>OY728164.1:663510018-673510018 GCA_963277665.1 Viscum album | reverse complement strand
GAGGCAAGCCATTACCCTCAAAGAGCTTTTTTAGTCATAGTAATCAATATTCTAATAATTGTTTCTATGAAATGTGAATCACATAGACGCTGATACCTTTCATGTACTATTATTATATAGGGTAAAAATGACTGTGATTTATATCTATCAACACCCACCCATCACCGTGTAGAGAGGGATGCGATGTTCAATGTCCAAGATAAAAGTCTACATGACAAACCACTTCCAACAAGTCATGTGATAGTGTCGATTTCGCATAGATCATGAGACGAGCACCAAGATACTTGTTCAAATTGATGACAATGATATTCATATGGTTGATCGAGTTGTTGGAACATTCATCGCATGGCCTTCATAGATTGTAAAAAAACATGTCGATAAGGAGGTATTCATTTCAAATTTATTTTCTAGCTAAACCTTTAATAATTAATGAAAAAGGCCTAAACCGATGAATGTTATTATAGAAGGACAAAGGGAAGGGGGTGAAATGGAAGTCTGACTTAAAACCATATAAAGGATCGACCAAATGATCCAAAATATATTCTGAAATCACCTTTACCCCACCTATTCCATAACCGCATTTACTAGAATTGATGGTTCATGTGGATACAAAGTTAAAAAATGGTAGTTGTCACATAGTTAATTTTAAAGAAAATATGTAAAGAGAGGAATGTGAAGACTACATTGGTGTTGAGAATGTAAATGAAATCTTAGACTATGATTCTCTAGGATCCTCATTTGTAAATGTATACATGAGGTATGTTTTCATGATTTTATTTTCTAAAAGATGATATAATACATTTATTATGACTAAATACATTTCATATTTTTTATAGACATATATATCAAAGACAATTGAAGGGATTTCCACATGATTTTTTGGACTTGTTAGCCCTCAAACCACCTCTATAGAACATATAAAAATTGAATAAAAAAGGATGAAATAGTGGTAGGCCTAGTCAAATCATTTGAAAAAATTTCAGATGATAGACTCGTCTTAATACCAAAATTTCATGGGTAAAACTCTATAATTTAATCATATCAAATATATTTTCATTTCTTTCATTACTTATTCCTTTTATTATTTTTAGGAAAAATTGGATACTCATTGCAGTTAATTTAGATACTCCAAAGATTTATTTCTTGGATTCACTGCATGGATACTTAACAAAACTAACACACATAATGACATTTATTAATTTTTAATACACTACATTGAATGTTTTAGAACTAAAATTCAAGTTATATAATTTATATTATCTTTTAATTAGGATTCTGTTATGATAGGGCAGTGCATCGATATCGTGAAAAACAAGGAATAAGGCCAGAGGCTAAGCATAAAGACCCTAAAAAGTACTACAACTAGACAAGTATCAAGGTATGTATAATAATATTTCACTATCCAAACACATATAAAAACAAATTATTTATTCTACTCAATGTTTCTGCAATTTTTGAAACAAACAAATGGAAAATATTGTGGTTATTATGTTTTTATATTTATGAGGGAGATCATATTCCATGAACAAACTAGCATCCCCGAAGAGGAAATTTTGAATATAATTACTATTTAATTTAAATTATTTATTAATCCTTTGTGTATTTTTTTCATTACTACTATGATTGTTAAAAAGACTCACATTCACAAGACAATATAGATTTTATTAGAAATGAATGGGCAACATACTTTATAGAAGAATGTACACAAATAGCATGAATTTGTGAATTTCATAGAAGTAATGGATTATTTCATACTTAATTTAAATTTATTTCTTTTTAGTATTACTCACATAAGAATTGTTTTCTTATATAGCTGGATTCCTTTGTTTGAGTTGGGGTGGTTTTTTCAAAGCTGCTCATGATCACAAGATATTGGGATTCGATACTACAATAGAGACAATGACAACAATGAAATGGGTTAATAATGAATAAAACAATCATGAAAAGGTTAATTCCTACTATTTATTTAAAATTGACATTGATTTTAGTAAAAATAACAAGTGACATACTGAAAATTGAGCAAACACATTCATATTGTTTTGATACTTTAGCCATAAGTCATTTGTGACGTATAAAAATCAACCAAACCTCAATCGGATGCATGGTGTGATGACTATAACTCTAAGTGTGTCTATTTATTTAAATTTGAAATTAATTTTAGTAAAAAGGAAAAGCAACATACTGAAAACTAATAAAACACATTCAGATTGTTTTGATACTTTAGGAAAATGATCCATAAGTAATTTTTTACATGTAGGAATCAACCACACCTCAATTCGACACACAGTGTGACCACTATAACTCCAAGTCTATCTTTTTATTTAAAATTCACATTAATTTAAATAAAAAATAACAAGTGACATACTGAAAACTGACCAAACACATTCTGATTATTTTGATACTTTTGGATAATGATCCACGAGTCATTTGTGACATGTAGGAATCAACCACACATCAATACGACACACTTTGTGACCACTATAACTCTAATTGCATCTTTTTATTAAAAATTGACATTAATTTTAGTAAAAAGAACAAGTGACGTACTGAAAACTGAGCAAATGAACTCAGATTGTTTTGATACTTTAGGAAAATAATCTATAAGTAATTTTTGACATGTAAAAATCAACTGAACCTCAATATGATTCATGGTGTGGCCAGTATAACTCAAAGTGTATCTTTTTATTTAAAAATGACATCAATTTTAGTAAAAAGAACTAGTGACATACTGAAAAATAATAAAATGAATTCAGATTATTTTGAATATTTAGAAAAACAATCAATGAGTCATCTGTGACATGTAGGAGTAAATAGTACCTGAATTTGACACAGTGAGACCATTATGACTCCAAGTGTGTCTTTTTATTTAAAATTTACATTAATTTAAGTAAAAAGAACAAATGACATACTGAAAACTGACCAAACACATTCATATTGTTTTGATACTTTATTAAAATGATCCATGAGTAATTTTTGACATATAGGGATCAACCACACCTCAATATGATGCATGGTGTGACAAATATAACTAAAAGTGTCCATTATCAGTTTAAAATTGACATTTTAGTTCAAAACATGTCACTCACTGAAAACCAAAAACACACACTTTGATTGTCTTGATAATTTAGGAAAGAAATTTATAAGTCATTTTTGACATGTATGAAGTAGTCTCACATCAAATCGATGCATGATACGTCTGGTATGACTCAAAATGCGTGTTTCTAGTTTGAAATGACATTTTAGTAAAAAAACACAACTAACATACTGAAAACTGAGAAAACACATTCATATTTTTTTGATATTTTAGGAAAATGATATATAAGTCATTTTTGATGTGTAGGAATCAACTTCACCTCAATATGATGCACGATGTGGCTGATATAACTCAAAGTGTCTCTTTTTATTTAAAAATGACATTAATTTTAGTAAAAAGAACAAGTGACATACTGATGAATAAGAAAATGAATTTGGATTGTTTAGATAATTTAGTAAAACAATATATGAGTTATTTTTGACGTTTAAGAGTTAACCGAACCTCAATCTGATGCACGGTGTGATCACTATGACTCTAAGTGTGTCTTTTTATTTAAAATCGACATTAATTTAAGTAAAAAGAACAAGTGACATACTGAAAACTGACCGAACACATTCAGATTGTTTTGATACTTTAGGAAAATGATCCATGAGTCATTTTTGATGTGCAGGAATTAACCACACCTCAATCTGATGCACAGTGTGATTGGTATGACTAAAAGTGTCTGTTATCAGTTTAAAATTGACATTTTAGTTCAAAACATGTCACTCACTAAAAACCAAGAAAATGTGATTTGACTGTCTTGATAATTTAATAAAAAAATTCATAAGTCATTTATGACGTGCATAAAGAATTCTCATGTCAAACTGACGCACAATGCAATCGATATGACTCAAAATGTGTATTTCCAGTTTGAAATGACATTTTAGTAAAAAAACTAGCATACTAAAAACCAAGAAAATGAATTCGTATTATTTTGATACTTTAGGAAAATGATCCATCAATAATTTTTGATAGTTATAAATCACCCAAACCTCAATCTAACCCATGGTGTGACTGGTATAACTCCAAATATGTCATTATTTAAAATTGTCATTAATTTTAGTAAAAGAACAAGTGATATACTCAAAACTGAGCAAACACATTCAGATTGTTTTGATATTTTAGGACAACGATCCATATCTCATTTTTGACATATAGGAATCAACCTCACCTTAATACGACGCATAATGAGACCTATATAACTCCAAATGTGTCCTTTTTATTAAAAATTTACATTTTATTAATGTATTCTTTCATATTAATGTTTAATTTATTTCTTTATAGTATTACTAACATAATATTAACTTTCTTATATAGGTAGAATATTTTTCTTGGGTTCAAATGATTTATTTGGCAACTGATACCATGGGAGGACATTTTTGAGATGGAATCATGGGCATTAAAAGATGAAACATTAATGTTTTTAAATGTTTTTTTGGATAATTATAAAAATAATTATATAGAATATTGTTTGAAATGTATATAATTTTTTTTGAATCCATAATATAAAATTTATATCAATTAAATTATATATTTTTCATTGATAGATTATAATTTTTTTGTTGGGTGTGATATTATATTAAAAACACATTGCAGAAAGCTAGGCCTTTATCAACGCTGAGATTTAAAATGCTTTTTTAGTGTTGTTAAAATCCCTTTTTCATGCTTTAAAAGGGAATATCTATAGTAGTGATTTACATAAGTTCACCACATTGGTTGTATAGAATTACCAAGGTGGTAAAGTATATTCTACGTTATATATAAAAAAATGACAGGTAAGCATTAAAAAAACATTTTTATTGAATTTCAATGTCAGCTATTAAAATAACCAACATAAAAAATATTTTTTTAAGTGTATAGTGTAATTAGAAAAATTATTTTTTCCAAAAACAATGAAAAAACAAATAGAAAATATAATAGAATAATATATCCAAAATTGCCATATTTTCAGTGCAACCATATACATTAAATTCAATACATTATTTACAACTAAAGAATATAAAAAACACATTTTCTATAAGTAATTTGTAAAACAATATAAAAGAAAATGGAAAACACAAACCAAAAATGATTTTTATTGCAACCATTAGGTTGTATGTTCTATTTGTTGACAATCAATAAAGGTTGATGATAATGGAGATGTTCTGAAAGTAAAATAACCAAGAAGTTGTGAGAAGGATTGATATACAATATATTAAAGATGGAGTTGCTGAATACATGTATGAAGTATGAGTAGACAATGATGATATGATGATGGTGATATAACAATGGATGACATTGAGTTATATGGGATTAGAGTTTCTGGATGTTTGATGATATTTACTAAGCTTATTCAAGCATATTTTGACTTTAAAAAAGCTGTGAGTAGGTTTGAATATGTTTGGATAAGGTTGGTATGAAGTCTAGATAAGTTTGGTGTTGAGTAGAATTGGGTCCTAAAAGTGGTAAATTATTTGACATGTAAGGTTTTTTTTATCTTCAATACGTAACATTTTATCTTCATTATATAAGATATTATAAAAAATGGAAATTTCCTCATATGTAAGGGTATGATATTGATGTTTTAGAATTGGAGATGTAGAATTGGAAAAGTCCTCATATATAAGGGTTACATGCATGGTACGTAAGGGTCATCTTCCTGGTACATAAGGGTTGATCAGGATTTATGAAGAATACATAAGGTTTTCTATATGTATGTTTTCTCATACATATGATTTTATCTATGATATGTAAGGTTTTATCATTAATACGTAAAGAATTATGATAAGGGTTAATCTCAATGGATAATTTAATCATGAAGATATATGTCACACTGTAACAAATGTCTAATCTTGAACTTGATCATGCCATAATACAATTCTCACCTAATGGGAAGGTTGTATGTACTATGAAGTGGTTTAGGAAGGTTTTAGTGGTTTTTATTTTTTAGAGATTCTCACACCATGTAGAGAGTTTACATCATAGAGATTAAAGGATTTGAGGATTTATTTTGTGAATGAGTGTATAACACTGCAATGCATTTGTAAGATGAAGAAAACAAAGAGAAATCAATAAGTTGGCCCACAATGTATGGTTCCTCAATGTAGAGTTTGAAAAACCAGTAGTTATGAACATAATTGATGATTTTAGACCCCTTTAACTATTTGAATATTATGGAATAAACTTTATCAGACTTAATGGAGTTCAATGGTGGAGATTCAATAAAAAATAATCCATGTTCTGAATTTGAAGAATAAGAAGTTGAAGGTAATTAATACTTTGAATTTTGAATTTTAATTTAAAAACTATAGGATATATTGGAATCTATTGTACCATCGAAATATACACAAAAAAGTGAAAATAGATAAAATGAATAAAGAGTTCCAACAAGGTAGAAGGAAGAAGAAGAAAGGTGGTCAAGAAAATGGACTTAGTGAATATCTGAATCAATTAGACTACGTTGCTGCTGATTGAGTTAATCTTGAAGATCATATTTATAAAGTGGATTTGTTGTATAATATAGAATGATCTGGAATTATAAGGAAAATATGAAGGAGAAATCTAGTATATATTATCACTGCTATATCCAATTCATAAAGTGGAGGACATATGATGATGAATTATCTATGATATATCTGGTTTCATGGTTAAAGAGGATAAATTTCTATAATAGAATTCCCAGTTCAGAATTATACAAATACGAAGTATTTCTACTATTTTAAGTTTGTTTGAAGATAAAATATTCAATTATTCCCACAAGGAGTTGTTTATATTTTTCAATGAAATTGATAGCAACATGTGGTATGCATTTGAGCATCGCATTTAGAGTTATATACAGTTTACATCAAGTTTATACGCTAAATATGGAGCATCCATCATGTCGATAAACTGAGAAAAAACCTATAAGTCTATAAACTGTTATCTTTTGGATAAATGTGAAAAGGAGGAGAAGGTATTGACCCTTTGGTGGAAGTAATCTATCCCCTAAAATATTCTGCAGATAATGATCCTTAGTGAGGAGTGACTTTATATAAATTGTACAGTTAGTGACCCTTAGTGAGAAGTGAATTCACCAAAATCTTTAATCTACAAAAATCATGTTTATAGTGGATTTTTTTGTATAATAGAATAATAATTAGTGTATAATCCTTGGATGTAACCTAATTTAGGCGAACCTAGTAAAATCCATGCATTCATGTTCATTTTATTTTATATGGGTGAATTTGAGAAAAATATAGATTTATCAGTGTTCCTTATAACAAGGGAATAAGATTTGGAGTGGGGTAGTGCACATGTGGTAGATGAACAACATGTGTGGGTGCCATTCAACCCATGGGGTATTCCCACCCTTACCCAGCGTACCATGTGGTGCACCCGTGGTCTGCTACATGGCCAACTCATGACCCGCTAGGGTGTTTTATGTAAAAATTTCATAGTGAGTCCATTTTAGGAAAATAAATAGCCCATCACAGGAATTTTTTCATGTAAAATGAGATGTAATGGTTCATTTATCCATACTAGGCCATTTTAAAGGTTAAATTTGTATATTTTGACTATATATTTGAAGGTTCAATGACTATGTTTTTGCATCACAATCATAGTGTTCTCAGGGTTGGAAACCCTACCTAGCAGCGCGATGATGCTATTGTATGTAACATCCCTACCCAGATTCCACTAAACCGATGCTTCAAGTTGATTCACCATAATGCCTCAAGAGTGCCTCTCCATATGCCATATGTTTCTAACTAGCATTGGGGGTCCTAATATATGTTAGTGGAGAGACTATTCCCTCATATTAGAGTAAGAAACCAATATAAATAACTTGACATTGTCTATATAAATTAATAAATAGTATAAAAACCCTTCTCTTTATTTCACATTAATATATGATTTAATATATAAAGTTACACTTAATAAAACCCGAAAGATCAATAATACTAGTGTATTTTGGAATTTGGTACATTAAATAACAATTTAAAATAGGAAATAACATCATCTTTATTGAAAACTTCCTTAACATGCTCGCACATAAAACTGCATGGGATAACCTGGGGACACAAATAAGAAAGGGGTGAGCTATAAAGACCAGTAAGGGAATAAACATGGAATAAAATGAAGAAAATAATACATGATAGACAATAGGAATATAAATGGGGCATAAAATAAGTAGGAATCATAAACATGAACAATGAGTCATGATATAACATGATAACAAAAAGGCAACATGGGAAATGTAGCAACAACTTAAAACACTTTATAATAAAAATTGGTCAAGGATAACTACCAATAAATCATGATAGAAAAGGTCCCATAAAATAATTAGGTTTACTCTCTATCCCAACATGACGTCTCATGAAACTAAACATTACTCAATACATTTGAGTGCTATATAATTCTAGGCGCACCCATCACTTTCATTTCACTCCCATGCTTAAGTGTTCCACATAAATCATACAATATGAATTCATTCATTATAATATTTTATTCCATTATCATGGAGTGTGGAATATATACATGTAATTCCCAAGTAAAATAAGTATAATTTTATAAATGTGGACACCCTTTATAGGAAATGGGTATGGTATTCACTACACAATTGTTTTCTCATGGAAAATCACATTGAAATTTCAACAGCATAACAATGCCACATAAAAATTCATAAAGTGGTTTATGATAGAGAAAGGAGTATTTATTAATTTGGAAATAAAATTTTCAGTAATAGTTACATCTAAATACATGTCCCAACATTAGGAATTGGAAATAGAATCCATAAGATAATAAATAAATTTTAATAAAGAATAGAAGGCGAGGATCCCTTACCTTGAGAGTATGACTCCAAATGTTTAGAAGGGGATTCTTGAGAACTTAGAGGAACCTTGGGAGGAATATAGTGAAGGTAGGTCAGATTAAGGATGTTCTATAAGTATTTTTAGTGGAGATAAATGGGATATTGGGTGGGTTTATATAGGAAATGAGTGGGGAATTATTTATCATTTCTCAAACTTTTGTCTTGGACTCTATATAATAAAATAACCCAAACCAAAAACCTTCCCATGGTTTTATCCCATGATTTACACCAAATTATAGTGGTTTTCATTATTTTATAGGTCCAAGGGCCGAAATTAATAAAATAATATACTTGCTTATGTGGAAGGGAGTCATACTCTTAAAGAAATGATTTTAAAACCTTAAAATATATTAATGGTTTTGGAGGATTCATAAAGGATTTATAAAATTAATAAAATAAAAATAAAATCACATTATTTAAATGGGAAAACATATATTTGGTCTTTTATACCCTTTTAAAGTATTTATTAAATCACTTTTGGGTCATTATGATGTCTTAATACACACTGTATATTTATACAGTATTTAATTTTTACCCAAAAATTTGACTATCTCAGAAAATTAGGAAAAATTCACTGTTGGATAATTTCAACGTTATGATTTAAAAAAATATATTTATTTGAACCAAATATTTTTCCAAATATTTGAATTTTTACTTTTAAAATAAAATTGACATTTATTGAGAAATGTTGAATTTTTTTAACAATAACAGTTTTCAAACCCTTATAAAAATTACATTTGACTTCATGAAAAATTATATGATCCTTTATATTTAATAAAAATTATTTATTAATAATATATTATTAAAATATTATTTATTTCAAAATCCATCAATTCATTAAAAATAAATTCCTTAATTGAATTTGAATATTACCCAAAAATACACTTTGTATTTTATTGAATCAAAATAAAAATCATTTATAAAGTAAAAATAATAAGAAGTAAATATAACCATTATTATATTAAAAAAATGTACATAATCATATTTATAGGATCTTGATACATATATATTTAATACACTAGAAAAATCTCTAAGAGTAAGGTGCACAACGTTGATACTTTCATGGGGTGGTTCAACATACATGGTTTGGGCCGTGATCTCAATGAGCTTGAAATTATCTAGTAAATTATTTCACTCATACTTAAGTTTTTGGATCTTATATTGGGATTGGTCAAGGGAAAATCCCCATGATGATATCTCTCTAAATTTCTGATAAATGGGTTTCATAGGGTATGATCCTACTGGTTGAGTCTATCACTTCCTTTATCCGTGTTAATTGGATTTGTTAAAACCCTATATATATACTAATCATTTGATCATTGTTCAATGACTATATTATCAATGGTAAATATTCTTAAAATTATTTTAAATTCAATAAGATATAATAAAACCAAATAAGTGCATGTTTTTTCTATAACCATAATATATAATAAGAAATTTAATTTAAAACATAAGGAAAATTTTTATTTATAATGTTCGAGTTGTTATAATCTTCCCCCCTTCAGAAATTTCACCCTCATAATTTTCATTTACCAAACTAAAATAGATTAGGGTAAATATTTTTCATCACTTCCTCTAGTTCCCATGTCACTTCTTCAAACGTGTGGTTTCTCCACAACATTTTGACCAGATGCATTGTCTTATCTTGTATAACTATGTATCTATGATCCAAGATCTTCACCGACTTCTCTTTATTTGTGAGATCATTATCCAATGATACCACCTCTATAACGAGTACATGTGAGGTGTCTGGAATTTAATTTCTTAAGAGGGATACATGTAATACATCATATACTTAAGATAAGTTAGGTGTGAGTGCAGGTCGATAGGACACTACTCTGATGCAAACAAGGATCTTAAAGGGGCCAATATATCTTAGACTAATATTTCCATTATTTACAGATATCACAACTTCATTCCATAGAGATATGTATAGGAATACCATGTCTCCAACATCAAAAAATAGATCTCATCAAGTTTTATCATCATAAATCTTCTGTCGACTTTGAGCAGCCTTGATGTGCTGTTGAATTGTCTTAACCTTTTCCACCATTTCATCGACCATTTCAGGACCTAGCAGTTTGAGCTCCCCAACTTCATCCCAGTATGCAGGTGTTCCACACCTCTTCCCATAAAAGGTTTCATAGGGATCCATTTGGATTCTTGATTGGAAACTATTATTTTATGAGTAATCAACTAGAGGAAGATGTTGATCCTATCCTCCTTTGAAGTAAACTGAGAATTACCTCAACATGTCCTCAAGTGTCTGGATAGTATTCTCATATTGGCCATCAGTTTGAGGTTAATAATCTATGATTAAGTCTAAATCTATATTTAGAGTATGTTGGCGACTCTTCGAGAAATTAGAGGTAAATCTTGGATCTCAATCAGATACAATCGATAGTGGTGTTCTATGTAGCCTCACCACTTCTCTAATGTATATTATTGTAGGCTGATCGACTGAGAAGTCCCATTTAATTGAAATGAAGTGATAAGTCTTCATAAGATGATCCAACCCAACCCATATAACATTATTTCCCCTTGATTTCTTCAAAATAATAGTGAAAAGTCTATGGTGATGTTTTCCCATTTCTATATAGGTATGGGTAATGGTTGCATCACCCCCTTGTATTTTTTCCTTTATTACTTCACTTGTTGACATACAAGACATATTGATGTATATTACATGATTTAATTCTTCATATTATCCCACCAATAGTGCTCTCAAATATCTCAATACATCTTTGTGCTTCCTTGGTACAACTCATTATTTAACTCAGTGTTTGATGGTACACATAGTCTTGACCCAAATATCACAACTTCTTCTTTATTAACATCAAACTCCTAGTATTTTCCATTTTTTATAGTTTCCACTTTCTTTTGAATCCCAATATTAACTCTTTGAGAATCCTTTATCCTCTCTAAAATCTATGGCTGAGCAATCATTTGTGAGAGTATTGATGATTTTCCCTCCTTTATGATTCCCATGTCCATCCTTTTCAAATATAAGAAGATTAGATCCATCTCAATTATAATCAATGATAGAATTTAGAGATCATTTATACTTAGAGATTCTCCCACTTTATTTTATTTCCTAGGATATTAGTGAATTGAGTATTCATATTCTTTAATCATCTCGGACCATCTTCATTAGTGCATATTCATCTCTTTCTATGTGAATATATACTTGAGAATTTTTTGATTCGTATATATTTCATAATTCTCCCTAAGGAGATAATGCCGCTATATTTTCAAAGAAAATATCACTTTAGCCAACTCTAGATCATGTGTTGGGTAGTTATGTTCATAAAATTTCAACTTTATTGATTTATTGGATATGAATTTTTCATTTTGTATTAACACACATCCCAATCACTTCTTTGAAGAATCACTGAATACCACAAAAAGTTCTCCACTTGTGGGTAGTGTGAGCACATGTGCAGTGATAAGCCTCATTTTAATATCCTTGAATCTCTCTTCACATTAATAATTATAAGAAAACTTTAATCCCTTGTGAGTTATCTTGTTTAGAGGGTTTGATAATCGTAATAAATTTCTCAAAAATCGATGATAATACCCAGCTAATTCAAGGAAACAATGGATATCTGTCACAGATATTGACCTCATCCATCCATCAATTGCTTCTATTTTTGAAGGGTCCACATATATCCCATTGCTTGTGATTATGTTCCCTAATAATGATACTTACTTCAACTAGAACACATATTTTATATACTTGGAATAAAGCTTCTCCTTTTATAAGGTTCCCAACACAGTGATCATATGATCCTCATGCTCCTCCTTAATTTTGGATTATATTAGAATATAATCTATAAAGACTATAAATGTTTTTCAAGGTAATATCTAAAGACTCTATTCATCAATTAAATGAATATTTTTAGATCATTAGTGAGTTATAAAAGCATTATTATCAACTCATAATGCCCATACTATATAATAAAAGCAGCCTTGGGGATATCCTCATTGACCCTAACTTGGTAATACCCCAACCATAGATCCACCTTAGAGAAGTATTGTTCTCCATGTAGCTTATTGAAAAATTCATCAATCCATGGAAGAATATACTTGTTCTTTATCATGATCATGTTGATCTCATGATAATAAATACAAAGATGTATTGACCCATCATTCTTCTTGATAAAGAGGACTAGTGCACCCCATGATGATGCATTTGGGAATATGAACCCTTTATCCAAATTCTCTTGTAGTTGTTTCTTAAGCTCATCAATTTCCACCACAACTATTCTATATGGAGTCTTGGAAAATGGTAATTCCCTAGGTATAAGATCGATTGAAAACTCAACATCCTGACTAGAAGTAAGACCAGAAAATTCTTCAAGAAACACGTTATCATATTCCTCACAATGGGCATGTATTCAAGGATGATTCCTTCCTTTGACTCAATAATTTGAGATAGATATTTTTGTTAAAATGGAAATAATATCCATGTTTGAGATGTTGGTACTAAATAATAATCATCCATATCCTTTCATTTTTACAGAATCAAAGGACAATTCTCTATATAGAGAGTGATTTCCTTTTCATGACAATTTATGTTGCATCTATATAGGTAAATCCAATCCATACCTATAATTGCATCAATATATACCAAATTTAGTATGATAAGGTTCATTAGGAAGTTCATCCCACAAATTTTGACAAGGGAGGAGTTATATACTCAAGATTTAATAATTTCCCCATTTTCTATTTTCACCAATAGCTCTAATTTCATGATTTTTGGTGGTAATTTAATAGTTATACTAAAATTTTATGGTATGAAGGAATGTGTAGAACCAGAATAAAAAATTAAATTCTCTATTATTGAATTAATAACTATATTACCTATCACCACTTTGTTTTAGGGATCCATCTTAGTGATTTTGATGGAAAAATATCACCTTTTTTTGCCTTGTAAGTTGTTAGTTGTCTCTGAAAACCCTAGTATTAGTGCATTGGTTTAAAAAGTGCCCTAGTTCATTATAGTTGAAGCAATGAACAATGCATTAAGGGTTACCAGGATCATTCCTTTATTCCATTTCATTGGTTTGTTTCTCCTTCTGGCAATCGCTAGCTAGGTGACCTTCCTTCCTTCTCCTAAAGCATTTCCTTGTACCCCATAGGCAATTTTCATGATTCTTCTTTCTGCACCAAATACAAGTGGGATGAAAAAATTTCTTGGCACCATTATATTCCTTTATCAGACTACCATAATTAAACTCCACTTTGTAATTTTTATCCCCATGATACCCTTGAGATTCACCGACCTCCATCTCAAGTTTGGGAGAACATTGTACAATTTCCTCATAGCTATCTAAGTATCGGATCACCATGGATTTTCGTAGACTAGGTTTTATCCCACAAAAGAAGCGGTCAACCTTGAATTAGGGGGTAAAAAAAAATCCAGAGCTTTATCATGCATGCCTTTTGAAGTTTTCCTCATATGACTTGATAGATTCATCATCTTTTTGCTTGAGGTCAAGTAAATCCCTTTCCATTTTAAAGTAGAGAGTGCGAGGAAAATACTTATCAATTTTTTTATATAATTACTTCCACCCCATAGATTCAATCTATTACTTAGGATTAATATTATTAATCAATGTCCATTACTAATCATATTCTACCTCCATATGATAAATATTTAGTAGAACCTTCTCTTGCTCAAAAAACATTTAAGGATGAAGAGGATCTTCTCAATGGAGTTGATCCATTTTTCCATGATTAAGGGATCAGATGATCCATTGAAAGTCAAGGGCCTTTGTCACATTAAAATCTCAATTATAGATTGTTCTTTATTAAGGGGATTTGGGCTCTTCTCCTGATCTAGTTTTCTATTCAAAACCTAAGTTTTCTACTATAGTATCTTCACAAAGATTGTGATTCCCACTCCCATTGGCTTGGGTATCTAGTTGGGTAGTCATCATATTTCCCGTAACATTGATTTTTTACCTGATTCCTCCTATTTTTGGCCTTTGGATAGAATAAAATAAAAATTATGGATGAGTGTTTTTAAACTATTAAATGCATATCAGGGAATCCAATGGATTTAAAGAGATAACATTTAAATTACATGTATTTACTTAACTTATGGATGAGTGTTTTTCCCTTAATAATTATTCTTAATGATATTATGAGTTTAAAAAATAATATCCTTCAATATTTTCAAATTATGTGTGCATCAAGGCCCGTTGTCGTGCACCAGTTCTTTATCGAGTATAGCTCAACATGGTGTTTTCAAATTTCACCCCTATATACATCTATGATAGAGCCACATCAAATTGTAGTATCCATACAAGTATTTATTTTCTTGATAAACCACTTACTATATACTTACCAAAATTTAGGGATGTTTTCTTATACTTAGTCTTATCCCTATGTCTTTCACTAGAGTTTTATAATCCTAATCCCAAAAATAACTAAACTTTTCCTTTGATAAAAACTATAACAACCCTACTCTTTATTTCATATTAATACATGATTTATTACATAAGGTTACTATTAATAAAACTTGGAATATTTATAAGTCTAGTGTATTAGGGAATTAGGAACATTACACAACAATTTAAAACCAAAAAAACATCATCTTTATTGAAAACTTCCTTAACATGATCGCACATAAAACTGCATGGGATAACCTAGGGATATACATAAGAAATGGGTGAGATATAAAGCTCAGTAAGAGAATAAATAAGGCATAAAATTATGGTAATAATACATGTTATACAATATGAATATCAATGGGTCATACAAGGAGTACGAATCATAAATATGAACAATGAGGCATGATATTGCATGATAACATAAAGGCAACATGAGAAATGTGGAAACAACTTAAAAAACTGCATCGTAAAAATAGGACAAGGCTAACTACCAAGAAATCATGATGGAAAAAGTCCCATAAAGGATTTTGGTTTACTATCTATCCCAAAATAACATTTCACGAGTCTAAACATTACCCAATGCATTGAAGCGCTATATAATTCTTGGCGCACCCATCACTTTTATTTCATTCTCATGCTTAAGTGTGCCGCATAAATTATATAACATGGATTCATTCATCATCATATTTTATTACACGACTAAGGAGTGTAGAATAAATATATGTAATACCAAATTAAAATAAGTATAAGTGTATAAAGGTTAACACCCTTGATAGGAAATGGGTATGGTATTTACTACACAATTGTTTTGGCATGGATAATCACGATGAAATTCTAGTAGCATAACAACGTCATTTAAAAATTCATAAAATGGGATGATGAGAGAGAAAGGGGTATATCATCATTTGGAAATAAAATGGGTAGTAATAGGGACATTTATTGGAATTTACAAACATTATTAATTGGAAATAGAAGTCATAATATAATAAAGAAACTTGAATAAAGAAGAGAAGGTGAGGACCCTTACCTTGGGAGTGTGACACAAAATGCTTGGGAGGGGATTCTTGAGAGATATGGGGAACCTTTGGAGGAATCTAGAGAGAGGAGGGAAGATTAAAGATGTTATACAAGTATTTTTTGTGAAGGGAAATGGGATAATGTGTGGGTTTATATAGGAAATGAGTGAGGAACTCTTTATCATTTCTCAAACTTTGGTTTTGGACTCTATATAATAAAATAACCAAAACTGAAAACCTTGTAATTGTTTTTGCCTATGGTTTCTACTAAATTGGAGTGGTTTTAATTATTTTATAAGTATAAGGGTCTAAATTAATAAAATAATACCCTTGATTATGTGGATGTGATACATACTCTTAAAGAAATGATTTTAAAACCTTAACATATATTAATGATTTTGGAGGATTAATAAAGGATTTATAAAATCAATCAAATAAAAATAAAATAAAATTATTTTAAATTAAAAAAACATATTTTCTCATGGATAACATTTATAGTATTTATTACATCACTTTTGGGTCATTGTGATGTCATAACACACACTGTATATTTATAAGGTATTTAATTTTCACCAAAAAATTCGGCTGTCTCATAAAATTTTAAAAAAATTAACCATTGGATAATTTTGAAATTATTATTCTAAAATAATATTTATTTTAATGAAATAATTTTCTAAATATTTTAATTTTAACATTTAAATTAAATTTGATATTTATTGAGAAATTCCAGGTTTTGTGACAATAATAGTGTTTGAACCCTTATAAAGATTACATTTGACTTCATAAAAAATTATATGATCATTTATATTTAATAAAAATTATTTAATAATAATATATTTTCAAAATATTATTTATTTAAAAAATCCATTAATTAATTAAAATAAACACCTTAATTGAATTTGAATATTACTCAAAAATACACTTTGTGTTTTATTGAATCAAAATAAAAATCATTTATAAAGTAACAATAATAAGAAGTTAATATAACAATTTTTATATTGAAAAATAACGCACATACTCATAATTCTAGGTTCTTGATACATATCCCTTTAGTACACCAAAAAAACCCTAAGAGTAAGGTGTGTGATGATGAGACTTTCATGGGGTGGTTCAGCGTATATGATTTGGGCTGTGATCTCGATAAGCTTGAACTTCTCTCAGAAATGGTTTTGCTCATGCTTAAGTTGTTGGATATCAGCTTGGGATTGGTCAAATTCAAATCCCAGTGATGCTATATCCCTTGGAAGCTATGATAAATTGGCTTTATATGGTATAATCATACCAGCTGAGGCCATCAATTCCTTTTCCTATGTCAATTGGATTTGTTAAAACTCTATATTTATATTAATCATGTGATCAATGTTCAACAACTATATTATCAATGGTAAAGTTTCTTAATGGTCTTTTAAATCTGATAGGATATAATAAAACCAAATAAGTGCATGTTTTTTTTATAACCATAATATATAATAAGACATTTAATTTAAAACATAAGGGGAATTTTTATTTATAATGTACAGGTCATTACAAACAGAGTGTATAAGCAATAAATAAACTAAAATAGAAGCATGCTATAATAACTAATGAAATTCAATAAAATCCCAAATAGCCATGTCATACATACAACACTGATCACCCACTAGGCTAACCGTATATACAGAAGTACATAAAGGAAATGGAAAATAAAATTACATGGATCTCATACTAACTATGAGATAGACCATATATCTAGTCTCCAAGACACTACCAAGATACTCCAACATGAGAAAAATAATTCATATGAATAGATCCAATATATTATGCAACCCCAGACCTCAACACTATCCATCTTGCAATCTATGCTCAACCAGAAAAGAAAACATAAGATCTGCATGCACACTGAGGTGAACGTACAGGGGTAAAAAATAATCTCATTAGGATACCCCAAGGATGAACCTATAAATCTATTGTCATAAGTGCATGCTCATGCAACATTCTCAGCCTAGCTGAGACATAATTGGAAATGATAAATAAAATAAATAAACCGAAACCTCAGTTGATCCCTGGGTCTGTGATCCCAATCAATCAGGAAATGCACCTTAATGTATATATATATATATATATATTTATATGTGTATAAACATATTCACACACACACACACATATGAGTAAAGTGAAAAATATTATAAATTGACAGTAGTCGATCCTTGGGTCTGTAATATTGACCGTCTGCACATCTGGTAAAAAGGGAATTGAGCTAGATGTTATACCACTCAAGTAATGTATAATTAAATTGATCCATATTCCATGATCCCAATCTATAATACCTTCTTTAACCAATTCTGAAAATGTCACTAAGAAAACAATGTCTCCATAGGTGGATACAAGTCCTAACCTTGGAATCACCTATACTCACCTCCAAAAAATAATTCGAAGGAGTCCCAGATGTCAAGAGGACATCTTGAAAATATGGAATAGAGATGGATTTCATACCACTCTATGAAAGTGTAATCTAGTATGATGTCTAATTACTAGGTCTAGGTCAACAGGAAATCATGAAATTGCAACTCAGATAATCCCTAAGGGGGACGACCCTTAGGCGATCTATAAGGAATGATTTCTAGATCCAAGATAAAACTCAGAATCCATTAAATAAAAGACTCAACAGATCTCTCCCAAATAAGTCTATGGGGTAATTATAATTTTTCATCCACTAGATCTTAGGTATAATCATAGGAATCAAACAAGGAGATCAAGTCAATCCTTGGGGAGCTCATCTGCATCTAACTGCTCGGGGGAAATGTTCCCACCTAAAAACCTTTGGAATCCTCTAGGTTCTAGAGAGATATCCATCCTCAGATAAACCTAGTATAAGAGAGTTTTTGAGACACACTTAGTGACCTACCTCTGTAATTAACATATAGGGAGGAATCCTGGTGATACTGGGTGTTTTGGTAATAGTAGTTGTACCATTCAATCAATAGGGCACATAAGTTAGATCCTAGGAAGTATGTCTGGGAAACCCAATAATAATATCTCATAAAAGGATTAAAATATATACCCCATGAAGTAAATTTAGGATTCCCAATAATAATATCTGATGAAAAGGATCAGAAGATAGACTCCATAAAGTACATCAGGTCATCCCTATAATATACCGCATTGTGTTAGGAATATCGGCCAAAAACCAGGAAGAACCTATGGATATCATAGATGCATCAATAGTAAGAATGTGAATGCATAAATAAAGAGTGAGGGTGGATGAAATCCTAAACCCACCACCACTATCATATCCTCTCAGGATTACATGTTTGACATAGGTTTTAAGGTGAAACTCGCTACCATCACTCCCCAAACCCCCAATTCACTAGATTAGGGTCGATCAACCACCAGGGCATCTATTGGGTCCCTATGATCATAAAACTAGAGAGGAATCCTACTTGGGATTATCTAAGTCCATACATAATTGAATACATCCCTCTAGGGAACCTTGAAAATAGTAAGCTACCAAAGGCATCCTACACAGGATCCTCAAAATAAGTAAGTAAATAGAGGAAACATACATGGGATCCTCCAAGTTGAACATATACAGAGACATCCTATGTGGGATCCTAAGAATGATATACATAGGTAGAGGTATCCTAAATGGGATCCTTAATAAGAGTAAATAGGTGGATAGATCTTACAAGGGAATCTCTAGGTCATTATGTAAGTGAAGGAATCCCATAGGGGACCCTCAGTAACGATAATAAGGTAGAGGAACCCTACATGGGATCCTCCAAGTCAAAAGAAAATATGAACTCTTAGATCAAAAGGAAAATTCATTGATTACAAATTTAGAGATATGTATCATAGACCACCTTAGATCAAGGGTCTTCCTCTTATGATATAGTTGGATTCAATTACCAGAGTAAGAACCTCTCCATTTAGTAAAAAGCTTGAAATGCCTCATAGGAGTCCTCAAATCACCTTAATGATAGTATAATTGTGATATACATGAAAAAATAATCAAAATAAACTATTAATTCATCCAATTATTACTCCTAGGAATAAAAATACAAAAAAAACCTAAAATGGGTAGTAAGGGAGGAGTGTAAATTGTGTATACCCTGGTACATGGTGTGTACCCTCGAAGCTCCACCTGGGTGTGTATTTCAGCTGAATATGGTGTGTAAAACCCATGTAAATGATGTGTATACCATGTAAATGGAATGTTACCTACACGGGGTACCTACCTATGTACCTTACATAGCTTGTAAATGTATTTTTACTGGTTGTGTACTTCTACACAATGTGTGACCCACACAGGGTCTGACTGTGCACTCTACACAGCCATGTGCCCTCACATGGGCTGTTTGGCCATGTAATTGGCTATACAACCAAGTACCATTACATGAACTCTATACCCTATACATATATTATAATCCTAATAAGATCATATTACCTAAAAGGTAAGAATAGACAGAGTGTGTTCATGAACTATACACTATGTAATTGAGATTTCCAAATAAGAAACCCCTCAAATCAGCTTGAAACCCCATTCCCCCCCAAAAACTATAGATAAACCCTAAAGGGGTAATAAGAAGTGATAATAAGGATATAAAACTAGAAAACTATAAATCTATGGGGATTTTTGGAGAAACCTCAAAACAAACTACCATTGGATGAAATCCACCGAAGCTTCACCCGTATCCATGGTCCATGGCTGTCGCATGATGATCCAACACCTCCCAAGATTAGAAGAGAAACATATCTTACTCTCTCTATTTATCTCCCTCCCTCTCTCTTTTCTATCTTAGTCGTGTGTTGGATAACCCCATAGGGAATACGTGAGAAGCCAGGGGGAGGAGAAGAAAAGAAAATAAGAAAAAGAAAAGAAAGAAAAAGAAAAAGGAGCTCAAGTTCAACCTTGTCGCCCGACACGAGTTTATGACTTGCCTAGAAAAAACCAAATTTTGGACCCAATGGAGGAGACATAATACAAATATGATTATCCTTTAAAAATATATAGTTGAAAGGATGTGTGAGAATAAATTAATATTTAATTAATTATATATTAAATATTAATTATTCCATAGAAATTCAAACAGTTCATAATTCCACTAAACTCATATATTAGTGTAAAAACCATATTTCAGGACCAAACAGTGGTTATAAAAATTATCTAACATCATATTAGAGAGGAAAATTACCATTTTACCCATTACAAGCATCTAAAAGATAGAAATTCAAATTTATTCTAAAATTACCAATCCAAAATAATATGAGCCATTACATGGTATTGGTTCCCCCACCATACATAGATATGGTTATTATTCCCCCATCTACCTATATTAGGTATGAAATCCTATATTTAAAGATCATATAGGTTTTATATCCCCCCATATACTCAGGGAGTGTGATCTTCTATATAAAAATTTGATATTTTTCATATCTAAAGAGCTCAGATAGGGAATACAATCAATCACTAGGCTCAATACTCCCATTATTGACACTTATCATTTGGTGAGGTGAAAATACCCCACTACTATTCCATTGAGGTGGGTTTTCTCATATCTGGGTAGTTATAGTGGTAGGGTTTGGTACTCCCTTGGTCAATATCTTTTCATAGAAAAGGTGTTGTCTCCCCTATAGGTTTTATAAATAGAGATTTGAGAATAGTAAATTGTAAGTTGAGATACTCTCTTGGTTGATATACATACTTTAGTGAGGAGTAGGTTATCATTTTTGAATTTTGATGGTGGTTTGGAAGTTGGAAAGGTAGTGCAGTTTCGATACATTGAAACTAGAGACTCATCTAGAACCCCTAGGGTTTCTTTAAGATATAGATTATAGCTGGGGTATCAAATTTGTAATTTATGGACTTCACTACTTTGAGAATCCCCTTGTTTCTAATGAGATTTAGACCTTCTTGGATGGGAGATGAAATTGATGGGACCTTCCCATCTCCCTAAGGATTCTAGTTTTAGAACATATTTAGATTATATCTCTTTATCTTCATCCAAATTACTCTCTCATACAAATATATTTATGATGAAATTCAAGTTATGTAACGACCCGAAATTTTGAATAAATCTTGTTTCCTAATTTTATGTGTTATTTTATTTTGTTTTTTATACTCAACAAAAATGTTTCATTTGATAACATGAGTATAATTAAAATGAGACCATTGGGTTTTGAATGTTATATGAACATTGGTCAATATGACCCCTGGAAACTAAACATTTTGATTATTGTCTATAATACAAGTAATCTTGGTTAATTATTATAGAAAGAAGATTCGATGGCCTCACCCAGTAGTCTTGGACCGATCGAATCCCATCCAACAGAACTTGGGAAGGAGGTAGCACCACTGGGCTTTGCTCTGTACCAAACCCAAGTCGAACTTCATCGTGTGAAGCTAGAATGGAATCGCCTTTGCGAGAAGTTCAAAATGATAGAAATTACTACTCGTGCGATGTTAGCCGAGCCTCCCTCAGATTATCTCACCTTAGCACACCTTACACTTAGGTCCTATGCTGGTGTGATAAGGGGCTATGTAAGGAGACCGTAACTACCTTGTATAATCCTTTGTTTTAAATAAAAATTGGGATTTCTTCTTATTATGAAGTTTATGAATTTTCAAATGACCGGATAAATATAGTATGCATATTTTTGATGAATTTTAGAAAAAGGATATTTTAAAAATGTTTATGTAAACCTTAAATAATTAAAAATGTGTAATGTTATTCAAATAATGGTCTTCTACAATTATGCTCAGTAAGAAATTTAGAGTCTAATAAGATCAACTTAGTTTTTGATGAATAGTAAATTATGAATAGGGATTTTATGATTAGGATTAGTAATGTGTCCAAATGGATTAGTAATCTCACTTAAAGAAAGTATTGATATAATCTAGGCACCTTGATTAAGTAATGTGATTCAATAAAATGGTTAAATAACGATTTCATAAATTATTATTCAAGTATTAGTTTTTTCGAGTGAATAGTGTTTTTTAATTAAAAATTAAATTAAAAATATTTAAAAAATTATTTTTATAAAATGGATTTCATTTTGAACTCAAAGCACCGATATTATGTTATGGTAATTTTTGGGGTTTTTTCTGAAAAAAATGAATTTTTGGTGAATAGTGTATTTATTTAAAAAATAAATTAAAAATATTTAGAAAATTATTTTTATAAAATGGAGTTCATTTTTGAAATCAGAGCATTGACATTTGGTTAAGGTGAAATTTTGGGATTATTCTGAGAAAGTTGAATTTTCGATGAATAGTGAAAATACAGTTTTTAAGTTACGAGTGTTTAATGACATCATTAAATGATGTATTAAGTATGTAATCAATATGGTCGACTTATGAATAGTAAGATAAGGTATGAGGTGTCCCAAGTGGCCAATACCATGGGCAGATACCAAGGGCAAACCCATGGTTTTTCCAAAACCACTAATGAGGTGTCCCTTGGCCATTAATGCCTTGTCCCCTCACTTTCCCTATAAATACCAAGCCATCCTCTCATCCATTCGACTCACCACTCTCCCCCAACTAAGTTCTGATCTCATTACTTCCCAAGGAGTCCTCCAAAGGTTCCCCCAAGCCCTCAAGGTCCCAAACTTTGAGTTTTAAGAGTTACGTTTTAAGGTAAGGGATCCGACCTCTCTCTTTCTTTTCAAGAAATCTCTCTTATGTCATTTCTTTTATTCTACATGTTCTTATGTTAAAGGATGTTCTTTTATATTCATTATACTGTCCTTTTTATGTTCATATTATGAGAGACCCCCTCTTACTCTCATCATTTCATTTTATGAAAGTTTAAGTGGCGCCGTTAGGCTACCGAAATTTTTGTAACAGATTCTTTCATCCTTCTCATTTTTCAAAGTTCTACTTTCATGTCAAGTCTTTCGAGTTCCTTTTTATTATGTTGGGGTATGATATCTATATTTATCATACTAATATTTTATTATCATATGATGAGAGACCCCATTTGATCTCTTCAATTCATTATTTTGATGTTTTAAGTGGCGCCGTTAGGCTGCCGAATTTTTAAGTTGTTCTTTCACCCTTCTCGTTTTCAAGTTCTACTTTCATGTCAAGTCTTTCAAGTTCCTTTTTATTATGTTGGGGCATTATATCTATATTTATAATACTGATATTTTATGTTCATATGATGAGAGACCCCTTTTTATCTCTTTAATTCAGTATTTTGATGTTTTAAGTGGCGCCGTTAGGCTGCCGAATTTTTAAGTGGTTCTTTCACCTTTCTCCTTTTTCAGAGTTCTAATTCCATGTCAAGTATTGCAAGTTACTTTTTATTATGTTAGGGTATGACCTCTATATCTATCATACTGATATTTTATGTTCATATTATGAGAGACCCTATTTGATCTCATCAATTCATTTTTGGTTGAAGTTTATGTGATGCCGTTAGGCTGTAGAATTTTCATAAGAGAAATCTTATTTTATCTTCCTTTCATGTTCTTCATTTCATATGGTATATTTTCAAATTTCATTAACATGTTCTTAAATCTCTTATATTCTGTCCCTCTACTGTTTTATGGGTCATTTATGAATGTTTGACCCATGTCCCCTCTCTTTTCAATGTTTTCTAAAACCCTGTAACATAGCCGTTATGCTGCAAAATTTTCGTCTCAAAATGTCTCTCTATTTTTCTAAAGTTATTTATTTTTAAGTGAATACTCAAATCTACCTCTTCTATATGGGTATTCACATATATACCAAAATTTTCTATTTTAAATTCTGGGATTTACATACATGAAACCCACTTTCCCTTTTCGTGGCTTTAAAGTGACAATAAGATCATGCCTTTAAAGCAGTTTTTAAAACGTTATGATTATGAAATGAAACCCATTTATTTTATGATATGTGGGTTTTCTATGAAATGATTTATGATGATATATGTGGCTCACATGATAATAAAGGAAAATTTAAGGGTGCGCCCTGATAGCGCTCCAATGCATTGGGTAATGATGTAACCACTAGAGATTACAATTTTCACGATATCTTGGTGAATAACCTTGGTAATTTTCAAATGACACCTTGGGGATGGACCTTGGTGATATGTTCATGATTGTCTATATTAAATGTTGCAGCCACATATTCAAGTTATGAAAAATGTTATTTTTATTATTATATGCCTCATGATTTCTTTCTCATGCCTTAATGTTCTTTTCATGACCTTATTGAAGTATCTCAAGTTCACATGTAAAATGTTTCTCTTGTTTCCCTTACTGGGACTTCTGCTCACCCTTTCTTTTGATGTATGTCCCCAGGTTATGAGATGTAGTAATGAACCTAGGATGAACATGAGGAGAAGCCTTTAAAGTGTTTCAGAAGAATCTTTTATGTTTTCATGTTTAAAGTTCCTGGTTTCCAAGACACTAAACCTTAAAGATCCTCAGTTTTGTAAAATTTAATGAAAGTTTATGTGATAAAAATGCAGGATGCTATAGTTGGTATCAAAGGATGGTTTAGTTATTTGTGGAAATTAGGATATGAAAACCCTAGGAATAACCCTATAGAAAAGTTTAAATATAAGAAATCTTCTTGGTATTTTGGTTAGTATTGAGTAAGGGGTTGCCAAGAAAATACATCCCTGTCTGGATACGAGCAGGTAGAGGTGGCTCTGGCACAGATGTACATAGGGGTAAAACCCGAAAACACCGCTTTGAGCTAGACTCGAACGGGAACTGGTACACGACAATGGTCCTTGTTGCACTCTTGGTTACGACACTCTCAGGGGATATGCTTTGGTAAATTCATAAGCTTAGTATGAACCATTATTAAAGGAAAAAAGATAAAATAAAATAAAGATTCACATAAGAATATATGATCATGGATAACCTAGATGGGAACCTAGGGGATCACAAGTTAGGGTATACTTTTCTTCTACAAGTTATCCTTATATGCTTTCAGTTCCTTTTCATGATTATTGGCTAAGTACTTAAGCCCCTAATTATGCTTTCTCTTCTTAATTAATGGTGGGAAATTGAAGAACATGTCCCAACAACCAATGTGATAGGAAATGCGACGATTTTCGTATTAATATGACAGGAATGATTAGGGGATTAAAATATGATTATTATTTTGGAAGACGTTCACTATTTTGGGGACCCTATATGATCGAGGTAAATAGATTACTACGGTATTTTCATTGAGGAGTAAGGTTGACTTATATTTTGAAGAATCGATGAATTTAAGGTGGACTTATAGTAATTTAGGTTACTTATGGGAATTATTAACCTATCTTGGGTAAAATATGTTTAGGTTAGATACTTTTGTTATAAGATGTTAGGAGTGGTTGATTTTGTTTGGAGATGAACAATGAAGTTTATTTTGGAAGACTATGTTATCAAATCCTTCTTGTATTTGGGTTTCAATCTTAGTTTGGTTTATTTTGAGGAATTTTAAGGACCGTTATTTATGGAATGAACTATGATGAACTTTGGGTAGTACCATGGAACTTTTAAGATTTAAAAGTAGTTTCCATTCCTATGGGATTATTTCTTTTTGAAGATTTGTTTTACCTTACCCTTTCTGTTTTTGGGATAATGTTTAAAGATAGAAGAAATAGATAGTTAATCTTTTGTGGATTATGTTATTATCTAGAAGATGATTCTTGTGTTTTGATGAGAACAATTAGTTTTGAATGCTCATAGTTTGGAGAAAAGATTAGTTTTGGGTAGAAACTTATTAAAGGATAAAACTCTACATAAAGATAGGTATATTTTCTTATGTTTTTGTTTTATGTTGTAAATGAATTCCTCAAAATTATGAAAAGGAACATAAAAGAAAAACATTGTTGGTTTACGTTTCCTACTGGGTAATTAAAGACCGTTTACACACATCATAAGTTTGGGATTTTCTTATGGTTAACTTTCTCATAATCATGTTTTCTATCACTCTCCCTCAGAACTTGACCCTTTGTTTTCTCCTCCATGTCCATATTTTCGTACATGGAATCCTAGTGTGGGCTAACTCGGGTGACCTTTGTACTTACCTTTTTTTCTTTTAAAGTAATAGTTTTACTAACTCCTTTTATGATGTGGGACTTTCAATGAAATTTCAAAACCCAATTTTAAAAATTGCGAGGACGCAATTTCTTAAGGGGGGAAGATTGTAACGACCCGAAATTTTGAATAAATCTTGTTTCCTAATTTTATGTGTTATTTTATTTTGTTTTTATACTCAAAAAAAATGTTTCATTTGATAACATGAGTATAATTAAAATGAGACCATTGAGTTTTGACTGTTATATGACCATTGGTTAATATGACCCCTGGAAACTAAACGTTTTGATTATTGTCTCTAAATACAAGTAATCTTGGTTAATTATTATAGAAAGAAGATTCGATGGCCTCACCCAGTAGTCTTGGACTGATCGAAGCCCATCTAACAGAACTTGGGAAAGAGGTAGCACCACTGGGCTTTGCTCTGGACCAAACCCAAGCCAAACTTCATCGTGTGAAGTTAGAACGGAATCGCCTTTGCGAGAAGTTCAAACTGATAGAAATTACTACTCGTGCAATGTTAGCCGAGCCTCCCTCAGATTCTCTCACCTTAGCACACCTTACACTTAGGTCCTATGCTGGTGTGATAAGGGGCTATGTAAGGAGACCGTAACTACCTTGTGTAATCCTTTGTTTTAAATAAAAATTGGGATTTCTTCTTATGATGAAGTTTATGAATTTTCAAATGACCGGATAAATATAGTATGCATATTTTTGATGAATTTTAGAAAAAGGATATTTTAAAAATGTTTATGTAAACCTTAAATAATTAAAAATGTGTAATGATATTCAAAAAATGGTCTTCTACAATTATCCTCAGTACGAAATTTAGAGTCTAATAAGATCAACTTAATTTTTGATGAATAATATATTATAAATAGTGATTTTATGATTAGGATTAGTAATGTGTCCAAATGGATTAGTAATCTCACTTAAAGAAAGTATTAATATAATATAGGCACCTTGATTAAGTAATGTGATTCAATAAAATGGTTAAATAACGATTTCATAAATTATTATTCAAGTATTAGTTTTTTCGAGTGAATAGTTTTTTTAATTAAAAATTAAATTAAAAATATTTAAAAAATTATTTTTATAAAATGGATTTCATTTTTGAACTCAGAGCACCGATATTATATTATGGTAATTTTTGGGGTCTTTTCTGAAAAAAAATGAATTTTCAGTGAATAGTGTATTTATTTAAAAAATAAATTAAAAATATTTAGAAAATTATTTTTATAAAATGGAGTTCATTTTTGAAATCAGAGCATTGATATTTGGTTAAGGTGAAATTTTGGGATTATTCTGAGAAAGTTGAATTTTCGATGAATAGTGAAAATACAGTTTTTAAGTTACGGGTGTTTAATGACATCATTAAATGATGTATTAAGTATGTAATCAATATGTTAGACTTATGAATAGTAATATAAGATATGAGTTGTCCCAAGTGGCCAATACCATGGGAAAATACCATGGGCAAGCCCATGGTTTTTCCAAAACCACTAATGAGGTGTCCCTTGGCCATTAATGCCTTGTCCCCTCACTTTCCCTATAAATACCAAGCCATCCTCTCATCCATTCGACTCCCCACTCTCCCCCAACGAAGTTCTGGTCTCATTACCCCCCAAGGAGTCCTCCCAAGGTTCCCCCAATCCCTCAAGGTCCCAACCTTTGAGTTTTAAGAGTTACGTTTTAAGGTAAGGGATCCGACCTCTCTCTTTCTTTTCAAGAAATCTCTCTTATGTCATTTCTTTTATGCTCCATGTTCTTATGTTGGAGGATGTTATTTTATATTCATTATACTGTCCTTTTTATGTTCATATGATGAGAGACCCACTCTTTATAAGGCCCCAGCCTTAAACCATACTTAATCTTGAGTTATTACAAGATTACACATTGAGGATCTTTTCAGGTTTAGAGTTTTAGAGAATTAGATCATGAAACTTGCATTACATTCCACATTTAAACAAAGTGGTTACATAAAAGACAATATTCATTCTTCCCATCAATGGAAACATATTTAAAATAAAACATAGATTCTTTCTTGACACATCCTTGACACTATCATCACATCATGTACCTTTCCCTTGACCTGTGAAAAACATTTCAAAAACTTGGGATGAGCATAAAAAGCTCAGTAAGGGTTATAAAAATATGGAAAGGAAACATGAGTTCATATATACATAAGAATGAAATCATACTTTACCCATAAAACATAGGCACTTTAACATACCTCATCAAATCATGAATAAATCATAGAAATCATAAGACATAAAAGGTAACTTGAGGCATTCATAACATTCTTACGTAGAGAGTAACCCTCTTGGTTACGTTTGGAATACCCATCACAGTATATTCCCTAAATATCTTCGGAGAAACCTTAACGTTTCACTCCTTCGCGTTACCCAATGCATTGGAGAGCTATATCGGGCTCACCCGCCCTTAGTTTATCACGGAACCACCCGTCTTCATAACAATGCCCAAGAACCATAACATAATCGTACCACATAAAACATGAATAAAGGAAACATAACATTTCCACATTTCAATCACAAGATATCAATACAACACATTGATATAAATACATTATGAAAACCATTTTCAATACCAAAATAAATGAAAAGTAAAACATGGTATTTATTTTTCCTTTAAAAAATAGGTATGACTTGTAGAGGAATCTGAAACTCAAATAATGGTCATGGCGGCGGAGAAGTCGTTGTTGCCGAATATGTATGACAAAAACATTCCCTTTTGTCGTTTTGTAAAATGCTTTGTATAAAAATATTCCTTTTAGATAAACGTAAAAGTCAAAGGGGTTATACACCGTATAAAAGAAGGTTGTGTATAAAACAAAATATGCCTCAATGAATGGAGATTGAGACGAAGTCCCTTACAAAGACGGTATCCTCGGTTTAAGGATAAATCAATTACATAATTATGTGTGACAAACGAATAAACCAAATATAAGTGGATATTAAGTGTAAAATAATCAAAGGTCATTCACACATATTCAAAGGATGACATATTCAATAACTACATGTTGAACCCAAAGAAATCAAAATTGGGTTAAGAAGTTCCCTTGACAGCCTAACGACGTCACATCAAAATGAGTTTATGAGAGAAAAAAAAAGGGTATCTCATCACTTGGAAATAAAATTTACATCAATAAGGATATATGAGGACATATCCCAACATAAAAATATGTAAATTAAAAGGCCCAACAAAAGAAGTCTTTTAAAAAGAGGAGGGTGAAAGGTTCCCTTACCGACATGGGTATCTTTCGAAACATACACCTCGTGAAAGAAGGACAATAAAACATTGATGTAAATACTCATAAAATAAAGTATATTACACAATGAGTAAAATAATGGGAAGTACATACACCACTAAAAGGAAATTGTGGCAAATGTAGCATAAATCTCACGGGAATAAAAGTGAGATGAAAAATCCCTTACGAAAACTCGGCAGCCTAATGGTGCCACTTAAAACTTCCAAAAATGGATTGATGAGATCAAATAGGGTCTCTCATAATTTTAACATAAAGTTTACAGAAAGAGGAATATAAAATAACATCCCCTAACATAACAAAGAAGAGCTTAAAAGAAGTGACATAAAAGAGAGTACTTAAAAAGAAAGAGAGAGGATAGATCTCTTACGAAAATTCGGCAGCCTAACGACGCCACTCAAAACTTCCAAAATGGATTGATGAGAGAGAACATGGTCTCTCATCATATGAACATAAAAATTACAGTAAGAGTGATATAAAAGAACATCCCAATAACAAGAAATATGATCTTTAAAAGGAATGACATAAAAGAGTGTACTTAAAAAGAAAGAGAGGAGTAGGATCCCATACCTCAAGTCCAACTTGTCTTGTTCGTTTCTTTATATTCCTGAATAATAAATTTTGGTCAATTAATAATTGCCTAAGTACCTCCTTTAGAGATTATTATTCAGTTCATATCACATATTATAATGTTATAATAATTGTTTAATAATGTTAGTTCATATCAGACGTTTTTGCCGATGTTTGGTACATGAGTCAAAAATGAACTTGTTTGAAAAAAGATTGCCCATGTAGTTATATGTAAGTAATTTCCAGAATAGTATTAATGATTAAAATATCAAATATATCCAATAAATATTCATTTTATACTATTCCATATCATTTGGAGATAAAAAACAAAAAGCATCGTTCATGGAGACGGTAGGCCGTACGTACGCATGAACGCTACTTTCATTTTTTTGTCATATTAATGGAATTAAAACAAAATGAGAGAGATATATATATGTTATAATTCCAGAATTATATCCATAATTTAGATTTAATATATTACATATATATCCATTATATATATGTACTTATAATATTACATAACATTATGAGATAAGAAATGAAATGTACCGTTCATGGAGACGGTAAGCCGTACATACACATGAACGCTACTTCCATTTCTATTTCATATTTAATGGAATAAAAACATAATGATACATAATATTATTTTAATTACAGTATGGTATCATATATAATATCATTAAATATATCCTTTATACGTACCACATATGGTAATAACGAATCAAATCACTTTGAAGGGGCGGTAGTCCGCACTTCCTTAAATGAAGATATCACGTTTACCCATAATGGAAACCATAAAGGTATGCCATAAATGAAAAATAAATAATCTTAAGTAAAACATAAACATATTAGATATCATATATAAATGTAGTGTCATCTTAATGTCCACCTTTGAAGGTGTTAGAAGAATGTTGAACAATCATCGTTTCGGGAGGCAGAAATTCGCCATCCACGGAAACAATATGTTCTTTAACCATTAGATGTAGGTGTGTGTAATTGTAGCTCGAATAATTCTTATAAAAACATCCTAGTATATTGAAGATACTGTATTTGTTACAAAATAAATGAATAAAAAGAGTTTAGGGGGTTGGAGAAGTAAAATAAAACAAAAGGACACAGGTGAAGACATTACCTTAAAATCGGGTAACTCCCTTTGGTTTGAGCTCAAAGGCTTCCTTGGGAATACTTCTGCCCAAAGTGAGGCTTCAAGGAGTAAGAGAGGAAAGTGGAGAGACAAAATGGTCAGGGTTTGGCCGAGCCAAAGGCTTTGGGAGTGTGGGTAAGGAGGTAGAGGTGGGGGCCTTTTATAAGAGGAGAGGAGGGGCACTCTTGTAAAGTTACAAAATGTTACTTTATTTTCAAAAGAGTTTCAGATTTTAAAGGTTCCACATTGATGTATTTCTAGGATAAGGTGATAAGGGTTCTAAATCCACTCATCCCATAGGTTTTGGACATTTTTAGGTCTTAGATATTACATTATCTTTCCATTTTATTTAAATCGTTAAATAATGAGGTCATCGCTGCATCATCATGATGTCATAAATAATTTAATTTATTTAATGTCTAAAAATTATAAAAAAAATACTATGATGTAGGAAATCTCTTTAGATTTCCAATGAATATTTATAGTAAAACATATAACTTGTATAACCCCATGTAAAAATTGTTTTAGTAAAACATCTCATGTTTGTGTCATTTTTACTTTAACATTAAATAAAAAGATATTTATGTCATTTTCCAACCAAAGTGGCTCCATGGGGTCCCCAAGTTGACCCATGGATTTTCTTGGTCTTTCATGACACATCCAATGAGGTTAGGGCACGTGTCTAGGTCATTTAATTTCATTAAAACATTATTCTTACCATAAACTACACTAATTACCTCTAATCGCGATTGAAAACTTAATAAGTTACTATTCACCAAAAAATTATTTTTATCCCATTGAACCACATTTTACTTATTAATGACAGCCATGTATGTCGGATTTTTTAAATTCAAAACACAAAGATGGAAAAATTTCATTTAAACGGAAAAATCAGTTTTTATAAGTACCACTTAGTGGTTTCACTATTCATCAAAAATTGAAGTTTTTCAGAAAAATCCCAAAAATCCACCCTAAGCTATATTTGATATTTCGAATTCAAAAATGAAGTCTATTTTACAAAATTTAAAAACATATAAGTCACATTAATTAATTTAATAATTAATTCCCGCTGTCAGAGCAAATAGTGTGTTTTTATGAAACAATAAGTATCAGCAATAAGTATCAAAAGATTGACACTAGTTTAAGTCTGATTTCAAAGTGAAATTAATTCCAACGACCACTATTGGATTTAATGGTAAAAATATATTCTAATTTCAGTTTAAAACCAATTCAAAAGATAATCTAATCATATAAATAAATTAGATTAAAAAGAGGTTTTGAATTAAAATACAACATTTTACACTATTCATTAAAAAAATGAACTTTATCGGAAAGATACCAAAAATTTACACAAAGTAAATTTTGATGTCCCGATTATTAAGAAGAGTTTTATTTGTTCCAATAGAATGTATAAGAGTGAAAAAAACTATATTTAATGATGGTTCGCCATCAAAAGGTGATAAGTGAACCTTTAGTGAAAACTAGGGCATATACGCCTAAAATTGAATTCTTTTCGTATTTTAAGCCTTTATCTTTTATTTGATAAATGTAAAAACATTTAAAAACATATATAATCATATTTTAGTTATTTCTATCCATTCCCGCCAATACAACTACTACATGTTAACTACCATTTAAAACAATATTATTTTATTATTAGAGTGCAACGTAAGATTTCAAAGGAACTCGTTGTTGCGTATTAGGTAAGCCATCGAGCATAGCGTTTCATTTAAAGTCATATTAATATTTTATTCAAAAATATGGATAAATATGAAAATGTCATATTCTTTATTTACCTGGGGTGTTACATCCTTCCCCCCTTTTGGGAATTGCGTCCTCGCAATTTTAAAAATTGAGCTTGGAAACATCCTTGAAAGTCCCACATCAGAATAAGAGTCGGTAAAACAATCACTTTAAAATAAAGGAAGATAAGTACAGAGGTCACCCGAGTTAACCCATACAAGGATTCCATGTAGAAAAACATGGATATGGAAGAAAAAGAAAAGGGTCATGTTCTTGTGGGAGAGTGATAGTAAACATGTCTAGGAGAAAGTTAACCATAAGAAAATCACAAACTTGTGATGGGTTAAACGATATTCGATTCCCCAGTAGGAAAAGTTAATAGACAACATTTTTGTTTTAAGTTACTTTTTATTGAGGAATTTTTTCATAAGGAAACATAATCACTTATCATGTTGACTTTCAACTTTTACTAGATTCCTTAATCAAACTCATATTTTTTTCCAAAAGACGAGTATTTAGGGAGACTTGTTCGCATTAAGAGTACTATAATCAACTTCTAGAGAATCACCTAATCCACCAAAGAGAACTATATACTTCACATATCTTTAGACCTTAACCAAAACCAAAACCAAAAAGGTTAGTACAAGGTCAGATAATCCAGAAAAGGATAACCCTTTAGAAAGAAAATCTATGCTTAATCTCCAAAATTTGTCCAACAAAACCCAAAGTTCAACGAGGACCATCCGATAAACAATTTGTCCATAAAATTCTTCAAAGTAAACCAATATAATATTTAAACCCAAATATTTTAAGGATTTAGTCACATAGTCTTCCAAGTTAATCATAACATTTATCTCTAAACAACATCAGTTGCTCCTATAGTCTCGTATTGAAAAGTAATTAACCTAATCACATATCCTCCATGATAGGTTAATAATTTTCATAAATAACACAAAATCAACTTACTCTTAATTCATAAAATCATATAAATAAAAAGAATCAGTCAAACTAACCAGGGACTTCACGTAGTCCAGTGGTAGGCGATAAATACTAGTCACACTTTGGTTGTGGGTTCGATTCCCGCAGCTTTGTCCGACGCGACGGGTAGTCACACGGTCTGCGTGTTGTCCTTTTTCCAAAACTATATAATTCTCAAATCATTCCCCAAAAAGAGATAAAATCATAAAAATAACCATAACATAATTTAACCTCAATTTTATCTCATTCCTTTCACTTCCATCATAACATATAGTAACCCATAATTACCTCAAAAGTAAGGATCATATAAACTCTAATGGTTACATTTATAATTATTACCTGAACTTCCACATCGATTGGTCATCTCGTACATGATGAATTAAAGATCATACCAAGGTTAAAGTGGTTGATCATGACTCCTTGATAGTTGGTTTAGAACAACCATGAGTTTCCTCATTGAATACCCCATTTTATCTAGTATCTTAATAATAGAACCACCACAGTTTCCTTCAAACCTGTTGTCTCTTTGGTGCCTTCTAGATCCATCCATTCACTAAAAACAGAAATGTCAGTGTGAGTATATCAACAAAACCATCATTTACTAATGAGGAAGGTAAACACTAAGATACACTTACTCATTCACTTTATCTAAAACTAGGACTCTTTCTGAAATCCTAACCATTATGGTAATGCCACTTATGCTTAAAGAATACCCTAACCTCTAAAGTTATCTAAACCGACCTTTGATACCAACTATAAGGCCCCAGCCTTAAACCTTACTTAATATTGAGTTATTAAAAGATTACACATTGAGGATATTTTCAGGTTTAGAGTTTTAGAGAATTAGATCATGAAACTTGCATTACATTCCACATTTAAACAAAGTGGTTACATAAAAGACAATATTCATTCTTCCCATCAACAGAAACATATTTAAAATAAAACATGGATTCTTTCTTGACACATCCTTGAAACTATCATCACATCATGTACCTTTCCCTTGACCTGTGAAAAACATTTCAAAAACTTGGGATGAGATTAAAAAGCTCAGTAAGGGTTATAAAAATATGGAAAGGAAACATGAGTTCATATATACATAAGAATGAAATCATACTTTAACCATAAAACATAGGCACTTTAACATACCTCATAAAATCATGAATAAATCATAGAAATCATAAGACATAAAAGGTAACTTGAGGCATTCATAACATTCTTACGTAGGGAGTAACCCTCTTGGTTACGTTTGGAATACCCACCACAGTATATTCCCTAAATCTTTTCAGAGAAAACTAAACGTTTCACTCCTTCGTGTTACCCAATGCATTGGAGAGCTATATCGGGGTCACCTGCCCTTAGTTTATCACGGAACCACCCGTCTTCATAACAATGCCCAAGAACCATAACATAATCGTACCACATAAAACATGCATAAAGGAAACATAACATTTCCACATTTCAATCACAAGATATCAATACAACACATTGATATAAATACATTATGAAAACCATTTTCAATACCAAAATAAAAGAAAAGTAAAACATGGTATTTATTTTTCTTTTAAAAAACAGGTATGGCTTGTAGAGGAAGCCGGAACTCAAATAATGGTCACGGCGGTGGAGAAGTCGTTGTCGCCGCATACGTATGAAAAAAACATTCCCTTTTGTCATTTTGTAAAACGCTTCGTATAAAAAGATTCCTTTTGGATAAACGTAAAAGTAAAAGGGGTTTATAAACCGTATAAAAGAAGGTTGTGTATAAAACAAAATATGCCTCAATGAATGGAGATTGAGACGAAGTCCCTTACAAAGACGGTATCTTTGGTTTAAGGATAAATCAATTACATAATTATGTGTGAAAAACGAATACACCAAATATAAGTGGATATTAAGTGTAAAATAATCAAAGGTTATTCACACATATTCAAAGGATGACATATTCAATAACTACATGTTGAACCCAAAGAAATCGAAATTGGGTTAAGAAGTTCCCTTGACAGCCTAACGACGTCACATCAAAATGAGTTGATGAGAGATAAAAAAAGGGTATATCATCACTTGGAAATAAAATTTACATCAATAAGGATATATGAGGACATATCCCAAAATAACGATATGTATATTAAAAGACCCAACAAAAGAAGTCTTTTAAAAAGAGGAGGGTGAAAGGTTCCCTTACCGACATGAGTATCTTTCGAAACATACACCTCATGAAAGAAGGACAATACAACATTGATGTAAATACTCATAAAAGAAATTATATTACACAATGAGTAAAATAATGGGAAGTACATACACCACTCAAAGGAAATTGTGGCAAATGTAGCATAAATCTCACGGGAATAAAAGTGAGATGAAAAATCCCTTACGAAAACACGGCAGCCTAACGGCGTCACTTAAAACTTACAAAAATGGATTGATGAGATCAAATAGGGTCTCTCATCATATTAACATAAAGTTTAAAGAAAGAGGAATATAAAAGAACATCCCATAACATAACAAAGAAGAGCTTAAAAGAAGTGACATAAAAGAGAGTACTTAAAAAGAAAGAGAGAGGATAGATCTCTTACGAAAATTCGGCAGCCTAATGGCGCCACTCAAAACTTCCAAAATGGATTGATGAGAGAGAATAGGGTCTCTCATCATATGAACATAAAAATTACAGTAAGAGTGATATAAAAGAACATACCAATAACAAGAAATATGATCTTTAAAAGGAATTACATAAAAGAGTGTACTTAAAAAGAAAGAGAGGAGTAGGATCCCTTACCTCAAGTCCAACTTGTCTTGTTCGTTTCTTTATATTCCTGAATAATAAATTTTGGTCAATTAATAATTGCCTAAGTACCTCCTTTAGATATTATTATTCAGTTCATATCACATATTATAATGTTATAATAATTTTTTAATAATGTTAGTTCATATCAGACGTTTTTGCCGATGTTTGGTACATGAGTCAAAAATGAACTTGTTTGAAAAAAGATTGCCCATGTAGTTCTATGTAAGTAATTTCCAGAATAGTATTAATGATTTAAATATCAAATATATCCAATAAATATTCATTTTATACTATTCCATATCATTTGGAGATAAAAAATGAAAAGCATCGTTCATGGAGACGGTAGACCGTACGTACGCATGAACGCTACTTTCATTTTTTGTCATATTAATGGAATTAAAACAAAATTAGAGAGATATATATATGTTATAATTCCAGAATGATATCCATAATTTAGATTTAATATATTACATATATATACATTATATATATGTACTTATAATATTACATAACATTATGAGATAAGAAATGAAATGTACCGTTCATGGAGACTGTAAGCCGTACGTACGCATGAACACTACTTCCATTTATATTTTATATTTAATGGAATTAAAACATAATGATACATAATAGTATTTTAATTCTAGTATGGTATCATATATAATATCATTAAATATATCCTTTATATGTACCACATATGGTATTAACGAATCAAATCACTTTGAGGGGGCGGTAGTCCGCACTTCCTTAAATGAAGATATCGCGTTTACCCATAATAGAAACCATAAAGGTACGCAATAAATGAAAAATACAGAAGCTTAAGTAAAACATAAAAATACTAGATATCATATATAAATATAGTGTCATATTAATGTCCACCTTTTAAGGTGTTAGAAGAATGTTGAACAATCATCGTTTTGGGAGGCAAAAATTCGCCATCCACAGAAACAATATGTTCTTTAACCATTAAATGTAGGTGTGCGTAATTGTAGCTCGAATAATTCTTATAAAAACATCCTAGTATATTGAAGATACTGTATTTGTTACAAAATAAATTAATAAAAATAGTTTAGGGGGTTGGATAAGTAAAATAAAACAAAAGGACACAAGTGAAGACATTACCTTAAAATCAGGTAACTACCTTTGGTTTGAGCTCAAAGGCTTCCTTGGGAAGACTTCTGCCCAAAGTGAGGCTTCAAGGAGTAAGATAGGGAAGTGGAGAGACAAAATGGGTAGGGTTTGGCCGAGCCAAAGGCTTTGGGAGTGTGGGTAAGGAGGTAGAGGTGGGGGCCTTTTATAAGAGGAGAGGAGGGACACTCTTGTAAAGTTACAAAATGTTTATTTTCAAACGAGTTTCGAATTTTAAAGGTTCCAAATTGATGTATTTCTAGGATAAGGTGATAAGGGTTCGAAATAAACTCATCCAATAGGTTTTGGACATGTGTAGGTCTTAGATATTACATTATCTTTCCATTTTATTTAAATCGTTAAATAATGAGGTCATCGCTGCATCATCATGATGTCATAAATAATTTAATTTATTTAATGTCTAAATTTTTTTAAAAAAATACTATGATGTAGGAAATATTTTTATCTTTCCAATGAATATTTATAGTAAAAAATATGACTTGTATAACCCCATGTAAAAATTGTTTTAGTAAAACATCTCATGTTTTTGTCATTTTTACTTTAACATTAAATAAAAAGATATTTATGTCATTTTCCAACCAAAGTGGCTCCATGGGGTACCCAAGTTGACCCATGGATTTTATTGGTCGGCCATGACACATACAATGAGGGTAGTACATGTGTCTAGGTCATTTCATTTTATTAAAACATTATTCTTACCATAAACTACACTATTTACCTCTAATCGCGATTAAAAACTTAATAAGTTACTATTCACCAAAAAATTATTTTTATCCCATTGAACCACATTTTACTTCTTAATGACAACCATTTATGTCGTATTTTTGAAATTAAAAATACAAATATGGCAAAATTTCATTTAAACGGAAAAATCATTTTTTATAAGTACCACTTAGTGGTTTCACTATTCATCAAAAAATGAAGTTTTTCAGAAAAATCCCAAAAATTCACCCTAAGCTATATTTGATATTACGAATTCAAAAATGAAGTCTATTTTACAAAATTTAAAAACATATAAGTCACATTAATTAATTTAATAATTAATTCCCGCTGTCAGAGCAAATAGCGTGTTTTTATGAAACAATAAGTATCAACAATAAGTATCAAAAGATTGACACTAGTTTAAGTCTGATTTCAAAGTGAAATTAATTACAACGACCACTATTGGATTTAATGGTAAAAATATATTCTAATTTCACTTTAAAACCAATTCAAAAGATAATCTAATCATATAAATAAATTAGATTAGAAATAGGTTTTGAATTAAAATACAACATTTTACACTATTCATTAAAAAAATGAACTTTATCGGAAAGATACCAAAAATTTACACAAAGTAAATTTTGATGTCCCAATTATTAAGAAGAGTTTTATTTGGTCCAATAGAATGTATAAGAGTGAACAAAACTATATTTAATGACGGTTCTCCATCAAAAGGCGATAAGTGAACCTTTAGTGAAAACTAGGGCATATACGCCTAAAATTGAATTCTTTCCATATTTTAAGCCTTTATATTTTATTGGATAAATGTAAAAACATTTAAAAATATATATAATCATATTTTATTTGTTTCTATCCATTCCCGCCAATACAATGGCCACATGTTAACTACCATTTAAAATAATATTATTTTATTATTAGAGTGCAACGTAAGATTTCAAAGGAACTCGTTGTTGCGTATTGGGTAAGCCATCGGGCATAGCATTTCATTTAAAGTCATATTAATATTTTATTCAAAAATATGGATAAATATGAAAATTTCATATTCTTTATTTACCTGGGGTGTTACACTCTTACTCTCATCATTTCATTTTATAAAAGTTTAAGTGGCGCCGTTAGGCTGCCGAAATTTTTGTAACGGATTCTTTCACCCTTATCATTTTTCAAAGTTCTACTTTCATGTCAAGTCTTTCTAGTTCCTTTTTATTATGTTGGGGTATGATCTCTATATTTATCATACTGATCTTTTATGATCATATGATGAGAGATCCCATTTGATCTCTTCAATTCATTATTTTTATGTTTTAAGTGGCGCCTTTAGGCTGCCGAATTTTTAAGTGGTTCTTTCACCCTTCTCATTTTCAAGTTCTACTTTCATGTCAAGTCTTTCAAGTTACTTTTTATTATATTGGGGTATGATATATATATCTATCATACTGATCTTTTATGATCATATGATGATAGACCCCATTTGATCTCTTCAATTCAGTATTTTGATGTTTTAAGTGGCGCCGTTAGGCTGCCGAATTTTTAAGTGGTTCTTTCACCTTTCTCCTTTTTCAAAGTTCTAATTCCATGTCAAGTCTTGAAAGTTCCTTTTTATTATGTTAGGGTATGATCTCTATATCTATAATACTGATATTTTATGTTCATATGATGAGAGACCCTATTTGATCTCATCAATTTATTTTTGGTTGAAGTTTATGTGACGCCGTTAGGCTGTAGAATTTTCATAAGAGAAATCTTATTTTGTCTTCCTTTCATGTTCTTCATTTCATATGGTATATTTTCAAATTTCATTAACATGTTCTTAAATCTCTTATATTCTTTTCCTCTACTGTTTTATGGGTCATTTATGAATGTTTGACCCATGTCCCCTCTCTTTTCAATATTTTCTAAAACCCTGTAACATAGCCATTATGCTGCAGAATTTTCGTCTCAAAATGTCTCTCTCTTTTTCTAAAGTTCTTTATTTTTAAGTGAATAATCAAAGATCTCTCTTCTATATGGGTATTCACATATATACCAAAATGTTCTATTTTAAATTCTGGGATTTACATACATGAAACCTTCTTTCCCTTTCCGTGGGTTTAAAGTGACATTAAGATCATGTCTTTAAAGCAGTTTTTAAAACGTTGTGATTATGAAATGAAACCCATTTCTTTTATGATATATGGGTTGTATATGAAATGATTTATGATGATATATGTGGCTCACATGATAATAAAGGAAAATTTAAGGGTGCGCCCTGATAGCGCTCCAATGCATTGGGTAATGATGTAACCACTAGAGATTACAATTTTCACGATATCTTGGTGAATAACCTTGGTAATTTTCAAATGACACCTTGGGGATGGACCTTGGTGATATGTTCATGATTGTCTATATTAAATATTATATCCACATCTTCAAGTTATGAAAAATGTTATTTTTATTATGATATGCCTCATGATTTCTTTCTCATGCCTTAATGTTCTTTTCATGACTTTATTGAAGTATCTCAAGTTCACATGTAAAATGTTTCTCTTGTTTCCCTTACTGGGCCTTCTGCTCACCCTTTCTTTTGATGTATGTCCCCAGGTTATGAGATGCAGTAATGAACCTAGGATGAACATGAGGAGAAGCCTTTCAAGTGTTTAAGAAGAATCTTTTATGTTTTTATGTTTAAAGTTCCTGGTTTCCAAGACACTAAACCTTAAAGATCCTCGGTTTTGTAAAATGTAATGAAAGTTTATGTGATAAAAAGGCCGGATGCTATAAGTTATTTATTTTTATTGTGGGGTTTTGAGGTGTCATACATGATATATTTATATTCCCCACTAAATGGGGATTGTTCCCACACATGTTTTGTCTCTTCAGAAGATGCAAAAGTTCAAAGATGGTATTTGTATATATCGAGATTGTGTGATGAAAAACCTATCTTTGGGATACTAGGAAATGAATTTTTGACCCCAAATTAAATTCTGTAGTAGTGGACTTAGGTTTTCTATATATATGAAAGTGTCTTGGATACATTATTCTCTTGTTTAATGGGTTCTATTTGTAAAATAAATGGTTGAATTAGGTTGGATTAAAATTTAGTTTAAAAAAAATTGGTCTGAACTTGGATGAACCTCCTACCTTACCCATGAATAATCATTAAATATTACTATACTATTCATTATCTAATAAAAATAAATCTCTTTGATTATTCTTTCCTATAAATTTTATCTTGAATAGAGAAATAAAACAACCACTATAATCCCTATCATCAAGAGACCCAGTGATTTGATATTGATAATTACTCTTGAGTCAACCCACTGATAACCATGACAGGCAGTGAAAGAACTCCCAAGTGGCCTACATGTGCAAACTAGGGTAAAGTGAAAGAATAAATTAAATACAAAGATTAATGGACATGTCTGATTATCAAAACACCCAAATACATCCAAAAAAATAAATAGAAGGGACTTATCATTTAAGTACAAAATTCATCACAGGGGTGGGGAGATTTCTCCTAGGGCCAAACACTAATGTCTTAACATACTATCACTAGAGAGTTATAATAAAAATAAAATAAGATATCTAGGAAAGTGGTTGCAGCAGCCACCCCAGTTGTTTGATAAATTATAGAAGCAAACCCTATCCTAGTGAATAGTTACCCGTATTATAACATAATATTATGGGGTACTTAGAACACTTAAAAATTTACCACATGAGTAGCAAAAACATCTTAAACTTCCGTGGGTGATTACAAAACTTCTGGAATATTCTTCAATTTCAACATTGATCCCTAGAGAATTCTATTTCCTTAGATGTTCAAAATGTGTCAAGATTGAGTATCATGATGGATTTAGATAGGCATATAAAATTATTCTTCTTATTTATATTCCTCCCATGATTTAATTCTATACTCATTTGAGAATAATTAGAGCATAAATGTTTTAGTACTTCACAAATTCAGTGGACATCAAATTCTACTATAGAAAAGAATATGATGCATGTGGTGGGTGGAGTGGACTTTGAATTATTGGTATTAAGCTGAGAAATTTTTGGATTTAATATACTTGGCCTTGAAATGGTATTAAATTCCTTTAAAGTGGTCTTAGAGTGTCCTGGACACTTTTTCTCTCCTTTTAACTTCATAAACTATATATCTAGACACTCTTGATTTTTGTTCGATTAAACTCAATGGTCTATATTATTGAATCCTTATTTGTTATTCATTCTAGTTTAGTGAAGCATGGAATTGTAAATCACACTAGTTCATGTCTTCCAAAAATTTTTGTTATCAAACTCTTAGATCCCTTCATGTTCCTTAGTGGACCAACATAGTTGGTCAACGTTGAAAATTTGATCAAAAAGAAAAAGGATTTTCATAGAGGTAAAACCTCAAGAAGGATTTTTAGACACTTTATGAAACCCCCAACCATAGCATGAGGCTGATCCAAGGTCTCTATAATATTCTCCAATACACATACACAATAGGGAACAAATGATTAACACTAATTATTCTTAGTAGCTTCAGATTCAAGCCCTTGGAAATCTCAATAATCTCAAACCATCATCATCATCATTAGCTTTCTAAAGATAAAAACTTGATGAAGCTAAAATCAATCAACTAATTTCTTTCTATATGGAAAAACTCTAAGTTCTATTAGAATTAAATCATTAGTATTGGGAAACTCTTATCTCTAGTTCAATCGAGTCAAATAATTTTATACAACTAGTTGTTGCAGCTTGGGCCCTTTCAATTCTCATCTATGGTTGTTTTCTTTATTATTGGTGATTAGAATAGACTAGAGAATTCCCATTTAATTATCCCTCACCCAAAACTCAATTATACACATATAATCGCAACATGAGTTTGATTACCCTAATCCACATATCACCATGTAGGTTGTATTTGTAAACCATAATCCTTGTAATTGGTGATTTGGGAATGATAGAGGCCCCATCTCCTTAAATCAACACCTATAATAGAGAACACACCAACAAACACATTCATCAGTGGATTTGATCAATACATTCTCTTATCTTATAAATCTCAACTGTGAATTTCTATTTCTATTTCTATTTCATTACTATATTATCACTTTAAACCCCCTTTAAATTAAAATTCCACGATTTCTTGAATTCCCCAACTTCAATTGAGTTATCCACCTTTGGTTCTTCTAAACCATCCATATTGCAATCTCGTGGTCTTGGATCATATTTATTCTTCAGGAAATATCCTCCCATTCAATCAAGTGGTAGGTTTGATTCTCACATGGATGGTAATATGACCATAGGAGATGTGGTAGCTCAGTCTTTGGAAAATAGAGTCTCATGGTCAATGGTGGAGATTACATAGTAGATTAAATATATTCATGAAGAAACTTGTGTAATGGTTTGGGATATCCTGACCTGTTACTTTGATATTATTGTGTAATGGTTTTTTGGTGATTTTTGGTGAATCCTACCCCTATATTACCTTGTTTACCTCATTCTTCTCTCAGGGTTCCATTGAGGTGGCATTTATTTAGTTCAAGGTTTGTTTGGGAAACATTTTTGATAACCCTTTGAGGTAGTGTAGGTTGATACAAGGTTTCCTTATGTGGTTGTGGGTTATAAGCAGTTTTTCCTCCATATGGTATCTTTGTTCTCACTCCTTTTAAGTGTTATGTGTGATATTTTCATGGTCTTTCTTCCATTGGGTGGTTATTAAGGGTCGTCTTAAATAAGATAATGAATTTGAATATCTCAAATTGATGGGTATGAGGGAGATATCTCATGATTTACTGCATATATACACATTGTTGATGATATTGTGTATGTTTTCTACTGATATTGAAGATAATAACTATTGGGATCCTTGCTTGCGCTATAGATGACATGTGCTAGTACCCTTATTGTGTTATTGTGTGATCACACCCTGAATTAAAGGATATTGATTGTATATGTTTCTAATAAATTAGTTTCCCATGGAATCTAGTTTGTGCGATAATACCCATGATAATCATAGAAGTAATTTGATTAAATCCCTTGAATAATTTATGAATGTTGGGTTATTTTGCTGTTTTTTGTGATTTCTTTTTGTGTTTACATATATTTTATGGGACATTGTGAAGTGGTGGTGATGACCAGCTAAGATTTGTAGTGTGTGGGGGAAATAATGAGGTTGTTTTTTTGGCATGGTTGAAACATGGGAAGTTTTATAATGTGGTGTGTAGTGGTTGTGGTGTGAAGTGGTTTTGGTGCGCATTGGTGATGACATGTTGTGGTGTGTAGTGGTGATGGAGTGTGATGGTGATGTTTAGTGGTGATGTGTGGTGGTGATGTGCAATTATTGTGTGTGGTAGCTGTATTGCATGTTGTGTTTGGGATGTTCGATGTGTTGTTTTTGTGGTGAGATGGATTGGTTGATGTGGCATGGCGACGATTCTGAATGTGAGGTGTTGTGGTGATAGTTGATGTGAGATGGGAAAGTTGTGTCAAGTTGTGGTTATATTAGATGCGTGGTTAGTAGTGGAATAAATGATGTAGCTGAATGAAATGAATAAATTAATGGGTTGGTAATTGAATATAATTGGATGAAAGTTAATGTGTGGTAAATGCCCTAATGAATTATTTGAATAAATGAAAGAGATAATGAGTAAAAGTGGCGAAACGTGTAATTGAGAGCGAGGGATGTTGTGTGACTTGTGTGGTGGATGTATGGTGTTTTATATAGTGGTAGTAGTGGTTATTATGGTTGATTAATGGTATAATAGTGGCGATGTGGTGTGTGCGGATGCAGTTGTTGTGAACCAATATGTTTGTTAATGTGTTCTATCTATATATCATGTATGTTTATTCTATTTATATATTCTCCCCACTCGATTTGGATAACCTTACCAATGCTTAGGGGTTTTGGGTTCTGAGTGTTTCCCCCAATATCGAGGATAGTAGTGATATGGATGGATGGATACCCCCTCTTCCCTGCTCTTCCTTCAACATTTATTACCCAGGTGTCTCCAGGTGAGAAGTGTAGTTATGGACCATGTGTCTTTGGGAGAGATCCGATATGTTGGCCTAGGTTTCTTTAGTTGAGATGTGTTATGTTGGAACATGGGTCTTTTGGTGATATTTTCAATGATGGACTAGGTGTCTTCCACCAAGATGTGGTTATTATGGCTATGATGAGATGTGATGTGATGGTACTTGAAACTGGAAAAAAATTATAGAACTTGTAAGGGTGAGGTAGGTAGGGATGCATCTCAACCCACATCAAAGATGGCCCAAGTTTCTCTGGGTGAGGTGCATTATGTTGTGATGTGAAATTCATGGAAGGTATGAGAGAATAGGATGGTCAATGTTGGGACATGAGAGTGGAAATCAGTAGGGAAATGGTAGCATGGTACCTTGATTTGTTATGATCTCGATGCTATATTAATATATTGGATGCACAATTTAGTGAGAGGTCCTTAGTGAGGTTGGGATGGGATAATTAATATTTATATATACTTGTTGGTTCTATTGTTTGTTCACTAGTGCATTAGCATGTTATTTTCACATGTGCACTTGAGACATTGGTTACATACCTACTGAGTATACATGTTATGCTCAACCAATTTATATAAACTGGTTTTCAGGTTTTAATGAGGACTTTAGGGATTGAGGTGAATGTTAATATCTTGGTTTGGAGCTATTGTTCAATCACTACTATAGAATTTCTTTTTGGTATATTGGAGACTTTTATTTGTATTAGTTTATTTCTTTTCATACAATTTGGGATGGTTTTGGGTTTAATTTTATTTTATATGCTGTATTTTTTTGGAGTTTTTTTATCCTATATCCCGATACTATTTTATTATCGAGGGTAATTACACCCATTTGTGAGATTTTTGTACCCTCAGTGATAGTCTCCAACCCAGGGCCTATAAGAGGTGGGACCTAGAGTTCATTATCACTCTTCCTTTATTACAATATATTTGGTGGTAGGGGGTTATGAAATAGTTATATTATAACATTTTTGGTTGAGTTATAGGATGGAGTTTGAATTTATTCATAGTGAGGATTGCATGGGTTGGTAGTGCAATATCTCTAGTTGATCTTGGTGCATAACATAGGCCAAGGAGACCAGCTAAGACATGGGATTTTAGGTCCCTCCATGATATAGTGCATGGAATTTAATCTTTTTGAGTGACCAAGTGAGGTGGACCTATTTATAGGTTAGAGACCTAGGAGAGGTACATGCATCATGATTTATTGTGTTCATAATTTAATTAGGTTGTTATGGGAAAATAAAATGAATTAAATAAATAAGATTTTCTAAAATTTTATGTTACTGGGCTTAAGATGTTCTTCTTGTTTTCAGAAATTTCTCTTGTTCATTGTCCGCAAGTGGCTCAGGGAGTTGAGGTTCAGTAGGATGAACAGATTGATTTTCAAAGGGTTGAACTTATAGATGAGGATGAGGAATAGAAGATATCCTATTGATCCTTTTATAGGAAAATTTTGGGAAGCTATGAGGGGAGCATCATTGATCTGGAGCAGAGCATTGTCTGGAGGATCTCAAGATCGATTTTGATCTGATCCAAGAATGAGCTTAGTTATGGGTACTATTGGTAGTTAGTAAGATGTGGGGACTTTAAAACCAGTGGTGAATACTATTTATTAGTTACTATAAGGATGAAAATGTGTTGTTGTTGGACTTTCAGAGGGAGTTATAGGAGGAGTTCCTATCATCAATGATGAGGGTAGAAGGAGGAAAGAGCTTATCTCCCATATGCAGGGAGCTTGATCCAGTGAGATATAGGGATCAGGTTCAAGGAACTCCTAAAATTTATTCTATATGTTTTTCCAGATGAGGAGTCTAGAGTGCTGTGTCTGGAGGAGGTTTTGTGCCCAATGATTAAGAATGTAATCACACCATTTAAACTCTCGACATATCTAGAGGTGTAGAAAAAGGATGATTTTATTGAGTAGATGATTTATTTTGTAATTGATACTCAATAGAGTGGTTAGAATGGAGTCTCAAGTAGAAGGGCTTCAGGAATTGGGTCATCGGTGTATAGGTAGTTAGAGTTCCAGTTAATGGGGAATTGACTATGAAAGATATATATCCTTCCTTTTGGAGAATGTGGATCCCAATAACAAGATGAAGGATTTATGTTTTCATGCTATGTATATGGGGGAAATGAGCACCGCTAGGACCGGTGTATTACTACTCAAGGAGGCCAATTTCAGGTGGGTTTTAAGGCCCTTTTTGATAGAAATAATAGTTGCCTCTGATGCAGTTTCAACAGTAGAGACTGCCAACACTTGTTCAATATCTAATGGAAGATGGTTTTGGTAGAGGTAATCCTCATTATGGTCCCCATACATAGGGATCTAGTCTAGAGTGTTTCCATGGAGGTATATAATAGAATGGAATAGGATCTGGGCATGGTTAGATGCTCACGTTAGAGGTGGAAGCACCAACAGAGCTAGGAGTTGTTCAAAGTATAATTAGTTTATCATATACCATTTTTTGATAATTTTTTTTAATTTATAAGCCTCACACTAATTTGTTTCTCCCACTTTGGTTCGTTCTTTGGGACTAGACGTGGAGAGAATTATAGTGTCCCTAGTGTTATCTACACTGGTTGGAGGTTAGGGTTTTTTGTGCGATGTTTTCTAGGGATGTAGGATAGTGATGGGATAACACTAGTATGTAGAGGATTTATTGATACAAATAAAAACATAAGATGTTATCCTTGGAATGGATTGGATATATTTTGTGCATGTAGTCATCAAATATTTCTAGAGGAGAGTTTCTTTTTTCAATGTGGAAGGAAAGTGAGTGTTCTTTGAAGAGAGAGGTTATCAAATGGGTGGTAGGTAAGTGGGGCCTCTTTTTTTATAGTAGTGAGAGTTATCAATGGAATCTTAGGTTGAGAGTTTTTCTAGGGTTGTGGAGGAGTTCCTATATGTTTTTATAGATGAGTTCATGATGCTACCTCCTCAATGTGATGTCAAGTTTGGGGTAGATCTGTAGTCGGGTGTGTCTCCAATTTCAATGGATCCCTATCTAATAACACCATCAATCCAAGATAATTTTTTTATTCAAATAAAGGAAACACACCATACAACCCCCTTGCTTAAGGAGGTTTGAAATAATGTAAGCCGAGGGCATCCCCTATAAATAAGTTCACAGTCTTAGGTTTCAGATTACAAGTAGGAATGAGGCAAGTGTGCCCGATAGTCTACTCAGCCAAAGAAGCCAGCTGATCAGCTACTTTGTTGCCCTCACACCTTGTATGGGAAACATTAATGGAGTCCCAGATCAGTGATCTGAACTTTATAACCTGATATGAAATGGACCAATGGAAGCCACCCTTTACCTGTAGAGCATCATGAAGAATGATAGAGTCGGTCTCGACCTGAGTTAAAAACACACCTTCTTGGAAGCAGAGCAAGAGGCCCGTGAGCATAGCCTTGGTCTCCGCCATGAGAGGGATACCCATTCCAAAGCAAGCAGAAAAAGCTTGAACAACATCACCCTGGGTTTCCCTAACCACACCGCCTCCTCTCATTCTACCATCCACACATGACCCATCAGTATTGAGTTTGAAACCATAACTAGGGGGCTTCCAGGAAACCCACCTTGCCCGCACCTCATCTGAAGCAGGTAGAGGCTGAGGGATTTTAATCTGAAGCCTACAAATGAAGAAGCATCCCGCCACTCCTTGTGAAGAGAAGACCAGTCTAGTAGCATGAATCTCATCCTTGCTAAAATGGATCGTGTCGAAGAGACCTCACCTTCGAAACGGGCCCGGTTTCTGGCATGCCATAAACACCAGCACCCTGCACACAAAATCCCCACCCGATCCGTATGCTCCTTCTCCATCCCAAGAGACCCTTGAAACTAGTCCCTCAGGAACAAGGAGACATCCCACTACCGATGAGAGGAAAAAAAAGAGCCTCCTAAACACTTCCACACCGCAGATGCCCAGTCCCATTCAAAAAATAAATGATTCACGCTCTCCTACTTCTTACTCCTACAATAGTGGGATACATATGCTAAGTTCATAACCAGGTTTTAACACACTCATCCGTGGACACTGCTTTCCTTCTGATATGCCATAGAAGGAATTTGAACTTAGTCGGAATAAAATTTCACCAAACACTCCATTCCATTCATCCTGGTGGTTCTGCTCCGAAACCAACCTTCGATACTCTCTGTTGGAAAAGACTTCAGAAGGCGAGGGAGAAAAAACACAGAGATCCGGACCTGTATTTAACTCGATGGATTCCAGAAGGTCTTGTTGATTAGAGTTTAACACAACCTCTGTAAACTTGGGAAACAACATCACCTCTTTCACTATAATCAAAGGAGCAGGACACCCTAGGAAGACAAGCGAATTACCAGCCCAATTCTTGTGCCAAAAAGAAAGGTCCCCTGAACCAAAAATCCATCGGTCATGCGGAAGCAGTAGTTGAATCAGGGGGTAAATCTTCCCCCACATAGGAGATCTGTATCCATGAACTTCATCTTTTCTAACCCCACCAATCTAAGACATGGTTCTTCCCCATAGCATTCATTTCTCCAGAACTTCCCAGGGAATCTCTGCATGAGAACTTCAAGTTCATGGTAATTCCATTTGGTGTTACAAATACACCATCTATGTTTATGGATTTTATGAAATATGTGCTCTATTAGTCCATGGACTAGTTCATCATTGTATTCATTGATAATATATTGATCTACTCAATGTAATAGGATGAGTATACCAAGAATATCAAAACTATTTTACATGTCATTTGGCAACACCAGATCTATAGAATGTTTCCTAAGTGTGAGTTATAGATGTGGGAGGTGTGTTTACTTGGACTTGTGGTGTCCTAGCAGGGTGATATAGTAGAAGATTCCATGATCAAGGTAATTTTTTATTGGGAATCACTCAATAATGTGGTAGAGGATAAAATTTTTCTAGGTTTGGATAGTTATTATCAAAGGATTATGATCATTTTCTCTTAGGATGAAGCCCCACTAAAATATTTAACTAGGAAAGACTAGGATTTTATATGGATTGATCAGTTCTATGATGTATTCTATTACATAAAGGAGATTTTGGTTAGTGATCCATTTCTTTGGTTACTTGGGAAGGGTGTTTTATTTGAGGGTTTTTTTGTGACACATCTCATATGGGTTTGTAATGAATATTGATGCTGTAGAGAGTAATGATCTCTTATAAGTCTTGGAATTTACATCCCCATGAGTGTAACTATTCCACCCATGATCTGTAGTTGGAGGTATTCATTTTTTTGCTAATGTTGTGGAGGCACTACCTCGTTGGAGAAATCTTTGTAGTTTTCATGGACCACAAGATCTTGAAATATGTTTTCCCTTAGCAATAAATAATTCTATGACAAAAAAGGTGGATAAAGATTATCATGGATTTCAATATTCATATCTCTTACACCTTGAGAAAGGGGAATGTGGTTTCAGATCTGTTATGTTAAAAGTCACGAGGAGACGTGGTTTGGGAGTTTGAGGATGTTTGGAAAGGGATGGAGGATCTTACAAAGATGAATCTTGACGTCAGAGTAATCAGTATATGAGGTTTTATTTATCATATGAATATTGATTCCTCCTTGATACAACATATAGAGGAGTCTCAGTGGAGAAACCTAGAGGAATAGGTGATGTGTGACCATGTTGGCTATGATGATGCTCCTGAGGGATGGCCATAGGATAATTGAAACTAAGTATTGTTCCAACAGAAGTTGTTATTACCACATAAAATGTGTGATAGAGTTATCCATGAGAATCATAGCTCAACTTTTGTGGTACATCCCAGTGTCTCAAAGATGTATCATGGTTTGAGGAGATAGATTTTTTGGATGGGGTGAAAATGTTAGCAGTAGAGTTTGTGGAGAGGTGTCTAGTTTTCTAGTAGGTGAAAGAGGACCACTATGTTCCTAGAGGTTGTTATAGTCCTTGTATGTTACTAAGTGTAAATTGGAATAAATCTCAATGGAATTCATCATAGGGTTACCCCAATCTTTGGGAGGTTGTGAAACAGTTTGGTGATAGTGGAACAATTGATGAAGTTGGCTCATTTTCTCGAGATCTGGGAGTTAAGTTCCATGGATGTTCTAGTGAGGTGGTATATGGATGAGGTGGTTAGGATTAATGTTTTAATAAGGACCATCATCTTGGATTACGACCCTTGTTTTACCTCATATGTTTGGAGGTGATTACAATATTCTTTTGGATATTATTTTCACCGTAGCACTAATTTTCACCCTCAGAAAGATGGAAAAACAAAGCGTACCATATAGTTGTTGGAGGATATGTTGCAAGATTGCATCCTAGACTTTGGTAGATCATGGGTAAGGAGTTTTACTTTGTTTTAGTTTTTATGCAATAACATATATCACTTTTCCATTAAAATGACTCTGTCTAGGGTGTTGTATGGATTGCTATGTCATTATCGATTATATTGGATGATTGTTAGGGAATCAAAAGTTACTAGTCTTAATATGATTTAGGTTATAAATGAGAAAATACTGTTGGTTCAAGAGAGGTTGAGGGAGGTGCATGACTATCTGAAGGCCTATATTCATCATAGGTGGAGGCCCTTAGAGTTTGAGGTTGGAAACCATTTTCTCTTGAGAGTCTCCCCTCAGATAGGGAATCATAGGTTTGGTAAAAGAAGTGAGATTTATCTTTTATTTTTTGGTCCCTTTGAGGTGTTGGGTCATGTTGGTGAGGTGGAATATTAATAGGAATTCCCATTTTGGATGGAGAGGATCCATAAAATTTTATCCTTGTCTCATATTCATTAGTTTATTTATGATGAATGATACGTCATTTATGGAAGAGAGTTGGATATTGGTGATGAAATGATATTCATGGAGTGATTAGTAGAGATCCAGGAATGTCAAGAGAGGGTGTTTCAAGGATGATTCATTCTCATGTACCATATGTCATGGAGGAATGGTGGATTGTATGAGAGTACTTGGGAGAGAGAGATGTAAATGCATGCCTAGTACCCATATCTTTTTTGAGTTTTTCTTTTCTTTGTTTAGTTTTTCTTGGATGATGTAATTTTTTGATCTTTCTGTTTTAGGAGATGTTGTAATTTTTCTTGGTATTGAGATTTTTGATAGAGACTCTTTCATATGAAAAATGGAATACCCTATTCCTAATCAAGGCATGTTAAATTTTGGCATGATTAAAACCATTCAGGAGAGTCAGTGACAACCAAAGCGGATAATATCTTGACATGGAAGATGAGATTCCATGATTTGTGTACTTGGAGTAGTGTTGTGTGTTGGTTGCGGCTACGATTAGTTTTGGCTATATGGAGGTTGAGATGTTGATGTGGACGGTTGTGTGGAAAGTGGTGGCATGTGGCTGGTGTAAGATCCCTACCTTTCATAGAGGTACATACCTATTTAAATTTTGGTTTAACCACCTTAAAATGGATAATTTAATGTTTACCAAGGATACAAGAGTATTTGGAGGAGTCCTAGGGGTTCAAGTCATGAAAGAGGAGGAAAAAAGCCATATAATACATGTTTCATGGTTGGTGCATGGTTAGTACTAACCGTGTAATAGAACCGTGAACCCTAGAGATGGATGGTTCATGGTTGGAAAACCATGTAAGGATGGGGGGACCAAACCATGTAGGCTTGGATAGAGATATCCCAGATGACTAACACATGGTTTTTCAAACTGTGTGCGCTTCCTCAGAGACCATGTGACCAGACCCCTCTTTAATAGAGAGAGACACACGGTTGGTGCACGGTTTGACCAACCATATTGTAACAACCCCAACTCTAGTAGCCTAGAGTTAATGTTTATTTTATTATAATGACATAGATACAAGAGATAAAATCACCAAGTACCAATCAATTTAGTAGTATTGAAGAACTAGATACATTCATGGTTTCCTTTTTACACTGGTAATTAAACATAGAACATAACAAAGAAAAATAAACTTCTTCCTTAACAAAAATTCAAATATTTCATCTTAATAATTTATTAAAAGAAAAAAATAAAAGGATGTTCTCAAACACTCAATAAGGTTGAATGAATAAATAAAAATAAGACATAATTATTATGGAAAGGCAAATTACTAAAAAAACATTCCATCAATTGACCGAGAATGAAAATGCATCCATATATATTTTTTCATAGTGAAAATATCATGGAATGTAATAACTGAATAATAAATGAATAAAATGATTAAACATTTGATTTCAACTATCTGGCACATGAACCATTATACCATTAAGATAGTTTAAGTCTGTGGGTAGAATCCCATCTAATTCTGATTGGAAACAAACAAGAAGGGGTTGTCACCAATTATTTTGTCCCACGAGACCTATAGATGCATTAAGGGGATATCTATAATCATACCCACCCATCATTGTAAGTCCAAATAATTCTTCATACATAGATTTAATTCATAAACAATATGACTTATCAAAATATCTGTAATGAGTAGATGATAAATATTTATCAATATTTCCCCTATTAAAACAACATTAAAAAAAACCATATGTAAAAATGGTATAAGACCAAGACTATAATCATATATATGATGTAATAAATATTTATATTTAATTAAATATTCAATGATAGATGATTATAAATAAAAGGGAAGTATACATACGCCACACACAAGGAATAAGTGGTGAATAAGGCATAATCAAAGAAAATATCATAATGGTGTCCATGAAAAAATGGATTTAAAACATACTTGGGCATAAAAAATGGAAAATAGGAATATATCCTGATTAATGATGTCCAAATTAAGTGATAACATGTAAAAATAGTGTTTAAGAAACTTTATAAAAGAGACACTTTAGTGAAGTTTAAGGGAAAATATTAAAGATCCTTTAAAGAGGGAAAAGACATAATTGTTTGCATAAAACCAGAAATAAAATTAAATCATTTTTCATGATAAAAATATTTTTTTATAAAATATTGGTGTCTTAAAACATATTATGAAGTGTAATTGAAAATGTGTAAGAAATTGAAAAGTTCCCTTTAATTAGGCTTTCTTATCGAGAAGAATTGAGAAGAGGACCTTTATAAAATATGTTTTTCCCATCAATGAAAGAAAAATAGATCTAGGTAAATATGTTTGGAACATACAAATATAATTTTATATGAGTTCATGTGAATAATTTGGAATTATATTTAGGTAAATAGAGAGAAATCATAACCCGAAGGAAAAATAGGGGTTTGGAGAGAATCCCTTAACTTATGTCCAAACGTGTTCTGCACTTGTGCTTAATGTCCTGGATAATGAAATTAGATTCATTAATAATTTAATTTATAAAATATTCAACAAGTATTTTATTTATTATAATTTTTTTAAGTTAATATATGACCTTTTTTATGAGTTACAAGATTCAGTTTCGTCATTCGAAAGTGTTCGTTTCCTTGGTTTTAATGATTGGTTCCCTTGTATACATGTATGAAAGATCATGTAAAATGGGAATATTTATCCAGAATTGAAATTATATGTAATTAATTAACATAAATAATATTAAATGGTCTTATATATTATTTTTTTTCCAGATATTAGGATGATTAATTAGATAAAATGTTAATGATAACTGTTTAGATTATTTTGGTGTTTTTTCGATCATCAAGAACTAGTTTTGTTTTATTAATTATTATCATGTTTATATACTAATCCTAGAACATTATATATTTTATAATACATATAATAAAATATTATTTAACCATAATAGTTTTTTATGACCTTCCTTGAAGGCATTAATTTAAAATGAAAATGCATCATCCATGATGGTGGTAAATCGACACATCACGAACAATGTTTTCATTTTTAGAATTAAAGGGAGAGGAGAAGGGGTTTGATGATGGATTTCCATTAACATAATAAAATTATAGTAAATATAAGATATTTTATTTATCATTCATGTTTGGATATAGGATATAAGGATAGGATAAGAAAATAAAATAAATTAAAATAAATTAAAAGAGAATGAAAAAGGATTTTTCATATTGAATTATTCTCCTTGAGAACCTCCTTAAGGAACTTGGGTTTTGGTATTTTATTGAGAAGAAAATATTATAAACACGAATAATAGGTTTGGGAGAGTAATTGGGTAGAATATAAGAAATATCTAATGCTTAGAATTTGCGAGGAGAATAGGTAGTGATGGGTTGTATTTATAGTGGAGGCAAGTGGTGTTTTTTGATTATTTTTTTCATTAGTTTATTATTTTGGATCAAGACTATCAATAGTGAAGATTCCCATGAATAAATACATTAAAGAGTGAAGGATATTTTGAGATAACTATTATTATTTCATCCATACATTACCAATGACTCAAAAATTCATTTATTTACTTATAATGTTAAATACCATAAATTATTGTATTTCACTATTCACCAAAAATTCAACCATTTTAGAGAAATATAAAAAATTAACCATAACCATTGTTTGATATGTAGAATTAAAAAATGGACTCCATTTTTGAAAATAATTATTTAAATATGATAAATTTTAATTTTAATTAAAATTATCATTTATTAAAAAAATACTGATTTTAAAATTATAATTGATTTTATGACACTTTGAAAAATTAATTAAGGTCTTATAAAATTATCTTATAATCATAATAATTTTTTATCAACATATTTTTTTAAAATCAATTCTATTTTAAAACATCCTATTAATTATAAAATTGTAAATAAACATTTATGATTCACAAAAATACCAATACTTAATTTATCATTTTTAAAACAATTATTTACTTATTCCCTATCATAAATATATCATATATTCAATTATGAGATACCTAAATTTTATTTATACTTTCATAGGTGAGTTTATTATTCTAATGGTCACATTACTATTCCTAATGGTCATATTACTATTCCTAATGGCCATATTAATATTTATTAGTATATCATGGTTAATTTAATCTTAGTGTTTCATGGAACATAAGATATTGAGTAAATTTAATTTATTTAAGAAGATATGTACCATAAATATTGGGGTGTTATATTCATCCCTCCTTCAAAAATTTCATCCTAATTTTATTTTCAGGAATATTTCCTTCTAAACAGATGAGGTTGGTTCTTCTTCATAACATCCTCAAGTTCCCACATTGCTTCTTTCATTTTATGGTTTCTCTATAGAAATTTTACTAGTCGACTCATCCAATTTCTCAATACATTATATCTAATGTCAAGAATATCAATAGGATCTTCATAATAATACAAATCAGGTTTCAGTTCTATTTCTTTATATGTGAGTACATCTGTTGGGTCTGGCATATACTTCTTCAACAATTAAAGGGGTGGATTCTAGGTTTTAAATAGATCTTATTCATATGATTCTCCAACCATTCATCCATCACCTCTTCCTTTAATTTTTTAGTGAAATCTACGATTTTGGGAGAATTTCCATTCCATCTTCCCTTTTCTCAATCCTCAAGTTATGGTGGTGGTGTTTTGGTGATCCGTGGTTAGTCCTTCTCCCACAATCCCTTCTTTCCATTATTCTTCCATTGGGGATCCATAGTGGGAATGGTTGTTTTGTTCAGGGTGTCTATGGGCTGAATTTTTGATACCCCCTTGATACATTATAGGTTGATCTAGGGTTTCTTTGTGTGGATGTGGGTTCTAGGATGTTTCTTTTTCACCTTATGGTGTATAGCGAGAAAAGAAATCTTCTTCAAAGTAGGGTATACTTGATCTAACTCCTTTTACATGCTATTTGTGATATTTTCATGGGTTTTATTCATTTGGGTGGACAGTAAGGGTTGTCTTAAATAATATAATTAATTAGAACATTTGAAATTGATGAGTATAATGGAGATATCATATGCCTTACTGGTTTGATATATGTTGTTGATGATATTACACATGATTGTTTCCAATACTAAAAATATAAACTATTGGGATACTTTCTTGCACTATAGATGATATGTATTGAGACCCTTCCTGTGTTGTTGTGTGATCATACCCTGAATAAAAGGCTAAAGAACATATATTTGACTAAGAAATTGGTTTCCTAGGGAATATGTTTTTCAGGATAATACTCATGTTAATTAAATAAGTAATGTGATGAAATCTTTTGAATAATTTTGGAATACATGTTGTGTTATTGTTGTGGGTGATTTCTTATGGTGTTTTCTATGTATTGATGACTATTGTGTGGTGGTGGTGATGACTGGTTGGGATTTGTAGTTCATAGGGCTATGATATGGTGGTTGGATGGCATTAATGTGACATGGGAATTTATGAGATGTGGTGCATAATGATTTTGGTGAATAGTGATGATGATCTATTTGGTGAGCAATGGTGATGATGCGTGGGGGTGACGTGTGGTGGTGGTGTGATTTTTTCCTGTGTAGTAGTTGGGTTGTGAGATGTGGTTGGGATGTGTGATGTATTATTGTTCTTGTGAGATGGCTTAGTCGATGTGGTGTGAAAATGATGGTGGATGTGAGGTGTTGTGGTGATGGTTGATGTGAGATGGGATAGTTATTATGTTCCATGGTTGTGTTAGATCCCTTTTTATTAATTGAATAAATGATGATGCTGATTGAAATGAATACAAATATGGGTTGATAATTTAATATAATGGGATGAAAGTTGATTTGTAGTAAATATCCTAATGAAATATTGTAATAGATGTAAAGGATAATGAGTAAAAGTGGTGAAACTTATAATTAAAAGTTGGAAATATTGTGTGAGTTTGGTGAAAACTATGTGATATTGTATATAGTGGTGGAAACAGTTATAGTGGTTGATGTGTGATACAATAGTAGTGATTTGGTGTGAACTGATGCAGTTGTTGTGAACCCATTGGTAGGTTAATGCATGTTATCTATATATCATGTATGATTATTCTATTTCTATATGTGCCTCACCAAATTTGGAAAACCTTACCAACTCTCAGAGGTTCTGGGTTTCAGGTACTTCCCCAAATATCTAGGATGGTGGTGATATGAATGACTGGATATCCCCTCTTCCTCACTCTTTATTTAGCAGTTATGGACCAGGTGTATCTAGGTGATATGTGCAGTTATGGAAAAGGTGCCTTCAGGAAAGATGTGATATGTTGGCCCAAGTGTCTTAGAGAAAGATGTGATGTGTTGGACCATGTATCTTTGGGAGATATATATAGTGATGGAATGAGTGTTTTTGAGTGAGATGTGTTTATTGTAGATGTGATGATATGTGATGTGATGGTACCCGATTCTAGCACCAAATGATAGAACTTGTGAGGATGGGGTAGGAATGGATGCATCTTGAACCACATTAGAGATGACCTAGGTGTCTTCGGGAAAGGTGTTATGTGATGTGATATTCATGGAAGGGATGAGATCATAGGACGTTCGACATTGGGGTGTGAGTATGGAAAATCAGTGGGGAAGCAGTAGTGTGGTGCCTTTCTTTGTTATGATCTTGATGATATATTACTATATTGGATACATGATTTGGTGAGTGATCCTCAGTGAGCTCGGTATGGGATAGTTTACCTTTATAAGTGCTTGTGGTTTTTACTATTTGTTTGCTGGCTCATTATCATGTTATTTTCATATTTTCACTTGAGACCTTGGTTATGTCCCTGCTAAGTATACCTGTTATGATCACCCAATGTATATAAACTATTTTTTAGGTATCCAAGAGGACTTTTGGGAATGGGATGGAAATTACTAGCTTGGGATGGATTTACTATTGAGTCACTATCATATAATTTTCTTTTGGTATATTGGATACTTTTATTTTCATTGGGTTATTTTAGTTCATGCATTGTGGTATGGTTTTGGGTTTACTATTATATTATCTATTATATTTCTTTGGTGTTTATTTATCCAATCTCCTAATCCTATTTCAATATAAAGGGAAATACCTCCCAATTATGATATTTTTATACCCTCAGTGCTAGTTTCTAACCTGGGGCCTACTGGAGGCATGACTCGACATTCATTATCTCTTTTCTTCCATTGAGATATCTTTTGAGGGAGGGGGTCATGATATATTGTGAGGATATGGTATATTCATGTGGTAGGTAGGTGTGTATGGTTCATTGATGAAGGAAGAGGTGTGATTAATTATTGTGGAGAGTTCATGCAGTCACTTCTTGCCTCTGTGGTAGATTTGAAGATGCATAATAGATTGGATGGAAAGGGAACAATATCTTGATAATACACATGAGATAACTTTATTCTATTGTGAATCATCTTAAGTTTTCATTATAAATTAGCTTTAATTTCCTCTTAAGGAAGCATGGTATGGTCAATTATTGCTGTACTCTTATAGTAGATCCAAACTTGTTGAATTTTTATGCATGGTAAGTTGATTAATTTTTATAGAATCTTTGGAATTTTCCAAGTTTTGAATTAGAAAAGATTTGATTTGGATTATTGTGGTTGACCATGGATGAGGGCTTGTATTAGCTCAAACTAGTTTCTATTTTTGGCATCTCACAATTGACCGTGATGTCTTCATTTGGTCTGTTGTTTTGCAAAACATCTTGATTACTTTCTATTTTTTTCATGTACGGTCACTCCAACAATGGTCACAATCACTTTCCTTCGTTATTTTTTTTACTTCAACCTATAATATTGGAAACCGACACTCAATTTAGGTAATGTATATATTTAAATAAAAATTGAATAAAGAAAATTTATAAACATAATATTATCCTTTTAACAATTACACCCAAAAAATCACTTAATCACTTAATGAGTTTTCATAAATTCAAATAAATAAATAAAATTAAATAATTAAACTATTTAATTATAAATATAATTTAAAAAATTAAAATTCACAATGAAAAACCTTTAAATAATGAAATTCCAAAAATTATTCCCTGTTTAATTAAATATAAATAGTGAATAATTTAATTTAAAACCCTAATTTTTATCCTTTAAAAAAACTAATTTCTAGTTTTTAAAAACTAAAAAATTTAATTAATTACCTAGTGTTAGATTGGTTTGAATGGTTTATTATTGAAAAAAATGAATGATTTGGATCAAATTACTCCCTAACACTTAAACTATTTCACTCTTGAGAAATTTAATGAATTATATTACCAGAATAGAAACATCCTATATAGAACTAGATTCACAATCTAGGAATAAAAATTAAATTCATATATCCATCCATAATTTTTATTATCTTTACTCATTTATGATTTTAATTCATTCCTCCATTTCAATGGAATTATAATTTTTATAAGTGGAACTTCCATTCAATACTTTATTCAATATTCCTTAAACCATAGTTACAATTTCCACCTCATTGATACATCTCAAATGAAATTGTTATAAGTTAGTTTCCCTCTTTTTTATCTTGGTATAATATTACCCCCACATGAATGAATTCATTTTTTAAAAGTAGGAACTTATTATATTTTCCCTAGCTATGTATGAGAGAAACACAGTGTAATGAAATTATTTAATATAAAAAATGTAATTTACTCACACATCCAATGCCTAATATCTCATAAACTCATTATAGGATACCAATTTCCCACTTTAATCTTTTTTAAGAAGTTATATCAATTTAGTTTGAGTTTTATACATGAAGTTTTATTTTTTTCTAAAGTCCAGGTTACCTTGAATTAAGTTTTAATTGCAGTTTCAGCATGTTATAATTTCAATTCCAATAAGATATTTTCACTAAAAATCATTTTAATAGTTATAATTTTTTTCCACAAAATAGTATCCAAATTCACTCAAAAATCATTCAAATCTCACAACTTCTAAACTAGTTAACCTATTCCATTTTAGTATGGTATTTTTCCTTGGAAAGAAATAATTTGGATCATGTTTTTCTATCCTAAAGACACTAAAAAATTCTAATAACATGAAGAAATTATGTACAAATCCATAAAATTATATTGTTTATAACACTTTATTTTATTTATTTTAATCTAAAAACACTTAAAAATATTCAAGGAAAAATATAAATAATATTTACATGCTATGTTACCTATCCCTCTCCCCTACACTTATCTTAGATACAACTCTTTTTAATTTCATCATACATTTTTTTAAAGAAAATAGATTTAAAGTAAAAGGTATCTAGACTAATGTAGAGGAAAGATATATCCCAATAATTCTTTATTCAATGGAAGTAGGGAGGAGTTTAAACACATCCATTAGTTATTTCTAGAAGTCTTCATAGTAATAATTCACACGTTTCCCATTTTCATTGAAGGGATTATTTGAATCTTCTAATTTGATCCCAACTATAATATATGGAAATGAATTAGTCAATATACATGGTCCTGTCCACTTGGAACAAAGGTTACCAGGCATGATATTAACCCTTGAGAATAATAGTAACACTATCTCTAAATTTAAAGATGGATGATCTTGTCTTGGATAGATTTAGACTTTTCCTTAGACATTATAGAATTATAATAATATTCCCATATAAGTTATTATAGTTACATTATATGAAGTTTCCTATATTCGATGGATTTTTTAAATTCTAGATTTACTTTCTTCACAATTCAGTAATCCTTATGCGATAAATCAATAGGTAGGTGAAAATTATTTCCTTAAACAATAATATATGGGAACATTAGTAAAGAATTTTTATATACAATTTTGTAATCCCATAATGCATCCTTAAGCTTCCCACTCTAGTCGTTACTGGTGGGTTACACTATATTTTAAATAATCCTATAAATCTATTTGTTTTACACCTCTTATTTCCCATTTATTTATGGGTAGTATGTTATTGAGGTCTTTTGACTCACTCCATATTTCTTCATTAGGTATTCCACTTTATTATTGTAGAAATGTGTGCCTTAGTCACTAAATATTGCTCAGGGTATTACAAATTTATAGAAAATGTTTTATTTTAAAAATTCAATGAAAACTTTGGAAACATAAGTTTTGGTTTATTTAACTTCAATACACTTAGAAACATAGTCCAATGCTAATAATAGGTAGGATAAACCAAATTATATAAGAAATGTAACCATGCAATCTAATCCCCAAACATCAAATATTTCATATAAAATAAATGGTTCTAAGGAAATTCATGTATTTTATAAATTAGATAAGTATTATGGATGTTATTATATGTTTTATAAAAATCAAAAGAGTCTTTAAAAATTTAAAGCTAAAATAATCCAGTTTTAAAAACATTTCTTGCAGTTTTCTATGGTCCGAAATGGTCTCCACATGAAAGTGTATCACAAAATATAAGTACAAATTTAATACATTATTTAGGAATTATTCTTCTAATTACTTAGTTATTAAAAATATTCCATAAATATGGATCTTCTTTGACATAATATATTGATATGGATTTTAAATTAAAAGTTTTATGCTTTTTAAAGAAGGGGGTACCTTTGATGTGACTAGAAAATTAACAAGATCAACCTACCAGGGTACTTGGATGACTTTAATAGTTTCTCACTAGGTAAGGATTCATACAGTTCTATTTGAATTATTGGTTCCACCTCAATAATGTGATAAAATCTACTCATGTGACCATAAATGATATTTTCACAACCCTTAATTTCCTTGATTTCAGAGTTGAATTCATGAAAAATAAATATCCAACTCAATAGATTTGGATTGACATAATCTTTCTTAATCAAATAAATTATTTCTTCATGATCAAAATAAATAGTTACTTTAATTCCAAACACGTAAGACTAAAATTTTTCTAACAAAAAAAAATTGTAAAAAAAACTTCTTTTTTATTTTTGTGTAATTTTTTAGGTAGTGTCCAGGGTATGAGAAGTTTATGCCATCACTTTTGGGTCCCATTAAACTTTTCAGGATAATAAATCTCGTACAACTTTGTTTAAGGAATTAAAAAATATATTTAAAAGAAAATTTTAGTCTAGTGGATATATTATAGGGGTTGTGATCAAGATTTATTTGAGCTTTTCAAAAGCTATCTTGTACACATCCTCAAACAAAAAATTAGTTTCCTTTTTTGAGTAGGTTTTTTGAAAAAAAACATACATAATTAACTAATAAAACCTTTTTTAAAATCCAAAATTTCCTAAAAATGATTGAATATGTATCATAGTGGTGGGGATAAGGATGTGTAGAAATAAAAATATTTTTTTCATTATCTTCTTAAATCCCATCGTTATAAATTTTTTAGACCAACACATTTGCTTTTCATACCATGAAATAGTGTTTTTAAAGTTTAAAATTAAGTTTTTCTAAATGAATTTTCATAAAACCCTTTTCAAAATATCAATAAAAGTTTCAAAACAAGTTATATAAATAGTGGAATAGTAAAAAAGTACATATAATAATATCTTAATTACACATGTAAATATTCTTACAATGTAAGATTAAAAGGTACCTGGGGAATTGTAGAGATTGAAGGGTATCCTTCGATATGAAAATGTACCAAAGGTACATGTGAATATGGTATTACTATATACCGATAGAGCTACTTAGACATAAAAATACCTAGAAAACCCCTCAAGGAAACAATTGTAATCCTTCCGCATCGGCCTATCTAACATTTGTTTTATAAAGAGAATAGGGAAGTGGTTTTTCTTATTAGATAGTTCAATTTTAGATAGTTAATGAAGACTCTCAAGATATTATGAAATATTGTGGGAATTAATTTGTCATTATCATTTTATATAATTGTGTTTCTAGTTTTCTTTGGGATAATTTCAATGGGAATTACATGTTGGGGGTCCAATATTGGGTATATGATTCCAGATCCTAGTAATATTCCTACATCTTTTTTACATCATCTCGGATGGTCAGGTTGAGACTCCTTTGGGGTTGTCTCACAGCTTTGGATTCAATTTTTTAAAAAAACTTATACATGTAGTTTGTAGAAAAAATCCTTGGAATTTCTCCTACGGTCCAAAATATTTCCCTAATTTTTTTTTTGAAATTCCAAATAATTTGTTCTCCAAATTTTATTTTAGATTATTTGAAATTATTACTGTAAGTTTCTCATTTTTTAAGAAAAAATATTTTAAGATGGATAAAATTAGATTCAATTATAATTGGGGGGATTATAATGTCTTTTTTCAACTTCATATTATCCACACTAGTATCCTAGACATGTAATGTTGATGTGTTAGTGGAATTTTTGAGTAAATAATCAAAATAATTTTCATCATCACACATCACAGTTTGCAGATTAAGTTCATTTTAAAAAATAGATTCATCAAGGAAAGTAGTTGTTACTAAATATTCTACTAGTCTAATTATCTCATCAAACATTCCTATTTAATCATTCAAATAACAAGTAAAATTAGAATGGTTCATGGTAAAAATAGATTGTTCCTCATGAGGGTATTTTATTTAATTTAGAATATTAAAATCTACTGTCTATTCTCCAAAATTCATTGAATGAATTCTCTCATTCACATTTATTATTTTTTGGTAGTTTTTAGAGATTTACTACCTAAAATGATATAATAGTGAGCTCTACCTTTTCCAAAATCCATGTTTAGTATGTAAAAACACATAGTCTATAAAAAATTATTTCACGCATATCAACACATATTATAGTACTTCAAATAGATAGGGAATGGTTCTGTTGTCCAATTACACAACCAATTGAGTGGTTTTGATCTCTTCTATCTATTTGGAATAATAAATAGAGTAATCCATTAGATTAATTGATTACTCTAGATCACACAATGAATTTGAAAAAGTGAGTTATTTTATGATTCAAGGTATAGTGAATGTACTTGGGTATTTTCATTTCCTAGGTATTTATTGGGTAACATGGGAAGATACATTTATACATAGATTTAACTTTTCATGACCTTACAATCACCTATTCTAGACCCACATGTCTATGATAAATTAGAAATACCTTGGGACTTGTTGGATGAATTCTAGAAAGTGGATGTTAATCTCTACTCATCTGAATATTTCTAATATTTATTGTTGTACTAAATTTTCATTGGTTCCCCTGGGTAGTCTTAATCTACAAGGGAAAGGAGGTTGTGGATTATTTGAGTCTCCCACCTTATATTTTCCCCTTTTCTTTCTTCACCATGGTGTTTTCTTGGGTACCTATTGGTGATGTTCTACTAAGGATGGATTATCCATCTCTACAGACTGTTCACTTTAAGATTCAGATTCTAGTGAGGTTTTTTCATTTATTTTCACCTCTATACTACTTCTAAAATAAATATAGATTAAATTTTCCTTAGTGTTAATAATTTATTGGGTAGGAATATTACTCAAGCCTTGATTTACCTATTTATTTAGAGTATAAATATGCTATCAAATCTATCCTTTTAGCCCATTTAGTTTAGATCCTCAAGTTGTGAGAGTAGATTTTGGACTAGTTTGTGACTCCATAAGATTTATCATTATGCCTTTAATGAAGGTTTTTTATTATTTATAGCACATTTTAGAAGTTTTTCTTTGGTTACCAACACTATATTGACTATTTTAATACTCTATGAATCCTTGATTTATTGTTGGAATGGAATCATCGAATTCAATTCCTTGAACTTGGGGCCCTCCATCGGTGTAGTTCTACAAGGAGTTACATAACTGGTATACTTGAGGGTGTGTAGAAATTTTAGTCACCTAAAATTTTTTATATCTAAATTTCTAACAAGAGATATTAGTTAATATAGTTTAGTTTCAACTAAAGGGAAGTATGAACTCTTTGACTCATATATCTCTCTTAATGCATTCTTTGTATTTAATTTCTAGAAGTTTTCAGAAATCATCTCTATCATCCCTATGACTTAAATAAGGGACCTATCTATAAATGATCATATAGAGGAATCATATAATAGGTTCCAGTCAATGTTCATAAATACCTAATAAAAGAATACCAGTAAATGGTTTTATTCAAAATTATGGTGTGTGTAGGATACAATTAGTCACTTTAATCTCTCCCATAACTCATAGATTGTTTCTATACATTATTTCTTGATCCAATAAATTTATTTGATCAGTTTGGTGCTCCTTATGGATGTGAAATATTTATAGATAAAATATTTGGGTAATTTTTCTTAGGTTGTAATATCTCCAGGATACTAGTTTTAGAGTAATTCCTTGGATACTCTTTTAAGAGATAAGGGAAGTACCTTCTAGCTAACTTGGTCTTCTAAATCTATTCTCAGTTACAAATTAATTTATAAATTTTAAAACTATATTAAATTATATTTAGGATCATCTACTTACGATCTATGAAAAATTGGTAGGAGTTGAATCTTTTATATTCTAAGTTCAAATTCATATGGGTTATTCATTTGTAGCTGCCAATTATTATTGTTTAAATTCAATTCATACAATTATATTAAAGTATTATTTAGTTGTGTTATTTTTTTTTCTATATTTTTATTTCCAATAGTAATTATAATGGAAGAAGATGAAGAGGATGGGGATTTAGTCAATGGAATAGTAAAAAACTTAATTTATACTTCCTTAGTGATTCTTAAGTTCTAAATTCTTTATAGTGTAGTTCATTCCACATTTGGATAAAAACCTATGAGTTTAGTTAAACTAGAATCGACCATGTTTTGAAACAATTTTAAATATAATTAAGACATAACATTGGAATACCTACAAAAAATTTCCAATTGATGAAAGGCCTATCATGGGTCCACAAGAAAATATATTTTGAAACCTAAATTAATTAAATTAGTAGTAGAATTGGGTTGTCTTAGAATAGGAAAGTGTTTTGAATGTCTTATTCTCTTATTTAATGGGTTCTATTCATAAAATCAATGGTTTAATTAGGTTGGATTATAATATTGTTTAAAAACTAGTTTTATAACCTTTTTATGAACCTCCTCACATACCCATGAATCATTATTTAATTTTACTCTCCTATCTATTATCTAATAAAAAATAAATTTCCTTGATTATCATTTTCTAGAAACCTCATCTTGAACAAAGAAATGAAAAAACCATTGTATTTCCTATCTATACCGATCCTAGTGATTAGATATCATCAATTAGTCCCGATTCATCCCACTAATAACCATCATAGGAAGTGAAATAAATCTTGAGTGGACTATGTGTTCCAACTAGGGTAAAGGAAAAAACTAATTTATATATAAAGTGAATGGAAATCTCTAATTATCTAAACACCCAAAAAAATCCAAAAAAATAAACCGAGGAGAATTATCATTAATGTAAAACATTCATCACAGGGGTTAGGGGAGTTCTCCTAGGGTTGACCATAAATGGTCTAGTGTTCCATGACTAAAGAGTTACCACAAAAAGAAATGAAGAAATCTTGGAAAGAGACAGAAGCAACAACTCTAGTCAATTAAGAAATTTCAGAAGCATCCCTTATCCCAATGAATAGTTATTGTTCATAGAGAATAATGATCTAGGGTACTTGGCATGCATCATAATTTACAACATGTTCAATATAGACATCTTTGAATTCCTTATAAGATTCTATAAATTTTTGAACATTCTTTAATTTCAATGCTGATCCCTAGAGAATTATCCTTCCTAATATTCTCAGTATGTATCCAGATTGAGGGTCATGATGGATTTAATTAGGCATCTCAAATTTATCATCTACTTTATACTCTTCTAATGATCTAATTTTGTACTAATTTGAAAATAATTAAAGAATAAATTTTGTAATAATTTATGGCTTCCAGTGGAATTAAATTTTTCTAGAAGGAGGAAGGTGATGCATGTGTTTGGTGGAGTGTACTTTGATTTATTGGGCATGAGTTGAGTAGTGTTGGGATTTAATATGTTAGTAAATAGTTATATTTTTTTAGATCAATCATGGGTTGGCCATTACACTAGTTTATCAAAACTTTTTTTTCTTCTTATAAACATTTTTGTAAAACTCACATATCACTTCATGTAATTTTGGTAACCAACACAATTGGTCATATATTGAAATTTAAGCTTAGGGAACTAGAATTTCATTGAGGAAAAACCAAAATCAATATTTTCAAACACTTTATTGAATCCCCATCCATAGAATTGGGCTGATATAAGTTCTCTATCATCTTCTCCAATGCACACCCACAATATGGAACAAATTGAGAGCATGAATCATCCTGAGGGGATTTGTATTCAGGACCATTAAAATCTTAATAAACTCAAATCACTATCTTCATCAGATCACTAAAGATCACAACTTGATGAAGCTATAGTTAATCATATATTTTCGTTAGCCATTGATAAACTCTAATTTGGATCATTTTCAAATCATGAGTATCCAAACACTCTTCTCCCAGGCTCAATTGAGCCAAATCAACTTGTATAATTAGTTGATGTACCTTGGCCCCAAAAAATAATCATCTAAATTTTTTTTCTTCATCCTTGGTGAATGACATCGATTAAAGATTGAACCTTCAATCATCCCTCAAAAAACACTATATCGTATATGCAGAATCAAAACTTGAATTAGATTCCCCTCATGGATATATCATCGAGTAGGTTGTGTGTGTAAACCATCATTCTACTGATCCGTGACCTAATAAATATTGAGGTCCTATCATCTTCATTGAATACTTATAATAAAACACACACCAGAAAACACATTCATCAGTAGACTTTATCAGTACATAAACTTTTCTTATAAGTCTCTATTGTGAAGTCATATTTTAGATTTATTCCTAGATCAACACTTTTAATCAACCTTCAAATTAAAATTTAATTGAAGCTTGTCTTCCAAGGCTTCAATCGAGTCATCCACATTTTGTTCATCAAAACCATCCAGATTACAATCTCATGTTATCAGTTCATATTCATGAATTAGGTGGTATAGTAGGTTTAATTATCATTTGGTTGGTCATATGACTATAGATAATGTGATATATTGGTCTCAAGAAATGAGAGACTCATGGTTGATGGTGGCAATACCACCGTAGTGCGAAGATATTCATTTGGAAGCTTGTGAGGGTGTGGGGTATTTATGGAGTGGGTAGGAATACATGGTAGGTTGATAATGGAAGATTTTTGATCAATTTTAGTGGGGAGTTAATATCTATTATTCTCAAATTTTTGGTATATTTTAGGATGCATGGTATCTTGGAAGGGAAGGGTACAATGACTTGAAAATACACATGTGGAAGATTTAGTTCACCATGTGATATCTTGAGGTTTTATCATATAGTTTCTTAAATTTACTCTTAAATAATCTTGGAATAGTCACTTATCACTTTAATCTTGTGATATCTCTAACCTTATATAATTTTTATTCATGGTCACTTGATCGACCATGTATTCTTTTATTATGGAAGCTTCATATTTTTAGGAATTTTCACTCATAGTAGAATTGTTCTGGATTCTTGAAGTTGACTGTGGATAAGGGATTGTGGTAGCTTGGAGAGTATTAAATTTATAGGTTTTATCATTATTGAATATGAATTCTTAATATGATTATTTGATCTATATTATAGGTTTAGGACATTTCCATTTTTTTATTCTCGCACAGTTACTCCATGAATGGTCACAATCATTTGAATTTGTTATTTTTCTAACTTCAACCTGCAACATTGAAAACTAAAACTCAATATTGAAAATATATGTATTTAAATACAAATTGAATAAGGAATATTTTAAAAATAGAATATCACCCTATTAATAATTACACCTAAAAAATAATTGAATCAATAAATGTATTTCACAAATTCTAAAAAAAATAAAATTCAATAAATAAACTATTTAATTCTAGATATGAGTTAAAAAATTAAGGTTCAAAACCAAAAACCATTAAATAGTGAAATAATAAATTTATGTATTGTTCAATTAAATAAAAAGAAAGAATAATTCTGTTAAAACCATGATTTTTATCCATTTATGAAATTATATTCTAGTTTTAACAAAGTAAAAAAATATAAATTAATTATGTAGTTTTTTTATTGGTTTTAGGGGGTCTATTATTGAGAAAGATTTTTTTTTCAAATATTTGTCTCACATCATCCTTGTTTGGATCTAACTTCTGGTGATTATTGGTAGTATATGATGGGGCATGGTGGTTTGTGAAGGTAGAAGTGATTGTTTTAGTAAGAGATTGTTCAAGGGGTACACATAGGGTTAATGATCCTTATAATGTATTGTATCTAATGGATTCAGATGTTTTTTATATGTATAATAACTTTATATTTACCTATGTGGGGATGTCATTGAACTTGATATCTCTTTATTTCATTAAATATAGTTTAGTTAATTATTTATATATCTTACTAGCGTTGTTGTTTATATTTTATATTATAGATATGTATTTATTGTAGGTTGACATTGGCTAAGGCATCCCATATTATATGATATGCCTACTTGGTGCTAGTCACTCACCTCTAGCCAGTTGGTGGTGGTCTTGTGATAACACACTCAACTAACTATCAGAATGAATGAGATACCCGTGGGTTATGTCATTTGAGAGCGGTACGAGAGTGGTCTAGTTTAAGGGTGAAGTTTCAATCTAGTATCCCCGTGAGGACTGGTTTGAGAATTTATATAAATAAATTTTAGGTGGTATTTGGTTTGGTTATTTGACCATAGTGACCAGTGTAAATATGAATACCAATGTATCCTTTTCCAGGACTCTGAGAACCTGTAAGATAACCCAAAAATCTAAGATAATTTTTTTTGGGAAATTGAATGTGGTTACATACATAATATATTGGTCACATATTATCATTCATTTATTTCTCATGTCAACTCATCCAAATGTTCTCTAATCATTATGGGTTCATCCTATCAATGATAGGGTTTTAAATGCTAATAACCATATAAATTGTAGATTTTTGGTCTTGATGAGCCTGTTCCTATAGTTGGGCCATTTACCAATGATTAGTGAGTAATGAGGCATTGTTTTTAGGATTCAATAAAGAGATATTATTACCCCGTGATTTGAGTGAGAATCTATCCTTGTTGTGCTTAGTGAAATTTTTTATTATAAAGATGTTGGTAGTTCCCATAGAGTTGGTCGAGACCTCTAATAGACTGAGTATATTATGTGTAAGGGATATGATTTCTAGATCCCTCCCTTTATGTTACCTAAGGGGTTAGTGGTGCTGAGAGGGAATTTAGTAGTGTTATTGAGGATAGAGAGGGGGTTCTTTGATTAAAAAAATTTAATTTATTTTAATTTTTAATTACCCTTATGTTAGAGCCCCTCCTTATAAAAAGGTAAAATCATTTACCCATACATATCTACTTTATGATTCTCTATGTTTTGTTAAAGCTATGGTCATGTGAGGGAAACCAAGATTTGTGTTAGGGTTATACCACTTTTACCTTTACTACATCTGGTTAGATAAAAGATTCATCTAGGTTGTTCTAATTTCATGTCAAGGTAAGCTTGGTGTGATCTGACCTATGTAATGGTTATCTGACTCACATAGGGAACATTATTTATTCATATAATGGAAAATTCAACCTCACCTAGATTGTGTGAGGGTAGATCCTTTCTCACATAAGGGTAACCAAACCCGTGTTAGGGTCAGTCGTATGAGAGTAGGTTTTAGGATAACATGAGGGTCTTCTTTTTGAGATTTTTTATTTTTTCCTTAAGTGATTTGGAGTTTCTTTTGGGGTTTTTGGTATAACATAGTGGGTAAAATGTCAAGGGATGACTTTTTGGAGATAATTTCAACTGGGTAGGGTCACCAATGTGAAATAGAGACCCCTAAAACACCCGGGGGTAACCATAGTGGTCGGTGTTTTTGTAGTAGGTGTTATCCTATATAAAACGAGATAATGTAAAATTACCAAGGATCCTTTTTTATGGGAGAATAAATTTTCAGGTATTACCTATGGTAAATGACTTAGGGGAAACACCTAGGTTGTTGGGTATGTTGGTGTGTGAGGTTGAAGTAAGGCCGAGTGCATGAGTGAGGGAGGAGGAAACAATGAGTTTGGTCTCACTATGCCATGATCTTTGGTGTGGAATATTGAAATATATAAGGAAATTACCCCATGTAATAGTGCAAGTTGTGGTGGAATTCAAAATATTTTAAATGTGATTTAAAATTCCTAAGAAGTTAGGGGAGATAAGGCTTTTCAAACGCCATAAAAATAGGATTTTATTTGATGAAGAGGAACTATGAGTGTAGTGTGATTCACTATGCCACATTGGAGGGTATTCAAAATTCCTCTATAAATAGAGGGTCAACTACCCATTGGTTTGATTTTATATCTTTTACCATATAACCAAGATGAACCTCAACCCTCTCACGAGTCTTTAGATATGTCTTAGAGAGTATAAAGACCTTGGATCATTGTATTAAAGTGTTTAATCAAGGCACACTCTTTCTTATCTTACCCAATTTATATTGGTTGTTATTATTTATAGATGTTATTGTAGTGGATTTCCTATATTTATAGAGTACGATCAAGTAATACAGAATAATGGCTTACTATGGTTAGGTTTCAATGAGTTTTCCTTCACTGTTGGTTGATCCTTGATTGTTTTTTCTTTCTTAGAGAATGTTGAACTTCTAATTGAGATAAGGAATTCATTAATTCTATTTTTTATGTGAAATTGTGAAATTATTATACTTTAGTTTCATTAGGTAATGATTTAATCAACCTAATGAAGATAATAATGTGTGGAATAAAGGAAGTATGAATATTGAATTTGGTATTTGTGATCACATAATATTTTTTCATGTTGAGGTTACCTATTGGTTTTCTTGATAGTGCGCTATCTAATTTCTCTATTATTGTTTTTTTTACATAATCAATATGTTTTATTTTAATAAAAAATGTAAATATATAATTATGAAGTGATCAATGTAAGAGGCATGTATATTGATTTCGATTCTTCCTTATAACTGATGAAATAAGAAAGTAATGATAAAGGAATGTTTATAGTTGATTCATACCTGTTTATTAGAATATTTTTATTAGTTTCATGTTATTGAACCTATGATTAATTAACCGGTTAATTTAAGACTTTAGATAAATGTTTGTTTTTTGAAGATAAATTTTTTCGGGATGAGAAATCCTATTCTTGATTGATAAAGGATTGATTTACTTGTTGATATGGTCTTGGTTTCCCCATGAGTGTGCCCTATTGAAAATAATTTTTTTACTTGAATGAATTATATTAGATTTTAAATCCTTGATTTTTTTTATTGATAACCATGTATAGTTTCTAAAATTTATAAAGAATGGGATGGTTTTCCTAAGGTTGAATTAGTGGTTGATTTCGGTGATTGAAGGATGAAATGTGATGTGAGAAAATGTGTCGAGGATAACACCAAGGTGGTTGAAATGTTTTTAGAGATTGGATAAGTCATTAGTTATATGATTTGTTCTTTCTTTTTTCATGACTATATTTACGAATTATTAATTTTTATGATTCTTTTTAGGAAATTATCCCTAATGATGGTGATTTTGAGTTGATTGTGTTTGTTGATAAGGTTTGTGATTGTTGAAAAAGGCTGGTTGTCAAATAAGGAATGAAGAGTTAGCATGAATGTTTGATCTCGTACAAGAACAAACTACCGAATCTTGTGCAAGTGAGAACTTCCTGATCTCACAAAAGCACAAAATTCCCGATCTCACTTAGGCACGAACTACCTTATCTTTCTTAAGCATGAACTACTTGATCTAGAGAAATAGAAAATTGCCTAATCTCACACAAGCGCGAACTACCTGATATCACAAAATCATGAATGTATGATCTCACACAAGCATGAATTAACTGATCTCATGCAAGATAAAAATGTTTGAACTTAAGAAAGCATGAATGTTTGATCTTTCCTAAGGGCGATATGTCTGATCTCATGGAACATGAATGTTGAAATGATATCGCATAACACAAATATATGAACGGATCTTGTGATGGTATCTCATGTAGTGATCATGATTGTCTTTGGATATCATGATGGGATCTTGTGCATTGATCATGATTGTCTTTCGAACTCATGAAGAGTATACAAAGCACTGGAATACAACATCGCTTCCCTTCACATGTTTTTCAATTAGTCTCACGACAAGGACTCACAGATCACTTGATTCTAGTTGCTGTGGTGATGGAACATATGGTTGTCTATGATTTGCGGAGTTAAAGGTAGTGGATTTATTTTAATAAATAGACCCCAACCTTTCCTTGAAGACTGATTTTTTTGTTTAAATGATTTATCTGAAGAAAAATTCGAGAAGGAGGTTTGTGGAGAGATATATTGAAGGAGGTTCATAGAGAGATCTCACGAAGGAGGTTTTCAAAGAGATATCAGGAAGGAATATACACAATTTACATCTTGTAAGGGTTGTCAATGATCTTAAAAAAGTATTATTAATAGCATGAATAGTGTATCACAACACGATCTAGCACAAAACATGAACATGTTACATGATGGGATCTAGCACAATGCATGAACAAGGTGCGTGCCCAAATCTCACAAAAATAATGAACATGGTACGTGTGATAATATCACATAAGGGTATGCAATGAGATCATACACAAGGGCGTATGCTAAGATATTGTGCAAGGGTACACACTAGGATATCATGCAAGGGTACATGATAGGATCTTGAGCAAGGATTTACATGTCAAGGTATTACACAAGGGTATCACATGTGAATATTGAACATGGAGATACATGCCTACATTATCCTGTGAGTAGTGTCATTTTAATATCTCAATTCTGAAGGAGAAGGATAAGACATTGGTTATGCTCTATTTGACTGTACTTTCAATAGGAATTTATTCACTGGTAAACTCAAGGAAATGAAAGTAAGGCTTGTAATCTCTTGAAGATATTTCCAAACTAGATATAATCACTATTTTTATAATAAAGATAATTCTATTTTAGTTTTCTTGAAATTGGAAGTGCTGCATCTAGGTGTTTTCACATAAGTGAAAGAGAATCCCAAAAATAACTTCAATATAGAATCTATATATAGTTTATAATGCATTCATTATTGACAATGAAGGAACCTACATGTCCATAAACTATGTGGGACCTACATGTCCATAAACTCTATGTGGATCCTCTCCAAAGAAGTGAAAAAATGAAGATGAAGAAGGTGATCCTTTCCACTAGTAGTGAGCCATCAAAACAAGGTTAAGGAGTAACCCTTGGGAAGGTAGTGTGATATCCATAAACCTTGTAAAGGTAGTGATCCTAGGAATAAAAGTGATCTAGACTAAACCTTGAATTGGTAGTGATCCTTAGTAAATATAATACATCAACATATTTTTATTGTATAATCCTTCGTTGTAACCAAGTGAGGGTTAACCAAGTAAAAATCTATGTGTACTTATGTTTTATTTCCAACATTACTTTCTATGCATCATCATCATATAAAGATGAAAATGATAAGATAAATATAAAGACCAAATAAAAAACAAAGTGACCGTTATAATAAATATGTCAAGATCTAGTAGGGTAGAAAGAATTTAAAAAATAATATCTATACCCTAATTTACCCCCATCTTAGGGTATCCAGGACCCTTTAAAACCTAATAATTGGTGTCAGAGTATAGGTTACTTTTTTTTATTTGTTTTATCTAAAAAGGTTTAACGTACCGTTGGAATTGAAGTTTCAGTTTTCTCTTATCTTGGTGTTACAGAGAAAAGGGAATAACTGTAAAGAAGAAAAAGTCAGGTGGTATTCCTCAGTGTGGAAGTGTCTACAGAAAAAGTGTGATTCAGTTTAAGGAATCCAATAATGTACTGAATAAATGTTTGTATAGATCAAACAGATAAAATATATACTCACTCAATGATGCTGTAGGAATGAGTGATGAACTTGATATTCTAAGTGATGTGAAAACTAATAATTATGAAGATACCTCAAGTAGAATAAAAGTGGAAGTTTTCCATGGAAAAAAGGAATTGGATTAAAAATTGGATGAAAAAATTAAATATAAAGATATTTGGATCCAAGTGTAAGAAATTTAATTCAAAAAGATAAAAGGATCAAATAAAATTCCTATTGAAGTGGCCATAAATCTAAGAGAGAAGAATGATTCCCAATATAAAGAACTGTAAAAACTAAAGGTTGATGAAATGAGAAAGAATATAGAATCAAATAAAATTTATAATCTGAAATCCATAAATAATGATCATGCTACACACCAATATGAACTAGTTCAGGAGAAGAAAATGATATAATAAGAGAATTCATGCTATAATGATTCTATTTCTCAGATAAATTCTAAAATTAATGAGAAATTTGACATGATGAATAATCTATCCCATGAATTGGAATATGGGATCACTAAAGGGAATACTATCAAGAGATAAATTAATTCTTAACTTAAATAAAGGGATAAGAAGATTAATCAATTAGGAAAACAAATAGAATTAGTCAAGAAATAAGTGGAGTAATCTAGTTCCATAGGCAATACAAAATTGAAGGATGATTTTCACTTACTATTTGATTATCATTTAGAATGTCATAATGAAATGAAAATAAAAAATGATACATTAGAGAAAAAATTTGAAATTATTTTATCATCCCAAAGGCCATGAAACTTTGAAAAATATGGTTTTTTATATGATGAACCCTCTCCCATGAATTAGAGTAAGATATCCATAAATAGTGTCACAAATAGGAAAAATCCAAAAAATACTGGAAAAAGTCCTAAAAATTAATTTTACAAGATATAATGGAAACATGTACTATTTTTGTAGGATGTATGGTCATATTTCATGTTTTTGTTTTGAAACATTGGAATATATTTCATACTATGAAGATATAAATATTTATAAATCTAAAAATAAGCAAAATATTCTTGAAAGTTATGAAATAAAGTTCTATCAGAAGAAAGTATCCATCAAATGATATTATTTTATAAGATAGGGACACACCATGTATATGTGTCAAGAATCCTGAGGGCTCAGTGTCAGAAGAAGAACTCTGGCTGCATCAACATCTCAGTCGATAAATGATGAAACGAGGTATGTCTTTAGTGGAAGATGTTTAATATGTTATAATCAAGGGAATTTATCAATACATTGAAAAAATAAGAAATAAGGGAAGGAAAAAGATCCCAGAAAGAGATCCCTAACTCTATAAGTGTATAACAAAAAAGCTTATATTGGAAGACAACATGACAAGTTGAAAAATAGGTTTACAACCACCAGGGAATCAAAAAGAGCTCAATGAAAGGAATATCAATCATTTCATGTGTTATAATCCGAAAAACTCTATTAGAAATAATGTGAACAAACCTAGATGAAAATGGGGGGAGATGATCTAGTTTTTATTAATAAGAATGTAAATTTAGTGGAATATTCAACCCCAACAATAAAGGGTGATGCGATTTAGATAATCAATAAATGAAAAATGAATAAATAATTCCTTGAAATTTTTTAATGTAATGATAGATGGAGAAAAGTGAATGCAATATAAAGATCCCTCTAATGGAGGAAGAAGAAAGAGCAGAAAACAAGTGAAATGATTTCCAATAAAAGAAAGAGCCATGAAAAATGGCACATTAGTGGAGCATCATAGAAGGAAATTTCTACAAATGGGTTTAAACCCAAAATTTTGAAAAAATACAACCCTATAGAATATAAATATAAAAATATGACTAAGCATGTGGGTAAATAATGTTTACTCACATTTCCAGAATAGCTGTAGTTGGTCTGGTAGTTATAACATGCACACAAATAGTATAATTCTTTTCAAGAATGTATCAAATGGTTGATCTATCAGGATCAACCACAACCCTCTTCTTGAGGATTTTAGAGGTACCCCTATCCCCATATGTTAAATGTTTATCATATCTATTGGAAGTTTTGTAGGACTATGGGGGAGATATGATCCAAGGGGTGTGTGTCCCAAAAGGGAATGAGTGAATTAGTTGAATTAGATACACGCAATAAGAAGAATATGAACTCTTGAAATTCAAATATGATATCATATTAAACAAATGGTGTTACACAAAACTCTAATTTTAAAATCTATATCTAAAGTTTTTTTCCTATGGAAAATAGAGATTATATGATGAAGAGAATAATGTGAAACTAAAGAGCTATCAAAGCTATACTTGAATGATTTAGTGGTTCTATGTTCATTCAATATTCCATCATTGGTATCATTCCTCAATTCAAAGTTTCATTTTTCCACCGAGAGAAGACTGATTGGGGGAGAAGAATGGTTTTTATGGAGATACAGTGACAAGAACACTAGGTGATATAGCCTCATCTGGCAAGAGCGTCCTCTAAATAATTGAGTAAATTCATGATTCTAGAATCTTTGTAAGTGATTAACATGGACAACATTGTTGTTTATTGGATTAAACTCTTGTTTCCTACAAATAGTTATTACTTAGTAGTCTTAGAGGATCTATCAATGACTCAGTTCCAAGTGTTAATTTTACTTCTTAATAATTTCACAGCCTTGTGCTGCTATAAAATAAGAATATGACTCGAATCATAAAAAGTTATAAAAGAATCAAAGTTTCAATTCCATGTTGATAAATGGAGATAAAGGTGAAATTTCATACAATTGACATAGCCTGGTGGTGTTTGTATATCAATATATAATATCTCATGGGATAAGAATAAGTGCACAATCAAAGGGGATTATAAAAAATTAAGGGAACAAAGATCATTGACCAAGGGGTATTAAATTAATAATTGAAGAAACCCCCTATTGAATTATATGATAAAGGGGGAGATTGAAGTGAAGTATGTGATTGGTATTTATTGTGATAATTAAAGTTCTATAAATCTTAGAAAAAATATAGTCCATCAATCAAGGAAAAATAACATTGAAATCAAATTTCACTTTATCATGATGAATGTGGAGAATGGCCTTATAAATTTGGAGTATGTTACAACAGAACAACAGGTTCTGGAAATTCTAATGAATGCCTTTCCCAAAGAAGAATTTTAATGTCATTGATTGGATCTTTGAGTTTAATCAACCCCCCATACTTGAAAAAGTGTAGATGTGGGACCACCTCTCCCTGAGGTATGATGTTTCTTTCCCATATATACTGATCTATGTTCTTTACCCTATTGTGGACCACAACAAAGTAACTTTCAGTTTCATTAATAAAGGGGGAGAAATTGTGGCTATAAAAGGGGATAAAATGTCTTCTTCAAGATAGGGAGAGAAGCTGATGGAGGGAGAAACAAAGTAGGGGGAGTTTAAAATATGAAAATGCTAAATATGTTCAATCAAAGGTTATAAATCACTATATATGGGGTTCATGATGAAAGAAATTGAATGGTTTTGGAATATAGTGATTCACTAATAAACTTTGTATGCTACTATTGTTTCTCATATTGAGTATGGCTCATCATGACAGACGGGACAAGTGATTAAATAAGTTTATTGGTTTTAGAATGAAGTGATTCATTGATTAAATTTTCATTCTTGTCTTTTATCTCTTGCTGATCATTGCTCATGTGGGATTATAGTGTGTATTGAGTAAATATGTGATCACTATCAGAATTGCAAGAAGATAATTTTAGGTAAAATATGGAAAAATATTTAATGTGGTATCAAAATGTGAAGAGTTTTTAACAAACCCAAAGGGGGAGACTGTTAGGAAAAAATCCCCCATGATGGTTCTTTTGGGAAGATTGTTTTTGTTGATATGTTTTGAGATTGTTAACGAAGGCTAGTTGTCAAAGAAGGCATGAAGAGTTATCATGAATGTTTGATCTCGTGAAAGCACGAACTATGTGATCTCACACAAGTGAAAACTACCTAATATCATGAAAGCATGAATTGTATGATGTCATGAAAGATTAAATTTCCTAATCTCATGCAAGTGAGAATTGACTAATCTCACAAAAGCATGAACTGCATGATCTCACACAAGTGTGAACCATATGCTCTCACATAAGCACAAACTACACGATCTCATGAAAGTGTGAACTTCCTGATCTCATGAATTCATGAACTACCTGATATCACGAAGATGGAATTTTTTCTCACTCAAATGAGAATTAACTAATATCATGCAAGATAGAAATGTTTTATTTTTTGAAATCATGAATATATGATCACATGTGAGGGAAAGATGTCTGATCTCGTGGAACATGAATGTTGAACTAGTCTCACAGAGAATGAATGTATGAATGGATCTCATGATGGTATATCATGCAACACTCATGATTGTCTTTAGATATCATGATAGGATCTCATGCAGCGCTCATTATTTTCTTTGGAAATTGTAACACCAAGATGTTTTTATGAAAAATTTTCTTTAAATAATTTTAATTCTTCAGTATCTTGCATTGCATGCAATCATGAGTTTAAATGAACCAAAAGATACCCTTAGTATAAAATTACTATTATATCCTAGCCGTTGGGTTAGAGGGAATAAGTATAACTAACTTATGAAAATGCATTGTGAATTCATTGGCTACCAATTATTTGTGAAAAATACAAATCAATTATATATTTGTATTTTTGATTTAATTACTATTGGTAATGAAATTAACAATATATATCTGTTATATAATTAATAAAATATTTTTTATATCCATCCAATGGATTTTTAGTCAGAGGTTATGAATAAACCCTATTGGATGTATAAAAACCTATATTTTTTAAAAGGGTAATTTTATGCCCTTGATTAGAGAACCAATTTCAAATTAACATTTTGACACATTAATATTTTTATATGACAATATAAACATGTTATTTCAAAATAGGATATAAAAATTCACTTTGGACGAATATTTGATATTTTTCTGATAACTTTCAAGTTTTTATGAATAGTAAAAAGACACTAAATTTTATGAAAACAACTTTTTTCATCTAAAAAATTTATATGGTTAAATTATAATATTTAATGGTTTTAAAGTATAAATATAATATATTTTTATAACTCAATATAATTAATGACATTATCATTAATTTTACATTGAATCCAGATGTTAAAACATTTCAATCTTTTACAAAGGTTTAGCTTTTAAAACTTGTTCTCTCTTTCGGAAAATGAGATTAATTTTAAATTAATTACTAAAAATTCAGCGTTTTGAATTTTTAAAAATTGGATCCATATTTGGAATCAATAGGTCCAAATTATGTAAATATATTTATTTTATTTTTGGGCATAATGAATAGTAACTTCGGTAATTTTTATTAATACAATAAAAGAGTAAACCAAGTAATTAAGGATAAGAATACTATTATAAAATTACCCTAAAACTTGTCTTAATATCATTTTATGAGTGTTTCTAGACCTAAATAATCCTTTGGTATAAATGGTATCCATTTTAATCTACTTGGACGAGAATATGACATTTAATTTATTTTATTTAAAGAAAAGTTAAATATGTATCACTCAAAATTTAATAACTTAATCATTTTTAATATAAGGTTATTCTAAAGATAATTTTTATTATAAATTCTCATTTAAAAGATAATTTTTTTTAATTTGTAATCATAATTTATTTGTAATTTTTAGAAAATAAATAATTACCTTAATATATTATACATTAATGATGCAGACATTATTTAATTGATGAAAAATCAATAATATAGTTTTTATTAAAACAATAATACCCATTAAAAGATCCAAACACTCAAAAAAATATTATTGGTTGAGTATATATCGACCATAATCATTGAAGAGTCGAGTTATGGACCATTTTTATTTTTATAAATGGGATTATGACACTTATATTATTTTATTTAAAGTGATGTTAAAGTTATCACCTTCATAATTTAATAAGTACAACATTTTTAATATTGGATTTTAAAAAGGATAAATTCGACTACAAGTATTCTTATAAAATATAGTATATGTATATTCATCATATTATTTTATTTATAATTTTTATTAAAAAATAATCATATTAAATAATTACACAAAACTGTTGTAGTAATTATTTTATTAAGAGAAATATCAAATAAATTTTTTTAAAAATATTAAATTAAATATAATTTTGGCTAATTAACATGTATAATTAATTTTATAGATTACCTTAACCTCCTAGTAATATAATAAAATTGTTTTTTTAATTTATATTTTTATATTAATATTTTTAAAAATCATTGAATTGAATAGTGTCAAAATTTATACTATTGATTATTTATCAAAATAATGTTTTATTAAATTATTTAGAAATAATTAAACATTTTTTAAAAATATATAATAATTATTATATGGTATAAAATGATCTAATATATTTATTTATCATCTATTTTACATCAAATAAGTAAATATTTTTCCCTTTTAATTTTGAATTATTTGATACCCTAGTTAAAAATTAAATAGAATTACTAAGTGTTAATTAAAAAGATAAGGTCTAAATTGATGTAAATACTTGTCCAGAATTTATTGGTTGATGATATTACAACCCTATATTATCTCATATTCTAAATTGAGACATTTTTGAGGTTTTTAGGTAGGTTTTGATTTTATTATAAATTATTATTTATGGAGTTTCCAATAGTGCCCCTCACCTCAATTACAAAAGGGAACCTCCTACCTCACCTATTCACTTCACATTAAGCCTTAAAGTTAGAAAATACCCTACCATTTATCCTTATAAACTTCCCTATTTACATTATAGATGTTTTTTCATCGTCAAAATCCAACTCTAGTGCTCTAAAAAGTTATTTATATGAAGCACATCGAGGAAGAGGTAATCTCTTCTACCGATTCTTTCAAACTTATTTATTGTTCTATTTACTATTAATTAGTTGTTTCATTATAAAGTAATAACATACATATTAATCATATACTAATATGTTATTATAATTATGAAATAACCATATTCCACTTTCTATCCATCCTACAAAATAGGAAATCACCACGCGTGCGTATGTACGACTTACCGTCTCCACGCTGTAGTGTAATCTTTTTTCACCACCACCTTACTTGGATGGGTATAATGATGGAAATAATAACTATATATGATTATTATAACATTATAATAATTCTAAAAAAAATATAAACCATCCAATTTAATACCATTCAACAATTATGGGAATGATATCGTCGCTCGTGCATACGTACGACCTACCATCTTCATGATGCGTTGCGATTCATTCTACATGATATTCATTAAAACACGATTATATACATGAATATAATGAATAAATATGATATATATTATAATAATATCATTATTTTAATGATAAAACTATAACCTAAGAAGTGGAATGGGAAATTATCTGACTAAACTTTCACAAGAACCTAAAACAGTTAATATCCGAATAACGAGTGAGAATGAAATGTTACTAACAAATGGATGATAACATGATCATATATGATATCATAAAAATTAAAATTATTCTATAATAATTCAATAACATTATTTAAATCATTATACAATAGGTTTAGATACATACGAAGGATATCAGACCTAAGGTAAGGGATAAATTTTCAATCTCATTATTATCCGAGATTGTTTATACATAAGTATTATACAATAGGTTTAGATACATATGAAGGATATCAGACCTAAGGTAAGGGATAAATTTTCAATCTCATTATTATCCGAGATTGTTTATACATAAGTATTTACAGGGTTATATTTATCATCCACATCCATGTTTCCCAAGTATGTAATATTATTTATATTATTCTACAATTTTTTAAAGTTAATTTTACCCTTTTTTGAATTTTTATTAAATGGTATGCAATTAATCTTTTTTTCATTATTTGATATGAGGCACTTTTTAACTTTTCTGGCAAAAGTATGAGGATAATGTTTTTTAACTTATATGCCGTGATCAAATTTTTACATCTTCATAAAACCCTATTTACATGAAGCTTACTTTACATGATTTCATGTTTATCTTCAAATAAATTATTTTCATTTAAAATTTTGAGGCATTTTGAGAAAATAAAACATCTTTGAAGAAGAAAGTATATTTTTCTCAAGAATTAATTTCCAGTGTTTTATCAAAATTATTTTCCATCTAAGGTAATGCTATTTATATTGGGTTATGTTTCTATCCATATTATTACTATGATTTTATTGTGTTAATGATGGAATGATATTTTATATGGATTATGTTATGATGTAATGATGTTTAAAAAAACCATTGTATTTCTTTGGTTATGAAATGATGAATGATTTATGTTTTTGCGAAATATGTAAGAATGATTTCATTAGGAGATGGGTGATACCTATATCTCCCTCCAATTAATTAGGTAAATATTTATATCTCATAATATATACATTACTGTAATGGAAAGTAAACCCGATTCAGTAATACGAGGCTTGAATGACAAGTAAACCCGGTTCAATAATGGACATTGTCTGCTATGATGGTCTTGGAAATGATACTTGACTAATATAAAATAATTTTTTTATGATTATGTGTGTTCCAAAAAACATCATGTCTTATGTTATGACTTTTGTGATTATTTTCATTAATTCTTATAAAATTTTATCGCATGACATGATATCACGATCTTTTACATGCTGGACAAGAAATAAAAATGTTATGTTCTTATGTATTATGATTATGATATGATTTATATTTCCATTTTTTACCCTTATTGAGCATTTTAGCTCACCCTTTTATATGTTTCTTTTCCCCAGGTCATGAATAAGGTTATTAAGTAAGATATTTCAAAAAGGAGTCTAGTTATGAAGATATAAGTGGGAGACAATGTAGATGTTTTATGAACCAGTTATTTATGTTTCCCAGTTTCTAAAGACACTATACCTATATGGTCCTATTGTTGATTTATTATATGTTATAATGAGTATACTTCAATTTTTAAGTAATATCAATGTATGTAAAGTATGGGCTATTATAGTTGGTATCATAGGAAAGGTATAGTTAACCTTTGGAAACTAGGATGAGAAATCCTTAATAAGAACCCTAAGGAGATATCTAAGTATAAGTTACAATCCTAGTGTTTTTTAAACGACCACGAATAACCTAGGATAAAACCTAAAGTGTCTTAAATTAAAATTTTATTCTTGATTATGTGGTTTTATCATTATGATCAGTGTTCCTCACACTATGCTTCTTGGTTTTAGTCAATGGATGGAACTCAAAGGAACCATATTAATGATGAAAGTGATGGGAAATGCAAGTATTGTCCTCCTGAGCAACCAAATTTTATGGGAGATGGAATGAAAAATCTTGTATCTATGCTCACAAAACTTTATCAAGCTTTGAATCATGCAGAACTTCCAAATGAGAAAAGGAGGGAGCAATATTATGTTGAGTCCTTCATGAGGAAGCATCCACCTTATTTCAGTGGGTATTCTGATCCATTTGTGGATAAAAAATAGATCCTTACCACTAAAAAGATGTTTTTAATTCTACAATGTTCTGAACATGATAAATTCATCTTATCAGTCTATCATTTGGAAGGTGAAGCTGATCAATGGTGGAATCATATCAAGAATACGAGGCAAAGAGATGAAATTGAGTCCATAGAATGGGAAAATTTTAAGAAATTATTTTTCAATAAGTAATTTATTAATATTCTTTGAACAAAGATGGATAAAGAGTTCCATGAACTTAAGAAAAAGGATGATAAATCCGTTGGTAGCTCTGAATAAAATTTTACAGGACCTTCAAGGTACTCTTCTAGAATTATTATTCAACCTAAGAGTAAAATTGATCAATTCTTTAGTGGATTAAAACCAAGTCTCCAAATGGAATTATACATAAGGGAATTTAATATCTATGATGAAATTGTTCGATGTGCTCTCAAGGTTGAGATGAATATTGGAGAAACCCATATTTCCTATGGGTTTGATAAGAATACAAAAATAAAATTCAAAGGAAAATATGAAAACCACATTGAAAAGAAGATGATTTTTTTGTTATTCTCAATGTGTGGAAAGAAACATGGAGGAAATTGTATTAAAGGGACTAATAAATTTTTGAAGTGTGGAAAAGAAGGTCATTGAGCAGTTGAATGCTGAAGTGATGGAAAAAATATGTCTAATGATATTAATAGAGAAAAGGATACAAAAATTTCACCTCCTACACTTCAATGCTACAAGTGCAAGGAAATGGGGAATTATTCCAATCAATAGCCCAATCCCAGGGTTATTGATGATGATAAATGTCTGAAAACTCTAAAGGACAAATACAAAGGAAAGTCACATGCAATCACTATCAACGATGTGGAGTACAATAATGAAGTGGTGAAAGGTACACTTACCATCCACTCTAAAGTAGAAAATGTTTTATTTGATGATGGATCCACCGACTATTTTATTTCTGAATAATTTCCTAACGTTATCACTGTATTACCTCAACAATTAGATGTTGAGTAAGCTATGAAAAATTCTAATGTAACAACAATCATATCAAAAGTTTATAATTCTTCTCTAATTAAAGTTTTTAGGAAAGTGCTTCCTGAAAATCTTGTGATCCTTCCTATAGTGGAATTTGACATGATTCTTAGCATGGATTTACTTTCTCTATATGGATCTCATATCAATTTCCAAGTGAGGGAAGTCACATTTCATATTATGTATCAATCTATGATCATCTATCTATGGAAGGATGAATATAACCTTCCAATAGAAATTTCTTCCATCTTATGGGTCTTGATCCCTATAAATGAAGGTTATTTATCTCAAATGGTAGGAGAGAAACTCACAATTAAGAATAAAACCATTGTATGGGATTTTGATGATTTATTTCTAGAGAAATTTCCAAGTCTTCTACCAAATCGTGAATTCGAGTTTTCAATAGAACTCATACTGGGTGTTATTCCTATTTCAAATACACTTTATATAATGACCCCAATTGAGTTTCAGTAATTGAAGAAGAAAATCCAAGATAATATTGATAAGGGATTAATACGCCCTAGTGAATCACCTTGGGGAGCACCTGTTCAATTTTTTAAGAAGAAAGATAGATCAGTGAGACCCTGCATTGATTATTGAGAACTTAATAAGATCACTATCAAGAAAAAATACCCTCTTCCCTACATTTATGACTTATTTGACCAATTATGTAGAGCTCAATACTTTTCCAAGATTGGTCTTCATTTAGGATAACATCAATTAAGGGTCAAAAAGGAGGATATACCAAAGACAACATTTCATACTAGGTACGAACACTATGAATTTATAGTGATGCCTTTTGGTCTTACTAATTCCTCTACTATATTCATGGATCTAATGAATAAAGTCTTTAGAGACTATCTTGATCAGTTAATGGTAGTCTTTATAGATGATATTCTTGTCTATTCGAAGAGAAAGGAAGAACATGAAGACCACTTGATGATTGTAATAAAGACCCTAATAAAGGAGAGGCTTTATGAAAAATTTACCAAGTGTGAATTTTGGCTTCATAAAGTTTCATTTTTAGGTCACATAGTCTCAAGATATGGGATATCTGTGAATCTATCAAAAATAAAAGTTGTTGAAAGCTGATCAAGACAAAAAATGGTAACTGAGATCCGAAGTTTTCTTGGTTTGGATGGATATTATCGACATTTTGTGAAAGATGTTTCACAATTATCTAATCCACTAACCAAGTTGACTCGAAAAGGAATTAAGTTCATATGGATGGAGGAATGTGAAGATAATTTCAAAGAGCTAAAAAGAAGGTTAGGTAGTGCAACTATTCTCACACTGCCTTATAGTAGAGAAAGGTTTGTGATCTATAGTGATACATACAAGAAGGGTCTCAGATGTGTTCTCCTAAAAAATGATATGGTGATAGCTTATGCCTCACAGCTGTTGAAAATACATGATAAAAATTACCCAACTCATGATTTGGAGTTATCTGTGGTAATATTTTCATTAAATATATAGAGGCATTATCTCTATGTTGAAAGGTGTGATATTTATATTGATCATAAAAGTTTAAAGTATATTTTCACACAAAAGGAGATGAATTTTCATCAAAGAAGACGGTTGGAGTTGATTAAATATTACGACTGGTCAATACATTACCACCCTGAGAAAGCGAATAAGGTGGAATATGCTTTGAGTCAACAAGACCATGCTATCCTATCCATGATGAGGATAACAAAAGATCAAATATTTATGGATTTTCAAAGGATGGACCTTGAAATTTTAAAGGAAGGGAAGAAATATTATATTTATCAAATGAATGTTCAACCATCTATACAAGTGAAGATTAATGAGGTGTAAAAGAAATATTTAGAGCTACAAAAGAAGGTGAGAAATGTTCTTAAATTCAACTTTGATTATGATGGAAGAATATGGTTCATGAATCAGGTTTGTATTCCTACCATACTAGAATTAATGAAGGATCTATTGGATGAGGCTCATAGTTCTTTATTATTTATTCACCCTAGAAGCACAAAGATGTACAGGGACCTAAAAGAGTATTTTTGGTGGGATGAAAAGAAAATAAATATTGCCGAATATGTCTCTCGATGCTTGGTTTGTCAGTAAGTTAAGTCTAAGAGACAGAAGTCTAAGGGGGATGTTACAACCATTACCCATACCAAAATAGAAATGGGAAAACATCACTATGGACTTTTTTATTGGACTTCCCAAAACATCCAAAGGTAATAATGATATATGGGTTATAGTTCATCGCCTTACGAATTCAGTACACTTCATTTCTATTAGAGAGTATTTCTATCTTGATCAGAATTCTAGGATATATGTAAAGGAAGTGGTAAGATTGAATGGGGTACCACATTACATTATATCTGATCAGGATCTAAGGTTTACCTCGAAGTTCTGGAATAGTCTTCAGTATGATATGGATACAAAGTTAAGTTTCAACACTGCTTATCATCCTCAGACAGACGGCCAGTCAGAGAGGTTAGTTCAAACTCTAGAAGACTTGTTGAGAACTTTCTCTATGGATTTAAAAATTGGTTGAGATCAATAGATACACTTAGTGGATTTTTTTACAACAATATGCTTCACTCTAGTATTTAGATGGATCCTTATGAATCCCTCTATGGAAAGAAGTAAAAAAATACAACTTACTGGGATGAAGTTGGGGAAATAAAGCTATTAGGACCTAATCTTGTTGATGAAATGATAGAAAAGGTTAGATCTATTTGACAACACATAAGAGAAGCTCATATTTGAAAAAAAAGTTTTGCCGACAACCAAAGAAAATACCTAGAGTTTTAATTGGGTAACAAGGTGAATCTATGAATATCTTATTGGAAGTGAGTAATGAGATTTGAAAATAAGGGCAAGCTGAGCCCTAGGTATATCAGTCATTTTGAAATTTTGGATCGTATTGGTAAGGTAGCTTACCGATTGGAACATCCACCGAATCTCTCTCAAGTTAATGATGTGTTCCATGTATCTATTCTGAGAAAGTACATACCTAATCCTTCTCTTATACTAAACTCAAAATTCCTACTGCTGGAGCAAGATCTTTCTTATGAAGAACAACCGATAAAGATTCTGGATCATAGCAAAAAAGTTCTACGAAACAAGACCACTCATTTGGTTAAAGTTTTATGGCGGAACCACCAATTTGAGAAATCTACGTGGGAACTTGAGGATATGATGAAGCATGGGTATCCTCATATTTTTGTTTCCAAGTGATGAATTTAAAGAGCGAAATATAGTTCAAGGGGGGTAGAATGTAACACCCAAATGTTTTTATGAAATATTTTCTTTAAATAATTTTAATAATTTTTATATAATAACATAGACATGTTCTTTTGAAATGGGATATAAAAATTTACTTTGGATTAATTTTTGATATTTTTCTGATAACTTTCAAGTTTTTATGAATAGTAAAAATACACCAAATTTTATGAAAACAACTTTTTTCATTAAAATAATTTATATGGTTAAATTATAATATTGAATGGTTTTAAATTATAAATATATTATATTTTTATCATTCAATATAATTTATGTCATTGTCATTAATTTTACATTGAATTTAGATGTAAAAACATTTTAATCTTTTGCAATGTTTTCCTTTTAAAACATGTTCTCTCTTTCCGACAACGAGATTAATTTTAAATTAATCACTAAAACTTATGTGTTTTAAATTTTAAAAAATGGACTCCATATTTGGAATCTTTAGGTCAAAATTATGTAAATTAATATATTTTATTTTTGGGAATTATGAATATTAACTTGAGTATTTTTTATTAGTACGGTAAAAGGGTAAACTAGGTAATTAAGGGTAAGAATAATATTATAAAATTATTCTAACACTTGTATTAATATCATAGGATAAGTTTGGTTCTACCTAAATCATCCTTGGGTGTAAATGGAATCTATTTTAATCCACTTGGATGATATTAGGACATTTAAGTTATTTTATTTAAAGAAAAGTTAAATATGTATCACTCAAATTTTAATAACTAAATCATTTTTAATATAAGGTTATACTAAATATAATTTCAATTATAAATACTAATTTTAAATATAAAATGTTTGCATTTATCGTGGTAATTTATTTTTAATTTTTAGGAAATAAATAATTACCTTAATAGCTTATACATTAATGATACAGAAATTATTTAATTGATGAAAAATCAATAGTATAGTTTTTATTAAAATAATAATATGCATTAAAAGATCCAAAAACTTGATAAAATATTATTGGTCGAGTATATATTGACCATAATCATCCAAGTTTTGACTTATGGACCATTTTTATCCTTATATAATGGATTATGACACTTATATTATTTTATTTAAAGTGATGTTAAAGTTGTCACCTTCATAATTTAATAAGTATAACATTTTAAATATTGTATTTTCTAGAAGATAAATTAAACTAAAAGTATTATTATAACATATAGTAGATTTATATTCATGATAGTATTTTATTTTAAATTTTTATTCAACGATTAATCATATTAAATAATTACACAATACTGTTGTAGTAATTATTTTATTAAGAGAAATATCAAATAAATGTTTTTAAAAATATTAAAGTAAATATAATTTAGGCTAATTAACATGTCTAATGATTTTTAGATTACTTTGATCTCATAGATATATAATAAAATTGTTGGTTCTAAGTTATATTATTATATTATTATTTTTAAAAATCAATGTATTGAATAGTTTCAAAATTGATACTATTGACTGTTTATCAAAATAATGTTTTATTAAATTATTTAAAAATAATTCGTTTTTTTAAAAATATACAATAATTATGATAAATTATAAAATTATATAATTTATTTATTTATGGTATATTTTACATCAAATAATTAAATATTTCACCCTTTTAATATTGAATTATTTGTTACCCTAGTTAAAAATTAAATAGAATAACTAAGTGTTAGTTAAAAATATAAGGTTTAAATTGATGGAAATACTTGTCCAAAATTTATTTTTTGATTATATTAAAACCCTATATCATATAATATTATAAATTTAGACATTTTTGTTGTTTTTAGGTAGTATTTTATTTTATTATAAATTATTATTTATGGAGTTTTTAAAAGTGCCCTCACCTCAATTATAAAAGGGAACCTCTTCCCTCACCCCTTCAATTCACTTTGAGAATTCAAGATCGGCCATAACCTACCATTTATCCCTCTTAAATTCCATATTTACATTCTAGAAGTTTTTTTCATCTTCAAAAACCAACTCTAGTGCTCTAAGAAGAGATTTAGAGGAAGCACATCAAGGAAGAGGTAATCTCTTTTACCGATTCTTTCAAACTTCCTTCTTCTTATACTTAATCTTCATTAGTTGTTTCATTATAAATAAAAAACATAATTATCACTAATATACTAATATGTAATTATAATTATGAAACAATCATATTCCACCTTCTATCCATCATATGAAAAACGAAATCACCACGCATGCGTACGTACGACTTACCATCTCCACGTCGTGGTGTAATCTATTTTTCACCACCACCTTACTTGGATGGGTATAATGATGAAAATAATAAATATATATGATTATTATAATATTATACTGATTCTAAAATATTATACACCATCCACATCAATACCATTCAATAATTATGGGAATGATATTGTCGCTCGTGCGTACGTACAACCTACCTTATCCATGATGCGATGCGATTCATTCTACATGATCTTAATTAAACAATTATATACATGAATAGAATGAATAAATATGATATATATTATACTAATATCATTGTTTAAATTATAAAACTATAATCTAAGAAGTGTAACGTGATCTTATCTGACAAAACTTTCATAAGAACATAAAGTAGTTAATATCCGAATAACGAGTAACAATGAAATTTTACTAAAAAATGGATGATAATATGATCATATATGATATCATAAAAATGAATATGATTCTGGTATAAGTCAAGAAAATTATTTTAATCATTATATAGTAGATTCAGATACATACTAAGGATATCAGACCTCATTATTATCTGATATTATTTATACATAAGTATTTACTTGGTTATATTTATCGCAGACATCCATGTTTCCAAAGTATGTAATATTATTTCTATTCTTATATAATTTTTTAAAGTTAATTTTACACTTTTCGTACTTTTTTATTAAATATAATGAAAGGAATATTTTTTCATTATTCGATACAAGGTACTTTTTGACTTTTCTGGAAAAAGTAAAAGGATAATGTTTTTTAACTTATACGACATGATCTATTTTTTACGTCTTCATAATGCCTTATTTCCATGAATATTCCTTTATATGATTTCAAGTTTATCTTCAAATAAATTATTTTATTTTAAAGTTGCATGTCATTTTGAGAAAATAGAACATTTTTTTTTGAAGAAAGGTTTTTTTAATAATTAATTTCAAGTGTTTTATCAAAATTATTTTCCATCTAAAATGATGATATTTAAATAGGGTTATGTTTCTATACCTATTATTACTATGATTTGATTGTGTTAATGATGGAATGATATTTTATATGGATTATGTTATTATATAATGATGTTTAATAAACCCATTTTATTTCTTGGGTTATGCTATAACGAATGATTTATGTTTTTGTAAAACACCTAAGACTAATTACATTAAGAGATGGGTGAGACATATATCTCCCTCCTATGTATTGGGTTAATATTTATATCTTATGTGATAGAAATGAATGGAATGAAAAGTAAATACGGTTCAGTAATATAGGGTTGGAATGACAAGTAAACCTAGTTTAGTAATGGACATTGTCTGCTATGATGGTCTTGGTAATGAGCCTTGACCAATAAGAAATGATTTTCTATGATTATGTGTATGCCAAAAAATTTCATGTCTTATGCTATGAATTTTTGTATTACATCTATTAATTATGGTAAACTTTTATCCCATGACATGATATCATGATCTTTCATATGTAGGATAAGACTTCCAAATTCTATGTTCTTATGTGTTATGATTATGATATGATTGATATTTCCCTTGTTTAACCTTACTGAGAATTTGAGATCACCCTTTCATATGTTTATTTTTCCCAAGTCATGAAGAAGTTTATTAAGTAAGATATGTCAAAAAGAAGTCTAGTTATGAAGATATAAGTAGGATACAATGTAGATGTTTTATGAACCAGTTGTTCATGTTTCCTAGTTTCTAAAGACACTATACCTATACAGTCCTTTCATGGATTTATTATATGTTATAATGAATATACTTCAATTATGAAGTAATATCAATGTATGTAAAGTATGGGTCATTATATACATCATTATGGGTCACACAAATAACTGAAAGAAAAAATCACTGAACTTCACATGCTTGTCAATTGCTCTCACAATGTGGACTTACAATTTGCATATTGATGATTGTTTTGGTGATGGAATGGATGTTTATTTGTGATTTGTGGAGTTAAGGTGGTGGATTTATGGATATAAATACCCAAAACATGTGATTAAATACTGATGGAGTTTTGTTTAAAAGATTTATCTGAAGTAATGATTGAGAAAGAGGTTCATAGAGAGATATCATGAAAGAATATACATGATTTAAATCACATAAGTTTTTCACATGATCTGAACAAAGTTTTTCGAAAAGCGTGAATGGGGTATCATGCCAGGATCTTTCATAAAGTGAAAACAGAGTACACACAAGGATCTTTCATGGAGTCTAAATAGGGTATGTGCTAGGATCTCACACAAAGTGCAAACAAGGTACATTCCAGGATCACATAAAAGGGTACACTGCATGATCTCGTGCAAGGGTACACACCATGATCTAGAAAAAGGGTATGTTTCAGGCTCTTGCACAAAGATTTACATGTTAGAGTCTCATGTAGGGGTATTATACTAAAATCTTGTGAATAGAGATACATGCCTACATCACCCTATGAGTAGTGTCATTTTCATTTCTAAACTATTAGGGAGAAGAAGAAGATAGATGATCTGAACCATTTGAAAATACTTATAGAAGGAGTTTATTCACTACTAAACTCAAGGTAGTGAAAAAAATACTTGGAATATCTTTAAGATCTATAAAAAGTGGAGGTAATTTATATTTATACAGAAAATAGAAGTCCATTTGACATTTCTGGAAAGTGGAAGTGTTGAATCTGGGTGTTTTTACAAAACTGAAGGAGAGTCCCAGAAAGAAATTTAATAGAGCATCTATATACCGTTAAGGATGCATTCATTATTGATAATGAATGATACTAAATGTACATAAGCTTTTTGGGACCTATATATCCATAAACTATATGTGTATCCTTTCTAGAGTAGTGAGAAAAGGAAGAGGAATAAGGCAATCCTTTCCACCGGTAGTGATCCATCAAAAGAAAGTCTGGGAGTGGCCCTTGGGAAAGAAGTGAGCTATCTTAAACCTTGTAATGGTAGTGATCCTAGGCATTTAAGTGATCTACCCTGAACCATGAATTGGAAATGATCCTTTGTAAATTTATTATATATTTACATTTCTATTGTATTATCCTTGGATGTATCCCAATGAGAGTGAAACAAGTAAAAATCTACGTGTCCTTGTGTTTTCTTTCCTGGTTTACTTTCTATGCACCATCATCAGATAATTTTTGAATGGATAAGATAAATATAAACACAAAAGAGAAAAAATATTACTCTTATAATAAATAGTTCAAGATCCAATGGGGTAGGAAATTTTTTAAAAAGAATATATATACCTCGATTCACCCCCTCTCAAGGTACCTATGCCCCTTTAGAACATAAAAATTCTAAACAATTTTATGTAGTTAATTTTGTACACAAATATTTCATATTTTGTTGTGGTATATTAGGATGATTCATATAGTAAACATAAATTATAGAATGGAAGATATATTGATAATGAAATCATGGTATGGTAGAATTGAATTCTCAAAAATCATGGGAATTTAATCTGCAAATTGTAATATGGATTATAATGCATGTGGTCTTATGATTAAACATATTAGATGAACTAGAATTAATAATGGGAAAATGAAATATGGGTAATTAATATACTATTAAATGAACTAATAGTAATTTATAATTACTATGTGAATATGATTAAATATTTTAATCTTGATGATTGTATATTTTTTTGATAATTAGTCCTATAGGCCTTAGTAGTGGGAGCCAGGTTTTTTTATGAGATGATATCTATAGACGATTCTGAGGTTAGGTATTTCCCTTAGTGTGAATGTGTATGATATATCTTTATATTTTATAATTTTATTTTCTTCACTATAGGATGGTGAGGGAATGAAAGGAAACATTCTCCATCTCTCCCACTCCTCCTTTATTTGTAGTATATTATATAGTCATACCCAGACCATGACAACTTAAGGTATAGGGTACAGACTTAAGAGAGATATAATGTATCTTAGTTTACTATACATTTATATACAAGTATTAATAACTTAAGGTTATATCACATACTTGTATCCATTCATGGTGACTATGCTTTCCCATGGGCCTACACACATAGGTTGTGGTGGCTTAAGGTTTGATGAATGTTACATGAGCATTAGTGGATTTCATACTTCTACTTGGTTACAAGACTTTGGATGAGATATTGGTATGCTGTACAAGATACAAATTTTGAAATGACTTCCTAGGTCAGGGAATTATGTCTTATGAGAGGGATGAGAGTAGGACACGAGTCATTAGGGTGTGAGAGTGACAAACAAGTAGGGTAGTGGAAATATGGTACCTTTATATATATATATATATAATTTAATATGGATATGATTAATTATACGAGTTACTTAGTGTGTGGTCCATGGTGAGGATGGGACGATATTTTACCTATTTGGGTAAAAAGTTTATTTCATCGATTATTCACTGGGAATTAGTATGATTCATTCATATTTTGAATGAGAGGTTCTGGGGAGGATACTTCTTAGTATACTTGTACTCTCATCCTATGTATATATAAACTATTTTTCAGGTCTACGGGATCTAGTTCATAATTTATCCATACATTACTATCTCAAACTAGTTTTTTAAGAGTTAGTAAAGCTCATAACCACTTCCTAATATTTCATTAGTCACTTTCTAGTTATTTTTTATATGAATGACATTATATTCTTGTATTATGATTTATTATTTATTAATGTATGGATTCAATTGGTGGAATCACATCTTATCTCTTACTCTTTAAATTTTATAAAGTGGGCAGTGCCTTCCATTTTTGATTATATACCCTTAGTGTTAGTCAAAATCCCATATCCTATTGGAGTCAGGATTCGGGGGGTCATCCTCTATCTATTCATTACTACCTTATGAGGTGTACTAGTGGATTTGGGGGGGGGGGGTGAAATAGTGGTATCAGAGCTGATGGTTGAGATAGAGGGTGGAGTTTGGAGATAAGCACCAGTGAGGACTCATTGGTTGGTTAATAAATGGTGTCAGATATAAATAATATGAGATGTAAACAATGGAGGCCAACTATGACACAAAATTTTAGCCCCCATTTGATATGATGAAAGCACTTTCATATTTACTAAACATTCTAAGAGAAGAGACGATGCTTACGGGTAGAGAACAATGTACAAATCATGCATCATGTTTTTCGGCATCAAAATTTAAATTGGATAGAAAATTTTAAATAAGTTAAATTGAATTAATAAATTATTCTAAAATATTCTATATTTTTGGTTTAGGAGTCCCTAACATTTATTGTTCAACAAGAATAGATCCAGGATGATGTCTTAATTATGTTCACATTGAAGATGTTCATCTGGTTATGCCAACAGATCATCTCATAGTTAAGGTCAATGATGATTACACTTGGATGAGAAGACTCTAAGAGTTTTAGTTCTAGGGTTTAAATAATCATGATGGGTTTTTTAGATCTAGAGATCGAGGATTAGTTGGAGGGGGTGGAGATTTCATTTAGTTTATTTTATTCTCAAAAGAAGTACTGGTTTTCCTTGGATATAATGATACTACATGATGTAGCTAATAAATTATGGTTCTTGTTTATCATTGATCATGAGGATTCAGATATTTCATGGGAGAAGTTACTAGACTTGTTTTATACTGAGTTTATTTATTTGAAAATGAAGGAAGTTTGTTAACAGGAGATTCTTACTATTTGGAAGGGGAGTTATAGTGTGTGAGAGTTCAACATTCATTATTATAACCTATAGTATTATTAAATAGAATTTATTTTAGATAAGTAGGCAAGGATGCGGAATTTCAAGGATGATTTGCATCCATATATCTAGTTTTAGGTCACCCCATTTATGTTGAGGATATAGATTGAGGTGATCAGGAGGGTATAAGTCATTGAGATGATGTTATCTACGATAGGATCATCTATGGAGGGGATTCATAAAGATTCTATATAGATTAGAGTAATGGATAGAAGTTCTCATTTTCTTAGTCATAAATTTTTTAGATATTGGGGGGTTTATTATAGCCTTCTTCCTCACATTTCACCAGTGATAGTAGTTCTCTAATCCCTACCAATAGCTTAGGCATGGTTTTCTAGGAATATAGAGGTTTAATCCATTTGAATAAAGAGTGTCCAACCTTCATTGATAATTAGTTTGGAGTTAGAGTCCCTCTTCAGGCTCAGTAATTGCAGATGTATTATTTGAGGAAGTAGTAGTAGAAAGGTTCTTCAATCTAGGATTAATAATTTGGGGAAAGTGTGGTCATAGAACAACATAGTAATTCCATTCTTCCTTAGAGATAATGAGAAAAGTGTGACTATGGAGGTGGTCTCCATCTAGGTCAGAGAGGCTATTGGATATGTCTTGATTAGATTTATTCATTATGGTTTCTAGTACCAAGTGATTTGGATGTCCTGTGGGGTACTATATTCTTGTATTCTACTTGGGTGTATACCGTTTTTGATTCAGGAGCCACACACTCATTCATTGTGCACACCTTTGTCTATGATTTGGGAATTAGGGTATAGAGACTTCAGGTTCCCTTGGAATTAACTACACTAGTTGGAGGTCAATAAAGACTGTATATTGTATGCAAAGATTTCAAACCTGTTATAGGGATTCATTTCTCTTTTTAAGACTTCATATGTTTTTAGATACAACCATACAACCCCATCCTTAACATGGATTAGCTGTATTCATTGAATTATTTTATATATTTTTTCATTAGGTTAATCACATTATAGGATGTTTATAAAGAATATGATGTTTTTTCTAGAAATCATGATCCTCATATGGTTTTGAGGTGAGTTGATTCCTTGTCTTCCTTAATAGTTGGTATGCTGTTGGGTTCTATATAGGATCACCTAGTTGTGTTTCCTATGGGTTTTAAGAGAACCAAGATTTATTTTCAGAAGAGGTTGTGATGTTACCCTCTCTACGAGAGATTGATTTTGGTTTATAGTTGTAGCTAAGCATTGATCTTTTATCAATTAAATCATAAAATATAGACTCTTATGAGTTTTTGGATCTATGGATTTAGATTGGTGATCTTATGTAAAGGGGATTTACTTGGACTAGTGTGTTTCCTTGGAGTCCTCTAGTTATATTTGTGAAGAAGTCTGATGGAAGTTTATGGTTTTGTATCAATTATCACCATTTGAAATAGGTTATAGCAAAGAATTTATATCATCTACCACAAATTAATGATTTAATTTATTAGTTTAAGGGAGATATCTGCTTCTCAAAGATCAATTTATGATCAAGGTATCGTCAGATTCAAGTGAATGTTGAGGATATTCCAAAGTCTAATCTTCGATGTCATTATGGGAATTAATTTTTCATTGTGATGTCGTTTAGTGTTTAGAATCTCCAATCATGATTATGAGAATGATTAATGTTTTAATCCATGAGTTTATGGATAGATTAATTATGGTATTTATAGATGAAATCCTTTTGTTTTTAGAGTTAGAGGTAGAGCACATAGAGAATCTACAAATTTATTTGGGAGTTCATCATCATCATCAGCCACTTGGGAAACTGTCAAAGTGTGAGTTTTGGGCCAATGATGTACATTTATTGGGGTATGTGGTGTCTCTACATGGATTGGTTTTTAATCCTTTAAATATTGAGGTGATTTTTTCTTTGGTATTTCATAAAAATATTTTGGATGTGCAAAGTTTCCTTGGCCTTAATAGTTACTACAAGAGGATTATAACTAAAATTTGTCAATTTGTGTGTCTGATGACAGCTTTGACTAGAAAGGATTATAAATTCACGCGGACTGATAATTTCCAGACTACTTTCAATAATTTAATAGAGAAGATAACCAACACTCAAGTTCTTTATTTTCCAAAATTAGGAATTGTGTTGTTTATTACGATGCGTCACATCTTGTCATGAGTTTCATTTTTAGATAGTATAGAGTTTTTATATCTTATGGGTCATGGTACTTATGGCCACATGAATATAACTACACTACCCATGATCTTGATATTTCCAAAATTGTGTTTTCACTAAAGTTTTTGCAACATTATCTCACCATTGAATGTTTTTTAGTCTTCACATATCACACCAACTTGAGGTATATATTTTCTTAGAGAAATGTGAATTTTTCTCTATGACAGTAGAGGTAATTGTTATAGGACTATGAATTTGATATTTCCTATACACTAAGGAAATGGAATTATGTAGTTGATTCCTTGAGAAGTATTTTAGTTATCTTGTGTGTGAGTCTGATAATGTTTTTAAGGGTGAAGGATGAGCTCTTAATGATGAACCTAGATATGGTAGAAGTTGAAGGTAGAGGGTGTATTTATCATATAATAGTATAGTCATCATTAGTGAAATGGGTGGAAATGTCACATCTAGGGAATTATGAGGTTGAATCATGTGATATCAAGTATTTATATTGATTCCCTTGATAGATGGTCCAGGGATAGTCAAAATTGGGTGTCATTTCAGGGGAGGATCTTTGTTATATCATTTATGCATGATGTATTTATCCACGAGTTCCATAGATTGCTCTTGGAAGTACATCCTAGTGTGTTTAAGATGTATTATTCTTAGAGAGGTCCGTTTTGGGGGTATTTCATGATATGATTTGTTATAGAGTTTGTCTCTTGGTGTTTGGAATGACAAAGGGTGAAAGAAGAGAACCATATTATGAGTGGTTTTCTTTACTAGATTTATGTTACCTAGGGGAAGTGTGAGGATGTTTTGATGGAATTTTCCCCGAATTTTCCTCAATTTTAGGGAGGTTGTGATGCTATATGGGTGATCGTGGACTATTTTGACAAAGCCATATCACTTTATAGAAAATATGGAGCTGATCTTAATAGTGGTTTTATCAGGGAAATATTTTGAGGAGGTTGTGAGGATTCACAGGATTCTCAAGATAGTTATCTTTGATCTTGATCCCCAATTCACCTCTAGGGTTTGAATAGGTTGCTAGTAGGATTTTGGCACTCAGTTTTTCTTCATAACTACTTTTTATCTATAGAAGGATGGTTAGATAGAGCGAACTGTCTAGTATTTTTTGGATATGTTTCATGCATGTTGATAGAGATAATATTTCAACTATTTTTAAAGTCTAATTAAATGATTTAAACCCACCAATTTTATATTTTGAGGTGAATTTCATTGTTTTTTGAATTCATGGATTTTTTGAGGTTTAACTATGAAATTGCACAATTGTGGTCTTTTTAACTATTTTCAATTGTCTCATGTATTCCAGGATTAAAAGTAAAGGACAGTTTATGCTTCTTCGCTTCACTCGCAGTGGGACACTAAATTTTGGAGAAATAAGTGGAGTTGAAAACTGAACCAGGGAGATTACATGTCGTGTAATACCAATACACTTCATGACTCTTCATAAATGGATTTTCCATGAAAGACTAGTCATAAAATCACTACAAGTCGAGAAAGAAAAATACACTTTGTGTAACTTCATTACACAATATGACATTTTTCAGATGAGATTTTGGAGAAGATCCATCCAAGATTCGTGATGACTGTTGACCAAGTAATTACACATCATGTAAAACCACTACCAGTCATGTAACAGCCGATGTGCATAAAAAAATGAATGCAATGTGGATGCAGGTTTTGATGGTTTTTCTTATAAAAGGCACCCCTGACCTCCCTTCGAGGACACACATGAATAAAAAGAGCAGTGCCACACCCAAAGGGGTATTCCCAACATTAGAATGAAGATTCGAAGATTTACTTTGATATAGTTAAGATTAAGATCATGATGAAGATGTCATGAGTTCTTTTTGAATTTCTTTTGAACTTATAATTTTTAATGAATGCGGTTGTTTTATTTATTAAAATATATGTTCAACTAATTTTTTTGGATGGTTGTTTCATATATGAATTAAATTAATTCATTACACTATTTAAATTTTTTCTGTGAGGTCTTGCTGTTGATCATAGTGTTTTCAATTAGGTTCGATTTATTGGAGATCTTCATGTAGTTGAATCACTTATATAGAAGGAACACAAATCATATTGAGGTCTTGATATGATGTCTATTAAAATTTGAGAGTTCACATGGGGGTACTTGGGGGAACATTTATAAATCCAATTGAGGAATATTCTTCTACACTTAAGAGGGGAGTGTCCAGTAGTTTGAAGCTTGTCTATGACCACTATTTTAATTATGATTTCAAAACCCATTTTATTTTCTATCAATTTTTAGCCTATTTTTAAATTTTCATGAACTTTAGTTTTTATTCATATTATGTATTAAAACTTTTAATCAAATCCCCATTTTTATCTTATTGAAAAACAAATCAAACAAAAGTGACAATTTTGCAACTCGAAATGGTCACCACTATACTGCATTATAAGGGGAAAAAATATTTATTTAGGTTTTCATGGAAGAAACCATCAGATCAAATGTGTTATAGAATTTGGAGGTTTTTGGGTGAGGCACCTACCCTTAGTGGAATTTTCTTACAATAATAGTTATTATTCTACCATAGGTATGGATCCATTCAAAGTGATGAATAACCAACCTTACTAATCTCCATTGTGGTTGATTGAGGTTAGGGATTCTGCTATTCTTGGCATGAAATGTTTGAATATCATAATATATAAGTTATAGGTGATCTCTGAGTGAATAAATATAGTTCAGGATAATCAAAAGTCTTATACTGATCATAAGTGGAGGCATCTGGAGTTCAATGTTGGAGATCTTGTCTTTTTGATGGTATCTGCTCATAAGGAGAAAATGGTATATTCATGGTAGTAAATGTATGAGATGATTTTCCTGGGGCTTATATCAAATAAAATCTAAAACTATTAGAATGAAACATTGAGTTGACCAGTGTTATCTATTAAGGAGTTGGGATAAGAGACCCACTATTCAATAAATAATGTTATGTTTTCTTTTTTTTAAATGTTTTTTTAAAATAATAGGATATGGGAATTGTTTTTTTGTTTTATAATTTATAGGAATGAAAGAATAATGAAAAAAAATTCAAACATAGTTAGTAAAAAAATATAGATCGTTTGGGGGTTAATTCTAGTGTATTCTATCATTATTTAGTGTAGTTATAGATCACTTAAATCAATAATAAGATTTTGTATCATTCATCTACTCATAATATAATATGTTATGATGTATGAGGATGATAATATACTCAATGAAATTTCTGAATATCATCAAATAAATTTATTTAAGTTCATATGAGGAAGGATGTGATAGTGTCGAGGGATAATGGAGTTGTAATTTCACCCCCACCATAACAACCTGAGCTTTTATACACAAATATTACATCTATCTAGATGAATATTTAATACATAAATATACAATCCATGCTTGAACCATGAAGTTTTATAGTCTTCTAAGATTATATATACAATCTTATTATTTTATGAAAGATCTTGAGAATCTCCCATAAAGATCTTCCCACATAGTACTCTTCATAGGAATACCCTACTAAAAAATTTCTTTATGACATGGGGAAAGGAAACCTAAGACAAGGGTGAGCTTAGATGGTCAATAAGGGTAAACATGGGAGGTATCACTTGATGATCATATGAAAGAAAAATATAAGTATAATTGCATGAGGTGTTTACCATAACTTACAAAGTTTATACCCAATCTGAAAAGATCATATGCAAGAGTTCTGTAATAAAACATTAACATTGAAAATACATGAATAATAAGAATTAGAATTTATCATAACTCAATCATGAAACACGAGTTCATGTAATAAATGTTTGTGGAACTATAATAAGTGTATAAACCATTTCATAATCCATGAATAACTACCAAGACCATCAGATCAGGAATCAACACCTGATTCCCATAATGGATCAATAAAATTGATTTGTTTCCCATAACAGATCAAGCACAATGACTTGTTTCCCATAACTATATCATGAGATCTAATACTTTACCCAATATATTTAAGGGATATATAATTACCACCCATAACATAATGATAAACATATTTATGTGTTCCATAGGATCAAAAATCATTCATTATAGCAAAACCCATGAAAAGAAATGGGCTCCATATACATTTCACCACAACATTACCCATGTAAAAGAAACAATTTTCATAAACATTTCCACTTTAAACCATAAACATAAACCATCCAAAGAAATAATAAGAATAATATCCTTAGATAATATCCCCAAAAAATATTTAATAATATCAGAGGATATCATCTTAGATAAAAAATGATTTAGAAATTTAACTTTGAATAATTTTTTAGGAAAATAAAATTTCCAATTCTAAATCACTTTTTTCTAAATCCACACTCTTATAAAGGAAAAAAATTATATTTGAAAATAAAAGTGTAAAATTATAAAGGAATCTTCAAATCATTGATGTGTCATGAAGTTTGGATAATTTTATTATGATGTATATATTAAAATCACAATCCTTTCATATTTTTTTTCCAAAAAAGTCACAAAGTACCTCATTTGGAAAATGAGAAAAAGATTCATTTCAAAACATTTTCTAAAAATTAAAACAAGGATAAAAATGTTTTTAAATTTTTTTAGTAGAATACTAAAAACCCATTTTAATTTTTTTTTTTTGAAAAAATGGTGATGTAAAAGAAATATTCTTCAATAGAGACTTAAACATAAGCAATCTCTAATAATGACGAGATTAGGGAATAAATTTTTACCTGAAGTCTCACCATTTCTTATCCTTGTTAAAACCTACAATATAATAAATATATATTTATTATAAATTTATTATATAACCATGTTCATATATATAATACCATTTAAGATTTATTTATAATAGCTTATCACTTATTTATTAATAATTTTTTATTAAAATCATTATTCCTAGTGATAACTGCTTCTTTTTAAAATCATGCTTTGGTTCCACAATTCTGGTCCTTATAAATTGATCATGGTATCATAATTATTATAATTTTAATCCTGATATTAAAATAATATATATTCCCTATAAATATAATTATAATCATTAATAAAATATAGATATAGAAAAATGAATTACACCTTTCATGGAGATGGTAGGCCGTACATATGTATGAATACTGTTTCCATTTTTTGGCTGATAGAATGAAAGAAATGTAAATAGTAATTAAAATATGGAGAACAATTTTTTTATAATATATATAATATATATTTATAAAAATTAATCATCATTACCATCCAATTAAAATATTAATGAAAAAAAATCATTTTGCTTCATGGAGGTGGTAGTCCACACGTAGGCATGTACAACATTATAGTTTCCCAAAGGACTGGATAGTAAGATGGTAAACATTATATTTTCATTATAAAAGTATAATTATTTCATTAATAATATTTTGAAACATTAAAACCATCATAACAACCATCCATAAAATATAGTGATGAAAAATGAACTGTATTGCTATGTGGAGATGGTAAGTCATACATACACACAAGTGATACTTTCACTTCTTGTTTGATAGTAGATAAGGTGTATAATGGTTTTTTAATAATAATAATAATATTAAAAATATATATGATACTTAATTTATTATTTTATGTTAAATACCACATATTTAGATGTGGTAAATAATAGTATAAAAAGAAATTGATCGGGAAGAGAGATTACCTATTCTTCGAAACAACTCCTTTAGATATACTATAAAGGGATCTAAGATTAGCCTTTTGGGAATAACAAAACATATAGAATGTGTATTGTAAGGTTTGTAAGACAATTTTTTAGATTCTTTCCAATCTAGAAGGCTCAAATTGGTGTAGTGAAGTGAGGGAGGGGGTGTCCTTTTATAATTTAGGTGAGGGGTACATTTAGAATTTATGATAATATTAAATTATAATAAATATATTATCAAGAAAAATACCTCTAAATGGATAATTATATGAAAATAAGAAAATATAGGGTTTTAATTCCATCAACCAATATATTTTAGACATGTTTTTTGTGTAATTCTAAACCTTATCCTTTTGATTAACCCATAGTTAACCTATGTTGATTTTAACTATGGTAACAACTTTTTCAATATTTGAAGGTTGTAATTTTTAATTACAAGGTAAAATTTAGACCATAAATGAACAATTTATGAAATTTTAGATTATATCATAATAATTTTGTATGATTTAAATATTATTATGATATTTAAATATTCTTGAAAAATATTATATTTATAAATATAATTATTGTCAATTTTGATATTGCTTATTTAATTCCACCTTAAATACATAAATACAAAGAGTAAATTTGAATATTATGCTTTCATACCTCCCTACTATGTCATATAGATCTAGAAAATTTGTGCTTCACATTAACTCAAAAAAATATCACTTTAATATTTTTAAAATCATTTACTAAATTTTTATCTTAAATAGAGAAATACTATATTAGTGTTGCTTAAGAAATTAAGGCCATTATATAGTTTCTAAAAATTTAAAATAAATTTCTTTCATGATTATTTTTTATCAATATATATATTGATACTTATATTCATTTATAGAATACTTTTTTACCTATGTAGAACCATAAAATATATTAAAAAACAAAAAGAGTGATATTTTGTAACTTTCTTCAATTTAAATAATATATAAGACATTTTCATGGATCAGTGTACATTAAATAACTCTATTTAGAATATTATGTGTGAACGGTCGAATTAAATTCCTATAATAATAATCAGGATGAAAAATTATGGCCTTATCACTTATTTGTAATCTATAATAACCCAATTTACCCTTTTCTACGGTGATAAAGTTTACTACAATTACTATTTTTATTAACCAAAAAATAAGAGGGGTCTAATTTAAAAACTTGAACATCATGATTATAAATATACAATTAATTTTATGGAACTAAATACCAATAAATAGAAGAAATTAACTTTAAATTAAGTTTGAAAAATATGAATTTTTTTAGAGAAAAAATATTTTTAAAAATAAAACTGGATTTATTCTTATCCTATAATTAGAATAATATTTTTAAATGTTTAAGAAATTTTATCAAGTAAATAATATATAAATTTCATTAAAATCATTCACCAATATGATTTAATTTAATTCATTGATATAAAATACATTTTATGCAATTGTTTTTTCAAAAAAACATTATGTGTATTTTTAATTTTTTTTGTTTTTAATGATAATAATTTGATAAATAATGAATTAATTATATAAATTTTTAGACTATATATTTTTCATAATTTAGTTATTACGTTTCATACCTGCATATCTAATGACTAGTTAATAACAAACACAAATTATTTCAATAATGTTTCATGATTCGTCTAAACACATTATTGCATGAAACCCAAGCTATCAAGGGAATAAAATTATTTAAGGAGAAATATTCCATAAAAATAATAGGGATTTACATTCCAACCACCATAAAATGAAATTTTCTCTCAAAATTAATCACTATGATAAAAACGTATGAGGATACTTTTATAGGTTTTGGGAATAACAGAAGCTGGCGATTGTTCATGACCAAATTTGATTTTTGTCACGATCAATGATCAATATTATATTTACATGATAATAAACACCATGATCAATGTAATTTAATCAAAGAAAACATACAAGTCATATAACACCATAACCAAGTGCATGATCATCACATATTATTTATAATTAATTTAATCAATTAAAGAATTACCTTGCATGGATTATTTCTTCATTTATGGATCTGATAACAGATCTATGTTGTACCATAAATTACTTTTCAAGAATGAAGAGAAGATTCCCTCCAGAGGTTATCCAAACATGTTCCAAAAATCTTCAAACATCACTATAGAAATCTCCAGGTTCTAGAATGATAGAATCCATCAATTGCATCATTTTCCTTTGATCGCCATGAGAATCGATTCAAAAGCGTTCTCTTTGATCTCTCTTGACTCGAGAGTGGGATGTGGATAAAGATCACTCTATGTTCTTTGGAGCATTATTGGATAATGGGGATCTCTTGGGCTTGAGAGGATTCTCCAAATTCCTTATACACAAAAAAATGAATTGCCTTTCTTTTAAAATAATATAATTGGGATTATATATCACTAGGGTTTAAAAATAAATATTTTCACAAGTTCCATTTAAAATTATTTAATCCCTATGGATCCCCATGCTAATAATAATAATAATAATAATATTTATTGACATGTGATTAACTTGTGAATTAAAATTAAATATTATTTATTCAAATAATATTTAATATATATTATTTATTCAAATAATGTTCAACATATATTATTTATCACCAGAACATTAAACTCGGTCCACCATTCCTCCCCAATATTTATTGAAACTTGAATAATGTATATTTATTTACTAAATAAATACCACTTCATTAATCACCCATAAATAAATAGATATTATATTAAATAAATAAAAAAAAACATTAAATATTCCACTCACATACTATTCTCTCAAATAACTGGTTATATAATATATGCAATCAAGAAAACCTGAATAATCAATAATGCACATGTAGGAACAATATTTATTCAACTTGTTAAATAATAATTAATAATATATTATTTAACTAAGATTTTTGATATACTTATTTCATAACCCTCTAGGTCTTTTTCTTAGTGGAATTAGGTGAAGGAGACTAAATTACAAGGTTAGAATCTAGTAACATTCCTAGGCACCCATAGAGAAAGAATTTAATGACACAATGACATAATACCTCACATAGACCCTCACTATGTAACATAATCCTTTTATCACGATATCTTTAATCAATAAGGTTGGTTGTGAGTTCCATAAACCTATGTGATGGATGTATCATTATTTGATTTTTTAGAAATTAAACATGCACATAGAAAACCATATCCATTGATTTACATGATCTATATAATTTCCATCAACGAGATTGAGATATCATCTTCCAGTAAAGAACATAAGGAAAAATCATTTCTTTCATTATTCATTAATGAAATATTACTTGTGACATACCCAACATATCCTACCTCACCACAAACATATGTGATCACAATTTTCATCAATACATAAAAGTATGTGAATTATAATATTCTATAATAATAATATTAAAGTATAAGGATCAATACACATGTCTATATATAAGAACATCCAATGAAACATATGAATGTGGATTTCCTAATAGCAGGTTTCTTTCTTATAATATTCTACACTGGATATTACCAAGGACATACACCATGAGAAGGTGCCTCAAAGTCCTACGAGTCTCCACCTCTGATATCCTGTATCATTTTTATCCCTCAAATGATATCATATGGCTATAGAACATATATTTATGAATAGTGTCGTACCAATTATGGGTTCTTATCATAGAGTAGAACTGCTATGACCTTTTAGTGTGACACCTAATCTTAAGACATTATCGCACACTATTTTATGTAGAATAAAAATCGTGATATGATAATAAGTTTATTAATATTTAAAACTATGAATAAAGGTAATCATAAAGTATACAAAAGTTGGTTCTATCACACCAACTCCAACAAACTCTCACTTTCAACAGAGCCAAATGCTAACAACCTTCAATTAACTAGCTCTCACATGATACTCATGCTTCTACTGAGTTAGACCTTTATTCAAGGGGTCTACCACATTCTCTTCCATGGGTACTCTAATTAATGCAACTTCACCTCTATTATAAAAATCCTTCAAGAGGTGATACTTATAGAGTATATGATTTGTCTATTGGTGCGACCTTGTCTCTTTTTCAAGATCCACCATTATTGTATTATCACAATGAAATTTGATAAGATATTTAATGTTAATTACCCCATAAATCTTCTGAAAAAAGTTTCATATCCAAACAACTTCCTTGGTTTCATCACAAACAACAACATACTCAGATTCTACTATAGAATCAGTGAAAACTAGATGCTTTGAACACTTCTAGATCATAGATTCTATATTGAGACAAAAACATATCATGATTATGACTTGAAATCATTTTGATCTATTTGAAAAATAACACCGACATAACTCATGACGAACAACTCCTTATCTCTTCCATACACCAAGAACATATCCTTAGTTCTTCTTAAATAATTAAGTATGGCCTTAACATCAGACCAATGTTGTTATCCTAGATCTGATTGATATCTGTCAACCATGATCAATGCATAGGAAACATCATGTCTAGTACATATATGTCATACATGATTGATCCAATTGTTGAAGCGTATGATATCTTACTCATTCTATATTTCTCCTATTGTTTCTGAGGAATCATTTTTTTAGAAAGATGAATACCATGTGAAAATTGAATCAATAACCTCTTTTATTTTAACATACTAAACCTCCTTAGTATATCATCAATGTATGTACAATGACTTAGTCTAATAAACCTCTTGTATCTATCATGGACGATCTTAATCACTAGAATATAGGCTGCTTCACCTAAGATTTTCATGGAGAAACACTTATTTAACCACTCCTTAGTAGACTATAAGACTTGTATGTCTTTTAAAACAAGTAACATTTCATAAATATATACTACTAGGATCATTAATTCATTCCCACTAAACCTATTTTAAATACAAGGATTATATTCTTTCTTGATGAAACCAAATGCTTTTATAGATTCATCGAATAAAATTTTCCATGACCTAAATGTTTGCTTCAATCCTTAAATGGAAATCAGCAACTTAAAAATCCTTTTGGAATCACCTAGAGATAAAAACCCTTTTGTTTGTCTCATATAGACATATTAATAATGTTTCCCATTATGGAAAGTATTTTTGACATCCAAATTCAAAATTTCATAGTCACGGTAAGCTGTTATAGGAAGTAGAACTCTGATAGACTTAAACATAGAAACTGGTGAAAAGGTTTCATTGTAGTCAATTACTTGATGCTATTTAATTCCCTTTGCAACCATCCTTGCTTTATAGGTAATTATTATACATTACATGTCCAGTTTTCTCTTGAATACCCATTTTCACCCTAAGGTATTTACATCAATTGGCACATCAACCTGAACCCAAACTTGGTTATGATACATGGAATCCATTTTAAGAAGCATGGATTCCTAAAATCTTATAGATTATAAGCTATATAATACCTCTTTATAAGATATGGATTCATTATTTTCAACCAACAAAGATTAAATATATTCATTTACTAGAAAAACATATCTCTTTGGTTCTTTTACCTCTCTAGTAATCTAATGCAGTACTTGTGTTTCAGGAACAACTTCCTCCATGGGGACCTGTGGATTCTTTTCATGTAACAATTTTTTTATATCTTGAGAATCAACTTAATATAAGTAAATATTTCTTCCACTATAATTTTTTTTGGATATTCTCCCTCTCATTAAAGATGGATTTTCTGGAGATAGTCACTTTCTTGTCTTAGTGGTTTTATAAAGACCCCGACCCTAATATCAAGGAGTAAGTGCCTTAATTTATTACATTGGTACTAAGTAAAATAGATTTCATCCCAAAGGTTAGAATATATTATTATATTTGGAAAAGTATATACAAAAATAATTATTACATTATAACTTGAAATATAACATAATAATTCCTTTGGAAGCACCCATATTTTCCTAGATTAACCCTACATGTCAAAAATAATATACAATTTAGCATCCTGGGGGAAAATTAAAACATAAGAAAGGGGTGATATCAGATGCAAAAAAAGAGTAATCATATATCATAATATATCATAAATAAACATAAACAATAAGTTAAGGAAAATAACTACAAACACATTCCATTAAATCATAATCTTGAGCATAATATGGAAGGAATAAAATATTATCAAATAATGAAATATAAATAATCACATGAGAGTGAAAATTAACCATAGATATCCTAATAGTCGAAAAATCACATGAATTATCAATAACTAATCTCATAATAACGGAATGCATAATTCTGTACATCATAAACATATAGTCAAGGCTTCGGCCAAGACACCATACATAATCGAGTGTGACATCATCCACTACCCAAACTAGTTTGTCTCGTGAGACCTACCAATACATAGAAGGGATACATCATTCATCTCCCATCACTTAATAAGTCAAATTAATTAATAATATAAAAGGGGTGAAACATAATCAACATAAACATTAATATCTAAAATAGCATACAAAATGTAAACAATTTTCTTATTCAATAAACATAACCATAAACCATCCAAAGAATTATGGTGAATGGTGTAAAAATAGTACATCTACAGTCAAAATGATCATAAAAAGTACAATAAAACATGGTATATGTTATCATAAGTGATCGACCTCAATTAAGTATAAGATCCAAAAAAGGGTGTTGATATAGATTAAAATACTCTAATAAAATCATTGAGAAATTCTTGAGATAAATACCTCTTTACTTTGAAATAATTTATTTAAAGTGCCGCACAATTATAGAAGAAAAAATTTTCCTTGAAAATAAACTTTTAAAATTGTAAAGGATTCTTCAATACATTAAGGTTTCATTAAATCAGGAAAATCAGATCATTTCTATAAGTTAAAAAACACTAGTTTTAAATTTTTAAATACAAACATTTAAGATTATTTTTAAAAGAAAGCATGAGTATTAAAAAAATAAATTGATTACGTGTATCAACTAAAAATACACATAAAACAGGTGAAAATAAAATATAAGATATTCAAAAGTAAATTTACACATAATATTATCATGAAAAAATCAATGGAGTATAAGTTTAACCCAAATAATGGAAATTAGGTTAATAATTCCCTTACCACTTTGTAATCAGTCGAAGTGTATGTCCCAAGGTAATAATTATCAAATGAATAGATGAATGTCATTAAGATAATGATATTAATTATATGATATATCAAAGGTTTTTATTTACACCACATCAAATAAACTAGTGGTGATTAATATATATTTCTCATAGAAATAAAAAGTGAGAGGAGAAACCCTTACCATATGTCTGAAAGTGTTCTTCACTTGTACTTAATGTCATAGATAATCAAATTAGATTCATTAATTACTTAATTAATAACCTATTAAACACATATTTTATTTTTTATAATTTTATGAAGTTGTTTTATATGAATTTCTATGAGTTATAATATTTAATTTCATTATTCTTGGAGTGTTTGTTTCATGGTTTTATGGTCGGTTTCCTTGAGTATAAATATGAAAGTTCTTGTCAAATGGGTATAACTTTTCCAAAAGTGAAATTATTTTTGTATTAATGAAATTTAATAAGTTTATATGGTCTCATATATCAATTATATATAGTATGAGGATTTTTAATTATATAATATGTTGATGAACATTTTTTAATTTAATTTGGCAGTGTTTACGACCATCATGAACTTGTTCCATTTTATTTAATATTATGTTTATTATTGGTTATAAAAGATTATAAAAACTATAATTTTTATATTAAAATATTATTTAACCATAATAATGGTTTTATTAATAGTTTTGAAGGTGGTAATGGAAAATGAAAACTCATCATGCACGATGGCGGTGAATCGACACATCACAGACAATGTTTTCATTTTTAAAAAATAAAAGGAGAAGGGAAATTACTTGATGATGGATATTCCATTAGCATAATAAAATTTATATATATATATTATAATTAAGTTACCATTTAAATTTGTATAGGAGAGGTTAGGATAAGATAAGAAAATAAAAGAAAATAAAAGAGAAGAGGGGTGATTTTACCTCTTGGATATCGTCTCCTTGAGAACCTCCTTAAGACACATGGATTTGGTATTTTGGTAAGACCATAAGGTATTGGATACAAGGAAGAGGCTTGGAAATTTATTTGGTAGAATTTATAAAATCCTCAATGATTATAAGGTTTGATGAGAAGGGGTGGTGAGGGGATATATTTATAGTGGAAGAGTGGGTTGTTTTTTGATTATTTTATTCATTAGTTTATTGTTTCAACTCAAGACTATCTTTAATATTGATTATTGTGACTAAATAAAGTAAATAGAGCATGTGAGTTATATATAATGAGTTATTACCTCATAAAAACATCATAAATGACTCAATAATTCATTTATTTACACATAATGTTAAATACCATAAACTATCACATTTCACTATTCACTAAATATTCAACTATTTTAGAAAACCCCAAAAAATTCACCCTAACCATTTTTCAATGTTTATATTAAAAAATTTGAATCCATTTTTTGAAAATAATTTTCTAAATATGAGAAATTTAATTTTTAAATAAAATCATCATTTATTAAAAAAATATTGATTTTAATATTATAACCGATTTTGTGGCACTTTAAGAAATTAATTATTCTCTTATACAAATAATATTATAATTATAATAAAAAAATATCAATTTTTGAATATATTTTATGAAAATAAACTTTATTTTAAATCATTATATTAATTATAAAATTATAAATAAACATTTATGTTTGATAAAAAACTACTGACACTTAATTTATCATTTTAAAACGTTTATTTATATATTCTATGATATAAATATTTCATATTTTCATTAATGAGATAATTAAATCTTATTTATACTTTAATAGGTGATTTTATTATTTTAATGGCCAAATTACTATTTCTAATGGTCACATTACTATTCCAATGGTCATGTTAATATCTAATAGTATTTCATGGTTTTAAACCTAGTGTTCTATGAAAAATAAGCTATCGAAGATGTTAAATTTAAAAGGTACATACCCTAAAATATTGGGGTGTTACATTCTCCCCTCCAAAATTTTTGTCTTTGAAGTTTCTATAATGTCATCTCATAAAACCATTTTGGTAGTTCTTCAGCATAATTCCCTCTGGTTACCATTTCACCTCTTCAATTTTATGATTTTTCCAAAGTACCTTTACCTGAGTTATCCAATTCATCAACACCTTTTCTATAGTTTCCATAATCTGGATAGGATCTTTACAGAAAGATAAATTTGGTTCCAATTCTATTTTTTCAAAAGTGAGGACATGCGTTGGATCTGACATGTACTTAACAAAAAAAAGTGGAAGACATGATGTACTTTAGAAACGATAGGTGGAATTTCCAAATGGTAATAAAAAACTACAATTATCTCAAAAATTTAAAATGGTCTAATATACATGGGGATTAGTTTCCCTTTCTTACAGAACCTTATGACACCCTTCCATAGATATAATTTCATAAAAACATGATCTCCCACTTGAAACTCCAAATCCTTTATTCGGTTGCAAAAATACATATTTTTCATACTTAGAACTTCTTTGATATGGGTTTGAGTAGTCTTTAACTTTGATATTGTTTCCTCCACAAGTTTTGTTCCTACAATCTTCCTTTCTCAAACTTTATCCCAACAAAATGGAGCATGACATATATTTCTATATATCTCTTTATATGGTTCCATTTGAACACTTTAATGGAAAATACTATTATAGGAAAATTCTACCAAAGGTATATACTGACTCCCCATACCTAAAATTTCAATTTACCATGATATGAACATGTATTATAATTTTTTAATAGTCCTTTCAGACTGCACATCAGCTTGAGGGTGATAAAAAGTGCTCAAATGAAGCTCAGTATCCATCGCTTTCTAAAGACTCTTCTAATATTTTGATGTAAAATGGGGATCATGATCAGAAAAAGTTGATAGAGATGCACCTTTATCTCTTAAAACTTCATTAATATAGAGTATTACTAGGTACTCTAGTAGAAAATCCTCTCATATAGAGAGGATATTTGAAAATATTTCAAGTCAATAAAAAATTACCCATATTGCATCATTATTTATTAGAGTCTTTGGTAATACAGTGAAAAATCCATACTAATTTCATCCCATTTCCATGTAATAATAGTTAGCGGTTTAATTAATACTCTATGATGTTTTCTTACAGTCTTCACCTGTTGAAAAACTAAACATATTGATACATAATGAACAATTTACCACTTCATATTATCCCACAAAAAACGTTCCTTAAAATATCTATACATCTTAGTGATACTAAGGTGTATAGATAAATTCAAGATATCATAATTACCAAATAATTCTATTTTTATATCGGGTATAGAGGGAACACAAATCCTCTTCCCAAATCATAAAATTACATCTTCATATACAAATTTTACCAATTTCCAATCATTCAAATCATTAATTTTCTTTATAAAATTCTAATCATCAGACCAAGAACTTTTTATCTTTTCTAATAAAGATGGTTTCAAAACCACTTCAAATAATAGTGATGTTTCACCTTACTTGATGATTTCCATATATATATTTACTAGATTAATAATAAAATTAAGCTTTATCAAAATGATAGGGTTTGATTAAATTACTTGCCACAACATCATTAGTCACGTCAAACTCAGCTGTTGTGACTGCATAAGCATGGTCTTGTTCCCTTGGCTTTTTCTAGGGAAATTTTTCTTTATGACTAAGAAAATCATGTTCATAGTGTCTCATCGCCTTACACCTAAATAATCACAAATTACCAAATTATTTATTTCCCTTGAAATCATGATCTTGGTGGTGTTTTCCTCCACACTTTTAACAAACTCCCATTCCAAATAGGCATGTTCCATGATGTTTCTTTATACATTTATTACAAGTTAGAAATTATATTCTCCCATTATTCCCTTTTTCCTTAATTCCTTTTCTAGATAACTCAACATACCTCTTTTTATCTTTCTTTCCTTCTAATCCATATGGATTGGAAAATAATTTCCCCATGTTGATGACATACGAAACTATATCCTTACATGATGAGAATTTTTGAGATATTAGTTCTCTTCATATAATTGGATTAATAATATCAAATAAATGGTAAATATATCTCCTTATATTGTGTATGTAGTCCACAACATTCCTTTATAACCTTGTAAAGTTAGATTCAAATTTATAAACGTTTCCATCCTCTTTCTATCCTAGAATCAAGAATTATCTCTCTATATATGCTTATTGTTTTTGAGGGAAATATTTTCCCAAGAATATTTACTTAAAATCCTTATATTAGGTGTTATTTCTAAATAATAGAATACACTATATTAGATCATAATATTATGAAACAAAATTTATAATCTAAAAATATTGAAACAATTAATGTAAATTAAAAATTTAGTTATAAGCAATCTCTAAATCATAGTCTTGGTTATATTGGAAATATTCTAAAAGTATGTTATAGGGTTATGTTTCCCTAATCCATGTTTTATAAATTCTAGTTTCCAATGTTTCTTATAAAATTTCATTGATACGAACTATAAAGATCCCAAACCTAATATCTCAAAGATGGCGCCTTATGTTATTACATTGTTACAAAGTACAACTGATCACTTCCCAAAGGATCAAATATTTTATAAGCTTTAGAAAACAAGATACATACATAATTATTACATTAAAACTTGAAATAAAACATAGTAACTCCATTGGAAGGACCCATATTCTCCTAGATTATCCATGTATGTCAAACATAATATACATCTTTCCCCTAGAGAAAAATAAAACATAAGAAATGGGGGATCATAGATTCTTAGTAAGGGTAATAATATAGTAGAATCTATCATAAATAAACATAAACAATAAGTCAAGGTGAATAATTGAAAACACATGCCATTAAAACATAATCTTGATGATAATATGGCATGAATGAAATATGCTCAAATAATGACATATAAATAATCACTTGAGAGTGAAACTTAAACATGGATATCCTACTAGTCTAATAATCACATGGATTATCAATAACTAATATCATAATGAGGGAATTAATAATAAGGTACATCATAAACATACCATAAAGGATTCAGCTAATACACCATTTATAATCAGGTAAGACATCTATCAATACCCAAATTGGTTTGTCTCATGAGACCTACCGATGAATCTAGAGGCTATTGTGGGACCCACCCATCACTTACTAAGTCCAATGAATTCCTAATATGACAGAGGCAAAACATAATCAACATAAACATTCACATTATAGCTAGAAAATGAAATTTAAATAATTTTCTCATTCAATAAACATAATCATAAACCATCCAGAGAAATATGGTGAATGGGATCAAAATAGTACATCCACAATCAAAATGATCATAAAAAATAAATAAAATATGTTAGATGGTATCATAAGAGATCAAAATCAAATAATAATAATATCCAACAAAGTGTGTTGACATAGATGAAAACACTCAAATAAAATCATTGAGAAATTCTTGAGGGAAATACTCCTTTAATTGGAAATCATTTATTTAAAGAGATGCATAATTATAAAAGAAGTGTTTTAATTTTAAAATAACCATTTAAACCTGTAAATTATTACTAAATAAATTAAGGCATAATGAAATCAAAAAATCTTCTCATGCCATGTTAATTAAAAAATCACTCCTTTTATGTTCTGAAAAAGAAACATTTAATTGTTCTTTTAAAAGAAAGTGTGAGAGTTTAAAAAATTAATTTATTATGTGTATTAATTTAAAATACAAAAATAATAAGTAGAAATTCCATATAATATAATAAATATTAATTTCACACATAATATTATCATTAAATAACAAATGGAGTATAAGTTTAACCCAAATAATGAAAATTGGGTTAAGAATTCCCTTACTACTTTGTAATCAGTCAAATAATTTGCCCCAAGCTAATAATTATAAAATGAAGAATTGAAATTCATTAATATAATTAGATTCATGGTATGATATATCAAATGGTGGTATATAGACCACATAAAATAAATTAGTATATAATAAGACATATTTATCATAGAAATAAAAATTGAGAGGAGAAACCCTTAACTTATGTTTGAAAGTGTTCTACACTTGCACTTAATGTATTAGATAATCAAATTAGATTTTTTAATTACTTAATTAATAACCTATTAATAATATATTTTATTTATTATAAATTTATTAAGTTTATTTATGTTCATTTCAATGAGTTATAATGTTTAATTTTGGTATTTTGGGAGCGTTCGTTTCATGGTTTTATGACTGGTTCCCATGAGTATAAATATGCGAGTTCTTATAAAATGAGAATAAATTCTTCAAAAGTGAAATTGTTCATTATTAATTAAATTCCATAATTTTATATGATCTAATATATCATTGTGTAGTATGGTATTAGAATTTTTCATTAGATAGAATGTTGATGATAATGTCTTAATTTATTTTGGTTATTTTTACGACCATCACGGACTTGTGTCATTTTATTTAATATTATGTTTATATATTGGTTACATAACATGATATAACTTATAATATTTATATTAAAATATGAAAAACCCATAATAATTTTTTTTGGTACGAACCTTGAAGGCAGTAATGGAAATTGAAAACTCATCGTCCACGAAGGCGGTGAATCGAAACATCACAAATGATGTTTTTATTTTTAAAAAACAAATGGAGAAGTGAAGAGATTTGATGATGAATATTAAATTAACACAATAAAATTTCATTATATGTATGATACCAAAGTTACCATTCCAATTTGGATAGGCTATGTGAGGATAGGATAAGAAAAGAAAATAAAATAAAAGAGAATAAGGAGGATTTTACCTATTGGATATCATCTCTTTGGGAACCTCCTTAAGACACTTGGATTTGGTTTTTGGTAAGAAAAGAAGGTCTTGTACATGGGGAAGTTGATTGGGAAGGGATTTGGGTAGAATTTAGATTATATTTAAGGTTTATAAGGAATGAGGAGAAGGGTTGGCGATTAGTGATATTTATAGTGGAGGAGAGGGGTGTTTTTTGATTATTTTATTCATTAGTTTAATATTTTAGCTTAAGACTATTAATAGTATTGTTTATTATCACTAAATATAGTAAATAGTTCATGTGAGTTCAAAATAATGAGTTCTTACCTATTCCCTACATCATCCATGACTCAATAATTCATTTATTTACTTATAATGTTAAATACAATAAATTATCGTATTTCACTATTCACTAAAAAGTCAACTATTTTAGAAAAATCCAAAAAATTTACCCTAACCATTTTTGGACATGTAGATTTAAAAATTGGAATCCATTTTATGAAAATAATATTATTAATATGATAAATTTAATTTTTAAATAAGATCATCATTTATTAAAAAAATACCAATTTTAATATTATAAATGATTTTGCAAAACTTTGAGAAATTAATGATGGTATCATAAAAATATATTATAATTATAATGAAGCAAAAAAAATAATTTAGGAATATATTTTTTAAAAATTAATTTTCTTTTAAACCATTATATTAATTAAAAAATTGTAAATAAACATTTATTTTTCACAAAAAAATACAAACACCGTTTTATCATTTTTAAATTTTTATTTACTTATTACATGATATAAATGTATCATATTTTCATTTATGAGATATCTAAATTTTTTATACTTTCATAGGTAATGTCATAATTCTAATGGTAATATTACTATTCATAGCAGTCACATTACTATTATAATGGCCTTGTTCATATCTAATATTATATAATGGTTTTAAACTAAATTTTGTATGCAACATAATCTATAGAAAATGTTAAATTTAAAAGAGACATACCATAAAATCTTGGGGTGTTACTGTTTTTATAGGTAGTATCCCTTTTTTTCCTTAGGATACACTATAAAGATATACTTTGTTCCCTGTGATGCTAGTTTGTTACCTAATAAGGCCTTAACAAATGCCTCACTACCCCATACACAAGTATGTGATAAGACATGTTTATTTCTACTCCATAACTTGAAGGGAATTCCATTTTCCACTTTTTTGGTACTTAGTATAATGTATATGTTGTAGTTTATAATGCATATCCCCAAAAGGATAACGAATGATCTTCATGAATCATCATCAACCTTACAATGTCTAACAAGGTATGATTCCTCCTCCCACTAACACAATTACACTATGGAGTGTAAGGTGAAGTGATTTGAGAGAGAATATCAAACTCCTATAAAAGGTTGATAAAATATTAGTTAAAATATTCAACACCTAGATCCAATTTAAGTTTCTTTATCTTATTTCCAAGTTGATTATATACTTCATTCAAGAATTTTTTAAATTTCTGAAAGGACTTATATTTATACCTTATCAAGTAGACATAACCATATATACTCAAGTCAAGTAAGAATACGAACCTCTAGATTTTAAAAAGAATGGTTCACACAAATCAGTGTGTACTAACCCTATAAGATCTATGACTCTTTCACTCTATCCACCAAATGGTGGTTTGGTAATTTTACCTTTCAAACTATCATGACATATTTCAAGTGGTTTTTATCTCAGAAGAGTTTAAATAACCATATTAATAGAGTTTTTTCAAATGATTCCTTTTTTACATGACCAAGATAGCGATTATATAATAGGGTGTTATATGAGTCATGTGAACATGATTAATTATCTATTTCCAATACTTGTTTTTAATAACCCAATACATAAAGACCATTATTTAAATTCACTATACCATAAAATATGTTGTATTAAAAAAACAACTTTTATTTCCATACTTGAAAATAAACCCATTTGTATCTAGGAATGATACAAAAATTACCTTCTCAGTAAAAATTGGTACATAATAACAGTATTTTAAAACCAATATCATTACTATTGTAAATAAAATGTGGTTTTCACTAATGGATAGAGAAACAATCCTCACACCATTATCATCTCTCAAATCGACATCTCCTCTAGTAGGATTTTAGAATCTACTTGGTTCCTATATTTGGATATATATGTGAGAAACCCAAGATGCATATAATACCCAATGTGTAGATATTAAAATATTACACCCAATGACAAACACAAATTTAGATTCCCCTTTATTCTATGTGAAGTTCTTCTTCCAGTGGCCTTTATTTCCACTTGTAAAGCATACTGCATCCTTTTCTTTTCCTTGCCTCTAGATCTTCCACTTCTTGAAAGTATGATGCTTAGGATATTTATACTTTTTATGAGTCTTGGGAACCATTTCCTTGTTATTACTTTTCCTATTTACTAAGGACCATAGGTTTATCATGACCCATATCCTTATCCACTAGGTGAATCAAAGTAATAAATTATAAAAGATTCTTCTCATTGTTGATCATGTTATAATTAAAAATAAAACCAGATAAGGTCTTTTTATGTGATTAAAGTATGAGATTTTTGTGCAATTATTTGAAGAATTAAATCCCTAAGATGAATAAGAGTTTAATGTATCCAATAAGACTGACTACACAAGGCCTAGCTGGGAGATACACTCTAAGCATAGTTGTAAACAAAGTAGTGGAGGTCTTGTGTCTCTCTTGTATCACCTTCTCTTGATAGAGATACCAAAGTTGTGAAATAATTCTATATTCATCCATGTCCTCATGTTTCTTTAAAATATCATTGGTCATGGATGATAACATAAAACACTAAACATCTGTAGCATCATTAAAATGTTTCTCATAAAGATACAACTCTTCATCACTATCATCATTTCTAGGCGCATCAGGGTTTTTTTATTCTAGAACATACAATTTCCTTTCACGTAGAAGGATAACGCATAAGCACCTTTTCCATTCTTATAAATTTGTGTCGATGAGAAGGTTATTCTTATCATGTGTGGATCATAGTGATATGTTTTAAGTCATTTTATTATTCTCCCTCTATTTATACAAATAAATAATTATATTATTTATTATTCTCCTACTGTTTTTCTAAACCTAAGAGACCTCACCATTGGATTTTCAATATTGTATTTGTTAGAAATTATAGTGGAAAGGATCCATATTCCTCTTCTCATTACCCCAAATTTGGTTTGTCAAAAAATTTGAAGGGTTTTAGGTAGGCATTCCAAATGCCAACTGCATTAAATCACAGTTCCTTGATTCATTGAATGGATTCCCCAATACCGAAATCCTTAAATTGGATTTCCTCAACCCTTTATTCTCAGTTACACCAAGTCCTAATTTGGTATTCAACCCTTTATGTGAACTAAGTTAAGTTAACTCAAAACACTATGTTAGAATCCCCTGATAATTGAAATCACCCCAACTTTGGATGATCAAGCACTTTGAACTATTGTTTTCTTTTAATTGAAGTAGTGGAAGGATATACCAACTTAATATATATAATTGATGGATTTTATCTTTTATGTGTAAATTGATAATTATTATCTTCATTACATGCTTGTTAAAATTTAGTTTATTTACTTAATTGATTTACCATTTTTTAGATTATATTTACGCATAATCCCATTTATTTTTATTATATCTATCATTATTGTCAACTCATTAATCCATGTGATCATGATAGAAAATCCCTATTGAAATAACCATAAAACTTGAAATAATAGTAATAATAAAGTGGTATGATCATGATATTTTACAAATGTTTAGTTCATTTAGTGGATTATAAACTAACTGTCAACCTAGGGGAAAAACACCTTGAACCAATTAAGGTTCATGTTACAACTTTCTACCTTTCCACCTATGTATCTCTGTTGGATTGGTTTCGACTTGTATCCAAAATTGAATCACATCCACTGGTTTGGGAGCTCCATTCATTATATATGATTTAAATCACATGTAGGTGATGTAAATAAGGGGTTTACATAAACGAAACTATAGGAACACAATACCCTACATAATTAGATGAGATATGACATGAATTCCAATAATTCAATTTAATAATAAATTTAATAACACCAATCACATAAAAAGGTCTTGGTCTAAGCCCATGATCATCCATTAGCATGCAATGAATTTCAAATTTAATAAAACTAGCATTCAACTATTAATCATTCTTATTTAAGATAAATCATAATTGAATCAATTAATTATCTTCTTTAATTAATCAATTATATTATCTTAATTCTCATCCAAATTTCCTTGACATTATCATCAATAATTTTTTAAAACAAAATAAATAAATTTATTTATAATTAAATGTTTAAATAAATGTACCTTTGAGGAAACTTGGTGAATAACCATAAAAATATACCCAATATGTATTATAAACATATACTCTTTACTCTTGAGACATATGGATTACATGAATTACCATGTACTTACATAAAATTTAATATCAACTTAATAATTACAAAAATTACATAATTTTTTCCACATATTATGCTTTAATTCACGTAGATTAATATCTATAATATGACTCACACGTGATATATTAATATGAATATTACACAAAAGTTAATTAAAAATTTATTTGTATATTAGAACCGATCACATGGCATTTACTATCAACATAATGACCATAAATAAGTACATGTTGATAAGGTTTACACAGTATGATAAATTTATTTTAATTCTGCATAATTTGGTATAAGTACACGAAGTGTACATGTCAGCTACATGGAATGTAAAATTTGCAACTACTATTCAAGTCACACACCAAGGGACTCAAAATGTATACATGCTTCAGAAAAATTGGAGTACACAACATGTACAAGGGATACATAGAGTGTGGTCTTTGAGTTATACGGTTACCAGTTAGGTTGTCCATGTAAGAAGATACATGGATAGTATATGATTAAAGGGATACATGATGTGTATGTGGGATACATGGTGTATACTTCAGCTTACCATGTTCTAGGATGGATTGATCAACACATGGTGTAGCGACCCAACCCCAGTTAGCCCAGAATTGATGTCTGCTACTAAATACATTAACATGATTACAAGGAACCAAGTCTCAAAGGACCGATCAGTTTAGTAGTCTTGGTAAACCAAATACATAAAGGAGTCTTATATTACAAATGAATACAATGATTAAAACATATATTTTTTCTTATTTCTTAATAATTAAACAACTTCGAGGATAACTCTAATCCATCTAGTAAAATCAATGCATATCTTTTATAGTATGCTTCTAGGATTCCTGGGAAAAGAAACATAATAAGGGTGAGATCAAATGCTTAGTAAGGGAAAAATGAAGAAAAAAGAATAATGAATAAATGATAATAGTCAATATGGAAAGGTGAATAACTGATCTCACATGCTATGTAATCAATAAATAGAATGTGAGTATATAAGAAATATAGAAAGGTAATAACTAGAAGCACATGACATTAAAATAACTAGATTAGGAAATATCAATATGAAAAGTTAGGAAAATGAAACACATGTCATTTATTCAATGAACTAAAAATGAAATGTATCCCTAGATATGTAGATTCATTATCTCATGGATGAATAATAACTGAATCTTAAAAATGAAACCCATCTATATACATGTTAACACAAAATCTCATGGATGAATAATATGAGAATATAAATGAAGGAAATGCTTAATTATTGAATGCCATGATTCCGAGGAACATGGAATCTTTATCGTCATCAACTTTCACAATAAAATTTTCAAAATTTAGGGTAAAAACCCATTTAAGGCTGCTAGCCAAATGACTCAGCCCATGAGATTACCGATGCATCGAGGGGCTATCTATAACCGGGCCCCGCCCATGTCGTACCAGTCCAAATCATTACTAATCTATCATATAATTTATTTAACAATGTGGCTTATCAAATATATGTTTGGATTAAGACATACATATTTATTAATATTAATCCAAATAGTTAACTAACTGTCAAAGTATACACCATATGTAAAATGGTATACGGTTTTGGAAATAGTAATATCCATGATAAATGAAATGGATAATTTTGGGGAAATTTAATGTTCAATGATCATAAGATATTGAATATTTCAAGGGAAATAATAAATAAATCAATGAAGTGAATGTAAATACTATTCTTAAAAAAATAAATCATAAACCATCCAAAGAAAGATTAAGGATAGTATCAATACAACAAATCCCATGTGGAGTAAAAATTGAGGGTTTTTGTCATTAATGCAATAAAATAATACATTTTAAAAATATTCTTGAGGAAAATACCCTTTTATTTTAATAAACCTTTTGAAAATATTTTTCTTTAAAAATAATCCTTTTAAACTTGAAAATATGCATCAAAGAAATAACGGTGGATGAATCCGCACATGTCATACGAGGTAAAAAGAATATTCCTTTTGTATGGAAAAAGGTTAAAAAATGACTCATCAGGAAAGTGATAAGAATATTCCTTTTAAGAATTGGTAAAATAAAAAAGGGTAAATATGTCTTTACCAAATCATTTTAAAACAAATTTTAAAAATATTTTAATAAAACCATGGTTTTATAAGAAAAAAGGTTCTCCGACTAAAGAGAGATATATAGTCAGGTTTTCTAATTTTTTTTTCTAAAACACTTTGAGTACTAAAGAGTGAAACAAATGGTAATAATAATTAAAAATGGTCATTAATAACCATAGGAGAAGGAAATTTTTTATTGAACAATGTTTATGTAATTTACTCAAATGGAAATTCCATTGAAATATATTTTAGATTAGTCTTGAGGAAAATAATTTTTAAGCATTCCAATGTGTCCCATACCACTTTGAAATATTTTAAAACATAATCCTCATGAAGGAATAACATTATATAAATGTTTAAAATATCATTATAGTAAGTATATTCATGATATATCATGTAAAGGTCAGTACACACACCATGTAAAAGAAACTAGGTGCATAACAACAATAAAGCCTTAATGGAATGTAAATTGAGACAAAAATCCCTTACAAATGTGGTAACAAATAAATTAGAAAAACCAACGGTATTAATAATTAAATAAAATATTTAAATACCATTAATATAATAGAGTTAATGATATTATATTTCAATGTGGTAGTAAGTACACCACATATAAGAAGTTAGGTGTACAAAAATTAAGTAAGCCTCACAAAATAAAAATGAGACAAGAATCCATTACCTTGCATTTCCTTTGGGGTGAAAGTCCTTTAAATTCCTGTATCATAAACTTATGTTAATTTTATAATTTCTTAATAACATTTTTCATGTTTATAATTAATTTTATTTCACTTATTATGATGTTTTGTACAACTACTCAGACAAATAAGTATTCATCGGGTGTTTTTGACCAAATTCAGTTTATGTGTCAAAACAACTATTGTTGGCCAACTATGGTCATAGAGTTCATTATTTAAAATTTCTAGAATAATAACCATGAAATAATTATCATATTTATACATCAATTATAATTTTTAAATCAATCATTAGATTTGGTTATAAAAAATGAATCAATGTTACAGTCATGGAGACGGTAGGCTGTACGTACCCCTGAGTAACATTCCCATTTTTAAATGATCATTGTGGAAAGAGGATAAGTAAATAAAATATTTATAGAATGATATTTAAATAATAAATACCATATTATTTAATCACATATACTTAAATATATAATTTTGTGGTGTAAAAGTAATCACATCACGTTGAGGAGGCGGTAGTCCACACGTCTATGAATAACGTTATCACTTTTTAAGTGTGTGAAAGGGTAATAAAGAAAATGATATATATATATATATATATATATATATATTTTCAGAAATATAATTATTTAATGAATATGATATATATTTTTTGTATGTATTATATGTTTAATTATGTACATTCACTTATACATTCCATGTATCGTGCAAACGTATCACATCGCTTTGAGGGGGCAGTAGTCCACACTTCCTCAAACGAGATTATCATATTTACACAACATGGAAATTATAAATATATGTTATAAATAAAAATTAAAGAAATTTAAAACATTATAAATAACATATATATCATATATAAATATATTTTTCATCATAATGGTCACCATAAGAAGCGATAATGGATAATTGAACAATTATCATTTCACGAGGCAATAATTTTCCATTCATAGAAATAGTATGTTTGTTGCCCATTATATGGAGGTGTGTGTAAGTGTAGGTAAAAATACCAGAAGAAAAAAATCCTAGTATATTTAGGATACTGATTTTGTTACACAAGAACATAATAATGAGATTTTATGTGTTGGATAATGGAAATGAAACTAGAGAGACTGCGAGAAGACATTACCTTTTAATTGGGTAACTTCTTTTGGTTTAACCAAAAGGCATCCATGGAAGGTATTATGAAAAAAGGGAGGATTCTAGGTCTAGGGTAGGAATGTTGTGAGCCTATTTGGTTAGATATTGAATGAAATTAATAGGTCAGGGAGGTGTGAGGAATGGGTAGAGGCGGTGGCCTTTTATTGGGAAGGAAAAGGAATCAAATGGTATTCTTAAAAAGAAGTTAGGTGTACACATGTTATTAACTAAAAAAAGTTATAAAAACAACCCAAAATCTTTAATGGAAGGTTTATGGCCTAGATATTTACAAAAAATGGGTTTTGTACAAGTGGATAGGTTATTTGGGCCCTTAAACTTAGGGTTTTAGTCCATTTTAAGCCTAATTACACCTTAATCATTGCAATTAATTTTATTCACTTTCACTAGTCATTTTTTCCAAAAATTAAGTTGATATTATTATAAAAAAATATTATATTTATTAAAATTATGTATGTAATATTTTCAAAATTAAAATCACATAAGAGGAAAAATTAAGATTAATGCTAATCACACAGATAGACGGATTGACTAGTTTTAGTAGATTATGTTCAAAAGATTATTATGTTTTTATATTCAATTTAAAATATATATTGGTTATAATAAATTAAATTAAATTAATAGATGTTTAATTGATCCAATTTGACTTTAAAAAAAATTATAATATAATTTAATATTAATAATTATTTAAACAAAAAGACAGTTTTTTACGAAAACACAGTATTTTTAACTATTCAATGAAAAAATGAAGTTTCTTAGAAAATACCAAAAATTAATCCTAAGAAAATTTTTACATTATGAATTCAAAAATTAAGTTTATTTTATCATATTAAATTCACAAAAGTGTGAAAATTAATATTTAATATAGGATCTTCATTAAAATGTGGTAAAAAAAATGCTTGAATAAAAATATAGGTTTTTATGTGAAATATTGGGTTTGATCCTATCTTATTCTTACCAGATCTGTAAGATGAATATAAAAAATAATTTATTGAATATGTAATATATTTATTAGTATCACTCAATAATTATAATTAATTTTATCTATTAGGTTAAAATATCTTTGTGATAAAAAAATAGTTTCTTTAAAAATATGCTTTTAATATTCAATTGGTTCTTATATTCAATTATAATTTATTTTTAACCAATGATTTAGTTTTATGAACCATATATTTTCATAATTTAGTTAATAATATTCATAACGACTAGTTTATACTTTATTATATTAAATAATAATGTTTTAATTACAGATTATTTCTCGATAAGAGTCAATATTTCATATAGAGAAAGCCATTGAAGAAGGTCACTTTTGTATGTAACACAAGCTATAGAGGAAGGTCGTAGTTGCTTATGTTGTATGCTAACTCAATGTCTCATGCATCGAAATATAACTCAGTGTTCCATGCATTTAAATATTTAGAATATATTTTAAATAGTAAATAGATTATAAAGTATAAGAAAATTATATTACATTATGCACTTGTTTTTTCGTGTCATAAATGCTATCGAATATAAGGTTCTTAATTTAGTTTTTTGGTGCATCACAAACTCCCTGACTTATTTAAATCGTGTCCTTGCAATTTAATCTCAATTTTGATAATATATTTTTTAATATTTCCTACATTTAAATCACACATTGTGAGAAGAGTTCATGAAAAATCCTCTAGAAAAGAGAGAATTGAAAGTACAAAGGTCACATGGAATACCATGTAACTAGGCATCTAAGTAAGAGAACATCATTGGAAAGTAGAGATACATACTTGGAGGAATAGCATAAATATTTATAGGGGGTGAATGAGGTCATCAATCATAAACAAGTGAATGATCAATGGAAAGTTGAGGGAATAAAATCCATAAATCTGCCATGATTTTGAAGACTATCGGTTCAACATAAATTAAGGTATTAGGACTATATTTTATTTCTAATTTATTTTATTAATGTTAGGAAATTCTTTTACTGACCATGAATATAACGTAATATTCTTACATGGTAGGTTTCAGTTTCACATGAACAATCTTAACTTTTGGTTGTTCTTTGATCAAATTATAATTCATTACTTTACTACCAAGAATTAATTACCAATAATGATTTTTATGCCCAAATCACTAAAAGAAACATTTAAAGGTTCATAAGGCCTATAAAATATTAACAAGTATTACTTTTTTTGTTTAACTATCTCCCAAAATAAATATGGTTAATAGATTAATTTCTAATCCTCAAAAGTGTTACTACTAGTTAATAATTAATATTTATTCATTAAATTGTTTAACTAAAAGCAATGAAAATTAACAAGGACATTATGTAGGTCAGTGGTTAGAGTGAAACCCTTATCATCCTTTAGTCATGGCTTCAAGTCCCGCTGCCTTTCCAGATTTGATTGGTTGTCACTCGGCTTATAGGTTGTCCTTTTATAAAACCATATTTATATAACTTGCAAATATAAATATGATGGACATACTTGAAATTAGGTTAATCTCTAAATATCATTTTGACTAGGGTTTTCAATACAACCTCAATACAAAAATACCTTAACCATTTTATTTCCACATAGGTCCTTCCTTGGTCTAAGGTTTATCTATAATATCATTAGTTGAATTTCTAAATCGTGAAACCTTATCTTCAATCTAAAACTCCTTAGGTTTAACCTAGGTTAATTTTTATGTATCCAAATCCCTCATAATTGTTTGTAAAGAAAAAGTGGATTATCCTAAGCATATCCCCCAGCAGTGTCAAAACAGGTGCGCAGTAAGGCCTAGTGTCATGTACCAGGTTACCCCGAGTCAAGCATGGAACACCTTGTTGGAGTTTTTACTCCTAGGTATATATGTGATATAACCATGTCCACTTGTAGTATATATACATGGATGTATTGATAGAAATACCCACACAATCTATACTTTACCAAAATTAAAGGTTTTTTATCTATAATTCTTCAAACTATACCTTAGGGTTATGTTTTATAATATAGGTTTTCTTAAATATATTTCCAAAGGTTGCTAATAAACTTCCACCAACTATTGAGACCCAACCCCAGATAGCCTAGAGCCAGTGTCTGCTACTAAATATATCGGCATGATTACAAGGAATAAATCCCTAAAGGACTGATCAGTTTAGTAGTCATGGTAAACCAGATATATAAATGAGTCTTGTATTAAAAATGAATACACTAATGACAACACATTTTTTTATTCTTTATAAATAATTAAACAACTTTGAGGATAACTCTAATACATCTAGTCAAATCATTTCATATCTTTCACAGTTTTCTTCTTAGATTCTTGGGGAAAGAAACATAATAAGGGTGATCTCAAATTCCTAGTAAGGGAAAAATATTGAAGAAGTAATAATGAATTAATGATAATAGTCAATATGGAAAGGTGACTAACTAATTTCACATGCCACGAAATCCATAAACTGGATGAAAGTACATAAGCAATATGTAAAGGTAATAACTGTAACCACATGCCATTCAAATAACTAGATAAGGCAGTATTAATATGGAAAATTAGAAAAATGAAACACATGACATTTATTCAATGAAATGAAAATGAAATGTATCTGTAGATATGTCAACACATTATCTCATGGATGAATAATAACTGAATCCTATAAATGAAACACATCCACAGATATATCGATGAAAAATCCCAGGGATGAATAATATTAGAATATAAATGAAGTAAATACTTAATTATTGGACGCCATATTTCCTAGGTGCATGGTAGCTTTACTCTCAAGGCATTTAACAATATGGTTTACAAAAATTTAGAGTAAAAACCCATATAAGGTAGCTAGTCAAATGACTCGTCCCATGAGACTACTGATGCATCGAGGGGCTATCTATAACCATGCCCCACCCAGGACATTCCAGTCCAAAACATTCCTCATCTATCATATAATTTATTTAACAATGCGTATTATTAAATATCTGAATGGAGTAAGAGATATAGATTTATCAATATTAACTCAGACAGTCAAATAAATATCAAAGTAGACACCATATGTAAAATGATATACTATTTAAGCAATATTAATATCCATGATAAATGAAATGGATAATTTTGGGGAAATTCAATTTTCAATGATCATAAAAGATTCAATATTTCAAGGGGACTAATAAATAAATCAAAGAAGTGAATGTGAATACTATCATTCACAAAATATATCATAAACCATCCAGAGCAAGATTAAGGATAGTACCAATACAATAAATTCCATGTGGTGTAAAATTAGAGGGTTGTTGTCATTGATGCAATAAAAGAATAGCTTTTAAAAATATTCTTGAAGAAAATATCCTTTTATTTTGAAAAAAAAATTTAAAATATTTTTCCTTAAAAAAAAACCTTTTAAACATGAAAAGGATGGTTCAAAGAAATGATGGCGGATAAATCTGTACATGTCATACGAGGTAAAAAGAATATTCATTTTACCAAAAAAAGTTAGAAAATGCCTCGTGAGGAAAGAGACAAGAAGATTCCTTTGAAAAATTTGTAAAACAAAAAAGGGTAAAAATGTCTTTACTAAATCATTTTAAAATAATTTTTGGAAAAATTTTAATAAAATGATGTTTTTAGAAGAAAACATGTTCTCTGACTAATGAGAGAAATAAAGTCAAGTTTCCGGAATTTTTTTTCCAAAACACTTTGAGTACCAAAGAGTGAAAAAATGGTACTAATAATTGAAAACGGTCATGAATTACTAGTGTATAGTGAAATTGTTTATTGAAAAAATTTTATATAAATTCCTTGAATGGAAATTCCATTGAAATATCATTATGATTAGTCTTGAGGAAAATAATCTTTAAGCATTCCAAAGTGTCCCATACCACTTTGAAATATTTTAAAAAATAATACTCATGAAGTAATAACATTATATTAATGTTTAAAATATCATTATAGTTATTATATTCATGATATATAATGTAAAGGGTAGTATATACACCATGTAAAAGAAACTTGGTGCTTAACAATAATTAAGCCTTAACAAAATGTAAATTGAGACAAAAATTCATTACCAATGTGGTAACAAATGAATTGTAAAACCCAAAGGTATTAATAATTAAATAAAATATTCAAATACAATAAAGATAATAGGTTTCATGATATTATATTTCAATATCTTTTTAATTACACCATATATAAGAAATTAGGTGTACAACAATTAAGTACGCCTCATGGAATGAAAATGAGACAATAATCCCTTACCTTGCATTTCCTTTCAGGTGAACATCCATTAAATTACTATATAATAAACTTATGTAAATTTTATAATTTCTTAAGAAACTTTTTCATGTTTATAATTAATTTTATTTTACTTATTACCATGTTGTATACAACTAATCAAACAATTAAGTTTACATCAGGTGTTTTTGACCAAATTCTGTTTATTGGTCAAAACAACTACTGTTGGTCAACTATGGTCATAGGGTTCATTATATAACATATAAAAAATAATAACCATGAAATAATTATCATATTTATAGATAAATTATACTTTTTAAATCAATCATTAAATATTGTTATTAAAAATGAATCAATGTTACAATCATGAAGATGGTAGGCCGTACATACGCATGAGTAACATTTCCATTTTTAAATGATTGTTGTGGAAAGAAGATAAGTAACTAAAATATTTCCATAATTATCATTAAATAATAAATATAAAATTATTTAATCATAGATACTTATATATAGAATTCTCTGGTGTAAAAGGAATCACATCATGTCGAGGAGGTGGTAGTCCACACATCCACGAATAATGTTATCCCTTTTTAAGTGTGTGAAAGGGTAATAAAGAAAATGATATATATATATATATTTAAATAAATGTAATTATTTCATTAATATAATATAATTTTTTTATGTCACCTATATTTAATTTTGTCCATTCATTTATACATTCCTTGTATCATGCGAACGAATCACATTGCTTTGAGTGGGCGATGGACCACACTTCCTCAAACAAGATTATCGTATTTACACAGCTTGGAAAGAATAAATGTATGTTATAATAAAAATTACAGATGGTTAAAACATTATAAATTACATAAATATCATATATAAATATATTTTACATCATAATGGACACCATAATAGGTGGTAATGGATAATTGAAGATTCATCATTTCGTGATGCTATAATTCGCCGTTCACAGAATCAGTGTGTTCGTTTCACATTAGATGGAGGTGTGTATAAGTGTAGGTATAAATATAAGAATAAAACATCCTAGTATTGGTTTTGTTATAAAATAATAAAATAATGATATCTTAGGGTTTTTATAATGGCAATTAAGCTAGAGAGATTGAGAAAAGACATTACCCTTTAACTAGTTAACTTTTTTTTGGTTTAACCAAAAAGAATCCATGGAAGGTATTATGAACAAATTAAGGATTATAGGTCGATGGTAGGGATTTTTGGAGGTTGTTTGGGTAGATATTGGAGAAACATAAGATGTTGGATAGGTGTGAAGAAAGCGTAGAGGTGGTGGCCTTTTATAGGGAAGGAAAATGACTCACATGGTTTTCTTGAAAAGAAGTTAGGTGTACACATGTTATTACCTATAAAATGCCATAAAAAACCACCCATACTCATTAATTTAAGGTTTAGGGACGATATATATATATCCAATGGGTTTTGGACATGTGTATAGGTTATTTGGGCCCTTAAACTTAAGGTTTTAGTCAATTTTAAGCCTAATTACACCTTAACCGTTGTAATTAATTTTAACCACTTTCACTAATCAATTTTTTAAAAAAATTAAGTTGATCTTATTAGAAAAAAAATATTATATTTATTATAATGATGTATTTTATATTTTAAAAATTAAAATCACAGAATCAGTGAAATTAAGATTAATGCTAATCTCGCAGATAGACGGATTAACTAGTTTTAGTAGAAAAATGTTGAAAAGATTTTTATGTTTTTATATTCAATTTAAAAGTTATATTGATTATAATGAATTAATTTATATCAATATAAGTATAATTGATCCAATTTTACTTTAAAAAAATTTTATTATATAAGTTAACAATAATAATTATTTCAAAGAAAATGCAGTTTTTAACTAAAACACAGTATTTTTCACTATTCACTAAAAAATGAAGTTTCTCAGAAAAATACCAAAAATTCATCATAAGAAAATTTTTACTTTATTAATTAAAAAATAAAGTTTATTTTATCATATTAAATTAATAAAAGTTTCAAAATTAATATTTAGAATAATTTATCCATTAAAAGGTGGTAAAAAAATGCCTAAATAAAACGTTATAGGTTTTTATGTGAAATATTGGGTTTGATCTGATCTTATGCTTACCAAATATATTGGATAAATATAGAAAATAATTGATTGAATATGTAACATATTTATTAATATCAATCACTAATTTTAATTAATTTAATCTATTAGGGTAAAATAACATTGTGAGAAAAAAATAGTTCTCTATAAAAACATGGTTTTAATATTCAATTGGTTCTTATATTCATTTATAAATTATTTGTAACCAAATATTTAGTTTTCTAAACCATATATTTTTACAAGTTAGTTAAAAATATTTATAACAACTAGTTTATATCTTATTAAATTAAATAATAAATTTTTAATTAGAGATTGTTTCTCCGTAAAACTCAATATTGCTCATAGAGAAATCCATTAGAGAAGGTTGTTTTTGCATATACCGCAAGCTATAGAGGAAGGTAGTTGTTTCATATGATGTACTGTAACTCATTTTCAGATACATTACAATCTAAATCAGTGTTTCATGTGTTGAAATATATTGAATATTTTTTAAATAGTAAATATATTATAAAGTATAAAAATATTATATTACATTACGTTCCTGCTATTTCTTATCATACATGCTATCTAATACAAGGTTCTTGCTTTAGTTTTTTAGGAAGTCACACATAGTGTATAATTAAATGCACCATGTGCATTTAATTCAAATATATTGAATTAATTCTGAATCAATTCATGGTTTATTGGACACTAATACACTGCATGTTCCTCCAAGTACATAGGGTGTACTTTTGTGTTATCCATTCATAATTCAAAACACCTTCAGATGAGATATTAAATTTTATTTCATTGATAAAATTAATCAATTTGATTATGTCTATTAGAAATGAAAGAGTAAAAATAAAATCTCTCAATTTGATTTAATTAAAGATTAAACTTGAATTTAAAACTAAATGAAGAATGTATAAATTAATCAATGATATTTAAATAATTATAAATAATTATGTGACCACTATGATACCACTTGTAGGTTTTGGGAACAACAAAAGTGTGCAATAGGTCATACCAAAATTTTATTTTTGTCTTGATCTATGATCAATATAAGATTTACATGATGATGAATTCCATTATCAATAGAATTAAATCAAAGAAAATAGATAAGGGATAAAACACTGAACCAAGTGCATGATCATCACATATTATTTATAATTAATTTAATCAGTGAAATAATCACCTTAAATGAGTTATTTATACATTGATTTAGATAAAAATAGATCTAAATTGTATTATCTTTTTGTTTTAGGAATCAAGAGAAGATTCCCTCTGATGGTGATCCACATGTGATCCATAAATCTCCAAATGTCACTGTTGGAATCTCTTGGTGCTAGTACGGAAGATCCTATCAATTACATCATTCAACTTTTATTTCCATGAGAATCACATCCAAATAATTCTCTTAGATCTATCTTGACTTGAGAGTGGTATGTGGAGGAAGATATCTCTTCATTCTTGGGAGCATTCTTGGAGAAGAGGGCTCTCTAGGGCCTAAGCAGACTCCCCAAATTCATTGTTCACAACCAAAAAAATGAATTGGATCTATTTGAAAATAATATAATTAGTCTTATATATCACTAGGGTTTAGAAATAAATATTTTCAAAATTTACCTTTAATATTTATTTAATCCCTACAGAACCCCATGATAGTTATATTAATAATGGTATTATTTCTCAACATGTACTTAACTTGTAATTTAAAATTAAATATTATTTACTCAAATAATATTAAATATATATTATTTCTCATCGAACCATTAAAATTAGTCTTCAATTACTCCAAAATATTTATCAAGACATGAATAACTTATATTTATTTATTAAATAAACATCACTGGATTATTCACCAATAAATAAATAAATATTATATTCACTAAATAGAAGATAAATATTTATTAAATATCATGATCATGAAATATTGTCTAAAATAAAAGGTGATGGAATATATATGATCAATAAAAAATAAATAATCATTAAACCACATGCATGAATAATATTTATTCAACTTTATAAATAATAAATAATAATATATTATTTAACTAGGATTCTGGATACACATAGTGTGTGGCCCTCTAGGCCTCTTTCTTAGTGGTTTTAGGTGAAGCAACCAAAATTCAAAGGTTAGTGTCTAGAAAAAAACCAAGGAACCCATAGATAAAGGATTTAATTCCACAATCATATAATACCTCATAAAAACACTCACTATGCAATATAATCCTTTTATTGTGATATCTTTAATCAAGAAGGTTGCATTCTCGTGCCATCAGTCTATGGGCTAGATGTTTCTTTCTTTGTATTTTTGGAAATCACACTTTCCTATAGAAAACCATGGACATATATTTTTTTAGGATATATAATTTCCATAAAAGTTCTAAAGATTTCAAATTCCACTAAAGAATATATGGGAAAAATCCTTTATCATATTATTCATTAATGAAATATTACTTGTGAAGCACTCAATAAATCCTACCTCGCCATGGACATATGCCATCACAGTTTTAATCAATACATCAATTTATGTGAATTATAATATTCAATAATAATAATAATAATGTCTTAGGATCAATACAAATGTCCATAGATATGAACATCCAATGACACATATGAATGTGTATTTTCTACTGCTAGGTCTCGTTCTCATAATATATTACACTAGATATTACCAAGGGAGTACACCAAGAGAAGGTGCATCAAATTCCTCTAAATTTTCACCCCTGATACCTTGTAACATTTGTGTCACTCAAATGATATCACTATTTATAAAAAATATTTTTAAGAATCGTGTAGTAGCACTACTGGGTTCTCATCATATCAAAAATATCTTTGACCTTTTAGTGCAACAACTAATCTTAGGACATTTTCAAATAGTATGTTACTTTGAAGAAAAATCATGATGTTATAAATATTTTACTAATATTTAAAACTATGAATATATGTAATCATAATTTACATAAAACTTATTTCTAAGGAACCAAATATAACAACTTCCAACTCATCACATCCTCAGGTTCCCACACAACTTCCTCAAATTGGTGGTTTCTCTATAAAACTTTGACTAAGTGAGTGTTCATGTTTCATATAACATTCTCTTTATAATCCAAAATCTCCATCAGTTTTTCTTTAAAAGAAATATCTTTCTCTATTGTTATGACTGATGAGTTTAGTACATGTGAAAGATAAGATATGTACTTCCTTAAGATAAATACATGGAACAATTCCTGAACTTGATAGAGATTTAGTAGAAATTATAATTAATATGATACCATATTAATATAATTAATAATTTTAAAAGGAATAATATACCTATAGATTTTCATGATCTTATTTCCAAATATATTTACTATTTTCTTGGGAGATATTCATAGGAATACCTTTTCTCCCTCTTCAAACTCTATATCTTTTCCATGATTTTCAGTATAACCTTTTTATCGACTATGAGATTATCTCATGTGATGTTGAATAGATAAAACCTTATCTTGAATTTCCTTAGATATATTAGGTCCTAGTAGATTTTTTTTCTCTAACTTTATTCCATCATGTTGGATTCTTGAACTTTCTATAATAGAGTGATTCATAAGTATCCATATGAATACTGGAATGAAAACTATTTCTTTAAAAAATTCCACCAAAGGAAGGTGTTGATCCCAACCAACATTGAAATCCATAGATAAATATCTAAAAATATATTATAGAGCTTAAATGTTCCCCTTAGACTGAAAATATATATAAGGATGATAAATAGTTTTAAAACTTAACTCTGTATCAAAAGCCCATTAAAGACTTCACCAGAACTTTGAGGGAAACCACATATCTTGGTCCGATACAGTAGAAATTTTTACTCTATGAAATCTTACACATCCCTTAATATATATTATAGTGAGTTGATAAACATAAAAATATTTGAAAATAACAATTCATTGTGTTGAATTTTTAAGCTGATCAACTACAACCAATATAACATTATGACCTTTAGATGTTTTGGGGAGTCTGATGAAAAAATCCATGGTGCTGTTTTACTATTTCCATTTAGGTATGGTTAATGGTTATATTATCCCATTATAATTATATCACATAGCCTTAACTTATTTAGAAACCAAACATCTAGAAACATACTCTATAATATCTCTCTTCATGACTTTCCACTAGAAATACACTTTTAGGTCTTTATTCATATTTTTACTTCTAGGATGAACAAAGAATGATGAACTATGAGCCTCATTCTATATATATCCTTCTTCAAATGTGGTCTGCTCGGGACACATAAATGGTTCCTAAACCTCATTATTCCATTATAATCATGGCTGAACTCAAGAAAATTTGTCACATTATTTTTTCATCTATACATCTTCCTTTTATTCCTATTTATTATCCACTTGGATAGATAGTTGAAAATTAATTTAATCCAGATTAGATTCCTCTCCTTACTTTAAGATTTCTAGATATATACTTTGTATATCCATAAATATTGGACCTTTTTTGATCCTCATCATAGATAATCTAGCATGATCCTTTGGGATTAAATAATCTTCCACCTTGTTCTCTTTCCCAGGATGTTAATATATTGAGTAGTCCTAATATTTTTCTAGCTCTAACCATCTTCTTTGGAACATGTTCATCTATTTTTGAGTAAAAATATAATTTAAATTTTTTTGATCAATATATATGTCACACCTTTCTCCATAGAGATAATGCCTACATATCTTTAATGATAAAATTACCGCAGATCACTCCAAATAATGAGTAGGTTAATTTTTCTCATAGATCTTTAATTGGCATGAGGCCTAAGATATCAACATATAAACTTTCCAGAGAACATATCCCAATCCATTTATTGATGCATAACTATAGATTAAAAGACTCTCACCAACCTTTTTTATATCTTCTTTAAATTATCTTCACATTCCTTCATCCATTTAAAATTAAATCCTTGTCAAGTCAACTTGATGAGTGTATTAGAAAATTATGAGAAATATTTCACAAAATATTGATAATATTCATCCAACCCAAGAAACCTATGGATTGTAGTCACCATGGTTGGTTTGGTTCATTTATTAATAACTTCTTACTTTGAAAGACCTACTGATATACCCTCACATGAGATTATATGACCCAAAAATGAAAAATTTAGAAGCAAAAATTCACACTTAGTATTTATTCATAAAGATACTTCTTTCCTCAGAGTATTTAGTATAATACTCAAGTGATCTTCATTATATTACTTTATATTTGAATATACAGGAATATATTTTGTGATGGCGGGTCAAGTATTATACCAGAAAGGGCTACAGAGCGGGTGCTCCAGGAACTGTCGAGGTATGTTCGGCGGGAAGCCAATTGCATGTCACTCACTAGTAGGGGAAATGGCCAATGCTCGAACATGGATGCTTTATTTGTGCATAGTATGAGATATTGGGAGCACGAGACCAAACCTTGATTCACAATGCTATTGGAGATATACTTTTTGTTCTTTTGTTCTTTTGTTATACATGTACTATACTGGATGTTTGTTGCTATGTATGTATGTTTCTTTAGTAGTATTACAACATACTCATAATTTTGTATATGACATCACTTTAACTTGATTATTACAGCTCTATGGATGATTTACTTCCATTGTTCTGTTTTTCAAAAAAAAAGGTAATATATAATGACTATATTAATTTAATCCATGAATATAGAAGGGGAATTAGTTAAACCAGCAAACATCACTATAAATTCATAGTTTCTATACCATGTAAAAAATTCCATCTTAGGTATATCCTCTTTATTAACCCTCAGTTGATGATATCTAGAATTGAGATCAATCTTTGATATGTTTTGATCCCCACATAGTTGATCAAATAAGCCATCAATATGGGGGAGGTGATAATTTTTCTTGATAGTGATCTTGTTATGTTCTTGATAATAAATACAATGTCACATTGATCCATCTTTATTCTTAACATACATAAATGGTGTACAAATAGGTGACACACTTGGCTGAATGAATACCTTTTAAATACTCTCATGGAATTTCTTATTCAATTCCTATAACTCAATTGGGGACATTCTATAAGGATTATTTGAAATAGTCATAGCACCAGGTATGAGTCCTATTGAAAAATTAACTTTAAGGTATAGGACTAGGTAAATCTTCTATAAATACATCAATAAACTCTGGCATAATAGTTATATCATTGACATTGAGTTTATACCTAACCATTTGTGATAAAACCCATTCTGAATAGGAATCATAACCCATACGATGGCTGCAATTTCCACCATAAGTTCATATTAGTCATTGTATGAATAAAAGATCATATGTTCATTTAGAATATGAATTGTGACTACACTTATATTATAATTGGTATGGGATCTATATAGAGGAAGAAAATACATGCCAAGAATCACATTAAATTAAATTAGAGGTAGAATCAAAAGATTTTTAGGAAGAAACTTACCACAAACATTAATCAAATAAGAACTATATACTTGATATGTGAACATTTCTACATTAGGATTGTTCATAGCTAACTCAACATCTAATTTTTGAGGTGATATATCAATACAATTAGAAAATTCATAACGCCTCATGATATATTAAATAATAAGTTGTAACCTCCTCTAATAATTTCGAAACTCAACATGATTTGTATCCCAAGAAATTTGCATGGAATAATAGTAAGATTCAACATTCTAGATCTCATAAAATTTATTTTTTTAGGTGGAAAATCATTACATTTTCCATCACATTCATCATCAACATGATTCATTCAGGTTCAATAAGTTGACTAAAACCAAAAATCCTAGTGCGTGAGAAAATAATCATAGTATAAAACCATATAATTATATTAAATAATTTATAGAATGTCTAAATAGTGTCATATTATTTTATGATACATTAGGTTTAACATAGTTCAATCATGATCATTAACAAAAAAATTGGATTTTTACGATACTTATACCTTTTTTTAGGGTTTTCATAAATGTTTTCTAACTTTAATCTCTAAATATTGACTAAACCCTACTCTAATACCAACTATAATGGACTAATATTTTTATACAGAAATATTACATCTATTTAGAGGAATATTCAATACATAATAATACCATCCACACTAGAATTGTAAAGGTTTAGTGTCTTTACAGATTATAGATACAATATTATTATTTTATGAAAAATCTTCAACATCTCCCATGAATATATTCCCACATAGTACTCTTTATATGAGTACCATACTAAAACTTTCTTCATAACTTATGGAAAGGAAACATAAGGAAAGGGTGAGATCAGATGCTCAATGATAGTAAACATGGTAGATATAAATTGATGATTATATGTAATCATAAGATAAGAATATGTTCATGAGATATTGACCATAACTTACAAAGTTCATACCGAGACTAAAAAATATCATAGACATGATTTATGGTATAAAAAATTAACATTTCAAAAGACATGAATCATAAGAATAAGAATTAATCCTTACTCAATCATGAAGAATAAGTTCATGTCATAAATGTGTGTGGAATCATCATAAGTATATAAAACATTTCATAAGTCACAGATTACTACTAATACCATCAGATTAGTCATCAAAACTTATTTGTTATAGAGGATCAATTACATCAACTTGTTTCCCATATCAGATCAAGCACATCGGCTTATTTCACATAACTATTGCATGAGATATAATACATTAACCAATGAATTAGATAGAGATATAGGTCCCAACCATCACATAATGAAAAAAATATATATTTGTGTCATTTTTCATAAATAATTCATCATATCATAACCCATGAAAATAAATGTGTTTCATAAATATTTCATTATAGCATAACCCATGGAAAAGAAGTGGGTTTTATAAACATTTCATCTTTTCACCATAAAAATAAACCATACATAGAAATAAGAAGGATGGTATCTATAGATTATATCCATAGTAAAGCTTATGTAACATCAAAGGATGTCATCTTAGTTGGAAAATTAATATGAAAGATCACTTGTAATAATTGTTGAGGAAAATAACCTTTCCATTTTGATTTTTTTTAAAATCCACACACTTATAAAGGAAACAATTTTATTTGAAAATAAAATTTTAAAATATAAATTAATATTCAAATAATTAATGTATCGTGGAAGCATGATAATCCAATCATGACTTGTAAGTTAAAAAACATTCCATCCATATGTTTTTCAGAAAAGACACAAAGTACGTCATTTTGAAGAAGAAAAAAACATTCCTTTAAAACCAATTTTTAAAAAGTAAAAAATGGGTAAGAATAATTTTAAATAATTTTATGAGAATCATAAAAAAATATTTATTGATTTTTTTGAAAAAATAGTTATGGAAAATAAATATTCTCTAACAAAGACTTAAACATAAACAATCTCTAATAATATTGAGATTGTGAAATAAACCATTACCTTAGGTATCACTTTTATCTGTTCACGTTAAAACCTCATGTATAATAAATATAGATTTTTTATAAATTTATTACATAACATATTAATATCTGTAATACCTTGTGTGAATTAATTTTAACATATTATCACCCATATAATAATAATTTCTTATTAAAACCACTATTCTCGGTTATAATTGCTGCATTTTCTAGGCATGTTTTGATTCGACGGTCCTAGTACATATACATTTATCATTTTAAGAACTTTTAAAAAAATTTAATCATGATATAAAAATCATACATATTCGTTGTATAGATATTTATAATCATTCATAAAATGTATATATAGAAAAATGAATTACACCGTTCATAGAGATGGTAGGTCATACGTAGAAATGAACACTGTTTCAATTTTTTGAATGGTGGAATGAAAGAAAGGTAAATAATAATTCCCCTATACAGAATAATTATTATATCATATATATTCATAAAAATTCATCCTCATTACTATCCATATAAAATATAAATGAGAAGATAATCATATCACTTTGTGGAGGTAGTAGTCCACATGTATGCACAAATGACATTATTGTTTCCCAAAGGATTAAATGTTAAGAATGTATACATTATATTTTCATTATATAAGTATAATTATTTCATAAATATAATTATTAAACATTCAACCCATCATAATACCCATCCATAAAATATAGTTATGAAACATGAATTGTATCACTACATGGAGATGGTAAGTTGTATGTGTGCATGAGTGATACTTTCATTTCTTGTTTGTTGGGAAAGAGGATATATAATGGTATTTTAATAATAATAATAACATTTCATCATATTTAAGATAATGAATTTATTATTTTTTATAGATACCATATATTTTGTGGAGTTAAATAAGAGTATAAAAATAAATTGATCGGTTAGAGGGATTACCTCTTCTTCGAAATGAATCCTTTAGATATCCTCTAAAGGGTTACAGGATTGGTATTTTTTTGAAGAAAATCACCTCTAAAACGTGGATAGGGAAGTTTAAAAGAGAATTTATAAGACTATAATTGAGGTATAAGGCTCAATGTGTTGTTATGAAGTGAGGGAGGAGGTGTCCTTTTATAATTAAGGTGAGGGGACCTTTGGGAATTTCTCAGAAGATTAAATTATAATAAATTAATTTTCTAGAAAAATACTCCAAATGGAATGGGATTAGAAGATAAATTGAGATAGGGTTGTAATAAAATCAAGAAATATAATTTATATTATTTTTTAATTTTAAACCTTATCATTTTGATTAACCCTTAGCTAATATATTTTTATTTTAACTATAGTAACAATGGTTTTAATATTAAAAGGTTGTATTTTTTAATTATAAGTGGAAAATTTGGCCATATATGGAAATTTTATGAACATTTAGACCATATAATAATAAATTTGCATTATTTAAATATGTTTATTATTTTTAAATAATTTTATAATATGTTATTTTGATAAAATATCACTATTACCATTTTTATCACTATTTATTTAATTTTACTTTAACTACATCAAAAAATATCAAAAATTTGAATATAATGCTTTAAAACCTATATAATATTTCATATTGAGATATATAATACATGTTTCACATTAAACTATCAAATTATATCACTATTAATAATTTTTAAATCATTTATTATATTTTGTTTTAAATCGAGAAATACTGCATCGATGTTACTTAAGAAACTAAGGCCATTATATAATAAACAAAAAACTAAAAATAAATTTATATCATGAAAATAATTTTATCAATATCAAAATAGACACTTATATTCATTCATAACATACTTTTATCCCTATATGGACACATAAAAGATATTAGAATAAAGAGAGTGATATCTTGTAACTTTCTTTGATTTAAATAATATATAATTCATTTTCATGTAAAAGTTTCCATAAAATAAATCAATTTAAAATAATAGGTGTTAATGGTAAAATTAACTTCGTTCAATAATAATTATGATGAAAAATTATGGCCTTATCACTTATTTTTAATATAGATTAAATCGATTTACCCTTTACCGAGGTGATAAATTTTACCACAGCTACTATTCATATTGACCAAAAAATAAAAGGTGAATAATTACCAAATGTGAACTTTCTAATTATAAATATAAAAATTAATATTATATAATTAAATACATATAAATGGAATAAATTAATTTTAATGTAAGTTAAAAAATTGTGAAAAAAACTATTTTTTAGAAAAAATACATTATAACCATAAAACCGGATTTATTCTTATCCCATTATGAAAAAAAGATTTTTTTTTAAATTTTTATCAAGTAAATAGTATATAAATTTCACTAAAATCATTCCCCAATATGGTGTAATTTAATTCATTTATATAAAATATATTTCACTCTTAAAAATAATTTTTTTCAAAAAAACATCACTTTTATTTTCAAATATTTTTTTAATGATAATAATCTGATAACTAATAAATTCATTTTATAAGTTTTTTGAACATATAATTTTCACTATTTAGTTATTACTATCCATAATCTCAAATCCAAAGGCTAGAGAATAAAAGAAACAAAATATTTTGATAATTTTTTGCAGTTAGGGTAAAATCATTGTTTCATAATGTTCAATAGATCAACAAAATAAAATTATTTAAAGAGATATATTTCATAAAAAACTTGGGGAGTTACACCCAATATTCACCTTCAAATTTTCACATAATCATAGAAGTAATATATTGAGAATGAAAATGAAAAAAATTCAAGGATACCCATTAAACCTTCCCTCAAACAACCTATAATGTGTTATCTCTCCATGATCATTTAGTATAGAGATGAAAATTATTGAATGGGGATTGATAAATATAAAGTAATTTATGGTGAAAATAAAAAATAGTAAAATAGAAACATAAACAAAAAATTAAAATTAATTTTAACAAATAAATTAAATTCCTAAACCACATCAAGCCGATGCTAAAGGATAGGGTTTGATTCCTTTATAAAATAGGGATAAGAATACATTTATAAGAATCACTAAATCTACTCCATCAAAATACCTAGTTTTAAGTTTCAAAAACTTTAATGATCCTATTTTTTAATAATATCCATGTGTCCAGGTTGATGGTTGATGATCTCTTATATAAGCTTATCTCAAATCTTATTGTTCTCTAACTTTATTCCCATGATCTTTACCTTTATCAGTTGTTGGATGGGTTCTATATGGATACACTGGGGAAGCGGTATCATTGGTGACCATGAGATAATATTTATTTTGGTTTTGGAGCCTCAATAGTATAATTATATAGCTTGGTGTATCTCGATTGAACCATGATGTAGTGGATGATAACCTTCACATAGATTACTAGAACACTATATAACCTTATGAAAATTTGGATGCATGGTATTTACCTTGAAATTGTAGCTGAAATCATGGGTAAATTTGACACAATAGTGAACTAGATCTACCCTTCCACACTTGAAAATTTCTATGTTGACACAACATGTGGAGTGACCACTACCCTTATATATCCTTTGTAATTGTGGAAATAAACTTACTAAGCTCTTCAGATATATGGATGACCTTAACGCAATTGCTTATGGGTTACCTTTATATAGACCATGCTGGTTACCCTAGGTTACATATGTTCCTCGCGCTAGGGTTAATCAAAATCAATAAAAAACATGAGTATTTTTTTTCAAAGGATGGTTTTTAAATATTAAATAAAAAATTATAATAAAATTATAAATCCTGAAAATTATCCTTTTAATAGTTAAAGCACAGAATCAAAAAATCTATGCTTAGATTTTAGTTAATTTGATGAAATGATTGAAACATTTGAAAACCAAGATTAAATCCATTTAAAAATTGGTTCCAATTTATTTAATTCATAAAAAATAAATTAATTACCAAAGTTATAGATAAATTAAGGGACAATTAATAATAAAAAATAGTGAAAAATTTAGGAAAAATTTGCTCTCATCACACCCCCACACTTACACAATTTCACTACCGAACAATACAATGAATTCAAATTTTTAAAAATATTTTCCCTGAATATGTTCAAATACACAACTAATAAATAATAAATAAAAGGTTCATCTATAATTTCAATTATTATGCATAATCTATGAATTTAATACACTATCTCTATTTTAATTTATGTAAAAGTCCCTGTTATAGGTTTTTCAATAGAATAAATATTAGTAGAATTAATATTTTTACAAGTGGAACTTTCCTAAATCACTCTCCCTTAATTTTCCTTGTCCAATTTTCCTTTTTATACTTCATTGATTATTAATTAATTTCACTCAGATATATCATATACCCATTCTTCATCCAAGTTCATAATTCCCCATATGTTTTTACCCCCTTTATAAATTTTCACTTATTGATTTTTTTGGTCCCTGATTATGAAATACACTTATTGGATTAATTAATTTAAACCCCGATTTAAACCATCACAAGTCACCAGGTATCCACCAAGACTATTTTTAATAGTTAGGGTATAAAAAATGGCTAGTAAGATAGGTCTTAGGTCACTATAACTCTTGTTTGAAGGCATAATCCCCCCACATGTTCTTATGATGACATATGATGACCTATATATCAGATCCCTTTTTCAAGTTTTAGTCTACTTCATATGAGTTATAAAAATTTATTTAAAGGTGACCCCTAAGTTTTTAATCAATTTCCATGGGTTGGTTAACTAGGTATAAAGTCATAAGTCTAATTTCCTCAAGATATTATTTTTATTCTACCATGATCTTTTTATTGACGACCATATTCCTAGTTTTAGTGAAAATGAATCTATGAAATAAAAGATAAAATATTCTCAAAAGTTATCAAACTTTAACAATTTTATAACCATTGAGATCCTAAAAAATAGAATATAATATTTACTAGGAAGTATAATATTTAACCACATTTTCTCTAGCCTATAAACACACTAAAAATTTAAAAACTTGAAAAGAAAAACATCAAGGAAATTTTTTTTTAGATTCCTAAAAAATTTTCCTAAAAAATTTTCTAAACTACTCTAAAAATTATTTGATTAGTTCCCCAGACTTATTCACCACTATCCATTTAAATCCATAAATACTAATAATTTCATTGAATAAATTGCTATAAATGGATAGAAAAAATGTAGTGTTTATTGATAAAATAGGTTTGAGTTAATCAATCCCTTGGTATTTGTAAAAAGTTTGATAAAATCACTTATGTTATTTTCCAATTTGGGAATCCTATAAGGAAAACATAAGAAAAAATTAAAATTTTATTATATAAAAATAAAAAAGGAAAACAAAAGAGAGTGTGAAGGCATGCATGCATGATAGTCCACACAACATGCATATTTGGAATTTTCGTAACTAGTCCATCACTTTCGACCTTGTCAAGGTTTCCGAGTAGCTGGTTACAGTTAATATTTCTTTAGGGTGTCAAAATTTTCTTTCTTCTTTTATATTTGAAAACTATGATTCTCATGTAAGAAAGGTTTTTTTGTAAGATCTGGAGTCCTTTGACCTAGGATCCTTAGCGTAGATCACATGTAGTGATTTTATTATCATAGCTGATCTGAAGGAAAAGAAAGGAAGGAAAGTCTTTCCCCAGAAGTCTAGTATGGAGTTATTGTATTGTACGACACATTGTGGTATTTCAGATATGGGTTTTTTGGGGACTGATTTACATTATTCAATAACCAAAAAGGTTACCTTAGCTCATGGGTCCACCTTAATAGGTGATTATCTAATGATCATGCTATTGAATCCATTCCTTATGCAATGTTTACCCCCTGGTTTTATGTTTCTTTGATGAATCTACTCTCATTATTTCTCTAGTTCTTTGCTGAGGTATAGGTGACCATTTTAACTTCTCCCAGTTTTGGAAGGACATCTCAAGATATCATAACATGGTCAATGAGTACTATAATAGGCCATCATAGGGGTATACATGGATTAATATCCATAGTAAGCTTAGAAATATAAGGGAAAATCTTTCTTCCTCGATTAATAATCAACCACCATAGTTCCATGAAATGGATATGATCAAGTAGGAGATTGAACAGATGGAACTCAACCTTGAAATCAACTACAATGAAGTGCTGTTTAGTGAGCTATCGAATAATAAGGACATCATGGTCAACATGATTCTGAGGCTTGAATGTATGATTCATGAGAAATTGTGCATAAAGTGACTTTGAGAAAGAGACAAGAAAATTGAATTATTTCACACTTTCATTAAGGTGAAGAAAATTTTCACATACCTAACATTCTGTTGAAGGAAATTTCTTACTTTGATGATCCAGATATTTTTGGGATCATATAGGTTTCTCAAATTGCATCCCTTTTAACAGATCCTAATTCCCATATAAGAGAGGGATTACTAGGGGGATGCTTGGCTATACGTGAAGATATTATACCCATGGTATCCAGTGAAGTTAATTCTATTCTGGAAGCTGTTTCAGATATGGAGGAAGTTAGAATGGTGGTGAAGGTCCTTAACCTAGAGAGCACACCGGGACCTGATGGCTTCCTGTGTGCCATCTATATAGCCTATTGGGATGTGGTAGGGCATGAATTTTAAGGTATATTCAAGAATTTTTCTAGGGTGTCCACTTGCCTCATGTTTCTTGTGCTACTTCCCTTGTTCTCATCCCCATGATCAAGGACCCCACTTCTCTTCATCATTACAGACCCATTAGCATGTGCAACTTTCCATATAAGGTGCTTTCTAGTATTATCAAACAGAGACATTCAAATCTCCTTCTTGGTTTGATTTTTGAATAACAATATGGGTTTGTGGAAGGAAGGATAATACTGGGAGAAACTGAAACAACTAATGAACTAGTAAATAACATCAACAATAAGGATCTCGAATCAAACATGATTACCAATCTTGACATGGAAAAGGATTATGATCACATGGAATAGAACTTTATCATAAGGGTATTAAGGAGGATGGTCTTCTGTATATGGGCTATTGATATCATCTTTAGGTGCTTGATATCCACTTGGTTGTCCATCTTTTTCTTGGGTAATGTAATGTTTTGGAAATTCTGTATATATATATTTTTAATTTGTATGGAATTATTTTGAGACCACATGCTTAGATGACACGGGATTCCGAGTCCCTGTGAGCCTGTAATGGAATTTCAAACTTTTTTTTAAAGTTCACTTAGGTAAATATGTGAGTGGGTTTTTATAAATTTTGAATCGGTGCTCGGATAAAAAATAAGAGGGCACCGTTGAACTCAAAACGCTGGGATTCCCCTAGGAAGGACTTAAGTTCGACCGCCAAGGGTCGGATGGAAAAGTTAATTTTCATATTTTTTGGAAAATAATAAAATAATTTAAGAAGTTATTTTATTTTTATTTTTCACTGTTGAGCAGCAGACGATGACACTGCGGTGCGGCGACGAGGCACATTAAAGGAAGCTCCTTAATGACTTGTTTTTGTGCCGTGTAATAGATATATTGTTTCATAGATGAAGCAATGTAACGACACAATGTAACATCATAATAGAAATGCAGTGACATGTTTTCTTTTAATAAGATAACATGTTACAGAGTTGATAATTAAACCGTGTAAATTCTAATGAACCCACAACTAGTACTCCCTCCAACGATGAACACTAAACACCGACAGGATCACTAGATACGCTGATGCCTTAAGAAGAACGGGAACGGGAAGCAACGAATGCCAACAGAGCTGGAATCATTGAGGGTAGAGTGATTAAATGATGAACATTAATTGAGGTATTGGTTTATTTGTTTTACATTTTCCCCTTCTTCATTATAAATGATGAATGTGGATCAACCCATGAACAGGTTGATCCACAGATCATCCGTTCTTACAGAAGGGGGTTGTTTCTTGGGATTTCTATTCGGGATTGAATTATTGTTGATAGAACATCATCCCCAAACCTCCCCATATTTTAAAAATCTAACACATAGGGTGTATACCAACACGAATAAGGTCTGATCCTCTCTGCTTGTGCGTTCTTCATGGATGAGCATTTTGAAAGGGGATAAAAGGATGATTCAAGGATTTCGTAGGGATGAATATACCCCAAAGAGGCTGGAGGTGTAGTCGATGTGAATAACTGACCACTGGTGTTGACTCAGCGGTCCACAGAAGAACCCGATGGCGCACCGGCGGTTGGGGGCTGGAGGCGGCGTTCCACGATGGCGCCCCGGGAGAAGCCACCAGCTGGGTCAGTGGATTGCGACAGAGGCGCAGCCCGCAGCCACGGGCCAAGGTTCGCAGGAGCACGCATTCAATTGATAGCATGTGGGGAATCCAGACGATCGTATTGGGCTACCACATCGTAGTAGCCATGGTTTCTTGACTTCAGTGGGGATTCGACCCCGCAGATGACTCATGGGGTGAGGGGAGCCAAACACGGCTACCTGCCATGTCCCATCTAGGTGGGAAAATGGTCTGCCTCTGGCGGACATGGTAAACCAGTGGGTCAGACCCTCCCCAGTGGGCCAGACCCACCTCGTCGGGTCATACCCGCGACCCAACGTGCCGGACCAGGACCCAACCTTCCCATTTTTGAAAAAACATCAATAACTTGCAAACCAGGCATCTGATTGAAGAGCCGTTTGCGGTGTTGGAACCCTCGTGACAATGAAGATCTTTAGGAATACTCTATGGAGTATTTAATGGAATTTGTAATTAGACGAATGTGTTAGGGAGCATTTATCCTAATATTAAGTGTGCTATGTGCGGAAACCCTGCGGTTGGCTAAGACCTAAAGACTACTAACGAGAAACCCTGTGTGGATCAGATACTATGGCCCAGTGGGAAGTGGCTTCTATGTGACCTGGTAGGCCCATGATGGGGAGTGACTTATGTGTGACCCAGTAGACCCACAATACTCGACTGGAAGAGTACCTCAGCATGACCATAGGTGGGAAGCATCTTTTGTGTGACCCTACATGCCAATGGTGGGGAGTGGCTTCTCTGTGACCCAACACACCCATAGAACTCATCAAGGATGAGTACCAAAACATTCATAGGTTTGTGGGAAGTAGCTTCTATGTGACCCTACATCCCCACTATACTCATTGAGGAGGAGTTTCCAGTATCCCATGGTGTTCGATGTTGTGACTAATAGTCTTACTTTTCTACGCTAAAATATACCTGGTGTGAGTTGTCTTGCTTCATGACCATTCATGGTGATCAATATTTTTGGTTTGTTTTGTGGATTGATTTGTGGTATTTTGTTTATATTTTGGGATCCCTAATGAGTATATTGTTACTCACCCCTGCATAGTATTGGCCTACACATGTTGTGTCTATTGCAGATGACCACCACCTTGACAGAGGACTTGGTGGCCTAGGACTCGTTGGTTCTCAGTGAGACCAGGCAGACAAGACATACTTCAATGACTTCCAGAAGATACTATGTACTTACCCATTAGGTGGAATTTTTAGTGGATTACTTTCAGAGTTTCTTTTTTTTACTTTCCTATTTTCCATTTAGTATTTTTTTGGGTTTGAATTTTGGCCCATTTTACTTTCATTTGTAATTGTACTCAGTGATTTTTTAATGGAATTCTTTTTTACTTTTCCAGATTTGGGATGTGGTTGTGTGTTTATGTGTATAGGTACTTTGGAAAATGTCTCCCAATTTTAGGTTGAATCCTTTGGTTCTAGTCTCCAACTGCTAGCCTTCGGGAGGAGGGCTTAGGGTATGTTACGGCACAGGCCCCGGTGGACGGGTTATGATAGGTAAGACTTATGGATTCTTTAAAGAAATAAGAGGGTTGAGGCAAGGGGATACACTATACCCAACTATATTTATCCCTTCTCAAGATGTGATTATTAGAAATATAAACAAGAGAATATCTAATGGAATAATTATTCCCTATCGATGTAGGGCCCTATCTAACAACATTTCACATATCATGTTCACAGATGATACTATTATCTTCATGAATGCTAGATAGATATTAGTTAGAGGAATGAATGGGGTTCTTGAGAGCTACTATAACTAGAGTGGCTGGATCATTATTTGATCCAAGAGTAGAGTCTACAATTTAAAATGTTTCCCAGAAAAAAAGCTAAGTATGATAAGCAGCAGTATGGGAATTCAATGAAGGAGCATTCATATAGTTCACTCGGGGGATCCCATCTCCTCATGTAGATTGATAATTCATAACTTTGATTAAATTTTATATAGGATCATGATTAATTTAATGAATTGGAATAATTTTTATATTTCCTTTTTAAGAAAGATTACATTGGTTAAAAGTGTGATCGTGACAATACTAATCCATTCTCTCTCGGCGGCCAGAGTTCCAAAAGAAGTCATTAATAATATAGATATAAACCTAACTTATTTTATATGGGATACTAATACTAATGGGAGGTAGCATTGGGTATCTCAGATGAGAATGGATTGACCCTTGATTAATTTGAAAAATATTTAGGATACCTTACAAGGAATGCATGTGAAATATTCATGGGATGTGATTGAAGGTAGAAATCTATGGGGATATACTGTGGGGGTTTGTGGTCAAGGGGAAGGGTAGGTATTGGGATGATATTTTTGGTCTATGATCCAACCCCACTACTCATCTATCATTGGTCACATCTGTTGGATCATAGCGAGATGTGAAATCTTGTTTTGGAACCACAACTAAGCTATCTTTGTGCTTGGCTTCTCAGGTTTTCCAACAATAGATATCACCTTTAGGTAGGAGATTAATCACTTGGACTTCATCAACATGGTTCTGGAAAAATACCAACATGAAGCCTTTTATTTCATTGACATCAATGATGACCCAAATAGGTGTGTGTTTATAGACTCCACCTTAGGTACCTTTTCGATAAGGGATTATTTCATAATGCTTACCACTTCAAATCAATGGGATACCTAGGATAAATATATCTATTTTAAGGAGGTCTCAACAAAGTACAATTCCCTATTATAGTGAAAAAGGAATCTAACTATACCCACTGATTAGAATATTAAGTGGGTTGGTATAAGATTAGAATCCATCTATTCTTACTGTAAAAATAGGTAGGAGGAAAGAATATATCACCTATTTTTTAAAATAAATCAGGATTGATCTATCTGGGAATGTTTTTGAGATTTCATAGGCTTTCAAACGAATGATGGTATGGAAAATAAATTCTTTAGCATCTGGTTTCAAACTGCGAAGAAGATGAGTCCTAATAGGAAGACCCGAGTCGTTGTCTTGATTGCTTGTTGCTAGTGATCATGGAAAGCAAGGAACATCATCCACTTTGAATGGGGCACCGATGTGAACAATACCCTCATGATCAGAATGAAAAATATTTTACTATATATGATTTTCTTCATAAGGAATTGTAAATATTTTCCCACCCTCCATACTCTCTAGTTTTGCACGTCTTTCCCCCACTCAGATTGTGTCCCCTATTAGGGGCATGAGGTTCGTTGTTAACCCCACACTACAAGTAATACAATTTAAACTAAGAGATATGGTTCAGAGGTTCTCATGAGAGGTAGAGGAGTGATCCATGATCCCAAGTGAAATTTCATCTTGGATTTCTCAATTTTTTGGGTGCGGTCACTCCCTCAAAGATGAAGTTATAGTGATGCTCACATGACTGATTATATGATGAAAATAAAATGTGAGGCTAATGGTAGGGGAAAAAAACTCCTTAATCCTATGATATTACTTAAATAATACATGTGATGCTTTGTGGTCTATTTCCTACTTATCCAGATTGTGCGGGGGCCTCATTTGCAACCACATTGAAATTACTCACACTTGGTGTGAGGAAAATAAGGTAGTGTATTTTATTGATTCTTTATATAATCATGTGGATGATATTATAATATATCCATATGAGATGTTTTTGAATCCCAAGGAGGTTAAATTTGGCTATATGTGATGCCCTTGGGCTTCACCTATACCACCCACCTTAAGGGATCATCCTCTTTCTTCTGTATGTTTTCTTGACTTTGTTGTTCTTGTTTCTATTGTACTTATAAATAAATAAATATGATTATGATGGTGGGGTTGGAAGTATGATGTATGGGTCATCCTAAACTAAATATTTTTTGGATTTATCTTCCAATTACTTCTCTAATAATTCTATTCAGATATGTTCAACTAAGGGAGATTCATTGAAAAATTTAAATTGGAAATAGTTAAAAAATTAAGTTTTAATTAACATTTTCCCCTCATGTGTGGTAAAAAGTAATTCTATTTCATCATGATAGGACAATAGGAAATCTTACTCTTTTTTTCCCCTCCATATAATATTTTTGGTGTTCTTGAGGGGGATATTTATAGGGAATCCCCAAAAGTACTTCCAGTTCTACAATAGAAAAATCAATAGCTCCCATTATTCATATTATAATAGGGTGTACACATATCCTCCAACCTCTTCTTCCAATTATACCACCATTTATGTGGAATATTATTAAAACTATTTTTGGGAAAATATTAAAAATTTATCAAATTACACTTTGTTTAGTTCATATTCTACAGACATACCTAGACAACTCATTTTGTCTTATTTATATTTACCTATGAACACTACCTTCACCTAAAGTTTGTCTACCTTCACTCACATAGAGTCCCCATATAATTCATTTACCATATTTTAAAAAACCCTTCATATATATTCTATCCAACCACGAAAATCCTTGAAAATATCACCAAGTTTGTAAAGCTTACTCTTAGGAGTAATTTTCATCTATTTTAACTTTAATTAATTGTTCATCATGATAGTACTCCTTTGTGAAATTTTAGACTTCTATCTATATATACAATAAGAGTGGTTCATTATTTTTTATATTCTACAACTTATTAATCTTTATAAAGGGTAATAAAAAATGTTACAAGTTATGTAATTTGATGTCACGACCCGACCCAACAGGGCTCGAGCCGCGACTCCCCAAACCCGCCTCCAATAGGCCAGGGGCTGGCGACCAGCGCCGAGTAGGCTATAACACACATGGGAGGCATTAGCCTAAGGTACCAGTACACACACACCCACAAACACCTCCATGCAACAGTGCAGAGATATAGAAACTAGAAAGTAAATGCATGCATACACTATCCCACAACCAGAGAGCAACAACAAAAGTACAAGGGCAAAATAGGGCCCACCAAAAGAAAACTACAAAGCGCATCCAACCTGCTCTGAAGAAGGGGAACGCTGCCACAAACACCCACCGGAAAGCTCCCTCGGCACAGCTCTGGTAAACACCCCGGTCAACCCACTCACTAAACTCCGTCTACTCCGGGTCCTCCTGGGACTCCGTCAAAAGGCCTGTGGTCTGCACAAGACACAAACATGTGCGGGCAAAGCCCGCGCATGGGTGAGTATAAACATACTCAGTAGGCACCCCAAAAACCCAAAACCCAAAGGAGCAACTGAAAGGAAACAGTCCGCTCAACCCAGCCAGAGGAAACCCAGACGAGAGAGAAACTCCATCTCGTGACCATCCTCGGCTAAACACAACTAGTCATCTCAGCTCAGCTTAGGTGTATGCCCATACATACACCTTGAACAATCCAGATATACTCAGCTCACGCCACAAAGCCACAAGAGGTACCGACCTCGTCACCAGCAACTGTGCACAACCAGGAGAGTACACCACACGAACACTGTCATACCATATGAAACTCATCCGAGAGATACACTCCATCGAGTTTCTCACAAACCTCTCAGATGCTCACCCAAGAGACCACGCTCGTCGGATAACATCACTGAGGAAACATCGCTGAACCACCATAACCACCAAACTCCTCGGATAGGGGATCGCCGCCAGGGGATACCAAGACCCACTCCGGTATACGTAACTCACAAATAGGGGATCACTCCCAGGGTCCGCTGGGGGATACCACGACCCAATCTGGTATACGTAGTTCTCACAGATAGGGGATCACACCCAGGATCCGCTGGGGGATACCACAACCCGATCTGGTGCTCGACAGAAGCTCCACACTCAGATAGAGGATCATCGTCCATATAAAGATGGTCACGACGATACCGGAACCCTATCTGGTATAACTCGCGATGTAGGGGATCGAACCGACGATGCCACAACCCTACCGAAACCACGCGCTAAGTAGGGGATCGCATAACCAACGATACCGTAACCCTACTATAAATCACATGCTGAGTAGGGGATCGTATACCCGACGATGCCACAACCCTACTGAGCACGACCCACCGCGTAGGGGATCATATTTCCGATGACGCCACAAACCATACGGGGTTAACCTTCTAGATAGGGGATCGCCACCCGTAAATAAGCGGTCACAGCATTACCAAGAACCCGATCTAGGTAAAGATGCTAGAGAATCCACTCCGGGCCCTCCGGAGGGATACCACAACTCTAACAGTTTAAACATCCCATCGAGAGGATCACAAACCCATACGAAGGTTGTGATGCCACACGAACCCTCGTAGGAACGAACCAAGGGAGAACCCTCAACCACTGCTGGTCTAAACGTCGCTAACCCGAGCGACCCGCCAAGATGCCACACTGCGCACCTCCTAAGCTAAAACCGAGGCCACCATCGCGTTCCACGTGGAAAAACACGCAGGATAGGCTGTTTACTCGCCAGAAACGGAGCACCGGTGAAAAATGCACTATTCACCGTAGCTAGCTCATGCGGGGCCCACACAACGATCCCGAAACTCATCGAGCGGACCATACCCCAACGATCCCCTCGGAAAAACAAGTGGAATCGACTACTCGCTCGTCCAAAACGGACACCTGGTGAAAAAGGTACTATTCACCAAAGGCCTGCTCGGGTGGGGCCCACGCCTGGATTCCGAAACTCATCGAACGGAATGCACCATTGCGATCCTCTCGGAAAAACACACAAGACCGACTATTCATCCGCCAAAATTGGACTCCTGGTGCAAAAGCTGCGTTTATCCGCAAACGCCAAAACCCGGCCTTGTGGGTCCCCACCCCGTTCTCAGTCCCAACACCCGGAAACCATCTCAAAAAGTCCGTCGTACCATCTGGGTCTCAACGCTACTGACGGCACGTCAATCAGACGCTCCGGGTAGAAGTTACAACGACCCAAAATTGTAAAATAATAAAATAATATTATTTTATACGACGTTTCTAGCTCCCGAGCCACGATCCCGAACCTTTAAACCCTCGAACCTACACCGGAGGGTTCGCCTCGTCGTCAGGGTTGCGTCGCCGCAAACAGCGCGCGAATCCGACTCCCGAAGTGCAAGATACGGGGGTTTAAAGACCCCCGTATGCGAAAAGAGGCCGGACCGGCCCCGACCGGCCGGTCCGGCCGGCCAGGACCGGCCGCCGCCGCCGGCCCGCCCTGGCCGGCGGTGCTCCGCCGCGCGCCGCCGGCGCCGCCCCGCCGGTGCCGCGCCGGCGGAACTTCTGCGGACCGCTGGGGGCACCCCGGTGGTCCGTTTTGCGATCTGGAGGCGTCTACACGACTCTAGTGACCCGATCTATACTGCAACGACTTCAATTTACAGGAAAACGCAGTAAAAATGGGATCGGGGGTTAAAACTCAAATCCGCCTACCTCGCGGGCGAAACGCCGACGTTCTGGCTCAGATCCGCGCTCCAGAGCTTCCGCTGCGCGCTCCTGGAACGTCCGCCGTCGAATTCCGAGCTCGTGGGCGCTTCGTTTGCTCGATTCGGCAGAGCGACGATGAAGAACGCCGAGAGGAATGATAAAGGGGGGGGGGGGGGGGCTGATATTTATATCAGCCGCCCGCCGGCGCCAAACCCACCTCGGTCCCGAAGCCCGATGCGAACAAAAGTAAGGTCACCCCTAGGGTAAACGCGCCGTTCTGAATGCAACGACGGTCTCAGATTTTCCATCCGAGACTCCGTTTAGAAGTTATTTGAGCCGAAGCTCACACACTAACTTTGCTACTTATTTACGGAAACGCCCCTGGTGGCGTTTCTCACCGCAGGCCCGCGCCCGCAAATTTTACTCCCCTCCTAGGGTAAACGACACGTTCCGGACGCAACCATGCCCTCAGATTCCCGTTATGAGCTACCGTTTAGGAGATATCACACCCCCGCCACGTGCATAGTATAAAAATACTTAATATTTTTATAAAATTAATTCCGGGCACACCGGGCCTCGGAATCGCACGCCATCTTCGCGCCTAGCTCTGGAATTATTCGTAGAAATATTCCAAAGTCTGACAGGGCCAAAAACACGAGTCCCTACATCATCCCCCCCTTAGAACTTTTCATCCCCGAAAAGCCCTAAGTACAAGGAAAACGACTGGACTCTCAACTGGGTCTCACACACCAGCGAGCTCACCAACCAACACCCACACAGGGTCTTACTAATGCCCTGAACAAAACTCGAGCAAGAAACAAAAGGAAACAAGGCGTACCTCTACTGCAGTAAGTAGAAAAGACACCAGGTGTACCTTTATCCACCCGCGGTGCCTCTGGGTCAACAGCCTCCAGGGCATGCAGCTGTCCTCGCCCTTGGCCACCATCTCCCTGAGCTTGGCGTGGACCACCTGGGGGTGGGGGTGGTGGAAACTGGTACTTCCTACCACCACCTCCTGCCGCACCAGCTCCGCCGCCACGTCCGTCGCCCTGCAGACCTCCTTGCTCGAGACGCTGCCTCTGCCAAGGCGGTCCATCGACCAGCTCCCTCTCAGTAGAACGTCGGGTCGGACAATCTCTAGCAAGATGTCCCCAACCGTAGCAAGTGTAACACCGCCTCTCCTGCGGCTGACCAAAACTGGCCTGCGATCCCTGAGGCTCAGATCCTCCATCCGGGGGTCGCCTCCTGAAACATCGGCCACGTCCTGACCCCTGAGTCTGTCATCGGCTACCAGATGCCGATTTGACTGAAAAAGTCTCAGCTCTCATGTTCCCAGCACTAACAGGCGAGATCTGCTCAGCCAGAAAACTCTCCACCACCAACGCGCGCTCCAGCACTCCAGCATAGGTGGGCAGGCACAAGGAAACCACACCTGCTCGGATGTCCCTGCATAAGCCCTGCTCGAAGGTCCGAGCCCTAAAGAACGGGTCTCGAACCATATCCAGGGAGTAGCGCGATAGGTCTGTAAACCTCTCTGAGTACTCCGACACAGTCATGCTCTCCTGTCGAAGCTGCAGAAGCTCCTGGATCCGCACTGACCTCAGCATCACCGGATAGAACTCCTCCCTGAAGAGTCGCTCAAACTCTTCCCACACGAGCATCTCCTCGTCATGGGACTGCGTCACCAAACTCCACCATCGCCCGGAAGAACCATGCAGAAGGCTCGCCGCTAGGACCACCATCTGATCTGGAGGTGTCCTCACTAAGCGGAAAACTCGGGTGACTGCCTCAAGCTAGTCATCAGCTGCTTGGGGGTCTGGATCACCCCAGAACCTCAGAGGTCGCTGCCTCTGGAACTCGTGCAGCGCACTCAGCCTACGTGCAACCTCGTCCTGCACCTCTGGCACAACCAGCTGCTCGACAGGTGGTGGCTCAACTGGAAGACCACCTGGAGGTGCAACCTCAGAACCTGCGCCTTGCTCCACAACCACAACACGGGGCGGGTCATCAGCACAATCCTGCTGTGGAACCCTCGCTGGCTGTCATTGTGGAGGCATCCTGAAATACATTCAAGACGCACCACAATCAAAGAGTATATCTGGAGAGATGACTCAAGAAGGACCAGGAAAAAACCAAAAACCCAGTCCTATATGATGCATGTACCATTATGTCCCCACGACCAGTGTACGAATGTCCCAAGTCGAAAGGCAGGTTGTCAGAGTCCTGGTGTATGGATACGTCGGCCGCCGCACCAACACTGGAGTCCCTGGCCTGAAAGACAAACTCGAAACATCCTAACACTACCGCTATGCAACCCAAACCAAGCTCATAGCTAGACCAGCTACGCTCTGAGATCCCAAAGGTGGAACCTCCTCTGATACCACTCTGTCACGACCCGACCCAACGGGGCTCGAGCCGTGACTCCCCAAGTCCGCCTCCAATAGGCCAGGGGCTGGCGACCAGCGCTGAGTAGGCTATCACACACATGGGAGGCATTAGCCTAAGGTACCTGTACACACGCACCCACAAACACCTCCATGCAACAGTGCAGAGATATAGAAACTGGAAAGTAAATGAATTCATACACTATCCCACAACCAGAGAGAAATAACAAAAGTACAAGGGCAAACAGGGCCCACCAAAAGAAAACTACAAAGCGCGTCCAACCTGCTCTGAAGAAGGGGAACGCTGCCACAAACACCCACTGGAAAGCTCCCTCGGCACACCTCCGGTAAACACCCTGGTCAACCCGCTCACTAAACTCCGCCTGCTCCGGGTCCTCCTGGGACTCCGTCAAAAGGCCTGTGGTCTGCACAAGACACAAACATGTGCGGGCAAAGCCCGTGTAGGGGTGAGTATAAACATACTCAGTAGGCACCCCAAAAACCCAAAACCCAAGGGAGAAACTGAAAGGAAACAGTCCGCTCAACCCAGCTAGAGGGAACCCAGACGAGAGAGAAACTCCATCTCGTGACCATCCTCGGCTAAACACAACTAGTCATCTCAGCTCAGCTCAGTTGTATGCCCATACATACACCATGAACAATCCAGATATACTCAGCTCACGCCACAAAGGCACAAGAGGTACCGACCTCGTCACCAGCAACTGTCCACAACCAGGAGAGTACACCACACGAACACTATCATACCATATGACACTCATCCGAGAGATACACTCCATCGGGTTTCTCACAAACCTCTCAGACGCTCACCCGAGAGACCACGCTCGTCGGATAACATCACTGAGGAAACATCGCTGAACCACCATAACCACCAAACTCCTCGGATAAGTGATCGCTGCTAGGGTCCTCTAGGGGATACCAAGACCCACTCCGGTATATGTAACTAACAGATAGGGGATCACTCCCAGGGTCCGCTGGGGGATACCACGACCCGATCTGGTATACATAGTTCTCACAGATAGGGGATCACACACAGGATCCGCTGGGGGATACCACAACCCGATCTGGCACTCGACAGAAGCTCCACACTCAGATAGAGGATCATCGTCCATATAAAGATGGCCACGACGATACCAGAACCTTATCTGGTATAACTCGTGATGTAGGGGATCGAACCGACGATGCCGCAACCCTACCGAAACCACGCGCTGAGTAGGGGATCGCATAACCAACGATACTGTAACCCTACTATAAATCACATGCTGAGTAGGGGATCGTATACCCGACGATGCCACAACCCTACTGAGCATGGCCCACCGCGTAGGGGATCATATTTCCGATGATGCCACAAACCCTACGAGGTTAACCTGCTAGATAGGGGATCACCGCCCGTAAATAAGCGGTCACAGTGATAGCAAGAACCCGATCTAGGTAAAGATGCTAGAGGATCCACTCCGGGCCCTCCGGAGGGATACCACAACTCTAAAAGTTTAAACATCCCATCGAGAGGATCACAAACCCATACGAAGGTTGTGATGCCACACGAATCCTCGTAGGAACGAACCAAGGGAGACCACAACTGGTCTAAACGTCGCTAACCCGAGCGACCCGCCAAGACGCCACACTGCGCACCTCCTAAGCCAAAACTGAGTCCACCATCGCGTTCCATGTGGAAAAACACACAGGATAGGCTGTTTACTCGACCGAAACGGAGCACCGGTGAAAAAGGCACTATTCACCGTAGCTAGCTCGTGTGAGGCCCACACAACGATCTCGAAACTCATCGAGCGGACCATACCATGACGATCCCCTCGAAAAAACAAGCGGAATCGACTACTCGCTCGTCCAAAACGGACACCCGGTGAAAATGGTACTATTCACTGAAGGCCAGCTCGGGTGGGGCCCACGCCTGGATTCCGAAACTCATCGAACAGAACGCACCATTGCAATCCTCTCGGAAAAACACAAGATCGACTATTCATCCGCCAAAATCGGACTCCTGGTGCAAAAGCTGCGTTTATCCGCAAACGCCAAAACCCGGCCTTGGGGGGCCCGCACCCCATTCTCAGTCCCAACACGCGGAAACCATCTCAAAAAGTCTATCGTACCATCTGGGTCTCAACGCCACTGACGACACATCAATCGGACGCTCCGGGTAGAAGTTACAACGGCCCGAAGTCGTAAAATAATAAAATAATATTATTTTATACGACATTTCTAGCTCCCGGGCCACGATCCCGAACCTTTAAACCCTCGAATTAACACCGGAGGGTTCGCCTCATCGTCAGGGTCGCGTCTCCGCAAACGGCGCGCGAATCCGACTCTTGAAGTGCAAGATACAGGGGTTTAAAGACCCCCGTATGCGAAAAGAGGCCGGACCGGCCCCGACCGGCCGGTCCGGCCGGCCTGGACCGGCCGCCGCCGCCGCTCTGCCCCGCGCCGCCATGCGGGGCGGCTGGTTGCCACGGCTCTGCCGCGGGCCGCCGGGATCCGCCGGCGCCGGCCTGCCGGTGCCGCGCCGGTGGAACTTCCGCGGACCGCCGGGGGCACCCCGGTGGTCTGTTTTGCGATCCGGAGGCGTCTACACGACCCTCGGGACCCGATCTATACTGCAACGGCTTGAATTTACAGAAAAACGCAGCAAAAACGGTATCGGGGGTTAAAACTCAAATCCGCCTACCTCACGGGTGAAACGCCGACGTTCTGGCTCAGATCCGCGCTCCAGAGCTTCCGCTGCGCGCTCCTGGAACATCCGCCGTCGAATTCCGAGCTCGTGGGCACTTCGTTTGCTCGATTCGGTGGAGCGGTGGCGAAGAACGACGAAGAACGCCGAGAGGAACGATAAAGGGGGGGGGGGGGGGGGCTGATATTTATATCAGCCGCCCACCGGCGCCAAACTCGCCTCGGTCCCGACGCTCTATGCGAACAAAAGTAAGGTCACCTCTAGGGTAAACGCGCCGTTCTGAACGCAACGGAGGTCTCAAATTTTCTATCCGAGACTCCGTTCAGAAGTTATTTGAGCCGACGCTCGCACACTAACTTTGCTACTTATTTCCGGAAACGCCCCTGGTGGCGTTTCTCACCGCAGGCCCGCGCCCGCAAATTTTACACCCCGCCTAGGGTAAACGGCATGTTACGGTCGCAACCATGCCCTCAGATTCCCGTTCTGAGCTACCGTTTAGGAGATATCACACCCCCGCCACGTGCATAGTATAAAAATAATTAATATTTTTATAAAATTAATTCCGAGCACACCGGGCCTCGGAATCGCACGCCGTCTTCGAGCCTAGCTCTGGAATTATTCGTAGAAATATTCCAAAGTCTGACAGGGCCAAAAACCCGAGTCGCTACATTTGAAAACCATGGAGTTTGTGATATAAAATAGATTTTTTGAAATTAAAACGAAAAAAGATAATGTATTGATCAAATCCCTCATATAATATAGTTTGAAACTCTTATTTATGATGAAACACCATTGAAAAGTCATTTAAAATGAACGTAGGATAGAAATCCTCATGTCTAGGCCCCCCAGGGTTTCTTCCATGCTAGTAATTATTTGAGATGAATCTGATTTTTCTATATGTGGGAAGTCAGATTTTAAGATAGTATGAATAAAATTCTGATAACATTATTTCATTTTATTTTTATCTCCCTCTTTATTTGTAACACATATTTTATTTTCCAATTTAGCTACCTTTTATAATACTTCTTATATGGATAAGAGAAAAAAAGGACATTCCATCTGTCACGACCCGTCCTCGGGCCCGTGCTGTGACTACCCCAAGCCCGCCTTCCATTGGCCAGGGGCTGGCGACTAGCACCAAGGCGTAAATCCCGATAAAAAGTGAAGACATTGCCTTTGTAAAGTAAACAAGCACCAAAGAGTACAAGCTGAAGAAGTAAACACTAAGTAAAAATAGAGTACAACAGTAAGTACGGAAAGTAAAAGGGGCCGGAAATACAAGCCCAACTGTAAAGTACAACTCGAAATGGAAAACAACAACTGTAAAGTAAAGCTGCTACGCCGAGCTGTCCACTAGAAATCCCACCTGAAGGGTGGGTAAAGATAGCTCCACTGCTCCTCGGGTCCCGCCGTCCACTCCGAGTACGTCCCGCCCAGTGGTCCACCTCCAGGTACCGTCCTGCTCTGCAAGCCTCAACCACGATCAACGCTGTCCATCGTCTGCAACCAACACAAAGTAGTGCGGGCATAGCCCGTGCAGGGGTGAGTATAAACTACTCAGTAGGGACCTCAAGACCCCCGAAGGTCTCCCAAAATTCACAAAGGATAAACCACAATGGAAAGATACAATCACGAAGTAACAACCGACACTGCTTAGGTATATGCCCATACATATACCTAAGTCATCATTTCAATACGCTCCAACCTCCGAGCCCAAGAACAACTCAGTCCACACAGGAAAGTATACGTATTCCACACAGGAAAGCAAACTTAATCCACACAGGATAGCACAACACAATCCACACAGGAAATCAAACAGGATTCAGCTCACACAGGTATACTTCTTCGAGGACGATAAAGATGATCACTGATCCATCTAAGTCGTCGGACCCACAAAGGATCGATAAGCACTAACCCCCGCAAAGACCCACACAGGATCAGACCCACACAGGATCTGTAGGCGCTGGTTCACACAGGACCGCTGAGTGCTGACCCACACAGGATCAGACCCACACAGTATTGGTAGCACTGATCCACACAGGATCGATGAGTGCTGTAGTCGTCGTCATCGAATCCACTAAGGATCTCTGCACAGTCGTCGTCGCAGTCACAGTAGCAGTCGCAGCCAGCTCTAGGGTTCCCGCACACTGCAAGCTCGTTCGGGAGGGTCCGCTCCATGATCCGAGAGGCTGATACATCAACTGTCACAAATTCCAGAGTTGATGTATCCAAAAGTTCTGTATCGTCAATAGGAACTCAACGTCGCAGACGACGAGTCAATAGGATGCCCGGTCTGAGAGTTATTGGCTTTTTCGTTCCAGGGGCCCGGTTGGTTTTTAAGCCAAAACCAACCCGACCATACTCCACCTACGTCCAAAACTCGTGCGGAGTATGCCAAAAGATCCGTCTAACTAAGAGGAACCCAACAAAGCTGACGGCATGTCAATCGGACGTCTGTAGCTCAAGATATGAGCGTTTCCACTCCGAGGGCCCGGTTGGTTTCGTGTACGAACCAACCTGGCCGAACTCAAAGTATTCCGAAACCTTGAGTGTGATATTCCGAAACGACCGTCTCGATCCAAGGATCGTATCGCCGCTGACGGTGCGTCGTTTGGAAGTCCGTAGCCCGAGTTATGGGCATTTGAAGCCAAATAGTTCGGTATCGGGGGTTTCGGGCCCGGGTCGACCCGGCCCGAGACCCCCCCGGCTGGCCCGAACCGGGTCGACCCGCCCCGGATAGGGTCGGCCCGGCCTGGCACGGCTCGGCCCGGCTAGGGGTGGCCTAGCCCGGCGCGGCACGGCGCGGCCCGGCCCAGCGCGTCCCGGCCCGGCGCGGCCCGGCGCGGCACGGCGCGGCCCGGCCCAGCGCGTCCCGGCCCGGCGCGGCACGGCCCGGCCCGGCTCGGCCTGGCAGACCGTCTAGGCGCTGGTCCGACTCAGCGAAGGCCGAGCTGTTGGAAAAACTGGGGGCGCCTGCCCCCCTTGTGTAACCGCGGCCGCCCCTCAATAATGGGGGGCCATTCAAGCTGGCCAGGGGAATTTAATTCCCCCGGCTTTCCCCATTTCCGGCCAGCCCGACCTGGCCGGCCGGATCCTCCTCAACGGGACCGGCAGTGGCCGGTCCCTTTCCGGTTCCAACATCGGCGGCCCGGCTGGCCGCCGGTCACCATGCTCCGCCGCGGCCCGGAACTGGCCGCGACACTTGTCGTCCGGCGCGGTGCGACGGCACCACGCCCCTCCGCCGCGGCCCCGCTCCGGCCGCGGCGCCTTCGATTTCCTTCAACGTGGCGCGACAGCGTCGTGTTCTTGAATTTCTTTCCACGGCGCGGCATGACAGCACCGCGCAATAATTTCCGTGTGATTCCCGCGTGGTGCGATGGCACCACGCCATCCCGTTCCATTCACAAAGAAACAATCATGAACAAAGGAGGGGGTTAGGCCGTGTTTGTGCGGTCCGACCCCCTCTCGTTAAACGATAACATTTAGTCGATTAACCACGAAGTTCGACATGCCAGAATCAAGAACGGAAATATTTTAATAGATTAAAAAATAATCCCCTACCTCGGTTCAGGAATGGTGTTCGTCAACAACCCGCGTAAGACGAGCGTCGCGGAGGTCAGGCATCGCGGGGAAATAACATCGACGTCGCGAAGCGAGGATTCGAAGTTCTTTGACGGCGATTTCGTCGCGGAAAACCATCGCGGAAGAGACGACACAGAAGAAGAACGTCGCGTCGCGGATACGGCGTCGCAGAAGGATCGTGTTCTTCGGCGGAGAAGTTCTTCATTGAAGAACGGTGTTCTTCGCGTTCTTCGTCGGGGTTGAAGAAGATGAAGAAGAAAAAAAAGAAGATGCTTTCAAGACTCTCTCAAGGAGACAAAACTCTACAAAAATAAAATAAGACTCTTTCTTATTTTATTAACACAACAACACATTTGAATTTCAAGAGTTTGAAATTCAATAACCACACACAACTCATCTCATTAAACTCATTACATTTAAGTCATAGGTTATAACTTAAGTTAACATAATTAAAGTGGGAGTTGAGGGGGTTTTAGAGGATATGAAGAGGTGGGGTTCGTGTGGGCCCCACCACCCTCATAACCTCCCAAGGGAGGTTGGGTGGTTACCCAACTTCCATCAAGAGCTAACACTTAGAGTAAAATAATAAAAATTGCAGTGTAATTATAAAATAAATTTCCACAATTTTTATTATCAACACTCATGCAAACGCAACTCCAGAACAAGAGTTCCTAAGAAATTACCGGCGTTGCGGTTCCATCGGTGCCCTCGGAATTCGATTCCGGGCACCGGTTCAAAAGTTAGAAATTCCCGCTCATTCGTTCACTGAACGTACCTGATCCAAACTTTGGAAATTGATTCCGGGCATACCGGGCCTTAGAATCAGGTGCCTTTAGAAACCGCGCTCTTGTAAAATTCCAAAGAAAATTAAGAAAAAAATTCTCTTGAATTTTACGGGTCTTTACATTACTCCCACCTCAGGGTTTTACGTCCCCGTAAAGATACATCAAAACTAGGGAAACAAATGAGGGTACTGAGCACGCATCTGAGCCTCCCTCTCCCAAGTGCTCTCCTGGAGGTTCTCGTGCTGCCATCTGATGTGCACTAGAGGAATCGACCGTCCACGTAGGACCCACTCCTGTCGATCCTCGATCTCCACCGGGACCTCCGTAAAAGTCACCCCATCGTCAACGTCATGCTCCCCATGGTCAATGATGTGCATCGGGTCGTGCACGTATCTCCTCAGCTGAGATACGTGGAAAACGTCGTTCACCCGGTGCAACTGAGGTGGTAGAGCTAGGTGATAAGCCACCTCGCCTATCCTACTGAGGACCTGGAATGGTCCGATGAAGCGCGAAGATAACTTTCCGCCTCGGCCAAATCTCCGTATACCACGTCGAGGTGAGACCCACAAGAAGACGTGGTCGCCATCCTCGAACTCTAGTGGCCTCCGCCTCCTGTCAGCGTATGACTTCTGCCGGCTCTGGGCTGTCCTCATCCGCTCCTGGATGACCTGGACCTTCTCTGTCATGGCCTGGACCATCTCTAGTCCCAAAAGTGCTAAATCCCCAGGGTCAGTCCAGCACAGCAGTGATCTGCAAGGTCGGCCGTACAATGCCTCGTACGGTGCCATCCTGATGGTGGAGTGGTAGCTGTTGTTGTACGCAAAATCCACCAAGGGTAGGTGGTCCTCCCAGCTACAACCAAAGTCAAGGACACATGTACGGAGCATGTCCTAGAGATTCTGAATGGTCCTCTCCGTCTGACCATCCGTCTGAGGATGAAAGGCTGTGCTCAAACGTAGCTGCGTCCCGAATGCCTCCTGCAACCCCTTCCAAAGCTGGGAAGTAAAGTGAGCATCTCGATCAGAGACGATAGATGATGGAACACCGTGAAGCCGAACAATCTCCTGAACGTAAAGACATCCCAAGCTCTCCAATGAGACCTACTCTTGGATGGGTAAGAAGTGAGCCGACTTGGTGAGTCGGTCGACAATCACCCAGATGGAGTCGTGACCTCTGGAAGTGCGTGGAAGTCCAGTCACGAAGTCCATAGATATTCCGTCCCACTTCCACTCCGGGACCTCCAAGGGCTGTACCAAGCCTGCTGGTACCTTGTGCTCAGCCTTCACCTGCTGGCATGTGAGGCATCGAGAAACGAACTCTGCCACAACCTTTTCATTCCTAGACACCAGTGCTATCGTATGAGGTCCTGGTACATCTTCGCCACTCCAGGATGTACCGCCAAAGGAGAAGTGTGAAACTCTCTCAGCACCTCCTCCCGTAAAGTGACTGGTACCATGGTACGTCCTCTTAAAAGGATTTCGTGCTCTACTCCAAAGGAGAAACCATCAGGTGCCTGTCCTGAGGATATCTGTGCCCGCCGCGTCTCACAGTCAGCGTCCCCACACTGTGCCTCTCTGATCTACTGTAGAAGTGGAGGAGTGACTGTGAGAGACTGAAGGAAGGCTGCTCCATCTCTATCCACGAAGGATATCTGCAAAGAGGCTAGCTGCTCTGTCGCCTCCTCAAATAGCTGAATTCCTGTCCTCATGCTGAGGGCATCGGCTACTACGTTCCCCTTCCCAGGAGTATAGACTATCTCAAAGTCATAGTCCTGGAGGAACTCGAGCCATCGCCGCTGTCTCAGATTCAGGTCCTTCTGTGAGAAGATGTACCTGAGACTCTGATGATCAGAAAAGACTGTAAAGCGCTTTCCCATTAGATAGTGTCTCCATGTCTTCAGAGCGAAGACCACTACTTCTAAGTCGAGGTCATGGGTAGTGTAGTTCTGCTCATGCAGCCTCAACTAACGTGATCCATAGGCGATCACTGCCCGCTCCTGCATCAGGACACATCCGAGTCCGGACCCTGATGCATCACAGTAAACTACGTATCCAACTCCCTCCTCAGGCAACCTCAAGATAGGTGTGCTGGTCAATCTCTGTCTCAGCTCCTAGAAGCTCTGCTGACATCTGTCTGACCACACGAAGGTTTTACCCTTCTTTTTCAAAGCTGAGAGTGGTGCCGCAACTCTAGAGAAGTCTGGCACAAATCTCCGGTAGTATCCAGCTAGTCCCAAGAAACTCCGAACCTCTGTCACGCTCCTGGGTGGCTCCCAAGCTAACACTGCCATGATCTTTGCAGGATCCACTGCAACTCCCGCCTCAGAGATGACATGTCCCAAGAAGTGGAACTCATGTATCCAGAACTGGCACTTCGAGAGATTACCATAAAGCTGGTGCTCTCTGAGTGTGTCTAGTACACCCCATAAGTGGTAGGCATGCTCCTCCTCAGTCTTCGAGTAGATCAAAATGTCGTCGATGAAGACCATGACAAATCGATCGAGGTATGGCTGAAAGATCCTGTTCATGAGGGCCATGAACACTGCTGGAGCATTGGTTACACCGAAAGGCATATCCAAGAACTCATAGTGGCTATACCGACATCTGAAGGCCGTCTTCTGCACGTCCTCCTCTCTAACTCTGAGCTGATGATAGCCTGACCTGAGGTCTATCTTCGAAAACCACCGTGCTCCCTTGAGCTGATCAAAGAGGTCATCAATCCTCGGTAGCAGATACTTGTTCCTCACTGTCACCTGGTTCAGGCGACGATAGTCAACACAAAGTCGCAAGCTCCCATCCGCCTTCTTGGCAAACAAAATCGGGGAAGCCCAGGGTGAAACACCAGGTCAGATGAACCCCTTGCCCTGCAAGTCCTCCAACTGTACCCTTAGCTTTCAAAGCTCGGCGGGGGCCATCCGATATGCTGGAGTCGATATCGGAGCTGTCCTAGGGTACAAGTCAATATAAAAATCTACCTCTCTGCGAGGAGGTATCCCTAGAACGTCGTCGGGGAAGACGTCCGCAAACTGATCCACCACTGCAGGAAAACCAGGACTCTGCACGTCAACTGCTCCTAGGATGAGGCTAGCCAACTGATGAGTGATGGGCTGTCCTCTCCTCCGCAGAAATCCATCCTGTGCTGCAAAGGCTCCCTTCTCGTCGGTGAAGGTGAACCTGCTCCCGTCAGTGCGTACACATTGCACCTTCCGCCTAAAACAGTCAATATGTGCATGGACCGTAGATAACCAATCCATGCCCAAGATGACGTCGTAAGGCCTCGACGCTGCTACAAGAAGATCCCAGCCGAAGCTCTCGCCTCCTAGAGTAAGCTCACACTGCCGTAACCAGTGCATAATCGTCGAGTCTACTCCCGTAGGAGTCTCTAGCCGTAAGGATCGAGCCAACGTCTCTGTCGGAATCTCCGAGCTCCGAACAAGGGAAGCGGATATGAAAGAGTGACTCGCTCCTGTGTCTATAAGTACTGCAGCAAGGGTGGAATAGACACAGATAGTACCTCGAATCATCTCGGGCGCCCCGTGGTCGTAGGCCTCCACTGCCTGGAGTTGTGCCTGTCTCTGCCCTCCAGCTCCCTGTGGTCGGGGTGGACCTCCTGGTGGTGGTGGTGGTAGAGCCTCAAAGCGTCGCCCACCACCTGCTGCTCGGCCATCTCCTCTACCTCGTCCGCCTCTTCCTTGCGGACCGCCACGGTGGACCCTATGCCTCTGCCTCGGTGTTCCCTCAACCGTATGCTGCTCCTCGGCATGGCGGGTCGGGCATTCACGAGCCATGTGGCCCTGCCCGCCGCATGAGTAGCACTGTTTGCCTCTCGAAAGACTGGCTCCGTGCTGTGTGCCTCGCACTGCTGAGCCAGTGTACTGAGGTCATCTGCCTGAGGGTCTGGTCTGCTTGGACCCCTGAGTCATCCATCGACTGCCTGCTGCAGAAGACTCTGCTACGTGCCGCCCTCCGGTGGGTCTCGGTGCTGGTGTAGACTTAGAAAGAAAGCTCTCGATCAAAAGGGCATGCTCCAGTACTCCCGTCTGAGTCGGTATGCTGAGGGAGATCAGTGATGCCCTGATCTCGTGTCTCAATCCATGCTCGAAGGTCCGGGCCCAAAAGAATGGGTCCCGTACCATGTCGGTCGAGTAGCGCGAGAGATCAGTAAATCTCGCTGAGTACTGAGCGACCATCATGCTGCCCTGCCGCAGCTAAAGAAGCTCCTGAATGCGCACCGCATGGAGGGTGGCTGGGACGAACTCCGAGCGGAAGAGGCCCTCAAAGTCCGTCCAAAGTAGAGATGCCTCATCGTGCACCTGGAGCATCAAGCTCCACCATCGGCCCGCTGCTGCATGCAGTAGGCTCACAGTGAGGATCACCATGAGGTCTGCTGGTGTCCTCACTAGCCTGAAAACTCGTACGACTAACTCCAGCCAGTCCTCGGCTGCCTGGGGGTCCGTCTCCCCACGAAACCTGGGTGGTCGCTGGCGCTGAAACTCATGCAGTGCGCTGAGGCGACGTGCATCGTCAGCGTCTAGTGCTGGAAGTATCAGTGGCTCGGCAGGTAGTTCTACCGCCGGTGCCACTACTGACAAAGGTCCCTGCACCGAGGCCTCGTCGCTCGGTGGGCTGTCATCACGCTCGACTCTCGGAACCCTAGCTGGCTGCCGTCGTGGGGCCATCCTGAAAAGGAAACAGGTGCGCCACGGTCAGAACAATGTACCTGGTGAGCTGATACAAAGTAATCACAAAGAAAACTTGAAACACACAGGCAATCAATGTTTTCGTGCATTAAGTCGGAAATCAGAAGTTAGGGTCCTGGTGTACGGATACGTCGGCCGCCGCACCAACACTGGACTCCCTGGACCGATAACCACACTCAATACGCTAAACACTATTGCTTCACATAGAAAAGATCAGAGTTCACGGTAGAACCAAACTCCTCTGATTCCAATTTGTCACGACCCGTCCTCGGGCCCGTGCCATGACTACCCCAAGCCCGCCTTCCATAGGCCAGGGGCTGGCGACTAGCACCAAGGTGTAAATCCTGATAAAAAGGGAAGTCATTGCCTTTGTAAAGTAAACAAGCACCACAGAGTAAAAGCGAAAGAAGTAAAAACTAAGTAAAAACAGAGTACAACAGTAAGTACAGAAAGTAAAAGGGGCCGGAAATACAAGCCCAACTGTAAAGTACAACTCGAAAGGGAAAACAACAACTGTAAAGTAAAGCCGCTACGCCGAGCTGTCCACTAGAAATCCCACCTGAAGGGTGGGTACAGATAGCTCCACTGCTCCTCGGGTCCCGCCGTCCGCTCCGAGTACGTCCCGCCCAGTGGTCCACCTCTAGGTACCGTCCTACTCTGCAAGCCTCAACCACGATCAACGCTGTCCGTCGTCTGCAACCAACACAACGTAGTGCGGGCATAGCCCGTGCAGGGGTGAGTATAAACTACTCAGTAGGGACCCCGAGACCCCCGAAGGTCTCCCAAAATTCACAAAGGATAAACCACAAAGGAAAGATACAATCACGAAGTAACAACCGACACTGCTTAGGTATATGCCCATACATATACCTAAGTCATCATTTCAATACGCTCCAACCTCCGAGCCCAAGAACAACTCATTCCACACAGGAAAGTATACGTATTCCACACAGGAAAGAAATCGTAATCCACACAGGATAGCACAACACAATCCACACAGGAAAGAAAACAGGATTCAGCTCACAAAGGTATACTTCTTCGAGGACAATAGAGATGATCACTGATCCATCTAAGTCGTCGGACCCACAAAGGATCGATAGGTACTAACCCCCGCAAAGACCCACACTGGATCGGACCCACACAGGATCTGTAGGCGCTGGTTCACACAGGACCACTGAGCGCTGACCCACATAGGATCGGACCCACATAGGATCGGTAGCACTGATCCACACAGGATCGCTGAGTGCTGTAGTCGTCGTCGTCGAATCCACTAAGGATCTCTACACAGTCGTCGTCGCAGTCACAGTAGCAGTCGCAGCCAGCTCTAGGGTTCCCGCACACAGCAAGCTCGTTCGGGAGGGTCCGCTCCACGAGCCGAGAGGCTGATACATCAACTGTCACAAATTCAGATTTGATGTATCCAAAAGTTCCGTATCGTCAACAGGAACTCAACGTCGCAGACGGCGCGTCAATAGGACGCCCGGTCTGAGAGTTATTGGCCTTTTCGTTCCAGGGGCCCGATTGGTTTTTAAGGAAAAACCAACCCGACCGTACTCCACCTGCTTCCAAACCTTAGGCGGAGTATGCCAAAAGATCCGTCTCACTAAGAGGAACCCAACAAAGCTGACGGAACGTCAATCAGATGTCCGTAGCTCAAGATATGAGCGTTTCCGCTCCGAGGGCCCGGTTGGTTTCGTGTACGAACCAACTCGGCCGAACACAAAGTATTCCAAAACCTTGAGTACAATATACCGAAATGACCGTCTCGATCCAAGGATCGCATAGCCGCTGACGGTGCGTCATTTGGAAGTCCGTAGCCCGAGTTATGGGCATTTGAACCCAAACAGTTCGGTATCGGGGATTTCGGGCCCAGGCCGACCCGGCCCGAGACCCCCCCGGCTGGCCCAAACTGGGTCGACCCGCCCCGAACAGGGTCGGCCCGGCCCGGATGGGCATGACCCGGCCCGACCCGGCCTGGAAGACCGGCCAGGCGCCGGTCCGGCTCAGCGCAGCGCGCCCAGCGCGCTGCCAGCTTGGCCTTTGGCCGACCTGTTGGAAAAACGGGGGGCGCCTGCCCCCCTTGTGTAACCGCGGCCCCCCCTCAATAATGGGGGGCCGTTCAAGCTGGCCAGGGGAATTTAGTTTCCCTGTCTTTCCCCATTTCCGGCCTGCCCGACCTGGCCGGCCGGCTCCTCCTCAACGGGACCGGCAGTGGCCGGTCCCTTTCCGGCTCCGACACCGGCGGCCCGGCTGGCCGCCGGTCACCATGCTCCGCCGTGGCCCGGAACCGGCCACGGACCTTGCCGTCCGACGTGGTGCGACGGCACCGCGCCCCTCCGCTGCAGCCCCGCTCCGGCCGCGGCGCCTTCGATTTCCTTCAACGCAGCGCGACGACGTCGCGTTCTTGAATTTCTTTCCACGGCGCGGCGCGACAGCGCCGCACAATACTTGCCGTGTGATTCCCGCGTGGTGCGACGACACCACGCCATCCTGTTCCATTCACAAAGAAACAATCCTGAACAAAGGAGGGGGTTAGGCCGTGTTTGTGCAGTCCGGCCCCCTCTCGTTAAACGATAACATTTAGTTGATTAACCACGAAGTTCGACATGCCAGAATCAAGAAAGAAAATATTTTAATAGATTAACAAATAATCCCCTACCTCGGTTCAGGAATGGTGTTCGTCAACAACCCGCGGAAGACGAGCGTCGCGGAGGTCAGGCGTCGCGGGGAAAGAACATCGACGTCGCGAAGCGAGGATTCGAAGTTCTTTGACGGCGATTTCATCGCGGAAAACCGTCGCGGAAGAGACGACGCAGAAGTAGAACGTCGCGTCGTGGATACGGCGTCGCGGAAGGATCGTGTTCTTCGGTGGAGAAGTTCTTCGTTGAAGAACGGTGTTCTTCGCGTTCTTCGTAGAGGTTGAAGAAGATGATGAAGAAGAAAAAGAAGATGCTTTCCAAACTCTCTCAAGGAGACAAAACTCTAACAAAAATAAAATAAGACTCTTTCTTATTTTATTAACACAACAACACATTTGAATTTCAAGAGTTTGAAATTCAATAACCACACACAACTCACCTCATTAAACTCATTACATTTAAGTCATAGGTTATAACTTAAGTTAACATAATTAAAGTGGGAGTTGAGGGGGTTTTAGAGGATATGAAGAGGTGGGGTTCGTGTGGGCCCCACCACCCTCATAACCTCCCAAGGGAGGTTGGGTGGTTACCCAACTTCCATCAAGAGCTAACACTTAGAGTAAAATAATAAAAATTGTAGTGTAATTATAAAATAAACTTCCACAATTTTTATTATCAACACTCTTGCAAACGCAACTCCAGAACAAGAGTTCCTAAGCAATTACCGGTGTTGCGGTTCCATCGGTGCCCTCGGAATTCGATTCCGAGCACCGGTTCAAAAGTTAGAAATTCCCGCTCGTTCGTTCACTGAACGTACCCGAGCGAAACTTCGGAAATTGATTCTGGGCACACTGGGCCTCAGAATCAGGTGCCGTCAGAAACCGCGCTCTTGTAAAATTCCAAATAAAATTAAGAAAAAAATTTCCTTGAATTTTACTGGTCTTTACACCATCTTCTTTTCAAAGTATTGCCCCTCCTTTTTTTTATTTTTCTCCATTATCCAGGGCTTGAATCATAAGTTCCGAATCAGATGTACAAAAATAAGAAGATATAATTTTCATGAAATTTAATCCTCTTTATAATAAAATATATTATATAAATAAGAATCCCTAAAGTGATATTAGCTTATAACACTTCTCAAAAATTTATTGCTAATGGATAAATATTTTTGAGAGGAAATGTTCGTGGGGTTCCTTCTTCAAGATCCTCTTCCACCTTTACTATTGATAAGAGAATAGTTTCTTGGTGATATTATTTATCATGGGGGATAATTTCATTTCATCCTCCCCCTCTAATTATTATTCCATAAGATTTTGAAATTAGGATGTGACTTGATTGGGTAGGTCCTTCAGTTCACCAAGGTTGAGTGTTTTCTCCTCCTTTTATTCTTGCACATGGTAAATTGATCCTTGAGTTCAATAAATTGGTTTTAGATTAATAATTCCTTGAATATTTTCATTGGAATATACTTATTCTCTAGGTGTATTTTAAAAAATCCTTTATTATATAAGGATTGTTTTGAAATAATCATAGGAAGTAAAAAAATAAAAAATAAAATTAATCCAAGTTGTGAAAAATTTTGAATACTAAACCTAACTCTCTAACACCAAGTTGATGAGAGTATTTTCATGAGGATTTCTTCAAAAGGAATTTAAAACTCATAGAATAAAAGACATGGATAACTAGGTTATCTCTCAATGAATTATGCCTAGAGATCCACTATTTAATCACTTATGTTTCTTTTTTTTAATTTTCATATGATTTTGAATGTAAGAGAGAAATGGGGTTGTTTGTGTGGTGTTCTAATTTATAGGAATTAAAATAGAATAGAAAAACATGAATAGATTTAGTAAGAATACATAGATGGTCATGGGTTAATTCTAATTGATTTTAAAATTATTTAATTTAATTCTACATTACCTAAAACAATGATACGATTATATATCATTCATCTCCTCATAATCCACTATTTCATGATGTAATAAGATGAAGATGTTCTCAAAGGCCTTTAAGTATATTATTAACCCAATTATTTTACATTTATAAGTGGAAGTATGCAATAATATTGATGAAAAATAATGCTTATATCATTGAAACTGTCCTCTAATTTATGGAAAACATCCCATTTCACGGATTGTAAACTAAATATATCCTATTAGAATTAATATTTTTACAAGTGGAACTTTCCAAAATACATATTTCATATGATTCCTTTTATAAAGTTCATTTTCACACTTCAGAAATAAAACTCATTTATATAATATCCCCCCTTTTCATCCTAGTTCAGGATTCCCCAAATCAGTTTATACTCTTACTAATTATCACTTATTTAGTTTTTCTTCAAAAAGTATGTGCAAATAACATGGATGAGTGAAACTAAACCCAAAACTAAACCATCCCAAGTTAGTATGTATTATTTGGGACTATTTGTAAAAGGTATGGTATAAAAGAAATTCCTAGTAGCGGAATCTTAGGTTTCTCTAAATATTATTTGATTTCATACTAATAGAAAGATGTGCTTATATCGACTAAGGAAGACTCATATATTAGTTCCCATATTCTTATTTTACTCTAGTTCATAAAATATATAAAAATTTCATTTAGAGAGAACCCAAAGGTGTTAACAGACAACCATGGGTAGGTTACTTTGGTTTATGTTAAAAATTATAGTTTCCTCAATCTATTATTTTCATTCCACCTTGATCTATTTCATTAACTACCCTTTCCCTAGTTTTAAAGAAAAATAATCTATAAAACTAGTAATATAATTCTATCAGTATTCATATAATTTTAATAGTAGTAGATCTAGTGGAATCCTCAAAATTAGAAAGAAATCTGTACTATGAAGGAAAATATTTTTCCATATTTTTTCTATCCTAGAAACACAATAAAAATTTTAAAAAATAGAAAACGAAAAAAGAAGAATTTTATTTATATATTCTAAAAAATAGTTTCTAAAAAGCTTCCTAAACTACTCTAATCTGGGTTTGATCCCTCCCCCACATTTGTTTACCACTATTTAAATTCAGAAAAATAAAAATAAGTGTAGTGAAAGACAATTGTAAAAGGATATAAACAAGCCAATGTTTTTTGATCGAATCGGTTTTGAGAATAGATATCCCATTATTTTTGTGGATAACTTTATTTATTCTCCTTGGTTACTATACACATTAGGATAACTAAAATAAAAATATAAAAAACATAATTATTTTAGTTTATTAAAATAAATTTAGAAAAAGAAAGAGAGTAATAAAAGTATATTGGGATTTCTTTCCCAAGAGGGGTTGTTTTTAAGCTATCAAAAATTTAAAAATTATTATGATTATCCTCAATCTATAGGAGGATATGTTTTGTATGATGAAAAAAAGATTCTATTCATTTCACAGATACTTAATTTCACTTCTACTTGGGGGTCCCCATTGTTAGAGTAATTCATATCCATCTCCTTATAACTATTATAATGATTGTAAGGTGGGGATGGAAATATGATGTATGAGTCCACCTCAAATGTATATTTTCTGGATTTCTCTTCTAGTTTCTACTACAATAATGAATTTTAGTCACATTTAACCAAGGTAGAGTTAGTGAAAAATTCAAACTGAATAGTGTTAAAACAAGTTGATATTAAATTAAATTTCACCCTCATATGTGACAGATTTTACTTATTTTTTTAAATGAGAGGTCACCAAGAACTATTCCTCCTCAATAATTACCTATCACAAACTAGGCCAAGCTGACATCTAACTTAACACCTGACCTGGTCTATAGAAATGCCCAAGATATGTTCCTGATCCTCCCTGGATGATAACTAGTGCCATATATTAAGAGAATTCAATAGAATGATTTATCCAAATAAACTTAGGAACAAAATACCAAAAAAGAGCACACAACAATAAAATATAATCCAATGATCAAAATAAGTATAAAAATTGGATCCAAATATAACTATGGTTAAACAAAATCAGAATCTAAAAACAAAACTAAAACCAAAATAAAAACAACTTGATCTCCATGTTACCTCTTATTCACCACCAACCATAAGACTACCCTGCTCCAAAGGAAACTCAAACTAGAATCCTGAACCTACAAAAAATCTCATATCATCGATGCCGAGTGGCATAAGTATGGTGTGATAATAATCCAATAATTAGGTATGTACCATAGATTCAATAAATTTTCTTCCCCAAAACAGTTTACAAACACTAGTTTGAAATACATATAAGAAAATAGTGTTTTTAACATTTTAAGGAACCAAACAAAAATTTTCTTGAAAAATAATTAAAGAAACAACACAAACACAACTATTCATTTTAAAGATGGTTTTATATCTGAAATATTATTTAAAAACCAAATTCCAAATAAAATACAAAATATGATGATCAAAGAATCACGCCACAAATAAAAAGGAAACCATAAAAATAGGTAAAACTAGTAGAACAGATAAACGAGGTGTAGTAGAGTAAAACGAGCACATACATTTATTAATAATGAGAATTTTATAAGAATATCTTGAAGAATCCCATAGATGTACTTAGTTTATAATCACCTGGTGTCATATGGTGTAGCTCTCTATTAAATAACCAACTGGATTCCCTAAACTAGCATCACCTGTAGTAATGGACTTCTGGCCTCTCAATAAATACAGGTTATACAAACCAATATAACTGGGGTCGATAAGAAACTATCACTCAACCCTCTTGATGATTCCTAGGAATCCCATGATAATAGTTCATTGTAAATGGGGAGGTCATCACACACTTTAAAAAACCAATAACCCACATTCCGTGGTTCCTGAATATCCCAAACAGCAATACCACCTATGAAATGAGCCTTTCCTCAAATGGTCCACTATAGAGGTGTCCGTCCCACATCAAACAACCAAGATTACAATCATGCCTAAGCATCACATGAGTCTTGAAACCACTTTCTATTGAACCCCAATATACCAACCTTGCCTTACCCATTTATAAATAAATGTCATTTCAAAAACCATTTCCAAAATCAAGTTAAAACACCATTTTGACTAGGGAAGTGCAAAATAAGACTTTATTCCATTCATTCACCAAACCACACTTCCATGTTCCAAATGAGCCAAACTCTAGGAAATTTTTTTGGAACCAACATGGTATTCATTTGAAAAAAAATAACCATTTAGAAGAACTATGAGTTTTTCGGAGAACCATTTGAAAGGAGATGGTTTAAGGAAGAGAATGAGGAGGGATTTTTTTTGAAAGTTAGTGTTTTAAAGTGGACATGATATTATAATACCAATATCATTTGTGATCCCCTAAATGTGTCAAATCTGTGAACACATTGATAAAACACTATCATATGGAAAATAAATTGAAGTTTCCAAACACCAAAGGTTCAATTTAAAGAAACACAATTATCACAATAACCCATAATAAGAATCCATATTTAATGACAAAAACACCAAAAGGAACCAAAATCCATTTATAATAATCAACTCACAACAAACCAAATTACCAAAACATAACTAATGACAAACATACTCAAAATCACCCAATTTCATTTCAAAATACCCTTTATCATTTCCTCAGGCACCTTGCACACATATACATATAAGCATAATTTAGAAAATCCTTTGAAAAATAACTTTCTTAAAATTACCAATAAGAAAACATCAAAATGTATAAAACATAAACATTACAAGCATGATTATAGAAATTTAAAAGCATTCAAGGAAAGATAGACCATCAATAGATTGTATCAAAAAGGAAATGAATGAAAAAACCTACCTAAACGGTGTGCAAAAGAAAAGTAACCTTAAAAAGAGGAAGGAGAAGACCCAAGGATCAATCCACACACCCAATTACCAATGAAAACAACCCACATTAGCCAAACCATACCCCAGGGTTCATCCAAGAATAAAACCCACCAAGGAAGAACCAAGAAACAAGAGAGAAAGAGAAGAAGAGGAGAAAATTTACCATGAAATTCAAATAAACATACTTAGAATCTTATAGGACCTCCAATTGAGGAATGTGATCAAGGGAGGATGGTTTAGAGAGTTCCATGGTGTGCATTGGTTGAGAAAGGGAAGGAGGAATCAATTTGGGGTTAAAATAGGGGAGGGGGTAGAATAAGGAAATAAAATTTTAAATGACATGGGAAAGTCACATGGTTAGGCCACATGACCAAATTTCATGCCAACCATGCACATGATACTGTATAAGGAGAACACCCATATAGTTTGGGAAATCATGCACTAATTGTGCAAAATGGATTTGTTAAATAATAGGTCCTCCCTTCATGCTTACTACAAAGTTTCCTATAACCGTGCACAAACAATGTGATTTTTCCCTGATACCAAGAAAATCCTGATGGTCTCTTCTAATCTATTCATGGTTCATTCCTAACTATTTTCAAACCATGCATAGGGACAAAAACCACCTAAAATATCCAAAACTCAAAAAGTTTCACCCGGAGTTCAAACCAAACCTCAACCAAAAGGACCAATACAAAAATAAGAACAAAATAAAATAAAACAAAGGCTATGGTGTGATAATTATCCCCACTACAAAACTTCCTACCCCCATAAATTCACCAACCCATACAATAACAAAAAATCTACTCAGAATAGAGCGTATCCAAACATAACCATGATCCTCACGGTGACCGTTCAACTCCACAAGTTTCACCCAAACAGATCTATGTAAAAACCACAATGAGGAGAATTCCATATAAAGAAAAGGTAAGGGTTCTCCCCACCATAAGAAATGATCTAACACCACATCATCTATAAGAAAACACTCAATGTATTGGCACCGACATGGGAAACCATAAAAAAATCCACACCTAAAACATGGGAAAATCCCACATGATACAACTTGGGATTTACCAGCACAAATAATCCAATAAAACCTCCAAGAACCCCCAGAAAGAACTCAAACCAAACAATGAACCAAACCACGATTCATCATTTCCATAAGACTCAAGCATATCTAAAGCAAGCACGACCAAAATCCAAAAGAGATCCACCAAAAATCTAACCACACATATTCTCTAAATAGATCCCAACCAAAAAATTTACATGAAATTGAGATTAATACATTTTAAAAAAGGAGGGAGACATCCAAAAAACAAAGAAAATAGATCAATAAAACTTAAAAAATCCCCTTTTCAACACTGGATAGAAAGCTAGGCTAAAATCCACCATACCCCTAGTGATTCATAACTACGTGAGAATCTTCACTTTGGAGCCTATGGTTGGATCCCTAATGTCATGAAGCTTAGACCACCCCATAGCTAGGAGATAACTACATCTAACTGAGACTTCCTTCTCTATCTATACTGCTTGCAGAACTTCTCCAAGTGACCCAAATAGCCACATCGCTGACAAGACTTTGGAGGATTACGGAAGGATGTCTTTGAATGCCTGAAAAAACCACACTAAAATAACATGAGTGAGTTTTCCGATGAAGAATAAATCAAAACTGAAAAAGTAAACTCTTTTGAAATGAGTTCCTTGGTATACACCTCTCGCCAGATGAGAAACCTTCATGAGCATCAGGAAAAACTTGATAGCCAACCGCCACAGACTAAACTCTAAGAACCACCTCTTATAAAAGCACTTCACCCACCAACATTTTTGAACTAAACTTTCTTAGTTAAGACGATTATATACTAGATCTTTATATGAAGACCCCATATCAATATAGGTGATTTTAGTTGATCCTCATATGCTATCTCTAGAGTGAAAGAAACCAATTCCTTATAGTGGCCAACATAGGGATTTATTGTCCACTGAACTTACTGAACAACCAACAACTATGATACTTTCCTATACTTTACCACTTCAGGTATAAAACATTGGGTATAATTTTCCTTAAACACCTCCCATAGCATCCCAATATACAATGATGACGGGTCACTCACCTTCCATCGATCCAAGGTCTGACCTCTAAATAAACCCAAAATTGACTTTTACTCTCACTACATCGGGAGTTCCCAATGACCTGGAAACTCCTTTAGCTTACTCAAGCCACTCTAAAGCTGGTAATGTACCAAGATAACCTAGAAAAATAGGAAACATATGTAACAAACACAATCCCACAACTCCATTAGAAGTATAGGCAGGGTCAACCCCTAGAAGAGTCTCATTAGAAACCTATGAGATCTTACTCTATGACATACTATATACAAAATAAAAAAAAAATTAAATCAAAATCAAACAAAAAAGTCACACAAAACCAAAACACCAAGATCAAGCCAAATAAAAAATCAAAAAACCAAAAAACCGAATTCAAAACTAGAATTCTATTTCAAAACCACCATTCCCATCTCAAATTCCTAAACCACCTGGACCCAATGAATATTTCTAAATACCAAAACCCACATTTCATAAATAAATCACACTCCCATTCTCTCCTTTAAAGAAAAACAAAACCCAAAAAGCTATTTTCCTTTCAAGATAATTTTTTATAGAAGCCCATTTTCCATTTTCAAAACCCACTTACATCGATTAAAACCAAACAAAACTCACACTAAACTCCCGGAATGAGGAACTAGTGGTCATGCATAACCTGGAAACATGGTTAGTGGGCCATTCCCCAGGCACTCTCCAACCACTAAGAATACCCTAAACCATGTAATTAGGCTCCACATTGTTCACTACACCACGTAAGACCATCGCACATCACTAGTTCACCTCCATTGTTGTTCCCCATCCACACACCAAAAACCAAAACAAAGTCTCAAATCATGGACTACCATGAAAAATTGAGGTTTAGGATGAGTAAGAGTTCGTGATGGTCTTCCCATACCTACCTCTTGAGTCCCAAAAATCCTAATATATAAACTACCAATTGCCCCAAATAACAAAGGGGTACTCTAATACCATTTTTCACGAACTTGTCTCGGATGCCATTCGACCCGATACCTGACCCGGTCCACAGAAAGGGATGAGAGGAATTCTCAATCCTCCCCGGATGGTGACTAGTTTAGGGCCTCAAGATAATTCAATGGGAATAATTTATCTTAATAAACTCAGGATCAAAATGTCAAAATAGTGAAAACAAAAAGAAACTATTATCCACAGATCAAAATAAATCTAAAAATAGGATCGAAATACAATTATGGATGAACAAAATCATAATCTATAAAAAAACTAAAAAACCAAAAAAAAACTCAATATCTGTGTGACCTATTGGTCACCACCAACAAAAATACCAAGCTACTCCAAATGAAACTCAAACTAGAAACCTAAACCTGAAAGAAAGCTCAGGTCTACTAACACTGAGTGGCATAAGTAAGATGTGAGCATAAGTAGATCAGTAGGTAAGCACCCCAGATTTCGTGAATTTCATTTTATGAAATAGTCTACAAACAGTAGTTTGAAATATATATGAAAATAGGGGTTTTAACATTTTAAATAACCAAAGAAAACTTTTCCAGAAATCCACTTTGAGAACCAACACACACACATAACTAATCCATTATAAAATAGTTTTCCATATCAAATCCAGTTAAAAAAACAAATACCAAATAAAAACCCAAATTAAGTGATCAAAGAATTATGTCACAAAAAAAGGAAATAGTACAAGAAGTAAGAAACTAGAAGAATATATAAATCAGGTGCAATTGAGTAAAATGATCACATACATTTAGTAATTATGAAAATTTCCTAAACACCTCAAGAATAAATACCTATACGTACTCAGTTTGGACTCACCTGGTGGTGTATGGTATAACTCCCTATTCAATAAGCATATGAATGTCATAAACTAGCCTCATAAGTGGCAATGGACCTATGGTATCTTAGTAAATCTAAGGGGTACCAACCCATCTAATCAGAGATGATAAGAAAACATAACTCAATCGTCTAGATGATTCCCATGGATCCTATCATAATAATACATGGTGAATGATGAGTTCCATAAAAATGTTCTATAAACCAATAACCCACATGCCACAGTTCTTTACTAGATGAGACACTAAAATCACAGATGAAATGAACCTCTCCTAGAAGGGTCCACCATAGAGGTTTCCATCACACATCAAAAAACCAAGGTGCCAACCGGGGCTACACAACACATGAGTCTCAAAACCACTTTCTGAAGAACCACAAGGTACTGACTAGGCCTTATCCACTTACAAACCAATTCCATTTAAAAAACCATTTCTAAAACCAAGTTGAAACAACATTTTCACATTAGAAGTTCCAAAAATCCTTTATGCCAATCATTTTTCAAACCACACCTCAATGTTTCAAATGGGCCAAAATCTAGGAAACCATTTTTGAACCATCTTTGAATTTATTTGAAAACCAAATAATCAGAACTAAGGGTTTTTAGGAGAACCATTTGAAATGATAAGGGTTAAGGAAGATAAGGAGGAGGGGAATTTTTTTGAAATATGGGGTTTTAAAGTGGACATCATCTTAAAATGCCATTATCATTTGTGAGACCCTCCATATGTGAACTCCACGCACACATGGATGACCCACATCCAATGGTACATAGATTAAAATCTATAAACACCAATGGTTTAATTCTATGAAACACAATTTCCATAATAACCCATAGAAAGAATATATACTTAAGTAAAAAATCCCACAAAAGGCACCAAAATCCATTTATAAGCCTCAACTCACAACAAACCAAATTACCAGAACATAACCAAGGCCAAACATACTCTAAAGACTTCAATTTCATTTCAAAATACCAATCAAAATTTCATCAAACACCCTACACATGTATACATATAATAATAGTTTTATAAATACTTTGAAAACCCACTTTTTACCATACCAACAAAAATACATTTAAATTTATCAAACAAACACATCATAAGCATGATTATATCATTTTAAAAGAATTTAAGTAAAGCTCAATCATCAATGAAATGTTCTAAAATGGAAATGGATGGAAACACCTTCCTCAACGGTGCACACACACAATGGAACCTTCAAAATAGGAATAATAATACCAAAGTATAAAAACACACACCCTAGAACCAAAGAAACCAACCCACATTTTCTAACCCATAACCTAAGGTTCGACCAAGAAGGAAACCCACCAAGGAAGAACCAAGAACTGAGAGAAAATGTGAATAAGATGAGAAAATTGTCTAACAAATTCAATGAATATTACCATAAAACCTTAGAGGATCTCCAATGGAGGAATGAGAGTAAGGGAGGAGGGTTTTGGGAGCCTCTGGTGTGCTTAGGACAAGAAAGGGGAGGAGGGATAAATTAGGGATTACCAGAGGGGAGGGGTAGAATAGAAAAATAAATGTTTTAATGAACTCAAAGAGTCGCATGGTTAGGTCACATAGTTTTCAAAACCATGCACCAATTTTGAACACCCTACTAGATAAGGAGGAAACCCACATGGTTCGGCTGCACAATTTGAGATACCATATGCAAACCATGTAGAATAGACCGTTCAAATTGCATAGCCTTCCCGTATTCTTATCGCATGGTTTCCTCTAATTGTTCACAATCCGTGCACTTTGTCCTTGACAAAAAAAGCTTCAAATTCTATCTTGGGCCACACATGGTTTGTCCCAGAAAATTATCAAACTGTGCATAGGGAAAAAAACCACCACACATATCAGAAACATAAAAATATTCACCCGTAGTTCAACCTGAGTCTCAACCAAAAGATCCAATACCAAAATAAGAATAAAATAAAAGAGGAAACAAGGTCAGGGTGTGATAATTATCCACCCCACAAAAAATTATTCCCCTAGAAAATAACTATGCCGAATGACCAAAAAAACTCTACCCGAAGCAAAATGAATCCAAATAGAACCATGAGCCTTGGGGTGACCTTTCAACTACACAAGTCACACCTGAAAAAATCAAGAAAAAAATCACAATGAGGATAAGCACAAATAAGGAAAAGGGAAGGGTTATCTCCACCACATGAAACCAGATAACACCACAACACACATAAGTGAACAATCAATGCGATGATACTAACACAGGAACGCCCAACACAACCCACACCCCAAACACTAGGAAAACCCACATGAAACAACTCAGGAGTTCCCTATGCCGATCAACCTATAAAAACCCCAAGAACCCCTATAAGGAACACAAACCAAAAAAAAATTAATAATGACTCATCATTTACACAAGACTCATACATATCCAAAGAGAGGATGACTGAAATCCAAAACTGATCCACCAAAAATATAATGGCACATATTCTCAAAATAGAGCACAACCACAAAACTTACAAGAAATTTTGACTAATAATTTTATAAAAAAGAGATATACTACTAATAAAAAAGATATTAGAGTAAGAAAACTTAAACTATCCCCATTTAATCACTGAAGAGAAAACTGAGGTATGGTCCCCTACATCCCTGTAAATTCCTAATTGTGTGATAATATTCACTTCGAGGCCTATGGTTGGAGACCTAATGTACTAAAGAGTATTCTGCCTCATAGATCGGAGCTAAATACCTCCGATTGAGACTTCCTCTTCTATCCATGCTTCTTGTATAATTTCTTCAAGTGACTCAAACAGAAACACCACTGAAATACAATGGAGAATTACAACAAGACGACTTCAAATGCCCAAACCGACCACACTGAAATCACACGAAAGATAGGTCTGATGAAAAAGAATTCTGAACTAGAAAAGGAAGCTATTTTGAAATGGGTTCCTCTAGAATACACCCTTCACTAGATGGGGAACCTTCATGAGCACCTAGAAAAAAATGATTACCTACCACCACTGACTGCACTCTAGGAACCACCTCAGTAAGAAATGCTTCAACCAACAACCTTTTAAATCAAACTTCCCTAGATGAGAGGACTCACTCATTTTTCTCTAGATAAGGACCCTAGAGTAAGAGAGCTATTTTTAGATAATTCTACAAAAATATCAATGGAGAGAAGGAAACAAGTTCCTTGATGTTTTCAACATATGACTTTATTGTTTACTTGTCTTACTAAACACCCAACAACTCTTCCACTTTCCTCTACTTCACCTCATCAGGTATAAAGCCATCCCAAATTGCAATGATAATGGGATGATCACCTTCCAATGATCCAATGTAGGACCTATAAATGAACCCAAAATGGAATGCACTCTCATAGCTTTGGTATCTCCTGATGACCTGCAAACAACATTGAATTCATCAATCCACTCCATAGCCTATAATGGGATTCTATCTCCATGAAAAATAGGAAAAACCAGAAAAAAATTGATCGTACAACTCCACTCAGAGTTTGGGTAGGGGAATCTACTGGAAGAGACTCCCTAGAAATGTATAATATCTTTCTCGATGGCATACTCTATACAACACAAAAAATAAAAAACTGAATCAACATCAACCAAAATAGGAACTACAAACCAAAACATATATCTCAATCTAAACACCAACTCAAAAACCAAAACATCAAAATTAAATCCTAAATTAACTTTCACAACCACCATCCCCATCTCAAATTACAGGACCCCTTGGCCCTAAGGTTTCTTTCTAAATAAAAAAAATCCACTTTTTAAAAAAATCACCCTCTCATTCCCACCTTTAATAAAATACCAAACCCCAAAAACCATCCTACAATAAATTTTTTTTAGAAACCCATTTTTTATTTTCAAAATCCAATCATGCTGATGAAAAATGAACCCAAAAAACAACTCACACCAAACTACCAAAATGAGGACGTTGTGGTCATGCATAACTTAATGACATGGTTAGTGGGACATTCCCCAAGCACATACCAACTACTAAGAGTACCTTGAACCATGTACTTGGGCTCCACATGAGCCATTAATCCACTTAATCCAACCGCACATCACTAGTTCACCTATATTTTCATTCTCCATCCACACACCCAAAGCCAAAAAGGCTCAAATCCTGGAATAACCTGGAAACTCAAGGCTGAGGATGAGTAAAAGTTCACAACGCTCTTTATACACCTACCTCCCAAGTCTTGAAAATCCTAATCTCCAAACAACATAATGCCTCAAATAAAAAATGGCTACTCTAATACCATTTTTTACAAACTAGGATGGGATGACATCTGACCCGACACATGACCTGGTCAACGGAAAGGCCCGAGAGGCATTCCCGATCCTCCCGGGATGGAGATATCATCATGCATCAAGATAATTCAATGGAAATGATTTATCCCATTGAAACTATAAAAAAATACCAAAACAGAGCATGAAACAAGAAACTATAATCCAATTATAAAAATGAATATAAAAAAGGATCCAAATACAATTATAGCTGAACAATATTATAATATACAAATAAAATAAAACCAAACAAAAAAAAACTCAATATCCATGGGAGCCCTTGTTCACCACCAACCAAAAGACCAACCTTCTCCAATGACCACTTGAACGAGAAACCCGGACCTTCATAACAACCGGAGTCTACCAACACTGTGTGGCATAAGTAGGGTGTGAGCATAATCAGCCCCGTAAGAAATCACCATAGATTTCATGAATTTCATTTCCCAAAATAGTATACAAACACAATTTTTAAATAAATATAATAAAATGGGGATTTTAATATTTTAATGAACCAAACAAAACCTTTCCAAAAAAACACTTTAAGAAACAAAACACACACACCTATTATTTTTCAAAATGGTTTTCCATCTCAAATATTGTTTTAAAAATAAATTCCAAATGAAAATCCAAGCCAGTTGATCAAATAATCATGAAAAAAATAAATAGAAAATAATATTAGTAGGTATAAATTAGAATAATATATAAACAATGTGCAATATTGTAAAACAAGCACATATAGTTAGTAATCATGTGAATTTTCTAAACATCTCTAGAAGTAATCCATGGATATAATTAGTTTGTAATCGCCTACCAATGTATGGTTCATCTCCCTTTTCAATAACCAATTGGCTACACTAATCTATCCTCATTAGTGAAAATTTCCCTCTATCCACTTAGAAAATCTAGGGGGTTCCAACTCATCTAATCATAATTTATAATAATCCATCACATGACCCTATAGATAATTCCCAAGAATCCCATTATAATAGTATATTGTGAATGGGGATGTCCTCACATTCATGGCATACATCAATAACTCAAATTACAACATTCTTTCCTAGTCCAAATGCTGAAATCACCTATATGATGACCCTCTCCTCGGAGGCTCCCCCATAGAGGTTTCCATCACACATCAAACAATAAAGGTGACAACTAGGCCTACACATAACATAAGTCTTGAAACAACTATCTAAAGCACCATAAGGTAATGACCATTCCTTATCCATTTTCAAACCAGGTCCATTTCCAAAACTACTTCCAAAACCAAGATGAAACACCATTTTCACAGGGTATGTGACAAACAAACCTTTTTACCATTCATTTTCTAAACCACACCTAAAATTTCCAAATGGGACAAACTCTATAAAACACATTTGGAAAAAAATTGAACTTATTTGAAAACAAAGTAACCATTTAGAAGCATTAGAAATTTTTAGAAGAACTATTTGAAAATTAAAGTGTTAAGGAAGGGAAGAATGAGGGAACAAATTATTTTAAATCAGGGGATTTAAAGTGGACATCATCTTGAAATTAAATTTTCATATGTGAGCCCCTCCATGTGCGCACTCCGTGCGCACATGGATGATCCCAAATACAATGGCTCAGAAATTGAATTTTCCAAAAACAAAAGGTTTAATTTTAGGAAACTAAATTAGCACAATAACCCATAGAAAGAATCCATAATTAAGTAGCAATCCCACAAAGGCACCGAATTCCATTCATAAGCCGCAACACACATCAAACCAAATTACCAAAACATAACCATGGATAAATGAACTCTAAATAACCCCATTTCATTTAAAAATACCAATCAAAATTTCATAAAACACTATACACACATATCGATATTTTCATAGTTTATAAAATCCTTTGAAACCCAATTTACACCAAAATACTAACAATAAAATATCATAATTTATCAAAAAAACACACCATAAGCATGATTATAGAAATATAAAATCATTTAAGGAATGATCAAGCATTAATGAAATGTTCCAAACAGGAAATTGATGAAAAAAACTAACTTAATAGTTCACACACACAATGAAACCTTTGGAAGAGGAAGAAGAAGACCCATGGATCAAACTGTACACCCTAGAACCAAAGAAAACCACACATATTAGCCAACCCATACCCTAGAGTGTAACTAAGAGGGAAACCCAAAAAGGAATAACCAAGAACCCAGAGTGAACGAGAAGAAGAATAAAAAAATTGAATAGAAATCCAAATAAACTCACCTTAGATCCTTAGAGGAGCTCCAATGGAGGAATGTGATCAAGGTAGAAGGGGTTTTGGGATACCCTAGGTGTGCCTAAGTCATAAAAGGGGAGGAGGGATCAATTTGGGGTGAATATAGGGGAGATGTAGAATAGGAAAATTAAAATTTTAATGACATTGGAATGTTTCAGGGTTAGGCCATAGAATTTTCCAAACAGTATGACAACCATGCACACTCTAATGGAGAAGGAGGACACCCACATGGTTTTGCTGCATGGTTTGGGAAACCATGCCCCAACCGTGAAAAAATGACCTTTTCAAATTGAAAATCACCCCTTCCACATTCCTCATGGTTTCCTATAATAGTGCGCAAAACATGCACTTTTTCCTCCACACCAAAACAATCCAAAAGTTTTCTCCTGGTCTATACATGATTTGTCCCAAACTGTGCTCAAACTATGAATAGGGGAAAAAACCATCTGAAATATCTAAAACTCGAAAATTTTCACCCAGAGTTCAACCCAAACCTCAACCAATATATACAATACCAAAATCATAATAATATAAAAGAGAAACCAAGGTCATGGTGTGAAAAATCTCCCCTCCCAAAAAAAATTATCACCCTATAAATTCATCCAAACAAACAAGAACCAAAACTATATACAAAATGTAATGATGTAAAAATGGAACCATGAGCCTAGAGGTAAACTTTCAACTACACAAGTCACACCTGACTAGATATAGGGAAAAACCAAACTGAAGAGAACCATAGAGAAAGAAAAGGGAAGCGTTCTCCCCACCATAAGAAGCCAGATAAAACAAAATCTGCCACAAGATAACTATTGATGTGACAACACTAACCTGAGAACCCCTAACACAAACCATACCATAAAGACTGGGAAAACCCACAAAAAACAACTCAATAATTCCCCACACCGATCAAACTATAAAACCCATAACAACCACCTTGAAATAAATCATTCCAAAAAGTGATCCGAACAATGATTTATCATTTCCTTAAGACTCAAGCATATCTAATGCAAGTTTGACAATAATCTAAAACAGATCAACCACAAAGCTGACCACACAGATTCTCAAAATAAAACACAACCACAAAAAATACATGAAATAGATTCTAATACTTTTAAAAAAATACAGAGAGCTCCAAAAATAAATACATTATAATAAGGAACTTAAACTTTTCCCATTTCAACACTGGAGATAAAACTGAGCCAAGGACCCCCACACCCCTAGCAATTTCTGACTATGTGAGAAGCATCACAACAGGGCCTATGGTTGGAGACTTTATGTCTTGTAGAATCTACCACCACATATCCAAGAGGTAACTACCTCAGAATAATAATTTCTATTTTGGCCATGCTACTTGCAGAACTTCTCCAAGTGACCAAAACATTTACATTGCCAACAAGAAATTGGAGTATTATGAGAGGAAGAATTTAAATTCATGAACTAAACACACTAAAATAAGAAAAGTGATCATTTTTATGAACAAGAATTTGAAACCAACAAAGTAAAGTTTTCTAAAATGGGTTCCTCTGGAATACACCACTCTCCATATGGGGAACCCTCATGAGTGCTAGTAAAATTCTGATTTCCAACAACCACAACCTGTAATCATGGAACCACCTTATATATAAATGATTAAACCACCAAATTTTTTAACTAAACTTACCTAGATTAGAGGACTCACTCCTTGATATCTGGATGATGACCCTAGATGAAGAGTGAATTTTCAGATGATCCTTAGATGCTATCTCTAGAGAGAAAGAAACCAGCTCCTTGAAGTGGTCAACATAGGCCTTTATTGTCTAATAGCCTTACTATACACAAAAAAACACTACCAATTTAATCCAATTCAAATAAATACGTATAATACATTGGATAAAAGTGGTCTTAAACTCCTCCCATGTCATCCCAACTTACATTGATGATGGGGCGATCTCTTTCCACTGATCCAAGGCTGGACCTCCAAAAAACCCAAATCTGCACACACTCTCTTTTATTTGGGAGTTCCCAATGACCAAAAAACTCCTATGAATTTTTCAATCCACTCCAAAACCTATAAAATACCTCAATCACTATGAAAAATAGAAAAAAAACTAGAACAAACTTGATCCCACCACTCCAATGGGAGTCTGGGTTGGGTTAACCACTAGAAGATACACACTAGAAAACTCTAAGATATTTCTTGGTGGAATGAAATATACAAAACAAAAAAAATAGAATCAAATTCAACCCAAAAAGGAACTCCAAACCAAAACACCAAGCTTAATAAAAACACCAAATCAGAAACCAAAACACCATAACAAAAATAATAATTATCTTTCAAATCCACCATTCCCATCTCAAATTAAAAAACCACATAGACCCAAGGGAAATTTACAAATACCAAAAACCACTTTTAAAAACCATCTCTCACTTCTATTCTCTCCTTTAAATCAAAAGAAAACCCCCAAATCCACCTTCCATTCAATTTTTTTTTCCATAAAACCATTTTTCATTTTCAAAATCCACTCATGCTAATGAAAGCCAAGATCAAATAGAAACTCACACCAAACTCATGGAATGGGAAATTAGTGGTCATATGTAACATAAATACATGTTTAGTGGGCCATACCCCAAGAACACACCAACAACTAGGAGTACCCTAAACCATGTATTCAAGCTCCACATGGTTCACTACTCAATTCAAGTCCACTGCACATCATCAGTTCACCTCTATTTTCATTACCCATCCACACAACCAAAACCAAAAAAAAACTCAAAGACTGAACTACCCTAGAAACTTGAGCCTTAGGATGTGTAAGATTTCACAAATTCTTCCCATACAAACCTCTAAATTCTTGAAAATCCTAATATCTAAACTAACTGATGCACCAAATAAAAAAGGGATGCTTTGATACCATTTTTTCATGAACCAGGATGGGCTTCCATCTGACCTGACACCCAACCTGACTCACGACAACACTCGAGAGGCATTCCTGATCTTCCTAGGATAGTGACTAGAACCAAAAATCAAGATATTTCAATGTGAATTATTTATCCTAATAAACTCTAGAAAGAAATACCAAAACATATCATGCAGTAAGAAACTATAATCCACCGATCATAATAAATATAAAAATAGGATCCAATTAAAAATTTGGATAAAAAAAACATAATATAAAAAGTAAACTAAAAACAAATAGAAAACAACATGATCTACAAGTGGCCTCTTGGACACTACAAACCACAATACCAACTTGCTCTAAAGGAAAATTGAACTATAAAACTGAACTTGAAAAACATCTTTGGTCTATCGACGTTGAGTGGTATAATTAGGGTGTGAGAATAAATTGGTTAGTAGGTAAGCAACATATATTCCATGAATATACTTTCCCAAAATAATTCATAGAAACTAGTTTAAAATACATATGAGAAAATGGAGTTTTTAACATTTTAAATATCCAACAACAAATTTTTTAGAAATCCACTTTACGAAACAACAGACACAAAAATATTACTTTTTTAATTTGGTTTTCAATCACAATTCCAGTTTAAAAAACAAATTCCAAATAAAAACCATAATCAAGTGATCAAAGAATCACTTCACAAATAAAAAGGAAACAATACAATAATGTTGAAACTAGAAGAATAGATAAAATAGGTACAATAGAGTAAAATCAAAACATATAGTTAGTAATCACATGCATTTCCTAAACATCTCTAGAAAAAATCCCTAGATGTGCTCAGTGCAGAATCACCTTCTGGTGTATGGTCAAAATACCTTGTCAATTACTTACTGGATACTATAAACTAGCCTTATTAATGGTAATTCCCCTCTAGTCTCACAGAAAATCTAGGGGGTACCAAACCATCTAATCGGAGTTGTCAAGAAACCATCACTAGACCCTCTAGATGACACATAAGAGTCCTATGATAGTAATACATGGTGAATGGGGAGTGTTGGACTACTCATGTTTTAATTCTCACAAACCATATTTAGATATTTTTAGACTCCTCATGTTTTAATGCTCACAAATCATGTTTGGAGATTGTTGGAATTATCATGTTTTAATGATTAAAAATCATGTTTGAATCTTGTAAACTATGTTTAATCTTATTATATTATGATTTAGTATGATTATGTTTAATCTTAATCCATTCTGTAAAGATTTTTTCTTAAGGTAGGTTCCATATTTTCAAAAATTCTATGACATCATAAGCTTTCTACCGGTTACAGATTTTCACAAAGGACCTGATACCGATTCTATACTACCATTTCCAAGACACCATTAATAATTTTGACGAAGAAATAGACATCGTTACCAGAGACACCATTTCCCTGACATAGTAATCGTGCTACTGGTTCTAGAATTTGAAAATGGCCTGACACTGCAACATTGCTACCGGTTCTAGATCTTACCATGAATATCTGACCATGATAGTCTCATCGTGACTACCTTACCATGACTATGGAACCATGAATACCTCACCACAACTGTGTCACCATTCCATACTTAACCATTTTATTCTGTCTTTTCTAATAAAATTTAAATGTTGTTTCTGACCATCATATTTGAGTCATTTAATGACACTGATATAATTAATGATCTTTTACAGTCATATCAGAATACAATATGAGGTATGAGGAGTAAATATTTTTCACCTTGTTGGATCCAACACAAGAACCCAAAAGAAAAAAAAATTGTGGCCCTGGAGCAGAAATAGAGATATAGTTGATTTCATGAAAAAAGAAAAAAAGAAGAACCATACATGAAAGAATACACTAAAGGAATAAATCTTAATTCTTAATAGTTATAGATGAAGAAGAACCTACTATAAACCATCTTGAAAGAATCCTTGTAGTAACTAAAATAATAAAAAGAACATCTCACTACACTAAAACACCAGAACAGTCACCTCATGACACTCTGTTTTCAGAAGAGGATTGGAACATTGTATCTGCTGCACCAAAAGAGTCCAAATATGCATTTCACGACACATAGAGCCTTCTAAACTCTATCTCATTACTCTTTCTATGTTGTGTAATATTTTATTACTCTTTGAGTAGTGTGTGCATCTATATTAAAAACACACACTGTTTCCTACACCGAGATGGAGGATATAAGATATCCTCATTCAAATATCTTTTACACCTTGTTTCACCCATGCATAACTGTGAAAGAGGTCCTGTGTGACCTTGATGATAGTTTTTCCACACAGAATAGTGGAAGAGGTCTTGTGACCTAGACAGTCTTATGTACTATTTTTAACCCTGATCAAAGGTGTGGATCAAAGACCATTATAGATATATATTTCTTGGTGGCAGGTGATCACCAAGTGGAGTGGATTATGTCTCATCTTGAGACTAAACCACTTATATTATTTTCTATGTCATTAAATTTAGTTGTTCTCTATTTTAACTCATATTTCAGAAAACTAAATTTTACTTTGATAGTTAGTCTTGGTTAGTAGTTATAACTTTTTTTGCCTATTTGAATAGTTTCAAAAGTTATATCAATGTCTCATATTGTTATAACGGAGAATTAATAAATATTTTGAGAAGCTATTTGAACAGTCAAGAATTTATAATTTTACTACCTTGATTAACTGTCCAGATTTATTTTCAATTGGGTGAAGATTTTAAATAAACCATTTTAACATAAATTTTTATAGGAACTCAATTCACCCCCACTATTGAGTGTCTTACTATGACCAAAATTTTGTATCATAGGGTGTTTTCAAGTTGTTGTTTTCATAATTTTTAAATCTATTTTAAAATCATATTCAACCTTGATTTTTGTTGTGTTTTAAAGATATTTAATTTTTTTAGTTATAAATTTATAGTTCTTTAAAATCATATTTCTTTATCATGGATAATATATTGGAAGGTTCTGATACCATCATACCTTTATTCCTTAACAAAAAAAATTATGCACACTGAAAAATTAAAATGAAAATGCACCTCTAAAGTTTGGGTTTTTCGATTTGGTCTTCATTTATAGATGAATATAAGATTCATTCTACTGATAGGAATACTTGGGATTACCCAAATAAGTCTTCTTATAATAATAATTGAAAATCCATGAATTCCCTATACCGTTCTTTAAGTGATGAAGAGTTTAATAGAATTTTTTCATGTAAAACAACCCATGAAATTGGGGACACATTATCTATTTCACATGAATGAACCTCTAGTGTCAAGTAAATAAGAATTAACAAATATAATATTCAATATGAAATATTTAAAATGAATCTTGATGAGATGACATGTATCTCAGGTTTAATGAAAATTTGAATACTGTGATGTCTATGGGAAGAGATGTTACAACCAAGGAGAAAATCATGATAATACTCAGATTCTTACCAGATATATGAGGAGGGACTTCTGTATCAATTAGATAATCCTGTGATATTAGTAAGTTTCAAGTCAAGGAGATGACAGAGAAGCTAATGATGTTTGAGGAAGAATTAAAAGTCAACAAGGAAGAATAATATGAATAAAAGAGAAAGTCAGTTGCTTTCAAAACCACTACTTCCAAAACAATGGAAAAGGAAAAGATAAAATCTCATTCTGATAGTACGAGTAATAAATATTCACCATCATATATTGATGAGAAAATGTATTAATTATCCAAGAGATTTAATAAATTTTATAGAAGGAATAAATTATTTAGGAAGCCTAACTATAAAGGTAAATATGATAACAAGGGAAACTATGGAAGAAAATTTATACTTCTAATGAAATAGTTTGTTATGAATGTAAGAGAAGAGGACATGTAAAGGCTGATTGTACCAAGATAAAATATAATAAGAGATATGAGGACAAATATAGAAAGTGTTAAAAGGAAATGAAAGAAAAATGGAGTGCTTCTGAAGAAATCTCAAGTGAGTTAGAGTCTTTACATGATGAAAAGGCTGACAAATACAGTATGTGTTTTATGAAAAACATAGATGAGGTAACCCTTGAGTATCCTGTACAAAAATTATTATTATTCTAGATATGAAAGTGATTTGGAAAATATGAACATTGATGAAATATTTGAGTATTTTAGAATAATATAAGACACTTTTAATGAACTAAAAGATAAATACAAATATTTAAAGAAATAACATGATTTGACTACCACTGTTAAATCTGAACTTGCTGTATAAAAAGAGAAAAATTCTCAACTTCTTAAAGAAAACAATGAACTCAAATTATCTAATGAGAAATTGGAAAAGGACATAGAAAAATTTACCAATGGAAAGAATACACTAACACAAATTCTCGGTAAACTAGTAGCTCCTAGGTATACTACTGGTATAGGATATCAACCTGGAAAAAGAAACTTTACTAGAAAATATGGAAAAACTAGTTTTTTCGCCTAAAATAGATAAATAGTTTGGAAGTTATAGTACTATGAACTATTTTACTGCTTCCAGTTTCACAAGATCGATTAGAGTTTACTTTTCAAATGATTTACAATTTTCTTATCAGAAACCCATGAAGCAAGTATGGGTTTATAAAGATCTTATTACTAATGTTTCTGGACCCAAGAAAATCTAGGTACCAAAATTTTATTTTGTTTGATTCTTATGTAGGAAATCTGTTTAAAGAGATCCTATAAAAGTATATGGTACTTGGACTGTGGAAGCTCAAGACACATTATAGAAGATTACTCATGCTTCAATATCTTGATAAAGATTTATGGTGGACATGTCACCTTTGGTGATAATGCTAAAGAAAAAATAACTGGCCTTGGCCAGATTGGTAACTCTAACTCAGTTTTAATTTCTAAAGTACTTTTTGTTCATGGATTAAAATATAACATGATAAATATTTCACAATTGTGTGATGATTGTTTTCATTTTAAATTTGAAAATAATGATTGAAATGTTTTTAATTCTAAAAATGAATTAATATTTTCTACTTTCAGAAATGAAATTATTTTTTCTGTTAATATAGATTCTTTAGTTTGTCAAAATGTTTCATGCTTAAGTGTATTTTTCAAAGAGTCTTGGATTTGTAATAAAAGACTAAGACACTATAATATACACTCCCATAGAAATATTATGATAAAAGTCTTAGTCAAATACTTACCCAAACTTTAGTTTCCAAATGACAAAGTATATAATCCTTGTCAAAAGGTTAAATAACACAAAATGTATTTCAAACCAAATAAATAAGTTTCAACTTCTCAACCTCTTGAGTTGGTTCACATGAATATTTTTGACCTTTTAGAGTCTCAAGTCATAATAGGAATCACTATTTCTATATTCTTGTATATGAATAATCTAGATATACTTTTAATTTCTTCTTGGCTCAAAAAAATTAAGCTTTCTCTCATTTTAATAAGTTTTCTAGGGCTGTAGAAAATCATGGTGGTCTTATAATTAAAACCTTAAGAAGTGACCATGACCATGAGTTTTATAACCAAGTGTTTTAATCTTTTTTCTCACAAAATGTATATACTCATAACTTCTATGAAACTATTACAACTCAACAAAATGGTGTTGTAGAAATAAGAAATAAAACCTTATAAGAAATAGATAGAACAATGCTTAATGAATATTTCCTACCTATATAATTTTGGAAAAAAGCTGTCAATATGACATGATATATAATCAATAGAGTCTTTATCAGACCAATTATTAGGAAATATCCTTATAAGTTGTGGAATAATAAAAAACCCAAGGTTAACTACTTCAATATTTTTGGTTGTAAAGTCTATATTCTTAACAAAACAGATAATCTAGACAAATTTGTCTCCAAGAGTGATGAAGGAATTTTCCTAGGTTATTTAACTTCTAGAAAATTCTATATAGTCTTCAATAAGAGAACCAAGTGTGTAGAAGAATATTCACATGTCAAATTTGATGAAACAGATCCTCATGAAGCTAAAACCTCCCTAGAAAATCTTGAGGATGATAAGTCAAATTTGGACATCAATGCTAAATCTTATGACCATCCTATGAAGGAAACTATTAAAACATATAGTTCTGGAAATTCTCCAGATTCCATCCATGATGAACCCAAACCTATTTAAGAACTTGAAATTACTAGTCCTTCTTTTTCTAGATTTGTTAGAATCCTTGAGAACCATCCTTTAGATGCCGTTGTTGGAGATTTAGATAAAGGAACTCAGACTAGTGCTTCTGTAAGAAATCAGGATGATCATCAAGGTTTCTTGTCACAACTTGTGGATAAAAACATCAATGAGGAAATAAATGATGAATTTTGGGTGATGTCTATGAAAGAATAATTAAATTAGTTTTAAAGAAATAATGTCTGGAAACTTATAGATAGACCTAAAGACATCTTGACCATAGGCACTAAATAGGTGTTTAGAAATAAATTAGATGAATTTGGTACTATAGTAAGGAATAAATCTAGATTAGTTTCACAAGGCTATAGTCAAGAAAAAGGGATTGACTATGAAGATAATTTTTCACCAATTTTTATACTTGAAGCCATTATAATATTGCTTGCTTATGCAAAAAATATAAATTTCAAACTTTATCAAATGGATGTTAAGAGTGAATTCCTAAATGGGTATATAGTTGAGGATGTTTTTTTGAACAACCCATGGTTTTACAAACCTTAATTTTATAAACCATGTTTTTAAATTAACAAAAGATTTATATGGTTTAAAGCAAGATCCAAGAGCTTGGTATGATAGACTAAGTAGTTTTCTTATTTCCAAAGGTTTTACAAAAGGTATAACTGATCCTACTCTTTTTATGAAAATGATTTCTAAATATGTTTTAGTTTTTCAAATCTATGTTGATGATATTATTTTTGGATCTTCAAAAAATAATTTTTGCATTGATTTTTCAATGATGATGAAAAATGAATTTGAAATGAGTTTGATGGGTGAACTGAAATTCTTTCTTGTATTTCTAATATTTTTCAAAATAAATAAGGTATTATTATAAATCAAAGTAAATATACTAAAGATATTATAAAATTTTTTGGTATAGATAATACTAAAAGTGGTGATACTTAAATGAGTACCACCTGTAAGTTGGATCTTGATGAGAATGGTAAATCTATTGATCATATCACATACATAGGAATGACTGGGAGTTTACTCTACTTGACTTGTAGTAGGCATGATATTATGTTTTAGTGTGTTTATGTGTGATCATTTTCAATCCAATATTAAAGAGTCACATATTCTTTCTATCAAAACAATTTTAAAATACCTAAAACATACTACTAACTTAGGAATATTCTATCCTAGAGGAAAATCATTTGACATAGCTAGATATTCAGATGCTTATTTTGGTGGTTGTAATTTAGATAGAAAAAGAACCTATGGAACATGTCACTTTTTAGGAAAGTCACTAGTTTCATGGTGTAGTAAAAAGAAAAATTCTATTGTATTATCTACTACTGAAGGTGAATACATAGCTGCTGGTGGTTATTGTGCTCAGATTTTATGGATGAAACACACCTTACTAGACTATGGATATCAATTCAGGAATGTACCTATAAATTGTGATAACACAAGTGATACTAACATATCAAAGAATCCTATTTATCATTCTAGAAAAAATCATATTGATGTAATACATCAATTTTTTATAGATCATTATCAAAAAGGTGACATTACTTTAGAATTAATTAGCATGAAACATTATCTTGCAGGCATTTTCACTAAGCCATTAAATTATGAAAGAAAGAATTACATCAAACATGAATTAAGAATGATTAACCTCAAGTGAATATTACAATGTCTCAAGATTATTATCTCAGTTCACTATTTCAAGATTACTATCTCAGTTTAATGTCTCAGGATTACATTCTCAGTTTACTGTATGAGGATTACCATCTCATAGCTTGTTGTCTTTGTTTTCTATCTCATTCATTACAGTGACACCATTTTGAGTCACACCATAATATTAAAATTGTGAATATCTTTACCAGTTTCACTGTATTATTCAGAGTTTCTTTTTTTTTTAAATATTTATTTTGGTATCACGTGTTTTATTTACCACATTTTTGTTTTGGAATCATTTTAACTCCATAAATGATAAATACCAATCACTTCACTTCTCTCGAGCCCACTTCTCTAAAAAAAACCATCTGACTCTTTCAAACCGCTTTCCCTCATTCTCATCCTTCTTCTGCATATGTTAAATGCCCAGGATGAAGAGTCCATCCTCTTCGACTCCTGAGAAATGCAGGTCTCATAAGAAACAGAAGAAGGCTCCTGTTGTAATGCCTGAGAAACCACTGAACCTAGGTCTTGAGGATCGTAAAGTCATGCCTGAGGAGGAAATATGTTCAAAGTGGATCTTGACTAGTAATTCTCTTTCTCTAAGAGTTCTAAAAGAACAAGGTTGGTTGGATTGGTTTACCAAGGATAAAATATCCATTTAACCTAATCTTATTTCTGAGTTTTATCAGTATTTCTAGTTTTCCTTCAACTTCAATGATGATTTTATGGTGAGGATCTGGGTAAATGGTCAAAGATTCACTTTTTCTGTGAGGTTATGGGTGGACTGCTTATGAATTAATCATGAAAGAAATTTCGAGCACTACTAAAGAGGTCCTCCTCCACCAAGTGATGTGTTTATCCTAGAAGAAGCTCTGAGAAGTTTGACTGGAAAGAAGAAGAAGATAAGGATTATTGCTGCTGAGCTTGATGCTGAGTCAAGGTTGCTGTTCAAATTCATGCAAAATCTCATTTTCCCAAGGAAAGGGTATTTTTACACTCTAAAGTATCATGATGTATTTTTAATCCATCTTCTGAAAAATGGACATAAATTCATCTTTTGTGAGTGTATTATACTTCACATGTGTGATATGCTCAAAACTACATCAAAGTCCACCTCCTTTTTTTATTCAAGGTTCATTTCTTCTGTTCTTATTGCCAAAGGTGTGGTTGGTCAGAATGAAGAAGTGATTGAGGAATGTGATTTTTGTATATCTAAGGATATTTCAAGAGAATGAAAATAAGCTGGAATCCATGGAATATATCATGGTATGAGGATAATGATAGGTTGAATGATGATTTTAATAATGTTGAAAATCCCACCAGACCTAAAAATGTACCTAATCTTAGATTAGAAGATGATGAGATTGTGGAATATCTGGATGAAGAAACAGATGATGATGTTACTGAAGGTTTTGTGAGAGTATATCCTGAGATATCACCTCTCTATAAAGGTGAAGTTGATGCAAGTGAAAATGATAAAACTATTTCTAAATAAGTGTTGGCATAGAGAAAGAGTTTTTTGTTGAGGAAGAGCCTACTGCTATGGAACAGTATGAGGAATAGATTGAACCTGAAGTAATCTTATCTTTTGGGGTAAGGTTTGAACAAGAATTTCAGTTGTCTAGAGAAGATATGGGTGAGCCCGATAGAGATGAAAGACTGGGAATGGTTCAAGAAACTGAATCTCTTAATCCTAGAAGAGATGCACCTGTTGAGGGGAAGCATCACCCCAGCTTAGAAAGTATTCAACTTTAAAATTCTATTTAACAAAGTGTGGTGGATACTTGGTATATTTTTATTAATTATTTTGATGTGAATGATACCCGTGAGGCCTCGGTAAAAGGGATAGATCTTTTAACTATGTTTTTGTTGAAACCAATATCAACCAAAGAATTATCCCCTACTAAGGAATCTGAACCTATTTCTGTTCCTATTCCTAAATCTACTCAAGAATCTTCTGAGTTTGTAAGTCATAGTGATCTAAAAGTTTTTGGTGACAACTTGTTATCTGGATTTGGGAAGCTGTTATAGTCTCAACCTGAACCTGTGAAAAATCTTAGTGAAAAGGATACTGAACTACTGTTAAAGAATATTATATGGTAGATTCCACCAAAAATACTTCATGAAATTCAGAAAGTTAGGATTGATAATAGGATTTTGAGTGATGAGGTAAAATCTCTAAAATCTATGGTTGAAGATATATCGAAAACCAGGAAAACTACTCAATCTCTTATTTCTCATCTTATTGAGGATGATTCTAACAAGATTCTATAGAAGTTTATGTCTCTAATTTAACCAAATCTGATTACTGTGTATAAAAAGGTGGTTTAGAACAACACCAAGATATCCAATGAGATGTGTGGGATTGTTGCTAGACCCAATAAGATAACCAATGAATATAAAGGTTGTTTAAAAAGGATCTAAATTAGCTTAAGTCTCTCACATTAGCTGTTAAAGCTTCATCTTCCTCTAGATATCCATCTAAGCCTGTGGATAGTGACCTAATCAGATCAGTTTTCAAAGAAGAGTTTATGTTAGTGTTGAGTGGTAATGATAAGGAAAGTCACTTTTCTATCATCAGGAAGAGTGACCATGTGATTTATTTGGTGAGGGCCCATTCAAATATGTCCACTGATTCCCAAGAATAAATCTCCAATAAAGTGGACTTCTACTTTAAGATAATTCATTCTAAGAATGAGTTGACTAATCACTTCAAGTATCTTTTAGAGAATTGGAAAATACCTCCAATCACTCAAGCCTTCAAGGAACATGTGCAGAAGATTAAGGAATTCACACCCACTATAGATAAGTTTTTGGAAGATAAGGATGACTTTGATAAGTCTATGCAGTATTGTGGAGAAATAATCACATAATTTATAAACCTCTGGAAGCCTTATATCTGTGTTCAGCGTACTACAATTGTGGCTCCTACAACTACTCCTTTGAGGCCTGGACTACCTTCTGCTACCTATCATTCTCCCCCTTGATATCTTTTTCTCTAGTGATGATGTTTGTTAGTTAGGATCTAAGCCAGATGTGTCTTGTCATTATTGAGAATCCTTTACCTCAGTCGTCAACTAGTTCTACCCTTGCACCTTCTGTCATTGAAGGAGTGCCACCACCTTCTCTACCCACTTCTTCTACCACTTCCACTTATGCACCTCTTTATTCTCCATCTGATGTCTCTCAAAAAGGAAATTCTAAGTCTTCTACCTCTTATGAGAATTGAATTCTAATTTTTATAGTGATCTGTTCTATTTTCTTTCTTTATTGTAACGAGATCTCTCTATTTATTCAATAGAATGTGGGATGCTATTGTTTATTCACTTGTTATTTTCTATTTCTCATTTTCTCACTTCTCTTTTTGATAATCCCAAAAGGTGGAGAACTAATAAAAAAGAATTTTAAGAGGATAAAATATCAGAATTTTTATTCTAAGGGGGATAACTAAAAGGATAAATAAGAACTAAGAAAAAAAACTACCCTTTATGATATTTATTACATAGCTTATTTAATATTTTTATATGATAAGTAATATATTTAATTATTAGTAAAATTTTTGTCATATAAATGCCATGATTTGTGTTCATAAAAAAGGGGGAGATTATTGGACTCCTCATGTTTTAATGCTCACAAATCATGTTTGGAGATTGTTGGACCCCTCATGTTTTAATGCTCAAAAATCATGTTTAGAGGTTGTTGGAATTATCATGTTTTAATGCTCACAAATAATGTTTGTAGAATATTGGACTCCCAGTGTTTTAATACTTACAACTCATGTTTGAAGCCTGTAAACTATGTTTAATATTGTTCTATTATTCTTTAGTATGATTATATTTAATCTTAATACATTCTGTGAATATTTCTTCTTAAGATAGGTTCCATATTTTCACAAAGTCTGTGACACTGTAAGCTTGCTACCAGTTCCAGATTTTGGAAAAGGACATGAAACCGTTTCCGTGATACCATTTCCAAGACAAAATTCATAATTTTGACAAAGGACTAGACACCGTTATGTGAGAAACCACTTCCCTAACACAATAATCATGCTACTAGTTCTAGAATTTGCAAAGGTACAAACACTGAAACTTTACTACCAGTTCCAGATCTTACCATGACTGTCTCACTATGACTGTATCACTTTGACTACCTTACCGTGACTATGGCACCGTGACTATCTCATCGTAATTATGACACTGTTCCATACATTACCATATTTTTCCATATTTTCTAATGAAATTTAAAAGTTGTTTCTAACTATCATATTTGAGTCATTTAATGGAACTGATATAATTAATGATATTTTGCGGTCCTGTCAGCAAAAAATAAAAGGTATGAGGAGTAAATATTTTTCACCTTTGTTGAATCCAACACAAGAACCCAAAATAAAATAAAATAGTGGCCCTGGAGAATAAATAAAGATATAGTGGATTTCATGAACAAATAAAAAAAAGAAGAACCATACATGAAAGAATACACTAAAGGAAGAAACTTAATTCCTACTAGTTATAGACAAAGAAGAACCTACTGTGAACCATATTGAAAGAATCATTGAAGTAACTAAAAGGAGAATAAGAACATCTCAATACACTAAAACATCAGAACACTTGACTCACAACACTCCATTTTCAAAAGAGGACTGGAACATTGCATCTACTACATAAAAAGAGTCCAGAGTTTCATTTCACAACACATAGAGCCTTCTAAACTCTATCTCATTACTCTTTCTATATTGTGTATTATTTTATTAATATTTGGGCTATGGTTGCATTTTTATTGAAAACACACACTTTCTCTTGGAAAAAATTGTAGGATACAAGATATCCTCATTCAAATAACTTTTACACCTTGTTTCACCCACGTATAACTGTGGAAGAAGTACCATAAAACCTATATGATAATTTTCCCACATAGAATAGTGGAAGAGGTCTTGTAACCTAGACAACCTTTTGTATGGTTTTTATCCCCGATCTAGGGTTTGGATCAAAGTCTTTTATAGATATATATTTCTTCGTGGTAGGTGATCACCAAGTGAAGTGGATTATGTCTCAGTTTGAGACTGAACCAATTCTGTTCTCCACCATGTCTTTCAATTTAGTATTTCTCTGTTTTAACTCATATTTTAGAAAACAAAATTTTACTTTGATAGTTAGTCTTGGTTAGTAGTTATAACTATTTTTCCCTATTAGAGTAGTTTCAAAAGTTGTTTCAATATCTCATATTGTTATAATTGATAATTAATCAATCTTATGAGAATCTATTTGAACAGTAAAGCTATTATAATATTACTACCTTGATTAAATAGCCAGATTTTTTTAATTGGGGGAACCTTTTAAATAAACCTTTTTAACATGAATTTTTATAGGAACTTAATTCACCCCTTTTGAGTTCCCTACTCTGACCAATATAGAGGTCATCACGTGAAATCTATAAATCAATAACTCATATGACATCATTTTTTCACATCCCAAACACCAATTCCACCTATGTGATGATGCTCTCCTTAGAGGTTCCACTATATATGTTTCCATCCCACATAAAACAAATATGATTCCAACCAATATTACACATAACATGAGTCTTGAAACCAATTTTTGAATCACCCTAAGGTACCAACCAAGCCTTATAAATTTACAAACTAATTCCATTTCTAAATCCATTTCCAAAAACTGGGTGAAACACCATTTTCACATGGGTAGTTCCAAACATACCTTTATGCCATTTGTTTTTCAATCCACACCTGAAAGTGCCAAATTGGCCAAAATCTAGGAAACACATTTGGAACCAACATTGAATTCATTTGAAAACCATGTATCCATTTAGAAGCACTGTGAGATTTTTTAGAACCATTCGAAAGGAGAAGGGTTAAGGAAGTGAATTAATAGGTAACGATTTCTTTAAAATATGGGGATTTAAAGTGGAAATCATCTTATAATTCCATTATTATTTGTGATCCCCTCCATGTGTTTACTTCATACACACAAGGACAATCCCACATCCAATGGCACACAAATTGAAATTTCCAAACACAAGAGGTTTAATTCATGGAAACACAGTAGCATAAAAACCTATAAAAAGAATCCATACATTAGTACCATACCCCTAAAAAGAAAAAAAATCCATTCATATGCCTCAACTCAAAACAAAACAAATTACCAATACATAACCAATTCCAAATGTACTCCAAAGCACCCAATTTAATTTCAAAATACCAATTGAAATTCAATTAAACACATTACACACATATTTAAATTGGAACAGTTTAGGAAATAATTTGAAAAACCACTTTCAAAAAGAGTAAAAACAAGAAGATGCCACAATTTATTAAAAAAAACATCACAAACATGATTATAGAAATTTAAAATAATTTAAGTAAAGATCAATCATCAATAGAATGTGATGAAAAAGAAATGGATGGAAACACCTACCTCAATGGTGTGTGAACAGAACGAATCCTACATATAAGGAAGAAGAAGACCCAATAATAAAATATCACACCCTAGAACCAAGGAAAAAACCCACATTATTCAAACCATACCCTAGGTTTTGGCCAAGAGGGAAACCCATCAAGGGAGAACCAAGAACTAGGAGAGATAGAGAAAAAGAGGAGAAAATTGACCATGAAATGTAAATAGTCTTACCTTAGAACCTTATAGAAGTTATAATAGAGTAATGAGAGTAATGTAGGAGGGTGTTTGGGAGACCCATAGTGTTTATAGGTTGAGAAAGGGGATACTGTATTGAATTGGGGTTAAAATAGGATAGGGGTAGAATAGAAAAATAAACTTTTTAATGACTTGGGAAAGTTTCACAATTATGCTATATAGTTTTCCAAAGCGTGTCTCAACCATGAACACCCTACTATAGAAGGAGGACACCTGTATGGTTTGGCAACACAGTTTTTAAAACCATTCACCAACCATGAAAAGTGAATCTTTCGAATTTCACAGTCTCCCAGTGTGATTTCCTCATGGTTTATTCTAACCATGCGCAAGTAGTTCTCTTTGACCCTAACACAAAAAACAATCAACACAGTCTTTCCTATGGCATTCTAGGTTTGTACCAAACCATGCTAAAATCATGTATAGAGAAAAAAATACACAAAATCTCCGAAACTCAAAAAAATTCACCTGGAGTTCAAACCAAACCTCAACAAAAAGATCTAATACCAAAGAAAAATAAAATAAATAAGAAACCTAGGCAAGGCTATGACATTCCCTCTATATATTATTATTAGAGGTCATGAGGGGATATTCATTGATGAAATATAATATTACATCCATTAATTCCACATAAAAATAAGTAGATCCATCTTATTCATGATAGACTATGGTGTCCACATATCCTCGTACCTCTTCTTAAAATTGTACAAATTGTCTTATTGCATCTTCTTCAAAATATTACAGGGAATATTTCAATAAGTTGCAAAATTACCCTTAATTTAGTTCCTCTTACATTGAACCAATAGAAAAACCAACTAGGTATTCTTGATCTTCACCTTTAAACACCACATTTACCACGATTCTATATATCTTAACTCCCATGGAATCCTTATCCAATCTCTTCAATAGATTATCAAAAAACTCATCATTAAAATTATATCCAAATGATGGAATACTTTTGAAACTCTATGAGTTTTTGAAACATGTTACAAGGTGTGTATTCTCATCTAGTTTAACATAAACCAATTGTTCATCATGAAACTACTTCTTTGTGAATTCTTTTACATCTATCTTAGTAGGAAATAAGAGTTAGTTTTCATTTTTTATACCACAAATTCTTCATATCCATAAAGGGTAAGAAAAAGTGATACTAGTCCTTCAATTTTAAAACAAGGGTGTTGAATATATAAAATATATTTTATTAAATTTTAATTGAAATATAAAAAGTTTTAATCAAATCCTTCATACACTCAATTTTTTAAAAATTGTTCTCATGAAAAACCCTTGAAAATTCATTTTAAATACTTATAGGTTATGGGGTCCTCTAGTCTATCCTATAAATATAACCCCTATAGTGTGTTTTCATCATTATCATTAAACCTAATGATGGTTTGATTTGAATATATTATTCTAACATAGGGTAGGTCATATTTTAAATAAATATGAATAAAACATTTAGTAAAATGAGTTCATTTTATGGTCATATACTTCTTGAGTTTCAAAACATAGTTTATTTTCCAATTTCACCTTCTCTTAGAAGTTTTCTTGTATAAATGTGGGAAATACTGGATATTATAGCTTCTATTTAAATTAGTGCCCCAATTTTACTTCTTTTTCTACATGATATATATCCTATAATATAAGTATTGAATTGGAGGTATAAAAATATGGGGACTCTAAATTTAAATAAGTTTAAAAAAGTTTATAAAGAAATAGGGTTTTGAAAGAGGGACACCCTCACTGATATTAGATTCAAAATCTGCATCAAAATTAAATTCCACGTGATATATATTTTTGATAGAAAACAGTGGTGGTATTCTTCTTTAAGATCCTCTTTAACCTTTATTATTGATCAAATTATATGTTCTATTTGATCTTCCTTATCACAATGAGAGAATTAAATTTCTTTCTCATCTTCTTCTTTATGTTCCATTGGAGTTTGTAATTTGTATGTGACTTCATTGAGAAGATCCTTCAATTCATTGATGATAAGTTTTTTATCCTTATTTTCTTCTTTTTCTAGGGAAATAAAACATTGATTACAATAAATTGGTTTTATTTCATTAATTATTATTTGAAAATTTTACTAGGCAGTTACCTGTTATAGATGAATACTTTAAAAATTAATTGGAACTTTGAGTATTTGTCCCATATATTCAAATCATGAAATAAAATTAAAAATTTAATTGAAATAATTAAATTTTTGTAAAAATTATAAAAAACCATACAAACTCTCTGAAAATGGTTCCATGTTGATGATAGTTATATAGTAGGGCTTCTATAACATAGAATTTAAAACTCATGGAATAAAACATAGGCCTATCTAGGGTCATATTACAATTTTTTGATCCTGGAGATCCACTATTCAATCATTAATGGTTCTTTTATTTTATTTTCTTTGGTTTTGGAAGCAAGAGATAAATAATTTTTGTTTGTGTGGTTTTAAAATTTATTAGAATTAAAGAAGAATGAAAAAACCAAAATAGAGTCAATAATAAAATACAAATTTTATAGGGTTTAATTATATCTGATTATATCATTATAACCTTTAGTTCATGATTAACCAAATCAATAGAAAGATTTGGTATCATTTATCTTCCCATCATCCATTGTTTCCTGACACATGAGAATAAAAATATGCTTGATATAATTCAAGAGTATCATCAACTTAATTATTTTAAGTTCATCAGCGGAAGATTTAGTAGTGTGTATAAATAATGGATTTTTAATCACACATCCACTCTTTACCTTCTCTACTTTATAGAATTTAAGAATAAATAGATTTAAAATTAAATTTGATTAAATTGAAGGATTTCAATTGTGAATTTCCTCAGAAAAACCAAAATGGGTTAGGTATACATGATCATATAGTTTAGAGATCATGATTACAAAAAAAAGTTTAACAAACACAAATGAATTGGAGAAAAAAGAATTCATCATGAAATATAAACAAAAAAATTGAATGAAAATTAATTTTATAAAATACTAAAAATTATTAAACTATATAAAGCCAATTATGAAAAAGATGGTGTAATTATTTACAAAATTTCTATTGGAATAAATTTATTAGGATCATTGAATCTTCCTCTTCTTGATCCTTGGTTTTTAGTGTTGTGAGATACTATATATGATCCCTTATTTTTATTATCTTTACATGTCCACACTGATGGGTGAGGATCTCTTCCACTATTTGATCTCAAATATTCACTTTATATAATATTCTTCCCATGATATTATCCTTTATTATTTGTTATATGATTTCTTCATGGATTTAATAAAGGATTAGTATCATTGGTGACTATAATAAAATGATTATATAGGTTTTGGAACTTCAGTGGTATCTCGACATATCTTAGTGAAGCTTGAAAGTACCTCGATATAGTGGAGGATGACCTTGATGTTTCTCAATGGTGTTATTTGTCCCTTTATATATCTTTGTATAAGTAGGATTTTCCTCAACATAATAGTAGAAATAATTTGTTACCTTGACACAATGAATAACTAGATATACCCTTCTAGAATGGTTATTTTATACCTTAATAGAGCATGTGGAATACCTCTACCCTTGGGTAACCTAATAAATTATAGCAGTACCCTTATAAATCTCTTCAAAAGTATGGATAGCCATGATACAATGGCTAAGGAACTTTAAATATGTGGTTTATTACTTAAATTTATATAGTGCATGCGGGTTACCCTTATGCATACCTTGCTACTTATTCAAGGGGATCTCAAAATATAATAAAACCTGATTTTTTTCAAAGGACTCATTAAAAATATTAATTAAAAAATGATATAAATAATTAGAAATCATAAAATTTTTCTTATCAACAGTTTAAGTACAAAATATAAATATGAATGTATGGATTTTAATTAATTTTAAGAAATGAATAAAACATTTAAAACCAATATTAAATATATTTATGAATTTAGTTCTAAATTATATAATTTATTAAAAATAAATTAATTATCGAGGTTCTAGATTATTCAGGGTATTGATTATCCCTAAAAAGTATTTATAAAGTTTAGAAATATTGGCTCTGATCATAATATTTTTCCCTAATTTGATAGACCTTACGAGGTGTTAGCATGTGTTGGAGCTATAGCATATCAATTAATATGTTCCCTATAGATGATCCAAATATATGAGTTTTTTCATGTGTCACAACACCTTTGATACATTCATGATAGTTTTTATAGTATCAATTGGGACGATGTTTAATTTTAAGATGATTTTACCTTTTAATAGAGTCCTTGTGAGATTCAGGACCATCATGAGAAGGTGTTACATGGGAATGCTATTCCATTGGCTCATTTTTAAAGGTAGAACAATGGTGTAGATGAGAGAACTTGGGAGTATGAGTCATAAATGCAAGGTCAATATCCCAATTTTTTTTTATGATTGCTCATTTTTAAAATATTTTGTAAGATCCTTGCTTGTTATCTAAGATTATTGTTGATGTTTCAAGTTTATGTGATATTTATTTGAATTGTTTTGGTTATGTTATTTTTTATTAATATCCTTGAAATATATCTCACGAGGTAGTTATTCAGACCCATTTATTTATTTTCTAGGTTGTTTTTGAAATATTAATTATGGGATTTTTTAAATGTACCTTATGTAAGGGAATGGATATCTAGTTCTCCCCCTCATGTTTCCCTAGGTCTTAAAGGTGTTGAGAGGGTGTACAAAGGTGTTTCTGAGCCTAGAGAAGAGTTTATTTGATTGGAAATTTAAATTATTTAAAGTTTTATTTACCCTTATTCAAGAAGAACTTCCTTTTCCAAGGTAAAAAATTTACCCTTATGTAGATTATTTTTTCTAATATATATGAAGTTAAACATATGCTCACATGAGGGTATATGAACTTTGAGTTAGGGTATGCTGAATTTTTACTTCGCTATGCTAGGGTAGATAAATTCTATATTTGGGTAGTTTTAGTTTTGAATATGGGTCAAATTGGACTTATATAGCCTTTATGAAAGCCATATTCCTTTTTTAGGGTCATTCTCAATTCACATAAAGGTAAACCCAAATTTTTTTTATATTGTATGAGGATAGATCCTGTATCAAATAAGGGAAACCCATGTGAGGGTATTTAATTTGAGCCTTGGAAATTTTGGAGTTTTTTGTATCATTTTCGGTTTACCATGACAAGTGAAATATACAAAGAGTCAATTTAAATGGGATTTTTAGCTTGGTAGTGTCCCTTATGTTTAATGAGGATCCCTGAAACACACCATGGTTTCCTTGGTGGTTAGTGTTTTTAGTTGTGATTTTCTCCTTTTAAAAATGGGTGGTTATAAAATTCATGAGGATATTATTTCACATGGAATGGTAGTTATTATAGCCTACCTTTAGGAAACATCCAAGGAATAATTCTCAAGGAATAGGGCATGTTGGTGTGTGAGGTCAAGGTAAGAATCAACATGTTGGTCTGGGAGGAGGAAATAATGATCTAGGTCATATTATTCTATGGTTCTCATTATGGAATACTAAAATATATAGAAATATTACACCTTTCCATAGTGAAAGGCGTGATGGTAGTAAAAAAATTTCAAATTCAATTTAAAACTCATATGAAGTTTGGGGGGATATGGTGTTTTAAACACCATAAAAATTAGATATACTTTGACCAAGATACACCACATGTATAGTGTGATCCACTTATCCGTGGTGGGGAATATTTGAAAATATTCTATAAATAGTGGGTATAATACCCCTTAGTTTGATTTTCATTCTTTCCATAAAACCATTTATGACCCCAAACCTCTCACTAGTCTCTGGTTGTATTGTAGAGAGTCTAAAGAAATATAATCTAAGTATAAAATAAAGGTATTATATTTCTTCTCATCATCTCCTATTTCTACTTTTTATTTTTGTTTCTAGAGTTTCATTTGGTTAATTTCCTCTATTTTGGTATGAGAATCAAGAAAGAAATAATGGTGGATTTTTGTTGGTATGATATAATGAGTCTTCCTACGATTATGGTTGATCCTTGATCATCTATTCTTGCTCAAAGACCATTTAAATTCTAATTGAGGTTTGATATTCCTCACTTCTCCTTTTTATGTGAATATTTTAAATTATAATTCTTTAGATACTTTGGGTAATGGGGGAATCAACATAATGAAGACAATAATATGATTAATAAAGGAAGGATGAATATGGAATTACAATAAGTTATTTTTTCATGTTGATGTTTCCTATAAATTTTCTAGATAGTGTGTTATCTAGTTTATATTTTTTTCTTGCTCATTTTTAACATGATTAATGTTATTTGAATTAGATAAAACCATCAAACTACAATTATTAGGAGATTAATGAAAGGGGTATTTATATTGGTTTCTATTCTTCCTTGGAATTGATAAAATATATAAGTAATGATAAAAGAATGTTTATGATTGAATAATAGCTATTGAAAGGATTCTATTTATAATATCATTCCTGTTCAACCCATTAAAGGTGATCCATTTAATTAAATATAATAATTAAATGGTTTTTTTATAATGATAAATTATTTGGGACTGAGAGAGCCTATTCTTATTTGATTAGGTATTTAATGTTTTGTTGATATGTACTTGGTAGCCCCATGATTGTACCATACCAAAATAATTTTTATCCTCAAATGAATGATCTAGGATATTAGATTTATGATGTTTTTTGTTGATAAAATATTATGGTATATAAATTTGAAAAATAATAGGATGGTTTACCTATGGATATAAAATTTGTTGATTTTGGTGATGGGATGATTGAATGTGATGTGTCCAATGGTTTCAGGGAAGACATCGGGTTGGTTTATGTGAGTTGAAAGTCTGGAAACCTCGTTGGTTGTATTCTTGGTTCTTGATTTTTGATGGTTGGTTTTCTAGATGGTCTATTATTATGATTTTCAATAATGTATTTTTTTTGGTTTTATGGACTTCAATTACATCTTTGGTAGTGATAACATAGGATGAGTCCAAGAGTGCCCAACAATTAGGTAATAGAAAATGGATTAATAATGAAACCATGGGATGGTTGAATTGAATGATCAAGGAGCATGGGTTTTGAATCTAGAAATTGTGATGTGGATTATTAAGAATATTTACTTGTGATTAAATGAATTGGTTGAACTATAATTAATGATGGGATAATTAAATATGGGAAATTTCTGGACTAATAAATGGACTAACAGTAATTTATAATCACTAAGTGAAGGTGATTAAGGACGTCAATCTTGATTCTTGTATGTTTGTTTGATAACTAGTCACCTAGGAATTAGTAGTGAAAATTGAGTGTCCTTTGTTATTATAGCTACAAATAAGTATATATATATAGATTTTCCCTTATTGTGTTTGTGTATGATATATCATTATATTTTCTTATTTCATACACTTTACAACCTGAGTCAACAGGGTAACCAACACCCAAATTGTTTTGAGGGAGTGTTTTATCCAACACCTGGGATAGAGATGGAACATATAGATGATGTAAACCTATCCTACACCCCATTAAGCTTTAGTATATTATATGGGAAAAACTATTATATGAAAATATAAGGTATATGGTATATACTCACATGAGTTGTGATGGTACTTAGTTTACTATACATTTCTATACGATCTGTAATGGATTAAGTTTATAACACATAATTGTATCTTTCCATGGTGAGTATAATTTTCCATGAATATACATGAATGTGATGTATTGGATTTAGGTAAAATAAATGTTATATAGGTTGTGGTGGATTCCAGGACCTATACTTTGTTATGGGATATAGGATGAGATCATGGTATGCTTCACAATATAAAGGTTTTGATATGATTACCTAGGTGAGGGTAGGATTACTTATGGGAGGGATGATCACAGGAATAGAGCATTAAGGGAATGAGTGTGGAAAGCCAATAGGTAATTGGATGAGGTATTCCAATAATTTATATAAGTGATTTTATATGGATATGATTACTTGTATGAATTACTTGGAAATCGATCCAAGATGAGGATGTGATGTAGTCTTACATGTTTAGGTAATTAGTTGGTTTCATTGATTATTAACTAGACTTTATTATGATTCTTTCACAATTTTTATGAGATATACTAGGGAATATAATATTGAGTATACATGTATTCTCACAAAACAAACACACACACACAGATATAGACACACACACACACACAGATATATATGGATATTTTGTTTTTCATTTCTATAGGAGCATGTTAGTGGTTGAGATGGTCATTTCTAGATCATACTGGTTTTTAGAGATATTTCAAATCTTGTGGTCGATTCCTAGTATTTTTTATTTAAAAATTTCAATTGTTTTTAGTTATACATGAAATTAAATTCTTATATTGGGATTTACTCTTTATTTATGCATGAATTTTATTGATGGTATCTGATCTTATCTATTATACCTTAAATTTACATGAAGTGGAAGTGACTCCCATTTGTGATTATATACCCTTGGTGCTCATCACTGTCCCATGGCCTATTAGAGGTAGGATCCTCTCTAATTTACACTACCTTTGATTAGATCCTATCATGCATAGGGTGATGACCTTCTTAGATTTGAGAAGTTATGTGTCATGGAATGGATATGTAAAAGCATCAGTACATATAGTTAGAAGTATTATTTGTATAATATATTTATGGATCATTATAGTGGATATTTCATTCACGAGTTATCTCCTTGAAACATAAGTTTGGGAGTTAGAAAATCCACTAGAACCCCTAACTAGAGCTTAATCACCTAGTGAATCTCCATTGAAGGTAACTATTTCTTTCACTCCCCCTTATGAGAAGTGTGTTTATCCTTAGTAGAGAACGATTCCTTTCAAGGGATTATTTCATGGAAAGGAAAAGGTATAGTGTTTACTACCTATATATTAATTAGTTCAGTATACTGACTATTGTGAGGTGTTAGATATTGATTAGATGATAGTGATCAATCTACAACAATGAGAAAGATTCCTTAAATATAGAAAGTGGAGCCATCCATCTAGAAATTATGACTAGAGGCCCAACTTATGGTAAACATGGTTACGAATGCAATGTGAATGGATGAGAAATTTTATTCTTATGAATGTTTAGGAATTAATTGATATTTCTTAAGGGCGACCCTTGTTTGACCCTTGAAAAAAGGATGATGTATCCATCATCATGCATTATGGGATGAGAAGAAGGTTTTTATGATTAGGATGATGAAAAAACTTGCTATTCGTGTGGAATATATAAACCAGGACTTTACTAATTTTGGTTCTAGGATTTTTCAATTGAGTGTTTAGTGATTTACCCTAGTCTTACCCTAAGAGTGTCAGTTTTAAATTAACCAATATCGGTATTATACCTAAATTCTATGAGTAATATTGGAAACTCTTAAAGGAAAATATTGTTTCTAGGTGATGGTGGAGGTTCTTAGGAAGTTATCTTTAGGGAAGTTAGTTATAGTGTAGAAAATGAGAGATTTTACACCTTCAATCAATATGGTTTCCCCCCTACTCTTTCCTTGTGTAAGAATGGGACACATTAGAGATGGAAACATAGTGGTTTTGTGTGGCCTTCTGTTATTAGGTGATGGACCTAAAGGGTATTCCTAAATGTTGGGGGCACATTATCCACTCTCTGTGGAGGATTTTGGTTTCATCTTATTTCCCATATTAAATATTGTAATGGACATCCTAACCTGACACTCCTGTAATAGATTATGACCCTCAGTGTGCTATGAAATGTATATTCTTGGTTGTTCCCATCACATGGAAACTCTCTCTATATGATGGGGGGATTTTATTAGGAAGTTATAGTTTTTTATTGGTCAAGTTTTTTAAGAGTTTATATTGGGGTTTGGATATAACATATCATGTTCATTTGAATGCTTAGGACCATCTATTTTGAATAGTAGTAAATGGGTCCATTTGATGGATAATGGAATGATATTGATCAGTTTGATAAGGCTGGTATTGTACTTGATTTGATCTTTAGTGTCTTTAAAAAATATAAATAGAAACACAACCTATTTATTTTTGATAGTGGGTGTGAATTTACTATTTATCATGCTGTGGATGATGAATTCCAATGGATGTTTATGAAAATATTGGGAAATCAAGACATGTTTCTCATGTTACCCAAGATGGATATGTTGGAAATGGTAATGGATGTTGGATAGATTTACATAGGTCTATAGGAACCTATTTCCTAGAAACTCTTTTGGGGTTAGTGAGAAATATTTGTGAACTGATCTATAATAGGATATGGAATTGATGGACCGATCTTATATGAAAACCATTTGGGGTAGTCATTAGAGGTGGGGAGTGAGGCTACCCCCACCTAGTTTACATTTTTGATGAACTAATTCTAGTTGAATATTGGTGACTCATGGTTTAGTTTCATCCAGAGTTTTATGATGACCTTTCTAAGGAGAAAATATTTTGGATGAAGAGGACATTCAAGACTCTTGTTAAGAGGATGCATGTTTCCCTAAAAGAATTTATTAGAGATGATCTAGATCTAGTATCATGGTGGGTATAAGGGAATGTTTACTCACTATTAAATTGTTTAATAAGTTTACTTATATCCTAGAACTCCAAAGTAAAAAACATTATCTTTTTGAGATTCAAAATTCAGAAGGAATTTGAATTTTTGATTTCTAGAGTAGGATTCAATTTTAGAATCAAGATTCAAATGAAAATTATGTGGGTTAGAGTCTCTTAAAGGGATTCCTTTGAGTATGAATTGAGGACCAGTATGATATCATGTGCTCGATTGAATAAGATATTTAGGATGAACTTGGAAATTTTTAAAGGTTATTTTCCTATTGATAGTTGGTTCATGGTTAGAAAAAACCATGTGGGAAAACCCTGCTAGTTGGATTTGGTATGGGGATTAGCACACTATTGGAGTGAAACCATGAAAATCCTAGAATTAATGTTTTGGGGGAGGGGATGGGTGGGTGTTTTTACATTTGACAAGTGGTTTAGAAAATTGTGCGGCTAAACCATGTGTGAGGTATATCTTGAGATAGTTCCAACTACACAGCTGAGAAAATCATGCTTCCAAACCATGAAATCATTCATATTTCTAAAAAATGTATTTGACCATTTTTACCAAATTTTATATTAATTCCCCTGTCCCCTATCTTAATCACTTATGTAAAAATGGATTATGGTCTCCCTCCCCCTTCATTTCCTTCGACACCCTTTATAATGGGTGATTTTGGTGAGATTACTCTTGAATTTGAGATGAGATATACCTCTTAATCCTCCTTTTTTGTTCGACTTGTGTTATAAATGATTTTAAATTATCTAGGTTGGGGAGTAGAGTTATTTTCTTAGAATCATGGTGAAATCATCCCGTAATGATGGAACTTTTTTTTCAAGGGTAGAGGGTGTTTTGAAAGGACAAAATCACATATTCTCACATCATTCCCTTGAAGGTTCACTTCCCAATCAATTTTTTCCTAAATTGGATGAAATTAGCCATTGAATCAAGCATCTAAATTTTGGATTTTGTATTCCTTAGGATCACGTGTATATCAGTGAGTGGACCACACCCTATTTCTTGTGGTTTCGATGAGTAAATGATGTCTGATGATATTTTTGGCACCACGACTAATTAATTTTATATGATAATTAAATTTCAATTTGTTATAATTAATTTAATTGCATACTTTTTCTTGAGTTAGGGCCTTGTGTTGATAGGCAATGGCTGGTCGGACTTAGAAAATCTTGGTCAAGAGCTTTCTAGTAGTGATTAAAATGAAATTGCTTCATGAATAAGGTTGGTAGTCCATATTATTTTCCCCAGGTTTATAGATTTTTATATGGAATATGATGTTTGGTCCCAACAATGAGGGATATTTTCATTTAATTATTATTTTTTATTAAAATAAATTTTAATGAATAAAAAATTCAACTGTCAAGGGCTATGATGTACCCTTAGACACTAGTTGACATCTTGGCCACTAATGGATGAGAGTATAATTAAACCTATTTTCCTTGAGATACATGGACCCTTGAGGAAGGTAAGTGAATTATGTAAGCATAGTGTACCAAAATATATGGGTCTTGGTGACCCATGAGTATAGGGATGTGATAGATTAAAAGTAATTGTCTATTTACAGCCTTTATGAAACCTTGATATGTTTTATAATCAGAGGGCTAGTTGAGATGATTATGGGGAAAGTGTTACTTTCTCATTTTTATGTGAGCACCATGTGAGTATCATCTGGGTAGATTGATGTCATGATATATGAGTGGATCAAATGATGATTTATTTGGTAGTGATAGGGGAATTACTATATCTATCCAGTGTTGTGATGGTATGGGATTACCTTTAATACCATTTATCCAATGATACAAGAATGCTAATATTGAGGGACGTTATATCCTCTGAGTGATGGGTTTGGATGAGACATGATAATTAGATAGTGGAACCCATGTAGGGTGTCTTGAATAGGATATGTCCTAGAGGACCCTTTAGGGTTTCTAGGTTTCATGATGAACCTAGAGACAGGTGTTTTAGATATATAGGTAACACACATCTCAAGAGTCACATTAAAACTTAAGGATCGATGGTGATCATATATCATGAATGCTATGGTAGGATCTTTGATGTGTACTTTAGAGGTTCTCCTTGGAGATATGTGAAAATATTGGGCTAGAGAAAAACCCATGTGGTTTAAAATAATATTTCTTGGAATTTATAAACTTGAGTACATATGTGGTATGGAATAATGGTCTAGGGAGGATGTTCCTCAGTGATGCAAAGGCTGCGATGGGCCTTGTAATCAAAAATGAAATTTCTAGAGACTTGAAAATGCTTCCAGGGTAGCTGAGTAGGGTTCATTCTCATAAGGATTAGAATTATCACTCATCCCATTTACACATATATTAACCTATTACTATTTACTTTTAAATTAATTAAGGAGTGCTTGTGAAGTAGTGTGTGCTTGTAGGAAGTGTAAAATAAGTAAAACACGTAAAATAATCATGGCCATCCTTGAATAATTATCTCATCCACTATATCACTACCTCTTATAAATAAATTATCTCCACTAATGAATCTTAGTATGAAACTTAGTATCTCTATCCACTCACTATCTCTATATTGTTTTTAGCGAGGCATTGTAACAATAATTACCACATCACTACTTTAACCTACCCGCAATGATTAATGAAACTCTATCACTCCTCAGTCAGTCCTCAATCCCATCAAAATTAAATGAGAAATGAAGGTAGATCAAAGAGGGATTATGTGTAAAATAAAGGGAGATAAGAGTTTGAGTAAAAAGAAAAAGTTTAAATAATTATCATATAATAATTTTATGAAGACTCTTAGATCTCATGAAAATGAGAACAAGAGAAATAGAAAATATAAATTCATTGAAAATTAAAATTATGTAGGGGTAAATTCTCATTGTCCAAGCCATATAATCCCACAAGTACATTACTATATCCTTAAATAAAAATAAAGAAAAACCATTGTGATATATCACAAAATCAGTGTGATATTGATCCAAATCATTGTCATCTTCTTATTATTTTATAAGGATTTAAATGTCTTTTTAAATCACATGATATTTTATTTATAGGTTCATATATTTTTTCCACATCAGAATATTTTTGTAGGTTCAAACTTTGATCATTTTTTTCTCACACTTATTGGGAATATTTTATGATCTCTAATTCCCTTCATGAATAGATATGTGATGTGGGGATATCTCCAAAAATTATTCCTCAATTTAACCATGCATAAATAATTAGGACATTATTTTTATAAAAAGGGTTTATGTATGAAGTCCATGTAGAAAAGGATGAGATCAATGACCCTGGTGATGATTAGTTCATGAAGTTACTGAGTACTCTCTATCATACGATCATATGAATTCAAAGTCATATGATGTATAAAGTCATATAATGGGGAAGTAATATAATCAATTATTATAAAGTCATAATATTTTGGATATATTGTGTATCATGATCACTAATGAATTTGTATGATGGAAAAATATAATGCTTATACATGATGATCTTTACATAGGTCCCTGATTACCTTGATGAAATATTGAAATTCCCTAATGTAGCATGTATGGTAAACCCACTATCCTTACATATCCTTAAAACCATGGTATCCACCTTTACATATCCATTGTGTAAACTTGATTAATTAATTGAAATTTTTGAGGTACCTTTACATAGTGTTTTCCCTCATGTGACCTTGATGTAGTAGCTAGTGGTCTTTATATGCAATGTTTAGGGATACCTTTACGCAGCCTGTAGTACACCTTATGGAAACATACTAAATGAAATATTCATCATTATATAGATTAAATAGTTTATCCTTTACCCTCATATATCCTAAAATAGTTACCATTACGCAGTATACTCATTTCATAAGGGTAACTCAATATTAAAACAAGAAACAAAATTCCAAGATATGGCTATTGAAATTTAAAACTAGAATTAAAATAACGTTTTAGAACATTTTCACATTAATATTATTATTAAATAAATAAAAAAACATATATATTTATACTATTAGTGAATATTATTTATTTTTGTTATACTAAATATTATCTTAAATGAAATGAAAAAACACGGCTTCATTACTCCCCCATAATTAAATAAGAAATTCTCATTAACATCACACTGATCACAATTATTCTTAATTCAAGGTCTCAGTTAAATAAATTGTTATGGAATATAATTCTAGGAAACTATAATTAGAACAAGAATCACCTTAATTTATCCCTCTCTCCTAGGTTCCATACACTACTACTTTAATTTACTCCTTGATACTTCTTATATGAATTTCAGATATATCATGTACCCCTTCTTCATAAATGTTAAGAAATACTCAAATATTTTCACCCTTGCTATTAATTATAAATTATTGAAATTTTTATAGTCCCTATTTGTGAAATGAACTAATTGGATGAGTGTAGCTAAACTTAAAAGTAAACTATCATATAAAAGTAGTTATCCCCTAGGTTTATTGGTAATAATGAAGGAATATAATAAATTCTTGGGTAGTAGACTCTCAAGTCACTATAACTCAAATTTTATGGATAACACATATAAACATATGATTATATTGACTAAGGAAGACTTATAGACAATTTCTCACCTATTTGTTTTATTCCAATTTGTATGAGAAATCAAATTGTCTTTTAGGGAGGCTCCCTGGGGTTTTCTTTTCACAATTTTAAATTTTCTTAGGACCATGTTCAAAAATTCAATTTCCACATATTTAAAATTTAATTCCATCAATGTATATTTTATTATAAAATTTCTACAGGATTCCCAAACTAGATTTTATATAATTATAGTGTGACTTTTTTATTTCCTAATATGGGAAATGAAATTCTGATTTTAATTTTATTTCTTATTTAAAATGCTACAAATAAAAAAAATAATTAAAAACAAAATTATATATACTACCTAAATGAATTAGTCCCCTCCCCCGCACTTATTTATGAAATCATCCTCAACGATTCTTTGTATGAAATTGTTAATAAAGATAAGGCTAAACATGATCCGGATAAAAAATATTTCAAAGATATGAAAGAACCAAGTTTATTTAGACATGAATCTTCTTTATTTTATCAAATGGAATTCAATGAAATCCTGAATTTATATCCACTTTGTAAACCTAGAATTTAAATAAAATTAAATATGAGAATATTTTGAAAGCTAAAAAATAGAAAAATATAGTGATTTATTACTTTTTAACACGTAATATGGGATTTATTTTTGATTTCCATAGCTGGATAACCATATGATCATCCCCAATATATTAAAGGATGTTGTTTGTGTGATGAAAACCAACACACCCTCTTTCATCCACAACTTTTCAACTTCAATTTCATTTGGAGTCCCTCTTTAAAATTATAATTCATTTCCACCCCATTATTAGTGTGGTGAATCATGTAGGGGGGGGGGGGGTAAGAAGGATGGTGTATGGGTCTTTCTCAGACCAAAATTTCGTGGATTCCTCTTTTATTAGTTTCTTCACTTGTGTTTATTCACAATTTTTATCTAGGGTAAAATCATCAAATAATTCCAATTTGAATAGAATTAAAATAGGTGTACATTAGTTTGAAAATATTCCCCCCATTTTTTCCATTATGTACTTTAGTTTCATCATGAGACACCCATAGTAATTACTTCTCTACTTTTCCTCCATCTATATAGTGTTATTGGTGTTCTTGAGGGGGATTTTTATAGGGAATATCAACATGTACTTATAGATCTTCCAAAATCAATTAAATTGATTCCTGTTTTTCTTGATTGAACATGTTTTCTTGTTATTATTGTGCATATTCATCCATTTATGCTCCCCTTATGGTAAATTCTTACATTTTTTAGGAAAACTTCAACAGATTATCAAAATACTATTCACCTATCTACTCTTTAATTGTTGACACCATTGAAAATACCACTGAGTATATGAAAACTTCTCATATGATTGGATTATTATTTGGGTTTTATTAAAATTTTTTTTATTGTTTAAATACTCTCTTCTTCCATCTCGTCTTTCAGTCTCAGTGGGTAACAATAGTGGTTACTCCATTACTTCTTCCATATCCTCTTATTCATTAGTAAAGGAAATGATTAAGGGAATTGGTTCTAAAAATTAAAATAAAGAGGGGAAATATGTAAAATAGAATATGTAAAATCAAAATAAAACGAGTTAATGGTTTTATCACCTCCCTCATAAACTTCATTTTGAAGCTCTTATTATTTATGAAACACAATTGGAATGTTATTTAAACTGAATAGAGGTTGGAGATCTTAAAGTATGTCCTTAAAAAATAATCCATCTAACTTTTACTTCTCATTATACCTAATAGGAATCAATTAAGATAAATCAATAAAATTAAATCACTTTATATTAGTAGATATGTCATCTTGTAAAAAGTTAGAATAAAATGATTCTAGTTTAGTGGTATCCCATTCTTCAGTTTTATTATATAGTTCATCATCTAGTTGCAATCCATATTTTATTTCATCAAGTGTGGATATAAGTAGAAATGAAAATTATAAATTTTATTCAATTTTTATCTCATCCATTACATCATTACCTCCATCATTGGTTCACGCCCAAATTTACCCAAGAGAAGAAGGGTAGAATGGTCCTTGTAGTGTAGCTTGGGTTGTCGATTCCACAGAGACCTAAGAAGATACCTAAGATACACAACCTAAGGGATGCATTTTTGGATATGAAGTGGCCAACTTGGATTGATTTTTGATGGGTTTTAAAGATATATAATAGATTTAAGTGGATTCAATTTAAAAGAATGAGTTGATCCTAGGTTATTGCTCGGGGTGGATTGGACGTATTTTCTTTTTAATGATTTCAATTTCTTAAATTTGAGATGGGTTTATTTAAGGAGATAAAACAACATCATCACTTGCTGGTTTAATGCCTACACCCTCTAATAATAATCACCTATACACTTGAAGGATCAAAGTTTTTAGCACTTCAAGGTAAAGGATCGTATTAGTACTTGATGTGTGTGGCCTTAAATTCAACAAGGACGATGAAGTTTAAAAATCATCAAATAAAAATCCCAATTAAAGAAGTGATTATACATTAATTAGGTGATAAATAACATCCAATACAGCCCCTTGCTACTCCCTTGGATCAACCCATAAGTGTGTTAGCCCTCCATTGATCCCATGGTTTCAACGGAAGCGGAAAGTAGACTCATGAGGGAGGAAATGGAGAAGTAAAGAAAACAACAAAAATAAAATGATCACTCCACCGTTGTGTGAATAATTTCACAAGGGTTGGTGTGAATAAATTCACACCTTGATCCAACGGTATCAAAGTGATATTAAGAACAACATAATAAGAGTATAAGAAGAACTTTTATTAAGAAACTAAAGTGAATTGAACAACTTACATGTGAAAGACAAAATTGAGGCAACAAAAATGCAGCATAACATTACAATTGAACAAAGCATCCAAAATCCTCAACTCCTTCACCACCACTACCTTAAATAGGCATTTTTGGAGCCTTGGGTCGAACCACCAACAGTACAAAGCATCTTAATTAATTTTTCTAGGCTATAGGTGGTGGAAAGCTTGTGGAATTTTCACTTTTCCACGTTTGACCCGAGGTGGCAGCCAGCTTTCCTTCACCGAACAGACGCGTCTGGAAGACCTTCTAGACGGCCGAATCAGGGTGGGCCATAGAAGAAGAAAATGGAGCTCTGGATGTCTTATAACAGCCTGTAAAAGTTGGGCCCATTTGGAGTTGTGTATTCCGAGATATAATCAAATTAGTGGCCTGTTTTTCTGGGCCGCAGAATCTGGCCCAGAATTGTATCGCTAACTTGGGCCGCCTAAATGACCACCATGGAGGCCGAATTAGCATTAAATCCTGAAGAGTGATTTGTTCCTCTACATGTCTTATAGCATCCCACGAAATTTTTTATTAATTAGGCCTGTATGTTGGGCCCCACAGTCTCATCAGTGGGCTGGTGTCCAATCTGCCTTCTCCAGAATTGCTTCCTTTCATTGCCAAATATCTCCATCATCCTCCATGAATTCTCCATTGATCCCTGAATGAAACATGTTCATATTGGAGTGTAGATAAATTATCAAATTAAAATATGTATAATAAGATGAATCATTTGGTACTTTAAATGATGTTCAAAAATGTACCACATAATAGTGCATTTTAAGAAGGTATTACAATCATAATGTGAAATGATGTTCAAAGTGTAAAATGCACTAAAATGGTGTTTATGAATAATAAAGAACATGAATATTATATATATTACCAATTAATATTAGCCTCATTTAGTGGTTAATCACACCCCCCAACTTGAGTTTTGCTAGTCCCGAGCAAAATATATCTCATCAAAAATGAAATTCGAATTCCCTTTTCTAAAAACATTTTAATACACAATGATCACCAAAAAACCTTATACCAAACAATCATGAAACCCATAAAAATATTTTAATACAAGATATTTTCATAAGCAGATACCAATCCCAAGCTCATTCCTTTGATCAAATCCATCATCATACTTCATCCAACTCAATTAGGTGTAATGATGTGTTGTGAATCACAATAGATATGGGGGTTCATTTTCATTCAAGGGGGAAATCATGGAAGCGCTAGGTGGAATCACATTTAATCCTAATATGAGTATTCTTCATCCCTCTTTTTTTTTTGATTTTTTTTGCAATATTGCTATAGTAATTGAGATTGCAATTAATCAAATTAGCCCATGTAGCAAGACTTTGCCGATGACTCCCAGACTCAAAGGCCTTAGGGCACCAAGTGAAGCCCACATACTCGGGCATCGTCTCGAGTTAACTTAATCAAAAACAAAGTCATATTACCATAAATAGAGATATATTGAAAAACTCAGGGCTAGACAACTCTGGAGTCACGATCCCCAAGTGCCGAAAGCCTCGCATTTTATCAATCCATTGCTCTACACGCAAATTTTTATTTTTATTTTTTATTTTTTAATAATTTTTTTTTATTTTTTTTGAATACTCATATTATTCATAAAAATAAAACCATCCTATGCTATTTATTATGGGACCCCAAAAATTCAAATTAGTACCCCACAGTCTAGAGGACGTGCATTGTGACATTTTTTTTTATTTGGATGAAATTATAAACGATGAAATATCACATTGGACAGCCACACTTTCCAAAATCTATGCTCATGAAATTATACAAGGATTAAAATCAGAATCAGGGCATGCTAAATTATTTGATATTCAGTTTCAAAGTGTGCAATGTGTATTACCATGTTCAGAGTTAAAGGAATTTTTCCTTCCATTTACTTTTTTTTTCAAATCATTCAATTTTTGTTTTTGACACAAAAGCATTTTTTTTATTTTATCTCCCCCCCAACTTAAAACAACATTGTACCCAGTGTTTGAAGAAATGAAAAATTAGAAGGAGTAGAGGCAGGGAATAAAAATTTAAAAAGGAAATTGAAAATGAGGATTATGGAATGAAGTCACCTGGTGGTTGAAGTTTGAAGTTCTTGCCGCTCGAATTTATTCCTTTGATATCCATGTCGCTTGCAAAGTTCCCTAGTGGAAAAAGGAAAAAACAAAACAAACAAAACAAACAAAAACAAACAATATATATATATATATATTTATATAATAAAGGAAGTAAAATATAAGAATATATATAAAAATTATGGAATAAGGTAGCACAAGAAGCCACAGTTCAGTGGTAAGCGCGCGCCCCTGTCTCCCTTCGGTCCCGGGTTCGAGTCCCCGCGGCTTCGCCGGTTGTGACGGGGTTTGCCCCACGGCCTATGGCGTGGACTTTTTTTTTATATTATTATATTTTTTTTCTTAACCCATTTAATAATAAAAACAAAATAAACTGATGATACATTGTCTTCTTTTTAAATTTCTGGGTAAGGTATTACTCAAGGATCACACCACGTGACACGGATGAATATGGTGCTCCTCTTTCGTACCCATCCATACTCATAATAGAAGAACAGGTCAAAAGTCTATTTTTTTTAAATATAAAAATGATTAAGTAATATTATTTGAAAAATAAAGATGATTCAGAAAGATTAGAAACATAAAAACCACGGGTTGCCTCCCGTGCAGTGCTTTGTTTAACGTCGTTAGCCCGACATAGATCCCAAATTTATCAATTTTTTTCCTGGTTCATAGATTGGATCAATTAACTCAACATCTATTTCCTGTTTATTGAATGATTCAATGAATGTTTTTAACCTTTGACCATTGACCTTGAAAATGTGACCACTTGTGGGATCTTTAATCTCTACTGCCCCATGGGGGAATACATGATGCACTATGAAAGGTCCTAACCATCTAGACCTTAACTTTCCCGGATTTAAATGAAGTTTTGAACTATACAAGAGCACAAGTTTTCCCGATTCAAAATTTTTGACCTTGATATTCCTAGATTGGTAGTCTTGAACTCTAGCTTTATTGATCCTTGAATTTTCATAAGCCTCCATCCTTAGTTCCTCCAGTTCATTGAGATCTAATTTCCTTTTTGTTCCGGCCAATGAGAGGTCATAATCCATTTTCTTAATTGCCCAAAAGGCCTTATGTTCAATCTCCACTGGAAAATGGCATGCTTTGCCATAAACCAACCTATATGGGGACATTCCTAAAATGGTTTTATATGCAGTTCTATAGGCCCAAAGAGCATCTAAGAGTTTCTCAGACCAATCTTTCCTAGAGGGGTTGACAGTTTTTTCAAGAATTTGCTTAATTTCACGATTGGCTAACTCAGCTTGACCATTGGTCTGTGGGTGGTAAGCAGTGGACACTTTGTGAGAAATTCCATATTTTTCCATGAGTGATGAGAATGGACGATTGCAAAAATGAGTTCCACGATCACTTATGATAGCCCTAGGAATTCCAAATCTAGAGAATATGTTTTCTTTTAGGAATCTAATCATAGTTTGATGATCATTGGATTTTGTGGGAATGGCCTCAACCCATTTTGAGACCTAATCAACAGCTAAGAGTATGTAGAGGTATCCCCGAGAGTTTGGGAAGGGAACCATGAAATAAATTCCCCAACAGTAAAAGATTTCAACCACTAAGATAGGAGTGAGTGGCATTTGATTCCTTTTTGTGATGGACCCTACTTGTTGACACCTAGGACAACTTTGACAAAATGTGTAGGAGTCCTTTGAAAGGGTGGGCCAGAAAAGACCACATTGAAGAATCTTAGCAGATGTTTTCTTAGAGGAAAAGTGACCTCCACATGCCTCACTGTGACAGAATTTAAGGATGGACTCTTGTTCAGATTCTGGAACACACCTCCTAATGACTTGGTCCGGGCAGAACTTATAGAGGTAAGGATCATCAAACACATAGTGTCTAACATCAGAAAGAAATTTCCTTCAAGCTTGAGTCCCTAATAATTTTGGAATGACTCCTGTCACTAAGAAATTTGCTATGTCAGCATACCAAGGGCAGTCACTCACAGAGTATAGGTGTTCATCAGGAAACGAATCAGACACAAAGAGGTGATTTGAGTTGTCTTTGAATTCCATCCTAGAGAGGTGATCAGCTACAACATTTTCAACTCCCTTTTTATCCTTGATTGTGAGGTCAAATTATTGTAAGATAAGGACCCACCTAATCAGTCTAGCATTAGCATCTTGTTTTTGGAAGAGGTATTTTAGTGCAGAATGGTCAGTGAACACAGTGATGGGTGATCCTAATAGGTAGGACCTAAACTTCTCTAAGGAAAACACAATAGCAAGCAACTCCTTTTCAGTGGTGGTGTAGTTGATTTGGGCATCATTTAAGGATTTTCTTGCATAAGCAATGACATAAGGAGTTTTATCACAACGTTGTCCTAACACAGCTCCAACAACAAAGTCACTGGCATCACACATAAGTTCAAAAGGAAGGTTCCAATTTGGAGATTTCATAATGGGAGGAGAGGTGAGAGAGGATTTGAGGGTTGAGAATGAACCCTCACAGCTTTCTGTCCAAACAAATGGAGCATCCTTTACTAAGAGAGCACAAAGGGGATGGGATATTGAACTAAAGTCCTTGATGAATCTTCTATAGAAACCAGCATGTCCTAAGAAATACCTCACTTCCTTGACAGTTTTGGGTGATGGAAGGTGATGAATGATGTCAACCTTTGCTTTATCAACTTCAATCCCCCTACTCGAGACCAGATGGCCTAGAACAAGTCCCTCTTTAACCATGAAATGGCATTTTTCCCAGTTTAGGACCAGATTTTTTTCTTCACATCTTGACAAGACTCTCTCCACATTCTGCAGACATCCCTCAAAAGTATCCCCAAACACAGAGAAGTCATCCATGAAGACCTCAAGAAAATCCCCTACCATGTCTGAGAAGATTCCCATCATGCACCGCTGGAAGGTTCCAGGGGCATTTCATAACCCGAAGGGCATGCGTTTGAAGGCAAAGGTACCGAAAGGACATGTGAATGTAGTCTTCCCTTGATCCTCTAGGGAGACCTCAATTTGATTGTACCCCGAGTACCCATCTAAGAAACAGTAGAAGGCATTACCTTCCACTCTCTCAAGGACTTGGTCAATGAATGGTAAGGGTAAATGGTCCTTCTTGGTGAATGAGTTTAGTTTCCTATAGTCAATACAGACCCTCCATCCACTACTCACCCTTGTTGGAAAAATCTCTCCATCCTCATTGGTTATCACTGTGATTCCAGCCTTTTTTGGAACCACTTGGATTGGGCTCACCCATTCACTCTCAGCTATGGGATATATGATACCAGCTTTCAACAATTTCATAAGTTCCTTCCTTACTACCTCCATGAGATTAGGATTGAGTCACCGTTGAGGTTGACGACATGGCTTTGAATCAGATTCCAGAACAATCCTATGAGTCCCGATAAGTGGGCTAATCCCAGGAATATCAGAAAGGGTCCAACCAATGGCTTTCTTATGCTTCCAAAGGACATCTAGAAGCATTCTCTCATGATTGGCTTCAAGAGAAGAAGAAATGACAATAGGATGTGTTTTATTTTCCCCTAGGAAGGCATACTTTAGTGCAGCAGGAAGTTCCTTCAATTCAAGATCAGGTTGGTTCAAAATTTCAGCAGAAGATTGGGACATTGGATCAAGATCAATTTCTTTTTTTAGAGGTTCAGATAGGATTGATTCCTCACATGTAGAAGTTTCAGCTACTAGATTGGCTTGATCAGATTTAGGGAAGGAATTTAGAGGGGTCTCTATGAAATTGGTTTCTTGAAAGGTTTCACTAATTGTTAGACCTAAGACTTCATCATAAGAGCAATTTGAAAATGATTCAAGCCAAGGAGATAAACTTCCTTCATATGAACAAAGGAAATCAATCTCATTCTGACTTAAACATTCATCAAATATTCCTTGATGTTCCATGGATTCATTATCAATGCTTCCTATCATGTTTACTTCATGAATATCCTCGTCATCCCCTATTTGTGAGCTTGCATTATAGATGTTCAGGTCTAGACTCATGTTCCCAAAGGTGATGGTCATGTTCCCATTTCGGACTCGGATAATAGAGTTGATTGTTGCAAGGAAAGGACGACCAAGGATGATTGGGGTTTGTTCCTTATTTCCTAAGTTTGGATGGTTGTCAAGGACAATGAAATCAGCAGGGTAGATGAAGTTTTCAACCTTTACCATAACGTCCTTTAAAATCCCCTTTGGAACCCTAATGCTACGATCAGCAAGTTGAAGTGTGACAGATGTGGGTTGGAGTTCTTCTAGGCCTAACTGGCAGTACACAACATATGGGATGAGATTGACACTATCACCTAGGTCACACAAGGCCTTGACAACTTTGCTCTCTCCTAGTTCAACATTGATGTAAGGTCAACCCGGGTCTTTCAACCTAGGAGGAATGGTCCCTTGAATGGTGGTACTCACATTAGCAGCCAAAAGGACTTGGTTTTTATGTGAAAATTTTCTTTTAAAAGTGCACAAGTCCTTAAGGTACTTTGAGTAGGCAGGTATGGTTTGGATTGCATAGAGAAGGGGTATGTTCAACTTGACTTGTGAAAATATTTCTCTCAACGTTTCACTCAGTTCAGGATTGGGTTTCCCCCTCATGCGTTGAGGAAATGGTGCAGGTTGGGGGGTTGTTTGTTGAAGATTTGTTTCTTTCATATTGTTATCAGTTTCATCAGTTTGATCTTGTGGTTCATTTAAATTTTCATCCAAGTTTGAATATTCAGGTGGGTTCTGAATTAGTTATTCAGGTTTCTCAATTGATTTCCCACTTCTTAAAACAGTCACAGCCTTTAGTTTTTCATGAGTTGTTTGATCAAAACTTGACTCTCCCCTTGAAGTTGAGGATGTCACCACCTGAGTAGGCATGGGTGCCTTTCCTGTTTTGATGGTTTGAAGTTCTTGTTTTAGGGAAGAGACTTCTGAGTTCATCCTCTCCATTTGTTTGCATAGTTGTTCTAGTAGGCTTTGTGGAATAGTTTGGGTTGGTTCTTGAGTAGGTTGGTTTATCCCAGGGGGATATTTTGGAGGTGGGATGGTTTGTTGAAAATGGACCGATGGCTGTTGGTATTGGATAGGTTGGGTTTGGAACTGGTTATGGGTTTGGTAGTTCTGTTGAGGGTAAGGATTTTGCCCTTGTGGTTGGCTATGTTGTTGGTTATCCTTCCATCGGAAGCCTGGGTGGTCATTGTACCTAGGATTGAAGGTGTTTTGGTATTGGGGCTTTTGAAAATTTAGGGCATTGACTTCCGCTGGGGGTCCTCCTAGAAGAACATCCTTGATGGATGGAATGGTTGGGCAGTTGTCTGTTTTATGGTCATGTTTGTCACAAATTGTGCAAACAAGGTCTACATTTTGGATTTCATGGACTTTCCTAAGGTCTATCTCTTCAACCTTCCTAGAGAGTGCTGCGAGTTTAGCCCTAAGGCTTTCCTCTTCTCTAAGTGTATAAATTCCAGTGGTTCTTTGTGGCTTTTTAGAATAAGGAGAAGTTCCTCAAGTTTGGTTTTGTTCAGCCAGACTTTCCAGATACTCATAAGCATCATTTGGGGCTTTGTTTTTAAAAGTTCCATTACACATCATGTCAATGAATTGTTTATTACCCAGACCCTACCCTTCATAGAAAATTCTCACTTGTTCAGGTATGGAAAACCCATGGTGTGGAACCATGTTTAGGGTGTCTTTGAACCTCTCCCATGTTTCATAGAATGACTCTCCCGCTTTTTCAAAAAAGTTTTGGATGCTCTTTTTAAGTTCAATTGTTTTGTGATGAGGGAAGTATTTTTTGTAGAATTCTCTTTGCAGTTGGTCCCAAGAGTGGATTGATGCAGGTCTCAAGTTGTTTAGCCAATTTTTAGCTCGATCCTTTAATGAAAAAGGAAATAGCCTCATCTTAGCGGATTCTAGTTGATGTGGGGGACACATGGTTTCAACAATGTTGTTGAACTCTTTGACATGAAGGTATGGCATTTCTGACTCCATCCCATGAAAGGTTGGAAGGTGGTTTAGGACATGGGGTTTGAATATGTAGTTGGTGTCTCCTATGGAATTGTGTCTAATTCATGAGGGGGAATTGGTCCAAGCTGGAGTGAGGTAGTCATTCATTGTTTGATCAACTAAATTCCCTAAGTTTGGAGCTTCTTGGTTTTGGTTTCCCATTTGATTCCCCCCAGGGTTTACAATTTGATTTTGTGGATGACCCTCCATTGGACTTGTTTCAAGTTCTGAATTTGGGGTTTCAAGAATATTTGAATCTGATTTAAACAATCCCTTAGGTGCACTTGACTCCTCTATCCTAGGACTTTCCACCCTAACTAGTCTGTTTGAGAACTCACGGGTGTAGGCGGACATGCGCCAAAAAAAAAGCGAGAAAGGGACAAGATAAGAGATCTTGGGTGAGAGTAGAAGAATGGAGGTGAGGAAAGAAGGTTTTTTTTGGATATAAGGTACTTACTTGGTCCCCGGAAATGGCGCCAAAATTTGGTTCACGCCCAAATTTACCCAAGAGAATAAGGGTAGAACGGTCCTTGTAGTGTAGCTTGGGTTGTCGATTCCACAGAGACCTAAGAAGATACCTAAGATACACAACCTAAGGGATGGATTTTTGGCTATGAAGTGGCCAACTTGGATTGATTTTGGATGGTTTTTAAAGATATATAATAGATTTAAGTGGATTCAATTTAAAAGAATGAGTTGATCCTAGGTTATCGCTCGGGGTGGATTGGACGTATTTTCTTTTAATGATTTCAATTTCTTAAATTTGAGATGGGTTTATTTAAGGAGATAAAACAACATCATCACTTGCTGGTTTAATGCCTACACCCTCTAATACTAATCACCTATACACTTGAAGGATCAAAGTTTTGAGCACTTCAAGGTAAGGGATCGTATTAGTACTTGATGTGTGTGGCCTTAAATTCAACAAGGACGGTGAAGTTTAAAAATCATCAAATAAAAATCCCAATTAAAGAAGTGATTATACATTAATTAGGTGATAAATAACATCCAATCCATCCCCTTTCTACTCCCTTGGATCAACCCATAAGTGGGTTATCCCTCAATTGACCCATGGTTTCAATGGAAGCGGAAAGTAGACTCATGAGGGAGGAAATGGAGAAGTAAAGAAAACAACAAAAATAAAATGATCACTCCACCGTTGTGTGAATAATTTCACAAGGGTTGGTGTGAATAAATTCACACCTTGATCCAACGGTATCAAAGTGATATTAAGAACAACAGAATAAGAGTATAAGAAGAACTTTTATTAAGAAACTAAAGTGAATTGAACAACTTACATGTGAATGACAAAATTGAGGCAACAAAAATGAAGCATAACATTACAATTGAACAAAACATCCAAGATCCTCAACTCCTTCACCACCACTGCCTTAAATAGGCATTTTGGGAGCCTTGGGTCGAACCAACAACAGTACAAAGCATCTTAATTAATTTTGCTAGGCTATAGGTGGTGGAAAGCTTGTGGAATTTGGACTTTTCCACGTTTGACCCGAGGTGGAAGCCAGCTTTCCTTCACCGAACAGACGCGTCTGGAAGACCTTCTAGACGGCCGAATGAGGGTGGGCCATAGAAGAAGATAATTGAGCTCCTGATGTCTTCTAATCTCATGTAAATTTTGGGCCCATTTGGAGTTGTATATTCCTAGATATGATCAAATTAGTGGGATGTTTTTCTGGGCCGCAGAATCTGGCCCAGAATTGTATCTCTAACTTGGGCCGCCTAAATGACCACCATAGAGGCCGAATTAGCATTAACTCCTGAAAAGGGATTTGTTCCTATACATGGCTTCTAGCATCCCACGAAATTTGGGATTAATTGGGTCTGTATGTTGGGCCTCACAGTCTCATCAGTGGGCTCGTGTCCAATCTGCCTTCTCCAGAATTGCTTCCTTTCATTGCCAAATATCTCCATCATCCTCCATGAATTCTCCATTGATCCCTGAATGAAACATGTTAATATTGGAGTGTAGATCAATTATAAAATTAAAATATGTATAATAAGATGAATCATTTGGTACTTTAAATGATGTTAAAAAATGTACCACATAATAGTGCATTTTAAGAAGGTATTACAATCATAATGTGAAATGATGTTCAAAGTGTAAAATGCACTAAAATGGTGTTTATGAATAATAAAGAACATGAATATTATATATATATTACCAATGAATATTAGCCTCATTTAGTGGCTAATCAATCATCCAATTCTTGTAATAATTCTTCTGATACTTAATTTTAAATATAACTGAGATCATTAAGAAATTGAGTTTCATTAAAATTAAGGAAATAAAATTAAAAATTAAAATAGTCTCCCTCAATGATATTAACCATTAATTTATTTTCAATGTCCATTAACACTGGTAAAATTTTTTCAATATAAAATAATGGCGAGTTCTCTTATTTAAGATCCAATTCCATCTTCATTATCAATTAGGTGAGATGTTATAGTTTTTACTCTTTATCTTATACTAAATTATAGTCTTCCTGTTATTCCACTAGATGTTGAAATTTATATGTAACTTGGTTGAGAAAGTTATTTAGTTCATCTTTGATGAGTGGTTATTTTATTTTCTATTCTTACACTTGAGGATGAAAAATTTGGTTAGAATGGAAGTTATTAAGAAAGTGGTTGACCATGGATTGAAGTACATCAACTACTTCTAATTGGGAATCATAATAGTAATCCATTATGATATTAATGGAATAATATTTTATCTAATCCCAATAATGCAATGAAAAAATAATAATGGATAAAAAAAATAAAAGGAATGGGAAAGATGTGAAAAATTTGAAATGATGTACCAATCTTCCTCGATAATGATAAATGTGATGGAAAGGATTTTAAGGGCCTTTCAATCAATAATGAAATTTTAGGAGAGTCTGAAATTTCTCTAGGGAAGTTGGTTAGGGTTCTTTCTCTTGAGGAAAGTAATTATCACTCATGAACTTCACACATATAATATAATATTATTATTTACTTTAAAAAAACTGAATGAATAATGATGAAGTAGTGTTTTCTTGGAGAAAATGTAAAATAAGTGTAACAGTTGAAAATAATTCCTAACTAGAATTGGATAATTATTCCATAAAATCTAATACTAAATTTTATAACTAAACTAAGTCCCTATACTAATATCAATAAGCAACCTATGATCTAGATCCACTCCCTCACTCTCAAGTATGTTTGAATAGGAAATTAAACAATATTCACAACTATACTAGTCTCACCTACCCATAGTGATTAAAGATCCTCAATCACTCCTCAGTTAGTCTTGACACTCCTCCAAATCATTTGGGAAATAAAGACATATCTAAGTGGGGTTATTTTTGAAAAAAATTGATAGATGTTATTGAAATAAAATACATAGTTACAAGGAATATCATATGTTATTATTATGAAATCTCTCAACTCTAATCAAAATCAATATATGAGAAATTACAATAAAAATTCATTTAAATCTAAAAGTGCGTGGGTGAATTTCACCTTGTCCAGGCCAAAGAATCCCACAATGCCATCATTGGATCTTCAAATAAGAAATATGATAATACAATTGTGAACTATCCTAACACTAGTGCATGACAAACCATTATCATAATCATATTAATCTTCTTTAAAAGTCTCTATAGTTTCTTTCGAATCACATGATTTTTCAATGTACGGGTTCCTATTTTTTCTACGCCATCAGATTCCAAGAGTTTCCAACATCAGTCATTTTTCCTCTCCCACTTTTCTGGAATCTTTCATGATATTCATTTCCCTTCACAAATGTATTTGTTCCACATGGAACTCTAAAATTATCCTTTATTTATTTTTCCATAAAATAAAAATAAGGATATTCTCCTCCTAAAAATATTTCAAGCATGATGTCCATGAGGAAGTATATGGGATATAAAAATCTGTTGATAATCATCTCATAGAGGTACTGAGTACTCTCAAAATCACAATCATATTATTTCAAATTCATATTATGGATGATTTCATATGACAATGAATTCATATGACCACTGATCTAAAAGTCATATGATTAGAGGTTATTGAAGTCTCACACACCTTGATGAAGTCATATGATAGAAAATTATGATTTTGGTGATATATGACCTCAAAAATAGTCCCTGAATACCTTAAATCATCACAAAAAGACCATTACATAGCATGTATGGCATGAAATCTTCCATTCTATAGCTTTTGAATTGGGCTCTTCACCTTTTCATAGCCTCTGTGTTACCACTATGAAACAATTGAAATCTATTAGGTAACTTGAGGTAGTGCTCAACCATTTGGGACCTTAATGCAGTGACTTGTGGCCTTGGAATGATGTGTCTATAGAGGATTCTATGATTAAGAAACCATATGAGGACATTGACACAAAAAATTTATAACCTTGATGTAGTGACTTGGTTGTATTTGATTTATGAGAAGTACACATATATTTTTGCATGTTGTTTGAAATGAAGGTCTAAGCACTAGGTGACCTGAGTCTCACTTGAATAATGAAAGCCTGATATTTGATTCCAAGTCAACTAATTCATACCCAGGTGGATGTGAAAATTTTAGGTTAACTAAGTTATTGCTGAGTGTTTTTTATATGGAATTATATCCATTGAGTTATCCCTATGTGGATTTAATGGTTTTTGGTTGATTGAGTTTTCCTTAGGTATATTCTAAATAGTTTTGGGTAGACCAAGTTGTCCCTCAGTTTTTCTACATGGTTCCAAGTGAGGTTAATTTTCCCATGGGTGGTGATTATTTAGAGACATATGATATTGGTTGAAGTTGGAATGGTAACTCGGTATTGGGGTAGGATGATTTTCCCTATGGTGTTGTTTTACGATCAAAGACATTCGACAAGAGTTTATTTAGGTGCAGTTGATATTTCATGTCAACTTAGAACCCAGAGATTTATGGTGATTATTTGTTTAATCTTCCACACTATAATTATTATTTTTATATATTATGATCATATCAAAGTTTCACACAAAACATTATTGGTTATTTTTCAAAACTCATTGGTGGGGGTATACTATGTTCTATTATCACCATGCTCAGGTGGTCCCGACTCTATGATATTTGAGAAAATGTCACTAATCATAGATTGAGTTTGGGTAGAGGCTCAATATTTAATGATAGAGGGAGATACCTTAGATAGGATTTGATACTAGGATGAGATCTGGCTTAGATATAGTAATAGAGAATTAGTTCATTTTATATTATTTTATTTATTTTGTATATATGAGAATAGCTAAGGGTGATCTGTTTTTTTATGCTGGTATATCTATGTGTCTATATATTTTTATGCTTCCACACTACATTTTGATATAGTATGTTAAGTTTTGTTGATTTTTCATACTCTAATTTCTCATTTTGGATGTTTTTTTAATTTTTAATTATTTTTTTATTCTAATATGAGGGTACAATATCCCCACAATATCCCCATAGAACTTTATTGTTAGTTAGTAGCCTTTGGTATATGAGGATACATGCCTGAGGTCATGTAGTAACCACTAGGTTAGACACTAGTCAATTGGTTTAGGGAAGTCAGGTGTTATAAAGTGGTATTAGAGCATATTTTTATTTTTTTACTATTTTTTGAAATGGTATACATGTGATATAGGAATGTAAAAATATTATGATAGACCTCATAATAGTATTCCATGAACACATTTTCTGATTGAATTTCTAGGTTACTAGGGATATAGGTTTTTTATTCTTGTTTTTTTCTTTTAAGGTTGTATGATTTTACCTTATGTGACACGCTTGGGTTATTGAATTTATGATTTATGGGTTTTTTCTTAGACTGTTGAAAAAAGTCCTATATTCACACCTAAATTTTAACACGCATGGATTTAATGACATACTTATTCTTATGTTTGGTTAGTATCATATAATACAAAAGGTTTAACTATCTTAAGTTTCAACAATAACTTATATGATGTTTTACTATATAACTAGTTGGTGGAATTCTTCTCAGATGAGCTGTATTATATTCTTTTCGATGAGAGTAAATGTGGATTATATAGAATTATATTTCTCGATGGGGAAAATGAAGTCCACAATTTAAGGGATTTTGAGGAACCCCTAATGGTTTGATATAATAATAATATGTGTTGGTATTGGTACTGAAATAGAAAATGGGTTCGGTTATTTAAATTGTCAATAATAACATTTATAATTATTCCCCATATTTCTTATTATTTTAATTCTACTTAACCAAACCATATGAATATGATATAATTGACACAAATCATCATGGTATGTTATTTTTATAAATTTGTTCATAGTGATGAGATTGTGGATTGTGATGGGTAGTCCCATATGATGATTCTTGGTGAGGACTAGTGACCTAGTAGGATAAGGAATTAGCATGAGTTTTTTAATATATGTATATATGAGAACCCTAGAATGGGGTTTGACACATGAGTTTCCATGTTATATCAGATACGGTAATATGGATTTTTCCCTATGAGTTGTAATCTTTGTGGGACATGAATTATGTCCTTGGTGGGAGGGAATAGTTTCTTTTCAACATGGATCGGGATATTGATGAGCCGAGGGGTATATATGAGTGTTATCCAAGAGAGGGGTTAACCCATGATTGCGAGTACCTTTGAAATTAGAATCATGGATTGATTCTTTTCATTTGAGATCGATTCACTATAAATTCTAATAGATATGTGGTATATGTATAGAGGTTCCTTGTGATTTTTTTGATATAAATAAATTGAGGTTCTTGTCATAAAAGTTTGGTATTGATGAAAAGGATCTTTAGGATACTTGACCCTATTGAATTCAAGTGTGATTCATAGCGTGATAGTGGATTTATATCCTTAATGGTTAGTCTAGAATGGTGATAGAGTGGGTATAATATTTTTATTTTAGTGAGAATTCCTCAGCTAGAGGGTGGTTGTGTGTTTTTATTTGGTATTATTAGGACACCTTAGTATTGTTAGAAAAGTGTGCATAGGTGATTATAATTAGATGATAATTAATTTAGAAAAAATCAAGGTCAATGAATCAAGTATATTAGCTGAGGAATGGATGATATAAGACTTGATGTGGTTTGAGTTAGATTATGCGGTACTAAGCACCTATTTAGATATGCCCAATTTTGGTAAGAGGCATTATTATGCACTGTTATGAAGGATGACTTGTTCGGTAGAATTATTTTCCCATAAATAATTTTATAAGTCAGTTTCAATTGAAATAGATCATAACGATGGTGTTTTGAGTTGGTTAATGATGTACGAATCTTTTGAGCATGAGTATGTTTGTCCTATTAGGGTTTTAATAGATCGTACACCATCAGGTTGGATGAGATCAAGTAGTACACACTATTTATGAAATAAGTAATTAAGTTGTGAATTGGTGAGTGGTCATGTACTTGATGAAGACTGAGGATTTTTGATGAAATTATTATGGGATTGTTTTCTTGTTCATTTTTTATAAAAAAAATTCCCTTTGTGGTGATAGGTGACATTGGAGATGGTCTTAGATGTCTTGGTATGGTCAACCCGAGTGTGTGTTCTCTGACATGGGTTATTAGTGAGGTGGGTTGTTGGAACCTATTATAGTTGCACTCAGGGAGTGGTATACAATAATCCACATGGAAGGGAGCACACTATTAGTTATTGGAGGGTGTGACCATCATTATAAATAGAGTTTTCATGGTTGGTGAGGATGATGTTCATGATGAGTTAGTAATGAGTTGTAATTGATGTTTCATGTTGGAACTTGGTTATGAGTTTGATAATTACTTCTGGTCATCACATGAAGTAATGAATGAAGTGTAGGACAAGGAGGAATGACCCCATGTGGTAAGGATCATGGGTATGATGAGACCCATCATTAGATAGTTGAGGTGGAATTTGGTTGTAGGTGTGAAGAAAAATATGATTTTATTTGGTTCCTTGTGAAATTATAGATTTGAGGTTTGGTTGTGGAATTATGCGTTTGATTGATTATGTAACGGTGCTCAGGGTGAGTACATAGTAGTATATTTGGTTGTTCAAGGATCCAATTGTGGAATTAATTTGAATGTTGGGTTTATAATTCATTGTGGGTATTTTGATGATCTCATGATACCTTTGAGGATTCTGAAATCATGATTTTTTGGTGCGTGATAGCGTGTCCACATGTGTGACCAATAACTTTCATGAAGGGTTTTCTAGAGGTGGACTGAATTGTATTTTTATTTTAATTGGATGTTGTGATACTGAAACTATAATAATCGGGTTGATGTACCAATTTGATTACATTTCAATAAGAAATTACAATGTTAGGTAGCACTGTGTAGTGGAATCCTCCCTTATAAGAAAATACCTATGGTAGGAAGTAGTACAAGCCTAGAGATAAATCAATTGATTACACTATGGTCTCTTAGAATAGTTGGTGTCTTTGACCATTTCCTTATTATTGGCGATGATTATGAGAGGTGTCTCAGGTTTTTAATGAGCAGTGAACTCTTGAATTTAGAGATACATAGTAGAAGTTTGATTATCATTCTAGATTAGAAAGTTGTTATTTGATCAAGAATTTATGACTAATATTTTTTTGGTATTAATGGTTAAAATAACATCAAGGATTATTGGGGATGAGAAGTGATATGGTGGGAAGGTTGTAAAGTCCCATGATATTTTATCTTATAAAATTCAGAGGGAAATTTTAATGACTTTGATTTTCTCATTAATCCATCTAGATATCTCTTTATAATATTTTGTGTTTTAGTTGGAGTTGGCGTGGTATTTTGAGTGTAGTATAACCCAAGAATTGATATATTAAAAATATTAAAATATTAAACCATAAATATAAATCAATTTATAAATTATTTTATTCATGTTTATTGGAATCTTAAATAGAAAATATTTTATCAAGATTACATCCAAAACATAGGGTTTACCCAAGGTGAGATATAATTATTGTATGAATCAGGATTTAGGTCAAAGAATAGTGATGGGTAGAAGAATAGATGAAATAAATAAATTAAATAAATAAATTTATTAATTATCTAACCTAGTGGCTACCCCTATATAACCATTTTGATATCATAGTTATTGGGTTAGCCATACAACCCAAGGAGATTTTGGGGAGGGTATAATTACTGTAGGGTAGGACCTTCGACATCAAACCATAGGAGTTTCGGGGATCGACAACTAGATTCAATGTATGATGATATTGATAATGGAATTATTGTATATCACCAATGATAGTGATGTTGAATAATTTTTCATCAATAAGTGATCCAATAATTTTGTAGGGTTCATTATTTATGGATTATTTCCCTGTTATTTTTGGTTTCAATCATGGATAATTAATATCTAATGAATTATTCTAGTAACCCATTTTTTAATTGATAGTTTTTATTTTCCCCCTTGTTATCTATTCATATATAATTATTATAATTATATATTTGTTTTCATAATTGCGATATATGTATAGGTTTCTAATAGACCTCAATAAATTCAATTTTTTTATTTTTTCCTTATCTCCTCATTCTTTGTTTTTTCAACATTGGCCCATGATAGGTTAATATTTCGACTACCTTTGTGGTTTAAAGAGTGATCAAACCTCAAACCCACAATATATTGCGCAATAGATGATAGAGATAATTATTTTTGGAATCAATGATAATTCCTGGTGGAATCTAGATGAATGAAAGTAGTTAAAACCTTTGGATGATGGTGGATGCACAATCGACATGACAGAAATTACACATTTCAATGAAAATCTAGTTTTCTATCCATAAAATCCTGAAAACTGATGACCAAATATGGTTCCTTCAATACTTGGGCCTTTTATGTATAATTGGTTGAGATTTAGAAAATATTTTTGGGCACTTGAAGATCTATACAAAATACTTCACTATCTATGGAATTACTGAATATATTCCATGTGTTTCAAATGAAAACATGTCGTGTTGTCCACTTTAAATAATCTCTTGGGTTTTCTAGGTAAGTTAAATATCATATGAGTTGAGACCAAAAGGTTTTGTGATGTTATACAACTTAGTTATCCAAATTAAGGTTTAATTATGGTGTTGTATTTTGTTTCTAGTACATAAATTACCTATCAAATGTGAGCCTTCTTTAAGATGTTTTTGGATGGATTATTCCAAAAAAAGATATTTGAGGATAGTACATAGAGGTAATTAGATGGAGTCTAGCATACTAAGTAAATTAGATAGTGAACATTGAATTTAAAAAATTGAGTTTTATGTATAAAAAACCACGCGATGCTTTAATTTTCTTCATTGTACCAGAAAATCATGATTGCTTCAAGGTATTAATGATTTGAACTAAGTTTTTTTGTAGTTAATGAATTAAAGGATATGGGGATTTTGGATATATTCAACTATATTAAAAATAGTTTTGGGTTACTTGGATAGAGAAATCCATATTAAAAATTTCATTAGACAAAGGTTTCTAAGAAAGGTCATCAAAAAGACGTTGTTGGGAAAAATTATCTAATAGAGGTTTCCAAGTGAAGTCATTAAATAGAAATTTCTGAGTGAGGTAATCAGACATATGTTTCTAAGTGAGGTCACTAAAAAGTGGATTCGAAGAAAAATCATAAAATATAGGTTTCAAAGTGAATTCATTGGATATATCCCTCAGACAAGGCTACTTGAAGAGTTTGAGACAGAGGAAGCATGTAATTCTTACCAGATGAATAAAATATTAAGATTACTAAATTTAGGATTACCAGAGAGAGTAATCCCTATGAATATGTATTGGATAAATATTTGAGTTTTCCTGCTTTTTTATATAATCTTACATTATGATGACGCTTCTTTGGATGTTTTATGACTCTATAATCACAAATAAAATATCATGATTCTATCCAATAATTCAGGAATCTATTATGATCATTGATGTTGAGATTTGAGTTAAGTTCATATGAATATTTTTGTCTCAATAATATTTTAAGGTATAGTAAAACTCAAATGAATAAATCCTTGAGTGGTACTTTCAAATTTATAGCATAAAAATACTATTTTAAGCTTATGATAATCCATTTATTCTTAGAGAATCTATGGCTATATAAATGGGTGAAAGATAGTTATGAAGTGGTTATTACTACTATGACAATTTTTGAATAAGTGAGTTACTGATTGAGAACCTTGATGGATCCATTTTGTTGAAGAATCTGATGAAGATATTTCAGATATAGTGGTACAAAATAGAGGGTTCCATGTAGAGAGTACCAGATAAGGGGCACCAGATTGAGAAGTATAAGTAGAAAAACTATTATATCGATATGTTTTAATAAGGATAGGTTTTTTAAATTATGTTAATATAGAATTTTTTAGTTAATATAGTGAAATAAATATAAGAGTAAAAATATGAACTTCTAGGAAGGAATGTGAAAATAATTCATGTAGAACAATGATGATGTGTTAAATCCTATTGGAGAGTGTTTATTTAATTGAAGAAAAAATTGTTTCATCATTTTTTCTATGTTATAATAAGATTCACTATAAAAGGATGATAGTGTTATGAAAGTGATGGATATTCCCTAATTTTTGTAACCATAAAGTATTTCTTTTTAATGAATGTACAGTCATAGATTATTTCTAGATCATTCTAAGTACTAGCTACTACTATTGAGTAGTGATCCTTTTAAATAATTCTTTTCTTTTGGGTTTAATTATGTGTTTTTTCTGTGGAGTCTATGCTCTATAATCTAAGGAGAAAGTTGTTTTAAATAGGAACACATAAAAATGGTAGATCACAGATTCACACACTCGCTCAGTGATTATTGAGATCCTAACTGACCTTTTTAAATTTGAATTAGAGCTAATGTTACCTTCTTCGAATCTTAAAAATATGAAGAAGGATAAGTCTTATATAGATGTTTGGAACTTTGTTAATTATAAGGGGATTCTTGTATTTAATTAAAATAACTATCTTATCAAGAATGATATAATTCTACCTTATCTTTTATCAAATATCTATGAAGTTCTTAAATATTCTATAGATTGTTCACTCCTACATATGAGGGAGATTCATTAAAAGCTATATTCAAAAGGAATATGGATAATGATGGGAGATCCAGAAATGCTATACTTTACTCCCACTCTTAAAGTGAATTTATAAGTGTTAATAGAATTGGAAGAACTAAAGGCATCTAGGAAAAGTTAAAAATATTTATGAAGGAAATATGAAAGTGAATAAATAAAATTTATAGATCTAGAGATCTAATTATAAGGACCTAAAAATGGGAGATGATAAATCTGTTGTTGAGTTCATTAGAAGGGCTAATGACATTGTAAGTACTATAAGATGTTTCACCGAGGAATCATAGGATTTGACTATTATTGAAAAGATTATAAGAATTTATTCTGTTAAATTTGATTCCAAGGTATCATCCTTTATAGATAAAGATCCTAAAACTCTATCTCTACTTGTATGATATGCATAGTATTATCATCACATATAAAACAAGAGGATAAAAGGCTATTAATAATATGGAAATGGTTTGTCAATAACTATCATTAAAAGCTATTAATAATGGAAATTAAAATAATTTTTTTAAGGAAGAAGTAAATGAATATAAAATTGAGGATAAAGTGAATAAAAAGTTTAGTGAATTCTTTTAATTGTTTTCTATAATGGTGAAAATAGGAATAATAAATTATAAAGGAAAGTTACTATATGAGTGCATTAAAAATGGAGACATTGGTCATTTTGTAGTGAACTATCCAATGCTAAATAAAGATGAAGATAGTAATGAAGAAGGTTCAAATTTAAACAAATCTATAAATATTAAAAACAAATCAATTTTCAATTTAAAGTTAATGGTTAATAAGTTCTGAAAAGATAAAAATATAATCTTTTTTCCAAATGTGAGGAAAATGATGATAGTGAAATAAAAGATGAAAATTCCAATGATTATAGTTGTAACACCTAAAGATTGTGTTTGATATTTTTTGTTTCATGAAACACTATGTTTAGGTTTCATTATACACGATATTTATTATGTCTTACATTAAATGCAAAACATAGTTTAGCCCGTGTTACATGCAACTCCGAGTTAAAAAAACAAGTCATACTATTAAAATATTGTTATTTAATATGAAAGATACCACCTATACCTTATAATGGAAGGTATAAATATAGTTAAATAAATTATGAAAATATATTCTTTTCACATGGTTATAAAATTAATTCATTATTGACTGAATAATTAGAAATGAAAATTAGAACCATTTGAAAATGATGGAAATCCTATTATGAAAAACTATTTTTTACCAAAAAATTAAACAAATAAATATTGGTTAATTATATTAATGAAATATATATATATATATATGTTATATTAAATCTAATATTTAACATTCATCTTATGTTTCATCTAGGCATGTGATCAAAGAAATCCAATTTTATTCTTAAAAACTATATTAAAAAAAATAGTTTTGTCATATTTTTCACTTATTTTAAAATTATTTTTATCCATTTGTATAAAATAAATTGTAAAAAATGAAATTTATTTTTTAAATATTCACATAAAAATTATCTTAAGGTGCTTTTTTATAATTTTCTAAGTATATAAATTTTTCGATTAATATTGAATAATACTAGTTTTTAATAATAATTTTCAATTATTTAAAATAATTTAAACACACAAAAATTATTTTATGATGGGTTTAAAAGTAAAATTAGTTAAATTATATATCCATTAATCCTATTTTTTTTATTTTAATCAATTTTATGTTGAATTTTGATAAATTTGTTTTGAAAATTTTAAACATTTTCTATTTTGAAAACCACTTTCTCAAGACATCTGTTGGATTAATATTAAATTAAATTTATCCAATTATGTGGATTGAATTTAGGAAAATGGATTCCATATTTTTAATCATAATAATTTATATTATCTAATAAAGTTAATTTAATTTTTTACTATAATGAATAATAAAAATAGTGAAAATTAATTACTATAGTTTTGGTAAAATTGGGTTTACTAGGGGGTTAAAATTAAAATATACGGGTTAAAAATGATTCCACAACTTTTAAAAAACCAATTGGATGGAAATATTTGGACCTTATATTTTCTAGATTCGAATTCTTTTCATTTTTGAGCTCTATTTCATTTGAAAAATCTGGGTATACCTTTTTCTTTTCAAAAATTAAAAGTGTGCTACTCACCTCACTTATAAATAGACAACCTCTCTCCTATCCTCTTCACACATTCAAAAAAAATTTTATGGGAAAAAACCTAAAAAAATAATTTCCTTTATTCCCTTATATAATCCTATAATCCTTATTTTGGTCATAAATACCACATTGGAAGGCTTTTGGTGTAATCAAATTGAAGTTATATGAAGAAGAGGCAACATCCCTAACTAAGCATTATATTTTTATTTCTTTCTCAAAATCCATAATTTATTATTAAGATATGATGATATAATATCCTAATTATAATAAACCTACTAATATATTATTATTTAAATTTCATAACCTAAATCCTTCTCCTCTTCCTCAAAATTGGATATAGAGTAATCATCCGTGTGTACGATATACTACCGCCTCATGAACCGAGTCATTAATTTTTCCATTACCACCTCTCATGGATAGATATAATTAATAGTTAAATATTATTATATGATATATATAACACTATTATTATTATTAAATTATTATATCACATATACCTTCTTAATTTCTATTCAATGGGAATATGATAACATTGCTCATGTGTATGGTGGATTACAGCTTCACGAAGTGATGTGATTCATTCAAAATTTACATGGAAGGTAATAAGGACATGTATAATGAAAATAGTTGATATATATAACATAAAAATTATTTTTAATGGTAATATATTATTTAATATTATTTATTTTTATCCATTGTGAAAATGGAACCATCGTTTATTCGCACGTATGGTCTACCACCTCCATGAATGATGCATTTTATTCACTAACTCTAAATTTTATGTATTACTATAAATAAATATTTATAAATATGATGAATATATAATATAATTATATCATGGTTAAAAATATATATTTTATATAAGAATGATATAATTAAAAGTATCAAAAATAATAAATCAAAACATACACGAAATACAAAGAATTTATTTCCCGAAACGTGATTTTAACAATGAATTGTTGATAATTGTGTAATAAAAGGTCACAAGTAAATTATATATGGTATGATATATATATGTATAGTTATATAAAATATGTATAATAAAATTATATTTATTATAAAATATATTCTAATGTGAACAAAGTAATTCGATACTTAAGGTAAGGGACTTCCAGTTTCTCTTTTATTTCTTTGAGACATATGACATATTTACCCCTAATTTGTTTTTTTTGTGTGTATATACCATCCACATGAAATTTTATATCATGATTAAATTTATTTTCATTATATTTAAGTTTTAATTTTATGAAATTACTTAATGGGGATTATGATTCAATACATTACCAATGAGGTAAGATATTTTTGTCTCAATTTGTCTTCTTTAGGACCTACATTTTGTCATGAACCTATCTTCTTTTACGAGGTGTGTATACAATACTTTTGAAAATTAATGAGATGAATTTCATTATTCTTATGATATTATTTTTTTATTCAATTTTATTATTTCACGAGGCTTACGATTCAATGTTACCAAGTAATGGTTTTATGATACAATCTCATCGTTTATCAGGATTGTTTATGTTTATTCTTCTTCTGATGAAATATTATGATCCATATCTCAAGAAACTCATGAATTTTATTATCCTTTTCTTATTAAATTAAAATAAATGTTTTCTATTTATTTTTCTCTCTTTATGTACTTAATTTCCAAAATAATATATTTAAATAAAATATAATTTATTTATCAATTCGACCGAAAACCCTTTTTCATCAGTATTTTTTTTTATAAAAATAATTTAAAAAATGTTTTAACATTCATCAAAATATTTATTAAATAATTTTTACAAATACACTAATTTTAATGAAATGTTTTAAAAGGAATATTCATGTTGTTTTCAAAACAAGTCATGTTTTTCTTTTACAAAAAATGTGATAGGAATATTTTTTAAACGTTTATGACACTTCCTGTCATCATGACTACTTAGTGTTTTACATATTCCCTTTTAAGATTAAAAGTTTATTTTAAAATAAAATTATTTCCAATTTTTTTTATGGTTTTTTATTTTTAAAATTTAATTTTCCAAAAAAGTTATTTGCCTTAAGAAATGTTCCAAGTGACCTTTCAAAATCATTTTTCATCTATGATAACATCCTTTAATTAGTAATTATGATTTAATGGGGATATGATCCAATGATACCATTATAATTATTTATCTATATGTTTTATATTTTTTTAAAATATTTTTATCTAATCCATTTCTCTTCCACATGTTATACCATGGAAAAATTATTATGAAACCTAATTATTTTTCCATGGGTTTTTATTTGATGAAAATATGAAACTATTATGAAACCTATTTCTTTTATTTAGATTATGTTATGATGAAATTTTTATAAAAATCATTTCTTTTCATGGATTTAGATATGTTAAATGTTTTATGATATTTTGGCACGCACATGTATGATTTTAATAATACGACACTAGTTACATTATATATAAGGATTATAGTGATGTTTATACCAAGATGGGTGGGACCTATACCTCCATCCAATGAACTCAGTATTGGTTTATATCTCATGAGATAAAAAGGACTGTAATGGGGTGTGAACACTGTTCATTAATAGACTTTATCCACTATGATTTACTTTGGAGTAAACCTTGATTACTATGATGGCTTGAGGAGTGATCCCATTCCACTATTAAAGTTTTGGAAATGATAATTTAATACTAAGGAAATGATATTATATGTTTATGTGTATCCCAAAAATCTATGTGTTATTCCCATGTTATGTTCTCATATCTCATGGTCCTTTATTCCATTTTGATTCATGTCTAATAAACTACCATGGTTTATTCTATGACTCAAGTTTATTATCTATTATATTAAGGTATGGTTTTAAAATTTTATTTTCATATTCTCACACCATTATGCTCAGTATATGTTGATGTCTCCCTTGTTTACCCTTACTAAGAATACGAGATCACCATTTTTTTGGTTTCTTTATTTAGGTTATGAAGAAAGGTTTTAAGTGGGACATGTCTATACAGAGTACTATGTGGGATGATATTTATGGGAGATGTTGAAAATATTTCATGAAATAAAAAGATTGTGTTCTATGTTTCCAAAGGAACTATACCTTTAAGATCCTTAGGTGTTTGTTTTTGTAATTTAATGAATATTAATATAGAAATATATAATATATATGTATGAAAATCCTAGGTCATTACAGTTGGTATTAGAGGAAAGGTTTAGTTTCCCTTTGGAAACTAGGATGAGAAAAATCTAGTGAGATCCCTAGGGATATTTCTAAGGATATTTCAAGTGATATTTTTAAGGATAATTCTCAAGATGATTCAAAGTATTTTAAAATATCATGAAACTTTGTTAAATGATATAGAGAGTGGTTTATAAGAAATTACATCAATTTATAGATACTATAATTATATGTGGCTCTAGAATAGAGGTACCTAGGGGTACTAACTCTAAAAAGGGTTCATTGAGTTGGAATTTATCGTCACATGGTTCATTAAAGTGGAACTTGATTTACACCTTATTTGAGACTACTAGGTGATATGACTGGTAAATTCACCAACTATTTATGAACTATCTTGAATGATTTAAATATATATTGATTTTGAATAACTTAGGTTAATCACAAGTTCTCGTAGATTTAAAATTAATTTTCATGATTTTGACATCCTATAGGTGACTTTTCAAGATTATGTGGTTTCCCAATAGGAATATTTTTAGTCACACTATGATTTTTGGTTTTCGTCAATTGTTGGAACTAGAAGTAATTACATTTATTTTCAATGCGATATAAAATGTTTTTAAGGGAAACCAAATGAGATGATGACTGGAGTGAATGATATTATTATTATTCCTAATTAGTAATCATGATATATAATTAAAAACTTTAACCTTATCCAACTATTGAACTCATAAAATAAGATAAGGATAGAGTTTTTTGTGTGTTTAGGTGGTGGGGACTAGAGAGAAAAGAAGATTAAGTTTCCTATATATCTAGAATGTGGGAAGAAGTACCCAAGTGGGTGTCTTAGAAGAGCATGAAGATATTTTGTGTGTGGAAAATAAGAATAAAAAGAAAGTAAATATAGATCTCAAATTAAAATTCTAGATAATGTAGGGGATGAAAATAATTATATTCCTAAGATATCATTGAAGATTGAATATTTAAAATTTGGAAAGTATTAGAATTATGAAAATCTATGTCCTAAAGGGAAATCCCTTAAATAGAATATGTAATGTTTTAAAAGTAATGGTTATATTGCTAATGATTAAGAGACTACAAGTGACATTTTAAAGGAAAAAGTGTTAAGGAATAAAATAATGAATCCTGGTTAATAGTGTATGGAGAAAGTGGAGTGATTAATTCATTTATATACTGGGACTCAAATAATTATATTTCTATCAGTGGTATTTTATTTATTATAATGATGAAACATTAATGGATTAACTAGAGTAGTTTTCCAAGGCGTTTTAGGAATTTGTTAAATGGTAAAAATGGACTAGAAATGTATTTTAATGACACAATGTTATTTAATTATGTGAATATAACCCTGAATATATTCTAGGTGTTGATAAAATGGTGTTCAGTTTGGATAAATAGATGATTGATATGAATAAATTAAATCAGATAGTGTTGATGACCTTGGAATTAAATAATGGTTTGTGTAAATAGTGGTTTATGTTATAATTTATGGACTTATATAGTAATATTGGATTTATGGAATATATTCAATAACGTGGGTCTTATTTAAGGAATGAATAAGAATGCATGTTTTCATTGAGGTTTTATATTAATAATAGTTGTTTCAATAATTTGGTAGAATATATGACCTAGGTTGTCACATATTTGTTTTCTGACCATTTAGAGTTACTTATTGATATTTGGGGGATTAATTGTAAGTTGATTTTGCGGAATTCAGTGACCTTATTTATAAATTTTTAATTTTGGAAGGGTCATAAGTTTAACCATTTATGGAATGTATTATGTTTATCTTTAGATGAGGTTTTATAGATTAATTTATTACATTAATGTATAAATATTTATGTATATTAGATAACCTATGATTATGATGATAAAGAGAGATAAAAGGAATGACTTATCATTCTAGTATGGATATTGTGATCTATTAGTGCTTCACGCATAAAAAATTTATCTTCATTTCTTAGAGTAAGAGATGAAGTGTAAATTGAATAAATCACAACCAAATGATGATATTGTTCTTATGAAATGGAATGGAATCACATAAGTATATATTGTCATAACAATTCCCCATATTTTGGAAAAAAATCATGAAATAAAATTTTATCCTATTACTATCATTTATGATGATATAAATGACCATTTTCAAACTAATTTGGTTTATGTTTTTTATGGTGTTGATTTACCCATGATCATTTGATTTATTATGACCAATGATCTCTGTCAATATCTATCATTAATTGTACATTACACGTTTCTTCTAAGTCTAAATATTCACTTCCCACCTTTGTTCTCCTTTTTGGAAACATAATATGTGTTTTTCCATGTTACCTTCACACATAACTTTGTATCTTTCCAAGAGTACATTTTATCAACCTTTTCTACGATTTGGGTTTCCAATAAATGTATTTTCAAAGGGTAAACCATTGTTTACTGAGCATAAGTTCAAATTATGAGGATGAAATTTATTTTTAGTGGTTGAATGTAACACCGAGAGATTTTTTGAAATATATATATTTTCAAATAAATTTAACATTTTCTATATTTTTCATAACACGAATCACTTATTTTATCCAGAGTTACATGAACCAAATTTTTTTGATTGCGTTACTCGAAATACAGAGTTTATCTTCTATTACACATAACACTTAGTTAAAACATAATGTGTGATACTATTAAAATATTATTGATTAAAATGAAATTTATCACCCAACTATTTGAGTGGTAAGTATGAATAAGATTAATTAAATTTTGAAAATATATTCTTTACACAAGTATATAAAATTAATTATTTTGTGTCTTATTTATTAGAAATGAAAATAAGAATCATTTGAAAATAAATGAATTTGTTTTTTTAAAAAAATTATCGATAAATTAAGCGAATAAATTTTTTGGAATTATAAAGATGAAATGTGTATATTATATATTCAGTTTAATATTTAGCATTTACCTTATGTTTGTTCTTGGAATGAGATAAAATGAATCTAATTTTATGTTTAAATGCTATATTTTTCTAACAAATAATTTTTATCCCATTTTTCAAAATTATTTTAAAATTTGTTTTTCCACATTTACAAAATATATTTGAAAAAATGAAATTAATTTTTTAAATCAGAATGAAAAATTATCTTAGCTTTGAATTTTGAGAAGATAAATTTAATGATAAATAGTGAAAAACACTAGGTTTTATAAAGAATTGTAATTTCTTTTAAAGTTATTAAACACATGAGAATTTTTTTAAGATGATTTTAAGAGTATAATTTTTGAATTATATATTTATTAATCCAATTTATTTCATTGTAATCAGTTTTGTATTAAATTTTGTTATAAACAATTTTTTAACTTTTAGACATTTTCTCTTTAGAAAGCTAATTTCTCGTTGTGTTTGTGGGAATAATTTTAAATTAAAAATTCCCAATTTTTTGAAATGAATTTGAAAAAATGGATTCCATATTTGTAATTAGAATAATTTATATTATATAATACAGTCAGCTTTGTAACAACCCAATATTTATTAAAACGTTTTTTTTCAAATAAAAATAATCTTTTTTATATTTTTAATTACATATAATATCGATTTCATCTTGAATTACATGCAATACTGAGTTACGCTAGTATTACATACAACCTTGAGTTTAAATGTAATGTTTCATAATATTGAAATATTATTATGATAGTTATCACCTAGACATTGGAAGGGAAATTATGAATAGTATTAACTATATTATAAAAAGATATAGTTTACACCGGAATATAAAATTAATTGTTGGGTTAAAAATTAATTAGAAATGAAAATAAAAAGTATTTTAAAATAAAGGAATTTTTTTTGTAAAAAACTATTTTTATGCCCAAAAATGTGTTTTACATCAATAAATTAAACAAAAAAATTTGGGTAAATTATTTTAATAAAATTTATATATTATATATTCAATAAATTTTTTTATATTAATCTTATGTGTTTTCTATACAAGAGATAATAATACATATAATTTTATGCTTAACAACTGTATTTAACAAAAAAACTATTTTATCACTTTTTAAAAACATATTTTAAAACTAATTTTTGAAAATATTAGAATTTTTTTTGAAAAAATAACATTAATTATTGAAATTATATTTTCAAAAATATCATAGTTTATGTTTTTTATAGTTTTTAAGAAGATAATTTTTTCGATGAATAGTGGAAAATACTGGTTTTTTTATTAAGCATTTTCATTTATTTTAAGGATTTTAAAAGATTAAAAATTATTTTAATAAGGTATTAAAATTAAAATAAATTCAGTTATATGTCAATTAATCAAATTTATTTAATTGGAATAATTTTATATTAAATTTTGATATAAAAACTTGGTAAAATTTTGAACATATTTCTCTTTGAAAATCCACTTTCTTATCTACCCATGAGATTAATTTTAAATTAAATATTACCACTTCTGTATTGGTAATTTTGTAAACAGATTCTATACTTTTAGTTATCATAATTATATTATATAATACAGTGAAATAAAAATTTTACCATAGTTTATAGTGAAAACATAAAAAATTAATTATTATAGTTAAGGGGAAAATGAGTATACTAGGGGTTAAACTAAAAATATAAGGGTATAAAATGACCTAAAACATTTCCAAATACTATTGGATTTCCATATTTGTACCTTATATCATTTTTTATCAATAATTATTTATTTTTTATTCTTGTGGTCGAAGAAAAACTTTGGTGCACCTTTTTCTTTTCAAAAATTATAAGTGTGCTACTCAACTCACTTATAAAAGGACACACCTATACTACTCTATTCACACTTTAAAATCCCATTGGTTTGGTCTATAACTATGAAAATATCTTCTTTATATCCCTAATCTTATCATTTATTCCTTATTTTGGTGAGAAATACAACCTAAAAATCCTTTTGATGAAAACCAAAAGAATTTGTCTGAAGAAGTGTCAATATACCTAACCAATCATTTTATTTTATTCATTTCACCACATAATTAAATTATTATTAAAAAATGATTATATAAAAACCATATTATCTTAAATATACTAATATATTTTTTATGTTATGTTTATGAACTATGAATATATACTCTTCCATCATCTGGGTTACGAAATTATCATTCATGTGAACGATGGACTACAGCTTTAAGAACTGATGTTATTCGTTTTCCATCACCACCTATCATGAATAGATATAATGATATATTTATTGTTTATATATGATATTTATGTTATTATCATGTTTTTTTAATCATTATATCAATGTTCCTTCTTACTTTCCATTCCGTGGGAATAAGATAACATCAGTCGTGTGTACGGAAGACTACCGCCTCACGAAGTGAAATGATTCATTCATGATTTACATGGAAGGTAATAATGATGATTTTAATGAACATATGTTATATATATAAAGTTAAAATTATATTTAATGGTAATATATTATTTACATTTCTTTTTTTTATTTTTTTTGGAAAAATGGAAACAACGTTCATGCATACATACGACCTACCATCTCCATGAACGATGTCTTTCATTTTCTATCTATTACTCTTATGGATTACTCTAAAAATATATATAATGAATATACATGATGATTATATCATGGTTAAAATTATTTATATTATGGAACTATGATCAAATTAATAGGATCAAAAATAAAAAAATCAATACGCACATGAAAAACAAAGGAGTTATTACATGAAACACGACTTTAACATGGAATTGTTAATAAACTGGTAATAAAGGTTCATAAGAAAATAATTTATGATATGGTATATATAATTATTATTATTTATTATATTTATAATAAACATATATTTATTATACCTAATGTTTGAACATGTCTGAAGGAAGTCGAGACTTAAGGTATGAGATTTCTAGTCTCTCTTTTATTTTTGGGAGACATATGAAAATTCACCCCCCATTTACAATTTTTTGGTGTATATAATACCATTTTGACATGTTATATATTGAATATATTTATTTTCATGATATTTAAATTTTTATTTTATATTATTATTTATTGGGGCTTATGATCCAAAAGATTACTAAGGCAGTAAAAGATTTCTATCTCACTTTTTTTACTTCTGTGAGACACAAGCCTTATTTACCACCTATTTTTTCAATGTTGTGTATATACTATACATATTTATATTTTATGATTACTATCCAGAGTATTATTTTTATTTACATATCCATTTTAGGATCTTTCTTTCATGGGGTTTACAGTTCAAAAGTTATCAAATCGGTAAGGGTTTTTTGTCTGAATTTTACTTCCTCTACAAATATGTTTTATTATGAACCTATATTATTTTATGAGGTTTTTAAACATAATATTTCAAATTTAATATCATTAATTTATTTATTATCATGATTGTAACACCCCGAGCTTCCACGATACGCCTCTCTTTCAATAATGCAATAGCTTGCATTGTACGCAAGTTCGAGTTCTAAAACACCGCGACTAATCAAAGTAGTCATTATGAATAGTAATAACCACTTTTTAAAATTATAGAAATTTTATATTTCAAAATGGACTTCATTTTTTATTCGTAATATCGAAATTATCCTAAGTTGAATTTTTTGTAACTTTCTGAGAACTTCTAATTTTTTTTTATGAATAGTGAAAAATACTTAAAACAACTTTTTTAATCAAAATAATTTATTGTGATAAATTATACTATTTAGTGGTTTTAAAGTATAATTATAATATATTTTTACCATTTTATCCAATGGTGGTCATTAGAATTAATTTAACATTGAAATTGGACATAAACAATTGCCAATCTTTTGATATAAATTGTTTCTTAAAAATACGCTATTTGTTGAGACAGCGGGAATTAATTATAAAATTAATTAATGCAACTTATATGTTTGTAATTTTTTAAAATAGACATCATTTTTGAATTCGGTATATAAATTATAGCTTAGGGTGAAATTTTGGCATTGTTCTGAAAAACTTCAATTTTTGATGAATAGTGAAACCTCTAAGTGGTAGTTAAAAAACTGATTTTTCGTTTAAATGAAATATTACCACTTCTGTGATTTGATTTTCAAAAATCTGACATACATGGTTGTCATTAAGAAGTAAAATGTGGTTCAATGAGATTAAAATATTTTTTTGGTGAATAGTAACTTTTAAGTTCTTAATCGCTATTAGAGGTAATTAGTGTAGTTTAAGGTAAAAATAATGTTTTAATAATATGAGATGAGCTTGACACATGTCCTAACCTCATTGGATGTGCCATGGCCAACCAAGAAAATCCATGGGTCAACTTGGGGACCCCATGGAGCCACTTTATTTGGAAAATGACATAAATACCTTTTATTTAATGTTAAAGAAAAAAAAAGACACAAACATGAAATGTTTTACTAAAACAATTTTTACATGGGGTTATAAAAGTCATATTTTTGACTATAAATAGTCATTGGAAAGATAAAAAGATTTCCTACATCATAGTAGTTTTTTTTATAATTTTTAGACATTAAATAAATTTAATTATTTATGACATCATTATGATGCAACGATGACCTCATTATTTAACGATTTTAATAAAATGAAAAGATAATGTACAATACAAGGCTTAAACTTGTCCAAATACTATTTTATGGGTATATTTAGAACCCTTATCACCTTAGACACGAATTATATAAGCGTGTGACCTTTAGAATCTGAAAAGAATTGTATAATAATGTAAAATTTCCTTACTTTCCAAGAGTGCCCCTCCTCTCCACTTATAAAAGGCCCCCACCTCTACCACCTCATTCACACTTTCAAGCAATTTGGATCGGCAAAACTCTGCCCAAATACTCTCCCAAATTCCCCCTCTTACTCCTAGAATCCTCAATTTGGGCAGAACTCTTCCCAAGGAAGCCTTTGGCTCAAATCAAAAAGAGTTACCCGATTTTAAGGTAATGTCTTCTCTAATGTTGTTTTGTTTTATTTTTCTTCTCCAACCCCCTAAACACTTTTTATTCATTTCTTTTGTAACAAAAACAATATACTAAATATACTAGGATGTTTTTATATGAATTATTCGAGCTACACTTACACACACCTACATCTAATGGTTAATGAACATACTGTTTCTGTGGATGGCGAATTTCTGCCTCACGAAACGATGATTGTTCAACACTCATATAACACCTTCAAATGTGGCCATTAAGATGTCACTATATTTATATAGGATATATAATATGTTTATGGTTTACTTATTCTTCTGTATTTCTCATTTATGGCATACTTTATTGTTTACATTATGGGTAAACGTGATAATTTCATTTTAGGAAGTGCGGACTACCGCCCCCTCAAAGTGATTTGAATCGTTAATACCATATGTGAGATGTATAAAGGATGGAGTAAATGATATTATATATGATTTTATACTATAATTATAATATACCTTTATATAATTATGATTTCATTCCATTAAATACGAAATAGAAATGAAAGTAGCGTTCATGCGTACGTACGGCTTACCATCTCCATGAACGGTGCATTTCATTTCTTACCTCTAAACGTTATGGAATATTATAAATGAATGTATATACTGGATATATATGAGATATATGATATCTATATCATGAATATAATTCTGGATATAATGTATATTTCACCACATGAACAACTTGTAATTATAAGAAGTTTATTTTTGACTCAAGTACCAAAGATCGACAAAACGACCGTTATTAACTTAAATAATTACATAATGTTCATAACATGGTAATAAGTGATATAAAAGGAATAATGAACATGAAAAAGGTTCTTAATTAAATAGAAATTAAATCTAGTTTATTATTCAGGAGGTTAAAGAACGGTTGAGTCAAGTCGGACACGAGGTAAGGGAACTTCTTAACCCAACTTCCATTCTTTGGGTTAATCTCCTACTTTCAAATTATGTCATGATATTATTATGTCCTATTTTGTATTTTTACTTTCTTTATGTGTACCTATAGTGAATACACATAATAGATCTATTTTATTTTAAAAATTATCTTTTTAAGGACTTCGTCTCAATCTCCTTTCATTGAGGCATATTTGGTTTTATACACAACATTCTTTTATACGGTGTATAAACCCCTTTGACTTTTACGTTTATTCAAAAGGAATCTTTTTTATACGAAGCATTTACTAAATGACAAAAGGGAATGTTTTTGTCGTACGTATGTGGCGACAACGACTTCTCCGCCGCCGTGACCATTATTTGAGTTTCGGCTTCCTCTACAAGCCATACCTTTTTTTTAAAAAGAAAAATAAACACCATGTTTTACTTTTCTTTTATTTCGGTATTGAAAATGGTTTTGAAAGTCTTTTTATTATATCAATGTGTCATATTTATATCTTGTGATTGAAATGTGGAAATGTTATGTTTCCTTTATGCATATTTTATGTGATATGATTATGTTATGGTTTATGATATGTTTAAACCTATTCATATGAGGAATGCATTGGACTTAATAAGTGACGGGTGGAGCCCGCAATAGCTCCTCGATACATCGGTAGGTCTCATGAGACAACTAGACGTGGAATGGGCCGAGGCCCTTTCCCAATTTTATTTATGGTTTTGGCCGAGGCCTTAATCATTTTAGACGTCTTGGCCGAGGCCTTGACAAAATGTTTCAGAATGTCTGGCATTATGCATTCCATCATTATGAAAGTGGTTAATGATATTTCATGTGATTATTCAACCAGTAGAATATCCATGTGAAGAAGTAAATGGAATTATATCATTTTACTTTTGCTATATTATGTTAATGTTCAAGTTTAAAAGGCTTTTGTTTTAGTTATACATTGCCTTAAATGTTTATGTTTATTTATGAAAGTTTCCGCATTATTGTTATCCTTACTGAGCATCTGAGCTCACCCCTTTCAATGTTTTAATATTTTCCAGGATGTGTAGAAGTATTTTATGAATGACCTGCAGGGATTGTCAGAAGAGGATATGAGAGTGGACTATGGAGACTTTGTTATTGTAGTTTTTTACTTTATAATGTAATGTAACGTTTACGAATGTATCTAGTGTTTCCAAGGCTACTAAACTAATCGGTCTTTCGAGACTTGATCTTTTGTGATCATGCCAATGTTGCGAAGTAATGCACCGACTCTGGGTAGCTGGGGTCGGGGCGTTACAGTTGGTATCAGAGGCAGTTTAGCACTATCCTTGGAAGATAGATTTAGATAAACTCTGATTAGAGCACATAGCCCAAAGATAGACTTTGAGGATTAGTATAGAAGAACTTCCTAGAATTTTGTTATTGTAGAGATTTTGTGAGTTTTTCGAGAAATACATCCCTGTTTGGATACGAGCAGGTAGAGGCAGCTCTGGCACAGATTTACCTAGGGGTAAAACCTAAAAACACCGCTTTAAGCTAGACTCGAACGAGAACTGGTGCACGACAACGGGCCTTGCTGCACTCTTGGTTACGACACTCCCAGGGGATATGCTTAGGATAATTCCCATTTTCTTTACAAACCACTATGAACGGTTATGAGTATATACTTACTCAAATAAAACCTTTTTATGATTATGGATTATATCCATAAATAGTTCAATTTATGTTAAGTATTTTACAAGTATGGAATTATGTATTTTGATTCATAAACTAATCTAGTTTATGCCATTGTTTAGAAATGGAACCTAGTGGAAGGAATGGAAACCGTATCAATGCACGCACTCCGTGTAGGGATTTCCCTCCTTCTCAAGATAATTATTGTGGATCTGGAGATACAACTGGTGGTGATCAACTTATTACCATACTGGGACAACTCTCTCAAGTTATGAATAATAACCTTACTCGTATGGATCACCCTGATCCATAACGTGGAGGATCAATGTTAGACTGCTTCATGAGGCAACAACCACCAACATTTAATGGGGGTACAAATCCATTAGTAGCTGAACAATGGATAAACTCCTTAGAGAAAATATTCCATGCATTGGGGAGTAGCGAATGGGAGAAGGTTGTCATGGCAGTTTACCGCCTCACTGGAGATGCCGATCAGTGGTGGTCGCTGATTCAAAACACAAAGGAAGATGATGACATATCTAATATGGAATGGAGGGAGTTCAAAGAGCTTTTCATAGAAAAATACTTTCCTCGTGAACATCGAGCAGATATGGAAAGGCAATTTCTAAGTCTGAGGCAGAAGGAGGACGACAATGTCGCAAAGTATGAGGCCAACTTTACAAGGTTAGCGAGGTATGCTTCAGATTATATACGTAACCCAAGGAGTAAGATTGATCGTTTCTTTGATGGGTTAAAACCATTTCTCCGTCGAGATTTAGTATCACAATCCTTCTCATCATACGAAGATATTGTCTCGTGTGCTATCAAGACAGAAAAGGAATTCTCTAAGTCTTATGACAACAAAGTAAAGCAAGAGAAGAAGAGAACGGTGGAACAAGAGACAGATAAAGGGAAAAAGGGAAAGAAAAATTTTCCATTATGTGATAATTGTGGGAAGAATCACCCTGGTACTTGCCTAAAAGGAATGGGAGTTTGTTATAAATGTGGAGAAATGGGTCACCAGGCTCGTGATTGCAAGGGAAAGAAAGATGCTATCAAAGTTGAATGCTACAATTGTAGAGAAATGGGTCATTATGAAAATGAATGTCCTAAGCGTCAGGGAAACTTACCTAAAAAAAGGCCAAGGGATCAAGGAAAATCTTATGATGTTACTACAATTGAAGCAGAGTAACTAATGTAATGGTGCTTTTGGACTCATGGATTATATTCTAGTTGTTAGAATAATGTGATATATATATAAGGATTATACTGCAGTACTTGTTGATTTCAGTAAGGTTTTAATATGATTAAGGTAATTATATTTTTAGTATGTGACAATAATAGAAACTTTACTTTGTTTGGGGAAACTAATAAATTGATTTTGGAATTAAGAGACCTTTTAGAGAAAGTCTGGACAGAGGTATATTGGATAATTATAAAGGTTGGAGTGGATTAAGTTGATCTTTGGATAGTATTTTTTAAGGTTAAAAAATTTATGAAGATTATTTTTGGAATATTATAATACTATAGTTTTAGGAAAAGGACAACCTGCAGGGTGGGGCATAACCCGACGCGTTGGACAAAGCTGCAGGAATCAAACCCACAATCATAGTGCGATAGGCCTTTATTTCCTACCACTAGCCTACAGGAAGTCCCTGGTTATTACAAAATAATTTTACTAATCTAAATGGTATGTGTTAACATTTGGAACCTTATACAATTAGGATAAGTATAATATTTTTGAGTTCTATTATCTTTTGAGTGAAAGATGAGTTGAAGGTTGAAACTCTAATTGTCAAGCATAAATATATATATAACTATCTCTTATTCAATGAATAAATTAATTCTTAAACTTTAGTAAAGGGATATTAAAACAAAAAAAAGTGTTATCCTAATACCTTATGTCTTGTTGAACTGATGATATTTTAAATCAACATAGATTGAAGGCTTTGAGGCCCTCAATTTGACAGTTGATTGTGATTGATGACCTCAATCACTCCCTACAAATATTTACGTTTTTCCTCCAATTATATGTCTCTAATTGCCACTAATGTTCTCCTTATCGAGATCAAAATTTGGTGGTGACTTTCTTATTTCCATTTCCCTCTTATTAAGACTAAATTCTATTAACCTTATTTCCGATGTGGGTTTTCCACAAAGGTATTTTCTATTTTCAACCTTTTATTTTCAAAGAAAAATATCAAATTGCGAGGACGAAATTTATTGAAGGAGGGGAGAATGTAACACCCCGAGCTTCCACGATACGCCTCTCTTTCAATAATGCAATAGCTTGCATTGTACGCAAGTTCGAGTTCTAAAACACCGCGACTAATCAAAGTAGCCGTTATGAATAGTAATAACCACTTTTTAAAATTATAGAAATTTTATATTTCAAAATGGACTTCATTTTTGTATTCGTAATATCGAAATTATCCTAAGTTGAATTTTTTGTAACTTTCTGAGAACTTCCAATTTTTTTTATGAATAGTGAAAAATACTTAAAACAACTTTTTTAATCAAAATAATTTATTTTGATAAATTATACTTTTTAGTGGTCTTAAAGTATAATTATAATATATTTTTACCATTTTATCCAATGGTGATCATTATAATTAATTTAACATTGAAATTGGACATAAACAATTGCCAATCTTTTGATATAAATTATTTCTTAAAAACACGCTATTTGTTGTGACAACGGGAATTAATTATAAAATTAATTAATGAAACTTATATGTTTGGAATTTTGTAAAATAGAAATCATTTTTGAATTCGGAATATCAATTATAGCTTAGGGTGAAATTTTGGCATTGTTCTGAAAAACTTCAATTTTTGATGAATAGTGAAACCACTAAGTGGTAGTTAAAAAAGTGATTTTTCGTTTAAATGAAATATTACCACTTCTGTTATTTGATTTTCAAAAGTACGACATAAATGGTTGTCATTAAGAAGTAAAATGTCATTCAATGAGATTAAAATAATTTTTTGGTGAATAGTAACTTTTAAGTTCTTAATCGCGATTAGAGGTAATTAGTGTAGTTTAAGGTAAAAATAATGTTTTAATAATATGAGATGAGCTTGACACATGTCCTAACCTCATTGTATGTACCATGTCCTACCAAGAAAATCCATGGGTCAACTTGGGGACCCCATGGAGCCACTCTAGTTGGAAAATGACATAAATACCTTTTATTTAATGTTAAAAAAAAAAATTGACACAAACATGAAATGTTTTACTAAAAAAAATTTTACATGGGGTTATACAAGTCATATTTTTGAATATAAATAGTCATTGGAAAGCTAAAAATATTTCCTACATAATAGTATTTTTTTATAATTTTTAGACATTAAATAAATTAAATTAGTTATGACATCATTATGATGCAGCGATGACCTCATTATTTAACGATTTTAATAAAATGAAAAGATAATGTACAATCCAAGGCTTACACTTTTCCAAAGACTATTGGATGGGTATATTTCGAACCCTTATCACCTTATCCACGAATTATATAAGTGTGGGACCTTTAGAATCCAAAAATCATTGTATAATAATGTAAAATTTCCTTACTTTCCAAGAGTGCCCCTGCTCTCCACTTATAAAAGGCCCCCACCTCTACCACCTCATTCACTCTTTCAAGCCATTTGGCTCGGAACAAATCTGCCCAAATACTCTCTCAACTTCCCCCTATTACTCCTAGAAGCCTCACTTTGGGCAGAACTCTTCCCAAGGAAGCCTTTGGCTCAAATCAAAAAGAGTTACCCGATTTTAAGGTAATGTCTTCTCTAATGTTGTTTTGTTTTATTTTTCTTCTCCAACCCCCTAAACACTTTTTATTAATTTATTTTGTAACAACACAAGTATCCTAAATATACTAGGATGTTGTTATATAAATGATTCGAGCTACACTTACACACACCTACATCTAATGGTTAAAGAACATACTGTTTCTGTGGATGGCGAATTTCTGCCTCACGAAACGATGATTGTTCAACACTCATATAACACCTTCAAATGTGGCCATTAAGATGTCACTATATTTATATAGGATATATAATATGTTTATGTTTTACTTATGCTTCTGTATTTCTCATTTATGGCATACTTTATTGTTTCCATTATGGGTAAACGCGATAATTTCATTTTAGGAAGTGCGGACTACTGCCCCCTCAAAGTGATTTGAATCGTTAATACCATATGTGGGATGTATAAAGGATGGAGTAAATGATATTATATATGATTTATACTGTAATTATAATATAACTTTATATCATTATTATTTCATTCCATTAAATACGAAATATAAATGAAAGTAGCGTTCATGTGTACGTACGGCTTACCGTCTCCATGAACGGTGCATTTCATTTCTTACCTCTAAACGTTATGGAATATTATAAATGAATGTATATACTGGATATATATGAGATATATGATATCTATATCATGAATATAATTCTGGATATAATGGATATTTCACCACATGAACAACTTGTAATTATAAGAAGTTTATTTTTGACTCAAGTACCAAAGATCGACAAAACGACCGTTATTAACTTAAATAATTACATAATGTTCATAACATGGTAATAAGTGATATAAAAGGAATAATGAACATGAAAAATGTTCTTAAGTAAATATAAATTAACTCTAGTTTATTATTCATGAGGTTAAAGAACGGTTGAGTCAAGTCGGACACGAGGTAAGGGAACTTCTTAACCCAACTTCCATTCTTTGGGTTAATCTCCTACTTTCAAATTATGTCATGATATTATTATGTCCTATTTTGTATTTTTACTTTATTTATGTGTACCTATAGTGAATACACATAATAGATCTATTTTATTTTAAAAATTATATTTTTAAGGACTTCGTCTCAATCTTCTTTCATTGAGGCATATTTGGTTTTATACACAACTTTCTTTTATACAGTGTATAAACCCCTTTGACTTTTACGTTTATTCAAAAGGAATATTTTTTATACGAAGCATTTACTAAATGAAAAAAGGGAATGTTTTTGTCCTACGTATGTGGCGACAACGTCTTCTCCGCCGCCGTGACCATTATTTGAGTTTCATCTTCCTCTACAAGCCATACCTTTTTTAAAAAAAGAAAAATAAACACCATGTTTTACTTTTCTTTTATTTCGGTATTGAAAATGGTTTTGAAAGTCTTTTTATTATATCAATGTGTCGTATTTATATCTTGTTATTTAAATGTGGAAATTTTATGTTTCCTTTATGCATATTTTATGTGATATGATTATGTTATGGTTTATGATATGTTTAAACCTATTCATATGAGGAATGCATTGGACTTAATAAGTTACGGGTGGAGCTCGCAATAGCTCCTCGATGCATCGGTAGGTATCATGATACAACTAGACGTGGAATGGGCTGAGGCCCTTTCCCAATTTGATTTATGGTTTTGCCCTAGGCCTTAATCATTTTAGACGTCTTGGCCGAGGCCATGACAAAATGTTTCAGAATGTCTGGCATTATGCATTCCATCATTATGAACATGGTTAATGATATTTCATGTGATTATTCGACCAGTAGAATATCCATGTGAAGAAGTAAATGGCATTATCTCATTTTAATTTTTCCATATTATGTTGATGTTCAAGTTTAAAAGGCTTTTGTTTTAGTTATACATTGCGTTAAATGTTTATGTTTATTTATGAAAGTTTCCGCATTATTGTTATCCTTACTGAGCATCTGAGCTCACCCCTTTCAATGTTTTAGTATTTTCCAGGATGTGTAGAAGTATTTTATGAATGACCTGCAGGGATTGTCAGAAGAGGATATGAGAGTGGACTATGGAGACTTTTTTATTGTAGTTTTTCACTTTCTGATGTAATGTAACATTTACGAATGTATCTAGTGTTTCCAAGGCTACTAAACTAATCGGTCTTTCGAGACTTGATCTTTTGTGATCATGCCAATGTTGTAAAGTAATGCACCGACTCTGGGTAGCTGGGGTCGGGGCGTTACAATGATATTTTATGTTTCATTTAATTTTATTCCTTCATTGGGCTTATGATTCAATGTTACCAACGTGGTAATGATTTTATGTTACAATCTATGTTTATTAGGACTGTTTATGATTATGTTTCTGATTATAAAATATCATGATAAATATCTCAAAAAACTCATGAATTCTACTCTCCTTTATTTATATCATTATTATATATTTTCCCCTTCTTTCACCTCTATTTATTAAAGAGTTTATTTTTTTAGAAAATCATCCTTTTCCCTCTCTTTAGTTGAAAACACTTTTTCTTCCAAAAGCATGATTTCCTAAAAGGTTTTCAAAAATATTTTTAACTTTATTAAAATAATTTTATAATAAAAATTTTCACTATTTTTTTTATTTTTACATTTTTTTGAAAGTAATCTTTATATCATTTTTGAAAAAATTCCCCATTGGATTTTACCCAAAATGTGAAGGGAATCTTTGTTTTAACAAGTTTGGTGTGAACAAAATTTTCCACAATCATGACCATTATTTTATTTTAATATTTCTTTATAAGTTTTCAATTTTAGTTTCTAACTAAATTATTTACAAAATATTTTATTTTTTAAAGGTATTTTTATAAGGGGAAAGGATATTTCTATCAAGAAATGTTTTCAATGTTTTTTAAAGCTTCCTTTGTAGTTTTTAAGGATTTTTTAAAGAAAAGGTTTATTAAAATGTTTTTCATTTTAAAAAGTGTTTATTTAAATAGGAAAGTATATTTACCTCAAGAAATGTTTTATGTTAATTTTAAGTCATCATTTACAGTTTTAACGGTTATTTTCAATGAAATTTATTTTTAGATTGTTTTATGTTTAAATAAGTATTTTTCAAGTATGAAAGGATAGTTTACTCAAGAAATGTTTTAAATGATTTTTACAGCTTCATTTATAAGTTTCAAAGGTTATTTAAAATTAACTAATTTAAAAAATATTTTATGAATTTTTAGTGTTAATAATTGATTTTCAAAGAAAATATATTTTCCTCAAGAAATTTTCCAAGTGATATTTTAAAAATAATATTCCATATAAGATGAAATCCTTTGATGTTATGTATTCTTTACTAGGGATATATTTCAAGTATACCATTCTTATTCTTTTTCTATATGATTCATATTTAATATGATAAGATGTTTATGAATCCATTTTCTCTTGAACAAGTTTTACCATGACGATGTTTTTATGAAACTCGCTTATTTTCATGGGTTATGCAATGAGAAATGATTGTGAAACGTATATATTTTCCACATGTTATGATATAATAAAGAGTTTATGTAACCCATTTCATTTCATGGGTTATGATATAATAATGTTTTATATGTTATTGTGACATAAATATTTTCCTTTTCATTGTGTGCAGGGTGGGACATATATCTCCCTCCAATGAATGGGGTAAAGATTTATTTCTCATGAGGTAAATAGGACTGGAATATAGAGTAAACTAGATTTAGTAAAGTAACTTGCCTACTATTATGGTCCTGGGAGTGAATGTTGACTACTATGACAGTTTGGAGAGTGAACCCATTCTTGAATGATATCCTTGGAATTGATCCTTGAATACTATGGAAATGATTATCTATACTTATGTGTATTCCAAAATTATATATCTTATACCAATTTTGTTGTCTCATAGATCATTTTATTTGATTTCCATATGATCCTTGTCTTATGAACATCCAATACTTATGATATGAATCATGTTTGTTATATTTTAAATGAAGTTTGTGGGTTTCAAATGTTATAATAATGTTCTCATACCCTTATGATCATGTTATGCTTACGTATCTCACTTTTTTACCCTTACTGACCTTCCAAGCTCACTATTTGTTATGTTTCCTTTCCCTAGGTTATGAAGATATGTTCTATGTTTGGTATGATTATTTAGAGTACTAATGGGGAAGATATTTATGGTATATGTAAAATATTCCTCACCAAATTAGAATATTGTGTACCTAGTATCCAATGGAACTATACTTTACAATCCTTAGGAATGTGTTTGTGTAATATTGTGAATATTCATCTAAAAATATGTAATATCTATGTATAAAAATTGTGGGTCTCTATAGTTAGTATCATATGAGAGTTTTAGTTATCCTTTAGAAACTAATATGAGAAAACATTAGTGATATCCATAAGGACATATCTAATGATAAGTCCAAGGATGATTCAAAGTACAAAAAATGTCCTGTAATTTTGTTAAAGGATATAGTGAGTGGTTTCATGCAATTACTACCCTATTTGGATAATAAAAGTGGATGTCGATCTAGCATAGAGGTTTCTATGGGTAATAACAATTAAAAGAAAACATTTATATGGACTTGATTATCACTTAGCACATGACATTGGGCCTTTTTTCACACCTAGTTTGACACATCCAAGGGGTATGCTTTGGAAATTCTCAAACTCTTTATGAACAATAATAATAATTTTAAATAGATAATAATTATTAATGACCTAATATATACCTAAAGAGTCCTATATTAATAAGAATTTGTAATGATTCATACTTCATATTAGTAATTTTTCATTAATATGAGGTTCCCCAATATAATTATTGTTTCTTACACTCTTAATTTTTAGTTTTATTTAATGGTAAGAAGTAGATGGAATTGAATTAACATTGAATGTGATAGAAATTATGTTTATGAGAAACCAAATGGTATGATGACTAGAGTAAAGGATATTTTAATTATTCATAATTAGTTATAACAATGTATGATTAATAACTTTCACCTTAACCAACTCTCAAAACTTACCAAATAACATAAGGGTAGTGTTTGTTTTGGGGTTTTGGTGGTGCAAACCATGGAGGAAATAAGACTCAATTTCCTATATATCGAGAATGTGTGATGAATCACTCCAGGGAATGTATCAAAGGAATAAGAATATTTCTTGTGTCTGGAAAATAAGAAGACAAATCAAGTAATTTCTGTTGAAAAATGAAAAGTCCAGTTATTGTAAAAGATGATAATAATATCCACCTTTGATATCATTGATAGTTGAATGTTACAAATGTGGAAATTATGGGCATTATGAAAATGAATTTCCAAAATGGAAATATCATGAAGAGAATCAAAACTACTATATGAGTAATGGAAATATTTTTGATGAGAAAGAGACTACAAATGATATATGAATGGATAGAAGTATTGAGAAATAATATGAAAAATCCTGGTTAATGGTGTATGAAGGAAGTGGTGAGATTGATGTTTTTATGTATTGGAATTTACAATTTTTGAAATATATAAGGGTTGTTCAATATATTTTTTTATTAATGATTTTAAATAATATGTTAAATGGTGGAGACGACCTACACTACTACAAATATGGATTTTATCAATGCTAGAAAAGTGCATTAACAATGCTAAAAAAGTGCTGTTAATCGAGGCGAAGATAGAGGGGGAGGGGGGGGGGGTTCCCTTTTATCTGCGCTTAGAAAAGTGCTGATAAAATCCCCTTTTAACAACGCTAAGAAAGTGCTGATAAAGACCACTTTTATTAGTGCTAAAAAAGTACTGATAAAGGGGCCGTTTATTAGTGCTTTTTTAGTACTGATAAAAGATCCCTTTTATGAGCGCTTTTAAAAATCACTAATAAAAGTCAAAAAAAGAATATATAATGCGTGGGGATCTTTTAACAGTGTTTGACCCCCCCTTTATCAGCACAAGGCAGACCCCCTCCCACTCTCCCGTGCGCTGCTGTTGTCTGTGCATCCCCCGCATGCCCGCACGCACCTCCTTGCTTCCACTCAAACTCAAACCCGCGACCTCCCCCTTGCGCGCCTGCACCTTTACCACTAAGCCATTTCGTTTTTTTCTATATTTAATGATATATAAATATAAATATATATATATATATATTGTTATATTTATTTGAATATTAATATAGATTCATATTAATATAAATATATTTAGTTATATTAATACATATATATTTATTCATATATTAATATATATATATTTATTTGTATATATATATATATATAGTTATATTTATTCGTATATTAATATAGATTCATATTAATATAAATATATTTAGTTATATTAATACATATTTTTTTTTCATATATTACTATATGTATATATTTATTAGTATATTAATATATATTAATATATATTTTAATATATATAGTTATATTTATTTATATATTAATATAGATTCATATTAATATAAATATATTTAGTTATATTAATACATATATATTTATTCATATATTTGTAAGTATATATATATATATATATATATATATTTATTTGTATATTAATTTATATTTATATTTATTTATATATTTATTTTTAGTTAAATTTTTTTATCCATATATTTATTTGTATATTAATATATATTTATAATATTAGTTTTAAATACATTTATAAAATATGATTTTTTTTTGTGTGTTTATAAATAAATAAATACATAAATACATACATACATATATACATACATACATATATAAAACACACATAGAGAGACACACACACACACACACACACACACACACACATATATATATATACACACACGGATAAATACATATATATGTGTATTTGAAAAGCCATAAAATATTAAAATGACCATAACTTCTAATCTAGAAGTTTGTTTCCACAAAACAACTAGTAAAATCAAAGAAAATGTAACAATATTTAATATGATATGTGGTACAAGCCTAGAGGACATTCAGATTAGATGTTATACCTATTTGAATGTTAAAAAATTGGGGTATCCCAACTAAAAACTTTGTTTTGGAGGCCTTATGGGCCTTTTTGGGCCTTGAAAAATATGAAAAAAGGTCCCCTTAGGTCATTAGAGCGTAGATATCGTCGTATGATTCGATTTGATATACTATAGAGCTCAAACAGACACCCAGATCAAAAGTTATGGCCGTTTGAAGTTTGAGTTACATTTTAACTTGTTTTAGATCTTTTATTATTTTTTTTTGATTTTTTGTGTCTTAAAATTGTTATTAAATGATTATTAATAGATGATAATTAGAAAAGTATTAATTAATAATATTTTTTAAAATATTTTAAATTCATTTTCACTAAATTTATTATATATTAAATGTAATAGTCTATTTATACTTATCTAAAACATATTTAAAAAATATATATTATATTTATCTCAATATAAATATAATTATATAAAAATATTTTATTTTCATGATTTTTTTGAAGTAGAAACTTTATCAACGCTAGGAAAAAGTGCTGGTAAATCCCCCCTTTATTAGCACTATTAAAAAAAGCGTTGATAAAGGGGTGCCATTTATCAACTCAAAAAAGTGCTGATAAAGGGGGGGGGGGGGGCTTTATCAGCGCTAAAAAAAGCACAGATAAAGTGTCCCTTTTAACAATGTTTTTTAGCAGTGTTAAAATTTCCCCTTTATTAGCACTTTTTTTTAGTATTGATAAAGGCCCCCCCCCTTTATCAGCACTTTTTTAGCACTGATAAAGCGTGGCACTGCAGAAACCTAGTTTTTTGGTAGTGCTAGAAAAGTGATTTATTGACAAGATGATAGTTTTATTAGGGGGTGAAACTTTTAAAATGTTCCTGTTATTGAGAAAATGGTTTTTAGTTCAGATAAAGAGATTATTGATATGAAAAAATTAAATTGTATAGTACTAATTATCTTGGAATTAATTAATGATTTGTTGAGAAATTGGTTTATTTTATCATTAATAGAGTTTACAACATTTTTGGATTTAAGTAATATATCCAATAATCTTTGTTTTATATATGTAATGAGGAATCATGTATGTTTTTAATAAGGTATTATAGTAATTCAGGTTATTGCTGTAATTCAAGACAATACATGATTAAGGTATTAACATGTTTTTTATGTGATAATTAAGATCTACTTCATGTTTTCTAGGGGATTAATGATAATATATTTTCATAAATTTATAAAAGTTTATGTTTTAATCCTTTGTAAGTGTCTTAAGTTTAATCATTTATGAAATGGTTTTATTAGAATCTTGGATGATGTTTTAGAGATTAACGTATTACTTCACTATATGAATATTTATTCATATTCGATATCTAGTGATAACCATTTTGTTATAATAAGAGATATAAGGAATTACTTATCATTCTATTATAAATCTTGTTATCCGTTAAAAATTTATGATGAAAAAATTCATCTTCATTTCTGGGAGAAATAGCTGATGTGAAAATATATAGAAGCAAAACTAAAGGATGAAATTGTGTTTATGATATAAAGGAAATATAATGTATAGTTATATAGGTCCCTCTAAAATTCTAGATCTTATGAGGAAGGTATCTTATCATTTGGTTCTTCCACCAAACCTCTCTTAGGTTCACGATGTGTTCAATGTACCTCTCATGATGAAGTATCTAACCAATCCTTCACATGTACAAAACATAGAGTTCATACCACGACAACATGATATTTCTTATATGGAACAATTGGATGAGATTTTGGACTGAATAGAGAAATTTGCAAAAACAAAAAACACCACTTCCCTTGTTAATGTTTTTTGGTGAAACCACAGGCTTGAGGAAGATACATAGGAACATAAGGATGTAATGTAATATATTTATCCTCAATTTTTGGTTCCAATGTTATGAAGCTTGAGGGAGAAATTAATTTAATGTGGTTAGAGTGTAATACCCCAATATTTTGTAAAATACTGTTTTCAAATAAATTTAATCTTTTCAATTTTTTTCATTACATGTAACATCGTTTTTATCTTATGTCACATGAATCACTAATTTTATCTTGATTTACATGGAAATTCATGTTTAAAACATGTCTATTGAAATATTATTATGATATCTATTTCATAGCCATTGAAATGGTATGTGGGAATATGATTAATTAAATTAGAAAAATATATGTTTTACACATGTATATAAAATGAATTCTTTTGTGAGAAATTAATTAGAAAATAAAATATAAACTATTTAAAAATAAAGGAAATCATTTTCTAAATAACTATATTTATGATCAAAAATGTATTTTACCTAAATAAATTAAAAAAATAGAATTGGGTAAATTATTTTAATTAAATTTATATATTCTCTTTTCAATCATTTTTTAACATTCATATTTTGTGTTTTTTATTCAAGAGATAAGAATAAATCCAATTACTTACTTACAAGATATATTTCTATAAAAAGTAGTTTTTCAACTTTTATGAACTTATTTTAAAAATAATTTTTGAAAATTTTACAAAATTATTTCTAAAAATTAATTTTCATTTTTTAAATTAAAAAATTTAAATTATCTTGAGGTTAATTTTTTATAATTTTTAGAGAAGATAAAATTTTTGATGAATGGTGAAAACAATGGTTTTTACTAAGAATTGTTATTTATTTCAGTAATTTTAAATACTTAAAAAATTATTTTAATATGGTATTAAAAGTAATTTTAGTTCTATTATATATCTATTAATCCAATTTAGGTTATTGTAATCATTTTCAAATTCAATTTTGATATAAAAACTTTGTAAACTTTTGAAATATTTTCTCTTCAAAAACCCATTTCTTGTTGTGTATATGAGACTAATTTTAAATTAAAATTTTAAACTTATTTGAATTAAATTTTAAAAAATAGACTTTATATTTATAATCATAACAATTTATATTATCTAATATGGTTAATTTAATTTTTTACCATAATTAATAGTGAAAAAATTAAAAATTAATTACCACGATTAAGGGGAAAATGAGTTTACCAATAAGGAGGTTAAACTAAGAATATAATGCTTAAAATGAACCCACAAATTTAAAAAACCATTTAATGACCATATTTATAACTTATATCTTATATTCTCAAGAATTTTCCTTTTTGGAGCCTTATGGCATAAGACAAATGTGGCTATACAATTTTCTTTTCAAACATAACAAGTGTTCCAGTCACCTCACTTATAAAATGACACCACTTCTATTCTCATATTTTGAATTAGATAACCCATTGGTTTGACCAATATATTCCTATATAACTTATTTACTTCCCTAATATCATCCTATAAGCCTTATTTTTTTTATAAATCCAACCTAGGAAACCTTTTGGTGAAAACCAAAAGAAGTTTTCTTAAGATGAGGTAATGTCCATAAGAGTGTGTTTTATTTTTTCTATTTATCCACCTCCTTGAATTATTATTAAACCATGATGATATAATAACCTGGTTATCTAAAATATGCTAATATGTTTTTATGTTAAGGTAATTAACTTCAATCACCTCCTCTTATATCAATTGGGTTACACAATCATCTTTTATGTGTGTGGTAGACTTTCACCCCACGAACCGATGTTATTCATTTTACATCACCACCTCTCAAGGATGGATATAATTATGGATTTATTATTTATATATTATATTTATGATATTAATATTCTTATTTAATCATTATATTACATTTTTTATCTTAATTTCCATTCTTAGGGAATAATATAACATCATTCGTGCGTACAATGGGATACCAGTGAAGAAGTGATGAGGTTCATTCTAGATTTACATGGAAGGAAATAATAATTAGTTTATTGAGAATTTATTATATATATGACCTAAAAAATATTATTTAATGGTAATATTTTATATAAATTTCTTTCTTTTTTTCCATTTGTAAAATGGAAACAACTTTCATATGTATATACGACTTAGTGTCTCCAAGATCAGTGTATTTCAGTTTCTATCTATAACTCTTGTGGACTAATCTAAAAACATATATAATGAATATATATGGTATTTATATCATGGTTAAAAATCTATATATTATTTAACTACGATCAATGTAATAGTACCAATAATAAGAAATCAAAACATAAATGAAAAATAAAGAAGTTATTTCTCAAAACGTGACTTTGACATGGAATTGGTAATAAATAGGTAATAAAAGTTCATAAGAAAATCATATATGATATTCTATATATACTTATGGCTCTATAATATATTTATAATAATATTATATTTTTTATATAGGAGTTTTTAATGTTTACAAATGAAGTCTAGACTTATGGTTAGGGATTTCGAGTATCTCTTTTATTTCTAGGAGACACATTCAAATTCAAAACTTTTTTATTTTTTTGTCAATATACTACCCACTTTATTGGTTATATTAGTAATATACTTATTTTAATGGAAATTAAAGTCTCAATTGATGTTATTATTTATTGTGTCAAGCTATTCAATTGATTACTAAAGCGGTAAGTGACTTACTTCTCACTTTTTACTTCTGTGAGACACATGTCATATTCCCCACCTATTTATTTTATGTGGTGCATATACTTCCCAAGAATTAATTTTATGATTATTTTACTAAAAATTATTTAGATTTAAATATTAATTTTAGGATATCTATTTCATGGGGTTTATAGTTCAAAAGTTACTAAATCAATAATGGATTTTGTTGTAATTTTTATTCCTCGAGTCATATGTTTTGTTGTGAACCTATATTCTGTTAGGAGTTGAATACATATACCCTTTGATATGTAATATCATAAATTTATTTATTCTTTAGATATTTGATGTTTCACTAAATTTTATTACTTCATGTGGCTTATGATTCAATGTTACCAATGTGGTAAATATTTCATGTTACAATCTCATAGTTTATCAGAATTGTTTGTGATTATGTTTTTAATAATAAAATATTATGATAGATATCACAATAAAATCATTAATTCTATTATCATATGGTTATGTTATGAGAATAAATATTTTCCCATAATTTTCTCCTCTTTATGTACTCAATATTTCAATATAATATATTTAATAAATCATTTTTATTTCTCTCTTCAATCGAAAACCCTTTTTCTTTCAAAACCATGTTTCTAAAAAATTATTATGACTTTTTTAAAATTATTTATTTAATTATTTTTTATCCATATTTTAATTTTTATAATTTTTTTGAAAGTAATCTTCATGTCATTTTCCAAACAATACCCATTTGGATTTTAATGTAAATATGAATGGAATATTTGTTTTGACTTGTATATAATGAATGGAACTTCCCAACATCATGGCCATTATTTTATTTGAATATTACTTTATAATATTTCAATATTATTTTAAAATGAAGTGATTTTCAAGATTCTTTATGTTTTAAATAGTATTATTCAAAGAGTAAAGGATATTTTCCACAAGAAATGTTTTAAAATATTTCTAAAGCTTTCTTTACAAGTTTTATAGGTTATTTTCAAAGAAAATGATTTTCAAAATATTTGGTGTTTTAATTCATTTTCCAAATTGGGATGGTTATTTTCCTCAATAATTGTTTTAAATTATTTTTCAAGTTTCCTTTACAGGTTTTCATGGTTATTTTCCAAGAAAATTATTTAAAAAATGATTTATTTTTTAAAATGTTTTTTTCAAATATGAAATGATATTTTTCTCATAAATTGTTTTAAATTATTTATAAATATTACTTAATATGTTTTCAAGGTTATTTTCAATGATAATTATTTCCAAAATATCTTATGATTTTTTCATTTTAAAAAATGATTTTAAAAGAAATGTTATTTTCTTCAAGAAATGTTCCAAGTGATCTTTTCAAAATAATTTTACAACTAAGATAAAATCATTTGATTTTATTTATTCTTTATCGGGGATATGATCAAATGATTCCATTTTTATACTTTTTCTAAATGGTTTATGTTTATGATGATAATATGTTTATGAAACCCCTTTCTCTATCATGGTTTATTCCATGAGGAAAATCATATGAAACCCACATTTTTCATGGGTTATGCTAATATAAAACGATGAAATGATTATTAAACCTATCTCTTTTCCATATGTTATGGTATAATGAAATATTTATGAAACAAATCTCATTTCATGGTTCATGATATAATGATTGTTTTATGATCTTGTGGCATAAATATATATGATTTTCATTATGAGATGTGTGTGACCTATACCTCCTTCCAATACATTGAGTAAATAATTTTATCCCATGAGATAGATAAGAGCAGAATAGAGTGTGAAAACACATTATTAAGGGACTTTGTATGCTATTTTGGTATTAAGAGTGAACCTTGACTATAATGATGGTTTTGGGAGTGAACTAATTCCACTCGATATCATTGACAGCAAGCCTTGACTACCATGGAAATGATTTTCTATGCTTATGTGTATGCCCCAATTATATGTATTATTAAAATTTTGTGCTCTTAGGGTTAATTTTATTTACTTTATGTATGAGATATGTCTTATTATCTTCTAATACTTGTTCTATTTCTCAATATGATGATCTTTGATATGCAGGTTATGTTTTTCAAATGTTATTCTCATGTATGAATACACTTAGGATTATGTTGTGCTTATGTATCTCTCTTATTTTCCATTTATGAGAATCCATGATCACCCTTTTCCATGTTTCCTTTCCATAGGTTATGAATAAAGTCTTTACATAGTGTATTATTATAAATATTACTAAAGGGGAAATACTTTAATGTATATGTTGAATTTCTTTCACTAAATTAGAAGATTGTGTACCTAGTATCCAAAGGCACTATACCTTTATGATCCCCACGTGTGTGTCTATGTAATGTGATAAATATTAATATAAAAATATTTCATATCTATGCATGAAATTCCTAGGTCACCATAAACTTAACATCTTACCATAATTAATTATAAAAATAGTAAAAATTAATTACAACGGTTATGGTGAGAATGGGTTTACTGGGGGTTAAACTAAATAGATAAGGGTAAAAATTGATCCAAAACTTATACAGATACCATTTTCTGGAACTATTTAGACCTTATAATTTCTATGTTTGGTAATTGACCATTTTGGAGTCTATTTTCAAGAGAAAAATGTGGGTAAACCTTTTTTTCAATAATTTCAAGTGTTCCTCTCACCTCACGTATAAAATGACACCCCCTATCCTCTCATTTTAACACTAAAAAACTCATTTTTTCAAAAAATACCAAAAAAATCACATTATTACATTAATAATTTCATCATATAAACCTTATTTTATTCATAAATCCATCCTTATAAGGCTTTTGGTGCAAAACAAAAGAAGTTGTCTGAAAAGAGGAAACATCCCTAAATGATCATTTTATTTCATTTATTCCTTCCCCTCCTTAAAATATTGTTAAAAGATTTTTCTATAATAAAATATGTATATTCCATATACATATAATTTATTTTGTTATTTTAATAATCTAATACCTTCCCCTATTCCATAAAATGGAATATGAAATAATAATTTATGTGTATGGAGGACTACCACCTCACAAACTAATGTTGTAAATTTATTACTTACTACCTATAATGATTTGATATAATGAGAGATTAAATTTTATATATGATATTTATGTTATTATTATTTTATGTAATTATTGTAACACATATTCCTTTTTTACTTTCCATTTTGTGGGAATATGATAACATCGCTTCTGTGTCTGGTAGACTACTGCCTCGCAAAGTGATGCGATTCCTTCACAATTTACATGGAAGTTAATAAGGGAAGGGTTAATGAAAATATGTGACAAATTTAAAATAAAAATTATTCTTGTATGGTAACATTTTATTTACCAATATTTATTTCAATCCATTGAGAAAATGGAAAGAAAATTCATGCGTACGTACGACCAACCATCTCCATGAATAATGTATTTCATTTTCTATCTCTAACATTTGTGGATTACACTAAATAAATATATACTGAATATATATTATATTTATATAATAGTTTAAACTGAGTAACTGAAGGAACCATGATCAAATTAATAGGACCAAAAATAAAAAATCAAAACATACATGAAAAACAAAGCAATTATTACCAAAAATGTGATTTTAATAAGGAATTGTTGATAAATGGGATATAAATACTAAGAGAAAAATCATATATGGTAGATATATATATTTATGTATCTTTAATATATTTATAATACACATATAGTTAATATATAGGATGTTTTAATGCGTATTAATGAAGTCGAGACTTAAGGTAATGTATTTCTAGTCTCTTATTTATTTCTAGGAGAATTATGCCATATTCTCCACTTATTTATTGTTTTATTATTGTGTGTATACAGACCCTTTGACATGATATATGAAGAATATAATTCATTTTTTGATATTTAATGTATCATTTGGTTTTATTATTTGAAAGTTATTACGATTCAATAGATTACCAAAATGGTAGGGAATTTTTGTCTCAATTTATCTTCTTTGTGGCTTACGTTATATTATACACAGATATTATTTTATGAGGTGTATATACACCCCCTTTAAAAGTAAATATGATGAATTTATTTATTCTAATGATATAATAATTTTTATTTAAGGATATCCTTTCATGGGTTTACCTATTCAATGTTACCAAAGTGACAATTATTTTATGATACTATCTCATTATTTATCACAATTGTTTATGTTAATGATTGAGAAGATGAAATATTACGATCCTTATCTCAAGAAACCCATGAAATTTATTCTCATCTAGTCATGAAATGGAAGTACATGTTTTCCCTTAATTTTTCTCTCTTTATATACTTGAGATTCTAAAAGAATGTATTTAATGAAAATTGAATTTTTTTTAATTTTGGTAGAAAACCATTTTTCTTCATATCCATGTTTTGTAGAATAAAATTAATTTTGTTTTAACATTCATAAAGGACATAATAAAAAATTATTACCAATTTATAAATTTTTAGAAAATGTTTTAGAATGAATCATCATGTCATTTTCAAAACAAGGCCAATTTTGCTTTTACATAAAATGTGAAAAGAATATTTGTTTGATGTTTATGAAATTTCATAACATCATGACAACTAAATGTTATAAAGATTAATTTTTATGTTTAAAAAATATTTTTTTATGTAAATTATTTTCAAAATGTTTTATTCATTTTTAGTTTTAAAAATTTATTTACAAGGAAATGTTATTTTCCTTAAGAAATGTACCAAGTGATCTTTTAAAATAATTTTCAATCTAAGACGGATTACTTTAATGTGACTTATAAATTAATATGGATATGATATAAGTATACCCTTATTATTGATTATATTTTTGGTTTATGTTTATGATGAAAATATTTTTACAAAACCCATTTACCTTCCACAGGTTATACCCTAATAAAATGCTTATGAAGCTCTCTTTTTTTCCATGGGTTTTGAGTTGATGAAATAATGAAATGAATATGAAACCTATTTATTTTATATAGGTTATGTTATGATTAAATGTTTATAAAACCCATTTCTATCATGGGTTATGATATTTTGATTTTTTATGATCTTGTGGAACACATATGTATTCTTTTCATTATGTGATGGTGGTTATATTATAACACAGTACAATAGTTACATTATAATAAAAAATGAGTGGGAATTATGTATCTCTGTAATTAATTGGGTAAATATTGATATATCATGAGATAAAATAGACTATAATGGATAGTGAACCAAGTTATGTAAAGGATTTTTTCCACAAGATAGTCTTGGGAGTGAACCTTGAATACTATGATTTTTTGGAAAGTGAACCCATTCCACTATGATAGTTTTTGGAATGAACCCTTACTTTTAAAGAAATTATATTGAATTCTTATGTGTTTAAAAAAAATATATGTCTTATTCAAATGTTTTGTTTTAATAGATCATGTTATTTGATCCCATTATTATTTATGTCATATGATTTTCCTTGATTTATTCCATGACTCAAGATTATGATATATTGTATTGAGGGTGTGGTTCTAAAATGTTATTCTCATATTATTATACCTTTATGCTCATGATATGTTGATATCTATATTGTTTACCATTATTGAGAATCTAATTTCACCAATTATTAGGTTTCCTTTCCATAGGTTATGAAGAAAGGTTTTAAGTGGGGGTATGTTAATGAATAGAACTATATAAGAATATATTTAGGGGAGATGTTAAAGATCTTTCCTAAAATAAAAATATTGAGCTCTATGTTTCCAAAGGAACTATACCTTTACAATCCTTAGGAATGTGTTTGAGTAATGTAATGAGTATTTATCTAAAATATTTAATATATTTGTATGAAAATTTTGGGTCTTTAAAATAGTGCATAGAACATTCTTATTGGAAAAGTTAATGATGAGAGTTTCCGAAGTGGTGAAAGAAACAAATATGATGATTAAGAAGAGAAAAAATAGATAATATTTATTCTCAAAAATATAATTGAAGGAGTGTTGTTCAAAAATTATTAAACTTTGGAAATAAAAAAAATTAATGAAAAAATATCTATTAGAAAATAATCAAGAATTATAACCTAAATAGAAATCTTGGTTATTAAAATAGGCCAGTAATATAACATCTTAGTGAATTATTTTTGGTATTTCTTGACCCATCTATTGATCTCATTTAAGTCAAGTCCTGTGTTGGGGTTATTCCTAGAGAATTTAGAATATTTTAAAATCCTAAGGGGCTATGTACAATTGGTGAATGGTAAGGAAAAACCATGTATTTTGGACCAACAAACCATGTTTCATGATGTGATCCACTGGGAGGGGGAAAATTATTTTGGAAAATCAGGGGGTCAACCCCTTAAAATATTGTGAAATCAAAGAGTGAGTGATTTCATTGTTGTCATATAATTTGAAAAATCACGCATCCTCATTGGAGAAACTGTGCACCCTTCCAGTATGGGTGTACAGTTTGGGAACACAGTTTGTCTAACTATACAAACCTACCCATTAAACCATACATTTGGGTTTTAATACCTATGAAAAATATATTAAAAATCATAAACCACCCTTTGAAGAAACTTAATCACCATATTTTACCCTAACTCGAATTCATTGGTTATATAGGCTCTTAATAGGCAGTTTTGCTCCAATAACCCATTGCTTGGTAGATCAAAGTGTTATTTATCCCAATAGATCTCCATTAGGTCTATAGATCTCCTATCATGTAGTTTCCTATGATCACCATTTATCTCCTCAATAGATTTTGATAGATCATTATATAATTGATGGATCTAAACATCCTTTTGATGGATCATAATTCTAGGTTTCATTTCTTCATCTATTAAACCTCATTATTCATTATCTATCCCTTTGTGGGTGTTTTATTTTACTATATAATTAAAGTTAGGTTTTTATATGATTATTTTCTATATAATAAAAACCTTAAATTTATTAATTTAATTGAAATAAGTTTTAAATTAATTTAAAGGCCCTTATTTGAAATGATTTTATGTTTTATTTAAAATGGCTTGGAAACTGTGAGACGAAAATCCCAATTTCAATGAAATTGAGTTATGGTGTGGATTTTTGTAAAAATATGGCTTGATTTTTTAATTAAAATTATAATTTGATTTTTTTGAACCTTGAGATAAATTTCTTAAAGTGAAGGATGATTCAAAATGGAATGAATTGGGGAAAACCTATGATTTGGTTTCGAAATGGGAAAGGCATGTTGAAATATAAAATTTAGGAAATTTTGATTTGAATTGATCTGAACTGTTTTATTTTCCCTTTTTTGTTTGATTGATTATTTGAAGAACATGTTAGACTTGGTATTTAGTGGTAAACGGACAACTACAAAAGAAACCTCCCACCCTAGCATTGGATTGAAGATAAAAACTATTACTAAAACAAATGAGGTACGACAATCTAGGATGGGTTCCCCTATTAGGGTGTTGATTGACCATGATGGGTTCCACTATTAGAGTGTATTTGTGTGCACATGGTTGAATAGGGATGAGATTATTATGAGATGTGTGAGGATCCTATTAACTGAAAAAACTGATTTACCATGGGGCTTTTCTACATGGTGTGATTATTTAATTGGTATAATTGATATTGATTATTGAATTGTTTTATTCAAACCAAATATTTTATACAAGTGTTTTATATAAATTTTTTTTTTATTATAGTTTTGTTATATCTTCTATCTCATTGAATGTGAAAGAAAGTTTTGGGTTTAAAATATGAGAATGAAATACCACACCTTTTTAGATTTTAATGGAAATAATTTATGGTTTAATTATTACATTATAGATTATGGAACACTTGGTGAGACCCTATTTGGATTTATAGATTACACCCAAACTTTTCCTTTAGGATTTTGTGGACTTTTTTATGTGAGGTCAGAGAAAAGGGAAAGTTTTACATGGAGGTAGTGGATATTTTTGATCCTCATAACTATGGAGTGATGATGGTGATTGATGGAGATATTGTCCAATTATTAAACTTGATCTATTTTTGATACTTTTTTCTGGTTGTCATTGTTGTTTCATTTGGGTTTTTTATCTACCAATTTGGGTACTATTTTACTTGTAGGCTTCTGGTACTTCTCCTTTTTGAGTTTTGAGCATGATAACTTTTATCTTTTATCTTATACTCTTTTATAGAAAAATCATTTCCTATTTTTTTGTATTATGGTGGTTGATAGTTTCCAACTTATGTGGATAGAGAATGAATTTCAGGCTATGTCAGAGCTGATTCGAGTATTAGTGAAACATGTTATCTGAAATATTTCACGACAAAGTGGTATCATAGGGTCTAGGTTAATCATCTTTCTTTGATGTTAGTATGCAGTCTCAGATGTATTGATAGTACATGAGAGGTATTTTTGATAAAGTTCTTGGCTATATCTCACAATAATGATCCATAAGTCACCATGGGTATTTTGGAAAATAATATTTATGGAATGGTTTGATCTGATTCTTGACTTTTTCCTACATTTTTTCTAAGTTTTTTGATATCCCAATCTTGGATTTCTTCTTGATGGAATTGATATTCTTATATATATTATATGAGTTATTAATCTATGTATAATTTTTGGTTTCCTTAGTGTTCTCTATTTATGTTGTGTGGCATCATCTATTTGAGAAGTTTCCTGAATATGTTATAATAGGAAGATATTGGTGAACAATAGTGAAAAAATCATCCAGTGGACAATAAACATGATGAGATAGTAGTGCAGGATATCTAAGATTTAGGACAATTACCTTCACTCATCCCCATTCTGGATCCGATAGAGGATCCTAAAAGGAATAAATCTTGTGATCATGATCAAGAGTTTCATTGAAAGAATACTTCCACTATCAAAGGCTCCAACAACCCTCATGAGGATAAGGACTAGTTGAGAATGATAGATATTTGTTTGATTTCTTGGAAATGCCCGAAGCTATTAAGGTGAAATGTGATACCTTTAAGTTGGAAGGCCCCATCAAGATATGATGGGATTTGGTGATAATACATTTGAGTTATTTTCAATGAACATTTCTATCTAGAGTCTATGGTCTTGGATAAATCCATGGAGTTTTAAAAAAATTAATACGGTTACATGACCATGAATCAGTATACAAACATATTTATTGATCTTGTCTAGTTTACTCTTAAGGTGGTGACTGATGATAAGTTTTGATCACTAAGGCCTAAGACGGGTCTTCCATTTCTCATATAACCTCATGGTATTCTGCTGAAGTTGGCTTCTTATACTGATGTTTATGATAATTAATTGATGGTTGAGCTTGACTTGGCTAGAAATTCAGGGTTGATGGGAGTGATTTTTTCTCACAGGTGAAGTTTTATGTATTATTTTAAATAAAATTGGATTTGTGATTAGTCTCATGGTGGTTCTATAAAGTAGGTTTCTTCCAGACCGCCTACAATTCATAGAAGAGGCCTAATTATAATCTATTAGTGCGATATGGTTGAGAATTCAAGATATGTATCTACCGAGGAACCAAAGATCCATAGTTCCTATGGTTTGTTAGGAATTTATAGAGGTTATTCCATTTCATTTCTTCTTTGTGTAGTGTAATAATATCTTAATGTCCAAAAATTATTTTGGTGCAATAAGATGCTTCTAGATCTAAGGGGTTCTAGCCACATGCATCTTGAATGAAGCTTATTCACATAATGTAAGATTCTCTAGAGGAAGTTGAATCTGGTCTAATGATTATGAGATGTAACATCGCTATAGATTCATATTTAGTGACTTATTTACTTGATACTACTGAATATCCCTCATTTTTATTGACTCATATTTTTAACCTATTAAATCTTCATGCATATATTTTTTCTTATGTGAGGGATATTACTAATCCCGTCACACCCGGTTTTTCATGTCTTTGTTTTGATCCAGTTTAATGGAAATATAGGTCCTTTTAATGGGTCTCGGGTGAGATTATTTTTGAGTTTTGAAGTTTCATTTATGTATAATCACCCTAATTTGGGTTCCCCATTTCTTGTTTAGGAGTTTTTGGAGAAAGGGTGGTAAATTTTTGATTTGGGCCAACTGTGATCCCATTTCCATATTTTAAAACTAAATTTGTTTCTTTTATAACTCCTTAATTTATTAACATTTTTCACTAATTAAACTTCCCAATTGGCCTAAAATGACATATTAAAACTAAAATATCTTTTTTGACCCCTTAATAATTCATAAGGATGGTGAATTTAGGTTATTTATTCAAGTATTGGGCTAGCCTGAGGGCCTATTTCCAGTAAAAAAATAGTTTGTTTCTTTTATATATTATTCATTTTTTATAATTTTCTACTATTAAACCTCTCACTAGAGGAAAATATCTCTTTGCGCACCCCCATGTTCCATTTTATCTCTTTTGAGCTCATCTTGTCACAAATTAGGGAAAAATATTCTCAATGGTTCTTAAATCTTCCAGATTTTCCAAAGGTATTTTGTATCATTAATAAATTATTTATTTCGTAGTATTTTTTTCCATAAATCTTATTCCTCTAGTTCTTACAGAACTTATGAGTCTCTCTAAGGAGTTTAAATCCATTAACTTTCTTCTATGGGTGCATCTCTAAGGTAAGATGAAGAGTTTGCTGCTTTCCATGGTGATATTCTTTCTCATTTATTCTCCCTCTTCTTCCTCCATTCATTATTTCTTGGTTTTATATTATACTATAGACATTATAGACATAGGGTACTATTATCCCATTATTTTTTATGGCTGTTTTGTTCGTTTGGGGATGGTCGTCATAGGTTTAGGGTTTATAAACCCTCAGATGATGATATTGGTTGTGTGTTTCCATTACTCCAAGGATTTGAGGTAGGATATCCCTTGCACATGCCTTTATCATTTAAGTTTCAACATTTTACTATTTTTTAAATCTTATATATATGTTTATTACTGTTTTTCAGCCTTTTGGATAATTTTTGTGGTGTGAAAAATGGTTTTTTAAGCTTTGTTTTTTGAAAGGTAGTGTTGTTTTGTCATAAAAGTGCACACCAAGTGATTGTTTAAACGTTCTGTTATATTTCACACTTGGTTTGTGAGGTTTAGAACCTTATTTATGTTATTTTGAATATTTTATTGTATCTTGAATAAAATATTTCATGCAATTGGTGTTTTATTCCTTATCAAGTGCTTAAAATAATTTTTTTTGACTTAAAGTGCATGTCATGTGTTCGGTAAATTGCCCAGTTGAATTTTATGTGTTAAGTGTGATTTAAAAATTATTTTTTTGGATTTATAAATGAATTGGAATAATGAAAAATGGTATTTTTTGGTCCTTCTATGGATTTCCAATTTGGATTTGGTTTTACAAACAAATGGTTTTTTTACAACATGTTTTGCCCTGAGTTGCCAAAAAATGGCCCGTTTCACATCCTTATGAAAATGGTTGTGTTTTGAATATGAAACCTGAGTGCTTTAAGGGATTTATGATTGTGTTTTTATACTTTAAATGTTGTGTATACACCTCTTTAATAATATTTAAATGCATACCCTTTTCAAATTTTAGTTTTGAGAAAGGCTTAAAGGCCGGTTTGGCATTTTTTTTTAAAAATGGTTTCCATGTGTATTTCATGTTATATCTGTTGGGTCCATTTTATGGTCCATGAAATTGTTTTATTAATTGGATTTTGGGATTCCAAATCTGGGTTGATATGTTATTGATGGGGTTTTTTCCTTAAAAGTTCATTTTTGAATGGATTTAATGTGCAAGGCCTCGTTATACTCCTTGAAATTGTTTTACAATACGTTTTAGTGGTTTATTGATTCCTGAAAGAAATGTGAAGCATGTTTGTGGTATATTTGTGTTTTTATGGTTTGGTAATGGAATTTTTATGTGAAAAGTGTATTTTATAATATGTGTAACTTTATTGAGAACTAAAAGGAATCTCAGGTATCTAGGTGGCCAGACGTGTACTAGTGTGCTAGTGATCCCATGGGGTTTGGCCCCTATTTGACGTAGTAAGTTTGACAATGACAACACTAACTAAAATATGATGTTGATGTTGTTGGGGGACACTAGGTTATGGGTATGCTCTATACTAGTGGCTGATGTGCATGATAACGAATATTTGTTATGGTTACTTTCACTGAGATACGAGGTACCTGAGGATCACAACTAACCAGTTCCTAGGGGTGTTCCCATGACTTGTGTTCATTGGCTATTTTGTACTCACCATCGGCATATGATGTGTTTGTTTGATTAATTCAGTAGTTTTTGTGATTTATTTAAAAGTGTACATTCTTTAAAGCATCCCACTTGAAAACTATTTTCATTTTGAAGTCACACCTATTTGAAAATTCTTACTGCCAATATTGTTTATAAAACATACATGTTTTTTTCTGGTAATTTTTTTATATCATGGGTCCTCATTTAGGAAACATACCATTATATATTATATTTAAAACTTGAAATTTATGTTTCTTTTACTTTAATGTATGTTCATTGGGAATAGAATATCGAGCTAACCTACAGAGTTTTAATACTCATGCCTATAGTCTTCTTCTGTTTTTGGACCTTGTGCAGGTTTCAGCTTGAGTTTGATCACCATGGGAGACACATAATCAATTCATTGAAGAGTGAACTAGGGGGTCACGTGGAGTTAGTTGGTTATCTGGTTTTTTCATTTGAGTTGTTGGTTTATTTTTACTTCCAGTTTATTGTACAAATAATGATCAGTTCAATTTTTATGTAAATGTATTTTGGGATGTCTATTTATTTCCACAGTTTGTTTAAATATTTATATTTGGGAAAAATAGTACCCTTGTGTAATATATTGACTCCCTTAGTGCTTGTCACCATCCCGAGAGGATCAGAAATGCCCCTCGGGACTTGTCGCGGGCTGACCTAGGTGATCGGTTCAAGGTCGACTCAGGATGGTTTGTAACAAAATGGTATCATAAGAGGTCGGCTCTTATCAAAACTTTATTTTTAGAGTGCCCTTTTTATTTTAGGGATGTCAAGGTAGATGGTGTAGGATTTTTCGTACTTGAGGGGTAAGTGCGGGAAAGGTTTCACAAAATCTTTCTTGTTATGATCCTCTGGTTTCTACAGGAATTTCGGTTTTATTAGTGTCCTTTGTTCTTGTTAATTTTTGGTGATGGGATAGGATAAGGGGAGTCTAACTAATGGCCTCCATGAGCTTGTCGGGCCTGGAAGGCCATGTGAAGCTTGGAAATGGTCATAATAAGTCTCTCCATGTGGGTGTTGTGTTTGACATATGGCCTCCAACCATATGGTCAAGTCACCCAACAACACTAGTTACCGTTTTTTGGTCTCTTGGACCTTTCTTGAATTCTGAATTTTTGTTTTTAAAATGATTTTGTGAGAATTGTGGAAATGGGTTTCAAATAAAGGATTTGATTTTGAAAATTCTAAAAAGGGGTTTTCAAAAATTAAATAAAAGAATGATTTTTTAAGGTTGTGTTTCTATGGAAAAAAAATAGTAGGAAGTGGAAATGATTTAATGGGATTGGATTATCCCTAATCTAAACATATTGTTTGTTGAAATAAAATGTTTTAAAAGTGTGAATAATTTTAACATGATTCTAAATCTTTGTTTTAAATGGGGTTGTTTTGGGATGTTGAAAAGTGTTTGAATCTAATGAATTGGTTTTGGAAATTGGATTTGAGTAGTTAATGTTTTCCTAGAAAGGGTATTGGTCTCAATGGCCATCAGATTATGAAAAGATACCTTAATGAATTTTAAAAAAATGGGAAGGGGTTGTTTAGAGTAGCTTGGTTGTTTTAAAAGTTGTAAAAAAGGAAAAAGGGGTAGGGTTTTAAGAAAATGGTTCTTGATGAAGTTTGGTTTTTTTGTGAAATATGAAAAGGGTTTTTCACTTGGTGGTTAGTGTTCCTTTGGATGGTACATGATTTTTGTAATGATTTTGATTTGTTTTAGCCTTTTTTTTCATGGGTGCTCACATACATAGTTTTATTGATATATGGAAGGATGGACTATATGTAATGGTTGTTGTGTGCTTATGGTGGCATGCAAATATTCATGTGAGTGAGAATTAATGAAACACCATTGGTGAATGTGGAAATCCACCAAGTAATATTTTTTTTCAAAAGTGTTTTGAACTAAAAAATTGTCGATTTTTTTTATAAACCGATGGTTATGTGGCTAGTTTTTTCTATGTCTTAGAAGAGTTGTTTATTTAGTATGCTTCATTCGTATTTGGAAGTCAAACCCTAGTTGTGTTTTGAGATGAGATCTTTCTGGTGGCTCAGTTTTGAAGTAATGTTCAATGGGTTTCTAAAGATATGTTGAATGTTGTGATGTTACCCAGATAGTTCCCTGTTTGAAATATTTCTAGTTGATCAACCTAAGGATTATTTCTCATGTTTCACAATCTAGATCCACCTCTTCAAATAATTCCTCACCCCGTTTGTTGAAATAGAGTGCTCTTTGGGCTCAATTTATGGTGCCTTTCTGTTATGACGATTCTATCAGTTATAGCGGTAGTGTTTGGTGATGCTTGGTGTGTTTTAATGTATTCATTGTTCATTTCACTCCTCATTATATGTAAGTTATATTGGTGGTGTGTATCCCTCTATCTCTATTGGGTATTGGCGTTTTTTTCAAGCTAGTGAATTTCCTGAGATAATTTGTTTCGTAGCTCCTGACTGCAGTGCATCAGATGCTTCAAATATCAGGGCTCATGCCATAGGTCTTGGAGTGAATCTTTTCACATAGCCAGGAAATCACTAGAGGTGTGGCGAGATTGACTAGGATCCTACCTCCACCATTGTGTTAAGGTAGTTTCTATGTCTATATTGTGGTTCCTCATCACTTCAAATATCCTATTGTCACAATGAGCATGGTGGACTTACCCCTCACACATTGTCTATGGTTATGCTTTCATGGTTGTGGGTTTCTGATCAATTTCCCTGTGTGGATAGCCTGTGTAAATCGGGTGCAGTATCAGTACTACCTGTTTGTAGATTGAGGGTGTTGGGTGCTTCATCTATTTCTTTTGTGGTTTTAGTGGACCAATGATTGGGTCCCCTTCCCTCCCTACCGCGAGTGGTGGGGGTTTTGATCTATGCCGAAAGTGTTGTCCCATTTCTTGTACACTCTGTTCATGAGTGGGTGGTTTAATTGTTAATGTTATAACCCTATTAACTTGGTTTGGAAGGTAGTTGTGGTAAGGTTTTGGTGGACTTGTGAAAGTGGGGCCCAATTCTAGTTGATGTTGAATTCTTGTTTGTTCGTTGCTAGTTAGGTTCTACTGGTGGGGAGACCCACCCCAAGTCTTGTTGATTTTTCCTCCTAAGAACTTATCTAGTGCTAGTTTTTTATTAATGGGGGGGGGAGTACATTCTATACTCCCTTTTAATCTTTGGGTCTTGTGAGTTCTGTTTTTTTGGGTAATTTTTGGGTTCCTTGGAAGCAGGACCAACAACTGGGTTCTTGGTTTGGTTGTAGAGGTAGTGACTCGATCATTCGATTGATTCTCAGGAAGTGGTTGAGAGTTGGTGTTTTGGTTGAGTTAAAGAGGCTTAAGATCCATTAATGGTGGATTGTGTGTCATTGTATTTGGAGGATGGACCATATTGATAAGTAATCCTTAGGTGTTGATCAATCAGCTGGAACTTGTTGTGGCTTTTCAGGGGAAGAATGTAGATACCCGAAACTTGACGTACATTGACATTACATTACTTTTGCGGAATACTTAGTACATAACAAAAACACACACACAAGGACCGTAATAGTTTAGTGTGTTTGGAAACTCGGAACGTAATCTTCTAATCGTGGTGAAAGATCTTCAATATCTCCCATAAAGATCTTCCCTTTTTTTTTACCTAAAACCTTTTTTTATATCCTGGGGAAAAGAAAACATAAAAGGGTGAGCTCAAATGCTCAGTAAGGGTAAACAAAAGAAAAATCAATCACATCATATTCATAAGAACATAACTTTTGGAAATCTTAACCTGCAAAAGAGATCATAATTTCATAACCTGGGATAACTCATGGCAGTGAAATGTATTCACAATAATCATAACTTAAAACATTAAACTTTGTGGCATACACACATAATCATAGAGAATCATTTCTTGTTAGTCAAGACTCATTGCCAAGACTATCTTAGTGGACGAAGTCCATTTTTGAATCGAGTGACCCTCGTTTCAGTCCTATTTCACTGAACCGGTATAACCTACCATTCCAGCCATGTCTATCTCATGAGATATAAAATCTTTACCCAATGCATTGGAGGGAGATATAGGTCCCACCCATCTTATAATGAATCCTTTCTTATGTGTGCCACATAATCATAAATCATACATCATCGCATAACACATGTAACAAAAATGGGATTCTTGAAACATCATGACATCATAAAACAAATCATATAAGGTAAATGACTTCATAAAAATAATTTCCTCAAAAAATAATCAAATCAATGTAATAATAGGGATAAAAACAGAACCCTATATTTTCATAGATGGAAAATAATTTTGATAAAACATTTGAACTCCATTCTTGAGGAAAATATCCTTTCTACTTAAAAAACACTTTTCCTTTCTTAATATGTCATACAATTATAAAATAAAATAAGTTGATTAAAAATAAACTTGAAAACTTTTAAAGGAAGATTCTTGGAAATAATGTTTTAAAAATCCATGATATCATTTAGTCCTTATATCAATCATGAGCTCATGAATACTGTTAAACATTTCGTTTTCTCATTTTCCCTTCATTATGCTCATATCATCTTATTTCCAAAAATATCTCAATCACTTTGAATACCACATTAGACCAATACATAAACATTCCAATACTTTATGATACAAAATTATTTTGGAATCCCATTACATAAACACTTAATCATTCCACCACATCGTTATCATATTCAACATCGCCAATGGTGATCGCATGTGACTTCCCTTTGTCTTTTTCCTTAAGCGGTTGCTCATGTCGATCATCACTAACCCTTGGATTAGGGAATTTATTAGCATAATGCCCCATTTCCTTGCACTTGAAGCATTGAAGTGTTGGTGGTGCATTCTCTGCAGTGTTTGCTTTATTCACATCATTAGAAACCCTTTTTCCATTACTTCGACACTCAGCTGCTCGATGACCTTCTTTTCCACACTTAAAACATTTTCTAGTCCCTTTAAGACAATATCCACCATGCTTCTTTCCACAATTTGTGCATAAGAAAACATTCATCTTCTTTTCACCATTATTCTGAGATTTCTCCTTGAACTCCATCTTTCGTTTCTTATCAAAACCATGAGATGGATATGTAACACCAACTTCCATTTCTACCTTGATAGCACAATGCACAATTTCTTCATAGCTACTGAAGTCTCTTATAGCTAATTCCCTTCGAAGACTTGGTTTTAAGCCACTGAAAAATCGATCAACTTTACTTTCAGGTCGGATGATAATGCCAGATGCATACCTTGCAAGTCTTGTAAAATTTGCTTCATAGGTACCAACAGATTCATCATCCCTTTGCTTCATTTCAAGAAACTCTTTCTCCATCTTTGTTCGGAGAATACGAGGGAAGTACTTATTGAAAAATAAGTTCTTGAACTCATCCCATTTCATGGACTCAATTTCATCCCTTTTCCTCATATTCTTAATAAGATTCCACCATTGATCAGCATATCCTTCCAAACGATACACTGCTAGGATGACTTTATCATGTTCAGAACACTGAAGAACTGAAAATATCTTTTCAGTGGTACTAATCCATTGTTCAGCAACAAGTGGATTGGAAGACCCACTGAAAGAAGGTGGGCGTTGCCTCATGAAGGACTCAATAGAATATTGTTCCCTTCTCTGCTCATTTGGAAGTCCAGAATGATTCATAGCTTGTGTAAGTATAGAAATAAGATTTTGCACTCCATCTCCCATAACATTTGTTTGTTCAGGAGGACAATCATTGCATTGTCCATTGCATTAATCAACACGGTTCCTTCAGGTTCCAGCCATCATCTAAAACCCAAAAAGAATAGTGTGAGAGGCAAAAATCATGCTAAGGAAAAAAACATTATAAAGGGGGAGTATCCTCAATATCTAACTTCTTAGGTTAAATTCTAAGATCGTTACCATAGTTATAGGACTGTATCCTATACGTATACTTATCCTTAGGGACATCCCTAGACAAACCTTATAAATATCTCTAGGGATCTCACTAAAGTTCTCGCATCCTAGTTTCCAAAGGTTGACTAAACCTTTCCTCTGATACCAACTGTAGATACCCGAAACTTGACGTACATTGACATTACATTACTTTTGTGGAATACTTTGTACATAACAAAAACACACACATAAGGACCGTAATAGTTTGGTGTCTTTGGAAACTCAGAACGTAATCTTCTAATCGTGGTGAAAGATCTTCAATATCTCCCATAAAGATCTTCCCTTTTTTTACCTAAAACCTTTTTTTATATCCTGGGGAAAATAAAACATAAAAGGGTGAGTTCAAATGCTCAGTAAGGGTAAACAAAAGAAAAATCAGTCACATCATATTCATAAGAACATAACTTTTGGAAATCTTAACCTGCAAAAGAGATCATAATTTCATAACCTGGGATAACTCATGGCAGTGAAATGTATTCACAATAATCATAACTTAAAACATTAAACTTTGTGGCATACACACATAATCATAGAGAATCATTTCTTGTTAGTCAAGACACATTGCCAAGACTATCTTAGTGGACGAAGTCCATTTCTGAATCGAGTAACCCTCGTTTCAGTCCTGTTTCACTAAACCGGTATAACCTACCATTCTAGCCATGTCTATCTCATGATATATAAAATCTTTACCCAATGTATTGGAGGGAGATATAGGTCCCACCCATCTTATAATGAATCCTTTCTTATGTGTGCCACATAATCATAAATCATACATCATCACATAACACATGTAACAAGAATGGGATTCTTGAAACATCATGACATCATAAAACAAATAATATAAGGTAAATGACTTCATAAAAATAATTTCCTCAAAACATAATCAAATCAATGTAATAATAGGGATAAAAATAGAACCCTATATTTTCTTAGATGGAAAATAATTTTGATAAAACATTTGAACTCCATTCTTGAGGAAAATATCCTTTCTACTTCAAAAATACTTTTCCTTTCTTAATATGTCATACAATTATAAACTAAAATAAGTTGATTAAAAATAAACTTGAAAACTTTTAAAGGAAGATTCTTGGAAATAATGTTTTAAAAATCCATTCATGCCGTATAAGTTAAAAAAAACATTCTTCGTACTTTTGTCGGAAAAGTCAAAAAGTACCTCGTACGAAAGACAATAAAAGATTCCTTTCATATCTTTTACAAAAAACTTACCAAAGGGTAAAATTGGATATAAACTATTGTAGAAGGAAGGAAATAATAATACATATTGAGGGAACATGGACGTGGATGATAAAATACACCCCAGTAATTACCAAAGTAAAAACAATCTCGGATAAAAGTGAGATTGTGATATTTCCCTTACCTTAGGTCCGACTTGCTTTGTAAGTGTCCGAACCTCCTGTATAATGATTTAAATCATGTTATTGACTTATTCCAGAATAATATTCATTGTTATTATATCATATATGGTCCACTTATGACTTTATATTACATGTTCTTTTGTAAATTCATGTTAAAGTAGCGTTTTGGGTAAAATCGTCTCATTTGTCGTTCGTGTTTTTAACTTGTAATTATTAATATGATTACTTGGATCATGATTACTTATATCCAGAATTTAAAACATGATTTATATATAATATATATTCAGAATATATATATATATATATATATATATATAATATCGATAAATGGAATGAAATACACCGTTCATGGAGACGGTAGTCCGTACGTACGCATGAACGCTGTTTTCGTTTCCTTATTGAAGTGAATGGAATTAAGTAGATGACATACATATAAATTTACATAATCCAGTATCATTATTATGTCATATATTTCATTATTACTTATTATATATACTTTATAATCATTCATGAATGGTTAATCATTGAGAATGAATCTCATCGCGTCGTGGAGACGGTAGTCCGTACGTACGCACGAGCGATGATATCGTTCCCATGGTCGTGGAATTGTGTTGAAGTGTATGTATACTATTTCAGTATCAATATAACTTTATAATAATCATATATTGTTACTCATTACACCATTATACCCATCCTATTAAGGTGGTGGTGGAAAATAGATTACACCACGGCGTGGAGACGGTATTCCGTACGTACGCACGCGCGGTGATTTCATTTTTCCGTAGGATGGATAGAAGGTGAATTAGGGTTGTTTAATATTTATAATAACATATAAGTATGTAAGTAATACTGATGTTATTAATTTGTCATGAAACAACTAAAGAAGAAGAAGTTGAAGAATAAAGAAATTGAAAAGATCGGTAATGGATATTACCTCTTCTTTGAAACGCCTCTTTGAATCCTCCACTTAGGGAACTAAGATTGGTCTTTGAAGAAGAACAAGACCTCTAGGATTATTATAGGGAAGTGGAGAAGGTATTTTTTCAGGGGTTGGACGAGCTTGAGTGCTCAAATTGGTGTGAGGAGGAGGGGGAGGAGGTGCCCTTTTATAAGGGAGGAGAGGGGCACCTTAGGAATATCTCAAAATATTATTTTATATTAAAGTCAAAATCGGTTTATAATGGTTCCAAAGGTTCTTATTTCGAAGCTAAAGTGGGGATGGGTCTAAATCCTATCTACCAATAGGATTTATACAAGTTTAGGTTATTATTTTAACCTTGTCAATTAGATTTAACTCTAAGTTAAATAATTTAACTTTTACCGTGTCTTTTTTTATTTGCTTACACTATATGGTTAATACACTTACTATAACATGCCAAAAGAACCCCAAATTGTTTATTATTAATATATATATCCTTATCTAAGTCATTTGGCCGAACCTTAGATTTTTAGGAATAAAATAACAATTAATAATATAATATTTGATTTAAAAACTATTTTGTGTCAATTTTGACACTATTTGATATATGATATTTGTGAAAGTCAAAACAGAATTATATGTTCGAACCAAGTTGATTAAATAAACACTAATATATCATAGTAACCTATAAAATTATTTGAATTCATAAAAAGTCTCAAATTACATTTATTTTGGAGTTTATAACATCAATTATGTCAATATTTCATTAATAAGTTAATTACTGCATCATCATTGTGTCATAAATAAATTAAATTATTTAATGTCTAAAAATTACAAATAAAATACCATTATGTAGGAAATTATTTTATCTTTCTAATGAATATTTATATTCGAATTTATCTTATGTATAACCCCATATTAAAAATGTTTTAGTAAATAAACTTTGATTTTAACTCTTTTAACCCTTCTTTAAATAAATTAATAATAAATGTCCTAATCTAATCCAAGTGGGCCTAAATGGTCATATTTTATTCCTAAGTTTGTTTTTGGTCGAATTACACTTTTCCAATAGAATTAGGACATGTGTTAGGATAATAATAATATCATTTCTACCCTTAATTACCCTATTTACTTTTAACTGTGGTAAATAAAACTAAAAAGTTACTATTCACCAAAAATTATTTTCATCTCATTGAACCACATTTTAGTCCTTGATATTAACCGTGTCTCTCGGAGTTTCGAAATTCCACTCACAGAACCGGTAAAATTAAGTTTTATGAACAATTCAGTTTTTTTTAACTACCACTTAGTGGTTTCACTATTCATCAAAAATTGAAAGTTTTCAGAAAAATACCAAAAATTAGGCCTAAGCTATATTTGATATTATGAACTCAAAAATAATGTCTATTTTACCAAATTCAAAACATATCATTTGCATTAACTAATTTAAAAATTAATTCTCATCGTCAAAACAAATAGCGTGTTTTTAAGAGATAATAAATATCAAAAGATTGACACTAGTTTATAACTGGTTTAAATGTGAAATTACATCCAATGACCAACATTGTATTAAATTGTAAAAATATATTCTAAATATACTTTAAAACAACTCAAATTAATAATTTATCACTATTAATTATTTCTATTAAAAAAGTTGTTTTTAATTAAAATTTAGTAATTTTCACTATTCATCAGAATATGAAAGTTATTCGAAAAGTACCAAAATTTCACCCTAAGCTAATTTCGATATTCCGAATCCAAAAATGAAGTCCATTTTGAAAAATATAATTTACAAAATTTCAAAAAGTGGTTATTACTATTCATAACGGCTAGTTTTAATAATATTTTAATAGCATATCGTTGTTTAGTAAAACTCGGTATTGCGTACTACACACGCTATCAAGGAAGGTCGTGATTGCGTGTAATGAAAGGCAAGTCAAGGATGCGTGTTGTGCAAGCTCCTTTTGGTGTAGCATACAACACAAGACATTAATGAAATTAAAAAGAATATTTTTCATAAAATCTCTGGGTGTTACAAAGAAAGCTTTAATAATGGGGAGAATTGTCACACCCGGTTTTTCATGTATTTGTTTTGATCCGGTTCATTGGAAATCTCAATCCTTTTCATGGGACTTGGGTGAGATTAATGTTGAGTTTTTAAGCTTTTTATATGTATAATCACCCTAATTTTGGTTCCCCATTTCTTGTTTAGGAGTTTTTGGAGAAAGGGAGGTTACTTCATGATTTGGGGCAACCGTGAGGCAATTTCCAGATTTAAAAACCAAATTTGTTTCTTTTATAACTACTTCATTTTTCTTAATTTTTCACTTATTACACTTCTAAATTTGACTACACTGACATATTAAAACTAACATATCTCTTTTTACCCCTTATAAATTCATAAGCATGGTGAATTTGGGTTATTTATTCATGTATTGGGCTAGCCCGAAGGCCCATTTCCAATTTTTTTTAAAAATTGTTTCTTTTATATCTTATTCATTTATTTTATAATTTTCAGTTATTACACCTCCTACTCAATTCCAAGAACCCTAGGAGAACCCCCCATGTTCCATTTTATCTTTTTGTAGCTCATATTGTCGCAGATTAGGTCTAATATTCCCAATAGTTCTGAAATAATCTAGATTTTACAAAGGTATTTTGTCACATTCATAAATAATTCAATTGGATATGTTTTTTCCAAAAATATTTTTCTTCTGGTTATTCCTGTCCTTATGAGCCTCTTCAAGGAGTTTCAATCCATTCCCATTCCTCTGTGGGTGTAGATATAAGGGAAGACGAAGAGTTTTCTTTTTTCCAAGGTGAGATTCCTTCTCATTTCTCCTCCCTCTTCTTCCTCCATTCATTAGTTATTGGTTTTATATTATACTATATTTATGATAGACCTAGGGTTACATTATACCATTATTTTATATGTGGGTTTTGTTCGTTTGTGGTTGTTCGTCATAGGTTTAGGGTTTATAAACCCTCAGATGGTGATATTGGGTGTACGTTTCCATTACGACAAGGATTTGAGGTTGGATATCCCTTGAACATGACTTTATCATTTAGGTTTCATAATTTTATTATTTTTCACACCTGATATATATGTTTATTACTATTTTTCTCCTTTTTATAATTTTCTTGGTGTGAAAAATAGTTTTTAAGCTTTGTTTTGTGAAAGGTAGTGTTATTTTGTCATAAAAGTGCACCCCAAGTGTTTGTTTAAATGTTCCATTATATTTCACACATTGTTTGTGAGGTTTAGAACTTTGTTTATGTTATTTTGAACATGTTCCAGTAGCTTGAAAAAAAATGTGGAATTCAATTGGTGTTTTATTCCTTGTCAAGTTCTTAAAATAAATTGTTTTGTTTTAAAGTGAATGTCATATGTTTGGTAAATATCCCGGTTGGATTTTATGTGTTAAGTGTGATTTAAAAATTATTTTTTTTGGATTTAAAAATTAATTTTAAGAATTTAAAATTTTATTTTTGGGTCCTTCTATTTCTTTACAATTTTTAATTGGTTTTACAAACAAATGGGTTTTGTTTTACAACATGTTTTAGCCTGAGTTTCCAGAAAATGGCTCATTTCACATCCTTATGAAAATGGTTGTGTTTTGAATATGTAACCTGAGTGTTTTAAGGGATTTATGAATGTGGTTTGCTATTGTAAATGGTGTTTATACATCTTCTTAATAAAAGTTAAATGCACACCTTTTTCAAATCTTAGTTTTGAGAAAGGCTTTAAGGCCTGTTTGACATGTAAAAAAAATAGTTTCCATGTGTATTTCATGTTCTATATTTTGGAGCCATTTTATAGTCCATGAAATTGATTTATTTATTGGTTTTAGGACTTAAAAAAATGTTTTCATATGTTATTTATGGGTTTGTGGCCTTAAAAGATCATTTTTGAATGGATTTAATGTGCAAGGCCTCATTATACTCGTTGAAATTTTTTTACAAAACCTTTTAGTGGTTTATTGATTCGTGAAAGAAATGTGAAGAATATTTGTGGGATGTTTGTGTGTTTATGGTTTGGTAATTAATTTTGATGTGAAAGGTGTATTTGATAGTATGTGTTACTTGATTGAGCACTAAAGGGAATCCCAGGTATCTAGTTGGGTGAACGTGAACTAGTATGCTAGTGATCCTTTGGGGTTTGGCCCCTATTTCAGGTAGCAAGTTGAACGATGACAACACTAACTAAAATATGATTATGTTGTTATTTTGGGACCACTAGTTTATGGATATGCTCTCTAATAGTGTATTGTGTACACGAGAACTCATATTTGTTATGGTTACTTTCACCAAGATATGAGGTACGTAGGGATCACAACTAACTAGTGCCGAGGGGTGTTCTCATGATTTGTGATCATTAGATGTTTTGAACTCACCGTCGACATATGGTGTGTTTGGATGATAAATTTAGTAGTGTGTGTGATTTATTTAATAGTGTACATTCTTCAAAGCATCCCTCTTGAAATCTATTTTCATTTTGAATTTGCACCTCTTTGAAAATTGTTTCTAGTAAATTTGTTTATAAAACATGAAAGTTTTTGTCTGGTATTTTTTTATAGTATGGTATCTCATTTAGAAAACATACCTTTATATCTTGTATTTAAAACTTGAAAATTATGTTTCTTTTATTTTAAAGAATGTTCATTGGGAATAGAATATTGAGCTAACCTATTGAGTTTCATTACTCACACCTATAGTCTTCTTCTCTTTTTAGCCCTTGTGTAGGTTTCAGATTGAGTTAGATTGCCTTGGGAGACATTTCATCATTGTGTTATAGAATAAATAGAGGGGTCACATGGAGTTAGTTGGTTATTAGGTTTGGTCAGTTGAGTTGATGGTTTAGTTTTACTTTCAATTTATTGTACAAATACCGTTGAGTTCAATTTTTATGTAAATGTATTTTGGGATATCCATTTCTTTTTGCTGTTTGATTGACTATTTATATTTGGTATAAATCATTACATTATGTACTCTATTGATGCCCTTGGTGCTTTTCAGTATCCCGGGAGGACCGAGAATGCCTCTCGGGACTTGTTGCGGGCTGGCCTAGGTGATCGGTTCAGGGTCAACTCGGCCTTGTTCGTGACATATCCCCTCTAAATCAAGAGAGAACACGATCTATATTTTCATGATTTTGTTTTATCCCTCTCATATTTTTAGGTTACCAGGAATTTTATGATTATCAACACGAAACCTCTCGATTTCATCCTTGGTATGGATTGACTGATTTTTAATAAGGCTCGAATTGACTATTATCTTCGACATGTCTCCTTTACATCAACCAATGGTTTGTCCCTTTATTTCATGGAGAGTGGTACTCGAGGTTGAGTACATCCAACCCATATTTTCAAGAGTTTTTCTAGGTAATATCAGTGTTTTATTTTTCACTTGGAGAAAGAAGATTTAATTGATGATATCCCTATAATCATCATTGAGTTTCTCAATGCATTTTCTTATAATTTCTATAGTCTTACAACGATAAGAGTGGTAAATTTATCTATTTATTGACATCAAATGTATATTATTTATTTCTATATTAAACTAATAGAGTTGAAAGAGTTAAATACTTAGTTTTATGATCTTTTAGAGAAAGGATTTAGATGCCAGAGTGTGATAACATGGGTGGAACCTATTGTATTTTTGAAGAAATATGATCGAAAATCAATCTAGTTATATTGAAAAAATGTATCTATTACTTGATATTGATGATATTTTTTTCTAGATGAAAGAGGAAAAGTGGTTGTTGAAGATTTAGTTTTTATCTGGTTATCAAAAGTTGAAAACAAACAAATATGAAATTAGAAATACTACATTCAAGAAAAGGTATGATCACTTAGAGTATCTTGTTATTCCCTTTTTCCTAACCAATACTCATGTGGTATTTATGGATCTAATGAAAAAATATTCCATTAGTATGTTGATTCATTCACAGTATTATTAATAGATAATATCTTGGATTTGTACAAGGTTCAGAAGGACGTGTGTGTTATTTGAGAGTAGTCCTAGAAATCTTGAGAGATTACATAATTTATGTGAAGATTTCAAATTGTTATTTCTAGATTTGGGAAGTGAAATTATTGTAATAGTTACTATTGAAACATGGTATCTTAGTTGATTTTGAGAAGGTGAAATCTATTTTTTACATGGGAGAAACTACATAATTTCATTGAGAAACAAAGTTTATTGGTATTGGTGGGGCATTACTGCAGTTTTTTTTATTTCACAAATATGGATTATACAATTTCATCTTTCACATGGAAGGGATTCAAGTTTTTTTGTAACGATAAATATCATAGTTTTTTTGATGAGTGGAAATATATTTTTAATTATAAACAATTATTGACTCTTGTAGAGGATATAAAGGGATATGTGGACTTTTGTGACACATTAGGTTTGGGTTTGTGATGTGTTATTATACAGGGTGATCACATGGTAGTTTATCTCACTAGATATATTAGGCCACATGAGAAGAATTATCCTACCCATGACCTGAAACTCACATCTATTATTCATGATCATAAAATTTTACAGTTTTACATTTTCAAATAATATTTTTCTGTTTATTTAGAAAACAAAATATTGAGTTATATATTCTCTAATTTTTTTATCCTTCATCAAAGGCATTTGGTGGAGTACCAGTACTCTTTTAACGTCAACATTTACTACACCCCAGAGAAGGGAAATGTCATTGCTGACACCCTGAGAAGAAAAATCCCAAGACATGCCATAAAGAAATCATCAGAAGAGTTGAAATTTCTGGATATTTTTTTTTCAAAATTTCATTTAAGATTCTGAGATTAAGGGGATGATGTTTTCTTATCAAAATTTTAGTTGACATACCCTCTTCTTGAGATGATTCTATAGGAACAACAAATTAATGATTAATTTCATAGAATTAGGGACTCTCTTTATTTTAGGGAGACTATCAATGAGTATATGTTCAATTCTTGGGGAATATTATGTTTTCATTATTGGTTTGTTTTTTATTTTCCCTTAATAAAGGTTGTAATGGTGGATTTCTATAATTCCTAGTGGGAATTACACCATAGAACAAGAAAGATGATCTATGATTTGTGTTGATGATTTTGGAGGCCAGGTATGAGACAAGACATCACTGACTTTGTTTATTATTTTTATACCTTTAATCATGTCAAAGTCAAGTACTAGAGACCTTCAAGTTTTCTTCAGTCACTTCGTTTATCGACATGGAAGTGGTATGTGATCTCTATAGAATTCATGGCTGGGTTTATGTGTACCCCTTGGAATAAAGATTCAATGTGAGTTGTGATCAATCAAATAATGAAATCGGATCACTTATTACCCATTAATGATATAACTAGGGTTAATGACTTGGGATTTTTCTATATACATATGATATTCATATTTCATGAATTCTATTCTAATATAGTCTCAGATAGGGATCCCCGTTTTACTTCTCACTTTTAGAGAAGCCTCGAGGAGGCACTAAGATATCAGGTACATTTGATCACAACATATCATCTACATATAGATGTCCGGACACAACAAGATATACATATTATTGAAGACATGTTATGTACAAGAGATCTTGATTTTTTTGGATATTGGGATACAATTTGGGGTTGGATGACTTTTATTATAACAATAGTTACCAATATCCAATTAATATGTCCCCTTTTGTGGCCTTGTATGATTGGACTTATAAATATTCAACGTGTTGGTTAAATAATGGTGAAGTCCTTATTTTGACTAGGTTTTGTCGAAGTGGCAGCATAAATGATATAGTTAATTCAATATATAATGCTTATGAAATAGATATGGAATAAAACTTATACTAATCATTGTAGGAAACCTTTTGAATTCTCATTTGGTTACCAAGTTTTTTTGAGAGTTTCACTATGTTTGTGTCATCGATGGATTGGTAAATAGGGGTATAATTTACCATTGATTTTGGTTCCTTTTAAGGTTATTGAGAAGGTAGAGAATTTGGATTACTATTCAGAACATCCACCATAGTAGATATTGATAAACTGTGTATTCTATGTCTCACAACTTCTAAAGTATCTTTCTGAACCACCTCATTTATTAAGCTCATAAGATCTTGATATTGATTTATATTTATCTATGACTGAGAATCTAGTTAGGATTGTTAATTTGAAGAAACAGGTAATTTATAGGAGGATGGAAGGTTTAGTTAGTGTTCTATGGAATCATGGTTTTGATTCAAATGAGACATGGCAAAGTGAGGCACTAACTCGAATTCCTTGTTTGTGAATGCTCTCAAGAAGCATTTTTTGGTCTTCAAACCATTTTCTTGGTGGATCAAAGCATCATTAGTCTTGGTCGATCTTCTTTAGGTAAGTGGATCACCTCTTGTGTGGTTTCTTCTGATCTCTCTTTCTCTCCTCATTATATTTTGATATATCATCTTGTAATTGATATATCTGAACTCTCTTTTGATGGATATTGATTCTATATTGTGTTTCTTACCTCTTCCACCTCTTCCTTCATTGGTGTTATCATTTTAGACATTGTATTAAACTATGTGATTAAATGTAGGTGGTTTCATGATATTTTTTCCTATTATTCAAACCATGAATTTCTTGATTAAATTGAATTGAGTTTTTAATAGTTTTAAAAACCTTGATTTTAAATTATTTGATTTGTGATTTAAAATGACATATAAAATTTAAAAATAAATACCAAATTTTAGTGGAAATTAAATTTAGGGTGGATTTTGAGAAAATGATAGCTTGATTTTGAAATTGATTTATTCAACTAATTTTTTATGAAAGTTACAGAAAAAATAACTTGAACTGAATGATGATTTTAAATGGAATGAAATTGATGAAATTGATGAAAACCACTTTGTAGGATTTGAAATGGTAACATCATGATGAAAAATTAAAACTAAGAAATTGTAATTTTAATTTATTAGAAATTTTTGATTTTATAATGTTTTATCAATTGTTTTAAGCACATGTTAGCCTATATTGTTAGTGGTCACTAGGAAAAGCATGCTACGCCCTTGCCTCCCTATAAATGTAATGACGATGAAAACTGTTACTAAAACAACTATGAAATGAATTACCATGATTGATTTCCCTATTGGGGTGTATAATTCCCTTGATAGGTTCCACTATTGGGGTGTATTTTTGTGTAAAAACATGACTAGATACAGGATCGTTATGGGATATGTGGGGATTATATTTACTGAAAAACTAACTTACTGTGGGGCATTCATACATGGTTCTTTTCTATGATTTTTGAATTGATTATACTTTTGATTTATTATTAAACTATTTAATTCTTGAAAACTATTTTATATTAGGATTTTATATAAAATATTTATTCAATCTAGTTTTAATATATCTTCCATACATTTGAATATAAAATCAAGTTTTGGGTTTAAAATAAGGGAATAAAATATCATGTATTATTTAATTTTAAATAAAATAATTTTTGGTTTAATTATTGTGGTGTTGATTTTAGAACACTTGGTGAGACCATACCAAGATTTATAGATCACACCATACCTTCAACTTTATGAATTTGTGAACATTATTATATAAAGGATAGGTAAATGGAAAGCACTAATTGGATTTGGTATATGTTCTTTGTCCATTGGATTATGGAGTGGCGATGGGTACTGGTGGAGATTGTTTCCACTTGTAACACAAAAGCTATTTTGTGAATCTTGTGTGGTTGAAATTGTTACTTCCTTTGGGATTTTTATCTATCTGTTCGAGCACTATTTTACCATTAGGTTTCTGGTACTTATCCTTTTTGTGTGTTGATCATGCGAAATTGTATATTATATATTCCTATACTTTGTGGAAAAATAATTCACTATTTTTTATTTTATTATGAAATGTGATAGTCACCAACCAATGAGGATCAGGAACACCCTTCAGGACATATCAGAGATGGTTTTTTATGAAAGTACTAGGGTATATAGACTTGTTTATGATAACCTATACAATTAAATGGTTTGATGAAAATAAAAATCAAAAAAAAATGTTAGTGGATTAATTAAAGGTGAAGTTGAATGAAATTTATCATGTGTAATTGAAGCAAATTGAAATCTAATGATGAATATTTATATTTTATAATTGAATTTTGGAAGTAAGATAATTCTATAAGAAATATAAAGCTCAGGTGGATAAAGAAAATATCCTCAAATATTTATCACATGGTTGAGAGTGTTGTTAAGAAGCCTCAAAATAATAATAAACCCATGAATTTTATATATGTAGATAAATGAAGAAAACTCCCAAACTCTATAATTTTAGATAAATAAAGCTCTCAAGAAACTATATCTAAAACTAAAGACTTTAATAACATCAATAATGAGACGTCTGGGCTCTACCAAAATTTTGTTTCAAAACTAGGAGCCATGGTTGATGCCTAGAAATTTTTTTGAATACAAATACAAAATCATATAAAACATATATGATAAAATAGAAAATATCATTTCTATGAAAACTTCAAATAATTTAGACTATTTGGATATACTATAAAGATGTGTTGGTTTAATAATTAACATTAAAGTGAATCTAGAAGGCATTGGAAGATAAATTTGAATGGGAGACAACCAACTAAAATAATACAGCCAGCAAAAAATAAAGTTTGAAAACTGAAAATAGATCTCAACCATTGAAAACAATTTTTGAAATATTTATTTAACATCTTCCTTGACAACAAATTTTATCTGAAAATTTTAAAAGAATTATGAGAAGGTGGAAATGAAAAATAAAGGGCCTTGATTATTGAAACTTCACTCAAAGATACAAAATGAGAACATCCACGAATGTCTGACAGTGGGTGATCATCACATATGACCATAGATTTGATTTTTTTTTTTAAAATTGAATGATTAAAAAGAAGGGACATTTACTCTTGTAAATAGTGATCCATAATAAATCAAATTAATTGGATCTAATATAATTTGAAAAAATTGAAATCCATGATTTTATTATTTGTTGATGGAATAAAAGAGAATTTTTTGAGTGTTTCAATTATTTTTTTACAATGGAACAAAATTTGTTTTAAGAATAAATGGATTTATTATTAAAGGCTTATATATGAAGAATTTGTAGTAGTATTAAAATGAAGCCTATGAATTTTTTTAGGTTAGAGATGCACATGTTTTATGTTATATGAGCATGATGAAGGACTACTAGTTATGGTGTAGGAGGATTGTACATATGTTCTAGAGGAATATGAAAAAGATGAAAAATATAGGAAGTATTAATGATATTTCAGACATGATGATATGGATAGATTATTATTTTCCAATAGTAAATTAATAGAAGATTTCAGATTTAGTAGATAAGAGTGTTGAGATACATACAAGTCATCCCTTAGAGATCATTCATTCTAATATATATGGGTCCAACAGATTGGAATTGAAAAATAAAGGTAAGTAATTTATTTCATTTATTTATTATTTCACTTTAATCACATGTATTATGTTTTTGAAACAAAAATCAGAGGCTCTCAAAGTTTTAATGATTTTCAGGAGAACTGGTGAAAATGAATGTGAATAATCTATAAATTTGATTCGAAATAATAGTGGTGATGAATACAGAAAATGGAATTTTAAAGGATATTTTGAAAATCATGGGGCTATTTATGAACCTAGTGCATAAAACACACCAACCAAAAATCGTGTTTCAAAAATATAATATATAAATTTGGTTGAGATGGATCAAACATTTGGGATTGAACATGATACTTCTCATTTATTTTAGTGACAAGCAATTATAGAAAAAATTCATATTCAAAATTTTTATATTCCATAGGCCATAATCTAATATGAATCCATAAAATATGTATTATACAAGAAATAATATTTTTAAAATACATAATGGTGTTTATAAGAACCAACATTATCAGAGACAAAGGTGATAATCATTTTAAGTCAGACCAAAAAGGTGTTGATAGTATCTTCCTCTGCTGCCGACATAATGTTAGAGGATACATGTGTTTTAACAAGGTAGATAAAAATATTTTTAACTCTACATATGTGAAAATGATGGAAAATTCTAAAATAATTGTATCATAGTCAGAAAAATATATAATAGGAAGAGAAAATAATGTTGTTCCTTTTAAACAACATGATAAATTTTCTGATAAAAGTGTTGATATAGAAATTGTACAAGATCAATATATTGATTCAATCATTTCCATTGATGAGGGAATATTGGATTCATATCATCGAAGTATATTAACAAAATTGGAGGTCCATAATATCATATGAGATCAAGGAAAATATTTTCAAACTAGAAGAACATTGAGTAAAATTTCATACACCTCTCACTTCTTGTAGGTTAAGCCAAACGATGTTAAAGAATCTTTTGAGAACCATGAGTGGATTGATTCAATAAAGTATTAATTGGATTAGATTGATAAAAATGAGATATAGGATCTAGTACCCACACCATATGATAGAAATGTGATTGGGACAAAGTAGGTGTTCCCCAATAAGTTGAATGAAAGATGTGAAGTGATAAGAAACAAGAAAATACTAGTTTGTAAAGGATACTCATTGGTTGAAGGAATTTATTTTTATGAGGAATTTTAAATAGTTTAAATACATTAAGCCATCATAATATTTCATTCTATTAATATATATCAGAGATATAAGATATTCAGGATGGATTTCATGTCTTCTTTTCTCATTGGACTACTAGAAGAAGTTGTTTATATTGAGAAACCATGTAGTTTATGTCTAGTTAAAGATGAAAATAATGTTTGTAAGATGAACATAGTTTTGTATGGGTTGAAATAATATATAAGATAATGGTATTCTATGGTCGACACATTATTGATGAATTTTAATTTAAAAAAATAAATTTTTGACAATAACTTTCATATAAAAGAAAATCAAGAGTTTTTGTCTCACTGTGCTTGTTTGTGTTGATGATACCATATTTACAAAAAATAATGAAGGATACTATGAAGGATATTATTGATAAATGAATATTTTGTTTGAAATATTTATCCTAAGATAAATCATATATATATATATATATATTTTATTATAAATTTGTCAAGATATGGATCAAATTTTCTTATCAAAAAAAATATTCTAATGAATTACTTAAAATATTGTCCATGGGAAATTCAAAAATTGTTTCCACACCTATATTACTGGGGTAAAATATATCTAAGGATAAATATTGAAATATTGATGATCCATTAGTAGTTAGGAAAATGATCTGAACCCTTATGTATTTAATATCCTCTTGACAAAACATAGTTTATGTTGTTACCCTTTGTGTTAGATTTTAGATTTCACAAAAAATGACACATTTTTCCTCTAGAAAATGAATTCGTAGATACATTATGTACACATTAGATCATGGAGAAAATATGATAGAAAGGGAATATTGAATATTCTTAGCTATACAGATTTATAATGGGTAGGTTGTGTTAATGATAGAAGATCCACATATGATGGAGTTTACTTTTTTAGAGAAAGTCATATAAGTTAGCATAAAAAGAAGAAAATATAAATGAATCTCAACACTATAGAGTCTGAGTATATAGTTGTTACTCAAGCTAGAACACAATTAATATGGAGGAAAACACAACTTGTAGATTTATTGGTTGATGTGAAGTTTTCCCTTATCATGGGTTGCGATAATCAGGGTTATATCAACACAACTAAGAATCCAGTACAAAATTTAAGATCCAAGAACATTGATATCAATCATCACATTATCAAAGAAATTTTAGAAAAATGAACCAATGTTGGAGTTTGTTCTTATATAAGAGTATGTAAATGATATATTTACTAAACCATTTCTAAAGGAAACATTTTAGATTCTAAGGTTGATTATATGAATTCAACCTCAGTCTCTTTGAGGAAAAGGTATATGGACTTTTACCCTATCGATTATTGTCTTTAGGTATTATTGTCTAGGGGGACTATGTCAACATAACTCTATCCATTACTATGTTCTTTACCTTTCAAGAGAGAGAATATTTTGTTGGGGGGTTTTTAAAAGGGGTAAGTTTTGAAGTCCTCATGTATGAATTATTTTAATTGTTTACTAAATTCAATAAAAAAACTCATTGAAGTCTGTTTGGATTTGGGATGATGATTTTTTGAGTTTTGGAAGATGCCCTAAATGATTTCTAATAACTAATTTATCAAAATAATATATTTATGTTCAATTATTCTTTTTTCATACATAGATTTCATCTATGTAGTGTTAGAATTGTTGAATAGCGATCCATTTCATGGTTTTTATATATGTAATGATTTATGTTACGTTATTTAGAACAAAATTAAAAGGGGAAGATTTATGAGAACAAGATATGAATTCACATTCCTTGATACTTTTCCTAATATATAATAACTCATATAACTATGATCAAATAGGGTAATTCTATATATGATCTTAGCTACTACCACAAAAACATCATCAATACATATTAAATGCCATACTAACCAAAATAATTCACATGACCATCAAGAATCATTGATTAGAGTGATCAATCATGAAAAAACCTTCATAATATGTCTAAAAATTGAAAAATTATTTTCAATATATGACACTTTAGGTTTAACCTAGGTTATTCACATGATATCTTGTTTTCTTTCCATGTAAATGTTTTAAATATATATAGTAATATTTTCATAGATAAGCGCTGAGATGTCGTGTGATTTTGAGGCCTGGTGAGCCCAGAATTGATATTTTAAAAATATTAAATATATAAATATCATGAATGAATAGTTTTCTTAAAAAATTTGAGTAACTGCATAATAGAGTCTTGGATTAGAAATATGAGGTTGTATTTGAGTTCATAATGTAGGATTTACCCTAGGAATGACATAATATTTTTTGGTGTCTGGTGTTTTTCAAAATGTTTTTTCATTTGGAAATAATAATTAAATAAATTATGTTTACTTAATTATTTTGTTTAAACAAAAACCTAAATACCTCCCCTATAAATACACCTTTATAGATAAATCTTAGAGTTAGTTTCATAAACCAGAAGACCTAGAGGATCGATATTTGAGAGATATTGGTGGATGATATCTACTAGAGGATAAGATTGGTAACACGCAGATCATATACACCAATAGAGTTCATGGATCACAAAAACAACATCAAGGAAGACACATTCTCGATTATAAATCAATCCAAACTCAAGGTAGGATGTTTCTATTATGTAGATTCATTCTATTTATTTATCTTGTTTTGAACAAGGATCAATTTCACAAACAAGATTTTATTCTTACATCAACTGTTGATTTATTGGTTCATTGTGGATTATTACTATTTATTTGAATACTCTATGAAAAAGGATAAATTCAAAAATGAACAAATGTTGATGTTTTTTACTCATGTTTAAGGTTTATAGTTTTATACCTCATTTCACCATAAGTACATCCAGGGAAATTCCATTGTCTTGTGATTAAATTAATGTAGGGTATTTATCCTTGCCCAACCATTCTTTGATGTAACAGATTGATACTGCAGGTGAATTTCCTGATTGATGGAGAATTAAAGGTGTGATGAGGATTAAGGATGTTCAGAGGTGGATCAGATCAGACTGGCGATGAATGTTCTTCCCAGCTTAACATGTGGTAGATGGTGCGTGGCAACGATGGCTGATTTCCAAGAATATTAATGCTCTATTTTCGACAAATTTCGAGGATGAGGGTCAACTAAACCCAAATCCAAATTTATTAGTGAGATTGATGGTGGTGATGGTTCATACAGATGATGAGTGAAGGAAGACACATGTTTCTACAAGTCCCAATGTATATGAAATCTAATTGGATGATACATTCCATGTGGGATCCCATTGATCTAGAGCTAGTGTATCCATCAAAATTAAATATCCCATGCCGTGTGAAATGTGTCAAATGCCATGTGACCTGATGGTGGAAAACTGAAATATACTCCAGGAACCATGCCTATAGTATTGATCTGTTTCATCAAAGAACAGTTGTGCAAAGATAAATACCTGACATTCATTGAATCAGGGGCCAATGGAATTACCCTTGATGTACGTATGGTGAAATGAGGGAGAAAACTATAAACCTTAAATAAGAGGAACAAACCTCAACATTTTTTAATTATGGACTTTATCCATTTTCATAGAATATTCAAATAAATAGAAATAATACACAATGAAAAAATAAATCAATAGTCGATGTGTGAATCCAATCTTTTTTGTGAAATCGATCCCTGTTCAATACAAGATAAATAAATATAATGAATCAGCATAATAGAAACATCCTACCTTGAGTTTGGATTGATTTATAATGGAGAACGTATCTTTATTGATGTTATTGGTGAGATCCCTGAACACTATTGGTGTAGATGGTCTCTGTGGTAGTAGTCATATCCTCTAATAGATATTGTCCACCATTGTCTCTCTAACACATATTATCTAGGTCTTCTAGTTTATGAAACTAACTCTAAGATTTACCCATAAAGGTGTTTTTAGAGGGGAGGTATTTAGGTTATTGTTTCAAGAAAATAGTTAAGTAACCTTTGTTTACTTATTTATTATTTCCTCCCAGAAAAACATATTTAGAAATTCTAGACACCAACAAAGATTATGCTGTGCCTTGGTTAAATCCTACATTATGAACTCAAAGACAACCTCATAAATTCTAATCAAAGACTCTATTATGCAGTTACTCAATTTTTTAGGAAAACTACTCATGCATGATATTTATATATTTGATATTTTTAAAATATCAATTCTAGGCTCACCAGGCCTCAAAATCACATGACATCTCAATGCCTATCTATGAAAATATTACTATATATATTTAAAACATTTACATGGAAAAAACTAAGACATCATGTGAATAACCTAGGTTAAACATAGTATTTCTTATATTAAAAATAGTGTTTCAATTTTTAGGCATCCAATGAATGGTTTTTCCTGAATTATAATTCTAATAAATTATTATTAATTGTCATGTTAGTTTTATTATTTTTTTACAAAAAATCTATAAAAATCATTTTTTTGAAAAAAATTTATTTTTATAGTATATAAAGACTTTACTAAAAATTAATTAATTTTTTATAAATATATTTTCTTTATCTAAATTTTTTATAATTTATTTTCAAAATTTATTTATTCATTTTCATACTTTGAATTTTAATATATAGTTTATAATAGTAATTTTTAAATAATAATATTAATGGTATCTCACGGTTTGTTAAAACTCGGTGTTGCATGTAACATAATCCATAGAAGAAATTAAATTTGTTGGAAAAAAATATTTCTTAAAATCTCATGGTGTTATTTTATATAATTTTATATCATCTAAGAGAATATATCAAGGAGAAGGTGAAGCAAGTTATAAATAATTTGATTGTTACACTAGATACATGTAAATTGAAAGACAAATCATGATCTTTCAAAAAATTATTATTTTTATATTTTCACCCAATTTATATAGTTTCATTTAAGATCATAGAATGAAGAATTGGAAAATATCTTAATTACGTTTTGGGTAAGGTTTAGAAAGTTTATAAGAACTTAAAGAATGATTAATGATTAGTTCTTATGGTGAACAAGTTGCAAGATAAGGTGAATAAGCCAATGCCATGTGTGATGCCAAGGGAACATCCAAAAAATCATTTAAAGACATGAGGTTGGTAATTTTATAGGAGATTATTTTCTTTTAATTTCATGAGATAATTATATAAAATAAAAATTCATTGAACTGATTTGAAGAAGAAAGTAGCAACATATATTTTAGGTATATTCAGAAAATGCATGTAATGTTTTTTTGTTATTCTTGGGTGTTAAATACAATTTTCTTATCACATATGTGTATTTAAATAAAGTAACCAATTAAGTATAGAAACATTATAATATGTAAAGTGAACTCTCCATGAGGATATGAAATTGTAATTCATAAGTAAATATTGAGAACTACAAATTTATAATTACTAATATTAACGATTCTAGATGAAATTTTATTGATTATAACCAATACATTCACTCACGTGTCAATAGGACAAAGGGGACATTGTTGTTTTTTGGAATGAATGTTTTTTTGATATCTAATAATTAATTAGTAGTTCAGTAATTATTGAATTGTTGGAAATACTTGAAGAATTTAAAAATAAAAGACTCACTTATACCTAGATGTGGCATGATAATCCTTTATGAAGTAAAACAAAAAGTAGATTTCAGGGAAATTACAATAATAGTATTTATATTTTTTAGAGATAAATACTTTTGGTATTATATACATATATAATGAGACTATCTTAGCTAAAGAATCCTTTAGAAATAACAGTAAGTCACAAATATTAATAAATTAGTTTTGTTAGAAATTGTTAAATAAGAGGCTTTAGCATTAATGTTTTAACATCAATTTATCCAAACTTTATGTTAAAAATCACCCATGTCATCTTTTAACATCAATTGAAAAAAACAAATATTAAAAAATTTGAAATTATTTTTCATGTTAGATTTTAATAAAGTTGATGTGAAATATAATATACCAAAATTGTTCACATATTTTATTTTAAAACCATCATAAAAGAGTTATTTTTTACAAAGATTTTTAAAAAACCAAATTTTACAAGTAATTTTTCAAAAAAATTACCATTAGTTTTAATAAAAACTAATGTTAAAACCCTTGTAAAAAATTATAGTGATAATCGCAAAATTATTTTTTTCTCTCTCAAACCAACTCTCTCACTGAATTCTTGACTGATAAAGGGCTTATACCTCTTTGAAAACCTTTAATCCTACCTTAAAATCTATTTTTATCCATATTTAATATTCTTCTTTTGGTCTAAACCTTCTCTTGACTCACTCTCGGCTAAATCTCGACCAAAGATGACACCAACAGCTTCAAGGACCTTGTCCACCTTTTATTTTATATTGGATACAATTTATATCCACTATTCTCCTTATTTCTCTTAGATCATTAATTCTTGACACTTATTAAATGATCCTAGATCTATTATAGTTGACCCCCAACCAACATTTGAGGGTTTTTTTAGTTTTACATTACTTATTTTTTAACTCATTTTTCATCGATCTTACAATATTTGCTCTATTTCCAATGACATCGATTGAGTTTACTACAATCAATGTTGCATTTCTCATTATCAGTCTCCAAAATTTTGAAGTTTTTTTTAAAATAATTTATGTTTAATTATTTTTTATGATAATTTTTTGTAATTTATTAAACGTTTTTATGTTTAACTATTTGTTAAATAAGATCAACCAATGATCATGTGACTTTCACATGTTAGAAAATGATGAGATTAATTGATATCATAGAATATAAAATTCTATTAGATAGTCCCACTTAATATTTCATGAGCAACACTAGTTCTCATGCACTAAGGATTTATGATTCCTAAAAAATTCCAACCAATTTGGTGATGCAGTGGATAAGTTATTCCTTTAGTAGTAGGCCATGTATTCATCTTGTTGAAGAAGAATGTAGTGGCTTATTATGTCTAAGATCATCATATTGCAGTCATTAAACATTATTGAATACTATTTATATTACATGAGTTTTATTATAGTTGAATCATGAGTTGAAATGAAAAAAATATCTTAACTGATATGTATTGATGTTTAATTAAGCATAAATGATGTTCATTCAAAGGTTGTTTAGTTTTCATAACAAAAATTAATGTCTATAGTAATCTAAGTACAAAATATATTCATTTTATTACATATCAAGTGATATATTAAAATAAATTACACATGATATATATTTTATTCCATAGGTTCTTTATTATTTATAAAAATGAAAAAGTGGATATTTGGATGTGTATGGGTTATCCTAGAGCATGTCAGATATATGAGAAAGAGATTGTTTTAAAAGGTAGTGGATATTACATTTTCATTTAACCAAATTAACTTATGTTATGTGGGATGTTGGTTCGTAAATTTTAATTTTCAAGGATTAATATAAAAAAAATAAAAAAATAAAAAAATAAAAAAATAAAAAAATATATTTTTATATGATCAATAATTTGTTATGATAAATATAATTTATAATAACCATGTTATGATATTTTTCATTACTATTTTCTACGTGTTTGTAGATTTTTTAAGTAATTTGTTTTGTATCATTTATCACATATATTTTTCTATAATTGTTATGATAATTGTTTGTGAGTTATTTTTGTATAATTGTTTGTATAATTTTTTGTATAATTGTTCAAAAATTTTGAGTGATTTTGTAAAATTTTTTATAAGTTATTTTTTATGATTAATTGTTTATAATCATAATTTTTATGATTAATTGTGTATAATTGTTTGTTATTATAATTTTTGTTATGATTATTTTGTTATGATAATTATTCTATTGTGATAATTGTTTATTGGTTATTATATATCTTAATATATTCACCTTTTATATTATGATCTTAGGTATTTAATGTATCATAATTGGATAAATTTATGAAGAACCACTGATAAGTATGACAAAGTATTTGATAATTTCTTGGAATTTTGTAAGTGAAAATATTAAATCAAAGATTTAATTTTATATCTAGTTAAGAAGTTTTTGAATATGAGAAAGTAAAATTATAGATAAATCAAAGATCCTATCATTTTCTATGATTTTAGTCATAATTATACAAATTTTATCTAACATGGGGAAATAATGGTAAATTCAAAATTTGATGTTGATGAAAATATTCAGAATTATACAGATGATTATATTAAAAAATTAATTCATAATGCAAGAATAGAAACCATTGAAAAATATCTATTATTGAATGATTGTATGGAGATTTTGTGAAACCATAATTCCCATGGTGAATTAAATATTAATTATTATTAGTAGTTATGTGATTAATTAACTTTAAACTAATAAATGTGTGAAGTGATAAAAGTTTCTATGAGTTTCTTAAACCTTTAACATAGTTCCTTCTAGAAGGAAACGAGATTCCAAATTCAATTTATGAGGTAAAGAAAATATTATACTTGATAGGATAGGGGTATTAAAATTCATATACTTTCCACAACGATTGTGTGTTGTATAGGAAATAATTTGAATATTTATCAAGATGTCCTAAATGTGGGACCTCATTCAATGATATGGATGAAAAATATAACTCTTTTTCATTCCGAGGTACTAAAATCTATCAACCTGCTAAATCAATTTGGTTTATTCTAATAATTCCTTAGAATAATTCAAATAATTTACATTGATTACTTATTAGGTATATAAATTAAACCTCCTACTAAATAAATTCAGTACCTTCAAATAATTCCCCATTTTAAGTGTCTACTTGAAAACTCAATTGATCCAAAAAGGATAAGGTGGCATATAGATGAGTGAATCTATGATGGTAACTTACATCACCCAAATAATTCAACATAGTGGAATATATTTGAAAAATATTTTCTTGGTTTTTTAAGTGAACCTAGAAATCTTAGAATGAGACTGTACATAGATGAAATGAATACATATCATAGCGTAAGTAACCAACATAATTCCTGGCCTTTTTGGTTAGTAGTTTACAACTTGTTCCCATAGATATCTCTATAGAAAAAATATGTTATGATGATATTGTTAAATTCTAGACCTAAACAGTCAGGAAAAAATATTTATGTGTATATTTCACCATTTATTGATGATTTGAGACTTATATGGGAGACATGAGTTACAATTATTGATGTATACAAGAAAAACAATATTATTTTTCATACTATGATAATTTTCACTATAAATTACTTTCATATATATGGAAAATTTTATGGATACAGTGTTAAGAGACATAAAGTGTATCTGATTTGTGAAAAAGAGACTTTATATCTTCAATTTCATAATGTGAGGAATACAATGTACATGGAATATCAGAGATGTTTTTCAAATTGATCATCATTGTCGTATATTGAAAAAATAAATTTACAATTTACATGAATATTATCTTCCCGCATAACCACTTTCATTTCAAGAATATTATAACAGGGTTAAAATTATTGATTTAACATTTGGAAAGAAAGTATGTTCTAGTCATCAAAAAAATATCTAGAAGGAAAATTATATCTTTTATAAACTACATTTTTGGATATTTCTAGAGAGAAAAATAAAATTTACATTATTCATGTTGAGAAAAATATATGTGTGAGTTTTATACGATATTTTTTAGAAAAAAAAGGAATGGAAATAGATGGACTATATTCTAGATTGAAATTAATATCAGTGGGAAATATTATGGAGTTATCTCCCACTATAAAGGGAAATAGAACATATTTACCTCCATCTTGTCACACTTTAAGAAAGTGTGAGAATATGAATTTTTTTCAATTTCTAGATGGTTTTAAAGTACCTGATGAATATTATTTAAATGTAGACAATTTTAATTCATTTAATGATTGTAATTTAATAGTTATGAAATATCATGACTGCCATGTATTATTGTCATAAATTCTGGTGATCACATTCTATGTTATATTGTCGAGACCTATCTGAAAGACTATCATTAGGTTATGTAATTTTTTAAAATCCATTTGAAGAAAATTATTTGATCCAAATTTTTTATATTTTTTGGATAATTAATATTCTCTTAAACTTTATCAACTATAAATGTATTTCCCACCTAATTTTTTTTGATATAATGGTTGATCTAGTGATTCATCTAGCGAGTGAGATAAGAATACGTGGGCCTATTTATTTATGTTGAATATATCCTTTTGAAAGTTATATGAAAACTTTGAAAGGATATGTTAAAAAAAAGCATCAACCAGAGGCCTCTATTGTACAAATATTTGTATCAGAAGAGGTGATAGAGTTCTATTTTGATTATTTATGTGAAGTGGATCATATTGGTCTTCTTATATCTCAACATATTACTCTTGATAATGAAAGTATATGGGCATGAGTCTTAAAGGTAAAGTTCATTCCATATAACAAATATATTCAAACACATTTAAACATTTTGAATAATACAGATGAGTTTCAACCATATATATCATCACATATTGCTAAATTAAAGGCATGATATCTGAAATGTAATGAAAAATGGTTGACGATTGAGTATAATTTTTTTTCATAGTTTAAAGATAAATTAATCCTAGATATATATATATTAATTAGAGACATTGAAATTATTGTTAGGGGGACCATATCTTAATGAGATCACATGTTCTAGTTTTGATACTAATGGTTACAGATTTTACACTAAAAATAAGGATGATACTAGTACCATTTAAAATATTGCAGTAATGGTTGTTGTTTAAGCACCGGGTTTCTATGTGAAAATGTTAAAAAACCAATATCTATGTCAACCCCATATTTTAGAGTTCTTTTGGAAATATGGGAAATTGTTTATACTACATCTTGAGTAATAATGTTTAAGTGTAACTGGATTGATATTAACAGTGGTGTGATACATGATGAATTTGGGTTCACAATGGTTGATTTAAAAAGATTTAGTTTCCAAGAAGAACTATTTATCCTGGATAAAAATGAAAAGAAAACATTTCATTTCATTTATTCCTCAAATGATCAGTGGTATATTATTTATCAAGGTAAAATAATTCATTTGGGTGATGAATATGATGATGATGTTATGGATTTATATGAACCTTTATTGTCTAATACGTGATTTACATTTGATAATAATGACTCATATTATAACACAATCCATGCTATAAGAAATGATCTTACTAAAGGGATATCAAAAAACACTACATTACACTTCTAATTATTCAGGAAAATTTCTAAATTTTATTTCATTTTTGAAATTTACATGTGTGAACTATATATTTTTATTATTTATTGTATTTTTAAATATATATGTTTCACTATTTACATGGTTTTTTTGCGTTAAATTTAATATTCAAAAGTTATGGAAAAATATTTTTTAAATTGAAAAATCGATGTAGATTATTATGTTTTCTTTTAAATTATGCATAAAAAGAACTTTTTGTGATAGTGATATTTAAATATATAAATGTTTCTATCATTTTAGAGTTAGCATTTTTTTATTACAGTTTAATATGCAAATTGTTTAGTTTAGAATCATGAAATTATCATTTTTTATGAAACATACCCATGTGTGATACTATTTTTTACCTATATTTATTATTAATAATTTTTTGTAAATATTAAATTCTCTAATAATATCATGGTATAAAAATTTCAATACATTTTCCTATTTACACAATGGACATAGAGGCAGATGAACATTTATTGATGTAAATATATTTTATTCATATTATTGAATATTCATTAATATAATAATTTAATGAAATAAAAATTTTAATTTTCAAAAAATAATTTTAGGACTGCTGATGTACCTCCTACTGGGGATCCTCATATGGAATAATCTTCTCATTATTTTATAGCGTTAATGATTTATAGATTTATTAAAAGAATAAATACATGTGTAACAAAACTATAATTTTACCATGGATACCATATAATATATATTAATTTAGATGATGGTGATAACCTAAATGGACCAAATGAAATTTAGTTTACTAGTTATATCACAATGTAGAGATGTTATAGTATAGTAATTTTACATACCGATTTGAATTCCATATAAAAAATGGTGAATGAGAATCTATGGTAGTCTATAATAATAAAATATCTCAATTTATTTATTTTTATTTCATTTTACAAATAAAATATTTTTTAAATGAATAATATCTAATTTATTGAATTACAGATGACATTATATTTTTATGAAATGAAAGATATTAGAAAAATATTTCTATCTTTAGGTGTAGTTCAATTGAGCGATTTTGAAACATAACTGAAAACAAATTATATTTTGGAGAAGTTACATAATGAAAACCCATGCCTCAAGTATGGGGTTTTAGATGCAAAAACAAGGAAGATTTTTTTCCAACCAACATGATGAAGCATTTAGGGTATGCTAATTAATTAAGTTTGTAAAATTTTATTTATATTACCTGATTACATATTTTCTTATTTACATGTAAAAGGTTTCTAGGTTATCTCATTAAGAGATATAATTTTAGGGCGTATACCCTCATAATTTATCACGTGGAGGGAATCATTTATTATAAGAGAAAATGATTTCAGAAAAATTTGATGCATTGAAAGCTCAATCTACAAGTCTTTTAGAAGATGTCCAGTTCAATCTTCCTTCTCCAGCCAGTTACCATGAAAAAGGGAAAAGTGTTATAAAAAAAATTATCTTACATAGGAATCTAAATATGTATTTGACAAAATTTTCAGAAATTATTTTTTATTTTTTCTTGAATGTTTGTATTTTTTAAATAAATTATATCAATATACCATTTTAATCTTTCATTCCTGGCTGACCTTCAAGAGAAATCAATGAAGGGGAATTTTATCCATGAGGGTAGGATGTACATCTTAGCTACACCTTTTCGAAATCCAAAACACCCCCACCACATAAGAGGATCTGAGGCGAGTGTTAGTGTTAGGAGTGTTTTTGGTCCTCAAGGTAAGAAATCAAGAGATCTGGAAATATATTCCATAAAATTTTAGTTGAAATACATGAAACACTCTATGAATGAAAATATTCAATTGACTTTGCATGCTATGTTTGTTTAATTTATGAGATGATCATAGCTTTTGCAGCCTGCCAGGCCTTCTAATCTTGCCCGACCTGCCTGCTCAGATCCTCCACCTCCTCATTTAGACCTGGGCATATAGTGTGAGTTGTATTATGGAGATCCCCATATAACTATTGTAGCATACCGATTCATACATATTTTTGCGGATTCTTTATATCACCAACCTATACAGTTGGTCTAATTAAGAATATCAGTTCATGATATTATTATTCCAAATAGTCTACTTCTATTGCCTACTGAGATGGTTACTAGAGTTGGAGATTGTACGGGTCATTTTTTATTTTGGATGGTCAAATTTCTTCATTATCTAACATATGAGGTATGAATTTTTTTGAATATTATTTATATTTTATTCAAAATTATTTATAATCTTTTCTAAAATTAAATTTATATAGGAGTATATAATATACAAAGAATTATTAAAAAGGAAACAAAATGTTTATACACCAATAACTTCAAATACTTTAGAGATTTATAATGCATTAAAATGATCATCCTATGTTTATTCTTCCTTGGATAATATTTATGTGTTTTAGATGACATATGTTATATGTGGATGAGACTATCCATTGAGAATATTCAGAAAATATATCAATGATCTTGTTATTTTTAATGATCTCAGCAAGCCTTCATTGTAGTTGTTTTCCATGTAAGTAAATTTATATTTCCATTTTCATTATTTAAATAATGATTATTTCATGTGGCATACTATATTAATTTCTTAATTAGTCACACATGATTCTTATTCAAATTGATACCAGTGGTGTTTATGGTATCATAGATCTAGAATTATTTTCAATGGATGTAAAATATTTGAAATCTCCATCTAGAGTTGGTTATATATCTGAGAGATTATTATATACAAATATTAAGTGCCAGATTTTTTCACTCCCTGATGGGTAAGAAAAATAAGATGATTATGAAGTAATATTAATTATAATTTTATTTATTGGGAACTTTTAATACTGTAGAGGTCATTGGATGTTAGGCATATTCTACCCAAAAGAATGAAAATTGTTTTAGTTTTTCTCCATAATAGGTGGTGTTTGTAAAACATTTAGTGACTTGTTAGAAAATAATTTTTTATTATTTTTTATAAGATTATTTTTAATTATTATTGTTTATACCTATTTTTTTAGTTGATATATATGAAAATACAGGTCATGGAAAAAGATAAGTTGTCGGTAAAGCATCCAAATACAATTCAATATATGGAAGTATTAGTTAATTTATTTTATATTTGTTAATATTTTGTTTTTATTATATATATATTTTTTGTTTTATATTTTCTATAAAAAAATTTATAACTATAGTGTCATCATCAAAATAGAGGTGCATAATATGGTTATTATGTTTTAAGATTCATGTATGTGATATTCACAACTGGTCCAATGATTGAATTTGATTCGGTTAGTTATATTAATTATTTTATGTTTTATATCAAAATATTACATTTTTTAATATTATAAAATTCATTATTATTATAGATTTTCAATGATTCCTAGTCTTATATGAATGATGAACTAACCGATCTTTAGAGTTTGTTTACAATCTATTTCTCAAGTATGATTATGACATAAATTATCAGGTATATATTTTTTAATAAAAGATAGGAAAATGATAATTTAGATAATCATTTTATAATTTATGTTAGTGTATTGGGTTTATTTTTATAAGGTTTTTATCTAATATATAAAGGGTTATGTATTTATAAAAAAATATCTAGTTACACAAAAGCCTTTAAATTTTCAAGCATGTATCTTTATTTAATGTTTAAAAAATGAGCAATTATAAAATCTTTTTTTTCTTAATTTTTGTATATTTTTTAAAGGTATCTAGACTTTCTTATATGTTGTTCATCTTTGTTGTGTTTTGTTTTATAGGGGTTTTAGACTTTGGCTCATTAAATTAATTCAATTTTTTAATAAAAAAATCTATACTTTTTATGATGTTTTTAAACTGATTTTAAAACTCAATTGCTGAGACTTTCAACATTGTTTATTTTCCAAAACCAATGCCAAAGTTAATCAGGATTTTTTCCCATTAAAATAATAAGACTTTAAATTTTGGTTAATATAAAAACTAACATCAAAATTTTTATTTATAATGTATCCTGTATAAACATCGCTTAAAAAACAACGTTAAAAATAAAAAAAATGATGTTAAAATATATATTTCCACTATTATAGAGAGCATGAACTATTACAAGGTTAATTTATAGGTAAATATACATCATAATTGTTTTTTAAGTATTATTAAGAATGTAATAGTGATTTATAGTATGTTAATGGCTGGAATATATGAGGAGCTCTAGGCTCATTTGATGAAGAATATCTTGACTGAGAATTCATAGATTATTTTAATATTGTGTGTAGTCATTCCTAAACACACATTACCTTATAAACATAAAAGGAATGATGTTATTAAGGAGGAATGATGAATAAACATACATGAAAACACTGATAATTAAAACATAGCATTGAGAAATTCCAAAACACACATTTCCTTATACACATTAGAGTCATGATGTATGTTAAAGAAGATTTAATGTTAGTATTGATATGAATTATAGATACTTTAATTATATTTCAAGACATTTTTTTGCAAATACTAGAATCATCCCATAACCATATTCCAACTATAATGTCAATTTTATATCATAGGAGTTATAACATGATATAAATCCATGAATTCCACAATCACATGTATTTATATACAAGGTGTTCATTTGGATATAAAAAACATTCATTAATAAAAACCTAATGTGCATCTAATGTAATTATCCTAAATGTTCCAAAGGATATTATCGAAATCCATATGATAGAAACAGTATAGTTATGCGATAGAATATATTTATATAAAAGGGTGTACTTATCTATTTGATATTGTGGGAATAATATTGATTTATATTTAGTCAATTCTAGATATGTACAAATAGTTGGAAAAGGAATAAATTCCACCAGAATTTGTGGAAAAATATTCTATGAGAGATACATATAGCATAAGAAGGAGAAAACCATGGTAATATTTTCATATTCCCAATGATTTTTGATATATTATTCATTGAGATAAATGGATCCAACAATCAAATAGTAAAATGGAACAAGATGAGATTGAAAAGATTAATTAAAATTCAATAATGAATTACATCTGTCAAAGTATAGGGGTGCATTATCTTTAATAATGTGGAGTTGACATCCTTCATATTTTCTATAATTAAAAAGGTTATAGTGAGTAATATATCAAGAATACTAAGATTCAAAGATATTTAGAGCACTATTCTTGTAGTAAAGAAATAATTTTAATGTTTTAGAAATTCATTAGATAGGTATTTTTATGATTTGTGTGAACATTGTAAAAAAATAGGTATTGGAATTTATTTTTAGTGACCATCAATGTTTTTAACCATCGTTCCATCCTTAAATTTAACCATTGGATGTTTTAAAAATTTAAAATGAATTGAAAAAAATAATTTTATGTATTAAAATTAATGACATGTAATTTTTAATTTTTAATTGGATATTATAACCTTAGGAGATAATAAAAATAATTTTCAATTTTTTTAAATAAGAATTAAAAAATAATTTTAAAGTGTTATATATATGTATATATATTTTATTTTTCTTATCTTTAATAAATATTTATGAAATAATTGTTTAAGTACTCCCCCACAACTGATAGCTGCCTTAAAGGACAAGCCCTCAAGGTCTAGCTGGGGCACAACATAAGAAAATATCGGGTAATGGAAGGCGAGACCGTGAATAGGGTGAGTTTCTCATAGTGCAGAGTTGGACCATGTAGTAGACCACGTGTCTAGGTTGGGACAAGGCCTAGGGTGGGATCCCATGTATTAGGATCCCTGTGTGTGTTGGTGATTTTGGAGAATGGAACCTATGTTCAGCCTTATAAGGTGGTCCCAAAAACCAAATGGTTTCAATGTGGGATGAATTTTTAAACACAAGATCTAATCAAAGCATTTCATTTTAGACCGATCTAATCCCGACCATATGCTTCCATTTCTACCAATAAATCACCTTTTCCCTTCTCTGTATAATGTTATGGCTCTTTCCTCAGCCATCTGATCATGCCATCTTCAATTTGGCCCATATGACTTCTCTCCTGCCTTATTCCTCATCAAGACCTACCCATACCTGCTGTAGGTCGATGATACCATCCCTCCTCTCATCTCCTCTGTTGATGTCACTCTCCCTCATGGCCCTATCTACATGTTTTTCTATAGAAAGGACTTGAAAGATATTTATTTTAAGAAGTAAAACCATTCCCAAAGTTGATCATCATCTACTTCTATCTCAATATTTTATTTTTTTATAAAAAATATATATATCCATCTATTCAATTTATTTATATTTTATACTAATTATAATATTTTTTTGGTCCGATAAAATTGGAAAAATGGGTCCAAACCCACATCCAATTTGTCAAAAGTGGTAAAATTATTTAACAAAAAAAGTTTTATTTAATCCCTCTTACACACAGTTTGAAACCCCACGGTTCACAAGCTCCCAAGTTGTCCTCCCTATTCTAATCAAGATCCAGTTCCTTGATTTATGCAAACCATGTAAGGGATTTATTAATTTCAAATTTATTTTGTAAGGGATAATATTATTTTAAAATTATAAGGATATATATATATATATATATATATATATATTGATTTATACATATATATGATTCAGTTTTTGTTTCTATCTATTTTATTTATATATCAAAACTAAATACATAAGGGTTGTTAGAGTTATTTTCATTTAATAAGGGTGACATATATATGTGTATATATATGCATATATACACATATATAACTATCTATTTTCCATATAAATGAGATAAGGGTTTCAGATTTAAATGTTTATTTCTAAAACCTATGGTTTGTAAGGGTTTAATTATTTTTGATCAAATTATGTTGTTTTAAAATTATAGACACACAATATATATATTTATATATGAATTTATGTTTATCTATATAACTTAATATTTTTAGATGTTATAAGTAGAGGGGTTTTGTTATAAATTTTAATTCAAAGCCTATGGTTTGCATGAGTTTAATTTTGTTTTTGGTCAAATTATGTGATTATAAAGAATATATATATATATATATATATTTTCTACCTTGAAGATTTTTTTAATATAGGTCTTGTATTAAAATTTATCTATAGACTAATATGTTGTAAGAAAATTGTTTATTTGTATCAAAGGGGTTGATTATATTTTCATTCTATCATTTTATGTATAGTGTTTTATATATAAGTATATATATAAATTTATATTGATTTATTTTAAGAAATAAAATTGATTAGACATTCATTTTCAATTCTATGAGTAGAAGTTTAATATTTCACTCAGTCTATCATTTTATGTTTTATATTTTATGTGTAAATTTTGTTTACAAATGATATTTATTATCATTTTATGTGCTATTATTAGACAAGCTATTATTTCATGTGAAAAACTTTATCCTCACCCCTAGGTATGTCATGCATAAATAGGTCTGGCCATTATATAGATTATAAATAACATTCCATGCATTTTAGATTAGGTGTGTATTTATTTTAATTATCCATTTTAATTATGAATTTCAAATAATGATAGTTATTTCAAGAACGAGATTCTCTATTTTTTTTAGAAACTCTGAAGAATATATTAATGACATGTTATAAGAAAGGTTATTTTCTTTTAAAGAAAGTAATTTTATGTATGTATTTTTGAAATGTTTTGGGTTAGGATTGAGAAAGGCAGTTCCATTGAAAGTGTTTTAAAAAATTAGCATTAGTATAATGAATGTTATGTAACATTATGGGGAGTGAACCCATAATTATTGAGGGATATTTGTTCCATATGAGTTATTAATATCAGCCGTTTGGTTTTTATTATGTTATAACATGTATCATAAATGGATCAACAAAAGTTATTATTTTTAATAGAGAAATTCCAAAGTTATTTTCAATTATAATTATTTTGATAAATTAATGGTTTTATAAGTTTATTTTTTTTGATTAAAATGTTATGAAAATATACTTTTAAGTATGTATGTTCATTTCAAGGAAATATTTTAAAATAATTTATAATTTTTTTTAAAACCCCTTACTGGGAATTTTTGAATTCTCACCATATATTTGAAATTTAATTTTTTATAGGTTTAGTATATTTATCATTGATGTATTTTTCTATGTGTAGGGAGTACACTGAAGATTCTTTTGCTTACATAATTTTATTTTGTATAGTTTTGTTGAAATATAATATTTGTATCTAATTCTATGGAACCTAGCATAGAAAATATCCTCATTTATTTAATGTGTTGTGTAACTTTCAAGTTACTTTTATTAAAAAAATTACAAAAAAAGTTTTAGCACCAACTCTAGGAAACTGGGTTCCGGGTCTTTACAATATGAATCTTTTGAAAGCATACAAATGAAATATACTCAAGGATATCATCTCTTGAAGAGAATTACTCAAGGAGTTGAAGTTTTAGATAGAAGAATTACGATGTAGTAGAGATGTGTGAGGCCTAAAAACAAAATCCATAACCAATATGAAGCATGATATTATCATGTGAGTGCTAACATTGATTTTTTGCAAGTTGGATCTAGTGAAAACAATAGTGTTGTAAAACTGATTTCCCAAGATCTAATTTAAATAGTAATTTTCTACCACTAATTCAAGTGTACTGTGAGATATGAATTATGTATGCTTACTATAATAGTGTTGTTATTTATACATCTACCATTTAAACTATAATTTTCATAGCAGAATTTCTATATCAAAAGGTTACAACTATTCTTTGGCTGTAATGAGAACATTAAGATACTACGATATTAATCTTAAACATATTTCTGATGGTCTAGTTGTGTAGTACCCCTGGTTTCTAGTAATTAACCCTTGTTTTATTCTTTTATATGTTCATGAAGTTTATAGGAGATGATTGGGGAAAGTTTGGGAGACTTTTAAAGCGTAAAAGGGTAGAATGTGGGGACACATGGGCTACACATGGTTTTCCCAAACCATGCAGAATCCATGCAGGTGGTGGTCTCTTGGACAGAAGAGAGAGTATGGTGTGTGCACGGTTTGGGAAAACTGTGCGATGAGGCGTGCGTGAAGGATGGCCGAGGCAGAAGCTAACACACGGTTAGCACACGATTTGTCAAACCGTGCGGACTAACTGTGCGGTCACTTAAAGTTAGATCCTAAAATTGTGGATCTAACTCTAATTGCCTTTAATTGCCTTGTTTAAAGCCCCTAAGTGTCCCTAACTTGGGATTACTCTCCCTTGAAGGTTGGAAGACTTCTATCAAGCGTTCTGGAGGCGATCTGAAGGCTTCCCTTGGCTATTTGAAGCCGTATTCTTAAGGTATGTTGTCGTTCTTGATCGGTTTCTCAGATCTACTTAGATCTACTTCTCCTCTTCTCTCGTTTTCTTAGATCTATGCCCGTTATGGGTATATATAAGGGTTTTTATTCCAAATATGATAATATTTGATCTTGGTTGTGTTAGGAGAAGAGATCTAAGGAGGGTTTTTGGAGTTTTGACCCAGTTTTCTTGGCGTTCGCCGTCCGTCGGTTGGTTTCGCCAAAATTATTTAGGTAGGTGGCTTCACTCTCAATTCCTCTTTCTTAGAACTTCAAGGCTTAGTTTCAATTTGTTTTCCTTGATCGTAATGGTTTGTTTATCTGTTATTAAAGAATGGTTGAAACCCTTCTTAGTAACGGGTGATGGAAATTGTGTGTTTTTGGAAAGTGTTTATTGAAGTGAATTTAAAATGGTGATTTTAAACTGGTTATGGTTTTTTTACTTGAAAGAGATGGTTTTCAATAAAAGGTTTGATGCTTTATTGAAAGGTTTTGAACACACTTAGTTTGGCATGGATTTGCATGGGTTGTGGTGTGTGTTCATATGCACTGGGATGGATAAGGGCGAGAAGTACCCCCATCAAAAGGTTGGGATGGATAAGGGTGAGAAGTATCCCCATCCAAAGGGACGGATAAGGGCGTGAAGTACCTCTGTCAAGGCAGTCCACTAAGTGACGACTTAGTGGAAGGATAACTCACCACTCGCGAGTATAGGGAGGTCTAGGTTGCATGCATGGTTGGTTGTGTGGATTTGTGGAATGTAATGAATGATCAAAAATTGAAATGTGAATGGAATTGGGAACTTTTCTTGGTTTCTTTTCTTAAGAAATAAAAGTTTTTTGTTGGAAATTGGTTTTGACATGGAACTTGTTTATTGTGAACTGTTTTGTAATTGTTTTAAATAAATTGTTTTATATAAATGTGATAACATGTTTTATCCTAGAGGCATGGGTTGGGAAGTCATCAGGGAAAACCTACTGAGTTTCATTACTCACCCCCTACTTTGGCATGTTGGTGCTTTTGCAGATGTCATATACCGGGACATTGGCAAATGTAAAGTGTCAAATGTTTAGAGTGCTGCTTTGTGATGCTTGGGATGGTTCGTGATGTTGGAGCTTGGAGCTTGAGGATCATGGAGTTGGGTCATGGTCTTGTAGTCTTTGAGTTGTCTTTCCACTATTTACTCTAATGTTTAGTGTTAGTTTTCACTGTGGTACTTTTGGTTGGTTTTTGATATAATTATGTGTTGATCTGTTTTGGTTTTAAATCTTGCATCATATAGTGGTTTCCTTGAGATGTTTATCTAGTTGCTCTGTTTGTTGGTAGTTTTTAGTTAAAGGGTACATCATCCCCCATGTATTTTGAAACCCTTCGACATTTATTTCCAGCCTTTGGTGCCTTGGGGATGTCGCTTAAGGCCTAGTAATGACTCCTTACACTCTCAATCTAATGAGAATTGGTGGTTCATTACAAATGGTATCAGCTTGTTTGGTCCTTGCCTAACAAGTGGTCATCGATGTTCTTGGTCCTGGAGTTGAAATTCCTTCTTTTCTATTCCTTGGGTGATCATCTTATAGAGGAGTAGGATTATCGGAACTTGAAATGTATAGTATAAAAGGACGTAGCTAACCTGTTTTTGCTGAACTTCAAGTTACCTGGGTGTTGGGTACATTAGTGTTTTGGATACACTTCTAGAATGTTACAAATCTCATTGTCATGGGTTTAGCCAATGAGATGTGCATGACATGCATTAGAGGAATTAATTCCCACTAGGATGGCATATCTCATCGTGAAGAATGATTTTTGATTTTAGTAAAGTGATTTTTTTCGAAAAAGGCATAAATTGATTTTCAAAAGAAAGATTTTGAAAACTGGACATTTAGTATATTTTGAAAACGGGTGAATCTTGAAAACGTATGTGGGATTTTTTCAAGAATGGTTGAACATGTGGAAAATCTTGATGGATGTAAAACAATGTTGTGATATTTAATGTTATAGAAATTGAAAAGTTAAGCCTTCAGTTGCTAGGAAATGAGAGTAACAGTGTGCGTTATTTGTATAGAAAATGGCACATGTTAGGCATCATAGAAACCAACCCGAGGAAGCTGCGGAGAATGTGGTTGCACCTGAACCACATGTGAACCAAGAGCTGGTTCAGAGTATCGTTCAAGTATTCCAGGCTATAGACATAGGGAATCAGAGGGATGAGTCAAGGCATGTAGACCATTCTGTCCAGTTCCAGAAGCAGAATCCACCCATCTTTTGGGGTGATTCTGAACCAGAACGGGCGGAGGTGTGGCTGAGTAGGATGAATCGTATATTCGATTTCATCGGGACACCAGTAGATCTGAAAGTAAAGCTGGTGGCGTATATGCTCGAGGATCTTGCACGTCAGTGGTGGGATTTAGCGGTGCAAGCTAAATTGGATGAAGTCCTTACATGGGAGGATTTTGAAGAATTGTTTAACAAACAATTATATCCTCACACGTTCAAGATCCAGAAAATTTTAGACTTTTTCATCTTGAAACAAGAGAGCCTCTCTGTCACAGAGTATGCGGATAAGTTCATGAATTTAATCTGTTTTGCACTAGATGTTGCGGCAAGTGCTTCTTTGAAGGCACACATCGTCGAATCGGGGCTAAGGAAGGAGATTCGATCGAAGATTGCGGTGCTCTGTATTACGGATTATACAGAGATGGTGAACAGAGCAATTATTGCTGAACGTGATATCTCGGGATCGATAGGTGGAAGCATGATGATACCCACGGGAATAGGTGGGAACTCTAATGCCAGGAATAAGTGGAAGAGGGACACCTACTTCCAAGGTGGGAGTGTGAATCATAATCAGATGACTAGATCGGTGAATCTTCCTCAATGACCCATGATGAAAGCCGGGTGTTTTCAATGTGGCTCGATTGATCACATAAAGTGAGAGTGTATGGTGAAACCTAGACAATGTCACAATTGCAAGAAGATGGGGCATCTACAGTGCTATTGTAGAAATACTCCGAGGTCGGGTGCATGTGACACTTCCCAGGCATGGCAAGCATCATATGCTTCGATAGGATGAGGACAACAGAGTCATTCTCATCAGCATAACAGAGCTAGCCATGGTGATTCTCGAAATACCATAACTCCTCAACCAGGGCAATCTCATCAAGGCAATAAGGAGAACAATGTAGCGATGAAGCAATTGTATGGAGCGGAGCAGATGATTTTTGATGATCACATTGGACCATCAACTATAAGAGGTATGATTCTTTTTAATTCTACCTTTGTGCAAGTGTTTTTTGATACTGGTGCATCACATTTCTTCACTGCTTCTCATGTTGTTGACTTGCTACGTTTAAAACTGGAAATGATGCCTTCTGTCTTGAAACTGCAAACTCCTCTTGGTAAAAGAGAATTTTAAGCCTTCGTGGGTAGAACATGTGCTATAACTGTTGATGGAGTTGAGCTAAAATGGGATTTCTCTAGTCTAGAGATGGATGTCTATGATATAATCCTGGGTATGGATTGTTTGAAAACGTTTAAGGCTCACATCAACTATTATAAGAGAATGGTTAGTTTCACGACTGAGGACGACATGGAGCATCTCTTCAGAGGAGAGAAGATAGTAAGGAAAGGTGCAAAGAGCTTTTTGGAACCAATGGTGGGAACGATTTCTCACCAATTGGCAGCATTGACTTTGGCATCAATGGAAGAGATTGAGGAAAATAGTTTTCCAGCTGTGGTGGATCAATTTCCAGATGCCCTTCCCAAGAACTTCTCAGGGTTACCACCTGTAAGAGAAGTGGAGTTTATGATTGATCTCCTTCTAGGGACCAATCCTATCTCAATTCCATATTATAGGATAGAACCAACGAAGTTAAAGGAATTGAAAGTGCAGTTAGAGGAGCTGGAAAGCAAGGGTTTCATTCGGCCAAGCGTGTCTCCATGGGCAGCACCATTTTTTTTGTAAAGAAAGTAGATGGAACTTTGATGCTATGTGTGCATTATCATAAACTTAACCAAGTTATGATAAGGAATAGATACCCACTTCCAGAAGTTGATGACCTATTTGATCAATTAAGGGGAGCTTAGTGGTTCTCCAAGATTTAATTGCGATCATGATATCACCAGTTGCGAGTTCGGAAGGAGGATATTCTGAAGACAGTCTTCAGAAGCAGATATGGCCACTACGAATTTGTAGTCATGCCTTTTGGTCTAACGAATGCACCAGCGGTCTTCATGGCTTTGATGAATCAGATATTTCAGCAATATCTAGATTCTGTTGTTGTGGTGTTTGTGGATGACATATTGGTGTATTCAAGAACAAGGGCTGAGCATGAGAAACACTTAGCAATAGTGTTGGAAATCTTGAGGAACCATCAATTGTATGCCAAAATATCAAAGTGCGATTATTGGATACAAGAGGTACGTTTTTTGGGCCATGACGTTTCTGAAAAAGGTGTTTCAGTGGATCCAGAAAAGATAGAAGTTGTTCTTTCTTGGCAACCACAAAATAATGTCTTTGAAATATGAAGTTTTCTTGGTTTATCTGGTTATTACCGACACTTTGTGCGTGACTTATCATGACTAGATTTGCCTATGACAACATTGACAAAGAAAAACAGCGCATTTCAATGGATCGAGGAATGTCAGAGATCTTTTCAAGAGTTTAGGCTCCATCATACATCAGCACCCATATTAATCTTTCCAGAATCAGGATAGGGGTATGTGGTGTATAGTGAGGCTTCAGGATCAGGGTTGGGTTGTGTTCTCATGCAAGGAGACTATGTTGTTGCTTATGGGTCAAGGCAGTTGAGGGTGCATGAGAATAATTACCCAACACATGACTTGGAGTTGGCTGTAGTCGTCCATGCTTTGAAGACATGGAGACAATATCTATTTGGTGAGAAATTTACTATGTTTACAGATCACAAAAGCTTGAAACACATTTTCTCATAGCAAGATTTGATTATAAGGCAGAGGAGATGGATGGAGTATCTTCAAATGTTCGACGATGAGTTAATGCATACACCGGGTAAGGGAAATTCAGTGGCTGATGCTTTAAGCAGGAAGTCGTATGCTCAGTTGGAAAAGGAAGCTTCAGATGAATGGCAGTTGATGTCGGTTTTAGCTGACATGCATGTGGAATGTGAAAACCGAGGTGATGTTGCTGTTTTCTTTTCAACTACACTTGTTCCTGATTTGGTGGAGATAGTAAAGGAGGCGAAAATATCCGATGTAGACTATGTTGCAATGTGTTCAAAAATCAATGGTGGGGAGACCATTTAGGGATGGAAGCTGAATGGGAGTTCAGTTTTTTGTTTCATAGATAGGATGGTTGTACCTATCTTTTTTCAGGAACAACTCCTTCATGATTACCACCATTCGAGATGGGTTGTATATCTGGGTACACAGAAGATGTATAAGGTGCTGAAGGCACAATTTTGGTGGAGCGGCATGAAAAGGAATGTGGCCGAGTTCTTCTCAAGATGCTTAACTTGTCATCAGGTTAAAGTAGAGCATCAGAGACCAGATGGTATGTTATAGTCTTTACCTATCCCAGTGTGGAAATGGGAGCAGATAGTAATGGATTTTGTTACAGGTCTTCCAAGAGTGGTCTGGAAACACGATGTCATTTGGGTGATAGTGGATCATCTAACCAAGTCGGCCCATTTCATCCCAATTCGTGAATCTCATACGGTGAAAGAACTTTCAAAAATATATATGCGTGAAGTGGTAAAGAGGCATGGGGTACCAGTGTCTATCGTCTCAGATAGAGATCCGAGGTTCACATCTTGTTTTTCGAAATCCTTACAACAAGCCCTTGGGACTCAGTTGACTATGAGCATGGTGTATCATCCTCATACGGATGGGCAATCCTAGAATGGTACAGACATTGGAAGACATGTTGTGGGCTTCTGCATTGGATTTTGGTGGCTCATGGGAGGATCATATACCCTTAGTGGAGTTATCATACAATAACAGTTATCAGGCCTTGATACATATGGCTCTGTTTGAAGCATTGTATGGGAGTCCTTGTCGTTCTCCACTTTGTTGGGTGGAAATAGGTGAGACTTCACTAGTTGGGATGAACGTTGTCCAAGAAACAACGGAGAAGATCCAGTTGATTAAAAATAGGATGGAGATGGCTGAGAGTCGTCATAAATATTATGCAGATCATCGCCGAAGACCATTGTCATTTTCAGTGAGTGATCATGTCCTCTTGAGGATCTCTCTAAGACTTGGACAACATCTTTTTGGGAAGTAGGGAAAGTTATCTCCTAGATATATAGGCCCTTTTGAGATACCGGAACGGGTTGGTTAGGTGGCGTATCGGTTGGCATTACCACCACAATTCAGTGCAGTGCATAATGTGTTCCATGTATCTCAGTTAAAGAAGTATCAACCCGATCCTGACCATGTGATCAGATGGGATCACGTTGACCTAGAGCCGGATGCTTCATTGGTACATATACCGGTGCGGATTGTGGATTGGCTGGATAAAGTCTTTCGTGGAAAAAGAATAGGCCTAGTGCAGGTTTTGTGGAAACATGGTCAGATTCAGGAAGAGACTTGGGAACGCAAGAAAGAAATGAAAGAGCAGTGGTCATAACTCTTTCAGTCAAGCGATGGTTTTCTACTTTCCGAGGACAGAAAGGCCAATGGTGGGGAGAATGTAGTACCCCCAGTTTCTGTTAAGCATCCCTTGTTTTATGCTTTTTTAAGTGAATGACGTTTATAGGAGATGATTTGGGAAACTTTGGGAGAGTTTTAAAGCATAAAAGGGCAGAATGTGGGGACACACGGGCTGCGCACAGTTTTCCCAAACCGTGCGGAAGCCATGAAGGTGGTGGTCTCTTGGACAGAAGAGAGTATACGGTGTGCACACGGTTTGGGAAAACAATGCGATTAGGCCATGCGTAAAGGATGGTCGAGGTAAAATCTAACACACGGTTAGCGCACGGTTTGTCAAACCGTAGGGACTGACCGTGCGATCACTTAATGTTAGATCCTAAAATTTTGGATCTAACTTGTTTTGTCTTTAATTGCCTTATTTAAAGCCCCTAATCATCCCTAACTTAGGATTACTCTCCCTTGAAGGTTGGAAGACTTCTCCCAAGCATTCTGGAGGCGATCCGGAGGCTTCCCTTGGCGATTCGAAGCTGGATTCTTAAGGTATGTTGTCATTCTTGATTGGTTTCTAAGATCTACTTAGATATACTTCTCCTCTTCTCTCGTTTTCTTAGATCTACACCTGTTATGGGTAGATATAAGGGTGTAGATGCCAAATATGATAATATTTGGTCTTGGTTGTGTTCGGAGAAGAGATCTGAGGAGGGTTTTTGGAGTTTTGACCCGGTGTTCTTGGCATTCGCCGTCCGTCAGTTGGTTTTGCCCAAATTATTGAGGTAGGTGGCTTCACTCTAAATTCCTCTTTTATAGAACTTGAAGGCTTAGTTTAAATTTGTTTTCCTTTATCGGAATAGTTTGTTTATCTATTATTAATGAATGGTTGAAACCCTTTTTAGTAACGGGTGATGGAAATTGTGTGTTTTCGGAAAGTGTTTGTTGAAGTGAATTTAAAATGGCGATTTTAAACTGGTTATAGTTTTGCTGCTTGAAAGAGATGGTTTTCAATAAAAGGTTTGATGCTTTATTGAAAGGTTTTGAACACACTTGGTTTTTGCATGGATTTTCATGGGTTGTGGTGTGTCTTCATATGCATTGGGATGGATAAGGGAGAGAAGTACCCCCATCAAAATGTTGGGATGAATAAGGGAGAGAAGTACCTCTATCCAAAGGGAAGGATATGGGCGTGAAGTACCCCCATCAAGGTAGTCCACTAAGTGATGGCTTAGTGGAAGGATAACTCACCACTCCTGAGTATAGGGAGGTCCATGTTTCATGCATGGTTGGTTGTGTGGATTTGTGGAATGAAATGAATGTGAAAAAATGGAAATGTGAATGGAATTGGGAACTTTTCTTTGTTGATTTTCTTAAGAAAGATGGGTTTTTTGTTGGAAAATGGTTTTGACATGGAACTTGTTTATTGTGAATTGTTTTGAAATTGTTTTATATAAATTTTTTTATATAAATGTGCGGACATGTTTTATCCTAGATGCATGGTTTGGGAAGTCATCGGGGAAAACCTACTGAGTTTTATTACTCACCCCCTACTTTGGCACGTTGGTGCTTTTGCAGATGTCATATACCAGGACATTGGAAACGGTAAAGTGTCACATGTTTAAGAGTTCTGCTTCGTGATGCTTGGGCTTGTTCGTGATGTTGGATCTTGGAGCTTGTGGAGCATGGAGTTGGGTCGTGGTCTTGTAGTCTTTGAGTTGTCTTTCTGCTATTTACTCTGATGTTTAGTGTTAGTTTTCCCTATGGTACTTTTGGTTGGTTTTCGATATAATTAAGGGTTGAGCTATTTTGGTTTTAAATAATGCATGATATAGTGGTTTCTTGGAGATGTTTATCTAGTTTCTCTATTTGTTGGTTGTTTTCAGTTAAAGGGTAAATCATCCACCATGTATTTTGAAACCCTTCGACATTTATTGCCAGACTTTGGCGCCTTGGGGATGTCGCTTAAGGCATAGTTATGACTCGTTACACTCTCAAGGCAATGAGAATTGGCAGGTCATTACAAGTTGCATCATAATGGACGAACAAAAATAATCTATGATTATTAAGTGTTGGGGGATAATAAGCATTGAGACTTATTCTCATGAAGGATTCAGTAGGAGATATCAACTAGATGAGTTAATGAGGGATGACTTATCAACAAGATCACCATATGTTTCAAGTGTCATTAGAAGTTATTATATGTGAACACATTTAATGGTTTCTCAGCATGAGATTATTATCATAATATACTACTTTAGTTTTTACTTTTATTAAAGGAAAAAACTATGGCATTGAATTTATATCATGGTATCTTGCATTGGGTGCAGCATTGGTTGTATGATATTGATTGAATAATCAAGCTAGAATTTATCGCTTCTGAAAGAAAGTGATGTCTTGAGCCTAGTTCATCAGGATGGTATTATCTTTAAAAAATCTATGGTCATGGTAGAAGAATGTAGTTTTATCTAGTAAGGAAAATAAATCCTAAAGTAGGAAATGATGATGACCTGAATTGTGGGTACTACTTTATAATACATCCCGAGATAAAGAGATTATATTAAATAATGTGTGTTCATAGTAAGGTTTTCATTAGTATGACTACTTATTTCCCCATTAGGGGTTTTAATGGGTTTCCAGACTCTGCTCCTGGCTTGTGAATAGTTTTTACTACTATCGAGATAAGGACCTAGAGGGTCCCACACTTAGAATTTTCAATTTTTTTCTTATTCTAATGAATTTGAGTTGAGGAAATGGTGGGACCCACTTGGGGTATGGGATATTTCTATGAAAATGCTATCTCTATAGAATAAAAAATTCATATCACTCAAGTTTATAATAATTGGAATTGAATTTATTTATTAAAATTATTTAAAAGTATAATAATAAAAACCTTAATAAATATTATAGGAATGAATATTAATTTAATATTAATGGTTTGTTCAATATTTTTAGGAATGAGGAGATGATTTAATGGATTTTTTTTATCATGAAATATATTTCTTATATTTCAAGAAGGTGATAAAAAATATAAATGATACTTATAACATATTAAAGAAGTCATAATATGTCATTTATTGTGAGTAATACATATTTAGGGGTTAAGGATCTTATTCAGGTATTTTAGAACCTAACTATAAAAGGAGGTGGTTATCATACCACCAAACATTCATTGAATTAGATCAAGAGCCTCTCTCTACAATCTTTCATTTACTAGAGAGATAATATCTCATTCCTAGTAATTGATCAATGAAAACCATTACAGATCTATGGAACAAAGCTATGATGATCTCAAAGACATCAAAGGAGTCATCATATCTCCATGCTAGTGTCCATAATTAAATTATGGTCAATACAATAGTTTTTTGAAGTGTGGGTCATTTATCAAGAGGGATTCAACTTTGGATCCTTCCAGTATTGACTGTAAATGATGAACGGATGATGAAAGTGTGTATTTAGATCAAACCAGGTATTTTTTAGTTAATTTTTTTGCATAATGTTTCATACAAGATCCTAATCAGTATTGGGATGTGCTAATTTGATGAAAACATAGTCATGTTGATTTCCATTGAATATTTTTAAAATTCATGACCCATTAGAGTCTGCTAAATATCCTCGGTACTACAATTACTTTACTTTGGGTCTTGAGTGGTACTAGATGCTATGTTACCCTAATGGAAATGATGTGTTATAATACTTCTATAGTTATACCATGTTTTATAAGTTCACTCTTGGGACCCTTAGTAGTCCCACATGTTGTATGGATAATAATTCACAATAACATCCTCAAATTTAGAGGTTAGTTTTTATTTATATTTACCATATATTAGTTGAAAGTTTTTCATCATTTAATATGTTTTAGGGGTGTTTTGGGTTCCATAGTTCAAAGTTCGATGGAATAAGTATTGAACTGGTAGGTTGGGAGTATCTATAGTCCTATCAGGTAGCTGGTATAACACCACTTGCCAGCCAATGGAAAGGGGTAGTAGCATTGGCTCTACCTAATTCCATAGACTAAATGGTAGAGACTATGCTAATATTAAATTGGGGAGGACACATATTTTAACCCGTGTATACCCTATTTGATATCTACCTAAACTCTCACAACCCTCACTCATCAAGAATAAATGGATAGGCTCGTCTAAGTATAATTTGGCCTCCTTCTCCTTATCTCTTCACCGTTTGAATATTTGATCAATTAGGTGGCTTCCATAAAGAAATTCTAAGGTGATCTAGCCTAGAAGTCCTCTTTTCATTGGGGAGAATGATAGATTTTTGCTGTTATGGATAGATAAATGGATTGTAATGTGATTTAATGGTGAATTAATGTATAATTAAATGATTAGATCCCAATCTATTGAGTATCATTCTCACTCTTTTGATCAGAACACAATCCCTTGAAAACATTAGTTCTCATTGTGCAAGTATAATCATATTCTAACCCTAGTCATTTTATTCTACTTGAATCTTATTACAAGAATCCTTTTTTGATGATTTTAGGATTGAATTATGGAATTTTAGTGCATGTTCTTAATACTGGTGAAAATTTTTGGCTTTGGGCATTGATTCACTTAAGATTGGAAGCCCTTACCACTTAGGGACTTTATATGAAATTGTATTGTATAAAATGAATATGGGTTCTTGTACAGACTGTGAGGCCCTTTCTTTATACATGTGTTAATGTGTGTTCCACATGATATAATTCAAGATTTGACACACTTTTCCCCTATTATGTTTTTCCTTTTATTTGTTCGTATGAATAACATATAGAAAATATTCATCAAATATAGAGAAAAAATTGCTCTAAAATATAATTTTTTCTCCTTAGAGGTGGATCAAAAATGATTTGATCAATATTTTATGGATCGAGGTGGAATGATAGTTAGTGTCAGAGCTACACACATTCAGTCGATATGGGAATGACCATGTGATGTCAGAAGAGGTCCCTGATTCAGAATGTTTAGTATGATATAATGATGGGTAATGTCCATGTCCCTGAGTATATTTCCCATGATTTGGGCATGTTAGGTGTACATACCATAATGTGAAAGGGGATAAATGTGATTTGGTGACTGGTTTGATGATTCAGATAATGAATCCATAAAGGTGGAGTATAACTTTCTCTTAAAAGAGTGTATTTTATTCTTCCTTATAGGTGGATCATGGATATAAGAAAGTTAGATAAATATATTCAACAAACATGTAGAACATATGAATGATCTAGTTATTTAATTACTAATTTTGACCTCTATAATTTTATGGTGACAAATTTAGTGGATCTATGGTTTATGGTAGCGTGGTTAGTGCATGATTAATAAACAAATTATTGTTTATATATGCATTTCCTTTTCCAATATGGCATAAACTTTTTATATTTCTATACAAATTTTAAGGATTAATTAGTGTTGTAATACTTGGTTTATTCTCAAAAACTACATAGGAATCATAATATATGTGAAGAATTCATATTTAGGGATCCTACAAATGAAAACATCCATTTGTTGTGAAACTAAGAAAAAATATGTTGCATGATGGGGGAAATGACAATATTGGAGAAGGGAAAATTGGTGTCATGGTTTATGGGTCTATTGAAATAAATGAACACATAAAGATAGTGTCTCACCTATAAAACCAACCTATAAAATATTGAGGTATGAAAAATGTGTTCAATGTGTCTCAGATTCAAAAGTATGATTTTGATCCTATGTATGATATTAATTGCAAGGATATTGAATTAGATAACGATGCATAATTCATGGAACGTTTCTTTTAGATCATTGACTGGAGTGAGATGGTGATGCAAGGGAAGATAGTTCCCCTCATTATGGTTTTGAGGTTGTATAGGTCTATCGAAGAGGGAACCTTGGTGTAGGAATTAGATACTTAGGATTAGTGGCCTGGGTTTTTTTTGAAATACCTTTGGAGACCTTCCCATGGATGAGAAGTTATTAGAGGGTGGGATTTGTAACATACAAAATATCAAGGAATATTTTTCTTTTGTTTTGATATATCTTGGGTTACTTTTATTAAGTATTTAATACATTTAAGGGGTATTTGGGGGTATGGAGTTTATATTTAAAGGGAAGAAAGTTTGAACCAAGAGCTTGTGAGATCCTCAAGGACTACCAGCTAGAAATTATAGTAGCACTAAACATCCAATGGCAAGGAGAAGTATCCCAGACTCTTCATGAAGCTACTGACCAACCTGCTAGCCTCCAATGGCTAGTCAATGAGGACTACTATCTCACCGGTGGGTCTCAAATGGATTTTTAATTGGATTAATACTTGTCATTTCTCTCATTATCATCTATTTGATATGTGGCTCACCTCACTCAACCCTCATTTTTCTAGAACAAATGGTGATGTTTCTCTAAAGTGAATTTGCATCCCTTCTCCTCATCTATTCACTAATTGTATATTTGATTGAATTTGTGGATTCAATATAGTAATTATTTGTTAATATATCCTGGAAATCCTCTTTCTTCCTCATTATATATCAAAAAATTGTTCTATCATGGCCAGACTTATGAAGTCCTATATAGTCTAACAGATAATTCACAGGACATTATATGATCATAAATAGATCTTTTGAGGATCATTATTGCTCTCCTAGTTAGATATAGATCCATTGGTGACAATGGTTCTTATTGGGTAAGCCTAATAGAATTATCACCCTTGTCATGTTCTTATTCTAGGATCTTAATTATAGAATCCTCAAGTGAGGATTTGGGGATATCTTTAGGAATCATTGGTGAAAATGGTTGATCTAGGTGGAAATTCATATATTTGAAAACTGATTCTCTTATGGAATGAATTTATTACCACTTGGGGGAATTGTATGAAATTTTATGGTATAAAATACATGTGGGTTCATGTGGGTTCATGTGTTTTTCCTGACACCATTTCTTGATATGATTCATATTTCTGTTTGTATCTGGACCATGAGACATTGATTGAAATTACATGCTTAATAATTTATATGTTTTTCCTTGTATGTGGATATATTTATATCCTATGGAAACTCTATATTAGATATAAAGATGACCATGTTTCTACAAAATGACTAATTTTATTCTTAGAGGGAGAGCATGGATGTTACGATCAATAAAGAATGGCTCTGGGTGGCATGATGATCAACATTAGAACATGGAAAACTCATCAAATGACTGAATGAACATATAATGTTAGAAGAGGTCCATGATTAATAATGTATAATAATTTATATAGATGGGGTAAATACATGAAAATTAGTATATTTTCAGTAATTTAGGCCTCTTATGTTTATGAAACATTACAGGAAAGGGGATAATAGTGATGTGTTGATTAGTTCGATGATATCGATAAGTAATTCTTAAACGTGGAGCATAACTTTCCCTTGAAATCGGGAATATAACTATTCTCTAAAGGTGGAAAGTGGATATAGGATATTTGGATAAATCTATCAAGATTACGTGTGGACTATATGACGGATATGGTCATAAAACAACTACATCAGACCTCTCTTCGGGTATGGTGCCAAAACAGGTGAAACTAGGGTTTATGGCAGCTTGGTCTGTGCACAATGACTCAGCACATGATTTTTTTATTTATGAATTTAATTTTTTAAGACGGAATATACTTTATATATTCTTTCACATATGTTAAGAAATCATTGGTGGTGTCCTACTATCCATACACTCACACCTTTCATGGGAAAATCAGGGCACATAAAAATTTTATGGTCATGCATCCCACATAGGCCAAGGGTCATGTGTTGGGAAGCTGAGTTAGAGGAGTTTGGGTGATGGAGGTTATTATCAAATAGACCTTATATTAATGTTATTGGGTCTTATTTATTTCATTTTTGATTATTCTTAGTATTGATATGCTGTATTTTGGGATTTTTGGATTATCTTATATGACTCATTGTATGCCATATTGATATAAAAAGGTGTTTTTAGATTCTATTTTGACATTCTTGAGATATTATTATATTTTTATATATTTGGAATATATGGATATTGATATTGAGGGTATAGTCTTCTCATAATATCACTTAGGCCCTCTCCACTAGTTGGTAGCCTCTTGTGTATGGGGAAACATGCATGAGGTCATTTAGTACTTAAGTCTGGACCTTGTGATTTGGTTAGGGATGTTACACACACACATTATGTAATTAACATATTTATATACCAAGTATAGTAATATTAAATGGCTATGAATTTACTTGTAAGTGGACCCTGTGTACCCCAAAGGACATGCTATGTAATTTTTTTTGAATATTCTATAATCTGAATATCCTTCTTCGGGAATCACACATGTAGAATCAAGTAATAATTAGTAATTATTTATTTGGATTGGATATGATGGCTTAATTTTCTTGATATTAGATATATGATGGGTAATAGAATGATAGAGTCACATTCACCTCAATGATGGTTAGCTGACGTAAGTGTATGCGTATGATCATCAACGTTTGTTCTGGGATCATTACACCCTTGATGGATGAACTTTGCCTCAAGTAACACACTACTACACTAATGGCCATTAGCGACCACCAAAAGCGGTCGCTAAAGGCCTATTGAGACCGCCTAGTGACCGCTTTTGGCGGTCGCTGTTGCTTCGTCGGTAAAGAGAAATAGCGACCACCAATGGCGGTCGCTAAAGCCTCTATCAAAATACAACATTTTTTTTGCGCTGTATGGAACCAGTGGACACGGAAGTGGCGATGAGGGATGGTGAAGCTTCACCTGCCGGTCATGGCAGATCTACGGCGGCCGGAGGTATGTGAGGTATGTTGATGGAGTATGTGGATGGTGGTCCGTTGATGTGGGGGATGACAGGGGTCACCTACGACGGCGACGAGGTGGCCTGAAATTGCAGCGGCGGGAATGGAAGTGGGGAATGACAGGGCGGGAAAAATCCCGCGTTTTTTAGACGGGATTAGCGACCGCTATTGGCAGTTGCTAACAGTCTTAATAGTGACCGCCAATGGCGGTCGCCCGTGTGCGGGGGCGCAGATACTCAAAATTCTAGTAGTGACAATTCATCCATATACTGTATAAAATTATTGTCTGTACTCTACACACACAACTTTGTGTATGTCCTATATTTGGTTTTGTTACTCCCCCATCATTGTGAAATAATGGGGAGAAAGTCCTCCAATAGACTCAATACTCCCTTGACTGAGAAATTTTCCAATAAGGTATAGGTCCTTAACTATTTTATATTGAGGTTAAAAGGGGTGTGACTTGCATTTAGGATATTTGGATCTATAGGAAGACTCAAATTGTATGGATGGATGTGGTGATAAAGATTTCCTTTTTCTTCTGGTCAGTTTCTTGATGATCATATTTATTTTCCCTATGGGTTTCTCATCTCCCTTGTTTTTGGGTTAAGATAACTATATTAATATTATTTCTATATTTTTTTTTCAAGGAATAAAATTTGTAACACTCTGAGATTTTATGTTTTTTTTCAAATGAATGAAAATTATTTGATAGCTTGTGTTACATGCAACATTGAGTTTTAACAAACCAAACCAAACTATTAATATTATTATTTAAACAAGACCGTTATTACCTAGTATATAAAATTGTGATAATGAATAAGAATAAAGAAATTTAAATATTAAATTTAATGTTTTTATATAATGAAATAATGATGTTAAAAAATAATTAATTTTCGGTAAAGCCTTATATGTTTTGGAATACTATTTTCTCAAAAAAATGTTTTCCCTTTATGAAATTAACAATAAAATTTGTTATTTGAAACCTTTAGAAAATTAATTTTATAAAATAAAATTAATTTTTCAAATAATCACTCAAAAATTAACTTTGGTTGAATTTTTAGGATTTTTCTAAAAAGATTAATTTTTCAATAAATAGCGAAAATAATGGTTTTTGTTGAAAACATGCTTTTAATTTAAAGAATTTATAATGTTTATTTTTTATTTAAAAAATGTTTTGGAAGAATTATTAGTCCAATTATATATAAATAAATCTAATATATGTAATATTGAATATTTTAAAATGGAATATTGATATAAAAACTTTTTAATCCTTTGAATATATTCATTTTGGGAAACCACTTTCATTTCACATCTGCAGATTTAATTTTAAATTAAAATTTTCTTCCGGTTTGAATGACATTTTTTAAAATGGATTATATATTTGGAATTAAAATAATTTATATTATCTAATAAGTTCAACTTATTTTTTTATGATAATTAATTTTAAAAATAATAAAAATTATTTACCATAGTTAAGGTATAATTGAGTCTACCTGTGGGTCAAACTAAAAATATATGGTTACAAATGACCCAAAAATTTCCCAAAACACATTTAATGGAAATATTTAGTCCTTGTAACTTGTAAGTATCTATAATGGTTCATTTTTATCCTTTTTTATTGTGAAAAATATGGGAACACCCTTTTCTTTCCAAAAATCACAAGTGTGCCATTCACTACACTTATAATAGGACGCTCCTTATGCTCTCCCATTAACATTTATAAAACCATTTGTTTCAGACAATTAAAATCAAAATAAATTTTCTAATTCTATTATATCATAATATAATTCTTACTTTGGTCATAAATCCAATATAGGAAGGATTTTGTTGCAAACCTGGTGAGGTTAACTGAAGAAGAGGTAATGTTAATGAATGAGCATTTTTATATTATTTATTACTCCAAATATTTCAATTATTATTACTCCATGATGATATAAGTACCCAAATATAATCCATATAACTATATGTTGTTATGTTATGGTCATGACCTTCATCCATCTCTACTTCCATCAAATAAGATATGGAATCATCATTCGTGTGTACTGTGTACTATTGGATCACGAATCGATGCTTTTAATTTTCTATAGCCACCTATAACGGTTAGAGAAATTGATGTATTAAATAGTTATATATTATATTTATGATATTAGTATTCTTATTTAATTAATATATCTCATATACTTCTTTACATTCCGTTCTTTGGGAATGTGATGACGTCATTCGTGTGTACATCGGACTATCGATGTGCTAAGCATTGTGATTTATTTATACTTTACAAGGAAGGTAAAAAGGAATATTTTGATAAAAATATGTGATAAATATGAAATAAAAATAATTCTTTAATGGTAATATATTATATACCTTTATTTAATTCAATCCGTTGAGGAAATTCAAACAACGTTCATGCATATGTACTTCCCACCATCTCCATGAACAGTGTAAGTCATTTTCTATGTATAAATTTTATATATTACAAAATATATATATATAGTGAATATATATGATATTTATATCATGTTTAAATTTTTTTAAATTTTGGAAAGATTTTTAATGTAATAGGACTAAAAAAAATAAAAAATAAAAAAATATCAGAAAAAACAATGTATTTATTTCATGAAACACGACTTTTACATGGAATTTTTAATAAAAACAGAATATAAAGTCATAAGAAAATAATATATGTTATAATATATTTTTATGGTTCTTTAATATATTTATAATAAACATATATTTATTATATATGAGTTATTAATGTGCACAAAGGTAGTCAAGACTTAAGGTTATAGATTTCTAGTCTCACTTTTATTTTTGGGAGGGTTATGCCATACTTAAAACTCATTTATTTTTTGTGGAGCATAAAATTATAATTTTACATTTTATATCATGATTATAATTATTTTTATGAAATTTAAAGTTTAATTTTATGTTATTATTTAACTGGGTTTACGATTTTGGAGATTACCAAAGCATTATGGGATTTTTATCTCAAAATTTATTCTTTGGGACAAACGTTATGTTATGAATTTATTTTCTTTTAGGAGGTGTGTATACTATCCCTTTTCCTTTTAATATCCGTAATTTAATTACTCTCATGATATTCTATGTTTTATTTAATTTTAATATTTCATGTGGCTTATGTTCTAATGTTACCAAAGTTATAGTGGTTTTATGATACAATCTCATCATTTATCGAGAGTTTTTATGATTATGATTCCAATGATGAAATAGTATGATAAATATCTTAATAAAATCATTAATTTTATTATACTATGTATATTTCAAGAGAATAAAATTTCCCTTCATTTTACTATCTTTATGCACCCAAGATTGATAAAGTTTTCTTTAAAGTTAACAATCTTTATTTATCTCTATAGTCGGAATTTTTTTCCTACCATATCAATATTTTATAAAAATGTTTTCAAAAATGTTTTAACATACCCTAAATAATTTATTAGAATTATTTACCCATTTTTTAATTTTTGATTTTTTAATAGGAATCTTCATGCTGTTTTCAAAACAGGTCCCTTTCAGATTTTATCGAAAATGAGAAAGGAATCATTATTTTTAATGTGTATAACATTTCCCACTTTTAGGACCAATAAATGTTTTAAATATTATTCATAATTTTCAAATGATATTTTCAAGGAAATTTATTTTTAAAATGTTTTGGTTTTGAAATATTTTTCTCAATGTGTAAAGAATTTTTCCCTCTAGAAATATTTTATATTATTTTTAAAGCACACTTTATATGTTTCTAGGGTTATTTTCAATGAAAATGGTTTTAAAAATTTTTTTATGTCTAGAAGGTGTTTTAAAAATTGGAAAAAATATTTTCATCAGAAATTTTCCAAGTGAGCTTTCAAAATAATTTTCCATCTATGTTTATATCATTTGATGTAACCTATGATTTACTGGGGATATGATCCAAGGACGCCATTATTTTTCTTATTCTCAATGGTTTTTTTATATGATCACAAGTTGTTTATGAATACCATTTCCTTTCACGGAGTTATAAAATGATAAAATGCTTATAACAGTAACTTATTCTTCAACTATTTATGCTTTGTTCAAATGATGACATGATTTGGAAAGATATTTATTTTTCATAGGTTATGTTATTATGAAATATTTATAAAACCAATTTCAATCCATGGGTTCTCAAATGATGAATGTTTTATAACATTATGTCCCACATATGTATGATTTTATTTATGTGACAAGTAGAGACTATATCTACCTCTAACGTATTGGGTAAATATTGATATCTCATTATATAAATAGGACTATAATGGGAAGTAAACCCATTTCTGTAAGGGAATATTCCAACTATTATAGTCTTGGGGGTGAACAGTGACTACTATGTTGGTTTGGGGAGTGAAACAAATCCACCATGATAGTATTGGAAATGAGGCTTGAACTACTTGGGTAATGATTTTATATTCTTTTGTTAATGCCAAATATCTTTGTCTTATGCCTATGTTATGCTCTTATAGTTCATGTTCTTTGATTCAATTACAATTCTTATCTTCTGAAGTGCTAATATTTATAACAAGACTGATCTTTATGATAAATTATATATAGGGTATGGTTTTAAAATGATATTATCATTTTATCATAACCTTATACTCAAAATATATTGATATATCTATTTTTACTCTTATATAGTATATAAGCTCACCCTTTCTTATGTTTCATTTACCCAGGTTATGATGAAATATATTATGTTTGATATGACTAAGATGGGTTCTATTTATAAAGAACATAGTAAGAGATGATGTAGATCACTTATGAACCAATTGTTTTTGTGTCCATGTTCTAAAATTAACTATAAATTTATGATCCTTAGGCATGTGTTTTTGCAGTCTAATAAATATTTATCGAAAAATGTAATATTGGTGTATGAGAACTTTGGGTCTTTACAATTTTTTTTTCTGAGGATAGGTTTAGTTAACCTTTTAAAAGTAGGATATGAAATATTTACCGAGAACTTTATTTATATGTCTAAGGATTGAAAAAAATATAGGAAAATGACTTGGATTTTTTTTAAAGGATAGAGAAAGTTTTTTCCTTGAAATTACATCCATTTCTATATATTAAAAGTGTATGTGGCTCTGACATAGAGGTACCTAGTGGTATTTTTTTTTTGAAAAGAGCACATTGATATAAACTTGATCATCACCTAGTGAATTAAAATGAGCCTTTATACACACTTGGTTTGACACTTCTGGTGAATATGATTTGGAAATTAATAAATGCTTTATAAGCCATCATGAAGGATTTAAATAGATTATGACCATGGATGACCTAATACAAACCTAAGGTGTCAAAGATTAAAAATAAGGTTCCATGATTTATGTATCCTTTAAGATATTTTTCAATACTATGTGGATTCACACTATGATTATTTTTACTCATACTTTTCATTATGGATTTATTCACTGGATGAAACTAAGAGGAATCATGGTAACATTGAATGTGATGAAAAATTCAGTGATTATGAGCAACCAAATTGGATGATGATTGGGTAGAATGATATTTTAATTATGCATAATAAACTATCATATATGACTAACAATATAAACTTCATTGATATTACTAATGCATAAAATAAGTGGAAAATAGATTTTTATTAAAGTAAACTAGGTAAAAAACCAAGATGAAACAATATTTAACATTCAACATGTGGAGAATGTGGTTACTCCTTTTTCCTACAAAATATTACAAGTGTGAGACACACATAAATTATAAAAGGAAACCATTATCCTATGTTCTTCACACTACCAAAACCATTTTTTTCCAATAAATGCGAAAATATTTCCTTAAATCCCTCATATTATCCTATAATCCTTATTTTAGTCATAAATTCATCCAAGGAAGGAGTTTGGTGAAATCATAAAAATGTTACCTAAAGAAGATGTAATGTTCTTCAAGGATCATTTTTATTTTATTTTCTTCCCAAAATCATTAAATTATTATTAAACTAGTGTGATAAAATATTTAAAATATCTTAAATATACTTATATTTTTTATGTTAAGGGAATTACCTACAACCAAATCCAATTCCATCGAATGTGATACGAAATCTTTATTTGCGTGTATGGAAAACTACCACCTTACAAACTGATGTTATTTATTTTACATCACCAACTCTCAAGTATAGATATAAATATTTATTTAATGTTTATATATAATATATAAAACATTATTATATGACAAATATCTCCTAACTTTCTATTCCGTGGGAATATGATAATGTGGCTTGTGTGTACTACAGATTACTACCTTACAAAGCAATGTGATTCATTCACAATATACATATAAGGTAATAGGGATGGTTTTAAGTAAATTATGTTATAAACTAACATAAAAATTATTTTATAATGGTTATATATTATTTACCTTTCTTTATGTCTATTAGTTATGAAAATGGAAATAATGTTCATGCGTACATAATACCTACCGTCTCTATGAATCATTTATTTTATTTTTAACCTCTAGATTTTATTAATTACTATAAATAATTATATAATGAATATATATTATATTTACATAATTTTCATCATTCTATATATGATGGAACCATTATGAATTTAGGAAGATAAAAAAATGACAAATCAAAACATGGAAAAAAGAAGTTATTTCCAGAAATGTGACTTTAACATGTAATTGTTAATAAAAAGGTAATAAAAGGTCCTAAGTAAATAACATATAATATATATATATATATATAATATTTATAGTCCTTTAATATATTTATAATAAACTTATAATTATTTTATTGTAGTTTTTAATGTGTGTGAAGGAAGTCAAGTGTTAAGGTAAGGGATTTCTAGTGTATCATTTATTATTGGGGGACTTATGTAATATTCACCACCTTTTTTTGTTTATATACCAAACCATTGAAATTTTATATCTTGAATCTACATCCTTTGACTATATTTAATTTTTACATTTACGTTAGTCTTTAATCGGGCTTATGATTCAAGAGAATACCAAAGTGGTAATGGATTCTTTCCATAATTTGTCTTCTTTGGGATATACATTTTTTATGAACATATATTATTTTATAGACTTTATGTAAATCCAATTTTAAATTTAATTTCATGAATTTATTTATTCACATGTTATTCTGTTTTTTATTTAATTTTTTTCTTGTTAGGGATTTTGATTCAATGTTTCCAAAGTGGTAATGGTTTTATGATAAAATATCATCTTTTATCGAGTTTGTTTATGATTATGATTCTAAAGATAAAATATTAAGATATATATGAAAATAGACTCATTAATTTTCATCTACTCTTGGTACGTCATGAGAATACCTTTTTCCCTTCATTTTGTTCTTTTTATGTACTCAAGATTCATAAAGAATGTTTTTAAAGTAAACCAAATTTATTTAACTCTTTGGATAAAAAACCCTTTTTTTCATGTCCACGTATTATAAAAATTTTCCAATATTGTTTTAAAATACCCAAAAGCATATATTAATTATTTTACCTATCTTTGTCTTTTTAATTTTTTAATGTATCCCTCTTATTGTTTTCAAAAAAGGGACCATTTGAATTTTACAAAAAATGTGAAATGAATCTTTGTTTTTAACATGTATAATATTTCCCACAGTGATAACCACTGAATGTTATAAGTCTTAATTTATATTTTTTAAATTCTATTTTCCAATAAAATGGCATTTTAAAAAAAAGTGTTATTTAATTTGAAGAAGATATTTTTCTAAAGAAATATTTTAAATGATTTTTAAAGATTCATTTATATGTTTTCAATGTTATTTTCAAATAAAGTGATTTTGAAAAGGTTTCAGGTTTTAAGAAGTGTTTTTCAAAGTTTAGAGGCTATTTTTTTAAAGTGATGTTCCAAGTGATCTTTTAAAATCATTTTCCATTTAATATGACATTGTTGGATTTAAATTATGATTTACTAGGGATATGATCCAATGAAATCATTTATATTCCCTATTTGAATGGTTTATCCTTATGATTAAAATATTATTATGAAACTAATTTCTCTTATATGGGATATTCCATGATAAAATTCCTATGAAACCCACTTATTTTTCCATAGGTTATTCTTTGATGAAATGATGAAATTATTATGAAACCTTATTTCTTTTACACAGGTTATGTTATGATGAAATGTTTATGAAACCCATTTCATTTTAAGGGTTCTAATATGATGAATGTTATATGATCTTATAACACTCATATGAATGATTTTAATTATTTGAAGGGTGAGACCTATATCTACCTCCAATGCATTAAGTAATGATTTATATCTTATGAAATAAATAAGACTATAATGGTGAGTGATCCCAGTTCCATAAGATACTTTTTACATTATGATAATATTGGGAGTGAACCTTAACTAATATGATGGTTTGTGAAGTGAGCCCAATATATTATGACAGTATTAGAAATGAGCCTTGAACTACTAATGAAATTATTTTCTTCTTATTTGAGTAAAACAAATCTATTTATTATTCCAATGTTATTCCCCCATGGTACATGTTTTTTGATTCCATTATCATTCATGTCTCATAAACTAACCATATTTATTATATGACTCAAGTTTATGAACAATGATATGAAAGGTATGATTTAAAAATGTTATTGTCATGTTATCATAACCTTGTACTCATAACATGTTGACATCTTCACTATTTATCCTTACTGAGCATCTAATCTCCCCCTTTATTATGTTTCATTTCCCCATGTTATAATGGAAGGTATTATGTATGATATTTATAAGTAGGGTAATAGTTATTAATAACATAGTGATAGATAAAGTATATTTCTTATAGACCAATTGTTTATGTGTCTAAGTATCAAAATACACTATACATTTATGAACCTCAGGAATGTATTTTTGAAATATAATGAATATTCATCTTATAATATGAAATATATATGTATTAGATGTTTTGGTCTTTAAAATATTGGATATGTATATACTTAGAGTGACCTAGGATTTTACTATATGTGTTGTGTCTTATGCATATGACTGACAACGTGGTAGATACTTTGGTAGACCCCGAGTAGGTGGAGATTAGTTGTTCTAGGAGTGTATGCCATGTATGGTGGTTACTTTCTATGATTTTGAGTTGGTTTATCCACCTCCTTAATACTCATAATCTTATTCAATATGGGATAATTTTAATTTTTTTAATGTTTTTTTCTTCTATTTGTACATGGATTCTCCTACTTCACTTCGATGCACACCTAGAGGTTGGTTCATGAATTTGTTTACTCTTAAAGATTTTGAAATTTTATTATTATCCCTAAAATGTTGTATATAGTTGTGCATATATGTATATGTACATTAGGCAAAGATCTCCCATCATGTTATAAATGTATACTTGGTTCTTTTATTCATCCCCTAGCTTATTTAAGATAGTCTTGGGGTGGCACATTTCAATACCACTAGTCCAGGCGGGACCTTAGTTAGTCAGATATTATTAGAGTGGTATCAGAGAATTTGGACCTTATAACTATGTTTAGATATATATATATATATATAGTATTATTTTGTGAACCTAGGGAAATAGTGTTAAAGTGTCTAGAGTTTGGCTCTTATGCCTAGGATTCTAGTGAAGGTATGGTGACCAACATATGCATAAACAATGAAAATAATAAATAGAATTTCTTATTGATAAAATATGGCATATGTTTCATGGAATAAATTTTATATTTATCATATAGGAATGAGTGTTTTACTTTCTCTTCTTTCTTGAGTAAGCTCCCAAGATTTTTTCCTCACATTATGGACTATATTGTATATTTTCAAGATTATATCACAATGAAAGTAGTGAGGATTCCATGATAGATTTTCAAGGATGATTAGATTAGTGAAAATGATTCTATTTAGTGGAATGTACTTGAGGTATTACCTCTAGGTAGGTAGTGAGAAGTTCCCATACCCATTGAGAAATGGGAAAACCCAACACCAGTAGCCTAGGATAGTGACTACCTTCACATTGGGAAGTTCATTATTCTGGTAGGCTTGGATGATGACACAGTGTGCTACATGAGTTTTAGTGAAAATGATGACTTAACATTCTTGGAGACCCAAATCCTTAGGTATTAAATGATTTCCTAGAGTTGGCAACATGAATCATTTGATTTGTACGGGCCCCATCTAACCAGATAGGGGAAGTTAGTAAAAACTTTCTTCTTTGAGCAGTGGGATTCTAGTGGAGTCTTGATACTGAAAAACATGACAAAAAGAAACTTCATGGATAGAGTTTATAGTCTTTTATATGAGGAAAATTTCCCATAAACATTACATATAATCTACATTTAGGATCTATTAGTGTGAAATAGAGAGACATGATTTTGGAAGAGTACTTATTGAGATGCCCTAACCTCACATGTTACTCCTTTATAATTATTTGAGATGGATACTTCTGTGTGAGGATGATCAATGAGGGATTAAACATTGATATATGGGTAGGTGGGATCCCTCAAAAAATTATTACTTATGTTGGGGTGCTAGAGTGGGGCATGTTTATGGATAAATTCATGGTAGAGGTGCAAAGGATTGAGAGGGTAAGCAAGGAACACTGTAGAAAATTGAAGTCCACGACAACAATAGATGAAAGGAATATGGGTTTTATTATTATGGAATAGTTATAATGAATAAAATCAGACCCATACCCAAGGGGAGTTATCATAGGGATCACATTGGAGATCTAGTTAGTCAAGAGATGGATGATGCAATGCTTGTGATGTGAAAAATCCCATGGCACATGACTACCTAAACTGAGGTGTTTTAGATGGAGAATAAATGATGGATATACCACCTCATTAGAGGCAACATGATGAAAAAGGACTTCCTAGTAGATATCAAGGTGGAATCTAGAGAGATAGATCTATCAGAGGGGCTAGTGGATCCCCATGAGGACAACCTTTTAGAGAATGATGACATTATGAGCTTCTTAACCCATCACCACAAGGTGGACTATGCTTGTTGTATAAATTTGATAATAGAGGGGATGTAATATTTTAAAATGTTGATGTATATTATCTTGAGACCCTAGATACGATTCTAGGTATAATATATGTATTATTTACTTTATTTTAAGAAATGATAAAAAAATGAGAGAGTCATTCCATTATTTCCATTTCTATTGTTCATGAGTTTGAGACTTCAGTAGATACATTAGTTTGATGCATGTAGTTTTAGAATCCTACTAGTGGATATTTCACTATTTCAAAAATTCTTTGATATTGTGAACATGTGATTAGTGGATAAAGTATTGTATAGAACCTCTTCCTAAATGCAAGAAAGACATATAAAATTATATTTTGTGAGGATTGGTTATATAATTTTTTTCCTTGATATACTATCACCACAGGAGAATAAGGCACCATTATGTGGATGAGATAATATTTCCATTCATTGGTGAAATGGACTTTCAAAAAAAATGAGTACAAATCATATAAGGGAAAATTAAATCACATCTCTTATCAGTTGAAGAGATTGACCCTTTGTGAAACAGGATACTTAGGAACATGACTTACAATGATAGTGGGGGAATATATAGATGTTTTCCCTAAGTATTTTCTAAGATCACATCATAAGTGGGAGATTAAATTTTTCATTGAATTTCACCTTTAGAAGATATTGATATATTTTGTGTCATATAATATGGAACTTACTGTGATTTGAGAATTGTGGGAGTAGTTGAATGACCTTTAAGAGAAATGTTTCTTCACACCTAATGTGTCCCTCTATGTGGAACCAATATTGTTATACAAAGATGTGGATAAGATATTGATACTATACATACACTATTATCACCTATATTATTTAATAGTCAATAATAAGTAACGATTATTGAGGATCAATGATAAATTTTCTAAATACCACAACTCTAGAAGACTAAAGTCAGTGGTTAATTTATTACATTGGAATTAGATACAAGTGATCATATCCCAAATAACTAAATTGTTTTATTGTCTTTGGTAAACTAGATGTATATTTGAATCTCAAATTTCTTTTGAAAAGATAAAATACAACATAGTATTTTACTTGAGAACCTAACTATTCCCTCTATCATAATGTCCCATGTAAATCATATTAAACATCCTATAATACTAGGTAAAGGAAACCTAAGAAATGGGGGAACCCAAATTATCCATAAGGGATTGAATTCAAAATAATATGTCATAGAATAATTAACGCATGAATAATTTGGTTGAGATAAACAATAATCAAATATTCTATATAAATAATAACATAAAGGGGTCTATATCCATGTATATAAAAAATAAATAAATAATAACATGGATAATAATAACTAGTTTCATAATGATAGAGAGAATAATGTTGGACATCAAAATCATACCATTAAGCCCCTCTACTCAAAAAACATATATAAACAGGTAAGACCTTTGCTAAATACCCAAACTAGTTTGTATCATGAGATCTACCAATATATAAATGGGTTATAACTGGCCTCAAAAACCACTTACTAAGTCAAATTCATTCGTTATATTAAAGGTGGTAATAACAATTAAATAAATAATGAACATAAACATTTGTATTGAAAAAATATCATATGAAACGATAATGTTTTACCAATAAATAAATATTACATGAGTATAAGAGCTCCAGAGTAATATGGTTGATGGTATCAAAATTTTATATCCCAAATATATCATAATATTCACTGTATAATGTTAACACTGATAAAAATACTATTAAATGATCACCCGAATATTTCTTGGGGAAAACACACTTTTAATTTTAAAATCAATTATATTAAAATCTATAAATTTCCAAAAATATTTAAAAAAAATATGTTGGAATAAAATATGGAAACTTATAAATAAAACTTCAAATCATTGATCATTCATGATGGTGGGAAATTCTTTCTATGTCATGTATGTTAAACAAATATTCTTTTCAAATTTTCTAGAAAAAAATTCAAAAGGACATCATTTGAAAAATGATAAGAATATTATCTTTAAACCATTTTTTAAAATTTAAATCATTGGTAAAAATTAATTTAAACTATTATAGAATAATATTAAAAACATTCTTGAATTTTATTTAGAAAACATGGATATGGATGAAATAGGATTTTTAACCAAAGAGAGAAATAAAGGTAGTTTTCCTTAAAAATATTCTATTGATATATTGAGTACATAAAAAGATGAAAATTAAATTAAATCTATTAATTTAATGAAATAACTAGATAAAATCGATTGTATTTATGATATTAATAGAAAATAATTTATCTAGAGAAGTCTTAGACATAAAAACTCTTGAGTAATGATGAGATTGTGAAATAAATCATTACTACTTTCGTAACTTTCGAATAATAAGCCCATGAAAGAAATAAATTAAAATAAAAAATTAAAATAATATATATATAAAGGGATTAATTATATAACATATAAAATATGAATTAGATACCTATCATAAATAATATAGGTTTATAATAATGTATGTCGCGAAGAAGACAATATGTGATGAATGACCCTTACCTTAGGACTGACTGCCTTTATAGGTGTTCGAGCCTCTTGTATAATAAATTTATATTTATTAAAAATATATCCCATAATTATACATATATATAACTATATTATATCATATATTATTTACTTACTACCTTTTATCACCCGTTTATTAACAATTCTTTATTAAATTCACTATTCCGAGTGACAAATACTATAATTTGCTTGTATGTATTGGTTTAATTTTTTGATAAATTGTAATTTGATCATTTACTATTTAATATATGTTGAATATATATATATATATATATTTATAATCATTCATTAAAATTAGATATTTAAAAATTAATTACACCATTCATGGAGACCATAGATCATACGTACTAATGCATATGATTTTCACTTTTTGATAGATGAAACGAAGGAAAATTAAATAATATTTCACATTTAAAGAATCATTATTATATCATATATATCATATATATTATTTAAATCCATTATTATTACTATCCATGGAGAAAAAAATGAAAAAATAATCACATTACTTTGTGGTGGTGGTAGTCCACACAAACGTACGAGAGACGTGGAGATTGTAAACCTTATATACACACAAGAAATGTTTTCACTTTCTATAGGATGGAAATGGAATGGAATATAGTTGTACCATAATAAAAATAACATATAATGTTATATTTTATACTTTATTTATTATTTTAGTATGTGAACAATATATTTATAGGAAGTAAAAGTATAAATAAACACGAAAGAGTTGGTAAATATGATAATCTATTCTTCGGAAGACTTCCTTAATCTACCTTCTTAAGGACCCATGCAATGATATTTTAAGAAAGGAACATATAATTTAAGGATTAGGAAGTTTTCAATATAATTTTTAAGGTTTTGATTCAGATAGGATGCTCAATGTTCTGTAATGTAAAAGGAGAAGGGGTGTCCTTCTATAAGTGAGAAGATGTGAATTCTTGGAATTTATTAAAGTATTAGATTAATATATACTATTCTTCACACTACTAGAAATGGTGGTTTTTACAAAGGATATATACCAATGGTTTTAAGAAACCATTGGTATATTGTAAAAAAATCCACCTTTGACAATGGTTTGCTCAAACCGTTTGAGAATGTGTTAAAATAGTTCAACTTTCCCAATGGTTTGACAGAATCGTTGGGAAAGAATCACTTCCTATAAAATATACCAATGGTTTTAATAAACTTTTGGTAAAGAGAGTCTTTCCCAATAGTACTTAAAAACTGTTGGGAATGTTTTCCCCCAAATACCCAACACCCCAGCTCCCAGTACGCTCGACTGCAGACCTAATCCATACTTCCTCCCGAATTCTTCTTGGCCTCGAAAAACCTTCCAGCCCAAGATGCATCTTCAATCAAACAATTTTTTTATTTATACTCTTCAAATTAGTAAGTTAGTTTTACTGTTCTTCCTGTTTTTATTTTATGTTTGATGTTTTGTTTTGATTTCAGGTAAATTCGAATTAGTGTTGTTCGAGAAAATTAGAATTAGTGCTATTTGAATTAGTAAGTTGTTTTATGTTTTTTTTGTTATACACTTAATACATCCTAAATGGTCTGTTTAGTGGGGTTTGTTTAGTGCAGGGGTAAAGGGTTTGTTTTAGGTTTTTGTTTAGTGGGGCAAAGGGTATGTATTATGTTTGTTTTATGTTTTTTGTTTAGTGGGGTTTTATGAATTATGTTTAGTGTGGTTTTATGTTTTTTGTATAGTGAAAAGGATAATGCATGATAGTTTGGATTTCTTAATAAATAAAATGATTTTAAATAAAAATACCCTAAGGTGGGGTGCAGGAGGGGTAGGGGATGTCCAGGTGTGGGGTGTTGTCCAGGTGTGGGGGGTTGTCCAGGTGGGGGGGTGGGTTGTCCAGGGGGTAGGGGGGCTTTGGGGGGGGCTATGGGGGTTTGGGGGAGGGGGTATGGGCTGCCATAAGGATGGGTGTGGGCTGTCCAGGGGGGTCAGGGTGGGGTTTCTAGGTGGTGGAGGGGGGTGTGGGGTGTCAAGGGAAGGGGGGGTGGGCTGCCCAGGTGGGTGGGGCGGGGGTGGCTGTCCAGTTGGGGTGATGTCTAGGTGGGGGGGGGGGAGGGGTTGTCGAGGTGGGGGGATGTCTAGGTGGGGGTAGGGGTGGGCAGTCCAGGTGGGGGGGGGGGGCTGCAGGGGAGGGGGTGTCCAGGGAAGTGGGTGGGATGTTCTGGGGGGGGGGGGTATCCAGGTGGGGGAGGGGGGTATGGGATATCCAAGGAGGGGGCGTGTCCAGTGGGGGGGGGGGGGGGGGTGGGATGTCCAAGGGGTGTGGGGGTGGGTTTTCCTAGACACCTCATACCCCCTGGACACCCCCACCCATGGAAAGCCCCCCACCCACCTGAACCCCCGACCCCCCCTGGGTAGACCCACTGCCCTCGTGGATAGCCCACCCACCCCTGGACACCCCGTACACCCATAGACATCCCCCACCCTCGTGGACAGCCCGCCCACGCCCTGGACACCCCGTACCCTCTGGACATCCCCACCACTCCATGGACAGCCCGCCCACCCCTTGGACACCCCATACCCCCTGGACATCCCCGCCACCCCCCTAGAAAGACCTCCCACCCCTTGGACACCTCGTACCCCCTAGACAACCCCCCACCCCTTAGACAACCCCCACCCCCTGGACACCCCCACCCATGGACATCCCCTCCACCGCCTTGGACAACCCGCCCACAACCTGGACACCTTGTGCCCCCTGATAACCCCCCACCCCTGGAAAGCCCCCACCACCCTGGACAGCCCCGACCCCCCTGGACAGCCCCGCCACCCCTGTGGACAGGCCGCCCACCCCCTAGATAGCCCGTACCCCTGGACTGCCCCCACCATCATAGATAGCCCACCCACCCCCCAAACACCCGCCCACCACCCCCCGAACACCCCCATCCCCTCGGAAACCCCCACCCCCTAGAAAGCTTCCCCCACCCCCTTGACACCCCTGACCCCACTAGACAGCCCCTCCACCCCCATGGATATCCCACAACCCCCTGTGGACAACCCACCCACCCCCCTGGATAGCCCACCCACCCCTGGACACCTTTTACCCCCTGGACAGCCCCACCACCCCCATTGATAGCTCACCCACCCCCTGGACACCCCCTACCCCCTGGATAGGCCCGCCCACCCCCTGGACACCCCGCTCACCCCCTTGGAAATCCATCCCACCCCCTGGACACCCCTACCCCCTGGACACCCCCTACCCCCTTGGACAGCCTGACCACCCCCATTGAAAGCCCGCCCACCGGGACACCCCGACCCACCTAGACAACCCCCACCCCCTGGACACCTCCGACCCCCCTTGACAGCCCCACCACCCCTGGACACCCACACCCCCTGGACACTCCCTCCCCTTGGATAATGTATGTGAGCACTCAAATTATCTACTAAAATATAAAATTTTTTCTATCTAAAATTTATTCAACATCTGAATAATTCTCCTCCACAAGTGTACATGATCTTGTCAACTCATGTATAGTATTTCAAAGATTTTTTGTCTTTTATATTATGATTCTCATATAGAGTAGTGTGTCTATTTGGGTTTCATATAAAGTGAACAATCATTGTTTACTTAAATATATTTTTGATGAAACTTCAATCTTATTGAATTTCTTTTGACGAAATGACTTATAAAAATTATTTTTTTTAGAATGGATAGAATTTGGATGTATGAAACCGATTGGATATCAAGAAATTTTCAAATCAATTTGGAGAGTTTTTTAGAATTTGCACTTCACAATGCTTTAGATAGTGGTCGCATACACTGCCCATGTTCCAATTGTGTTGGCCAACCTTGGTTGAGTTGTGAAGAAGTCAGTTACCACATAACCAAATATGGTTTTCAAGAAAACTACTATGTGTAGTATCACAACTACTATGTGTAGTATCACTATGGGGAGAAAATGAATTCTCAATTTACTGATGATTTAAATGAGTGGACTGGATCAGAGAATTTGGTATATGACTAGTTTCCATTTATTTATCATCTTGAAAAAGAAAAGATTCTGACCCAAGAAGACTTCAATATGAGCACACATGATGCGTCTAATGAAAATTATGATATTATAAGGGTGAAAAAATTGAATGATGCTGCCACGACTCCAGTATATCGACTGTGTGATAAAATAAAAAAGATGGAATTTTTAATCTGATTATTTCATGGGAAAACTATGTATGGGATTTCTAATACAACAATTGATTAAATTCTTACCTTCTTGAAGGATTTAATTCCAGATGATGAAGATATTCACTCAGACCACTATATGTCAAGGAAGTTAGTTGAGGAACTTGGATTTTCAAGAAACAAATTCATGCTTGCCTGAAAGATTACTATTTATTCTGGGAGGAAATCATTGAATGAAATGATTTTATAAAATTTTGAACATCATTCTGGAAGTCAAAATATGATGGAACACCATCCCACGTTCCATGGAAAGTAATGTGTCACTTCTCATTGATCCTCAGACTCTAGAATATTTTTATGTTTGATGAAATATCAATAAAAATGAGATGCCATGATATCGAGAGAAATAAGACTAATGATAAGTTGGTTTACCTTGCAGATGGATTTTCATAGAAGATATTTGATGCTCGATATCCTGATTTTGCAGTTGACATGCGTAATGTGAGGCTGGGTGTTTAATGCAATGGTTTTAAATAGTTTGGATATATGCTTACTTCATAGATCATATGGCCAGTTTTTATACACATTTATAATCTTCCCCGATGGTTGTGTATGAAAAAACCTTTCACTTTCATGAGTATACTCATATCTGGCTCTTCTAATCTCAGCATTAATATTGACATATACATGGAATCTTTAATAAAAGAGTTGAAACTTCCTTGGGATGTGGGTGTGCACACATACGATGCATATTTGAAAGACATATTTCAGATGCGTGCTGTGCTTATGTGTACGATCAATGATTTTTCGGCTTATTCAATAATGTTTGGATGAAGCACAAAGGGAAAACTATCATGTCCTATTTGTATGAAAAATACACAATCCAGAAGACTAAAACATCACTGTAGTTTCAGTTTTATGGGACATAGATGATTCTTTCCAATGAACCATCCATATAGAAATAATCGTCAAATATTTGATAATACCACAAAGTTCGATGATCCACCTCAGCGTATGTTTGGAACTGATGTGCTTAATGAACTAAAATATTTCAGTTTTTTATTCTATAAGGGTCAAATGAAATCTAGAAAGAGAAAGAATGTTTCCACTGAAACCTATTACAATTAGAGGTAGAGGAGTATCTTTTTTTATTTTCCTTATTGGTCAACCAATTTGTTATGTCATTGCTTAGACATAATGCACATTGAAAGGAATATATGTGAAATGTTTCTTTCGATACTTCTAAATGTTAAGGGAAAGACAAAAGATGATTTACGATCTCGGCATTACTTGGTGGATTAGGGAATCAGACCAGAATTGCATCCTATGCGTATCAGTGAAAATAAATGGAAAGTTCTATGTGTTTCTTATGTGATGATACCTACGAAAAAAACAATTTCTGGAAGTATTAGAGACTATTAGAGTTCTTGATGGATATTTAAGTAACATATCTAAATAGGTCAAAAGAAGAGAGTTGAGGCTAAAATCATTGAAGACTCATGATTATCACGTTTTTCTGCATGAGTTGATTCTAATAGAAATCCATCATCTTTTTTTGAATAATGTAAGGGTGACTATTATTCTGTTTTTCCATTTGTTTAGAGATCTTTGTGATAAGAAGATGTCCAGGTCATTCTTGTAAAAAATGTTGACATATGCCCCAATAATTTAGTGTGAGTTGGTGAAAATATTTCCTCCATTTTTCACATGAATGCTGCATCTGAATGTCTATATTCCCACTGAAATACTTCTCAAAGGACATGTTTTTTTATTGGATGTATCCAAATGAAAGAAATATGTACACATTAAAGTCTTATGTCTGAAACAGGAATCATCCTGAAGGTTCTATCGTGAACGGTTACTTGGCACAAGAATGTATGGATTTATGCTCAATGTATTTTTCTGATATTACTACAAGAATGAACATACCAATGAGAAATGAAGAAGGACATTATGAGAAAATTGAACCATGTTTTTCATCACTTCCTCTAATAAGAGTAATTCCTGGATCATATACATTGAATACATTAAGCCTTAAAGAGAGGGAGATGGCACATCGCACAGTTTTGTTCAACTGTGATTTGTTCGATGACTAAATCAGGTAACTAAATTGAATATGTATGTCTTACATATGTATCTGCTAAACTATTCATATTTTTTTTATCTATAGGGAACATAAAACAATGATAAATAGGAAGCATTGTTCTTTATCTTTGAGAAGGAGGGAGACTTTGCATAGAAAAGAGTTTTCTGCTTGGTTAAAATTGAAGGTAAAAATATTACTATTTAAAATAATTAAATAAATATTTAATTAAGTTTAATATTAATTTATATTGCAGGTATTGAGTTTTCCAGCTGACTCTGTCTCTAAGGAAATACGATATCTGGCTTTCGGTCCAAATACCATGGTTCATGAATGTAAATCAATTGTCATCAATGGGTACAAATTTATTGTCGCTGAATGAGAAAAGAACATGAGAACACAACATGATGGTGTTATAGTTACTACCACACTAGATTATTATGCCAGTGCATCAGATAGTAGACCACGATTTGAAAATGTGGGTTATTTTGGAGTCATTGAAAAAATAATAATGTCGGATTATTACTCTCATGGATGAGTCACGATGATGAAATGCCATTGGTTTGATTCGATGACGAGACATGTAACATTTATTAATGATTGTGGATTTCGAGTAATTAATATGACTCACAATATTGCTACCGAAGAACCATATGTATTGGAATCAACGACTAAACAAGTTTTTTATGTCAAAGACCAACTTCAACCTGAATTTTGTGTCATAGATGAAGTAATTCCAAGACATATTTTTGATGACGGTGATGATGGAATTGACACCATCCATACTGCCATTAGAACCAATCAATTTATTTCTTTTTATGAATCCAATAGCTCAACTATCAGAGTTGACTGTGAACCTGAATTTATGGTGGGAAATATATAAAATCATCCATTCATTTTCTCAATTCTATTGGTTTACCTCGAGTTGGGTTGTTAAGGTTGGTTATATTCAAACTCATTTAATATTGAAACCTGTATCATCTACCTGAACTAAAGAAATTAAATTTTTCCTCAATTTCGACAATTGCTTTTCCACTTATGAATCCGATAGAATCAATGTTCCATGATTTTAATAGACTGGTGACACTTAGTAAATAATCATCCTACTAAAAATTAAATTTCTTTATTACATCTTGTACGATTCATTGACTTCATTATATATTTGTTCAAGCTCACCTAAAACAATGGTTTGTTAAATTATCCCCAAATCCCCCTATTCTCTCTCATTTATTTTGTTTTTTGGGTTACACATTAGTTATCCTTTTCTATTTACTTCCATTTTTTTTCAAATGTTGGAAATGAAACCAATTGAAGAGAGGCGGCAGAAATAGATTATGGACAACAATCGTCACAGGACCAAGCTGAAAATTCCACCACTAGTGCCTGCAGTGAGTATTTTATTTCAAATATATTTATTTAAATTATATATAATGTCATGTGATTAATTTTTGTAAACATTTTTTCAGGATCCATCTATTAGGCGACAGTTATTTGAGGAGCAACCGAGTAGTGGTCCCAGTACTGGGGGTGTTCGTACGAGGGGTGGGGGTGGGTGGTACGGGAGCTAGATGATCTGGTCAGCGTGCTCGATTAGACCCTACCCATCCCACTGACATACCATCCATCCCACATTTTGATCCCGATGCGTCGTTAGGGACACACGAGAGATTTAGGCCTCCCATGTTTTCACCACTATTTACATCTGAACCTCCTCACTTGTCTGTATAATATCTAATGATGATTCCCTCTCCCCATCCAGCATTTGGCCATCCATCCCTGTCATCTTCTTTTACTACTGCTTCGATCTCTCCAGGATTTTATATTCTATCTTCTTCGACTACTTCTCCGCCAGATTTTGTCCTTGCGGAGCATACATTGGGACCCAATCCATCTGTACAGGGTGTTCCTTCAGTTTATACAGATCCAGTGACACCCATTGATCAGATTACCGTATGTATACTTATATAACCCTAACAAACTGCTACACCATTATTTATTTTCATTATAACATTTATTGATAAAATATTTGTTTTTCTTTCATAAAAGATACATCTATTGATAAGAGGAAGGGGTGGGGGCATACATGCATGCGTTTGGTGTGGAACTGCCGCACACAGTTGATGGTGGAATACAATGAAGATAGTCAGATGATTGAAAAATTGGGTCAGTAATGTCAGAGTTTTTTGGAAATGCTTTCCAAATACTCTAACATCATTCCTATCAGCCCTATCTCATAGAGACAACTGCCAAATGAAGTCAAGGATAAAGCCTGGGCAACGATATGGGTAAAAAACTCATTTTTATTTAATGAAATATATTATTTTTTTGTATTAATATGAATTTATATTTTGGTTTTAGCTGCGGTTTATTTCCCTCATGGTGAGGGTGCATGGCCAGCACATCTGAAGGATTTAAGCAAGATTTGGAGTGCTTATACGAATGAGTTTTACATTGGATGGCATGATAAAGTGGGCACAAAGTTGGAGGCAGTCCCTGTCGTAGATGATTGTCCATTAGAATAGTACTAATAGATGATTACTCATTGGGTGTCTAGCCTATTTACGGTATTAATCAAATTAGAAGTATTTAAATGAAAATTTCCATGTTTTTCGTTAATAATAATTACTTAATTTTATTTAGGAAGCATCTAGAAGAAATAAAAAAAATTATTGTAAGAAATACTTCCACACATTGGGATGTACTACGATGCTAGATCATGAGAGATAGCTGGTATGAAAGTTTATAATCTTTCATTACTACTTACAATTTTTATTTCATCCACCATAATTTATTCGATTGCTAAAGTTCTTATATAATTTTAGTTACGCAATTACTATTTTTTTGGTAGGCTATTTTTAATTATGGTTTCCTACATTCAATGTCATTGTAGAGGCATAAATTTAATATAGAAGGACGTGTGCCTCAAGAAAAACAGTTTTGCTCGAGTAGAAAGAAGAAATATGGAAGTGTGGTTAAAGAACCGACTCATTAGCATATTGTAAGTTTTACATTATAGATTTAAAATTTTAACCTCTATTTTTTAACTTAATAATATATTTATATTTGTAATAAGCTTCTTTAGAGGCCCTTGATGCCCAGGGACCTGACAATTTTAGGCCAAACGATCACTTACATCATGTTTTGGGAGATGAGCACCCTGGTAGAGTACGCTGCCGGCTTGGGAAGAGTATAGTTGTGAAGAGGTATTGTCCCTCCTCAGGTATGATTTTTAGTGCCACAGAGTTGTTGAAGGTTAAGTAATAGACAGAACATGTTGAAAAAAGGGCCACAAAGATGTCAGCATAGCCTGCTATGGAAAACACTGCATTTATGAAACTGATGGAAGATTTACATCCAACACTTCCAACAAATTCCAGCACTACTTGTGAGGAATATATGTCATCGATGCATTCTAAATATGGTTCACCAGGTGGCAGTTCTAGTGGTGGTTGAGATGATGACGAGGAGGAGGCCGAGGCGGAGGAGGAGGAGGGTGAGGAGGAGGCCAAGGTGGAGGTGGAGGGCGAGGAGGAGGCCGAAGTAGAGGATAAGGGTGGTGAGGAGACTGAGGCTGAGTACGGGGGTGATAAGGGAAGGGATGATGATGGGGATGATGATGAGGATGAGGGTCAGGGTGAAGATGATGGTGATGATAGTGATGGTGATGAGGGACAGATTGATCCATTACATTTTTGAATGATATTACTGACCTTTGATGTTTATTTATTTTTTGTGCCTCAATATATGTGTGATTAGGTAGGTCACATTATCTTTATTTTTTATCTATAAATAATAAAACTTGGTTCGATGATTTGTTGTGCCATCCCCCTATTTTAATGAAATTGTAATTTTTAGTAGAATTTATAAAATTGGTGGTCTAATAAGAAGTTAATATAATGAAATTATTTTTTTAACCTTGAAAGAATTTTATTAGAAAATATGTAAATACCATCCCATAAACCCAGAACATCCCCCTCCCCCCAAAACAGCCCCATGTACAACCCCCCCGAAATCCTGCCACTCTCGTCCTTGGACCCCGGACAGCCCCCCTGACAGCTCCCCGGACAGCCCCCCGGACAACCCCACCACCCTCTTCCCTGGACACTGAACAGCCCCCCAAACAACTCCCTGGACTGCTCCCTATATAGCCCCATGGACAGCCCCTCACCCTCCACCCTGAACCTTAGACAGCCCCCCGGACAGCCCCCCGGACAGCCCCCCCAGACAGGCCCCCAGACAGCCCCCCCCGGACAGCCCCCCACCCTCCTCCCTGGACCCCGAACAACCCCCTAGACAGTCCCCGAACAACCCTCCTACCTAGACCCGGGACATACCCCCTCCTCCCTGAACCTTGTACAGCCCCCACTCTCCTCCTACCATGCATAAACCCCACCACATATATCCTCATCCTCCACTGGGTACCTCACGCAACTCTGTATCATTTCCATCATCACACCAATCACTACATCATAAGGTCATTTAGCCCATTCTAAGCTCTCTTGAAGATTCACCCTAAATCCCAATATAATTAACATTCCATTACTATTACTTTAGTACCAAGCACCGACCACATACCTCGATTCCAGAGACAATCACACTCTTAATTCGGCATCTCAGATCCTAATCTAAGCTCTCTTCAAGATTCACCCTAAATCCCAAAATAAAAGAGGGTTTTAGAGCTTCAGAAGAAGATGAGAGAATCGTGAAAACCCTAATCTGAAATATGAATCAAGAAGAGAATTAGACTCACTCGGATCTTCAATCCACACTTGAAGACACTAAATACTTCCGTGTGATGTGTATGAATCAAACATTCCTCAATCCGAGGCACGATGTGGCCGTTACCACTCAAAGTGTCTCATTTGTATTTGAAATGGACAAAATTTTAAGTGAAAACAACAACATGCATACGAAAAACTGACGAAACACATTTGGATAATATTTATACTTTAGAACATGAAACCATGAGTCATTTTTGATGTGTACGAGTCAACCCCGCCTCAATCCGAGGCATAGTGTGGCTGATACCACTCAAAGTGTCTCACTTTTATTTGAAATGGACAAAATTTTAAGTGAAAAAAACAATTGGCATACGGAAAACTGACGAAATGCATTCATATTTTGTTGATACTTTAGTAAAACGATCCATGGGTCATTTTTTATGTGTATGAGTCAACACCGCCTCAATCCGAGGAACAGTGTGGCCGGTATGACTCAAAGTGTATCACTTTTATTCGAAATGGACTACATTTTAAGTAAAAAAACAAAAAATATCATATGAAAAATCATCCAAATAGATTCGGATTGTGTTGATAATTTATCAAAACGATCCATGGGTCATTTGTGATGTGTATGAGTCAATACCACCTCAATCCGAGGCACAATGTGGCCGGTACCACTCAAAGTATCTCAATTTTATTTGAATTGGACAAAATTTTAAGTGAAAACAACAACTAGCATAAAGAAAACCGACCAAACGCATTTTTATTCTATTGATACTTTCGAACAAATATCCATGGGTTATTTACGAAGTGTAAAAGTCAACCTTGCCTCAATCTGAGGCCCAGTATGGCTGGTACCACTCGAAGTGTATCACTTTTATTTGAAATGGATACTCTTTTAAGTAAAAACAACTGACATATGAAAAAATGACCAAATGTATTCGGATTGTTTTGATACTTTATCACAATGATCCATGAGTCATTTTTGACGTGTAAGAGTCAAACTCACCTCAATTTGAGGCATGATGTGGCCGGTACCACTCAAACTGTCTCACTTTTATTTGAAATGAACAACATTTTAAGTGAAAAAAAACAACAGGCATATGGAAAACCAACCAAACACATTTGGATTGTGTTGATACTTTATCACAACGATCCATGGGTGATTTGTGATGTGTACGAGTCAACCTTGCCTCAATCCAAGGCACGATGTGGTTGGTACCACTCAAAGTGTCTCACTTTTATTTGAAATTGAAAAAATTTTAAGTGAAAACAACAACCTTCATATAGAATACCTACCAAATGCATTCAGATTTTGTTGATACTTTAGGAAAAGGATAAATGCATCATTTTTTATGTTTTTGAGTCAACCCTACCTCAATCCGAGGCACAATGTGGATGGTAACACCCAAAGTGTATGACTTTTATTTGAAATGGATACTCTTTTAAGTAAAAACAACTGGCATACGGAAAACTAACCAAAAGTAATCGGATTATGTTGATACTTTAGAAAAACAATCCATGGGTCATTTGTGATGTGCACGAGTCAACCCCACCTCAATATGAGGCATGATGTGGCCGGTATGACTCAAAGTGTCTCACTTTTATTTGAAATGGACAACATTTGAAGTTGAAACAACAACTGGAATACAGAAAACTGACCAAATGCATTAGGATTGTGTTGATACTTTATAAAAATGATCCATGGGTCATTTTTGATGTGTATGATTTAACACTACCTCAATATGAGGCACGGTGTGGCCGGTACCACTCAAAGTGTCTCACTTTTATTTGAAATGGACAAAATTTTAAGGGAAAACAACAAGTGGAATACGGAAAACCAACCAAACGCATTCAGATTCTGCTGATACTTTATGAAAAAGATCCATGGGTCATTTTTGATGTGTATGAGTCAACCCAGCTTCAATCTGAGGCACAGTGTGGCCAGAACCACTCAAAGTGTAGCACTTTTTTTGAAATGGACAACATTTTCGGTGAAAACAAAAACTAACATAAATAAAACCAACCAAACAGATTAGGATTGTGTTTATACTTTAGAAAAACGATCCATGAGTCATTTGTGATGTGTAAGAGTCAACCCCGCCTCAATCCGAGGCACGATGTGTCCAGTACCACTCAAAGTGTCTCACTTTTATTTGAAATGGACAACATTTTAAGTGAAAACAACAACTGACATACGGAAAAATGACCAAACACATTCAGATTCTATTGATACTTTAGGACAAGGATCCATGGATCATTTGTGAGGTGTATGAGTCAACCCTTCCTCAATACGAGGCACAATGTGGATGGTACCACTCAAAGTGCCTTTATTTTGTTTAAAATGGATACCCTTTTATGTAAAAAAACTGGCATATGGAAAGCAGAACAAACCTATTCGTATTGTGTTGATACTTTAGAAAAATGATCCATGGGTCATTTGTGAAGTGTAAGAGTCAACCCCGCCTTAATCTAAGGCACTATGTGGCTAGTACCACTCGAAATGTCTCACTTTTATTTGAAATGGACAACATTTTAGGTGAAAACAACAAATAACATACATAAAACCAACAAATTGCATTCAGATTGTTGTGATACTTTAGGACAACAATCCATGGGTCATATGTGACGTGTAAGAGTCAAAACCGCCTCAATCTGAGGCACGGTGTGGCCGGCATCACTTGAAGTGTCTGTCTTTTGTTTAAAATGGACAACATTTTAAGTGAAAACAATTGGCATACGGAAAACCGACCAAACATATTCGGATTTTGTTGATACTTTAACATAAGGACCCATGGTCTAGCATCACACAATCCACCTCTCATGTGAGTAACTCCTACCCCAATTCTAAAACACATGTAATTTAATGCGCCGATTCCATCCTCAAACACTGGGTTCTTAGACCAAACCAAAGTCCCTTTGGGAACCAAATACCAAAGGCATAATTGAATATTCATACCCACTACAAAAAATGGGTATTCATCTCATATAACACCCAGGAGACCAAATTAAAATTACCCACATACCTCCTTGTTCCAATTGAAAAGTCTATGAAAAACATGTAGGCTATTCTGGTAACCCATCTTATATGTCGAGATTGGCCAATGCTTCCCACTAACACATCAGGAAAAATTTATACATGGATAAATAGTCATTAGAAGAATATAAACATCCCATGTTCTTCATATAACTCATATTTGGTCTAAGCACATTACCACTACCATTGTCTATCTTATGGGTATCATGATCCTTGTCCACTCTACCCAATCCACTCTACCCAAGTTTTTCTATTGGTTTTAAGATTGTCAACCCAAGACTATGAGTAAAAATCCCATGTGTTTCCTATAACATGTAGACTTTTTCTCTTGTGTGTATTGGTGTTGTGGTTTGAGTGAGGAGTGAATTATAAATTTTGAATATTATTATGGGTGTTATTGTTTTTCAATTATAAATTTCTGAATTCTGGATGTATTGGATTCTGGCTGTATTGGTAATGAATTCTAAATTTTTAATACTATTATGTGTATTGGATTCTGGATGTATTGGATTTTAATTTTTTATTGGTGTTATGGGCGTTATTTCATTTTAATTCTGGATGTATTGGATTGTGGATTTTTCTCCTGTGTTGTGGTTTGAGTAAGGAATGAATTTTAAATTTCTAAATTTTTGAATTCTAGATGAATTTTAAATATCCCATGTAGGCTTTGGGATTATAGGTGTGTATGTGTTTTTTCAGCTCATGGAGAGTTGCAGGTTGGAGGGGGCTGCTTGCTGCTGTGGAGCTGAGTAGATGTATACCAACGATTTTCAAAACCGTTGATATAACAATTTGAGGTATATTATACCAATGATTTTTATAACCATTTGTATAAACTTGTACCAACAGTTTTAAAAACCATATGCTTTAGATGAATATAACATATACCAACGGTTTGTGAAACCATTATTATATCTCTTACACTAATTCCTATACCAACGGTTTACACAAAACCATTGGTATATCTCTTACACTAATACCTATACCAACAGTTTACACAGAACCATTGGTATAAGCCTTTACCTACATCTTACTTTTCCATGGCTTGGGAAACCGTTGGTATATAATATACCAATGATTTTTAGGACTTTACCAACGGTTTGGAACTGTTGGTAAAGGGTATAATTCCAGTAGTGTCATGTAAAAATAGTGAACAATTGATATAATAAAACTATATAATGAGAATGAGTCTTCATAAACTCATATGATAAAATTTGGAAAATTTCCAGTAATGTTATCACCCTTATCACTTAGTTTTAACCCCCATTAACCCTTTTGACAATTACAAAATATTATAGCTTTCTACCCTTTAAGAGTCAAGAATGATACCATAAAAGGAAAGAAGACTCATAAATGGTCCATGGTTGATAATTTCAACCAGATGAAATTAATTTGGATTATGATAAATGTTTTAATTTTAAATCATTTAATAATAAATCATTTATTATAAAATATCACTAATTTAATTTTTTGAAGTATTCATTTAATTTGACTTTGAAAAGAACATGAATGAAAAGTAATTTTAATATAAACCTTTAACACAAGAATAATATTTTATATGTATCTATAAAATTTTCATAAAACTATAACTCACTCAATAAAATTATATTTTGTGATTTTAAAAATGATCACTGTTTCTTTCTACTGCTTGTATAAGCACAGTGTCAACGTTACATAAGTATTTAAGGTAGTTATTTAATCCATAAATATTAAAAATGAAATACCATGAAATAAAATCATTCATATTTATAATAAATTTTTTGAATGGAACATAAGTTTTTTTAATCCCTATAAAAAATATCAATGATTTTAAAAGAAAGAGAGAGATATCTTTTACTTTATCTTTTACTTAAATTTTATAAAGGTAAAAATCAAAGAAAAATTAGACAAAATTTACATATTTTAGAAACTATTTTGTATATAAATGAATGAAATTTATCCAATAGGGTAAATAAAAGTTTTAAATAAATTTCAATTCCTTATGCTAATGTTTTTCCATGTTTTTCCTGTTTCACCCTTATTAAGGAAATAAATATTTAATAAGTCTACTATTCAAAATGATATCAATAAAAGTGTAATATTTAAAAAATTTAATACTAATGGTTCCCAATATGATATCCATTAATAAATATTAAATCTATATAAGTGGTAGAAATTAATTTAAACTAAATGAAATGCTTTGAAAAATTGTTTTTAGAAAAAAGTGTTTTTAAGAATAAAAATTAACTTCTATCAATATCATGAATGTTGATGAATAAGATAAAATTAATTATATTATTATATAAACAAGTTTTATATTTAACTTTTAATAGCAAATAAAAAATATAATGGGAGTTTTAAATTACTTTATTTAATGAGAATAAATTATTATACTTGAAAAATCAGTGTTTTTGAGTATTCAATATAAAATCAATAATTTTAGAAAAATCCCAAAAATTTTACCATAAGTTAATTTTTATATGATAATATCAAAAATGAGTTTATTTTTTAAAAAAATTATAATATTAGAATAAAGTTATTATAATTTCTACTCACAAAATATAATAAAAATTATTTCTTTAGAAAATATATTATTTAAGAATAAAATTACTTTTCTAAATATTGAGTACTTATTTATTATTAACAAATACATTATAGAAAACTGTAATATTTTTTTAATTATTTGAATAACTTTATTCATACCCACTAATTTAATTAATAGGTTATAACAATTATATTAAATAAATATGTAGTATATCCTGGTTCACATAAAGCTCGCTATTGCAGGTTTAGTAAGACATCGAGCACAATATTCTAAATTTTTAGGTTGTTACATTATTCCACTATTAAATAATTGATCCCTCTTAATTTTATCTTTTTCAATAGAGTTTCAATAATGAGAAAATTCTGGGGAAGATAAAATATTCTTATAGTGGAGAAAACTACTATTCCAAAACTAATAGAGGGTAGAATAGAAATTCAATATGAGAAATATAATGAGAAAAAAACCATAAATCAACGAGGGGTAAAAATACTAACAATTCATAAAAAATTAAGGTAAAAGGATAAATTTTTTATTTAAATATCCTTTTTCTAAAGTTTATGAATTCAATTTCCATTTAGACTAAGAAAATAAGAAAATATACTTACTTGATGAGTATAATTTTAATCTTTAATGAATTTTCACTTTAATATCTTTTTTGTCTCCAAGAGATGAGTATTCTATTTGTATTTCTCACTCATGAAGAACTAAAATAAAAAATGGATCAAATGACCCACAAAATAATAATGAGATATTGCTCTTTTCCTTATAAAAAAAGGTTAGCACAATGTAAAATAATTTCCAAATTTAGGAAACCTTCATATGAAGAAATAATAAATTAATCTCCAAATTCTATATTAAAACCAAATGTTTGAAACATATCATTCCTTAAATTAATCTCCATATATTCTAGATAACCTCAATAACCTCAAAATTAAAGAAAATGTTAACCTCAAGGTTTAAATTCTACCCTTAAAATTAAATCTCAAAAAACGTAATTCCATTCTTCCAAAATAATATTTTATGTTAAAACTAAATGTTATATATTCCTCAATCTAATAAAATAACTCTTTAAGTATCACGAATCACATCAAAATCTTGAAAATATTTGATCTTATAATTTTTTATTTACCAACCAAATTATTTGTGTAAAAATTATGTCATACTAACAAATACATCATATAGGCTAGTGGTTTACACTTCACCTTTATTTCCTTTTAGTTGTGGGTTTAGGCCCCAAGACCTTTTTAGATGTGATTCATTATCATTCATCTATATGTTTTCCTTTTTCTTTAAATATTTAACTCTTATCACACTCCCAATGAAAGGATGAACATCCTCAAATATAACATTAATCATTAAATCAATTTGAGAACTGTAGTTTTCAACAAAACTTATATTTTCCCAAAAAATTAATAATATTAATTGACTATTATTAAATTAACATCAATGATCATATTAACCTGAAAGGTTATCAATATCTTCAAACTAATTCTCATTAAAAAATATGAAAGAATTATTTATCAAATAACCTTTTCACAATAACAAAAGGTATACGTAGTGATAAAATATACCTTAAATATACACTAAAACTCAATATATATCTCTAAGTAACTTTTATCAGATAAAACCGTAGAATGCGTTTCTATTCCCTTAAACATATGATCAACCTCGGTCTTATTTAACTTTGATGGAACTTAAAAATCATAAACTATCCTCATCCAAATCATAAACATATTGTATTTGGATAATATTCTCAAATCATAAAAATATATTCAAATATTTTATAATGGTTTGTATAGAAAATTTAAAATAACCCAAGAATTTCCCTAGTGAATGTTAAACCAGATGCGTTTTAAGGGAACAATCACTATATGCTAGAATACTTTACAAGATATACTCAACCAAATATTTTTAGGGTTATTATACCTAGATGAATTTGTGCCAAAACCACATCCATTTATAGTATCTAGATTGGGATGTATTTTTATAAACCACATAATCTATACCTTAGCACAAATTTCAGGATATTATACGATAATTAATCATATCCTCATAGTCAGTCATATTGTTATTTTCCCTAAATCATGTGTTGCTAAATATAGTTCCCAATGTTTCTATAAAACTTCCTCTAATACCAACTATAAATAAAAAACTCTAGAATACAAGAGTTGGTTGTTAATTTATTATATTTACACTTGATACAGTTGATCAAATACCAAATGAATGAATAATTTAGTAGTCTTGTTATTTTAGACGTATACTGGAATCATACATTATATTTAAAAACTTAAAATACAATATTGAATTTTATTTGAGAAAATCAATATTTCCTATTAAATATCCTTACATATCAATCATAAAAACTTCTTGGACTAAGGGGAAAGGAAACATAATAAAGGATTGAGCTCTGATCCACATCAAGGGAAAACATACAATGGAATCTATCATAGTATTAATAAGGCATTAAAAATATGGTCCATATAAACAATAATCAAATTTACCATATAACTAATACCATTAAAACATGACTAAATATATGGATAACATATGCACATAAATAATAACATGGATAATAATAACTATTTTCATAATGATACAACGAATAATGTCATACATCATAATATTACTATGAAGGCCTTGTATGAAGAAAACGTATATAAACATGAAAGGTATATCCCAAATACCCAAACTAGTTTGTCTGGTGAGACCTACTGATTCATAGAGGTGATATAATAGGCCTCATCCACAACTTACTAAGTAAAATTCATTCATTATATAAAGTTGTGAATAAAAATTCAATACAAAACCAACATAAAAATTCATATTGAAAAACTAGCATATGAAAGGTAAATATTTTCTCTAATCAATTAATATAACATGATCATAAGACATCTAGAGTAATATGGAAGATGATATCAAAATATTATATCTCCATTAAAAAATAATATTATCTATATAATGTAAATATATATGAAAATACATTTAAAAGGTCAGTGGAATATTTTTTAGGAAAATACCATTTTCATTTTAAAATCAAAAAAATTAAAAGATATTAAATTACTAAAATATTATGAAAATAATATTATTTTTAAATAAATTTTAAAAATACTAATTTAATATTTAATGTATTGAGTGGTCATGAAATTGGGAAATTCTTTCACGTCTTGTACACTGAAAAGAACTACTTTCAATTTTTTAGAAGAAACTCGAAAACACTTCATTTGGAAAATGATAAAGAGATTCCTTTTAAATTATTTTTTAAAAAGTAAATAATGGGTAAAAATGAATTTAAACTATCATATGATAATATTATAAAAATTATTTAAAACATATTTAGACAACATGGGCATGGAAGAAAAAAGATTTTTGACCGAAGAGAGAAATAAAGTTAATTCGCCTTAAAAATATTCATTCAGTCTCTTGAATACATGAAAAGAGGAAAATGAAAGAAAAAAAATTAATTTATTGAAAAAAATAGAATAATAAAATATACTATATTTAATATATAATGATTAAATATCTCTTCAAAATGTTTCTTAGATATAAAAAATATCGAATAATGATGATATTGTTAAAAAAACCATTACCACTTTGATAACATTTCAATCCTAACACCCGTGAAACAAATATAATGAAATAAAAATTTAAATACCGTGTATATAAATAAATTTATCATATAAAACATAAAATTGGTATTATATAAACCTCATAAAATAATATAGGTTAATATCATAATAATGTCCCAAAGAATACATTTTGAGACGTAGGACCCATACGTCAGGCCTGACTTACTTCATATGTGTTCAATCATAATTCCTAAAAAATATATTTTTATTATAAATATATTATAGAATCATACACACATATATAATACCATATTTTATTTACATATGACATTTTATCACCCATTTATTATTAATTATTTAGTAGATTCACTATTCCAGGTGACCACTCCTTTATCTTTCATGTATGTTTTGGTTCATAAATTATGGTCCTTATATATTGATCATGGTTAGATCATATCCAAAATATTAATATTTAAATCAATATCATTTATATTCCATTTATTTATTTATAACTTTCCATTAAAAGTGGAGATTAAAAATCAATTACACTATTCAGGGAGATGGTAAGCTATATGTATGCATGAACTATATTTTCACCTTTCAACAGATAGAATGAATTAAATTTAAATAATAGTTAAAATATAATAATTAATAATTATATCATATACATCATATATATTAATTAAATCTATCCATATTACCATCCTTTTAAGTCATAGCTAGAAAATTAATCACATCGCTTCGTAGTGGTGGTATTCCACACGCATGCCTGTGTGATGTTGTCATTTTCCAATGGATTGTTAGGTAATAATATAGATAAAATAATATAATTCTAGAAACATAATTATTTCATAAATATATTATTTAAATATTAGTTCCATATTTATAACCATACAAGTAAAATGGTGATGAAAATTAATTACAATGCTATGCAGAGACTATAAGACGTACATACACATGATCAATGTGTATAATCATGATTGATATTTTCATTTACCATAGGATGGAAAATATATGGAATTTATTTGTACCATAATAATTACAACATATAAATGTATTTATGATACAATATTTACTTTTTTAGGATGATTATATATTTTTTATAGGAAGTAGAAGATGAAATAAAATTGAATGATTGTAAAGATGACTTCCTCTTCTTTAGTATAATTCCTTTATATTCTTAATTATAGACCCTTGGAATTAACTTTCATGAAGACATAATTCTATAATTAATTTATAGAGATATTTATAAGGTAACTGTTTAGGGGATGATCGATCTTTGTTGCCCAAAGTTGTGTAAAGAAAAGGGATAAGGTGTTTCCTTTTTTAAGTGAGGGGAGGAACATTCAAAAAATTTCATAAAGTATTAAATTAATATAATTTATATTTCATGTAAAAAATGAATATAGATAGATTTAATTAGAATATAATATTATTAATATTATAAATCATCTCATATAATTAAACTTGGAAAAGTTTTTGATATCTTTTCACCCTTAAATTTTAGTTTTAACGCATCGTTAACCCTTTGCACAATTACCAAAACATTAAAGTTTTATACAATTTAATTGTCAATAATGTTGAAATAAAAATAAGAATGACACATAAATAGACCGTGGTATTTTTTTAAAATTTAACCCTTTAATTGTGTCGAATATAATCTTTTATGAATTTTAAATTATTTAATAAAATATTATTTATTAAAAAAATCCTTATTGTAATTTTTAGAACTATTCAATAAATTTGACTTTGAAAATAATATGGTAGAAAATTAATTTGAATATAATGCATTCAAAAATCCAAAATATGTTATATTCTTCTATAAAATTCTTAGTACACCATAACTCACTCAGAGAATATTAATTTTAGAGTTTTTATAATTCTTTTCTTGATTTTTCTATTATTTGCACAAGAACCGTGTCAATGTTATGTAAAATGTACGGTGATTATTTCATTACAAAAAATTATAAATAAAATTACATGATAAAAATATTTATCTATATTTCAAGTATTTTTTATAAAGAATAATAAGTTTATTTTATCTTTGTCAAAAAATATCATATATTTTAAAAGCAATAAAGTGTGATTTTTGACTTTATCTTTTAATTAAATGTTATAGAGGTAAAAATTAAAGAAAAATGGAACAAGATTTTTATAATTTAAAAAATATTATTAAAGTGGCCAAAATAAAATAATTAAATAGTATAAAATGTTTTAGAGAAATTTTAAAGTCTTATCCCAATCTCTTAAGCCTAGTTCACATTGTTTTCTCATACTTATGTAACAAATACATACTAAGTTTATTATTCCAAATGATAAAAAAAATAAAATGTTACTAATTAAAAAATATGAATAATCTAAATCCTAATAAGGTTTATATTTCCCATGATTCAATCTATATAACTGGAAAATTTAATTTAACAAAAAATACAAAATGTAACAAAAAACTATTTTTTGAAATAAATGTTTTAAGCATAAAAATTAACATATATGAAAATAGTGAATATTGATGATTTAATTAGAATTAAATAGATTATTATAAAACAAGTGGTTCATATTTCACTTAAATATCAAATATAAAATATAATAATACATTTAAATTACACCATTTTATTATAATAAATAAGGGCATTTGAATTTTTTTTATTCACTAAATTAACAATCATTTAAAAAAATACCAAAATTTGACACTAATTCAACTTTGATATAATGATTTAAAAAAATGTTATTAATATTATGAAATAAATTTTCCAAAAGTGAAATAAATTATTTATAATTTCAGTACACAAAATCTTATAAAAAATGATTTGAAAGAAAATACATTTTTAAAGAATAAAGTATTTTTTTAGAAAATTGAGTTATTATTTATTATTAATCAAAAAATTGTAAAAAATATATATACATATTTTTAATAATTTGGTTAACCCTATTCATACCCTCCAATCTAATGACTAGTTGATAATAATTAAAATACATTATAACACAGTGTATCACAGTCTGTTTAGATCATGGTATTGCATGTTATGTAATCTATCGATGATAATATTATTTTTTTGTGGTTTTACAATCAACCAGTGAAAAGGTCTAATATGGTTGTCAAAGAATGAACCTAGATCCTTCTACCCTCAGTTTTAAGATCAAGAGGAGAACATCCTGATGATGGAAATCCGATGTCACTACAAGCATTTTGAGTTCCTAGTGATTCCCTCTAATGTGACTAATCTACCTTATGTGTTCCTGGGATCCATAAACCCAATATTATTTAATTTCATGTATAGGTTCTTGGTAGTCTCTATTATAGACATTCTAATTTATTCTATATCATATGAGAAGCATGTAGAACATTTGAGGTTGATTTTTTTACTTTATATAGGAGAATCGCCTTTATGGCATGCTCTTAATGTTTTAGTTATATATTAGTGAGGTTAAATTTATTGGGGAATTTCATCTATGAACACATTGTATGCATGGAATGATAAATGATAGAGGTAGTATTATCTTGGGAAAAACCTCAAATCTTTTTTGAGGTGTGCAGGTTTCATAGTTTGGTTGAGTACTATTAGAAGTTTTTAATAGAATTTTCTTGGAGTGAAAACCCTTTTAATTATTTTACATGAAAAAGGAATTCATTCTCTTAGAATGATTAGTTATAAAAACCCTTCAAATAGTTAAGATAGTGGTTGACCAATTCTCTTATTATGAGACTTCCATAAGAGGGTGTTGGGTAAATGGTGTTCTGTGAGGCTTCTAGAGTTGGGATCGAGTGTGTGTTGATGTAGAGGTATTCAACGATTGATTATGGGTATGGGTTTATGAGACCCCATGAGTAAAACTACATGAACCATGACTTATGTTTGATAGGGGTGATATTTTATTTGAACATATAGAGGCATGATCTTTTGGTTGAGGTCTATTTAGAATATTCAAATCACTTAAGTCTTAGGTAAATCTTATCATAGAGATACCTTTATCCAAGAAAAAGGAGATGGATGGAGTTCCTTTGGTAGTATGATATTGAGATATTATACCACCTCAGTAAGAGAAAATTGGTAGAATATTCCCCCGATAGGAAATAAAATTCCAATTTTGTGAAGGAGGTTGTGGAGTAGTTTGCCTCATTGCAACTGACCTTAGTAATGGGGAAAACAGAAGCTTGTATAAAGACAACAACATTGACTCCACCACTTTTTCATCACCTGAGAGAGTCCCAATTATATGAATTAATTGTGATGTTCTATGTGAATTGATAACCTTAGGGTATACAATATATGGATTCTATGAAGCTGGGGAGAACACCATCCTCTTCAAAGGACAAATAGCAATACAAGTTTCAAAATGTAAGGAGGTATTAAGGGATTTCCCCAACTCCCCCTTGTACATATATCATGGAGTATAAATGATATACCAGGAGCATAAAATAATGTTTTTATAGACCTTCATCAAGTTTAATGTTGTCATGTTTGACATTATGTGCCTCACTAATTAGTTTTAGAAGGAAAATAACTTTGTCTCTTAAGGCTGGGCCTAACACTTGTAGGATCTCGAGAGAAAATAGGATGATGTATACCTAGATTTTGTTATGGGTATTCTAGAAATTATGAGAGATTGAAATAATATAAGGGTTATTGTTGATCAACTCACTATGTCTTATCACTTTCATTCCATTTAAGAGATGTTTATGGTGGAGAGTTTGAGACATGTGTAAATATGTGAAATTATCTGATTACATGGGAAATTGATGATGATTATATTTGTATGTTATTCCCAATTCACATCCCTATTGAGGATAATATTTTAGAAGGATTTCAAGACTATGTTAAGGATGATCATGATGCTTCACACCAAGATAGATAACCATATAGTGTAGGATATTCATGTTTGGGAGGGTATATTGAGAGATAATGTGATAGATTTTGGTAGGAAATAGGAGTATCACCTACCCTTGGTGAAGTTTTAGAATATTAAAATCTAACACCCCACAAATTGAATGCCACCATTCAAGAATCTTTATGAGATACCCTAAAGGTCACCCTTATGATGGATTATGATTAGTGGGTCTTATATTGTATGGATAAGGATGGTGGAGGCGGTGATTGATAAGGTTCAAGTGATTTGAATAATTATGAGGATCGCTCAGAGATAAAAAAAATATTATATAGTAAAAAGTCATAATCCATTGTATTTTTAAGAGTGTGACCATGTTTACCTGATATCCTTTCTGTTAGAAGTTCTATGTTAGGTTTAATGTGGTATAAAACTATACAAGTGGTTCATCGAGAAATATCAACTCCTATCTTGGGTTAGATAGGTAGCTTATTGCCAAGCCCCGTAGTTTTAGTTGTATGGTGTACACAACGTCTTCCACATGTCACAGTTGATGAGGTACATGCATGACCCATCACAATTTTTTTACTTTGTTGACATGGACATTGAGGAAGAAGCCACATTTTCTATATACCATATGGCTATCCAGGATCAGAATGAAAGGATAGTTTATAGGTAAGCTATGCTACTCGTGTGATCTCTTTAGTGGAATAGGATCCCCCAAGAGATCTCATGGGAGGTTAAGAGTTAGATTAAATATCAATACTATCAAAATTTTAATTAGGTTTTTATTTTTAGGGTTAAAATATCAGAATTTGGGGAGAGTGTGATGACACCGATTCTCTAATTTAGTCCCTTTTGGATATTTCTACTCTGTTCAAGTTTTTTCAAAGATGTCATGGTGTTACAATTTTCATAGGAAAACATAATTCAAATATTTAAAAAATTAAATATATTATTCCATGCATGTTAAATTTTTAAAAATAATGGATTTCTATTTGAATGTAATATCAGGTAAAAAAAGAAATATAATTGTATATAAAACACTTGGTTTATGATAGGTGTGATATAAGTTTTGTATTCCTCTAGATTTGGGTTATTTAAAAGTCACAACCTAAGGAAATAATGAATTAAATAAATTAAATTTACTATTTCTTTAATCATCCTCCCTAGTGGCTCCATCTATATAATATCTTTTATATCCCAACCCCATGGGTAGCCAAATATCCTTATTATATTGATATGAGGGAATTTTCACTATGGGGAGGACCTACAACATCTGATCTAGGAGGTTTGGTGATCGATAATTAAATTTAATGAATCAAGTAACTGATTAAATAATTATTGGATCTAGATAATGACAATGATGTGAAATAATTCTATTCTTGTGATCAATCCAATCACTAAGCAGGGATTAATATTTATTGATTCTTTCCAGGGTATTTTTGGTGTCAAGCATGGATAATTAATCTACTTTTAATTCTACCATAACCATAATGATTCCATTGATAGTTTTTCATTTGGTCCTATATATCATTTACTATAGAATTACTCTGATTATATATATGTTTTCATGATTGTGATCGATGGACTAGTTCACAAAATCCATCAATAATTTCACTTTTTTTATTTTACCTCTCTCCCCACATTATTTATAGGTTCATCATTGGATTGTGAAAGGATGATAGGTTGACTAATGATCAGGTTTGACATGAAATCGAACTTACAATTACATTGTTTTGTGAAATTGATGACATATAGGTTTATTTTTGGAAGTGATGGAAATTCATTGTGAATTCTAGATGAACAATGGAAGTTTGGGATATTGAAAGATGAAAGAGGCATGATAATCATAATAAACATCCCAAAATCCAATGGAAATATTTTTTTTCTAGTCATCGTAGGTTGGAAGTCGATGAATGAAGATGGTTACTTCATGATTGGGTCTTTAGATTAAACAATGGGTGAGATTTTCAGCAATTTTGATGGACGTGTGATGTTCTAAGAAGAATACTTCACTGTTTATGAAATTCTTGACAACACGTCATGTGTTTTTGAAGAACACACACTATGTTGTCTTCTTTCTATAGACTCTAGGGTTTCCATGATGAGTTTAATACCACATCAAAATGTTCCAGGAATATATTCTATATAGACCTACTCTGGTAGCCAATCCATGAATAGGGTGTACACACTTAGGTCCCTGAGTGGTCCTACACAACATATTCCCCTAATAGATATGTCTTTTTTATTTACATGACTAGTGAATCCCTATCCTAGAGGTACACACATGAGATGCTTTGAAGTCCTATAAAACATATGGATTATATCAAATACACTGAACTTACCCTTTTATATGCCACGTGGAGTCGCAAGACTTGTAAATATAGGAACTAAAAAATACACCTAATACACCCCAAAGTTAGCACTATAACATCCCCAACCCAGTTCTCCCTCAAGTGACTTAGCCAATTAACTATATGACTTTAGGTTTTCCCCTCCTTATACCAGATACTTCTAATTAGTAGTGGGTTTGTAAGTAATATAGTTGGGAGAAAATACAATCTGGTAAAGAGTTGCAATGAGAGTGGGAAAATAATTGTAGATTAGTGGAAATAACAGTATAAATATGAATAATTTAATAGAAAACCAAATACGATTGGGGAAAATTGAATAAATAAAAATAATAATAGAATAATTTAATAACATACTGAATATAACTAAATGATGTTATGAAATAATTATAGAAAAATTAAAAATAAAACTCAAATGAAGACTCCAATGACCCCAATCCCAAATCCCATCTTGGTCCTATCTCCAGGCTCCAATCATCCATAAATCTAAAAATCAACAATGGGGTCCCCTTCCCTTATACAAACCTACCTCCATGAAATTTATCCAAGTACTAAGAGGTATCCTATCTAGGGTGTGAGTAAATCATAGTTTTTTAAAACCACCATATAGAAAAAAATCTTGTTTTAGAAATATATTTCTTGTAATAAAGTGAATATCATGATATTAATTTATTTAATTAATATATTACATGAAATAAACTAGATAACACAGAAGTTTTAGGGTGACACCAAGGGCCAGTATAACCTACTTTGGAATCCAAATTGGCATCTCTTTCTTGGGAAGTATTATACTGTATGAGGATAGATCACCCATTTGGTGGAAGATTCTTCTATCGAGGATAAATCAAAAAAACATAAAATTTAAAAAATAGCATCTACCCATATGATTACCATAATCTAGGGATCAAGAATCCAAAGATTGTACATCTGGTACAAATACACTATATAATCATATACTCCAACCTCATGCATCCAGTACTAGCACGCTTAGCCCACAAGTAGTATCAAATCATGCACCTTGCCCTTAGGCATCAACATAATCCCATGTCCTATTAGAAAAACCTCAACATGCCTCAAACCATATCACACTCAGGCATTAATCTTCTTAGTTTCCTATAAACACAGAATCTATCCAATCAAAATCACAAGGCCAATAAGGAACATTCCTGATATATCGTCACAAGGAAAAATGATCAAATTATCAAATTATGATCTCTCTAAGTGAATAAATTTCATTAATTCAGGTTTCTAATTATCATCATAATTATCCCAGAAATGTTTCATAAAGATCTTGTCTCAAGGTTTATTAGAATTCCAATTAATCAATTTTAGCCAATGTGATGCTATCTCAAGAAACCCGTACAAACCATCTGTTATAAAAATTCTAAAATTTATCCTAAAATCAATCAACTTATCCAATTTATCACAGGGATCTAATGAAAAGATGACCATGTATCAACAAGGATCAAAAATAGAACACAATTTGGGGTTCTATATGTCTAAACCTCTTTTCTTTGGACTATATGTATTTTAACAGATGATCGAATAGAAAATAATTATTAATAAAAATTAATTTTCCAATTAATTTGTTCATGTGTGGAGTTTTCTAGTGTGATCACACATATGGAATTTTCCATGGATAATTAAATCAGTCAAATGTGATAAATTCTATACCACCCACCATTATTCTGTGATCAATGAAACATGCTCAAATTGTAATTTGAATGGAGAAATGATTGTGAAGGAGATCAATAAGAAAAACATGATTACACAAACATCAATATCAAAATTCTGATTCAGTGACTAAAAGGATATCACACCGTTATTATCAGAGATATATAGGAAGGATAAAATTAACGAAAAGACACTCATTAGATATCAAAGGCTAGACTAATATGTCCATATAGGAAGGAATCACCTAAGAATCACTTGGATTTACCATATGGTTTGAGAGAGAAGAATCCATCATGAATTGAAAATTAATTATACATGAAACTTGGATAAAAATAATAATCTAGAAACATTCATTACAAGAAACCTTTTAATGATTTGAATTTCAAAACTAATGAGACATGTGAAAAAATATGTCACGTCAAGTTTAATTAACACCAATTGACAATTTTTATGATGCGAACTAGTTTCTAAATGTGTAAAATTTTCATGATTTGAACAAGTTCACATAATCTTTCAAGGAATAGGTTCATGTTGTATAACCCATTCTTGCTAGGAAAGTGTCTTGTAGATAGATGAAAACCCATATTGTATAGGAAAACTGAAACCACCTTCTAATATTTCCAAACCCATATAGAACCCTTGAAAGTCTTTGACAAATTAATATCAAAAACCCATTAATTAAAATATATATCCCTAAACACTAGTTCATTTACAAACAAAGGACCTCTATACCGAAAACAAACTTGACCAATAATGTTTAAAAAAAGAAGAACCCAACCAAATGGGGCTAAAAAACACAAATATAGAAGTATGTGGAAAACAATGGGATATTACAACCTTCACACCATATAATAGCTCATCTCTAAGATACTCCAAACATAAATATGGGGTCTCAATGAATAAGACTAGACACTATGTTCACATATTAGATTTCTTATCCCAAGGATCATTTTGAACACACCCATACTGTCAGTACACTCTCACTACAGTTATAGTATTTTTCCAGAGATACTTCCCACTATGGTCCAAAATCCACATTGAATACTCCTCAAATAATGAATCAAAAAAACCATGACATCATTAACATCTATCACATGGGAAGGGTATTGAAGATATCTCTAAAGCTACAATACATGAAATACATTGTGAATGGAACTATATCACTACATAAGGGACAATCGGAATTCCATTGGACTAAAGTTCCCCACTATCTCAAACAACCGAAAAAACCTATGTTCAAGATTTCCATGTTTCCCGATATAGCACTTCCCAAGCATAAGAGACAACTGAAGGAAAAGAATATGACCCACCTCAAACTCAAAGACCAACTTCTATGGTCAATGTATTATTTTTTTCTTCTCTACATGGTCACCAAATTCTTTCTAATCAAATGAACCTACTTATTCATCTCCTACATGAGTCTCAACCTAATAAGCACTAAATCATTTACCATTATCCATCAATGAGGTAATAAAATGGACTTCTATAAAAGTACATAAAAGGTTCCATCAGAATCAATGTGTGGAATATGTTAGTATAGTTAATCTCTTTTAGTGCCAAAAGATGCTCCCATGAAAAAAAGAGTCCAAAACACAATCTCACAAATGATCCTCTAGAATCTTAGTTGTCCATTAAAATTGGATGTTAGTTTGTGGTTGGTAAGTTGTAATCAAGAGAACATGTGATGATAGATCCCTCTCAAGACCCATCCATAAATGAGAAATGAAATAATTATCTATATTAGAAATGATACTCCTCGATACACCATATAGTAAAACTATTTACCACATGTAAAGACTACCAATATAATAAAAAGTGAAGATATCCATGATAGGAAAAAAGAACATTACCTTCATTAGTTGATATAGAATCAAACATACTACATAATTATTTCGAGGATTCCTATGTTATCCTATCATGAAATCCATAGTAACATCACCCCACTTCCATTCAGGAATGGGAAATGACTTTAACAACCAAACTATCCTATGGTGATCAGATTTGGCCTTTTATAAAGTGAAAAATCTCTCTACTAGTATGGTTTTATCACGTTTGAATCATGAAAACTACAACATTTTATATATATCTTGATACATATTTTTCATCCCTATACGTACTGCCCATCCAAAAGAATGAAAATCTCTCATTAGATCCTCATGCAAGCCTGTAGGAACCCATACTTGGCCATGAATGATAATAACAAAGATACTTCCAAGAGTACATCCTGATGGTGAATCCACACTATATATGTTTTCTCTTAGAACTTGGACCACTAGATCAGATAACTTCTTGGTCTTTATTCGGTTCAAAAACACGAGTATAGGAGATTTCGATGTTAGAACTACACACCCTTAAGACTCATGAACATCTAGATATATGTCTGGAAAGAGTGATATCATCTACCAATCATCACAACACTCCCAAAATACCTCTATTTTCATCTTGAGGATCAAGTAATTGGACTTTTTTCCCTTACCCAGTGTGTAAGCTAGCACTAAGTCGAAAGACTACATATACTCAACCCACCTCCTCTGCCGAAGGTTCATGTCTCACTGAGAAAAGCTGTACCTAAGGATCTTGTGGTCCCTATACACCAAAAACCACTTGTTGAAAAGATATTGTCTCTATAATATTAGGGAATTTACCACCATATTTAACTCTAGATCATAAATATAATAATTTCTATCGTGCGGTCTCAACTATTTTGATCTATAAGTAACCATTCGACCCCCCTACATAAGAAATTCTATGAGTGAAACTCTTGATGCTTCATGGTATATGGTATATACCTTACCTAAAATAGGTAATTCAAGGATTGGGGTTGAGGTTTCCATACTCTTAAGCTTCTAAAAAATGCCCATTCAAGAATCAGACCAGACAATCTTCACCTTTTTCTTTTTCATTTCAAGAATTTGTGCTTCCAGATGAGAGATGTCTTGAATTAAACATCAATAATAACCCACTAAACCTAGAAATATCTGTATCTTAATGAAATTTTTGTGTATATACCAATATTCTAATGCTATAACTTTCTTTGGGTCTACTAACACTCCAACCTCGAATATGACATGACCTAAGTATTGTAGTTTATCAATCCAAAAAAGAAATTTAGAAATATTGGAATAAGTATCATGATCCCTCATTATAATCAAGATGATTTCAAGATTTTAAAAATGATATTGTGTTTATTGAGTGTACACAAAGATTTAATTGACAAAAACCACAAAAAAAGATCTAGAAATGGATGAAAGATCCAATTTAACAAGACAAATAATACTATAAGAGAATTCATCAGACCAAACGACATCACTAGAAACTCGTATATGACATAACTAAATCCAAAAGTATTCTGAGTTATGTTTGATGGTTTCACTATAAACTACTGATACCCGAATCTTAATTCAATTATAGAAAATATGATGGAACCTCTCAGATGATGGAAAATTTCATCGATGCATGGAAAGGAATACCAGTTCTTAACCTTCATCTAGTTCAGTCTATGATAATCCAAACCTAAGAATAAATTCCCATCATCCTAATTTATGAGAATCATGGGGGAACCTCATATATACATATTAGTTCATATGAAAAACCAGAATTATAGATTTCCCAACTAAAATTTCAACTAATGAAGCTCTATTAGTTCCATACTCTATGGAAGGATATATACTAGATTAGACCCTAGCACTATCTTGATCTGGAAATCAATCTATTAATCAGCTGGTAGGCTAGATAATTATTCCAATAAGACATCCTAAAAATGGACCAACAATAGAAGGAAAGTATCCTACTACATAACTCTATCATCCAAAATATGGACTGCTATCTGGGCCGTGATATAATACAATCTAAACTGAATTTGTCTTGCATGACCAACATGAAGATCCCACTCAACCTGGGGAGTATAGATGCACCCATATTGAGAAAAATATGTAACTCTCCTCCAATTATAGTTTATATGAGCACGATATAGAACTATCTAATCTATAGAAATAAAAAAATTGAATCTTGTCATTTAAAACGAAAAAACTTCCTAAATGAAATGATATTTAATATTTTAAAGAAGACACTCCTTGCACTGCTTGATACCCTCTTACAACACTCCCAAGGGTGTGTCAATGGTCATGACCCCATTGATGATCTCTACATCCAAAACCAAACACTTTTATAAAAATTAGAAGATATAAATTAACATGACAAATCCATATTTAAAAAAACACAATCTATGGTAGATGATACGTGAATCATACCTCTATCTGTGGATGTTCATGTATCTAAGCTATCTAGATTAGATTTCATAACATGAAGTTGGATTACCCCTCTACCCAAGGTATCAGTTTGACACCCTTGTATTGTTTTCTATGAGTGGTACTACCACTACTACAATATATTACCACATCCCCTGCCACATCCTGAATGTCTATTATAACTCCAGTTAACTGTCTGTTAATCAGTAGCTGAGCCCCTCCAAGAAATAGGTTCATATACTGATCCCTTTCCATGTAACAATTGAAATAAGTAACAACAAAACTTATAAATATGACCAAACCTACCAAAAACATAACACTCCACTACATGGTAAAAATAATGTGTGTGATTGTTTCTTAACATAACACTCTTAAAACACTACACTAAACCATGGTCCTAAGGTGTAAGTCCACAAACATGACTACTATATTTTCTACCTCAATATAAAAAACTATAATGGCGATGATTCTCTCCACTGGAAGAAGTGTTATCATATCTCCCTACTAAACCGTATGGACCCTACTCAGGGCCTCTCTCAGATTCCCTTCTATGATGGCAGCATGATTCATCATGTCTTTAAGTCTTATCAAGAGAATGAAATTCACCTGTGACCTGTTCTCATAGAAAATACCATCTTAAAAATGCCTTTCCTCGACATCCTCATCATTTACTAAGGGTAGAGTGAAGCACTATAGGTTTGTGAAGTATCCTATGTAGTCCATAACTAACATTTAGTCTTGTTTTAGATGCATGAAATCACAATCCCTATTATCCCTAAATGTCTCAGGATAAAAGTGTATCATGAACTTTATCGCGAATCCCTTCCAGGATAAATACCTTTTCTTCTAGAGTAGCTCTAGAATGTCCAACCAATTCTTGGATAGTCCATGAATAATGTAGGAAGAAATAATTATCCTCCTATATGCATGTGAATCAATATTCTTGAATATCTTCTGGAATGACTCAATCTTGAACTATGATACATGGGGGCCTCTCTCCCCACTGAACATTGGCGGATGTTGTACCTGAAACTCACTCACCATATCATAAATTTATAGTATAGTGTGAATTGTATTTTTTTCCATGGATCACATTCCCCCCAGAATGCTATTATGAAGATTAAAATATATATAATACTTTGTATCTATAGGAATCTCAAGTTTAGATTCATTATTAGCATGTTAATTTCCTCTCTAATGATGCTAAATTGAAAGATAAAAAGGATAAATTTTACCTACAAGAAAAACACACTCATTAGAAAACTGAATAAAATCATGTTCAACCTCAACATGTGACAACAATAGAGAACCACTAGATCTTGGAATCCCTAGAGTTTTCTCAACAAAATAATTGGAATGATACACCGGTTCATTCATTTCATTTGATAGATATAAATATAATCTCCTTTAATAGTTCAAATAGGAAAATATATCAAATGAAATAATATTTCCCTATTATGAAAAATACATGTCAATATATATCCCTATATGCCTATCATGGTGCTTGAATACACATATCCTTCCCTAATGAGTAAATAATTGTAACATAAAACAATATGTGAATCACCAAAGGTGAAATAACAACAAAATGTAATAATATATCATCATGAACAAAAATTACATCCCTAGGAACTTGTATTTTGCCTTGTACATGGATTAACAACCCTGATGAAAAATAATATTACCAAGTCCCAATACATCATAGTCTCCATTATTTCTTTCCCAAATAGTAAAGCAACAAAAAAGAAACATGAGCCCTAATACCACTTTGTAATGTTCCCAACTTGGTTCTACCTCTTGTGGCTAAGCCAGCTATCCCCCTAACATCTGTATTGTCTCCCTATATTCCAGAGGCTACTAACTCATAGAAAGGTTGTAATTAATATTGAGGAGACTATACCCTCTAGTAAATAGTTTCAATTATAGCGGAGAAATAATTGCAAAGTAGTGGAAAAAAATATAGAAAATATGAATAATTAAACAGGGAACCAAATATGACAAGTGAAAAAACGAATATATCTATTTAATAAAATAATAATTTCATAAAAATATGAATTTAAATAAATTATGTTTTGAAATTAATATAGATAATATACAAAGAAAACTCAAATAAAGACTCTAAAGCCACCTGTCCCAAACCCCATGTCGGTCTCGTCTCAAGGATCCAACTGATCCATGAAACTAAAAATCAACAACAAGGCCCCTTTCCCTTGTTTAAACCTACATCCATGAAATTATTCTTGGTAAAAAACTGTATCCCATAAAGGGTGTGACTACAACGCCGTAGGTTGACACCATAATGTATAATAAATTCCAGTCTGATAAATGTTGTGCATAAAATAAAGTGATAATCAGGGAACTAATTTATTCAATTAATAATGCACATGAAAAAAACCTATTGAACCTAATTTTATAAGGTGACATGATGGGATAGTCCAACCTACTTCAGTTCCCTATTAGGAATCTCTATCTATAGAAGGATCCACCAACATCTGGATGGATCACCTAATCTGTGGAATATTCTCCCACCAAGGCTGAATCGCCTAAAACATCTAATTAACAAAATGGAATCTACCCATAGGATATCTAGACTCTCAAATTGGATAATCTATATACTATTCATCAGTACCTTAACCATCTAACATAATCATATACTCCACCCTCGAGAATCCAGTACAAGTGCAGATAGACCACATGAGGTATGAAATATTTCACTTAGCCCTTATGCATCAAAATAATCCTACATTTCATCAGAAATAAATTAATATGTTTCAAATAATCTCAACCTAAAAATCAATCTAATCAATTTCACCTAAACACAATATATATTATTGAAAAGTCACTTTCAAATAACACACATCCCTGATATATGATCCTTAGACATGATGATAAATTTATTAAATTGTAATTTTTCTAACCAAATATATTTCATTAATTTAGGTTCCTCATTATCATAATAATTATATCAAAACTATTTCACCTTGATCTTGGCCCTACGATTATTACTATTCCATTTAATCAGTTTAAGCCAAAGTGATTCTATCCCAAACAACCACTATAAAACACGTGTTATGCCAATTCCTAAATTTTGGGAGCAAACAATCAATTTTTATTATTTATCATATATCTTTAATAATAATATGGACAAGTATAAATAAGGCTCTAGGTTAGAACATCATTTTGGTGGAAACAATTCTCAGTCTCCATGCCTTGTACCCAAAAATATCTAATAGATAGTCTAATAGAAAATAATTATTAAAAAAGATGGAATATCTTTATAATATGGTCATGAGATCAATATTCCATCATGATCACACATTATCCATATAAAATGGATATACATATCAAAAAAAGGTATAAGTTTTATACCACCCACCATTATTCTATGATCAAAGAAACAACCTCAATGGGGAATGCCAACTGATAAAAGAAGGTGAAGGAGATAAAAAAATCTAGATAAAAAAACATCAATATAAACCTCACAATTCAATAAGTAAAATGATATTAAACTACTATAATAGAGGATAGTAGAAGGAAGGATAAAACCAAATCAAATGAACTGGCTAGAGATAGAACTCTAGACTGAGATGTATGGAAGTTATGGAATAACCCAAGAATCATTAGGAGTCTCCCTATGGTTCGAGAGAAAAGGGTAAACTATGAATTTAAAACAAGTCATATGTATAGCAGTGATAAAATTTTTGATCTCAATAAATTCATCATATGAACCCCTTTCATTTTATTAATTTCATGACTAAAAAGATACATTAAAAATAACATCACTATGTGTTCAATTAACAATGATTGATAATTTTCATGACATTAACATATCTCACATCTTGTAAGATTCTCATGCTCTAAAATAGTTTACGACATCTACTAAGTAACATACTTATGTTGTGTTACCCGTTCATAATGTGAAAGTGTCCTATAGATAGGTAAAAACCCATATTCTGTATAAAAACTCAAACCCCCTTATATACTCTCCAAACCAATGGATAACCATTGGAATCCTTTGAAACATTTATAAATGGACTCTATTAATTAAAACAAACATACATCCCCAAAAATTTGGTCATTTCCCAAAAAGGGATCTTTATCCCCAAAAGGAAATCAACTACAAGGTGTAAAAGAATAAAAAACCAACCAAAAGTGGTATAAAAAACTCAAATATAGACATACATAGAAAAATATAGAATCTTAAAAACACGATGTACTTTTTTCAAATATAATATCTTTTTTATATCTTTCTTTGAGACTGAAAATTATAGTAATGAGTAATTATTCCAAAGTATTTTTCTATCTTAGATGTGATGGGGTCCTTTTTTTAACCTGAGAGATATAACAAGTGATGAAAATACTGAGTCACTTTTACCCAAGCTATGGTTAACCATTACCAGGATCCAGCTGTAATCATTAGAGTTTAAATTGGAATAAATACACCTATGATATAGAAACATTATATTAGGGTGTGGGTATCCCATATCCTTTACATAAGTTGGATCAATATTCCCCATAGACATATAGGTGTGGTTCCTCTATCTATGATTTCGGTACTCCCCCCTCATTGAGGTCTAGAGGGAAGTGAGTCATCCGATGGATTTAATAATCCTTTGATTGGGGAATCAACCAATGAGGTGTCTCCCCCATTAAATTATCTTGAGGTTATGTGATAGAGTGACTTATATTCATGATTAATGAAGCCATAATAAGAATCATATTTCATTTATGGATTATTTTGATTGAGATCTTTATCTATATTCACCTCAGAATCTTGATGAATATATATATTTTCCCTATGGGATTCTTATGCCACATTTTTTGGGATAAGCTAACCATCTTATTTTTATTTATCCCTTTATATTATTCATGGGTAAAAACTAGGTAGGTATTTACTCACACCTATATGGGATTTTCACATGTATTTCATGTCTTATGTAGATGACATACATCTTTTCTTAGACCTGGAGTAGGAAGAGATTAGTTTTACTAAGAGGCTATGATCACATGTGAGAGCCCCATTTTTTAAAAGAGAAACACCATCTTCGATAGTGAATATAAAATGAAACACAAATATTATAAGATAATGTAACACACTGATACATTATGACACATTTCCTTTAAAATAAATTCAATCTCTTTGATATCTTATAATTCATACAACACCAGTTTCAAACGAAAAATGATATTCTATTTAAATATTAACATTTAAACATAAACACTATAAGCAAGCCATTAGGCTGGTGGGTATGAATGAGACAAAATAAATTATGAAACTTATATATTTTTTTATAAATATATAAAATAAATTCAACGTTTATCATTTTATTAGAAATAAAAAAATATTTATTTAAAAGAAAAATATTTATTTTTAAAATTCTATTTTTCTAAAAGGTGGTTAAGTCACACTTTATGAACATAATTAAAATTTAAAGGATTTTGGAAAATTTATTTGAAAAAATGATTTATTTTTAGAATTCAAAAAGTCCAAATTATCTTTCAATAAATTTTTGAGATTTTTCCGAAAAGGATATTTTTTTATGAATAGTTAAAAATGCTAGGTTTTATTGAAAAATTCAATTTCATTTATATTATTTACAAGGTGAAATTAAATGTTTAACTATTTTTAAAGTTTCATTTGTTAAATAATATTACAATTTTTCTAATTTAGGTAATTAATATCAAATTCATATTTAATTAGGATATAAAAACATTTTAAAATTTTGAGTATTTTTCTTTGGAAAAATTATTTTTTTAATGCGTGAGCATGATTAATTTTGAATTCAATTTTTACAATTTTATTAGATGAATTTGGAAAAATGGATTCAATATTTGGAATCATAATAATTAATATGATCATTTCGAAACTTCCTTGTGTGTCCTCTCCCCCACTTATAAAAGGCCACCCATATCCTACCTACTTCACACATAAAAAACAATTTATTTTGGCCATGACCTGACTAAATATATTACTTAATTACCTTACCATATTATAGATTCCATATTTTTTTATAAATAAAATCTATTAATTATTTAATTTAACCCTAAATAGGTTTCTTGAAGAAGACGTAAATTTTTTAAAAATATATTTTCATTTTACTTTTTCTTATAACTCCTAATATTATCCATATATGATAATATAATAACAAAAGTGTATAAAAAATTCTTATAAGTTATTATTTTAATTTAAGGACCTATATAAATGTTCTAACACCATGATATTTTGAAAATAACACTATGTTCGATGATTATGTTAAGCGCAACACGATGCTTAAACAAATGATTAAAAATTATTATTTAATTGTGGTAGTTATCACCTAGCCGATAGTATCGTGGGAATGAATGATATTATCTAAATTATGAGAATATAGATTAAAAATTAATATAAAATTCATACATTTTTACCAGTTAATTAAAAAATAAAATAAAAACTAGTAGAATATAAATGATGTGTTTTTTATAAAAAAACCTTTTTATGCCCGTAATGGCATTTTATATAATTAAAGTAAGATTATATCTATTAGTGTAATATATTAATGAAATTTATATTTTATATATTCAATTAAATGTTTCTAATTTCTCCCAATAAATTTGATAGTCTAAAGAAAAGAATAAATCCAATTTTAATTATAAAAGCTATATTTTTCTAAAGGAAATTTTACCACCTTCTAATGGAGAACCAATTATACAAATAATTATTAAAGAATTTTTAAATATTATTTTATAAACTAAAATTAAATTTATAAATAGGAATATAAAAATTTTCTTAGGGTAATTTTTTGGTTTTTTTCAATGAAGTTTCATATTTTTTTGAATAGTGAAAATAATGAATTTTAATTGAAAACCGACTTTTCATATAAATAATTAATAAGGGTAAATTATATTTTTAATTAGTAATAAACTCAATTTGGATCAATTATAAATATATTAATAAATTTTAGGTGTTATTAATTATTTTTACATATAATTTAGATATAAAAACAATGTAATCTTTTCAACATTTTCACTTTAAAAACCCACTTTCTCTTTCGATCAAGAGGATTAATTTTATATTAAATTTTACTGATTATGTGAATTTAATTTGATAAAATGTATTAAATATTTGGATTTATAAGGTAAATTTTATTTTTTAAGTTTAATTTAATTTTTATTCATAATATATTTACCACGGAAAAGAAAAAGATTTTCCGCAGTATAGGTAAAACAATGAAATGGGTTAAAGTTAAAAGAAAAAAGATTAGAATTGATAAAAAATAAAAATTTAAATGTATGGTTGATGTATTTATAAAAAATAAACATAAATTATAACATTAATTTTTAATATATTTCATTTTAACAAATTCCACCCCAATGTGTTTGGCTTTAATTATTAAATAATCATTATTTAATCACTTAAAACCACCCCTCCTCAAGTATAAATACAACCTCATTTGTCCTAAAAATTAATTAAGCTATAAAAATAACTTCCAAAACCCTTACTACCCACTTTACCCACTTAATAGATCTTATGGTCTCACCAAAATACCAATTCCAAGGTATTTAAGGGATCCTTCAACAAGGTGATATTCAAGAGGCAATTTTCTCAGACCACCTCTCTTATTTTATATTATTCTTCGACCTTATCCTCCCCTATTTCATAAATCAATGAATAATAAATATATAATAATTTAAATGGTGTATTTTTATATTTATAATGTAATATATTATATCCATACCTTTCCTTACCTCCTCTTATTCAAATAAACGAAACCATTATCCAAATTATGGTAGTTAATGGTCTCTGTGAATAATGATTTTTTTTTCATTTTTCATTACCATATTACTGGATTTTAATAAAAGTATTATTATTGTTAAATAAGATTTTAATAATTATATTATAAAATATTTCATATTTTTTATTGAAAATATTGACATAATATTAAATAAAATGAAACTTGTTTATGATGGTTGGAAAACCGCCCAAATAAACTAAATATATATCATCAATGTTTTATGAAATGAATAATCTTCATTTATGAAATAAAATTGAAATATGGAAGAATTTAAACATGTGTTAGTACATTAATACCATTTTATTTCACTTCTGAACTTCTATCCCCATTTTAGAAGAACTACCATAATTTTACATAGTTAAATCGACCAGGAATCCATGAATCAAAGACACCAGAAACAATGAAAACAATGAAATATTATTAATTAATGGGTTATAATATGTTACAAAATGATAATATAAAGTATTATAAATATTAATATACTTCTATAATGAATTAATAACACTATTCAAACTATTATACAGGAGGTTGTAGAATGGTACACTAAAGGTAAGTGTGAGGTAAGTGTTTTTTATCTCACTATTACTTCTGTAAGATATATGCCTTATTCCCAATTTATATGTTGAATGCGATAAATATATACAAAAATTTCATATAAAGTATCATTATCATAATTATCTACATGGTAATCAATGTTCGATTTGATAATTATTACTTTTATGGGGTATTTTATTCGACTGATTGCAAGTGGTAAGGGATTTCTTAACTCAATTTTTATCCATTTGGTTAAACATATATTTAATTGATTATATCATGATAAGATTATGTATTAAATTACTTTTGTATATCTTATGTCATATTTACACTTGATTTATGTGTTTTTATAGTGGATACACATAAAAAATTCATTTGATTAACGATATGGGCTTTGTAAGGAAACTTATCTCAGTTTTACTTTATTGAAGCATATTTTAATATTATTAACCTCATTTATTTTTCATGGTATATATACAACCCCTTGGTTTTATTTATGATCATTATTCATTGAAAATTTATTTTCTATTAAATATCCATACGTATTGTATCATGGATATGATTATTTTCTAAGCCTTATACCGTTATTATATGTGATGTTTACATTGAGTGTTATTTGATTAATTGGGGAAATAATTTTAAATCCACACATTCTAATAATTATAGATATTTTTCGATAAGGAATATGGATTCATTAATTTAAAATATTAAAATATATATGAGGAATGATTTGGACTTGAAGTGATGAGTGGGGTCTGGTATAATATAGCCTCTCGATTCATCGATAGGTTTCATGAGGCAAATCAGTTGGCTAAATTAAATAGGGTTTTACCAATAGATTAAATAGTTTTATGAATGTACTTAATGATAGTGGTTCTTGTACCAGATACATTATGTATAATAATTATGAATTTACCACATTAAGAATCCAGTTATTATTATCCTGAGTATCTTCACATTTAAAAAATATATGGATGCGTTTCATTCTAAGTTTATTGATTAAATGGATTGCGTTCTCAGTTATTTACCATTCTATATAGATTATCATTATTGATTCAAGTTAGCTTTCATTGTAAATAACCCTTACTATGCATTTATTCTCACCTTTTATTATGTTTTATTTTACCTTAGGTTCCAAAGAAGTTTATTATGATTGATATGAAGGGTTATAGTAAGTGGAATAATGATTTTCCTAAAAAATATTTGAGTTTTATATCTAAAAAGTAATTTGAATTTCAAATATTTATCGAGTTTACCAACACTAATAAACTATTCAGTCCTTTGATTTATGATTTCTTGTACGTTATGACAATGTAATAAAGTGAGGGACTATATCTAGACTACTAGGGTTGGGGTCTTTAAAATTGGTATCATATCAAGTTTAGTAGAAACCATGGGAACTAGATTTAAGAAAACAAATATGATAGATTATAACCATATTAATGGGTTTCAGGATTAGTATAAGTATATAATATCATCTTATAAATTTAGAAATGGAAATGGAAAACCTATGTTAAACCTAAGTATTAATTTATTGATAAAGTGTTATGATTGGACAACTGATTAATGATTCGTTCCCACTATGTGATTTATCACTATGATTAGTGTTGCTCACAGTATCCTTTTGGTTTGATGGTTGTAACTAAAATTAACCAGGTTAAATGGAGAATTTGATTGAATTTTTTTTATGAGAAACCAAATGGGATATTAGTTTGAATGAAGTATATTACGATTATTCTTAATGAGTTAGTATGATATTGATTAATAACATGCACCTTAATCGACTATTGGACTCACAAAAGAAGAGAATGATAGATTTCACTGAGAGATTGGGTGGAGGAATCCCTAGAGTAATGATGAATCAGTTTTCTATATGTTGAGAATGTGAGAGGAAACAAACAAGTGAACATATTAACATAATGGGAAGATGTTTTGGGTGTAAAAATATAGATATAATGAAAGTAATTTTTCATCATAAATGAATAGTTTGGAATAATGGTATCCCTAATTTATTATAAATTGTTAAATGTTTTAAATCTGTAAAATATGGGAATTATGAAAATCTATATCCAACAGGAAAAACCATTAATATAATTAGAAAGTTTATATAATTAATTGTTATACTGTTGATGATGAAAAGACTACAAATGAAAAATGAAAGGAGGAATGTATTATGGAATAAGATGATGAATTATAGAATGAAGTTGAATGATTAAAGTTTATGTGTATTTGGATTCAAGAACTTTTTCTAGTAATTATATGGTTTTAATAATTATGAGGTATATATATTGTATTTTAAAAATTATTCACTTAGTATTTGGAATCATGTGATAAATAATACCAGTAACCACAAAAAGTGATTCTGTAGTCATTTGGTCTTCTAAAAACACATGATTTGGGGAATATAACCTTAATATGTGCTATATGGTCTGTTGATAATGATAAAGATATGTTTATATGATAATATTTGTTACTAGGAAGTCTTTTAGTGATTTTACAATCTATATTATCATTTCTGGGATTAAAAGACATTTGGATTTAAGGAATATATTCAATAACCCAAGATTTTATTTTTAGAATAATGCTTGTTTTCATTATTTTTTTAATTTGATAAAGTTACTAATTTTTTTGGTAGGTGACACTAAAAGTTACATTATGTTATTTTGGAAATATAATTCAATGTTTATTTTTATAAATTTTGTGACCTTCCTTGGGAAATTTTGTTCATTGGATTAGGATAAATGTATTTTGGATGAGTCATATGGTTAACTACTCATGGAAGATATTAAGATAAACTTTGGATACTAATCTGTGAGGTTAATGTTTGATTTATAATATTGGATAACCTATGCTAACAACATTGGGTTTGATTAAAATTTAGAAGTTAAAATAATTACTCGAGGAACTTATGTTTTATTAAAAGTTATTCAGTAATGAAAAATTCATACTCATATCCATTTCTTGACATAAGCGAAGAAGTGAAAATAGATCAAAGCACGAACAAATGATGATATTATACTTATAAAATTTAAATAAATCAAGTAATTTTATTTTATCAAGTGCTTTTCTATATAGTTAAAGGATCCCTCAACTCTAGGAAATGGATTTTGAAATAAAAACATAATATGCTTACTTTTCATAAAAAGGAATCAATGGTATTTTAACCAATCATAATATTTATTGTTTTGTTATGACTAATTTTCTAATGAACATGTTCTCTACGACTCTTAATCTGAAATTGATAGTTATATTTCTCTTTTTTGTCCATTTTTTTAATTTCAACTAATTATTTCTTATTCATAATCTTAGTTTTGTTGTTACCTTGGTATTTTCTTTTCACACTTTTTAAGAAGAAGTTTTATTAACCCTATATACGATGTAGTTTACCCCAAAAGGAAATTTTAAATATCAACCTTTGATTTTTTAAGTGAAATTTCAAATATCGAGGTTTTAATTTATTTAATGAGGTGAGAATTTAACACCTTGATATTTATAAAATAACATTATGTTCGATAGCTTATGTTACGTAGAACATCTAATATAAACAAATGATTAAATATGAATATTTAATTATGATAGTGATCACATAGCCATTATAATGGGAGGAATGAATTATATTAAGTAAATTATTAAAATATAGTTTATAAATGTTTATAAAATGAATCCATTGGTTTCCAATTAAATATAAATTAAAATAAACACCAATTGAACATAAAGGATGTATTTTTTAATAAAAGAAATATTTTTTTCCCATGGTGTTTTATCTTAATAAATTAAATTAATCACTATTAGTTAAATATATTAATGAAATTTATATATTATATATTCAATAAAATGTTTTTAAATTTACTTGATAATATTTATAGGATTAAGAAAATAACAAATAAAATTTTAAGCATAAAAGTTGTATTTTTCTATAAGGTAATTTTTCCGCCTTTTAATGGATCAAATATTCTAAAACTATAATTTGGCAATTTTTTAAATATTATTTGAAAAAATAAACATTATTTTTTAAATTTTAATATCACAATTAACTTTAGGTTAATTTTTGGTATTTTTCTAAGAAGTTTCATTTTTTCAATTAATTGTGAAAAATACAGACTTTTAATTGAAAAATTACATTTTGAATAAATAATTTATATAGATAAATTATTTTTTAAATCTGTTTTAATGTCAAATTATAATAATTATACATATATTAGTTCAATTTATGTCATTTTAATTATTACTATATTGAATTTATACACAGAAACTATATAAGCTTTTGAATATTTTCACTTTAAAAACCTAGTTTCTTGTATTGTCTACAAGATTAATTTTAAATGTAATAATTACAATTCTGTGAATTGAATTTGAAAAAATAGATTCAATATTTGGTATCATAAGTCCCAAATTATGTTGTGTATTAATTTTCATTTTTAGTAATAATAAATATTACATGGTAATTTTTTTTTACCATAGTATAGGTAAAATAATGAAACTTGTTAAAGTTAAAATCTAAAAGCTAAAAATACCTAAAAAAATTGAAATGTGTGGTTTCATTATATCTCAGCACTTACCATAATTTGAAAAATTAATTATCAATATAATTATTTGAAATTAATTCCACCCCAATGTGGTTGGCTTTAATTACAATATAATCATTATTTAATCAGTAAAAACCACCGACCATCAAGTATAAATTTCAACCCTCACCACCCAATTTTTCCAAAAAATACATTAATAACCTAAACTATTTTCTAAAAACTCTTCTACCCACTATTCCCACATACGAGTTCATCTGGTATCGCCAAAAGACCAATTTCATGGTCTTTATGAAATCCTTCAGGGTGGTGATATTCAAGAGGCAATTTTCTCAAACCACCTCTCATATTTTGTTTTCTTCTTACACTTTCTCCTCACAAATTTTATCCATAAATGAATAATTTCTACAAAATAATGTAAATAGGGAATTTTATGTTGATAATGTAGTATCTTATATACTTCCCTTTTGTTACCTCCTCTTATTCAAAGAAAGGGAACTATTTTCCAAATTATAGCAGTTAACCATCTTTATGAGTAATGATTTTTCTCATTAATAATTACTTCCATCATGGATGGTAATAAAAGTATTATTATAGTTGAATCAGATTTAAATAATTATATTATATCCTATTTCATATTCTAGAACTAATATATATATATACATAATACCAAATAAAACAAAACTAGTTCATGATGGTCGAGAAAACCCCTTAAATAAATTAAACAATTATTATTAATATATCATCAAATTAACTAAACTCATTTCTATAAGAAAAAATGATATATGGGAAAATTTAAACATATATAATTTCATTACCAAAATTTCATTTAACTTTGTTAGTTTTATCCCCATTTTAAGAGAACAATTGTAATTATACACTGGTGAACCGACCATGAAACCATGAAACGAACGTACCTTATTCAAGAAAAAAATGAAATATAATAAATTAATGGGTTATAATATATAATAAATTGATCATATAAGGTATTATAAATATTATTATTGTTATTCAATTAAATAATAAATTTATTTAAACCATTATATTTGAGGTTAAGTAATGCTACACTAAAGAGAAGCGTGAGGTATGTGTTTCTCATCTCACTTTTACTTCTGTGAGATATATGTCTTATTCCCCACTTATTTATTTTGTGTGGTGTATGTATAATTCCCTTTGATATAAAATATCATGAATATATATATATATATATATAAATTATATTCATGTTTTTCATTTGATAATTATTACCTTTATGGGGGTATATGATTTGATTGATTATAAATTGCAAGAGATTTGTAAACTCAATTTTCATTCACTAGGTAAAACATATATTTAATTGATTACATCATGGAAATGTTATGTTTGAAATGAATTTTTATTATATTATATTTTATTTCCACTTATTTTATGTGGATTTATAGAGGATACATATAATTAATTCATTTGATTAACGATATGATATATGTAAGGGAATTTGTCTCAATTTAACTTCAATGAGGAATATATTAATATTATGAACATAATTTATTTTTTATGGTATATATACTTTAGTGGTTTTATTTATGATCATCATTCATTTCAAATTTATTTTCTCTTCAATTTTCATACTTTTTATATCATGTATATGATTATTTATTAAGCAATATACCATTATTATATACAGTGTTTACTTTGAAAGTTATTCGATTAACTGGTTAAATAATGTTAAATCTGTATATTCTACTCAATATGAGTTTTTTTGATAAGGCATATTGATATTTTAATCTAATATATAATTATATATATATATAAATAATACTTTGGAATTATAGTGGTGGGTGAGCCTGGATATTTTATAGCCCCTCAATGTATCAACGAGTCTCATAAGACAAAATTATTTAGGCCAAATTAATCATGGTTTTACCTATGGATTAGACATCTTATGAATAGTATTGGTGGTATTTGTTCATTTGATTCATACATGTCATACAAAAATTAATAATTCACTACAATAAAAATTTAGTTTTTATTATCTATAGGATATTCACTATAAAAAAATATATAGATGAATTCATTCTCAATTTATTGATTAAATGGATTATGAGCTCAATTATTTACATTTCGATATTGAATATTATTATTTATTCAAGTTAGATTCTATTGTAATTAACTAATAATGAGAAATTTATATAACTCATTTTATATGTTTTATTATTACCCAGTATTCCAAATATTTTATTATGATTTATATGCAGGGTTACACTAAGAGGAATAATGGTTTTCTCAAAGAAAAAACTTTTTAATTTCATGTCCAAAATGTAACTTGAATTTAAAATATGTATCATGTGTACCAATAACACTAACCTATTAAGTCATTTTGGATGTGATTTATTTTAATCTATAAAAATGGAATAATGTAAGGCACTAACTCTAAGCTACTAGGGTCAGGGTATTTATACATATCTTATTCTATCAAATGGGAAATTAGAGCATCTTTCTTGTGTACGATAGACTACTACTCCAAATAATGATGTAATTTTTCCATAACCACATTAGATGTCTAGATATAATTTTTTATTTAATATATTTATATGATATTTATAAAATAATTATATTTCTTTAATTATTATATCACATATAACTTTTTTACTTCTCATTTTGTGGGGGATATTATAACGCTACTCATAGGTATATAAGATTACCGTCTCACGATGCAATATGAGTTGTTTATCACAAAAAAATCACATGGAAGGTTGTAAGAAAAATGTTAAATAATATATGTTCTATTTATGACCGAACCATACTTGGGGTAAGATAATTTTAAATATGAATTCTTAACAATCAATCCATTAGAAAAAATAATGTAGTTCATACATATGTGGGAATTAGACCTCTATTCGGTGATATTAAATGTGATTCATTATATTTTTAAAAGGATAGAAATAAGTATTGATTTGATAAATATAAATGATATAAATGAAATAATAATGAATATGGAGTGATGAATTAATATTTATTTTCTTTTCATTTAATCCATCGAGAAAACAATGGACCCATCATTCATGTGTATGTACAACATACCATCTCTGTGAATAGTATAATCTTGTTTCTATCTTTAAATTTTATAGATTACTCTAAATAAACATATAATTGATATATATAACATTAATTTCATGTGTAACAATTTTTAGATAATGTAACCATTATTAAATTAAAAGGAATGAAAATAACAAATCAAACATACATGAAAAATAGAGATGTTATTATCTGAAATAATGATTTTTACAATGAAACTTTTCATATGTTATATCATGAATAAATTTAACATTATATACAAAACATATATATTTTTTCCTATGGTTATTCATGAATTTTTGCAAGTAATAGTACTATTTTTACTCTGTTTGGTACTTCAAATTATAGAGAATTTTTATTTCTAAAAAACCGACTTCATTTTACTCATCATTTTAAAAAAAAATTGATACCAAAACCATGTTTTCAAGAAAAAAAATCAATTTATCTTAAAAATAATAATAAATGTTATTAAATAATTGTTCACCCTTATTTGACTTTTAAAAAATTGTTTTGAGAGGAATCATCATGATGTTTTCCAAACAAGCCCCATTTGGGTTTTTACTGAAAATGTGAAAGGAATAATTTCTTAAAAGTGTACGAGATGTACATAATTTTTACCATCATAACCACTAAATGTTTTAAATATTAATATATATGATTCAAAGGTTATTTTATAATAATTTTTTTTCAAGATATTTTGTGAACTATTTGTTTTAAATTGATTTTCAATGTAAATTTTTTATTTTCCTTAAGAATGTCTTAATGACATTTTTATGGTATTTATATTTATTAAAGACAAGAAACCTTTATTTTACATATGATATAAAACGTATATGTTATAATGATACCATCCTTATGTTTTTAATGATTTATGATCAGATTGATTGGGGTTGTACCAAGGTTATACCATTCATATTTCTCTATATGGTTTACAATTATGTTTATCAACTAGGGAAATTGTTAATATTTCATATGGTAGTTCTTAAATAAGGATGTTTATATTTATTATGCCTTATCCCATTCATACGAGGAATTAATTGGAGTCAATAAATGATAGACATGTCCATCAATAACCCCTCGATGAATCAATAAGTGTCATGGGACAAACTAGCTGGGTTTTTCAATTGAGGCCTTACCCATTTATGTACAATATATTGAAATGAGGAATTCATAGTATTGTTATGATGTTGGGAATTTTTCATTCACTCATTATGATATTAGTTATTGATTTTACATGTGATTATTAAATTAGTTAGAATATCCATGGTTATGTTTCAAGATCATGTGATTATTTAAATGGATTTACCTGATCATCATTTATTCCAGAAATATTATGATCATGTTCTTTTTTAAATGGCATGTGTTTTGGTTATTTACCTTTCAATATTGACTATAATTATTTATTCATGATAGGTTCTACTATAAACATACCATTATAAAGCATCTATAAATTCCCCTTTCTTATATTATATTTTCACCAGGATGCTAGGAAGTGTTTTATTATTCATATAAAGAGATATGATAAGGTGAAATATGAGATTCTAAAATAAAACACTTTTTTTAAATTTTATATTTTCCATTTTAATTTTAATTTCAAACATGCATATAGTTTACCAATACTACTAAACTATTCGATTATTTAGGATGATATTCCTTATATTTTATTCCAGTGTAATAAATTAACCACAAACTATGGGAAACTGGGCTCAAGGTTTTTACATATGGTATCAGAGAAAGTTTAGTAGAAATCTTAGGAACAAGATTTAATAAAACATAGATTAGGAAACACACCTCTATAATATATATTGAGTATATGTTTATATGTACATATTAAAGTTTTGGTAAGATTGATATTTTAGGGTTTTCCTAGAAATACATCCCTTTCGATGGACAACAAGTGGATGTGGTTGCAGGATAGATATCCCTTAGGATAATAACTCCAAAAAATGCATGTTGTCTTGACTTGAGAATTTCCAATTACATGAAATCATTCTTTATTACGAACCTGGTTTGCTAATCTCTAGAGATGTGCATTGGATAATTTACATTTTATTTACAAACCATTATAAAGGATTTGAAATTATTTTTATGACATGAAATATTTACCAAAGAAACCATGTTTATGATTATGAGATTATCCATTTATAAAATTTCAAATTTATGTTATGTGATTCACTAGTTTTGGGATTATACATCATGCTTCATATTGTTATGATCTAATTTTTTGTATTCCATTTTTTTAAATAGAGAATAGAATATGGAATGTAAAACATATCAATTAATATACCATATATAAAAATTTACCTCTTGGGAAAGATATTGAAGTTGGATCTAGGGATTTAGATGAAACTAATGAAGTTATAACAATATTGGGGAAACTGACTTAGGTTTTGAGAAATAAACATGGATGTATAGAGTAGTTTAATAATAAAACATTTGGTCTAGAAATCTTATACCAGTTTATATGTCAACAATCACCATCATTTTATAGGAATATAAGTCCATTTATAGCTAGGAAACTGATAAGTTTCATAGGGAAGATATTTATTATTTTGGGATGAAATGAAAGGGAGAATGATTTCATAGATGTTTATCACCTCTCAGAAGATAAAAATAATTTTTTTTTCATTCATTCAAAATACAATAGATTAAGAATAAATATAACACATAAAATAATGGTTTTTAAAGTACACTTCTTGGAAAATTATCTTCCTTATGTGCAATGAGCAGATATAGAGAGATAATTAGTAAATATAAGACAAAAAATACAAAAATATTTTCTAAGTATAAATCTACATTTAAAATGTTAGTAAGGAATTATATGGACTACATATGTAATATAAATGTAAATATTGATCATCTATTTTATGGTCTTAATAAAATTATTAAATGGTAACACGTCTCCAAAACATTCTCACAATACAAGGACAAAGTTTCATATGGTATAAAGATAGAGAATGAATTATATAAGTTTTATGGAATCTAATTGAAAAAATATAATAATAGGATAGATAATAAAAAATTTAAAAATTGTAAAAGAGAAAAGAGATTTCCCATATAATAATTGTGGAAATAAACACTCTGGTATATGTTTGAATCAAATGGGAGTTTTCTAAAAGTGTGGATAGAAATACTACTACACTCATGATTACAATAAAAAAAATTAATTTTATAATGTGAAATGATTTAAATCTAAGTATATGGGGTACTAAAGAAATTAATTCCCCATGTTATAGGGGAATATACTTGAAAATAAGTTAAGGTTTCAAGGTCAGTCTTATGTTATTACTACCAATGAAGTGGAATGAATAATATAATTTTATTTGGATTTAATAGTCATATAATAGGTGTAATTTATCAATGATATTATTGTTCTAGAAATTATTAAATGTACAATGATTTTACAATAGTAATTTCTTTTTGAGAATTTGATATCATATGTTTAATTGTACGAATGATAAATAAAAGTGATACTGTTGTAAGTTGATTTTTTTTGTAAAACACATGATTTAGTTATGATAACCCTCAATATTTGTCTGATTATGAGATAATAATGATAAATATATTTTTATGGCATATTATTTATGTCCTTGAAATTGGAGATTGATTTGATGATTTATGTTATCTATGCTTGAATTTATAGATTTTTTTTGGAATTATAGAATAAATTTGATAATTTGCGATTTTATTTATGAAATTGGAAGAAAAATTATTTTTATATGAATTAATGTTTTCTTTAAGGTTTTACGGTGATCGTGGTAATCACATATTTGGTATGTGACATTAATAGATACTTTTTTGGGGAATATAATGTTATTTTAATTTTGGAAATTTAGTGACCTTATTTATAAAATTTTTGACATTAAATTTAGACACAAATATTTTGGGTGAGTCTTAATGGGAAACTATTTATAAAATGTATTAATTTGATCCTTAGGGTTAGTTTTTAGGTTCTGTATATTAATTTTTAATTTTATAACTCACGATAACTCTTTTGGGATTATCTTGAGAGATGAGGTATGACTAGTCATTCTTTTTCTGATCCATCAAGAGTTAAATTTATTGATTGAAGCATAAATTATTTTTATTGGATATTAATTTATAGGAGTAAAAAATTAAGTGGAAATTGATTAATGAACAACCAAAATATGAAATTATTCATAATAAATAGAAATATATCAAGTAAATATATTTCCTTATTCTCTTAGTATAGACGATTACAAAATTATGCAACCCTGGGAAAAGGATCTTGAAACAAAAATGTTATCTTAGTGCCACCATTTTTGATGAATCCACTGATATCATAATTAATTTTAGATTAATGGATTCCTGGTTGTTAAATTAGATAAATAATTCACTTTATTGTGATCAATGATCTCTATAAATATTTAAAATTATTTATCCTTTTCTTTTTTATCTATATATTCTCTTCCCACAAATGTTTTCCTACTTGGAAACCCAATAATGTGTCATTCTAGATAAAATTTGTAATTTAAATTCTATATTATGAATTAGATTATTTATTTAACCTTTTTATGATTTGGGTTTCTATTAATGTTATTTTCCAATGTCACACTATTAATTTTCGAGACTGAGATTAAATTGTGAAGACACAATTTATTTAAGGGGTACAATGTGATTCTCTAAGATTTTAAAAGAGAAAAATCATCATCAATAGCCTATAATACATGAAACAACTAAATAAAAATAAAAATTAACAAACTTATACTTTATGATATATTTAATTATAAATAAATTCAACCTCCTCAATAACTTATGATATACACAATGTCAGTTTTAAATAAAATGTGATACTCTATTAAAAACCTATTATATAAACATGACTACTATAACATAAATATTATGTTTGTGAGTATAAATAATACTAAATAAATTATTAAAATTATATTGCTTACATATTTATAAAATAAGTTTAATGGTTATATATAGAATAAAAATTAAAGAAGAATCATTTCAAAGATTTTTTTTGAAAAATATATTTTTTAAAAGAAAATTTAGTAGATATTTACACACATAATTAATGTTTTACCCCTTTTATAAAATTTATTTGAAAAATAAACATTAATTTTTGAAATATTCAAGTTAAAATTAAGTTTTTGTGAATTTTTTGGATTGTTTTTGAAAATATTAATTTTATGATGAATACTAAAAAATACTGATAATTATTGAAAACATCCTTTTCATTTTAATTATTTACAAGGTTAAATTATATTTTAATTTTTCTTAATTATGTGAAATTAATTTTGAAAAATGGATTCAATTTTTTTAATCAAATAAAATAACATTATATACTAATATCAACTTAATTTTTGACCATAATGAACAATAAAAACTTGAAAAAAATTACGATTGTTAAAGAAAAAATGGGTTTACTAAGGGGTTAAACTAAAAAGATAGGTGTTCAAATTTACCTAAAAATTCTACAAAACCCAGTTTATGTCCATATTTCAACCTTATAACCTATAAGGTTAAATAATTATCTATTTTGAAGGCTACATTTAGGAAAAATATGGGTGTTTTTTATCTTTTCAAATATTCCATGTGTGTCCTCTCCCTCACTTACAAAAGGACACCCTATATACTCTCCTATTAATACATTGAAAACCATCTATTTTAGAAAATAAATACCCAAATATATTACTTACTTACACACCCACATTCTTGATTCCTTAGTTTGATTAAAAATACAATATAGTAAGAATTTAGGTTAAACCTAATGTGGTTTCCCTAATAAGAGATAATGTTTTTATCTATGAATTTTCATTTTACGAGTAATTATAACTCTTTAAAAAATTATTCATCTATGATAATATAATAACACTAGTATCTATTATATAATAATATTATTGAGTTCTGGGAATGAGTTATAATTTTCTCTTATTCCATCCAATTGGAATCAAAGCTGTTGATTGTCTGTTCAATGGACTACCACCTCGTCAAACGATGTAATTCATTTTCAATCACCACCTTTGAGGGAATGATCAAATTATATATTTAATATTTTTAAATGATATTTATGTTAATATTATACTTCAATAATTATTATATAAAAACCTTATTACTTTCTATTATGTGGGGGATACTATAACACCACCCGTGTGTATAGAGGACTACTACCTCGTGAAGAAATGTTATTCATTTTTCACTTACTCTTTACATGGATGTTATTAATTAAAGAGTTAATGAATATAAGTTATATTTATGAACTAAGTATTATTAAGGAAATATAATATCACATATAACTTCTTACCTTCCAATCTATTGGAAAACAATTACGTTTCTCACGAGTATGTGGGGACTTCCACCTCAACGCAACTATATGAAATGTTTTATGTTTTATATTTACATGGATTGTAATAAGTATTAATTTAATTAATATAATTATCATGTATGGCCTAATAATGAATCTCAAAATATGAATTTATAACATCGCAAGTATTCATAGAATAATAATTTTCCTATTTTTGAAATATATAGTAATTTTACCTTAAAGAGGCACTCTAATCGATTGTGTAGTCAAAACACAACAAGGAGTTTCTCCGAACTCTTTCGGTGCATAGAAGACTGAGTTATACAAAAAAAATAATATATTGTAATTTTATTATTTAAACTTTTAGTTCTCACCTTGTCATTGATTTGGTGAAAATAAAAATAACTAACTATATTATGTTTGCACGTGTTTATTAAATATTTTTTACTTTCTCACAATAAATTTTAGAGGCTTAAAATGAGAAAAATATCCAATTTTAACCCGAAAATACTCCAATATTTTTTAAAAGGTAGTTTTATCGCCTTTTGATGGAAAAACCTTTTATAAATATAGTTTTTTCATTTTATATGTTCTATTTGAAAAAATAAACTTCTTCATTGTAAAGGGGTCAATTTTTTTTCTTTGGTTGATTTTTTGGTATTTTTCTGATAAAATTCATATTTTAATGAATTGTGAAAAATACTGCATTTTAATTCAAAACTGCCTTTTTGTATAATTTATTTATATTGTTATAATAAAATTTTACATGGTTTTATGGTATAATTAGATGAAGTTTTTATTATTTAATCCAATTTACCTCATTGTATTCAATTTCAAATTAAAATTAAATTGAAAAACAATGTGAACTTTTGAACATTTTACTTAAAAACCTTGTTTTCACTATCCATCAATGGGATAAGTGCTAAAAATAATTTAATAACTTTTATGAATTTGATTTTCAAAAATTAATATAAATATTTGCACTCAGTAGGAAAAATTTGGTCTAATAGGATCAAAATATTTTTTGGTGAATAGTAACTTTAGTATTTTATTTACCACGATTAAAGGTAAATAGGGTAAATAAAGGTAAAATTAATGTTATAATATTATAATATTACCTTAAAACTTGAGATAATATTATTGGATGAGTTATTATCAACCATTACCACATTTGGGCCCAAATTGTGACCTTTCTAAGCCACTTGGGTGTTATTCTAACATTCGTAACATTAAATTTAAAGTAAAGGAGAATATGTCATAAATATGCCTCTTCTTACTAAAATAATGTTAATATGGTGTTATTTAAGGGATATATTCAACTATTAATATTACTTAGAAAAAAAAATATTACCAATGACATGGTAATGTATTTATAATTTTTAGGAACTAAATAATTAAATTTAATTATGACACAAAGATGATGGAGTAATAGAATTATTTAAGAAAGAATCAAATAAATGATATTAACAATATTAAAATAAATATAATTTGAAATATTTGATTCCATACATGAATTTTATGGATTAATATTACATTTTATTATTGTGAAAATGTATTTTTTTTAAGGAATCATGTTTTTATGATATTTTAAAAAAGTCATGTAAATAATAGTGTCAAAAAAGACTTCATTCATATTTTAAAATATAAAATATTTCATTAAATGATATAAAATTTATAAAAATATATTATTCCTCCAAAAAAATTATATTACTCTACAAATGTCATTAATTACTCATTATTATGACTTTTGGAAAGATTTTATAATTATTTTGACCCTCTAATTGTAAATTTTGTATAAAATGGTAAGAATTAAAAGGGGTTAGAACAAAAAGAGAAGGATTAAAAAATAATTTTTTTTTCTAATTTTCATTTTATGATTTTATTTATACCCATAATCATCATATATTCTAACTAAATGAGTTTATAACCTATTGGAATCAATATTGAATTTATATTAATTTAATTCTTTTAATTATCCCAAGGGTGCCCCTCCCCTCTCATATAAAAAGGCTCCTATTCCTCTCTATTACTAGAAATTAATTTTTTTTTTGGTTTGGCCAATATCAACCCAAAAACATTAATATAATACATACACACATTCTTGAGTCCTTATTTTATTAATAACACCCTACTTAGAGCTGTTAATGTGTTCTTCAAAGGTGATGAATCGAAGAAGAGGTATCATTTTCATTAAGTATTTCTATTTTATTTCTTCTTACAATTCCTAAAATATTATCCATCTTAGAAGAAATAATATCTCTAGTATCCTAAATATAATATTATATTATCATGATAAAATAATCTCCTAAATCCATCTCCACTTCCATTAAATAGGAAAGGAATTAATCGTTCATGCGTATGTGTGAACTATCACCTCCATGAATAGATCTAATTTATATTTCTTAACCGTCTCTCATGGAAGGTTATAATAATTGAATTAATTTTCATATTTTATATTCATGACTTATTAATCATTATAATATAATAATATAAAAATTACATTCTTACTTTCTATGCACATAAATATGACAACGTCATTCATTTGCATGTGTAAACTATCATATCCACGAAGCGATGTGAATCATTTTTATTCCCCACATCACTAGTATTAAACATATAAGTAAATTTAAATTATTATTATGATTTTAATAATAGTATTATAATTATGGAAACATAAAATAATAAATACCATATTTCCATAATGGTCAATTAAAAATGGAAATGATACTCATGCGTACGTACGACCGACCATCTCAATGAATATAACATTGTCCATTTTTCATAACCATACTTCTAGTTTGATTTAAAAGTTTACCTTATGTATAAAAATGATAATATTTTCTTCAATATTATTCTAGAGATGATAGAATTATGATCACATGGACTATTGACATTGTACTAAGTTTATTTTTGACTCAAGTACTGAATATTGACAAAATGTCCGATAGGATCATAAATAATTATGTAATTGTCAAAACATGAAAATAAGTAATATAAAAAGAATAATGAGAATGAAAAAGGTTCTAAAGAAAGTATAAATTATCCAATGTTTATTATTCTAAAATAAAAAGTAACATACAAGACAAATCGAACTGAAGGTAAGGGTTATCATCTCAATCTCCTTTAGTTGAGGCATATTTTGATGTTAGGCATGTTTATAATACTATAAGGTGTATATAAAACCCTTTTTACATATTATACCATGAATTAGTATATTCTCATGATATTTAAAGTTTTTTTTTAATTTTAATCTTTAATAATTTCTATTCAAATGTTTCTCAAGTGGTAAGAGACTATATAACAAAAACATCATTTTAAATGTTTTAAAGATTTTTTTTAAAAACCTTATATTTTATGGCCATGTTTTAGAAATGGTTTTTATGAATTTATTTATATGGAAATAAATTTTTAAAAATATTAATATCTATGAAATTTTTTAATGTGGCGAGGGACACTTTGATTCAATATTATATTTATTAAATTTTTTAAATCGGTTTGGAAATTGATTAAATATTTAAATATCTTGAAATGATTTATTGTGTTTGAAAATTAAATATTATGAGTGAAATGTTGAGAATTTAAATTTAATATGTGTTATGATTATATACTGGTACTTTGAAATTTGAGAGGTTGTTATGTGATAAACCAAATACAGGTGGTTACGAGATAAACCAGATATGGGTTTTTTTTGTGATAATCCATGGATTGGTGATTATTTTATAAACTCCAGTGCATTGGGTATAGAATTCGAACATATTCATACTCCATTTTTAATAGTGATATGTGTGGAAGTTTACTGTGTGGTTATTCCATTTAAGTATGATCTTGTCCGAAGATAACTTTATATGTTATATGCAATTTCTATGGGTTTTATGGTAATCTTTTGATTAAAAAAATTGAAATAAATGAGATTATATTCAGTGAAGAGTATTTACTACATCTTAAAATTGAAAAGTATTACATTATGATAATAATTCATGGTTTACACGTTTTTTCATGGATAATTGTTTTTATTATATTTGTATCCCTTACCGATGTTTTAATTCTCATCCCAAGTTTTGAAATGATTTTCATAGGATTTAAAGGAGAATATATTCAAATATGGGATCAAGGAAAATTTATGATTAATAAACATGAAATGAAAACATGTTTCATTTTAAAAGTTCTTTTGTTTCATAAAAAAATGGTTAGTGAGTAGAAGTTTCTACTTTGAAATAATTGAGTTATTATGTTTTAGTTATGGCCTAATTATATAAATATCTAAACTTTAAAAAAATTCTCAATGTAAAATAAATTAGAATTTCTTGACTTATTTTAGGAATATGTAATGTTTAGGGTCGAGGTATTATAGTTGGTATCCGTTGATGGTTTTGACAACCTTAGAGGTTTAGGTGATATTTGGTCACAAGTTACAAGTTATATGTACCCATAATGGTTAGAATAATATAAATATTCAAATTTATTTTAGATAAATTGAATGAGTTTGAGATAATATGAATAAGTATATCTTAGTGTTTATCTTCATCATCATATAGTATATGATGATTATATATATATAATCACACTAACCTTTTTTGTTCTAAAAAATGTCTATATCCAGTAGGAATCAAATTAAAATTGGATGTGAAAAAAGTGGTGTTTCTATGAATTAGAAAATGAATGAAATAGGAGCTGAAATGAGAACTCTCCAGGTTATTCTAAACCAACTATCATGAGTCATGATAAACCATTGGAACCTTGGTGAGTTTTCTAATGCCTCATATATGAGAGAAATGAATCCCTATTGAATTTTAGGAAATAATCATAAAGGTAAGTATATTCAATGACATATGTGTCAGTGATGTTGAAGGAAACACCAAAGAAAATGTTTTAAAGGGACAAGAAGATTTTATAAATGGGGTAACGAAGGTTATAATGAAATAACCTGCTAAGAGAAAATAGAAGTGTTCAATTGACTCTATGAAAGGGAAAAATTTTATTCTGTGTAATGCCCCGACCCCAGAAGCCCAGAGTTGGTGCATTATTTTAATACCGTGGTTTGATTACAAGGAATCATGTCCCGAAAGACCGATCTGTTTAGAATTCTTGGAAAATAGACTACATACATGAACATTACATTATACATTAGAAAATAAAAAAAACATAAATAACCATTTGAGAACACCATTAATCCCATATCTTAACCCTACTTATCAATCAAAATACAATTTTTGGAATCCTGGGAAAAATAAAATGTTAGTTCCACAAGGCTGAATACCCTAAGAGAGGGGGGGGGGTGAATCAGGGTATGACTAATTAAAAAATAAATCTCGTTCTGATCTTGTTTCACTGTTAATAAAAATACTCTTCTCTCTCTTTCCCGTTGCACAATATAAACAGAAAGTAAATCATGCACATGACACAACAATTTTTACTTGGTTAACCCTCACTAGGCTACGTCCAAGGAGCATACACCGACAATGTGCCGACGTACCAAATCCACTATAAACACACTTCTGTTTACAAGGTTCGGGCTAGATCACTTCTATGCCCAGGCTCACTGCCTTTACAAGGATTAGGGTCAGCTCACTACTTTTCCAAGGGTCACTCCCTGTTTCTCTCTCTCTCTGGATAACTTCCAGTGGAGAGGATCACCTTCTTCCTCTTCCTTTGCTCACTGATCTAGAAAAGATACACTCACAGTTTATAGACTTGTAGGTATCTTCATTATCACTAATGAATTCATCCTCTGTTGTTTTTAGATGCTCTGTTGAAGTCCAACTTTCACCCGTAGATGAATCTATCTTTGCACCGAAGGTATCAGGAAATTCTTCCAGCTTCCATGCAGCCCTGAATCAATGCCAGAAATCACCCTTACTTGGCACCCTTATCTAATTCGGTGTGCAAGTCTCAGTGTGTAAGTCAAAACTGGCGCACAAGTCCACCTCAACCACTTGCGCGGCACAAGATTATGCAACTCCAAACTTGCGCGACTCACTTCCTTCCTTGCCCATACCACCTTAGGCGCACAACTATCACCTGGCGTGTAAACCTATACTTGCACGACCACACACCACTTGCACGACCACCACACCTACGCGATGGGAGCTCTAATTTTCTCCAAGTGTTGAGATCATCACCGAATGAGGAGGGGTCAACTTCTATTTATAGGCATTTGGACACCCTGCGCGACGGCGTGCAAGTCACTTGCGCGACCAACCCAAAACTTGCACAACCAGTATCCCTTTTCCATATTTTTATGTTCTGATCTTGAAAACATTAGTCAAGCAAGTTTCCTCTCCTTAAAGTACACAACACACATTTCCCGTTTCCAAAAACCACTTTTCTTCTTTTGTCGATTTTCAGGCCCAAAAATTTGGCAAACACAGGAAAATAGTGCCACCTTGTATCTGATCTTTTTGTACCACCTCTAGATCATCCATTCCTTTGTCAACGTTTTTGAATCAAACATGGATCATTAACCACAACCCTTTAACTCTACATGCAACCATGAAATCACCTTTGTCAACAAATTTTTATGTCATGGTTTTCTTTGTCAACAATCACAACAGAGATGTCCACTTTTTCAAAAAACACAATCACCTAAAAAATGCTTCAGTGATGTCTTGAGGGATTTTTTCCCAACCTAAAACATAGATATGGGTGAGCTCGGATGCTCAGAAATTATAAAATATAGCGTAAAATTTCATAAATAAACATAAACATTTAAGGAAATGTATAAGACTAAAACAAAAGCCTTTTAAATTTAAACTTCAGCATAATAAGGCAAAGATAAATCTATTAATTCCATTTACTTATTCACATGGATATTCTACTAGCAGAATAATTACATGTAATATCAACAACCAATTTCATAATGTTTGAATTCATAATTCCAGACTTCAAGACCAGGTAATCAAGGCCTTGTTCCAAGACTACAAATACGATTTTTTCAAGGCCATGTTACAAGAAACTAGTTTGTCTCATGAGACCTATTGATGCAACAAGGAGCTATAGTGGGATTCACCCATCACATACAAAGTCCAATGCCTTCCTCATATGAAATGTTTTAAACATAACGGAAACATTCGTATTAAAACTAGCACACGAAATGTCAGCACTTTATCCAAAAAACATGAATGATATAAAAATAACACATTCACTGTCAAACATATCACAAAACCATCAATACAATATGGAAGATTTGTATCATAATAAATCAACTTCAAACAAGTTTAAAATATATCAAAGGTTGTTGACATAGATGAAAATGATTTGTAAAACTCTTTGAGAGAAATATCCATTTTTCATAAAAACATTTAAAAGTCACACAATTTAGAAAAGAATAAATTTAAAGACATTTTTGAATCAAATTGTCCCATAAAACATTGAAACTTTTAAAAGTAATTAAATTTTTAAAAACATTCATATCCATATAAATAAATCCTAAAAAACCATTTTGAAAACTTGGACAACAATGAGAATGATTAAAAAGAATAAATATTTAAACCATTTAAAATAATTATATAGTTAAAGTGTCCCTTCCGTAAAACTGTAAAATATTACTTTTTAAAATATTCTTATGAAATATAGATGTGGATGATAAAGAGGTCTCATTAGATACTTACGTAAAAACAACCTCATATAATAAAGAGATTGTGGAATTAACCCTTACCTTGAACTTTCCTTTGGTCGAGGGTACGTTTAGCCTCCTGTATAAGGACCATAGTATGTTATTAAATTATACTACTACCATATACATATTTATTATATCATACATGATTCATTTATTCCTTTATACTACCCATTTAATAATGATTTCCAGGTTAAATTAACATTTCAGGTAATAATCGCTTTCTTTATCATAGGTGTTTTAACTTGTTATTCTTGATTGTATCATTTAGATCATGATTTAAATAATTCTAGAATATAAAATCTGATTTATATATCATATATAATTAGATTATAAATATTTATAATAGATAGATATATGAAATGGGAGGCACCATTTTTTGAGACTGTAGACCATACGTACTCATAAACGTTGTTTCTGTTTTCATATCGTATTGAACGGAAGTAAGTGAATAAGATTTATGTAAGTATATATATATATATATATTCATATATCTCCAGTAGCATTATTATGTCATATATTACATAATTATTAATGATATATATTTTTATAATCATCCTTGAATGGTGAACGTGGAAATGAATCTCATCACGTCATGGAGATGGTAATCCGTACATACGCACGAGCGACAATATCATTATATTGATAGTTAAATAATATGTAATTGGATGGTATATAATATATAAAGAATTGTTAATATGTTATATTTATTATTTACAAATGTTATACTCATTATTATACACATCCAAATAATGATGTTTTTGATTAACAAACTACACCACGATGTGGAGATGGTAAGTCGTACGTACGAACGTATGATGACTTTGTCTTTATAGGATGGATAGAATAAATAATATGGTTGTAAAATATTTACAATAACATCACAGTATATATAAGGTAATGGATTTATTATTTTAGTATGGAAACAACTAAGAAAGAGGAAGTGGAAGAAGAAAAGAACTTGAAAGAGGGTGGTGAAATTATTACCTCTTCTTTAGGTGTTTCCATTTGAGTTGGTAAAAAGGGCTCCTTAGGTTGACTTTATGATCACAGTAAGGCCTCTAGGTTGAAGGTAGGATAGTTGAGAAGATATTTGGGAAGGGTTTGGTCATGCCAAATGACTTTGGAGGTGTGAAATTAAGAGAAGGCGAAGTACCCTTTTATAAGAGAGGTGATGGTCACTTTAGGAAAAGTTTGAAATTTTATCTTATAATAAAATCATTTTCGGTATATAATGGCTCCAAAATGATTTATTTATAGGATAATGTTGGGATGGGTTGAAAACCACACAACCAATAGGTTTTATATAGGTTTATGTCACTGTAACATCCCAGGTAAATAAAGAATAATACATTTTCGTATTTATTAATATTTGCAAATTAAATATTAATTTTACTTTAAAGGGGTTGCTATGTTCGATAGCGTACTCGATACACAACATTGAGTTTCTTTGAAAACTTACGTCGCACACTAGTAATATAATAATATTATTTTAAATGGTAGTTAACACATAGCCATTGTATTGGATGGAATGACTAGAAATAGCTAAAATATGATTATATATGTTTGTTAAATGTTTTTACATTTATCCAATAAAAGATAAAGACTTAAAATACGAAAAGAACTCAATTTTAGGTATATATACTCTAATTTTCACTAAAGGTCGACTTATCACCTTTTCATGGCGAACCTTATTTAAATATAGTTTTGTTCACTCTTATACTTTCTATTGGTCCAAGTAAAATTCTTTTTTAGAATATGGACATCAAAATTTAATTTGTGTAAATTTTTGGTATTTTTCCGATAAAGTTCATTTTTAATGAATAGTGAAAAATGTTGTATTTTAATTCAAAAACTCTTATTAATCTAATTTATTTATATGATTAGACTATCTTTTGAATTGGTTTTAAAGTGAAATTAGAATATATTTTTACCATTTAATCCAATAGTGGTCATTAGAATTAATTTCACTTTGAAATTGGACTTAAACTAGTGTCAATCTTTTGATAATTATTGTTTCATAAAAACACGCTATTTGTTTTGACAGCGGGAATTAATTATTAAATTAGTTAATGAAACTTATATGTTTTGAATTTTTTAAAATAGACATCATTTTTGAATTCGGAATATCAAATATATCTTCAGGTGGATTTTTGGTATTTTTCTGAAAAATGTCAATTTTTGATGAATAGTGAAACCACTAAGTGGTACTTATAAAAACTAATTTTCCGTTTAAATGAAATTTTACCACCTATGTGTTTTTAATTTCAAAAATCCGACATACATGGTTGTCATTAAGAAGTAAAATGTGGTTCAATGGGATTAAAATAATTTTTGGTGAATAGTAACTTTTATGTTTATTAATCGTGATTAGAGGTAATTAGTGTAGTTTAAGGTAAAAATAATGTTATAATAATATGAAATGAACTTGACACATGTCCTACCCTTATTGGATGTGTCATGGATGACCAAGACAATCCATGGGTCAACTTGGGGACCCCATGGAGCCACTTTGGTTGGAAAATGAAATTAATATATTTTTATTTAATATTAAAATTAAAATGACACAAACATGAGTTGTTTTACTAAGACAATTTTTAAATGGGTTTATAAAAGCCCAATTTTTGACTATAAATAGTAATTGGAAATATAAAAATATTTTCTACATCATAGTAGTTTTTTCATATTTTTTAGACATTAAATAAATTAAATTATTTATGACACCATGTTTATGCAGCGATGACCTCATTATTTAACAATTTAAATAAAATGAAAAGATAATGTAAACTATAAGACCTAAACTTGTTAAAAACCTATTGTATGGGTGGATTTTTAAACCTTATCACCTTATCCTTGAAATATATCCTTTTGGGACCTTTTAAATCCGAAAATCATTTTATAATAAAGTAATATTTTATAACTTCCCAAGAGTGGCCCTCCTTTTCTCTTATAAAAGGCCCCCACCTCTACCTCATTACCCACACATCTCAAGCCTTTGGTTCGGCCAAGATCTGATCTTTTTGTCTCTCCACATACCTCTCTTACTCCTTGAAGCCTCACTTTGGACATAAGTCTTCCCAAGGAATCCTTTGAGCTCAAATCAAAAAGAGTTACCCGATTTTAAGGTAATGTCTTCACTTGTGTTCTTTTGTTTTATTTTTCTTCTACAACCCCCTAAACTCTTTTTATTCATTTATTTTGTAACAACTCCAGTATCTTCAATATACTAGGATGTTTTTATAAAAATCATTCGAGCTACACTTACACACACCTACATCTAGTGGTTAAAGAACATACTGTTTCTGTGGATGACGAATTTCTGCCTCACAAAATGATGATTGTTAAATATTCTTATAACACCTTCAAAGGTGGCCATTAAGATGTCAATATATTTATATATGATGTATAATATGTTTATTTTTTCCTTAAGCTTCTATATTTTTCATTTATGGCATACCTTTATGGCTTCCATTATGGGTATACACGATATCTTCATTTTAGGAAGTGCGGACTACCGCCCCCTCAAAGTGATTTGATTCATTAATACCATATGTGGGACGTATAAAGGATGGATTTAAAGTTTTTATATAGGATGTTATACTGGAATTATAATATACCTTTATATCATTATTATTTCTTTCCATTAAAGTATGAGATTGAAATGAAAGTAGCGTTCATGCGTACGTACGGCTTACTGTCTCCATAAACGGTGCATTTCATTTCTTATCCCCAAATGTAATGTAAAATTATAAGTACATATATATTATGGATATATATGATGTATGTTACATCTAAATGATTAATATAATTCTGTAATTAAAATATACATATCTATCATTTAGTTTTAATTCCATTAATATAACGTAGAAATGAAAGTAGCGTTCATGCGTACGTACGGCTTACCGTCTCCATGAACGGTGCATTTCATTTATTACCTATAAATGATTATGTAATATTATAAATACATGTATATGAAGGATATATATATGATATATATGATATCCAAATTATTAATATCATTCTGGATATAATGAACCTTTGACCACACGAACAACATGTAATTGTAAGAAGTCCACTTTCGACTTAAGAACCAAATATCAACAAAACAAACATTATTAACTTAAATGATTACATAATGTTTATAACATGGAAATAAGTGATATAAAAGGAATAATGAACTTGAAAAAGGTTCTTAATCAATTAGAAATTAACTCAAGTTTATTATTAATGACGTTAAAGAACGATCGAGTCATGTCGGACACGAGGTAAGGGAACTTCTTAACCCAATTTCTATTCTTTGGGTTAATCTCCTAATTTCAAATTATGTCATGATATTATTATGTTCTATCTTGTATTTGTACTTTATGTGTACTTATAATTAATACACACAAGAGATCCTTTTTATTTTAAAAAATGATCTTTGTAAGGGACCTCGTCTCAATCTCCTTTCATTGAGGCATATTTCGTTTTATTAACAACATTCTTGTATACGGTGTATAAACCCCTTTGACTTTTACTTTTATACAAAAGGAATATTTTTCTACGAAGCGTTTTACTAAACAACAAAAAGGAATGTTTCTTTTAACGTACGCGGTGACAACGACCCTCTTCCGCCGCTGTGAGTATTATTTGGTCTTTGGCTTTCTCAAAAAGCCGTAATGTTTTTAAAATGAAATAAATACCATATACTCTTTTATGTATTTTGGTATTGAAAATGGTTTTTATAATGGATTTTTTATATCAATATTCTTATGTGATATATTGTGATCATAGTGTGGAAATGTTTTTGTTCCATTATATTTGTTTTATGTTTTATGATTTTATATTGGTACTTGGAAATTTGATGGGTGGTTACGTGATAAACCATATGACGGGTGGTGCCGTGAATACCAGGATGGGTGGTTACATTATAACCTCCAATGAATTGGGTATGGAAGTCGGCTATATGGCTATTCCATTAAGTATGTATGGAAGTCGGCCGTTTGGCTATTCAATTAAGTGATATGTGTGGAAGTCGACCGTATGGTTATTCCATTTAAGTATGTTTATGTCCCAAGTTACCTTTATATGTTATGTGATCTTAATATGAGTTTTATGGTAAACTTTTGGTTACAAAAGGGTAAGTAATGATCTTTTATTCAGTGAAGAGTTTTTACTAATTCATAAAGGTGAAAAGTATAACTTTGATAAAGTATACATGGTTTACTTGTTGTTTTGATAAACTAATAGTTTTCATTCTTTGTTTATCCATTACTGAGCTTTTTATGCTCACACCAAGTTTTTTTTGAAAATTTTTTCATAGGACTTAATGTGGAATAGGGTCAAGGATAGGATCAAGGGAAAGTCATGCTATATAAAACATGGAACTAGACATGTTTCTTTTTAAGAGTTTTTCTTCTATGGAAACTTAGTAGAAGTGTCTACTTTGTAATCTTTTGATATGTAATAGCATTTAATTCAATATTAAGTAATGTTTAAGGTCGGGGTCTTATAGTTGGTATCCGAGGTCGGTTTAGACAACTTTAGGAGTTAGAAAATTGTAAAATTATTAGTTAATTTTTGGTATGATTGAAATGATATAGCATTTAAAGATTACCATGTTGCTTCGCCTAAGATATTTCTATGATAAGAATGGTTTTTCATAGAGGAAATAGAGAAGCTTTTTAAAGAAGGCATACAGAGTATAATGACCTTTCGAATCAGCAACTAGAGATGGTCAGAATCAGAATTGAGCAGTTTACTGCCCTGATGGCTCATTTGAATCAGGTGATAAAGGGTGGTTGTGTTTATTGATGATATTTTGGTGTTTTCTAAAAGTAAAGAAGAGCATGAAAGTATTTTAAGGGTTATATTGAAAACCTTTAAAGAAAAGAAAATGTACGGAAAATTCAGCAAGTGTGAGTTTGGGTTACAACGAATTTCTTTCCTTGGTCACATTGTTTCAAAAAAAGGCATAACTATTTATCCTGCTAAAACAAAAGTTGTGGAAGAATGGCCAAGACCCACAAATGTAACTGAGATTCGTAGCTTCCTTGGTTTGGCAGGCTATTACTGAAGGTTTGTTGAAATTTTTTCACTGTTATCTAGTATAATGACTAAGGTAACTCAGAAGGGTGTTAAGTTTATCTGGACAGAAGAATGTGATGATTTTTTTCAGGAACTGAAAAGAAGATTGGGGAATGATTCAATTTTGGCACTACCTTCCAGGAATGGGGAGTTTGTTATATACAGTGATGCTTTATTGAAAGGAATTGGTTGCGTCTTAATTCATAATGATCAGGTAATTGCTTATGATTCATGACAGTTGAAAACTCATGAGGTAAATTACCCTACACATGATTTGGAATTAGCTGCTGTTGTTTTCACTTTAAAATTTTGGAGGCTTCATTTGTATGGAGTAAAGTGTGAAATATATAGTGATCACAAAAGTTTAAAGTATATATTCACTCAGAAAGAATTGAACATGAGACAGAGGAGATGTCTAGAATTAATCAAGTATTATGATTGTATAATTAATTACCATCCGGGAAAAATAAATAATGTGGCTGATGCTTTGAGTCGAAAAAGTAATGATTCATTAACAATGTTGCGTTTGGAACGTGATCCTTTGGTTAAGGATTTGATGAGATTTGGCATGGAAGTTGTTTGTGCAGGACGTCCTTCTGTTTTGTTTCAGGTATCAGTGAAATCTTCTCTATCAGACAGAATTAAGCAATCACAGAGGGAAGACAGTGAGTCGCAGAAAATGGTAGAGCTGGTTCAGAAAGGTAAGTTGCCTGAATTCAACATTAATAATGATTGTTTTTTGATATTTGGGAAGATATTGTGTGTGCCTTGTGATTCACAGTTGAAGAGGGATTTGTTATGTGAAGCTCATAGTTCTCCATTTTCAGTTCATCCTAGAAGTACTAAGATGTACAGAGATCTGTGGGAGTATTACTGGTGGGATGGAATGAAAAGGGATATTGCTGATTTTACTGTGAAGTGTTTGACTTTTCAGTAGGTTAAAGCAGAGCGGCAGTTACAGAAAGGGATGCTTCAGCCATTACTAGTGCCATAGTGGAAATAGGAAAATATATCCATGGACTTTGTTGTGGGATTACCGAAGACATCTAGAGGTAATAATGAAATCTGGGTTATTGTTGATCGATTGACTAAATCTTCTCATTTCTGTCCTATTCGAGATAATTTCTCTCTAGATCAACTTTCTAGTTTGTATCTTAAAAAGATATTCCGGTTACATGGAGTTCCTCTCTCCATTTTATCTGACCATGATCCCAGGATCACTTCTAACTTTTGGAAGGGCCTTCAGAAGTCGTTGGGTACTGAATTAAATTTTAGTACAGCTTTTCATCCTCAATCAGATGGGCAGTCAGAACGAACGATCCATAATTTGGAGGATATTATACGAGCTTTCTCTATGGATTATCATGGAATTTGGGACCAACATGTTTCTTTGATTGAGTTTTCTTATAATAACTGTTTTCATTCCACTATACAGATGGCACTATTTGAGGCATTATATGGGAAGCGGTGTCGAACTCCAGCTTTTTGGGATGAAGTGGGTGAAAGGAAGCTGATGGGACCATAATTGGTAGAAGAGATGGCAGAAAAAGTATAGTTGATTCAGAAACACATGAGAACAGCTCAGAGCAGATAGAAAAGTTATGCGGATAGCTGGAGGAAGGATCTATCTTTCGAGGTAGGTGATCATGTTTTTCTCAAGGTTTCTCCATGGAAAAGTGTGATGCGATTTGGTAAGAAAGGAAAGCTGAGTCCAAGGTTCATTGGACCATATGAAATTCTCGAGAGAGTTGGATCATTTGCTTACCGAGTGGCTTTACCTCCAAGTTTATCTCAGGTACACAATGTTTTCCATGTTTCGTTGTTGAGAAAGTATATGCCAGATCCACCTCATGTTTTGAGTCCAGAGTTAGTTCAGCTGGAAGAGAACCTATCTTATGAAGAACAGCGGGTCCAGATTCTTGACCACAGAGAGCAAGTGTTACGAAATAAGGTGATTCACCAGGTAAAGGTTTTTTGGAAAAACTATATGGTTGAAGAGGCAACGTGGGAATATGAAAATGCTACGAGGGATAAATACCCCCACTTATTTTGATAAGTGAATAAAATTGCGAGGACGTAATTCCCAAAAGGGGGAAGGATGTAACATCCCAGGTAAATAAAGAATAATAAATTTTCATATTTATTAATATTTACGAACTAAATATTAATTTTACTTTAAAGGGGTTTCTATATTCGAGAGCGTACTCGATAAGCAACAATGAGTTTCTTTGAAAACTTACGTTGCATACTAGTAATATAATAATATTATTTTAAATGGTAGTTAACACGTAGCCGTTGTATTGGAAGGAATGAATAGAAATAACTAAAATATGATCATATATGTTTGTTAAATGTTTTTACATTTATCCAATAAAAGATAAAGGCTTAAAATACGAAAAGAATTCAATTTTAGGCATATATACTCTAATTTTCACTAAAGGTCGACTTATCGACTTTTCATGGAGAACCTTATTTAAATATAGTTTTGGTCACTCTTATACTTTCTATTAGACCAAATAAAACTCTTTTTTAGAATTGGGACATCAAAATTTAATTTGTGTAAATTTTTGGTATTTTTCCGACAAAGCTCATTTTTTAATGAATAGTGAAAAATGTTGTATTTTAATTCAAAAGATCTTTTTAATATAATTTATTTATATGATTAGATTATATTTTTAATTGGGTTTAAAGAGAAATTAGAATATATTTTTACCATTTAATCCAATAGTGGTCATTGGAATTAATTTCACTTTGAAATTGGACTTAAACTAGTGTAAATATTTTGATATTTATTGTTTCATAAAAACATGCTATTTGTTTTGACAGAGGGAATTAATTATTAAATAAATTAATGCAAATTATATGTTTTCAATTTTTTAAAAAAGACATCATTTTTGAATTCGGAATATCAAATATATCTTTAGGGTGAATTCTTGGTATTTTTCTGAAAAACATCAATTTTTGATGAATAGTGAAACCACTAAGTGGTACTTATAAAAACTAATTTTCCGTTTAAATGAAATTTTACCACCTCTGTGTTTTGAATTTAAAAAATATGACATAAATGGTTGTCATTAAGAAGTAAAATTTGGTTCAATGGGATTAAAATAATTTTTGGTGAATAGTAACTTTTACGTTTATTAATCGTGATTAGAGGTAATTAGTGTAGTTTAAGGTAAAAATAATGTTTTAATAATATGCAATGAACTTGACACATGTCCTTCCCTTATTGGATGTGTCATGGCTGACCAAGAAAATCTATGGGTAAACTTGGGGACCCCATGGAGCCACTTTGGTTGGAAAATGGCATTAATATCTTTTTATTTAATGTTAAAATTAAAATGACACAAACATGAGTTGTTTTACTAAAAAAATTTCTAAATGGGGTTATAGAAATCAGATGTTTGACTATAAAAAGTCATTGGAAAGCTAAAATTATTTCCTACATCATAGTATTTTTTTTATAATTTTTAGACATTAAATATATTTAATTATTTATGACACCATGATGATGAAGCGATGACCTCATTATTTAACGATTTAAATAAAATGAAAAGATAATGTAAACTCTAAGTCCTAAACTTGTAAAAAACATATTTAATGGGTATATTTAGGAACCTTATCACCTTATCCTTTAAATATATCCTTTTTGGACCTTTAAAATCCAAAAATCATTTTATAATAAAGTAATATTTTATAAATTTCCAAGAGTGACCCTCCTTTTCTCTTATAAATGGCCCCCACCTCTACCTCATTACCCACACCTATCAAGACTTTGGTTCGGCCAAGCTCTGCTCTTTTTGTATCTCCACATCCCTCTAATACTCTTTTAAGCCTCACTTTGGGCAGAAGTCTTCACAAGGAAGCCTTTGAGCTCAAACCAAAAAGAGTTACCCGATTTTAAGGTAATGTCTTCACTTCTGTTCTTTTGTTTATTTTTCTTCTCCAACCCCCTAAACTCATTTTATTCATTTATTTTGTAACAACTTCAGTATCTTCAATATACTAGGATTTTTTTATAATAAGAATTCGAGCTATACTTACACACACCTACATCTAATTGTTAAAGAACATACTGTTTCTGTGGATGGAGAATTTCTGTCTCACGAAATGATGATTGTTCAATATTCTTCTAACACCTTCAAAGGTGGACATTAAGATGTCACTATATTTATATATGATATATAATATGTTTATGTTTTCCTTAAGCTTCTTTATTTTTAATTTGTGGCATACCTTTATGGCTTCCATTATGGGTAATCGCGATATCTTCATTTTAGGAAGTGAGGACTACCGCCCCTCAAAGTGATTTGATTCGTTAATGCCACACGTGGGACGTATAAAGGATGGATTTAAAGTTATTATATATTATTTTATACTAGAATTATAAGATAACTTTATATCATTATTATTTATTTCCTTTAAAGTATGAGATAGAAATGAAAGTAGTGTTCATGCGTACGTACGACTTACCGTCTCCATGAACGGTGCATTTCATTTCTTATCCCCAAATGTAATGTACTATTATAAGTAAATATATATTATGGATTTATATTATGTATGTTACATCTAAATGATTAATATAATTCTGGAATAAAATATACATATCTATCATTTAGTTTTAATTCCATTAATATGACATAGAAATGAAAGTAGCATTCATGCGTACGTATGGCTTACCGTCTCCATGAATGGTGCATTTCATTTCTTATCTCTAAATGATTATGTAATATTATAAATACATGTATATTCTGGATATATATATGATATATATGATATCCAAATCATGAATATCATTCTGGATATAACGAGCCTTTGACCACACGAACAACATGTAATTGTAAGAAGTCCACTTTCAACTTAAGAACCAAATATCAACAAAATAAACATTATTAACATAAATGATTACATAATGTTTATAACATGGAAATAAGTGATATAAAAGGAATAATGAACTTGAAAAAGGATCTTAAGCAATTATAAATTAACTCAAGTTTATTATTCAGGACGTTAAAGAACGATCGAGTCAAGTCGGAAACTAGATAAGGGAACTTCTTAACCCAATTTCTATTCTTTGAGTTAATCTCCTACTTTCAAATTATTTCATGATATTATTATGTCCTATCTTGTATTTGTTTTTTTCTTTATGTGTACTTATAGTGAATACACATAATAGATCCATTTTATTTTAAAAAAATTATCTTTGTAAGGGACCTCGACTCAATCTCCTTTCATTGAGGCATATTTCATTTTATACACAACTTTCTTTTATACGGTGTATAAACCCCTTTGAATTTTACTTTTATACAAAAGGAATCTTTTTCTACAAAGCGTTTTACAAGATGACAAAAAGGAATGTTTCTTTTAACATACAGGGTGACAACGACCCTCTTCCGCCACCACGAGTATTATTTGGCCTTTGGCTTCCTCAACAAGCCTTAATGATTTTAAAATGAAATAAATACCATATACTCTTTTATGTATTTTGGTATTGAAAATCGTTTTTATAATGGATTTGTTATGTCAATATATTTATGTTATATATTGTGATCATAGTGTGGAAATTTTTTCTTTCCATTATATTTGTTTTATGTTTTATGATTTTATATTGGTACTTGGACATTTGACGGGTGGTTATGTGATAAACCATATGACGAGTGGTGCCATGAATACCAGGACAGGTGTTTACGTTATATCCTCCAATGCATTGGGTATGGAAGTCGGCTGTATGGCTATTCCATTAAGTATGTATGGAAGTCGGCCGTATGGATATTCCATTAAGTGATATGTGTGGAAGTCGGCCGTATGGTTATTCCATTTAAGTATGTTTATGTCCCAAGTTACCTTTATATGTTATGTGATATTTTTATGGGTTTTATGGCAATATTTTTTTTACCAAAGGGTAAGTAATGATCTTTTATTCAGTGAAGAGTTTTTACTACTTCATAAAGGTGAAAAGTATTACTCTGATAAAGTATACATGGTTTACTTGTTGTTTTGATAAACTAATAGTTTTCATTCTTTGTGTATCCCTTACTGAGCTTTTTATGCTCAACCCAAGTTTTTTTTTGAAATGTTTTTCACAGGACTTAATGTGGAATAGGGTCAAGGATGGGATTAAGAGAAAGTCATGCTATATAAAACATGGAACTAGACATGTTTCTTTTTTAGAGTTTTTATTCTATAGAAACTTAGTAGAAGTGTCTACTTTGTAATCATTTGAGATGTAATAGTTATGTCCTAATTCTCTAAAACTCTAAACCTGAAAAGATCCTCAATGTGAATTATTCATTTAATTCAATATTAAGTAAGGTTTAAGGCTGGGGCCTCATAGTTGGTATCAGAGGTTGGTTTAGACAACTTTAGGAGTTAGAAAATTGTAAAATTATAAGTTAATTTTTTTATTATTGAAATGATATAGCATTTAAAGATTACCATGTTGCTTATCCTAAGATATTTCTATGATAAGAATGGTTTTTCATAGAGGAAACAGAGCAGCTTTTCAAGGAAGGCATACAGAGTATAATAACCTTTCGAATCAGTAACCAGAGATGGTCAGAATCAGAATTGAGCAGTTTACTGCACTGATGGCTCAGTTGAATCAGGTGATAAATGGTGGTAGTGTTTATTGATGATATTTTGGTGTTTTCTAAAAGTAAATAGGAGCATGAAAGTCATTTAAGGGTTATCTTCCAAACCTTAAAAGAAAAGAAACTCTATGGAAAATTCAGCAAGTGTGAGTTTTGGTTAAAACAAATTTCTTTCCTTGGTAAAATTGTTTCAAAAAAAAAGGCATAACTATTGATCCTGCTAAAACAAAATTTGTGGAAGAATGGCCAAGACCCACAAATGTAACTAAGATTCGTAGCTTCCTTGGTTTGGAAGGATATTACCGAAGGTTTGTTGAAACATTTTCACGGTTATCTAGTCCAATGACTAAGCTAACTCATAAGGGTGTTATGTTTATCTGGACAAAAGAATGTGATGATTGTTTTCAGGAACCGAAAAGAAGATTGGTGAATTCTTCAGTTTTGGCACTACCTTCCAGGAATAGGGAGTTTGTTATCTACAGTGATGCTTCCTTGAAAGGACTTGGTTGCATCTTAATGCAGAATGGTTAGGTAATTGCTTATGCTTCACGACAGTTGAAAACCCAGGAGGTAAATTACCCTACACATGATTTGGAATTAGTTGTTTTTGTTTTCGCTTTAAAATTTTGGAGGCATCATTTGTATGGATTAAAGTGTGAAATATATACTGATCACAAAGGTTTAATGTATATATTCACTCAGAAAGAATTGAACATGAGACAGATGATATGGCTATAATTAATCAAGGATTATGATTGTACAATTCATTACCATCCTGGAAAAGAAAATAATGTGGCTGATGCTTTGAGTCGAAAAAGTAATGCTTCATTAACAATGTTGTGTTTGAAACATGATCCTTTGGTTAAGGATTTCATGAGCTTTGGCATGGAAGTTGTTTGTGTAATACATCCTTCTGTTTTGTTTCAGGTATCAGTGAAATCTTCTCTATCAGACAGAATTAAGCAAGCACAGAGGGAAGATAGTGAGTCGCAGAAAAAGGTAGAGCTGGTTCATAAGGGTAAGTTTCCTGAATTCAACATTGATAATGATTGTGTTTTGAGATTTGGGAAGAGATTGTGTGTGCCTTGTGATTCACAGTTGAAGAGGGAGTTGTTATGTGAAGCTCATAGTTCTCTGTTTTCAGTTCATCCTAGCAGTACTAAGATGTACATAGATCTGTGGGAGTATTACTGGTGGGATGGAATGAAAAGGGATATTGTTGATTTTACTGTGAAGTGTTTGACTTGTCATCAAGTTAAAGCAGAGAGGCAGTTACCGAAAGGGATGCTTCCGCCTTTACCAGTGCCAGAGTGGAAATTGGAAAATATATCCATGGACTTTGTTGTGAGATTACCGAAGAAATATAGAGGTAATAATGCAATCTGGGTTATTGTTGATTGATTGACTAAATCTGCTCATTTCCTTCATATTCAAGATACTTTCTCTCTAGATCAACTTTCTCATTTGTATCTTAAAGAGATATTCAGGTTACATGGAGTTCCTCTCTCTATTGTATTTTACCGTGATCCCAGGTTCAATTTTATCTTTTGGAAAGGCCTTAAGAAGTCGTTGTCTACTGAATTAAATTTTAGTACAGCTTTTCATCCCCAATCAGATGGGCAGTCAGAATGAATGATCCAGAATTTGGAAGATATGCTACGAGCATGCTCTATGGATTATTAGGGAAGTTGGGACCAACATCTTTCTTTGGTTGATTTTTCTTATAATAACATTTTTCATTCCAATATACAGATGGCACCATTTGAGGCATTATATGGGAAGCGGTGTCGAACTCCAGCTTTTTGGGATGAGGTGGGTGAAAGGAAGCTGATGGGACCCGAATTGGTAGAAGAGATGGCAGAAAAAGTTCAGTTGATTCAGAAACACATGAGAACAACTCAGAGCAGACAGAAAAGTTATGCGGATAACTGGAGGAAGGATCTATCTTTCGAGGTAGGTGATCATGTTTTTCTCAAGGTTTCTCCATGGAAAAGTGTGATGTGATTTGGTAAGAAAGGAAAGCTGAGTCCAAGGTTCATTGGACAATATGAAATTCTGGAGACAGTTGGATCAGTTGCTTTCCAAGTGGCTTTACCTCTGAGTTTATCTCAGGTACACAATGTTTTCCATGTTTTGATGTTGAGAAAGTATATGCTAGATCCATCTCATGTTTTGAGTCCAGAGGTAGTTCAGCTGGAAGAGAACCTATATTATGAAGAACAGCCGGTCTAGATTCTTGACCACAGAGAGCAAGTGTTACGGAATACGGTGATTCACCAGGTAAAGGTTTTATGGAAAAACCATATGGTTGAAGAGGCAACTTCGGAATCTGAAAATTCTATGAGGGATAAATACCCCCACTTATTTTGATAAGTGAATAAAATTGTGAGGACGCAATTCCCAAAAGGGGGGAAGGATGTAACATCCCAGGTAAATAAAGAATAATACATTTTCATATTTATTAATATTTGCGAATTAAATATTAATTTTACTTTAAAGGGGTTGCTATGTTCTATAGCGTACTCGATATGCAACAATGAGTTTCTTTGAAAACTTACGTTGCACACTAGTAATATAATAATATTATTTTAAATGGTAGTTAACATGTATCCGTTGTATTGGCGATAATGAATAGAAATAACTAAAATATGATTATATATGTTTGTTAAATGTTTTTACATTTATCCAATAAAATATAAAGGATTAAAATAGGAAAAGAATTCAATTTTAGGCATATATACTATAATTTTCACTAAAGGTCGACTTATCACCGTTTCATGGAGAAACTTATTTAAATATAGTTTTGGTCACTCTTATACTTTCTATTGGACCAAATAAAACACTTTTTTAGAATCGGGACATCAAAATTTAATTTGTGTAAATTTTTGGTATTTTTCCGATAAAGTTCATTTTTAATGAATAGTGAAAAATGTTGTATTTTAATTCAAAAAATATTTTTAATCTAATTTATTTATATGATTAGATTATCTTTTGAATTTGGTTTAAAGTGAAATTAGAATATATTTTTACCATTTAATCCAATAGTGGTCATTGGAAAAAATTTCACTTTGAAATTGGACTTAAACTATTGTCAATCTTTTGATAATTATTATTTCATAAAAACACGCTATTTGTTTTGACAGTGGGAATTAATTATTAAATTAATTAATTTAACTTTTATGTTTTTAATTTTGTAAAATAGAAATCATTTTTTAATTTGGAATATCAAATATAGCTTAGGGTGAATTTTTGGTATTTTTCTGAAAAACTTCAATTTTTGATTAATAGTGAAACCACTAAGTGGTACGTATAAAACCTAATTTTCCGTTTAAATGAAATTTTACCACCTCTGTGTTTTGAATTTAAAAAATATTACATAAATGGTTGTCATTAAGAAGTAAAATTTGGTTCAATGAGATTAAAATAATTTTTGGTGAATAGTAACTTTTACGTTTATTAATCGTGATTAGAGGTAATTAGTGTAGTTTAAGGTAAAAATAATGTTTTAATAATATGCAATGAACTTGACACATGTACTTCCCTTATTGGATGTGTCATGGCTGACCAATAAAATCTATGGGTCAACTTGGGGACCCCATGGAGCCACTTTGGTTGGAAAATGGCATTAATATCTTTTTATTTAATGTTAAAATTAAAATGACACAAACATGAGTTGTTTTACAAAAAAAATTTCTAAATGGGGTAATAGAAATCAGATGTTTGACTATAAAAAGTCATTGGAAAGCTAAAATTATTTCCTACATCATAGTATTTTTTTTATAATTTTTAGACATTAAATATATTTAATTATTTATGACACCATGATGATGAAGCGATGACCTCATTATTTAACGATTTAAATAAAATGAAAAGATAATGTAAACTCTAAGTCCTAAACTTGTCAAAAACCTATTGAATGGGTATATTTAGGAACCTTATCACCTTATCCTTTAAATATATCCTTTTTGGACCTTTAAAATCCGAAAATCATTTTATAATAAAGTAATATTTTATAACTTTCCAAGAGTGACCCTCCTTTTCTCTTATAAATGGCCCCCACCTCTACCTCATTACCCACACCTCTCAAGACTTTGGTTCGGCCAAGATCTGCTCTTTTTGTCTCTCCACATCCCTCTAATACTCTTTGAAGCCTCACTTTGGGCAGAAGTCTTCACAAGTAAGCCTTTGAGCTCAAACCAAAAAGAGTTACCCGATTTTAAGGTAATGTCTTCACTTCTGTTCTTTTGTTTTATTTTTCTTCTCCAACCCCCTAAACTCATTTTATTCATTTATTTTGTAACAACTTCAGTATCTTCAATATACTAGGATTTTTTTATAATAAGAATTCGAGCTATACTTACACACACCTACATCTAATTGTTAAAGAACATACTGTTTCTGTGGATGGAGAATTTCTGTCTCACGAAATGATGATTGTTCAATATTCTTCTAACACCTTCAAAGGTGGACATTAAGATGTCACTATATTTATATATGATATATAATATGTTTATGTTTTCCTTAAGCTTCTTTATTTTTAATTTGTGGCATACCTTTATGGCTTCCATTATGGGTAATCGCGATATCTTCATTTTAGGAAGTGAGGACTACCGCCCCTCAAAGTGATTTGATTCGTTAATGCCACACGTGGGACGTATAAAGGATGGATTTAAAGTTATTATATATTATTTTATACTAGAATTATAAGATAACTTTATATCATTATTATTTCTTTCCATTAAAGTATGATATAGAAATGAAAGTAGTGTTCATGCGTACGTACGACTTACCATCTCCATGAACGGTGCATTTCATTTCTTATACCCAAATGTAATGTACTATTATAAGTAAATATATATTATGGATTTATATTATGTATGTTACATCTAAATGATTAATATAATTCTGGAATAAAATATACATATCTATCATTTAGTTTTAATTCCATTAATATGACATAGAAATGAAAGTAGCATTCATGCGTACGTATGGCTTACCGTCTCCATGAATGGTGCATTTCATTTCTTATCTCTAAATGATTATGTAATATTATAAATACATGTATATGCTGGATATATATATGATATATATGATATCCAAATCATGAATATCATTCTGGATATAACGAGCCTTTGACCACACGAACAACATGTAATTGTAAGAAGTCCACTTTCGACTTAAGAACCAAATATCAACAAAATAAACATTATTAACAGAAATGATTACATAATGTTTATAACATGGAAATAAGTGATATAAAAGGAATAATGAACTTGAAAAAGGATCTTAAGCAATTATAAATTAACTCAAGTTTATTATTCAGGACGTTAAAGAACAATCGTGTCAAGTCGGAAACTAGGTAAGGGAACTTCTTAACCCAATTTCTATTCTTTGAGTTAATCTCCTACTTTCAAATTATTTCATGATATTATTATGTCCTATCTTGTATTTGTTTTTTTCTTTATGTGTACTTATAGTGAATACACATAATAGATCCATTTTATTTTAAAAAAATTATCTTTGTAAGGGACCTCGTCTCAATCTCCTTTCATTGAGGCATATTTCATTTTATACACAACTTTCTTTTATACGGTGTATAAACCCCTTTGAATTTTACTTTTATACAAAAGGAATCTTTTTCTACAAAGCGTTTTACAAGATGACAAAAAGAATGTTTCTTTTAACATACATGGTGACAACGACCCTCTTCCGCCACCACGAGTATTATTTGGCCTTTGGCTTCCTCAACAAGCCTTAATGATTTTAAAATGAAATAAATACCATATACTCTTTTATGTATTTTGGTATTGAAAATCGTTTTTATAATGGATTTGTTATGTCAATATATTTATGTTATATATTGTGATCATAGTGTGGAAATTTTTTCTTTCCATTATATTTGTTTTATGTTTTATGATTTTATATTGGTACTTGGACATTTGACGGGTGGTTATGTGATAAACCATATGACGAGTGGTGCCATGAATACCAGGACAGGTGTTTACGTTATATCCTCCAATGCATTGGGTATGGAAGTCGGCTGTATGGCTATTCCATTAAGTATGTATGGAAGTCGGCCGTATTGATATTCCATTAAGTGATATGTGTGGAAGTCGATCGTATGGTTATTCCATTTAAGTATGTTTATGTCCCAAGTTACCTTTATATGTTATGTGATATTTTTATGGGTTTTATGGCAATATTTTTTTTACCAAAGGGTAAGTAATGATCTTTTATTCAGTGAAGAGTTTTTACTACTTCATAAAGGTGAAAAGTATTACTTTGATAAAGTATACATGGTTTACTTGTTGTTTTGATAAACTAATAGTTTTCATTCTTTGTGTATCCCTTACTGAGCTTTTTATGCTCAACCCAAGTTTTTTTTTGAAATGTTTTTCACAGGACTTAATGTGGAATAGGGTCAAGGATGGGATCAAGAGAAAGTCATGCTATATAAAACATGGAACTAGACATGTTTCTTTTTTAGAGTTTTTATTCTATAGAAACTTAGTAGAAGTGTCTACTTTGTAATCATTTGAGATGTAATAGTTATGTCCTAATTCTCTAAAACTCTAAACCTGAAAAGATCCTCAATGTGAATTATTCATTTAATTCAATATTAAGTAAGGTTTAAGGCTGGGGCCTTATAGTTGGTATCAGAGGTCGGTTTAGACAAATTTAGGAGTTAGAAAATTGTAAAATTATAAGTTAATTTTTTTATTATTGAAATGATATAGCATTTAAAGATTACCATGTTGCTTATCCTAAGATATTTCTATGATAAGAATGGTTTTTCATAGAGGAAACAGAGCAGCTTTTCAAGGAAGGCATACAGAGTATAATGACCTTTCGAATCAGTAACCAGAGATGGTCAGAATCAGAATTGAGCAGTTTACTGCACTGATGGCTCAGTTGAATCAGGTGATAAATGGTGGTAGTGTTTATTGATGATATTTTGGTGTTTTCTAAAAGTAAATAGGAGCATGAAAGTCATTTAAGGGTTATCTTAGAAACCTTAAAAGAAAAGAAACTCTATGGAAAATTCAGCAAGTGTGAGTTTTGGTTAAAACAAATTTCTTTCCTTGGTAAAATTGTTTCAAAAAAAAAGGCATAACTATTGATCCTGCTAAAACAAAATTTGTGGAAGAATGGCCAAGACCCACAAATGTAACTAAGATTCGTAGCTTCCTTGGTTTGGAAGGATTTTACCGAAGGTTTGTTGAAAAATTTTCACGGTTATCTAATCCAATGACTAAGCTAACTCATAAGGGTGTTAAGTTTATCTGGACAAAAGAATGTGATGATTGTTTTCAGGAACCGAAAAGAAGATTGGTGAATTCTTCAGTTTTGGCACTACCTTCCAGGAATGGGGAGTTTGTTATCTACAGTGATGCTTCCTTGAAAGGACTTGGTTGCATCTTAATGCATAATGGTCAGGTAATTGCTTATGCTTCACGACAGTTGAAAACCCAGGAGGTAAATTACCCTACACATGATTTGGAATTAGTTGTTTTTGTTTTCGCTTTAAAATTTTGGAGGCATCATTTGTATGGATTAAAGTGTGAAATATATACTGATCACAAAAGTTTAAAGTATATATTCACTCAGAAAGAATTGAACATGAGACAGATGATATGGCTATAATTAATCAAGGATTATGATTGTACAATTCATTACCATCCTAGAAAAGCAAATAATGTGGCTGATGCTTTGAGTCGAAAAAGTAATGCTTCATTAACAATGTTGTGTTTGAAACATGATCCTTTGGTTAAGGATTTCATGAGCTTTGGCATGGAAGTTGTTTGTGTAAGACATCCTTCTGTTTTGTTTCAGGTATCAGTGAAATCTTCTCTATCAGACAGAATTTAGCAAGCACAGAGGGAAGATAGTGAGTCGCAGAAAAAGGTAGAGCTGGTTCATAAGGGTAAGTTTCCTGAATTCAACATTGATAATGATTGTGTTTTGAGATTTGGGAAGAGATTGTGTGTGCCTTGTGATTCACAGTTGAAGAGGGAGTTGTTATGTGAAGCTCATAGTTCTCCGTTTTCAGTTCATCCTAGCAGTACTAAGATGTACATAGATCTGTGGGAGTATTACTGGTGGGATGGAATGAAAAGGGATATTGTTGATTTTACTGTGAAGTGTTTGACTTGTCATCAGGTTAAAGCAGAGAGGCAGTTACCGAAAGGGATGCTTCCGCCTTTACCAGTGCCAGAGTGGAAATGGGAAAATATATCCATGGACTTTGTTGTGAGATTACCGAAGAAATATAGAGGTAATAATGCAATCTGGGTTATTGTTGATTGATTGACTAAATCTGCTCATTTCCTTCATATTCAAGATACTTTCTCTCTAGATCAACTTTCTCATTTGTATCTTAAAGAGATATTCAGGTTACATGGAGTTCCTCTCTCCATTTTATTTGACTGTGATCCCAGGTTCAATTTTATCTTTTGGAAAGGCCTTAAGAAGTCGTTGGCTACTGAATTAAATTTTAGTACAGCTTTTCATCCCCAATTAGATGGGCAGTCAGAATGAACGATCCAGAATTTGGAAGATATGCTACGAGCATGCTCTATGGATTATTAGGGAAGTTGGGACCAACATCTTTCTTTGGTTGATTTTTCTTATAATAACATTTTTCATTCCAATATACAGATGGCACCATTTGAGGCATTATATGGGAAGCGGTGTCGAACTCCAGCTTTTTGGGATGAGGTGGGTGAAAGGAAGCTGATGGGACCCGAATTGGTAGAAGAGATGGCAGAAAAAGTTCAGTTGATTCAGAAACACATGAGAACAACTCAGAGCAGACAGAAAAGTTATGCGGATAACTGGAGGAAGGATCTATCTTTCGAGGTAGGTGATCATGTTTTTCTCAAGGTTTCTCCATGGAAAAGTGTGATGTGATTTGGTAAGAAAGGAAAGCTGAGTCCAAGGTTCATTGGACAATATGAAATTCTGGAGACAGTTGGATCAGTTGCTTTCCGAGTGGCTTTACCTCCGAGTTTATCTCAGGTACACAATGTTTTCCATGTTTTGATGTTGAGAAAGTATATGCTAGATCCATCTCATGTTTTGAGTCCAGAGGTAGTTCAGCTGGAAGAGAACCTATCTTATGAAGAACAGCCGGTCTAGATTCTTGACCACAGAGAGAAAGTGTTACGGAATACGGTGATTCACCAGGTAAAGGTTTTATGGAAAAACCATATGGTTGAAGAGGCAACTTGGGAATCTGAAAATTCTATGAGGGATAAATACCCCCACTTATTTTGATAAGTGAATAAAATTGTGAGGACGCAATTCCCAAAAGGGGGGAAGGATGTAACATCCCAGGTAAATAAAGAATAATACATTTTCATATTTATTAATATTTGCGAATTAAATATTAATTTTACTTTAAAGGGGTTGCTATGTTCGATAGCGTACTCGATATGCAACAATGAGTTTCTTTGAAAACTTACGTTGCACACTAGTAATATAATAATATTATTTTAAATGGTAGTTAACATGTATCCGTTGTATTGGCGAGAATGAATAGAAATAACTAAAATATGATTATATATGTTTGTTAAATGTTTTTACATTTATCCAATAAAATATAAAGGCTTAAAATAGGAAAAGAATTCAATTTTAGGCATATATACTATAATTTTCACTAAAGGTCGACTTATCACCTTTTCATGGCGAAACTTATTTAAATATAGTTTTGGTCACTCTTATACTTTCTATTGGACCAAATAAAACACTTTTTTAGAATCGGGACATCAAAATTTAATTTGTGTAAATTTTTGGTATTTTTCCGATAAAGTTCATTTTTAATGAATAGTGAAAAATGTTGTATTTTAATTCAAAAAATATTTTTAATCTAATTTATTTATATGATTATATTATCTTTTGAATTTGGTTTAAAGTGAAATTAGAATATATTTTTACCATTTAATCCAATAGTGGTCATTGGAAAAAATTTCACTTTGAAATTGGACTTAAACTATTGTCAATCTTTTGATAATTATTATTTCATAAAAACACGCTATTTGTTTTGACAGTGGGAATTAATTATTAAATTAATTAATGTAACTTATATGTTTTTAATTTTGTAAAATAGAAATCATTTTTTAATTTGGAATATCAAATATAGCTTAGGGTGAATTTTTGGTATTTTTCTGAAAAACTTCAATTTTTGATTAATAGTGAAACCACTAAGTGGTACGTATAAAACCTAATTTTCCGTTTAAATGAAATTTTACCACCTCTGTGTTATTAATTTCAAAAATCCGACATACATGGTTGTAATTAAGAAGTAAAATGTGGTTCAATGAGATTAAAATAATTTTTGGTGAATAGTAACTTTTATGTTTATTAATCGCGATTAGAGGTAATTAGTGTAGTTTAAGGTAAAAATAATGTTTTAATAATATGAAATTAACTTGACACATGTCCTACCCTTATTTTATGTGTCATGGAAGACCAAGAAAATCCATGGGTCAACTTGGGGACCCCATGGAGCCACTTTGGTGGGAAAATGACATTAATATCTTTTTATTTAATGTTAAAATGAAAATGACACAAACATGAGTTGTTTTACTACAACACTTTTTAAATGGGGTTATAAAAGTCATATTTTTGACAATAAATAGTCATTGGAAAGCTAAAATTATTTCCTACATCATAGTATTTTTTTTATAATTTTTATACATTAAATAAATTAAATTACTTATGACACCATGATGATGCAGCGAAGACCTCATTATTTAACGATTTAAATAAGATGAAAAGATAATGTAAAATATAAGACCTAAACTTGTAAAAAACCTGTTGGATGTGTGTATTTAGAAACCTTATCACCTTATCCTATAAATATATTCTTTTGGGACCTTTAAAATCCGAAAATCATTTTATAAAAAAGTAATATTTTATAACTTTCCAAGAGTGCCCCTCCTTTTCTCTTATAAAAGGCCCCCACCTCTACCTCATTACCCACACCTCTCAAGCCTTTTCTTCGGCCAATATCTGCTCCTTTTGTCTCTCCACATACCTCTCTTACTCCTTGAATCCTCACTTTGGGCAGAAGTCTTCCCAAGGAAGCCTTTGAGCTCAAATCAAAAAGAGTTACCAGATTTTAAGGTAATGTCTTCACTTGTGTTATTTTGTTTTATTTTGCTTCTCCAACCCCATAAACTCTTTTTATTCATTTATTTTGTAACAAGTAAAGTATCTTCAATATACTAGGATGTTTTTATAAGAATAATTAGAGCTACACTTAGACACACCTACATCTAATGGTTAAAGAACATACTGTTTCTGTGGATGGCGAATTTCTGCCTCACGAAATGATGATTGTTCAATATTCTTCTAACACCTTCAAAGGTGGACATTAAGATGTCACTATATTTATATATGATATATAATATGTTTATTTTTTCCTTAATCTTATCTATTTTTCATTTATGACATACATTTATGGCTTCCATTATGGGTATACGTGATATCTTCATTTTAGGAAGTGCGGACTATCACCCCCTCAAAGTGATTTGATTCGTTAATGCCATATGTGGGATGCATAAAGGATGGATTTAAAGTTATTATATATGATGTTATATGGAAATTATAATATAACTTTATATCATTATTATTTCTTTCCATTAAAGTATGAGATAGAAATGAATGTAGCGTTCATGCGTACGTACGGCTTACCGTCTCCATGAACGGTGCATTTCATTTCTTATCCCCAAATGTAATGTACTATTATAATTACATATATATTATGGATATATATGATGTATGATACATCTAAATGATTAATATAATTCTGTAATTAAAATATACATATCTATCATTTAGTTTTAATTCCATTAATATGACATAGAAATGAAAGTAGCGTTCATGCGTACGTATGACTTATCGTCTCCATGAACGGTGCATTTCATTTCTTAACTCTAAATGATTATGTAATATTATAAATACGTGTATATTCTGGATATATATATGATATATATGATATCCAAATCATGAATATCATTCTGGATATAATGAACCTTTGACCACACGAACAACATGTAATTGTAAGAAGTCCACTTTCGACTTAAGAACCAAATATCAACAAAACAAACATTATTAACTTAAATGATTACATAATGTTTATAACATGGAAATAAGTGATATAAAATGAATTATGAACTTGAAAAAGGTTCTTAAGAAATTAGAAATTAACTCAAGTTTATTATTCAGGATGTTAAAGAACGATCGAGTCAAGTCGGACCCGAGGTAAGGGAACTTCTTAACCCAATTTCTATTCTTTGGGTTAATCTCCTACTTTCAAATTATGTAATGATATTATTATGTCCTATCTTGTATTTTTAATTTCTTTATGTGTACTTATAGTGAATACACATAATAGATCAATTTTATTTTAAAGAAATTATCCTTGTAAGGGACCTCGTCTCAATCTCATTTCATTGAGGCATATTTTGTTTTATACACAACATTCTTTTATAAGGTGTATAATCCCCTTTGACTTTTTCTTTTATACAAAAGGTATCTTTTTCTACGAAGCGTTTTACTAAACGACAAAAAGGAATGTTTCTTTTAACGTATGTGGTGACAACGACCCTCTTTTTCCGCTGCGAGTATTATTTGGTCTTTGGCTTCCTCAACAAGCCGTAATGTTTTTAAAATGAAATAAATACCATATACTCTTTTATGTATTTTGGTATTGAAAATGGTTTTTATAATGGATTTGTTATGTCAATATATTTATGTGATATATTGTGATCATAGTGTGGAAATGTTTTCTTTCCATTATATTTGTTTTATGTTTTATGTTTTTATATTGGTACTTGGACATTTGATGGGTGGTTACGTGATAAACCATATAACGGGTGGTGTCGTGAATACCAGGATGGGTGGTTACGTTATAACCTCCAATGAATTGGGTATGGAAGTCGTCCGTATGGCTATTCCATTAAATATGTATTGAAGTCGGCCGTATGGCTATTCCATTAAGTGATATGTGTGGAAGTCGACCGTATGGTTATTCCATTTAAGTATGTTTATGTCCCAAGTTACCTTTATATGTTATGTGATCTTTTTATGGGTTTTATGGTAATATTTTGGTTACAAAAGGGTATGTAATGACCTTTTATTCAGTTAAGAGTTTTTACTACTTCATAATGGTGAAAAGTATTACTTTGATAAAGTATACATGGTTTACTTATTGTTTTGATAAACTAATAGTTTTCATTCTTTGTGTACCCCTTAGTGAGCTTTTTAGGCTCACCCCAAGTTTTTTTGAAATGTTTTTCATAGGACGTAATGTGGAATAGGTTCAAGGATGGGTTCAAGGGAAAGTCATGCTATATAAAACATGGAACTAGACATGTTTCTTTTTAAGAGTTTTTATTCTATGGAAACTTAGTAGAAGTGTCTACTTTGTAATCTTTTGAGATGTAATAGTTATGTCCTAATTCTCTAAAACTCTAAACCTGAAAAGATACTCAATGTGAATTATTCATTTAATTCAATATTATGTAATGTTTAAGGCCGGGTCCTTATAGTCACCATATTAACCTTCTCTTTTATATTTATCTCTTAGTAAAATAGTTAACTTTTACCATGTCTTCTTGTATTCTTACACTATATGGTTAATAAACATACTCTAAACTTCAAAGATAACCTCAAGTGATTCATTAATGACATATATAATATTATTTAAGCCCTTTTTACAAACCTCATATTTTTAGGAATATTATATGAACCAATAAAATATTATATGTTTTAAAAACTAATTTATGTAAATTTTGACACTATTTGGTATCTTGTTTTTTTTGAAAGTCATAAAAACATATCACTTCGAAAAAATTTATCTAATCAACCGTGAAATATCATATTAACCTATAAAATTTATGTAATTCATCAAAAGTATCAAATTATATTTATTTGGATATTTATAATATCAATTATTTTAATATTTCATTAAGAAGATAATTACCGCATTATCATTGTATCATAAATAATTTTAATTATTTAGTCTCTAAAAATTATAAATAAAATAAAATTATATAGGAAATATTTTTATATTTATAATGAATATTTATTGTTTAATTTATCTTATGTATAACGCCATATTAAAAATGGTTTAGTTAATAAAAATTGAATTTAACACTTTTAACTCTTCCTTAAATAAAATAATAATAAATGTCCTAATCTAGTCCAGGTCAACCAAAGAGGGTCATATTTTATTCCAAAGGTTGTTTCTGGTCAAATTAACTTTATAAAATAGAATTAGGACATGTGTTAGGGTAATTATAATATCATTTTTACCCTTAATCGCCATATTTACTTTTAACTGTGATAAATAAGTCAAAAGTTATGATTCACTAAAAATTATTTTCATCTTATTGAACCAAATTTTACTTAATTATGTCAACGGTGTCTGTAATATTTTTTAAATACAACTTACAAAAGCTATAAAATTGAATTTTATGAAAATTTGAAAATGCTCCTAGAAGTTGGGTAAAAGACAGTAAAAAGTTCAATAAAAATTTATATATCCAATTTTATTATAAAATGACTCAAATTAATTAAATTAAAATTATATAGGTACTATATATCTATTTTGAAATAAAATTAATTTAACTGAAATAAAAAATTATTTAAATAAAAAGTAAATTTTAAGTAATAACGTAGTGTTTTCACTATTCATCAAAAAATTTGATGTTTTTAGAAAAATACCAAAAATTAACCCTAAGATAGTTTTGATATTATGAATTCCAGTATGATTTCCATTTTAACAAATTCAAATCATAGATTTTTCATTAATAAATTTGAAATTAATTCCCTTTTTCAAAACCAAAAAGTGGGTTTTTTATAAAGTAAAAACTATTAAAAGATTGACATGTGTTTATGTGAAATTTAAATGTGAAATTACTTATAATGAACTACATTGTATTAAATGATAAAAATATAATCTAATTATACTTATAAACTATTCAAATTCATAATTTATCAGTATAAATTATTTTAATTAAAAATTATGTTTTCAATTTTTTTTTCAGTATTCATCAAAATATGAAAGTAATCAAAAAATTACAAAATATTTATCCAAACTGAATAGTTTTGTCCCGATTATAAATAATAATTTAATTTAATTAAGTTTAATATATAAAAGTTCCAAATATTTGATTTAAAAAGGGTTCACCATTAAAAGGTATAAAACTACATTTTTTGAAAAATACATCTTTTATCTTAAAAATTGAATTTTTCTTATATTATGTCTAAGAAACAAAAAATATGAATGTTAAAATTATATAGAATATATAAAATTTATAATTTGGTTAACACAATTCATAAGATCTTTTTTGAATGGCTAGTTTGGTAAGTTTTGGTGTGCTCGAACTCGGCGTTGCCTGTAGCGCATGTTATTGAAATGCTTTGAAGAGATAACATACTATGAAATCTTGGAGTGTTACATTCTCCCCTCCAATAAATTGCATCCTTGCAATTTGAAATTTTTTTTTGAAAATAAATGGTTTAAATAGTAAAATTCTTTTGTGGAAAACCCAAATTGGAAATTGGGTTAATAAAATTTAGTCTTAATAAGAGGGAAATGGAAATGAAAAAGTCACCACCAAATTAGGATCTCAATTAGGAGAACATTGTTGGAAATTAGAGACACAATATTGGAGGGAAAACGTAAATATTTATATGGAATGATTGAGGCCATCAATCAAAAACAAGTGTAAAATTGAGGGTCTCAAATCCATCAATCTAGTTTGATTTAAAATATCATTGGTTCAACAAAGAATATGATATTTGGATAACACATTTTTGGTTTTACGATCCCTTCCAAAAATTTTAAGAATTAATTTATTCATATAATAAGAGGATAAAAATATAATTGACATATAGAGTTTCATCCATCAACTAATTCCTATGACATACTCATATTTCACTCAAAAAGATAATAGAATTCAAAAATATTCTATTTATCCTAATCGTATAGGGTTCCAAAAATATTGAATTTATAATTCATTTTTTAGAATTTTATAAAAAAACTTCATTATTCAAACTAGGAAATCACGTATGCCAGTGGTAGGTGATCAAACATTGTCGCCCTTCGCTTGTGGGTTCAAGTCTCTCAGCCTTTCCGGACGCAACAGGTTTTCGCCTGACCTCCGAGTTGTATTATTTATGACAATACAAAAAGTAATATTTAGATGTTTTTTAACATTAAAAAATAGTATCCAATTTTTAACTTAATCTATTCCAACCTTTATACTTATCCAAAATACTTCTGTCTAAACTCACAGTCCAAAATTTATAAGTAAGGTAAATACAATGAAGATCTTTTTTTTTTCCACATAATAACATGTGAATACCTTCATCATGTATTCTTATAAAACAAAGTAATGCCTTGAATTACCATAAAAACTTATTGATTTCATTTATGCTCCCTTATTCCTTATAGAATACTGGATATACTTCTTATATCCAAAAATGTTGTAAACTCCAACAAGGAAGGAATATAAAAATCATTAATCATTTTCAAGGTAGTCAAGAATATCCAATATAATTTATCCAAATCAATAATATGTTTTCCAAAATCACTACCTCAGCATCATAACTACATTAAAGATTATCTTTCTCTCAACCATATATTTTCCAAAAACATTTTACCTGCTTTAGAGTTACTTTTATTGCTTCCACACAATCTCAAGTCCTTAATATAATAGTACTGCAGTACAATCCTTATATACTCTATAATTCTTATAACATGTAAAAAATTAATACAACACTAAAATGAACCAATACTTTAATAACAACATAATAACTCTAATAAGTCCTCTTTATCATCAGTAGTATCATAACTTGATTATTATCCAATAGTAGAATTTAGGGTATTCTATGATGATTTGGAAATTGATTTGCATGGTGTCCCAACTCCTTTTCGACGAAGCATTGAACATTTGAAACTTTTTTCTTACACTTAGAATCACGTACTTGGTGTACTTTTTCTCTACACTTATAATAAACTCCCATTACCTTCAAGCATCTACCAAGGTGATTATTTCCATAGTTATCACATATGGGAAAATCCTTCTTTCCCATCTTCCATTTATCTATCTTTCTCTCTTACATCCTTTTTTTCTCTTGCTTCTCTTCAAAGCCATAGGACTCAGAGAATTACTTACTTATCTTATTAACACATTATATTATTTCCTCATATGATGATAATACTTGGGAGACTATTTCCCTTTTAAATGTTGTATTACTACCATTAAATACATGTTCCTTCTTAATCTTTCGATCATGCATATTGCTGGAATTCTCATTCCTTCTACCAGCACCATTTCTAAACAATGGCATACATTAGGTTACTTTATGAATCAAAATGCATAATTCCAAACTTTTAGAATACCTAACGTAGGTTGAAATGATTATTTATATAATCTATAATCATAATTTTTTTTCTTTGAGGGAGTATTTACTCATAAATCCCTCATAATGTCTTGTAATGAACATGTGAATTTTCCTAAGCATATCGCCCTGAAGTGTCATAACCAAGAGTGCAGCAATGACCATTGTCATGTACCAGGATACCCAGTGTCAAGCCAGAAATTCTTTGTCAGAGTTTTCACTCCTAGGTACATCTCTGCTAGATCCACCTCTACCTGATCATATCCAGACAAGGATGTATTTCTTAGAAAATACACAAAATCTATACATTACCAAAATTCTAGGAAGTTCTTCTATACTAATCCTTAAAGTCTATATTAGGATAATGTTCTGTAATCAGAGTTTATCTAAATCTATTTCCAAGGTTGTTGCTAAACTTCCTTTAATACCAACTATAACAACCCGACCACAAAAGACCAGATTTGATGCATTATTTTTATACTTTGGCATGATTACAAGGAATCATGTCTCGAAAGACCGATCAATTTAGCAGTTTTGAAAAATATATTACATACATGAACATTACATTACACATTAGAAAATAAAATACAACATAAATGATCCTTTGAGAACGCCATAAATCCCATAGCTTAACCCTGCTTATCAATCATAATACACTTTTTGGAATCCTAGGAAAAATAAAAATAGAAAGGGGTGAGCTTAGATGCTCAAAAAGGATAAAAATATAGTAGAAACTTTCATAAATAAACATAAACATTTAAGGCAATGTATAAGACTAAAAGAAAATCCTTTTAAAATTAAACTTTAGCATAATATGGAAAAGTTAAATCAAATAATTCCATTTACTTATTCACATGGATTTTCTACTAGTCGACTAATCACATGTAATATCAATAAATAATTTCATAATGTTGGAATGCATAATGCCAGACTTAATAACCACATAGTCAAGGCCCTGTTCCCAGAATACAAATAAGATTTTGTAAAGGCCTTGTGACGAGACACATGTTTGTCTCATGTGACCTACTGATGCATCGAGGAGCTATAGCAGGCTCCACCCTCACTTACTAAGTCCAATGAATTCATCATATGAAGATGTTTAAACATAACATAAGCATTCATATTAAAACTATCATATGAAATGTCAATACATTATCCATAAACCATTAATGGTTTAAAAATAAAAAATACGCAGTCAAACTTATCAAAAAACCTTCAATACAATATATAATATTTCTATCATAATAAATCAACTTCAAACAAGTTTAAAATCCATCAAAAGATGTTAACATAGATAAAAATTATTTGTAAAACTCTTTTAAAGAAATATCCATTTTTTATAAAAACATTTAAAAGTCACTTAATTTAGAAAGGAATATATTAAAAGACATTTTATAATCAAAGTGTCCAATACCAATTTGAAACTTTTGAAAGGAATTAAAATTTTAAAAACATTCATGTCCATATAAATAAATCCTTAAAAACCAGTTCGAAAACATGGATATTAATGAGAATGATTTAGAAGAATAAATATTTAAACCATTTAAAATGATGATCTATTTAAAGAGTCCCTTCTATAAAACCTTAAAATATTACTTTTGAATTTTTTTTATGAAAGATAGATGTGGAGTATAAAGAGGTCTCAATAGATAATTATGTAAAAACAACCTCGAATAATAAAGAGATTGTGGAATTAAAACTTACCTTGCACTTTCCTTTGGTCGAGGGTACATTTAAACTCATGTATAATGACCATAGTATGTTATTATATTATACTAGAACCATATTCATATTTTTTATATCATACATTATTCATTTATTCTTTTATATTAACCTTTTAATAATTATTTCAATGTTAAATTAACATTTCTGGTAATAATCGCTTTCTATATCGTACATGTTTTAACATGTTATTATTGATCGTATAATTTATATCCTGATTTAAATACTTCTAGAATATAAAATTTGATTTATATATCCTATATATTTAGAATATAAATATTTATAATAGATATATATATATATGAAATGGGAGGCACCGTTTATGGAGACGGTAGGCCGTACGTACGCATAAACGCTGTTTCCGTTTTCATATCGTATTGAACGGAAGTAAGTGAATAGGATTTATGTAAGTATATATATATATATCCAGTATAATTATTATGTCATATATTACATACTTATTAAAAATATATATTTTTTATTATCATATTTGAATGGTGAACATGTAAATGAATCTCATCGCGTCGTGGAGACGGTAATCCGTACATACGCATGAGCAACACTATCATTATATTGATGATGAAATCGTATGTAATTGGATTATATATCATATATAAAGAATCATTAACATGTTATATTTATTGTTTACATCAGTTATACACCTTATTATACCCATCCAAATAATGAAGTGTTTGAATAACAAACTACACCACAACGTGGAGATGGTAAGCCGTACGTACGCACGTATGGTGACTTTTTCATTATAGGCTAGATAGAATAACAAATATGGTTGTACCATATTTAAAATAACATAAAAGTATATAAAAGGTACTGGATTTAATATTTTAGTATGTAAAAAACAAATAAATAGGAAGTGGAAGAAGAAAAGAAGTTGAAAGAGGGTGGTGAAATTATTACCTTTTCTTCGGTAGTTTCCTTTTGAGTTGATCAAAAGGGCTCCTTAGGTTGGATTTATAATCAATGTAAGGCCTCTAGTATTAAGAGAGGATAGTTGATAAGGTATTTGGGCAGGGGTTGTCCGAGCCAAATGGCTCTGGTGGAGTGAAATTAAGAGAAGGGGAAGTACCCTTTTAGAAGATAGGTGAGGGTCACTTTAGGAGAAGCTTGAAATAATATTTTATAATAAAATAATTTTTGGTTTCTAATGGATCAAAAATGATTTATTGCTAGGCTACAGTAGGGATGGGTCTAAAACCACTCAACCAATTGGTTTTGGACTGGTTTAGGTCACCATATTAACCTTATCTTTTATATTTTACTCTTAGTTAAATATTTTAACTTTTACCGGGTCTTCTTGTATTCTTACACTATATGTTTAATAAAATTACTCTAAGCATCCAAGAGAACATAAAGTTCTTAATTAATGACATATATAATATTATTGAATCCCTTTTTCCGAACCTTATATTTTTAGGAATATTATATGAACCCATAATATAGTATTAGTTTTATAAACTAAATTATGTTAATTTTGACAATATTTATTATCTTTTTTTTAAGTCATAAAAACCTTATCACTTTGAAAAAAAATTATATAATCAACCCTAGAATTTCATATTAACCTAGATAATTTGTGAAATTCATCCAAAGTATCAAATTATATTTATTTGGATATTTATAATATCAATTATTTTAATATTTCATTAAGAAGGTAATTACTGCATCATCATTGTGTCATAAATAAATTTAATTATTTAATATCGAAGAATTATAAATAAAATAACATTATGTAGGAAATATATTTATAGTTATAATGAATAATTATAGTTTAATTTATCTTATGTATAACCCCATATTAAAAATGGTTTAGTTAATAAACATTGAATTTAACACTTTTAACTCTTCTTTAAATAAAATAATAATAAATGTCCTAATCAAATCCAAGTGGACCAAAAGGGATCATAATTTATTACTAAGGTTGTTTTTTTTCGAATTACACTTATCCAAAAGAATTAGGACATGTTCTATATTAATTATAATATCATTTAAATCCTTAATTACCATATTTACTTTTAACTCTGGTAAATAAAAGGCTAAAGTTACTATTGCCCAAACATTATTTTCATCTTATTGAACAAAATTTTACTTACTGATATAAACTGTGTCTCTCAGATTTTTGAAATTCAACTCACAGAAGTGGTAAAAAGTTTTTTATGAAAATTTTCAAAAGCTCTTAGAAGGTGGGTAAAAGACTCTAAAAAATTCAATAAAAATTTATACGTCTAATTTTATTATAAAATGACTCAAATTTATTACATTGAAATTATATAAGTACTATATATATATATATTTTTTACTTAAAATTAATTTCAATAAAATAAATAATTATTTAAATAAAAAGTCGGTATTAAACAATAACACAGTGTTTTTCAATATTCATCAAAAATCGGATGTTTTCAAAATAATACCAAAAATTCACCCTAAGATAATTTTGATATTACAAATTCAAAAATTAATTAAATTTTACCAAATTAAAAACATAGATGTTGCGTTAATTAATTTAAAATTAATTCCCATTGTCAAAACCAAAAATCAAGGTCTTTAAAAAGTAAAAACTATCAATAGATTGACATGTGTTTATGTCAAATTTAAATGTGAAATTAATTATAATGACCTAAATTGTATTAAATGATAAAAATATAATCTAATTATATTTCCAAACTATTAAAATACATAATTTATCACTATAAATTATTTCGATTTAAAAAGATGCTTTCAATTAAAATTTAGTATTTTCACTATTGATCAAAATATGAAAGTTATCAAAAAAGTACCAAAAATTTATCCAAACTAAATTCTTATGTCCCGATTATAAATAATAATTTAATTTTATTAAATTTTATATATAAAAGTGTCAGATATTGGTTTTAAAAATGGTTCTCCATTAAAAGGCATAAAACTGCATTTTTTTTAAAATTCCTCTTTTATTTTAAAAATTGAATTTTTCTTATATTATGTCTAAGAAACCCAAACGATGAATGTTAAAATTATATAGGATATATAAATTTTAAAATGAGGTTAATACTATTCATAACCACTTTTTTGAATGGCTAGTTTGGTAAGTCGTGGTGTGTTCGATATTAGTGTTGCGTGTAGCGCAAGTTATTGAAATACTTTGAAGAGATAACATACTATGAAATCATGGGGTGTTACATTCCAAGTTATCAATTGAATGTTTTAAACTAGGGGAGTATGGTAATTATGAAAATCAACATCTTATGAATAAGATTTGAGAATTGGATTTGGAGGACCGTACAAATATATGTTCCGAAATACCTAAAGCCATTCTAATTGGTGAGGAGGAAACTGAAAATAACCTATGAATGGTATGGATTATTTCTTGTTTCATTTTTTAAAATTATTGACTATTATGAAATGATTCTTGTTTTCATTTTTAAGAAATTAATATTAACGAATAATATGGAAAATCATTTTTGAAGGATAACGAAGAATGATGAATTGTTAAAAAGTCTACATATAAAGGATTCAAGAGTCATGGTAGATTGTCAGATGGTGAAAATTTTAAAATTATTAATTATATTTTATTGATGGGATTACATTGAATACTGTTTTCTAGTATGTGTAACCTAGAATTTTGTTATGTGAAAATGTTATTTGATGAAGAATTATCTTTTCCTGTGTGGAAATAATTATAAAGGTATAAATAACCTTTTGGGTTTATACGATATTTACTTTTTGGTAATTATAAGAGATTAAATTTTTGGAATGTTATAAGTGTTATAAGAATTATATAATTTTAGGAAAAGGACAACCCACATTAAGGGTGAAAACTTGATGCGTCAGACAAGGAAATAGGAATCGAACCCACAAAAATAGGGCGACAAGGATTTATCACATACCACTAGCCTACGTCAAGTCCCTAGTTAGTATGACTTTTTAATTTTATTTAAATTATTTTGTGGAATAGGAATAAGGTTATTTTGGGAATTTATGTTTTATCAAATGGATATCCTTGGTATTGAAAAGTGATTTGGGGATTAAGTGATAAATGTTATTTTGGAAGATGATCACTATTTTGGGACCCCTATATGGTCAAGGTAAATAGGAAACTATGAAATTTTATTTGAGGAGTAATGGTTTAAATATATTTTGGAGGAATATATTATTTTAGTTATGGACTTATTGGAATTAGGTTTTTTATGGAAATGATTAACCTATCCTAAATAATATGCGATTTTGGAAATCAAGTTTTTTTGTATAAGACATAATAAGTGGTTGATGTTATTTAGAGTTAAATGTTAGAACATATCTTGGATGATTATTTGATTAAATCCTTAGGATTTTTTTAATTTAATCTCAGTTATAGTATTTTTGAGGAATTTTAAGGATAATGATTTATTGAATGGTCTATGTTGGTCTTTGGGCATTACTTTTGAATTTTGGTGATTAAAAGAAGACATTCTTGTTTTTATGTGTATTATATTTGGGGAATTATATTAGTTTATACTAATTTTTTGGTTTTATTTAATATTTCATGATAGGATGAATATATAGTTAATATTTTTTTGGATTATATGATTCTATAGAAGTTTATTCTACTATTTTAGGCATGAAAAAAATTTATATTAAATACTCATCATTTGGAGAAAAAGATGAGTTTGTGGTGGAATTTGATTAAAAGAAGAAACCTACTTGTCAATTTAGTTTATTTACTTATGATCATAGTTTAGGTAGTAAATGAATTCAAAAAATATATGAAAATTATCTTAAGAAACATTTACCATTTACTTTTCCTATTATGAAATCAATGATTGTTTAACCCGTCACAAATTTATGTTTTTTTATTGTTAAATTTCTCCTAATTTTTTTTTCTATTATCATCCATCAGAACATGATCATTAATTTTATCTTCTTTATCCATGTTTTACTACATGGAAACCTAGTATGTGTTATCCCAGTGACCATCATATTTTTTTTCTTTTAAATTGAATGTTTTTGTTGACACTTTTTTGGACATTGGATTTCAATGAAGTTGCTAAGCACATATTTAAAATTGTGAGGATGCAATTTCTAAAAGGGAGGATGTATGAAACATTCCGGGTATATATAGAATATTTTTTTTCTTATTTATGAATTAGATAGTAATTTTATCTAAAAGGGGAACTCTAATCGATAACATACCTAACACACAACAAAAGCTTTCTCCGAAATATTACGTTGCCCACAAGACTAATTTATACTGAAAAGATAATATACTATAATTTTGTTATTTTAAATGGTAGTTATCACTGAGTTTCTGTATTGGAGAGAATGAAATAAACAAACTTTATTATGTTTAAAGAATTTTATTAAATATTTTTATATTCTTCTAATAAATTTTAGAGGATTAAAATGAGAGTAATTCCAAAATACTCTAATATCTTTTAAAAGGTATTTTTCATTATTTTGATAGAGAACCCTTCGTAAATATATTTTTTGTCACTTTTATATGTTATATTTAACAAAATAATCTTCTTGTTTGGAAGTGGGACTTCAAAATTTTTTGGGTTGAATTTTTGGTATTTTTCTGATAAAATTCATATTTTAATGAATAGTGAAAAAATGCCTAATTTAAATTCATAACATCTTTTTTATATAGTTTATGTATATTATTATATTATCGTTTTTAAATTGTTTAAGTTATAATTATGTTAATTTAGTGTTAATTAATCCAATTCGGTTCATTGGATGCAATTTCAAATTAAAATTAAACAGAAAACAATGTGAACTTTTCAACATTTTACTTAAAAACCCCATTTTTACGATCCGTCAATGGGAATAGTGTTAAACCTAATTTCACCACTTCTATGAATTGAATTTTAAAAAATGGACATACATGTTTTTAATCATTATAAAATATTTGGTCCAATAGGATCCAAATAATTTTTTGTGAATAGAAAATTTTTAATGTTATTTACCACAATTAAAGGTAAATAGGGTTATTAAAGGTAAAATTAATATTATAATATCATAAAATTACCCTAACACATGTAATAATAATATTGTATGAGTTATAATTTACCATGAACAACCTTGGGCCGAAATTGTGACCTTTGGAAGCCACTTGGGCGTTATTATGACATTTATAACATTTAATTTAAAGTAAAGAAAAATATGTCCTAAATGTGTCTATTCTTACTAAAAAAATTAAATAAGGGGTCATGTAAGTGATATATTAACCTATGTATAGTTATTATAAATCAAAAAACATTAAATACAACATGGTACCTTATTTATAATTTTTTGTAGTTAAATAATTAAATTTAATTATGACAAAAAGATGATACAGTAAAAGATTTAATAAAGAAAACATCAATTAAATGTTATTAATAATATTTAAATAAATATTATTTTAAATTTTTTGATGTCATCCATGAATTTTCTATATTAATATGACATTTTATGATTGAGATAATGTAGTTTTTTTCAATTAAAAAAGTCATGTAATGAATAGTGTCAAAATTGACATAATTCATATTAAAAAATATAAAATATTTAATTTATTGGTATAAAATTTATAAATATCTAATATTTTTCAAAAAAGTTTAGATAACTCTATAAATGTAGTTTATGACTCATTAATTCTACATTTTTCATGATTTGATAATTATTTTAACCCTCTAGGTGTAAATCACTTGATAAAATGGTTAAAGATAAAAGGGGTTAAAACAAAATGATAAGGATTAAAAAATACTAAAACATATCTAATTTTAATTGTATTATTATATTTTAATCCATAATTATCCTATATTTGAAAAAAATGAGTTTTTAGTTAGGTGGATTTGAAATTGAATTTATATTAATTTAATACTTTTAATAATTCCAATGGTGCCCCTCCACTCTCCAATAAAAAGAAACCCATTCCTCTCTATAAATAACACTTCCAAAACCGTTTGGTTCAGCTATTATCTACCCAAAAATATTTATAGAATCCCTCTACACATTTTGAGGCCTTAGTTTAGTTCTAAAACCATACTTAGAGGTGTTAAGCTATTCTTCAAAAGTGATCAACCGAAGAAGAGGTATCCTTTTCTTAAATATTTCTATTTTATTTCTTATTCCATTTAATCAAAGTATTATTCTTACTATAAGAAATAATAATTTTAATATCCTCAATATACTAATATTTTTTCTTGATAATATCATAACCTAAATCCATCTCCACTTCAATTAAATGGGAAAGGAATTTATCGTTCATGTGTATGTGTGAACTATCACCTCCACGAACCGATCTATTTCTTTTTTCATAACTCTCTATCATGACTGGTAATAATAATTTAATTAATATTAATATGTTATAGTAATGAAATTTTAATCATTATAAGATAATAATATATCAATTACTTTCTTAATTTCTATGTGAAAAAAAATGATAACGTTATTCGTGCGTATGTGTGAACTATCACCTCCACGAAACGATGTTAATCATTTTTATTTACCACATAACTTCTATGAAACATATACATTTATTTAAATTATTATTATGATATTAAAAATATTATGATAATTCTAGAAATATAAGATAATATTTACCTTATTTCCATAATGATCAATGAAAAATAGAAATGATACTCATGCATACGTAAGACCTACCATCTCCATTAATATAACATTGTTCATTTTCCATTACCATACTTTAGGATTTGATTTAATTGTATAATATATGTATAAAAATGATATTAATTTAATGAATAATATTATGGATATTATTGACTTATGACCACAATGACTATTGACATCTTTCCATGTTCATTTTCAACTCAAGTTCTGAATATCAACAAAACATCCAATATGAACTTAAATAGTTATGTAATTGTTATAACATGATAATAAGTTTAATAAAAGGAATAGTGAATGTGAAAAAGGTTCTCATGAATGTATAAATTAAACTATTTTTATTATTCTGGAACAACAAGGTACATACGTGACAAATCAAACTCAAGGTAAGGGACTTCATCATAATCTCTTTTCATTGAGGTATATCTTGATGTTATGAACCTTTATTATCCTATAAGGTGTATATAAAACCCTTTTAACAAATTATATCATGAATTAGTATATTATCATGATATTTAATGTTTTTTAAAATTTTATTCCTTAATGATTTTTATTCAGATGTTTCTCAAGTGGTTTGAGACACTTTAACTAAAACATCATTTTAAACTTTTAAAAGATTTATTCTTCTAAAACCATATATTTAATATCTATGATTTCAAAATAGTTTTTATGAATTTATTTATAGGGATATGATTGTTTTAAGTTGTAAATTTCTTTCAAATAATTCAAATTGGTATAGGACAATGTGATTCAAAATTATCTTTATTAAATATTTTAAATAGTTTTAGAAATTGATTGAATATTTCAATATATTGAAATGATTTCTTGTGATTGAAAATGAAATTTTATGTGTGAAATATTGATGATTTCAATATTTTATATTTTATGATTATGTAATGGTACTTAGACATAGGACATATTGTTACATAATAAACCTAAGATGGGTGGTTACATGATAAACCAATGATGGATGGTTCCATAACAAACCAAGGATGTGTGGTTATGTTATAATCTCCATTTCATTGGGTATGGAAGTAGGTTTTATGGATATTCCATTTGTAAGAGTGAAATGTGTGGAAGTCACCATATGTTTATTCCACTTTAGTATGATTATTTCTGAAGGTGGCTTGATATGTTATATATGATTTATTTAGGTTTTATGGTAATATTTTGCTTAAAAAATGGGTAATAAATGAGCTTATATTCAGAAAAGAGTATTCAATACTTATTAAAGGTGAAAAGTGTTACTTTATAATAATTATTCATGGTTTATTTGTTTTTTGAAGGCTAAAAATTCTCGTTCTTTGTGTATCCCTTACTGAGATTTTTTATGGTCATCCCATTTTGGAAATGTTTTTTATAGGATTTAAAGGAGAATAGAGTCAAGTATGGTGTATAGTTAAATTTATGATGAATAATCCTGAAATGAAATCATGTTTCATTTTAAAATTTATTTTGTTTTATGAAAAACAAAAATAGCGAGTCGAAGTGTCTTGTTTGTAAGATTTTAGTTGTTATGTATGAGTCATAAATTAATTATCTAAAGCTACAGACTTGAAAATATCCTCAAAGATAAATAAAAAAGTTTATTGATATATCTCAATAATATTTAATGTTTAAGGCTGATTCCTAATATAATTAATCTTTATTTCCCTTTTTTCCATCTTTCTAAAAAAATGGAAACATCGTTCCTAAATACGTATGACCTACTGTCTCAATGAATGATGTAATCCATATTATATCTCTAAACGTAATAGATTATTATAGAAACAATTTTAATGAATATTTATGAAATTTATATCATGGTTACAATTCAGGAGATTATAGAACTATTATAAAACTAAAAGAACCAAAAATAAAAAGACGAAACATACATAAAAAAGTTGTTGTTACCCAAAATGGTGATTTTAAAAAATAATTATTAATGAATGGGGGATAAAATACCACAAGTAGGTCATATATGATTTGATATATATGAATATGATTATTTAATATATTTATTAGAAAACCATATTTATTATACATGAGGTTTGGACACATATGAAGAAAGTTGAACAAGAGGTAAAGGTCTCTCATATTACTTTTACTTTCATTATACATATTCCATATTCACCGCATATTCTTTTGTGTGGTGTTTATACTACCCGATTTTATATTTTATATCCTGAATATTTTTTATTCAGGGTACTTAATGTTTTATTTTAATTTATTCCTTTCATGGGTCATATGATTCAATCATAACCAAAATGGTTAGGGTGTATTTTATATTTTTATCATTATTCGGGGTCTTTATGTTAAAGTCTCTTTTAGGGAGTTTGTTTGATATTTACTTAACTCAATATATTTTTTTATCCTATGTTTATTTATAAATATTTTCAATTTATATTTCTATTTTTCCACACTTTGTTTCTTAAAATGATTGAGAAAATGTTTTTTTAAATCCGACTTTATTTCTCTATTCGGATGGATATCCTTTTATCCTCAAAATTCATGTTTTCTAAAAATGTTTTCAATTTTTTTTTAAATTATAAAAGTAAATTATTATAGAATTTTTCCAGGTTTAACCTTTTTAAAAATATTTTGAAAGGAATCCTTTTATCATTTTTTAGAAAATGAATTTTTGGATTTTTTCAAAAATGTGAAAGGAATATTTGTTTTATCATGTATGACATGTACTTATTTTCTTCCATCATGAACAATCAAAATTTTAAAGATTCATTTATAATTTTCAAATTTCATTTTATAAGAATATTGTTTTCCACACAATTTGTGAAATTTTTTAAATATGTTCTCTATGTAAAGATTTTATTTTCCTCAAGAAAGTTTTAATGACAATTTAATGGTATTTATATTCATCATTGACATAAACCCTTTATTTTAATTATACTCAAATTAGGATATTTTTTAATTATAAAATCTTTAATTATTTATACAGATGGTTTAGGATCTATATTTCTAGATTTGTATAAGTTTTATATCATTCATATATCTCTAGATGGTTTACAATTAAGTTTATTAATTGGGGTATTTTTTTTCATTGCACATGAAAATTTTCAATATGAATGTTTATATTGATTCTGTTTAACCCCATTCATATGAAGTAATTATTTCACTTAATAAGTTATATGAAGGGACCTCTAAGATCCCTTGACATGTCACTAGGTCCCATGAGACAAACTATCATGGGTTTCTAGCTAAGGCCTAACCCATTCATGTAAGATGTCATGAAAAAGGCCTTTATAGTTTGTTTATGATGATTGACATTATGAATTTCCTTATTATGAGATTCATTTTTGATGTTCCTTGTGATTATTCAATTATTTAGAATTTCCTTCATTAAATATAAATATCATTTTAATACTTATATGGATTTATTTGATCATCAATTATTCCTACTATATTATGAAAAAGTAATTGTTAAAATGGAATATGTTTAAGTTATTTAACTTGACATATTGAATATGTGTATTTATTTATGATAAAATTATCTATACCTATACCCTTACAAATGATTTGTGATCACCATTTTTTATGTTTTAATTTCCACGTGATACCAAGAAGTGTTTTATTATTTATATGAATAGATACGCTTAGTGGAGATATGAAAATCTCGAAGAAAACAATTTGTGTATTTTATGTTTTCAATAATTAATTTAATATCAAGTATTTATCTAGTTTACCATGAATAATAAAAAATTTGGTCCTTCAAGATGTGATTTCTTGTATTTTATGACAATTTAATACCGGAGACACCAAATCTAGGAAACTGGGTTTGGGGACTTTACACAATACAATTTATCAATTCTAAAGATCTTGGTCAAGGTTCTATCTATCCTTCATCCTCAGTAGATTATTCAGGTTGGAATAATTTTCATTTTAGGGCCAATATATTTTTCTCTTTTTCATAAATAGATAATTTTTTATAATATGACGTTTACTTAGAGGTTGGTTTATAAATTTTTTCCTCTATAGAGGTTTTAGCATTTATTATTATCCCTATAATATTGAATGAACATGTGTGTGTGTTTATAAGTACCTTAGGCTAAGACATACAAAAATGTTATACATCCCTACTCAGTGAATTTTAATAAACCCCGGACTATTAGAGGTGAGATTGGGGTGGAACACTTGGATTACCAATGATAGAGGAGGGGCTTTAGTTGGTTGGGTCATGTAAAAATTTGAATTTTTGACTTCAAGAGTGGGTGTAAATTTGAGAGTTGAGATTCAGAGGGAAATTATGATAGTTTGAGTCTCTTAAATGGATTTTTTGAGTGTAGATAATGGTTAAAGTGGTGTCTCATGTGATTTGGAAAATATCTAGTGTTTAAGGTAAAATTTTAAAATTTAAAGGGTTTTTCATTGTGCATGGCTGGCATATGGTAAGAGAAAACTACACAGGACAACTCTACATGTTGAATTTGGAATGGGGATCAGTTCAAGATGTGTGAATAGTTATAGATAAATTTTAAAAAATATGTAATTCATGCTCAAGTGATTTTACATGTTTTATTCATTATTTTGAAATTCATGTGGCCAAAATTTGTGATTAGTATGACATTGGACAATGCCAACTGCATTGTTGTTGTATGGTTTGAAAAATTATGTGACTAACCCATTAGACCTAATTTTTTTTAGAAAATTGGATTTATCCATTTTTTATACATTCAATTTTAATCCCCTCCAACCTCTCTTCCTCCCTATTATACATATGGATTAAGTTCTACCTCCCCCTTCATTTCTTCAGACACCCTTCAGAATAGGGTGATTTTAATGTGATTCCACATAAGTTATATGTGAGATCACACCCTTACTCAAAATTTGTTATTCTTCACTACTTATACATGAATTTTGGTTCTCATAGATAGGTATTTTGGTGAATATTATACTAGATCATAGGGTAATCATCCCATAAAATGGGTCTTTTTCTCTACATCAATATAGAGAATCCCAAGATGACGAATATATGGTGGAGCACTCCATTTTTTTTGAATGTATGTCCCCTAATTTATTTTCATAGGGTTTTTACCAAAATTAGGTTAAATTGGTCATTGAATCAAATGTATAAATTGGTTATTTTGTTTGTATTAGGTTTAGGTGTGCATGTTAGTGAATGGTTTTCACCTTGGTGCTAGTGGTTTTAGCAAGCAGATAAATCCTAGTGAGATTCCAAGCATTATTCCTAAATAATTTTATTTAAAAATTAATCTATAATTTGTTATTATAAATTAAAATATATTTATTAGCTTTATTCACGGCCTCATGTTGATGGGATGTATCTTTTTGGACTTAGAAGATCATTGGTAGAGTTGTTGGGTGGTGATTTAAAATAAATGGATCCTTGAATAGGGTATGCGGTTTTTATGAATTTCACTATGGTTTTCCATTTTATTTACATATAATGTGATATGTGGTCTATTTACCATAGTTTATTAACATTATTTTATTAAAATAAATTTTGATAAATTAAAATGGAAACTCTCAAGGTTCATGATGGACCCTTATAGACTAGTTGATGTTTAAGTCACCAACAGTAGAGAGTGTAATTAAAAATATATTTCCTGAGATACGTGGACCCTATAGGGGGTAACTAAATTATTAAAGCATATTGTACCTTAGTATAGGTTCATTCGTGAACTTTGAGTAGAGTTAGTTGATGGATTGGGACTTATTTGACCTAGTCAGCCTTTATAGAACCTTGAAATGTTATATAGACTAAGGTCTAGTTGAGATAAGTATGGGGTGATTATTTCCTCCCCATGGGTTTATAATAATTGAGTGGATATAATTTGGGTATATTGATAATAGGTTGAGTGAGTGAGCGGGACTAGGATAACTTGGGGAGTTGTAGGGGAATTCTATTATCTTTCTAGTGTAATGCGGGTATGATTTTTCCAGTGAGTCCATTTTGGACATGATATCAGCATTGTTATATTAAGGGTTTTTATTTCCACTAAGTGATGGTTTAGGAAAAGAGATAAATAAAACCATGTAGGGTGTCCATAGGAGGATATAATTCAGGGAACTATCAGTGGGTTCATGGTTGCAAGTTCACTCTGTAGAGGGTTGTATTGGAGTGAAAGAAAATGTCAATCTTAGGTGTCTCCTAAGAACTAGTGGATTGATAGTGTTTATCTAGGTTGGATTCTTTGAAAGTTTTTGGACTGTAGTATTATCAAGCTAACATTGGAGACAAGTGAAGGGTTTGGGTAAGTAGCATACCTTTGTATTTTGACATGTTGTTTTGGGAATATTAAGATCATGGATGATATTCCATGGGTATATGTGATTTATACAAAGTACCCCCCATATAGATATATATTTATATTAACTTTTAAATGAGGGTCCAGAAACTTGGTGAGTTAAGTTTCCCATAGGTAATGTTGTCCTGGTACCCAATTACTATTCGACTGAGTTTTACTCTGGTGGATGTGAAGATTTACAGTCAACTGATTTCTCCCCATATTTTTTCTATATGGTTTTAGTTCAACTGAGTTGTCCCCAAATGGATTTTCGGGTCTATAGTTAACTAATTTTTTCACATGAACATTCTAGAGAGTTTCTAGAAGATTGATTTGTCCTTAAGGCAATTCATATAGATTTGGATGAGTCTTAGTTTCCCTAGGTGTAATTTTTTAGGGAAATATATCATTGGATGAAGCAAGAACTATTACATGGTTATGGGGTATGTTGAGTTTACCCTTAGTGTATTTTTATGCTCAGTTCCATTCGGTATAGAATGAACCATGTATGATCGACCTAGAGTGAAACATTTGAATTTAAGGATCTATGTGGTTTATTTGTTTCTACTTCCACAATTTAGTTATTTGTTATATGTTTGATAATATCACTTATACATACAATACATTACTGGTTATCTTTGGGATCCCATTGGTGGTGCCTTACCAAGTTGTACTAACATGCTACCAAGGCCACAATCATACTTTGTACCCCTGGATCACTTTAATGATTTCAATTTCTTGTAAGGAAATGGCCTAGTTTTTCATGATCGAGTGACATATCTCAAATGATATTAGAGACTAGGATGAGAAGAGGATCATGGATGGTAGTATATTTGTAGTATATTTTAATTATTTTTTATATGTGATCATCTCATTGGGTGATTATTTGATGTATGTTGGTATGAATGTGTGTCTATATAACTATATGCATCGACATTGCATTTTGATATAGCATAATATGTTTATTGCTTCAAGAAACATAGATTTATTATTGTGGATGTTTCTTGTTTATTTTCCATTATTAATTTACTCTCATATGAGGGTATAGACTTGATATGGTAACACCTTAAATCACCAATACTAGTAGGTAACCTGTGGAATATGTGGATACATTGTAAAGGACAAATAATGATCACTATTCTATACATCAATTGGTTTGTTCAGGGAGTAAGGGAGTTACATCTAAAGGAAAATAAATGGTCATGAGTTTTTTTATAAGATAACATGTTTTGATCCTAATTATATATTATTCTAGGAAATGTTTTTAATTTTTGTGAGGATGTTGTGGACAAGATTTTTAATAGTTGAGACTTCACTCAATTATGTGGTTTTAGAGTCCCTAAACCAACCAAATAGTAAATGGTAAAATTTACCTAGTAGTCGACCTCATAATTTTTGAATGTTTTTTAATACTGATGTGTGGTTTTAGCTTATATACTATCCACTATATAATATTGATCATAGTAAAGAATAAATAATAATATATTAAAAAAAGTATTATTTATAGTTTGAGTTCACATGTTCACTCAAAAAAATATTTATTTTCTAAACAGGGTCCCATTATGGAAAACGAGAGACTATAGTTGATTATAGAATTTGAGATTTTTATTATGGGTGGTATAAATTGGGGTTTCATCGATTTACATAGGGTTTGGAAATTTTAAACCTAGTGTATAATTAAAAAGTAAGACTATAAACATAAATAATTATTACACTTAAGGATAAATAAAAAACTTGACCTAGTTTAATTCATTATGAAAACGTATCACTCACAGAATCCTAGGGATAATAAAATCCCTATAGTTTGATAGTGGCATCATGGGAGAGGAAATTAGAGATATTTTTTGGACACATAGAACCCACAAAATCAATGAACATATAATATTCATTTCCAAAATCAACTAAAGTGTATGCAATATTGATCAATTAATGATCCATTATAAAGGTAGGTTTTTAATATATTTTCTCTCTATTTAGGGGATTTTATATTTGAGTTTATAAAATTCATTTTTTATATCCTTAATTATTGAATGTGGGGGGATAATTATTTTATTTATTTCTTTCCATAAACCTTGTCTATGGAATCAAAATCCCTAAGCCAAATAAATATTATGGTGAAACTAATTATCCATAACATTTTTATTGATTTTTTATGAAGATTCTCATGGAGAAGGAAGACCAGTGAGAAAATTTCTCTTCTCTCACCCATATATATCTCTCCCCTCTTATATCTTCTCACATTATCTCCAATCCTGGAATCATTATCACCTATAGATTAAGGTTTTTTGTCCCTAGTCAGGGTTGGAGATAGTGTGGGGTGATAATAAAGAATTCTGGGGAGCGATCAATGATGTAGTAGTGAGGATGTAGGGTGATAAGGTGACTAGGGAACTAGGTGGATGAGGAATACTAACATTACATATTAGAGAATTATATTTTCTAACAAATGGGATATAGTGGTCTGGTTCAATAGTAGCAAGGCGATTAGACAACCTGGTTGTGGCTGACATTGAGGAGGAAGTAGTTGTGTTTGTGGATAATAGTTAGGGCAGAGTGTCTCAAAGTGTGATGTAAGGAAATAGGGGTGGACATTCAATCATTCTTATAATCTCCATTATAATTGAATGATGTATCATTAAAAAATTGGTCTAGACCATCCTATCTATTCTAGTCCTGGTGTCATAGGATGACCAACCATGCCAACCCTAGTCGGACAAGATAGTGTCTTTCCAAACTAAACTTGAGTAGGGTAACCAACATGTGGTGGGAAAATAGTCTGTGTCACTGCCACAAAACCATTATCCACTCCTAATGTAGGATTACACAATCCTCATGGGGTGTTACCAACCTCATGCACAATGATATGTGTGATTTATGGGGGCTACCATGTTTCAGTTTTATGCCTTTTTGGAGTGGTTTATGTAAAAAAGTTATTTTACATCCATTTTAGAAACATTTATACCTGTTATTGAGTATTTATCCACATATAATGTGATAGATTGGTCGGGTTGGATGATAAAGTCTACTTGCATGGTGAAATGTATAATTTTTTAATATAATTCTGAAGGATTAATAAATTGGTTTAGGTGGGATGATCAGAGAATTTTTAGGGTTGGAAAACTTTCCTAAAGGTACAATTGTGTCAATATGGAGTCTCACCCATCATTCACATATAAGTTATGTATTCAGACTTCTAGTTTATTTTTCTATTGGTGCATGATCCCTTATTTTTAGATCATATTGGGTCATTATCCCCCCCCATATTCATAGTGTAAGAGATCCTATATTAATGGATTCAATATTCACCCAATCTAAAGATCTTAGATCAAGTGTGGGATCCTTTATTGGTGTTGTTAAACACTTAAATTGTGTTTATCATTCGATGAGGCATGGGTCCCCCACTACGGGTTGAGATAGGTATTGATTGTTTACTCATATATGGGTGGTTATTTTATATTTTCCCATACTCCCTTGATTTAAATATATTATTTTTAAGCTGTGATTTTTCCTATTGGTTTCTAAAATAGTTAATTAAGAATAGTAAATGATAAATTGATATAGTCCCGTGGCCAAAAAACATACCTTTTCAAGGAATTGGTCCCACATTTTTGGATTCTAGTGGTGGTTTATATTGTTAAAGGGTGATGAATTTTAAAAACTTTGAGAATAGAGACTCCTAAATCTCCCCAAGAATTCCTTTGAGATATATAATTTCGTTGGGTTATAAAATTTATGATTTAATGACTTTGTTACATTGAGAATCACTTTTTTCCCATGAGATTCAAACGATCATGGGTTTGTGTTAAAATATCTATGAGATTACTATTTAGTGAAGGCTTATAGTTATAGAATATATCTAGTTTATCTTTATTTGTGTTCCTCATGGTTACTCTCTTATAACAGGGGATTTGAGATTACTTGAAAGTTTTTTTCCTCTATGATATTAGGTTATCCTACTGGGTATGTTTACACTCTCCCTCAGATGTGATTTGTTCAAACACATGTTGTGTTTGTATAGATGATGCATAGATTTAGAGATGTTCTTGGTAGATGCACAGATGGTGTGTCTTGTTTAGATCTAACACTTAGCGATACATAGATTTTAATAATGGATGACAGTTCCTTGTGATGGTGGTAGTGACTGTTGTAGCTTGATATTGATCTAGGAGTACACAAAGTGAAGTGGATCTTTCCAATGAATTGTATCTAACAAATTTATAGTCTTGTTAGAAGAATAGTTTCTGTGTATTTTCCGATGTTGTGAAGTATTAGTACCAGATTCATCCTATATGCATTGGATACAATTTTGTTTATTATTTATATATATTTTTAGTGTTGGTATTTATATTTTTCATTATAAATATGATCCATTTGTTGGTTGATATCATCTAGGTTCTATCATATGGTTTGATATTCATACTCAATGCTATTCACCAGCCCATTTCCTTTTAGGGATTGGATTGAGGTGATACACTCAACATACTACCATATCAGTTAGGGACCCAGTGGTTTAGTTTAGGTCAGGTTGGTAACTGTAGGTTTTTGCTTCATAGATCATTGGAAATATTGAAGCTCATCTACTATTATTGTAATAATTCTCAACCCTTTGGGTGACTTTATGGGCCATTCTTAGGACATTCCTGCCACTTTTTTTCATAAATTTATAATAAAGCATAAACATAATTTTTCAAATTATTTATGAATGGAATTTTGGTACACTAAGTAAAATATTATCAATAAGTATTTATTTTCACTATATTTGAGTATTTATTCATTATTTCATCATTTTTAAACCATGGTATATATTTTATTAGAACAAATTGACATTATACAAGTACATGGTAATTCATATTAAATTTTAACTTGAATAGGTATGGTTAAAAATTCCCATTGATTGTTTTATTGGTTTACCATCATAATCATGATAGATATCATTTCATGTGTGGTCTCATAGTTATTTTCACCAATAAGGTATATTAAATATATTTGGTTATCTTAGATACATGTATTCATGAACCAAATACATGATAATAGGTTATTTAATAGTTGAATGCACTTGGTTATATTTTAGACAATTATTCTCTCATGAGCCTAAGATATGTTTTTTATGTGAGATCTGTTATTTGAACTTTATATTGATTTAATTATTTTTCATAATCTATCCCTAACATTTAGTTAAGTGAATACATCCTTGATAAGACAACTCCCAGGTTAACATGTGTGGATAAATGGTTTGTGCTTAAAATTTTTTTAGTTTTTAAATGGAAATATATTGATTAATTTACTGACTCGATCTGATTTATAAAAAGTTGTGTTTAGATTTAATTTTTGACAAAGACCTTCATTTTTTAAAATTCATTTTTCATATAAATTTTTTCCCTGGAAGATCATTTTTTATATAAGAAAAACATTTTTACCAAAATTTATTTGTATACAAGTTTATTAAAATAACTGAATAAGATTCTTAAATTCATCACAGATTAAAGTATAAAACTAGGTTTTTAAAATAACCCATCTTATTTAGATGGAAACTCTTATTATAAATAGTAGGTTTTAAAAAACGAAAAATGATTAAGTAAATAACATTACTCTTTAAATTGGAATATTAAAATTTATATTTTGGATTCATTCAACACTTTTATTGGGTTCTATAATGATAAATTAGTTTTATCTAATTATATAACCAGTAAATAACCCATCCTTCCACTAGTTCATATTTGTTTCTTTACTTCTTATACATAGTGCCTTGTTTTTATTCTAGTAAATATATCTTGGAATTATTTCTATACCACAACTTATTTTTTATAATAAATATTATTAAAATATCACTAAGATGATATTGGTTCGTAGTTTGGGTCATGAAATTTTGTTTCATTTGTACCTATTAGGATTCTAAAAGTTGGTGTCTATAAATATCTTAAGTTATATGTCATGTTTATGTGTGACATTGAACTCTGATATTTTGATATGGTATATAAGGTAACATAAAGAAGAAAATATATATATTTGTTGATCATGATGATTTCTATGACTATAATTCCACATCGGAATGGTTATTTCTAAAATATGTCAAGAATATAATTATTGTACTATATCGATCATGTTTAATTTTATATATTGTTCCATTTTTTTCATTTTTAATTTTTATAAATTAAAGAAGTAGGTACATTACAAAGGATGGGATATAACTCCATGATTGAGTATACCCATCCCTATACTCCCATGGGATGGGTGGATAATCACATGAATATAGTCTGTAAGCTCCCATTTATAAGGGATGACTTTTATACTGTGAGTTCCTTTTGATATAATCAATGGGACAAAAAAAATAGTTCCTTTATAAGTTTTTATCCAATTTCAAGAAGTAGTATTGAATCTGGGTTGTAAGGGGTTAAACCCCCCAAATACAGGAGTTATTTTTTACAATAATTATACTTTTTTTTATCATTCAGTATGCATATTGTTTCCATGTGGAATTGACTTCATATAGAACTATTCTACTATATTTATGTAAATGACTATAAATTTATAGGCATTGTATCATTCAGAAAGATTATGGAGACCACCCATATGAAAGGAACAAAATAGTCTGATAGTTTAATTGGGGGGGGGTTGATATAGGTACAATCCTTCATATTGGGCTCACCATTCATGTTTATATTCAACAGAAACTCCAAATGGTTCCCACATCCACAACTAGTTATAAAACTTTTTTCCAAAGGGGGGTGGTCAATGGGGGTTTCAGACCCAATGATACTTAGGAGCTCATATTATTCAAGAGAATCGGAGGTTGAGATCATTCCACCCCTTCAGAAAATTTTTTTCCCACTTTAAGGCTCTCTTACAGATTTAGGATATGTTTTTGATTCTCTTCCTTATCTTTATATGGAACCATTTACCCTAAAAAATGATCATTTTTTTAATCCATCTATATTAAAAGGTAATACTATTGATGAATCCATCTGTGTATATCTTAGGTTTTTCATTAATTTCTCCTTAGACGGGTGCTTATATGTTGAAGCCATAGAACTTAACACTATAGGGTGTATTTTCATCTAAGTAGTTGATAATATTTTGGGGATGCGATTGAGCCAATTTTAGGTTACATATATATCTTTCTTATAATAGGATCCAAGACCCACATAGTTTATTAAACCCTTGAAGTTTACAGTCATACAAAAAGGATATATATGAGGGCACTTAGGAACTAAATATTGGAGGTCAATCCAAGAGGTGGTATCCAACGTATCCTTGTCAAAGTGGGAATCCAAATAATCATAGTTCAATCACTCCCTTGTGACTTACCTCGATGTGGATTCACTTTTTTATGGATTGTCATATAATTCCATCAATCATGGATTACGTAATGAAATTTCTCTTGCTGGTGGAGATTTATGACATGAGTGAGATGATCATTGCAAGACCGTAAGGCCATGTGTTCTACGCTCAATGTGATAAACGAGCAATAACAAGTAATCAGTATCACTTTATATAGACACGATACTTATTTATTGGGAGAACCATTTTGATGTTTAATATTAAGCATGGGCCTTAGGAAGGAATCCTTTATATCTACGTGATAAAAAGAATCAGAGTTCTCATTATTAGATTTGATGCTTAGTATTCTTGTGGATGAGGAATAAAGATAAGTCCCTAGGAGAGACTAGGTCTCGATGGTTGAAATATTGTAGACATGGGGGAATATTCCTAGAACCTGTTTCTTATTCGAGCTCGAACATAGAAAGACATCATATGTATCCTAGTTTTATTAAGAATCAATAGGGATTACACACTCTGGTTTTGCTTTATATTTTTAATATGGAGTTCAGGCCTTGGAAAGGAATCCCATGTCTCTTAGTCATAGTAAGATCTATATTTCTTATATTTCGATTTGATTGGGGCTTACACCCCGAGGTTTCACTTTGGATGTTAAAATATGGGTCTTGGACCTTGGGAATGGATCCTACATATCTTGGTTATAGAAATAATCAGAGTTCTTATCGTTAAATTTGACTTGGGGTCACAGTCTTAGGTATCCCTAATATATCCAATAGAAAAGATTATCAAGTCCTTGGATGTTTGGTTGATACAACCTAACTATCTACCTGACATGTCTGATTTTACACCTAACATGCTTGAGGAAGTATGGAAATGTCTTGGTGGTGTTTATACATGTCCTAAGATATTCACATGATCCAGTTTGACTTGTGTGGAGGACGTCACATGATTTGGATAATATTTATGGAGGCCACCGCAAGATCAAGACTGACATGTACGGAAGGTGATGTAAGACCTATCCGGGGATGTTTAAAGAAAATAGAATGTTACAGGATAATATTTCTGGATATTTTCAAAATACCTATCCAAGGAGGTATTGATAATCGTATGATCTAGATTTTTTTCAGAGGACATCCTGTGACTGGTCTGCCTTTTCCTGGTGTCATCGTAAGAACATGCCGACATGTCCTAGTGTCACCACATCACATGGGTGTCATCTATGGATGACATCAAAAGATCAAACCTGTAAATCCTGGGGGGATTTTAAGTACTTTTTTTGGTATTCATAGAGGACTGTATATGACATTCTTAACATATCATAAGGAAATCACATGATCTATGTAGCTTGTAGAGGGAGCATCAAGTGATTTGGGCGACATGTCCCAATGTTTTCGTGTGATCTGGGTGAGTCATGAGAAGTGAATGAATTACAGTGAATCATACTTCGTGTTAGTCTCTTATCTTATTTAGTCTTTTATTTTATCCTTTTATTGTAAATATGCCTCAAGTTTTTCTAATGAAATCTTGTTTTAGGTTTTTCATGACTCAACTAACACACGAGGACTTCTCACATAATATGGCTAACAAGCCAGAATTCTTTCACTTGATCAATCAATTTAACATGAAAAGTTTATAATACATTCTATTTGATCCCTTAGGTCCCTCCCTAATTTTTAACTGGTGTAAGTCCTTTTCAATCATGTGACACATCACTTAAAGAATTATTCTCTATATGTGATCCATCCTGGATGTGTCGTTTTAGGTGTATGTGCTTTTTTATGCTAATGGGGAGGGATTTATAGGCCTCTCAAACTTAGTTATATTCCTCATTTTGTGACATATATCTCTCATATTCGTTGTGGAGTTTGTGGATTTATTTTGTGTTATGTGATTCACATGATCCAATTATGTGTTATTCGGGGGGGGGGGGCACACGATGATCAATGACTGTGGAAATGTTCAACCATTTCCACTTTTACAAGACCCAGGGTGATCAAAGGGATTTCACCTGACCGTGCTGACATATTAAACTGATTTGACAAGGTTAGGTCAATATTTCTATGGGCCTTCGTGTGATATGTATTCTTTTTGGATGGATTTATTGTGATCGATGATGACTTATTTGGGGTCTTCCATGAGACAAGGGTGGCTTGTTAGGGGTTCTTCATGAGATCAAGCTGACATACCAAGGGGTCTCACAAGATTATGCTAGCATGGATATGGGGAGCTCACATGATCAATAATGATTGTACAAGGCATATGACCATTCTCACGTGAAGGTGAACATATCTTATTTTGTAAGAAGATTCCATCTTTTCCCCTTTTATTTATTTCTTTATCTTACAAGGATTATGTATGTCATGATTTTTTTTGAGTGTCCTCAATGAAAATTAATATAATCATTTTTAATTCATCATGTGACCAATAATTGGTCTTATGGTGATGTATAATAATTTTCATGAACAACCCTTCTGTTTGTCTTTAGGGAATGTAGTGGAAATGCCGAGTCAAATGGACATGTATATAACCCTTGGTAAGATGAATGTGACATGCCAGCGAGCCCTTGAATGACATGGTGGACATGTCTCTATGGATTTTATGGTGTATTGTGAAATATGTGGGTGATTCTCATGAATATATATGACCATATAAGGTCTCCATATTCTACATATTTTAGCACTTTATTTTACAGTGGTTGTGGATGACTGTCAAGTGTTTGATTGTCGAAATGTTTCTTGGAATAGATGAACTTTTCTGGAAGCCTCCATATGATTAAAGAGTGCCGCCGAAACATTCTGAGGAAAATCACTAATTTTAATAGGGGATATTCATGATCTCCCATAGTTCATTATCTACACATTTCCCATTCACAAGATCTTCTAATGGTCATGCAATCACATTTATTTTGGGAATTTGCATGATCTGTGTGATCCTAGCCTCCTTTGGTTTCATTGTTTTGTAGATAATATAATACCCATTTTTCTTCAATATTTTCAATTGTATATTTTATGATGATCATTTGGAGGTAATCAAAATATTCCCCCTATAGATGAATGTATGTGGGGGAAAGTGCTATGTTCCAAGGAATGTAAATTACCACTTGAGTCTTTGGGCTATTGACAATCTACATCTTGGGAGATGTTTTGTCTCCCAGGAAACTATTGATATTCTGAAGGGTTCCCTATAAATATAAGATATTAGGGGAAATCATTCACTCCCTATTTCCACTCTATAGAGAACTTTTAGAGTGCTCCCATCACATGAACCCTTCAAAAGGCCATCCATGAGAATTGATCGCGAGAGATTTTTGTAAGAAATGATTCCTATATATGTTTCACCAGACTGTATTTTTGAGAACCATTTCATGAGATATTCATTATCCATTATCTTTTTAAATTCAACCATGAATACATATTCGGTAATTTCTTAGACCATTTCCTTATGGATTTATTCTTTTCTTTTTAGTTTTCATAGGATCTATTGGTTTAGTTGCATGACCATTTGACTATTTTTTGGATCATGAGTCCATGTCAAGGTCTTGTGATAATGAGTATTGTGACTGGTTATATGGTTGAGATATATCACATGTGTCACACAGTTCTCACAATCTACATAGGGAATTCGGTCTATGAGAATAATATCATGTTATGGGACTATGAATTACCATATGGGTCACATGCTTCACATGATACTTCTAGAGTTTAATAATTTTTTGACCTTTTTTTCATTTTTTTTGATATGATCCACTTAATGTTTTCCATTTGTATTCTAGTTATTTTTCATATTCTTGTATGGTTATCCATAGGGATACAATCACTCGGAACCATAAAGATGACCCCTGATATCATGTGAATTCTGATAATGAGGTTTTGAGGAAGGTTCTATAATCTGAACTCGAAATCCATCCTTTATCCCACCAGCTTCCCAATTACGGATTAAGACTACTAGATAATGTTTTCAACCCTTCTCTATACTATAATATTCCATATTTATTGGTTTAAACATCCCATAATTGTATTATGATTATAGTTTTTAAGGATGTATAACTAGTCATCGAAGGTCATCTCATATGCTAGAGAACTCCCCTCTGGTTCTGAACAACTGCGTTTTCTCACACTGTCTCATTTCTCAAAGATAATCTACCATATGTGTGTCTTATTTTATCAATCCAGGTAAAGGCCTGAGCTCAAAATGGGATATTCACAATGGTGGAATTTTTTTTGATGAATGTCAGTGTCTATTCATGGTTAAACAGATCTATTCAGTATTTCCCAACCAGCTGCATGCTTTAGACCTTTATGAAGTAGTATGGGTTTTTTGGTTTATCATCTACCATCAGTATTATCTTCAATGTCATTGGTTCCCTAGTAGAAAATCATTCCATCTATCCTATGATGAATGACGAGCCATCTTTATGGACATCTACTGACTGGGTGGTAAACCCCTCTTAGAGAAATGTATGATGAGTTCCTTCCCACTATATAAATCTAGGAATATCCTGCATAGACTCCTATTTTGGTAAGGGATATGCTCAATGTTGTGAAATAAATGTTAAACGAAAAGATTAGTATGCGCTAACTCATCAACTTTAAATACCGGATCATCATTTTTCTTTATCATAAGGGAGTTAATTAGACCACTATAATCCCTCACTGGTTCCCTTCTTAGTAAGTCTGTGATAGTGCCAAGTCATATCTAGAAATCTTAGAGGCAGGAGAATATACCTCATAGGGACACTAAGTGAGGTCATAGATATCACCTAGGTTTAGGTTGGTGGGTTTCATGGACATTTTCTTGAATGAGTGGATTTTACTATACAAGGACACATTTTTGGGAATCCAAGTTAGCACACTGGTGATGGATTCTTTGTTACCAGTGGGACAACATCTCAAACTAGTCATATCTAAAGTTTCATTCCTTTACCAAATTCTATGTCATATCCAATAGGGAAGCATCCCCTATATAATTGGAGGTCCTTCCATGTTTTTATTCATCTAGATTTGGGAGAATTTACACTGATTTAAATATCACAACACTACTAAGATCTCTAGAGCCTCATTCATCTCCATGCTGATGTTCATATATAGGGTTGATGAAATGACATTAGGTTCTGATGATGTGGTTGATATACTAAGTATGTTAGCCTTCTTCAATTTCTAGCCTTATCCTGCACCAGATGGACCAATTATAAATAATGGTGGTAGATCTCCTAATGAACAGTCATACATGATTTCCCATTGGGATGAGGTTATCATGGAAAAGACTGATTAGTTGATCACTTACAAGTTGTATACCCCTTAATGGGTTTCGCTCCATCTTGGTTGCATCAAAAGGGTTTCTCCTCTACCCTCAACTAGTATGTGGGAAGAATAACATCTGAGGATTATCCGATAGTTTTGGATGATATTGGTTCCCAGGGATATTAGCAATGGTATTTTTCTTCCACATTTTGGAAATCCTGTCTTACTATTTTATGATTATGATTAGGCCCATGTGGAATCTTACCTGGTAGGTATGCTAAAAAGACTGGTCCACAAGAATATAGACTATGTGCCTTATCGGCCCCTTTGTCCCTAACACCAATGGAGCTAAATTAAGATTCAAGTGAGAATTTGAGGAATAATTCTTATCCTAGAAATTAGCATTCAATTAGTGGGGGGGGGATTTTTCTAGGAATATGGTCCTTTGAAATGAGAAAGAAATGATACATATTTTGGGGGAAGAGTATTTAGAGCATCTTTGTCTCTTAATTCTTCATCATCTTATCCAGTTTATCCCTTCTGATGTACTCATTACAATATTTGTAAAGTAATATAAATGAAAGAGGTTAAACAATAAGTAGATCCATACTTTGATCACTAATACTTACATAGAAACTTTTCATGATCAAGAATACTGTCTTTGCTGGCTCATTCATAAATTTGGGGTGGGCATATTTGATTTCTAGCCATTATATAAAATCCTAAAACAAATCATCCTAAAATAGTAATAATTAGATATTAGCAAGAGGGGTAGAATGATTTTATGGGATTCCCTTGGTTTAACTAATGAGGGAAGCTTTGATGGTGTTGGAATAAATCCATTCGATGATATTTGAGCCAAACTCCCATAAGGACATCTTATCAATAGAGACAAAGAGACACGGGGCTATCATTTCTCACTCAAAGTCTAACATTTTAAAACCATATTTCTCATTGTAAAACACTCATAAAAATAGTTGAGGATTTTTCTACTTTTATGAAAACTCTACACTCACGAACTACTTTAGAAGAAGTGAGGAAGGAGGTACTTCGAGGCAGTATCGAACCTTCTAGTCAGACTCTTGAAGATTTGGTTAGATCAAACAATAATCATTTATTGTAGTTTCTATCATTAATGTATTTTTTGGGTTGATTGAATCCTATGATAGGTTTTGAAGTGCATAGATCCCTCCTTTTGAAATATATTAATAAAATGTTTTTATGAACCTTCTATGTTTCTATCCATTTTTTTTCATCCAGGATGTGTATGATATTTAATTGATCTAATGTTCCATGAATCATAAATGACACACACCCTTCATATAATATCAAGTAAACAAGAATTCTTGGATTTGAAAGTTTAAACAATAACATATTTTCCTCAATAAATGATCATAAATTCCCACCAACATGATATTTCTCATTGATATATCTACTACAGCTATCTTGATATTACCTAATTCACAAAAGGATATTTTGGGTAAAATATATGTTCAGTGGGAGAGTAAACAATCTTTTAATGAAGTTAAGGACCTTGAAAGCAAGGCTTGATTTTTCATGAATCCATATGATGTGTCACACAAGATTTTTATTTTTTTATTTCATATTTCCTAAATTTTTTACTTAAGATTCTTATAGAGTAAGACTTAATGGGCATGGAATCAGTGTTTTCTTAGGATACCTTCTTACATGTTTTTAGCCTCCAGGTTTTGTGCCTTTTTTTATCATGAAAACTAAATCCCTACATTGATTTATTAAAGGGTTTTCTAGATTATATTTTCTATCATTTTAGTTTTGGTTATTTTATCTCATACATTCTATTATTATAGTTTAAGGTATTCAATCATGAAAATTCTATTGTTTTTAGGGTCTTATGGATTAAACCTTCTATTTTTTTAGTTTAGGGTCTTCTGGATTGGACCTTTTATTGATGTAGTTTATGGTATTTTAGCTCATACCTTATATTTCTATAGTTCATTTTATTTGAGATCATAACTCATATTTATGTATTTTAGGGTCATCTAGTACAAACCATTACATATCTTGTAGTTTAATGTCTTACTGCCCGAATATCAAATATCATGCACTTTAACGTCCTTATACAAGGACTTCAAATACCATGCATTTTAAATTCATTCTTCTATGACATTATTAAAAAATATGTATTATGGGGAATACATATTAGGGATAACCCAAAACACCCTAATGCATTAATGTTCCACTAGGGCCTTGCTAGGGCTCATGAGGATTGGAGCTCCTATCCTACAAGGAGGATATTATTCTCGTTGGTAGGTCAAATAACTTACACGTTGGTATCATTTTCACATAGACATGTATCCACTCATTTACAAGGTGAATGAAATATTTATGGGGGTAATATTGGTCGAGGGAAAAATGATAGTGAAGCTGATACCACCTGGACTGTTGGAATGTGGGTAATGTAATTCATAACACCAATGTTTGAGGTAATGAATATGGAAGGGGAAGAAATTAAGAGAATGAACTATAACAACCTAGGGTGACATGTTCTTCCATGGTGTTACCAAGGATCATCAGTATATGAGTTCCTTTCTCTAAAGAAGGAGATGCCTCTGGTTGGTAAGCCAATGACCTTATGAATCAATAGTATGGTCAAACCGAGATGTCACCGCTCTTTTCTGAGGGTCACAAAAGGCTTATAAAGACACAAACATACAAATTATGAATTTGGGTATTGAGTGAATGGTATCTAGGAATATTTCTCACAAACCAGGGTAATTTATCTATATGTTGTGAATCTTGGTCCCTAAGCCCAGTAGTTTCATGTCATGAGGTGTGGGCCATCAAAAGGTTTGGGAATATTGTGTCACATCCCTAGATTGAGAAGGGGTAAGAACATGGTCACCAAATTTTTAGGATGTCAAATCATCATGAATAATCTGGTTACAGTGACTGTAAATTATGGCCAAAAGTGCTCAGGTCATAAGGATGACATGGAACAATAATGTTGGTAATGTCTTAGAACACTCTATGGTTCTGAGTTCAACAATGATGATTTTAGGCTCATAAGAATTTGAAAGCCCTTTATATAGGGAAATGATGTTCATGGTTACTAGGTTTCAAGCCTTATGCATCTAAAGGAAGTTCAAAAATTGAGATCTTTTTTCTTTTCCAAGGGACATGATTGGTTTTTGGGGACTCGAGGTGCTCAAATATGGTGAGTGATTTTTAGAAAATGAAATATTATTGAAGGGTTATAGCACCCTAAAAGTTCGGTTGGACCCTAGTGAACACATTATCTTTGTGAACAGATGTGAAAAATCATTACTTTAAATTTTTCCCAAGACTAGGGGTCGAGTTAAAATGTTTGGAATTTTAATAAGGGAATAAATTATGTCCTAAAAGATTTATACCTCATTTATTTATTCCAAATTTTTTGTTTGAACTCTAGAGATGAAGAGTTTAGTGAGTAAAGACTTGAATCTTACTCAGGATTCCATTTTTGGTTTTTTATCCTAGAAAGTTTTGTGTCTCATTCGCTATAAGATTAATGTATTTTGATTTGGGCCATCAAAGGATATAATTTAAGGCTGTAGAACTTTGAAAAAAGTACAAAATGTTTATGGTCATGAAACACATGTACCTATTATGATGGAAATGTTATAAAATATTCTAATTAGGGTATCTAGTGTCTAGAGTACTCCAACAACCCTCTGAAAAGGATATGAATTATTTTAAATCATGGATTGAGGTACTTAAGTCATTTTTAATGATATTAGACAAGCATGACGAGGATATCATAGAAAACCCTAGGGTTATGAGGTCAACCACAGTGATTTCATGACCATAAGGATCAGAAATACCTTTATATAGGGTCAAGATGTTTTGAGTTAGTAGGTATGATCCCTTATATATCTATATAAAATTAAAATAGATAGATCTCTTTTTATCTCTATGGGGCATGAAGGGTTCATGGTAACCCTAGTTGATAAATATTTGAAGTGTGATTTATATGATGAAGGGAATAAACACGGAAAGAAACACCCCGTACTCCAGTTGACATGGGTTAGGATTTTTTGATCATTTGATGAGGAATGATAATGGGTGATGGGATGTACATATTAATGTTAGGTAGTGGGGATGTATTTTTTGTGGAGTTTTAATGTCTTGTAGCAAGGATGTCTTCCATAGAGTTTAACATCACACCATAAGGACATTCTCTTTTCCTTGAAGTTTAACATCGTAAAAAAGTTTATTAAGTGTCACATTCCTATTGAACATGTCTTTTATGGGTATAATAATATATTCCCTTAGGATGTAATGATATTTTTCAACTATATTTTGAGTCATCCAGTGGTAAAACTTCTTCCCACACTTATTCTTAATGTTTTTCCAATCACCTTCTTATTCCTACTAGGAAATGGTTATGTAGGCCAGCTATGTTGGGGAGTCTCCAAACATCAATTTTCATGAACCAACATTTATTTGAGGGAAATATTTTAATATGTAACAATCCTAGATGTTTTGATCCATCATTCCATTGAAAGGGAAATATTCAAGATGATTAGTGAGGTTGACCTCATTGGGCTTCCTTGGTTGTAGATTATTGAGAATATTATTATTCATGGATGTAAGGAAATAACAAGTGACTTTATCATTTCTGATGTAGTATGTTTTATTGATCAATTACTCAGACCCTAAATAACCCTGATCTATTTTTTTTCTTCAGGTCACAAGTTATTTTACTACTGCTCTCACTCGAAATAAGGCATTTGAGAGTTTGGGAAATACCTATGTTCATGAATGGGAACTACTACTAGATTGAAGGTAAAAAAGACATTATCTACCTTGCTGAGCCATTTCCTATAGGTTGAGAGAATGATTAAAGACATGGATTAGATTTTTTGAATGGAATCTTCCAGACATGGTGTCGTTTACCTAAACAAAACAAATACTTAGGGATATTTCATTGGGATTATATGTGTCTACAACTCAACCGACTAATTTTTAGCACATAGATATAGTAATTTCTCTACTGAGGGAGGGATATTGAGTTAGTAGTGTAACGCTTCCCATATGTTTATAAAGTATGACACCCTCTCATTTTCACATTTCCTGTAGTTCCTTAGGTAGAAAATTATTATTTTGCTCAGCATAGAGTTTAACTAGTAAATAAATTGATGATGATGGTCTTCCCATCCTACGAATAATCCTACTCGAAGATAGATGTACTAAACAAAGGATGACTCTATTAGAGTATTTACAGAAAAAATCTGCTTGTTTACCTCATATTGATATTAAGGGACAATTATTAGACAAAATCAAAAAATGAAGTGTTTGAGAAACCCTTATAGGTCTCCAATTCCATCAAAGGAGGAGAATGTAGGATTCATAAAATTGGGTGGGGGAAAAGTATCATCAACCCATTTAGGATTTGGATTCCTTTCAGTCTACATAGGTGCGTGTTTACCTTCCATGGATTCCATTTGAATAGTTAGGGACTCAATGACATTGAGAAGCTTCAAAGGTACTTCTATCTGATATGACTACCTTATACTGGGATCAGGAGAGGTTTGATGATGTGAAACTATTTTAATCTCTTGCTAATTCTCAATCCATGCTAAGAATGAATGATCTCCCTTGAAAGGGAGAGTACGTCACCCTAATGGAGGGAGGTCATGATCATTTTTAACTACCTCATTATTATAGACCGAATACCTGGTCCAGAAGTTGATCATATGATTAGATGATTCTCTTACAGATAAATTCACTATTTCTAGCTGTATGGGAGGAGGAATATTCACCTCATTATAAATACAATAACCAATGGGAGTGTTTCCTTTTATTGTCTTCTTATGGAGTTGTCTAAGTGTTTATATATCATTAACATATTATGCCAACTATTTCTCCATGGAACGAACCTTGGATATTATGTGAGATGAGTGGGATTTGGAAATTTCTTTCCCATTATATTTGATAGTGCTCCACGATAGTGTTAGAAACTAGATAATTATAGGTTCCATGTTTTCGGTGTTCCTATGGTTCCAGGCATGTGTTGCCTTAGTGGGTGCATCGAGGCCACCTTCCCCTCATGGTGTATTTTCCATATTTCATACATCTTCATCATAGTATAGATCAACATTATATGTTTTTTATGGTGAAAAAATTAATAGAGGCATATATGGGAATCTTAGTTGTCCCATTACATTCAATACAATGGGAAAATTCTGAACTACCTTCATTTGGGTCATTTCTAAAACCCTTATCCATATTGAGCCTTTTTTGCGACCTTATAAAGGTTTTATTTCCTTCCCTATACCTTCCTCCCTTATTGGTCTACGAATTGTTATCCTGAGGGAGTTTGTAGTCCTGATTTCCATATGGTCCTCTAATAGTAGAGGTTTGTCTTGTGGTTGGTAGAATAGATTGAATGCCGACCTAGATATTTACCTTCCATCCTAGAGAAGAATGATTACATCTGTGGTGATGGTGATGTTGAAAATTCCACCATCCTTATAGGATGGGGACTATTCAGGCATTCCATTGAAATTTTTAGATCCTTTATTGAGGATTTGATGACTTTATTTGAGGATTTGAGAACTCTTTAGAAGAGAATTGAGATATAAATGCCCCATCCCAATGGGTTGGGGTTGATTTGAAACCATCATTAATTTCCCCAGGACCCACTTGAGGGGTGATAAAATTGGTGATAATGATCGAGATAAAAATTCCCACATCTGAGTGAGCATGGTTTTTTGTAGTTTTTGATAATATATCGTAGTTCCTGACAGGGATTGATGATCCGATGGGTGGAGTCTATGGTAGATATTCCCCCAGCCCACCTGGCAAGGTTCTCTCATAGATAGTAGCTAGAGATCTGCTTTTACAACCTATTTGATATGGAATTACTATGTTTGTTTATGATCTGGGTGAAACTTAAGCTTGTGAAAATATTCAATCTTTATAGAATATTGGTTGGTTTAATGAAAACTTATTTTCCATGTCTGAAATGAATTCTCATTTCTTCAAGGGTAATAGTTAAATGATTTATTGTATATCCTCTCCCCTGTTAGTAATGTTTTGGAACCATTGAAATTAAGAAATTCTATTAAACTGACCAATTAGAAAGCATGTTACCTAGTCCCACGATTTGAATATTGGATATGACATTAAATGATTCCATATAGAGATATTTTTATTTTTCTAGGGGTGTGTTATAGTTCAAATCTCCATTCTTTCTCTATCTTAAAATATAAACACATGAAGAGGATTTGGTGATTAGTTTATGAAGAGTAGAGATGAAATGGTGGAAAGAATGTTGTATATTTGTGCTAATATTTTATAGTTTTAATCCCAGACCATGAATATGATAGATTGGTCTAGTAAAAAACATAGTATCTTGATGTTCTGAATGTGACCCTCGTATCATAGATAATAGAGGTGTTTAGCCTTCAATCATAAATGAGTTTGACACATATTTTGGCACTGGTAAGGCACAAAATCCTTCTATAGCTATGCTGGGACCTCATAGTCAAAAGTAGAGAGTGGACATAACATGGTGGGGAGGTTGTCTCCTCATAACCCTCCCCATATATCAATTCCATATTCCTCTTCATCAGGCTTACACACCTCAACCTTGTCAAACCAAAAAAGGTGCTTCTCAGTGTCACTAGCTGATTAGAGTAGAGTGTTGATGAAATTTGATGGAGAACTATATGTTGTTGATCCCAATGTTTTGAGAACCTCTCTATACAAAGACAACTGACTTTTGAATACCAATATATACTGAGGTGTCTAGGAAATGGGAGGATTTTCTTATCAATGTGAGATATCACCATTGGGAGGTTGACCACAATGGATGTTAAAAGGAGAGTCCTTACAATCCATATCCAAAAAACCATGAGGAGTAATATCATGGTAATGATCACCTTTTAATTCAGTTAAAGTATTTGCAAACCCTTGGGGTATTGAGAATGTGCCTTAAACAACCTCAAGGACAATGATGTTGAGCAGATATGGGATACGAGCCTTATCCTACATCGTTGTCGGAATATTTTGACTCACCTTTTGGTATTGTGTAGGTATAAGATCCTATTGTATGATGGATGATGGGATATATTAACAACCAATTGGTTCTATGGAAATATGATACTTTTCTAAGGCATTTTCTACTATTACTTGGTGAGCCTTGGTCAGAATGAGTATATGAGAATGATCTAGAAAATTTTGGAGTATGATGTAGGCATTTTTCTATAGGAATATACACCTGGAATAAGGAATATCCCATTGTCACTTAGAGAGACCAAGTTGGAATAGAAATATGATCGTATTCCATATAAGAATTCCCTATCATAATATGTTGATGAACCTTTGGAATTAAATAATGGATGTGAGCCTCCTTCTGTATAGCCTCTGAAGGAAAATGGTGCATTCGTTCATCGGAGGATGTAGGGATATGAGACTGACTTCCATGATTTACTAGAATATTTCAATTATCTTCGCTAGAAGGAATATGAGCCTAACCCTAGGAAAGGGTCATTTTCACTTGTTGATCCTCGGTCAGAATGGGAATATAATCCCGATCTTATGTCTTTTTAGTTTTCCATTGGTCTTTTTCGACAAGAATATGAGCATGTACCAAGGCATGTTCTTCTCTCACATGGTGATCCCTGACCAGAATGAGGATATGAGCCTGATCTTAGGCCTTTGTATTATACCATTGGTCTTTTTTTATTAGAATGCACCCCTTTCTAGAGGTATGTACCACTCTCACTTGGTGAGACCTTGTAGGAATGAGAATATGAGAACTATCCAATACATTATCCATAGTGAAGTATTCTAATAATCCTAATGGATGAGAGAAAGAATGTTCACTTTCTATAGAGAAACCAATTAATCAAACTAATCAGAGTTTTGTTCTACCCTGGCTGCATGGATAGGAATATGAAATTGTCCATGTATTAGTACTGATTCTGGAATATTCAGGAAGAGTTCTTTGGCTATTCATCAGATATAATGAAGCTTTCGTAAAGTGTGATAAAGAATATAAGCTTGCAAATTTTATATCTCTACTATATATTGGAAGATATCTTAAATTGAAGCTAGGATATGAGGAAAATTAAATCTTCCTTGTGGAACTGGATTATTACTATGGGATTTATTCATGGGGGTTAGACTATTCATCTACCCCAAGATTGATGTTGGAATATATATGTAGACTTATTCTGAGTGATTATAGATATGATCCTTCTTACTATTTACCACCATAATATTCTAGAGGGCTTCATCAGTGGAAGTATGAATATGATCTCACTACTAGTTTTTCTCGAGCTTTATACACCCTATGTTTATTCATTTTTCTCATTCATGGGTGTTAGAGGTGGCAGTGTGTCATGTGGTACCTTCTGTAGGCAACTAAATGCTATAGTTGAGATGGCGCTAGAGATAATAGTTGATTGGAGTCGTCCTCGATATCCCCTGAACCGAAATGGAGACATAGTAAACCCATTAGACCACCAAAATTAGATACTAAATTTATCAATTTCCATGCTCTGGGGATATCTTCTGAAGCGGTTCGAGGTGGAAATGAATTATCCCATCTTTAATACAGATTTCATTGGACAATGAAGAGTTGTCAGTTTTTTAATTTAGAGACCGTTGAATATAGAATCAATGGCCAATCTTGTACCATGTCGATGTCATTCCGAAACCAATGAATTCACCACATGACATAGATGGTGCTAGGTAGGTGAGGTCACTCTGCCCCCCACATGGGTTGCAACCATAAATAATTTTCTAGAGAAGTCATTGGATGATAAAAAATTTTGAGGTCGAGTGTTGTTTGTGAGAGCGGTATCAAAAGTCAAAAAGACAAAAAGGAACATGGTAACCAGTTAATGATTGATCCCAATAATGATACATGATCAATCAAATATACATGGGTAATAAAATTTTCCTTTCTTATTCCGAGTCTCACTATTCTACTTGTGTGGACATGTCATAGTTAGGATGAACTTGACTCATGAAAACCCCAACTTTATTTGGAAGATTCATGTTAGGATCACCAATTTTGTTTGTATAGGATAAAAAAGGGCCTAACATATGGTAAAATAGTAATTCTATTATTTGTGATATTCACATAATGTGAACCATTTTTTTGGAATGATTAAGGAAGATCACCCAAATGGAAGCAAAGGAAGGCGGTCAATTGGGATTTCAAACCCAATGAAACTTAAGAACTCACATTGGTTGAGAGGATGTGTGGTCAGGATCATAACACAATTTTGGAGGAATTTCTTCATACTGTAGAATTTTCATATTTATTTAAAATATGTTCATGAATCTATTCCTAATAAGGATACATGACCAGTTAACCTAAAAAACGATCAAGCTATGAATCCCTCTATGTGAAAATAGTTGTGTATTGATGAATCCATATGTGTGTATCTAATATTTTTCATCTAGTTACCCTTAATGTGTAGATTCTTTTATGTTGAATCCATGAAACCAGGAACTCTATAGTATTTTTTCATCAAAGTAGGTGATTAATATTTTGAGGATGGGATTAATCCATTATGAGGCTTCCTATATATCCTCATTATAATAGGAATCAAAACCCTTATAGTTATTTAAACCCATGTACTTTAACATCATGTAGAAATGATATATATAGGTGAACTTATGCAACAAATACTTGATATTGATCATCAAGGATGCATCCTATGTATCCTTATTATTTCAGGAATTTGAGTCATCTTAGTTTAGTCACACCCTTAGGACATACCTCACGGTTGATGCGCTTATATGTTGGAATTCATATCATTTTAATGATCAGGGATTACTCATTGAGGTTTACCTAGATGGTAGAGATTTAGGAAATGATTGATATGATCATTTTAGGTCCCTTATCCCACGTGATCCATTCTTAATGTGAGAAACAAGGGATATCCAGTAATAAGTGTCACTACATAAGGATGACGGACGTATGTGCTAGGACAACCCATTGGATGTTTAACATGGTTCTCTAGCCTTAGGAATAAATCCTACATATCTAGGTTTGAGAAAAAAATATATTTATCATATTTTGGTTTGATTATTTGTCCACTGGTGGATGAGGAAGAAATATAATCCCTTGAGAGAGTCTGGTTCCCGATGGTTGAAATGTCATAGAAATGGGGGGGGGGGTTTCATGAAAGTGGATGCTTATTTGAGATCATGCCTTAGAAATTCATCATACAAATCCTGGTTATACCATGAATTATATTTCTCAATGTTCAGTTTGATCAGGTCTTACACACTAAGGAGTCCCTTTATAAGTGTAATATTGAGGTCAGACCTTGGGAAGACGTCCTCCATATCCTAGTTATAGCAGGAATCAGAATTATCTTAGAGCAGTTTGATTGGGGATTACACAGGTAGCTTTCCATTATTATGTTTAATATTTATCTTGGGCTATGGAAAATCATCCTACATATCTTAGTTATATTAGTAATAAATGTTATTATAGTTTTGTTTGATCAGAGCTTACACACTGAGGTTGTCCTAATATATCCAATGCACAATATTATCAGGTCTGGATATTTCTACATGATATAACCTGAATGTATTCTAAAAATGTATTATTGTCTTCCTAACATGATTTAGTATGCCTAACATGATTTAGTATGCCTAGAAATGTCCTTATTAAGTATTTACATGTCCTAAGACAATCAAATGATATATTTTGACTTGTCCGAAGGACATCAAATGAGATGGATTATATGTATGGAGGCCATCACATGATCAAGGTTGACATGTCTCGAGGGAGTCTCAAGACCTTGCTCAGGATGAATGAATAAAATAAAATTATCTCGGATAGCATATCATGTGGGTGTCGTAGGACTTGGACGAATAGGTCTAGATAAGTGTATGATCCATAATTTCTTAGAGGACATCGCAGGATCATGATGACTTGTCTGTGTGTCATCAAGAGACCTGGATGAAATGTGACAGTGCTATCACATCACTTGAGAGATATATCTGAAGGATTTCATAACATCAAGGCTATAAATCTTGTAGGTCATTACAATACATGGGTGGTAAACCAAGGGAAATTCATACGACATGATTAAAATGTCTAAGGGACATCACATGATCCCTGTAGCATGTCGAGGGAGAATCACATGATTTGGGAGACAAGTCCCAATGTTGTCACTTGATTTTGGTGAGTCCTGTGATGCAAATGAAGATTAATGAATCTAAATTTGTGATAGTCTCTCGTCTTCATTTGTCATTCATTCCAACCTTTTATTGTATATTTGACTCAGGTTTGTAAAATGTTATCTTATTTTAGGTTTCTCATGACCCAACTGAAATGTTTGAATTAATTTATATAATCTGGTTGACATGCCAGTAGTCCTTCACATGATCTATAAAGTGATCATGTAAGTGGATATGTATACTTTATGATCCCTTAGGTCATTCCCCAATTTTTACCTAGAATAAGACCTTTTAGATTACATGACTGATCGCTCCAAGATATTTTCACTGTATGAGATTGGTCTTGGATGCATCTGTGTAGGTTAAGGTGCCTTTTTTGTGCTAAGGGGAGGGATTTATAGGCCTCACCACCCTAATTATACACCATATCATGCATCATGTATCTCATAGATTTGATCTAGAGTCAATGGAGGGATTTTTTTATGTACTTCACATGATCCCATCGTGGGTCATTTGAGGGGCGTCATATGTTGATCAATGACCATAGTAACTATCCTAATTTTCCACTTTTATTAGACCCAAGATGATCAAAGGTTTTTCCTAACCATGTTGACATTCCAAGGGGATTTTAAATGGTTAGTCTAACATGTCTAGGTGCCTTTTTGAGATTAGGATGCTTGTTGGAAGGCTTTCGCGTTATCAAAGATGACTTTTCTAGGGGTTTCTATCAGATAAGGGTGGCTTATAAGAGTGCCTTCACTAGATAAAGATGACCTGAAAATGGGTCTCATGAGATCATACTGAATTATTAAGGGGGGAATACAATGATAAATAATGATCACCCAGGGCATATGATCCTTTTCATGTGAAGTCCAGTGTATCTCATTCCGAAATAACTGTATATCATTTTCCCTTTTTTCCGTCATTATTTTTCAAGTTCTAGGGATCACACAAAGTTGTGTGGGTGTTGTCGAAGAAAATATCTACCCTAATATATAATGCATCACATGAACTATAACATGTCTTGTGTCAATGCTATATAACATTATGGAAAACTCTATTATTTGTCATTGGAGATGGTAGTGGCAACACTGAGTTGAATAAACTTGTCTGAGACCCTTCTTATGTTAAAGGTGACATGCAAGTGGGATATTGTGTGATACGTTTGTCAAGTATCTAGGGATTCCTCTATGTCTTGAATGATATATGGTCACATCCCAAGAATATCAATGACCACATAAGGTCTCTATCTTATGCATATTTTCACCATTTATTTTTCAAGGGTCTTGGATGAATGTCAAGAGTCCAGAGGTTGACAAGTCGCATGGTGCGGAGGAACCTATCCGTAAGCCTCCAAATGATTATAGAGTGTCTCATATTTCTTCTCAAGAAAAAGTTGGATTGTGAAAGGGGATTCACATGATATTCTATAGTTCATGCACTACTTATATCATGCTCACATTTCCATTTATAGTTCATGTGATTGCATGTCTTTTGGGGGTTAGCATGACCCATGTGATATTTCCTACCTTGGATTCATTTTTTATGGTGAAAATAATACCAATGAATTAGGTATTTTTACCCTGTTCATTTTCTAAGTCTAATTTGGATGGTGTCAACATATATACACATACTTAGTCACTATTGAGTTAAGAAACTATTGGTGGTTCCCTACAGAGTATGTTTGCTCACTCCCTACATAGAAACTTTGGTGGACATAAAACCTGACTTGTTATATTTCAATATCATTTTGGTGCTCTATTAGTGGTTTGATGAACACTGACTGAGTGATAATTTACATCATAGGAGTTCATTAGGTTGAATGGTGTTTAGAGAATCAAGGCCATATTTTGAAGGAGAACATGTTTGGATGCACCAATTATTAATTTAATGTTATTTCATATAGGTATTATTTTATACATTATTGAACATATTTTTACATTTATACAAAGATATGTTTTCATTTTATTCAATAATAAATAAATTTCATTGTTATCAATATTTATTTTTCTAGTTATTATAGGTTGTTCTGGTTATTTTTAGTAACATCCTACATATCAATGAGTTTGGATAGTCCATCAAAGGTACATGATCATTTATTTTTAAATTATTCAGATTAGGAAAATTATTTTAAAATATAGTATTTATACACACTATGTTTCCCTCTAACTCTTCAAGACCAAGAAATTCCCTTGGGGTTATAGTGTATATATTCAACTATTATTCAAGTATTTCAGGTTTGGGTTGTTACATGTGTGCTCACTATTTCCTTTGTAACTAGAATAAAAACTACAAAATCTGATAGTGTGAACTGAATACATGATATTAAAATAGTTTTACTACTTTAAATATGTTATTCTTCATCATTATTAATAATATAAACCTTATTACTCTTATTCATAATTGGTATCTCTATTTGGGGTATGGATATTTTTCCATTGAAGCTTTTCCCTAATTGAGATCTTTCGTTTGGATATTTTTATTAATTTAATTTAGTTACCTTATAATTTTCATTCTCAATGATCTATATAAAAAATATTCACTTTTTTGACTTATTTTATAATCTTAGGAACCTTATTAGGATTAGGTTCTTTTATTTCTGGTGTCTTGAAATTATATGAATTACATTCCCTCTTTGATGGATTAACCTTTTTCGATGACGATTTACCCAATTCCTTTAGTTATTCTTCATTAGTTTTCAATAGAATAAATATAATAATCCCTTATCCCTATATCTTTAATGGAGTTACTAATTTACTAATTTGTATTGTATCATCTTAATAATTCCTAAAATTCCCATTTTCAATTACTGATAATTTTTAAATCAATGTAATTATTAAAAGAGTAATTGAATAGATTATTATTTTGCATAAGATTGAGTATGAAAATACTTATGATAATAGGTTATAAGTGTAATTTATGGAATAAAGGTAAGTTAATAGAACCAAAAACATTTTAGGGATGATTCAATATCTATTGTTTTTTAATGGAAGCAGAAAAAACATAATGTTTAGTGTGTGAATGTGTATAATATTTAAAGAATATAAAAAATATTACTTGATAATGAAAAATATTTCAATGATGTAGAATTTACGTATAGAATCTCCCACCTGAATATATAATTGTTTAATATTTATTAATATAATATTATATAATTCATACTCACCACAAGATAAAATAAACTACATTTTATTATATTAATTTAAATATTATATTTATAGAATAAATATGAGCACATGATTTGATATTTTTATATTGGGGAATGAAAAATAGAAAAATAGAAAATAATAATAGGCAGACTTGGATATGATTGATACCCCAAAATAATATCTCTCATGAACAACATTGTATAAATTAAGTTGAGTATTAGTAATGCATTATACATTTTAAAAGTGAAAATATATTACCATGATAGAAATATATGTGAATTAAGAATGAATAAAATATGAGGTGTTTATATGATGTATGGAACCCATATGACTGTTATAAATTTTACCATTAGAATATAAATCTGACTATCAGAATAATAATATGATTGTTAAAATAAAAATATGAACATTAGAATAGTAAACCGGCCGTTGGAATTGTAATATTACCATTAAAAATAGTAACCTGACATTTGGAATAGTACAATCACCTATAGAAGTGTAAAATAATATTTAGTTATATTATAAAATTATGATATGATAGATTTATACTATGAAATAAGTAAATAAATGTATTAAAAATGATAAATTATGTTTTTGTATTTCTCTAAAAAATTAACGTTTTAATTAAACTTTTATAAAAAATATAATGGTTTAAAATAATTTTTATAGTCATAAAATTTAATCATAAAATACAATTATTTTTTAAAAAATTATTATAGAATTTAATAAGACCATAATTAGTTTTTCAAAGGGCTAGAAAATTGATCATAATAATATAATTAGTATTTTTCAAATAAATGAGGATTTTACTTAAAAATTAAATTTCAAATATTTATAAAATAATTTTAATAAAATTGATTTCTTCTTTGTAATCTAAACATCTATAACTATTAAGGGTTATTTTTTTTGTTATTTTTCTAAAATAGTTTATTTTTTAGGAATAGTGAAATATGATAAAACATAGTGTTCAACATTATAAAAAAATAAATGAATATTGGAGAAATATATTATATAAGAACCCACTATTTTGAAATCACAGTCACCATTTATTTTATATTGTTATAGTAATCAAATAAATTGATAGTCTTGAACCAAAATAATAAACTAATGAATATAATATTCAAGAACATGCCTCTCCTCTACTTATAAATACCACCCCTTCTCCTCAAAACATATAAGACAAGGGGTTTTAGAAATTTCTACAAAATTCCCTTCCCAATCATCTTCCACATATCCCAATGCTTCATGTATAATCCCAAGAACATTTCAAGCTTCCTTAAGAATTATTTCAAAGAGACGACATTTAAGAAACAATAGTCTCAATTTATCTGTTTTAAATTTAATTATTCTTAAAAATTATCATATAATCCCTCATAAAACATGAAATAATGGCTCTAGTATCATAAATATATTTTAATTTTATTATTATACTATACCATCTATATTCTATGCTCCCATATTTAGATTCTAAAATGTTTTTTTATAGAAGGGTTTGTTTACCGCCACTATGAACTACAACATCATTTTTCTCCACCAACTTCGTGGATGGTCATAACAATATTATGAAAATTAAATAACATTTATTTAGTGTATTATAACATATTTGATGTTCTTGAATGAATATATATAATTTTTTTAATAATATGAATCTAGTTTGTGATGGCCTGTAAAAGATCCTAAATTAAATAATCATGTAAAGTTAGCATCTTTAATTAATGAATTATCCCTATGTAGGAACAAATATAGATTATTTTGAAAATTTATATATTTTTAACAAAATTAATAAATTTTAATTTCCCTTTTTTAGTTTGATTCTCATTACTCAAGAACTCCAATAATTATCCATAAGTGATCCAACCATGAAACCATGAAACGAACACCCTCAGAACAACAAAACTAAACAATATATTTCATTGAAATGGTTACCAAAAAGATTAAAACTTATAGTAAATAATAATTTCATGGAAAGGGTTCTGAATTAAGTTATTAATTAATATTATTTTACTCTATAGTAAGTTAAGTGAAATTGAATAACTATTCTAAAACATAAGGATGTGGATCTCTTTGAACCAAACTTTTTCATTGGGTTATGAATTTTCCCTCTACAAATCACATTCTCCTAATTGGATGTTACATAATACTTATAAATTTAATATATATGTCTATTACATATACACGAAGATAATAATACCTTTATTTGATGGGTAAATTCATTCCATAATATCATTTCTCAAACTCCTTCTTTAAAATCAATCCTGATTAAGGGAAACTTTTTTATTGAAAAATCCTTTTATATAATTCTCATTTAAATTATTTGTTACCATTAATTATTTCATTAAATAAAATAATATTTTAGGAATATCCAATATTTTTTCCTTTGGTGTTTCAAATAAAATTTCATATTTATTCATTCTTTAAAATTCATTAATTTATTCCTTAAAAACTATTTTGAAGGTCATTTCTATACTATGTTATCTACCATTTATCATGAATTTATCTCCAAAATGACACCATAATTTGATATATATATTTATATAATTATATATTAATTCAAAAAATATTTAATTTATTGTTCTCTTTGGAATAATTATGAATGTTACTTTGATTATGATATGAGGTAAGATTATGAAACCCATTTAATTTCATGGACAATTCTTATGTTTATGCCTTACGATTGAATTCCTTTTTGTAGAACATATAATCATGTACAATTTATAATGGGTATTACCATATAGTTCTCAAATTAATTGATTAATATTTTTGTCTCATTATATGACATGTGTGAGATTATGGATTGAGCCTAATCCCTGACAAGACTCTGTCAACCATATGATGTTGTCTTGGTAGTTATCATTGGCTTATACTTATGTCATGTTTTATATGGCTTCCACATTCCTATAATTCAATGATATAATGATTATATATTCATTATATTATGTTTCAATATTATTATTATAGAGTATTTCTTCATTAATATACAATGTTATTCCTTTTGGTTGATATGTTATGCTTCTCCATGATGTTTACTTAAATTTTAGGATTTATTTCATACAAATTTAGTTTATGTATTACTCAAGATATGCCGTGAATTTTTAGGAGATCCAAGGTATTTAGGAGATAACTATGGAGATTAAAATAAATACGTTTTATTTTTGTTTAATGTTTTTCTGTTATGTACGTTGTCTTCCAAAGGCACCAGGCTTATCAATCTTTCAGTTATGTTTATTTGATATTTATTTTATAAATCATTTAATAATATGCGTAAAAGGATTATTCCTTATAGTTTATATAATAAGAATGTTTTAGTTATTTTGGTGGATTAATTATTAAATAATTGAGGGGAAATTGTAGGTATAAATATATGTATGGATGAATATCTTGAAATATTAGTAAAATATAGGGAAAGTGGTTTCCAAGAAATCTCATCACTAACAGAATCATACAGGTGGATGTTGATCTAGCATAGTTATATATATAGTTAATAACCCTAAAAGGGTGAATTTAATATTAACTAGATCATATATTTGTGTATGAAATAGAGGCCTTAATAAACACTGGGTTCGACAATACTAGTGGATATGCTCTAAACAATTCACAAATTTTTATGAATATTTATGAAAGAATTGAATATATTAGAAGGCTAGAAAAACCATTAGGAAAAATTAACAAGTATAACCTATATTTAATATTATTTACACTTAAGTTTGGATTTAGGTGTCATTTATATGTTATTATTTTGTGTTCATACTTTCCATTTTTATATGCTTGTTCGATAAAGTATCCCCATCCTGATTTTTATTGATATAATAAATGAATTACACAGAATAAAATAGTGATAGGGTCACCCATTATATATTCATGATATTTATATGTCCTATATTATTATATTTGAATTAATTCTTTCATGTCACTAAAGTTTAGTATAACTATTCAAACTGTAACTCAAAACAAGGGCCTTGAGTTGTCCATGAAAATGGAGAAATTATTGCATCCTGAGTATATAACTCCTCCCCAATCAATGTTTTTTATTGAAACTCTAGGAAAATAATATCATACATGTTTCAGTAGAGTTTGATTCTATATTAGGAATGAATTATTTTCCCTTATATAAATCCAACATCAACTATCAAGAGAGGGAAGTCACACATCACATCTCAAGTCATCCTCTAATTCTATACCCATGTAAGCAGGAGGATGAATCTTCTTATAAATATTTGTATCAAGTGTGGATATTATTACTTTATGAGATATAATATTTATATCAAATTACTAATACCATGTAGATAATAATACTTTAATACATGTAAATTGTGTGTGACTATACATATGTATTCTATGAAGAGTTTCCCTATCTTCCTCCAAACCTTGTGGTTGAGTTCACAATTGTACTTGTAACTAAATCTACACACATACCAATGAATACATAAAAAATAGACACTATTGTGTTAGAATAACTAAAAAAATTTAAAATATAATGTGGAAAAGTTTTTTATATGCTTGTGTGCTTTACAATGGGGTGTGTCGGTCCACTTCATCAAGGAGAAGGATGGGTCAATGCGACCATGAATTGCTTATCATGAACTAAAAAAATCATGATAAATAAAAATAATTCCCCCCCAAGAATATAAGACTTGCTTTATCAACTACATGGGGCCCTAAATTTCACTAAGTAGGACCTTCAGTCAAAATATTAACAATTAAATGTGAGATGGAATATAAACCCAAGACTACTTTGAAATAAGTCATCGACATCATGGGTTCATAGTGATTCCCTTAAGACACACCAATTCTCTAAAACCCATTATAAACATAATGAGTATTGTATTTAGGGATTAACATGAATGATATAGGGAAGTATTTATAGATAATATTGGAATGTACTTAAAAATCACGAAGGATCATGAGGAGTATTTGAACACTGTGCTAAAAACATTTTGAAAGGAAATACAATATGAAATGTATAATAAATGTGATTATTAGATGGAGGAAGAATCATTCATGGGGAATGTTATCATGATAAAAGATATATTTATGGACCCTTATAAGGTAGTGGTTATTGAGGAGTGGCCCAAAAATCATTCAAAATGAAGATCTATAGTTTCCTAGAACTAGCTAGGTATTAACGCTGATTTTTTGGATACTCATCATGATTATCAAACCAGCTAACCAAGATGAATGAGAAGTGAGTGAAGTTGGATTGGGCTAATGAGTGAGAATAGAGCTTTAAAAAATTTAAAAGGAGGCTTATCATTACACTAATCCCCACACATCCCTCAAGAGGGTAACATTTCAAGGTATATAGTAATGTTTCAAATAAGGGGTTGGTTTGTGTACTAATAGAGAATGATAAAGTGATAACATATGACAGTGGGTAGTCAAAAGATAATAAGAAGAACTATACAACTCATGGTATATATTTGGGTAGAGTAGTATTGTCACACCCCTTTTTTTAGTCATTTTATTTTTTTTATTTCTCTTGGCATCAGGTGATTTTGCGTAAGTGCGGGTGAGTCCTGGTTTAAAATTTTAATGTTGGGATGAGTTTATGGTCTGGGATAGTGCACGAACACTGTGCGGTTAAGATGCGAAGTCCGCTTGGGCACGTGTAGCCCGCTTGCAGTCCGCTTGGGTAGCGTACGATGCGTGAATACCACACGGTCATGCAGTTTTGACGTTATTAAATTAGTTCGTTGAGCGGATAAATAAATAAATATATATGTGTATATATTTTTATATATGTTTATGTTTTAACATTATGAGTATATATATATGTTTATATATGTTTATATGTCTCTATATGTATATATATGTGTGTGTTTATATTTTTATATGGTTTCATTACTATAAATGATTTGATTATAATAATTATTATTATTTTAATTAACTAGTTATTATTATTATTATCATCACTATTATAAGAAAAAAATGAAAAAAAATCCTAACCCCAATTCCCCCCTCTTCTATTCGTCGCCCCCCTTCATTCTGTCCACCGCGCAACCCCCCTCCCTCGGCCGGATTTTCCTCTCCCCCTGCCACGCCGTTCCCACCGGCTCCCCCTACGCTATCACCGGCCGACCGCGCCACACCACCCCTCGACGCCGCTCCCAGACCCCACGTTGGCCCTCCTCCTCAGCTGCTCGTCGGATCCTCTTCCCCTCTCAGTTCGACCCCGCCTCCCCTAACCCGCGCTTCACTTCACTGATCACACTCCGCCGACCGACCCCACCTCCCCTAACCCGCGCTCCTCCTCCCATTTTCCCCCTCCTTGTGCGACGCCCTTCGCATTTCACTCCTCCCTGGTTTGGCAGACCCCCTCATGTTTTCCCCTTATTTTGCAGTGCCACACCACCCTTCCTGACACGGTTCTGGCGGACCCGACCCCGCCCGTCTGATGGACAGTAACGAGGAACTCCATCCCTTTTGTGCAGCACCCCCATGTTGTTCCGGCGTGGCTGTGAATCCCCTTTTTGGGGTCACGAAGGGTGTTTTGGGTCATATCAGATCGCGTCCCACCCTCCTCCATCGAAGGCGAAGCAATTCATATCACTTCGAATCGTCTTCTATGGTTCACAGGGTGTGTTTGGTCTAGGAACACATTTTGGTTTGCTGCCACCATCCTAGGTAAGATTTTTGTTATCGTACATGCGTTTATTTTTTTATCGTTATTGTGTTTTGAAATTACTTCTATTTTATTGGCAGTGGAGGTAATGTTTTTTTGGATGAAATCTCGTCTTGTCGCGTGTTTTTAGGGTTTCCACCACTGTTCGAGGTGATGTTCTTCGTCCGTCGTCTTGTTGCACATTTTATTTATTTATTTATTTTTTGGTCACGTTTATGTCTCTATTCCCCTGGCATTTTGTTGGATGGGAGAGGGTCTTCACCGCACTCATATTGGGTGTCAGAAGTTGTTGCATGGATTTGAGATCATTTCCAAGTGCGTGCATTTTTGTCGAAGTGCGCGCACGTGGGAAGGGTGTGTTTTGAGTTAAAAATCTTGCTGGGAATATTGTTTGAGGTTGGATTTTCCATATTTTCTCTCTTTCCAAAGCTTTTCAAAGGCACTTGTTTGATTTCATTTGATTTATAGATGTTATTATTACCCTTATCATCTTGATAGTTAATTCATTGTAGTGTTTATTCGATGGTTAAAAGTGTTAAAAACTGCCTTGAAATAGTCCCTTAGTTATGTGTAGGTGTTTACATGACCTTGCTCCCAATTTTAATCCATTTAATGTTGTTTTATCTTAATTAAATATTAGATTATGTTTCGTAGATCAACTTTTTTTATAGTTAACTTATGACTGTGTTTTCCTGTTGAAAGGTTTGATCAAAAACGGATTATTGGATGCTTCCTTATTTATGCCCTTTTTTATATACCTTGCCCACTTGGTTGGAACTAACTGAATTTATCTGAAAATGGTACTGTTGGACTTCTTGAGTGTTGTTTTCCAGTAGAAAAATTTTATGGAACTTGTTTGTCCTGTGTTGGTTATTCTTATAGAACATTGTGTTTTTGTATACATGATTTCGCGTCTCTTTAAATTGGTATTGTTATCGAATCCATGGTTTTATAAGCAGTTCTTGTTTTCTAAATGATGTGGGCCTCTTCATGTTGTTCTTTAAATAGGTTTGAAAAGAAGTCCTTGAGTATATTCCTGTTTGGCATTTTAAATAAAAAAGTGGTGTTTAGAGTCGTTTTAGAAGAGCTTGTGAAATGTTTTCATAAATGCTTTTGATTATGTAAAACGAGAGGCCCAATTTACAACTCCAAGTGTTTGATAAAGTGGTTTTGATAACCGAATGATGTGATGGCTTGGTTGGTACTTTGTATATTTGACATTTAGGTATATATATAAGTATATGGGGTGCTCCTATCTGGGTAAACCTCCATGGGAGAATGTATAGAGAGCATCCATGTTTGGGGTTGGCAAGTGCGGTGAGATGAGTCACACGTGCGATGTCCTTATTACTTACATAGTATTATTACAACCACCATGGGTTCTTGGGCGTATTTTAGATGATTAATTGATGGTTGCTGGCCAAACCTGATTAGATGGGTTGGTACCCCCTGGATTTGTTGTTAGTCCAGGCGGGCTTTGCCACTGGATTGGTCATTTAGGACAGCCAGTTGGTTAAAGACTTAGGAGCTTCACAATACACCAGTAGGTGGTTCCGAAACCGAGTACATCCAGGGGTCTTCTTGGGATGTTTAGGATCACCCATGGTTACCAAATTATTTACATTGCCTGTTTACTTTTCATTGGACTAGTTTATTTTTCAGTTGCACTTTTACTTGGTTTACTTTATCCTAGCTTTGGTATTTTTCTTTTTTGGATTTCATTTATAAAATTGAAAATTATTTTGGAAATGGTGTGTCGCGTGTGTTGGGTTTTTAAATGAGAACAACATGTTGCATATCTTAAAATGTGAAAACCCTACTTTCATATATATATTTCAGACTTGTGACAGTGGAATATTTAGGAAAAGAGAATTTTTGGATTCAGTGGTTTCTTCTTGGAATCCCTACTAAGCATCTCGGTGCTTACACCTATTATATCTTTCCAGTTGCAGGTTCAGTTTCTCGTACAGGTTCCTGGTTCAGCTACATAGTGTTGGAGCAGCGTTGTTTTGAGTTGGGTGGTGACCTAGGAGGTCACAAGAAGTTATGTTTGACTTTATTTTCTTTCCACTGCCATTTCTTATCTTTATCGTCACTTTTTTTATCTTTTTATTTTTCTATTGGGCCAAATATTTCCCAAAAATTAAAATTTGATGCCCAACACATGTTTACAACCTGTGGGGATAGGGAACTCCCTTCGGGCCATGTCGTGGTCTGGCTCGGGTGATCGGTTCAGGGTTGACCTGGGTTGGTTCGTGACAAAATGGTATCAGAGGGGGACCTTGATATTTGGGATGTTTGGTAGAAGGAGATTAGGATTTTTCGGGACTCAAGAGGTAGGTTACGGGTTGGTGCTTGATCACCACCACCCGTGGCAAGACCTGAGTTACCAGGGGTAGTATGGGTTTTGAATCTTTTTCCTTTGGTTGTTGTGGTTTGAGGGATGATAATGAAGGAAAAATGGTTCATGTTATGGACTCACATGGGGTGGTGACCCATGTGGAGTCCAAGTGTCCAGTTCAAGGTACTTTTACTGATATACATTACTTGGGATATGGCTCACCACCAAGTCGCCAAGTTAGGCATATGCACTAGTTCCTCGTTCTTGTGGTTTGTTGTTGACTGTGTTTTGTTTTGATCTCGGTCGATGTGAGTGTGTGTTAAAAATGAAAGTGGATTTAAAATTAAAAAGTGTTTCTTTTTAAATTGTTTAGAAATTGGTGAATTTTGTTTTTAAAGTGAGATTGTTTCGATTTGAAATGTTTTATTGCGTTCTTGGGTTTGATAAGGGAAAGGATTGTTTGAACCTTGGTATTCTTTATGGAGGGTCACATGTGCATCAATATGTGCAGAGGGTGTGTGGGAGAACTTGTCCGCGAATGATGTAGCCGGGATTGGGTGAACGCACATGTGACTGTCCTCAAGGGGCCATAGGTGAGTTTTAAAATTTAAAAGAAATTGTTGTTTTTGGAAAAGAATTTTTTTCTACTTATGTTTGTATATTTTTAGCATTTTAGTTTTTTCCATTCGACCGGGCTATTGCTTTGATTTATTATTGGCTTGATGCTGATTTCCGTTGTGTTTTTCGTGTTGTTCTGAGTATGCCGCCCAGAAAGGTCTCTATGGTTGATATTGAGTCATTCCCAGTTTTCAGTTATTTTTTCATGTTTCCAATAGATCAAAGTAATCAAAGTCTGTTAGAGGCAGTTGTGTGGTTTTGAAAATAGAGTGGGTCTTCAGGCTGTTGGGAACTCCCAAGGTTGTTTGGGTTCGTACCATCTCATGTTTATTTGAGGGTCCAGTTCTGGACTAGTAAATATGGATGTCTCACCATCTTTGAAGATTGGGGTGTGTTTGATGGTAATTGGCTCTAGCGAAGGTTTCCTATCTAGCAAGGAGTGCATGCCAGAAGAACTTTTCTCCAAGACACCATCTTCGTCGGTTCTGACTTCCAGGTTGTCTAACTATTCTCTTATGATCCACTAGTGTAGCCTCTTTGGGAATTATAAGCCACTATATTGATCCCATTTGAAAATGTTCCACCGTTGTGGGAATTTGAATCATTGATGAGAAGAAGTTGGGAACTGGAGGATGCAAATGGATGACTGTGAGGCAGGAGATGCTTCATCCCTCAGAGCCCCAACCACAGGTCTTAGGGTGAAGCTCACGTACAGTCAGAAATTTCCGAGAGTGTGTGGAACCTTGGTCTGGTCCATGTTTTCAGCCTTTTGAATGGAAATATCCAAAGTTTTCTTGTTCAATTCTTGTCGTCGTTGTAAGCTCATCTTTGTTGTGGTTGAGTGATGAGCTCGTTCTACTGCAATCCAAGTGGCCTCATTTTCTCTTGGTGTAGTTTCTAAATCGTTCAGATTCTTTGAAAGGCGTTGGGTCCGTGACTAAACAAACCCATTTTGATCTTGAGGATGGTCTCAGCAATGTATGTTAGGGGGAGTTTTGGTTTGGAAAAATTAATGGTTGTTGTTTCGGGGATCTTTATTAGGCCGGACCCTCTCCGTGGATGTTCATTTGTTGTGTTTGAGTTATGTAGGGAATTACTCCTTCTCGGTGTCTCAATGTGCCAGTTTTTCCCAGAATAGTATTAATCCTTGTGGTGGAGTTGTTCTGTTAGCATTGAGAAGATTGGATGAGTTCAGTTTGGGGAGTTCCCGTGTTTCCTCCCTGGGGTGGTGTGTTCATGTTTCAAGGTCTCCGTGTTAGTAAATTTCTGTGGTGGGGAGAACCCTCCCATGTTCTCCCCTCAACCTCGGAAAATGATTTTACTCGAGTTGGTCAGGTGTGACTTGTGTTGGTAATGGCCACCCCAAGCCTCTCAGTTTCTTCTAATTTTTCCTTGGCACAGACTCGAGTTATGCTAACTGTTGACTTGGTGACTTTCTGGGGGAAGAAAGTGTTTGTGGTGGGGATAATTGTCACACCCATTTTTTAGTCATATTATTTATTTTATTTCTCTTGGTGTTGGGTGATTTTGTGTAAGTGCGGGTGAGTCCCTGTTTAAAATTTTATTGTTGGGATGAGTTTATGGTTTGGGATAGTGCGCGATCACTGTAAGTTTAAGACGCGCAGTCCGCTTGGGCACGTGCAGCCCGCTTGCAGTCCGCTTGGGTACCGTACGGTGCGCGAATACCGAACGATCATCCAGTTTTAACGTTATTAAATTAGTTGGTTGAGCGGATAAATAAATAAATAAATATGTGAATATATGTTTATATATGTTTATGTTTTAACATTATGTGTATATATATATGTTTATATATTTTTATATATATGTATATATGTCTATATATGTATATATATATATATGTGTCTGTTTATATTTTTAAATGGTTTCATTATTATAAATGTTTTGATTATAATAATAATTATTATTTTAATTAACTAATTATTATTATTATTATTATCATTATTATTATAAGAAAAAAAGAAAAAAAATAAACCATAACCCTAATCCCCCCCTCTACTGTTCGGTGATCCCTTCCTTTTGTCTGCCGCGCAACCCCCCCTCCCTTAGCCGAATCTTCCTCTCCCCCTACCGCGCCGTCCCCACTGGCTCCACCTCCACTCTCACTGGCCGACCGCACCGCACCACCCCTCGACGCCGTTCCCGGACCCCGCGTCGGCCCTCCTCCTTGGCTGCTCACCAGGTCCCCCTTCCCCTCTCGGTTCGACCCTGCTTCCCCTAACCCGCGTTCCGCCTCCCGCTCACTCCCTCCTTGTGCAACGCCCTTCGCATTTCACTCCTCCCCGGTCCAGAAGACCCCCCCATATTTTCCCCTTATTTTCCAGCGCCACACCGCCCTTCCGGACACATTTCCAGCAAACCCGACCCCACCCGTCTGATGACCATCAGCGACAAACTCGATCCATTTTGCACAGTGCCTCCACATTATTTCGGCGTGGCCATGAATCCCCTTGTCGAGTTCACGAAGGGTGTTTCGGGTCATATCGGATCACGTCCCTCCCTCCGCCGCCGAAGGTGAAACAATTCAAATTGCTTCGGATTAGCCCCTGTTGTTCACAGGGCACGTTTGGTCTTGCCGCACCTTTTGGTTTTCCACCACCATCCTTGGTAAGAGTTTTGTTATCGCTCACACATTTATTTTATTATCATTATTGTGTTTTGAAATTCCTTCTATTTTATTGGTAGTGCGGGTAATGTTTTTCGATGCAATCTTGGATTTCCGCGTGTTTTCAGGGTTTCCAACACCGTCTGAGGTGATGTTCATCATCCGTTCTCTTGTTGCACATTTTATTTATTTATTTATTTTTGGGTCATGTTTATGTCTCTGAGTCCCTGGTGTTTTGATGGATGGGTTAGGGTCTTCGCTGAACTCATTTTGGGTGTCAGAAGTTGTTGCAGGGAGTCGAGATCTTTTCCAAGTGTGTGCATTTTTATTGAAGTGCGTGCATGTGGGCAGGGTGTGGTTTGAGTTAAAAAGATTGGTGTGGCTATAGTTCGAGGTATGCGTTTCCATCTTTTCTCTATTTTCAAAGCTTTCCAAAGGCACTATCATGATTTCATTTGATTTATAGATGTTATTCGTACACTTATCATCTTGATAGTTTATTCATTGTAGTGTTTATTCGATGGTTAAAAGTGTTAAGAACTGCTTTGAAATAGTCCCTTATTTATGTGTAGGTGTTTCCATGCCCTTGAACCTAGTTTTAATCCATTTAATGTTGTGCTCTCTTAATTAACTCTTAGATTATGTTTCATACCTCTACTTTTTTTTATAGTTAACTTATGACTGTGTTTTCCTTTGTAAAGGTTTGATCAAAAATGGATTTTTGGATTCTTCTTTATTTATTCCCTTTTTATATACCTTTCCAACTTGGTTGGAACCAATTTCCTTTTCCTGCAAAAGGTACTGTTGGAATTATTCAGTGGTTTTTGCTAGTAGAAACATTTTATGTAACTTTTTTTCTTCTATTGGTTACTCTTATAGAACATAGTTTTTTTGTAGAAATGATTTCGTGTCTCTTTAAATTGGTATTTTTCTTGAATACATGGTTTTATAAGCGGTTCTTGTTTTCTAAATGATGTGGGCCTCTACGTGCGGTTCTTTAAATTGGTTTGAAATGAAATCCATGAGTATATTCCTGTTTGGATTTTTAAATACAAAAGTGGTGTTTAGAGTCGTTTTAGAAGAGCTTGTGAAATGTTTTCATAAAGGCATTTGGTTATGTAAAATGAGAGGCCCGATTTACAACTCCAAGTGTTTGATAAAGTGGTTTTGATAACCGAATGATGTGACGGCCTGGTTGGAACTTTGTATATTTTAGATGTAGGCATATATATAAGTATATGGGGTGCTCCTATCTAGGGTAACCCTTCATGGGAGAACATATAGGAAGCATCCGTGTTTGGGGTAGGCAAGTGCGGAGAGATGAGTCATGCGTGCGAGGGCCTTCCAACTTACACAGTATTATTGTAACCACCATAGGTTCCTGGGAGCCTTTTAGATGATCGAGTGATGGTTACTGACTAAGCTAGATTTGATGGGTTGGTACCCCCTAGATTTATTGTTTGGCTAGGTGGGCTTTGCCACTAGATTGGTCAGTTAGGGTAGCCAGTTGATTATATACTTAAGAGCTTCACCGTATGCTGTCAGGTGGTTCCGAAACCAAGTACGTCCAGGGGTATTCTAGGGATGTTTAGGATCACCCATGGTTACTGAATTATTTACATTGCTTGTTTGCCTTTCATTTCAATGGTTTATTTTTCAGTTTCACTTTTACTTGTTTTACTTTATCCCAACTTTGGTATATTTCTGTTTTGGATTTCATTTATAAAATGGAAGATGATTTTGGAAATGGTGTGTAGCGTGTGTTGGGTTTTTAATTGAGAACAACATGTTGTATATCGTAAAATGTGAAAAACCTACATTCATATCCGTATTTCAAACTTGTGTCAGTGGACTATTTTGGAAAAGAGAATTGTTGGATTCATTGGTTTATTCTTGGCATCCCTACTGAGCATCTTGGTGCTCACGCCTATTATATCTTTCTAGTTGTAGGTTCAGTTTCTTGTACAGGTTCCTGGTTTAGCTACTCAGTGTTGGAGTGGCATGGTTTTGAGTTGGGCGGTGACCTAGGAGGTCACAAGGAGGTATGTTTGACTTTATTTTATTTCCACTGCTAGTTCTTATCTTTATCATCAGTTTTTTATCCTTTTATATTTTTCTCTTGGGCCAAATCATTCCCAATAGTTAAATTTTGATGCCCGTCACTGGTTTCCAGCCTGTGGGGATCGGGAACGTCCTTCGGGCCATTTCGCGGGCCGACTCGGGTGACCGGTTCAGGTTCGACCTAGGTTGGTTCGTGACAAGTATTCACATTGAAAATATACATGGAGAGAATTGTGAGATATATACATACCATAAGAGCCTCAAATATATATTCTCACAAAAGAAGATTAATATGCACAAGTGAAGTTAGTTTGATCTGATCAAGGATTATGACCGATCAATCCACTACCATCATGGGAAGGAAAAAAACATGGTAAATTATCTAATTAGAAAGGATTTGACACCATTTCCAATGATGAGGATTGAGAAGGATATAATATTGTTATACTTCCAAAGGATGGACATGAGAATCATAATTGAGAGAACATCATCATTCATTTCTCAAATGATCTCTCAACTATCTCATCCAGGGAAGACATAGGATGATCCAAGAGATGATGTGGGAATACAGAAGAAGGATGAATATATAAGAAAAGGAAAACCCTTGAAGTTAAATATTGATGAAGAAAGAGTTTTGATATTTGGGTCTTGAATATATGTACCATAAATTACTAATTTATGACAGATACGTTTAATTATTCATATAGTTCAACCTTGTTTATCCATGCATGAATCATAAAGATCTATCAGGATCATCAAGAGTACAATTTATTGGACATAATGAAGACAGATATATATGAAAATACATCAAAGTGATTGCTACGTCGACAAGTGAATATGAGATGAAAAATTATAAGGATATTATGAAAACATTACCTACATCTACATGGAAATGGGAAAACATAAGCATGAGAATTTTCAGTATACTTTAAAATAAATACAGAAGTAATAATTCTATATAGTTTGTGGTGGATTGTCTTAGAAATACTTCTCACTTCATTTTACTTCAAATAGAATTCTCACTTGATAAATATTGAAGGATATACATAATATAAGTAGTAAGGATCTATGGAATTATATTATCAATTGTATCTGGTTGAGATCTATGATTTACCTCTCTATTTGATAAGAGTCAACAAGATGCTCTAAATTCTAGGTTGGACATTAGTATTACTTATAACCCCAACCAAATCTATAAGTAGAATGGTCTAACCAGATAATGGAAGACATATTGAGATCATGCTTGGTGGATTTAAAAGAATGATGGGATTAGTATATTCCATTGGTAAATTTCTTAAACAATTATAGTTTTCAGTCAATCATACAGACATCTTCATATGAATCCCTTTTTGGTAAGATATGTAGAATACTTTCTTGTTGGGATGAAGTTGGTGAACATAAGAAACTAGGAGATAAAATGGTTTATTAAATGGTAGATAGGGTCAAGACCATTCAATAACACATTAGAGCATATAAAAGTCAAATTAAGAGATATATTGATAATTTTTGATGAGATATAGGGTTTTAAGTTAGAGAAAATGTATTCCTCCACATATCTCCTTAGAAGGGATCCAAGAGATTTTGGTATGAAGTGAAAGCTGAGACCTAGGTATGTTATCCCCTTTGATATTCTTGGTAAAATCAGATCCATATCGTGTCAACTAGCATTCTCACCAACCCTATCTCAAGTACAATACATATTCCTTATATCCTTCTTGAATAAGTACATATCAAATCCATCACATGTACATAAATGTGAGGTGGTACAATTGAAAAAGTATCTCTACTAAGAGGATAATATGTTGAAGATCAAGGAATATAGAGATAAAGTGTTTTGCAAGAAGATAACTTAACTTGTTATTGGGATTTGGAGAAACCATAAGTACAAGGAGGAGACATGAAAACTACATGAATCCATTAAATGGAACTGCCTTCACCTAGTTTCACCATAGTTCTTAAAAAATCAGGGGTTAATTCCTTCAGTGGGAGTAGAAAGTAATTAACTAGAATTTACGAATGGAATTTCCCTTGAAAATATATTATTGCATCATATTAAGTAACACATTCTCATATAATGAATAGGAACCACATGATAAAATCAACAATATTTTATTATAGTAATTTAAAAATTAGATTTAGATAAGAAGCATTTCATAAGAATTAAATGTATTATAACTTGATAAAACATAAAATATAATATATAAATAACAAAAAAAATATAGATATTCTTGATCTTCCAGAATAATTATACTCATGAAAAATGCTTTAGAAATGAAGTAAAATATTAGTAATGAATTATGAATTTTTGAAATGAAAATATTTTACCTTCAAAAAAATATAACTGAATGAAGAATTAATAAAATATGAGGTATTTATTTGATTTACAGAACCCATATGGCCATTAAAAATTTGACCATTGGAATGGTAACCTTACCATTGGAATAGTAATCTGACCATTAGGAATAGCAACATGATAGTTAGAAGTCTATAATAACCTATAGAAGTGTAAAATACTATTTAGGTGTCTTATTAAATGAAAATAATATATATTTATACTTTTTTACATGTAAATAAATGTATTTAAATGATAAATTAACTATTTTTATTTTAGTAAAATAGAAATGTTTTAATTATAATATTTTTTAAAAATATAATGTTTTAATTTTATTTTCATAAAACATATTTATAAATTACTTATATGTTATATTATAATGATCAGATAATTTTAGGAGATTATATGTAATCTTTCAAAGGATCATATTTTTTTTCATAATATTAAAATTAATATTTTTCAAATAAATTATGATATTATATAATTATTAAAAAATTTATATTTAAAAAAGTAATTTCATAAAATGGAAATAAATTTTGTAATATACACATTGAAAAATTATTAGTGTAAATTTTTGGTATTTCTCGGAAATAATTCAAAATTTGATGAATAGTAAAAACACTCCTCTCCCCCCATTAAATATCAACCCTCACAACACATTATCCTCAGAAATTCATAGCCATTTAGATCACCAAATTTCTACCAAATTACATTCCTAATCTTATCCCGAACATCCTTGTTCTCATTGTATCATATATAGACCATTTCAATGTTCCTTAAGGATTATTTAAAGGTAATGACATTTAAGACAAGATAATCAATATTCAACTCTTTTAAATTCATTTCTTTTTCTACCTTATCCTCTCGTACCTCATTGGAAATGACATAATGAATCTAGTATCATAAATATAATATTAATTTATAATGTTAATGTAATATCCATTTATGACCTTCCTTATTTAGATTCTAATATTAAGTAGTGTTCATAATATGTTTAGTTCTCCACATCCACAAAAAAGGCACTTCGTTTTTATACATCACCTTCAAGGATTTTCATAAAAATACTATTATGGTAAAATTATATGAAATAAGTATATTATATAATATTTTATGTTTTTAATGAATATAGACATATTTTTTAATTAAAAATATATAGTTTGTTAAGGCCCATAAAACAACCTAAATGGAGTAACCACATAATGTTAATGTTTTCACCAAATCAATAATCCTTATATTTCAACTGATTTTTGTACTTGGGAAATTTTATACTTTTTATTCCATGAATAAATTTTCATTTCACTTCTAGATCTTTAGTATCATTTGTGAATAAAATCAATAATTATTTATAAAGGATTTAACTGTGGAACTATGAAACGAACACCCTCATAACAATGAATTTAAAAATTATATCTCATTTAAATGGTTAAAAATAAAATAAAATAATTTTAGTAAATAAAATAAAAATTTAACATTTTATAAATTTACTTATTAATGAATCTAATTTTTTTATTTAGGATGTTATGTACAAGTGAAAAATGATTCTGGAACATAAGGTAAGTGATCTCACTGAACTACCCTTTTTCTTTATGTTATAACCTTTCTCCCTCCAAATCACTTTCTATATCTATTTGATGTAATATAATTCTTATAAATTCTTTATATATCTATCTTACATATATACAATGATTTTTATTCCTTATTTGATGGGTTAATTCATTCCTTATATTCATTTCACAAATTTCTTCTTTAAAATCAAACCTGATTAATGGAAACTGTTATATACCATAATCCTATTATGAAATTCACATATAAATACATTTTTCACCTTAAATATTTAATTAAATAAATTAATAATTAAAATATTTTTTTACAACATTTTTCAATGAAAACTCTAATATTATTCCCTCTCAAAAATTCTTTAACAGATTTCTTAAAACACCATTTTCAAAGTTTATTTTGATACCAAATTTTCTTCCCTTTCTAATGAAGTTATTTCCAAATTAACAAAATATTTTGAGAAATATGATTATGTTCTTATATGTAGACATAATAAATATTTAATTCCTTCTCTTATTTTTAATCATTATAGAATCTCGTTTTATTTTGATATGAGGATAGATTATGTAACCCATTTCATTATATGGGTAATTAATATGTTTATTCTATATGATTGATTTTATTTTTATGGAAAAAATAATCTTGTACATGTTTTTAGGGGTGCACCCATTTATTACACCAATGTATTTAATAATTGTTTCTTCTCATGAGATGATATGCATGATATTAGGGAGGGAACCTTATATATGATCGTAATCTATCTACCATGTAATGCTTCCTTGGCGGTTAAAATTTACGTATGCTTATTTCATGTTATATGTTAATGCCACATTTCTATAATTACATGATCTTAAGATTCCATGTTTTTTATGTTAGGATTCGATATGATTATATATGATCCTTTACTCCTTATAATATTAGGTTATGCCTTTTTTTGATATGTGATGTTTCTATGTCATGTTTATCCCCTTACTAGGATTTATAGCTGACAATTTTTTTTATATTCCCTAGATTGTCCTATAAATTTTTATGATATCAAATAATTGTAGGAGAACATTTTTGATATTAAAATAAAGATGTTTTATTTTAGTTTTAGGATGTTTATTATGTATTTAGTCTTATAAATATACCAGGAATTTTGATCCTTCAATTGTGTTTATATCACATCTATGTTAAGAATCATGTAACAATATGTGTAAAAGGCTTGGTTATCAGGTAATATAGGAACAAAATTTTCATGTCCAAAAATATTTCCAAAAAAAAAACTAGAATAAGATTTCATAGCATGCATGAGGGAATTACTAAATTATATATACTTATTTTTTAGATTTAAAACATTATATATGTGTCTCTTGATAATTATCCTATATTGGTATATGTATAAAATATTCATTCCCATATATGAATAAATTAATTTAGTAAATCCAAAAATCTATATAGTATAGCTTAAATTCCATTTTGGAAGAGATTCAAAAAGCACTTTTCGACTCCAAATCTAGAGGGTAGTTTAAATGTCTCAAAATATTTAGTTCATTATTCCTACCTATATCCAGGATAAATATAACTTAATGTATTTAATAAAATATATTAAAATAATTTAACTTTTTTTTCGAAAACATACTTTCTTCCAATGATTTTTTGATCTTATAGTGGGCTTAGTAGATCCCATAAAATGTTTGTGAATAATTAGTTCAACTACTCCTGCATTTATAGCACCAAACTAGATTCATTTAATGATTCATACTCATCATTAGAATATTTCAGTGTTATATTAGGAGAGTGATTAATAATATATATCTCTTTTTTTCTATTTTTATAAAATAATCAAAATGTTTAATTACATTATCTTTGGTCTGATATTTGTTAGTGTTCCCCAATCAAGGTTATAATGTCTCAGAAGCCCCAAAAATTTATGAATATTGAATTTAAAAAATCTTTCAAAAGGTTTAGGTATATATATATATAAGTATTTACAAAGTATTAATAAAGATATTCCAAGATATCAATATTATTTAATGGGTCTTTCTCATCAAACTTAACATGCACATGCACTTAAGCTACCATTATTTTTTTAATTTGTAATCTATATATAATTTTTTTGAACATATTACCCCAAAATGATTCATTTATTTTAATTGAAATAAAATTTTACATCCTATATTCATTAATGATAATGAATAAATTATAACCAATTGGATTTTAATAACAATATTTAGGCTTTCTGTCCTTCAATATAGAATATGGATACTTCTCTAGAATTAGCTTTGGTAGGATCATGTTAACCACATAGATAGATACATTGATATAATTCATTCATAAATAATTAGATAATTTATATTTATTTATTATAGTCTTTACCATCTAAAATATATTAACCTTCATCCACTCAAACACATCAATCTATTTATTGTCTTTGAAAAAAATTTATGTGAATGCCCATTTTCTTCAATGAAATTTATAAAACATAGATTTTGGAAATCTATAAATTTTTTAATTATAATTGAAACAACCAGGAACCAAATTTCATTCATAAATAAATTTCATCAGGTCTAAAACATGGTCAAAAAATTAATAGTTAATAATAAATATTTCAGGACTAAAACATGATAAAATAATTCCATATGATCTTAAAACTTGACCATGGATATTCTAAATAATCAAATAATCACATATAATGAAAATAATGGCAGAATGAATAATTTTGGAAATCTTCACTATAAATATGAATCCTCAAGATAGTTACTATCATGATCTATCCCCAAGAAAGTTTCAGTCTATGGTTAGATACCCATTTGATTTGTGTCAAGATCTATCCTCATGATAATCTTAAACTACTGAGAAATAAATGCGAAGGGTTTTCTGACAACTGAATTCAGCCCGTGAGACTACCGATGCATTAAGGGACATTCATTAATTGGTCCCAAACCAGTACACTATATGTACAAATAATTCAACATAAATTGAAATAATCAATTTAAATCATAAAAAATGCACCTTATCAAATATTTGTATTGAATAAAAGGGACATAATTTTTAATAATTCCCTCATCAAAAAAATTACTAACAGAGTGAACACCATATGTAAAAATGGTATATAGTATATCAAATAATAATTTCCATTTCATGAGAATGTGGATGTTTTTTATAAATGAAATATACCATAAAAATGATCATAAGGAAGTGATTGTCGTAAGGTAAAGTTAACAATAAGAAAAGGGAGTGAGATTGCCATGACAGCATTTACCACTTATAAATTCAAAAGTCAACCCCCATGGAAGAGATAATTAATAATGATACATATAATACCTTTAAATATGAGTGTATGATGATATTAAAATAAATAAGATTTATTATACACACCACATTAAATTGAATTGGTGCATAATAAAAAATGACTCTGAATGGAATGTAAATTGAGACAAAATCCCATACATTGATTCGAATTGTCACACATGTCATTATATTACTAAATATTAAAATTATGGAAATTATTTACTTTATTGAGAAAATTTTAATGTTTATTTTTAATTTTACATCACATATTAATTTTTTCACCACTACATAAACAACTATGTTTAGGTTATCCGTTTTTACCAAATTCAGTTCACATATCAAAAAGAAAATTAGCAGGTCAAATATGGTCAAAGGGACCATTATATAACCATATATATAATAATAATAATGAAATAATTATCATATTTATACATCAATTATACATTTAAAACCAATCCTGAATAATGGTTATGAAAAATGACCAACGTCACAATCATGGAGACGGTAGGTCATATGTACGGTTGAGTAACATTTCCATTTTGCAATGATCATTATGGAAAGAAGGAAAGAAAATTTACATATTTATTTAATTATAATTATATCATAAATATCATGTTATTTAATCATATATAATTATATATAGAATTATTGTGATGTAAAAGGATTCCCATTACGTCGAGAAGGTGGCAACCCATGCATCCACAAATGACGTTATTAATTTTTCAGTGTCTGAATGGGTAAAAAAGAAAATGACACATTATATTTCTAGGTATTTAATTAATTAATGAATATAAAATATATGTTATGAATGAAAAATATTTTTAATTGAAGTCATTCTCAACAGATTCCATGTAATGTGTGAACATATCCCATCGATTTTAGGAGGTTGTTATCCATAGGTCCACAAATGAGGTTATCATATTAACCTTTAATGGGATGCATAAAGGTATGTGTTATAAAAAAATACCAGAAGGATAATAACATAATAAAAATCATATATATCATATAGAAACATTTTTTCCATCATAGCTCCCAACCATGAAAGGTGTTAAAGAAAAAATGAATGTTACCGTCTCACGAGGCAATAGTTCGTCGTACACGAATGGTATGTTCGTTACCCATTTGATCAAAATGTGTGATCATGTAGAAAAAACATTAACATAAAAACTTGTAATTATATTTAAAATATTGGTGTTATTATATAATCATGGAATATTAAGGAATTAAGTGGTGGAGAAAGAAATAAAACCTAAATGCACATTGAAGAGTGTAACATCTTTTTCCGCATAACTCCTTTTGAATTGCACCAAAGAGATTCCATAAATTTCATTCTGACCAAGTTGAGAATTCTAGAATGAGTGGGGGGATGTTGGGAGACTATTTTGGTAGATTTTATATGATCCAATGTGGCTTGAGTTGTGTGAAGAAGTGGGAGGTGTGAGTTCTATTTTATAGTGGATGGGGTGTGTCATTCTTGTTAATATAAAAAGGTAAGCACTATTGGGAGATCTCCTTTACCTAATGTTCCTAAAAAATGGGAAAAATATTGATTAAAGGGGGGTTATTGTCTATGAAAATAACCACCACCTAAAAATAAGTTCATTTTTATAATTTTTTCCTTAACTTCTATGTTTTCTCAATTTATAACTTTAGGTTTTTAATATAAATTTTATTATATCCTATGTAATTTGACCATTTATTAAAAATTAAAGTGATATTTGCTATAAATTTTATACCCAATAAATTATAAATATTATATCTAATTTATTACAAAAATCCCCTATGTTTTGTAAATTAATTAAAAAAAGCGCATGTAACGCGCAAAAAACACTACTTTAATCCGGATCGCGATAACATTGTTTTTAATATATATGGGTCAATATGATAATTCTAAATGATAAATTGGTTTATTAATGGAATATATTTGGCATTTATTAAAACTTAAAAATCACTTGGAGGAATATATGATTTTTATTAATTTTAAATCATTTAATAAAATATCATATATTGTAAAATAACATTAATGTCAATTTTGAAATTATTTATTTGGTTTTAATTTTAAAAACATAAAAACCATATTTTAATTAAAATATATTCTTTTCACATATTTTTAACATTAAATATTCATCTAAAAAAAATAACTGAACACCATAATTGATTAAATTTACTTTACTTTTAATGTTTTTAGCATCATTTATCTTATTTAATTATTAAATAAATAATCCAAATGAAAGAGTTTGTTAAAAAATTTACATAAAAATATAATATCTAAAAATTAATATTAAATTACAATGATGAAAAAAATTTATTTTGTTTTCAAAATAATGTTTATAACCGAAACTATGAAACTTCCTCCATACTATAAATCTTTATAAATGTTAATGTTAAGGAAGCTTCATTTTTTCCATAACTTATTATGTGGGTCACTCTCATGAAATATTATCCTAATAACTCATAAAATTACAACCAATAGGGTAGATGGATGAACTATTGGCCCTTATGATTAAGGGTTAGTCCCTTGTTAAGATTAATTTTTCCTTAATCTATGTAATTAATTTTAATCACTTTCACTATTATTTTTTGGTCAATAAATTAACTTGATCTAATTAGACTATAAATATCCCACTAATTATAACCATGTATGTATATTTTAAAAAATTCAATTTATATATGTTTCTAAATTATGTTTAAAGCTAATCCCATAGATGTGGCGAGAAAGAAGAGTTCTGAAGTGAAAATGTTGAAAAACTCATTAAGTATTTATATATAAATTAAATATAAAAATGATTGAAATGAACTACATTGAATTAATATACCCATATAATTGATCTATTTTAACCTTGATACAAATTTAAAATATAATTTACAATTAATAATTATTTATATGAAAATGCAGTTTTCAACTAAAATGCGGTATTTTTCACTATACATCAAAAAATGAAACTTCTCATAAAAATACCAAAAAATAACAATACTATAATTTCTGAAATTAATAATTTAAAAATGATTTTAATTTGATGAATTAATTTTATTAAAGATTCAAAATTTAGTTTCAAAATAGGTGTTCCATTGAAAGGTAGGAAAACCCGGTCTTACGTGTAACACAAGCTAACTCAATGTTGTGTATAGTGTAACATTGTTATGCATATAAATAAATATAGAAAAAAATTATTATAAAATGGAAATATTGTAAAGTATCAGGGTTTCAAATTCTCATGACCTTATTTAAATTGTGTCCTTGTAATTTAAACTTGATCTTTGTAAATGAGGGTTTAAAATTTGAAAATACTATTATTGGAAAAAACCACATTATAAATAGGGATATTAAAAATATTATTTATAATACAGAGATTAAAATTTCAAGGTTATCACAAACATATGATTTGAAATACTATAATTTTATTGAAAATCAAGATATGGAAGAAAAATCAAACTATCATGTTCTAATGAAGAGTAATAGAGAACATGTTTAGCTGAAAGTTGGTGACCACAATGTCATAAAATAGAGTTATAAAAGGGGTCATTTATATAATCAAAAAATAATGATAATAAGACAACATTATTTATCAAGACACTTTTACAAGAGTTAATAAACTATTTCACTCTCTAATAATATAAGTAGATATACCATTCCATAAACAGAATCTTTTACATTGATTACACCTCGAACTATTTATACTTCATCTCTTCAAACAATATGTTTCAAATAGTGATGTAATATATTAGTCACAAAAACCTCATCCAAAATTTAACTTAAAAAATTCCATATATTGCTAAAATTCTCAAAATATTATGATCCAAAAATTTAGAAATGTGGTCACTGAATTCACCATTATCCTTTAATCAATATGAGTCATCTCTAAATTTTCACATTCAAGACATTTGAAAACCTTCATCATGTATTCTATTGAAATATGGTAACGACTTGAATCACCATATATCATCATTGTAACCCATAATTTTTCTTTATTACATAAGTAAAACACATGTTATTAGATATATTCCTTAAATCTAAATGTGTTTTAAACTCCATTAATGATGGAATATTCCGTGTTTTAAATAAAATTTCAATCACTTCCAACGTAGTCTGTAATATCCAATCTAGTCTATCCATATAATTTATTTATATATTAAAAAATAATATCTTCCTATTAAGAATATATTAGGGTTTATCTTTCCCTCAACCATGTGTTTTCTAGAAATATTTGACTTACCACTAAATCACTTTTCTTGTTTTTTAGTACCGATTGACACATGCTTTTAAATCCATGATGAAAATGTACTCCAATAAAATCCATATGTATTCCATAATTCTTAGTAGATCATTGATAAAATACTCAAATGAAACAATTCTCTAGTCCTAACATAAGCACATTAATCATTAATTTTCTTTTGTGGTAGTGTCATTAAATTTATTATGATCTGATATGAACTTTTAGGGTATATTACTTCGATAATTGAGACACCAATTTGTGTAGTATCCAATCTCCATAATGTTTAATCATGGTATATCAGAACCACTTTTATTATCCTTGCAATCACAAGCACAAATAGCCTTTCTCTCAACACTTTTGTAAACTTCAATTTCCTTTAAGTAAGGAATAAGGTGATTATTTCCATAATTATTACATGTTGGAAAATAATTCTTTCACTTCTTCCCTTTATCCATCATTTTCTAAGATTTCCAATTTTCCTCTTGATTGACTCTGAGGCCATAATACTTAGATAATTATTTTCCTTGTCTTGTTAGTACATGATAATATACCCCCATATGATGAGAATGCTTGGGAGACTAATTCCTTTCAAAATATTTATTAAGACCATAAAAGATATTATCCTTCTTACATTTTGGATCATGTGCATCGATGAGGTTCACATTTCTTCTTCTAGGCGCCATTCATAAATGATGAAATAAAATAGATTTTATCTTACCATGTAAAATCAGAAAACTTGTGAAATACATAACTTAAATTGAAAAAATTATGAAATTCTATTCTGGAAATCATAAACATGGTATCTTTGGGATGTTATTCTATACTTATAAATAAATTCTACACTATGTTCATGTTATCTAATCTATTTTTACTAAATCTTGTTTCCAAGGTTACTTTTAATCTTTATTTGATGCCAATAGTAACACATCAACCCCAGAAGTCTAATGTCGATGCCTTACATTATTATATGGAAATGATTATAATGAATAAAATATGGAAGGTAAAATTTGTTTAGATGTTTTGAAAAAATATATTATATACATGGAACCCATTTCAGATTGGGAATAAAAATAACATAATACAAAACAAAATAATATACACCACACCCTTGAAACTAATTCTAAGAATTCATCTTCATTCCCTTGGGAAAGGAAAACAAATTAGTGTGAGATTAAATTCTCTGTATGGGTTAATAATAGGGGAATCCATCATGAATTGATAATTAATAATCAATATGGAAAGAATAAAATATCATATAATAATTCCATATAAATAATCATATGATCTTAAAACATGACCATGAATACACAAACTAATCAAATAATCACATGGAATAATAATAATTATAGAATTCATAATGTTCAACATCTTCACTATCACTATAAATTCTTAATATAGATACTATAATGATCTATCCTCAATAATGTTTAATTATGTTGGTAGAAATCCATCTGATTTGTGTAAAGATCTATCCTCATGATAATCAAAGACATCTTGGAAATAAAAGTGAAGGGTTTGTAAGCAACTGACTTCATCCCACGAGACTACCATTACATCAAGTGGATTTTATTAATTGGTCCCCAACCTGTATACTATATATTCAAATCATTTTACATATAGTGAAATAATTTATTTAACAAAAATAATGTTCCTTATCAAATATCCGTATTGGATAGAAGGTATGTATTAATAAATCATTTTAAAATTAATTAAATAAATATCAAAGTGAACAACGTATGTAAAAATGGTATATAGTTTAAGGAATAATAATGTCCCTTTCTTAAGAATATCTATTTTTAACCTAAATTTAGTGGAACATAAAAATGATAATAAGGATGTGATTTTTTCAAGGTAATGTTAACAATCACAAAAGAAAGTGAGATTGAAAAGATAAATTTTACTACATGGTAATTTTCAAGTCAAACCAATTGGATGAGGTAATTAATAATTAAACATAGATCTAAATGAAATATTAGCGTATCATGATTTTAAAAGATAAAGGGTCAGTTTATATGCCATAATAAAATGAATTGGTGCGTAACAACAAATATGTCTAAATGGAATGTATATTGAGATGAAATCACTTACGTTGAATCCAAATTTTCACATGAGTTTTAATATCTTTGAATAATAAACTTATTTTAATTATTTACTATCTTGTGAAATTTTTTTAAGTTACTTTTTAATTTTACTTACCTTATTACATTGTTTTATTATACTTCTTAAACATTTATGATTTCATAGGGTGCTTTGAACAAATTCTGTTCACCTATCAAAAATGACTTTGGTAGGTTGACTGTGGTAAAAGGGGTCATATATAACCATATCCAAAAAATTATCATGAATTAATTACCATATTTATTCATAAATTATATTTTTAATACCAATTATGAAATATGGATATGAAAAATAATCTAATGTTACAATCCAAGAGACGGCATGTTATGCATACACATGAGTAACATTCCCATTTTTCTATGATCATTATGTAAAGAATGTAAGTGACATTATTTCATTACAAAATGATAATTATATCCTAAATACCATATTATTTAATCATATATACTTATACTTAGAATTATTGTTATGTAAAATGAGTCACATCATATCGAGGAGCTGGTAGTCCACAAGTACAGAAATGATATTATCACTTTTTCAGTGTTTGAAATGCTAACAAGGAAAATGATATATTGTATTTACATAAGGTAAATTATTTCATGAATATAATATATATGTTATTTCTGTAACATATGTTTAATTTTACCCATCATTAATACATTCACTGAAATGTGTGAACGTATCACATCACTTTAAGGTGGCAATAGTCCACACATCTACAAATGAAGTTATCAAAAAACAAAAAATGGAATAATTAAAAATATGTGTAATATAAAAATTATAGAACAATAAATACATTATAAAAATCATATATATCATATAGAAACATCTTTTCCATTATAATTACCAACCATTAAAGGTGGTAAAGTAAAAACAATCAACATCGTCTCGTGAGACGGTAGTTCGTTGTACATGAATAGTAAGTTCATTACGCATTTGATGGAAGTGTGTGTAGGGGTAGGTGAAACACATAAAATAAAAATATTTCTATATATTTAGGATAATAATGTAATTATATAATCGTGGAATAACAATAAATGAAGGTGTGGAGAGACAAATAACACATAAATTAAAATTGAAGAATGTTACCTCTTTTTTAGGAAACTTCCTTTGGTTTGAACCAAAGGGATTCCTTGGTTTTATTTATGACAAATTTAAGGCATATATAAGGAGGGTAGGTATTTTTTGAGACTATTTTTGACAATTTTTTAAGGGAAAAAGTTTCTTGAGTAGTGTGAGGAAGTGGGGGGGGGGGGGTGGAGTTCATTTTTATGGGTGGTGGAGAATGGCACTTTGTAAATACAAAAAGGTAAGTGCAATTGGGAGGTCACCCTCACCTAAGGTGCCTAAATAAAGAAAAAACAATGGATTAACTAGGAATTATGGTCTACAAAACTACCAAGACACAGAAATGCGTTCATTTTTTAAAGTAATTTGCTTAAAATTTTCCCCAATTTTATTGCATTGGTTTTTATTAAAGTAAATAATTTTCTAACCTCTGTAATTTAATCTTTAAAAATAAATTAAGGTAAAATTAATTATAAATTATAGACCCATAGAATTATAAATATGAAATATAATTTAAAAAATAAAAACCCATAGTGTGTTGGATATTAATTTTAAAACAACCACACATATCATGTAAAAAAACTTTTTTAACCCAGACTGTTCAAACAATGTTTTTACAATCTATGGGTCTATATGATAATTATGAAAGACAAATTGGATAATTCATTGACAATATTTGGTATTAATTAACAATATAAAATCACTTGGGTGAAGATATTATTTTTATTAATTAAAATTACTTAATAAAATATAATTTATTGTAAAGTGTCATTAATGTCAATTTTGACATTATTTAGTTAACTTTAACTTAAAAAATGTCAAAACCATATTGAAATTAAAATATAATATGTTTAAAGTAGTTTAACATCATATATTCATCTTAAAATATAATGGAACACAATAATTCAACAAATTTACTTTACTTTTAATGCTTTTAACATCATTTATCTTATTTAATTAATAACTAAATAATACATGTGTTTGCATTTTTTAAGTGCTTAACATAAATATATCATTTATAAAAATTAAAGTTAAATTAAAATGAAAAAAATTATTTAATTTTAAAAATAATTTTTTATAACTCAAACTGTGTATCTTCTTTCGTACTCTAAAGCTTTATAAATGTTAAAGAAAAAGACAACTCATTTTTGTCTTTTTCCTTACTTCACATATTATATGGGAAACTATAATAAAATAGTATCCAAAAATCTCATAATGTTAATAACAAGATGGGATATTTTAAAACTAATGGATGAAACTAGACTTTGGAGAAGTTTCTATGTCATTTTGGCCCTTAAGATAATGGTTTAGTCTATTATTATGCTTAATTTTACCTTAATCACTATAATTAATTTTAATCACTTTCACTAATATTTTTGGTCAAAACATAGGTTGATATTATTAGAATATAAAGATCATATGTAGTAAAACAGTTTATGTCAATTTTTGAAAATTCAATTCATAAAAGTGGAAAAATTGAGTTTAAAGCTATTCCCACAGAGTTGCCAAGAAAGAATGTTTTTAAAGTGAAAATATTCAAAAGTTCATGAATTATTTATATCAAAATCATATAAAAAATGATTCTTGTTACCTTAAATGGATTAATATATATATTATTGATCTATTTTTTTAAAACAAATTTTAAAAAATAAATTTCTATTAATAATTATTTAGAATAAAAGGTAGTTTTCAACTCAAATGCAGTATTTTTCACTATTCATAAAAATGAAACTTATCATAAATGTACTAAAAATACATCCTAACATAATTTTGAAATTTTTAATTTAAAAATAATGTTTATTTTTACCGATATAATTTCTGCAATTGTTAAAATTTATTTTTTAAATAGTTATTCCATTAAAAGGCAGTAAAAATCGATCTTGCATGTAATACAAGCTAACTCAATATTGGGTTTTGCATAAACATAACATGTTGTTACATATAAAGTAATATAGAAATAAAATAAAATTTATTCTAAAATTAAAATACTATAATATCTTGGGGGGTTAAAATTTTTTCATCCACTATAAAAAATGCACATCTCCTTCTTGTATGATGTGACACTTTATTAGGTCAAAATAAGTCATGGAGAAAAAATTTAATTGTATTATAATTCTTATATTATTTATTTACATTTGGATTCCTTTTCTAAATCCCTGTTCATACATTAATTACAAAATTTATGCATTTCCACCATTAAGTATTGAAACTGTAGTACATTAATATACTTAGAGTGCATGGATAAAAAACTAAAATTATATTAACTGATCCATCTATTCCACAAAGAATATTTATCCTATATAAAATTTAAATATTAAAAAATTCGGCAAGGTTATCTCATAAATGATAATATTATAGACAATATTCTTTTTCATTAACAAAAAACATGGGTGAATCATATTTAAAACAATATATTTATTATAATTAAATTTAGAAAATACGTCACTATATTATAATTGGGAAATTATAATAAATCTATTTTACCGTATAATAAATTTATAAAACCTTACATGTAATAGTATAATCTATAAATCCATCCTTATTGAAAAAAGTTTATTTTTCAAGTTCAATTTTTTTAAAAGTTAAATTTCCTCCCTCATAGTTGTTAATCATTTTGTATTTTGACAGGTATCATTTCATATGTCATGAGAACTAACTAACCATGCTCCAAATTTGTTTCCATATAAATCCATGATTTTAACGAAAAAATAATCAAAAAAATAATTTTATTATTACCCATGAAATTTGTAGTCCAACTCGATAAGTCATTGACCTCTCAAGTAGGTTAGTGTTTTACAATATAGCTAAATTTAAATTTACTAGATAAGGATTTGTAAACAAAATCATAGGAATGGAATAAGAATTCCGAACTAAAAAACGATCATTCATTAGAATATTTTCCCCATATTTGAGATTTGAAATAGGTAAAGTAAAAGACCCTACTAGTAGTTCACTTGAGAAATAAGTTTCTATAAATTTTCAAAAATCACAATTATAAGATATACCATTCATTATTTTAATAATTCTTTACTAGAATATCATTTTACCATAATATTATTTTTCATTTGGGAATTTTAAGGCTATATTTAACAAATCTATTTTAAACTTATGTTTCTTAACTTCAACAAATTATAATGTTTTCTTGATGAAGAAATGTTTCACAAACTCTCAAATTCTAGAGTTAAATATTTTGTTATCCTCAATAAACATCAAATGATTCGAATTCAATTTAATATACTGGGTAGTAATGATTAACCTCATTTTAAAGTTGAAAACATATCTCATTCAATTGTTTAAAACAAATATTATAATAATAAGTATCAAATTCATAATCACTATCTTTATCAATGATAACTATCATGTATAAGTTTAATAATTCATTATTTGGGTTAATTTCATCACTTGATGAGTTATCATCACTAAATTTTAGTATTCATTTTTACCCATTTTATCATTTCCCTCAAAATCTATGGGTTTAATTTCATTCTTTAAATTTTATAATTTATAATAATTATTAATTTATTCATACATTCTTAACAAACAACAAATATGAAATTTAAATTTTTATTAGTGTAACCTTACTCTTATTTTCATGGATCTCCTTTCCTCATGTCTCTCCCTGGATACTTTTTAAATACATTTCCCAATATGAATTGAACCATACTATATTTTTCTATTATTGAAAAATCATCATCACTAATGTTTGGTTTAGTATTATATGTTTCAAAAGATAAAACATGAATAGATTCAAATGATATTTTTTTTTGTTTTATTCTTTTTGTTTGTTATTCAAAAGAAGTTCATATTTTAGTACATACCCAATGATCTCATCCAATGAGTAGTGTCTGAATTAATTAACTTCATTAATTAAACCTTTATAGAGTGATATGTATTATCTAATAATCTTTATATTATTTCCTCCATAACAAAATTTTCCAATGTTTCTCTCCAATAACTCAATGTATTCATAGTATTTATCAATCTATGGAAATTTTGGTCTAATAATTCATTATAGAATATGATAAATGATTGTAATTATTCATTAAAAATCATAAGATCAATTATATGTAGTTTTTATATAACACCAAGAAATTTTATAAATTTTTTCTCCTCCAATAATGTTTTTCCCTATAGGCTCTCTTCCATGCAACCCCCATTCTTAATGAACCGTAATATTTTACACTAATATAACATATCCATTAAATTGGTGTGTATGACTACTATTAAGAAATTTAGGAAAAATATATTATTTACACATGTGTAAAACAATTCCTTGTTTTTTAATTTATTATAAATAAAAAATGAAATCATTTTAAAGTAATATAGTTGTTTTAAAAAAAGTTGGTTTACACAATGTATTTTTATAAATTAAATTAATCACTATTTCTGAATTAATTTAATTCAATTCTTAAAATATATTTAAATTAAAATAATATGAAATTTATATAATATTTTTATCTTTCAGAAAATAATATTAAATCAAGTTTTATGATTAAAAATAGTATTTTCTTGAAGGTAGTTTTCACCATGATTCCAAAAATATTGTAAAAATATTTTCTTCTAACTATAGGTACTGATTTTGATAAAATAGATTCCATATTTGGAATCATTATGTTTATATTTGCTAAATATTTACCTTTAAATTGTTGGCATTATGAATAATAAACATGGTAAAATTTATGACCCCAGTAATGGGTAAATTAGATTAATATTAGTTAAAACTAAGTGGTGAGGTCGCCAGTATTTATATAAATTCATATTAGATGAAGTAATTATACCCTTATAAAATTATTGTTTAAATGATATTTTTTAATAGAAAAATTTCCATGAAAATTACTTATTTAATAATTTACGTCAATAAAGTTTCAAAAAGTCACAACATTATTTTTAAATATATCTTAAGTATTAACATATCGAAAAATTAATTTATGTATAAATATTAATAGTTATTTTGAAAATAATGAAATTATATTAATAATGATAATTTATTTCATAGTTTTAGTGATTAAATATTTTCATTAAATTCATGTTAAGAGTAAATGATGTATTTATTCAAGTAAAAGAAAAATAAAAAAAATGATTTTTAAAATATTATAAGAAATATAATTTGTGTGCGTTATAGTGTTTCAAGAAGTATTTAGATGAAAATAACATATTAGTGATGGTTAAAAGGATAATATTTTTGTTTAAAATTTTTATTGGTGTCTTTAAAGTCAAACTAAATGAATAATTTCGACAATTGAATTAATGATATTTTATAATAAATAATAATTCATTAAATGTTTTAAAATTCTTATAAGAATATTCTCAGTATACATGTGAAATGAAAATGGTTGAAGAAGCCTGTCACGACCCGTCCTCGGGACTCGTGCCGTGACTACCCAAAGCCCGCCTCCCATAGGCCAGGGGCTAGTGACTAGCACCAAGGCGTAAATCCTGACAAAAAGGGGAAGACATTGCCTTTATAATGTAAACAAACACCAAACAGTAAGCAAGCAAAATTAAAAACTAAGTAAAACTGGGTACAACAGTAAGTGTGGAAAGTAAATGGGCCAGAATACAAACCCAAATTGAACGTAAGGTACAACTGGAAAAAATTACAGCAACTGAAAGTAAAGCAGCAACGTCGAGCCGTCCACTGGAAGTCCCACCTGAAGGGTGGGTACATATATCCTCCTCAGTTCCTCGGTCCAGCTGTCCGCTCCATGTACGTCCCGCCCAGTGGTCCACCTTCAGGTACCGACTTGCTCCACAAGCCTCAACCACGATCAACGTTGTCCATCATCCGCATCCAACACAACGTATTGCGGGCATAGCCCGTGTATGGGTGAGTATACGTTACTCAGTGGGGACCCCCGAGACCCCCGAAGGTCTCCCAGAATCCGAAAAGGATAATCCACAAAGGAAAGATACAATCACGAAGTAACAACCAACACTACTTAGGTATATGCCCATACATATACCTAAGTCATCAATTCCCATTCAGATCCAACATCCGAGCCCAAGTTCGATCACGTCTTCATAGGATAGTATAACCAATCCACATAGGATAACACAACTCAATCCACATAGGAAAGCAAGTCAATCATATCAAAGATATTGATTGAAAGTTAAGACTCAGCTCACATAGGTATACTTTTTCGTAAGGTGATAGAGATGATCAGATATAGCCACTGATTCATATAAACTGGGACCCACATAGGATACTAAACCAGCTAAGCTGTCGGACCCACATAGGATACAAACCAACAACTCTGCCAGACCCACGTAGGATAGCAAGAACAGAGTCAAACTCTGCCAGACACACTCCAACTGCATCAAAACCTCGAGCGGAGTAAGCCAAAAGGTCTGTCTCACTAAGAGAAATCCAACAAAGTCGACAACATGTCAATCAGACGTCCGGAACTCAAGTTATAAGCGTTTCTGCTCTGAGGGCCCGGTTGGTTTCGTGTTCGAACCAACCCGGCCATTCCCAAAGTTCTCCTAAACCTAGAGTGTAATACACCGAAACAACCGTCTCGATCCAACAATCACATCGCAACTGACGGTGCATCGATCGTAGGTACGTAGCCCATGATATGGGAAAAAGAACGAACCTGTCCGGTTTTAGGGGGTTTGGGGCCCGGACTGACCCGACCCGAGACCCCCCTGGGACGGCCTGAACCGAGTCGACCTGAACCGGGTCCGGGTCCGGCCCCTTAGGGCACGGCCCGACCCATCCGGTGTGGCCTGGCCCCACTGGCGCGGCCCTGCTTGCGCGGCCCGGCCCGGCCTGGGCGGCCCGGCCTGGCATGGGCAGCGCGGCGCCCCCCGCACAACCCGCTCGGTGCTGGGCGAGCCGTTGTGAGAAGGGGGGTGGCTTCCCCCTTGATTGAAACCACAGACCCCACGTGGGGGCCGCTCCATTCCACCCAGAGGTTACGAGCCCCGGTCTTTCCTCCGGAATGGCCGACCCCGTCCGGCCAGCCGGTGCTGCCACCACAGGACCGCCGCGGTCTCGCCCCTCAAAGGTGCTGGCGGCCGGCGGTTCCGGTCGCCCCGCCTTGCTCCGCCGCGACCTTGTATGACCGGCGCGGCGCGACGGTGCCGCGCCCCTCCGCCATGAACCCGCTCTGGTCGTGGCCTCTTCGTGGTTCTCTGGCGCGGTGCGACGGCACCGCGACTTTATTCCACCTCAACGGCGCGGCGCGATGGTGCCGCGCTTCTTCGCCCGTTCTTCATTGTTTCTGCACGGTGTCATTGCACCGCGCTGCCTTTGCTCGTACCGCAACAAGTACAATCATCAAAGGGGGAGGAGGGTCGGATGTGTTCGTGCGGTCCGACCTCCTCCCATTATTACGATAACAGGCGGCCCAAATAGAAGTCGATGAACGACAAAGAAATAATTCAATGGAAAAAAAATTAACCCCTACGTCAAAGTGTTGATGAACGAAGGATTGACGCAGGAAAAGGACGTCGCGGAAGAAGGATCCGTAAGCGTCGTCGGCGTCGCAGAGAATAGGATCGTCGGCGTCGCGGTACACGGCGTCACGTCGTCGATCTCCGGGGAACTAGCATTCTTCATCGTCTTCCATCGGAGGCCGGCGTTCTTCGTCGTTCTTCGCGTTTTCCAACAAAGAAGATGAAGATTCAAAGGCTTTGAGAAAATCCTCTCCCAATCTTTCTCGCACAACGAAACTAACCCTTAATGAAATAAGACTTTGCCTTATTTAATTAGCACACACAAGCCAATGTTCAATTTGAAATTTGAAATGAATTCCCGAATTAATTACATTGAATAACTTAATCAATTAATTAATTAAGAGAGTTGACTTTTCATTAAAGGGGGGTGTGGGGGTGTTACACATTTAATGGGGGTTTGAGGAATTTGAAAGTGTGGGGCTCGTGTGGGCCCCACTTCACTAATATACTACCTAGTGGAGTTAGGATATTAGTAGGTCCCAATACAACCACCAAGCTTAGGTTTAAACTACGTAGAATAGAAATAAAATTTGTAGCACAACATCTTATTTTTATTCTTTAGTTAACCCATTTAATTAATAACCTCACTCAAGCAAACTCAACTCCGGAAAAGGTGTTCTTAAGAAATTAACAGTGTTGTAGTTTCATCAGTGCCCTCAGATTTCGATTCCGAGCACTGGTTTAAAAGTTAGAAAAACCCACTTGTTCGTTTACTGAATGTACCCCAGCTAATCTTCGAAAATTGATTCCGGGCACACCGGACCTCAGAATCAGGTGCCGTCAGAAATTGCGTTATTGTAAAATCCCAAAGAAAATTAAGAAAAAAAATTCCTTAAATTTTACGGGTCTTTACATTACTCCCACCTCAGGAATTTACGTCCCCGTAAAGATATATCATAAACTAGGGGAACAAATGTGGGTACTGAGCACGCATTTGAGCCTTCCGCTCCCAAGTGCTCTTCTGGAGGTTTTCATGCTGCCATATGATGCGCACTAGAGGTATCGACTGTCCACGTAGGACCCGCTCCTGTAAATCCCTGATCTCCACCGAGACCTCCTCAAAAGTCACTCATCGTCAATGTCCAACTCCCCATGGTCGATGATATGCGTCGGGTCATGCACGTATATTCTCAGCTGAGATACGTGGAAGACGTTGTGCACCCGGTGCAACTGAGGTTATAGAGCCAGGCAATAAGCCACCACGCCTATCCTTCTGAGGACCTGGAATGGTACGATGAAGCGTGGAGATAACTTGCCGCCCGACCAAATCTCCATAATCCACGTCGAGGTGAGGCCTTCAAGAAGATGTGGTCACCATCCTTGAACTCTAGTGGCCACCGCCTCCTGTCAGCATAAGACTCCTGCCGGCTCTGAGCTATCCTCATCTGCTCCTGGATGACCTGGGCCTTCTCTGTCGTGGCCTAGACCATCTTTGGTCCCACAAGTGCTGACTCCCCAGGGTTTGTCCAGCACAGAGGTGATCTTCATGGCCGGTCATACAATTCCTCGTATGGTGCCATCCCGATGGTGGAGTGGTAACTGTTGTTGTACGCGAAGTCCACCAAGGGTAGATGGTCCTCCCAGCTGCGACCAAAGTTGAGGACACATGTACAGAGCATATCCTCGAGGGTCTGAATGGTCCTCTCCATCTGACCATCCGTCTAAGGGTGAAAGTCGGTGCTCAGATGTAGCTGCATCCCGAATGCCTCCTGTAACCCCTTCCAAAGCAAGGAAGTAAAGCAAGAATCTCGATCGAAGATGATAGATGATGGCACACCATGAAGCCGTACAATCTCCTGAATGAAGAGGCGTCCCAAGCTCTCCACTGATCCCTGCTCTCTGATGGGTAAGAAGTGAGCCAACTTGGTGAGTCTGTCGATAATCACCCAAATGGAGTCGTGACCACTGGAAGTACGTGGAAGTCCAGTCACAAAATCCATAGATATCTCATCCCACTTCCACTCTCGGACCTGCAAGGGCTATACCAAGCCTGCTGGTACCTGGTGCTCCGTCTTCACCTACTGACAAGTGAGGCATTGAGAAACAAACTTAGCTACAACCTTCTTCATACCCGGCTACCAGGGCTATCGTCTAAGATCCCGGTACAACTTCGCCACTCCTGGATATACCGCTAAAGGGGAAGTGTGAAACTCCCTCAGTACCTCCTCCTGTAAAGCAGCCGGTACCATAGTACGTCCTCTAAAAAGGACGACATGCTCTCCCCCCACAGAGAATCCATCAGGTGCCTGTCCTGAGGATATCTGTGCACGCCATGTCTCACAGTCAACGTCCCCATGTTGTGCCTCTCTGACCCACTGCAGTAGTGGAGGAGTGACTATGAGTGACTGAAGAAAGGCTTCTCCATCTCTATCCACGAAGGATATCTACAAAGTGGCTAGCTGCTCCATCGCCTCCCCGAGTAGCTGAATGCCCATCCTCCTGCTGGGAGCATCGGCTACTATGTTCCCCTTTCCAAGAGTATAGACTATCTCAAAGTCATAGTCCTATTGGAACTCGAGCCATCACCACTATCTCAAATTCAGGTCCTTCTGTGAGAAGATATACCTGAGACTCTGGTGGTCAGAGTAGACTATAAAGCGCTCTCCCATCAGATAGTGTCACCACATCTTCAGAGCGAAGACCACTGCTTCTAACTCCAGGTCATGGGTTGTGTAGTTCTGCTCATGCTGCCTCAACTAACATGATCCATAGGTGATCACTACCTGCTCCTACATCAGGACACATCCGAGTTTGGTCCCTGATGCATCACAGTAGACTACGTACCCTACTCCCTCCTCCGGTATCCTCAAGATAGGTGCACTGGTCAATCTCTGTCTCAGCTCTTGGAAGCTCTATTGACATCTGTCTGAACACACGAAGGGTTTCCCCTTCTTTATAAAAGATGAGAGTAGTGCTGCAACTCTGGAAAAGTCTGGCACAAATCTCCGATAGTACCCAGCTAGACCGAAGAAACTGCGCTCCTCTTTCACGCTCCTGGGTGTCTCCCAAGGTAGCACTGCCTCGATCTTCGTAGGTTCCACCACAACTCCCGCCTCAGAGATGACATGTCCCATGAAGTGGACCTCACGTAACTAGAACTGACACTTTGAGAGCTTTCCATAAAGATAGTGCTCTCGGAGTGTGTCTAGTACAACCCACAAGAGGTAGGCGTGCTCCTCCTCAGTGGTCGAGTATATCAATATGTCGTTGATTAAGACCACGAAAAATTGGTCGAGGTATGGCTGAAAGATCCTGTTCATGAGATCCATGAACACTGCTGGAGCGTTGGTTACGCCGAAAGGCATAACCAAGAACTCATAGTGGCCATACCGACATCTGAAGGTCGTCTTCTGCACGTCCTCATCACGAGCTCTGAGTTGATGATAGCCTGACCTGAGGTCTATATTCGAGAACAACTGTGCTCCCTTGAGCTGATCGAAGAGGTCGTCAATCCTCGGTAGTGGATACTTGTTCCTCACAGTCACATGGTTCAGGCGAAGATAGTCGATACACAGTTGCAAGCTCCCATCCGCCTTCTTGGTGAACAATATCGGGGAATCCCAGGGTGAAACACTGGGTCGGATGAATCCCTTGCCCTGCAAGTCCTCCAGCTGTAACCATAGATCTCAAGCTCAACGAGATCCATTCGATATGTTGGAGTGGATGTCGGGTCTATCCTGGGGTATAGGTCAATATAAAAGTCTACCTCTCTGCGAGGAGGTAGTCCTGGAACGTCGTTAGGAAAAACATCCGCATACTGATCCACCACTACAGGAAAACTTGGACTTCGCACGTCAACTGCTCCTAGGATGAGGCTACCCAACTGATGAGTGATGGGCTGTCCTCTACTCTGTGTGAGTATATCCTGCGCTGCAAAGGCTCCCTTCTCACCGGTGAAGGTGAACCTTCTCCCGTCGGTGCGTACACACCGCACCTTATGCCTAATACAGTCGATATGAGAAAGGACTATAGATAACCAATCCATGCCCAAGATGACATCGTAAGGCCTCGACGCTGCAACAAGAAGATCCCAGCCGAAGCTCTCACCTCTTAGAGTATGATCACACTGCCGAAACCAGTGTGTAATCATCGTTCTGCTCTCGTAGGAGTCTCTAGCTATAAGGATCGAGCCAATGGCTCCGTTGGAATCTCCGAGCACTGAACAAGGGCAGCGACAATAAAATAATGACTCACTCTTGTGTCTATAAGAACTGCAACAAGGGTAGAGTAGACATAGATAGTACCTCGAATAATCTCTGGTGCGCCGTGGTCATAGGCCTCAGCTGCCTGAAGCTGAGCCTGTCTCTGCCCGCCAGCTCCCTATGGTCGGGGTGGACCTCCTGGTGGTGGTGGTGGTAAAGCCTCAAAGCGTCGCCCACCTCCTGCTGCTTGGACAAATCCCCTGCCTCGTCCACCTGCTCTCGGTGGACTGCCACAGTCGACCCTCTGCCTCTGGCTGAGTGGCCCATCAACCGTCTGCTGCTCCTCTGCACGGCGGGTCGGGCAGTCATGAGCCATGTGGCCCTGCCGGCCACATGCGTAGCACTACCTACTCCTCGGAAGGCTGGCTCGGCGACGTGTTCCCCGCACCTCTGAGCCAGTGTCCTTAGGTCCTCTGCCTGATAGTCTGGTCTGCCTAGACCCCTGTGACATCCATCGACTGGCAGCTGCAGACGACTCTTCAACGTGCCTCCCTGCGGTAGGTCTCGCTGCTGGCGTAGGCTCAACAAGAAAGCTCTCTATGAGAAGGGCTCTCTCCAGTACTCCTTCTTGTGTCAGAATGCTGAGGGAGATCATCATTTGCCTGATCTCATGCCTCAGTCCCTGCTCGAAGGTCCGGTCCCGGAAGAATGGATCCCGTACCATGTCCGTCGAATAGCGCGAGAGATCGGTAAATCTCGCTGAGTACTGGGTGACCGTCATGCTACCCTGCCGCATCTGTAGAAGCTCCTGGATGCGCACCGCATGGAAGGTGGCTGGGACGAACTCGGAACGAAAGAGGCTCTCAAAGTCCGTGAAGAGGAGTGATGCCTCATTGTGCACCAACAGCATCAAGCTCCACCATCTTCCTGCTTCCACGTGCAGGAGGCTCGCTGCAAGGATAACCATGAGGTCAGCTGGTGTCCCCACTAACCTGAAAACTCGAACCACAACCTCCAGACAATCCTTGGCGGCCTGAGGGTCCATATCCCCACGGAACCTGGGTGGGCTCTGACCCTGAATATCATGTAGTGCACTAAGGCGACGTGCACTATCAGCGGCTGAGGCTGGTACCATTGGTGGCTTGCCAGGTAGAGGTACCGCCGGTGCCTCCGCAGTAAAAGGGCCCTGCACCGAGGCCTCGTCGCTCGGTGGCTGTCGTCTTGCACAAAGCTCAGAACCCTAGCTGGCTGCCGTCGTGGGTCCATCCTGAAAAGAAACAGGTGCTCCACGGTCGAATAGTATACCTAGTGAGCTGACACAAAGTAATCACAAATAAAAGTTTTGAAACACATATGTAATCAATGTTTTCGTGCATTGAGTCGGAAATCATAAGTTAGGGTCCTGGTGTACGAATACGTCAGCCGCCGCACCAACACTGTAATCCCTGGACTGATAACCACACTAAATACCCTTAACACTATTGCTTCACATAGAAGAAAGATTAGAGTCTTGAGTTCTGCGGTAGAACCGAACTCCTCTGATATCAATTTGTCACGACCTATCCTCGGGACCCGTGTCGTGACTACCCCAAGAGCACCTCCCATAGGCCAGGGGCTGGAGACTAGCTCCAAGGCATAAATCCTGACAAAAAGGGGAAGGCATTGGCTTTATAATGTAAACAAACACCACAGAGTAAGCAAGAAGAATTAAACACTAAGTAAAACTGGGTACAAAAGTAAGTGCGGAAAGTAAATGGGCCAGAATACAAACCCAAACTGAAAGTAAGGTACAACTGGAAAGAAGTATAGAAACTGAATGTAAACCAGCAACGTCGAGCCGTCCACTAGAAGTCCCACCTGAATGGTGGGTACAGATAGTCTCCTCAGCTCCTCGGTCCAGTCGTCCGCTCCGTGTACGTCCCGCCCAGTGGTCCACCTCCAGGTACCTACTTGCTCCACAAGCCTCAACCACGATCAACGATGTGTATCGTCTGCATCCAACACAATGTAGTGCGGGCATAGCCCATGTAGGGGTGATTATATGCTACTTAGTAGGGACCCCGAGACCCCCGAAGGTCTCCTAGAATCCACAAAGGATAATCCACAAAGGAAAGATACAATCATGAAGTAACAACCAACAATACTTAGGTATATGCCCATACATATACCTAAGTCATCAACATCCGAGCCCAAGTTCGATCACGTCCGCATAAGTTAGTACAACCAATCCACACAGAATAACACAACCCAATCCACATAGGAAAGCAAGTCAATCATATCGAAGATATTAATTGAATGTCAAGACTCAGCTCACACAGGTATACTTCTTCGTATGGTGATAGAGATGATCAGATATATCCACTGATTCATTTAAGCTGGGACCCACATAGGATACTAAACTAGCTAAGCTATCAGACCCACATAGGATACAGATCAGCTACTCTGCCAGACCCACGTAGGATAGCAAGAACAAAGTCAAACACTGCCAGACCCACGTAAGATACAAGAACAGTAGTCATCACCGTCGAACCCACAGAGGATTTCAGTACGGTCTTCATCGCTGCTGAACCCACAGAGGATTTTAGTGCATTCTTCATCGCCGTCGAACCCACAGAGTATTTCAGTATGGTCTTCATCGCTGCCGAACCCACGGAGGATTTTAGTGCAGTCTTCATCGCAGTCGCAACCTTCTCTAGGGTTCCCACACACAGCATGCTCGATTCCGGGAGGGTCTGCTCCATGAGCCAAGGGGTCGATACATCAACTGACACGTAGTCTGGAGTTGATGTATCTCAATGTTCAATCTTGATAAGAGGAACTCAACGTGACAGACGACGCGTCAATCGGACGCCCGGTCTGAGAGTTATTGGCATTTTCTTTCCAGGGGCCCGGTTGGGTTTTAAGTCAAAACTAACCTGACCGCATTCCAACTACGTCAAAACCTCGAACAGAGTAATCCAAAATGTCCATCTCACTAAGAGGAATCCTACAAAGTCGACGGCACGTCAATCAGACGTCCAGAGCTCAAGTTATAAGCATTTCTGCTCCGAGGGCCTGGTTGGTTTCATGTTCGAACCAACCCGGACATACCCAAAGTTCTCCGAAACCTTAAATGTAATATACCGAAAAGAGATTCTCAATCCAAGGATCGCATCGCATCTAACGGTGCATCGATCGGAGGTCCGTAGCCCAAGATATGGGCAAAAGAACGAACCTGTCTGGCTTTAGGGGGTTTGGGGCCCAGACCGACCCGGCCCGAGACCCCCCCTGGGTCTGCCCGAACCGGGGGGTGCGGCCCGGCCCACCAGGAATGGCCCGGCCCAGCCGGTGGGTCCCGGCCTGGCTGGTGCGGCTCGGCCTGGCCTGGGCGGCGGGTTGGCCTGGCGCGGCGCGCCCCGCACGGCTAGCTTGGTGCTGGCCGAGCTATTGCGGGAAGTGGGGGGGGGGGACTTCCCACCTTGATTGAAACTGCGGCCCCCACGTGGGGGCCGCTCCTTGCTAGCCAGGGGTTACGACCCCCGGTCTTTCCTCCGAAATGGCTGGCCCGGTCCAGCGGGCTGGTGCTGCCGCCGCAGTCCCGCCCCTCGAAGGTGCCGGTAGCTGGCGGTTCTAGCCGCCCGGCCTTGCTCCGCCGCGACTTTGAGCCGCGACCTTGTCCGACCGGCGTGGTGCAATGACGACGTGCCCCTCCGCCATGGCCCCGCTCTAGCCACGACCTCTTCGTGGTTCTTCGGTGCTGCGCAATGGCGTAGTGGCTTTATTCGACCTGAATGGCGCAGCGCGACGGCGCCGCGCTTCTTCGCCCATTCTTCATTGTTTCCGCACGGTGTCGTTGCACCGCGTTGCCTTTGATCGTACCACAACAAGTACAATCATTAAAGGGGGAGAAGGGTTGGTCATATTCGTGCGGTCCGACCTCCTCCCGTTATTACGATAAAAGGCGGCCCAAATAGAAGTCGATGAACGGAAAAGAAATAATTCACGGGCAAAAACAAGTAATCCCTACCTCAAAGTGTTGATGAACGAATGTTTGACATGGGAAAATGACGTCACTAAAGAAGGATCCGTAAGCGTCATCGGCATCGTGGAGAAGAGGATCATCAGCGTTGCGGTACACAGCGTCACGTCGTCGATCTCCGGGGAACTAGTGTTTTTTTTTGTCTTCCATCGGAGGCTGGCGTTCTTCGTCGTTCTTCGCGTTCTCCAACGAAGAAGATGAAGATTCGAAGGCTTTGAGAAAATCCTCTCCCAATCCTTCTCACACAACGAAACTAACCCTTAATGAAATAAGACTTTGTCATATTTAATTAACACACACAATCCAACGTTCAATTTTAAATTCAAAATGAATTCCCAAATTAATTACATTGAATAAATTAATCAATTAATTAATTAGGAGAGTTGACTTTTCATTAAAGGGGGGTGCGGGTGTGTTACACATTTAATGGGGGTTTGAGGAAGTTGAATGGGTGGGGCTAGTGTGGGCACCACTTCACTAATGTCCTACCTAGTGGAGTTAGGATATTAGTGGGTCTCACTCCAACCACCAAGCTTAGGTTTAAACTACCTAGAATAGAAATAAAATTTGTAGCACAACATTTTATTTTTATTCTTTAGTTAACCCATTTAATTAATAACCTCACCCGAGCAAACACAACTCCGGAAAAGGTGTTCTTAAGAAATTATCGGTGCTGCGGTTTCATCGGTGCCCTCAGATTTCGATTCCGAGCATCAGTTCAAAATTTAAGAAAACCAGCTTATTCGTTTACTGAACGTACCCGAGCTAAACTTTGGAAATTGATTCCGGGCACACCGAGCCTCAGAATCAAGTGCCGTCAGAAACTTCGTTATTGTAAAATCCCAAAGAATATTAAGAAAAAATTTCCCTTGAATTTTATGGGTCTTTAAAAAGCCATAAATTGTTCATTTATGAGTCTATTTTCCATTTATAATGAGATAACTAACTGTTAATGGTTTAAATAGTAGTTACCATGGTAATGGTACAAAATTATTAACAAAAGGAATAATAAAAAATACAAGGTTTAAAATGACACCAAAATCTATATAAATTTAATTATGGATTTTATTTAAACTGTAATCAATTTTTATCTAACCTAATTTCCATTTTAAATAAATCTTATTGAGAATTACTTTATTATATTTTATGTTTTTTATAAATTCCAAGTGTAACCTCTCCCTTATTTATGAAAGGATACCCCTCATTTATCTTCCTTACAACACATATAGCCATGTAGCTCAACCATACCATTAGAAAATTACATATTAAATTAAGTATCCACATTATATAGGTGATATTATTTCAAAAATACCAACCCTATTTTCCTTCAGAGAAGTTTGATAGGAGTTCATTAAAAGAATAAGTATCACCTTAACCAATCACTGTCTTTTTAATTATTCTTTACCTTTAAATATATGGTACTTAAAATAATAAAATTAATTATCCTAAAAATAGAAATATATTATTATGATCATTAAACCGCAATTATCCACCCCCTTTCCCATCAAATGGGAATTGAAATTTTCACTCATGCATACGTACGACTTACCGTCTCCACATAGAGATATAATTCATTATTTCATGAACAAATATAATCAATAGTTATTATGATAGGTTTAATGTTTATATATTTTATTTATTAAATAATAATTATTTAATAATTATAATATACTATTTTACTTCTATCCTTTAAATCCATTGGAAAACAAAAACATCGCTCATGCACACGTGTTGACTAACATCACCTTGAAGCGATGAGATTTGGTTTTAATTTATGTTTTGATTGATAGTAAAAATGATGTATTTAATTAATATAAATTATTTATATGATATAACAATTATTCTATAAAAGTGAATTTCTATTCACCTCTCTTTCATTCCATATTTCTAGAGTGAAAATAGCATTCATGCATACGTCCGACATACCATCTCCATGAATGGTGTAATTCAGTTTTCCATCTATAAATTTTAGGGATTTCGTTAATTATATACATATAATATATATATATGATATTTATATAATTATTACATTATATATATATATGTTATTTATCTATTATCAATACAATGTTTCAACTAAATTGAAATACTCATGATAAATAAAACAGTTAACACCCAAAAACAACGATTCAAATAAAGAATTATTGACAAATGGGTGTTGAAATGTTATAAATGGACCATATATGATATTATAAGTATGTACATGGTTTTGATATAGATTTATATTAAATTTAAATTTATTATATAGTAGGTTATAATGGTTTTATGAAAGTGTAACTCGAGTAAATGGTTTATCATCTCAATTTATCATCTTCGAAACATATGTTATGTCATGCACCTATCATATTTTATGATGAGTATATATGAAACTTTGGAAAAGATAAATATTTAATATCATTATTTTCATGATATTTAATTTTCTATATGATTTTATTATTTCATGGGCTTATAATTCAAAAGTTATCAAAGCAGTAAGGGTTTTATGTTACAATCTCAATGTTTATCAGGATTTTTTATGATCAAGTTCCTAATGATGAAATATCTTGATATAAAAACACAAATTTTCTTATATTATGGTTTTTTTCAAATTAAATTATTAATGTTTATTTTCATCACATTAAATACACAAGATGCAGAATGAATGTTTTAAGGTAAAAATGACTTTATTTCTCTTTTTAGTCAAAAATCATTTATTTTCGATGTCTATGTTTTCTAAAAAAGATTAAAAGAGTGTTATTACTATTCTCACCTGCGATGGTTCTCTCCTTCTTCTTCAGCGTCCTCCCTTTCCGATTTCCTTCTCTGTCGTGGTCCCTTTCTTCCCTATGCTTCTTCATTTGGCTTTCTTCTTCTTCTTTCTGTTGCTAGCTGTGATGGGTTTCCTCCAGCGGTCCTTTCGGCTTCCCGTTGGTTGTGCTATGGAAGCCCTAAGTTGCTCTAACCCTGCTCTGGCCCCAGGTGACTATGCGCCTCTCTTGGTCAGAGCTAGTGGGATGGTTACAACATGGCTTTGGTTTTTGGGGTTCGACAGACTATGGGTTTCCAGGTGCTACCGGCGTGGGTTTGCTATTGTTTATTCTACTTTTTGGTTTCTTCTTTCTCAGCGATGGTGGTGTTTGGAGCCCTCAGTAACTCAAATATCTGCTCTAACCTCACAATCCTTGGCGCCTCTCCCAATCGGATCTGGTGCGGAGGTATCTTTGGGGTTTTGGGATCTGTGGTGTGGTGGCCTTCGAGTTTCCAGGCATGACCAGAGTCGATTTTCTCTTGCGAAGATGGCTTCTGGTTTGACAGATCTACGTGGTGTTTCTTATTCAATGTTTTGGGTGATGAGGTTTTGTGGTATTTTGCAAATGCTTGTTCTATGCACGTTCGATGAAATTGTTACTTTTTGTATCTGGTTTGGTGAATTTTGTTTCAAGTGTGCTGATGAAGTCAACATCGATGGTGATGACAAGGGTGAAGCGATGGTGGTTCTTCTAATTTGGTTTGTGAAGGATGAATTTCTTTTCAGTGACTGATTATAGTGTTCCTTGCGGGCATGGATGACAAGGATCTCCAGCAGGCTGCTCTTGGTGGTGCTATGAATGATAATGGGTGCTACGGTGTGTCAGGGTTTGTGGCTTGAGGCTCCATCTCACGGTTTGCAGGCCAAGGCAACGCATCACTTTTTTCACGTCGGTGAAGGGACGACGGGGACGACGACTGGTTGTTTGCATTTTTTGTGGTTCACCATGGTGGACGCAGGTGCCAAGATGATGGCGATGCAGTGTGATGATGGAGATGACGTGGAATAGGATATGCGCAGCACACCCGGTAGATCGCGAGATTTTCGGGATTTGCTATGATATGGTCTCTGTTTTGAATTCTGTAACAGGTGGCGTGATGAGGGTTTTGGCGTGGTGATGCTAGTTATGGTTGGATTTTTTGTAATTTGAATTCTGGCATGTGAAATGTGTTCTTTGGAGGTTGTGGTTAAGGTCATTTTTACCCATTATTGAATTTTTTAAAGTGTTTTAAATTGAATATTATTTTGTTTATCTAAAAAAAATAAATTTTGACTTATTTTTACAAATGTTTGAAAGGAGGGTTTTCTTTTGAAGTATATGTCATGAAGAAGAATTCCCACCCTTGTGAACAACCAATTATTTGAGGATTACTATAAAAGTATCCAAGGTTATTTTAAGAGAATATTTTTTCCCATTTTTTTTGGAAATTTTAATATTTTAATGATGTTATTTCTACATGAAAAGGCTATTTTTCTCAGGAACTATTCAATGTTATCATTAAAGGTATTTTCATCTAAGATGACATCATTTGAGGTGAGTAATGCTTTAAAGGGGAAATGATCCAATGATACGATAATTATTATTTCTATGTGTGGTTTGTGATTTTGATTACATATTTTTATGAAACTTGGTTCTTTTACTTGGGTTGTGTTATAATGGAATGATGAATTCTTTAAGAAACCTGTTTATTTCCCCTGAGTTATTTTATAATGAAATTTTCTGGAAACGTATTTTCTTTTCTTGGGTAATGGTTTTATTACTATTTTATGATCTTTTAGCACATATATTTATGATTTTTATTATTTTATGGGTGGAAAAAGAATTATATGTCCTTCTAATGCATTGGGTAATGAAATATATCTAACGAGATAAAGAGGATGGGAATAGAAAGAGAACCCAATTTAGTAAGGGACACTATCCATGATGATAGTACTAAGATTAAACCTTGAATACTATGACGGTTTGTGGAGTAAACCAAATACGATATGATATTATTGATAGTGATCCTTAACTACTAATTACATTATTTTCGATGCATATGTGTATTCCCCCAACTTATGTCTTATGTCAATGTTATGATCTAATAGATCTGGTTAATTAATAACTTTATAAATAATGTCTTATGAATTTCCACGATTCATGACTTAAATCAATATTATTATTATTGATATGAGTGTTATGGTTTTAAAATTTTAATACCATGTTCTGATACACTAATGCTCATGTTATGATCATATGATCATTGAAAACTACTTTTTTTACCCTTACTGGGCATATGAGCTCACCCTTTTCTTATATTTCCTTTATCCATGTTATGAAAAATGGTATTTTTTAGGATATGTCTTAAAAGGGTGATAATTATGAATAATTTATTTGGATATGATGTCGTACATTTTTGAACCATCTTTTTATGAATTTATATTTCCAAAGATACTATAATTATATGAAAATATCATGAATCATTATATTATGTATTGAATATTCATCTAAAGAGGATTAATTAATATCAAAGAAAAGTAATGGGCACAATAGTTGGCATTAGAGCAAGGTTTAGTTAACATTTGGAAAATAGGATGATAAAAAATTATTTAGAATAATAGGGATATATCTAAGTACATGAAAATATTCTAGAGTTTTGGTAATTATCATGTATGACCTACATCAAACCTCATGTGATGTAGATTTGAAATAATGTGCCTTGATTTATACATAATATAGATGTTTCTTCATGATTATTTGGTTTCCCACCCTGCTTATTGTTACATAAACTATTATTTTTTATTTCTTGTCAATGTCTGGAACATGAAGGAATCATGTCAATGATAATTATGATGAGAAATGAAATGATTTTAATTCTGAGAAACCAAATTTTATTGTATCTAGAATACAAAATCTCATTTTTGTTCTCACAAAAATTTCTAAATATATGAATCATGTTGAACATTCAAATGAGAGAAGTAGTGAACAAAAATCTTCTGAGTCCTTTGTTAGGCTACATCCACCTTATTTTAGTGGGTCCTATTATCGACTAGTTGTTTAGAAAAGGATTAGTACCACTAGAATGAAAATTTCCATTCTAAAATGTTCAAATAATGAACATGTCACTTTGGATATTTGTTTATTGAAGCTGAAGAAGATCAATGGTGAAATCTTATTAAGAATATGAGGAAATAAGAAGCAATTGATTCCATGGATTGATATGAGTTTAAGAGATTATTTTTCAATAACTAATGCCCTCGTATTCGTCATATGAGAATGGAGAATTAATTCCCTAAGCTAATTTAGGAGGATGATGAATCAATTGGTACATATGAGAAAAATATTATGTGAGTTGAGAGGTATACTTCTAGTATTATAATTGAAACTAAAAGTAAGTTTGGTCGACTCTTCAATGACTTAAAACCAAGTTCTTATAAGGTTCAAGACATAAAAGACCTTAATCACTATGAATAAATCATTTTATATGATATCAAGGTTGAAATAGATCTTCGAGTTACCAATCCTTCTCGTTGTCTTTATTAAAAAAAGATGAAATTTAAAGGAAATTATAAAAAACATGTAGAGAAGAAGATGAAATTTCCTTTATACTCAATGTGTGGAAGAAAAAATAGCATAAATTATATTAAGTGGACTGTTAAATGTCTTATGGTTGAATTTGATGTTATTTTAGGGCATTGATTGGATTTATTTACACAAATTCCACATCAATTTCTATTGAAAGGAATCCATTTTGACATTATAAAAAAACATATGGTTGTCTATTATCATTAAGAAAAATTAGATCTTACAATATAAATCAAATACATTCTACAGGTATTGATTATTATTAAAAATATTTTCTTATCTCATATGGTTTGGGAGAAACTCTATATCAATTATATGACTATTATATGGGAGTTCGATGATGCATTTTCTAAACAATTTACTATTCTTCAACAAATCCATGAAGTTGATTTCAAAGTAAAAATAATACATGGTTCAACACTAATTTCAATGTCTCTATATAGAATGTATATGATTGATAGGTGGGAATTGAAAAAGAAACTCCAATAGAATAATTATAATGGATTAATTCACCTATGTTTTTCTCCTTGAGGTGTGGCCGTTCCTTTTTTAATATGGAAGATAAATTAATGAGACTCCGTATTGATTATTAGAAAGTTATCAAATCAATATCAAGAGCATGCATCCTCTACCTCATATTAATGAATTGTTTGATCAACAAAATATTGATTAAAAAATTTCTAAGATTTATCTTCATTCTGTATGTCTTCAATTGAGGATGAAGAAGAAGGATATACCCAAGAAATCATTATTTACAAGGTATAGACACTATTAATTTATAGTGATATCATTTGGTCTTAATAATTATCCCATTATGTTCATGGTTCTAATGAATAGAATATTTATAGATTACCTTGATTAGTTTATGATAGTCCTTATAGATGACATTATTTTACAATCAAGGTGAAATGAGGAGCATGAAGATCATTTGTGTATTGTATTGAAGATCCAGAGGAAGGAGAAACTCTATGAAGAATTTTCAATGTAAAAATTTTGGCTTCAAATATTTTCATTCATGGGTCATATAATATCATGTTTGGGTATACCATTAGATCCTTCAATAATAGAATTTATCAAACATTGGACTTGACTAACCACTGTGACTAATATCCATTGTTCTCTTGCTTTGGATAGATATTATAAGTGCTTTTTGCATCATTTCTCATGACTATCTAATCTAATTACCAAGTTAACTAAAAAGGTAGCTAAGCTAATTTGGATAGAAGAATGTGAAGAGAATTTCAATTAATTTATCATTTGGTTAGTCAGTTAACCTATTCATACATTACCCATTAGTGGATATGGGTATGTAATCATTTGTGATGCGTAAAAGAAGGCACTGAGACAAATTCTCCTGTTGAATGATATATCAGTATATTATACCTCACACAAATGGAAGATTTAGGAGAAAAATCACCCTACTCATGATTTTGAGTTATCTATGGTAATGTTTTCATTTAATATATATTTGTATTATATTTATGGAAAAAAATGTGATATATTTAACGATAAAAAAACATTAATGTATATTTTCACATAGAAATAGATTAATATTCCCTAGAGAATATTGATAGAGTTTAATGAATATTATGAATTCCCAATAAATTTACACACTGGGGATGTGAACAATGTGGAAGATTCTCTAAGTCGAAAGTATCGCTCTTTCTTATAAATTTGATGCGGATAAAAAAAGATCCATTTTTTTAGATTTGAAAATGATAGATCTTGAGATCTTGAAGGCATGGGGAAATATTATCTTTCTCAAATGAGTGGTAAACCATCTATCCAAGTGAAGATTATAGGGGAATATAAATATGATGTTGAGCTATATAAGAAGGTGATAAATGTTCCAAAAGCTAACATTTATTTTTATGGGGTGAAAATATTTAGGAACAATGTATGTTTTCCATCTATAACAGATTTGAAGATGGATCTATTGGATGAGGCTCATAGTTCATTATTCTTTATTCAACGTAGAATTATGTAAATTTATAGATATTTAAAAGAGGTTTTATGGTAGGATAAGATGAAGAGAGATATTATTGAGTATCTATATCAGTGTTTAGTATGTTAGTAATTCAAGTATGATAGATAGAAGTGTAAGGGGATGTTACAACCATTACCCATACCGGAATTGAAATGGGAAAAAATCACCATCTATTTTATTATCATATAATATTTATCTATTGATTATGTTTCAATAATATAAATTAAAAAGGTTATAGGATTTAATGGAGTACCACAATCTATTATATCTCATTGGGATATGATTTTTTCTTAAAAGTCTTGGAGATGTATTTAGTTGTCTCTTGATAACGAGTTAAGTTTCAGTTTGACATAACATCCTCATACATTTTTCTAGTCTAACATAACCATCCAAAACATAGAGTATATATTAAGATCTTTCATTATGGATTCCAATGGTGGATCAACAACTTTCTCTGGTCAAGTCTTCACACAATAATAGTCTTCACATAGGATTTCAAATGGTTTATTATGAACATCATTATGAAAATAAGTGTATAAAAACATCCTTCTAGGATTAATATGAATAAATAAATCTATTTGGAATTTATCTTTCTAATAAAATGTCAGAGAAAGTTATAACTATTAAACATCACATCAAGGTAGCTAAGAGTTGATAGAAAAGATTTACTAAAAATCATTGATAACATCTAGGATTTTTACTTGGCGAGAAATATTTTCTGTAAATCTCTTTATGGAATATGGTTATGATATTTGGAAATAATGGAAATATAATCCCTAGGTATATTTTGCATTTTTATTTTCCTGATCGAGTAGGGGTGGTTGGTTACCTCTCAGCACTTCCACCAAACATTTGTCATGTTCATGACATGTTTGATGTATCCCTTTATAGAAATTACATTACAAATCCTTAAAATGTACTACAATTTTAGGTTTTATCATTGGATCATGAAATTTATCTTGAGTAACAACTGGTATAAATAATATATTATAGAGATAAAATACTATAGAAAAAGACTAATCCCCTTGTTAATGTTCTTTGGTTAAATCATAAATAAGAAGAAGCTACATGGGAACCTAAGGATGTTATGAAACAAATATATACTCATTTTCTGTTACAATAGATATGTAATTTCATGGGATAAATTTATTTAAAGGTGGGAATAATGTAACAACCTAATATTTTATGAAATATTACTCCTCAAATAAAAATTTTCAATTAATTTTTATATAAACAACCTCGGGTAAAAATAAATCATAATCTACTATGATATTAAAACCATTTTATAAAATTGGTGGATATGAATAGAGTTAACTAATTTTTTAAAATATTATTGTTTACATGTTTGTAAAATAAATTATTGGATTATCAATTTATTTGAAATAAAAAAAATGAAATCATTTGATAGTAGAAGATATATTTTGAAAAAAAATTGTTTTTATGCATGAAATATATTCTTATAAATTAAATTAATAAATATTGGTTAGTAATTTTAACAAAATGTATATATTATATATTCAATAATTATTTTGACATTAATCTCATATTTTTTACTTTGAATGGGATAATAATTAATCTTCTATTATACTTTAAAAATAAATTTTTTCTAAAACCAATTTTCATCACAATATTTGTACTTATTTAAAAATTAATTTCAACCACGGATAGGTATTTAATTTTAAAAAATAGATTCCATATTTATAATTTTTTGAATCAAATTTGGTAAGTAGTTCCCTTTTATTTTTAGAAATTATGAATAGTAACCATGGTAAAATTTATTAACCTGGTAAAGTGTAAATCAAGATGATCGGGGTTAAAACTAACTGTTAATGCCACCATTTTTATCTATATTCCTTTTAGATGAAGTTAGTTCAACAATTATCATTTTAGCCATGAAATTAAATTTTTTTCATTGGCCACTATTCCGTAAATGTGATCCACATAATACTAAATGAAATGAAAGTTACAAATGTTACACTATTTGTTTTAAATATCTCATATGTTTTCACTTATGTAAATAAGTTGGGAATAAATATTAATGGAAATCATGTAAAAAGAAAACTATCTTCATTATAATTCTTTACTTATAATTTTTAGTGATTAATTAATTACCTTAAATTATTGAACAATGAAAATATAGTATTTATTTGATTAATAGAAAAATAAAATAAAAAATTTGAAAAATATTAAATGTAATATTATTTGAGTGAGTTTTGTTCCATGTATTTTTGGATAAATATAAGAAATTAGTTATGTGTAAATGTATTATAATTTTATTTCATATTTTTATTAGACTCTTTAAAGTAAAATTAAATGAATAGTTCCTAAATTTAGATTAATGATATTTTATAATAAATAATAATTTGTTAAATTATTTAAAATTCAGAAAAAAATTATCTTTGTAAAGTGAAGGGAACATGGTTGAATCCATAATCCTCGATCCATTTATAATTCACTTTTACATTAATGATAAAATTATTAACACTTTACGGTTAAAATAATTATTACTCCCTTGAAGGTAAAAAAAATTATCAAAGGGATTAATCTAAATGAAATGGTTTAAAATGATAAACAAATCTATACGAATTTCAATTGATGTATTTTTTAACCCTCTTCCCGTTTTCTTTAAATTCTTGTCCATTTGGAGGAATTTTTCTAGAGAATGAGTTTTTTATATTTTAATTATTTATGAAATTCTAGGAGTGTCCTCTCCCAAACTTATATAATGACACAAACATTCCTCTCCCCTGAAACACTTTGAGCTATATATCTCAACAATACCCCCCCAAAAAATACCTTATAAAATTCCATAGAGACATTCTAGATGTGCTGATATTACCAAAAGACTAACCATAGGATCCTTATAATGATATCTAAATTCGTTCTTTCAATGAAATAGTAATATCTTCAATCGATCAATTTTTTTACTTCTTATCTACATCCTATAACTCTAAGATATTTATAAGAAAATAATAATGTTGCTCGTTCATACGTTTGGGCTACAACCTCTACAAAGTGAGTTGTTTTGTTTTTCACTTCTATTTAAATTGGATTTTAATAAGTATAGATTTGATTAATATAAATTATTTATATTATATAATAATAAATATATAAAGGGGAATTATTATTTATATTTCTTTTGTTCCATCTGTCAAAAAGTTATATCAATGTTCATATGTGTGTATGACCAACCGTATCTATGAATGGTGTAATTAATTTTTCTATATATAACTTTTATGAATGAATATAAGTATATAAATATTGAATATATAGTATATATATATATATAACTATAAAAATTTTGGACACGATGGAACAATAATTTTTGTGCAGGTTATAAAAATACTAAATTGAAATAACCATGATAAACGAAAAAGATAACACCTAGAAAAAATGATTTTTACAAGTAATTAGATAAATTGGTTTGAAATTATTATAAATGGATCATATATTATATTATAATTTTTTACATGATTTTAATATAGAATTATAATAAATTTATTTTTTATTATGAAGGAGGTTAGAGCTCTTTCAAAAAAAGTGTAACTTGAGGTAAGGGTTTATCATCTCAATATATCTTATTTGGAAAATATGTTATGTCTTGAATCTATATTATTTTATTTGGATTATACACTAATCATTGGCATGTTAATTCATTAATTTACTTATTTTCATGATATTTTTTTATTTTATTAGAAGTTATTCTTTAATGGATCTAATGATTCAAAATTTACCAAAGTGGTAATGATTTTAAGTTACAATCTCAAGGTTTATCAGGATTTTTTTTGTGATTAAGTTTCTGATAATGAAAGATAATGTTCTACCTCTAAAATAACTCATGAATTTTAATCTCATCTAGTTATTTCTGTAAATTATATTTTTTACTTTCATCTTTCTCACTTTATGTATTTCAGAATCTGAAAGAATGCCTTTAAGGAAAAATGAAATTATTTATCTTTTTAGTAAAAAATATATTCTCTTCTATTTACGAGTTTTACAAAAATTCTCTCAATATTAATTTTAATATTATCATATGATTATTTAATGTCCTTTTTACGAATGATTTACTTCATAAAAAATATTTTAAAAGGAATTGTTTTTCCTTTTTCTAAATGAGGATCTTTTGCCTTTTTTATAAAAGTTTTAAAGGAATGTTTTGATTTAACTTAAAATGAATGAATAGAGTTTCCCACCTCCATGTCCACTCAATGGTTTTATTTTTCTTCTAATAGTATCCAAGGTTATTTTAAATAAAGATATTATCTATAATATTTTGGAAAATTTTATGTCTTAATGTAGTGATTTAAAAGTGAAAATAATTTTTCCTTAAAAAATATTTCAAGTAATATTTAATGGTTTTCAATTAAGTTTAAATCCTTTGATGTTACTAATTTTTTAATGAGTTTTTGATCGAATTATACAATCCTTATTCTTTCTCTAGATGGTTTTTTTATTATGATGAAAAAATGTTTAAGAAACCTTTTTATTCATGGGATATTTTATGATGAAATAATGAAATGTTTAGGAGACCCATTTCATTCCCACAAGTTATACATTTTTTGGATGTATAACTAAAAAATGAACATATATTGGTGTGGAAAAATATAAAATGAATAATAATTAAAATTAATGGTGGAAATGAATATGAAATTACTTGTTAATACAATTAACTGTGATAGAACCACAAAGTTCAAGTAAATATATTTTTTACAATCATAGTAGAAACAAATCATTAGACAATGTTAGTAAAATCCATCATGATAGATTCAATATTTATTAATAAAAACAATAATAAAATTTTTTAATTCCAAAAAATTTCTAAAATATGTGGTTTCTAAATTATTCTATAATGACATAGTACCAAGGGTTTCAAAATTTAATTTTTTATTGATTTTTAAATATGTATTACTTGCATGAAAAAATTTATGATAGGGAATTTTGGTGATTTTTTTCAAGTATAGATAATAATAATGAATTCGGTAAGTTCACTATGAGAATTAATACCTTATATAGAGTAATCAAGATAATGTTTTTGGATTAAATAATTATAGAGGATTAATTTGTTCATCATCTTCATCTAATCACCATACTGTGTTTATCATCTAAAGAAGTATCCAATAAAATAAAATCAATACAATAATATTACCATTTGGTCGATACTATATTGGTACATTCTTGATATAACATCGAATAAAAAAACTTCATTATTAAGCCTATTTATCTTCTCTAATTGATTTTTGGTAAACCTGATTAAAACAAAAATTTAAAAGATATGATTTCTTTAAAAAAAATATAAAAACCAAAATAGTTGTTAATAAAATATTTTTAAAAAATTAAAATCAATAATAAAACAAATTCTAAATAAAAATTGGAAATAAAAAAATAGGGTACTTTTTCTTTGCATTTGAAGTCATATTTTGATGTCTTGTGATCCAATATACGTTCAATTATAGTCAATGTTTTGTAGTGTTGGAACATTTCAATTGTTAAATCTTATAGATAGTTCATAACTAAATTTAAAACTAAAACCACTCAATATCATAAAAAATAACATGCATTAAATGAACATGAAAATAATTTATATTATGAAAATGTAGTTATTGGATTATGGATCCAACAAATGTGACATTTCTATATTATAATGAGTATATACTATAGAATTAAAAACTTTTATTCTAAATTGTATTCCATGTAGATAGGAAATGAATAAATGATATATTGTATATTATATGAGGAATTATAATTTTTATTTCATGACGATTTTGTATTTTGAAGCATATGTATGATGTTTGGATTAAAAATGGTCTTACATTTGAGATTTGTTTATTATTTATTCCAAACGAACAATGAGATATAATTTTTATAACCATACTATACAGCATTTATTAATTATCTAATATGGTGATTTATTTTAAAATGAATACATTTGAAAAATAATTAATGAGAGGAAAGTAAGACTTGGAGTATTTAATGGCCAACATATATGAATTGTTCCATTTATTTAAAGTGATTTAGTTTTATAAGAGGATATGCAAGAAAAATTTTATTAGGTTATAAAAAACCTCAAATGACTAACAATATTAATTGGTATATTGAAGTAATTTAATTTCCTATAGAGAGTGATAATAATGTAACATTCATAAAAGGTAAAACTACTATATGAAAATATATCACCAAGAGTGTTAATTATATGAAATCTTTAAAATATATGAGATCTAAAATGAACTCTATGTTCAATAACCATGTCTGAGACTTTGTGTATGCACCAAAAATTATGAGACCTATATGATACAAAGGTTTAGTTATCATATAAGAACTAACATTTATGGTAGAGTTTCCTCCTACAATTATTACCTGATAGAAAACGATATAATATATTAATGTTATTCAATTAGAGGAGAACCTTTACATGGTTGTGATGGTACTATAAATTTGTATATTTCTTCTCAAAAACGAATATTATGATTATTTGATATGTAAAATTGGTAACCAAACTACTTTTCTTAGTAGGAATTCAGATGAGGACATGTATATTGTATAAATTAAGGGTTTTGAGGATCCAAATAGTGTTCCTGAGATATAAAATTTTTAATGATACAATTATGGAATGAAAATTGATTTTTAATGTAGTAATATATAGTTTGATGATTTAGTGAAATATATTTTTTTCAATCATGTATTTTGATGAATCTTCAATAAAAAAATGAGATAAAATGAGTTTTATAGTATTTCTAGGATTTTATATGGATGGCGTACTACACATTTTAAATGTTATCCTAACATTAATTTATAAAAATATATATTTTGGAAAATTATTCTCAATGAAAACATAGTTGATGTATCATATATAATATATAAGTGTATATAAAGAGATATATCAAAGGGTTTTCTTGGTTTGTGTTAGAATGCATGCATTTATAAAGTGTCAAATAATTTTAACATGGATAACTATAATAATTGGTTTTATAAATGGTACATGGAATGTGTAACAAACCTAGAAAAGTGACAATTAATAGGATAAATGTTAATAATCATGTTAAAAAGGCGAAACATTATTTTTTGAAGCCTATTTGATTAGAACTCCACATATAAGCATTTTGGCTTGGAGTAGCGATCAATATGGTTGACCTCATGGGAATCTTCCCAAGGTGAGTGTGAGTGAGGAAAAAACACACTAAAAGATTATGTGTTGGCCTGTGGGGATAGTCATTAGTCTGATAAGAGACCCTAGTGCACAATATCATGTGGTATTCTGGGAAGGAATCCAACTAATTACAAGAGACCCATGGGGTCAGCTAACTAGGTTCATGGAACGAGGAAGACTGGGTTGTGGCAAATGGCATCACAGACAATACCTAGCTTGAAGTGCATTAGCATTTCTTGGGTTTGTGGATTGGGTCCACAATGAAAGAATTTTTCATTAAAGTGTTGGAGAGTGTAACACCCCTAGAAAAGTGATACTTAAAAGTATAAATTATAATATCAATGTTAACAAGGTGTAACTTTATTTTTGGGATCCTTCCTAATTAGAACTCAAATTCCATGTCTGCTTTCCGTGGTGTAGTGATCAGGATGGGTGACCTCCTGTGATGTTTCCTAGGGGGTGTGCGAGTGAGTAAAAACATACGAAAATAACATTTTATTGGACTATGGGGATATTAATTAGTTGAATAAGCTACCCTATTGAGTAATGGCCTATGTTGTGTTTGTAATGAAACCAATGTATTTGAGAAGACCCATTGTGTCAGATGACTAGGATCATTTCTTGAGGAAGACCGGTTCATCATATAATGAGTCTTATAAAGGGTAAATGTCTTTTTAAGAAGTTACATAGGAATTTATTGAGTAAGATAATATTTTTTTTGGAAATTAGATCCATTATTTTTATTATGTTTTATATATATCCCAATTTCACCTATGCATCAATCATAACATATATATACTAATAAAATTTGAGGGAATTATTATTTTACATTGAGGAACATTTTTTTACTTTAATTGAATCAATGATTTCTTTCTTATTTATTGGTGGTTAGGAAAACATCATTGTAAATATTTAAACTAATTATATATTCCAAGCTAAAAAGTATGATGCAATGGTCCAAAATTATAGTTTTGGTGTTTATGAATTTTGAAGGGTATTTTGGAAATTTTTCATATATGAAGATAAATGGTAAATTCAATAATGTAAATGGAATACATTTTATTGATGGTTCCATTATTCTTAGATTTTGATATTTACCCTGTAGTGATAATGTGTAATGGATCAGAAGAGTTTTTATTTTAATATTTGTTTTAAAATTAAGTATTTATTTAATTACTTTTTTGAATGCTTCTTTTTATTTTTTAAAAAATAATGAGAATATCTTGAAAATTGGACCATAGATTGAAATTATATTAGTATAGTATTTATCAGAGTGTGGTATTTCATTTATCATCAAAATGATTTGATGTTAGGTTTTGGGTCGGTCCTAAGATTTTCGAGATATCATTTTTATATATCGAGTCAATCACTCCATAAAACCGAATTTTTTAATATATTATTAAGTATCTAAAATAAACAGATTTAACATAATCTATAGAGTAACAGGATTTTCCCTAAGGTAGGATAATGAATTCTCTCATTATCATGTCCCAGAATAACAGTAAGTAAACTCTCCCATCCCACCTCAAATACGAAAATGGCTAATGACCATCATTGATGTATCCACTAAAATTATGGGAGGAATTACCCCTAAATATAAAATATCACTTATTATCAAGAAAAATCATATAGGATAATATAAATAAACTATCAACAATGTATTATAAAATATTCTTGTATAATTATATATCCATAATTTAATGAAATGTAAAATAATTAAAACACCATGAACATATAACACATCCTAAATAGATATAAGGAAAATTTAGTCAAAATATGTTAAACATGAATGTATTTTTCATACTGAAGACTCCTAGATTATAGGTACCACATATAATATCCATCTCTATCATATATGATAATATATTATTTTTATCTAAAAATCGATCTAGAAACATGGGAGAACAATGGATGAGTGTGTATACTATGTTGAGAAATGAAACTCAGTGTGGAAATTCCAAGAAGTGACTGAAACATATGAAAAAATAGGGTCTACAAATATTGATAATAAAAAAATGTAGTAAAGATTAACACTTTAACAAATTATCATTAATCTCTCAAAAATTGAAAGTTTTTAATATTTTCAAACAAAGGGGGGCCATACAACTGAGGCCAAGCATCACAATACCAACTCCAAAAAAAAACCAAAAAAGAACACAAACATGGAAAACAACCAATATCCAAACAATAACAAAAGTATATCAATAACAAGAATGTAATACTAGTTAGAAAACATGACAAACCAAACATTAAATGTTGAGAACCCCATGATTAGAAATTCCTCGAGTCTTAGGGGATGATAGGTCCATGACCATGCCATTATATAGGACTAAGCTCGATCCCTTTATTCCTTAGGTTCACTCAAGTTCATATACTATGGTTTGTTAACCATTAATGATGATAACAAATTTAGTCCCTACATTCTCTTGTCATAGGTTGTTTCTAAGACTTCCGAACTGCATACACATCCCCAAACAACCGATATGCCTCTATCACTACTATGAAAACACAACCGAACAACAATCCCCAACATATTAAGACCACCTGAAATGATTTAAACAACACAAGTGAAAGTCAGGAAATGTATCACCACTAATGAGAGGAACAACCAATGATATCTACTTCATATAAACTCCACCATAAAATACCATCACCACAGATTAATAATTTCAGCAAACTTAAGTCCCTTAAAATCATTCAAATATAGATCTTCCATCAATAAATTGAGGTATAATGACTTAAAATCTAATGAAGGAAAAATGTTATGATATTAAAGTATCAAGACAAGATTAATTGAGAGGGATTTAAATAATACATAAAGAGACAAAAGTGACCCTCAACTATGAATTGGATCCCATGAGAAATAAGAACAAATTTGAAATCCACCAACCAACTATTACAGAAAATAGTTCTCCACTATAGCATCTACTCCAACAATAATACCATAAACTAGGGGAGAAAAGAACACCATAAACCAAGATACCAAAGGACCAAGAGAGGAAAATAAATGCCACTATGGGTAGAGTACACCACCAAAAAGACGAAAGGAACCACCATGTTTTTGAACTTGGTTGACTGAGAGTGGATCAACCACAATTATCTAAGAACATTCACATATAAGAATAGTAGGGTGAAAGAAAAATTTGGTTACAAAATAGAAATATTAACAATGGATAAGAAGTGAGTGATGAAGTGTAAAAAATAAGAATACCCTGATATATGGTGAAACCAAAACTAGGAGGAAAACTCTCCCAATAAAACCAATAAGATAAGATAAGAAAACAAAACCTTATTGAGTAGATAATGATGAACCATCTAAGAAACAAGAGGAATACACCACCATGATAATGATTCTTGGTGAGAAACCATATTAGTTCCATGAGGAGAAGAATAGAGTGGGTGAGTGTGACACCATTCTCTATCAAATTATCATCAATCACAAAGATATTTTTGATAAATTATTATCAAGATAAAAATTAGTCACTTTCAAACCAATCACCAAGTAATAACATTTTCATGTTTTTCAAAATAAAAAAACATATTATTCTTAATATATAGATAATTAGTGACCATATTACTTACTTCATACTAGTGGTAAACATATACATTCAATCATAGTCCAACTATGCAATGATCTGGACCCCAAGTCCTAAAGTAGAGTAATAATACCTAGGCTCTAAGACATTCTATGATAAAATCTAGACCTTGGTTTTCTCATAGAGGAGCAATGGTTATAAATCTCTAGACAAAAGTAAATCACTACACCAAACTCTATAGATATTGGAAATCATCCAACTGAAATGAGGATGGTAGTAACAAAAATACCTATTTTAAAACAATAGGACCTTATATATATTCACAATTTTCCTAAAAATTGATTTACCATATATGCACCATTTTGAGATATTGAAGGGGGACCACTATACACATCTCATATCAGAGTCATTGCCGATATTAATTCAACCTAAAACATAGATGTATGGGTGAGAAACTAAAGTTTAATGTCTATTAGTCATGTACCTAGATTTGGGGGTGAAATTAAAGTAGTATTTTAAATCATATTCCACCTTAATCAAGTTGTTTAGCAAGATAAATTTTTTAAACACTCTGGTGAATCATATTATATCATAATCACAAGTATCACCTATATCCCCTAACCCATTTCTATTGGTCAATGAGAATAAATAAACATATAAATTATCATGTATCACTACCTAGAATACGGGAGGAGATGGACATATACTCATATATCATTATCCATCCCAAACCCATGTTCATGTGTGAGTTATGAAATTAATTAATTTAGCACACCAACACCATCAGTTTCTATCGATTACTCAACTATAACACATCCCATGTATATGAATAGAAAAATATATAAATTATCCTAAATTAAAAATTCTTTGTCTCAGTCTTATTTACCATCTATTATAATTTTTCCCAACACTTTCATATCCATCCACTATAATTTCCAAATCCTTACCACATTAAAATCCAATTAAAACCTTAATCCATTTTGTGGATTATTTTTTAACTATTTCACTATAATATTAATATCAATAATAGAATTAATATTAAAACCCAAATCTCAAAATCCTTTTCCAAATCATAAAAAATGGCCAAAAGAGTAAAAAAATATTCCCCATAAGACTTATATTTTATTTTTACCCAGTATAAAGTGGTTCACCATTTCAATTAAAAAGGCTCATATAATAATTAAATATAATCATCAAAATAATTTAGTTTAGTCAATTAATTAGTCATATAATCATAATGTAAACAATTCATAATTTATAGAATAATATTTTATCAATATTAAGTCTATTATTCTTTTCATTCATAGTGAACATCATTATCATTAAACAACAATGTGCCATGAATAAATTTTCAATTTACATCATATGAAAAAATTTACTCATAGTATTATTGTAACGACCAAAATTTTTTAAATTGAAATTACCTTATTATAATTATATTATATATTATAATCACATAAAATCACATTAATAACACAATTCAAACATTATAATTGATGAATGTATAAAATAAGATGTATTTATTGAAGTTAAGGAACCTTTACCGATGAAATAATAACTTGACCTTAGGAATAGTAATACGAATCTTTTGAATATTAAAGAAAAAAATAGAATAGTAACCTCACTAATGAATGTATAAATAAAATTAAGGCATCCTATAAATGATATTATGATGTAATTATTTCAAATTATAAGGAAATAAATGTTTTGAAAATTATTAACTATGTGTTGGTATTTTTATATGTTATGAATCTTTAATTATAATTTTATAATTAATATAATTATTTAAAATAAAATTTATTATAATTAAATGTATTCATAAGTTAATATATTTTATTATTATTATTTTAATATAATTTAATGAGACCTCTTTAAATTTTTAAAAGTGTTACAAAATCAGTTATAATTTCAAATATATATTTTCCATGAAAATAATGAATTTAATTAAATATTAAATTTCTAACATTTTGAAAATTTATTTCATTAAAAAAAGTTCATTTTTTATTTCTAGGCATCAGAATATGTTTAGGGTTATTTTTTGATATTTTTCTAAAATACGTGAATTTTTGTGAATAGTAAAATATAGTAATTTACGGTTTAAGCCAAATACATGAATTATAGAGTCATAGATTACTTATGAATGATTTGAGCCTATAATATAAAAACTATAGATCATTATTTTAATTATTTAGGTGATAATTCTCAAAATATTCATAGTCTAGAGTTAAAATAATAACCTAATGAGTAAAAAATGAAAAACACCCATCTCTTCCGTCACAATACCACCCCCACCTCCTCTCGTGACACATTTAAATATTTAAGAATTGTCAAAATTAATAATAATAATCTTACAAATCCCCTCCCCCACATCTATTATATCTCTGTGTCATCAAAAAACCAAACAATTTTCCATAATAAGGTTTTCAAGGGGGAGAAACTCAAGAGGTAAATCACTCCTTCCCTTTATTTTAGTTTCTTTTCATGTTCTTTTCTTATTATCTCCTAACATAACCCCATACAAATGGTATGATAACTCCCATTCCTCCCATATACTATAATTTTATTGTGATAAGGTAGTAATACCTCATTAAACACTTATCGTCTCCCTTTTGTTCAAAAAATGAAAATGTTGTTCATTAGGTGTTAATTTATCATCTTCGAGGACAATTTTTTTTATTTTCCATTAATGAATTATAGGATGGTTAGAAAACCATTTTTATGGTTAAAAAATTATAATATTTTTATCAAAACCCATTTAATTTTATTTAATAATTATATACACAAGATTCTAAATAATAAAACAAAACATGTTCATTGTGAGCGAAAAAATTTCCAAAATAATCCAAACAATAATCACTAACATCTTAACTAATGATTTATCCACAAAAAAAATAACCAAACTAATTATATAAAAATTTTACCTTACATATTTTCATTAATAACTTATAAATTTTATTATATATTTATATTTTCATCTTACATGAACTTCCATACTCTTATACAAGAGAACCGATCACGAAAACTAAGAAAATGAGAACTCCTAAATGATGAAATTGAACACTATAACTCATAAAAAAGGAAATAAATGAAATAAATAAAATTATAATAAATAAATTACATTTATAAAAGGTTATGAATTTATTAATTAATAGATTAAATATTATTATTCAGGATATTAAGATCAAGTGAAGAACCGTTGCAGACATAAGTTAAGGGATTCTACCCGAACCTCCATTTTTTTCATTTGGTTTACTCTTTATCTATTTTTAACCCAATGTAATGGTTATTTATTTTTGTATTATTCTTCTAAATTCTGTTAATATGTTTTAAAATCATGAATGTAGATCATATCATCCCTCTTTTATGGGGTAATACATGCTTTATAAATATTCCCTTTTCAATTATTCCTAATAAGCAAGCGCAATTCTAGGGAACATCCCAATTTCTTAGATACTTCGAAGTTCCCTCCATAATATATTTTAAGCAATAATAATTTTTTCTAAGATCAATCATTTCATCATGAAAAATACTATTGTTCATTTCTTGTTTTATGAAAAAATTATTCCTTTTCCACTTTAAGTTCACATTAATATTTTCATTATACCGCACTAAAATGATTCATTTCTAAAGTTTCTTAAATACACATTTTATATGTTTCCACTTCAATTGGACTTAAATTATCATTATACATGCCTATTTTCCATTATTAATTTCCTTTGTTGGTTTTGAATCCATTATTTCATGGAAACATTTAGATATGCTCATTTTTTAAGCCTTGTGATAGTACTATGATACCCATTTCATTCCATGGGTAACCCTTATGTTTATTATTAATGTGGAAAAAATATACATAAACATGTTCTGATGGGTTTTATAGATATTTATCCAATGAATTGGGTATTGTTTATTCTCATGAGACATCCAATTGGGACATCATGTGATCCTGATTCCATTATGGGACTTTTTCCACCATGTATAAGTTATTACCCTTGAATCATGTTTATCTCATGTTATATATTCATTCCGAATTCATAAAATTACATGATTATATATTCCCATGTTATAAATGATTTTCTTCCTTATGTTTATTCATGTTCCATGCCTTTTATGTCATCATGTTTTGATTTCTAACCCATGTTCTTTGTTTTATTCCAATGCATATTTCCTAACAGGGTTTTTTAGCTCATCCCTTATGTTCATTTATTCCCAAAGTTATCCTTTGCAGTTATAGGAGATAAATGGAAGTTAATAGATCAGTATATAGATTAAATAAAATATATTTTCATTATTTTAATTACATTCATAATTTAATAATGATAGTAGACTTTATGATCCTTAGCTAGTAATTTGACGATTAATGAAGGTGAAAATCATGTAATGATATGGGTAAAAGTTTAAGATCTATATTGTTTTTATTAAAGGAAAATTTTATTTTTTTTGTATTAGGATTAGAAAAATTTATATAAAGTCTTAGGTTCTAGCACATATGTACCTAGGAGTAACAACTTTGATAGGGCGTTCCAAGCAAGACTCAGGGCAACCTAGTACACTATAATGGGCCATACTACAAACCTGGATTGACACTCATAGGGGACATGATTTGGTAAATTCATAATCTCATTATAAACCATTATTAAAGGAAAACATTCCCATAAGAATATAGTAAAATAAATAAACCATATATAAATAATATTAAAGCTTAGTGAGTCAAAAAGTTAGGATACACTTTTCATTTACTAGTTTATTCTTCTATTTTATATGTTTTATTTTTATATTCTTATTTACTAAGTATTAAATACCCTTAATTGTACTTTATTTTTCTTAGTTATTGGATATAAATAGAATAACCTATGACAACAATTAATGTGGTAGACAATGTGATTATTCCCCTAATGATATGGCAAATATGAAGGGAATGGGTGCTCAAAATGTTATGGCAATACTTTCATAGATATCTCATGTTATTAATAATAACTTGACTCATGTGGAACACCCTTGTTCTCAAAATAAATAATCAGTTGAGGTAGAATCATTTATTTAAAAAATATATCCCATGTTTAGTGGATCTTCTGATCTCCTCCTCAGAGAATAATAGATTGTCTCCGTTGAGAAGATATTATCAATCCTCTAGTGATCATAAGAAGAGAAATTTGTGCTAGTGGTATATCATTTTCATGGGGATGCTAATCAGTGGTGGACACCGATCATGAAGATAAAGTCCATGGTGGAAATTTAATCCATGGAATGGGAAGATTTCAGGAAAAATATTTTTCCAAAACTTGCAATATTAAGATGGAAAGGGAATTCCATAGACTAAAGAAAAAGGAAGATGAGTCTGTGTACGAGGAAAACTTCAAAAGGCTTGAAAGACACTTCTCTAGAATTTTCATCAACAAAAAAATCATGTTGGATCACTTATTTAGCATACTAAATCTAAGTATATGAAAATCATTGGAAGTTTTAGGATTCAATATTTATAAAGAGATTATCTGTTGTGCCCTCAAGGTTGAAATGTTGATAGGATATTTTCTTTTCTCTAATGGTTCTGGTTAAAAAAAACGTAAAATGGAGTCTAATATTGGTGATAAATACCATGATAGAAAGAAGACCCTACATCCCACGTGTTAAAAGTGAGGGAAGAAGCATCATATAAACTATATAAAGGGAACTAATATATGCTTCTATTATGGAAGAGAAGGGAATATCACTAATAAATGATGAATGGATATGATGAATCCGACTAACGAAGCAGAAGAAAATAACTTTCAGATCAACACTCAACTTATATTATAGTGTTTCAACTGGATGGAGCAATGGAATTATGCAAACAATTTCCCTAATCTAAGGGTTGTTGGAATAAATAAACAACCACAACCTCTAAGGTAGTAAGGAATGGAATTTGCTATCACTACTACTGAGGTGGATCCTGACAATGATGTGGTGCTATATATTCTATTAATTCATTCATTAATTTAGAAAATACTATTTGATTATGGTTATATGCACTCTTTAATATCTTTCAAGTTTAGGAGAACTATTCAATCACCACCTCAAAATTTGGAGGTAGAGTTATTTGTGAGAATTAATAATGGGAAAATTATTGCACCAATGTTTATAACTACTCCCAAGTTAATGTTTGTGGACTGAACCTCCCATATAATATTTCATGTTATCTTTGGTAGTATTTTATGTAATATTGGGCATGAATTGGCTATCTTTATAGAAATCCAACATCAACTGGGGGGAAAGGGAGATCAATATTCACATCCCAAAGCATCCTCTAATTCTATACAAGTGTAAGGAGGAATATGAATCTATTTTGTAATTATCATCTCAATTATGGATAATGTTTTCTTATGAATAAACATATATATCTTAAAAGCTTTAGATAATGATTATAATCATGCTCGAAGACATTCCCACTATGAGGGAATACAATGATGTGTTCCCTAAAGAGTTGTATGGTGTTTCTCCTGATCAAGATGCTGAGTTCTCAATTGAGTTTATTCTTAGATATCTATCTATTTCAAAGTCACCTTATATAATGGACACTATTGAGATGGATGAACAAAAGAAGCAGTTACAGGAGAATATGGAAAAGGGGTTTATAATCTAGAGTGTCTCACCATGGGGTGCACCAGTCCACTTCTTCAAATAGAAGGATGGGTCAATGTTTATCTACATTTTTTTATTGTGAACACAAAAAAATCATGATAAATAAAAAGTATCACCTACCACTGATATATGACTTGTTTGATCAGCTATGTGGGGCTAGTTATTTCTATTAAGTGGAACTTCATCTAGGATATCACTAATTAATGGTGAGGATTGTAGATATTCCCAAGAATACCTTTCAAATTAGGTATAGAAACTATGAGTTCATAGTGGATCTCTTCAGACTCACTAATGCTCTAAAAAATTTCACGGATTTAACGAATTGAGTCTTTAGAGATTACCTCAAAAAAAATTGTAGTCTTTATCGGTGATATTATGATATACTTCAAGAGATTGGAAGAACGTTATGATCATTTGAATACTATTCTATAGACTTTGTGAAGTGTGAAAAGATATGAAAACTATAGTAAATGTGTGTTTTTTATAGGGTAAGTATCATTCATGGGCTAATCACTAGTAAAGGGATATCTATAGATCCTTCCAAGACAAAGGAAATAAAAGAGTGGCCTTAGAGAACATCTGTTATGAAGATCCATATTTTCCTTTGTCTAGTTAGGTATTACCAACTATTATTGAATAAATTCTGACACTTTTCAAATCCACTAACAAGATTACTCAGAAGTGAGAAAAATTATTTCTGGATTAGGTACTGTGAAGACTACATTAAAGAGTTGAAAATGTGTCCTATCACTGCACCAGTGCTCACACTACCAAAAAGTGGACAACTCTTCACGATATACAATGATTCTTAAAAGAAATAAATATGTTGTGTGCTGAAACAAAATGATAAAGTAAAAAAACCTCAAGGGAGTTTAAAATCACTGATAAAAACTATCTGAAACATGACCTGGAGTTGGAAGCTATGATATTTTCATTGAAAATATCGAGACATTTTCTCTCTAGGGAGAAGTGTGAGATATATAATGATCATAAGAGTACCAAATATATATTCACATAGAAGGAATATCATCAACACTTTCTCAAATGATTTCTCCAACACCCCTTATAGATAAAATAAAGTATTCTCAATGAAATGAAATAGAAATTTAGAAGAAGGTGGAAGCCATGAGAAAAGGGAAATCCTCAGAGTTCATAATGTACGATGAAGGAGTTGGGTGATTTGGGTAATGATTACATATACCATATGATCCATAGATAAAGAATGAGATTCTAAATGATTCACATAGTTGAACCTTATCTATTCAGCTAGGGATAACAAAGATGTATTTGGATCATCAAGAGAATAATTGGTGGGACAATATGAGAAAGGAGATCACTGAATTTACATGAAAGTTCATGGTATGTAAGCAAGGTAAGGCCAAGAAGAAAACGAATAAGTTTATGATATATCCATTACACATACTAACATGGAAATTGGAAAACATTAACAGAGAATCTGTCACTAGACTTCCAATGAAATCTAGAGGAAATAATGTAATATGGTTTATTGTGGATCAACTTACAAAGACAGATCACCTTTTCACAATTCAAGAAGATTTATCACTTGACTATATTTCAAGGATATATATCAGAGAAGTGGTAAGTATTCATGGAGTACCACTATTTATTATATTTGATCAAGATCCAAAATACACCTCGATGTTCTGAAAAAGTCTCCAATATGATCTGAGAACTGATCTGAACTTTAGTACGACCTATCATCCTCAAACTGATGGATAATCTTAAAGGACTATTCAAACACCAGATTAAATGTTGAGAGTGTATTATATAGAATTCAAAAGAGGAATGGACCAACATATTCTTCGAGTTGAGTTCACTTATAATAACAGTTTCCACTCGAGCCTCCAAATGGATCCATATTAAATCCTTTATGGGAAAATATGTATCACACCAACATACTAGGATGAGTTTATAGAACATACACTTCAAGGTCATGAAATGGGTGAAGAAATGATGGACATGGTGAGATCCATTCAAAAAAACATCAATGCATCCCAAAGTAGACAAAATAGTTATCTAGAAAATCATTGATGTGACCTTGAGTTTAAGGTTAGAGACATGGAATTCCTCTATGTATCTTCATCTAAGATTATCAGGAGATTTGGGAGGAAAGGAAAACTATGTCCCAGGTACATTGGACCTATAAATATCCTTGAATAAGTTAGAGTAGTGTCCTATTGACTAGAACTTCCACCTACCATGTCTCAATTACATGATGTACTCCACGTATCCCTCTTAAGGAAGTACATACTTGATCCTTCATATGAACTAAATTCAAAAGTGGTACAATTGGAAAATTATCTATTATAATAGGAACAACCAGTAAAGATATTGGATTTTAGAGATAATGTACTACACAACAAGACTAATAACGTTGTTCATGTAATAGAGGTTGAACCATAAACACGAATAAGAAACATGGGAACCCAAGGAAGCGTTGAAGGAGATATACCCACACATGTTTTCAAGGAATAATGTAAAACAAAATTTCAAGGGTGAAATTTAATAAGTGGGGAAGAATGTAACAACCCCAAATTTTATCAATGGAAATTAAATTATTATAATTATGGAATATAGTATAATCACATAAAATCAAATTAATAACACAATACGATCATTATAAATGAAGAATGAATAAAATAAAAGGTATTTCTATAAGTTAAGGAACCTTTACCGATGAAATAGTAACATAACCATAGGAATAGTAATATGAATCTTTTGAATAGTAAACTGGCTAATAGAATAGTAACCTCAGCCATGAAAGTATAAGTAAAATTTAAGAACCCTATAAAGGAAATTATGATATAATTATGTCAAAGTATAAGGAAATAAATGTTGTTAAAATTATTATCTAAGTGTTGGTATTTTTGTATGTTACTAATATTTAATTAAAATTTTATAAATAATATAATGATTTATAAGAAAATGTATTATGATTAAATGTATTCACATATTAATATATATTTTTTATTATGATTTTAAGATAATTTTATGAGAACTGATTTAAATTTTCAAACTTTTACAAAATCTCTTCGAATTTTAAAATCTATATTTTCCATGTAAATAATGACTTTAATTAAATATTAAATTTCTCTTATTTATAAATTTATTTTCAAAAAATGGAGTTCTTTATTTAACTCTACACATAGAATAATTATAAGGGTTATTTAATGGGATTTTTCTAAAATACTTGATTTTTTTGGAATTGTAAAATACAATAATTTAAGGTTTAAGCTAAATACTTGAATTATGAAGTCATAGATGATGTATTTATGATGTAAGAACGAAATATATAACTATAAATAATTATTTTAATATTTTTGGGAATAATTCTCAAACCATTTATAGTATAGAGGAAAAATAATAAACTAATTTGTAAAACAACGAGAAAACACACCTCTCCTTCTATATATATACCACCCTCACCACCTCTTCTCCTCACACCTTAAAAGATTTTATCCCTATAAAAATTATATCCAATACTATTCCCAGTCCCATAACCTAAGTCTATGATCTCTTGGTCTCATCAAAAGACATGAACCTTTTCCCTGAGGCGGCTATCAAGGAGGAGAAACTCAAGACGTAAATTCATTTATCCTTTTATTTAAATTTCATTTCAAGTTATTTTCATATTCTATCCTCACATACCCTAATAAAAATTGTCTGATAACTCTATTACATAACATATACTAGAGTTTTATTATTTTAATGGAATAATCCATCATTAACCCCTCTAATATCCCTTTTATTCAAAAATTGAAAATGTTGTTTGTGAGGTGTTAATTTATCACATTCAAGGATGGAAACTTTTCATTTTCCATTAACAACTCCATGGATATTCATAAAACATTTTTTATGGATAAAAAAATTATAATATATGTATTAAAATCTACTTTATGTTCTATAATCAGTATATACCCATGATGTTAAATAATGAAACAAAAGAAGTTTGTTGTGAGTGAAAACCACCCAAAATAATCCAAACAATTATCACTAACAGCTTATATAAGGATTCATCCCCACCCAAAATATCCAATGAATTATATAACCATTTAACCTCATGTATGTTTATTAGTAACTTATAACTTAAAATATGAATTTCTATTTCCATGTTACACTAGGTTCCATACTCTTATACAAGAAAACTGATCATGAAAACTAAGGAAATGAGCACTCTCAAATGATGAAATTGAACAATATAACTCATAAAAAAGGCCATAAATGAATATAATAAAATAATAATTAATCAATAAAATGTATAAAAGTTTCTTAATAAATTAATTAATGGATTTAGTTTCATTATTCATGACATTAATATCAAGTGAAGATCTGTTTCGGACATAAGGTAAGAGATTATACCCAAACCATTATTTTTTCCTTCGGGTTACTCTTTATCACTCATTACCCCAATTTAATTCTTCCTTATTTTTTTATTAGTCATATAAATTATATGAATGTGTTATCAAATCATTTATTAAGATCATATCATCCCTCTATTGTGGGGTAATATGTGTTTTTGAAATTTTCCTTTTCAATTCATCTTGATAAGAAAGACCGATTCAAGGGAACATTATAATTTCTTACCCGCATTCAAGGGTACTCCATAATATTTTTTAATCCACCATTATTTGTTTTCTAAAATCCCTCATTTTATCAAAAAAACAACCATTTTAATTTCTTTTATTATGAAAGCAAATATTCATTTTCCACTTTAAATTCTCATTAATATTTTCCTTTAACCGCACTAAAATATTTCATTTGTAAAGTGTCTCAAACATTCCTTTTACATTATTACACATAAAGTTTTTCATCAATTATCTTCATCCATTCCAATTTTTATTATAAATTTTTATGTGTGTTTTTAATCCATTCTTTTAGGAAAACATTAATGATATTCTCATTTGTTATGCCTTGTGGCATGATTATGATACCCATTTATTTATATGGGTAACCATTGTGTTTATTATTAATGTCCAACACATATCCATGAACATATTATGATGGGTGTGCCATGATATAACTCCAATTAATTGGGTAATGCTTAGTCTCACGAGACATCATGTTGGGATAAGGAGTGAACCTCACCCCTTTAGGGGACTTTTTGCACCATTTCTTGGTGGTTAGCCATGACTCATGTATATGTATTGTTTTACATTGTTTCCATATTTTTAAGATTCCATTATTATATGTTCCCATGTTATACATGTATTTATTACCTATATTTATTCATTTTTCATTCCTTTTTATGCCCTCATCTTATGATTTCTAACCTAGGTGCTATGTATTATTCCTATACTTATTTCCTTAGAGGGCGTTTTAGCACACCCCTTTTGTTCATGTATTCCCTATGGTTATACTATTAAGTTGTAGGATATCAATTGAAGTTAATAGAACATTATAGAGGAAAAATAAATTATGCTTTGTTGATGTTTAATTATGTACATAATATTCCAAATACTCTAGAAATTCTGATCCCTAGATTATAATTTGATGGTTAATTATGCTTCAAATCATGTAATGATACGTGTAAAAGGTTAGGGTCACAATATTTAGTATTAGTGAAAAATTATAGTAATTTTTTTTGATTATTATTAGAAAACTCTAGGGAATGCCTTTGGTCATGGAATAGATGTAGCTGGGAGTAACTACTCCAATAGGGTATTTCAAGCCTAACTCAGGGTAACCTGGTACATAACAACCAGCCTTAATGTACACCTGGTTTGACACTACCAGTGGATATACATTGGTGAATTTATAAGATCATTAATAACCATTATTAAGTGAATAAATAAATACCCATAATAATATATTCTAGGAAACAGATCATGGATAACCTATATTGAAATCTAGGGAATCATAATCAAGGATAAAATTTTCATTTACATGTTTATTCGTTAATGTTCAATGTTTTATTTTTATATTATTATTAGATAAGTATTAAATCCCTATAATTGTACATTATTTGTTTTAGTTAATGGCTTGAAATAGAAGATGCTGCAAACCTAACTTGGTCACTATCCGACCCGATGCCTGACCTGGTTCGTGGCAGGGCCCGAAGTGCATACCCAATCCCCGCGGGCTGAAAAAAAGTTCATGGGTATCAAAAGTACAACTTGGGAACAATTTTAACCATTTTAATAAACAAAAAAATTAAACGAAAATAAATAAACCAAACTGTATTATCATAACCAAACATGGAAAAACAATTTTTAGGTTAAAGTTTACAAGTTTAAACAAAAATCGAAAACACTGCAACAGATGGGAGAAATAAAAACAATAAAAATCCCTCCATGTGACAAGAGTATTATCTCTATTAGGACACCATAACCAACAAAAATCACAAGGAAAATATCACTAGCATCTTGAACCGCCATCTCCAAACATCTTTCCCTTACCTTTTCCAAACATAACCATGTCTACAAACACCTAAAGCTGTATGTGGGGTGTGTGCCAAAGCCTAGTGGGATGCCACCCAACAAGAGATTACATGATAAAACATTATTAGAAAAATTAAAATGCAAGTTTATAAAAAATACATTGAAGCATTTTCAAGAAAAACAATTTACGAGAACACATTTTACAAGACAACAGTTATAAAGAAAATAATTCTGTTAAGGAAACCAATTTCAAAAAAACTCATATTAAAGTAATATTTAAAAAGGAAAACTTTTACAAAGATAAAATTTATTTAAAATTTAATTCACTCAAGGTTTACTATATACCAAATGATGGTACCTCAACCCGTAAATATCAAGATATCACCATAAGTATATCACTAGGGGTAATTGAGCTTGAGTGAGAGACTAAAACCTCTTACCTTAGTGAAAGATGGTATAATAACCACAACCTTCAGATTTTTAATGTAAGAGCCACTAGGAGGGGAAACCTCAAGGGCCTAGTGGTCTCCAAACATCCTCATAGGTTAGTTCGTGTTGTAATCATTAATCTTGCTATGTGAAATTGGGATCTGCCACTTCTGAATCACTAGTGTACTAGAACTAGTTCACCCACCTAGATACACGACATTGCATTGTGCTTAATCCCGTACAACATATTACACAAACTACCACATTAATAAATCATTTCTAACAATTTTGTCCATTTTCATTAACAAAACACCTTCCATTTCACACACACCATGTCCATTAGAAACAGGTCCTTACCTCTTGCACAATTTTATGAAAAATACTTTGAAATTATCATAAGAAAGTCACATAATAAATTTTACTATTTTTCATGGGTCAATCTCCTTTCAAATCCATACTGAACCAATTTTACATTAAAATGATCTTCCCTATATTAATAAATTTACAAATTAAATTAAAAGTGCACATGAGGAAGAAATCTTGCTATAAACCACCATTTCATTTAAAAAACATACTTCGAATCATATTCATACCTTAAGTTCATTTAAAAACACACTTCACACCCTTTAAACAATCCTAAAAACACTAAAAAGGGTCACCAAAATAAAACATATACACAAAATAACCATTTTATCTTGAAACCCCCATTTTCATCACATATGCATGTCATCATAATTCCGAAAAATATTTCTCACCACAAAAATCAATCCTGGAAGATATTTATAAATTCAATAATTAAGATAAAATAATCCCAAAATTTAAGAGCATGGAAGAACCTAGCTAAAGTGTAAAAACACTTATAAATTGGGGAGGAATGGCAACCACACTACCATAGTACACTAGTAGGGAAATATCTAACCCCAAAAAATAAAGATTGAACCCTAAAAATCAAGATTCGACCGAACGTAGGTCCCAATACCCAATGTGCATATGAAACCCCAAAGGAGAAAATAAAGAACCCAAGAAAAGTTGGAAGGAAAAGTCATAAGGAACCCAAGTAGAGGTGTCCAAAGAGACTTGGAGAGCTTGGAGGAGGCTGAAACAATAGGAAATTATTAATGGTGCTGATGGAGGAGGAATTTGGGATAAATACCGAGCAGACAAAAAGTTAATTTAAAGATTTTTAATGACCAGGATTGTCCACATGGTTTGATAAACTATGTAGCAACTATTTGGATCCCACTATCCACAGGGGGCATGTCGCACAGTTAGTCTCACAGTTTGGAAACCTGTACGCTAATATTTTGTTTCAGCTCTTTCCAAAAATGAAACCTTGAAGCACGGTTTCCTAGGTAAGGAAAAAATTTTACCCTAACTTTGTACTAACTATAATACACCAACTATTCTACAAAAAACATACGTTTTCGAATAAAACTAAAGGGGAAGACCCATGAATAAGCTAGAGTCTAATAATTAAGAAATAAATAATTCAAAAATTTACAACTGTCTCAACCAGATCTTGATAGAAAATCTAAGGCCCATACATGAACTGGATCCATGAATGAAAATAAATACTTGGGTCTGATAATTTTATCCACCATAATGATTTCTTCCCCTAGAAAGCCACAAAAGGCTTGATCTGAAAACAAAAACTGACACGACTCCAAAACTAAAGGATATTCCCAAAAAAAATCAAATGATAATGAAACAAGAACACCACGAACATAAAAATGGGTTCACAAAATTGAGCTTAGGAGGCTAGAATGGTCTCCCTAACATACACCATTTACCCTTGAAATACACAATACCTCTACTTTACCGATCAAAATAAATTAATCTTCACAATTCAATAATCCAAACTCTCAGGACAAGAGTACTATAAACATTACCAACATAAATTCAAATAATTTACCCAAAATGAACTGATGAACTCAAACCAATTCTCTAGAAAACATCCACAACCATGCAACAAAAAACCACTGGGTTCACTCCAAACTCAACATTTACCAAAGAGAGGAACTCAAAATTAAATAGATTCAAATTAAACTACCAATTACCAAGACAATACCAGAGACCAAACTAGATTATCAACATATAGAGGGCTGAACAGACTCTCCACCATTTGAAATGAGATAGTATCAATTCACTCCCGAAGGAAATTCAACGAGAATTGTAGTGGTTATCCCCACAATTATAACAAACTATATTGAAACCAATGATAGGACTTCCACCCCAACTTAAGAACTCCTTCCACTAGTGGAAGATAGGGTGGTCAATCTAATGAAGGGGAAACCAAAACCAACTCATAAGGGTCACCCATACAGGGACAAGCAATCAAAAACATTCATCTCGGAAGGCAAAAAATTGGAATTACATGAAGATAAAACCATTAACCTATTGTATTATTGTGTGACTAACAAAAATAAGGAAACAATTATCAAGAACCCTTAAACTATCCACACATGAGCAGAGAAGACCGTGGTTGTTTCAAATTTTCCCATAACCTCAACGGTTACAGGTCTATGTGAAAATACTTACTGAAGGACCTATGGATAGAGACCTAATATCTTGAAGAATTTTTTTCCCTAGAGTCAGAAGCTAACAGTCTCTAACCAGAAATCCCCCTTCTAGTTTTAGGAGTGACCAGACCTTACTCTAGGAATTTCCAAAAGAACACAATACACCACGGAACTCACTTCGCCTCAACATGGAACTTTTAACAAGATATATATTAAAAAATGCACACAAATAATCTATTTTAACCTCAAATATGAAATAATAGAAATGGGATCACATAGAAGAAAACCCATTTAAAATGGAAAAATTTGGAATTCCCAATGGTAGGACATGAATTTTTTAAACCATAAGTTTTCAATAGGGATCAAACTCTTACATTTAAAACCCAAAATGAAACACCACTAAACACCATAGGAAACAACCATTACTAATAGAGAATCATTACAAAGGATGAGACTTTAAAATGATACCCCAAAATCACCCTATATCTACAAATAGAGATGGAAACTTCTTATGAATAGACATTCCATACTAATGGAACCACATGATCCATCACATAGAATAGAATGAAGAAATAACTAAGGGCCTTATAACATCATGACAATCACCAAAAGTCTCGTTCCACCTTCCGATATCCTTGATGTAATTCCATTCACCACTTCCAGACACGACTTTCAAATATAAAAGTGTAAACTTCACCATTAATGACTATAAAAACTAAAGGAAACTAATGTTTATTTCAACTTTCCACATCCAATCTTCCTCTTTGAGAGGATTTACATGATCATAAAATATTATAGGATTCAACTTTTGGAACTTGATAATAAATTCAATGGGTTAATCAGCTATAGGGTAAACCAATGGTGAACCACCTACTTTCGTACCTTGAATATCCATTAAAACTTTGTAGAGGTGTGAACATAGAAACAAGGAGATTAAGGACTCAATCAAACTAATCCATTGGTCAAAAGGAACCAAACCAAAGGATTCCCAAAACATTCCTCAAAAGATCCAACTAACCATTATTTCAAAATCAACTCATTATCGAGAACTCAAACTTGAAACACCAATTAAAATAAGAATGGTTTTCAAATTCAAACACCTGACAAATACTAGTTATCAATATCACATATTCTTATGAAATCAATTTTTAAAAGAAAACAATTTTAGTTGGTTAAAAACTGACCAATGGTATTCCATGGATCCTCAGATGTTCATAATTTAATATCAAACCTATTAATCAACCCATTTTCCACACATATCCCATGAATGTGGTCACTCATGAAAAAATAAATGTTAATACAAAACTTTTAGACTATCCCACAAATTCATTAAACCCACACTTTCAACTTTTCAATCCACTTTCAAATTTGAAAAATTCATCAATTTTTTCAAAAGTTCATTGGACAATAAGTCAAAAATAATTTTCAAACTCACACATCAATACAAAACATTTCATCACACACAAAATATTTTTGATAGCTCAAAAAACCACACATAAAACAGATTTTCCCAAAACCTTCCTTGAAATAGTTTATGTTTTCCAAACAATAAATTTTGACAAAAAACAGGTTTTAATTATTAAAATCCAATTCTCACTGAACACATCCCTATATATTCAAAATTCATTTCATAAAAAAAATACACTTTTCTAAAACAATATTCACGGTGATTCAAAAAATTTATTTTCTATACTCCCAAAACCAAACCATTATCACTTTAATATATAGTTTTTAAAAATTTTAAAATAGAGGTTTCTCAATACAATTTTCAGGACATAAGTGGATAAAAAAAATTCAAAATAATGAAAATAGTGTCAATGGGTGACATTACCATATGGTTGGTGTGCATACTCCAAACATGCCACCATCATAGAGAGCCTAATTGAACCATACCCATGGCTTCACATAGCTTTTTGGGCCTTGTGAGCTCATGGAGAAAGTTATCCCAACTCCCTATTCATTTCTCAAACACAAAACAACTGATAGGGATCAAATAAAAGAAAAAAACCCCACTTCCCTTGGAAAATAAATTCCTATAATGAGGTGTGATGGCCATACACCCTACTCGTAATGAGAGCATAATGTCTCAAAAATACTATCTCCAACCTACCTAGACTATTACACAAATAATGTGACCAAAAAATAGTTTGACCTTATTTGATTCCATATTTTCATAAACAAGGTCCGGATAAAACTTTACCCATGTTAGAAACTATAAACATCATAATAATTTTAAGGTTTATGTTTAAAACTTTAAACAAAAAATCAGAGATACTAAAATTGAAGGGAGACACCAAAACAACCCAAAAACCTCCACGTGACAAGAGGAGTATCTCCCTCCAGACCCCATAAAAAACAACACCTACAAGGTAAATACAACTACAATCCCCAACAACCATCCCCAAACAACATTCCCATTCCAATTTTAAACATAACCAAGTCTACCTACACCTAACGTTATAAGTTGGGTTTGAGAAGAAGCCCAGTAAGATGCCACCCAATAAGAGACTCCATTCTATAACATTAGTAGAAAAACTAAAATGCACATTAATATAAATGACTTTGAAAATTTTTCAATAAAAATAATTTAACGAAACACCTTTTATAAGAGAAAAATTTCAAAGAAAACCATTCCTTCGAGGAAAACATTTTCAAAACAAAAAAATTTAAATTAACATTTAAAAAGTAAAAATTTTACTAAGATAAACATTATTTTAAATGAAATGTACTCAATGTTCACCATATGATGATGGATGGTACCATATCACGTAAATCTCAAGAGATCTCCATTGGTAAATATTTAGGAGAAATCTAGATTGAGTGAGACACTAGAGCCTTGTACCTCAGTGAAATGTGTTATAAAAACCACAACCATCAGCTTTATCTTACACAATCCACTAGGAGGGGACACAATAATGGCCAAGTGGTCTCCAATCATCATCATTGTTTAGTTAGTGTTTTCTTCATCAATCATGTTAAGTGAAACAGGGGCTTGCCACTTTGAAATCACTAGCATTCTAGAACTAGTCATCCCACCTAGATACTCAGGATTCCCTTATGCTCAATCCCATTCCACATATTAAAAAAACACCACATTAATAAATCATTACCAATAATTTCACCCATTTGTATATACAATTCACCTTCCATTTCACCCACACCAAAATCCATTTGAAACAAGTCTTCACAACTTGTACATTTTTTGAAAAATACATTGAAATTACCAAAATAACGTCACATAATCAAGTTAAACATTTTCATGTGTCAAGCCCCTTTCAAATCCACACACAAGAAATTTTACACTAAAATAAGATTCCCTACAGTAAAAAATTTACAAGTCAAATAAAAAGTTCACATAAGGATTCCATATTTCAATAATAAACCATTTCCTTTAAAAAAAATATTGTTGATCACATTATCACCTCAAGTTCCTTTATAACCACAATTTACACCCTTCACTCAATCATAAAAATACTACCAAGGGTCACCACAATGAAGCACCACACAAAATAACCATTTCTCTTGAAAAATCCATTTTAATCATAAATTCATGTCAACATATTTGCAAAACTTTTTTTTCACAACAAAAATCAACCATAGAACATATTTATAAACTCAAGAAAGAAATCTAAAGCCATAGAAAAATTTTAGAGCATGGAACCACCAACTTCATTGTAGAATCCTCCAAAATTTGGTGTGAAACAGCAAATTCACTACCACTGGATCCTAGAATGGAAATATCCAACCAAAAAATCATGATAAAACACTAAAAATAATGACATGAATGAATATGGGTCACCAAACACTCTTTCCATATGAAACCCTAAGGATAAGAGAAGGAACCTTAGAAAAGAGTGAAGGCCAAGAGGAAGAACCACTTACTTTGGGATTCCTTTAAGAGTCGGGGTGAAATCCACCCATGGAAAGGATCCCAAGGAGGCTAGGCGAGCTTGGAGGAGGATTTGATGGTTGAATATCTTGAATGGTGTGGATAAGGAAGGAATTAGAGTTTAATCTTGAGAGAACACAATGGTAATCATTATATTTTTAATGACCTGGATAGCCTGTATGGTTTTATAAACCATACGACCACTATGTGGACGCTAATATCCAAAATTGAAATGTCACGCAATTAGACACATGGTTTGGAAATTCATGAACTAACCATGTGTTTCATCTCCATCCAAAAATGAATCCATGGAAAACCGTTTCCTGGGAATGGAGCATGGGTTTCCCTAACTATGTGCTAACCATGCACCCCTACTATTCTGCCAAAACATATATTTTTTCACTAAAAATCAAGGGGAAAACCCAAGGATAAAATCCAGGATAAAAATAATGAATGAAATACTTAAAAAATTTCATCCCATCACATTGAGTCTCATAAGAAAAACAAAGTCCCATTAATGAACCATATCCATGAAAAAAATAGAAACCCAAGTGTGCCATAAGAACCTATTCCCATAATAAGTGTGATAAGAAATGTAATGATTTCACTAATGATATTACTAATATGATATGAATGGTTTCTCAAAAAATTAAGATAATAGTTTATCTGAAGGCTCAAGTTAATAATAATAAATTGAATCATGTGGAACACTATCCTTATCCAATGATAGAAAAAGTTTCCATCAGATCCTTCATTTAGCAAAGTCCTCCAAAGTTTAGTGTATATTATGATTGCCTCCTCATAGAACAATGTATTGAGTCAATTGTAAAGATATTTTCAGTCATCTAGTGCTCATAAGAATAGAAATCTGTATTGGTGGTTATCATTTTGATGGGTTAGCTGATCAGTGGTGGACACTAATCAAGAACACAATATCTAAGGAAGAAATTGATTCCATGTAATGGGAAGATTTCAAGAAAATGTTTTTCAATAAATATTTTCCTTGAACCCTCTATCTCAATATGTAAAGGGATTTCCTCATACAAATGAATAATAAAGATGAGTCTATCAAGGAGTATGAGGAAAACTTCAATGGGATTTTAAGATATGCCTCTGGATTTTCCATGAACACCAAAGTCATGGTAGATTTTGTCTTTAATAGACTAAAGTCTAGTCTAAAAAAAATTGGCGATTCGATACTTGGACAGTTATGAGAATATTTCCCATTGTTTCCTCCCAGTTTAAATTAAGATCAGAGACTCTTAGTGGTCTCAAGGGCCCAGTGAAAAAAACATGAAAATGGAGTTTAATATGGGTGATAAATCCCATGATGAAATGAAGACCCTACATCCCATGTGTCAATAGTTTGGAATGAGGCATCCGAGAAATTACTTATAAGAAACCAAGATCTGCTTCAAATGTATAATATTAGGGTATATGGATAATAAATTCCAATGGGACATGAATAATCCAACTAATATAGAAAAATAAAGGAAGGTTCAGATCAACACTCATACTGTAGTGTAGTTTTTCAACTATAGAGAACATGGGAATTACGAAAATTATTTCCCTATTCCAATGGTTGTTGGAGCCAATCAACAAAAAAGACCTCCAAGGCAGTATGAAAGGGTATAACCTATCACCACGATTTAGGTGGAGCCGAACAATGACGTAATGATAAGTACACAAGCTATTCATTAAAGAATAGTGAACGTACTCTTTGATTCTGGTTCTACAAATTCGTTCATTTCATGAAATTTTAGTAGAACTATTTTATCACCACCTCAAAATTTGTAGGTTTAGTTATCTATGAGAACTATAAATTTGGTAATTATTTTTTACAAAGATTACATATCCTCTACAATTAATGTTTGTGGATTGAATGTCCAATCAAATCTTGTCATACTCTCTTTGGTAGAGTTTATTGATTTATTGGTCATGGATAAGATATATTAATATAAAGATGACATCAACTGTCAGGAAAGGAATATAAATCTCACATCCTGAAGAATCATCCAATTATATACAAGTGTATTGAAGAAGATGAATCTCCTTCAGAATTATTGTCCCAATTGTGGATAATATTTCCTTATGAGAAAGTATATCTAGATTAAATGCTTCAGAGAAAGGAAAAAATCAAGTTCGAAGACATGCCCATTGTGAGGAAATACACTGATGTGTTCCCTGAAGAGTTTCCTAGTTTTACTCATGATCAAGAGGTTGGGTTCTCAAATTGAACTTATTTGTAGTTCTATTCCAATATCAATGAAGCCTTAGAGAATGTGCATTATTGAGCTCAAAGAACAGAATAAGAAGTTATAGGAGAATTTGTACAAGGGTTTTATACCCTCAAGTGATTCACCAAGGGCTTCTCTAGTTATATTAATAAATAATATTGATAGATCAATGAATCTATACATTTATTATCCTCAACTCAACAAAATAATGAGAAAGAACATCTATCCAATGCCATGGGAAGATTTTTTTTTGATCAGCTACATGGGGCCAATTATTTCTCAAAGGTGGATCTTTGGTCGGGATATGTAAGAACCCAGATCTTCGTTTTCAGGTATGCCTTCCTTTTTCTGGAGTTTTTGAGAAATATGAAGTTTCTAGAAAATTTTTTAGTACACACCATGTACTTTATGAGTACACTTCATGAACTCTTTTCCCACTCAAAGCCGTGTACTGACTGTGTCTGGCCCACACACATGGTGTGTAGGGGTGATGTGGAGGCCGGTTTTGGTAGAGTGTAGAAAGACCTAGTACACTCAGTGTACTCTAAATGTACGTGTTGTGTACTTTTTTTTCATTAAACGGACCAGGGCCACACCTAATCGCCATAAACATCTTCTTCTAGGTCTTGTTCATCCGAGAGTGCCGAGAATCCACGGATCTTCGACGAGCCACTGTTCCTCCATCCGTTCTTCGATTCGAGCACTGTCGATTGCATTGGAATCATAGCGGTGAGTTATCCCTTATTCTTGAGCCTTGTTTTCCAATTCCTCCTCCTTCTGAAGATATCGTGGGTTGAGAGTTTTGGGCATTTTCTTAGATCTTCGACGTTCTAAGGAGAATCAGCCATTGTAGATCAAGTATATCGATCTCCTAGGATCGAGATAGGTGGTTTCTGCCTTACCATTCAATGTTTTTGAGTTTTATGTGCAAATTACACTAATACCCATGAACAGGGTTTTGTGTGTTTACCTTTTTTCCCTTGTTGTTTTCCTGCCTTCTTTGTATTCTTGTGTAGAGGTAAATTAATCATGTTAGGGGATAATTTGTTGTGCTTGGATGTTTTTCCCATGCTTTTCTCTGTTTACGACCTTTGTTTCTTGTTAGCCTTTGGCCGTTATGACTGTTTCCATGCCTTGTGTCTATAGGATGAAGTGTTTTTCATTAAATGCTTGTTTCCTTGGAGACTATTTATAAAAGTAGCTATATAGGTGTACTTTGGTTAGCCAAGTATCTCTATTGGTGTACTTTGGCCTTATAGCATTATTATGCACTGACTGGAATGGGGATGAGAGAACCTGGTGCTATAGACTATAAGGAATAGACCGAGTGAACTTCCCAGAGAGTCTTTGACATTATAGAGTACAGGAGGGTAGACCGAATGAGCTTCCTTAGTGAGTCTTAGACATTAAAGGCCATAAGGGATAGACCGAGTGGGCTTCCCAGAGTGCCTTTAGATATTATAGACTACAGGAGGGTAGACCGATTGAGCTTCCTCAGAGAGTCTTACTTTGTTTGAATCTTTTTAAGAACCTTCCCGGGCTAGAGGAGGAATTGACCAAGTGAGCTTCCTCAGAGAGTCTGTGGTATACCTGAGGCTATAAGAGGAATTGACCTAGATTTATTTCTCTTAGAGTCTCTAGACCTTGTGGCTAAGAGGGTTAGACAGTGAGATATTCCTCAGAGAGTCCCTAACTACCCTATACTATAATGGGAATTGACCAAGTGAGCTTCCCCCGAGAGTCTTCTAAATTCATATGACCTAGCCAGATGGGTTAGGCTGAGTGAACTGCTCAGAGGGTTGTGGTACTTCTTGGATAGGACCAGAGGGGATGGCTGTGAGTACTTCCCAGAGGGTTTCCTGCTTGTTAGTTGTTTGCTTCACTACTGTTGTTGGATGTTGATTGATTACTGTTATGTATCATCCTGCTTTACTGCTTACTGTTTACTGCCTTCTATTTTGTTGTTGTTGTTTACTACTTATTGTAATTTTACCTGCCATATACTCACTGAATAATAGACATAGATCTTTGGGTGAACTCCTACTGGGATTTAGTCTCACACCCTATTTGGGTCATGCTTTTGGGCCCAAACAGACTATGTTGTTGTAGGTATAGACAAGTGTAAGCGCCCTTCGACTTCCGGTACTTGATTTCTTAGAGCAGGAGAGCATGGGACCAAGCTTTGGATTGCGATGCTGAGGAGGTGTTTTATTTTATTTTGTACTTGTTTGGGTACTGTGATGTTTTCCATCATTGTGACTTGTTTGTCTCCTTTCCTAGATATGTATCATGTATCATTTCATATATACATATGTACTCCAATTTGTTTATTTATTCTTCCGCTATTTATATTGTTGGTTATTACCACTTCCGCTATTGCATGTTTATTTTTATTCTGCTGTGTACTCTGCCAATGAGGGAATAGTTTCCCCACTCTCACACCCAAGGCCCTCGCTGCTAGTCAGCAGCCTCTAGCATTTGGGGAAATGTGCTTTAGGCCATGTGACCAACCGGGTACGGGGCGCCTCTGTGTGGCTTCCAGAACCGGGACGTTACAAAGTTGTATCAAAGGAATTATTTTCTCTTGCTTTACTGTTTGGAGCCTTTATCCAGGGATAGGATGGATTTGGTACTTGGTAATGAGCTGTGCTCGGGAGTAGCTAACCCGTGTACAGGGAAAATGCATACTACCTTGTTACTGCAATTTTTTTTGGTTTTTGAGAATTTACGGTTTATATGATTTCACCTAGAGTGATTTACATGACTTGCGTTGTTATTATTTTTGGCTATTGTAGTTCTATTTCTGTCACAACCCAATGATATGAGGGTATTCCATCTCATGAATCATATAGGCACTTGTTATAAATCACATGCCATGCATTCTTGCCATGCCATCTAGGGTGCATAAGCGATTGGATGTTATTGTGATAGACTTGGTGTAGTTTATGCATGCAGTTGTGATAGATGCTTTGTTAGAATCTATAATACTGATAGAGGATTTTATGTATTGTGACTTATTTAAATGAATGCCAAATTTTGGTTCTTGAGGTGTTATGGGCCCTCTTGAATCAGAAATTGGTGGATCGTTGACCTGTTTTCCCTTGAAAATGATTGAATTGGATGCCAAGCTTTGAATCGTTGGGAGTATGGGCCCTCACAGATTGGAATTTGGCTCCTCCTTACTTTGTTTTCTATGTTTTATGGGCTTCTGTGCAGTTTCTGAGCTACTTCCTGACAAAACCCAGATTACACGGCGTGTACTTTTGGATACACACCGTATAGTTTTCAGGCCATGTCACTGACCATGTGAGCAGAAACATAGTGTCATGAAATATCTTCAGGAACACGCCTTGTACGGTAGGTGCACGTCGTGTAGTTTAGAGCCGTGTACCCGACCGTGTCACTAACTACACGGGCCGAGGAAGCTCGAGTAGAACATGCCTTGTACGGTAGGTGCACGCCTTGTAGTTTAGAGCCGTGTACCCGACCGTGTCACTAACAACACGGGCCGGGGGAGCTCAAGTAGAACATGCCGTGTTGGTAAAGAACACACCGTGTAGTTTTGTCATAGGTACCCGGCCGTGTCACTAACAACCAGGGTCAGTGTGATCTTCTCTTATACATGTCGTGTTTGTTCAGAACACGCCATGTAAGGGAAGCCATGTAGACGGCCCTGCAACTAACAACATGGGTTGCTGAGACCTTGTCTAGTAAACGACGTGTCCCTAAGGAACACACCGTGTAGTCTGGGGTTAGTATGGACCGTGTGGGTTTTTCGTGTAAGGAGACTCAGGCATGGGTTTAGAGTTCAAGAACATGCCGTGTGTGGGAACAACATGCCGTGTAGTTTGGGGTGTTACACGACCAGTAGTGGCAAGAGGTACATGCCCATGTTAATGACAAAATAAGACATGCCTTGTAGTTTTTATACATGCCGTGTAGTCGGGTTTTGTAAAACATGATTGTTTCTTTCCCCTATTCCCGTTTTGTACTCCTATATTTTTAGTCTTTGTTAATCCTGATATAAGGTGTGATTTTGATCGTTCAGAGCTATGCCTCTGAGACGTCCTCCAGTCATACGTCAGTTTCCAGACAGTGATCAGACACCGGATATGGGCGATCAGGGACCTCCTGCAGATCCTCCTTCTGTACCAGCCTTGGCACCAGCAGTTGTACCCATTGTAGGTGTCAATGCACAGTTTAGGGAGGAATTTATGAGGATGATGCAGACCTTTCAGGGAGTGCCGCCTCCTGCCCCGTCGATGGTTGAGTTGATGAGGGTTTTCAGCAGCAGCATCCTCCTACTTTCTCATGGGATGGAGGACCCCAGGCTGCAGAGTTGTGGTTTGAGGCCACCCTGACTATCTTTGGGAATTTGGGGATACCCCGAGAGAAGAGGGTAAAGATGGACACCTATATGATCCAGGAAACCGCCAAGAGGTGGTGGGAGGTGATCTCACAGTTAGGGTGCCAGCAGGGTATGTCTTGGTACGAGTTTCGACACAACTTCTATGAATACTTCTATCTGGAGACCCTGAGGGGCAATCTAGCCTGGAAGTTTATGAGTCTGTAGCAGGGTACTCTTTCTATCATGGAGTACTTGTCCTATTTTACCGAGCTGCAACATTTCACACCGATCCCAGTAGGGGATGAGTTGTTCCTTGCAAGGAAGTTATAGGACTATCTCAGACAGGAGATCCACTCCTAGCTGAATGTCTTCCAGTTGAATTTGATATCCTCCATCGTCAGCAGGCACTGATAACTGAGCGCAATCTGAGGGATTCTGGAGCAGTGATCCAGGGTAGTTCGACATCCAAAGCTGGTGTTCCTCCTATTGACAGTACGAAGTGTCGCAGAGAGTCTTCTAGGGGAGATCAGGGTTTGCTGGATGCATCTTCTGGAAGCTAGGTTGTATGCTACTAGTACAATATGATTGGGCATACTAGGACTCAGTACCATAGGGATCCGATGGTATGCCGATCTTGCAGAAAGATGGGCCATCTTCAGTGCTTTTTTCAGATCTTCTCACCTTTAGCTGGTGGTAGGGGCTCCTCTATGACCCCGTGTTCTAAAGATGCTTCACCAGTTTCCCACCAGTTCGGGAACTGAAGTTCTTCCGGTCGTTCGGGATGAGGTGGAGGTCGTGGCCATGGTGGCCAGTATCCAGGTCATCAGCGACAGTAGAATGGATCAGCTCAGAGCGGTCAGCTGGGGAACAGGTTTGTGGTGCATGCCAGTCTTTCGCTGTGGAGCAGACCTATCAGGAGCAGGATCCTGACCCTTCTACAGTTCAAGGTATGATCTTAGTAGCCTCAGTTTTTCTTCATCTCTTTTCAATACTAGTTCTTCCAATAACTTTATCTCTGTTGTGGTTTTGGATTGCCTTGGGCTCTGTATCTTTTCGCCTGCTGACCTGTTGACTCTGGACACACCGTTGAGAACGAGGAAATATAGCGTACGTCAGTGAAGAGAGTTCCCTCTTGAGGTTTTGGGGTGTCACTTCTTATGGGACCTCTATTTCCTAGAGATGTTGGGCTATGACGTCATTCTCGGGATGGACTGGTTGGTTCCTTTCCAGACAGTCGTCTATTGCTATCACCATAGGGTGAGTTTCATATCACCAGAGGGCAGATCTTCCCTTCATAGAGGCGAGTGGGATGTCCAGGCTGGTAGAGCTGGACCAGAGCATCATGGGCTAGGGGAAGTTACAACCTATATTTCCAGTCATTATCTGGATGACCAGGGGATTTCACAGTTAGAATTTCTTCCAGTGGTGGATCGTTTTAGGGACGTCTTTCTAGAGGACTTTTCAGGTTTTCCACTGGAGCATGAGGTAGACTTCTCGATTGATCTCATGCAAGGTGCAACACCGGTGTCCATTACTCCTTATAGGATGGATACACCTAAATTGCAGGAGATCAAGAAGCAGTTGGAGGAGTTGTAGGAAAAGGGTTTCATCTGACCCAGTACTTCTCCTTGGGGTTATCCTATCCTATTTGGGAAAAAGGCAGATGGTGCCCTTCTGCATTGTGTGGATTATCAGAAGCTGAATCAGTTGACACTCAAGAACTGATATCCCTTACCAAATATTGATGACGTCTTTGATCAACTTCGAGGAGATCGGGTGTTCTCAAAGATCGACATGAGGTCTGGTTATCATCAGTTGCGCGTTAGACCATCTGATATACCTCTTATAGCCTTCCGGAGCAGGTATGGTCTATAAGAGTATACAGTCATTCCGTTCGGTCTCACGAACGTGCCTGCAGTTTTCATGGCACTGATGAATCGAGTGTTCCATCCGTACTTAGACTCCTTTGTGGTGGTTTTCGTGGAAGACATCTTGGTTTACTCACACACTCGACACAACCATGCCACACATCTTGAGATCATTCTGAGTACACTGAGAGAGCATCAGTTGTATGCTAATCTCTCAAAATTCCACTTTTGGATGCATCAGATTCAATACTTGGGTCATGTTATCTTAGAGATAGGAGTTTCAGTGGACCCAAAGAAAGTGAGAGCTGTAGTTTCCTGGGAGCAGCTGAGGAACGTCTTTGAGGTGCGGAGTTTTCTAGGGCCGGCTGGATACTACGGGCATTTCATACAAGACTTTTTGCGCCTAACAACACCATTGACAGGTCTGACCAAGAAGGGGGAGAAGTTTTTATGGTCAGATTCTTGTGAGTCATCCTTTCAAGAGCTGTAGGGGAGGTTGATGTCAGCACCAATACTAGTCTTGCCAGATCCGGGCAATTTCTACACTGTTTACTGTGATGCTTTAGGTATCGGGCTATGAGCTATTCTTATGCAGGGAGATGGGGTCGATGCTTATGGGTCTCGGAAGTTGAGGCCACATGAGATGAACTATCTAACGCATGATCTGGAGTTTCCAGCTGTTGTTCATGCCTTACACTACTGGAGACACTACCTTCTAGGAGAGAACTTTGTGGTTTTCAACAACCACAAGAGTCTCAATTATATCTTCACTCAGCGTGATCTGAATCTGAGACAACATAGGTGGGTTGAGTATCTTCAGTCTTTTGACTTTGAGCTCACCTATACGCTAGGAAAGGGAAATACGATGGAATATGCATTGAGCAGGATAACTCACATTCAGGTAGTTCAGTAGCTCAGCAGTGAGTGGCATCTTATGGCTCTGTTCTCTGAGATGCATCTGGAGGTGCACGACAGACAGGGACAGAATTTATATTCATCTATGGCTATTACCTCTATAATTCTTGATTGGGTGCGGATAAAGCAGCTATCAGATTTGGAGGCCTTAGTCCTGCGGGAGAGTGTGTCAGGAGGGGATGCTCTTCCTAGATGGACAGTTAGCGAGGATGAGATATTGCATTTCTAGGGACGCATATGTGTGCCGACAGACATACGCGAGGAGCTGATGTGGGATTTTAATTCCTCAGTTTGGGCAGTTCATCCTGGGGTCACCAAGATGTATCGTGATCTTCATCGCAAGTACTGGTGGCCCTGTATGAAGAGATATGTTGCTGGTTTTGTTGTGAGATGTTCTACTTGTTAGCAGGTGAAAGTAGAGCATTAGCTACCTGCGGGGATTTTTCAGTAGTTACCCATTCACGAGTGGAAGTGGAACAATGTCACGATGGACCCCGTGACCGGGTTACCGAGGTCACCTCAGGGGAGTGATGCTATTTGGGTTGTTGTCGACATGATTACGAAGGTTGCACACTTCTTGCTGATCAAGGAGACCTCCATTGTTGATGATCTGTGATGAATGTACATCCGATAGATTGTAAGTCTACATGGAGTTCCACACTCCATTGTTTCAGACAGCGATGTGCACTTTACCTCTAGGTTCTGGCAGGGACTTTAGATGGCTTTGGGTACACAGGTACTTTTGAGTACAACATACCATCCCTAGACTGATGTCCAGTCCGTGCGCACGATCCAGGTGCTTGAGGATTTGCTCCAAGCTTGCATTCTAGAATTCGAGGGATCTTGGGAGAAGCATATACCTCTCTTGGAATTCGCCTACAACAACAGTTTTCAGGCGACCATTCAGATGGAACCATACGAGGCTTTGTACGGTAGTCCACTTCGATCACCCTTATGCTGGCTGGAGGCAGGAGAGGCAGCTTTGCTGGGACCTCGTCTTGTTCAGGAGACCTCAGAGCAGATAGAGATGATTCAGAAGTGGATGGATATAACACAGTCTCGACAGAAGCCTTATGCTGATCAGCGGAGATGACCATTGGAGTTCGAGTTCGGGGATTAGGTTTTCCTACGTGTCGCACCGAGGTTGGGACACAAGAGGATTCAGAGACAGGGTATGCTTTCACCGTGGTACGTCAGGCCGTTTGAGGTGTTGGAGAGAGTTGGTCTGGTTTCCTATTAGTTGCATCTACCTCAGAGGTACCAGGCTATGCACGACGTCTTCCACGTCTCTTAGCTCCGACGTCACATTTCAGACCCGTCTCATGTCTTCCATCCTAAGGAGGTTGAGCTTGAAATGGATGCGTCGTTTGAAGAGCATCCTATCCGGATTGTCGACCACAGTACGATGGTTCTCTGTGGGTGGTCTGTTCCTTTAGTACGGCGGCTTTGGTAGCACGGGCGAGTACATGACGAGACTTGGGAGAGGGAGGCTGAGGTTTGATCGTAGTGGCTGGAGCTATTTTGGGTTTCTTCTTCTACGCCTCCACTACTGGAAATTTGGTCTATAGCCATGGTTCTAAAATGTGGCTATAGGCCCCATAACCGTGGATATAGGTTATAGCCATGGTTTCATGAACTGTGGATGGTATTGGAGTGGCTATAGGTCTGACCCTATATCTATGCTTTTGAACCGTGGCTATAGGCCTATAGCCACGGTTTCAACCGTGGCTATAGTGTCAGCCCGATAGATGCCAGTAAAGGCTATATCCAGGGTTCAAACCATGGCTATAGGGCTTTATCCATGGTTTGAAACCGTGGTTATAGGGCTTTCCACTGCATAAAAAAAAGCCAGCACAGTGAACCGTGCTGGCTATTGGGAGGACTGCCCCAGCACCCCCCACCCATGCTCCTACACACCTCCCCTACCCCACCCCCTGCACCTTGCACCCCACCCCGCCCCCTCTTCACTGCACACCCCCTCCCCTGCCCGCCCACCTGTACACCCCCTCCCCCTGCCCCCCACCGCACGTGCACACACCCCTCCCCCTACCCCAGCACACCCCCTGCCCCCCCCCACCTGCACACACCCATCCCCCTGCCCCAGCACAGCCCCTACCCCCCACCTGCACACCCCCTTCACCCTCTCCCTGCCCCCTGCCCCCCACCTGCACACCTCCATGCCCCCACCCCTGCCCTCCCACCTGCACACCCCTCCCCTACCCCCCCACCTGCCCCCACCTGCACCACCCCTCCCCCTTCCCCAGCTCACCCCCTGCCCCCCCCACCTGCACACCCCCTGCCCCCTCTCCCTGCCCCCTACCCCCACCTGCACACCCCCTTGCCCTCTCCCCTTCCCTCCCACCTACACTCCCCCTCCCCTGCCCCTCACCTGCACACAGTCCTAGAAATCGCACAGCCTAAAACTGTAGCCCAAAGGTTCACCCAACAATGCTCATACGATATCAAATTCCCCATAGCATCCCATTACAAGGAAATTTAAACCAATACGCCACAATAATGAAAATCAAGACAATACAAAAGGCATGTTCATAATGAAAAGAAACCAACAGATCAAGTTATCACTTAAGAAGGATTACAGTTAGTATGCAATGTATTGGATATATTATAAACTTCAATATAACACTAGTGGCATTGTAACATGGTACTACACCGCTAACTGAGCACTATATGTGAGGTCTTCCAATAAAGTAATTTTGAAAAGATGTAAACAATAAGACCCTCTAGCTAAGATAAGCTTGAAAGGATTAAAGTTAGCATGGATAATTAGCTAAATCAATTGGATCCAGTAAAGCAACAACATTTTAAAAACAAAATGAAGAAGAAAAACATGCAGTTATGATGAAATGGAGATAGAATAAGCTATTTAGGGATTTAAAAGACATAGAAGGTGCTCTAACCGTCAATTACAATTTGCAAAATAGTCATTCTCTAACACTCCATATCGCTACTCATAACTACTACAAAACATAATACTGAGAAACACAAAAATAAATGAAGGGTACGCAATGCATTTACTCTCTCCCATCGGCTACTCCTCATCCTCCTGCAAAACAGAGATTCAAATAAATACAATACACCATGAAACACACATAGCTCAGGTTATCACAAACCTCTTCTCTGCCCTCTTCTTCGTCTTCATCTTCATCATGGACCTCTGATTTTGACTTGTATGAATCTTCATCCTCACCCTTGCTTCCTCCCAGTCCCTTGTTGTATGCATCCATAGTCTTCTCATATTCGGAATTCTGCTTCTCAGTCATCACCACGAAGGGAAATTTTTCCTGAAAATTTCAAAAGTGAGCACTGGAATACATGAAGAGGTACGAATAACATTAACTTACGACTTCCATTATGGACTTCCATTTCTCTCCAACATATTTGGCCCCCTGGTTTTCATGAAACAAACATGGATATTTGAGTAGTAATCATCTGTGAGAGATCAAATCATATACCCCCACAGCTTCAATGAGGAACATGAAGTTTCTTACCATTGATACAGATTTGTTGTTGGGGTGTTTTTCTTTGAACTGCTTTCTGAAATCTTCCATGAATGTGACATACGAAATGAAATAAGTTTCAACGCATTAAAGCAGATCATGATGCTTTCAGTTGTGTGGGGGGAAAAATATATCCTTTCACTAAGAGATGTAAGGTCAAAAACCATATACAAAACAGCACAGATCAAATACGGATACATCCTTGGGAGATAAAGCACTGGCTATCCAGTAGTTTCAATTTCAGGAGGAGAAAAACAGCAACATTTGATGCTCACATGAAAATGGAGTTTGTGGATACTACATAAATTATTTTTGGTTTGGTTGATGATAACTATACTGTTAATGTTGAAAATCGTAAATCCTTAACTATTAATGTGTTTACTGAATTTGGAGGCTTCATTTATAGAATTGAAATATGTAATCTATTGTTGCACTTTCAGCTACTGAATTTGAATACATGGCTTCAACTGAGGTAGTTAAAGAAACTTATCGATTGAGATACATTTTCATGTGTGATATTCTCAAATAAATAGAAATAATACAAAATTTTAAATAATACAATTGTATCATAAAACAATGAGATACATTTTCATGTGTGATATTTATATTGATAATATATCAAGACTTTTCTATGTTCAAGATTTACTAGAGAAGTGGTTAAGCATAAATTGGTGAGGCTATTAACAGTTTTATATTCAATAATGGTATAAAATATACTAGTTATTTTGATATCATGTATGGATGTTAAAAAAACACATACAATATTGTGATAATATCAGGTAAATACTTACAAATGTGTCAACACTATCTGAGGTCTGTGATAATTTATGGTTCACAATCTGTTCTAACAATTGTAACATCCGTATCATCAAATGCAACATTCGAATAAATACCGACAGGTTCGTCCACAAAATCATTGTCATCCATGCCTTCGTCAAAAATATGTCTAGGAATAACATCAACAATAACACAAAATTGTGGTTGTAATGGGCCACTTACATAAAACACATGTTTATCTTGTGATGCAAGAATATAAGGTTCATTGGTACGAAGATGGTAGTTCATATCAATCAATCTGAACCCACAGTTATCAATATGCATTCCTTGTCATGTCATTGAATCAAACCACTTGCATTTCATCATTACGAAATGACCATGTGCATAGTAATCTAATAAAATGATTCTCTCAACAACACCGTAATATGATATATTTTTTGATCGAGGCTTCCTGTCCGATGCACTCACATAACAATCTATTGTGGCGCTTATCGTGACACCGTCATGCTGTGTTGCCATTTTGTTTTCACAACTATTTATAAAAAATTTAAATCCATTGATAACCATTGACTTACAATCACATACCAAATCGTTTGGACCAAAGGACAATGCTTTTATTTCATATGATACTTCAATCATTGGTAGAGTTAAAACCTAAAAGATACCAACATAGAATATTAAACAGAGAAATGTGATTATGTTATGAGAAGAAGAAAAAGAAATCTATTACCTTTGAATTTAACCAGGAAACAAATTCTTTCTTGTGCAACAGTTACTTCCTATTAATAGATAGAGAGCAAAGTCTCTTTTTTATAATTTCTAAATGTTCTCTCCATATCTGAAAGAATTAAAATGTCAGAAGATATAAAGAAATCACACAATGAAAAAAATACATATTTATTAGTTTACTTACTTGATATAATCATCAAGCACACCACAGTTGAATAATACTGTGTGATGTGCCATTTCCCACTCTTATCTGCTTAAAGTACACAACAAGTATGATCCAGATATCCCCCCTGTTTGGGGAGGTGAAGGAAATGCAGGCTCAATGGGATCATATTGCTCATCTTTAGTTCTTATTAGTCGATTAGAACTCGTAGTGACGTTAGCCAAGTACAATGAACAGAAATCCATGCATTCTTGTGCTAAATTTCATTTCACAATGTCAGAACCATGGTCTTCTATGAATGATTTGGAGTATGGTTTGTGTTTATTGTCAATCAGTAGTGGAAGTTCAGAATGTATACCCGCAAAGAGATCATACAGATCAAGCAGACAACAGTATTGAAGGTGGCGCTGTTTCCCAGTGTTTGCCAAATTTTTGGGCCTGAAAATCGAAAAATGGAGAAAAGTGTTTTTTGAAAAAATACTTGTGTGCCGTGTACTAGATGAAGAGGAAACTTGCGCGCCATATTTTTTTCAAGATCAAAAAATGGGAAAATGACAAAGGGATAAGGGCCGCGCATGTTTTGGGTTGTTCGGGCAAGTGACCTGCGCGCCGTGAAGAGACTTAGGTGCCGATTCCTAGGAATACTGGACACTTGAGCGCCTATTGTTTTTCAATATCTTAACTTCAAAATATTGTAAAGGAAAGAAAGTTGTGCAAGTATTTGTGTAGGTCGCGCCAGTGAGTAGCGCGACAGAGGCTAGGGAGATGTGCTGCCCACCAAGACTTGCGCACCAAGGAGTGACTTGCGCGCCACTGCGTAGGGGATCCAGTTTGCCTATAAATAGAGGACCCCCTCCTCATTTGTAACGAAGTTAAAGACTTAGAGATTTTTCGGTCCCTCATCGTGAAAGTGGTTGAGTCGTGCAAGTGGTTGTTGGGTCGTGCAAGTAGAGGCCGCGCGCCAATTGTTGGCTGCGCGACCAAGGAAGTTGGGGAGTTAAAGGTGCAACGTCGCGCAAGACTGGTGTTGAAGGAGGCAGTGTCGCGCAAGTTGTTTGGTGTCACCTGTGCGCCGATTTTGTACCACGCAAGTGACTTGCGCGTCGGGATTGTGACTTGCGCACCGGGGTTGGATAAGCGCGCCGGGGTTGTTAAAGTTCATCTGTTCTTTTTAAGCTGCATGAAAGCTGGAAGATCTCCCGGTACCCTCAGTGCAAAGTGGGGTTCATCTTCTGGTGAGAGTTGGACTTCAACAGAGCATCTACATATGACAGGGGATGCATTCTTATGCAATGATTATGAGACCTTCACAACTATAAACTAAGTGGGACTTCACCAACGGCAGTGAGCCAGGGGGAGTCAACGGGAGTGACCTGAGGGAAGGAGTGAGCTATCCCTAAAACTTTGTAAAGGCAGTGAGCCTGGGACAGAGTGATTGTGCCCAAACCTTTATAATCCACAATTATGGAGGATTAGTGGATTTTGGTACGACTGAAAACTTGCGGGCGTATTCTCCATGGACGTAGCCCTTAGTGGTGAACCAAGTAAAAAGTGTTGTGTCTTCTCTGTGCGTGTGAATGTTTGATTTCTGATCATATTCATCATACAGGTTCAACAAGTTCCTACCAACGTGGGAACAAGATCCATCACATTAAAAGAAAAAGTTTTCACCCATATTCACCCCTCCCCTCTTAGGGTGTCCTATGGTCCTTCACACAATAGAGCCTTCATGATTATATTTATTTCTCACATAAGATTTCAATGTAAACATCATTCTTTCGGTAGGATACATCTACCGACTTGAAACAGGACCACTAAAGGGATATTTTGTGGGAAGATGCACAGTCAAATGTAACATACATGTGAAAAACGATGGTGGGAAAATTTTCTCCAAGTCACAAAGAATAATTAGTGCATCTCTCTGCAATTTCTGAACAACTCTTCTGCTCAGTCTTTTGGCACAATGATCTCGATAAAATTGACATAACTTAATCACCACAACTCTAACATTATGCGAAATTAAATGGTGAATGGCAATTAGAATCAACTCATGTAACAAGACATGGTAATCATGGGTTTTAAGATATTTTAGTTTCACATATTGTGTATTCACCCTTTTCGAAATATTACTTGAATTACCATTCGGAACCTTTAAACTTTTCCAGACCTGATGAAATTGTTTTTTCTTCACATTTTTCATTGAATAACAGGCAATATGGACTTTCCACTTATTTTGACCAATTAACTCAGGATGACGTCTTGCTCTTATACCCCAATCCATCAAATCACGATGACACCACAAATCGTCTTATGTTTTTCCTTTGACATTTAAAATAATAGTAAGTAATATATCACAAATGTTTTTCTCGATATGCATTACATCCAAACAATGATGTAATAAATTCGATGACCAATACGGAAAATCAATGAATATGATTTTATTTCTCCAATTTCTATTGGAATTCGAATTAGCATGCTTTTGATTTCTGATATTTGATTGACTTTTGCCAAGAACAGAATTCAAATCATAAAGTTCTTTAACAATATAAGTCCCTAACATTCGTTGAGGTGTCTCATCTGTCTCGATGGCATTATCAAACTATCTCCGATTTTTTCATGTATGGATGATCCATTGGTGGAAAACGCCGATGCCCTATGAAGCTGAATGTTCGTCAAAACATTAATCTTCAGAAACGTGTATTTTTCATACAAATAGGATAGGATAATTTCCCTTTAGTACTCCAACCAGACATCATTCTGTAGGTAGGGAAATCATTTATTTTCCATAATAAATCCGAATGAAACATAAAGTACTCTTTTCTGAATGGAGTGAATGGCTTCTTCATAAACATCCATGAAGGAAAGTTATAAATGTGAATGAAAACACGCCAAGTACTGTGTGCAGTATGCAATTGGAAAAATGGGTTGAAACCATCACAGGATAATCCCAATCTAACATTTCGTGGGTCGGATGCAAAATCAGGATGTAACCTATCAAATTTCTTCCAATCCAACCCATATGCAGGATGCATTATTTCATCATTATCCTTATTTCTTTCATCTGCATGCCATCTCATATTCTTTGCCATTTGTTCTGAAATAAATTTTTTTGGAAACCTGGGAATTAAAGGGAAGTGCCACATCACTTTCTGTGGTATGAAAGATTGAGATCCGTCTTTATTAGTCTTCCAACTTGATGTGCCACACTGTTTGTACTGACTCAAGTCTCCATTCTCCTTCCAGAAAAAACAACAGTCTTTGAGACAAGAATGAATCTTACTAGATAAAAATCCAAATTTGTCAACCAACTCTGATGCCATGTAATCATTTTCTAGAATACATGCATCATCGGGTAGTAAATATTTAATAAATGTAAAGAGATAGTTGACCACAGTATTACTAAATCCATACATTGTTTTCCCAAGATATAATCGCATTAAAAACTCACGTTTGCTCATTTTTCCACATGCTTGATATACTGGGGTATTTGCATCTTCCATCATCTTTCTAACACTCTCAAAGTCATCATCTTGATTAATAGATGAGAACTGTGTTACATTATTCATTTCCTCTTGCAATGGTCTACATGAGGAGCTAGCTTCAGAAACAAAAGTAAACCAATCAGAAATCATATTTTTCATACCAATCTTTTCCGCTTAATTGATGTCATTCAACACTTCGGATTTTTATCCATTGTGATACCACACATGATAATTTTTTTGGAAACCACTTTTAGTGATATGGTAACTAACTTCCTCACGAGTTAACCAAGGTCTTCCAACACAATCAAAACACGAGCATCAAATGAATCCGCCATCTGAATCATTACTAAATGCAAAGTCCAAAAAATATTGTAACTCCTTCTGAAATTCATCAGTGATCTGATCAATGTTGTACATCCAGTATCCATCCATTCTGAGGCAGATAAAAATATATTAAATAAATAATCTAGAAAATGACTTAACATTATATGTATTGTTTCATAAGATATTAAGTAATCATAAATAATAAGTTAATAAAAAAATCATAACAAATATATTAAAATTATGGTTTAGGGAATTCATAAATGTTTTAAATTATAAAAATTCACGAGTAGTCATACATAAGTTCCAAGAATAAGGATTGATTATAGTAAAAAGAGTTTATATGAAATATAAGAGATAATAATAATCAATTCCCAAAACTGTTTGGGATAATTCATAAAGAGTTGTGATGTTTTGTATTAAATCTACAAAGATTTATTGAAATTTAGAGACATTTTGAAAATACAATCCATATCATATACCAAGCATTAATATTAAAGAATTGGCTGAGAATTACAATGGTAAGAAGATGAGAATAATAAATAGTGTCTGAATCTATACTTTAATGATGATGGTCACCTTAGAAAAGGGATATCCCATCAACTTGGTTGTTCCCACCCTTGCTCGTATCTATGAACTGTTGGGTCAAATACAGGAATGAAGATCCCCACATCACCTCAGTGGTCCATTTCAATAATTGTACAGATGGGTGGTGAAGTGCTATCAATGTTATGAGTACCGATATACCGCAATAGTCCCCCACTCTAACTTTCATTCTACCCTACTCTACATTGTTGTAATTCTACTAAAATCCTTGGGAATTTCTAGTGTGGTTGAGTTTTTTAGTGATTTTTCTCAGTTTTCTTTTATACCTTACCCCACACCCCATTGAGTAGTGGTAGATGATGGAAAATATAAATCATATCATATACCATAGTGTAAGGACGCGAATTCATTCCATTTTTGACTTTTAATCATGGTGTATAACACCGCATCATGGTGAAGGAGATTGAAAACTCTTTATAATCTTCTTTTATCATATCCAACAACCAAAACAAACCAACTTACCTTTTTCACACTTAAAGGAACAACCCAAACACCTACATTTTTTAGGGATAAAGTAGAACCAATGAACTAATTTTTTCCTAGGTTAGCATATCCAATACACTACCTTTTGATGGAGGCACAACCATGTGTGAGTTGAGTGATTACAACTCGATAAAACTTTACACCACAAAGTAAATTCATTATAATGAATATAGAATAATTAAACCAATCAATGTTGTTGAGAATTATTACAAGTGTAGAATAACTGGATTTGAACCTTCACACGGTAGATATAGAACAATTTAGCTTGGGCATTCTTGAAAGAGCAATTAGTAGATAAGAATCATTAAAACCCATTGGTAAAATGCATTTAACATTGAATATCTAAATAACTGTCATTATTTTTTTTATGTTGATTATAAAATAACTATCAAATAAATGCCAATATGAAATCCTATTTTTGTATTTTTGTTGGTACTTAAAAGAATGATCCTCCAAATATCCAATCTCTAAGAGGGTATAGATTTCAATCAACCTAAGACTAGTCAATTCCCAAAACATCCATTGTTAAAAAGGCACTTGAATTATAAGGCATAAAGTTTCATGGATTCAAATAAGTATAAAATCAAATAGTTTGAAGGTGAAATTGATTTTATTTTGTGGAAAATTATGATAAGGGCCATGTTCGAACAACATGAAATCATAGATTCCTTATATGGACTAAATAAATTAATTTTTACACAATCTACTAATGCAAAAACCACTACTATTTATCAATACATCTCTACTGAAATCCTTGTTATGGCCTTTAGTTCTATATTACTCTCTCTTGGTGACAATGACCATTGGAAATTTTCTTTTGAATATACCACTACTAGTATATGACATAAAAAAGAGAATCATTTCTTGAAAAATACATTTTTTGGTATAATTTAAATGAAATAAGATATGTTTAATTTTAAAATTAATTTTGATGTTTATATTAAGTCAAATTTGGATGAATTTAAAAAAATATTTATTATTCCAAAATAAATTTGATTTTTGATGAAGAGGAATAAGAAAATATTATTTTACATTATCCTTTATATTTTTACACCACATTAGTAGAAACAATGATATATGGTTGACACAAACTAATTATTAGAGAGGTAAAATATGCCCTTCTTTCTAGCGAGTTTTATTCTAAACCCAAAATAATGGGTTAGTTTGAGATTAGATTCCATAGATGGAGAACACAACCTAAATATAAAAACCAAGAATATGGTATATAAAAAAGGAAATAAAATTAACCATCTCAAATCAAGGTTAATGTTCAGGGATTGGAAAGTACTGTGTTACGAAAATAGTAAGCATAGGCATAGAATACCTGATTTAAGAGTATGTGAAAAAAAATTAAGGCTCAAGAACCTTGTGTTTGATCACTTTTAGTTGATTCTAGATTTTGATACAACTAAAGTTATAAATTTTCTCCACATACACTCACTGATGAATGAGATCTAGGTTCAGTCATCCTTGTCGATGTGGTTCCTTCTTGATAGTCTTTCCTTGAGTTAGTTGACAGAGTAGAGGGAGATGTAATATTAAGGAATAGTAGTATGTGTAAGGTTCAAGGAATTTTTTATGTTCTTATAGAATTATATGAACATTCAATCATCACCCTCTATATGTTAGTTGGGTCTCTGACATTCATAGAAACCTGATTTCCCTTGGTGATCTCTACAAAAAAAAATGCTTTAGATATTAATATGAATGGACTAAAATATTCAAGGTATATATATCTAAAATTAATAAATAGCTAGTTAATAAGCTATATTTATAGAATGAGAATACCAATTAAAGGTAGATTGGTGGTGTAATACCATGTAATGACCTTGATGATTGGGTATGGTCTTCTCCAAGAACATAAATGATGTTAGTAAATAAGGGATATTGTAAAATTTTACACCAATAGATATCATATATTGTAAATATTATATCATAGGTAAGTCTTTTAGGAGTAATTTTTGTAGGTATTACTTTCTTCTAAACCAATTGAGCACATACATCTATTTTTATGGGTTCCTTCTAGAACCACATCCTATGGTTGATTTTTTATATTGTTACATTCATATATGTATACTCTAGGAAAGTAATTATTTCTCTACACTAAAAACTATTATGTTTTAGAAATCATTAAAAATAGAAAACCTTGTTAAAAATAAAGTTGGAAATTTGACAATAGTCATGATAATATATAATAGTTTGGAGTACTTCTCTACTAATTTTGTATATTTCTTCCAAACTAAATGCATAACATGACAACAAACAATTAAAAATACTCTCTAATAGAATGGATTTGATAATATAATTAATGATACCATTCAGGAGTGATTCTGAAGCATTGTGAATTCTTTGGGCTTCCCAAGTAATCATAAGAAGAATATACCAATATGCTAGTGTACCAAATTAAATGGTTCTCAAATTATGATAATCATTATAATCCCTTAGTTGAACCATATAATGGTAATTCACCTTGTTATAAACAATTATCTATCATCGAGTATACATATTAATCCCACATTAAAAATAATAAGTCTTAACCAAGGAATCCTAAGTGAGTTTTGGTATTATACCTAGATGGATTAAAAGAATATAAATTGTGGACATACATTAATAGATTCCAAATTATTATAATTAGCATGAATTTAGGATGTTAGGAGTTCATCTTCTCAAAATCCAAATCTGTTACACATTTTAGAGATGATACTGCCCATGATAGGGTCTTTGATCTTCCTTATTCAACTGTGTTTGAAGATACAAATGACCATCATACACCAATTCCTCAATGATAAATATAGAAGGAGTCATTTTTTAATTCAGATTCAGATTATAAGCCTCATTATTTTACTAGGGATTTCCATCTAACTCATGATTGATCTGGGACAATCATTAGACCTCATTGGTTAGATAAATGTGATATGGGTTATTTTTCCTTTTCATGTTTCCCAATATTTGATTTATTATGATCCCTGAACATATAAGCAGGACTTATATGATTGAGATTAAAAATAATGGATCAGTTCCATGAATGATGAGATGTAATCCATGTATAAAAATCATACATAAAAAATACTTCAAACAATATTCAAAGAACCCACAAAATAGGAGCCACAAAATAGAAAACGCACCGAAAGGGCATGGAGGAGGGGAGGAACCCCTCGTCCGATGCACCAAATGGATGAGGAACACCCAAATAAGGGTATGGAGGAGGGGAGTACCGCATGATGGATAGAGAAACCCCGAATGGAGAAGCCGAGCCACGATTGGAGAATCCACCACTGTGGATGAAGGAACCACGATGAGGGCTGGAGGAACCGAAGCTGGCGAGAGTAGGGATTCAAATCGGGGAAGGAAGAGAGGTCGTCGGGAGTGGAGGAACCGAAGCTGGTGAGATGAGGATTTTAAATCGGGGAAGGAGGAGAGGTCTTCAGGAGGAGAGGTCATCGGGGGGAGTAGGGTGTCGTGATGAGGGTTTCAAATAGGGGAAGGAGGATCCTGACATGAATAAAAAAAAAACGAAAAAAAATGTGTAGCCATGGATGATAATTGAACCATGGGTATAACCAAGCTGTAGCAACAGACTTATAAAACCGTGGCTATAGGTCTGTGGCTATAGCCCCAATTTCCCGAAGTGCTCGCTAGGGAAATTCAGGGATGAATTTCTTTAAGGGGGAATTTTGTAAGAACCTGGATCATCGTTTTCAGGTATGCCTTCCTTAATCTGGAGTTTTTGAGAAAAATGGAGCTTATGGAAATATTTGAAGTAGACACCTTGTACTTTCTGAGTACACGCCGTGTACTCTTTTCCCACTTAAAGCCGTGTACTGTCCATGTCCGGGCACACAAACGGTGTGTTGGGGTGATGTGGAGGCCGATTTTGGCGGAGTACGGAATGACCTAGTACACGCCATGTACTTTCCTTCTTGTTAGTTGTTTTCTTCACTGCTGTTGTTGGTTGTTGATTGATTACTATTATGTATCATCCTGATTTACTGATTTCTGTTTACTGCCTTCTGCTTTTCTGTTGTTGTTTACTGCTTATTATAATTTTACCTGCCATATACTCACTGAATGTTAGGCACAGATCTTGGGGTGAACGCCTACTGGGATTTAGTCTCACACCCTATCTGGGTCATTCTTTTGGGCCCAAACAGACTATTTGGTTGCAGGTATAGACAAGGGAAAGCGCCCTTCGACTTCTGGTACTTGATTTCTTGGAGTAGGAGGGCATGTGACCAAGCTTTGGCTTGCGATGCTGAGGAGCTGTTTTATTTTCTTTGGTACTTGTTTGGGTACTGTGGTGTTTTCCAGCATTGTGACTTTTTTGTCTCCTTTCCTAGATATGTATCATGCACCATTTCATATATACATATGTGCTACATTTTTTTGATTTATTCTTCCGTTGTTTATATTGTTGGTTATTACTACTTCCGTTATTTCATGTTTATTTTTATTCCGCTGTGTACTCTGCTAATGAGGGAATAGTTTCGCCACTATCACATCCAAGGCCCTCGCTGCTAGTCGGCAACCTTTGGTATTTTGGGAAATGCACTTGAGGCCATGTGACCAACCGGGTACAGGGCGCCTCTGGTTGGCTTCAGGAACCGGGACGTTACATGATATCACTAAATAAAGGGGATGAGGGAAGATATTCTAAATATTTCCTTTTGAATGAGGTATGGACACTATGATTTCATAGTGATTTCATTCAGAATCACTAATTCTCCAACAATTTTTATGTATTTATTGAATAGTGTCTTTTAGGATTGCCTCAACAAATTTTTAGTAGCCCATATTGATGACATTCTGATATACTCCAAGAGTAACGAGGAACATGTTGTGATATTTGAATACTATTCTAAAGAATTGAAAAGGGTGAAAATTATGAATAGTATTGTAAATGTGTGTTCTAGGTGGAGGTAGTATCATTTCTGGGGCATGAAATCAACGAAAAATAGATATATGTGGAACCTTTCAAGATAATGGAAATCAAAGAGTGTCCCAGGACAACGTCTGCTATGGAAATATGAAAAAGGATATCACAATGTATCAAGATCTTCAAGAGAACTATTGGTGGGACAATATGAAATTGGAGATCACTGAGTATACATCAAAGTACCAGGTATGTCCGCAAGTGAAGGTAGAAATGAAATAATCTAAGGGGATTATGTAATAATTACACATACCAACATGTAAATGGGAATCGATCACCATGAAATTTATGACTGAACTTCCAAATACATCCATATGGAATAATTCTATATGGGTTGTTGTGGATTGTGTTACAAAGACAAATAACTTTATTCCAATTCGAAAGGATTTCTCACCGAATCAACTTTTTTAGATATATATTAGAGAAGCTGTATCACGGAATAGTGTACCACTATAAATTGAACGTGATTAAGATCCAAGATTCACCAAGAATATTAAGAAAATTATCCAACATGATCTAAGAACTGAGCTGATGTTCAGTATGAACTGCCAACCTCAAACTGATGGCCAATCTAAGAGGACTACTCTTACATTGGAAGACTTGTTGAGAGAATGTTCTATGGGATTTAAAATAGGATAGGACTAACATCTTCCTCTATTCGATTTCTCTCACAATAACTATTTCCACTCGAGCATCCAAATGGCTCCATATGAAGCCCTTTATAATAAACGATGTGGAACACTAACATGCTAAGATGAAGTAAGAGAACATAATCTTCTAGGATTTGAAATTGTCAAAGAAATGCTGAAGAAGGTGGAAACCATTAAGAAGCACATCCAAGTATCCCAAATCTTCAAAATAGTTATGTAGAAAATCATTGATAAGACCTTGAGTTTAAGGTTGGAGACATGGTATTCATTTACATATATCCCTAGAAGAGGATCATGATATTTTGTAAGAAAGGAAATGTTAAGTCCCATTTACATCATCCCCTTCAAGATCCTTGATCATGTTGGAGTCATGGCCTATCGACTAGCACTTCCAGCTACCTTGTCTCAAGTATATGATGTATTCCATGTATCCCTCCTAAGGAAGTACATACCAAATACTTCATAGGTACTAAATTCAGAGGTGGTACAATTAGAAAATGATTTCCCATTTGAGGAATATCTAGTGAATATTTTGGATTGTAGAGATAAAGTTCTAAAAAAAAGACTAATCACCTTATCAATGTACTTTGGAGGAAACATATGTTCGTAGAGGCAACATGTGAACCTGAATAAGTGATGAAGAATAATTACCCATTCCTATTTTCAACATATAATTTACAATGAAATTTCAAGGGTGAAATTTCATAAATGGGGAAGAATGAAATGACCCAAGATTTTATAAATGGAAATTCCATTATCTTAATTATTTCACATAGTATAATACAAAAATCACATTAAGAACAGAATACAATCATTATAAATAAAGAATTAATAACATAAGAGGTATTTCAATAAGTTAAGGAACCTTGACCGATGAAATAGTTTCTTGACGTTAGGAATAGTAATATGACCCTTAAGAATAATAGATCGGCCAATATAATAGTTATCTCACCCATAAAAGTACAATTAAAATTTATGCATCCAATAAATTAAAATATGATATAATTACATCATAGCATAAGTAAATAATTTTTTTTGATAATTATTAATTAAGTGTTTGCTATTTTGTAAGTTATAAATATTCAATTAAAATTTTATATTAAATATAATTATGTAAATGAAAATTTATTTTCATAAAATGTATTCACAAATTAATATTTTTCTGTCTTATAATTTTAAGATAATTTTATGAGACCTTATTTAATTTTTCAAAGTGTTACAAAATCAGTTATAATTTTAAAATATATTTTTTCCAAGTAAATAATGATTTTAATTATAAATTAAATTTCTCATATATAGAAAATTATTATCATAAATTGGAATTCATTTTTTAATTCTAAACATCTAAAAATTATTAGGGTGAATTTTTTGGATTTTTCTAAAATACTTCAATTTTTGGTCAATAGTAAAATATTATAATTAACGGTTTAAACTAAATACATGAATTATGGAGTCATATATGATGTTTGGATGATGTAATCCAAAAATGTCATACTATATTCATCAGTTTATAATTTTTTGGATATAATTCTCAAACTATTCATAGGCTAGAGGTAAAATAATAAACTAATGAGTAAAATAATGAGAAAACACTCCTCTCCTCCACTATAAATTCCCCCTCACAACCTCTTCTCCTAAAAAATTACAATATTTACTCCTTGTAAAGATTCTAAAAAAATATTCCCAATATACTCCCCCATGTCCAAGATCACTTGGGATCATCAAAAGACCTAAAACTTTTCTCTAAGGAGGTTTTTAAGGAGGAGATACTCAAGAGGTAAATTTTTCTTTCATTTTATTTTAATTTATTTTCAATTTATTTTCTAATTGTCTCCTCCCCTCCCGTTATCCAGATTGTTTGATAAATAAATAACCTCATATATACTATTATTTTATTATTCTAATGTAATAATATATCATTAAACCCCTCTCCTCTCCCATTTATTCAAATTTTGAAAATGTTTTTCGTGAGGTGTTAATTTATCACATTCATGGATGAATTTTTCTACCATTAGCACCTTCAAGGTTGGCCATAAAATAATTTATATGGTTAAAATAAATTTAATATATGTATTAAAAACTATTTAATGTTTTGGAATAACTATATACAAATTATTTTAAATAATAAAACAAAACATGTTTATCATGAGTGAAAACAACCCAAAATAATCCAAAATATTATCACTAACATCTTACCTATGATTCAACCTCACCCAATATAACCAAATGACATATATAAACATTTATCCTTATGTATTTTAATTAATAATTTATAAATTCAATTCTACATTTCTATTTACGTTTTATATGAAGTCCCATTCTCTTATAAAAGTGAACCGATCATAAAAATTAAGAAAACAAGCACTTACGAAACCTGAAATTGAAAACTATAAATCATTTAAAGGACACAAAATAACTTAATAAAATTATAATAAATCAATTAAATGTAGAATTTTTTCTGAATTAATTATTTAATGGTTTTAATTTTATTATTTAGGATGTTAAGATCAAGTGCAGAACCTTTTCAGACATAAGGTAATTAATTCTATCTGAACTTTCATTTTCCCTTCGAGTTTCTATTTTTCTCTCTTTACCTCAACATAATGATTTTTTCTTTGTTATTCTTATAAATTCTATAAATATGTTCCAAACTCAGGTATCTAGATCTGATAATCCCTCTTTAATGGCGGTAATAGGTGTTTTAGAAGGGTTACCTTTCCATTTCTTCATGATAAGCAAGCCTGATTCCAGGGAACTTCCCAATTATTTACCCGCTTCCTAGTGAACCACATAATCTGTTTTGAGCCACCATTATTATTTTTTAAAATGAATCATTTTATAAATGAGAAACTAACTTTGTTCATTTCTAGTTTTACAAAAACTAATATTCTTTTTCCCCTTTAAATTCTCTTTACTATTTTCCTTAAACGACACTAAAATCTTTCATTTCTAAAGTTTCTTAAACAAAATATTTTCATGTTTTCACTTCAATTGGACATATATTATCATGTTATATTCATATATTCAAGTATTAATGTCTATGTTTGTTTTGAATATATTTTTTCATGGAAACAATTATGATATGCTCATTTGTTATTCCTTGTGACATGAGTATGATACTCATTTCTTTCTTTGGGTAACCCTTATGTTTATTCTTCTTGTGGAACACATATTCATAAACATGTTATGAAGGGTGAACCTATATAGTTATCCATTCAATTGGATAATGTTTAGTTTCATGAGAATTTATGTTTTTGATATAGAGTGAACCTAATTCTTTTATTGGACTTTTTCTTGGTAGTTAGACTTGAATAATGTTTATGCCATGTTAAATGTTATTGCCACATTCCAAAGATGCCATGATTATATATTAAAATGTTATACATGTTATTATTCCTTATTTTTATTCATTTTACTCTCCTTTTATGTCATTATATTATTCATTCTAACCCATTTTCTATTTTTTATTCTGATATATATTTCCTTATAGGGATTTTTAGCTCATTCCTTTTTCTCTTGTTTTCCTAAGGTTATCCTATGCAGTTATAGAATCTCAATTGAAGTTAATATATGATTATAGATATTAAATAAAAGGTTTTTTCATAATGTTTAATTATGTACATAATATTTCAAAGACACTAGACTTTATGATCCGTGGCTTCTAATTTGTTGGTTAATTTTGCTTAAAATCATGCGATGATATGTGTAAAAGGATATGTTCGCTTTAATTTTATATAATTCAATAATTAATTGAATGATACTTAAAAAATTGTTTCTTCATAACTAATTCATACCACACATTATATATAACAGATTACCATTTTCCTTAGGTATTCTAAATATTTCGTTTCAAATTATCCTTTAACACGAGTTAATTCATTTCAATTTCAATAATTATTCAAAAAATTCTCTTATCATTGACAATGAAACATATAATAGATTAAATTCTATTTGAATAATTCATCATAATTTTTCTCATCTCCCTGAATACCATTTTACCATATTTTTATAAAACTCATTCATTTCAAAAATCAAATTAATTACTATTTTTATTAGTTTTTAAATAATTAACTTAAATAATATCATAAGTATTCTAATAATAATATTTTTATTCTATAAAATTTTAGACATATCCTCTTTAATATAATCTTAATATGTTGTTTTTTCCTTTAACATCCATCCCATGTATTGATTTCCAACACATAAACTAATTTAATCATAATGAATTTACTAATCATTTTAATGGAATCAAAATATTGTAAAATATGAAATAAAATATAAATTATTACGCCCTTTCACTTATATTCATATTTAATTGTGAAATTTTTATTCCCCTTGTAATGATAGAAATTAAACTTTAATTTACATTATGATAATTATGTATCTCCCAAATATTATTTACAAAACTTATGTGTAATTATTTTATTTGTCCTTCCAATATATATATATATATATATTACCTAGTAAAATTATAATTAATTTAATAGTTAAATTGTAAAAGACATTAATTATTAGTTTATTATACTAACATAAAATATTTTATAAGTTTTTTAAATAATCAATTAGGGAATCCTTGAAAATCTAATGATTTCATTTTTGATTTCTACCATCAACAAAAATTTTTACACTTGTTAAATTAAATTAAGACTTTAGAAATATTGAATTCAACATCATTAATAATTTCAAATATTCAACTATGGAAGATAATTTAATAATAATTATAATCATAAAATTCTGATACTATTATGTAATTTTACACAAAAAAGTATAAAAAAGTATATTTATTTTTATAAAATATATATTATAAATTTATGAAAATGTTATAAAATGGTTTTACCTTATTTTTCTATCCTTGTGCAGGGACAAAAAATCTAGTAATTTAAATTAATAACCTAAAAAAAATATAAATAAATGAATATATTTTTATTATTTTTTTTGGTAATTTAACCACACCCATGAAATGAATGAACATAGAAAATTATAAACATTTTCTATTTTAATTTTAATGGGGCCGATCATAAATATTTTCTTTGGTGTTAATCATGAACTCTCAAGTGTTTTAGAGATATTTGAATACAATGTTAAAATATCCATAAACTCTGAATATAGATTAATGAATATTAATCATTATGATAGATGAAAACCATATTTTATTGGATTTTCCTCATAAATATATTTTTTTCTATGAATAATATAATTTATGATTCTATTAAATAACAAGTATAATTAAACATAAATAGATATGGACCTAAAATATATATTAAGTAATTATTGTAATATGTATTTTGGGTTTTTAAAATATAAGTGGCATTAGTTTTGTTTTAACTAAGTAATTAATGAACTAAAATGAATCATTAAGATTAAATCTTATTCATTTGAATCTCAGAGAGAATATATAATCATAAAATATTATCTCTATAGCATATCACAAACTATGTATCAAATTTTTGTGTTTATTTTTCAAATGGGTTCATCTTAACAATTTCGTTCCATCTTAGAGGGTTGAATAAAATATAATTTTTAATTGGTTTTAATTATCTAAATAAAATTTTATCACTCAAACTTTACCCCAATATATAAATACACTTACAAGTCCAAATTATACAAACTCTGTATTATTTTATGTGTTTGAAGATAAGGATTCATGATATAAATGTCTTATTTAAATAAATATATATTTAATCCTTTAAATACTATCATTATTTTTTAGTGTTTTAATATTTTCTCTTGATTTAATGAAAATTAATTCATTATATTTTGGTCAATCCAATTTAATTATTATAGTTTTTCTTTTTTAAAAATCATATGTAAATTTCATGATAAAAATCAAGGGTTTAAAAGTAAAATTAGAGACGAGGTCTCAATATTATATCATACAATGGTTGTCAAATTAAGGACCATAATTTGTCATTATTGATTCCATGTTCTTCCGAGAACTTTCATTCTCTAGTGGTTTTAGCCATATCAAGAGAATCATATAGCCATTGCTATTTCCCATTTCATCTTAAGAATGAATTTATAGAACATTTCAGGTAATAATTATATTTTTAATAATTAATAATTGTTTTTAAAGCTCTTGACAGTAATATAGAAAATTCATTCAAAACTAGAAAAATCATAAATTTTTTATCCAAATGGAAGAAAACTGTTATAGAATCAATATTAAATTATCCTTTTAATCTTACATCTTGATAAGGATGAAATTATTTTTTTTAAAATTTTAAATAATTAATTTATATTTCTAAAAAAAATACATGTTGTTTTGATAAACATCTATCATACCTCATATAATTAAATAATGTAATAAAAAATCTAATAAATGTAAACTAGTTTCGAAAATTCACATTTATAAAAGGAAATTTATTAGAATAAAACACTTATAGTTACATTATTCCAGACATTAAACCATTTTTTCCTCGAAATGAACATAAATAATCAGTATCTTAATTAATGCATATATTCCTAGAAACCATTAATTTCAAAAATATGACACTTCTCATATGTATCTCAATTAGTAAAGAAAAATTAGTGACCAAACATGGTACATTGCTAACGCATACCACAAATCGTTTCACAATATTTAGAAATATTATTAAAATATGTTTCAAATATAAATAAATCATCATAAAGATTGAATTAATGGAAAATTTAATTTTCTAAATTTATATACAGATAAGACATCATTTTTATAAAATGTATTCACACAATAAAACACATATCCACCCCAATACATAATCAAATCATTATTATTAATCATGTAATGGAACCAAAACAATCATTTGATTTGACCCTCATCGAACACCTATAAAAGTCAAAAAAACAATCAACTATAATAAAAATTTATATCACATTAACCAAAAACAAAACCCATAAAATGTATGAGACATGATTAATAAATTCCTCAATAACTTGATACATTCGCCTCTTTACCCACGAAAAATAGAAATATCTTCCTCACCATTAACAAGTAATCTCAATACTTTAATCCATACACATATAATCCATGAAAATTTACTCATAGAACATTTACCAATAAAAAAATACTCAATGATCAGGAAAATAAAAAAATATACATTCAACATAGCCATGATATATGCACTACACTAAAAAATTTCCATCGAAACAAAAAAATTCACTTAACCATTCATTATTTTATTTGATAAAACTAACTAATAATTAAAATTATATAATTTTGAAATAATGTGACCATATCATAATTGAATACCTTTAAATCATCACTTAATACCTTCATATTCACTTGTAATTCCAACAAAAAAGTTAGCACCATGTAGAAAATAATGGATATTATATATTATTTTAATGGAACTAATGGATAGTTCTTGGTATGGACATTAGTGGAAGGTTTAACAGTACCAAATTGTTTTCAAAGTATAATTATAAATTAACTCATTTACAAATGGTGTTGATAAATAAAGTAATAATAAATATTCTATTGTTTCCTCACAACCACTTCCAATCATGTAATTGACCACTTATTGCATGAATTATTGTTAATTATATATATAAAATCTACCAAACCATTGATAATATTTAAGAAACATCACAAAAACAAACACACACAGTTAAATCCCATAATAATTAAAAGATTCATTCCTCAATAAATCACAACCGTAATTTAAAAATTAATCAATTTTATTTCATATTTTCATGAATTGATGTAGTATACTTTTCCTTGTAGTATGAAATATTCATCCATCCACAAATCTGGATAAAAGTATAGGAATCATAAATATTTCAACAAAGAGAAAATCCATCCAACTCATTTCACACATCCATCAAAATTTTAGTTAATGACTATTTATTTCAATTTAATTTTATATATGTTGACTATCTATATAATTTAATTACATCTAGATTTGATTAGATAACACATTCATATCACGCAGAAATATATTACATGATATCATCATCACTCTATTATAAAATCTATTACATTTATGGTCTTTTATATGCACCCACCTCTTTCAATAATTTTTTTTAAATATTTAATAGTTTATTCTGACCCATATAATGAAATTGGTGGGGTAAAGTCCAATCCATATACCTATTACATGATTGTTATTCACCAAAACCAAGAATAATACTTGATAAAATCAGAGTGATACTAACAAAAAAAGACACCAATTGTATGAGTGAAATCACGTGGTTATTGGGGGGGGGGGGTCTGGGATTTATAATTTTTTACATTTTCACACTCAAAAGTTTCCATGATCTTGAAATAAACAATAATATAATGATTTTATATGTGAATATTTCATAGTAATAAAAATATAATGATTTTTTATAACAACATTAAAGTCTTTAACAACTTCAAAATTCTAGAATGTTATCATTATGATTCTTATTTCATTACAAATAATACTATTGAGTTCCCACTTCTTCTAAATCTTTATCATGCCGCAATAAATTAAGCAAGAACCTATTTTCCTTCTATATTCTATCTATATTCGATAAATCAAATGGTGTAGGGTATTGATTATTCAATCAAATTATTGAGAACTTCCCATATTCATTATCTACTTTGATATTCACTGAATATTGTTAAGTATCATTTCCTAAAATCATTAATGGTTATTCTTAAAAACTTCATACTCTATCATCTCTTGAGTAAACCTTCCTCGGAACCTTTTTTAGATTACACATAACATTGAATTTCGAATATTTAATTTGAGATTCCCTCCATCAATAAACCATTATCTTATCCCTTTAATTACACTATTAATCATTGCATCTATTTCTATTTAAAAAACACTGATGATAAATGGTTTACTTATTTCCATCAGAAATATCTTCTAAATTTTCTTGAATTACATAAAAAACAGATTTCTTTACAACATAGAGTCCTCAAATTTAAAAAAAGAGACATAATAATTTATTTTTATTTTTATTTAGAATAATTATAGATCACCTTGTGTCACATGATTTAAATCTATCTTAATAATATACAAATTATTCAAGACACAATTTTCTTTTGTATAGTTGAATTTATTAAATTAGACAATGTGTTATAGTTATACACTCATAGTGGAAGTATTACAATTCAAAGCTAACTCCATTCATATGAATTTACATTTTCATAAGAATTTATATTTCATATAAAATATAATTTCATACAGTTCTAAAAGAAAAGTAAAAAAAATATAGAATCAAAATCTTTGGTCTTACTGAGTCCCCAAAGTGATGCACAAAAGTTTCATGGACTTCCAAAATTTTTATATCGAACTCGTATGGATTAAAAAAAGTTATACAAAAAATTCATACACCATTGGAAATTAATACAGTCTATCATGAAATATTACAATAAATCCTTGGAATCCATACACGATCATGGGTGAATTCTAGACATTGTGAAATTCTAATTATTTTTAGTGACATACCCTAGATGACTCAATGTTATACAAAATTATGTCAAAATGAAACTATTTGAACTTGGTCATTGGTAATCCATCTCCAATCCGGATTAAGATAATCCAAAGATATTCAAAAATCATTAACATATATCCAAACATCCAAGAACATTAACCTCATATAATTAAACAATATATAATTTTATTTTTAGTATTAATTTTTCATTCACAACACATTCTGACACATTATACCATATCCACATCAAAATTATCTAAAGCATATTTTCTATAAGATTTCAATATTTTTAATGGAATATATTAAATCACACAACACAACAACAGCTTATTTGGCCTTCAAGAAATTATTCCAAGGTCTTTTGTTTTTCAAACTAACTCAACTCATGAATTAGCCTCAACAATAACCCCTTTTTATTTCATTGGTAAACAATGAAGATAAAAAAAATATAAAGTATTAGAGATGAATTATCATTAAATAATTCCAATCATACATGAAAGAAAATGATTTATGAGATAAGAAAATTTAATTGCAAACTCATGTTCTCTATAAAAATAGTGATTTACAATCAATTCTTTATAAATTTTAATTCTTCTGGAGTACACCTGAAAAACCACAAACATTTCTTAATATGTGACACTATATAAGAACATATCTTCGACCAATTATTTAAAACCAAAAAATATATTCAAATAACATTTAATAAATGGATTCCTACCTTTATTATAGAAAAATAGTTAGGAAAATTAAAAAATACACACACCACAGCCTGAAAACATAGCTTTAAAATTCAAAACATTCTCCAAAAATACATGATCCCCTTAAATTAGGGAAACAAAATAATAGTGCATACTCCCCTAAAATTATATTACATCACTTTTCAAAACACAAAAATATAAACATAAAGTAAGATATATATATATATATATATTTTCTTTTAAAACACCTTGAAAATAATATCCAAAGATAATATGATAGAGGGGTCTGATCATCACACCTTAGCCTTGTGAAAAGAGAGATGAAACACTAATTTAAACCATCATTTTTTTTAAAAAATCTTCATTGAAAATGTTTTAGTGATATTTTCATCCATTTCCTCCTTTTTAGGAAAAAAAATCCATCATCAATGAATTTTTCTCCACAATCTTATAGATAGAGTGATATTTGATTTCAATGCGATTTTAACTTGAATTTTAGTCATAAATCTTTGAAAAATTAGTAAATCTTTGATTATAACAACTTATAAGTTGTTTTATAATCACCTTCAATTTTATGTCTTCCATTTTACTTCTAATCCACATAAATTTGGTACTATCTTAAATTTTAGATGCATCATTTATCGTAATAGTATTCAGAGTTAAAGAACTCAACTTCTTTGTGTGAAAAAAACCACACATATGCCCAAGATAGATAATTCCTCCTTATGTGTATTTTCTCTCATCCATGGTTCCTACCCAATCTATATCAGTATAACCAAGCATAGTCAACAACCCTTTTATTTTATATTTCATTTCAATTTTTTTTATGAATCTAATTATCCTTTTTCTAGACACATGATGTTACATTTTATTTGTACTTTTAAATCTTGCACAATGGGTGAAAACAAAGACAATATATATCATTAATGTTTTAAAGTATAACATTTGTCTAATAATATTTCATAATTATGTTTGATTCCCTTCATTTCCTTTATAATATTTAGAAAACGTTTTTCTTATTGATATATGAGTAGAAACGGGTCTTAAAATCTCCATGCAAATTTTTTTAAGAGGATCAGAATCATAATTCTATGGATAAATAAGGATCTGATCACCCTAATGAAAAATTTTAGAGATAATAATGTACCTCAACTCACCAAGGATGTAAATTGTGAACATATTTTTCATCACCTTTGAAAAATTCTGAAAATTACTTTATCATTTTTTGTAAATTATTATATTCCACATAATCAATAATAGTAATGGAAACGTTATTGTCCTCTTTGATGTAGGTATTTTTTCTCCAATATTCCTTTTATAAAATTTAACTTATTCATGAATGTATACATATTATTGTTCCAACCTATGGGATCTTATTCAACCTATATAAATTCCTTCTTAACATAAAATCAAAAATTATCATCTTCTCTAACATGAACCAATATGGTTTCTCAAAATAAACATCCACTTTTAACTTACTATTTAAGAAAAAAGTCTTGATATCCATTTTAAATTTTTTTATTGATATTGATTAGAAATAAATATAATTAATATTTTGTAATCAATCCTAGAAGTTTGTTCAAAGGCCTCATAAAAATATAATCCTTTAATATAAGAACCTCCCTCACATACAAGTCCTTTTTTATTTCCAAGCACATCACCATTTTATTCCAATTTTGTTCTGGTATTTGGGATTGGGTTCCAACTCACATGTATAATTATTCTTTATATATTCTATTTTATCATTAATGACATCAAACCATTATTCATGATCAAAGGCTTCTTCAACATATCTTACTTCAACTTGTGATAACAATAAGACATGAGATTTCGTCCCAATGGATATTACTGTTTGAACGTGTTTTCCTTTATCAAAAATGTTTTTTTGGACCCCGAACACTCTTTTCTGCCTTGGGTGAGATGATTGGGGTTACTACTAATCATTGGAGTTGTCTGAATAGTCATTTCCATCTTGAAATTTTTCAATATTTCACCAATTTTATAAAACTACGTAATTCCATTTCACTAATATAGATTCCTCTTCATTACTTGTGGAACATGGTTATTTATGTGTTACTTCATTAATTATGTATTACAACCCTTAAACATTGACAATATCAATTATGTTCAATTTTAACTTATTAAAACATTGGTACCCACTTCCATTTAAAGGGAATCCCATAAAGATACCATCAATGCATCTTCTATCAAAATTCCCAAGACTTTCACTAATATATTTGAAAATGTATTGTCTACCAAATAAAATTAATCGATTTAAACTTGAGGTATTCTTTTAATATATCTCATATTGTGGATTGTCAAAAAAATCGATAAAACCATTGATTTTTTATTGGAACTTTAACTCTACTTTCTAATCTCAAAATCAATTTAGTTATATAATGTTTTATCAAAATTGTTTGATCTATATACCCTGAGCTTATATTTTTATTTTTTATTTCCACACTAATTTTTTTAGCGTATATGTTTCACTAGGATCCTAGAGAACATGATTAATTTTATGGTGATAACTAAATCCTTTATTAATTTACCTAATATTATTATCTATCCAAAAGTTTCATATAGAATTACCACACTTGTTTTCATAAACTCTCTAGAAATTATTTAACATATTAAGAGCCTATATTTAATTTTTCATTAAAAAATGCAATAATTATGAATAAATTCATTAATAAATGAAATAAAATAATTATATCAGGTTTTATATTACAATATTATTGTCTTAAAAATGCCAGAATGAATATGACCTATGTGATGATATTTATGAATTATAACTATTGTGAAATAAATTTCTAATCTTACACTCATAACATGTGAAGTATACTAAATAACTTCTATTCATTTCAGAAATATCATGAACACTTCCCCTTTGGTAAAATTTTATCATATTACTTTTACATATTTTCCAAAACCATATATTTCATAGCATGTTTTCATAATTCGCACTATTGTATCATGAATCATGACCATCACCCACTTGAAATATGTTTCCCTTAGTTCACTACCCTTTTGTAAAAATCATTCAAAACTCATCTATTTTCACTTAAAATCAATTTTTTTAATATAACCTAATTAACTTTGTCAACGCACTAGTAAAAACTTAATAGGTTGTGTTTTAATCCATCTACCGATATATTTTTTAGATTTCATCTTTTCTTTACAAATCATAGCTACACCAACCCCTTTAAATTTAAGTGAATCATCATGAATAAAGGTAACTCATAATTATTTACAATATTCAGTATTATAAAATAATATTAAGTCTAATTTCATGTGTGAAGAGTGTACACTATACAAAATACACAGAAATTCTCTTTTTTGAAAACTTGTGAGAAAACTCTAAAAAAGGAGCCTTTTCCGTGCCTCTATCCTTGCTTTAATTGCTTCTGAGTGTTGATGTTTTTTCACAGTTGAGAGAGTATCATGGTGGGGAGAAACTAGAAAGGCTTCTAGAATTATCATTCCTCTTAGAAATGTTGTCTGAAGGTTGATATTTATTTTAAACATTTAGATTAGATTTTTCATGTAGTTTTTGGATTTATTTTCATTGATCAGGATGACTCCACCTCACGTTATTACCAAAAAACCTTATCTATTCATAGATAGACTGATGATTAAGACAAAAAATTAATTATATATTCCCAAATCACCCATATTTACAATAATATCAATAAATGTCCCACTTTACTCAATAAGAAGTTTATTGTCTAGAATATGACACTTTCCAATTTTCTTATTTTTTTCCCAAAATTATTTTATTATGTTTATAAAAACAAATTATGGTGAACTCCTAAAATATTTTTATTTAACATAATATTATTATTTTCCTTTAAATATCCACTAAATGTATCATTTTTTTGTTTAGGTTTAGGTTCTTTGATTATTGAAATTTGAATGATATAATAAATTTTACACAAACATCATCTTGATAACTTTCTATTATTTATCAAACACTTTTCCAAAATTATAATTTTTGTTCTTATATTTTCAGAGTGAATTTATATGATCTTCTAGATCCTATAAATCCATTTTAAATTCTCCAACTTCTTGAGTAGTGGTCTAGAAAATAATATGAATTTATTTAGATCCTTCTCAACACTGACCAATTTCTATTGACTATTCTTATAATACTTATCATTTTCATTCAATTTCTATCCCATATTTATATTTAAGATTTTATAATCACTAAGAATATTTTCAGATTATCCATATTCATTTGAGAACAAGAATTTTCTTCAGCATGATCAGATTCCATACTATTGGAAATTTGGTCATATTCTTTATAATTCATTGTTTCTTTTTTAGGATTTGAAATTTTTATGAGACATTACTTCAAATATCTCTTCAAAATAAAATCTATATTATTTTAATCTTCTTCAAAAACATATTCACTACTTTCTTATATTGTGAAATTATCATTTTTCACCTTAACAATGAGTAGTTTCCCATTAGCTTCATCACTGAAAGTCTAAACTTACTCTTCAACTTAACTGTTTTCACCTCCTTATTTTAATGATCACAAATCATGTTTTTTGACATTTATAATGAATTCAATATATTATGATGGTGTTTTATAATGTAATGAATTATGTTTAAAATTTGGATTCGTGTTGGGATGAGTCATTGTTACTTCAAAATGACTAACTACTAGAATTCAGACACTACTAGACATGACTTATCACCAGAACCAAGTCATCGCTAAGATGATCTAATGCCAGGCTATGTCACCACCAAACTAAAGACACCATTGTGATGAGCTACTGTTGGGTTGATCTACCATCGAGATCAGTAAAATATTGAGATTTTATTCCATCAGTATGTCATGCCACTATGTTTGATACCATATTTTTTTCATGATTTGAATTAAATAATCCCAAAGGAAATATTATGGTATTTATTGAAAAGAATTATTTTATGATTGTATTATTAACCACTGATGGTATTCTTTAATGATAATGTTAGAGCTTAGTATGATGATATAGAATATATCAATGATTTTCTTTAAACAAACCCTTCAAAATGAAATTATTTATATTTTAAAAATAATATATTCTGTCCACAAGATCTAATGATGGATGATCAAGAAGTGTATATGAATAGTTGTATACTAGAAGGATCGTCACTCAAGATATTACATGTTTCACTCCTAAAGATTTTCATCTGTTAAATAAAGAAATAATTAAGTATCATGATAATTTCCAACTATCAAAAAAGAGTTCCTTTATAAATACATATTTTACTGCTACATTTAGAGTAGCATCTTAAACTCCTCACTGAGCCGCATATGAGGAGACTAATTTTTTTTTGAGCACTTTAGACCAAGATGCATCACTTTTTACATTTATATATCTTATTTATTTATCATACAATTACTTTATCTAATATCGGATTAGTTATTTTTTTCTATTTTTATCAATATACACTATCTCCTATGTTAGAACTAGAGAAAACTTGATATTCTCTTATTCTTTTCATTTTCTTACCCACTATATTTTTGGAGGAGGTCCCCATGCAGCCCGAGTTGTTTTATATCAATGTGTAACTATTAAAGATTAATTTGATCATATAAAGCTTATAAGTTGTTGCTTGTATACTCAATATTGATTATATATCAAATTATAGATATATAATCTCTTTTTAAGTGGGTGATTTAAATGTTGATGGTATTATATCTCAACTTGAGATTGAACCCCGTTTTTATTTCCCTGTGTGATTTTGTGTTGATTTAATTATTTCAAAACATTAAATTGGATTTTGTTTTAAATTTTAAACAAAACTGGTATAATGATATATAATTTAAATAGTGTTTATATATATATTTGATTGAGTAATATATTTTAAAAGAAAAATTAATTTTTATATTGTATTAACTAAGAACTAATAAATATTGGTGTAATCTTTTAAAAGATTAAAATTATAGTAAACTACTATTTTTATTAATTGGGAAAATTTGTTTCTACTTGGAGGAATTTTTTAATCTTTTTTCCAATAGAAATTTTTATTGGGAACTAAATTCACCCCCTCTAGTGTAACTCACTCAGACCAAAATTAGGTATCAAAGGTTTTCAATATTGTTTGAAATGTGATTTTATTTTTGTTATAAAAATCCTAAATTTATATTAGATCTAAATTTAGTTCTTTAATGGATAAAAACAAGGTTTTTCTACCAACATTAAAATTTCATTAATGAAATAAATTATTCCTAGTGGATAATAAAGATGAACGTGAATATTGAGAGCATGACTTTTGAAATATGGACTGCTATAGTAGATAAATATGAGATACTTAATACTTCTAGAAATACATGGGATGGCCCTACCAAAGTTTCATTTAATAAAATTTGTAAAGATATAAATTCTATTTACTAATATTTGGATGACGAGGAACTAAATACAATATCTTCTTGAAAATTTTCTTTTGAAATATGGGACACTTCAACTGTTATTCATGTTGAAAAAACTAATATGAAATAAATGAGATTAAATTCATATATAATTCAATATGATACATTCATAATTAATCTTGATGATCATGTTTCTGAAATATATCTATGGTCCAATTAAATATAAAATAAAATGTAATATTTGGAAAAGGATTCCAATGACAAATATCATGTCATGCGAATTTTTAGATACCTACTAGAAAGATGAAGTGGAGCCTCATTATCTATAACAAATCTAGTATTATTTAACATTAATTCATGATTTATTAAAAATATATTACAAATTAAAAAACCCGAATGATTGAGGATTCTAGTGTATTTTTGGATTTGGAACATTTCATAACAACATAAAATAGGAAATAAATTATCCTTGTTGAAAGCTTCCTCAACATGATCATATTATTCCTTTGTACTTAAAACTGCAAGGGATAACTTGAGGACATACATAAAAAAGGGGTGAGCTATAAATACAAGTAAGGGAATAAATATTATATAATATGAATAAATTAAAACATGTTAGGAAATAGGAATATAAATTAGTGAAAAAGGTGTGAGAATGATAAACATAAAAAATTAGGCATGATAAAAAATGATAACATAGAGGCAACATGTGAAATGTGCAAACAACTTATTACACTACAACATAAAAATAAGACAATGATAACTTCCAACACATCATGATGGAAATATTCCTTTAATTGATTCGATTCACTCCATAATCCCTTGCATGATGTCTAATGAGACTAAAACATTACCCAATGTATTAGAGGGGTTTATAAATTTAGGTGCACCCATCTCTTTCATTTCATTATCATGCATAAGATTTCCACATATATCATACAACATGGAATCATTTAACATCACATTTTATTTGAAGATCATGGAGTGTGGAATATATATAAGTAAGTCCCCAATAAAATAAGTATAAGTTAATAATGTTTATGATCCTTGATAGGAAATGGATATGGGTATTCAATACATAATATTTTTTCCTAGAAAATCATGGAGAAATTTAAGAAGCATAGCAGGGGTGTATAAATGTTCATGGGAGGGCTTTATCAGAGTGAAAGGGGACTATCATCATTTATAAAAAATGATAGTAAGGGGATAAAGAGGATAAAGACATAAGATACGTAATATAATTGAATAAAGAGAAGAAGAAGATGATCCTTTACATTGGGAGGGTGATTATAAATGCTTCAAAAAAGATTCTTGATAGCTTGAGGGAACCATTAGACGAATCCAAAGAAAAGAGGTAAGAGTAATCAAATTGTACCCATGTTTTAAGTGAAGATAAATTATATCATGGATGGGTTTATATAGGAAATGACTTTGGAATTTTTTATTATTTCTCAAACTTAGGTTTTAGACTCTATATAATAAATTAATCAAAACCACAAACCTTCCAATTATTTTTCCATGGTTTGTACCAAAGTGGGGTAGTTAAAATTATTTTATAAGTACAAGGTCATAATGTAATATAACATTAACTTTCTGATGTGTAAGTGAGTCATGTCCTTAGAGAATTGATTTTGAAACATTTATATATATATATTATAGGTTTTTTTAGGATTCATAATTTATTTATAAAATTAAAAGAATAAAATTAAATTCCCATAATTTTAAATGGAAAAAAATATTGGTAATTTATACCTTTTATAGTATTTATTACATCACTTTTTGGTCATTATGATGTCATAATACACACTGTATATTTATACCATATTTAATCATTACCCGAAAATTCGGCTATCTTATAAAATTATGAATGTTAACCATTATATTATTTTGATGTTATAAATAAGAAAGTAATATTTATTTTATCCATATAATTTTCTAAATATTTAGATTCCAACTTTTAAATTAATCATTGATATCTATTCTGAAATACTAGTTTTTTTACAATAATACTTTTCCATCCCTTATAAAAGTTACATTTAAATTTATAAAAATTATACTATCCTTTTAATTTGATAAGAATTGTTTAATAACAAGATTTTGTTAAATTATTATTTATTTCAAAAATACATTAATTCATGAAATAAAATCCTTAATTAAATTTGAATATAACCCAAAAATACAATTACTGTTTTATTGTATAAAAAACAAAAATCATTTATAATGTAACAATAATAAGAATTAAATATAACCATTATTATATTGAAAATAATATATATATTCATATTACTAGAGTATTGATACAAATCCATTTAATACACTAACAAATCTCCCAGGTTAAGGTGCACGTTGGTGAGACTTTCTTGTGGTGGTTCAGCATATACTGCTTGGGTTGTGATTTGGATGGGCTTGTACTTCTCCCGTAAATGTTTCCAATCAAGCTAATAATATTGGATATCAACTTGGGCTTAGTCAAGGGAAAGGACTAGTAATTTTATCTCACTTTAATCTTTTATAAATGGTCGTTAAAGGGTATGATTCTACTAGTTCAGTCCATCACTACTTTTTTCTATATCAATTGGATTTGGTATACCACTATATTTATACAAATCACATTATCACTATTAAATAACTATATTATCAATGTTTAAGATGATTAATAGTCTTTTAAATATGTAATATGTAATAAAACCATTTAAATGAATTATTTTTGAAAACCCATTATATATAATAAGACATTTAATTCAACCATAAAGAAAAATTTTATATATAAATGTTTAGGTCGTTATAATCTTCAACCCTTTGGAAATTCCACCCTAAAAATTTTCTTTTCAGAGAAAAAAATAGATGAGTGTAACTATGTTTCATCACATATTCCAGTTCCCACATTTTATCTTTAAACTTGTGGTTTCTACACTATACTTTGACCGTATGCATTATCTTATTTTGTAGAACTTTTTCTTTATGATATAAGATCTTCAAAAACTTCTCTTCATAAGAAAGATCATTCTCCATTGGTACTGCCTCTAGATTCAGAAAATGTGTGGAGTTTGGTATGTACTTACTCAAGAGTGATACATGGAACACACCATGTACTTAAGATAGGTTATGTGGGAGTGATGGCCGATATGCCACTACTCTGATATAATCAAGAATTCTTATGAATTTATTCCATAGAGATATGTCTAGGAATACCTTGTTTATATACTCAAACATTTTGTCCTATTGATTATTTCTATAAAAGATCTTTTTTTATCAGAGTAGGCTTATTTTTCTATTGAATGGTCTTGACCTTTTCCATCATTTCCTCGACCATTTTAGGATATAGTATTTTTCATTTCCCAAATTAGTCCCAACAAGAAGGTGTTCTACATCTCTTCCCATAAATTTCTTCAAAAGGGGCCATTTAGATGATTTATTGGAAACTATAATTGTATAAGAACTTGACCAAAGGATGATATTTATACCACCAACCTTTAAATTCAACTCAGTATTCTCTCAACATATTGTATAGTTTCTTGATAGTTCACTCACATTGTCCACCTGTTTGAGGGTGATAAGCCTTACTGGATTTCAAATCATTATTTAGAGCATGATTGAGTCTCTTCAAGAATGTAGGGGTAAATATTGTATCTTGATCAGATATAATCTACAGTGGTGTTCCATTTAGCCTCAACACTTTTCTAATATATATCCTAACAAGTTGATCGAGTGAAAAGTCTTCTCAAATTGGAATTAAGTGTGATTTATTTTGAGGTTTATCCACCACAACCAATATAACATTATTTCATCTTGATGTATTCGAAAGGCCAGTGAAAATATCCATGGTTTTTCCCCATTTTTATGTATGTATAGGTAATGGTTTCATTATCCCCTTGTATTTTCACCTTTTCTTCTTCACTTGATGACATACCGAACATCTTGTTTTAAATTGTACAGTCTCCTTCATTATATTTTCCCACCAATTACATTTCTATACTTGTTGATACATATTTTTTATTCCTATATTCTTGGGGTAGGTCAATAAATAAACATCATCCAATAACTATTTCTTTATCTCAGGATTGGACGATACCCAAAGTATTGACCCAAATATCAAAAACTCCATCTTCTCTAATAATGAACATCAGGGATTTACCTTTTCTTATAGATTCCAATTTATTATCAATTCCCATATAATATATTTTATAATACATTATCCTCTATAAAAGGGATGGTTGATCAATAATTTTTGAAAGGATTGATGACCTTCCTTCCTTTATGATTCCCATGTCTAACCAATTCATGTCTAAGAAGATCAGATCTTTCTCAATTTTCATCAATGAAAAAAATTATTGGAACCATTATACATGGATCAACATCCACATTATTCACTTTCCCAGGATGGTAGTGGATTGAGAAGTCTTTTTCCTAGATCACATATAACCATCTTCATTGGCACAGATTCTGATATTTCATTGTGAATATATACTTGAAGCTCTTGTGATCCATATATATTCATGACCTCTCCCCAAAGAGATAATGTGGAAATATTTTCATTGTTAAGATCATTTTTCCAACTATAGATCATGTGTTTTGATGTTCTATTCATGAAATTTCAATTACCTTGAAGAATTATATATCACTTTTTCATTCTACATTAGCACACAACCTAATCCCTTGTTCTATGCATCAATGAATACAAAAATATTTTCTCTAAAAGTTGGTAGATTGAGTATATGTGCATTGATAAGCATGTATTTAAACTACATTAAGATATATTTTCATTCATTATCCCAAAAAAACATGAATCCCTTATTATTTAGAATGGTTAGAGGGTCTTATAATCACGAGAAATTTCTCACAAATCCATGATAGTACACCACTATTCTAAGGAAACTATTTTTTTCTGACTTCGATGTAGGCCTCAAACATACTATAATTGTTTCTATCTTGTATGGGTCCAAATATATCACATTTCTCAAGATAATATTCCCCAATAATTATACATCCTTCAAATCAAAATCAAATTTTTTATACTTTTGATAAAATCTTCTCCTTTCAAAAGGTTTTTAACACAGTGTGCAGATGTTCCTCCTGAACCTATTTGTTTTTATATTAAATTAGAATATATTATATAAATACTAAAAAAACATTTGTCAAGGTAGTTTATAATTACTCTATTAATCATGTCCATGAATATGTTTAAGCATTAGTGAGTCCAAATAGAATTACAACGAACACATAGCACCCGTACCTTGTTCGGAAAGTAGTCTTGGGGATATCATCCTTCTTCACCCTTATTAATACCATAAACGAAGGTCTGTGTTGAAGAATTATTGTTCTCTATATAGATGATCAAAAAAGTCATAAGTCCATGGAATATGATATATATTATTTATTGTAATATTTTTTAGCTCAATATATTCAATGCAAAGATGCGTTGACCAAGACTTATTATTGAAGAAGAGGACTGGTGGACCCCATGGTGAAGCACTTGGGTGTATGAAACCTTTATCTAGATTATCCAATAATTTTTTCGTCATCTCCTCAAGTTACACAATAGACATTCTATTTGGAGTCTTTGATAATGATAGTGGCCCAAGTATATGCTGAATTGAAAATTCAACATCTCGGATAAGAGGAACCGTTTAATTCTTCAAGAAATACATCTTCATATTCGATCACAATGGGTTTGTATCCTATTAATACCTTTTTCTTAGAATCATTAATTTGAGATGGATAAAATTTCTATTAATTAATAATATCCATGCCTGAGATTTTGGTGCTAAATAAGGCTCATCCTCCTCCTTGCACTGTTACAGAATCAGTGGATGATTCAAAATTCAGAGGGTGATTTCTTTCCAGTGGATATTTATATTGAATCTATATTGGGAAATCCAGTCCATACTCATAATGGAATAATATTTAAATAATGGGAGATTGATATTATTTTCAAGAATAACATCCCCAAAAACATTAACATGTGATACAACAATCGTAGATTAGTTTCCCAATGATATCTGTAGTGACTCAATGTTATTAGAAAACATATATGAAATGACAATAATACATGAATTGAAATACAACATGAAATGAATAATTATTGAGTAAAGTTTACATATAAAGCAGTCACCATGATTCATCTCAACATAGGATTTTCCTTGTTTCCTTATTCTTGTTGATTTTTGGTGGTCATCATGATTATTATCCCTTGGAATAGATCATTGGTTTGGATAATTACCATATTCCCTAAATTTATGGCATAAAACTATATAAGGATCATTATATTGTAGTTTATTCCCATATATCATGGTATTCATTTTTTAATTAAAATTGGTTACGTTATGCCCTATCATTCCAAACTATACTCTTATCTCAGTTCCTTTGTTGAATTTTCATTCATGTCCCTTTCAACACTCTTTTAATAATGAAAATTGGGTCTAGTTTCCATTATCACAATTATTATATAAACTTACTTGAGATGTAAAATCCCACTTCCTTGACTTCTTTGGGAATTCAACTAAGTGAAAGTTTTTAATTGTGATTTTTGATATCTTTTTTAGTATGACCAAAGATGTACTACATGTGCTCTCATCATGTTGGAAATCTCAATTTGGCAGTCCTCAAATTTCCCTTCACATTCGTTTTTAGTCAGTTATTCCTATGTTTGGCCATTGGCTAGAATATAAGAACAATTAGTTTTGTGAATTTTAATTGAATAAATGGCAATCCAATGATATTAAAGGGATATATTATAAGTGATATATATATATATATATCCATGATGTATGAATTTTTTGGCCTCAATATATGTTATCCATGATCTATTTCCTGACATATATTCTTATGGTCATTTTTTGTTCCCTTAATAACGGTTTGAATTGATCTTGGGAATTTAACAAAGAATATGCCAAGGGAGTGCCAAAATAGTCATGCAGTAAGACTCATTTTCATGACCTAGTTCCTGATCGAGTCTAGATCAATTTATTGTTTTCAAGTTTTACCCCTATATACATCTATTCTAGAGCCACATCCACTTGTAGTATATAGATATGGATCTATTTTCCTGATAACACACTTAATATATAATTTTCCAAAATCTAGGTATGTTTTATTATATCTAGATTTATCCCCAATGATTTTTCTATAGTTTTCTAATACTAATCAAAAAAAATAACCAAACATTCCTTTGATGAAAACTATGGAAACCCTCGTCTTTATTACACATTAATTCATAATTTATGAAATATGTTTACACAGAAAACAACCCAAAGGATCAAGGATTCTAGTGTATTTGAGAATTAGGTACATTATATACCAAATTAAAATAGTAAATACATCATCCTTATTGAAAAATAACCTTAACATGATAATATTATTCCTTCATACATAAAACTGCGTGGGATAACCTGAGGACATATATTAGAAAGGGGTTAGATATATATCCCAGTAAGATAATAAACATGGAATAACATGAATAAGGTAATACATGTTAAAAAGTAAACATATCAATGAGACATAAAATGAGAGATAATAATAAAAATTGATAATTTGACATGATATAACATGATAACATAAAAGAAACATGGGAAATGTGGAAATAAATTAAAACAATTCATCATAAACACAGGTCAAAGATAAATTCTAAGGCATCATGATGAAAACATTCCTGTGATGGATTAGGTTTTTCCTCTAATCCCTTGATTGATATCTCATGGTACTAAAACATAACCCAATTAATTGGATCATTATATAATTCCAAGTGCACCCATCACTTTCGTTTCATTTTAATGCGTAAGTGTGCCACATAGATCATACATCATGGAATCATATTTCATAAAATTTTATTCCATGATAAATGGGGGTGTAATAAATTAATATATGTACTAATAAAATAATTATAAGTTCATAAAGGTGAAAACCATTAACTGGAAATGAGTATGGGCATTCATTACACAATTTTTTGGTTGTGAAAATCATGGTGAAATCTTGGCAGCATAATGGGGGCATGTCACTATTCATGGGAGGGATTGATTACAGTGAAATGGGAATCTAATTATTTCGATAAAAAATGGACAGTAATAGGGGTAAGGAAGAATATATCCCAACAATAGGAAATGAAGATTAATGGCATAATATAATAATGATTCTTGAATAAAGAGGAGAAGAAGAGGACCCCTATCTTGAGAAGATGATTCCAAATGATTGGTATGAGCATAATGAGAGCATATGGGAACCTTGTGAGGACTCTAGAAAGGTGAGGGAAGATTAAGGATTTGATACATGGTTTTTAAGTGAATAAAAATGCGATCTTGTCTGGTTTTATATAGGACATGAGTGAGAAAGTCATTATTACTCCTCAAACATAGGTTTTGGACTCTATATAATAATTTAATCTAAACCACAATTCTTACCATGGTTTATACCCATGGTTTCTAAAAAATATGCGTGTTTTTAATTATTATATAAGTCTATTATTTTAACTTATTAAAATCATAACCTTGATGATGTGTAAGTGAGTCATGTCCTTAAAGAAATGATTTTAAAGTTGCATAATATATTATAGGTTATGGAGGATTCAGAAGGTATTTATAAAATTAATGAAATTAATAAAATTAACATAAAATATGATTTTATTAAAGGGGAAACATATATTTTGTCATGTATGCCTTTTTTAGTATTTATTATATCACTTCTATGTCATTATGATGTCATAATACACACTGTATATTTACAACATATTTTATTTTTACCTGAAAACTAGACTCTCTTAGAAAATTAATAAAAATTCACCATTTGATAATTTAAAAACTCTTATTCCAAAAATAATATTTATTTTATCGAAATAATTTTAAAAATATTTGAATTTTTACTTTAAAAATAATTATTCACATCTATTGAGAAATACTGGGGTTTTTACAGTAACAATTTTTGAGGCCTTATAAAAATTACATTTGACATTATAAAAATTATATGATATTTTATATTTAATAATAATATTTTATTAAAACGTTATATATTTTAAAAATCCATTAATTAATTAAAATTAATGTATTAATTAATTTTTAATATTACCCAAAAAAGCAATTTCTGTTTTATTATATACAAATCAAAATCATTTATAAAGTAACAATAATAAGATAAAAATATAACCATTATTCTATTGAAAATAATTTAAATATCCATTTTTATAGCATCTCAATACATATCCATTTAAGACACCAGTGAAATCCATAAGGGTAAGGTGTATGATGGTGAGACTTTCATTGGGTGGTTTGGCATACATGGTTTGGCTCGTGTTCTCAAAATGCTTGAACTTATCCCATAAATGGTTTCATTAATGCATAAGTTTTTAGATCATATCTTGGCCTTGGTCAAGGTAAAATAATTTTTATTTTGACTCTTTTGTAATCTCTGATAAATTGGATTCATAGGGTAAGATCCAACAAGTTTTGGTTATCACATCCTTCATCTATGTCAATTGGATTTGTTAAAATCATATATCTGTACTAATCATATGATCACTCTTAAAAAACTATATTATCAATGGTTAAGATACTTAATAGTATTTTAAATCCTTTTGTATGACATAAAAACAAATAATTTCAATATTATACTATAACCATAATATATAACAAGACATTTAATTCAACCACAAAGGGGATTTTATTTATAAATGTTTTGGTCGTTACAATATCATTTAGTGAATCATGTGACATTTTTACACAACCTACCAAAGCTATAATCTGAAATTTTTTGATGTACATGGAAGAAATGATTGTAAAAAAATAATATTAAGGTGAACGATAAAGGAATTATGTATCTTTTAAATCCATAACCTAGAAAGAGAGAAAGCTCAATCCAAAAGTTCATGTGATGATGAATCACTAGATGATAGAAATTAAGAGATTAACCATCTATCTAGAAGATTTATGAATATCTATATGACAAAAATGTTATTTAGGAAACCAATATATAAAAGAAAATATGAGAATAGTGGAAATTGGGAGTAATATTTGAAGAGATATGATGCTTCAAATGAAGTCATTTTCTATGATTGTTAGAGAAAAGGGAATATCAAAGTAGACTATCCCGAGATGAATTTTAAAAAGAAATATAACAACAAGGATAGGAAATAAAATAAATCAATAAAGGAAATTTTGGTTTCTTATGAAGAAATCTCTTGTGATACAGGAAATACCCAATAATAAAAACATGATCGAACAGACATGTGTTTTCTGAAAAACAAATATGAGGTATCAAATGACTTTCCAACATCTCCTAAAAATATTTTTAATCAATACTTAGTTTATGATATTGACTAAAAAAGGTAAAATTTCGATTTTTTAATGTTATAACATGTTCAAAGGTACTGTTAATGAGGTTAGGTATAAGTATAAAATTCTAAAGAAACGTCAGGTTATATCCACTAATAATAAATCTAATATTTCTATAAAATAAAAAGAAAAATTATCAACTATTGAAAGAAAATAATTAATTGAAATGGAAAATGAGGAATTAAATAATGATTAAAAGATATTTTCCAATGGGAGAAATAATCTCACTCAAATATTGGGAAAAAAGATAGCGCCAAAATATATTACTGACCTAGGATTTCAACCTAGATATATGATTTTCAAGAATTGTTTTTTCCCAAATCCAATTGTTGAAAATATTCTACTAGATTTTATTCAAATATACCTAGATAATATTTTATTTAAAAAATCATGAAATCTACTTATAGGATTATTATTAAGAAATTATTGTTTTCTAAATAGTTAATTATTAACATTTCTCGACTCAAAAAGATTTGGGTACCAAAATCATTTTGGTATATAAATTATTTTATAGGTAACCTAATTGAATATATATAGTAATATTCCATGGTATCGAGACCATACCAATTCAAGATAGATAACTAGATATTACTCATGTATTGAATAATTTGATAAGAGTTGATGGGGGACATGTCACCATTGGTGGCAATTCTAAAGGGAAAATAATTGGACATAGCTAAACAAGTTAGTATAGATCATTATTAATTTATAAAGTATTATATAGTGAATCTAATTTTCCATGAATTACTTTTTGATATTATATAGACTATTTTTGAGACTGGAATTTGAGATAGTGTGAAATGCCGAGGCCTGGTGTTTCTCAAATAAATGGTTGAAATATATTAAATATAATAAATAGTAATCAAGCATAGTTTTCCTAAAATAGTTAGAATAGCTTCTTAACATGTGTCTGGATCTTAAATCTAATGGTGTTGTTGAGTTCATAAATTGTGTTTTACCTTGGGTGTGAAATAAACATTATTGGTAGGGGTGTTTGATGAAAATTCATAATGGGCCTAAAATGAATAAAATAATTAATTATATTATTTTCTTTCAACCATTGACGTATCCACCTAAATTTTTCTATAAGGATACAATTATTCCTAATACGTAGGGTTATCCACATAACTCTAGAGTCATTTGAGATCCATTTTAGAGAATTTAAGGAGATTCTGTTGGTGGATAATGATTTAATCGAAGATCGATGATCAGTGTGAGAACAAATCAAAGGACTTACCATTGATCGTGATATATATGTATTCTTAATTAGTAATCAATTTAAATTGGGGTAGAGAATTTTTTGGTCTGTATTTATTCAATATTGTTTTTTTATGATTAAAATTAGTCAATCAACCAACAAATTTTGTTGTGGATCAGTCCTTTTTTGGGATGGATATATTTGTGGGATTTTTTTTGGTAGATTCTATTATTTTCTATTATCACTTCATATTTCATTCAAACAGAAATAGATCGAGGCCAACAAAATCATTTTCCATGGTTTTTTCCTTGTGTTTGTGAATGTTCATTTCCCCCATTTTCCTCAATTCATCGATGGGTTTCCATTTTCTTGGTGGTTAAAACCCAATACTGAAGAATAGATCATTGACCAACTCTTCCTTTTCACAACAGTATGATATCAAAGATTTGGACTTGGTATTTCATGAGGAACATGTGAAATTGGTAGCGGTGAACTGATTGTGCTATATTGGTGACCCATGAGTTCTTATGGTTTGTGCGGTAGTGATGAGAATGAATGAGCACTGATTCTCATAGGAATCAGATGGCCAGAATCTAAAGAATGGTGACAAAATGGGTTAACTGATATATATCTACCATTCCAAACATGATTCATAGTTGGATATGGTGTTGATAGAGACACTAAATCCATGGGAGTAAGAACAATGGAATTCGAGGAATCCCAATCTACATGGCATGTAATCTGTGATTATATGGTGTGTGAGACCCCTGTTCGGCATCTTCGGTTTCTATGTATTGTTAAGTATTAGATGGAATGTGACCTCTATTACAATGAATGAGATTCCTTCCCCCAATGGTTTGATGTGTGCCTTAGAGGGTAAAAAGTCACGACACGGAGTTCCTGGCCAAGGGTATGCTATGTACTCTCACATGGACTTGAGTAGCCAAGATGTACATGGGCTTATCTTTTTACCGGGAAAATGTGAAGAATTATATTGGAAAGGGAATGTCATGTACTTTTATATAGACACAGCCATGGGATGTTTACGCTTTTAGGGCCTGATGCCAAAGGGGAACACTATGTACTCCTAGTAAACACCATGTACTCGTTCAATATTGGCCTGGATCACTTATCCTCTATATATTGGAAAGGTTTCATTAGGGTGAATTCCCTATATCCATTCCTATATGGTTAGTATAGAATCATTTCCTAGACATAGGCAAATTATTCCTTTATCAAGACTAGTTACATAGAGTTGTTAGAATACCTTCACATGTATTGGATTAAGATCCTCTATTCATGTAATTAGAATAGGTGGAGTACTTGGTATCTTTCTGACCAAAACTATACAGCTAACAATCCTCTACTTAACAGGTTGATCTTGATAGAGTTATTTGTGTACCCCTTGTCCTTGGGTGAGATTCTCATCTGTGTGTTTTAACTAATTAGAATTCCATCATATATTTCTAATGGTGATACCCAATGACCACTACCTCTTAGAAGGATGTCATCAATGTTATCTGACTCATAGAGTCTTCTCACTTAGATGAGTGTTATGTGGAACCTTTGATCTAGAATCCTAGGATGGAATAATATTTGTGACTTTACCATGAGACTATGTGTCCTTTTTGAGTATATCCATATATTATTTTTATATCTGTGATAGACATATACCTCTATAGAGTTGACTGTTATTCTATTATTTTATGCTCTATGGTTTGACAGTGTTCTACTTGGTATTGTTATATGCACCCTTGGAAGGGATTTTCCAGCATGTGTCCTATCACATGTTCACAATCGACCTTTTCGACATAGTCCCTAAGGGACTTGGACTAGATGGTGCACAATGAGACTGAATAGACTGAGGCATGTTCCTATGGCATTGGGATAACAATCCACATCTTTACATTAATATTAGGTTTGTTTTCAGACTCTTTTTGGTGGGATTGTATTTAGACCCAGTTACATTCCCTCACTTCTTATCATACCCTGGTTGTGGGATTGAGATGTATGCATACATGTCTTCTCAATTATTTTTACATTTTAGCATTTTATTGGATGAGATTTTTGTGAGTGTGTATAGGTACTTAGATGAAGGCCACCCATGTTAGGGAAATGATTACTCAGCATTAGTCACCATACCCTAGACCATTGAAGGTGATTTTGGTGATTCACAACCCGGGACATATTGAGATAGGTCATGACCGAGTGGTATAGAAGGAATCAGTTATACCTTAGGTCTTGAGTCTATGAGGCTGTTTTATGTAAATGGTTTTAAATGTTTCGAGTTCTCTTTCAAGACAGGGACTCGAGTGTTGGTGCGGTTGTTGACATACCCATACACCAGTACTCTAATCACACTCATTTCAACTCAATAAATGTGAACACTAATTTTAAAGGAAAATGGTAGATGCATCATATAGGAATGGGTTGTGGTTTCCATTTCCTTCTTGATTCATCTCTCTAGATATACTTATTGACTATATTACATCTTGTTTACTTCCAGGATATCTCCAAAAAGTATTCATGCTCAGATTTTGAATCAAGATCTTTAGGATTACCCCCTCAGTGATGATTCATATATACATGGAATAGTTTTATATGTGTTACCTCTTAGTGGTGAACCATATATACCCCAACCCGTTGAGTATAATATGGTAACTACAATACCATTAGATAAAGTGACTATAATGGGCATACTTCTTGATTTTTTGCAATATAGATCCCTCAGGTTTCAAGGTGAACCTAAACCAAAGGTGGGTGAGGGATGGCTTGACGTAGTAACATGTGTTTTATATCTGATCATATAAGAACTAATTTATAATTTAGATTTAAATTACATTATTTTTTCGAAATACTTAAAAACTTACATGAAAATATTCCAAAATACCATATTAGTTTAGTGCCTTTGTAAAAATGGAACCATAAACATTCATACATGAGTGAAATAAAATATCTTCCACTAGGTTCTCCAAGGATTGAAATCCTCTAATACATATCATAAATAAAATATATTTCATTAACCAAGGGACTAAAACATAAAAAGGGTGAGCTCATATTCCCAGTAACAGTGACCAAGGGAGATATTTAAACATAAACATGATCAAATGGGTATGATAATGTAATCCTAACATTAGAATATCATAACCTTCATATCAAATATTATAAACATGAATCATGTCATAAAGGTTAGTAGTTAATAAGGTATCAATAGTAAGTAAATAAAAATCATAATCCATGAAATAATAACATAGGAGTAATACATGGAATAGTCACATACACATAAACATGTGATATCATTCTTTTTAAGTCAATCAACATTGATAGAAATTATCAGGGAACTTCTTGGGGACTACACCTACTGAGCAGGAAAATCCAACATCCTTAGTAATAATCATTTCCTTGTATGGGATTTGTTTTTACCATCTTCCCATAGTGGATCAGGTTTCTCCATCATCCCATCTTCATGGGGACTACACCTACTGGGTGAGACACACCACCATCCCCAGTTGCAGTCCTTTCCTTGTAAGGTATCAAGTTTCCCCATCTTTCCATAGTGGATCAAGACCAATGAATTTATTCCCATAATTATCTATTGAGATATAAATATTTAACCAACGCATTGGATAGAGATATATGTACAACCCATCACATAATAAAATCATTCATACATGTTCTACTAGATAATGAAACTTTCTTCATATCATGACTAATAAAATGATGTGGATTTCATAAACATCATTTCATAACCCATGAAATGAAATTGGTTACAAAACAATTTCATCACATCATTAATTATGAAAAATAGTTTGGTTTCACAATCATTTATCATAGTATAACCTGTGAAAAGAAGCGTGTTTCAATATCATATATATTGTTGAAGAGAAACATGTGTCAAAAAATCATACTATTAGAATATAAACCATTCCAGAAATAATATGAATGGTATTCTTGGGTCTTTTCCCTAATAATGATTAAAATATAAAAAAGATTGCTCCTTATATGGACGAGGATTTTGAAAGATTACTTGAAATATTTCGTAAGAAAAATAAGCTTTCAATTAGAATCTTTTTCATAAAACCATTTCAAAAATATTTTTATTTTAATGAAAGACTTATTATATCATTTAAAACATTCATTGAGGAAAATATATTTTCCATATTGAAAAAATCATTTTAAAACCTAAATCATTTTGAAGACCTTTTTATTTTAAAATATATTTGGAAACTTATAAAGGAATCAGGAATATATTTTGAAAACCATTTTCATTGAAAACAGAAATGAGAAGATTGAAATAATTTTTATTAACTTTTCCTTAGAAAGTACAATGAATACTTTTAAAATAATCATTTAGATAATTTACTTCATTTTCTATGAATAAAAACATTTTTGAAATCATATAAAGGAATATTTGAAAATCATTTAAAACACTTTAAAAAAAATTAAAACAATTTTTCTTTTAAAATCAAGAAATATATAGAATATTAATAAAATATTTTTCTAAAAAAATAACCTTGTAAACATACAAAAGAAGAATCAAGTAAATGACTATCATGATCTTGGTTAAATTCATTGATTCCAAATATTTCTTTTATAATTTAAAAGTTTAGAAAAGTGACTTGATAAAAAAATATTCCTTTAAAAACCATTTTTTAAATGGTAATACATAGGTAAAAATGTTATTTAAACATAATATAATAATATTAAAATATTTTTGATTTTTTTATAAAACATGGGTTTGAAAGAACACAAATTTCCAACCCAAAGAATAAATAATATCATATTTTTATAAAAAAATTGACTTAATTATCTGATGTACCACTGAGTGAAAAAATCTTAACATTACATGGATATAACATAAATATACAGAGGATAAAAAATTAATGAGATTTATTGAGAGATGGATGTTTCATTGGGGTTTTTGAGTTGCGGATGGGATCTATCAGACAGTTAGATTGTGGGGGGGGGGGGGGGGGGGTTGTGTTGTGCACAATTGTGAACATCAGATTACTATTATCGCTTTTACACGAAAACAGCAATGGGTACCTCATACATAACTGTGTAAAAGCCTTATTTTAAAAGGAAATCATTCATCTATATTTTCAATCCCAATGACTCTCGGAAACTCGTATTGGTCTAGGGGATGGGAAGTCATGCTCATCACACCCTTTTTGGGTAATTATTTCATACTCTAGGACTCACATATAGTTTTAAAATAAGTTAATGAATTTCTTCCTAGTCTTTATACGAGGATAGTTACCCTAAAAAATGATCATGGGTTAATTATCTATAATATGAAAAATTCTGGGGTTTCCTTAGTGAATCTATATTGATGCATCTGAGGTTCTCCATCATATTCTAGTAATGGGTCTCCATTTATATTCTAAAACTGTATAACCGAGTGGTTCAATATGTGCTACCAATAAAGGAGACGTTTAATACTGCAAAGAGGAGATTTTGTTATTATGAGGCCTCCTACATATCCAGGCTATTGTAGGAATAAAAACCCACATATTTAATTGGAACTATGAAGTTTAATTCCATGAATAACATACTTATATGGCGCTCTTGGACAACAAGTATTCAAGATTGGGTCCCAAAACGACATCCTACATATCCTGAGTATAAAGAGAATCAATGTTACCATAGTTCATTTGTTTCGGGTTTATATACTAAAGTTACCCTATCATTGTAAATACTCATTGTGGAGTTGAAATTATTATTTAAATTCCCTAAGCCCATGTGAGCTATGCTCAGTGTGAGAAGCAAGGGATGTAAATGATCATTTTCATTTCTCGTGATATAGGAATTATTTGCTGTGGCTACCCAGAGATGTTTTATTATTGAACTCAGTACATATCAAGATGACTAAAATATCTTGTTTATGGAAAGAATCAGAGTCATCATAGTTAAGTTTATTTATCTACACACTTATAGATGAGTTTGAGTAATCATTCCATGGGAATAACTGGGACTCAATAGTTGAAAATGAAATTGTCATAAGGATTACATGAAGATGGATGTTTATTTGATCTCAGACCTTAGGGATATATCCTATGTATCCTAATTATTATATGAATCAGTGTTATCATCATTCAATAACACACTTGGCAAGAAGTTTTTTTGTTTCTTTGTTTTGTAGATAAAATTATACTCAGGTTTCTTGAATATTTTCAATTGTAGATTTTATGATGCTCATTTGGAGGGAATAAAAAGATTCCCCCATATGGATCAATATATGTGGGGAAAAGTGCTATGTTCCAAGGAATGTAAATTACCACTTGAGTCTTTGGGATATCGATAATCATCATATTGGGGGACTTTTTGTCTCCATAGAAAGTATTGATATTCTTATGGTTTCCCTATAAATTGGGGATCCTTGGGGAGATCATTCACTCCCTACTTCCACTCTCTATAGAACTTTCATAATACTCCCATTACGTGACCCCTTTGAAAGGCCTTCCATGAGAATTGATAATGAGAGATTTATTTAAGAATTGATCCCATTTGTTTCACCATACTGATTTGTGAGAACCATTTCACAAGAAATTATGTATCCCTACTCTTTATAAAATCAACCATGAATACATATTTGGAAATTTCTTAAACCATTTCCATATGGATGTATGGTTTTCTTTTCAGGTTTCATAGGATCAACTGGTTCGGTTGCATGACCACTCAACTATTATGTGGATCACATGTCCATATCAAGGTCATGCGATAATGAGTATTATGTTCGGTTGCACAGTTAAGATATATCACATGTGTAACACAGTTCTCAAAATATATATAGGGAATTTAGTAATTGAGACATGTATCATGTTAGGGGATTGTGAATTACCATATAGTTCATGTGCTTCACATGATACTGCTAGAGTTTAGGCATTTCCTTTGATATTTTTTTTTTCATTTTTTTGGATATGTTCCAGTTAATTTTTTTCATTTGTATTCAAGTTCTTGTGCAAATTATGCTATGGTCATCCATAGGGATATGATCACTAGGAACTATAATTCTAACCCCCGATACCATGTGAATTCTGATAATGAGGTTTTGAGGAAGGTTCTATCATCTGAACTCGAAATCCATCTTTTATCACACTAGATTTCCAATTATGGATTAATCCTAACAGATGATGTTTTCATACCTTCTCTAGACAATAATATTCTATCTTTATAGGTTTAAACTTCCCATAATTGTATTAAGATTATAGTTTTAAGGATGTACAACTAGTCATAGAATAGTCCCAGAGGTTGTATTATATGCTAGAGAACTCCCCTCTAATTCCGAACAACTGTGTTTTCTCACACCATCCCATTTCTCAAAGATACTCAACCATATGTGTGTCTTATTTTAACAATCTGAGTGGAGGAATAAGCTCAAAATGGGATATTCTCAATGGCGGAACTTTTTTGATGAATGGAAGTGTCCATTCATTGTTAAATAGAGCTATTCAACATTTCCTAGCCAGCTACATGCATTCCACCTATATGACGTAGTATGGGTTTTTAGGTTTATCATCTACTGTCAGTATGATCTTCAATGTCATTGGTTACCTAGTAACAACTCATTACATCAATCCCATGATGAATGAGAAGTCATCCTTATAGACATCTTCTGACTAGGTGGTATATCCTCTTGGGGAAATGTATGTTGAGAACCTTCCCACTATATACATCTTAGAAGATCCTGCATAAACTGTTATTTTGGAAAGGTATATGCTCAATGTAGTGAAGTCAAGGTAAAAGAAGAAGCTAAGTATGTGTTAACTCAACACCTTTAAATACTGAATCATCATTTTTCTTTATCATAGTGGAGTTAGGCTTACCACTATACCCCCACAGTGGCTACCTTCTTAATAAGTTTTTGATAGTGATGGATCATATCTTGAAATCTTAGCGGCTAGAGAATACACCTCAAAGGGATACTAAGTGCGGTCATAGATATCACTGAGGCTTAGGTTGGTGGGTTTCATGGAATGTTTCTTAAATGGGTGTATTTTACTATACATGGAATTGGATTTGGGAATCCAAGTTAGCACACTAGTGATGGATTCTTGGTTAGCAGTGGGATAATCTCTCAATCTAGTTTTATCAAAAGTTTCATGTCTTTACCATATTCTGTGTCATATCCAATTGTGAAACATCCCGTATTGAATTAGAGGTCCATCCAAGTTTTTATTCATCTTGATTTGGGAGATTTTACACTACTTTAAATATCACAACACTACTAGGATATTTAGAGCGTCATTCATTCTAATGATTCTGATCATTTTTAGGTTAGATGCAATTTCATTAGGTCTTGATGAGGTGTCTAATATACTTAGTATGTCAGCCTTCTTCAATTTCATGCCTTATCTTGCACTATATGGACCAATTGTAAATAATGTGGGTAGATATCCTAATGAACAGTCATACAAGATTTCCCATTAGGATGGGGTTATCATGACTTGGATTGATTAGTTGATCATTTTCAAGTCGTATACCCCTTAATGGGTTTCTCTTCATTTGGGCGGAATCAAAATGTTTTCTCCTCTACCCTCAACTAGCATATCAGAAAAATAATATTCAGGGATTATCCTTTAGTTTTGGCTGATATTGGTTCACAGTGATACTAGAATTGATATTATCCTTCCACATTTTGGAACCCCTATCTTACATTATTATAATTATGACCAGGCCTTGGTGGAAACCTACCTAGGAGGTATGCTAAGGAGACTCGTCCAAAAGCTAATAGACAATGTGCCTTACCGACCCCTTTGTCCCCAACACCAATGGAGTAGATTCAGGATTCAAGTGAGCATTTGACGAAGAATTCTAATCCTAGAAATGACCATTCAATTAGTGGGGGAGAATTTGTCTAGGAATATGGTCTTTCCTAATGAGAAAAAAAATGATACCTATTTTGGGGGAAGAGTATTTGGAGCTTATTTGTCTCTTAATTCTTTTTTATCTCAGCCTATTTTACCCTTTTGATGTACTCATTACAATATTTTTGGAGGAATATAAATAAAAAATATTAACCTAGAAGCCTATCCATACTTTGATCCCTAATACTCATATAGAAACTTTTCATGATCAAGAATAATGTCTTTGCTTGCTCTTTCATGAATTCGGAGTGGGCTACATTGACTGCTAGCCATTATATGAAATCATGAAACAAATCATCCAAACATGGTAATAATTAGCTATTAGTGAGAGGGGTAGCATGAATTTTTTGGGAATCCCTTGGTTTAACAAATGAGGGAAGCTTCAGTGGTGTTAGAATATATCCATTTTATGATATTTCAGTTGAACACCAGCATGGATATATTATCCATAGAGACCGAGATACACGGAGAGATTATTTCTCACTCAAAGTCTAAATTTTTGACACCATATTTCTCATTATAAAATACTCATAAAAAGATTTTAGTAGATTTTTAATCTTATAAAAACTCTCCACCCATGACCTACTTTAGTAGAAGTGGGGAAGGAGGTACGTCGATTCCCAATCAATGGTTCTCATCAGACTCTTGCTGATTTAGTTAGGTCATCCAAATAAATTTTATTACAGTTTGATCATTAATGTGTTTTTTCAGTTTATTAAATCCTATGATAGGCTTCAAAGTGGAAAGATACCTCCTTTTGAAATATATTAATGAAATATTCTTATGAACCTTCTATGTTGTTGTCCAATTATATTTCATCTATGATGTGTATGATATTTCATTGATCTAATGTTTCATGAATCATCAATGATACGCATCCTTTATATAATATCAATTAAACATGAATGCTAGTATTTGAATGTTTAAACCATAACATATTTTCCTCAATAAATGATTTTAAATTCCCACCAACATGAGATTTCTCACTGATATATTTAGTCCAGCTATCTTGAGATTACCTAATTCACAAAAGGATATTTTGGGTAAAATAAATGTTCAATGGGAGAGTACACTATCTTTTACTGAGGTTATGGACCTAGAAACCATGGCTTGATTTTTGCAGAATCCATATGTTGTGTCCCACAATATTTGTATATTTTTATTTCATATTTCTCTAATTTTTAATTAATTTTCATAGAGGGTAATACTTAACAAGCATGGACCCAGTGTTTTCTCAGGATACCATCTTACAAGTTTTCATCCTGGTAGGTTTTGTGCATTTTTTATCATGAATACTAAATCACTACGTTTATTTGTTTATGGGTCTTGAAGATTATATTTTCTGTCATTTTAGTTTAGGGTTTATTTTATTTCAGCCCTTCTATTATTATTGTTTATGGTATTTAACCAAGAAAATTCTACTAATTTTTTAGGTTCTTCTATATTAAAACTTCTATTTCTGTAGTTTAGGGTCTTCTGTATTGGACCTTTTATTGAGGTAGTTTATGTTATTTTAGCTCACAATTTAAATTTCTTTAGTTAAAAATCTTTTATCTCATGCCTAATATTGTTGTATTGTAGGGTCATCTAGCACATACCATTACATATCTTATAGTTTAATGTCTTGATGCCTAAATATCAAATATCATGTTGTTTAATGTCTTTATACAAGGACTTCAAATACCATGCATTTTAAATTATTTCTTCTAGAAAATTATTGGAAAATATGGAATATGGGGAATACATATTAGGGACAACCCAGAACACCCTAAGGCATTGATTTTTTACCATGTCATAGCTAGGGATCATGAGGATTGGAGTTTGCTTCCTGAAAGGAGGATATTTTTCTCATTGGTAAGTCAAATACCTTATGATTTGGTATCATTTTCAAACAGAGGTGTATCCACTCTTTTCCAAGCGGAATGAAATATTTATGGGGGTAATATTGGTTGAGGAAAAAATGATAGGGAAGCTGATACCACATGGACGGTTAGAATGTGGGTAATGTAATTAATACCACGAAAGTTTGAGTCAATGAATATGGAAGGGAAATACATTATGAGAATGAACTATAACAACCTTGGGTGACAGCTTCTTATATGGTGTAACCAAGGATCATAGGTATTCATGTTCCTTTTCCAAAAGGAGGAGACGCCTCTGGCTGGTAAGACAATGAACTTATGCATCAATAGCATGGTTAACCAGATATGCCCCCACTCTTTTATATGGGTCATGAAAAGCTTATAATGACTCAAACATCTAAATGATGATGTTGGGTATGGAGTTAATGGTATCTAGGAATATTTCTCACAACCTAGGTAAATTTAACTACATGTTGTGAATCTTGTTCCCTATGCTCTATAGTTTCAAGTCATGAGGTGTGGGCCATCAAAATGTTTCTGAATAGAGTGTCACATCCTTGGTTTGAGAAGGGGTAAATAACATGGTCATCTAATGTTGAGGATGTCGAATCATCTTGAATATTCTGGTTACAAGGACTGTAAATTATGGTCCAAAGTGCTCTGGTCATGTGGATGAAATAGAACAATCATGTTGGAAATGGCTCAGAACACTCTATAGTGCTGAGTTCTACCACGATGATTTTAGGCTCATGAGAATTTGAAATCCCTTCATATAAGGAAAAGATGTTTTTGGTTTGTAGGTTTGAGGCCTTATGCATCTAAATAATGTTTAAGAAGAGATATCTATTTTACTTACTAAGGGATAGGAATTGTTTTAGGGGACACTAGATACTCAAATATGATGAGTGATATTTGGAAAATGAAATATTCTAGAATGGTTAGAGCACCATAAAAGTTCTGTTTCCACCTAGTGAACATGTTATCTTTGTGAATAAATGTGGAAAATCATTACTTTAAATTTTTCCCAGGACCAGGGGCCTAGTGAAAATGTCTAGAATTTTACTAAGGGAATAAATTTGGCCCTAAGAGATTTATACCTCAATTATTTATGCCACAAATTTTCTTTAAACTATAGAGATGAAGTGTTTAGTGAGAAAAGACTTGACTCTTACTCAGGATTCCATTTTTGGATTTTTTAGCCGAAAATGTTTTGTGTCTCATTTGGTAGAAGTTTAATGTCTTTTGATTTGGGCCATCAAAGGATATAATTTAAGGTTATAGAAATTTGAAAAAAGTACATAATGTTTATGGTCATCAAACACATGGGGCTAATATGATGGAAATGTTATAAAGTATTCTAATTAGGGTATCAAGTGTCTAGAGTACTCCAACATCCCTCTGATAAGGTTATGAAAAATTGGTAAATCATGGATTGAGGTTCATAGGTCATTGTTAATGATATAATACAAGAATTACTAGGATGGAATAGAAAACCCTAGGGTGATGAGGTCAACCACAGTGATTTCATGATCGTAAGGATTAGAAATCCCTTCACAGAGGGTCATGATGTCTTGAGTTAGTAGGTATGATCCCTTATGAATCTACAAACATTTAAAATAGATAGATATTTTTTTATTTCTAAGGGTAATGAAAGGTTCATGGTAACCCTAGTTGAAAAATATTTAAAGTGTGATTTATAGGATGAAGGGAATAAACATGAGAAGAAGTACCTCGTACTCCAGTGGACCTGGTTTAGGATTTGGTGATCCTTTAATGAGGAATTATAATGGGTGATGGCATGTACATTCTTTAATGTCATTTAGTGGGGATGTATTTATTTTGGTGTTTTAATGTCACATAACAAGTATTTTTTCATACAGTATAACATCACACCATAAGGACATTCTCTTTTCCTTGATGTTTAACATCATGTTGTAAGGACATGAGAATCATCGAGAAAATTATGCAATATGTACTTCGAAACAATTTCCAAGGATATTCTTTCATCCATGCAACAGTTTATTCATGGATAGACAAATGTCGATGCCCTTATTTCACATACATATCACGCGTGAAATCTTGATGTACATAAATACAAGTCATCCATAAGAAAAATGAGTTTTCATGACTCAAACCTCTTTTAAAATAGTTATATGATATATTTATTATCAAATTTAATGTCTTCCATATAAGGAATTCACTATATAGGTCAAAGCCATATGCATTTACGGGTTTATTTTTATTATTTAGCATGTTGTGGTTGATCCCAAGATTGAAAATCTATGCATCTCTACATACCCTATGATGAAATGAATCAATCCATACATAGTTCTTATATAAAATATCACTGTGTAGGTCTAACCTATACATAGGGATGGGGGGATATTTTTTTTTATCAAATCAATTCACAAGATTCAGAGATACAAGTGTCAATATGTTTCCTATGAGGGTATGAATCAAGGAACACATATACATTTTTACATCACGAGACAATGATGTAGGATCCCTAATGTGGAAAGGGAATAGTGTGACTTACCTGAGAATAGAGGGTTTGACATCACGACATATCCTGTGAGGATAGGATTCAAGCCATACATGGTTATTGAATGGTAAATTCAATACGAAGGTCTCACCCATACATAGAGGGAGGACTTGTTTCTGTTTATTAATTTAGTTGGACCCAGGATTGGATATCCAAGCATCTCTACACATCCCTTGATGGTAGGAATCATGCCACACATGATTATTCAATAATAAACTCTCTACATAGGTCTGAACCATACATAGAGTGGGCATTATTTCTATTTATTTTTTAGATCAATCTTGGATTGAAGATTATGTGATCAATACATATCATGTGATGGAGGGAATCATGACACAATTTTTTCTTGAATGGTGGTGTGGTGGGAGACAAAAACCTATGACAACAGTTCTTTTAGGCAAGGTTTGTGAAAATTCAAAGTTGCATGTCATGCAAGAGAAATCAACTGTGTAGTTTAACATCATGAAAAGAGGACTCATGGTGTGACTTTTAGAGTCTTCCATCTAAGACCATGATAACCCTTTCGCGAGATGATATGTTTTGATAATATAAGAGAGCACCTACCAAAATTCCGAAGATTATGTGACCTTTGATCAAAGTGAGAAACAAGCAATGGTAATGATTCATATCACATCATAAAAAAAATTAGATAATTTATAGAAAAATTTTGTATTATGTGGTGTACATGATGAGATATAGGATCTAGGTGACCTTACTTATCTTGTTGGAATAATAATCATGCAATATGTAGTTTTATAAACCTATTGATTTTAGTGTCATGTGGTGAGGAAACAATCCATGCAGTTTAATGTCATGTAGCAAGGACGAAGTTGACAAGATATCAAATAAGATCCATATTATTTTTGTGGAAAAGAATGGAGGTCTAGGCATCATTACATGTCTTTAAATGTTAGGAATTAATCTATACATAGTTATGGGAAACTATGTAGTTTAGCATCATGCGGTCGGGACACTAGCCTTTAAATTTATTGTCTTGTGGTAAGGAAGAGGGTCACCCGATGTGGAAGAAATAAATATTGGGTATATGTACAATTTTACATCTTCCAATGGGGACACCTTTGGTGGACCTTAATGACATGTGGTCAAGAAAAATTAATGTTGTTTAACATCATGAGACTAGGATGAGAGATAATATGCTGTTTAAGGTCTTACTACATGTACTTCTACTATTTAATTTAAAAATAAGTGGTCCAAACATGATCAATAGTGTTTAAAATCATGTGGTTAGAAAGATTTTCATATATTTTAACATCACGTGGTCTCGAGGAGAGATGATATATAGTTTAGCATCTTGCTACCCAGACGAAGTCTGAACATTTTAACTTCACATGGTCAGGATGTGATATATTGTGTAGTTCAACATCTTGATATCAGGATGAACTCTATATAGTTTAACATAATGTGTCTAGGATGAGAGGTTATATGTAGTTTAGTGTACTGATTCCTAGATAAACCCTGTATTGTTTAACATTACATGATCCAGAATAGAGATGCTCTTTATTTTAACATCTTACTACCAAGATGAACTCCATACAGTTTAACACCATGTCTTTAGGATAAGAGATGATGTCCAGTTTAATTTATTTCTTCCAAGAAAACTCCATATAGTTTAATGTCATGTGTTTAGGATGAGAGACACTATGTAGTTTTACATTTTAATACAATGATGAGAGATGCATGATGGCATAAATGAAAAGTACTAGTTAATAAACCTCACATTTGTGTGGGTGTGATACTTTCCCCATCTATTGAGGCTAGTGAGAAGGATCTATTATGATAGATCATATGTATGTCATTAAGCCCTTTCAATAAGGTTTTTATCTTAGTAGAATTCTAACATATTATCTTTAGGGTTCTAAGAACCAATACTAATCCTACTAGAAGGAATGAACACAAGAATAACTTTTTATATAAGTCCCATGCAACTATATTTTGATGAACATTGAGGTAATGTAATATAAAAAACCTGTTCTTATTGATCCGCTCAAACTCATCTAGTATCTTTTATGATTTATCATCATCTGAGATTTTTTTGAAAATCACTATTCAGTGTGAAGGTGATTGTAAATTTATTGGGGAAACTTCTTCGATCTCGTAAACCATTGAATATGGGTTTTCTTTTTTTAGTATGCATGGTGGTACCACATGCCCATAAATCGTAGAGGATCTTTTTTGGACATGACTTATTATCTTTATTATCTATATTCTCAAGTATATATAACATAGATTTATTGAAGGCGTCTATTTTTAAACTTGTTGCTTCATAACAGTAGGATGAGTGACTAAACTCAATGATTCACTCATGTTATAATTCATTCCACTCTATATAATATAAGTTTGTTCCATTTTCTATTAGTATCATGTGATAGACTACAAATATAGTGATGATATATGACATTACTGTGTTAAAAAGTTTCTTCATCCTAACTTCCTTGAGGGATATTACCTGAACAAATTCAGAAAAGAAGTTGGTGGAAGTAAGGATGTACATAAACTTCTTGGCCATGGATGGGGATATGACCCCACAATATCTATTCCCAATAAATAAAATGACCAAGAATATTTAGTATTATATAACAATTATAAGGGATGATGGATGTAGTTTTCATAAATCCTTCATGTATGAAATTTCTTGGTGAATTCTATATAGTCTAGTATCATGGTTTTCTAGTATCAACACAATATCTTGATTTGGAGGTTGATCTTAGTCTCAGACTGACGAGCACTATTGGAGCCTATATTAGCCTCTTCTATGATGGTGAGAGTCTCTCTTTCTTATACGCCTCTGAGGAATATTTTGTTGAATCCTTAATGGTAGAAGGATTTATTTTCATTTGTACTATCTCTTAGAATAATTTTTTCCACTCTATGTAAAATCTTTTCCCATCCGACTCAGTCTATCTAAAGAGTCCCATTTTTAGATAATAAAATATGGGCTCCATCTCTGTAATGGTGGATATTAGTTCATCAAACTCTAGGGATGAGTTGGACCAAATTATTTTTTCCATGTTGCATATGATGATCAATGAGACCATCCTTCAATGTGTGATGTGAAAAATAACTTCCTCCTAACTAGGGTTGGACAATCCTATGGATGCATTGGACAATGTGTCGACACAAGAATTCTATGATTGAGATACACGGTATAATGTGGGATTAAATGGGAATTGCAACATTATTCCTCTAATGTATACATGGGAGGGCGAATTATTCATTTTTTGTGGTATATTCTCAATTGAACCCCTATATCATTAGCTTATAATCCCATTTGATATTTAGGTAGGCTATATGTAAATGTAGGTTTAGTTCCAAGCCAATGGCAAGGGATTGGTTGTTATCCTCATAATTCATTCAGTCTTAGGATAGTGGGAAAGAGTAGGGAAAAATTTATTTATCTGCAAAAAAATAATACAATCCCTTGGATAAATAGATTCAGTTTGTGTTTTCTATCATTTTTCTGAAAATATATTTTGGAGGTGCTATCAAAATACATCTCCCATTTATTTGTAGTTTCATGGGTAAATAAAACCTCATTTTCTAAAATCTTGGTTTCCACTAATGTATTTCAATGGAGGGATGTTCTATGAGGAGATCAACTAGGGCCCTCCCTTTCATTAACTTATGTGAAACAAACATGATGTCATACTGCTGCAGGATACATAACCATCTAGCTAAGCACCTAGTCCACATGGGGAGACCAAGTATGTACTTGAGTGTATCAATGCAAGTGACTAAGTGATATTCATGGTGATACAAGTATTTCCATCTATTTTCTCTACAATAATGAGTGTGAGGTATTTCTTCTTGAAATCAAATTAACTTGTGTCAGTTCCTAGAATCATTTGGATGATGTAATAGATACTATTCTAATTATCCTCATAATTTTTATGTGTTAGGATATTTCAAAGATATCATTCCACAGTGGACACATATAATTTGAGTGAATTACCATCCAATAGTGGCATCAACATCTGAAGGTGTAGCATGTATTACATTATAGTATTAAAGGCTTATTGGTATTCATCATCCCATTGATAGCCGGTTCCCTTCTTCATTAGTTTGATTAAAGGGATATATTTTTTTATAAAGGTTGTCTATAAAACGATGAATGTAGTGGAGGTTTCCTTGGATCCCTCTTATATCATAAAGATTCATCGAGGTTGACATTTGTATAATAGAACTTGTGCTTTATAGGATAACCTTGATGCCATAATGGCATACAAAAACTCTAAGGAACATCACTTATGTTACCCTAAAATTGAATTTAAGTGGAGTCATCTTCAAACTATGTTGCCATATCTTATTGAAGACTATTTGAAAACCATGGGGTATTCACATCAATGTTAGGATTTGACCACATGGTTTTTAACATAACATTCAGTTATTCACACCAAGTAGGGTTTAAAGATATGATGCATGGAACGTTGGTATGTACCTCCAATGGACATTAAGCCAAAGCTAATAACCTAATAGAAAAAGTTCACATAGTGTGCTCGGATGGCAATGACTTGCACATATTTAGGGTCCATCTTTATCAAATTATACACTGAATACCCATACATGATGAAATATGATTTGAGGATTTCAGTTGCATCAATAAAGAGTTCTATGATTGGAAATGGTGTATAACCTTTTGGGAAATATCAATTAAGGTCTCTGAAATCGATACAAACCCAAATATTTCAATCCTTTTTCTTGATAGGTATGATATTGGCACGATATCCTCAGTATTTAACATCTCATAAAAAAATCGTATATGAAAAATTTATCAAATTTTATATCTACATTTGTAGAATAAGAAGGGTGGATCCTCCTAGATACTATTTTATATCCTTGATAGTCATTAGGTAAGCCGAGACAGTGCGTAGAAACATTTGGATTCAGTTTGAGAATTTCATTATAATTACTAGTGAATACATATCGATATAGATTTATAAATGAAATGTACATATCTTTATCCTTGATAGACATGGTGAAAATGATCAATAAAGGCCAATGGTGTTCTTCTATTCCCAAATTTACCTTCACGAGTTCATCAATGGTGGTGGATACACCTTCCTCAAATATGGGAGGGGAATTATTGACGTCATCCTCTTAATTGTCACAACCCACCTCCCCGGGCCACGAACCTTATCATCTGACCCCATGGGTCTCCTATAATACCTTTTTTTCCTTCCTAGAACACCCTTGGATATTACTCACTAGGGTCTCTTATCAGGCTAATGACTGTACCCACAGGCCAACACATGTTCTTTCAGTGTGTTTTGTCCTCACTCACACACACCCTAGGAAACTTTCCAAAAGGTCACCCATCCTCATTACTACTCCGGGCCATGCATGCTTAATTATAGATTTCTAATTAGGTAGGATCCCAAAAAGAATGGTGCACCTTGTTGACATGATTTGTGACATTTAGCCTTTTAAGTCACACTTTTCCAGGGGTGTTACATTCTCCACCCCTTTTAAAGCACAACATCCTCATTGTGGACCCCAAGCCTCAAAACCAAGAAGCGCCTAAGCACTTCTAGCTGGGTATTGGCTCTAATACCATTTTTCACGACCCACCTCCCTGAGCCTTGAACCTTGTCATCTGACCCCATGGGTCTCCCGTAATACCTTGGTTGCCTTCCCAGCACACCTTAGGCTATTACTCAATAGGGTCGCTTATCAGACTAATGACTATCCCCATAGGCGAACACATGTTTTTTTAGAGTGTTTTTTCCTCACTCACACTCACCCTGGGAATCTTCCCAGAAGTCCACCCATTGTGATTACTACTCCAGGCCAAACATGCTTAACTATGGAGTTCCAATCAGGTTGGCTCCTGAAATGAAAGGTGCACCTTGTCAGAGGAGTTCTTTTCTCTTGACTTAATATTTGGAGCCTATAGCCAGGGATAGGACAAAAAATAGGTACTTGGTAATAAGTTGTTTACGACAGTAGCTAACCCATGTATAGGGAAAAATCCAAACTACCTCGTTAATTGCAATTTTTCTAATTTTGTAAATTTGACAGTTGATTTAATTTTCATTGTTTTGTGATGCACTTGTCATGTGCTATTTATATTTAATAAATGGGATCTATTTATTTTCAACCCGATGAGATGAGGGTATGCCATCCCATGAATCATTTAGGCACATGATAGAAATCACATGTCATTCATAGTTTCCATTCCATGTAGGTGCATTCAGAATTGCATGTTGTGGTGATATTTTTTTGTGCCTGAAAAACATGTTGTTGTGATAGCTGCTCTGATAAATAACTGCTATTTGATATGGTGTTGTTATGTAAGGTTCAGTAAATGTATTCCAAACATTGGTTTTTGAGGAGTATGGGCCCTCATCATCCAGAATTTGGTGGATCATCAGCTTTTTTACCTTGTTATAACATGTATAAGATTCAAAAATTTGATTCGCGGGGAGTATGGGCCCTCACGGATTGGAATTTGGCACTTAGGTGTTTTTGTCAATGTTTTTTTGGGTTCCAGAGTAGTTTCAGAGGCTTACTGTCCAGAAAACCCAGAATACACACCGTGTAGTTTTGATTGCATGCCATGAACTCTTCTGTTTGGGAAGAAGTGGAAAATTTCTAAGTACACGCCATGTACCGTATGTACATTCTGTGTAGTTTCTACCCATGTCATAGGCCGTGTGGGCAGAAACACAGGGTAATGGGACTTTGAGAGCACACACAGTGTACTTATTGTACCCGCCATGTTTTGTTAACCCTCTATCCACCATTCAACTAACAAACACGGGTCGATGTTACCTCTTCTTGAACACACCGTGTACCAATGGGGCATGCTGTGTAGCTTTGAACTGGGAGAGACCGTGTAAACATGGAGACGTGGCTAGGAAGATGGAGTGGTGTACATGCCATGTGCTGGTGTAACACGCCATGTAGTGTCAGCTGAGTAGCAGGTCGTGTCACTAACAACATGGGCCACTGAAATATTGTAGAGTACACATCGTGTACTTGTGGGACACGCCGTGTAGGCTGGTTTTAGGAGAGCCATTTTCCCTAGCCCTGTAGAATGACTCGAGTAGGGAAGAAGTATTCAAGGACACACCGTGTAGTCAAAAATACACGATGTGTATTTGGGGTGTTACAAGGCCAGTTTAAGCTGGAGTACATGCCCATAAAGATGGCATGAGAGAATATGCTGTGTAGTATTTATACACAACGTGTAGTGAAGTTTAGTAAATCTTGAATGATTTCTTTCTCATGTTCCCTTATTTGTCTCATAGTTTGCAGTATTTGGTAATCATGATCTAAAGTGTGCGTTGACCTTGTAGGGTCATGCCACTGAGACGACCACCGGTTGTTCACCAAGAGAGTGGAAATGATTATACTCTTGAGATGGTAGGCCATGGGCTACTAGTGAATACTCCAGCAGTGCCAGATACAGTGCCAAACGTTATACGGGACGTAGGCGCGAATGCGCAGTTTCGTGAAAGCTTTATGTGGTTCATGCAGAACTTCTAGGGAGCACCACCAGTTTCCACATTTATGGAAGTGCTCACACATATCTTCCAGCAGTAGAATCTGTCTAAATTTTCAAAGTATGGTGGACCACAGGCTGTGGAGTCATGGCTTGATTCATTGCAGACTATTTTCGAGCATCTAGAGACTCTCCTGGGCGGAGAGTAATGCTTGCAACATACATGCAGCGCGATTCCGCCAAGAGGTGAAGGGGTTGTTACCACAAATTCTGAGCATCACCAAGACATGGTATGGGAAGATTTTTAGACATCCTTCTATGAATTCTTTTTTCTGGAGACGCTGAGGGCAGATCAAGCTCGAGAGTTCAACAATCTGCAGCAGGGCACCATGTCAGTGATGGACTATTCTACCCGCTTCACTGAGCTTCAACATTTTCACCCGTTATGTTTGGAGATGAGACGTTGAGGGATAGACTCTTTGAGTATGCTCTTAGATATGACATCTGAGCCCTAGTAAATGTTTTTAGGTTTCCTACAGTACATGAATTTGTAAATTAGCCACTGATTTATGAGCGGAACCTGTGGGAAGCTGGTGGTGTGTTCCAGGGTGGTTCGACACCAGTTTCCGGTACAATTTCCATCGGCAAGAGGAAGAGGCAGACAAATTTCTCTCACGGTGGCAGTACTAGCCTGGGGAACTCTTCAGTTGGCCCGATAATGTGCTACCAGTGTGGTAGAGAGGGGCACACGAGACCTCAGTGTCCTGTGACCCAGTGGAGTGCTGAGCTTGCAGCAAGATGGGTCATCTACAGTGTTTCTACAGGGCGTTTCTATCAGTGGCTAGTGAGAGGGGTTCTTTACTGACTCTTCATGTGGGAATAGGACATGTAGCTTCTTACCAGTCGGGAAATTGGAATACGTCAGGGTGTGTGGGCCGAGAAGGTGGTTGCGGCCATGGTAGCAAGACACTAGGATCTTAGAGGTAGCAGGGCAGGTCAGCTCAGGGTAGCTAGACTGTGTTGCAGGGCCACCACACTGGGAAGGCATATTCAGTGCAACAGACCCAACAAGAGCAAGATCCCAGACCTTCCACTATCAAAGGTACGATTCTAGTTTCTTCTATTTTATCTTCTGAACTTTTCTATACTCTTACTACACATAGTTTTATATCTTTGGCCATTGTGGATATCCTTGGGCTCTATGTTTGTTCTTCTTCTTCTGATATCATGATGCTCGAAACACCATTGGGAGTGAGGATGGCAGGTGTGCGTCAGTGCAAGGAGTTCTGTCTTGAGTTTGGTGGGTATAACATTCTATGGGACCTCTATGTCTTAGAGATGACAGCTTATGATGTCATTCTCAGAATAAACTGGTCGGTTCCCTTTTGAGACATTGTAGACTACTATCATTGCAGGGTGAGTTTCACTTCACCAGAGGGAAGAGAGTTCTTATACAAGGGTGAATGGGATGTCCAAGCGAGCCGAGATGGACCAGAGCATCATGGTCAAGGTGGAGTCATAGCCTAGATTGTGAGTTTATATCTAGATGACCAGGGAACTTGTCCGAATGATTTCCCTCCAGGGGTTGATCATTTCAGGGATGTCATCCCGGACCAATATTTAGGTCTACCTTTAGAGCGTGAGGTCGATTTCTCTATAGAGCATGGGTTGGGAGTGGCACTGGTATCCATTCCTCCTCATAGGATGGCTACACCTGAGTTACAGGAGCTCAAAAGGCAGTTAGAGGAGTTTCAGGCAAAGGGTTTCATCCGACCCAGTACTTATCCATGGGGTTTGCTAGTCCTTGTTGCGAAGAAGGTGGACGATACCCTTCGACTCTGTGTGGACTATCAGAAGCAAAAACAGTTGACAGTCAAGAACCGATATCCCCAACTGAGGATTGATGATATTTTTGATCAACCTCGAGGATCATGAGTGTTCTTGAAGATTGACATGAGATCCGGATATCATCAGTTTCACGTGATACTATAGGACAAACCGTTTACAGCCTTTCGGAGCAGATACAGTATCTATGAGTACTTGGTCATGTCATTTGGACTCACAAATGCGCTAGTAGTTTTCATGGTTTTGATGAATCATGTGTTCCACCCATATCTGGATTCTATCGTGGTAGTCTTCGTGGACGACATCTTTGTGTACTCTCACAATCGACACGACCATGCCACCCATCTTGAGATCATACTCAGTACACTGAGAGAGCATAAGCAATATGATAAGCTCTCAAAGGGACACTTTTGGACGGACCAAATTCACTTCCTAGGTTATTTATCTCTGAGGTAGGAGTTGTGGTAGACCCATAGAAAGTGAGAGTAGTAGTTTCCTATGAAGGAACTAGAAAGGTGTTTGAAATACGGAGTTTTTTGGGGCTGGATGGTTACTACATGCCCTTTATACAGGACTTCTCCTGCTTAGTAGCACCATTGACAGGTTTGACTAAGAAGGGTGTGAAGTTCGTTTGGTCAGAAGCTTGTGAGACAACCTTTCATGATTTGAAGGGAAGGTTGACATCAGAAGCAGTCCTGATACTTCCAGAGCAAGAGAATAGCTATACAGTTTACTGTGATGCATCATGTACTTGGTTAGGAGAAGTGTTGATGCAGGGCGATCGAGTTGTTGCGTATGGGTCATGGAAGTTGAGGCCACATGAGAGGAATTATCCGACGCATGATCTCGAGTTATCTGCAGTTTTCCATGCGTTGTGTTGTTCGAGACATTATCTATTGGGAGATCACTTCATGGTATTTACCAACCAAAAAATCTCAAATACATATTTACTTAGTGTGACTTGAATCTGAGATAGTGAAGGTGGGTCGAATACCTTCAGTCCTTTGACTTTGAGCTTGCCTATACACCTGGTAAGGGTAATGCAGTAGCTGATGCACTGAGTAGAAAGACTCAGGCACAGGCAGTGCAGGAGGCTAGTGGTGAGTGGAAGCTCATGGCTTTGTTCTCTGAGATACATTTAGAGGTGCATGATAATCAGGGGAAAACCTATTTTTTATCCTTAGCTGTGACTTCTACCCTTCTAGATAGAGTGAGGATGAGACAACTATCAGACTCGGATGTCCTGGTTCTACAGGAGTCGGTGGCAAGTGAGGACCCTCATATCTGTTGTAAAATAGGATATTATGAGGTAATGCATGTCCATGGATGAATGTGGGTTATCGAGGATATACGCGAGGAGTTGATACGAGACTTTTATGCCTCAGCTTTGGCAGTGCATCCAGAAGACACCAAAATGTACTATGACTTGAGACATCTGTATTGGTGGCCCGGTATGAAAAGAGTTGTATCTGGTTTTGTTACGAGATGTTCCACCTTTTAGCAGGTGAATGCGGAGCATCAGAGGCCATCCAGACTATTATAATAGTTACCCTTCCATGATTGGAAATGGGATGATGTCACGATGGATTTTGTGACCGGGTTTCTGAGATCACCTCGAGGCCATGATGCCGTGTGGGTTGTTGTGGAAAGACTTATGAAGGTAGCTAACTTTTTTCCCGTCAAGGAGGCCTATGGTGTCGATGATATCGAGAAGTTGTATATCCGAGGGATAGTACGTCTTCATAGGGTTCCTCGTTCTGTCGTTTCAGATGGGGATGCCCTCTTTACGTCTTGTTTTAGGCTGAGTTTTCATAGGGAACTTGGTACATAGGTGGTTCTGAGCACATCTTACCACCCCCAGACCGATGTCCAGTCAGAATGTACAATACAGGTTCTAGAGCACATGCTCTGTGTATGCGTCCTAGAATTTGGGTGCTCTTGGGAGAAGCATATACCCCTGGTTGAGTTTGGCTATAATAATAGTTTTCAAGCAACTATTGAGATGGCACCTTATGAGGATTTATATGGGAGGCCATGCCGATCACCATTGTGCTAGATGGAGGTTGGTGATGCTACTTTACTGGACCACGTCTCAGACAGGCCACTTCTGAGCAGGTCCAGTTGATTCAGAAGTGGATGGCTACTACACAGTATCATTATAAATCTTATCCTGATCGCCGCAGATGACCCTTGGAGTTCGTGGTCGGGGATCAGGTTTTATTGCATGTTTTTTCGAGGATGGGACACAGGCAGATCAGAAGACAGGGTAGACTTTCTCCGAGGTATGTGGGACCATTTGAGATTCTGGAGAGAGTCGGTTCGGCTACCTACCGGTTGCAGTTACCACAGAGGTATCGGTCCATGCACGACATCTTCCATGTATCTCAGCTGCACAACTATCTTTCAGACCTGTATCACATTTTTCAGCCTGAGGAGGTTGAGCTTCAGGTCGATGCATCCTTTGAGCAGCATCCAATTAGTATTGTTGATAGGATCATGAAGGTTCTCTAAGTCCAGTCAGTTCCTCTTGTTCACGTGCTATGGCAGCATTGCCGAGCGCAGGACGAAACCTAGGAGCGGGAGACCGACGTACATGCTCAGTGGCCAGAGTTATTCATAGTTGTATCTTCACTAACCATGGAAGGGAAATTCAAGGATGAAGTTCTTTAAGGGGGAAAGTTTGAAAGAACCCAGGTCTTATTTTTGAGGTATGGGTTTCTTCTTTTTCCTTTTCATTAAGTGTTTTTGAGAAAATAAGGAAAATGGGGAAAACTCAAAAATTTTGTGGGTACACGTAGTGTAATTTTCCACAGGCCATGTACTCGACCATGTGGGATGATTACATAGGACGTGTAGGCCTATCAGTGATGAAGGGTGTAAAAACTAACTACATGTCATGTACTTAGTATTTACACGCCATGTAATCAGTCGACAAGTGAACAGTACAGAGGTGGAGGTAGCTGCCAGTGGAGTGATAGTACATGCCATGTAATCAAGAATACACGTCGTGTACTCATGTCGATAGATGAACAGTGCTGCGGTGGAAATAATCCGCCAGAGGAACAGTTTAAAAAAGGAAAAGTACATGTTGTGTACTTGAGAGTACACACCGTGTAGTTTTTTTGTTTTGCTTAAAATGTGCAGTAGCCTCCTCTTTTGGTAGAGGAGGCAATGGGTTCGTTTGGAGCATGGGAGAGACGACTGGACCTTGGAAGATCACCCGACCGCACACCGGGAACCCGTTTCCTACGCTGTCGATCTCCTTTGAACCACATGAGTAAACTCTTCCTTCTCCTAGAGCCTTTCTTACCAATTATTTCCCTAATTAAAGATATTTGAGGTTGAATGTGGGAACTTTTATCCCAGATCTATGCCGTTTACAGACGATTCGGGAGGCATCGTTCGCGTATATCGATCAGGGATGATTAAGGTAGGCAGTCTAATGTTCAATCCAACTGTTGGGTTTCTTTTTGCGAACCATTGTGCTATGAACCCTTTTTGGGGTGTTTTATGGTTGAGTCCTTTGCTGATAAGATATCTAGAATTTTATGGATAATCTAATGATAAAACTCAGGTTTGGGGTCACTACTTGGATTCAGGGCCACCCCTTGGGTGCGTTCCTCTGTTTAGTCGTTTGGCCTGGATACCCGAGGGTATTCCATGATAATTACCTGTTTAATGTTTTCTGGAGAGGAAATTTGGTATAAAATTACTTGTTATGCATTGGGCTTGAACTTTTTACTTGAGCCTAAGGGAAATGTTTTACTTTAGCCTGAGGGAATGGTTCTGATTAGCCTGAGGGTGCAATGATACTTAGCCTGAGGGCATGAATATATTAGCCAGAGGGCGTGGTGTTACTTAGCCTGAGGGCATGATTACATTTAGCCCGAGGGATGGGGTATGATTTGCCTAAGGGCATGGTTCTGATTAGATTAGAATTAAATTATGTTGAATTTTTTAAAGAATATTAAAATGGAAATGGAACTGGTGGTGATAGTTACTTTGAGTACTTACTTGTTTACTGCATTTTATTATTGCACACTGTTGTTGCACATTTTCACTGACAGTTGGGAATGAACCTTTGGTGGTTGCCTATAGGGATTTATTTATCACACCTTGTTTGGGTCATGTCTTCAGCACAAACAGACTATATTGTTGTAGGTGTTGATAGGGTCAAGGGTCCCTATACTGGTACATGATTGTTGCATAGGAGTAGGAGATCATGGGACCGAGTTTAGGCTTGCGATGCTGCTGAGTTCCTGTTGCACGGTTCTGTTTTGTTTTACTGTACTTGTAATTTGAGATGTATTGTATTGTGTTGCAGTTTATCCTCTTTTAGCTACTTTCATAGAAATTTTGACATGTTGCATCATTATATATAACTGTTGGTTATCTTTTACTGCAGTTGTTCATTTCTAGTTCATATTGTTTACTGCTTCTGCTGTTTTATGTTGTATATCTCTTCCATTGTGTTACACTTTGACTAATGATGGCATAGTTTCCCCACTATCAGACCTGGGCCCTTGCTGCTAGTCGGCAGCCTCTGACATTTGGGGAAATGTGCTTGAGTTCATTTGACCAACCGGGTTCGGGGCAACTGTGGTGTGGGATCCAGATCTGGGACGCTACATTATTCCTCCACCTCCAAGTCTTCGGAGACATTATCAAATGTGGTCCAAAATCTGTGGTCATCTCTATCACCAATGCATTGAGAGTGGCCTTGAAGAAATAAATTGTTATCCCCTGTTTTTAGAATCATTGTAGGGAGATTCAGAAGTTTGTTAACTACTATGGTTGGGAATAAAAGGATATTGGAAATCTTTTGATGATTCAATTGCTTCAACTAGATTCAAGAGTTGCACATAGTCACTATTGAGTATACTCTAGGGATATGAATGGGTGGTCCCCAAGCCACTAGGGCCTGAAAATGGTATATTATCATCCAAAATTTTCCCTTCCCATTTATTGAATCCTTCCTTGGAATATGTGGCATCACAAGACATTAATATAAAACTATCACCATGTAGTATGTTGACCATTCGATAGATGGGGGTACTTCAAACATGGATGGAATGTTGAAGGCACCCCCACATGACTATGAAGACAAGGTCTTCGAAGCAGAAAATTATATTTAGAGTCTTATTGGATATAGTTGAATTCAACATTAGATGTCAGATCCCTAAAATATGAATTGAGATTGATATTCTTGAGATTTATTTTATCATTCTTATGATACCACTTAATTCTCATCTTTTTGGGAGATAATTTCCCTTCTCTATATCTCAAACATCGAAGGGTCCAAATTGGGATGGGTTTGATCCTAATACCATTATGAATTAGAGACCTTAAAATATTGAATTATCAAGTCTAACTGACACATATAGTGTCCTGATGTGTCCCTATATGACATCTTCTTAATCATGTTCTATGAAAAAGATGTTGACATGTAATTCTGATGGCATAATCTCCACTTCATAACCCTTATATGTAGAGAATTATTTCTCAAATTTATAGGAGCTCTAGAGTGAATCAAAAAGTGATTGCATGAGTTATTTTGAATGAAAGAGTGTGTACTGAATTGATATCATGGTTGGAAAAACTAACAGTGATTCAGAATATCATTATTTTGTGTCAAAGGTCTGTTCTTTCCAAGGAGGGGTTGTTTATTTTTAGGTGCCTCAGGAGATTGGGAATATTATATATATAGATATTGTAATTTTTCAGAGTTTGATGAAGCATATTCTTCAAGTGGTGTAGTTAAATGTTTCTTCTTCTGTTGTTTCGGATGATTAGGAAATCACACACCCTCTAGTATATCATGTAAGATTACTAGTCATGGTTGATTGATGAGTGGTTCTGGGATGCCTCCATGTCTCTATTGTGATCACTAGAGTGATTTCTCATGGGTCTTCACTATATATATGTCCTGTAAATTGATGTGTCTAAAATATTGGTTACAACAACGCCTGTGTTGTCCTTTGTATACACAATTCTTATTCCTTGAGTCTTTGACTCCCTGGTTAGGTATTATAACCTCATACTCAGAAGCATATTCATCATTGGAGGAGGTTTCTTCATAGTGTATTGTTTTAATAGAACCAAATATTAGATATTAAACTGATGAGTGTTCTATTTTGTTGGGTGGTTCTCGTGTTTTGGATGTTGCAATGAAGAAATCTACGAGATCCAGCCCTTAAAAAAAGCTACGTATGACTCTTCCTTGTATATCTCTTACTTTTTCAGATGTTGCACCCACCTTAAAGAAATATATTAATTGTCACATTCCTATGAAACATGTATTTTATGGGTTTAATAATAAATTCTCTTAGGGTGTAATGAGATTGGTCAACTATCTTTTGAGTCATCTAGTTGTAAAACTTCTTTCCACCTCTATTTGTAACAATTTTCCAATCATCATCTTATTCTTACTAGGAAATGGTTATTTAGTCTAGCTGTGTTGGGGAGTCCTCTAACATCACTTTTCATGAATCAACCATTATTTTAATGAAATATTTGAATATGTAACAATCATTGAGGTTTTGACCCATCGTTCTATTGAAAGGGAAATATTCAAGATGATTGGTGAGGTTGACCTAATTAGGCTTCTTAGGTTTTAGATTATTTAGAATATTATTATTCATAGATTCTAGGAAATAAAAAGTGACTTGATCATTTCTGATGTATTATGTTTTATTGATCAATTCATCAAACCCAAAACCAACCTGATCTCTTTTTTTCTTCATCTCACAGGTGATTTTGTTGCTTCTATCATTTGATATGAGGCAATGGACAGTTTGGGACATACCTAGGTTCTTGAATCCAAACTAAAACTAGATTGATGGTAAAAAATACATTTTTTACCTTGAAAATCCATTTCCTCTATGATGAGGGAATGGTTAAAGACTTGGCATAGATTTTATGAATGGAATCTTCCAGACATGGTGTTGTTTCCCAAAACAAAACAAATACTCCGGGAAATTTCATTAGGATTAGAGGTGTCTAAAACTCACCCTACATATTTTTAGCACATAGATATAGTAATTTCTCTCACGAGAGAGGGATGTTGTGTTCGTAGGGTAACCCATCCCATATGTCTATAAAGTATGACACCCTCTCACTTTCATATTTCTTGTAGTTTCTCAGGTATACAATTGTTATTTTCCTTAGATTATAGCTTAACTAGTAATAAAATTGATGATAATGTTCTTCCCATCCTATGAAGAATCCTAATGAAAGATAGATTTACAAAAAAAGGATGGCTCTAGCAGAGTCTTTACAAAAAACATCAGCCTGGTTACGTCATATTGATTTCGAGGGAACATCATTGGACCGCATCAGAAAATGAAGTGTATGAGAAACCCTTATAGGTCTCATATTCCATCAAAGGGGGAGAAGGTAGGATTGAAAAAATTGGGTGGGGGAAAAGTATCATCAACCCATTCAGGAATCAGATTCCTCCCAGTCTGCACAGCTGTGTGTTTCCCTTCCATGGATTCCATTTGAGTAGTTAGGGACTCAATGAAGTTGAGAAGTTTCAAAGGTACTTTTATCTGAGATGAGTACCAAATACTCGGACCAGGATAGGTTTTATGATGGGAACCTATTTTTATCTCTTTATAATTCTCAATTTATGCTCAGAATTAATGACCTCCCTAGAAATGGAGAGTATGTCACTCTAATGGAGAGAGGTCATGATCATTTTCAGCTACCTCATTTATATTGATCGAATACCTGGATAAGGAGATGATCTAATGCTCAGATGATTCTCTTATAGATAGATTCACTCTTTCCAGATGTATGGGAGGAGGAATATTCACCTCATCCTAAATACAATAATCAATTAGAGTGTTTCTTATGAGTCTCTCCTTACTTCATTGTCTTAGTGTTTATATATCATCCATATATTATTCCAATTGTATCTTCATGGAAGAGACCTTGGATCTTCTGGGTGATGAGTGGGATTTGGAAAGTTATTTCCATTTATATTTGATAGTTCTCCAACATAGTGTTAGAAACTAGATACTTATAGGTTCCATGTTTCAGATCTTCCTATGGTTCCAGGCATGTGATGCCTTAGTGGGTGCATCAAGACCACCTTCCCCTTAGGGTGTATTTTCCATATTTCATACATCTTCATCAAAGTATATGTCAAAATTATATGTTTTTTTGGTGAAAAAATTAATAGAGGCATATATATAAATTCTAGTTGTCCCAGTACTTTCAACACAATAGGAAAATTCCGAACTACCTTTATTTGGGTCATTTATAGAACCCTTAGCTATATTGATCAATTTTTTTGTGAACCTAGAAATGTTTGATTTCATTCCCTATATGTTCCTCCCATATTGGTCTATGAATTATGACCTTGAGGGAGTTTATAGCCATGTTTTCCATATGGTCCTTGAATAGTAGAGGTTTGTCTTATTGTGGGTAGAATAGATTGGATTTCGACCATGGATATTTACCTCCCAACCTATAGAAAAATGATTCCATCTGTGGTGATGATGATGTTGAAAATTCCACCATCCTTATGGGTTGGGAACTATTTAGGCTTTCCATTGGAATTTTTTGATTCTTTTATTGAGGGTTTGATGATTTTAGTTGTGGATTTGAAAACTCTTGGGATGGGCATTGAGATATAAATTCCCCATCCTAGTGAGATGAGGTTGATTTGAAACCCTCATTGATTTCCCGAAGACCCACTTGAGGGATGGTAAAACTAGTGACAATGATTGAGATAAAAATTCCCACATCTCAGTGAACAGGGTTTTTTTCGTAGTTTTTTATAATATATCCATGTTTTTTATAGGGATTGATGAGATGACGGGTGGAGTCTATGGTAGATATTTCCCTAGCCCACATGGATAAGTTCTATCCTAGATGGCTTCTAGAGATCTACTGTTACAACTTATTTGATATGGAATAACGGTCTTTTTCTATGATCTTGATGAAACTTAAGCTTGTGAAAATATTCAATCTTTATAGAGCATTGGTTGGTTTGAGGAAAACTTATTTTCCATGTCTGAAAGGAATTTTCATTTCTTTAAGGGGACTAGTTTAATGATTTGTTATCTATCCTCTCCCCTATTTGTTCTGTCTTAGAACCATTTAAATAAAGGAATTCTAATATAATGACCAATTAGCACGCTTGTTACCTAGTCCCATGATTTGAATATATTATATGACATTACAAGATTCCATATATGGATTTTTTTTATGTTCTAGGGGTGTGTTATAGTTCAAATCTCCATACATTCCCCATCCTAAATTATAGACACTTGAAGAGTCTTTGGTGATTATTTTATGAAGAGTAGTGATGAAATTATGGAATTGATGTTGTAGATTTGTGTTAATATTTCGTAGTTCTGGATCATAGACCATGAAGATAATAGATTGGTCTAGACAACAATAAAGTATCTTAATGTTCTGATGGTGACCCTCGTATCATTGATAATAAAGGTGTTTATCCTTCATTAGTAGACGAGTCTCACACATATTTTGGCACTGGTAAGGAAAAAACTTCTTCTATAGCTGATCTGGGATCTCATAGTCTGATGTAGAAAGTGGGCATATCATAGCGGGGAGGTTGTCTTATGATAAACCTCCCCATATATTAATGTCATCATCTTCTTCATCAAGCTTGCACACCTCCTCCTTGTCAAACTGAAAAAGGTGCTTCTCAGGGTCACATACTGATTGGATTGGAGTGTTGATGAAATTTGATAGAGAACTATATGTGGATGATCCCAATGTTTTGAGAACCTCTCTATACAAGGCATATGTGTTTTGAACACCTATCTATACTGAGGTGTCTAGGAAATGGGATGATTTTCTTATCAATGTGAGATATCACCATTGGGAGGTTGACCATGATGGATGTCAAAAGGAGAGTCCTTACTATCCATATCCAATCTAACATGAGGAGTAATATCATGGTAATGATCACCTTATAATTTAGTTAAAGTATCTACAGACCCTTGGGGTATTGAGAATGTCACTCAAACCACCTCAAGGACAATGATGTTGAGTATATATGGGATATGAGCCTTATCCGACATTGTGGTCAGTATATTCTGACCCGACTTTTGGGATTGTGTAGGGATAATATTCTGTTTTATGATGGTTGATGGAATATATAGATAACCTATTGGTTATATGGAAATATGATCTTTTTAGAAGGCATGTTCTACTATTACTTGGTGATCCTTGGTCAGAATGAGTATATGAGACTGATCCTGAAACTTTTGGAGTATGATGCAAGTATTTTTCTATAGGAATATCCACCTAGCACAAGGAATATCCCACTGTCACTTGGAGAGACCTAGTTGGAATAGAAATATGTTCCTATTCCATTTATGAATTCCCTATCAAAAAATGCCAATAAACCTTCGGAATTGAATAATGGATGAGAGAATCCTCTTATATAGCCTCTAAAGGATAATGGTGTAGGCATTCATCGGTGGAAGTAGGGATATGAGACTGACTTCCATGATCTACTAGAATATGTCAAGTATCTTCACTAGATGGAATATTATCCTATCCCTAGGAAAGGGTCATTTTCACTTGTTGATCCTCAATTAGAATGGGGATATAATCTTGATCTTTTGTCTCTGTAGTATGACATTGGTCTTTTTTGACAAGATTATGAGCCTGTACCGAGTCATGTGCATCTCTCACATGGTGATACCTGACTAGAATCAAGATATGAGCCCAATCCTTGGCCTTTGGATTATGCCATTGGTCATTTTTTGTTGGAATCCGTCCCTTTCTAGAGGTATGTGTGGCTCTCACTTCGTTAGACCTTGTTGAAATGGGAATATGAGAATTGTCTGATACCTCATCCTTAACTGAAATATATTAATAATCCTCTTGGATGGGAGATTGAACGGTCACATTCTATAGAGAAACCAATTGTTCATACTGATCAGAGTTTTGTTCTACCCTGGCTGCATGGATATGAATATGAAACTATCCATGTATTAGTACCAATTCCAGTAAATTTAGGTAGAGTTATTTGGATATTCATAAGATGTAATGAATCTTTTGTAATGTGTAAGAAATAATATAATCATTCACATTTTATATCTCTACTATATATTGGAAGTTATCTTAAATTGAAGCTAGGATATGAGGCCAATTCTATCTTCATTGTGGAACTAGAATATGCCAATGGGATTTATTCATGGGGGTTGGAGTATGCATATACCCCTTGTTTTATATAGGAATATATATACAGACTTATTCTAAGTGATCATAGATATGATCCTTATCACTATCTACCACCAAAATATTCTAGAAGGCTTCATCATTGGAAGTATGAATATGATCCAATAACCATTTCTGCTAGAGCTTTATGCACCCAATGATTATTCCTTGTTGCTCGTGCATGGGTGTTAGAGGTGGCAGTGGGTCAGGTGGTACCTTCAGCAGGAAACTAATGGCTAAAGTTGAGATGGCGCTAGAGATAAATGTTGATTGGAGTCCTCCTTGATAACCCCTGAACCAAAATGGAGACATAGTAAACTCATTGGTCCATCAACATTAGATATGAAATTTATCAATTTACACACTCTACGGATATCTTGTGAAGTAGTTTGAGGTGGAAATGAATTACCCTAGCTTTACTACAGATTTCTTTAGATAATGAAGACTTGTTAGTTTTCGAATTTAGAGACTATTGAATATAAAATCAATGGATGAGCTTGTACCATGTTGATGTTACTCCCACACCATTTAACTCACCACCTGAAATAGATGGAGTTAGGCAGTGAGGTCATTCTACAACCCACATGGGTTACTACCATAACTGATTTTCTAGAGCAGCGTTGGATGAAGATATTTTCTGAGGTCGAGTGTTGTTTATGAGAGTAGTATCAAAAGTCATAAAGAAAAAAAGGAACCTGGTCATTGATCAATGATTAATCACAAGAACGATACATGATCAATCCTATACACATGGGTAATAAAATTATCCTTTCTTATTCCCACTCTAACTATTCATCTTGTGTGGACATTTTATAGTTAGGATAAACATGACTCATGAAAACCCCAACTTTATTTCGGAGATTCATGTTAGGATCTGCGATTTTGTTTTTGTAGGATAAAAAATGGTCTAACATATGGTAAAATATGAATTATATTATTTGAGAGATTAACATAATGTTCACCATTTTTGTTATTTTGGAATAATTATGGAAGATCACCCAAATGGAAGGAAAGGAAGGTGGTCAATTGGACATTCAAACCTAATGGAACTTATAAACTCACATTAGTTGAGATGATGTGAGTTCAGGATCATCACACCATTTTGGGGTGAATTTTTTCATACTCTCAATTTTTTATATTTATTTAAAATATTTTCATGAATCTATTCATAATCTGGATACTAAACCAGTTAACCTAAAAAATGATCAATCTCTGAATCCCTCGATGTGAAAATAGTGGTGTTTTGAGGAATTCAACTTTATGTATCTAATATTATTCATCCATTTACACTTAATTTGTAGATTATTTTATGTTGAAGCCATGTAACAAGGAACTATAGTGTTTATTTTCATCAAAGTAGGTGATTAATATTTTGAGGATGGGATTGAGCCATTATGAGGCATCCTATGTATCCTATTTATAACAAGAATCAAAGCCCTCGTAGTTATTTAAACCCATGTAGTTTAATATCATGTAGAAATGATATATAAAGGGGAATTTATGCATCAAATACTTGAGATTTATCCTCAAGGATTAATCATACATATCCTTATTATTTAAGGAATTAGAGTCATCTTAGTTCAACCACACCCTTAGGACTTACCTCGATGTTGATGCCCTTATATGTTGGATGTCATATCATTTTACTGATTAGGGATTACTCATTGATGCTTCCCAAGATGTTAGATATTCATTAAATGAGTGATATGATCATTGTAGGTCCCTTATCCCACGTGATCCATGCTTAATGCGAGAAACAAGGGATATCAAGTAATAAGTCTCACTACATTTGGATGTTAGACTTATGTACTCGGACAACTGATTGTATGTTTAATATGGTTATATTGCCTTAGGAATAAATCATATATATCCTACTTTGGTAATGAAATATATTTATCATATTTTGGATTTATTCTTTGTCCACCGGTGGATGAGGAAGAATGATAAGACCTTGAGAGAGTCTGGTTTCCGATGGTTGAAATGTCATAGACATGGGGGGGGGGATTTTATGAAAGTGGATGTTTATTTGATATCAAGCCTTAGAAATTCATCCTATACATCCTGGTTATATCATGAATTATATTTCTAATAGTTCAATTGGATTGAGGCTTACACACTAAGGAATCCCTTTAGAAGCTTATTATTGAGGTCAAACCTTGGGAAGACGTCCTCCATATCCTAGTTATAGCTAATATCGGAGTGATCTTAGACCAATTTCATTAGGTATTACACATGTAGGTTTTCATTTTTATGTTTAATATATATCTTGGGATATAGAAAATCATCCTACATATCTTGGTTATATTATTAATAAATGTTCTTATAGTTTTGTTTGATCAGAGCATATACACTGAGATTGCCCTATTACATCCATTTCACAATATTATCAGGTCTAGATATTTCTACTAGATATGACTTGAATGTATTCTAGAAATGTATTATTCTCATCTTAACATGATTGAGGATGCCTAGACATGTCGTGGTGATGTATTTAAATGTCCTAAGTCAATCAAATGATCTATTTTGACTTTTCCAGAGGACATCACATGGGCTGGATGGTATGTATGGAGGCCATCACATGATCAAAGTTGACATGTCTAGAGGGAGTCACAAGACCTTTCTCTGTATTAATGAATAAAATAAAATGATATCAGATGGTTTATCTAGTGCGTGTCGCAAGACTTGGCCGATTAGGTCTGGATAAGTATATGATCTAGAATTACTTAGAGGACATCAAATGATCATGATGACTTGTCTGTGTGTCATCATGAAACCTGGATGAAATGTGTTGGTGAAATCACATTACATGAGAGACATATCAAAAGGATGTAAGAAATTCAAAGCTAGAAAGCTTGTAGGTCTTTACATGACATGGGTGGTAAACCTAGGTAAATGCGTAAGACATGATTGAAATGTCTAAGGGACATCACCTGATCCATGTAGCATGTCGAGGGAGAATCACTTGATTTGGGGGACATGTCCCACTGTTGTCATATGATTTGGGAGAGTCATTTGAAGCAGATGAAGATCAATGAATCTAAATTTTAGATAGTCTCTCGTATTCATTTTTCTTTCATTCCAACCTTTTATTGTATATTTGACTCGGGTTTGTAAAATTTTATCTTATTTTTGGTTTCTCAAGACCCAACTCACATGTGGGACCTAATTTATATAATATAGTTATCATGCTAGGATTCCTTCAGATGATCTATAAAGTGATCATGTAAGTGGCTATGCATACTTTAGGATCCCTTTGGTCATTCCCCAGTTTTTACCTAGAATAAGACCTCTTCGATTACGTGACTGATCGCTCTAAGATATTTTCTCTATATGTGATTGTTCTAGGATGAATCTCTATACGTTAAGGTGCCTTTTCTAGCTAAGGGGAGGGATTTATAGGCCTCACCACCCTAATTATACACCAAATTGTTCATCATGTATCTCATAGATTTGATCTAGAGCCAAAGGAGAGATTTTTTATGTACTTCACATGATCCCACCATGGGACATTCGAGGGGCATCATATATTGATCAACGACCACAGTAATGGTCCTCATTTTCTACTTTTATTAGACCCAAGATGATCAAAGGTTTTTCTTAACCATGTTGACATTCCAAGGGGATTTTAAAAGGTTAGCCTGACAGGTCTAGGAGCCTTTGTGAGATTAGGATGCTTGTTGTAAGGCTTCGGCGTGATCAAAGATGACTTTTCTTGGGTTTTCTATGAGATAAGGGTGGCTTGTAAGACTGCCTTCACTAGATCAAGCTGACATAAAAATGGGTCTCATGGGATCATACTGGATTATTGAGTGGGGAATCCCATGATAAATAATGATCACCCGGGGCATATGATCTTTTTAATATGAAGTCTAGTATATCTCGTTCCGCAATAACCTTCTATCATTTCCCCTTTTTTCCTTTATTATTTTTCAATTTCTAGGGATCACATGAAGTTGTGTTTGTGTTGTCAATGAAAATACATATCCTAATATATAATACTTCACATGACCAATAACATGTTTTGTGGAGATTCTATATAACTTTATGGACAAATCTTCTATTTGTCTTTGGAGATGGTAGTGGCAACACAGAGTCGAATAGACTTGTCTGAGACACTTCTTATGTTGAAGGTGACATGCTAGTGGGATATTGTGTGATTAGGTTAACATGTATCTAGGGATTCCTCTATGTCTTGAAAAAAATGTGGGCACACCACAAGAATATCAATGACCACATAAGCTCTCCATCTTATATAGATTTTCACTATTTATTTTACACGGGTCTTGGATGAATGTCAAGAGTTTGAAGGATGACAAGTCACATGGTGAGGATGAACCTGTATCCAGGCCTCTAAATGATTAGAGAGCATCTTATATTTCTTCTCAAGAAAAATTAGAACTATGAAATGGGATTCACATGATATCCTATAGGTCATGCACTACTTATATCTTGTTCAAATCACCTTTAACAGTTTATGTGATTGTGTGTCTTTGGGGGGTTAGCACGAACCATGTGATCTTGCCCACCTTGGCCTCCTTTTTTATGGAGAAAATAATACCAATGATTTAGGTACTTTTTTCTTGTAGATTTTCTAATTCTCATTTGGATTGTTTCAACATGTATACACATACTTAGTCACTATTTAGTTGGGACATTGTTGGTTGTTCCCTACAAATTTTGTATGCTCACACCCTGCATAGAAACTTTGGTGGTCATGAAACCTGGCTTATTATATTTGAATTTCATTTTGGTGATCTATTAGTTGTTTGATGATCATTGATTGTGTGATACTTTACATCACATGAGTTCATTAGGTTGAATGGTGTTTAGAGCATCATGGTTATATTTGGATAGAGATCATGGTTTGACACACCACTTATTAATTTATAGTTATTTCATATATGTATTATTTTTTACATTCTTGAACATATTTTTACATTTATACTATGATATATTTTCATTTTACTCATTAATAAAGAAATTTCATTGCTATTAATATTTATTTTTCTAGTTATTATAAGTTTTTAGAGTTATTTTTTAGAGACATCCTATATATCAATGAGTGTGGCTCGTCCATAAAAGGAACATGATCGTTTCTTTCCAAATTATTATGATTCATAAAATTATTTTATAATTTGGTATTTAGACCCACTATGTTTCCCTCTAACTCTTCATGACCAATAAATTACCTTGGGCTATAGTGTATATATTCAGATATCATTCGAGTATTTTGTGTTTGGGTTGTTATAAGAGTTCTTACTATTTCATTTGTAAATAGAATAAAAACAACTAAATCTGATAGTGAGAACTAAATATATGATGTTAAAATTGTTTGAAAACTCTGAATATGTTGTTCATCTTCATTATTAATAATACAAACCTCATACCTCTTATTCATAATTGGAAACTCCATTTGGGGTTTGGGTATTTTTCCACTCAAGATCTTCCCTAATTGAGATATTCACTTAGTATATTTCTATTAATTTAATTTATTTACCTTATATTTTTCATTCTCAATGATCTATATAAAAAATATTCTACTTTTTTGACTTATTTTATAATCTTAGGAACCTTAGTTAGTTTTGGTTCTTTAATTTCTGGTGTCTTGAAATTATATTAATCACTTTCCCTCTTTGATGGATTAACCTTTTTCGATGATGATTTACCTAATTCTTTAACTTATTCTTCCATAGTTTTTAATAGAATACATAAAATAATCCTCAGTACTTATATCATTAATGGAGTTACTAATTTACTAGTTTGAATTGTATCATCTTAACAATTCCTAAAATTCCCAATTTCAACTAATGATAACTTTCAAATCAATGTAATTATTAATAGAGTAATTGAATATATTATTATTTTACTTATGATTGAGTATGAAAATACTTATTACAGTATGTTATAAGTGGAATTTAGAAAATAAATGTAATTTAATAGAATAAAAAACATTTTTAGGGATGATTTAATATCCATATTTTTTAATCTAAGTAGGAAAAACATGATGTTTACTGAGTGAATGTTTATAATATTTAAAGAATATCAAAAATACTACTTGATAATAATTTTTTTAATGACCTAGAATTTACCAATTTAATATCCCACCCAAATATATAATTGTTTAATATTTATTAATATAATATTAAATAATTCATACTCACCGCATTATAAAATAAACTACATTTTATTATATTAATTTAAATATTACATTTATTGAATAAATATGACACCAAGATTTGAAATTATTATATTGGGACAAAAAATAGAAAATTAGATAAAAATAATAGGCATATATGGATATGCTTGACACCCCAAAATAATCTCTCTCATGAACAACCCTGTACACATGAAGTTGATTATTAGTAATGAATTATATATTTTAAAAATGAAAATATATTACCATGATATAAATACATGTGAATTAAGAATGAATAAAATATGAGGTATTTATATGATGTATGGAACCCATATAACCCTTATAAATTTGAAAATTGGAATATAAATCTAACTATTGGAATAATAATATGATTGTTAAAATAATAATATGAACATTAAAATAGTAAACTAGCCGTTGTAATTGTTATATTACCATTAAAAATTGTAACCTGACTTTTAGAATAGTACAATCACCTATGGAAGTGTAAATTAATATTTAGTTATCTTATAAAATTATGATATGATAGATTCATATTGTGGAACAAGTAAATAAATGTATTAAAAATGATAAATTACGTTTTCGTATTTCTCTGAAAAATTAATGTTTTAATTGAACTTTTATAATAAATATTATGGTTTAAAAGAATTTTTATAGTCATAAAATTGAATCATAAAATACTATTAATTATTTTATAATTATTAGATAATTTAATGAGACCATAAATAGATTTTATATTGCTATAAAATTAATCAAAATATTATAATTAGTATTTTACAAATAAAAGAGGATTTTACGTAAAAAATAAATTTCACATATTTAGAAAATAATTTTAATAAAATAGATTTTTTCTTTGTAATATAAACATCTATAACTAGTAAGTGTAGTTTTTTTTTGTTATTTTTCTAAAATAATTTATTTTTTTGGGAAAAATGAAATATGGTAAAACATAGTGTCAAATATTATAAGAAAATACACGAATATTAGAGCCATATATTATATAAGAACCCACTATTTTGAAATCACATTCACAATTTATTTTATATAGTTGTAGTAATCAACGAAATTGATAATATTAAACCAAAATAATAACTACTAAACATTATATATTTAATCAAGGGAAAGAGTACACAAACAGAGGGAAGGACCAACAACAACGGACCCCAGATTAGGGGGGGTCTGAAATAGTGCAGGCCAAGGGCATCCCATCAGATGAGATTGACCCCCTCTGACTTATGGGAGATTGCATTGGGAAGATAGGAGACAGAGGAGCCCGAGGCTACAAGAGAGGTGAGGAAGTCCACATCTTTGTTTCCCTCTCTCCAGGTATGGGTGAAACGAGACTAATTTTTGAGAAGCTACTTGAATTTCATCATAATGTACATCACTTACCTGTGAGTAGTACCTCTTCCCAATAGGGAGTCATGGATTATCCTTGAGTCTGTTTCCACCTCAGATAAAACAATATTCTTTTGTTTGCAAAGATTGAACCCTGTGAGAACCGCATCTGCCTCTGCCTGAAGAGAACTGCCGTCACCATAGTGCACTGTGAAAGCAAGGAAAAAATATCCTCTCGGATTACGAACCAATCCACCTCCCCTCATGGAACCCTCAATGCATGATCCATTAGTGCTGAGTTTGAATCTATTTGTTGGTGGAGCCCATTTAACCCATCGGCCTCGTTCTCTAGCCATGGGAGGGTTGGTGGAAGGAGAGCAGGTCTGCAGGATACGGAAGGAGGGAGCTTCATACCAATTATCAACAAGCGTGGCCATAACAAGAAACAATCTCTTGGTTCTCATAATAACGGACTGAACTGTGGAGGGAGACCCCTCCAATCTGGCCCTGTTCCGAGCTTACTAGAGACACTAGCATCCGACACTGAGGATAATTGCCCTTGCCGCAATATCAGGACCTTTATCCATAGTCCCCTAAAACCACCTCTCTGGGAATGACAGGTCCAGGTGATGAGGTGAATAGAGATCCATGAAATCACCAATGGAGCTCCACATGTCTTGAGCCCACTCCCCTTTAAAGAAGATATGGATCGTGGTTTCTTCCCTCCTATTTTTACAGCACTGACAACACGAAGAAAGGTTGATGCCAATTTTCTTGATTCCTTCGTCGGATGGGATCATGTTCTTTCTTATGCGCCAAACCAAGAGGTTGTATTTGCTCGGAATTTTTTTATACCATACCAAGTCATTCTAGCTATCCTGATGGGCATGGGGGGGTTGAGATCCTTCAAAAAACCTTGTAATTAAACTTACCGGACCGAGATGGGGAGAACATGCATTGGTCCAGCTCCGAGTAAATGAGGATGGAATCAAAGATGTCCAGTTCATCTTTCTCAAACATAGCCTTGATGAAAATAGGATGATCACTTGCCTCCTTAAATGAAATCAAAGGGGCCCGGCACTCCGGGAAACCAAGAATTGATCCCACCCAATTCTGTTTCCTGAAAAGGATGTTTCCTTCTCCCACAACCCACCTGGAGTGCTGTTAGAGGCTCGGGATGAGGGAGAAAACCGTGTTCCAGAGGTGGGATCCTAACACGTCGTCCGCTTCCGTGATGTTGTCGTAGCCATAGGACACAATCCTTCCCCAAAGAGACCTTTCCTCCATGACCACCCATGCATGTTTGGCTTGAATTCCATGAAGGGTGTCCCTCAAGATTTTCACACCAATTACACCATCCTTGATGGCACAAGCCACTTTCGCCCACACAACCCAGTGCCTCTTCCCTTCAACAAGAGCATCCCAAGGAAAATTTTCCAGGATCCTGTCGACTGATTTGATCACCCCCTTTGGCATTGAAGTGGAAGCCATCACATGCACCAGGATAGTATCCAACAAACTGTTAACCAGTGCAATATGCCCTCCGAAGGACAAGAAATGACTCTTCCTGCTGAGGATACACCCCGTAATCCTTCTGACCACATTATCAATGTCCCGAATACGGGTTCTACTTAGCGAGAGAGGGGCCCCAAGGTATTCCATCGAGAAGAGACCAGACTACATGCCCATGATTCTACAAAGACAGTTTGCACGACCAGCATCGTTTTAGATATAAAGACTACTCTTGGAGTAGTTGATCACTTGGCCACTCCAATAGCAATACTCTTCGAGGATCCTCTTAATTCTGTGCGCAGATCTTTTCCCTATTTTTGAGAATATAATCGTATCATCTGCAAACATCAAATGTGAGATGGGAGGGAGACTCTTCTTCCTTCAATATGGGAATATACTACCAGTGAGAATTCCTCTGTTCAGAAGTCAGATAAGAGTGTCCTGTATAAGGATGAATAGGGTTGGGGAGATCGGGTCGCCATGACGTATGCCACGAGTGGCCTTAAAGAATCCATGTGACTTTCCCATGAACAAGACATCCATCCATGGAGAACTAAAACATATGAAGAGGATGTCTGAGGCCTTGGAGGATAGACCCATGCACCCTAAGGCCCTATTCACCAAGCCCCACTCAAGTCTATCATACACCTTGCTCATATCTAATTTGATGATCATGTTGGATCCATGGGTTTTAACATTTATGTCCCTTATTATCTCCTACGCCATGGCTATAGCCCCCTGAATTGATTACCCTCTGATGAAACCATGTTGCTCCAGGGAAGTCTAGTGGGGTATGTCCATGGCCAGACTCATGTTAAGAATACACGCTAGGATTTTGCATGTAGAATCCCAAGAACATCTCAAGCATCAGTAAGAATTATTTCATTGAGATGACATTTAAGAAACAATAGTCTCAATTTAACTGTTTCAAATTTATTTATTCATTAAAATTCTCATATAATCCCTCATAAAACATGAAATAATGGCTATAGTATCATATATATATTTTAATTTTAATATTAAACTATGCCATCTATATTCTATGATCCCATATTTAGATTCTAAAATGTTATTTGACAAAAGGATTTGTTTACAACATTTATGGAAAACAACTTCGTTTTTCTATACCAACTTCATGGATGGTCATAAAAATATTATAAACATTAAATAATATTATATTAAGTAGAATATAACTTATTTCATGTTCTTTAATGAATATATAGATATTTTTTTAATAATATCAATCTAGTTTGTAATGGCATATAAAAGATCCTAATTTAACTAATCATGTAAAGTTAACATCATTACATAATGAATTATCCCTCTGTAGGAAAAAATATGGATTATTGGGACAATTTATTTATTTTTAACAACATTAATAATGTTTAATTTTCATTTTTTAGTTTTATTCTCATTACTCAAGAAGACCAATAATTATCCATAAGTGATCCAACTATGAAACCATGCATCAAACACCCTCAGAACCACAAAATTAAAAAATATATTTCATTAAAATGGTTACTAACAAAGATTAAAACATATAGTAAAAAAAAATTTAATGGAAAAGGTTCTGAATTAAGTTATTAATTAATATAATTTTACTCTCTATGATGTTAAGTGAAATTGAATAACTATTATAGAACCTAAGGATGCAGATCTCTTTAAACCAAACTTTTTCATTGGGTTATCAGATTTCTCTCTATAACTCACATTATCCCAATTATTATGTTACATAATACTTATAAATTTAATATATATGTCTATTGCATAATATCATTTCTCCAGGTCATTCTTTAAAATAAAACCCGATTAAGTTAAACTTTTTTATCCACAAATCCTTTTATATAATGCTCATTTAAAGTATTTATTACAATTAATTATTTAATTAAATATAATAATAATTTATGAATATAAAATTTGATTACCTTGGGTTTTTAAGGAAAATTTCATTTTTATTCTTTCTTTAAAATTCTTTAATTGATTCCTTAAAGCAATGTTTTAATGGTCATTTCTATACCATGTTAACTACCCTTTATCATGAATTTCTCTCCAAAATGAAACCATAATTTGAGATGTATATTTATATAATTATATAAGAATTCAAAAAATATTTAATTTCATCTTTTTAATGGAATAATTATGAATGTTACTTTGATTATGATATGAGGTAAGATTATGAAACCCATTTCATTTCCTGGACAATTCTTATGATTATGCCTTACAATTTAATTCCTTTTTCTAGAAAATTTAATCATGTACTTGTTTGGATGGGTATGACCATATAGATCTCAAATGCATTGATAATATTTTTGTCTCATTATATGATATGTTTGAGATTATGGATTGAAACTAACCCATGACAAGACTCTGTCAACCATATGATGTAGTATTGGTATTTATCATTGACCTATACTTAAATCATGTTTTATATTTTTTACATATCCCTATTATTCCAAAGTATGATGATTTTATATTCATTATATTATGTTTCCATATGATTATTCAAGAGTATTGACTCATTAATATACTATGTTATTTTTTTAGTTGATATGTTATGCTTCTTCATGATGTTTCTTTACATATTAGGATTTATTTCCTACAAATTTTGTTGATGTATTACTCAAGATATTCCATGAAGTTTTAGGAGACCCAAGCTATTTAGGATATCATTATTGAGATTAAAATAAATATTTTTTATTTTTTATTCATGTTTTTCTTTTCTGTACCTTGTCTTCTAAAGACACTAGGTTTATCAATCTTTTTATTATGTTTATTGGATATTTATTTTATAAATCATTTAACATTCCATATAAAAGGATTTTGTCCTTAAAGTTTATATAATAATAATGTTTTAGTTATTTTGGTGGACTAATTATTGAATAATTGAGGAAAAAATGTAAGGATAAGTATATGTATAGATGAATATATTGAAATATAAGAAATTTATAGGGAAATTGGTTTCCAAGAAATCTCATCACTGTTAGAATCATACAGGTGGATGTTGATCTATCATAGGTATATATATAGGTAATAACCCTAAAAGGGTGAATTGAGTATTAACTATATAATAGCTTGGTTTATGTAATAGATGCCTTACTACACACTGGGATTGATAACACTAGGGGATATGCTTTAAAAAATTCACAAATGTTTCTGAATATTTATGAAGGAAATGAATATATTATAAGGCTAGAAAAACTATTAGGAAAATTTACCAAGTATAACCTTTATTTAATATTATTTACACATAAGTTTGGATTTAGGTGTCATTTATATGTTATTATTCTATGTTCATACTTTCCATTTTTATATGCTTGTTAGATATAGTATCCCCATATTGATTTTTTTTGACATAGTAAATGACTGTAACCAGAATAAAATAGTGATTTGGTATCCCATTATATATTCATTTGATTTATATGTCCTATATTATTGTATTTTAATTCATTATTTCATATCACTCAAGTTTAGTATAAATATTCAAATAGTAACTCAAAACATGGGCATTGAGTTATCTATGAAAATGGAGAAATTATTGCATCCTAAGTATATAACTCCCCCCCAATCAATGTTTTTTAATGAAACTCTAAGAAAATTATATCCTAAATGTTTTAGTAGAGTTTCATTATATATTAAGGATGAATTATTTTTCCTTATATAAATCAAACATCAACTGTCAAGAGAGGGAATTCAGTCTTCACATCTTAAGTCATCCTCTGATTCAGTACCCATGTAAGTAGGAGGATGAATCTTCTTAGAAATATTTTTATCAAGTGTGTATATTATTAATTTTCAAGATAGAATATTTATCTCAAATTACTAATAACATGTAGATAAGAATACAAGAATATTTGTACAATGTGTGTGACTATAATGATGTGTTCTATGAAGAGTTTCCCTGTCTTCCTTTAGACCTAGAGTTTGAGTTCACAATTGTACTTGTATCTAAATCTATACCCATATCAATTAATCCATACAAATTGGACATAATTGTTTTAGAATAACTAAACAAACCTTAAAAATTGAATGTGAAAAAGTGTTTTATATGCTTAAGTGCTTCACAATGAGGTGCATTGGTCCACTTCATCTAGGAGAATGATGGGTCAATGCGACCATGCATTTCTTATCATGAACTAAAAAAATAATGATAAAGAAAAATAATTCCTTATCTGGAATAGAAGACTTGCTGGATCAACTACATGGGTCTCTATATTTCACTTAGGTGGACCTTCAGTCAAAATATTAAAAATTAAATGTGAAGAAGGAATATATACCCAAGAATACATAGAAATAAGGCATCAACACTATGGGTTCATAGTGATTCCCTTCAGACATACCAATTCTATAAAAACCACTATAAACTTAATGAATATTGTATTTAGGTATTTACATGAAAAATATAGGGAAGTATTTACAGATAATATTATTATGTACTTAAAAAGCAAGGAGGATCATGAGGTGGATTTGAACACTATGCTAAAGAAATTTTGAAAGGGAAAACTATATGAAATGTAGAATAAATGTGATTATTAAATGGAATAAGCATCATTAATGGGGAATGTTATCATGATAAAAGAGATATATATGGACCCTTATAAGGAAGTGGTTATTGAGGAGTGGCCCAAACAAGAATTTCAAATGAAGATCTATAGATTCCTTTAACTAGATTGGTATTAAAGATGATTTATTTGATACTTATCATGATTATCAAAGCAACTCACCAAGATGACTTAGAAGTGAGTGAAATTGGTTTGGAATAATGAGTGAGAAGAGAGATTCAAAAAATTGAAAAGTCGGATTATCAATACATTATTCCCCACACATCCCTCAACAGGGTAACATTTCAAGGTATATAGTAGTGTTTCAAATAAGTGGTTGGTTTGTGTACTAATAGATAATGATAAAGTGATAACACAATAAAATGGGTAGCCAAAAGATAATAAAAAGAACTATACAAATCATGGTATATATTGAGGTGTAGTAATATTCATATTTAAAATATATATGGGGAGAAGTGTGAGATATATACAGACCATAAGATCATCAAATATAAGTTCTCCCAAAGGAAGATTAATATGCACAAGCAAAGATGGTTAGATTTGATCAAGGATTATTACTGATCAATCCCCTGCCATCATGGGATAGAAAATAACATGGTATAATATCTAAGTAGAAGGGATCTGAAACCATTTCCACTGATGAGAACTGAGAAGGATATAATATTATTATACTTCCAAACGATGGACATGTGAATCATAAAGTTGGGAACATCATCATTCATTTCTAAAATTATTTTTCAACCATTATTTATGGGGAAGTTATAGTATGACCAAAGATATGATGTGGAAATATAGAAGAAGGATGAATCTATAAGAAAAGTAAAACCCTTGAAGTTAAATATTGATGAAGAAGGATTTGTGATATTTCGGTCAAGACTATATGTACCATCAATTCCTAATTTATAAAAGATTTGTTTAATTATTCGCAGAGTTCAAACTTCTTTATACATGCATGCATCATAAAGATTTATTAAGATCACTGAGAGTACAATTAATGGGACATCACGAATAAGGAGAAAAGGGAATGTACATCAAAGTGATTTATATGTCGGCAAGTGAATATGAGATGAAAAAGTATAAGGAAATGATGAAACCATTACCCATATCTACATGGAAATGGGAAAACATAACCACAGTACTTTTCAGTAGACTTTAAAAGAAATATAGTGGAAAAACTTATATATAGTTTGTAATGGATTATCTTATAAATACTTCTCACTTAATTTTACTACAAATGGAATTCACGCTTGATCAATATGGAAGGATATACATCAATAAAGTAGTAAGTATCTATGGGATTCTAGTATCAATTGTATCTAGTTGATATCCATTATTTACCTCCCTATTTGATAAGAGTCTACAACATGCTCTAAATTATAGTTTTAACTTTAGTATAACTTATAACCCCCCAAAAAATCTACAATCAAAGTGGTCTAACCCGACAATGGAAGACATGTTGAGATCATGCTCGTTGGATTTCAAGGAAAGATGGGATTTGTTTTTTCCTTTGGTCAATTTCCCATACAATTATAGTTTTCAGTCAATCATACAAATATCTTCATATAAATCCATTCTTGTTAAGATATGTAGAATACTTTTTTTTTTGGGATGAAGTTGGTGAACATAAGAAATTGGGAGTTAAAATGGATCATGGAATGGTAGAAAGGGTCAAGACCATTCAATAACACATTAGAGCATATCAAAGTCAATTTAAGTGATATATTGGCAATTTTTGATGAGATCCAGAGTTTTAAGTTTGAGAAAATGTGTTCCTCCACATATCTTTTTGGAATGGATCTATGAGATTTTCATAAGAAGTGAAAGCTAAGTCACATGTATATTATCCCCTTTGAGATTATTGATAAAATAAAATCCATATCTTATCAACTAGAACTCTCACCGACACTATCTCAAGTACAATACATATTCATTATATCCTTCTTTAATAATTAAATTCAAAATCCCTCACATATATATAATTTAGAGGTGGTACAATTGAAAATGAATCTCTATTAAGAGGAGAATATGGTGAAGATCATGGAATATAGAGATAAAGTGTTGTGCAAGAAGATAACTTACCTTGTTATTGTGCTTTGGAGAAACCATAAGTACAAGGAGGAGACATGAAAACAACAAGAATCCATGAAATGGAAGTTCCGTCACCTAGTTTCAACGTAGTACTTAAAAACAATTTGGGGGTTAATTTTTTTTAGTGGGAGTAGAAAGTAATTAACAAGAATTTATGAATATAATTTCCCTAGAAAGTATATTATTGTATCATATTATGTAACACAATATCATATAATGAATATGAACCACATGATAAAACCAAATTTTTTTTATTATAGTAATTTAAAAATTAGATTTAGATAAGTATCATTTCATAAGAATTGAATGTATTATAAATTTATAAAACATAAAATATAATATATAAATAATAAAATAATATAGACATTCTTGATCCTCTAGAATAATAATACTCAAGAACAAAACACTAGAAAGGAACTAGAATATTAGTAATGCATTATGAATTTTTGAAATGAAAATATATAACCTTGATAAAAATATAACTAAATGAAGAGTGAATGAAATATTAGGTATTTATTAGAAGTAAAGAACCCATATGGCCATTAAAAATAGTACCATTGGAATGGTAACCTTACAATTGGAATAGTAATCTGACCATTAAAAATTGTAACATGACTGTTAAAAGTCTATCATAACCTATGGAAGTGTAAAATACTAGTTAGGCATATTATTAAATGAAAATAATATTTATTTATAATTTGTTACATGTAAATAAATGTATTTAAATGATAAATTAACTATTTTTATTTTAGTAAAACATAAATGAATTAATTCAAATATTTTTATAAATATTATGGTTAATTTTTTTTTCATAAAACAGATTTATAAATTACTTCTATGTTATATAATAATAATATGATAATCTTATGAGATTATATGTAATCTTTCCTAGGATCATAAATTTTTGCATAATATTTGAATTAGTATATTTCAAATATATTATTATATTATATAATTATTAAAATTTTCATATCAAGAATTTTTTTTATCATAAAATGGAAAAAAAAATTTTAATCTAAACATCAAAAAATTATTAGTGTGTATATTTTGTATTTTTCTAAAATAATTCAAATTTTCAAGAATAGCGAAATATAGAAAAATATTGTATTTAACATTATAAGCCAAATACATGAATTTTTGAATCACGAATGATGTAATGACCCAATATTTCAAACTCAAATTCAATATTTACTTTATTTATCAAAAATAATAAATAATATTGGTATTATTTAGTAAAAATAATAAACCAATGAATATAATATTAGAAAACACTCCTCTCCCCCTTTAACTATCACCCCTCACAACACCTTCTCCTCACAAATTCTAAGCCATTTAGGTCAACAAATGTCATCTAAATCCCATTAATATTACTATCCTCCACATCCTTGTTCTAGTGGTATCATCTAAACACCATTTCAATGTTACTAAAGGATTATTTAAGGGTGATGACATTTAAGACACGATAATCAATATTTAACTCTTTTAAATTAATTTCTTCTTCTACCTTATCCTCTCCTACCTCATTAGAAATGAAATAATGAATCTAGTATCATAAATATAATATTATTTTATAATGTTAATGTAATATCCATTTTTAACCTCTCTTATTTAGATCTTAATATTAAACAGTGTTTACAACATGTTTGGTTCTCCACATCGACAAACTAGGAACTTCGTTTTTATACATCACCATCAAGGATTTTCATGAAAATATTATTATGGTTATATTATATTAAAATAAGTATATCATATATTATTTAATGTTTTTAATGAATATAGACATAATTTTTTTATAAAAAATATATACTTTGTTAAGGACCACAAAACAACCTAAATGATGTAACCACGTAATGTTAATGTTTTCAACCAATGAATAATACTATTATTAGAACTCATTAGGGTACTTAGATAAATTTATATTTTTTATTCCATGAATAAATTTTCATTTCACTTCTAGATCTATAGTATCTTTTGAGAATAAAATCAATTATTATTCACAAGGAATTCATCCCTGGAACCATGAAATGAACACCCTCAAAACAATGAAATTAAAAATTATATCTCATTTAAATGGTTACAAATAAAATAAAATTATTATAGTAAATAAAATAAAGATTTAAAATTTTATTAACTTACTTATTAATTAATCTAATATTATTATTTAGGATGTTGTGTACAAGTGAAAAATGATTCTGGAACATAAGGTAAGTGATCTCACCGAACCACCCTTTTTATTTGGGATATAACTATTCTCCATCCAACTCACTTTCTATATATATTTGATGTATTATGATCCATATAAATTATTTATATATATATCTTACATACATACCAATATTTTTATACCTCATTTGATGGGGGTAATACATTACTTATGTTCATTTCAAAAATGCCTTCTTTAAAATCAAACCTAATTAATGGAAACTTTTCGATACCATAATCATTTAATGAAATGTGCATTTAAAAACCATGTTCTCATTAAATATTTAATTAAATAAATTAATAATATAGAATATTTTTTAAAACATTTTTTAATGAAAACTCCTATCTTATTCCCTCTCCCAAAGTCTTTAATATATTCATTAAAAGACCATTTTAAAAGATCACTTCTATACCAAATTATCACCCCTTTTTCATAAAGTTATTTCCAAATGAACACAATATTTTGAGAAATATGATTAGGTTATTATATTTTGACATACAAAATATTTAATTCCTTCACTTATTTTTAATCATTATAGGATCGCTTTTATTATGATATGAGGATATATTATGTAACCCATTTCATTCCATGGGTAATTCATATGTTTATTCCGTATGATTAATTTAATTTTTATTGGACAAATAATATTTTACATGTTTTTATGGTTGCACCCATTTAGTAAACCAATTTATTCAATAATTGTTTCTTCCCATGAGATGATATGCATGGTATTAGGGAGGGAACCTTATGCGTGATAGTAATCTATCAACCATGTAATGTTTCCTTGGTAGTTAAAATTTACGTATGCTTATTTCATGTTATATGTTTATGCCACATTACTATAATTCCATGATCTTAAGATTACTTGTTTTTTATGTTAGGATTATATATGATTATATATGATCCTTTACTCCTTATAATATTTGGTTATGCCTTTGGTTGATATGTGATATTTCCATGTCATGTTTATCCCCTTCATAGGATTTATAGCTCTCAATTTTTTATGTATTCACTAGATCATCTGATAAATTTTCTTGATCCCAAAAAATTGTAGAAGAACATTTTAGATATGAAAATAAAGATGTTTTATTTTAGTTTTAGGTTGCTTTTTATGCATTTAGTCTTCTAAATATACTAGGAATCTTTATTGTTCAATTGTGTTTATATCAAATATATGTTAAAAATCATGTAAAAATATGTGTAATAGGAATGGTTATCCATTAATATTGGATCAAAATTTTCTATTCTAAAAATATTTTCAAAAAAACTAGAATAAGATTTCATACCACGAATGAGGGAATTACTTAAGAATATATAATTATTTTTTAAATTTAAAGCATACTGTGTCTCTTGATAATTATCAAATATCAGTATATGTATGAAATATGAATTCCCATATATGAATAAATTAATAAACTAAATCCAAAAATCTATATAGTATAGCTTAAATTCCATTTTTGAAGAGTTTCCAAAAATACTTTATGACTCCAAATCTATATGCTAGTTTAAATGTCTCATAATATTCAGTTATTTATTCCTACCTATATCCATGATAAACATAACTTAATATATATTTTATAATATATTAAATTCATTTAAATTTTTTGGAAAACATACATTATTCCAATATATATTTTATCTTATAGTGGGCTTACTAGATCCCATATATTTTTTTCTGAAAAAACAGTTCAACTACTTCTACATTTATAGTACCGAACTAGATTCATTTAATTATTCATACTCATCATTAGAATATTTCAGTTTTATATTAGAAGATGGTTTAAGAATATATATCTCTTTATTTCTATTTTTTATAAAATATTCCAAAATTTTAATTACTTTATCTTTGAGGTGATATTTGTTAGTGTTCCACAATCAAGGTTAAAATGTATCAGGAGCTCCACCAACTGATGAATATTCAATTTAAAAAATACTTCAAAAATGTTTAGTTTCATATATATGGTTATAGAAAGTCTTAATCAAGATATTCCAAGATATAAATATTATTTAATGGGTCTTTCTAATCAAACTTATCATGCATAAGCACTGAAGCTACCATTATATTTTTAATGTGTAATCTGTATAGTATTTTTTTGAATTGATAACCCCAAAAAGATTTATTTATTTTAATTGAAATAAAATTTTACATCCTATATTTTTTACTGATAATGAATCACTTATAACCAATTATTTTTAATAACCATATTTGGGCTCCCTTTCCTTAAATATAGAATATTGATACTTCTCTAGAATTAGCTTTCGTAGGATCATGTTAATCACATAGATGGATACATCTATAGACTCCATTAATAAATAATTAAATGATTTATATTTATTTATTGTTGTCTTTACCATCTACTATATATTAATCCTCATCCACTCAAACACATCAATCTATTTATTTTATTTGGAAAAAAATTATGTGAATGCCCGTTTTCTTCATAAAAATTTATAAAACATAGATATTTGAACTCTATGAAATTTTTAATTCTAATTGAAACAACCAGGAACCCTATTTCATTAAAAAATAAAATTGCTCAGGTATATATCCTTGAGAAAGTCTTACTCATATGTTCCAAAAATTATACTGATGTGAATATTCTATTTATAATTCCCCAACCCAAGAGGCCCAAAGTTTTCCCCATACTTTATTAAATTCAAATGATTACAAGGAATAAAATTCTGAAGAAAAAAACCATTTTTTAGGATTTGGAAAACTATATTACATAAATGGTACCCATTTTATTTTGATAATAAAAAAACATAATACAAAACAAAATAAAATTCCATGCATCCTTGAAACTCATTCCAATAATTCATCATCATACCCTAGGGTAAGAGAAAAAATCAAGGGTGAGATAAAATTCTTAGTGAGGGTAAATAATAGAGGCTGATATCAATAATTAATATGTAATAATCAATATTTTAGGAATAAACATGATCTAATAATCCCATATGATCTTAAAACATTACCATGGATATTCTAAATAATAAAAAAACACATAGAATAATAATAATGATGGAATGAATAATTTTGGAAATATTCACTATAAATATTAATCCACAAGATAGTTGCAATCATGATCTATCATCCAGAAAGTTTCAATATATGGGTAGAAACCCATTTGATTTGTGTAAAGATCTATCTATATGACAATCTTGAACTACTTGGAAATAAACACGAAGGGAATCTTGCCAGTTGAATTCATCCCATGAGACTGCCGATGCATTATGGGACTTTCATTAACTAGTCCCAAACCTGTACAATGTATGTACAAATCATTCAACATAAATAGAAATAATCAATTTAAATCATAAATAATGCACCTTATCAAATATCTGTATTGAATAAAAGATACATTTTTTTCAATAATTCCCTAGTTAATAAAATAACTAACAAAGTGAACACTATATGTAAAAATGGTACACATTTTATGAAATATAAATGTCCATTTCACGAGAATGTGTATATTTTTTGAAATTATAATATACCATAAAAATGATCATAAGGAAGTGATTGTCGTAAGATAAAGTTAACTATCAAAAAAGGAAGCGAGATTGTAAAGATAACATTTACTGCTTGAAAATTCAAAAGTCAAACCCCTTGGATGAGATAATTAATCGTGATACATATAATACCATGAAATATGAGTGTATGATGATATTAAAATAAAAACTTTTATTATATACATCACATTAAAGTGAATTGAGGCACAAAAAAATAACTCTCAATAGAATATAAATTGAGGGGAAATATCGTATGTCGATTCAAATTTTCACACATGTAATTATATTTATAAATATTAAAATTATGGTAATTACATACTTTATTGAGAACATTTTCATGTTTATATTTAATTTTACTTCACTTATTAATTTTTTTTGCAACCACATAAACAACTAAGTTTAGGTCAGTTGTTTTCACCAAATTCAGTTCACCTATCAAAAAGGAAATTGGCAGGTCGACTATGGTGAAAGGGACGATTATATAACCATATCTATAATAATAATGAAATAATTATCATATTTATACATCAATTATAATTTTAAAACCAATAATTAATGATGGTTATGAAACTTACTAACGTCACAATCATGGAGACGGTAGGTTGTACGTACGCTTGAGTAACATTTCCATTTTTTAATGATCGTTATGGAAAGATGTGAAGAAAAATTAAATATTTATTTAATTATAATTATATCATAAATACCATGTTATTTATTCAAAGTAAAGGATATATAGAATTATTATGATGTAAAGGGATTCCCATTACGTCGAGGAGGCGGCAACCCACACGTCCACGAATGGCGTTATTACTTTTTCAGTGTGTGAATGGGTAAAAAAGAAAATGATACATTATATTTATAGGATATAAATTAATTAATGAATATAATATATATGTTATGTATGAAAAATATTTTTAATTTAACTAATCCTCAACATATTCCACATAATGTGTGAACATATCTCATCGCTTTTATGAGGTTGTTACCGACACGTCCACAAACCAGGTTATCATATCAACATTTAATGGAATGCATAAAGGTATGTGTTATATAAAAATTATGGAAGCGTATTAAAATAATAAAAATCATATATATCATATAAAAATAATTATCCCATCATAACACCAGACCATGAAAGGTAGTAATGAAAAAATGAATGATATCGTATCACGGGGTAATAGTTCTCCGTACCCGAATGGTATGTTTATTACCCAATGGATGGAAATGTTTGATCTTGTAGAAAAATACCTAACATAAAAACATTTCAGAATATTTAAAATACTGGTGTAATTATATAATCATGGAATATTAAAGAATTAAGTGGTGGAGAAATAAATAAAACCTAAATGGACATTAAAAAATGTTACCTCCTTTTCCGCATAACTCCTATTGGATTTCACCAAAGAGATTCCTTGGATTTCTTTTGGACCAAGTTGAGGCTTCTAGGATGAGTGGAGGGATGTTGGGAGACTATTTTGGTATGGTTTATATGATCCAAAGTGTCTTGAGTGGTGTGATGAACTGGGAGGTGTGAGTGACTTTTTATAGTGGATGGGGAGTGTCATTCTTGTTAACATAAAAAGGTAAGCACTATTGAGAGATCTCCTTTACCTCATGTTTCACAAAAATGGAAAAATTATCGACTAAAGGGGGATTATCATCTATGAAAATCACTACCACAATAAAATAAGTTCATTTTCCTAATATTTTCCTTAACTTCTATGTTTTCCCAATTTATAACTTTGGGTTTTTAAAGTAAATTGTATTATATCCAATGTAATTTGACCATTTAGTAAAAATTATGGTGGGATTTTCTATAAGTTTTATATTTATTTAATTATAAATATTATATCTAATTTTTTTAAAAAATTCCATGTGTTTTGGAAATTAATTAAAAAAGCGCACGTAACGCGCAAAAACACTACTTTAACCTGGACCGTGCTAACGATTTTTTTCTACATATGGGTCAATATGCTAATTCTAAATAATAAATTGGTTCAGTAATGGAATATATTGGGTATTTATTAAAACATAAAAATCACTTGGAAGAATGTTTTATTTTTATTATTTTTAAATCATTTAATAAAATATCATTTATTGTAAAATAACATTAATGTCAATTTCGACATTATTTTTGTGGTTTTATTTTAAAAAACATCAAAACCATATTTTAATTAAAATATATTATGTTCATAGATTTTTTACAAGATATATTCATCTAAATAAATAACTAAACAACATAATTGATTAAATTTACGTTACTTTTAATGTTTTTTGCAACATTTATCTTTTTTAATTATTAAATAAATACTAAAAAGGCAAGAGTTTGTTAAGAATTTAATATAAAAATATAATCACTATAAATTAATGTTAAATTACCAAGATAAAAAAACTTATTTACTTTTCAAAATAATATTTATAACCGAAACTATGTAGCTTCCTCCATACTATAAATCATTATAAATGTTAATGTAAAGGAAGTTTCATTTTTTTCTTTTTCCATAACTTATTATATGGGTCACTCTCATGAAATACTATCCTAATAACTCATAAAATCAGAACCAAGATGAGAGATGGTCTAACTATTGGCCCCTATGAGTAAGGGTTAGTCCCTTATTAAGCTTAATTTAACCTTAATCACTATAATTATTTTTAACCACTTTTAGTAATCTTTTTTGTCAAAAAATAAACTTGATCTTATTAGACTATAAATATCACACTGATTATAACCATGTAGGTATATTTTTACAAATTCAATTTATATATGTTTCTAAATTTTGTTTGAAGCTAATCCCATAGATGTGGTGAGAAAGTAGGGATTTAAAGTGAAAATATTGAAAAATTCATTAAGTCTTTATATAAAAATTAAATATAAAAATGATTACAATGAACAAAATTAAATTAATATACCCATATAATTTATCTATTTTAACCATGATACAAATTTAAAACATAATTTAAAATTAATAATTATTTTTATGAAAATGCAGTTTTCAACTAAAATGCTATATTTTTCACTATACATCAAAAAATGAATCTTCTCAAAAAAAATTCATGATCATATATTTTTTGAAATTAATAATTTAAAAATGATTTTAATTTGATAAATTAATTTTATAAAAGTTTTTAAATTTTGTTTTAAAATAGGTGTTCCATTGAAAGGTAGCAAAACCTGGTCTTACGTGTAACACAAGCTAACTCTGTGTTCTGTAGAGCGTAACATTAATATGCATATAAATAAATATAGAAAAAAAATATTTTAAATGGAAATATTTTAAATTATCAGGGTGTTACATTATAATGAACTTATCTAAATTTCATCCTTGCAATTTGAACATGATATCTTTAAATGAGGGTTCAAAATTTGAAAATTCTATTATTGGAAAAAACCCATATTTTAAATATGGGTAATAAAAAATATTATTAATAATATGGCGGGTAAAATTTTAAGGTCATCCCAAACCTAGGATTTGGAATGCAATAATATTTGTTAAAATATAGACATGGAAGAAAAATCAAACTATCAAGTTCTGATGGAGAGTGATAGGGAACATGTTTAGCTGAAATTTGGTGATAACAATGTCATAAAATAGAGTTATGAAAGAGGTCATTTATATAATAAAAAAATGATGATTATAAGACAAAATTATTTTTAAAGAGACTTTTAATATATTTAATAACATATTTCACTCTCTAATAATATATGTAAATTTACCATTCTATAAACATAATCTTTTACATTGACTACACCTTGAACTATTTATACTTCATCACTTCGAACAATATGCTTCAAATAGTGATGTAATATATCAATCACTATAACCAAATCCAAATTCTAACTTAAAACATTCCATAAATGGTTAAAGTTTCCAAAATATTATGATCCAACACTTTAGAAATGTGTTTACTGAATTTATGATTATCCTTTAATCAACATGAATCATCTATAAATTTTCACATTCGAGACATTTGAATTCCTTCATCATGTATTATATTGAAATATGGAAATAAGTTGAACCACCATATATAATAATTGGAAGTTGGAATTATTCTTTATTACTCAAGTAAAACACATGTTATTGGATATATTACTCAAATCTAAAAGTGTTGTAAACTCCATCAATGATGGAATATTCCATGTTTTAAACGAATCTTTAATCAGTTCCAAGGTAGTGTGTAATATCCAATCTAGTTTATCCATATCATTTATTTATATATTCAGAAATCATATCTTAATATCAAGAATATATTTGGGGTAATATTTCCCTCAACCATGTGTTTTCCAAAAATATTTAACATACCACTAAATCACTTTTCTTGTTTCTAGTACTGATCGACATATGCTTTTAAATCCACGATGAAAATGTACTCTAATACAATGCTTATATAATCCATAATTCTTAGTAGATCATTGATAAAATACTCAAATGAAACAATTATTAAGTCCAAACACAAGCACATTAATCATTAATATTCTTCTCTGGTTGTGACATAAAATTTACTGTGATCCAATATGCTCTTTTGTGGTATATTACTTCGATACTTGAGACACTAATTTTTGTAGTGTCTCATCTCCTTACCATTAAAGCATGGTATATCAAAAAAAAATTTATCCTTGTAATCACAAGAACAATGGCCTTTCTCTCAACATTTTTTTAAACTACCATTACCTTTATTAAAGGAATAAGGGGATTATTTCCATAATTATTACATGTCATAAAATAATTCTTTCACTTATTTCCTTTATCCATCATTTTTCAAGATTTCCTCTTGTTCTATTGATTCCCTTTGAGGCCATGATACTTAGATAATTATTTTCTTTGTCTTGTTAGTAAATAATACTATACCCACATATGATGAGAATGCTTGGGAGACTAATTCCCTTCAAAATATTTCATAAGACCATAAAATATATTATCCTATTTACCCTTTGGATCATGTGCATCGGTGAGGTTAACATTTCTTCTTCCAGGTGCCATTTATAAATGATGACTTAGAATAAAATATATCTTACCCTGTAAAATCACAAAACTAGTGAAATACATAACATAAATCGAAAAAATCATGAATTTATATTCTATAAATCTTAAACACGGTATCTTTGGGATGTTCTTCTATACTTATACTTAAATTATACATCAGGTTAATATTGTCTAATCTATGTTTTCTAAATATTGTTTCTAAGGTTACTTCTAAATTCTATTTGATGCCAACAGTAACACCCTGACTCTAGAAGTCTAGTGCCAATGCCTTACATTATTACATTATCATGATTATAAAGAATAAAATCATGAAGGGACAATTTGTTTAGAAGTTTTGGAAAACTATATTACATATATGGAACCCATTTCAGATTGGGAATAAAAATAATTTAATACATAACAAAATATAATACACTATACCCTTGAAACCAATTCTAAGAATTCATCTTCATATACTTGGGTAAAGAAACAAAACAAGGGCGAGATTAAATTCTCTGTAAGGGTCAATAATAGGGGAATTAATCATGAATTATTAATGAAAAATCATTATGGAAAGAATAAAATATTATAAAATAATTCCTTATAAATAATGATATCATCTTAAAACATGACCAAGGATACATGAACTAATCAAATAATCACATGAAATAATAATAATTATAGAATTCATAATGATCAACATCTTCACTATCAATATAAATATTTAATATAGTTACTATCATGATTTGTCCTCAAGAATATTTATGTAGGTGGGTAAAAATCCGTTTGATTTGTGTTAAGATCTATCCTAATGATAATCAAAAACATCTTGGAAACAAAAGAGAAGGGTTTTTAACCAACTAACTTCATCCCATGAGACTACCAATGAATCAAGGGGATTTCAATAATTGGTCCCCAACCTATATACTATATTTATGAATCATTAGACATATAGGGAAATAATCTATTAAACTATAAAACAATGTTCCTTATCAAATATCCATATTGAAAAGAAAGTATGTATTAATAAATAATTTTCAAATTAATAAAATAATTATAAAAGAGAACACTGTATATAAAAATGGAATATATTTTAGGGAATAATAATGTCCCTTTCATTATAAAATATATATTTAACCTTAATGTAGTGGACCATAAAAATGATAATAAGGCTGTGATTGTTTCAAGGGAATGTTAACAATCACAAAAGAAAGTGAGAATGAAAAGATAACTTTTACTACATAGTAATTTTCAAGTCAAACCAATTGGATGAGGTAATTAATAATTACACATAGAACACCATGAAATGTTAGTGTATCATGATTTGAAAAGATAAAGGACCAGTTTATACACCATAATAAAGTGAATTGGTGTGTAACAATAAATATGTCTCAATGGAATATATATTGAGATGAAATCACTTACCTTGAATCCAAAATTTCACACGTGTCCTTATCTCTTTGACTAATAAACTTACATTAATTATTTAATTTCTTGTCAGAATGTTTTAGTTAATTTTTAATTTTACTTCCTTTATTAAATTGTTGTATTAAACTTATTAAACAAATATGTTTTCATAGGGTGTTTTGAATTTTTTTTGTTCATCTATCAAATATAACTTTGGTAGGTTGACTATGGTAAAAGGAGTCATATATAACCATATACAAGAAAATTATCACGACATAATTATCATATTTATACATAAATTATTATTTTAATTCCAATTATGAAATATTGATATGAAAAATGATCCAACGTTACAATCCTAGAGACGGTAGGTCCTGTGTACAAATGAGTAAAATTCCCATTTTTGAATGATCATTATAGAAAGAATGTAAGTTACATTATTTCATTAGATAATTATAATTATATAATAAATTCTAGTTTATTTAATCACATATACTTATACTTAGGATTGTTGTTATTTTAAATGAGTCACATCACATCGAGGAGCCGGTAGTCCATAAGTCCACGAATGATATTACTACATTTTTAATGTATGAAACTGTAATAATGAAAATGATATGTTGTATTCATAGAATGTTAATTATTTCATGATTATAATATAAATGTTATTTATGTAACATATGTTTAATTAGACCTATCATTATTAAATTTTGTGAAATGTGTGAACATATCACATCGCTTTGAGGAGGTGGTAGTCCACACATCTGGAAATGAAGTTATAGAAAAACAAAAAATGAAACAATTAAAAATATGTGTCATATAAAAATTATAAAACAATTAAGACATAATAAAAATTATCTATATCATATATAAAAATATTTTACATTATAATTCCCAACCATGAAAGGTGGTAATATAAAAACAAACGACATCGTCTCACGAGGTGGTAGTTCATTGTACATGAACAGTAAGTTCATTACCCATTTCATGGAAGTGTGTGTAGGTGTAGGTGAAACACTTAAAATAAAAAACATTTCAATATATTTAGGATACTAATGTAATTATATAATCATGGAATAATAATAAATTAAGGCATGGAGAAATAAATAACACATAAATGCACATTGATGAATGTTACATCTTTTTTAGGTAACTTCTTTTTGGTTTGCACCAAAGGGATTCCCTGGTTTTATTTATGACTAATATAAGGCATATATAATTAGGGTAGGTATTCAGGGAGATTATTTTGGACAATTTTTTCTGAGACAAAGTTTCTTGTGTTGTGTTAGTTAGTGGGGGAGGGGGGGTTCTTTTTACGGTGGGCAAAGAGTGGCACTTTGTAAATACAAAAAGGTAAGCTCTATTGAGAGGACTCCCTCACCTCATGAGCCTCAAAAATGGAAAAATAATGGATTAAATTGAAATTATGGTCTATAAAACTACCAACACACAAAAATAAGTTCATTTTTATAACTTTGTTCCTTATCATTTTCCCCAATTTTATTGATTTTGTTTTTATTAAAGTAACTAGTTTTCTAACCTATGTAATTAAATCTTTAAGAATAAATTAATGTAAAATTAATTTGAAATTATAGTCCCACTGAATTATAAATATGAAATATAATTTAAAAAATAAACTCCCATAGTGTGTTGGATATTAATTTTAAAATAACAATATGTATCATGCAAAATCACTTTTTTAACATAGACCGTTCTAACAATATTTTTACAATATATTGGTCAATATGTTAATTATGAAACATAAATTATATTATTAATGGAAAATATTTGGTATTGATTAACAACATAAAATCACATGGATGAAGATATTATTTTTATTAATTATAAATCACATAATAAAATATAATTTATTGTAAAGTGTCATTAATGTCAATTTTGACATTATTTATTTCAATTTAACTTAAAAAATGTCAACACCATATTTGTATTAAAATAAACTATGTTCATTGATTTTTAACATCATATATTCATCTTAAAATATAATGGAACACAAAAATTCATCACACTTACTTTACTTTTAATGTTTTTAACATCATTTATCTTATTTAATTACTAACTAAATAATCCATGTGTAAGTATTTTTTAAGCGCATAACATATATATATTATTTATAAAAATTAGAGTTTAATTAAAATGAAAACTTTTATTTAATTTTAAAAATAAATTTTATAACTAAAACTATATAGCTTCTTCCAGACTCAAAATCCTTATAAATGTAAATGGAAAATTGAGTTCCTTTTTTTATATTTTCCCTGACTTAACATATAATATGAGTAAATCTAATAAAATAGTATCCCAAAAACTCATAGAGATAAGAACAATATGGGATATTTTAAAACTAATGGTGGAAACTAGACTTTGGACAAGTATCTAGGTCATTTTTCCCTTAAGATTATGGTTTAGTCTTTTATTAAGCTTAATTTTACCTTAATCGTTGTAATGAATTTTAATCACTTTCACTAATATTTTTTGTCAAAAAATAATTTGATATTACAATAATATAAGGATAAAATGTTAAAAAAAAATTATGTCAATTTTTAAAAATTCAATTCATAAAAGTGGAAAAATTGAGTTTAAAGCTATTCCCATAGACTTGGTGAGAAAGATGGCTTTTAATGTGAAAATGTTCAAAAGTTCATGAAGTATTTATATCAAACTTATATTTAAAAATGATTCCAATTAACATAATTGGATTAATATATATATTATTGATCTATTTTTATTTTAAAACAAAGTTAAAAAATAATTTTCCATTAATAATTATTTTGAATAAAAGGCAGTTTTCTACTCAAATGCAGTATTTTTCACTATTCATAAAAATGAAACTCATCATAAATGTACTAAAAATACATCCTAAGATAATTTTGAAAATTTTAATTTAAAAATAAATTATATTTTTACCAATAAAATATCTATAATTGTTAAAATTTATTTTTAGAATAGTTATTCCATTAAAAGACTGTAAAACTCGGTCTTGCAGGTTTCAAAATCTAAGTCCGTGTTGTGATTTACATAATAATAACATGGTGTTTCATTTAAAGTAATATATATACAAAATAAATTTTATTCTAAAATTAAAATGGTGTAATGTCATTGGGAGTTAAACTGTTTTCATCCACTATAAAAAATGCACATCTCTTTCCTGTAAGACGTGACACTTTAGTAGGTCAAAATAAGTCATGGAGAAAAATATTTAATTTTATTATAATTATTATATTATTTATTTACCTTTGGATCCCTTTTCTAAATCCCAATTCATACATGAATTACAAAATTTATGCCTTTCTATCTTCTTGTATTGAAACTGTAGTTAATTTTTATACATAGAGTGCATGGATAAAAAACATAAATTATTGTAACCAATCCATCTATTCCACCAAGAATATTTATCCTATATAACATTAAAATATTATAAAATTATCCATTTTTATCTCATAAATTCTAATATGATAGTCATTACCCTATTCATTAACCCATAACATGGGTGAATCATATTTAAAACAATATATTTATCATTATTAAATTTTGAAAATAAGTCACCATATTATAATTGGGAAATAATAATAAAACTATTTTACCATAAAATAAATATATAAAACCTTACAAGTAATAGTATAATCTATAAATCCATCCTTACTGAAAAAATTTTATTTTTCAAGTTCAATTTTTTTAAATGTAAAATGCCCTTCCTCATAGTTGTTAAAAATTTAGTATTTTGATAGGTATCTTCTCATATGTCTATATTCCCAACTAACTATACACTAAATTTGTTTCCTGAGTAATCTAAGATTATAACTAAAAAATAATCATAAAATGAATTTTTTTTATTACCCATGAAACTTGTATTCCAACTCTATAAGTCATTGATCTATTAAGAACATTAATTTTTTACAATATTGTTGAAATGGAATTTACTAGATAAGGATTTGTAAATAAAATCGTAGGAATGTACTAAGTATTGAGGACTCCAATATGATAATTATCTATAATATTGTCCCCATAATAGATATTTTCAATAGGTAACATAAAATACTCTACTAGTAGTTCACTTTATAATTAAGTTTCTATAAATTTTGTAAAATCACAATTATAAGATATACCATTCATTGTTTTAGTACTTCTTTAATAGAATATAATTTTACCATAATATTATTTTTAATTTGTGAATTTGGATCCCATATTTAACAAATCTATTTCTAACTTATTTTTATTAACTTCAAGAAATTCTAATGTTTTTTTGATGAAGAAATATTTTAAAAACTCTCCAATTCCAGAGTTAAATATTTTATTATCCTAAATCATCTTCCAATGACTCTAATTCAATTTAATATACTGGGTAGTAATGATTAACCTCATTTTAATGTTCAAAACATATATCATTTAATTATTTAACACAATTATTATAATAATAAGTATCAAATTCATACTCAATATCTTGATCAATGATATCAATCATGTATATGTTTTATAATTCATTATTTGGGTTAATTTCATCACTTGATGAGTTATCATCACTAAATTTTGGGATTCATTTTTATCCATTTTATCCTTTCATTTGAAATCTATGGATTTAATATAATACTTTAAATTGTATAATTTATCATAATGATTAATTTATTCATACATTTTTAACAAACAAAAAAAAATGAAATTTAAATTATTATTAGTTTAACCTTACTTATCTTTTCATGGATCTTCTTTCCCGGTTTCTCTCCATGGATACTTTTGGAATATAGTTACCATTATGAATAAAACCACAACTCCTTTTTCTATTAGTGAAAAATCATCACCCATAATATCTGTTTCGGTATTATATGTTTAAAAAGATAAATCATAAATAGATTCAAATTCTATAATTTTTGTTGTTGTTTTATTATTTTTGTTTGTTCTTCAAAAGAAGCTTATATTTTAGTACGTACCCATTGATCTCATCCAATGAGTAGTCTTTGAATTAATTACCTTCATAAATTAATCCTTTTTAGAGTGATATGTATTATCTAAGAATCTTTATATTATTTCCACTATAACTAAATTTTCCAATGTTTCTCTCAAATATCCCAATGTATTCATAATCTTTAGGAATCTATGGAATTTTTTGTCAAATAATTCATTCTTGAATAGGATAAAGGATTATAATTATTTGTTAAAAATCCTATAATAAATAATATGTAGTTTTTATATAACACTATGAAATTTTATAAATTATTTCTCCTCAAATAATTTTTTCCCTATTGGCTCGGTTCCAAGCAACCCCAAGTCTTAATGAAACGTAATATATTACACCAAGATAAAATATCTATTTAATTTGTGTATATGACTAGTATTAACCAATTTATGAAAAATATATGGTTTACACATGTGTAAAAAAATTACTTGATTTTTAATTTATTATAAATATAAAATCAAATCATTTGAATGTAAAATAGTTGTTTTCAAAAATGTTTTTTTACACAATGTATTTTTATAAATTAAATTAATCTATATTTCTGAATTATTTTAACTCAATGTTTAAATTATATATTAAATAAAATATTATGAAATTCATATAATACTTTTATCTTTCATGAAATAATATTAAATCTAGTTTTATGATTAAAAATAGTATTTTATTGAAGGCAGTTTTCATCATGTTTTCACAATTATTGTAAAATTATTTTCTTCCAACCATATGTACTGATTTTTGAAATATACATTCCATATTTGGAATCATTATTTTCATATTTGGTAAATATTTCCCTTTAAATTGTAGGTATTATGAATAATATCCATGGAAGAATTTATCACCCTAGTAATTGGTCAATTAGATTGATATTGGTTACAACTAAGTGGTGAGGTCACTAGAATTTATATAAATTCATATTAGACGAAGTAATTAGAACGTTATACCAATATTGTTTAAATGAAAATATTTTTAATATAAACATGTTCATGAAAGTTACCTATTTAATAATTAAAGAAAATAAAGTTTCAAAATATCACAATATAATTTTTAAATATCTCTTATGCATTGACATATCAAAAAATAAATTTCTAAATGAATATTAATGGTTATTTTGGGAATAATGAAATTGTATTAATAATTATAATTTATTTCATATTTTGAGTGAGTAAATATTTTAATTAAATTCTTGTTCAATGGAAATGATGTATTTGTTCACATAAAAGAAAAATAAAAAATATAATCTGAGTGTTTTATAGTGTTACAAGAAGTTTTTAGATGAAAATAACATATTAGTGATGTTTAAATGGATTATATTTTAATTTAAAATTTGTAGTGGTTTCTTTAAAGTCATTCTAAATGAATACATTCAAAATTTTAATTAATTATATTTTATAATCAATAATATTCCATTAAATGTTTTAAAATTAATAAAATAGTATTATCATCATACATGTGAAATGAAATTTGTTGAAAAAACCATACATTGTTCATTTCTGAGTCTATTTTTCATTTATAATGAGATTAGTATTTTTTAATGGTTAAAATTGTATTTACCGTGGTTATGTTACAAAATTATTAACAAAGATAATAATAAAAAATATAAGGTTTAAAATGTCAACAAAACCTATATAAATTTTACTAACGATTTTATTTGAACCCTAATAAATTTTTATTTTACTTAATTTTGATTTTAAATAAATATTTTTGAGAATTAATTTATTATATTTAAATCTTTTAAAAAATTCCATGTGTAACCTCTCCCTTCTTTATGAAGGGATACCCCTCATTTATCTTCCTTACAACACTTATAGCCATGTAGCTCTACCATAACATTCCAAAATTACATATTAAATTAATTATCCACATTATATAGGTGATAATATTTCAAAAATACCAACCCTCTTTTACTTAAGATGAGTTTTATATGATTTCATTCAATGAATTAGTAATCACCTTAACCAGTCAATTTATTTTTAATTATTCATTACATTTAAATATATGGTATTTATCATACAAAATTTAATTATCTTAAAATAGAAATATGTTACTGTTATTGTTAAACCTCAATTATCCACCATCTTTCCCATCAAATGGGAAGTGAAAATTTCACTCATGCATACGTATGACTTATCGTCTCTACATAGTGATATAATTCATTTTCATCAACAAATATAATGAATAGTTATTATCATGGGTTTAATGTTTATATATTATATTTATGAAATAATTATTCTTTTATAATTATAATAATCTATGTTAATTCTTACCTTTATATCCATCGGAAAATGACAACATCGCTCATGGACACATGTTGACTTCCATCACCCTGAAGCGATGGGATTTGTTTTTCATTTATGTTTTGTATTGATTATCAAAATGATGTATTTAATTAATATAAATTATTTATATGATATAACAGTGATTTTATAAAGGTGAATTTTTATTCACCTCTGTTTTATTCCGTATTTCTAGAGTGAAAATAGAAATCATGCGTACGTCCGACATACCATCTCCATGAATGGTGTAATTCATTTTTCCTTCTATAAATTTTATGGATGTCTTTAATTATAAAAATATAATGTATGTATATGATATTTCTATAATTATTAACATTATATAAATTTTATTTATCCATGATCAACAAACAATTAATGTTTAAACTAAATTGAAATACTCATGATAAATGAAACAGTTAACACCCAAAAACAACGATTCAAATAAAACATTATTGACAAATGGGTGTTGAAATGTTATAAATGGACCATATATGATATTATAAGTATGTACATAGTTTTTAAATAGATATATAATAAATTTAAATTTATTATATAGTAGGTTATAATGGTTTTAAGAAAGTTTAACTCGAGTAAATGGTTTATCATCTCAATTTATCATCTCCGAAACATATATTATGTCATGCACCTATCATATTTTATAATGAATATATAATAAAATTTGGAAAACCTAAATATTTAATATCATTATTTTCATGATATTTAAATTTTCATATAATGTTATTATTTTATGGGGCTTATGATTCAAAATTTATCAAAGAAGTTATTTTTCTATGTTACAATATCAATGTTTATCTAGATTGTTTATGATCAAGTCCCTAATGATGAAATATTTTGATATAAACACATGAATTTTATTATATTATTGTTTTTTTGAATTAAATTATTAATGTTTATTTTCATCACATTAAGTACACGAGATGCAGAATGAATGTTTTGAGGTAAAAATGACTTTATTTCCCTTTTTAGTAAAAATTAATTTCTTTTACAAGTCTATGTTTTCTAAGAACGTTATCAAGAGTGTTATTAATATTTTCCTATGAATTATTAAAGTCATTTTTACTCATTATTGAGTTTTTTAAAGTGTTTTAAAATTAATATGATTTTCTTTTTCTAAAAAAATAACTTTTGACTTATTTTTACAAAACATTGAAAAGAATATCTTCTTTTAAAGTATATTTCATGAAAAAAAATTTCAAACCTCATGAACAAATAATGATTTGATGATTACTATTAATGGTTTTAAGTTTATTTTAAAAGAAACTTTTTTCCAATATTTTTTTTATAAATTTTAATATTTTAAATATTGGATTCAAATATGAAAAGGATATTTTTCTCATAATCTATTCCAAGTGATCATTAAATGTATTTTCATCTTAGATGACATCATTTGAGGTGAGTAATGATGTAATGGGGATATGATCCAATGATACAATAATTATTATTTCTATGTATGGTTTGTGATTATGATTACATATGTTTATGAAATTTTTTTCTTTTCAATGGATTATGTTATAATTGAATGACGAATTGCTTATGAAACCTATTTCATTCCCATGCGATATTTTATAATGAAATTTTCAGGAAACCTATTTTCTTTTCATGGGTAATGATGTGTTTACTATTTTATGATCTTTTGGAACATATGTGGAATATTTTTAATTTTTTTATGGGAGGAGAAATAATTATATATCCTTATGATTCATTGGGTAATAAAATATATATAATTAGATATAGAAGATGGTAATATAAAGAGAACCCAATTCAGTAAGGGACATTATCCACGATGATTGTCTTAGGATTAAACCATGGATACTGTGATGGTTAGGGGAGTAAACCCAATACCCTATGTTATTATTTATAGTGATCCTTTACTACTAATTAAATTTTTTATAGTGAATATGTCAAATAAATGACTTATTTTAAAGTTAAATTCTTTTTAATTTTGAGGGTTTCCCAAGCATTTATGGAGGAATGGATGAGTTTTTATGAATTAGGCCAAACCGTGAGCCCAATTCCAGATTTAAAAATAAATTTTGATTCCTTTATAACTTCTTCATTTTCCAACATTTTTCATACATTAAAATTCCTAATTTTCACCCCCTAACATATTAACACCACCATATTTATTTGGACTATTTATAAATCCATAATCATGGTGGATATGGGTTTTTATTTAAGGAATTGGGCCTGCCCGAAAGCCCATTTTCTACATTACAAATAAAATTTAATTCTTTAATATATCATTCAATATTTTCATTTTTTTCGGTGATTTCAACTCTCACCCGAGCCCACATACCTAAGGCGCACCACCATTCCATCCTCCCACAATTTTGAGCTCAATAGAATCGCGGAAATGGTCGAAACTTCTCTAGATTCCAGAAATAGTCCAGATTTGGAGATGTAAATTGATCCTTTCATAAAGCCTTCAATTTTCATCCTTTTCCCCCCATTTCAGTCCCCACATGACCTAATATGAATCCTTAGAACCTCTATACCAGTTTTGGGTACTTGGTGATTATTTATATGGTGGATTGGGGCTGATTCCTTCAAGATATTTCAAGTAAGGGAATTCCTTCTTGGTTCCTTCCATCCTCTTTTAATTTTATTTCCTTTTTCTTGAAGTTCCTCATGTCCAAAAGATGGGGTTCGATCCTATTGTCTGATTTGGTGTCTTTTGGGTCAATTATTGTGGTTTAGGTCTGGATTTATATTCCTTTTGGTGCAACGATGGTGCGCTTAAGGTTTCACACCAAGTTTTGAGGGTTTCGACTCAAAAGGGTAGGTGATTCCATGTGTAGCCATTTTATGATGAGTTAGCTTTCTTGGATTATTAATTTAGCATGTTTTTAATCTTTTTTATGTTCTGTGAAAACATTTTTGATGTATTTGGTTAAACATTTAATTTTTAGTTGCCTTATAGCTTGAAATTGGGTACTTTTCATGTGTGACTCTTGCTGTAATGTTTGGGTTTAGTTTATAACATATGAAAGTAATTTATTAGTCTTGAAAGGGGATGAAAATAATGGTTTGTTAATTCCTTATTGTCATGTTGGCCTTGAAAGTAGGTTTTTTAATGAGTTTAAGGTGTAAAACCCTGTTGTACTTCTTAAAGGTGCTTTGTGAAAACGTGTGTTTTTCATGTGTATCTTTGTGGTATTATTAGATGTATTTTTCAAACACTTCGGGATGGTTTAATAATTGTTTTAGGGATGAATTTTTTTTTTGGATTGGTATTGGTATGATTTTGGTTTTGAATAAGGGTTTTGAGATGGGTTTAGTGTGCAAACAATGGTTATACCTCTTGGGTTTGTTTTATAAAAATTGTAAATGTTTGATTTGGTTAAACAAAGTTGAAAAAGGGTGTATATAAACTATTTGGGTGAGTGTGATCACATAATGTGGGTTTTATTAATGGCATAGTGGTGATTTGAGATGTCAAACATTTTTAGAATGTATTATAAATTGCTGAAATGTTTTACTAAATTGTGTTTTGTGTGCGAAACATGGGTGTGGGATGTTTCATGTGATTTTATTGATAAAATGAATTGTGAAGTTGAGAATGGTATTATGTGACATGTGTGTGGGATGTTATGTGAGTTGAATATCTTTTAATGGTTTTATAAAATCGTTTAAAGGTTTTGTGGAAGTGTTAATGAAATGTGAAAAGTGTTGTAGGCAATTCTGGTGTGAGTTTGATTTCAAAATGCATTTGAATGAAAAGTGGAATTTTTGACTTGCGTGATGTACATGGGGATGTTTGGTTAATGTGTGAGGTGGAAGTGATATTTGAATGTGAAAACTATAATTCTTGGATTGTTGAACTTGTTTGAGCACAAAGGGAAAACCCGGGTATCTAGGTGGGTGGGCGTGTACTAGTATGCTAGTGAATCTGTGGGGTTTGGCCTCAGTTTCACTTAGCAAGATCAACACTTACAACTCTAACTAAACTATGATGATGATGATTGGGGACCATTAGGTTATTGGTATGATCCCTACTAGTGGCTCGTGCACGAGAATGGATATTTTTTGTGGTTACTCTCACCGAGATACGAGGTACCTGGGACCCACAGCTAGCTAGTGCCTAGGGGTTATTTCATATTACTTGTGCTCATTAGATCCTTTGTACTTACCATCGGTATACGGTATTGTTGGCTGGAAAATTCAGTAGCTTTGTTATTTATTTTAAAATTTTTGGTTCTTTAAAATTATCCCACATGAAAAATGTTATCATTTATTATTGCATCCTTTAGAAAATTGTAACTAGCATTTTTTATTTACAAAACTTGCAATGCTTTTTGTCATGAAATGTTTATCACATGGAATATATTACTGGTGGTATCCTACTAGGATTTCTATCACACCCTACTTACACCTTTGGGTGTAAGTAGACTTGATTATTTTATTTCACAGGTTTGGGTATAGGTTTTATGCCTTTGGTTTGGGTTTTTAGAGGTCCATCGTGATGCAGTATCATGGAGATGGATTGAGGGTGGTGCCTATTTCCATGTGGAGGTTCCTAGGCTGTTATTTCATGATTTTTACCTTTGTAATGGTCTTAAAAACATGTTTAAAATTGTGTAATTCATTTCTGAATTTTGTAAAATTTGGTTTTAGTTGAAAAATCCAAATTCATTTTATTGAGATTGTTTGTTGTTTAATGTTTATAAACTTGGGTAAATCATTCCCAAACATCATTTTATGATACCCGAGCACTTGTGCCAGCCTGTGGGGATCTGGAACGCCCTTCAAGACTTGGCATAGGTAGGTTTTTGTGTTGGTTTTATGGTGAGCAGATCCGGTTCGTGACAAAATGGTATCAGAGAAGGTTTGATCTCTTTGGGTCATGTTATTTGGGGAACAATTGACATAGTCTGGAGTTAGGATTTTTGGGACATGGAATTTTTGTTATGGGTAGTGTGCCTGATCACCACACCTCATGGCAGGATTCATGTTTCCCGGGGAAGTCGAGACCTTTCAGAGTCCTTTGATTTTCTTGGTTTAACAATGATTAAGGGAAATGAAAAAGAGAGTTGGGTTAATGGTCTCAGTAAGCTCATAGGGCCTGGAAAGCCATGTGGAGCTGGGGATATTACCAAGAACACTCTCTGTGACAGTTAAGTGATTGAAATATGGCCGCCAACCATATGTCCAAGTCACCCACTGAAACTAGTTTCCTCTCGCATTGTTTTGTGCTTTAGTTTTGAAATCTTAGCACTTTAGTTTTAAGGTGACATGGTTTTAAGAAGCGTAATGTTTTTATGGAATGATTTTCAAATAAATAGGGAATGGATTGATTTATGAAATGGCGGAACTGAATTTTCAGAATTGTTTTGAAATGTAAAATGTTGTGCTTACACCTCTTTGAAAGTAGGAACTATATTGAAGTTAGTTTTGAAAAGTGTTTCCAATAGAGTTTTCTAAACAATCAGAGTGTGTTTTAATGGGATGAGATGTTTTGAAATTGATGTGAATATCTTGAAAGTGAGTTATTTTCTAAATGGTTGTGACTTTATGAAAATTTTTGTAATATGTGAGTTGGGATTTTGATCTCGTGGCTAGTGGTTATGAGAAAGAAAGGATGCGTTGGTTGACCGTTTTGGTTTTGAAAAGTGGAAAGAATTTTTGTTTTAACCTTTGGTATTTCCATTAGTGACCACATGAATAGGGTTATATGGGATGATGGATGGTTGATGGCATGACTGGATGAGTTCCAGGACGGATATGAGGAGGGTGTCTGGTGTGGCACAAAAACATTCATGTTTGAGGCCCATGGGGTACCATTGGTCGATACTCTTACCGCTGAACCGTTTGTTTTCAAATAAATTGTTTTAAAGAAAAACATGATGTCTTGATGAATAGTTTGGGATGGTTTGTATTATTTGTTTTTGAAGATTTTGTTTTTGTGGGATGTTTTTTTAGTCCATTAACCCCTCCTATTTGAACTGTGTTTTGGGTTTATGTTTGGTCAGTAAGGTGGGTAGAAGGACCGGTTAGTAGTCTCCTCTGAGATATGTTTCGAGACACCTTTATGGTGGTTACATTCATGTGTTTGGATCTAGTTTATGGTTTTTTTGTACAATGGACCATCTTGGTTGGGTCCTTGGGTTCTCCCGTTGGATAAGGTACGTCCCCATTTAGGGTTAGTGCACAACAGAAGTGCAACCCGTATTGTTTCTCCGTTGGAAAATCCTCCAGTTGATCAATATAAGGAATATTTTATAGATCATTGTTAATGGAGTCTACAACCATTCATTTAGTTTATTTTTAGACCCTCTTGTAGTGGGATAGTGCTTGTCGAAGGTTGAAAGAGGCCTTAGTTTCTTAAGTTTCATGATTCATCGAGGGTGGAAGTGTTCTTTGGTTGTTAGTGTGGATGAGTGTCATGATGGTGTCTAAGAGGGCCTCTGGGTTCTTCATAGTTTCCTTGAAGAAAGAGTTATTATTAAACCACCAATTTTTAGATTTTTTTCATGATTGGATATTGTGTCCACTTTTTGGACATGTCTGTTTTTTAGGGACTTGGAATATGGTCATGTTCCTTGTATTGTTTCTATCAATCACAAGGGTCATGTTCGGTGACACATTGTGATGTTGTGTGCTCTTTTGACTGTAAAGGTCAAGGTCACACAATCATCTTAGGTTCTCTGTTATGTTGGGAGTATTTATACCTTGGTAAAAACATAAAATCCTCTATCTTAGAGGACAGTGTTTATACGTGTCCTGCCCTTCTGTTGTTTCTCACCCAAAGAAACAAGGTGCGATGTGTGTGCTATTTCTGATCCCTTGTTTCAGTGAAATGTCTGGTTTTGGTAAAGTGAGTTATGGAGTGTGTTATGTCCTGATGAACCCATCAGGGTATGCGGTGTTGTTGTTTGTCGCATCTAATGAAGAAGATCTATATAGGGGTTTCCACAAACTAACTGTGAGGCCGAAGATGCTTTAATATTTTGAGCTCCAGCCATAGGTCCCGGAGAGAAGCTGGCGCATAGTCAGGGGAAACCCTAGTGTCGTTTAAATCCTTTTACAAAGTCCTATCCTCAGTATGAAAGATAATAAGAGTTTAAACCTATGGTGTCATCATATTTCTTCTGTTGTTCCCATTTAGTGGAAATAGGTGGAGGGTCTTGTACCCATGTCATCACACAATGTTATTCCCTCCCCCTTTGGATTCCATTGAGTCTTTGGAGAATGGTTGGAAATTTGGATAGACAAGTTGAGCACACAGTTTTCACATGGTTAGTTATAACCATGAACAAAAAATAACCATGCAGATATAAGGATCCACATATTTATCGCACAGTTTCTCAAACTCTGCAGACTAACTGTGTGACCGTCCCAACTCCTTAATTTTGGGGTCTTTTCGTGTCGGCCCACGTCGGTCGGTTAAGATGATTGGTTCTTGTGGTGGGAAGACCCACCATGGGTATCATGCATATTATTTTGTAAATTTCTAATGGATGTATACCCCTTGTACTGGGGAGTCTTTTTGGGCCTTCCCCTATTAGTGTCTTGATTCTGTTTCGGGAAAAAAAAATTTGAGTTGTCTCTTATGGTGGGGAGCCCATTTGTGTCTCTTCATACGAGTAACTAATGTTTTTAAATGGTATTGTATGGGAAGTAGGTAATATAATTTGGAGATATCTAACTACTTACATCTTCATTTGGTAAGGTTTGGGACTGGAGAGTGCCCAATGTATTAGTTAAAGTAAGGTATGTGTAACCTTGTTCAATGTTATTGTTCGTTTGCGTGAATTGCTTGAGTCTTGTTCGGATAGTGTTTGAGGAGTTTTATTTTGAGATAAAGTATGAACGTGATTGATCATTTCAGGAAAGTGATATATATTTTGGTTGTGAGAGTAATCTTTAATTGATCACTGAAGGTGTTTTGGCCTTTGGGGGTGAAACCTGGCAAAGAAGTACCTCTTGGTTTCTTAGTTGGGTTTGGTTGTTGCTTTGTCCTTGATGTGACTTTACGGGGGTGGAAAGATTTCATGCTAGGGATAATTTTCACATACATGACTTATTTTAAAGTTAAATTCCATTCAATTTCCATAAATTCTTTGTTTTGAGGGTTTCCCAAGCATTTATGGAGGAATGGGTGAGTTTTTATGAATTGGGCCAAACCGTGAGCCCAATTCCAGATTTAAAAATAAATTTTCATTCCTTTATAACTTCTTCATTTTTCAACATTTTTCATCCATTACAATTCCTAATTGTCATACCCTAACATATTAATAGCACCATATTTATTTGGACCATTTATAAATCCATAATCATGGTGGATATGGGTTTTTATTTAAGCAATCAGGCCTGCCCAAAAGCCCATTTTCTGCATTAAAAATAAATTTTAATTCTTTAATATATCCTTCAATATTTGCGTTTTTTTGGTGATTCCTACTCTCACCCGAGCCCACATACCTAAGACACGCCACCATTTCATCATAACACAATTTGGAGATCTATAGAATCGCTAAAATGGTCGACACGTCTCTGGATTTCAGAAATTGTCCAGATTCGGAGAGGTAAATTGATCCTTTCATAACTCCTTAAATTTTCATCATTTTTCCCCCATTTCAGTCCCCACATGACCCAATATGAATCCTTCGAACCTCAATACCAGTTTTGGGTACTTGGTGATTCATTCTATGGTGGATGGGGCCAATTCCTTCAAGATATTTCAAGTAAGGGAATTCCTTCTTGGTTCCTTCCATCCTCTTTTAGTTTTATTTCCTTTTTCTTGAAGTTCCTCATGTCCAAAAGTTGGGGTTCGATCCTAATGTATGATTTGGTGTCTTTTGGTTCAATTATTGTGTTTTAGGTCTGGATTTATATTCCTTTTGGTGCAACGGTGGTGCGCTTAAGGTTTCGCACCAAGTTTTGAGGGTTTCGACTCAAAAGGGTAGGTGATTCCATGTGTAGCCATTTTATGATGAGTTAGCTTGCTTGGATTATTAATTTGGCATTTTTTTAATCTGTTTTATGTTCTGTAAAAACAGTTTTGATGGATTTGGTTAAAAATTTAATTTTTAGTTGCATTATAGCTTGAAATTGGGTACTTTTCATGTGTGACTCTTGGGGTAATGTTTGGGTTTAGTTTATAACATATGAAAGTGATTTATTAGTCTTGAAAGGGGATTCCAATTCTGGTTTGTTAATTACTTATTGTCATGTTGGCCTTGAAAGTAGGTTTTTAATGAGTTTAAGGTGTAAAACCCTGTTGTACTTCTTGAAGGTGCTTTGTGAAGACGTGTGTTTTTCATGTGTATCTTTGTGTTATTATTCGATGTATTTTTATAACACTTGGGGATGGTTTAATAAATGTTTTAGGGCCGAAAATTCTTTTTTGTATTGGTATTGGTATGATTTTGGTTTTGAATGAGGGCTTTGAGATGGGTTTAGTGTGCAAACAATGGTTATACCTCTTGGGTTTGTTTTATAAAATTGTAAATGTTTGATTTTGTTAAACAAAGTTGATAAAGGGAGTATATATACAGTTTGGGTGAGTTTGTTCACATAATGTGGGTTTTTTTAATGGTATAGTGGTGATTTGAGATGTCAAACATTTTTAGAATGTTTTATAAATTGCTGAAATGTTTTACTAAATTGTGTTTTGTGTGCGAAACACGGGTGTGGGATATTTCGTGTGAGTTTATTGATAAAATGAATTGTGAAGTTGAGAATAGTATTATGTGACATGTGTGTGGGCTATTATGTAAATTTAATATCTTGTAATGGTTTTATGAAATCATTTAAAGGGTTTGTGGAAGTGTTAAAGAAATGTGAAATGTGTTGTAGGCAATTTTGGTGTGAGTTTGATTTCAAAATGCATTTGAATGAAAAGTGTAATTTTTGACTTGCGTGATGTACATGGGGTTGTTTGGTTAATGTGTGATGTGTAAGTGATATTTTAATTTGAAAACTATACTTCTTGGATTGTTGAACTTGTTTTAGAACAAAGGGAAAACCCGGGTATCTAGGTGGGTGGACGTGTACTAGTATGCTAGTGAATCTGTGGGGTTTGGCATGAGTTTCACTTAGCAAGATTGACACTTACAACTATAACTAAACTATGATGATGATGATTGGGGACCACAAGGTTATGGGTATGATCCCTACTAGTGTCTCGTGCACGAGAATGAATATTTTTTGTGGTTACTCTCACCGAGATACGAGGTACCTGGGACCCACAGCTAGCTAGTGCCTAGGGGTTATTTCCTATTACTTGTGCTCATTAGATATTTTGTACTTACCGTGGGTAAATGGTATTGTTGGCTGGAAAATTCAGTAGTTTTGTTATTTATTTTAAAATTTTTGGTCCTTTAAAATTATCCCACATGAAAATTGTTTTCATTTATTATTACATCCTTTAGAAAATTGTAACAAGCATTTCTTATTTACAAAACTTGCAATGCTTTTTGTCATGAAATGTTTATCACATGGAATCTCTTACTGGTGGTATCATACTGGACTTTCGCTCACACCCTACTTTCAACTTTGCGTGTAAGTATACTTGCTTATTTTATGTCACAAGTTTTGTTATAGGTTTTATGCCTTTGGTTCGGGTTTTTAGAGGTCCGTCGTGATGCAGTGTCATGGAGATGGATTGAGGGAGGTGCCTCTTTCCATGTGGAGGTTCTTGGGATGTTATTTCATGATTTGTACCTTTTTAATGGTCTTCAAACCATGTTTAAAATTGTGTAATTACATTCTGAATTTTGTAAAAGATGGTTTTAGTTGAAAAATCCAGATTCGTTTTATTGAGATTGTTTGTTGTTTAATGTTTATAAACTCGGGTAAATTGTTCCCAAACATCATTTTATGATACCCGGGCACTTGTTCCAGCCCATGGGGATCGAGAATACCCTTGGGGACTTGTCACGGGCTGGGTTTGTTGCTGGTTTTATGGTGACCAGATCCATTTTGTGACAGCATATGTCTATTCCCCAAACTTATGTCTTAAGTCAATGTTACGATCTTATAGATCATGTTCATTAATAACTTTAAAAATAGTCTTATGAATTTCCCTGATTGAATATATATTTCAGTAATATTGTCATTGATAATAATTTTATGGTTTTAAAATTTTTATATCATGTTCTGATACACTTATGCTCATGTTATTATCATCTGATCATTAATAACTCCTTTTTTTACCCTATCTAAGGATATAAGATCACCCTTTTCTTATATTTCCTTTCCCCGTGTAATTAAAAATGGTATTAAGCATGATATGTCTTAGAAGGGTGATAGTTATGAATAATTTATTAAGATATGATTTAGTATATTTTTGAACCTTCTTTTTATGGATCCATGTTTCCAAAGATACTATAATTATATTAAAATAGCATGGATCATTATGTAATGTATTGAATAGTCATCTAAAGAGATGCAATTAATATATATGAAAATCTAATTAAAAAATAGTTGGTATTAGACTAATGTTTAGTTAACATTTGGAAAATAGGATGAAAAAACATTATTTAGAATCATGTGAATACATATAAGTATAAGAATACATTCTATAGTTTTGGTAATTATCATGTATAATCTACATCAAAAATAATGTGATGTAGATTTAAAATAATGTGTCTTGATTTATACATAATATATATGTTTTTAATGATTATATGGTTTCCCACTCTTCTTTTTATTACACAAACTATTGTGTTTGATTTTTAGTCAATGGATGGAATAAGAAGGAATCATGTTAATGATAAATATGATGAGTAATGAAATGATTTTACTTTGGAGAAACGAAATGTTTTTGCAGCCAGAATCTAAAATCTCATTGTTGTGCTCACAAAAATTTCTAAATATATGAATCATGTTGAACATTCAAATGAGAGAAGTGGGGAACAAAAATCCCTGGAGTCCTTTATGAGGAAACATCCACCTTATTTTAGTTGGTCCTTTTATCAACAAGTAGTTGAGAAAAGGATTAGTACCTTTTGAATAATAATTTCCATTCTATAAATTTCAAATAATGAACATTTCATCTTGGATATTTATTTATTGAAGGTGATCAATAACAATGGTTAAATATTATCAAGAATACGAGGAAATAGGAAGAAATTGATTCCATGGATTGGGATGAGTTTGAGAGATTATTTTTCAATAATTACTACCCTAATATTCTTCATAAGAGAATAGAGAATGAATTCCCTAAGCTAATGTAGAGGTATGATGAATCAATTGGTACCTATGAGAAAAATATTATGCTACTTGATTGGTATACCTCTAGTATTATAATTGAACCTAAAATTTAGTTTGGTCGATTTTTCAATGATTTAAAACCAAGTTCCTATTATTTTAAATCCATAAAAGACTTTAATAAATATGAAGAAAATATTTCATGTGATATGATGGTTGAAATAGATATTTGAGTTACCAATCCAACTCGCTGTATTTATAAAAAAATATGGAATTCAAAGGAAATTCAAAAAGACATTTAGAGAAGAAGATGAGATTTCCATTATACTCACTGCATGGAAGAAAAAATAGCATAAATTGTCTTAAGTGGACTGGTAAATGTTTTATGTGTGAAAATAAAATCCATTGGGAAATAGAATATCGAAATGATTGGAATACGTTAGCTAATGATGAGAATTTGGAGAAATATCGATAAAATAAACCACCCAAACTCAGTGGTTTAGAATTCAATGATTATAAAAATTATACTAACCAATGTTCAAATATAATGCTTAATGAAAATGATCAGTATCAGTAACCTATTAATCTAAGAGAGAAAGGGGAATATCATGTAATCAATATTTCTAATGAGGGGAAATATAATGACACACGAAAGGGTACACCCATCAGCCACTATAAAACTAATAATATCAAATTTGAATCTGGGTATACCCACTATTTATATTTGAGAAATATTTTAATGATATTAAAATGATACCCCAATGATTATATGTTGAATTTGTTGTGAAATCCCCTAATGGTATGATGATCACATCTCAAGTATGTGATCTTCTCCAGTTGAGGTTGATGGGAATGTGATTACTAAAAAACTTATTGTTCTCCATCTAGTTGAATTTTATGTTATTTTCGGCATTGATTGAATTTCGTTCCATAAATTCTATATCAATTTTCTTTTAAAGGAAGCCATTTTGTACATTCTGAAACATCTAATGGTTGTCTATTATCTTTAAGAAAAATTATATCTTCAAATCTAAATCACATCCATTCTATAGATATTGATTCTTATTCAAAATGTTTTCTTATCTCATATGGTTTTAGAGAAACTAAATATTAATGATATGACTATTATATGGGAGTTTGATGATGTATTTTCTAAATAATTTACTATTCTTCAAAAAAACCATGAAGTTGAGTTATGAGTAAAAATATTACATGGTTTTACCCCCATTTAAATGACTCCATATAGAATGTATATGATTGAGAGGTTGGAATTGAAAAAGAAACTCCAATAAAATCATTATAAGGGATTAATGCATCCATGTTTTTCACCTTCAGATACAACAGTTCCTTTTTTAATATGAAAGATAGATCAATGAGACTCTATATGGATTGTTACAAACATAACAAATCAAAATCAAGATCATGTATCCTCTACGTCATATTAATGAATTGTTTATCAACTACTTATTGATTAATAATTTTCTAAGGTTTATCTTAATTCTATATATCTTTAATTGAGGGTGAAGAGGAATGATATACCAAAGAAATAATTATATACAACGTATAGACAATATGAATTTATAGTGGCATCATTTGGTCTTACTAATTCCCCCACTATATTCATGGATCTAATGTATATAATATTTATAGATTACCTTGATCTATTTCTGATAGTCCTTATAGATGACATTATTTTATATACAAGGTGAAATCAAGATCATGCAGATCATTTGAGTATTGTACTGAAGATCCAGAGGAAGGAGAAACTCTATGAAAAATTTTCAATGTATAAATTTCGGATTCAAAAATTTTCATTCATGGGTCATATAATATCATGTTGGGGTATACTAGTAGATCCTTAAATTATAGAATTTATTTAAAATTGGACTAGGCCAACCACTATGACTAATATCCATTGTTTTCTTGCTTTGGCTAGATATTATTAGTGCTTTTTGGATCATTTATCATGACTATCTAATCCAATAACCATGTTAACTCAAAAGGGGTTAAGCTAATTTGTATAGATGAATGTGAAGAAAATTTCAATTAATTTACCATATCGTTAGTCAGTTAACCTATTATTACATTACCCATTTGTGGATAATGGTATGTAATCATTAGTGATTCATATAAGAATGTATTGAGACGCATTCTCTTATTGAATGATATTTCAGTATATTAAGCCTCACAACAATGAAATATTTGTGAGGAAAATAGCCCTACTCATGATTTTGAGTTATCTATGGTAATGTTTTCGTTGAATATATATTAGAATTATATTTATGGAGAAAATTGTGATATATATAATGATAAAAAAACATTAATTTATATTTTCACATAGAAATATCTTAATATACCCTAGAGAAGAAGACTAGAGTTTAATAAATGTTATGAATTACCAATAAATTTACACATTGGGAATGTGAACAAGGTGGAATATTCTCTAAGTTGAAAGGATCCTTCTTTATTATATATTTTATGCAGATCATAATAGATCCATTTTTTTATATTTGAAAATGATGGATCTTGAAATATTGAAGGCATATGGAAATATTATCTTTCTCAAATGATTATTCATCCATCTATCCAAGTGAAAATTATAGAGGCATAGAAATATGATGTTGAGATATAGAAGTCAATGATAAATGTTCAAAAATCTATCCATGATTTTTATGGATTAAAAAAATTTAGGAACCATGTATGTGTACCGTCTATGCTAGATTTGAAGATGGATCTATTGGATGAGGCTCATAGTTGACTATTCTCTATTAATCCTAGAATTATGTAAATGTATAGATATTTAAAAGAGTTTTTATGGTGGGATAACATGAAGAGATATATTATTGAGTATCTATCTCAGTTCATAGTAAATCAGTAATTCAAGTATGAGAGATAGAAGTCTAACTGGATGTTACAACCATTAACTATACCAAAAGTGAAATTAAAAAAATTATCCATCTATTTTATCATTAGAATCAATAGAAAATACGAAGTCCATAATGCTATATGGTTTATAGTCAATCCTATTATGATTTAATCACACTTAATTACTATCAGATAAGATTTATATATTATTCATGTTTCAATAATATAAATTAAAACGGTTTTATCATTTAATGGAGAAACACATTCTGTTAAATCTAATAGGGATATGTGTTTTTATTAAAAGTCTTGGAAAAGTATTTAGTAGTATTGTAATACAAAGTTATGTGTCAAAACGATATATCATCCTCATACATATGGACAATATAATATAACCATCCAAACACTATAGGATATATTGATATCATGCTTTATGGATTCCAATGGTAGATCAACAACTTCCACTGGTCAAATTTTCACACAATAATCGTCTTCACAAAGGATTTCAGATGGTTTATTATGAATATCATTATGAAAATAAGTGTAGAAAAACATCATTATAGGTTTAATATAAATAAATAGAGCTATTTTTACTTTATCCTGCTAATGAAATGTTAGATAATGTTATAAATATTAAACATCACATCAAGGTAACTAAGAGCAGAAAGAAAAGATTTGGTAACAATCATTGATATGATCTAGGACTATAACTTGGGGAGAAGTATTTTTTGTAAATTTATATATGGAATATGGTTATGATAATGAGAAATAATGGAAATATAATCCCTATGTATATTTTCCATTTTTAGTTTCGTAATCGAGTAGGGGTGGTAGGTAACCACTTAGCGCATCCAACAGACATCTCACATATTTATGATGTGTTTGATGTATCCCTATTAAGGAAGTACATACCTATTCCTTAAAATTAAATAAAATTTTATGTTTTATCATTGGATCATGAAATTTCCATTGAGTAAAAAATAGTAGAAATAATAGATTATAGAGATAAATTACAACAGAAAAAGATTAAGCCCCTAGTTAAAGTTCTTTTGTAAAAGCATAAACAAGAAGAAGCTACATGGGAACCTAAAGATTTTATGAAACAAATATATATTAATTTTCTTGTACTATAGTTATGTAATTTCATGGGATAAATTCATTTTAAGGTGGGAATAATTTAACACCCTAATATTTTACGAAATATTACTCCTCAAATAAATTTTTTCAATAAAAGTTTATACACACAACCTCAATTCCAAATAAATCAAAATCTAGTATGATGTTATAACCATTTTATTAAATTATTGGATATGAATAAAGTTAATTAATTTATGAAAATATTATTTTTTTACATGTCTATAAAATAATTTATTTGATTATCAATTGATTAGAAAAAAAATGAAATCATTTGAAAGTAGAAGAGATATTATTTTAAAAATAGTTTTTATGCATGAAATATATTCTTATAAATTAAATTAATATATATTAGTGATTTATTTTATTGAAATTTATATATTATATATTAAATAATTCTTTTAAAATTCATCTCTTATTTTTTACTTTGAACGGGATAAGAATTAATCTAGTTTTATAATCTGAAAAAATATATTTTTTTCTAAAACCAATTTTCATCACAATTTTTGAACTTATTTAAAATAAATTTCTACCACAAATTGGTATTTAATTTTAAAAAATAGATTCCATATTTATAATTTATTGGTTCAAATTTTCTAAGTAGGTCCCTTTTATTTTTAAGAAATATAAATAGTAACCATGGAAAAATTTATCAACTTGGTAAATGGTAAATCCGGATGATCTGGGTTTAAACTAAGTGTTATGGTCACCATTTTTATCTATATTTCTTTTGGATGATGTTATTTCAACCATTATCACTTTAGTCATGAAATTTAATTTTTTTTCAATGGACACTATTATGTAAATGTGATCTACATAATATTTAATGAAAAATAAAGTTTCAAAATGTTACACTCTTTGTTTTAAATATCTCATATGTTTTCACATAGGTAAGGAATTTGGGAATGAATATTAATTTAAATCTTGAATATAATGAAATTATATACATTATAGTAATTTACTTATAATTTTTAATGATTAAATAATTAACTTAAATTATTCAGCAATGCTAATATAGTATTTATTCGATTAATAGAAAAATAAAATAAACAATTTTAAAAATATTAAACGTAATATAATTTGAGTGATTTCTGTTTCTTGTATTTTTAGATAAATATAAGAAATCAATTATGTGTAAATGTATTCTATTTTTTATTTCATATTTGTATTAACTTATTTAATGTAAAATTAAATGAATGGTTCCTAAACTTACATTAATGATATTTTATAACACATAATAATTTTTTAAATTATATAAAATTCTTAAAAAAATTATCTTTAGAATGTGAATGGAACATGGTTGAAACCATAATCTTTATCCTTTTATAATTAACTTTTCTATTTATGATAAAATTATTAACACTTTAGGGTTAAAATAATTTTTACTCCCTTGAAGGTCAAAAAAATTATCAAATTGGTTAATCAAAATAAAATGGATTAAAATGATATAAAAGCATATATAAATTTCTATGGATGATTTTTTTCCAACCATATCCTTGTTTTCTTTAAGTTCAAGTCCATTTTGAGGAATTTTTATTGAGAATGAGTTTCTTATATTTTAATTATTTATGATATTCCAAGAGTGTTCTCTCTAAACCTTATATGACGACACCCACATTCCTCTCCCATGTAGCACTTTGAGCCATATACCTCAACAATAACCCCAAAAATATCCCTTATAAAATTCCATTGAGGAATTCTTGATGTGTTGATCTTTCCTAAAGACTAACCATAAGATCCTTAAAAGGATATATAAACGTGTTCTTTCAAAGAAATGGTAATCTCTTCGATCGATCAATTTTTTTACTTCTTATTTACATCATATACCTCAAAAATTTTATAAGAAAACAATGATGTCACTCATGCATACGTTTGGGCTAAAACCTCTACAAAGTGAGTTTTTTTTTCACTTATGTTTAAATTGGATTTTAATAAGTATCAATTTAATAAATATAAATGATTTATATTATATTATAATAATTATATAATGAGGAATTATTATTTATATTTCTTTTGTTCCATTTGACAAAAACTTATATCAACGTTCATCTGTGTGTATGACAGACCGTATCTATGAATAGTGCAATTAATTTTTCTATATATAACTTTTATGGATGAAAATAAGTATATAAATATTGAATATATAGTTCATATATATAAATATTAAAATTTTGGATATGATGGAACCATAATTTTTGTACAGGTTATGCAAATACTAAATTGAAATATCCATGATAAAAAAAAGATAACACCTAGAAAAAAAATGATTTTTATAAGTAATTATTGATAAATTGATGTCGAATTATTATAAATGGATCATATATGATATTATATTTTTGTACACGATTCTGATACAGAACTGTAACAAATTTAATTTTTCATATGAAGGAGGTTATAGATCTTTCAAAAAAAGTGTAACTCGAGGTAAGGATTAACTATATCCAAATATCCTATTTGGAAAATATGATATGTATTGAATTTATATTATTTAATGTGGTTTATATACTAATCATTGACAATTTAATTCATTAATTTACTTATTTTTATGATATTTATTGTTTTATTCGATGTTATTTTTGAATGGATCTTATGATTTAAAATTTACCAAAGTGGTAACGATTTTATGTTAAAATTTCATGGTTTATCTGGATTGTTTGTGATTAAATTTCTGATAACGAAATATAATGATTTACCTCACTAGAAAATCATTAATTATATTCTCATCTAGTTATTTCTGTAAATTATATGTTTTCCATTCATCTTTATCACGTTAAGTACTTCAGAATCTGAAATAATGTCTTTAAGGAAAAAAAGAGATTATTTATCTTTTTTGTAAAAAATATATTCCCTTCCATATCTATGCTTTTTAAAATTCTCTCAACATTATTTTTAAGATTATTATATGATTATTTAATGTCCCTTTTACCAGTGATTTACTTCATAAAAAATATTTTAAAAGGATTTTATTTGCCTTTTTCAAAATGAGGAACGATTTCTTTTTTTTATAAAAGTTTTATAGGAATGTATTGATTTAAATTATAATTAATCAAGGGAGTTTCCCACCGCCATGTAAACTTAATGGATTTATTCTTCTTTTAACAGTATCTATGGTTGTATAAAAAAAGTTATTATCTATAATATTTTGGAAAAATTTATGTCTTAAATTTGTGATTTAAAAGTGAAAATGATATTACCTCAAGAAATTTTTCATGTAATCTTCAATAGTGTTTTCAACTAAGTTGAAATTATTTGATGTTAATACATTTTTAATGAATTTATGATCCAATTATACAATCCATATTCTTTCTCTAGATGGTTTTTTATTATGACGAATTTTTTTTAAGAAACCTCTTTTTCCATGGGTTATTTTATGATGAAATAATTTAATGTTTATGAGACCCATTTCATTCCCAAAAGTCATATATATTTCGTAGGAATAACTAAAAAATGAACATATATTAGTGTTGAAAATTATTAAATGAATTACAATTAAAATTCATGGTGGAAATGAATATGAAATTACATGTTAATACAACTAGCTGTGATAGAACAATGAAGTTCAAGTAAATATATTTTTACTAAGGGATTAAAAATTTCATTTTTTATTGACTTTTAAATATTCATTCTCTTCCTCCTAAAAATTATGATAGGGAATTTAGGTGAAAATTGTTTTCAAGTATAGATAAAAATAATAAATTCGGAAAGTTCACTACGAGAATTAATACCTTATATAGAGTACTCAAGATAATGTTTTTGGATTAAATTATTATAGATGATTAATTTGTTCATTATCTTAATCTGTCAACCTCATCTATTTTGATAATCCCAATTATGCTTTCACATACTTTGATAATCCCCATTAATGTTTATCTATATTCTAATTCATTCAATATGTGACATTCTATTTGATAATAATAGTAAAATAATCATTGAAATATGTTAATCAATTTTTATCTATGTTTATATGTGTTTTGAAGTAATTAAAACTCAACCAGATATGTTTGGCATAAAACAGAAAACTATTAAGTCACTAATATGCTTATAGCTACTGATACAGATCTATCGGTACTTAGTCTACCGATAGACATAGTCACCGACATGCTAAGGTCACTAACACGCAGAGCAGCCAGTATGTACAAGTCCACCAGTAATCCCATAGATCAAGTCCACCGATACATTAAGCCACTGATAGATCAAGTCTACCGATAGAACAAGTCTACCGATATGTATACGTATACTGAAATACACTTCACTGGTACAGAATGGAGCTACCGATATGCACAGACTAAAAGTCTACTAATACAAGCTACCGTTACATCAGATTTACCGATATAAGCAAGTCTACCGCTATGAAGCTATCGATACAAAGAAAATATACGGATAGAATGAGTCATCGGTATATAGAGCTACCGATACATGGAGTAATAGGTACTGATACATGGAGCTACCGGTACATGATGAAAGAGCTACCGATAAAGGTTACTGCTACATAAGTCCACTGTTACATATCTTCTCACAGAAGGACTGACATAAGTCTACTAATGAAAGACTAACCAATCAAACTCTACACTCTTCATATTATTTATTTATTATGCAACTATCATATTTGATGATTTTAATGCAATTAATGTTATTTATCGATAGTTGTTGGCATGTCAGGGAACCGAACCTAGTACTGATGAAAAGGTATCATTTCCTTTTATCGGAGCTGAAATCTATAAAAGGAAGGACAAATACCGGGAAGAAGGCAACTGAGAGGGCACATGAAGTGTATGAAAAAGCAAGGGATGAATAGCATTGGAAAGTGGTGCATTCATGTAGAAAAGAAAGGCTACATTCATACTGGAAGAGCACTTGATATGCACGAAGCCATTCATTTCTAGAGAAGAACACAAGCTGCACCTTAGTCAAGAAGTGAAGAACTACAACGAGCTATTCATGCACTCAAGCTGATCAAACTGAACTTGAAGAAAACAACCCTCTATTTTTCAGAAAAAAACCAGAGAATGACTCAGAAGAATTTATGATTAATCCAAAGAGTCCAGAGCTGCATTTCAAATCACTAGATATTTCTAAAACTCATACTTACTCTATTAGTGATTCTTTAATTTACATTTCGAGCAGTGTGTGTGCTATGTATATTTTATACACACACTGTCTCCTGTGCTAAGCTGGAGGATTTCTAAATCCTCATATAAACTCTATAACTCCCTTTTATCACACTGTGCATAGTGTTAGAGGTCATGTAAGACCTGGACAGCCTGTGAGCTGTTGTTTTTTTCGCACATAAAATCGTGCTAGAGGTCTTAGTACCTGGACAGTCTTTGCCATGTTGTTTACCACGATCTAGGGTGTGGATCAAATTTATTTAAAGTGTTTGAGAGGACTAAGTCCCAGATTGAAACTGAACTCTTGGTTACATCTACTGTGCATTTTAGTTTACGTCTAAAGTATACTATATATATTATATTCCACTGCTAATTAATTTGAAATAAAATTTGTTTTAAAGTTACTTTGATAGTTAAATTAGCAAGTGTTTATACTTATTATGAACTAGTAATTTAGTTTCAAAAGTTAATTTCCTCTTCTGATTAAATTAAGTGAGACCTCATCAATCATTGAGAAACTAATTGAACTCTTACAATCTGTATCAATGCACTATAGATTAACTCGTTTTTAAATAGAGGGATTTTAATAGAAATATTTTAAACAGAAATTGTACTTGGAAATCAATTCACCCACCCTTTTGAGTATCCACTCCGACCAAAATTTGGTATCAGAGGATTTATTTATTATTAAAAGTTTTCAAAATACTCTTTTTTTCAACTGTGATTTTAGTTGTATCATTAAGATCTTAAATTTCTATTAGTTCTAAATTTTATATCATTAAATATTTTTGCTAAACTCTATCTATGGACAATAGATTAGAAGGTGCTGCTACCAAACAACCACCTTACTTTAATGGTACAAATTATGCTCAGTTGAAGCTTAAAATGAAAATTCATTTAGAAAGTATGGGATTTGATATCTGGACTGCTATAGAAACTCAATATAAAATTCCAGAATATGTAAGAACTACTTGGGATGACCCTACTAAAAATAATTACAATAATAATTGTAAATCAATAAATGCCATGTATTGTGATTCAGGAGATGAAGAATTTAATCGCATTATGTCTTGTAAAACTACTTATTAAAATTGGGATACTTTGGCTATTTCGCATGAGAGAACAACCAATGTTAAAGAAATGAGGCTGAATACTTATACTATTAAATATGATAAGTTTAAAATGAAGTCTGATGAACCCATTTCTGACATGTATCTCAAGTTCATTAAGATTGTCAACACCATGAGCTATCTTGGTAAAGCTGTTCCTGAAAAAGAACATATCATGAGAAAATTAATATGTTTTCCAGAAATATGGAGAGGGACATTTTTTTCCATTAGAGAATCGTGTGAAATTAGTAGCCTTCCGATTAAAGTATTAATTGGTAATCTTATGATGTATGAGTAAGAGCTGAATGTCAACAAAGAAGAGGATGATGAACTAAGTATGAAGTCAGTAGCATTCAATACATCTGCTTCAAAGAGTAAAGACAAAGGAAAATTTCAAAGTGAAAGTGATAGTTCAAGCATTGATGAGAGTGCATCTGAAAGTGATGCTGAGATAGCTCAAATAGCCAGAATATTTATGAAGTTCTACAGGAACAAGAAGTTATTCATAAATTCAAACTACAAAGGAAAATATGATAACAAAGTCCATTGGATGAAGGGCTAGAAAAATCTTGACAAGAGTGATGAGATTGTGTTCTATGAATGCAAAAGAAAAGGACATGTGACAGAAGACTGTCCAAAGTTGAGGTTGAAGAATAAACATGACTAAAAGGACAATAAGTACAAGAAAGCTATGAAAGCTACCTGGAGTGCTTCATAAGACAGCACAAGTGAATCCGAAGTTTCTGACTCGGAAAAGAATCATTCTAACATGTGTTTTCTTACAAACACCTCTGAGGTAACACTTGACACTCCTGCTTTAAATTCATATTATTCTGGAGTTGATTCTGATTCAGAATTTTAAAATATGTCTAGTGAAGAGTTATTTCAATGTTGTAATATGCTAGAGGATACATGTAATGAATTTAAGGACAAATATAAGACCTTGAAGAAACAACATGCTTTGACAAGCTCTATTAAATCTTCCACTACTTGAAATAAGGGCTTTAGAGGCCGCCATTTGGCAGCCGCTAAAGCCCTTTAGCGTCCTCCTAGCGTCCTCCAAACGGCGGACATTTTTGGTCGGTCGCTAAAGCCTTTAGGGGCTGCCAAATGGTGGCCGCTAATGATCAACCCCCAAAAAATATGAATTTTGGTCCGTGATGTAGTAGGAAACACGAATGTCGTCCACAAGCTTGTCTCACCAGCCATGGAAGATGCACGGAGGCAAGGGATGGTTCGGGTCAGTTAGGGAGAGTCTTTTGTGGTGGGGTGATGTCGGGTGAGGACTATAGTGTCACTAGTGGTGCACAGATGTGTTCGGGATGGCTGTAGGTGAGGCGGGGGTGGGGCAGATGGGGGCGGTGTGGTGGCGGGTGGCGAACCAGAGGCTTTATAGGTCTTGTTGAAGAAGACGAGGGAAAAATCCCACTGATTTTTTACTTCAGTATTAGCGGATGCAATTTGGAGAACTCTAATACACCCTTTACCGGCTTCCAAATGGCGGCCGCTAATACATGCAACCAAAAGGCGGGAATAATCCCGCCAAATTTTATTTCATTATCAGAGGCTGCCAAATGGCGGCCGCTAATACTTACGTGCTCAACTGCCCAGAATTCTAGTAGTGTCCACTTGATATAGAAAAGGAAATGAATGCTCTATTACCTAAGGAAAATACAGAACTGAAATTTTCAAATGAGAAATTAAGGAAGGACTTAGAAAAAATCACAAATGGAAAAGATACACTTACAAAAATGATAGGAAAACAAGTGGGACCAAAATATACCACAGGAATTGGCAATCATCCTAGACAGAGACAATTCACTAAAACTTGATTTATTTCTAAATCTAGACAGAATACTGATAGTTCTAGTTCTGGAAATTTGTATGCATCAACAAGTTATTCATATGATTATTGATCAAATAATGTTTATCTTTCAAAATATATTAATTCTGTAAATGATTTAAGACCCATAAGACAAATCTAGGTACCTAAATCTTTGCTTGCTAACTTGTCTGGACCGAAGAAAATCTGGGTGCCAAAATCATTTTCTTTTTAAACCTGTTTTGTAGGAGACTTGCTTGAAGAGTTCTTACAAGAAGGTATGGTACTTGGACAGTGGATGTTAAAGGAATATTACTGAATATTACTCATGCTTCAAGAGTTTAATCAAAGTTTATGGAGGCCATGTCACCTTTGGTGATAATTTGAAAGAAAAAATCATCGGCCTAGGCCAGATTGGTAACACTAATTCAGTTTAAATTTCCAAATTTTTATTTTTGATGGACTTAAATAGAACCTGTTAAGTATTTATCAGTTATGTGATGATGGATTTAATGTTAGGTTTGAAAATGATTCTTGTAATGTTTTTAATTCTAAAAATGTTTTAGTATTTTCTGCCTTGAGAAATGAAAATGTTTATGCTGTTGATTTGAATTCTTTAGCTAAACAAAATGTTGCTTTCTTAAATGCTTTTCATAAAGAATCTTGGCTGTGGCACAGAATATTAGGACACTGTAACATTCATTCACATAGAAAACTGACAAGGAATAATTTAGTTAGAGACCTACCCAAACATGATTTCCCATGAGACAAAGTTTGTAATCCCTGACAAAAGGGAAAGAAACATAAAATTTATTTTAAATCAAAGAAAGAAGTGTCAACTTCCCAAATTCTCAAGTTGGTTCACATGGACTTGTTCGGACCATCTAGAGTTTCTAGTTTAAATGGGAAGCACTATATCTACTTCATAGTTGATGAATTTTCTAGATATACTTGGGTATACTTCTTATCTCACATAGTGAAGCTTGTTCGTACTTTATTAAATAATCCAAGTTTGTAGAAAACCTTAGGGGACATAAGATTAAGAACCTAAGAAGTGACCATGGAATTAAGTTTGAAAATCTTGATTTTGAATCTTATTGCTCGCACAATGGCTATAATCACAATTTCTCTGCCCCTAGGACACCTCAACAGAATGTTGTAGTAGAAAGGATGAATAGAACCCTTCAAGAAATTGCAAGAACCATGCTTAATGAGCATGACCTGCCAATTTATTTTTTGGGCTGAAGCTGTAAATACAACTTGTTATATTATTAATAGAGTCTTGATTAGGACTATTATTAAGAAGTCCCCTTATGAATTGTAGAACATTAAAAAACCTAAGGTTAATTACTTTAGAGTTTTGGGATTCAAAGTTTTTATTCTCAATACAAAGGATAATCTTGACAACTTTGCCTCTAAAAGTGATGAAGGAATTTTTCTTGGTTATTCTTTAACTAGAAAAGCCTATAGAGTCTTTAACCAAAGAACCAAATGTGTGGAAGAATCTGTTCACATCAAGTTTGATGAAACTGATCACATGAACCTAAGTCTTCTGTTGAAAATCGTGAAGTAGATTTGACTGTTCTGGACCTTAATGATAAAACCAAAGAACCTGCTGTAAAGACATCTATTTTTGGATATATTCCAGAATCTACTTCTATAGAACCCGAACTTAGAGAAGAGCCTGAAATTTCTAGTCCTACCTTTACTAGATCAACTAGGATTCTAAATAATCATTTTTTGGATGTTGTTGTTGGTAATCTTGATAGAGGGACATAGACTAGAGATTCTCTAAGAAACCACGTTGAACATCAAGCCTTTGTTTCATAGCTAGAACCTAAAAATATCAATGATTCTATCAATGCTGAATTTTGGGTGATGGCTATGCAAGAAGAGTTAAATCAAATTTAAAGAAAAAATGTCTGGGAATTAGTTGACAGACCCAAGGACACTTTAACAATAGGCACTAAATGGTTTTTTAGAAACAAAGTTGATGAGTCGGGAAATATAGTTAGAAACAAAGAAAGGCTAGTTGTACAAGGGTATAGTCAAGATGAAGGTATAGACTATGAGGAAACCATTGAACCTGTAGCTACATTATAAGCCATTAAGATCTTAATTTCCTATTCTCCTCATTTTAATTTCAAGTTATATCAAATGGATGTTAAAAGTGCTTTACTAAATGGTTTTATAATTGAAGATGTTTTTGTTGAATGACCACCTGGATTTACTAATCCTCATTTTCCAAATCGAGTGTTCAAACTTTCTAAAGAATTATATGGTTTGAAACAAGATCCAATAGCTTGGTAGGATAGACATAGTAATTTTATTATTTCAAAAGGTTTTAATAAACGATTTTCTGATCCAACTATTTTTATTAAAAGAAATTCTAAAGATGTTTTGATAGTAAAAATCTATGTTGATGATATTATTTTTGGATCTTCTAAACATTATTTAGGTACAAATTTTCCAAAGAGTATGAAAAATGAATTCGAAATGAGTTTAATGGGAGAACTAAAATATTTTTAGGGATTTCAAGTATTTCAAAATAAAAATTGTATTAGTTTGAATCAGAGTAAATAAACAAATGATCTTTTAAAACGTTTTTGCTTGGATAGTATTAAGGAAAATGATACTCCTATGAGTATGGTCTTTAAATTGGATGCATATGAAATTGGGAAACTAGTAGATGAAACCAATTACAGAGGTATGATTGGAAGCTTACTTTACCTTACTACTAGTCGAATAGATATTATGTTTAGTGTGTGTATGTGTGTAAGATTTTAAGCTAATCCAAAAGAATATCATTTACTTTCTGTAAAAATAATTTTTAAATATCTTAAACATAATTTAAATTTAGGTTTGTTTTATCCAAAAGGACAATCTTTTGAGTTAATGAGTTATTCATATGCTTACTTTGCTGGTTTCAAGTTGGATAGAAAAAAGCACATCTGGAACATGTCATTTTCTAGGTATGTACTTAGTTTCTTGGTGTAGTAAGAAGTAGAATTATGACATTGTCCACTGCCAAAGCAGAGTATATAGCTGCTGGTAGTTGCTGTGCACAAATTCTGTGGATGAAACACACTCTTTTGGATTATGGATATGACTTTTAGCATGTTTCAATTAACTGTGATAACACATGTGCAATTAACAATTCAAATAACCCTATATCTCACTCAAGGACCAAACACATTGATGTAAGGCACCACTTTTTAAGTGATCATTATCAAAAGGTCGATAATACTCTTGAATTTATAGGTACTCAACATCAATTAGCTGACATTTTCACTAAAACTTTGAGTTAGGATAGGTTAAGTTACATTATACATGAGTTAGTAATGATCAACCTTAATCGGTAGAAACCTCACCGATGTACCTCACCGATATGAAACCTCACTGATGTACCTCACTGATGTGAAACGTCACCTATGGACCTCACTGATAGATAAACCTCATTGTTACGAATTCTCACTGATATACCCTACCATTGTGCGCTGTTTTAAACTTATGTATTCCGCTAGAATCTTTATCATTTATACTTTATTTATTTTATTTTAATTATTTATTTTATGATTCCTAAATGATAAAACAAAGTCCTAGTTACTTCTCAATCCATTGAACCTTTCTTTTACCCTTAATCTTTAGCTCCCGAATTTCTTGAAAACCCTAAGTTCCTCGAACCAGAGATGGAAAAAACTAAACTCCCTACTATCAGAGATGACATTGATGAGCCGAATGCGAAGAAGTAGAAGTCCAATCCAGAACCAAGTGTCAGTGTTGGTAGAACAAGGTCGGGGAGGCAACCAATGAACCCTCATTTAAAAAATAGAGTTATTGTGATCGAAAAAGAGCTATGTGTGGATTGGTTGTTGTCTAGTAAATCGTTAGCTCTAGAGGTTCTGGAAAATCAGAAGTGGGTAGATTTATTTTCGAACAACAATGGCCCCTACTATCCGAAGCTGGTGATACAGTAATATGAGTTTGTGAGCTTTGAGAAATCAAAAGATGAGAACCGAGTGATTTCTTTTGTGAATGGAAAAGACATAACCTTTTCATCTGTTTAGTGGGATGAATGCCTGAAGGTTCCACACGAAGGTGTTCTTGGATATTTCTCAAAATCAGTACCACATATAAGAGACATATTTGATTTTGAGACTGCCTTAGAGGATCTCACCGGTAGTGTCAGTCAATGGTAGGTGGTGGCTGCTAAAATGGATGGAGAGAATAGATTATTATTGAAGTTTGTTCAGCATGTTATAATTCCAAGGAGAGGGGTCTTTGTGAATTTAACATATCAGGATATTTATCTGTTATATCTTTTGAGACATGGAGTGAAAGTGAATTTGTGCAGGCTGCTAATGATTCAAATGGAGGATATGACCGGGCCAAAATCAAAGACCAATGCCTTATTCTTTCCCATGTTGATCTCAGTAATGATTAAGGTGAAAAGAGTAGCTGAGTCTCTGGATGAGACTGTAGTGGTATGAAACAACTTTAGTATTACAAGCACAGTTTGGAAATACATGAAGATAAACTGGATCCCATGGGGAGGAGAGTGGGTTAATGATGACAAGAATCTATATAATAAATTCAATCCTGTGGATCATCCTTCAAGGCCTAAGGATGTGAGGGATCCAGGTCTAGGACCTGATAAAGAAGAACCTGAGTACAATGATGAGACAGATGAAGAAGATACTTCTATAGCTGATGGAAGGGATTCAGACTTTCCCCCAAGCCCTGTTGCTGAAATTATATCTTTAGGAACGGAAAATTTAATAGAAGAAGAACCAACTGCTGATGAGAAAGACTATCCAAGCCCTAAGAATTAAGAAGAAAGAGAGAATGAATCTGAAGCCTTTGATTCTATCTGCTTAAGTCTGAGTCCATTGATTGGCTCATTTGTGCCTATTAAGGATATAATGGGTGAGATGGAAAGACCGGTGCCAAATCCAGAGGAGCCTCTTTCTATTGTAGAGATGGAGTTGATTGTAGAGGATTTTTATGAGGAATAAAGACCAGCTAAGAATGCTGTTGCTGTACAAGAGAATGTACCAATTGAGGGGGAGCATCCCTCTTGGTTTGGTAGGCTTTCAGTGGCAGTAGAAATTGAGGATTGGGTAGAAGACGCAGGTTTTTGGTTTGTGGATTAGATTATCCCGATTATGATAATGAGGTAACCCTAAATAGACTAAAAATCAATTATGATATTCATACTGAGTTGTTACATGAATATGTGGTCAGAATAAATGATCTGGATAAGCTCAAGTCTGATCTGAAAATCAGTTTTGTGGAAGAAATAAGGAAAATGGAAGCCTCACTGGTATCATCAATTCAATCGATTATGAATGACTCAGTGGAAAGCATAGTATCTAAAAGAGAACCTTTTGTGGTTTCACCTACTGATATGATCACCAGGGATGACTTAGCATCCTTAAAAGCCGAAATGAAAGAGTCTTTGAGTGCTTCTGTTACTGAGTTAAAGTGCTGCTTTGTTGACAAGATGAGCAATTTGGAAAAATATTTTGAACTCTCTCTTTGTTTTAATGTATCAACCTTTTTGGCAGAAATAGTGGATGAAGTTACAACTTTCCAGACTCAATTTTCTAAACTGGAAGAGGATGTTGAAGCTCTAAAGAAATTTGTTATCTCTTTAAAATCTTATATGAGTTCGAAATCCCAAGCAGATAAAGATTTAGCTTTTGTCAAAAGTGTTGTGAGCCAGATGGTATCAGTGTTTTAAGGATTTAAAACCTCCATGAAAGATCATGTCAGCACCCAGGATTCCCAAGTGAAAATTCTTATCAGTAGGTTGACCAAAAACTTCAAGGAAACAGTAACCTTCTCTTTTAGCTCTCTTGCCTCCAGAACTTCAATAGAACTAAACCGGATTCGAGCTGTGATGAAGGAGGGGCTTGGTTCAGCATCAACTAGTGGCTATGCGGACTCATCTGATCTGACCAAAGTGGTAACTTCTACTAGAGATACCACTAGGGAGATAATGAAGATTGTTCAGGACTATATGAGAGAATCTTCTACCTCTCAGAATGTAGTGAAAGAGAAGGTATACTACTATTTCAAAAATGGTTTACTCCAAGCATCAACTCAACAATCATTTCAAGCTTACATTATAAAACATGAAGCTACCTCCAATCAATCAAGCCTTCAAAAATAAAGTCAGCAAACTCAATGAATTGACCCCTACACTGAAAAAATTCATGGATAACAAGGATGATTTCATATCTACTATGGAGAGAGGAGGAGGAATCATTATGGATTTCAGAAATATCTTTTTGGCTTTCTTGCATGTCGATGTTAGGCCAGTGATTGTACCTCCAGATTTTCCTACCTCTACCTCTACAACTTCTCCTACTCAGATGACTCCAGCCCAATCCATTCACAGCCTTACTCCTATGATAACTCAAAGAACTAATCAATACATGCCATGAATAGTTTCAGTACCTCAGCCTCCTGTGATCATCTCTAGTGTTCCTAAGCCTACACCTGCATCCACATAGCCTGAATCCTTTTCTGATCCCAAGGGAAAATCTCACATTAAAGACGTGGATTGAATAGGTGGCTAAAATATTTGATAGGAATCCCTTGTATTTTGTTTTATTTTCCTGTACCTTTTTTGCAACATGAAATACAAATGGCTTTCTAGTCTTTCCCATTTTGTTCCTTCTATCCTTGTTGTTTCCCAATTTTTGATTATCAAAAAGTGGGAGAAATATTCTCTAAGGGAAAAATATCTGGGAATATTATCTTTTCTAACAAAGGGGGAGAGCTACAATTTCTTTTTGTAACTTGTAACTTTGATACCACTGCATTTAATTCTACCTCTGATATATTGAACATTTCACATCTTACATTTTTTACATCTGGTGTGTTGTTTTCTCTGCTAAAATTCAATTCAATGATATGTCCTCTCATATATTACTGATTATTCTATGATTATAATATCATAAGTTGTGATAATCAAAAAGGGGGAGATTATTGACCTCACCTGTTTCGATAATCCCAATTACACTTTCAGACACTTTGATAATCCCAATTAATTTTTATCTATATTCTAATTCATTCAATCTATGAAATTATATTTGATAATAATATTAAAATAATCTTTGAAATATTTTAATCAATGTTTATCTATGTTTATATGAGTTTGAAGTAATTCTAACTCAATCGAATATGTTTTTCATAAAACAGATAAGTATTAAGTCACGGATATGCTTATAGCTAATGATACGTATCTACCAGTACTTAGTATACCGATATACATAGTCACCGATAAGCTAAGTTCACTGATATACAGAGCTACCGGTATGTACAAGTCCACCATTAAGCACATAGATCAAGTCTACTGATACATTAAGCTACCGACAGAACAAGTCTTCCGATAGAACAAGTCTGCCAGTATGCATAAGTCTACAGATATACACTTCAATGGTACAGAACAGAGCTACCGATTTGAACAGACTAAAATTCTACAAATACTAGCTACCGTTATATCAGAGATATAGATATAAGAAAGTCTACCACTATGAAGCTACCGATACAAAGCAAAGCTACCGATAGAATGAGTCACTGGTACATAGAGCTACCGATACACGGAGTAATAGCTACCGATACAAGGAGTTACCTGTATATGATGAAAGAGATACCGATAGAAGGTCACTGCTACATAAGTCCATCGTTGGATATCTACCGACAGAAGGACCGACATTAGGCTACTAACGAAAGGTTGACCAGTCAAACTCTATTCTCTCAAAATTATTTATTTATTATGCAATGGTCATATTTGATTATTTTACTGCAATTAATGTTATTTAATGAATGTTTCTGGCGCGTCAGGGAACCGTACCTAGTACGCATGAAAAGGTAATCATTTCCTTTTACCATAGTTGAAGGATATAAATGGAATTACAAAGACTGGGTAGAAGGGAACTGAGAAGGCACAAGAAGTGTGTGAAAAAGAAAGGGATGAATAGCATTGGAAAGTGGTTCATTCACATAGAAATGAAATTCTACATTCATACTAGAAGATCACTGGATATACACGAAGCCATTCATTTCTAGAGAAGAACACAAGCTGCACCTTAGTCAAGAAGTGAAGAACTACAACAAGCTCTTCATGAAATCAAGCTGATCAAACTGAACATGAAGAAAATGACCCTCTATTTTTTAGAAAAAAACTAGAGAAGGACTCAGAAGCATTTCCTATTAATCAAAAGAGTCTATAGCTGCACTTCAAATCACTAGAGCTTTATAAAACTCATAGTTACACTCTTAGTGATTATTTTATTTATATTTCGAGTAGTGTGTGTGCTCTGTATATTTTATACACGCACTATCTCCGGTGCTAAGATGGAGGATTTCTAAATCCTCATATAAACTCTATAACTCCCTTGTATCCCACTGTTCATAGTGGTAGAGGTCAAGTATGACCTGGACAACCTGTGAGCTTTTGTTTGTTTTCCCACATAGAACTGTGGTAGAGGTCTTAGTACCTGGACAGTCTTTTTACTGTTGTTTACCCCAATCCAGGGTGTGGATTAAATTTATTTAAAGTGTTTGAGAGGACTAAGTCTCGGCTTGAGACTGAACCTATTGGTTACATCTGCTGTGCATTTTAGTTTAAGAATATAGTATACTATATATTATATTCTGCCGCTAATTACATTGAAATACAATTTCTTTTAAAGTTACTTTGATAGTTAAATTAACAAGTGTTTATACTTATTGTGAAACAGTAAGTTAGTTTAAAATTTTAATTTGATCTTATGATTAAATGAACTGAGACCTAATCAATATTTGAGAAACTAATTGAACTCTTAAAATCTGTATAAATTCACTATAGTTTAACTTTTTTTTCAATAGAGGGATTTTAATAGAAATATTTATAATAGAAATTTTAATTGGAACTCCATTCACCCCCCTCTTGAGTTTCCACTCCGACCAACATAATCTAATCACCATTCTGTGTTTATCCTCTAAAGAAGTGACCACTAAAATAAAATAAAGAATATAATATAACCATTTTTTGACACTATATTGGTACATTCCTTGATATAACATTGAATAAAAAACATCATTATTAAGCCTATTTATATTCTCTAATTGATTTTTTATAAACATGATTAAAACAACAATTTAAGTGATATGATTTCTTAAAAAAATATAAAAACATTATATTTATTAATAAAATATTTTTAAAAACATAAAATCAATAATAAAACAAATTCTAAATAAAAATGAGAAATAAAAAATAGGGGACTTATTCGTTGTGTTCGAAGTCATATTTGATGTCTTGTGATCCAATATATGTTCAATTGTGGTTGATGTTGTGTAGTGTTGAGTCATTTGAATTGGTAAATCTTATAGATAGTTCATAAATAAATTTAAAACTAAAACAACTCAATATCATAAAAAATAACAATAATTAAATCAAGATTAAAATAATTTACATTATGAAAAAGTAGGTACTGGATTATGGATCCAACAAATGTGACCTTTCTATATTATAATGGGGATATACTATATAATTAAAAACTTTAATTATAAATTGTATTCCATGTTAATTGGTAATAAATAAAAGATATAATGTATATTATATGATGAATTATAATTTTTTTCATGATGATTTGGTATTTTGAAGCATATTTATGATGTTTGGATTAATAATGGTTATACATTTGAGATTTGTTTATTGGTTTTTCTAAAAGAATAGTGAGATTTAATTTTTATAACTATACTAAACACCATTTAATAATTATCCAATATATTGATTTATTTTAAAAGGAATACAATTGATAAATAATTAATCAGAGGAATGTAAGACATGGAGAATTTAATGGCCAGCGTATATGAATTTTTCCATTAATTGAAAGGGATCCAGTTTTATAAGAGGCTATGGAAAAAAATTATATTAGGTTATATAAGATCCTCAAAGGACTGAAAATGTTAATTAGGATCTTGAAATATTTTAATTTCCTATAGAGAATTATAATAATGTAACATTCATAAAAGGTGAAACTACTATATGAAAATATATCATCTAAAGTTCTAATTATATGAAATTGTTATAATATAAGAGATAAAAAATGAACTCTATGTTCAATAACCATGTCTGAGACATTTTGGATGCACCAAAAATTATGAGACCTGTCACGACCCGTCCCAGTGGGGCCCGACCCGCAACTCCCCAAGCCCACCTCCAATAGGCCAGGGGCTGGTGACTAGCACCGAGTAGGCATGCTACTAACATGGGAGGCATTGCCTATAACCTGTACACACGCACAGAAATCTCCAAGACCACAAAGCTGAAAAGAAAAAAACTGCTAAAAATGGAAAAGATGCATGCATACACTAAAACCCAATCACAGAGTACGACAGGAAAGTAAAGTGCAAGAAAGTAAATCCTTGGGCCAAAAGTATAAGCCCACCAGTAAGAAAGTTTGTAACGAAGTCCAACCTATAAAGAAAGGTGTTGGGACTGCAGTCTATAGTTGTAGGAACACACCTCGGCCTGTCTGATCTGACTGAGTACCGTCTGGTCCTGGTGCTCCTAGAATCATGTCAAAGGCTCACTCGTCTGCACAAGACACGACACGTGTGGGAAAAGCCCGTGCAGGGGTGAGTATAAGAATATCCAGTAGGACACCCCAAAACCACAAAGGAAAAACAGCAAGGCATATACCACAAAGGAAATATACAGTCAGCTCCACACAGTATATGTCTATAAAACATATAACAAGAAAATTCAGATATACTCATACACGATCGACTATCGCAAAACCCACCACTAGGTTTGAGCTCGAAGATTCCAGTAAGCACACAACTAGGAGAACACACTCCTAGGTATGAAGAGAGAGATACAAAATAATCATTTCGGGAGAACACACTCCACAAGTACTTTGAGAACATGATGCTCAGATGAGGATCACAACCAAGTCATGGGGTGATTCCAAAAACTTAGTCTGATCTAATTCGCTAAGCATAGGATCAGCTCCAGGGTAATGTTGGTCACGTCGATATCTAGAACTCTACCTAGGGTTCCAGGAACTAATAGAGGATCTAGCTCCAAGTCTCATAGAGGGGATTCCAACAACTCTATTCAGGAAGTTCTACTGAAGGGATCATAATCCTGTATAAAAGAAATGATACCAGAACCTTCAGGGGATAACCAAGGGAAAGAAACCTAAAAACTAGTCCAAGTCATATAAGACAAGTGGCTCAAGTCATGAAGAAACGGATACACGACTTGTAGTATGGTTACACGCTGTGTTCCTTGACCCTGGGTACTGCCCGTGTAAACGGCCCATGTCATTAGTTCAAGTCGTGTAAAGCCAAACTACACGGTGTGTAGAAAAGGTACACGCCGTGTTCCTTGACCCAGAGTACTGCCCGTGTAACCGTCCCATGTCATTCGGCTTGTCGCATATAAAGCAACTACACGGCGTGTAAAAGAATCACACGCCGTGTCTGAGCACCTGGGCTAGCTCCGCGTACACTGTCCATATTCCCGTACACGGTCTCTGCCCATGTCCGTGTCGCCTGCCTGTGTACCAGTAAATGAGATATCCCGTGTATCTGGCTGGGTCTGGGCGGGGAGGGGTATACATGACGTGTCTTTGGCTGTGTACTCTGCCCATGTCTGTGTACTCCCGGAGTACACGCCATGCAATCCCACCGATGAACACATGTCGTGTAGCCCATACTACATGGCGTGTAGTCGGGAAATTTAAAGAATTCCGTCTTCTTCCTCACTCTTCGGCCGATCATTCGGATCCACTATCTCTCGCCCGTTCGTCCCGATACTCCAAGGATTGGTTCAGTTCATCATACGAACACCGTGACCAGTGTTTTTGGCCCTTAAAACAGATCATAAACCTCGAATGATCCATCTGAAGAAAAACATCCGAAAACTCAAAACTCTCGATCTGCTCCGAATCGTCCGCCGATATCACCGTCTCACCTTCGTGAAACCACTCCAGGGTTGGATCCACAGTTTTGGATCGTTGCATCGCATAAGGGATACACAACGATCCGTCATTCATCACCCCATGAAGAATGCAAAGAACGCGAAGAAAAGAAAGGGGAGAAATCCAAAGAAACGAATTTGAGGAATGAACCTCTTCCGTCGTTCGTCACGGCGTTGATGCGATCTCGTTAATAGGATTAAATGGAGTATAAAATCAGTGAAAATGGATTAACATGTATTCAGTCTCCCAAAATCACCGCAAAAATCCCATCCTGAAAAAATGATCAATCCACAGACTAACATGTTCATGGATTATCCCGTGTTCATCATAGAAATCAAGAACGGGGAATAAAAATCACAAACAAACATCCTACCTGGATTTCGTTTCATTAGTCGGTGATGATCTGGTCACTGCGTCGCCGTCGCCGCGTTGGGAGGTTTTCTCCAGAGCCTCCAGATCTGCCAAGGGTTTCAGGGTTATGAGGTTTTTAACCCTGGAACCTTGCTTTAACCATTAATTAAAATGGTAAGGGATATATGTTGCAGTAGATTTTAAATATTTCACTGCAAAATAAAATATTTTCATTTAAATATTTTATTACTCTTACATCCCAAAAACTGGATTCCACCACCGACCTACACCGACCAATGTTAGGCCCCATCTAAGGTAAAATCGTTGTTCTGAACGCAACAGTTCCCTCTGATTTCTGATCTGAGCACTCATTCGGATGGTATTCCACTTTTTCATGAAAACTGCATGTGCGTGTAATTTAATTATTAAATTAAATTCAAAAAATTGTTCCGAGCTCACTGGGCCTCAGAAATGCATGCCTCCTTAGAGACTGGTCTTGAAATAATTCCAATATAATATTAAAATAATACATAGAAAATCCGAGATGTTACATCACACCCACCTTAGGTCTTTTACGTCCCCAAAATTCCAAAACAAAGGCTACTAAAAAAGATGTGGGTACTGCACGTGAATCTGAGCCTCCCACTCCCATGTACTCTCCTGGAGATTTCCGTGCTGCAACCAGACACACACCAAGGGAATAGATCGTCCACGAAGGATCTTCTCCCATCGATCCTCGATCTCCACTGGGTACTCTGCAAAGGTCACCCCATCATCGATGTCCAGCTCGCCCCAATTGATAATGTGTGATGGATCATGCACATACCTCCTTAGCTGCGACACATGGAAGATGTTGTGTACTCGGTCCATCTGAGGAGGTAGAACCAAGCGATACGCCACCTTTCCAAATCTACCTAGAATCTGAAAAGGGCCAACGAACCTTGGAGATAGCTTTCCGCCTTGGCCAAATCTCCACAATCCCCGTCGAAGTGAGAGCTGATGTAACACATGGTCTCCATCCTTGATCTCCAAGGGCTTACGCCTCCTGTCGACATAAGACTTTTTCTGAATCTGTGTAGTCTTCAACCATTCCTGGATGACCTACACCTTCTCTGTAGTATCCCTCACCATCTCTGGGCCCATGAGTGCTGACTCTCCTGGGTCAGTCCAGCAAAGTGGGGACCTGCAAGGTCGCCTGTACAGAGTCTCGAATGGTGCCATACCAATAGTGGAATGATAAATTTTGTTTTAAGAAAATTCCACCATTGGTAGGTGATCCTTCCAGCTACAACCAAAGTCAAGAAAGCAAGCTCAAAGCATATCCTTCAGGACCTAGATGGTCTACTCTATCTGACCATCAGTCTGGGGATGAAATACTGTGCTCATGTGTAATAGAGTCCCAAAAGCTTTTTGAAATCCCTTCCACAACTGTGATGTCAAATGAGCATCATGATCTGAAACAATCATGAATGGCACTCCATGAAGTCGAACTATCTTCTACACGTAGAAGTGCCCCACACTCTCTACTGAACTCTGCTCCTATATGGCTAGGAAGTGGTCCAACTTGGTGAGTCGATCAACGATCACCCAGATGACACTATGTCTCCTAGACGTATGTGATAAACCTGTCACGAAGTCCATGGATATCCCATCCCACTTCTACTCTGGCACCTCAAGGGGCTGAGTCAAACCTGCTGGCACCTGGTGCTCAGTCTTTACTTGCTGACAAGTAAGGCTCCGAGAGACAAACTCTGCCACACCCTTCTTCATTCTTGGCCACCAAAACTGACGTTAGAGTTCCTGATACATATTTTTTACACCTCGATGCACCGCCAAAGGGGATGTATGGAACTCCCTCAGAACCTACTCCCGCAACATCACTGGTACTACTGTGCACCCTCTGAAAAGAACAACGTGCTCCCCACCTTTTGAATATCCATCAGCAGCATCACCTATGGATATCTGAGCACGTAGAGTCTCACATCTAGCATCCTCGTGCTGTGATTCCCTGACTCGCTATAAGAGTGGAGGGGTAACAACCATCGACTGAAGGTAAGCTCCCTCATCTCCATCCATGAAGGATAACTGTAAAGAGTCCAACTGCCCCGTCGCCTCATCCATCAACTGCGAACTGGATTTCCTACTGAGAGAATCTGCCACAAAATTCCCCTTCCCAGGAGTATAAACGATCTCAAAGTTGTAATCCTGGAGGAACTCAAGCAATCGCCTCTGTTTCAAATTCAGATCCTTCTGAGAAAAGATATATCTGAGACTCTTGTGATCAGAGTAGACAGTAAACCACTCACCCATCAGGTAGTGCCGCCACATCTTCAAAGTGAAGACTACCGCTGCCAAATCAAGATCGTGGGTCGTGTAGTTCTACTCGTGTGGCCTCAACAGACATGAGCCATAGGCAATCACTGCTTGCCTCTGCATCAAGACACAACCAAGCCCAATTCATGATGAGTCACAGAACACTACGTACTAGACACCCTCCTCCAGTAATCTCAATATCAGGGCGCTCGGGAAACTCTGTATCAACTACTGGAAATCCTACTGGCATCTCTCGGTCCATAGGAAAGGCTGCCCCTTTCGAGTCAAAGCTGTCATGGGTGCTGCAATCCTGGAAAAATCAAGGATGAATCTCCAATAGTATCCTTCTAACCCAAGGAAACTCCGCCCCTCCGTCATGCTTCAGGGTGGCTCCCATGCTAGCACTTCTTCCAGCTTGGCTGGGTCCACTGCTACATCATCTGCCGAGATAACGTGTCCCAGAATGTGGGCCTCTTATAACCAGAACTGACACTTAGAGAGTTTCCCAAACAACTAGTGCTCCCAGAGTGTGTCTAGAACCATCCTTTGGGGTCTCACGTGCTCCTCCTAAGATGAAGAGTACACAAGGATATCATCAATGAAGACACCTACAAACCGATCTAGATAGGGCTGAAAGATCCGGTTCATGAGCCCCATGAACACCGTCAGGGCATTCGTCACGCCGAAGGGAATCACATAGTACTCTTAGTTACCGTAGAGACATATGAAAGCCATATTCGGTATATCCACCTCCCATTCTCACAACTGGTGATAGCCTGATCATAGATCAACCTTCGAGAACCATCATGCCCCTCTCAACTAGCCGAAGAGGTCATTGATCCTCAGTAGTGGATACCGGTTTATCACGATCACCTGATTCAAGCACCTGTAATCCAAAATTAGCCTGAAGCACTTGTATGCCTTCTTGGAAAATAGAACTGGGGCCACCCAGGGTGAAATGCTGGGTCTCACAAATCCCTTCTTCTGTAAGTCATCCAGCTACACCCTCAGCTCATGAAGCTCTGTAGGAGCCATCCGATATGATGATACTGATATCATTGTCATCCCGGGTTGCAACTCAATGCAGAAATATATCTCTCGATGGGGAGGTAGCTCGGGGACATCCTCGAGAAAGACGTCCTCATACTCATCCACTACTACTGGAAACTGGAAACTCGTAACATCAGATGCACCAAGGGCTAGGCTAGACAACTGATGTGAAATCAGTTGTGCACTCCTATGCACGAGTCTATCATGCACTGCCTGGGTCTCTCTTTCACCGAAAAAAGAGAACCTCATTCCATCACAGCGGACACACCGCACCCTTCTCCTAAAACAGTCGATCTGGGCATGAACTGTGGATAACCTACCCATACCAAGGAAGACATTGTAAGGCCTCAATGCTACCACCAAGAGGTTCCAACCAAAACTATCACCTCCAAGGATCATGTCACACTGTCTCTGAAACTCGTGGAGTGCGCTCAGCCTGCGCTCCTCCTCCACTAGTACAACATGCACTAAACACTGCTTCACAAGTGGCGGGATAACTGGCACACCACCTGGTGGTAAAACTGGGGGATCTGGTCCCTATATCGAGGCTTCATCACTGAGGGGGTCATCCTCGTGATCGAGATGCTGGATCCTAGCGGGTGCATGTCTCGGAGGAATCCTGTTAATGAAACAAGATGTATCTCAGTCAGTGAGTATATCTGGAGAGCTGACACAAGAAGGACATGGAAACCACAACCCATTCTTATATGATGCATGTCACATTTTTATCCCCTGCAACTAGTGTTATCATGTTCTGAGTTGAAAATCAAGTTATCAGAGTCCTGGTGTATGTATACGTCGGCCACCCACACCATCACTAGGGTCCCAGGCCTGAAATCCGAACTCAAAAAACATAACACTGTTTCCCCAAACCAACTCACAGACTCTCGGTCCTAAGGTAGAATCGACCACCTCTGATACCACTCTGTCACAACTCGTCCAAGTGGGGCCCGAGCCGCAACTCCTCAAGCCCGCCTCCAATAGGCCAGACGCTGGTGACTAGCACCGAGTAGGCATGCTACTAACAGGGGAGGCATTGCCTATAACATGTACACATGCACACACATCTCCAAGCCCACAAAGTTGAAAAGAAAAAAACTTCTTAAAATGGAAAAGATGCATGTATACCCTAAAACCAAACCACAGAGTACGACATGAAAGTAAAGTGTAAGAAAGTAAATCCCTGGGCCAAAAGTACATGCCCACCAGAAAGAAAGTATGTAACAAAGTCCAACCTAAAAAGAAAGGTGTTGGGACTGCAGTATGTAGTCGTAGGAACACACCTCAGCCTCTCTGATCTCAATGAGTACCGTCCAGTCCTGGTCCGCCTAGAATCCTGTCAAAGGCTCACTCGTCTGCACAAGACATGACACGTGTGCGAAAAGCCCGTGCAAGGGTGAGTATAACAATACCCAGTAGGAAACCCCAAAACCACAAAGGAAAAACAGCAAGGGAGATACCACAAAAGAGAGATACAGTCACCACTACATAGTATATTTCTACAAAACATATAACAAAAATATCCAGATATACTCATACATGATTGACTATCGCGAAACCCACCACTAGGTTCCAGCTCGAAGATTACACTAAGAATACAATTGGGAGAACACACTCCTAGGTCTGAAGATAGAGATACGAAATACTCATTCCGGGAGAACACACTCCACAAGTACTTTGACAACATGATTCTTAGATGAGGATCACAACCAAGTCATGGGGTGATTCCAACAACTCAGTCTGAGCTAATCCACTAAGTAGAGGATCAGCGCCAGGGTAAAGTTTGTCACGTAGATTCCAAGAACTCTACCTAGGGTTCCAGGAATGAATAGAGGATCCATCTCTAAGTCTCATAGATGGGATTCCAATAAATCTATTCAGAAAGTCCTGCTGAAGGGATCATACTAATGTATAAATGAAATGATACCAGAACCTTCAAGGGATAACCAAGGGTACAAACCCTTTGAAATAGTCCATGTCACAGAAGAAAAGTGGCTCAATCCATGAAGGAAAGGTTACATGGAATGCAGTATGGTTACACGACGTGTTCCTTGACCCCGGGTAATGCCCGTGTAAATGGCCCGTGTGATTCGTTCATGCCATGTAAAACCAAACTACACTGTGTGTATAAAATGTACACGTCCTGTTCCTTGACCCCGGGTACCGCCCGTGTAACCAGCCCATGTCATTCGGCTTGTCGGATAGAAAGATACTACACAGAGTGTAGAAGAATCACATGCCGTGTCCGAACACCTGTGCTCGCTCCGTGTACGCTGGCCATGTGCCCGTACACGGTCTCTGCCCGTGTCTGTGTCACCTACCCGTGTACCAGAACACGAGGTATCCCGTGTATCTGGTCGGGTCTGGACGTGGAGCGGTATACATGGGGTGTCTTTGGCCGTGTACTCTGCCCGTGTCCCTATACTCCCGGAATTCATGCCATGCAATCCCGCCGACGAACACACACCATGTAGCCCATACTACACGGCGTGTAGTCGGGAAATTTCTAGAACACCGTCTTCTTCCTCGCACTTCAACCGATCTTCCAGATCCACGATCTCTCTCCTGTTCGTCCCGATACTCCAGGGATTGGTTCAGTTCATCATACGAACCCCGCGACAGGTGTTTTTGGCCCTTAAACGGATCATAAACCTCGAACAATCCATTCAAATAAAAACGTCTGAAAACTCATAACTCTCGATCCGCTCCGAATCATCCACTGATATCACCGTCGCACCTCTGTGACACTACTCCGGGGTTGGATCCACAGTTTGGGATCATTGTGTTGCAGAATGGATGCACAATGATCCATTGTTCATCACCCCGCAAAGAACGTGAAGAACGCGAAGAAAATTAAGGGGATAAATCCAAAGAAACGAATTTGAGGAATGAACCTCCGCCGTCATTCGTCACGGAGTTGATCCGCTCCAGTTAATAGGATTAAACGGAGCAGAAAATCAACTACAATGGATTAACATGGATTCAATATCCCAAAATCCCCTCAAAAATCCCATCTCGCAAGAACGATTAATCTGCAGACTAATATGTTCATGGATTTCCCGCTTTCATCGTAGAAATCAAGAATGGGGAAGAAACATCACAATCAAACATCCTACCTAGATTTCGCGGCGTTCATCTGTGATGATCCGGTCACTGCGTTGTCGTCGCCGCGTTGGGAGGTTTTCTCTAGAGCCTCTAGAGCCGCCAAGGGTTTCCGGGTTATGAGGTTTATAACCCTGGACCCTTGCGCTAACATTTAATTAAAAAGGTAATGGATATCTATTCCAGTAGTTTTAAAAGATGTTGCTGCAGAATAATATATTTTCATTTAAATATTTTATTACTTTTACGTCCCAAAAACTGGATTCCACCACCGACCAGCGTCGGCCAATGTTAGGACTCTCTTAAGATAAAATCGATATTCTGAATAAAACAGTGCCCTTAGATTTTTGATCCGAGCACCCATTCAGAAGTTATTCCACTTTTTCATGAGAAATACATGCACGCGTATTTTAATTATTAAATTAAATTAAAACATTTGTTCCAGGCTCACCGGGCCTCGGAACTGCACGCTTCCTCAGAGCCTAGTCTCAAAAGAATTCCCATATAATATTAAAATAATTCATTGAAAAATGTGAGATGTTACAAGACCTATATGATACAAAGGAGGAGTTAACATATAAAAACTAACATTGATGGTAGAGTTTCAACAAATAATGATTACTTTATAGAAAAAGATATAATAAGTTAATGTAATTTAATACGAGGAGAACCTTTCCATGGTTATGATGATAATATAAATTGGTATATTTCGTCTCATAAAAGAATATTATGATTATTTGATATGTAAAATTAGTAACTAAACTACTTTTCTTAATAATAATTTAGTTGAGGACAAGTATATTGTATAAATTAAAGGTTTTGAGGATCCAAATAGTGTACCTAAGATATGAAAATTTTAATGATACAATTATTGAATAAAATAATATTTTTAATGTAGTAATTTCTAGTTTTATGATTCTATAAAACATTTTGGTTCCATTATGTATTTTGATGAATCTTCAATAAAAAATGGGATAGAATGTGTTTTATAGTATTTCTAGGATTTCATATGGATGACGTACTACACATTGTAAATGTTATCCTAACATTAATTTATATAAATATATATTTGGGAAAATTATCCTCAATAAAAACATAGGTGATGTCTCATATATAATAGGTAAGTACATATAAAGAGATATATCAAAGGGTTTTCTTGGTTTGGGTTAGAACACATTCATTTATTAAGTGTTAAATTATTTTAACTTGGATAACTATAATAAATGGTTTTATAAATGATAAATGGAATGTGTAACAAAACTATAAAGTTAAAATTAATAGGCTAAATGTTATTAACAATGTTAAAAATGTGCAATTTTTTTAGAATCTTATCTGATTAGAACTCCATATCAAAGCATTAATGGCTTGGAGTAGTGATCAAGATGGGTGAACTCCTGGGAATCATCCCAATGTGTGTGTGAGTGAGTAAAAGACACACTGAAAGATTATATATTGGCATGTGGAGATTTTCATTAGTCTAATAAGTGACCCTAGTGAGTAATAGCATGTGGTGCTCTTGGAAGGAAACCCAATAATTACAAGAGACCCATGGGGTCAGGTGACCAGGTTCATTGAACATGGAATATTGGGTTGTGAAATATTGTATCAGAGACAACACCCATCTGGAAGGGCATTAGCACTTCTTGGGTTTGTAGCTTGGGTCCACAGTGAGGGGATTTTTCTTTAAAGTGTTGGAGAGAGTAACACAACTAGAAAAGTGATACGTAAAAGTTTAAATTCTACTATCCATGTTAACAATGTGGAACATTCTTTTTGAGATCCTTTCTAATTATTACTCAAATGTCTTGTGTGATTTCCTTGGTTTATTGATTTGGATGGGTAACCTCTTGTGATGCTTCCTATGGTGTGTGTGAGTGGGAAAAAACATACTAAAAAAAATATGTTGGCATGTGGGGATAGTAATTAGATGGATAAGCAAACCTATTGATTAAATCCATATGGAGTGTTAGTAAGGAACCCGATGTATTAGAGGAGACCCATTGGTTCAAATGACTAGGATAATTTCTTAAGGAAGACCAGATCATTATAGAATGAGTCTTATAAAGGCTAAATATCTTTTTTAGGAGTTATATAGGATTTGATTGAGTAAGATAATATATTTTTTGAAAATTATATCCATTATTTTTATTATGTTCTAATCATAACCCAATATCACCAACGCATCAACCAGAACTTATATGTACTAATAAATTTTGAGGGAATTATTATTTAAAATTAAGGTACATTTTATGTACTGTAGATAAATAAATGATTTTATTCTTAATTATTGGTGGTGAGGAAAATATAATTTTAATGATTTATACTAATTATAGATTCCAATATATGAAGTATGATGTGATTGTATAAAACTATAGTTATGGTGTTTATGAATTTTCAAGGGTATTTTGAATATTATACATATAAGAAGAGAAATTTAAAATTCAATAATGTAAATGGAATAATTTTTATTGATGGTTCCATTATTCTTATAATTTGATATTTACCATATAGTGATAATTTTTAATGAATCATAAGTGTTTGTGTTTGGAAATGGTTTTTAAAATTAAATATTTATTTAATTAATTTTTTCAATAACTATTTTATTTTTTGAAAAAGAATTAAAATATCTTGGAATTGGGACAATAGATTGAAATTATATTAGTATAGTATTTATCAGAGTTTGGTATTTCATTTATCATTAAAATTATTTGATGTTAGGTTTTGGGTCAGTCTTAAGCTTTTCCATAGATCATTTTTTATATTGAGTAAATCACTCTATAAAACCTAATTTTTAATATATTTTTGAGTATCTAAAATAAATTGATTTAATAGAATATATGGAGTAACATTGAGGTAGGATAATGAATTCTATCATTATCATGTCCCAGCTTAACATTAAGTAAACTGTCCCATCCCACCTCAAATAAGTAAATGGCTAATTACCAACATTGATGTATCCACTAAAATGATGGGAGAAATTACCCATAAATATAAACCATCACTTGTTATCAAGAAAAATCATCTAGGATAATATAAATAAACTATCAACCATTTATTATAATATATGATTATATAAATAAAATATCTATAATTTAATGAAATGTAAAATAATTAAAACACCATGCACATATAACACATCCTTAATATATATAAGGAGAATTTAGTCAAACTATGTGAAACATGAATGTATTTTTCATAATGAAGACTCCTAGATTCTAGGTACCATATATAATATCCATATCCATCATATATGACAATACAATATTTTTATCTCAAAATATATCTAGAAACATGGGTGAACAACGCATGAGTGTGTATTCTATGTTGAGAAATGAATCTCATTGTGGAAATTCCAAGAAGTAATCCAAACCTATGAAAAAATACTGTCTACAAATAATCATAATAAAAAAAGAGTAATAAAAATCAACACATTATCATTAATCTCTCACAAATTGTAATTTTTTAATATTTTCAAATAAAGAGGGACCATACAATTGAGGACAAGAAGCCAAATACTAGTCCCCCAAAAAAACCAAAATAGAACCCAAAAATGGAAAACAACTAATAGCAAACCAATAACCAAAGTATAACAATAGAATGAATGTAAGACTAGTTATAAAACTTGTCCAACCAAACTTTTAATATTGAGAACCACATGATTAGAAATTCCTCGAGTCTCATGGGATGATAGGTCCATGACCGTTCCATCATTGAGGACTAACCGCAATCCCTTTATTCCTTAGGTTCACTCAAGATCATCTACAATGTTTTGTAAACCATTAAGGTTGATAAAAAATTTAGACCCTATATTCTCTTATCATAGGCTGTTTCTGAGACTTCCAAACCCCATACACATCACCAAACAATAGAGATGCCTCTATCACTACTACGAAAACACAACCAAACATCATTCACCAACATATATAGACCACCTGAAATGACATAAACAACACACGTGCAATTAAGGTAAGGTATCACCACTAATGAGAGGAACCACCCATGATATCTACCTCATATAAACTCCACCATAAAAGACCATCACCACAGATTAATAACTTCACCCAACCGAAGTCCCTTAAAATTATTCAAATATATATCTTCCATCACTAAACAGAGGTATAATGACTTAAACTATAATGAAGGAAACAAAAAATGTTATGATATTAAAGTATCAAGATAAGAGAAATTTATAGGGATATAAATAATACATATAGAGACACAAGTGACCGTCAGCTATGAATTGGATTGCATGAAAAATAAGAACAAATTATAAATCCACCAACCAACTATTACAGAAAATGGTTCTACACTATAAAATCTACTCCACCAATGATGCCATAATCTAGAGGATAAAACAACACCATAAACCAAGAAACCAATGGACCAAGAGAGAAAAATAAATGCCACTATGGGTAGGGCGTACCACAAAAAACATGGAAGGAAGAACCAAGGTGTTGAACTTTGTTGACCGAGAGTGGATCAACTATAATAATCTAAGAACATTCACATATAAGAATGGTAGGATGACCCAACTTTTTTGGTTATGAAAATAGAAAGATTACTAATGAATACGTTGTGAGTGATGGAGTGGAAAAAATATGAAGACCCTAAGAGATGGTGAAACCAAAACTAGGAGGAAAATTCTATTAATAAAACCAATGAGATAAGATAAGAAAACAATACTTTATAGAGTAGATAACCAAGAACCATCAAAGAAGCATGAGTAATACACTACCATGATAATGATTATTGGGGAGAGACCATAGTAGTTCCAGGAGGAGAAGAATAGAGAGGGTGAGCGTGACACCATTATATATCAAATTATCATTAATCATAAGAATATTTTTGATAAATTATTATCAAGATAATCATCAGTCACTTTAAAACCAATCACCAAATAATAACATTTTAATGTGTGTAAAAATAAAAAAGCTAATGAATTTTTTAATATATGAATAATAAGGGAACCTGTTAAGTACTTCATACTAGAGGTAAACATATACATTTGATCATATTCCAACTAAGAAATGATCCAGACCTCAGGTCTTAAAGAGGAGTTATAATACCTAGTCTGTAAGGCATTTTAGGATAAAATCTAAACTGTGGTTTTCTCAAAGAGGAGTAATGGTTATAAATCTCTAGAAAAAAAGTTAATTACTAAACCTCCTTCTATATATATTGGAAATCATCCAACTAAAATGAGGATGGTAGTTACAAAATACCTATTTTAAAACAATATGACCTTATATACATTCATAATTTTTCCCAACAATTGATTTACCATAGATGCACCATTTTGAGATATTGAAGGGAGACCACTATACAAATATCATATTAGAGTCATTTCTGATATACATTCTACATAAAACATATATTTATGGGTGAGAAACCAATGATGAATGTCTATTATTCATGTACTTAGATTTGTGGGTGAAATTAAAGTAGTATTGTATATCATCTTCCACCTTAATCTAGTTGTTTAGCGAGAGAAATTTTTTAAACACCCTGGTGAATCTTCATATATCACAGTAACATGTATCTTCTATATCCCCTAACCCATTAAAATTGGTTAACTGGAATAAATACCCATATAAATTATCATGTTTCACTATCTAGAATACTAGAGGATGTGGATATATACTCATATATCATTATCCATCCCAAACCCCAGTTCATGTGTGAGTTATGAAATTAATTAATGTAACACACCAACACCATCAGTTTCTATCTGTCACTCTACTGAAAAATACCTAATATATATGAATTGAAAAATATATAACTTTTCATTAATTAAAAATTCTATGTATCAGTCCGATTAACCATCCCTTATAATATTTCCCAACACTGTCATATCCATCCATAATAATTTCCAAATCATTACCACATTAAAATATAATTAAAACCTTAATCCATTTTATGGATTATTTTTTCACTATTTCACTATAATATTAATATCAATAATAGTATTAATATTAAAACCCAAATCTCAAAATACTTTTCCAAATAAAAAAAATGGCAGAATGAGTAACAAAATATTCCCCATAAGACTTATATTTTATTTTACCCTATATAAAGTGGTTCACCATTTCAATTAGAAAGTCTCATATAATAATTAAATATAATCATCCCAATAATTAAATGTAGTCTATTAATTACTCATATAATCATAAAGTAAATAATTCATAATTTCTAGAATAATATTTTATCAGTATTAAGTCTATTGTTCTTTTAATTCATCGGGAACATCATTAGCATTAAGCAACAATGTTCCATTAATAAATTTTCAATTTACTTCATATCAAAAAATTGACTCATAGTATTATTGTAACAACCCAAATTCTATAAATGGAAATTAACTTATTATAATTTTATCATATAGTATAATCACATAAAATCACATTAAGAACACCCTGAAAACATTATAATTTACGAATGTTTAAATTAAGATGTATTTATTGAAGTTAAGGAACATTTTGTGATAAAATAATAACTTTACCTTAGGAATTGTAATACGAATATTTTGAATAGTAAACCAACCAATAGAATAGTAACCTCACAGATGAAAGTATAAATAAAATTAAGGCATCCTATAAATGAAATTATGATATAATTATTTCCGAGTACAAGGAAAAAATGTTTTGAAAATTATTATCTAAGTGTTGGTATTTTTATATGTTATAAATCCGTAATTACAATTTTATAATTAATATAATGATTTAAAATACAATTTATTATCAAAAAATGTATTCATAAATTAATATATTTTATTATTATTATTTTAAAACAATTTTATGATACCTTATTTAATTTTTTAAAGTGATACAATATCAGTTATAATTTTAAATATATATTTTACATGAAAATAATAAATTTAATTAAATATTAAATTTACTAGGTTTTAAAAATTTATTTCTTAAAATGGAGTTTATTTTTTAATTCTACACATCGAAAAAAACTTCCGGTTAATTTTTTGTATTTTTTTAAAATACTTGAGTTTTTGTGAATAGTAAAATATAATAATTTACAGTTTAAGCTAAATACATGAATTCTGGAGTCATAGATTCTGTATGGTAGATTTAAGCCTATAATATAGAACTATAGACCATTATTTTAATTATTTTGGTAATAATTCTCCACCTGTTCATATTCTAGAGTAAAAATAATAAGCTAATGAGTGAAAATGCAAAACACCCCTCTCCTCCACCACAAATACCACCCCTCACCACCTCCTCTGGTGAAATAACCTCATACAAATGGTATGATAACTCATGTACCTCACATATAAAATAATTTTATTATTATATTGTAATAATCCCTTATTAAATCCTTATCCTCCCTCTTTTATTTAAAAAATGAAAATGTTGTTCATGAGGTGTTAATTTATCGCCATCGAGAACAATTTTTTTTATTTTCCATTAATGAATTCAAGGATGGTAAGAAAAACCTTTTTATAGTTAAAAAAATTATACTATTTTTATCGCAACCTATTTAATGTTATTTAATCATTATATACACATGATTCTAAATAATAAAACAAAACAAGTTCATTGTGAATGAAAATATTTCCAAAATAATAAAAACGATTATCACTGACATCTTATCTAATGATTTAACCTCACTAAAAATAACCAAATTAATTATATAAAAAGTTATCATTATGTATTTTAATTAATAACTTATAACTTCATTTCTATATTTCTATTTTCATTTTACATGGACTTCCATATTCTTATATAAGAGAATCGATCATGAAAACTAAGAAAATGAGCACTCCCAAATGATTAAATTGTACACTATAGCTCATAAAAAAGGAAATAAATGAACTTAATTAAATTATAATAAATCAATTACATGTATAAAATTTTCTGAATTAATTAATTATTAAATTTAATTTTATTATTCAGGACATTAAGATCAAGTGAAGAACGATTTCAGACATAAGGTAAGAGATTATTCCCCAACCTCCATTGTTTCATTCTGGTTGTTATTACTCTCTCCTTACACAATTTAATGGATATTTATTTTGGTATTATTCTTCTAAATTCTGTTAACATGTTCCAAAATAATGAATCCAGCATATCATCCATTTTTATGGGGCAATACATGTTTTAGAAAGGTTCCCTTTTCAATTTTTCACAATAATCAAACCCGGTTCTAGGAAACAACTCGATTTCTAAGATACTTTTAACTTAAATACATAATATATTTTAATCCACAATTATTTTTCTCTAGGATCACTCATTTTATCATGAAAAACCTCTATTGTTTGTTTCTTGTTTTATGAAAAAATATTACTTTTTCACTTTAAATTCTCTTTAATATTTTCTTTAAACCAAACAAAAATATTTCATTTATAAAGTTTCTTAAACACACCTTTTACATGTTTCCACATCAATATGACATAAATTATCATGATCCATGCTTATTTTCCCTTATTAATTCCCTTGTTTGTTTTGAATCCATTCTTTCATGGAAAAATTTAGATATGCTCATTTTTTATGCCTTGTGATAGGATTATGAGACCCATTTCTTTCCCTGGGAAACCCTTATGTTTATTCTTCATGTGGAACACATATTCATAAACATGTTTTGATGGGTGTTATAGATAGTGATCCAATGAATTGTGTAATGTTTATTCTCATGAGATATCATGTTGGGACATCACATGATTTTGATTTTATTATGGGACTTTGTCTACCATATATTAGTTGTCACCCTTTAATCATGTTTATCTCATGTTATATATTCATTCCGCATTCATAAAATTCCATTATTATACATTCCCATGTTAAAATTTTATTCTTCCTTATGTTTATTCATTTTCCATTCCTTTTATGTCATCATGTTATGATTTCTAACCCATGTTCTTTGTTTTAATCCAATTCATATTTTTTACTTGGTTTTTATCTCATCCATTATGTTTATGTATTCCCAAAGTTATCATATGTAGTTATAGAAGATAAATGGTGGTTAAGAGCTCATTATAGAGATAAAAAAATAAGTTTTCATTATTTTTAATAACATACCTAATATAATAAATATAGTAGACTTTATGGTTCTCAGATTGTAATTTGATGGTTAATGATGGTGAAAATCATGTAATGATATGTGTTAAAGGATAATATCTATATAGTTTTTATTAATGGAAAAGTGAAAATTTTTTGTATTAGGATTAGAAAAATATAGAGAAAGGCTTAGGTTCTGGAACATATGTACCTAGGAGTAACAACTTCGATAGGGCATTTTTGGAAAAACATGGGGTAACCTAGTACAATACAATGGGCCTTACTGCACACCTAGTTTGACACTCCCAGGGGACATGATTTGGTAAATTCATAAGCTCATTATAAACCATTATTAAGGGAAAAAATTCCCATTAGAATATATTCAATGAAATAAACCATTTATAAATTTGATTGTAGCCTGGTGAATGAAAGGATAGGATACACTTTTCATTTACAAGTTTATTATTCTATTTTATATATTTTATTTTAATATTCTTATTAACAAAGTATTAAATCCCTCTAATTTTACATTATTTTTCTTAGTTAATGGATGGAAATTGAATAACCTCTGCCAACAATCAATGATATAGACAATTTGATTATTTACCTAATGATATGCCAAATATGATGGGGATGGGTGTTCAAAATGTTATGGTAGTAATTTCTTAGCTAGCTCTATTTATGAATAACAACTTGAATCTTGTGTAACTCCCTTATTCTCGAAATAATGAATAAGTTGTGGTCTAATCCTTTATTTGGGAAAGACCTCCCATGTTTAGTGGATCTTCTGATCCCCTCCTCACAAAACAATGGATTGTCTCCATTGAGAAGATATTATATATCCTCTAGTGCTCATAAGAAGATAAAGTTGTGCCTGTGGTATATCATTTTGATGGGGATGCTAATTAGTGGTGGACAGTGATCATGAAGATAAAGTCCACGGGGGGAATTTATTCCATGGAATTGGAAGATTTCAAGAAAATATTTTTCCCAAACTCTCAATTTCAAAATGGAAAGGTAATTCTATGGTTTAATAAAAAATGAATATGAGTCTAAGGGGTGTATGAGGAAAACATTAAAAGGCATACATGACACTTCTATCGCATTTTCATAGTCCCAAAAATCATGTTGGATAACTTATTTAGTGAAATAAAGCTGAGTATATGTAAATCATTGGAAATTTTAGGCTTCAACATTTATAAAGAGATTGTGTATTGTACCCTCATGGTTGAAATGAAGATAGGATATTCTTCATGGTCTAATGGGTATGGTAAAAAAAGAGGAAAATGGAGTCTAATATTGGTGATAAATACCATGATGGAAAGAAGACCCAACATCCCATGTGTCAAAAGTGTGGGTAGAAGTATTCTAGAAACTATATAAAGGGAACCAGGATATTCTTTTATTATGGAAGAGAGGGGAATATCACAAATAAATGACGATGGGATACGAAGAATCCCACTAATTAAAAAGAATAATGGAACCTTTAGATCAACACTCAACCTGTAGTGCAATGTTTTAACTGGATGGAACATTGGAATTATGCAAACCATTTCTCTAATTTAAGGGTTGTTGGGAGGCAATCAACAACAACAACCTCTACAGTAGTAGGGATGGGAATTTTCTATCAATACTACTGAGGTGGAGCCTGAAAATGATGTAGTGATAGGTATGCTAGTTACTCATTCAATAATAGAGAACATACTATTTGATTATGGTTATTTTCACTCTTTCGTATCTTTGAAGTTTAGTAGCACTATTCAATCACCACATCAAAATTTAGTGGTGGAGTAATTTGTGATAAATAATAATGGTGAAATTATTGCATCCAATGATTATAACGACTCCCAAGTTATTGTTTGTGGACTGAAACTCCCAAAAAATATCTAATATTCTCTTTGGTAGAGTTTCATGCAATAGTGGGCATGTATTGGATATCTTTATAAACATCCAACATCAACTGGTGGGAAAGGGAGATCAATCTTCACAATCCAAGGCATCCTCCAATTATATACAAGTGTAAGGAAGAATATGAATCTATTTTGTAATCATCATATCAATTATGGATAATGTTTTCATTATGAATAAGAATATCTAACTTAAATTCTTGAGATAATGATTAAAACCATACTCAAAGACATGCCCACTATGAGGGACTACAATGATGTGTTACCAAAAGAGTTGTCTAGTCTTTATCCTGATCTAGATGTTGAGTTCTCAATTGATCATATTCTGAGATATCTACCTATTTCAAAGACACCTAATAGAAGGTACACTTTTGATTTAGAAGAACAAAAGAAGCATTTATAGGAAAATCTGTAAAGGGTGTTTATACTCTAGAGTGTGTCGCCATGGGGTGCACCAGTCCTATTCTTCAAAAAGAAGGATGGGTATATGTGCCTTATCATTTTTTATTGGGAACTTAAAGAAACAATGATATATAACAAGTATCTCCTAACAAAAATAGATGACTTGTTTGATCAGCTATGTGGGTCCAGTTATTTCGATAAGGCAGACCTACAGTCCGCATATCACCAGTTAATGGTGAGGATTTAAGATATTCCCACAAATACCTTTCGAATTCGGTATAGACAATATGAGTTCATTTTGAATCCCTTTAGACTCACTAATTCTATAGAAACCTTTATTGATTTAATGAATATAGTCTTCAGAGATTACCTCATAAAACATTTCGTAGTCTTTATCAATGATATTCTGATATACTCTAAGAGGATGGAGGAACGTTATTTCCATTTAAATACTATTATAAAGGGATATATATGGACCCTTCCAAGATAAAGGTAATAAAAGAGCAGCCCTGGCCAACATCTGTGATGAAGATCCATAGTTTCCTTTTTATAGTTTGCTATTAAAATTATATTTTTGAATAAATTCTCACACTTGTCAAATCCACTAACCAAGATTACTCAAAAGTGAGAAAAGTTATTATGGACTAGGGACTGTGAAGACTACTTTAAAGAGTTGAAAATGAGTCCTATCACTGCACCAGTGCTCACACTACGAAAAAGTAGGGAACTATTTTTGGTATAAAGTGATTCTTAAAAGAAGGAAATATGTTTTATGTTGATACAAAATGATAAAATAATAGAAAAAACATCAAGGGATTTTAAAATCCCTATGAAAACTATCTAACACATGACCTGGAGTTGGAAGCTATGATATTCTCATTGAAAATATGGATAAATTATCTCTATGGAAGGAAGTATGAGATATATAATGACTACAAGAGTACCAAATATATATTCAAATAGAAGAATATTAATATGTAATGGTGGATATGGATAGATATCATCAAGGATTATGACTTCTCAATCCACTACCATCCTAGTAACAAAAAAAAATGTAGAAGTTGCTCTAAGTAGAAAGAATCTTCCATCTTTATCAATGATGAGAATTGAAAGGGATCCAATATTCTTAGTCCTATAAAGGATGGACATGGGAATCGTTAATGAAGTTATATCATCAATAATTTTTCAAATTATTTCTCAAAAATACATTGTAGATAATATAAACTATGCTTGATGAAATGATGTAGAAATTCAGAAGAACGTGGAAGCCATGAGAATAGGGAACTCCTCAGAGTTCCAAATTTATGATGAAGGAGTTGTGAGATTTGGGTAAATATTTCATATACCATCTGATCCATATATAAAGAATGAGATTATAAATGATTCACATAGTTTAGCCTTATCTCTTCACCTAGGGAGAACAAAGATGTATTCGGATCATCAAGAGACTAATTAGTGGGACAATTTGAGAAAGGAGATCACTGAATTTACATCAAAGTTCCTAGTATGTCAGAAAGTGAAGGCCAGAAGGAAAAAGTATAAGGTTAGGATAATGAAATTACCCATACAAACATGGAAATGGGAAAACATTAACATGGGCACTGTAACTAGACTTCTAATGACATTCAGACGAAACAATGCAATATGGGTTGTTGTGGATCATATTACAAAGACAGATCACCTTGTCACAATTAGAAAAGATTAATCACATGAAAAAATTTCACAAATATATATCAGAGAAGTGGTAAGGCTTCATTGAGTACCACTATTGATTGTATCTGATCATGTTCCAGGATTCACCTCAATGTTCTGAAAAAGTCTCCTATCTACTCTGAGCACAGAACTGAACTCTAGTACAACCTACCATTCTCAGACTGAGGGATAATCTTATAGGACTATTCAAACACTTGATTAAATTTTGAGAGGGTTGTATATAGACTTAAATAGAGGATGGGAATAAAATATTCCTCTAGCTGAGTTCACTTACAACAACAGTTTAAACTCGAGCATCCAAATGGCTTCATATGAAACCCATAATGTTAAAAGATGTATTCCACCAACATACTAGGATGAGGTTAGAGAATATAAACTTTAAGGTCTAGAAATGGGTGAAGAAATGATGGATATTGTGAGATCCATTCAACAAAACATCAATGTATCTCAATGTAGAAAAAATATTTATGCAAACAATCATTGATGAGACCTTGAGTTTAAGGTGGGAGACTTGGAATTCCTCTATGTATCTTCATCTAAGATGATCATGAGATTTGGGAATAAAGGAAAACAATGTCCTAGGTACAATATCCACTTCAATATCCTTGAATGTGTTAGAGTTGTGGCCTATTGACCAGAACATCCACCTACCATGTCTCAATTACATGATGTATTCCACGTATCCCTCTTAAGGAAGTACATACCCAATCCTTCATATGTACTAAATTCATAATTGGTACAATTGGTAAATTATCTCTTATATGAGGAACAATCAGTAAATATCTCGGATTTTAGAGATAATGTACTACACAACAAGACTACTCACATGGTCATTGTACTATGGTAGAACCATAAGTGTGAAGAGGAAACATGGGAACCTGAGTAATCTATTAAGGATATGTACCCACACATGTTTTCAATGTATAATGAAAAACAAAATTTCAAGGGTGAAATTTCATTTGGGAAGAAGAATGTAACAACCCCTAATTTTATCAATGGTAATTTACTTATTATAATTAAATCATATAGTATAATTACATGAAATCAAATTAATAAAACAATTCATACATTATAAATGAATAATGAATAAAATAATAGGTATCTTTAGAAGTTAAGAAACCTTTACCTATGAAATAGTAACATAACCTTAGGAATAGTAATATGAATATTTTGAATAGTAAACTAGCCAATAGAAAAGTAAAATCAGCCATTAAAGTATAAATAAAATTTAGGAATCTTATAAATGAAATTATGATATAATTAAGTCAAAGTATAAGGAAATAAATGTTTTTAAAATTATTAACTAACTGTTGGTATTTTGGTAAGTTATTAATATTTAATTACAGTTTTATAAATAATAAAATGATTTAGAATAAAATTATTATGATTAAATGTATTTATAAATTAATATATATTTTTTCTTATGATTTTAATCTAATTTTATGATACCACATTTTAATTTTCATGGTTTTACAAAATCAGTTATAATTTTAAAATATATATTTTCCATGAAAATAATGAATTTAATTAAAAATTAAATTCCCCTTATTTAGAATTCCTTTTCCTAAAATGTATTTCTTTATTTAATTCTACACATTGAAAAATTATATGGGTTATTTTTTAGGATTTTTCTAAAATACTTGATTTTTTAGAATAGTAAAATACAATAATTTACGGTTTAAGCTAAATACTTGAATTATGAAGTCATAAATGATGTATTATTGATTTAAGACCGAAATATAGAACTATAAACAAACTATTTTAATATCTTTGGTGATAATTCTCAAACTAATCATAGTATAGAGAAAAATAAGAAACTAATTTCTAAAATAATGAGAAAACACACCTCTCCTCCTATATAAATACCACCCCTCACCACCACTTCTCCTCACACCTTACAAGATTTTATCCCTATAAAATTTATAACCAATACTGTTCCCAAGCCCTAACCCCAAGTCCATGAGCTCTTGGTCTCATCAAAAGGCCAAAACATTTTCCCGGAGGAGGCTATCAAGGAGGAGAAACTCAAGATGTAAATTCCTCTACCATTTTATTTTAAATTATTTTCAAGTTATTTTCTTATTTAATCCACACCCCCACTAATAAAAATTTTATTATAACTCTATTACATAACATATACTATAATTTCATTTTTATAATGGAATAATCCATTATTAAACCCCACTCATCTCCCTTTAATTCAAAAATAAAAAATTTTGTTTGTGAGGTGTTAGTTTATCGCCTTCAAGGACGACAAGATTTTATTTTCCATTAATAACTCCATGAATGGTCATAAAACCTTTTTTAAGGTTAAAAAAATTATAATATATGAATTACAACTTATTTTATGTTCTAGAATCAGTATATACACATGATGTTAAATGATGAAACAAAAGAAGTTCGTTATGAGTGAAACCGCAAAAAATAATCCAAATGATTATCACTAACATATTATGTAAAGATTCATCCTCACCCAAAATATCTAATGAATTATATAACCATTTAACCATATGTATGTTTATTAGTTATTTTTAACTACATTTCTGAATTTCTATTTCAATAGTTCGTGAACTTCCATACTCTTATACAAGAAAACCAATCATGAAAACTAAGAAAATGAGCACTCACAAACGACAATATTGAAAACTATAACCCATAAAAATGGCTATAAATGAACCTAATAAAACAATAATAAATCAATAAAATTTATAAAGGGTTATGAATAAATTAATTAATAGATTTAATTTTATTATTAAGGATATTAATATCAAGTGAAAATCTATTTCGGACATATGGTAAGGGATTCAACCTGAACATTTATTTTTTCCTTCGAGTTACTATTTCTCTCACTTTACCACAATTTAATGATTATTTATTTTTGTATTATTCAACTAAAATATATGAATGTGTTCTCAACTCATTTATTAATATCTGATCATCCCTCTTTCATGGGGTAATACGTGTTTTCGAAAGTTTCCTTTTCAATTCTTTTGGATAAGCAAGCCCAATTCGATGGAACATTAAAATTTCTTACCTACTTTCAAGTGTACTCCATAATATAATTTAATAAATCATTATTGGTTTTCTAAAATCACTCATTTTATCATAAAAACTACTATTTTAATTTCTTGTTTTATGAAAACAAATATTTCGTTTTTCCACTTTAAATTCTCTTTTATATTTTCCTTTAACTATTCTAAATTTTTTCAATTTTAAAGTTTCTCAAACACTCCTTTTACATGATTAAACATAACTTGTTTCATAAATTATCTTCATCCATTATTATTTTTTCTTATAAATTTCCATGTGTGTTTTTAATCCATTCTTTCATGGAAACATTTATGATATGCTCATTTGTTATGCCTTGTGGCATGATTATGATACCCATTTCATTATATGGGTAATCATTGTGTTTATTATTAATGTGGAACACATATTCATGTACATGTTATGATGGGTGTTCCTAGATAACAATAAAATTAATTGGGTAATTTTTAGTCTCATGAGACATCATGTTGGGATAGGGAGTGAACCTCACCCCTTTTTGGGAGTTTGTCCACCATGTCATGGTGGTTAACCTTGAATCATGTTTATGTCATGTTTTATGTTGTTTACATATTCATAATATTCCATGATTATATTTTCCCATGTTATAAATGTAATTCTAACTTATTCTTATTCATTTTTAATTTCTTTTTATGTCATCATCTTATGATTTTTAAACAATGTGCTATGTTTTATTCCTATACATATTTCACTAATGGGTGTTTTAGCACACCACTTTTGTTAATGTATTACCTGAGTTTATCCTATTAAGTTATTTAATATCAATTGAAGTTAAGAGATCATTATGGAGGTTAAATAAAGGATGTTTTCTTAATGTTTAATTATGTACCTAATATTCCAAATACACTGGACTTTCTGATGCCTGGATTATAACATGATGGTTAATTATACTTATAATCTTGTAATAATATGTGGAAAAGGTTAGGGTCTATATATTTGGTATTTGAGGAAAATTATAGTAATTTTTTTGGATTATGATTAGAAAATTCTAGCGAAAGCCTTTGGTCCTGGAATAGATGTAACTAGGAGTAACTAATCTAACAGGGTGTTTCAAGCCTGAATTGGGGTAACCTGGTAAATTACAACCAGCCATACTGTGCACCTGGTTTGAAACAACCAGAGGATATACTTTGGTGAATTTATAAGATCATTAAGAACCATTATTAAGGTAATAAATAAATTCTCATAATAATATATTCTAGGAAATAGATGTTGGATAACCTATATTGAAATATTGGGAATCATAATCAAGGATAAACTTTTTATTTAAAAGTTTATTCTTCTATGTTCAATGTTTTATTTTTATATTCTTATTTGATAATTATTAAAGCCCCAAAATTTTACATCATATTTTTTAGTTAATGGATAGAAGTAGAAGATGTTTCAAACCTAACTAGGTCACCATTCGACCAGATGCCTGACCCGGTTCGTGGTATGGCCCAAAGGACGTACCCAATCCCCACAAGATGACAAAAAGATCATGGGTATCAAAAATACTACTTGGGAATGATTTTATCCATGTTAAAAAAATATCCAAATAAATTAAATAAACCAAATTGAATAATCATTACCAAACATGGAAAAACAATTTTTAGGTTAAATTTTACAAGATTAAACAAAAATCAAAAACACAACAACAGAAGGGAGAAACAAAAACAACAAAAAAACCACTATGTGACAAGAGTATTATCTCCATTAGGACACCATAAACAACAACACCTATGATGGAAATATCACTAGCATCTTGAACCACCATCTCCAAATATCTTTCCTTTACCTTTTCAAATATAACCAAGTCTACATAAACCCAAAGGTGTATGTAGGGTGTGTGCCAAATCCTAGTGGGAATCCACCCAACAAGAGATTACATGCTATAAAATTATTAGAAAAAATAATAGGCACATTTATACAAAATCAATTGAATCATTTTTAAGAAAAAAAAATTATAGGAACACATTTTATAAGAGAACACTTATAAAGAAACGAATAACTTCCAGGAAACCAATTTCAAAAAAACACCTATTAAAGTAATATTTAAAAAGGAAAACCTTTACTAAGATAAAATTTCTTTTAAATGTCATTAACTCAAGGTTTAATGTATGTTCAAGGATAGTACCTCATCATATAAATATCAAGATTTTACCATGAGTAAATACCTAGGGTTAATCTAGCTCGAGTGAGAGACTAGAACCTCGTTCCTCGGTGAAATATGGTTTAATAACCACATACGTCAGCTTTTTCATGTAGGATCCACTAGTGAGGGACACAACAAGGGCCTAGTGGTCTCCAATCATCCTCATAGGTTAGTTAGTGTTGTAATAATTAATCATGCTATGTGAAATTAGGACCTTCCACTTCTATGTCACTAGTGTGCTAGAACTAGTTCGCCCACCTAGATACACGATATTGCCTTATGCTTAATCCCATTTAACATATTACACAAACTACCACATTCATAAATCATTTCTAAGAATTTCACTCATTTTCATCAACCAAACTCCCTCCATTTCACACACACCATTTCCTTTAGAAACTTGTCTTCACCTATTTCATAATTTTATGAAAAATCCTTTGAAATTATAATAATAATTTCACATAATAAATTTAACAATTTTTCATTGACCAATTCCCTTTCAAATCCACACAGAACCAATTTTAAATTAAAATTGTCTTCCATATATTAAACATTTCACAAATCAAATTAAAAGTGCACATAAGGATGCCATATTCTAGTAAACCCCAGTTTCATTTAAAAATCATACTTTGAATCACATTCAAACCTCAAGTTCATTTAAAACACACTTCAGACCCTCCACACAATCCTAAAAACACTAAAAAGGGTCACTACTATAAAACACATACACAAAATAACTATTTTCTCTTGAAACCCCCATTTTCATCACATATGCATGTCAACATAATTCTATAAAATATTTCACACCACCAAAATCAATGTTAAAACATATTTATAAACTCAATAACTAAGATAAAATAATCCAAAATTACTAGATCATGGAATCTCCTACCGAATGTATAAAAAAATATATAAATTGGTGTGAAAATTCAACCACACCACCATAATACACTAACAAGGCAAGATCTGACCAAAAACATTAATATCGAACCCTAAAAATCAATATTCAAACCAACGTAGGTCAAAAAACCCACTATCTATATAAAACCCCCAAGGAGAAGATAAGGAACCCCAGAAAAGTGGGAAGGAAAAGAGGAAAAACAATTTAGATGGAGATTCCGTGAAGAATTGGGGTCAAATACACCAAAGGAGAGGTGCCCAAAGAGACTTGGAGAGCAATTAGGAGGATCCCACGGTAGAAAATTCTGAATGGTGATGATGGAGGAAGAATTAGGGAAAAATACCAAGAGGACACAAAAGTAAATTTATGATTTTTAATGACCTGGATAGTCCACAAGGTTTGATAAACTGTGCGGAAATTATTCAGTCATGACTATCCACAGGGGGTATGTCGCATGGTTAGTCTCAGAGTTTGGAAATCTGTGTGCTAATATTTTGATTTAGGTCTTTCTAAAAATGAAACCTTGGAGCACGGTTTCCTAGTCACCACAAGCAGTTTACCCTAACTAAGCGCTAACTATGCGCCACCTACTTTTCTCCAAAAAACATAAATTTTCCTACCAAACTAAAGGGGAAGACGCATGGATAAGATCTAGAATAATAATTTAAAAATAAATAATTCAAGAATTTAAAACTATCACAACCGGATCTCGATATAAAAACTAAGAATCATATATAAATTGGATCTAATAATGAAAATAAATAATTGGGTGGGATAATTCTATCCACCATAATGCTTTCTTCCCTTGGAAAACCACAAAAGGATAGATCCAAAAACAAAAACCGACACTACTCCAAAACAAATTATATTCTTAACAACATCAAATGAGAATGAAACAACCAAAAAAAATGGGTTCACAAAATTGATCTTAGGAAACTAGAATGGTCTTCCTAACATACACCTTCTACCCCCAAAACACAAAATAACTCTAGTTGATAGATCAAAAGAAATGAATCCCGACAATTCGATAATCCAAACTCTCAATCCAAGAGTACTAAAAATATTACCAACCGAAATTCATACCATTTACCCAAAATCAACTGATGAACTCAAACCAATTCTCAAGAACACTTCTACAACCATGCATCAAAAAACCACTAGGAACTCTCTAAACTCAACATTTACCCAATAGAGGAACTAAAAATTATATAAATTCAAATTAGACTACAAATTACCATGACAATACCAAAGGCCGAACTAGATTATCAACATATAGGGGCCTGAATAGACTCTCCACCATAAGAAATGTGCTAGTATCAATTCATTCCAAAAGGAATTTCAATGAGACCTGTAGTAGTTATCCCCACCATTAGAACCAACTAGGTTCAAACCAATGACAATACTTCCACCCCAACCTAATAACTATCTCCACTATTGGAAGAGAGGGTGAACATCCTAATGAAAGGGACACCAAAACCAATTCATAAGGGTGACCAAAACATGGACAATCAATCAAAAACTTTCATCTTAGAAGGCACAAACATTGGAATTACATGAAGATAAAACCATTAACCTATTGAATCATTATGGGACTAACAAAAATAAGAAAAAAAATATTAGGAACCCTTAAATTATCAACATATTAATATAGGAGACCAGGGTTGTTACAAAATTTCCCATACCCTCAATGGTTAACTGACTACGTGAAAAGCCGCACTGAAAGACCTATGGATAGAGACCTAATATCATGAGGAATTTTTTTCCCTGTAGTCAGAGGCTAATAGTCTCTGATTGGAAATCCCCCTCCTGGTTCCATGAGTGACCAAAACATACTCTATGTTGTACCAAAAGAACACAAAACATTGTGGAACTCACTTCACCTCAACATGGAACTTTTAACAAGACCATGACTAAAAAATGGACACACATCATCTCTTTTCACCTCAAATGTGAAACAATGGATTCAATATCACTTAAAAGACACCCTATTTAAAATTGAAAAATTTGGAATTCCCAAAGGGAGGACACGACTCTGTTAGACCAGATGTTTTCAATAGGGATCCAACTCCTATATTTTCAAACCCAAAGGGAATAACGACAAAAAACCACAAAAAAACCATTACAAATATTAAATCGTTAAAAAGGATGAGACTTTAAAATGATCCCAGTTCATCACAATATATCTAAGACTAGACATGAAAACTTCTTATGACTAGACATTCAATACTAATGGCACATCATGATCCATCAGTTAGAAGAGTATGAAGAAATAACTAAGGAAATTTTAACATCACGGCTATCAACAAAAGTATCTAGCCACCTTCCAATCTCCTTGATTGAATTATATTCACCGCTTCCAGACACAAATTTGAAACATGGACGTGTAAAATTCACCATTAATGACTATGAAAACTAACGGAAACTAAAGTTTATTTTATCTTTCGACATCCAATCTTCCACTTCGAGAGGATTCACATGATCATAAAATATTATAGGATTTGGGAACTTGATAATAATGTCAGTGGGTTGATCAACTATAGGGTCTACCAATGGCGAACCACCTATTTTCATAGCTTGAATATCCATAAAAACTTTGTGGGGGTGTGAACTTGGAAACAATGAGATGAAGGACTCAATCAAATAAATCCATCAGTCAAAAACCAACAAAAAACAAACTCCAAATACACCAGAGGGAACCGAACCAAATTCTTCCCAAAACATTCCTCAAAAGAACCCACTAACCATTATTTCAAAATTAACTCATCAACGAGAAGTCAAACTTGAAACACCATTTAAAATAAGAATGGTTTTCAAATTCAAACACTAAAAAAATACTAGTTTTCAATATCACATCTTCTTTTAAAATCAAATTTGAAACGAAAACAAGTTCGGTGGGTTGAAAACTGACCAATTGTATTACATGGATCCTTAGATGTTCATAATTTAATGTCAAACCAAGAACTCAACCCATTTTCCACACATATCCCATGCATGTGGTCACTCATGGAAACAATAATGGTTAAAAAAAATTTTAAACTATCCCACCAAATCATTCAACACACACTTTCAAAATGTCAATCCACTTTTAAATTTCGAAAATACATATATTTTTTCAAAAGGTCATTGGCCACTAAGTCAAAAATAATTTTCAAACTCACAAATCAATCCAAAACATTTCATCACACTCAAAAAAATTGATAGTTCAAAGAACCACACTTAAAATAAATTTTCCCAAATCATTCCTTGAAATAGTTCATGTTATTGAAACAATCAATTTCGATAGACCACAAGTTTTAATTATTTAAATCCAATTCTCACTAAACTCATCCCTATATATTCAAAATTAATTTCATAAAAAACGCTTTTATAAAAAATTATTCATGGTGATTCTAAAAATTCATTTTCCATAAACCAAAAACCCATCCATTATCACATTAAAATACAATTTTTTAAAAATTCCAAAGAGGGGTTTCTCAAAAAAAATTAGAACCTAAGAGGATAAAAAAATTCACAAGAGTGAAAATAGTGTTAATCGGTGACTTTGCCATATTTTCGGTGTCAATATTCCAAACATGCCACCATCATGGAGAGCTATATTGGACCATAGCCCTGGATCCACATAGCTTTCCAGGCCATGTGAGTTCATGGATTATGTCAGCCAAACTCTCTCTTCATTTCTTGAAAACAAAATAACTGATAAGAATCAAATAAAAGAAAACAAATGTTACTTCCCATGGAAAATCATGTACTATCATGAGGTGTGATGGCCATGAACCTTACTCATAATCAGAACATCTTGTATCAAAAATCCTATCTGCAACCAACATAGACTCTTCCCCAAATAATGTGACCTCAAAAGAGTGTTACGTACTTTGATTCCATTTTTTCCTAAACATGGTTAGGATTCCATCCAACCTAGTGCCCGATGCAATATGTGGAATATCTGAAAGGGAATTGCAAATCCCCATGGGCTGAAATCAATTTCCTGAATATCAATAATATAACTTGGGATTGATTTTACCCATTCTATAAACTATAAAAATCCTAATAAAATAAATAAAAAAACTGAATAATAATTACCAAACCTAGAATAACACTTCTTAGGTTTATGATTACAACATTAAACTAAAATTAGAGACACTAAAACTGAAGGGAGACACCAAAACAACCCAAAAAACTCTATGTGATAGGAGGAGTATCTCCCTCATGACACCATCACAAAAATCACCAATAAGGGAAGTACAACTAGAATCCCGAACCACCAACCCCAAACATAATTTCATTGCTAGTTTTAAACATAACCAAGTCTACTTACACCTAAAGTTATAATTGGAGTGTTAGAAGAATCCCAATAGGATGCCACCCAATAAGTGATTTTATTTTATAAAATTATTAGAAAAATTAACATGCACATTCATACAGAAGACTTTGAAACATTTTCTAGAAAGATAATTTAGTGAAATACCTTTTATAAGAGAAAACTTCCAAAGAAAACCATTACTTCAAGGAATACATTTTCAGAACAACACCATTTAAATTTACATTTAAAAAGGAAATATTTTTCTAAGATAAAAAATCTTTAAAATGAAATTTACTCATGGTTCACCATATGCTGACGGATGGTACCATATCATGTAAATCTCAAGAGATCACCATGGGTAAATCCCTAGTGGTAATCTAGCTCGAGTGAGACATTGGAACCTTGTACATTAGTGAAAAGTGGTATAGAAACCACAACCATCAGCTTTCTCATTCACAATCCACTAGGAGGGGACACACTAGTGGCCAAGTGGTCTCTAATCATCATCATTATTTAGTTAGTGTTGTAATCAATAATCATGTTATGTAAAACTAGGGCTTGCCACTTTGAAATCACTAGTTTTCTAGAACTAGTCAGTCTACCTAGATACTCAAGATTCCATTGTGCTCAATCCCATTCAACATATTACCCAAACAACCAAAATAATAAATCATTACCATTAATTTCACAAATTTTTATAAACAAAGAACCTTCCATTACCCACACACCAAATCCATTTGAAACATGTCTTCACAACATGTACATTTTTAGAAAACTACATTGAAAATACAGAAATAACATCACATAATCAAGATAACCATTTTCATGGGTCAAGTCCCTTTCAAACCCAAACATGACCAATTTTACAATAAAATAAGATTCCCTCCATTATAAAATTCAGATGAAAAATAAAAAGTTCACATAAAGAATATATATTTCGATAAAAACCCGTTTTTTTTAAAAGAAAATTATTGTGAATCACATTATAATCTCAAGTTCCTTTATCAATACACTTTACACCCTTTACACAATCATAAAAATACTACCAACTGTCACCATAAGGAAGCACAACACAAAATGACCATTTTCTCATGAAAACCCAATTTTCAAAATAAATTCAGGTCAAAATATTTCCAAAAAAAGTTTTTCACTACCAAAATAAATCATTGAACATATTTATAAACTCAAGAAAGAAAATTAAAATCATCCAAAAATGCAAGAGCATGGAACCACCAACCTCATTGTAGTAACCTCCAAAAATTGTTGTGAAACTGAAAAATCACTACCACTAGACCTTAGAATAGAAATATCCTACCCAAAAATCATGATTAAACGCTAAAAATAAATACAAGACCGAATATAGGTCACCAAACTCACTGGCCATATGAACCCCCAAGGAGAAGAGAAGGAACCTTAGAAAAGTGTGAAGGCCAAGAGGAAGAACCACTTACTTTGGGATTCCTTGAAGATTCAGGGTCAAATCCACCCATGGAAAGGATCCCAAGGAGACTAAGAGATCTTAGAGGAGGATTTGATGGTGTAATATCCTGAATGGGATGGATTTTAAAGTAATTAGAGTTTAATCATAATAGAACACAAAGGTAATTTTTAGAATTTAATGACCTAGATAGTCTACATGGTTTTTCAAACTGTATGATCACTATGTTGTTGTTACTATCCAAAGGGGTCATGTCACACAATTATTCACATGGTTTGGAAAACCATGCACTAACTGTGTGTTTCATCTCCATCAAAAATGAATCCTTGGAAAATAGTTTCCTAGGAAAGGCGCACAGTCCTCCCAAACCGTGTGTAAACCATGCTCCACCTACTATTCAACCAATATCATATATATTTTCACCAAACATCTTGGGGAAAACCCATGGACAAAATACAGGACAAAAAAATGAATGAAATACTTCAAAAATTGCACCCCATTACACCGAGTCTAACAAGAAAAACCGAGACCCATTAATGAACCGTATCCATGAACGAAAATAAAAACCCAAGTGTGCCAGAAGAACCTATACCAACAATAAATGTGATAAGAAATGTAATGATTTCACTCATGATATTTCTAATATGGTATGAATGGTTTCAAAAAATATCATGATATTACATTCTCTATAGGATCAAGTTCTGAATAATAAATTGAATCATGTAGAACACCATCCTTATCCAAAGATTGAACAAATTTTCATTAGATCCTTCATTTGGTAAAGGCATCACATGTTTTGTGTATATTATTATTTCCTCCTCATAGAACAATATATTGAGTCCATTGGGAAGATATTTTCTACCATCTAGTTCTCATAAGAATAGAATGTTCTACTGGAGGTATATCATTTTGATGGGGAAGCTGATCAGTGGGAGACACTAATCAAGAACACAAAATCCAAGGAAGAAATTGATTCTTTGTAATGGAAAGATTTGAAGAAATTTTTTTTCAATAAATATTTTCCTTAAACCCTCCTTCTAAATATGTAAAGGTATTTCATCATACTAATGAAAAATAAAGATGAGTCTATCAGGGAGTATAAGGAAAACATCACTGGGATTTTATGATATGCCTATGGATTTTTCATGAACACAAAAGTCATGGTGGATTTCTTCTTTAACAGACTAAAGCTGAGTCTACAAAAATTATTGGTCATTATATACTTCAATAGTTATGAGGAGATTTGTCATTGTTTTCCCCAGGTTGAAATGAAGATCAGAGACACTTAGTGGTCTCATGGGCCCAGTGAAAAAAAAACATGAAACCATTGTTTAATATGGGTGATAAACCCCATGAAGGAAAGAAAACCCTATGTCCCATGTGTCAATAGTTTGGGATGAAGTGTCCTAGAAACTACTTAAAGGAAACCATGATTTGCTTAAAATGTTTAATATTAAGGTATATAGATAATAAATTCTAATGGGATATGAATAGTCTCACTAATATAGAAAAATAAAGGAAGGTTCAGTTCAACACTCAGCCCGTAGTGTAGTGTTTCAACTACAACGAACATGGGAATTGTGAAAATTATATCTCTATGCCCAGGCTTGTTGGAGCCAATCAACAAAAAAATACTCCAAGGTAGTAAGGATGGGTATATGCTATCACCACTGTTGAGGTGGAGCCCTAAAATGACGTAACGATAAGTAAAATACCTGTTCATTAAAGAATAGTGAACATACTCTTTGATTCTGGTTCTACAAATTCATTCATATCATGGTTGTTTAGTAGAACTATTAAATCACCACCTGAAAATTTGGAGGTTTATTTATCCATGAGAACTGTAAATTGGGTAATTATTGAATCCAATGTTTAAAAATCCTCCCCAGTTAATGATTGTGGACTGAATGTCCCATCAAATATTGTCATAATCTCTTTGGTAGAGTTTGATACTATATTTTTCACGGATTGGATATCTTAATATAATGACAACATCAACTATCTGAAAAGGGATATCACTCTCACATCCTAAAGAATAATCCTATTCTATACAAGTGTAAGGAGGAAGATGAACCTCCTTTAGAATAATTTCCCCAATTGTGGACAATATTACCTTATGAGAAAGCATATCTAGCTTAAATGATTAAGACATAGAAGAAAATCATGCTCGAAGACATGCCCATTGTGAGGGAATACACTGATGTGTTCCCTAAAGAGTTTCCTAGTCGTACTCATGATCAAGAGGTTGGGTTCTCAAATTTAACTTATTTCTTGTTCTAAGCCTACATCAATGAAACCTTATTTAATGGGCATTATTGAACTCCAAGAACTGAATTAGAAGTAATAGGAGAATTTGGATAAGGGTTTTATACCCTCAAGTGATTCACCAAGGGTTTCTCTAGTTATATTAATAAATAAGATGGATGGATTAATGTGTCTCTACATTTATTATCTTTAACTAAACAAAATCATGATAAAGAACAAGTATCCCCTGCCATGGGTAGATTAATTTTCTGATCAGCTACATGGGGCTAGTTATTTCTCTAAGGTGGAGCTTCAGTTGGGATATAACCAAATAAAGGGGAAGAGGGAATATAGTCTAAATATTTACTTTCTAATGAGGTTTGGACACTATGATTTCATAGTGATTCCCTTTAGGCTCACTAATTCTTTATCAATTTTCATGTATTTAAGGAATAGTGTCTTTTAAAATTACCTCAACAAATTTGTGGTAGCCTATATTGATGACATTCTGATATACTCCAAGAGTAAGGAGGAACATGATGTGATATTTGAATAATATTATAAAGAATTGAAAAGGGATAAAATTATGTAAATTATTGTAAATGGGTGTTCTTGTTGGAGGAAGTATCATTCTTGGGGCATGTAATCACCGATAAATGGATATATTTGGAACCTTCCAAGACAATGGAAATCAAAGAGTTTCCCAGGCCAATGTCTGCTATGGAAATCCATATTTTACATGGTATATATGGGTGTTATTAGTCATTTGTGAATAAATTCTAATGATTTTTTAACCCACTAACCATGTTTACTCAAAAAGAAGAAAAGTTTATCTAGACTAGTGAATGTTAAGACTAATTGAAATAGTTGAAAAAGAGGCTTATCACTGCACCTGTTATCACACTACCAACATGTTGGGGACCTATTTGTGGTATAAAATGATTCTTCCAAGATGGTATTTGGTTATGTGATGATGAAAAATGACAATTTGATAGCCTAAAACTCAAGGAAGCGGAAAATCCATGAGAATAATTGTCCCATGCATTATCTTGAGTTGGCATTTGTGATCTTTGCAATGAAAATATGGCGGTAATATCTCTTGGGGAAGAAGTGTGAGAAATATATTAATCAAAAGAATCTCAAATATTTATTCACACATAAGGAGACTAATATGTTATAGAGAGTATGGTTAGATCTCATCATGATTTATGACTTCTCAATCCACTACAAACTAGGTAAAGAAAATAAGGTAGATGATGCTCTAAGTAGAAAGGATCCTGCATCTTTTTCAATGATGAGAATTGATAAGGATCTAATATTATTATACCTAAAAAGGGAGGACATGGGGATTGTTAAAGAATTAATATCATAAATTATTTCTCAAATTATTTCTAAACCATTCCTTATGGAGAAAAGAGAGAATTCCCAAAGCAATGATGTGGAAATTCTTAAGAAGGGGGAAGCCATGAGAAAAGTAAAATCCAAAAAGTTCAATATGGATGTGGATAGGGGCGTGATATTTAGGTCATGGTTATGTGTACTATCTGATCCAAAGATATTGAAGGAGATTATAAATCATTTACATAGCTCATCATTCTCTATTCACCCAGAGAGCACAAAGATGTATCAAGATCTTCAGGAGAACTATTGGTGTGACAATATGAAAAATGAGATCACTGAGTATACATCAAAGTACCTGGTATTTTAGCAAGTGAAGGCTAAAATTAAATATTCTAAGTGGATTATGTAATCATTACACATACCAACATGTAAATGGGAAAAGATCACCATGAAATTTATCATTGGACATCCAAATACTTCCAGATGGAATAATGCTATATGGGTTGTTGTGGATAGTATTACCATGAAAAATCATATTATTCTAATTTGAGAAGATATCTCACTGGATCAAATTTTACAAATATATATTAGATAAGTGTTAAGATTTAATGGAGTACCAATATAAATTTAATTTTATCAAGATCTAAGATTCACCTCGAAGATCAAGAAAAGTATCCAACATGCTCTAAGAACTGTGCTGATGTTCACTATGACCTGTCATCCTCAAACTGATGTCCAATCTAAGAGGACTACTCAGAAATTGGAAGACTTGTTGAGAGAATGTTCTATGGGATTTAAAGTGGGATGGTACTAACATCTTCCTTTGTTCTAGTTCTCTCACAATAAAAATTTTAAATCAAGCATCCAAATGGCTCTATATGAATCCCCTCATAAGAAAAGATGTGGAACACTAACATACTAGGATGATGTCAGTGAAAATAATCTTCTAGATATTAAATGTTCAATGAAATACTGAAAAAGGTGTAAAACATTTAGAATCACATCAAATCATCCCAAATTCTTCTAAATAGTTATGTAAAAAATCATTGACAAGACCTTGATTTCAAGTTTGGAGACATGGTATTTCTTTACATATATCCATGGAAGAGGATCATGAGATTTGGTAAGAAAGGAAATGCTAAGTCCCATTTACATCATCCCCTACAAGATCCTTAATCATGTTGGACTTGAGGCCTATCGACTAGCACTTCCACATACCATGTCTCAAGTACATGATATATTCCATGTATCCCTCCCGAGGAAGTACAAACCAGATCCTTCATACGTAATAAATTCAGAGGTGGTACAATTAGAAGATGATATCCCACATGAGGAATATCTAGTGAATATCTTGAATTGTTGAGATAAAGTTATACAAAAAAATACTAATCACCTTATCAATGTACTATGGAGTAAACATATTTTCAAAGAGGCAATATATGAACCAGAATAAGTGATGAAGGAGAATTAACCAAACCTATTTTCCACTTATAATTTACAATGAAATTTCAATGGTTAAATTTCATAAATGGGGATGAATGTAATGACCCAAAATTTTACAAGTGGAAATTCCATTCTTTTAATTATTTCATATTGTTTAAAAACACATTAAGAACACAATATAATCATTATAAATGAAGAATTAATAAAATAAGAGGTATTTCTAGAAGTTAAGGAATCCTTACCAATGAAATAGTTACTTGACCTTAGGAATAGTAATATAACCCTAAATAATAATAAATCGGCCAGTATAATAGTTAGCTTACGCATGAAATAATAAATAAAATTTATGCATCCAATAAATGAAAATATGATATAATTACATCATAGTGTAAGTAAATAATTTTAATATAATAATTAATTAAGTGTTTGTAGTTTGGTAAGTTATAAATATTTAATTGAAATTTTATAATAAACATAATGATGTAAATGAAAATTTATTTTCAAAAAATGTATTCATAAATTAATATTTTTTTGTCTTATAATTTTAAGATAATTTTATGTGACCTTATTTAATTTTTCAAAGTGTTACAAAATCTGTTATAATTTTAAAATATATTTTTTTCCAAGTAATGATTTTAAATCTAATATAAATTTCACATATATGGAAAATTATTTTCATAAAATGGAGGTCAATATTTAATTCTAAACATCTAAAAAAGGATAGGGTGAATTTTTTTTATTTTTCTAATATACTTCAATTTTTGGTCAATAGTCAAATACGATAATTAATGGTTAAAGCTAAATACATGAATTATAGAGTCATATATGATGAATGGATGATTTAAGCCAAAAATGTCAAACTATATTCATTAGTTAATTATTTTTTGGTGAAAATTCTAAAATTATTTATAGTTCAGAGGCAAAATATTAAACAAATGAGTAAAATAATGAGAAAACACCCCTCTCCTCCACTATAAATACCCACTCACCACCTCTTCTCCTCAGAAATTCCAAGATCTTATCCTGGTAATGATTCTAAAAAAATCATCCCAGTCTGCTCCCCCATGTCCAGGATCACATGGCCTCATCAAAATAACTAAACCATTTCCCTAAGGGGGTTTTTAAGGAGGAGATACTTAAGAGGTAAATTAATCTTTCATTTTATTTTTATTTATTTTCATGTTATTTTAAAATTATCCCATCACCTCCTCTTATCCAGATGGTATGATAAATCAAGTACCTCACATATACTATAATATTATTATTCTAATGGAATAATATATCATTAAACCCCTCTCTTCTCAAATTTATTCAAAATTTGAAAATGTTTTTCGTGAGGTGTTAATTTAACACCTTCAAGGATGAATTTTTCTTCCATTAACACCTTCAAGGTTGGTCACAAAACCATTTGTATGGTTAAAAGAAATTTAATATATGTATTAACACCTATTTAATATTTTTGAATCATTATATACACATTAAGATAAATAATAAAACAAAACAAGTTCTTCATGAGTGAAAACCGACCAAAATAATCCAAACGATTATCACTAGCATCTTACCAAGGATTCATCGGAATCCAAAAAAAGAATTATATAAACATATAACATTATTTATTTTCATTAATAATGTATAACTTAAATTCTATATTTCTATTTATATTTTTTATGAACTTTCATACTCATATAAAAGTGAACAGATCCTGAAAATTAAGAAAATGAGCACTTACGAAAGATGAAATTGAACACTATAAATCATTAAAAAACATAAAACAACAAATGAAAATTATAATAAATCAATTAAATGAAGAAAGTTTTATGAATTAATTATTTAATGGCTTTAATTTGATTATTTATTACATTAAGAACAAGTGAAGAACCATTTTAGGCATATGGTAATGAATTCTACCAGAACCTCCATTTTCCCTTCAAGTTACTCCTTTTCTCTCTTTACCACAACATAATGATTTTTTTGTATTATTTTTCTAAATTATATTAATATCTTCCAAACTCATGTATCTAGATCAGATCATCCCTATTTGATGGGGGTAATAGGTGTTTTAGTAGGGTTACCTTTCTAGTTATTCATGATAAGAAAGCCCGATTCAAGGGAACTTCTCAATTTCTTACCCACTTCCAAGTAGACCTCATAACCTGTTTTAATCCACCATTAATTTTTTTTAAAAAATGACTCATTTTATAGTGATAAATTAACTTAGTTCATTTCAGTTTTTATGAAAACAAATATTCTTAATCTGATTAAAATTTTGTTTAATATTTCCCTTAAATAACACTTAAATATTTCATTTCTAAAGCTTCATAAACAATACTTTTACATGTTTCTACTTAAATCGGAAATATATTATCATTGTCCATTCATATATTATATTATTAATGTCTAAGTAACTGTTGAATCCATTCTTTCAGGGAAACATTTATGGTATGCTCCTTAGTTTTGCCTTGTGACATGATTATTATACTCATTTATTTCTCTGGGTAACCCTTACATTTATTCTTCCTGTGGAACACATATTCATAAACATGTTATTATGGGTGCACCCATATATTTATCCAATGAATTATATAATTTTTAGTCTCATGAGATGTCATGCTGGGATATAGAGTGAACCTAATTCCTTTATGGGACTTTTTCCACCATGTCTTTGCAGTTACACTTGAATCATGATTATGCCATGTTATATGTTGTTTCCACATTCCAAAGATGCCATGATTATATGTTTTCATGTTATACATGTTATTTTTTATTATTTTTATTTATTTTAATCTCATTTAATGTCATCATGTTATTATTTCTAATCCATGTTCTATTTTTAATTCCTATACATATTTCTTTACTGGGATTTTTAGCTCATCCCTTTTTCTCATTCATTCATGAGGTTATCCTATGAAGTTATATGATCTAAATTGAAGTTAAGATCTGATTATGGAGATTAAATAAAAGGTTTTTTTATAATGATTAATTTTGTACATAATATTCCAAAGACACTATAATTTATGATCCTTGGATTCTAATTTTATGGTTAATTATGCTTGAAATCATGTAATGATATTTGTAAAAGGATATGGTCTCTATAACTATATATAATTCAAAAATCAATATAATTATACTTAAAAAACTATTTCTTCATAAGTAATTCATTCCACACATTATATATAACACATTAAAATTTCACTTAGGTCTGTTAAATATTGAATTTCAAAGAATTATCCATTAACACAAGTTAATTCATTTCAATTATAATAATAATTCAAAATATTCCCTTATCATTAACAATGATACATATAATTAATTACATTCTATTTGAATTATTCTTAATAGTTTTTATTATCTCCCTGAATACCATTTTATCAGATTCTTGTAAAATTCTTTCATTTCAAAAGTCAAATTAATTACTATTTTTATTAGTTTTTAAATAATTCACTTAAATAATATCATAAGTATTCTAATAATAATATTTGTATTCTATAAAATTTTTGACATATCCTCTTTAATATAAATTTAATATGTTTTTTTCCTTCTACATCCATCCCATGTATTGATTTCTAACACATAAACTAATCTAATGATAATGAATTTAATAATCATTTTAATGGCACCAAAATAATGTAAAAAATTTAATAAAATATAAATTATTTCCCAATTTCACTTATATTAATATTTAATTATGAAATTTTAATCCCCTTATAATGATTGAAATTCAACATTAATTCACATTATGATAATTATGTGTCACCCATATATTGTTTACAACATTTATGTGTAATTATTTTATTGTGAATTCCAATATATATATATATATATATTAACTAGTAAAATTATAATTAATTTCACAGTCATATTTTAAAATACATTAATTATTAGTTTATTATACTAACATAAAATATTTTTTAATTTATTTAAATAAACACTAAGGGAATCCTTGAAAATCTAATGAATCTATTTTTGATTTATAGCATTAACAAAATTATTTTCACTTGTTAAATTAAATTATGACGTTAGAAATATTGAATTCAACATCATCAATAATTTCTTATATTCAACTATGTAAGATAATTTAATAATAATTATAATCATAAAATACTAATATTATTATATAATTTTACCCATAAAAATATAAAAAATAATTTTTTTATTTTTATATAATATATGTTATAAATTTATGAAAATGCTATAAAATGGATTTACCATATTTTTTTGGTCTTGTGCGTGGAAAATAAATCTACAAATTTATTGTAATAAGCTATAAAACAATATATAAATAAATTAATATATTTATTATTTTTTTGGTAATTTAACAATCTACCATGTAACGAATGAACATAGAAAATTACAAAAATTTTGTATTCGATTTTAAATGCCTCAATCATCAATATTTTCTTTGGTGTTATTCATGAACTCTAAAGTGTTTTAGAGATATTTTGGTACAATGTTAAATTATCCATAAACACGGAATAGAGATTTATGAATATTAATCATTATATCAATTAAAACCATATTTCATTGGATTTGTATCATAAATATAATATCTCTATGAATAATATAATTTATGATTCTATTAAATAATGAGTTTAATTAAACATAAATTGATATGGACCTAAAATATATATTAAGGAATTATTGTAATATGTATTTTAGGTTCTAAAAATCTATATTGCATTAGTTTTGTTTCAACATTGGATTTATAGAAGTAAAATGATTCATTAAGATTAAATTTTATTCATTTGAATCTCAGAGAGAATATATAATCATAAAAAAAATATCTTTATAGTATATCATAAACTATGTATCAAACTTTGGTGTCTATTTTTCAAATGGGTTCATCTTAATAATTTCTTTCCATATTATAGGGTTTAATCTAATTTAATTTTTAATCAAGTTTATTTATCATAATAAATTTTTATCAAGAAAACTTAACCCTAGTATATAAATAAACGTACAAGTAGAAATTATAAAAACTTTTTATAGTTTTATGTGTTTGAAGATAAGGATTCATGATATAAATGCCTAATTTAATGAATTATATATCTAATCCTCTAAATAATATAATTAATTTTTAGTGTTTTAATATTTTCTCATGATTTAATGAAAATTGATTCATTATATTTTGGTCAATTGAATTTAATTATTTTTTTTCTTTTTAGAAAATATCTTGTCAATTTCTTGATAAAAATCAAAGGTTTACAAGTAAAATTAGAGATGAGGTCTCAAAATTATATCATACAATGGTTTTGAAATAATGGACCATAATATTTCATTAGTGATTCCATGTTCTTCAGTGAACTTTCATTCTCTAGTGGTTTTCGCCATATCATGTGAATCATATACCCCTAGATATATGCCATTTCATCTTAATAATGAATTTATAGAACATGTTTAGGTAAAAATAATTTTTTTAATAACTAATAATTGTTTTTAATGATCTCGACACTAATATAGAATGTTCATACTGAACTAGAAAACTCTAAAATTTCCAACCCAATAGAAGAAAACTATTCTAGGATCAATATTAAATTATATTTTTAATCATATATCTTGTTAAGGAGAAAATTAATTTTTTTACAATTTTAAATTATTAATTTATATTTCTAGATAAATAATCCTTGTTGTTTTGGTAAATAAAAATCATACCTTATATAATTAAATTGAGTAATAAAAAATCTAATAAATTTAAAATAGTTTCAAAATTTTAGATTCATGAAAAGTCATTTATAAGAATGAAACCCATACAACTACATTATTCCCAACATTAAACCAATTTTTCCTTGAAATGAACATAAATAATCAATATCTTAATTAATGCATATATTCTTATAAACCATTAATTTCAAAAAGATGAAACCTCCCATATGTTTCTCAATTAGTTAACAAAAATCTGTGATGAAACATGGTACATTGCTAAAGCATACAACAAATCTTTTCAAAATATTTTGATATATTATTAAAATATTTTTTAAATATAAATAAATAATCATAAAGATTCCATTTATGGAAAATTTAATTTTATAATATTATATATAGATAAGAAATCATTTTTATAAAATATTTTCACATGATAAAACGTATATCCACCACAAGATATAATCAAATCATTATTATCAAACAACTAATTGAACCAAAATAATCATTTTATTTAACCCTTATCCAACACCTAAATGAGTTAAAAAAATAATAATCACCTATAATAAATATTTATATCACATTACCCAAAAACACAACTACTTGAATATATGAGACATGATTAACAAGTTCCTCAATAACTTGATACATTCACCAATTTACCCATGGAAAAGAGAAATATCTTCCTCACCTTTAACAACTAATCTTAATGCTTTCATCCATACATGTATAATCGATACAAATATAATCATAAAAAATTTACCAAAAAAATACTCAATGATCGTGAAAATAAAAAAATCAAGATTCGACACAGCGACGATATATGCACTACACTAAAAAATGTCCATCTATACCAAAAATATCACATAACCATTCCTTATTTTATTTGATAAAACTAACTGATAAATAAAATTATATAAGATTGAAATAATTTGACTATATCATAATTTAATACCATTAAATCATCTCTCAATACCTTCATATTCACTAGTAATTCCCACAAAAAAAGTTAGAACCATGATGAGAATAATACATATCATATACTATTTCAATGAAACTAATGGATAATTCTTGGTATGGAAGTTAGTATAAGGTTTAACTTTACTAAAATTTATGCAATGTATAATTATAAATTAACTCAATTACAAATGGTTTTGATTAATAAAATAATAATAAATATTTTATTATTTCCTCACAACCACTTATAATCATTTCATTGAACACTTTTTGCATGAATTATTATTAATTCTAGAAATAACATCTACCCAAACTTTGATAATATTTAAGAAACATCACAAAAAAATGTGAAACACCATAATAATTATAAGATTCATTCCTCAATAAATCACTACCCTAATTTAAGAATTAATCAATTTCATTTCATATTTTCATGAATTGATCCAGTATACATTTCCTTGTAGAATCAAATATTTATCTATCCTCAAATCTAGAAGAAAGTACAAGAATCATAATTATTTCAACAAAGTGAAAATCCAACCAACCCATTTCACAAAACCATCAAAATATTAGTTTAAGACTATTTATTTCAATTTAATTTTATATATTTTGACTATATATAGAATTTAATTAAATATAACTTTGATTAGCTAACACATTATCATCAAGTAGAAATATATTACATTATCTCATCACCACTCTATTATTTAATCTACTACATGTAATGTCTTTTATATACACCCACATCTTACAATCATTGTTTAAAATATTTAATACTTTATCCTGACCCATTTCATCAAATTGGAAGAGCAATGTCCTTTCTATATACCAATTACATGATTGTTATTCTCCAAAACCAAGAATAATATCTGATAAAATTATAGTGATACTAACTGAAAATCCACCCATTGTATGAGTGAAATCACTTAGTTAATGGGGGAGGGATCTGTGATTCATAATTTTTTTAACATTTTCATACTCAAAAGTTTCCATGATCTTGAAATAAATCATAATATAATGATTTTATATGTGAATATTTCATAGTAATAAGAATATAATTATTTTTATAATAACATTAAATTCTTTAACAACATCAAAATACTAGTATGTTGTCACTATGTTTCTTCCTTCTTTAAAAATTATACTATTGAGTTCCCCCTTCTTCTTAATCATAATCTTGTTGCAAGAAATTAAGCAAGAACCTATTTTAATTCTATATTCTATTTATCTTCGATAAATAAAATAGTGTAGGGTATTTATTATTCAATGAAATTATTGAGATCTTCCCCTATTCATTATCTACTTTGATATTCACTGAATATTGGTAAATATTTTTTCCCAAAATCATTAATGGTTATTCCTAAAAACATCCTTTTCTATCCCCTCTTGAGTAAAAAATTCTCAAAACCTTTTCTAGATTACTCCTAACATTGAATTTCAAATATTTAATTTGAAATTACTTCCTTAAATGAACCACTATATACTCCCTTTAATTCCTCTACAAGTCACCACAACTATTAATATTTAAAAAAATTGATGATAAATGATTTACTTATTTCTATCAGAAATATCTTCCAAATTTTCATCAACTACATAATAAACAGATTGCCTTACAACATGGAGTCCCCAAATTGAAGAAAGAGACATAATATTTTATTATTATTGTTAATGAAATATCACCATGCGTCACCTAATTTAAATCTATCTTAATAATATACAAATTATTCAAGACTCGGATTTCTTTTGTTTAGTTGAATTTATTAAATTAGATAATGTGTTATAGTCATACTCTCAATGTATAGTTTTTACAATTGAAAGTTTACTCTTTTCATATGAATTTACATTTTCATAAGAATTTATATTTTATATAAAATATAATTTCATACACTTCTAAAAAAATGTTACAATAATACAGAATCAATATCTTAGGTAATACTGAGTCCTCGAAGTCATGCACGAAAGTTACATAGACTCCCAATATTTTTATACTGAACTTTTATGAATTACAAAAAGTTATACACAAAAGTCATACACCCTTCAAAATTAATACAGTCTATCATGAAATCTTACAATGCTTCTTTGGAATCTGTACATGATCATGGGTGACTTCTAGACATGGTGAAATTATAATTATTTTCAATGGCATACCATAGATAACTCAATGTTATACAAAATTTTGTCAATATGAAACATTTTGAACTCGGTCACTAGTAATCCATCTTTTATCCTGATTAAGAGAATCCAATGATATTAAAAACTTTTTCATATATGTCCAAACATCCAAGAACATTAACCTCCTATAATTAAACATTATATGAAGTTATTTTGAGTATTAATTATTCAGTTAGAACACATTCTGACATAATATACCATATCTATATAAAAATTATCTAAAAAATATTTTCTATATGATTTCCAAATTTTTAATAGAATGTCATAAATCTCACAACACAACAAATTCTTATCCGACCTTCGAGAATTTATTCCAAGGTCATTTTTTTCTCAAACTAACTCAACTCATGAATTATCCGCCGTAATATTCCCCTTTTTATTCCATTAGTAACCAATGAAGATAAAAAATAAAAAATAAAGTATTAGAAATGAATCATCAATCAATAATACCAATCCTACTTGAAATAACGTGGTTTATGAGACAAACAAATCTAATGACAAACTCATGTTCTCTATAAAAATAGTGATTTACAATCAGTTCTTCATAAATTTGAATTCTTCTTGAGTACACTTTAAAAAACACAAACATTTCTCAATATGTGACCCTATATAAGAGCAGATATTCCACCAATTATTTAAAACCAACAAAATATTCAAATTACATTTAATAAATGAATTTATACATTCATTATAAAAAATAGATAGAAAAATTTAAAAAATACACACACCATACTTTGAAAAAACAGTTTGAAAATTAAAAATATTCTCTCTAAATACATGATCCCCTTAAATTAGGTAAAAACAATATTAGTGAATACTTCCCTAAAATTAAATTCTCCCCTTTTCAAAACACAAAAATATAAACATAAATTAATATTTATATATATTTTTTCATTTCAACAACATTTAAAACAATATCCAAAGACAGTATTATAGAGGGGACTGATCATCACACCATAGCCTTGTAAAAAGAGAGATGAAACTCTAATATACACAATTTTTTTAAAATCATCATTTTCCAATGTTTTAGTGAACATGTCATCCATTTTCTCCATTTTAGGAAAAAATTCCATCACCAATGAATTTATCTCTACAATCTTTTAGATGGAGTGATATTTGATTTCAATGTGCTTTTGACATGAATTTTAGTCAGAAATATTTGAAAAATTAGTAAATCTTTGATTATAACAACTTATAAGTTGTTCCATATTCACTTTCGCATTAAGGTCTTCCATTTGAGTTCTCATCCACATAGATTTGGTACTATCTTGAATTTTAGATGAATCATTTACTGTAATAGTATTTAGAGATATAGAACTCAACTTCTTTGTGTGAAAAAAACCACACATATGCCCAAGATAGATAATTCAGCCTTATGTGGATTTTCTCCCATCCATGGTTCCTACCCAATCTATATCGGTATAACCAAACATAGTCAACATTCCTTTTGTATTATATTTCATCCCATAATTTGTTTTATTTTATGAATCTAATGATACTTGTTCTAGACACATGATGTTGCATTTTGTTTGTACTTTTAAATCTTGCACAATCGATGAAAACTTAGACTATATATATCCATAATGTTTAAAAGTATTATATACATACCATAATCTTTCAGAATTATGTTTTATTCACTTAATTTTCTTTATAATGTTTAGAAAACGTTTTTCCTATTGAGATATGAGTTGAAACGGGTTTTAAAACCTCCATGCCAAAAATTTTAAGAGGTTCCCAATCACCATTCTCTTTATAAATAAAGATATTATCAATCTATTGAGAAAGTTAAGAGATAAGAAGGTAAATAAACTCACCATGTATGAAAATTGTGAACATATTTTTCATCACCTTTGAAAAATTCATAAAATTACGTTATACTTTCTAATAAATTGTTATATTTTACATAATCAATAATAGTAATGGAAACTTTATAGTCATCTTTTTGGTATGTGTTTTTTTCCAATCATTCTTATCTAAAATTTAATATCTTTATGAACATATCCATATTATTGTACCAACCTATGGGATCTATTTCAACCTTTATAAATTATTTTTCAATGTAAAATAAAAAATTATCATCTGCTCTAACATGAAACAATATGGTTTCTCAAAATAAACATCCACATTCAGCTTACTATTTAAGAAAAAACTCTTGATATCCATTTTAACAACTCTATATTGATATTAAGTAGAAATAACTAAAAATATTTTTATGTACTCAATCCTAGAATCTTGTTCAGAGGCCTCATAAAAATCTAATCCTTTAATATTAGAACAACCATTACATACATGTCCTTTTTTATTTCCAAGCATGTCACAATTTTATTCCAATATTGTTCTTGTCTTTGGGACTATGTGCCAACTCAAATGTATAATTCTTCTCTATCTAGTCTAGTTAATCAATAATGACATCAAACCGTTATTCATGATCAAATGCTTCTTCAACATCTCTTACATCAAATTGATAGAATAATAAGACACGTGATTTTTTTATCAATAGATATGATCATTTGAATATATTTTCTTTATATAATTTTTTCTAGACCCCTACCACTCTTTTCAATCGTGGGTGAGATGACTGGGGTTTCTACTAATCATTGGACTTGTCTAAAAAATCATTTTCAATGTCACCTTTTTCAATATTTTCCCTATTTGATAAAACTACATAATTCTATTTGACTAAAGTGGATTCCTCTTAATCACTTATGGAAAATTATTATTTATGTGTGACTTCTTTAAATAAATGTTACAAAACATAAACATAGAAATTATCAGGTCGCTTTTCAATTTTACCTTATTACAACCCTGGTGTCCTCGTCCATTTAAAGGAAAGCGTATAAGGATACCATCAACGCATATTATATCAAAAAATTCCCAAGACTTCCACATATATCTTTGATAATTTTGTGTCTAAAATGTAAAATAAATCAATTTAGACTTGAGGTATTCTTTTAATATAGCTCATATTATGGATTGTAAAAACAACTCCATAAACCATAGTTTTTTTATTTGAATTCCAACTCCACTTTATTGTCTCAAAAAAAATTTAGAGGTATAACATTTTATCAAAATGGTCTTATCCTTCTACCCCATGCTTATTTTTTTGTATTTCCATACTAATATTTTTTGGTTTATATGTTTCACTAGGTTCTTAGAGAACATGATTCATTTTATTGTGATAACCAAATCCTTTATTAGTTTACACAATATTATTATCTACCCAAAAGTTGCATTTGTAATTACCACACTTGTTTTCATAACTTTTCGTGATATTATTTAACATATTAAGATACTCTAATTATTGTTTCATAAAAAATGCAATAAATATGAGTAAATACATTAATAAAAGAATTAAAATACTTATATCATGTTTTTATTACATTCTTAAAGTCCTACAAATGTCAGAATAAATATTATCTAAGCGATGATACTTATGAAGTATAACTTTATTTTGAAATAAATTTCTAATATTACCCTCATAACATGTAAAGTATACTAAATAACTTCTTCTATTAATTTCAGAAACATCATGGAAACTTTTTTTTTGTAAAATTTTGTCATATTACTTTTAAATATATATCAAAACCTTATATTTCATAGCATTTTTTCATAATTCTCACTATTGTATCATGAATCATGATCATCACCCCCTTGAAATAAGTTGCCCTTAGTTCGCTGTCCTTTTGTAAAAATGATTCAAAACTCATATATTTTTACTTATAATCCTTTTTTTAATATAACATCACTACCTTTGTAAATGCGCTAGTAAAAACATAATAGGATGTGTTTCAATCCATCTACATAAATTTTTTTAGATGTCATATTTTCTTTTCAAATCATTGCTACACAAACCCCTTTTAATTTAAGTGAACCATTATGAATAAAGGTGACTAAAAATTATTTATAATATTCAACATTATAAAATCATATTAAGTCTAATTTCAAGTGTGAAGGGTATTAACTATACTAAATACATTGTAATTCTCATTTTGAAAACTTGTGAGAAACCTCTAGAAGAGAGGCCTTTTCCATTCCTAGATCCTTATTTATTTAGGCTTATGACTATTGATGTTTTTGCATTTTTGAGAGAGTAACATGGCGAGGAAACATAAAAAAAGGTTTCTATAATTATCATTCCTCTCATAATTGTCTTCTGAACATTGAAATTTATTTTAAACTTTTAATTATATTTTTCAAGTTGTTTCTAAATTAATTTTCATTTATCGGGATGACTCCCCTTCATGTGATTACCAAAAACCTTATCGATTCATAGATTGATTGATGATTTAGGATTTTTTTTATATATTACCAAATCACCCATATTTACAATAATATCAATAAAAGTCACACTTTACTCTATAAGATGTTTTTTTTTCTAGAATATGACACTTTCCAATTTTCTTAATTTTTCCCAAAAATATTTTATTTATTTTATGAAAAAAATTATAGTGAACTCCTAAAATATTTTTCTTTAACCTAATATTATTATTTTCCATTAGATATACACTAAATGTATCATTTTTTAGTTGATGTTTAGGTTATTTTATTTTTGAAATTTGAATGATATATAAAATTTATACACAAACATCACCATGATAACTTTCTCCTATTTATCAGACAATGTACCAAAATTATAATGTTTTTTCTTCTATTTTTAAAGTGAATTTAGATGATCTTAGAGAGACTATAACTTCTTTGAAAATTCTATTAAATCTTAATTAGTGTTCTTGAAAATTAATATGAATTTATTTTGATCCTTCTCAATAATCACCAATTTCTATTGACTACTATTACACTACTTATCATTTTCATTCAATTTCTGTCCCATATTTATATTTATGATTTTATCATCACTACAAATATTTTCAGATTATCCATAAACATTTTAGAACAAGAATTTTCTTCAACATGATTGGATTACTTACTATTGGAAATTTGGTCATATTCTTTATACTTCATTGTTTATTTTTTAGGATTTGAAATTTTTATTAGACATTCCTTCAATAATCTCTTAAAAATAAAATCTATATTAGTTTAATCTTCTTCAAAAACATATTCAATACTTTATTCTATTGTAAAATTATATTTTTTCTCCTTAACAATGAGTAGTTTCCCATAAGCTTCATCACTGAAAGTCTCAACTTAATTTTCAACATAACTGTTTGACCTCATTAATTTAATAATAAAAAATTACATTTTTTACATTTATAATGACTTTACTATTTTATGATGGTGGTTTATAATATAATGAAATATGTTGAAAATTTGGATAAGTGTTGGGATGAGTCATTATTACTTCAAAATGACTAACTAATAGACATTAGACACTGCTAGACTTGACTTATCGCCAAAACCAAGTCATCGCTAAGACGACCTACTTCCAGGCTATGTCACCACCAAACTAAAGACCCCATTGTGATGAGCTATTGTCGGGTTGATATACCACCAAGATCATTTAAATATAGAGATATCTTTACAAGTGTATGTCATTCCATTATTTTTGATACAATATATGTTTTTCTTAATTTGAATTAAATAATCCCATGGGAAATATTATGGGATTTAGTGAAAAGAATTATTTTCTGATTGTTTTCCTAACCATTGATGGTATTCATTAATGATAATGTTAGATCCTATAATGAAGATATAGAAGTTATCAATGATTATTCTTCAAACAAACCCTTCAAAATGCAGTCCTTTATACTTTAAAAATACCAGATTGTGTGCACGAGATCAAAAGATGGATGATCAATAAGTGTGTATGAATTTTTATATACAAGAAGGATCATCACTTGCGATCATACAAGTTTCACTCCTATTGATTTTAATTTGTTAAATATAGAAAATAATTGAGTATAAAGATAATTTCATACTATTAGAAAAGAGGTCCTTTACTAATACCGATTTTACTGCTACATTTAGAGTAGCATCTCAACCTCTTCACTGAGATGCATCTGAGGACACTAAATTTTTTTTGAGCACTTTAGACCAAGCTACATCACTTTTTACATTTATATATCTTATTTATTTCTCCTTATTTACTTTATCTATTATCCGAGTAGTTATTTTTTTCTATTTTTACCAATATACACTATCTCTTGTGCTAAAACTAGAGAATACTTGATATTCTATCCCTCTTTTCATTTTCTTACCCACTGCATTTGTGGAAGAGGTCCCTAGGTAGCCCAAGTTGTTTTCTATTAAAGTGTAACTATGAAAGAGGATTTTGATCATGGAAATCTTATAAGTTATTTATTTTATACACAATCATGATTATGGATCATATTATTGATATATAATCTACTTGTAAGTGGGGTATTTCCATGTTGATGGGATTATATCTCAACTTGAGATTGAACCCCTTATTTATTTCTCTATGTGATTATGTCTATTTTTCATTATTTTAAAACATTAAAATGTATTTTTTATTTAATGGTAAACAAAATTGGTATAATGATATATAATTTAAATAGTGTTTATATACGTATTTGATTGAGTAATAGATTTCAAAAGATAAATAAATTCTTATATTGTTTAATCTAAGTACTAATAAATCTTTCAGTAATCTTTTAAAAGATCAAAATTATATTAAACTACAATTTTGATTAATGGAGAGAATTTTATTTACTTGGGAGATTTTATTTAAACTTTTTCTTAATAGAAAGTTTTATTGGGAACTCAATTCACCCCCTCTTGTGTTACTCACTCAGACCAAAATTAGGTATCAAAGGTTTTCAAAATTGTTTCAAATGTAATTTTAGTTGTGTTTTAAAAATACTATATTAATATTAGATCTAAATTTAGTTCTTTAATGGATAAAAAATAAGGTTCTGCTACCAACAGACAATAATTCATTAATGGGACAAATTATGCCTAGTAGATAATAAAGATGAAAGTTAATACTGAGAGCATGGTTATTGAAATACGGACTGCTATAGTAGATAAATATGAGATACTTAATACTTATAGAAATACATGTGAAGACCCTACCAATGTTTCATTTAATTAAAACTATATAGATATAAATTATATTTAATGTTCTTTGGATGATGATTAATTAAATAAAATAACTTCTTGAGAAATTGATTTCAAAATATGGGACACCATAACTGTTCCTCATGAAGAAAAAACTAATCTTAAACAAATGAGATTGAATACATATATAATTAAATATGGTACATTTATAATTAATCTTGATGAGCTTGTTTCTGATATATATCTAAATTCCAATGAAATATAAAATACAATGAAATATTTGGGAAAGGAGACCAATGAAAAATATCATGGCATGCGACTTTTTAGATGCCTACTAGAAAGATGGAGGGGAACCTCAATATCTATAACAACTCCAGTCTTTATTTCACATTAATTCATGATTTATTAAAAAATATTATAAATTTAAAAACCTGATAGATTTAGGATTCGATTGTATTTTGAGATATGGTACATTATATAACAACATAAACTAGTAAATAAATTATCTTTGTTGAAAGCTTCCTCAACATGGACATATTATTCCTTTGTACTTAAAACATCATGGGATAACATAATGACATACATAAGAATGGGGTGAGAAATAAATCCTAGTAAGGGAAAAAACTTTACATAACATGAATAAAGTAAAGCATGTTAGAAAATAGGAATATAAATTAGAGGAAAAGGTGTGATAAGGATAAACTTAAAAAATTATGCATGATAAAATATGATAACCTAGAGGAAACAAGTGAAATCTGGAAACAACTTAAAACAATGCAACATAAAAATAAGATGAGGATAATTTCCAATACATAATGATGGAAAAATTATTGTGATGGATTCGATTCACTCGATAATCCCTTTTATTATGTCTAATGAGACTAAAACATCACTAAATGTATTGGAGGGGTTTATAATTTTAGGTGCACCCACCTATTTCATTTCATTATCATGCATAAGATTTCCACATATATCATACAACATGGAATAATTTAACATCACATTTTATTACATGATTGTGGAGTGTGTAATAAATACAAGTAAGTCCCCAATAAAATAAGTATAAGTTAATAATTATTGATACCCTTGATAGGAAAAGGATACAACAATTCAATACATATTTTTTGCCTAGAAAATCGCGGAAAAATTTGAGTACCATAACAGGGGTGTATCAAAGTTCGTGAAAGTTCTTGATGAGAGTGAAAAGGGACTCTCATCATTTAAAAAAAATGATAGTAGGGGGATACAAAGGATAAAATACATAAGATAAAGAAGATACTTGAATAAATAGAAGAAGAAGAAGATCCTTTACATTGGGTGGGTAATTATAAATTCTTTGGAGGAGCTTCTTGAGAGTTTGGGAGAACCATTAGAGGAATCCAAAGAAAAGAAGTAATAGTAATGAAATTGTACAAGATTTTTAAGTGAATATAAATGAGATATTGTGTGGGTTTATATTGGAAATGACTGTGGCATTAATAATTATTTCTCATACTTAGGTTTTAGACTCTATATAATAATGTAATCAAACCACAAACCATCCCATGATATTTTTCCCACGGTTTGTAAAAAAGTGGGTTAGTTTTAATTATTTTATAAGTATAAGGGAATAATTTATTATAATAGTACCCTTGTTGATGTGGAAGTGAGTCATGTCCTTAGAGAATTGATTTTAAAAACTTCATATATATTATAAGTTTTCGAGGATTCATAATTTATTTATATAATTTAAAAAATAAATTGAAATTCACATAATTTTAAGGGTAATCATATATTTGGTAATTTATACCTTTTATAGTATATATTATATCACTTTTGGGTCATTATTATGTCATAATACAAACTGTATATTTATACCATATTTAATAATTACCCGAAAATTCAACTGTCTTATAAAATTATGAATATTAGCCATTAGATTATTTTGATGTTATAATTATAAAAGTAATATTTAATTATCCATATAATTTTCTAAATATTTGGATTCCCACTTTTAAATTAATCATTGATATCTATTATGAAATACTCTTTTTTTTACAATAATAGTTTACCATCCCTTATAAAAGTTACATTTGAATTTATAAAAATTATATGATCCTTTGAATTTAATAAAAATTGTTTAATACTTATATTTTATTAAATTATTACTTATTTCAAAAATCCATTAATTCCTGAAAATAAAATCCTTAATTAAATTTGAGTATTACTCAAAAATACAATTTGTGTTTTATTGAATAAAAAACAAAATCATTTATAATGTAAGAATAATAAAGAACTAAATATAACCATTATTATATTGAAAATAATATATATTCATATTTCTAGGGTATTGATACATATCCATTTAATACACCAACAAATCCCATAGGGTATGGTGCACATCGGTGAGACATTCATGTTGTGGTTCAGCGTATATGGTTTGTGTTGTGATTGGGATGGGCTTGTACTTCTCCCGTAAATGGTTCCACTCATGCTAATGTTATCAGATATCAACTTGGGATTAGTCAAGAGAAAGGACTAGTAATGTTATCTCACATGTAATCTTTGATAAATTGTCTTTAAAGGGTACAATTCTACTAGTTGATGCCATCACTACTTTTTTCTTTATCAATTGAATTTGGTAAGACACTATATTTATATTAATCACATGATCACTATTCAAGAACAATATTATCAATGGTTAAGCTGATTAACAGTCTTTCAAATATGTTAATATGTAATAAAACCATTTCAGTAAAAGACTTTTCTAAATCCTTTATATATAATAAGTCATTTAATTCAACAATAAAGGGAATTTTATTTTTAAATGTTTTGGTCGTTACAATCTTCATCCCTTTGAAATTCCATAGTAAAATTTTTTATTTTAGAGAATAAAATAGATGTTTGTAACTATGTTTCATCACATCTTCTAGTTCCCATATTTCTTTTTTAAACCTATGGTTCCTCCATTGTACTTTTACCATATGCATTATCTTATTTTGTATAACTTTTTCTTTGTGATCTAAGATCTTCACAAGCATCTCCTCATAAGAAAGATCATTCACCAAGGGTACTGCCTATAGATTCATGAAATGTGAGGGGTTCGGTATGTTCTTACTCAAGAGTGATACATGGAACATATCATTTACTTATTATAGGTTATGTGGGATTGCTGGTCGATAGGCCACTGCTCCGATGGAATCAAGGATCCATATGGGCCCGATGTATATTGAAAAAATATTTTCCTTTTTTCCCAATTCATATGAATTTATTCCATAGACATATGTCTAGGAATACCTTGTCTCCAACCTCAAACATTTTTTCTCATTTCTTATTGCCATAATAGATCTTTTTTAATCAAAGTGGCCTTAATGTCTTATTGAATAGTCTTGAACTTTTCATTTATTTCCTCGACCATTTTAGGATATAGTAGTTTGCATTCCCAAAATTAATCCAAACTAGAAGGTGTTATACACCTATTCCCATAAATTTCTTCATAATAGGTAATTTAGATGATTTATTGGAAACTATTATTGTATTATAACTTGACCAAAAGGATGATATTGATACCATCCACATTTAAATTCAACTAAGTATTCTCTCAACATGTCCTATAATGTCTTGATAGTTCACTCACAATGTCCATCAGTTTGAGGGTGATAAGCCTTATTGAATATCAAATCATTATTTAGAGAATGTTAGAGTCTCTTATATATAATAGGGGTAAATATTGTATCTTGATCAAATATAATCGATAGTGGTGTGCCATGAAGCCTCGTCACTTTTCTAATATATATTCTTACAAGTTGATCGAGTGGGAAGCCATCTCAAATAAGAATTAAGTGTGATGTCTTTATAATTCATCCAACAGAACTAATATAACATTATTTCATCTTGATGTATTCGAAAGAACAGTGAATATATCCATGGCTATGTAGGTATGGGTGATGGTTGCATCTTCCCCTTTGATTTTCACCTTTTCATCTTCACTTGATGACATACCAAGCATCTTGTTTCTATATTATACAGTCTCCTTATTTATATTTTCCCACCAATTTCATTCCTATACATATTGATATATATTTTTTATTCTTAGATGCATGGGGAAGGTCAGTATATAAACATCATCCAACAACTATTTCTTTAACTCAGGATTGGACGGTACACAAAGTATTGACCCAAATCTCAAAACCCCTTCTTCTCTAATTATAAACACCATGGATTTACCTTTTCTTGTAGATTCAAATTTATTATTAATTACCATATAATATATTTTATAAGACATTATCTTCTATAAAAGGGTTGGTTGATCAATAATTTGTTAAAGGATTGATGACCTTCCTTCCTTTATGATTCCCATGTCTAACCAGTTCAAGTCTAAGAAGATCTGATCATTCTCAATTTTCATCAATGAAAAAAATTATTGGAACCATTATAAAAGGATAAAATTCCACATTAATAAATTTCCTAGGATGGGAGTGGATTGAGAAGTCATTTTCCTAGATCAGCTCTAACCATCTTCATTGGCGCTGATTCTCATCTTTCATTGTGAATATATACTTGAGGCTCATGTGATCCGTATATATTCATGACTTCTCCCCAAAGAGATAATGTGGCCATATTTTCATTATGAAGATCATTTTATCCAACTATAGATCATATGTTGGGATGTTCTATTCATGAAATTTCAATTACCTTGAAGCACCAGATATCACTTTTTCATTCTACATTAGCACACAACCTACTCCATTCTTCTATGCATCGCTGAATACAAAAACAAATTCTATAAAAGTTGGTAGATTGAGTATATTTTCATTAATAAGCATGTATTTAAACTACATTAATCTATATTTTAATTCATTATCCCAAAAAAACATGACTCCCTTATTAGTTAGAATGGTTAGAGGGTCTTACAATCACGATAGATTTCTCATAAATCCATGATAGTACACAACTATTCTAAGGAAACTATTTTTTTATGACTTCGAGGTTGGCCTCAAACATCCTATAATTGTTTCTATCTTAGAGGGGTCTATATATATCACATTTCTCAAGATAATATTCCCCAATAATGATACATCCTTTATCATGAAATCAAATTTGTTTTACTTTTGATAAAATCTTCTCCTTTCATAATGTTTTTAACACAGTGTGCAGATGTTCCTCCTAATCCTATTAGTTTTTATATTAAATTAGAATATATTCTATAAATACTAAAAAACATTTGTCAAGGTAATATATAATTACTCTATTAATCATGTCCATGAATATTTTTAAATCATTAGTGAGTCCGAATAGAATTATAACGAACACATAGCACCCGTACCTTGTTCGGAAAGGAGTCTTGGGGATATCATCCTTCTTCACCCTTAATTATTAATACCATAACTAAAGGTCTATGTTGAAGAATTAGTGTTCTCTATATATATGATCAAACAAGTCATAAGACCGTGGAATATGATATATATCATTTATTGTGATCTTTTTTAGCTCAATATATTAAATGCAAAGATGCGTTGACCAAGACTTCTTATTGAAGAAGAGGACTGGTGGACCCCATGGTGAAGCACTTGGGTGTATGAAACCTTTATCTAGATTATCCAATAATTGTTTCTTCATCTCCTAAAGTTACACAATAGCCATTCTATTTGGAGTCTTTGATAATGACAGTGGCCCAAGTATAAGCTCAATTGAAAATTCAACATCTCGGATTGGAGGAAGACCGATTAATTCTTCAAGAAATACATCTGAATATTCCATAACAATGGGTATGTATCCTACGAAGACCATTTTCTTAGAATCATTAATTTGAGATGAATAAAATTTCTATTAAGTAATAATATCCATGCATGAGATTTTGGTGTTGAATAAGACTCATCCTTCTCCTTGGACTGTTATAGAATCAGTAGATTATTCAAAATTCAGAGGGTGATTTCCTTCCAGTGGATATTTATATTGAATATATATTGGGAAATCCAATCCATACTCATAATGCACTAAAATTCAAATAATGGGAGGTTGATATTATTTTCAAGAATAACATCCCCAAAACATTAACATGTGATAAAACAATCATAGATGAGTTTCCCAATGATATCATGTGGTGACTCAATGTTATTAGAAAACATATATGAAATTATAATAATCTATGAATTGAAATTCAACATGAAATGCATAATTATTGAGTAAAGTTTACATATAAATCAGTCACCATGATTCATCTCAACATTGGGTTTTCCTTGTTTCCTTATTCTTGTATATTTTTGGTGGTCATCATGCTTATCATCTCTTGGAATAGATCATTGGCATGGATAATTTCCATATTCCCTAAATTTATGGAATAGAACAATATAAGGTACCTTATATTGAACTTTATTCCCATATATCATGGTATTCATTTTTTAATTAAAATTGGTTATGTTATGCCCTATCATTCCAAACTATACTCTTATCTAATTTACATTGTGTCATTTTCCTTCATGTCTCTTTCAACACTCTTTTAATAAAGAAAATTGGGTTTTGTTTCATTTATCACAATTATTAGATGAACTTACTTGAGATGTAAAATTCCTCCTCCTTGACTTCTTTGGGAATTCAACTAAGTGAATGTTTTTAATTATGATTTTTGATATCTTTTTTAGTATGAACAATGATGTACTACATGTGTTATTATCATGTTAGAAATATAAATTTGGCAGTCCTCAAATTTACCTTCACATATATTTTTAGTCAGTTATTCCTATGTCCGACCATTGGCTAGAATAAAGGAAAAAATTAGTTATGCATATTTTAATTGAACAAATGGGAATCCAATGACATCAAAGGGATATCTTATAACTGACATATATATCCATGATGTATGAATTTGTAGGCTTCAATATATGTTATCCATGATCTATTTCTTGACATATATTCTTATGGTCATTTTTTGTTCCCTTAATAACGGTTTGAAGTGAGCTTATGAATTTAACAAAGAATATGCCATGGTAGTGTCAAAATAGTCCTGCAATAAGACTCATTGTCATAAACTAGTTCCGGATCGATTCTAGATCATTGTATTGTTTTCAGGTTTTACCCTTATATACATCTATTCTAGATCCCGATCCACTTGTAGTATCCATACATGGATATATTTTCCTGGTAGCACACTTAATATAAAATTTTCCAAAATCTAGGCATGTTTTATTATATCTAGATTTATCCCCAATTATTTTTCTATAGTTTTCTAATACTGATCAGAAAAATAACCAAACATTCCTTTGATGAAAACTATGGAAACCATCCTCTTTGTTACACATTAATTCATAATTTATTACATATGTTTACACATAAAACAGCCTAAAGGATCAAGGATTATAGTGTATTTGAGAATTATGTACATTATATAATAAATTAAAATAGTAAATACATTATCCTTATTGAAAAATTAACTTAACATGATAATATTATTCCATCATACATAAAAATTCATCGGATAACCTGAGGACATATATTAGAAAGGGGTGAGATATAAATCCTAGTAAGATAATAAACATGGAATAACATGAATAAGGTAAAACATGTTAGATAGTAAACATATCAATGATACATAAAAGGGGAGATAATAATAAAAATAGACAATTAGACATTATATAACATGATAACATAAAGGAAACATGGGAAATGTGGAAATAACGTAAAACCATTCATCATAAACACGGGTCAAGGATAAATTCTAAGGCAACATGATGAAAAAATTCCTGTGATGGATTATGTTTTCTCTTTAATACCTTACTTGAAATCTCATTGTACTAAAAAGCTACCTAATTAATTGGAGCATTATATAATTCCAGGGGAACCCATAACTTTTGTTCCATTTTAATGCATAAGTGTGCCACATATATCATACCTCATGGAATAATTTTTCATAAAATTTTATTCCATGATAAAGGGTGGTGCAATAAATAAATATATGTACTAATAAAAGAATTATAAGTTCATAAAGGTGAAAACCCTTAATTGGAAATGAGTATGGATATTCATTACACAATTTTTTGGTTGTTAAAATCATGGTGAAGTCTTGGCAGCATAATGGGGGCATGTGAATGTTCATGGGAGGGATTGATGAGAGTGAAATGGGTATCTCATTATTTAGATAGAAAATGGATAGTAAGAGGGGTAAGTAATAATATATCCAAACAATAATAAATTAATATTAATGACATAAGATAATAATGATTCTTGAATAATGAGGAGATGAAGAGGACCCCTATCTTGAGAAGTTGATTCCAAATGCTTGGTAAGAGCATACTGAGAGCATAGGGGAACCCTGTGAGGACTCTAGAAAGGGGAGGGAAGAATAAGGATGTGATCCATGGGTTTTCAGTGAATAAAATGTGACCTTGTCTGGTTTTATGTAGGACATGAGTGAGAAAGTCATTATTACTTCTCAAACATTGGTTTTGGACTCTATATAATAAAGTAATCTAAACAACAATTCTTACCATGGTTTATACCCATGGTTTCTATTAAATATGAGTGTTTTTAATTATTATATAAATATATTCTTTGAACTTATTAAAATCACACCCTTGATGATGTTTAAGTGAGTCATGTCCTTAAAGAAATGTTTTTAAATTTGCATAATATATTATAGGTTATGGAGGATTCATAAGGTATTTATAAAATTAATGAAATTGATAAAATTAACATAAAATCAGATTATATTAAAGGGGAAATTTATATTTTGTCATGTATGCCTTTTTTAGTATTTATTATGTCACTACAATGTCATTATGATGTCATAATACACACTGTATATTTATACCATACTTAATTTGTACCTGAAAATTGGTATTTCTTAGAAAATTAATAAAAATTCACCATTTGATAATTAAAAAAATATGATTCCAAAAATAATATTTATTTTATCCAAAAAATTTAAAAAATATTTGAATTTTCACTTTAAAAATAATTATTCACATCTATAGAGAAATACAGTTTTTTTTCAGTAACAATTTTTGAGGCCTTATAAAAATCAAATTTGCCATTATCAAAATTAAATGATATTTTATATTTAATAGGAAATATTTAATAATAATATTTTATTAAAATATTATATATTTTTAAAATCCATTAATTAATTTAAATTAATGCATTAATTAAATTTTAATATTACCCAAAAATACAATTTCTGTTTTATTGTATACAAATCAAAATCATTTATAAAGTAACAATAATAAGATAAAAATATAACCATTATTCTATTTAAAATAATTTAAATATCCATTTACATATGGTCTCAATACATATACCTTTAAGACACCAGTGAAATCCATAAGGGTAAGGTGTATGATGGTGAGACTTTCATTGGGTGGTTTGGCATACATGGTTTGGGTCGTGATTTCAAAAAGCTTGAACTTATAGCATATATGGTGTCATTTATGCATAAGTTGTTAGATCACATCTTGGGCTTGGTCAAGGTAAAATCCTTGTGATTTTTACTCCTTTGGAATCTCTGATAAATGGGATTCATAGGGTATGATCCTACAAGTTTTGGTTATCACTTCCTTTGTCTATGTCAACTGGATTTGTTAAAATCATGTATCTATACTAATCATATGATCACAATTCAACAACTAAATTATCAATGGTTAAGATACTTAATAGTATTTTAAATCCTATTAGATGACATTAAAAAATAATTTCAGGATTATTCTATAGCCATAATACATAACAAGACATTTAATTCAACCACAAAAGGGGTTTTATTTATAAATGTTTGGGTCGTTACAGTATCAGTTAGTGAATCATGTGACATTTTACACTACCTATGAAAGAGCTAATCTAAAAATTTATGATGCACATGGAAGAAATTATTGTTAACAAATAATATTAAGATGAATGCTAAATGAATTTATGTAGTTTTTAAATCCACTACCTAGAAAAAGAGAAAGCTCTATCTAAAAGTTCATGTGATGAGGAATCACTAGATGACAGAAATGGAGAGATTAACCATCTATCTAGAATATTTATGAATATCTATAAGAAAAAAATTTTATTTTGGAAACCAAAATTTAAAATAAAATATGAGAATAAATGAAATTGGGAGTAATATTTAAAGAGACATGACACTTCTAATGAGACCATTTTCTACGATTGTTAGAGAAAAGGGAATGTCAAAGTAGACTATCCCAAGATGAAGTATAAAAAGAAATATAACAACAAGGATAGGAAATAAAATAAATCAATGAAGGAAATATTGGTTTCTTATGAAGAAATATCATGTGATACAGGCACTACCCAATAAGAAAACCATGATCGAGCAAAGTTGTGTTTTATGGAAAACAAATATGCGGTATCAAATGACTTTCAAACTTCTCCTACAAATATTTTTAATCATTACTTGGTTGATGATATTGACTAAAAAAGGTAAAATTAGGATTATTTAATGTTATAACATGTTCAAAGATACATTCAATGAGGTTAGGTATAAGTATAAAATTCTAAAGAAACGTCATGTTATATCCTCTAAATATAAATCTAATATTTCTATAAAATAAAAAGAAAAATTATCAAAAATTGAAGAAAATAATGAATTGAAATGGAAAATGAGAAATTAAATAATTATTTAATGTTATAACATGTTCAAAGATACTGTTATTATTTTATTTTATGCTTTATGGTTTGACAGTGTTCTACTTGGTATTTTTATATGCTCCCTTGGAATGGATTTTCCGGCATGTGTCCTATCACATGTAAACAATCGACCTTTTTGACATAGTCCCCAAGGGACTTGGACTAGATGGTGCACAATGAGACCGAATAGACTGAGGCATTTTCCTACGGTATTGGGATAACAATCCACATATTTTCATTAATCTTGGGATTATTTTCAAACTTTTTTGGTGGGATTGTATTTGGACATAGTTTTATTCCATCACTTCTTATCATACCCTAGTTGTGGGATTTAGATATATTCTTACAAATCTTCTCAATTGCATTTACATTTCAGCATTGTATGGGATGAGATTTTTGTGAGTGTGTAAAGGTACTTAGATGAAGGCCAAACATGTTAGGGATATGATTACTCATCATTAGTCACCATACCCTTTCCCATTGAAGGTGAGTTTGGTGATTCACAACCCGGGACCCATTGGGATTGGTCATGACCGAGTGGTATAGAAGGAATCAGTTCTACCTTAGGTCTTGAATCTATGAGACTATTTTATGTAAATGGTTTAAAGTGTTTCAAGTTCATCTTTCAAGATAGGGACTCGAGTGTTGGTGCGGTTGCCGACATACCCATACATCAGTACTCTAATCTCCTGCCTTTCAACTCAATACATGTGAACACTGATTTCAGGGAACAATGGTAGATGCATCATATAGGAATGGGTTGTGGTTTCCATTTCCTTCTTAATTCATCTCTCTAGATATACTTATTAACTATATTACATCTTGTTTACTTCCAGGATATCTCCGAAAAGTATGCATGCTCAGATTTTTCATCAGGATCTTTAGGATGACCCCCTCAGTGACGATGCATATATACATGGAATAGTTCAATATGTGTTACCACTCTATGTTGAACCATATATACCCCAACCTGTTGAGTAGAATATGGTAACTTCATACCATCAGATAAAGTGACTTGGCTGGGCATACTTCTTGAGTTTTTACAATAGATATCCCTCAGGTTTCAAGGTGAACCTGAACCAAAGGTGGGTGAGGGATGGTTGATGTAGTAAAATGAGTTTTATATCTAACAAAATAAGAACATATTCTTAATGTAGATTTAAATTACATTATTTTTTCCAAATACTTAAAAACTGACATGAACATATTCCCAAATTCCATATTTGTTTAGTGCCTTTGTAAACACGGAACCATAAACATTGGTACATGAGTGAAATACAATATCTACCACTGGTTTCTCCAAGGACTTAAATCCTCTAAGAAAAATCATAAATAAAATATATTCTGTTTGGTCCATAAGGCTGAATACCCTAAGAGGGGTGAATCAGGGTATTACTAATTTAAAATTAACGCCCGTTCTGATCTTGTTTCTCTGTTAAGCAAACCACTCTTCTCTCTCTTTACTATTGCACAAAGTAGACAGAAAGTAAAGCATGCATAGGACACACCAATTTTACTTGGTTCACCGCAAAGGGCTATGTCCAAGGAGCATACGCCGACAAGTTGCCAGTCCTACCAATTCCACTAAACTTCACTAGCTGTGGATTACAATGTTCGGGCTAGATCACTTCTATTCCCAGGCTCACTACCTTCACAAAGTTTAGGGTCAGCTCACTACTTTCCCAAGGGTCACTCCCTATTTCTCTCTCTCTGGCTCACTGCCGGTGGAGAGGATCACCTTATTCCTCTTCTTAAGATCACTGCTCTAGAAGGGAATCCATTCACAGTTTATAGACCTGTAGGTCTCTTCATTTGCATGAAATAATGCATCTTCAACTGTTGATAGATGCTCTGTTGAAGTCCAACTTTCATCCACTGATGAAAATCACTTTGCCTCTTACCACTGGGCAACTACCTTTGGAATGTACCTTTGCAAAGCACCCTACTTCGCGAAGCTTCCAATTTCGCGAAGCTCAAACAAGCCTTCGTGAAGCTTCTGCCTTTTCGCGAAGCTCTATCATGAAGCACTCTCGTGATGCACAGACCTTCGCAATGCTTAGGCCGTCATGGAGCTCCTGCCTCTCCGCGAAGCTCACTGATACAACGCGGTGCACACACCTTTCGCGGATCTAGAATAGCCGCCGCGAAGCTCCACTTTCGCGAAGCACAATGCCTTCACGAACCACCTCTGCAAACCGAGAGTAATGGATTTTCACTGAAAATTCTCTCTACTTATCTCGAGGGGGTCGGCCTCTATTTATAGGCAATTCCACCGACCCTCGAACTTTCTGCGCGAAGTCAACTCCATGTCATCTCAAATCGCGAAGCTCCAAAGTTTTCTCCGGAATTCTGTCCAAATCGCGAAGCACCATGGCAATTTTCCGTTCGTGGAGCTTGACGTAATCATGAAGCATTACCGTCAACATTCCTTCACGCCTTCACCGCGAAGCTCCCTCGGAAAGCCCTTCACCACCGCGATGCACTTCAACTCTGCCGTTCACGAAGCTTTGACGTAATCTTGAAGACTCACCGCCTCCATTTCTCTGTCTTCGCGATTTCCAAACCATGCATCGTATCTTCACGAAATTCATGCCTTTGCCATATTAAATTATGCCCTTCATGGAAATCCACTTTTCGCGATGCTAACCAAACTCCAAATTTTGGACCCCAAAAAATTGGCAAACACTGGGAAACGGCGCCACCTTGTACTGCTCTTTTGTACCGCCTCCAGATCATCCTTTTCTTTGTCATCGTTCTTTGTTAACAAGGATTGTCAACAAATTCTCAGGAACTCGACAATTCTTCTTGGAAACCTGCTTTTTCAACAAACACAATCAACCCAAAAATACTTCAATGTTACCTTGAGGTATTTTTGCCGAACATATTCTCATAACCTAGGGAATAAAACATAAAAAGGGTGAGCTCATATTCCCAGTAATAGTAAACAAGGGAGATATTTAAACATAAACATGATCAAATGGGTATGATAATGTGATCCTAACATAAGAATATCATAACTTGCATATAAAATTTTATAAACATGAATCATGTCATATAGGTTAGTAGTTCATATGTTATGAATAATAAGTAACTAAAAATAATAATCCACTAAATAATAAAATAAGAGTAAGACATGGAATAGTCACATACACATAAACATGTGATATCATTCTCTATAAGTTATTCCACATTGCTAGAAATTATCAAGGAACTTCCAGGGGACTACACCTACTGGACAGGACAATCCATGATCCCTAGTAATAATCCTTTACTTATATGGGATTTGGCATTCCCATCTTCCCATAGTGGATCGTGTTTCTCCATCATCCCAACTTCATGGGGACTACACCTACTGGGTGGGACACACCACTATCCCCAGTTGCAGTCCATTATTTGTAAGGGATCAGGTTTCCCCATCATCCCATAGTGGATCAATCCCACTGACATGATTCCCATAATTATCTATTGAGATATAAATATTTATCCAATGCATTGGATGGAGATATAGGTACAACCCATAACATAATAAAATCATTCATACATGTTCCACAAGATATTAAAACATTTTTCATATCATGACTAATAAAATGATATGGGTTTCATAAACATCATATCATAACCCATGAAATGAAATTAGTTATACAAACATTTCATCACATCAATAACTATGAAAAATAGATAGGTTTGATAATCATTTATCATATCACAACCTGTGAAAAGAACCGAGTTTCAACATCATATATATTGTTGAAGATAAACATGTGTCAAAAAATCATACTACTAGAATATAAATCATTCCAAAAATAATATGAATGGTATTCTTGGATCATGTCCCTAATAATGATTAAAATATAAAAAAGTATTACTTCTTAGATGGACAAGGATTTTTAAAGATTACATGAAATATTTCATAAGAAAAATAAGCTTTCAATTAGAATCCTTTTCATAAAACCATTTCAAAAATATTTTTATTTTAATAAAAGACTTATTATATCATTTAAAACATTCATTGCGGAAAATATATTTTCCACATTGAAAAAATCATTTTAAAACATAAAACATTTTGAAAACCTTTTTATTTTAAAATAGATTTGAAAACTTATAAAAGAATCATGAATATATTTTGAAAACAATTTTCATTGAAAACTGAAAGGAGAAGATTGAAATAATTTTTAATAACTTTTCCTTAGAAAATACAATGAATACTTATAAAATAATTATTTAGATAATTGAAATCATTTTATTTGAAGAAAACCATTTTTGATATCATATAAAGGAAGCTTTAAAAATCATTTAAAACACTTTTAAAAAGAATTAAAATAAATTTTATTTTAAAATCAAGAAATATATAGAATATTAAGAAAATATTTTTCTAAAAAAAATCATTGTAATCATAAAAAAGAAGCATCATGTAAATGTGTATCATGACCCTGGTTAAACTCATAGATTCCAAACATTACTTTTATACTTTAAAAGTTTAGAAAAGTTCCATGATAAAAAATATTCCTTTCAAATCCATTTTTAAACGGTAATACATAGGTAAAAATGTTATCTAAACATAATATGATAATATTAAAATATTTTTAAAAGTTTTTTTTATAAAACATCAGTTTTAAAGAACTGAAATTTCCAACCCAAAGAAGAAATAATAACATATTTTCATAAAAAATTTAAAATAATTATCCGATGTACCACTGAGTTAAAAAATCATACCATTAATTGGATATAACATAAATATACAGAGGATAAAAAAATTAATGAGATTTATTGAGCGATGGATGTTTCATTGGGGTTTTTGAGTTGGGGATGGGATCCATAGATCGTTAGATTGTGGGGGGTTTTGTGTTTTTCAAAATTATGATCATTAGATTACCATTATATTTTATACACGAAAACACCAATGGGTTATTTATACATAATTGTGGACAAGCCTTATTTTCAAAGGAAATCATTCATCTATATTTTCAAGCCCAGTGACTCTCAAAAACTCGTATTGGTCAAGGGGATGGGAGGCCATGCTCATCACACCCTTTTGGGGTAATTATTTTCTACTCTAGGACTCACTTATAGTTTTAAAATATTTTAATGAATTTCTTCCTGATCTTTATATGGGGATAGTTACCCTAACAAAATGATCATGGGTTAATTATCTATAATATGAAAAATTTTGGGGTTTCCTTAGTGAATTTGTATTGATGCATCTGAGGTTTTCCATCATTTTCTAGTAATGGGTCTCCATTTATATTCGAAAACCATATAACCAAGTGGTTGAAGATGTGATACCAATAAAGGAGACGATTAATATTTCAAGGAGGGGATTGAGTTATTATGAGGCATCCTGTATATCCAGGATATTCTAGGAATAAAAAACCACATATTTCATTGGAACTATGATGTTTAATTCCATGAATAACATAATTATATGGGTGCTCTAGGACAAAAAGTACTCAATATTGGTTCCCAAAATGACATCCTACATATCCTGAGTATAAAGAGAATCAATGTTCCCATAGTTCATTTTTTTGGGTTTTATATACTAAAGTCACCCCTATCATTGTAAAGACTCATTGTGGAGTTGAAATTATTATTTAAATTCCCTAAGCCCATGTGATCTATGCTCAGTGTGAGAAGCAAGGGATGGAAATTACCATTTTCATTTCTCATGATATGAGACTTATTTGTTGTGGCTACCCTGAGATGTTTTATTAATGAACTTGATACATAGGAATACAGCCAACATATCTTATTTATAGAAATAATTAGAGTCATAATAGTTAATTTTATTTATCTACATACTTAGGGATGAGTTTGAGTAACCCTTCCATGGGAATGACTGGGTCTCAATAGTTGAAAATGAAATTGTCATAAGGATTACATGAAAATGTATGTTTATTTTATCTCAAACATTAGGGAGATATGCTATGTATCCTTATTATTATATGAATCAGTGTTCTAATAGTTCAATAACACACTTGGAAAGATGTTGATTTGTTGATTTGTTTTGTAGAGAAAACTATACTCAGGTTTGTTGAATATTTTCAATTACAGATTTTATGATGCTCATTTGGAGGGAATAAAAATATTCCCTCTATGAATCAACGTATATGGGGAAAAGTGCTATGTTCCAAGGTGTGTAAATTACCACTTGAGACTTTGGGATATCGACAATCAGCATCTTGGGAGACATTTTGTCTCCATAGAAACTATTGATATTCTGATGGTTTCCTTATAAATAGGGGATCCTTGGGGAGATCATTCACTCCCTATTTCCACTATCTAGAGAACTTTGAGACTACTCCCCTCACGTGACCCCTTTGAAAGGCCTTCCATGAGAATTTACTGTGAGAGATTTCTATAAGAATTGATCCCAATATCTGTTTCACAGTACTGATTTGTGAGAACCATTTCATGAGATATTTTATATCCCAAATATTTTTCAAATCAACATTGATTACATATTTGAAAATATCTTACACCATTTTCCTATGGATGTATGGTTTTCATTTCAGGTTTCTTAGGATCTACTAGTTCGGTTGCATGACCACACGACTATTATGTGGATCACATGTCGATGTCAAGGTCATGCGATAATGAGTATTGTGTCTGGTTGCACGGTTGAGATATATCACATGTGTCATACAGTTCTCACAATCTATATAGGGAATTTAGTCATTGAGACTTGTATAATGTTATGGGACTGTGCATTACCATATGGGTCATGTGGTTCACATGATACTGCTAGAGTTTAGGCATTTCCTTTGATATTTTTTTTATTTTTTGGATATGTTCCACATAATTTTTTTCATTTGTATTCCAGTTCTTTTGCATATTCTACTATGGTTAGCCATAGGGATGTGATCAGTAGGAACCATAATGTTGACCCCTGATATCATGTGAATTCTGATAATGAGGTTTTGAGGATGTTTCAATCATCTGAACTCGAAAGCCATAATTTATCACACTAGATTTCCAATTTTGGATTAAGCCTAACAGATGATGTTTTCATCCCTTATCTAGAAAATAATATTCTATATTTATAGGTTTAAACTTTCTATAATTGTATTCAGATTATATTTGTTAAGGATGTTCAACTAGTCATAGAATAGTCCCATAGGTGGTCTTATATGCTAGAGAACTCTCCTCTAGTTCCGAACAAATGTGTTTTCTCACACCATCCCATTTTTTAAAGATACTCAACTATATATGTGTCTTATTTTAATAATCCGGGTGGAGGAATGAGTTCAAAATGGGATATTCACAATGGTGGAAACTTTTTTGATGAATGGAAGTGTCCATTCATGGTTAAATAGATCTATTCAATATTTCCCAGCCAGCTACATGCATTCCACCTTTATGAAGCAGTATGGGGTTTTTAGTTTATCATCTACTATCAGTATGATCTTCAATTTCATTGGTTCCCTAGTAAAAACTCATTCTATCTATCCCATGATTAATTAGAAGTCATCCTTATAGACATCCACGGACTTGGTGGTACATCCTCTTAGGGAAATGTATGATGAGTTCCTTCCAACTACAAACATCTTGGAAGATCCTGCATAGACTCTTATTTTGGTAAGGGATATGTTCAATGTAGTGAAATAAAAGTTAATGAAGAAGTTAAGTATGTGTTAACTCAACACCTTTAAATACCGAATCATCATTTTTCTTTATCATAGTGGAGTTAGGATTACCACTATACCCCCACAGTGGTTCCATTCTCAATAATATTTTGATAGTGCTTGATCATATCTAGAAATATTAGAGGCCAAAGAGTATACCTCAAAGGGATACTAAGTGCGGTCGTAGATATCACTGAGGCTTAGGTTGGTGGGTTGCATGGAATGTTTCTTGAATGGGTGGATTTTAATATACATATACCTGTATTTGGGAATCCATGTTAGCACACTGGTGATGGATTCTGGGTTAGTAGTGGGACAATCTCTCAATCTAGTTGTATCGAAAGTTTCATTCCTTTACCATATTCTATGCCATATCCAACAGGGAAACATCCCGTATAGAATTGGAGGTCCATACATGTTTTTATTCATCTTGATTTGGGATAATTTACACTACTTTAAATATCACAACACTACTGGGATCTTTAGAGCCTCATTCAATCCAATGCGTCTGATCATTTTTAGGGTAGATGAAATGTCATTAGGTCCTGATAAGGTGGATGATATACTGAGTATGTTATCCTTCTTCAATTTCATGCCTTATCCTACACCAGATGAACAATTTGTAAATAACAGGGGTAGATATCCTAATGAACATTCATACAAGATTTCCCATCAGGATGGGGTTATCATGGCCAGCACTGATGAGTTGATAATTTCCAAGTCGTATACCCCTTAATGGGTTTCTCTACATCTTGGAGGCATTAATAGGGTTTCTCCTCTACCCTCAACTAGCATATGGGAAGAATAATATTTAGGGATTATCTTTTAGTTTTGGCTGATATTGGATCACAGGGATACTAGAAATGATATTATCCTTCCACATTTTGGAACCCCTATCTTACTTTATTATGATTATGACCAGGCCTGGGTGGAATCCTACCTAGGAGGTATGCAAAAGAGACTCGTCCAAAATCTAATAGACAATGTGCCTTACCGACCCCTTTCTCCCTAACACCAATGGAGAAAATTCCAGATTCAAGTGAGCATTTGAGGAAGAATTCTTATCCTAGAAATGACCATTCAATTAGTGGGGGAGAATTTTTCTAGGAATATGGTATTTCCTAATGAGAAACAAATGATACGTATTTTGGGGGAAGAGTATTTGGAGATTCTTTGTCTCTTATTTCATTGTTATCTCAACCTTTTCCCCTTTTTATGTACTCATTACAATATTTTTGGAAAAATGTGAATGAATGATATTAGCCTAGAAGCATATCCATACTTCGATCACTAATACTCATGTAGAAACGTTTCATGATCAATAATAATGTCTTCCATGGCTCATTCATGAATTCGGGGTGGGCTACCTTGACTGCTAGCCATTATATGAAATCATGAAACAAGTCATTCAAATATGGTAAGAATTAGTTATTAGTGAGTGGGGTAGCCTTATTTTTATGGGAATCCCTTTGTTTAACTAAGGAGGGAAGCTTCAGTGGTTTTGGAATATATATATTCGATGATATTTGAGTCGAACACCAATATGGATATCTTATCCATAGAGACCGAGATAAACGGGGAGACCATTTCTCACTCAAAGTCTAACTTTTTGACACCATCTTTCTCATTATAAAATACGCATAAAAAGATTTTAGGAGATTTATACTCTTATAAAAACTCTCCACCCATGACCTAAATTAGTAGAAGTGGGGAAGGAGGTAATTTGACGCACAATCGATGCTTCTCATCAGACTCTTGCTGATTTGGTTTGATCATCCAAAAAAATTTTACTTCAGTTTGATCATTAATGAATTTTTTTTGGGTTTATCGAATCCTATGATAGGCTACAATGTGAAAAGATCCCTCCTTTTGAAATTTATTAATGAAATATTCTTCTGAACCGTCTATGTTGTTGTCTAATTATATTTCATCCATGATGTGTATGATATTTCATTAATCTAATGTTTCATGAATCATCAATGATACCCATCCTTCATATAATATCAAGTAAACATGAATGCTGGGATTTGAATTGTAACAACCTGATATTTTATGAGATATATTATTTTTAATTTCTTTGATGTGTTCTATTATACACTACACCATGATTAGCTTGTACTATTCACAACACCGTATTAGCTTGCAGTATACGCAACACTATTCTTGGCTCATGTTACACACAATTTCAAGTTCATTTTTCAGAAACTATTCTACGCAACATTAAGTATATATTTTCTTTAATGTATAAATGAAATAAGTTTTGATTATGTTATACGCTACACCAAAGGGAGCCTGCACTACACGCATCCATAACTTGGCTTGCTTTACACACAATCATGACCTTCCACGATAGTGTGTGTTGTACACAATATCGAGTTTCAGTAAACAACAATATGTTATTAAAATATTATATAAACTAGCCGTTATGAATAGTAATACCCACTTTTTGAAATTTCATAAATTATATCTTTAAAAATGGACTTCATTTTTGGATTCGGAATATCATAATTAGACTAGGGTAAATTTTTGGTATTTTTCTAAAAACTTTCAATTTTTGATGAATAGTGAAAACACTGGGTTACTATTTAAAAACCGAATTTCTTTTTAAATAATTATTTATTTTATTTAAATTTATTTTAGGTCAAAATTGATACATAATACCTATATAAGTTCAATATAATTTATTGGAGTCATTTTATAATAATTTTAGGTATATAAAAATTTTATTGAACTTTTCACCGTCTTTTACCCACCTCCTAGGAGAATTTGGAAATTCACAGAAAAATTAATTTTACCGCTTTTGTGAGTGGAATTTTGAAAATCCAAGAGACACAGTTAATATCAAGGACTAAAATTTGGTCCAATGAGATGAAAATAATTTTTGGTGAATAGAAACTTTTTACTTTTATTTACCGTGGTTAAAATTAAATACGGTAATTAAGGGAAAAATGATATTTTTATTACCCTAACACATGTAATAATTCTATTTGATATGTTTAATTCGACCAAAAGCAACCTTAATAATAAAATATGACCATTCAGGTCCACTTGGATTAGATTAGGACATTTATTATTAATTTATTTAAAGAGGGGTTAAAATAGTTAAAATCAAAGATTAATAACTAAATCATTTTTAATATAGGGATATACATAATATAAATTCAACTATAAATATTCATTAGAAAGATAAAAATATTTCCTACCTAATGGTATTTTATTTATAATTTTTAGACATTATATAATCTATGTTATTTATGACACAATGGTTATGTAGTAATTACCTAAATAATGAAATATTAAAATAATTGATGTTATAAATAACCAAATAAATGTAATTTGAGACTTTTTATGAATTAGATTAATTTTATAGTTTAATATGACACGTTTTTATTGAATTAATTTACTTTTTTTGAACTAATCATACTGTTATTATTTTCACAAAAATCCATTACCAAATAGTGTCAAAATTGACATAAAATAGTTTTTTAAAACAAATATTAAATTATTAATTGTTATTATATTACTAAATAACTAAGGTTCGGCCAAGATACTTATATCATCATAGGTGTATCATTAATGGACCACTTGGGGGTCTCTTGGATGTATATGGTAAGTTTATTAACTATATAATATAAAAATATAAAGTGACATGGTAAATGTCAATCTAATTAACTACGAGTTAAAACTAAAAGATAAGGTTAATATAATGACCCAAACCTGTATAAAATCAATTTATTGAGAGGATTACGACCCATCCCCACCTTATCCTCGAAATAAATCAATTTTGAGCTATTAAAAAACGAATATGACTTTATTATAAAATAATATTTTATGTTCTTTGAAAGGTGCCCCTCTCCTCCCTTATAAAAAGGAAACCCCTTCCCTCTTCTCTTCACACCATTTTGAGCCTTCAAGCTCGGCCGAACCCTGCCCATTTCCCTTCTCCACATCTCTAGAAACATTCTGGAGGTTTTTCTCTTCTCAAAATACCAACTCTACTTCCATAAGAGGAAGCTTAAAGGAGGTGCGTCGAAAAAGAGGCAATCTCTTCTTCCAATTCTTTCAAGTTTATTTCTTATTCTACTTATTCTTCTTTAGTTGTCTCATTATAAAGTAATAAAATCAGTATTAATTATATACTGATATTTTATTATAAATATGAAACAACCTTATTTCACCTTCTATCCATCCTAGAGAAAATGAAATCACCGCGTTTGCGTACGTATGAAATACTGTCTCCACGCCGTGGTGTAATCTGTTTTTGACCACCACCTTACTTGGATGAGTATAATGGTGTAAATAAATAAAGATATATGATTATTGTAAAGAGATATTGATTCTGAAATATTATACATACCCTTTAATACAATTCCATGATCATGAGATTTATATCATCGCTCTTGCGTACATACATACTACCTTCTCCACGATGCGATGAGATTCATTCTCCATGTTAACCATTCATGAATGATTATAAAATATATATACTGAATAATAATGAAATATATTACAAAATAATGATACTGGATTTATGTATATATATATTTATGTCATCTACATAATTCCATTCAATTCAATAAGGAAACGAAAACAATGTTCATGCGTACGTATGACCTACCGTCTCCATGAACGGTGTATTTCATTCAATTTATCGATCGATCATATATATATGTATATGCTGAATATATATTATATATAAATCATGTTTTACATTCTGTAATTAATTAAATCAGGATATAAGTAATAATATCAAGAACAACAAGTCAAAACACGTATAATAAATGAAACGATTTTACCCAAATCGCTACTTTTACATCGAATTTACAAAATAACAGGTAATATAAAGTCATAATGAAACTATAAATGATATCATAACAATTAATATTATTCTTTAATTAGTCAATGAAATTATTTAAATCATTATACAAGAGGTTCGGATACGAACGAATCATATCGGACATAAGGTAAGGGATAACTTTTCTAATCTTGTTTTTATCCGAGATTGTTCATTCGTAAGTATTTAATGGGGTTATATTTATCATCCATGTCCCTATTTTCGAAAAATGGTTTCATGTATTTTTAAAGTCCTTTTTACCCATTTTTGACTTTTACCACATGTTATGAAAGGAATATTTCTTTTTTTACCATACGAGGTACTTTTTATCTTTTCCGACAAAAGTACGAGGAGAATGTTTTTTAACTTATACTGAATGAATGGATTTTTACGGTTTCATAACACCTTATTTTCATGAAGCTTAAACTACAAAATTTCATGACTATTTTCAACAAAATCCATTTATTTTAATATTTCATGGAATTTTGTGAAAAGAAAATTATTTTTGAATAAGAAAGGATATTTTCCTCAAGAATTCATTTCAAGTGTTTTATCAAAACCATTTTCCATCTATGATGACATTATTTTCATATGTGTATGTTTCAAGTATAATGTCTCTATTATTTACATGATTTCACTTCTCTTATGATGAAATGATATCCATTTGTTTTATATGGATTATGTTATGATGGTATGATGTTTATGAAACCCAATATATTCTTTGGGTTATGATGAATGTTTTATGACTATATTGTGGCTCACGAAAGAATGATTTCATTATGAGATGGGTGGGACCTATATCTCTCTCCAATGCATTGGGTATTGATTTATATCTTATGAGATAGACATGGATGGAATGGTAAGTTAATCTGATTCAGTGTTATCAGACTGAAACGAGGAGTGAACTCGATTCAGAAAGGGACTTTGTCCACTAAGATGGTCATGGCAGTAATGCCTTGGCTACTATGGAAATCATAACTTGTGATTAATGGTTTCCACAATTAAATGATTTATTCCCATGCTATTTTATCATGATCGGTGATCCATTATGATATATTCCATACGTACTTCCATGATTTATGTCATTTCTCAAGATTTTGATGTTTAGATTTTATGTTCAAGTTTTTGCATTCAAATGTTTATGGATTGTTTTATGTTCTCTATGTTTACCCTTACTGAGCATTTGAGCTCACCCTTTTTTTGTTTTATTTTCCCCAGGATACAAAAAAAGGTTTTAGGTAAGAAAACCAAAAGGGGAAGATCTTTATGGGAGATGTTGAAGATCTTTTACCATGATTATAAGATTACATTCCATGTTTCCAAGGACAATAAAATAAAATGAGCTTTGGGCGTCTGTTTTTGTCATGTATTAAATATTCCACAATAGTAATGTAATGTTAATGTACATCAAGCTTTGGGTCTCTACAGTTGGTATCAGAGTGAAGGTGTAGTTAACCTTTGGAAACTACGATGCAAAAACTTTAGTGATATCCCTAGAGATATTTCTAATATATGTCTATGGATGTCCCTAAGGTTAAGTATAAGTATAGGTTATAGTCCTAGAATTATAGTAATGATATTAGAATTAAACCTAAAATGTTAGATATCGAAGGTACTCCCCCTTTATTATGTTGTTTTCCCTAGCATGATTTTTTCCTCTCACTCTATTCTTTTTGGGTTTTAGACGATGGCAGGAACCCGAAGGAACCGTGTTGATCAATGTAATGTAAAATGCAATGATTTTCCTCCTGAACAAACTAATGTTATGGGAGATGGAGTGAAAAATCTTATTGCTATACTTATGCAAGATATGAATCATTCTGGAATTCCGAATGAGAAGAGAAGGGAACAATATTCTATTGAGTCCTTCATGAGACAACATCCACCTTCTATCAATGGGTCTTCTGATCCACAGGTTGCTGAACAATGGATCAATACCATTGAAAAGATATTTTCCATAATTTGTTGTTCGGAACATGATAAAGTCATACAAGCTGTTTATCGTTTAGATGGTGAAGTAGACTAGTGGTGGACTCTAATTAAGAATACAATGCCCCAAGATGAAATTGAATCCATGGAATGGGACGAGTTTAAGAACTTGTTTTTCAGTAAGTAAATCCCTCGTATTCTTCAAACAAAGATGGAAAAAGAGTTCCATGATCTTAAGAAAAAGGATGATGAATCTGTTGGTATATACGAAGAAAATTTTACAAGGCTTGCAAGGTATGCATCTGGCTTTATCATCCAACCTGAAAGTAAAGTTGATCGATTCTTTAGTGGCTTAAAACCAAGTCTTCGAAGGGCATTAGCTATAAGAGACTTCAGTAGATACGAATAAATTGTGCGTTGTGCTATCAAGGTAGAAATGGAAGTTGGTGTTACATATCCATCTCATGGTTTGGACAAGAAACGAAAGATGGAGTTCAAGGAGAAATCTCAGAACAATGGTGAAAAGAAGTTGAAAGTTTCTTTATGCTCAATGTGTGGAAATAAACTTGGTGGATATTGTCTTAAAGGGACTAGAAAATGTTTTAAGTGTGGAAAAAGGTCATCGAGCAGCTGAGTGTCGAAGTAATGGAAAAAGGGTTTCTTATGATGTGAATAAAGAAAAGACTGCAGAGAACGCACCACCAACACTTCAATGATTCAAGTGAAATAAAATGGGGAATTATGCTAATAAATTCCCTAATCCAAGGGTTAATGATGATCGACATGAGCAACCACTTAAGGAAAAGGACAAAGGGAAGTTACATGTGATCACTATTGGCGATGTTGAATATGACCACGATGTGGTGGAATGATTAAGTGTTTATGTAATGGGATTCCAAAATAATGTTGTATATAGTATCATGGAATATTGGAGTATTTTTGTATTGGTCTATTATGGTTTTCAATAATTTTATGGTACCAGTAACCATGTAAAGTGATTGAGATATTTTTGGAAAGAAGATAATATGAGAATAATGAAGGGATAAGGAGAAAATGAAATTTTTGACAGTATTCATGAGCCCATGACTGATATAAAGACAAAGTTATATCATGGTTTGAGTATGTAGAATTTTTGGATTTTGTAATGTGGAAAGAGTTAACTTTTGACAGCATTCATGTTTTCACTAAGGTTCAGTGGGTATTAATTTTTCAAGAGAATACATGATTATGGTATTCACATGCTTGGAATGTGACCAACAAAATATGTCTTATATGGGGATAAATGATGGTATTCACATGCTTGGTTGATGACATTTCTAGTAATCATTTTCTTCATATTATAATATTGGACAAAAGTATTTTTGATAAGCTTAAAGGTTGGAATGGATTATGTTGTATATAAGATAGAATTGTTTAAGGCTGGAACTTTTTTCGATATTATTTATGGAATGTTAAATTAATGTAGTTTTAGAAAAAGGACAACCTGTAGGATGGGAGAAAACCCGTCGCATCAGACAAGGATGTGGGAATCTAACTCACAACTGAAGTGCAACAGGCCTTTATCACATACCACTGGCCTACAGGAAGTCCCTGGTTAGTAGAAACTAGTTTTATTTTATTAATCGGTATGATAGAAAAAGTATAAGTCCATTGTTGGAATCATATATGATTAATCTCACCATAGATGGACTTATGTATATTTAATATCTTATGCTAACCTTTTTGTGATAGAAACAGATGGGATGAATTGTCATTCAATGGCATGATCTGCTAACACTTCGTGAATGAAGAATTCAGCTTCATATCTTTAAATATAGATAAAGTGGAAATTGTTCATGGAATGGCCAACAATGATATTACACTAAAATCAAGTAAGTATTTCTCCTTATGTAAAAGTTCATCAACGTTAGGGAAATGATCTTGGAAACCAAAAATGTTGTTCTAGTACTCTCATATCTGATGAATCAAATGGTACCTTAGATCATCACAAATTTATGGCTTTGTGATTGTTTTCTTTTTCATAGCCATGTTCTCTATAACTCTCCATTAGAACATGACGATTAGATTTCTATTCCATATCAATATTTTCACCTATGTTCTTCTATGTGGAAACCCAGTGATTAGTTAATTTGGGTAACCGTTAAGTTTCATAATTTAGTTTATAAAGTTCAGTTTTGGTATTCCTTTTTACAATGTGGGTTTCTATGAAATAAACATTCAAGTAGTAAACCATTTATAACCCCGACGAATTTCGAGTGCGAAATTCATTTTAAGGGGGGTAGAATGTAACAACCTGAGATTTTATGAGATATATTATTTTTAATTTCGTTGATGTGTTCTATTATACACTACACCAGGAATAGCTTGTACTATATGCAACACTGTATTAGCTTGCAGTATACACAACACTATTCTTGGCTCGTGTTACACACAATTTCGAGTTCGTTTTACGGAAAATATTCTATGCAACATTAAGTATAGATTTTGTTTAATGTATAAATGAAATAAGTATTGATTTTGTTATAAGATTCAATAAATGGATCTTTCACTACAAGCATCTCTGACTTGGCTTTCTTTACACCCAATCGCGACCTTCCACGATAGCATGTGTTGTACGCAATATTGAGTTTCACTAAACAACGATATGTTATTAAAATATTATATAAACTAGCCATTATAAATATTAATACCCACTTTTTGAAATTTTATAAATTTTATCTTTCAAAATGGACTTCATTTTTGTATTAAGAATATCAAAATTAGCCTAGGGTTAATTTTTGGTATTTTTCTGAAAGCTTTCAATTTTTGATGAATTGTTAAAACACTAGGTTACTATTTAAAACCCGACTTTTTATTTAAATAATTATTTATTTTATTTAAATTTATTTTAGGTCAAAATTGATACATAATACTTATATATGTTCAATTTAATTAATTGGATTCATTTTATAATAATTTTAGATATATAAAAATTTTATTGAACTTTTCACCGTCTTTTACCCACCTCCTAGGAGAATTTGGAAATTCACATAAAACATAATTTTACCGCGTCTGTGAGTGGAATTTAGAAAATATGATAGACAACTTTAATATCATGGACTAAAATGCGGTTCAATGAGATAAAAATAATATTAGGTGAATAGAAACTTTTTACTTTTATTTACCACCGTTAAAAGTAAATAGAGTAATTAATGGTAAAATGATATTATTATTATCCAAACACATGTCCTAATTCTATAGGATAAGTGTAATTCGACCAGAAACAACCTTAGGAATAAAATATGACCATTTAGGTCCACTTGGATAAGATTAGGACATTTATTATTAATTTATTTAAAGAATGGTTAAAATAGTTAAAATCAAAGTTTAATAACTAAATCATTTTTAATATAGGGTTATACATAAAATAAATTGATATATAAAAATTAATTAGAAAGATAAAATGATTTCCTACCTAATGGTATTTTATTTATAATTTTTAGACATTAAATAATTTATGTTATTTTTGACACAATGGTGATGCAGTAATTACCTAAATAATGAAATATTAAAATAATTTATGTTATAAATACTCAAATAAATGTAATTTGATACTTTTTACGAATTCCACTTATTCTATTGGTTAATATGACATGTTAGTATTGAATAAATTTATTTTTTTCGAACTAATCATGCTGTTATGATTGTCTCAATTATGCATTATCAAATAGTGTCAAAATTGACATAAAATAGATTTAAAAAATATTATATTATTAATTGTTATTATATTCCTAAAAATCTAAGGTTTGGCCAAGATACTTATATCATGATATTTGTATCATTAATGGACAACTTGGTGGTTTCTTGGATGTATATGGTAACTTTTTTAACTGTATAACATAAAAATACAAAGTGACATGGTAAATGTCAATCTAATTAACTAAGAGATAAAACTAAAATATAAGGTTAATATAATGACCCAAACCTGTATAAAATCTATTTTATGAGAGTATATATACCCATACCCACCTTATCTTAGAAATAAATCAATTTAGAGCTATTAAAAACCTAATATAACTTCATTATAAAATAATATTTTAAGTTTTTTCAAAGGTGCCCCTCTCCTCCCTTATAAAAATGACACCACTTACCTCTTCTCTTCACACCCTTTTGAGCCTTAAATCTCATCCAACCCCTACCCATTTCTCTTCTCCAATTCCCTAGAAACATTCTGGAGGTTATGGTCTTCTCAAAAGACCAACTCTACTTCCTTAAGAGGAATCTTAAAGGAGATGCGTCAAAGAAGAGGCAATCCCTTCTTCCAATTCCCTCAAGTTTCTTTATTCTTCCACTTCTTCTTCTTTAGTTGTATCATTATAAAGTAATAACATCAGTATTAGTTATATATCAATATTTCATTATAAATATGAATCTACCTTATTTCACCTTTTCTCCATCCTACGGAAAATGAAATCACCGCGTGTGTGTACGTACGGAATACCATCTCCACACCGTGGTGTAATCTGTTTTTGACCACCACCCTATATGGATGGGTATAATGGTGTAAATAAATAACTATATATGATTATTTTAAAGTGATATTGATTCTGAAATATTATACATACACTTCAATACAATTCCAGGATCATGAGAATGATATCATCGCTCGTGCGTACGTACGGACTACCGTCTCCACGACACGATGAGATTCATTCTCCATGTTAACCATTCATGAATGATTATAAAGTATATATAATGAATAATAATGAAATATATGAAATAATAATGATACTGTATTTATTTATATATATATATATGTATGTCATCTAATTAATTCAATAAGGAAACGAAAATCGCGTTCATGCGTACATACGGCTTACCGTCTCCATGAATGGTGTATTTCATTCCATTTATCAATCTATCATATATATATATATATGTATATACTAAATATATATTATATATAAATCATGTTTTAAATTCTGTAATTAAGTAAATCAGGATATAAGTTATAATATCAAGAACAACAAGTCAAAACACGTACAATAAATGAAAATATTTTACCCAAATCGCTTCTTTTACATTTTATTTACAAAAGAACGGGTAATATAAAGTTATTAGTAAACTATATATGATATAATAACAGTGAATATGATTATTTAATAAGTCAATGAAATTATTTAAATCATTATACAGGAGGTTTGGATACGTAGAAACATATCGGACATAAGGTAAGGGATAACTTTTCCAATCTCGTTTTTATCCGAGACTGTTTATTCGTAAGTATTTACTAGAGTTATATTTATCATCCATGTACCTATTTTCTAAAAATGGTTTCATGTGTTTTTAAAGTCCTTTTTACCCATTTTTGACATTTACCACATGTTATGAAAGGAATATTTCTTTTTTTACCATACGAAGTACTTTTTGACTTTTTCGACAAAAGTACGAGGAGAATGTTTTTTTTAACTTATACGGAATGATTGGATTTTTACGGTTTCATAACACCTTATTTTCATGAAGCTTACCCTACAATATTTCATGAATATTTTCAATAAAATCCTTTTCTTTTAAAATTCCATGGCATTTTGTGAAAAGAAAATGATTTTTGAATAAGAAAGGATATTTTCCTCAAGAATTCATTTCAAGTGTTTTATCAAAACCATTTTCCATCTAAGATGACATTATTTTTATATGTGTATGTACAGGTATAATGTCTCTATTATTTACATGATTTCACTTAACTTATGATTAAATGATATCCATTTGTTTTATATGGATTATGTTATGATGGTATGATGTTTATGAAACCCATTCTATTCTTTCGGTTTTGATAAATGATTTATATTTATATTGTGGAACACAAAAGAATGATTTCATTATGAGATGGGTGGGACCTATATCTCCCTCCAATGCATTGGGTAAAGATTTTTATCTCATGAGATAGATACGGATGGAATGGTAAGTTAATCTGATTCAGTGTTACAGGACTGAAACGAAGAGTGAACTCGATTCAGAAAGGGACATTGTCCACTAAGATGGTCATGGCAGTAATGCCTTGGCTACTATGGAAATCGCTACATTTGATTAATGGTCGGCACAATTGTATTCTTTATTCCCATGCTATTTTATCATGATTGATGATACATTATGATATATTCTTTATGTACTTCCAAGATTTATGTCTTTGCTTAAGATTTTGATGTTTATATTTTTTGTTCAAGTTTTTGCATTCAAATGTTTATGGATTGTTTTTTGTTCTCTATGTTTACACTTACTGAACATTTGAGATCACCCTTTTTATGTTTTATTTCCCCTAGGATATAAATAATGGTTTATGTAAGAAAAACAAAAGGGGAAGATCTTTATGGGAGATGTTGAAGATCTTTCACCGTGATTAGAAGATTGTATTTTGAGTTTCCAAAGACACTAAACTAATATGATCTTTGGGAATCTGTTTTTTTCATGTATTAAATATTCCACAAAAGTAATTTAATGTTAATGTACATCAAGCTTTGGGTCTCTATAGTTGTCATCAGAGCGAAGGTTTAGTTAACGTTTGGAAACAAGGATGCGAAAACTTTAGTGAGATCCCTAGAGATATTTCTAATGTATGTCTAGGGATGTCCCTAAGGTTAAGTATAAGTATAGGTTATAGTCCTGGAATTATGGTAATGATATTATAATTAAACCTAAGATTATATATATCAAAGTTACTCCCCCTTTATTATGTTGTTTTCCCTAGAATTATTTTTCCCTCTCACACTATTCTTTTTGAGTTTTAGACGATGGCAGGAACCCGAAGGAACCATGTTGATCAATGTAATGGACAATGCAATGATTGTCCACTAGAACAAACCAATGTTATGGGAGATGGAGTGCAAAATCTTATTTCTATACTTACGCAAGATATGAATCATTCTGGACTTCCGAATGAGTATAGAATGGAACAATATTCTATTGTGTCCTTCATGAGGAAACATCCACCTTCTTTCAATGGGTCTTCTGGTCCACTTGTTGCTGAACAATGGATCATACCATTGAAAGTATATTTTCCATACTTCGTTGTTCAGAACATGATAAAGTCATACTAGTTGTTTACCTTTTAGAAGGTAAATCAGACCAGTGGTGGACTCTAATTAAGAATAAAAGGCCCCAAGATGAAATTGAATTCATTGAATGGGATAAGTTCAAGATCTTGTTTTTCAGTATGTAATTCCCTCATATTCTTAGAACAAATATGTAAAATGAGTTCCTTGATCTTATACAAAATGATGATGAATCTGTTGGTATATACGAAGATAATTTTACAAGGCTTTCATGGTATGCATCTAGCTTTATCATCCAACCAAAAAGTAATGTTGATCGATTCTTCAATGGATGAAAATCAAGTCTTCAAATGGAATTACCTATAAGAGACTTCAGTAGATATGAAGAAATTGTGTGTTGTGATATCAGGGTATAAATGGAAGTTGGTGTTACATATCCATCTCATGGTTTGGACACGAAACAAAAGATGGAGTTTAAGGAAAAATCTCAGAACAATGGTGAAAAGAATATGGATGTTTCTTTATGCTCAATGTGTGGAAAGAAGCATGGTGGAGATTGTCTTAAAGGGACTAGAAAATATTTTAAGTGTGGAAAATAATGTCATCGAGTAGCTGAGTGTTGAAGTAATGGAAAAGGGTTGCTAATGATGGGAATAAAGAAAAGACTATAGAGAACGCACTACAAACACTTCAATGCTTTAAGTGAAATGAAATGGGGCATTATGCTAATCAATGCCCTAATCCAAGGGTTAATGATGATCAACATGAGCATCCACTTAAGGCAAATGACAAAGGGAAGTCACATGTGATCACTATTTAGGATGTTGAATATGACAATGATGTGGTGGAATGATTAAGTGTTTATGTAATGGGATTCCAAAATAATGTTGAATATAGTATCGTGGATTATTGGAATATTTATGTATTGGTCTATTGTGGTTTTCAATAATTATATGGTACCTGTAACCATGGAAAGTGATTGAGATATTTTTGGAAAGAAGATAATATGCGCATAATGTAGGGATGAGGATAAAATGAAATGTTTGACAGTATTCATGAGCTCATGAATGAAATAAGGAAAAAGTTATATCATGGTTTGAGTATATATAATTTTTGTATTTTCTTATGTGGAAAGAGTTAAATTTTGACAGCATTCATGTTTTCACTAAGGTTCAATGGGTATTCATTTTTCAAGAGAATACATGATTAAGGTATTCACATGTTTGGAATGTGACAAACAAGATATATCTTATATGGGGGATAAATGATGGTATTCACAAGCTTGGTTGATGACATTTCTAGTAATCGTTTTCTTTAAACTATAAGATTGGATAGAAGTATTTTCGATAAGCTTAAAGGTTGGAATGGATTAAGTTGGACATAAGATAGATTTGATTAAGGCTAGAACTTTTTTCAATATTATTTATTTATTATTATAATAATGTAGTTTTAAGGACAACCTGCAGGACGGGAGACAACCCGTCACATTGGACAAGGTTGTGGGAATCGAACCCACAACTGAAGTGCGACAAGCCTTTATCGCATACCACTGGCCTATAGGAAGTCCATGGTTAGTAGAAACTATTTTTTTTATTAAGCGGTATGATAGATAAAGTATAAGACCATTGTTGGAATCATATACGATTAATCACACCATATATGGACTTATGTATATTTTATAACTTATGCTAACCTTTTTGTGATAGAAACAGATGGGATGACTTATCATTAAAATCTCATTTTCTGCTAACACTTCATTAAAGAAAAATTCAGCTTCATTTCTTTAAATAGAGATGAAGTGTAAATTGTTCATTGAATGACCAACAATGATATTACACTTAAATCAAGTAAGTATATCTCCTTATGTAAAAGTTCATCAACGTTAGGGAAATGATCTTCGAAACCAAAAAGGTTGTTCTAGTACTCTCATATCTGATGAATCAGATGGTACCTTAGATCATCACAAATTTATGGATTTTTAATTGTTGGATTTTTTATATCCATGATCTCTACCACTCTTCATCAGAACTAGACTGTTAGATTTCTCTTCCATATCCATATTTTCACCCATGTTCTTCTATGTGGAAACCCAGAGATTAGTTAATTTGGGTAACCATTACATTTCATTATTTAGTTTTTAAAGTATTTTTTTGGTATTCCTTTTTACGATGTGGGATTCTATGAAAGATAATTTGAAGTAGTAAACCATTTATAACCTCGACGAATTTCGAGGGTGAAATTCATTTTAAGGGGGGTAGAATGTAACAACCAGAGATTTTATAAGATATATTATTTTTAATTTCTTTGATGTGATCTATTATACACTACACCAAGATTTTCTTGTACTATACACAACACTGTATTAGCTAGCAGTATACACAACACTATTCTTGGTTCATTTTACACACAATTTGAAGTTCCTTCTGCGGAAACTACTCTAAGCAACATTAAGTATAGATTTTGTTTAATGTATAAATGAAATAAGTTTTGATTATGTTATATGCTACACCAAAAGGATCTTGCACTACACGCATCCCTGACTTGGCTTTCTTTACATGCAATCGCGACCTTCCATGATAGCGTGTGTTGTACGTAATATCGAGTTTCACTAAACAATGATATGTTATTAAAATATTATATAAACTAGCCGTTATGAATATTAATAACCACTTTTTGAAATTTTATAAATTTTATCATTCAAAATGGACTTCATTTTTGGATTCGGAAAATCGAAATTATCCTAGGTTGAATTTTTGGTATTTTTCTAAAAACATTCAATTTTTGATGAATAGTGAAAACACTGGGTTACTATTTAAAATCCATCTTTTTATTTAAATAATTATTTATTTTGTTTAAATTTATTTTAGGTCAAAATTAATACATAATACCTATATAATTTCAATGTAATTAATTGGAGTCATTTTATAATAATTTTATATATATATAAATTTTATTGAACTTTTCACCGTCTTTTACCCACCTCCTAGGAGAATTTGGAAATTCATATAAAACATAATTTTACCACTTATGTGAGTGGAATTTAGAAAATAAAAGAGACATGGTTAATATCAAGGACTAAAATGTGGTTCAATTAGAGGAAAATAAATTTTTGTGAATAGTAACTTTTTACTTTTATTTACCATTGTTAAAAGTAAATAGGGTAATTAAGGGTAAAAATGATATTATTATTACCCAAACACATGTCCTAATTCTATTGGATAAGTTTAATTCGACCAAAAACAACATTAGGAATAAAATATGACCATTTAGGTCCTCTTGGATTAGCTTAGGACATTTATTATTAATTTATTTAAAGAAGGGTTAAAATAGTCAAAATCAATGTTTAATAACTAAATAATTTTAAATATAAGGATATACATAAGATAAATTTGACTATGAAAATTCATTAGAAAGATAAAATTATTTCCTACATAATGGTATTTTATTTATAATTTTTAGACATTAAATAATTAAAGTTATTTATGACACATTGGTGATGCAGTAATTACCAAAATAATGAAATATTAAAATAATTGATGATATAAATACCCAAATAAATGTAATTTGAGACTTTTTATGAATTACATTAATTTTATAGGTTAATATTACATGTTAGTATTGAATCAATTAACTTATTTTGAACAAATAATGCTTTTATGATTTTCACAAAAATCTGTTACCAAATAGTGTCAAAATTGACATAAAATAGTTTTTAAAACTAATTTTATATTATTAATTGTTATAATATTCCTAAAAAGATAAGGCTCGGCCAAGATACTTATATGATGATAGTTTTAGCACTAATGGACCACTTGGGGGTCTCTTGGATGTATATGGTATGTTTATTAACTATATAATAAAAAAATAAAAAGTGACATGGAAAATGTCAATCTAATTTACTAAGAGTTAAAAATAAAAGATAAGGTTAATATAATGACCCAAACCTATATAAAATATATTTTTTGAGAATATATCTACACATCCCCACCTTATCTTCAAAATAAATCAATTTGGAGCTATTAAAAACCGAATATGACTTTATTATAAAATAATATTTTAATTTTTTCCAAAGGTGACCCTCTCCTCCCTTATAAAAAGGGCACCCCTTCCCTCTTCTCTTCACACCCTTTTAAGCTTTGAATATCTGCCAACCCCGGACTATTTCTCTTCTCCACTTCCCTATAAAATTTTTTGAGGTTATGCTCTTCTCAAAAGACCAACTCTAATTCCTTAAGAGGAAGCTTAAAGGAGGTGCGTTGAAGAAGAGGTAATCTCTTCTTCCAATTCTCTCAAGTTTCTTTCTTTTTCCACTTCTTCTTATTTAGTTGTATCATTATAAAGTAATAAAATAAATATTACTTATATGCTGATATGTTACTATAAATATTAAACAACCTTATTTCACCTTCTATCCATCCTACGGAAAACGAAATCACCACGCGTGTGTACGTACGGAATACCGTCTGCACGCCGTGGTGTAATCTGTTTTCGACCATCACCTTACTTGGATGGGTATAATGGTATAAATAAATAAATAAATATTATTATTGTTAAGGGATATTTATTCTGAAATATTATACATACACTTCAATACAATTCCACGATCATGAGAATGATATCATTGCTCGTGTGTAAGTACGGACTACCGTCTCTATGACGTGATGAGATTCATTCTCCATGTTAACCATTCATGAATGATTATAAAGTATATATAATGAATAATAATGATATGTATGACATAATAATGATACTGGATTTATGTATATATATATATATATATGTATGTCATCTACTTAATTCCATTCAATTCTATAAGTAAACAGAAATAGCTTTCATGCATACGTACGGCCTACCGTCTCCATGAACAGTGTATTTCATTCCATTTATCGATCTATAATATATATATGTATATGATGAATATATATTATATATAAATCATGTTTTAAATTCTGGAATTATGTAAATCAGGATATAAGTAATAATATCAAGAACAATAAGTTGAAACACGTACAATAAATGAAACGATTTTACCCAAATCGTTGCTTTTACATTGAATTTACAAAAGAACGAGTAATATAAAGTCATAAGTAAACTATATATGATATCATAACAATGAATATGATTCTGTAATAAGTCAGTGAAATTATTTAAATCATTATATAGAAGGTTCAGATATGTATGAAGCATATCGGACTTAAGGTGAGGGATAACTTTTCCAATCTCATTTTTATCTGAGATTGTTTATTCGTAAGTATTCACTGGGGTTATATTTATCAACCATGTCCGTATTTTATAAAAATGTTTTCATGTATTTTTAAAGTCCTTTTTACCCATTTTGGACTTTTACCACATGTTATGAAAGAAATATTTCTTTTTTTTACCATACAATGTACTTTTTTACTTTTCCGACAAAAGTACGAGGAGAATTTTTTTTAACTTATACATAATGAATGGATTTTTACAGTTTCATAACACCTTATTTTTAGGAAGCTTACTCTACAAGATTTCATGACTATTTTCAACAAAATCATTTTCTATTAAAATTTCATGGAATTTTGTGAAAAGAAAATGATTTTTGAATAAGAAAGGATATTTTCCTCAGGAATTTATTTCAAGTATTTTATCAAAACCAATTTCCATCTAGGATGACATTATTTTCATATGTGTATGTTTCATGTAAAATGTCTCTATTATTTACATGATTTCAATTCTCTTATTTTGAAATGATATCCATTTGTTTTATATGTATTATGTTATGATGGTATGATGTTTATAAAACCCATTCTATTCTTTGGGTTATGATGAATGATTTATGTTTATATTGTGGCACATGAAAGAATGATTTCATTATGAAATGGGTGGGACCTATATCTCCCTCCAATGCATTGGGTAAATATTTATATCTCATGAGATAGACATGGCTGGAATGGTAAGTTAATTTGATTCAGTGTTACAAGACTAAAATGAGGAGTGAACTCGATTCAGAAAGGGACTTTGTCCACTAAGATGGTCATGGCAATAATGCCTTGTCTACTATGGAAAACATAATATGTGCTTAATGGTTTCCACAATTAAATGCTTTATTCCCATGCTATTTTATCATGATTGATGATCCATTATGATATATTCTTTATGCACTTCCAAGATTTATGTCTTTTATCAAGATTTTTATGTTTAGATTTTATTTTCAAGTTTTTGCATTAAATTGTTTATGGATTGTTTTATGTTATCTATGTTTACCATTACTGAGCATTTGACCTCACCCTTTTTATGTTTTATTTTCCCCAGGATATAAAGAAAGGTTTTAGGTAAGAAAAACAAAAGGGGAAGATCTTTATGGGAGATGTTGAAGATCTTTCACCATGATTAGAATATTACGTTATGAGTTTCCAAAGACACTAAAGTAATACGATCTTTGGGCGTCTGTTTTTGTCATGTATTAAATATTCTGCAAAAGTAATGTAATGTTAATGTACGTCAAGGTTTGGGTATCTATATGAATTTTTAAACCATAACATATTTTCCTTAATAAATGATCATAAATTCCTACCAACATGAGAATTATCATTGATATATTTAGTCCAGCTATCTTGAGATTACCTAATTCACAAAAGGATATTTTGGGTAAAATAAATGTTCAGTGGGATAGTACACTATCTTTTAATGAGGTTATGGACCTATAAATCATGGCTTGATTTTTGTAGAAGCCATATGATGTGTCCCACAATATTTGTATATTTTTATTTCATATTTCCCTAATTTTTTCTTAATTTTCAAAGAGGGTAAGACTTAAAGGGCATGGAATCCATGTTTTCTCAAGATACCATCTTACAAGTTTTCAGCATGGCAGGTTTTGTGCCTTTTTTATCATGAAAACTAAATCACTACGTTTATTTATTTAAAGGTCTTCAAGATTATACTTTCTGTCATTTTAGTTTAGGTTATCTTTTCTTAGAACTTCTATTATTATAGTTTAAGGTATTCAAGCCTGAAAATTCTACTATTTTTTAGGTTCTTCTATATTAAGACTTCTATTTCTGTAGTTTAGGGTCTTCAAGATTGGACCTTTTATTGATGTAGTTTATGGTATTTTAGCTCAGAATTTAAATTTCCATAGTTCAAAGTATTTTACCTCATACCAAATATTGTTGTATTTCAGGGTCATCTAGCATAGACCATTACATATCTTGTAGTTTAAAGTATAGATGCCTGAATATCAAATATCATTCTTTTTAATGTCTTTATACAAGAACTTGAAATACCATGCATTTTAAATTATTGCTTCTAGCGAATTATTGGAAAATATTGAATATCGGGAATACATATTATGGATATCCCAAAACACTCTAAGGCATTGATGTTCCACCATGTCCTAGCTAGGGATCATGAGGATTGGTGTTATTTTCCTAAAAGGAGGATATTATTCTCATTGGTAAGTAAAATCCCTTATGCGTTGGTATCATTTTCTAACAAGGGTGTATCCACTCTTTTCCAAAGGGAATGAAATATTTAAGGGGGTAATATTTGATGAGGGAAAATGATAGGGAAGCTAATACCACATGGACTATTAGAATGTGGGTAATGTAATTCATAACACAAAAGTTTGAGTAAATGAATATGGAAGGGAAATACATTATGAGAAAGAACTATAAGAACCTAGGGTGACAAGTTCTTATATGGCATTACCAAGGATCATAGGTATTCGAGTTCCTTTCCCGAAAGGAGGAGATGCCTCTGGTTGCTAAGTCAATGACCTTATGCATCAATATCATGGTTAAATAGAGATGTCCCTGCTCTTTTATGAGGGTCATGAAAAGCTTATAATGACTCAAACATCTATATGATGAAGTTGGGTATAGAGTGAATGGTATCTATTAATATTTATCACAAACTAGGTAAATTTATCTTCATGTTGTGAATCTTGGGCCCTATGCTCTTTAGTTTCAAGTCATGAGGCATGGGCCATCAAAAGGTTTGGGAATATAGTGTCACGCCCCTAGTTTGAGAAGGGGTAAAAAACATGGTCATCTAATGGTGAGGATGTTGAATCATCTTGAATATCCTGGTTACATGGACGGTAAATTATGGTCCATAGTGATCTGGTCATGACGATGAAATAGAACAATCGTGTTGGAAATGGCTCAGAACACTCTATGTTGCAGAGTTCTACCATGATGATTTTGGCTCATGAGTATTTTAAAGCCTTCATATAGGGAAAATATGTTTTTGGTTGGTAGGTTTGAGGCCTTATACATCTAAAGAATGTTTAAAAAGAGATATCTATTTTACTTTCCAAGGGACATGAATGGTTTTAGGGAGCACTAGGTGATCAAATATGATGAGTGATATTTTTGAAATGAAATATTATAGAAGGGTTAGATCACCCTAAAAGTTCTGTTGCCGCCTAGTGAACACTTTATCTTTGTGAATATATGTGAAAAATCTTTAATTTAAAATTTTCCCAGGACCAGGGGTCCAGTGAAAATGTCTAGAATTTTAATAAGGGAATAAATTATGCCCTAACAGATTTATACCACAATGATTTATGCCATAATTTTTTTAAACTCTAGAGATGAAGAGTTTAGTGAGAAACGACATGACTCTTACTCAGGATTCCATTTTAGATTTTTAGCAAGAATGTTTTGTGTCTCATTCACTAGAATATTAATGTCTTTTGATTTTGGCCATCAAATGATATAATTTAAGGCTGTAGAACTTTGAAAAATGTACAGAATGTTTATGGTCATTAAACACATGGTCCTAATATGATGGAAATGTTATAAAATACTCTAATTAGGGTATCGAGTGTCTAGAGTACTCCAACATCCCTTTGAGAAGGATACAAGAAATTGGTAAATCATGGATTGAGGTTTATAGGTCATTTTTAATGATATAAGACAATCATGACTAGGATGGCATATAAAAACCTAGGGTAATGAGGTCAACCATAGTTATTTCATGATCATAAGGATTAGAAATCCCTTCATAGAGGGTAAGGATGTCTTGAGTTATTAGGTCTGATCCCTTTTGAATCTATTGCTATTTTAAAAATATAGATATTTTTTTATTTCTAAGGGTTATGGAAGGTTCATGGTAACCCTAGTTGCAAAATATTTGATGTGTGATTTATAGGATGAAGGGAATAAACATGAGAAGAAGTACTCCGTACTCCAGTTCAACTGGTTCAGGATTTGGTGATCCTATAATGATGAATGATAATGTGTGATGGCATGTATATTTTTTAATGTCATTTAGTGGGGATGTATTTTTTGTGTTGTTTTAATGTCATGTAACAATGATTTTTTTTTCATACAGTTCAACATCACACTATAAGGACACTATCTTTTCCTTGTATTTTAACATCTTGTTGTAAGGACATGAGAATCATTGAGAGAATTATGCAGGATGTACTTTGGAACAATTTCCAAGGATATTATTTCATCCATGCAACAACTTATTCATGGATATCCAAATGTCGAGGCCCTTATTTAACATACATATCACTCATGAAAGGTTAATGTACATATATACAAGTCATCCATAAGACAAATGAGTTTTCATGACTCAAACCTCTCTTAAAAGTGTTATATGATACATTTATCATGAAATTTAATGTCTTCCATATAAGGAATTCACTATATAGGTCAAACCCATATGAATTTACGGGTTTATTTTTATTATTTAGAATGTTGTGGTTGAACCCAAGATTGAAAATCTGTGCATATCTACATCTACTATGATGAAAAGAATCAACACATACATAGTTCTTATATATAATATCCCTGTGGAGGTCTAACCTATACATAGGGATGGGGGATATACTTTTTTTATCAAATCTAGGCACAATAATTAGAGATACAAGTTTCAATATGTTTCCTATGAGGGTAGGAATCAAGGAACACATAGTTCTTGAGAGAATGTACATTTTTACATCATGATACAGTGATGCATGATCCCTAATTTGTAAAGGGAATAGTGTGAATTACCTGAGAATGTAGGGTTTGGCATCACAACATATCCTGTGATGATAGGATTTAAGATATACATAGTTATTGAATGGTAAATTAAATAAGATGGTCTCACCCATACATACAGGAAGGAATTTTTTCTGTTTATTAATTTAGTAGGACCCAAGATTGGATATCCAAGCATCTCTACACATCCCTTGAAGGTAGGAATCATGCCACACATGATTAAACAATAATAAACTCTCTACATAGGTCTGAACCATACATAGAGTGGGAATTGTTTCTATTTATTTATGTAGACCAATCTAGTATTGGAGATTATGTCATAAATACATATCATGTGACGGAGGTAATCAAGCCACAATTGGTTCTTGAATGGTTGTGTGGTGGGAGACTAAAACCTATGATAATGGTCCTTTTAGGAAAGGTTTGTGAAAATGCAAAGTTACATGTCATGCAAGAGAAATCAACTGTGTAGTTTAACATCATGAAAAGAGGACTCATGGTGTGCCTTTTAGAGTCTTCCATATAAGACCATGATAACCCTGTCATGAGATGATATGTTTTGATAATACAAGAGTGCACCTACCAAATTTCTTAAGATTATGTGAGCTTTGATCAATGTGAGAAACATGAAATGGTAACGTTTCATCTCACATCATGAAGGAAATTAGAGAATGGATAGGGAAATCTTGTATTATGTGATGTACATGATGAGATATAGGATCTAGGTGATCTAACATATCTTGTTGGAAAATAATCATGATATATGTAGTTTTATAAACCTATTTATATTAGTGTCATGTAGTGAGGAAATCATCCATGCAGTTTAATGTCATGTAGTAAGGACGAAGGTGACTAGATTTCAAATAAGATCCATATTATTTTTGGGCCAAAGAATGGAGGTCTAGGCATCATTACATATCTTTAAATGTTAGGAATTAATCTATACATAGTTATGAGAAACTATATAGTTTAGAATCATGCGGTGGGGACACTATCCATTTAATTTAATGTCTTATGGTAAGGAAGAGGGTCACCCAATGTGGATGAAATAAATATTGGGTATATGAAAAATTTTACATCTTCTAGTGGGGAAACCTTTGGTGTAGTTTAATGACATGTGGTTAATAAAAATTTGTGTAGTTTGACATCATGAGACCTGGATGAGAGATAATATGTTGTTTAAAGATCATGCTACATGTACTTATCTTGTTTAATTTAAAAATAAGTGGTCCAAACATGATCAATAGTGTTTAATATCATGTGGATAGAAAGATTTTCATATATTTTAACATCACGTGTTCTGGATGAGAGATGATATACAGTTTATCATTTTACTATGCAGATTAAGTCTGAACATTTTAACTTCACATGGACAGGATCTGATACATTGTGTAGTTAAAAATTTTGATATCAGGATGAAATCAATATAGTTTAACATAATGTGGCTAGGATGAGAGGTTCTATGTAGTTTAGTGTATTTATTTATAGATAAACCCCATATAGTTTAACATTACATGATCTAGAATATAGATGCTCTTTATTTTATTATCTTACTACCAAGATGAACTCCATAGAGTTTAACATCATGTGTTTAGGATAAGATATGATGTCTAGTTTAATGTATTCCTTCCAAGAAAACTACATATAGTTTAGGACAAGAGACACTATATAGTTTAACATCTTACTACCAGGATGAGAGATGCATGATGGTATAAATGAAAAGTAATTGTTAATAGCCCTCACATTTGTGGGGGTGTGATACTTTTCCCATATATTGAGGCTAGTGATAAGGATCTATTATGATAGATCATATGTATTTCATTAGGCCATTTCAATTATGTTTCTATCTTATTAGGATTCTAACATATTATCATTAGGGTTCTGAGAACCAATACTAATCATACAAGAAGGAATGAACATAGGAATAACTTTTTATATAAGGCCCATGCAAAAATATTTTGATGAAAATTGAGGTAATGTAATATAAACAACCTGTTCTTATTGAGCCACTAAAACTCATCTAGTATCTTTTATGATTTATCATCATATGAGATTTTTTTGAAAAACACTTTTCAGTGTGAGGTTGATTATAATTTTATTGGGGACACTTCCTCGATCTCGTAAACCACTGAATATGGATTTTCTTTTATTTCAGAAAGCATGGTGGTTCCATAGGCCCATAAATCCTAGAGGATCTTGTCCGGACATGACGTATTATCTTTATTCTCTATATTCTCAAGTATATATAATAGCGATTTATTGAAGGCATCTATTTATAAACATGTTGATTCATGACAATAGGATGAGTGACTAAACTCAATGTCTAACTCATGGTATAATTAATTCCACTCTATAGAATAGAAGTTTTTTCCATTTTCTATTAGAATCATGCCAGAGACTACAAATCTAGTGATGATATATGACATTACCGTGTTAAAAATGTTCTTCATCCTAACTTCCTTGAGGAATATTACCTCAACCCATTCAGAAAAAACATTGGTGGAAGTAAGGATGTACATAAAATTCTTGGACATGGATGGGGATATGACCCCACAACATCTATTCCCAATACAAAAAATGACCAGGAATATTAAGTATTATATACCAACTATAAGGGATGATGGATGCAGTTTTCATAAATCTTTCATGTATGAAATTTATTGGTGAATTCCATATAGTCTTGTATCATGGTTTTCTGTTATTAACACAATATCTTGATTTGGTGGTAGATCTTAGTCCTAGACATATGAGCATTATTGGAGCCTATATTAGCCTATTCTATGATGGTGACAGTCTGTCTTTCTATTACGCCTCTGAGGAATATTTCATCGAATCCCTGATTTTAGAAGTATTTATCTTCATTTGTACTATCTCTTAGAATAATTTTTCCCACTCTATGTCAAATATTTTCCCTTCCGACGCAATCTATCTATAGATTCCCATTTTTAGATACTAAAATATGGGATCCATCCATGTAAGGGTGGATATCAGTTCATCACACTCCAGGGAAGCGTTGGACCAAATTATTTTTTTCCAGGTTACAGATGATGATCAATGAGACCATCCTTCGATGCGTGATGTGAAAAATAACTTCCTCCTAACTAGGGATGGACAAGCCTATGGATGTGTTGGACAATGTGTCGACACAAGCATTATATGATTGAGATACATGATATAATGTGGGGTTATGTGGGAATTGCACCATTATTCCTCTAAAGTATACATGAGAGGGTCTAATTATTCATTTTTTGTGGTATATTCTCAATTGAACATCTATATCATTAACTTATAATTCCCTTTGATATTTAGGTAGGCTATATGTAAATGTAGGGTTAGTTCCAAGCCAATGGTGTGGGATTTTTTGTTATCCTCATAATTCATTCAGTCTTAGGATAGTTGGAAAGATTTGGAAAATTTTTATTTTTCTGAAGAAAAAAATACAATCCCTAGGATAATTAGATTGAGTTTGTGTTTTCCATCATTTTTCTGAAAATAAATTTAGGAGGTGCTGTCAAAATACATCTCCCATTTATATGTAGTTTCATGGGTAAATAAAACCTCATTTTCTAAAATCTCGGTTTCCAATAATGTATTTCAAGGGAGGGATGTTATTTGAGGAAATCGACTAGGGTCGTCCCTTTCACTGGCTTATGTGAAACAAACAGGATGTCATACTGCTGTAGGATACATAACCATCTTTCCAAGCACCTAGTCAACATGCGGAGACTAAGGATGTACTTGAGTGTATCAATGCGAGTGATTAAGTGATATTAATGGTGATACAAGTATTTCCATGTATTTTTCACTACAATAATGAGTGTGAGGTAGTTCTTCTTGACATCAAATTATCTTGTGTCAGTTCCTAGCATCATTTGGATGGTGTAATAGATACTGTTCTAATTATCCACATAATTTTAATGTGTAAGGATAGTGCCATGATATCATTCCATGGTGGACACATATAATATGAGTGACTTACCATCCAATATTGGAATCAATATCTGAAGGTGTAGCACGTATTACATGATAGTTTTGAAGGCTTATTGGTTTTCATCATCCCATTGATAGGTGATTCTATTCTTCATTAGTTTGGTTAAAGGGAGAGATTTTTTTTATCAAGGTTGGCTATAAAATGATGAATGTAGTGGAGGTTTCCTTGAATCCCACTTATATCATAAAGATTCATCAAGGTTGACATTTCTATAACATGACTTGTGCTTTATGGGCTAACCTCGATGCCATAGTGTCATACAAAAACTCCAAGAAACTTCACTGATGTTACCCTAAAACTGAATTTATGTGGAGTCATCTTCAAACTATGTTGCCATAGCTTATTGAATACTATTTGAAAACCATGGGGTATTCACATCAATGTTCGGATTTGAACACATGGTTTTCAACATAACTTTCAGTTATTCACACGAAGAAGGGTTTAAAGATGTGATGCATGGAACAATGTTATGTACCTCCAATGGGCATTAACACAAAGCTAATAACCTAATAGAAAAATTTCACCTAGTGTGCTCAGAAAGAAATGACTTCCACATATTTAGGGTCCACCTTTATCAGATTATACACTGAATACCCATACATGAATAAATGTGATTAGGGGCTTGAAGTTTCATCAATAAAGAGTTCTATGATTGAAAATGGGATGTAAACTTTTGGGTAATATCAATTAAGGTATCTGAAATCGATACAAACTAAAATATTTCAATCCTTTTTCCTAATAGGTATGATATTGGCAAGAAATATTAGGAATTTAACTTCTCAGAAAAAAATTTATATGATCAATTTATCAAATTTTATATCTGAATTTGTAGAATAAGAAGGGTGGATCCTCCTAGCTACCAGTTTATAGCCTTGATAGTCATTAGGTAAGCCGAGACGGTGCATAGACACATTTGGATTCAGTCTGGGAATTTCTGTATAATTACAAGTGAATACATATCGATATAGATTTAGAAATGAAATGTACATATCTTTCTCCTTGGTAGGCATGGTGAAAACTATCAATAAAAGCCAAGGGTGTTCTTCTATTCTGATATTTACCTTCATGAGCTCATCAATGGCGGTGGAGACACGTTACACAAATATGGGATGGGAATTAATGACGTCATCCTCTTATTTTTCAGGACCCGCCTCCCCGGGCCATGAACCTTGTCATCTAACCCCATGGGTCTCCTGTAATACCTTGGTTGACATTCCAGCACACCCTAGGATATTACTCACTAGGGTCGCTTATTAGGCTAATGACTGTCCCCACAGGCCAACACATGTTCTTTCAGTGTGTTTTGTCATCACTCACACACACCCTTGGAAACATCCCAAAAGGTCACCCATCCAGATTACTACTCTAGGACAAGCATGATTTACTATGGACTTCTAATTATGTAGGCTCTCGAAAATAAAGGTGCACCTTGTTGACATGGGTAGTGACATTATCCTTTTAATTCACACTTTTCCAGGGGTGTTACATCCTCCACCCCTTTTAATGCCCAATTCCCTCGTTGTGGACCCCAAGACTCAAACCCAGGTAGTGCCTAAGAACATCCAGCTAGGTATTGGCTATGAAACCATTTGTCACGACCCACCTCCTTGGGCCATGAACCTTTTCATCTAAACCCATGGGTCTCCTATAATACCTTGGTTGCCTTCCTAACACACCTTAGGCTATTACTCACTAGGGTCACTTATCAGACTAATGACTATCCCCACAGGCCAACACATGTTCTTTCAGTGTGTTTTGTACTCACTCACACTCACCCTAGGAAATTTCCTAGAAGGTCACCCATCCTGATTACTACTCCAGATAAAACATGCTTAACTATGGAGTTCTAATCAGGTAGACTCCCGAAAAGAAAGGTGCACCTTGTCAGAGGAGTTATTTTCCCTTGAAATACTGTTTGGAGCCTATATCCAGGGATATGACATAATTAGGTACATGGTAATAATTTGTGCCCGAGAGTAGCTAAGCTGTGTACAGGGAAAAATCCAAACTACCTCGTTAATTGTAATTTTTCTGATTTTGTAAATTTGACAGTTGATTTGATTTTCACCATTGGGGGATGCACTTGGTGTGTGCTATTTATATTTTATACATGGGTTCTATTTAGTTGATACCCGATGAGATGATGGTATGCCATATCACACATCATTTAGGCACATGCTAGAAATCACATGTCATGTATAGTTTCCATTCAATGTAGGTGCATTAGGAATTTCATGTTGTGGAGACAGTTTTTGTGCTCGAAAAAAATGATGTTGTGATAGCTGCTCTGATAAATACCTGCTATTTTATAGGGTGTTTTTATGTGAGGTTCGGTAAATGAATGCCAAACATTGGTTATTGAGGAGTATGGGCCCTCATCAACTGGAGTTTGGTGGATCATTGACTTGTTTACCTTTTTATAACATGTATAAGATTCTAAAATTTGACTCGTGGGGAGTATGGTCCCTCATGGATCTGAATTTGACACTTAGGTGTTTTTTTCAATGTATTTCTGGGTTTTAGAGTAGTTTCTGAGGCTTACTGTCCGAAATACCTAGAATACTCACCGTGTAGTTTTGACTGCCCGCCATGTACTCTTCTGTTTGAGAAGAAGTGAAAAAAATTTAATTACACGCCGTGTACCGTAGGTACACTCAGTGTAGTTACTACCCATGTTGTAGGCCTTGTGGGCAGAAACACGGGGTAATGGGACTTTGAGTGCACAGGCTGTGTACTTATTGTACCCGACATGGTGTGTTAACCCTGTGTCCATCGTGTAAGTAACAAACACGAGTCTGTGTTACCTCTTCTTGAACACTCCGTGTACCCATGGGGCATGCTGTGTAGATTTTAATGGGGAGAGACCATAGAGACTTGGCCATGTGGATAGGAGGATGGAGTGGTGTACATGTCGTGTCCAGGTGTAACATGTCATGTAGTGTCAACTGAGTTGCAGGTTGTGTCACTAACAACATAGCCCGGTGAATGATTATAGAGTACATGCCGTGTACCTATGAAACACACCGTATAGGATGGTTTTAGGAGAGCCGTGTACCCAAGCTGTGTAGAAGCACTCAGGCAGGGAAGAAGGATTCATGTACACAACATGTAGTCAGAAATACCCGCCGTGTATTTTGGGTGTTACCTGGCCAGTTAAGCTGGAGTACACGCCCATGAAACTGGCTTGTGAGAACACACCGTTTAGTATTTATAAACACCATTTAGTCATGTTTTTTAAATCTTGAATGATTTCTTTCTCATTCTCCCTTCTTGGTCTCCTAGTTTGTAGTCTTTGAAAATCATGATCTAAAGTGTGCGTTGAACTTGTAGGGTCATTCCACCGAGACGACCACTGGTTGTTCACCAAGAGAGCGGAAATGATTATACTCCTGAGATTTTAGGCCATGAGCTACAAGTGGATCCTCTAGCAGTGCCAAATACGGCGCCAACCATTATACCGGACACAGGCGTGAATGCGTAGTTCCATGAAGGCTTTATGTGGTTCATGAAGACCTTCCAGTGAGCACCACCAGTTTCCACATCTATGGAAGAGCTCACACGTATCTTCCAGCTGCAACATCTGCCTACGTTTTCGGGGGATTGCAGACCACATGCTATGGTGTCATGGATGGATTCATTGTAGACTATTTTCGAGCATCTGGAGACTCTCACAGGAAGAGAGTCATGCTTGCTACATACATGAAGCACAAATCCTCCAAGAGGTGGTGGGATGTTACCACCAAGTATAAGCATCACCGAGACATGAAGTGGGAATATTTTTAGACAACCTTCTATTACTTCTTCTTCCCAGAGACACTAAGGTCAGATCAAGCTTGAGAGTTCAATAATCTACAGCAGGGCAACATAGATGTGATGTACTATTCTGCCTGCTTCACTGAGATTCAACATTTTGAACCCGTCCTGGTTGGATATGAGGCATTGAGGGATAGAATCTTTGATAATGGTCTTTGATATAACATTCGAGCCCTGGTAAACATTATCAGGTTTACAACAGTACATGCTATTGTGAACCAGGCACTGATTTCTGAACAGAACCTACAGGAAGCTAGTGGTGTGGTTCAGGGCGGTTCAACACCAGTTTCTGGTAAAATTTCTTTTGGAAAGAGGAAGAGGAAGACAAATGTCTCTCATGGTGGCAGTACTAGCCAGTGGAACTCTTTAGTTGGCCTGATAATGTGATACCTGTGTGGTATAGAGGGGAACAAGAGACCTTAGTATCTCCCTGACCCAGTTGAAAGCCGAGCTTACAGCAAGATGGGTCATCTACAACATTTCTACACGGTGTTTCTATCAGTGTCTAGTGAGAGGGGTTCTTTTCAGACTCCACGTGCGGGAGCAGGACCAACAACTTCTTACTAGTTGGACAATTAGAATGCGGCAAGGCGTGCAGACCAAGAAGGTGGTCGTGGCCGTGGTACCCAGACACTAGGATCTCAGAGGCAGCAGGGTGGGTCAGCTCAGGGTAGCCAGGCTGTATTCCAGGTCCACGACACTGGGCATACATATACAGTGCAACAGACCCAACAGGAGCGAGATCCAGGACCTTCCACTGTCATAGGTACTATTCTAGTTTCTTTTGTTTTATCTTATGAACTTTTTGATACTGGTACTACAAATAGTTTTATATATGTGGCCATTGTGGAGATCCTAGGTCTCTGTGTTTCTTCTTCTTCTGATATCATGACGCTAGAAGCACCGTTGGGAGTGAGGACGGCATGTGTGAGTCAGTGCAAGGAGTTCCCCCTTAAGGTTGGTGGGTATAACTTTCTATGGGACCTCTATGTCATAGAGATGGAAGCTTATTATGTCATTCTCAGAATATACCGGTTGGTTCCCTTTTGATCCATTGTAGACTACTATCATCGGAGGGTGAGTTTCACTATACCAGAGGATAGAGAGTTCCTATACAAGGGAGAATGGGATGTCCAAGCGAGCCGAGCTGGACCAGAGCATCGTGGGCGAGGTGGAGTCACATCCCAGATTGCGATTTTATATCTAGATGATCAAGGAACTTGTCTGAAGGATTTCCCACCAGTGGTTGATCATTTCAAGGATGTATTCCTGGATGAATTTTCAGGTATACCACCGGAGCATGAGGTCAATTTATCTATGGATCTTATGTCGGGAGTGGCCTCGGTATCCATTCCTCCTTATAGGACGGCTACACTTGAGTTACAGGAGCTCAAAAGTCAGTTAGAGGAGTTGCAGCCAAAGGGTTTCATCCGACCCAGAACATCTCTTTGGGGTTCCCTAGTCCTTTTTGTAAAGAAGGTGGATGATACCCTTTGAATCTGTGTGGACTATCAGAAGCTAAACCAGTTGATGGTCAAGAACCGATATCCCCTACCGAGGATTGATGATATTTTTGATCAACTTCGAGGAGCACGAGTGTTCTCGAAGATTGACTTGAGATTGGGATATCATCAGTTGCAAGTGATGCCATCGGACATACCGCTTACAGCCTTACGGAGCAGATATGGTCTCTATGAGTACTAGTTCATGCCGTTTGGGCTCACAAATGTGCCAATAGTTTTCACGGCTCTGATGAATCATGTGTTCCACCCATATCTGGATTATTTCGTGGTAGTCCTCATGGATGAAATCTTGGTGTACTCTCACACTCGACACGACCATGCCACCCATCTTCAGATCATACTGAGTACACTGAGAGAGCATAAGTAATATGCTAAACTCTCAGAGTGCCACTTTTAAATGGACCAGATTCACTTCCTGGGTTATATTATCTTAGAGGAAGGAGTTGCGGTAGACCCAGAGAAGGTGAGAGCAGTAGTTTCCTGGGAACTGATAAGGAAAGTGTTTGAGATATGGAGTTTTTGGGGCTGGATGGTTACTACAGGTGCATTATACAAGACTTCTCTTGCTTAGTAGCACCGCTGACAGGTTTGACTAAGAAGGGTGTGAATTTAGTTTGTTCAGAAGCATGCGAGATATCCTTTCAAGAGTTGAAGGGAAGGTTGACATTAACACCAGTCCTGATACTTCTTGAGAAAGGAAATATCTATACAGTTTACTGTGATTCATCAAGTTCTAGGTTGGGTGTGGTGTTGATGCATGGCGATCGAGTTTTTACGTACGGGTCTTGTCATTTGAGGCCACATGCGAGGAATTACCTGATGAATGATCTCGAGTTGGCTGCAGTTGTCTATACATTGTGCTGTTGGAGACATTATCTATTAGGAGAGCACTTTTTGGTCTTTACCGACCAAAAAAGTCTCAAATACATCTTTACTCATCATGACATGAATCTGAGACAGCGAAGGTGGGTCGAATACCTTCAGTCCTTTGGCTTTGAGCATGCCTATACACCTATTAAGGGTAATGTAGTAGCTGATGCACTGAGTATAAAGACATAGGCACATGCAGTGCAGGAGGCCACTGGTGAGTGGAAGTTCATGGATTTGTTCTCTGAGATTCATTTGGAGGTTCTTGATAATTAGGGGAAAAACTATTTTTCATCCTTAGTTGTGACTTCTACCCTTCTGGATAGAGTGAGGATGAAGTAGCTATCAGACTTAGATAGCCTAGTTCTATGGGAGTCGGTGGCAAGTGAGGAACCTCCTCTCGGTTAGACAATAGGTGATGATGAGGTACTGCGTGTCCGTGGATGAGTTTGTGTTCCCAGGGATATATGTGAGGAGTTTATGCGAGAGTTTTATACCTCAACTTTGGCAGTGCATCCCGAATATACCAAAATGTACCATGAATTGAGATGTTATTATTGGTGGATGGGTTTGAAAATAGAGGTATCTGGTTTTGTTGTGAGATCTTCCACCAATCAGCAGGTAAAGGCGGAGCATCAGAGGCCAGCCAGACTATTACAATAGTTACCCATACAAGAGTGGAAATGGGCTGATGTCGCGATGGATTTTGTGACTGGGTTGCCAAGGTCACCTCAAGGCCGTGATTTCATGTGGTTTGTTGTGGACAGACTTACGATGGTAGCTCACTTTTTTTGGGTCAAGGAGACCTACAGTATCTTTGAGCTCGGAATGTTGTATATCCGAGGGATAGTATGACTTCATGGGGTTCCTCGTTCTATCATTTTAGATAGGTACACCTTCTTTACATCTCGTTTCTGGCTATGTTTTTATAGGGCACTGGGTAAACAGGTGCTTCTGAGCATAGCTTAACACCCCCAAACCGATGGCCAGTCAGAACGTACGATACATGTTCTAGAGCACATGCTGCCTGTACATGTCCTAGACTTTGGGTGATCTTGGGAGAAGCATATACCCAGGGTTGAGTTTTCCTATAATAACAGTTTTTAGGCAACTATTTAGATGGCACGTTATGAGGCTTTATATGGTAGACCATCTCGATCACCATTGTGTTGGATGGAGGGAGGTGAGGCAGCTTTACTGGGACCAAGTCTCATACAGGAGACTTCTGAGCAGGTCCAGTTGATTCAGAAGCGGATGGCTAATGCATAGTCTCGTTAGAAATCTTATCTAATTAGCGTAGATGACCCTTGGAGTTCATGGTTGGGGATCAGGTGTTCTTGCGTGTTTCGCCGATGTTGGGACACAAGCAGATCAGGAGACAGGTTAAACATTCTCCGAGGTATGTGGGGCCGTTTGAGATTCCGGAGAGAGTCAGGTCGGCTACCTACCGGTTGCAATTACCATAGAGGTACTGGACCATGCATGAAGTCTTCCTTGTATCTCAGCTGCGTAGCTATCTTTCAGACCCATCTCACATTTTTCAGCTCGAGGAGGTTGAAGTTGAAGTCGATGTTTCCTTTTAGGAGAATCCAATTAGTTTTGTTGATAGGAGCACGAAGGTTCACCGAGGACGGTTAGTTCCTCTTCTTCAGGTTCTATGGCAGCATGGCCGAGTGCAGGACGAACCCTGGGAGCGGGATACTGATGTACGTGCTCAGTAGCCAGATTTGTTCATAGTTGTATCTTCACCAAACTTGGAAGTGCAGTTCGGGGAACAATTTCTTTAAGGGGGAAGTTTGTAAGAACCCGGGTCTTATTTTTGAGGTATGGGTTTCTTATTTTTCCTTTCCATTAAGTGTTTTTGAGAAAATAAGGAAAATGGGGAAAAATCCAAAATTTTGTGTGTACACGCCATGTACTTCGGCCGTGTGGGATGAGTACACAGGGCGTGTAGGCCTGTCAGTGATGAAGGGTTTAAAAACTAAATACAAGTCATGTACTTAGTATTTACACACCGTGTAATCAATCGACGGGTGAATAGTAAGGTGGTGGAGGCAGCTTCCAGTGGAGTGACAGTACATGCTGTGTAATCCGGAATACACGCCATGTACTCATGTTGATGGATGAACAATACTGCGGTGGAAAGAAGCCGCCAGAGGAACATTTAAATAAATGAAAAGTACATGTTGTGTACTTGAGAGTGCACACCGTTTAGTTTTTTTTTCACATAAAATGGGCAGTAGACTTCTTTTTTGGCAGAGAAGGCAATGGGTTTGTTTGGAGCATGGGAGAGACGGCTGGACCTTGGATGATCACCCAACCGTACACCAAGAACCCGATTCCTACGCCGTCGATCTCCTTTGAACCACACGGGTAAGATCTTCCTTTTTCTAGAGTCTTTCTTACCAATTCTTTCCCGAAGCATAGGATATCACTTTTTCATTCTACATTAGCACACAACCTAATACTTTCTTCTATGCATCGCTGAATACAACAAAATTTCTCTACATGATGGTAAATTGAGTATATGTGAATTGATAAGAATGTCTTCAAACTACATGAATCTATCTTTTCATTCATTGTCAAAAACAAAATTGACTTCTTTATTAGTTAGAATGGTCAGAGGGTTTTACAATCACAAGAAATTTCTCAAAAATCAATGATAGTACCCAACTATTCTAAGGAAACTATTTTTTTCTGACTTTGATGTTGGCCTCAAACATACTTTAATTTTTTCTAACTTTAAGGGGTCTACATATATCACATTTCTCAAGATAATATTCCACAATAATGATACATACTTCGACTAGAAATCAAATTTGTTATAATTTGATAAAATATTCTCCTTCCATAAGCTTTTTAACATAGTGTGTAGATTTTCCTCCTGATCCTATTGGTTTTTATATTAAATTAGAATATATTCTTTAAATACTACCAAATATTTGTCATGGTAAAATATAATTACTCTATTAATCATGTCCATGAATATTTCTGAAGCATTAGTGAGTCTGAATGGAATTACAATGAATACATAGTGCCCGTACCTTGTTCGAAAAGCAGTCTTGGGGATATCCTCCTTCTTCACCCTTACTTATTAATACCATAACTAAAGGTCTATGTTGAATAATTATTGTGTTCTACATAGATGATCAAACAAGTTATAAATACATGGAATAGGATATATATATTATTTATTGTGATATTTTTGAGCTCAATATATTCAATGCAATGATGCGCTGACCCAGACTTCTTCTTGAAGAAGAGGACTAGTGGACCCTATGGTGAAGAAATTCGGTGTATTAAACCTTTATCTAGATTATCAAATAATTGTTTCATCATCTCCTCAAGTTACACAATAGCCATTCTATTTGGAGTCTTTGATAATGACGGTGTCCCAAGTATAAGCTCAATTGAAAATTCAACCTCTTGGATAGGAGGAAGACCATTTAATTCTTTAAAAAATACATCGACATATTCCATCACAATGGGTATTATCTAAGGAAGAATCTTTTCTTAGAATCATTAATTTTATATGGATACAATTTCTCTTAAGGAATAATATCCATGCATGAGATTTTAGTGATAAATAATACTCATACTCCTCCTTGCACTGTTACAAAATCAGTGGATGATTCAAAATTCAAGGGGTGATTTCCTTCCAGCAGAAATTTATATTGAATCTATACAGGGAAATCCAATCCATACTCATAATGGACTCAAATTCAAATAAAGGGAGATTGATATTATTTTCCAGAATAACATCCCCAAAAACATCAACACGTGATAAAACAATCATAGATGAGTTCCCCTATGATATCATGTGGTGACTCAATGTTATTAGAAAACATATATGAAATTATAATATGACATAAATTGAAATATAACATGAAATGCATAATTATTTAGTAGAGGTTACATATAAATCAGTCACCATGATTCATCTCAAAATCATATTGTCCTTGTTTCCTGATTCTCGTTGATTTTTAGTGCTCATCATTTTTATCATTCCTTGGAATAGATCATTGGCATTGATAAATCTCATATTTTATAAATTTATGGAATAGAACTATATAAGGTACCGTATATTTATGTTTATTCCCATATATCATGGTATTTATTTTTTAAATAAAATTGGTTACATTATGCCCTATCATTCCAAACTATACTCTTCTCCCAGTTACATTGTAAAATTTTCATTGATGTCTCTTTCAACACACTTTTCACAAGGAATATTGGGACATGTTCCCTTTATCACCATTTTTAGATGATCTTACTTGAGATGTCAACTTCCTCTTCCTTGATGTATTTGGAAATTCAACTAAGTGAAAGTTTTTAATTGTGATTTTTGATGTCTATTTTAGTATAACCAAAGATGTCCTACATGTACTCTCATCATGTTAGAAATATCATTTGGGTAGTCATCAAATTTCCCTTCACATACGTTTTTCAGTCGGTTCTTCCTATGTCTGGCCATTGGTTAGAATAAAGGGAAAAATTAGTTATGAATATTTTAACTGAATAATTCAGAATCTAATGACATCAAAGGGATAACATATAAGTGACATATAAATCCCTGATGACTGAATTTTTAGGATTCAATATAGGTTATCCATGATCTATTTCCTGACATATATTCTTATGGCCATTTTTCCCCTTAATAATGGTTCGAATTGAGCTTGTGAATTTAACAAAAGAATATACCCTAGGAGTGTCAAACTAGTTGCGCAGTAAGTCTCATTGTTATGAACTAGTTCCCAATTGAGTTTAGATAAAGGTAATGTTTTCAGGTTTTACCCCTACGTACATCTATTCTAGAGCCATATCCAATTATAGTATCCATACATCGATCTATTTTCTAGAAAACGCATTTAATATATAATTTACCAAAATATAGGTATGTTTTATTATATAAATATTTATCCGCAATGATTTTTCTATAGCATTTTAATACTAATCTCAAAAATAACCAAACATTTCCTGGATGAAAACTATGGAAACCCTCCTCTTTATTACATATTAATTCATAATTTTTTACATAAGTTTACAGATAAAACAACCAAAAGGATCAATTATTCTAATATATTTGGGAATTAGGTATATTATAAAATAAATTAAAATAGTAAATACATAATACTTATTGAAAATTACCTTAACATGAAAATATTATTCCGTCATACATAAAAATTCATGGGATAACCTGAGGACATATATAAGAAAGGGGTGATATATAATGCCTAGTAAGATAATAAACATGGAATAACATGAATAAGGTAATACATGTTTGATAGTAAACATATCAATAAGAAATAAAAGGGGTGATAATAATAAAAATAGACAATTAGACATGATATAACAGGATAACATAAAATAAACAAGGGAAATGTGTTAATAACATAAAACCATGCATCATAAACATTGGTCAAGGATAAATTATAAGGCATCATGATGGAATCATTCTTGTGAGGGATTAGGTTTTCTCCATAGTAACTTGCTTGATATCTCATGGTACTAAAACACTACCTAATTAATTGGAGCATTATATAATTCTAAGTAAACCCATCACTTTCATTTCATTTTCATACATAAGTGTGCCACATAGGTCATACCTCATGGAATCATTTTTCATAAAATATTATTCTACGATAAAGGTATTTGGAATAAATAAATATATGTACTAATAAAATAATTATAAGTTAATAAAGGTGAAAACCATTAATTGGAAATGTGTATGGGTATTCAATACACAATTGTTTGGTAGTGAAAATCACGGTGAAATTTTGGCAGCATAATGGGGGTGTGCGAATGTTCATGGGAGGGATTGATGAGAGTGAAATGGGTATCTGATTATTTAGATAGAATATGGAAAGTAAGAGGGGTATGGAAGAATATATCCCAACATTATTAAATAATGATAAATGAAATAATATAATGAAGATTATTTAATAAATAGTTGAATAAGAGGATCCCTATCTTGAGAGGATGTTTCCTAATGATTGGGAGGAGCTTCCTGAGAGGATAGTGGAACCTTGTGAGGACTCTGGAAAGGGGAGGGAAGTGTAAGGATGTGATACATGGTTTTTAGTGAATACAAATGGAGCATGGCTTGTTTTATGTAGGACATGAGTGGGGAAGTCTTTATTATTTCTCAAACATAGGTTTTGTACTCTATATAATAGAGTAATATAAACCAAACTTCTTACCATGGTTTCTAGGAAATATGGGTGTTTTTAATTATTATATAAGTATATGATTTTAACATATTAAAATCATTCCCTTGATGATGTGTAAGTGAGTTATTTCCTTCAATAAATGATTTTAAAGTCACATAATATATTATAGGTTATGTAGGATTAATAAGGGAATTATAAAATTAATAAAATTAATAAAATTGACATAAAATAAGATTATATTAAAGGGGAAACATATATTTTGTCATGGATACCTTTTTTAGCATTTATTATATCACTTATGCGTCATTATGAGGTCATAATACACACCATATATTTATACCATATTTAATTTTTACTAGAAAAATAATAAAAATTCACTATTTGATAATTTAAAAACTCTTATTCCAAAAATAATATCTATTTTATACAAATAATTTTACCAATATTTGAATTTTCACATTTTAAAATAATTATTCACATTTATTGAGAAATACTGGGTTTTTTATAGTAACATTTTTTGAGGCCTTAAAAAATTACAATTGACATTAAAAAAATTATATGATATTTTATATTTAATAACTATTATTTTATAATATTTTTTTAAAAATATTGTATATTTCAAAAATCCATTAATTAATTAATATTAAATCTTTAATTAAATTTTAATATTACCCAAAAACACAATATTTGTATTATTGTATACAAATCAAAATCATTTATAAAGTAACGATAATAAGATAAAAATATAACCATTATTCAGTTGAAAATAATTTTAATATCCATTTTTATAGGGTCTCAATACATATTTATTTAAGACACTGGCCAAATCCATAAGGGTAAGGTTCATGATGGTTATACTTTCATGGGGTGGTTTAGTATACATGGTTTGGGCCGTGATCTCAAAAATCTTGAACTTCTCCCATAAATGGTTTCTTTTATGCACAGGTTGTTGGATCACATATTGGTCATGGTCAAGGTAAAATCCTAGTGATTTTGGCTCCTTTGGAATCTCTGATAAATGGGATTCATAGAGTATAATCCTACATCTTTTAGTCATCACTTCCTTTGTCTATGTTAATTGTATTTGTTAAAATCCAATATCTATAATAATCATATGATCCCTCTTCGATAACTATATTATTAATGGTTAATATACTTATTAGTTTTTTAAATCTCATTGGATTAAATAAATAATAATAATTTCAGGATTATTGTATAACCATAATACATAACAAGATATTTAATTCATCCATTAAGGGGATTTTATTTATAAATGTTTGGGTCATTACAGTATCAGTTAGTGAATCAGGTGACATCTATACACTACCTATCAAAGTGCTCATAGTAAAATATATGATGTACAAGGAAGAAATTAATGTTAACTAAGAATATTATGATGAACCCAAAAGTAATTCATTAGTTTTTAAATCCACTACCTAGAAAAAGAGAAAGATCTATCTAAAAGATCATGTGATAAATAATCACAAGATAATAGCAATGAAGAGATGAACCATCTATCCAGAAGATTTATGAATCATTATAAGAAAAAATTATTGTTTTAGAAACCAATATATAAATGAAAACATGAGAATAGTGGAAATTGGGATAAATATTGGAAGAGATATAACACTTAAAAGGAGATCATTTTCTATTAATGTAAGAGAAAAGGGAATATCAAAGTAGACTATTCTAAGATGAAGTATAAAAAGAAATATGACCACAAGGATAGGAAATACAATAAATAAGTGAAATAAATTTTTGTTTCTTATGAAGAAATATCATGTGATACAGACACTATCCAATAAGAAAAACATGATCGAACAAACATTTTTTTTGTGAAAAACAAATCTGAGGTATCAAATGAATTTTCATATTATCCGAAAAATATTTTTAATCATTAATAAGTTGATGATATATATTAAAAAAGGTAAAATTAAGAATTTTTATAATGTTGTAACATGTTCAAATATACATTCAATGAGGTCAGGGATAAGTATAAAATTATAAAGAGACATCATGTTATATCCTATAATAATTAATATAATATTTTGATAGAAATAATATCAACTACTTAATGAAAATAATGTATTGAAATGGAAAATGAGGAATTAAATAATGATTTAGGGATATTTACCAATGGGATAAATAATCTCACTCAAATATTGGAAAAACAGATAGCACCAAAATATATTACTGACCAAGGATATCTACCTAGATATAGGATTTTCAAGAATAGTTTTGTTCCCAAATCCAATTTTAGAAAATATTCTACTAGCTTCTATTCAACTAGAACTAGAAAAGATTTTATTTACAAAATCATGAAATCTACTTATAAGAATCTTATTAAGAAATTATGGTTTCCTAAACACTTAATTACTAAAATTTCTGGATTCAAAAAGATTTGGTTACCAAAATAATGATTGATATAGAAATTATTTTATAGGTAACCTAATTGCATAGATATAGTAAAATTTCATGGTATTGAGACCATGCCTATTCCAGATAGATGACTGGAGATTACTCATGTATTGAATAATTTGATAATAGTGGATGGTGGACATGTCACCATTGGTGGTGATGCTAAAGGGAAAATAAGTCAACTTAGCCAAATCAGTAAGTATATATCAGTATTAATTTATAAAGTATTATATAGTGACTCAAATTTTCCATGAATTACTTTTTGATATTGTATAGACTATTTTTGAGACAAGTATTAGAGACAGTGTGAAATGCCGAGGCCTGGTGTGTCAAGAATAAATGGTTGAAATATACTAAATATATTAAATAGTTCTCATAAATAGTTTTCCTAAAATAGTTATAATATCTTATAAAAAGGTGTTTGGATCTTAAATGTAATGGTATTGTTGTGTTCATAACTTATGTTTTACCCTGGGTATGAAATAAAAAATTATTGGTAGGGGAATTTGTTAAAAAATTCTATCAGTCATAAAATGAATAAAATAATTAATTATTTTATTTTATTTCATCCATTGATGTAGCCACCTAAATGTTTCTATAAGGATACAGTTATGCCTAATACTTAGGGTTATCCACATAACTCTAGAATCATTGTAAATCCATTAGAGAGCATTGAAGAATATTCTTTTAATGGATGATGATCTAATCGAAGATCGATGATCGGTGTGAGAAGAAATTAAAGGATCTCAGCATTGAGCGTGACATATCTCTATTCTTAATCAGTTATTGATATAAATTGACATAGGAAATTTTTTGGTTTGTATTTATTGAACATTTTTTTTCCTATGATTACAATTAATCAATCAACCACCAAATTGATTTGTGGATTGGTCATTTTTTTTGGATGGGTTTATTTGTGGGACTTTCTTTAGTAGATTCCATTATTTAATATTAACACTTCATATTTCATTCAAATAGAAAAAGATCGATGCCAACAAAATCATTTTCCATGGTTTGTTCCTTGTGTTTTTGAATGTGCATTTCTCCCATTTTCCTCAATTCATTGATGGGTTTCCATTTTCCTAGTGGTTAAAACCTAATACTAAAGAATAGATCATTGATCACCTCTTCATTTTCCCAACAATTTGATATCAATGATTTGGACATGGTATTTTAGGAGGAACATGTGACATTGGTAGAGGTGAACTGATCAGACTATATTGGTGTCCCATGAGTTCTTATGGTGTGTGCGGCAGTGATGAGAACGAATGAGCACTGATAATCATAGGAATTAGATGTCCAGAATCTAGATAATAGTTAGGAAATGTGTCAACCGATCTAGATCCAACATTCCTAACAAGATTAATATTCGGATATGGTGTTGATAGAGATGATGAATCCATGGGAGGAAGAACAACTAGATTCTAGGAATCCAAATCGACAGAGAATGTAATCCGTGATTACATGGTGTGTGGGACCCCTATTCGGAAGCTTGGGTTTCTGTGTGTAGTTAACTATCACATGCCATGTGACTTCTTTTACAAGGAATGAAATTCCTTACCTAGTGGTTTTCTATGTGCCGTAGAGGGTAAAAAGTCACGACCCGAAGTTCCTAGCCAAGGGCATGCCGTGTACTGTCACATGAACTTGACCAACCAGGAGATACATGGGATTAGCTTTTTACTAGGAAATGTGAAGAGGTATATTAGAAAAGGAATGTTGTGTACTTTTATATGGACACAACCATTGGATTTTTACACGTTTAGGACATGGTGCCAAAGGGGAACATTATCTACTCCTAGTACACACCATGCACTATTTCAATCGTGGGATGAATCCCTTATCCTCTGTATATTAGAAAAAATTCCTTATGGTGCATTCCCTATATCCATTCGTAGATGGTTAATATAGAATCATTTCAAACACATATGAAAATGATTCCTTCATAAAGACTACATGGATAGAGTTGTTGGAATCCCTTCGCCTGGCTTGGTGTGAGATCATCTATTCATATTATTAGTGTAGGTGGAGTACTTGGTATCTTTCTAATCAACACCATGCAGTTAATGATACTCTACTAAACAGGTTGATCTAGATTGATTTCTTTGTGTACCCATTTGTCCTTGGGTATGATCCTCATATGTGTATTTTATCACTTTAGAATTTCATCATATATTTCTCATGGAGATACCCAACAACCACTACCTCTCAGAAGGATTTCATCTGTGCTATCTGAATCATGGAGTTTTCTCACTTTGATGAGTGTTATGTGGAACCTTTGATTTGGAATCCTAGGATGGAATTATAGTAGTGACTTTACCATGGGACTATGTGTATTTTTTTGAGTATATCCATATATTCTTGTTATATGTGATATAGGCATATAGCTCTATAGAGCTATATTTTATTCTTTAATTTTATGCTTCATTGTTTCACAGTGTTCTACATGGTATTTTTATATTCACCCTTGGAAGGTATTTTCTAGCATGTGTCATATCACATGCAGACGATCATCCTTTTTGACAGAGTCCCCAACGAACTATGACCATATGGTGCACAATGAGACCGAATAGACTGAGGCATGTTCCAATGGTATTTGGATAACAATAAACATCTTTACATTCATATTGGGATTTATTTAGACTCTTTTTGGTTGGATTGTATTTGGAATTAGTTACTTTCCATTACTTCTTATCATTACCTAGTTGTGGGATTTAGATGTATGCATGCATGGTTTATGAATTGTTTTTACATTTCTCCATTGTATGAGTTGAGATTTTTGTGAGTGTGTACAAGTACTTAGTGAAGGCAATCCATGTTAGAGATATGATTACTCAACATTTGTCACCATACCCTATCCTATTAAAGGTGAGTTTGGTGATTCACGACCCGGGACCCATTAGAATAGGTCATGACCGAATGGTATAGAGGGAATCAGTTCTAACTTAGTTCTGGAGTCTATACGACTATTTTATGTAAATGGATTTCTGTGTTTCAAGTTCTTCTTTTAGGATAGGGACTCGAGTGTTGGTGTAGTAGCTGATGTACCCATACTCCAGTACTCTGATCACCCGCCTTTCAAATTAATACATACGAACATTGATTTTAGGGAAAATGGTAGATGCATCATATAGGAATGGTTTTGGTTTCCATTTGCTTCTTGATTTATCTCTCTAGATATACATATTGACTATATTACTTCTTGTTTACTTCCAGGATATCTCCAAAAAGTATTCATGCTCATATTTTTCATCAAGATCTTTAGGATGACCCCCTCAATGATGATACTCATATACATGGAATAGTTCTAGATGTGTTACCTCTAGGTGGTGAACCAAATACCCTCAGGGTTTATGGTGAACCTGATCCGAAGGTGGGTGAGGGATGGCTTGACAAAGTAACAAGAGTTTTATATCTGATCATATAATAACATAATATTAATATAGATAAAAATTACATCATTTTTTCAGAATACTTAAAAACATACATGAACATATGCCGAAATACCGTATTAGTTTAGTTCCATAGTAAACATGAGACCGTAAACACTGGTACATTAGTGAAATACAATATCTCTCACTAGGTTCTCCATGGATTGAAACCATATTAGACCTATCATAAATAAAATATATTTCCTTAACCTAGGGAATAAAACATAAAAGGGTGAGCTCATATTCCAAATAACATTAAATAAGGGAGATATTTAAACATAAACATGATCAAATGGGTATGATAATGTGATCATAACATTAGAATATCATAACCCACATATCAAATATTATAAACATTAATAATTTCATAAAGTTTAGTATTAAATAAGGTATAAATAATAAGTAAATAAAAAAAATAATCCATGAAAGAATAACATATGAGTAAAACATGGAATTTTCGTATACACATAAACATTTGATATCATTCCCAATAAGTAAATTGACATTGATAGAAATTATCTGGGAAATTTCTGGAAAATACACCTACTAGGTGGGAAAATCTACCATCCCTAGTAATAATCCTTTCCTGGTATGGGTTTTGGTTTTCCAATCTTCCCATAGTGGATCAGGTTTCTCCATCTTCCCATATTCATGGGGACTACACCTACTGGGTGGGACACACCACCATCCCCAGTTGCAGTCCATTCCTTATAAGGGATCAGGTTTCCCCATCTTCCCATAGTGGATCAAGCCCACCGACTTGATTCCAATAATTATATATTGAGATATAAATATTTACCCAATGCATTGGATGGAGAAATAGGTATAACACATCAGATAATAAAATCATTCATACATGTTCCACAAGATAATTAAACGTTCATCATATCATGACCAATAAAAAGATACGAGTTTCATAAAAATCATATCATAACCCATGAAATGAAATTGGATACACAAATATTTCATTACATAATTACTTATGAAAAATATATAGGTTTCATAATCGTTTATCATAGCATAATCTGTGAAAAGAAGAATGTTTCAAAATTATATATATTCTGGAAGAGAAATATGTGTCAAAAAAATAATAGTATTAGAATACAAACCGTTCAAGAAATAATATGAATGGTATTCTTGGATCATGTCCCTAATAAGGATTAAAATATAATAAATGATTAATTCTTAGATGGATAAGGATTTTGACAGATTACATTAAATATTTCTTAAGGAAAACAAGCTTTTAATAAAAATCCTTTTTCATAAAACCGTATCAATAATATTTTTATATTAATGAATGGATGACTACATCATTAAAAATATTCCTTGAGGTAAATATATTTTCCAAATTGAAAAAATCATTTTAAAACATAAATCATTTTGAAAAACTTTTTATTTTAAAATAGATTTTAAAACTTATAAAGGAATCATGAAAATATTTTGAAAACAATTTTCATTGAAAACTCATATAAGAATATTGAAATAATTTTTATTAAATTTTCCTTTAAAAATACAATTATAACTTATAAAATAATCATTTAGATAATTGAAATAATTTTATTTGAAGAAAACCATTTTTGAAATCATATAAAGGATTCTTTAAAATCATTTAAAAAACCTTAAAAAAATTATAGAAAAAAATTCTTTTAAAATAAAAAAATATATAGAATATTAGGAAATTTTTTTCCTAATAAAATAATCTTGTAAGCATAAAAAGGAAGCATCAAGTAAATAACTATCATGATTTTTGGTAAATTCATATATTCCAAACATTCCTTTTATACATTAAAAGTTTATTTGATCAAAAAAAATATTCCTTTAAAAACTATTTTTTAAAAAGGTAATACATAGGTAAATTTTTTATTTTAACATAATTTGATAATATTAAAATAGTTTTGAAAACATTTTTATAGAACAAGTTTATTGGAAGAAGATTAATTTCCAACCAAAAGGAGAAATAATGTAATATTTTCATAAAAAAAATCAACTTAATTATATTAAGTACCACTGGGTGAAAAAATGGTTCATTAATTGGACATAACATAAAGATACCGAGGATAAAAAATTAATGAGATTTATTGAGAGATGGATGTTTCATTGGGGTTTTGATGAGTGGATGGGATCCATCCGACGGTTTCATTGAGGGGGGTTTCGTGTTAGGCACAATCATGAACATCATATTTCCATTATCACTCTTACAAGAAAATACCAATGGGTCCCTCATACATAACTATGTAAAAGCCTTCTTTTCAAAGGAAATAATTCACCTATGTTTTCAAGACCAGTGACTGTTAGAAACTTGTATTGGTCGAGGGTATGGGATGTTAGGATCATCGCACACTTTTGGGGGAATTATTTCCTACTCTGAGACTCTGTAATAGTTTTAAAATATGTTCACGAATCTCTTCATAATACTTATATGGGACTGGTTACCCTAAAAAATGATCATGAGTTAATTATCATTAATATGAAAAATATTGTGGTTTCATTAGTGAATATATATTGATGCATCCGAGGCTGTCCATCATTTTATAGTAATGGGTGTACATTTGTATTATAAAACTATATAACCAAGTGATTCAGAATGTGATACCATGAGAGGAGGCGATTAATATTCCAAGGAGGAGATTGAGTCATTATGAGGCATCCTATATATCTGGGTTATTGTAGGAATAAAACCACACATAGTTCATTGAACCTTTGTAGTTTAATTACATCTAGAATATACTTATATGGGTTATCTAGGACAAAAAGTATTCAATCTTGGGTCCCAAAAGTATGTCTTACATATCCTGAGTATAAAGAGAATCAAGGTGACCATAGATCATTTGTTTGGGGTTTATAAACTAATGTTACCCCCATCATTGTAAGGACTCATTATATAGGTGACATTATTATTTAAATTCTTTAAGACTCTGTGATATATTCTCAGTGCGAGAATCATGGTTTTGAAATGATCATTTTCATTTCTCATGATATGGGACTTATTTAATAGGGTTGCCCTGAGATGTTTTATTATTGACCTCATTCTATAGGCAGACAACCAACATATATTGTTTTTGGAATGAATCAAAGTCATCATTGTTATTTTAATTTCTCTACACACTGATGGATGAATTAGAGTAACCATTCCATGGGAATGATTGGGTCTCAATAGTCAAAAATGACATTTCCCTAAAGATTACATGAAATTGGATGTTTATTTGATCTCATGCCATAGGGAGATATCCCACACATCCTTATTATTATAGGAATCAATGTTCTCATAGTTCAATATCACACTTGGGATTGTACCCATGGTATATACCTTTTTTTAGGACAATATGTAATTAAACTTGTTAGGGATTTATATAAATATGTTTCCCATGTTTGTGGAGATTAGTGGTGGGAATGATATGATTATTGAAACTCTCTAAGCTCATGTGATCTATTCTCGATATGATTGTCAAGGGTTAGAAAATGATCAATATAAATTCATGGAGTGTGAGGGACATATTCTTTGGGATATCCCTATAGGGATCGAACCTTGAAGGGGTGGCCTAAGTATCATGAATATGTTAGGAACCAAAGTTGTTGAAGTTTTTCGGGTTGGGGATTACACTCTGAGGTTTCCCTAGTATTTTCAGAGATTTTTGGTGCATAGGATATCACCAATGCAACTCACTAATCCATCATGATCCATGCTCATTGTGATAAACATGGGATGTCAAGTGATCAATGTCATTTCTTTTAGATAAGGGAATTATTTACTAGGATCACCCAGGATGATCACTATGGAACTGAATCATTGAAGAGGTGACCAACATATCCTGAATATGGAAGGAATCAGAGTCATCATAGATCCTTGGTTGGGGATTATAATATATGGATTCCCTAGTATTTTTGGCTTTGTATGGTGCTGATGATATAACTAATGAAACTCCATAAGCCCACATGATCCATGCTCATTATTAGAAACAATGGATGGAAGGTGATCAATGTCATTGCTTGTAGATATAAGAACTATATAATAGGATCACCCTATATGATCAATATGGAACATGAACATTCAATATGTATTCAAAATATCATGAATATGGTTGGAATCAGGGTCATCATATTTCCTTTGGTTGGGGTATATACTCCGAGGTTCCCCTAGTACTGATTGCCTACCAAACTTGCAATAATTTTATACTTATCCTAATATGTGAGAGAGTATGTACCTGAAATTTATGATGAAAACTAAATGACCTATTTGTTATTTATAAAGTACTTCCATTAACGAATTTATTGTATCTAATGGTTCTTACATGATCAAATATGACTTGTCTAAAGGCCATTAAAAGATCCAAGTGGTCTATCATGGAATCCAACACATGACCCATCTGAGTTGTCTAGAGTTTTTCTCATGATATAGATGACATTTCTAGAGGGTTTTGAATGATCAAGATGACTTTATATGGTGTCATTTTCAAGAGAGTGATTGAAACAAATGGATGGGGTCACGGGAGTCAATACGACCTATCTTAGAAGGTGCTCATGTCTTGGATAACATACCTACAGAGAATAACAAGATCTGGAAGACATGTCTGGAGGGCATCACAAGACTCAATTAATTTTCCCAGATGGTGTCGTGAGGTCTTAGTTGACATTCACAAATACTAGTGTGAGACTCATTTGACATGAGTGGGTGTCGTTATATTAGTCAGGTGATATATTTGATGGATGCCACAATACGTGGGCAACGAGCCTAGGGCGTCTTGCAAGACTAAAGTGGAATGCCCAGGAGGAACCGTGTGACTTACTATAACATATCTTAGAGAATTTCACATCACCCATATAAAATTATGAAGTAGTTTCATGAGATCAGAATGAAATATCATAGTACTATTTCATGTCCAAGATAGTGCACGTGAAGCACACAAGGGCTATTGTACATGTTGTTCACTTAAGTATTCCACATTTAGTCTTTTTTATTTCCATTTTATAAAAAATTCCTTAAATTGATTCATTACTAGTTTATTTTGAGTCTCACATGATCCAACAGATCTGTAGTATGTTCTTCACACATATTTTCCAAATTCATTTACATTATCTATGAATGATCACATGAAATGATTTAAGAATGGTTCATAATAACTATGATTGTTCCCTAGTATATTACCTGATAGAAGAATTTTTGGTCATGAGATTAGCTACCCTAATAAATCTGTTATGATGCTTGAATGTGTTTATTTCCCTTCATGTGATAGATCCAACACCTTTCTCTGAGGCTGGGGTGGGGGATTTTAAGGTATTGCCACCCCGATTGTTTTCCGGTTTTCAAGGAATTTCTTTTATGGATCCAGACTCGAGTCTATGAAGGGTTTTGGAATTATGCATCTTTGGGAAACATTTTTGTGGATCCCTCTTAGGGAATTTACTGATTTTTAGCGACTCTAAATGCCTCTCATCAAATCCTCCATTATTGGATTATTTCTAATTAATGGAGACATGTTTTATCACGTGTGTATGTCTAAGGATTTCTATATTTACATATTGTCATATCCAAGGGAAATCATGAGAACAAAGTTCCTGTTGAAAAGTGTTTGTGAGATGTTCAATTCCTTTTGAGATATTTCATGAGTCATGGGTTACTTGTTTGAGACTCTCCACGAGAGTATGGAAGATCATCCAGGAGTCTCATTGGTCCATGCACCAGAATTCCTTTGAGCATTGCAAACATTTTATACATGATAGTTCTCCCACCACCTTCCTTTTAATTCCTATTATTTTATTTGACAATGTTCTAGGATTATGTAATGTTTCATAAGAGTTATTGAGAAAATTTTATCTATTTTTTTGGGGATGCTTCATGTGACCAACAAGGGTCCTATGGGGGTGCGTGAGTATTTCATGGACAAACCCATATGTTTTTTCCTTATAAATCCAAATGGGGAACATAAGGTCACATGGAAATACCGAAGGACTTTTTCATGATGGGAATCACATTTTATAGGTGTCTTATAATATCTTTCATATTACCAGGGGCATATTGTGTGATGTTTAGTGATAGGGGGAGGCTTTTTCCTCCTCCCCATCATTTCCCTTATCTTTATTCCATAAAAGGATTAGAGGGTTATTTGAGTTTTTTTGGATGTTTTTGAGGATTATTACCCTTCCCATTGGTGATTCATTGAATGATCATTGCATTTTTAATAAATTATCTGATATGAAAATTTTTCCTCCTTATTTCAAAAGGATTTTCTGGTTGGATTGACAGGTGCTTGCTGCTGACAAAATGCATGGCCTATATGAGATTATTCGAACAACAGCGTGCAACAACTAGTCTTACAGGGCGCCTTCACAAGTGTAGAAGGCCATGTTTAGAGTGTTCTATAGTATCCTCTATAGGTTATATATAGAATTTGGATTATTTTCAAGATCTTATAATGGTCAGGTGATCATGAGTTATTTGATGGCACATGCGATCCAAATGTCACGGCTACGTTGTTCTACTTTTTTCCTCTTTCAAGATAAATATTACCCATATTTAGGTATTTAACATTTTTTGAATTTTTTGATGCCCATTTTGTAGGAATTAACAAATTCCCCCAATCAGAAGAGGCTTCCATTGGGACAAGGTTTCATTTTTGAGGAAAGTGAATTCCCTCCAGAGACATTGGTGGTGTCACGATTTTGTAACTTTGGTGATGTCTAGTCTATTAGGTGATGCTTGGTATTCTAAAAAACACCCTATAAAATCAATCCATTTGTAGAAGGATCATCTGGGTAGGATATATGACTTAAATGGAGATTTATCTATCCTTATCCAAAGCTGATAATCTCGGTTAGATCATCTACATATCAACAAAGGCTATATAGAAGTCCTTAAAATATTTTTTAGGATAAATTGCTTTTGCACTACATTTTATGGTATTTTGGATCAAAATGGATTTTGATTTAGTTTCTGGTATTTTAGATTGAACCTAATATTTCATTAGTTTACATCCTTTTAGCTTATTTCTAATGTTTCATTAGTGTAGGGTATTTTAGCTCAGAACTTATATTGGTTTTGTTTTTGGTCTTTTACCTCAGACATGATATCACTTTATTTTAGGGTCATTTTTCTCAAACTTTATATTTATATATTTTATGGTCTTTTATCTCAGAATTAATATTGCTTTAGTTTAGTTTCATTTATCTCAGACCTTCTATTGCTTTAGTTTAGGTCATTTTATCTCAGACCTGATATCTCATTAGTTTGGGATATTTCAGCTCGACCTTATGTCACAATCATTTAGGGTCTTTTAGCTCGGACCTATAAGTGATTTATTTTATGTTCTTTTAGTTATGACCTTGATGTGCTGCAGTTTAGGGTCTTTTAGCTCAAAATATAGTAGATAATCAGGGAATATGGGGAAGACATGCCGAGAATGACCTAAAACACTCTGAGGTGATGGGTTCTACTATGTTGTTGCTAGGGATCACATTGATCAAAAAATCCCTTATTGGAGTGATTCATTTCGATGATGACTATATGACCATATGTAGGAGCCATATGCATACATGGATAGTTAATAAAAGGGTCTCTTGAAGCCGAGTATCTTTTTAGGGGATATATATGATTTATGGAGGTAATATAGTTGAGGGGGAAATAGTATGGTGGCTGGAACCATATGGATAGTTAGAATATTGGTAATTTAAGTCATACACAAAAAGATTTAGTCATAAATATGAGATGGGGAAGACATTCTAGGGATGACTTGAAACACTGTGAGGTGTTGGGTTCCTCTATGGTGTTTCAAGGGCTAACTAGGTTTAAAGATCCTCTCGTATAAAGAAGTGATTCCTATATTTGGTGGGTCAAGGCCCATATGATTCAGTAGCATGTCCAATAAAAAGGTGATCTCCACTTATTTGCAAGGGATATGAAATATTTATGAAGAATCAACCATATAGATGACGAGGTAGGGTATAGGAGGAAAACTATCCAACAAGGGTTCTAGAAACCTAAGGAATTTTATCTTTTGATTATAAAGATAAATCCCTTCACCTTGTGGTTTTTAATCATGATGAATGGACCATAAATGGTTCATTAATGGAGTGTTACATTCTTCCCTAAGAAAGGCTACAAAACATTGTGGCATAACGTTGAGGATGTTGAATCCACTTTAATAGTCTGGTCACAAGAATTGTAAATCACGATTCGAAGTGCTCAGATTAAGAGGATGAACATGGAAAACATATTGGGAGTATTCTAGATACATTGAGATATTTAAGTTCTACCGTGATGATGTCAATGACCATATGGATTGGAATGTCCTTTTTGCAGAGTGACACATTTCGTTAATGGCCATTGGATCATATACAAGAGCCAAAAGCATACTGTAATAGTTCAGAAAAGGGTCCCTTGAAGATAGATATCTTTTCCAAAGTCCATGTATCTGAGGCACCCAAATCATTATGTTTTTTTTGTGGAATGTTTTTTATCTATGAAGGTGTTGAGTTCCCTAAATGTTGTGTCATGTATTTCCAAACATTTTCTTATAATGAGGAGATGTGAAAATTCATTGCACTAGCTTTTTCCTAATCCAAGGGGTCCAATGATCATATATTCTATTTTATTGGGGCCATAATGTGGACCCTCTTAGCTTAATTCCATATACATTTTCACCTTAATTTTTTCCTAAACTCTTGAGATAGAGAGTTTAGTGAGCAAGGACTTGACTTTTTCTTAGGCATCCCTTTTCTAGTTTTCAGCACGATAACTTTTGTGTCTCTCTTGATAGTAGTTTAACATTATGTGATTTGGACCACTATAGGAAATATGTAAAGGTAATATAGATTTAACTGAAACAATGCTAGTTTATGTTCATGACTCACATGTAATTAATATTAGATATGTTACAAAAGTTCCCAATTAGGTTTCCCATGGACAAGATAACACCAACACCTTTAAAAATGGGAAAATGAAATTTTATAAATCATTGCTTTAGTGTAATGACCCCAACTGTTATGGATAAAATTTCCCTTTCTAAATCTCTTATGAATTTATGAGACACATGAAATTATTTTTTAATTATATCCAGTAGGATTTAAATGAGTATTAAGTATCATTACCATTGATAATATTGATGTTTAACAGTTTTCTCTTGATTAGTATAAATATAAGGTTTTAACAAATCATTTTGGTATAGACAAAGGAAGTGATGGCCTCAACTAGTATGATCGTTTCCTATGAATCCCATTTATCATAGATTACGAAGAAGATATAATTTCTGGGATTTGACCAAGACCAATCCCATGCTGATATCCAAAAACTTAATAATGATCGAAATTGATTATTGGAGAAGTTAAAGATCATAGAGACCATGACCCAAACAATGTTTACTGAACTGCCCCATTAAAACCACACCATCGCGCACCTTACATAGATTCCATTTGAGTACCTAGAGAAACCATGATGCTAATTAACAATGGGGGAACTATTTTTGGAGCCATCTCTCATCCATAGGGAGTGGGTGTGGGTAGATGAGGTGGTACCTCATTCATCTCCCACTGATTCTCCATTTTTCATAGAGCTAAATGACTTCCCGATGAGGGAGAGGTTATTTCTGCAACTGATAAAAGTCACAATCATTTTCGATATCCTCATTTATGTAGATTGGCTGTGTAGATACAAAGCTAATAATATTCTCAAATAACTTCCACTTGGAGTATTGACTATGGGTGGGGGAATATTCCTCTCTACATGAAAACAGTACCCATCAGGAATATTTCCCATGATTAGTTCCTCATTATGTTTCCAGAGAGCTCATATTTCACTCTCACATTGTGAAAACTATTTCTCTATTGAAGTAAATCCAATTATTCTATGCGGTAATCAGGATTTAGTTATACCTTATCCTTTTTCCATGGAAGCATTAGGTTGAGAAGGTGGAAAAATGTTTTATAGTGGGGAAAAATTTTGAATCCTTCTTCATTTTTGGGTGTGATCATCCTCATTTGGTGTCTCCAAATCACCCTACTCCTTGGGTACATTTTCCATGTTATAGACCATTAAATTTTTTTCTTCATTCATTATATATTACATGTTCATAGTGAACAAATTCACAAAACCATGTCATGAAATGGTGGTCGTTCCCTTACTTTCAACGCAATAGGCTGATTCTGCACTATTATCATTAGGGTAATTATTAGAAACTTTTTCTATGTTGGGCCATTTCATATTGTGGCCCTTTTATGGTTTCATTTACATTTCATTATCCTCCACCCATCTTGACCTATGAATAGTGAATTTGACGGGGTTTCAAGTTGTGGTTGTCATATGGGCATGACCAACAGAGGGTTGTCATTCTATGGATGGAATAAGTGGCACACCAACTATTTTCCACCCAAACTAGGGAAAAAATATTATATCTGTGTTGAAGATAATGAAAATGACCCCATCCATGTGGGGTGTGTAACGACCCAATCTTTTTGAGTAGTATATTAACTTACTCTTATTTATTTAATAAGATGTTAATGATTAATGCGGAAAGAGGAGTTGATGGCTTCATTTAGTAGACTCAACCCTTACGAAGCCCACTTATCAGAGCTTGGGAAGGAGGTAGCATCTGTGGGCTTCACTTTGGACCAAGCCCAAGCCAAGCTCCAGCGTGTCAAGCTTGAACAAAAACGCTTGCAGAAGAAGTTCAAGTTAGTGGAGATTGCTACTAGGGCAATGTTATCTGAGACTCCCTCAGATTCTCTCACCATAGCACACCTTACACTTAGGTCTTATGCCAGTGTTATAAGGGGCTATGTGATGAGACCCTAGTTTCCTTGTGTAATCCTTTCGGGTGAATAAATTGAGATTTCTTCCTTTAGTGATGTTTTTGAAATTTCAAATGTCTAGATAATTTTAGAATGTATTTTATTGATGAATTTTGAAATAGGGATATTTTGAAATATTTATGTAAACCCTAAATAACTGATGATGTGTAATGATTTTCAAAAAATGGTCTTCTACAAAAGTGTTCATTAAGGAATTTGGAGTCTAATAAGATCAACTTAATTTTTGATGAATAGTAAATTATGAATAGTGATTTTACGCTTAGGATTAGTAATATGACCAAATGGATTAGTAATTTCACTCAAATAATGTTTTAATATAATTTAGACACCTAGATTAAGTAATGTGATTCAATAAAATGGTTAAATAACGGTTTCATAAATTATTATTCAAGTATTAGTTTTTTCGGATGAATAGTGTTTTTTAATTAAAAATTTAATTAAAAATAATTAGAAAATTATTTTTATGAAAAGGACTTTATTTTTGAACTCAGAGCATCGATATTATGTTAAGGTAATTTTGGGGGATTTTTCTGAAAAAAATGAATTTTCGATGAATAGTGTTTTTTATTTAAAAATTAAATTAAAAATATTTAGAAAATTATTTTTATAAAATGGATTTCATTTTTGAAATCAGAGCATTGATATTTGGTTAAGGTGAAATTTTGGGGTTATTCTGAGAAAGTTGAATTTTCAGTGAATAGTAAAAATACAGTTTTAGGGTTTCGGTATGTTTAATGACATCATAATGGTGTCATGATGATGTCATGAGATCCTTTGAGGGCCGGCCGGCCAAGGGTGATGAATTATTGTTTTGGAGGCCCCATGTGGCCTAACTCCATGATAAATGTCAAGGGAGAGCACATGGGTTTGAGAAAAGCACATGTGAGGTGTCCCTTGGCCATTAATGCTTTGTCCCCTCACTTTCCCTATAAATACTCACCCTTTCCTCCCTTAGTTTTCACTCCCAACTCTCCCCCAACGATGTTCTGGTCTTCTTACCTTCCAAAGAGTCCTCCCAAGGTGCCCCCAAGCCCTCAAGGTCCAATCCTTTGAGTTTCAAGAGTCACGTTTTAAGGTAAGGGATCCGCCCCCTCTCTTTCTTTTCATGTAATCTCTTTTATGTCATTCCTATTATGCTCCATGTTTTTATGTGAGAGGATGTTATTTTATATTCCTCTTACTGCCCTTTCATGTTTATATGATGAGATATCCCCTCTTACTCTCATCATTTCGTTTTATGAAAGTTTAAGTGACGCCGTTAGGCTGCCGAATTTTTAAGGGATTCTTTCACCCTTCTCATTTTTCAAGTTCGATTTTCATGTCAAGTCTTTCAAGTTCCTTTTTATTATGTTAGGGTATGATCTCTATATCTATCATACTGATCTCTTATGATCATATGATGAGGGACCCTATTTGATCTTGTCAAATCATTTTCTTTTGAAGTTAAGTGACGCCGTAAGGCTGCCGAATTTTCATAAGAGAAATCTAACCTTTTTTTTCCTTCCATGTTTTTCATTTAAAATGTTATGTCCCTCAAATTTCATTACCATGTCCATATGTCCTTCTTACTCTTTCACACTACTGTTTTATGGATCATTTATGAGTGGGTGACCCATGTCCCCTCTCATTTCAATGTTTTCTAAAACCCCGAAACTTAGCCGTTATGCTGCAGAATTTTCCCCTCAAAATGCCTCTCTCTTTTCTCAAAAATTATTTTATGTTATAAAGTGAATACTCAAAGCTCTTATTTCTACAAGGGTATTCACATATATATCAAAATGTTCCATTTTAAATTCTGGTATTTACATAAATGAGACCCGCTTTCCCTTTCCGTGGGTTTAAAGTGACGTAAAGATCATGTCTTTAAAGCAGTTTTTAAAACGTTATGATTATGAAATGAAACCCATTTATTTTATGCTATGTGGGTTATTTATGAAATTTTTGATGATGATATTTTTGGCTCACATGATAATAAAGGCAAATTTAAGGGTGCGCCCTGATAGCGCTCCAATGCATTGGGTAATGATGTAACCACTAGAGATTACAATTTTCACGATACCTTGGTGAATAACCTTGGTAATTTTCAAATGACACCTTGGGGATGGACCTTGGTGATATGTTCATGATTGTCTATGTTAAATGATGTAGCCACATCTTCAAGTTATGAAAAATGTTATTTTTATTATGAAATGCCTCATGATTTCTTTCTCATGCCTTAAAGTTCTTTTCATGTCCTTATTGAAGTATCTCAAGTTCACATGTAAAATGTTCCTCTTGTTTCCCTTACTGGGCCTTCTGCTCACCCTTTCTTTTGATGTATGTCCCCAAGTTATGAGATGCAGTAATGAACCTAGAATGAACTTAAGGAGATGCCTTTCAAGTGTTTAAGAAGATTGTTTTATGTTGTTTTCATGTATTATGTTCCTGGTTTCCAAGACACTATACCTTAAAGATCCTCAGTTTTGTGTAATGTAATGAAAGTTTGTGTTATAAAATGGCGGGATGCTATAGTTGGTATCAAAGGATGGTTTAGTTATTTGTGGAAATTAGGATATAAAAAATTTAGGAAGAACCCTATAGAAAAGTTTAAATATAGGAAAATTTCCTGGTATTTTGGTATGTATTGAGTAAGTGGTCTATCAAACAAATACATCCCTGTCTGGATACGAGCAGGTAGAGGCGGCTCTGGCACAGATGTACATAGGAGTAAAACCCAAAAACACCGCTTTGAGCTAGACTCGAACGGGAACTGGTGCACGATAACGGGCCTTGCTGCACTCTTGGTTACGACACTCCCGGGGGATATGTTTGGTTAATCACATGCTTTTTATGAATCATTATGAAGGAATTATAGAGAACTATAATTGACTAAGCACGAAGTCTTAGTTAAAAGATTCATAAATGAAATAAGTTTCTCACTAAGGTTTTATTCTTTTAGAAAATGGCGGGCAATAGGAGAAACCGTGTCGATGGTGACCGCAATGCACCATGTGCTGACGGCCCTCCGATGGAAGCCGGAATGGAAACATTCATGCGAATGATGAACCAACTGACTCAAGTTATGAGTAATAACTTGAATCAAGCTGAGAGGCCAACCTCACCACGAAGGGAAAAACTTTCTGTTGAGTCCTTCATGCGTCAACGACCGCCAACATTCAGTGGATCTACTGACCCATTGGTTGCGGAACAATGGATAAGCTACATTGAAAAGATCTTTTCTGTACTTCATTGTTCGGAACAAGAAAAAGTCACCCTTGCTGTTTACCGCATAGAGGGAGAAGCTGATCAGTGGTGGTCACTGATCAAAAACACGAAGCCACAAGGAGAGATGGAAGCTATGGAGTGGGAAGAATTTCGGGGTATTTTCTTTAACAAGTATTTCCCTCGTTCCATGAGGACGAAAATGGAGAAAGAGTTTCTCGAGCTGAAGCAGAAGGAGAACGAATCTGTCGGAAGCTATGAGATGAACTTCACAAGGCTTTCTCGTTATACCTCAAGCTTTGTCATGGATCCTAATGGGAAGGTTGATAGATTCTTTGGCGGACTACGACCACATCTGCGGAAGAATCTAGCCAACAGGGACTACGATAGCTATGAAGAAATAGTTAGAAGTGCTATGAAAGTTGAACTAGAGTTTGGGGAGACACAGTGGTCTCACAAATCTAATGAGAAGAAGAGAACTCTATAACCGAGCCTAGGAAGAAGTTTTGATCAGGAAAGAGGTGGAAAGCATATGCAACATGCCACATGCAATAAATGTGGGAAGAAGCATCCAGGGAACTGCTTGATCGGAAGTGGCAAGTGCTATAGGTGTGGAAAAGAAGGCCATATTTCTCGGAATTGTCGTGGTGATGTGAAGCCTCAACTTCCCAACACTAACGACAGAGGAAAGATGGTTCTGGCCCTACCCGAAGTCACATGCTTCAAGTGTGGACAGCTTGGGCACTTTGCTAATCAATGTCCAAATCCGAGGGCGGTGGAGGGGAATCACCATCAACCTCAGCAGAGGCCAAGGGAGCAAGGTCGTGCTTTCGCTATCACAACAACTGAAGTTGAAGTTCCGAATGATGTGGTAGCAGGTACTCTTGTTGTCCTCTCAAAACTAGCAAGTGCTTTATTTGATTATGGTTCTACGCATTCCTTTATTTCTTCCAAGTTTGCAAAGAATATAGAATCAATCCCCGAATTGCTTGAGGTAGAGTTGTCAGTCAAGACTCCAAGTGGGATTATCCATGCATCAACAGTGTTTAGAGACTCTAGTGTTTACTTTGGTGAGCACAATCTTATCGCAAATCTAGTAGTCATTCCCATGATGGAATTCGACGTTATACTAGGGATGGACTGTCTCTCAAAGTATAATGCTAAGATCAAATGCAGAAGTAAGGAAATCTCAGTAGTCTTGAATGAACGACCTACAGTTATCTTCCGAGGAGAGATATCCCGAACTGATCCCTATCTAGAAGCACCTCCTATAGCTTTCTTTATGGAGTTAATCGGTGATGAGGAAGAAGGGAAAGGGAGCATACAAATTGAAGATGTTCCGATTGTTCAGGAATACATGGATGTATTTCCTGAGGAGTTACCTGGACCTCCCCCAGAAAGAGAGGTAGAGTTCTCCATTGAACTCGTGCCTGGGTCTCAACCGATATCAAAGACTCCGTATAGAATGGCAAATGTGGAGCTAGAGGAGCTAAAGAAACAACTCCAAGACTTGTTGGAGAAGGGGTTTATCCGACCGAGTGTGTATCCTTGGGGAGCACCAGTTCTCTTTGTGAAGAAGAAGGATGGATCAATGAGGCTATGCATTGATTATAGAGAACTGAACGGGATCACAGTGAAGAACAGATACCCTCTACCAAGAATTGATGATTTATTTGACCAACTTCGTGGGGCTCAATTCTTCTCTAAGATTGACCTTCGATCTGGTTATCATCAACTGAGGGTGAAGAAGGAAGATATTCCAAATACTGCCTTCCGATCAAGATATGGGCATTATGAGTTTACTGTTATGCCCTTCGGCTTGACTAATGCTCCTGCTATTTTCATGGATTTGATGAATAGAGTCTTTAAGGACTACCTTGATAACTTTGTGGTAGTTTTTATTGATGATATTTTGATATATTCAAAAAGTCGTGAGGAGCATAAAGATCATCTGAGGGTAGTTTTGAAAACTCTACGGAAGGAGAGGCTCTTTGGGAAGTTCAGCAAGTGTGAGTTTTGGTTACAACAAGTGGCTTTCATGGGGCACATCGTAACCAATGAAGGAATCTCGGTTGACCCTGCAAAGACAATGGTTGTGGAGGAGTGGCCTCAACCCACAACAGTAACTGAGATTTGTAGTTTCCTTGGCTTAGCGGGATATTATAGGAGGTTTGTGAAAAACTTTTCACGGCTTTCTAATCCACTAACTAAGTTGACTCGAAAAGGGGTTATGTTCATCTGGACAAAGGAATGTGAGGAAAGTTTCCAAGAGCTGAAGAAGAGATTGGTTACTGCACCTGTGTTAACACTACCCTCTATCGGAGAAGGATTCGTTATTTTTAGCGATGCATCTCTGAAAGGGCTTGGGTGCGTCCTCATGCAAAATGACAAAGTAATTGCTTATGCATCTCGACAGTTGAAGATTCATGAGCAGAATTATCCTACGCATGATCTAGAGCTGGCGGCAGTTGTTTTTGCTCTAAAGATATGGAGGCACTATCTTTATGGGGAGAAATGTGATATATACACTGACCACCAAAGTCTAAAGTATATTTTCACTCAGAAAGAATTGAACATGAGACAAAGGAGATGGTTGGATCTTATTAAAGACTATGATTGTTCAATTCATTATCACCCTGGAAGAGCAAACAAAGTCGTGGATGCGTTAAGCAGGAAAGATCCTGTTGTTCTGGCAATAATGAGAATCCTGGGAGATCCCTTGATTAAAGATCTAGTAAAACTGGACATGGGAATTATAAGGAAAGGGACATCATCAACCCTATCCCAAATGATTTCTCAACCTTCATTACTAGAGAAGATCAAGAAGGCTCAAAAAGAAGATCCTTTGCTGCAGGAGAAGTTCGAGGCTGTAAAGGATGGGAAGTTCCCTGATTTCAATATTGATCAAGAAGGTGTATTGAAATTTCGTACAAGACTATGTGTTCCATCTATTCCGGAGATAAAGAAAGAACTGATGGATGAAGCTCATAGCTCTACTTTCTCTATACATCCGGGAAGCACTAAGATGTATAGAGACCTCCGTGATCATTATTGGTGGGATAACATGAAGAGGGAGATTGCCAATTACACTACAAGGTGCCTGGTGTGTCAGCAAGTAAAGGCAGAAAGACAACTTCCTAAGGGGGTATTACAACCGCTACCCATACCAGTATGGAAGTGGGATAATATCACCATGGACTTTGTAACTGGTCTCCCAAAAACATCCAAAGGAAACAATGCGATATGGGTTATTGTGGACCGTCTGTAACAGCCCAAGATTTTATAAAAAAATATTCTTTTTAATTTTATTAATGTCTTGTGTTGTACGCTACACCAAAAGGAGCTTGCACAACACACATCCTTGACTTGCCTTGCATTACACGCAATCGCGACCTTCCTCGATAGCGTGTGTTGTACGCAATACCGAGTTTCACTAAACAACGATATGCTATAAAAATAATATTAAAACTAGCCGTTATGAATAGTAATAACCACTTTTTGAAATCCAGTAAATCTTATTTTTCAAAATGAACTTTATTTTTGGATGCGGAGTATCGAATTTATCCTAAGGTGAAATTTTGGTACTTTTCGGATAACTTTCATATTCTGATGAATAGTGAAAATTACTAAATTATAATTAAAAACAACTTTTTTAATCGAAATAATTAATAGTGATAAATCATTAATTTGAGTGGTTTTAAAGTATATTTAGAATATATTTTTAGAATTTAATACAATGTTGGTCATTGGATGTAATTTCACATTTAAACTAGACATAAACAAGTGTCAATCTTTTGATAGATATTGTTTCTTAAAAACACGCTATTTGTTTTAACAGCGGGATTTAATTATAAAATTAATTAATACAACTTTTATGTTATGAATTTGGTAAAGTAGACTTCATTTTTGAATTTGGAATATGAAATATAGCTTGGGATGAAATTTTGGCATTGTTCTGAAAAACATCAATTTTTGATGAATAGTGAAACTACTAAGTGGTAGGTTAAAAACTGAATTTTGCATAAAACTTAATTTTACCGCTTCTGTGAATGGAATTTCGAAAATCCGAGAGACACGGTTAATATCAAGGACTAAAATGTGGTTCAATGAGATGAAAATAATTTTTTGGTGAATAGTAACTTTTTACTTTTTTTTACCACGGTTAATAGTAAATAAGGTAACTAAGGGTAAATATGATATTAATATTACCCTAACACAAGTCCTAATTCTATTGGACAAGTGTAATTCGACCAAAAACAAACTTAGGAATAAAATATGACCATTTAGGCCCACTTGGATTAGATTAGGACATTTATTATTAATTTATTTAAAGAAGTGTTAAAATAGTTAAAATCAAAGTTTAATAAGTAAATCATTTTTAATATGGGGTAATACATAAGATAAATTAGACTATAAATATTCATTAGAAAGCTAAAACGATTTCCTACATGATGGTATTTTATTTGTAATTTTTAGACATCAAATAATATAATTTATTTATGACACAAAAATGATGCAGTAATTATCTTATTAATGAAATATTGACATAATTGATAATATAAATACCAAAATAAATGTAATTTAAGACTTTTTATGAATTCCACTAATTTTCTAGGTTACTATGACATATTAGTGTTGATTTAATCAACTTGGTTCGAACATATAATTCTGTTATGACTTTCACAAAAATCATATATCAAATAGTGTCAAAATTGACACAAAATAGTTTTTAAATCAAATATTATATTATTAATTGTTATTTTATTCCTAAAAATCTAAGGTTCGGCCAAATGACTTAAATAAGGATATATGTATTACTAATATACAATTTGGGGTTCGTTTGGCATGTTATAGTAAGTTTATTAACCATATAGTGAAAGAAAACAGACACAGTAAAAGTTAAATTATTTAACTTAGAGTTAAATCTAATTGATAAGGTTAAAATAATACCCTAAACTTGTCTAAATCCTATTGGTTGATAGGATTTCGACCCATCCCCACTTTAGCTTCGAAATAAGACCCTTTGGAACCATTATAAACCGATTTTGACTTTAATATAAAATAATATTTTGAGATATTCCTAAGGTGCCCCTCTCCTCCCCTATAAAAGGACACCTCCTCCCCCTCCTCCTCACACCAATTTGAGCACTCAAGCTCGGCCAACCCCTGACAATTTATCCTCTCCACTTCCCTAGAAACATCATAGAGGTTCTGGTCTTCCTCAAAGACCAATTTTAGTGCCCTAAGAGGAGGTCTCAAAGAGGCACTTCAAAGAAGAGGTAATTACCGTTACCAATTCTTTCATCTTTATTTCTTCTTCCACTTCTTCTTCTTAGGTTGTTTCATTATGAAGTAATAACATCAGTATCACTCATATACTGATATGTTATTATAAGTATGAAACAACCCTATTTCACCATCTATCCATCCTACGGAAAAAGAAATCACCGCGCGTGCGTACGTACGGAATACCGTCTCCACGCCGTGGTGTAATCTATTTTCCACCACCACCTTACATGGATAGGTATAATGGTGTAAAGAATAACTATACATAGTTATTACAACATCATATTGATTCTGATATATTGTATAATCCACTCCAATTCAATTCAATATTTATATAAATGATATCATCGCTCGTGCGTACGTACGGAATACCGTCTCCACGACGCGATGAGATTCATTCTCCATGTTAACCATTTAAGAATGATTATAATGTATATATAAGAAATAATAATTAAATATATGACATTATAAAGCTACTGTATTTATGTATATATATACATATGTATGTCATCTACTTACTTCCATTTCAAGACAATAAGGAAAGGAAAACAGCGTTCATGCGTACGTACGGACTACCGTCTCCATGAACGGTGTTTTTCATTTTATTTATCTACCTATTATATATATATATATACTGAATATATATGATATATAAATCATATTTTATATTCTGGAAGTAAGTAAATCATGATATAAGTAATAATGATGTCAAGAACAACAAGTCAAAGCACCTACGATAAATGAAACTATTTTACCCAAAACGCTTCTTTAACATGGAATTTACAAAAGAACGGGTAATATAATGTCATAAGTGAACCATATATGATATCATAACAATGAATATGATTCTGTAATAAGTCAATAACATGATTTAAATAATTATACAGGAGGTTCGGACACTTACAAAGCAAGTCAGACCTAAGGTAAGGGAAATATCACAATCTCATTTTTATCCGAGATTGTTTATTCGTAAGTATTTACTAGGGTGTATTTTATCATCCAAATCCATGTTCCCTAAATATGTAATATTATTTCCATCCACCTACAATTGTTTAAATCCAATTTTACCCTTCTATGAGTTTTTAGTAAAGGATATGAAAGGAATCTTTTTTCGTTTTTCGTACGAGGTACTTTTTGACTTTTCCGACAAAAGTACGAAGAATGTTTTTTTTAACTTATACGGCACGAACGGATTTATACTGTTTTATAAAGCCTTATTTTCATGAAGATTCCTCTAAAAGATTTCATGACTATTTTCAATAAAATCTCTTTCTTTTAAAATTGCATGATGTTTTGAGAAAAGAAATTGATTTTGAAGAAGAAAGGATATTTTCCTCAAGAATTCAATTCAAGTGTTTTATCAAAATTATTTTCCATATAAGATAATAAAGGGTTCTGTTTCTATCCATATTTTTACATTGATTTGACTATGTTGTGATGGAATTATGTTTATGAATTCCTTTATCTTATATGAATGGTTTTATGATGTCATGTTGTTTAAGAATCCCATTTTTATTACATGGGTTATGCAATGATGTATGATTTATGATTTTGTGGCACACATAAGAAAGGATTCATTAAGAGATGGGTGGGACCTATATCTCCCTCCAATTCATTGGGTAAAGATTTAATATCTCATGAGATAGACATGGCTGGAATGGTAGGTTATACCGGTTCAGTGAAACAGGACTGAAACGAGGATTACTCGATTCAGAAAGGGACTTTGTCCACTAAGATAGTCTTGGCAATGAGTATTGACTAACAAGAAATGATTCTCTATGATTATGTGTGTATGACACAATGAGTAATGTTTTAAGTTATGGTTTCATTTTCACTACTATGATTTATCCTATGTTATGAAATTATGCTCTCTTTTGCAGGTTAAGATTTCCAAAAATGATATGTTCTTATGAAAATTATGTGATTGATATTTCTTTTGTTTACCCTTACTGAGCATTTGAGCTCACCCTTTTATGTTTTCTTTTCCCCAGGATATAAAGAAAGGTTTTAGGTAAAAAAAAAGGAAGATCTTTATGGGAGATTTTGAAGATCTTTCACCAGGATTAGAAGATTACGTTCCGAGTTTCCAAAGACACTAAACTATTACGATCCTTGTGTGTGTATTTTTGTTATGTATTAAGTATTCCGCAAAAGTAATGTAATGTTCATGTACGTCAGGATACGGGTCACTACAGTTGGTATCAGAGGAAAGGTTTAGTCAACCTTTGGAAACTAGGACGCGAAAACGTTAGTAAGATCCCTAGAGATATTTCTAAGGTATGTCTAGGGATGCCCCTATGGATAAGTATACGTATAGGATATAGTTCTAGAACTATGTTAACGATATTAGATTAAACCAAAGATGATAGATATTTAAGTTACTCCCCCTTTATTACGATTTTTGCATCTAACACTATTCTGTTTGGGTTTTAGAAAATGGCTGGAAACAAGATGATTCACAATAATGGAGGATATGATGGACAATGGAATGATATTCTTCATGAGCAACCAAATGAAATGGGATTTGGATGTCCAAACATCATTATTATGCCGAATCAGCAATCTCACAACATGATCAATAAAGTAAAATTTGGTAAGTTTCCTGACTCGACTAATAAGAGAAAGATGGAGTTCCATGATGATCATAGAGGAAAGAAAGTTCAATTTCCCCTATGTAAATCATGTGGGAAGAGGCATCAAGGAGAATGTTTCAAGGGAACTGGAAGATGCTTTGGGTGTGGAAAAGAAGGGCACAAAGCAAGTAAGTGCAAAGGAAAAGGGTCGGTTAACACCATGGATGAGGATAATGGTATTGCTACGACATCAAAAATGGTTAAGTGTTTTAAATGTGGAATGTATGGGCATTATGCAAACAAATGCCCTAAGGGAAAGACTCATGAAGAGAATCAGTATGGTCATATGGGTAGTATTTATGTGGATGATGATGAAGAGACTACAAATAATATGTGAGATGAAAGAATTTTTGAAGCTCGGTCAATGGTTTGAGAATGTAGTGGAATGATTACATGATTATCATGTGTAATGTTGTATAAGTAATCTCATGGAATAAGGAGACATCTAAGGATTGTTACACTGCTGTCTTTCCTTAAGTTTTGAAAGTGTATGATGAATGGTACCAGTAACCATGAAAGGTTAGTCAGATACTTTTGGAAAGTAGATGATAAGTGCATAACGAAAGGATAAGAAGATAATGAGATGTTTGATTGTATTCATGAGCTCATGATTGATATAAGGACTAAGTGATATCATGGTTTGAGTATATAGAATTTTGAGGATTTTGGTATGTGGAAAGTGTTAACTTTAAACTGCATTCATGTTTTCTCTAAGGTATTCAAGAGAATACATGATTAAGGACTTTGAATGTTTAGAATGTGACCAACAAGACATATCTTATGGGGATCAACGATGGTATTAAATCTCTGGTAATTGTTTTCACTATATTATGAGAGTGGACTGCAGTATTATGGATAAGCCTAAAGAAGTTCTTTTTTGATATTATTGATAGGATGTTATAGTAATGTTGTTTTAGAAAAAGGACAACCTGCAGGACGGGCGACAGCCTATCGCGTCGGACAAGGCTATGGGAATCGAACCCACAACCGAAGTGCGACTGGCCTTTATCGCCTACCACTGACCTACAGGAAGTCCCTGTTTATTAGAAACTAGTTTTATTATATTAAGCAGTATGATATATGAAGTATAAGTCCATTTTAGGAACTATATATGATTAATCTCACTATAGAATGACTTATGTATATTTAATAACTTTTGCTTACCTTTTGTTTGAGACAGATGGAATGACCCGTCATTCTATCACATGATCTGCTAACACTTCACGAATAACAAATTCAACTTCATTTATTTAAGAGATGAAGTGGAAATTGTTCAAGGCACGAACAACAGTGATATTGTATCAAAATAAAGTAAGTATTTATTCTAATTCAAATTTTCAACTTTAGGGAAATGATCTTGAAAACCAAAAATGTTGTCCTAGTGATCTTATACCTGATGAATCAGATGGTACCTTAGATCGTCACAAATTTATGGATTTGTGATTACTGGCTTTTCCATAGCCATGTTCTCTACCACTCTCCATCAGAACATGATTGTTAGATTTCTCTTCCATATCCATATTTTCACCTATGTGGAAACCCAGTGATTAGTTTATTTGGGTAATCGTTACATTTCATACTTTAGTTTTTAAAGCCAAGTTTTGGTATTCCCTTTTACGATGTGGGTTTCTATTAAAGAAACTTTCAAATAGTAAACCATTTATAACCCCGACGAATTTCGAGGGCGAAATTCATTTTAAGGGGGGGTAGAATGTAACAGCCCAAGATTTTATAAAAAAATATTCTTTTTAATTTTATTAATGTCTTGTGTTGTACGCTACACCAAAAGGAGCTTGCACAACACACATCCTTGACTTGCCTTGCATTACACGCAATCGCGACCTTCCTCGATAGCGAGTGTTGTACGCAATACCGAGTTTCACTAAACAACGATATGCTATAAAAATATTATTAAAACTAGCCGTTATGAATAGTAATAACCACTTTTTGAAATCCAGTAAATCTTATTTTTCAAAATGAACTTTATTTTTGGATTCGGAGTATCGAATTTATCCTAAGGTGAAATTTTGGTACTTTTCGGATAACTTTCATATTCTGATGAATAGTGAAAATTACTAAATTATAATTAAAAACAACTTTTTTAATCGAAATAATTAATAGTGATAAATCATTAATTTGAGTGGTTTTAAAGTATATTTAGAATATATTTTTACAATTTAATACAATGTTGGTCATTGGATGTAATTTCACATTTAAACTAGACATAAACAAGTGTCAATCTTTTGATAGATATTGTTTCTTAAAAACACGCTATTTGTTTTAACAGCGGGATTTAATTATAAAATTAATTAATACAACTTTTATGTTATGAATTTGGTAAAGTAGACTTCATTTTTGAATTTGGAATATGAAATATAGCTTGGGATGAAATTTTGGCATTGTTCTGAAAAACATCAATTTTTGATGAATAGTGAAACTACTAAGTGGTAGGTTAAAAACTGAATTTTGCATAAAACTTAATTTTACCGCTTCTGTGAATGGAATTTCGAAAATCCGAGAGACATGGTTAATATCAAGGACTAAAATGTGGTTCAATGAGATGAAAATAATTTTTTGGTGAATAGTAACTTTTTACTTTTTTTTACCACGGTTAATAGTAAATAAGGTAACTAAGGGTAAATATGATATTAATATTACCCTAACACAAGTCCTAATTCTATTGGACAAGTGTAATTCGACCAAAAACAAACTTAGGAATAAAATATGACCATTTAGGCCCACATGGATTAGATTAGGACATTTATTATTAATTTATTTAAAGAAGGGTTAAAATAGTTAAAATCAAAGTTTAATAAGTAAATCATTTTTAATATGGGGTAATACATAAGATAAATTCGACTATAAATATTCATTAGAAATCTTAAAAGATTTCCTACATGATGGTATTTTATTTGTAATTTTTAGACATCAAATAATATAATTTATTTATGACACAAAAATGATGCAGTAATTATCTTATTAATGAAATATTGACATAATTGATAATATAAATACCAAAATAAATGTAATTTAAGACTTTTTATGAATTCCACTAATTTTCTAGGTTACTATGATATATTTTTGTTGATTTAATCAACTTGGTTCGAACATATAATTCTGTTATGACTTTCACAAAAATCATATATCAAATAGTGTCAAAATTGACACAAAATAGTTTTTAAATCAAATATTATATTATTAATTGTTATTTTATTCCTAAAAATCTAAGGTTAGGCCAAATGACTTAAATAAGGATATATGTATTAATAATATACAATTTGGGGTTCGTTTGGCATGTTATAGTAAGTTTATTAACCATATAGTGAAAGAAAACAAAAAGACACAGTAAAAGTTAAATTATTTAACTTAGAGTTAAATCTAATTGATAAGGTTAAAATAATACCCTAAACTTGTCTAAATCCTATTGTTTGATAGGATTTCGACCCATCCCCGCTTTAGCTTCGAAATAAGACCCTTTGGAACCATTATAAACCGATTTTGACTTTAATATAAAATAATATTTTGAGATATTCCTAAGGTGCCCCTCTCCTCCCCTATAAAAGGACACATCCTCCCCCTCCTCCTCACACCAATTTGAGCACTCAAGCTCGGCCAACCCCTGACAATTTCTCCTCTCCACTTCCCTAGAAACATCCTAGAGGTTCTGGTCTTCCTCAAAGACCAATTTTAGTGCCCTAAGAGGAGGTCTCAAAGAGGCACTTCAAAGAAGAGGTAATTACCGTTACCAATTCTTTTATCTTTATTTCTTCTTCCACTTCTTCTTCTTAGGTTGTTTCATTATGAAGTAATAACATCATTATCACTCATATACTGATATGTTATTATAAGTATGAAACAACCCTATTTCACCATCTATCCATCCTACGGAAAAAGAAATCATCGCGCGTGCGTACGTACGGAATACCGTCTCCACGCCGTGGTGTAATCTATTTTCCACCACCACCTTACATGGATGGGTATAATGGTGTAAAGAATAACTATACATAGTTATTACAACATCATATTGATTCTGATATATTGTATAATCCACTCCAATTCAATTCAATATTTATAGAAATGATATCATCGTTCGTGCGTACGTACGGAATACCGTCTCCACAACGCGATGAGATTCATTCTCCATGTTAACCATTTAAGAATGATTATAATGTATATATAAGAAATAATAATGAAATATATGACATTATAAAGCTACTGGATTTATGTATATATATACATATGTATGTCATCTACTTACTTCCATTTCAAGACAATAAGGAAAGGAAAACAGCGTTCATGCGTACGTACGGACTACCGTCTCCATGAACGGTGTTTTTCATTTTATTTATCTACCTATTATATATATATATATACTGAATATATATGATATATAAATCATATTTTATATTCTGGAAGTAAGTAAATCATGATATAAGTAATAATGATGTCAAGAACAACAAGTCAAAACACCTACGATAAATGAAACGATTTTACCCAAAACGCTTCTTTAACATGGAATTTACAAAAGAACGGGTAATATAATGTCATAAGTGAACCATATATGATATCATAACAATGAATATGATTCTGTAATAAGTCATTAACATGATTTAAGTCATTATACAGGAGGTTCGGACACTTACAAAGCAAGTCGGACCTAAGGTAAGGGAAATATCACAATCTCATTTTTATCCGAGATTGTTTATTCGTAAGTATTTACTGGGGTGTATTTTATCATACACATCCATGTTTCATCAATATGTAATATTATTTCCATCCACCTACAATTGTTTAAATCCAATTTTACCCTTCTATGAGTTTTTAGTAAAGGATATGAAAGGAATCTTTTTTCGTTTTTCGTACGAGGTACTTTTTGACTTTTCCGACAAAAGTACGAAGAATGTTTTTTTTTAACTTATACGGCACAAACGGATTTATACTGTTTTATAAAGCCTTATTTTCATGAAGCTTACTCTAAAATATTTCATGACTATTTTCAATAAAATCTCTTTCTTTTAAAATTGCATGATGTTTTGAGAAAAGAAATTGATTTTGAAGAAGAAAGGATATTTTCCTCAAGAATTCAATTCAAGTGTTTTATCAAAATTATTTTCCATATAAGATAATAAAGGGTTCTGTTTCTATCCATATTTTTACATTGATTTGACTATGTTGTGATGGAATTATGTTTATGAATTCCTTTATCTTATATGAATGGTTTTATGATGTCATGTTGTTTAAGAATCCCATTTTTATTACATGGGTTATGCAATGATGTATGATTTATGATTTTGTGGCACACATAAGAAAGGATTCATTAAGAGATGGGTGGGACCTATATCTCCCTCCAATGCATTGGGTAAAGATTTAATATCTCACGAGATAGACATGGCTGGAATGGTAGGTTATACCGGTTCAGTGAAACAGGACTGAAACGAGGATTACTCGATTCAGAAAGGGACTTTGTCCACTAAGATAGTCTTGGCAATGAGTCTTGACTAACAAGAAATGATTCTCTATGATTATGTGTGTATGCCACAATGAGTAATGTTTTAAGTTATGGTTTCATTTTCACTACTATGATTTATCCTATGTTATGAAATTATGCTCTCTTTTGCAGGTTAAGATTTCCAAAAATGTTATGTTCTTATGAAAATTATGTGATTGATATTTCTTTTGTTTACCCTTACTGAGCATTTGAGCTCACCCTTTTATGTTTTCTTTTCCCCAGGATATAAATAAAGGTTTTAGGTAAAAAAAAGGAAGATCTTTATGGGAGATTTTGAAGATCTTTCACCAGGATTAGAAGATTACGTTCCGAGTTTCCAAAGACACTAAACTATTACGATCCTTGTGTGTGTATTTTTGTTATGTATTAAGTATTCCGCAAAAGTAATGTAATGTTCATGTACGTCAGGATACGGGTCTCTACAGTTGGTATCAGAGGAAAGGTTTAGTCAACCTTTGGAAACTAGGACGCGAAAACGTTAGTAAGATCCCTAGAGATATTTCTAAGGTATGTCTAGGGATGCCCCTATGGATAAGTATACGTATAGGATATAGTTCTAGAACTATGTTAACGATATTAGATTAAACCAAAGATGATAGATATTTAAGTTACTCCCCCTTTATTACGATTTTTGCATCTAACACTATTCTGTTTGGGTTTTAGAAAATGGCTGGAAACAAGATGATTCACAATAATGGAGGATATGATGGACAATGGAATGATATTCTTCATGAGCAACCAAATGAAATGGGATTTGGATGTCCAAACATCATTATTATGCCGAATCAGCAATCTCACAACATGATCAATAAAGTAAAATTTGGTAAGTTTCCTGACTCGACTAATAAGAGAAAGATGGAGTTCCATGATGATCATAGAGGAAAGAAAGTTCAATTTCCCCTATGTAAATCATGTGGGAAGAGGCATCAAGGAGAATGTTTCAAGGGAACTGGAAGATGCTTTGGGTGTGGAAAAGAAGGACACAAAGCAAGTAAGTGCAAAGGAAAAGGGTCGGTTAACACCATGGATGAGGATAATGGTATTGCTACGACATCAAAAATGGTTAAGTGTTTTAAATGTGGAATGTATGGGCATTATGCAAACAAATGCCCTAAGGGAAAGACTCATGAAGAGAATCAGTATGGTCATATGGGTAGTATTTATGTGGATGATGATGAAGAGACTACAAATGATATGTGAGATGAAAGAATTTTTGAAGCTCGGTCAATGGTTTGAGAATGTAGTGGAATGATTACATGATTATCATGTGTAATGTTGTATAAGTAATCTCATGGAATAAGGAGACATCTAAGGATTGTTACACTGCTGTCTTTCCTTAAGTTTTGAAAGTGTATGATGAATGGTACCAGTAACCATGAAAGGTTAGTCAGATACTTTTGGAAAGTAGATGATAAGTTCATAACGAAAGGATAAGAAGATAATGAGATGTTTGATTGTATTCATGAGCTCATGATTGATATAAGGACTAAGTGATATCATGGTTTGAGTATATAGAATTTTGAGGATTTTGGTATGTGGAAAGTGTTAACTTTAAACTGCATTCATGTTTTCTCTAAGGTATTCAAGAGAATACATGATTAAGGACTTTGAATGTTTAGAATGTGACCAACAAGACATATCTTATGGGGATCAACGATGGTATTAAATCTCTGGTAATTGTTTTCACTATATTATGAGAGTGGACTGCAGTATTATGGATAAGCCTAAAGAAGTTCTTTTTTGATATTATTGATAGGATGTTATAGTAATGTTGTTTTAGAAAAAGGACAACCTGCAGGACGGGCGACAGCCTATCGCGTCGGACAAGGCTATGGGAATCGAACCCACAACCGAAGTGCGACTGGCCTTTATCGCCTACCACTGACCTACAGGAAGTCCCTGTTTATTAGAAACTAGTTTTATTATATTAAGCAGTATGATATATGAAGTATAAGTCCATTTTAGGAACTATATATGATTAATCTCACTATAGAATGACTTATGTATATTTAATAACTTTTGCTTACCTTTTGTTTGAGACAGATGGAATGACCCGTCATTCTATCACATGATCTGCTAACACTTCACGAATAACAAATTCAACTTCATTTATTTAAGAGATGAAGTGGAAATTGTTCAAGGCACGAACAACAGTGATATTGTATCAAAATAAAGTAAGTATTTATTCTAATTCAAATTTTCAACTTTAGGGAAATGATCTTGAAAACCAAAAATGTTGTCCTAGTTATCTTATACCTGATGAATCAGATGGTACCTTAGATCGTCACAAATTTATGGATTTGTGATTACTGGCTTTTCCATAGCCATGTTCTCTACCACTCTCCATCAGAACATGATTGTTAGATTTCTCTTCCATATCCATATTTTCACCTATGTGGAAACCCAGTGATTAGTTTATTTGGGTAATCGTTACATTTCATACTTTAGTTTTTAAAGCCAAGTTTTGGTATTCCCTTTTACGATGTGGGTTTCTATTAAAGAAACTTTCAAATAGTAAACCATTTATACCCCGACGAATTTCGAGGGCGAAATTCATTTTAAGGGGGGTAGAATGTAACAGCCCAAGATTTTATAAAAAAATATTCTTTTTAATTTTATTAATGTCTTGTGTTGTACGCTACACCAAAAGGAGCTTGCACAACACACATCCTTGACTTGCCTTGCATTACACGCAATCGCGACCTTCCTCGATAGCGTGTGTTGTACGCAATACCGAGTTTCACTAAACAAAGATATGCTATAAAAATATTATTAAAACTAGCCGTTATGAATAGTAATAACCACTTTTTGAAATCCAGTAAATCTTATTTTTCAAAATGAACTTTATTTTTGGATTCGGAGTATCGAATTTATCCTAAGGTGAAATTTTGGTACTTTTCGGATAACATTCATATTCTGATAAATAGTGAAAATTACTAAATTATAATTAAAAACAACTTTTTTAATCGAAATAATTAATAGTGATAAATCATTAATTTGAGTGGTTTTAAAGTATATTTAGAATATATTTTTACAATTTAATACAATGTTGGTCATTGGATGTAATTTCACATTTAAACTAGACATAAACAAGTGTCAATCTTTTGATAGATATTGTTTCTTAAAAACACGCTATTTGTTTTAACAGCGGGATTTAATTATAAAATTAATTAATACAACTTTTATGTTATGAATTTGGTAAAGTAGACTTCATTTTTGAATTTGGAATATGAAATATAGCTTGGGATGAAATTTTGGCATTGTTCTGAAAAACATCAATTTTTGATGAATAGTGAAACTACTAAGTGGTAGGTTAAAAACTGAATTTTGCATAAAACTTAATTTTACCGCTTCTGTGAATGGAATTTCGAAAATCCGAGAGACACGGTTAATATCAAGGACTAAAATGTGGTTCAATGAGATGAAAATAATTTTTTGGTGAATAGTAACTTTTTACTTTTTTTTACCACGGTTAATAGTAAATAAGGTAACTAAGGGTAAATATGATATTAATATTACCCTAACACATGTCCTAATTCTATTGGACAAGTGTAATTCGACCAAAAACAAACTTAGGAATAAAATATGACCATTTAGGCCCACTTGGATTAGATTAGGACATTTATTATTAATTTATTTAAAGAAGGGTTAAAATAGTTAAAATCAAAGTTTAATAAGTAAATCATTTTTAATATGGGGTAATACATAAGATAAATTCGACTATAAATATTAATTAGAAAGCTAAAACGATTTCCTACATTATGTTATTTTATTTGTAATTTTTAGACATCAAATAATATAATTTATTTATGACACAAAAATGATGCAGTAATTATCTTATTAATGAAATATTGACATAATTGATAATATAAATACCAAAATAAATGTAATTTAAGACTTTTTATGAATTCCACTAATTTTCTAGGTTACTATGATATATTAGTGTTGATTTAATCAACTTGGTTCGAACATATAATTCTGTTATGACTTTCACAAAAATCATATATCAAATAGTGTCAAAATTGACACAAAATAGTTTTTAAATCAAATATTATATTATTAATTGTTATTTTATTCCTAAAAATCTAAGGTTCGGCCAAATGACTTAAATAAGGATATATGTATTAATAATATACTATTTGGGGTTCGTTTGGCATGTTATAGTAAGTTTATTAACCATATAGTGAAAGAAAACAAAAAGACACAGTAAAAGTTAAATTATTTAACTTAGAGTTAAATCAAATTGATAAGGTTAAAATAATACCCTAAACTTGTCTAAATCCTATTGGTTGATAGGATTTAGACCCATCCCCACTTTAGCTTCTAAATAAGACCCTTTAGAACCATTATAAACCGATTTTGACTTTAATATAAAATAATATTTTGAGATATTCCTAAGGTGCCCCTCTCCTCCTCTATAAAAGGACACCTCCTCCCCCTCCTCCTCACACCAATTTGAGCACTCAAGCTCGGCCAAACCCTGACAATTTCTCCTCTCCACTTCCCTAGCAACATCCTAGAGGTTCTGGTCTTCCTCAAAGACCAATTTTAGTGCCCTAAGAGGAGGTCTCAAAGAGGCACTTCAAAGAAGAGGTAATTACCGTTACCAATTCTTTCATATTTATTTCTTCTTCCACTTCTTCTTCTTAGGTTGTTTCATTATGAAGTAATAACATCAGTATCACTCATATACTGATATGTTATTATAAGTATGAAACAACCCTATTTCACCATCTATCCATCCTACGGAAAAAGAAATCACCGCGCGTGCGTACGTACGGAATACCGTCTCTACGCCGTGGTGTAATCTATTTTCCACCACCACCTTACATGGATGGGTATAATGGTGTAAAGAATAACTATACATAGTTATTACAACATCATATTGATTCTGATATATTTTATAATCCACTCCAATTCAATTCAATATTTATAGAAATGATATCATCGCTCGTGCGTACGTACGGAATACCGTCTCCACGACGCGATGAGATTCATTCTCCATGTTAACCATTTAAGAATGATTATAATGTATATATAAGAAATAATAATGAAATATATGACATTATAAAGCTACTGGATTTATGTATATATATACATATGTATGTCATCTACTTACTTCCATTTCAAGACAATAAGGAAAGGAAAACAGCGTTCATGCGTACGTACGGACTACCGTCTCCATGAACGGTGTTTTTCATTTTATTTATCTACCTATTATATATATATATATACTGAATATATATGATATATAAATCATATTTTATATTCTGGAAGTAAGTAAATCATGATATAAGTAATAATGATGTCAAGAACAACAAGTCAAAACACCTACGATAAATGAAACGATTTTACCCAAAACGCTTCTTTAACATGGAATTTACAAAAGAACGGGTAATATAATGTCATAAGTGAACCATATATGATATCATAACAATGAATATGATTCTGTAATAAGTCAATAACATGATTTAAATCATTATACAGGAGGTTCGGACACTTACAAAGCAAGTCGGACCTAAGGTAAGGGAAATATCACAATCTCATTTTTATCCGAGATTGTTTATTCGTAAGTATTTACTAGGGTGTATTTTATCATCCACATCCATGTTCCCTCAATATGTAATATTATTTCCATCCACCTACAATTGTTTAAATCCAATTTTACCCTTCTATGAGTTTTTAGTAAAGGATATGAAAGGAATCTTTTTTCGTTTTTCGTACGAGGTACTTTTTGACTTTTCCGACAAAAGTACGAAGAATGTTTTTTTTAACTTATACGGCACGAACGGATTTATACTGTTTTATAAAGCCTTATTTTCATGAAGCTTCCTCTAAAAGATTTCATGACTATTTTCAATAAAATCTCTTTCTTTTAAAATTGCATGATGTTTTGAGAAAAGAAATTGATTTTGAAGAAGAAAGGATATTTTCCTCAAGAATTCAATTCAAGTGTTTTATCAAAATTATTTTCCATATAAGATAATAAAGGGTTCTGTTTCTATCCATATTTTTACATTGATTTGACTATGTTGTGATGGAATTATGTTTATGAATTCCTTTATCTTATATGAATGGTTTTATGATGTCATGTTGTTTAAGAATCCCATTTTTATTACATGGGTTATGCAATGATGTATGATTTATGATTTTGTGGCACACATAAGAAAGTATTCATTAAGAGATGGGTGGGACCTATATCTCCCTCCAATGCATTGGGTAAAGATTTAATATCTCATGAGATAGACATGGCTGGAATGGTAGGTTATACCGGTTCAGTGAAACAGGACTGAAACGAGGATTACTCGATTCAGAAAGGGACTTTGTCCACTAAGATAGTCTTGGCAATGAGTCTTGACTAACAAGAAATGATTCTCTATGATTATGTGTGTATGCCACAATGAGTAATGTTTTAAGTTATGGTTTCATTTTCACTACTATGATTTATCCTATGTTATGAAATTATGCTCTCTTTTGCAGGTTAAGATTTCCAAAAATGTTATGTTCTTATGAAAATTATGTGATTGATATTTCTTTTGTTTACCCTTACTGAGCATTTGAGCTCACCCTTTTATGTTTTCTTTTCCCCAGGATATAAAGAAAGGTTTTAGGTAAAAAAAGGAAGATCTTTATGGGAGATTTTGAAGATCTTTCACCAGGATTAGAAGATTACGTTCCGAGTTTCCAAAGACACTGAACTATTACGATCCTTGTGTGTGTATTTTTGTTATGTATTAAGTATTCCGCAAAAGTAATGTAATGTTCATGTACGTCAGGATACGGGTCTCTACACCGTCTCACCAAGACAGCCCATTTTATCTCTATTCGGGAAGATTTCTCTCTGGATCAGCTTGCCAAGATATACGTGAAGGAAGTGGTAAGGCTGCATGGGGTACCACTATCCATCGTATCTGATCGTGACCCAAGATTCACATCAAAATTCTGGAGAAGTCTTCAGCATGCTCTAAATACTGAATTGAATTTTAGTACGGCCTATCATCCTCAAACTGATGGCCAATCTGAAAGGACTATTCAGACACTCGAAGACATGTTGAGATTATGCTCAATGGAATTTAATGGTGGATGGGATCAACACCTCCCATTAGTGGAGTTCTCCTATAACAACAGCTTCCATGCGAGTATTCAGATGGCACCCTATGAAGCTCTGTATGGAAAGCGGTGTAGAACTCCTACTTGTTGGGATGAAACTGGTGAGAGGAAGCTTCTTGGGCCTGATCTCGTGCAAGAGATGACAGAACAGGTTCATTCCATCCAACAACACATAAAGGCTGCTCAGAGTCGGCAGAAGAGCTATGCTGACAATCGTCAAAGGGACTTGGAGTTTGGTGTTGGTGACAAAGTCTTCCTTCGAATTTCTCCATGGAAGAGAGTCATGCGGTTTGGGAAGAAAGGGAAGCTCATCCCTAGGTACATTGGCCCCTATGAAATCCTTGATCGCATAAGAGCAGTGGCCTATCGTCTAGCACTTCCACCGAACCTAGCTCAAGTTCATGATGTCTTCCATGTATCTCTCTTGAGGAAGTACATACCCGACCCTTCGCATGTACTGAACCCAGAGGTGGTACAACTTGAACATGACCTCTCTTATGAGGAGCAGCCAGTGGAGATCTTGGACCGTAGAGACAAGGTTCTACGAAACAAGACTACCCACCTTGTGAAAGTGTTGTGGAGGAATCATAAGTATGAAGAAGTGACTTGGGAGCCTGAGGAAACGATGAAGCAAAAGTACCCTCACCTTTTCGACTAGGCCTCAAGTATAAATTTCGGGGACGAAATTTCTTAAGGGGGGAAGAATGTAACGACCCAATCTTTTTGAGTAGTATATTAACTTACTCTTATTTATTTAATAAGATGTTAATGATTAATGAAGAAAGAGGAGTCGATGGCTTCATCCAGTAGACTCAACCCTTACGAAGCCCACTTATCAGAGCTTGGGAAGGAGGTAGCATCTGTGGGCTTCGCTTTGGACCAAGCCCAAGCCGAGCTCCAGCGTGTCAAGCTTGAACGAAAACGCTTGCAGGAGAAGTTCAAGTTAGTGGAGATTGCTACTAGGGAAATGTTATCTGAGACTCCCTCAGATTCTCTCACCATAGCACACCTTACACTTAGGTCTTATGCCAGTGTTATAAGGGGCTATGTGATGAGACCCTAGTTTCCTTGTGTAATCCTTTCGGGTGAATAAATTGAGATTTCTTCCTTTAGTGATGTTTGTGAAATTTCAAATGTCTAGATAATTTTAGAATGTATTTTATTGATGAATTTTGAAAAAGGGATATTTTGAGATATTTATGTAAACCCTAAATAACTGATGATGTGTAATGATTTTCAAAAAATGGTCTTCTACAAAAGTGTTCATTAAAGAATTTGGAGTCTAATAAGATCAACTTAATTTTTGATGAATAGTAAATTATGAATAGTGATTTTACGCTTAGGATTAGTAATATGACCAAATGGATTAGTAATTTCACTCAAAGAATGTTTTAATATAATTTAGACACCTAGATTAAGTAATGTGATTCAATAAAATGGTTAAATAACGGTTTCATAAATTATTATTCAAGTATTAGTTTTTTCGGATGAATAGTGTTTTTTAATTAAAAATTTAATTAAAAATAATTAGAAAATTATTTTTATGAAAAGGACTTTATTTTTGAACTCAGAGCATCGATATTATGTTAAGGTAATTTTTGGGGATTTTTCTGAAAAAAATGAATTTTCGATGAATAGTGTTTTTATTTAAAAATTAAATTAAAAATATTTAGAAAATTATTTTTATAAAATGGATTTCATTTTTGAAATCAGAGCATTGATATTTGGTTAAGGTGAAATTTTGGGGTTATTCTGAGAAAGTTGAATTTTCAGTGAATAGTAAAAATACAGTTTTAGGGTTTCGGTATGTTTAATGACATCATAATGGTGTCATGATGATGTCATGAGATCTTTTGAGGGTTGGCCGGCCAAGGGTGATGAATTATTGTTTTGGGGGCCCCATGTGGCCTAACTCCATGATAAATGTCATGGGAGAGCACATGGGTTTGAGAAAAGCACATGTGAGGTGTCCCTTGGCCATTAATGCTTTGTCCCCTCACTTTCCCTATAAATACCCACCCTTTCCTCCCTTAGTTTTCACTCCCAACTCTCCCCCAACGAAGTTCTGGTCTTCTTACCTTCCAAATAGTCCTCCCAAGGTGCCCCCAAGCCCTCAAGGTCCAATCCTTTGAGTTTCAAGAGTCACGTTTTAAGGTAAGGGATCCGACCCCTCTCTTTCTTTTCATGTAATCTCTTTTATGTCATTCCTATTATGCTCCATGTTTTTATGTGAGAGGATGTTCTTTTATATTCCTCTTACTGCCCTTTCATGTTTATATGATGAGAGATCCCCTCTTACTCTCATCATTTCGTTTTATGAAAGTTTAAGTGACGCCGTTAGGCTGCCGAATTTTTAAGGGATTCTTTCACCCTTCTCATTTTTCAAGTTCGATTTTCATGTCAAGTCTTTCAAGTTCCTTTTTATTATGTTGGGGTATGATCTCTATATCTATCATACTGATCTCTTATGATCATATGATGAGGGACCCTATTTGATCTTGTCAAATCATTTTCTTTTGAAGTTAAGTGACGCCGTAAGGCTGCCGAATTTTCATAAGAGAAATCTAATCTTTTTTTTCCTTCCATGTTTTTCATTTCAAATGTTATGTCCCTCAAATTTCATTACCATGTCCATATGTCCTTCTTACTCTTTCACCCTACTGTTTTATGGATCATTTATGAGTGGGTGACCCATGTCCCCTCTCATTTCAATGTTTTCAAAAACCCCGAAACTTAGCCGTTATGCTGCAGAATTTTCCCCTCAAAATGCCTCTCTCTTTTCTCAAACATTATTTTATGTTATAAAGTGAATACTCAAAGCTCTTATTTCTACAAAGGTATTCACATATATATCAAAATGTTCCATTTTAAATTCTGGGATTTACATAAATGAGACCCTCTTTCCCTTTCCGTGGGTTTAAAGTGACGTAAAGATCATGTCTTTAAAGCAGTTTTTAAAACGTTATGATTATGAAATGAAACCCATTTATTTTATGCTATGTGGGTTATTTATGAAATGTTTGATGATGATATTTGTGGCTCACATGATAATAAAGGCAAATTTAAGGGTGCGCCCTGATAGCGCTCCAATGCATTGGGTAATGATGTAACCACTAGAGATTACAATTTTCACAATACCTTGGTGAATAACCTTGGTAATTTTCAAATGACACCTTGGGGATGGACCTTGGTGATATGTTCATGATTGTATATGTTAAATGATGTAGCCATATCTTCAAGTTATGAAAAATGTTACTTTTATTATGAAATTCCTCATGATTTCTTTCTCACGCCTTAAAGTTCTTTTCATGTCCTTATTGAAGTATCTCAAGTTCACATGTAAAATGTTCCTATTGTTTCCCTTACTGGGCCTTCTGCTCACCCTTTCTTTTGATGTATGTCCCCAGGTTATGAGATGCAGTAATGAACCTAGAATGAACTTAAGGAGACGCCTTTCAAGTGTTTAAGAATATTGTTTTATGTTGTTTTCATGTATTATGTTCCTGGTTTCCAAGACACTAGACCTTAAAGATCCTCAGTTTTGTGTAATGTAATGAAAGTTTGTGTTATAAAATGGCGGGATGCTATAGGGTGGGTGTTATTCAGGGCCACAATTGGCACAAACTGATCCTGTTGTTAAGGATACAATTATTCCAATTGGGGACTTTATGGTTTCCAAGACGGATGTGAAGATATAAAAGTTCCTAGACCAGTGGAATGGGAGTGATATAGAGTCACCAATTACTCTTCTAGGGCCCCCTCAGGGAATGATGAAACTTGATATGGTGATTGAGATATAAATATCCACATCTCAAGAGGCTGGTGTTCACTTGTAGCTGGTGAGGATATGTCTTGAGTCATATCAGTAATTGATGTTATGAGGAGTCGAGGTGGTGGTAGAAATTCTCCTAGACCAAGGGTTTGGATTCACTATGGGATGGATGTTATGAAAGCTACTATTACATCCCGTTAGACAAGGCATATATGTGCTCATGTAAAATATGTCTTCAACAACAACACATGATGAGAACCATTCTTTATGGGAAGTTTTCCAGTTGATTGAAACTTCATTATCTGTGTTTGAAATGTGTTCTCATTATTTCATAGGCTCCATCATGATTTCATGTTTGAGGTATTTCCCTCTATTCATGATGTCTAGTCATCATTACATAATGATAATTCTATTGTAGTGACCAGATGACCGTGGAGTTTCCTTGTCCTTTGATTTCGCATGAGGTCATAACATTATAAGATGCCAAATCGGATGGCTTATATTTCTCTAGGGGTGTAGAAAAGTGTAACTCAGTATATTTTCTCCATTCTCTATTATAGATGCATGACGTTTCCATAGTTATCAACTGTGAAAGTTTCATGATGCAATAGAAGCAAGCACGTTGCACAATTTTGCTATGTTTTTCTAGTTTTGGATCATGGGACATGGAGATAGAGGCTAGGTCTAGCTAAAAATAGAATTTATTGATTGTATTAAGGTAAAAAATGTATCCTGTATAAGATATATATCGACCATTTTGTGGTTGATGAGTAGCCTATATATTTTGTCATAGATAATGAATGAACTCCTTTTCTAGCTCATCTGGGATCTCATAGCTAGAATTAGTGAGGGGAAGAACCTGATGATGATGGTTTTTACATACAACTCTATCCATATGTATATGTTATCCTCCTAAAAATTATAATTACAAGCCTCTTCCCTATCAAACCATAGAAGATGGTCCTGATGGTTTCCTGCTAAGTGGAGTGGAGTGCTGCTGGAATTTGATGTGAGAACTATACAAAGTAGACCCTGATGTCTTGAGAACCTTTCTATGCAATGTTTTCAATATTTTGAAAAACCATATATACATATTTTTATAGGAAAGGGGTGGATTTCTTTTTCTGTCATAGATAACATTATGGGAAGGTTGACCATGATAATTGTCCGAAGTAGACTCCCTATGACCCATCCCCACATTTCACTAAGGAAACCCATGGAAATGAATGTATTCTACTTACGCTTGGATAGAAGTGCCAAAAAACCCTCAATATGTTTATTATGTGTCTTGAACAAACTTAAGGACAATGGAATTGAGTATTTTAGAAATATGGTCCTTGTTTTGTGTCTTGGTCAGAATATTGTGACCTACCTTTGGGATTGTGTAGGTATATTAGCCTATTGTATGATAGTTTTCAGAACTTGTATGTAACAGTCTACTCCTTTGGGAATATACACCCATTTCTGGGAATCTATTGGAATATTACAATATACTGTCTCATTACTGCCAGAGATATGATAATTTCCCATGGTATTTCCCATTCTCAGTTGGTGAGCCTCATTCAAGACGAGAGTACGAGCCTAATCCTAAGGATTTGAGATATATTGCTAGTATTTCATGGTAGGGTCATTCGCTAAGGAGTGTACTAGTACCACCTGGTTAGCCTCAATTGAAATTGGAATGCGATCCTTGTTATAATATGCATTCCTTATCAAAATATTCTAAAATACCTCCAAAATGGTAAAAGGAATACAAGCCTCTTTTGATATTTCATTAGAATGATGACGGTGTTGTATTTTATCAGTGGAAGTAGGAATATGCGTCATGATTATGTGATATTTTTTACTATGATTTGTACATTAATTGATATGAATATTATATTGTCCCAAGGTTTGTTCCATTCACACATGGTTAAAACCAGATAGAATAAGGATATATTCATGATCCTGTGCCTTTGGAGTATGCCACTAAAATTATTCAATAGGAATATGAGACTTCCCAAAGATATGTTCCCCTTTAACATGGCGAGTCCTAGCCTGAATTGGGATATATTCCTCATCATGGGGCTTTGGAATATGTCACCAAACCATTGTGATTGCCATGTTCCCCTACCCTGAGTTTTGTACCACACTCACATGGTAAACCCCGATTGGAACTAGAGTATGAGCCCGGTCCGATGCCTCATCCTTTGTCAGAATATGTTAATAATCCTCCTAGACGGGAGGAGTGTGTAATTTCCATAGTACAACAACTTGTTCATGATTATCCTAGTTTTCAGTTGCATTGACTGTAGGGATAATAGTATGAAACGTTCCCTTTATTTTTAATAGACTTGAAATATTCTGGTGGAGTTATTCAACTATTGCTAAAATATATTTTCATTTTAGCCAAGTGTTTGTAGGGATATAATCCTGCACATTTCTCATCTCCATTATACACTGGTATATGTTTTTGATTGAATTAGGGATAGGAGATCACTTTTTTACTCATTATTTCATCAGAATATATTGATGGGAATTATGAACGAGGGTTGGGACATGTGCCCCTCCATGCATACTGTGTGAATATTCCCTCATACATGTTCTTAGTTAGCATGAGCATGAGCATAAGCCTTCTAATTGGTTCCTTTTAGGAAAGTCCAATAGGTGTCATTAGCAGGAGTGGGGATATAATACCTGTCCTAGATATCCAACTTGTTTTACCCCTAATGAGCCTTCTTTAATGCCCATGCATGACCATAATAGGTGGAAACATGATGGGTGGTACCCTCTATAGAAGACTAGTGGGTGCTGGTGGGATGATAATGGCGATGATGGTGGACGGGTTCCATCCTCAGGGGAACCTAAATAAGATGAGGGTCGTATTTTTCATCCCAATTAACCTTCATCAGAGACTAAAGGTGGGTGGTTTCGTTCTTTGGGGATAATATCTTGAAGTGGTTGGTTTTAGATAAAATAGATACTAGCTTAGAAGAAATATTTTTTGGTCGATGAAGACTCTCTGGTAACATACTTAGTGAACTTCTCAGGAAGCTTCCACAGTACGAATTAAACTGTGTTGCTACTACTCCTGGACTATTGTGTATTCTTCCTGTTGTTGGAGCTGTCTAAAAGGTGATATTTCATTGTGACCAAGGGGGTTACAGTTTCAAGTTATTTACCCTATCATACAATGGATAAAGAAGAATTTCTTTTGAATCCCAATGTTTTTGGTATCTATAGTCATGAATACAATAAGGACAATGTTACCAACTTGTGCAATATCACACGCATAATATGATTAATCAGATATGAATGATCAACATAATTTTCTTAATATTCATGATCTGGCTATTCTACTCACGTGGACTTTTCAATTCAATGATGGAATTATTGGAATTGAGGTTACAAATGATTATCTATAAGATCATTCAAATCATACTACTTTTTTTATAGGATATACAAAACAATGTAGGATGCTACATGATTAGTCTACCATTATTGTTTAATTGGGGTTTTCAAGGCATGTATGGGATCCATCCAATAGTTTAATTGTGGTAGATTTGTGTTGTACACAATCTTGAGAATAAGATTACCATTTTTTCTATTACTATAAAATACTAATGATTCCCTCATCCTTAAATGGGTTCAAGAATACATTCCTATGGCATGTAGTCACCTATATTTTCTGGGCCAGTGACTCTTGGGGTCTTACATTGGTCAATAGGATGGGAGTTTCGGATCATTACACCCATTTTGGGGGAATTATTACCTACTTCGGGATTCTCTTATATATTCAAGTCATGTTTTTGAATATCATCATAATCTTGATACAAGACTAGGTGCCCAATCAAAATGATCGTGAGTTAATTATTTTTCATGTGAAAAATACTGGAGTCTCTTTAGTGAATCCATCTGTATTCATATGAGGTTCTCCATCATTTTCTAGTATTGTGTGGTCACTTATGTGCTAAATATATATTACCAATTGCTTCGGAATGTTCTTCCTTGCAAGGAGGCGATACATATTCTAAGTATAAGATTGAGATATTATAAGAAATCCTACGTATCCTAGTTATTGTAGGAATAAAAACCCACCTAGTTGGATAGACTCGTGCAATTTAACATCATGCGGAAAGGACTTATATGGTTTCTCTAGGACACCAATTATTCAATCTCCATTCCATAAGGGAAATCATACATATCTGGAGTATAGAAAGAATCAGAGTAGTCATAGTTCATTTTTTTTTGGGTTTATATGACATGGTTACCCATATCATTTTAGAGACTAGTTTTATAGATGACATGATTATTACAATTCTTGATGATCAAAAATTCTATGCTCAGTGTGAGATAGAATGGGAAAAAATTATTGTTTCCATTACTCGTGATAGGGAAATTATATGTTGGGACTAACTAGAGATGATTTATTGTGGAACTCATGCCTTAGGGAGGCGTCCTATGTATCCTAGTTATGGAAGGAATTAGAGTCATTATAGTTTAGTTTATTTCACTACCCTCTAATGTATGAGGTAGACTAATCACCTCATGGGAATTATTGGATCCTGATGGTCCAAAATGGAATTCTCTTCTAAATTAAATCGAAATGGATGTTTATTTCAGATTGGGCTTCTAGAAGGAATCCTACTTATACCGTTAATTATAGGAATTATAGTTTTAATAGTGCAATCACTCCCTTGGGATTGTCCCAAATGTAGGTCCCCCAGTGTTAAGGCAAATGTGTCATTCCACTTGTTGGAGATTTACATAAATATTTATTCCTGGATGGGGGAGACTCGTGATGAGAATGATATGATTTTTTATTCTCTCTAATATCATGTGAGATATACCAAATGTGACAAAAAAGGGATGGAAAATGATCAATATCATTGCTTTGATAGTGAGGGACTTATGTATTGGGAAAAACCTATGGATCTCAAACCATGAAAAGGTGGCCTACGTACCTCGAATATTGTAGGAATTAGAGTCATCATAGTTCCTCTGGTCAGGTTTTACACTATGAGGTTTTCTTATCCTTTGTGGAGGTTTATTGTGTAGTTGATATGACCAATTCATCTCCCTAAGCCGACGTGATCAATGCTCAATGTGATAATCCATGGATGGTAAGTGATCGATGTCATTACTTGTAGATATGGGACATATATAATAATATCACCCTGGATGATCACTATGAAACTCAAACCTCAAATATGTGGCCTTCACATCCTGAATATAGAAGGAATTAGATTCATCGTAGTTCCATTGGCCAGGGCATACACTTTGGGGTTTACCTAGTCTTTGTAGTGGTTTTTGGTGGAGGTGATATGACTAATGCATCTCTCTAAGTCCACATGAGCCATGATCTTTGTGATAAATAAGAGATGGAATTTGATAATTTTAATTACTTATAGATATGGGTCATATATACATGGATTTCCCTAGATGAACACTATGGAACTTGAACCTTGAAGATTTGGACTACGTATCTTGAATCTGATAGTAATTAGAGTCATCATAGTTCCTTTGGTCGGGTCTTACACTATGCGGTTTCCCAAGTATTTCTTGTCTTCCTTCCACTCACTGATTGTATAGTTATCTTGACATGTAAGAGAGTATCTACATGGAATATCTAAATACAACTAAATGATCAATTTTTTATTTCTAATAGACTTCATGTAACTCGGGTAGCATATCTTCATGTTGTCATATGATAAAAGATGAATTTTTTAATGGACATGCAAGATCTAGGTGGTCTGTTCAGGAAGCCATTTCATAACCCGGATGACTTTTATAGAGGGCATTGCATGATCCAATTGGGTTTTCTAAAGGGTGTTGTATCATCTATATGACTTAACCTAGTTTAATTCACATGACTGGTCTTGAAACACATGGAAGGTTTCATGAGAGTTAGTACGACATGTCAAAGAGGGTGTCACATGTATTGGATAGAATCACTATATGGAATTATGAGACTTGGAATACATGTCTCAAGGGAATCCAGAGTATCAGGTAATATTACCAAAGGGTGTTGTGAGGGATTAGTTGAGATGTGTGGATTCTACCACGAGACTCAACTGACACGAGTGGGTGTCATTAAATAATTCAAGTGATGTATCAGAAGGACATGGAAAGGTATGGGAGATTACCCCAGAGGGTATCATGAGACTAAAGTGGCATTCCCATGGAGAACCGCATGACTTTCTCTAAAATTTCTTATAGGATTTCACACACCCAGATAGCTTACTGAAGGAGCATCTTGAGATCTTGACAACATGTGCTGGTGATATCATGTGACTTGGATAGTTCATGTGAATCACATGAGGTTCATCAAACATTGTATTAGTTAGGTATTCAAAATTTAGTATTTTTTATAGATTTTTTATAGTAAATTAATTATATTTATTCCCTAATAGTTTATTTTGAGTTTCATGTGATCTAGAAGATGTGTGGTATGTATTTCACACATCTTTCCAAAAGTCCTTCATGAGATATATGAAAGATAAAGTGAAGTTCTTTATGAATGGTTCATGATCACTCTAGTAGTATACCTATATATTACCTAATGAAATACTTTCTAGTCATGAGATCGTCTGGTTTAAGAAATATGCTCTGATGATTTGATATGTTTATGTACAAAGATGTGAAAGATAAAACCCATTTCTCTAAGGCTGGGTTAGGGGATTTATTGGTATCCCCATCCAGGTAGTTAACCAATTTTCAAGGCATATGTAGTGTGGATAAATTATGGAGTCGACAAAGGGTTTTGGTGTCATTCATATTTCTGATCCTTTTCCATGGATTTCTCTGAGGGTGTCTCCTAATTTTCAATGATTGTGAGTTTGTCTCATCAATACCTCCAATATTGGATTATTTACAATTAATGGAGACTATTTTGATCACGTGGCCATGTTGAACGTTTTAGATATTTTCATATTGATGTGTCTACGGGACCACATGAGATCAAAGTGAAGGTTGACTGGTATATCCGAGATGCTTGATGCCTTTTTGGGTCATTTCGTGTGGTGAGAGTGGCTTGTATTGGAGTCTCTGCAAAATCAGGGTGGCTCATCCACGAGTCTCGTTGCTCTATGATATATACTTCCTTAGAAAATCAAAAATGTTTTTGGACTACAATATCTCTCATCATCATCCTTTAAATTACCATTGTTTTATTTTAAAAAGTCTAGGGATTATGAAAAGTTTCATATGTTATGTTAATTTCAATATTTTTTTGGTGATGGTTCATGCGACCAATAATTGTTCTTTGTGGGTGAATGATAATTTTATGAAAAAATCTATATTTATTCCTTAGGGATACAAAGTTCAAGTGCATGGTTTCTTGGATGTACCAGAGGCCTTTCTTGCAATGGGGATGACATGCCAGATGTGTCTTGAGGTGTCCGGTGAATCAGTAGGGGAATGTAACATGACATTCAGTATCCATGAGAGTCTTCCACCTCCTCAAATTTATTTCCCTTGTTTTTATTCCTCAAAGGCTCAAGGGACCTATAAGTTTTTTCCTCCTTATTTTCAGATAATTTTTTTGTTTTATTTTTAGGTTACTCTTATCGAAATACTGTGTGGCCTAGGGGAGCTTATCCGGCTGCCGCCATGTAACTACTGGTTGTCTAGAGCACCTTTGATAGAGTCGGAGTGCCTGACTAATAGGATTCCATGGGATTTGATATAGTTTATTCCTAATGTATGAAGATTTAACATTACATTATAATGGTCATATGATCACTAATCCTTTGAAGTCTCATAGGATCCGCATATCTTAGCTACCTTCTTCCTATTTTTTCTATGTAGGGAAAATGTAATGGCCCACTAATTCTCAGTGTCTTGAGAGTATGACAAGTCATTACAAGGCCTTAAGAGACATCCCTAAGATACCAAAGGATGAAAAAATGCCTAATGGTTTTAATAAAAGTGGGGGAAGATTTACACTTTAAGAAATAAACCAATAAACCAAACAACCATAACAACGAACTCAGGATATGACACATGAACAAATGAAAGTCAACTCAACAACTTCATGCATCTCAAAACCACATTAAAGTATGCAAAAAAAGAAGTATAATCAAGTATCTAAGCATACAAGGAATAAACGACACACGACTCTCTGAATACCCCAAGACTCCATGATCCACAAGCTCTAATATCCATAATCTATGAACATCACAAACATCACGAGGTAGTGCTAAAAACATGGGAAATGTTACCTTTTCCCCTGTCCCAGAAGATGGAATATGAAAAAGCACCAAAGTTCCAAAAGTATGGGTGAGTATAAAACTCATTAGGTTTTCCCCAATGAATTTCCTACTCATTCCACTAGGATAGACGTGTTAGAAGCTATTATATAAAACAATTTATACGAAAAAATTTCACAAAAATAGTTTATAACAAAATTTAAACAAGTTTCCAAAACCATTCACTACCAAACACATACAAGTGCAATTGAAACAAATTTTTTCAACAATATATTTTTCCAGAAAATAACTAAAAAATATTTAAAACCCTTTCAAAATATCTCTTTTTGTCATAACCAACCCCTCCAAAAACCCATGAAACCAACCATTCATGCTACGTTATGATAGTTCTATATGCATGAGCGGTTTCTCATCAATCTACCAAGTAGTCACAAGGTAGTTGTTTCCCATTTTCCATTAACCCTTTGTCACCGAGAATAATGTCATATTTCAACCAAGCCCCATATATACAATATGAACTTTACATCCCATGTGCCATTTTAACTTTGGAACTTATCGTAAGTTCATATTTCATCCAAGCCCCAAAAATGTAATATGAACTCACGCAACAATATTCCCAAGGATCAAGCCAAAACACATTAAAAAAAAACCATTTGTATTGAAACCCAATTCCATCAAGGCCATTTCAATACCAAAATATTTCAATAAAACACCATTTTTACTGAATTTTTTTCATCAAATACTTTAACAATTTCAGAAAATCAATAATTTAAAATCATCATTTTAAACTCAAGATGCTAAATCACTTTGCATAACAATTTACCAAGATTTAACAATTTCACTAAAACCATCTATCATCATTGAAGAATATTTATTCTATGATTTTCCCAATAAATCCCATTAAAATAAACCAGTTTGAAATTAAGCCAAAAAAATTATAGAAAGAAGAGTTGAGATAGAAGCCTCTTACCTCAAAGGTTTTGATGAAACCCAGTAACAGACGAAAAAAGCACAAGAAGGCGGGTTGATTCTCCAAGAATGGCCATAGTTATCTTATCCTAGAGATATCACCACTCAAAATTAAATTATTTGGAATCCAAAAACATAGATCTAACCAGTATTGTTATAGATATGAGAATGAATGGTGATTGGAGAAGTAGATCTAAGTAGATGAAAGAAAACGTGACAAATCAGGAAAGAATGGTGACAAACCTCAAGGATCAGATCATGATTCCAAGAAAGAAGCTTAGATATCTTTATATATCATGAAAAACACAATTTTTAGCCTTTAATAATGTCAAAAAACTTATATCTACCGATTATAGGTGTATATTTAAGAAAAAAAGATGAGGAGAAGGAGGAGTTTTCATAAAACAGAAAATAACCAAGAAGATCATCCCTTACCCCAAGAATCGGGCTTGAAATCACCAAGGGAATTCTCTAATATGGATCCATCTCATGTGGGGAGGGATCTCCAGCCTTCTAGTGTTATAAATCTTTAAATAGGGGTATTTTGAAGCCAAAATGAAATATATAGAGAAAAAATGAGTAAGCTCCTAGAGAATAGGATCTAGATTTGACCTCTTCACACAGTTTGACCATACCATTTGGGCCAACCATGTAAGGATTGTGCAAACATCCATTTTGACCTAAAACTACTTATAATCCCCCCTAAATATACCATCCTTCACCTTTACCCTTTTTATGGAAACACAATTTTTTTTGGAAACATCATCCCCTATGTAAACACCCCACATTATGTAAACACCCCAATTTATAGAAACACCTCACATTTTAGAAACACCCCACTTTATAAAAACAACCCACTATATGAAAACAAACCACTTTATGGAAACAAAAAAAAATTATGGAAAAACAAAACTTAATGGAAACTATCTATATTATAGAAACTCTCTATTTTATGGAAACTCTCTATTTTATTAAAATCCAATAAAAGACACAACATTTAAAAAAACATGAGTAAAGAGTTATGTATCCGATACCGGGGGTACTAAATTCTCCACACCTTTGGACTTTCTATCCTCGAAAAGTAGAAACTCCTTTCTGGCCAAAAAGTGTTCCAACCACTAATCTTTCATTTCCTTCTCACGTTCCCAAGTCTCTTTCTAAATCTGACCATGTTGCCATAAAATATGCACTAGGCTGATGCTTTTCCCACCAAAGACTTTCTATTGTCTATCAACGATCCTCACTGGGATATGTACCAATTATGCATCTAGTTCAGGGTCAATGTGATCCCATCTAATCACATGGTAAGGATCAGGGTGATAATTTTTCAACTAGGATACATGGAATACGTTATACATTGAGCTTAACCGTGGTGGTAATTCCAACGGATATGACACCTCTCCAACCCATTCCAGTATCTCCAAATATAGAATTTATCTACAAGATAACTTTACCTTCATCTTAAAACAATGATGTCCAAGCCTGTGAGGGATCCTCAAGAAGACATGATCACCCATAGTGAACGACAACTATCATTGATAGTGATCTTCATATGATATATGTTGACTCTGAGCCATCTCCATTGATTTTCTAATCAACTGGATCTTCTATGTTGTTTCTTGGAGAAGGCTCCAGACGACTAGTGAATTTTCACCCGTTTCCACGCAACATAGTGGAGAACAACAAGGATGTCCAGACAATGCTTCCAATGGGTCCATGTGTATCGCGGCCTAATAGATATTATTATATGAGTACTCCACTAAGGGTATATAATCCTCCCATGAGACAAAAACTCCGTTACACAAACCGAAACATGTCTTTTAATGTTTGTATCATCCGTGTGGATTACCGATTCATCTGAGGATGATACTCTATGCTCATTGTCAACTAAGTCCCAATGGATTACTGTAGGGATTTCCATAAATAAGAAGTGAACCTCAGATCTCAATCTCTGACTATTGACACTAGTACGTCGTGCCACCATACCACTTCTTAGATATATATTTTTGAAAGATAGTCCATCGTATGAGTTTCATGAATAGGGATGAAATGGGCCAATATTGTTAGACGATCTACTGTCACCCAAATGGTATCCTGTTTCCCCACCATTCTTGGAAGACCTGTAAAAAATCAATTTCTATATGTTCCCATTTCCTCACTGGGATGGGTAGAGATTGTAACATACCAGCTGGTCTCTGATGCTCTTCTTTTACCTGCTAACAAGTTAATCACCGCGAGATGAGCTTGACCACCTTCAATTTCATGTTGTTCCTCCAAAAATGTGGCTTCAACACATTATACATCTTATGTTTACCTAGATGTATAGCCCATATTGAATGGTGGTGAGCATGAAGGAGTTGTTCATGACAATCCATCGGTACAACCATCTGATCTATAAAACACAAAACCAAACCCCCATCAAGTTTCCAGCCCTCAATGGTCTCCCCATCATTGAGTTTTGAACTCAAAACCAGACATTATGCATCAGATGTTTGTTTCTTATTGATCATTTTTACTAAATTAGGAACAAAAAAAGAAGAAAAGAAAACAATAACATCACCTCGGACTTAAAATTCCACATGCATGTCAAATATGACTGACATAAACTGCCATTCATCCTAAGATTCTTTTGCCAATAGAGCATATGAATTTCTACTCAATGAATCTACCACTGAATTTCCTTTCCATGGTGTGTACATCAATTCAAAATCAAACATTTAGAGATACTCCATCCATCTCCATAACCTCGGATTCAAATCTCACTCTTAGAAAATGTGTTTCAAGCTTTTTAACCTTAAACACAGTAAATTTATCACCAAATAGATAATGTATCCATGTTTTTAAAGTATGAACGACAACAACTAACTCCAAATAACATGCTGGGTAATTCTTCTCATGCACTCTAACATTCCTTGAACCATTAGCAACAACAACATCTCTTTGCATGAGAACACATCCTAACACTGATCCCAAAGCATCACACTACACCACATACCCATGTACCGATTTTGGAATGATCAAGATAGGTGTCTATGTAAGCCGAACTTTCAGTTCTTGGAAAGACATCTAACATTACTCTATCTAATGGAATGGAGCATTCTAATTTGTCTGACCATTCATTGGTGAAGATAGGCATGAGAAATCATGCATAAAGCATCGGTAGTAACCAGATTGGCCAAGAAAACATCATATCTAGAAGAAATTCTAGGGTAGATGCCACGAGATAAAAACTTTTATCTTTTTAGGATCAATTGAGAAACCTTTTTTCAGAAATGACATGGCCAATAAAACGTACTTCTTGTATCCAGAAATCACACTTAGATAAATTGGCATACAAATAGTGATATCTCAAGATATGTAACATTGTTTCTAGTTTCTCCTCATGGTCATCCCTTGTCTTCGAATAGACCAAATATAATCCACAAAAACCAAAAAAAATACATATATTTATAAAGTATCTTATTCATCAATTACATGAAGACAACAGGTTCATTTGTTAGACTGAAAGGCATGACTACACATTCATCATGGCCACATCTAATTCTAAAAGATGTTTTTGGAATATGCTCTTTCCGAACTCGCAATTGGTGATATCCTGATGGAAAGTCATTCTTGGAGAACCACTGATCTCCCCTTAATTTATCAAATAGATCATCATTGCATAGAAGCAGATATCTATTCTTTATCATAACTTGGTTAAGCATACGATAATCGACACACATATGAAGAGTTTGATATGCCTTCTTCACGAAAAAAACTTATGTTGCCTACAGAGATGTACTTGGTCGAATGAAACCCTTTATTTCCTACTCCTCTAACTACAAATTCAATTATCATAACTTTCTAGGTTCTATCCTGTATGGTTGAAGGGAAATGGGGTTGGTCCTCGGAATGAGATCAATCGTAAACTCCACATCCCTTAGAGGTGGTAACGTTAAGAACTTCATGGGAAAGACATCTGAAAATTGATCAGAAATAGCAGGAAAACTATTTTCCTCAATATATTTCATTGATAAAAAGGTTAACACTACAAAATGATAAAAGATAATTCCCACCATTAGTTCCAACAAGATCTTTGCACCTTTTGTTACAATCCTCTCTCCTATGAGGAGATGATCCATACCATACTCAGTAATGAAACTAATAGTTCTCCTATAACATTGGATTTGAGACTTGAAAGTTGTCTGGAAATCCATACCCTAGATTGCATCATACACATCCATCTAAAACATCGAGAAGTCCCATTTTATCTCAACTCCAAACAATTCATTCTTCAATTCACTATTCTCCACATTTCTTTAATAAGGTTTCCCTGGTTGAGGAGTCATGGATTTTCTAGAATCACCAAGGTTAGCTCTACTCTGCTGATGTGTTAGATTCTACTTTCCTCACCCTATCGAAACACACGATGCTTGCGATGTTTGAGAAGTGTCTCGAGCACATGACCATGAAGAACTTTGACAATAGTGTTGAAGATGTCCCATTTTGTAGAAATTATGGCATGATATAGGTTGTTCTATACAATATCACATGCAGTGGTCAAGTGAACCACATTGAAAACAACCTTCTTTGCTCCGGGGACATGGAGGAATGTTTACTGATACAGACTTATAGTTATAATATCCACTATCACCTTAGAAATAGATTTCCCTTTTCCACTTATTCCCAGTGGTTGAGTTCCCACTATTTTCTGTAGGTATCATCATGCCTCCTCCCAATGATCCTGAGATATCACATTTATCCACAGTAACTCTATTCACCATCTCTATATAATCTGTAATACAATGTTCTGCAATCTTCGATCCAATATCTAGTAGTAGTCCTGATTTGAAGATGTGTGCCTTCAAAGAGGCACATGCCACAACATCGGGTGAAAAGCACACCAAGTTCAGAAACATAACCGAATACTCTGTAACAGAGAGACTCTCTTGTTTCAAGAAGAAGAAGTCTGTCATTTTCTGGATCTTGAACGTGTGAGGATATAATTTTTTGTGGAACAATTCGTCAAAATCCTTCCATGTAATGACTTCATCCAATTTATCCAATACCGCTAAATCCCACCACTATCGTGCATGATCCTCGAGCATAGACATCTCTAGTTTGACCTTTAGCTCTACCAAGGTGATGATGAAGTTGAAGATAAGATTCATAAAACATAGTGACACCTCCTCCTTCTCTGGTTCGAAATCACCCCAGATGTTTGGTGGAATCTGCTTCATGAATTGGATGGTATGATCCACATGTCATGGCCCATTCCTCTGGTTCACTGTGTAAAAATCTTGAAAATAGTGGACAATACTCTAAACCAGCTCTTGGTTCACACATGTTTCAGGTTCAACCACATTCTCTGTAGCTTCTTTGGGTTGGTTTCAGCGACGCCTACTGGGTTCCATTTTCTAAACTAACAACAAACTCTGTCAATATCACTCTCTAGCAACTTTTGGATTAGAATTTTAAATTCAATCACATTTAATATCAAAGCACTATTTTCCAAAAGAACCTTTTTTCCGTGTTCAACCATTTTTTAAATTACTTCACATGCTATTGAAAATTAAAACAATTTCAAAATACAATAAGCATTCTACCTTTCAAAATCATTCATTTGAAACCAATTCTATAATTTCTAAAAAAATTACAATTTTTTACAACATGAATCATTCCTAGAAATGATGTATACACTTGTAGTGGGAAGTCATTACTCTACAATGCATGTCATGCTTGTCTCATTTTCTAAACCCATGACAATAAGATTTCAAAATCCTAGAAGTGTCTCCAAACACTTATTTACCAAACTCCCTAGTAACTTTAATATCATCATAAAAGGGTTAGCTATGACATTTTATACAATAAATTTCAAGTTCTTACAATCCTACTTTTTTCTTAGTTTCCCACCCAAGTAATAGACAAGAAGGGATTTCATCTCCAAAACTAGGAACTTCGTTGAATTCTTGTTTGGCAAGGACCGAACAAGGTGATGCCATTTATAATGACCCACCAATTCTTATTGTCTTGAGAGTACAACGAGTCATTACAAGGCCTTAAGAGTCATCCCCTAGATGGCAAAGGCTGAAAATAAATGTCAAAGGGTTTCAAATACATGTGGGGGACGATTTACCCTCTAATAAATAAACCAATAAACCACCAACCATTACAAAACATTCACTATATCATGCATTAACAAATGAGAGACCACTCAATAACTACATGTATATCCAAACCACATCAAAGTATGTAACAACGAAACAATAACAAAGTATTAATGTACTAAGTGGATAAATGACACAAGACTCTAAGAAGACCACAGGACTCCCCGATCCACAAGATCGAAGCTCCTCAATATCTGAACATCCTAAACATCATGAGGTAGTTCTAAAAACGTGGGAAACGTTACCTTTTCCCCAATCCTAGAAGATGGAATCTTCAAAATCACCAAAGTGCCAAAGTAGGGGTGAGTATAAAACATAGTAGGTTTTCCCTATTGACTACCCTACTCATTCCAATAGGATAGAATAGTTACAATAATTATATAATATAGATTATATATAAAAATTTCTCAAAAACAGTTTATAACTAAATATAAAAAAGTTTCCAAACCCATTCATTACCAAACACGTACAAGTGAAATTGAAACCAATTTTCCCAATAAGATATTTTTCCATAAAATTAACAAAACAATATTTAAAACCATTTCACAATATCTCTTTTTGGAATACCCAACCCTTCCACAAACCCATAAAACCAACCATGCATGCAACGTTGTGACAGTTCTATACTCATGAGCAGTTTCCTGTCGATCTACCAAGTCGTCACAAGGTAATTGTTTCCAATGTGCCATTAAAAATTTGGCACCAAGCATAAGGTAATATTTCAACCAAGCCCCATATATGAAATAAGAACTTTATATCTCGTGTACCATTTAACCTTTGGCACTAAGAACAGGGTCATATATCAACTAAGCCCTAGAAATATAATATAAACTCACACACCAATATTCCCAAGGATCATGCCAAAACACCTTTTCAAAAAAAAAACAACGTTCTTATTGAAAACCAATTCAATCAAGGTCATTTCAATACCAAAACATTTCAATAGAAAACTCTTTTTATTGAAAACCATGTTTTCATGAAACCATTTAACAATTCCAAAAAATAAATTATTTAAAATCATAATTTTAAATTCCGGAGTATAAATCACATTGCACAACAATTTACCTCGATTTTACAATTTCAATAAAACAATAAATCATAAATAAAGAATATTTATTCAATGATTTTAAGAATAAATACCATTAAAATAAACCAATTTGAAATTAGTCCAATAAATTCTATCAATATTAGTTGATGGATATGCCTCTTACATTGATGGTTTTGACGAAACTCGAAAACAGATGAAGAAAGCAACAGAAGGCGGGTCGATTTTCCAAGAACCTTAGTTCTCTTATCCTAGAAAGATCATCACCAAACATTGAATTATTTAGAATACAAAAAAGTAGATCTACCCACTATAGGTTCATATATGAAAATTAATGGAGATCAGAGATGTAGATCTAAGAAGATCAAAGAAAATGTGACAAATCAGGAAAGAATAGTGACATACCTAAACAATCAGATCACGATTCCAAAAAATCAGGTTAAATATATTACTCTATCATGAAAATAACCATATTTAGACTTTATTGATGTTAAAAATCTTATATATACCCACATGAGGTGAAGATATAAAAAAAAGAAAGAGATAAGGGGGAGTTTGCAGAAAACAGAAAAGAACTAAGAAGATCAGCACTTACCATAAGAATTGGGAATGAAATCACCCATGGAAGGATCTAGGTTTCCTCCAACTCGTGTGGGGAGGGTTCTCCGGCCTTATAAGGATAGAAATCTCAAAATAGGGGATTTTTATGCCAAAAATAAATATATAGAGCATAAATAAGTAATCTCTTAGAGAATAGGATTAGATTTGACCTTTTCGCACGGTTTGACCACATGGTTTGGGCCAACCATGTATGGATCATGCGACCATCATTTTGGTTCCAAAACTCCTTATAAAACCCCCAATCTCTCCCATACTTCACATTTACCCTTTTTTTAAACACATTTTTTATGGAAACATCATCCTCAATAGAAACAACCCACTTTATGGAAACACCCCACTTTATGGAAGCAACCCACTTTATGGAAACAACCCACTTTATGAAAAAAAATATTATGGAAACACCCAACATTATGGAAACACTATATATTTTGTAAACACTCTATTTTATTGAAACTTCCTATTTTATGGAAACCCAATCAAAGACGCACCATTTAAAAAACAAGAGAAAAGGGTTATGTATCCGAAACCGGGGGTACTACAGAAAATAACACCCTTATTTAAGTATTTATTCTTTTGTGAATTTTACAATGATCATTTAGTAAAAAATAAATGATGGATCATAATATTTCATCAATTTTATCAAAATCATAAACAATATAAATAAATAATGACGTTGAATATATGAACTCTTACTAGTATTTTAACTTTAAATCATAATAAAATGGAATGAATAACATCAAATGAAGAATAATATGTAATAAAAATAAGTATATTAATGATATAACATGTAAAAATATATTATATACCATTATGTACATCTCATGGAAATGCGCAGGTGCATAACATGACATGTATGTCAAACAAGGAACATTGCAAAAAAATTACTTTACTAATTTGGTAAATTTTGAAACATGAGCCCCGTGAAATAAATATCATAAAATGGTTATGTAAATAAAAATAAATTTATTTATAAGAATAATAGAATTCATCCATGTTCAGTACTCAAGACACAGAAATTAAAGGAGTGGCGAATAAGGTGAGTATCTCACAGATATAAAATGTGTGAAGCAGTTACATTACCTTAAGTATTGACATTTTTTGTACACATTCAAAAATACTGTATAATATATATATGTTTAATATAAATATACAACCAAAACATATTTTTATATATAATAACATATAATATTCACTTATTACTTTATATCACCAATTTAATAACCATTCAATGTTAAAGTAATGTTTTGGGTAATAACTGCTCTGTTTATCTTATTTGTGTCGACTTTTTATTCTTGATTATTTTACATAGATCATGATTTAATTATATTTATATTGTAAAATATGATTTATATGTCATTTATATTCATTATATAAATATTTCTAGTATTCCATAAAATATAGAAATATTAAACTAAATAGACTATTTGTGGAGATGGTAGGTCATATGTACATATGAACATTGCTTCCATTTTATGGTCCTATTGAAAGAAAGTAAATGAAATATTTTTATATTTATATATATAATATAATTATAGGGGAATAATTATTTCCTTTGTATAATATAATTTTACTAAACCCTTCCTTAATACATTCCATTGATAGTGAGAACGATTAACTTCTCTTTGTGGAGCTAGTAGTCCACACTTCCATAAATAAAGTTATCGCATTTACAAAAAATGAAAATAATGAAGGTAGGAGTTATATAAAATATAAATAAGTATAAAAAATCAATAAAATCATATATATCTTATAAAAACAAAATTTTCATCATAAATCCCAACCATTATAGGTGGTAAAGGAAAAAATCGCTTTGTGAGGCGGTAGTTCGCCATACACAAAAATGGCATGTTCATTACCCAGTAGATGGAAGTGTGTATAATTAATAGTGAAACCATTAGAATCAAAACATATAAGTATACTGCGGATAATTATTTAGTACATAATTTTGGAATAATAATATTTTTGGTGATTCAAAAATAAAATAAATTAAAGGATTCTGAAGATGGATGATTCCTCTTCTTTGGGTAACTCTTATTTATGTGCACTAAAGGCATTCCTTAGTAGGATTTATGCCTAATGAAAGGATTCAAGGAGGAAGTTATGGATGTTGTGATAAAATTTTATCTATGTTTTGGAAATCCAAAGGGAAACATAGATGTGAACAAGTGTGAGGGGTGAGTTCCTTTTCATAATGGAGGAGGAGTGGAATTCTATTTAATTTATGGAAATGGAATTACACACACATTTTTCCTATGAAAAGTGTCTCCAAATAATAATAAAAATTAACTAAAAGGGACTATAGGATTTAAATGTGGCCATAAAATGGGTTTTGTAAAAGACTATAGGTTGTTTTGGGCCTTATGTTTAATGTTTAGTATTTTAATCCAATTTTCCCCTTATTCATTGTAAATAATTTTAATTACATTCACTTGTATTTTTGGTAAAAAAATAATTTAATTATATTAAATTTTATTAAATATGATTATTCCAAATAATTAATCCATTTTTCTAAATTCCAATAACATAGGTTCCATGAATAAATTTTAATTTAATCCTACAAACAGAATGACAAAGCAGGTTTTTAAAGTAATATTATTAAGAAGTTTGGTAAGTTTTTATATAAAATTTCAAAGTGAAATTGATTACAATGACATATAGTAGATAAAGTGATGTATATTTGATAAAATAATACTTTAAAACCCATTATAAATATAATTTATCAGGATAAATAAATTATAAGAAAAATTAATTTTCAACACAAATTCATTATTTTTACTATTCATCATAAAATGAATCTTCACAGAAAAAACCCAAAATATTAATTGAAAACTAATTTTTATTATATTATTTTAAAAATTAAGTTTAATTTTAAATATAATTTTTTAAAATTTACATAATTTAGATTTAAAGTAGGTTCTTGATTAAACAACGGTAATACTGATTTTATAAAAATAAAGGTTTTTATGTAAAATATTGGATTTGTTTCATATATTATACATATAGAAAATATTTTATGACTTCAAAAATCTTTGAATACATATAAAAATTATGTATTTCATTAATATGATCCACTGATAGTAATTAATTTAATTTATTAGTATAATATTTCATTGTGATCATAAAAATAGTTTTTATAAAAAGTTTCCCTTTATTTTTAATTGGTTCCTATATTCATTTATAATTAATTTTTAACAAATGAATTCAACCTTTTATTTTCACAAATTAATTAATCATATTCTTAACTTCTTACATAATATCTAGTTTATATATTAATATGTTAAATTTTAATTTTTGTAATAATATATTATTGTTTGGTAGAAAGTGGTCTTTTATGTTACAAAAGCCATTGAGTAAAGTCAGTCTTGCATTTAATGTGATCTAACCTCAGTATTCTGTATAGCATAAAATAATATTTATTTTTCATTTACTGCATGATTAACATGATGTTTCATATAACACAATCCAAATTTAGTGGTTTCATAAAACAATATTTTTTTATGTTTTTTGAAATGTAAAATATCACAAAGATTAAATTAAATTCAGAAAAAAAAATATTTCACTAAATCTCAGGGTGTTACATTCTACCCCCCATAAAATGAATTTCTCTCCAAAAAATTTTCTTGGTTATTAATGGTTTAATACAAGAAAGTTAATTTCATAGAAACCCAAATCATAATAATGAATACAAAAACATCCTATAAAAAGGGAAATATGGAAACATAATGGTTATCCGAAGTAACAAATACCTAGGTTTCCACATAGTAGAACTTAGGTGGTATGTGAAAACATATACATGGAAGTGAAATATAACTATCTAGTTATAATAGATAGTGATAAATAACATGGTCAAAAGTAAGATAACAATCAACAAATCCATAAATTTATGATGATCTGATGATCCATTTAATTCAACAGAAACAATGGTTCTAGGATAACATTTTTGGTTTTAAGATCCTTTTTGCTAAAGATGAAGAATTTTTATGAGAATATATACATACATGATTCAGTAAAATATGAACCTTTACTATGTCTTGATCAATTTCCACATTAATTCTTATTTTAAGAAATGATTGTGAATTTTTAATCCTCGAAGCATTAGAAAATCATGAGATCCATAAATGTAATGTTAGGTCATTCCATATATCACAAGAAAAAGGTTATCACAAGTTATCTAATATGTATACATATACATATGGTGAGATGATACTTTAAACTCTAAAACATAATCTTACGTTTAACATAAACCATTACATAGTTGGTTAACCTTATAACCATTCTGAATTATGAAAATCCAAAACTATAGATAGAAAGTCACGAAATCAGGTTAACATTGATCCACCATATATTATAACATTTATCTTGTGTGTCCCATACCAAGAATGTGAATACCTTTATCATTTATTCAAATAAAACATGGTAATAACCTGAATTACCAAAACTTGTTATTGAAAACATTTAAGTTTCCTTATTCTAAAGTATATATGATATATTTCTTAAATCCAAAAATTATATAAACATCATCAATGATAGAATAACCACATGTCAACAAATCCTTTATTAGTTTGACGGTAATCAGTACCGTCCAATTCACTTAATCTTATCCAAGATATATTTATCCAAAACAAATTTATATTTACATAAGTAACATATTAAGGATTATCTTCCCCTTAATCATGTGCTTTCTATGGACATCACATTCCCATTAAATAAATTTTATAATTGACTAGAACTATTCATATTATTATTTCAAATCCTTAGTCAATAAATATAAAATGAACAATATTTATATATTTCACCATTCATAAAACGTAATTATTGGATCCAAATACATAAACACTTCAATTATTCTATTCGATCCAGAAGTACTAACAAGTAAACCTCATACTGTTAATTAAATACACCTTTAATTTCACATTTCATATGTGGTCTCTTCATCATAATCAATATAACCATTAATCATACCACCTTTTTTATTCTCTTCATGTGATTTCAACTTGGGATAATTATTTTAATAATGACCATTCATTCAATAATTAAAGCATTTAACCATTAATGTTTTCTTAAGGAGGCGAATATTCCTATCTGTTGCGTTAACTGATACCTTAATGTTTACTTTACAGTGACTTTCTTTGTGTCCTTTTATTACATAATACACAATTCTTGTTTTTTCTATAAGGCATTCAATTAAGTTATTATTTCCACATTATTGACACAAATGAAACCAAATATTCTTACCTCCATTGTCTCCATTACCCAAACTCTAAGAGAACTCCATCCTTATAATCCTTGGTGAGTTTGAGAATTGGTTTAGGTACATGTTTTTTAATCATGTTATGTGAAAATTTATTAGGCATGATTACAACATCTTTCACTCTAGTGATCTTACCATTTGACCGCTCATCAAAAAATTGTCTACCATATTCAGTGTTAATACATTTTTCTTTGGTTCCCACAATTTACTAAAACTTGAAAGCATAGTGAGAGCATTACTTATCATAGTGGAAAAAAAATAATAACGAAAATGAATTACTTATAAGATATCTAAATCAATACACCTTCATTAATCTATTCCAACCACAGTTTATATTAGTTTATTCACAATCAACATATTTTTAAATCCTTCCCGATTGTTTGTGAAGTGTTTGTGAATTCCCAAATCACATCCTTTGTATAGTGACCTGAAGCTTTTCTTATATTACTATTACATCATTTTAAGGGTAAAAAATATAATATTATTACACATAGAGGATCCAATGGTTTACTGTCTTGGGTAAACTAGGACCACACATAGCAATTACAACATCAATAATAAACATTTATTTAATTTCTTCTTCTCTAGCTTCTTATTGGAAATTTTCCTCTCCATAGTACATGTAGCCAACTGAGGATATAAATCAAAAGGGGTGAGATAAAATCCTAGTAAGAGGATAGATAAGAACAATATAACATGGGGTGAGCATAATCATAACATCGTAAAAATATCATGAACATGAGAGGAGCCTAAATAAAAGACTTCAAATGTGGCAATGCCTAAAAATGAAACATCATATCTTAGTGGATAACTACCATACATACTTTTGAACAAAGAAAGCATCTTGTTCACACAACATTTCAAATTTACTCATGAGATTAATCACTTTACCCAATGCATTGGAGCACTGTATAATTCTGTGTGCACCCGTCACCTTGAAACATTCATATTGCGCTATATAATTCCGGGTGCACCCATCACATCATAACATTATCATTATCGTGCTTTCCACATAGAACACATATAAAAAATTTAACCTAACTAACCCACATAATGTAATGGTTTTCATCTAATAATAACAAATTCATAAACTTTGGGTTCACAAATGAAAGAGGTAATAACATACATGTTACCAGAACCATCCACTTTGAGTGAGAAGTAAAAGGTGTGCTCTTAAAAGAAAATTTATTTTCAAAAACATTTTATTTGATGTAAACAATAGTGGAAAACTTTAATATCCATGAAAAGAAAATAAAATGATGAAAAAATTATTTTATTGGAGTAAACATATCAAAAAGGAAGTGAAAGAGGGATAACCCGAAGGATGAAAGTTGGGTTTGAGAATTTCCCCTTACCTTGTATCCGAATGCTTCCTTCTTTTTAATGTCATGTATAATGACATTATATTCATTAATTAGAAATACAGAACCATCTTTACATTAATATGGTTCATTATGGTTTCATTAAGTGATTTTATGTGCCTTTGGATGAGTTATAGAGTTTAAAAAACATTATTCGGGAATGTTTGTTTTTATGGTTTTCTTGAGTGGTTCACTTGTATTCTTAAATTGGAGTTTGGGTAGAACATTACTAAACATCCAGAACTTATATTACATGTTATTAATGAGATTACATGAGTTTAATGATCTTATAATTAATCCTATTATATCCATATGGATTAATAATCAGATAAGAATTAAATGATGATTGGTTGTGTTAATTTGGTCGGTTTTTCGAGCACAGTGAACTTGTTTTAATTTATCAGTTAGATATATGTTCATAAGTCCGTTCCAGAACATAAATAGTACATAATACATAAAATATATTTTGTTTCAACCATAAAAATGGTTTCATGACCAGATCTGAAGGTATAAATTGAAGAATAAAACTTTTCGTACTTGAAGCTGATAAATTAACACCTCACGAACAACGTTCTCTTTAACAAAATAAAAGGGGGAAAGGGGGTTGGATGATATAATATCTAATTATCATCATAAAATTCTAGTAGATGTATAATAATGGAGTTACAATACCATTTGGATGATGATAGGTGGGGAGAGATCAATAAATGAACTTGAACTTGAAAGGAAAGAATAAAGGAGAAGAGGGAGAGAAATTACCTCTTAAATCCTCCTCTTGAGATCCTCTTTAAGGAAGCTAGGATTGGTCTTTTGATGAGACAAGAAGATCTTGGACGTGGGAGAGGGGATAGGGCAGATGTTTTGGCAGAGTTTAGAGATGGCTTCGACCTTGAGAGGTGTGAGGAAATGAGGGTGTGAGGGGTGGATTTTATAGTGGAGGGGAGAGGGGTTTCCTCAATATAAAATTCATTTGTTTATTAATTTCCCCTAAGACAATGAATAGTGAGTCATGAATGGCCAATAATAGTAATTATATCATGTGATCCTGAACCAAGTGGGATTACATCAGCAGAACATCACACATGACTCTATAATTAGCTTATTTAGCTTATTTTTGTAAATTACGGTATTTCACTATTCATAAAAAATTCATGTATTTCAGAAAAATCGCTAAAATTAACCCCACCAATTTTTCTACATGTAGAATCCAAAAATGAAGTCCATTTTTCAAAAATAATATTCTAAATATTATTAATTTAATATTTAATTAAAATAATAATTTACTTTAAAAACAGTTTTTAAAAATTAAAACAGATTTTATAGCACTTTCAAAAATTACGTAGGGTCTTATAAAATTATCTAAAAACTATAAGACATTGATTCAATAATTTAAGAATACATTTTAGGGAAATAAAATTTCTTTTAAATTAATTAATTAATTATAGTTAATTATTTCTGACTTACAAAATACCAAAATGATTACTAAGGTCAAATTGTCACTTCTAAGATGTCTAAATTTTATTTAATAATGCATGGGTAAGGTTACTCTTATGTTGGATGATTTACTATTAATAAGGGTCATAATACTATTCATAAGGGTATGTAACTATTCACCAAAAATTATTTTTGTTTCATTAGACTCCAAAAATCATCTTGAACACAACCGTGTATATCAGATTTTTGAAATTCGAAACATAGAAGTGAAAAAATTATGTTTAAAGGCCACTTATCACTTAGTAGTTCATTATGACATAAATATAAGAAGGGAATTTCCTTTGAAAAACTTTGGGTCGTTACTTTATTCCCACCTTAAGAAATTTCTCCCCCAAAATTTCACTTTATACAAACAGGTGAGGGTGTTTCACTTTCATTGTATCTTCTAGTTCTAAAGTTACTTCCTCAAACTTATGGTTCCTCCACAACACTTTTACAAGATGGGTTGCCTTGTTGAGTAGAACCTTATCGCTCTGATCCAGAATCTTTACTGGCTGCTCCTCATAGGAGAGATCATCTTCCAGCTGTACCACCATTATGTTTAGTACATGTTAGGGGTCTGTTTTGTACTTCCTTAGTAGTGATACATGAAACTCATCATCAACATGATCCATATTCGGTGGAAGTGAAAGAGGATAGGCCACAGCTCCTATGCAGTCAATAATCTCAAAGGGGCCAATATACCTTGGGCTTAGTTTCCCTTTCTTCCAGAATTTCATGACTCTAGTCCATAGAGATATTTAAAGGAAGACTTTTTCTCCAACGTCGAACTCCAAGTCCCTTCGACGGTTGTCATCATAGCTCTTTTTCTAACTCTGAGTAGCTTTGATGTGTTTCTGGATGACTTGAACCTTCTCTGTCATCTCCTGAACAAGATCAGGTCCATGTAGCTTTCTTTCTCCAACTTCATCCCAATAGGTTGGAGTTCTACATTTCCTTCCATACAAAGCATTATATGGAGCCATATGAATACTCGAGTGGAAGCTATTGTTATATGAGAACTCAATCAACGATATATGTTGATCCCAACCACCTTTGAATTTAATAGATCAAGCTCTACAAATATCTTCAAGGGTCTGAATATTCCGTTTAGATTGGCCATCAGTTTGGGGGTGATAGGTTGTGGTGAAATTTAATTCAGTACTCAAAGCATGTTGTAGGCTCCTCCCTAATTTAGATGTGAACCTTATATCACGGTCAGAGACAATTGATAGTGGAACACTGTGCAGTCTCACTAGTTCCATCACATATATCATTGCAAGTTGTTCAAGCGAGAGATCTTCTAGAATAGAGATATAATAGGCAATCTTGGTGAGTTGGTCAACCACAATCCATGTCGCATTATTTCCCTTTGACGTATTTAGGAGACCCGTGACAAAGTCCATAGTAACATTTTCCCATTTCTACATGGTTATAGGAAATGGCTGCGTCATACCTTTGGAGTTTTGTCACTCACCATTAACTTACAGACATACCAAGCTCCTTGATATATATTCCACAATCTCCATATTCTTGTTATCCCACCAGAAGTTTTATATGAGATCACGGTACATCTTGGTACTCCCAGGATGGGTAGAGAATGTTGAGCTATGTGCATTTTCCAATAGCTCCTTCATTATCCCGGGTGATGAAAGCACACAAAGAGGCATTCCAAACAGAATCACACCATCATTGTCGATATGGAAGTCTTTTACCTTCCCTTCCTTTACTGCATTCACCCTCTTTTGTATCACCACATCATCCCTTTCTACTTTCTTAATCTTCTCCTGGATGGATGGTTGTGCAATCATTTGGGCAAGGTGTGATGTATCCCCTACCCTTATGATTTACAAATCCATCCTTTACATATCTAAGAAGATAGGTTCTTTATCAATCTGTAACATGGATAGAGTAGCGGGTTCTTTTCTGTTTAGAGCATCAGCTACCTTGTCTGCCTTTCCAGGATGATAGTGAATAGGGAAATCATAATCCTTGATTAGCTCTAACCATCTCCATCGATGCATGTTGAGCTCCTTTGGTGTGAATATATACATTTGTCTCTTGTGGTCAGTGTATATGTCACACTTCTCACCATAAAGGTAGTGTCGCCAGATTTTCATGGAAAAATCATGGCTGCTAGCTCTAGATCATGAGTTGGGTAGTTCTTATCATGGATCTTCAATTATCACGAGGCATAGGCTATCACATTATCATTTGGCATGAGTATACAACCCAATACTTTCATCGAAGCATCACTGTATATCACAAAACTTTCTCCACTTTTCGGTAGTGTGAGTATAGGTGCAGTGATCAGCCTTCTCTTTAGTTCCTTGAAGTTTCCCTCACATTCTTCCGTCCAGACATACATTACCTCATTCCTTGCTAACTTATTTAGTGGGCATGAAAATTTTGAGATGTTTCACACAAAACATTGGTAGTACCCAGGTAATCCAAGAAAAATACAGATTTCTATGACACTAGAGGGCATGAGCCATTCCTCAATCGCCTTTGTTTTTGAAGGATCCATATAAATTGCCTCACTTGTGATCACATGTCCCAAGAACATGACTTGTTTCATCCAAAAGTCACACTTTCTGAACATGTCATAGAACTCTTCTTTCTCAAAGTCGCCAACAGAAGTCTTATATGTTCTTCATGTTCCTCCTTTCTCTTGGAGTAGATGAGAATACCATCAATAAAAACTACCACAAATTTTTCGAGGTAATGTCTAAAGACTCTATTCATCAAATCCAGGAAGATTACAGGGGCATTAGTAAGTCCAAAGGGAATCACCAAAAACTCATAGTTCCCATACTTTTTATGGAAGGTAGTCTTCTGAATATCATCCTTCTTCAACTTTAGCTGATGATATCCAGAATGAAGATCCACCTTTGAGAAGCATTTAGCTCTTCTTAACTGATCGAACAAGTCGTCAATCCTTGGATGAGGATACTTGTTCTTTATGATGATCTTGTTGAGTTCTCGATAGTCGATACATAGCTCCATAGTTCCATCCTTCTACTTCACAAAGATCACTGGCGCACCCCAAGGTGATGCACTATGGCATATGAACCCTTTGTCCAGACGCTATTACAGCTTCTTCTATAACTCCTCCAGTTCGATAAGAGCCATCCTATAGGGACAATTTGATATAAGAGTAGCTCTGGGTATGAGTTTCATTGAGAACTCTACCTCAGGATCTGGGGGAATTCCAGGTAACTCCTCGGGAAATACATCACTGTATTCCCTCAGGATGGGAATTTTGGTATGGTTGGCACCTTCCTTCGACTCAAACATTTGGGCGAGGTATGATTCTTTATAGTGAATCAACACCCACACCATTGAGGGATTTTTCAAAGGGGATTCATGATCTTCCTTTCATTTGTAGAGGAACATGGGATGGTTTGGAATATGAAAAGTTATTTCCATTTCCCGATAGTTGATATAAACTCTATATAACAAGAGCCAATAAATTCTCATTATAGCGTCGAATTATACCAAGGGAAATATTACGAGATTCACAAGAAGAATCTTCTCACATATGCTAATATGAGAAAATCCAAACACTTGGGTTGCAATTATTGCACCACTTGGTTTTTTTAATGATATATCTACTTCATGGTTTCGGGGCTTTGATTCTATAGTTCTAGCAAACTTGAAATATATAAAGTAATGCGTAGAACCTGAATCAAATAAGACTTTTTCCATTCATGACTGAATAGGAAGTGTACCTTATACGACTTCATTATCATGCTGCACCTCCATAGTAGTGATGGCATAATCCATCCCTTGTTCCTTTGGATTTGGTGGCTACTGACGCTAATTACCCTCGAGAACTTGAGGTTTAGTGCACTGGTTTGCATAGTGCCCTAGCTCCCTACAATTGTAGCATGGAACCATGAGTGGTTCTCTCCTTCAATCGGCTACATTATCCTTCCTTTTCATATCTTTTAGACACTCTTGAGCATGGTGTCATTCTTTCCCACACCTGAATCATTTCCCTGTCCCTTTGAGGCACTTCCCATGGTGCATCTTCCCACATTTTTGGCATGTGAGTTGTTCATTTTTCTCCCCACCTTTGTCATTAGATCTACAAGCTTCAAACTCCATATTTCTTTTCATATCACCATATCCATGGGACCATTATCTAAACTCCATATCCACTTTGAGGGCACATAAAATATCTTCTTTATAACTCCTAAAGTCTCGAATTGCAAGAGCCTTATGAAGTAGTGGTTTTAATCCACTAAAGAATCAATCAATTCTTCTATAATTGTTGATACAAAAACCCAAAGCGTACCTTGGAAGCCCTGTGAAATTCGCTTCATAGGTTGTGAAAGATTCTCCTTCTTTTTTCTTGAGCTCTATGAATTCTCTCTCCATCTTCGTGTGAAGAGTTCGTCAGAAATACTTATTAAGAAACATTATCTTAAAATCTTCCCATTCCATCTCTTCAATTTGCTCCATTGGCTTGGTGTTCTTAATCAAAGCCCACCATTGATCAGCTTTTGCATCTAGACGATAAACAACTAGAGTCACCTTCTCCGACTAAGAACAGTGAAGCACAGAAAAGATCTTCTCCATGGAGTTGACCCACTGTTCCACAACTAGTGGATCGGAAGATCCACAAAACTTCAGTGGTCGTTGCTACATAAAACATTCGATAGACAGTTTCTACCTCTTTGGTAAAGGAGGATGTTCCCCATTATTATGGTTATTATTCATAACCTGAGATAATTGTGTAAGAATCGCCATGATGTTTTGAAATCCACCTCTGAAATCATTGTGGATTTCGTTCGGGCAATCGTTGCATTGGCCCTCACATGAGTTGTTGGCCTTATTTCTCATGGTTCCCACTATTTTCTAAAATAGAAAGGGTTAGAACAAAACATAAGTAAACAAGTCATGAATAACATATTCATTTAAACAAAAACAAAACATATGGGATCCCTATGTAAATATTCTTGTGTGCATATTTGTACTTAGTCTCATGCTATAGGATTTCCCTAGGGTTCACTAATCTAATTTCCAAAATTAACTAAACCTTTCCTATGATACCAACTATGGCGACTCGAGCCTTTTCTTACATTACTATTACATCATTTTAAAGGTAAAAAACATAATAGTATTACACATAGAGGATCCAACAGTTCAGTGTCTTGGGAAAACTAAGACCACACATAGCAATTACAACATCAAGAATAAACATTTTTTAAATTTCTTCTTCTCTAGCTTATTATTGGAACTTTTCCTCTCCTTAGTACATGTAGCCACCGAAGGATATAAATCAAAAGGAGTGAGATAAAATCCTAGTAAGAGGATAGATAATAACAATATATCACGGGGTGATCATAACCATAACATGGTAAAATGATCATGAACATGAGAGGAGCATAAATAAAAGACTCGAAATGTGGCAATGCATAAAAATGAAACATCATGTATTAGTGGTTAACTACCACACATACTTGTGAAAGAAGATAGAATATTGTTCACACATCATTTAACATTTAATTATGAGATTCATCACTTTACCCAATTCATTGGAGCGTTGTATAATTCTGGGCACACCCATCACCTTGAAACATTCAAATGGCCCTATATATTTCCGGGCGCACCCATCACTTCATAACATTATAATTATCATGCTTGCCACATAGAACAAATATCAAAAAAATGAACGAAACTAAAACATGGAATGGAATGAGTTTCATCTCATAATAACACATTCATAAACTTTGGGTTCCTAAATGAAAGAGTTATTAACATAAATGTTACAAGAACCGTCAACTTTGAGTGAGAAGTAAAAGGTGTCTTCTTAAAAGAAGAGTTATTTTCGAAAACATTTTGTTTGAAATAAACAATAGTGGAAAACATGTATATCCCCAAAAATGAAATAAAATGATGAAAAAATGATTTTATAGGAGTAAACAAATCAAAAAGGGAGTGAAATAGGGAGAACCCAAAGGATGAAAGTTGGGTTTGAGAATTTCCCCTTACCTTGTATCTGAATGCTTCCTTCTCTTTAATGTCCTGTATAATGACATTATATTCATTAATTAGAAAATAAGAACCATTTATACATTAATTTGGTTCATTATTGTTTCATTTAGTGATTTTATGTTCCTTTGGATGAGTTATAGAGTTTAAAAATAATTATTCGGGAATGTTTGTTTTTATGGTTTTCTTGAGTGTTTCACTTGTATTCTTAAATTGAAGTCTGTGTAGAACATGGGTAAACAAATAGAACTGATATTAATTTTTTCTAATTATGTTACATGATTTTTAATGATCTTATAATTAATAATTTTATATCCATGTGGATGAATCATTAGATAAGAATTTAATTATTATTGTTTGGGTTAATTTGGGCAGTTTTTCGATCACAACAAACTTGTTTTAATTTATCACTTAGTAATATGTTTATAACTCAGTTAAAGAAATTTAAATAGGACATAATACATATAACATATTCAGGTTAAACCATAAAAATGGTTTCATGACCAGATCTGAAGGTAGAAATGGAAGAAGAAAACTTTTCATTCTTTAACGTGATAAATTAACACCTCACGAACAACGTTCTCTTTAATAAAATAAAAGGAAGAGGGAAAGAGGGTTGGATGATATAATATCCCATTAGCATCATAAAATTTTAGTAGATTTATAATAATGGAGTTAAAATACCATTTGTATGATGATAGGTGGGGAGATATCAAGAAATGAAGTTGAACATGAAAGGAAAGAATAAAGAAGAAGAGGGAGAGAAATTACCTCTTAAACCCTCTTCTTGAGATCCTCCTTAAAGAAGTAGGCTTGGTATTTTGATGAGACCAGAAGCTCTTGGAAGTGGGAGAAGGTCTAGGAAATATTTTTGGTCAGAGTTTAGAGAAGGCCTAGAGCTTGAGAGGTGTGAATAAATGAGGGTGTGAAGGGTGGATTTTATAGTTGAGTGGAGAGGGGTTTCCTCAATATAAGATTCATTAGATTATTAGTTTCCCCTAAGACAATGAATAGTGAGTCTTTAATGAAAAAGAATAGTAATTTTATCATGGGATCCCGAAACAAGTGGGATTACATCAACAAGACATCACACATGAATCTATAATTAGCTTATTTAGATTATTTTTTGTAAATTACGGCATTTCACTATTCATAAAAAATTCACGTATTTGAGAAAACTCCCAAAAATTTACCCCAACAATTTTTCAATGTTTAAAATCCAAAAATGATTTCCAATATTTAAAAAAAATATTCTAAATATAATTAATATATTAATTAATTAAATTCATAATTTACTTTAAAACCCGTTTTTAAAAATTAAAATTGATTTTATAGTGCTTTAAAAAATTACGTAGGGTCTTATAAAATTATCTAAAAACTATAACACATTGATTCAATATTTTATGAATACATTTTAGGGAAATAAATTTTCTTTTAAATTAATTAATTAATTAAAATTAATTATTTATGACTTATAAAATACCAAAACTTTTACTAAGGTTAAATTGTCACTTTCTAAGATGTCTAAATTTTATTTAATTATTCATGTGTAAGGTTACTCTTATGTTGGATGATTTACTATTAATAAGGGTCGTAATACTATACATAAGGGTATGTTACGATTCACCAAAAATTATTTTTGTTTCATTAGACACCAAATATCATCTTGAACACAACCTTGTATGTCGGATTTTTGAAATTCGAAACATATAAGTGAAAAAATTATGTTTAAATGCCACTTATCACTTAGTAGTTCATTATGAAATAAATATAAGATGGTAATTTCCATTGAAAATCTTTGGGTCATTAAATTCTACCCCCCTTAAAAAATTTCTCCCCTGAAATTTCCCTTTACACAAACAGGTGAGGGTGTTTCTCTTTCATTGCCTCTTCTAGTTCTGAAGATGCTTTCTCAAACTTATGGTTCCACTGCAACACCTTGACTAGATGGATTGTCTTATTGCGTAGAACCTTATCCCTCTAATCCATAATCATTACTTGCTACTCCTCATAGGAGAGATCATCTTCCAGCTATACCACCATTCTGTTTAGTACATCTGAGGGGTCTGGTATGTACTTCCTAAGTAGTGATACATGAAACACATCATGAACTTGGGCCATATTCGGTGGAAGTGAAATACGATAGTCCATGGCTCCTATACATTCAAGGATCTCAAAGGGGCCAAAATACCATGGGCTTAGTTTCCCTTTCTTTAAGAATCACATGAATCTCTTCCATGGAGATATTCAAAGGAAGAATTTATCCCCAACGTCAAACTCCAAGTACCTTTGACGGTTGTCAACATAGCTCTTTTGCCGAATCTTCGCAGCTTTGATGTGTTTCCAGATGACTTGAAACTTCTCTGTCATCTCTTGAACAAGATCGAGTCCAAGTACCTTTTTTCTCCAAGTTCATCCCAACAGGTTGGAGTTCCACATCTCTTTCCATATAGAGCTTCACATGGAGCTATCTAAATACTCGAGTGGAAGCTATTGTTGTATGAGAACTCAACCAATGGGAGATGCTGATCCCAACCACCTTTGAATTTAAGAGAGTAGGCTCTTAGAATATCTTCAAGCATCTGAATAGTCCTTTCAGATTGGTCATCATTTTAGGGGTGACAGGCCATGTTGAAATTTAATTCAGTACTCAAAGCACGTTGAAGGCTCCTCCAGAATTTAGATATGAACCTTGGATCACGGTCAAAGACAATTGAGAGTGGAACACCATGCAGTCTCACCACATCCTTCACATATATCTTTGCAAGCTGTTCAAGTAAGAGATCATCTTGAATAGCGATAAAATGGGAAGTCTTGGTGAGTCGATCAACCACAACCCATATCGCATTATTTCCCATTGATGTCTTCGGGAGACCCATGAAAAAGTCCATAGTAACATTTTCCCATTTCCACATGGGTATAGGTCATGGCTTCATCATACCTTTGGACTTTTGTCACTCATCTTTAACTTGCTGACATTCCAAGCACCTTAATATATATTCCACAATCTCTTTCTTCATGTTATCCCACCAGAAGTGTTCTCAGAGATCACGATACATCTTTGCACTCCCAGGATGGATATAGAAAGTTGAGCTATGTGCATTGTCCAATTGCTCCTTATTGATCCTAGGTGATGAAGGCACACAAAGCCACGTTCCAAACCGAATCACACCATCATCGTTGATATGGAAATCTTGCAGCTTCCCTTCCTTTACTGCATTCACCCTCTTTTATATCTCCACATCATCACTTTCTGATTCCTTAATCTTCTCCGGGATGGATGGTTGTGAAATAATTTCATCAAGGTAGGATGTATCCCCTACCCTTATGATGTCCAAATCCATCCTTTTCATATCTATAAAGATATGGTCTTTCTCAATCTGTAACATGGATAGAGTAGCAGGTTCTTTTCTTCTTAGAGAATCAGCTACCTTGTTCACATTTCTATGATGATAGTGAATAGAGAAATTGTTATCCTTGATTATCTCAAAACATCTCTTTTGATGCATGTTGAGCTCCATTTGTGTGAATATATACTTTAGGCTCTTGTGGTCGGTGTATACGTCACACTTCTCGACATAAAGGTAGTGCCGACAGATTTTCAATGAAAAAATCCTGGCTTCCAGCTCTAGATCATGTGTAGGGTAGTTCTGCTCATGGATCTTCAACTATCATGAGGAATATGCTATCACATTATCATTTTTCATGAGTACACAACCCAAACCTTTCATTGAAGCATCATTTTATATCACAAAACGTTCTCCACTTTTAGGTAATGTGAGTAATGGTGCAGTGATCAGCCTTCTCTTTATCTCCTTGAATCTTCCCTCAAATTCATCCGTCTAGACATACTTTACCCCTTTCCTTGTTAACATAGTTAGCGGGATTGACAATCATGAGAAGATTCTCACAAAACGTCTGTAGTACCCAGCTAATCCAATAAAATGATGGATTTCTGTGACACTAGAGGTCCTGTCCCATTCCTCAATCACCTTTGTTTTTTACGGATCCACAGAAATTACCTCATTTGTGATCATATGTCCCAAGAACATGACTTGATTCATCCAAATTTCACACTTGATAAACTTGGCATACAACTTCTCCTTTCTCAAAGTCTCCAACACAAGTCTTAGATTTTCTTTATGTTCCTCCTTGCTCTTGGAGTAGATGAGAATATCAGCAATAAACACTACCAAAAATTTGTCACGGTAATGTATAAAGACTCTATTCTTCAAATTCATGAAGATTGCAGGGGAATTACAATTTCCAAATGGCATCACCAAAAATTCATAGTGCCCATACCTTGTATGTAAGGCAGCCTTCTGAATATCCTCCCTCTTCAACTTTAGCTGATGATATCCAGAATGAATATCCACCTTTGAGAAATATTTATCTCCTCTTAACTGATCGACCAAGTCGTCAATCCTTGGAAGAGGACACTTGTTCTTTATGGTGATCTTGTTGAGTTCCCGATATTCAATACACAGCCACATAGTTCCATCCGTCTTCTTCACAAAAAGCACTAGCGCACCCAAAGGTGATGCACTAGGGCATATGAACCCTTTGTCCATATGCTCTTACAGCTGCTTCTTTAACTCCTCCACTTTGATAGGATCCATCCTATAGGGACAAATTGATATAGGAAGTAGCTCTGGGTATGAGTTTTATTGAGAACTCTACCTCATGATCTGGAGGAATTCTGGGTAACTCCTCGAGAAATACATCACCATATTCCCTCACGATGGGCATTTCAGCAAGGTTGGAACCTTCCATTGACTCAACCATTTGGGCAAGGTATGATTCTTCATAGGGAATCAACAACCACACCATTGAAGGATTTTTCAAAGGAGATTCATGATCTTCCATGAATTTGTAGAGGATCATGTGATGGTTTGTAATATGAAAAGATATTTCTTTTTCCCGACAGTTGATATGCACTCTATATAACGAGATCCAATCCATTCCCATTATAGCGTCAAATTCTACAAAGGGAAGTATTACGAGATTCACTAGAAGATTATTCTCACATAGTCCAATAGGAGAAGAGTCAGACACTTGGGTTTCAATGATTGCACCACTTGGTGTTTTTAAAGGTATCTCTACTTCAAGGTTTTGGGGCTTTGATTCTATAGTTCTAACAAACTTGATAGATATAAAGGAATGCGTAGAACCATAATAAAATAAGACTCTTTCCATTATTCAATGAATTTGAAGTGTACCTTGTAAGACTTCATTATCATGCTCCACCATCTCAGTAGTGATGACATAAGCCTCCCCTTGTTCCTTTGGCTTTGGTGGATGCTGACACTGATTACCCTTGAGAACTCGAGGTTTAGTGCACTGGTTTGCATAGTGCCCTAGCTCCCTACACTTGTAGCATTTAACCATGAGTGGTTCTCTCCTTTCATCAACTACATTCTCCTTCATTTTCATGTCTTTTCGACACTCTTGAGCATGGTGTCCTTTCCCACACTTTAATCATTTCCCCATCCCTTTGAGGCAGTTCCCATAGTGCAACTTCCCACATTTTTGGCATGTGGGTTGTTGATTTTTCTTCCCACCTTTGTCATTAGATCCACCCGCTTGAAACTCCATATTTCTTTTCATATCACCATATCCATGGGACCATTCTCCAAACTCTATCTCCACTTTGAGGGCACATAGAATTACTTCTTCATAACTCCTAAAGTCTCAAATTTCAAGATCCTTTCGAAGGTGTGGTTTTAATCCACTAAAGAAACTATAAATTTTTCTATCATTGTTGAAAAAAAACCCGAAGCATACCTTGAAAGCCTTGTGAAATTTGCTTCATAGGTTGTGACAGATTATCCATATTTTTTCTTGATCTCTATGAATTATCTCTCTATATTTGTTTGAAGAGTTGTGGGAAGTATTTATTAAGAAACATTATCTTAAAGTCTTTTGATTCCATCTCATCAATTTCTTCCCTTGGCATGGTGTTCTTAATAAAATCCCACCACTGATCGGCTTCTCCATCTAGATGATAAACGTCTAGAGTCACCTTCTCCATCTTAGAACAGTGAAGCACAGAAAAGATATTCTCCATGGAGTTGACCCACTATTCTGAAACTAGTGGCTCAGAAGATCAACAAAACGTCGACGGTCGTTGCCGCATAAAACATTCGATTTCCAGTTTCTCCTTATTTGTTAAAGGATAAAGTTCCACATTATTATGGTTATTATTAATAACCTGAGATAATTGGGTAAGAATTTCCATGAAGTTTTGAAATCCACCTCCTAAATCATTGGGGATGTCGTTCGGGCAATCGTTGCATTGGCCCTCACATGTGTTGTTGGCCTGATTTCTTCTGGTTCCCACCATTTTCTAAAATAGAAAAGTTTAGAATAATACATAAGTAAAAAAGTCATGAATAACATATTCATTTAATCACAAACAGAACATATGGGATCCCTATTTAAATATTATTGTGTGCATATTGTTACTTAGTCTCTTGCTATAGGTTTTCCCTAGGGTTCACAAATCCTAATTCCCAAATTAACTAAGCCTTTCCTCTAATACCAACTATTGCGACCCAAGACTTTTCTAACATTGCTATTACATAATTTTAAAGGTAAAAAACATAATATTATTACACATAGAGGATCCAACGGTTTAGTGTATTGGGAAAACTAGGATCATACATATCAATTAAAACATCATGAATAAACATTTATTTAATTTCTTCTTCCCTAGATTATTATTGGCAATTGTCGTCTCCTTAGTACATGTAGCCACCTGAGGATATACATCAAAAGGGGTGAGATAAAATCCCAGTAAGTGGATAGATATGAACAATATAACATGGTGTGAGAATAATCATAACATTGGAAAAAGATCATGAACATGAGATGAGCATAAATAAAAGACTTGAAATGTGGCAATGCATAAAAATGAAACATCATGTCTTTGTAGTTAACTACCACACATAGTTGTGAACTAGGCTGGAATCTTTTTCACACGTCATTTCACATTTATTCATGATATTGATCAATTTACCCAATGCATTGGTGTGATTTATAATTATGGGTGCACCTGTCACCTTGAAACATTCATATTGCTCTATATAATTATGGGCGCACAGTCACATCATAACATTATCATTATCATGATTGACACATAGAACACATATAAAAAAAAATGAACATAACTAACCCATGGAAAGGAATGGGTTTCATCTCATAAAAACACATTCATAAACTTTGGGTTACCAAATGAAAGAGGTAATAACATACATGTTACAAGAACCGTCCACTTTGAGTGAGAAGTAAAAGGTGTGTTCTTAAAAGAAGAGTTAATTTGGAAAACATTTTGTTTGAAATAAACAATAGTGCTAAAAATTTATATCCCAAAAAAATAAATAAAATGAAGAACAAATGGTTTTATAGGAGTTAATGTATTAAAAAGGGAGTGATAGAGGGATAACCCGAAGGATGAAAGTTGGGTTTGAGAATTTCCCCTTACCTTGTATCTGAATGCTTCCTTCTCTTTAATGTCCAATATAATGACATTATATTCATTAATTAGAAATACAAAACCATGTGTACAATAATATGGTTCATTATGGTTTCATTAAGTTATTTTATGTTCCTTTGGATGAGTTATAGAGTTTAAAAAACATTATTCGGGAATGTTTAATTTTATGGTTTTCTTGAGTGGTTCACATGTATTCTTAAATTGATGTTTTGGTAGAAAATGGGTAAACATCCCTAACTGATATTACATGTTATTAATGATATTAAAGGAGTTGAATGATCTTATAATGAATCATATTATATCCATGTGGTTGAATCATTAGATAAGAATTAAATGATTATTGTTTGAGTTAAGTTGGGCGGTTTTTTTATCACAACAAACTTGTTTTAATTTATCACTAAGTAATATGTTCATAAGTCAGTTACAGAAATTCAAATAGGACATAATACATAATACGTATTATTTTTCATCCATAAAAATGGTTCATGACCAGATATAAAGGTAGAAATGGAAGAAGAAAACTTTTCGTACTTGAAGATGATAAATTAACACCTCACGAACAACATTCTCTTTAATAGAATAAAAAGGAAGGGGGAAAGGGGGATGGATGATATAATATCTCATTATCATCATAAAATTATAGTAGAGGTATAATAATGGAGTTAAAATACCATTTGGATGATGATAGGTGGGGAGAGATAAAGAACTGAACATGAATTTGAATGGAAAGAATAAAGGAGAAGAGAGAGAGAAATTACCCCTTAAATCCTCTTCTTGGGATCCTCATTAAGGAAGATAGGCTTGGTCTTTTGATGATACCAGAAGCACTTGGAAGTTGGAGAGGGGCTAGGGAAAATTTTTGGGCAGATTTTAGATATGGTTTTGAGCTTGATAGGTGTGAGGAAATGAGGGTGTGAAGGGTGGATTTTATAGTGGAGGGGAGAGGGGTTTCCTCAATATAAAATTCATTAGTTTATTAATTTCTCCTAAGACTAGGAATATTGAGTATTGAATGACCAAGAATAGTAATTTGGTCATGTGATCCAGAACCAAGTGGGCTTACATCATCAAAACATCACACATGAATCTACAATTATCTTATTTAGCTTATTTTTGTAAATTACGGTATTTCACTATTCATAAAAAATTCAAGTATATCAGAAAAATACCAAAAATTTACCCCTACCATTTTTTGATGTGTATAATCCAAAAATGATGTCCATTTTTTAGAAATAATTTTTTAAATATTATTAATTTAATATTTAATTAAAATCATAATTTACTTGAAAAACCGTTTTTAAAAATTAAAACTGATTTTATAGTGCTTTCAAAAATTACGTAGGGTCTTATAAAATTATATAAAAACTATAAGACGTTGATTCAATAATTTATAAATACATTTTAGGGAATTAATTTTTTTTAAAATTATTTAATTATTTATAATTATTTATTTATGACTTACAAAATACCAAAACGTTTACTAAGGTCAAATTGTCACTTTCTAAGATGTCTAAATTTTATTTAATTATTCATTTGTAAGGTTACTCTTATGTTGGATTATTTACTCTTCATAAGGGTTGTAATACTATTCCAAAGGGTATGTTACTATTCACTGAAAATTATTTTTGTTTCATTAGACTCCAAAAATCATCTTGAACACAACCGTGTATGTCGGATTTTTGAAATTCGAAACATAGTAGTTACAAACATATGTTTAATGGTCACTTATCACTTAGTAGTTCATTATGACATAAATATAAGAAGGGAATTTCCCTTGAAAAACATTGGGTCGTTACACTTTGTGAGTGTAAAACTAGATGTACAGTAAGGCCTATTGTCATGTATCAGGATACGCTGGAGTTAGGCCTAACACACCTTGTCGGAGTTGTTACTCCTAGGTACATCTATTCCAGAACCACATCCACTTGCATTATTTATATAGGGATGTATTTCAAATAAACCACTCACTATATCCTTTACCAAGATTCCATGACATTTTAACACTTTTCTTTTTCCTAAGACTTATCCTTAGACATTGTATATGATTTTTATTTAAGTGTTTTATCATCATATTTTCCAATGGATGACTAAAACTTTTCACTAATAACTACTATAAAAACCCAGTCTTAACATATATAGACAATACATAATTTTATATAGAATAATTAAAACAATACACGAATAGATGCCTAGAGACCGTACTAATATAGTTCCTTTGGAAAAATTGAAATGTAAATACTTGTACATGTATGGAATACATTATATACCACTAAAAGTTGGGGGATTAATCAATTGTTAAAGGCTCCCTACAATACTATATCATACCCGAGTTCAATTCGGGTTGGGAGTGAATTATCATAGGGAGGTGGTGATATTGGCATGGCACATGCAAGAGATGATGCAAGCATGACGTAGGTAGTATGATACATGAATGAAAATGAATACGGACTTTGAGTCATGTATTGGCCTCATAACCACTTTTCCTTCATGCCATGTACAAAATTAATAAGTCTTGATGGGTGGGATATTCCTTGGGGGGCTTTGGCCTGCCTTTTCAGCTAGTGTGTGTGGTGTGTGTATGTTTAATATAATTGTACCACCAATAACCTAATATATATATATATATATATATATATATATATTATCTAAAACTATTTTCTCTAAGACTATCACCCATATTAGAAAAATCATACAAAAAATATATCTTCAAAACCTGGGAAGGAAATATAAAAAGGGATGAGCTTAGATGCTTAGTAAGTGTAAACTATGAAGATATATAAGCATAAACATGAGAATATGTGTATGATAACATGATAATAACATTATAAGATCTTTACATTCAAAGAAAATATTATAAACAAGAATCATGTAATTAAGATTAGTAGTTCATAAGGAATGAATCATAAGTAAATCATGAGCATTATCCATGATATAATAACATAGGATTTAGACAAGGAATTGGGGCACAAACAGAAATATGTAATATCATTAACTATAAGTTAAGACACATTCATAGAACTTATCATGGAACTTCATGGGGACTATGATTACTGGGCGAGACACACCACCCTCCCCAACCATGGTTCTTTCCTTGTATAGGGTTGGGTTTCTCTAAATTCGGATACAAGATTAAGTTTATCCATATTTATATCTTCATGCGGACTACACCTAATGCTAAGAACACACCACCATCCCCAATCATATTCCTTTCCAAGTAAGGGATTTGGTTTCACCATATTCCCATAGTGGATCATGCCTCTCAACTTGATTCCCATCATTATCTCATGGGTTATAAATTATTACCCAAATAATTGGATAAAAATATAGGTCCCACCAATCAGATAATAAAATCATCCATACATGTGTCAAAAGATAAATAAAACATTAATCATATTATCACACATAAAAACGATATGGTTTTCATAAAAATCATATCATAACCCATGAAATTAAATGGGTATCATAGAAATTTCACTACTTCATAACCTATGGAATAGATATCGATTTCATAATTACTTCATCAAAGTATAACCTAGGAAAATAAGTGGGCTTCAAAAACAGATAACCCATGAAAGAGAAAACAATTCTCATAAACATCATTATATTACAATATTAACCATTTAATAATGAATATGAATGGTATTATTTTATCATGTCCCCAATAAATCTTAAATTATAACAAATGATGACATGCTAGATGGAGAATTATTTTGAAAGATCACTCAAAGTTTTTTATATAGAAAATATCCTTTATTTGAAAATAATTTTCATAAACCATTTTGAAAATACTTTTTTTATAAATAAATATTTACAATTTCCTTTAAAGAATTTATTGAAGAAAATTTATTTTCTTCTTTGAAAAATGATTTTTAAAACATAAAGCATTTGAAAACCTCTTTATTTTGAAATAAATTTCAAAACCCATAAAGGGAGCTTGAAAATATTTCAAAAACAATTTAGATTCAAAACATATATAAAAAGCATGAAATCATTTTGAAAACCATTTTGATTGAAAATAATTTTAAAACTTATAAAATAAGGTTTGGGATCATTGAAATCATTTTCTTTGAAAACAACCTTTTGAAAACACATTAATGAAGCTATGAAAATTATTTAAAACACTATATAAATATAAATTTTAAAAAACAATTTTCCTATTAAAATAAAACAATATCTAGAATATTTGGAAATAAAATTATTTTAAAAAATAACATTTTAAAATTAAAAAGGATTAATCTTGGAAATGACTGTCAAGACTGCTGGTTAGTCTGTACATACTGAACATTCCTTTTGTACCTTAAAAGTATTAAAAAGTGAGTTGATCAAAAAATGGAAAAAATATTACTTTTAGATTTTGTTAAAAGTTAGTAAATTGGTAAATTTTAATTTAAATATTATAATGTAATAGTAAATTTTGTTTGAAAAAATATTTAGAATACATGATTTTGAAACAATAGAGATTTTCAATTGGGGGGATAAATAAAGTCATGTTTCATAAAAAATATTCTTGTTTATCATAAGTATGTAATATTAGAAAAATCATTCCATTAATTTGATATAAAATTCATATAATGATGTTAATAAACATAATCAGTGTTTTTTAGAGATATATCATAATATTTCATCAATGGAATCACAATAATAAATAATCTCTATAAATGATGAGATTGAAGATATAAAGCATTACTACTTTGGTTAATATAAATCATAATAAAATCGAAGTAATAACATTAAATTAATCATAAAATATCATTAGATGTATTGTATTCATTATGTAACTTGTTAAAAGGTAATATATACACCTCATAGAAAAGTATAGTTGCATAAAATGGCATGTTCCTTGAAGAAATAACATTAAGACAAAATTAATTTACTGATTTGGTAACTTTTTAGAAATAACCCTATGAAAGAAATATCATAAAATGGATATGTAAATACCCATATATTTAAGTATATGAATCATATAATACATCCATGGGAAGTATACACACTACAAAAAATGAAATGAGGGGTGAATAAGGCATGTGAATCATAGAAATAAAAAGTGAGATTAAATTCTCTTACCATAAGTCGTGAATTTATTTGTCCACATTGAAACCTTATATTTAATAAATATAAGTTTATTATACATCTAATAAAGAACCATATTATTATATTTATTAAAATATAATATTCACTTATGAGTTCATATAACCCTTTTGTTAACAATTCCATGTTAGAGTAATGTTTCTGGTAATAACTGTTTTATTTATCGTACGTTTTTGACCTGTAATTCTTGATCCTCTTACATAGATCAAGATATAATTATTTCAAGAATTTAAAACATTATTTATATATAATATAAATTTAGTTTATAAATATCAATAGTAATTTATAAAATATACAAACATTAAATGAAATACAAAATTCATGGAGATGGTAGGCCGTACCTACGCATAAATGCTGCTTCCTTTTTATTATCACATGGAAATGAAATAAAGTAATTTTAATATATATATATATATATATAATTTAATTCCAGTATCATTATAATTTCATATATATATTATAATATTACTAAAACCATCCATTAAAAATTCCATTTAAGGTGTGAATTAATGACATTTCATTGAGGACACGGTAGTCCAAACTTCCAAAAACAAAGTTATCGCATTTATAGAAAATAGAAAAATAAAGTTAGGATTTATATAATAATTGAATAATTATTAATAAATAATAAATAATATTAATATATTCTTAAAATATATTTTACATCATAAATCCCAACCATTACAAGTTGTAATTGAAAATAAACCACATCATTTTCTATGGTAGAAGTTCGTCATACAGAAAAATGGTATGTTCATTACCCATTAGATGAAAGTGTGTGTAACTGAAGGTATACAAAATAGAATAAAAAAATTCAGTATATTTAGTGTAATTATTTTACTTAATAATTATGTAATAATAATATTTTATAAGATGGTGAAAGAAAATTAATTAATGGAGTTTGAGGAAAGATGTTACCTCGTCATTGGATAACTCCTTTTGATTTGCACAAAAAGGATTCATAGTTATAATTTATCTAGAATATAGGATTCAATGTGTAAGGGAGGGATTTTTGGATACTATTTTAAAAGATATTGTGAGATCCAAATGAATTTAGAGGTGTGAATATGTGGTAGGGGTGAGTGTTGTTTTATAGTGGATGAGGAGTGGAATTTTTGGAAATTTTTGGAAAGGGAATTCCACCCACATTTTTTCTATTAAATGTTTATCAAATAATGATCCAAATTCAATCAAACCTATAATAAGTTTCAAATAAGAATATAAAATGTATTTTGACCAGTTTCTAGGTCGTTTTGAGCCTTATGTATTCGGTTTATTCCTTTATTAAGCTAATTTTCCCCTTAATATTTGTAAATAATTTTAATTACCTTCACTAATAGTTTTGTTAAGAAAAATAAGTTTATCATATTAGATATTATAAATTATGAAGATTAAAAATATGGAATGAAAATTTATGAATTCTAATCACACATGCGGTAGAAACTAATTTAAATTTAATCCCGTAGACAGGATGGAAAAGATGGGTTTTAAAGTAAAAATGTTCAGAAGTTTGGTATGTTATTATAATAAATTTCAAAGTGAAATTGATTCCAATTACATGAATTTGATTAATTGATGTATATATTATATAATTATAATTTAAAAATAATTTTTAATATAATTTAATCTTATTACAAAATTAGGTGAAAAACAGTTTAAAATTTAAATTCAGTATTTTTCATTATTCTTCAAACAATAAAACTTCATAGAAAAATAAAAAAATTCAAAAGAAACTAATTTGTATGATTTTTTATAAAATATAAAGTTTATTTTGATATATTAAATTTATAAATTGAAAAAATTTATATTAAAATTAGGTTTACCATTAAAAGGCGGTAATATTACTTTTTTAATACTATAGGTTTTACGTGTAATATTAGGTTTAGTCCATTCTTATAGCTATTAAATATACTCGATGAATTAAAACCCTATTTGATTTAATATTAAAAATATATATTTCATTAATATCATTCAACAATTATAATTTATTTAATTTATAATAAAAAATTCCATTGAGGGCATAAAATTAGTTTTTATAAAAATATTCATTTATATTCAATTGGTTCATATATTAATTTCAAATTAATTAATTATTTATGAATTAAACCATCTATTTTCATAAGTTACTTAATAAAATTCATAACTATCAACATAATGTGTTGTTTATATCTTTTTATATAAAACAATAATATTTTGAATAATATATTATTGTTCGGTAAAATTCAATTTTGTGTGTGATGTAAGCCGTCAAGGAAAGATGTTATTATGTAAAACATAAGATAAACTCAGTGTTTAATATAATGTAATATAATCATTATGTTGTGTGTTGTAAAATATTTAATTGGTGTTGCATATAATGCATAAAAAATTTAGTTCTTTAAAATAAAATAATAAAAAAAATGTTTTACCTGAAATGTAAAACTTCAAAAAGATTAAATTAATTTTTGGAAACAATTCATATAAAATATGGGTGTTATGGTTCAGGACACCATAATATCTTATGTTTGTCCTAGTGGTGATTACTCTTCATGGATTATTAGGATGATGGTGGGTTTCAGTGAACTAGTCTTACAACAATTCGACATTGGTATGGTCAGAGTTTGAGTGCATTTTCAGAGAGGAGTTATCTCTAGTTACACCGAGGGATATACAAATCTAAGATTTTCTCTTACTCTAGTAGAGATGCATGGGAATACTTGAGTATTCGTTGAGGATTACCAAACTCTACTAGTAATCAAGATATATGGTTCAGGATCAGTTATTTCTTGATCAGACCTTAGATTGAGGACAACATGGAGACTTCTTATCTATATTTATATCTCTATGCATTACTACTCTAGCAGGTGTGATTGAGTGAGATTGGGTTGTTGAGAGTTTCCTTGATTAGAGGAAATAGATATTTGTTTCCATTAGTGGTAAAATAGGAGTAGAGACATCGATATCTAGGATACGATTTTAGTCATTGGGACCTAAACATGAAAGATGCTTCAAGATGAGGTCCCAAGATAATTGGTATGTGGTTTAGGGATCATAGGATGGGTTTATTTGCCCTAGATATTGGTAGTGCTACTCATCTTAAGGAAGGGTGTATATTGTATGAGATTGTCCGACCCATCATACGACTGATAGGGACATCATGGATGGGCCACTGACGTAAAGGCGTCATTATGATAAAATAGGTCCATAGGGTGGCATATGTGGTAGAGGATTTTAGAGAGTATCTAGAGGTGGTTGAAACATATACATGTTACCACCACTACCCCCATGTAGTCCACGCCAGGCTCTAGGAGCTAGAGGGTAGGGGGTAGCTACAAGCGGTCAAGGCTTATGAATTTTGGATATTGGGAATGATCCACAGTAAAATATATTTTTTCTCTACCTTATATGTAGTACCGATAGACATAGGTTATTGTAATTCCTTTATTTCCACCAATCTATTTCAATACTCAGAGATTCTAGTTGATCCCATGCCTCAACCTTTATTCTTGGAGACTCCTAGTAGAGACGAATCAGAGAATCTCACACTTTTGATAGTGTGACATGAATATTGGAGGTGATATATTCATTTGATATATCTTTGTAATAATGAAAAGGACTTACAATTTCATCCTAGGTATGGACTGTTTATGAATAATTCTTACCATGATCGACTATTTCAGGCCAAGGACACGGTGTGGCTGCTACGATGGAACCTGGTTTTTCTTTATAATTCAAAAGGAAACCTAGGAAGAATTAGATGGTCTCTTATATAGGAGGGTGTGAGTGATTAATCATAAACTATCTAGAATGATCCTTTATGTAGTGGATGTTATAACTATTCATTCTTCTATAGTGGTGGTGGAGTACGGATACATCTTTCCTAAGGATATTTGAGGCATACCATCCCGCTGAGAGATAGAGTTCTAGATTGGTCTAAAGCTTGGTACGACCCCAATACCTATGCTAGAATATCATATGTCACCCATAGATATTCTTGATCTAATGGTTCAATTGGAGGAATTATAGAAGAAGGTCTTTGTTAGACCCAGAGTTTTAACTAGTTGCGCCCCCATTTTTGTTCGCTAAGAAGGAGGATGGGATATTGAGGTTATTTGTAGACTATCGTCGCTTGAACCAAGTGTAAGTGAAGAATAAGTATCCACTACCAAGGATTAAAAAACTATTTGATCAGCTCATATGGGAATGATGGTTCCCTATGGTTGAGCAAAGATTAGGATATTACAAGTTATAAGTATGAGATGAAGATATATTGTAGACGACATTCAAATATATATATGGTAGTTAAGAGAACTTGGTGATACCCTTTTACATAAAAAATACCCTAGCAGTGGTCATAGAACTCATGAAATGGATCTTTTAGTATATCTTAGACCTGTTCATGGTTGTCTTTATCGATGATATCCTTATATACTCGACATTCAAGGTGGAGAAAGCAATACCCACAAGGATGGTTATGGACGTACTCCAAAGCACTATATTTATGTGAATATATTGATGACTCCAATATAGATTTAAGAGGTACACTTTCATGGACATATTAGATCATTAGATGGGTTGAAAGTGGAACTGGTGATGGTTAAGTTTGTGTTAGCTTAGGATCCACCCAAGAGCATGACAGAGGTGAAGAGCTTCATTAGGTTTGTATGATATTACCGAAGATTCATTAATTTTCTCTGTAGGATATCTTCTCCCTTGATATATTTTACTATAAAGGTGTATCCTTTCATGTGGATAGAAGCATCAAAACAAGCCTTTCAGGTGCTGGAATATATATTGAAGAGTTCTCCAATATCAAGGTTGAGAGAGGAGGGTGTCTTGTAGGTAGTGTTCTGTGATACATCAGGAACTAGGCAAGGTTGTGTTATGATGTAGTGGAAGGAGCTGATTACAAATGGTTCTTGTCAGTTGAGACCAAACGATTAGAAATATGAAACCCATGATATTGAGTTTGTAGTGGAAGTCCTCACACTATATATGTGGTGGAAACTCTTAATGGGTGAGAGATTTATCATCTATTTGGCCCACAAATTTCTAAACTACATATTCTCTTAGAAGGGTCTCAACTTGAGATAGAGGCAACGGATAATGTTCTTCTTGGATTACTACTTAAATGTTGTATATACCCATAATAAGGGGAATGTGGTAGTAGATTCTCTCAGTAGGAGATATTGTTCACAGTTTCTGAATGATGTGTCAAAGCAGTTTGCCTCATTGTAGTAATAATTTATTGATAGAGGTGGAGAATCTTACCCCATGTTGGCGGTTGTTACCAATATGATCTTAAAAAATGTTCTCGATTTATAACTTAGGGATATAGAATTTGATTCACTATATACTTAGATATTCGGTAGACATTCTCTTGATGGATTGAATGAAGGTGGGGAGAGTGTCGTTATTTTTAGAGGATGCATAATGGTACCAGTGATGTTATAGAAGGAGGTTTTGAGAGAGTTTATACATATTATTTCATGGTATATATAGGTTTGGTAAATATGTACTAGGACCTTCTATGTTAGTTTTTCTACCTTGGTATGATGAAGGGAATTGTTGTGTTTTTCTCATGATCCCTTACTTGTCAGTAACTGAAGGCTAAGCACCATGTTCTAGGGGGTTTAGCTCAACCCATGAAGGTTTTAGAGTGGATGTGGGGTGGTATATCTATGAAATTCATGATACTATTTCTACATACATATATAGGATATGATTCCATTTCGGTGATTATAGACTGACTCACCAAGTCCGCACACATCCTAGCTATCTGAGAGAATATTTTTGAAGAGATATTGGGACAAATATATTTGTAGAAGATAGTCTAAATCCATGGAATCAAATAGATGATCATTTATAAATGTGATTTTCACTTCACTTCTTGTTTATGGAGGGTATTTTAGGAAGAATTTGGGAATTAGTTACACTTGGAAATTGTGTTTCATCCCCAGATAGATAGCCATGATCAGACTATACGGATTTTGGAGGCTGTGATGCAAGCATGAATGTTGGACTTTGGCCATAGTTGAGAGGATCACCTACCATTGGGGGAGTTTTCATACAACAACTACCATTCAACGATTTGAATGTCACCATTAGATACCATTTACGGGTGACTCTACAGGTCACCACATTTCCAGAATGACCCAGGAGAGTAGACAAACATAGGCCTAATGTTGGTGCATGAAAGTACGTAGAAGGTGAAGATCATCCAAGAGAAGAATAGGGCTATGCATATCCATCAAAATTCTTATGTAGATAGGTGATAGAGGACTTGGAGTTCAAAGAGGGATACCATGTGTTTCTATAGGCTTCCCCTCGATGTGGACTACTTAGATTGGGATGGGGTGTCATGAAATATACTAGATTCATCATCCCTTTCCTAATATTTCGTAGAGTTTGTGAGTTGGCGTACCTCATTTCTGTACTACTTTAGTTAGATTGGGTATAAGACATCTTCTATGTGTCACAGATAATCAGGTACATTCATGTTCTGACACACATTATCAACTGGGTGACATGGACATTGATTATGGAGCTACCTTTTGTAAGTACCTACTTGAGGTCATGGATTATATGGAGAAGAACCTATGTGGGTGAGTGTTTCCTTTAGTGCATGTATGATTGAAGCACAAGAATCTTCCAGGGAGAACCTAGGAGCGAGAGTATGATATTTTTTTTAGTACTCACATTCCATTATGTTGAAACTATTTTGTATTTTTGTGACCTAAATACATAAGGTTGGGAGAATTTAGTGAATAAAATAATCTATATTTATAATTTTTGATATTGTATTGATTATTTTGGAGACCAAGAATTGAGATGGCATGCAATTCTGAGGCCATGATTTCCCGAAATAATTTTTTGAACTATATTAAATATATTAAATAATAAATGTGCACAATTTTTCTAAAAAGTATAATAAATTATAAATGGGGACCTGAATCAGAAATATGAGGTAAATATTGAGTACAAAACATATGTTTTACCCCAGGCCTGACATAATTTTTTTGGCATGATGCGTTTGTGAAAAAATCATCAATGGTGTAAAATGAATAAAATAATAAATTATTTTATTTTATATCATCCATCGATGCAAATATATAAAATTTTCTGAAAGTATATGATTATGATAAATCCCCATGGTTATCTGCATAACCCTATAGTCATTTGCGTGAATTTGGAGAGCATAGAAGGAGATTCCATTAGAGGATGATGACCAGATTGAAGATCGATGTCCGATGTAAGAAGGAATCATAGGATCTCACCAATGATGCAGACATAAGTCCATTTTTCATCAAATATCTATCCAAATAAAGGTAGTACATTAGTTTATTTGGAATTCTTATCCATTGTTATTTTCTATGATGAATGTGAATCAATCAAGAAACAAATTTACCCATGGATTGGCCTTTTTTTGAGATGGAATTATTAGATGTTTTTTGTTGGGAGATTGATTTGGTTATTTTTAAATTATACATTTTCATTCTAAAAGAAATGGATTGAGGCCAACATGGGCATTTACTGAGGTTCATTATTCATGTATGTGACAATGCTTTTCTCCCCTTTTTATTCATTATTTTTTGGGGTTTAATTTTCATTGTGGTTCGACACAAATACCGAGGAATCAATCATTGCACACCCATTATTAGGAATAATGATCCACTATCGTATATCTATACTCAGTGTGGAATGAAGATCATATGATGTTGGTAGTGGTTATGGGATCATATTAGATTAGAGACTCTTGAGCTGGTATGCTACATTCGGTGGTGACAAAAATGAACAAGCACCAACTCTTATAAAAAATAGATGGCTTAAATCTAGTGAATAATGATGGAATTTTTCATTTGAACTAGATCCACCATTCCCAATGTGATTCATGGACATATATGGTATTTTAGTAATGGGGGACTCTATGGGAGGAAGAACAGTGGGATTCTATAAATCCTAGTCTACATAACATGTAATCTAGGATTACATGGTGTGTGGGACCCCTATGTGGCCGACAGGGTTTCCTTTTGAATTTAAGGATCACATGGTGTGTGACCCCTTTTATACGGTGTGTGATACCTTCCCCATTGTCTCAGTGCGTACCTCTAAGTGTACATGGACATGGTCATGACTATATGGACAAGGGAACATAATGTACTCCCACAAAGACATGGAAAGGTAGGATGTACATGAGATTAGTTGTGTACAAGGACCAATGTATAAGTATACGAGGAAGGTAACATCATGTACTTCTACATGGAAATGGGAACACACCATTTAAATTGGTAGGACATGGTGCTGAAGGGATGCACCATGTACTCTTAGTACATGTTGTGAACTCCCTCTAACATGGCTTGGAACCCCTGCCCTATGAGTAAGATGCATATCCATACAACACTACATGGTCATAGATCTTCTATATAGAAGGTTGTTTTATATTTAGTTGTTAGTATAACCCATGGCCTTAGGATTGATCCTTATATATGTGTCATGTGACTTTAAACTTCTAGTGTATAATTCTCATGGTGAGACCTGGTGAGCAATTCATATCAGAAGTGTGTAATGAGTTCTACCAGACACAATGAGTTTTTACTCCTAGACATGTTCTATGAGGAACACTTGAATGAGAATCCTAGGATGTAATTATGATTGTGATGTTACCGTGAGACTATGTGTCTCTATTGAGTATATCTGGATATTCTTATTATTCTTGTTTTAGACATACAATTATGTAGATCGGATTATTATTCTAGTGTTTTATGCTTTTTAGATTTTTGGTGTTCTACTGGGCATTGTTATACTCAACCCAAAAAGGTATTTTACCATGTGTGTCATGGATCATGCTGATGATTGACCTTTTTGACAGAGTCCCTGAGAGACTACGGCCAGATCATGCTTAGTGGGACTGAAAAGACTGAGGTGTGTTCATATAGTATATTGTTGACCAGCCCTATCTTTACATTCATGTTGGAATTATTTTTAGACTCTTTGTGGGGGGATTTTATGTGGACCTTGTTAGTTTACATTACTTCTAGTCATACTCTAGTTGTGGGATTAATATGTATTCATGCATGGTTGTTCAATTGTGTTTGCATTTTAGAATTCTATGGGCTGGGAGATGTTTTTGTTTGTGTGTGTGTATAGGTATATATTATATGGACTCCTATGTTAGTGATATGCCCACACAATGATAGTCATCATCCCCTATCCCATTGAAAGCGACCATGGGGAGTCACAAAATAGAACCCATTGGGATAAGTCATGAAATATTATTTTTATATGGTTTAATGTACAATATTCTTAGCATCACATAATTATGTGATGATGGTTTTCATGTGAAATTTGAAAATTATGATTGAAATATTTTTTACTCTAGAAATAATTGAGTGTTTATTTCCATTAGAAATGGTGATTTTTATGAAATAAATTTTGACTATTTATTTTCACAAATAATACTAGTCTAATTTAATTTCATATAGAATATTGGATTTAGTATAGGAGGCTACTCGATAAAATATTGACTCACTTAGATGTATTACTAGAAAAGGCTTAGGTAAATATCTACCTAAAATTGATTTCCAAAATGATAAATTTGGTAAAACTTTTCATATAGTGAAAAAACACAAGATATATTTCAAATCAATGAAATAATTTTCAACTTCTAAACATATACAGTTTGTTCACATGGATTTGTTTTGACTGTCAAGAGTTTCTAGTTTATATGGGAATTAATTTTTCTATGTACTTATAGATATATTTTCTAGGCATACTTGGTTATTCCTACTAGATCACAAAAGTGAAGCATGTTCATAATCAACCTAGTATTCTAAAATGGTATAAAATCTTTGTGGACTTATGATCAAGAACTGAAGATGTGATCATGGACATGAGTTTGAAAATCAATACATTGAATCTTTTTTCTCAGAAATTTGTTATAATCACATCCTTTCTGCTCCTAGGGCCCTACAGTAGAATGAAATTGTTGGAATAAATAATATGAAACTTTAAGATATATTCCAGACTATTATTAATGTATAAGGCCATCCTATTTTCATTTAATTAGAAGATATATATAAAACATGATACATATAAAGAGTGTTTTAATTAGACCTCTTTTAAAAAATCCACTTAAAAACATGGAATAACAGAAATACAAATTTTAACAAATTTAGTGTTTTGGGTTACAAAGCTATTATTCATAACACTAAGGATATTGTTGAAAATTTTTATTCCAAGGGTGATGGAGGAAATTTCCATTGTTATTAAACTACCATTAAATAATAGAAAGTGTCTAACAAAAGAATGATGAATGTGGTAGAGTCTTTTTATTCCATGTTTGATGATAAATATCCATGTGAGGCTGATAGAACTTTAGAAAACAATGATGAATTTTTTTTTAAGTCTTAACATTAATGTCAAATCTTTTGACACATTTTCTAAACAAAAAAATCATTAATTTCTAAGGAAAATCCAGAACTAAAACCTGAATATGTAGAAAACCACTAGATTTCGGGCCCATATTTTTCAAATAGATGTCCAAACTCAAAAATATCATCCTTTATTTTCTATAGAAGGATTCTGAGATATAGGTACACAAACTAGATATTTTCATTGATATCATGTTGAACATAAAGCATTCATACCCAAATTGATCCTAAGAACATTAGTAATGAGATTAATGATGATTTATATGTAATGGATATGCAATAATAATTTAATGAGTTTGAATGAAAAATAAACATTGGGAACTTATAGTTGGACCTAACGATGCTCTAACTATAGCCACTAAAAAGGTGTTTATAAACAAGGTTGATGAGTCTCGAACCATATAAATAAGTAAAGAAAGGTTGGTCATACAAGGGTATAATCCAGAATAAGGTATCAATTATGAAGAACCCTTTTCACCAGTGGATAGGATTTTATCCTTCAGAATACTGCTTTCATATGTAATATATCTTAATTTCAGACTTAATCAAATAGATGTCAAAAGTGAATTTCTGAATGGTTATATATTTTCTGATTTTTTTGTTGAACAACCACATGGTTTTGAAAATCCTAAATTCCCAAATCATGTATTCAATCAAAAAAATGAATTATATGGTTTAAAATATGATCCTAGAGCTTTTCATGATAGGCTATGCCCTTTCAATTTTTCGAATGGTTTTTTAGAAGGTATAACCGATCCTACCCTTTTTATAGAAATAAATTTTAAAGATGCTTTAGTTATTCAAATTTTAATACATGATATAACTTTTTTTCCTCAAAAAAATCATTATGTAGTGATTTTTCAAATATGAATAAAAATGAACATTAAATTTATTTATTGGGTGAATTTAAATTATTTATTTTTTAGAATTTTATCAAAATAATGAACGATTTATACAAAAAAAATTACAAAAAAGTACATTTAAAACATTTTGGTATAGATGGAACAAAAATTAGTCACACCCCAATGAGTAACACATGTTAGTTGGATCCTGATAAAGATCAGAAATCAGGAGATCAAACCCAAAATAGTAGTACCATTGGAATTCTATTGTACTTAAATGCTAGTTGGCCTAATATTATGTATATGTGTGTATGTGAGATCGTTTTCAAGAAAATCATAAACACTAAAATTTAGATGTTGTTAAAAGTTTTTTATACCAAAAATAGGTCTTTAATTTATGACTATTATATCCTGGAGGAAAATAATGTTTCTTAGTGAGTTATTAAGATTCTGATTTTGGTGGATATATGTTAGATAGAAAAAAGAATATATGTATGATGCCATCTATTGGGAAAATCACTAGTATCTTGGTGTAGTAAGAAGAAAAATTCTATAGCACCATTAACTAATAAAGATAAATACATATTTTTAGGTAGTTAATGTACTCTAATTTTTTGGATGAAACACACCTTACTTGACTATAAATATCAGTTTAGGCATTTCCCAATAATTTTTTACAACATAAGCGTGTTAAAATTTTCTATGAATATTATGTATCACTCTAAAACAAAGTATATTGACGTAAGAAATTAATTTTTTAATGATAATTTTAAAAATATTGAAATAACTCTTGAATTCATAGGAATAAAACATTAGGTTACAAAAATATTCACAAAACCATTGAATTTAGAGTGATTGAACTACATCAAAGATGAATTAGGAATGATGAATTTTGGATATAAAATAAGTGGAAGATTAGTCACCTTTAGAGAGTCACCATTGGAGACTCAACATTAGTGAGTCACCATTGGTTAATGGCCATTTAAGACCCCCCCCCCCATTAGTGAGTCCCCATTGGTGACTCAGTATTGTTGAGTCCCCATTGACAAGTCACCATTATCAAGTCACCATTGGATGAGTCACCATTATCTATTTCAAATATTCTACCATCACTATTTTTTTGAATTTAATTTCATATTTTAATTTTTCATCTCTTTTTATTATGATTTGTTTATTTAAAATCCCAAAATGAAAAATCTTTTTATTAAACTGATATCGAGTTATTCTTACCCTCACACCATCTCTAGAATCGTTTCACCTTCCTTCACTCCTGACCATTATGCTTCTTATGCCTTTGATTCTCAAAAATTACACTAAAATGGTACATGATATGTAACCTTATATGTAATCTATTAAGGAATGATATATGGATATTAAATCTAAAGAAGAAATTATGTGTCCACCTATTGAATAGAAGAACCCATAACTAGCGAATCTAGTGGTGATTTCTAAAAGATAATTAAATGTTGTGTGGTTTCTTCGAAGTAAATCATTAGTGTTAAAGGTGATACAATGCTAAGGATGGGTAGAATATATTTCAAAAATTCACTGACCCTTGTATCCTAGGTTAGTTCACTAGTTCTATGAGTATTGTTGGTTCATCTTTGTAAATAGGAAGGACCTAATTCAAAGTGTTATTGATGGTAAGGAGTTTCAATTTTCATCAAAGGAATGGGCAATGTGTTTAAAAGTACCACATCCGAGTGTATTTAAGGATTATTAAGGATTGATACCACGTGACCCTAAATCATTTTGATATGAGGATGTTTTCGTAGATTTAACAATTAATTATACTTGAAGGAGACCTTCTTCAAATGGTTTGAATGTGGAATGTAAGATTATTTTCAAGTATTTCCATCATTTGTTATGTCCTTCGATAGGGGAATTAAATAACCAAATATATCAAGATCTGTCGTTAATGTTCCTTATGGAATGAGGGGGAAAGATCAATACATACATTTTACTTAGGTTAAACATGGTGTAAATGGGTAATTATTTATCTAGATATAATTCTTTGATTTATCCAATGGTGATTTCTGCCTTTTTGGAAACAAAGTTTGATATTGATGAAGAGGATGAAGCTGTGGTTAAATTAGGAAGTTTCTTCTTAGGTAATGTAATATTTATAAGAATGAGGATAATATATAACCCTTGTTTGAAGATATTTTTTAAATATAATGAAAATAACAATGAGGATTTCAATCCCATAGATCATCATACCAGACCCAAGGACCTAGTGGATCCTATCATTGAGCTACATGAAATAGTAAAGTATTCAGATGAGGAAGACGAGTATGAATATGTTGATGTGGAGGTGGATACATTAGTTGAGGAGGAAAGAGAACCAAACATCCCAAAGGGTCTAATTATTTCTTCAGACCATTCTAGTCATCTAGGTTATCTACATACAAGAGAAACTTCACTTAGTGAAAGGGATAGTGGTGATGATGAGACAAAGGTTTCAATTGATAAGAGGATTAAAAGATGTTCATCTAGTCCATTAAAGAGGTTGTGAAAGTTTCTGATGAGGAAAACTATGATAATGGTAATGAAAATTTAGAAGATTGAGAAGGTGAATATGAGGATCAAGACAACGACTGTGATGGTCCTAGTCTTGATGCTAATGTTTTTAGGATATAAACAACTCATTCATTCCCTGGTGGATTAGTTACTTGATCTAGGTTTATAGAGATACATATCTTAACTAGTCATATAATTATGGAGACATTAGTTACATAGATTCAAGTTGATGATACTAATTTTTCTAAAAGATAGAACCGATCACCTTATGAGGGGCATCACTCTCCTTGTTTAGTAAGAGGGGATACTACTCATGTTTAGTAGGTGAAATTTCTAGGTTATATACTTCTTGGTTTAGATTATTCAAAGAACAAATATGTTGATGATTTTTTGAGGATCTTGGAGATTCTCAGGTAGATAAAGAGGTGTATTTTATTGGGGATCCTTCCTTAGGTTCCAAAATTATTAGTTTAGAATTTTCTACATCAGATGATAATGGGGGAAGTCCAACAAAGGATGATGGACCCGATATTTCAGCTGGAGATGGAATACCCAATCCTATTGTTGGTTATTTTATCCTAGTACTGATCAATATTCTAATCCATCACATGATTGTATACCAGTTCATATAGATTCTATTTCTAGAACAGATTTGGATTTTTTCAGATAGAGTCTCCATGATGATTTAGAAACCTTTTGACCACATATGCTCCTTTTAACATCTCAAACTTTTCAGGATATGAAATTGTATGAGTTTTTCAATAATAATTTTTTTCTATTATGGTTTCATCATGAAAATATTTCATTTGAATAAATGTAGTTTTTGATTTCAAGGAATATTGAGAATGATTAGAGAGTATCGACCAAGAGATATGTTTTGGAGAAAATGACTTGATGTTTTGGGATATAGACTTGTTTGAATTAATAGAGTCTGAGAATGAATGGGATACCTGTTTCATGGGTTCTTGGTGAGTTTAGGAACACAAAAAGTTGTTTGCATTTTTTAAAAGGAAAATTTGTAGAAAAAAAATTATGGAACATTTACACATTGTTTAAATGGGTTACACTTTGTGTAAATGTGATACACATCATGTAATTATTCTAGGTTTTTAATTTAATAAATCTAAGGAGATGGGGTTTTGACGTATTCCATTAAATACAATTACATGACATGTAATAACATTACACACATTTTAATCCCTAGCCTATAGTTTTAAACATCATGTGCAGATGATTTTCATTCTAATCCATTGCAGATCCTCTATAATCAACCCTAGGACATTCTCCAAGTGATTTTGGGGTGCCATATTCCCATTTGGACATCCGAATTGTGTGGGAAATCCTTATTAAATCCCTTTTTATGTTTCTTCCTTATCTTCCTTTTTTTGAATCTATTGTGGTGAAATCCAGGAACAATTGAGTTTTCATTTTTGGTCATGATCCGTTTTGGTCAAAGATCCTCTTTGGAATAATATTCACCTTCTACCACGTGGGTTTTGGTCATTTGAAGAATTTTTAGATCATCAGCTAAAGGTAGTAGGTCTAATTTTTAACCTTATGGTTTGATAATATACATGTTATGCCATATTGTGACTGTGACAACATAGAATAGACCCAACTAAATTGAATAATGAATGGAATTATTACTCTTTGTCCTTTGTTTTTAGTTGGATTGTGACTTGGATTATGGAAACCCGTGGGTTGAGAAAACCAAGACTAATTGAATTTTAAAATGGCTAAATTTTATTAACATGACATGTGAACTAGGGAGATTTTGTAATGAAAAAAATTGTTAGGAATAAAATTACCATTTTTGATTTAATTAAATGTCTTATGGACATAGAAGACACATGAACTTATTTTGGTTATTATAACTAGTTGGATTTAGATGATCATTAAGAATATTCCATCAAACAATGATCACATTACTAGTATAAATATAGGGTTTTAACAACCCATTTTGGCATAGAAAAAGGAAGTGATGGCCTCAACTTGTAGGATCATTCCCTCTGATTTCCATTTATTTGAGCTTCTGAGGGAGATAACATTTATCGGATTTAAACTAGACCAAGACCATTCCAATATCCAACAACTTAAGCATTAGATAAATCGTTTACATGGATAATTTTATGCTCATCAAGATCACGAGCCAAACCATGCTCACCAAACAGACCTATAAAATCTCCACAATCACACACCATACACATAAGGAATATGCTTTTGTAATAAAGGGATATGTAACAAGACCCTAGAATTTTGATTTAGAACATTTTATTTTTATATAATAATTAATATACTTTCATTTTATTATTGTTACTTTTTAAATTATTTTTAAAGAAGAAATATTATTTTTGGTTAATATTAAAATTCAATAAAAAATCTATTTTTAATGAATTAATGTATTTTTGATATAAATCATATTCTAATAAAATATTATTACAAAATTACTTTTATTAAATATAAATTCTCATATAATATTTATGAAGTTGAATGTACATTTTCCTATGGTTTAAAAATTATTTTCGTCAAAACCCGTTAATTTTAAATAAAAGGCAGTTTTTATTTTAAAAGTGAAAATTCACATATTTAGAAAATTATTTAGTTAAAATTAATACTATTTTTTGGAATTAGGAAATCAAAATTATATAACGGTGAATTTTTAATAATTTTATGAGACAACAGAATTTTTGGGTAAAAATTAAATACTGTATAAATATATGGTGTGTTTTATAACATAATTATAGCCTAAATGGTGTAATAAATACTATATAAAGGATATTCAGACAAATATATGTTTTCCATTTAAAATAATGTAATTTTAAGATTATCTTATTTATTTTAGAAATCCTTAGTGAATTCTTCAAAACATATAAAATGTTTTAAGATTTTAAAATAATTTCTTTAATTATGTGCCTCACCTCCACCCAATAAAGGGAAATATTTTAATATATTTGACCCTTGAACTTATGAAATAAGGTATAATTCTCTCATTTTCCATAAACCATGGGTCTAAACCATGGGATGTTTTTTAGTATTGAATATTTTATTATGAGGTTTCCCAAACCAATATGATAAAGAAACCCCCCATCCTATATAATCCCACCCAATTTTCCATTTCTCTACACTGGAGATCTTTGATTCATGTCCAACCTCAACCTCCTAGTCCCTGGAGTCCTCCCAAGGAACCCTCAATCTCCCAAGAAGCCTCTATGAATACCTTGTAATCACATATCCATGTAAGGGATCCTCGCCTTCCGACCTTCCTTTCAATTCCTTAGCATTGTCTGAAATTAGAATTTTTAATTTCAATTGTTTATATTTTTATCCTTTTATAATCAATTACATACTTTCAATTTGATTTCATGTGAATTAGAGATAATTTCCCCCCTCATTTGGATCCTTACCTAAGCCGTTACTAGGTCAAAATTCCGTAAGGTATCTTCTACTCTCCTCATTTATCAAGCACTCCTTTCGTGATATGCCTTTTAATTTCAATTTTAATATGTTGAGATACTTCATACATACTCCCCTCACTATGCATTTCATGTATAAATAATGAGATTACCCTTTCTCTCTTCTCAACCCATTTTATGAATTTCAATATGATGTCTCTATACTACCGAAATTAAACCATAATATTCCATGCCAAAATCACCATGTAGTGAATTCCACACCCATTCATATATCAAGGGTATTCTACTTTATGCACATATACTTTTTGATTGTATACTTGAATGTATTTATTCCACATTCCTTGATCATGTAAAAATGATGATTTTGAATGAATCCCTGGTATATGATCTATGTGGCATAGTTAAGCATGAGATTGAAATGATTATGAAGTGTGCACCCTGATAGCGCTCTAATTCATTGGTTAACATTTATTACCATGATACGTCATATTGGGATAGGGGATTACCTAATTCTTTTATTGGAATTTTTCCCACCATGTTGGGATAAGGGACTACCTGAGGAATTTCCAGGTTTTTCTCCTAGTAGAGATATAGAATTCTTGATTTATCTTATACCTTATTTGTTTCCAATATCTAAGAATCTATATAGAATGGAAGTTGTGGAACATGAGGAACTAATGAAACAACTACCGTATAATCTAGACAATGGTATTATATGCCCAAGTTCTTCATTATGGGGTAAATCAGTTCTTGTCATCAAGAAGGATGGGTCAATGTGCCTTTGCATTGATTATCATGAGCTCAAATAAATCATAATAAAGAACAAGTATCATTTACCCTGAATTGATAAATTTTTCTATTAGATATGTGGAGCACAATACTTCTCAAAGGTGGATCTATGGTCAGGATATCACCAAGTAAGGTTGAAGAAGGATGATATTCCCAAGACTACTATTTGATGAAGTTATGATCACTATGAGTTCATAGTGATGCCAAATGAACTCACTAAGGCTCCAGAAATCATTATAGAGTTGATGAATAGAGTCTCTAGAGATTACCTAAACAAATTTGTGGAAGTCTTTATAGACAATATTATTATATACTCTAAAACCAAGGAGAATCATGAGGATAATCTGAGCTCTATGGTAAAAACATTACAAATGTTTAAGCCCTATGAAAAGTACAACTAGTGTGTTTTATGGTTGAAGGAAGTATCATTCCTGGGGAATATCATCACAATCAAAGGGATACTAGTTGATCCATCCAAGATAAAGGAAATTAAGGGATGGTTGAGGCCAACATTTATGATAGATATCATTAGCATCCATGAGTTAGCTAGATATTTTCTCCGATTTGAGAGAAGCTTCCCATGATTATCAAACCCTCATACCAAGACAACTCAGAAGGGAGTCATGTTTTTATGGAATGATGAATGTTAATAATGCTTCATGGAGTTGAAAAAGAAGCTTATCACTGACCATAGTCTCATATTACCCACAAGTGGGGAGCTTTTTGTAATCTTTCGTGATTCATTATAGAAGGGATTGGGATGTGTGTTGATGAAAAATGAAAAATTCACTTACTAATCCTCATTCCATTTAAATGTTAATGAGAAAAAATATCCCAAGCATGGTCTAGAGTTAAGAGTAGTTATTTTTGAGTTGAAAATATTGTAGTATTATCTATTATTGGAGAAGTGTGAAATATATATATATCAAAAAAGTATCATATATATATTAACAAAGAAAGATATAAACATTTTCCAATAAAGATTGTTAGAGCTATTCGGGGCTTTATGACTGCTCAATCCACTACCATCCCGAGAAAATGAATAAGGTAGAGGATTCTCTATGTATAATGGACATAGAAATTATATCATTGATTATAATTGAAAAGGATCCAATCTCTTAAGATTTTATGTTATTGGATGTAAGAATCACAAAGAAAAGAACATAATTAACCCCTCCAAGAATGATTTCTCAACCACATCTTTTAGAAATGATAAAGTATTCTAAAAAAGATGATGAGGGAATTCAGAAGAAAATGGGAACTATTCGAAAAAGAAAATCCTCATAGTTAAATGTTAATGAAGAATGAATTATGATATTTGGGGCAAGAATTTGTTTACTATCGAATCTAGTGCTAAAGAATGAAATTTTGGATGAAGCACATAGTTCTAATATATCTATTATTTTTGGAAACAAAAAGGTGTATTGAGATCTCCAAGATCACTATTAGCAGGATAACATAATGAAGGAGATCGTTGAATATATATCAATGTGCTTGTTATGTCAGCAAGTGAAGTATAAGAGGCATAAGTCTAAAGGGATTATGCAACCATTACCTATACCAATTGGGAAGGGGAAAACATCACCATGTACTTTTCCACTGGGCTTCTGAAGACATTAAAAAAAACTCTATTTGGGATATTGTGGATTGTCTTACAATGACATACACTTCAAAGAGAATCAGGGGGATTTCTCCCTGGATTAACTGAAATAGATATATATCATAGAAGTGGTAAGGTTACATGGAGTACCACTATAGATTGTGTCTGATCAAGATCCAAGATACACCTCTAGTTTTTGGAAAAGTTTCTATCATGCTCTAAAAATTGAACTAAATATCATTATGGATTATCACCCTCAAATTAATGGTAAATTTGATCAGATGATCCAAAAACATGAGCAAATTTTGAGATTTTTCTCAATGTAATTCAAAGGTAGATAGGACCAACATATTCCTTTGGTTGAGTTATCTTAAAACAAATGTTTCCATTTGAGCATCTGAATGGATCCCTATGAAGCCCTTTATGGTATGAGGTTCCAAACATCATCATTTTGGGATGATATTGGGGAATGAAAACTTCTAGGTATTGAAATCGTCGAAGAAATGGTGTAGAAGGTTAAGACCTCTCAACAACGCATCCAAGCTGGTCAAAGTAAAAAAAAACTATCTATGATGACAATCATCAAAATTACCAAGAGTTTGATATTAGAGACATGGTATTTCTTCGAGAGTGATGAGATTTGTGATTTAGGGAATGATTATTCTTAGTTACATTGTCCCTTTTTCGATCCTTGATCACATCAGAGCTGTGGCCTATCTACTATAAGTCCCATGAAACTTGTCTAAAGTACACGATTTATTCAATGTTTCCATCTAAATAAATTACATCTCAGACCCATAACATGCACTCAATACATAGGTGGTACCATTGTAAAATGACCTTTCCTATGAGGATTAGACGGTGACGATATTAGATCATAGATAAAATGATCTATGATATAAGATAATGACCCTCATCATTGTGTTTTGTGGAAACCACAAGTTTGATAAAGCAACGTGGGAACCAAAGGAATTGATGAAGAAGTGCTACCCCTTCTATTTTAGTGTACGAAAATGAAATTTTGAGGGAGAAATTTCTTAAAGGGTGATGGTTGTGATGACCAAAACTGTTATGAATAAAATTATCCTTTTTGATTTAATTTAATGTCTTATGGATATAGAAGACACATGAAATTATTTTGGTTATTATATCTCTCTGGATTTAAAGGACCATTAATAATACAACCGTCGAATAGTGATCACATTACCAGTATAAATAAAGGGTTTTAAAAAATCCTTTGGGCACAGACAGAGGAAATGATGGCCTCAACTCATAGGGGTGTTCCCTATGAAGCTTATTAATTAGATATTCCAAGGGAGAAAACATTTCAAGTATTTCTCCTAGACTGAGACCAAGCCGATATCCAACAACTTAAGCACGAGAGAAACCATTTACGGGAGAAGTTCAAGCTCATTGAGATCATGACCAAAACCATGTTCACTGAATGGCCCCACGAAAGACCCACCATCACACAATATACTCTTAGGGTGTATTCTGATGTAATAAAAGGATGTGTAATAAGACCTTATAATTTTGATTATGTACATTATTTTTCTATAGATAAATGAATATACTTTCATTTTATTATTGTCAGTTAGTAATTGATTTTTAGCAGAAAAATAGTATTTTGGTAAAATATTCAAATTAAATTAAGAAATCTATTATTAATGAATAAAAGGATTTTTGTAATAAATAAATTCTAATAAAATTTTATTATTAAATTAATTAAATTAAATATAAATTATAATATAATTTTAATGAATTCAAATGTAATTTTTATTAAGGATTGAGACCTATTTTTATCCAAACCCATCAATATTCAATAAATCATAGTTTTTATTTAAAAAGTAAAAGGTCCCATATTTAAAAAAAATTACTTAAAATAAAGACTATTTTTGAAATTAGGATGTCAAAATTATCCAATGGTGAATTTCTCATAAATTTCTGAGATCGAAAAATATTTATGTAAAAATTAAATACCCTATAAATATACAATTTATTTTATGACATCATAATGGACCAAAAATGATGTAATAAATACTATTAAAGGGATATTAGAAAAAAAATATTTGTTTTCCCTATCAAATAATGTAATTCTATGTTTATTAGATTTATTTTATAAAGCCTTAGTGAATCCTTAAAATCATATAAAATATTTTAATATTTGAAAATCATTTCCTTGAAAGTGTGATTCACCTCCATATAAGAAAGGGGAAAATTTTACTACATTCTGACATTTATCATATAAAATAATGTATTCCAATCCCCTTTTATAGAAACCACAAGAAAAAATCATGGGTTGGTTTGTGGTTTTGAATATTTTATTATGAGGTGTCCAAAATCAAAATATTAAAGAAATCCATGTACTTTCTTATATAAACCCACCCACGTTTCCATTTATCTTCACAAATTCTCTTTTAATATCGAAAACCCTCTACCATTTACTCCCTAGAGTCATCCCAAGGTGTCCCCATGCTCCCAAGAAGACTCTCTTAAGCCTTTATAATCACAAATCCACGTCAATGATACTCACCATCCACTCTACATTTCAATTCAAGAACATTGTTTGAAATTAAACTTTTTAGTTTAAATTGTTTATATTTTCATCCTTTCATAATCAATTACCTAATTTCCATTTTATATTATGTTAATGAGGTACTGTTTATTCCCCATATATTATCCCCTAACCTATTCCGTTACTATTCCAAAATTTAGTAAGGGATCTTCTACTCTCCTCTTTTATCAAGAACTACTTTTATGATATGATTTTTAATTTCAATGTGCATATGTTAGGATATGTGCATACATACTCCCCTTACTATCCAATTCATTTATAAATTATGAGAGACCCATCTATCTCTCATCAACCCATTTTTTGAATTTCTATATGACATTGTTATACTGCTGAAATTAAACCACGATTTTCCATGCCAAAATTATCATGTATTGAATAACATACCCATTCCTCTATCCGGGGTATTCACCTTTATGCACATATACTTGATGATTGAGGACATTCATGTATATATTCTACATTAATTTATGATGGAATAAATGATTATTTTGAATGAATCCGTGTTATATGATCTATGTGGCACATTTAATCATGAGATTCAAATGATTATGAAGGGAATTCCCTAATAGAGATCCAATGCATTGGTTAATGTTTAGGATCATGATACGTCATGTTGGGATAGGGTTTTACCTGATTTCTTTATGGGATTTTTTCCACCATTTTGGGATATAGGTTAAACTGATTTTTTTAGTTTATGATGCAATGTTTTAAGTTATTGACACATTTCCATTTTATGATTTTCATGTTATATCATGAATTTATATTCATGTTCCTTCATTATTTAATGATATTCTTTGTTTAATATGTATTATTATCCTCGTGTTATTTCATGCTTATTCCATTACTGGTATTTATAGCTCACCCCTTTCTTATGTATGTCCCCAGGTTATTCCATGTTGTATAAAGTATGAAGGAATGTTCTGGTCAGGTAAAAAAAATTTAATAAAGATGTATTATTTCATGTTTTATATTATTATTTAATATTAATATTTTCCTAAGACACTAGAACTCTCAATATTCTGAGTTATATTAAGTGAAAATTTATTTTATTAATCATGTTTAAATATGTAATAAAATGAAGGGTTGTTATATATTTCTTGTTATAGAATCTCTGAATTGTGGCTTATTGGATGTTGAAATAATATTTAATCAATTCTAACTTAAATTACATGTAGTATATGATTTTAGAATGGTATTTTATATAATTATCCATTGATAATTGCGATATAATATTTTAGTATCCATGTTGTATGATAGGGATTGTGTTTTTTGATGTAAATCTTATACATCAGGCTCAACCCTCTAACATTCACACTTATATACTATAATAGTGATATTGAGATGGATCATCCTAGTACCATGAGGTAATTTTTATAGAGAGAAGGCTATTCCAAGTCCAATGTGGTAATTCCTCTAGGGATTTGATCTGTAGTGATATAATTCTTATAGGGCATTGACATAGATTGATGGTTGTGACTATACCTTGGATATATTATCATGGTTGACATGGTCATAATACATGTTTAGAGATATTATGGAATGGTGAAGAAGTGTGTTATTTTATGTTGGTTATATGGTTGTTGATGGTATGGTTGTATGTCAATATTAGTGATATTCAAGCTTGAAGTGAAATATTTTTTTTGTTTTATTTTAATAAATGTTCAATTAATTAATACACCTGGTTATTGCTTTCTTGAATAAACTTCATAGAATCGTTATTTTTCTTACATATGGAGGTGTCAACCTACTGAGTTTTAATCACACCCTAGTCAAGATTCCATTCAGTACCCTAGATAATTATGTGAAAATGTGTTTGAAAAAGGGAAAGGGCCATGTAGATGATTTCTTGTTTGTGATTGGGATAAAGATTCGATATGGGACCGACTTGGTGTTTTGGAACCAGGACATTGAGTTTTGTATTTATGTGTGATATTATTTTTCATGCATTATTCTAGAATGAAATATAATTACATTATTTAACATCATAACATTATTCCTTATTATTTATTGGATTATTCATTTTTTCTTGATTATTGTCTTCCTCTATGTATTTACATTGATTAATTACATTTTATTATTAATTTTTTCTACTTTTGTGACCCTTAATACAAGGGGGTATAGTCTCCCCACTATACTTTTCACACACCACTGCTAGTCGAAAGCATATGGAATATTTGGAGGTGCACATGAGGCTTCGTAACCAACCCTTTCTGGCCACATGAGAGAGTGCTTGATTAGGGGATGTTAAAAGTGGTATCAAATAAAGTTTTCTATTCTTGTGATTTACTATTTAAGAAAGGTAGATAGAAGACTACGATGTGTTGGATCATGTTAATGAGCTTGTGTATGGGAGTAGTTTACCCATGTTGGAAGGTCATGTGATCCAATTAAAGGGATTATATTTATAACATTATTTCTATGTTTGAGATGAAAAGAGAGTTTCATTTGAATGAGCTACCTATGTTTACTAGGAAAGGGGGACCCCAATTAGTTGAGTTTTTGGATTAATTATATCAAGATAATCTTTATGTATCTTGTTACACCCACTAATAGGAGGGTGAAGCATTCTATAAATATGCATTAAGGACCAGTGAAGCATTGTTGGAATATTTTACAAGAGTTTGGAAGTAGGATGATCTATCTTGGAATGACTTTGAGATGAAGTGTCTGGTCCATTTCTATCTTGAGACCTTGTGGGATGAAAAAGATCAATAATTATTGAATATGACACAAGAGGGATTCTCAAGGATTGACTATGCTAGATGTTTTACTAACCTACACCCCTTTATTCAATGATTGGTAGCTAATGGGATATCTATGGAGAGACATTTCCAAGGTTTTCTTCATTATGAGATCCAGGAACGGGTAAAAATTTTCCCCTTAAGAAGCTCAGAAGACATTATGAATCAGACACTCATCATAGTAGATAATTGTAGGGAGTCCCTTAACAACTACAAGGCTAATTCATAACGGGGATCTGGGAGTTCTTCTTCGAGTGGTAATAAGTTTTTTATGACAGTTTCTTCCATATAAGTAGTGGGAAGAGTAGTCAAGTTGAATGGAAACCATCTCAAGATCGTCTTCTATTCTAGTTCTATTAGTGTGGAATCTTTGGCCACAAGCACCCATAGTTTCCTTATCCCATATTCGAGTGCCATATCTATTGTAGACTGATTCATATTTAGAGTTTCTATGAGAAATATACAAAGAAGACCAGTGGAAGTGGATCGGGAAAATCACCAAGGTTAGGAAGGGGCTCAAGTATCGCTCAGCAAGATGGTAGCTGGTGTACCACATGCTATTTAAGAATAGGTATGGGATGTTGAACTCCATTTCATGAGAAATAGTTCCATGGAAAGAAAATATCTTACGGTAGTTATACTAGATCCCAACAGAGAGGTAGTAGTCTATTTAAAGCTATATAGACTACTCTATGTAAAGCGGATGCATGATTGTCTACTATCAGAGGTACGATTATTTTATCATCAGCCATAGATTATGCTTGTTTGATATAAGAGAATCACATTATTTTCTATCTAATATTTTGTTAAATAGTTTTGGAATGAATTTGGAAATCTTATATGGTATTTTAACCATTGAAGTATCTTTGGGGGTGCTGAATGAAATTTTCAAATTTTGCAAGGCCTATTCTCTAGAGATTGGTAGTTACCATCTTTTGGGAAATGTTCAGGCTATAAATGATTGGCCTCAAATTGTTTCTTTATATGGATTTTTTATTTATGTACCAAGATAATATCAACTATTACAGGAGGATAGTTACCTTCCTATCTCTAGAAGGAAATATCTATTCTCACTAGGATGAGTGGGATCTTCAGGTTGGTCATACAAGACCAATTCAGTTCAGATTGGACTGTCTCATTAATCCAATCACTAGTCTTTCTTTAGATAATGGTGAATTGTGTTAGGATTCCTTTCCTCCAGTGTTATACTCTTTTCAAGATGTTTTTATTGGTGATTTCTAAGGCTTATTTCCCGAGTGAGAGATTGAGTCCAAGATAGACTTGGTGTTGGGAAGAGAGACAGTTTCTATACCACCTTACTGAATGAAACTAAGAGAGCTTAAGGACTTGGATTTTCAATTGGAATATCTAAAATATAATAGATTCATATGAACTTGTACATCTTTTTGGGGTTCTCTAATTCTCTTAACCAAAAAGGAATATGAATCTTTGCACTTATATGTGGATTATCGGAGGTTGAACGAGATGACGGTCAAGAAACGATATCGTCTTCCATGCATTGATGATATTTTTGATAGTTTGATAGGTGTTATGATAATATCCAAGATTGAGTTGATATAAGGATATCATCAGTTTATGGTGAGACTACCAGGAATACCTTAGACGGGTTTTATGAGATGGTATGGGTTGTATTGATTCGTAGTGATTCCATTTGGGTTAAATAATGCGCATGTGGTATTCATTGACTTAGTTAATAGGATATTTTGTCCTTTTATAGATATTTTGGTGGTAGTTTTCATTGATGATTTCTTAGAGTCATCCCAATCAACATAATATCATTCCAAATAGCTTAACATTTGCTTGAGTACTTTTAGAGTGCATCAGATTTACTCAAAGATAACCAAATGATGTTTATTGAATAATGAAGTGAAATTATTAGGCCATGTCATCTCATTGGTTGGAGTGTAAGTGAACCTAAATAATTTCAAAGTGATGATATATTTTGAACAACCCATGAACGTCTCGGAAATTCACATCTTTTTGGGTTTACAAGGTTATTACCTATGTTTTAGCCAAGATTTATCCCATTTGAATCACCAATGTTTGGGATGACAAAGAAAGGGGTGATGTTTGTTTGGTCTAATGATTGCAAGTGATATTTCTAGGATATGGAATGTAGGCTGACCTCAACACATGTCCTCACTTTACATGTGATGGATAAATCTGATATCTTGTACTATAACACATCTAGAGTTAGAATCAGAGTAGTTCTAATGATTGAGGATCATGTGGTTGCTTATGGATCTAGGAAAATGAGACCACATGAGAGGAATTACCCTACTCATGGTCTAGAGATCGCGACAATGGTATATGGAGTGAGATATCAGAGACACTATCTAATGGATGAGAGTTTTCTAGAAAACGTGGATCATAAAGCTTCAGTTATATCTTTTATCAGTCAGAACTAAACCATTAGAAGAGGTTTTGGGTCAAGTATTTGCAGTCTTTGAACATTGAATTGGAATATACACCATGAAATGGAATCATCATTGCTGAAACTTTGATCCAAAATACACAGATAGAGGTAGTGCGGTAGTGTTATAACATGCAGAAGATAATGTACCTCTTTGTTGACATGAATCTAGATGTACAGAAATCTTAGGGGTGGGTATCCTGGACTTCGACATATGTTATACCTATACTTTTGGACCATATTAAGACTGTGTAGTATTTAGATCCATAGGGCTTATTTTTGAGAGATGAATTATATGGTGGGGATATTCCATCAAGATGGTCTCTTGGCAGTTTAAATTCCCTTCTTTTATTTTGTTGAGTATGGGTTCCCACATGATTGCATGGGGAGATGACGAGGGAGTTTCTAGCATCTATATGAGTGGTTCATCCTTTTTTGACAAGGATTTATCATTATATCCTTATATAATATTGGTGGTAAAAAATAATGAAGGATCTGGTTGGATTCATGGCTAGATGCTTCACTTGTCATTAGGTGAAAGCAGTGCATCAGAGGCCAGCTGAGCTTTTAAAGTCCCTAACCATTCTTGAGTGGAATTGGGATGATTTGACAATTGATTTTGTGATTTTACTAACCAGGATGAACCTCAATAATGATGCAATATAGTTTGTTGTGGATCAATAGACTAAGGTAGCCCACTTCTTACCTATTAGGAAAACCTTCACAGTTTATGATCTATGAAAACATTATCTGTTTGAGGTAGTAAGATTGCTTCGTGTTCTGAGAAGTATTGTTTCAGATAGAGATCCTCATTTGACATCACATTTATGGAAGGGTTATCAGATTTCCATGGAATCATGAGTCATTTGAATCACATCTTATCATCCATTGACCTATGGTCAATATGAGTAGTCTATTTAGGTTTGGGAGGATATTTTATGAGCATGTGTATTTTATTTTATTGGTTAATGGGAGCAACATATATCAATCATGGTGTTTTCATAAAATAAAATATTCCACTAACCGATCCAAATGGAAACTTTTGAGGCTTTGTATGGAAGGTCATACTGTTAGCCTCTTTTTTTGTTTGGAGGTATGTGATTAGAAAATGGTTGGTGACCATGCAAAGCAGGCATAAATCACATGTTGACCATTGAAGATGAACTTTGAAGTTCAAGGTTGGTCAAAATGTTTTCCTTTAGGATTCACATAAGGTAGGGAAACACTGGCTCAGGAAATAGGGGAAGATAGTCACTTGTTTTTTTGGCAATTTGAAATAGTGGTAAGGGTCGATCCAGTGATGTTCTATTTATCCATTCCACTATGCTATAATTCCATGCAAAATGTGTTCCATGTGTCAAAACTATGAAGACATCATCCAGACCCTTCTCATGTGATATACGTAGTGGACATCAAACTTTATTTTCATGTGTCCCTTGAAGAGAATCTGATACATGTTGTATATCATATTGATAAATATATTAGGGGTAGGAAAATACCGTTTTTTAGAGTACCATGGTAGCATGGATGAGTTCAGGATAAGATATGGGGGAGGGAGTTTGATATGTAAACATTGTGGTCAAACATGTTCACTGAGACCTTATAGTGATGCTTGGAGAAGCCCAAGGAAAGGTTGTTATATGGTGGGGTGGTTTTAAGATCATTTTTCCCAATAATGACTCGCTCTGAGTTTTTCAATAAAATTTTATTTTAATTTTGGTTTCATCATGAAAATTTGTTATTTTAATAACTGCAATTTTGGGTTGCAAGGAAACTTGAGAAATTTTGAAGAGTATCTATGAGGAGAGAGTTTTTAGAGAAAATAACCTAATGTTTGTGAATATAATCTTGTTAAAATTAATGGATTTTGGGTTTGAATGAGTTATGTTTTTTCACTGGTTCTTGGTGAGTTGAGAAACATTAAAAGAGGTTAAGTTTGTTTAAATGGAGAATGGGTATAAAAATCAACTGTACAACATTTAGACATCAGGTTAATGGGGAACATATCATGTAGTAACTCAAGGGTTTTAATTAAATAAATCCATGGTGATGGGTTTTTTCATCTTATTCCATTAAAAACATTTACACAATGTGTAATCACAACACACACCTTGTAAATTATTTACCTACTATTCCAAACATGTTGTGCAGATTCTTTTCATTCAAATTCGCCAAAGATACTCTCCTATTGATCATAGGGAAATTTTCCTATGATTTTTTAGTGTCAACATCCCTTATGTACATCCTAGTTTTATGAGAAATCCCTAGTAAGTCCTTTTTGAGTGGATTCATCATTCTTTTCCTCCTTCTCCAGCCTTTGCGGTGAAATAATTTGACCAATTTCATTGTTTGATTTGATCATAATCAGTTTTGTTCAAGGAACGTCTTTGAAATCATCTGCACCATCTTCCTCATGGATGTTGATCATTGGTAGCATTGTTGGATCACAAATTAAAGGTTAGGGTCTAAATATTAACCTGATGGTTTGATATTTGGAAAGTTATTCAATATTGTGATTGTACCATCGTAGCATGCACCCAAATCAACTAAATAATGAATTGAATTATTCTTAGAAGTCCTTTGTTTGTAATTGGCCCCTGAACTTCTATATGGATACCAATGGGGTGAGAAAACCTTGATTATAATTGAATCGGAAAATGGCTCAAAGTATGTTTATAATTAAATGTGTTCTAGGGTGATTTCTTATTATAGAATCCATAAACTACGGCTTATTTTTTATAGAAATAATTGTTAATCAATTATGAATTAAATTGAATGTGGTACACAAAAGTAGAATTGTAATTCAAATAATTAACCATTTAGAATTGTTATGTGATATTGTGATATCCATAGAGTATGATAGGGATTGTGTTCCATGCTATATTGATTACATATCGGTCTGAGATCTGGAACATGCACCCTAATATGTTGAAATGTTAATATTGAGCGGGCTTGGCCCATTCCCATGCTGTAATTCTTATAGAGAGTGGAATATTACTAGTTCCATGTTTTAATAATTATAGGGACTTTACCTAGAATATTGTAATGATTATAGGGATTTGACCAAGTTGATGGGTTAGACTATACCTGGGTTATATGGTTGTAGTTAAAATGGTTTCATGACATGGAAAGTTATATTCTTCCATGGTTATGAAGTAGGTTTTTTCACATGGTAATATGGTTTTGGTTGGTAGGATCATAATGCCTGCCTAGAGATATTATTACATGGCACCAAAACAGGAAATTTTAACATGGTTATATGGTTATGGTTCCTATGGTCATACGACATGCTTAGAGATATTCTAACATGGAGTAAAAGCAGGTAGTTATTTCATTTTATTAATTGTTAAATTAATCAATACACATGGTTATCACATTATGGCATACACTACTTATGAGACTGGTTTTTATGAAATTGTGGTGTCAACTTAATGAGATTTATTTGCACTAAATTTTGGAATCTATATTGTATAAGATCAGATTATGTGGATATAGGTTTTCACAAGTGAAATGTACCTTAAAGATGATTTCCTATTTGCGGTTGGGCTGGAATTTGGAGATGGGACCAACGTGGGGTTCGGGACCCATGAATTTAAGACTAATATTATTTTTCTTGTATATTTTTATCCTGAAATTTAGTAACATTTCAGAACCTCATTACATTATTTATTTTTAAATTTATAGGATTATTATTTTGGATTTTATTGTTTTTGTCCACTATGTCTTTACATTGATAATTTCTGTTTTATTATGAATAGTTTCTACCGTTGTGACACTTTATACTAGGGGGTATAGTATCCACACAATACATATCACATCCTCACAACTAGTCGTTAGCCTATATCATATGGGAAGGAACCCTTGAGGTCTCATAACCAACTATTTCTGTCTATGTGGTTGATTTCGATATTCTGGGACGTTACACACCTCTAATCACTTAGTTAAGTGAGTCTGATGCAAGACATCTATTTGAGTTTTTGGCATCTCATATTCAGCCGAAGATGAATCATCAAATCCAATTGTTGTAAATTGAAAAATGTATGTTAGAAAGTAAGTTGGTGTCATGACCCCTCCCCAAAAATTATACCCCTCCTGGGCCAGAAATGTGAGAAGGGACATAATGACCCCCGAGTCCCGCCTCCAGTAGGCCCCAGGTTGGCGACTAGCACCAAGGGTATAGTAACACACAAATGGGAGGAATTAACCTCTAAGAGAACACATGAAAAAGAGAGATATAATATAGACACCAACCAACTCCAACTCATAACTGAAGTATAAAAGAAAAACCAAGTGAACATATATAATTTCATGTAAAAGTACTACAATTGAAAGGAAAAACTGCAAGTCCCTAAAAGAAAGTAAAAACAGGTGCAACCACAAGCCCTAACAACTCCTCCAATCCCAAGCTCGTAGAAAACATCTTGATCTTCAACCTACTCCAAGTTACCCGAAAAACAGTTTATATATACATAGGGTGAGTATAACAGTATACTCAGTAGGATCCCCCCCAAATACTCTAGTGAAAAAGTAAATAAATCATGGTAAAGCACAGTGAACAACAAGTGAAACAAACTCTTCACCTAAACAGGTATACTAAGTTCCCAACCTCACTATGGCTACTCTCACCAAGTAACGCATACAAGAGTATATCATATAATGAATAATACCAAGGTTACCCCGCTACTAATTCCCCACTGGTTTTCCGCTTTGCCCCAAAAAAATACGTCCTGTGCATCTCTCTCTAAAGGCTTTCCTGCATTCACCTGGGCTAAGATACACAATCTGTACCATGTGCACCACAGAGGCTTTCCCTCAGAAACCTAGGAAAAGCCCCACACCATCCTCACAACCAAAAGTAACCAGGTAGTTTCCGGGAGCCACAACAGCTCGCATAACGTGTATCATACGTCGGGTATTATACCTCAAGCCATTACAGCCCATACACCAAGTAAGGATCCACAAGACATCACAACCTATACACGTTACACCTATAGTAGTCCATAGGATACTATATCTAGAATATATGTGTGTGAATAACCATAGTCCATTACAGCCCTCTACACACATATATGGGGAAAGCTAACCATTTTGCCTAATGGCACTAGTATCTACCATAAGAAGAGAGCGAGGTCAAATGGGGTAGTCAGTCATTCATCCTCCCACCAGAATGTTGGGGAAAATACTCCCCTGGGATCAGAATCCCTGGGGTGCCAGTTGCCCTTACTGACAGGGTGGAGTAGCATATAGAAACACAAAAAGTACAGAATATACTATAACTCACAACCACTCTATGGGAATAACCTAGTCTTAGACACAATTGTAGCTAATGTCTCTCGGACTCCGGGATTCCACTTCTAAGACTAGGTATCCTATAAGCACAAACCCATTTAAGGTCTTTATTAGATTACTTCATTACCTTTTTATCAATTCCAATGTATGTTCATTAATTCTTCAAAAATTAATTAACCATGAACAATTTCACATTAAATTTCATTAGCATCAACCCCAAAGTCAATTGTTCCTTCAAAATTACAACCTCATCATTAAGATCCTGTGAACTCCAACCCCATGGGTTAAGACCATTTATGGAAACATTAATTACAGAATTACATTCCCATATTACCAGGCATTCTAGAAAAGAATTCTATGCTACTAAACATAGGGGGGATCAACACTGTGAGTAGATGTACTACCAGTCAAGTCTTTTCCTCCTATAGAAAGAGTGTAGACCCATTATCCCTTGAGAGGCTAAACACGGAAAGCATGTGGCATACCCCCTGTGTCTTTGCCTCATTCGGAAGAAGGGTAAGCAAGACCAGCTGCCTTGAGCAGTGGGGAAAAGTAAAGAATATAAACAACCAAGGAATCAAAAAGCATCCCACAATCACATCCATCCCATTCCATCATCCCTAGTGTCCTCCACGACACTCAAATTCATAAACCAATGCATCTCGCCACTCTAGGCGTCAACCGCTACCACAACCAAAAGGACTCTATGCCTCCACATATCACAACACCCCTCCAGGGTCACATCACGACACAAGTAGAATGAAATCAAACATCACATCAATTGGGATATGGCCCTTTCAACAGACAAGAGGGTAACTCAGAACCCTTCAAGGAATTATCAAACAATTACATTCTTTAAACGATCTTGAATTAACAGATTTAATCCATTAGTTCCAAAATCGGGAACCCAACCAGTAAGCTATCACAAAAGATCATACATGATTACTATGCCAATTTGATTTACATCAAATTACAATAGGATTTATTTCAAATGAACCTTTTTCTTTATACAAACAAATATCAATTAGTCCCAGTTTATGCTTTTTACCAATTTCCACCAAGAACAACTGCTATGCAAGGCAGGCATAGATGTCACACTATCTAGCAAAACATGAGGCAATAACATACGATCGATAAAATTTCTTTTTCCAGTTTAAAGTATTTTATTATGTCAATTCCATTGTCATCCAGTGGGATTCAACATTCTAATAATACGGTTGCATGTAAAAGAAAGAGAAGCAATGAATCCCCTACCTCAAGGTTTTTGACGAAAACCCCAACAACGAAGGACACATAAGAAAGTCGGGTTGATTCTCCAAAAACCCTAATTAAATCTCTCCTCATAGTAAGATAAAGACTAAAGCTCATCATATTTGGCATCCACACACTTAAATATAACCATAACGGGTGTAGATCTAAGAAACTGAGAGAAGATGAGAAGTAGATCTAAGTAGATCTAAAAAACCCAATAAGAACGATCCCATACCTCAAGAAACCGGATTCGATTCACAAAGAGAAGCCTCTGGATTGCCTCTAAAACACTTGGGAGAGGTTCTAATACCTCCAAGGAAGGGTAATCCTGATTTATGACTACTTAGGGGATTGAAAGAACGATTTAGAGGCAAAATGAGTTAGATACACAATTTTAGGATCTAAGATTAAGTGGCCACACGGTTAGACTGCACGGTTTGACAAACCGTGCGATACCCATGTGTTAGCTTCTACCACATCAAACACTCCTTACAAGGTTGGTTTGCATGGTTAGACAAACCGTGAGCTAACCGTGCATTAGCCATTGCCTCTAAGACCAGCCTTGTACGGTTTAGCTGCATGGTTTAGGAAAACCGTGCACTAACCGTGCGAAAGCTATTGCCCTTTAATCATCCTTAAAAGTCCACCCAAATGCACCCCCCAAGTCACCATGACCTACCAGAACACCTCTAACACACCATTTCCACAAATTAATAGGCTGCAGAGGTCTGGGACATTACATTAGATACCTCTCAAAACATTCTCACCCTCAAGAATCTAAAACTTACCTAAAGTGAAAATGAAACAGGGTCTGAACAACGACCCCTCGAGATACCTCTCAAAAGAGAGAAAGCTACAAAAGAAACAAATAGAGCCATATCATAAACATAAATGTTTCATAACCACATAATTTACATCAAAACCTGAAAAGAGTTAAACATCAAACAAATCTAGGTACTAATCACGTAACTGTGATACACGTTCCCAAGTACTCTACTCCAAGCCACCATATCTCCACAAGACACAAACTAAAGGAATAGAACGCACATGAAACACATTCTCCTTGTGGTCTTGGATCACCACAAGTCTCTCCTAAAACGTTTCATCATCATCAACATCGATCTCGCCCCAATCGATAATGTGAGAGTCATCATGAAGGTAATGAAGGAGCTGTGATATATGGAAAACATCATGTATCCGACTCATCTATGGGGGAAGTGATACTCGATACGCCACATCTCCAACATGAGCTAACACCTTGAAAGGACAAAAAAAGTGGGGAGAAAGCTTACTTCAATGACCAAACCTTTACTGCCCATGACGGGGAGTCACCATCAGAAACACATGATCCCCAACATTAAACTCTAAGGGTCTCCTTTGTTGATCGGCATAAGATTTCTGATGATCCTGCACTGTCTTCATCCTCTCATGAATCACCTGAACCATCTCTGTTATATTCTGCACTAGTTCCGATCCAAGAATTGTGACACTCCGACCCCAGTCCAGTACAACGGAGAACAGAAAGGCCGACCATACAAGGCTTCAAACGTTTCCATACCGATGGTGGAGTGAAAACTATTATTGTAAGAGAACTCCACCAAGGGTAAGTTCCTCATCCATGAACCTCCTAAATCAAGAACACAAGATCATAACATGTCCTCAAGATTCTAGATGGTGTTCTCTGTCTGAACATTTGTTTGAGGAAGAAAAGCAGTGCTAAGGCATAGTTGAGAACAGAAAGCATGTTGGAGACCTCTCCACAATCTAGAGGTAAAATGAGGATCTCGATCAAAAATGATCATCCTTGGGACTCCATGAAGTCTCACCGCCTCTTCTAGATACTTCCTCGACAAAACATCCACTAATCTTGACTCCTTTATTGCTATAAAGTGGGAGGATTTTGTTAAACGATCCACTACCACCCAAATAGCATCATTTCCTCCAGGAGATCGAGGTAAACCAGTAACAAATTCCATTGAGATGTCCAACCACTTCCACTGAGGATTCTGTAATGGTTGTAGAAGACCACCAGGAACACGGTGTTCAGCCTTCACCTTCGGGCAGACCAAACATCGAGATACAAACTCCGCAACTATACGTTTCATCCCAGGCCAGCAAAACTAACTCCTCAAGTATCGATACTTCTTTGTCATGCCAGGATGTACTGCTAAGGGTGAAATATGGAACTCTTGGAGAATCATCTCACACATTGCCAAGGGAACAAAAATCTGTACATGATACAACACTCGGTGTTGTTCATCCTCATACCAACCATCAGGGGCCTCACCACAAACAACTCGGTCTCTCCAAACCTCCACATCAAGATCCCCCAACTGGGACTCTTCCACCTTCTACATCAGGGATTACTGTACCGTCATCCAAAAAAGACAACCTCTACCCCAAACTTCTCCCATATCAAGTTGTAATGCTGACAGTTCTTCCATTACTCTCCAGGAATCACCGGATTCACGCACAGCATCACTATGTGACTTTAGACTCAGCGCCTCAGCTACCATATTCCCCTTTCTAGGTGTATATGATATTTCGAAGCTGTATTCCTGCAAGGACTCCATCCACCGACGCTTTCATAAGTTTAATTTATGCTCAAGGAAAACATACCTCAAACTATTATGATCTATAAAAACCACAATGCACTCACCAATGAGGTAATGTCTCCATAACTTCAGAGAAAACACCACGACTGTCATATTAAGATCATGGGTAGAATAGTTGTGTTGAGGGGAACGCAACTACTGAGACCCATAAGAAACAACTGAACTCTGCTGCATGAGAACATAGCCTAACCCCAGATGTGAGGCATCGCAGAAAACATCAAACTGGACTCCCTCAGCTGGAAGACAAAGGACTAGAGCACTTACTAAATTCTCCTTTAGATACTCAAAAGCTACCTGGCACTGATCAGTCCATATGAAAGTCTAATCCTTCCTGGTCAAAGATTTTATAGGAGTCACAACCCATGAGAAATTGTCTACTAACCTCATGTTGTAGCCTGCGAGACCATGGAAACTTCGCATCTCTAAAACGGTCTTGGGGGCTTCCCAAGACACAAATTATTCTATCTTCGATGGATCCACATATACTCCCTATTGGGACACATCATGACCCAAGAGAAGGACTTATCAAGCCCAAAACTCACACTTCGACAACTTCCCGAATAGCTGGTGTCGACGAAGAACTCCCAAGACGGCTGGTAGATGCTCTGCATGCTCCTCTTTAAATGTGGAGTACACAAGGATTTCATCGATGAAAACTACTACGAACTTGTCCAGGAACTCACGGAAAAAAGCATTCATCAATCCCATGAATACAACTGGAGCATTCATCACGTCAAATAGAATTACAAAATACTCGTTATTCCAATGACGACAACGGAAAAAGTCTTCGGGATATCCTCATCCTTCATAAGCATTTGATGATATCCTGACCGCAAGTCGATGTTTGAGAGCCAACTAGCACCCTTAAGTTGATACAATAAATCATCAATCCTTGGAAGAGGATAGCAATTCTTTATAGTCACTTTTTTCAAGTGATGATAATCGACACACAACCACAAACTGCCATCGACCTTCTTTATGAACAAAACTGGTGCACCCCATGGTTACACACATGGTCGAACAAAACCACATTGTAACAGACCATCAAGTTGTATACATAGCTCTCACAACTCATGAATGGGCTATCCTATATGTGGACATAGAGATAGGATATGCTCCTGGTTGTAGCTCGATCCAAAAATTGATCTCTCATCAAGGGGGTAGTGCTACAACCTCTTCTGGAAAGACATCAGGGTACTCCTCCACGACCCTAGGAAAAGCCAACTATTGAACCTATGTTGAACTCAGCATCACCTCATGCATCACGGATGATAATTATGGAATGCGTCTATGACCCATCTGAGGATCTCACTCACCAACAAACACCACTTTCCCTTCATCTGCACCAAAGAAAACGACCTTCTTCCTAAAGCAATCCACAATAGTCTGTACTTAATACAACTAATCCATGTCGAGGATGAAATCATATAGTTGTATTCATAAACATAGGAAATATCCCCAAGAGCGGTGTTGTCCCAACACAAGCTCACAGTCTCTACAAACTTCAAACAAGTCAGCTCGACCTCCAACTGGGATAGTCAACACCAAGGGCACTGGAGGCCTCTCTACCTCAAGTCATAAAGCATGGACAAGGGTAGGTGATATGAAGGATTGTGTCATTCCGGAGTCATCCAAGGCATACACCAAGGTAGAAAACAAGCAAAGGGTACCTTGAACGACATTTGGCTCACTTGGTGCTGGAAATGCTAGAGCATGAAGCTGACCATGACCTCCTCCACGACCTCATGACCCTGATGACAACCACCACCATGGTCATGCTCTACTCTCTGAGGATGGAGAGCGTAATGGAGATGTCCTCTGCCTACCCCATCTACCCTCTACTGATCTAAAGCTAGTGTGACTGGCTGCTGATGCCTCGGCGAAAACAGCCTCAACAGAGGAACCTGGAGTGTAACACATGGTGCACGATGACTACTCTGAAAGGTTGGGCACTCCCACTGCTAATGGCCATGACCACCACAAGAAAAAAAGCACCAGATACCTTGGCCTAGGCTTGAGAGTCGCTGCCTCTGGAGAAACGAGATGTGAAGGGCTAGAACCTACCCACAACTGAACAGAAACTCTTCTGCCCTGAAAACTGGGAACCCCAGACCACATCCTTTATTCATGAGGGATCATGATGATACCCCTATCGTGATGATCCAGTCCTGGCCAAAGTCATCTCGACAACCTCTACCCTCACCAGTACTTCAAGATATGTCTTCAGCATAAATGTGTTGAACTAGCACTGGATCTATGGATGCAAAGCCTCCTTGAAATTCCTCACCCTAGCCTCCTCATATGGCAGTTGGTCAGGAGCATACCGTATAAGGTCCTTGAAACAGATTTCAAACTCTCGAACACTGGAGCTCCCCTGTCGAAGGGTAAGAAGCTATGGGCGACTGGATGCCTTCACAGTCGAGGAAAGGAACTTGACTCTAATCTTGTCTCAGAACTCCTCCCATGAGATCACTGATTCCTCACGATACCCAAGGAACAAGAACCACCAATGCCTCGCTGCTCCACGTAGCATCGTCACAGCTAAGGACACCTATTTCTCCTTACGAGTACGAATCGAACTGAAGTCGATCCCAACCCCCTCTAACCAGTCTTCCAAGACTGCATCTAAAACAGATCCCTCATACTTTTGCAGACTCTGGTGCTAAAACTCTTAGATTGTCTTCCTACAAGTGTTGTAGTCATCAACCTCTACCCTGTGGTGATCTGCTTGAACAACTTGCTGGACATCTTCTGCGTGAACCTGGTGAGGACGTCGACCTGGATCCATACCTTTAAAATAACCAACTGTTAAACTCCCGAATCCTGGAATATGGAAGACTCAACATTAAATAATTTATTGTTTTCTTTCATTCATTTTAGGTTATTCTATCCCAAGGTCTACCCATTCAAACACAGGCACAAAGAAGAATGATGCATGATCATTTCCTATGTCTCAACCCTGCAACTAGTATCACATTGCTTAGTAGCCGTTGTAAACATAAAGGTCCATACATTAGATCATAGGGGGCCCTAAATGCCTATGTCTCAGCTCGTCTCAAGTGTTTACCTCATTTTCCAATCATGAATAACACTGTTGCCCGACCAACCCTTGCAACCTCACCTATTCCTACCTCCAAACTCCACCCTATCCCTCAACCTGAGATCTAATACCACTCTGTCATGACCCCCTCCCCACAAAGTGTACCCCTCCTGGGGCAACAATGTGAGAAGGGATATAATGACCCATGATTCCCACCTCCAGTAGGCCCCAGGTTGGTGACTAGCACCGAGGGTATAGTAACACACAAATGGGAGGCATTACCCGCTAAGAGAACACATGCGAAAGAGAGAGATAAGATAGACACCAACCAACTCCAACTCAGAACTGAAGTATAAAAGAAAACCCAAGTTCACATATGTAATGTCATGAAAAAGTACTACAACTGAAAGGGAAAACTGCAAGTACCCAAAGGAAAGTAAAAAAAGCTAAAACTACAAGCCTAAACAACTCATGCAACCCCAAGCTAGTAGAAACCAACTTGATCTCCAACCTACTCTAAGTGACCTGAAAAACAGTTTATATATTCATAGGTTGAGGATAGTAGTATACTCACCAGGATCCTCCACAAATAATCTCGTGCAAAAGTAAAGAAAGCATGCTAAAGCACAGTGAACAACATGTGAAACTAACTCGTCACCTAAATAGGTATACTAAGTTCCCAACCCCACCGTGGCTACTCTCACTGAGTAACACATACAAGAATATAGCATATTTTAATGAATATCAAGGGCACCCCGCTAGTACTTCCCCACTGGTTTTCCAATTTTCCCCAACGATGTGCATCTCTCCTCGAAGGCTTGCCTGTAGACACCTGGGTGAAGCACCACACCATCCTCACAACCAAAAGTAACTAGGTAGTTTTCAGGAGCCACCACAGCTCGCATAACGTGTATCATACATCAGGTATTATACCTCGAGCCATTAAAGGCCATACACCGAGTAGGGATCCTCAAGCCACTATAGCTTATAAACGATACACCTATAGTTGTCCATAATATATTATATCCAGAATATATGTGTGTGAATAACCACAAGCCATTACGGCCCTCAACACACATATATGGGGAAAACTAACATTTATTCCCAATGGCACTAGTATCCACCAAGAGAAGAGAGCGGGGTCAAAGGGGGTAGTTAGCCATTCATCCTCCCACTGAAATGTTGGGAAAAACACCCCCCAGGGCTCAGAATCATCGGGGTGCTAGTTTCCCTTACTGATAGGGTTGGGTAGCGTATAGAAACACAAAAAGTACCGAATATACTATAACTCACAACCACACTATGGGCATAACCTAGTCTTAGACACAACTGTAGCTAACGTCTCTCGGACTCCGGGCTGCCACTTCTAAGACTAGGTATCCTATAATCACACAACCATTTAAGGCATTTATTAGATTACTACATTCCTTTTTTATCAATTCCTATGTATGTTAATTAATTATTCATACGTTAACTAATCATGAAAAATTTCACATTAAATTTCATTAGCATCACACCCAAAGTGAATTGTTCCTTCAAAATTACAAAATCATCATTAAGTTCCAGCGAACTCCAACCCCATGGGTTGACACCATTTATTCAAACATTCATTACAGAATTACTTTCCCAAATTCCCATGCATTCTATAAAAGCATTCAATGCTACTAAACACAAGGGGGCTCAACACGGTGAGTTGATGTACTATCCGTCGAGTCTTTTCCGCCTATAGCAAGAGCATAGACCCATTATCCCTTGAGATTCTAAACACAGACAGCATGTGGTATACCCCACGTGTCTTCGCCTCTTTCGGAAGATGGGAAAGCAAGACCCACTACCTTGGGCAGTGGGGAAAAGTAAATCAGATAAACAACCAAAGAATCAACAAGCATCCCACAATCACATCCATCCCATTCCATCATCCTTGGTGTCCTCCCCGACACCAACATGCATAAACTGGTGCATCTAGCCACTCTAGGAGTCATCCACTGCCACAACAAAAAGGCCTCTATGCCTCCACATATCACAACACCCCTCCAGGGTCACATCACAACACAAGTAGTAGGAAATCAAATATCACATCAATTGGGCTATGGCCCATTCAACAAACAAGAGGGTTACTCAAAACCCTTCAAATAATTATCAAACTATCACATTCTTTAAACCATATTGAATTAACAGATTTGATCTATTGGTTCCAAAATCAGGAACTCAACCAGTAAGCTATCACAAAAGGTCATACATGCTTACTATGCCAATTTGATAACATCAAATTACAACAGGAACTAGATTTGTTCACATGCCTTTTTATCTTTAGCCAAACAAATATTAATTAGTCCCAGTTTACGTTCTTTACCAATTTCCACCAAGAACAACTGCTAAGCAAGGCATTCATAGATATCACACTATATAAAAAAACATGAGGCAATAAAATATGATCGATACAATTTCATTATCCGGTTCGAAGTATTTTATTAGGTCAATTACATTGTCATCCCGCGGGATTCAGCATTATAACAAAATAGTTTCACGTAAAAGAAAGAGAAGCAACGAATCCCCTACCTCAAGGTTTTTGACAATAACCCCAACAACGATAGATGGACAAGAAAGCTTGGTTGATTCCCCAAAAACTCGCCTTAGATCTCTCCTCCTAGCAAGATCATGACTAAATCTCATCATATTTGGCATTCACACACTTAGATCAACACATAACGGGCGTAGATTTAAGAAACCGAGAGAATATGAGGAGTATATCTAAGTAGATCTAAGAAACCAAACAAGAATGATCACATACCTCAAGAAACCAGCTTAGAATCGCGAAGAGAAGTCTCTAGATCACCTCCAAAACGCTTGGGAGAGGTTCTCCTACCTCCAAGGAAGGGGAATTTTGAGTTATGGCCGCTTAGGGGATTAAAAGAAAAATTTAGAGGAAAAAAGAGTTAGATCCACAATTTTAGGTTCTAAGACTATGTGCCCGCACGGTTAGTCCGCACAGTTTAACAAACCGTGCGCTAACCGTGCGTTAGCTTCTACCTCATCAAACACTCCTCGCACTTTTAGGCCACACAGTTAGAAAAACCGTGTGCTAACTGTGTGTTAGACACTTCCTCTATGAACATCCTTGCACAGTTTAGCCACACGGTTTTGGCAAACCGTGTGATAACCATGTGAGACCTATTGTGGTTTAATCGTCCTTAAAAGTCCACCCAAATGCACCCCCAAGTCACCTTGACCTTCCAGAACACCTCTAACACCCCATTTACACAAAGTAATGGGTTAGAGAGGTCCAGGCCATTACAGTTGGAATATTTGAGAACAATCAAGTATGAAAGGAAATACTCATTTTCCACTATCTATGTTTCTATGATGAAAAAGTTACATAGTTTACATTTAGTGCCATCTACATCTTCTACTCCACCTCCATCGGTTTTAGCTGAGGTGAAATTGATTTAGTGTATAGTTTGAGAGAATCTTCCTGGTGCTATGGGAGATTATCATGAAACTCATTAGGAGAATCTGAGGTAGATTAGATTTCACAATTAGAACATTTCAAAACTACTCATGGAATTTTTAAATAAAGACTGAAGTCTTCAAGAAACCAAAAAAATGTCCATTAAGTATTACCTTTCTGTGGTTTATACCAAACATGTCTTTAACAATCATTTGAAGTTTTTGAATGAGAATCTCATAATTCAACCTGACACCATGGATCTCAAGGAGAATGTAGATCATATAAAGGTGATGAATACATAGATTATGTTTTTTATAGAGGAATAGAATGGCGTTTTTAGTTCTACAGAAAGAGGATGAAATATGATTATGTATTATTTCAATATTATGAAGCCATTTTTGTATGTGTAATTTTTTTTTCTTTATCCCAAGGCCATACCCATGTCAATATTTGATTATTATCCTTCTACAAACTCATTCCCTTCATAGTACTAGCATATCAGAATGTCTCCTAGGAAAGCCATGTAGCAGCTCAGACAAGTTATCCTCAGAGAGATTCCTACCTCTACATCAACCCCACCAACATCAAAATATATCCCTTAATCATTTGATAAAGGATAGGTTCATGATAATCCTATTACCCGTAATGGGAGTGACACTAATTGACACTAGTGTTTTATAGGGACTTTTGTTGTATTTTTCTAGGTATCTTTCTTGTGCTATAATATAATAATTTTTGGAACTTACTGACATATCTCTCATATCCTCCATTTCATTGATTAATCTCCCTTTGATACTTTTTATATATCCTTTTATATAATACCCATGATACATTTTTGTTAATTCAAAAAGGGGGAGAACCAGTTGGATGGAATTTACCTTTTAAAATTTTGGACAATATTTATCTTTGATCTAAATCTTATTACTTATTCCTTTCGATGTCCCTATTATTTTTTATTTGATACTATTACTATAAATCAGTGAACATACATTTAAAAATATTAATTACACTTATATGTGACTTATATTTGATACCACATCTTTTAATATTTGATAAATATCTAATATTTTTCATTTTAAATGTTAATCAGACTGTAATCTATTGAACTCAACTATTTTTTTATAAATTTATTTTACACATTTTTTATAAAACACAACGATTTTTGATCATCAAAAAGGGAGAGGTTGTAGGAAAATCCTTTTTCAAATTCTCATAAATAATGTTTATTATGTTTCTAGTAAGGTTTATATTATATGATAACATTTTATAATATAAATAAATCTGATGAAATTTTCGCTATGTGTTGGGATGAGTCACCGATAGTTTAAAATGACAATATTCCATCCTTGAGACACCTCCAAACATGACAAGTCGCCAAAACTGGGTAATTAGTTAGATGAGCTACTTCCAGGTTGAGACACCAATAGACCTGAGTCATAATTGAGATGTGATACCATCGGCCTGAGTTGCCATTAAGATAAGTTACCACCAGAGATGTCTTTGCATCAGGATGTCTTTCGACCCGATTTGTTGTCGTCACTGTTATTATTGATTTGAATTAATTACTCCCAATTACTATATGAATGGATTTAATGAAAAATGATTATTTAATTATTATTAATTTAACTATTTCCTACATACATTAATATCAATATCCAGGATCAGTATGATGATACAAAAGATATCAATTTGTTTAAAAGGTTGGGGCCGAAGCCTCATTTATTATTAAATCAAAGAAAAGACATCTTTAACTTGCTAGAGGGAGACCAATTACATTGCCCGAAGGACCATTGGGAATTTAGTCCATTACATGGCCTGTAGGCCACAATTTTTTGGCCCAAGGCCCATTTTGTGAATAGTGCTGCTATAGTACCCACACTGCAACAGTACCACACAGTACCCACTGCTGATACAGTGCCCTGCCGCCGCTATAGTGACCTGCAGCCGCTACAGTGTCCGTCATTTCTACAGTTCCTCCACTGCTACAGTATGTTATTGTACTACTAAAATATTCTTCTAATGGACTATTCATCATGAAATAATTTTAATTCTCAGAATACTCCCTTCTAGACAAGAGATATAAATGATTCTTGATTAAGAAGTTTGTTTAACTTGTTAAATACCAGAAGGATCATCACTTGAGAGTTCACAAATTGTAATCCTACTAATATTAATTTGTTAAAGAGGGGAACTCCTTAATGATCAGGATAATTTCATACTAACAAAAAAGATAACATTTTATACTCTCTATTCAGATAATACATTTAGAGAAGTAACGTGTGGTCCAAACTAAGCCACATCTAAGGACACTCAATCATTTGGAGCACTTCATACAAAGAATCATTAATGATTCCATTTTTATATATTATTTATTTATCCATATGTTATTTTATTTTATATTCTGGTAGTGTGTTGTTTTATCTACTTATCAACACACACTATCTCCTGGGCTAGAATTGAATAATTCTTGATAACATCTATCTTAGTTTTCATCTTCTTACCCAATGTGTTGGTTGAAAAGGTCCCGATGTGGACTATGTTTTTTTATACCCATAATTAACAATAGAAGAAGAACTAGAGCCATGAAATCTTGCATGTTCTTTCTTGTGTACCTAATCTAGGATTTGGATTAGATTATAGATGTATAATCTACAAAGAATTGGGTGATTGCCAAGTGTAGGGGATTAGCTTTTAGAATGATACTGAACCCCTTGTTTTTATTCTTCTGTGTGATTTTTTTCATTATTTCATAAATTTAAACTGTATTTGGTTTTAAAAATTAAATAAAATTATTGATTTGATAGTTTATATTAACCAATATTTATATAATTATTTGAGTGATTAAATCAATTCCACAAGTTAAAGTAATATTTTCACTACTTTAACTGAGAACTAATAAAGAATTGAGGAATATTTTAAAATATCAAAATCTTTTTAAACTATTATTTTTATTAACTCGGTGATTTTTTTTTACTTTCAGGGTTTTTTAAACTAGTTTTTAATATAAATGTTTATTAAGAACTCAATTAAAACCCAATTGAGTTACTCACTCTAAGAAACATTAACAACCAAAACATCCATTATAATTTCATAGGAATATTCACTTTTTATATTCCGAGAACACCTTATTCTTATTTGTATAATTAGTATTTTAATTTTGGGCCTTATTATTCAAGGTTATTCAAATTATTTCATCTTCTTTGTAACTGGGTTCATATTTATTCATAGTTTTTAGGTTATTTCAAATTTTATAATAACTCCAAACATACAACATTTTAATTTAAGTACCCTTAGTACTTTATTTGTACAATTATCCCAATCCCAGAGGAATTATACAATTTTATCAAACATGTTATTTATATAATTTTATATCACATAATCGCCAAATTATTTCCTTTTTATCTTTCTTCTTGCATTTCTCATTCCTTGTGAATTTAAAAGAGTTATAATTTTCACCCATACGTATATTCCTGATAACATTATCCTTATTTATCTCAGAGGACATGAGAACACTATACATACCATCAAGTGTAAGTATTGTAGATTTTCTATCTTAATGGTTTGATACTTTTTTAGGAAAATGTTTTAAAAAGATGCATGGAATTTTCATAACCACAGCTGAATCTTACAACTTATCAAGAAATTTTTTTATATCGTTCTATTATTCATGAAATTATATGAAAAATTCATCTAAATATTTTTCATTCTTCGTCTTTAGATCATCATATTTTAATCTCCACAACTACATTCTTTACACCTTCACTAATTTGTTTTCATCATTAATAAATTTTTCTTTTTACAATAATTATTTAACAATCTTTTTTGCATTTTCATTATGAAATTCACTCTTATATATGGAAGATATAATAGAATTTAGAGCATGCTCATAATTCCCATGATGCTTTAAATTATTTGATGTAATGGATGTACCATGAGAATGAGGGGAGAAACAATCTATTGAAACCTCCAAATCATCTAGACTAGTTGGAAAGAGATATGATAACATCTTATCATTTTAAATGTGATAATTCTTCAAAAAAATTAAAATCTATTAATAGAATTTTATTTTTTAAAAAATAATGTCTCAAATTTTTTTGAATGAATCATGAAACAGAGATAAACCACTTCACGGTAGCTTCAAGAAGCAGTGATTCAATACATGCGACCCTAATTGTGATACCAATTAATAATACACATGATGGATTAGTGGAATCACTGATGGTTGAGTGGTTGAATAAATGATTTAAAATTCTTATTTATTTTCCCATTAAATTATCTTTTTTTCCAATATGAGTAAATCGACCAAGATTTTAAGTCATACACACATGTGCACATAGACATGACACAGTTGAATTTAAATGTTTCACTAATGAAAAAGAGTATATAATCCCTGTCATGATTTGAAAAAAGATGATATCACAAAGTATACTAGAAAAAATCCTATAGATTACCAAATGTAGGGGACAACAATGAACTTGTGATACATAATAGTCAACCAATAATTTATATGAATGCCATATATTAATACCAGAATAATATTTTTTAAACAATAAGAAAGTATTAAAATGCTTTAAACTTTGAGTACAGTGTCACTGTGTTTCGTCCATCCTCCCAACTTTGCATTATAACACATTTCATTTTCTTTTTCCTCTTCAACCTCTTTCATAGTGGTGAGTAAGAGCCACTTATGCTTCCTTATTATTATTTTTCTATTCAATATGGAAAATGTTAATGTGTATCAAATCTTTAAAAAAAATTATAAAAAACTATTCCATATTAAATTTCACCTTTTATATAAAAAAATATTGAAGAATATTATTTTCATAAAATATTTATGGTTATTGTTATGAAAAATGAACAATTCCTCTCCAAGGTCAACCCTTACAGAATCCTTCCCCAGGTTTATCGTATCTTTGAATATAAAAATACTTAATTTAAAATTCCCTGATTTAATGTTTCATGTTCTTGACCCTTTAATAGTTCTTCAAATCTCAAAATATCATTCTCTTCATAAAACTCCAATGAAATCCACTATAATTATTTCTTATTTAATAAGATTTATTATTTTTCAGGAATCCATGGAAAAAAATATTCTTATCATGTTGAGTCATCGAATGATCGAAAGAGAAAAAAAACTTTATTGAGATATTTATTAAGATGAATAATAGATCGCTATGAATAAAGTGATTTCCATCTATATTTTTTATATTTAAATTAAGAAAAAATCATATCTTCTATATAATATAATTTATGAAATTCGTCAAATTATGGAAGTCATAACCTCCGTGTGGTAGTCTAATGATTTTATAGTTAACTACTTTTATTCATCTATTTATTTTTGAAAGACATTAAAAATCCTATGAAATCCAATGTGATACACTATAAAGAAGAATTTAATAAAAAATCACAATTTATATTCTTAATTAATATAGATCCTTAATAATCATACATTGAAGCCATGTAGAGTCCCCAAAGGCAAACACTAAAGTCACATAGAGTCTTCATTTTTATATGATGAGTCACATGACTATGAAAATTCATAAAAAATTATGATATTTCATATAAATCTTCCTTGGGAGTTATATGTTATCAGGGATGACTTTTAAAAATAGTGAAATCCATTCCTTCATTAAAGTCATATTCCGGATAGTGAAAATCCAAAAAAGATCATGTAAAAATTAGACAATTAAAGCTCGAGAAACTATAATACATATTAAAGCGTTATCAAATAACACTAATTATCTTCCAACCACATTCACATATCTTCAAACATCCAAAAACCAACACCTAACATAAATAAATATTATATAATTTGATTTTTGACATTATTTGTTACTTAAAAAAATTGGAGAGGGGAGACCAAATCCACATAAAACTTCTCCAAACCATATTTTAAATATGACTTCCATATGTAAATAGGAATTTATTTGATCTCATAACATAGAAAACATCTTCTTTGTCCTTTAAAAAATTCTACTATGTTCATATTATTTTCTAAATATTTCAACTCAAGGGTTGAGCACAACACTTAAAATACTCTGATAATTACTTAATCTAATAAAGTTTAAAAACCTATAATCCAATCCAATAAGGAAGATGTTATTCAGATATCTCCCTATATCACCATAATGAATAATATGGATATGATAACTACATCCAAATCCATTCCAAATAATATAGTTTTATATTAATGATTCATTAATATTCTAGTTTGCTGATTTCTTACCAACATGTTACTTTTCTATAATAAAATTTTAATTAATATATTATCACATATCAATATATTGATTCAGCATAAAAAAATCAAAGAATATCACACATGGTTCCACCACATTTCAAAACTAATCATATATACAATTATTACATATCCTTCAAAAAAGTTCCACATTTCTGTAAACCATAATAAATTACATAACGTGGAAGGAATCATGATAAATTTATCATATATCAAGTATGAGTGAATAAAAATTCAACTCAACTCATCTAATAATAAATAGATGAAATTTAATGGAATAAAATAATTTCTTGATCATCCTATAAGAATCCAATACCACTATATAACGAGACTACAATATTTGTTTACTTGGTCATTCTAGGATTATCAAACTCAAGATATTCCACTATGAATCATATTTTTCCCTATATCATCTATTTATCTTTACCAATGATTTAAAAATAAAATCACACTCTCAAAAAATAATTTATGTTGTCTCTATGAAAATGTCTTGTTTTTGGGGTTATATTATATGATATAGATATTAATATACCATTCTTATTTCTAATCCAGAAAAAATTATATATAATTACAATTATTGTAAGAAAACATAGATTCATAGGACAATAAACTACATCAAAAAGATGAATTTTCCCCAACTTTATAGCCCAAGGTATAACACTAAGTTATTAATCACGATTCATCAATATGACCGTTGATTATGTACACATAGACCACACACAACATTAAAAAAATTATCATGACTGTGTGAATTATAGTTACTTAGTAAAATTGTTTCTAACTATCCTAACCAATCATCACAAGTTATTATCTCCAAAATCGCCATGTGATAAAAACTAGTGAGGATATGTTCAATGAAATAATGTAAATCATCACACCTATAGATATAAATTCTAATATTATCATGAAACATCATCCACAAAAATATAAATGATTCATCCAATATAAAATATTATATATATATATATATATTTGTGTGTGTGTCAATAAAACAATGTAATGTACAATATTTAGATTTCCATACACTTATAACACATCTTGAATAGATGTGAGTAATAGTATGTAAAAATATAAATTACACAATCATGGCTATCACAGTGGAGACTCCAAAACAATAGTAACCATAATTTCTATTCACCTCCACCATCTAAGATTATTCACTAAGAAAATCTATTATTCTCTATGGTTATAAGAAATAACAACACATGAGTTCACAAGCCATATTGTCATCCCATGAAGTGAGCTGGCCCTATGGAAAACTAGTGTCGGTACGAATCCCCAATAAAAAATATTTAATAAAAACCAACACTTCAATATAGAATTATTAATCATAGTGATTTTCATGACCAATCCTTATTAAGAAAACTATATCTCAGTTTCAGCACACTCACCAAATAAAAATTTATATATGTGTGGGTGTATGGGTGTGTGAATATCTATACCCATTATTTTAAATATAAGAAAAATAATGACCACACAAATAATGTTCTTTATATAGCACTATATACTTATTCCCCATCATATTATTCTATATTCCCTATATAATTACCCAACCTTTTAAAATTATGTAATCTAGTTATTTCAACTATAATTCTCTTTTTTACTTTAGTATAGATCATTTTGGTTTTTAGTTTTAGATAGTTATGTCCTAACTTATACTTTTAAAAGTAGAAACTTCTACTCATTATCCATTTTTTAAGAAAATGAATATTTTCCAAAGAAAACAAGTTTTATTTTTATAAAAAACGTCATGACATTAAACATGGATTCTTATTTTTTATTTTTCCATCTAGAAATCATGTGAAATCGTTTTAAAACATGGTAAAGGAACAAAACTCTCAGTAAGGGGTACAAAAATATATGAAGAAACCATTAGTAATGAATGAAAACATTTTCAAAATGTAATATATTTTACACATAAGAATTATGTTCTTTATCCTACACCTTTGAATCATATGATTCCTATAAAACCATAGAAAGAATACATTAATCATAAAGGTAACCTCTGGTATAATTTTCATATCACTCTTACAAATAAATTTTCTCTCCTGACTATATAGGGAGTAATCATCATTGTTACACTTTGAATAACCATCATAATATATTACCATTAACTATTAGGGGAAACCAAACCAGTTAACTCAGTCCCTTTACCTAATGCATTGGAGATATATAATGGTCTCACCCACCCTTGGGTTATCATAGAACCACCCATCATCATAACAATTCCCATGAACCATATCATATTCACTACACATATATATCACATAAAAGATACATTCATGAGAGAAATAACTTTTCCATTTTGTAATCTCTTTTCTTTTTTTACATGCTGCACACTCATAATTGAAAACATTTTATTTGAAAAAAAATGTGTAAAATTATAATATAAAATTAAAAATATTAAAGTGTAAAAAAAGAGGGAAATATCATTCATGCTTTATGTGTAAAGGCATCCGTTCAAAATATTGTAAAAATACACTTTAAATTGTATTTTTAAAAGTGATGTCCCTTACAAATATCATATCAATGAAGTGATAATTAATAAAATCAATGGAATATGTGTACACACTATAAAGCCACATAATATAGAAAAATATAATAAAAATTCATTGCAATAAAAATATTATTTCCGCATAATAAATGGGGTAAAAGTTTAACCCAAATAATGGAAATTAGGTTAAAAATTCCCCTAACTTATGTTCGAAATCATTCTGCACATATACTTAATGTCATCTTGAACAATGTCTCAGTGAGAACCGTCGTAAGGAACTTTTCTTTGGACTTTTGGTGACACCAGCAGTTATTGGACATGGGGAAACGTCTTATGAAGGTAAATGGGCATAAAATATAACATATACAAGTATTCAGAGGTATTAGTAGAAGGGGGGTGAGTGGTCATATTTATAGGAGAGGAGAGGGATGTTTTGACTATTTTATTCTTTTGTTTGTTATTTTGGATCAAGACTGGGAATAGTGATGATTCCTATGACTAAGTACATTAACTAGTGCATGTGATTTATAAATAATGGTTTCTTATATCATTCATGTATAAAATATTCATGTATTTTACTTATAAGTTTAAATAGATAAATTACCGCATTTTACTAATCACCAAAAATTCGACTATATCATAAAACTACAATAAATTTACCCTAACGATTTTATGACATATATATTTCCAAAATGGGATATATTTTTTCTAAAATAATTCTCTTAATGTGAGAAATTTAATTTCAATTAAAAATCATCATTAATTCAAAATGTACTAATTTTAATATTATTACAGATCTGATAAAACATTGAAAAATTAATCATGGTCTCATAAAATTATATTACAATTTTAGTACAATGAGGTTTTAGTTTATGAATCTTTTTTTGTAAAAAATATTTGATTTTAAAATACTATATTAATTATACCACTCCAAATAAACAATTACATTTCATAAAAATACTAACACTTAATTTATCATTTTTAAAAAATTTATTTACTAATTAAAGGATATAAATATATCATATTTTCAATAACGAGTTACCTAATTTTCACTCCCACAAAACTGGGCAAGGCCAGCGCCAGCCTTTATCAGCACTAACGAAAAAGTGCTAATAAAGGGGGGGGGGGTACTATTATCAGGGCTAAAAAAGGGATGATATAGGGTACCTTTATCCGCGCTAAAAAAAGTGCTGATAAAGGTACCCCTTTATCATCGCTTTTTTAAGAGCACCGATAAAGGGTCTAATTCTAAAAAAAATAATTAAAAAATATATATTAATATTAATATATATATATATAGTTATATTGATATTAATATAATATATATTTTTTAAATATAATTTTAAATATATTTTAGATAAGTATAAATATACAATTACACTTAATTTATAAGATATTTAGTGAAAATGGCTTATAAAAAATTAAAACAAATATTTTTAAAAAATAATTTTCAAATTATTAGGGAGTAATTGTCATTTCATAACAATTTGAAGACTAAAAAATTAAAAAAATTAAAAAATATCCAAAATATTTTGAAAACACAACTCGAACTTCAAACAACCGTAAATTTAGATCCAGGTGTCCATTTGAGCTCCAGAGCATATCAAATCGAAGCAGGCAACATGGTCTACGTTCTAGTGATTGATGAAAAGCCTCTAATATTTTTCAAGGCCAAAATATGCCCAGAAGGCCTCAAAATCTAAGTTTTTAGTCGGGATACCCCGATTTTTTAACATTTTTTGGATTTTTAGCCTCATTTAAGTGGTTATTATTGGCTTTTTTGTAGGGGACTAAATTTATTCCAAGGTATTACATTCATATTAATATTATTTCATTGAAATTTTATCATTTTTTATAATGCACTGCTATTTATAATCTAATATATAACAATATATACATATTTTTTTATATATTCACACATAAAAATTTAATTATAAATATAATTAATAAAATATATTTACATATAAAATATATTATCATTATCTAAATAAAAACTAATATCCATTTTATTTAAAAAAAAGTATAGGAATATTTATATATCTATATACTAATCTAAATATATATATATATATTAATCTAAATACATATATATATATTCATATAACTATAAATATATATATTAATATCACTATAAATATATATATTAACAGAACTATATATATATATATTAATATAAATATATATTACAATATGAATAAATATAACTATATTTATATATATATAAATAGAGATATCATGAAATGGAAAACAAATCAAAATAGAGGAGTGGTAAGGGCTTAGGTGCGCAGGGGGGAGGCCTCGAGTTCAAAACCTGGTGGAGGTAGGGGCACACACATGGGGGTGGATTGGGGGGGGGATAGCACTGATAAAGGGTGGAGGGGGTTTGTACGGGTGCAGGAGGGGCTGGAAAGCACTGTAAAAAGGGGGGATCAAGTGCTATAAAAGCCGCCCGATTGGAAGGATTTTTTTAAAATTTTTGGTAATTTTTTTTAATTTCTTTTACTTTTATCAGCACTTTTTGGAGAAATGATAAAGGGGAAACCTCCATTATCTTCTTTGGCTTTAACACCACTTTTCTAGCGCTGTTAAAGGCCATTTTTAGCACTGATAAAAGCTGTATTTGTAGTAGTGTTTTTTTATGCTTTGCTAGGAAAGATTATAATTCAAATGGCCAAATTACTATTCATAATGGTCACATCACTATTACCTGAATGGTTATATATTTATGATGCATGAAAAAAATACACAATTGTTGGCCAAGGAAAAGGAAATGAGAACAAGGACCTATGGAGGCCTAAAGTAATGAAGCCCTCGCTGATCCCCTCTTACCAGGTTAGCCCCCTCAGCACCCAGCTGAAGAACATTTGAAACACAGAAGACAGTACAACCCTGGGCTGCCACCGCCATGGATGCCGAATGATCCGCCACTTTATTTCCCTCACCCCACGTGTGTAGAACCTGAACGTTGTTTCTACTGAGGATGGTTTTGCATCTCTGGATGATATAAGCAATTGACCATGGAGTGACAGACGTGCCAATAAAGGAATCATGAATGATTTTGGAGTCCGTTTCCACTTGCCGAAGTGGGATCCACTTCTATCTGCATAACTCCAGACCTGTGAACAGCGCCTTGGCGTCCGCCTGGATAGAGATCCCCACCCCATTGTATGCATTGAAGGCTGTTAATACACTGCCCCTGTGGTCCCGGACCACCCCTCCCCCACGCATGATACCTGCAGCATACAACCAACCACAATTTAATTTCCAACATGTGACAGGTAGCTTCCACGACACCCAGTTGCCCCTCGGTCCAGTGGAGGATTGCTGCAATGAGGGCGCAGGCCTCTGAAGATCCCTCAGTGAAGGAGCATCGCGCCAGTCCTTCCCTCCCTGAACCAGATCAACCAACAGAGATCTCGATCGGGCAATCACTACTTTTCTAGAGGAAGCAACTCCATCGAACCTGGCTTTATTTCGGGCTTGCCAGATACACCAACAACCAGCACTGAAGATCAGTGATCACGCCCTACGTTCTGGCCCCGGACCATCCACACCACGATACCATCTGTCAAGAAATGAATACCAAGAAAAGACCGGATCAAGAATACCGGTGAAACCTCCAAAAAACCTCCAGACTGCTATAACCCATTCTCCTTTAAAAAATAGGTGATCAGAAGACTCCTCCTTATGCACCTTACAACAGTGGACCCTAGATGCCATACTGACCCCCATTCTCCTCACATTATCATCTATAGGAACCACATGATTTCTAATCTTCCGAGGAAATCACACTTATTCAGGCTCCTCTCACACCAGACCACACTATTCCACTTGTTATGCTGCTCGTGGGGGAGAGAAATCTGCAGGAAATCCTTCGATGAGAAAGTCCCTATAGCAGATGCAGTGAATACACAAAAATCAGGCTCAGAGGATAGAGAAATAAGATCCAGCACCCCTTGCTGCTCCGCATTCAGAACTGTGCTGGTAAAACTGGGATGCAAGTAGGCATCCCGAAAAGAGATCATAGGAGCAGGACACCCTGGAAATCCTATGATGTCACCCGCCCAGTTGTGGTGCCAGAAAGAGAGGTCTCCCCTCTCAACAATCCACTGGGAATGCTGCCGAATAGAAGGAATAATACTTTGAATCGTAGCCCAGAGCGGAGAAGCCAGACCATCATCCCACTCCAACCCTCTACTCTGGGAGGACATAATTTTTCTCCAAAGCGTACGCTCTTCCACCACCTCCCATTCATGATTTGCATGCAAACAATGGACAGAATCAACCATGCTTCGACCATTGATCTCGCCTTCATGAATTGGCCTCGCCAGCCTCCTCCACGAGGCCCAATGATGCTTACCCTCTCCCTGAGCAACCCATATAAAATTTTCCAGAATCTTGTCAATGGAAGATATAAATCCCTTAGGAACTTTGGAAGCCGAAAGGACATGAACATGAATAGCTAAAAGAACACTGTTGACCTGTGTTATCCGCCCTCTAAAGGAAAGGTATCTGTTCTTCCAGTTAAGCACTCGGCTGGTGATCTTACCCACAATCCCATCATAGTTGTGAACCTTGATCCGGCCTGGAGAGATAGGAGAACCAAGATAAGAAAAAGGAAACTGACCCCTCTGTATACCCAACTTACTACACAGGGTCGTGGCCTGATGGTCATTACATCTGCCTGAAAGATAAAGATTGCTCTTGTCCTTGTTAATGGTCTGTCCGCACCAGAAACAATATTCATCAAGAAGTTTGGACAGCCTACCCACCAACCTTTTGTTGGCATTCATAAAGATGAGAGAGTCATCCGCATACATAAGGTGGGATACCGGGGGCCGACTCCTTCATCTGTGAAACAGCTGGAGGTAACCCAAGGACATCTTGCTATCGATAAGCTGACTAAGAGTGTCTTGCAACATTATAAAAATAGTTGGGGAGATGGGGTCTCCCTGCCGGAGACCCCGGGTAGGCTTGAATAATCCATGAGTCTTCCCCAGAAAGGACACAGCCATCCAAGAAGAACTGAAGCATCTGAAAATGATATCCAACGCCCTGGTAGAAATGCCAATGCCTACTAACACCCTGTTAATAAAGCCCCATTCCATCCTATCATATGCCTTATTCATATCCAGTTTTAGGGCCATATTAGAGCCATAAGTTTTGATGTTGATTTCACGAATCATTTCTTGAGCCAAAGCCACCGCCCCATGAATTGATCGTCCCTTGACAAAACCATGTTTCTATAAGGATATCCACCGGGGAATATGAATGGATATCCTATAGTTCACTGTGCTAGACAAAATCTTGTAAGAAAAGTTACACATACTAACCGGCCTGTAGTCATGAATGGATGACGAGTCTTTGATCTTGGGTAAGAGAACCAAGGTAGTGGCGCCAGCGACCCAAGGGATAGATCCACGACGAAAGAAGTCCTGTATGGTCGTGATGATATCACCTTTGATCATATCCCAAGACCCCCTATAGTACGAGCTTGGGAAACCATCAAGCCCTAGAGCACTCTCCGAGTTGAGACTCATAACCGCACCAAAAACCTCCTTCTCATTCAGGATCGCTTCCACTACCACATTGTCTTTCCCAGACATTAGGTTAGGGATCCCTTCTAGGAGCTCAGATCCACCGCTTGGGTACCCATTGGGAATCGCCTAATTGGGACCTACAAGAAGGTTATTGAAAAAGGAGAAGTCCATACCACCAACCACATCTCTGTCACAAGAGAATGAGCCATCATCAAGCCTAAAATTGGGTTTCACCGGCCTCCTTCACTCCGTGATGCAGGCGTGAAAGTAGGCTGAGTTTTTGTCCCCTTCGTGAAGCCACTTCACCCTCGCACATTCACGGGCCATGCGCTCCTGCCTCAGCACCAACTCCTCCAGAACCGACTTCTTTCTTGAGAGCTCTTAAAAGACCGTGTCATCCCATGCATCCTCGGGGCTCCGATCCAGGGACTCAACCTCCTTCTCAAGGATGTCAAGGTCTTGTTCAGAAGAGTGACATCCCTTCTCCCAGGCTTGTAAGCTTTCTTTGAGTCGTCTCAACTTGTTGTGCAGGGCCACCCAGGAGAAGCCGTGAGATGTGGTCTTCCAAACCTCACTGACCAGGTGGTGATAGCCAGGGGATCCCATCCAATGGGCCCGGAAGTGAAAGCGTTCACCACCATCATGTTTGGGAGGCATAGAAATCAACAAGGGAGAGTGGTCCGAGATACCCCGGATGAGATGGGCCACCTTCATATTGGGGAATATAGAAATGGCATTTAAGTTAGCCAGACACCTATCCAACCGGGACCATCATGTTTGGGCCCCTTTTTGGTTATTACACCAGGTGAATCTATCCCCTGAATATCCCAAGTCCAGAAGACCCTTTCTGTCCATAAATTGCACGAAGCTCAAGCTGGCCGCAAGAGGAAAGACACATCTACCTTTTTTTTCTGCTGGATCCAAGATAACATTGAAATCACCACACACAAACCAAGGGGAATCCCCTGGGTAAAAGGCATAGAGATCTTGCCACAACACCTCTCTCCGTTGTACATCACAACTCCCATACACCACAGACAAGAAAACAGATTCTGTGCCTATGGACTCTTTAACAGTAATGAACTGGTCAATGGCCTAGACAAAATCAACCATCACCTCTTCAAAAAAATCCATATATGGCGATTGGTAGGATCCACGTGCAAGCCCTCCTTTATGCCAAATTTCCATGTAAACTCACCTAACTTTGCTGGCTATTTTTTGTGTTCCAGAACCGCAACAATAAAGGCCTTGTGTTTCTTTACCTCTGTAGCTAAGAAGTCCAACTTCACCTGCGCTCCTAGGCCGCGGGCATTCCAGATGATGAACCTAATCATTGACATAGAGAAAGCCCGGTAGTGCTCCCAGGCTCGGAGGGCTCATTTCGAGAGGGAGAACCCCACTCCTGAAAAAGTCTAGCTTTAGCCCTTGTACATACCCCAGAAGACCGGGGAAATGGGCTTTTTTGGAGAGACCGAAAGAGAATGGATCCGCCGTGGCAATCTTCTCACCTCACATGGGGAGGAGCGCTGATCAAGGGAAGCCATTACTGGAGGCACCAGGCCCTCATGTATGCCCCCTATCGTAGCCTCCTGTTGTTAATACTGACTCTGAGATGCCTTACCGGAAGCACTCTCACCATCGTCTTCCAACAATAACACATTGTGTGAACTGAGAAAGCCTGGGGAGAGGGCCTCTTTCCTGGCCTCAAGTAGAAATGAACCATTGGAGGTAAGCAGACCAGGTCCCGCCTGAAACATCGCCACTGTCCCAAACCTTGCATTCATCCCGCACCTGGAGAACCCCTTGCAGGATTGCCAGAAATCCTAGAGAGGAACTGATCCAAACCCGAAGAGGGAGAGAAGATGAATCAGAGAAAGAGGAGGAACCACCTTCACCAAGGAAGAGCTATCTGACTCCCGAGCCAACAAAGAAGAGGAGCCCGCGATCATTAAACCAGGATCTAAAACATCCGATGAGGCTCCCCTGGAGGCCTGGCCAGAAAAAAAGGGGACAAAATCACGCAGATAACTAGACTGATCAAGGTGCAAAGTAGAACCAGCCCGGGGTTTGGACACAGCCCGCTCTTCCAAAAAAATAGGGGCTGGCGTTGCCCCCCGAAAGACCTTCTGCCTGCGATTCCTCCACACCATCACCGAGTGCCCTTGGAGAGAGCAGTGAGAGCAGAAACGCAGGAGCACAGGATAGATGATGTCTTGATTCCAGGAAAAGGACTCGCCCACCTTCAGAGAGATTTTGTGCAGAAGAGGCAGGGAGAGATCCAGCTCCACACAAATCCGCGGTACCGAAACATCCGCACCACACCGAGTGCTATCATCCACGCACAAGAAGCTGCAGAGAGAGTCTCCTAGAGCCTTGAGCAGGGCGCCATTTTGAAAAGGCAGCGGGACACCCGACAAAGAGATCCACACAGCCGCAAGTGGAATTTCCGTACCTCTGTGAACCTCCATGAACCATCATGAAAAATTGAACCTCCAGTGCACCATGAGCCGAGGAGCCTTACACCGGGCATGCACAAAATCTGACTCAGATTCCATGATTAAACAGAAGGCATTTTGTTGAATTTCCGAGACCTGAGCCGAAGACTCAAGACCCCAGGAAGACACAAAACGCTGTAACACCGAGAGAGGCGGCCTCGCCGGCCTAAACCGGGCAACAAGGGTCCATCTGAGAAAGACCACCACCTCATCGTAGGCCGCCCCCGGAAACTCCAGGACCAAGCCAGAATCATCCCGCGAAGCTGACGCAACGACCAAGATGATCTTAGGGAAGCCACCACACGCTTTCCCCCCAGCCGGGCCACAAAGGGCCTCCTTGAAGGAAGACGCCACACCGCAACCCCCGGAAGGGGGACCAGGAGCCAGAAACGAAGGGTATAATGTGTCAGCGGATGAAGAAGGGCCCAGGTCGAAGGGCGCCGGCGCCGGAACCCTAGCCCACGGGCCACCAGCGGAGGGGGCAACGGTAGGGGAAGTTTGAAAAATACCGGGCACGAACTCTATTCTCTCTCCTCTATCCAAATAATCTTTAACACATATTCACATGACTATTACAATAGTCGGGTTACTATTTCATTAGAATAGATTTTATAATGTATATAAATAAAACTTATTTAATTATACATTTATAAAGAATTTAATATTTTCATTATACAATGGAAACAAATCACTATATAACTACCTAAATTGTCACATTTTGATGATATCACAAAAAATATATTATTTTATAAAAAAAGCTATGTTTTCAAGTTATTCACCCAAATGTAAATTTTTCATTAAATTCCCAGGACTTCACCATATAATAATATTGGTATGTTGACTTCTAAAATGATGTTCATTTTATAAAATACATATTATAAATTCTATAAAATTTAATTATATTTTTTGTATGTAAAAAGAAATAAAATAGTTTTTAAGGAAAATAATTTTTTTAAGATTAAATTGACTTTTCAAAAAATTGTTTAATTATTTTATATGAAACTAAGAAAAAATTATATTGATTTTTAGATTTATAGTTATTTCATAAATTAGTTATTCCTATTCATTCCATCCAATATAATAGATACGTTATAAGGAACAATAAATTAAATTTAGTTGTTCTTTTAAACATGATGTGGCTTATCTCATACTCTATGGAGTGTAGTGATTCCTTTCAAAATATGGGATTATTACATTAACACCCCTTTTTGGAAATTTCATCCTCAGAACTTGAACTCTGGATTGGTAACCATTGGTCAACGAATCAAAATACCATTTTGGAAACCCACATTGGAAAAAGTATTAATAAAAGTTTCACTTAAGAAGAATGAAATGAAAGTAAGATGGTCACCTGAGATAACATATACTATGAATCAATTATGGAAAATATAAACATGGAAAATAAAACTAAATATAAATCTATGAGAGAGTGTTATAGAGAACATGATCATTATAATGTTAACCATCTCAAAATTGTAAATCATTGATGGTTTTAAAGGATATTAATTTATTAGTAAGAAAATTAAATGGTTAAATTTATTTATTTCATGATACTTTTTTTAGAGATGAGGAATTCCATTGAAATCTATTCCAAAAACAAAAGGATACAAACTTTTTTAAAAATTGACTTTTCATCCATTAATCTATTTTCCACCATAAAGTCATATTTTTATCCAACTGATGACTATGAATCAATCATTCATGAAGTAAAAGAATAAACTTTTATATATCTCTAAATCAATAAAAGGAAAAAAAATCAAATCCTCTAGTATTTAGGAATTAGCCAAAACCAAAATGGTCTGTGTAAGATAAGATGATTCCCAAAAAAAGTAAATCTCCAAAATTCTATAATAATTCCCAAAGATTAATCATAGATCATTACACAAATATATATCATTGAAATTCCATAAAACAGTCTAAACTAAGATTAAAACTAAAAAATCAATGTCATTTGGTCACATAAAATTCCATTGTAGTATTAAAATTTATAACTAAATAACATTAATGAATCTTAATGTCTCACTCCATAATGTATAATCCCAATTCATAAAATCACCAATATACACTAGTCATTTCTATAAAACACCATAATTATATTAAAAAATCATATTTTATTCAAAAATAAAATCAATCCTTTATTTCGCAAATAATATATTATGCATTAAGTTTACCTAATCCTGGTAATGCTTCTCTAAAATATAGTAATCTTCTTCCATGAAAAGATGGTTAACTTAATCATGTTTTGATAAAACATATGTTCCAAACATATAACAACACATAATTACCTCAAAATTAACAATCATATGAATCCAAAGTTATCCATACCTTTAAATGTATGTCCACACAAAGAAAAGGTATATTTTCGTCAAAAATTATTTTTTAACATTAAAAATTATGGATTACATATAATTAATAATCAATAAAAGTCTAAAAATTACTACCATCATAAAAATTGTACTAGTAATTTTGTACATTTCATCATCCTTAAGTCTACCATAACATTTTAATCATTTATATGTGGACATCTTAATAATTCAACATTCTTTATAGTCCATTAACTATGAATTTACACCTTATTTATTAATACACCATTCCTAAAAATAAATTATTTTAATTATATCATCATGATTCGTAAATATCAATCAAATCATGTTTCATAGTTTATGGTTAAGAAAATAATTCATTCATTGAGTCAAGATTTTAGAATCTTTTTTATGTTCCCTATATCTTTTGACATGATGTCCTTCTTTAAAAAAGAAAATTTTCATCCCACATATGCTAATTCACATTTGGGAAGAGTTGGAAGGGTTTATATATTTAAATCATATGATAAGGATACCATGACCCATAATTTTTTTTATTTTGTATCTGTTGTATAAGTCCAAAAAAACTTATTATAGGTTATTTGAATACTCAAGAAGCTGTCAAAATCATTGGAACAATATTTTTAAATTATATTGATGATAAAATCATCGAGTAGGGACAAGAAGGTTGTGAAATATATCTTTTCTTCCATCTTAATAAATGATCCCTAATCTATTGAAATTAATATCACTTAAACATGAAATTAATTATTAAAATAAAAATACACTATAGGGTAATGATAATACCACGAAACTTTTATAATACTCTAATTCTACAACCCCCTTATATCTCAGTTGTTTTAAGTTTTTTTACAATTTACCTAAATTACCATAAAACTGAAAAATTTTACCTATGATATTAACCCTTGTAGCTATAGAAGATCATTAATTTTTTCTCAAATAACATCATAATATATAATGTGATACAAACACTACTCGGATACCAAATATAAGGACCCAGTCTTAAACATTTTAGAATCTAGCTATTTCAAATCGACTTCACTTTCAAACATTCCAAAAAATCATTTCAGTTTATAGTTTTAGTGAATTAGGTCTTATCTTATACTATATAATGTAGAAAATTATACTAAATATCTATATTTACACAATATTAATTTTTCTAAAACTAAACTAGATTCATTTCCATAAGAAATTTTTTTGAATTTAAACATTGATTGTTATTTTTCATTTACTAACAAATAAACATTGTGTAATATACTTTTAAACATATAATGAGGAAAAAATCTTAGTAAGGGACATAAAATAAAAGAAAAACCCATTATTCATGAATAAAAATATTTTCACAAAGTTATAACTATTACACCTAAAACATAATCTCTATTTCTAACCTTATGGAATGTTATGTTTCCAATTAAATCATAGTAATAATATATAAATAATAAAGCTAACTTTTGGAATAATTTTCAGACCAATTGTTAAAATAATGTCTCTCTACTTGATATTCAAGGATTAACCATCATGGTTGCATGTGGAATTACCATTGTTGTATATTTTAATAATCTCTTATGAGAAACCTAACTGGTTAACTCTATCCCTTTAACCAATGCATTGGAGAGCTATAACAGGCTACGCTACCCTCAATTTATCATTGAACCACCAATTATAATAATAATTAACAAGAACCACAAAATACTCATAACTAATAAATATCACAAAATAATAATTCATGAGTAGAATAATATTACCATTATGAAACCAATTTACTTTTTTTACATGCTACAAACCCATAAATGGAATCTTTATGTTTGAAAATATAATTCTAAATTTGTATTGTACACTTCAAAATATTAAAGTGTCATGAAAGTGGTAAATAATGTACATGCCATATATATATAAAAATAATTTTTATGTGTTGAAAAAGTGACATTAAAATAGTATTTTTAAGGAAATGTCTTTTACAAATATCAAATCATTGATTTTATAATTAATCAACTGAATGGAATGTGTGTATAAACTATAAGGCCATATTATACAACATAATATAATAAATATTCCTTTTGAAAATAATAACAGGGCCAAATAATATATTCTGTAGATGTTTAACCAAATGAAAGAAAATTTGGTTAAGAATTCACTTACCTTATGTCCAAAAGAATTCTGCACTTGTACATAAAGTCCTCTTGAATATTATCTCCTTGAAAACCTCATTAAGGGACATGGATTTGGCCTTTTGGTGAGACCAGTAGGTCTTGGATGTTGGGAAGATGATCTGTAAGGTACTTGTGCATAATTTATATGAACTAAATTTATTTAGAGATTTTAGTAGAAGGGGTGATGAGGGATGGTGTTTATAGGGAGTTGAGAGAGTCCTGTTTTTGATTATTTTATTCATTGGTTTATTATTTTGATCAAGGCTATCAACACTGTTGATTATTGTGACTAATTATAGTCAATTGTGAATGTGATCTTGACCTAATGGTTTCTTACATCATTCATGATGAAAATATTAATCTATTGAACTTAAAATGTTAAATACTATAAATTACTATATTTCTCTATTCATAAAAAAATAAATTATTTTAGAAAAATTACAATACATCACCCGAAATTTTTATAAAGATGTAGATTTCAAAATTGGACTCCATTTTTGGAAAGTAATTTTCTAAATATGAAAATTTTAATTTTTATTTAAAATCATCATTTATTCTAAAAACAAAAATTTTAATATTATAACCAGTTTTATGACACATCGAAAAATTAATTATGGTTGCAAAAAAATATCATATAACTAAAAAAATATTAATTTAAGAATATACTTTATCTAAATATTTTTTTTAGAAATTTATATATTAACTATAAAATCATAAATAAATATTTACATTTCACAAAAATACCAACACATTATTTATCATTTTTAAAACATTTATTTAATAATTTCATTATTTAAATATTTCACATTTTCACTTATGTGATAAAAAAAATTTATTTATGCTTTCATATAGGATTTTATTATTCTAATGGACATGTTATTATTCTTAACAGTCACATTAATATTACAATGGACAGGTTAATATTTAATTGGTATATGTTGCTTAATTTCTATAAATACTGCTTATTTCATTATAAATTTATAATGAATTTAACATTTTAATTAAAAAAAATTATTTAATTACCTAGGTTACTGCATTTTTATGATATATAAAAGATACCTTAATTTATAATGAAAGTTTAGTTTTTATTATTACCCAAAATTTATCTTTTTTAGAAAATTCTAAAAATTTCACTATAGACTAATTTTGGTATGATAATTTAAAAAATGACATTAATTTTATCAAATACATATTGAAAAAACTATAGATATTTATTATAATATTTGTACATAAAAATCAATAAAAATCATTTCTGAAGAAAACACGATCTTTTTGAAGAATAAAATCACTTTTCTAAACATTGTGTCATTATTTAATAAAAAAATTGCTAACAAATTCATATTTGTTTATAACTATATATTTATTACACATATTATGTATTCATATTCATTCCCTCCATTTTAACTACTAGGTTATAATGGTCACATAATTAAATTTAGGTGTTTTTTAAGCTTGATGTGGAATACCTCAATGTCTATTGAGCGTAGAGTTTCCTTTTAAAATATTAGAATATTATATCCCACCTAGAGGTCATGTATAGGATTAATAAAAAATAGTATCGAACCCAATTATTCTAAAATATATCACTTTAATAACCTAAATTGGATTAATAGTCATAACACTTTAGAAACATAAAGAATTACCACAACTCTATTTATAGATGTTAGAACTCATCCATCCCACAAGTGGAATCCATTTTGGAGAACAAATAACATATTATCAAATAATATATTTTAATATCCCTTAAAAAGTTTTCATCCCCAATGATTCACTGTAGATAAACCATCAAGTGATGTTGAAAGTATACTGCTATACCACTCTCAAACCAGATTCATAGATGAATATCCATACTGCCTAAATTCAAATTCTATGGGAATGAAACCATATAAATCCCATGGATTATGTAGATAATGAGTGTAAATATTAAAGTGAATCATCAAATAATATAATCTAATATATCAAATTTTTTCTTTTAACCCATTACTATTAGAAGATGGGAATAAATACACATATATATCATCTCTTTTTTTCACCATGAATTGTTAGTGTGATGGATAAATAATATTATATCATCATCAAATAGAAACCCAAATCACTGGTTGAGTTATTAGAGTAATCATTATAGTACACTATCTCTATGAATATCCTCTAGTTACTAGACTGCAATACACTTTCTGTAGATGAGTGGAAAAAGAAACAACTTAAACCAAATAAATAATTCCATTTTTAAATCCTGTGAACCATATCCCATAATAATCCACAATAATTTTATAATACTATCCTTAAATTCCCATATTCATAGCTCATTGAATTTTGATAATAACACAAAATTAGTTATTCAATTATTCATTTCATCGTGTCATCAAAGTATTAACTTAAATATTAATATTAATATTAATAAACACATCTTTAAATCGAATCCAAATAATAACTTATGATCAAAATATTAACATTATATTCTGAATTAGTCTTTTATTTCTTTTGATCATGTAGAAATGTTGTCACCACATTAACTAAAAAGGTTCATTCATCATTTATTATTATCAGACCATTAGTTAGAAATTATCCATTAAATAATCATATACTCATCAAGGAAATATTTAATCATATATAGAATATTACTTATTCATTATTAAGTTCATTATTATTCTCATTTATATCTCACATCATATTCATCAATCACTGACATTTCATGGATCACTATTCATCATTATTCAAATTAAATTAATCACTCAAAATATTTTCATCATTTATATAATTAATCCAATCCTCTTTAACATGTCATGTGGTCATAGATAATTCATACCATACAATAAAGATAAAATGATTCCAATTTTATTAAGTCAGGTAAATATTCATCTTCAAATAAATATCATTAAACTAACAATAATGCAATTCATCTCAAATAATTACTAAAAATCTCACAATGAATTAATAATAAATCCAACAATAAATTACATTCTCTTTGAATAATTATTCATCATTATACTAATTTTATGAATATTATTTCTCCCTATTTTATAAAACATATTTATGTCAAAATTCTCCATTTGTGATATTAATATTATTATTTTCGATAAATTTAATCCTGAGCCAAATATTGAAGTTATGTTATGTGATAAAAGTAATATTGAGTTAGATATTCATATTAAATTATGAAATAAGTGTAATCTAGTGTTAGATCTTGAAATTATGTTTCAGTAGTAAAGAAAATCTAGAATTGGAGATTGATGTTAGATTTTTCAACAATCTAAATTTTATTTTAGATATTTAGATTATGTTATGTTAAATATAATCTCAAGATACACCTCGACATTATGATTGAAAAATATTCCAGATTTTATATAATTTTTAAAATTTTTAAGAGGTTTATTAATCAAAATCATGTGAAATAAATATATATTATGGAATTTATTATCCTTTTCCACTAATATGACTATCTAATGATTGCATATGCCAAAGTACATTGATAAAAAATGCACAATGTCCACCTTAATTATAGTTATTTAATATAATATAAAAAAATTGAATATTTTTTTAATTGAGGACATGTCCATGGGAGAACAACGATCCATTTCATGCACTTGTATTTCTATTCATATAGTGCCCTTTTTTTATTTCTCCTGAAGCTGGATAACAAGAAATGCTCCACATGTATTTTTTGTGTTACCTTAGATTTACATAATTTTTCTCTAAAAAAATTATAGTCACGATAATCTCTATATTTTCCAATCACATCTCTCTCCCTGACCCTATTCCACGATGATAATATATGGGGAACCCTCACAACTTGACATCTTAGGCTTGAAAAACCCCTTTACCTTCTATATTTTGGTTTCGAATGAAGGTATGCGATCTAGAATATTTATTTTTATTAATGTGTATTTTTGTGGTATAATGATTTCGTTTTCCCTTGAGTAAATAGATGAGATTAACCATATAAGATAAAAATCTTGTATATTATAAAAGTGTTAATGGGATAATATTGATTGGGAATGAATAATTATTTTTATTATTATATGTTATTTTCGAGATAGTGAGGTTATTGTCTCATTATGTATTCTTATATATCTAATGCTTTTGAAATTGAATAAGTAAAATATTGTTGCTTACATAAGTAAAATTAAGAACATAGTTTATTCTACATCCATTAATTCTAATATAAGATATAAAACCAATTTGAACATGTTATTTGAATATTTAACACCATTTTATAACTTTTAAAACATATTTATTCTCATAGTAACATAAACATAATTAAATTGATAATCTCAAGATGGTAAAATTAAAAATTGATTGATGGAAATTAAAAATCTGACCACTAGATGCTTTTAGACATTCCTGCCATTATTTTCTTTCATGAAATAGAGAATATTAATGGATAATGATATATTATTACCATGATAATTATTATTTCTTTTATTTTTGTTTATTTATTTTAAATATGTAAACCGTTTTGGTGTTTTTATAAAATCTCCTATATAGTTGGATTATCGAGGATCAATCTAATATTATTTTATGATTGTGATGGAATTCATTAGTGATGAAATGATCGAAATGGTGGATGTGATGGGATTGAATGTGATATGATTCAATCATGGTTAGGTCTTTATTTTTTTAGTGTTTTCATGATTTATACATGAAAATTATTTTTCATTCTCCTTTTTTCTTATTTATATCTTTCTAAATATAGTAATATATGTGTCTTAGTGCTAGAAATTATTGAATGGTGATATAATGATGTATTAACTGAAGGGGGGTGGTTTTGGGGATTAATTGGGGATGAAATCATGGTAAAAATAGATGTATAGATTAAAAGATCATAAATATAGATATAATATTGAATTTATCTCCTTGGATTGATGATTAATATAAATATTAATCCAAAATGGGGGGGGGAGGGTAATATTATAAACTATTTGAAAATTTATTGAAGAATCTTGAATGAATTAAACTATTATGTGTGTATTCTTGTTGGATTTATAGTCAATAGTAATGGAAATCGGTTCATTACATGGGACATTAGATTTAGAATGTGTCTAGTCTTTAGTTTTTTCTTGTAGTGTGGTTTTGTGCTATATGTTTCATCATGTTATGTTATTTATAATTATCCACCACCTAATCTAGTTAATGTCAATAAAACATATATGACATTTTAGAGTTTAAAAAATGGATTTTAATATTGTTAAAAGGCACTATTAATCACAATGACGTTAAAGGGGGTCCCATTTATCAATGATAAAAAGGGCTAATATGTGGGGGGGGGGGTCCTTTATCTGTGCTAAAAAAGAACTGATAAAAGGCCACCCTTTATCATCACCTTAAATAGCATAGAGGAAGGGGGCCTTTATCAACAATTGAAATAGTGCTGGTAAAGGCCAAGCTTGTTGCAAGTTTGTTGTTAATATAATAGAACACCCAAAAAAACATCCAATTTGAAAAAATTATATATACATTTAATTAACATCATGATAAAAAATATCATCCCATGTTATATACCAAAAATACTAATATATACATTTTCAAAAATTTCTTATATAATATCATTTACAATTATCCAACTACCATTTAAAAAATGTAATGTTTCGTCTTTTAATGCACATGATACCCTCTAAAAAATGTCTTTCCATTGTATAAGTTTTTGATCAAATCATCTCAAAATGATAACAATATTCTGCATATATATGAAAACAAATATTATGTTAGTAGTTGTAACACCCAAAGCTTCCACGATACACTTCTCTTTGAATAATACAGCAGCGTGTGTTGTACGAAACTTCGAGTTCTAGCACACACCACAACCAATCAAACTAGCCGTTATGAATAGTAATACCCACATTTTGAAATGTTATAAATTTTATCTTTCAAAATTGACTTCATTTCTGGTTTCAGAAGATCGAAATTAGCTTAGGGTGAAATTTTGGTACTTTTCAGATAAATTTTATATTTTGATGGATAGTAACAATTACTAAATTTTAATTAAAAACAACATTTTTAATCGAAATAATTAATAGTGATAAATTATGAATTCAAGTGTTTTTAAAATATATTTAGAATATATTTTTACCATTTAATAAAATGTTGGCCATTGTACATAATTTCACGTTTAAACAGAACATAAAAAAGTGCCAATCTTTTGATAGATATTATTTTTAAAAACACTCTTTTTGTTTTGACAGCGGGAATAAATTTTATATTATTTTCTCCCAATTTTCTGTTATGAATTTGGAAAAATAGATTCCATATTTTGAATCAGGATGTCTAAATTTTTTAAATAGGTAACTCTTATTTTTAGACATTTTGAAAAATTACTTCGGTAAATATTTTATTTACAATGGTTAAAGGGTAAATCTTTTAAATAAGGGTAAAAAATAATATTATAATAATATTAATATACCCTAAAACTTTTCCTAACCATATTGGTTGATACATTTCTGACCATGGGAATATTTGGGTCGATTTTGGGACCCCATGGAGCCACTTGTAGGTGATAAGGACACTTTATATTAATTAAGTTAAAGTAAATGCCAAAATGACAAATGCATATATATTTTTACAAAAAAAAATTACATAGGTTTATATATGTTATCTTTTTTACTATAAATGTTTATTAGAAATTTAAAAAGATTTACTACATAATAGTATTTTATTTATAATTTTTAGACATTTAATAATTGAATTTATTTATGACACAATAATGATGTAGTATTTTCCTTATTATTGAAAGAATCAAACAATTGGTATTATAAATGTTAAAATAAATATAATTTGAAAGTTTTGATGACATAAAAGAATTTTATTGGTTAATATTACATGTTAGGATTGATTAAAAGATTTTTTTGAATTAATAAAGTTTTTAATACTTCAACAAAAATCAATTATTGAATAGTGTCAAAATTGACACAAATTATGTTTTAAAAGAAATATTATATTATTAATTGATATTCTATTTCTAAAAAACTATGGTTCGGCCAAAGGTCTTATATCATGATAGTTGTATCATTATAGGACTACTTGGGGGTCTCTTAGAGGTATATAGTATGTTTATTAACTATATAATATAAAAATCAAAGAGATGGTAAATGTCATACTATTTAACCAAGAGTTAAATATAAATGATATGGTTAATATAGTGACCCAAACCTGTCTAAAATCTGTTGGTTGAAAGGATTTAGACCCATCCCAACATTAACCTATAAATAATCCACTTTGGAACCATTATAAACCTAATATGAATTTATTATAAAATAATATTTCTAGCTTTTCCAAAGGTGCCCTCACCCCTCTTATAAAATGGCACTCCCCCTTCTCTCTAATTCACAACATCAATGAATTTTTTCTAGGCCAACCCCTGCCCAAATATTCTCTCAAATTCCCTCACTTCAACATAGAGGCCCTATTTTGATCAGAAAGCCAATCTTAGGAGCCCTTTTGATCAAATCAAATGAAAGAACCTGAAGAAGAGGTAATGTTTTCACCACCCTCTTTCAAGTTCATTTCTTCTTCAACTTCTTCTTTCTTTGTTATTTAAATTCTAAAATAATAACTCCAGTATATTCTATATTATATGATTTTATAATAAATATGGTACAAATATATTCAGTATTCTATCCATCCCTTGAAGGACATGTCACTGTATGTGCGTACGTACGGCTTACCGTCTCCACGTCGTGTTGTAATTGTTATTCAATACATTATTATTTGAATGGGTATAATAATGAAGTGTAATTCCAGTAAATAATAAATATAACATGATAATTATTCTGTATATATGATACAACACGCAATTATATATTATTTTAATATCAAAATAATGATATTGTCCCTCATCGGTATGTACGGACTACCGTTTCCACGAAAACGATGCGATTCATTCCCCATCATATCCATGCATATCTAATTCACATTTGATGATTAAAAATAATTTTTAAAGACTTGATATCATTCCTTATATGAATAAGATACAACCTATCCATAACAAACAAAACATATGTAACAAAACAAATAAAAGAAAATGAGTATGTTAACACCTGAAATGACGATAATACTAACACATTATTAACAAATCAATGTTAAAAGAACATATATGATATCCTATTAATGTATATGATTTTTGTATAATTTAATAACAATTATTTTACTATTATACAGGAGGTTAAACTACCCTCAACCAAGGAAATGTACATGGTAAGGGTTTATTTCACAATCTCTTCATTATCCGAGGTTGTTTATACGTAAATATCTACTGGGACATCTTTATCATCCCCAAACATGTTTCTTAAAAAAGTATTCCAAATTATTCTTACAATTTTATAGAATATGGGTTAAATTCATTTTTACCCTTGTTGACTTTTTATAAGAATTTTTTAAAGGACTATTTCCGTCGTTTCCCAAACAAGGTCCTTTTTAACCTTTTTGATAGAATTAAGGTAAGAATGTATTTTTTTAACTTATACAGCCGGTGCGGCTATTTTCTGCCATTATAAAATCTTCAAATCATCCCTTAAAATCTTATAAGAATACTTTCAATGTAAATGTTTTCTTTTATGATTATGTGACTTTGAAATTACTTCAAAAAAAGATATATTTCTCTCAAATAGTTTTGATTTCATCTATGTCAACATCCTTTGATGAATTTTAAGTTTATTTGAAGTTGATTTATAATGATACAAAACTTCCATATTGTATTGAAGGTTATTTGATATGTTTTACTATGGAGGTATTATTTTTATACCATTCATGGTTTATGGAGAATGAATTGAAATTTCGTATGCTAGTTTTAATACGAATGTTTAACTTATGTTTAAAGGTGTTCGTATGAGGAAGGCATTGGCCATAATAATTGACGGGTGGAGCCCGATATAGCTCCTCTATGCATCGGTAGGTCTCATGAGAAAAACTAGTGTCTTGGAGAAAGGACTTTTTATAATCTTATTTGTAGTCTTGGCACAAGGCCTTGACTATGTGGTTATGATAGTCTGAAATTATGCATTCCATCAATATGAATGTGGTTATTGGTATTGCATGTGATTATTCGACTAGTAGAATATCCATTGGAATATTTAAATGAAATTATTCAATTTTATATTTTCTATATTATGATGAAGTTCATGTTTAAAAGTCTTTTGTTTTAGTTATATATTTCCTTAAATGTTTATGTTTATTTATGAACATTTCCACTATATTGTTATCCTTACTGAGAATCTTAGCTCACCCAATCCAATGTTTTAATTTTTCCCAGGATGTAAAGAAGTATTTTATGAATGACCTATAGGAATAGTATGAGGGAATATGAAGACAATATGTTGTTGTAGTTTTTTCACTTTATGATGTAATGTAAGACTTATGAATGTATCTAGTGTTTCCAAATCTACTAAACTAATCAGTCTTTCGAGACTTGATCTTTTGTGATCATTCCAATGTTATGTAACAATGCACCGACTCTCGGTAACTATGGTCAGGGCATTACTGTTGGTATCAGAGAATGTTTAGTACAAACCTTGGAAGCTAGATTTAGATAAACTCTGTTTAGAGCATATAGACCTAAGACAGACTTTGAGGATTAGTGTAAAATAATTTTTTTAGAATTTTGGTTTTGTAGAGATTTCTTGAGTTTTCTGAAAAATACATCCCTTTCTGGATATTAGCAGGTAGAGGCGGGTCTGGAACAGATGTACCTAGGGGTAAAACCCGAAAACCCCTCTTTGAGCTAGACTCGAATGGGAACTGGTGCACGACAATAGGGCTTGATGAACTCTTGGTTACGACACTCCTGGGGGATATACTTTGGATAATTCTTATTTTATTTACAAACCATTATGAAGGTTTTATGAGTATATACTTCCTCAAAGAAGACATTTTTATGATTATGGATTGTATCCATAAACTGTTCAATTTATTATAAGTGTTTTACAAGTTTTGATTTATGTATTGCGATTCATAAACTAATCTAGTGTATGCTATTGTTTAGAAATGACGCCTAGTGGAAGAAATGGAAACCACATCAATGCACAGACTCCATGTAGGGATTTACTGCCTGCTCAAGATAATTAAAGTGGTGCTGGTGATGCAACTGGTGCTGATTAGCTAATCACCATACTGGGAAAACTCACTCAGGGTATGAATAATAACCTTACCTGTATGGATCACCCTGATCTGCAGCATAGAGGATCAATGTTAGATCACTTCATTAGGAAACAACCACCAAAATTAAATGGGAGTAAAAATCCATTAGTAGCTGAGAAATGGATAAATTCCTTAGAGAAAATATTCCACGCCCTGGGGAGTAGCGAAGGGGAAAAAGTTGTCATGGTAGTTTACCGCCTCACTGGAGATACTGATCAATGGTGGTCATTGTTTCAAAACCCAAAGGAAGATGATGAAGTATCAAATATGTAATGGAGGGAGTTTAAAGAGCTTTTTATAGAAAAATACTTTCCTTATGACCATCGAGAAGATATGGAAAGACAATTTTTGAGACTGAGACAAAAGGAGGATGAGAATGTCGCAAAGTATGAGGCTAAATTTACAAGGTTAACGAGGCATGCTGCTGATTATATATGTAACCCAAGAAGTAAGATTGATCGATTCTTTTATGCGTTAAAACCATTTCTTCATCGAGCATTAGTCTTACAATCCTTCTCATCGTACGAAGATATTGTCTCATGTGCCATAAAGACAGAAAACGAATTCTCTAAGTCTTACAACATTAAAGCAAAGCAAGAGAATAATATATCAGATGATCACTCCGGAAATGGAAATAAGGGGACGGATGGAAAAGTTGAATATCCATCCTGTAGTAAAAGTGGGAAGAAATACCCCGGTACTTGCTTAAAAGGAATGGGAGTCTTTTACAAGTGTGGTGAAAAAGTCCACCAAGCTCATGATTGCGAGGGGAAGAAAGAAGCTACTGATGTTCAATGATACAACTGCAGAGAGATGTGACATTATTCAAATGAATGTCCTAAGCGTCAGGAGAACATAACTCAGAAAAGGCCAAGGGATCAAGGCCAAGCTTATTATATCACTAATGTTGAGATATAAGCTCCGAAAGACGTGGTGCCAAGTAATTTAATGACTTCCTCAAGTTTAGAAAATGCATTATTTGATTCTTGATCATCACATTGTTTAATATCTTCCCAGTTTGCTAAGAAAATTAGATATTTACAATTTGATTTAACAAAAAGATTTGTCAGTTAAAACTCTTAAGGGAAGTATCATTTCTACAAAGTTCTTTGAATCAGTTCCCATTAGAGCACGTAAATGTTCTTTATATGATGATCTCATCGCCATACGTATGGTTGAGTTTGATATAATCCTTGGGGTGGATTTACTTTTGGACTATGATGTGAATATTTATTGTAAGAATAAGGAGGTTACAATTTTTGATGATGATGATAAAAAACACCTGAACGTTAGAGTAGAATCATCACCACCTAATTATTATCTAGATCCACCCCCAGTAGCTCAACTAAATTCAATTATTGTGGAGGAAGAGAATGAAATAACTATGGGTGAGGAAAGGAATGTTAAAACAGAGGATGTACCTATTGTGAAAGAATATATTGATGCGTTTATAGAAGATTTATCTGGACATCCTCCAAAACAAGAAATTGAGTTTTCTATTGATTTAATTCCAAGATCAAGGCCCATATAGAAGACCCCATATAGAATGGAAACTGTGGAATTAGTGGAACTAAAGAAACAACTAGAGGAATTATGTAATAAGGGATTTATTCACCCTAGTGTTTCTCCATGGGGAGCCCCTATTCTTTTTGTTAATAAGAAAGATGGATCTATGAGGTTATGTATCGACTATAGGGAAATCAATGCTATTAAAATAAAGAACAAGTATCCCCTACCTCGCATTAATGATTTATTTGACCAACCACATGGAGGACAATACTTTTCAAAGATTGACCTTCGATCTGGATACCATCAGTTGTGTATGATGTTGGAATTTTGAAATTTGGGAAAAGGATTTGTGTTCCTGATATACTAGATCTAAAAAGGGAATTGTTGGATGATTCTCATAGTTCCAATTTCTTTATACACCCTGGGAGTACCAAAATGTAATGAGATTTGAAGGAACATTTTTGGTTGGAAAACATGAAGAGGGAGATTGCTGGTTTTTTGTCAAGATGTATGGTTTTTCAATAAGTGAAATTTGAAAGGCAATATCCTGGTGGATTATTGCAACCTCTTCCCATACCTGAGTGTAAATGGTAAAATATCATGATGGACTATTTCATTGGACTACCAAAGTCTCCTAGAAGAAACGATGTAATATGGGTCATTGTTGATCGTCTTACCAAGTCAGCACATTTTATTGCTATAAAAGAAGATCTACCACTTGAACGTATAGCAAGGATATATATTAATGATGTTGTTAGACATCATAGAGTACCCATATTGATTGTTTCTGATCGTGATCCTCATTTTACTTCATGATTCTAGATGAGTCTTCTGAAGGCCTTGGATACTGAACTTCGTTTGAGAACTTCCTACCACGCTCAAATAGATAGACAATTATAACAGAATATTCAAAACACATAAGAAATGTTGATATATTGTTCACATGACTTTCAGGGTATGTGGGATCAATATTTACCTCTGATATAATTTTCCTATAATAATAGCTTCTATTCAAGTATTCAGATGGCACCATATGAAGCGTTATATGGAAAGAGATGTCGCACACCAACCTGTTGTGATGACGTTGGTGAAAGAAAACTTTTAGGGCCATAACTGGTGTAGGAAACGATGGAAAAGGTAATGGTAATCCAAAACCACATCAAAGAAGCTCAAAGTAGGCAGAAGAGCTATGCCGATAACCGAAGGAAGGATTTGAAATTTCAGGGAGGAGATCATGTTTTCTTGAAAGTATCTCTATGGAAGGGAGTTATACGTTTCAGAAAGAAAGGTAAATTGAGTCCCAGGTACATAGGACCTTTCGAAATTATAGAATGAATTGGGGATGTAGCTTAATGGTTGGCAATGCATCCTAGTCTCTCCAAAGTTCACGATGTGTTCCACGTATCACTGTTGAGAAAATAAATGTCTGACCCAACACATGTACTCAGCTATGAGGCATTATAACAAGAACCCGATTTGTCTTATTGCGAAGATCCCTTTAGGATTCTTTATACAAGAGAACAAGTGATGAGAAAATGGATGACTCGTCTGGTAAATGTTCTATGGAGAAACCATAAAATGGAAGAGGCAACGTGGGAACCCAAGGAACTTTTGATGAAGAATCACCTGAGTCTTTTCATGCGGTAGTATTATTGAAATTATGAGGATGAAATTATTTTAAGGAGGGGAGAATTTAACACCCCAAACTTCCACGGTATGCTTCTCTTTGAATAATATAGTAGCGTGCGTTGTACGCAATTTCGAGTTCTAACACACACCACAACCAATCAAACCAGCCATTATGAATTGTAATACCCACTTTTTGAAATTTTCTAAATTTTATCTTCCAAAATTGACTTCATTTTTGGTTTCAGAATAACGAAATTAGCTTAAGGTAAAATTGTGGTACTTTTTGGATAACTTTTATATTTTGATTAATAGTGAAAATTACTAAATATTAATTAAAAACAACTTTTTTAATAATAATAATTAATAGTGATAAATTATGAGTTTGAGTGGGTTTAAAGTATATTTAGAATATATTTTTACCATTTAATACATTTTTGGTCATTGGACATAACTTCACATTTAAATCGGACATAAACAATTGTCAATCTTTTGATAGTGATTATTTCTTAAAAACACACTTTTTGTTTTGAGAGCGGGAATTAATTTTAAATCTTTTTCTGCCACTTCTGTGTTTTGAATTTGGAAAAATGGATTCAATATTTTTGATCATGATGTACAAATTGTGTAAATAGGTTACTCTTATTTTTAGACATTTGGAATAATTATTTCGGTAAATATTTTATTTACCATGGTTAAAGGGTAAATATGGTAAATAAGGGTAAACAAATAATATTATAATAATAATAATTTATCCTAAAACGTTTTATAACTTTATTGGTTGATACATGTTTGACCATGGGAATATTTTGGTTGATTTTGGGACCCCATGGAGCCACTTGTAGGTGATAAGGGCACTTTATATTAATTAAGTTAAAGTAAATTCAAAAATGACATAAGCATATATATTTTAGCAAAAAAAAATATACTCTTTTCGACTATAAATATTCATTATAAAGAAAAAAAGCTTTGATACATAATATAATTTTATTTATAATTTTTTACATTGAATAATTAAATTTATTTATGATACAATAATGATGCAGTATTTTACTTGTAAATGAATGAATCAAACAATTGGTATTATAAATTTTAAAATAAATATGCATTGATGGTTTTTATGACAACCACGATTTTTATTGGTTAATATGACATGTTAGGATTGATTAAATGAATTTTATTTGAATTAATAATGTTTTTAATACTTTAACAAAAATCAATTATTGAATAGTGTCAAAATTGACATAAATGAACTTTAAAACAAATATTATATTATCAATTGATATTCTATTCCTAAAAATCTACGGTTCTGCCAAAGGACTTATATAATGATAAGTGTATCATTAATGGACCCCCTGGGGGTCTCGTGGAGGTATATAGTATGTTTATTAACTATATAATATTAATATACAAAGAGACATGGTGAATGTCATACTATGTAACTAAGAGTTAAATATAAATGACAAGGTTAATATAGTGACCCAAACTTGTATAAAATATATTGGTTGAAATTATTTCGACCCATCCCCAAATTAACCTTTAAATAATTCACTTTTTAGCCATTAGAAACCGATTATTAATTTACTATAAAATAATATTTCTAGGTTTTCCAAAGGTTCCCCTCACTCTTATAAAAGGGCACTCCCCCTTCTCTCTATTTCAAAAGGTAAAATTTTTTGGCCATGCCAAACCCTACCCAAATATTATCCCAACTTCCCTCAATTCAACCTAGAGACATTAGTTTGATCAGAAAGCCAACCTAAAAAGAACTTTTGATCAAATCAAAAGGAAGAACCCGAAGAAGAGGCAATGTTTTCACCGCCCTCTTCCAAGTTTCTTTCTTCTTCAACTTATTCTTTCTTTGTTAATTCAATTTTAAAATAATAAATCCAGTATCTCCTATATATTTTTATGTTATTATAAATATGGTACAACCATATTCAGTATTTTATCCATACCTTGAATGACATGTCACCATACATGCGTACGTACGGCTTACCGTTTCCACGTCGTTGTGTAATTGTTATTCAATACATTATTATATTGATGGGTATAATAATGATATTTAATTAATGTAAATAATAATTATAACATGATAATTATTCTATATATATGATACAACACCCAATTATATATTATTTTAATATCAAAATAATGATATTGTTGCTCGTGCGTACGTACGGGCTACCGTGTCCTCAAACGCGATGAGATTCATTCCCCATCGTATCCATGCAAGTATAATTATCATTTGATGATTACAAATAATGTTTAAGGAATTGATATCATTATGTGTATGAATAAGATACAACCTATCCATAAAAAACACGACTTATGTAACAAAACCAATAAAATAAAACGAGTAAGTAAAAACCCAAAACAACGATAATACTAAGACATTATTAACAATAAATGTTAAAAGATCATATATGATATAATATTAATATATATGATATTTTTATAATTTAATAACAATTATTTCACCATTATATAGGAGTTTAACCTACCCATAACCATGGAAAAGTAATAGGTAAGGATTTATTTCACAATCTCTTCATTATCCGAGGTTGTTTATACGTAATTATCTACTGGGACCTCTTTATTATCCACATACATGTTTCTTAAAAAAGTATTTCAAATCATTCTTACTATTTTATAGAATATGGGTTAAATTTATTTTACCCTTTTTGACTTTTTATAATAAGCCTATAAAGGAATCTTTCTGTCGTTTTCCTAACAAGGTCCTTTTTAACCTTTTCGACATAATTAAGGTAAGAATGTCTTTTTCTAACTTATACAGTGGGTTCAGATATTTTCCATAGTTAAAAAATCTTCAAAGCTTCCCTTACAAGCTTATAAGAATATTTTAAAAGTAAAGGTTTTCTTTTATAATTATGTGACTTTTAAATGATTTCCAAAAAAGAGATATTTCTCTCAAATAGTTTTGATTTCATCTATGTCAACATCCTTTGATGAATTTTATGTTTATTTGAAGTTGATTTATTATGATACAAAACTTCTATATTGTATTGAAGGTTTTGTGATATGTTTGATTGTGGATGTGTTATTTTTATACCATTCATGGTTTATGGAGAAAGTATTGACATTTTGTATGCTAGTTTTAATACGAATTTTTATGTTATGGTTAAACCTATTCATATGAGGAATGAATTGGACTTAAAAAATTACGGGTGGAGGCCGCTATAGCTCCTCGATGCATCGGTAGGTCTCACGATACAAACTAGTGTCTTGGCATAAGGCCTTGGAAAAATCTTATTTGTAGTCTTGGCACAAGGCCTTGACTATGTGGTTATGATTGTCTGGCATTATGCATTCTATCATTATGAAAGTGGTTATTGATATTGCATGTGATTATTCGACAAGTAGAATATCCATGTGAATAACTAAATGGAATTATTTAATTTTATATTTGCCATATTATGTTGAATTTAATGTTTAAAAGGCTTTTTTTATTTATACATTGTCTTAAATGTTTATGTTTAATTATGAATGTTTCTGCTATATTTTTATCCTTACTGAGCATCTGAACTCACCCCATTCAATGTATTAATTTATCCCAGGATGTGAAGAAGTATATTATGAATGTCCTGCAACGATAGTGTGAGGGGATATGAAGAAAATATATTGTTGTATTTTTTTTCACTTTATGCTGTAATGTAAGACTTATGAATGTATCTTGTGATTACGAGGCTACTAAACTAATAGGTCTTTCGAGTCTTGGTCTTTTGCGATCATGCCAACATTATGTAATAATGCACCGACTCTGGGTAACTAGGGTTGGGGTGTTACAGTAATATTATTAATAAATTAATTAAACATTATGATGATATATTACCTTAAAAAATGTCAATTTTTAATAAGAAAGACACAATTGGAGTTGTACAAGTCACACCATGCATAATATTGATGTTGGGTTGATTCCTACACATTAAAAATGAGTTATGGATCGTTTTTTTAATATCAAATTATTCTGAATGTGTTTTCTTGGGTTTGGGTATGTCACTTGTTCTTTTAATATAATTAATGTCGTTTTTAAATAATGAAAAATTTGGAGTTATACCAATCATATCATGCATTGGATTGAGGTAAAACTAATTTCTACATGTCAAAAATTAAGATGAGTTATTTTCCTAATTTATCGAATATATATAAATACATTTTCTCTGTTATAATTATACTAGTTTAAAAATGTCATTTCAAACTTGGAACACACATTTTGTGTCATACTGGTCTCATTGTCCATTGGTTTGACATGTGACTACTTCATACATATCAAAAATGACTTATGAATTTCGGTTCTAAATTATTAATATAATCATAGCATGTTTTCTAGGTTTTTTGTGAGTGACACCTTCTGAACTAAATGCCAATTTTAAACTGATAATAGACACTTTTAGTCATATTGGTCACACAATGCATCAAATTGAGGTGTGGTTGATTCTTACACATCAAAAATGACTCAGGGATCACTGTACTAAAGTATCAAAACTATATGAATGCATGTTCTAGGGTTTTAGTATGTCACTTGTTATGTTTACTTAAATTAATGTTCATTTTATATCAATAGTCACACTTGGAGTATAGAGGTCACACAATGCATTAGATTGAGGTGCGGTTGACTCCTACACATAAAAAATGACTCATGGATCATCTTTCTAAATTATCTAGGCTATCCAAATGTGTTTTCTTGGTTTTTAGTATTTCACCAATTTTTAATGAAAACTAATGTCAATTTAAAATAAAAAGAGAATTTGAGTTATAAATTCCACACTGAGCGTCATATAGAGGTGAGGTTGATTCATACACATACAAAATGACTTGCAGATCATTTTTCGTTAATGTATCAAAACAATCTAAATGTGTTTTCTCAATTTACTATATTCCCTTTGTGTTTTTTTATTAAATTTCATTTCAAATAAAAACAAGCATTTTGAGTCATACTAGTCGCATCGTGCATCAGATTGATGTGAAAATTATTCATACAAACAAAAAATGAGTTATGAATAAATTTCAAAAATTATCAAGACAATATGAGATCGTTTTTTTGGTTTTGAGTGAATGACATGTTTTGAACTAAAATATCAATTTTAAACTAATAACATACAATTTTTGGAATAATGGTCACACTGTGCATCGTATTGAGGTGTGATTGATTGATACACATAAAAAATGACTCATGAATCATTTTAATAAATTATAAATCCAATTTTAACGTGCTTTCAAATTTTCAGTATTTCACTTGTTCTTTTGAATAATATTAATGTCAATTTTAAATAAATTGAAACAACATGAATTATACCATTCACACCAATAATCATATTGATCATTGGATGATTCCTACACATCAAAAATGATTTATCAATTGTTTTTAAGAGTATAAAAAAATCCAAATTTATTTTCTTGGATTTCAATATGTCACTTTTTCTTTTTACAAAAATTAATGTCTTGTTTAAAAAAAAGACACACTTAGAGTGATAGTGATCACAACACGTATTCGATTGAGGTTTGGTTGATTCCCACATGTAAATATGACTTATGTATCATTTTCTTAAAGTCTCAAAATAAAATAAAAAAAAAATTTCTTGGTTTTTAGTATGGCAGCTGTTCTTTTTACAAAAATTAGAGTCAATTTTAAATAAATAGACATACATTGAATTATACTGGTCACACAGTGAATCGTATTGAGGTGTAGTTGATTCATACAAGTAAAAATGATTTATGTCTCATTTTATTAATGTATTAAAACAATAAAAATTTATTTTATCATATTTTAGTATGTCACTTATTCATTTCAATAAAATTAAGGTTGATTTTTAATAAAAAGACATTGTTAGAGTTAAAACGCTCACACTATGCATCTGATTGAGGTGAAATTGATTTTTACATGATGCAAATGACATATGGATCATTTTACAGAAGTATAAAAGACAATATGAATGTGTTTTCTTGGATTTTAGTATGTCTGATTTTCTTTTTATGAATAATAATTTAAATTTTAAATAAATAGACACACGTAGAATTATAACGGTACAATGTGCATCATTTTGTGGTGAGATTGGTTCCTACACATCAAAAATGATTTATGAATTGTTAACCTAAGGTAAAAAAAATATGAATTTATTTTCTCATATTTCTTTACATCACTTGGAATTTTTACTAAATTTGATTTCAATTTTAAATAAAAGAAATACTTATAATTATTGTGGTCACACCGTGTGTTTGATTGAGATGTAGTTGATTTATACACTTCAAAAATTACATATGGAATATTTTTTAAAATATTCAAATAAATATGAATGTATCTTCTTAGTTTTAAGAATTTTACTTGTTCTTTATACTAACATTAATGTCAATTTTAAATAAATAGACAAACATGGAATTATACTGGTCACACTGTACATCATAATGTGGTGTTGTTGATTAATACACATCAAAAATGATCTATGGATCATTTTCCAAAAGTATAAAAACAATATTAATTTATTTTATTACATTTAATTATTTAAATTGTTATTTTTAATAAAAATAATTTCAATTTTAAATAAAATGACACATTTAGAATTATAGCGGTCACACCTTGCATTCGATTATGGTGTGAATTATTCCTACATGTAATAAATGAGTTATGTATCATTTTTGTGATATATAAAAATAATAAAAATGTGTTTTAGCAATATTAAAAATGTCACATTTTCTATTTACTAAAATTACTGTCAATTGTAATTAATAGAAACTTTTTGAATTATACCGGTCACACCATGATTCATATTGAGGTTCAGTTGAAAATTACATGTCAAAAATAATTTATATATTGTTTTTCTAATGTATCAAATCAATATAACTTTTTTTCTCAGCTGTTAGTATTTTACATGTACATTTTACTAAAATTAATGTCGATTTTAAAAAAAAAGACACACTTAGTGTTATAATGGTCACACTGTGACTTTGATTGATGTGTTGTTGATTCCTAAAAGTCAAAAATGGCTTATGGATCATTTTTCTAATATATCAAAAAAAATATGAATGTTTGTTCTGTGTTTTCAGTACATGGGTTGTTGTTTTTATAAAAATTAATGCCAATTTTGATTAAGTATACACATTCTTAGTCATACATGTGGCAAAATTCATTATATTATGGTACAATTTATTATTATACATGAAAAATTATTTATGGATCATTTTCCTAATGTATCAAAATAAAATGAATTTATTTACTGAGATTTCCATATGCCACTTGTACTTTTTACAAAAATTAATGCTAATTTTATATAAAAATACACACTTAGTGTTTAGCAATAACAGTGTACGTCTAATTGATGTTCAGTTTTTTATAACATTACTGAAATAAATTATGTATTATTTTACTATAGTATCAAAAAAGTATGAATGTTTTTTCTCAGTTTTCAGTATGTCAATTGTTCTTTTTACTGTAATTAATGTCTATTATAAATAATTAGACATTAATTTAGTCATACTGGTCACATTCTACATCATATTGAGGCGTTTTTAATCATACACATAAAAATGAAATATTTTTCAGTTTCCTAAAGTATCAAAACAATAAAAATTTATTTGATCAGTTTTCAATTTTTTATTTGTTCATTTTAATAAAATTAATGCCAATTTAAAATAAAAAGAGACTCTTTGAGTCATATCGATCAAATCATGTATCATATTAAGGACCGACTAATTCTTAAATGTCACAAATGACTTATGAACCATTTTCATAAAGTATCAAAACAATATGAATAAGTTTTCTTTGTTTTGATTATGTCGACAGTGTTTTTTACTAAAATTTATGTCAATTTTTAATAGAATGAAGCTCTGGGATTCAAATCTATAACACCATATATCAAATTGAGGTGCGACTAATTCCTACACATCCCAAATTCTAGAATTAACTTTCCAATTTCATTAGGATTTACAATGTCTTTCTTTGTCAAACTATCAACACTGCATATTTACTTGAGGTTCTTAAGATTTAAATCTTTTTACATTGTTGAAATATAGTAGTGTAGAGGAAAATCAAATTCCCATTATATCATGAGATGTCACCGTAATGAGAACATGATATTCCCCCACTATTCTATTTTTAAATGATAATGTTTTTTCTCCTCAATAACCTTGAATCTATACAGTGTTGGAAGCTTGACAAAGAGAATAAATAGAATGAAAAATGATTTGTGAGAAAATTACATGAAACATAAAAATGATATGGAAATTACTTAAAAATAGTATATAAAATGATGATAAAATTAGTTAAATAAGTAGTAGGAATTCAACATTTCATGATGGTTTTATACATTCTTGGCTAATTTCTTTGTTTTCATTATCTCATATGTCGGCTCAAACCCCAATCTATCACGAGCATAATCATCTTCAAACAGACCACCCAAACTTGAACACAAGAATCCAACTATATAAGAAAAAATTTATTACTTGAGTTATACTAAAAATTAATAAATTAATCATATATTTGAAAAATCCATTACCTATATGGAAGTCACATATTCATGCTATTTGTGTACAATCTTTCATTAGCTATGTTGGGCATTAGTATTTATTAAAATCTATAACTACTTGTGAATAAGAGTTTTTCTGACATTCATAGTAGTACTAGAAAAATATGAATACACAATGTATTAATAAATATTTTAAATGAAATGATAATTATTTTTGAAAATAACTCATTGGGGGTGCTAGTTTTTTTATGAAACATGATATCTCTCATAAATTTAGAAACACAATAACCACAATCTTTTCAGTTTGATTGTTCTATACACTATAGAAACATTGATAAAAATAAGTTATTTGTTTTGATATTTTTTTGATAGTGAAAGCATATTATATATACACTGATACAAGTAAAATTTTAATACTTTTTAGCATCCTTGTGCTTAGACCTCAACCTTATTCCTTATTTTTCATGATATTGATGCACTTCCCTATCATAACGTAATCATCATTAAAAATAATATAAATTATATAACATGATATTTAATTATAAATTTTAAATGTATTTAATTACATATTGACAAACACCATCATCTGTGATATGTTTTTTTGGGTATCATTGTAGTGAATTCAAGAAATATATATTTAGAGTACCTAAATTGACTGAAATGAGAATACAATGTTTCTTAAAACATCAAAGGTAATGAGTAATGAATGAAATGAAAATATATGTAATATTATTTAATTGTAGAGTTTTAACTCTGCATCATTGGTATTAAGAATACTCCTCCATTAAAATGTTTTCCATCAAATAATTTGACTTACTGTGCCACTATTTCTTCCATTTTGTTGGATTCTATTTTTTTTTTCTATTGGGGATACATGAGGACTAACGTGATGAAAAAATAGTGGGGAAATACCTTCAATTGGTGTTGATATATACACCTTCCAAAAATATGAACTGTATTTCATCAAAAATAATATAATATATCATCTTTTAGAAAATCAAATCATGAAAACATACCTCATGTATAAATATAAAAATGAGGCACCTAGACAATCATAGTCAAGGATTTCATTTAAATTCTCAACACCAATGTAGTCTTTACATTCCACTTCAGACATATTTTCTTCAAAATCTACTATGTGATTACTACCATTTCGTGACATTGTATATACATGAATCTTTAATGTTAGTAAATACAGGTAGGAAATGGGAAGGGTAACAGTGCTTTTAGAATATCATTTGGATTGGTTGGTCGATCCATTAGATTATTTCGATTTAGTATTTCATTTCACCCCCTTCCATTGTTTGTATGTAATAACATTCATTGGTTCAAAACATTTTTCATTAATTGTAAATGTTTTATCATTAAAAATAAATTAGAAATGAATACCTCCTTGTTGACATGTTTTTTTCAAGATGTGACAGTCAGTTGATGAATGTTCCAATAGCTCGATTGACCATATGAACATCATTTTAGTTATGTGGAATATGTATCTTGATGCTCAGATCATGAGCTAAACTAATTTCCACTCTCAATGGGCTGCTGGAATTGGTTTGTTGTGTAGACTATCATCTTGGATATTGAACAATGTACCCCTTTCTACAGGGTAATGGATGTGTGTTGATAGATATAATTCACAATCATTTTCACCCTATAGAATATCAAAATAGGATTGTTATCAAATTCTTTATAATTATAAATAAATAGATTTTTTAAAAAGAGATACATACCTCATCCCTGCATTACAGTAGGGGTACGTTGGTTTTGTATCTAGTTCCTTATTTTCATCACTCAGTTGTTCTTTCACAAATAAAGAACAGTCAATCAATGTGATGAATACACATATCTTCAAAGAATATATTACGAGCCCAAATGTACCTAAAAAGAAACATCCTCACGATAACCATTATGTTTTTCCCATCCATCCTAGGTTATCAGGTGTGTATACATAAGCAGTGGGTGTACGTTTATTTTTCTTTAAATATATTTAAGATTTTATCTCATTAAAATTGTACGAAAGCCTCTATGAATCCGTCCACCAATCATTAAAATGTATTTCTAGTGGGATTCATCTATTATAAATTCACTCAACATGGGATGATGAACAATAAGTCTATGTTCCATTATTTTATTTGTTTAGTAAAATGAAGAAATGATATCATAATGTTACTGTAATCTATTTCCACATTAGTCTCCTAATCATGAGAATCACATGGTTCCATGAATCTACATCAATCAAGACATATTATGGAGTGACAATTCCAATGTTACTACTGAACATGGCCCTGTGCGTTCCACCCTACCTCATATTTGATGAATTTAATTTTCAACTAAATGATTTTTTCCAACACCGTCAAACTATGGTGCTCCTATTTTTTCTTCTTCATTAGTCCTTCTCCAATTACCATTTCCTTGAACTAAAAAATGTAAATTTGTATTTCATATTATTCTGTATCATTAACATGTAAAAATGAACATTGTACCTCTACAATGAGAGTAGCAACTGGTTGAAAAACATGTTGTTCCTCATGACTGGGAGCACTAGCACTTGCCGAAGGTTTTTGTTTCTCTACACTGTGAGCATCAGTATGTTGAGAGACCTATTGTTACTTTGTATTAAGAGAACTAGAACAAGCATAAATCGTTATCTTCAGAAGTGGTTTAACATTTAATTTAGATTACATAAATTCAGCAGTGAACAAATATTAGCATGACGTAACAAAATGTATATTACAAAAAAAGAAAATATAATGATTGAATTCACTTTTTTTAAAGGAAGAAGGGATTTGACCCCTCTATCAAAAATTGAAATACCATTATTGTGGTGTACTCTAGCATACAAAATGCCATTTATATTGGTATCGCTACGAAATGATTTTGACGTCCCGACGAAAGGGTTATCCTCTGCTGAATTTTCAAATAAACCTTTAGTGGTTTTGGTCGATAATAAAAACAATTGACCACTTTCAGTTTGAATGATCATGAACGTAAAATACTTGTACTAACTATGAGTCTATTATAAATGGTTCATCTTGGTACCCTTCATTAATGAAATGAACTTTCAAAAATCCTAATTCATATATTTTAACATCACTCCTATTATCAACCCACTTCATTAAAAAATCAGAATTGGGAATGTTGTATAATACAATTTCCATATTTGATTGAGATTCCAAAGTATGAAATATTTATGTAAATTGGATTTATGTCCTTAGAACCATAAACATGTATCACATCATCCAAAAGTGTAACTACATAATTCTACATGGTATTGTCTTCATCATGTTCATTTGTATAGAACATATGACAAGTAATTACACAACAACTTCCAAATAATACATAAAACATTTGACCTCCACATAGCCATCAAATTCTACCTGAAATTGAATCTATATTTTCATATATCACCTTAAAAATATGGTCTTAAAACCATCCAATAAACTATTGATTGTGTGTATATGATATCTATATTCCCTCCTATAAAAGATTTCGAAGCCTAGGAATATTTTTTGTGTTTCAATAGTTGGGGAAACCTTCAAAATATTATGAACCATTTAATGGCAAGAATACTCTTGATCTATAATATTGATTTTGGAAACATCTATTTTAGAAATTTATTCACTTAGAAGCCACCCAGTGTGAAAATATTTTGGTAGACAAATTCTTTTCACGTCGAAAATTTATGTAGTACTGAATTCAATGACTTCCTCATCTATATATCACTCTGTAACACAACCCTCGAGACGAATTTTATTTTTGATATACCCTTTAAAAATATTCATATAAAATTAAATTTTTTATATCCATATATATTGTATAAGAACAAATATTTGAATATTCCTGACCACATGAACTATCAAATAAACCATAATATCAAATAATATTGATGAGAAGAACTTTCCAATTCCCATAATATGATGAAATTTTATCTTTTTATAGTCAGCAGTATTTCTAGGTCTATAACTTTGTTACATATAGTTTTGAAGAATAAAACTATCATGGTTAATTTACACTAACAATTTTCAGGGAAAATTCAACATAATTCTATAGAAATTAGTTTTTGAATCAAAAAATGACAGTTTTGTGATTTTAGACCTTTTGACATTAAATATCTCATTGACATGATATTCCTGATATTCAATAAATAGACACATGGATTATTTATGTTATTTAAGAAGTTTAAAAACTGATATGTCTCTTTCTAGAAAGAGTGTAAGTAGATAGAGGAGGAAAAGTTTATTTTTTACCCTTTACTAGCACAAACTCTTCTCATATTCCCATGTCAACCATGTACAATATATCCTTAATTCCATACTTTGTTTTTCTAGGGAATTTAATAATGCGTTGTTAACACTATCACATACATTTGTTTTCCATTATTATAACATCATGAAAATTTCAAACGTACATACAATTCCGGTATGGTAATTCAAAAAAATGACAACTTTTTCTAATATGTTTTCATAAGGTTTTTTTAAAATGGTTTTCCAAAATATGTTTCCACATATTTTACATTCTCAAATAGGGGATCACCTATTTGTGGAGATGATGTTGAATGTTCTCATGAACTTCCATTGAATGATGTCATCTAAGATCAATACTTATGTAATCGGGGTAGAAATCTACGTTGTCTAAGAAACACAATCTTTGATGAATGAATCAACATAATTGATTGAGTACCTTTTTTTAAAATGGGACACCCTTGATTTCCATTAATGATATTCATAAAAAATTTCCATAATAAGGAAAGTCATTTATCGTCCTGTAAAACTTGGAGCTCAATTTGAAATCGTTATTTCTATAAGAATCATACAAGTTCACACCTGAATCCCACAACAATTTTAAATCCTCAATAAATTGATCCAAATAAACATAAATATCATTACCTTTTTATTTTCGTCTTGATATAAGCTTATAAAATATGATGTATTTTCATTTCATGCATTACCATGGCGGTAAGCTATAATTTACGAACATAACCATCCATGTACTATGAGTGCTTCTTTGAAATACAAAAGGATTCACATTATCATTAGATAATGAAAGATGAATTTTTTTCTCCTCGTTTCAAAATTTTGGATACTCCTGAGAAAATTTTTTCCCCTGAAGAAAATCCTCTGGGTTACATAATTTCCCATTTTATTTCCTGGTTCTGTATGCCATATCAATTACCCTACAATCTTCTCACTTCAATATTGGCACCTAAACAGTAGAATGATTTGAAAGTAAAATACCACATTCATATAACCAGTTTCTTCATTCTTTTATTGAGAAGAATCACTATTTGTTATTTCATTAAGAGATTTTTGGTCCTTGAGAAATAGTATACCATCATTTATGAAGGTGTGTATTCTTTTATAAATTAATACCCATCAATTGTAGCATTCATTTAGAATCGTATGTTTGGATAGAGAGATCATTATCTTCTAGGAGTATGTCATTAAAGAGATTAAGTTTTTCTATAAAACTAGTAACACTACATCCATTTACTACTTTACAATTATACATCTTCATCATGGCTAATAATGCTGTATATTTAGAGAAACCAGCGTACAATCAAATATTTGAAAAAATATTTAAATTTTCAAACAAATTTGGAAGATCCTGATGTTAATATTCAACTATCCTTGTCATTTACTCAATAGGATCTTTGTAATCATTCACTACTATAATAAAATACTCAATGTGGTCTTCTTCATTATCAATAGTTGTAATCATATCAAATGATCCGTAAAACATATTTCTATCACAGTCACTAGCTACAATCACTTTTACCTATGTTTATTCAAATATTAATGACTATTATCTATTCCATTATAGATCTAGTGTTCTTCCTACTCTTATTGACTAATTAGTCTTGAATAAAAACAATAGAAACATTGATAAAGTATTCGAGAAGTGTCATATGCATGATCATTTGCTAACTTGATGAACTCTTTCACTACTTCTTCATATTCTTCCATAATAAAATTGGAATACATCTATTCATTATTTATATACACCCTATTTGTTTCGGTAATATTAATATTTAACAAAATAAATACACAAATGGGGTCTTTCAAATTTGGGGAACCCAACATTTTAATGATAGTTGTTATTGAATTTGGTTTGGTAAGACACATCCCCTTAGAATCTAACACTAAACCAGAATGAATATTTATTTATAGAGGACTCCACTAATTTAATCCATGCATGCGACGTTTAATGAAAATTAGGATTTATATTTTCAATGAGGTTAATCATTAATTCACCTTTTTGCAGGAGTGAGGTCATGAAGGGTATCCAATGGGTTGTATAAAGTTAGTGACATGACCTTCCCATGGTGTAATTATAAATATAATTGTCTTCAATATTTAATGTAATGGTTTTCCAAATTCAATAGAAATGTAAACATAAAAGATTATGGAAAAACTAAATTTTATATGTACTTTGAAAACTATTTATAAAATAATACTTTTAATCACTTAAAACAAACCATTTACAAAAATTTCTCTTCAAAATAACACACCCTTTTTAAAATAAACCAAATAGTTCCAAGAACTCTTCACAAAACCATAATTCTTTTATAATTAATTCAATGAAACATCATGACATAATATTTTCAATAATTTAAAATGAGTGACAACCATTTTTATTTTAAAAAATTTCGTTTAACACATCACACACGCCTTGTTAAGATTAAACTAGTATTAAATATACCTTCAGAGCATTAAAACCAATTTTTGAAATCCAATCAGGTGAGTTGACTGACACATGGCATTCAACCTAAGTCCATGCCTAGTTTTTAAATCATTTCCAAGATATTTAAACCAAAAAAGCGTTTTTTGGACACTTATAATGATTTAAGAAACATTTAAAATCACTTGAATCGTTTTAAAATAGTAACTTAGTCATTTTCATAATGACATAAATCCCAAGAGATGCTCTTTATAAAAGATACATGAATAAAAAATAATCATCATTTATAAAATATAAAGCAATAAAAGGTTTACACATGATCCCAAATATAATAGTAATCAAAAATTTAATTTATTTGAAAGAGTGGCACATTATAGTAAATATGTTCAAATAAAAAAAATGTATATTGTCTCTTTATTCCATATAGTGATCTCTACATCCCATTATCATTATATCATTAACTTGTGACTGTGGAACACCAGTATAAAAGTGTGAACCTTTCCTTTTACCTATATCATATACAACTATGTCTATATTTTCATGAATGTGAATATGTATAGTGTGAGAAAAGAGCCTCATATGATATCATCAATGATCTTATAACATTATTTTATTATTTCAAACTAGGAAATTATAGATTTAGGGAAAATAATAAAAATAAGTTTATTGCATAGGGTTGAGTAAATAAATCTATCAAAGGATATATATTTCTTTTAAAGAGGGTATAATTTTCCAAGATACAATAATAATATATAATAATAATAAAATATCAACCATCAACCATTAAGGGGTACCTACAAAATTCCTAAGGAGAAAATCCATGTTGCAAAATTATGGGAATAATCACACAAGAATATTGTTGCAATACAAATAAAAAAATCAACTCACTATCAATGGACTCATTGAAAAGGATATTGTAGTAGCCAATGTGTGTCCTAAGATAGGTGTACTATAAATGTGTGACCATAATATTATAACTCATGTCTATAGAATTCCAAAATCTCTACCTAAATATGCCCATGAGGTTTTCCTGAAATCCAATAATTTAAAATTAGTGGATATCTTTTATAAAACTATCATGTTAAAATTGTTTAACACCATTGAATTATCCACTTACACGTCAAAAACCATATTTAAATGTCAAAAAAGTTGGAATATATATTAGAAATAAATATGTGCATGAAAAAGAAGAGGTAAAGAAAATAACGATATTTTTAATTTAATAAAAAAAGTCATTATATTTTGAAAAAAATGGAAGCATTATTTTTTTAAAATCAATATTAATTTATACTGTAAATATATGTCTAATTACTTCACAATGAATTTAAAATAATTTATCACCATAAGCTGTGTCAAATAGATGAAAGACTTTAGAATAACCAATATTGGACAAGTTTAAATGAAACACTTCCTTAAAATGAAGTAATATAAGGATATAAAGGGACTTCATACACCCTAGACAACAAAAAATCCATGTTTTAGAATATAATTAACAATTTATTTGAATATCATGGCTATTGAGGGAAATTGAAACAAGAAAGAGGAAAGAAGAAGGGACAAATAAGAACATACCTTAGATTTGGAGGTCATGTGGAAACAGTGGGGTTTGATGGAGGTGGAGTCATGGTCAATGATGGCGGCGGTTGTAGAGGAGGCTACATAGTGCATTGGTAGAGCTAGGTCTGTGACATGGGCAGTGTATAAGTCCACAGTGGAAAAAGTATCATTGAAGGGAGAAGAAGTTGATAGTAGAGGTAAGATGCAACAATGGAAGGAGGTAGTGGTGGAAGAAGGAAGCGAAGACCGAGGTCTGGTTCTGTGAGAGCTCGAGCACGAGTGGCAGTAGCATACTGATAGTTTTTCATTTATAATAAAACCAAAATTCTTTTATCATCAATTGTTGGAAACAACTGACAAAGATATGTTTTGTTAGTTCTAAAATAGAAATCATTGACAAAACCTACATTTATCATTACATTTTTAGTGCTGATAAATGACGTCTTGATCAATGCTAAATTTATAGTGTTGATAAAGACACAATTTATCAATGCTTGTTTAGCACCGACAAAGACAAATATTTATCAGCACCAAAAAAGACCTGATCAAGATATAATGTAAATATATATATATTTATTTAAATAATTAAAAAATTATAACAAATATATTTATTATATTTTAAATTATAAATAATAAATTTATTAATTATATATATTTATATAATTATTAATATAATATTGATATTTATTACAAATATAAATATATAAATTTCTAGTTATAATCAAAAAATAAATATCTATTTATTATAAGAATTATAAAATTACAATATATATATATATATTATATTTAAATTTATATAAATTTATATAGTTAATATTTTTTTTATAATTTTATAATTATTTGAATATATCTATATTTAGTTACAATTATATGTATAAATAAATAAATATATATTTACATAATTACAAAATTACAATAAATATTTATATTATATTTAAAATTATATAAATATATAAAATTAGAACATTTATTATAAATTATTAATTAATTAAATATATCTATATTAATTTATAATTCAAAGTATCAATATTTGTATATATTAATAAATATACTTACATAGTTATTAATATATATATATATATACTTATATTAATTTATTATTATAAGTATACATAATTATATAAATAAATATTTTTATGTAATTATAAATATAAATATATTTATATATATATCTATATTCATTAATATATATCTAAATATATTATGTGTTTGAGGGTATAAATACATCAAATACACACACACCACACACATAGGCCGAAAAGGCAAGCCATAGCCCTCCAAGGGATAGACTAACAATTAAGACTCAATTATTATATACATGGTCAGAATGCTTAATGGGTATAAAACCCATTACATGGACCAAAGGCCTATAAACTAGCCCGAAGGCCCAATGCAGCGTCATTCTTGCATTATGCCAGCATCAAGATCTTCTTGTGTTATGCAAGTGTTATTGCCTGCCTACGTCATGCTTGTATCACCACCTTCCTGGGGAAATTCACTTCCACTCGGATTTGAACCTGGGTCTGATGCAGAATTACGGGGAGCCATTACCACTTAGGAAATCCCCCCAACTGCTACATAAATATATATATTTATAAAATTATAATAGTTGTAATTATAATATTTTTAAAATTATATATATATATATTTATTAATAATTGTAAGTAAACATATTTAAAGAAATTATATATAGAATTAAATAAATTTAATTTGAAATATAAGAAATATGTTCATTATTTAAATATATTTATTGTAATTTTATAAGTATTTTTGATAACATAATAGACTCTTGGGTATAACACGAATCATATACCAAAGTATAGATATAATTATAATTAAATATAAATATAAATATAAATATATATATATTAATTAATATATATAAATATATATTTTTATAAAATTATAATAGATGTATAATTGTAACTGTAAAAAAAATATTTTTTTAAATAATTATGAAATGATAATAAATATAAATTCTTAATATATTTATAATAATTTCATAAGTATTTAAATATATATATATTTATGAATATAAAAAAATTTATTTTTTATAAAAGGTTGAGGATGAAATGGACTATTTATTAAAAATTATGACAAATAATAGATGAGGAACCAAAAAATCACAAAGTGCTACAAAAATAAGAACAAAAGTCTTTATCCTACTCTAGGGTGAGTGCTCATACTATGATGAGGAATGCGTCCACCACTACCACGAGGGTGTCATCCCCTCCTCCAAGCCTAGAATTGCATCCAAGGGCCATCACTATCATTTTAAGGTTCCAACACAACATAAATCTTCTTGATTTCAGCTCTCTAAACATCATCCCTCCTTTTACCATCATTGTCACTGTAGGTGGTAGTAGGCATGCCAAATGAATTAACAATTCTAACATTACTTTTTTATCTTCCTAGTCGGAGATTGAGAGATTTGAATTGGAGGCATAATTTTATTAGGATTAATTTCATTAGTTCTAACCCTCCACAATTCATTAGGACGATATGCGGATTGAGTCCCTACAGATTATTTACCTGCATTTTTATTTAGGCCATCAGAAAATGGAATTCGAGTCATATGCTTAAAACCATGATTTATAGAAGAAATCATTTATTTTTCATCATGTCTATGCGTAATACCATGACTTTTCATGCATTAATTAACCACAAAGCCTGCTTTATCCTTTGTAGTAATGATCTGGCATGGGTTCCTGCCTTGTGTAGTTTCCAGAATAGGATACCACTTGGGGTTGGCTATACCTATTGATTATTTTCATGTAGTTATCTATTTAGAACCCATTCTCTGACCTACACTTACAGCATCGGTCACGGTATTTATCATCCATGAATCCGATGATTTATCTGGTGTAATAATCAAATAGTCCTTTACATTTTAAACTTCATCCACCATCCAAGGACCTTGAGTAACTAATGTCACATTGCTGACAATCAAGATTCTCATATTACTATCAACACCATTTCCATAATCAAGTCTATCAAGTATACGGAAAATAGGAAGAGGAAAATAAGAATAGTCCAATTAATACTTTTTAGATATAAAATTATTGATTGAACTATGGTTTCTTGGGGGTACTAGATCCTTAACAGTAGATGTAACATGAAAAGATGATTCCTTCTACTAAGGAATAGAGGGAAGTGCCATTTTGTGTTTAAAAGTGGAAGTGACCATGTTATCTGTACCTTTGTGGAGTTTAGAAGAGTTAATTTTTTGTTCTTACCATAATATGTAATCCACATCAATCTAAGAAAAATCCTACAAGGAAGATTGGATATCATCAGAGTCTCCATCATGATGATCAGCTCTGATGTCCATAATTAAGGAATCATTGAATATAAAACCAGAAGCATTTGTTGGATTTACATCTACTATGTCAGTACATAAATTGTTAGGATTGTTAGTAATTTGAGCTTAAGAATAATCAACTAAGGCATTGCAATGAGGAACATGATAAATATTTTTGAAATTGGTGAAAAAGTTTCTCTAAATAATACTATTAAAAACAGTATCTTGGGAGTATTCATAGGTGGATTTTAGTTTCTCCCGATCAGCGGCATAAGCTCCATCAAAAGTAAGGATATTTTTAACCTCATGATCAATAGAATGAAGGTCCACACGTTTTCCCTACTTATGATGTGATGAAATTCATTCACCTTTATATAAAAATGAGTACAAACAATTTCCCTTCTACATTTAGAAAATAAATGACCAATAATATGACAAGAATCACAGAATAATGGCTTTTTTTGATACATTATTCCTAAATTGATCTCATATTATGGTGTAGAGAAAAAAAATATCTTAAAAAATGTCTATCTTAAGTCAAATTTGACTAAAACCCTTGAAAAATTACCCAATATTAACATATCAATTACATTATCCATCCTAATAGAGATTCCAACAGAAGAATCAGTACAAAAAAAATCTCAGGGTGCTATAAGACCCAATTTAACACAAGAATTTTGATATGGAATTGTCAAAATGTATTTTAAAAGTCATTAAGGTTGAAATATAGATTCCAATCATGAACTATTAGAGATCCTAATATAATATTAATAGATCCCAAAATACAAGAATGAATTTTCTACTCTGTAGAATAAAATAAGAGTTTAAAAAAGTCGAGTACAAGATAGGAACAATTAATGTATGTAAATCCCCAAATAAAATTGAGACGAGCAAATAAATCAGCAAATTTACATGGTTTCATACTTATGTATAGTAAAATATGACCAATGGAATAGTGTTTTCAATGATCAATATGCACTATAATAGCTTCATCTGAAGTTGAGATGTGAGAAACATTGCCTTTCCTGGTGATTCGCTACAAAACACGGTCCCTGGAAAAAACATACGAACCACTCAAGAAATTAGAGAAAGAAGAATAAAATTTTAAAACATCATTTGGTCTTTCCTTTACCTTCAAGAAGAAGACAAATTATTCTACCCAACCATATAGATTGGGGTGCAATAGTGTAAATTGACTCCTCATGGGAGAATTGAGGAACCATGACCACTATAGAGCTCTGAGTGTAATTTCTTCCATTCATCAATATAATAAATATTTTTTAATTATAATTAAAATTTTAAATATACAAAATATATTAATTATAATTATATAATTATTCAGACACATATATATTATTTATAAATATAATTATAACTATTTTTATATATGTAAAAATATTTGTTTATATTTATTAATATATTTAAATAAATAAATATATTTTGAGTATTATAATTATAATAAATATATTTTTTATTCCATTAAAATTAAATATATATATTTATAAATATAATTATAAATAAATATATTTATAATTATTATTATAAATCAATATTTTTATATAATTAAATATATATTTACATATATATTAATCTAAAAATATATCTATTTATAAAATTATAATAAATTTATTCATTTAAATTTTATACTTATTTAAATAAATAAATAAATATATGTTTATAACAATAATTATAAATAAATACATTTAAAAATTAATTCTATATTATTAAAAATTTATTAATAAAATTTTAATAAATATATTAATTGTGTAATATATTTATTTTAACACTATAAGTATTTTTGAGATCATCACAAGTACATGGGACTGACAAGAATGAATCTTACGTGTTTCAATTTATAAATAATCATTCTGAATGATGAATACACAAGAGGCCAACACCCTATTATTGCCAAGTCAACCACTGAATGTCCTGAAAATCGGTTTAAAAAAGCCCCAGTTTCTTGGTGGAGGACGAACCGTGTGGCAGAATCCCCTTTTCAAACATATTATGGATGATCCTCTTCATGTTAATAATAATCCCTTGACATGGAATCGTTCAACATGGAGTGGGAAATATCCTTTAAATCTACTCAAAATCACAATATCGTAGAGATCAATATATCCATTATACATTACCAAGCTATTTCAATTTCAGAGGCACTTTCTGGATTTATAAGTTCTATGAAAAATAATAAACAACCACCCTATTCAATATCAAGGATATGGCTCAATTTTGATGGCTGGTGGTTAGGTTGATGTGAATCAATGACTAGCACTTTTTATATTCTCAATCATGGGTCGCGTTTCATATGAAAAGGTACTAAACATTGTTCCTATGTGGATATGAAAAATAGAATCTATTACTCATGGATCTTTTATAAATAGAGGATAGTTCCTATTGGATAAGGATACTTCCATATCATCTTTGTGAGGGAAAAGGAGTTTCATTCAGCTTGACATTATGGAATATCAACCTTAAACCAGGTTGTTTTTGGGTTGCGTGAATGGGATCCAAATTTTAATCCTTTTACCCAAAGAAACTCGTTTTCATAGGTCTAGGCAATGATTAATGGGGTTCCCTAGGTCTACTGGAATCCTAGAAGTCAAAATGACTTTCTATTTGGAATAGGTAATCCATCGAAGTTCGACTAGAGGAATCTAAATTGTGAAATTGTATTTTATGCAAGGGTCCTGATTGAGATCAATATAAAGGTTCCCCCACCATATTGAATCTATAAGGTTTAAAGTGACCATTATATGGAAGTATATTTTGAATTTTGGAATCTACCTCAATTTTGTGATCACTGAAAAATGTCAAGCCACACATTTCAATAGTGTTGATTCATTCAGAAGATGGTCCAGGCTGCTAATACCACTAGATCCTGCAATGCGGTTTCAAGAGGGAAAAGGGCCGATGAAGTAGAAAAGAGAAATAAGAACATGAGTGACTAAAATAAGAGAGAGAAATGGGAAAAAATTTCTAGTACAAGTACACTGTTGGTTGTTCTGGTGGAGGGAGAGAATAGGAAGACTAGTTCTACTGGAACTAAATGGGTTGTGTATGTTACAGGTGAATCAGACAGGTAGTGTAGTGACATAGAAGACTACCAATAATAGTCATTGCACATCCTCTCCACTACACTTGTTATGAAAACCGAGGAATACATAGTAGAACTCATATCCAATGATATGAGTGATTCATTATACATTGATATGTCAATGTGTGATACTACATTGGAATCTCAGTAGAATATGGGGATAGGGAATGAACCATGTGAAGACCCTCATCAATTGGTAAGTTACTACAAAACTGTTACACTTATAATGGAGTTGAAATATGGCCTCAAAGAACCAATTCAAGAGCATCTTGATGAGAAGCTGAAGGGGACTCAACCAAATGACATCCCCACCGAATCAACCAAATCCAGAAAATCAAAACGGGTTCAGAAAATGGAGAAAAAAGAAAATAGGGGTTCTACCCACAAACCAAAACCAAAATAAGGATCATATTTCTGATCTATCAGGTAATAAAACATCCTTGGCATGAAGGGTTCCCACCAATTTTTTACTGGTATGTATAAATCTAATATAATTGGAATGTTTGAGCCAAATAAACACTACTCTAGTTATTATCCCTACTCCTCTATGTGTGCATACTCATTTTTGTCCAGCACACAACCTACCTCCAATATGGGGAGATTGTGGATATTGTTTAGTAGTGGTTTGGGAGAACCATCTATTGTACAAATTTATGATAAAATCATCACTTGTATCTTTAGAAAACCTGGGAAAAATGTATTGCTCAGTTGTAAATGAATCAAAAACTATAATGACAAGAGACATATATAGATACAAATAAATGATTTTTCCAAAGGATTTTTGGATTCTAGGGTAATCATTTAAGACTATAATTATATCCTTCACTCAGATGAGAAAATTGGACTTGTGCACAATAATGCTTCTATGAAATACTTTAGGGCCTATGGGGAGGAATCCAAAATTACAGAAATCAATCTCATTAGGGTAAAATTCACTTGGTAGAGAAGGAACTTATATGAAATAATAGCAAGATGAATTGAGTGGGGTTTTTTTGAATGATGTTACTATTGGAAACTGGAGATCAATTTCTTCTGTCACACTGGAGAAGCCTAATTCTTACCATCACACCGTCTTGGTGATTTTTATTGAAATCATGGGGTGTCCACCTATTCCATTTATGTTTAACAATTCTTGGAATACTCTTCTATAATTTTTAAAATTATCCAGGACACTTAGGGTTCAAATGATTCAAACCTCATTCCTCTTATATGAATACCTAAACTCAAAAATTTTAAGGTCAGACTAAAGGATTGGATAAAAAAGGTTCATCTTATTGAATAAATAGATTGATGCTATTGAACACTCAATCCTTAAATTAAAATATGTCATCATGAGGAATGATTTTTAGGATACCTTGTCCAAGAAGCTGAAATGTCATCTAAACTTCAAAATCTCATCAAGATCAAAGATAAAATTATAAGGGATAACTTCAAAATCAAGTGGCTAGCTGTTGGAGATAGAGATAATAAATTATCTAATGCTCTTCAAAGGGTCAGAAAGTCCAACATTCCCCTCTCTCTTATTAAAGATGGTGATCACATTCTTGATGATATACATGCTATTTCCATTAACATTTTTTCATTCAATTAAAATATCTTCAATTCCCCCAATAGAATTTGAGACTCAATGAAGGTATCATTCATTGGCTTATAACTAAAGAAGATAACTACCTTATCACCTACATTCCCTTGGACATTGATCTCAAAGAATCCATTTTTTGTCTTAAAATAGAGAGTTCTCATGGGATAGATGGATACACATATCACTTATTCCAATTCCACTAGGATGTCTTTTAGAAATACGTTTTCATACTTTTCAATAATTTTTAAAGGAGGTCCTTCACTATAAGATTTATTCCCTAGTTTATTACCTTGATACCAAAAGAGAAAAATATTGTGAAACCACTCAATTCTGACCTTTTTCTCTTTTAAACACCATTCACAAGGTGATCAACGAAATTATTTCCATTAGACTTGAACGTATCTCGAACAAAATATTATCTTAGATCAATTTTGTATTTTTCAATGGGAGGGACATCTCGTATTTCTTGATCACTGACTCAGAATGTGACATTATCTTTATGAATCCCACTAGATGGGGAAACGATTATATTATGAATTATATTATAAAATATTTTGATAAAATTTACTAGGTATTTATAGGGGATGTTCTCCAAAACTCTGGTTTCAATGCAACTTTTATCTAGTGGATAAAATAATTAAGAGGACCGGATTGTGAATTTATTCATATAAATGGGTCCTTGGAAGGATATTTCAAATGTTACAAGGGAGTAGTACAAGCATATCCTCTCTCAAATATCATTTGTTCCATTTAAAAGGATTATCTCAGCTGGATCTTTCTTCACATTGTGGAAAATGGTGAATGACTACCATCTCAGCAGAAAAAGGTACATATACTCCTTCACATCTATTTTTTGCCGATGATATCATCACATTTACTCATTTCCATCAAAAGAAAATAAAAAATATCAATAAATTACTTTTAAAAATTGAAAATTTCTTAGCCCAGAAAATTAGTTGGAAAAATTACTTTATATACTTCAGAAAGAAAATTTCAGCCCAAGGAAGGTTTCCATTATCAATGATCTAGGAATCCGAGTGCTTTTACTTACCTCAGAGTCACCCTTTTTTGGATCAATCATGGGGAATCACATTTCATTGTCATTTTGAGCCAAATTATAAGGAATCTTAACTATAGTAAGGGAATGTTTCTTTCAATGGTAGGAAGAGTATGCCTTGTCAAACATTTCGTGTTCTCAATGTTATTCTACTCCTTTATGGTTTAATCTTGGCCAACATCAATTAAAAAAATTAATTTTATGATTTAGAACTTTATTTCTAGTGGATTGGTATTGGAAATAAAATTCATCACAACCTCCGAGAAAAAGTGTTGTTTTCCTGATCCTCTCGGTGGTTTGGAATATAAAATATTCATCTTTTTAACAAGTCCCTTTTTGAGAAATTCATCTAGAGGGTCATAAATAATAAATATGAATCCTTTGTATTCATTAGATACTAATTATTTTAGAGGATGATTGAAAAAATATCAAACTACATGGAGTCTTCTAAACGACCTATCCTAATGAGAGTTTCAATAAAGAACAAAATGCACTCTCATTGGCTAGGTAACATGAACTCTTATCTCATATTCTAGAATGAAAACAATCTTGGTACTTCATTGATTTAATATAGTATCTCCCATCACTATAATATTTACCACAACATATCTATCAATTACTATATGGACAACATGGAACTTCTTCATGATTACATTGCTACATTGGTATCCGATTATGAGTTTTTCAATCTGTAAGATTTACCCATTTGTGATCCATCTCATAGTGGGAAACATGACTCTAAGAACTTTTTTCATCATCCTATACAAGGTTGTTTCTATTGAGATGGTGATCACAAGAAGTGGATAATTCTATCATGGATCACTCCGCTTTAGAGATTAGCTAATAATAAATCCCTTAATGATGAAAACATGAAGTGTTTGGGAATATCCCTAATCTTGAAATGTATTCTTTGTCATCAATATAGGGTGGATTTTAATATTATCTTTCTATGATGTGAAACTTAATTATCCCTTTGGAAAATAATCTTTGATATTTTTGAACTTCAACACATTTATGCTACCTCGTTCCATGTTTTTCTATATGCTCCACTTGGCATTCAATTCCCTATGTAGCTGAATATTCTGTATCGGGTAGCATGTTTGGAGTTAATTCACGTCAATTTGGAGAGCCCAAAACAAGGCCATCCCCAAGTAGAAACACGTCAATGTTCAAGCTACTACTTCGTTGATTTTGGAGGCTGTCCAAAATGATAACATGGTGTTTTCTGCTACTTGTAGTAATATATAGGGGGATCTCATTATTCTTAGAAGGCTGAACATTAAAGAGAAATTTACCAAACCCCATGGGAATATTGAAATCTTTTGGACTCCTCCCTTTCTAGGATGGCTCAAATGTAACATGGATGATTCTTCAAGGGAAAATTTGGGGCCAAAAATTTATGTAGCTACTTTTTGAGATCAAAAGGGAGACATGGTGGAATCTATCCATGGAGCTAATGGCCATTCCAATTCTCTCCATGAGTAAGTGATGGGATTTATCAGATATTTATAAACTACTAGACCATAGAATTGGAACAATATATATTTTGATTCTGACTCTACAACCATTCTTCAAGAAGTCAGGATAAGAGCAGTCTACCTATCATGGAAGATGATGGGGGAAGGGCCAACTGACTCCACGTGATTTCTTCCATGAACTACATTCAGACACACATATATCATGAAGCGAACATCCTAGCTGATGGTATTTCAAATAAGGGAGTCACTGAATATGTTTTATATCACTCTAACTCCCTACATAGTGACATGATTCCTACCATTCGAGTGGATAAATGTAAAATACCATCCTTCAGACTCTTGTAATCTCTTTTTTCTTTTATCTAAGAGCCTCTGAGCTCACCTTTATCAAAAATTAATACATAGCAAATGCATGTCCACACCATAATAATATAGTTAAACATTACATTTTGAACATAACTCACAATCACATCCAAAAATAAAATTTATGATCTTATAAGATCAATTATACTCATGCATCAATATGTAATCGGAAATAGAGATAATAAATATCAACATAATCTCATGATATATATATATATATATATATATTCTTTAAAGACATATTTATTTAGATAAATAAATATATATATTTATAATTATAATTATAAATAAATATATTTATAAAGAACATACATAATTATAAACGTAACAAATATATCTATCATTTAAAAAAATTATTATAATTTTATAATTATTAAAATATATCTATTTATAAATAAAACATAAAATACTTTTCCTAAAACATTATATATATATATATCTAATTTATTAAAAAATTATATTATAAAAATGATATTTATAGTAATTATAAACATCTATTGTTTAATTATTGTTTATAAATAAATATTATTTTTAAATATAAATATAATAATTATATATATATTAATAATATTTTTTATTAAAAATATTTATCAGCACTAAAAATAGCTCTGATAAATATATCCATTATCATTACTAAAAAAAGTGTAGATAAAGTGTACACCTTAATCAGCACTTGTTTTAGCACTCAAAAAATTGACATTTATCAATTATTTTTGCTAGCACTATTTAAGTCGTGGATTGTTCAATGCTCTCTGTTTAGTGCTGATAATAGATGGTGCATCCCTTGCCTAGATCTATGGTAGTGGGTGGTTGATAACCATATTTGGTCTTGGCCTCTGTGTGTTTCACAACATATAGTTTATTTCGGTTACATTTTGATGAATACTCTCCATACCCATCTCACTCATCAAGATGTTAATTTAGTATGTTGATATGTGTAGGATATGGTGGCTTAAAATAGTAAGATGTCTATCCATAGGGGTTGCAATGGCTCTTAGTTATAAATTATTTTGTACATGTATTAGAATGATCAGTGGCATAACATTTTATGATATAATCATATTACATGTGTATCTATACACATTCTATCGTGGATGAAGGTTCTATTAATATTTACATTTATCTATTGAGAGTATTGACTTTATGTGTTTTTGGAAGTGATTGTTTAGTGGATGTTATTATTTTTTTGTGGATGTGATGTATTTTCGTGGATGTGGAGTGTGTCTTGTGGAGGGGATGAAAGCACCGAGATATGAATCATTAGATTTTGGTATGACTAATTTTGATGGAATTTAGTTGTATGGTACCCTTATATTATATATATACATCATTAATATATTACAATATACATTTTCCTTGGTGAGTGAGCCTTGGAGAGGTTGGAAATATAATTTTCACAATTTAGGGGATGACATGGTTTCTTTATTAATTCTCAAGGTCTTTATTATGATTCCACTACATTTACTTAAAAGTTTTTAGGGGAAACCTAATGATGATAATTATACACTCACCCCTATATATAAAATATTATTTATGACCCTAGATACAAGTTGATGATTGAGATGAGTGTTTCTAGTTTTGGAGGTCAATTGTGAGTTATTAGAGTTCATGGTCACTACTATAAGAGTGACTCATTGTTAGTTTTAATTTTTTTTATATTTTATTATGTGGAACCTCATGTATTGGTATTTAGATGACTAATTATATTATGGTGTTTCATATTGTTTCTTTTATCATTTTATTGAATATTGTTGGAAATTCCTACTATTTTTGTTTATACTATACCCTCAGTGGTAGTTACCAACCTATGTATTATAGGAGGGGAGCAATGAGGTTCATGAATATCTTCATTACTAGCATAGGATTAGAATAAATTAGGGACAATTATGTCAAAGTGGTATCAAATCATTTGGTTAGGATATAGTACCAATCATAGGAATGAGCACCCATAAAGTTTACATGGGTTGGTAGGGAAAAATATTAGTAGGGATTGGTACTTGATATAAGTAAGGAAGAATAGGTATGAAACCTCATTTTAGGGTATCTTATGATCTGATGGAAGGACCATAATATTTTCGAATTTAGTAAGTGATGTAATTATGCTTGTAGGTAGAGATAAAATAAAGGATAACTAATCAAGACTGTTTTTTATTGAGTTGGGATTGGGTAAATAATGGAAATTTTCTTAGACATAATTAAATAATAATATGTATTCTAATTTGGTGTTTATGAAATATCTAAAATTTCCAATTTTTTGGTATAGTTATAAGTTAACATCCCTATTAGATTAATGTTGATTCTATTTAGTAGGATGAACCAAAAATTCATCTTAGAGATAAAATTGAAAAAGATGACACTTGGAGGAATAATATTTGATAGGTTCAACACTCAAGCTTGAAAAAGTATGAGGGTGTTGTTTCTGATATGGATACTGAGTCTTGTTTGGTGTATGTGGATATTTAGATAAGTATTATCCATGAAATGAGAATCCATTGGACTCATATTGAAGCTAGTATTCTATAGATAACGTCTCATTAGGGACATATCAATTATCTTGGTGATCATCAGTTGTCCGAAGTAACAAGAGGGATGTTCATTGACCATTACTAGGGTTAGTTTATCACTTCGAAAATGATTATGAAACTATGGATATAATTTAGGTTCCTCTTTAAGTGGAGTTCAATCATATTATATTTAAATATTAACATTAAGAACCATCTATATTCTTCTTCATACCTTCTATCTGATAATGTGGTCAAAGTAAGGAATTTTTAGGATGCTTTACTTCTGGAGTTCTTTAAACACATAAGAAAATTAATATTTTTATCTTTTATCAAGATTGTAGTGAATAAAGAAGTTATAGAAAGGTTGTTGGATGAGATATGACTATCTTCATAGGGGATTCATTATGAAACTCCAGGGAAAATATGTATAAAAAAATGTTCACAGTTTTATAGTTTTTTTGTGATTTGTAATAAATGAGCCAATATTATACATTTTCATATTATTTCACCAAATATTTTATTTTTTTAACAATATTATGGAGACCATAGATTATATTTTTTCCATATAGAGGTATATTCCATTGAAATATAGAGTATCATACCAACCCTATAAGTCAATATGGGATTTGAATTCCACTTAATTCTTATCCATTATAATAGTATCTATCATGAAACAGTAGTAGTGGGGTGGTATCTGTTTTGAAAACAAATGAGGAGATGATGTAGGTTAAGGATAGCCCTAGGATGTTCATATTACTTAGAGGGTAGAGAATGACCTAGTTAATGGTCTCCATATTTACCAGGTAGACGATGGAGTAGGACAATATAAGATGCAAATTCTTATGTTTCTAGGAAAAAGTAAGCCAAATATCATGAGATTTATATTGAATTGTATTCATTTAATTAACCCTTTACTTATATTTCATATTATTATTTTTTAATTCTTGTGGAAGAGAATCATTTTAGAGGTATTTGATGTAAGGTACCATTCTTCTCGACCATTCTATTTTTTATTCATAAGTATTGAGGGACTCTAGGGATGATTTATGGTACTTTTTTGGTTTGGGAACGTTTATATTTAATTTAGTTGACTTTAAATAAAATTTTAATAGTATAATTTTTTATTTTTAGTTTTATTTTATTCTATGTATTATGTGTTACTTGTGAATTTAAAAAATGTAACATACTGGTTCTCCATAAGGTCAAGAAACCATACAATTTTAATAGTTATTTTAGATTTAGTAATGAGATAAATATAGCTTTGAAAAAGGGCATGAGATTACATTATATGATGAATTTAATATCATGTAAATTTTTATATTATTCTATGTGATAAAAGTAATATCAAGTCAAATATTGAGATTACATTATGAAGTATATGTCATCTCAAGCTAAATTTTGAGATTAAATTATTTGATAAAATATATCATGTGCTAGATCTTTAGATTACATTATGTGATTAAAATAAACTTATGTTAGAGAATGATATTAAGTTATGTAATAAATGTAATCTATAGTTTGACCTTGAAAATACCTTCTCAATAAATGTAAACTAGAGTCATAAATTGAGATTAGGTAATATGAAATGTAATACCAAGTTAAATGTTGACATTATGATTAATCACATGAGCCTTACCCCGATTAGTGAAGACTCTTAAGTGCATCTAGGTGAATCAGGATCAAATCCAGGCGGATACACAATTTATAGGGTACTGTAGCAGGTACTGTAGTAGGAATTGTTCAGTATTGTACCAGGTACTATAGTGGGAACTATAGCATGCACTATTTTGGACTATCGAAGCCGGTAATTTTCCCCCGTTTGGGCCTTCGAGCCACCGATTTGGTCCCTAAGTCCTTTAAGGACGTCGGTCCACCCAATACATTGAGACAGTAAGGACTTAGGTCCACCTCAAGGCCTTCAATCCACATTTATTTTAGAGACAAACTAGACAACCTACAAGGAACAAGATCTATAGAAGGATTAGAAAGGAGCTTTGAACACAATAGAAGCTACATGGATTGCAAGAATGAAAGGGTACGTCACCTGCCATCGGGACAAGCCTGTACATGCATGGATAACCTACTAAATAGTCATGTGAAGGTGGAGAGCAGATTTCATGATGAGCATGATGGGATGAGCAGTTCCAAGTAGTTATTCTGGGTTGTATGTAATGTTTGAAGCCTACTGGAAATGAATTCCTCTAAGGCCTACATGGCCATGTAGTACTTACGCCTACGAGCATTCTAAGGGTCACACCTCACCCTTTGAAAGGTGTATTATCAAAAATAAAAAAATGAAGTCCTTCGGGCCATTTAATGGATGTACATTATAATTAACAAATTTTATATAATTTATTTAAATTAATGATAAAAAAGGGAGTTGTTAATTAAAATCAAAGGTAAGTGAGTGCATTGTATGGAATTGAATATCCTTCCCCAATAATATAATTAAAAAATGATTACAAATGATATAATATATTTATATTAAATGAATCATGGATTCCTCAATTATATAAAATAAATAAAATATTAAACATTTGACTATATATCCCCCTCTATTTCCATATACCCCCTCTTTCCCCTGACCCTGTGTTGTACTATTCTTCTACAAAAAAAGTATGAAATTCACATCAAGGCCTTGAAAACATCCTTTAAATTTTTTTCATGACTTCAAATTGTTGTATGTGACATGGAATACATATTTTATTTATGCTTAATTGTTTTAACAAAGCTGCGGTTTTCAAGTAGGTAAATTGATAGAATTAATCTAATAAGATAGCAATAAGTTATTTTTAAAATATTTGATGGAATGGTATCAAATGAGAATATATAATTCATATTATTATTGGATTTTATTTTTAGAATATTGTGATTACTATCTTCCTTTGTATTATGAAATATCTAAAGTGTTTTAAATTGAATGAGAAAAGTAAATTTGGTTTAATAAAAAGAATTATAAATTGAGATTAACATGCTTCCATGCATTCTCTTAAGATATAATCTCTATTTTGAGAATATTATCAAAAAGTTTAACAGTAATTTACCAACATTAAAATATATTTACTCATGGGGTAATATACTCTAATGTTGATTGATACACTCAAGTATATAAAATATAATTCTTATTTATTGAAATTAAATATTTAAATTTTGAATTTGTTCAAAACTTATTTCCATTTTTTACATTCTTTAAATGTATAATATTAATAAATATTCATATATTAAATATATATAAATTATTATTTACTTCAATCACTGATATATTTAAAATATATTAGAAACTGTAGTGTTTTTATTGAAAATAGTGTACATTAAGAGTTATGATGAGTTGTGTTATATTATTTTTTAGTTTTGGTGGAATAAAGAAATGATGAAATTATGAGAATGATGTGGGATGTGATGGGATTTTTTTAGATCCTTGGATCATGTTTAGAGATTTATTTAATATCTTCATGATTTTCTTATGATTATTATTATTCCTTCCCATTTGGGGATATTTATGTCTTCTAATATATAGGAATAGAAGTCTCTTTGTGCCTGAAATCAGGGAGTAATATTTAAATGATAAATTAACTACTGGGGATGGATTATAATCATTATATTTTGTGTAAATTAGTGTAATATATATATATATAGAATAATATATTAAATAATCATTGATATTGATATAATATTGAATTTACCTCCTTTTCTTCATGATTTATGTAAATATCCTAAAATAATGGGTTAATATTATTAAATTATTGGTTATTTCTTAATGATTAATTAAAGAATTAATATTATATTCATGTATTATTGTTTGATTCCAATACCATAGTGATATTAATTGATTTTTCATGTGATATGGTTTCATTAAAATGAGTATAAGGTTATCTAGTGTCCCTTTGAATTTTTGTCTTCTATAAATATCAGTATGTTCTGTTATTTATTATGCTTCATCATATGAATAAATTTTGGAGGTTGGTGTGAATATATTTCCTTAAGTGTCAAGTGTTTTCTAATATATAGGCTGTAGAGGGTATTATTGGTTGACTACTTCCCTTCCCTTCCCTATCTTATATAAATAGTCTAAGTATGTGTACATGTTTAGTTAATGTAGGATTATGGTTATAGATGTGTACCCAAAAATTTAGAAATAGAGAAAAATTATAGTATATATTAATATAGAAGTGTGATAAGCTTATTGTTTTTTGATACATTTATTCTAAATGTAAATCTATGCATATTCCATAATGACTTAATGTGTATTTCATATTTACAAATGGTTATAAATGATCTTGATGTTTTACACGTGGGAATGTAATGATGATTTGGATAATTCTTTGTGCTTGTGGATGTGGTATATTTTTATGGATATGAAGCATGGCCTATAGAGTGGTTTAGGGAATCTAGATGTGAGTAATTGGGGTTTAGGGTGATTTGTTCTATGGGAAAGTGGTAGCAAGGTAAACTTCTTATACACATGATTCATTAGTATATTATTTTTTTGTGTTACTTGGTGAGAAATGCATAGTGATATTGATAATATAATTTACCTAATTTAGTTCCCCTATTTATTCACTAGGTATTTAGTATGATTTTCCACATTTGCACAAGATCATTTAAAGAAGATCATATGAAGTATTATTTTATACTCTCTAATATATATACATATATCTGTGTTTTTGTTCATGTTTTTTTCTTAGAACCCTATTTGATATAAAATGATCAAGTTTGATGCCAATGACCATTGAGGTTGATTGTGAGTTGCTATAATTTTTGGTTTCATCCCTCGTTATGATGAATGGTTGCTTTTATATTTTATTTTTCTATGTATGTAACCTCATGTATATATATTTGGATTATTTTTTATATTAAATTTTTTATGGGTCATTATTTTATAATTCATGGGAATATTGAGTGTAATGCCTCCAATTTTTCTTAATTATATACCCACAGTGCTATTCCATAAAACTTTATCTATTAATGTAGGGATTTGGGGGAAACTTTTGGTCTAGTAGGGGACTAGTGGGGGTAGGTTTTGAAAAAATCACTCTAAGATATCTCATAAAGTGTGTCAAATTTATATGATTCTCATACCAATGGGTTCATCTCAATAACTACAATGTCAGTCTATGAGGGTTCAATGTACTTAATTTGTTATTCTACAATAATGCTAGAAAAAATATGACTACTAATTCTTCTCTATTGGATATCATTAAAATTACATATCCAAATTCTAAAAACCATATATAATTAGTTGTTTCTAAAGACAAGGCATAAATATATAAAATATCATTTATATAATTTTATATTGAAACCTCCATAACATAGAGAAAATTTTGAGAAAGATAAATTTCTAAGTAGATTTTACCAAAATTCCATTCATTGGACATTGGTAAATATAATATCATATAGTTATGTTTAGAAATTTTTATTTCATTTTAATTACACTAATAAATGTTTTTAAAGTAAAATGACAAATTCTATTTGATGTATTAGTATAATATAATATAATATATAAAAAAATTTATATTCTTTGAAAAACTGTCTGTTTCCAATTAGAGACTCAACATATAGAAAATAATCTATTCCATGATTGTTGTAATTTCTTATATAGTGTAAATTTATAAATTTTTTGGTCATGATTAAATTTTTAATAAATATCTTTTATTTTAAAAACTCTCAACATCGGTATTATAAATTTATAATGTTCCAAAAAATCCTCAAATTACCCTCACCAAGAATACATGATATTACATATTCAATGATGTAATAAATTACCCAATATGACTTACTATTGAAGAAAAAATTAATGTTTTACCATTTTTAATAAGAAATTAATATTGTTTAACTATACCACTAGAATCAATGATTTAATAAAATTAAATACCAAAATGACCAATCAAACTAAAATTGTTGAAAAATTTCAGGTATAATAAATGCTAATTATTAATAGACATCTCATACTATTATGGATTTTTATATTTATATGAGTCTTTTTAATGAAATTATTTTTAATTGATGGTTTAATTAGTTATATTATTTGACTAATGGTGGTGTAGGTGTATGTTTTTAATTAAACAGATAAAAACCCTTCAAACTAACTAAAACCATAAAAAGGGATTTAATGTGAATTAATATTTAAAAAAGAACATATATAATTATTGTTCAATAAAATGATCAATTTATTTATTTTGAAACATGTATGGGGGGGTTTTGGTTGAATTTTTGGCCATCCAATACTGCAGCCTTCATTTAGATGATACAAATGGTGTTCTGGAAGACCATGGGTGCACCAATTTTCCAATCTATGGCATAATTTTAATATATTATTTACATGAAACCACTTTTAATGTGGGGGAATTATTTTCAAGTAGGGATTTTAGCCTATAATAGTCAGACCGAAATATCCTAAAACATAGGTGGATGGGAGAAACTATTTCTATGTAATGATAGGGGCATGACACTGTGGAACAAGAGGAGGTCAACTATGGATAGTGGATGAATGAATCTTGTATGTTTTTATGAATGGTTGGAGGAAATTGAAGTCTTAAAACATTATACATTTCAATATATATAATTCAAAAGAAATTATTTGGATATATAGATTGGGAAAATATTTCTCAATCTACTAATAAGGGTGAATGTGTCATTGAAAGTAGGCTGTGAACGATTTCCAAATGAACCATATTCAAAAACTTGCCGAAGAAGGCACTATCTACGAAAATGAATTTTTTAAAACTTTAAAGAATAAATTGCAATATTGGGTGATTCCCTTTCTAGAAAATTCTCAAAAATGCGTTATCCATCATAATTTAATATATTTTTATATTTAGTAATTATTAAACTAATGTTTTCCTAAAATATTTCATAGAATCAAATCCTAGTTCCATTTATATATGGGCATGGTCCATGACATCATTTTTTTGATTTTGGATGTGTGATTTAGGGAATATTTTCCCAAATTATATCAATAATATATTATTTTTAAAAACAAATTATTTCTAATAAATGATTAATAAAAACATGTTATTAATAATTAAATATTATTCTATAATATAATAAATAATATTTAATAATATTATAATAGTAGTTATTTAAATGATTTAATTAATAATATAATTAATTACAAAAATATTAAAAATTAGTAATTTATAATAATGAATATTAATAATTTAATTAAAAATATAATTACTTTTATATTTAAATATAATTATTAATAATTAATTATAAAATTAAAAAATATTTATTGGAACCACATGTTTAGAAACTAAGAGATCCTTTGTTGTAATAAAAGAAAAATAGAAAAATTGGGGTGGTGTATGAAAAATAGTGTCAAACGATTTCCAGAAAAGTACCAGAAAACGTATGTATAAAATGAAATACATAATGAATTAGAGTAGACCTGTAGGAGAAACCACTAGGTTTCTTTTAAGAGTATTTATCTATGAGATTTTCCACCATAACCCCAGCCTCTTAGATGATGACTCCACTTCTAGTTTTTTGGTTTCTTCCACTACATATCATCATCCACATTATATTGTTCACAAGAAGATTTTGAACCCTCTAACACCACCTTCAGTTTAGAGGGGCTTCTGATAGGATCTTGTATTTCATATGACTTTATAGGCCCATTATTTGTGGTCTACCTATTAGTAAAAAATGATTCCTATGAATTGTCACATTTTTTAGGAACAATTTTCTAAAATTTGATCCAATTATATTATAAATCATAAAAAATATGATAATTTATAATGAACCAACATGTGGAGTATGTGTTGATTATTCAATCAGAGCTAATGTATCACTGGCCTGAGTGGAGTATGGATGAGGAACCACCACTGCAATAAGCTTCAATGTTTTATAAACATCCTACTCTAAAAGAATGTGAAAAAAGTTTCTGAACAAGATGTTGGATGAATGGAATTTAATCTATATGGTGGTTTATTTAGACATTAAGAAGCATCTTCTACATCTAAAAGGGAAACAAGAGATCCTAGATTAACATTCATTGATGGTTTAAAAATAACCTCATCAGTCCCTATATGAATTAGAAAATATGGGTTCACAAAAATAGATCGGGCATTATACACACCCTTAGCCTGATAACTAAGATCAAGATGACCTCTTAGGGAATAAGAAAACCCCATACCATGTATGAAATATTTATTTTATTTTGTTTTTAGGAAAACAAAATTTTCACACACCGCTTCCCCTTTTCGATCACTAGAGAAAAAAATTATTCCTATGGAATATTGTTTTAACAATTTCAGCACGATTATCCATTTACACTACATATCCTTCATGATCCTCTTTATTACCATTCATCATAGAATTCAAAACAAAGGAATATTTAAAAGAATTCAGTCCATCCTCACCGTCATCCCATGAGAGTTTATTGGTTATGGGAGAAGACAAGATATTTATAGACATGGATCTCCTCTCTTATTGAGGGTCCATAATATTAGTGCACTGTTAATGCTGCAAACCAGCCCAATCCCAAGGTGAATACCTCAACCCCCCTTCCCATGTTAGGAACCTACAACCTCATGGAAATCCAATGTCATAGAGATATGTTTGATTGTCAGATAAATACATTTTATTGTCCCCCCCTTCGCCATACTCATGGTGGTTGAGATTTTTCAGATATCAGATACTGAATCAAGATTCTGTGCGAATCCATTCCATTAATTTGGTTTTTCATTTTTATGAGTTTTAGGAGAATCATTCCTTTGACCTAGGTGAGTGGTAACTACTACATGTTTGATTTGAATCTTCAATACATTTATTAGAATTGAAATATCATTCACTATCAGTTTAATAAAATAAAAATAATCTTGGATGAATTCATATTTAAACTCAAATTCAATTCTCCCAACATAAACTACTAATGTGAGAAAATTTGTTATTGAATTAAGTATGTTGATATCCAAGAGAACTCTAGCATAGTGCCCAATTTTCCCTTCAATATTATTCTCATCCAACTTATGGGGTGTATTAATGAATAATGATAAATCATGCAAGATAAATGGTTTCTAAAACACACAAATGAGTCCATTTATCATTACCAAAATTTGGTAATTTTAATGCATCTAAGTGTGCAGACTAAAGCTAATATCCTGAGATAGGAGTTTTAAAACACTGATATTATTTGGAAAGTAACTAGATCATAATTATTCCAACAGATCATTTATGCAAGTTATAATTATGTGGAAGTATCCATTATATATCATGATGACTCTCTAATTTTTTTAATCATTAGATTAATTAGAGTTTAATCATTATATCCATGTTCATTTATCAATTACCCCCTTCTAAAGGATTAGTCAAACAATGAGATAGAATAGATATGACTAAATCCATTTTTAATGCATTTATATGTCAAATAATAGAAATCCATCAATAATCATATCTAGATATCCAAGTTTTATAATTCTCTTGATATTGTTTTCCAAACTCCAATGATGATACATTTCTAAGAGGATCTAGGAATATCAAACCCCTGATGATAGGTCTCCTAGAATCAGTATAACAAACCATAATTATATTACATAAATATTTTATATTATAAGATTAATATTGATTACAAAATATTATTACTCATTCCAGAATAGTAAACATTTAGTTTTTATAGAAACTCAAATACATAAAAACTGGTACACAAAAATATATATCATCTCTAACTAAGTTCTTCACAACTTGTACCACACATAAGAGTAACATACATAAAATATTTATTTATTTAAAAATGAATAATTCTAGAATAAAGGTTGATCTTAGTTTCTCAATAAGGGCAATCAGGGGAGATATTAATTATTGAAAAGAATAATATCATCATAATGGAATGATAACATAATCTAGTGAATATTATCAAACTAAATGATTCATTCCCAAAACATAATTTATCATAAACTCTAAAAAAAATTACTATCAATATGAATGATAAGTAAGGATGTAAAATAAGTAATCATCATCCAAGATTCATAATATACACTTGTGGAATCATATGCATAGGATATCATAATATTGTGAATAGAGTTATTCTCAATCATGTTCACACATAATTGTATGAGAAAATATTGAAAAGCAATATAATCATGCATAAAAATATAAACATATCTATACATTATCGTGTACATACATATTCTTGTGTGTATAATTAAAATAAATCATACTACGAAATCAATATGTGAAAAAATCTATTCTCAGTTATTTTAATTCTTATTGTCATCATCTCATTAGATATCAATATAACATTACCCAATGCATTATAGGGGTATATACTCTAATTCTTTTATTTACATAATTATAATAAATTATAATGTGTGCTTCTAGATCAAAAAACATTTATCATATCGATCTCTTAAAACATTGATAAAGTAATATTATTTTGTAAACATTTCATCATAGAATTGCCTGGGAAATAAATAGGTTACATAAACATCTCTTTATTGGAATCATGAACCATATATATAAATTTTAAGGATGAAATAAATGTATCATATCCCCAGTAAGTCATAATTAACATTAAATTATGTTATCATAGATAATTTTTTTTAAAGATATCTATAATATTTCTTGTTGATAATACCCTTATCATTTTAAAATAATATAATAAAATCTATAAATTTACAAATATGTTATAAAAAATAATGTTTTAAAAGAACCATAAAACCCTTTAAATAAGAATCAATTACTTAAGTGATCATGATAATAAGAAATTCCATTCATGCTGATCATGTTAAAACAAATATTCCATTGAATTATTCTATAAAAATTCAAATGTACTATGTTCATAAAATAACCAGAGGATTCCATTGAAGCATTCTTATAGAATATAATACATGGGTAAAAATGACTTGGAAATATAATATGATAATATAAAAAACATAAAAAAAGACACACTATAGAAAAAAAGGTCATAAAAGAATAGATTCCTGACCAAAGCAGGAAAAATGTCCGTTTTTCTTAAAAGAACATTTCTTGATCCTTTCAAGTACCAAAGGGGAAATAATAATATTACATAGAAATTAAAGGAATAAAAAAAGTGAATAAAAATTAATGTGATATATCGTATAATAATCATATAATTTCCTCAATGAAAATATAACCATAAATAATCCAAATTATAATGGGATTGAAACATAAATCCCATACTAACTTGGAAAATCCTGAATCGTAATCCTCATGGAAAAACAACTTCAAACGAAAAATTAAATTCGAGGGAGATAAGTATATTCAATATATATAATATCAATGTATCTATATATACACATCAAAAACATAAACAGGTTCATAACCTCTAATACTTCATAGTGAACCAAAATAGAGATGAAGACCCCTTACATAAAGTAGGAATGGTTTTATAAGAAATATAATTTCATGTATTTTAGATATATATTTATAATAATTATATAAAACAACCATTTACATACTTATAATAACATATATTATCCACTTATAACATTTCAATACCCATTTATTAATGATTCTTTATTAAAACTGTCATTTTTTGGTGTTAACTATTTAATTTTACTAGAAAGGTTTTGTTTGGAAATTTAAATCCTCATAATTTAATCATGGATATATTATATCCTTAATCTTAATCATGAAATATAATTATCATTATTAATTATATAAACTTTTATATTTCTTCATATAAAGAAGTGAAGAAAATTAATTACATCACTTTGTAGAGATAATAGTATATACATACAAATGAGTGATGTTTCCACTTTTTGATGGTTGAAAAAATATAAATTATTTATATATATTAATTGATAAATATTATATCATATATATTAATTAAATCTAATATTATTACTATCAAATCAGGTGACAGTACGCACGTACGCACGAGCAATGTAACTGTTTTCCAAATGATGGAAAGGAACAAAGGTATATCAAATATTATAGTTGCAGAAGTATAACAATGAAATAAATATCATATATAAACATTAAACATATAATAATTACAACACATTAATTATGGGGTTGGACAATGAATTATATCACTATATAGAGGTGTTAGTCCACAGATACGCTAAAATGATACTTTCACTTCCTGTTTGATAAAATTGATGGTGTGTAGTGGTGGTTCCATAATAATAATAAATTTTAATATAATGATGTTAATATTTTTAATATTTTTTCATTAGTAAATAAATATTTATATTAGCGATAGAAAGATATAAATTGAACGTGGTTGTGTAGGATTATTACCTCTTCTTGGGTAGACATCCATTAGATCTATTTTTAAGTACCCATGGAATAATATTTAAATAAATCTTGAACCTCTAATTATTATAAAGGGTCACATATAATAGAAATGGGAAGGTTTTTATGGATCTATATGGCTCAAAGTAGTGTAATTAAGAGAAATTATGTGTATCCTATAATAAGGGAGGGATGGGACACCGTTGTAATTTTTCCTACCAATAAAATTTCATAAATTTACCATCAAGGAAAAGTGGATCCAAAATGACATAGATGTTAAAATAAGGAGGTTATGGTATTAATATAATTATAAAATAAAATATACATAGGTCCAAAAATCATTTTCTACCGTATCAATTAAATTAAACCACTCTTTATCCATTTTAACTTTAACTACAGAAATAAATTTTACAATATTTGAGTTTTATATATTTACATTTAAGAAAAAAATTGAAAAAATGGGTAAAATATGATGTTTTGGACCATATATTATACCCTTTATTCAATTTCAAGATGTTTATAACTTTTAAATAATATAATGTAGTATTCTTTTAATAAAATATAATTATTTTTATTTTGAAATAATTCATTTAATTTGTCTTTAATGACATCAATATAGTAATGTAATTAGGTTATAAACATTTTAAAATTACTAATACGTTATATTTATCTAATAAATTTAGTAAAATTAATAATTAAACCAAATTATATTAATTTTATTGTTTATAAAATTATTAAATTTGATTTTCTAGATCTTGAACTAAAACTTTTTGAGCCCTAAATAAGCATGCAAGGTAAATATATAATCACTAGAAATTAATAATAAATTACCTTCCAGAAAATAATTTTAGAGTACTCAAAATAACCATTAACAATATTCCATAACATATCTTTATCCCTATACGAACCTATAATAGATATTTAAAAGTAAGGATGTGACATTTTTATTTTTATTTAGTTAAAATATTATATAGGTCATAATCAAAGATAACTAGAAAAAATGAAAAATTTAAAAATTTGGATGATTATTAAAATAATTACTAATTAATTGAAATAAATAAATGTTTTTTGTTTATTTTGTGACCTTACCTCAATATTTTAATTTTTTTTACTATTTTTACCCTTACTGATGTGACAAATATTTACTACATTTACTATTTATAATGAAAAAATATAAAAGAGAAATGTTTGCAAAATTTGAGCCTCATAATTTCAAAAAGGAAACACATTGTTCTGGACTATATTTTTAGAATTGGTATGAGTTAATTTAAGATAAAAATTAAAAATGCAACAAAAAGACTTTTTTTAATGAAAAATGTGTTTTAAGACCCAAAAATAACTTATAGCAAAAAACGAATAATGAAGATTGGTATGTAATTAATTAGTTTATTCATAATTAAATTATTATTAAATAATTTTAATTTATAAAGGTTATTTTAAATTAAATAATTTAATGAAAGTAAATTATAGTTTTAAAAATATAAATATTTTTCATTATCCATTGATAAAAACGATTTTTTTAAAAATATCACAAAATGTCTCCCTAAGATATTTTAGATACGATGGTTCCAAAAATGGTATAATTTTTATAAAATAAAATTTATAACACACAAGTAAATTCAATATAATGGAAACTCCTAAAAATTAATACAAAAATTCTGAAGTAAACCTAATTTTTAAATATGAAATGGTTTCTCTAAAAATTGAGTGCTCATTTACTAATAATCAGTCAATAAAATTTTCATATTTAAATTGTTTATACATAATTTTTAGAAATGAAATAATTTATTTTAAAATAATAATATCTCTATAGATTTATTAACACCAACATCAAACATTAAGATATAATATTAAAATATTATTATTTAAATATTACCATTATAATCTATCTGCAAAATTGGAAGGTATGAATATGTTTAAACACACTATGAATTATATTTATGATGATACTATTAAATATAATATTATCGATTAATCGTTAATAAATATTTACTCAATTTTTAGTGAAGTCATTTGATAATTTTAAAAAATCAATGTTGTTCAAAAATGGTTTTTATTTCTCTTTGTGAGAAAATAATAATATAGATTTCATTAAATTTTATAAAGTGTATTTTTTAAAATAAATTCTGTTTTAAAAATTATCATGTCAAATTTATCAAATAAATAAATTTTTATATTTTTTCTAAAAAAATTGAATTTTTGATAAATAGTTAAAAATATTGATTTTTATCGAAAAATATTTTATCATTTAAATAATTTTAAAAATTATTTTTTTAAGAAATTTTTTATTTTTTCATTTATATTAGGAATAATTAAATTATGGTAATTGGATTAATTTTTTTCTATATTTTTATATAAATTATTTATAATAAGGATTTTTTTGGAAAACATCATTTTGTCACATTTTAATGATTTATATTAATTTAAGAATTGAATTTCGTAAAACGAATTAAATATTTTGAATTATAATTTCCAAATTTTTTAAGGCCACTTTGTTTTGTTATTATGAATTGTAATCACGGTATTTTTTTTCACCTCGATAAGGGTAAAATTGGTAAAATAAGCATAAATCCTTATGATAAGGGTTTGAAATTTAACTAACACTATAATTTATCTAATTTTATGAATTTATATCATAAATTTACATCCATGTTTCTAAAATATTTCATGTTTATGTCATTTATCATTTAATTTGATCTTTATAATATTTAAGTAAAAGATAATGTAAAAAATTTCATTATCTTACATAAACTATGTTTGATATTTTGTGACACAGATAATAAAAAAATTGAATAATGATATAGATGTATACATGAAATATTTATGAATACATTTTAACATGGTGAGTTTTTTATTTGTTAGTGATGAAATTATTTCCTTAAATTCATATGCAACGCTGGTACAGTGCTTGTGCAAGCAATATAAAAAGCATCTAAATGATTATAGAAATAATAAATTTTTTTATGGTATTTATAATTTCATAGATATATATAACATATTATAGATGTGTTATATTTCAAAACATATAATTAAGTTTTTGTCATTTTTTTTCAAATTCAAATTAAATGAATAGTTAGAAAAAATAGAATAATGGCATTTTATATTAAAAAAATTTCTTAAATGATTTAAAATGCATAAAAGTATTATATATGTCGAATTTAATAGGATTTTTTTTAAAATATCATCCATGGATTATTTATTTGTCTCTTTTAATTTGATGATAGCATTTTTTACCATTAAAGTGTAAAGAACATTGATATTTCATTAATAGTAAAAAGGATTAACTGGGGTTTAAACCTAAGATGTAAGGTATGAATCCTAACCCAAACTTGTCAAAACGTTATTCTATGACATTATTTTGACACATACTCATATAAAATTATAATTTAATCAGTCTAGATCCAATTTTCAATGAAATTTAGTGAGCTTAGTTTTTTACATATAACATTACACAATTTTAACCATAATTATATATCAATGTACAAGGTAAGGATCCTGAACTCTTGTGTCTTCGTATAATAGGTACATAAAACTGAAAACATGGAACTAAATAAAAAATTTCTTTATTTATCTTAAAATTGAGCTACTAACTATACTAAAAAATCTGCATAGGGTACCCTAGGGAATAAATGAACAATGGGATGAGCTAAATAGCCCAGTATGGGAATAAGCATAAGAACAAAGTATTATCACATGGAATCAAAGGCCTGAAATAATGATATAATAAGGCATTTACATTTGTAATCATAACATATAAACATGGAATCATATAAATATGGAGTCATAATAATCTAGCATCAACATAAAACATGACTTTAACACGAGTCAAGGCTAACCTCCAAGACCATTTCACATGGTAGCACAAGCCAAGGATAACCGCACAGATCTGTGTACATGATGTCTCATGAGACAAAGCTTTACCCAATTCAATGGAGTGATATATGGGTGCACCCATATTAACTTTTCATGAATTTTTTTTCCACATAAATAATAATAATAATCAATCTTACATCAATATAAGGGTTACCCTTGGAATGAATTAGGTACCACAATATTGTCATAAATCATAAAAAATAGACGTATCATTAAAGTTTCTATGAAATTAATGAACTAAAATATATATGTACATTGATAAGAAAAAATAGTATTTTATTGTTTTCAGTGATGTCACATCAAAGCGACGACATGTAAGATAAGTATTTATTAAATTTTAGTATAAAAACATTTTTGTGCGATTTTATGGAAAATATTATAATGAATTCAAAATAGAAATTAGGTAAATTTTTATATAAAACCATAAATAAACAAATATGTTTTTAATAATAAAAATACTTAATTTTTAAATATAAATGTTTATTAAAATATAGGATAGAGTGCACTTGAAATCGGGTAATAATTTGGGAAGTTCCTTTAAAACAAGTTTGCTTATTGAGATGTATTGTGGATGGAATTAGTTAACAACAGGTATATCCCCCAAAGAGAACACGGGATGGATATTGAAAGATGATTTTTGAGAATATATATATTATGTATAAATTTTACAAAAAAGGAAAATACAACTTCATTTGGATTAAAAGAAGGATAGAGCAACTAGAAGAAATATAGGAGGTTCGGGTAGAATCCCTTACAAAATATCGGCATGATATCGAATGTACATAGGGGGGATTAATGTGAGAGAAATGGATTTAAAATATTTTGTACATAATTTGTTTCATATGGGGGAGGTTTTAAATTATACCCATTCATTGTAAATTACAAATAAAAGGGAAGAACATATTGTAGATACTTGAATAAAAGTGAAATAGATAATATCCCTTTCCTTAATTCTGATGGTGTCGTCGAGTTGATATTAATGGAATGAATAATAAAATTAGACTAATTAATTAATAATTAAAAAACCACTTTTACATTTAAATGATTTATTATATCCTTTTTGAGTTCTATCATAACCTTTTTGATGGGTTATGAGGTTCAATTTTATTGTTCAGGTTCATTTGTTTCCTTGGTTTAAATGATCAGTTCACTTATATTCATGTTCAGACACACATGTATGACGATGGTGGTTATCAAGAAATTAATTCATATAAAATTAGTAATCATATATATTATTACATTGTTTTAAAATTAATTTGGTTATTTTTAGTGAAGGTGAATCATTATATAAAACATTAAGGTAAAATGTTTGGATTAACTTGGAAATTTTGTTCATAATTAACTTGTTTTGTATTATTATTTTATCTCATGAGTGAAAAAGGATTCCAGAACAACATATAACATAAAATACATATTTAATATTATATTTCAACCATAAAAATTGTTTCATGAATAGTATTGAAAATGGTAATACAACTTGAAAACCCATCATACTTGAATGTGATAAATTAACACTTCTCGGATGGTGTTTTCATTTCATTCATATAAAACAACGGTAAAGGAGAGATGATAATGAATAATCCCATTAACATAAAAAATTATTGTAAATGAATGTTATTGGAGTTATCATAGCATTTGGGTGAATGGAGGTGATTAAAGAAAAAAATAAAACAAAATAACATGAAAGAAAATAAAAGAATCATAAAGAGGAATTTACCTCTTGAGTTTATCTTTTTTGAAAACCTCTTACGGTAAGAGGATTTTCTCATCTGAGGAGACCAATGGCTATTGGAAATGGGGGAGGATCTTGTGGATAGACTTGATTAGAATTTAGGGAGGCAACAAGGCTTGAGAGGAGTTAAGAGAAAATGGGAATGTGGGTGGTATTTATTGTGGAGGGGAGGAGGGTTTTCTAAATATTTTTATCATTTATTATTATTTTTTTATAAGAAAATAAATAGTAATTATTATTGTGACAAAAAATAGTTATATGTGCTTGTCAGTTCTAAAAAATGGCCTTGTCCTCTTCCATGACTCAAGCATGATGCATAAATTCATGTTTTCACATTTATTGTGAATCATCATATTATACTATTCATTAAAAAATTCCATTATTTCAGAAAAATCCAAAAAATATACCATAAACATTTTTTTATGTGTAGAATCCAAAAATGAAATATATTTTAAAAAATAATTTTATAAATATGATTAATTTAATTTTTAATTAAAATCATAATTTACTAGAAAAATATATATTTTAATACTATAACTTTTTTTATAATGCTTTCAAAAATTACCTAAGTTATGATAAAATAATATTAAAATAAGAATAAATAAATTTTTTAATTTATTAACACCTTTTAGGAAAATATAATTTCTTGCAAATTAATTAATTAATTGTAATTAATTATATATGACATACAAAAATACCAATAATTTTACTATGGTCATATTGTCACTTATAAGATGCCTAAATTTAATGTATATAATAAAGGGCGAGGTTACTATTCTTTTGGATGATATACTGTCCATAACGGTCATATTAAAATTGATAAGGGTAGGTTATAATTGTAACATCTCAAGTAAATAAAGAATATGAAATTTTCATATTTACTAATATTTTCAAATTAAATAATTATTTCACTTTAAATGGGATGCTATATCTGATAGCATACTCAACACACAACAACTAGTTTCAATGAAATCTTATGTTGTACACAACGTTGAGTTATACCGACAAATTATATAATCATATTATTATTTTAAAAGGTAGTTAACGCATAGTCGTTGTATTGGCGGGAATGAATATAACTAACTAAAATATGATTATACATGTTTTTAAAATGTCTTTACATTTATCCAATAAATTTTTAAGTCTTAAAACAATAATGAATCAGATTTTAAGTATGAAATACTCTAATATACTTTAAAAGGTCGATTTATTTCCTTTTGATGAAAACTTTTTTTAAATATATATTTTGTCACTTTTATATGTTCTATATTACAAAATAAAAATCTTATTTAGAAATAGGACATCGAATTTTACATTGGATGATATTTTGGTATTTTTTTTGGAAAAGGTCATTTTTTTAATTAATAGTGAAAAATACTGCATTTTAATTCAAAACATCCTTTTAATATAATTTACTTATATAGTTATATTATAATTTTAATTGGTTTTAAAGTGTAATTGGATTATATTTTTACCATTTAATCCAATTTTGGCCATTGAATGTAATTTCACTTTTAAATTGGACAAAAACACATGTCAATTTTTTTTTGTTTTTATTTCTTAAAAACACATTTTTTGGTTTTGACAATGAGAATTAATTTAAAACCAATTTGTGAAACTTATGTGTTTTGAATTTGTAAAAATTGAATCAATATTTTTAATCAGGGTGTCTAAATTGTGTAAATAGTTACCTTTTATTTTTAGGCATTATGAATAGTAATTTCAATAATTATTTTATTTACCATGGTTAAGGGGTAAATATGGTAAATAAAGGTAAAAAATAATATTATAATAATATTAAATTACCCTAACACGTGTCCTAATACTATTGAATGGGATATTATTTACCATGTGCATAATTTGGTCTACTTTGGGACCATATGGAGCCACTTTGATGCGAAGATGACATTTTATTGGAATTCTTTTAATGTAAGGAAAAATATAACATAAAAAGCTTTTTTTTTAAAAATATTTTATATGGGGTTATATAAGTGATCTCTTCGACTATATACAGTCATTATAAAGCTAAAAAATTTCTAACATCATGGTATTTTATTTTTAGTTTTTTTACATCAAATAAATAAGTATATTTATGACACAATGCTGATGTAGTGATTACCATATTAATGAATGATTTAAATAAATGAGATTATAAATACAAAAATAAATTTATTTTAAAACTTTTTATTCCATAAAAGAATTTTATGGATGAGTATGACTTATTATTTTTTAATTAATGATTGTTTTTTTAAATAATCAAGTTGTTATAGATTTTTAAGAAGTCATGATATGAATAGTATAATTATTGACATAAATGTGTTTTTTAAACAATTAGTTCATTTATTATATGATATAATAGTCCTAAAAATCTATGATTTGGCCAAATGAGATAGATAAGGTCCAAAATTTCATTAATGAGCCACTTTTGGTTCAATTTTAATTTTATAGTTACTATATTAACCATATAGTAAAAATATACAAGAAGACATGGTAAGAGTTAAATTAGATAACCAAGGGTTAAAGCTAAAATATAATGTTATCTTTGATACCAAAACTTTTCTAAAAACTATTGGTTGAGATGATTTAAAACAATAATCATCTTAGTTTATAATTAAATGAGTTTTGGACCTTCTGAAATAGAAATTATGTTTAGGAAAAAATTATCTTTAAAGACATTCCTAAAGTACCTCCTCTTATAAAAGGGAATCTCCTATAACACTTACTCACACATATCAGGCCCATTAGATCGTCCAAATTCTTTTCCAATAAGCTCCAAAAATCCTTTTCCCTTCTCTTAAAAGCATTACCTTGGGCATAAGGAAATTCCAGAAATCCATTTACCTTAAATCAAAAAGTGTTATCTGATTTGGGGTAATGTCTTCTCTCAAGATTCTTTCTTTTATTTTCCCTTATCTAACCCCCTAAACTATCTTTATTTAATTATTTTATAAAAAAAAAGTATATTTAATATACTAGAATATTTTTATTCTTATTATTCTACCTACACTCACAAACACCTCCATCTAATGGATACAAACATACTGTTTCTTTGTACGGCGAACTACTGCGTCATGAAATGAGGATTGTTCAATTTTCCCCCACCACCCCTCATGCTAGACATTATGATGGAACTGCATTTATATATGATATATATTATATTTATATTGTCTCTATTATACTATAATTTTTATTAAAAAACATACCTTTATGCTTTTCATGATGTGTAAATATGATAATTTCATTTGAGGAACTATGGACTACCACCCCCTCAAAGTGATATGACTCGTTCAAGACATTCATGGAATGTATAATTGATGGAATTAATTAACTTATATAACATATAAATCATATAATGTTATAATAGAATTATAATATACTTATGTATCATTTAGATTTCATTTCATTAATTTGTAAAATAAATGAAAGTAGCGTTCATGTGTACGTACGACTTACCATCACCATGAATTGTGCATTTTATTTCATAGCTCAAAATTTTATGGAATATTAAAAATTCATATATAATGGATTTATATGATAATTAACTCATTAATAATATTATGTGGATAATGTTCTTTTGACTATATGGAAAATTTGTAATTATAACAAGTTCATTTTTGACTCGAGTACCCAATATCGACAAAACGACTAATATTAACTTAAATAATTATGAAGTTTTTATAATTTCATAATAAGTAATATAAATTGGATAATAAAAATGAATTTTCTTTGAATAAATTATAAATTAACTTAGGTTTATTATTTAAGAAGAATAAGGAACGTACATGACGAGTCAGACGCAAGTTAAGGGATTTTTTCTAAATCTCCGTTTATTAAGGAATATTTTGATGATATAGACCCCTTTATTTTAGATGGTGTACTATAAAACCCTTTGAAATTTAATTTAATTCAAAGGGAATATTTTTTTCTATGATTGGTTTTACTATACAATGAATGGAATTTTTTTAACGTATGCGGAGATAAATAACTCTCCACCGCCGTAATTATTATTTTATATTTGGCTTCCTCAATAAGACTTAATGTTTTGAAAAGGAAAAGAAACCCCTTATTCCCTTTTTGGATGTTTTGGTATTGAAAATGATTTATGAAATGGATTTATTATTTTATCATCTTGAAATGATTTATTATTATTGAAAATGAAATGTTATTAGCGAAATATTGATATTTGCAATATTTTATGTATTATGATTATATAATAGTACATGGAAATATTATAGGTGGTTACATGATAAACCAATGATGGGTGGTTACATGATAAACCAAATTATGAGTGGTTCAGTGATAAACTAAGGATAGGTGGTTACGTTATAACCTCCAATGCACTGGGTATGGAAGTCATCCATATGACTATTCCATTGAGTGATATGTGTGGAGGTTGACTGTATGGTTATTCTATTTTAGTATGTCAATGTCCTAAGTAACCTTTATTTTCTATATGTTTCCTTCAATGGTCTTGTGGAAATATTTTGGTTAAAAAATGGGTAATCTATGAGCTTATATTTAGTAAATTATATTGACCACTTCTTAATGGTGAAATGTATTACTTTGTGATAAAGTATTCGTGTTTTTCGTGTTATCCCAAGACTAGAAGTTTTTTTTCTATATGTGTCCCTTACTAATATTTTTATGCTCATCCCATGTTTTGAAATGTTTTTCCATAGGAAATGAGGAAGAATAGATACATGGATGGGATCAAAGAAAATTTATGATATTAAAACATAAAGTGATGTCACGTTTCTTTTTTAAAGATTTTTAAGGAAAAAATGTATAGTGAGTAGAAGTGTCTACTTGTAACATTCGAGATGTTATGTATACGTTAGGACCTAATTCTATAAAGCTCTAAACATAAAAATATCCTCAATGTGAATTAATGTCAAATTATTTGATTATCTAAATAATAAGTAGTGTTAATGGATGGGTCCTTATAGGTGGTATCATAAGTCAGTTTAGATAAATTTAGGTGTGAGAATACTATTAATAGAATATCCATAAAATATTTTTAAATTTTTTGTCAAATTTAAATGATATAAAATTTTAGGATTACAACGTTGTATCATTTAGGTTATGTTTTTTCAGAATGGTTTTCCATAGAGGAAACATGGCAGCTGTGCCTAGAGGGCATACATAGGGAAATAATCTTCCAAATCAACATCCTGGGATGGTTTAAATTGGAACTGAATAGTTTTTTGCGAAAATGGATCAATCCAATAAATAAATAAAAGGTAGTGGTGTCCATTCTTGTGATCAAATAGAACAACCATAGAGGTACATGTCGATCACAGGGAATTTCACGAGGCAACGCCCCCCATCATTCTGAGGGTTATCTGACCCGGTGCAAGATAAAGGGTGTATTAAGACTTTGGTAAAGAATTTGTATGTAATTGTTTGTTCATAAAATTAAGTGGTAAGTTTGGATATTTATACTTTGGAAGGTGAAACTGATCAGTGGTGGTCAATGATTAAAAATATATTAGGAACTGAAAATATTGATTCCATGGAATGAGATGAATTTATGAATACCTTCCATTAGAAATTTATCCTAATTCTATTCAACAATGGATGAAAATTCAATTCTTGTAATTGAGACAAAATTTGGAAGATTCGATGGCTTCATTTGAAGAAAGGTTCACTTGTTTGTCTAGGTAAGTCCCAAATTTAGACCAGGATATTGATAGTAAGATAAATCTGTTTTACTCAGGATTGAATCAGAAATATTAAAGGGAATCGGCTTCTTCTGAGTTCAAAATCTATGAGATAATTGTTAGATGTGATTAGGAAGGTAGAAATGGAGTTTTCAGATGAGCATGTATTCCATGAGAGAAAACAGACAAAGCTATCTAGTTAGTAAGAAATGGTAAATAATTCATCAATGAATCCCGGAGGAAATAAAACAAAATTTCCAACTTGTGAGAAGTGTGGAAAAAATCATATGATAGAATGTCTCTCCAAGACTGGGAAGTTATTTCAATGTGGTATGATTAGTCATATTTCTTGTAAATGTAAGGAAGATTATTAGGAAGGAAATGAAAAACTAGCAGTAAGATGCTTTAGTTGTAATGAGTTAGGACATTAACCCATGTGTGTCCAAAAATGATTACCCAAAGTGTAAACCATCAAGATCAAAAGAGAAACGGAATGAAAAAATTATTTTCAAATACTAAGATTGATATAGGACCGTCAAATGAAGTGGTGACAGGTATGTCACATATTTTTTCAAAATTTTCCAATACTCTTTTTGACTCTAGATATTCACATTCATTCATTTCAAAGATATTTTCATTTAAATTAGATATAGAACCTCTTAAAAGTGATAGAGAAATTTTGGTAAATACTCTAGGTCAAGTATTAAAGTAACCATGATTTATAGAAATCTTCCTATTATAATTAATGGTATAGTCTTACCAACGAATCTTACTGAACATTCCATATTGTAATTTGATTTCATTTTGGGTATGGATTGGATTTCTGTTTATCATGATAAAATAGATTTTAAATCCATTAATTATTTATTTAATGATTTCACAACTTTGATATCAAATAAAGAAGCAGAAATATTGATTAAATAAGGTAGTGAAAGTTATCTGGATCATGTTTTTGAAAAGAAAGAAATAGTTTTGATTGGTGACATTCTATTAGTGAATGAATTCACAAATGTTTTTTCAGATGAATTTCCTGGTATTTTTCCAAATCTAGAGGTCTAATATACTATTGATTTTGTTCCTAATTCACAAAAAATTTCTAAACCCCTTTATCTAATGGCTCGTGTAGAACTATTGGAAAAAAAATCAGTTGCAAGAATTATTTGATAAAGGTTTCATTCGACCTAGACCTTCACCATGGGGTGCTCCAATTTTATTTGTGAAAACAAAAGATGGTACTATGTGGTAATGCATTAATTATAGGGCCTTGAATAAAATAACTATTAATAAAAACTATCCATTTTTTCATATTGATGATTATTTTGATCAGCTCAATAGAGTTTAGAATCTCTCAAGGATTGATTTGAGGTCCAAGTACCATTAGCTGAAGGCGATGGGGGATTATATTCCCAAGATAGATTTTCGAAGGAGATTTTGTATTATGAGTTTGTAGTTATGACCTTTGGTTTATCTAATGCACCTTCTATATTTATGAATATCATCAATGGATTTTTTCATCAGTTTCTAGATTAGTTTGTGGTTATTTTTATAGATGATATATTGGTATATTCTAAAATCTGAGAGGAACAAGAATGTCACTTAAGGAATTGTTTTGTAAACCATAAAAGAAATGAAACTATATGGAAGGATTAGTATGTGTGATTTTTTGTTGCATCAAATTTCCTTAACTTGTCATATTTTATCTAAATATTGAATAACTATTGTTCCTTCTAAAACAAAAGTTGTTGAAGAGTGTCCATGACCTAGAAATATCATAGAGATTCGCAGTTTTCTTGGATTAGCGGGTTATCATTGAAGGTTTGTTGAAAAACTTTATCTGTTATATATCCCACTAACTAATTTAACACGTAAGGCAGTTATGATCATTTTGAAAAAAGAATGTGATGATTTTTTTCAAGAACTGAAAAGAATATTGGTAAATGCTCATGTTTTTTCCTTGCCTTCCATGAGTAGTGAATTTGTTATCTATAGTAATGGATAATTAAAAGGACATGGTTGTGTTCTTATGAAGAATGATTCGGTAATTTCTTGTGCTTCATGTCAATTGAAACATCACATATTAAATTACCCTACATATGATTTGAAATTAGCTGCTGTTGTTTTTGAATTAAAAACATGGAGTCATCATTTTTTGGAGTAAATTGTTAAATATATACTAATCAAAAAAGATTTAAGTATATATTTAATAAGAAGGACTTGATCATTAGATAAAGGAGATGGCTATAATTAATCAAGGATAAAGATTTCACAATCCATTTACATCTGGTAAAGGAAAATAAATTGCATGACGCTTTGATTTGAAAGAGTAATGATACATTAACCATGGTACATTTGGAATGAGATCCTTGGGGTTATAATTTGATGAGTTTTTGATAGGAAGTTGTTGGTGTAGGGAATTGATCTATTTGGTTTTAAGTGGCTATGAAATAAACTCTATTAGATAGAATTAAGCAACCATAGAATAAAGAATTTGAGTTATAGAAAAAGGTTGAATTGGTTCATAAGGGTAAGTTACTTGAATTTAACATTGATAAAGATTGTGTTTTGAGGTTTGGAAGGAGATTATTTTTTTTAAAAGGTTGGGGCCGAAGCCTCATTTTTTATTATTAAATCAAAGAAAATACCTCTTTTAACTGGGTAGAAAGAAACCAATTACATAGCCAGAAGGCCCAGTGGGCTTGTAGCCCATTACATAGCCTGTAGGCCCAAATTTTTAGCCCAATTCACATTCTGTGAATAGTAACCTGCCTGCTAAAGTGACCGCACAGTACCGCCACCCCTTAAGTGCCCTACCGCTCTTACAGTACCTGCTGACAAACAGTGCCGCCACTGCTACAATAGCTCTACAGTAGCAGTGGCGGCACTGTTTCTCAGCAGGTATTGTAACAGCGGTAGGGCACTATAGTGGTGGCGGTACTGTGCGGGTACTGTAGCAACATCAAATGGTACCCTATGGAAAACATGAACAAAGGGATTAGCTAAGTACCTCAGTAAGGGAATAACCATAAGGAAAAAGTATTATCACACATAATAGAGGTCATGACATGATGATATAATAATTCATGTACATATGGAATAAAAATATATAAAAATCGAATAATATAAATATGGACTCATAATAATGTGGCAACAACATAAAACATGTCATTAATAGGAGATGAGGCTAATAGCCAAGAACATTGCACATGGTAGCACAAGCCCTGGCTAATGGCCCAGACTGTTGCACATAACGTCTCATGAGACTCAATGTTACTAAATGCATTGGAGAACTATATGGGCTCACCCATCTTAAATTTTCATGAATTTTATTTCCACATAAATAATAATACATAATCAATATTACATAAAGATAAGGGTTACCCATTGAATGAATCTGGTACCATAATCATGCAATAACGCATAACAAATAGGTGTATCATAAAATTGTCCATGAAATAATTGAACTAATATATACATGGAAATTAATAAGGGAAAATAGGAATGTATCATTGTAGGTGATTTCATATAGAAGTGACTACATGTAATAATTGTTTTTTATATTTTTTATCATCAAAACATTTTTTCCAGTTTTAAAGAAAATTCTACAGATCCTTTAAAATAGAAAAGGGGAAAATAATTTTTATAAAACAAGAAAATAAGATATAATGTTTTCATAATTAATATACTTATTTTGTAAAGACAATGGTTTCTTAAAATAGATGATATAGTTCACATGAAATCAGTTAAAAATTCAAGAAGTTCCATTAAAACTAGTTTGCTTATTGAGTACTATTGAGGAGGGAATCACTTAAAAACATGTATATCCCTAAAATAAAATGAGCTATGGATCTTTAAAAATGAGTATGTTTAATTTAAAAAGTATGAATAAGTTATAAAAATTCATTTGGATAAAAAGAAAGACATAGAAACCTGTAGGAATATAAGAGGTTTATGTAGAATCCCTTATGGAATATAGTCACTTTATCTTGTGTACATAGGAGGGGTTAATGTGAGAGAAATGGGTTTACCATATTTTATACATCATTGGATAAGTATGGGGAGGTGTGAAATCATACCCCATCATTAGTAATTACACACAAAAGAGAATAACATAGAGAAGATTCTTGATTAAATGTTAAATAGAGAAGATACCTTTCTTTATATCTGATGGTGTTATCCACTTGATATTAATGACCTGAATAATCAAATTAGGTAAATTATTTAAAAATACCAAAACCTATTTTAAATTAAATTTATTTATTATAACCTTTTTTATTTAATTAATAACCTTTTTTATTAGTTATGTGGATCATTTTCATTTTTTGGGTTTGTTTGTTTCCTTGGTTTTAATGATCAGTTCACTTATATTCATGTTCAGGCACACATGTATGATGAATGCGTCACTCCAAAATTGATGTAATATAAAATTAGTGACATTAAAAAATATTAAATGCTTTTAAAATTAATTTGGTTATTTGGAATGATGGTGAATCATTATATAGAATAGTAATGTTAAACATTTAGATTAACTTGTAGATTTTTGTCAAAAGTAACTTTATTTTATTATCATTTTATGTTCATGTGTGAAATAGAATTCCAGAAAAACAAATAAGAAAAAATACCTATTTAAATTTCACATTAAACCATAAAAATGGTTTCATGGACATAATAGAATATGATATTGAAAATTGAAAACCTGTTATCCTTGATTGTGTTAAATTAACACACCTCAGATGGTGTTTTTATTTCATTTGTATAAAATAAGGTGAAAGGGGAGATGATAATGAATTATACCATTAGAATAAAATATTATAGTACATTTATGTTACTATAGTTGTCATACCATTTGGGTGAATGGATGTGATCAAAGGTAAAATAAAATAAAAGAACATGAAATAAACTAAAAGAATCGGAAAAAGGAAATTACCACCAGAGTTTATCTCCTTTTAAAACCACTTAATGGGAGAGGATTTGGTTTTTTGAGGAGAAAAATGGATGTTGTAGATATGAGAGGATCTTGGGGAGAGATTTTGGTTGAATATAAGAATGTAACAAGGATTGAGAGAAGTGAAGAGAAGAGGGGAGTGTGGGTGGGTTTTGTAGTAGAAGAGAGGAGAGTTTTCTTAATATTATAATCATTAGATTATTTTTTTCATAAGACAAGAAATATTAATGATTATTGTGACAAAATAGAGTAATATGTGAATGTGAGTTCAATGAAATGGCCATTTACATCATTCTTAACTCAAGCATGATGCATAAATTCTGGTTTTAGAATTTATTGTGAATTATCGCATTTTTTTATTCATAGAAAATTCATGTATTTTAAAATAATAACATAATTCTCCATAACAATATTTAGAAGTCTAGAATCAAAAAATTAAATCCATATTTTATAAAAAATTTCATAAATATGATTAATTTATTTTTTAATTAAAATCATAATTTACTTAAAAAATATAGATTTTAATACTATAACCGATTTTATAATGCTTTCAAAAATTAAATAAGGTCTTATATAATTATGCTAAAACTAGGAGAAATAAAATTGTTAATTTATGAACACATTTTATAGAAAAATATTTTCTTTTAAATTAACTAATTAATTGTAATTAATTATTTATGACTTAAAAAAAATACAAATACTTTTACTATGGTCAAATTTTAACTTATAACATGCCTAAATTTTATTTATACAATAAAGGGTGAGGTTACTATTATTTTGGATGATATAATATTTATAAGGGTCATATTACTTTTCAAAATGGTAGCTAACTATTCATATGTTTACATTACTATTCACCAAAAAAAGTCAGTCTTATTGGACTCCAAACATCTTACTGATTGCAACCGTGTATGCCAGGTTTTCAAAATTTAAAACACAAAAGCCTCAAAATTATTTTTAAAGGTAAAATAGTACATATTAGTTCATTATGTTGGGAAGTAACATGATTATATGACATATTTATAAGAAATAAATTTCTATTTATAAAACTTTGGGTCGATACATATTTAATTTATGTTAATTTAACATTTCATGTAATTCATAGAGTTCTCCTCCCCTCACTTATAAAGGGAACCTGTTATCATTTTTTCATTACACATTTTAATCCTTCTATATAAGACTATAGATTCTTTAATACATTACTATATTAATTTAAAACATAATAATATTTTGGCCTAAAAAAATACAATCCATTCAATGCTTAAGGTGTAATCCCAAAGAGGTTTCTCATTGAAGAGGTACTACTCTTAACCATGTACATTCAATTTTTTGTATTCTAATATCTCATATAAATATATTGTATAAAATATTAAACAATTAATCCAATATTAAAAATTTAATGAAATTTTATTATGATTATGGAACAATAATTTTCCATTTCTTTTCTGTCTTATGGAAAGAGAAAACAACGCTCGTGGGTATGTACAACTTGTCATTTCCAAAAAGTGGTGAAATTTTTTTAATCACCATTTTTATTAGATTGTTATAAATTTAAAACTAATGAAAATATATTTTATTATAATATAATTTTAATACTATAATTTTAATACCATATATTCATTTTCCCAAAAATCCTTTGGAAACTGATAATGTCACTTGTACATATGTGTGGACTACCACCTCCATGATGCAATATGTCTCATTTTTCACATACTATTTCCATAATTGATAATAAGAATAGATTTAGTTAACATATATTTGATATATTAATTATTTTTAGAAGGTGAATTATTATTTGTCTTTCTTTCATTCCATCTATCTAAAAGTGAAAACAACTTTCATGCATATGTATCGCATACTATCTCCATAAATGAAGTAAATCATTTTTATATATCAATATTTTTTATGAATATAAATATATAATATATTTATATATTTTTATTTTTATTTTTATTAGTTATTGAATTATATAGGTTATGAAACCAAAATCCATTTACATGTACAAGAACAATTAAATCCAAACATAAATGAGAAATGAAGTAGTTGACGCCCAAAAAAATAAAAATAATAAATAATTATTAATAAAGGGGTGATTAGACTATATAAATGGAAAATATATGATGTTATAGATATTAATATGATTCTATTATGTTATTATATTTAATCTATACTTATTATATATTAGGTTCAAATCGATTATGAGGAATGTTGAACACGGTGTAAGGGGTTAATTAACTCAATTTCTATTCATTAGAGTATACATCTACTTCATTTACTTTTTTATACCATAATTATGTATGAAATGACCTATCATTATAATATTATTTATTTACACCTGTTTTATGTGGAATTAATTTTGTTACCCATGATCACTTAATTAATTTATTAACACTTCAATAATACAATTTTTTTAATGGATTTCATATCAATTTATAATACATTGAAACATATTAGGTATCATGCACAAATTTTATTTTATATTGTGTATATAGTTACCATTTTAATTATTTAGAATGAATATCGATTTGTTCAGGTTGAATAAAGTTTGTATTCATGCTTACTTATTCAATTGGTTATAATTTAAATGTTACCAATGATGTACGAATTTATTTAATAGTCACATTTTTTGGGATTTATTACATTTTAATTAAAAAAATATTATAATATTACATTCATAAACTTCTTATATATTTATTATTCAACAGATAATTATGGATTTTCATTATATACTTTTAATGTTACCTTTCTTTGGAACCCGAATCAAACAATTATTTTTTTAAAAGAGATAATAATATTTTTTTTATCATATATATTTTTCATTCATGTCTATTTTTTCCAAAATTATTTTAAAAAAGTCTTTTTTATCTACTCAAGTTATTTATTAAAGAAATTTTATGACCTTATTAAATTCTATAAATTTTTAATGGAATTATTTTAATTATTTCCAAAATTGTATTTTTCATCCGTCTTAATAAAAGTATGAAGTAATGTTTTATTTTGAATTTATATGGTGCTAATGGAGTTTCCTACTTCCATAACCATTTTAGGATATTTATCAGATTTTATAGGATTTAAATTATTTAAAAAATAAAATCATTTATGATATATTATTTAAATGTTTTTTATTCAAATATATCAGATTCCTTATAAGACTATATTTTACAACAAAATATAATTTTATAACAAATTGATAACCATATTTCACCTCTTGATTAATTTTATAGTCATAAACATTCACATAGAACATTCACTTTCTTGTGATCAATATTCATTGAACAATAATTTTCACAAAAATATATATGTTATTTTTATTATAGGTATTATTATTGACAAAAATATAGACAATGTATAAATACATTTCTTTATAATGAATGTTATTTGATTTAATGGTGAAATTTTGATATTCCATATTCATTTCTGAATATATAATTTTTTTGATTGGGATTTGTTTAAAAAATAAATTTATCAATCAATATTTGAGGAATGAATTGGACATGCAATGATAGATTGGGATTAGAATTATAACACCCATTCCCACATCAAAAGGAATCATATGAAAAACAAAATTAGACAATAATTTTAAATTGGTTTTATTGGGTATACCAAACAATCGATTAAACTATCTTGGTGGAAGTTATTGTTGGTAAATGTTTGCCTATCTATTGAGGTTGTTGAAACCCTTGTTTTGATGATCACAAAATCTTGTTTATTATGATACATAATTTGTTTTTTGTTTTGTGTTTTCATTTTATTAGGATATAATGAATGAAATATTTTTCTAATGTATGAGTCCCCATCAGACAATAACTCACTGTTGATGTTGATTCACATCCATAAAATGTATCATAGTCTCTATGTCAAATGGCTATGTGTTGGAAACACTCACTGTAAACTTGATTCACTGACAGAACATAATTTTGATAATGTATGGAATGTATCACCACTTAAGGATGAATAATCAATGGATTGTAAATTTGAAAAATCTTTGAACACACCTCCCATCATAGTCAAGTCATAGGCAGAATCAATATTTGGCTGTGTAGCAGAAGGACTTTCGCCTGACCTAAGACATTGTCAATATAACTCATTATTAGCCTAATTCATTGAAATAATAACTCAATTTCAGAGTATTTTGTGCCAAATTGTCTCACCACTAGACATATACACCTCCAGAAAGTGTCATTGTTCTAAAGACTCACCACTAGTATTCTTTTGTATATTATTTTCAATTAAATAATTCAAATGGAAATATTGTCTAACTTAATGTTGAAATATTTTTAAAATGATTTTGTTTTAACTATTGAAGAATGAAATTAATGTTCATTTTAGACATGAAATAGGAGTTTGAGATAACTTAGATGATTCCCTATTCTTATTGTGTTAAAAGTTCAAGCAGACTCCAGCATTCAGTGACATGTAGAGATGACAAAAACTTACATCATCACATGCATGAGATCTTGATCTTATTACAAGAACATGAAGAGTACCAAAATACTGCATCATACTTACACACAACTATGATAGTTGAGCATAAGAAACCTTACAATCCTTTTGAGAGAACATAAATTTTTATGAAACTATGTTCTACAAATTGTTTTGAAACATGAATCAAGACTCATTTTCGACTACACTAAAGGAGTCACAAGATGTATAGCATATTATACATAAATACATGATATTTTTATATCTTTTACATTATTTTGTTGTTTGTTTATCTTTAGATTATGATAATTGTGTGTTTTATATATATTTCTACAAACACACAATCTCATTCACTTAAACTAGTTTATACTAGACATCTTCTCAAAAACTATTTTTCCTGTTTTCTCATGTGTTGTGGTAGAGTTTTAGGTATTGCATGTTATATTTTTTTACACAAAATTTCTATATTAATGGTCCCTATGTTGTTTGTAAAGTTGTTCTATTGTAGAATATATACTCTATGTAGTGAATCAAAGTTTATTTTTATATAAATGGATTAGAATCTGGTGATTCCGTAGTGGCGAGGACTAATACCCAGCTTGAGACTGAACCTCTTGTATTCATTTCAGCTATGTGTTTTTTTTTTCATTTCGAATATTTATAATTTAACTTGTTTTAAACTAAAAATAAAATAAAATAATTTTATTTTAATCCTAAATTAGAGTATATATAATATTTTTATTGAGTAAATTTATTTCAAAGGATAAGCAAATATAATATATTTTTTAACCAATACCTTATCCATATTTGATAATTATTTTAAATGATCAAGATTTATATTTATAATTTATTTTCATTAAGTGGACCATATTTAAATTAATTGGGGTATTTTATTCTAAACTATTTTTTAAAAAAAAATGGGTACTTAATTCACCACTACAGTGAAACTCACTCAGAACAACAATTGGTATAAATATTTTTTAGCTTATGTGTCAATGTTTTTAAAAAATCAACTATAATTTTAATTTTATTTTAAAGATAATAAATTTCTATTATTTCTAAATTTATTCTCTAATTGGATAATAGATCAGATGGTTCTTCTACTGACAACCGTATTTTTCCCTGGAATTAATTATGCTTAGTGGAAGGTCAAAATTAAAATGCATATTGAGAGTATGAGATTTGAAATGTGGTCCTCTATTGAGGATAAGTATGAGTTACTTAAGAGTCCTAGAAAAGTCGAGCCTGGTGTGACCAAAATTGATTATAATAATAAATAAAAATCCATTAACTCCATGTATTGTTCCTAACAATATTCGTATTTTAATAAAAAAAAATCTTGTTTAACTGGTTTTGATATTTGGGATACATTATCTATTTTTTATTAAGGAAAAAACAATGATAATAAGGTGATATTGAATACATATACTATTAAGTATGATACTTTTAAGATGATTATTGATGAATTAATTTATGACATGTATCTCAGGTTCAACAAAATAGTGAGCACCATGACCTCGCTAGGATATCCAGTACCTGAAAAGGATCAGATTATGAGACTACTCAGATTCCTTCTTGAAAGATGTTGAGGGACATCAACATCAATCAGAGAATCATTAAATGTTATAAATCTCCTAGTAAATAAATTAATTGTAAATTTGATGATGTATTAAGAATAATTGAAATTCAACAAATAAGAGGATGATGAACTGAAAATAATGTTTGTAGATTTCAATTCTACTATATCCAAAAAAAATAAAAGTAAAACATATAAGTTCAATGTTCCATGGAATATGAGTTGACATCTATCAATGATGAGAAAATTTACCATCTTTCTAAAATATTTATGATGTTATATTGGAGGAAGAAATCATTTAAAAATCCTAGTTATAAAGCAAAGTATGATTGCAATGGAAACCAAAAGAAGAATTTGAAGAGAGATAAGAACTCAAAAGAGAATCCCTTCTATGAATGCAAGTGAAAAGTTCATTTAGAATAATACTATCCAAAATTAAAATAAAAAAATGAAATATGTTGATAAGGATAGAAAATTCTAAAAATCTATGGAAGATATTAAGAGTGCCTATGTGGACAGCTCTAGTGACATGAACCCTATTCTTAAAGATACATTTGACCAAGACAATATGTTATTCAGGACTAATGATTTAAGATACCTACCGCATCATCTATTCTTATCTAACAATGTTCTGAAAATGAAAAAACTGATGATTATATGGCTCAATAATAAATAATTGAATATTGTAATATGCTAATGGACACTTTCAATGATATTAAAGTTAAATATAATGTTTTTAAGGGAGATCATAATTTGTATGTATATATGAAAAATGATGTTACCATTGAAAGAGGAAAGAATGTTCAGTTGTTGAAGATGATTACAAAACATAAAATTTACATTCAGAAATATAAGAATTATCTTGAATGATTTACTATGGGTATAGAAAAATTAACTCAAATATTTGGAGAACATATTGCTCGAACATATGGTAATGGTCTAGGATACCATCCTAGATGGGGATGAATAGATAATTGCACATTTTTACATAAATCTTAATCTGAAATATCCAATGAAGGTTATTTGTCTAATGGACCAGACAAAAATTTTATTTCAAAAATAATATTGTTTTTTATAAGAGAGATATTAAACAAATATGGGTAACAAATTCCCTGATTACTAACACTTCAGGACCTAAATAAATCTAGGTACCAAAATCATTTCATTCATAAATTTTTTCTTATACGATTTCTTCTTGAAGACCTCCTTTAAAACACTATTATAATTTTACAATGGATCTTCAAGGAATATTACATGAGACTATTAATGTTTCAAGAGCCTAATAAATTTTTATTGATTTCATGTCACCTTGGGTGACAATGCTGAAAGAAAAATCATTGTCCTTGGAAAAATTGGTAACTATAATTCTTTTTTAATTTCGAAAGTAGTTTTTTTGGTGGTCTGATGAATAGTTTTCTTAGCATCTCAAAACTATGTGATGATGGTTTTAATGTTAAATTTAAAAATAATTCATGTAATGTTTTTGATTCAAAAGATACATTAGTCTTTACTTCATTAAAGAATGGTAATTTTTATACTATTGATCTTAATTATTTAATTTCTCAAAAAGTTTACTGCATGAGTTCCTTTTATAAATAATATTTTCTTTGTCATAGGATACAAGGGAACTAAAATATTCACTCACATAGTAAGATTTCTCGAAAAGGGTTTGTTAGGGACCTACCAAAACTTGAGTACAAAAATGACAAAGTCATTAACCCCAATCAAAATGGAAATAGATCAAGATTTCATATAAAATAAAAAAATAATTTCCAACTACATAACCTTTTTATCTGGTTAAAATGGATAAATTTTGACCATGTAGAGTTTCCTGTCTAAATAAGAATAAAAATGTCTATGCACTAGTAGATTAAATTTAAAGTTATACTTTTGTGTTCTTTATAGAACACAAAAGTGAAGCAGATTATAATTTCACCAAGCATGTCATATCTGTAGAAAAAATTGTGGACTTAAAATTGAGACAGTATGAAGTGACCATGGATATCAGTTCTAAAATAAATAATTTTTATCAAAAATGTAATTAGTTATAACTTCTCCGCTCCTGTGCCCCTCAGAATAATGGAGTTGTTGAAAGATAGAATAGAACACTGGAAGATATATCCTTGAATATGCTAAATAAATATGAATTACCTATCTACCTTTGGGATGATTTTATGAACACAACATGTTATATATTCTATATAGTTTTAATTAGTTCTATCTTGAGGAATACCTCTTAATATATATTGAATAATAGATAGCCTAAAGTGAATTATTTAGAGCTTTTTGGTTAAATTTTTTATATTTTTAACTCTAAGGATAATCTTGAAATTTTTTCCCCCAAAATTGATTTTAGAATTTTCATGGGTTATTCCACCTCTAGAAAATATTCAATAGTTTCTAATTAGAAAATAAATACAGGGGAAGAATATTTTCATGTAAAATTATATGAAATCGACCCACATGAGCTGAAAACCCCTTTAGAAAACATTGAGGGTGATTTATATTTTTTCAACTTAAATTCCAAACCTTATAATTCTACTATAAAGATATCATAATAATCATCTAGTTCTTTTGAACTTCAAGAACATGAACCTAAACCTATAGAGAGCCCTTAAGTAATCACACATACTTTTTCTAGTGTTATTAAGACCCTGATGGACCATCTTTTAGATGTTTGTATCCGGAAACCTAGACATATGTACAAAAATAAAGCTTCTCTAATAAATCATGTTGATCATTATGATTTATTATCACAACATGAACCTAAGAACAATGATGGTATAATTAATAATGAAATATGTGTAAGGGAATGAATGAATAACTAAACAAATTTGAATGAAATAAAGTGTAGGAACTTGTGGACACACTCAAGTTCACCATAATTATAGAAACTAAAAATGTTTCTAGAAATAATGTTGATGAATCAGAAACTATAGTAAGAAATAAGGATAATATAGTAGTACCATTTTATAATCAAGAATAAGATATTGAGACTGTGGATACCTTTTCACCTGTATCTAGACATGAACCCATTAGATGACTACTGGCCTATACATCACATATATATTATAAACAATATAAAATGGATGTTAAGATGGAATTATTAAATGGATATATTGTTGAGGATATTTTTTTGAACAACCCAATGTTTTTTAAAATCCACATTTTCCAAATCACGTTTTCAAACAAAAAATGATTTATATGGTTTGAAACAATCCCCTAGTGTTTACTATTATTGGATCAACACTTTTATTATTTCAAAATGTCTTTCACAAGGTATAGAAGATCGTACCCTTTTTATAAAAAAAATTCAAAAGTCCTTTAGTTATACAAATTTATGTATATGATATTATTTTTGGTTCTTCAAAGTATCCATTATGTAATTAGTTTTTAATAATAATGTAAAATGATTTTGAAATGAGTTTAATGGGAGATTTCAAATTTTTTCTTGGTTTACACATTTTCCAAAATAAAGAAGGAATCATTTTAAATCAAAGTAAATATATAAATGATATTTTAAGGTATTTCATATTTGAAAGTAATAATATTAGTGATACTCTTATGAGTAATACCTATAAATTGGATCTGATATGATTTTTAGTGTGTTCATGTGTGCCTATTTGGAATAAAATTAAAAGGAGTCACACTTACATACTATTAAAAAAATTCTAAATACCTAAAATATACTATCAGCTTAGGATTTTTTTTTCCAAAGAAGACATGAATTTGATCTAGTTAGTTATTCATATGCAGATTTTGTTGGATGTAAGTAAGATATAATAATATCCTATGGAACATTTCATATTTTTGGTAAGTTACAGGTATATTGGAATGGTATGAAATATAATTCTATTATACTATCTACCGCTGAAGCTAAATACATAGTTGTAGGTTTCTACTATGAACAAATTCTGTGGATGAAAGGCACATTTCTAGACTATGGATATCAATTCCAGCATGTCCATATAAATGGGATAATAAAATTTCTATAAATATTTATAAGAATCCTATTTTACATTCTAAATAAAATATTTATGTAATATATTACATTTTGAGAGATAATTTTCAATGGGGTGATATAACTCATGAATACATTAGTACTAAAAAAGAATATACTAATACTGTTTCTATGACATAGAATTCTAAGAGAATTAATTACATCAAAATTTGTTTAATATGAATAATTTCAATTGAGTTTAAATTTATATGAAAAAACATTATAGATATATCATGATTGTGATTTTCTCACCATCGTTAATGTCTCACCATTGTGAATTTCTCATCTCTTTGAATGTACCACCATTGTGAATTTCTCACCATTGTTAATGTATCACCATTATGAATGTCCCACCACTGTGAGTGCCTCACCATTGTATGTCTCACTGTTGATACATCTCACCATTGTAATCTTCTCACTATGAATACATCTCACTGTTTGTATTTCAAACCATTTTGATTCCTCAACTTCGAATTGTCAAACTGTTGGAGAATTATCTCATGCCTTTGTCAACATTTTCATTGTATCTATTTTTAAGACACCATTTCTATTTGATTTTTTATATTTCACAAATTATTTATTTATTATTTATTCGATTCAAAATTCCATTTCTAGTTTGGAATTTTATTTTTCAAAACTGTAAAATCCCAAATTATATAAATTATACTTTTCATCTCATTTCAACGAACTCATTTCTCACAACATTTCTCTTGGAACCCATTACGACCATTTCTCTCCCATCTGTTTTCCTTCATTATCTTTCAGCTGAACCTATCGAACCATTTTCTGTTGCTAGAATTAACTAAGATTTTGAGTCCTCTTTATATGAGTCACATCCCACGAAGAAACAAAATGATGAGTCAAGACAGTCTGCTACAACTTTAGAACCATTGAATCCCAATCTATCGAAGAATTTTTTTATACCCAGGAAAGAAGTTTAAGTAAAGAGGCTTCTTTATAGCTTGTCTTTTATATTTCAAGTTTAACAAACCTTAGGATGGGTGTATTGGTATTTCTCTTGCTCGAGACATTTTTATACATTATAGTTATATGAGTGTTACCCATTTTTTAGTAAGGATTTGAGAAAAACAAAGGCTGTGTAGGAGTGGAGTGAATTGTAGAAAAATTATTTTTCATCAAGATAGTGAGCTGCATGTCCTAGAGCACCTTGTCAGGGATTATAATATGACTACAAAGGAACGATTCCATTATCTAGTAATGATTTTATTTGTAATTATTCCCTTTCAAAGTTGTCTGGAGATGGAATAGTTCCAATACTGATTTCATATGAGCATGGATGAGAGTTAATTCTTGTATTTAAGTTCGTTTTTCTCCTTCTTTGCAATAGAAAAGAGGAATTTTCTACCTGCAGATATCAAGAAGTTTATCCCTTATTCCTTATTAAATCATTGGTGAAGACGATCTGTATAAATATTTTTTCATCATATGGTAAGGATGAGTAATCCTGTCTCTAGAAAAAATTCTTTGTTATATCCTATGTTTACTTCAATAACATTGAAATCTAAAGGATTATTAGAAAAAGATAAAGAATCATTAACATACTATGGTGGTTATTTCATCACTAGGATAATTTTCAAAATGATGAAGACAAGTTGGAATCCCTAGAAAAGAAAATGGGTTGTTGGTGATGAAAAATTATATGTTGATTTCAATCCTGTTGACTGCCCTTCAGGACCAAAATATTTTCTTGATTATGGTTTGGAACCAAACAAAATAGTTGAATATTATATTTCTGGCGAGGAGAAAGATGTTGTGTTGGTGGAAATGAGGAGGGTAATTTCTAGTGGATGAAGGATGTGACATTAATTTTTCACAATAATCCCCTCATATTACCTATATATCACCTAATATTCTAAGGTATCTTCATAAAAAGATAAACTTTTATATGAATAAAGTGAAGAAGAATAAATTGATGTCTAAAGAGAAGAACTATTAAAGAGTATTTATAATTCAATGATTATGGTGGTGATGATGTTGATGATGAATAAAGAGATGATAAAGACTATAGAAAAGAAAATTATAATGTAAGTGATGGTTAGGGAGTTTCTAATAAACATGGCGGTCATGTTATATTTGATTACGTTGATATACCATGAGATATGGTTGTTTTTTCACATCCATATGCTTCTAAATCTAAGGAAAGTCTATGTCTTGTGGAGAAATCAGTAAGAGAGGAAAAAAGTATCATTTAATAAGGGGGATAAATCCCTATGTTTGGAAATTCATCAAGTGGTTTCTACTACTGAGGGACATGATAATGTACTTATTGATGATGATCAGATATTTTTAGATTCATTACTTGTTGAAATGTTCATAGATGAAAAAATGATGTTTGTTACTACTATTGATTAATCCATTGAATATATGATTGATGTTGAACATTCTAATTTTGAGAAGATTGTTGTTTTGAATAGTTAATATTATTAATGATTTTTTAGTTCCCTATTTTTTTTACAATGTTCAAATACTATAGCCATTCTACCAGTTATGGTTCCATTTATTGAGATTATGTTAAATATTCGGAAGGATCGAAAGAGACAATATATGATGAGTGAGACAAGTTTCATGGTGGTCAACCAATGAATGGTGGACCTGATCATTGAGATGCATGGGATCCTGAACAATCTTTAGTTATTCAGATTGATGTTTCTAGTATATCAGAAAGATTTGTGTTGGTTAGAGTAGGATGCTTAATGGGGGTCAATGTTCCTATGAAAATTTCTATCTAAAATTTTATATTTAAAAGATCCCTAATTATAGATAAAAAACGACCCATTTAACCATAGTAGATAATTAATAAAAGTTTGGATCTTTTGAAAGATTGTTCAAAGAGTAATTAGTTATCAGTTAAAAAAATTATTTATTAATCAAAATTTTGAAATAAATCTACAAAATCAAATTCTAAAAAAACTACTTAATATTAAATATCAGAGTGAAGGAAATGTTTTCTTTTGTGAAAATATAATGTAGTGGAAATAGAACATTGAAGGGCACAGTTAAATTAAAAAAAGTGGTTCAGTCTCATGATGATACATAGTACTCTCTACGTGGTGATCACCTAATAGAATGGTTTTTATATAAAAAATATTCATCCACAACCTGAGTCGGGGTAAATAATAGCCTACACAACTTTTGATGTTCACAAGACCTCTTCCTTAGTTTTTTTCAGAGTGTATAAAAATAGGCCACACATGGACCTCTTCCACTATTATCTATGTGTGGGGTGATATAAAATAGATGGTTTGTGAAAATATATTTGTGTCTTTCAGTTTTTCATATGATTCATTGTGTGTTTATTATATAGTGACACACACACTACTCAGTGGGTAGAACCATTTAAAAAGGAATAATAAATTAAATTGACTAGTTTTAGAAGGATCTATATGATTTTTTATGTAACTTGTGAATCTTGAAAGATGTGTTGAGATGAGTACTTAGTCATATTATGGAAACAAACAACAAAAAAGAGTGTCATGAGAGGTTGTTTGTTCTGTATCATGTGAGGTTTATGATTTGGAAGATGATCTCTTCTTCTTTCTTAGTATGTTTCTATAATTCGTCCTTTGATTTGAGTTTTCAAAATATTTTCTTCATGTATTTATAGTTTTTAGTTCTTTAATTTTCCTCATGCGCACGAACAGCTTTGTATATTTCTCTAGTTGTACTTTTCTTTTCATCTGGTCAATGCCTATACAATAAAGCCAGCAAGGAGAATGAACCTCGTACCAAAAATTTCATTCTGACATCCGTTAAATATTGTCTACAAATATCATATACAGTCATTACAATAAATAATGGAACTAGGTTTCATAAATATGACTATTATATGTAATTTTGAATTTAAATTTCAATTTAAGGAATAATTATATCCCATATTGGTAGGTTAGGAATGGTGAGTTAGAACTGGTGTCCCAAACATAGATCATTCTACAATATGGAACGTTGACTCAAGTAGCAATGACTCAGGAATGGTAACTTAGGAATAGTGAGTCAAGATAGGTAGGTTAGTCTGCCAGTAGGTTGACTTGATGACTTGTTAAATAATTGTAGAGCAATGTGATTGTGACTTATCCTTTTCAAAAATATTGACATGAGCTATTGGTAGGTTAAGGTATCGGTGAATCGGTGCATATGTATCTTGATGCATCAGTGACTCATACTTTTCAAAAATTCTGATGCCATTGGAAGCTCATCATGTTAGTTACTTGATACCAATAGTGAGATTTCCAATAGTGAGTTCACCTTATCGATGACTCAAAATTAGCAGTGTTAGTGATTCTATATCAGTGGTATCTCGTCCATAATAGTTTCCCATACTTAATAAAATAATGGAAACTTATCTTATGTTAAGAAATACTAACTTAAAAGAGTAGTCTTATATTTAAACTTGATTAATCATGTGTAAACGTAATTTAACTTGATCTATCATGATTTATCATGATTTGTGAGCATTAAAAATAGAAGAGTCCAATAATATTCCACTTTTATTGATCAAAAATCATGGAATGAACATGCCATATAGAATAATCAAAGTATAAACTAACTATTGATCTGCTTATCAGATCCTATTGATCTTGTGAGATTTAATCAAGATTATAGACATACTCAAATTAAATTCCATGCAAATTCAATCTCAAGTTTCACCCCCTTCTGGGATTACGTGAAAGAAGAAATCATCAATTAGGTGATAAAGAGTAAATATCATGAGATAAAGAACACTGAATAAATAAAAAGAGACAATACAGTTGATAATAAAAGGATAGTAAAATATATTTGAAAAAGAAAAAATTAAATCCTTTTCAAAGATCATCCCAATAAATTTTTTTTCTATGGAAGGTTCCATGGGTTCCATGCCCTTATCATAAGAAGTAAGTGGAAGAGAAGTATGTACAAAAGGAGCAGAGGTATATAACTAATGAATGGGAACTCCAGAAGGTACTGTAGGAGTGTAAGTAGAAGAGGTGGGATAGGTAAGTTCCCTATATATCACAGGTCTTAGATGAACAAGAACCTATCCTATAGATATGGTAAATGGTTGAAGGGTTATAGGATGAGGAGAAAAATTATTTCTTGTCATAGAATCTCTTATATAGGGATCAACTGATTGGAATATTAAGCCTAAATGAAAAATTTCAGCCATAGATTAAATAGGTAATTTTTATGGTGCTACAATAGCAGTACTCTTAGGATGTAGGTAAGGCTTTAAAATGTTTATAAATTCCATGATTATATTCGGATTTTTTTTCCATATACCTTTTCATATCATCTTTATTCTCCATAAACCTCTTATTGGAAGAAGATTCCTCCTTGAGCTGTTTCACTTATTCTCACAAGGATTTAGTAATAGAAGGTATCTCTAGATTTTCATTCAAGTACTTGAAATGACTATCCTAATGGTTCTTTGTATAGAACCTTTTAAAGTATTAATATAATTTCTTAGTAATCCTCTCTTATGAATAAGTGTCCCCTTTCATGTAAAACCATACCATATCATGTATATGATCACTATTCAATTTTATTTTTCGTAGGATATCCTGATCTGTTCCACCCATTATGTTCTAAAGTTCATCTCTTACACAGATCTATTTGAATCAATATCAAATGTATGATAAATAGGAGCAGCAAAGGTTGGGGCATTGTTAACAACATATTTGAGAACAGATCTTAAAATAGATAGATCAACGAGTTGTAGGAGGAGGAGAATCATCCTTAGAAGACTCGTAAGTGGTATATATGAGTGTTTTAAAAACCATATCTAAATAAAAAACACATTCAATTATTAAACTATTAATTGTAGAAACAAGAGAAACCAATTAATTAATTATATTTTTATAGTCCTTTATAATTGTTTCAAGAACTGAAATCATGTGAGGCAGAGTCCGAGAACAACCCTTTATAAAAGAATAACATCATCCATTTCACCAAGACTTGAAAAAAGAGATGGTTGTTATTAAAGGATAGATCTAACAACTAATTATAAATATTCCTTAAAATTTTTTAAATCTTTTTGAGTCACATTGTCTATAGGTACATGTGCAACAGGAGGATAATAAAATAGAGTAGGTGCTACTGCTGGAGTAGGTTCTATTTCCAGTGTTGTTTCAACTAGAACTCTTAGATAATGATTCAATTAATCTTCCATTGATCGCTTAGGTTCAGATTCCTCAATATCTAAATTAGGATAGTCTTAACTAAGAGTGACATACCTAGGGTAGTTTTCCCATTCCTTGGCTATCACGTCATAAGGAATGAGAGTATCAAATCGTACCCATTTTTTATATTTCTCCCTCTCGATAGATACATTCATTCTAGAATAATATTTTTCTTACACTAGAGATCTTGGAACTTCTTATTTAACTAGAACATCGCCATGAATATGAACTTCTAGATCTCATTACTCAACCTTAACTAACTCAGGAGCTTCAGGGGATTATAAAATTGATTCCTATTCCACTAAAGCAACATTGATAAGATATTCAGGCATAAAGGATCTAGAGTACGATCATTAGGTCTTCCAATGGGACCCTGATCATCATCAAGATGGTCTGATCCACTATATTTCTTCAACCAAACCAGACTCAGGAGATTCAAGGGATTCTAAAACTTATTCATGTTCCACTAAATAAGTATCAACAATATTTTTAGGCTCAATAGGATCTATATTAAGATCAAACTATTCTGAAATAGGAAAAAGATCATCATCATAATGGTTTGATTCACTATCAGATTCACCACATCCTTCTTCTTCCTCACCATTTTCATCATCTGCATTTTCTTCACCAGATTCTTCTCCATTATCTTCATTTTATTCATCTTCATTACTGTCATCCTTTTATTATTCCTCATTGACACAAAAATCATTTTCACCACTAGACTCTTCTTTTACATCACTTCAACCTTTCCTAATATATTCAAAATTCTATGAATCTTCAATCTCTTCATCATCAAATTCATGCAGGAGAGGTAATTTTGAAGGAAGAGCCTTAGGAGTGATATCGGGTCCATATGCAATTCTTTCTAGACTTACATCAATATTTGGGTCACCTCTATCATCAATTGAAGTTTCTTCTCATTGATTTGATTTATATTCTTCTTCTTCATCATCATAATACTCCCTAACATCATCTTGTCCAAGACTAGGATCAACCATGTCTCTTGGCCTTGAGGTGTACTCCACATGATTAAATAAAACATTAATAATATCATTTTATTAAACACACTCAATCTTCTACAGATTCCAATTTATCTTCATCCTCTTACAAATGGAATTTGTGATGAAAGACACGTCACAATAAGTTTATGATTCTTCATTCTCATTCCAAAGTCCTTTGACATCCAACATTGTATAAATAAATATGGGATAAAATATGAATTTGACTTGGATTAGGGTTTCATCAATTCCTTAATATGCAATGTTAGATATCCACAAAGGTTAATCTTACGTCCTTACTTCATCGGATATAACAAATATAAATCATGGTACATAAGAGAGGCAGAATCCCATTTTCTTAGACATAACTTGGGCTAAATAAATTTGAACAGTAACAAACATTCTCCATTAAGATCTAGTGCTATTAGTATTCTTGGAACTCAATTTCTAGTAATCTCTGTCAAGTCTATCCCAAAACTAAAAATATCACCAGGAGGAGGTGGACTACCTTTCAAATCATTAAAAATACCTTCATAAGGCAATTTCAATATTTTGACCCACTAAATTGACAAAAAGTGAACTCTTTCATCATTTATATAGGAATTAATCTAACATTATTCAATTCCTTTGTTAATAAACTTTGCATACAAATAAAACTCATGTGAAAGATTAGGTTAAAATGGTCTCTTATTGTCGGAGAATGACCCCAACCAACCTTGTTCCTATAACACATTTAACAAGAGAGACTTACTTATTAATAACCATTTAGAATAAACTTCCTTTTTAAGAGTGACAATTTGGATCTTGAGTTAGGGATGGATATGTATAGGTATTGGTTTACGGGGTTCAACTCTCTAATTATTAGAATGATGAAACTCATCCAAATATTTCTTAGAGACACACTAAACTTGATCAATTAGTGAGATTTGAGGGTTTCTTCTCAATGGAGAAGGGTTGTAGTTCATGAGGGAAAAATGTGAGAGTCGGAGTGTGAGGGTGATCATGTGAGTTTCATCAATTATAGTTTTATCATTTAGGTATTTTGAAATCAAAAATCAAGAAATGTGGATTGAAATAAAATGAAACAAATAAAGCAATGATGTTTTAATTTCTATTTAGAAAAAAAACAAAGTACAGAACGATGTGAGAAACAATGAGTCATCATTGGGGAGTCATCAGTGGTGAGTCACAATTCCGAATCATGAATGACAAGAAAACAATGGTGAGTCACCGACGGTGATTCACCAACAGTGAGACAACAATGGTGAGTCACAAATGTGATATATCAATGGTGATTCACCAATTCTTTGACATCAAGACATCAATGGTGAGACATAAACAGTGAGACATCAATAATGAGACATGAACGATGAGTCCCACATCAGTTGGTCACTCAAAATTGACCATCACAAATTCATGTCTTATTTAGATCATTTGTTTAGAATTTAATGGCTTAGTAAAAATATCAGCTAGCTGATGTTCAGGGCCTATAAATTCTAACGTTTTATGACCTTTTTTATCATTATTTATCAAAAATCGATGTATTACATTAATATGTTTTTTTTTCTCAAATTAGAAAATGGATTCTTAGAAATATAAATAGTAGATGTGTTTCAGACTTTATAGGGACACGTATGAATTAGTGACCATAGTCTTGTAATGTGTGTTTCATCAAAAAAATTTGATCACAAAAACTACAAGATTCTATGTACTCAACTTTAGAATTATAAAATACAACATAATTTTAGTTTTTACTACACAATGAAAATAGAGACATGAATAAACAATGACATGTTCTATTGGTGCTTTTTCTATATAACTAGAATCCACCAAAATAATCATTAGAATAACTAACTATGTCAAATTGTTTTCCTATAAGATAGAATAATCCTATGTTTTTAGTATACATGAGGCATTTGAAATTTCATTTAACAGTATATAAATGTTACTCTATTGGATATTCATTAAATTGAGTACACATACAAACACTAAACATAATATCTAGTAAGCTATCGGTCATGTAGAGAATACTTCCAATCATACCTATGTAATTGGTTTTATCTACTGACTTTCCATCTTCATCAAGACCCAATTTATAGGTGATAATCATTGTATTATCACTAGTTTTATTGTTATCCATGTTAAAAAACATTTGTTTCCGACGATTTCATTGGGGTGCACGCATCCATCTATTGAGGATGAGGACACACTGATTGTTTCCCCCACAATACTACTTTCCAATGTTGGGTGGAATCCGTTCCTTATTCCGGTAAGTTTTCTCCTTGATTATCCCGGGATGATAGGATGTTGGTTCCTCCCTCCCTGGATTCCTCCTTGGAACTCGTCACCTAGTTCGGCTCTCCCTTTTAGATTAAGACATTGTTCATGAAACACTTCCCAGTGCCATGTCTTTATGGACACCAGTTAATTACACTACTTCTGTCAGGACATTCTAAGGGGTCCGGTCAGGGCAATAACCTTCAGTCGGTGGAGTAGTCACGTTGGACATCACTGGCATGTCTGGACGCTAGGAAACTGGTGCGTCTGGGTTTCTTTCCCTTATGAAATGGCTTCTCTAGGGCATGAAATCCAGAGGAATACAATGTTGAATGCATGGAATTATATGACATAGGCATGAATTTGAGGTTTTCCTCATCTTCCAATGCTTAACATAGGGTATGTCATGAGTTTAATGTTTGTCGGAGAGGAATAAGCTGATCATAACACTGGTGAGAGTGGGTTAGAGGGGTGATACACCTAGAGGGATTGATGATGATGTAGATAACATGTGGGGAGTTACCCAAGTGCTACTAGGAGAAGTGAGTAAAGGAGGAGGAATGATCCCACTGGGATGTGGCACCCCAGATAAGAATTAGGATGGATGATAGAGGGCTGAGAGTTGATGAACAAGGAAATGGAACCGACATGAGGGCGACAGTGAAGTTGGGATTGAGCCTCGTAGATACATCCTATGTATCATCATTTTATGGAATCAAAGTCTTCATATTTCAGTTAGGGGTTGGGACATATTAGTGGGTTACCCATATAAAGGGGACCTGGAGGAAGTGGAACCCCCGAGTTGGGGTATGACCATCATGAAACACATAGGCTTGAGGGAAAGTCCAGGGTGAGATATGGGTGATGGGGTTTAACCTCAGGGATGTGTCCTACATACTTTACCTTGGAATGGATTAAATCCCACGTAGTTTATAAGGGTCATGGAATCAAGATGTGCACAGGGTACACCGACCTGATGACATGCTAGGGCTTACGCGTAGTTGGCAGCCCTGGTTAGTCTGACTCCATGGGGGTTGAATAGTGATGTGGGTCCCAATGTAGGGGAAGACATCGACCTACCACTGGATGAGGATCGTAATGGAATACCACTAGATAAAGATAACAATGGATTATCGTCAATTGGGGATGACAATGGCTTACCTCTGATTGGGGTTGAAAATGACTTACCATTTATAGGGGGAAAATTTAGCGTCATTTGGGACAAAAAGGGGAGTGAATTTTAACGTCAAGATGGATAGGATTGGACCGATGTGAAGTGGTCTGGACCTATGTTTGTTAGGCTTGAACCTATGGGAGGTGTCCTACATACCGTACCATGGAAATTATAAAAGTCCACATAGTTTGGAACGGTTTGTTAAACTGACATGAAGGGGTCAGTAGAAGTAGGTGTTGGGATTGAACCTTTAGAAGGATTCCTACATACCTTGCCTTGGCAAGGATCAAAGTCCACATTGTTCGGAATAGTTTGGTGAACTGACATGAATGGTTCGGGAATAGTTGTAACACCCCGAGCTTCCACGATACGCTTCTCATTCAATAATGCAATAACTTGCATTGTACGTAACTTCAAGTTCTAAAACACCGCGACTAATCAAAGTAGCCGTTATGAATAGTAATAACCACTTTTTAAAATTATAGAAATTTTATATTTCAAAATGGACTTCATTTTTGAATTCGTAATATCTAAATTATCCTAAGTTGAATTTTTTGTAACTTTCTGAGAACTTCCAATTTTTTTATGAATGATGAAAAATACTTAAAAAAAACTTTTTTAATCAAAATAATTTACAGTGATAAATTATACTATTGAGTGGTTTTAGAGTATAATTAGAATATATTTTTACCATTTTATCCAATGGTGTTCATTGGAATTAATTTAACATTGAAATTGGACATAAACAATTGCCAATCTTTTGATATAAATTGTTTCTTAAAAACACGCTATTTGTTGTAACAGCGGGAATTAATTATAAAATTAATTAATGCAACTTATATGTTTGGAATTTTGTAAAATAGACATCATTTTTGAATTTGGAATATCAATTATAGCTTAGGGTGAAATTTTGGTTTTGTTCTGAAAAACTTCAATTTTTGATGAATAGTGAAACCACTAAGTGGTAGTTAAATAACTGATTTTTCGTTTAAATGAAATATTACCACTTCTGTGATTTGATTTTCAAAAATCCGACATACATGGTTGTCATTAAGAAGTAAAATTTGGTTCAATGAGATTAAAATAATTTTTTGGTGAATAGTAACTTTTAAGTTCTTAATCGTGATTAGAGGTAATTAGTGTAGTTTAAGGTAAAACAATGTTTTAATAATATGATATTAGCTTGACACTTGTCCTACTCCTATTGGATGAGTCATGGCCGACCACGACAACCCATGGGTCAACTTGGGGACCCCATGGAGCCACTTTGGTTGGAAAATGACATTAATATATATTTATTTAATGTTAAAATTAAATTGACACAAACATGAGTTGTTTTACTAAAACAGTTTTTAAGTGGGGTTACACAAGTCCAAATTTTGATTATAAATATTCATTAGAAATATAAAAATATTTCCTACATCATAGTATTTTTATTATAATTTTTAGACATTAAATAAATTAAATTATTTATGACATCATGATGATGCAGCGATGACCTCATTATTTAACGATTTAAATAAAATGGGAAGATAATGCAAATTACAAGGCTTAAACTTGTCCAAAGCCTATTGGATGAAGATCTTTCGAACCCTTATCACCTTATCCTCGAATTATATAAGTGTGGGACCTCTAAAATCCGAAACTCATTTTATAATAATGTGACTTTTCATTACTTTCCAAAAGTGCCCCTCCTCTCCACTTATAAAAGGCCCCCACCACTCCCACCTTATTGACACCTTAAAGACATTTGGCTCGGCCAACCTCTGCCCAAATACTCTCCCAACTTCCCCCTATTACTCCTAGAAGCCTCACTTTGGGAAGAACTCTTCTCAAGGAGGCCTTTGGCTCAAATCAAAAAGAGTTACCCGATTTTGAGGTAATGTCTTCTCTAATGTTGTTTTGTTTTATTTTTCTTCTCCAACCCCCTAAACTCTTTTTATTCATTTCTTTTGTAACAACACCAGTATCCTCAATATACTAGGATGTTTTTATAAGAAGTATTCAAGCTACAATTACACACACCTACATCTAATGGTTAAAGAACATACGGTTTCTGTGGATGTCGAATTTCTGCCTCACGAAACGATGATTGTTCAACACTCATATAACACCTTCAAAGGTGGCCATTAAAATGTCAATATTTTTATATATGATATATAAAATATTTATGTTTTACGTATGCTTCTCTATTCCTCATTTATGGCATACTTTATGATTTCCATTATGGGTAAAACGCGATAATTTCATTTTATGAAGTGCGGACTACCGCCCCCTCAAAGTGATGTGAATCGTTAATGCCACATGTGGGATGTATAAAGGATGGATTAAATGATATTATATATGATATTAAACTGGAATTATATTATACATTTATATCATTATGATTTCATTCCGTTAAATATGAAATAGAAATGAAAGTAGCGTTCATGCGTACGTACGGCTTACCGTCTCCATGAACGGTGCATTCCATTTCTTACCTCTAAATGTTACGTAATATTATAAATGAATTTATATACTATACATATATGAAATATATGATATCTACATCATTAATATAATTATGTATATAATGGATATTTCACCACATGAACAACTTGTAATTATAAGAAGTTTATTTTTTGACTCAAATACCAAAGATCGACAAAACAACCGTTATTAACTTAAATAATTAAATAATGTTAATATCATTGTAATAAGTGATATAATAAGGATAATGAAATTGAAAATGGTTCTTAATAAGGTATATATTAACTCTAGTTTATTATTCAGGAGGTTAAATAACGGTTGAGTCAAGTCAGACACGAGGTAAGGGAATTTCTTAACCCAATTTTCATTCTTTGGGTTAATCTCCTACTTTCAAATTATGTCATGATATTATTATGTCCTATTTTGTATTTTTACTTTATTTATGTGTACCTATAGTGAATACACATAATAGATCTATTTTATTTTAAAAATTATCTTTTTAAGGACTTCGTCTCAATCTCCTTTCATTGAGGCATATTTGGCTTTATACACAACTTTCTTTTATACGGTGTATAAACCCCTTTGACTTTTACGTTTATTCAAAAGGAATCTTTTTTATACGAAGCGTTTTACTAAACGACAAAAAGGGAATGTTTTTCTTTTTGTACTTATGCGGCGACAACGACTTCTCCACCGCCGTGACCATTATTTGAGTTTCGTCTTCCTCTACAAGCCATCATTTTTTTAATGAAAAATAAATACAAAGTTTTAACTTTCTTTTATTTTGGTATTGAAAATGGTTTTGAAAGCATTTTTATTATATCAATGTGTTTTATTGATATCTTGTGATTGAAATGTGGAAATGTTATGTTTCCTTTATGCATGTTTTATGTGATACGATTATGTTATGGTTTATGATATGTTTAAACCTATTCATATGAGGAATGCATTGGACTTAATAAGTGACGGGTGGAGCCCGCTATAGCTCCTCGATGCATCGGAAGGTCTCATGAGACAAACTAGTGTCTTGGCACGAGGCCTTGAAAAAATATTATTTGTGGTCTTGGCACGAGGCCTTGACTACGTGGTTATGATAGTCTAGCATTATGCATTACATCATTATGAAAGTGGTTATTGATATTGCATGTGATTATTTGACCAGTAGAATATCCATGTGAAGAAGTGAATGGCATTATCTCATTTTACTTTTGCCATATTATTTTGAAGTTCAAGTTTAAAAAGGCTTTTGTTTTAACTATACATTGCCTTAAATGTTAATGTTTATTTATGAAAGCTTCCGTAATATTGTTATCCTTACTGAGCATCTGAGCTCACCCATTTCAATGTTTTAATATTTTCCAGGATGTGAAGAAGTGTTTTATGAATGACCTACAGGGATTTTCAGAAGAGGATATGAGTGTGGACTATGGAGACTTTGTTATTGTAGTTTTTCACTTTATGATGTAATGTAACGTTTACAAATGTATCTAGTGTTTCCAAGGCTACTAAACTAATCGGTCTTTCGAGACTTGATCTTTTGTGATCATGCCAATGTTACGAAGTAATGCACCGACTCTGGGTAGCTGGGGTCGGGGCGTTACAGTTGGTATCAGAGGCAGTTTAGTACTAACCATGGAAGCTATATTTAGATAAACTCTGATTATAGCACATATCCCGAAGATAGACTTTAAGGATTAGTATAGAAGAACTTCCTAGAATTTTGTTATTGTAGAGATTTTTTGAGTTTTCCGAGAAATAAATCCTTGTCTGGATACGAGCAAGTAGAGGCAGCTCTGGCACAGATGTACCTAGGGGTAAAACCTGAAAACACCGCTTTGAGCTAGACTCGAACGAGAACTGGTGCATGACAACGGGCCTTGTGGCACTCTTGGTTACGACACTCCCGGGGGATATTCTTAGGATAATTCTCATTTTCTTTACCAACCAATATGTAGGGTTTATGAGTATATACTTCCTCAAAGGAAACATTCTTATGATTATGGATTATATCCATAAACCGTTCAATTTACTTTAAGTATTTTAAAAGTTTGGAATTATTCATTGTAATTCATAAACTAACCTAGTTTATGCCATTGTATAGAAATGGCGCCCAGTAGAAGGAATGTGAACTCCAGCAGTACGTATGATCCAAAGAGTAAGAAGGATAGTATCTTTAACGGTATTAAGCCAAAATTTTGAAGGGAAATAGTCTCTCATGTGTTCTCAACATATGAAGAAATAATATCATGTGTTAATAAGATAAGTAATGAATTCTCTGATTCCTATGGCTTTGAAGCGAAGCAAGAGACGAAAGGGATGGAAGAGAGAATGATGGATAAAGGGATGAGGTGAAAGAATAATTTTCCAATATGTGGTAATTGTGGGAAGAAACATCATGGAACTTACCTAAAGGGAATGTGAGTTTGTTATAAGTGTAGAGAAAAAGGACACAAAGTGCGTGACTGCAAGGGTAAGAAAATGGTTTCAAATGTACAATGCTTCTTCTGCAAGGATTGGGGAGACTACACAAACCAATGTCCAAATCATCAGAGTATGCCCCAAATGATGTTATTGGATAATAATCAAGTTATGATACTACCACAGATGAGGAGTAATGATTAGAGTTCTTATGTTGTTATTAAAGAATTTTGTAATTTGAGTGTTGTATCAATGATGTACTGGTTGTAATAATTATGGAGTATATAAGGATTGTTCTGCAGTACTATTTCATCAAGGACTTGAGATTGTGTGGAACCAAGAAAAGTGACTCCACAGTAGGTTAATTTTTTGAAAATATATGGTTGAGAGAAAGATAAACCATAATATGGTTCTGATACCGAGAAAGTGATTTTGGAATAAGACGTGATTGATTTGGATAAATTATATTGGATATACTTAACTTCCTTGAAACTGATTGATGTTTTGTATACATTTTTGGATAGAAGGAGTATATCTAGTATTCTATAAGGAATAAGGGATCATGGTAATTCAGTATGTTTAAAAAGAATACATGATGAAGGTGTTAACATGTTGTTATGTAGAAAAAAAGGGAGCTTCATTATGTTTACCTTCCTCATAAAATCTGGATGGTGAGTTGGACGAAAGTATTTTGGAAAACTATAAAGATTGGAGTGGATTAAGTTTATCTTTGGATAGTATTGTTTAAGGTTAAAAAAATTTATGAAGATTATTTTTTGGAATATTATAATACTATAGTTTTAGGAAAAGCACAATCTGCAGGGTGGGGAATAACCCGTCGCGTCGGACAAAGCTGCAGGAATCGAACCCACAACCATAGTGTGACAAGCCTTTATTTCCTACCACTAGCCTACAGGAAGTCCCTGGTTATTACAAAATAGTTTTACTAATCTAAATGGTATATGTTAATATTTGGAACCTTATACAATTAGGATAAAAAGAATATTTTTGAGTTCCGTTACCATTTGGAGTAAAAGATGGGTTTGTGGCAAAAATTTATTAAAGAATGAAAGTCTACATGACAAGTAAGTATATTCCCTTACGTTCTTAGTAAATATCCTAAATAAATTCTTTAACTTTATAAAAGGTAACTTAAAACAAAAACGTTGCCGGTTAACTTTTCCAACTGGGGATTCAATGACCGTTTAACCAATCAAAAGTTTGTGATTTTCTTATTGTTAACTTTCTCCTAATCTAGTTTTATACAACTCTCCATCAGACCTTGATGGTTTGTTTTTCTTCCATATCCATATTTTCATATAATCCTAGTATGGGCTATCCCGGGTGACCATTGTACTTATCTTGCTTTCTTTTAATGTTATATATTTATTAACCTTATTTCCGATGTGGGTTTCACTCAAAGGTATTTTCTCTTTTCAACCTTTTATTTTCAAAGAAAAATTTCAAATTGCAAGGATGCAATTTATTGAAGGAGGGGAGAATGTAACACCCCGAGCTTCCACGATACGCTTCTCATTCAATAATGCAATAGCTTGCATTGTACGCAACTTCGAGTTCTAAAACACCGCGACTAATCAAAGTAGCCGTTATGAATAGTATTAACCACTTTTTAAAATTATAGAAATTTTATATTTCAAAATGGACTTCATTTTTGAATTCGTAATATCGAAATTATCCTAAGTTGAATTTTTTGTAACTTTCTGAGAACTTCCAATTTTTTTATGAATGATGAAAAATACTTAAAAACAACTTTTTTAATCAAAATAATTTACAGTGATAAATTATACTATTGAGTGGTTTTAGAGTATAATTAGAATATATTTTTACCATTTTATCCAATGGTGGTCATTAGAATTAATTTAACATTGAAATTGGACAGAAACAATTGCCAATCGTTTGATATAAATTGTTTCTTAAAAACACGCTATTTGTTGTAACAACGGGAATTAATTATAAAATTAATTAATGCATCTTATATGTTTGAAATTTTTTAAAATAGACATAATTTTTGAATTTGGAATATCAATTATAGCTTAGGGTGAAATTTTGGTTTTGTTTTGAAAAACTTCAATTTTTGATGAATAGTGAAACCACTAAGTGGTAGTTAAATAACTGATTTTTCGTTTAAATGAAATATTACCACTTCTGTGATTTGATTTTCAAAAATCCAACATACATGGTTGTCATTAAGAAGTAAAATGTGGTTCAATGAGATTAAAATAATTTTTTGGTGAATAGTAACTTTTAAGTTCTTAATCACGATTAGAGGTAATTAGTGTAGTTTAAGGTAAAAACAATGTTTTAATAATATGATATGAGCTTGACACTTGTCCTACTCCTATTGGATGAGTCATGGCCGACCGAGACAACCCATGAGTCAACTTGGGGACCCAATGGAGCCACTTTGGTTGGAAAATGACATTAATATATATTTATTTAATGTTAAAATTAAATTGACAAAAACATGAGTTGTTTTACTAAAACAGTTTTTAAGTGGAGTTAAACAAGTCCAAATTTTGATTATAAATATTCATTAGAAAGATAAAAAGATTTCCTACATCATAGTAGTTTTATTATAATTTTTAGACATTAAATAAATTAAATTATTTATGACATCATGATGATGCAGCGATGACCTCATTATTTAACGATTTAAATAAAATGGGAAGATAATGCAAATTCCAAGGCTTACACTTGTCCAAAGCCTATTGGATGAGCATATTTCGAACCCTTATCACCTTAGACTCGAATTATATAAGTGGGGGACCTCTAAAATCCGAAAATCATTTTATAATAAAGTGACTTTTCATTACTTTCCAAAAGTTCCCCTCCTCTCCACTTATAAAAGGCCCCCACCACTCCCACCTTATTTACAACTTCAATCCATTTGGCTCGGCCAACCTCTGCCCAAATACTCTCCCAACTTCCCCCTCTTACTCCTAGAAGCCTCACTTTGGGCAGAACGCTTCCCAAGGAAGCCTTTGTCTCAACTCAATAAGAGTTACCCGATTTTGAGGTAATGTCTTCTCTAATGTTGTTTTGTATTATTTTTCTTCTCCAACCCCCTAAACTCTTTTTATTCATTTATTTTGTAACAACACAAGTATCCTCAATATACTAGGATGTTGTTATAATAATTATTCGAGCTACACTTACACACACCTACATATAATGGTTAAAGAAGATACGGTTTCTGTGGATGGCGAATTTCTGCCTCACGAAATGGTGATTGTTCAACACTCATATAACACCTTCAAAGGTGGACATTAAGATGTCACTATTTTTATATATGATATATAAGATTTTTATGTTTTACTTATGCTTCTGTATTTCTCATTTATGGCATACTTTATGATTTCCATTATGGGTAAAACGCGATAATTTCATTTTAGGAAGTGCGGACTACCGCCCCCTCAAAGTGATGTGAATCGTTAATGCCACATGTGGGATGTATAAAGGATGGAGTAAATGATATTATATATGATATTATAATGGAATTATATTATAAATTTATATCATTATTATTTCATTCCATTAAATACGAAATAGAAATGAAAGTAGCGTTCATGCGTACGTACGGCTTACCGTCTCCATGAACGGTGCATTCCATTTCTTACCTCTAAATGTTACGTAATATTATAAATGAATGTATATACTGTATATATATGATATATATGATATCTACATCATTAATATAATTCTGGATATAATGGATATTTCACCACATGAACAACTTGTAATTATAAGAAGTTTATTTTTGACTCAAGTACCAAAGATCGACAAAACAACCGTTATTAACTTAAATAATTAAATAATGTTAATATCATTGTAATAAGTGATATAATAAGGATAATTAAATTGAAAATGGTTCTTAATAAGGTATATATTAACTCTAGTTTATTATTCAGGAGGTTAAAGAATGGTTGAGTCAAGTCAGACACGAGGTAAGGGAATTTCTTAACCCAATTTTCATTCTTTGGGTTAATCTCCTACTTTCAAATTATGTCATGATATTATTATGTCCTATTTTTTATTTTTACTTTCTTTATGTGTACCTATAGTGAATACACATAATAGATCTATTTTATTTTAAAAATGATCTTTTTAAGGACTTCGTCTCAATCTCCTTTCATTGAGGCATATTTGGCTTTATAAACAACTTTCTTTTATACGGTGTATAAATCCCTTTGACTTTTACGTTTATTCAAAAGGAATCTTTTTTATATGAAGCGTTTTACTAAACGACAAAAAGGGAATGTTTTTCTTTCTGTACTTATGCGGCGACAACGACTTCTCCACCGCCGTGACCATTATTTGAGTTTCGGATTCCTCTACAAGCCATCATTTTTTTAATGAAAAATAAATACAATGTTTTAACTTTCCTTTATTTTGGTATTGAAAATGGTTTTGAAAGCATTTTTATTATATCAATGTGTTGTATTGATATCTTGTGATTGAAATGTGGAAATGTTATGTTTCCTTTATGCATGTTTTATGTGATACGATTATGTTATGGTTTATGATATGTTTAAACCTATTCATATGAGGAATGCATTGGACATAATAAGTGACGGGTGGAGCCCGCTATAGCTCCTCGATGCATCGGTAGGTCTCATGAGACAAACTAGTGTCTTGGAACGAGGCCTTGACAAAATCTTATTTGTGGTCTTGGCACGAGGCCTTGACTATGTGGTTATGATAGTCTGGCATTATGCATTCCATCATTATGAAAGTGGTTATTGATATTGCATGTGATTATTCGACCAGTAGAATATCCATGTGAAGAAGTGAATGGCATTATCTCATTTTACTTTTTCCATATTATGTTGAAGTTCAAGTTTAAAAAGGCTTTTGTTTTAATTATAAATTGCCTTAAATGTTAATGTTTATTTATGAAAGCTTCCGCAATATTGTTATCCTTACTGAGCATCTGAGCTCACCCCTTTCAGTGTTTTAATATTTTCCAGGATGTGAAGAAGTGTTTTATGAATGACCTTCAGGGATTTTCAGAAGAGGATATGAGTGTGGACTATGGAGACTTTGTTATTGTAGTTTTTCACTTTATGTTGTAATGTAACGTTTACAAATGTATCTAGTGTTTCCAAGGCTACTAAACTAATCGGTCTTTCGAGACTTGATCTTTTGTGATCATGCCAATGTTACGAAGTAATGCACCAACTCTGGGTAGCTGGGGTCGGGGCGTTACAATAGTAGTTATTGGGATTGAACCATAGGGAGGCATCCTACATTCATTAACATCACATGGATCAATTTCCATGAAGTTCAGAATGGATGTATGTAATTTAATGTCATACGGGATGAAGGTGCACCGACGTGAAGTGGCCGGAACAAAGTTTTTCAGGGAATGAACCTCAAAGAGGCTTCCTATGTACCTTTCCATGGTATGTATCAAAGTCCACGTAGTTCGGAATGGTTTGGGGATTACACTCTACGCTGCCCAGGGAGGATGTGATGGTCGATTCTTCCTCTAAGCCCATGTGAGTTATGCTCGATGTGAGAAACAAGAAACAGAAAAGACCTGAAGACCACGTCGCGAATGGTGTGTCTACGAGAAGTGAAATGGGGCATACACGTGGTTAACAACCAAAAGAGGAAACAAGGACTTACGCTCAGTTTGCTGCCCAAATAGTAAATAAGGGCTTACGCATGGTTAACATCCTAGAGAGATGAATGTTGGGACTTACTTCAAGATGGAGGCTCAAGTGGAGACAAAGCCCAATGGTAGAGGAATGTGATAACAAAGGTCCATGTGCCCCTCTAACCTTTGGTCTCTGGCATGGAAGAAAAAAGGAGGAGTAAGGGTACTACCTCCTAAAAGAAAGGCTAGGGGCTTACACCAAGGAGGTTTCCCTTCCCCGTGGACATGCACTACTCATGCAAAGAGTATCTCATTCCATATAAGGAAGATTTCACTTTTGTAGAGACCAGTGGGCTTAGGGAATGTCCGAGACAGGGCATCCCGTGTAATGAGCATGGGGTGAGGTCACAATTTAATGTCATGTGATGAGGATGTTGGTACATGGAATTTTATAATCTTACAATTCGAACGAGGTGGGTTCACTACACACCAATTTGGACTTACATATCTAATACCACCCACCCCTTGGTGAAGAGAATGCATCTGCAATGCCGTGGTGAGGTGGTGTTGTGGAGTGATCGATTGAGGGACCCACATTACTGTGGTTATGTGAAGAAGAAATAGCCGTTAAAATTCCAATGTGAAGAATCCTGAGGCAATGAATTGAAACATAAAGAACATCCCAAGGGACATTGAAATCACTTTGTGAAAACATGGAGGGTCACATGGGATTAGGAGTTGCAAAGCAGAGGGGTTCACACAAAGTGGCCTCGTGAAGCTCTGGTTCTCCATGTAGTTGTAGAGATTCATGAAGGGGTGTACTTCATGATGTGATGTGGACTAGCCTAGGCATAGGACATTGGTTCATATGGAAGGAGCTTTGAAATGTGGAAAGTCTTTCACAGAGTAGTGCTTCATGAATCTAGGGTGCCCTACGAAGTGTAGCATTGTGAAGCAATGTGATTCGTGAAGCACAATGACCCCGCCTTAGCATGTGGGTTACATGTACATGAAGGGTATATCATGAATCATAAGGGATTCTCAAATACTCGAGCGCCTTGGGGATCCCCTTCTTTCGCGAAGGCTTGTGGGCTCTGTGAAGGGAATCCCCCTTTAAAGAGGGGTTGAATTTAAACAAAGGGAAAGACACTTCATGATGCTAAAGTATATTAAAAAGCTCATGGTTGGCAGAGAGGAAATTTCTTCATCATTTGAGATATAAGAAGGAAAAAGGTCAGAGGATCCATAAATTTTAATTGAGGGGAGACCAGTATTTATGGGCATGAGGTTCCGTGAAGCAGAGCTCGCTCAGCACTGCGCCACGTGGCTCTTTGTCCTAACCATGGAGCCTACCACCTCCTTGCTCCGAGGTGGCTTCACAAACATCACATCGCATCGATGAGCCTCCCACTTTATTTCCGGTCTTTAGAAACATCAAATCATATCACAGAGCCTCCCGCCTCCTTGATCTATGATAGGTTCATAAAGGGGCATCTTTTCACCAGCCACAATGCATCAGGGCTCTGTGAAGGAGCTTCACGAGGAAGCCCTAGGGGCATCGTGTTTCCTCCTCCTCTTCCCAAATTTTGGTTCCAAAAAATTCCCCCACCCCTTCAACTTGGATCTGAAGAAAAAATGTGGTTCAAAGTCAGAGTTCAATCGCCAAAACGCTTTGGTCAATCAAAAAGAGGATCCGCGAAGAAGGCTCGTGAAGTGGAGAGGCGACGTGTGAGATGAGAGCGCCATGAAGATTTCTGTGGTCAGATGCACCGTGAAGTGCAAGCAGTCATCACCTATAAACAGGGGAGGCTGATCTATCCATTGTCCATTCTAAACTCTGCATTTTGGAATTGACCTCTATTGATTCATGAAGCTCCACGTACTCAGTGATTTCTCTCCGAGATTCAGGCCCTCTACTTCGTGTCACATGGCGTGTCTTCAACTCCATGGCGGTGTGCTCTATGGCCTGTTCCAGAAGTTTAGAGTTGGGCTTTATGGTTTTTTGCTGGGATAGAGCTTCGCTAATGGTCTTCGCGAATGAGATCCATGAAATAGCTTCGCAAAACAGAACCAAGCACGTCCAAATCTCAAAAACTAAATGGCTCACCAAGAAGTTGTTAGGGGGTCCTAGAGGATGCTGTATAGAGGGAGGAGATTCTAGATAGATCGGGTATAGGGGAGTTTTTACAAAGCAATTCTGACCATAATTCGATGGTGGAGCTGTTGTTTCAAAGCCAGAAGAACTATCGAATGTGCAAGATGCAGACTATGTATGGATTGGGTTGGAGGGATGACATCTTCATCCCTGAAGTGAGCATGGACAAGCCATCTTATTGGTTCAAGAGCACGTTGTTCCATCACCAATGGTTCAGGGCGGCTGACAGCCATGCTTGAGAGGACTTCATGCTTATCAATGCTAATTGTCTGTACAATCATGTGAACAACGTTAACGAGATGAACGTGTAGCCAGAGACATCTCACCTGATGTTCCATACCATTTTGAAGGAAGCCTTGGGGAACTTGGAGAAGGGGTGGTCTGACCAGTGGGATCTTGCCAGGGTTGCAACTTCACGGATGACTGGGTCTGGGATTACTTGGTAGGTTCCTCGTGTAAAGAATTTAGGGAATATATGAGGAGAGTGGGCATGTATGAGGTGGATTGGGAATCCCTATTCCATACCTATCAGCAGTAGTAGCTAATGTCAGAGTTTCTGAGAAGATGGTTGTCGAGGACCAATACCATTCATTTGCATCATAGAGAGGTCGACATCAGTCTATGGGACCTACATCAAATCTATGGGGCCCCAATACTATGGGTGATGCATGATGCGTTCCTCCCTGTTATGGGTGGGTGGGAGGATCTGGATCAGATGCCACCACTGGTGATGGCGTTGATGAACCTAGTGCCTGGATAGGACAAGCAGTCAGTGAGGGACGTCCATTTCAAACGGTAGTTCAATCAATTCAAGAAATTTTAAGAAAATAGGTAGTTCACTATGAGGCCACATACTTTCCTAAAGGGGGCTCAATGAGGCAAGGATCACTCATACTGGAAGCTCTTAGAAGATAGACAGTGGAAGTTGTGGGGATTCAGCATTAGTACTGAGCATCAACAGATTTTCAAATTGGTTGAATTCATTGTGATGCTCATCTACAGTTGGATCCTGCTGACTAGAGACACGAACATAGGCATGGGACCAAGAATGTTTATCATGGTTTCCATGCTAGAGACAAGAGGACGGGTCAACCTCAGGATCCCAATGCTAGCCAAGTTGTACAAGATGTTGTGGAATATCGGGGAGGGGAATAATCCACATAGAATATGTGGTCCATTCCACATCCTATATGGGTGAATAATGGCGCATGTCAGGGGAATCTATGAATATTTGAACCCCATCCACCCTCAAGGGTCGAACATCCACCCATCCCTTCTAAATGTTTAAGGGATCTTTCCGACCAAGATGACTATGAAGGCGGTACTGAATCGGGTCTGGAAGGAAGACGAGTTCAATTTTGACTCATTCCTATTAAAAACAGGTGTGTCCACTGATGATGGACATGGAAAAGAAGATCATCGATCCTACCACTTGGAATTTTGAGGTGGAGTCGTAGTGGCACATATGGACAGTGAGTCCCTCTGTGAGCCATACACCCCACACCGATTTTCAAGGAAATTTCGGTGTATGCAGCGGTTTACCCCGCGGGACTATTTGGTGGTGCACCATGATGATCACCCATGTGTAATGAGGCAGATGTGTCTCATGTTCACATAGGAATATGGTAAGATGTGGAACGAGATGCCTCCACCCACGGATGTCTTCGATATGGTAAAGGAATATGCCAAGAGTTGGGAGGTGTCATACCAAAGGGAAATGCTGAAGCAACAAATAATTCAGGTCAACAATGGGGTGCCTCCCGAACATTGAAGCTGAGGCCGAAAGGTAACAAGGAAAGAATGTGGTGGTGAGGCTGTTGTGGCATCAAGGTCCGCACTGGTTGAAAGGAAGGTAGCAATAACAGTTCCAGTAGTGTCATTATACCAGGTATTCCTAGAGGAGCAGAGATATCTGGAAGGGAGGCCACCAAGGGAATTGTGCATGATATCCACCCAGGATATAAGAAAGTGGTTTCACCATATAGATATTCCAGAGAATGTTGTCTTCTTGGGATCATAGGATTTCTAAGATATTAATCAGAAATTTCTCAGCCCGTCTGATATGTAGAAACACTTGAACCATTTTGGGTTGGAGTTTCCAAGGGTCAGCCCTGTCAGGGCTGGCTTTGTAGTGTCCCGGGCAAAGGGGGAGAAATACTTGGCCAAGATGGATGACTTTTTGCACTCCCAGGGTGCTTTGCGTCCGATGAAATATTGGGTAAAAGTATTAATGGATTTATCTACCTCTCCATAATTATCATCTTCCGAATTGAGGGAATGCTTTCCTCTCCTAGAAGAATCAGACGAGTCTTCCTTGAGGAAATAGGTCGGTAGAGGGAGCCCTCTAGAGGAGGGTTATGTAGAAGTTTCAGACCCAGGACTTGAAGTGTTTGCAAAGGCTCTTGAGATAAAACCCAGAGTCCCTTATTTTGGATCTACTTCCAAGTTACTTTGGACCCCTCACTATTAATTGAACAATGTAAGCAGTCTCATACCCATAACCCATTACCAAACTACATTAGTTGTAGCTACAGGGCCTTCAGGATCTACACCCATGACTATGGCGGTTACCATGCTTAGTTGGGATGGGACACCATGGGTTGTTCTTCTAGAGTTTTCTGAATTCCCAATGAAATATGGAGGGCCACGTCTAGGGGTCCTTAGGGCAACATCCTAAGAGAGTGACCAACAATGTTATCTCTATAAGTCTTCTTTATGAAATTCATTACTGCCACCCATTGATCAAGTTAACTAAAATCCATGCACTTTTGGGTATGCATAGTTTTTATATTGGTGTGTGATGCCTTGGTGAGGATTTCTAGAGTTCCTAGTAGCACCTTTCCATGGGGAATGCCGTTGGTCGTGAAAGCGAATGCTCAAACTGATTGGACTACGGTGCTCTCAATCACCAGTGGGACCATTAAAATGACAAAGCCTTAGATCATTGAGATGGGTTCTGATGATGAAGTTCAATTAGATAGAATGTGCCCTATTATACACGTTAAAAAACTAGATGCAAACCCTTATGATGAGTTTTTATGTGCATTCCCCGCATGTGAGCCCACTGAACCTGGAGATCAGGATGAGACGACCTCTGATGAAGAGGTTTGAAAAATCTCCCATAGTTAGTCATGGAAGATGATCAAGATATTCATTCATGAAACCCTTCTAGAACAATGGATACACCATATGGGGAGGATTTGGACCTAGCTTCATGAAATGTTCACTGGGGGAGTTGACGCCTAGTGTCCTCACATGCTTGTCTGGGATCTCATAGTGGAGAAGATCTGGGAATATTTCTAGGACCATGGTATGGGGTGGCAGTGGGTGAAAGAGTTGAACATCAAGAGGATCCAGGAAGCTAAAAATGAGATTCAATGACTATATTTCTAGGAAGATGATCATTCCTCTTTCCTCATCGTGCAATTTGGAATCATATCTCAGCTGAAGGTCCAGCTTGCAGATGCTGAAGAGTAGATGAAGAAAGCCTCCTTGGAGATGGCTATAGTCTTGAGCGGTGATGAGTGGGCCCAGATTATGGATGAAGAACTGTTCCCCATTGCTACTGAGGAGGAGCGAGAACTGAACTAGTGATATGGAATCCCAGACTCCACGAACTAGAGGGTGGCAGAGATGCAAAACTATTTTTACGGGGTCAACCCGTTCATGGGATAGATCGATCCTCAGGTACTGTGATTCCTGTAACTTTTAAACATACTTTAATGCTTTTATTAATTATGCAGGATTCATGAAAAAGTTATGTAATTCATTTTTGTTCTATTGAATTAATTTCACATTCATGAAACATCCAACGACTAATCCCTTTACTCACATGGGTGAGGCCTGATTTGAGAAACAAGGGATGAAAACCTTATTATTCCACCCAAATATGAGAGTTACGACCATGATTCGGGCATCGAAGGTTTGAACAACCATTCCAAATTTCATGAAAGAAATAGGGAGACCAAACAAGAGAAAAAACGTCTCATATTAGTTCAGATTCCATTTTTCCAACATGATCTAGTGCACGACCATGGTAATGCCATGAGAATTAGAATCAATCCAAACAAATGGGGATAAGGGGTGTGAATTACGCACCAATGATTTGAAACACTATAGGGATGAAATGGAAATTAATGATAAATGTTTGATCGTGTTTGAAATACAACATTCATATTGTGTTAGCCTAAAATGGGGATAATAAATAAGGGCCGACCACTGACCATGTTCAAAACATGAGGGATGACTCGAAATGTCCTTCATTAGTCTCCTAGAACATTAGCCCTTGATAGTAGGCGGGCCATAGGCTGAGCATCCATAATGTTAGGGGGTTCCTTTAGATGTGAAAGAGGATGAGGGTCTGAATAATGGGCATTGAAAGCATGGATGGTGGAGTGATGTGCTGTTATAATGAAGTCAAACACTCTTGAAATTATTCCACCATTGTGTAGACACATTACGTGGGAACATCAGTCTAACCAGGAATCATTCCATCTTCGAAACATGGCCTCTCTACCAATAACCAGAAACTCTTCGTAGTTTTACACTGTACCAAGGATGGTGATGAACATGTAGTTTCTCTTCACATGGTATAGAAAATGTGCACTATTTTAAGGTCACAGTACCTGGACAGTAATTGGCGATGAGGGTCCAAAACAGTTAATGACCCTGAGGCTGGGCCCAAGGAAAAATGCCTAGGCGTCACTACGTATCTTATAAGGATGAAAATCAAGGAAAACATAGTTCTTAGGAAAAATAATTGTTAGAGACCAACAATGATGGGTGGAATCCTCTCTGGTGGGGAAACTGATGCATCCCATAATTATTATAGGGAATCCTAAAATTATTCAGGGTAGAACTGCAGTTTAGTGTAATGCATCATCGACATAAGGACTTGTGCAATTTAACATCATACGATATGATGAGGAGTGAAAGAGAATAATCCTATATGGGAGTATGTGATGTGATAGCTATAAACCCAACATGAATATGGACATAAGGAGTCCACACCACATCACTTATCCGCTGATGGAGTTTTTTAGGTCAATGGACTAAAAGTGAAAGTTAGGCTGGGCCCAATGCAAAGTAGTTGGGCAATCTTACATAGCCCATTTGGATGGGATTAAGACACACTTTGTTATAAGAGTGTTGTTTAACATCATGTGGGATGATTAAAGGCTTGTGTGGTATGGTAGCGCTAGTACACATCCTACCAAAACTACTAAGCCCACGTGAGTCATGCTCGATGTGGGAAAAACATGGATTACTGATGGGACGTTCTCAGTACATGGAGGAACACATTAGGGTTAGTGGGAATCTCGGTGAATGATGTCCCCATAATGCTGGCCTGCCTACCTAACACACCTAGATGCACGATGTGGTAAAGACGAGTATGTTGGGATTCCACTTGACCATAAATAAGTGTAAAAATGTGAATCCTGATGCTCGAGATCTGGAACATAGTGATGGTGGAATGGTGATAGGAGATAACTATTGACTATGTTCGAAACACATCATCCATATCATGTTAGCCACGAATGAGGATGGAAAATTGGGGGTTGACCGCAGACCATATTTGAAACATGGTACCTATAACCAATGCCATTTGAGGTCCTCATAGATGAAGGACCAAGACGGCAGGTAAGCCGTTGTGGAATGAGACCAGGCCGTTAAGGGGGTCCCTTCAGACGTGGAATAAGATGATGATCTAAATAACGAGATCATGATGCTTGGATATGGATCAATGGGAATGTACTTGTGAAAATTCCACACTTTGGGCTCTTTGTCACAATGAATCTAAGTATGACAATACGATGTATCTAACAGAGGGAGTTGAGTCACTTCCCAAGGACAAGGGACCGGAGGTTGCACGCTTCATGATTAAGGTCATTGGATTGGCCATTAAGGAGAGGTTGGACTGATTTAATTTATTATGCTCAGAGAAATGAAGTATCCAAACCCAACGTGTAGTTCCCATATGGAGATTTTACTTTAGGGTCATAGAACTCAGACCAGATTCGGAAATGAGAAGAGAGGCACATGGTATGGCTATTGAAAACCCCAACATGAATGAGAAACCAAGATGTTCTCACCACACCACATGTTCCCAAAAGAGTTTGGGACAAGGGGATAAAGAGATGGTGAAAGATTTTAGATACCTAGGGCAGGAACTGAAGAAAAGATTCATTGGCATTCCTACACATCCCATGAGGATGGGAATGCAACCATACGTAGTTCTAGAAGATGTCATGTAGTTTAACATCTTGCAGCAAGGATGTGTAGTGGTCTTAGTATACAGTCAGAGAGCTCATACCATATATGAAACTGAATGAGGTAGACACATAGTGAAGTAATTATTAATCCCGACGTGAAAGAGGAGAGTAAGAGTCCATATCACCACAATGTGCTCCCGAGGAAACATCTAGGTTGGCAGACCAAAAGTAAAATTTAGGTTGGGCCCAAGTCAATGTTCCCAGAAATTATTACATACCCCATGAGAATAAAAATCATGATATATGTAGCTCTGAAGATACATTGTTAGGGTACAAGTGCTAGGAATAGGTCGTGTGGGTCTAGCCCTAGCACCAAAAGAAGCGATATTTGATAGATCTTGTTTGTCCTGTAGGATATATGTGTGTTTTTTTTGTGAAATGATAAACCAAGGACAGAAATTCCTGGTTTCACTACTAGAACAAATCCATATGTAGGAATTAAAAAATGGTATGGTGGATAACCAATACCCAACATGATGTCCCCTAAAATGAGGACACCACAATGCAGTTCCGTTTTTTTCATGCGGCCGGGATGATAATGTTATATGTTAAGGTCGTGTGGTAGGACCAACAATGTATTTCATCATCGTGCACTAAAGACACAATAGTTTAAAGTCACGCGATACCATAAGGGGAATTCACATGACATGCTAAAGAGTACCTGACATGAATGGGGATGAGGTACACATCACACCATGCGCGATTCTAAAGAAGAATCCTTAGGCCGAGGGGCTAGCAGAGGTCAGAAAATATGGGGCTGGAAGTATGGATGAAATGTCTCGGTGTTCCTAAGTATCCCATGAGGATTTGAATCAATCCATACATAGTTCTTGGATTATAATTTAACATCATGTGGGACTTAACAATATAAAATCATGTAGAACTATATACAACTTAACGTCATGCGGGACGACATTCAATTTAATGTCATTAAGGGAATAAGGTAGGATAGAATAGATCCTATAAGGGAAGTATGTGGTATAAACATTTCAAACATGACATGAACGAGACCAAAAGCCCAGACACACCACACCACAAAATCCTATAAGAGTCGGGTTCTAAAAGGCTAAAAAGAAGAGATAATTAGGGGAACCTAAGCTGGACCCAAAGATGATATTTGTGGGCCCTCCTACATCTCCCATGAGCATGAGAATAAATCCATACATAGTTATAAGGGTATGACATATAAGAAGATATTAGTTTAAGGTCACAGAGCTAGAAACCTGAGGGAGAGAAACTCTTACAAAAGAGTGTAGATCTAGATCTATTTTCTAAGCCCACATGATCCATACTCAGTGTGGGAAACAATGGAAGAAGAGGTCTTCACAACACTTAGGATCCACATGAATGGGAAATCAGTTTGAATCCCTGAATGACACCTTACCGTGACATTGTCCTCCTAATGTGAAAATGCGCACTGATGGATAGTTCTAGGAGTGTTGAAACTCCACTTGGACATGATGGGGTGGAAAATGATGTGAATCATGAAACCAAAATTTAGGGATTTAGGGGGTCAGCGTAATGATGAAGGATAATTGTTAACCATGTTTGAAACACAATATCTATATGGTGTGCCCTAGAATGGGAACAATAAATAAGTGTCAAACACTGACCATATTCACAACGTGGAACTTGTATCATTTTTTTTGTTTGAAACCCTCGATGGTGTTGGCCTGTAATGGTAGGGGAGCCCTTGAGCCTAGAATCCATTCCATTTAGGGGTCCATTACGATGTGAAAGATGATGGAATCCCAGATAAAGGGGATCATGAAGCCTGAAAAATGGGTGAAAGAATATCAATGTAGAATCCGACAATCTAGGATCTGAACCAGAGTACTTCTGGACACATTGGTGAATCACCGAAGAGGGTTGATGGACCCAACTTGGGAGCAGATGACTTGAATAGATGGGTGTAGGGAATGAGGGAAAATGGAACTCTGGAGAGAGAGGTATATTGTGTGTTTGTTACAAACCTATCATGAATGGGGGAATGAGTCCATACCACACAACGTACCCCACCCCTGGATGGACTCAAGCCAAGAGGCTAGACTGATATATGTTTCTAAGAGATGAGGCTGGACCAGAAGACTAGTTGTTCAGGAGGTCCTACATATCCTCTAAGAATGAGAATAATCTACATGTTGTTCTAAATTATGTCATGCAATTTTACGTTATGCGATATAGATGATGGATATATTATTTTATAGTTATAGAGCTCAGAATGTGGATTCCTAGTTTAATGTCATGTACGTGGGGAATGAAAAGAGAAAAGGGGGGAACCATCGTGCCTGCTATGTGGGAAACCACAACATGGAAACAATGCTCGAGGATAACAGCTAACCATGATCGCTGCACAATATCTATATTGTATGACTAGGGATGGGGGAAAACAATTGAGCATCAATTTAAAGACCCGTAAAATTCAAGGTAAATTTTTTCTTAATTTTCTTTGGAATTTTACAAGATCGCGGTTTCTGACGGCACCTGATTCCGAGGCCCGGAGTGCCCGGAATCAATTTCCGAAGTTTGGCTCGGGTACGTTCAGTGAACGAACGAGCGTGAATTTCTAACTTTTGAACCGGTGCCCGAAATCAAATTCTGAGGGCACCGATGAACTCGCAGCGCCGATATTTGCTTAAGGAGACCTTTTTCGAGGTTGCGTTTATTGCGGGTTGAGAGTTAGTTTTTGGGAATTTAGAATAAGTTAAATAAAATTGTGGAATACAAATTTTATTTTAACTTGTTGGTTATTTTTAACCTCTCAAATGGAGTTAGGGGTGGGACCCACATCCACTTAACCTCCCTTGGGAGGATTAAGTGTGGTGGGGCCCACACGAACCCCAACTCCTCAACTTCTCTCAAAAACTCCCCTTTAACCCATTTCAATTAATGTTTGACAACTTCATTTAATTAATTGAGGAGGGTTGATTTGAATTTCAAACCTTTGAAATTCTAAGATGAAGGTTGTGTAATAAAATAAGCTTAAGCTTATTTTATTATTTTGGGGTTGGTTTCCTTGCTCTTGAGAGGATTTGAGAGCTTCTTCTTCTTCTTCAAACTTTGACGAAGAACACGAAGAACACTCAAGCTCCGACGAAGAATTCCGCTCCTCTCTTTTTCGTAGCTGGTTTGTTTCCGAAGATCGACGACGCCTTACATGTCAACGAAAGGGAGCGCCGCTTCCTCCTCGGTTTTTCTTCGTCGGCTTACGAATATTCACCAACGACGTACCTCTTCGGACGTACCTCTTCGTCAACGTAATTGACGAACGATTACTGCGATGCCCGACCTTCGTCACGTTTGTCTTCCGTGGTTTGTTAACGTGCTCCGCACTTAAATTCAAGGTAGGGGTTTGTTGATGATTATTTTATTTATTCTCGTTCTTGGTTCTAGCATGAATATCTTGAGGATAAATGAATATGTGCTATCATCTAACGAGAGGGGGACCGGACAGCACAAACACGTCCGAACCCCCCCTCCTTTGTTCTAGAATGTTTATTGCGGATGAAACGTGATGGCTTGGTGCCGTCGCACCAAGCAGATATCATTCGACAATTATTGCACGACGTCGTCACGCCGCGCCATTGAAATATTATCATGAACGCGATACCGTCGCGCCGCGTCGAAGAAAACCGAAGGCGCCGTGGCCGGAGCGGGGCCGCGGCAGAAGGGTGCGGTGCCGTCGCACCGCGCCGGACGACGAAGGCCGTGGCCGGTTTCGGGCTGCGGCGGAACGTGATGACCGACAGCCAGCCGGGCCACCGGTGCCGGAAAATGGAAGAGGACCGGCCCATGCCGGTCCTGTTGAGAAGAAGTCGGCCGGCAAGGTCGGGCCGGCCGGGATGGTGCAAAACCGGGGGAATTAAATTCCCCCGGGCGTTTAAATTGGCCCCCCATAATAGGGGGGCCGGTTTCACAAAGGGGGGGCAGCGCCCCCCCATTTTTCTCAAAGGCAGGCCCCCACGAGGGGGGCCGTTTGATCCAAGGCGCGGCTTTCAGCCGCGCCGCCAGCAGAGGAGGGCGGGGGCCTTGCCCTCCGCGCGTGGGACCCGAGCGGCACACCGGCCGTGCCGCCGCGCCAGACCGCGCCACCGGATGGGCCGTGTCGGACTCGGGTTGGGTCGACCCGGTTCGGGTCGACCCGATTTGGGCCGACCCAGGGGGGGTCGGGCCGGGTCGGCCCGGACCCGGACCCCCCGTTTTCGAATCGACTTCGGTCTTTTGCCCATAACATGAGCTACGGAACTCCGATTGACGAACCGTCAGTAGCAGTGAGATCCTTGGATCGAGACGATCGTTTCGGTATATCACACTCAATGTTTCAGAATACTTTGAGTTCGGCCGGGTTGGTTCGTACACGAAACCAACCGGGCCCTCGGAGCGGAAACACTCATAACTTGAGCTACAGACGTCCGATTGATGTGCCATCAGCTCTGTTGAGTTCCTCTTAGTGAGACGGAGCTTTTGGCATACTCCACACGAGGTTTGGAAGCAGGTGGAGTACGGTCGGGTTGGTTTTTCCTTAAAAACCAACCGGGCCCCTGGGACGAAAAAGCCAATATCTCTCAGACCGGGCGTCCGATTGACGCGCCGTCTATTGCATTGAGTTCCTTTTGGTGGTACGAAACTTTAGGAGACATAAACTCTGGTCTTTGTGACAGTTGATGTATCAGCCTCTCGGCTCGTGGAGCGGATCCTCCCAAACGAGCTTGCTGTGTGCGGAAACCCTAGAGCAGGCTGCGACTGCTACTGTGACTACGACGTCGACGGTGCAGAGATCCTCAATGGACTGCGACGATGAAGACAGTTGTTCTTATATCCTATGTGGGTCCTAGCTGTGCTGGTCTTGTATCCTATGTGGGTCCCAGCTTAGATGATTCAATACTGGTCTTGTATCCTATGTGGGTCCCAGTATAGATGAATCAATGAAGACATCTGGTCTTGTATCCTATGTGGGTCCTAGCTGTGCTGGTCTTGTATACTATATGGGTCCCAGCTTAGATGATTCAATGCTGGTCTTGTATCCTATGTGGGTCCCAGCTTAGATGATTCAATACTGGTCTTGTATCCTATGTGGGTCCCAGTATAGTTGAATCAATGAAGAGTGCTGGTCTTTTATCCTATGTGGGTCCCAGCTTAGATGACTCCGTTCTGGTCTTGTATCCTCTGTGGGTCCCAGCATAAATGAAACAATGAGCACGGCTGGACTTGTATCCTATGTGGGTCCAGCTTAGATGATTCATTATCTATGTCTGATCATCTATTTCACCTTTTCGATGATGTATACCTGTGTGAGATGAATCTTCTATTACTCTCCTTTGTGGATTGTGTTGAGCTATCCTGTGTGGATTTTCTGTTTACTCTCCATTGTGGATTGCGTTTTGCTTTCCTGTGTGGAATACGTATACTTTCCTGCGTGGATTGAGTTGTACTTGGGCTCGGAGGTTTGAGCGTATTGGAATTGATGACTTAGATATATGTATGGGCATATACCTAAGCAGTGTCGGTTGTTACTTAGTGATTGTATCTTACCTTTGTGGTTTATCATTTGTGGATTTTGGGATACCTTCAGGGGTCTCGGGGTCCCTACTGAGTAGCTTATACTCACCCTTGCACGGGTTATGCCCGCACTACATTGTGTTGGTTGCAGACGACGGACATCGTTGATCGTGGTTGAGGCTTGCAGAGTAGGACGATACCTGAAGGTGGACCACTGGGTTGGACGTACTCGGAGCGGACGGTGGGACCTGTGGAGCAGTGGAGCTATCTGTACCCACCCTTTAGGTGGGATCTCCAGTGGATAGCTCGGTGTAGTGGCTTTTACTTTACAGTTGTTGTTTTCCCTTTCGAGTTGTACTTTACTTCCAGTTTGGGTTTGTATACCGGCCCATTACTTTTCCGCACCTTCAGTTGTACTCTGTTTTTACTTAGTGTTTACTATTCCGCTTTCTTACTCTATGGTGTTTGTTTACTTTTCAAAGGCAATGCCTTCCCTTTTTACTGGGATTTACGTTTTGGTGCTAGTCGCCAGCCCCTAGCCTATGGAAGGCGGGCTTGGGGTAGTCACGACACGGACCCCGGGGGCGGGTCGTGACAAATTGTTATCAATGGAGTTCGGTTCTACCGCAAACTCTGATCTTTTCTATGTGAAGCAATAATGTTTAGCATATTGAGTGTGGCTATCAGTCCAGGGAGTCCAGTGTTGGTGCGGCGGCCGAAGTATCCGTACACCAGGACCCTGACTTCTAATTTCCGATTTAATGCACGAAAACATTGATTGCATGTGTGTTTCAAGTTTTCTTTGTGATTACTTTATGTCAGCTCACCAGGTATACTGTTTGACCGTGGCGCACCTGATTCCTTTTCAGGATGGCCCCAAGACGGCAGTCAGCTAGGGTTCCGAGAGTCGAGCGTGACGACAGCCCACTGAGCGACGAGGCCTAGGTGCACAGCTCTTTGTCAGCAGAGGCACTGGCGGTACCTTTACCCGCCGAGCCACCGATGCTTCCCGCCACAACCGCTGACGATGCACGTCGCCTTGGAGCTCTACATGAGTTTCAGCGCCAGCGACCGCCCAGGTTTCATGGGGAGACAGACCCCCAGGCAGCAGAGGACTGACTGGAGGTAGTGGTACGAGTTTTTAGGCTAGTGAGGACACCTGCAGACCTCTTGGTGATCCTCGCTGTGAGCCTACTACACGCAGCATCGGGCCGATGGTGGAGCATGATGCTCCATGTTCATGATGAGGCATCTCTTTTCTGGACGGACTTTGAGAGCATCTTCCGCTCTGAGTTCGTCCCAGCCACCCTCTGTGCGGTGCGCATCCAAGAGCTGCTACAGCTACGGCAGGGCAGTATGACAGTGGCCCAGTACTCAGCGAGATTTACTGATCTCTCGTGCTACTCCACAGATATGGTATGGGACCCATTCTTCTGGGCCCGAACCTTTGAGCAGGGACTGAGGAACGAGATCAGGGCTTCGATGATCTCCCTCAACATTCCGACACAGGCAGAGGTGTTGGAGAGAGCCCTTCTAGTGGAGAGTTTTCTCACCGAGCAGGCTCCAGTGACAGGGCCCTCCGTAGGACGGCCCATAGCAGGGTCCTCTGCAATTGGCAGTAGACAGGTGATGCAGAGGTCCAAACGGGCCAGACCATCAGATGGGCAGACACTGGATGAAGATTCGGTTGTGCGGGGCACACGAAGGAGAGCCAACTCCATGAGGGGCAGGCATTGCTACGCATGCGGCGGGCAAGGTCACATGGCTCGAGACTGCCCAAGCCGTCCTACAGATGAGCAGTAGGTGGTAGAGGGATCTCCCAGACAGAGGTTCAGCCATGGAGGTCCGCAGGGTATAGGCGGAAGAGGCAGAAAAGCTGGCCGAGTAGCCGATTGTGGGAGACACTTGGAGGTGTTTCCACCACCACCACCAGGAGGTCCACCCCGACCGCAGGGAGTTGGTGGACATGGGAGAGCTCAGCTTTAGGCAGCTGAGGCCTTCGATCATGGAGTTCTGGGAGCAAGTGGATGGGAGCGGAACTAGTGGATACTTCTTTTGTACTTCTAGTTCCTTGTAGCTATTGTGTAGCGTCTTTGTATTATGAGCTGCAATAATAAAAGACGCATACCGTTGTGATGTTTTCATTCCTGTCCTCTTTTGTGTTGTTACTAAGAGGTTCCAGTTTTGACTGTTGACTTGACCCTCACCTGTGAGACATCTACTGGAGGAGACCCAGTTACCACACACTGATGCCGACAGTGTGACTCAACTCTTGGAGGAGAGAGTAACGGTTGGATCGCTTAGTAGTAGCGTCGAGGCCTTACGACGTCATCCATGGTATGGATTAGTATCATCCATATCAGATTGACTGTATTAGGCAAAGAACGTGGTTCATCCAAGGTATGAGACGAGAATTCTATTAATCGGCAAGGAAGAAATCAAAGCAGCTCTTGTGGGACCGGAGATGGTCCAGGCCATGACAGAGAAGGTTCAGGTCATCCAGGAGCGGATGAGGACAGCTCAGAGCCGGCAGAAGTCATAAGCTGACAGGAGGAGAAAGCCACTAGAGTTCGAGGATGGCGACCACGTCTTCTTGCGGGTCTCACCTCGACGTGGTATACAGAGATTTAGACGAGGCAGCAAGATATCTCCGCGCTTCATCGGACCCTTCCAGGTCCTCAGCAGGATTGGCGAGGTGGCTTATCGCCTGGCTATACCACCTCAGTTGCACCAGTTGCATGACGTCTTCCACGTGTCTCAGCTGAGGAGATACATGCATGACCCGTCGCACACCATTGACCATGGGGAGCTTGGCGTTGACGATGGGGTGACTTTTACGGAGGTCCTGGTGGAGATAGAGGATTGACGGGAGCAGGTCCTACGTGGGCGATCTATTCCTCTTGTGCGAATTAGATGGCAGCACGGGAACCTCCAGGAGAGCACATGGGAGTGGAAGGCTCAGATGCGTGCTCAGTACCCCCATTTGTTTCCTTAGTTTTGATGTATCTTTACGGGGACGTAAAGCCCTGAGGTGGGATTAATGTAAAGACCCGTAAAATTCAAGGGAAATTTTTTCATAATTTTCTTTGGAATTTTACAAGAGCGCGGTTTCTGACGGCACCTGATTCCGAGGCCCAGAGTGCCCGGAATCAATTTCTGAAGATTGGCTCGGGTACGTTCAGTGAACGAACGAGCGGGAATTTCTAACTTTTGAACCGGTGCCTGGAATCAAATTCCGAGGGCACCGATGAACTCGCAACACCGATATTTTCTTAAGGAGACCTTTTTCAAGTTTGCGTTTATTGCGGGTTAAGAGTTAGTTTTTGGGAATTTAGAATAAGTTAAATAAAATTGTGGAATACAAATTTTATTTTAACTTGTTGGTTATTTTTAACCTCCTAAAGGGAGTTAGGGGTGGGACCCACATCCACTTAACCTCCCTTGGGAGGATTAAGTGTGGTGGGGCCCACACGAACCCCAACTCCTCAACTTCTCTCAAAAACTCCCCTTTAACCCATTTCAATTAATGTTTGACAACTTGGTTTAATTAATTGAGGAGGGTTGATTTGAATTTCAATCCTTTGAAATTCTAAGAGGAAGGTTGTGTAAAAAAAATAAGCTTAAGCTTATTTTATTATTTTGGGGTTGGTTTCCTTGCTCTTGAGAGGATTTGAGAGCTCCTTCTTCTTCTTATTCAAACTTTGATGAAGAACACGAAGAACACTCAAGCTCCGACGAAGAACGCCGCTCCTCTCTTTTTCGTAGCTGGTTTGTTTTCGAAGATCGACGATGCCTTCCGTGTCAACGAAAGGGAACGCCGCTTCCTCCTCGGTTTTTCAATGTCGGCTTATGAAGATTCACCAATGACGTACCTCTTCGGACATACCTTTTCGTCAACGGAATTGACGAATGTTTACCGCGACGCCCGACCTTCGCGACGTTTGTCTTCCACGGTTTGTTAACATGCTCCGCACTTAAATTCAAGGTAGGGGTTTGTTGATGATTATTTTATTTATTCTCGTTCTTGGTTCTAGCATGAAAATCTTGAGGATAAATGAATATGTGCTATCATCTAACGAGAGGGGGACCGGACCGCACAAACACGGACGAACCCCCCCTCCATTATTCTTGAATGTTTCTTGTGGATGAAACGTGATGGCTTGGTGCCGTCGCACCAAGCAGATATCATTCGACAATTATTGCGCGGCGCCGTCACGCCGCGCCATGGAAAGATTATCATGAACGTGATGCCGTCACACCGCGTCGAAGGAAACAGAAGGCGCCGCGGCCGGAGTGGGGCCGCGGCGGAGGGGCGCGGTGCCGTCGCACCGCGCCGGACGACGAAGGCTGCGGCCGGTTCCGGGCCGGGGCGGAATGTGATGACCGGCGTCTAGCCGGGCCGCGGGTGCAGGAAAATGGAAGAGGACCGGCCCATGCCGGTCCTGTTGAGAAGAAGCCGGCCGGCCAGGTCGGGCCGGCCGGGACGGTGCAAAACCAGGGGAATTAACTTCCCCCGGGCGGTTAAATTGCCCCCCCATAATAGGGGGGCCGGTTTCACAAAGGGGGGGGGGCAGCGCCTCCCCGTTTTTCTCAAAGGCAGGCCCCCACGAGGGGGGCCGTTTGATCCAAGGCAGGGCTTTCAGAAGTGCCGCCAGCAGAGGAGGGCGGGGGTCTTGCCCCCCGCGCGTGGCACCCGAGCGGCGCACCGGCCGCGCCGCGACGCCGGGTCGTGCCGGACCGCGCCATCGTGCCGGGCCGCGCCGCCGCGCTGGACCGCGCCGCCGGCCGGGCCGGGTCGGCCCGGACCCGGACCCCCCGTTTTCGAATCGACTTCGGTCTTTTTCCCATAACATGAGCTACGTACCTCCGATTGACGAACCGTCAGGGGCAGTGCGATCCTTGGATCGAGACGGTCGTTTCAGTATATCTTACTCAAAGTTTCGGAATACTTTGAGTTCGGCTGGGTTGGTTTGTACAGGAAACCAACCGGGCTCTCGGAGCGGAAACACTCATAACTTGAGCTACGGACGTCCGTTTGATGTGCCATCAGCTTTGTTGAGTTTCTCTTAGTGAGACAGATCTATTGGCATACTCCTACCGAGGTTTGGATGTAGGTGGAGTACGGTCGGGTTGGTTTTGCCTTAAACACCAACCGGGCCCCTGGGACGAAAAAGCCAATATCACTCAGATCGGGCGTCCGATTGACGCGCCTTCGGTTGCATTGAGTTCCTTTTGGTGGTATGAAACATTAGGATACATCAACTATGGTCTTTTTGACAGTTTAAGTATTAGCCTCTCGGCCCGTGGAGCGGATCCTCCCAAATAAGCTTGCTGTGTGCGGAAACCCTAGAGCTGGCTGCGACTGCTACTGTGACTACGACGACGACGGTGCAGAGATCCTCAGTGGACTGCGACGATGAAGACAATTGTTCTTGTATCCTATGTGGGTCCTAGCTGTGCTGGTCTTGTATCCTATGTGGGTCCCAGTTTAGTTGATTCAATACTGGTCTTGTATCCTTTGTGGGTCCCAGTATAGATGAATCAATGAAGACATCTGGTCTTGTATCCTATGTGGGTCCTAGCAGTGCTGGTCTTGTATCCTATGTGGGTCCCAGCTTAGATGATTCAATACTGGTCTTGTATCCTATGTGGGTCCCAGTATAGTTGAATCAATGAAGACAGCTGGTCTTGTATCCTATGTGGGTCCTAGCTGTGCTGGTCTTGTATCCTATGTGGGTCCCAGCTTAGATGATTCAATACTGGTCTTGTATCCTATGTGGGTCCTAGTATAGATGAATCAATGAAGAGTGCTGGTCTTTTATCCTATGTGGGTCCTAGCTTAGATGACTCTGTGCTGGTCTTGTATCCTATGTGGGTCCCAGCATAAATGAAACAATGAGGACGGTTGGACTTGTATCCTATGTGGGTCCAGCTTAGATGATTCAGTATCTATGTCTGATCATCTATTTCACCTTTTCGATGATGTAAACCTGTGTGAGATGAATCTTCTGTTACTCTCCTTTATGGATTGTGTTGAGCTATCCTGTGTGGATTTACTGTTTACTCTCCTTTTTGGATTGTGTTTTGCTTTCATGTGTGGAATACATATACTTTCTTACGTGGACTGAGTTGTACTTGGGCTCGGAGGTTAGAGCGTATTGGAATTGATGACTTAGATATATGTATGGGCATATACCTAAGCAGTGTCGGTTGTCACTTAGTGATTGTATCTTACCTTTGTGGTTTAGGCTTTGTGGATTTTGGGAGACCTTCAGGGGTCTCGGGGTCCCTAATGAGTATATTATACTCACCCCTGCACGGGTTATGCCCGCACTACGTTGTGTTGGTTGCAGATGACGGACAGCGTTGATCGTGGTTGAGGCTTGCAGAGCAGGACGGTACCTGGAGGTGGACCACTGGGCGGGACGTACTCGGAGCGAACGGTGGGACCTGTGGAGCAGTGGAGCTATCTGTACCCACCCTTTAGGTGGGATCTCCAGTGGACAGCTCGGTGTAGCGGCTTTTACTTTACAGTTGTTGTTTTCCCTTTCGAGTTGTACTTTACTTCCAGTTTGGGTTTGTATACTGGCCCATTACTTTTCCGCACTTTCAGTTGTACTCTATTTTTACTTAGTTTTTACTATTCCGCTTGCTTACTCTATGGTGTTTGTTTACTTTTCAAAGGCAACGACTTCCCTTTTTACTAGGATTTATGCTTTGGTGCTAGTCGCCAGCCCCTGGCCTATGGAAGGCGGGCTTGGGGTAGTCATGACACGGACCCCGAGGGCGGGTCGTGACAATCAACCATTGACCATATTCGCCACACGAGACCTGTCTCAATTATTGTCCAGAATCCTCAAGAACGTTGGCTGGAAAAAATTGGAGAGCCCTTGGGCCTACCATCCGTGATGTTCGGGGGTCCATTAGGATGTGATAGATGCTAGATACCCCCCCCCCCCGATGATGGGGAACACAAAGCGTGGTGGGACTTGTGTAGCTCAATGTCTTGCGGAAAGGACGGGAGATGAAGGTGGGATGTGTCTCTAGGGGATATGTGTGGCATGGAAAAAATAGCCCAACATTAATGTGGAAATTAGTCCATACCACACCACACAATCCTAGATCAGAACTTCGTCCCAGTGTTGTGAAAAAGGTTGAGGGACCAGGGACCAGGGTGTCTCGGCCAACTATAGACACATGACCCCTTATGCGTGAAATGCCATAGCAAAGCTCCTAAGACCACATGAGCAATGCTCAATGTGGGAAACAAGGAATAGGATCAGGATCTCCCGAACATATAAGAGTATGAAAACAAGGCTGGAAGATAAATCATGGTCTATCACAACCAGGTCAATACTCCTATCCAAGGTGGGTGGATGTTTGAAGTGGTTGTGGGGAAAAATGAAATCAGTGCACCCAACATTTGGGACTTATAGGGGTGGAGAAAACTATGAGGGATGGCTGTTGACCATATCTGAAACACAACATCCATATTGTGTGACCTGAAATGGGAATGAGAAATGAGTGTTGACCATTGACCATATTCACAATGTGGGACATTTACCAATTTGCTGTCTAAAATCCTCGAGGACATTGCCCTAAAATGGAAGGAGAGTCCTTGGGCTGAAAATCCAAGCCATTCAGAGGTCCTTTTGGTTGTGAAGGGTAATGGATACCCAAAATGGAGGTGATGAACAAAACGAGAATATGTTTGTGCAGTTTAACGTCATTGAAGATGAGACTTAAGGAGATACCTCGAAGTCTAGGGTTGGGCCTATGAAAAAATTTCCAGGCAGTTATATGTATTCCATGAGGATGGGAATCAATCCATACATCGTTCTGAAAGGGCTATGCAGTTAAACGTCATGCGGTAAGGATTTGGGAGGATAGAAGAATGAGGAGGGGCACATGGCACAATTGTCGTGATCCTGATATGAGTGGGGCCATAGAAGCCGACACAACCCCATGAGGGATCCTCCAAGTGAACTATACCCCATGGTATAGCCAAAGAGTAAACTGGGGGATGGACTCAAGATGAAGCATCCGAGCATTCCTACATATCCCATGAGGATGGGAATCAATCCATACATAGTTCTTGTAGTATAACTTCTTTATGGACGACACATAGTTTAACGTCCTCTGGGAAATAACAGTTTAATTTCATGTGGGACCACATACAGTTTAACATCCTGTGGGATGATATATAGTCTAATATCATGCAGGACATGAAAATTCATCTACCGCTCATAGTTTAACATCATGCATGACAAGTGTTGAATAGTTTTACCTCCTTCAATTTGGATGAACAACAAATTTTAACATCTTGTGGTATGAATGAAATAGTTTAATGTCATGTAGGGCTGGAATGTTTAAGTTCATATAAGATCATACAGTTTAAGGTCATGTAGGATAGGACAATTTAAGGTCAGGTAGGACTGTAATTCAGTTTTTTGTTGTGCAGGACAATATAGATTAAGGTCATACATGACCATAATGCAGTTTTGGGTCATGAAGGACCATATATTTTATGATCATGTGGGACCATAAAACTCAGGAAAAGTATATCTTGAGGAACATGGAATTGGTAGGAGGGGCTATAAACTCATCATCCATGGTAACCGGTGGGTATGTGCTATTATAGTAAACCTTGTGAATGATGTACCATCCTTACCATTTGAGCTCCAAGTTGGGTGGTTTCCTACCAGGTATCATTGGTGTTCTTAAGGACAAAACCATGTCACCTTGAAAGAAAGATCAGAGGAAACATTTCTTATTGAATGCTCTAGCTATCATGTTCTGATGCCTTTCCAAATTGTGTAGGGCACAAAACCTATTCTCATCAAGTGAATCCAATTCATCTAGATGGATTTCAACTACTTTATCTAGAACATCCTAATCATAGATAGTTATGAACTATGAGGGAAATTAAATGTCGATGAGAAGAATGAACTTCGTCTCGTACACCAGGGAATATGGGGTCACCTAAGTAGAATTACAAGTCATCGTATGATAATCCCAGAGGGCCTCGGGGAGTTTTTCTGGCCAACTCTTCTTGTTATGATCAACCATTTTCTGCAGAATGTTTGAGAGGGTTTTGTTGAATTCCTTGATCAATCAATTTTCTTCTGCATTATAATATGTGGTATGGCTAGAATGGATGTTGTACTTATCATACAATTTCTTCAGCTCAGCTACTTGGATGTTCATGTCATTATCAGTGAGGAAAACGTGAAGTAATCCAATTTGGTAAATGATTTTGGAGCTCACAAAGTCAACGATTGAATGGGCCTTGACCTCCTTAAGCGGGATGACCTCTACCCACTTGGAGAAGAAATCTACAGTGGTCAGGATGAACCTGCACTAGCGAGCGGTCACTGATGGATATGGTCTAATGACATCGAGTCCCCAGACTTTAAAGGGATATGAGTAAATGGTAGTGTGGAGATTATCTGGAAGCTAATCCATAATGTTAGCTTGAATTTGGAAAGAATGGAACCTTTTGGAGAACTCGATGTAGTCATGAAACATAGAAGGCCAAAAATAGCCCAGTCTTCGAATCTAGTGAGACAGTTTCAGCCTGGTCTGATATGCCCCATAGGAACCTACATGAACCTCTTACATGACATGAGAAACCTCGTCTCCTTTAATGAAATGTAGGAGGACACCATTAAACCCAAAATTGTAGAGTATCTTCTCATGACCAGGACCACCCAAGAGGGAAAGATGTAATGCTCAACATCATATTTGATTGCGCTTTTCCCAATCTGTCGGGTGATTACCGTGCTGGAGGTATTCAGCAAAGGAGGTTCTCTAGTTGGGAGGGATCTCAATTGCTGCATCTGGTTCACATGGAGGTCCTAGCATGGAGGCACAAGAAGTAAGGTGGCTGACCTATGGGATTTCATCTTTATCTTGAGTAACAAGATAGATGACACTCCAGTGTGACACATGGATAATAAAATCGTCATGTTCGGGCGCAACAAGTTTTGCAGCTAGGCTATCCAAAGTAGTCAGCTCAACCGTTCTCGGATCAAGGGACATGAATGACTTCTAGATGAGATGGGTATTGGGCCATCAGCTGGAGGGTGCATTAAAATAGTGGTTCAAGCTCTGATTTTCTGATGACATAGTCACCATTGATCTTCTTGATGACTAGTTCAAAATCCCCTTTCACATGAATGTGGGTAATGTCAATCTTGGGGGCCAGCTAGAGGCTAATGATGAGAGCCTGATATTCCACCACATTGTTGGTGCATCCTTATGATATAAGGAATGAATGTGGTAGAACTAATTATGTTGGAGTGATGAAGATGACACCCAGACCTAATCTGTTGAGCCTGGGGTCATTGGCCCTTCTACCGGTGGGGCTCCGGGAAGCACCATCAATGTAAATTTTCCAGCACATAGTGTCCTAGTCCACTGAGAAAATCACCTCATTGGAAAAATAAAGGTCCATGGACTGGTCCACAGGAGCTGGATGGGTGGAAAGAATTTCTACCAATGCTTTCCCCTTAATAGACTTATGGGGGAAAAACCTAATGTAAAATAGATGTAGGATTATTTCCAACCGATCTAGACGTCTTGTCTACATTGGGTGGTTAATGATATACATCAACAGATCCACTTGGGACACCAGCTGTACCTCATGATGTTGTTGGTAATTTCACAATTTTCTATACTGTGAATACCAGCACAAGGTAGCTCTTCTCAATAGGGGAGTGTCTGGTCTCTGTATCACGGAGCATGTGGCTGAGGGAGTAGAGACTATTATTTATTCCCTCATTGTTCTTTTGGGAGAAAAGGGTGTTGAGAGATCAATATAGGGCGGTCACATAAAGGAACAATGGATTTCTGGAGATAGGTGGAAATATGAATGAAGGATGTACTAGATACTGATGTATTTCCTTGAAGGTAGTTTTACATTATTCATCCCACTGGTAGAAAATTCTTTTCATTCATGATCCTAGAAAAGGGATTACTCTTTATTTCCATATTCAATATGAATCATCATATGTAGGCTATGTGGCCTTTAATACCTTGAAGCACCCAAATGTTTATCGGAGGATACTTATGGCTAATGGCCTTAACCTTATCAAGGTTAATTTCAATGCCCCTATATCAGACAATGAATCCGAGAAACTTTTCAGAGGTGACCCTGATGGGACACATCATAGAGTTATTCTTCAGGTGGCGGGAACGAAGGAAGCTGAAAACTTTCTCAAGGTCTTTGAGATGGTCCTAGACTTGGCCAGAATTGACCAGCATATCATCTGGATATCATTCCACTAGTGTCCCGATCATCGACTTAAATATGCGATGCATATCCCACTGATAGGTTGGTTTAAACTAAATGGAATGACTTAGTAACTGAAAGTGCCATTTGGTACCCTAAATTCCATAAACTCTTCATCCCCGGGATCCATTCGGATATGGTTATACTCGTAGTACCCATATATGAAGAATATGTCTTGAAACACAGCAGTAGCATCAATCAATAATTCCATCATATGAAGGGGAAAATAATCCTTCAGAAACTGATGGTTGTGATCTTGAAAGTCTATGCATACTCTAATTTGTTTTTTCTTCTTCCTAATTGAAAAAATGTTGGTTATCCATTTGGCATACTGAACCACCTTAATGAAATTGGATATTTTGAGTTTATTAACTTCTTCCTTGACAATGACACTGTGAGAAGGGTGTATCTTTCTGGGAGGATACTTAAACACAAAGGGATTTTCTTGGAGACCCAGGCGGTGGATGGATACCTAAATATATATTTCTATATTATCATTATTTCACCATGAAAATACATCACAATGTTTTTTGAGGAAGTCCATGTACTGTTGATTCTCCTTAAGGGGCATAGAGTCACTGATCAGTGTGGGTTTTTGGTCCACCTCTCTACCGAGGTTCATGTGTACCAATTCATTGATTATGGTGGAGACACCATCTTAAAATGTGGTAGGAGAACCCTATAAATATTATTCATTACTTATAGGAGAGGGATACTTGGTGGGAGGAGTTTTATATGTGTCAACAGATCCCAATGGGAGACTGGTACCAGCCTGAGCAGTGATGGATACAGCATCGGGGACTCCAATTCTGCTGATACTATGGAAATGAAGTTGTTAATACAATCCCATCTGGTATTCATCCCAAAGTACCATGATTGATGATATTTAGGCAATGGTGAAATGTTGGCTTGAGTTGTTTTATCCCATCCCGATAGAACACGTATGGTGCATTGCTATTGCCATGGGGCATACATCCCGATATCTTATGAGCACATGTGGATCTTGGATCACTTAAGCCTGATTCATGTTTGTGCATGAGGTGATATTCTGGAATCACATGGAATTGAGAATGTGCCACCTTGTTCCAAAAACAATGAAGCATTGTCCCATGTTCGGGGATGTAGCCTTCAATCAATGGATCAGAAAGATGTAGGCATCATCTAGATCTGTCCACGGCTTGGTCGCAGCCGTATCATGCTCAACCTCATTAGCCTAAATTTGCAAGTCTTTGCTCTTGTAATTGTTGACATCCAGATAGTGGTCTCACAAGACGAAAAGTGAGATATGTCACCTTGAAGTTTTCCCAATCGACCATTAAGGGAGTACTTTAGGCACTGGTGATACGATGAAGGAATCGCCACATGTAGGTGGAGCCATGACCTACCCATCAACGCATTGTAGGTGGTGTGCCAGGACACAACCATGAATTCCGTGTTGGCTACCAGGCCACCGAACTGGGTATTTAGGTGGATCATGCTGACAGCATATGTTCTGTCATGTCATAACATTGGATTTTTCGGTTAGAGGGACTCCGATCCACCTCAGCCAACCCTAGTTTTTATAGTGTCTGAGTTCGGATTAGGTTGATCCGAAATCCTCTTTCTACAAGACAGTGATGAACCTCCACGCCATTTAATTAGATAGTGATGTACAATGGTCGGATGTGCCCCTGTATGGGAGAGCCTTTTTCTTCTCCAAAGAACAAGTTTATGGCCGAGCATTTAGTATGCTCGGCATCCTCAGCATGGAAGGCTTATGTGGGGACTACATTCGTCTTGAACTAGAGGGGGATTTTAGAAGCCTCAGCAAGGTATTCACACATATCGACTAACTAGAGAAGAGCCTCAAGTATATAATGTCTTGCCAGAATGTAGGAAAGATTCTTGAGGATATCATACTCGTGTTCCAGGCGTAAACCTCTTCTTATAGGAGGCCACTATGTGAGAGGAGGTATGGTGGGCCCTTCCAGCTGGACCGACAGCTGACTGGTGCTGAGAATACCCCACTTCTCACCAGTCAAAGTTTTTGGGGTGACCATAATATGAGGGCCAGATGGATGATCACATCATAGTTGGGACGACTCTTCCTAATCCAATAACAATAACGATGGAGAAAGAGGACCTGTTGACCCAAAATGAAAAGGTTGTACATACAGATCTATATGTTAGGCCGACTCTTTGGTTTCGGTGGCATGGAAAACCTAGATGGATGTACTGACTGAGGCACTCTAACAACCCATATAGCCATAGCACCGACGGCACTGGCAATGACTGTGGATGTTGGGAGGATCCTCCTGGCGCTCCTCGTCGTGAGGAATCATGCTGGTTTTTACCAGCTCTACGGTGTTAACTAAGGTGTACCCTTGACTGTCACATGAAGAGTCATCCACTACTGGGCGGAATCTTGGTGAAAAATTTATCTTCAATGGCATGTAGTCGCCGAGAGAATGAGATGACGATGGCATTGGCGAGGGACTTTTTTTCCCTTATTCCGCCAATGCTAGATCTTCTGGGAAGAATATGGCCGAGCCATTGACGCAGAGGTACTGACTGCTGGTGAAGCGGCGTCTTATAAAGGGTCAGATTGACTCATGCATGTACAAATAATACCATGAGCACAAGTGACGGTCTTACAAGCCATCAATCCATCGAACTTCTAGGACCCGTGATTTGAAAATGTATTCCACTCACCATCGCTGTCACTGCTGTTATTGGGATTCATGAACACACATGCCACATTTTCTAGAGCTATGCCCAACCTGACTACATTGTTGTCGACCTGGTCTTGAAGCTAGTCTTTAAACACATATCACTGTATAAGGGTGTTCCCCATGATCCATTGATTGGGGAAATAGTTGGAGCGATCAGTGAGATCCGCCTCTTATGGTGTCCTTCATTCGGGGAAATGTACAATTTCCACTTCCAGGGCACTACAGAAATAAATGGGGACTTGAGCCTCTCTAAATGAGTAGGTTCATATTCTTCTGTATGAGAAGGGGGCTCTATGAGGCTGACCTAGACAAGGGGATGGAGGATCCTTTCATGGAGGTGGAACGTGGTTGTATCCCCTAGGTGGTGGCTATGCATTATGTAGGGGAACCTACTGATTCTGAGGTGGGCACTGCTGGGCCGGAGACTACACCTACGGTGGAAGGCCTATGTGAGGATATGAAGTTGGCTCCACCGATAATAATTCCAGTTTTTTGGGGGCCTCTATTTGAGCCACCACGGCGGGCTTGGCCCTGGTGGCCCTTATCGCGGGGATTTCAAGAGGCATCAGACGTGCCTACATGGCCTGCTAGAAGGATTCCTTTAGGTGGTGGGCTTTAACAGAGAAGTCTCGTAATCCCCCCAGGTAGTTATCGGTGATCAGAGTGGGGACCGGTTCTATCTTGAAGATCCATACACACATCGTTAGTAGATTTTACTAAGTCAGTGGCATGTTAATGGAGTATGTGAGCCCTTTCCACCTTCCAAAAAAGTCTGTGACGTGCTTGTCAGGCCTTTGTTTTCACATTAAGAATACTGCAATACTTTTTTTTCTGTGTTGTGGAATTGAACTGGTAAAGAAATATCCTATGAAGATCTTCCCAACTGGCTACTGATCTAATGGGAAGCTAGTTGTACCAGAGGAACACAGTTCCTTCCAATGTCTATACGAAGCTTCAGAGTTTGGAATCCTCCTGCTATGTCGGGGTTCCCAACATGGGTCTACACCTTGAAATAAAGTGGGCCAGATGCTACTGCGGGTCACATGTCCCATTAAAGTGGGAGAAGGTGGGATTTCTGAAACCCAGGGGTGCTGTCATATCATCCACCAATGTCGGATTCGGCTTTCCATTATTTGGGATTCCCACATGTTGAGTTTCTAAAGCTTTGAGGTGGGAGATGAGTGCTGCCATTTGATCATCTAGGTACGATTCCTATAATGACGGGGATCCCTAACCACCAGCAAGTTGGCAGGTTCTTCAACATGATAAGTAGGCCCAACAACTCATGGAGCGGCTCGCGGAATGACCAGCAGAGAAGATGGGGGATTCTAAGCTGGGTCATGAAGATTGTCACAACACTCAGGTGGAGTGGACCACACATACTGCACCCTCTTTCTGCAAGATCCAGCCTCAACCCTGTCCATGTCGGCTGGATGGTCAGGGTCACCTGGAGGAAATTCGCCTAGGGGGAAGTTATGTATCCCCCTACTACCCCTGTTGAGGATCACCGTATTCCAGTCATCGCCCTATAGTGCATTCGACGAGGAGTTCATTGACCATTTTCATGTGTTTAACATGTTGCTGATGCATCCCAACCTTTTAAGGTTCTTCCTCTACCTTCTACACTGAACTAGATGGGTCAAAGTGTTTGGCGGCTCCAAGGTACTCTTTAACCTTGTTGGGATTTCGGCCAAGGACCAACGCCTCTGTGGGAATGAGAAGACCCTGTAGATTTCTCTATTGAAGAGTAATCATTCCCAGCAGATCCAACATGTGTGATACTCCCTTGGTGGGTAGGTCCTATCCAAGAACCTCTAGCTCATTCTCACCCCCAGCAGGTCATCCATGTTAAACGCGACCCTGCCCAGAGGCATAACCTTTTTGTCCCCTGAAAAATTGGACTAGAACTAGATAGAACTGAAATAGAGGGCCACAAACTTCCCCCAATGATGGACTTTAATGTGAGGATAATCTCCCTTAATTATCCTACGGATCACTTATATGCTCTGGACGCATTGTTGTTGGAGGTTCCTTTGGGGACCTGGTGACTCAGGGTGCTGGGCCAGGAAAAGTGCTGCCAAATCAACCAAACAGCATTGTTGGGAGATGTATTCGAAGTGTGCCTGGAACATGGGGTAGGCCACACGTCGATGATGAAAATAAAAGTGAGTCTCCCATAGGGTCTAGAGAATGAAACCAACCTCCTCCTTGGGGAGTGCTTCTGGTGCCTTGAAATTCGGCACTGCAACCAACCAAAACATCTTAGGGAAATGTTCTTCCATAAGAATTCCCCACATGATCCTTTTTCCAGACTCAAGGCCTAACCCTTCATTTCCCCACTCATCAACTGGAGGTGGCTGGGGAACCGATAGCAGTACTGAAGTAGACCATTGAGATGGTAGGCAGGTAGGTGAATAATACTGTGAGCAGGCTGACAAGCCGCCACATCTTTGGCCATCCTCCAATGAGTGTTGTGTCTTGGACACCATATCGCGATAAGACGGACTAGAAGCCATAGTTTTTGGTGAATAGACTATAGCTTCTAGCAATGATCCATACTATTTCTCATCCATCATAGGTCCCCAAAACAACTCTATGTGATCTTTGGTCGAGGTAGGCGATGCTTCTTGTGATGATGGAGGTGATTTCATGACTAGACTCTTGGGAGACACCGAATATTACTCCAAGATGTATCTGAAGAGGGAGACAGGAATCTGGTGGACCTCACATTATGGAAGTATGAGGCTAATGCAACTCGTTCCAACAACGTCCCATGACACAGAGGATCAATGTGAGGGTTCCATTACTAATTCGTATTCCACCTCAGCATCTAAGAATCAGATAGGATTAATCTCAGTCTAAATCTTCATAGCATTCTTTTTGTGACAATGATGACCCAACCTCCTGCCACGAGATGGCTCTTCAGAACAGGGTATATTTATGCCATGAGGAGGACCTTCGTTTGAACTGGTGCTTGGATATAAAGGGCTTCTTCCTGAGTGAGTCAGGGTACGAGGAGCACCTGGATAGATGTGGAAGGGAACATAGGGAGGACCTCCATTTCCACTGGCTAATGTGAAGAGGGAATCTTTGCGGAAAGTGTTGTAGTGGGTTGGAAATCTTCCAGAGCTGGTAGAAGTATGGGGAGGGCCTCCATGCTTATTTACCCTACTAGTGTCAGTGCGTGGAGGGTCCTTGTATTGGTCAAGTTGAACATGGGTAGGACCTCTATATTGGGTTCCAATGAAGTGAAGATGAACTTCACTAATCTGATTGATAGGGTGAGGAGGACTTTCGTCACCCAATTTAAGGAAATGGTGGAGGCCCCCACGCTCGAGATTTACCGAATACCAGACATCTCCATAATGGTGGTCTATGGTGGGAGGATTGACTCCATAACCGATATCATGAGCATGGAAGAGGATTCTGTACAGAGTTTCACTACTGTGGGAAGGACCTTCATTGAAATTGAAGGAGGCATGAGGAAGACCTCCATGCTGCACATGGGAGAGGGGAGGTCCCACGTTCTCAATGATGACCATACGGGGTGGACCTCTGTACTGGGTGTCATTGCTGTGGGTCAGTCCGCAGTGGCCACCTCCCATACCGGCAACCAGGAGAGTCAACGTTGCCTGCCCATGGTGCGGTTGGGGCCTCAATCTAGGTTGGGTATTTGAGTTCCCCTACTCATCATAGATAGGAGATAATGGTATACATCTGTGGTGGCACAAGCCACAGTAGTCGATGACGCTGACGCCCCTCGACGTGCATCCTCCTCATCCTGTGCGGGACACTAGTGTCATGTTAACCGGACTGGGGCTAGCAATCTAGGCGCTTAACTTAACCTCTCCTCAACCAGTGGGACAAGGTTCTGTCACTGGCACGACCTAGTGGGGGACCTCATTGGGAGACCCTAGGATGGGATCCTGGCCAAGTTGGCCTGGCATCCCCCAACACATGAGCGTATGGGAGGGAGTCCTCGAAGCATTCCGAGGAGAGGCTCCCAAAATGGTTGTGCATTAGAGTGGGGAGTACCTGCTCCCTAAGCGACCCTTGGGGTGGTAGTGGTGATGTGACATACACATCTCAAAATCATGACGGGCCATATCTCGAGTAGGGATAATCCCCACATCCTCATATCAGTGGATGAGGACGTTTATCACCCTTCTCTAAATGAACTCAGACGGGGGCATGGGGCACGGAGGCCCAACATGTGTGGATGTGGAGACCATTGTGGAAGCATTTGGGCCACATGGGATAGCCACGTTGGTGTTACCCCTACCCTGTGATGGTGTTTGGGTTGTGATCAGATTCCCATTACAACATATTGGGTCCTGGAAGGCAGAAAGATTAAAAAATTATTGCTGAAATAAGGATGTCAACATCCAGTTCCCTTACACCATCCAGTCTTACATGGCTGGCATGATGGATCCTCACTGACAACGTCACATACCAGGATGTCCAACATTAAATTTCCCCAACTTATGTTGAGTTTCACATGAGGCCCACTATTTTATTGGTGGGACCTTACACCGAATAACTAGATCCGGTGACATGCTAGTCCACTGATGTCTCAAATGCCACTAATATTCACATTGAAGAGAATAACATCATGTCAGGATAACCATTTGTGTTTCTGACACTTTTTTCATGGCACATGAATCCGTCTATCGAGGATGAATAAATTCTTATTGTTGCCTAGCATTTCCTCTTTCCAAAGGTGGGTGACATCCGTCACCTATTCAGGGACATTTTCTCATTGATCGAAGGGGGATGATGTGATGTTAGCTCCTCCTTCCATGGATTCCTTCTCATAACCCATTATCTAGTCTGGGTCTTCCTTATAGATTAATACATTGTTCATTATAATCTTCCCTAGTTCCATGTCTTCATGGACACCAGTTAATTACACTTCTTTTGTCAGGACATTCCATGGGGTTTGATTAAGGTAGCAACCTTCGGTCGATGGAGTAGTCACATTGGGCATCACTGGTGTGTCTGGATGCTGGAACACTACACGTATAGGTTTTTTCCTCTTCTGATAGGGATTCTTGAGGGCACATATGCCCAAGGAGTCCCACATCGAATGTGGGGAATTATATGCCATAGGCATAAATCAAAGGTTTTCCTCTGCTTACCAAGATTAAAATAGGGTATGCCGCAAGTTTAGCATCAGGAAGAGATGCATAGGGTTGATCAGAACACTGGAAAGAGTGTATTAGAGGGGTGAAACCCCTGGTGGGATTGCTGATTCTAGGGATAACATGTGGTTAGTTACCTAAGAGCTTCAAGTAGCAGTTGTAAAGACCCGTAAATTTCAAGGAATTTTTTTCTTAAATTTTTTGGAATTTTACGAGTACACAGCTTTTGATGGCACCTGATTCCGAGGTCCGGTGTGACCGGAATAATTTTCTAAAGTTTTGTTAAGCTTAAATTAATGCACGAAAGCAGTTTTCCTAAAAAAGTGTAATAACACTTAAACGGTTACTCTGATCAGAAATCTAAGGGCACTGTTATGCTCAAGATGGTGGGTTTATCCTAGGCGTGATTTAATTTTAGTCACCGCAGGCCTCCTGTGAGAACACCTGAAAATGGCATAACTGTAAATTAAATAATTAAATAAAGTTATTTTATTTTAAAAATTCATATAACTCACAAACGGTATCTCAGATTAAAAATTCGGGACCACCTCCGAACTCATGAGGGTATGCTTTCTTTAAGAAGATACTAACTTTGGCCGGTACGGGCCACCTGAGAAAGTTAGTTTTTGGCCATAAATAAAATAATTAATTGAAAATTATTTTATTGTAAAATTCATAACATCTAAATGGTAACTCGAATTGAAAATCCGAGAGTACCATTGAGTTCTTCGGGGCGTGATTCTTCTAGGAAGAACCTAACCTTGACCACAGTGGGTTGAGGGTGATTGATAATAATTTTCAGAACTTTTTTTCGGGTACGTTCAGTAAGCGTACGAGCGGATTTTTCTATCTTTTGAACCGGTGCTTGGAATTGAAATCTGAGGGCACCATTGAACCCACAACGTTGGTTTTCACTTAAGAAGACCTTCACCTCGATGGCGGATGATCGGGTATGAAAGTTAGTTTTGGGGTTTTACATGGATTAAAAAAATAAAATAAGTGAATAATTTATTTTATTTTGTTAAACACTTACCCTGCAGATAAAAGCGGTTAGAAGCTCCACTTGGTAGTTGGTGGTGGAACCGCCAATCCCTAACCTCCAATAAAATGGGGAGGGAGAGGGAAACTCTCAACCCCCCATCAATTAATTTTATGTGTCGATGTAAAATTAATTGCACTCAATTAATTTTATGAGTGGACTTAAAATTAATTGATGTCAGTTATTTTTATGTGTCGATGTGAAATTAATTGATGTTCGTGAATTTTATGTGTCGACGTGAAATTAATTTCTGTCACTTAATTTTATGTGTCAACATAAAATTAATTCGTGTCATATGTTTTGATGCAGGCTATATGGGGGAAACTTCTCGGCGTCCTCCCCTCTTATGTTGTGCCAACACACCTCTTAAATTGTGCCCACGCAATTTAATTCTCCCGAACCCCTTCTTAAATTTAGTAACAACATCGTTGGAATTTAGGAAGGTTCCAAATAAATGAACTGTCATAAATTCCATGATGGTTACATACCTCTCCCCATCTCCTATATATAGGGAGCTTGGGAGAAGGTTTTGGGAGGGCATCACCAAGTGACGAAGCGCTGGTAACGTATCGCAATGCCCAACACTTGGGGAAATCATATCCTCTGCAACGAAGAATGCGAAGAACGCCAACGATGATCTTCCACACAATTCTTTTTCGACCATCGTCCCCCAGACACCTATCCTCTGCAACATCATCAACAGACCGATGAATCTAAGAATTTGGGACATGTGGTGGACAGAATGATCGACGGTCTTCATCGTCTTCCTTCCGTGACTCCGCCAATGATCGACGAGCAAGAGGTAGGGGTTAATTCTTCGTTCAAGTGTTATTTAACGAACTTTGTCATTAAATGATTGGCCGATTGTTATCAACATAACGGGAGGAGGTTAGACCACACAAACATGGCCGATACTCCTCCTCTTTTGTTTTTGATCTTCCTCGTGGCTTGAAACAGAGGTAACGCGGTGCCATCGCACCACGCGAGAATGAGAGAACCATGGCCAGAGTGGGCCGCGGTGAAGGAGCGCGGCGCAGTCGCGCCATGCCGGTGAAGTTGAAGGAGGCCGCGGCCAAGAGTGGGCCGTGGAGGAGGGGCGCGGCGCCGTCACGTTGCGCCAGACCACCATGAAGGGCCGCGCCCGGGGTGGGCTGCGGGGGAGGGGCACATCACCTTCACGCCACACCGGACGGGCAAGAGCTGCGGCGGTTCAGAGGAGCGGCCGACCGAGCCGGTCGTTGGAACCAGCTAGAGGCGGGACCCCTCAGGTCCCACGGGTTCAATTATGGATGGCCTTAAAGGCAGACTGTTTCTTCAATCAAGGGGGGCAGTGTCCCCCCCCCACCCCACATCCCTCTCAGCCGAGAGCCGAGCCGCCGCCACGCGGATCGGGCCAGGCCCACCGCGTCGGGCCGAAACAGCCGCGCCGGGCCGGGCGAGCCACGCTGGGCCGGAACACCGTGTCGGGCTAGGCCGGGCCACGCCCAAGTGGGCCGGACCCAGACCCGGGTCGGGTAACCCGGTTTGTGCCGACCTTGGGGGTATTGAGCCGGGTCGGACCGGGCCCAAACCCCCCTGTTTTCAAACAGTTCCGTTCAAACACCCATAACATGGGCTACGGACCTCCGATCTATGCAACGTCAGTTGCGTTGGGATCCTTGGATCGAGACAGGAAATTTGGTATATTACACTCAAGTTTTCAAAGAACTTTTGGTATGTCCGGGTTGGTTTGAACACAAAACCAACCGGGCCTTCGGAGCGGAAATGCTTATAACATGAGCTCCAGACGTCCGATTGATGTTCTGTCAACTTTTTTGGATTACTATTAGTGAGACGGTTATTTTGGATTGCTACACTCGAGGTTTGGACATAGTTGGAGTATAGTCAGGTTGGTTTTTACTTAAAAACTAATAGGTCCCCTAGGACGAAAAAGCTAACAACTCACAGACCGGGTGTCTGATTGAAGCGTTGTTTGTCACGTTGAGTTCCTATTGACGAGATGAAACTTTGTGTTACATAAAAGTTGGGATTCATGACAGTGGATGTATCAACCCCTTGGCTCGTGGAGTGAACCCTCCCGGAATCGAGCATGCTATGTGCAGGAACCCTAGAGCAGGCTAGGACGAAGATGACGACCTTCGTACAAGGATCCTCAGTGGGTTGGACGAGGACGACTACCATACTAGGATCCTTAGTGGGTTCGACGAGGACGAATACCCTACTAGGATCCTCAGTGGGTTTGACGAGGATGACTACCGTACTGGGATCCTCCGTGGGTTCGACGACGACGTCTACCGTACTGGGATCCTCTGTGGGTTCGACGACGACGTCTACCGTGCTGGGATCCTCTGTGGGTTCGACGATGATGACTTCTATACTAGGATACCTTATGGGTTTAGCAGCACTTTCGACAATACATAAATCCTTCGTGGGTTCGGCGTCGATGAATACTATACTTGAATCCTCCGTGGGTTCCGCTGTGACGACTTCTGTACTAGGATCCTACGTGGGATCAGCATAGAAGATGATTTAGAGGCTGCATCTAATCACCTCCACCTATCTTCAAGAAGTAGTATACCTCTGTTAGATGAGTCTTGATTCTCAATCATTATCATTGATATGGTTGACTTGCTTTCCTTTGTGGACTGGGTTGTGTTTTTCCTGCGTGGACTGAGTTGAGCTCTCCTTTGTGGACTAGGTTGTGCTTTCCTTTGTGGACTGCGTGGTGCTTGGAAGTTAGAGACGAACTATAACTAAGGACTTACTTATATGTATGGGAATATACCTAAGTAGTTTTTTTGATACTTTGTGATTGTATCTCTACTTTGTGGTTTATCCTTCATGGATTCTGAGAGACCGTTGGGGGTATCAGGGTCCCTACTGAGTATCGTATACTCACCACTGCATGGGCCATGACCGCACTACATGGCGTTGGATGCAGATGATGGACATCACTGATCGAGTGGAAGCTTGTGGAGCTGGATGGAAACCGGAGGTGGACCACTTGGTGGGATGTAAATGGAGCGAAAGGCTAGACAGAGGAGCTATGGAGGCTATCTGTACCCACCCTTCAGGTGGGAGTTCCGGAGGATGGCTCAGAGTTGCTGCTTTACTTTTCTGTTGTTGGATTTTCTTTCGGTTGTACTTTACTTTTAGTTGTGTTTGTATTCTGGCCCATTTACTTTCCAGCACTTACTTTTGTACTCAGTTTACTTAGAGTTTGTTTTAACTTGTGTACTCTATGGTGTTTTTTTCTTATATAAAGGAAATTCCTCCCCTTTTACCGGGAATTACGCCTTTGGTGCTAGTCGCTAGCCCCTGGCCTATGGGAGGCGGGCTTGGGGTAGTCACGACACGGGCCCCGAGGACGGGTCGTGACAAATTGGTATCATAGGAGTCGGTTCTACCCCAGAACTCAGGACTCTGATAATTTATTCTCTTTGAAGCAATAATGTTTAAAGTAATGAGTGTGGTTATCAGTCCAGGGAGTCCAATGTTGGTGCGACAGCCGACGTATCCATACACGAGGACCCTGACTCCTGATTTCCGACTCAGTACACGATAACATTGATTGCATGTGTGTTTCAAAAGTTCTCTTTGTGATTACTTTGTGTCAGCTGACCAGGTATACTGTATTGAACTTGGCGCACCTGTTTTATTTCAGGATGGTGCCACAATGATAGCCAGCTAGTTTTCCAAGCTTTGTGTGAGATGAAAGCCCACCGAGCGACGAGGCCTCTATGTAGGGACCCATTACAGCAGAGGCACCAGCGGTACCTCTACCTGCCGAGCCACCGATGCCACCAGTCCTAGTAGCTGAGAGTGCATGTCGCCTTATTGAACTGCACGAGTTTTAGCGCTAGAGACTGCCCAGGTTCCACGGGGAGATGGACCCTCAGGTAGCCTAGGATTGGATGGAGGCTGTTGTTCGAGTCTTTAGATTAATAGGTACACCAGCTGACCTCATGGTGATCCTTGCGGCGAGTATCCTGCACGCAGCAGTAGGTAGATGGTGGATCCTGATGCTCTAAGTGCACGACGAGACATCTCTTCTATAGATAGACTTCGAGAGCCTCTTCCGCTCAGAGTTCTTTCCAGCCACCCACCGTGTGGTGCACATTCAATAGCTACTATAGCTGCTGCAGGGCAGCATGATAGTAGTCCAGTACTAGGCGAGATTGACTGACCTCTCGCGCTACTCCACAGATATGGTATGGGACCCGTTCTTCAGGGCATGTACCTTCGAGCATGGACTGAGGAATGAGATCAGGGCTTCGATGATCTCCATCAACATCCTGACACAGGCAGGGGTGCTGGAGAGAGCCCTTCTAGTGGAGAGTTTTCTCGCTGATCAGTCACCAGCAGCGAGACCCTACACAAGACGACCCGCAACATAGTCTTCTGCAGCCGGAAATAGACAGATGATGGATAGGACCAAGCGGGCCAGACCATCAAATGAGCAATCTCTGGAAACAGGTTTGGTTGTGCTTCACACACGAAATAGAACCAACCACATAGGGATAAAACAATGCTATGCATGCGGCGAGCAGGGTCACATGGCTCGAGACTGCCCGACACGCCCTAGAGATGAGAAGCGGGTGGTAGAAGGACCTACCCAGCAAAGGTTCGACCGTGGCGGTCTACAGGGAACAAGCAGATGATGCAGAGGAGCTGGATGAGCAGCAGGTGGTGGGCGACGCTTTGAGGCCCTACCACCACCACCACCAGGAAGACCACCCAGACTGCGGGGAATGGGTGGATGTGGGAGAGAACAGCTTCAGGCAGTTGGAGCATACGACTATAGAGCTCCGGAAGCTGGTGGACAGGATAAGGACTAGTTCCAGGCAAGGAGGCCTTTGTTATTGGTGCATCTAGTTTCCGTGTTGTTGTTGTTTGTGGTTGTCATGTGTCTTTGTACATTGAGATGCAGTAATAAAAGACACTTTTCTTTGTGACGTTTATTATCCTATCCTTTTTTATGGTTAATACTAAGAGGTTCCGGTTAAGACTGTTGACTTGACCCTCACAAGTGAGATTCCTACTGGAGGAGACTCAGTAACCACACATTGATGTCGAAAGTGTGACTCAACCCTTGGAGGCGAGAGTAACGGTTAGATCTCTTGGTAGTAGAGTCGAAGCCTTACAACGTCATCCATGACATGGGTCGTACTGTTCATGTCAGGATTGAATGTATAAGGAAAAGAATGTGGCTCATCTAGGGGATGAGACCAGATTTCTTTTTTCGAAAAATGAGAAATCTTAGCAGCTCTTGTAGAATGTAGGTGAGGTGGTTTACCGCTTGGACCTTCCACCTCATTTGCACCGGGTGCACGACGTATTCCATGTATATCAATAGAGGGGATGTTTCCATGACCTGTCCCACATCATCGACCATGGGGAGTTGAACATTGATGATGGGGGGACATTCACGGAGGTTCTAGTGGAGATTGAGGATTGACAGGAGTGGGTCCTGCATGGATGATCGATTCCTAGGGTGCACATTCATTGGCAGCATGGAAAACTCTAGGATGGAACTTGGGAGAAGGAGGATCAGATGCATGCTCTGTGCCTCCTTTATTTTCCCTAGTTTGGGTTGCAGCTTTACGGGGACGTAAAGCCCTGAGGTGAGAGTAATGTAAAGACCCGTAAATTTCAAGTGAATTATTTTTTGTTAAATTCTTTGGAATTTTACGAGTACGCAGTTTCTGACGGAACCTAATTCCGACACCCAGTGGGCCCGGAATAATTTTCTGAAGTTTTGTTAATCTTAAATTAACGCACGTAAGCAGTTTTCATGAAAAACTGGATTAACTCTTAAATGGTTAATCATATCATAAATCTGAGGGCACTGTTACGCTCAGGATGGCGGGTTTACTCTAGGCGTGACTTATGTTTAGTCGGCATAGGCCTCCTGTGAGAAAACTCGAAAATAGAATAACCTTAAATAAAATAATTAAATAAAGTTATTTTATTTTTAAAATGCTTATAACTCACAAATGGTAACTCAGATTTAAAATTCGGGACCATCGCTGATCATGTGAGGGTATTCTTTCTTTAAGCAGATACTAACATTGGCTGGCGCGGGCCACCTGAGAATGTTAGTTTTTGGCCGTAAATAAAATAAATAAGGGACAATAATTTTATTGTAAAATTCATGACTTCTAAACGATAACATGAATTGAAAATCCGAGAGTACATTTGAGTTCTTTGGGGCATGTTTCTCCTAGGAAAGTCCTAACCTTGATCACAGTGGGTCGAGGGTGACTGAAAATAATTTTCTGAACTGTTTTTTGGGTACTTTCATAAACGCATGATCAGATTTTTCTATCTTTTGAACTAGTGCTTGGAATTGAAATCCAAGGGCACTATTGAACTCGCAACATGGGTTTTTTGCATAATAATACATTCACCTTGACGGTGGATGATTGGGTATGCATGTTAGTTTTAGGGTTTTAGGTGGGTTAATAAAATAAAATAAGTGAATAATTTATTTTATTTTGTTAAACACTTTCCATGAAATTAAAAGTGGTTAGAAGCTCCACTTGGTAGTTGGTGGTGGAACCGGCACACCCTAACCTCTCATTTAATGGGGGGGGGGGAGAGGAAACCTCTCAACCACTCCCTCAATTAATTTTATGTGTCGACATAAAATTAATTGCACTCAACTAATTTTATGAGATGACATAAAATTAATTGCAATCAGTTAATTTTATGTGTCGACGTGAAATTAATTTCTTTCAGTTAATTTTATGTGTCGACGTGAAATTAATTTTTTTCACTTAATTTTATGTCTCAACATAAAATTAATTCGTGTCATATGTTTTGACGTAGGCTATGTGGGGGAAACTTCTTGGCATCCTCCCCTCTTAAGTTGTGCCAATGCACCTCTTAAATTGCGCCAATGCAATTTAATTCGCCCAACCCCTTTCTTAAATTAATTAACCGCATCGTTGGAATTTAGGAAGGTTCCAAATAAATGAACCGTCATAAATTCCACGATGGTTACATACCTCTCCCCCTATCCTATATATAGGGAGTTTGGTAGAAGGTTTTGGGATTGCTTCACCAAGCGACGTAGCACTGGTAAAGTATCGCGATGCCCAACACTTGAGGAAATCATATCCTCTCCAACGAAGAACGCGAAGAACACCAACGACGATCTTCCACATGATTCTTCTTCAACCTTCCACCCCCAAACACCTATCCTCTGCAACATCATAAATGAACTGAAGAAGCTAGGAATTGGGGATGTGTGGCGGACGCGAAGAACGACGACCTTCATCATCTTCCTTCCACGACTCCACCAATGAGCGACGAGCAAGAGGTAGGGGTTAATTCTTCGTTCAAGTATTATTTAACGAACATCATTGTTAAATGATTTTCCGATTGTTATCAAAATAATGGGAGGAGGTAGGACCGCACAAACATGGCCGATCCTTTTTCTCTTTTGTTGTTGACCATCTCTGTGGCTTGAAACGGAGGCGACGCGGTGCCGTATCACTGCGCGGGAACGAGAGAACTGCGGTTGGAGCGGGCCGTGGCGAAGGATCACGGCGCCGTCGCGCCGCGCCGGTGAAGCCGAAGGAGGACGCGACCAAGAGGGGGCCGTGGAGGAGGGGGGAAGTGCCGTCACGCAGTGCCAGAGCACCATGAAGGGTCGTGCCGAGGGTGGGCCTCGACAGAGGGGCGCGGCGCCGTCGCGCTACGCCGGACGGGCAGGAGCCGCGGTGGTTTAGAGGAGCGGCCGAACGAGTCGGCCGCTTACACCAGCTAGAGGCGGGACCTCTCGGGTACAGTGGGTCCAATTAAGGCCGGCCTTAACGTCTGGCCATTTCTTCAATCAAGGGGGGCACCCCCCCCCCCCGTATCCCGCTCGGTCGAGAGCCGAGCCGCCGGCCACGCAGCCGGGCCGACCATGCGGGCTGGGCCGCCCGTACTGGGCCGGGCCGGGCCAACCGCACCGTGCTGGGCCAGCCACGCTGGGATAGACCCCTGTGCCGGGACACACCATGCCCAACTAGGCCGGACCCATACACGGGTCGGGTAGACCCAGTTCGGGCCGACCCGAGGGGTATTGGGCTGGGTCGGACCGGGCCCAAACCCCCCTGTTTTCGGACAGTTTCGTTCAAATGCCCATAACATAGGCTACAGACCTCCGATCGATGCACCGTTAGTTGAGTTGGGATCCTTGGATCGAAATGGTCATTTAGGTATATTACAATCAAGGTTTTAAATAACTTTGGGTATGGTCGGGTTGGATCGAGCACAAAACCAACCGGGCCTTTGGAGCGGAAACACTTATAACTTGAGCTCCAGACGTCCGATTGATGTGTCGTCAACTTTTTTGGATTCCTATTAGTGAGACGGTTCTTTTGGCTTACTCTGCTCATGGTTTGGATGCAGTTAGAGTATGGTCGGGTTGGTTTTTACTTAAAAACCAACCGGGCCCCTAGGACGAAAAAGCCAATAACTCACAGACCGGGCGTCCGATTGACGCGTCGTCTGTCACGTTGAGTTCCTATTGACGAGACAGAACATTGTGTTACATCAACTCTGGACTTCATGACAGTTGATGTATCAACCCCTTGGCTCATGGAGCGGACCCTCCCGGAATCGAGCATGTTGTGTGCGGGAACCCCAGATATGGCTGCGACGAAGATGACGACTTCTGTACAAGGATCCTCAGTGGGATCGACGAGGACGACTACCGTACTATGATCCTCCGTGGGTTCGACGATGACGCCTACCATACTAGGATCCTCCGTGGGTTCGACGATGATGTCTACCATGCTGGGATCCTTCATCGGTTCAATGACGGTGACTTCTGTACTCGGATCCTCTGTGGGTTCAGCAGCGTTGTCGAATGTACATGGATCCTCCATGGATTCGGAAGCGATGACTACTATACATGGATCCTCTTTGGGTTCAGCAGTGATGGCTTCTGTACTAGGATCCTACATGGGATCGGCAGAGGATGTGATTTAGAGGCTACATCTAATCACCTCCACCTCTCTTCAAGAAGCAGTATACATCTGTGAGCTGAGTCTTGATTCTCAATCATTTTCATTGATATGGTTGACTTGTTTTCCTTTGTGTACTGGGTTTTGTTTTTCCGATGTGGACTGAGTTGAGCTATCCTTTGTGTACTGAGTTGTGCTTTCCTTTGTGGACTACATGGTGCTTGGAAGTTGGAGATGAATTGTAACTAAGGACTTAGCTATATGTATGGTCATATACCTAAGTAGTGTTGTTGATACTTTGTGATTGTATATTTCCATTGTGGTTTATCCTTCATGGATTCTGAGAGACCTTCGGGGGTCTCGGGGTCCCTACGGAGTATAGTATACTAACCCCTACTTGGGCTATATCAGAACTACGTGGTGCTGGATATAGATGATAGACATCACTGATCGAGGTGGAAGCTTGTAGAGCTAGACGGTAACCGGAGGTGGACCACTTGGTGGGACGTACATGGAGCGGACGGCCGGACCGAGGAGCTGTTGAGGCTATATGTCCCCACCCTTCAGGTGGGAGTTCTGGAGGATGGCTTGAAGTTGCTACTTTACTTTTGTACTGCTGTATTTTCTTTCAGTTGTACTTTACTTTCAGTTGGGTTTGTATTATGTCCCACTTACTTTCCAGCACTTACTTTTGTACTCAGTTTACTTAGAGTTTTCTTCATCTTGTGTACTCTGTGGTGTTTGTTTTCTTATATAAAGGCAATGCCTCCCCTTTTACAGGGATTTACACCTTTGGTGCTAATCTCGAGCCCCTGGCCTATGGGAGACATGCTTGTGGTAGTCAGGGCATGGGCCCTTAGGACGGGTCATGACAGCAGTGAGGAAATGAGGGGGAATGATCCCACTAGGATGTGGTGGCTCGAATATGAATCAGGATGGATGATAGAGAGTTGAGAGTTGATGAAGAATGAAATGGAACTGATGTGAGGACGACCGTGAAGTTGGACTTTATCCTCAAAAAGACTTCCTACGTATCCCCATGGGATAGAATATATATCTGCGTAATTCAGTTAGGGGTTGGGACAAAAAAGGGGGTGGCCCATATAAAGGGGACCAGAATGATGTGGAACCTTCAGGTTGGGGCATGAACTTCCTGAAATACATTGGCTAGAAGGAACGATTAGGGTGAGATATGGGTGATGGGGTTGAACCTAAGGTAGGTGTTCTACGTACCTTTCCTTGGCAAGGATCATGGTATATATAGTTCATGATGAGTCATGGAATCAGGTTGTGCACCGGGGACAACGAACCAATGACATGTCGGGGATTATACGTGGTTAGCAGCCCGAGTTGGTCTAACTCCTTGGCGGGGGGACCAATGATTTGAGTCCCAATGAAGAGGATGACAATGAATTACCTTGGGATGGGGATCACAATGGATTAAAACTATATGAAGATGAAAATGGCTTACCTTCAATTGGGAATGACAACGACTTACTGCTGATTGGGGTTGACAATGACTTACCACTAATTGGGGTATAGTTTACTGTCATGCGGGACCAAAAGGGGAATACAGTATTACATCACACGGGATGGGGGTGGACCAACATGAAGTAGTTGAGACCGATGGTTGTTGGGCTTGAACCTTGGGGAGGTGTCCTACATACCCTTCCATGGAAAGGATCAATGTCCATGTAGCTCATAATGGTTTGGTGAAACGATGGGAAGGAGTCGAGAATGATAGTTGTTGGGAATGAACCTCAAGGAGGCACCCTACACACCTTTCTTTTGCAAGGATCAAAGTCCACATAGTTCGTAATGGTTTGGTGAACCAACATGAAGGGGTCGAGACTGGTAGGTGTTGGGCTTGAACCTCAGGGATGCGTCCTATGTACCTTATCATGGCACAGGTCAAAGTCCACATAGTTTAGAATGGTTGGATATAGTTTAACATTATGTGGGATGAAGGTGAACCGATGTGAAGTCGTTGGAAAAAGTATTTGTTGGGATTGAACCTCAAAGAGGTTTCCTATGTACAATTCCTTGGCAAGGATCAATGTCTATGTATTTCTGAATGGTTTGGGGCTTACACTCTAGGCTGCCCAGGGATGATGTCATGATCGATTCTTACTCCTATCCCACATGACTCTTGCTCGGTGTGAGAAACAAGAGGCAACAAAGACCCTATGAACACGTCATGAAAGTTTCATCTGCCGAAAGTAAAATTGGGATTACAGGTGGTCAGTAGCCTAAAGAGGAAACATTGGATTACACATGGTTAGAAGCCCAGGGAGATGAAGATTGGGACTTACTCTAGGATAGAGGCCCTAGTGGTGACAAAGCCCAATAGTAGAGGGATGGGACAATGAAGGTCCATGTGCTCCACTCGCCTCTGGTCTCTAGCATGGAAGAAGAAAGCAGGAGTAAGGGTACTACCTCCAGCTAGAATGGCTAGGGGCTTACACCAAGGTGGTTTCCCTTCCATGAGGACATGCATATCTGATACCTCCTGCCCCTAAGGGGAGGGAATTCATCCTCAATTCCATGGATAGGGGTTTTTGTGGAGCGATCCAAAGAGGGGCCCATGTTAGAGTGGCTATGTGAAGAAGTAATATCCATTAGTGTGATTATGTGAAGAAGAACGAGGTAAATCAATGAAACATAATGCAATGCCCATGGGACATTGAAATCACATGAGGTGGAAGAGCTTCACGAAGGGGTGTGCATCGCGAATTGAAGTGTCCTATCCTAGGCATAGGGTATTGGTGCATATAAAAGGTGCTTCATGAAGTGGAAAGGATTTTGCGGAGTAGTGCTTTGTGATGAAAGGGTTCCCTACAAAGAATAACATTACGAAACTATGTTTTTTGAAATGCACAATGTCCATACCTTAGCATGTGGTTTACAAGTTTATGGTGGATACTTCATGAAGAATAAGTTCTCTGCGAAGACTCGAGCCCCCTTGGGGATCCACTTCCTTCACAAAATCCCATGGGCTCTATGTAGGCAATCCCCCTTTGATGAGGAGTTGAATTTAAGCAACAGGAAAGTCACTTCGCGATGCTAAAGAACCTTGAAAAGCTCATGGATCACATAGCATAAATTGCTTCATGATTTGAGAGATGATAAGGAAAAACCTCAGAGGATCCATCCTTTTGTATCGAGAGGAGCCCAATATTTATTGGAATAAGGCACTACGAAAGAAAGTTCTCTCGGAGCCATGCCACATGTCTCTTTGTTGTAACAGTGGAGCTTACCACCTCTATGCTCCATGGTGGCATTGAAAATATCAAATTACACCACAGAGCCTCCCGCCTCCTTGCTCCACATTGGATTTTCAAATGTAAAATAGCATCATGTAGCCTCCTGCATCCTTGATCCTCTATGGTTTCTCATAGGGGATGCTTCATGCCCTCCATAGTGCAACGAGGCTCTGAGGAAGAGCATCGCAAGGTAGCCCCAGGGGCTTCACGTCTCTTCCTCATCTTCCAAAATTTTGGGTCCAACAACATTAAAATATCTTTAGTAAATTTACTTTGATTTAAAATAATACCTTCCTTAATTAAAAGAATTTAAAATCCATGAATGAATTTGAGTTCACCCATTAAACTCATCTCAAACTCATTTGTCATCATTTTAAAATAAAGAATACATTAATAATTATTTGATTATAAAAAATTAGTAACATAAACATAAATACTAAAAACTAAAAAATCATTATAAATTATATTTATGGAAAGATTTTGACCCATAATCCCTTTAGAGAAATCTATAAAAATAAGAATGGTGTTGAGCCAATCATACCACGATCTTAGAGACTATTTTTAACCGTATGAATCTTTTGTTAATTTAAAAATATTATTTTGTAAATGGGTATTTTTAAAAATAGGGGTTTTTAAAAAAACCTCAAATATTTTACCATTTGGGAATGCAATTTGGACATCCATTTGATAAATATTTAAAATTAGATACATTTTATGAGCTAGTACTATTCGAATGGGTTCAAGTTAGGAATTTGGTGAAGATCACTCTTTATAGTCTATTTATTGATTATGAATGTAACTCTGTGCAACTAGTCTATATTTATTTCCTGCAATAGTTCCCACTTCATCTACTTTATTTCTAAACACCCACATAGTACCTAGAGTCATGGTTTTTTTTTGAGTTTATCAATATGTTTGCAAACTCTGATTCTATCAATCTTTTTTACTTCTTTTTTTGCATATCCATAATCGAGGACTCATTATTGATATAATAATTGATGTTCTTAGGTCCAAGCTATGAAAAAAGCCTTGATGTTCAAACTGGTTTCCTAGAGAATCATTAGTCCATGTTCCTTTATCTAAATGTCTAACTACAACATCTAAAGGATGGTTCTTAAGTGTTCTAACAGATATAGATACGATTATTTCAGGTTCATCAATAGGTTTAGTTTCCCTTTAGTTAGAATCTGGGGAGTTTAGAGAATCATATTTTGTTACTTTTTTATCAAATGAATCATAAGTTTTAGTATTTATATATAGACTATATAGATTATCCTCAAGATTTTTTAAGGAGGATTTAGATTCATGATGATTTGTTTCATTAAACCTAACATGCATAGAGTCTTCCATACATATGTTTTTCTTCTTAAAGATAGTATAGGATTTATTAGAGGTTTAATAACAATGAAAAATCACTTGATCATAATTGGGGGAATTTTTTTTAGTATTGTATTATATATTGAGAATAAAGTCTTTCCAACCAATAACATTGAAGTAATTAACCTTTTCATTCCTATTATTACACATCTCATATAGCGTGGTTTCCTTAGAATAATATTTATTAAAACTATTTTGATTATATTGAAAGCTGTATTCACAGCTTATACCCAAAATAACCAGTAGATTATATTCAATATGCATAGTCTGAGCAATTTCTGGTAAAGTTATACTTATATTTTATACAACCCCATTCTGTTGGTGATTCCTAGGAGTAGATAAGTTATGACTATAGCCATTTTCTGAAAAAAAAGACTCTAACTATTTATTTTCAAACTGACAACACTGACCACTTCATTTGTATTGGATTCTATGTCCAGTTAAGTTTTCCACTAACCTATAATACTTGATGAAATAGGAGGAAGCCTCACTTTTGTGAGATAGAAATAAATTCTAGGTATAACTAAAAAATTCATCTACATGAAAATTGACATAATTATTCTCATTCAAACTTGAATCTCTATAAGTTCCAAAAAAATCCATATGTACCAACTCAGGAGGTTGAGAAGTGGAAATTTCATTCTTTGGATAGAATGATATTTTTTTATGTCTCCCTTTTTAACAAGTATTATATAAGTTATCATTTGGAAACACCCTTTTAGGTATATCCTTTAGTAATACTTTTCTAGTAAGTTTTATAAGATATTTAATGTAATAGTGTCCTAGTCCCCTATGACATATCCAAGACTCTTTATGAATGGTTCTGAAGAAAGAAATAATTTTTGAGACTAAAGAATCTAGATAAACTAGATATACATTTTTATTTGTAAAATATTTAAACACTTTTTTATAATTGAAAACATTGAAAGCATAATTTTCTAATTTAACATTAAACAAATCATCACATAATTGTGAAATGTTAAGAATATTGTACTTATGAACATCAACATAAATAAATTTAGAAATTAAAATTGATTTAGTGTCACCGATTTTTCCAAGGGCAATTATGTTTTCCTTTCTATTGTCACAAAAGCAGAAATGTCCACCATCAATATTTATGAGGTTTATAAAACTAGCACAGCCCCTTATCATGTGACTTGAACATCGACTATCCTAATAACATAAGATTTTTAAAACTAGAAGTTGTTAAAAAAACACAAAAATATTTAACCATTGGGAATGAAATTTTGACATCCATTGGATAAAGATTGGAAATTAGATATGTTTTATAAGAAAGTAGTATTATAGTGGCTTCAAGTTTGAAAATAGGTGAAAAGGATTCTTCATAAACTATTCCTTGTTCATGACTGTAACCTTGTGCAACTAGTCTTGCTTTATTTCTTACTATAGATCTATCTTCATCTAATTTATTTCTTAACACCCACTTAGAGTCTATAGTGAAGGTTTGTTTTGGTTTATCAATAAGTTTCTAAAATGTGTATCTTTAAAACATTTTTAACTCAGTTTTTCATTGCCATCATCTAGAATTCCTCATTGATTCTATCGTTGAGGTTTTTTGGGTTAAAGCTATGAAAAATGACTTGATGTTCAACCTGGTTTCCAAGAGAAGATCTAGTATATGTTTCATTATCTAAGTATCTAATTGCAACATCTAAAGGATAGTTCTTAAGAGTTCTAAGAGATATAGATAAAGAAGGTCCTGTTATTTCAGGTTCATCTATAGGTTGAGTTTCACTTTAGCTTGAATCTAAAGAGTTTAGATAACTGGATTTTTTGGCTTATTTAAAAACATAATCAGAAGGTTTAGGATTTATGTATATACGATAAACATTTTCCTCAATATTTTCTATAGAGATTTTGGATTCATGATGATTTGATTCATTTAAAATAACATGCATACCCTCTTACAAACATATGGTTTTCATCTTAAAGACTTTATAGGATTTTTTCGAGGTTGAATAACCTAGAAAAATCAATTCATTACACTTAGAGGAAATGTTTTCAATATTGTATTTTGTATTGAGAATAAAGTCTTTGAAACCAAGAACTTTGAATTAATTATCCTTAGGTTTCCTATTATTCCACATCTCATATGGGGGTTTTCCTCAAAATAATCTGATTAAAATTCTTTTGATTATATAGAATGTGGTATTCACATATTCTACCTAAAAATAAATCGGTAGAACATATTCATTAAGCATAGTCCGAGCTATTTATTATAAGGTTATATTTCTCATTTATAAGACTCCATTCTGCTGGTGTTTCCTATGATTAGAGATGTTATGGAAAACCATTTTCTAAAAAAAAAGGATTCTAACTCTTGATTTTCAAACTCAAATCTCTGACCAATTCTTTTGAATTTGATTATATACCCAGTTATGTTTTACACTAACCTAGAATACTTATTTAAATAAGAGAAAGTCTCACTTTTGTGAGCTAAAAATAAATTCTAGGTATAAGTAAAAAACTCATTGACTAGAACATTGCCAAAATTCTTCTCATTCAAACTTGGAACTCTATATGGTCCAAAGAAATCCATATGAACCTACTCAAGAGGTTGATAAGATGAAATTTCATTGTTTGTATTGAATGAAATTTTGTGATGTTTCTATTTTTAATAACGATTATATATATTATCATTTCGAAATGCCATTTTATGTATATCCTTGAGTAATACTTTTCTAGTAACCTTTCCAAGAGATTGAATATTACATTGGCCTATATCCCTATGAAATATCCAAGACTATTTATAAAAGGTTCTTAAGAAAGAAATGTTTTGGGAGACTAAATAGTCCAGATAAATAGAATATCATTTTTATTTCAAAAAGATCTAAAAACTAAATCATTCTAATAATTGAATATATTACAAGTATCATTTTCAACATTAACATTAAATAAATCATCACATAATTGTGGAATTCTAGGAAAATTTAACATAATAACATCAACATAAATAACTTTAGAAATTGAAAGTGATTTAATGTCAACTATTTGTCCAAGGTGAATAATGTTTCCGTTTACATTGTCCCCAAAGGCGACATGTCCACCATCAGTATTTATGAGGTTTATAAAGGTATAGTAGTCCCCTGTCATGTGACTTGAACACCCATTTTCTCATTCCAAAATCTTTCACAATATCTTTTCAAACATCTTTCATACAAAAATAATTTAGAGAAGAAAATAAATTGGTATCCATACTTTTATGGGTCCAATAACATTAGTAATTAAATCTTCAAGAACAATTTTTTTTTTCAGGGGTTACCTATAAATAGTTTTTAATGTTTTTGAAAAATAAAATCTATTAGGTCCAGAAGAACTAGAAGAAGAAAAAGATGTACTGCTACTAAAACAAATTGAAAATTTGTCAGAACTGGGCATATAATCAATTTTTCTAGATTTAGGTAAAAAATTGGGTTTAATCATAGACGGTGTTTTTATTATAATTTTGTTCTTTTTAATGACTTATCAAAGAGTTATTAATTATCGATTATAAAAATTATTTATAATTTTAAATTTTGAAATAAATATACTAAATAAATTTGTAATAAAAACAAAATATATGATTAACTATCAAAGTGAATTTTTTTAACAAATAAATCAGTGAAAATAGAACTTTGAAGGGAAGAGCAGAATTAAAACAAAATGTTCAGTCTCTAGTGGATACTTAGTCATCTCTACATGGTTATGTCCGATGAACAAGAAATTTATATAAAGAAATTTTTATCCACACTCTGTATCAGTGTAAAAAAATAGTAGAAATGACTGTCTAGGTTCACAAAACCACTTCCACAATTTTTGTGGGAATGTAAAAAAAATGATGCCACATAAGGTATTCTTACGTTTTTATCCATGGGTAGTGAAAAATAATTGAGTTATAAATATATCTATGTACCATATGATTTTTAATATGATTTAGTGTGTGTTTTTATATAGACACACATGCATTGCTCAAAATTTAAAATAGTTCACAAATAGAGAGTAAATTAATGATATTATTGTAAGAGGCTCTATGTGATTTGATATGCATCTTGAAACTCTTGAAATATGCGTTGAAAATTATATTTAGTCATGTTATGGAAAAAGACAGCCAAAAAGAGTGTTAATAGAGCTTCTATTTTCTTTATCCAGTGTGGTTTATGATTTGGAAGGTGAGCTCTTCTTCATTTTTATTATAGTGCTGTAAGAAGTTCTCTAGATTGAGTTATCAAAAGATTATCTTCATGTATATACATATTGTAGTTCTTGAGTGTTTCTCATGAACACGATCAACTCAGTATATTTCTCTATATGTAATCTTATTTTGATCTGATCATATCTTTATACGCTGTAACTGACATGGTGTTTGTACCTCGTACCTCGTACAACATTCTGAAAACCGTTAAATGATCACTACAAAAGAGTTACAAAGTTATTAAAATAAATCATGGTACTGAGCATCATAAATATGACCATTAGTAATAATTTTTATTTTAAAAGGAAAAGGAATCAATGATATTGTCTGAAATCGGTACTTTGGGAATGCTGACGCAGAACCAGTGTCTTGTACTTAGAGCATTCTACAATCTGGAATGGTGAGTCAAGTTGTGGTGAATCAGAAATAGTAGCTCAAGAATGGTGTGTCGGGATTAGTAGGTCAGTCTATTGGTAGTCCTACTTGATGTTAATTCAATTATATTTATCTGAAAGTGATGGTTTCATCCATCGATTTTTTTTGAGTTGAGCTATCAGTAAGTTGATGTATCAGCAACTCAGTGCATTAGTAGCTTAATGCATCGATGATTCATTCTTCCCAAAAACTCTATTTTCATCGGTAGCTCATCCTATCAGTAACTTGATTCCATATGTGAGATTTCCAATAGTGAGTTCACATTATTGGAGACTCATACATAGATGTGTCATTGGGTTCATATCAACGATAACTCAACCTAAATGGTTTCCCATACTTATTAAAATATTGGAAACATGCCATATTATGTTATGAAATACTAACATATAAGATTAAGATTACATGTAAACATGATTGAAAAGGAAAAAACATAATTTAACATGTTGAAACATGGTTCATCATGATGTGTGTGCATTAAAATAGAGGGAATCCAAAAAATTTCTTTTGAAAGAATGGATTCACCTACTATTCCACCTGTTTAGGTTTATGTGGTTACCAAAGATGATATAGAATCATTTAGAGAAAATCCTATTTCTATTTTTTATTTGAGGATGTGGAATTAAATTCCTTAGGATACTATGTTACGTAAAAAATATGATTTATATTTTTTTAGGCCAGTGATACAACTTATTCAACTGAAAATAATACACCATATCTAATAATTTGAAATAGAAAACAAAAGGTTGTAAAAATTTATGGAATCATTAAAATCAACTATTGAGGAGATGAAATCTTTATTTGTTACTTATATGGGTGCCTTACCTAATAAATTACACACTATTAACTTAATTCCTTCTTCTTCAATTTCACATCGTTTTGATTTTGAGATGATAAGATTTGTTGTTAGAGAATAAATCTGTGATGCTTCTGCTTCAGGTAGTGTTCCAGTTCAGCCACAATTGAAATTAAGAAAAAAATTGATTTTATAGTTACCATGTTATCTTGTTGTTTAAATATTATATAAACGATATCAATTATCACCAAGAGACTATAAAAATAAGTTATCAAGTACTATCTTTCAAGTATTTTCTCAAAGAATTTTATGAATTATCACATTATGTTTGTCGAAAAAAATATGAGAATGCCTCTATTGATACAAGCATTTAATGAGAACTTAAACTAGTTTAAGATACTCAGTCTAGTGATTTAGAGGTTTATGGAATATAATGAATACTTTTCAATTCAATGGAAATATGTGGATCAATAATAATGGAATTTTGAAGTATCATGAATCTGTTTCAGTAAGTTCATGAAATTGTTGTTGCTGCTCATGTGGTCATACCAGTGATTTCCCATTCGACTCCTCTAGACACTACAATGGATTATTCCTAACTAGGAGTATCCAGATATCATAATTAACCTATTCCAACTCACTTTCGCACCTTTTCCCTATCTTTTAGAGAGACCATTAAATAACTTCACCCAGTCATCATCAAAGAGCCTCATACTAAGATAGATGTTTTTCAGCTCTTCCAAATGAAACCCCAGCCTCAATTTATACATCCTCTTCCTTAGATTTTAACAATGTAATACTTACTTTCACATATTCTACCTAGCCTAAGAAGAATCATTCTTATTTTCCTTTGGTCTTTTATGGGGATTTTTTTGATGTTTTTGTAAAACTATTTTCTGTAAATTTTTGTAGCTAAATTTATGTTTTTTATAATTAAAATTATCATTGTAGTATTTTATTTTTCAATGAATTTACTAATTTATTATGAAATATTTTATAATCTCAATAGGGGGAAAAATATTATATGGAATTTTATATTAAATTAATATAGCTAGTTGTTATAAATGTTTCTATTACTTACACATAAATTTTCTTTGATACCTTAGAATTTTATTAGTTTTTTTCATTCCTTAATTAACTCAGATACTAATTAATCAATTTATAACTTTGATAAAATTCTTGTTTTTCAAGGTTTATACCTTTTATTCCATATTCAATGAAATTTAGAAAAAACACTTGTATAAAATTCTATGATTTTTTATTATTAAAAAGGGAGAGATTATGGGAACCTTTTTTGGGGTGGTTTACACCCTTATTTTAATGATAACAAAATCATATTTATTTTGATACCTAATTAGTTTTATGCTTTCTATCATAATTTTATCATGAAATTAGATTGGAAAATTCTGTTGATGTATGATTCATAATCAGACAATGACTCGCTGTTGAGGTTGAGTTATGACTGTAAAATATCAAATCATTGCGATGTCAAATGGATAAGTGTTGGAAACACTCACCATTAATTAAAACCACCAACTAAACATAATTTTTATAATATATGAAATGTATAAATTCTAGAGGATGACAACTCACCATTTTATAGTAAATTCAAAAAAATTGGACACACCTACCATCAGAGTTGATTCACCTCCAAAAAAGAAATTTAGTTAAGTATCGAGAACAATTACCATCGGACCTGAGTCATTATCAACTAGAATCACTACCAACCTAAGTCATTGCTAGCCAGAATTTCTACCAAATTAACCACTACCAGACTCAGAAACCACCCAAGTTTCTCACTGATAAAAGTAGAAAATGCAATAAAGTTTCACCTTTCTAAAGATTCATCACTATTATTCTTCTATTGTATATTTTAAATTAAATAATTGTAACCGCTATATTATTGATCACATTGATAATAATTTTTTTTAATGATTTTGTATTAAGTATTTATGAATGGAATTAATGTTACGGTCATATATGCTATACAAGGAGAAATATATGGATGATTATCCTTCCAATAGTTGTTAAAAGATGATGAACACTCCCTCATGATGTGATGAGTAGATATAGTGCATACTTACATATTCACGTACAAAAGAGTTGGAACTCATTAGAAGGACATGAATTATACAAACATACTACATCATGATTACACATGACTATGAAAGTAGATAATAATATAAATTGAAATCATATATTTAGAACAAAAGATTTTTTTGACACTATGTTCTGTTGTGAATTTCAGAATATTAACTTGAGACACAATTTTTATAACAGTCAAGGAGACACAAGCTACATATAATATCCTAAATGGCAACACTATATTTATACATCTTTTACATTCTCTATTATTTTATTTATATATACCTTATGATCATTGTCTATAGATTCAATATTTCCACACACAACGTATCCTTCACTTAAATAGAAAGATATTATATGTATTCTCAAAAAATCTTTTACCAGTTTCCCATGTGTTGTGGTAGAGTTACAAGTGTGGAATGTTATATTTTTTAATCCCAATATTAATATAGAAGTGGTCCTGGTGTGGCTTGGAATGTTTTTTACAACTTAATACTTGATCGAGTTTGTTGATCAATGTTGATTTTTATATAAACTGCTTGGAAGATGTTGATTTACTAGTGGAGAGGACTATGTCAAAACTTGAGACAAAAACTATTGTATTCATTTCCATAATCTTCATTGTTTGTTTCATGTATAATATTTAAATCTGATTTTTTTAATACATAAAAAATACTTCGATAGTTTACCTTAAAACGTGTTTATATACTTTTTTGATTGAGTAAATTTACTTTAACAGTTAATGTAATAATATGTACTATTTTAAACATGACATAACCATTATTCAATTATTCAATTAAACTATCAAGACTTATATTGATCAGCTATTTTGGATAATTGAACCATATTTAAATTAATTAGGGGAATATTATTTTAACCTATTTTTAATAGAAATTTCGATTGTGTACTGAAGTCACCACCCACTTCAGATAATCATTCTATCAAATAGTAAATATATCATGATGGCTGAGATCATGATGTCCCACATAAATAATTTATTTCATTTTTAATTGAGTTATTATTATCCATTAGATTAATACATTAATATTTTACATGGTTTCATTTTTTCTAAAAAAAATTATTTAATGGAATGTGTTTTCAGTTATTTACCGTTCTATATTAATTATTCCTTACATACATAGAATATCATCTGCTATATATAACCCTAACTGGGCATCTTAGATCATCTTTATATTAATTTCCATTCTCAAATTTATAAAGAAGGATATTATGAATAATATAAATGATAAGAGAATGTTTTTACACTATGTTTCATTTTTCCAATGTAAAAATGAAATCATATATGTTTATAGTTTTCAAGGACTACTGAACTAATCTATCCTACATAGCGAGATACCTTGTATCTTGTTATGATGTAATAAATTAGACATTGACATTGTGTTTCAAATTTTGTGGTTGATTCTTATCTCTCATAATATGTTTATTAAAAATTATATCTTTTAATTTATTGTCAAGGTTATAATGGTCACTTTTAAATAATAATATTTTTATTTAATATCAATATTATCTTAAACATCATGTTTTTTGTTAAGAAATATATCAAAATTATTATCATTTGCACATAAATTTTGAGTTATTATAATTAGGATATCCATAATCACAAAAAAAATAGATTGAGTGGTAAAAACACGAGACACACTTTCTATGGCCCAAAGATGAATATAACCATCTATAACAGGAACTCGACAATTCAAAAAATCAATAGCCTTTAGAACTCTATGAAATACATCATACGGATAAAAATAACTATTTATAAGAAAACCATATTGTATATCCGGTGACATAACATGATGATGGATGCTGATCAATTCCATTAGGTCATCTCTTTCATATAAATTTATCCCACGTTTTTCAAGGCCATCGAGCAATTTTGAACATGATCCTTGAGGCTATATATATGTAATAAAAAAGATACTGTAGGTGTTTGAAATTTCATATGGGGAGGGATGCGGCATGACTAAATAAGGTTCCTTGGAGAGTGTGTTACATATAGTGTGTAATCCAGTTTTCCTAATATATATATATATATTATAATAATTTTATTAATAATTATATTCGGTTGCATACTTATAAAAATATAAAGAAAATACATGTATTAGGGGACTTGAACTCATATAAGAAATTCATGAAAATGAAGTCATGATAATAAATCAATCTCATTTTTTAATTTATAAGTATAAATCAATGATAATAATGTCATGACAACAAATTCATAATAATAATAATAATACAAATGAAGTCATGATATTGATTAAAATATAAAAATTTCATGATATATTTATTAAAAACTCCGGATAATATTTGAAATATTGTAATGTTGGGATAAATAAACATTTTATTATTAATATGGTCATGAAAAAAATTTATGATATTAATTATATTATTATTATTTATTAATAATAATAATAATGATGATGTTGTTGTAAATAATAGTGTTATTAATAAATATTTTGAATTGTTAACATAATATTATTAATTATATTGTAATTAATAATGATCACATAATATAATTAATTATTATTAAATATTAGAAAACATTTATTATTTTAATTTAATTAATTAATTATATTGTTTTTATTAAGTTATATATTATAAATACTAATATGTAATTTCTCTTTATTATTTTTATCAAAATTTTTTATTTTCTTTTATTTGTTATGTCTTATGTATCTGTCTTAATTATTTTTGGAATCTAATTATAATTAATGTTATATAAGATTTTAAATTCATGTATTTTAATAAATATATAAGATATATTTTGAGAAAAAATGTTTTATGCCATCAATATTATTACTTATTTATATTTAATTATTTTTTAGTTTTATTTACTTGTTATGTGTTTAAAATATTTTTAAATTTCTTTTAGATTGAATTTCTTTCTTTTTATTTTATTAGGTTTCAATTTTATCATGTTACAACATAAAAAATCTAATTATTTTTCACATAGTTAACTTTATATTCTAATAAAATATAAAATATAAGTACAATATAAATGAAATATAAAAGATAGAAAAAATATATAAAAATATGTTTTAAAAAGTAAATTTTTAAATATAATTAAAAACAAAAATTTACATTACACAAACGTTATTATACAATAACATAACATATAAACATCGAAATATGTATGTAAATAATAATTATTATGTATTATATTTTTAATTACATTTTTAATTTCATTTTTTTGAAAAATAGGTGGCATGAATTGGTTACCCAATTCATACCCGAAATAAATTTATTCAAGAAAGTAATATACAAGGAAATAAAGAGGTGTAATTAGCTTACACCAGTCAGGGGATTCAGGGAGATTCAAGGTATTATTTAAAATAGAAACAGAAAACAACATCTAAATACATGACCTATAATCAAGCCTATCAAATATAGAGAGGAAGGTCACCCCTATTGTGAAAACTGTACATGTATACTACAAGGTAAGACACCCAAGATTTTATAAGAAGATGAGAATGTATTGATGCAAACTCAATCCAATACATAATGGAAGAAAAAAATATTGAAACCATCTTGATTTCCCTGTATTAGAGAGTAGTGCAACACATTTATGGAAAAAAAATCTAGGCACACTGCATAAGAGATAAAACATTGAGGAGTGAAAAAATTAGAAATATCCCAATGCCATAAAAATGTTAAATCTTCCAAACTAAAATCAAGAGTTTCTACAATTTGATAGTGGACCATCAGAAACCAAATAATGCAACCAAAATCCCCTATAAAGATTAATTTCCAAGGGATATCATTAAAATTAATTCCTGGAACCATATTAAATTCCTCCACCACAATGATGCACATCCACTTTCTAAGACCAAGATAGGTATCAACTAATATCTCTCCATTTTCAAACCATTTAAAAGAAATATTATCTTTATATTCAATACACGAGTCATGATCATTTAGAAAATCTAGTTCTTCTAGAATTTGATTGGCATCCCTATATACTGGGTCATCATTCTTACTGGATGATGCATCCAATTGAGAATCAGAATAGCTTACTGCAACATTTAAAGAGAAAGTCACTTTATTAGAAGGGGTGACGTGCAGGTAGTGTGTTTTGTTCCATCATTCTAGCAGCTAAGGAATGTGTAATAATAGTTCTTTTTTGCATTGGTATTATCCCAAAATTTACATGTTTTTCTATATCTCTGTGTGAAGAAGCTTTCAAAGTCAATTATATCGTTATTCCATTTTCTAGCACTCAATTTTATGTAGTATTCTTCCAACTTGAATGATTTTTCATGATCAATTTGCAAGGATTATTCAAGATCATATTTCATATCTTCTTTCTCTCATTTCAGAGATTTTCATTCCTCATGAGTGGGTTACTCTACAATGTAGATATCTCATTTTTCTTCCATAGAAGGCTTGAGGTCGTGCAATAAATCGACATCACAGAGGATGGTGGAGTGTCTTCTTAGAGGGTCCAACGTAATTCATGAAGTTAGTGAAGAAAGGGGGAAATTTGGAGGCTTCATTTTCCACCAAAACAGATTTGATGAGAGGGAAGGGCCAAGGGTTATTACATTTATTCCCACATCCATTCATATAATGAAAAATATGTGAGAATGTTTTTGCAGAATGTTGGGATATTTTCAAATATCACATCTTATATGAAATTATTATCCCCATTTTGAATCAAGAATATTGAAGGAAAGGGTTTTGAAATATTTACATCAGTGGAAATTATAGCAATACATGGGTATGTATGATTGACGGAGGCATAGTCCACCTTAATGGGTTGATCGAATAGACCACCTATAGAAAAATAAGGTATTCTGTTTGAAATGTTTAATGGAAGATTTTGGAATCATTGCCTGAGAGGAAACGTGGGGGGATTAGAATCCAAAAATATGTTTGGAATCAATTTATGCACATTCATTTCACAAACACCAAAATAAAAATATACCCAAGGCCAAAATCAATAATATTCATCCTCAGAGAAATATCAAAATAGTAAATATAGCGAATTCCATAATCCAATGTGAAAAATTGAAAAATCTGTTGCTTTCCAAGGTTTTTTGCAGAAATAAAAGCGAGGGTCTTCATTTAAAGAACATATCAACCAAATAAAACCATACATAAGAAGGGAGATTGTGCAAGTCATATTTTGAGAAGGAGACCGCTGATAGATCTAGGTGGGAAAATGTTCTTGGATAATGCATTCATTGTTCGTTGAATTTTTTGAAGGAGTGAAGCCCGAAACAACATCTATGATGGATATTGAATCATGGGTCCCTAGTTGAACCTCAGTATTATTGTTTCCTCAATGGGTTCTCAAGGGAAGAGGATCATGTGAGGTATTCAACCTCATGATCTCTTAATTATTATTGATATTTAATAATATTTTTCAAATGCTTTGTGTCCAAATGAATTCTCCACTACAATTTATTAAAAAGAGTAAAATACAATATTAGGAACTATATGATATTATAAAATTGAGGGAGTGGGTCACACTAGACATTTCCTAATAAATATATAATAAACAAAAATATTCGATCTGAAATGACATACATGCAAACCCTTACACACTAAACTACCCACAATAACGTGGGGTGTAAATAATTTCAACAGAACAATATAATTAATAATAAAAGTTTGGTTATAAAACTGTATTGTTTATTGTTAGTTAATTTTTTCTTATAATTATTTTTCTTATAATTATTTAAATTTTGAATTATATTTTATAGGAATTGAATTTTTTGAAATTTTATATACATTGGATTTATATTTTGTAATACCTAATAAATAAAATTCACCAAATTGAATAATTGTTAGGTTTCAAGTAAGTGATTTTAAAATGTTATTAAATATATACTATAAATACATTGACATGACATTTTATATACTGACTGAGCACATAAACAATAATGGAACCTATAAATAATCACATAAAAAATTATAATTTTTTTTTCACAATTCATATTTCAATTATTTTTTTTCATAATGTGTAAAATATAGTTTTTGAAATAATAATTTTTGGTTTCATTTATATTTTAATTGTTTATATTTTTTAGGAATGTTTTTCATTTTCAATTATTTTTTATGATTATATCCAATTTTTAAAATTTCAGTTAGATTGTCTTTATAGTTTATATTTTATAACTTTTTAAAAGTCACATACGCGAAAAAATGTTATGTTTTCAAAAAGTGACATGGAATGATTATAAAATCATAACCCTAGATATAATACAATAAAACATTTCCATTTTTAATAAAAATATATAGAATAATTGAAAATAAATTGATTTGTAAGAAAAGACAAAATTAATCATTTAAACAAGATAAAAAATGTGACTTTAAAACATGCTATTAATACATAAATCTTTTACACTTAAATTATTCGTAAATAATGTTTATTTTTATGAAAATAAATCATTTATTAGATTATTAATATTTATTTTTTAACGCATCTATATATATACTAATATTAGGTATTCTCCACTACCACGTGTCAAGCAGAGGTTCAACCACATTATTTATTCTATACATGGCCATTCTCCGATTATCCACGTTGCATATCCGCATAGTATCTCAACCTTTCTCCACCTCTCTATTCCCTCTCTCGGTACCCCCATCTTGAACTAGGGTACTTTCATCTGATATCCTCCTTCCGCCCATAACAACATCATTGATGGATATGGAATCACGGTTCCCTTGTTGAACATCAGCGTTATTGTTTCCTCGATTTGTTCTCAAGGGATGAGGCTCCTGTGAGGTATTCATCCTCATGATCTCTTAATTGTAAAAATATTTAGTGTCCAAATGAATTCGCCACTAAAATTTATGAAAACTAGTAAAATAAAATATTAGGCACTATTTGATATTATAAAACTGAGGGAGTGGGTCACACTCTGCATATCCTCATAAATATAGAATAAACCAAAATATTTGGTCTAAAATGACATACACGCAAACCCTTACACACTAAACTACCCACAATAACATGGGGTGTAAATAATTTCAGCTAAACAATATAATTAATAATAAGAGTTGGGTTATGAAACAATATTATTTATTTTTAGTTAATTTTTTCTTATAATTATTATTTTTTAAATTATTTAAATTTTCAATTATTTTTTATTTGAATTGAATTTTGCGAAGTTTTATATACATTGGATTTATATTTTATAATACCTAATAAATAAAATTCACCAAATTGAAAAATTATTAGGTTACCAGTAGGTGATTTTAATAGGTTATTTAATATATACTATAAATTGAATGACATGAAATTTTATATACTGACTCAGCACATAAAAAATAATGAAACCTATAAATTATCAGATAAAAAATTATAATTTTTTTCACAATTAATATTTCATATAATTTTCTTATAATGTGTAAAATATAGTTTTTGAAATAATAATTTTTTGTTTAATTTATATTTTCATTGTATATATTTTTTATGAATTTTTTTCCTTTTCAGTTATTTTTTTGGATTATTTCCAATTTTTAAAATTTCAGTTAGATTGTCTTTATGGTTTATATTTTATAACTTTTTGAAAGTGACATACGCAAAAAAAAGTTATGTTTCCAATAAGTGACATGGAATGCTTATAAAATCATAACCCTACATATAATCCAATAAAAGGTTTCAATTTTTAATCAAAATATTACGAAAAATTTAAAATAAAATAATTTTTTAGAAAAGTGAAAATTTATAATTTAAACAAGATAAAAAATGCGTCTTTAAAACTTTCAATTAATACATAAATCTTTTACACCTATATTATTTTTACAGAATGATTATTTTTATGAAAATGCATCATTAATTAGATTATTATTATTTATTTTTTAATGCATATATATAATATGTATAATATTTCTTAATTTTTTAGAATGAAATTATTAATTATATTACTATTTGAAATCATTTTAATTAATTATTAATTAATTAATTACATTTTAATTATATATAAATTTTATAATAATTATTAACATTAATAATAATTTTTAATTATGTACTAGTTTATTTATTTATATTATTAATAGTAATATTAGTTATATTAAAAATTATATTAATTATTAATATGATAAATAACTTAAATAAGTTGATCCTCAATCACATTAATAACTAGACATGGAAATAGAAACTCCAATTATGTCTAAAAAGAGGGATAGAGATTTCTAGATATGGATGTTATAAAAATATTTTGGTAGTGTATGATAACAGACCAATGCTTATTGGAATTGTTATTTTGGTGGTTGATAAATTTAAATTTGAGATCTCAATTGATTATGAACCTGTGGATGAATTTTTTTTCACTTTTTTTTCTATTGGGTATACTAGAGAATTTTTTTTAGATATTTTAGGAGTTAAAAATGAAAAAAATATGAGCCTCTGGTTGAAAATTTAAGTATAAGAAGCAAATTTTTTATTATGTAAATGGGAAAAATTATCCAAATGATAAGAATAATATACTCATTAATGGGATGGAAAATAACTATATTTTTCTTGTGTGTAATGAGGTATGGTTTGAATTGAGGGGATTTATGGAAAAGATTCGCATGACTTAGTTCTTGGTGATACTTTTCGATAAACCAAAGGAAAAATATCATATAGTAAGATTTATAAGATAGTGAGTGGGAGTAAAATGATTAATAATAGTCATTAGTTAGTTAATAGAGAAATTTAAAAAAAATTAGTTTCCTTTTCTTTTATAGTAATGAAAACCCACACTAGGATGTCTGGTAAAGTTTAAACATTAATATAATTTGATTATCATGTTGCTAAAGGACATAATGAGAATAAAAATGTTGGGAGTTGTGATTATCATTCAATTTGTGATTCCCTCTATATTTTAATCTGTGGGGTTGGATAAATTACCATAACTCTGAATTCAATGCATTTTTTTAATTTGAGGATTTCTCTTAGATGATTAGTGACAGTGGATTTAGGGTTTGGGGATGTTTCCTGTAGCCACCCCTGAATAGATCTATTTTGAAACTCATCAAACGAGTTTTCTTCCACATATCATCTTGAGGGAAATAGATGGTCTGAATTTAGATAAATGGTAATTTCAGAAGACACTGAATGGTTAACAACCTAGTGGGGAGGTTTATTTACAAGTGAAATATCCAAAATCTGACAGGGTAAAAAGAAATAAGGTCTTTGATCAAGATAATTTCAAATTGGTTTTTCTTAAAAAAAGTAATAGACACTTATGTCTAATGAACTTTCTATATGTTCTAATATAGTAAAACCTTCTATAGAGAATATATATGAAGAGTTTGATAAATAGGGCATGATTATCTTATGAAATTTATATTATTAAGGTGATAAAATATGTATTATTTATGCTAATTCCCTATATTTGAGCACCGTAGTGGGGAATAAGTCATTTCAGGCTCCCTATGAAACTCTTCTTCAACTAGAGTCTCTCTCCAGTCATCCCCATGGATAGGTTTTTATTTTTTCAGACTAGGATGGATTTTATAACCATTATTTCTATGACTTGATTAATATCACATAATATATTTATCTAAAATCTACAATTAAGGATTGTGATGGGGAAAAGGGGAAAATTTATGAATTAAAATCCCACCAAGGGAGTTTGTACAAATCTAGTTTTCTAAGGGCCAAAGTGATGGTATCATAGGTTTGACTAAAAATTTATGTATATGTATGAAGATATAGGACCTTTACACTTTGGATATGAAGAGTTCCTTTGAGTTCTGATGTTAATATCTACCAATATTGAAGATAACATTCAATCATACATAGTATAACAGCCCATGACCAGCACTCCTAGATCCTGTGGTGAAGTCACGAACATTACATTTCCAGCCCTGATGCAGATAATTGTTTCCTCATTTTTCCATCAAAACCATAAAACATAATAAGAAAAACATTGATCATTTACATTGTGGAGGAACTTTTAATCTTTTACTTTTAGAGAATTATGAAAATCTCTAACAAAAATAACATCAATGAGATTAAATGAGAGTTTCTATCATTTAAACCTATTTTCTTATATCAAAATTGGTCATCCACAACTACCATGTGAAATTGTTTATAAATATAAATAATTCAACCTCATTCTTTTTAACATGCGGAACAGGAAGCCCAATATATGTGAGATGAAATGATCAGAAAGGGTAAAAATAAGAATTAATAATTGAAAGTCATTAAAGAGAATAAGATTTCATATGGGTATGTTGAAATAATCATAGTCACTAAGTGATTTATAAAGTAACTCATACCCAATAATATTTATGTCATCAAATATTGAAACATGGAAATAGAAAAAATTACCAGAATCAATAATCATGAGCCATGTGATATCAACAACAATCATGAGAAACATTTTAAACGCACCGAAAGCATAAATAACCAATGTACATAACTATGTAAATCTTGTTTACTTCACTCAAATATTCACTTATACAAAATAAATAACCATACAATCGACTTAGATACCCAATGCATTATATGGCTATCATAGACCCAACCATCGAATGTCCAAGTACAATTACTTAATTATATAACATAAAATATTTCATTTCCTCATAAAATCATATAAATAACCATTATTCCTTTTATAACACGAGAAACACTTAAAATAAATTAGTTATATAACAATATATTTGAAATATGATTAAAACATGTAAAATAAATGAGTTCTATATTAATCTCTTAAAAACATGGTAAACATGTTGTAATGAATTGGGTTCTATAACAATATCCTGGAAATTTGACTACCTTTGGAAAATGGTACGTGTTCTATAAAATATCCTTTAAACAAGATTAACCCATGCTAATGAAATGTGCTTTATAAAAATCTCTTTGAAACATAATTTACCCATAGGAATTTAGTGGGATTTATATCAGCCTCCAATAACCACAATCAACCCCTGTAATGTAAATATATTTCATAAAAATATATTTTAAACCCTCTTAATCCATATAGTGAAATAATGAAGACAATATAAAAAAATATCCCCATTAGAGCATAAGATAAAACTGTGGTTCTTGAATTTTATGAATTTAAATAATATTAAGTGATCATTTAAGCAATTTTTAGGAAAATATATTTTTATTTTGAGATTTACTTTTAAAAACCTGATACATTTTGAAAATAATATTCATTGAAACTAAAATTAAATATTATAATGGAATATATAAAAACTAATTTAAAATAATTCATGAGGAGAATATCCTTTTGGTTTAAGAAATCAATTTATAAAACTTATTTGAAAACATTTTTGGATAACATGGTTTTGGAAGAAAATAGGATTTTAAACAAAAATAATATTTTTCATAATGAAATCCTTTTGAAATACTGAGAACATAAAGATAGAAAAATAAATTGAAAACATATATTCACATGAAATAATTATAGGAGAAGAAAATTCAGAATAATTATGTATAGGTAGATCTTTATATTTCCACACTAGATACTTAATCACAAACAAGTTTGACAATCGATTAGATAGTAATATCAAACTGTTTTCGATTTGGTAACATTGAATTGTAAGCACTATGAAAAGATCACATTAAAGGAAAAATAAAATATCATGAAAATAAGGATATTCATGATATAACATTTAAAATGGTAATTATATGCCCCTTATAAAATAAGATATGTGTATAACATAACAAATGTAACAAAGAAGGAAAATGGTGACAAAAATCCATTTTCGATTTGGTAACAATGAAACAGTAAACCTAATGAAGGTGAGATTGTCAAATATATTTGTGAATTCAAATAAATTTAATTATATGAATCATAAAAAAAATTCTAGGTAGTATATACACCTGACAATAAAAATATTTGGTGAATATAGTATGTATATCATATAAATAAACGTTAGAAAATAAGAACCCATTTCTTGAGTTTGATTTATCATGCTTTTTTATTTATCTTCCTCAAAAAAATATTATATTAATTGTTGAATTTCTTGAGAACCTATTACATTAATATATTTATTTTTATTTCAATTCTAATAATTATATATATATATATCTTCTTAATTACTCAAATTTATATTGGATGTTTTGATCATATTTAGGTAATGTCTCAAAATTAACTTTGGTAGGTTGACTATGGTCGAAGAGATTATTATATTAAAATATTTAGAACAATAATCATTAAAACATCATCATATTTATAAATAAATTTTTCTTATAAATCCAATCAGGGAATATTTTTATGAAAAATGAACCAATGTCACTATCTGGGAGATGGTAGGTTGTACGTATATATAAGTAACATTTCCACTTTTGTATTGATCATTAAGAAAAGTAGGTAATTTTTTTTTAATAAATAATAATAATTATATTTTATATAAAATTTTATTTAATATATTTATATCATTATTTTTAAGTGGTGATGAAAAAAGAATAATCACATCCCTTTGAGGAGGCAGTAGTGCACACGTCCACGAACGACGCTATCACTTTTTCAGTGTCTGAAATGGTAAGAAAAAAATGATATATTATATTTATAGAAATAAAATTATGTCATTAATATGATATATATTTCATTTATTTCAGATATATTTATTAAATATATATTTAATACATTTCATGTAAAGCATGAATGAATCACATCGCTTTTAGGAGTTGGTAGACCACACGTCGACAAATGATGTTATCGAATTAAAAAAAATTAACGAATGAATTTAGATATTATATAATAAATAAATAAGCGTAAAAAATCATAAATTTAATATAAAACTATTATTAACATCATTATTCACAACTTTGAGAAGTGGTAATGGAAGAAAAAACTACATCAGTTCACTGAGGCAGCAGTCCGTTGTACACACAAATGAGATTTCATGTCCCATTAGATGGATGTGTATGAATTTTAATATCATACCCTTAACATAAATAAATATAATTATATTTAAAACACAAATTTTAATATATAATATTTATATAAAAACATTCTAATGAGTGGACCAAGAAATAAAACAAATGTTCTCATCGATGAATATTACCTCTTCTTCAGGGGACTCCTTTTGGTTTTCACCAAAAGACTGCCTTAGATATATATTTTACAAAATAAATGATTATATGATTAAAAGAGGAATTTTTTTAGTTTATTACGGTGGTATTTTTTCTATAAAATGGTCTTGAGTGGTGTGAATAGAGAATGAGAGGTGGCCGTATTTTATAAGTTGGGGAAAAGTCACACATGGCATATTTGAAAATAAGTTTGGTGAGCCCACATTGTTAACTAGAATGAGGCTTCGATAATAAAAAAATTTTCTTCCAGAGGTTTAGGGATATAAATATATCACTAAAAATGGTATTTGACAAGTTTCTCGGTAATTTCCCACGAAATATTGTATTTTAACAACTAAGGAAAGTCATTTTGACCTTCATCATTATTTTTAGTTTTAATTGATTTAACTAATATTTTCAGTCAAGAACAAAGATGAACATAATATAAATTATAAAATATAATGATTCAAAATATGAATCAATTTTAACAATTTCAATTCCCTATATGTGTAACAATTTAATTAAAAATTAATCTCGCATATGGGATGAAACAACAAGTTTTTAAATTTAAAATGATCAAAAGTCTGAAATGTATTTTATATTCAATTTTGATTTGAAATCAACACAAATGACCTAAATTTGATTAATTTATGTATAATTTTAGTAATTATTCATTAAATACAATTTTGAATAAAATTTAACTTTGTTAATAATTTATATGAAAATATAGTTTTCAATTAAAATTAAATATTTTTCAGTATTCTAAAAAAATAAAACAACTCAAAATAAATCCAAAAACTCTACATAAGGTAATTTTAGAATTTATATTCCATATAATAATTTTATTTTATAAAATGAAATTATAAAAGTGTCAAAAGTTAATTTTAAAACAGGTGTTCTATTCAAAGGAGGTAAAATTCTTTTTAAAGAAATATGGTTTTAAGAGTAAAACATTAATTATTCAGTTATTATGAATATCAAATATACTGGATGAATGTAAAAATATTTTACTAAATATATAAAATATTAATTTCAATAATATCATTCACTAATAGTAATAAATTTAATATATTTAGATAGAAAAAAATTTGGTTATAAAAATAGTTTTAAAAAAAATCCAAACCTTTATATTTAATTTGATTTATTTTCATTTATAATGAATCAGTAACCAATGAATTAATTTTATAAATATGTGTAACCCATATTTTCATTATTTATTTAATCTTATTAATTCCCACCATTTCAATGTACATGTGATAACTATCAATTAAAATATTAATAATAAAAGATTATTTTAGTCTAGTAAGAGTCTTCCTTGTGTGTAACGCATGTTATCAAAGAAATTTTATGTTACATGAAAAAAAATATAAACATGGTTTTATTTACGATGCAAAATAAACTATTAATTTCATTAATTAAAGTAAAAATTAATTTTTAAACAATTTTAATGAATATATTTCAATAAATCATTGATGTTATGTCCTACCCCCTTAAAATCAATTTCACCCTAAATTTTTTTTTGGGTTATCAAAGGAATAACTTTTTTAATTAATTTATAGAACCCCATATTGTATTAATTAAGAATAGAAGAAATCATTTTAAAAGGAAAATTTTTAAACATTAAGGTCACATGAAGTTACACGTTACATGGATTCCACATTGGGAGAACATTGGTGGGAAACTAATAGTCAAATTTGGAAGTAAAACCTATTTCCAATGGAATAATAGTTGATAGAGAATGTGTACAAGAGTAAGTAAATGAAAAAAAAACCCAAATATGTGTTTAAAACGTCCTAGATATCATCATAAAAGATAGAAATATGATAACATTTTATTTTAGGGTTCTTTTATTATTGTTGAATGATTTGCTCACCTCTAGACTGAAAACATAATGATATATAATTACATGAAAAGTAAAGCTTCAAACTTTTACCATTTTACACCATAATACCATTGTTTTCTATAGAAAATTAATAATCATGATGAAATTTCATACTCCTGAAGTACAAAATATAATTTTGAAAGATAACCTAACTATAAAGGGGATAACAAGTTATTTCTACTGTCATTAAAATTTAACCAAACAAGAATGATTATAACATGGTACGATAATTATCCAATAGTATAATTCTTAATATGATATACTAATCATAATTATTCAAAATTAATACCCATATTTGAAACCAAATAAACCCATAAATAACTATCCCTAAATTTCTTCAAACATTTCTTGATTATGTTTGAAATTGAATGATTTGACGGATTTGATAATATATTCTTCCATGATTAAAAAACCATTATTACCAAAAAAATTCCAATATATATGTGGAATATTGTTAATATTTAATTTTAAAAATGAAAACCTAAATAGAACATTGTGTAGGACAATGGTCGGTGAAAAACTCTTATCACCCATCGGTCATTGGTTCAACCACATCGTCATTCCAGATACGATGTGGTTTCTCCTAGTATATAGGTTGTTGTATTTATAAACATGAAAAATAATTCCTCACTAAATAACACTTCATTATGATCCTAAGGGTTAAAATTACCAAAACAACAAAATAATCACCCTAAAATTTATTAATCACTCTAAGACATCATCTCTTAACACCTAAAAGGGGTTTAAAATAAATCAAACATATGATAATTCTTAATATTATAGACCTATAACAGTATCAATAAGTCATAAGATAACCTTACATGAAAACATCATAATTTATAATGTTATCAAAAATTATCTAGGATACCAACTATAACCATCTAGGACTTACACTACTGGATCATGAGCTGAAATCATGAACTTTATATTTTCTAATTTGATAAAGATAATTTTGATTCCATTTTTTTCATCAAAACCACACCACATATAAAGGATAACTCTATTTACTTCAATTACAATGGAACTTTTAGGTTTATAGTTTTATATAATTAGGAAAAACAACTACATAATCAACCCCCATGACATTAAATGATATTTTCTACAATTTAACCCAACTATTTTTATTTCAAAATAGGTCATTAACACAATTCTTGTGAAATCATCTATTGACATAAATTATTCAATATCATTCTTTAGAACAGAGGGAAAAGGAAACACATAAAGGGTGATCTCAAATATATAGTATGGGTAAACAAAATCATTAAAAATTAAATTAAATCATTAAGAAGAATAGAGAATAAATTATGATTCCATAATCAAAGTGCATAAGTGAATCATAAATGAATAGATACCCATAAATACCTGGATCACCAATTATTAAAATATTGAAAATGAAATAGTCATCATAATTAATAATTAAGAGCTATGTGATATAAATATCAATCACAAAAAACATATAAACCACTAGAAAACAAAAAGAAAGAATGTACGCAACATGAGACATCAATTTCTCTTAAATCTAAAAATCAATCAAACAAATATAATAACCATATGGATGACTTCAATACGAAATGAATTAGAGGGCTATCAGAGACCCACATGTACTTCATTTATAATAAAACCACAAATAATTTTTTTTATCATTGGACAAGCCATCATGTTTTTATCATGGAACAACAAATTATTCATTTATCATGAAACCACCAGTCATTGGATTACAACATAACCACCCATCCAATGTGCACGCATCATTACATAATCATAACACATTAAATCATGCATTTTATGATAAAATCATAGTAAAAACCATTATCCCATTTATAACTTGATTAACAACTCATAAATAAATGCGTTCTATAAAAATCTATGACAAATATGATTAATGTATACAAAATAAATGAGTTCCTAAAAATATATTGAAAAAATCGTTAACGTGTGGAAGAGAAATGGGTTCTATAACAATCACCTTGAAACATGGTTAACCTATTAAAAAGAAAAGGGTTCCATTACAATCTATTTGAAGCATGATATAACCATTAAAAATAAATTTGTTTCATTACAATATCTATGAAACATAAATATACCATATAAAAGAGATGGGTTTTATATTAATCTCTTTTAAACATAATTGAATCAAGGAGAGGAAAAAAGTTTCATAAAAATATCTTTGATACAATATTAATCCATGTAGAGAATGAATGAGGACGATATCATTACAAAATAAATCCATTGGAGAATAAGTAACAACTAGGTTTGTTGATATCGATGAATGGAAATAATATTAAATGATCATTAATATAATGTCCCCTAATGTAAAACTCTATCACAAGGCCAAAAATGTTTGGGATTCCACTTGACAATAAGGATGTAAAAAAATGTGAATCATAAAGCTTGAGATCTGGAACACAGTGATGGTGGCATGAAAATAGGTGATAACTATTGATTATGTTCGAAAAACATCATCAATGTCACATTAGCCTATAATGAGGATTGAAAATGGGGTTCAACCACTGACCATGATTGAAATACGGGACCTATAGCCAATGTCATTTGAGGTCCTTAGGGACATTGGCCCAAGATAGCAGGTAAGCTATTGCAGAATGAGACCAGGCTATTAAGGGGTCCCTTCAGACATGGAAGAGGATAAGGATCCAAATAACAAGCTGATGAATCTTGGATATAGAATGATGGGAATGTCCTTGTGGAAATTCCACACTTCGGGATCTTTTTCATAATGCATCTATGTATGACAATAAGATGTATCAAATAGAGGGAGTTTAGTCCCTTCCCAATGACAAGGGTCCTGAGGTTTCACAGTTCTAGCTTAAGTTCGTAGGATTGGACATTAAGGGGAGGGTGGACTGATTTAATTGATTGTTCAGAGAGCAACTAAGTATCCTAAATCAGTGTGTAGTTCCCATAGGGAGATCTTAGTTTAAGGTCATAGAACTCATACCAGATTGGGAAATGAAAAGAGATCCACATGGTACAACTATTGAAAAATTGAACATGAATGAGAAAACAAGATGTACTCACCACACCACATTTTCCCAAAAGTGTTTGTGCCAAGGGTATAATAAGATGGTGAAGGATTTTAGATACCTAGGGCTGGACATGAAGACAAGATGCATGGGCGTTCCTAAGTATCCCATGAGGATGGGAATCAATCCATGTGTAGTTCTAGAAGATGTCGTGTTGTTTAACATCTTATAGTAAGGATGTGGAGTGGTATTAGTATATTGTCATAGAGCTCGAACCATAGATGAAACTGAAGGAGGGAGACACGTAGTGAAGTAATTACTAAATCCGATGTGAAATAGGAGTGTAAGAGTCCATATAACTACAATGTGCTCCCCAGGAAACTTCTAGGTTGGGGGATGAAAAGTAAAAGTTAGGTTGGACCTGAGGCAATGTTCCCAGGCATTTTTAAATACCCAATGAGAATGGGAATCAATCCATATGTAGTTCTGAAGATAGCATGGTATGGTACCAGATCTAGGGATAGGTCGTGTGGGTTTGACCCTGACACCAAAAGAAGCGGTATTTGATAGATCTTGTTTTTTCCTTTAGGATATATGTGTGTTTTTTGTGAAGTGATAAACCTTGGATAGGGAATATTATTTTCACTACTAGAACCAAGCCATATGCTGGAATTTAAAAATGGTATGGTGGATAACCATTACCCAACATGATGTCCCCTCAAATGAGGACACCACGATGTCGTTCCGTTTTTCGTCGTGCGACCAGGATGATAATGTCACAGTTTATGGTTGTGTGGTATGACCAAAAATGTATTTTAACATCGTGCAATAAAGACACAATATTTTAAAGTCATGTGATACCATAATGGGAATTCACATGACCTGTTAAAGCTTACCCGACGTGAATGTGGATGATGTCCACTTCACACCAAGCATGATTCTGAAGAAGAATCCTTAGGCTGAGGGGATAGAAGAGGCTAGAAAATATGGGGTTGGACCTATGTATGAAATGACCTGGTGTTCCGACATATCCCATGTGGATGGGAATCAAGCCGTATGTAGTTCTTGAAGTATAATTTAACATCATGCGGGACTTAACAGTTTAAAGTCATGAAGAACCATATACAACATAACGTCATGAAGGATGACATACAATTTAATGTCATGCGGGACATAAGGTAGGATAGAATAGATCTTAGAAGGGATATATGTGGTAAGAAAATTGAAAACCCGACATGAATGAGGCCATAATCCCACACACGCCACACCATGCAATCCTATAAGAGTCTGGGGCTAAAAGTCTAAATATAAGAGATAATTAGGGGAACCTATGATGGACCCAAAGATGATATGTGTTGGAATTACTACATATCCCATGAGCGTGAGAATAAATCCATACATTGTTATAAGGGTATGACATATAAGAAGATCTTATTTTAAGGTATTAGAGCTCGGAAACCGAGGGAGCTAAACTCTTCCAAGAGAGTATAGATCTAGATTTGATTCCTAAGACCACGTGAGCCATACTAAGGGAGGGAAACAAGGGCAGAAGAGGTCTTCAAAACACTTAGGATACGTGTGAAGGGGAAATCAGTGTGAATCCCTGAATGACACCGTACCGCAAAATTTTCCTCCTAACATGAATATGCGCACTGATGGATTGTTCCAAGAGTGTTGAAACTCCACTTGGAAATGATGCAGTGGAAAATTATGTGAATCATGTAACCGATATTTAGGGATTGATGGGGTCAGTGTAATGATGGAGGATAACTATTGACTGTGGTTGAAACATAGTATCCATATCGTGTGCCCTGGAATGGTAAAATAATTGAGTGTCAAACGCTGACCATATTTGCAACGCGGGACTTGTATCTTTTTTTCTTTGAAACCCTCTAGGATGTTGGCCTATAATGGAAGGGGATCCCTTGGGCCTAGAATCCATTTCAATTGGGGGTCCCTCCTGATGTGAAAGATGATTAAAGACCATATAAAAGGGATCATGAAGCTTGAAAAATGCGTGAAAGAATGTCAAGGTAGAATTTGACACTCTAGGCTCTGAACAAGAGTACTTCTGGACACATTGGTGAAGCACCGAAGAGGGTTGAGGGACCCAAGTTGAGAGCAGCCGGCAAGAAAAGATGAGTGTTGGGAAAGAGAGAAAAGGGGACTCTAGAGAGAGAGGTACATGGCGTGGTTGTTACAAACTAGTCATGAATGGGTGCATGAGTCCATACCACACCATGTACCCACCCCCGAAAGGACTCAGGCCAAGAGGCTAGAATGATATATGTTTTAAGAGATGAGGCTGGACTAGATGACTAGATGTTCAGGAGGTCCTACATATCCTATAAGAATGAAAATCATCTAAATGTTGTTTTGAAAGATTTCATGCAGTTTAATGCTATGTGGTAAGGATGGTGGAGATCTTATTTTATGGTTATAGTGATCAGACTAGGGATTCCAAGTTTAATGTCCTGTACGTGAAGCATTAAAAGAGAAAAGGGGGGAACCATCATACCTGCTATGTGGGAAGCAAAAAAATGGAAACAATGATCGAGGATATCATCTGACCATGCTCACAACACAATATCCATATTGTATGACTCGGGATGGGGGAAACAATTGAGCATCGACCATTGACCATATTCGCAACATGAGACTTGTGTAAATTGTCATCCAGAATCATCTGGAACGTTGGCCGGAAATGGTAAGAGATCCCTTGGGCCTACCATCCATGACGTTCGGTGGTCATTTCGAATGTGATATATGCTAGATACCAAAGTTGATGGGGCACACAATGTGTTGTGGGACCTGTGCAGTTCAATGTCTTGCGTAAAGGATGAGAGATGAAGGTGGGATGTTTCTCCAGGGGATATGTGTGTCATGGGAAAAGGAGCTCGACGTGAATGTGGAAAATAGTCCACACCACACCACACAATCCTAGTTTAGAACTTCGTCCAAGTGTGGGAAAAAGGTTGACCGTCCATGGACAAGGATGTCCTGGATGACTATATACACATAACCCTTTATGCGGGAAATTCGATAGGAAATCTACAAATCCCACATGTGCAATGCTCAATGTGGGAAACAAGGAATAGGGTCAGGATCTACCAATCATAAAAGAGTATGGAAATGAGGGTTGAAGATCAATCAAGGTCTATCGCAACTAGGTCAATACTCTTATCCAAGGTGGATGGATGTTTGAAGAGGTTGTTGGACAAAATTAAATCAGTGCACCCAACATTTGGGACTTATATGGGTGGAGACAACCATGGAGGATGGATTTTGATTGTAATCAAAACACAACATCCATATTGTGTGACCTGAAATGGGAATGACAAATGAGTGTCGACCATGGGCCATATTCACAATGTGGTACTAGTACCAATATGTTGTCTAAAATCCACAAGGGCATTGGCCTAAAATGGTAGGAGATTCCTTGGGCTGGAAATCTAGGCCATTTAGAGGTCCTTTTGGTTGTGAAGGGTGATGGATACCCAAAATGGAGGTGATGAACAATGCATAAATATGTATGTGCATTTTAACATCATGCAGGATGAGACTTGAGGGGATACCCAAGAGTCTAGGGCTGGTCCTATGGAAAAAATTTCCAGGCGGTCATATGTATCCCATGAGGATGGGAATCAAGCCTTGCATAGTTCTGAAATGGCCATGCAGTTAAACTTCATACGGTAAAAACATGGGAGGATAGTAGAACAAGGAGAGGCACATGGTACAATTTTCGTGATCCTGATATTAGTGGGGCCAAAGAAGCCTACCTGGAACTATGTAGGTTCCTCCAAGAGAATTATACCAAGGGGGATATCTAAAGAGTAAACTGGGGGTTGGACTCAAGATGAAGCATCCGAGCATTCCTACATATCCCAAGAGGATGGGAATCAAGCCATTCGTAGTTCTTGTAGTTTAACATCTTGCAGGATGACACATAGTTAAAAATTATGTGGGAAATAACAGTTTAAGGTCGTGTGGGACCATATACAGTTTGAAATCCTATGGGATGATATATATTCTAATTTCATGTAGGACTTGAAAATACATCTCCCGCTCATAGTTTAACATCATGGAGGTCAAGTGAAGAATAGTTTTACATCATTCAATTTGGATGAACAACACATTTTAACATCTTGTGGTATGGATGAAATAGTTTAATGTCATTAAGGACTAGACAGCTTAAGGTCATATAGGATCAGACAGTTTATGGTCATGTAGGATAAAACAATTTAAGGTTTTGTAGGACCGTAATTCAGTTTAGGGTTGTGCAGGACCGTACAGATTAAGGTAATGCTGGACCATAATGCAGTTTTGGGTCTTGAAGGACCTTATCGTTTAAGGTCATGTGGGACCATAAAACTCATGAAAAGTATATCTTGAGGAACATGGCATTGGTGGGAGGGGTTATACAGTCACCATCCATGGTAACCAGGGGGTATGTACTATTGTAGTAAACGTTGTGAATGATGTACGACCCTTCCCATTTGGTCTCCAACTCGGTTGGTTTCCTACCAGGTATCATTGGTGTTATTAAGGAAAAAACCATGTCACCTTGAAAGAATGTTCAAAGGAAACCTTTCTTATTTAATCCTCCACATATCATGTTCTTATGCCTTAACATATTGTGTAGGGCACAAAGCCTGTTCTCTTCATGTTAATCCTATTCAGCTAGATGGATTTCAAATACTTTATCTGGAAATTTCTAATTATATATTACTACACACTCTGAGGGAAATTAAATCTTGTTTGGAAGAACAACCTTCGTTCCATACACCAGGGAATATGGGGTCACCTATGTGGAATTACGAGTCATCGTATGATAATCCCATAGGGCCTTGGGGAGTTTGTCTGACCAAATCTTCTTGTTATGATCAACCATTTTCTATAGAATGTTAGAGATTTTTTTGTTGAATTATTTGATCTATAAATTTTCTTGTGGATGATAATGGGAGGTATGGTTAGAATGGATGTTTTACTTAGCATGCAATTTCTTCAGCTCAGCTACTCGGATGTTCATGTCATTATCAGTGAGGACAGCGTGAGGGACTCCAAATTGGTAAAAGATATTGGAGCTCACAAAGTCAACGATGGAATGTTCCTTGACCTCCTTGAGCGGGATGGCCTATGCCCACATGGAGATGAAATATGCAGTGGTTAGGATGAACCTGCACTAGGGAGTTGTTGCCGTTGGATATGTTCCAATGACATCAAGTCCCTAGACCACGAAGGGATAAGAGTAAATGGTAGTGTGGAGAGGCTCTGGTAGCCGATCCATAAAGTTATCATGAATTTGGAAAGAATGAAACCTTTTGGAGAAATCAATGCAGTCATGAAATATGGAAGGCCAAAAATACCCCAGTCTTTGGATATGGTGAGATAGTTTCAGCCTGGTCTGATGAGCCCCACTGGAACCGGCGTGAAACTCCTACTTGACATGAGAAATATCAACTCCTTGAATGACATGTAGGAGGACCCCATTAAACCCCAACATGTAGAGGATATTCTCATGACTAGGACGATCCTAGAGGGAAAGCTTTAATGCTCAACATTAGAATCGATCACACTTGGTCTGATCCACTGTGTGATTACTATGCTGGAGGTATTCGGCAAAGGAAGTTCTCCAGTTGGGAGTCACCTCAATCGCTGCATCTGGTGGACCTGGAGGTCATTATGTGGAGGCACCAGCAGTAAGGTGGCTCACCAATGGGATTCCATCTTCATATGGAGTAATGCGATTGATGACACTCCTTTTGCGACATGGATAATCAAATCAACCTGTTCGGGCGCAACATGTTTTGAAGCTAGGCTATCCAAAGGCGTCAGTTCAACCATTCTGGGATCGTGGGACATGACTGACTTCTGGCTGAGATGGGAACTGAGCCATATGTTGGAGGGCGCATTCCTACAATGCTACAATATCTGGTTTCTTGAAGACATAGTCACCATTTATTTTCTTGATAACTAGTTTGGAGTCCCCTTTTACATGAATGTGGGTAACACCAATCTTGGGGGCCGGATTGAGGCCAGTGATGAGAGCCTGATATTCCACCTCCTTGTTGGTGCAACCTTCTGATAGTAGGAACAAATATGGAAGAAAAAATTATGTTGGAGTGAAGTAGATGACACCCATGCCTACTCTGTTGAGCCTGGGGCCATTGACCCCTCAGCCGGTGGGGCTCCGGGAAGGACCATCAAAGTGAGTTTTCCAGCACGGAGTGTCCTAGTCCACCGAGAGAATCACCTCATTGGGGAAATCAAGGTCTATGGACTGGTCCACAGGAGCTAGATGGGCAGAAGAAAATATACCAATGATTTCCCCTTAATAAACTTATGAGGGACAAACATGATGTAAAATAGATGAAGGATTACTTCACACCGACCTGGACGTCTTGTCAACATTGGGTGGTTCGGGATATACTTCAACAAATCCACTTGGGACACCATCTGTACATCATGATGTTATATGTAATGTCACAATTCTCCGTACTTCGAATACCAGCATGAGGTAGCTCTTCTAGATAGGGTAGTATCTGGTCTCTGTATCGAGGAGCATGTGGCTGAGAGAGTAGAGAATATTATTTATCCCCTCATTGTTCTTCTGGGAGATAAGGGGGATGAGAGATCACTCCAGGGTGGTCAGATAAAGTACCAATGGCTTTTTGGAGACAGGTGGCATTATTATCGAAGGCTGTACAAGATACTGCTTTATTTCCTCAAAGGCAGTTTGACAGTCTTCATACCACTGGTAGACAATGCATTTCATTCATGAGTCAAGAAAAGCGATTACACTTGCATTCCATATTCAAGACGAATCAACGTATGTATGCTAAGTGGCCTTGAAAACCATAAAGAACCCAAATTTTTATCAGAGGATGCATCTGGATAATGGCCTTAATCATATCTAGGTTAATTTCAATGCCCCTGTATCAGGCAATGAAACCGAGAAACTTTTCAGAGGTGACCCCAAAGGGACACATGCGTGAGTTTATCTTCAAGTGGCGGGAACGAAGGATGCTGAACACTTTATCATGGTCTTTGAGATGGGGCTGGAACTGGCTGGAATTTACAACCAAATCATCTGCTTAACATTCCACCAGTGTCCCGAGGATCGTCTTAAATATGCGATGCATATCCAACTGAAAGGTGGAAGCAACATTTTTTAAACTGAATGGTATTCCTTATTAATAGAAAGTACCTTGTGGTACCCTGAATTCCTTAGACTATTCATCCTCAGGATCCATTTGGATCTGGTTATTCTCGTAGTACCAATCCATGAAGGAGAAGTCTTGGAACAGAACTGTTGCATCAATCAAAAATTCCGTCATTGGAAGGAGAAAATAATCCTTCAGACATTGATGGTTGTGATCTCAAAAGTTGATGCAGACTCATATTTTTCTATTCTTCTTCCTAATTGGAACAATGTTGGATAGCCATTTGGGGTACTGGACCTCTTTAATGAAATTGGATCTGTAGATCTTATTAACTTCTTCCTCGACCATGGAACTGTGAGAAGGGCTCATCATTCTGAGAGGCTACTTGAACACGAAGGGATTTTCTGGGAGACTGAGGTGGTGGATAGATACCTAAATATATAATCCTGAATTATCATCATAGCTCCATGAAAATACATCACAATTTTGTTTGAGGAAGTCAAGATACTTTTCTTGCTCCTCGATGGGCATAGAGGCCCTGATCAGTGTGGGTTTTTCGTCCACCTTGATTCCGAGGTTCACATGTACCAATTCATTGACCATGGTGCAGACACCCTCTTCAATGGAAGGAGGAGAATACTCTAAATCCTATTCTTTACTTATGGGCAAGGGATACTTGGTGGGAGGTGTTTCCTATGAGTCAACAGATCCTGATGGGAGACAAGTACCAGCCTAAGCAGTGGTGGACACTACATCGGGGGACTCCTGTTCTGCTGATACCATGGTTATGAAGTTGTTAATCCAATACCATCTGGTATTCAGCCCAGAAGACCATGCTTGATGATATTGAATCAATAGAAACATGTTTTCTTGATCCAATTTGTCCCATCCCAACGGAACATTTATGGTGCATTGCGGCTATCATGGGGCATACATCATGATATCTTATCAGCGTAGGGGGCTATAGGATCACATGAACCCGATTCGTGTAGGTTTACGAGTTGATATTCTGGCATTTCTAGGAATTGGGAATGTGACCCCCTTGTTCCAAAAACAATAAATAATTGTCCCATGTCCGGGGTTGTAGCCTCTAGTCAGTGGATCCAAAATCTGTAGGAATCATCTAGATCTATCCACGGCTCAGTTGTAGCCGTAGAATGCTCAAAAATCATTAGCCAAATTCTTCTTGTATTTTCTCTTGTAATTTTTGGCATCCAGTTAGTGGGATTCACAAGAGGAAAAGGGATATGCGCTACCTTGAAGTTTTCCCACTCGACCATTAAGGGAGAAATCCAAGAACTGGTGATATGAAGAAGGAACCGCTGCAGGTAGGTGGAGCCACAAACTACCCATAAACGCATTGTAGGCGGTGTTCCAGGACACAACCAAGAATTCAGAGTTGGCTACCATGACACCAAACTCGGTATTTAGGTGGATCTTTCTGTCCAATGCATGTTCATTCATGTCATAACATTGGATTTTTAGGTCCGAGGGACTCAGGTATACCTCAGACAACCCTTGTTTTTTGCAGTGTCTGAGTCAGTATTAGGTTGATCAAAGAGCCTCTTTCAATAAGAAAACAATGAACCTTTATGCCATTAAAATGGATGGTGATGTACAATGGGTGGATGTGCCCTGTATGGGAGAGACTTTGTCTTCTCCATTGAATGAGTTGATGGACTGACATTCAATATGATCGGCATCCTCAGCATAGAAGGCTTATTTGGTGGCTACATATGTCTCAAACTGAAGGGGGCTTCTAAAAGCCTCAGCATGAGATTCACACATATCCACTAACAAGATAAGAGAATCAAGGATGGAATGCCTTGCTAGAATGTAGGAATGATTATTGAGGACATCTTACTTTTGTGCTAGGAGTAAACCTCTTCTTATAGGGGGCTGACTGAGATAGAAGGTATGTTGGGCCCTTCCAACTGGACCAGTAGCTGACTGGTGCTGGGAATATCCCACTACTCACTAGTCAACATTTTTGGGGTGAACATCGTATGAGGTCAAGACGACTGATCACAATGTGGTTGGGATGACTATTCCTAATTCAACAACAATAACTATGGAGAAATAAGGCTCGTTGACACCAAATGAGAAGGTTGTGCATGTTGAGCTATATGCTAAGACTGCTTTCTAGTTTTGGTGGCATGAACAACCTACCTAGATGTACTGACTAAGGCACTTTGATGACCCATATATACATAGCTCCGATGATGCTGGAAACGACTGCGGATGTTGGGAGGATCCGCCTGGCACTCCTCATCGTCAGTGATCATGTAGGGGTTTACCAGCTCTATAGTGTTAACTAAGGTGTTCCGTTGACTATCACATGAAGAGTCATCCACTACTGGGTGGATTCTGGGAGGAATCTCCATATTTGGGGTTCTGAAGTCAACGAGAGTACGAGATGATGATGGAATTGGTGAGGTACTTTTCCCCTTGTACCACCAAGGCTAGATCTTCTTAGAAGATGATGGCTGAGTCGTTGACATAGAGGTATTAACTGTGGGTGAAGCAGCGTCTTCTGAATGTTGAAATTGACTCATTCATGTACGAATAATACCATGAGCCTGAGTGATGGTCTTATGAGCCATCCAACCATCGAACTTTTAGGACCCGTGATTTGAAACCTGATGCCACTTGCCATCACTATCGCTGCTGTTATCGGGATTCACGAACACACATGCCACATTTTCTAGATCTAGGCCCAACCTGACTACATTTTTGTCGACCTGGTCTTGAATCAAATATTTAAACACCTATCACTGTATAAGGGTGTTCCCCAAGATCCGTTGATAGGGGAAATTGGTTGAGCGATTAGTGAGATCCACCTCTTATGGTCTCCTACATTCATGGAAATGTACAATTTCCACTTCCAGGACACTGAAAAAATAATTGGGGACCTGAGCCTCTCTAAATGAGTAGGTTCAGATTCTTCTGTCTGGGAAGGGGGCTCTAGTAGCCTGGCGTAGATGAAGGGCTGGAGGATCCTGCCTTGTAGGTGGAACCTAGTTTTCTCACCTAGTTGGTGGTAGTGAATTTTGCAGGGGCACACACTGATTCTGAGGTGGGCGCTGCTGGGTTGGAGGCTACACCTACGGTGGCGGGCCTCTGCGAGGCTATGGAGGTGGCTCCACCAGTAAAAATTCAAGTTGTTTGGGGGCATCTATTTGAGCCACTTCGGCGGGCTTGGCCCTCATGTCCCTTCTCACAGGGATTGAAAGAGGCATCAGACGTGCCTGCTTGGCCTACTTCAGGGATTCCTCCAGCGCTGGGCTTTATCAGAGAAGTCTTAAAATCCACCCAGTTAATTCTCGGTGATCAAAGAGAGGACCATTTCTATCTTGACACTCCATATACACATCATTAGGAATTTCTCTTAAGTCAGTGGCCTATCAATGGAGTATATGGGCCCTTTCCACCTGCCGACAATGTTTGTGATGTGCTCTTCGGGACTCTGTTTGCACTTTAAGAAGACTACAATACTCTATTTTCTATATTTTGGATATAAACTTATAACGAAATTTCCTACAAAGATTTTCCCAACCGGACACTATTTTGATGGGTAGCTGGTTGTGCCAGACGAACGATGGTCCTTGCAATGTCTATACAATGCATTAGATTTTGTCATCATCCTTCTATGTCAGGGTTCTCAACACTGGTCTACACCATGAAATGAATTGGGCCAGATGATAAAACGGGTCACCTCTCCCATTAATGTGGGAGAAGATGGGATTTCTAAAACCCGGGGGTGCTGGCATGTCATCCACCCATGCTGGATACAACTTTCCATCAGGTGGGATTGCCACTTGTCAAGTTTCTAAAGTTTCTAGGAGGGCGCTGAGTGCTGCCATTGGATCATCCGGGTGGGGGTTCCTATCTTGATGGGGATCCCTGACCACCAGCATGTTCAGAGTCTCTTCAACATGATAAGTAGGCCCAACAACTTATGGAGAGGCTCGCGGAATGACCTGTAGAGCAGCAGGGAGAACCTGAGCTGGGTCATGGAGATTTTCACGCCACTCGACTGGATTGTGGAACACAAACCTCACCCTCTTTCTGTATGATCTAGCCTCAATCCTATCTATGTGGTCAGGATGGTCAAGGTCACCTGGAGGCAATTCTCCATAGGGAAGTAATGTCTCCCCCTACTGCCCTGGTCCAGGATCACTGTAGTCCGGTCATCGATCCACAATGCATTCAGAGAGGAGGTCATCGACCATATTCTTGTGTTGCACAAGTTGGTGACACAACCCGTCCATTTCAGGTTCTTCCTCTACTTTCTACACTAAGCCAGATGGGTCAAAGGGTTTGACGGATCCAAGGTTCTCTTTACCCTTGTTGGGATTTCTGCTGGGGACCAACGCCTAAGTGGGAAAGAGGAGACCATTTAGATTTCTCTATTGACGAGTAATCATTCTCAACAGATCCAATAGGTGTGATACTACCACGGGGGTAGGTCCTCTCCAAGAACCTCTAGCTCATTATCAGCCCCCAGCATGTCGACTATGTTAACCGCCACCCTGCCCAGAGGCATATCCTCTATGCCGCAGGAAAAAATGGTATGTAACTAGATAGAACTGAAATGGAGGGCCACATACTTCCCCCAATGATGGATTTTAATGTGAGGATAATCTCCCTTAATTATCTTGCGGAGCACTTTAATGCTCTGGACGCATCGTTGTTGGAGGGTACTATGGGGACCTAGTGACTCTGGGTGCTGGGCCACGAGGAGTGCATCCAAATTAATCAAACATCATTGTTGGCTGATGTATTCAATGTGTGCCTCGCTCTTGGGGTAGGCCACTCGTCGATGATGAAAGTGAAAGTGAGTCTCCCACAGGGTCTGGTGATAGAAACCAACCTATTCCTGGGGGAGTGCTTCTTGTGCCTTGAAATTCAGTGTTGTAACCGACCAAAACATCTTTTCGAAATGTTCTATGATAAGAATTCCGCACAACATCCTTAGGCCAAACTAAGGGCCTAACCCTTCATGGCCCCGCTCATCAACTGGAGGCAGCTTGGGAACCTATATCAATATTGAAGTAGACCGTTGAGATGGTTGGATGGAAGGTGGATAATACTGTCAGCGGGATGAAAAGATGCCACATATTTGGCCATCCAAAGATGAGTGAAGTGAATTGGCCACCACATCGTGATAAGATGGACTAGAAACCATAGTTTCTGGTGAATGGACTATAGATGCTGGCAACATTCCCTACAATATATCATCTGTAATTAGTCCCCAAAACAACTCTATGTGATCTCTGGTCGAGGTAGAGGGTGCTTCTAGTGATGATGGTTGTTATTGCATGACCAGACTCTATGTAGATGCCAAATATTACTCCAAGATGTATCTGAGGAGGGAGGTGGGAATCTGGGGGACCTCACATTCTAGAATTATGAGGCTAATGCAACTCGTTCCTACCCCAACCCATGACATAGAGGATAAATGTGAGGGTTCTATTACTGAGTTGTATGCCACCTCAGAATCTGAGAATCAGATAGGATTAATCTTAGTCTGAATCTTCCTTGCATTCTTTTTGTGGTAGGGACAACCCGCCCTCCTACCAAGGGATGTCTCTTTGGAACATGGTATATTTCTTCCATGAAGAGGAACTTTTTCCGAAATGGTGCTAGGTTAGATAGGGTCCTTGTATTGATCAAGATGAACACGGGTAGGGCCTCTTTCCTGGGTTCCAATAAAGTGAGGAAGACATTATCTCCTCTGATTGTTGAGGTGAGGAGGACCTTCTTCGAAAGTTCTAAGGTAATTGGGTAGGACCCCACACTCGATATTGAACGAATGCGCAACATCTCCCTACTTGTGGTTTGTGGTAGGAGGAATGACTCCATACCTGATGCCATGTGGGTGTAAGAGGCTTCCTTACTGAGTGCCACTACCATGGGGAGGACCCCCATTCAGATTGAAGGTGGCATGATGCAGACCTCCACACTGAGCATAGGAGTGGGGAGGACCCACGTTCTAAATGATGACCATATGAGGAGGACCTTTGAATTGGATGTCATTGCCGCAAGTCAGTCTTCAGCATCCACCACCAACACCGTCAACGAGGAGAGTCAATACAGCCAGCCCATGGGGCGATTGGGGCCTCAATCCAAGATGGGTATATGAGTTCCCCTGTTCATCATAGAGAAGGGATAATAGTATACGTAGGTGGTGGCACGAGTCAGAGTATTCGATGACACTGACACCCCTTGACGTGCATCCCCCTTGTTTTGTGCTCGATACTGGTGTCGGGTCACCTGGACTGTGGCTAGCAGTGTAGGTACTTAACTTACACTCTCCTCAACCCATGGGACCGGGTGGCATCACTATCATGGGCTACTGGGGGACCTCCTTGGGATCCCCTGGGATGGGATCCTGACCAGGCTTGCCCAGACATCCCCCACCACATGATCGTAGGGGAGGGAATCCTCGAACCATTTCGAGGAGAGGCTAGAAAAACAGTTGTGCATTACAGTGGGGAGTAGTGGCTCCCTGCACGACCCTTGGGGGTGGTAGTGGTGATGCGGCATGGAATCCTGTAAATCATGGAGGGCCATATCTCGAGTAGGGATAATCCCCACCTCCTCGTATCGGTGGATGAGGTTGTTTATCAACCTTCTCTAAACGAACTCAGATGGGGATATGGGGTGTGGGCACCCAATATTTGTGGATGTGGAGACCGTTGTAGAAGTGGGGGATCCACATGGGATTACCATGTGGGCACTGCCCCTACCATATTTCAGTGTTTGTGTGGTGATCAGTTTCCTGTTATGGCAGATTGGGTCTTGGAAGGTAGAAAGATTAAACCATTAGTGTTGAAATAAGGATGTCGACATCCAGTGCCCCAACACCATTTGGTCTTACACGGCTGGTACGACGGATCCACGCTGATAATGTCACATACCGGGATGTACAATGTTCAGCTGCCCCATATTCTGTTGAGTTTCACACTAGGCCCACTATTTTCATGGTGGGACCTAACATGAAATAACTGGATCTGATGACATGCTAGTCCACTGATGTCTCGAATGCTACTAATCTCCACATTGAGAATAATAACATCACTTCGAGTTTACCATTTGTGTTTCTGATGCTTTCGCCAGGGCAAATGCATCTGTAAATCAAGGATGAAGACACGCTTATTGTTTCCCTACATTCCCGATTTCCAAAGGTGGGTGGAACCCATAACTTATCCAGGGACGTTTTCTCCTTGATTGAAAGGGGATGATGGGATATTAGTTCCTCCTTCCATGGATTCCTCCTCAGAAATCATCATACAGTCAGGGTCTTCCTTATAGATTAAGACATTGTTCATTATAATCTTCCCCAGTTCCATGTCTTCATGGACGCCTGTAAATTACACTGCTTCGGTCAGGACATTCTATGGGGTTCGGTCAGGGTAGCATTCTTTCAGTCAGTGCAATAGTCACGTTGGGCATAACTGGTGTGTCTGGACGCTGGAAAACTGCATGTATGGGTTTCTTCCCCTTATGATAGGGCTTATCAAGGGCACAAAATCTCATGGTGTCCCACATCGAATGTGGGGAATTATATGCCATATGCATGAATCTAATGTTTTCCTCAGCTTAACATGTTTAACACAGGGTATGCCGTGAGTTTAACATCAGGCGTAGACGCATAGGGCTGATCAGAACACTGGCAAGAATGTATCAGTGGGGAGAAACCCCTGGTGGGATCGCTGGTGCTGGGAATGACATGTGGTTAGTTAACTGAGATCTGCAAGGAGTAGTGAGAAAATGAGGGGGAATGATCCAACTGGGGTGTGGTGGCACAAATAAGAATTAGGATGCATGATTGAGAGTTTAGAGTTGATGAAGAATGAAATTGAACCGATGTGAGGGAGACGGTGAAGTTGGAATTGAGCCTCATATATACTTCCTACATATACCCATCGGAGAGAATCAAAGTCTGTGTAGTTCAGTTAGGGGTTTGGACACAAAAGGGTGCGTCCCATATAAAGGGGACCAGAAGGATGTGGAACCTCCATGTTGGGGCATGACTTTCTCGAAACACATTGTCTTCAAGGAAATACCAGTGTGAGATATGGGTGATGGGGTTGAACCTCAGGTAGGTGTTCTACATACCTTCCCTTGGAAAGGATTATGGTCCACGTAGTTTAGGATGAGTCATGGAATCGGGTTGTGCACATGGGATAATGAACCAATGACATGCAGGGGATTATGTGTGGTTAGATGTCCGAGTGGTTGGACGCCATGGGGGGGACCAATGATGTGAGTCCCAATGAAGAGGATGACAACGACTTACTATGGTATGGGGATCGTAATAGATTACCACTAGATGGAGATCACAATGGCTTACCATCAATTAGGGATGACAACATCTTACCACTGATTGGGGTTGAAAATGACTTACCGCTGATTGGGGGACAATTTAGTGTCATGTGGGACCAAAAGAGGAATACAGTTTAACATCACGCAGGATGGGGGTGGACCAACTTGTAGTAGTCGGGACTGATGGTTGTTGGGAATGAACCTCAGAGAGGTGTCCTACATACCCTGCCTTGGAAAGGATCAAAGTCCACGTAGCTCAGAATGGTTTGGTGAACCGATGTGAATGCATCGGGATTGATAGGTGTTGGGATTTATCCTCAAGGTGGTTTCCTATGTACCTTTCCTTTCCAAGGATTATAGTCCACGTAGTTCGGAATGGTTTCGTGAACCAACATGAAGGGGTCAGGACTAGTAGGTATTGGGATTGAACCTTAGGGATGAATCCTATGTACCATGTCATGGAAAGGATCAACGTCCACATAGTTCATAATGGTTGGATGCAGTTTAACATCATGAGGGATGAAGGTGAACCGTCCTGAAGTGGTTGGAAAAAATAGGTGTTAGTCTTGAACCTCATAGAGGCTTCCTATGTACCTTGTCTTGGCAAGAATCAATGTCTACATAGTTTAGAATGGTTTGGGGCTTACACTCTAGGTTTCCCAAGGAGGATGTTAAGGTTGATTCTTACTCCTAGCCTACATGACACATGCTCATTGTGAGAAACAAGAGGCAACATAGACCCGATAACCACATCTTGAAAGGTGCATCTGCCAAAAGTGAAATGGGACTTACACGTGGTTAGTATCCCAAAGAGGAAATAGGGGCTTACACATGTTTAAAAGACCATGGATATGAAGATTGGGACTTACTCTAGGATAGAGGCCGAAGTGGTGACAATGTCCAATGGGAGAGGGATGGGACAACGAAGGTCCATGTCCCCCTCTCTCCTCTGGTCTCTAGCACAGAAGAATAAAGGAAGAGTATGGGTACTAACTCTTACAAGAAAAGCTAGGGGCCTACACCAAGGTGGTTTCCCTTCCCCGAGGACATTCCCTACTAAAGAAAATAGGATCTCATTCCAGGTGAGAAATATTTCACTCATGTGGAGACCAGTGGGCGTAGGGAATTTTGATAATGGGGAACCCCGTGTAAAGTGCACTAGGTGGGGTCAAATTTTAACATCATGTGCTGAGGATGTTGGTGCTTGAAAGTTTAATGCATTGCAGCTCAGACAAGGTGGGTTCACTCCACACCCCTTTGGATATACATATCTGATACCTTTCGCCCATCGGGGAAGGTAATGCATCCACAATGTCGTGGTGAGGGGGTGATGTAGATCAATCCATTAAGGGGACCACATTAGAGTGGATATGTGAAGAAGTAATATCCATTAGCGTTCATATGCGAAGAAGATTGAGGTAAATCAATGAAATATAATGAAACGCCCATTGGACATTAAAATCACATGTGGTAGAAGAGCTTCATAAAGGTATGTGCTTAGTGAAGTGAAGTGGCCTAGCCTAGGCATAAGGGATTGGTGCATATAGAAGGTGCTTCATGAAGTGGAAAGGCTTTTGAAGAGTAGTGCTTCATGAAGAAAGGGTTCCATACAAAGCGTAGCATTACGAAACAATGTTCTTTGCAATGCACAATGTCCCTACCTTAGCATGTGGGTTACAAGTTCGTGTAGGGTACTTCGTGAAGCATAAATGCTCCGAGAAGACTCGAGCCCCCTTGGAGATCCACTTCCTTCATGAAAGCCCATGGTCTCTATGTAGGGCATCCCCCTTTGACGAGGGGATAAATTTAAGAAAAGGGAAAGGAACTTCGTGATGCTAAAGTACCTTGAAAAGATCATGGTTCTCATAGTAGAAATTGCTTCATGATTTGAGAGAAAAGAAGGAAAAAGGTCAAAGGATCCATCCTTTGGGGTCGATAAGAGCCCTGCATTTTTTGGAACATGGCACTATAAAGAAAAGTTCTCTCAGAACCATGCTACGTGGCTCTTTGTCGTAAAAGTGGTGCCTATCACCTCTATGCTCCATGGTGGAATTGAAAATATCAAATCACATCGTAGAGCCTCCTCCCTACTTGCTCTAAAGAGGCTTTTCAAATGTCAAATAGCATCATGGAGCCTCCCGCCACCTTGATACACTATGGTTTCATAGAGGGGATGCTTCGTGCCAGCCGAAGTGTGGCGGGGCTCCGAGGAAGAGCATCATGAGGTAGCCCTAGGGGCTTCATGCCTCCTCCTCCTCTTCCCAAATTTGGGCTCCAACAACATTAAAAGATCTTTAGTAAATTTTCTTTGATTTAAAATAATACCTTCTTTATTTCAAAAATTTAAAATCCATGAATGAATTTGAGTTCACCCATTAAAATAATTTCAAACTTATTTTGCATCATTTCAAAACAAATGAATACATAAATAATTTTTTGAATATAAAAAAATAATATCATAAAAGTAAATATTAACAACTGAAAAATCCTTATAAATTAAATTTATGGAAAGAGTTTTATCCACAATCCCTTTAGAAAAATCTATATAAATAAGAAAGGTGTTGAGCCTATCATACAAGTATCTTGGGGCCTATTTTAAACCATGTGAATATTTTTTTAATTTAAAAACATTATTTTGAAAATGGGTATTTTTAAAACTAGGTATTTTTAAAGAAAACCTCAAAGTCTATTCATTGTTTATGAATGTAACTTTTTGCAACTAGTATTGATTTATTTCTTACAATAGTTCCCCCCATGATCTACTTTATTTCTAAACACCCACATAGTGCATATAAACATGGTTTTTTGGGGGTTATCAATATGTTTCCAAACCATGTTTCTTTCAATCCTGTTTAACTCTTTTTTTCATATCCATAATTGAGAATTCATTATTGATTTAATTATCGATGTTCATAGGTTCATGCTATGAACAAAGACATGATTTTCAAACTGGTTTCCTAGAGAATCTTTAGTCCATGTTCCTTCATCAAAGTCTCTAACTACAAAATATAAAGGATGATTCTTACGTTTTCTAATAGATATAGAGATGAATATTTCAAGTTCATCAATTGGTTTAGTTTCCCATAAGTTATAATCTGTAGAGCTTAGAGAACCATATTTTGTTACTTGTTTAACAAATGAATCATAAGTTTTAGTATTTATATATAGATTGTATATATTATCCTTATGATTTGCTAATGAGGTTTTGGATTCTTGATGATTTCTTTCATTAAACCTCACATGCATAGAATCTTCCATACATAGGTTTTTATTCTTAAAGATAATATAAGATTTATTAGAGGTTGAATAACAACGGAAAATCACTTGATCACAATTGGGGGAATATTTTTTTTTCTGTACTGTATTTTTTAATGAGAATAAAGTCTTTACAACCTATAAATTATATGTAATTAACCTTTGGTTTCCTATTATTACACATCTCATTTGGTGGGGTTTCCTTTGAATAATCTTGATTAAAACTTTTTTGATTATATAGAAATCTGTATTCACAACTTCTACCCAAAAAAATTATTAGATCATATTCAATACACATAGTCTGATCTATTTCTTATAAGGTTATACTTATATTTTATACAGTCCCATTCTGTTGGTGTTTCCTAGGAGTAGATAAGTTATGACTATAGACATTTTATGAGAAAAAATACTCGAAGTCTTGATTTTTAAACTGATAGCTCTGATCACTTCACTTTTATTGGATTCAATGTCTAGTTATGTTTTCCACAAACCTAGAATAATAGATGAAATAGGAGGATGCCTCACTTTTGTGAGATAAAAATAAATTCTAGGTATAACAAAAACATTCATCTACATGAAAATTGACATAAATCTTCTCATTCAAACTTGAAACTCTATAAGGTCCAAAAAAATCCATATGTACCAACTCAAGAGGTTGAGAAGTTGAAATTTCATTATTTGGATTGAATGATATTTTTTGATGTTTCCATTTTTAACAAGGATTATATAAGTTCTCATTTGGAAAAGACCTTTGGGTATATACATTAGTAATACTTTTCTAGTAAGGTTTATTAGATATTGAATGTAATAGTGGCCTAGTCCCATATGCCATATCCAAAACTCTTTTGGGAAGGTTCTTAAGAAATAAGGATTTGTGTGTCTAAAGAATCCAGATAAACAAGATATTCATTTTTATTTGTAAAAGCAGTAAACCCTTTTTTTATAATTGAAAACATTTCCAGAATAATTTCCAAATTTAACATTAAATAAATCATCACATAATTGTGAAATGTTAAGAATATTGTACTTATGAACATAAACATAAAGAAATTTAGAAATTGAAAGTGATTTAGTGTCACTGATTTTTCCAAGGGAAATTATGTTTCCCTTTCCATTGTCACAGAAGGAAACACGTCCACCATCAATATTTATGAGGTTTATAAAACTGGAGTAGCCCCTCTGTCATGTGACTTGAACACCCACTGTCCTAATACCATATGATTTTTAAAACTAGGGGTTGTTAAAAAAATCCACACATATTTAACCATTGGGAATGAAATTTTGAAATCCATTTGATAAAGATTGAAAATTAGATATGTAATATAAGGTAGTAGTATTACAGTGGCTTCAAGTTAGGAAATATGTGAAAAGGATTCTTCATAAACTGTTCCTTGTTCATGACTGTAACATTGTGCAACTAGTCTAGATTTATTTCTTACTATATTTCCAGCTTCATCTACTTTATTTCTAAACACCCACTTAGTGTCTATAGTCAAGGTTTCATTGGTTTTATCAATAAGTTTCTAAACTGTTTTTATTTAAAACTTCTTTCACTCAATTTTCCATAGCCATCATCTAGAATTCATCATTGATATCTTCATTGATGTTTTTAGGATAAATCTATGAAAAAAGACTTGATGTTCAACTTGGTTTCCTAGACAATCTCCAGTCCATGTTTCATTGTCTAAGTATCTAACTGAAACATCAAAAGGATAGTTCTTACAGATTTAGAGAATGAAGGGACTGTTATTTCAGGTTCATCTATAAGTTGAGTTTCCCATTAGCTTGAATCTAGAGAGTTTAGAGAATGGGATTTGGTGGCTTATTTAACAATTGAATCATAAGGTTTAGGATTTATTTATATACAATAAAAATTATACTAAAGATTTTCTAAAGAGGTTTTGGATTCATGATGATTTGATTTATTTAAAAGAACATGCATAGACTCTTCCACACATATGGTTTTCTTCATAAAGACTCTATACGATTTATTGGAGGTTAAATAACCTAGATAAACCAATTCATCACTCTTGGAGGAAATGTTTTTAATATTGTATTTTTTATTGAGAATAATGACTTTGAAACCACAAACTTTGAAGTAATTAACCATTGGATTTCTATTATTCCACCTCTCATATGGGGGTTTTCTTTAGAATAATCTAATTAAAATGCTTTTGATTATATAGCTTGTGGTATTCATAGATTATTCCTAAAAATAAATTAGTAGATCATATTCATTTGGCATAGTCTGAGCAATTTCTTATAAGGTTCTATTTATCATTTATATGACTCCATTCTGAAAGTGTTTCCTTATAGTATATATTCTTTAGATAACCATTTTTTGAGAAAAAGGATTCGATCTCTTGATTTTCAAACTCACAGCTCTGATCAATTCTTTTGAAATTGATTATATGCCCAGTTATGTATCCCACTAACATAGAATACTTGTTGAAATATGAGGACGCATCACTTTGTGAGATAAAAATAAATTCTAGGTATAACGAAAAAAATCTTCTACTGGAACATTTCAAAAATTCATCTCATTCAATCATGAAACCCTAGATGGTCTAAATAAATCCAGATGAACCTACTCCAGAGGTTGATAAGAGGAAATTTTATTATTTTTATTGAATGATATTTTTTATATTTCCCTTTTTAACAAGTATTTAGATACATTTTCATTTAGAAACACCATTTTATATATATCCTTGAGTAATACATTTCTAGTAACCTTTCTAAGAGATTGAAGATTACAATGCCCTATTTCCCTATTAAATATCCAAGAAACTTTATGAAATGTTCTTATGAATGAAATATTTTGTGAGACTAATGAATCCATGTAAATATGATATACATTTTTATTTCAAAAAGCAGTAAACACTAAATCATTCTTATAATTGAAAAAATTACAAGCATCAATTTCAACTCTAACATTAAAGAAATCGTCACATAATTATGGAAAGCTTAGAACATTGAATTTAAGACGATAAATATGAATAACTTTAGAAATTGAAAGTTATTTAGTGTCAACGATTTGTCTAAGGCCAATAATTCTTCCCTTTGCATTATCACCAAAGGCGACTTGTCCACCATCAATATTTATGAGGTTTATAAAGATAGAGTAGTCCCCTTTCATGTGACTTGAACACCGATTGTTCTAGTTCCATAATCTTTTACAATATATCTTCAATCATCTTTCATACAAAAATAATTTAGAAAATAAAATACATTGGTACCCATACTTTTATGGGTCCCGTAATATTAGTACTTAAGGCTTGATGAACCAATTTTTTTTCAGGGTTTCCCTATAAATAGGTTTTAATGTTTCGGAAAAATAAAATCTATTAGGTCCAGAAGAACTAGTAGACGAAAAAGATGAACTGCTACAAAAACAAGCTGAAAATTTTTCCAAACTGGGCATATAATCAATTTTTCTACATTTAGATAAAAAATTGGTTTTAACCATTTTTTTCTCAGGTTGATAAGCAATAGCAGTAGTACATTTTTGAGAAACCTATTTACTATGAATTTTTACTAAGGAATCATTACCATTTGTAAACTTATCATGAACCATTATAATAGCCCAGTTTTTAGTATTGGTTCTGTATTCTCATTAAGCGGTTGAGAATTATTTTTTGATTCCATAATATGTTTATATTTGATAGTAGTATAAAGAGCTTGTTTTTTCTTAGGAGATTAATATTTATCCTTCATATTATCACAAGTATCCCCAATAATTTTACAATATTCAAACATTTCTTCATAATTCATATTTTTAGAATTATCATATTTAGATTCCTATCCAGTATAATAACTATTCTATATAGAAGATACAACAGTTAAATTAGATTTGTTTTTCATAAAACATATGTTTTCTTTGTCATACATTTCATCGGAACATTATTCAAATTCACTAGATTTATCCACAAAGGCACTCCAGGTATCCTTCATTGCCTTCTTCTACATTATATATTTTTCCTCATACTTATTATTATACATTTGTATGGGACAACATACATTCACATATCTTTTTTTTTCATTCATAACAGACTATTTCATTAGTGTTATCAATACTTTTTCAAACCTTTTCATTGTTACCTCTGATTTCATAAATCCCTATATAGATTATCTTTCTAAAGAATTTCTTTATTTCGTATAATTTATTAAATCTCCTATATTGTAGATCCATTTCCTCACCACTATCACTTGTTTCATCTTAATCACTAGAACATTCAACATGACCTTGAACTTTCTCTTTTTTTTGGATGTATTGGTTTTGAAATCCACTGACGTTCTTTTCAGTCCAACTTTTTCTTCTCTTTAGACCTTAAGTTCTTCCTTGTACATCATTACTTTCAAATTAGACCCTTTATAGGAAGTAAATAAATTTCACAAGATACTCAAATTAATACTGTTGTCCCTATCCACCTTTCTAAAAGATATCTTTACATCCTCATGATTTTTTCTTTTGTATTGACTATCTTTCCCAATGAGATCATTATATTAATAAGATCACTGAAGATAAGATATATATCAGAGATAGAATCATCATGATTCATTTTGAAATAATCATATTTAATAGTATATTTGTTAAGCCTCATTTCATTAACATTAGTAGCTCTATCAGGTGGAACAATTATAGTATCCCAAATTTCAAAGGATGTTTTACATGTAGAAATCCTATTGAATTTTTCACCACCTTGAGCACAGTATAAGGCATTCATATCTTTACAATTATTATTATATCCTTAGAGAGTTTCATCATCCAACTATTTTTATTATTAGTAGAAAACATATATTCATCAGCTATAGAAGAATACATTTAAAGTCCATGCATTCAAAATGAATTTTCCTTTTGAGTTTCTACTAAGTATAATTTCTGTCATTAAAATAGAGAGGTATTTTGGTAGTATCACCTTCCTTTTTATTCTACGTTTAAAAAAAAAATCAACAAGCTTCAAATTTTGAACTGACAGAAATTTTGAGATATTTAAAATCACAAATAAAATCATTTTTGAAAAGATATTTGAACATGATTTTAAACAGATGATACCAAATATTGGTCAGAGCATGATACTGAAGCGGTGGGGGGGGGGGGGGGAATTAATTCTTCTATGAAATGTATCTAAAATTGCTTATATATAATTTCTCCAATTAAAGAAAAAAAACCATCCCAGTTAATGAAAGAAAACTAATTTATAATAGAGTTGATCTTTTGAATGACTTATCAAAGAGTTTTTAATTATATGTTAAAAAAAATTAGTTACTATTTTAACTTTTGAAATAAATATACAAAATAAAATTATAATAAAAACACAATCTATGATTAACTATCAGAGTGAAAAAAAAGTTTTTTTTTGTGAACAAATAAATCAGTGGAAATAGAACATTAAAGGGAAAAGCAGAATTAAAACAAAATGTTTAGTCTCAAATGGAGACTTAGTCATCTCCACTAGGTTATCTCCTATGACCAAGCAATTTATATAAATAAATTTTGATCCAAACTCTATATCAGTGTATAGAATAGTATAAATAATAGTCTAGGTTCACCAGACCTATTCCACAATTTTGTGGGAATGTAAAAACAATGAGGCCAAATAGAGTCCTCTTATGTTGTTATCCATGGGTAGTGAAAAATAATTGGGTTATGAAGATATATATGTATCTTTTGGTTTTTAGTAGGATTTGGAGTGTGTTTTTATATAGATACACATACAGTGATCAATATTTGAAATAGTTCTCAAACAGAGTGTAAATTAAAGATAATAGGGTAAGAAGGCTTCATGTGATTTTCTATGAATCTTGAAACTCTTGAAAATGTGTTGAGAATCATATTTATTCCCGTTAGGGAAAAAGAAACCCAAAAAGAGTGTCAATAGAGGTTCTATTTTCTATATCTAGTGTGGTTTATGATTTGGAAGGTGAGATCTTCTTCTTTCTTATAATGTTGCTGTAATAAGTTCTCTGGTTTGAGTTCTCAATTGATTTTATCATGTATCTACAGATTGTAGTTCTTGAGTGTTTCTCATGAACATCATCAACTCAATATATTTCTTTATATTTACTCCTATTTTGATCTGATCATATCTTTATGCACTGTAGAATACTAGGTGTATGTACCTCATACCTCATACAACATTCTGAAAACCGTTAAATGATCTCTACAAAATACTTAAAATGTTATTAAAATAAATCATGAACTGAGCATCATAAAAATGACCATTAGTAATTATTTTTAATTTAAATGTGAAAGGAATCAATGATATTGTCTCAAATCGGTATGTTGGGAATGGTGACACAAAACCAGTGTCTTATACATAGAGCAATCTATAATCTGGAATGGTGAGTCAAGTAGTGGTAAATTAGGAATAGTAGCTCAAGAACAGTCTGTCAGGATTAGTAGGTCAGTCTGTTAGTAGGTAAAATTGATGTTCGTTCAATTATATTTTTCTTAATGTGATGGTTTCATCCATTTAATTTTTTTGAGTTGAGATATCAGTAATTTTATGTATCAGTGACTCAGTGCATCAGTGGCTTGATGCATCGATGACTCAGACTTCACAAAAACCCTATTTTCATCAGTATGTCATCCTATCAGTAACCTGATTCCATATTTGAGATTTCCAATAGTGATTTCACATTATTGGAGACTCATACATAGATGTGTTAGTGGGTTCATATCAAGGATAACTCAACCTAAACGGTTTCCCATACTTTGTCAAATATTGGAAACATGTCTTATGTTATGCAATACTAATGTATAAGATTAAGCTCATTTGTAAAAATGATTGAAAACATGAAAAAATAATTTAACATGATGGAACATGATTCATCATGATGTGTGTTCATTAAATCAAAGGTATTTGAAAAAATTGATTTTGAAATAATGGATTCACCTACTATTCCACCTTTTTTGTTTGATGTGGTTACCAAGGATGATCTAGAATCATTTAGAGAAAATATTATTTTTTATTTTTATGTGTGGATATGGAAATAAATTTCTTAGGTTACTTTGTTAAGTAAAAAATATGATTTATATTTGTTTAGGCTGATGATACAACATATTCTACTGAAAATAATACCACATACCTAATAATTTGAAATAGAAAACAAAAGGTTCTAAGAATTTATAGAATCATTATAATCCACTATCAAGGAGATGAAATATTTCATTGTTGCTTATATGGGTACCTTACCTGATAAATTACACAATCTTAACTCAATGTATTATTCTTTAATTTCCCATCATTTTGATGTTGAGATGATAAGATTTGTTGTTAGAGAAGAAATATGTGATGCTTCTACATCAGGTAGTGTTCCAGATCTGCCATAAGTTACATTAAGAAAAATTTGATTTAATAGTTACAATGTTATCATGTTGTTTAATGATTATGTAAAGGATATCAACTCTCACCGATAGACTATAAATAAAGTTATCAAGTACTATATTTCAATTATTTTCTCTAATAGTTTTATGAATTATCACTTTATGTTTGTAGCTAAAAATAAGAGGATGCCTCAAGTGATACAAGCGTTCAATGAGAAAGTAAACTAGTTTAATATCCTCAGTAGAGTGATTTAGAGGTTTATGGAATCTAATAAATAATTTACAATTCAATGGAAATAGGTGGTTCCATAATCATGGACATTAGAAGTGTCATGAATCTGTTTTTATAAGTTCATGGAATTGTTGTTGTGGCACATGTTGTCATACCAGTGATTTCCCATTTGACTAATCCAGACACTACAACAAAGTAGTCCAAACATGGAGTATCCAGATATCATAATGAACCTATTCCAACTCACTTCCACACCTTTTCCCTATCTTTTAGAGAGGTAATTGAATAACTTCACCCAATCATCATCAATGAGCCTCATACTATGATAGATATTTTTCAGCGGTTCCAAATGAAACCCGGGCCTCAATTTATACATCCTCTTACTTAGACAACAAAAAGGTAAAATCTCTTTTCATACATTGTACCTTCCAAATAAGAATCATTCTTATTTTACATTGGTATTTTATGGGGATGTTTTTGATGTTTTTGTAAAACTATTTTCTGTTACTTTTTGTAGCTAAATTTATGTTTTTTATAATTATAATTGTCATTGTAATATTCTATTTGTAAATGAAGTTATTAATTTATTATGAAATATTTTATAATCTCAATAGGGAAAAATATTATATGGAATTTATTTATATTAAATTAATATAGCTAATAGTTATACTTGTTTTTATTACTTACACATTAATTTTATTTGATACCACAGCATTTTATTAGTTTTTTTTCTTTTCGTGATTATCTCAGATACCAATTAATCAATTTATAACATTGATAAAATTCCTTTGTTTTCAAGTTTTATTACTTTGACTCCATATTCCATGAAATTTAAAAAAAACATGTATAAAATTACATGAATTGTGATTTTCAAAAAGGGAGAGATTATTGGAACCTTTGTTGGGGTGGTTGACACCCTTATTTTAATGATCACAAAATCATATTTATTATGAAAAGTAATGTGTTTTATGTTTTCTATCATCATTTTATCATGAGAGATAGATTGGAAAGTTCTGTAGATGTATGATTCACCATTAGACAATGACTCACTACTGAGATTGAGTCTTGACTAGAAAATATCAAATCATTGCTATGTCAAATGGATAAGTGTTGGAAACACTCACCATTGATTAAAACCACCAACAGAACATAATTTTTATAATATATGAAATGTATCAGTTCTAGAGGATGATGAATCACCATTTTACTATAAATTCCAAAAAAAAATGGATACACCTACCATCAGAGTTGATTCACCACAAAAATGGAAATTTAGCTAAGTATCGATAATAATTACCACCGGACCTGAGTCATTGTTAACTAGACTCACTACCAACCTGAGTCACTACTAGCCAAAATCTCTACCAAATTAGTAACTAACATACCCAGACACCACCAGGGTGTCTCACTGATAGATGTATAAAATGAAATAAAGTTCCACCTTTTAAAAGACTCACCACTATTATTCTTCTATTTATTATTTTAAATTAAAAAATTTTAAAATCTATATTATCGAACACATTTATAATAAATTTTTTTAATGATTGTGTATTAACTATTTATGAATGGGATTAGGGTTAGGGTCATACGTACTATATAAGAAGAAAGATATGGATGATTATATTTTCAACAGTTGTTAAAAAATGACGCACACTCCCACATGATGTGATGAGTAGATATAGTGCATACTGAAATATTCACGTACACAAGAGTTGGAACTCATTTATAAGGAAAATAATTATACAAACGTACTACATCATGATTAAACATGACTATGAGAGTGGAGAATAATAGAAATTCAAATCATATATATTGAACAAATGTGTTTCTAACACTATGTTCTGCTGTGCATTTCAGAATATTAACTCGAGACACATTTTTTATAATATTCAAGGAGACACAAGATAGGGATAATATCCTACAAGGAAACACTATAATTATACACATTTTAATTTCTATATTTTTTATTTATATATACCTTATTATCATTTTCTATATATTCAATATTTCCACACACAATGTCACCTTCACATAAATAGAAAGATATTATATGTATTCTAAAAAATCATTTACATGTTTCCCATGTGTTGTGGTAGTGGTCCAAGTGTGGAATGTTATCTTTTTCATCCCAAGATTAATATAGAAGTGGTCCTTATGTGGCTTGGAATGTTGTTTTACTAATGAATACTTGATCGAGGTTGTTGATCAATGTTTATTTTTATATAAACTGCTTGGAAGTAGGTGATTTACTAGTAGAGAGGACTATGTCCCAACATGAGACTAAAAATATTGAATTCATTTCTATAATAATTATTGTTTTTTCATGTATAATATTTAAATCTGATTTTTTTAACCACAATAAACAATACTTTGATAGTTTACCTTAAAAAGTGTCTATATAAGTTTTTGATTGGGTAAATTTACATTAATGGTTTATGTAATAATATATACTCTTTTAACCATGATATAACCATTCTTCAATAATTATATTTAAAGAGAAACACTTATATCAATCCGCTATTTTTTTTAGTTAAACCATATTTTAATTAATTAGGGAATATTATTTCAAACTTTTTTTAATATAAATTTTGATTGTGTACTGAATTCACCCCCCACTTGAGATAATCACATGGACCAACAGTAAATATATCACGATGGATGAGATCATGATTTCCCACATTAATCATTTATTTCATTTTGAATTGAGCTATTATTATCCATTAGATTACTACATTAATATTTTTCGTGGTATCATTTTTTTCTCAAATAATTTATTTAATGGAATGTGTTTTCAGTTATTTACCCTTCCATTTTAATTATTCTTTAAAGAAATAAGATAACTTCTACTATATATATATATCCTTAACTAAGCATCTTAGTTCATCTTTATATTAATTTACATTCCCAAAGATATAAAGAAGGAAATTTGGAATAATATAACGGATAATACAATGTTTTTTACACAATGTTTCATTTTTCCTATTCAATAATAAATTAATATATGTTTTTAGTTTTCAAGAACTACTGAACTAATTAATCCTATGTGGTGAGATACCTTGTATCTAGTTACGATGTAATAAAGTAGACTTCGACATTGTGTTTCAGGTTTTGGGGTTTTTTCTTCTCTCTCATAATACGGTTATTACAATTCATATCTTTTAATTTATTTACAATTTTATAATTGTCACTTTTAAATAATAATATTTTTATTGACTATCAATAATCTCTTAAAAATCATATTTTTTGTTATGAAATATATCAAAATTATTATCATTTGAACATAAATTTTGTGTTATTATAATTAGGATATCCATCCTCACACTAATCAAATATAGATCGAGTGGTAAAATAATAAGATAAAATTACTATGGCCCAAACATGAATATAACCATCCATAAGAGGAACTCGACAATTCAAAAAATCATTAGCCTTTAAAACACCATGAAAGACATCATACAGATAAAAATAACTATTTATAGGAAAAACCATATTGTATGTCTGGTGACACAACATGATGATGGATGCTCATCTATTCCATTAGGTCATATCCTCCTTATAAATTAATCCCACATTTTGAGAGGCCACAAAGACATTATGAGCATGACCCTAGAGGCTATATATATGTAATAAAAAAGATCCTATAGGTGTTTGAAATTTCTTATGTGGAGGGATGAGGCAGGACCAAATAAGGTTTCTTGGAGAGTGTGTTACATAGAGTTTGTAATACCCTTTTACTAATATATATATATATATATTATAATAATTTTATTAATAATTAGATTCAGTTGCATACTTATAAAAATATATAGAAAATACATGTATCTGGGGACTTGACCACATATAGTAATGTCAGAAAAATAAGGTCATGATAATAAATCCATCTCATTTGGAAATTCAAGAGAATATATCAATGATAATATTGTCATGAAAACAATTACAAAATAATAATACTATTACTAATGAAGTCATGATATTGATTAAAATATAACAATGTCATGATATTATTATTAATAAACTCGAGATAAATTTTAAAATATTGTAATGTTGGGATAGATAGACATTAAATTATTAATATGGCCATGAAAACAATTTTATGATAATAATTATATTATTATTATTTATGAATATTAATAATGATGATGATGATGCTGTAAATAATAGTGTTATTAATAAATAATTTGAATTATTAATATAATATTATTAATTATGTTGTAATTAATTTTTATTATATAATATAATTAATTATTATTATTATAAATTATACAACATTTATTATTTTAATTTTATTTACTAATTATATTATTTTTATTAAGTTATATATTATAAATAATAATAAATAATTTCTCTTTATTATTTCTATAATTTTTTTTCTTTTTATTTTTTATGTCCTATGTATCTTTCTTAATTATTTTTAGAATATAATTATAATTAATATTTTATAAGATTTTAAATTCATGTATTTTTCTAAATCTATTTGATATATTTTTAGAAAAAATGTTTTATGTAATCTATATTATTCTATATTTATACTTAATGATTTTTTCATTTTATTTACTTCTTATGTGTTTGATATATTTTTAAATATCTTTTAGATTGAATTTAAATTTTTTATTTTATTAGCTTTCAATTTTACCATGTTAAAACACAAAAAATCTAATTATGTTTCACATAGGTAACATTGGAAGAAAATAAAATATAAAATATAAGTACAATATAAATGAAACATAAAAGATAGACAAAATATATAAAAATATGTTTTAAAATGTAATTTTTTAAATATTATAAAAAATAAAATTTACATTACACAAACATTGTTATATAATAACTTAACAAATAAACATTGAAAAATGTATGCACATAATAATTATTAGGTAGTATATTTTTAATTACATTATTATTATTTTTTTTGAAAAAGAGGTGGCATGAATTGGTTTCTCGGTTCATACCCAAAATAAATTTATTCATGAAAGTAATTTATAATGAAATAAAGAGGTGTAATTAGCTTACACCAATTAGGGGATTCAGGGGGATTATAGGTATTGTTTACAATAGAAACAGAACAAAAAACATCTGAAGACCTGACCTACAATCAAGCCTACTAAATCCAGAGAGGGAAGGTCACCCCTATAGTGAAAACATTATGTGTATATTACCAGTGAAGACACCTAAGATTTGATGAGAGGATGAGAATGCGATGATGCAAATTCAATCCAATGCATAATGGAAGAAAACAATGTTGAAGCAATCCTGATTTCCCTACATTGAAGAGTAGTGCAAAACAGTTGTGTACAAAAAAATTTGTGCACACTTCCTGTGAGATAAAACAATAAGGAGTGAAAAAATCCAAAATTTCCCAATGCCATAAAAATGTTAAAACTTCCACACTAAAATCAAGAGTTTATATAATTTGATAGTGGACCTTCAGAAACCAAATAATTCAACAAAAATCCCCTAAAAAGATTCATTTCCAAGGGATATCATTAAAAGTAAGGCTTGGAACCTTATTAAATTCTTCCACCACATTGATGCACATCCACTTTCTGAGACCATGATAGTTATGAAATGATATCTATCCATTTTCAATCCATTTCAAAGAAATGTTATCTTTCTCTTCCATCCACGAGTCAAGCTCATTTGGAAAATCTAGTTATTCTAGAAATAGATAGGAATCCCTATGTAGAGGGTCATCATTCTCACTGGACGATGCATCTAATTCAGAATCAGAAGAGCTTGATGCATCATATGAGGAGAAAGTCACTTTATTAGAAGGGGTGGCTGTGCAGGCAGTGTATTTTGTTTCATCATGCTAGAAGCTAAATAATGTGTAATAATTGTTCTTTTTTACATTGGTATTATCCCTACATTTACATGTTTTTCAGTAACTCTGTGTGATGAAGCTTTTAGAGTCAATTATTTCATTATTCCATTTTCTAGCACTCAATGTTTTGTATTCTTCTTCCAACTCGAATGATTTTTCAGGATCAATTTTCAAGGATTCTTTATGATCATATTTCATATCTTCATTATTACTTTTAAGATATTTTCATTCCTCATGAGTGGATTATACTACAGTGGAGATATCCCATTTCTCTTCTTTAGAAGGCTTGAGGTTGTGCAATAAATTGACATCACAGAGTTTGGTGGAGTGAGTTCTTAGAGGGTTCAACGTAATTCATAATGTTAGTAAAGACAGGGGCACTTTGGAGGCTTCATTTTCCTCCCAATCATATTTTAAGAGAGGTAAAGGACAAGGGTCATTAAATTTATTCACACATTCATTCATATAATGACCAATATGTGAGAATTTGATGCAAAATGTTGGGATATTTTCAAATATCACATCCTATATGAAACCATTATCCCCATTTTGAATCCAGAATCGTGAATGCATGGTTTTTGAAATATTGACTTCAGTTATAATTCTAGAAATAGAGGGGTATGTATGATTAAAAGAGGCATAGTCGACCTTCATGGGTTAATAAAATAGACCACCTATTGAAAATAAGGTAATCTATTTGCAAAGAGTAAGGGAGTATTTTGGAATCATTGCCCGAGAGGAACAGTGGGGAGATTAGAATCCAAAAATATGTTTGGAGTCCATTTAGGCACATTCAAATCAGAACCACCAAAATACCAATATCCCCGAGGCCAAAATAAAAAAATATTATCCTCCGAGAAAAATCGAAACAATAAATGTACCTAATTCCATAATACAATTTGAAAATTGAAAAATCTAATGACTTTCATTGTTTTGTGCAGAAATAAAAGCAAGGGTATTCATTTAGATAACATACCAACCATATAAAACCATACATAAGAAGAGAGAGTGTGCAAGTCATATTTTGAGAAGGAGATCGATGACAGATCTAGCTATGAAAATGTTTCGGGTTAATGCATTCACAGTTCTTTTAATTCGTTGAAGGAGTGCAGCCTATGACAACATCTGTGAAGGATATGGAATCATGGTTTCCTAGTTGAACATTAGTGTTATTTTTTCCTCGATGGGTTCTCAAGGGAAGAGGCTCCGTTGAGGTATTCATCCTCATGATCTCTTAATTATTATTGATATTTAACAATATTTTGCAAAAGATTTGTGTGCAAATGAATTCTCCACTACAATTTAATAAAAAGAGTAAAATACAATATTAAGCACTATATGATATTATAAAATTGAGGGAGTGGGTCACACTCTACATATCCTAATAAATATAGAATAAACAAAAATATTCGATCTGGAATGAAATACATGAAAACCCTTACACACTAAACAACCCATAATAAAGTGGGGTGTAAATAATTTCAACTAAAAAATATAATTAATAATAAAAGTTGGGTTATGAAACTATATTGTTTATTGTTAGTTATTTTTCTCTTATAATTATCATTTTTAAAATTATTTAAATTTTCAATTATTTTATATAAGAATTTAATTTTTTGAAATTTTATATACATTGGATTTATATTTTATAATACCTTATAAATAAAAATCACCTAATTGAAAAATTATTAGGTTTCACATAGGAGATTTAAATATGTTATTAACTATATACTATAAATACATTGACATCAAATTTTATATACTAACCGAGCACATAAACAATAATGGAACCTATAAATAATCACATAAAAAATTATAATTTTTTTCACAATTCATATTTCAAATAATATTCTTTATAATGTGTAAAATATAGTTTTCGAAATAATATTTTTTGGTTTCATTTATGTTTTCATTGTTTATATTTTTTAGGAATGTTTTTCATTTTCAATTATTTTTTATGAGTATATCCAATTTTTAAAATTTCAGTTAGATTTTCATTATGGTTTATATTTTATAACTTTTTAAAATTCACATATGCGAAAAATGTTTTGTTTTCAATAAGTGACATGGAAGGCTTATAAAATCATAACCCTAGATATAATTCAATAAAAATTTTCAATTTTTAATGAAAATATATAGAATAATTGAAAATAAAATGATTTATAAGAAAAGTTAAAATTAATCATTTAAACAAGATAATAAATGTGACTTTAAAACATGCTATTAATACATAAATATTTTACACTTAAATTATTCATACATAATGATTACTTTTATGAAAATAAATCATTAATTAGATTATTATTATTTATTTTTTAATGCATATATATATATATATACTAATCATAGTTATTCTCCACTGCCACGTGCCACGCTAAGGTTTATCAACACCAATTATTCTATACATAGCCATTCTCCAATTATCCACGTTGCGTATCCGCATGGTATCTCAACCTTTCTCCTCCTGTCTATTCCCTCTCTCGGTACCCCCATCTTGAACTAGGGTTCTTGCGGATGATATCCTCCTGCCGCCCCACCGCCTCTACATGCTCCACTGTCAGCTCCTCCTGCGTGTGTTCTGCCTTCACCTATGTGTGGTCCATCTTCACCTATGTGTGCTAACCTTCAACCACTCCATCCATGTAGGATTCACCTCTACAGGCTTTGCCTCCTTCACCTACCGACTTTGTCTCCTCCACCTCTGACTGCCTTCGGCTCCTCCGCCTCCAACCGCCATCGGGTCCTCCGCCTCCACCTGCCACATTCCCTCCTAATACCGCAACAAGATTTCCCTCCCGACTCTCTTCCCTCTCATGATACCCTCCAAACTATGTTTTTTCTCACTTCTTGACATCCCATGATCCTCCAAACCATCATCCTTACCTATGGTTATTGGTCACTCTTTCTCCCCTCCCCTTTCAGCAACTGATCTTCCTATGGTATGGTTCCTTCTCTCTACTACTTCACCCAGAATTCCAACCTCAATCTTCTTTGGCTTGGTTCTTATATTCTTCTTCTAATCACGCAAAACCACATCTAAATAATCCTCAGTGTTTGATTCATTTAGATATCTGGGAAATCCTTCCAATCCCCACAATACTTTCATTTAGAGCTTCAATTTCAACATCGGTGTTCTCCTCCGGCTTATCCACTCGACCTAGGGTTTCTGCAGAACCATGCTGGAATAGTGATCCCACTACAGGTTCCCGCTGAATTACACCAATGTGATGATATTGCTCCCATTTTCTCTCTAATTTTCCTTTAACATTGTATTTTCTAAAAATAGTACTCATATGTTATCAATATTGTGTATGAAATTAACTTTATTTTCGCAGTTTGGCAACATTCATTATGTGCAACTGTTGATTCATTTGAGTTTTGAATCCTATTTTATTTTTCCATTCTTTTGAGATTTGTGAATTGAATTCCCTCAATATTTTCCTTGAACATTTTGGTATATTATTCCTCAATGACCACCATTTTGAGCAATGTCATGGGGTTATTCTTCTGCTGTTGTGCTGCAGGAGCCCTTAAACACAAAACCGCATCGAGCAGCCTTGCATTCCTTTATTACCCCAATGAAGTTGTTCTATAAAAGAAATCATGGACCAATCCCAGTTGATGAAGATTACTAAAAGGTCATATTTCTTCACCTCAATTACATTCAGTGTTTAAGAGCTCAAACTAACGTTGGAATTGTTTTTTGGTAGTTCAAATATTTTGTTTAATCAATGGGTTGCCTAGAGTACCCAAAAAGTTGTCCATTAATGATATAAGGTGAAAGCATGAATGAAAAGAATTTAGAACCATCTGTGAGATATGTTTTTAACATTTCCATTATATTTGATTTGTTAGTGTCTTCTGTAGTCCTTTAATTAAGAAATTTACATTTTTTATTCAGCTCATAGGGAGCATCCCAAATAAAATGTTAATGCTACTCTGTAGGTTTGGTTCGATTTATATTATAAAATTACACCTCATCAATATTTTGTTGTCTTGAATATTTATTTATTATCTATGATAGAGATGAATTTATGTTTTTATCTAAAACAATATTGATGATATGGTCTGGTTTGACTGACTAAGCATGCAGGAAATAGAACTGCTATAATTATTTTTACTAATTTTAACTATTGTAATTACAAAACACTAATGTGGAGTGGAAGTCACATCTTAGGTTACACAGTTAATTTAATGTGCTTGACTACTATGGGAAAATAGATAAATGTTTTTATATAAATATTCATACATAGATTTAATTTGTAATTACATTAAATAGTTAATTTTTTTAATGAATTTCTTGGATAAGTACATCACCTCCATATAAGGTGTTTTCAGTTCAATTTCATTAAAATCCAGTTTAAAAAAAACCTTACATATCTTAGTCAACAGTATGTGATATTTTAATATACATATTACAACAATATTTTTCTACAGTTTCGATTAGCATAAAAAAGTAGTACCCTGCATATTTTCTCTTTTTATATTATATTTGTAATAGGTTTCTATATTTTTTTCTGACCAGATTCTGTTTTGATTTTACCTGGATGAAGGCATTTCCATAGTTGGTTGTTGGAATGAATGCCGAAAGGTAGAGAGATCGCCCATGGATTGTATTCTATGACCTCTTAATGGAAAATTAGTATATTCACAAACATATCTATATGTTATAATTATTATTCTAGATTTGTTTTTATGATGATAGGAGAAGACTCAGTATCCCTCCAATATGACACTTACTCAGGCCTGACATGAAATATCTCAACTATCATGAATTGTTCCCAGCAGAATTTTATTTTGGTATATGTAATATGTCTCCACTAAAAAAATTAAAAATTAAGTGGCTAATTTCATTTCTGTGTACATTATATATTGATATCATCTAGTATTTCTAAGATCATGTAGATGATTCCCATTTTTGAACATCTATATACCAATTTACTACTTGAAAACTAGCCACCCATATTAATTAGTTTTATAGATAACTAAAAAAATACACATAATGTTGTATCATTTATCACTATTTCACACTTGACCATGAATAAGATGATTCTTTCTTTGGATTTCATTTTCAATGAAAATATTTTCCATTGATCATTTGTTTGTTTGTACATGTTGTAACTGCTTCATATAATTTTTTCTCTATTGATTTAAATACAATGACATTAACATCATAATTATGGGTGGATTATATGAATATCATTTTGTTTCATTTTGCAGATATTCCATGTTTTCCATGTACTGAAATAAATTTTTTTATTTATGACTACTTCCTTTTTCATTGAACATCCTTCTCCAATTCAAAATTTTTAGGGCATCTCCACATGACTGGACATCCCACATTGGCATCCACTGAACATTTTCCAGAATATAAGTAGATTAACCATGGATATTTTAGTTAAAACTCATTTATGTTTATAAATGTAATAACTTTGTGTAAACATGGTGCAAAAAACAAACACCACCATACATTCACAAACACACTACATGAAAACAAACACAATCTAATGTCAACTCAACAAATTTGCAAGAAGTTTCTTTATTTCCATTTATGATCAATTCTAGAAAGAAGGGTGTGAACACAAGAGGTTTTTAACTTGATTTATCATTCCCACATTAAGCACATTTTTTATTCTGGAATTCATGACACAAAATGGTTGTAGGCGAAGAGAAGGTGATGGTCATCCTCTGAATTTTAAATTAATAAGGAGCAGACATATGTGGTCAGTAAGGAAGGTTCTCGTGCCCTTGACCGCACAACAACTAACCTATTTCATGGATTTCAGATCCTTTTCGGATTTTTTTGTTGGGAGAAATCCTTAGTGGCTTACTCATGATGCATCTATGACTTTGCGCATTGAGCTGTGAAAGAATCGATAGTCAGGTATCACCACAATTAATTTCTCGACTAAAGAGGTTCAATCTCTTTCCTCTGATCTCCACTATGAGGTTCGTCGTATATTTATGAAGCGTAGACCCTCACGTTATTTTCTACAAATAACCATGAAATATATGTAATTAACCTTAAATCTGTCCATCGTTTTTTATTTTCAGTTGCACTCTATTAAATCAGACATTCATTCTATAAATTTCGTACTCTAATACTCCAAGTACTTGTTATCCTTCAGCTTGACCATTGTTTCTTAAACCATCTCCTTACCAGGGTTTATATTGATTTCCTCTTTTTCATTAATTATAACACCAATCTAATGATCAGGGTGTTGTACATTTTGAGGTTACTATAAATTGGTTAATTTTTTCATTTCCCTATTTATATATTTTAATATCCACAGGCTATTAGATTTAGTCTCAAGAAGTGATTCATCTTCTATTTGGTATCAGGTATGAAAAACCAACTTCTCTTCATAATTATTTTTTCTAATTTTAATAATTTCGATTAGAAATACTAATCGTATTTAATTCTATTGATATTATCTGAGATGAAATCATATAATAATTGTTTTGGGTAGCTGTTTTGTGGAATTTTATTTGTTCTTGTCATTTAATATTATTATTTGTTTCTTTAGAATGCAGGTATCTGAATTTCATATTTCCATGCCATCATTTTATGACAAAAATGGAGGTAATATAAATTCTTCTATATTTTTGAAATTATAAATTGGTTTATCATTTATTTTTTAAAACAACAACTAATTGAGGGGTGTAAAGTAGTGATTCTTCTTCTCTATGGTTTCAGGTATGAAAAAAAAATTATGTATTTATACTACAACTACATTTTTTTTATCATTTATTTGTATAGATATCAAATGCTGTATGAAATTAAATTATATTTTAGGGTATTTTACTTCATGTATTTTTTATAAAACATGTTTTCTAAATAATCCAATCTAATTGAATCTTATATTTATGGTTGATACTGTGTATAAATATCAAATTCGTACTGTTTCAGTTTGTTTAGTTGATATACCAAACATACATTACTGTATTAACTTTGTAGATTCAAACTGAAAATTCAGATTAATTTTTGATTAATTAATTTGTTTAATGATGTCATTTTCATCGGTGTTTCTTTATTTTCAAATGAAGATTTGTTTTAAAAATTTGATTAATAGTTAAATTGTTGTGTTTTTTATTAAAGAAGTTTTTTATGTTTCTGTTACTTTGATTTTTTATTTTCTATAACACATTTATATGCTTATCTATGAGAGAATATGTTTTCTGTATCAAGTTTCTAAACTATGAATATTATGTTTGTCATTCATAAATGATGATGTCATTTTATTTTTTCAAATATTGATAATGTTGTGTTTTTTATGGGGTTAATGATTTTTTGTTAACAATATCGGTTATGTATGTTTTTATTTAAGAAGAGATATATGTTGTTGTAATCAACATAACATGCATTTGTGTTATTGAAAAAAATTATCTTTTTTTTTGATGACGCACAAAGTTTATGTTAATGTAGCTTTGGTCCAACCCATTTGCAACATGATAGGCAGTGATTCCAGCAGCTCCAGTTATCAGGAACGTCATGGGTGCGTATGCAGCCATATCATGACACATATGGTATCTATATTTATCCCTTTGAATTATTCATTTCATGAATTTTAATTATCCATTTCAATCATTTTTTGTGCTTTTTTCCATAATGTGTTTTAGAAATATAATTCTAAACAGATTGGATTTCCTACATTACCATTGTGTTTGATGTCTTGATTACACAAATTTTCTAACTAAACAAGCTACAATTGAGTCACTACCCCATTTGTTTAGGCTCAATTTGAGAATGAGTAGCCTAAATTTTATCATTCTAATTTTTTCAATTGTTATATAAAAAAATTCTTCACTATGTTGTGGAAGTGGTGGTGGGTCTGTCTGTGTTGAGGATATGGTTGGCGTGGAAGCGCTGTTGTACGGACCAGGTAGCCACTACATAAAAGCCCTTGGTTGGTGCTATTCCAGAACAATATCTCCTTCCCCTGGAGAAGGTTTCATTAGATGGTTTAGATTCAAATCATCATCGACGGGTGAACCATGATGGTTGAAGTCAAATCATTGTTTTGATAGATAAAGGAAGTAGACCCACTTTCATCCATCATGGTGCACATCTTCTGTTCTCACTTTTTCCTTTTATACATTGCCACAGTCTTTTACATCATTAAAACTCCCCCCCATAGGCAAACACTCTAACAACCTTTTCCCCTACTTTTCTAAATGTGAAAATGTCCAAACATATAATAAATATGTTTAATTTTTCATGTGAGAAACTTCTTTATGTCATCTGAAGAGGTCGAAACAAGCTCATCCACAAGAAGACTCCTTTATTATATTAATCTTCCTTGGAAAATATTGTTACTTCTATCCCAATTTCCAAAACCGCTGCCTACAGGTTGCTAAAACACCTCATTTGATTTAGATGATGACACAATGATGGAGGTATTTTTATTTTCCATTTTTATGTACAACTTATTACCCATTATTTTTTCTCACCTATATTTTCTACTCAAAGGTTCTACAACACTGTGAACCCAACATAAGTGATAGGGGATCCAGTACAACAATTACTCACACCTCTACTAGAGGGATTTTACATACATGGTCATATTCTAATAGTCTCCCAGGAACACATGAGGAATTATGAAAAACCATAAGTTGTTGTTACAACACTCTGCTTACTTTTCAGATAGAATGATTTTGTTGTGAACATATTGTTACTTTTTCTCGGTTTGAATCACTTTCTTTTACGTTGACATTCACTGTTTGAATTCTCGTATTTCTATATTCATTATTACTTTTTCATATTTCAAATGTATGTTAATGCATGATTTCATTCCTAAATAAAAAGTTTTAAGGGTTACTTTAACTTCAGTTTGGAGAAATATGGCGGATCATTTTCTTTTGTCTCAATTGTTAGTTTCTTGTACATGTACTATATCTCTCTTGTGATAAATGTTTTTGAAAATTAGATCTTATACTCTATTTGAGCAGTGAATGAGGTTTTTAATTTGACTGGTGGATGTTTTTTTATATCATTGAAACATGTATTTTATTTGAGAAATGGATCATATTCTTATCAATGATTTATCCTTCAATTGGTTTTGATTTGTATTTATGGAATTGTTCCAGTGTTTTTAATTCACACTTATGTTCTTCATGGTGTATCTGATAGTTTCATAACAAATTAAAAAAATTTGTTCGAAAATTTTTTATCTTGCATAATAACTTCTGAAATGATTATTTTGGAGCCTATGGGTGATGTTTTAGTATTTATTACTGGGAAAGATGATATTGATGCTGCAGTCCAGTTGTTAACTGATGAAACTCAAAACAATAAGAGAAATTCTGCAGGTGCATTTTTCATATATTTTACATAATTCTAGAAATATTGTGTCCGGTCAACTCCTACTATATACTACATTACTTTGAGCTTAGTATTGTTTCAACTCTCACTATTGTTTCAAACCCTACAATAGACTCTCTTTCTTTGAGGTTAGTATTGGTTCAACTCCTATTATATACGATCTATCACCTCATACTATATATATAGTTTACCCCAAAAAATTCATTTTTAGAAAACTCTGATGCTCTTCAGATAGTTGGAAATGATTTCCATGATGGTATGCTATATTTTTTGAACATATACCACATCCAAGATCTTTTTAACTTCAGTATTTCTTAAAATAATTTGTAACATTGTGATGTAATTTTCTATTTGTGTTGATCAAATTTTAAACATGACAAGATATTTCTATTATTAGGTTACCAAACCATACGTTCACATATTCAGTATGCTCTACATTGATATTGACGATGGAGTTTCTCTTCTTTGAGATCAATAGATCATGTACTCTATTTGAGCAGTGAACCTTGTATTAAATTTGAGCAACGAATTTTCTTAAGAGCATTGAATCATTTATTTTATTTGAGTAGTGGATCATGATTTTATAATGAGTTGTGAACCATTTTTTAGAGAATTGGAATCATATCACCTTATAAATGCATGGGCGGGTAATAGTATATATAATATTTATAATATCTATTAATTATTTGGAATGAAATTATTAATTATATTACACTTTATAATCATTATAATTGATTATTAATTAATTAATTACATTTTAATTAAATATGAAATTTATAATAATTATTAAAATTAATAATAATTTTTTATTATGTACTAGTTTATTTATTTATATTATTAATAATAAAATTAGTTATATTAACAATTATATTATTTTTTAATATGATAAATAACATAAATAAGCTGATCCTCAATCACATTAATAACTAGACATAGAAATATGAACTATAATTAGGTCTAAAAAGAGTGATTGAGATTTTTAGATATGGACATTATACAAATTTTTTGGTAGTGTATGATAAGAGACCAATGCCTATTGGAATTGTTATTTTGGTGGTTAATGAGTTTAAATTTGAGATTTCAATTGATTATGAATATGTGGAGGAAATGTTTTCACTTGTTATTCTATTGGGTATACTTGAGAAATTTTTTGTAGATGTTTGAGGAGCTACAAATTCAAAAAATATGAATCTCTGGTTGAAAATTTAAGTATAAAAAGAAAATTTGTAATTATGTTAATTGGAAAAAGTATCCAAATGATAATAATAATATACTCAATAATGGGATGGAAAATAACTATATTTTTTCTCGTGTGCAATGAGGTATGGTTAGAATGGAGGGGATTAATGTAAATGATTCTCATGACTTAGTCCTCGGTGATAATACTCGATAAACCAAAGGAAAAATGTCAGATAGTAAGATTTATAAGATAGTGAGTGGGAGTAAAATGATTAATACTAGTCATCAGTCAGTTAATAGTGCACTTTAAAAAAATTAGTTTCATTTTCTTTTATGGTAGTCATAACCAACACTAGGAAGTCTGGTAAAGTATAAACTTCATTCTAATTTTAATATCATGTTGCTAAAGGACACAATAAGTCTAAAAAAGACCGGAGTTTTTATTATCATTCAATTTGTGATTCCCTATATCTATTTTAATCCATGAGGGTGGATAAATTACCATAAATCTGAAGTCAATGGATTTTTTAATATGTGGATTTCTCTTAGATGATTAGTGACAATAGATTTAGGGTTTGGGGATGTTTCCTATAGCCACCCATGAATTGATCTGTTACGAAATTCATAAAAGGAGTTTTCTACCAGAAATCATCTTGAGGGAAATAGACGATCTAAATTTAGAGAAATGGAAATTTCAGAAGTCACCAATATTTAACAGCTTAGGGAGGAGGTATATTTACATGTGAAATATCCAAAATCTAATTTGGTAAAAAAGAAGTAAGGTCTTGGATCAAGATAATATCAAATTGGTTTATCTTAAAAAAAGTCATGGTCTCTTATGTCTTATGAACTTTTTATAAGTTATCATATATTAAAACCTTCTATAGAGAATATCGTTGTAGAATTTGATAAATAGGGCATGGTTATCTTAGGAAATGTATATTATTATGGTGATAAAATAGGTATTATTTATGCTAATTCCCTAGATTTGAGCACCGTAGTGGGGGAATGAGTCATTTCAGGCTCCTAATGAAACTCTTCTTCAGTTAGAGTTTCTCTGAAGTCATCTCCAGGGGTAGGTATTGATTTTTCCGGATATGGATGGGTTTTATCACCATTAATTCTATGACATGATTAAGGTAATGTAATATAGTTATCTACAATCTAAAACTAAGGATTCTGATGGGGAAAAGGGGAAAATTTATGAATTAAAATCCCACCAAGGGAGTTTGTACAAGTTTAGTATCCTAAGGTCCAAAGTGATGGTACCATAGGTTTGACTCAAAAGTTATGTATATGTATGGTGATATGGGACCTTTAAACTTTGTCTATAAATAGTTACTTTGAGTCCTGATATTAATATCTACCAATATTGAAGATAAAATTCAATCATACCTTGTATAACAGCCCATGACCAGCACTCCTAGATTCGGTGGTGAAGTAATGAACATTACATTTCTAGCCCTGATGCTGATAATTTTTTCCTCATTTTTCCATCAAAACCATAAAACATAAGAAGAAAAACATTGATCATTTACATTGTGGAGGATCTTTTAATCTTTTAATTTTAGAGAATTATGAAAATCTCTAACAAAAATAACATCAATGAGATTAAATGAGAGTTTTTATCATTTAAACCCATTTTATTATATGAAAATTGGTCATCAACAACTTCCATGTGAAATTGATTATAAATATAAATAATTAAACCTCATTCTTTTGAACATGCGGAACAAGAATCCCAAGATTGATGAGATGAAATGATCAGAAAGGGTAAAAATAATAATTAATAATTGAATGTAATTAAAGGGAATATGATTTCATATGGGTATGATGAAATATTCATAGTTAATAACTGATCTATAAAAAACTCATACCCATCAATATTTATGTCATCAAATATTGAAACATGGAAATAGAAACAGTCACCAGAATCAATAATCATGAGCCATGTGATATCAATATCGATCATGAGAAACATTGTAAAACCATAAAAAGCATAAATAACCAATGTACATAACTAGGTAAATCATTTTGACTTCACTCATATATTCACTTCTACAAAATAAATAACCATAAAATCAAATTAGATACCCAATTCATTAGAGGGATATCATAGACCCACCCATCTAATGTCCAAGTACAATTACATAATTATAAAAAATAAAATATTTCATTTCCTTATAAAATAATATAAATAACCATTATTCCTTTTATAACTTGAATAACTCTAAAAGTAAATTAGTTCTATAAAAATATATTTGAAACACAATTAACCCATGGAAAATATATGAGTTCCATATTAATCTCTTGAAAACATGGTTAACCAGTGGTAAGGAAATGGGTTCCATAACAATATCTTGGAATCATTACTAGCCCTTGGAAAAAGGAACAGGTTCAATAAAAACATCCTTTCAAAAAGATTAACCCATGGAAATGAAATGGGATCCATAGAAATCTCTTTGAAACATAAATAACCCATGGAAATTTAGTGGGTTTCATATCATCCTCTATTAACTATAATCAACCCCCTGTAAAGGAAACATATTTCATAAAATTATATTTTAAACCATCTTAATCCATATAGAGAAATAATGGGGATAGTATCATAAAAAAATATCCCCATGATAGCATAAGATAAAACTGTGGTTCTTGAATTTTATGAATGTAAATAATATTAAGTGATCATTTAATCCAATTTTAGGAAAATACATTTTTATTTTGAAATTCACTTTTAAAAACATGATACATTATGAAAATACTTTTCAATGAAACTAAAATTAAATATTATAATTTACTATATGAAAAATAATTTAAAATATTTCTTGAGAAGAATATCCTTTTGGATTAAAAAAATAAATTTATAATACTTATTTGAAAACATTTTTGGATAACATGGTTTCGGAAGAAAAGAGGATTTCGAACAAAAATTAGATTTTTCTTAAAAAATACTTTTGAAATATTGGTCACATAAAGAGAGTAAAATAAATAGAAAACATGAATTCACATGAAATAATTATAGTAGAACAAAATTCAGAATAATTATATATAGGTAGATCATTATATTTCCACACTGGATACTTAATCACAAATAAGCTTGAAAATTGATTATATAGTAATATCAAACTATTCTTGGATTTGGTAACATTGAATTGTAAGCACCATGAAAAGATCACATTAAATGAATAATAAAATATCATGAAAATAAGGATATTCATGATATAACATTTCAAATGGTAATTATATATGCTGCTTATAAAATAAGATAGGTGTATAACATAAAAAATGTCACAAAGATAGAAAATGGTGACAAAAATCCATTTTTGATTTGGTAACATTGAAACAGTATACCTAATAAAGGAGATATTATCAAATAGATTTGTAAATTAGAATAAATTTAATTATATTAATAATAAAAAACATTCATGGATATTATATACACCAGATAATAAAAATATTTGGTGAATATGGCATGTATATCATATAAATAAAAGTTAGAAAATAAAAACCCTTAGCTTTAGTCTGATTTATCATGATTTTTTATTTATCTTCATAAAAAACAAAATTATGTTAATTATTGAATTTAATGAGAACCTATTAAATGAATATTATTATTTTTATTACAGTTCTAATAATTATATATATAAAACTTCTAAATCAGTCAAATTTATATTGGATGTTTTGATCATATTTGTGTAATGTGTCAAAATTAACTTTGGTAGGGTGACTATGGTCAAAGATTTAATTTTATAAAAATCTATTGAACAATAATAATTAAATAATCATTATATTTATAAATATATTATTCTTTTAAATCCAAGTAGGGAATATTTTTATGAAAAAACGAACCAATGTCACTATCAGGGAGATGGTAGGTTGTACGTACTTATAAGTAACATTTCTACTTTTCCATTGATCATTATGGAAAGTAAGTAAAAATTTTCATTCAATAATAATAATAATATTTTATATACAATTTTATTTAATATATATAATTATATATATCATTATTTTTATGTGGGGACGAACAAAGAAGAATCACATCCCTTTGAAGAGGCAGTATTGCACACGTCTAAGAAAGACTTTATCACTTTTTCAGTGTCTTAAATGGTAAGAAGAAAATGATATATTATATTTATATAAATATAATTATGTAATTAATATCATATTTATTTAATTTATTTCACATATATTTATTAAACCCATCCTAAATACATTCCATGCAAAGCATGAATGAATCACATTGATTTTAGGAGTCGGTAGTCCACACGTCGATAAATGATGTTTTCAAATTACAAAAAGGAAAGAATGAAGTTAGATATTATATAATAAATAAATAAGCATAATAAATCCTAAATTAAATAAAAAACTATTATGAACATCATTATTCATAACTTTGAGAGGTGGTAATGGAAGAACATACTACATCAGCTCTCCAAGGCAGTCGTCTGTGTACACACAAATGATGATTGCATATCCCATTTGATGGATGTGTATGAATTTTAAGGTCATACCGTTATCATAAATAAATATCAGTATATTTAAAATAGAAATATTAATTATATAATATTTATATAAAAACATTTTTATGTGTGGATAAAGAAATAAAACAAATGTGATCGTCGATGAATATTTCATTTTATCTAGGGGACTCCTTTTGGATTTCACCGAAGGACTTCCCTAGATATATATTTTGAAAAATTTAGGATTATATGATTAAAGAATGGATTTTGGTATTTTATAATTGTAGTTTTTTTCTATAAAATGGTCTTGAGTGGTGTGAATAGAGAATGAGAGGTGGCAGGATTTTATAAGTGGGGAAAATGACACACATGGTATATTTGAAAAGAATTTTGGTGAGCCCACATTGTTACCTAGAACAAGGCTTCTATAATAAAACATTTTCATCTAGAGGTTTAATGAAATAAATATTTCACTAAAAATGGTATTTGATAAGTTTCTAGGTAATTTTCCCTTAAATATTTAATTTTAACAACTATGGAAAGTCATTTTGACCTTCATCATTATAATTAGTTTTAATTGATTGAACTAATATGTTCAGTCAAAAACAAAGACGAACATAATATAAATTATAAATAAAATTGATTAAAAATATGGAATCCATTTTAACAATTTCAATTCCCTATATGTGTAAGAAATTAATTAAAAATTAATCTCGCATATGGGATGAAACAATGAGTTTTTAAATTTAAAATGATCAAAAGTTTGAAATGTTTTTATATCCAATTTTGATTTGAAATCAACACAAATATCCTAAATTGGATTAATTTATGTATAATTTTAGTAATTATAATTTAAATAAATTTTTCAATAAAATTTAATATTGTTAATTATTTATATGAAACTATAGTTTTCAATTAAAATTCATTATTTTTCAGTATTGGAAAAAATAAAACTTAAAAAAAATCTAAAAACTCTACAGAAGCTAATTTTAGAATTTATATTCCAAATAATAATTTTATATTATAAAATAATTTTTATAAAAGTGTCAAATTTTAATTTTAAAAAAGGTGTTCTATTCAAAGGAGGTAAAATACTTTTTAGATAAATATGGTTTTAAGTGTAAAACATTATTTATTCATTTATTATGACTATGAAATATATTGGATGAATGTAAAAATATTTTACTATATATATAAAATATTATATTTTATAATATCATTATCTAATAGTAAAAAATGTAGTATATTTATATGGATAAAATTTTTGTCGTAAAAATAGTTTTTTAAAAAATCCCAACCCTTATATTCAATTCGGTTTATTTTCATTTATAATCAATCGGTCACCAATTAATTAATCATATTAATATGTGTAACCCATATTTTCATAATTTTGTTAATCTTATTAATTCCCACCATTTCAATGGTACATGTGATAACTATCATTTTAAATATTAATAATAATATAATATTTTAGTTCAGTAAGACTCTTCCTTGTGTGTAAGACAAGTTATCGAAGAAAATTGATGTAACATGAAAACAAATATAACCATGGTTTTATTTATGACGCAAAATAAACTATTAATTTCATTAATTCAAGAAAAACTAATTTTAAAATAATTTTAATGAATATATTTCAATAAATCATTTGATGTTATGTCAAAAACCCTTAAAATAATTTTCACCCTCAAAATTCATTTGGATTATCAAGGGAATAATTTTTTTAATTAATTTATTGATCCCCCACATTATTGGAATTAAGTAAAGAATAAATCAATTAAAAAGGTAAAGTGTTAAATATTAAGGTCACATGAAGTTACACATAACTTGGATTCCACATTGGGAGAACATTGGTGGGAAATTAATAGTCAAATTTGGACGGAAAAAGTATTTCCCATGGACTAATAGTTGATAGAGAATGTGGACAAGTGAATGTAAATGAAAAAAACAAAAAACAAAATATGTTCTGAAAAGGTCCTAGATATCATCATAAAAGATAATAATATGATAACATTTTATTTTAGGGTTCTTTTATTATTTTTGAATGATTTGTTCACCTCTAGACTGAAAACATAATGATATATAATTACATGACAAGTAAAGTTTCATAAATTAACCATTTTCCACCATAATACAATAGTTTTCTATAGAAAATGAATAATCATGGTGAAATTTCTTACTCTTGAAGTACAAAATATAATTTTGAAAGACAACCTAACTATAAAGGGGATAACAAGATATTCGTGATGTCTTTAAAAATTAACCAAAATAAGAATGATTAGAACATGGTACGATAATTATCCTATTGTATAATCCTTAATATAATATAATAATCATAAATATTAAAAATTAATACCCAAATTTGAAACAAAATAACCCCATAAATAACTATCCCTAAAATTCTTCAAACTTTTCCTGATTATTTTTGAAATTGAATGACTCAACGAATATGATAATATATTCTTCCATGATTAAAAAACCATTATTCCCCAAATATATTCCAATATATATTTGTAATATTATTAATCTTTACTTGAAAAAATGAAAACCTAAATAGAACATTGTGTAGGACAATGTTCGGTATGAAAATCTTATCGCCCATCAGTCAATGGTTCAACCCCTTCATCATTCCATTTATGATGGGGTTTCTACCAGTATATAGGTTGTTGTATTTATAACCATGAAAAATAATCCCTCACTAAATAACACTTCATGATCATCCTAAGGGTAAAAAATACCAAAACAGTAAAATAATCTCCCCAAAAGTTATTAATCACTCTAAGACATCATCTCTTAACACCTAAAAGGGGGTTCAAAAACATCAAACTTATGATCATTATCAATATTATAGACCTATAACAGTATCAATAAGTCATAATATAACCTTACATGAAAACATCCTAGTTTACAAAGTTATATAAAATTATCTAGGATACCAACTATAACCATCCAAGACTCGCACTCCCGGATCTTGTGCTGAATCATGAACTTTATATTTTCTACTTTGATAATGATAATTTTGATGCAATTTTTTTCATCAAAACCACACCACATAAAAAAGATAACTCAATTCACTTCCATTACATATGAACTTTTAGGTTTATGGTTTTATATAATTAGAAAAAACATCTACATAAACAACCCCCATAATATTAACTGATATTTTCTCCAATTTAACCCAACTATTCTTATTTCATAATAGGTCATTAACATAATCCTTGTGAAATAGTCTATTGACATAAATTTATGAATATAATTATTTAGAACATAGGGAAAAGAAACATATAAAGGGTTATCTCAACTACATAGTAAGGGTAAACATTATAATTAAAAATTAAATTTAATCAATAATAATAAGAGAGAATAAATTAGGATTCCATAATCAAAGTGCATGAGTGAATCATAAAGGAACACATACCTATAAATACCTCAATCACCAATTATTAAAAAATTGAAAAGGAAATAGTCATCATAATTAATAATTAAGAGCTATGTGATATAAATATCAATCACAAAAAACATATAAACCCCTAGAAAACAAAAGAAATCATGTATGCAACATGAGACATCAATTTCTCTTAAATATAAAAATCACTCTAACAAATAGAATATCCATATGGATGACTTCAAAACCAAATGCATTAGAGGGATATCACAGACCCAATGTCCTTTGTTTATGGTGAAACCACACATAAGTTTTTTTATCATTGAACAAGCCATCATGTTTTTATCATGGAACAACCCATTATTCATTTATCATGAAACCACTAGTCATGGGTTTACAACATAGCCACCCATCTAGTGTGAAAGAATCATTGCATAATGATAACACATTAAATCATTCATTTTATGATAAAATCAAATTAAAAACCATTATCCCATTTATAACTTGATTAACCACTCATACAGAAATGCATTCTATAAAAATATATTACAAACATGATTAACGTTTAAAAAATAAATGTGTTCCTAAAAGTATCTTGAAAACATCATTAACCTGTGGAAGAGAAATGGGTTCTATAAAAATCACCTCGAAACATGGTTAACCTGTGGAAGAGAAATGGGTTCCATTAAAATCTATTTAAAGTATAATTTAACCATAAAAAATAAATGGGTTTTATGAAAATATCTAGGAAACATAAATAGGAAATATAAAAGAGATGTGTTTCATATAAATCTATTTTAAACATAATTGAACCGAGGAGAGGGAACATGTTTCATGAAAATCTATATGATACAATATTAATCCATGCAGAGAATGTATTAGGATGGTATCATTACAAAATAAATCTATTGGAGAATAAGTAACAACAAGTTTTGTAGAAATTGATGAATGGAAATAATATTAAATGATCATTAATGTAATGTCCCCCAATATTAAACTCTATCACATGACCAAAATGGTTGGTTTTGAGACGTCATCCATGCCTACGCATACATCAATGGCTTTAGACTAGTAATGGGGGTGTGTAATTTATAGTGTAGAGACTATATAATCTGAATAAAAGTGACATAGTAGTATATATAATCCATTAAACATAATAAATCTGAGTATATAAATATCATAATCCAATATTTAATAACCAATAGAAAAATTCAATAAATAATAAAGGACTAATGTAATGATTTTCTTGAATGTAAATAAATTCCATTCAAGAAGTAATTAAAATAAGAGACTAAAAGACTCAACAAAATACTTATAAGTCCATGGTCTTGAACCCCACGTCGGTCCAATCTCCAAACCCTATCCCATATAACAAGTAAGTAATCAATAGAAAGGCCCATCTCCATTGTCGAAACATAGATCAATGGAGTCTACTCTAGTACCAAATGGAGGCGTGAATAGGGTGTGAATATAACTCAATAGGTCTACACCAACATGTATAACCAAACTAGTTTGATAAGAAGTGTATATGATAAAGCGATAACAACATGCATTAATTAATTAATTAAATAAATTAGTACCATATCTACCTACATCAACACTATGTTTCAATATCTCTGGGAATATCTCTAAACCATGCCAACCATAACCATATAAAATATGTAAATTACCTTATTCTTCTCTATTCCTGAATATCTATAAGCATGTCTCAAAATCATGCCAACAAAAATGATAAACATGAAATCATAAAAAAACAGGGGAAATTCTTATAAGAGTTACAACATCAAGGTCAAAGTTCAATAAGAATAAAAAACAAGGGCTGGTCCGATCCCACTAAATATCATCCTCAAAATATATAAGTGTTCATTTATTATGGGAATGCATGATATATAATCATTTTAGAATTTGGGTCAAATCCCCATAATCATTACAACATGATACTGGTCCAATCCTACTCAATATAAGCATTACTGCATCCAGTTTAACAACCCATAAAAATTTAAACATATATCACATTTCATTTCATAAAAACGTGGATATAACAATCTCACATCATAAGACCAAATTGACAGTTATATGAATTATTGTTAGTCTTCTACAAACAACATTAATTAATATCCAAATTGACCAAAAATAAATTCCATAAGTAGTAATACATAATACAGGGATTCTATATCAAGGAATCACCTATGGTTCCATATCATGATAATCACACTTTAATCCCCAAACCAATTTAAATATATTCAAGGGTTTCTCAACCAATGGGTATCCATATGCCAGGTTAACAACCAATTGAATCCAATTGACTCCATAGTATAATACCATTCAATAATAAATTATTTCATGCTCATATTAAATTTGTGCAATCAAAATATTTCATAAACATGGAAATTATAAAACCATTGGGTTATGATTTAAACCCATACTGTAACCATGAATAACACAATAGTTCCAATGGAAAATTCCCATGAGAAATAAGGTGATGAAAATCTCAAGAAGGATCCTAGATCCAATCTAATCAAGCTAAAAAAAACCAAAACTATCAAAGGGTGACACCTCAATGGTTTGAGAACCAAGGGAGACAAGGGGAAAACCTAACAAAAAATACATATAAGGGATTTATCACACAAACAGGATATCTGAAAGGGAGGTTGGAAATCCAAAATATCCTAGTGGGTTGCTCAAGGTTATAAGGAGAAAAGATGTGTGAATGTTAATAGAAAAATAATCCAAAAAACTTATTTTAAAAAACTAGATGGAAAATTACAAGGCATGTAATTATGTAACAATTTTTGTAATTAGTTTTAATGTGATAAGACAAAAAACTGATCTCCTTGGATTATTATTTATTATGAACAATTATTTCATGGTGTTTAGTAAAATTACATTATGTGTACTTTCTTCACGTTTTGAATCTGTCCATGTTCTGTAATAGATCTTGACATGTGTTGGAAAACATTTACATGGTGTGTATTACATATTCATGACATGTAACAGTTCTGCAGATAGTTTTCAGTCCAAATTCCTTATAAAACCCCAGATCCCCTCTATGGATTCTCAACATACCAAGAACCCATTGGTACCCTGGGTCCGTTAATTCAAGTAAACAAAAATCACTGGACATTAAGTCTTATTCCCCAATAAATTCTCCCCATATCTATAGAGGACTCGGAAACCAATGATCAAATGAAAAACAAAGATAGAGATATACCTCTAGTAAGAAGGGTTCTTACAACCTCCCAACCATAAAACAACTTTTCAAAACGTTTTTCCATATATCATTGTGGTGTATCAATGAATATGTCTAGCCAGTATGTCTTCATATCAGACTCCCTCTCCTAGGTCTCCTCCTAAACCCACCAATCAAACTATTTCACTCGAGCCAATGATATATCCCTACTTTGATGATATCTGTTACTATGATTTGGGACATGAATTTGATCCTTCTCAAAGAAAAAAACAATAATAATCTCACCAATTTCTACATCTATCTCATGGGAAGGATCTATATGATATCTATGAAGTTTCTACATGTGAAAATTTTCATTCATTAAACGGTAGTGTGGTGGAAGGGATAAACGGTACATAATGGGATCGACCCTTTCCACTATCTCAAATGGCCCCACAATCTTCGATGTTAGCTATTCCTATTTCTTGATACAATGTTTCCAATATATAAGCGACACCCAAAGGAAAATATGATGATAAAACTCAATGTAAAAAGGTTTTCATTGATGGAAAACATAATATTTTTAACTGATCAATAGAGTTACTAGCCAAAGTTTGATGAATTGAACCTTCTTAGACCACAGCTATATGATATTATACCAACTAGTGCTGAATCTCCCCCTCTTGCCTATAATGAGGTAAAAAAAATACTTATGTCCATAAAATTTTCTACGGGTTCCATTTGGATAGATTCCTAGATTCTATAATTATATAAAAACTCCATGAGTTCCAAATGATACTCCCAAAAACAAACAAAATCTAATATATTGACTCATCACTTATCCTTTAGATCCATAATAGATGGATTAGATTGAATATCAGTATGAGGATGATATGTTATTCTCAAATTAACCTATGAACCTAGATCCATCAAAAGAACCTACCCGAAATGTGATGTAATATGAGGATCTCTACTAGAAATGATAACCCTCTTAACACCATGAAAATGAACAACCTCATGCTTGTAAAGAAGGCCTATGTAATAAAATTTGACAGTATCTAGGATGGGTAAGAAGGGGGTTACCTTTTTGTTTTAATCCACAATCAACCATATAAAATAATACTTATAAGTATTCATGGGTTTTCCTATCATAGAGTCCATAGTGACATAATTCCATTTACGCTTAGGAATGATAAAAGGCCAAAAAAGCCCAGATGAAATCTAATGTTCATCCTTCACCTACATATAATTGAAGAATATATCCATGAATATAACTTCATGCTTCGACATTATTAACCACCATTACTGCTTACAAAGATCAAAATATATCTTTATCAATCCAAGATTCTCTGCCCATCTTGAAGCATGAAACTCCCTCATTACCTCCCCATATTATCCCATTGGAACCCATACTCGACCATAGAAAATATGTGAATTTTCACTACAAAGAAACCACCCCGATGTTCAATGAATTCCATATAAGTTTTATCATAGAACTGATCCATCTGGATTAGATAACTTCCTGAGAATGATATGTTCTAAAAGAACATGTATAACAGATATTGATGTTATAGGTACTTGACCCTGAGATTCCAGGGGATCTGGATTATTTTTTGCAAAGAGGTCCATTATCTTCCACTCACCACAATACTCCAATAATATATTTTTTTGACATCTTTCGGATCAATGCACATTATAGAAAATTACTATTAAGATGTGGTTTTATTAATCGTTGTGAAATAAATTCGGATAAAAAATAATAGGGTGGTCGTTTAAACAAAAAATGATACTTAATATAACAAGTAGCAGTGGTTTCAATTAAGTTGTAACTTAATATTTAAAAACCCCAATTCCACCCCCTATTTTATTCCCTTTGTGTAACCCCAACCCCCATCTCCCTCACCCGACCTCCTCCTCCCCCACCCCATTGCGACCATGACCCCGTCACTTCATCAGATTCCTATGTTTACCACAACACTCAAACCTACCTCCTATTTCCTCGGTGAAAACCATATGACCCCACTCTAACCTCCCTTTCCATAATAGGGATATGGACTCCACACCTGAACTCCCCGTCCCATGATTAGTTCCCCTCCTCAACGGGTCATATCCCCACCTTGGATGCGAGGATGACCCCCTTAAATGATGAATCTACCACACTATAATCACCCTAAAACTATTATTTATAGTAATTAGATGGATAATCATGGGTGGTACAAAAAATATATAATTTTATTTATTTATTAAACATTAATATATACATATAATTTCTATTTATAATGTGTTATGTTGATTTTGTAGTTATTTTTTGGAGTTATAATTATCATTAATTTTTTGTTATGTGGTGTTGAATTTTAAAAATAATTTTTTTTGTGATATAAGTCATTTATGGAATCTAGATCATTCATAACTTCCAGGGTTTTATTATATATCAATGAAATAATTTATTTTCAATATTTGTGAATACCTCTAATTTCAAACATATACATAATTGAGACTATTTCCCAACTCATGAATCATTTGTGGGAGGGCTTGGGGTCACACAAGGGTTCATCGATAACCCCAGATGTGTCTATTAGGATAAAGGCCTTGAAAATGAGATATTAGACCATTTTTAAATTTATTATAAAGCTTAATGTATTATTCATATGTGAGGAATAATTTAGTTGAATAAAATTTATCAAAAAAATGATATTGTATTTAGGATTATATTTTTTCATGATTGATAATCAAATATTGGTTACAATAACTAGAACATACAACATAGTTTTTTTTGATTTTATTTTAACTAACATGAATTTTAAGAGAACTAATTATCATGTACAATTTGTTTTTTGTAGAGTGAAATGACTAATTATTTATAATTTTATATAAATCAAATACCTAGAAATTATTTTCCACATATGTCATAGTGGTTCCCCTCATCATAAAACATTGGATTTTTTTGGATCAACTAAATTTTAAAATATTATTCAACATATTTAATGGTGGACCTGAAATTGTAGATTGAAGTGCAGTAACATATAACAACCTAAAATTTTTATGTTCATCATTTTTAGCCATCTAATAGTGTGTGATATCCAAATAATGTATTCTTTTTCATTTATATATTTAAAGGGGTGTTATTGGTATTAGATAAACCATGGGAAAATATTTTACACATTGATCAATGTAGTTAATTTTTCAAGGGAATTAACTATCATTAGTTACAAAAATTAGGTATAATACACCATTATCTTTTTCTCCCATAGAAATAATTTCATTAACATATAAAATATCAAAAATTGATACATATTAATCATATTTAATTTATATAATGTTTTCCACAACTCTATAATTTAATATTAATTGGTTAATGCATGTATCTAACTTCAAATACTATGCTCTTGAGTCTTATTCTGACCCATATAGATTATACATAAATGTAATAAAATTAATTTTCTATTTACCAAGAAATAGTAATTTTTTGGATTCATGTATTTATATTTGAGTTGTAGTAGGATAATGTTTATTTTTTCAATAATATGTTTTTCCATTATAGTTATGAAAGAGACAATGAAGATATTGGATGATATTTAATTCCGATTATACCTATTTGATTAAAAATTTATATATTTATATGGTAAATTACAAAGAGAATAAAATCTAATACCTATTGATTAATTTTGGATTAATTTTTCCTGAAAAACACCTCATTATTCCAAGGTATTTGAATAATTTCTTGATTATGCAATTGAAAAATGATTAGTGGATAATAGAATAAAACTTTTGGGTCCTAATATTAAATTCAAGTGATAGTTGAATTGAGATGAATTATATAATCCTTTTATATTAAAATAGTTTACTTCATGATATTTATGTTATATTTTTAATGGTGAAACAAATGTTATGGAAAGTAAAAACAATGAAAATACTATAAATGAAATACAATTTGACTTGAAAATGTAGAAATCATTTTGAAATTTGTAAAATGGTGCATTTGGTTTTTCAATATATTGTGTCTAAAATTTTAATAGATCATTATAACCTTTTTTTGATCATGATTACGTTAATATTTCTCATATATTTTGTGATGAAAATACTATTTTTATAAATTAGTTGAATATTGACAATAAGAACTATATGAATTGTGTTCCAAGTATCAAATTTTTTTTTATTTAAGTAACATGTATCATATCAAGTGTCGATGGGGAATTAATGAAAATGAAATTTCCTTGATATTAGAGTTTCTTCAGGATGCATTTTGGGAAGTTAAGGTTATTCCATTATTCTATGAGATGAAAAAGTCATCAATAAGCATGGAATTAACTATACAAAGATTTATGCATTCCCAAATGATTTCATTCATTAATGGGGATAAGAGTGTGATAATTAATAATGTAAATGTGTCTAAATAAGTAGATGAATGTTAATAAACAACAAAGATAGTATAAATAAATATAACTCTGGGATGAAACAGGAGAAGAAAAATTAGGAAAATGGTATTGCATTACTTTCCTCTAGAACCACTATTTTAAATATTATTCATCTCGTCTAAGATGGCATACGACATGAAGTAGGATTCTATAGATTGTAACAATGGATAGATGAAACATCCAAAATATTAAAAATCATAGAAGTTGTTTCATTCTCTCTCTCTATATTTTTCATCAGAACGTAGGAATATAAATTTGTGTGTGTTTTCGGATGGTTTTAACAGTTTTGGTACTTTAACTAATAATTGTAGAATTCGGCCCACTATTTTCATCCCATATAATAAACCTCCATGGATGTGTAAGAAGAATATTTCCACCATTATTTTGATGTTTATTCGTAGATGGGAAATTCTTAGAAATTAAATTTATACACACCTTCCACACATAATCTAAAAATGGGGGGAATTATGGGAGGATGGTCTTGAAACAAATGATGCTTCGACAAGAAAACTATTCAAAATCCATGAAAAATTAATATGGGAAATTATTAACTTTCATGGACTAGGAAAATTATTTATTTGGAACAAACATACTTATTTGGTTTGTCCAGATTATAATTTTGATTTTAAAATTCAATGATTACCTCATAGAATAAAATGTTTTTTTATTTCTCATTATCAATTTTTCGATTCCTCTCATTAATTAAGGTTTAATAAGGCAAGATTAAGTAGAGATATTGAAATGATAAAGTCACTAATGGTTTAATCTGGTTCATAAATATTGGGACAACTAATAAATTTCATTGATGAATTTAGAAAATGTCATGAATTTAAAGAAGGGGTAAAAGGTTACGAGGTACAATATCACAAGAAGCCAGAAAAAGTGGAAGAAAGGGTATATTTTTTTAAAAATCCTTATTTGGTGTTTAATTCAATACATAATAATCTTTATTTAATGCATATTTAAAAGAATATATAAGATATAAAATTTTTATTGTTCTTAAGGAGTAGGGTAAATCGATGGGTCACCTTAATCCTCATAAGGATTTTGAGTAAATGAATATAATGAACTGTTTGTGGGAAAATGAGAATGAAAAGTATCCTTTGGATATATTTTCAATGAAAAATCACGATAAAGATGTATTCCTTCAAACATTAAAGAATGTAAAAGTGATATATGGATATTCATGTAGCCTATAAAGGAGTGTTGACTTAAAAAATCGAATGATAATGGAATAAAAAGTCATGACTCACAAATTTATATCAATTAGTGGTTTATATTTGATTTTCATAATAAAATACATGATAAATTAACTATGGGTTTATTGGAGTTTTTATTATTTTTTCAGTGAGCATTGCAGAAAATCTCTAAATTAAACTGAGCTTTGTATACTTCATGAAATATTTTTTTGACACTATTCCATTTGGGGATGTCATTTCTCTATTCATTATTCATAGTCATGATTTATTTGATTGGTCATTTAGTTGAGGATGATAAACATGATGGACCAGTAAAATATTGATGAATGTATCCAATTCAGAGGTATGTTGATATTCTTTTTATTTTCATTGTTGAATTTCATTTTTTCAAATCACTGCATAATTTTTTTAATATGTTTCTTTTTTTATTTAGGTACTTAGGTTATTTGAAATCACATGTAAGGAAAAAATCTCAACCAAAAGGCATTATTTCTGAAGGTTTTATACACAAAGATCAATTGAACTTCTATTCTATGTATTTTTATGTGATTGAGATAATATTCAATCTTGCTTGATGTACTAATGACATCTCCACTAATTCTCATTTTGAAAATCAGTCATCGTTAATTCCAAATATTGGATGACCAATTGGAAAGGGGTCAAATTTTTCATTGATTAAATTAGAGTTTCTAAGAGAACCGAGATATGTGTTTCTCAATAGTTTTATTGAAAACCCATTTATTGAATAATTATGATTGCAAAAAAAGTGTCAACTAAGGGGTCAAGCTCTAAATGTCTTGGAATTAACAAAAGATATTAATATGGATCTTTACGAATAGCTCACCAGTCGTCTATGTAGATAGTAATAATTATATTATTGATATGTAGATGTATTTTATATATTAAAAGTAACACTATATAAATTTTTTAAAATATAATGAATGTTGAAAATGGATTTAAAATATCGAATTATCTGAGGTTTTCATATCAAGGTCCTCTATGAAAGGGTATGAGATTCGATCCAAAAATATTTATGGATTTAGGTTTTTTATAATTTATCATGAATAATTCTTGAAGTCACAAAATATTCATGTATTAACAATTACCATGGTTTAATACTATTTAAAGATGAATTAGATAATTAAATTAAACTATCATGGAAGGTTTTCAGTTGTATTATTCAAATGAATGTGGGTCAATATTGTTCAGTGTTTAATGAATGATTTGTTAAGTTTCACTTCTGTTAACATCTCTTACTTAATGGATATAAGTTAGTTTATAGAATGTGATCCATTTATCTTAGGTTCATAAGATAAGATGTTCTGTTATGTGTATGGTGTAATACATGAAGGTGGGAGTGTTGCTGTACACATAAACTAAAGAGACTTATATGATATGAGAAAAAGAGTTGAATTAGTTTTTCTAACAGTGAACCTCATCAAATACAAATCATTGATTATTTTCTTTTATAATATCAAAATAGAATAACTTCTGTTGGAGGTTGAAATTGAAGGGATCACCATAGAGGAGGTTGATAACAAGAAAGATAATAAGGATAATGATAATTGAATGTATAAATTTGTAATGAAAATATTTTACAATATCCCATAGATAATTGTTTCATATATATATATATATTATTTATGTTTTTTTAAATATTATTTGTTTTTCAATTTTTATAATTTTTTTGACCTTAACCATTTGAAATATATGAATGCTGAGAATAAAAATACATCAAGGTGTAGGACAACAAGCATCACAGAACACGCCACCAATACTGTCATCTCATGTGGATCCTAGTGATTCCGTTGTACCTAAAACTAATAGAGAGCCAGCCATTTCAACAAACTTTGTTGGTATTACACCACCTGATTCACCTACTTCTATTGAGCAGTTGGTCACAGCTTCCTATAGGGAATATTAGTGGGTTGCCGTTTTTGGTTTGCAAGTCATTTTAGAGAAAACATTATATTTTATTAATTGTTTAATTCATTTATCAAGCAGATAATGACCACCATAGAAGGGATAAAAATATGAACATTGGAGAAGTATTGGTCTAGAAGGAATTCAATATTATCATTCCATTTGATGAGTTTAGGAATCTTATCAATTATATTGGAAGTCTCTGTGGGAAGATTCTTGGGCTATATACATGCATGACTGTGAGTTTTCCCCTTAATTATAAAGATTTGAAGCATATTCCTACAGCTAAAAAAATGAGGTCTTTGATACTCAATTAATGGTGATATTAAATAAATATTCCACGATAACTAATTTATAAGACCTGAATAAATTATTTTAATATACCTATAATGTTTTTTGTTTTCTATTTCAAGATTATTTTTAATTTTGATGTCCCTATCTTCATTTCACACTGAAAAACTTTAAAAATATTGGGCAAGAAATGGATTGATTTTAGATGGTGATTATAGAGTATAATTAATGATAGTTATATTTTCTCATTATAGATGTAAGAAAACATCCTTGATATGATTTTCTCATGAGTAATGAGAGATCATTTTTTATATCAATAGAGATGCATATCATTACATAATTGCATATTTTAGAGTATCTTATTAATATAAAAAAAGGAAAATTATTCTTTTTATTAATTATTCTATTTTTATGGAATTTTCAAAAAAATATTTTGAATCAATAGATGAATTTCCTTCCTCACAATACTATGAATCGGATTTTTCATGAAAAATAAAATTTTTGGTTTGTATTTTATTATTTATTAATTATATCAATAAATTATAACTCAAGGTTTTTATGAATTTTTTATATTATTTATAATGTATAATGAATTAGGTTACTATATTGGATGAACTGAGACAATGATTAATATGAATAGGAATCTTAGTGGATGTTTCGTAAATGACCCAAAAAATGATTTTTCAGTATGTAATTTTCATTACAATTTCATATTATTTCATTAACATAAAAACGTAGTAATGAAAAATTTATTATAAAAACTAGAAATCGTAGAAAATAATTAAATTGGGAAAGCTATAAGGATCAAACGATGTATGATTGGAATCATTTTATACAACAATCCTTTCTTAATTAATTCAGTTTAAGGATTTTTTAGTTATTAGACAATTTAATTATAATGCTTTTATAGTTTTCATATAATAATAAATTGCAACGAAAAATTTAGTAATTAGATAATAGTATGATGTTTCAGTATTTAAAAAAATAATTGTTAATATTTTGGTATTAAAATGATAAAATTCAATAATTTTTTAATACAAAACCTGCATAATCATCATCGGTCTACCAGAACGATGCAATAGAAATTGTTTTAGGGAAGGAGCATCCTGAATGTGTACATGGGATGGGTTTTGGGCCTACACTATGAATTTTCTCTAGTAAGGAGGTGTTATCCATTTCTGTAACACCAGGTGGGGGTCCAAGTAGTTACATTGATCGGGGATCACAATGATACATTGATGGATTTAAATAAAAAGTGAATGAATAAGACTCTCTTAAGAAAACACATTATTAATGTTGGTCACAAATGGAAAATTCCTTAGTTTCTATAACTCAGAGGATGACCTGAATGATCCCCATTGAAATTTATAGCCTTACATCACATCCTACCGAGGTAAATTCCAGATTTCATTGATCATTATCAAATATTCAAATAACACATACAAAATCCATAAATGAAACCAAAATGAAACATTTATATTGAGAACTAACATTTAGAGTCATACCAGACACATATTGTGATAGATTGATTTGTGGTTGTTTATTACACATTAAGAATTAATTATAGATAATTATTAATATGTTTGAAACCAAGGCATTCTTGTTTGATTACTCTGATTCTATAAACACATATTAAAAGAACAAAAGCCTTTAAAAATAAGTTTCTGGGGGTCAAAAAATGGAAAATGATGTTGGAATGCACTGAAATCAGCCGAAAACAACTATAGATTGAATTTTAAAATATAAGAACAGATGAAATATCAATCTAATTGATGGTTTAAACGTCATGGAGATAAATGCATATTTAGTGTTTTAAAACAATAAGACATGAATCAAATCTGAAAACCCATAAAAACAACCTCAGATTGAAGTGAAATAATGGGAATCCCACTGGTGAGTAATTTTTGACATGTATTCATATAAAAAACGTCAATCTGACCTGTGGTGTGGTGGGATTAACTCAGTAAACCTTTCTTAAAGGTAAATAATCCTTTAAAAAGTGTTGGAGGTAAAAAATTAATATTATAAATAATATTTATCTAAAATAATTGGAAAATGAATATAAAAGGAACTGTGAAATATAGGATCTGACAAAAAGTTATTCTGAAAGATAGTTTTCCCATTATGGCCATAAATGGGTTTTTAGTCACTTAAAACACTAAAATGTGTGTAGAATGGTAAAAACATATAAATCGACCACAAAATGATGTAAAATCATTGGAAAATCTCTTATGATTTGTTTTTGACATGTACAAGTATAAAAAACATCAATCTGACATGCGGTGTGGTCAGAATTACATGGGAAACACTTCATAAAAGAACAAAATCCCTTAAATCAAGTGTGTGTGTGTGTGAGGGGGGGGGTGTCCAAACCAGTAAAATGATGTCATATTTACCCAATATTAAGGGAAAAGGAACATATATCTAATTGAAAATATATAAACCAAGAAAACATCAATCCAAATTACATTTCTCTCATTAAGGCTGTAAAAACGTTTTTAGTGTATTAAAACACTAAAACATGCATGAAACAACCAAAGCCATAGAAAATGGTCTCATATGGTTGTGAAATCATGGGACAACCACTTTTTTGTTTTTATGTTTATTAAAAAAAACATGTCATTTTGATGTGCAATGTGGTCATAATTACTCAATAAACACTTTTTAATGGTTTTAATTCTTTAAAACAATGTTTAGGGGGGGTCAAACCCAGAAAAATATGTAAAATTACACTAGAATTATGGGAAAATATTTTAGATTTAATTTTAATATTTAGAAACTGAAGACATGCCATTTTGAATTGCAATATTCCTATTTTGGTTGTAAAAATATTTTTAGTTTTTTAAAAAACTCAAACATGTGTGTAACGATAAAAATCGTAGAGAAAACCTCATATTGATGTTCAATCATGTAAAAACCACAACTAAGTTATTTTTGATGTGTAATTGTAGACTACATGTCAATCCAACATGTGGTGTGGTCTTAATTGCTCATTAAACACTTCTTAATGTTATAAATTCTTTTAAAAACAAGTATCAAGGGTTCAAAACAAGGATAACGATGTAGGATTTCCTTGAAATCAGAATAAAACGACAATATATTGAACTTTTAAATTTATGAACTAATGTTATGAAATTTTGAATGATGGTTTCTCCATTTTGGTTATAAACACATTTTTAGTGTTTTAAAACACAAAAATGAGTCTGGAATGTAAAAACCACATAAATCAACCTCATATTGATGTGAAATCATAGTAAAACACCAAGGAGTTATTTTTGAAATGTAATTTAAGATAACAGGTTAATATAATGTGTGGTTTGGTTAAAATTATTGAGTAATCTTTTCTTAAAGGTACATAATCCTTTAAAAATATGTGTTATGGGGTCAAATCTAATGAAACAACCTCATACATCTCCAAAATCAAGGGAATAAGTCTTTTATTTAATTATTAAATTTTAGAATCGACAACACGTATTCTAAGTTATGGTTTTCCTTTTATGTGTTTTAAGACATTCTTAGTGTATTAAAACCCTAAAAAGTGCATGGTATGGTCAAAACCATAGAAAATGGACTCATATTGATGTGGAATCATGGAATTATACTAATGATATATATTTTATTCCTACATGATGTGAACCCATCAATCTGATGTGTGGTTTGGTTATAATTACGTTATAAACACTTCTTAATGGTTCAAAAGCCTTTAAAAACAAGTGTTGGGGGGGGGGGGGGTCAAAACATAAATAATGCTTTTAGATTTCTTAGTAATTAGGGAAAATGAATTTATAATGTATTTTTAAATTTAGGAACCTAAGACACTTCATTTTGAATTTTGGTTTGCTAAATATGGACATAAATTTTTTTAGTGTTTTAAAATACTACAACAAGCGTGGAATGGTAAAAAAAATAAAATCCACCGCATATTGATGTGAAATCATAGAAAAAACACTAATGGGTTATTTCTGAGCTGTATGCATAGACAATACATCAATCCCACTTGTAGTGTGGGTAAAATTACTTTGTAAGCCCTTTGTAAAGGCATAAAATCCTTTAAAAACATGTTTCAAGGTGGGGATGGGGTCAAAACCAAGAAAAAAACATCTAATATCCCTAATATCAGTTTAAAATGAATGTATATCAAATTGTGAAATGTTGTAATTGAAGACATGTTATTCAAAATGACGATTTTTTTATTTTGTATTTAAACGTGATTTTAGAGTTTTAAAACACTAAAACATGTGTGGAATGGTCGAAACTATAGAAAACATCCTAGGTTTGATTTGAAATTTTGGGAAAACCACCATTGAATTATTTTTGAATTATATGACATGTTATTATGTAAACATATTAAAAATTTATTTATTTACTAAATTTAATGCACAGAACATGTCTCTTTAAAAATAAATTTGAATATTTAATCATACCTTTTTCATTTCAGGAATTTAATATTATCATATATAGGTATTTATATATTTTCAAAGAGTTTTCATGATATATTATTATTTTTTGGATAAAATTTCATCAATTTGATTATGAAAATAACAAATTTTAGTGGTAGAATTCTTAAAATATTATGTACCTTTAATCCTTCTCATTTATATTCTTAAATTTTATGTTTTTCGTTATAAGGGGAAGATGTCAATATTAGGTGGGATTTTTACCATTCTGATCCATGAAAGGTTTCTTAAGGCATTCTTGGTGGTTCTTATTTTACAGTGTATGCAAAAATTTTACAAATTATTATACTATAATATTGATTTATTATGTTTATTATTAATTTCAATTTTCTTTTTTTTGTGACAGTTGATGAGATGATGTGGCATGTTTCAATTGATGAGATGATATGGAGGTATATAGATTGAGTGAAAGTTTTGAAATTGATGTATATTTACCATGAGTTGTTATTGGACATATTTTATATGTATATATTGATTAATGACGTATTGGTTGACAAATGTATGTGTTTATTAAGACTGAGGTTTTGATGACTGTGAATGTATGATGTATGTATGATGGGTTTATCATATATTTATGTTTTAGTTTATTGTATGTCAGTTATTTTTATTTACAGTTTTTTATTTAATAATAGAAGAATCTAATCTATATGCGGTTAAATGTAACCATCGCTAAAAAAATAAAAAATATGTATAGTGGACTTTAGAATAATGTGCCACTAAAAGAAACTGCCACTGATATGTTTTGCGGATGTTAGTTTCATTTTATTTTTATATTCCTTATAATTTATTATTAACTGAACCGCTTCTAAATAAAGATGTAACCATGAATAAATTCTCTATTAGATACAAATAGAAAAGACTCTAAAATGACTAATTATCATCCAATATATGATGGTTTTAATAACTGTCACCATATGATAAGGTGGTGGTTTAAACCACTTCTGTTTAATAAAAAAACTACGGCTAATGCCCTTTTTTATGGCAGCATCAACTATAACTTTTCATTTTCTCAATGTATAATACCACTTGAATCCAAAAGTCTAATGATAAGCAACCAAAATCCTCTACCTAAGGATCATGGAAAAAATATAAAACTAAGTTTCTTCTGGTCCATGTATACTATAAACCGCTCACCCATGAGATAATGTTTCCAACATCTTAGGGTGTGTACCACAACTACTTAATCTAGGTGTTGATTAGGATAATTTATCTCATGCGGTCTAAGATTCCTGGATCCATAAGCTTATAATCGATCCTACAACATTAGAACTACTTTAATTCCATATTCATATGCATCAGTGTACATAATATATACATTACCAACAATAGGTAATGAGAGGAACGGTTCTGAGGTTAGAATGTTTTTTTCATGAAAATGTATTTTGCAAGCTTTTGACTGATCAACCATCACCCCATTCATGGTCTGCCTGGAGATCAATGATACCAAATGAGAGAAATTTTGGATAAATCATTGATAATAACCTGTATACCCCAAAATCTCAAAAGGATTATAACATTCATGGGTTATTCCTAAGATACCAATGATGAAACTTTCTCATGGTCTATAGAAACTCCAACCTATATGATGACATGAGATAAGAAGTGAACTTTATTAATACAAAAACTCTATTTTGTTAGCTTGGCATATAGTCAATTCTCTATAAAGGTAATCAATACAATATCCATATTTTGTGAATTCTATTCTACAAATTTGGAGTACACAAAGATATATTCGACAAAGATTACCCTCAATCGACCCATGAATTGATGAATGATCTTATTCATCAAGGATGTGAATACCATTTTTTTGATAGTCATACCAAAATACATAAATATGATATCCCTAAATATATAAATTCTCTTAAAAGTAGACTGAGGTATGTCTAATAATATCACCCTAGTCTCAAGATGATATTAGAGAATATCCTCGTACCTCTCAACTAGTATAAAAGATCATTTATGTGTGGAAGAGGATATTGGTTCTTAACCATCATCTAGTTCAATATTTGATAATCCACAGATAATAGAAAATTTCTTTAAAACATTTTAGTGAAGGGGAATAAATAACTCCAAGTAGATGAACTAGGTTATATGATTCCATTATATCATAGATCATTCAACTTAAATTTCTACTTCTGAAGCTGTATTGGTTTCATTATTTAAGGTTGGATAGAAACTCGATTTTCTTCTAACACCAACTCGATCGCGACCTTGATCTCTTGATCGGGTGGTAATCAATATAACTCATAAGAAAATACATCATTAAATTGGTCAACCAATGGAGGAAACTAATCATACTATATTCCACCATCATCTACAGAATGTCTATCTATCAGAGTTATGATACAATAAAATCTTCCTTAAACTGGGCCTATACAACCATAAAGAAGATCCCACTTACCCAGGTGAATATTTCATCCGTGTTATAGGGAAAGAAAGTTAAATCATCTTATAAAATTCAATATGATCTAGGTATAGAGATAAATTTTCCATACTATGAATAAAGTCGAATCCATTCATTAATAGCATTAACGATTACCCAAAGAAATAGTGACCTCCTATCTCTATAGAACACATATTGACATGCTTCATATTCTTTTACGGTAGACATATTTTTTTTGTGGATGGTTAAAGAACCATCAAATATTTCAAAATTCATGCCCAAAATGTATGAAAAAATAAAATATAGAAAATATTGTGATGATAATGTATCAAATAAAAACTAGATAATGTTTTTTATACATGAAACATACATCTGATAGTATATGGACCACCATCCACAATCGGTTGAGTATTCTGCATAACATGATGCTGACTTGTCCCTATTCCCTGGGATCTTGTATGACTACTGTAATGTATTTCACCTAACTGGTACCTCCTCTCCTTGACTAGGTTACTATATCCCCTTCCTCAGTTTGAATTATCATAGGATCTCCCACTACTATCCTTCATTAGGGTTGCTTGGTCCCATCTCTACTAAGGTTCTTGTTCTGATCCAATTCCATTGGATGCTGTGTAAAAATCAAACAAAACCTATGATGATGAACCAGTATTCCTTATATACAATACATTACTACAATTTATGTGAACATTGTCCAATTTTCTTCAAAAAATTGACAATAATGGCACTACAACATAACATGGCCCTAAGATGGCTGCAAACTACCTAGAATGCTTGGACACAACATTGTAACATCCCCGGATCTTGGACTCTTGCTTTTAGAAAAAATGTTTTCTTATGATACCTCATGCATGCCTCCCCGCACACCCTAGGATACCAAATAGCAAAGGGGGTGTGAAATGTATTGTGTGAAGACTATAACCTTAGGTCTAAAGTGTCATTGTAGTATAAATAATCCATGAAAATGTAATTAGAGTGTAGATATAGCGAAATCAAAAAAGTAAAATACAAATAAAAAATAAAAATAATAATAAAAGTATAATTAGGGATTTGATGGATTGTTACTAAATTTCATCATATAAGTAATTCGAATAAGAGAATAGAAAGTCAACAAAAACTCAAAATTCCCTAGTCTTGTACCGGACTTTGATCCCATCTCAAAACTCCATCCCAACCAACAATTAGACAGTCCACTACAAGGTATTTTACCTTAGTCCAAACTTGTATCAACATAATCTTCTCGACTACTAAACGACAATCTGAATAGGGTGTGATTATAAAACAGTAGGTCGAAAACACAATGTCTAAATAAACTAGTCTAATAAGACCTGTATTCAGTAGCTAAATAAAATGTTATATTAAATAATTAAAAAATTAAATCCCTACCACATCAAAATACATTATAAAAATTAGAGAATATCTCTTATCATTTCGTATGAACATTAAAACCACAAATATATAACCATGGTAAATTACATTCTTTGGAATCATGCCATAATATCTCTAAGCATGTCTCACAACCAATCAAACAAGAACCATAAACATGAAATAATAGTAAGAAACTAGATCAAATACATATAAGAACTACAGAATCTAGATCAAATCCATATATGATTTTTTATAGTGACTTGGCTGAACTCGCTCAGTATTAGAATCACAACATATTATTGTGCGTGTTCTAGGTTCTTGCACGATATATAAGCATTTTAACATCTAGGTAAAATCCATATAATAATTAAAACATGTGGCTGGGATGATCCTACACAATATAATAATTTCATGTTTTTCATAAAATAGATCCCTAAATTATAATTTTATATTTCTATGATTATATGATAATTTTAAGTGAATTTATTTAATTCTTCAAAGTATCATCAAAATAAATAATAATATCAAAATATTTATTTTTCAAATAAATGATTATTTAATTAAAAAGGAATTTTATTATATTTAGATATTTATTTTCATAAAATATAGTCTTTTTTAAATATACATGTTGAAAAAATGTCAGGGTGTTTTTTTGTTTTTGGTAAAATAGTTTAATTTTGTGAATAGTGAAATATGATTATTTATCTTATTATCCAAATGCATAAATTATTGATTCATGGATGATTTATGACTGATGTAAGCACCATTATCACAAATGAAAATTCACTAGTTAATATACTTAGATATAATAATTGACACTATTGATAGTTTGGAGCCAAAATAATAAACTAATGAATAAAATAATAAGAAACACCTCCCTCCATCACAATAAATACAACCCTCACCACCCATTTCCCTAACACATTCTAAGCCTCATAGAATGCATATATTCTTACTAATTCATCTCCAAAACCTCTCCCACATGTATTGGTGTTTCTCATCTCACAAAAACACCAATCCCAATTTCCTTAAGGAGGATCTCAAGGAGATGCTATACAAGAGGTAAAATCCACATTCATTCACTTTTTGTTTCTTTTAATTTCATTTAAATTATTATATTCACCTTACCTACTCAATCCAAAAATAAATTATAACTAAAATATCATATATATATATAATCATGTTACGATGTCAATGTAATTTCCATCAGTAATCCCCTTCACCTCTCCCTTTTATTCTAAAAATGAAAACATCATCTACGATGTGTCAATTTACCACCATCGAGGATGATGCATTTTCATTTTGCATTACTGCCTTCACGGATAGTCATTTAACCATTACTATGGTTAAATTAGATTGTATTATATATATTAATTGTGTTATTGTATTCAATATGAAATATACAAATACTATATTAAACAAAATTATATAAGTTTGTGATGGTCCTAAAAACCACCGAAACAAAATTGAATAATTTTCATTAACATTTTATCTAATAAATCATTCTGATACTATATAACCAAATGATATATAAGATTAATTAAATTTTGGGATGTTATTTAATAAAATATAATTTTAATTTTGGAGAAATATTAATAATTTATCTAAACTTCCATACTTATATATATGCAAACCGATCCGGAAAAACCAAGAAAAGGAACACTCCTATAATGAAAAAATTGAATATTATAACTCATCAAAAAGGCCATAAATTAATATAACAAAATTATAATATTTAAAATATATGTGCATGAAGTTACGAATTATATACTTAATGAATATAATTTGAGTACCCTGGACATCATTTATAAGTTTGAAATTATTTCACACATACGGTAGGGGGTTTTTCATCAAACTTTTATTGTTATGAGATATGCCTTATTCACCACTTATTACTTGTGTGTGGGGGTATTTTTACTTCCCAATTTAATTTACGAACATTGTTAATTTATTATGAAATTTAATATCTATATTTCTTATATCATGGATACAATTATTGTATTAGTCCTATATATTTTTTTTACACGACGATTATTTTGAATGTTTTTTTAATTGGGCAAATATTGATGAATTTGTATCTCTACTCAGTATAGATATCGTGGTAACTCATATTGTAATTGAATTAAATATATTTATAAATAATTATTTGTACATTCAGTGATGGGTGGGGCCTGAAATTATATAGCACCTTGATGCATTGATATGTCTCATGTGATTAAACAATTAGTGAAAAATCCTTCATGTTTGATTTCAAGTAAAATCATACGGGAGTCTATGAAAAAATATAAACCATATTAAAGATATAATTATTCATTTTCCAGATACCCGATGTCCAATAATTAATCAATTTATTCAATAAGTATTAATTATTTTATTCAATGATATTTTTTCTATGAAAAAATATATGGCTGCATTCTCATTCTCACTTTATTAATGGCATTTGTTTTTTAGTTGTTTATATTTCCATAATGATTTTTCTTTATTGAATTTTCTCCACATAACATCGATTCATTTAACCCTTACCGATCATTTTATCTCCCCCATTTATTTTTCCCTTCCCCAAATTATGAAGATGAAATCCTTGAATAAGTTTCATGGAAGTAGTTTATTTTTCTTTTGTTATATTATATATTTAATTACCTTTATAGTAAAGGAAACATGTATGTATCTAGTATTCCAATACAACTATACTAATAAATCATTGGTGATCTGATCTCTTGAATCTATTCTATTTTAATAAAATAATCCCCGAATCTGGGCTAATGCAGTTGGGGTTTGTTACAGTTGGTTTAAGAGTAGTATCAGTAGAAACCTTGATTTATAGATGTTAAATAACCATGAGAATTATAAAAAATCATTATATTGAATTTTTTCTCAACAATCATGATGATTATGGTCTAAATGTTTGTTCCATTATCTAGTGATAAATATTAACGGATGAAATGTAATGGATACCTGAAGACAATGTAGGTATTTCTCTAATGACAAAGTCAACACATTTAGTGTTGGAGATGAGTATATGATGACCATATTAGGAAGAGATCCTCAGTTTTTGAATAACAATGATACTGAACTTTTTTTTATATTTTATTTTATATTGAGCCCCAATATTTTGGTGGGACTTTTAATCCAGTGGTATCTTAGTAGTGGATCAGGTCCTACTAAATGGTAAGTTTAGCATTGGGTTTCAATGAAAATGATAAGGTAGTAATGTCAGTATATTGTCTCAAGGTAGATAATGATCAATGATGGTCATTAATCTAAAATACTAACGAGGAATATGACATTTAACAGATAGAGTGGAATTCCATTTATGAAACATTATTCGATAAATATTTCCTTCAAGATAATTGAACTAAAAATTATAAAACATTTTGTAGCTTAATGAAAAAGGTAGAAGAGAGTGATATAGAGTATAAATGAAATTTTATAATACTAGACAGTTACGTTAAAGATTAAAATCCGGATACATAAAAGAAGATTAATTATTAATTTGATGGGATTAATCCATGTCTTTAAAGGAAACATTATTCTAAAATATTTTTATCATATAATGAAATATTAGTAAATGACTTGATAATGGAGAATAATTTTTTTAGATCCTACATGTTCAAGATAAATTAAGAGAAAAAGAGGACTTATGATTACCATAGAAAAGGTGAAGTGGTATAGAATAATAGGGGGATATAGAAATTCTCATTATGTGAAAATTATGGAAATAATTGTCCTAGAAAATTATTGAAAGGAATTGAAGTTTGTAGTTAGTGTGGATAAAAATGTAATCATGAAAATGAATATGAGGTGAATAAAAAAAATAAATGGTTTTAAATGATTCAACTATAATGAAATGGGTCATTATTCAATTAAATTTCCTAAGATTCAAGGGAATATACCATATAAGAGTACAATGAGAGATGAACAGGCTTATGTGATCACCATAGATGACATAGAAGTACCCAATGATGTGTTGGAAGGTAAAATAATCATATCTTTAAATTTATTGAATTATTTATTTGATTCTTTATCATCACACTCTTTTATATATGCAAAATTTTCAAAGAAAACAACTCATTTTCCTTTTGATTTAATAAGTGAATGTTCATTAATAAAATCTAATGGGAATTTTCATTGAAACAAAATTGTGTTGGTAAATACCATTTATAACACATAAGTGCACTCTAGTTGTTGAAATTATCATCATACCTATGACTGAATTTAATATAATACTTGGTATGGATTTAATTTTAAAATATAATTGGAAAAATTATTTCAAGAAGAATAAAATTACCAACCATGAGGAAGATGTATAGTCTTTTATCTTTAGAGTAAAAAAATAATCCTCTTATTCATATATAGATCCATCACCATTAGATCTACTAAACTAAATTCTTGGGTATTACGAGAAAAAAAATCTTCTGATGAGGAAATTAATCATAAAATTAGGGATGCACCAATTGTATGGAAATACAATGATGTATATCTTGAGGAATTACCTAGACATACCTAGATTGAAAAGTTGAGTTTACCATTGATTTAATACTAGAAGAAGGAAAAATAACAATAAATCCTTATATAATGGACACATTGGAATTACTGGAGATAAATAAACAACTGTGGTTTGAGGTGGTACATCATGTCTTTCAATGGGTGTCACTTAGATTGGGTTATATAATTCATTAGAGACACAGAGTGATAGAAATGTGTTATGTTGTTCCTTCCCAAATATCGGAGTGAGTTGCTCTAGTAGACTATCATTTTTAGCTACTTCATTGGCATCGTTCAATGCAAAATTTATTTCAAGTATTACATCTTCATTGGTATCATGTTGACTCATATCAATAATTTAACCATTAGGGCATTGATGTGGCTGTAGAGGCATCATTTAAGAAAAATATGATATATATCATCAACCATTGCATGAAGTCTCTCCAAGGCATGTTATTACCTTTGGTTTTGGTGATATGGAATAATGGTTGTGTACAAGACATGGAACATGAGAAATAGGTCAACATACACTACCAGTGGCTGAAACGCTTCTCAGATGATGAATTACCACTCTCAGAAGGGAGACTTTGGCACAATTTTTGAAATATAAGAGGTTGTAAAGTCTTGTATTTTATTTGAGGAACATTTTCTTTCTAGTTTGGGTTAAATTTGGAAACCACACTAAAGTGATGATTGATTGTTTTGTAAAAAGAGGTGCTGGTGGGAAGGAACATGGCTTCAAACCAAGGAAATCAAATGTGTTTAATTACGATGTCAGAATTGAATACATGATGTGCATTGGGATGGAAATAACTTGTTCATGTTGGGTAAATATTTTTCTTTAGAGGGAATGTAATTGAGCATTATCCAATGTGTCATGAAATTACACGTTGTGTAGTTTCATTTTTCCTTGGGAAGTGGACCCACACAAAAGATGACATTAATTCCATTACACGCCATTTAAATCTGTAAACTGATTTTCAAAAAATGGTCAAAACCCCTCAAATTTTCTAATAGGGTTTTCCTTTCTTCTCTAAAATAGTAGGGACAACGTTCGAGGGGATACCTCTACAAAAAATATGGATTCTACCAGATGTCCTATGTCTGTACTATGTTCATTTTTACATCGGTCACTTTTCATCTATAACTATAAGTACCCAAATCCAATTTCTCCATTTTATGTTTTCTATTATAGTATCTTCAATATTTTAGTGTGATCTGATTCTCCCTATTTTTATTTTTTGGTCTGTTCTTCCATTTTATTACATTCTAGATTGATTTAGGGTATTCTATAAACCTAATGTTGGTGGTATATCTTCTTTCCTTAATGTTAATCACTTTTATTTCTTGTGCCATTGAACCAAATTACAGAACATTTTAGAAAACCCTCTATGTTGTTTGATAAATTAAATAATATTCTTCAAAATTACCTCTTGCATTATTCCATTGTTTTCTCTTCTCCTATTTTTATATATTTTGGTGTGAGCTGATTCACACTATTTTTAATAAATGGTTCTGATGGATCCCTATGATTTCCATTAAAGTAGGTCATTCCCTTCACATTTGTTCTAGTTAGAGGGATTTGATGCAACACTACTAGGTACTTGTCTTGTTTAGGAGACTATAGATTATGTACAGATGATTCAGAAATGCATAATTATAGCTTAGTCTCGGAAAAAGCCTTATGATGATCATTATTATAGACCATTCAAGATTGAGGTGGGAAATTGATTCTTTCTATATGTATCACCAATATAGAGTCATACAAAACATTTGAGATAGAGAAATATATTGCATTATTATGTTTTTTGTGTTAATACAATAGAGATAGTTGGGTCGGTGTTCTGTTAGTTGCAACTAACTCACAATTAGAATTCTATGCATGACTTATTCCATGTATTACATCTTTATTAGTATCACGGTGACCCACCTCATTCATTTGACCCTAATGATTTTTATTTTTATTTAGATGCATCATATAAGGAAAATCCAATATTTATCATCGACTAGAGGATGACGTAACTCACAGGTAGTCTAGTCACTCTCGTTTGGGTGTTACAGAAGCACGATCATGTACAATACAAGACCTAGGACATATAGGAAAATATATATGCCCAGGGGATAAAAAACTTCTTAGATCATGCTTAACCATACTAGTAATGGAAACTCTTGGGAAATTTATTTTAAGGATGGTAGAATGTAATATCAATGATTTTTAGTGTGGTATATTTCTTTTCTGGTTTTGGTTAATACCAAAAATTGTGCTAAAGGGATGTCCAATTTTTTTGAAAAGCGGTGAAGGTGGGATGGATCTTAAATGCAAAACAAATAAATGGAATGTGTTTAATTAAATAGAATGAATTGAATACATGATGATATTATATATGGAAATTTCATGTTCACATGGTTTAGAGGGTTTTACCTTAAGGAAATAAAATCGAAAATTACCAAATGTGTAATGAGGTTGCACAGAGTGCGGTTTCTTTTTTCTGGGGAATGGGACCATATAATTACATGAAACGTAATTAATTTACACAGAAATTAAATCCCCAAACCATTTTTTCAAAAACAATGTATATACCCACCTTTTTTATGTCATGGGTTCCCTTTCTTCTCTTACACATCAGGGGTGATGTGCATGTGGCCCCCTCTACACAAAAGATAGGTTAGACCTGATCTCCTCCACCCTGAATCCATTCTCTTCATCTTTGGTCACATTGAATCTACAGTGATTAGGTTCTTAGTCTCCTTATATTCTTAAAATTTTTATCTTCCTGTCTTTTTTTACCTATTTTGGTTTGAGATGATTCAACTTATTTTAGGGTTTAGGTCTGTTCATCAATTTTTTCCATTTTAGCTTGATTTAAGGGATGAAAATGGATGAGTTGTCTTCTATGAACCTAAGGTAGGTGTTGTGTCTTTTTTACCTCATGTTCGTCAATTTTATTTCATTACCCATTGTTACTTGTTCCAATCCTTTCATAAGACACCTCTAAACTTTTTAATACGTTAAATTGGATGCTTCAACATGCCTAGTTTGATCTTAGTGAGTGTAAAATCTACCCTTTTTTGGATCACCTTGATTTTAAACACCAAAATGGGAGTCATTTATTTATATTTCATTTCCCCCCATTATCATAAATGGTATAAAACCCCTTGAGGTGATTCCCATATAATAAATTTTTGGATTAAATGAATTAACTAAAAGTATTTTATAACCTTGAGTTTAATACTTATGCATTATGACTTATGAGAAAAATGGGGTTCTAAATTAAAGTACTTAGCCAAATTGTTAATTATGTTATAAATTATTCCCTGCTAAAAGTTATGATCTTGATAGCCAAATCATATACTTACCATAAATTGAGTGTGAACCAAGGCCCCCAAATTTAGGAAACCTTATATGTGATCTTCATACTTTAAAGCTGGTTTCATAAATGAATTTAAAATAAATAGAGGATGATAATAGATAATCGAAAGAAGGGTCCAATGTGAATCTTACATTATCTCCATACATGTGATACTGATTAAATAGGGGTGTCTCCATGTATAGGCTTAGTGACATGATGGTTGTACCATGCCATGAGATGTATTCAAACCCCTATGTGCGATACATGGGATAGAATCAACAATTTTTTCTTATTGTATTCACACCACGTTGGGAGTTACACATGGGACCTCATTCATGGGTAACATAGGATGGAATCCCATGAAATTTTATATATACAGTTCATATAGTGAAATACATTGAATCACTTTCATATTTCCATAGACTGGTTCATGGTGAATGTATAAAAAATTCAATGATGATTTTTAAAGGTAATGAATGAAAAATGTGAAATTTGGATTGTATGGAAGTTTCCACCAAGACAAATCACATTCTTAGGGATGATCCACCTTTTTAGTACTTTATTTAGGACAATCATTAAAACTATAAAATATACATATTCACTATGAATGATACCATGGTTTAGTGGCATCTGACTTAGACCAAAGTATGTAGAATTGGATGTGTACCCCAGGAGGTACCTGATCCTATGTCACAAACAAAATTAATTTCTTGAATTTATTTCTATTTTAATATAGAAAATTTTGTAAGCATTAACTTGATTAATCTTGACACCACTAGTTGTATCCAACTAATTATATCTCACACCCTACATAGTTCACCTTCAGTACTAATGAAAATTTAATGACTACAGGTGTAGATAAATGGATGTGTCAAACTTATGTTGTATAATTATATGTACTTGGATGAAGTATGGGATAAGAGGACCAAAAATATTCTAGTGATACTAGTAGTAGTGGATTCTTGGCCTTTTTATTATCTATTTTTTCCTGAGGTACATCCATGATTTTTTGTATCACATTACCATTTTTTTTAGTTCTACATTACTTCAGGAACATCATAATTTTTTATCTATTATTTATTATAATTTTTCTGCCTAAGGTTTATCTACCAATATTTTTATTAATTATTCCATTGATTTGTTCAGTATTGTTTCCACTGCTTTATACAATTATATAATGTTGTGTTTTACTCTGATCAATGAGGGAATAGTTTCTCTAAGGATAAATAGTAGTCCCTCACTGCTAATTGTCTTCCTTTGGCATATAGGGAGGAATAATTTGGGTTTTGTGGCCCACTATATCAGGGAACCAGTAAGTGGATTCTGTGTTGGTATATAACATGCTACCACATAGAAATGGATAAGGGAAAAATAATCATAATAAGAAACCACATAGATATCATAAAATTGAATAAGGTAAAACACATCATGTCAATATAAGGGAAGCAAATAAATTATCTCATTACGAGGGATAAAACATAAAATATCAGGATTTTCCGCATGTATATATTACGACTACTAATTATTTCACTCTTTTAAGACACTATGCCACCACAGGAGACAAAATAATGGATTAAAATTTATACACAACACATTATCCAGATAGTCTTGAATCTGGATAGGACATTCCTCTAATGCCACACCATCTTCAATATCCAACTCACCCCATTTAATGGTGTGGGAATCATCATGAAGTTATTAGTGAAGCTATGAAACATGGAATAAATTATTAATCCAGCACATCTATGGGGGTAGTGCTAATAGATAATCCACAAATACAATGAACACGAACATCTAAAATTTTCCAATAAACTATAGAGAGATATTACTTCCCTAAACAAACATCCATGGCCCTTGATTAATAGATATATTTAATAACACAAAATCCCTGATGATGAACTGAAAACTCATCATCCAATGATGAAAATATGACTTATGATGATTTTTTACATCCTTAACTCTCTCATGGATCACATGAACTTTCTCTATAGTGAAATGGACCGATTTTAGTTTGATAACAACTAATTATCTAGCCTCATTCTAAAAAAAGAGATAAAAAATTGAGCATACAACGATTTGAATGGTTCCATACTAATTGTACAATGACAATAGTTATTTTATTTAAACTCCAAAAGGGTAGTTTTCTCACCATAGAACCTCCAAATTCATAATTTCATGTATTCAAAATGTCCTATAATATTGGCATAGTCTACATTTGTTGATATCCCATCTGCGAATGAAAATTGATGTTAATGATTAAATGGGAACATGAATAATATAGAATACCCCTACACAAACTAGTGGTAAAAAAGGATCATGAACATATGTGATCATATTTTTATCCCCATTAAGCAACACATCCACCATACATATACATCCTCAAAAAAACCAATAATATTCTTGAATTCCTAGTCACTAATAAGTGAGTCACTTTATAAAAAATTTCCTGATCACTAATAAGATATCATAAACACCTTGAGCCTGAGGTAAATTTATGATAATCACAATAGGTTTGTAATTTCACTTCACTTAGTAATATCATGTGACCAAAGAGAACCACATAGACAATGATGATCAAACATCAGCCTTGATAAAAGACACTGATAGTAAAACTCTAAAACTAGGTGATTCATAATAATCCACAAAAACTGTCCCTTTGTCCCTGATATATCTTCAACACAAGATGATATTACACCATGAGATAACCATGGATCACATAGATTAACAAATTATTCATCCCCAATGGAATGAAATGACTCTATTGATATAACACCTGATTCCAACCATATTTTTTTAATCCCTTAGAACTGTCACCACAAATTACTCAATCATACTAACTCTCTACTACAAAATCCCCTAATTAAGACTCTTTTACTTGCTTTACCAAAGAAGGCTAAACTGTAATTTGGTAAAGATATCCTCAAACATAAACTTCTCCCAAATTAATGGGAAACATAGAAAACTCTCTCCATCACTCTCCAGATTTATATATAGAACCACCACACAAATTCCCAATTAAGGAATCTACTCTAGTAGTACCTGTATTAGGTTATTAGAAAATCATAGAATAATAGTGCTAAAGTAACCCGACCCACCATCCCTATCAAAAATTCAAATCAGTATTGGAGTAAACATAATTTATACAATAATAATATGTGAAAATGTCAACGTGATCACTAATTAGAAAATTCTTCCACAACATAAAAGTAAACATCACCATAGTGAGATTAAGATCATGGTGGTGTAGCCACATTCATGAAACCAGAACTAAAATTTTAAATTAGTGATAACAACCCATTTCTACAACAATAGGAAATCAGATAAAAGATTCAATGAATCATTATAAACCTCTAACAGAATTACCTCATTCAGTAGATGAATAACTAGAGAATTGGAATGATTCTCCATTAAATATTGAGAGAAATTTATAGGTACTAGAAATTAAAGTAAAAAAGATACTCGAACAGCTGATGAAACTGAATTACTCCCAAAAGAGCCCAAAGATTCTCTATATAATCTACCCAAAATAATGAAAATTGCGGGATATCACTTTTAAATACCACCATGAACCGGTTTATATACTCACAAAATAGTATATTCATCTGTCCCATGAACATAGTTAGAGTTTTTCTAACTCTTAACTTCATCATAAAAAAATGTATAATTCCTCCAATGACACCTGAAAGTAGTCTTTGGGGCATCATCATATTTTACTAATATTTGGTGATATCTAAATCAAAAATTGATCGGTAATAACTATGATGATCCCATAAAATTATTGAACAAGTCATCAATATATGGGTTTGAATAGTGGTTCCTCATTCTTTCCTTATAAAAACATTGACTATTGACATGAAACCCTAAACTGTCATCATTCTTCTTTGATAGAAAAGTTGGACTTCCCTAAGATGAAACAATAGGCTTAATAAATACTTTATATTAAAGATTATCAATTGGATTACAAAATTGAAATAACATGGAAGCGGATATACAATAAGGATACATCAATATAAAGTAAACAATTTATTGCAGATCTATACAAAGATTTATTCTTCATATAGGGGGTAGCACCAAATTTTTTTTTGGAAAGACATCAAGTCAGTATTACACTATCTCAGGAAAAACAATTGTCTAATACTATACAAAAATATTTATCTACTCAACCATAATATAAGAGAGAAACTGAACATATCCAAACCCCATCTGAGGGAATATATCACCTACAATCACTTTATATCCTCCATTAGTTTAAAATAAAATAAATTTACTACAGTATAATTCTATGATATTCTATAATGAATACATAAAATATGTGAACAAGATAATTTATTATGTATTTATTTATAAAAAATGGATGTATCCCCATTTGTATTATTTCCCTGTAACCCACTCATAGTCCCTAAACACATCAAACCAGACATCTTGACCACCAGGTATCATGGAAAATGCCAATGGCACGTGATGTATCTCTACATCAAGCCCCAAAGTATGAAAGGGAGTGGGTAAAATAAAAGATTCAATAGATCCCGAAACAAATAAATCATAATGATATATAGAAAACATGAAGATAATTCCTCTCCAAACAATTATCTCACCTGATTTTAACAATGATAAGGCACACATCCAACCCTAACATTATTTGTGGCCTCTATGGACATGGTCTTGATCACCTATATAATAGTTCCATATATTTTTTCTAAAGAAGAGCGGTTTCATACTGGTTTCTTCTACCTTTCACATCCCATATCTATTGATAATAAGAAAAAGTACATGGATTGTTGTACTACCTAAAAAAATACCACTATATTGGATGATCGTGGAATGAGACACTAATACCATTTTTACTATATATGAAGGCCATATAGTCAATTCTAATTTATAAGACCTCAATACAAAAAATACTATTCTTAACCCCCTTGAAATGGTATGATAATTTCTAGTATTGGTACAACAAGTTAAAGAAGGAAAAAAAATTATCCTTTTTTACAAGAAATTAATATTTGGTCTTAGAAACTGAGTACTCTTAATCAATGCTCTAATCCATTAAAATATAGGAGAATATTTTATCATGATTATTTAATCATAGAAATACTCCTCTAAATTATCTCCTCTACTAACACATTGAAATATGACATCAAAATAAATGGGTTGACCATGAATAGTATATTTAGATGACAAAATTCCCCAAAATTCCTTAACCTAACCTCCTCACTTGGAAGATAGTAATAATAATAATATTGGAGGTTTTTGGTCTCATACTGAACTCTACCACACAAGAGGTATCCTAATGATGGTTGTGAATATCCTATCAACAAGATGACTTAGAGGTCGATGAAATAAAAATGGAGTTAGAGTACTCTCTAAACACATCTACACATAAAAACCTTACTCTTTAAGATCCCCAAGTAACAAAATCCATCAATACTAAGATGAAACACTGAGTATCATCATTAAAAAAACAACAAATGTTTATTCTAATCATGATTAGAATTAATATATGTATCCATATCCTCCAACCAATGTTCAGTATCTAGATATTATATTAAGTCATCTTGATTTATTAGAGCATGGTATTAAAATAATAAATGTTCCATACTGTATGTTTCATCATCATCAGCCTCCAATTTATTGTTTTAGATAGGAGTATATTTATCATCTTATTCAACATGAAATTGACAGGGAAATCAACATAATGTTGTGTATACAATATAAAAAAAATTAGAAACCCCTATCCTAGGAAAAATAAAATTTAGCATCAAATACTTATTTCATTTTTACCTAATTCTTTTTTTCTTCCAAATTAAAACACATATACTTAAAATCTTGATGTATGATCCATTCCTAGGTGTCTAATCTATATATAGCATCACATCACTTACCATATCTCATAAAACTGAATTCCCTTTCATCAAATGACATGTGACCTAAAGTCTCTTGACTAACTCAGTTTCCATAGTTTGAAACCTATTTATAATGACCCATATTTTCCATGCATAAATATTTCATCTTATTATATAGATATTCATTACATTGCATATCATAACAAAAGAATGTTTTTGCCTTTGGAAATGTGGAAATATAAAAAACTGGAACATAAAAATATATAACATATCCCACTAATTTATTCACATATAGTACCGTATTTAGGAATAACATACTATAAAACATTCAGTATAACATGGGAAATAATGACATATGAAAGGGTGGGATCAAATTCTTAGTTTGTATAAACAAGAGAGATATAAATAATTAGAATGTAATAGATGATATTATTGTTATAATAGGACAATAGAATTCATATTCATAACATAAAATATTTGTAAACAATAATAGATTATTAACTCTAAACCCCAAGTCATATCATGAATCATGATGAATAAGGGTGTCCAATCATTAATCATCATTTAATATTCATAACAGAGACATGTGGTATCATAAGTAAAGAAAATAATAATCTTGTGAATAAAGATAGTCACAATCATTTAGAGGCACAATATTGTGAGATATATTTTAAATAAATCATAATCATGCATAAAAATGTGAACTATTCTATTTATAATCAATGCTATAAATATTCTGATGACCATAGAAATAATCAATCATACTCACACATAAAAACTTGAAAAAAAAATTCATAATTGTTTACACTATTATCATCATCATATCGTGATATATCACTATCACATTACCAAATTCATTATAGTGAAGAATATTTCTAGGGATACTGATCACATAATAATAATACATTCATGAAAGGTCCTTATGATCATAAATATTTTATCATATAAATATTTGAAAACCCATGGAAATAAAATATGTTTCATAAATAATTTTTCATAGAATAATCTATGGAAAATAAATGTTTTTCTCATTTAGAGGACCCAGGTTAAGAAAACGTAGGGAGAGTATTTTTTGGTAGCTAATGCGTTAGAAAGAAAAGGGAGTCCATGTCAGAATATCATGATTTTCATGGGGGTAGGGCCATTACCTATAGATTATTAGATCATTGTAAATGGTGATTCAATTGGTACTCATCAGTTTTTCCTCCATGAGAGTTGAAATTTTTTAATTATGTTATTCTAAAATAATAAAATAGTTAAATTTCCGGAATTATACCATATCCCCAAAAAATCAAAATTAACATAAAAGGATGTTATCATATATGTGGAATTTTTTAAAATATCTTTTTAATATTTTATTAGTAAAATATCCTTCTTATTTTGAAATAAAATATTTCAAATATAAAAATATCTAAATTATTTTGGGGAAAATGTTATTGAAAAGAACCATAGAAATATATAAAAGATTCATCAAAGCATTTGGAGGTCATTATAGTTACCCATATGTTTTACATAAATATTAAATTCTGTTAGATTTTAATTTATCTCATGCCATTACAATCCATGTTCTAAATATAAATGTTTGCAATCATTAGAGTCTTGTTGTATAAAATATTTTTTTTAATAATGGATATTCAACATATCCCTAAAAAATCATCCCATTCTGTACTTCTCTTGGACATACCCAACATAAAATATGTCGTTATAATCTAGGGAAAGGAAACATAATAAATGGTGAGATTTGTTTCTACATAAGGGTACATATAATATATTTATATCAATGATCATAAGTGACCATAATATTTGTATAAGGTAATGAAATATTCATTTTAAAATATAGAGTTAGTGTACACATTATCTTACATCATAATAATGATTAATGGGGAAAACATTAACAATTGAAATACATGAGTCAAGGGAGTGAGAAATCATTATTAATCAATCATAAACCAAGATATTGAATCATAAGAATCCAAATATAGAATAATTGTGTGGTTGCATCATTGGAAAATAAACTATTTCATAAGTCAAGGATAATGAATGAGACCATTCAAACATAGTTTTTTTAGTACCAATACCATTTTTCCATATCATATCAGATCATGTATCCCTAGTTATTTTACATAGTAGATCACTCATCCCTAATTGATTCCCATTGTAAATTAAGAACACTAAATCATTTCCCAATATTATATCCTAATATATAATGGTTTAATGAATGTATTGGAATTCTATATAATTATAGTTAAACCCATAAAATAAATAAACCAAAACATTTATATTCTACATGATCATAAAATATTCATCTTATCTTCATATAATAAATCATTGAATGAAAATATGTTTCATAAAATTTTTGTCATGTCCTTATAGAAAAACCCATGTGAAATGAATGGGTTTTATAAATATATCATCCAGTTAATTCTAGAAAATCCATAACAAGAACATGGATGGAACCTTGGAATCATATCCCCATTAAATCATAACTATCATCAAATTATGTTTTCATAGAATAAAATTTATTTAAAATATCAAAAAAAAAATTTAGGAGGAAAATAACCTTTTAATTTTGGAATATCATATCTAAAATACTGTCATTTATAAAATATTAAGTAAATATTTTTAATTTAAAATAACCGTATAAAATTTTAAGTAATTCTTCAAATAATTCTGGGTGTCATAATGTCCATAAGTGCATTTCATGTTGTGTATGTTAAAATGAAGATTCCAACCAAATTTTTGGTAAAATGTTCAAAGTACCTCAATTTATAAATGACTTGAAGATTCATTTGAGAAAAATTAAAGACTATAAAATGTGGGTAAAATATAATTTAGACAATAATTGGATTATTTTTAAAAACAATAATTAAAACATTTTATAAAACATTGATATGGGAAAAATTGTTGCATGACCAAAAGGGGAGAAACACAGCCGAATTTTCATAAAAATATTTCTAGACCATTTTGAGTTTTCAAGAGAGTAAAATGGTACTAAAAAATATAATGTTTAGAAATAATCATATGAGAATAAACAGTAATTGCATTTATGACATAAGGGTCACATAATTTCTTCAATTTAAATTTAGGGATAAACACTCCCAATGAAATTTTGATTGTGACATAAATCTCATACAAAATTAATAAATTATGAATCATAATACCCATGAAATAATAACATGATAAAAAATTATGTATATCATGAATATAAGTACAAAAATTATATATCATGTAAAAGGGTCTATATTAGTACCTCATGAAAGTAGATAAGTTAAAAACCTTACATATTTCTAATGAAGAGAATTTGAGATGATAAACCCTTATATCTTTTGTCACATATGAATAAAGATATCTTAAAAAAGTTAAGAATAGATATATTTTTAAATATAAATAATATCCTAATAATCATCATAAAATAAATTCACGGTATGTATATACCTCAAAAAAAATAAACACGTAGTGAATATGGAATATCCCTCACAGAAATGATAGTGAGAGGATAATCCATTACCTCAAGTCTTTTCCCACATCATACCTATTTGAACCTCTAGAGCAATAAATATTGAATTATTATAAATGAAAACATATAACCATAATAATTTAAATCATACCATATATTAGATACTTATAAAATATTATCAACTACTTCATAATAAATATTTATTTTAATCATAATTTTCTATGGTAACATCTTCATTTTCCAATCATGTTACAGTTCTGTAGTTTGGGTCCTTATACATTGATCATAGATCCATCATATCCAAATTTTTTACCATTATATGAGTGTATTGTAATTTAAATATATACATATTTATAAAAATCTAAATAATTTATATATAGAGAAATCATTTATCTACGTCCTAGAGAAATTAAGGCCTATATACACATGAATGTTGTCTTCATTTTTCTAATGAAAAGAATGAATGAGAGAGAAATGATATTTTACCATTCCTTAACAATAATAATATCAAAAATAATAAAAATAATAATATATATTAATTACATCTATATTTATAACCATATGTGTATAATACTGATGAAAATTTAATTACACTACTAGATGGAGAAAATAAGCAATACGTACGCACGAGCATTGTTTTCTTAACTTTCTTTATAATAGAATAGAGGTATATAACAGTTGTTCAATAAATTTTACAGAAAACTAAGTGTATTTGTGTTATTTAATTAGTTATTTTAAAATAGATAGAATAAATTTAGAGGAAGTATAATAATGAATGAAATTTAAAGTACAAGGTTACGAGTTAAACCACTTTCTTAGCACCCCTAAATTTTCATTCACATTAAGCCTTAAATGGATGGTATTTTGGAATAGAAATAAGACCCAAGAAATAGATATAGCATCTAGGACGGTATTATGTATGGTATTGTTTTAGATATAAGGCTCAAGAATTATATATAAGAGAATATAGTCGGCACCCTTTTATATGGGATAGAAATAACACACAAGGATTTAATTAAAATATTAAATAATTTGTATATATATTAATCATGTAAAGGGGAAAGATGGAACATTAAAATCAAATATAAAGTGTTATTTTGAATGAAGAGCCTCAATCAATCAAATTTTGTAATATAATTGAATCATTTTAATCAATGTTTTCTAGTTAAACTACACTAAACCCACTTTAACCTTATCCGTGATAAATTAATTATTTACCATGATAACATATTTAAATAAAAAATTAGTGTAATTATAAAGATTTATAAAAATTATGACTCCAAATATTGAATTTGTTTTATTAGACTTAATCAATATAGGTGGTATAATTACATTTAATATAAGGATAAAAAATTTGTTACTTTTTTAGGTAAAATACATTATTTAAAAGTAAAAATCATTTTATCATGAAAAAAATAATAAATTGGATTATTGAAAATTTGATTATTAATGTTATAAATAAAGGATGGTTTTATAATTTTTGAGAAAGAAGAAACAAAATTTGAACATCCAACAATTCCATTAAATGAAATGACCCAAAAATAGTTTTAATTTGAATTAAATATTACTTATTTTACTAAAGTCTAGTTGGGGATCCCTATTTTAAAATAAGGTTTTGAAATAAATTATTCAAAAACATAAAAATATTTATTTTTTAAGAAAAACAACTTAAATAAAGATAATATCTAGTATTTTGGTTATTTTAAGCTATCATCTCACAATTTTAACCATGTTTTACCTATATTAGCCTTATGGAGATGAAAAGTATTTTCCATGGTTACGATTCATTAGTATTTTTTTATAATAATGTTACATTATATTAATTTTATAGATTTAAAATATTGATTCCATTTTAATGGATTGTAGTTCTATAATTTGTAGTAATTCATTTTTAAATAAGCACAAAAATGCAATGGAAAACATTTTTAGAAAAAAATGAATTTTTAATCACATGAATTGATGTAATCGTATTCCATTCCTAGTATAGAAAATAAAATGTTTGTAAAATATATTTATTTCATATATAATATATAAAATTCCCTACCATCATCAATAAATAGTGTTAGATTTAAATAAATTTGTTAAAAATATATTGAATAAATAAAAATAATTTTTAGAAAAAGAAAATTATTTAGTCAAAAATGAACTTATACCTAAATATAGAATAATAATAATTTATTTTAAATTAATTATATGATTTATAAATGATGTTATATTAGGATAATTTAATATTAATTTTAAAGCATTAAGAGACTTTTCAATGAAAAGAAATTATAGTTTTACAAAAATTTTATCTTTCACTATTCACTATAAAATCAATAAATTCAAAAAAATCCACGACGTTCATCCTACGATAATTTTGATATGATGATTTAAAAAATTATATAAATTTTATAAATTATAATATTAAATGATGTAGAAATTATGTATAATTTTTTCCAAAAAAACAGATATACTGATTTTTGAAGAAAATGTATTACTGAAGAAATAATTAGTTGGTTATGAATATAGTGCATATATAATAAATTATATGAAAAATTTATTCATATATTTTTTATAAAAATTGTTACTATTTGTACAAAAAAATTTAGAGGCCAGGTTACAATGGTCACATTTGAATAATAGTATTTGTATCATTGCTCATTTAAACCTGGTGTGTTATATTGAACATGTTTCAACGAAAAAAATTACTTAAATTGAAACATATTATAAAATATTTGGGTCTTAAATTATAATTATATTAGATAAATTTAGTCATCAGAATTATATCTCAATTGTCAATGGTTTAATATTTGAATATACCTTTTTTTGGAAATACACATCATACAAAGGAATAATAAAACATCCTTCAAAAAGTAGATTGGGAAGCATATAGGTTACCTAGAATAACACATAATGGGGTTTCTAGATAAAGAGAACATTAAAGGGATGTTAAAATATAGACACTGAGTAGGAAAATAATGTCAATGTACTAAGAGAGAGATAGAGAATATAACAACACATATTTGAAGGACCATAAAACCATAAATCGGGGGGGGGGGGGGGTTAAAAGATTGTCTATTCATAAAAAATGAAGGTAATATAACTAAATTTTTATTTCAAGATCATTTTTAGAGTTTTTTGTGTGATTATTTTAATATCAATATAGATTAAATTAGAAAATAAAATTAATTTATTTTCATTCATAAGAATAATTTAATACTTCAGTTTCACTACGATCTATTTCAACTTATATCACATCTCTTATAAAAGGACTTGAATATTAAATATGAATTTTTATGCTGAAAACATTAAAACTAAAATCTCCAAAATCATAATATATATTCAATAATTCAGAGTAATTCTTCATGGATCCAGTTATTAAAAAACTCAAAATATTTAACCCACGGTACCCAATACAGATAAATCCCCAAAACCTCTTTAATAAAACCCAATGTTCAATATAATATATTATATAAATAATTATCAATAATATTTAACCTAAAATTTCCTAAATAATATAAAAAACCCCAAAATATGAAATATTTTATCACATATTTTTTCTCAAGATCAATATTATAATGTATCTGCCAATAGCTTGTAGTATCTAATAAGGTTCCATACTAAAAATATGAATATATTGATCATATATTCTCTTAAAACATTATAATACATTCCTAATTCAATTGTAATCATTATAAAACCTCAATGAAACATAAATTAATCTAATAACTAATACTGTTAATATTCCCCATGTAACATCCCAACCCAGGGTTGGCTTAACCTATGCCCCAAACTGGTGGGCCACATGGCCCCAAGCAAGCCTCTCCATTTGCCAAAGGCTGCTGAACAGATGTTTTGGACTAAATGTGGAATCATGGGGAGAAAATACCATCATGTTAGGCTAGAATAGTGGATATAATAAAAAAAAATCAACAATGGAACCATATTATAATGAATCTGATTCAGTAAACATTGGAAGAATAAATAGATAAATGAATAAGTAAGTGGGGAAATACTGAATAACAGAATAACTTATAATATAACAAACAACCTCAATGATGTTTTTTGATACATGTATTCATGGAGATGTAATATAAAAGTGGTGTGTGGGAGTATACATATACAATAAGAAAGAAAAAATTGACAAAAAGATAATCCATATCATCTAGAGCTAATTCTCAATCCTCTGCTCCCAAACTCCATCCGAATGTAATGCATATCAACATCCTATAGCTGGGCCCTTTCCCTTATAAATACTTTTAGTAAGATAATATTATTAGGATCCAAAGTCATCCCATGTGGGGTGTGAGATAAAAATCTCAGTAGGCCACTGCCAATAGTGTCTATGTCTTATATGAGTATTTCTGATAAATAAACAGTGTCCAGGTATAAGAGGAATACTCAAACAATGCTTAAATAAATAAACTCACACATGATCCTATAGGGAAAATGGTGAATTTACCTACATTGACACATGGATTGGAGGAGTGTTTGATTGTGTCTCTATATATATAAATGTTAATTATATATATATATATTATTTCAATATTGAATCCACCTAAATAAACCAAGTGCATGCAGATTCTTAATGGACATATACTAGAATACTAGTGATGGATCTATTAGGGTCTACCTCAGACATCCTTGACTAGTCTAATGAGCCTATAAACTTTGGAAATTAGGTACATGCCCTATATATGATGAAGAGTGAGAGACGTCATGAAACAACACTGAGGATGGTTAGTGAGCCACCATGGGAACAACCTAATGATGGAATGTTATGTTTAACGCCAATTGTCGATATGTTATCACTAGTGAAAGATGTTATGATTAACACCTGATGTAAGGGAATTTGATAGAGACATGCTCAACTGGTCCCATACCATCGCATCACAACCTCTAAAAAGGCGGATTATAAATATAACTAGCATGGGGAATTATCTCCCATCCATATCCTTAATATAACCCATATACATAGAAGATGTATAATCATTTATAACAGAACACAAAAGGTATAATTTCTTATGTAGTTCATCAGCCAAGTTTGATTCCATTTAAGTCAATACAACTTTTAGTGATCAAATAAATAAATCATAAACAAAAGGAATAGTTTCACCATCCTTTATATGTCATTAATTTAATCTATTTTAATGGGTTCAATCCATAATTCCACAACCATTTATTTTAAATTAACCCATTCAATTTACCAAAACATTAAAAATTATCTTATAATGATCAAGTTTCAATTAGGATTTTTCATGATCTATTTATTTAAAATATTCCACTATCATCCATAAAACATCATATACAACACATTTGCCATAAAAAATTAACTCAATTTAATAAAAACATACCTATACCATTTCTGGGGCTCAATGTATTTTAGGATATGACTTGGTCATTTAAATGAATATCCTACTTGGAAAATTCTAAAAATAAGTTGGGAAAAACCATAGTTGGGTAATGATGATCAATTTAGCAATCATATATCAAGTGAAAATCATTTTAAAAATAGACAGAAGAAATTTAAGAGTCATATGTAATTTATTCACCCATATATAACAATCCATAATGGCCAAATTCACTTGGAACACCCATGGGATGACCATAGAAGGTGTATAACTCCTATGAACTATTTAGTAGGGGTAAATAGGTGTGTAAAAAAGATGAGATTCTAAATTTGATATGTTGAAACTAATTAAATGGAGTCCCCTGTAAAAAACCGTCATGCGGCACAACAACTTAATTAAGAAATGAAAAAACAAAAAGGGAAAATGATGTGACCACCTACCTCAAGGCCCTAAACAACTCCTCATCGAATATTGGTCTCAGATTTGATGTAGGTTGGATGTTATCAACGAAATAATCAAATTCCTTGAAAATAGGGAAAACGAGCCAACACATAAACAGTTAAATACATGTAAATATTAACAATGATAAGAATTGAGATACTATTTTAGATTACTATGTTAAATCCAATGCATGTAATGGATTTATGAAAGGACACCAGATGGGAGATCTATCTCAATTCCTTACTTTAAGAGGTTTTGATATCAAAAGAGAAGAAAGAGGGTGCAAGTCCATTGGATGATAGAAGGAAAAGGTAAAAGAGTTTAAAAATCATGTTAGGGTAAAAATTACATTTCACCCCAAAATATCAATGCACACAGTTTGGCCACACAATTTAGCCAAACCATGTGCAAACTATGCTCAGTTAATAGATACTCGAAAAAAAACATGAGTTGGTGTACAATTTGACTATAATTGTGAAAAACCTATTGAAAGGATATTCCCCATGTATGAAACCAGCCACATGTCTATGTTCACTAGGTAGAATGGTTTTAAACAAACTATGTAGCCCAGTCTATTTTACCATTTCAATACTTCGGGCTCTAAATGAGCCCCAGAAGCGCCTACAAATTTTGTGACTTGATTAATCATAAGTAGTTTTCTTGTTTAAGTTATTCATATAGAAAAACCAATTATCTATACATTTGTTGATAATATTGGTTGATATAAACTCCTCTTCATAATTAACATATTCTTAAGTTTACCTTCTGAGTGTAAATATATACTCCCAGTTAATAGTTCGAGCTACTGAGATTTTATATTAACTTTCCGCTCCTAGGTCTCATCTGGTACCCTGTTGTGCTTCTATAGCACCCGTACCAGAGTAACGAACCTACCTCAGAGTATCTTCATGCTTTGATCCGAATATACACATGAGATATACTTAAAAGGAAGGATCCATATACAATTAAACCTCATCTAGATGAAATACTTGAGTTAGTTCTGGATAGAATTAGAAAAGTTCAGATACATGAAGGAAATCGGGCATGGACTAGTGTCTCTAAGGAAGTAACAACCGGTATGCTAATGGTATGATCCATTTCACAACCACAAATTATCTAAAGTACCTCAGTTAGAAATTACCCTATATGTGAATACATCTATGAACTACCCTCGGAGAGATTCACATAAAAACCTTGTCTCCAACCTTGAACATGAAAGCTCTCCATCATCGATTGGCATACAACTGCTATCTAGACTAAGTAGTCTATATTCTATTTTAGATCAATTGTACCTACTTTGTAGTCTCTTAAATAATACATTTTCCAAGAATAGCTACCTCCCCACCGTCTATCCTGAACATAGGTGGGTGGAAATTCCTACCATATATGGATTCATAGGGATCCATATCGATGTTTGCATGAATGCATTTATTATAAGAAAACATGACAAGGGGAATGTGTTTCTACCAAGAACCCACAAAATCCAAAACACATGCACGAAGCATGACCTCTAGAACCATCATTTTACGCTATGTGTATCTAATATTTATGGGGTAATAGGTCATGCTTGGATGTCCCAATATACTAAAGGAGTTATACAAACCCTTCTAGAACTATAATGTGAAACAAGTGTATCTAGTAGAAACAATAGATCATGTACCTCCATTAAGGCATATAATCTATCTGACATACATCCTTCCATGATCTTCTACTAAGAAGGTCTCTTGAATATGTATAAAGTGTGTGACTTTTGTAAAATGATTGATGGAAACCCACACCGTGTCATTTCCATGGGGTTTTCCTGGTAAACCAGTCCTGAAATCCAACGAAACATCATCCCATTTCCACTAAGGATTAGATAATGAGTATAAAAGTCGTTCCATATGCTGATGTTTCTTCTTCACCAACAAATATTTAGAATACCTAATTATGAAACCAACAATCTCGTGTTTCATACTTAGCAAAAAGTACTCGAATTTTGGATCTCTCTTCATTTTGGTGACTCCGAGGTGAACCAAACATGTTGAGAGGTGTAATTATAACATCATATCCTCTCTAACAAAACAGATGTGTTACCTAATGAAATTTTATTTTGATCTTGCCTACACACATGGTATAGGAAATTCAATGGAAAATACATTGAACTATCTGTTTATGAATGTTCCATCTCAAATCACCAGCCAGAGAGTTTCTGTTACTAGGTGTGTAGGAAATCTTGAAATCAAATGAATCTGTGTACTCTACCCACATGAATTGTCTATGATCATTTTCCAACTGTGTAAAGATTCAATTGAGGCTCCTATTGTCACGAACCAGGCCATATCGACATCCGACTCGGCACCCGACCCGGTCCGCGACTTGGCCCAAAGGGCGTTCCCGATCCCCACGGGCTGGAAACTAGTGCCAGGCATCAAAACAAACCAATTGGGAATCGTTTGGCCCATGAAAGAGATAAATAAACATAATCTGAACAAGCAGATAAAAGAAGGAAAATAAATTGAACAACGTGGCAGCGGAAAAAGGAATAAACAAAGAAACGTGACATACCTCAGGTGACCCTGTGGATCACCATGTTACAACAACCACACTCATTCCCAAGAGCGATCCAAGATAGAAATCTGCAACTGAAAAGTAATGTAGGCATGAGCACCGAGATGCTCAGTAGGAAAGCCAAAATATAACCACATCCTATGCCTCCTCCTTTATTAAGAAATCCTACCATGCCAGTTTGAAAATAAGATATAAAAAAATAATGGTTTCCCTTCTTTTCAAATTCAGGTAATGAGTTTGAATTTTCAAATAAAGCATTACACACTTACTAAATTTTCAAAATAGGTTCCAAGAATGCATTAAGATTTCAAAATTAAAAGAATCCAATTTGATATAAAATGTGATTTTTACAAACAAGTCAGCATGTATGAAACAACTGAAAAGAAAGTTACATCAAAAGCAGCATGTCACAAATGAGCACTATGGGTAATCCCTATAGGTAGCTAGAACAAGTGGGAACCTGGAGACATCGTACCTTGGTGAAACGTGGCTTAGAAGACCACAACCCTCAGAAAATGTGGCTTAGAAGGAGACGACCTTCAGAAAACTTGGCTTAGAAGACCACGACCCTTATAAATTCATATGTTTAGTTAGTGTTGTTGCGTCAATCCTGCTAGACAAAACTGGGACGAACCCCTACCGTGTCATCTAGCGTACTAGTCCTGGTCACCCACCTAGATACTCGGGTTTCCCATTATGCTCTATTTCAAAATGGTGGTGAGTTTTCTTTATCAAGAAATCAAAAAGTACATTACACTTTCTTTAGCTAAAACTCATACAACCTCTCACCAATGCTCTCCCTACTTCAGTGCATTCCCCCTCTTTACATCACAAAATCACGCACAAGCCTTTACACTAGGAACATACATCACAAACCGCTCATAAACACTTGCATCACATTTTATTTTCAAATTTAGTGGAATGACAAAAAAGGGGTTTTCTATTTTCACAAACCCAATATTAAAGTGCCAAACGGGCCTCAATAGAGGTTTTTTCTATTTCATAAAACATTCTTAAGATGCCAAACATGCATAATTACCTAAAGGGAACACTTTTTTCAATAAATTGTCCAAAAGGCCAACAAACTTTGGAAGTACACCTTACCAATTCAAAACCACTTAAGAAATCAATTTTTTAAGAAAAGTCACTTAATACCAACGGCTTTGAAATACTTTTCAATTTTCCCAATACAAGGCATAATAGTTTCTAGAAACCGAAATCAGATTCCATAGCATGTGTATATAGAATAGTGTAAAGAATATTTTTAAAATGATCATACAATTATGAATTTCAAACTAAAAGCCTAGGCATGGGGGACCTACCTCAAACATGTCACTACTTGGAGACGAACATTCAAACTGATCCTTGGCACATACACACACATGCATTTATAAATATATATATACACCCCTAGGTGCATTGCACATATTCCGTGCGCCATGAGGGAATATGCACAATGAGGGAATATCTATATATATGTCTTACCGTATGCATGTACATGCAGGGATCTTCGATACCCATGACCCAAAATCATCGCTGCGAGGTACAACACACTACACATATAATTTAATGAAACAATTCAAACACATAATCAAACATTTGACCAATTTATAAAACATTTCAGCATGCTCAAAGTGGTACATTTTCCATCAAAAATTATTTTCCAGCACACACGCACCTCAAGTACCCACAATAACACATTTAGCACAACTCAAACGATTAATTGAACACTTCCAATGATTGTCACAACAAGGCGCACACACATACACCCCTATATGCATACTCAAACCCACTTTTGAAAACACTCACACCAAAACAACATAAAAAAATTTTTCTCACACTTTACAAGATTTAATAAACCACTTAAAAAATTTATAAAAAAACTCCAAGTGGTATTACAAGACATTGAACACAAAATCCTACCCCAAAACCTCTTATAAGGCCAAACACACACCACTCACTTGTCAAAACAGAAAACTCAGCCCGTACAAAACATTATAAACCAATTACACAATAAAAAAACACTTTTAAAACTCAAAAAGTCTATTAAGAAAATTTATTAAAAAGTTTCAAATCATTTCGCTTAACTTTGAATAACAAAAGTTCACCCAAAATCTCTTTTATGATAAAATGCATTTTAACGTCGCATCAAAACACAAACCGCATCCCTTGCACATCTTATCAAACTATCAAAACAATTAATTAAAAACTAATAAATAATTCATTATAGGTTTTTCACACATTAACACACTCATATTTCACAAACAGACTACTAACAAAATAAATGCACATCAAAAATCAAATACAACCAATTTCACCCTATGCACATTCTAACAAATTAAATACTCAATTTATAAAATGCTGATAAACATATCAACATGGGTTGTTCACCGAAATTTGTACACATATTGCATCAACATACTATTGAAAAATTAAAAGTATAACAAATCTCAAAAGAATCAAACTCGCATCTTGCAGAATAAATAAATAAACAAACTGAATTAATTAAACTCCAAAATTAATGCATCAAATAATGGTTATACGTAGAATCACATACCTAATATGGAGGAATTTCAAATATCAGTGCGAAACTTCAATCGCCGCATAACTGCACCTCACGGTGATCAAAATAATCACTAAAATCAAACAATCAAAACATTTACCTCATAAACAAGCCAAACACAAAATCCATATCCCCAAAGAATAAGAGAACAAAACCACAAATTGAAGGAAGAGGTTTACCCGGAGGGAAGTAGTGTTGGGAAGAGAAGCGGGGTGCAGGAAAAACACACCAGCAAGAGGATGGGTCACCGGTGAGAAGGACCGGCTATCGAAGGGGAGGCAGTGCGCGAAGGCTGTCCAACAAGGAGAGGGTGGCGCGGTGCGGTGCGGATTTCCGGAAAAGGAGGAGGCGGTGAGGGCGACGACTGGAAAGGGAGGAGGCGTGGTGAGGGCGGTGGCCGGAGAGGGAGGAGGTGCGGTGAGTGCGGCGGACGGGAGAGGGAGGAGGCACGACGAGGGCTAGGGGGGGAAGGGTAGCGTGATGGGGGGGGGGGAGTTCGGCCTGTGGTAAGGGGAAGGGGCAGAGAGTGAGTTAGGGTAAAAAAAATAAAAATAAAATAAATAAATAAATAAAATAAAATCAAATAATAATAATAATAATAATAATAAAAGAAAGAAATGAATAACATATAGACTAAGGGGATAAAGAAAAGAGTATAAAATAAACAAAATAATAAAATAATAACAAATACTAATGCACAAAATAATAATTTTAATAAACTCCAATAAGAATAATAATAATAACAATTTTATAAATATGTCAATAATTTAACATTCTAAACCTAATTAAAATACTAACTAAAATAATTATAATAAAATTATTAACTGAGAGCGGACACTGCGCACAGTCTCACGCGTGGGGACACGCGTATGGATTCGTGTCTCCAAAACAACACATTCGATAACAAAAAATCCCTTAACAAAAATTAGGAACTGTGCAGGGCGCGCATACGCTTGCACGTTCGTATAAAAACAAGATTTCTTTTAATTTAAAACCGGTTCAAAAAACAGTTCAAAAACAAGACCCAAAATAAATAAAATGAAATAATGCATCGGGTCGGGGTGTGAAAATTCTCCCCACCATAAAAACGTTCCGCCCCCAGAAAGTCACCCAGCCAAATGAGGAATCAAACTTGAGTTTGAAATTGAACGATCCCAACAAAATCACAAACATGGTATGATTTTTCACTCCATCAGTCACACCCGACCAACTCTGAGGGAAAATGAGAAGAGAAGAACCATCAGGAGAAGAGGAGGGTTCTCCCCACCACAAGAACCCGACTAGCACAACCGACATTGAGACTCTTAGCATGATCTAACTCTGGAACTGCTAACTTGTTCCAAGAGGGAACTGCCACATAGAAAAAACCTCGAAAAAGCACGACAGGATTCATGGTGAGTCTCCCCACCATTTACGAACCGACTAGCTTAAACCAACCAATATAAACTGACATGAGAACTTCCAACCCAAACCAGAAACCACTAACACATGAGAAAACCCACAGAAGAATTCTACCAAAAGACAAACTTAACCATGACTCTTCATTTCCAAAAGAGGGGAGCATGTCCAAAACGAGAATGTACTAAAACAAAAAGGGTCACATTTGAGGAGGCGGAACTACTGGAATTTCCAAGAAGACGAGATCACCATGCCTTCTTACCACCACAGTGGGATATTCAACGAACAAAGACTACAACGAGAAAAGAGACTTTTATGCCTCTTATAGCAAAACAGAACCTTCAAGGATGAGGACGCTTGAACTGAGAAATTTAAACCGTCCCTATTTTCTCACTGGAGACAAAAGTTAGACCAATGTGACTCACACCCAACGATTCCTGACTGTGTGAAAGGCTTCACTCCGTGAACTGTGGCTGGAGCTCTGATGTCTTGAAGCATCTGCTGCCCCGAAGTCAGGAGCTGACATTCTCCTATCAAGACTCCTCCTGACGAAGCCTCAAGTTGAACCTCTCTAAGTTTCCCAAACAGCCACACCGACGACAAGTCATTAATGGATGACAATAAGGAGACCTAAAGTACCTAAACCGGCCACACAAGAAGCGAACAAGAGAGTGGCCCGACTAATAGAAGATGGAATTGATAAGAAGACTTGTCTGAGATGGGTTCCTCCGGTTCGCTCTCACAGAATGGGGAACCATCCCAAACACCAAAGGGAAACTGTACTTAAACAATAGACAAAGACCCCCCAGAAGAGAAACATTAACTGATTCTGAGACATTATCTTTGGATAAAAGGGAACCAACTTCTTGAGATGCCCAACGTAGGCCTTCACTATTCGTTGGCATTACTGGACACTCACGAGCCTTGTCGCTTCCATCACCTTCACTTCCACAAATATAAACCATCTAATGAGAGTGGTCCTAAACACCTTCCAAGTTATACCATCATGCAACGACACTAGGGTTATCTCCTCCACCAATCCCAAGTTGCACCTTCAAATGGACCTGAACCAACATAGACACTCTTAGCTTTAGGAGTTCCCAATAACCTGAAAACACAAACGACTTCATTTATCTAGTTCGATACCTTCAATAGATCATGATCACCACGGAATATTAACAACAACCGAAAAGAATTCAATTCCCCCACCCCGCTAAGAGTCTGGGTAGAACCAACAACTAGAAGAGGCTCACTAGGAGGACTTTTCTTGGTAGCATACTCAAAACAAGAGGCACGAATCTGGATCAAAATTTATCATAAATCAAAATTCCACACCACAATCACAAACGAAAGCTCAAACTCAAATCACTATTACAACCACTATTCAATATTTCAAACCAAGAACCCGCGAAAAAAGGAATACCCAACACGAAAAGAGAATTCTAGACAATTTCTCGCTCACTTTTCTAAACATTTGAAAAAAAAACTTTTTGAAAACCATTTCTCAGCAAACAAAACAACTTAATATCCACCATTGGAATCCCATGAAGTCTTGCACATACATATCCAGTGCGAGCTCAAGCACCCATCCACCCACATCACCAATTCCTCCACTTTCCACATGCGTACCTCAATGTATGTGATCACTCATAGGAATACCAATGGTCAATTCAAGACACTTCTCATTTTCAGAACAGACCATTCAGTATAAAGCACAAATTCCCAACCAATTTGAAAAAATAACTTATCATCAAAGCAATACATTTCCAATTTCCAAAACATTTTCCAATTCACATTCCAAAAAGTGTTACTGAGATTCCAAAACAACTTCCAAAACACCTCCCATTTTCCCTTTTGAAACCACACATTCGTTAAAAGAAAAAAATTTCCATTTCAAAACCACTTTCCCACTCTAACACCACCTTCCCATTTGAAACCACCTTCAAAAAAATCCATTTTCATTTTTGAGATGTACTCACACCAACCAAAATGAAGGTTAAACATAACTCACATTAAAACATCCAAAAATAAGGGACTAGTGGTTACACCAACCCGGTAACATGGCTTAGCAGGCCATGCTCCAAGCGAGCATCAACCACAAGAAGTATCTTGAACCGTGCGTTCAGGCCGTAGATGGGTCGCTACTCCAAGCAGGCTCATCGCGTAACATCAGATCACTCCCCTTGTCACCCCTCATCCACACATACAAATCCAAAGAAGAAAATTCAAATCCCGAACTACCCCTGGAAACACGGGTCTCGGGACGGGCAAGGGTTCATGACGTCCTTCCTTCACCTACCTTTCGAGTCTCGACACACTTAATCAACAAGAAACTTGACACCCCAAATAACAAGGGCACCTCTGATACCATTTTGTCACGAACCAGGCCGGATCGACATCCGACTCGGCACCCGACCCGGTCCGCGACATGGCCCGAAGGGCGTTCCCAATCCCCACGGGCTGGCAACTAGTGCCAGTCATCAAAACAATCCAATTAGGAACGGTTTGTCCCACGAAAAAGATAAATAAACATAAATAGAACAAGCAGATAAAAGAAGGAAGATAAATTGTACAATGTGGCAGTGGAAAAAGGAATAAACAAAGAAACGTGACATACCTCAGGTGACCCTGTGGATCACCATGGTATGACAACCAAACTCACTCCCAAGAGCGATCCAAGACTGAAACCTACAACTGAAAAGTAATGTAGGAGTGAGCACTGAGATGCTCAGTAGGAAAGCCAAAATATAACCACGTCCTATGCCTCCTCATTTATTAAGAAATCCAACCATGCCAGTTTGCAAATAAGATATAAAAAAATAATGGTTTACCTTCTTTTCAAATTCAAGTAATGAGTTTGAATTTTAAAATAAAGCATTACACTCTTACTAAATTTTCAAAATAGGTTCCAATCATGCATTAAAATTTCAAAATGAAAAGAAACCAGTTTGAAATAAAATGTGATTTTTACAAACAAGTCAGCAGGTATGAATCAACTGAAAAGAAAGTTACATTACAAGAAGCATGTCACAAATGAGCACTATGGGTAATCCCTATAGGTAGCTAGAAAAAGTGGGAACCTAGAGACCTCATACCTCAGTGAAATGTGGCTTAGAAGACCACGACCCTCAGAAAACGTGGTTTAGAAGGCCACGGCCCTCAGAAAACGTGGCTTAGAAGACCACGAACCTCATAAATTCATATGTTTAGTTAGTGTTGTTGCTTCAATCCTGTTTGACAAACCGGGACGAACCCCTACCATGTCATCTAGCGTACTAGTCCTGGTCACCCACCTAAATACCCGGGTTTCCCATTGTGCTCTATTTCAAAATAGTGGTGAGTTTTCTTTATCAAGCAATCAAACAAGTACATTACACTTTCTTTATCTAAAACTCATACAACCTCTCACCACCTCTCTCCCTACTTAAGTGAATTCCCCCTCTATACATCACACAATCAAGCACAAGCCTTTACACAAGGAACATACATCACAAACCACTCATAGACACTTGCATCACATTTTATTTTCAAATTTAAGGGAATGAATAAAAAGGGGTTTTCTATTTTCACAAACCAAATCTTAAAGTGCCAAACGGGCATCAATAGATGTTTTTTTCTATTTCATAAAACATTATTAAGCTGCCAAACATGCATAATTACCTAAAGGGAACACTTTTTACAATCAACCGACCAAAATGCCAAACACCTTTGGAAGTACACCTTACCAATTCAAAACCACTTAAGAAATCAATTTTTCAAGAAAAGTCACTTAAGACCAACGGCTTTGAAATACATTTCAATTTTCCCAATACAAGGCATAATAGTTTCTAGCAACCGCAATCAGATTCCATAGCATATGTATATATCATAGTGTAAAGCATATTTTTAAAACAATCAAGCAATTATGAATTTCAAATTAAAAGATTAGGCATAGGTGACCTTCCTCAAACATGTCGCTGCTTGAAGACGAACATTCAAACTGATCCTTGGCACATACACGCACATGCATTTATACATATATATATACACCCCTAGGTGCATTGCACATATTCCCTGTGCCATGAGGGAATATGCACAATGAGGGAATATCTATATATATGTCTTACCGTATGCATGTACATGAAGGGATCTTGGATACCCGCGACCCAAAATCATCGCAGCGAGGTACAACACACTATACATATAATTTAATGAAACAATTCAAACACATAATCAAACATTTGACCAATTTATAAAACATTTCAGCATGCTCAAAGTGGTACATTTTCCATCAAAAATTATGTTCCAGCACACACGCACCTCAAGTACCCACAATAACACATTTTGCACAACTCAAATGATTAATTGAACACTTCCAATGATTGTCACAAAAATCCGCACACACATACACCCCTATATGCATAATCAAACCCTCTTTTGAACACACTCACACCAAAACAACATACAAACATGTTTCACACACTTTACAAGATTTAATAAACCACTTTAAAATTTTATAAAACAACTACAGGTGATATTACAAGACATTGAACACAAAATCCTACCCCAAAACCTATTATAAGGCCAAACACACACCACTCACTTGTCAAAACAGAAAATGCAGCCCGTGCAAAGCATTATAAACCAACTGCACAATAAAAAAACCACTTTTAAAACTCAAAAATACTATTAAGAAAGTTTATTAAAAAGATTAAAAACATTTCGCTTAACTTTGAATACCAAAATTTCACCCAAAATCTCTTTTATGATAAAATACATTTTAACGTCGCATCAAAACACAAACAGAATCCCTTTCACATCTTAACAAACTATCAAAACAATTAATTAAACACTAATAAATAATTCATCATAGGTTTTTCACACATTAACACACTCATATTTCATAAACAGACTACAAACAAAATAAATGCACATCAAAAATAAAATACAACCAATTTCACCCTATGCACATTCTAACAAATTAAATACACAATTTATAAAATTATGATAAAAAACTCAACACGGGTTTGCACCAAAATTTGTACACATATTGCATCAACATACTATTAAAAAATTAAAAGTATAACAAATCTCAAAAGAATCAAACTCGCATCTCGCAAATAAATAAATAAACAAACTTAATTAATGAAACTCCCAAATTAATGCATCAAATAATGGTTATACACAGAATCACATACCTAATATGGAGGAATTTCAAATATCAGTGCGAAACTTCAATCGCCGCATAACTGCACCACACGGTGATCCAAATAATCACTAAAATCAAAAAATCAAAACATATACCTCATAAACAAGCCAAACACAAATCCGTATCCCCAAAGAATAAGAAACAAAACCACAAATTGAAGGAGGAGGGTTTACCCGGAGGGAAGTAGTGTCCGGGAAGAGAAGCGGGGCGCCGGAAAACATGCCAGCAAGAGGAGGGGACGCCGGTGAGAAGGACCGGCTGTCGAAGGGAGGTGTGCACGTAGGTTGTCCGGCGAGGAGAGGGTGGCGCGGTGCGGTGCGGCTTTCCGAAAAAGGAGGAGGCGACGAGGGCGGTGACCAGAAAGGGAGGAGGCGTGGTGAGGACAGCAGCTGGAGAGGGAGGAGGTGTAGCGAGGGTGACGGCCGGAGAGGGAGGAGGCGAGGCGAGGGCTAGGGGGAATAAGGGTAGCGCGACGGGGGGGGGGGGGGGGAGTTTGACCGCATAAGGGGAAGGGATAGAGAGTGAGTTAGGGTAAAATAAATAAATAAATAAATAAATAAAATAAAATAAAAACAAATTATAATTATAATAATAATAATAATAAAAGAAAGAAATGAATATCATATAGACTAAGGGGATAAAATAAAAGAGTATAAAATAAACAAAATAATAAAATAATAACAAATAATAACGATCAAAATAAGAATTTTAATAAACTCCAATAATAATAATAATAAAAATAAAAATTTTATAAATATGTCAATAATTTAATATTCTAAGCCTAATTAAAATATTAACTAAAATAATAATAATAAAATTATTAACTGAGAGCGGACACCGCGCACGGTCTCATGCGCGGGGTCACGCACATGGTTGCGTGTCTCAAAAACAACACATTCGATAACAAACAATCCTTTAACAAAAATTAGGAACTGTGCAGGGTGCACATACGGTTGCATGTTCATATAAAAATGATATTTTCTTTTAATTTAAAACTGGTTCAAAAAACAGTTAAAAAACGAGACCCAAAATAATTAAAATGAAATAAAGCATCGGGTCGGGGTGTGACAATTCTCCCCACCATAAAAACGTTCTGCCCCCAAAAATTCACCCAGCCAAATGAGGAATCAAACTCGAGTTCGAAATTGAACGAGGCCAACAAAATCACGAACATGGTATGAATTTTCACTCCATCAGTCACTCCCGACCAGCTCTGAGGGAAACTGAGAAGAGATGAACCATCAGGAGAAGAGGAGGGTTCTCCCCACAACAAGAACCCGACTAGCACAATCGACATTGAGACTCTTAGCATGATCTAACTCTGGAACTGCTAACTTTATCCAAGAGGGAACCTCCACACATACCAAACCTCGAAAAAAGAACGACAAGATTCATGGTGAGTCTTCCCACCATTTTAGAACCGACTAGCTTAAACCAACCAATATAAACTGACATGAGAACTTACAACCCAAACTAGAAACCACTAACACATGAGAAAACCCACAAAAGAATTCTACCAAAAGACAAACTTAACCATGACTCCTCATTTCCACAAGAGGGGAGCATGTCCAAAACGAGCATGTACTAAAACAAAAAGGGTCAGATTTGAGGTGGCGCAACAACTGGAAATTCCAAAAAGACGAGTTCACCACGCCTTCTTACCACCACAGTGGGATATTCAAAGAACAAAGACTGCAACGTGAAAAGATACATTTATGCCACTTATAGAAAAACAGAACCTTCAAGGACGAGGATTTTTGAACCCAGAAATTTAAACTGTCCCTATTTTCGCACTAGAGACAAAGGTTAGACCAATGTGACCCACACCCAATGATTCCTGACTGTGTGAAAGGCGTCACTCTGAGACCTGTGGCTGGAGCTCTGATGTCTTCAAGCATCTGCTGCCCCGCAGTCAGGAGCTGACATTCTCCTATCGAGACTCCTCCTGACAAAGCTGCTAGCGGAACCTCTCTAAGTTTCCCAAACAGCCACACCGATGGAAAGTCTTCAATGGATGACGATATGGAGACCTAAAGTACCCAAACCAGCCACACAAGAAGTGAACAATAAAGGGGCCCGACTAATAGAAGATGGAATTGTTAAGAAGACTTGTCTGAGATGGGTTCCTCCGGTTCACTCTCACAGAATGGGGAACCATCCCAAACACCAAAGGGAACCGGTCCTTGAACAATACACGAAGACCCCACACAAGAGAAACATTAACTGATTCTGAGACATTATCATTGGAGAAAAGGGAACAAACTTCTTGAGATGCCCAATGTAGGCCTTCACTATTCGTTGGCATTGCTGGACACTCACGAGCCTTGTCGCTTCCATCACCTTCTCTTCCACAAATATAAACCATCTAATGAGAGTGGTCCTAAACACCTTCCATGTCATACCATCATGCAATGACACTAGGGTTATCTCCTCCACCAATCTGAAGTTGCACCTTCAAAAGGACCTGAACCAACACAGAATCTCTTAGATTTAGGAGTTCCCAATAACCTGAAAACACCAACGACTTCATCAATCTAGTTCGTTACCTTCAATAGATCATGATCACCACAGAATATGAACAACAACCGAAAAGAATTCAATTCCACCACCCCACTAAGAGTCTGGGTAGAACCAACAACTAGAAAAGGCTCACTAGGAACTTCTGGGACTTTTCTGGGCAGCATACTCAAAACAAGAGGCACGAATCGAGATCAAAATTTATCATAAATCAAAATTCCACAACACAATCACAAACGAAATATAAAACTTAAATCACCATTACAACCACTATTCAATATTTCAAACCAAGAACCCACCAAAAAAGGAATACCCAACACGAAAAGAGAACGCTAAACAATTTCTCGGTCACTTTTCTAAACATTTGAAAAAAACCCTTTTTGAAAACCATTTTTCAGCAAACAAAACAACTTAATATCCACCATTGGTATCCCATGAAGTCTCGCACATACATATCCAGTGCGAGCTCAAGCACCCATCCACTCACATCACCAATTCCTCCACTTTCCACATGCACACCTCAATGTATGTGATCACTCATTGGAATACCAATGGTCAATTCAAGACACTTCTCATTTTCAAAACAGATCATTCAACATGAAGCACAGATTCCCAACCAATTTGAAAAAATAACTTATCATCAAAGCAATACATTTCCAATTCACAATCCAAAAAGTGTTACTGAGATTCCAAAACAACATCCAAAACACCTCCCATTTTCCCTTTGGAATCCACACATTCATTAAAAAAAACAATTTCCATTTCAAAACAACTTTTCCACTCTAACACCACATTCCCATTTGAAACCACCTTCCCAAAGATCCATTTTCATTTTTGTGATCTACTCACACCAACCAAAATGAAGGTTAAACATAACTCACATTAAAACATCCAAAAATAAGGGACTAGTGGTTACACCAACCCGGTAACATGGCTTAGCAGGCCATGATCCAAGCGAGCATCAACCACAGGAAGCATCTTGAACCGTGCGTTCGGGCCGTACATGGGTCGCTACTCCAAGCAGGCTCGCCGCGTAACATCGGATCACTCCCCTTGTCACCCCTCATCCACACATACCAATCCAAAGAAGAAAATTCAAATCACAAACTACCCCTGGAAACACGAGTCTTGGGACGGGCAAGGGTTCATGACGTCCTTCCCGCACCTACCTCTCGAGTCCCGACACACTTAATCACCAAGCTACTTGACACCCCAAATAAAAAGGGCACCTCTGATACCATTTTGTCATGAACCAGGCCGGATCGACATCCAACTCGGCACCCGATACGGTACGCGACATGGCCCGAAGGGCGTTCCCGATCCCCACGAGCTGGCAACTAGTGCCGGGCATGAAAACAAACCAATTGGGAACGGTTTGGCCCATGAAAAAGATAAATAAACATACAATTAACGATCATAGAAATGAAGGAAAATAAATTGAACAACGTGGCAGCAGAAAAAGGAATAAACAAAGAAATCTGATATACCTCAGGTGACCCTGTGGATCACCACGGTACGACAACCACACTCGCTCCCAAGAGCGATCCAAGACTGAAACCTGCAACTGAAATGTAATGTAGGCATGGGCACCGAGATGCTCAGTAGGAAAGAAAAAATATAACCACGTCCTATGCCTCCGCCTTTATTAAGAAATCCAACCATTCCAGTTTAAAAAAAAGATATAATAAAATAATGGTTTCCCTTCTTTTCAAATTCAAGTAATGAGTTTTCATTTTCAAATAAATCATTACACTCTTACTATATTTTCAAAATAGGTTTCGAGCATGCATTAACATTTCAAAATGAAAAGAAACCAGTTTGAAACAAAATGTGATTTTTACAAATAAGTCAGTAGGTATGAAACAACTGAAAAGAAAGTTACATCACAAGCAACATGTCACAAATGAGCACTATGGGTAATCCCTATAGGTAGCTAGAACAAGTGGGAACCTAGAGACCTCGTACCTCGGTGAAACGAGGCTTAGAAGACCACGACCCTCAGAAAACGTGGCTTAGAAGGCCACGACCCTCCGAAAACATGGCTTAGAAGACCACGACCCTAAGAAAATTATATGTTTAGTTAGTTTTGTTGCGTCAATCCTGCTAGACAAACCGGGACGAACCCCTGCTGTGTCATCTAGAATACTAGTCCCGGTCACCCACCTAGATACCCGGGTTTCCCATTGTTCTCTATTTCAAAATGGTGGTGAGTTTTCTTTATCAAGCAATCAAACAAGTACATTGCACTTTCTTTATCTAAAACTCATACAACCTCTCACCACCGCTCTCCCTAATTAAGTTAATTCCCCCTTTTTAAATCACACAATCATGCACAAGCCTTTACACTAGGCAGATACATCACAAACCGCTCATAAACACTTGCATCACATTTTATTTTCAAATTTAAGGGAATGACTAAGAAGGGGTTTTCTATTTTCGCAAACCAAATCTTAAAGTGACAAACGAGCCTCAATAGAGGTTTTTTTTCTATTTTATAAAACATTCTCATGATGCCAAGCATGCATAATTACCTAAAGGGAACACTTTTTACAATCATCCGGCCAAAAGTCCAAACACATTTGGAAGTACACCTTACCGATTCAAAACCACTTAAGAAATCACTTTTTCAAGAAAAGTCACTTAAGACCAACGGATTTGAAATACATTTCAATTTTCCCAATACAAGGCATAATAGCTTCTAGCAACCACAATCAGATTCCATAGAATGTGTGTATAGCATAGTGTAAAGCATATTTTTAAAACGATCAAGCAATTATGAATTTCAAATTAAAAACTTAGGCATAGGGGACCTACCTCAAACATGTCGCTGCTTGAAGACGAACATTCAAAATGATCCTTGGCACATACATGCACATGCATTTATACATATATATATACACTCCTAGGTGCATTGTACATATTCCCTGCGCCATGAGGGAATATTCACAATGAGGGAATATCTATATACATGTCTTACCGTATGCATGTACATGCAGGGATCTTCGATACCCGCGACCCAAAATCATCGCAGCGAGGTACAACACACTACACATATAATTTAATGAAACAATTCAAACACATAATCAAAAATTTGACCAATTTATAAAACATTTCAGCATGATCAAAGTGGTACATTTTCCATCAAAAATTCTTTTCCAGCACACACGCACCTCAAGTACCCACAATAACATATTTCTCGCAACACAAATGATTAATTGAACACTTCCAATGATTGTCACAATAAGGCGCACACACATACACCCCTATATGCATACTCAATCCCACTTTTGAAAACACTCACACCAAAACAACATACAATCAGGTTACACACACTTTACAAGATTTAATAAACCACTTAAAAATTTTATAAAACAACTCCATGTGGTATTACAAGACATTGAACACAAAATCCTACCCCAAAACCACTTATAAGGCCAAACACACACCACTCACTTGTCAAAACAGAAAACGCAGCCCGTGAAAAACATAATAAACCAACTGCACAATAAAAAAACACTTTTGAAACTCAAAAAGACTATTAAGAAAATTTATTAAAAAGTTTCAAAACATTTAGCTTAACTTTGAATACCAAAAGTTCACCCAAAATCTCTTGTATGATAAAATTCATTTTAACGTCGCATCAAAACACAAACCGCATCCCTTTCACGTCTTAACAAACTATCAAAACAATTAATTAAACACTAATAAATAATTCATCGTAGGTTTTTCACACATTAACACACTCATATTTCACAAACAGACTACTAACAAAATAAATGCACATTAAAAATCAAATACAACCAATTTCACCCTTTCCACATTATAACAAATTAAATACACAATTTATAAAATGCTGATAAACATCTCAACATAGGTTTGCACCGAAATTTGTACACATATTGCATCAACATACTATTGAAAAATTAAAATTATAACAAATCTCAAAAGAATCAAACTCGCATCTCGCAAATAAATAAATAAACAAACTGAATTAATTAAACTCCCAAATTAATGCATCAAATAATGGTTATACGTAGAATCACATACCTAATATGGAGGAATTTCAAATATCAGTGCGAAACTTCAATTGCCGGATAACTGCACCACATGGTGATCCAAATAATCGATAAAATCAAACAATCAAAACATATACCTCATAAACAAGCCAAACACAATTACATATCCCCAAACAATGAGAAACAAAACCATAAATTGAAGGAGGAGGTTTTACCCCGAGGGAAGTAGTGTCGGGGAAGAGAAGTAGGGCGCCAGAAAACTCTCCAGAAAAAGGAGGGGATGCCGGTGAGAAGGACCGACTGTCGAAGGGAGGTGTGCGCGTATGCTGTCCGGCGAGGAGAGGGTGGCGCAGTGCAGTGCGGCTTTCTGGAAAAGGAGGCGGCGACGAGGGTGGTGACCGGAAAGGGAGGAGGCGCGGTGAGGGGGGTGGCCGGAGAGGGAGGAGGCGCGGCGAGGGGGCGTCCGGAGAGGGAGGAGGTGCAGCGAGGGCTAGGGGGGAAAAAGGGTAGCGCGACGGGGGGGGGGGGAGTTCGGCCGCGTAAGGGGAAGGGGGAGAGAGTGATTTAGGGTGAATAAATAAATAAATAAATAAATAAATAAATAAAATAAAATAAAAACAAATAATAATAATGATAATAATAATAATAAAAGAAAGAAATGAATAACATATAGACTAAGGGGATAAAAGAAAAGAGTATAAAATAAACAAAATAATAAAATAATAACAAATAATAATGAACAAAATAAGAATTTTAATAAACTCCAATAATAATAATAATAATAATAACAGTTTTATAAATATGTAAATAATTTAATATTCTAAGCCTAATTAAAATATTAACTAAAATAATAATAAAAAAATTATTAACTGAGAGCGGACACCACGCACGGTCTCACGCGCGGGGTCGCGCGCATGGTTGCGTTTCTCAGAAACAACACATTCGATAACAAAAAATCCCTTAACAAAAATGAGGAACTGTGCAGGGTGCGCATATGCTCACACGTTCGTATAAAAATGAGATTTTCTTTTAATTTAAAACCGGTTCAAAACACAGTTCAAAAATGAGACCCAAAATAATTAAAATGAAATAAAGGATCGGGTCGGGGTGTGACATCTATAGTCTATGAATACCATAAAACACTACCTAGGTTGACAATGTCTACAAAATTGTTTATAATGAACTATATTAGTGATCTCTAGATCGTGTGTCAGGTAATTTCCTTCACGAGGCCTCAATTGATGAAACCCATAGATGAGGACTCACTCATCCTTCATAAGAATAACTCCAATCCTAATTCATGATGCATTATGGTATACTGTATTTCCCTGAATATGCTCTAGAAGATTCAATATCAGGGATGAAGTTAGGCTTTTCTTCCACTCTAGAAAGTATTCTTTAGATGATTCTGACCATAATAATTCCACAACCTTATTTTTCAAGCCCATAAATAGCTCTTCAAGGAATGAGAAATCCAGAATGCGTCATCTATAATATCTTTCTTGCCCTAAGAAACTAAAAAGTTCACTTATATAATTGGGATACTCCATAGAAACCACAAATTTCAATTTCTATAAGTCTAATGAAGCTCATGAATCCAATACAATATGACCCATGAAGTAGAATTATTCAATACAGAAGTGAAATTTACTAACTTTAGCATAGATATCGAGCTCTATCAGTGTATATAGTATAATATTAAGACGTGTCACATGTTCCTGTTTAGAGAGTGAATAGACAAAGGTATAATAAAAAACAGAAACCACAAATGAATATATATACAGGTGCAAAACCCAACTCAAAAGGTCCATAAATATTGCATGTGTGTTCTCGAGTCCAAATGAGCTAACTAGGTACTCTAATAGACTATAAGTAATTCAAATGGTTGTTTGGGGTATGTATGATGTCCTGACATGCACCTGATGATAGCATAATCTCAGATCTATCTTTGAAAACACTTTATCTTCTCAGATATAATCAAACAGTTCGTATATTATAGGGAGTGGATTTCTATTCTTTATAATGAGATAATTAAAATGATGGTAATCCAAATTGAGAATGAGGGTACCATATTAATTCATGTAAAAAAGAGCTAGTGAACCCCATGTAGAAGTGTTGGGGTATATAAAGAATTTTCCTTCATGATAATCCTATTAATTGTTAAGATCTAGAAGCTCCATAGGTGCCATCCTATAGGAGGAATGGTCATAGGATTTGCTCCTATAATGATATCAATGGTATAATCTACCTATCATACTATAGGTAGACCTGATAAGTCATCAATAAACACAAATATAAAATTCTTCACTATCAGAAGATAGATATTGGGTTATAAGGCCTAGTATTCTTGGAAAAGATTGGCAATCTGTGATGTCACATTTACCAACTTATATTTCTTGGGTCATGATCATGAATCTTGAACATCCCATCAATCCTTATGTACAATCATATGACCCTTTGGTGATGTAAACTTCACCCTTTGACTATAGAAATCAATATGGAATCATTAGGGAACAAAACATTCATTCTAAATGATTATGTAAAAACACGTCATGTTGTGGATGTAAAGAATTCATATGAAAATGAAACTGCATGTTTCAACGGGACAATACATAAAATGGTGAACACTCTAAAAAAAGTTACCAAACATCACGTTTTGAATCATAATTCCATTTTAGTGTTTGATCCCAAGACATAGACATCCCATAACAGTCTAAGATATAAATGAATGAGATGATCATTATTCCAATAAATTATCCACTAAAATGGAGGAACCTAGAATAATACCTCAAACTATAGAAGGTCTGTCACAATTCTCCAATAGTATAATTTGGAATGAATATAATGGGAATGTACTTAAACCCAGAGTTACTTCTGGAATACCCTGATAAAGAACTCTCTGTTGGTTCATAGAATCATATTTTCGATTTCATATACCTTGACCGACACCTTGGCCTAAACTACTAGTGGTGTTCTTGCGGCCTAGCTATCGTGATCTGGATGTCCCTACCCCTGTTCAAGTAGTTGGTGAAGATCTCTAATCACAAATAACTAGATGAAAATATCTATATAAGTGTTGGATATGACCCATCTCTCCACTCCTTATACACTCGAATGGTTTTTATAGACACTGAACTTGATGTGTCCTTGCTATCTATGTTGATGGCTGCAAATAAAAATATCTTCATGAGGATCTTGACTACTACTACCTCTGTGAGTTTCCTCAAAATGAATCTTTAGAACAGAATAAGAACCATTGGTAGCTCCAGTTTCCAAACCTCCCTGATTCACACCTTCAACATCCCTCAATTTTTCCATGTAATAAAGTCACAGTCGATAATTTCAAAAATAGTCATTAATCTGAAAATGTTGACCTATGAATGGATGACATAAACCATCCCATCCTCAAATTTCATAGTGGTCATAAGATCATCCCCATGCATAGTATGAGTGAATAGTTTTATCTCTATGAAATGAGAAGAGTAATCCATAACTAACATACACCCCAACATCATATTTATAATATCACTTTCCTTGTTCTCACTCAAAGTCTGGGGACAGAATTACCCATCGAAGATGGTCTAAAAGTCATCCCAGACCATATCATGATGCTAATATTAATGGGTGATGACATCCCACCACTAATTGGCTGAGTCATATAACATATATTTCATAAGCATGACCCTCCTGCCTGAATGGACCAATGTGTGACACCCCAAAAAAACTAAATTAAAAACCACGTATTTGATAGTGTTTATGACACATAATAGCATGTGCATATTGCAATATAGAATCCATATTCAGTATAATATATTTTCTATTTTAAATATATAGTTTATATTTCAATAGATGGAAGACTGAATTAACATTAAATTCATGCAAAACTAGGTTGGAATACATCATATGAAACAATTATCTTTTTCTATTGCTGGTGTTACAAGTAAAAGAGACCTTCTTCATTTTCATGCACTATACACAATACCAAATCATTTCGAGAAACAATCTATAATTTAAACAATATTATTTTATATAATAAGATATAAACTAGCCTTTATGAATATTATTTTCTAACCTATAAAAATATATTCTTTTACATAACTAAATTATTGGTTACAAATAACTTATAAATGAATTTAAAGGCCAATTGAATTTTAAAATCATATTTTTATAGAGAACTATTTTTTTATTCCCACAAAGCTATTTATCCAAAATAGATAAAAGTAATTACCATTAGTTAGTTATTTTAATGGCATGTATATGTTATAAATTCAATCAAATATTTTTTAAATTCACCCATATTATTTGTTAATCATAAGTTAAGGTAAAACCTAATATTTCTCATAAAACGTGTATTTTTGTTATGGCATTTTTACCATCTTTTCAGGAAGAACCTAAATCAAATCAAAGATTTGACACATTAAGAATTTAATTAGATATAATAAATTTTATTTTTGAATTTATAATGTCAATATTATATTAGGTTGAATTTTTGTGATTTTTCTGAGAAACATCATTTTTAGTGAATAGGGAATAATACTGCATTTTAGTTAAAAAACACCACTTCGTTAAAATAATTATTAATGTTATATTATATTAAAAATTATTTAAAAGACACATCAGATAAATTATACATATATTAATGTAATTTAGTTCATTATAATCAACATAACATTCAAATTGAATATAAAAACATAATAATCTTTTCATCATTTTTCTACTAGATCCAGTTAATCTATATGTCTGTGAGACAATCATTAATGATAATTTTAATACTTCTGTGATTTTAATTTTTAAAATATGAAATAAAATATTTTAATAATGATATTTTTTGTGTTCTAATAGTTTCATTTTTTTACAAAAATTATTAGTAAAAGTGATTAAAATTAATCAGAACTATTACAGCCAAATTTAACGTAATTATAAACTAAACATTAAATTTAGGGGCCCAAATGACCCAGACACATATACAATACCCATTTGAATTATATAGTTCTCTAATAAATCATAAATCATTTAGTTGTTTTGGTTTGGTAAGAATTTTGTTAGGTAAGAACATGTGCACTCCTAATTTAACTCTAAGAATAATTAGTGAGTCCTTTTTCTTCTATATAAAAGGACACAAACTCAACCCATTCCTCAAAACTCTCAAACATATTAAGTTCATCCAATAAAATTCCAAATTGACTCCCAAGATTCCTATCCTTTACCTAAAATCATCTATTTTTGAAGAAATTCATCCAACAAATCCATTCAGTTCTAACCAAAAGAAGCTACCCAACTAAGAGTTAATGTATTTTCTCAATCACTGTAATTTCATTTAGATTCTCCAACCTGAAAATATTTTTATTTTTTTCCTGTATAATTGAACCAGTATCCTTAATATACATGTATGTTTTTCTTCTAACAGTTTAACCTACACCTACACACTCCACCATCTAATGTGCAATGAACAAAATGTTTTTGTGGACGACAAACTACTGCCTCACGAAACGATGGTTGTTAATTCTTCCATTACTGCCTCTCATGCTAGAAACTAGGATAGAAACAATGTTTATATATGATATATATATATATATATATTGTAATGTTTTACGCTTATGTAATTTTTATTTATGATATATATTTATGCCTTCCAATATGTTTAAATATTATAATCTCATTTGTGGACGTGTGGACTACTGACCCCTCAAAGCGATGTTATTTGTTCGCATGATACAAGGAATGTATAAATGAATGGAAATAATTAAACATAAGTAAAATAAAAACCATAACTAATATATTCCTGACATAATTATATTTTTTGAAAAATAATATATATATATATATAACATTTTATTTGTTACACCTTCACACACTTTAAAAGAGATAACGTCGTTTGTGGACGTGTGGACTTCCGCATCCTTAACATGATGTGATTCCTTTTACCCCATATAATTATATATATAATTATACATGATTAAATAATATGGTATTAATTAAAAAATTATCATTCTGGAATGATTGTATTTACTTACCTTCTTTCCAAAATGATCATTTAAAAATGGGAATGTTACTCCTGCATACGTACGACCAATCGTCTCGATGATTGTTATATTGGTTCATTTTTAATAACCATATTTAATGATTAATTTTAAAAGTAAAATTGATTTAAAAATATTATAATTATATCATGTTTATTATTCTAGATATGTTTTATAATAACACCTTTGACCATAGTTGACCAACAATAGTTGTTTTGACATATAAACTGAAATTGGTAAAATGACCCGATGTAAAAATAATTGTTTAAGTATTTGTACCCAAAACTATAATAAGTGAAATAAATTTAAACATAAACATGAAAAGGTTAAGAATAAATTAAAAAATTAACATAAGTTTATTATATAGGATTTTAAGGGATGTTCACCCGAAAAGAAACACGAGGTAAGTGATTTTCATCTCAATTACCATTCCATTGGGGATTAATTGTTGTTATGCACCATAATTATTTTACATGGTCATTGTACTATCATTTACATGATATTTCATGAATATCCCTAGTATTATTACATTTTATAAATTCATATAATGTTATTCCTTAATTTGTCTTATTTATTAAAATATTTCAAAGTGGTGTGGGACACATTTGAATGCTTAATGATTATTCTCCTTAAGACTAATCCTTGTGAAATTTCAATTTAATTTCATTTTGAGGAAATTACATAAACATAGTTTAATAAACACATTAAATATCTTCTATTTATTCATGACCATTTTCAATTATTAATACCATTCTTCCACTGTTTCATAATCAATGTTTTTTAAGATGTTTTTATGAAAACCCAACATTATTCATCTCTTTAGTCAAAGAACCTATTATCTTCTAAAAACCATGTTTTATTAAAACAATTTCAAGAATGATTTTAAAATTCATGGGTAAGGATATTTTTACACTTTTTTACTTTTACTAATCTCTTAGAATTTATATTATTTTCTCTTTCTAGAAGAGTCATTTTCTAAAATTTTTCCATATAAAAGGAATAATCTTTCTACCTCATACAACTTGTACGTATTTATACACCCTCATTTATTGGAAGTTTCCTTTATAATGTTTTTTAAATTGAATATTAAATTTTAAAAATATTTTCAATAGAAAAATATATTTTTCTCAAAAATATTTTTAAAATTTAATCTTTATTTTCATCAATGAAAAGAAACCTATATTTCTATCTACATGGGATTTTTTGAATTGATAATATCCTAATTTTTTCCTCTGGATTGTTTATTATTAATTTTGGAAAGGATAATATTCACATTCACTTCTTTGATTTATTTTTTTAGTTAAGATGAAATATTAAATCTCTCTTGATAATTTAACATTGAGTTTCCCCTAAATTATCTATTTCATTTATCATGGATATTACTATTTCCTAAACATTATACCTACATACATAAGGTGTTTACTTTGATAGTTGTTTCATTATTTGTGGAAATGTGGTTAAATATGAATTTTATAATCAATATGTATATTTGACGGGTCATATTATTTATTTTGATTATTAAATATGAAATTATTTTTACATGCAGTGACGGGTGGAGCCCATACATTATATAGATCATAGATGCATCAATAGGTTCTCATGAGTCAAACCGATTATGAAATTTAAAAGGAATATAGATTAATAGTTTTAAAATAATCAGAGGATATATCTTGACAGTAATCGGTCCTCATGTTCCTTATACATGATGTCAATCGAGAAATCATTACACTCATATTAGTTTCAGTTATTATCCATCCATGAGATTATGCGTTGACATATCTATGGATACATTTTTATTTTAGTTAATTGATTAATGGAATGTGTTTTAGTTTCATACCTTTACATATTTTTTCCCTTTTATAGTAGTTTACTTGGAATGTGTGTTCATTTATTTACCTTTCCATATTGACTATTCACATTGATTCATTATTTATTCCACTATATTTTTTCCTTGTTGAGAATTTGAGCTCACCCTGAATATATATTTTTTTCCAAAGGAATCCAATAAGCAATCAATGGAATAGATTCAGAGATATACTAGATGGATTAGAGTTATCCTCATGTTTTTTATTTGTTTAGATGAAAAAATTGTTATACTTAGTGTGTCATTTTGTAATTCAATAATCAATTATGTATCTGGTTTACCAAAAATACTAAACTGATTAGTCCATTAGGGAATTTTTCCTTGTAATCATGACAATGTATTTTGTTGTAGACATCAACTATAGGCTATCTAGATCTTAGTCGCTACACTTGGATTCAAATTATGATTAATAGTAACCTTGACTACTAGATTTAGGAAAACATATATTATAGAACATAACCTTGAGGTATAATTTGATGATTTGTATTGAAGAAACCCTATAAATTTAGTATTATATATATATTTTGTGGGTCTACCTACAAAAAAAATTATTGATTCTAAAAGTGGATTTGGTTCTAGCATAGATGTACCTAGGAGTAAAAACTCCACCTAGGAGTTCTGAGCTTGACTTGGGGTAACCTGTTAGACGACAACGGGCCTTACTGCACACCTGGTTTGACACTCCTGGGGGATTTGATTAGGATTATCCATGTTTTCATTACAATATAATATAAAAAATTTGAAAGGATTTTGGAAATGAATAATCAAGGTTAAACCAATGTTGTTATAAAAAATGTGTCCCAAATTAGATATCTCATAGTTAATTACTAAATTTGTTCAGTATAACTATTATTACTCACACTATTCAATCATGATTAAATTAACTAATGGAACCAAAAGATTTAATTTAACATCGAATGTGATTGAAAATATTGGGAAAATGAGAAACCAAATGATGTGTTGATAGGAGTGAATGTTATCATCTTTATGCGAAATTAGTTTTTATGAAATATGATTAAAAATATGTATCTTTACCAAATCTTGAGATCACCAAAGAAGAGAAGGATAGAGGATGATAAGAGTTCAAGTGGGGGAGACTGTGTTTAAAAGAATGCTCAATTTTCAACATGTGAGAATTGTGGTAGGAGATTCCCCAAAAAGTGACTCAATGGAACAATTACATTCTTTATATGTAGGAAATAAGGAAATAAAACAAAGGATTTCCATAGAAAAAGGAGGACTATGATGAATGGAATTGAAGCTCAAAATAATAAATCATTTATTGTTCTTTGTCGTAAATGTTTGAACTGGGAGATTACCCAAGTCAATTACAAATCCTAGAGGATATAATCTTGACCATGGAAGGATCTATATGTAAATAAGCAGTTGGAGTATTTATTTATTGAGATTGTATTGAAAACCGTAGTTAAAAATATATTTAGTGATTAACCTAATTTCAATGATGTCTATTATATATATTTTGGGAATTATTTTCATATAGTTTTAAAAAAGAAGAACCTATAAGCTGGGTGAAAACCAATCATATCTAGAAAGGCCACGTGTCCTAAACCCATGACTGAAAGATGATCAAGGTTTCATGCTAACCACGAACCTATGAAATTTCCTTTTTAATTTTTATCATTTTAAGTCAAACAATTTAACAAATAAATATTAGTAATGATCCATTAGTAACACTTTTGAGGTTCAAAAATTAATCTTTTAACTATATTTAGTTTTGGAAATATTTACAGACAAATAGTAATAAAATTCACTCTTTTATAGGCCTTCCAATACTTTTAATGTTTCTTTTAGTGCTGAGGCATAAAAAACTATTCATTGTTTGAAATTAATATATTTGTGTAATGGAATGAATTAGAATTGGATCAGAGCAAAACCAAAAGTTATGATTGTTTATATGAGATTGAAACCAATCATGTAAGAGTATTTTGTAATTTTATTGGTCAGTAAAAGAATTACGGAACATTTGGAAAATGACTTCAAGATAAAAATTTATTCATAATACCCACACCTCTATTGGACCAATGGCTTTCTAAATTATCAATGATTTATTTCACTAAGACCCCCAACATTACATTGATAAATCCCTTGTTTTTCATTAATGACCTCATTCACTCATTATAAATATTTATGATTTTCCTCTCTGTATGTATCTCTACATACCACTGATGTTATCATACATATTATTATAGTTACACGGTAGTCCATGTAACCTTTGTACATTCCATTCTCTATTATTGAGGGGTTGAATTATGAACACATCTCACAATGTGAGATTTCAAACATTGTATGTATGAAACCATATATCACCATGATAGATTTTAAATTATGAGGAAACAATTTAAATATGGTGGGGAGAATGTGACCCCCACAAACTAAAGTAAGAACCTTATATTGGATTGAGGGTTTGACACACTACAACAAGCACTTAATGTAATATAATATCCGTATAATTTATAATATATTTATTATTTAAAATATATTATATATATCTCAACTCATGAAACACTGAGTTAGCATGAAATGCATGCGACCATGGGTTAGCATACATCATACGCAACAATTACCTTTCTCTATTGTTTGTGTTACCCACAAAAGCGACCTTCTTCAATGGCTTGCGCTATATGTAATAACGAATCTTACTAAGAAAAAATCTATAATTAAATAATTATTATTCAATATATTAAAAAATAAAATAGTTTTTATGAATATTTGTAAATAAATTATGAAAATATATGGTTTATTCAAATAAATCATTGGTTAAAAATCAATTTCAAACGAATATAAAAACCAATTTAATATTGAAAGAATATATTTATAGATTTTTTATGCTCAAAATGTTTTTTATATGAAAAATAAATATAATTAAAAATATTTAATTATTTTAATGGAATAGAAATTTTATATACTGAATTAATTATTTTTTACATTCATACACTAGATTTGGTAGGCATAAGATAAGATCAAACCCAAAATTTTACATAAAAATATTAATAATTATTAAGGAATATTTACAGTCTTTTAATGGAGAACATATTTTGAATATTAATTTTGCCACTTTTATGAATTTGATTTGATTAAATAAAAGTTATTTTTTAATTCATATGGTCAATATTAACAATGGATTATGTTTTGGTATTTTTCAAAGAAACAACTTTTTTAGTGGATAGTAAAAAATACAGGTTTTTAGTAAAAATTGACTTCAAATTTAAATAATAATTAATGTAAAATTATTTTATAATTTTCTTTTAAAGTAAAATTCGATCAATTATACATATTTGAAGATAATTTAGTTCATTTTAATCAATGTAAATTTTAAATTGAATATAAAAACATAACAATCTTTTGATCATTTTTATACTAAAACCAATTTATCCGTATGTTCGTGTGATTAGCATTAATTATTATTATTCCACTTATATGCATTGAATTTTGAAAATCCTATATAAAACATTGTAATAAAGATAATATTTGTGGTCTAATAATATCAAGTAAATTTTTTTAAAAAATGATTTGTAAAAGAGATTTAAATTAATCACAACAGTTAAGGCAAAATTAAGCTTAATTAGGGAATAAACCATAATATTTTGGGCCCAAATGAGTTAGAAACATTTCCAAAACCCATTTTATTTCCATATTCCTCACATAAAACATAACATTATGAGATTTATTTTTTGTTAAAACTTTTTTTGGATAGAATATCTGCACATCTTATTTGTTTCTAAGAATAACAAAGGAGTCATTTTCATTCCCTATAAAATAACACCACCTATACCTATTCCTCACACCTCAAAAAACCCTTATGTTCAGACAAGACCTTCCCAAATATTCTTCCACCATTCCTATATTTTTCCTAGATTCATCTATTTTTGATGAAACCCTTCTTACAAGTCATTTTTGTTCAACGCAAAACAAGTTACCCGATTAAAAGGTAATGTCTTTTCTCAATATATCTAGTTTCATTTCCATTATCCAACCGAAAAATCTATTTATTATGTACCATGATAACAAAAAATATTACTAAATATTTTTTTATTTTTTATGCTGATATTTTAACCTACACTCACACACACCACCATCTAATGGGTAACAAATATAATGTTTCCGTGGATGGAGAACTACTGTCTAAGGAAATGATGATTGTTCCGTTTTCCATTACTTCCTCTCATGGTGCCAATATGAAGAAAAAACTATATATATACATATAGATGATATATATTTTACTTATAATGTTTTATCATTCTTTAATATTTGTTTATAACAAACATTTATGGTTTCCAAGTTGTGTAAATATGATAATCTCATGTGTGCAAGTGTGTACTACCGCACCCTCAAAGCGATGTGATTCGTGCGCACGATACATGGAATGAATAAATGAATGTACATAATTAAACATAATTAAAATAAAAAAATTAAATAAATTATTCAATAAATAATTATATATGGGAAAATATAATATATATATATATATATATATAAAATTTTTATTACCCATTCACCCACTTTAAAAGAGATAATGTCATTTGGGGATGTGAGGACTACCACCTCCTCAACATGATGCGATTTATGTTACCCAACATAATTATATATATAAGTATATGTGATTAAATAATTTTGTATTAATTATATAATTATCATTCTATAATTATTTGAGTCAATTACCTTCTTCTTACAATGATCTTTTCAAAATGGGAATGTTATTCATGCGTACGTACGTCATACTGTCTCCATGATTTTAACATTGATTAATTTTTCATAACCTTATATAATGATTTATTTTAAAAGTATAATTGATGTAAAAATATTTCAATTATACCATGGTTATTATTATGGTGATGTGATATGAGGACCACTCTGACCATAGTAGACCAACAATAATTGTTTTGATTCATTAAATGAATCTGGTTAAAAATACCCAACCTAAAATTAATTCTTCAATTAGTTGAACACAATAGTTGTAATAAGTGAAATAAAAAAATTATAAACAAGAAAACTATTCTTAATCATGTAGAAAATTTACATATCTTTATTATATATGATGTTAAAGGACATTAACATGAAAGGAAACACATGTTATGTGATTTTTGTCTCAATTTACTTTCCATTGAGGCATAATGGTTTTTATATATGTAGTTTCTTTTACATGGTGTATGTAATACAGTTCAAATGATTTATAATGAATATCCTTAATCTGAGGATATAGTAATCATTCAGATAATGTTATTTCTTCATGAGTATGTTGTTTTAAAATATTTCAAAGTGGTATAGGACAAATATAAATACTTAATGATTATTTTCATTAAGAATAATCATAATTATCATTAAATGGAATTTCCATTCAAGGAAATTACATAACCGTTGTTCAATAAAATCATATTTCTCATCTCATTATTCGCGAAAATTTTCAATTAATAATACCATTTTCACTCTTTAGTACTCAATTTTTTTAGAAAATTATTTTATTAAAAGCAGACATGATGTATCTCTTCATTTAGCGGACCTGTTTTCTTCTAAAAACCATGGTTTATTAAAATGTTTTCAAAAATGAATTTAAAATTATTTGGTAAAGAAAATGTTACCCTTTTTTCCTTTTCCAATCTCTTATAAGGAATAATCTTTTTTCTTTCCAAATGAGTAATTTTCTGACCTTTCTCCGTACAAAGGGAATATTCTTTTTACCTCATATGACATGTATTGATTTATCAGCTCTAACTTCATTGAAGCCTCAATCTCAATTTTTTGGAAAATTATTTTAAAATACAAAAAAAAAATTAAAATTAAAATTATATTTTCTTCAATAATATTTTTAAATTCTAATCTTTTATTTCATCAATGACAAAAAACTTCTATTTTACTCCACATGAGATTTTTTTTGTAGATACCATCATTATTTTTCCTTGGGATGGAATATTATTACGTTGGTCTAGGATAGTATTGAAATTCACTTACATGATTTATTTTTTTGAAATGTTGAAATATTCAACATATCATGATAATTTAACATTTAATTTTCCTAAATTATGCATTTCATTTATCATGTATATTACTATTGCATAAAATATATTCCAACATATGTACAGATCTTACTTTGATAGTTTTTTGATTATTTGGGGAAATAATGTTAAATATGTATTCTTTATTCAATATTCATATTTGATAAGGCATATTATTCATTATTCAATATAATGAATTTTTTGGATATTTAGGGGCGGGGGGAGCCCGAATTTTATATATATCATTGATGCATCATTAGGTTCTCAGAGGACAAACCTATTGTGCATATTAAATGGATCATAGATCCATAGTTTTAAACTTTCTTGAGGATAGATCATGACTGTAATAGGTCCTCAAGTAACATAGATGTTCATCCATTGAAAAATTATTATATTCTTATTTGTTTCAATTATTATTCATCCATGATATTTTTCATCAACATATCTATGGATACATTTAGTTTCATACCATGAAATATTAATTTAGTCTTATCTATTTATTTAGAAGCAATGTTTCTTTAGTTATTTATCATTCCATATTGATTATTCAGATGGATTCATTATTTCTTCCACTATATGTTTTCATTACTGAGAATTTGTGCTCACCCATATTATGTTTCTCTACCCAGGAATCCAAGAAGCATACTATGAATGAAATGTAATAATATATAAGTTGGTTTATAGTTATCGACATGATTTTTTCTTGTTTAGAAGAAGAAAATATTTTGATATTGGTGTATCCATTTATAATGCAATACTCATTTATGTCTCTGGTTTACAAAGACTACTAAACTGATCAGTCCTTCAGGGCTTTATTCCTTATAATAATACCAAAGTATTTAGTAGCAGACATCGACTCTAGGATGTCTGGGGCTGGGTCGATACATGAAGGCCTTAAATATTTATTGATTTGTGATAATCCTCATTTTCCTAGATAAGGGGGGACCCTTACAAGGCTCCATGGATTATGTAAAATTACATGAACCTTAGGTCATAATAAATAAACCCAAAGAAGAAAACCTAGAATTGACCTTCCCTAGAAAATTTCGTGATGTCATTTCTCCCCAATCACATGGATGGTCAGCTACTTGTCCTAAGAAGAGCTACATAGGCCTAGTACCTATGGAAATTTCATACCCTCTCAATATAACAAGTCTTGTTAGCTATACTATGGTGAATGTTCTTACTCTGAATCCTTATTTGGAGCCTTGTTCATTGTAATATGTCTCGTATATCTAAATATCTAGGAGGATTGAAGGCCATGAGGTGCCCTGAAGTTTTGATTTGGCCAGAAGGCCTTTTGGTGGCCTGAAGGCCTTTAGGCGACATGAAATTCTGACTAGCTTGACGGTATTGGGTGGAATGAATGCCTTAAAGGACTCGAGGACCAAACTGGTGGCCTGAAGGCCCAAATAGAAGAATAGTTCCATCTACAATAGTACCAAATAGTACATGCTATATTACATATTACAGTACCTTCTACAATATCCAGAAAATATTCCACCACTATGGAATCATCTACAAATGCTTGAATATATATATTAGTTCTTCAAGTCAAGACTCTGTAGTATGAGGTCCCCAATCCCCCGATATGGTGGAAGGATTATATTACTGAAACTTGATAGTGAACTCTACCATACTCAGTGCAGGTCAAACAAAAATATTTATAGACTTAAACATACATAGAAAAGCCTCTCAGAAGTAGGTGTGATTTTCCATGTTATACACTAGATGGGAATCCATAAGTGCCTCTATAAGATGAATCACTATGGCACATGGACTGCCACCTGAGGAACATAATCATCTCCACCATCAAGGTGTCAACCAGAGGATGTTGTTGTAGCATGATAATAAAATTAAAAATGAACACCTCATAAGGGATTTAAGCATGTATAGAAACTTCATTTGGAATTCTGATATATGTGTAAAACCTTCCTACAAATACGATGAAGCCTATCCACCTACTCAGAATCTTAGTCTAGATGGTATAACAAACCACAAGAACATAAGGGACACCCACTACCTACTAATAAGTTTGAGTTCAGGTCTAGGTATCATTAATAGGTATATAAAAGATGGCCATTAAAACTTAAAATTCATATTCTTTGTAATCTTGTTATTGATTAAACATTAATACCACATAAATGTTTGAATAACATGGTTTATGATTTTTTGGTCTGTTAGGGACATACTTTTTCTGAATAATTACATGGAATTCACATGAACCACACAAGAACATGTTCCAACTCATGTGACTGATGTTCCATAGCTCAACATTCCATAATTGACTGTTTAAGGTGTCTTTTTAATCTCTCCATTAAAGCACTTCTAGTTTAAGGAAGGAACGTCCAATATCAATTATTTATTCCAAATTCTTGTAATTAGTGTTTTCACAATTCAATGTATGTTCACAGAACAATCAATATGCATCAACCTAAAGCATGCGAGAAATAAACGTGGAATAGAAAAATGCATGAAATATAAATTTTTCTATGCCTATAGTGATGCATGTAATTAATTCCCAACATTTGATGGGGAAATAGTTAATATATCGTAATGTAAATAACATAAATATCAATAACATCAAAAACCAAGTGCATCACCAAATAGTGATGTTATATTAATAGTAAATGGAATAGTCAGAACAAGAATTATAATTCAAGAAACTCGACCATTACCCCAAACATGGGTCCGCTACGCCAAACCATGACTTATGAATAAGTCCCAAGTGTTCATATTCTCTAATCTATTTTCTCAAAATATTAAAACATTAAAGGAACCTCTATGATACCACATTGTAAAATCTTAAACTGGGGTCCACATAAACCATTCCTAAAGTCGATGGGTCCCATGGTCTCATGCGTGCCTCCCCATATGCCATAGGCTACCGACTACCAGTGAGGGTGTAATGGTGGTATAGTGGGGAGACTATACCCTCATGTCAATGTAGAATAATATATAAAATAGATAACAATCAATAATGGAAGAATATTTTAAAAAATCTGAACCAATAAAATGAAGAAGCCTAAATAGGTAATTGAATAACTAATAAATAGGAAACCTGATAAATGGACAACTGATAATATAATAAAAAGCCTCAATGGCAGTTTCTGATACATGTATAAATGGAAATCTAATACAAAAGGGTTGAAAGGGAGTAGGTATATAAAATAGTAAATAAAAATATTAGAAACAAATACACCATAGCATCACGAGCTAAATGTTTGTCCTCTACTCTTAATCTCCATATAAAATCAATACATATCAACATCTTGTAGTAGATCTCTTTCCCCTATCAATACTTCTAGACATATAATCTTCTCGGGTACCAAAGTCACCCCAGTCAGGTTTGAGATAAAAATCATTGTTGGACACCACTAACAGTCTCTATGTGAAATATAAGTAGTTCTCACAAGTAAACAACGTACAAGTAAATGAAGCATTGTAAAAAAATGATGAAATAAATAACCAGATCACTCAGGTTCCTATACAAAGCTGGGTGAGTCTACCAACTTCATCCCGGGGCTGGGAGGAGTGTCAGAACATGTCACTATATATATATATATATATTATTGGTAATAATATATATAGTTTAGTTCTATATTTCATGAACCTATTTGAGCCTCGTGTATGGGGTTGACTAATGACCTTATACCTAGATTACACTGCCCTTTAGACCAGAGTGTTTCCCAACCATCCATGATTAGTCCAATGTGCCTATAAGCTCATGTAATAAGGTTAATTCCCTACATCCCATGGGGAGTGAGATACATCACGAAATGACACTCGGGATGGTGAGTGGGCCTCCATAGGAACTCTCTTGTCAATAAATGTCATGAATACATCGTAGTTTCCATATAGTATCATGGGTGCAAGATTTCTTGCTCAACACCAAATTAAAGGGAGCATGATATCTTCTATTCTCATCATCTCCCTTACCATTATATCACAAACTTTATAAAGGATAATTATAAATATAATTATCAAGGGGAATTACCTCCCATCAATCTCTTTCATATATCCCATATACATAAGATAGGTATAATGAATTATAAAAAAATACATAATGCATATCCTCTTATGCATTTCATTATCCAAGTTTGATTCCATTTCTGTCAATACAAATTTTAATGATTAAACAAATAAAGCACAAAAAATGGAATACATTCACAATTTATTATATTTCATTCATTTAATCCATTTTAAGAAGGGAAAACCATCTTTTCTTATCCATTTTATTATAATCAACCCATTCAATTTACCAAAACATGAAAAATTCAATCATAATGCTCAAGTTTCAATTAGGTGGTGTCATGGTCAATTTATTTAAAGGATACCACAATCTGGAATAAGTCATCCTATACAATACAATCATCATAACCAATTCATTCAATTTACAAAAAACATGAAAATATCCTTTATGATGCTAAAGGTAATTTTGGAGAAGACTTAGTCATTTATGGGAATTGGCTACATGGGAAATTCCCAACATAGGTTGGTCAAACACTTTGGAGGTGCATGGAGAATAATTTAAAAATCATATATAAAGGGAAAATGCATTTCGAAACTAATATGAACCATTTAATAATCCTAGTAAATTCATTCACATAGTCACAATAAGCAATAAGGGCCAAATTCACTTGTCATTCCCATGGGGAAACCGTAGATGGCATATACAACTTATAAAAATAAACAACCAGGGCCAATATGTGTATAATAAGACGAATTACACAATTTTAAATGCTAAAACCAATTAAATGGGGATTCCTGACAAAATCTAGAATGTGGAACAATGAAACAGTTATGAAATAGAAAAAACATAAAGGGAAAGCAATGTGTCCACCTACCTCAAGGCCATCGACAAATCCTCACTTAATAGTTGCCTTAGATTCCAATAAGGTTGGAAAAGATATAGGAAATAGTCAAATTCACTGAATATATGAAATATGATCCTTCATCTAAATAGTGAAATGGATAGAAATATAAACATTAATAGGAATTGAGAGACAAGGGGAGATTACCGAGGTGAATCCAATGCTTCTCACAGATCGAAGAATGGATGCCAAATGGGAGGTCTATCTCAATTCCTATCATGAGGTGCTTATGAGATCAAAATAGGAGGAGGGTGTAGCTCTACTTGAGGAAGAAAGGTATGTGAATAGAGTTAAAAACATAATTGATGGTAAAATTTGATATTTCACCCCAAAATACAAAGTGAACTGTTTAATTGTATGGTTTGTCCAAACTGTTAGAAAACCATGCTCAATTCACTTCAAAATGGGACATACCATATGGTTGAACTACCTATTTTCAAGCCATAAATAAGGGATTCATACCATATTTTCAATAGGCCGCCCAGATATGTGACCCAGGTCACACGATTGCAGACTAACGGTGTAGCCCAATATTATTTTCCCATTTTAGAGACTTGGGATCCAAACATTCCCAAGACACACCCATGACCACCATGAATTTATTAAGCATAAATTATTGGGTCATTTATGGTATTAAAATTGAAAAACTAATTATATGTTCCTGCATGGAATAGAATGGTTATTACTACTCAAAAAAATAATATACTATCAAATTTATTTCATAAATTGGAAAATACAATAAACATCATGAAAGATGATATAAATAAATTTTTCTTTAAATCACTTACCAATATCAAGGTAACCAATATTATCCAATTTAAATTATCAATATAAATAATCAATTTATCCCAACTAAACAATATTATATCAATATAATAGACATATTAAGGGTTATCATACCCCCAATGATGTGATTTACAAAAAATATCAGCTTACCAAAAAGTCACTTTTCTATGTTTTCAATACCATTCAAGATATTGATGAGAGTATTTATAGTAAAACTACTATAATAAAATAGTTATAGGTTCCTTTATTGTTACAACTAGAATAAAATTGATAAAACACTCCCATAACATAATTCCCATATCCCAATAAAAAAGAATGTAATCATTCCAATTAAATGATTTCTATAATATAGGCCCCTCCCAAGTCTAAGAGTTAACCCTGGGAAAATGGATTTTACAAAGATAATGGACAGGTTCCATAGACATATGAAAGAAAATTCATTGTATTTTCACTATGTTATTTCCCTCATATCCACTTAGAAAAAAAACCTCCCATTACTTTGAGATATTATCACAAATGATTATTCCCACATTATTAAAATGAATTATATTAAACCATCATTCTACCATAATCAATATCAAATGAACTTCCTTAAAAGTACAATTTCATATTAATTTACATGTTATGAGAGTCTCATATGTATAGGTCAGTTATCATTTATCATGATAGCTGATTAAGAATAATTGAAATGTTTTACATTCCTGTTCCCATCACATTTAGTTTTGTAGAAGGGAAATCATATCATTGTCCATAACATTCGTTTTCAACATTATTCCTCCTGGTTATAGATATTTAGTAAAACCAAAATACATTTTTTGAGAAAATGTATTCATAATGAGAAATCAAATAATTATGAAAAAACGTTTATATGATTTTTAAATCATTACACATTGTTTTCACTCATTTTAACAGTATGTTTAACAAAGGAAATCCCTATTTATTATACATTCAAATCTATCATAATGCTTTATAAGGGAAATGTGATTTAACATATTAATATCCCCTATGAGTGTCTAATTATGTGTTATGTAAGGTAATATTCACCATGCACCAAAATAATGAATGATACATACGTGGCCAATTCTTTTCAAGGTTAATACTCATAGATACATCCTTTTCAAAACCATTTTCATATATAGTATCCATACTGGGATGTATTTCAAGGAAAAAACATAATATGTAGCTTTAAGAAATACATAATATCAGTGTATACAAATAATTATCCATATTATTTTATTTAATATTTTATAATACTAATATCCATAGATTAACTAAACCTTGCTCTCATACCTACTATAGAGACCCTCATTTTTTCATTAATGTTACATATTATTAGATGATTATTAATTACCTAACATTATGATCCACAGAAAAACAATAATGGTTTAGTGCCTTTGGATACCTGATTTATAAAACATATTTTATTAGGAAGGATCAATAACACCACCCAATATGAACTTCCCACATAATACCCTTCTTACATATTCCCTACATGAAAATATTCTTCATATCCTGGGGAATGGAAACATAAAAAAGGATGATATCAAATTCTCAGTAAAGGTAAACATAAATTTTATCAATTATTTATCATATTTGAGTATAGTAAATAAAAAAGAGTATGCAATTATGAACAAAACATAAAATGTTTATACAGAAGTTGTAATTAATCATAATAATGAGTCATGTAATTAATTTGTATCATTTAAAAAACATTAATCATAATGTGGTAAATAATAATAAATCAATAATGATTCAAAAGTTCAAATTATAATCATAATAAAAATTCATAAGAGTGTGGAACCATCATAGGCATAAAATCAATGAATAGACTCAAGGACAATGAGAAGGAATCTGATTCATCTAGTGTATCATTTGATGATGAGGGGTATGATGAATAATAAAAGAGAGCAGTGGATCTTATCTCTAAAAAATATAAAAAAATAGAAATAGAATGCCTAATGTAAAAAATATTATTATTTTTATTTAAATGTGGTTAAATGATACATTTTATATATAAATTTTGTGACAATTGGTCCCCGGTGACCGCATAGACAACCCCACCTTAACATGGTCATCGGGTCCTGCCCGCCGGGTACCACTAGTTACCCTGCAGACACGTGGTCCCCACCCTGGGGTCCACCCACGTGCCTGAAAGGGTCGTCTGACTAATGAATGTCCCCACAGTCCAACACATTCCCTTTCCAGTGTGATAAGTACTCACTCACAAAAAACATACAAAACTTCCCAGAAGATCATCCATCCTGACTACTAATCTAGGCCAAGAATGCTAAACTGTGGAGTTCTAATTTGGTAGGCTCATGTAATAGAAGTTGAACTTCATTGACATGAGTCATTTAATTTAGTTATTTGACCCTTTATCATAATAAGAAATAACAATTTTATTTATACCAAGGGATAAAAAAAAATTATCTAAGGACTCGTTATATAGCACATTATAACACCTGCATCAGACCTAAGTGTGAGGGGTTCTATGGAGACAGATTCTTGGGGTGGCTCGGACAACATTTCCTGGATGGTGATTTCTATCAGCTTGAACTTCTCCCTCTGGCGATTTCATTCATGATTCACATGTTGAAGCTCATCATGGGCAAGGTCCAGAGCAATTCCCAGAGATACTACCTCTTTCTTAAGCTCTGATAGATGGGGGTTTTACGGCCCGAGTCTACGGGATGAGGCCATCAAATCTTTTTTTTTTGTATTAATTTACCAATATCACTTCTATTTATAAACAATAATAATAACGTTAAGAGTTTAGTTTCTAGTAGTCATATAACTGTCGAAACCCAACGATACAACTTCATTAATTTAAGGATATATTTTTTTGGAGTATAAAATGAAATAACACAAAAATTTAGGAAACCAAAATTATTCAAAAGTTCGGGTCGTTACATTCTTCCCCCCCATAAAAAATTTCATCCCTGAAATTTTAACTCATACCCTAAGAATAGAAAATATTTGGGTATTTATGCCTCATAGACTCCCCTAGTTCCCATGTGGCTTCCTCACGTTTGTGGTTCCTCTATAACATGTTCACAAGGTGGGTATTATTGTTTCATAGAACCTTATCTCTTCGATCCTAGATCTCCAACGGCTGCTCCTCATAAGGGAGTTAATGTTTCAGTTTTACCACATCTGGATTTAGTACTTGTGAAGGGTCAGGTATGTACTTCCTCATGAGGGATACGTGGAGGACATCATGAAATTGTGCTAGATTTGGAGGAAGTGCAAGCTGATAGGCCACTGCTCCCACGCAATCAAATATTTCATAGGGGCCAATGTACCTAGGGATGAGATTCCATTTCTTCCCAAAACTCATGACTCTATTAGAAGGTGAAATTCAAAGGAAAAATTTGTCACCAACATCAAACTCCAAGTCTATTCGATAGTTTTCAGCATAGCTCTTTTACCGAATCTAAGCAGCCTTAATGTATTGTTGGATGGAATTGATGTTTCCGGTAATCTATTGCACAAGATTAAGCCCAAGAAGATTTATATCAACAGCTACATTCCATCATTTAAGAGTTCTACACTGATTACTCTATAGATATTCATAGGGTTCCATTTGAATGCTTGAGTGGAAGCTATTATAGTAAGAGAACTCAACTAAAGAGAGATGTTGATCCCATTAACCTTTAAATTCCATTGATCATATTCTGAAAATTTCCCCGAGTGTTTGAATAGTATTTTAAAATTGACCATTGGTATGGGGGTGATAGGCCATGAAAAAATTCTATTAAGTGCTCAGAGAATGTTAAATAATTCTTTATAATTCTGATGTAAAACTTGGATCATGATCAAATACGAAAGAAAGTGGAACTCCATGCATCATTACAACTTACATCATGTAAATTATGGAATGTTGATCAACAAATAAATCTTCCCAAATGGGAGACAAAATGGGTAGTCTTGGTGAGACGGTCCACAATGAACCATATCACATTGTTTCCTTTGGATGTTCTTGGGAGACTAGTGACAAAGTCCATAGTGGTATTGTCCCACTTCTTTGCTGGTGTGGATAGTGGTTGTAGTACCCCTTCAAGAAGTTGTATCTCTGTATTAACTTGGTGACATACCAGGCACCTTAATGTATTGTTAAAAATTTCCCTTTTCATATTATCTGACTAGTAAATATCAAGAAAGTCCCTTTACATTTTTCTGTTTCCAAGATGTATAGAGAAAGTAGAGTTATGAGCTTCATCCATCAGCTCATTATTTATTTCTGGAATAGATGGAACACATATTCTTGTACAAAATTTTAGTACACCTTTTTGATCCATATTGAACTCAGAAAACATCGAATCCTTCAAAGCCTCAAACTTCTTATGTAACAAAGTATATTCATTCTGAGTTTTCATGATCTTCTATAGTAATGATGGTTGAGAAATCATTTGGGTTAGGGTTGATGATGTCCCTTACATTATAATTCCCATGTCCATATTTTCTAGGTCATTGATCAAAAGATCTCTTTCATTATTCATCATTGAAATAACAATTTGGGCTATCTTACATAATGCATCAGTGACTTTGTTTTCTCTTCCTAGATGATAATAAATTGAACAATCATATTCATTGAGATGTTCAAACAACTCCTATGTCTCAGGTTCAATTCCTTTTGTGTGAAAATAAAGTAAAAACTTTGAGTGTCTGTGTATATATCACTTTTCTCTCCATAATGATAGTGCCTCCATATCTTCAGAGAAAAAATGACGGCAGCCTGCTCCAGATCATGCATAGGATAGTTCTACTCATGAGTCTTTGACTATAGAGATTAATAAAAAATGACTATTTTATTTTCCATGAGGATGCACCCATTCCATTTCAGAGATGCATCTCTAAAATTAAATAATCCTTATCCACTTGACGGTAGAGTTAACATGGGTTCAATAACCAATCTCTTATTCAGCTCTTGGAAAATTTCGTCACAGTCCTTTTCCAGTTGAACATGGCCACTTTTCTAGTTAACATGGTTAGTGGATTAGAAAGTCATGAAAAGTTCTTCACAAACCTCCTATAATATCCCGTTAAATAAAGGAAAATACGAATAAAAGTTATTATTGTAGGTTGAGGACACTCCTCTACAATATTTATCTTTCCAGGGTTAACTGTGATTCTTTCATTGGTAACAATGATCCCAAAGATAGAAACTTTTTGTAATTAGAAATAACATTTTTTGATATTCCCCAAAAGCCTATCCTTCCATATAGTTTTCAAAATAACCCTTAGATGACACTCATTCACCTCTTTAATTTTGAAATATATCAGAATATCAACATTGAAAACTACTACAAAGTTATCGAGCTAGTCATTAAAGAGGTTATTAAGAAAATCCATAAAAACAGTAGGTCCATTAATCAGTCTGAAGGTCATGAAAACAAAATCATAATGCCCATATATTGATCGTAAAAAGTTTTTGGAATATCTTCTTTCGTCACCCTCAATTTATTTTAACCACATCAAAGATCAATCCTAGAGAAAAATTGAGCCCCACAAAGTTGGTCAAATATGTCATAAATTCTTGGAAGAAGGTATTTTTTATTCACTGTAACCCTGTTCAGTTCTCTATAATCAATGCATAGCTGCATCAATCCATCCTTCTTCACAAAGAGAATAGGTGTTCATCAAGGAGACACACTCATTTGGATAAACCCCTTATCCAAGAGATCTTGGAGTTGTTTCATAAATTCTTATAGCTCCACATTTTCTATCATATAGGGGGTCTTAGATATTAGATGAGACCCAGGTACGAGTTCAATAGAGAACTATACATCTCTTTCTAGGGGAGGTCCAGGTATCGCCTTAGGAAATACGTCAATGTATTCATGGACTATGGGAACATTTTCTATCCCCAAACTCTCATTTCCTTCTTCATCTTCATCGTTAAACTCCATAAAAAAGGATAGATGAGGTTCTTATAGACAACGATCAGGTTGAGATATCTATCCTTGGAAGATAACTGCTGGTTTTCCATTCAAGACTACTGATATTTCCTAGCTTCTTCATTTTATCATCGCATTATAATTTGAGAGCCAATCCATACCTATAATAATATCAAATTCTTGCATGAGAATGAGTACTAGATTTTTAGTAAGATTGTGCTAACTAAAGTAAATACTAGAGTTTCTAAACATTGGTGATTCTTGGATAATCCCACCCAGAGTCTTGACTGATAACTCTACTTTTAACAAATGGGGGGTTGATTCAAAATTCTAAGCAAACATGGAGGAAATAAAGGAATGCGTAGAACTCGATTCAAAAGAATTATTTTCTTTTTCTGAGAGAACAACAAGAGTCTCTACCACCGCTTCATTTGAAACTTCAACTTCAGACATAGTGATTGCAAAAGAATGACCTTACTCCCTTGGCCTATACTGAGGCTGATGGTGATTTCCCTCAACTGCCCTCAGATTTGGACAGTGATTAGAAAAGTGCCCATGTTTTCCACACTTATAGCATTGGACATCATTTATGGCCCACACCATATTACATTTTTCTTTAGTTTTGGGAAGTTGTGGCTTCACCTCACTATGACAATTCTGCGCAATTTGGTCATCTCTACCACACTTGTTGCACTTCCCGCTTCAGAACAGGAAGTTCCTCGAATGCCTCTTCCCACATTTATTAAACGTGGTACATTGTACTTTCTTTCCTCCTCTTCCCTGATAGAAGTTCACACCTAATATTGGATCCATCTATGTTTTCTTTTAATTGGATTTATGAGAACATTGAGTCTCGCAAATCTCTATTTCAACATTCATCGCACTTCCAACGATCTCCTCGTATATATCATAATCTTATTTGGCTAGATTCTTCCGCAGATGAGGTCTCATTCCACCAAAGAATCTATCAACCTTACCATTTGGATCCATGACAAAGCTATAGGTGTAATGTGAAAGCCTTGTGAATTCCATCTCGTAGCTTCCCATAGATTCACTCTCTTTCTAATTCAGCTTAAGAAAATATTTCACCGTTATTGTTCTCATAGATCGAGGGAAATACTTGGGGATGAATACCCCTTTGAACTCTTCCCCCAACATAGCTTCAACTTCTACACTTGGCCTTGTGTTTTTAATCAGTTCCCACAACTGATCTGCTTCTCTCTCTAAGAGATAATCAGCAAAGGTAACATTATCTTATTCAGAATAGTAGAGCACATAAAATATCTTCTTGATAGAGATAATACACAGTTCATTACTCAACGAGTAAGTAGATCCACTGAATATTGGTGATCATTTACACATAAAGTATTCAATAGAATTTTGTTCCCTTCGCGGTGAGATCAGTCTCATATATTGATTCAAGTTATTTACCATAACTTGAGTCAGTACATTCATCATTTTATTGAAATATTCCATTCTTGCATCCATCAAAGGGCCATTAGCACATGGTCTATTGAGGTGCCCATTTGCATGGTTCCTCATATTTCCCATCATTTTCTAAAAGAATAAAACCTCAGTGAGAAACTTATTTGACTTAAAAATATTTAACTATAAGGAATTTTATGTCTTAAAACGTCATGCGTTAAAAAATTACATTTCCATATAACTCATTCATAATTATTTATAAAAATATTATGATTAACCAAACATATCTGCTAGGAGTGTCATATCAAAAAGTCCATCAAGGCCCATTGTTGTGTACCAAGATTCCTCTAGTCAAGCACGAAACTCCTTGCCAGAGTTTTCACTCCAAGGTACATCTATGCTAGAGCTTCCTGTACTAGCTCGTATCCAGAAATGGATCTATTTTCTTGATAAACCCCTTAATTAACACTCACTAAAATACCAGGAAGTATTCCTATATTTAAACATTTCTACATGGTTCTTCCTAATTTTTTCATAGCCTGATCTCAATAAAAAACTAAACTATCCATTAATACCTACTATGAAAACCGAGTCCCAGTGATAACAGACACACCTTTCCATAACATGGTCATCAGGTCCTGGCCCACCATATACCACCAATTACCCGACAGACAAGTGCTCCCACCCTGGGGCCCAACCACATGCCCGAATTGGTCATCTGAATAATGACTATCCCCATAGGCCATCACATGTACTTTCTAGTGTTATGTGTCCTCACTCACACACACATTGGAAAACTTCCGAGAAGGTCACCTATCCGGATAACTATTCTTGGCCAAGCACGCTTAACTATGGAGTTATAATCAGGTAGGCTCCCGAAAAGGATGGTTCACCTTGTTAACATGAGTCATATCATTTATTCATTTAACCATTTATCGTAATAAGAAATAAATTTTTTATTTATACTAAGGGATTACAAAAAAGTACCTAGGCCTTGTTACATAAACCCTTATAAAAAATCCATAGAACCTATGTGTAAGATTTTCATTATTGATATAATCTTAGGGTGGCTTGGACAACATTACTGGAATGGAGATTTCTATTCACTTGAACTTCTCCCTTAGGCGATTTTTTTTCAAGCATGACATGTTAAAGCTCAACTTGGGCTTGGTACAGAGAAATGCGTAGAGATTCTGCGTTCAACTCAAGCTCTGATAGATGGGCTTCGTATGGCCCAAGTCTACTAGATGAAGAAAATGACTCTTCCTTATATATTAATTAACCAAGATCACTTGTATTTATAGATAATAATTCTAATGTTAAGAGTTTATTTTCCAACGGTCATATTGACCAATGGTCATATAATTGTCAAAACCCAACGGTACCACTTCATTAATTAAAGGATATAGTTTTTGAAGTATAAAATTAAATAACACCCAAATTTAGGAAACAAATATTATTCAAATGATTGGGTCATTACAACAGTCCACAAATTAAATGTATAATTTGTGAATATTTTGAAATAATACCCCAAGGAAAGAAGTTGGGTTGAAATTCTATAGTAGTTAAGAATTATTCTGGTAGTAGGAGAATTATCCATGGATATAAAAGAGGACCAGGGTGAGTAATGATGATGGAGAATTTTCTAAAAAAATCCATTTGAAAAAGATGCATCTGAAATGTTTTAGAAAATAATTGTACATGTTGTTAAACCATATGAATAATCAATTAGTGAAGAAGTGGGGGAAGTAACCAACACTAAAAACATATTATAATTTTTTTAAATGTGATTAATGATATTAATAGACAAAATAATAAAAACAAATTCATAAAAAAATATTGTGAGATGTTTAATACAGAAATACATGTAATCTAAAACAAATAAATTGATTATGTTGTGGAAATTAAACATATGAAAGTGAATGTAACATAGTAATAGAAAATTCTAAAATAATATGAGAATACTGTTTCTACTGAATAATAAGATCTTACCATGACTCAATATAGGCATCTTTATGCTGAGGAGACCTTAGTTAATAAGTGATATTACTACAAAAAATGTAAATAAATGATGAATAATCTCATAAATTAGGGGAAGTGTCTTTAGAAACTCATATAAAATATTTATCTCAGACATAAAAAATGTTAAAATAATTTCAACTAATCGTTAAATTTCTAAAACCCAGTCTCTATAATCTAGATTTACTTTTTATTGAAAATGTATTCTTTACATTCATGAAATAATAAAACATATGGATAGGGGAATATTCTCTAAAACTATAGAATATGGAATCTAGAAAACTACCAATATATCAAGATATAGACTAAAAAAACAACCAATTTTATGGATAATTTTCTAAAACGAATATTGATAGTGTTATATTGTATTTTTGAACAATGATCATATATTTTGGTACAACCTAAATCTCTAATTGATTTAGATAATGTAAGAGTTTAGGGAGGGATATCCATAGAATAAAATTAGGCATTTTGTGAATAATAATCTAGTGAATATAAATGTATATTTTTTATTCTTAAAATGGTATGATCGCTTAGAGGAGATTGGTGCAAGGTGTAAATAAAAAGGTAAATATTATTAAGAGTGAATGATATTGAGGAAAATTAAAGATAATTATTTTGTTGGGAATAACATTTGGAATTGAATATATATAAATAGTAATCAAATTCAAGGAACTGAAATTTGTGCATAAAATATTAAAGCCCAAATATTCATTATTTTTATGGAATTGTCATAACAAGCTATGTGTGATTCATATTTGTGTGGAAATCAATGATATTTTATTTATAAAAAAATACTTTCCTAATCATTAGAATAAGATATGGAACATTTATCAGAATAGGTGAATGAAATATCATTATCCCTTCTCAAATTGGACTCAGAACTATTAATTGATAATTGAGATCAAATGAGGAAAAAGTCATGGCATGGGTGATTAAGTCAACTTTGACAATAATATTAAGAATATACTAATTCGAGATGTGTTAATAGTCTTTAGTAATATTTGGATAAAAATATAAGACATATATATAACTTAAAAAATTGGAATTTCTACTCAAATATGTCACAAAATGGTGGAAATCTAGACTAATAGTTATATTTAATTGGTTCATTATGATTTTTTGGGGGAAATGAGTCATAAATACACTCAAGGTCATCGTTAAATCATCACATTCACAAATTATAATTCCATAATGAATAATTTTATAATCAATATACAAAAATTATAAATTGTGGAAGTGATTAATGTTTTTAAGGTTAGAATTATTTAGGAACATGGGATGTTAATCAAGATGTTTAAACATGATAATTTTGGCGTGTTTATAGGAAAATCATTTTACTAATACATTGAAAAAGGGAATAAAAAATCTGAATAATACTACTTAAAAACCCTAAAAAATATTTAATTAAATAAAAATAATTGAATATTGGTTTATATATATTGAAATGTAGAAGAATAATATAAAATCTCATGGTACCCCTGGAGAGAGTATGTATTCATTGATTTACATATACAAAATATATTCTTGTTGAGACCAAAATTAATAAATATTTTTTTGAATTGTGGTATAAAAATAATCAAACAAAGGACTACATCATGATGTTTGGTAGTCTATATATTATAAATATTAAAATTATCTGGGAAAGATTGATGAAACTTTCAAGGATGATGTCTTTCTAAAATATATATCTAATAGAAAAGGATACCAATGTTGGAAAAAGAGGATGCATAATGTGAGTAATTGTTGTGATGTAAAAATAATTGATAACAAAACTAACATTATCATTCTATATGAATAATATTATGATGGTTATGATTACCAAAATGAGATAATTCATGAGAAATAATATGAAAAAAAGAACAAAATTATCATTATATTCCTACCATTGACTATAATGAAGTTATGTACAAAGATGAGGCTGTTTAATGTGAAAAATCATGGTATGAAAATCTAAAAATGAATGTTGGTATAGGGAATATGATGTAATATTATGATAATATATCTTATAAAAGAATATATTTATTCTTAATAACTTAACAACTCATATATCCCAAATATATCCACTGTCATTTGTTTGTGATATTAGGAATAAGGAATGATATATTGATAATAATGGAAAACTATATCAAATAGAGATAAATTCCACTTGGGATCTTGTACCTAGAACAAAAGATAAAAACATCATTGGGACTAAGTGATTATTTAAGAATAATAAAAATTGTAATGGATACATCACTAAGAACAAGGATTGACTTGTTTTCAAGGGTTACTCATAGGTTATGAAAGTGTATTTTGAAGATATGATTTCTCCTCTTGAATTATTTGAAACCATTAAAATTATTTTGGTAGTATAATCTCATAGGAAGTACAGAATAAACCAAATCGATGTAAAATTTTCAATATGAATTTGTGAGATAGAAGGAAAATATTATATAGGGAATAATAGTTTATTTTTTAATGTTACAAAATAAGTATTTGAAGATAAAGAAGGACCTCTATATTATAAAGAAGGAACATAGAGCCTAGTACTCAATGCTAGATTGATTCTAGAGAAGTATGATCTACAAAAGGGAAAAGTATACTAAAAATTGTTCAAATGATATTAGGATGTATGAACAATAATTCTAATTTTTGGTGAAAATTTTATTTTATATACATATGATTAATATAGTTATTATAAGTAATTTTCTACAAAATTGAGGAATCCTTTTGTAAAGTCTATTCTTAGAAAAATGAAATATTTTCTTCGACAAAATGTGATGCAAAAGAAATTTATTTTTCATATCCATGAAATTATGAGAGTGGATTGTTTAATATGTTTATAATGGAAGATATTAAATCCATTTAGTCAACCATACATGTAGGGATGGATATTTGGAAAAATGTTGGGGCATAAATTGTTTATCAAATATTTTTTAGAAGAATCATTGTTAGTTTACTATATTTCATTGAATTATGGAATGTTATTTTCTATGTAGTGATTTTATGTATCATATTAAAATGTGATTATATGTAGTAACATTTAATCCAATCCAATTAATTTATTATGGGCATAAAAACTAAAATTTCTAGTTAATTCCTAAAATAGTTGATCACTTGAATTTTTCTAGATTTAATGATGTTAATTAAACTAGGTATTACGATGATAATATAACAAATGAATGTGTTAAATTTAATCTATGAGGATTCTGTGTAAGTTGGAAGTACGAAAAAATAAGTTACATTATGCACTATAAAAGATGAATAGATTTATACTACAAGTTGTTATCCCAAATTTATATGGATGTAAAGAAAAATATTAAGACTGATGGTGAATATTTTTATATTGATCATAATTTTACGTGATAATAAAATTGTTATTGATATTTCTAAAAATCCTATGTAATGAACATGATCTGTGAAACTTTTTTCAATGATTCATTTTATCAATGTTAAGGGTTAAAATAGTGATATAAATATGGGATTCTTCCCAATCATGACCATTTTACTGATATATTCCCCAAATAAATTCCCCTTCATATATTTGAGACAATATGTGTGACCATAAATTTTTATCCATTCCTTGTTTGTTGAGGGATTATATCCATAGACCCAAATAGCATTGGATTATGTTTCCAATGAGGTTGAATGATTTAATACCATATTTTTAGTTTGTAGCATATCCGAGAACTTGTTTTGTTTAAAACATGTTGAATTAAATGATAACTAGTGAGTGTATAAATTAAGGGATAGTTAATTAGAAATATTTGGACAATATTTTCTTGTCACCAAGGGGAGTAATTCCCTAAAAATACTACATTATCCTATGGGGTCATGTAAACTATCATTATTTGAGAAAGGGTATTTTTTATGGGTTAGAAATTAGTAATTGTCCTATTTTTGAAAGAGTTGTGTGTGGTTGATAGAAATTCAAATAGTAGAAATTAAAGTAACCAATAGAATTATTGAATAATATTTTATTATAATCCATGAATATGTGTATATATTAATATTTTATTTGAAATTATTGTGAGATTATTTTGTGTTTTTTTGAACATTTTGAGATGATTTGTGTTGAGTTTGTGTATTTATATAATAAAAATCTTCTGGTTAATTTGATAAGGTTTGAAATTCATAATGTTTATTTATATGATCATATGGTAATTACCCAGCATAATAATGATAAATAAAATATTGAAAATATAAACAAAAAACTTCATCAGGTCCATTTTTTACAGTCATAATGTTAAGGTGAGATTTGTCTCATTAATTTTGATCATCACAATTCTATTTTAGAAATTGGATGGCTAATTAATGGAATTCATAGGTTCACAGAAACACAGTAATGTTAAAAACTTATAATTCTTATTCTTGAGTTTAATGTAAAATAATGTGCATCGTCAGTCACCCTAAAGCATTATTTTTGAGTTTATAATGTTCATTAAAAAATTGGAACGTTTTATGTTTTCCCAAAAACTCTATAAAGATGAGTTTTGATTTAATAAGGATTGTAAATAGACTTCATGATGTTGTTGAGGTTATTTGTATGGTTCATATAATTTCCTAAATATCTATAAAAATTGGTTAAGATATTAAAATAGAAAATTATGATGAAACTAAAAATAAAATAGTGTTGTTATACACTATGGTAGAAATAATATCCATGATATTATATTAATAAAAAATAAGAAAATAATTAAACAAATACCTTTTAATAATTTAGTAGTTGATTCTGCGTGAAGAGAATGAAAAAAATATTTCAATTAATGAATAGGACGTACAGATATAATGGTCGTGTCTAGGATAAGATTATCCATGATTGTGTTATTTTTTTACCGATCTGATGGGTTTTTTAGAATGAAAAAGTTCTTTGTTTTGTTTAATGACATCACAAATACATTGTGTAATTTAAAAACACGAAAAGAAAATTCAGAGTTCATGATTATTTGATGATAATCATATAGAGGTTGAAGACAATGACTAAGGAAGAAGATATTATTCAAAAATATAGAGAGATCCTGAGAGAAATTTTTGACCTTATTAAAAGTAGGAATAAAAGATCTTGTTTGAGGACTGGTGGTTCCCATAAAAATGACTCCCTATTATTGTTGTTTCTCTAAAAATATTAAAATATGTATCGTACCCCTATCCTATACGAGTGTAGATATACTCATAATATTTTAGAGGTAATAATTCCCCTCTCTTATAAAAATTGAAATCAATAGTTTTAACACAGTTCTAGGAACACGACTTTATCCTAAATATGATTACATACAAGAATTTTGACTGAACCTAGTAAAAAATAAAAGCATGGTATAATTTTTATTCTAATACATCATACCAACTAATAGAGTTTTTATAGTTAGTAGATTTAGTCCTTAAAAAGAAATTTAGGATTATTTCAGTAAGAAATTTCAATAAATAATTCCACTGATTCATCAACCTCCCCACTTAGTTGTATAATAAGTGATTTGGGAACATTAGTTCCTTCTATTTCCTAATTATTATTAACACTTTTATAATTTTAAAATAATTTTTTTACATTTTTATTTATCTCAATATTTTTTATTTTAGTGGGAACTTGATTTATTATGCATTCATCTTATTTGTTATGATTCTTATTATTTGGAGTATTTATAATAATTAAATAATCATCGGGACTGCTTATCAAAAAAGAGGTCAAATAAAATACATTTTATGCCAATGTATGTATAATTTTTATATTTATTAATAAAATATTATCCAATCAGTAAATTATATTTTTCTCTTTTTGAAATTACTATTTCAAAATAATATGGTTATAAAAATGATTTATAAAATATAGATATTCTATTTTATGATTTATTTATGACATAATCCTGATGGTAATGAATTTTTTATATTAGGTTAGTCTCATTAAAAATATCATAATTTAGAAGGATATATTTTATTTTTAATGTGAATATATTTTTATCTATGTATATGTACTTTTTATGAAACTAATTCATATTCATTAATTGAACTAATCAATCAATACTGATTATTTTTAAAATATTTTACTGGTATGATTAATTTATTGATTTATAGTGAATTTTTTTATTATTGTCATTGTTATGGATAATGTTTTTAGTGTATTAAAGATTCTTTTTTATTTAAAATCTTGTTGTGTTTTTTATTCTTGTCTCTAGTTTTTTTACAATATGAAATTTTCATATATATAAAAAATAATTTTAAAAAAATTATTTGTTTCAACATTATTTATTTTGATAATAAGTGTGGATATCCTCTATTAACTATGGTCAATTTAATAAATGATGTAATAATATGGTCTTTATATCAGTTATGATTGTGACAATTGGGGAAAATATATATCAGTCTAATTAAGAGTTGAATTAGAATATTTCTTATCATTATAAATGATGTTGGTTGAATTCTATAATATCACTTTTATAAATCGATTATAAATCCTAATTTACAACATAAACATTATTAATTTATATTTTTAACCAATTTTAATTGATAAAATCATTGTAATAGGCTTATTTTCAAGTATTTTTCTATATTGTTACACCATTATTAAATAATGAACATAAGTAAGTCTTTAAAATTATTAGCAAACATTACTATTGAAAATTTTAAAACACTAAATGATATTATAAAATTTATTTCTAATAAATTAATTTTATATAATGATTTTATGAAAAGTGTAATGGTGTAAATGATGGATTGAAAATAAGTAGATTTTATTTCTAAAAAATGTTATTATCAAAAGTATGATGGTAATGATAAACAACCTAAGATGAATGTTAGAAAATTACATTAATAAAAGATAAATGTAGATTAAGATAATTAGGTTTATTTAGTTTAATTTTCAAAATTAAAACTCATTTGGTTATGTGGATGATATATATTTATATCTAATAAAGTGTAATATTTATGGAGCCTAATATATGTTTATTGAGAGTATGACAGAATAAAAATTTTAAATAAGGACTCTTGATGTATGTCTATAAATGAAATGAAATAACAAGCTCACTTTCTTTAAAGAATTATCCCCTAAATGACGAAATATACCATGATTGACAAAACAGTACAAAATGAATATTCAATAATTGATTGAAGTTGTTGGGTTTTCTCTTAGTGGAACGCACCCCTTAATTCTACCTAAAAATGGGGGTTCAAAATCCATTGGGTACAGGGCACTGTAGCAGAACTGTAGCAGTGGCTCTACTGTAGCAATGATAGACACTATAACAGTGGCATGTCACTGTAGCGGTGGCAGGGTACAGTAGCAGTGGCGGGTACTGCATGGGATTGTAGCATTGTGTGGACTGTAGAAGTACTATTCATAGAATGGGCCTTATGCCAGAAAAATGGGCCTACGGGCCTGGTAATGGGCTAAATGATCACTGTGCCTTCAGGCTCTGTAATGGGTCTCCCTCTACACAGTTAAAGAGATATTATCTTAGATTTAATAACAAATGAGGCTTCGATGGCAATCTTAAAAAAATAATTGATAGAAATAAGAAATAATGACATTGAAATTATAAACTAGGATGATAATAATTTCTCGTATAGGCAAGGTAAATCTATGATAATGTTTTAAAATTTAGTTTCAATATGTTGAGTCTCTTTAGATAGTGCGGATTTATCACTTAATGTAGATATTTGTGTTAATGAATATATGTTGGGAATAACTAAACAATTCAGCCACTAACATTTAGTTACTATTGAATTATTATTATTATATTTCAATGCACATTTTATGTCGGGATCTCTTTTGGATTAAGAATCCATTGTGGGTTTTTATGAGGAATGTTCAGTATGTATAATATATGGAACCTATATTTGAGTAAAGTGGTTATATTATATTTTTATACAATAATTTTTAAGCTATATAATGATAGTAAATATCGAAGGTCATGTGATACCACTATGGTTTCTTTTCATGCCCACTAGTTTGGGTTAATTTGAGATGATAATGAAATTTACCTTTCTCAAATACAGGTTTGGGTTTGGAGTTGATATTAGATATATGTGTTTCTATTCATAGTTACAAATTCTTTTTGGTTGAAGAGGGATAAATTTTCATTAAGAGATTTGCATAGTTATGTAATTCATCTGGCATATCCAGTATGAGATTGGTCTATGTGGGTATTTCTACATGAATTTCTGATATAAATTTGTGATATGAAATTATTTACTTGAGTTTTTATATTTTTCACTTCCTTCAATTTTGGTGTAACACCCCAAGATTCCACGATACGCTTCTCTTTCAATAATGTTATAGCTTGCATTGTACGCATGTTCAAGATTCTAACACACCGCGACGAATCAAAATAGCAGTTATGAATAGTAATACCCACTTTTTGAAATTATATAAATTTTATATTTCAAAATGGACATTATTTTTGGATTCGGAATATCAAAATTATCCTATGTTGAATTTTTGGTATTTTTCTGAGAACTTCCAATTTTTTTATGAATAGTGAAAAATACTTAAAAAAAACTTTTTTAATCAAAATAATTTATAGTGATAAATTATACTATTTAGTGGTTTAAATTTGTAATTAGAATATATGTTTACAATTTTATCCAATGGTGGTCATTAGAATTAATTTTACTTCGAAATTGGACATAAACAATTGTCAATCTTTTGATATATATTGTTTCTTAAAAACATGCTATTTGTTGTGAGGGTAGGAATTAATTATAAAATTAATTAATTCAACTTATATGTTTGGAATTCTTTAAAATAGAGATCATTTTTGAATTCGGAATATCAATTATAGATTAGGGTGAAATTTTGGCATTGTTCTGAAAAACTTCAATTTTTTGATGAATAGTGAAACCACTAAGTGGTAGTTAAAAAAACATATTTTTTCATTTAAATAAAACATTACCACTTATGTGATTTTATTTTCAAAAATCTGACATACATGGTTGTCATTAGGGTGTAAAATGTGGTTCAATGGGATTAAAATGATTTCTTGGTGAATAGTAACTTTTAAGTTTAATTAATCGCGATTAAAGTTAATTAGTGTAATTTAACGTAAAAATGATATTATAAAAATATGAAAATACCGTTAGACTTGTCCTACCCCTATTGGATGAGTCATGTACGACCATGAAAATCCATGGGTCAACTTGGGGACCCCATGGAGCCACATTGGTTGGAAAATGACATTAAAAACTTTTTATTTAATGTTAAAATAAAAATGTCACAAACATGAGCTGTTTTACTAAAACAATTTTTAAATGGGGATATAAAAGTAATATTTTGATACTATAAATATAAATTGTAAAGCTTAAAATATTTCCTACATAATGATATTTTTTTTCTAATTTTTAGACATTAAATAAATTAAATTATTTATGACACCATGATGATGCAGCGATTACCTCATTAATTAACGATTTTAATAAAATGGAAGGATAATGTAAAATATAAGACTTAAACTTGTACAAAGATTATTTTATGGGTGTATTTCTAACCTTTATCACCTTACCCTAAAAATATATCATTCTGGTACCTTTAGAATCCGAAATGCATTTCATAATAATGTAACATTTCAATCTTTCCAAGAATGCCCCCCTCTCCTCTTATAAAAGGCCCCCACCTCTACCACCTTACCCACCCCTCTCAAGCCTTTGGCTCGGACAAAACCTGCCACTTTTGTCTCTCCACATCCCACTCTTACTTTTAGAAGCCTCACTTTGGGCAGATGTCTTCCCAAGGAAGCCTTTGAGATAAAAAAAAGAGTTACCCGTTTTAAAGGTAGTGTTCTCTATTGTGTTCTTATGTTATATTTTTCTTCTCCAACCCCCTAAACTATTTTTATTCATTTCTTTTGTAACAAAACAAGTATCCTCAGTATACTAGGATGTTTTTATAAGAAATATTAGAGCTAAAATTGCACACACATACATATAATGGTTAAATAACATACTATTTCTGTGGATGGAGAATTTCATCCTCACGAAACGATGATTGTTCAACACTCATATAACACCTTAAAAGGTGGACATTAAGATGTCACTATATTTATATGATATATGATATGTTTATGTTTTACTTAAGCTTATGTATTATTCATTTATGGCATACCTTTATGGTTTTCATTACTGGTAAACGCGATATTTTCATTTGAGGAAGTGCGGACTACTGCCCCCTCAAAGGGATTTGAATCGTTAATGCCATATGTGGGATGTATAAAGGATTGAGTAAATGGTTTTATACATCATATTATACTGGAATTATAGTATACCATTATATAATTATAATTTCATTCCATTAAATATGTTTTAGAAATGAAAGTAGCGTTCATGCGTACGTACGGTATACCGTCTCCATGAACGGTGCATTTCATTTCTTACCTCTAAATGTTATGTAATATTATAAATGCATGTATATATTGGATATATATGATATATATGATATATAAATCATGAATATAATTTTGATATAATGGGTATTTCACCACATGAACAACTTGAAATTCTAAGAATTTTATTTTTGACTCAAGTACCAAAGATCGACAGAATGACCGTTATTAACTTAAATAATTACATTATGTTCATAACATGGAAATAAATGATATAAAAGGAATAATGAACATGAAAACGGTTCTTAAGAAAATAGAAATTAACTCTAGTTTATTATTCAGTAGATTAATGAACGAACGAGTCAATTCGGACACGAGGTAAGGGAACTTCTTAACCCAATTTTCGTTCTTTGGGTTAATCTCCTACTTTCAAATTATGTCATGATATTATAATTTCCTATCCTGTATTTGTACTTTCATTATGTGTACATATAGTGAATACACATAATAGATCTATTGTATTTAAAAATGATCTTTGTAAGGAAACTTCTTAACCCAATTTTCATTCTTTGGGTTAATCTCCTACATTCAAATTATGTCATGATATTATTATGTCCTATCTTGTATTTATACTTTCTTTATGTGTACATATTGTGAATACACATAATAGATCTATTGTATTTAAAAATGATCTTTGTAAGGGACTTTATCTCAATCTCCTTTCATTGAGGTATATTTCAATGTATACACAACTTTCATTTATACAGTGTATAAAACCCTTTGACTTTTATGTTTTTTTCAAAAGGAATATTTTTATATGAAGCATTTTACTAAATGACAAAATGGAATGTTTTTTTGTCGTACGTATGCGGCGACAACGACTTCTCCGCCGCCGTTACCATTATTTGAGTTTCATATTCCTCTACAAGCTATAAGTTTTTTTAAATGAAAAATAAATACCATGTTTAAATTTTCTTCTATTTTGGTATTGAAAATAGTTTTGATAATATTTTTATTACATCAATGTGTTGTATTGATATCTAGTGATTGAAATGTGGAAATGTTATGTTTCCTATATGCATGTTTTATGTGATACGATTATGTTATGGTTTATGATATATTTAAACCTATTCAAATGAGGAATGCATTGGACTTAATAAATGACGGGTGGAGCCTGCTATAGCTCCTCAATGCATCGGTAGCTCTAATGAGAGAAACTAGTGTCTTGGAACGAGGCCTTGACAAAATCATATTTGTGGTCTTCGCACGAGGCCTTAGATACGTGGTTATGATAGTCTGGCATTATGCATTCCATCATTATGAAAGTGGTTATTGATATTGCATGTGATTATTTGACTAGTAGAATATCCACGTGAGTAAGTAAATGGCATTATATAATTTTGTTTTTTCCATATTATGTTGATGTTCATGTTTAAAAGGCTTCTGTTTAGTTATACATTTCCATAAATTCTTATGTTTATTTATGAATGCTTCCACAATATTGTTATCCTTACTGAGCATCTAAGCTCACCCATTGCAATGTTTTAATATTTTCCAGGATGTGAAGAAGTATTTTATGAATGACCTACAGGGATAGTCAGAAGAGGATATGAGTGTGGACAATGGAGACATTTTTATTGTAGCTTTTCACTTTATGATGTAATATAAGACTTATGAATGTATCTAGTGTTTCCAAGGCTACTAAAGTAATTGGTCTTTTGAGACTTGATCTTTTGTGATCATGCCAATGTTATGAAGTAATGCACTGACTCTGGGTAACTGGGGTCAGGGCATTACAGTTGGTATCAGAGGCAGTTTAGTACTAACCTTGGAAGCTAGATTTAGATTAACACTGATTAGAGCACATAGCCCTAAGATAGACTTTGAGGATTAGTATAGAAGAACATACTAGAATTTTGGTATTATAGAGATTTTATGAGTTTTATGAGAAATATATCCCTGTCTGGATACGGGCAGGTAGAGGCGGCTCTGGAAGAGATGTACCTTGTGGTAAAACCTAAAAACACCGCTTTGAGCGAGACTCGAACAGGAACTGGTGCACAACAATGGGCCTTGCTGCACTCTGGGTTATGACAGTCCCGGGGGATATGCTTAGGATAATTATCATCTTTTTTTACAAATAATTATGAAGGTTATATTAGTATATACTTCCTCAAAGAAAACATTTCTTTTTATGATTATGGATTATATCCATAAATAGTTCAATTTATGTTAACTGTTTTACAAGTATGGAATTATATATTTTAATTCATAAACAAATGTAGTTTATGCCATTGTTTTGAAATGGCACCTAGTGGGAGGAATGGAAACAGTATAAATGCACGCCCTCCATGTAGGGATTTCCCTACTGCACAAGATAATTATTGTGGAGGTGGAAATACATCTGGGGCTGATCACCTTATCACCATACTGGGATAACTCACTCAGGTTATGAATAATAACCTTACTCGTATGGAGCACCCTGATCTGCAATGTGGAGGATCAATTTTAGAACGCTTCATGAGGCAACAACCACCAACAATTAATGGGGGTATACATCCATTAGTAGCTGAGCAATGGATAAACTCCGTAGAGAAAATATTCCACGCCTTGGGGAGTAGCGAAAGGGAGAAGGTTGTCATGGCAGTTTACTGACTCACTGGAGATTCCGGTCAATGGTGGTCGCTGATTCAAAACACAAAGGAAGATGAAGAAGTATCAAGTATGGAATAGAGGGAGTTTAAGGAAATTTTCTTTGAAAAATACGTTCCTTGTGACCATCGAGCAGATATGGAAAGGCAATTTCTGAGTTTGAGAAAAAAGGAGGATGATAATGTCGCAATGTATGAGGCCAACTTTACAAGGTTAGCCAGACATGCTGCAGATTATATACATAACCCAATAAGTAAGATTGATCGTTTCATTGATGTGTTAAACCCGTTTCGCCATCGAGTTTTAGTATCACAATCTTTTTCAACGTACGAAGATATAGTCTCATGTTCTATCAAGATAGAAAAGGAATTCACTAAGTCTTATGACAACAAAGTAAAGCAAGAGAAGAAGAGAACGATTGAACAAGACATAGATAAATAGAAAAAGGGAAAGAAGGATTTTCTATTATGTGATAACTATGGGAAGAATCACCCTGGTACTTGCCTAAAAGGAATGGGAGTTTGTTATAAATGTGGAGAAAAAGGTCACCAGGCTCGTGATTATAAGGGAAAGAAATATGATATCAATGTTGAATGCTACAATTGTAGGGAAATGGGGCATTATGCAAATGAATGTCCTAAGTGTCAGGGAAACACTCCTCAGAAAAGGCCAAGGGATCAAGGCCAAGCTTATGATGTTACTACAGATGAAGTTGAATAATTATTTTATTTGTGTTTTTGGACTCAAGAACTGGATTATGGTTATAAGAATAAAGTGATATATATAAGGATTGTACTTCAGTACTTGTTGTTTTCATTATGATTTTAATATGATGAAGGTAATCATATTTTCAGTATGTGAAAATAAGAGAAAAATTACTTTTTTTGTGGAATCTGATGTTACAATTGATTTTAGAATTTTGAGACCTTTTAGAGAAAGTCTGGATGGAGGTATTTTGGATAACTATAAAGGTTGGAAAAGATTAAGTTGAACTTTGGATAGTATTGTTTAAGTTTAAAACATTTATGAAGATTATTTTTTGGAATATTATAATACTATAGTTTCAAGAAAAGGACAACCTGCAGGTTGGGGGATAACCCGTCACATCGGACAAAGCTGCAGGAATCGAACCCACAACCATAGTGCGACATGCCTTTATTACCTACCACTATCCTATATGAAGTCCCTGGTTATTACAAAAAGTTTTCCTAATATAAATGGTATCTGTTAATATTTGGATCCTTATAAAATTATGATAAATAGAATATTTTTGAGTTCTATTACCTTTTAGAGTGAAAGATGAGTTTGTGGTAAAAATTTATCAAAAAATGAATATCTACATGACAAGTATATATATTCCCTTACGTTATTAGTAAATCTCCTAAATAAATTCCTCAACATTATAAAAGGTAACTTAAAACAAAAATGTTGCCGGTTAACTTCTCCAACTGAGGATTCAATGACCGTTTAACCAATCACATGTTTGTGATTTTTTTATGGTTAACTTTTTCCTAATCCAGTTCTCTACAACTCTCCGTCAAACCTTGATGGTTTTTTTCTTCCATATCAATATTTTCCTAGAATCCTAGTATGTGCTATCTCGGGTGACCTTTGTACTTATCTTTCTTTCTTTTAAAGTTATATTTTTGTTAACCTAATTTCCGATGTGGGTTTTCAACAAAGCTATTTTCTATTTTCAACATTTTATTTTCAAAGAAAAATTTCTAATTGCGAGGACACAATTTATTGAAGGAGATGAGAATGTAACACCCCGAGCTTCCACGATACGCTTCTCTTTCAATAATGCGATAGCTTGCATTGTACGCAAGTTCGAGATTCTAACACACTGCGACCAATCAAAGTTGCATTTATGAATAGTAATACCAACTTTTTGAAATTATATAAATTTTATATATCACAATGGACTTCATTTCTGGATTTGGAATATCGAAATTAGCCTATGTTGAATTTTTGGTATTTTTCTGAGAACTTCCAATTTTTTATGAATAGTGAAAAATACTTAAAAATAACTTTTTTAATAAAAATAATTTATAGTGATAAATTATACTATTGAGTGGTTTTAATATTTAAATAGAATATATTTTTACCATTTTATCAAATGGCGGTCATTAGAATTAATTTCACTTTGAAATTGGACATAAACAATTGTCAATCTTTTGATATAAATTGTTTCTTAAAAATACGCTATTTCTTGTGACAGCAGGAATTAATTATAAAATTAATTAATGCAACTTATATGTTTGGAATTCTGTAAAATAGACATCATTTTTGAATTCTGAATATCAATTATAGCTTTGGGTAAAATTTTGGCATTGTTCTGAAAAACTTCAATTTTTGATTAATAGTGAAACCACTAAGTGGTAGTTAAAAAACTGATTTTTTTATTTAAATGAAACATTACCACATCTGTGATTTGATTTTCAAAAATCCGACATACATGGTTGTCATTAGGAAGTAAAATGTGGTTCAATGGGATTAAAATTATTTTTTATTGAATAGTAACTTTTAAGTTTAATTAATCACGATTAAAGGTAATTAGTGTAATTTATGGTAAAAATGTTATTATAAAAATATGAAAATACCTTTACACTTGTCCTACCCCTATTGGATGAGTAATGGCCGACCAAGAAAATCCATGGGTCAACTTGGGGACCCCATGGAGCCACTTGGTAGGAAAATGACATTAAAAACCTTTTATTTAATGTTAAAATAAAAATGTCACAAACATGAGTTGTTTTACTAAAAAAAATTAAATTTAGATATAAAAGTAATATTTTTTACTTAAAATATTCATTGTAAAGATAAAAATATTTCCTAAATCATGATATTTTTTTTATAATTTCTAGACATTAAATAAATTAAATTATTTATGACACCATGATGATGCATTGATAACCTCATTAATTAACAATTTTAATAAAATGGAAGGATAATGTAAAATATAAGAATTACACTTGTCCAAAGCCTATTGGATTGGTGGGTTTCGAACCCTTATCACCTTAACCTCGAAATATATCATTGTGGGACCTTTATAATCCTAAAATCATTTCATAATAATGTAACATTTCAATCTTTCCAAGAGTGCCCCTCCTCTCCTCTTATAAAAGGCCCCCACCTATACCACTTTACCCACACCTCTCAAGCCTTTGGCTCAGCCAAACCCTGACCATTTTGTCTATCCACATCCCTTCATACTCCTAGAAGCCTCACTTTGGGCAGAAGTATTCCGATGGAAGCCTTTGAGCTCAAATAAAAAAGATTTACCCATTTTAAAGGTAGTGTTCTCTCTTGTGTTCTTATGTTTTATTTTGTTTCTCCAACCCCATAAATCTTTTTATTCCTTTATTTTGTAACAAAACATGTATCCTAAATATACTATGATGTTCTTATATAAAGGATTCGAGCTACAATTGCACACACATACATCTAATGGTTAAAGAACATACTGTTTCTGTTGATGGAATATTTCTGCCTCACGAAACGATGACTGTTCAACACTCATATAACACCTTCAAAGGTGGCCACTAATATATCACTATATTTATATGATATATAATATGATTATGTTTTACTTAATATTCTGTATTTTTCATTTATGGCATACCATTATGGTTTCCATTACGGGTAAACACGATATTTTCATTTGAGGAAGTGCGGACTACCGCCCCCTCAAAGTGATTTGAATTGTTAATGCGATATGTGGGATGTATAAAGGATAGAGTAAATGGTATTATACATTATAGTATACTAGAATTATAGTATACCTTTATATAAATATAATTTCATTCGATTAAATATGAAATAGAAATGAAAGTAGCGTTCATGCGTACGTATGGCTTACCGTCTCCATGAACGGTGCATTTCATTTCTTACCTCTAAATGTTATGTAATATTATAAATGAATGTATATATTGGATATATATGATATATATGATATATAAATCATGAATATAATTTTGATATAATGGATATTTCACCACATGAACAACTTGTAATTATAAGAAGTTTATTTTTGACTCAAGTACCAAAGATCGACAAAATGACCGTTATTAACATAAATAATTACATAATGTTCATAACATGGTAATAAATGATATAAAAGGAATAATTAACATGAAAACGGTTCATAAAGAAATAGAAATTACCTCTATTTTATTATTCAGAATATTAAAGAAATAACGGGTCAAGTCGGACATGAGGTATGGGAACTTCTAAACCAAATTTTCATTCTTTGGGTTAATCTCCTACTTTCAAATTATGTCATGATATTATTATGTAATATCCTATATTTATACTTTATTTATGTGTACATATAGTGAATACACATAATAGGTCTATTGTATTTTAAAATGATCTTTGTAAGATAACTTCTTAACCCATTTTTCGTTCTTTGGGTTAATCTCTTACTTACAAATTATGTCATGATATTATTATGTTCTATCATGTATTTATACTTTCTTTATGTGTACATATAGTGAATACACATAATATATCTATTGTATTTAAAAATGATCTTTGTAAGGGACTTCATCTCAATCTCCTTTCATTGAGGCATATTTCATTTTATACACATCTTTCTTTTATACGGTGTATAAAACCCTTTGACTTTTTTGTTTTTTTCAAAAGGAATATTTTTATACGAAGCATTTTACTAAACGATTAAATGGAATTTTTTTTTCTCGTACATATGCGGCGACAATGACTTCCCCGCCGCTGTGACCATTATTTGAGTTTCGACTGCCTCAACAAGCTATAACTTTTTTTAAATGAATAATAAATACCATGTTTTAATTTTATTATATTTTGGTATTGAAAATGGTTTTGATAATATTTTTATTATATCAATGTGTTGTATTGATATCTAGTGATTGAAATGTGGAAGTGTTATGTTTCTGTTATGCATGTTTTATGTGATACGATTATGTTATGTTTTATGATATGTTTAAACCTATTCACATAAGGAATGTAGTGGACTTAATAAGTGACGAGTGGAGCTTGCTATAGCTCCTCGATACATAGGTAGGTCTCATGAGACAAACTAGTGTCTTGGAACGAGGCCTTGACAAAATCTTTTTTGTGGTCTTGGAACGAGGCCTTGGCTACGTGGTTATGATAGTGTGGCATTATACATTCTATCATTATGAAAGTGGTTATTGATATTGCATGTGATTATTTGACTAGTAGAATATCCATGTGGGTAAGTAAAAGGAATTATTCAATTTTATTTTTTCCATATTATGTTGAAGTTCATGTTTAAAAGTAATTTTTTTATTTATACATTGCCTTAAATGATTATGTTTATTTATGAAAGCTTCCCCTATATTGTTATCCTTACTGAGCATCTGAGCTCACCCCTTTCAATGTTTTAATATTTTCCAGGATGTGAAGAAGTATTTTATGAGTGACCTGTAGGGATAGTCAGAAGAGGATATGAGTGTGAATTATGGAGATTTTGTTATTGTAGCTTTTCACTTTATGATGTAATATAAGACTTATGAATGTATCTCGTGTTTCCAAGGCTACTAAACTAATTGGTCTTTCGAGACAAGACCTTTTCTGATCATGGAAATGTTACGAAGTAATGCACTGACTCTGGGTAACTGGGGTCGGGGTGTTACATTTGGGATCGATGTGGATGATGATGCAACAAGTATTATCTATTCTACGAACTATATTGGTTTTGGCATAAATAGATATATAATGACATTAATAGTATAATATTGGTAGGGACATGTGTTTCAACTATAATCTTATATCTATGTAGAGATGTGTATTTCCTCTACTGTGTTAGGAAAACATAGATATGTTTATTTCCACCTACATTCCAATTTGTGTGTCTACAATGAAAATTTGTGTGAGAAATTTGATTATGGGATGTGAAAAAATTATATTGTTATTTGAGATTTAATTTCATTTTTTGTGATAGCTATAAAAATGTGGGTTGATAAATTCGAACACATAGAATGTATAGGGAATGAATAGATACAATTGTATCTAGGGTCTCTTATATTATGATAGGGATACCAGATTATGCTAAGAGATCTTGGTGGCACCATAGATATACGTAGTCCTTGGGGCCCCATATACCATGCTTATGGAATCACACCTATATTATATTTATAAAAACATTTTAATTTTTCTATAATTATAAAACTAAAATTTTTGTATCATAATAATTATTTTTTAGGATTATTTTTAAGAATGATGATGATGTCTACTAGTATCAGTTTTATTAAACATTATTTTTATTGATTCACTTAGACATTAGATATCCATGGGGTTGGTTAACAATATGGTAAACCATATTGATTTTTATTTCTCACCCAAAAAATCATACATATTCTATTTCCACACATGTGTGCATTAAAATACAAAGAACCAGTTGTTTAGTTATCTTGGAAGATATAGATAAATTTTTTATATGGTTTCCAGTGGAATGGATTTTCCATTTGAAAGGCTCACTCGTATCATTAGTGTTCAGTAATATAACTATTCAAGGATGTATTGGTTGAATCTTGTAATTTTATTTGATTAACATGAATTATTTTATTGAGGTATTATTATAAATTCAACAGTTATATTACTTGGTTACTGATTAATTTTTAACATTGTTGATGATTTTTCATAATAATAGTGGGCATTAAGGTAATTCCCACTATTATTTAAAGGGATACATTAGTACTGGTCACTAGTACTAGAGTTGGAGGAAGTGTTGGGATGTTTCCTTATAGTTATACTCATACATGATATATTATTATTTGATAATTATTTCAGAGTTTAGTGTTGGATATGTGTGGGGTTTTTTGGGATAGTATAGAAAAAGTTTGACTAAGGAATCGTAGTCTATGAAGTAATAATAGAGGTCTTTATAAATGTTATAGGAGACTAAAAAATTACCAAGAATGAATATTATTTATGACACATGACATATAAAATATTGGATAAACTAGGATTATATTGGACTGAGACATATATATTATATAATTACATAATTATTTTAAAAACTTATGATTTATTTGATAGAATTTGTGGGTATTTTATGCGGTCCAAATTGTTATAAGGCCTATTAATGTCCAAAAAATCATTAATGAGCTTTAAATTGATATTATTATTTATCAAAAAGTTGTTATAATGAGAGTCTGAGATATATTTTATAGATGATATAGTGTGGTATAACTCTTGATAGTAAATTATTCAATATATAAGAATACCTGGATAATTGTATAGAAACATTGTGGTATCAATATCTTAATTAATGATATAAAAATTATTCAACATCATCTAAATTTATCTCATCCCAAATATGAAATAATTAAAACTTGAATACTTATTTTTAATATATTCAAGACTTTATGAACATTTTTATGAACAAAATAGGTATATAAATCTATTTTTACTCTTTGTAGAACTATGTACAGTTGATATTGATGTGTTGGATTTTTTTAATAATATTAGTTAATATAAATGTATTGTATATTGAAATATTTCTTTTAGTTTTTATGTTTCATTTAAATATTCTTTTTCAATGGAATTTCAAGTGGTTTATTAATATATTGAGTTTTAAGAATGTGAAGAAGTGATTTATTCTCTATTTATATATGACATGACTCCAAATGGGAATATATAATGATTCATCTCTTTCTAGTTGATAATATTTATTTATTTTTTTCTATCATATTAGTAAGGTTTCACTATGAATATTATTTTTTCATTTAGAAAATGATGAATACATAGTTGTTTAATAACACAGTTAGTGTTTCTATATCATTTTCATGTGTTTTTCTAGGGCCAAAACATGATTTTTTTTCTCATCATCCATTAATAAACAAGATCATCTACATTAGATGTATTTATATATTCCCCAATAACCTATAAAGTATTTTTACACAATGGTTAAAGGAAATAATCATGGATATGATACGTCTATAATATCATCCTTAACTATGTAACCATGGGATGAATTGATCAATTCCTAACAAGTTGTTAAGTACTAACTAGAAAAAAGTTAGTGGTAATAAAATTCAATATGAAGTTAGAAAAGATGAAGTATTTTTTATATTATAGGTCTTTGAGTGTTATACCTTTGATCACATGGAAGATTGGTTTTTTCTTCTCTTTACTGAAATGATTGGGGGTGTTTATAGATTTTTCATATCTAGTAAGTGGGGGGTCAAAAAAGTTAGAAGGAAGTAACATTCAATGATGATTATTGATGTTTTAATGAACTCGATCCATTATTATGGGATGGAAATAGATTCATTGGAGATGCTAAATTATATACAGTGGTTAAAAATGGAAGGATATGGGTGAGAATTGGTTAGATGTTATCACTTTCTTGAGTGACAATCCATGTAATAAGTGGATCCTTTCATGAATAAAAAATTCAGTGATGATAAAATCAAATTGATTAGAAATAATTATTTTCTTAAACATCTCAATCTACAATTAGACTATTTTTTTCTTTTATTCATTTAATATCCCTAAATAAATTCCATAATACCTACCAAACAATGAATAATGCTTTCAATATGAAGGTGTGGAATATCTATTTTTTAAATTTCATGGAATTTTAAAATGGTATTGAGAATAAAATTGTATTATTATAAGATAATATATTTATAAATGATTTAATTCATACATAGCATTGAGATCTTGTTCAATTTTTAATAATGGTTAGGTTTCCCTAGGTGAAATTTTGATTCGGTGTGTGAAATTATTGATTTTACTTGACAGTTTTTTATATGGTTGTGGTATTTATTATATATAATGTTTTTTTGTTTAGTATTTTTTATCATTGAGTTGTGTTGTGATATTTTGAAAAAGTATTGGAATGAATAACAATAACGGTGAAATGTTTTTTAATAGAAACCTTGATATTTTTCATTAAAATGAAGGGAGATTAATTCCATTTTCCATATATGAATTATGATCTTCATTGAGATATGATGGAAATTATTGAGTATTTTTGAAAATTTTGTTTAAGGGAATTATGGTTTTATAAACTGCTTATAACATGAATTTTTTATGATCCCTCTTCCTATAGTTCATCTACATTTCTTAGATAAAAAGACAAAAAGTGGGGAGAATGTAATGGTGAGTGTTCTCTTTTGAGATTTAATTTACAGTACTTATTATTGGATAGGTATTTTAAATTTTTTAATTTTAATGGAAATAATATCAATGAAAATGAATCATTTTTTCGTAGATAAGATAAATACCACTGATCATTTCATGATAAATATTAAATTTTTTAATAAATAGGGTAAAATTGTAAATTAGACCTAAATGAAACATTTGTTTATAAAAAAAACGTTTTTATTTAGTTTGGAGAGAGTTATTTAATTTGTGATAGTATTTTTATAATATATAGATTTAATTAATATGGTTATTGATGTATAATAAATATAGAAAAAAAATTCAATCCTAAACACATATAGTTAATGATATTTATAACAAATGGAGAGGCGTGATATGGTTATGATAATTATCTCACTAAGTTGAAAATGGATATTGATATTTCACCTAGGAATAAGGATTAATTAATTTAAATGCATGGTTCAATTATTTGAAATGTTATTTGTGATAATATTTTCACCTTATATTCTCAATTCACATTCATTTATTTATATTTCAATCATACAATTAAATTTATGTACGTTATCGTTTTATTCAACATACTTCTAATGGACTAAGAATAAGCATAATTCAACACATAGATCATGATATGTAATATAGTGATTTTTAGGGATTGAAACATCACTATTAAATTATATAACCATTATACTATAATTGTTATAAACCATCTTATGCACTTGTTCAATATGGTGAAACAAGTCACATACCATTATAAGTTTTTAAATCTTATGTGTATATTTTTTGAAACATTAATGAGATATTTTTTTGTCTTATTATGATAATTATTCAATAACACCTTCATAAAAATGAATAATTTTTAGAGATATATATCCATGGAATTTCCATTAAGAATTGGAACAAATTATGTATGAATAACAAAAATTGGATTTGGGTTTAAGATAAGATATAGGGACATTCTCCAATGAGTTATGAATTCTTGATTATAATTATACTCACTACGAAATGGGGTTTTCAAAATAAATATTTATTTTATAACTAATTTTTTAGATTATATATTTCTGATGAGGGTTCTAAATTTGAAATGATATTACCTATCTAGGTTTTTGGTTGTGTATGGTGGTAAATGAAGGTCGATGAAGTGGATCTAACAACTCATGAAAGAAGGTATAAGGACATAAAATTTGGAGCTGATAGCTTTGGTTGGACTACTTGGCCCTCTAATTTTTTCAATTAGGATATGGGGCAAGGTATATTCCCATTATTTTGAACCAAGGGGTGGATAATGATTCAAATCATTATATTGATTAGGTGTATGAATTATTGAGAGAATGAAAGCTTCTTACCTAGGGACCCTTTGGTCTATGGATCATACATATGTAATTTGATGAATATGAGAAATTTTATAATAGAATTTTGTAGGCTATGTATGGTTCAATAAATATATCAAACAATTAAGGTTATTTCTATGGGAGGATCCAGGTTGGGCCACATGTCATGTTGTGTGTTCGACTTACATTGAACCCACTCATTATTTTAGGACTACTAAAGGTCATGAATGAGTATTGAATGACCATTTTTTGTTACCGAATATTTTATTGGATTCCTCTAAACCCCCTATACGTAATGATACTTCATTTGACCCATTATAGATATTTTTGAATAAGAATAAACTAATTAATATTAAATAACTGATTGAATTTAAATTATAAAAATATTAATATTTTTATTAGTGTAAAATAATGTGAATAAATGAATGGTTTCTCTCAGTTGTAGAGAATTATGCTAAATGAATGGAATTCACCTTATGTAATTATATTTTTCTAAATTGGATGAAAAAATTTATTTGAGATAATTAATTTATATATTATTATAAAATGATAAAAATAACAAATTATGTGTTTTTTGGAGATATATATAACTCATTGGGTAATTAAGGTGATTAGTTTTATTACATAAGGAAGTGTATGAATAAATATTATGTTTTTGACTTAAATATTATATCTAAGTGATTAAATATCAAGAGTGAATAAATCAATAAAATAATTAATGCTCATTCAATGTGAAATATTGACAACCCTAAAGGAAATTATAAAATTGATTTTGTGATGATGAATTTTAGATGATGTGTCTCTGAAAAAGGGAAATAGTGAAATTTATTAATTTAAAATAGGATGAATATGTTTATAATTAATAGTCCGAAAAAATATTCTTACAATTTGTTTGATAATGATAAAAAGGTCATGATTCATGTATTTCATTTTGATTCAATATTGGTAAATAATAATGAACCACTCAGTGCATATTTAATAATGTTATTAATATTAAAACCCAACAGTGTTATCTAAATGATACATATTAATATATAACAATGATTAATATTTATTAAGTACAAAAAATAAGGTCTTTGAGGATAAATTATAGAAAGTTGATATTATTGATTGATATGAAAATTTATTAAAGGAAATGAAAAACATATATTTCCCTTGAAAATCATATTATTCATATAATTATGAAATATATAATTTTATAACTAGGATTACATAATTAATTCTTTATAATTTATCATAATGTACTAAATAATGTTCTAGTGAAAATTTTATGTTATTTAGAAGAATATTTTTGGTAGTAGATTAGATATTCTCTGAGAATACATGTATATTTACTAAATGTTAATTGAGGTACTTTGGGTAACATATATATCAATACAAATTTTATTATTGTTATTGAATAAAGTATGATACTATAAGTTGAATCATTCAATTAAAAAATCTTACTGTTAGTGAAATATTATTATTATATTTAATGAATGAGGAATGATGATATATGTCGAAGATTGTATAAAATATCTAAAATATCATAATGAGTATTTCTTGTTACGAATATTAAGATCTATACTTTAGGAAAATCTATTACATTGTATACAACTATAATTTTTTTTATGTTGTTTAGTACATTGATGTTTAGATAACAATAGTCACATGATAATCCTATGGATTTTTTACACACCCACGAAATAAGGTTCGAGTCAAATAATGTTGACCATTAACTTTCATAACCGTTGATCATGGTTGAGAATTGTGATGAATTATATGTTTATTTATTACTAATCACCCACAAATAAAGGTTGATAAATACCATATAACAATTAATAGATTGGTGGACATGTGTTATTTATCAAGCATATCTAGTTTGGGATTGATGGAGATGTATAATTCCACATGAATCCCTATAATGAAATTATTATTGGCGATGAATCACAAAAGTGTTTACACTATTATTTACTAAAACTCGATGATCAATATTTAAAATGATCCAATATATATTATTTATTCTACCCACAATACTAGTTTTGGGAGAACTAATGATATAATTATAGATTTGTAATCATATTAGTGGAGATGTGTAATTATTATAGTATCTCTGAGATATGTGGAGATGTGTGTTTCTTTTAGTATCTGATGGATAGGTGGAGGCATGTATCAACATCAATATATATATTGTACCTCTAGGGTGAATACTTGGGTGAGAAATAAATATTGATTGTTATTAGATAATTATATTATTTACTAAGATATTATTATTTTTTCACGACTCTCATCCAGTTGTGTGTTCAATGAGTTGTACTAAGGGTCTCATATTTGATTGTATGGATACCATATTGAGCTATAAAATCTTTCTGACATGTTAGTTGGATGTAGTCTACAACAAACCATATGTTATTACTATAATAGTTTTCGTACATTTTACTTGTGTAAAAAATTAATTGGTGTGTGTGTTTAATGTTAGTTATGGGTATCTTGATATGGATTAGTAATAATTTTTTGTTATTAATGATAATTAAAAAATTTGAACTAGTATGGTTTACTCTTTATTTATTACTAATTCACATACACATATGTTTTTATGGGGTCCACTAACTATTTTGGGAGATCATGCTTAGTATTATTACTCACCCAAATATATTGACTCATGGGGGCTTAAATATTTTAGATATGAATATTAATATATTAATTTCGTTGAAAATCATGGTTTATGGTGATAGATGATTGATAGGATTGATGATAGTGTCGAGTTTTTATTATGATGGTCACACTATTTTTATTAGTGTTTGAGTTTACATTTGTTTGGAGTTTTTTAGTATGATCTACTAATTTTATTTTGTTATCATACACTATATTATAGATTATTTCATTACATATTAATGTGTTATATTTCATGGTAATTTATTTATTTGTTTTATGTAACATGGTGTTTCATGATAGTAGGTTATTGGTTATATTAATAGTTAATTCCTTTAATAATTTTATTTATTTCCTTCACACAGGTAACTATTCTATGAATTATTAATGATGGTATTTGGGGATTCCCTTACCTCTATCTTGTGATGTGACACATGGTATAGATACCATTTCCACACAGGAATCTTCAATCTTAGTAAAATGTAGTGAATAAGATATATATTTATATAAAGGTGGATCATAACTATCTAATGATATTCACTTGAAGAATATTTGAAAATGTTTGGAACCTATTTATATAGTCCCCATTTTTTATCCTAGTATTTTCCAACATTTTTAAATTGTTATGTTATGATTGAATCATTTCTCAAATGATTTTAATGGATGATAGATTTTGATATATGATGTTGAATTTCCTATACATTGTTTATGATTAAAAACATCAGGGGTTCAAAATCATCAAACATCATCACATTATGTTACATCTAAACACTAATTATTATAGAATTATATACATGAAATATGTATACATTATCATATAATTAATTAAAATTAATTCATAAAAACATGATGTAGTGACCTTCACTATGTAATGGTTTACACTAGTACAAACAATGACATGTGTTGTAACACCATTTTATTGCATATATGTGATAAATTATTTCAAAAAATCTTCTCATTTTACTAAATCCATATATACTGGTGTACTTTAACCTTACAATAAATACTATGTAATGACTTGTGATAATAAATCCAAAACTCCTTCTATAAATGTTAAAAAACTTCGATACCAAAGGGTATAATACATTACCACCACATGTTACACCATATCTAGAAAATTTTCAAAATAATTCACAAATCCATTTAGATATCCTATAACACATTTTATGGGTTTTCATTAAATGTTTTTTAACACATATTGTAAAAAAACGTAACCATCATTCAGAAAACTATAATGTGTGACCCTGTACACTATATAGAGTGTGGATTTATTTCTAATATTTATTCATTATTTATAAAAAAGAAATTCATTTAAAAAAATAAAATTATCCATTGTCTATAATGGCATATTCCATATAAAACTCATCTATAATGATACCTTTTCATCTTGATTTTATCATATACAACATCAATATTCATATTATAACACCCTGAGATTTTAAAATAAGAACATCAAGTAGGGTAGAGTATGTGAAATGAAACAACAAGGTTATAAGGGAATGAAACACCCAAAGAATTAACTATATATTTATTCTTAAATAATATAGATCTATTTAGTAGCTATCTATTCATGCAACATCGGGGTTGAATGAAATGTGATAACTTACTAAAATATATCAATTTAAACATGAAAAGTTTAACCTAAATGTTATGTTGTACGGTATGAATATGACTAAAATAATTTTTGAAATTAAATGGTTTAAAACTCTATAAAAAAATATAATTTTTATCTAATAATAATAAATAAAATAAGAACCACCTGATAGAACAAGACAAGTGTTTTGAAAAACCGATTTTTTTAAAGGAAGATAAGTCAATATTTTCACACCTAAATTAAAATTAAAATTTAATTTTTTAAAATTATTTATTTTTAAAACTGAAACAAATTTTTGAATCATCATATCAATACTAACCTCGGTTAAAATGTTTAGGTTTTTGAGAAAATAAATTTTTTTAGTGAATAGTGGAAAATATATATGATTACAAAATTTTAATTTATTTTTAATAAATTAATTAATTTAAAATTACCACCACTAATTTAATTTTATTGAAATTTTATATAATTATAATATAGTTATATTGTATTAAACAAATTACATTTAAATCATCTTTATAGAAAATTATAGTATAAGTGTATTGTTTGGATTAAAAACTTATTTGTCAAAAAACTATTTTCTTGTGCATAATATTTATCCCCCTTAATTAAATATAGTATCCCGTAATTCAGAATTATTTAAATGAAATTTATAGGATATATATCTATAAATATAAATTTTAATTCATTTAATTCTGATTAATTGTGATATTGTGTTTTATAAGATCTACATTTCTTAAAAAATGCATTTCTTGAAAAACTATTTGTAGACACGTCATCCGGTTTAATATTAAATTAAATTATGAAAAATTCATGAGTTTTATTTTAAAAAATATATTCCATGACATGAATAAAAATAATTTATAATATCCGGTAAGTTTATCTTATTTTTTTCACCATAATGAATATTGAAAATAATAAAATTTATTTAACATCGTTATGGTAAAAAACAGGTTTATCCAATGATAAACTAAAAATATAAGGGTTTAAAATTAACAAAAACCTATATAACAACTAATATATGGTCAAATGTTTCCCTTAACTATTATAATGTTATAAAGGGTATAATTTCAGACCCTATTGGCTTGTGAAAATCATGGTTTGAGTTCTATCAATTTAGAAATTCCATGTGTGTTCTCTCCCCCACTTTTAAAAGGACTCCACTGCCCTATCCATGAAACACATAAAATCCCAATTGGTTTGTAAAATACCTTCCCAAATAATATCCCCCATTATATGATATCCTCATATGATCATTTTTATCTCATAAATCAATATTACGATGGAAGATGATGAAAAGTAAAAAAAATTCCTGAGAAGAGGTATCATCCTTAAACGAGCCTTTTAATTTATTGCCTCTAAATTTCAATAAAATATTATGAAAAAAAGAATATATAATAAAAATATTATTTTAAAAATACTTATTTTTTTAAGTTATTGTAATAACCTTCAATCATTTACTCCTCTCTAAAATTGGAAACAAAGTCATTGATCGTTTGTACGGAAGACTGCTGTCTGACGAACCAAAATATTTCATTTTCCATATCCAATTTTCATGGGTGGATATAATGTTTAAATTAATATTTATATAAGATATTTAGGGAAATCATTGAACTTATGTAGTTATAAAATCATATATAACTTACTCTCCATTCTACAGATAATGCAATAACATCGCTCGCGTTTACGATGGACTACAGCCTCTGAAGTGACGTTATTAATTTTGAACTTTATTGTTAAATTGAATGAAATAAGGATTAATTTTATTTATATATATATAATCCCTTAAATATTAATAAATTTATAAAATATATATATCATATACTATATTATCTTATCAACTATTGAATAAATGGTAGTGTTTCTAATGCGTACGTGTGGCACACGTTATCCAATAATGGATCTGAATCATTCATTATGTTAAAAATTAAATAACTATAATAAAGATATATATATTGAAAAAAACGATATTTGAAAAATTTATATCATTAAATGGATGATATAACTATAACCTATTCTCTTGATCAGTTTTATTCATGGTGAACCGTGCAGGCAGAAACAATTAAATTAACACTAGACACAATAGTGATAATGAATGATTTTCAATGAACAAGTAATAAGATTTTTTAAAATGATTATATATGATTTTATATACACTAGTAAGATTATATAATATGTTATTAATATTTTTAAAACCATTATAAAGGATCTTAAATAGTTATCAACTAATGGGAAGTGTTAGGTAAGGGGGTTTTTAACTAAATTACTATTCATTGGGTTATACAACTATTTCATTTATTATATTATGCCATGAATTTATGTGAAATTAATTTTTATTTATTTATGTATTATCTAATTTTTTTTATTTGTATAAAATATCATATCAAATAACCATCCCATTGATTAACACTCACCACAATGATATGAACTTTGTATGGGTTTGGTCTCAAACTTTTTTCTATGAGACACATGTTCTTTTATGCACCTAATTTATTTTAAATTTTTTATAGGTTGAACCTTTACATACTATTTCATGAATTATTTCTAAATAATTATATTTTAAATTACAATTGATCTAATTTGTTCATTGGATATTTGATTTTAATTTTAATGAAGAGGTAATGAATTATGTTTAAATTTCATTTTAATTTTGATTATTTTTTCTTCAATTTATATTGTTTGAAATTATTTGATCATTTACTTGTAAAACCCTACCAATTTTTTCTCCTCTAGTTATATTTTAACAATTCATGTAATAGTACCATTTCCTTCTCTTATTTAACTAAAATTATTAGTAAAATGTTTTTAATAAAAACGACATCATTTCCCTCTTTGGTCGAATTTTTTTTTTCATAAATATACATGATTTATAAAATCATTTTCAAAAATTTATTTTTTATTATAATATTATTGATAAAAATAATTTAATAACATTTTTTAACACTTATAAAACATTTTAAATGGAATCTTCAATCCATTTTCAGAATAATCTATTATTTAACCTTTATTTAAATTTTTAATGGAATCCACATTTTATGGTGTATGAAACGAATGGTATTTTCAACCATCATGAAAATTATTTTCCATTAAGATTAATGTATATTTTTCTAAGGATATTTTTAGATAAATTTATTTTAATAATATTCTTTTATATTTTGTTTTTCAAAAGTCATTTTAAAGTGGAAAAGTTATTTTCCAAATGAATTATTTTAATATATTAAATGTTATTTCTATTCATAAGAAATAAAAAACATTAACGTTCTATAATGAATTTAAATTATTTATATATTATTCTTACAAATATTCCATGATTTTCACTCTTCATTTTATGGAGTAACTCATTCATTTTGATCATTTCTCAGATTCCATAATTATAAAATTCCATTTGGATAATGTTTTAAGATAAGATCATTCAAACCATTTCATTGCATGTTTTATTATTTTGTTTAGGCCTTATGATTTATATCCTTTTCTGAAATGAATATGAATGTGCATGAAATTAATGTGATGGTTGGGCCTATAATTAAAAATTACTCCAATTCATTCTGTGAGTTTTTTTCTCATGAGATGTAATGTTTGAGAACTGGGATTAAACCAATTCCATTAAGGAACTATATCCAAATTTTAATGTTTTCATGGAATATAACCTTGAATTATGATTATATATTTTATTATATTTATATCACATTTCCTATGACTCTTAGTAATTTGATACCTTGTTCATTACATTTTTCTTCCATATTATTACTCACGTTCTTTATATCTTATGATATAATGTTATAGCTTGGACTCAACTATTATGTTTCAGTACTGGAAATACAATGTTTCCCAATGGTTCAAAACTGTTGGGAAAGGCCTTCTAACCGTTGGTATATCATATACCAACGGTTTCTGAGAACCGTTGGGATGTAAGCCGTTGGGAAAGGTTTTCCCAATGGTTTACAGGCAACCGTTGGCATATGCTGGGAAAATCAAATATACCCCAACGGTTCTAGAAAACCGTTGGGAAAACAATCCCAACGGTTTGGCCAGAACCGTTGGGAAATCCCAATAGTCGACAACTATCCCAACGGTTCTGAAAAACCTTTGGGATAGTGTTTCTCCATGGATCCTTTTCCCAACGGTTCTAAACCATTGGTAAAACATCTATTTACCAACAGTTCAATGAACCATTTGTAAATAGAGGAGCTCTAGGCTATGCCAATGGTTTAAAACCGTTGGCATACCCTGCACAGCAGCCTCCCAGCAGGCAGCCTGGCAGACTGCCTGCAATTCCTGCAATTTGAACCAGGCGCCTCATTGGGGCTCATTTTGAGCTCATTTTCAATCCAATAATTGTACCTGAAATAAAATAAGACATACATATACAACATATACAATTAAGAACAAATTAATACACAACATATTCAATTAAGAACAAATTCATACACATTTAATATATAATACATACTAAAACTATACACATTCATAATTAAATTAGAATTCATAACGTAATTATAAACATACATAATACATTTAGAATTCTATTTCAAATTTAGATGAAAATTATATGTCGAATCCGAAATTCAATTCATAATTTGATCGGTTTTTTCTATACCAAATATTTTTACCTCAAATGATTCAATTTTAAACAAAATACATACACCTGGAGTGATACCGGCCACACTGCTCCTCGGATTGAGGCCGGGATGACTCGTAAATGACACATATGACCCATTAATCATTTTTCTATTGTAACAGCATAGTCTGAATGCCTTTGGCCGGTTTTCCGTATGTCATTTAATGCTTTTCACTTAAAATGACATCCTTTCGAAACAAAAGATGAACACTTTGAGTGGTGCCAGCCACACCGCATCTCCGATTGAGGCGGGATTGATTCGTACACGTCACATATGACCCATGGATCGTTCTCCTAAAGTTTCAATGGAAACCGAATCCGTTTGGTCGGTTTTCCGTATGTACTTAAAATGGTGTCCGTTTTAAACAAAAGAGAGCCACTTAGACTGATCCTGGCCACACCATGACTCGGATTCATCCCAGGTTGGCTCGTACACGTCACAAATGACCCATGGATCGTTGGGATATATTATCAATAGATTGGGAATGCGTTTGGTCGGTTTTCCGTATGCCAGTTGTTCTTTTTACTTATAATCTTGTCCATTTTAAACAAAAGAGACACAGTTAGAGCGGTGTCCTCCACACCACTCCTCGGATTGATGAGGGATTGACTCGTACATGTCACATACAACCCATGGATCTTTGTTCTAAAGTATCAACTTAGTCTGAATGCCTTTGGTCGGTTTTCCGTATGTCGGTTGATGCTTTTCGCTTAAAATGACGTCCTTTTGAAACAAAAGACGGACACTTTGAGTGGTGACGGCCACACTGCGTCTCCGATTGAAGCGGGGTTGATTCGTAAACGTCACATATGACCCATGGATCGTTCTCCTAAAGTTTCAATGGAAACCTAATCCGTTTGGTCGGGTTTCCGTATGTACTTAAAATGGTGTCCGTTTTAAACAAAAGAGAGTCACTTAGACTGATCTCGGACACACCGCGACTCAGATTCATCCCGGGTTGGCTTGTACACGTCACATATGACCCATTGATCGTTGGGATAAATTATCAACAGATTCGGAATGCGTTTGGTCGGTTTTCCGTATGCCAGTTGTTCTTTTCACTTATAATCATGTCCATTTTAAACAAAAGAGACACAGTTAGAGAGGTGTCGGCCACACCGCTCATCGGATTGATGCGGGATTGACTCGTAAACGTCACAAACTACCCATAGATATTTTTTCTAAAGTATTGACATAGTCTGAATGCCTTTGGTCGGTTTTCCGTATGTCAGTTGATGCTTTTCACTTAAAATGGCGTCCTTTTGAAACAAAATACGGACACTTTGAGTGGTGCCGGCCACACTGCGTCTCCGATTGAGGCGGGGATGATTTTTACACGTCACATATGACCCATGGATCATTATCCTAAAGTTTCAATAGAAACCGAATCCTTTTCTTCGGTTTTCCATATGTACTTAAAATGGTGTCCGTTTTAAACAAAAGAGAGCCAGTTAGACTGATCCCGACCACACTGCAACTTGGATTCATCCCGGGATGGCTTGTACATGTCACATATGACCCATGGATCGTTGGAATAAATTATAAATAGATTCAGAATGCGTTTGGTCGGTTTTCTGTATGCCAGTTGTTCTTTTCACTTATAATCCTGTCCATTTTAAACAAAAGAGACACAGTTAGAGCGGTGTCGGCCACACCGCTCCTCAGATTGATGAGGGATTGACTCGTACACGTCACATACGACCCATGTATCTTTGTGCTAAAGTATTGACACAGTTTGAATGCCTTTGGTCAGTTTTCCGTATTTCAGTTGATTCATTTCACTTAAAATGACGTCCTTTTGAAACAGAAGACGGACACTTTGAGTGGTTCCGGTGACACCGCGTCTCCGATTGAGGTGGGGTTGATTCATACAAATCACATATGACCCGTGGATCGTTCTCCTAAAGTTTCAATGTAAACCGAATCTGTTTGGTCGGGTTTCCGTATGTACTTAAAATGGTGTCCGTTTTAAACAAAAGAGAGTCACTTAGACTGATCTCGGCCACACTGCGACTCGGATTCATCCCGGGTTTTCTCGTACACGTCACATATGACCCATGGATCGTTGGGATAAATTATCAACAGATTTGGAATGCGTTTGGTCGGTTTTATGTATTCCAGTTGTTTTTTTCAGTTATAATCTTGTCCATTTTAAACAAAAGAGACACAGTTAGAGCGGTGTCGGCCACACCACTCCTCAGATTGATGTGGGATTGACTCGTACACGTCACATACGACCCATGGATCATTGTGCTAAATTATCAACACATTCTGAATGTCTTTGGTCTATTTTCTGTATGTCAGTTGATGCTTTTCACTTAAAATGGCGTCCTTTTGAAACAAAAGATGGACACTTTGAGTGGTTCCGGCCACACCGCATCTCCGATTGAGGCGGGGTTGATTCGTACATGTCACATATGACCCATGTATCGTTATCCTAAAGTTTCAATGGAAACCGAATCCGTTTGGTTGGTTTTCTGTATGTACTTAAAATGGTGTCCGTTTTAAACAAAAGAGAGCCAGTTAGACTGATCCCGGCCACACCGCGACTCGGATTCATCCCAGGTTGGCTCATACACGTCACATATGTCCCATGGATACTTGGGATAAATTATCAACAGATTCGGAATGCGTTTGGTCAGTTTTCCATATGCCAGTTGTTCTTTTCACTTATAATCGTGTCCATTTTAAACAAAAGAGACACAGTTAGAGCGGTGTCAGCCACACCGCTCCTCGTATTGATGCGGGATTTACTTTTACACGTCACATACGACCCATAGATATTTGTGCTAAAGTATTGACACAGTCTGAATGCCTTTGGTCGGTTTTCCGTATGTCAGTTGATGCTTTTCACTTAAAATGACGTCTTTTTGAAACAAAAGACGGACACTTTGAGTGGTGTCGGCCACACCGCGTCTCCGATTGAGTCAGGGTTGATTCGTACGTGTCACATATTACCCATGGATTGTTCTCCTAAAGTTTCAAAGGAAACCGAATCCGTTTGGTCGGGTTTATGTATGTACTTAAAATGGTGTTTGTTTTAAACAAAAGAGAGACACTTAGACTGATCCCGGCCACACCGCGACTCGAATTCATCCCGGGCTGCCTCGTACACATCACATATGACCCATGGATCGTTGGGATAAATTATTAATAGATTCCGAATGCGTTTGGTCAGTATTTTATATGCCAGTTGTTCTTTTCACTTCTAATCCTGTCCATTTTAAACAAAAGACACACAATTAGAGTGGTGTCGGCCACACCGCTCCTCAGATTGAGGTGGGGTCGACTCGTACATGTCACATACATAAAATAGATTTGGTTGGTTTTCCGTATGTACTTATTCCGAATGCGTTTGGTCGATTTTCCGTATGTAAATGAAATGGTGTCTGGGGGGCTGTTCGGGGGGCTGTCCGGGGGGTGTTCGGGGGTTTGTCCGGGGTCCAATGAGCTGGGTGGGGGGGGCTGTCCGGGGGGCTATCTGAGGGGCTGTCTGAGGGGCTGTCCGGGGGGTTGTCATGGGTCCAGGGAGGAGGGTGGGGGGGCTGTGCGGGGGGCTGTCCGGGGGGTGTTTGGGGGGTTGTCCGAGGTCCAAGGAGGGGGGGGGGGTGTTCGGGGGGCTGTGCGGGGGGTGTTCAGGGGGTTGTTCGGGAGGTGTTCAGGGGGGGGGGGGTGGGGGGGTTGTTCGGGGTCCAAGGAGCTGGGTGGGGGGGCTGTCTGAGGGGCTGTCCGGGGGGTTGTCAGGGGTCCACGGAGGAGGGGGGGGGGGCTGTGCGGGGGGCTGTCCGGGGGGTCTTCGGGGGGTTGTCCGGGGTCCATGGAGGGGGGGGGGGCGCTGTTCGAGGGGCTGTGCGGGGGGCTGTGCGGGGGGTGTTCTGGGGGTTGTCTGGGGTCCAGGGAGGAGGGTGGGGGGGGGGGGGCTGTGCAGGGGGCTGTCCGGGGGGTGTTCGGGGGGTTGTCTGGGGTCCAGGGAGGAGGGTGGGGGCTGTCTGGGGTCCAAGAAGGAAGGGTTTTCCCAAACACACAAACACTAAAAGACATCAACATCCATAAAAACAAATAATATATAAAAATAACTCAACTCCAACACTATACTATGAGTCTAGATAAAACCAACAACTAGAATAGATTAAATATCAAATCTCAGTAATATTAGTCAAAAATGCAATGGATCAATTTGTCCCACATCACCCTCACCATCATCACCATCATCACCATCACCATCACCATCATCATAATCATCACCATCATCATCACCATCATCATCACCCTTGTCCTCGTCCCCATCATCGTCCTCGTCCCCATCATCGTCCTCGCCCTCCTTAGTGCCCTCCTCCTCGCCCTCGCCCTCCTCCTAACCCTCGCACTCCTCCTCGCCACCATCATCGTCAAGCTGAACATCGTCCTGACCAGCACTAGAACTGTCACTTGGTGCACCATATATAGAATGTATCGACGATATATACTCATCAAAAGCTGGGCTGGCCTCTGCTGGAAGTGTTGGACGTAGAACTTCAATAAATTTCCTAAACGCATTGTTTTCCCTAGCAGACTGTTCTGCCGTCTCTATGGCCCTTTTCTCAGCATGTTCAGCCTGTGCCCTAACTTGATACATCTCGGTGGCACTACAGCTCGTACCTAAGGAGGGCCAATACCTCGTCGGGGCTATCCTAGGTCGGCAGCGTACTCTGCCAGGATGCTCCTCTCCTAACACCTGATGTAAGTGATCCCTAGGCCCAAAATTGTCCGGTTCTTGGGCATCGAGGGCCTCTAAAGCAACCAATTACAAATATAAATATATTATTAAGTTACAAAATAGATATTAAAATATAAAATCAATAGATTAAAACTTAAAATCTACTGATGAGTCGCTTCATTGACGGCACTTCCATCCTTTTTCCGTCTACTCGAGAAAAACAGTTTTGCTCGAGGCACACGTCCTTCAATATTCTATATTTTCCTCTACAATGATATTTAAAACTAAAGTTATATGAAAACTTTAACAAAAGATTAAATAATTGAGAAAACAAAAGAAAATTTAAGTCGTAAAGAAAACTTATAAAAAATTGTCATACCTGCTTCCTCTCATGATCCGACATCGTCATACGTCCTAGTGTGTGGAGATATTTTTTTGCATCAATGTTTTTTTTCTAGATGATTCCTAAATAAAATTCAATAATGAAAAGGATAATATTAATGCGAAACATGAAAGTTATAATTTAAATACATCAAATGTAATTCATAACTTAAACTGGGTACTCGTCCAATGAGTAATCTTCTGACGATACTGCTCTATAGTACAGTCATCCACGACTGGTACCGCCTCTAACTCAGTGCCAACTCTAGCACGCCAGCCAAGATACAACTCATGCTCGTAGGCTCTCCAAAGCTCGCCTAAATCCTTTAGATGTTCCGCTCGGGCACCCTCACCATCGGGAAAATTAAATCGAAGCTGACATCAAAATATTAATTCATATAAATACAAAAATAATTCATTTCATTTAATACAATAGATTTTTTAACCCATATCTCTACCCAAGCTCTATCCTTGACTTCATGTGGAAAATGTCTCCACGACAGCGGGCTGACGGGAATGATGTCGGGGTATTTGAAAAGCGTCGCCAAAAAACTCCGACATTGCTGCCCAGATTTCTCAACCATTTGGTTGTCTTCATTATAATCAACCATAACCTGTGTGCGGCGATTCCACACCGAACGCATGCCTGTACGCCCCCTCCCCCGCCTCCTGCCAGTAGCTATATCTGTCATTAAATATAAAAAAAATATTTTATCAAAACATGTTATAATGAAAATAAATATTTTTATACAAGTTTGTTAGGGTTTTATAAATATACCTACGCCAGTCTGATCGCTGAGCGCTTCCGGATCCACAGAAACTGATGGAACACCCTGTGCTGGAACAGGATTCGAGGACAAAGGAATATGGAAGCTCGGAGAGACAAAAATAGATGGAAAAGAAGATGGGACAATAGTATGACCAGATTCTGACTGGTGAGTGGGAATCATCATGGGATGTGAAAATGATGGGGCAGAAGATGCAGATGGTAGCAAAAACATGGGAGGCCTAAATATCCCGTGTGTCCCTAATGGAACACTGGGATTAGAATGTGGTAAGGATGACATGTCATGAGTGGGAGGGGCAGGGTCTAGTCGGGCACGCATAGCTGATCGTCGACCTCTGGTACGAAACCCCCTCGTACCACCGACCTGAGTACTAGGACCAGTACTAGGCTCCTCGTCGAATAACTGTCGACGTAAAGGTGGATCCTACAAAAATGTTTACAACAAAATTAATCACATGACATTATATATTCTTTAAATATATATATTTGAAATAAAGTACTCACAAAAGGTACTAATGGTGGAACTCCCAACTCCATCATTCGATGATTGTTGTCCATCATTTTTTTCTTTCATCTCTCTTCAATAGGTTGCATTTCCTTCTTTTGAAAACTATGTAATTAATTAGAAAAAGGAAACTAAAGTGTAACCCAAAAAAATAAATATATGAGGGAATAGGGGGATTCATTGGTAATTTATCTAGCAATTATTTTATAAGAGCCTGAATGGATTTAATAAATCATACAAGTTGTAATGTTTACCAAGTTAAAAATATTGTTTGACTAGGTTTGAATACAGTTCAATTCCAAATTAAGAAATGCAATTTAAATAAAACTGCAACGAATAAACATTGACAATTCACATAACGGTCAAGTCAGCCAAAATATATTTGTTATCAATACTAAATCAATTTGAATTGTACCAACCTTAACAAACCAACTCGAGGTAAACCAAAAGAATTGAGAACATGGATGAATGATTCTATATATTTTCAACCACAACTTCAGGTTCACAATCAACTCTGACAATTAATCTGTTGGAGTCATCAAAAGAAATAAATGCAATGGTTCCAATGACAGTAGGGAAAGTGTCAATTTCATCATCACCATCATCAAAAATATGTCTTGGAATTACTTCAACTATGACACAAAATTCAGGTCGAAGTTGGTCTTTGACATAAAAAACATGTTTAGCCATTGATGCCAAGACATATGGCTCTTCGGTAGCAAGAGTGCGAGTCATATTAATTACTCGAAATCCACAATCATCAATAAATGTGCCTTCTCTCGTCATCGAATCAAACCAATGGCATTTCAACATTCTGACTCGTCCATGAGAGTAATAATCCAATATTATTATTTTCTCAACGACTCCATAATAACCCACATTTTCAAATCACGGTCTACTATCTGATGCGTTGTCATAACAATCTGTTGTGGCAGTAACCATAACACCATCATGTTGTGTTCTCATATTCTTTTCTCGTTTAGTGACAATAAATTTGTACCCATTGATAACAATTGATTTTCAGTCAGGAACCACGGTATTTGGACCAAAAGCCAAAGCTCTTATTTCCTCAGAGGCAGAGTCAGCAGACAAACTCAATACCTTCAATATAAATGATTTTTAAACTTAATTAAATATTGATTTAATTATTTTAAATAGTAATATTTTTACCTTCAATTTTAACCAAGTAGAAAACTCTTTGCTATGCAAAGCCTCCCTCCTTCTCAAAGATAAAGAACAATGCTTTCTATTTATCATTGTTTTATGTTCCCTATAGATAAAAAATATGAATAGTTTAACAGATATATATGTAAGATATACATAATAAATTTAGTTACCTGATTTAGTCATCGAACAAATCACATTTGAACAAAACTGTGCGATGTGCCATCTCCCGCTCTTCATGGCTTAATGTCTTCAATGTATATGATCCAGGAATTCCTCCAGTTTGAGGAAGTGATGGAAAACTGGGTTCAATTTTCTCATACTATTCTTCTTCATTTCTCATTGGTCAATTCAATCTTGTAGTAAGATCGGACAAATACATCAGGTAGAAATCCATACATTCTTGGGACAGGTAACCATTCACGATAGAACCTTCAGGGTGATTTCTGTTTCGGACATAAGAATTTAATGTGAACATATTTCTTTCAGTTGGATACATCCAACGAAAAGAAAAAGGTCCTCCGAGAAGTATTTCAGTGGGAATATGGACAGTCAGATGCAGCATGCATGTGAAAAATGATGGAGGAAATATTCTCTCCAACTCACACAAAATTAATGGGGCATCTGTAATTTTTTTTTTCAAGAAAGACTTGGACAACTTCTTAGCACAAAGATCTCCAAACAAATGGCACAAACGAATAAGATCCACCCTTACATTATTGGACAAAAGATGACAGATTGCTATGGGAAGAAACTCATGCAGTAGAATGTGATAATCATGAGTCTTCAAAGATTTTATCTTCAACTCTTTTCGGTTGACCCGTTTAGATATGTTGCTTGAATAGCCATCAGGAACTCTAATAGTCTCTAATACTTCCAGAAATTGTTTTTTTTCGTAGGTGTCATCACATAAGAATCACATGGATGTTGCCATTTATTTTCACTGATACGCACAGGATGCAATTCTGGTCCGATGCCCCAATCCACCAAGTCACGCCGAGATTGTAAATCATCTTTTGGTTTCCCATTGACATTTAGAAGAACTGAAAGCAACATTTCGCATATATTCTTTTCAATATGCATTAGGTCTAAGCAATGACATAACAAATTGGTTTACCAATAAGGAAAATCAAAAAAGATACTCCTCTTCCTCCAATTGTAATAGGTTTCAATGGAAACATTCTTTCTCTATCCAGATTTCATTTGACCCTTCCCGAACGAAAAACTGCAATCTTTCAATTAATTAAGCACATCAGTTCCAGACATACGCTGAGGTGGATCATCGGTCTCTATGGTATTATCAAATCTTCGACAATTCAATATATATGGATGATCTTTTGGTAAGAATCGTCGATGTCCCATAAAACTGAAACTACAACGATGTTTCAGTCTTCTGGATTGTGTATTCTTCATACAAACTAGACATGACAGTTTTCCCTTCATGCTCCATCCAGACATCATTTCATAAGCTATAAAATCATTGATCGTCCACATAAGTGAAGCACACATCTGAAATATATCTTTCGAACATGCATCGTATGTGCGCACACCCACATCCCAAATAAGTTTCAATTCTTTTATTAAAGGTTTCATGTATACATCAATATCATTGCCGGGATCAGAAGGACCAGATATGAGTATACTCATGAAAGTGAAAGGTTTTTTCATACACAACCATGGGGGAAGATTATAAATGTGTATAAAAACTGGCCATGTGCTGTGCGAAGTAAGCATCTGCCCAAACGGATTAAAACCGTTGCATTAAAGACCCAGCCTCACATTACGCACGTCAGCTGCAAAATCAGGATGTCGAGCATCAAATCTCTTCCATGCAAATCCATCTGTAGGATGAACCAACTCATCATCAGTCTTCTTTATCTCAGTATCATTCCATCTCATTTTTATTGATATGTCATTAGACATAAAAAGATTATAGAGTCTAGGGATCAATGGAAAGTGCCACATTACTTTCTGTGGAACGCGGGATGGTGTTATATCAGATTTTGACTTCCAGCGGGATGTGCCACATTTTATACAATCATTTCATTCATCGGTTTCCTCCCAGAATAAACTGCAATCTTTCGGGCAAGCATGAATTTTGTTTCTTGAAAATCCATGTTCCTCAACTAACTTCCATGCCATATAGTGGTTTGAGGGAATATCTGCATCATCTGGAAGTAAATCCTTCAAGAGGGTATGAATGTAATCGATTGTTGTATTAGAAATACCATACATAGGTTTCCCATGAAATAATCGGATTAAAAATTCCAGCTTTTTCATTTTATCGCATTGTTGATATACTAGAGTCGTGGCAGCATCATTCAATTTTTTCACCCTATCAATATCATCATTTTCACTAGATGCATCAGCTGTCCTCATATCGAAGTATTCTTGAGTCAAAATCCTTTCTTTTTCTTGATGACGAATAAACGGAAACCGATCATCTAACAAATTCTCTATTCCAGTCCTTTCATTTCGATCATCACCAATTTGAGATTTTTTTTTCTCCCCATTGTGATACAATACAAAGTAGTTTTCTTGAAACACATTTTTGGTTATGTGGTAGACGACTTATTCACGGCTCAACCAAGGTCTACCAACATAATTAGAACATGGGAAGTGTATGCGACCACTATCTGAAGCATTGTGAAATCAAAATCTATAAAGCTCTCCAAATTTTTTTGAAAATCGTTTGAGATCCGATCGGTTTCATACATCCAACTTCTGTCCATTCTATAAAAAGAATTTATATAAGTCATTTTGTCATAAACAATTAAATAGGCATTAAATTTAATAGAAAATACATTTAAGTAAATGATAAAGGAAGAAAATAATCAAGGTATCAACTACACATGTGAAAAAAACATACAAATGTGTTATTGAAAAAATGTAAAACCAACAAAAACTTAATGTGTTATATCACATAACAGCATGACTCATCCCATAACCATATTAGTACGGTATCATGAACATGACTAACATCAACCTTGTGCCATCCTCCTACCCTAGATGACCTCAACCACATGCCACATCTTATTATAGCCTTATCACATCACACCTCACCGGAAAACACTAGGGAAATCATAGTACATCTCACCTGAAGACACATGGACAATCACATCACATCTTGCCCAAAAACACATGGTCAATCACTTTTGAAGGAAGAGTAGGAAACACATGGTAGCTATCCAACCATATAACAACCATCCTAGATATTAGAAAAAATACCCATAACTCAAACCACTGATCGTTGGTAATTTTATCCAACTCTTGTTGGGAATGTGTAGAAATAACATAAAAATACATGATATATAGATAGCACAAAATACTCAACCTATGGGTTCACATTATCTACATAATCACACACATCATTACTACCATAAAACACATAAACCACACCACCACCACACAAGACGCATAGAATTTCTCACTTTCATTTATAAGCCACTTCATTCACACTTACATTGTCTATTCATTTAATGTTAAATTAATTAAAACCACTTACCACACATCCATTTCTATTCCATATCATTTATTTAATATCTTGTTTTTTTGTTTTAATAGCATAATTTATTCCATAGATAACCAGGAAACTAATAAAACCACCACACAACAACTCACCATCTCACAATAACCATCGACACCATGTTACATCGACCAACTATATCACCAAAACAACCACATATCACAATAAAAATATTGCACATCACAAACCACCGCACAACCAAAACCACCTCACCACATTATACACCACAACTTCATCACACAACACCTCCACACAACACAACACCACCACACATCATCAATAGCATACAACTTCACATGACACATCCATGCCCACTAACCATCACATTACAACCCCACATATCACAAATCCCAACTGGTCACCTCAATCCCCATAAAATAGCATACAACATACAATGAAACACAAAAAAAAAACCTCTCATAGAGGCAACAAACCCCAACTTCCACAATTTATTTATTCAAGGTCTTTTATTACATTACCCCTTTATTTAGCATGGACATTATAAGACAACTGATATTCCAGGGGTAACTAATTAATTATCAAAATATTCATTCATTTCCCTATTTTACACGGTGAAATCACATCAAAATCAAAACTTAAAACTAAAATATTAGATCAATAACAATAAAAACAAGGTACCATATGTGTATAACGAAAAAATTACCTGATTTGAGATGATTCAAATGGGTTTTCACCTATTCCGATGGGGGAGTTCGAGAGTAGCAGAGAGCTGCCGCTGGATTGATAACATAAAACTAAAATACTAGAGCAATAAAAATAAAAATATTACAAACAAGGTACCATATGTGTATAAACAAAAAATTACCTGATTTGAGATGATTCAAATGGGTTTTCACCTATTCGAATGGGGGATTTGGAGAGTAGCAGAGAGCTGGAGGTGGATTGATAACTTAAAACTAAAATACTAAACCAATAACAATAAAAATAAAGAAGTATATGTGTATAAATGAAAAAATACCTGATTTCAGATGGTTTTCACCTCTTTGGATTGGGGAGTTCGCGAGAGGATAGCGGTGCAGAGGATGAAATTAGGTTTCTGTGCGAATGGGGGAGAGCAGCCCCGCGGCTGGATTAGGGGGAAATAATTCCCAACGGTTTTTAAAAACCATTTGTAAAGAGATTCTAAGGACTCCTTTACCAACGGTTTGAGGAAACCGTTGGTAAAGGGGTGACCCTTTCCCCACGGTTCAACAGAACCGTCGGGAAAAGGGTGATTAACACTATGATTTATGTTTTTTATAAATAGTGAGATCCTAAAGTAACTCAATTTACATTGAATGTGATAGATAATGGGTTGGCATGAAACAAAATGGTATGATTATTGTAGTAAATGATACTTTTATTTTTAATAATATATTATCATGATATGTGATTAACATGTTTCACCTTATCCAACTCCCAGACTCCCCAAAGATGATAATGAAAATGTCATATAAGAGTTTGAGTTGTGGAGACCATTAATGAAATGAGATTCTGTTTCCTACATATCATGTAGGTGGGTAGAATCACCTATAGGAATATCTAAAATGGATAGGATATTTTTTTCTATATAAATATGTTGGTCATAGGGTAAGGAATCTTCAAGGAACTGAATTTCTTATATGTGGGGAATTGGGGAATTATCTGAGTTAATTACTTAAACAAATGGTAAACCCTTAGACTAATGGCCTATGTTATACTAAATATTTGAATTAAAAGGGTTATAGTTTTATTTTATTAATTAATAATTATTGTATAGAATTATTAAAACTAATGGTATTTTTGTTATAATAATTAGGAAAATTTTATGAATTGGTTTAAATTTGGAAAAATACATATCTATATGTTAGATTAATATAAGAGTTATGGAAAAAATCATGGTTCTATTAGTTTATATTTGGTCATATGTTCAAATTCATAAACACCACTTTTAACATTTTATGTAATTATGTTTTGAGGAGATTAAGGATATTTTAGAAGTTGTTTTATCATGTATAATAGTACGTATCCTTTAGGTCTAACATTATAGATTATTTGTGTACAATACTATTATGTTTTTAGTGATGTATGTTTAATTGTATGACATAAACTTTTAGGATAATACTTTATTTCATGTTAAGTATTTTGAGTTTATTTTTGATATATGGTCATTTATTTTAGGGATGATATATGTTAAACCTTTAGGTTTGTTGTCCAATTTTAGAGATTAATATATTGAAACTAACTTTGGGTATTATCTTACATTTCACTAACCACTATGGTTTTAATAAATATAAATGAGATAAATAGTTATTATTTTATAGATCTCATGATCGGTTAATACCTAATTTTAGTTCTTTAGGAATAAAAAGCTTATTGGAAATTAATTTACATAGAGTAAGAGGCTATATAGAAATTTATCAAAACATAATGAAAGGTTGAAGTTTTCATTGTGAAATAAAAATAAATAATGTAATTAGGGTTTTTTTATTCCTTATCATGATCGAAAATAATCCCTTAACTTTGGGAAAAGGATCCTGAAACAAAAATATTACCAAAATTCCTTCAAATTTGATAAATCAACGATCATTTAATTCATCATAGACTTATGGATATGTGGTTACTAAATTTATCTTGATCATTCAATTTATTGTGCTCAATGATGTTTATCATTATCTATTAATCTATGGTCGTTAGTATTTTCTTCCATTCGTATGTTTTCATTTCACAATGATGTTATCTTACATGGAAACCTAGTAATGTTTAATTCGGGAAGAAATTATCACATCCCATTATATTTTATCAATAGGATGTTTCATTTAACCTTCTTATGACTTTGGTTTCAAATATAGTTGTTTTCAAATGTCAATCCCTTGACTACTGAGATGATTGTTATAATTCAACGACACAATTTATTTATGAGGGAAATATAACACAACATGATTTTGAAAGAGGGGAAAATGTTGGATCGTGTATATTACATGTAACACTAAGCATAAAATAGAATTTAACACCATGAGAATTTATGACATTATTATTTTTACACAAATACAATCCATTTTATAGCTTGAGAGGTACACACCAACATCTTTAATTAAAATGAAACCCAACATTAAGATGACATTTTTTAAACATTCCCATTACAACCTAGGCATTATGCTAGAGGATATGAATAAGAATAAATAATTAATAAAAATTATATTGTTAAATAATTTATAAAATAAAAATATTTATTATCTACTAATTATAAATAAAATAATAATGATTTGAAATACAAAAAATATTTTAGGGGGAAAATTATTTTCTAAAAGTCAATTTGGTTATGCTTTGCGCCCATAGATTATTTTTTTAACAATTATATTTATTTTATATTAATAAATTGAAATATTTTAAATCAATCATATTGATATTATGTTCTAGTATTTTTTTATTGTTTGAGTAATATATATTTTTCAGTTAATATTGAAAAATATTATTTTTTATAAAATTTTCATTCATTTTTAATAAATTAATTAATTTTAAATTAGAAAAAATTTATTTTAATTGTATTTAATATTAATATAGGAATTATTTATTTATATTAAATTTAATATATAACATTTAAGTCTTCTTTATACTTATTTTTTGAATATATTTATTATTAGGCGTAAATTTGTTTTTCTGAAAACAATTTTAATGCCTACAATGTTTATCCATTTTAATTAATTAAAGTAACACCTAATGGGGAATAAAATAAATGAAATTTCTATTAGATAATTATATATTAATTTAAATTCAGTTAATTATGATTACTTTTCACATAGTTATTATAATATCTTATTTTACATAAAAAACTCATTTTATGAAAATTACTTTTCTCAATTTTTCAGGTTAGACATAAAATAAATTTTACCACTTATTTGTATTTAATATGGAAAAATTGATCCCATATTTAGATTAATAATAACTTATAATATCTAATATGTACAAATTTATTATTTATCATAATTAATTGTGAAATAAGTAATTTTTTTACCTTAGTTAATGAAAAAAACAGATTTATTGGGGGTTAAACAAAAATGATAAGTGTTAAAAATGACCGAAAATAAGTATAGTTCATATTTTATGGAAATATTTTGACCATATTTATCATAAGTTTATAATTTGGTCCATTTTGGATCATTTTTACATGTGAAAAACATGTTTGTAATTCATTTTTAAAAACATTCCATGTTTGTCCTCTCCCCCACTTATAAAAGGCTCCCTACACTCCTCCCATTTCCACACATATATTACATATTGGTTTATCCATGAGTTAATAAATTAAATTTTTCAAGTCAATATCATCATCCTATAATCCTCAGTTTTTTCAGAAATCCATCCTTGGAATGATTTTGGTGCAAAACAAAAAAAGTTGTCCGAAGAATAGTAAACATCCTTAACCAATGGTTTTATTATATTTATTCTTCCATCTTATAAAAATACTATTAAAATATGATGATATAATAAATGAATAATAATTTATATAATTAGGTTTTTAGGTTAATTTTATGAACTGAAATCATCTCTACCTCCCATAAATGAGAATTTAGATCGTTGATCGTCTGTATAGTGGGTTACCTCCTTAGGAACCTATATAATTCGTTTTCCATCACTACTTGTCATACATGAATATAATGATCTATTTAATGTCTATAAATTATATTAATTATATTATGATACATGTTTAATTATAAAATCATATATAACTTCTTACTCTCCATTCCATAGAGAATGTGATAACCTTTTTTATGTGTACGACAGACTACCACCTTAAGAAGTGATATCATTCTTCTTTCACATACACATTAAATGGAAAGTAATAAGGATAAAATTGATGTTTATATATGTATATTATCTTTATGAAACATTAATAATTCTTTAAAATATTTATATCATATATTTTATTAGTTTAATATCCATTGAATAAATGATAATATCCCTCATGTCTATGTGTGGCCTACCATTTCTTCTAAATGATGATATTAACCCTCCATGTTAAAATTAAATAATTATTATGGAGATTATTAAATTATATAAATTATATTTATGAAATTAGTATAATTCTACATATGATGAAACAATTACCCATGACCATGATCAGAAGCATTCATGATAAAATGTGTCATAGGAAACAAGAAAATTAACCCCTAAAATAATAGTGATAATGAAAGATTATGAAAAGTGAAATAAGATAATATAAATGGACCTTATATGAAATTATAAATAGTAATATTAATCTGGTACAAGTTTTGAGACGTTTGAAAGCACTATAAAAGAGTTTTAAGAGTGGTAAACTTATAAGATGTGTGAGTTAAGGGGTATCTAAAATCATTTTCCATTAATTAGGTTATATATATGATTTATTTAATATATTATTCCAAATTATGTGCGAAATGAAATTTTGATTTTTTAATTTTTACTTAAAATTTTACTTGTGTTTATCTATTTTTTACACGTATTATCCTCATTTATTAACTCTCAACTCAATTATATGTACATTTAAGGTTTTCACCTCAACCACACTTCTTTGAGACACATGTTATTTTATAAAAATAATTTCTTTTAAATCTTGTATATACATCCCCTTTATATGATATATCATGGATCCTTTATACATAAGGATATTTTTTTGAACAATTTGACTACTAAATTCATGGTATCAAATGATTCAAAATTTACTAAAGCGGTAGTGGTTTATGTTTCATTTTCATTTTATTGAGTATTGTTTATGCTTGAGTTTACATTATTATAAATTATTTGATAAATTGATCTTAAGATCCTTACATATTTTTCCCTCTTATTATTCATGATCATTTCAAGAAATAGTACAAATTCTATCTTGATGGTACTTACAATCATTGAGAAATTATTTTTAATAAATATTAATCTCGTTTCCCACTTTAGCTAAAACCCCTTTTTCGACCATATCCATATTTATAGAAATGTTTTTAAAAATGTTTTTAATATTATTCGATTCATGTTAAAATTCATTTTTATGATGTTTTAATATTATCAAAATGCTTAAAATTTAATCTTCTCCTATTTTTCCAAACAATGTCCTTTTTAACTTTTATAAAAATGTGTATGTAATATTTGTTTTATCATTTATGATATGAACAATATTATCTAGCCTCATAAAAATTATTTTATTAGAATATGTCTATATCATTTTATAAGGATATTTTCAAATAAAAAGATATCCATTATTGTTTTTGATTTTTTATTGTGATTTTAAAAGTTCAAATATTGTTTTAACCAAGAATGTTATTAATCTTTAGAATGATATTTCTACTGATAAATGAAAGCAAACAATAATTATAACACCCCAATATTTTATGGAATGCCTCTTTTGAAATTTAATATCTTTAATAGTTTATGTTTCACACAACATCGAGTTTAAATACATAATATACTATTAAATATGATTGTTGGAATAGTAATTATTACATAAGGAATAGTAATACGACAAATAGAAGTGTAACATCACCGAGGAATGTATTAATAAAATTAATGAATCTTATTAAAGTAATTATGGAATGTTTTTATCATGTAATGAGTAAATAATTGTTTTCAACGTGATAAATTAAGTGTTTTTATTTTTGTATGTAATAAATATTTCACTAAAATTTTATAATTAATATAATGATTTAGAATACAATATTTTTTCAAAAAATATAACAAAAAATTATTTTTTTATTGACTTATGATTATCAGATAATTTTATGTGACCCAAATTAATTTTCCATACTGTCAAAACCCATTTTATAATATTAAAATTATTTTTTTAAATAAGTGATGATATAAATTAAAAATTAAATTTATCAAATTTAGAAAACTATTTTCATAAAATGGAGTTAATTTTTTAATTATACAAATAAAAAATGGTAATATTATTTATTTTGTGTTTTTCTAAAATAGTGGACATTTTGGTGAATAGTGAAATACAATAATTTATGATAAATACACATTATAAGTTAATTAAATTATTCCCAAAGTCATGATAAATGATAGAACCATAATCTATATGTAACCTTATCTATTTTATTTTTTTGTTCATGTAATCAATTCTATTTATTTTCTTCATCCAAAACAATAAACTAATGATTAAAATAATGAAAATGCACCCTCCCCTCCTCAATAAATACCACCCATCTCCACGCCTTCTCCTCACACCTCTTAATCCATGAATCTTGTAGAATATCAGTCCAATACTCTACCAATGTCACATATTTGTGTCCAAAATATTTTTTTCCCATCAAAAGAAAAATCTGAATCCCTATAAAGAGGCTATAAATGAGATGAAATTTAAGAGGTAAAATCATCTTTCATTTTCCACCATTTTCTTTTTAAATTTTATTAATATTTTTATCCTATACAACCTCATATATCCTAACTAGAATGATAAATATAATATATTATATATAGTATAATGTTTATTTGTGAATGGAAAATCCATCATCAATCCGTCCCTCCACTCCCTTCTATTTTAAAAATGAAAATATCGCATGCGATGTGTCTATTTACCACCATTATAGATGATACACTTCCATTTTACCTTACTAGCTTCATGTTTTGTCATAAAATAATTATTATGGTTAAATAATATTTTTTTATAAATATTATTAGTCATATAATGTTTTATAGATAGTATATATACATAATATTAATTAGTAAAACAAAACTAATTAATGATAATTGAAAATTCACCAAAATAAACCAGTGTTTGTCATTAATGTTTCATATAATTTATAATACTAATTTATAGAAAAAATGATATATAACACCATTTAATCATTTATAATGTATTTAATAAAATATTTTTTTTAATTTGGAAGAATTAATCAAACATTACATGAACTTCCATAGTTGTATAAAAGCTAACCAATCATGAAAACCAAAGAAAAACACCCTCGAATGACAATGTTGGACTTTATAACTCATCAAAAAGACCATATATAAACATAATAAAATAATAATAAATAAAATAATAATAAATAAAATAAAATTTTAATATGTTTTGAATTAAATTATTAATGAATCAAATTTCATTTCTCGGGAATTTAAGTATAAGATCCGAACGCTTTCAGACATAAGGTAAGGGTTTCTTCCCAAACCTCGATTTTCCCTCTGGAATACGCATTATATACCTTTACATTAAAGTAATTATTTTTTAATTTTATATAAACATTATAAATTATTTTTAGGTATTATAAATTCATGTAACTATATTATTACATTTTTCATTGACGGGGAAATTCCTTTTTTATGTTTCCCTTTTCTATTCAACCTGATAAGCAAGACTGATACAAGTATGAATCTTAATTTCTTTTACATCTTCACATACACTACATTATTTGTTTTAAGACAAGAATATTTTTCTAAAATAAACCATTTAATGATGAAAAACTATCTAAGCACATTTCTGGTTTTATATAAACAACTAACCCTTATCTACATTAAATAATTTTTAATATTTTCACTTCATATGCACTGAAGTGGCCCATTTATAAAGTTTCTTAAAAACTAATTTTTTTTAATTTTCATTTCATAAAGAAATATTTTATTCCTCAAACATAATTTCATTTTCCTTACCTTTTATTTTGGGATATATACATTTCTATAATCTCATAATGTGGAAAATAAATTAATTTCTCCGAAAGAACTCTTATTTTCAAATTTAAAAAAGGGTATTTCACTTAGGAATTCCCCAATAATTTTATTAGAGTATTTTTATTTATTTTAATACCCTTGATTGAATCATATAATTAATTTTTATTGATATTTTATTAAATTATCAATCATTATTTATGAAATTATTTATGATCAGTTTGATTATGGACGTGCTATCTTGATACCATTCAGTATATTACTCAGAATGGTTTATGAGTTGGTTTATTGTTTGGGGAATGTTTTTAACATTTAATATTATAATTTAAATATGAATTTACATGTTATTTATGTTTCAAAACTTTCATAGGAGGAATTCATTAGAGTTATTCAGTGATGGTTGGGGCCCATTATATCCCCTAGATGCATTGGTATGTCTGATGAGATAAAACAATTATGGATTTGGATGAGGCCTTAACGTTATTTTTGATTTTTTAGCTGAGGCACGCATGGTATATTTATGATGTCTGAAATTATTCATTACCTCATTACAAAAGTAGTAAATGATAATCGATGTGATTATTCAACTTGTAGAATATCCATGTGTATGTTTCATTCTCACTTGATTATTTATATATAATTAGTTATTCTTATTTTATTCTCAAAATATTATGTTCAACATTAAGTTTTAATCACATGTGTTTTTATTTATACAATATTCCCTATTGTTTATGTTTATATTAGCTTCAATTTTATAACATATTCTTATTGAGAATCATATCTCACCCCTTTATTATATTTTATTTTTCCCCAGTATGAGAATATGTATAATATATATGACTTGTATGGATAGTCTAGAAGATTTTGGATGATTCCAATGGATTTTCAATAATGTATTTAATTTAATGTTGTAATGTAAGAATTATGTTTGCATATATATTTTCCAAATCTTTTGAACTTCATGGTCTTTTGGGATGTGAATTCCTTGTTTATTATACAAATATAATAATGCAAGGCACTGGCTCCAAGCTATTTGGTTTTTGGTTTTTATAGTTTATATTAGAAAAAGTATAGTAGGGTATTTGAAAACTAGATTTAGAAATCATATATTAGGGAACATAACCCAAATATAGACTTTGGGGACAATCATATAAGAACATACTAGAATATTTTTATTGTAGATATTATGTCAGAATTCATATAAATACAATTCTGTTTAGATACTACTAATGTATGTGGTTCTAAAATAGATGTATGTATGGGTAACAACCCTTACAAGGTGTGTCGTGAGTAACTCATTATAACCTAGTACATGATGATCGACCTTTCTACACACCTAGATTGCCAATCCTGGGGGATTTTCTTAGGATAATTCACATTTTCTTTATAAACCATTATGAGGGATTTAAAAGTAAATATGTCCCCAAATAAATCTTATTGATTATTATGAGATTATCCATGAATAAATATTCATTTCATGATAAGTTTTTTTCTAGTTTAATCTTTTGTATTCTTACATAATTTAGCATATACCATTTTTAAAAAATAGCACCGAGTTGAGGGAATTGGAATCATATAAACGTTCATATCTCATGTTGGGATTTCAATACAATGTAACATAATGATGTTGGATTAGGATCTACAACTGTAACAAAGAAAGTTATAATTATATTGGGGCAAGTGACTCAGGTAATGAATAATAACCTTACCCTTATAGAGCATACATATGCTCAATTTAGAGGGGTATTTTTTTACCGTTTTATGTGACAACAACATCCATAATTTAATGGGACTAAATAACCATTTGTATATGAGAAGTGGATAACTTCCATTAAGAATATATTTCCATCTATTGGAATTTTATACTATAAAATGACACTTTACCCACAGTTTTAGATAAAATCATGGCTCTAGGTCACTCATATACCCATGTTTTTTTCTCAAAACCTTGGGTATAGGTATTGTATGGGAACCTAAAACCATGGTTTCAGAAAACCATGTGTATTGGTTGTAAATTGTCACCTATACACATTTTTTTTTGAAGAACCATGGGTATATTGTTTTTTAGACATACATCTACGATTTTTCAATACCGTCGGTATAGGGTTTTTTGTTAACTTATTCCCATTGTTATAAGAAAACAATGGGTATACATTTCCCTCATTATAGTGAGAAATAAATATTTCTATGGGGGAAAATTCATGGGAACACCTATTTACACAGTTTAGATTAGTATATATATGTAAATATATATTAATATATATATATAAGTCAATATTTTGAAGTTTTTAGGCATGGGAATTATATATAGGTGCTCCAGGGATAAAAACTTGTGGCCGATGAATTTTTAAAACCTATACCCATGGTTTTGAAACCACTGGTATGGGGTTTATAACAAGGTGGAATACACCAATACCCATGTTTTTGAAACTTTGGGTATAGAATTTTCAAAATTCGGGTATATCATAGAGCTACAACGATGGATAAACTCCCAACGGTTCCAAAGACAATGGGTATTGCATATACCCATGGTGTTGGGGGCTATACCCATGATTAAAAACTATGGTCATAGGTGACTTTTCCAATTGCGAGTAATGAACCAGTTATGGTTATCATGAAAATTTATTTTTTCTTGAGAGATGTAGATAAATGGTGGTCATTGATTCAAACCAAAAATGATGATAAAAAATAGAAAAAATGAAATCGACGGATTTTAAGGATATTTTCGAGGAAAATTATTTTCACAGAGAAAAATTAGCAGATATGGAGAGAAAATTCTCTTTTTTAAAACAAAAAAAGTATGAAAACATTTAAACGTATGAATACAACATTATATTGTTATAAAGTGAGTTCATGGAATACATATGTAATCCAAAGAGAAATATTGATAAATTATTAGGTTCTTTTAAATAATTTTTCTAAAGGGAAATGATCTCCCAATGTTTTTCATCAGATGAAGATATAGTCTCTTGTAATGTTAATACTAAAAATGAATTCTCTATGTCTTGTCAATTTAAGTGAAAATAATATAAGAAGAGGCTGGCAGAGAAAATAATCGATAATGGGATGAATAAAAAAGGGAACTTTCCTACATTCATTATGTGTGGAGGAAGACACCATGGTGCCATATAAAAAATAAAAGGACATTGTTACAATTTTGGAGGAAAATGACACCAATCCCATCATTATAAGGGAATTAAAGAATATACCAATGTTTATCCCTACAATTTTAATGAGGCAGGAAATTATGAAAACTATGGTCTTAATATTTTAGGAAACTTTCTCTTGATAAGACAAAGAGAATAGAGAATATCTTATTCGATCAATGGTGCTGAAGATGAGGTTCTTATTGATATATTGGAAGGTAATTTAATCATCTCATCCAATTTTAAGAATGCTTTATATGATTCTGGAACATTTCATTCCATTATATCTTATTTTTTTTCTTAAAAAATCAGATACTTTAAATTCACCATAATAAGGTATTTTTCATTAAAGAAATCTAATTGTAACCTTGATGCAATAATAATGTGTTGATAAGTTTCTATTTTGACACATAAATATTCTATAATTCCATATTTTATCCTTATAACTATGGTTTATTTTGATATAATCCATTCTATGAACTTTCTTTTGAAATACAATGAAAAAAATTATTTCTAATGGAAGGAAATTATAATTCATGATGAAGGTATGAAATTTCTCATCTTCAGAGGGGGTACTTAATCATCTGATTTATATCGAAATCCACCTCCAGTAGCTCTTTTAAATGAAATTCATGGGGGATTAGAGAAACCATCTTCTATGAACGAGGGAATAAATCTTCAAATTTAAGATGTACCTATTTTGAAATAATACATTTATGTATTTCCATAGGAATAAATTGTAAATCCTCCAGATTAAGAATTTCAGTTCTATATTGATTGAATTCCTTGTCAAAGTCATATATCACAGACTCCTTATAGAATTTTCACTATATAATTACATGATCAGATGAGAAAACTAGATGAATTGAGTGATAAGAGATTTGTTCTCCCCAGTTATTCTCTATGGGAGCCCCTGTTATCATTGTTAATAAGAAACATGGATCTATGAGGATATGCATTGATTATAGAGAAATTATTGCTATTAAAATAAATAATAAGTATCATTTCCTTACATTGATTATTTATTTCGTCAAATTCACCAAGCTCAATATTTTTTGAATATTATCATTTTATATGGATATCATAAATTTCTTGTGAGGAAGTAATATATTCCAAAGACAATATTTCTAACTAGGTATGGACATTACAGGTTTACAGTAATTCTATTCGGACTGACTAATGTACCCTTTATTTTTCGGGATATAAAGATCAGAGTGTTCAAGGAATATCGTGTCTATTTTGTCCTAGTATTTATTAATGATATCTAGATACATTCTAAAAAATTTTAGGACTATGAAAACCACCGTTGGGTTGTTCTAGATACTTTTAGAAGAAAAGAGTTATATGGGATTTTTAGAAGGTGTGGATTATAGCTAAAAATAGTTTCTTTACATGGCCAAATTGTATATATGTATTGAATTTCAATTTATACTATAAAGATACATATAGTCCAAGGATGTCCAACAACAATGAACAAAACTAAGGTACGTAGTTTCATTTTTTAGTAGGTTACTAATGCGGTTTTGATAATATTTTTTCCCAATTACATAACTCATTAATCAAGATTACTCATAAAAGGGTTATGTTCGTATGGAAAAAATAATTTGAAGAATGTTTTTAATAACTAACAAGGATATTAGAGAACACTCATCTTTTTAATCTACCCCTACGAAATGGTGGATTTTTTTAGAGTGATTCATCAACAAAAATAGTTGGGTTTTTACTTAATAAGAATGTGGGGTTATTTCATATCCATCAAGGTAGTTAAAAATCATGAAAAGAACTATACAACAAATGATCTTTAGTTAGTAGAGGTAATAGTTTCCTTGAAGAAATAATTACACTTTCTCTATAGTGAATGATGTGAGATATATACAGATCAAAAGAGATTGAAATATATCTTATCATAGAAAAATCTCAGCATGAGACAATGATGATGGCTAGAGCTACTCACTAATCATGATTGTTCTATATACTACCACATAGGGAGGGAAAATAGTGTAAAAGATGCAATAATTATGAAGGATCATGGAGTTATGAGAAAGATGAGGGTTATCAAAGACCTTGGGTACATGGATCTTGAAAAGATGGATATTAGAATTAGCAATGAAGGTAAAATATCAATATATTTTTATATGATTTTAAACCGATATTTATTGTAAAGGATTAAAATTTATCATTCTAAGGATGAAAATTCTCAAAAGAAAACTAAATTTGTGAATGACGAGAAATTGGTAGACTTCATAAACTAATATAGAAATTTAAAATTTGGAAATTTCATTTTTTTCCCCTATTATACCCAAGATAAATAAGGAATTATTGAATGATTTTCATGTAATGAATTTATTTATACACCCTATTAGCACTAATATGTATAGATATTTGAAGGAATATTTCTGGTGGGATAATATAAAGTGGATATTGTTTATTATCTGTCAATATGCTTAGTCTTTAAATAGGTTTTGACTAAAATAAAACATCCTAGAGATGTAATAAATCCTATGAAGATTAAAATATGGAAATTTGATGACATTACTATTTATTTTATCTTTGGATTACCAACAACTCCTATAACTAAACAATATGGATAAATGTTGATCAACTAAAAAATCTACACAATTTCATTCAATAAGGGAATATTTCCCACTAATGTTCCTTAAATGCCTCTATATTAATGAATTTGTAAGACTTAATAGAGAACCTCTTTAAATTGTTCTTAATAATGATCTATTATTTACTTGAAAATTAAGGAAATGTATTTATAATACCATAGACACTGAGCTTCATTTGAGTACAAATTGACTACTTCAATCTGATGAGAAGTCTAAAAATATCGTTCAAACATTAGAAAAAATGTTGAGATCATGATCACTTCACGTTCAAGATATGTTGGATAATTATTTAACTTTGGCATAGATTTACTACAATATTAGTTTCCATTCATGTATTAAAATTACACTGTATGAAGTATTGTAAAGAAAGAGATGTCATACACCAACTTGTTGGGATGATATTACTGAATAGATGCTTGTAGTCCTAGAATTATTCAACGAAATAGTGGTATTGGTAAGGACTATTCAAAAACGTATCAAAGATTCTCGATGTAGGAAAAAGTAAAATGCTGATAATTAAAGGGATCATTTGGAATTTGAAATGGGAGATCATGTTTTTATAATGTATATCCTTTGAAGTGTTTTACAATATTTGGAATGAAATGGAATCTAAGACTCATATACATTGGTCCTTTTGAAATATTTGAGAGAATTAGAGTTGTGGCTTATCATTTGGCAATTCCACCTAACCATTATATAGTTCAAAATGTGTTCCACATCAAATTTTTATGGGTGTAAATGCTACACCCAATGCATGTTCTCAATTATGATGTAATATAATTTTATCCTAATATATATTACTATAAAGATCCTATCTGGATTCTGGATAGTAGAGAGTACATGTTGAGGAATCAAATGAATCAAAAGAAAATGTACTATGAAAAAAAACGAAAAAATTAAAGAGGTGATGTGGGAACCATAAGAAGTTATGAGGATTAAATTGTAAAATCCTTTTATAAGGTGATATTCTAGAAATTTCATGGATTAATTTTTTCGGAGGGGATAATTTAACATTCCGAGATTTTATGGTATGCCACTTTTGAAATTTAATATCTTCGATTGTTTATGCACCATGCAACACTGAGTTTAAATCTATAATGTACTACTAAATAATATTGATGGAATAGTCATATGATCATTATAAATATTAATATGAAAAAAATGAATAGTAGAATCTCCCATGAAAGTATAATTAAAATTTAGGTATATTATTAATGAAAATATTTAATATTTATATCATGGAATAAGTAAATAATTGTTTAAAAATGATAAATTAAATGTATAAATTTTTGTAAGTCATAAATATTTAATTAATATTCTATTATTAATATAATTATTTAAAAGAAAATATATTTTTCGAAAAATAGAATAATAAATTGGTATTTTTTATCAAAATATTAAATAATAATTTTATTAGACATTAATTAATTTTAAAAATTGTTATAAAACATTATATAATTTTAAATTAAGATTTTTTTTGAGTAAATGATGATTTTAAATAAAAAATAATTTTTTAATATTTTGAAAATTATTTTCATAAAATTGAGTTCATTGTTAAATTCTATATTTTTCAAAATTGTTAGGTAAATTTTTTGGTATTTCTTTAAAATAGTAAAAAAAAATTGAATAGTAAAATACTGAAATTTACAGTATATGTACATTATAACTTTAATTCAATACTACTTGAGTAAGAATAGATGTAAGAACCATAATCATGTACTGTCCTTTTCTTTTTACTGTATTTATTAATGGAATCATCATTGTTTCTTGTATTGAGAAAAAATAATAAAATAATCAATAAAATAATCAAAAACATTCGTCTCCTCCACTATAAATACCCTCTCACTGCCTCTCCAACTCACACATCTTAAGCCATGAATCATGTCCAATTTACACCAAATAATCTTCCCAATTTCAATTCTTGTTCCCATGAGACTTTGGTCTAAAAAAATTTAAAATCCCAATCCCCTGAAGGATTTTATCATTGAGAAGAAATTCAAGAGGTGAAATCCTCTTTCACTTTCCATTATTTTCTTTTCAATTTCATTTATTTTTTTATCCTGACGTCTCATCACTTATCCAAACATGCATGATAACTCCAATATATTATATATTATATAATATTGTTTTGTTAATGTAAAATCCATCATAAATCACCTTTGGATATCTATTTTATTCTAAAACAGAAAATATCGTCTGTGATTGGCTGATTTACCGCCATCGTGGACAACATGTTTTCATTTTATATTATCACAATTAAGTCTAGTAATATTACCCTTATTATGGTCTAATAAGATCTTATTATATATTTAGTAATTAACATGATGTTTTATAACTATTATATATTCATAATATTAATTAATAAATCAAAACTAGTTTGTAAAAATCCCAAATTCACCAAAATATACTAATGTTCATCATTAAAATTTTATCTAATGAATCATAATCATGTAAAAATGATATATAAGACCATTTAATCTTTTTAAAGATAATTAATAATACTAAATATTAATTTTTTAGAATTAATCCCTTTTTACATGAACTTCAACACATTGATATAGGTGAAACAATCATGAAATCCAAGGAAAATGACACTCATGAATGAGGAAGTTGAATCTTATAACTCATAAAGAATACCATAAGTGAACTAAATAAATATATAATAAATAAAATAAACATTGAATTGTTTGTGTATTAAATTATTTATGTATCTAATTTCATTATCCTAGACATTATGTAAAATAGATGAATGATTTCAGACGTAAGGTAAGGTTTGCTTCTTGAAAAACCATTTTCCCTTTGGGATACACTTTCTCTCTCTTGTGAAAAATGTAATTATTATTTATTTTTTTTATAAAAATTATAAATTTTGTATATATGTTAAAAAAATTTTTATATAAATTCTTCATCTTAATTTGATGGTGAAACTCGTGTTTTATAAGTTTTGTTTTCAATTCATCCATGTATGCAGTCCTGATTAAAGGGTATTTCTTAATTTCTTACCCATTTTTAAGTACACAACTTAATTTGTTTTAACATAATAATGGTTTAAAAAAATCATACCATTTTCTTAAAAAATCTCTAATATATTCAATTGTATTACGTAAACAATTTTGCCTTTCCCTCCTTAATGTCTCATATATTTTATCATCAACCGCACTGAAGTGGCCCATTATTAAAGTTTCGTGAAACCTCCTTTTACATGTTTTCACTTTAGTTGGACATATTTTATTACAAAAACCTAATTTCATTGTCTATAAATTTTATTTTTTGGGATATTGTTTTTATAATATAATTTTAGTATAAATAAAAATTATTTTTACCAAACAACTCTTCTTTGCAAATTAAAAAATGTTACTTCTCTCAATAATTCCTTGATTATTTTATTAGGTTATTTTCATATATTTAGAAAAAGCAGTATTGAATCGTATTATTAATTATTATTGGTTATTTATGATATTATCTATCATATTTTATTAAATTGATTATGATCAGTTTGACTCTGGATGTTCTATATTGATACGACTCACCATATTACTCAAAATGTTTTATGATTTTGTTAAATATTTGGGGAAAGTTTTAAACACATCATATGATAGTTTAAATAATATTTTATATGTTAATTAACCCCTTAATATCAAGAGTTAATGGGAGTAGTTATGGGATTAGTAGAGCCTGATATATCCCCTCAATTCATTGGTAGGTCTCATGAGACCAAACAGATAAGAATTTGGTCAAGGCCTTACCTATTAGTTCAGTCATCTTGGTCATGTTCTCAATGAAGTTTTATAATTTATAGTATTATGCATTATCCCTTAATGATATTATTAATTTAAAATCTTTTTTATCATTGAACAAGTATAATATGGATTGTTATTTTTCACTCTCATGTGATTATATATATAGAATTATGGATTCATATGTAATTCCTATCTTATTATGATCAAGAATTAATTTTAATGGCCTCTGTTTTTAGTTATTCACCTTGACTTTTTTTATGTTTATATTATATTCTAGTGAATTTTTACATACCCTTACTACACATCTGTTCTGACCCCTTTATTATGTTTTATTTTTCCTTAGGATTCGAAGATGGATGTTATGTATGACTTGTAGGGATAGTCAATGAGTTTATTGATTTCTCTAAGGGAGTTTCTATGTTGAATTTCACTTCAAGTGGTAATGTAACAATTATTTTGGTTTCTTGTTCTTCCATTTCTACTGAACTATATAGACCTCCATGATATGAATTCATTATTTATTATACCAATGTAATAATGTATTACATCGACTATGATATATTGGGGTCACGGTCATTACGTTAATGTTATAGAATGTTTCTAAATTATGTATGCATATCACTAACATATATACCAATATTATTATCTCTTACCTTTATTGATTAATACGGGTCTTATGATAATTTTTTTGAATTACCCAGATATTATATTTCCATTGGATTATATTATGAGGGAGGATTCTGCAATAGATTTATTTCCATGGATAGTTCTTATGTTTTTTAATCATAATTTATATCATTATGTGGAAAACATATTTATATACATGAAATGAATCTGATGGGTGGGACAAAAATTATATGCTACTCCAATTTATTTAGTAATGTATTTATCTCACGAGAAGTCATATATGGTATTGGCATGTAATACTAATCAATTGTGGGACTCATTACACCATGTAATGTTGTCTTAGAAGATAGTCTTGACTTACCCTTATGAAATGTTTAATGTTTCAGCCATATTTCCTTTGTTTCCACGATCTCATGAAACCATTTTTAGTAAACTATTATTCTAGTTTATTACTTATGTGCCTTTTCTTTTATAATATCATGTTAAACCATTGAGTCACATGTTATGATTCTATATCATGTTTATTACCTTACTGGGCTTCTTAGCTTACCCCTTTCATTATATATTCCATAGGTTATCTCTTGATATTTTAGGAGCTCAAATGGATTTTAGGATCTCACTATTGATAATAAAAAAATTTCCATGTTTATATTTACTTTTATGTAATATGAACCAATTATTCCAAATAAAATAGGTATTAAAAATCCTTATGTCAAATTAATGATTATTTATGTTTAAGAATCACATAAAAAACCTATAAAAAGGCTTAGGTCGCAATAATTATAATCTCATTGTGAATGAATCCCAGTTACTGTATGATATAATGTATTTAAATCTCATACAACATACTCAAATATTCTAAATTCTTAAGGATAATAAGATAAATGAACACATCACATGAATTTTTTTTAAGATTAATGGGAACATCAATATATCTCACCCAAATATAAAATAACATTAAATATCACTTTTCTTGGAATGTATATACACATCCTCAATCTATCTAAATAGAGGTAACATATATTGTACTCATCGTATGAGTAACAAAATAACATCTTGTTTCAAAATAAACTAATGTAATGATCACAAACCTACAAAAACACCTTCTAATTAACATATCCTCAAGTATGAAATGAAGAAGGTATCAAGGAATGATTGTTCTCTTTTTGCGTATCTTATAAATAATATATAGTGGTGATTATATATGAAAAATTAACCACAGGTATACATAATATATAATATATAAAACATTATATTATATACATAGTGTGTTATCAAGTAAAAAAACCTGTATTTACTCATGATTTAATTCATAACTAATGTTAATATTCACATGGTGTCATAAAATATAACACACTCTTATTATTTTTCAATATTAGGAAAAAATGCCCTATAATGGTGGAAAATTATAGTGTCACAATGTTTCACCATTTCTCAAACTTAGAAAAATTATTTCTCCATTATGGCAGAGACTCATACTACATATCACAATATTCAATTTTTTTAAGAAAATAGTTATTATAAAATAAAGGTGAAATAGATTTTACATGGTTCTATCATACTAGGAGTCATTATTTGAGATCGTAGAATTGATTTATAGATATTCCAATAAATCCCCATTCTACTGGTTGGTGATTAAAATCTTTAGGAAATGCACAATGATCATCCATGGTCTATGATAAATTACTTTACTTCACTCCTTTCTTTATAATTGTATTATAAGAAATTATTTTTTGACACGATATATGAACTACTGATAATTATTGAGAAAAAGTAACAAAAAATAATAAGGGTGTTCTCTATTATTCTGTAATATACACCACCTTATAAAAATGTAAATATAAAAAAAATCTCTTCCCACCAATATTTTCCAGGATATACTATTTATATAACTCCCACTTCAGATTCCATATTTTCAAATAACAACAGAATCGCATTGTCCTCTTCATGGTATTCTCTAAATATTTTATGTCTCTATTTTTCTTTCATAATAAGAATTATTTTCATTCATATAATTTAATTTGAATGTATATTTCAAATATTGTACACATTGTACCTGTTCTTCTTTAAATTCATCTAATAGATAATCTCTTGGTAAATATTTAACTCTTAAAATTATTTATATGGATAGTGGTTATCCCAAAACATCCTAAACATCTATCCAATTTCAATACATCATTACTTTTCAAATTACATAATTTGTTTCAATAACCAAGACCCAAATAAATCCATTATAGGGAAACTAGTTTGTTGTTACTTCTAATTTCATCGACTAATAAATTTTTTTGTGTGTGATTGGATTCTTCATAGTGAATTATCTATTTTTTTGTAAAACACCCCACACACCTTACTTTCAATGATCATAATTTTGTGGGATAATCTATATTATCACAATGAAATCCATGTACTATAGTATAATTCAATTTCGTTCAATTCCATATGATTTTTTTTTATGGTTTGACATGTATCCTCATTCATAATATTCCAAAAATATTTTTATTACAATTACACATGAAAATAAGTTCAATCTCAAGCATGTATTTTCAAGATTCACCAGTAAATTTTAGTTTAAATAAATCTTATATAACATTAATAATAAATTTATTATTCTGATATACCAATTGATTTAAAAATAAATAACTATATTATTGGGTTTTTTTATTTTATTACTATTTCTTCATATTCTGACTGAAATGATTTTTTTTGGATTAAATCTTTTTAACAAGAAACACCATCAAAATGTCAAAGAAAATCCTCATCTTCCATAACATGAAAAAACATAAAATGAAATAAATTCAAAATAAATCAAGAATTACAAAATTTGGATTCAATATATGACCATCGATAAATGATAACTGAATGTCTTATTTTCAGAGTTCAATTTTCACTTCATCTCATATAGTAAATTAAACCAATATGGGGTAATTTTAATGTGGAAATTCCATTTTTGGTTAAAAGATGAATTTTATAGCTTCCAAATATCATTTAATAATATTAGAAAATCATTCATATAATCTAATCTCTTTATATCCCATGTGATTGAATGATAAATATGCCATATTTTTTCTGCCTTTTTAATTTTTTTTCAAACTAATTTCATTATTTTGTCATTCCTATCATATTTGTATGGGTCATTTGATAAATCCTTCAAATGAACACTATTAAGGGGTTAACTTCAATGAACAGTGATGATATAAATAATAGTGATATTAGGATTCATAATAATCATGTTCAAATATTTGATCAAAATCCAAAAAATTTATCCCACTACAACATACAATGATAAGTTGTTTATAATTATAATTTTCTTAAAAACATAAAACATTTTCTATAATATCATCGTCAACATATTTGGAAAATATTCACTCAAACACTAATCTTATAATTTTTTTCAAAATTTAAAATAAAACATTTTATATTGAAATAATACATTTAACAACAAATCCAAAACATGTTTATTATTTATTGTGGCATTTACATTGAATTATCTACTAGTATACTTTAATCATTAAATTTTGACATCTTTATGTTCAAACATACTCCCAATTAACTCAGATAAATGGAATTTTCTCTAAAATAAATTATAAGGATAAAAAATAATTACTATTAGAAAATGAAACAAACTTTTTCTTGGGAATTTTTTACAAATAATCTATTAATACCCATGCCTTATATGAATTTTGTTGTGTTTTTAGAAGAATTTTAAAAAGTTGTTTTTATTCTATAAATTTTTTTATTTTTAGATGGTGGGAACCCTTTACTAATATTTTATAAGATAACATGAATATAATAATTTTATCATGGGGAAAAACCTTTTATCAATGTCTTATTTTCAAATGATTTTATAAAATTAGATACATCACGAACCATGGGTATCAAAATCAACATCTTATATTATTCATAATAACATTACTTTAAAAACACATTCTCTTATTGCATAAGATAATATAAGATGAAAAATACATGTAGTTTATATATTTTAAATCTATTTTATCATTGACGTACTAATTTTCATCCACATCCTTTATGTTCCAACTATTATTAATAAAATAGATTAAACATTAAAACTCTATCAGTTAAATAATCCTTTTTTATACTTCTATACATATTTGCACCATATATATAATTTAAATTAGGTATTATATACTGTTCAATAATGAAAAATGTATTTATATAACATTAATACTAGAAAAAGAATCACGAAGGTCATTTTTTACCATTAATGTATTATATGTAATTCCTCTTCTAATGACCAAGTTCGCCATAATATATGAACATCCCCGCTAACCAGCCACCTCCATTAGGTTTTGATAACATATTATTAGTATTAGATCCACCAATAAAAATCTTTAATATTATAATTTTACTCTTCTATGTTTTCAACACAACACCCAATCTCATACCTACCATGTCCTACTTAGATATAACCTACTTATTTAATAGATCATTTAATGCTTTATTTAATTAATTTATATTGCATTTCATAATAGAATGTTAGAAACTTTATCAAAATAATCATAGAATATATTCCATATCTTGATAAATCCTTAAAATAGAACATAACATGTATATGTTATTAACACACTTAACCATATAATTTTTAAGAGTAGATTCTGATGTTTCTTTAGTTATATAGAATATAAAAAAGGAATTTTAAACTTATTATATCTCATTCCAATTTAGTTCGTGATATATATTATTAAATATACTTATTATCTATAAAAAATTCATAGTAAAAGGTTTATATTACAAATTAGGATCTCTATATACAATTAATAGAGTCAAAACATTAAGTTGGTATTTTTACTACTTTTTAGAATAATGAAGATTTATTTATCAAATTGATTTATGAGAAATCTACCCATGAAGGGGGAAATCTAAAAAATATATATAAATTTATATTTTAGAAAAAATCCTATTATTTTAGTAGTCTATTATTTTTATTCTATTTATATTCGACTTTTATAAATTTTTTATGTTATATTCATGAAAATGATGATGTGGTTTTATCTAAAAAATAACTTCTTCAAATGAGTATCATGTATTACAGTAATTTAATAATGAATTTTATTATTATCCCATACCACAAAAATTATAACTTATTTAATTTAAAATAATATTAATTTAACACCCATGATCCATTTGATAATAAATAATTGATTTACTTTTTTGCTTCTATTACAAATATGCTATTTAGGTAGACAATCTTGTCAATGATGTCATATACAACTCTAGTATAGTTGAGTAAAAAATCCTTTCTCAAACCCATCATAATGATTATCCAAAACACTATTTATTTGGTATATTGAATTTTATGGATTCCTTTTTATGGGTAACCTAAATATCACGATATATATATGTGAAACTCATCATTTTTAGGTCAGAAAAAACATGTTTAATTACATAATATAATTCATCGGAACTCTTATTTTGTCGAACCTACCTATTATAATGGAAAATGTGCTGGAAAATGTTCAATGTGGAATGAATATGACACATTTCATTTTTGGGGATTTAAAATATATTTATATTATCTAATTAATTACATTGATGTTCTCTTTCATATCACTAGTCCATTTTTGTATCTTCTTCATTTGTTGGAGCACCCTTTTTTGAAGAATAGATACTTTGGTTAGGTGTGGGGAATTTACTAAGAGGGAAAAATTAATTTTATCATCTTCCATGTTTGTTACAGGGTCCCTAAACATTGGAAATTATTTTAATTCCAAAGCATCTTTTACCATGTCCCTTAGTGTTTGTCGATGCCTCCTTAATTTCCCTTGTCTCTATGTGCATACCCAATCCTCATTGTGTGAATATTATCAATGTGTTCGACCATGTCCCCAATTTTTTTTTCATCTTAATGGACTTTTTCACACTAGGATATGGAGGTATTTTCCCATAGATTTGTGCTATATTCTGATGTTACCAATAAACCCCTCTATCCCATTTTAGTGGAAACCCCTAATAGTGTAGAACAGGACAACCAAAGAGCATCTAAAAATATTTCCCAGTCCCTACTCAAATTTCATGTTTGAAAATATATGGGATTTAATAGAATTTTGGGGCAATTTTATTATTTTTAGAATTTAATACATACACATTCATGGAAGACAACTCTCCATATTATCCTTTAGAAAAAGGGAGGTTGACCACCCTCTCATGCACTCATCACTAGGGAGACACTTAACCCAAAACAATAAATAAGGCTAAACTCTTCACTTCCTAGTACCATGGTGTCACTAAACCATACCGTATTACTGGGTAACACCTCATCTTACCCCAAGGTAGGGTGACCATTTTCCTTACTTTATACTATGTTAATGCGCTCCCTAATCTCCCAACTAGGGTGGACATTAACCTTGGCCACCCAATAGGGTTCTAATTCACTATGGTCCCTATAATATGGTATAATGTTCCCCATATATCCCTAGATTATTGTTCCTTTTCCCAAGTCTCCTACAAGTATGTCACCCTAACCCAAGTCATCAAAATGGGTTCCTAGATGCCTAGGCTCCAACCATGTCCTCTTGAGATATATTAATAGGAAACTCCCATTTGTATAAACCCCAAAAATCATATATTTCATTCATAAAAGTATTTTCCTGGTAAATACTACCCATGTGATAAGAACCTCATGTTAATCATGATCACATGATACCTTTTTAAAGGGGGTCCCTATCATGTGGATAATGATGAAACCTCCTTGGTCTCATGATACTAATCTTAGCTGCACCATATATAGTATCTAATTGTGTTGATAAAACATATAAATTCTTTGATACACATAATTCTAAAAGGATATATAAAGGTCCTACTAATACGTGTAATCCCTAGACCCTTCCATAAAGACACCAAGCTTTTTAGACACATCCTGTAAGCATATTTTTAAGACATAAACATATCTTTCATAATCCCAATAATGTTAGGGGTCCCCTACTGATTATAATCCCCACATTATGCCTTGAAACTAAGTAATGTATTGGGTTAAACTATGATGTGATACTCACAAATAATCTTTATCTTCATTCTTAGTGTGTCATATTTCTAGCGAGCCTTACTATACCCTATCCAATCTCATTTCCAATAAACATGATGAACCATTAGGGTTTCCAATATATTACATCCACTCCAAAAAAAAATTAGATCATTTCTCAAAATAATTATAGTTTCATGAATATAAACAACATTGAATAATTGTATTTCCTAATTATATAAAATTCAATGGACTAGTAAAGTCATATGAATTGAAATCATGATACCTGACTAAATAATCATTTATTTATGTTAACATGGATATGTTTGATATCTATTTTTGGTTGGAAACCAGCACCCCATAGGCCCTTGATGATTTACATTAAAAGACACTTCACTATGTCCTAAATGAATTACCTTAAAGTAACTTCACTTGGCTTGGACTAAAATTATATAAAAGCAGTCACATCTAGCCTTTTAAAATGACTATAAATGTGAATATGTGTCACGTTATGTGAAATATAAGTATAATAGTACTAATTACCTTAATGGGGAAACATGAGAATACAATTTCTAAGGTTTGAATCCATCTCTGGATTACCTGACATCCTCTCCAATTGTTTATAAATACTAGAGTTTCCATTTTTTGGACATTAAATAATTGTTTAATCACTAAGTAAATAGAAAATGGGGAACCCTTAACACATATAATTGTTCACAAAATTTCATAGTTTTTATTTATTACTTTCTCAGTGGAAACTATTATTAATACTATTAGTAGAAAATATCATGAAGATATTTTAAATCTGTAAGAATTTCTTGGAGTATTAAATTAACCCCTAAAGAGGATTATATGATCCTATCCTCCCCTCATTTTGACACTTGTTTAGCATAATGTTCCACTTTTTGGGTTGAGTTGACTAGGTACCATTAGAAAGAATTTTATTAATTAATCAAATATCTATGAGTATAGAAACTAATTAAAAATTGATTTATTAACAGAAAAAACCAATCCTCTATTTATGATAGAGATAAATTGGTAATTGGTTTTTATACTTCATTGATGGGTTTCATTCTTTTGTTTTCCTTCATGAAATGTTTACATAATCCCTCCAATATGAAATTGAATAACTCAATAAAAATCAAATTCCAATAACCTTAACAATATAGTAGTACCTATAAAAGTCAATGGTCTATTGTTCATACCATGCTAAACTATCATACATATGCATTGACTAGCATGAAAACTATGGCCTAATGGTTCTGACATATGTTTTCACCAACCAAACACCTTCATCAATAGTTGGTGAATTATCTACTCATGAAGAACCATATAAATAGCTTTATCATGACATTGGATATTACTCAAGAAAAAATTTAGGATTTAAATCCCAATTTTATATTAACAATTTCCATAATTTAGGAATATATAAATAGAATGTATTAATCTCATTTATTCAGAAAAAAAGTGAACACATGTTTCCCTATAAATAATATTCTCTATATTACCCACTATTCTAGCACTTATTGTTCATTTTTATATTTTTATATGAGTAATTTATAAAAAATGGTTTTTTGGGTTATATATTAAATTGAAATAAAATTTAGAAAAAAGATTTTAGAAGACATAATGATAGTGATTGGGAGAATTCTAATGTGTTCAATGATAACTTCAATATTTCAAAATCACATAAAACAATAAGAAGTGTCAATAAAAGTTACTATGACAACCACAAAAAATTTATTATTTATGAAATTAAAAATCTACTCAAGGATCCTAAACTTGATCAGAAACTTTTTTTCCCTTCTCGTATATGGGAAATTACACTCTTCAATTGAGTGAAGGATCATGATCACACATATAGATAAACAAATATGACTAAATATCCTTTAATACAACCCAAATAATATTTTAATATGTCTCATTTAAATTAATTTATTAATTTATCAGAAAATATATAGGATAATCCATTATGTTGATTGAATATGGGGTGATAATCACCTCATCCACTCCTCACCATTATTATTTCATAGAACTGGTGTAATAAATTTTCCAATTCAAAACCAAAGTTCAAGAATACCAATTTTTCTCACTTTAGACCACCAAAAATTACTTAATATTACTACGTCATATAGTATGATATTATATATACTTTCTAGTTTTTGCAAAACACAAAGAAATAGGGGAGAGAACACACTAAAGATGAATAAAATAAAATAATATTATAAAGTAAAAAATAAATAATAATAGTGAAATTTATCCAAGATTGATGTCCATGGAATAAAATTATAATATCATATTTATTTAAAAATAGTGTGTACTGAAATATTTTTATGTAGTGAATCTTCTTTTAATTCTTCCTCCTAGTCTACAGTGTAGTGAGTTGTGAGTTCCTTTTCCCCTGACATCAACAACATGTATATCTTGAGGGTCTATATTTTTTTAATGATAATTTATAGAATATTATTTCATTGAAATCCCTTCATAGTATATGTATATTCAATATATTTTTTGATGAATGAATCATGAAAATATTAGAGAAGAATTGTATGATTCCCCATAAACAAAGAATTAGTTTTTAGTATAGCTTATCCTTTCTCTATTTTGATAATTTTATTTTTAAATTCTACATTCCATATACTTTTGAGAAAATATAAATATATCATTCTTAAATTATACTAGGAAAATTATATTAAATATTTACATATTTAATTTTCTCTATGTACCAAAATCCTATACATGACAGCCTACCTCTCAAAAATATTATGTATCCATTCCTCAGAAAACCATTAAATATTTTATATTTCCACCATGTAGAAAAGGTTATATATCAGAGTCCAAACACATAAATAATCATAAATATTATGTTTTCCTTAGTTGTAAAATCATAAAACATATGTGTCACCACCAATCTAATTTAATTTTTTTAAAAAATAAACATTGTTTGGGGTTTAGTGGGAATAATCAAATCAATAACTTGGGAAAACATATTTTTTGAAACCTTTGAAAAAGATAAAACAATATTATATAGAAATGAACACCAAAAATTAATATTGTAGATTAAATAAAACTCAATATAGATACATTTTCCCCTGAAATAATATCTCAAAATGACAACATGTTCAAACATGCTAGAAAAAAATAGACATCAATATCCATTACTAGTGATCAATCCAAGGATGTGCTGATATTTCTAGGATAGTCCTTTGATGTTGAGTGTAAGATAAAGGCATGGATGATCTTATAAGGATCTAAAAATTTATATTAATTCCCTAAACATATTATAAAATGAAGTAAAATACCCATTCACTATCGAAACATTCCAATATATGTGTGTGAGAAAATATAGTATATTAATTTCATCCATGCCATGTGGGTCCTTATACCCCTTTATCTTGACCTTATCAGCAATGGGATACTTTATTTAATGTTTCCATGCATCTTTGAGTTCCTAATATAATGTATTTACCACTAATTTATTGGAATAAATAATTTTTTAGAATATTACAGAAGATAATAACCATGTTTTTCATATTAGTAGGGATCTAGGAACCATAGAATCAAGATCTATCCCAAAAACTTCTAATATTGAAGTCATATGTTCCTAAAATCTGGAAACATTATATGTTTATTTTATTATCATGGGTCTCAGTAATGAAGGTTTATCTTTATAGTTTTTGGTTTCCTCCCATTTATTCTGTCACGACAATAAAATAGACCAACGATCATCTTTCTATACCCAGTATTTTTCTATGTCTGGACCTAGTGTGATCTAATGCCATAGTTATGGTAAAATTATTTCCGTTGGCATACTTATGAAATTATATAGCCATTATTTACTCAATCCATGGCTATATGTACATATACATCCACGATTATTTAAAACATCGGTAGTTGGGGAGGTGAGAAACTGGAGGGCCTCACCAATTTTACTTAGGAAATTGGAGGGAATTTCTATTTCCATTATTTGGAAACACCATAGTGGTTTATTTGGATACATACATAGTTTTTTATTACTATGGAGATATGTGTATAAGGAATAATTTATAGACATATTTTGAAAACCCCATCGTGGTTAGTTTATCTAAAACAATTGTAATAAAAAAATACGGAGAAAAGCCTCTATTGAATCAACCATGGCCATAATTTTAGAAAACTATGGCCTAAGACTATGTGATATTAAATATATCAATAGTTTAAAAATCAATGGAAATATTAGTGTCATTAAAATATAATTATATTTTCAGACTTATTTGAAACTATTAATATAAACTTATATAATAGGGTGCATGATGGTGGTAAAGTGAAATATATAATTTGGAAGATGTTTCATGATCAAAACATAGTGGTTTTATTTAATTTTTCAAAGCCTAATATTATAGTTTAGTAACCTAGGGAAATAAGTGTATTATATATATCCAAAATACATGGTCCATGAGGAAAATGTTAATAAAAAACCCATTTCATTGGATTAGTTAACCGATGTTATATGTTTCATTAGCATTACATAAGGCCAAGATCTATATATACAATAGAAAATGCTAACCTAATGACATTATTTCATATTTTGGTAGTAGGACAGAACTTATTACAGTAAAAATATGATCAATGATATATTTATACCATGGAATAAAGATATGGACTTATTTTGGGTCTATTTATATGATTTTAAAACATGGAAATATTATGAATTTGTTGTTATGTTAATGAAAACCCGTTATTTTTGTTTTTTTAAGAATCTTAAAACTCACCAGATTTGTAAAATTTTGTATTCTAATTTTTCATTCTATGACCATATTGGATTTCATAATCATCCAACATATATTATTTTTAATATAAAAAATCAAATGACCCACCATCTAGGGTAGTGTGCATAGCTACAATTGAATCCTCCATAAAGCCTCAGAATTACTCAAAAGTAAATGGGATAACATGTTTCTTTCTTCTTATTCCATATCAACAAAATATTTCATCCCCCAATATTTCAATCCAAAAAATCATTATTAAAAATATTATAATTATTTTTTTGTCAAATTGTTAAATAGAACCATATTATATAATATTTTAAAGGGATAAAACTTAAGTATAAAACTTGACCGATAAACTATTAAGAAAAATGTTGCCAGAAACATTACCCTATTCAATAATAGTAGAGGTAGTTCTTCCTATGTTAGTGCACAAGATAGAAAATGATAGATAAATCAAAGGCTCAAGGAAATAATTTGATATTTTATTTCATCCAATGATAAGAGTCAGTACAAATGACATTCCATCCCCTTCTAATAAAAAGGTTCATCAAGTTTGTCAATAAATACAAATCATATAGATTTCATTCCTATGGATGTATATATTTGAAAACTATTTCAAATATTATTGTTTAGTGTGAAGTAGAACCATTAGGTGATCCACCATCCACCATATGAAATGGTTCATTTGTTGTCTTCAATGAAATAAACAAATAAATTTATCTTTTCTGTGTATTCACATCCCCTTACAAATACTTAGTGTTCTTGATTATTAATAGGAGGCTAAGGAATCATTTATTTAAACACTCACATGGGAAAAATCATTATCATGATCACCATATTTTTAAAAACACTATCATTACAGATGAGCCTACTTTGATAATCATAAATGCATTACCCCACTACGAACACATTATTATGGATCTTCTTGGAAACAAATACAAACACTAAAAGTATTCATAGTTGATTGTTTTGAATAATATCATTGAATTTAGATAGAATCTTCCATGAATGTTGAAACAAAATTCCGACCAATTTCTTGTTGATGAAATGGTAAAAATTATCAATTAACTAAACACCTAATATCCTATGATGAAAACCACTGTGATGATGCCATTATATGTTGAAATGTGAGGATAGATCCTTTTAAGATTCTCACCTGGTTAGTTTTCAATAACTATAATCACTATCATCCAAAATCCACTCTACCATTGGATGCGTAATGATAGATTTATATTAGTATAAATACATCGAATAATATGTCACATATCATCACCCTAAACTAATAAATCATATATATTATTTGTGATACAAATAATTTTCTATGCATGTCTTTATGTGTTTAAGTAAAATATTATGTATGTAATATTTCTCTTAAAAACATTAAATATCAACTTCACCAAATTGGAAAAGGAAAAATGTCATATGTAGTACTCTGTAATCCTAAACATATCATACATACCATCCTCTGGTGAAGAATATGCTACATCAACTTTTGTTTCCGCTAATATGTTATGTATCATAATATTTCCATTTTTTCTCAATTAGTAAACCATGAAAACACAAACATAGATTATGATGTTTTCATGTTATTTGGAATCAAACTTCATAAAATAATTACAATGGCATGATTTTCATAGTTATAGATATGTTGTGGTGTTATTTATCATTGAATATATATTAAAATTGTCAATCTTTTAGCTCTCATCACTCCTCCATACATAAACTATAAAAAACCAATGAAAAAAAAAATTTATTTTAATAAAATAAAATATTATCCAACCTAATTATGGCTACTAAAATAAAAAAATATCTATAGAAATGATTTATCCATAATTTAAATTATTAATAAATTTCTAGGAATCTTAATCTCTTTCTATTTCATTTTATGAAAAATAAATTGTTCTTGTAGTTATATAAGAATATAATTTAGTGTAATTAAGATTTTTAGAAGTGAAAATTCAGAAATCCGTCCATTATATATTTCATGCACCCATTATCCATTTCTAACTTCCGTGATACAAAAAAATTATATTCATATAAGTATATCTCCCTATCTACTTCTGCGATAAATATTCCACCCACCAAAATCCATTAATTTTTAAAATTTAATTAGAATACTATATTTTCTTTCAAATAATTGGTATGTACTAATCAATTATTCAGAATTACAAATGGGTTCGATTGTTACTGACACTGTGAGTGATTAATTATTTCAAAACATCATGTGGTATCCAAATTTGATATTTTACATTAGTTTAAAAGGACTTATATGAAATTATTTTATGTTGTCCCCTTTAGGTATTCATTTTCACAATAGAAAATATAAATAATATAAATTCTAAAATTACATTTTCATCATATTCTTAATTTTATTCCTTATAGTTATTTTTCATTAAAATTATCAATCAACTTATAAAATGAAATTTACCATGAAAATGTAGAAGAAAATCAATCATAAATAATATAAATTCACCAGTTTTAAAACCATTTCCTTCTATAAAACTATCATATCATTTATCACGATGTTCAAAAAAAAATTATTCCAAAAAATTCTTGCATAAAAGGATGTCAAACATATAAAATAAAAAATAAAATTTCATAATGAGTTTATTAAGAAGAAAAATAATCCTAAATTGATTTTAATGACACCCACACACTTATCCAACACTTGTCATTTGATGAAATTAGTGCCCAAAAAATAATATTTATTTGAAGTTTACATGGATAAAAACAACGTAGTTATTATTCCTAAGAGTTTTGGGTCATGATAGTCTTCCTCACACACTACAGAAAACAATAAAAATAACATTCTTACATAATAAAATTTTAAATCCAATAAAAAATAGAATCATATAAATGAAATTTTATTAATAAGGATTAAAAAGAAGACAAAAATAATGAAAAATTGGTTTTAACCCAAAAAAGAAATTAATTTTTAATTACCACCAGTGTGAAGTACTAGTTGTCACCCAAAATCAAATGGTGGGTTTTGTTTCATTGATAAAACCACTATATATTATTTTTTCCATTTTTCATGAGTGGACATTAGCCTCGGAGAACCTAATAGACAAAGTCAAATGTTCCAAAAATTCAATATGTAAAATGTGAATTGAAAAAGGGGTGGGGAAATAGTTAAAGTGGTCTTATAATTATATATTGTTTCATCCTTCATTTAGTAGTAAGGTTGATATTGATGTGTAGCTAAATTACCATAGGCGATGAATTTTTTTCTAAATGTTTTATATACAAATATTTAATTTATAGTAAACATTTATACTAAATTGTAGGTACCTAAGATTACTCATAACATCAAAGTCCAACTGTGTAATTGTTTCTTCGTAATAGACAATCTATAGTTTTGTTCCAGTATTCATAGACTCTACTAGAACATCATGTTCAAACTGAAACATAATTATCTATTCCACATTGGGATCTTATTGTTTTTATTCACTCTTTAGGGTTATATTTGGCTTGTATATAATTTAATTAAAACACAAAAGAAATTAGAAAATTGTTAACGAAGTGAATATTTAATTGAAAATGAATCTATACATTGTCATTCTCTATTGGGTGGATCAAAAAGAAGCTCTATCTTGATTAAATGTAAATACACTGGATCCTGTAAAAGAGGGTAGTATACCAATAATTTTTTTTTCAAAGAACAATATCATTTTTTTGTGTTCTTCCAATGAAAACTCTACAGGTCTTAAGTAAAATATGGTAAACAATGATGGTTAGTTTCCATTTGAATTTCAAAAAATATACATAAAAGATGTCTAGGGTGTGTCCATAATTCTCTAATGTCTCATTTTTAGTCTTTTTGATTTTTTTTCTATTCTATTAGATAAATATTGGAGTCAATTTAGTATATTGGATTACAAATTCTAGGGTTTTTTTTAATTTTTTATTATTTTTTGATGGTTCAAGTGGTGATAAAGGTTCTAACACCCTAGGATGGTGAATTGTGGTGACCTTAAGAGGAGTGACAATGTCCTTGATATTAGTGCAAGGATCAAGTCGTGGTGTTTTTACCCCATCTTCCTCCTATTCATTTGAAATTTTTATGTTTTTCTTTCAAATTACATATTTTCTTTTGTTTCTGACTGAAATTTGAATTTGTAGGGGGTTTCTCCCATTAGAATTTGTCATGTAGAGTAATATATTTAGTTTTAAAATATGTTACATTAATGGTAGTTTTTTTGTAATATTTGGATTTAAAGTTCCCACGTAACCTAGAATGGTTTATTCGAAAAAAAACTGTATTGGAATATATGTTCCTAGAAATATTTGGGGGGATTATTATTAATGTGTTTATTCTACCTCTTGCAAATCTTCTTCAGAAAAATATAATGGTTCTTCAACTTTTACTTCCTTTTTCAAGTTACTCAATTATTGTTTTTGGGTGGCTTAAATCACTTATATTACGTGATTCAACTCTCCAATCCCACATTTTTTCTCCATAATTTTATATTCTATTGGAAAATTGTTATTTTTTCTTTCTTTAACCTCCTATGGTGTGTGTTCTCCATTATTCAGATTGTGTGGGAGTATATAAAGTGGTTTGGATTTTTTCCATTATTATAGTAGGATATATTGTCCAACCTATTGATATATACCAATGTTTTCCTAAATTATTTAACATTTTATTGCTCATTTTCCACATGTGAAATAATAGATGGAATTGTATTAAAATAATATTTGTAAGTGTGGTTCTATGACCTCAAAATGAGTATATAAATCTCTTTAAATTAAGAAAAAAATTTAAGAACCAGTAATGAAAGATACAACAGCGATTATCAAACTTTTTGGAGAGGAAAAATGAAATAGTAATAGAAAAAAATATAAAATTGTGAGTACAAGTTATGTAAAACAAGAATAATTAAAAATTCATCAAAACATAGTGCTCTCTTAGATCATATCCATGGTAGTGGTGAAATATTTTATAAATTTCCCCATTAATGGATATAGACACTTAATTAACTAATCCGCTATATATTGAAGAACACTAGTCATTGGTTTTTCCTTATGGATATAGGATTATATTATATTCTATTATTGTACTTTTTTTATTTTTTTTATGTTTATAATGCAATAGATATGGGATGACTTTTGTATTTCTTTATGAAATTGAATCAAAATGAATAAATTCTTTCATAAATAATAATAAAGAGATATAAAATGGTCTTGGTATGAATTTAAATGACTCATATTATCATTTATATTTTTTCAAAATTATCTAACACAATTAGAAAACTCCATACCATTTTTTTAATTATCACCAACTATTTTCTTAAGAATTATTGTATCTATATACAAATGAATCCTATATTATATTAGAATCTCATTTTTACTATGTTTTGAGTTGGTAAAAACACACCTCAACCAAGTGAATGAACCTACTCACACACATAAAACACATCACTCCCTATCCATCCTCTTAAACGACATCAATCTAATTATATGAAGTATGATTCAAATTACTAGAGGAATTAAAATATTATTGGATTAGAGAATGTATAATTTTTTGTAGAAGATAATGAAAAAAACATCTCTTGCACTCATCACCTCCAATTATACAAAAAATTGGGTAATTGTATTTTAGAATTATATAATAGATTTTATGATTGATAATTTTATTCTCCTCAGAACACCGATAATGGGTTCATGCTCCAAAATCAAGCGTATGAGGTCACTACTACATCACAATGGTTAATAAACATAGAAAACTAAGGTAGTGAATAATATACTATATATTAATTGAATCAAATCATATTAGAATGCCGAAACAAAATAATCCTAGTTAAATCAATAGAAGGCTAAATTACAAGGAATTGAATTCAAATCTAAAGTCTATATCAAAATTAGATTATGGATATATTTATAATTAGTTTACAATATTATTATTCCACATATTAGAATTTATGGAAATGGGTTGTAAACCCTTTATTCCTTGATGGATTCCATGTGTATACCTCAATGTTTAATATTCTTTTAAATGATCATTTCTTGAATCATCTCATTACATTCCCTTAAAACTATCAAAAAATTAAATTCTAGATTGGTGAAATTCCACATGGAATTCTTAGAGAATAATCCCTTGATTCTTCCAAAATAGGGAATGAGTTTTTGCTATATATGGGATTTTTTATTTCAGGGATATCAGTTTTTACTTCCACACAACCTCTAATTTTAACAAAGGAAATATTAAATATGTATCAACTACACAATAAAAATTATTTAACGTATCACTATCGTAATATTTCACTATGTCCCAAAATCATATACACCCCCTTCAAACTTATAAAAACTGTATGGGTCTTTTTATCAAAGTTAAAATTTCTTATATATGATTCTTCTATAATTTTACCAAGTTTATTATGGTGTGTATGATCTCATTTATTTATAATTCTTCACATGTATCATCTTTTCAACATTAGAAATGATGGAAAACATACATATCAATTCTAGATCTTAAAAATATCCTAGTTAAAGGACCTGCTCTGAAAAATATTTTATAAATTATCTTCTTTATCAAACATATATAATGTATGATAATTGTTGCTATAAATATTTTATACATGGAATTTTGATCGTCAAAAATATGTTATGCACATAATGTTACTCTTTGAAAACATAACATATTAGATTTTTCTAACCTCCAAAGGAAGAATATGATATGCATTTCTCCTTAGTCCTCCATGATTTCATAGTTTCATCTTCTTTTATAAATGATATTATATACAATTTTACTTCAAACACTATGTTATATATTATCAGTTTGACAGTTTTTCACAAACCTATAAAAAAGTTAAAAAATCCATACTGTAATATTTATTCAAAATTTATTAAAAACAACTAAAATCATAACTAAAATACTATAATAAAATTTCAACATATGATTCTAAAAATAAATATATTCCTTTTAATTAAATAAAAAATTATTAAAAAATTATTAATGTTTTGCCTCTCATCAGTTGTCTTATCAATGATGAAAAAATAAAGAAAGTTTCCCTAATGGAAACATCCAACTATTTCAGAAAATTATCCCTAAATTGAAATAATACTAATATTTCATATCGAAGGGAGGTGTAAGAGGATTTACAATACAAATATACATCAACCAAAAAAAATTCTAGTGTAAATCATATTCATCTTTTTCCATTTCATTGGTCTTTTATACCTTGAATTTTATTCTAATAAAAATTATCAAGTCTAGGGAACATATAATGAAATATTTGTGTGTGTAGATAACAACTATAACTCAAAGTAATGATTATATCCCATCTATTTCGAGAACCCATGAGGCCCAGAAGCATAAACCCTAAGTATCATTGTGGAATTATCATATAATTGTTATCCAAAAGCATTATAGTTTTTCAATGTTTTCCTTGATGGATATATCAATAATCCCATCTAAAATTTGTAATATAATGAACCCTTAAGAAGGCCATGTCGGTGCTATATCATGGAATCTTGATCAGGATACAATATTATCCCCAAATGTAGTCATATTTTCTACTTCATCATTAATATTTTATGGTCAATATCAGCCCATAGCGCTGGGGGAATTATTACACCCACAAATATCTCCAGTGTCATCTATTGAAAATTAAGACAATTAGATTATGTAAATACCTTTTATAAGGAAAAATATGTTTCTTATCATGCATATCAATTTAGAAAATGTCATTATTATTAACCCAACTGATGCTACATAACATGATATTATCAAATAACATAATAAAGAGGATGACCACCTAGAGAATTCCTCCCACACATATGTATGAAATGAATTATTACAAACCTAAAATTGAAGGTATTCTCTTAATTCGGGATACCCAGAATGTATTTTGTTTCCAACCACATGATATTCTAGTTATAGAGAAAAATTAATAGGGGTGTACGTAACCACATTCCAACCATGGAACAATAAGGTTGAATTCATCATAATAGAACATAGGATTACTTAAATCAAGGCTATAATTGAAATTATTGAGTAAGTAAATTCTAAATTCCATAGGGAAAGCATACCCACTGGGTATGGTTTTCAGGAAAAGGCTATACAAATTTTAATTTACCCTCCTCAATGGGGTGTCTTTGTTTACCCAAAAAAATATAGTCGAAATCCCCGATAAATAGAGATCATTAAAATAAACCCATTTGAGAACACCATTACTTTTTTATCAAGAGATATATTTGATATGAATATATCGTTATCCCATCCATGAAATCCATTTAGGAATAACTATATAAATTCATAGATCACTAGTTCAAATTCATCAATTATACAAAGAAAGATTTTATTTTCAAAGTCAATTGTCAACTCAGGAGGTAATATGAACATTGCAAATACAATATGTTTTTACTACTATGATAAATTATTAGGAATGATTATATACACAGGTACAAGAAAATTGATATTTTTATCCCATGTGGATGGATTTGACTCATCCTCCGCCATACATTGGGAGTTTTAAAATCTAAACATTCAAAAGATTAGGTGATCTAAAATATCATAATTCCCATTTTTATTCTGTGTGTAGCCCAATGGTTGTTACCCGAGAATTGTAAGAGGTGGCCAAACATGAACTCTTTGTGTGGAAAAAAAACATTCCACCATTTTTCTAGTATAATTAAATTTCATTTTGGTTAATTTCACGCAAATTAAGTCTCCATCATGAATTCTTCTATAATTTTATCTCTACACTATGGATGAAAACAATCCTTGAACTATCTTATTGTAATAATATAGAGAATTAAAGATTCATAGATTTTATTGTGAGATGGAATAGTATGATATATTATTTAGAAGTACTGATTCCATAGGAACCTTATCTAGAGATCTTTATAGGGAACATATAACACGAGTTTTCAAACACAATCACTTCCATGAAGTACCCTGGAGGGTTTTGAGATTTTTACACTATAAAAAATCTTGGATATTTTATTTAATGAACCAATAAAACAAAAAATTAAATACCACAATCAATTATATGGAGGTTAAGAATACAAAAAAAATTATTATCAACCTAAATCCCAAAACAATGAGGTGAAAAGATATTGAAGCTAAAATGAAAAAAGAATACAACTTCTATAATGATAGGTTCTAGTGTAATTCATGTATTAATTTGAGAGAAACCAAAGTTAATTTATATAAATTAATATTCTAGATTAATTTTCATAGAATGATCACCCACATTATGTCACTTTTAATTATATTTTTCATCACATGATCTATTAATGGTTTATCTTAAAGGATCTATGGACTATGATAGTTTATGATCATCATGTACCATTTAAAAATCCTAAGTATCAAATGAATAATGTTTCATATATTCCCCCTAAATAATAAGAATAATAAGAATAATAATGAAAAAATCATAATATATTGATATATAAGAATTTTATGAATGGATAATTTATAAATCAGTTGATGACACTAATTCCATCATAGGTGGATGACTGAATCGATTGGTCATGACCCCAAATCCATCGGAATACTTCACTATATCACTTCCCACAACCCTGCTTCATTTTATTTTATGTATCCAGTGTAGAAAAGAAGACTTACGGGAAATAAAGGATTTGAATACTAGTTAAAACTTATATAAATAATATACCACCACTATTAGGAGAACATGAGTCATCCCACCATACATGAAATTAAACACCACAAAACTAAATGAAACTAAGGTAATTTTTCCAACAAACAAGATACTATTAATAAGATAAGAACAAGTTTCATAACCAATATTATTTGACAAACAATCAAACACACTGATAAAGAAGAGGTTTATGAACTGTGTGACATTATTTCAATAAAAAATTATTTTCTAGGATTAATAAATTTTACCATGTTCTAGTGAGGGAAGTACAAACAATCAAAATATGAATCTTATATAATCATTCGAGGCTCAATAGTGTTTCTCGTTCTCTAATTAGAGCATTGGAAAAGAAGAGTTTGGTTACTATTATTCTAGAATTTTAAGGCATGTTACAATTTAATTTTTTATTTTTTTTATTTATATAGTTTTTGTTATTTTCATTAGGTGTCTCATTGGGATTAGGTGTGGGATTTAATGTGTTGTCCAATGTTATTATCTAGAATGATGAAAAAATATATATTCTTATATTATATCATTTGATGTAATGGTGTGTCCAATGGAGTAGGGGAAATTACAGAACACAAAATTTTAGACTAGCATCACAGGGAATCCATGGGCATTGATCTATGATATAGATATAGTGGAAACACTATTGAGGGGGGTAATAATAGTGTTAGACCATACCTACTATATGTATATTTCACTATGGAGTAAGGGACATTAGTCCATACTCCCATGAGAGGTGGTGTTAAGGAACAACCTCTATGGTTTCACAGTATGCCCTAGCTGGGATGGTATATTTATTATGAGGAAGCCTAGTAGTTTTTACTATACCCCCTTATTTACCCTCTCATATTCTCCCATAACTCACAAATAACCTAAGAATCAATGGAGGCTTCACCTTGGAGATTTTTGGTCACTCCCCATTTTTTGGTCGTTCAATTTTTTCTTCTTTTAAAATTATGATTTTTGTGAGATGAAAAAAATAATTGAATTTTATTCCAATTTATTACTCTATATATTATTTAAATTTTCTAGAACCCTAATATGTGAATATTGTGTATTATATTTGTGATATGGTGCATTGTTCTTGAAATGGGTGACGATTCTGTGCAATTGATATTTTTTATGCTTCAAGTAGGAATTCATTTCCTTTTTAAGGATTTTACATAATGTTTAATGTCATAAATTTCATAAAATTTCATATATAAAACTAGGAAATCAATTTATATGGTATCAATTGGATCAGGTTGTTCTTTTTAGAAGTTGTTAAACTATTATTTGAGGATTTATGGGTTATAACTTGATTAATCTAGGAATTCCAATTCTGTTCATGGGTGATGATTGGGCTATCCACCCTAAAATTGTGAACTTGGTGGAACCATACATGCTCAGTTGAGGTTAAAATAAAATATTAAAATGACATATGGTTTAGGATAATTAACTCCCTTTGTTGTTATGTCATTTAAAGCATGTTTTTAGTTGTTTCTTTCTATTTTATGTGTCTCCATTGATTGTGTGAATATATGTTGCAGTTTTGGATGTAACAACCATAGAAAATGAAGGAATGGGTTGTTTTTTTAATATGACCTCTCTATATTAGTCAAGGATGGGCCGGTATGTTTGATGCGATGTCCATTGAGTGCACTATTATGGTTCAATATGATTGATGAGGTCATAACTTAAGTGATAAGGGTAAGATGAGGTGTTGTATGTCATACTAAGATTTCAATATATATTCCTTTTCAAAAGATGACAAATTTGGAATGATTGGTGATTTTTGGTATCTTATTCACTGCACAGTAACCAAAATGGTATTATTTATTTGTTAATTAATTTTTGTCTATCAAAGAGTCCACCTATATGAAATTACTATATTTATTAGAAGGTCTTATGGGTGGTGTCCTGCAATATTTATTCTCAAAATCCACATGGGAATATCAATTCTAGTTAAAAATTTATAATCATGGCTCTATCTAGGGGATATAATTAGATGAAAAACTGATAAGTATCTTTTGATGGGTGGGGACTAAGGTGATACAAGGACATACCCAAATATTTATTAATTGGGGAAGATTTTTTTATATATTTTTCTCATTCTATGTATATTGGTCTACCTGATGTAACGATATATTGTGACTCGATGCATGGGGTTTTTATTCCATTTTTCATGACTCATGGGTTGATTTTTCTATCTTTTTTTATCTTTTCAATTATTTATTTTTAACCTTCATTATTATTTCTACTATTATTTCATTACAACAAGGATTATCTAATAGAGAGTATATACTTGCCACAAATTTCTATTATTCCCTTACTATTAGTCAGTAGACTCTTGTGTGTGAGGATACATGCATGAGGTTTTGTATCCCTATGGATTGAACCAGGTGACCTGGAGCGGGGTATTAAAAGATAGTATCAGATCCCTTTCTGTTCTTCGTATAATGTATTTTGGAGATTGTTAGAGTATATATTTTGCAGATGGGACCCATGTTATAAATTAAGTCTTGTTTTTGGATAGCAATTGGATAATGGACCTCTGAGTTTCCAAAGTTGTGGGAGTTTAATCATTGGTTTTGACGTTATAGTTTCATGATTCTCTAGGGTATTATTGTGGTGTTATGGTTTATAGATCATTATCTTGGTCAGATTTGCATTAGTGGGTTACTATATACATTACGGATAAGAAGAAATATTTTCATATCACAGGACTAAATTTATTATGATTGATATAAGTTACAATTCATTAAATGTCATAAGATTTATATTTTTTGTTTTCCCAAAAACATCATTGGTAAAATTTAATTAATTTTACCTTGTAATGCATGTGTTCTTACAAATATGGTACTAATTATCATGCAGGAAGAAATTTTTTTATCATTATCCTAACTTAATTCTTTATAAGGACATTTCTAGTGGTTGTGGATAGTCTTATATGGTTTTTTGTGTCATCATCATGTTCATGTGTGCTAATTAATTGCTTAATTAATTTTATTATATAGGATATTAATGGTGTTTCAGAGTATCTATATTTGTCTTTATGTATACTGATACCTCATTGATTTCTTAGAGTGATAATAAGATTCTATTTTTAGGATGATTCAAATGTATGGAATATTATTCTTCTATAACCATTGGTCTCATAAGATCAAGATGAAAATGTCGTAAATGTCACTTCTGTGGTTTAGTTAAAAGAGCCTCTTTAAAAGGGTGGTTTTTGAATTTTGATATTGGACGGTGGAGGTTCCCATTGTGGAGGGTCGATGATGGAATCCTTTTCTCTATAATTTTATTTAAATAACCATTTAAACTTCCAATTCATGGTTTATATATTTGATGATGAGGACTATATATTGATTCTAGAGTGTATCATTGAGATTGTGGTGATTCGTAGTCATCTTTGGGTGAAATTGACATGGTTTATGTTGTTAGTACCTGGTAGGTGGTGTAGGGGATAAATTATTCCATCTCAAAGAAATGTGGGTATAATTTTGTAATTATAGAACATTAAATTTATTAATGAGTTATTTATATAGATATTTTGGTTCAATAGATCTCAGGATTTTATATATATTAATCCTCAGTAACATCATTGGAAAACAGTGCAACCTGTTTTAGGGAGTCAATTAATTTTTACCTATTGTGGGATAGAAATTGGTACAAGAAGATCAAAAATATTGAGATTGACCTTCTTCCAATGTTGGTGACTCATGTATAAAAAATTTATCTAACTGTATAATATAATGTTCTGTTTAAGGCTCTCTAGGTTTAAATTAGCCTAGTAGAGAATTGTGAATCTAGGTTTTATTTCTATATCATTTTTGTATGTGGTGTCCTTCTATGTAGTTCTATGGGTCTCTATGATTTTTTAGAAACAAGATATATGAAGAGATTTTCTTGGGTGATTATAACTAGTTAGTGTAGGGTAAGTGTTTGTATCTTCTAATTCCAAGATCCAATATTCATATTTATTTCTTGTGAGGAAAATCTAGGATTTACTACATTACATGCTCTAATTAGCCGATGGAGTTCCTTTTTGTGTAAAAAGGGATATACTCATCATTTTATTCAAGACTGTCTCATTTAGGAATGAACATAGTGTTAGGATTGATAGAAAACCCAATAGATGTTTCCATTGGATCATAGTTGAATATTTTTTCTACATATGGGAGGTCAAGCACAAAATATAGTTGAGGGTCTTAGTAGTAGTAGAAGAATATGCTTTATGGGTCAGTCTTTTAAAAAATTCAAGGATCATGGAGGAAAGGGTATAGATCGTAGGAAGTTAGGGTTTATTAATTTGATCAGTCTTCAGTGTGTGCTGAAGATAGACCATCATTAGTTTTGATTATGATGATTAATTATACATCATTGTTATATATAAAATTACCTTACTTGTTTATTTATACTCAAGATGTTTTCGATTTACAATAATCACTATTGTTATTTCTTAGGTTGTTGTCCCTTAATACACCACTTATGAAGAGGATAAATAATATTATATTGTTCCTAGATTGTCTCAATGTGTTAGGAGATACCAACATCTATGAAATTTTCTAATTATGGTGATGAAAAGTATTAATGAAACATTTTATATAGGGTAGTTAGTGTGTTTTCAATATTACATTGATTATTATAATAGGTGGATGACTTTTACCTCCCCTATGTTATAGGATTTACTTCATATTGGGGATTTTAATCTAGAGGCAGTCAAAACTAGACAATACCTTTTCCAATTTGGGGCCATTGAAATATAACTGGTGGGTATGGTCATCATTGCTTTCGAGGTGAAAATTATATCCATTTTCCTCTAATTGTGAATCATTTCCATAAAAATGAAATAATATTTCTCATCAATGCCATCTAAGAGAGGTAATACTTTATAATTTGAACTCAGGATAGGTGTACAACATATATTGATTTTCCTATATCGAATAGAAATTATACAGTTGAGGGATATTATGGAAAACATCAAAACCTAGATATAATGAAATTTATTCACCTAAGAACATCTATTTAGAATCCCATTTATTATTCTTTTGGAAATAAGATGGAATAGTTTGACTATGCGTGGATTACGAAAAGTAGAATCTTGTCACTGTAAAAAAAAATTCCCCTTTAAATGATCAATGATTTTTTTCACTAGTTAAAGGTATCCAGATATTCATTCGAGCCTTATATGTATTATGAATAATATTAGTAACTTTTTATTTTTAATTTTATATGAAAGAAGTCATTTTGTAGAAAAAATTGGTTTTATGAGTACCTTCTAATTCTATTTATACTAATGAGATCAGTAGTGGCATTCATACATATCCTGAACTGAGTTTTACACCCTTTATATACTCCATTATCATGGAACATGTTGAATAAATTCTATTTTATTTGTGAAAACTATATTTGTAAACAAGGCATCTTGATATTTCTCTGAGTACACTTTGAGCACATCAGTTATATAAAAAGTTCTTAAAGATTATATTTTGGATCCAAGAGGTATTTTTCCATGGTCATGTGATTTATATGGTGGGAATATCTATTTTATATGTAATTTTAATGTATTTATATAATTTTTGTGGCCTAGAAACATGTTTTATGCCCATGGGTTTTTTAAACTCATGGATTTATTATACAATCCACTATAATAAATTAGAATTTGGTTTGGCACGTTCTTGATGCGTGGAGATTGGGTAGTCTCTTATGGGTCCCATCATCTACGACCACATAAGAAAAAATATAACACTAATTACATGGAGTTAGGTGTGATGATAGATGGTCTAATTTTTTTTCTCATTATATAATAAGTGAGATATTTTTCATTTACTCATACAATTATTTTTTATATATATATTTTATAGTGATATTTGAACCTACGATAGAGATATTGAGTCGAGTACTTATAGATTTTTGATTTTTTGATTGCATAAGCCTCATAAAGAAGAAGTGTTTTATTGGATTAACTTAATATTAAATAAAATTAAATAGGGACAAGAACATCATAGGATGATTAGAAGCTTATTATAATGTTGTACAATTAGAAGGTGGGTGTAGATAAGGATCAAGCGGTGGGGACCTAAATTCTAATGATTATAACTCCCACATTTGAAGATCAATTAAATGGAATTGATGAGTCTTATTTATATTTTATAGTATAGTGAGAGTTTTTGATAGGAAATAATTCCCTTTAATGATGGTCAATAGGTGGGAATGAAATAATACCTGTCATTGGAAGTGTGGTGGTTCCCAGATCCAAAGTGGAGTTGAGTAGGAACTCCCTTGACTCATAGTGAGCGGTACATCTTGGATGAACCATGTTGTAGAGTTATATTAGATGAAATTTATTTATTTCAACTATGAGGTAATATTTTGTGGCAATTTTTATTCATTAACGTACCTAATTGAAGGTAAATGTCGAGAACAGTTGACTAATTTGATTGATTTATCCTCTTTCAGAGCATGTATTAAATTTATATGAGGTGTTTTTTTACTTGGTTTCCCAAAACATCAGGGTTAATGATATTGTTTGGGTAGTGTTTGATTAGATGATAAAGGTATAACTATTCTTTATAATTTTATAAACTCAATATATAAATGAGTTAGATAAGTTATATGTGTGGGAAATAAGTGATATTTTTTTATATTCTTATATATATATATATCACATCAGATCAATATGTGTGTTTCATATTATGTTTTAGGAAAGTCATTAAGAAGGAACAAGGGACACATCCGAATTAGGGTAGAACATATCACCATATACTAATAGAGAGTCTGAAATGAGATTTTATATCCTATAGGATATTCTCAAAGCGAATTATCTGGATTTTGGACGACCAAGCTATCACCTTATTAACTTATAAATCATTAAGTAAAAAATAGCTTTCATTTTATTATTTCTATGACCACATTTGAGAACATTATGGTTGAACATGTTTTCTATCCCTTTATGGGATTATGGTGGGTGAGTCAGTTATGTTCAGTTTGAGATTGGAGCATGTGACTTTAATCTAGTTTTTTATTCAAAATTGGTTGGTTACTGTTCATAACAAGAAACCTTCTTGAGGTTATTATAAACAAAACACTCATATATAGAGCTAAAAAAATCATTTATACACTGGATTGATGTAATGTGATATGAACATGTCTTTATTTTATATCATTTCCATTAGTCAAACATTAAACCTTGATAATAATCCCACAATCCATAAATGGAAGGTTTAGTTTCTTAAATATAAATAATATAAGAATTTTTTAAAAAATAGATAAGAAATTTTCTCAATAATTAAATCACACTAGAAACCTTTATAGTACACTAATAATTCAAACACATATTTCCAACATGAGAAATATTATCAAAATGACTGGGTGAGTTTAATATATTAATAAAGAAAAAACTCAACAATATTTCATTAAGGGTAATACTATATGTCTATGAAAAATAATGATTATAGGAGAAATATATTCTTCAAAATAAAATGTAAAATAATTAGGGTTATCTTTATGGTATAATATTATTACTTGATATCTCCAATGAGAAAACACATTCCACATCATAGGATTGAAGAATCATGAGATAATAAAAATGATCCATGGTACAATAACACAACATATAACATTGAAATGTGGAATAAAATAAAACATATAGATATATAACCAGGTGGAGGAACCCTTCATACCTATTATAACATATTGGTATTGGGATAAAATCCAATATTCCTTCTTGGACATTGGATAATAGTAATGTACCCTCTAGGGATTGAGATATTACCTCTATACCCTCTACGGACTAGGATAACAACTCGTGTACCCTTTTGGGAATGAGATAATAACATGTGTGCCATATTAGGCATCAGATACTACATGTGTACCCTTTTGGGATTGGGATAACAACCATAATACCTTCGTTGAAATGGGATACTACTCACGTTCCTTTTTAATATTGGGCTACTACCCATGTACATCATTGGACTTGGGATACAACCCATGTAACATCTTGGGAATATGATACTAAATTAATCATTAAATTATGATTAGGCTACTACATGGGCTCCATCATTGTCTTGAAATAACAACTCATGTTCTCTCTTTGGCTAGGGATACTACTCGTATACTCATTGGGGATTGGGATACCACCTATATACCCTATAGGAATGGGTCTATTAAACTATGTACCCTCATTAAGCACATGATATATAAAATATAAAAAAATGAATTGAATGGTGTTATACGATAACATCCATAAAAAATCAATACGTAAGTTCCCCATAAGAAAATAAATATTCATAACATTATGAGGAACCTAAAGAAAGAAAATGGGACTTCTAAAATTTCCCATCAGTATCTCAAAACACGACTTAAATAATTAGATCTCTTGAGAAAAAAATTAATCACCTAAATTGATTATTCCATAAATAAATATATAAACTGTCTCATACTACATAACTCCATAAGAGTTAGATCTTATAGAGTTAAATATGGAGATGGAAGAAAAAAAATTAGTCATTAGAAAAAATTGCTTAATGACTTCATAAAATAATTTTTTTCAATTTTCAAAATATTAGTATTGAGAAATTGAAAAGAAGGAATTTTAAGAATCAATATTTGAAAATAAATTTCTATAATTAATCCTGAAAAAGATACAAAAGTGTTAAAATGTTGAAATTATTATTTTTGAAATGTTAACATTTATAAAGAATTTTCAATAGTGGATTCATGGAATTAAAAAAAGGATAAAAAAGGGTGAAGTTAAAGTATTTCAATAACATTAAAAATAATAATAATATTCAATAATACATAACATAAAACACATAATGGCTATCATAATTCATTATTCTGTGGAAGATAAAATCATTGATTATGATAGGATGTAAATCCTTTTTAGTATTTTAAAATATCATTATTAAAATATCACATTATTATAAGAGTAAAAAAAATCCTTTTAAAATGGGTATAAGGGAAATATAAAGGTAACATTAGATAACACATAAATGGGTTTCTAAATATATAAAAAAACATTAGATGAAAAAGTGAACATGAATATGTGAGGAAAAAAGCATAACTATGAAGGATGAGAATTATTTTTTGCAATATAATAATGTTTTTAGGAATAAAATAATCATTGAAGGATATTTGAATTAAAAAATCATTTTTACCACTATTTGAAGATAAAAAATAATATAATACAATTTTATAGATGAAAAATATTAACATGGAAGACACAGTCTTTCTATGAAAAATTATAACTCAATAAAGAAGTTTTGCATCATCAAAATTCATTACCACATAAAAAATGTTTTCATAAAATCCCCATGAAAGAGAGGACATGAAATTTAACTAAAAATAGAATGAATTTAAAAATAATTAAAGAAACTGTATATCCAATAGGTATTATACACACTATTTAAATTAAATTGGGAACACAAACAAAACAAGCCACGATGAAAATAAATTTATATGAAACACCCTTATTTCATCATTATATTTTGAATTAAAAACAATGAAAGGTATGAAATTAGATAAATTATTAAATAAATTATATTAAACTAAGTATTATGATAAAATAAATTCATTTTAAATGCCAAAAATAAGAAAAAAGTGGTGAATACATATCATAACCCTATGGAAAAAATTTGATATTAAAAATCCCTTACATTTAATCTCTCCTTTTCAAGAATAGTCCAATCTACAATATAAAAATATAACATCCTTAATAACTTATTTCTAAATATTATGAATACATATAACCATTTATAAAATTATTTTATAATAAAAAATTTAATAATATAAATAATTTATATTTGAATTTAATTTTTAGAGTGCCTATTAGTTTTGATTGTTTATTTAGTACTAGTTCCAAAATAGAATAGTTGATTCTTGTTTATGGATGCAATTTTATTTATTCGAGTATCAAAATTAGCAATTTACTATATTTTTTATGATTATTTATATTGTTTTAATTTCATTTCACAAGTACTTTTGTTGTGATTCATAAAAGAAAGTTATTGATGAGCCTATTTAAGTAATTTATAACAAAAAATGTAGGTATACTAATTAAAAAAATAAATATTAACCTTAAAATTTCAAAAATTATAAACCAAATATTATTTTCCCAATAATTTTTAATAATACAATTAGTTATGTCTCCACATTCATTTGTAATATATATTTAAAACTCTATTCAAGTATGTTGTTAAACCGAGCCATGTAAGAATTTACTATAATATCTGCATCAACATGCTTAAAAAAGTTATTATATTATCATAAAATCATTTTTTCATAAGAATAATGAAATTATTATAATACCCCAGAATTACAAGATTTTTTTTAAAATGGTATCCTTTCAAGATGAGACATTGAGATGAAACATGATTTTGAGTCATGGAGTGGCCAGAATTTATTTTCAAACTATTTTAACGTTTATTTAAATAAAAATTATAGAATTTTATTCTAACTTTTATACCATTTCATGGATGAAAAATCCAAGGGAACTATTGAACATAGTGCATTATGATTCTACTAGGTATGTCCTAATGTTGGATGGCGCATGAAAATAGTTGATGTTAGTTTTTTTCTGTAAATAAAATAATTAAGTGACAATTATTTTATATTATAATCCATATAACTCAAAAACAGTAACTCAGATTAGTTATTTGAGAGCACCGTTGTGCTTGGAAAAGCGTTTTTCCCTTATGGAGTGCTTAACTTTGACCGGCACCGGTCGAGGGTGAAAGATAGTTTATGAAAATTTTTAAGCTAATAAAAATGTTTCATGTTCATGGTTTTTGATATATCGAAATGGGTTCTCATATTAGAAATACAAGGGTGCTTTTTTCATCCGGAATGTCGACATTACCTACCAATTGACCAAAACTCTATCGGCAAGGGTCGACCGATAAAGTTCATTTTTGGACTTTTTAAGGAATGTAAAAAATAAAATGAACTTAATTTTTTTTATTTTGAGTTTTGAAATTCTTGTGGTGAAATTTCTTTATAATGAAAAATAATCTATAAAAATATTGAATTAATGAAACAATGTAACGACACTACGACACAACGACAACCAAATGCATTTCAACCTTTAATATTTTTACTGGGGGGGGGGGGGTGCATCATTGGAACATTGGGAGAAACCCATAGAACCTCTAGAGGATTGTCGTTGATGAATGATGAAAGAAGATCACTAATGACCCTGAGAATTATTCCTCCTCCTCTTGAGACTACTTCCTCAATGGAAGGTCAATGAACTTTGCATACAGATCACCTTCAACGATGGATTATTCCCATGAATGGACCTTTACTAGGTAGGTGTTGTTATTTAAATATGTTATTTATAGGTTCTTCATTTTAAATGAGGAATGCAGATCAACCAATGAATAGGTTCACCTGAGGATCATTTAATTTTATAGGATGGATTTCTATTGGGTTTATCTTTTGGGAATTAATCCATTCATGTTTTGATTCTATCTGAATTGCTCCATTTATTCCTTCTAATGGGAGTGGATCAACACCGTAACGAACAAAAGTAATGGTTTATTCCTAACAGTGGTTTATGTGGATTTCTTCTCCTATTTTTACCCAGTGTTCTTCACGTTCTTCATGGGTTGAGAAATGGTCTGTCATTGGGAAACCGTTCATGGTGCAACGATCTGACATCTAGGATCTGGAATCGACATGACAAGATTTAATTTCGATGACGTTGACAATGAACGTTTTGAGGAGGTGTAGGAGATCCCCCTGATCAAAATATTTCTAGTGTAAGGGATTGAAATAGAGATTTGAACTGTAGGAAATGAAGTAATTTTACTTATTTATCTAGAACACCCTCCAGATCGACGAATGGACCACCAGAGCGAATCTCGTGGTTTGAGGATGTTCTGTCAGTGCCCTGGTGACCTCGAGCCGGACAGTTGGGCGGTGATAACCATGCTACATGACTACCCAGGTTAAGGATCCACGAACCTAACCATGGTGTGACGTGGACCATTCACACTAGCAAACATGGAATGTGTGATCCAACTGGTTGACATGGAGGGGGAGCCAGCTGGCACCGTGTGGTGTGAGACTGAAGCGGCTCTACCACGTCCGGGCTAGAGGAGCTGGTCGGCTCAAAGGAGGGCCGGGTTGGTTCTGGTGGGCCACTCCTAGACAAGCAGGATATTCGGGACCTGTGGGACATCAGGGGTGGCTAGGTCCAATGGGTCGGGTCGGACCAGAACTATACCTAACTAGTATTGATTTTTCAAAAACTACTTAAACTTTCAAATGAAGCATCTGTTTGATGATCCATCTACCGCATTGGAACCCTAGAGACAAGACATTATTTTAGAGAAACTTTATATAAGTTTTGTGGAATTTGGAGGATGACCTATTGATTTGATGACTAGGACCTCCCGATATAAGAACACATTGAGTAGATTCGGGGTAGTTCTCTTGAAGTGATTCTAGGATGGTTACCCATTAATGAAATAGGGTGTAGGTAATCCTTATCCCTATGCTTAGGTGGAGATAGAACTCTTCACAACATGGGTCTGGGTTCATTTCATTTGGTTATTTTCCTCCTGGGGTGTCTCTCCCCAAAAGGACTATGGCATAGGTTCTTAGAAATGTTTGTGAAGAAAGAGTAGATACTCCACTGTTGGACTAGGGACCAGATTCCCTAAAATTGGATTTGTTACTCCACTACCATTACAGTGTTCGGGTCATCCTTATTTAGTGTTCCGGTAGAGTCGGTACATCCCTTTTATGCTAGTGTGTGGGTCCATTAACCTGGGATTAGTAATCCACCAACGTACTTGGGTTCAAGTGCCCCTAGCTAATAAACTGACAGAGTCAGTACTCCCCTAGTACCAGGGTGTGGGTCCTCTATTCACTGTTTAGTACTCCTCTATAGTGTAGGGTGCGAGTCTATGATATATGATGTTGTAATAACCTATCATAATAGGGTGTCAGTCCATCATGAGTAGTACTCCCTTATTGGAACTAGGGTACGATTCCTCACTTATGGTGTAGTACTACCTAGTCTCTGGCTAGCAACATGGAGTGGGTCCCCCATTGGAGTTGATTTTCCCTTGACCATAAGACACAACTAGGAGAGTGGGCCCCTCCACTTTATGATATTGATACATAAGTAGGATCATGTTATCCCTTGATGAGACTGTGGTGCGGGCCACTTCTTTCATGATTGATTGTGGTATCACATAATAGTTTAAAGTAGTGCTCCCCCAACTCTACACTATGGTGAGGGGTGGGCCTCTTCATATGGGTTTCCATAGTCTTGTGTTGGAAAAAACACTAAGATGAAAAGTCCTATAGTGTTGGAAATTGAAGTAGGACTTATTAAAATGTTCTCGATAGAGTGTATCATTCGGACAGGTGCCACTAGAGATGGATGATCTCATGGAGTGTGATCTCCTGGTTTGTGTGTTAAAACTTTAGCCTTTGGTAAGAATCTTGATGCTGGCTATTAGGTTGGGACCTCATGTTATGAGTATATCTAGATGTCTATGGTATATCTATAGTCATATAACTTAGTAGAGATGATTGTGCCTTTCGTAATCTTCTTTATCTTGTTATTTAACATTGTGGTTTCGGGATCCCTTACTGATTATTATTTTACTCACCCCCGAACGGGCTTCACCTACACGGGTTGTGTCCGGTGTAGATGACATGCACTTCGACATAGACCTCAGCAGTCCAAGACCAGGCGGTGTACAATGTGATACAACAGCCAGTTCATACATCAACAGAATCTGACATCCACTCCTTTTCTACCATTCAGGTGGGGTGTTTTACAGATGTCTTAAAATGGTAATTTGTACTTTCCTATTTCCATTATGTATTTTTTTTGTTTTAATTTTTACCCATTTGACTTACAACTTGTACCACTACTCAGTGGTATTTTAGTGCATGGATGTTTTCTTTTCTAGCTGTTTCGGATGAGGATGTGTGTGTGTGTGTGTGTGCATGTGTATAGGTACTCATTGAAATTCCTCCCACTCATGGGATAATGACTTTGGTGCTTTTTTCCTACCTCAGGCCTTTGGGAGGCTGGCTTGGGGTTGTCACGACATGAGACATAGGGAAGGGGTCAGTAAAAACTAGTATCATAGGAGGTTAGGTTCAACATTTGTACCAAGAGTTGGGAGTTTGGGATGAGTTTCATAGAAACAATGATTAGATGTTTCAAGTTTGAAACTCATGCCAGAGGTTCTTTTGTTGGTGCGGGGGTTGACATATCCATTCACTAGGACTCTAATAACCTTATTTTTTGACTTAGAACATTAGGACCCTGGTCACCAGGAAATGAATGTTTCATGCATCATATTTGAATGGTTTGTGCTTTCTTTGTCCTTCTTGATTCGGCTCTCCAGATATACTCCTCTAACTGTGGTTTATCATGAACCACTTCATGATTCCACCACACAGATTTCCACTCAGGATTCGAGGATGAGACCATGAGGATAGTCTACTGAGGATTGAGGTGTCGGTATATGGACTAGTACTAGGGATAGGCCTAACGGGTGGTGCACCTGTGATAACACCACCCGTCAATCAACAATTTCTTCCTATGCTACTAGTAGAGGATGTTTGTAGAATGAGTTCACTACATGAGATCCAAAGATAGAGACATCCTAGGAACATGGGTGATTATGACCCCCCAGGTGTCTGAGGATTGGCTTGAGGTAGTTAGGAGAGTCTTCTACCGAGTGAGGAATCAACGAGGAGATAGTGGAGAATGAAGATCCTGATGCACGATGAGGTGACCCTCACCTATATAGACATTGATCACCTCTTCAGGGAGAGTTCTTTCTGGCAAGGTTATGCTCTCTGTGTATACAAGAGATGCTGCACCTGCGGCAGGGAATCATGATGGTAGCATAGTACTTAGAAATATTCATAGATCCTTTTCACCACACTATGGATATGGTGCATGACCCTTACGTCAAGGCCTAGACCATTGAGTAGGGACTACACTGGGATATCCTCGAATATGGGATACTGCTTATCATTCCCTCATATGTTTGGGTATGAAGTGATCCCTAGTGGGTGATAGTTACCTAGAATTGGAGGTGATGGATGCGACCTAAAACATAGGTCACTAGGTAGTGGAATCTATATGAGCTAGCATAAGACATGTGACATGATCACTACATAAGAGGAAAACCCATGCCTAAACATATACACGTGGGTTTTTGGCAGAGGAGCAATTCCAAGGATCAAACCAGCAATAAGAGAGGCAGTATTGGGCTTGCAACGGCTAGGGACATCTCGCAAGGGATTTTCCGACCAATCTTGATGCTGGGAGGGAGCAGAATGATGAGCCGCATTGGTAGAGATAGCTATTGGAGAAAGTACATCTACAAGATGAAAGATGTGGAAGAGGATCTGGATGAGTATCATGAGGTGGCTAGTAGATTTCAGCTTTTCCACCACCACCACCAAGTGGTCCACAATAGGCCTATAGAGATTGAGGACATGGGTGGGGACAACTGTATGGGGTTATTTTATATGAATAAGATTATCAAAGAATGTTTCATGGTATAATCTATGTAGTTTCATTTGGATATTGTTTTAAGATAAATAGGTGATAGTAATTATCCTTTCTCTGTGAGTTTGGTTTGAGAATTTGAGGTTCTTATTTGATTGTGGACTTGACCCTCACACTTAGAGACTTTTATTCGAGGGGACCCGTAGATCACACACAGCTGCAAATAGTTTGACATGACTCTTGGAGGTGATAGTTGAGGTTATGATCTCTTAGTCATAGCGTCGAGGACTTATAAATCCATTATTGGTATTGACAACTATTATTCATACTAGGATTGATTGTATTAGTCCAAGGATGTGGTGTTTCTGTGTTGGTGAAATAAGGAATTATTTTATAGTGAAAGGGATGCTCAGGAAACACAAATTAGACTCTCACAAATATTTGTTCTTTGGAGAATTTTGTTGTGTTAGAGTTAGAACCCCATGTTGTTTTATATAGTTTGAGATAACGACTTACCATCTATACTCAACTGAGATTCCACTAGTGACTGTGGAAGTGTTTTTGTTTTGGAAAATGATGTGGTCGCAAAAGATTGTAATCAAAGGGCCTATTTAGACACAATATTCTCTCATGGGAATCTCTGTTTCACTCGTAAATATCCCGCATGTTTAGAATCAACCATAAACACACAATGCTTGTGAAGTCTTTATCATTGTTCATCCATGGGGGGATTTGATCTCTGGGAATTTTTTGGTAGCTACAACAGGTCTTCATAGAGACCTCTCCCACTAGTTTCAGATAAATAAACATGTTCCAATTATTCCGTAATGTTTTCCTAGCAGATGCCTAACAAGAGAGGGTTTTACCTCAGTGGTTCCTTGAGTAGAATGCTTTTAAGAAGCACAATTACCCTTAGTGGACTCAGCTTTCTTCCCTAGAGTGTATGATTTTTCTTACAAGGATGTGAAGCCCAAAAGGGGGAGGGACAATTTAATACCCCTGAAATCAATGAATTTTTTTAATAAAATGAAATGAGATTATTTTTGGATCAGTCTCTAAGACAAAATGTGATTCTGAGGTCCGAATTGGCCAGAATGTTTTTCTAAAATATTTTAATGGTCCTTTAAATTAATGTGTTAGTGGGTTTTTCTAATATTTAAACTACTGCCCAAATAATAAATCTGAGGGCACCATTGAACTCAGAGTATTGGGATTCAACTATGAATAGCCTAAAATTGGCCGGCATGGGCCAACAGTGGATGTTAGTATTTTTCCGTAAATAAAATAATTAAGTAAAAAATATTTATTTTCGAATCCTTATAACTCTTAAATGGTTAATCAGATTAGAAACTTGGTATTACCATTGATCTCATGAGGTAACTTTTTCATTAGGTGAAACTTAATGTCAACAGGTTTGGGTATAGGGTGAAAGACCGTTTATGATCTTTCTTAAAGAGAATTAAAATGGTGCGTGTTTTCAGTTTTGGAAACTTCTAAACGGAAGCCTAGATTTAAAATCTATGGGCACCATTGCATTCAGAATGAAGACATTGCCTAAGAATGGACCTAATCACAACTAGTTCAGGTCATCCAAAATAGATAATTTTTAGACATTTTAATGAATGTAAAAATAAAATGAACTTTATGTTTTATTTTAATTATAGTTTTCCAAATTTTGCAGAAAAATCGATTTCTAATGTAGTGAAATCAATAAAACTGTTTCATTAATGAAACAGAGTAATGGAGATGTGATTAAGTGGCAATAGAATGGTGTTTCGTCCTTTGGTGTGTCATTGGAACATTGGGAGAAACCCCCCGAACCTATAAAGGGTCACCATTGATGAGCGACAAATGATGATCACCAATGACCTTGATCATTCCCCCTTCTCTTATTGAGATTTCTTCCTTGATTATGAATCGTGGAAATATTCTGACAGATCACAATTATCGACAGATCCTTCCAATTAATTAACTTTTAATAGGTATGGGTTGTTATTTAATTCTATTATTTCCACGTTCTTGGTTATAAATGATTATGCGGATCACCCCACAAATAAGTTGACCCGCAGATCATTAATTCTTACTGGAGGGATTTCTATCTGGTTTATCCATGGGTAATTAATACATTCATGTTTGGATTATATTTTATTTTCACCATTTAAACCTTCTAATGTGAGTGGATCAATTCCATGATGAATGACGACGAAGGTTCATTCCTGACTTTGCTAAATCTGGATTGCTTCTCTTTTTTTGACCTTTATTCTTCGTGTTCCTCACAGTTTGTCATTGCAAAACTATTTTTGGGGAAATGATACAACATATTGGATTCAGAATGGATATGAGATGATGGAAGTGTGATGATTTTGTTGAAGATAATATCAAGGAATTGTGGGAGATACCACTGATCGAACGCTTTACATAGGAAGGGATCACAATAGAGATTTGAAACCCGAGAACAGAAGAACATTTCCCAAGGGATCTATAACACCATACCAATTGAAGAATGGATCACGAGAGTGTGTTTGGTGATCCACATAAGTTCATTCGGACTGCTAGCTGTGACAATGGTACTTGCTGGCAGTGGTCGTGTGTCAGAATGCAGGGAAACGTGTCATGGTGGCGGCAGTTGCACTACACAGCCGCCCGTATGAAGGAGTTGCGGCTCCAACCATGGCATGGACTGGACCAATGTCTCAAAAAATGTCACGCTAGAAAACATGGTTTATGTGGGAAGACTGTTTAACCAGAAGGCAGCTCCAGTTGGTTTTTCATGGTGCGAGACAGATGCGACACGGCTGAATCAGGTCTTAAGAATCCATCTTGTTCAAAGGGAGGTTGGGCTGGTTCGGGCGGGCTGCACCAAACCAAGTAGGTTGGGCTGGCAATGGTATGGAATCATGGCCCAGTAGGTAGGTCCCAATGGGCTGGGTGGGTCCCGGTTTAGGTCGGTTCGACCAGGTCAGAGTGGACCCAGACCCAACCGGCCCATGTTTTGCTAAAATGCATGTAACATTCAAATGGAGCGTCTGTTTAACAAACTGCCTACCAAGTTGGGACACAAGCGATGAGATTGTTCTTTTGAGATATTATATGTGAGTTTTTTAGGATGTTGGAGGAAAACCTTTTGATTTCAATAGTAATCCATCTCGATACAAGTTGACTTTGAGCAGAGTCAGGGGTTTTTCAATTAAAGATATGCTAGGATGATTACTTCGTTGATGACTCAGGGATCAATTAGTACTTATCCTTCTACATAGGTAGAGATGAGACTCCCCACATCATGGGTGTGGGTTCGTTTCTTTTGATTAGTTTCCTCCGTGGGTGTTTCTCCCTTTAAGGACATGTGAATGTGTTCTCAGAGATGTTCATGATTGAAGATTAGATACTCTACTGAGGGACTAAATAGCGAGTTCCTTAACTTTAGAGTCATTACTCACCTACCGTTCATGGGTGTGGGTCCTACTTATGAATTGTTCCGGAAGAGTTATTACTCCCTTTTCATGCCATGGAGTGGGTCCTTTATCCCAGGGACAATAATCCCCAAACGTACTAGGGTGATGGTCCCCCAATGAAAATATGGTAAAGTGTCGGTACTCCCCTAACTCCTAGGTGTCGGTCCTCTATTCATTGAGTAGTAATCCCAAACATGGTAGGGTGTGGGTCCCCGATATACAAATTAATACTCCCTATCATAATAGTGTGGGGATAATTCATTATTAGTACTCCCCTGTTAGAACCAGGGCAGAAGTCATCACTTACGGAGTAGTACTCCCCCATCTCCTGGTAGCGACGGAAAGAAGGTCCTCCAAAAGAGTTGGTGCTCCCTCACCTGCAAGACAAAACCTTGATAAGATATACCTTCCACTTGAATATATTGATACATAAGTTGGATAAAGTTCTACCTCGATGAGACGAAGGTGCATACCCTTTTTAAATGAGCAGTTGGGGTATCAAAGGATATTCTAGAGTAGTTCTCCCTCAACCCTACATAGTGGCGAGGGGCGGGCCTCTAAAAATGGGTTTCCTTAGTATTTAATTGGGTAAAATGCTATAATGACTAGACCTATAGTGTTAGGAACTAGATTTGGTCCTAGTAGAATGTTCCTGATAGAGTGTATCTCTCAGACGGTTCCCACCAGAGATGGTAGAGATCATGGAGTGTGATCTCTTGGTTTGTGTGTTACGACCTAAGTCTTGAGTGAGAATCCTGATGATGGGTATCAGTTTGGGACCTCATGTTTCTTAGTGGATGAGATGAGTATATTTGGATCTTCATGGTATATATATGGGCATAAACCTGTATATATCTCACTATGACTTTCCTCTTGGTATTTCTTTTGTAATTTAACTTTGTGGTTTTGGGGTGCCCTGCTGAGTATTTTTTCTCTCACCGCTACACGATCCCCGCCCACACATGTTTTTTCTGTTGAAAATGAAAGTGGATTTGACAGAGAATTTAGCGGCCAAGGACCCTGTGGTGCCCCGTGAGATATGATAGGTAGGATGTACTTCCACAGCTTCTGACATCCACTCCTTGACTACCCTTCTGGTGGGGCATTCTACAGACCTCTTACAATGATCTTTTGAACTTTCCTATTTTTAGTTTGTCTTTTTTTGTGATTGTATTCTAGACCATTTGACATTTATCTTGTACCATTACTCAATGGTTGTTTAGTGGAATGGATTTTTTCTTTCCTACTATTTGGGACATGGTTGTGTGTGTGGGGTGGTACGTGCATGTACCTAGGAAAATTCCTCCCACTCATGGGATAATGGATTCGATGTTAGTCACCAGCCCCTGACCTTGGGGAGGCGAGATTGGGGTAGTCACGACAAGGACCTCAGGGGACGGGTCATGATAATTAGTTATAAGTATTTTTTCTTTAAAATAATTTTATAATAAATTTAGTTTATTTTTAAAAATACATATTAGAAAACAAAATACACCACTTTTTTCATGATAGTAGTATGCACGTACACACGAGAATCATGTTTTTTATCCATATCTCATTATCAATATGATTAATGTATTATAATTTTTTAAAATTATTAATATTATAAATATAATCTCAGAACCATCCTTGTAAGGAAGTGGTGAATAATCAAGCTTATCATTCATAGAGGTGGTAGTCATCACATATGCATAATGATGTCTTCATTTTTCAAATAGTGTTTAAGGAATGATGAAAAAGGATTATTTAGTAGTAAAATAATTTTTCATCATATTATTTATAATTTTGATCATATAAAATAATTTATATAATGATTTCTTTAAAAAAAGAAATAATAGAGCTTGATTGAGAAAATTACTTCTCCTTTTATATGTTGTCTATTTAGAAACACCTTAAAGATCCTAATCAAGGACATTTGAAAAAAAATGATTCCAGAAGACATGATTGATTTTAGGAGAGATTATGTTAGTTTTTTGGTTCATATAATATAATGTAATTGGATGATAATAATGTTTTATGTGATCAACTTTTAGAAGTGATGAAAAATGCATTCTTGTAAATACATAATAATATTTCAAAGATTCCATGAAACCATTCCGAAGTAAATGGATCCAAAAGTGGTAAATAAATAATTTGGGGATGATATAATGTCATAAAATCTTCTAAAATTAATTTTATCAAATGTTTTAAATATGTTTAATTCATTTTTCAAAAATAATTTTTATATTTTAACATTCTTCTTTTTTACCATGGCAGATAGTTTTTACACAAGTAATTTATATTTTATTAAAATTATAAGGAAAAATTAATTGAAAAAATTTGATGATATAAACCAATATTTCAGTTATATTTTATTTTAGGAAATTTATAAAAAATATAAAATTAAATTTTGTATAAAAAATATTTATATATATATAATCAATTTTGTATAAAAATGACTTTTTACCATTATGTGTTCTTAATATTATTTAGTATTGATTGAAACATGAATCAGAGTTAATATATTTATATAAAGGTTTTAAAATTATATTATCATTATGATTAGGAATATATTATTTGTTATAAATAGATAAATGTTAAACAATGTTAACAACACCATTCTCTGAAAATAACAGGTTTACCATTATCGTAATAATTACCTTCCATCCAAGTAATATTTTTTATGCTTAAAAATAAAATTGAACATATTATATAATATTATATTTTTTATATGAAACATGAAATTAATTTTATATATATATATTCAATAATTAATGAAAACAAAATTTTCATATAAAAAAATAAAAAATGGTTTTGAATTAAATATTACATATTTTTTCAGAACACTAAAAAATTGTTTTAGAAATTTAATATGGTAATTTTAAATAATTTATTTTAGTTTAAAAATATATATTTTTAGATTAAATAATTAAAAATTTGTTAATATTTTTTATTATGATAATACCATAAAAGAGATAGTATTAGAATTTTTTTTACAATTCTTATAAATGTCAATTATTTTAGAAAAATACAAAAATTAACCGATTATAATTTTGACTATATAAATTTAGAATTGAATTTTATTTAAACATTTTTATTTCAAATAACTCATGAATTTACCATTTAAGTGAAAATAAAATATACAAGAAATACCACTTTTTTTTAGAAAATTCTCTTTTAAATATCTTCATTTTATTAATACTATTTTGTATGAATGTATAATTTTTTAATTTTTTAATTTAATAGTGGGTTTATTAATCCTAAATATTCATAATTTGATTCATCAAACAATTTTGTTCTAATTTTAGCTTTATGTTTCATCTAAAACAAGTTATTTAACACATTAGGAATTAAAGAGAAATTATTATAAAATCCTGGCTTCTTACATTACCCCCCTAAAATAAATTTCAGCCATAAATTATAATTAAGACACATGAATTGTAAATAAATTTGGTTTTGAATAAAAAACTAATTTCTACCTCACTGTCAATAGTTGTATTATGTAACTCATATCTTTTTTTTAAAATAGGCATATATTGAGATTCTCGACCATTTTTTCAAAATATAATTCCCCATCTATCTATATGTATAAGTAATTTCTTGATACATTCCATTCACAACATCATTTTCAGAATCCTCTATCATAAAAAATCTATTGCAACAAAATTTCAGATACTATCCCAAAAACCCAGAGCAAATGATCATATGACTATGAAAAATCAAACCAAAAATGTCTTCCCTAACTACACCTTCATTTCAACCTATATTAATTTAAATTAAAATATGTTATAATTTTATAAACCTATAACTACATTAGATTAATATATGATATCCAATCCCATATTATAATTTGGTTATTTGACTTTTAATAAAAAATTTACCCATTTCTTTATCATGGATCATAAAAAACTGGTGAATTACAAAAGAATAGCCCATGTGAGTTTAAATTCACATGTGCGGTATTATGCCCAATCACCATACACAGAGTGGAGATTAAGATTATCATTGAACAAAAAAATTTAGGCTGATTAATCCAACATGAATATATTTAACACCTAAATCTTCTTTCTATTATATCTATAGGGATTCAATTTCTCATAAAACCACATACTCAAAACATTACCGAAATTCTTGGATAGTGTCATATATATATATATATATATTTATTCCTTAGGTTATCACTAATGTTAATAAATATTAATACCTTAATTATCATCAAAATTCTAAAAAAATAACTATATTCCTCATTCATATCAACTGAGTGGCCCTGACCCAAACTCCCATATTTTTTTGGTCAAAACACATTCATTAAGAACTGGACTGGATCTGAAGTTAGATAATCCTATATTTATTTTATATTATTTATAAATTTTTAGAATTATATTTAACAAAATTAAAAAAAATATAATGAATATAGGTTTTAGTGTAATTGAGGATTAGTTATATAAGAAATATATTTTACAGTACTTATTAACACATCTCTATAATCCATCTACAGTAGACCACTTTCAAGACATCTCATAACTCATTCTAATCTTCATAACTAAGGGAATGGAAAAATAATAAATGGGTGAGCTCACATTGACATTGAGGAAAAAAAACCAACAATGTTGCATCAAGTGTCACATCGTAGACATATTATAAATCATAAACATGGGAGAAATATAATAATATAACAAACATGGAATAATAATAGTTGTACACAATATATAATTAAATAAATTTTAGTCTCAAATAATCGTACATATAACATTTCATAGGTGAGTATAAATAGGAGACAATAAATATGAGTAATTTTATCATTACATAATCTTGTAACATAAAAATGTGTCATATGTGATTGAAATGTAAATTATCAGCTGATGATATAGAAATTTCTGACTAATTATTTAAACATAGTGGTCCTAGGATGAAAACCTATGTGATCTATTATTCTTGGGGTACTTTGAAACCTCTTAGGAATATGAAAATAACTAGTGTATCCTTTTAAAATTTGGTTACTTCCAATGTTCCATATTAGGCTTGGGATACTGAACCTGTACCCTATTCGTCTAGGGCTATCAACATGCCTAACTTTATTGTGATGGATAACAACCCAAATACCATGTTATGATTAGATTACAAATTTTAACCATCATGGGAATAGGTTAAAAACCTATTTTACCTATAGATATTTAGATACTAATTTTTTGTACTCTTAGTCTTGGTTAATACTTTCATACCCTCTAGAGTAGGAGCTACTACTCATATTCCCTCATTGTCTTGGGCTAACAAGCTCATGAACCCTCTTAGGTCTGGGATGACAATAATTTATTATCATAGGGTTGGGATGCTACCTGAATTCCCTCTTAAACATTGGTATAAAACCTATGTAACCTCTTTGTTAGAGTTAATTCTAATGTACCTTCTTGGGCTTGGGCTACTACTCAGGGACCCTCTTGGGGTTGAGTCAATACTTGTGTGACCCCTAATAAAGAGATAATAACCTGCAAACCCCCTTCAATATCATTAGTTACAAAAATAAAACCAATTAATTATATAGTGGTATAAATTCCCAATAATTAATCAATTATACATATGTGTTCCAGCTGAAAAAAATCATTCATCAAATAATAAAGGACTCATGGTAATAAAAATGGGTTCATAACATTTACAAGTTGTATCACATTGAATACCATTGGAATTATATACATTGAAATAAAAATTAAATCCTCCAAGTTTAGTATTTCCTAAATTCATTCAAAATTTGATTTAAAAAACATAACTCCATTTTAGACAAATCAACTTTTGTTAAAGACGAAAATTCAAACAATACATAATAGAGTTTTTAGAAATCATTTTTAAACAATATCAAAAAAGAGAAGTTATGTTTCAATAAAAAATAAAAAATTTCTAGAAATTGAAAATATTTATTCTTTCAAAATCAATATTTGGAAATAAATATCAATAATTAATCATAAAAAGAACAAAATGTTTACAAAAATGAGAAATTTATTTTTTAGGAAATTTTATTTTAAAAAATATTTCAACAATAGAGCTTATAAAAAGATATAGAGGCTTCAAAATTATGACACAAAAACATTTAATTTTAAAAATAATATTCATTAATATATATTAAGACACATAAAAATGATATAAAATGATAATGTGAATTGGTAGATAAAACCGTTGATTTTGAAAGCACGGAATTTTTTTCGATATTTTAAAATTCATTTATTAAAGAATCACATCATCAAAATAGTAACTAAAATTCATTTTAAAATAAGAATAATGTAATTATGATGGTCAAAAAAGAAAAAAAAATAAATGGATTTCTAAATATAAAGAATATCATTTGTGGGAATATAAAACAAAGATATGTTTGATAATGAGCTTACAAGGGTAAGATGAGAATTATTCTTTATAACATTATACATTTATAAGAAACAAATTCATCATGTAAGTTGATTAAAATTAAAAAATAATTTATACATGGAGAGGATGAGAAAATAAAATATAATAAAATATCTTGGTGTATGAATCCCATCATGGAAGATAGAAGTTCAAGATGAAGAAACATATGTCAAGAAAGATGATTTAAGATATAAATATCCTTTAGAGATTAAAAAACATTAATAAAACCCATTGAAAGAGTGGGATTGAAATTGAACTTAATATTTATTAAATATAAGATATTTTATTTTATTATATTTCCAATATGAATAATAAAAATCACTTAAAGAATAGGTAACATAAACCAAATATGTCTCAAAAAAATAAAATTGAGTCAAAACACCCCTACATTATCGTTATCATTTGAATTAAAACCCCATGAAAGTTATAACAGGAGGTGGATATTTAAATACATTATATTTAATTAAATATTCTGGTAAATTAAATAAAATTACAATATAAATCTATAATTTGGAAACAATTAGTGAAATTGAATTATATCTCAATAAAGAAAAATTGAAATTCTAAAATCCATTACCGTTAATCCAACATAGTTTTGCATTATATAATATTATATATAACAAAAAATCTATATTAAAAACCAATTTCACCACCATATTCATATATATAATCTTTTATAAACATATTTTATTCCATTTTATCTTGAACACATTATGAAGTTAAATTTTATTCTTCATATTAGATTGTTTGTAACATTCAATTATTTATTCAATACTTTTTTCGAAATGGAGGTGTTGATTCATATTTATAGATTAAATTTTATTCAGTATGAGGTCATTATAGTTATGTTAATATTTTTTAGGATAATATATATTGTTAGAAGGTAATTTAATGTGTATTTTATTTATGACTGATGATGAAAAAGTTGTTGACAAGTTTGTTTTAGTAATTCATAACAAATAAAAAGAGAATTATATTAAAATTAAATTAAATATTAATATAAAATTTATTTAAAAATAAAAAATTAATCTCTCATTAATATGTAATAACATATTTCTTTATATCCCCATATTCATCAAAGATGTAAATTTACGGTATTATACATATCGGTGGGTAAATCGGCCCATATAAGAACAACCTGTAATCCATGGGGGTGCATTGTTAAGATAGTGGTTCCTTTAGAATAACAGCATTGTGTATGAAGTAAAATGATATTATTTATATTTTTCTAAATTATTATTATCTTCATAATATATTTATTGAATTAATAATATATTATAGTGAAAAATGAAATTCATCACATTCTTGGAGGTGATATTCTGCACGTACTCCTAGGGGATGTATTAATTTTCCATATATCAGGAGTCTAATGAATTGTTTATATTATTAGAATAACAAAAATAATAATATTAATATAATATTAATATCTAATATTTAAATTGAAAACCATTCATGTTAGGTGGTTATGAAAAATGAATCATGTCATTCTTGAATGCAGTAGTCCACATGTATGCATGATGACATATACATTTTTCAAATGGTTTTGTAGAAAGGTAAAAAATGGATAATCTATTAGTGTAATGAAATTTAAAAATATTTTTAATAATGATTTTTTTATAATTTATTTTATATATATTTCAAATTGGGGTAAAATAATTTAATAATTAGGGGATTACGGTTGAGAAAATTACATATCCCTTTGGATATTCTCCCTTCTGTTAGACCTTAAGGATCATTAAACATGACTCCTGAAAAAAGGATTCATTGGAATTGGGATAAAAATTATGGGATTATAAGGTAGACTTATCTTATATCTATGGATTTCAAATAGTAATAGAATTATGGTGGGAGTGGTATACATATATAAGTGAATAAATTGGTATTTCTGTTAACTCTTATTACATTTTCAATGATGGAATGTTATTGTTCAGGGGTGAATAATTCTAAAATTGGTAAATAATGATATATAAGGTGATATAAGGTTCCTAAAAACACTAAAAATAATTTTTACACATGTTTTATTGTTTTTGCAACTCTTTTACGAGAATGTTTTTGTATTTTACTATTCAGGTTTTCTCCTTAGTGACTTATTTTCACCAAAGAAATTAATATTTTATTAAAAATATAAATTAAACCATATTAATAAACTTTTACTTTATAAATAAAAATTTAATATCAATATAATATAATTGAAATTTTAAATAAAATTTACGTTACATTTAAATTAATACATAATATATATATATATATAAACTATTTGGTAGAAAAATATTATTATTTCCATTGAGTCATCTTAATAATATATATTATTGATTACCAATTGAATGAGAGTTAACATATTTAAACATAGGATTATAAATTATATTAGAGACTTTTTATAACTGATTAATTTACTATATTATATAAAATTTTAAAAACGTTAATAAAACAAGTATTTGGAAATCAGAGTTATACAATTATTGTTATAATTAAATATAATCAAAATAATAATATTTTTAAACATAAAAATTAAATTTAACATTTTAATTACTATCGAATTATATATGTAAATTAATAAAAAAATATATAATTTCAATAATTTATGAATTATAATTTTTAATATAACTTAATTCAAATAGTTGTTAATGTAAAATATTATTTTTGTTTCCAAAAAGATAATAAATTATTTCACAAATTATCCATAGAATTTTATGGATCATTATAATAAATTATTAATATGTTTAAAAAATAATAATTTTCAAAAATGTATAATTCATTATTATTTTTATGGTAATTTCATTAAAGTGGAAGTATTAAAAATCATTATTTTTTACTATTAACATAAAAATAAATTATTTTAGAAAAATATATAAAAATCACCCTATATTTGTTATTTTACTTTGAACTAAAAATCATTATTTTTTAACTAAAAATAACTTTTTGAAACATTATGAGTTATTAATACAATTTTACATAAATTTCTAATTGAAAATATTATTATTTTCTAGGGTTTTAATTATTTATATGTTGTTATAAAAATTTTCATTATTTTTTTGGATTCTTTTTGTTCGGTGTTGCATTTGTAATAATAAATTTAATGAATTAGTTTTTAAAGGAAAAAAATTTCAATATTGGTGTGTTATATTTCTTATGAAGGTAAGAGGTAATGACCATTACTGTTCATCTTGGGAGATATCATGATTTTGTAGGTGTATCCTTGGTTAGGGCATCAGTAGTTGAGGAATCAGGTTAATCATTCTACTTAGTGTATTGGCCCATTTGAGATTCTGGAATGGATTAGTATATTAGCCTACTGATTGGATACTCTCCCAGACCATAACAATATGATTGATTTGTTTAATATTTCCCATATCAATAATATTTATCTGTACCCTACTCATATAATTTATGATGGTGATGTTGAGTTGGAGAAAAATGCTTTGATTGAGGGACGGCCGGTGTGCATCGTAGATTAAACTGAAAATGTTCTACAAGGAATGACTTTTCATCATGTTTGGGTTTTGTTGTAGCCTGTAAAATTTTAAGAGGATAGATGAGATATAGAGTTAGTTACCTTAGAACATTTGTTGGAGTGTTTCAGATGAGATTACTAGATTTGCTTCTTGGGGATGAGAAGCCCTTATAGGGGGTGTTTGAAATGCATTGTTGATGTCTTGATCCATTACGACTTAATTTTAACTTCATATTAGGTATGTTATTGCTTCTTGTATGGTTTGGTTTTTTTAGTGGGATTGTGGGGTAATGTTTTCGTGTTTTGGAATATGTATATAGATGAAAATCAATAGATCCGTAACAGATTGTAGTGTGGGACTGGTGGCTACAATGTATAAAAAATAATGGGGTTGATCCCACAACATAGGATGTGATGTTTGAATAATGGGTAAGCTATGAGAAAAGGCCAATAATATGGCCATATTATCTACTCTATATATTTAGATCACCTAGGGATCGTGCACCTAAAAAATGTAGGCTTCATTCATCATGTCATAAAGGCCACGCTACAATACACCCATTCAATGCAGCACTATGACATATCCCTTTTGGTTTCACCATGATCCCTAGATTTTCTTTTTTAAGGGGTAGCTAGGTAATTTTTCCAAGACAAAACAAATTTCCCCCATTCTCTTCCCCCTAAACAATACTCAACCTATTTGATTTTAGAGGATTCTATTTGGAGATATTGGCTCAATGCTTGACATCTCTTGGTCATTTCAATTGAATCTTCTTATGGAAGGTACTTTAGGTGAATTCCAAATTGTATATACCTTATATTCATATTTATTCCAATTAATTTTGAATCCCCATTCGAAAAATTAATTTGATTTTTTTATTGTTTTTTGGATATGGTGCATTGGGCCGGATTCATGAGATGATTTTAGGATTTCTCTTTGTTACGTTTGTATTATGAATTATTTTTTATTTTATGGATTTTGTATAAAGTTTAATGTTTAAATTTACATGAGGGAATATGTTTAGTACCTTACGAATTCTTAATGTATAATTAATGTTATTTGGTTGGTCTTTAATAATGAGGTTAACCATTTGGAGGGGTAGGGATGGTTTATGACTCAGTTAAAGTGGTAATACTACTTCATTTCATGAGTGACCCTATGACTATACACCCATGAAATGTTACCACATGGGAGTAATTTGGTATCATATTAGTCTAAAATTTATTTTTGAAATGATATTGTTTTTTAAGTGATTAATTACCTTTGTTATGGGGACTTTTAGTGAGTTTTTTTTCTTGCTTATTACTTATTGATGTGACAACTCTTGAGTGTGTGGGTATGTGCCAATTTGATTAATGTGATCTCCTCTGAATATGAGTGGATGTTTTAGTTGATTTCATGTGAATTATTATATATTATGTTGGTATGAATTAGGGTGATTGATTTTAACTCCCTTGAGTGAGATAGGATGGGTAAGTGCTCTTGATGAGGGCTTGAAAAATGAAATAAGGTATATGTTGCATCATGTATGTGCTACTATGGTTACAACATATTGAGACCAGATTTTGTATTGTGTTTTTATCAACTCAAGCAAATATTCAAGGTTGTATAATGTCAATATGTTAAAGAATAAAACATGGAAGTAAATTTTAATTACCTAGAAAAAATAGTTTCTTAAGATTAATGTTTCTTATCATAATAAAATTGATTAAAAGAAAATGAATAGTTACTTCCCTGTTTAATTGGTGAAAAAAATATTATGGTGAAAAGATATGAATTCGTCTATAATTAATATATCATGATAAATATTATATTGATTTTTGAATATGATTATGATGAATTTTTTTAGTAGAATTTATAAAAAGGAAAAATGATGTTTTTATTGTTTATTGATTAAGTGAAGAACTATGTATGTAAATACTCATGTGTTCTTCAAATACATAAACATTATTGTATGGGGTTTCAACATAAGATATTTTATGAATTTGAAAGTACTATTGTATAGGTTTGTTTTAATTGAGGAAACATCCTTCATACATGGATTTGAGGATGTGAATGGATCACATGGTTGAATAAATTACATAGTCAAATGGATCACATATGTCAATCAACTACATTACATAATTAACACACAATGAAGAACGTATGTAGTTATATCTTGGTGTTGGGGTTGTTAAGATGATTTCTAGAATATTATATCCATGACATCATGTAAATAATTTTTTATTTATAAAATTGAATTTTGAGTTTCAGAAAATGATGGAAAATTCAATGATTGGACTAGGGATTATAGTTTTCATGATGATCATGATATTGGATGATGTGAATTATTGAATAAAAGCTACGGTGATGCATTACGGTTAGAGAAATGTTATTAAAGAAGAGATGGTACACAAACACATGAATATGATGTTTTATGGGATTTTATTTTTTAAATTAAATTAATCATATGGGCATAAGAAAAATACAGTTTGTAAGTTAAATTATTCTTTTGAGGAATGTATCATGTGGTTTAATATCTTACAAAGATAAATGAAGATGAGATTTTTTCCACATTACAATATAATGGTCTACAAGGAAAAGGTATATATTTCCATACACATTATTATATCTAAATAGTTTAAATATATACATTTTTTGGGGTGACTAGAACATGATATTTTATTATATTATGGAACACAATGAAAGAAGTACGAACTGAGACTTTGTCGAACTATTTGGGGAATTTTTTAATACATTAAAACACTATAAAAATACTAAAATGACGATTATTTTAGATCTATACAAAAGTGGTTATTCTATATCTATATTGATTTCAATTATAGTTAAAAATACCAATTAAAATCATGTTTCCACTTTGTTCTGTGAATAGTAAATTAAAAAATAAAAGTAATGCTATATTACTACATTTGATTATTTTATTTATTTACAAATTTCCCGAGAAAGGAAGATGTGTAATATGTTAATAAACAAAATAAAATGGTTTATCAATATAATTAAAGAGAGTATATTCATGTATCATAATAATGGAGACCTTAATTTTAGAAAATCAAATTTATATACGTTCAATGAGTTAAATCCATGATGATGTCAACTAGTGAATATCATAATTACCGACATAGAAAAAGTTAAAAAAGAAGAAGAAGAATAGTGGAAAAAGTAGGTGATGTGCATATCTATTTTTATAATAAGATTAATCATATTAATAATAAAAAATTTAGTAATAATTTAGTGGAATATAAGTTTACGTCATGATTTTTCAAAGGTAGATGAATAAGAAGAGTTGATTGAGTTTTCCACAAAGTCGACAAGAAGAATAATGCTATGTGAAGTCTAGTATATATATAGAAATAAGAGACTTGTAGTCAATGAATGAGAATATAATAATATGTAATAAAATTATTGAATATATTAGTGTAATTGGGAGAGGAAGGATTAGAAAACTCAGACGTACACCTAAAATCCTCATAATGTACAGAAGTCACATATGTGCAATGTGTATCTAATAATTTTCTATATAATATAGTGATATGTGATCATCATGCGTATACCCTTATTAATAATGTTTTAATATAAATTATATTCTAATTTGTTATGAAACATAATGGTAACATGAAAAATTAGTCTTTATTTTCATCATTAAAAATGAGTTGAAATCGATTAATGTTGATTCATTAAAAGATTCTCTCTATTGAAGATTGGAGTTAATTAAATAATCTTTTGGATTAATTAATATTGTGTCAATTCATGACTAATTGAATATATTTATCTTTGTGGAGTGTAAAATTTCATCCCCTATAATAGTATATTCTGCCCCATTATTGGTTTCATTAAGAAATCATTGATGTTCATCTACTTCTCCCACAACTGCACGGAATTCCCATTGGATATAACCAATTAGTACCCCCAAAATAAATAAGAACAATTTATCTATAGGTACCTATAAATAATATGACATATACAAAATATAACTACCCTATGTTTTTCATTGTAAGCATTTAACTCATCCAATCCCAAACATAATTAAGATGTTTTATCCAAATCCTACTCATGGATGGCATCCAACATTTTAGTGTTGACGGATTGGCTATCAGAACACCCCCATGTATTCCATGGTAATATAAATATATAATAACATTTTGATTTTCTTTTTTATACCATATTTTGGGGTTTGTAAATCAACTTATAGATGTCATTACATGAACACAACCATATGGTGCATTGAGGGTCAATATAAATTTTATCCAACTCTATGTTACTCTACGAAATTATAATATATTCTAAAAACATGTCATATATATAGATCCTATAGTGATCAAAATTTAATATTTTTGGTACTAGAACATCCCAAACACCTTATAGTCATGTTTTTGGTGTAAAACCTCATTTCATTTCAGGTCAAAAATTCAAGTAGGAATTTAAAATTTTGACTTTGGACTATAGTTCCATCTTGAAATTGAGTTTTTGGTTAGAATTTTCATTCTTATAGTATTTTTAAGATATTTTTTTCGATAATGATAGATCCAAAAAATAGTTCATTGGTTTTTTGGTGAACTTTAAGACAATTATAATGAATTTTAGAAATTTTTAATGGTGTTTTCTCTATGAAAGGATATCACACAATTTGGGGAAACTATTTAAAAAAATGTTATGCTTTTTCCCAATCGACTTAGAATTTAGTTTTAGATAAATTTTGAGAAAACGCATAGAACATTGGGATTATTGGGTTTTTCCTTTTTGTTACATGATTTGATAAACTGTGTTGCCAAAATCATAACAGAGGGTTGTCTTGAGGTGATTCCAACTCCACAGTTTGGGAATCATTGAAACATTCTAGATTTCATTAAAAATAAATATTTTATCATCTCATATAATGTTAATTTTACTACTCTTACCCCTTTCTCTAATCTCCCATATTCATTCCAAAAAATTCCAACTCCCATCTCTTCAACTGCAATCCCCCATGGGTTGGGGTGATTTTCAATGTGATTTTTAGGCTGTTCGAGGTATGATATTATATCTCTTCCTATGCTTCTCATCTTCTATTGATAACATTTGTTTCTTTTTTCCAACACATATGATTATTTAGATAATCCCACCAAATCATGGAGAAATCATATTGATTCCATGGGTCCTTTTCTCCGACTATCTAAAGGAAAACTTGATATAATGTCTATATATCATTACTTCTCAATCAGAATAATGTACAGTGCCAGCTGATTTTTTTCAAGGGCTTACATTTTTAAAAATAAATTTCATATGAAATTCTTATTTAATGTTTGTATTTTATTATATGTATGATGTGAGGATTATTTAATTTTACTTATAAAGTTTATTAATCAGTTCACTGTATAATGGAATGACCCACAGTTCTATTATATGTTTATTTCCAATAGAAATTAATTAATGACTAATTTTAATTTATTTAAAAAAATTATTTAATTAACTATAAATTATTCTAATTTAAATTTTTTAAATTTTTTGGCCTATGATAAGACATCATGAAGATTTTAGATAGTTAATTTGATGTGAATGAGAAAGGATGGGAGGTTTTGGGTTGTGATTCAAACGAAATGATAAGAGTGAGGTTGTTCATCCATATATGTACCCATTTGGTGTACGTATTTATTGAAAAATAAATAGACAGGTTTTTTCCAAACTATGAGTATTCAACCTTTTGAAATTAATTTAATTTTTTATTAATTGAAAATTAATACAGATAAAACATATCTATCAAGGGTCACAAAGAACCCTTTGATCATAGTCGATTCCAGGACTCTTGATTTTCAAAAGCTTATGTACCAATTCATGCTAGGTGACACTTAAAACCTAAAGGGGTATTAATTTAATGAAAAAGTTATATTTATCTATCATTTTGATATTTTCCTTTAATTAACCTTGATATTGAGCTGTGGTGAACCGTGGACAGGTAATCCCATTTACAACCTTAGAGCCTGTGGATGGACTATGTGAGACTTGACCAGTGGCCTAGTTCCTCTAAAATTGATGTTCAAGGGGATTATTATATAATGAGATATTAGATATTTGGGTATTTGAGATTTATAAATTAAATGAAACTAATGTGATTTAGTGGACCTTATGATATGAACCTATTAGTTCCCTTGAGCAAGGATGCAAAATGAATTTGAATGAATGGACTAAGTGGGCAATGAGATGAATTTCTGCTGTCTAAGAGACATTATGAGAGTTTATTAGTGTATGGGTAAAGTGTTCCTAGAATTATATCGATTGGGGTATAAGGTTTGTATATTGAGAGTGGTTTATGATATAGGTGTGTGAGGACCAACTCAAGATATCCATGTAAGGAGAGACAAGGGTTATTCCATCTCATAAAAGTAGTGTTGGAGTGGATTATTCTATGAGTCGAATAATGTTATATGATACATATGAGGGTGTTTATGAATGATATTCCCAAATAGTTTTGGGCTTTTATAAAGATATGATATTGAGTTAAGGGAAAATATATATGGTTTACATGATACAGTATATCCAAGGGTCCCTATAGGCTTCTTTCATGTTATGTAACACATGATATGGATAGTGTGGGAATGGGTTTTGATGATTTAAGGTGTCACCTTTCAATCTAAATAGATTATGTGTTTCAAGTAGTCTTGTAGTGATTGGGACAATTTATGAACATGCGAGTTTAACCACAGTTCTATGAAATTGGGAGGTAAGTTGTCCATCCAATGTTATTATTCTTATTATGAGATGTAACATGGATAATGTGGATCCCTTGATTATTATTATGAGATGCAAACTTTTTGGATGTTTTACCCTGATAGTAATGATATTATGTGATTCCTAGTGATTCATGGGATATGGTAACATGCATGATATGATTTTTTATACTTAGTGATGGCTAGAATGTGGTTGGAATCCTAGAGAGAATTTACGAGATTTATAGGGACACCTCAGATCTGGTGGGTTCCTTAAGAATATTTATTTATAATTATAGTGATTTCTAAGATATAAAGGATTCATAGAGGGGTTTTATGAGATTCCTCATGATAATTATGGTTTATTTCATTCATGAGGAGTATTTTATGAGAATAATTTTGATTTCTAGGTTTTTGTTGATTTCTAGAAGAAATTTAAGAGATACCTATGATCTAGAGAAATTAATGATGGTATTTTATGGGATAACTAGAATATTGTGGGATTCCTGATGAGTCTCATATAGATTCATAGTATTTCAATTATATAATGATAATAAAAATTTATGATGATATACCTATAATGATTTATTGGATTTGGTGTTCACACCTAATATAAGTATGTTAATGAGATCACGGGGTATGAATTATATCACCCTAATGATATATGTCATGATCAAAGACATCTATCACTAGTTGAAGTAGGTATATTTTATCACAACTGTAAACTTTGATCCTTAGGTTCAATTCTGACAGTATAATCACACTTCCAAAATTATTTTCTATTTTTTCTTAGAATAAAATATGTTCATACAATATATTTACTAATTATGTTAGATATCCTAATTTTTATTCCTTACTAATTATTACTCACACCCTACACTAGAGGCCATGACACTTGGGTAAAAATAAAAACATCCCTCATTATATTATCAATTCGAGCAGAGAAAGAGTGTATGATGATCAACTGAAATAGCTCTGATGGGATATTGAGAGTAGATGAGATGAAGCTCTAGGAAAGTTGCAGGTCCTCTTATTTTTTATGTTTTTGGGATCATCGCAGTGGGTGATCAATTGATGTATGCAATTATATAAACATATATATATATATATACATATATATATATGAGATTATGATTCCACATTTAATTTTATATATCATGTTTTGTTTTTATAGCTTCTACATACTTTGATTATTTATGATGAATTATGTTTTATAAATTCTAATTTTATATTTCTCTAATACATAGTTATAATCTCCCAATAGAAACACCTTAGACCATCACTACTAGTTAGAAAAATTTAGTGTATGAGTAGGTGAGTGTGATTTCACATAAAGACTGTGGATGGAAAACAAATTAGTGGTATTTGACCAGGGGATATTAAAAGGTGGAATCAGATATTTTTTAATTTTCATTACTATTTAAGAATCTGGTATATCGATGATAAATGAATGTTCTTGATCCTATGACGATATTTATACTCGCTGATACCTTCTTTGATGTATTTTTCAAGTTACTAGGTATAAGAGATTAATATTATCTGATATGATCAAATGTTTTTATTATTTCACCTTGTGCATTGCATTTTAGTTTCAGATTAGTTATTAATGGGTTTTTTTCTCTTAGTTTTTTAACAAAAGTCCCATGGACATTCAATATTCTAGGATTTTAAAAATACCAACACATTCATTTTCTTGTGTGTGATATATATCATTTAATATAAGGGTTTTAATTTTTTAATGTTTAAAAAATAATTTATATGATGTTTTCCCATATATCTTGTAGTTGGAATTCTAATGAATAAACCATGGTATATTATCCCTTTATTATATGTGATGTGGATCATTTGGAGCAATTTTCTTCTATGATGGAAATATAGTACATCAATGTAATGGATTTATAGTGGTCCATAGTGAGTCTATAAGGAATGGGATTATTTTTTAAATTACCCATTATGGGAAATTATGATACGGGTTTTGAGAAACAAAAAGGTTGTTTGGTTAGTTAAAGTGTCCACCACCACGTATATATTGTTTTCCATATTAATTCATGTTGAAATACTACATAATTAAATCATATGAAATTTGCATAATTGAAAAGAATCACTCTAGGGTGATGCAATTATTTAATGATTTGTAAGTTCATGGTTATTGAAGTGGTTATCTCATATATGTATATAAATTTATATATCTATTTAAAAAAAGGATTAGTTCCCCAGTTAGCTAATGACTTGGATTTTGATACCTAATATGTGTGAAAACATGATGACAATACATAGGGTGTTGGAATGTGGGTTGTATTCTGATATATAAGATTGTTGAAGAGATATTTCCCATGAGTGTTGACATAAGTGAGATATGGTTTGTTTTCATGGGGGGATCATAGAGGATTTAGGATATGTGACATGATTTTTCTGATATGAGTCATGTGTGAAAGGGTAACCTGAGATAGGGGTTTCTCCAAGGATGTGAGATCCCAAAGAGGATACAATCATCAATAGATTACTTAAATAAGAGTTTTATGTATAGGATGTTTTGTCAAATACATGAGACACACCTATAGATTCCTTTGGGGTTTATAACATAATGCAATTGAGGTGCTTTGATATCATGGTTAGGTTTTAGGGTTAGTATCAATTGGATTATTAGCCTTGGTGAAATCAAGTTTTGTTCTCAATGAGATAACAGATCTTGACTCTATATAATCAGATATGGGATGACTAGTCACTACAATGATTCTTCTAGTTCTAAAATAATTCTCAGGCGATGGGTGGTCAGGTGATATACCATGTCATGGGTTAACTAAACTAATATTGAATATGATCACTGAGGGTTCTTATGGATTGATTCGACTAACAAGAAATAATAATTGTAATTTTTCAGGCATGTGATCCTAGGATACTGATGTATAAATAAATAGAGTGTGTGTTAGTATTTGATACTGGGATACATTACCATTGTGGTGGATGATAATGAGGTAGTACACACTTTTTACATGTGGTGTTATTGATAATTGGATCATTGTGTGGTCGTGAATCGGCTGATAGCCAATATATCTAATGATAACATTACTGCCATAGTGACCTGAGGTGTTGGATAAGAATCATTAGTGATTCCTCTATTATAAAGATGATCCCATGGATGGTTCAATATAAGATTCTATAGGATAAGTGATTGTTCCTTGTGTGTAGATACATGCAAATGAGGACATGACCCTATTAGAATGTTCTTAATGAGGAGTATAAGGGAAAAAATTGATGGGGAGTCCACCATTGGATGTTATAGGTTGTGATCCTCAGTAGGAGTTATATTTCTTCGGTAATAAGGACTTAATTCCTAGTAATATGGGAGTCTCTAATGTTTTATGTTTCTGTTGGTGCTCACATATATGTCATATATCCACATCTAGTTATTATGTGTAGTAATTGGTGGATAGTGGGCCATATGGGGATGACATTCATGTGGGTAATTTTGTGGGTTTAATAGGACCAGTTGTTGGATAAAAAATATATAATTGGTATATTGGTGGGCATATGGATTAAGATTCATAAGGTAAGTTGTTGAATTAATTATTTTAAATTGTGGTGAAATATCAAATGGAGATCGGTTTTTGGAATTAGACTCGATAAAAAATTGATGTGATATAATGGTGTGTCAAATTGTTAGAGCACAAGTTCTCATTGTGACATAATGAAATTTGGTATGGTTTTTTGAGATCCATTTAGGGAAAATAATATAAAATTTGGGTTTATACTTGTGTATGGTGGGTTTTAACAATCCTATTCTTTAACTAAAATTTTATAAATCTTGATTGGATGATGTGATAGTGTGTAGAAATCTATGAAAATGAATTATTGGGAAAGGTTAGCCAAAGGAGGATTAACATTGTATTTTTTTAAACTAGGTGGGGAGAAATGAAAACCTTAGAGAGAATGAAATTAGACAACAAAAAATGCATTTTTATTGGTGATTCCATGGGTGATGAGCACCACATGATGTGATCATCATAAATGAGAAAATTATTATTGTGGGGCGAACCATAATCCTAGAGTTAAACTGGTTGAATGAAAAAAAATATTTATTAGGAATGAAGAGAAATGGTAAGTCTCATAATTGTGACTTGGGGATGGTGATGAGTGGTAGATCAGTTTTTTAGGAATAGTTTTCATTCTTTTTAGGATTACATAGTAGAAACAAATTTAGTGTTTTGAGGTAGAATATGATTGGACAATCATGAATTGATGATATGGATACATTGAATTGATAACAATAAACCACCAAGGCTTCTTGGGAAAGTAGTTTTTGTGGTGGGAAGGTTATAAAACCCCCATTTACTTTTGTGTTTGAAATTTCAAAGTGAAGTTAAGGAGGGGTAGTTTTGAAAGATGAGTTTGAAAATTAGAAAACTAAGATATTGAGAATATATAATATTTTTTAGGACGTCGATAGTGTATTGGGAGGTATATATGTTTATTTTATGAATAATGGGAGGTTCTAGACAATGTTTTTAAAAAATTAATAGCGTTTTTTCCTTTTCAAAATTTTTTATTGTTATGAGAAACCATATGTGTAAACAGTGAATTATGGTTTTTCATAGGATTTTGGGACATGGTTGGTTTTTAGTTGAAGAAAAATCATAAAAATACTTAAATTTTAGGTTCGGCTAGTTTTTCATGGTGTTTTATCATTTTGAAAATTGTGTGACAAATAAATTTAATATGGAAAACATTAGACAATGCTAACCGCATGATTGGCACAAAATTTGGAAAATCATCTGCCTTTCCAGATTTCATTAAAAATTGTGATTTTAAAATTTTAACCTAATGAAAATTAAACGCCTTTCTATTCTCTCCCTTATGTATGTATAAATAACTATACCATCATTTTTCTCTTTAAATCCCCCTTCATTTTTAGCTATTTTGACATATATTTCATAGCGGTTTGAGTTTTTATATTTAGGAACTTCATTTATTTCTCCACTTATATTGTTCTCTCTAATTTCTATTATCCATTGTTATGATTTTTTTAGATAATTCCAATTGGCCATGTTGGAATCATACATATATGATTATAATTTTTCTTCATGTGGCTAAAGGAAGTCTTGAGAAGATGTGTGTACATCATTTAATAACTTTTTGATGAAGGTACATTGCCTATTTGAATATTATATGGTGTTTTCATAAATTAAAAAAAATTATATTAAATAAATATTGGTTTTTTATTATTTTTCCCATGATGGCTTCAAGAGTATGATATAGACCTTTCATAGGTGATTGGTTGTTGTTTTTTTCAATTAGATAACCTATTGAGATATAATGTATTTATTCTTAATTAAATGTTGTTGAAATAAAAAATTATATTATTTTATGAAATCTTAAACTAATTATAAATTATTAAAATTTATTTATTTAAATTTTTTTGCTTTTAATAGGGCCTCATAACGATTGGTGGAAATAGGATAGAATTGGAAGTTCTTAGGAAAGAGTTGTTGGGATGTGATTTAAAGGAAAACCATGAGTGAGATAGGTAGTCCTTAAGAATACCCCTTTGGTACATGCGTTTTATTCATGTTTCATGTCACAACCCAACATGAATAACCCATCTAACTATCTAAAAAACCATATTGTTAAAAACCTCCAAGGGAATTCTCAATCCCCATGGGGTGTAAAAATGAACCCGTGTGTTGAGCAACAACTAGTAGGAACGATTTCACCCAATCCGATACAAGATACATTTAATATATATATATATATATATATATATATATATATATTCTGAAAGATAACCAGAAAATAAATATTTCATAACAAAAATAGTGTCAATGGTAATGGTAAAACTCAAAACCACATAAGTACAAAACACTTAATAAGGAGAAAAATACTAACAACAATTAATGCATGTGATGTGTGGGAAACCTCTCACCATCTCACCATGATTTAAACCTAACTAGCTAAAATAAACATCACCACCCACTATATAACTTTTCCCATTCAAGCTATATAAAAAACATCATATTCAAACCTCAAAGGGGGGGGGTTACATTTTGTGAGATAATCATACATAGTTGGATCCCACCAGTGTGTTCCATGAAAATAATCTATTCAATTCTCCCAATATTATTGTTTTTAATAAATAATTGCATGATAAGTACTTACACATTTTTATAAAAAAATTGGTAAATTGTACCCCAATTTCCAAATCCCTCCTAAACGAGTGCATTCAATTCCAAAGAATAATTTAAAATATCTATTTACATCAATCAAATTATTCACTATATCATTTCATTCCAAACAAATAAAAGACAAAATAAAATAGTAAACACCCATAGGGTGTTACGATTAGGAAAGCTAAGTCAATAAAACCTCAATGTAAATAAAATACCTGGTTTCCCAAAAGTCCTTAGATCCCATGCATAAATGCATAGGGAATAGAGGAACACCCATGAATGTGAACCCATACAATGTCTATTAGGTTCATAGTTCCAATGTATCGATTATCAATGAATGGAGGAATACCCTAGAATTTGAACCCCCTCAATATACCAATAGATGATTCACAATACCAAACCTTCTAGTAATGTACCTAAGGATCTCATTTAAAATATATTTAATTTCAATTTTAATGGGATATCACATTACGCAGTAATTCCAATTAACCCTTCATTCACCAAAAAAATCTTTGAAACCAAATTTTACAATCCATTTCATAATGATTTAAAGAAGCCTACTCTTTTACAAAAATGTATAAGGAAACAAAATTTTCTCAATAGGCCATGCACACATACTGGTCAATACATTCAAGGAACATGCAAATTCATATTGAAATTCATTTATAAAACAAGACCAGGGATGTTTTATGGAACATTTTTAGGAGACAGAACCACCTACCTCAAACTCATATCTCACCACATGCATAATAGGATCCATACACTGAAAAGGGAAGAGAAACAAATCACACCAAAAAGATGTCCTAAGATTGATTCTTACCTATTAGAATCAATTTAAATAAAAAATAGGATAAGATAAGTATGATACAAACATACCTAGAGATCACACATATCACACCACAACTAACAAGGGATATGAATTTTGGAGGAAAATTGCATAAAGGAATCTACAAAAGATCGATATATTTCACATACCAATAAATACACTCTACTATTTCATCCTTGAACTACTAATAAACTAGGAGATCAATAATGAATGAAATAGAGAGTAAATCACACCAACTTATATATTAAAAAAATGAAAAATATGAGATTAAAATTCCAATTGGAGAGGTATGAAATTGATGAATCTACCCAAAAATCACATGGAGGATACCTAGGTTATGAGGGAGATAGTGAATGAATTATGTTAGAGGGTTTTTTTTCATCAAAAGAGTTAAATCCTATAGAATATGAATAGTAGATGGTATGATTCATTGATTTATGATGTGAACTGTATGGATGGAATTATTTCTAAAAAACATGTCAACTTAGTTTAAAATCATGAAGGATGATTTCACAATGTGAATAAAATTTAGAATCATATAATGGATCAGAGGATATTACCATGGGTAATTTCTGTGGTAAATCTTGAATTCACTGTGTTAGTAGGTTCAAGTATCTAGTTATTCATCAATTGTGCATATCCTTCCCCAAATACCCAAAACAAACATACCAATTTAATATAACCCCATAATATGAATCAAGGATCAAGATAAGGAATTCATTAAAATTTAACATTTTAAAAAAATCACCCCTAGAGGATTTTAAGTCCACATAATGACATGAAAATTAAGGATTCCCTAGAAAGAGGTGAGGAAACTACTCCCTCATTGACGACTCATGTTCCCAAGTATTGTGGAAACCTAGTATGTTCTTCATGACACCTCGACTAATGGAAAATACATTCCATATAATACTTTCATCAAAGAATCAATGATATCCACTAGTTTCTTTAAAAAAATAAACAAATGATTCCAACTGAATCTCCTCTGAACTCCAAACATAATATGGATTAGGGTGATATTTATTTAACTAATATATATGGAAAAAATCACTTATACCTATCAATTGAGCTGCTAATATCGACTAATAAGTAACATAACATTGATTATCATATATTTTAGATGGTATAATATATCTCAGAGCTATATTTACCTATTTACCAAGCCTACGATGACCTGAATGAGGAGAGAAAATCAAGAACACCTGGAACCCAATTAAAAGTTACAAAGGATGATTTATACAATCTATATAGGATTTATACCAACTCTGAATTTTAAAAAAGCATCATTGTATATTGTGAATCATGATCACTATCTCTGAAATGAGAATGAGTCCCAATAATGAGGACTTAACCACATAAAACCCAAAAAGTGGAGACCTACCCAGGTGACTATAGAAAGCCACAAAGTGTTCCTCTCATATGAATAGATGATATCTATTATTACAAGATAACATGGCTAGTACTAGATGAATTTAAAATGACCAATGAAATCATATAATTATTAAAAAAGAATATCCATAAGAATATGTATAGAAAATATTTTTGATCTTCCATTGGTGGATAGTAGGATATACTAAAGCTGACATGATTCCCCATCACCTGTTGGAAACGTTTTCATAATTTTTATATAAACCTAGAATCCCAATTAAAAATAATCGTATGGGGGACCCTATTCAAAGAAATGTTCTCCTACAGAAATATTTTTATTAGGATCTTCATGCCTTGTGGTATACATAATTAGAATAAAATGATCTAGTTTCATTTGATGATAAATCACCACAAAGATTGTATTCCTTCTATATGAATTCAATAGAAATATAATATTTATTTCCATAGACAAATCATCATATTTTCAAAGAAAAAACAAAAGTGGAAGAAGGAGGCCAAAAGGATTCATGTTCCTTGCATTTATCTATAGGTTGGTGTAAATGTGGGATATATAATTAGAGATGTTGGGTTTGATAACTGACCACCAAAAATACCACCTCATGTCTTATTATATTTTCATAGTTCTAGAATAAATGAACCCTAATGAAATATTATAATCATATAATATTGTGTTCCCAAAGGGTGATGAGATTTCAAACTAACAAACTAAGTAGAGAATTCCATCAAAAGGGATATTGTAATGAGAAATTGTCTCGCCACCATATAAGGATTCCCTAATTCTATTGAACTCAGCATCATACTATTGACTAGAAATATAGAATTGTAGAGTGTTGATGATAACTTAACAGTGGTTAGAACCATACCTAAATCATCATCATATATTCTGAGAAAAAAATGACTCAAAATCACCATTATGCTTCACTCATCCTTTGACTCCAAGATCGTCCATGGTGAAACATTCTTACTGAGTGTTTTTGAGAAGTTATTACCCTTGTCTAAGGAATAAATTATGTCAAATTCAAAAATTGGATTATTATGAAAACCTACCCAATATGATATTTAGTTTCCTCTTAGAAAATGTGTAGATTAGAATTTTAAGATCATATAACTCCAAAAACATATAACCTATAAGATATCCCCTACAAGACTTTATAGCATTCACTACAATGGAGAACTCTAAATCCTAAGTGGAGTAATTTTTTCCATTTTAACTAAAATGATGAGAAATTTATGACATTATTTGATCATTCAATATAATAACACAATCCAAACCATCATTATAAGAATAAAAATATACAATATACCACTTTCTATGTTCATAAAAGATCAAAATATGAGCTGATTCCAAAAGATATTTCAATTCATCAAATTATGTCTAACACAAGGTATCCCAAAATAATTTCATGCATTTATTTTTATGATCATCCAAATGTGATGTTATATTTTAAATATTATTGATGAAAAATTGATTGTATACATAAATTCCTTGGATATAATTCCATGATATTTATATACAAAAATATTGAATCAACATGGATTAAACTTTAAAACATATTAATAAAATCCATGCCATATATGAAATGGTTTATAGTCTTTTGAGATTAAATATAAAATTTTCTTATTCAATGAATGATCTTCGATGTCTCCTATAAAGATATTTTAATTTATTTTTATTAATAGAAATATCCTACTAAAATTATTCATTATAACCTATGGAAACAAAACATAATAAAAGGGTGAGATAAGATTCCTAGTAATGGTAAACATGAGAGGTATGAATTGAAGATAATATGAAAGCATAAGATTAGAATAACCATATGGTATCAATACCATAACAATATAAGATCATAACCTATATGTGAAAGATCAAAATAATTATTTAAGTAAGGAAACCTAATAATTTTAAAATACATTAATCATAATAATGAGTGAAACATCCCTTGTTTTGAAATGGAAAAAATAGAAGGAATTTTTATTTTTCATCTACTAAGATGGTAATTTTTAAAACTGAGCATCATAATATTTTTTTCCATAGTGATAGAACACTATGATGTTTATCATTTATGATATTAAATGAAATAAATTAAATACAAAATGGAAAATAAATTAAATTTCTATTAAATAGGAAAAAATATTAAGGAATGGTTTTAATAATAATAATAATTATTATTATTATTATTATAATTATTATTATTAGAATTATTATTATCATTATTATTATTAGTTTTTATTTTAATTAGGTAACTTTTTTATGATAATAACTAAAGGGGTCTCCCCCTCAAGGCACGACGCACCCCCTTGAGGGCTCCCAGCCGCACACATGACCTCCTCTTGGGCACCCTCTTAGCATGTCATTTCCACCCTATTTCTTGATGATTCTGGCCAAAATATCTGAGATAAGCCATTTCTACCCATATTCTCCTTATTTTAGGCCAATTTTGGTCTCCCATCACTTGGATTTCGTTCAACAAAAACCTAGATTTGGGTTTTACCTAATTTTTATTTCGTCCAGGTTTAGGGTATACAATGTGCCTGTGAAATGGTTTTAGTCTGTGTTCTAGCAACCAAAGCTATAGGGAAGGAATTTTGGTTTTATTTGGTCTACCGTCATCAATTTTGGATAAGATTCTAAACATGTTGTTTGTTTTGCACCACTTATTTTAGGGTCTTTACTTATTTTATTTTTAATGGTAATTCATTTCGTATTATTTGGTCCTTATGCATTAATTATGGGTCCTTTGATAAATTAGGATGCCTAAAATTTTTATTAGGATGTTTTTATCAGCATTAGAGGTCTACACATGCATTTATCTGGGTATGTATAAAATATTATACATATATATACACACTATGCTTGTATTCCCTCATGTCATGTGGATTACGTGCATTGAGTTAGGATATATATATATATATAAAGGTTTTTGATCGTGTGTGGAGATGTTCCACGTGGTCATAGGTAAATCTGTTAAGTGCTTAATGTTAAATAGGTTCTACTTTTGATGTAGACTCCCTTTTCATTTTCCCTCTAATTTAACAATTTTTTAAATTATATGTATTAATGAAATATTACTAAATTATAATTAATGAATTAGATTTCATAAATTAAATGTAAATTTAGTGTGATTCCAGAATTAGGTGCTAAATGAGATAAATGAACGCTTGAATATAAATTTCATAATTTTATAATAAAATCCATCAAACAGATGCGTGATAACTTCAGTATAAAAATTAGTGAATCGATATTTATATCATGTTTGTTGTAATTATTGCCTTGGTGTTTCTTATTTAACAGATTCACACATGGAAGGTTAGTCTCTTACCTCTTTGATATGAATTATAATTATAGAATAAATGTTAATATTCTAGAATGATTATTTAAATATGAACAAATGGAGTATTGATAAATGATTTCATGTCTTCTTATAAAACTACCCCAATGAAGGCAAACTGCCTTTATACTAAACTGTAATGATATTCCTTCATATTTCTTGTCTTATTGCATTTAAACTCTTATTCAGTTAATATAAATGTCAGTAATGGAATTTTTTTCATATCACCATATTTATTTTTTCTAAAATGTTGTTTGTCATTTGTATATGTGGGATAAATAAAACAATACTCTTTTAAGGTGTTATTTCCAATTATAGTTGTAATTTCCCAAGTAGGAAATTAACTTTTTTCCTACATGAGATAAATTAAATGGAATCCTTTTTAGTTGGCCAGTGTCATGAGTTTACATTATAGGTGAGATGTTTAGGAATGCATCATGGTGTTGAAAATTACTTGTTAAATTAGTTCGATCAGATTTATTGAATAGGTTGGTAAGACCACACCTCTTAATTTAGTTGAATGTGAAATGTTATGATAAATTGTTACAAATGGAATGGAATGATCATGATGAACGATTTTCCTTAAATGATGTAATCTCTTACTAAGGTGGTTATACCATGTCATATTAGGGAAGCGATATTTTAGTCTCGCTAAGAAAGGGATCCCCTAGGCTTTTTATTATATAGTTGGCAGATACTAGTTCCTTAAAGGGAAATAGAGGATATACATATTGGAAAGATGGCTACGCCAAACCTCGGTTGATACTCAGTCCCTTATGTGTGATACTAAGGATACACTAATCGTTACCAAACCATGAGGGATGCATGAATATTCTAATGGATCACCTTGGATGGGATCAGAGGCATTGAATATTTTTAAAGGATTTTCCGTAGTGGTACCTTAGTGATGAGGTCATATTCCACTAATAATTTGATAGATTATTTGAAATACATAATTTGATTTCTTGTTTTATTTAATTATTCTACACTTATTGCTTCTTTTTATATTATAAAATGTAATTATGACTTTTCTATCTTGGTTATTTGTATTTTTATGTGATGAAATGTGAATTTTCACCCAAGACTAATCACAAGATTGGGGTACACCTCTTTGAGTTTCCTTTTAAATTTTGGAACTAGTATACATATTATGCTTACACATGTGCCTCTTTTATATTTTTCATCTTATGTAGAAGTATGTGGTACGAGATGAGTTTCCATTTAGGAACTGAGACAATGTTTCTATTATTAATTTTTATCACTCTTCATTTATTTTATATGGAAAATTTCTAAATTTATATTTCATTTTTTTGGAATGGGCTACAAACCGTAGATGCCAACCTGTTGAGATTTATATCTTGTACCCTACTCGAGTACCCTTTGGTACCTGAGTAGACCTGATATTTACCAGATCTAGGTTGTTTGTTGCATATATTGTACCTGTTAGTAAGGATAAAAGGATAGAGTAGAAGCTTAGGATGCTCATGGTGATCTTTTATAAAGCCTTTTAATCTTTTATTTATTACTGCACTATATCGTAAAGCTTGATTTATTTTTTAATTCCTTCCTTCACGTATCATTTCCATTTCATGTATTCATATATTGTAAAAACATTCATTGGGAACTTTTAATAATTTTGTCATTATTATTTCTACTATTGTCTTTCATTTATTACGACTTATGCAACTTGTATTCTATTTATATTATATTATACCACTGTGAAACTCTGATAAGATGGTAAAGTCACCCCACTATCACCTCATAGGAACCTCACAGGTAGTCAGAAGCCTCTTGTATACTGGGAGATGCTCTTGAGGATATGGGACCCACCTATCTGACCACCGTGGATGTTTCAAATTGGCATCAATGGTAGTAATTTTCCTTTGACTTACTATTTTGGGTTGGAAGTAAGGAGACTTGGAATGTGTCATCTCTTGGTTTATAGCTCTTTTTGGGAATGATCACCCCACATATGGGAAATGACCAAGTAGTCATCTCTATGAATTTATCTTAATGATTTTCTATATTATAGTGGATATGACTTCACCAAGAGTGATTTGAGTAATCTTTTTTACTTATGGATTTATGGAGTTTATTGTATTTTACCCTCGGCATTTTAAGAAAAGGTTCAAATTTTACATTCATAATAATAGGCACATGGAGAATCATTTTTCATGCATATTCTATTCCATGTAGCTTCATTCATAGTTTTCCTACTGATATGATTGACTGCCTTGAATTTTTGACCATGTTATTGTGTTTATTAGTCCTCCTATTTTATAACCTTCTTAGGTGTAAATTTTACATGTTTCTGGGCATATAGCATGTCTTCACTATGATAGATACTTGTGAAGAAACACTAGTTTTGATTTGATGTAACTGATTGCATGGGATTAGTTGATTGGTAGTAATAAAATTGTAGCCAAAGGCCACCTAAATTGTGCATGGGAGATTTATGGATTGGTAGATGGTCCCCCATATGATAGGACTGTTGAACATATACATGTTTTATTGTGAAATGGGTTTAAATTTAATGGTATTGTAAGTGGAACCTCAAGTGGTGTCCTCTATTTAATCCACTCATGTAAGGGCCGATAAATCTTCTTTGAGATTCATTTTAAAAGAAGCGCATGGATTTTTTGAAGGATCACATTCTCTTAAAAATATCCTAGATGATCATTTTTTGAGCCTAGTGACTTATTTTAGTTTGAAACAGTTTTAGGTTTTATAAATTTTTGTTATTAGGGGTTTCATAGTTGTAGGTAACACCATTAAAACATAAAATCCTTGCTAATTCCATGAGTTTTATATCTATTAGTGCCATACGTGTGTAATTGTCCCTAATCATACACCATTTCATACTATAACACCCTTTTTCGGATGGGTGGTCATGTATTCATTAACCTTTTATGGGCATGAGAATCAACCAATTCTTGGTTTTAGTTTAATAGACATGCATCAGGCATGGTTGGCCTCTTCGTATGACGCCCCATTCTATCCTTTCTTTAGTGATGGATGACATGGTATGTCATTATACTGGTATATTCTTTTGTACAGACCATCTGATTCTTGAATCCATATGGAATATAGCCTATCGCTGGTATTTAGGATGTGTCAATGATCGTAAAACCATGGGTTAGTATGCATCGGTATACGCAGTACCCATCACGTGATTAATGACATAAAATACTTGTTCAGTTTGGTAGGATTGTTGAGACTTGCACTATTTAGTATGGTATTAAGTCATCTTGAGAGTAGTGGGGAATTGGCATAATGAAATTATTTTCATCCCAATGTCGGACATGATTTCCATTGAATCATGTGTTTTGACATGCTGACTAGTTTGGTTTTGGTTTTCATTCCAATTATTTAAATGTTTTCATTTATGGTAGTTATGACCTAGCACACTTTTGAGCAGCTTGTATATATCTTAAATTCATGAATAGGACCCTCCTAGGGAGGGGATTCTAATTAAAGTTCAGTTAAATACTTGTCATTTGGGGTAGAAGGAACATAATCGATGAATACCATTAAAGAATGGTTGGGATGTCATAAATTTTATAATGCATGTTAACATTAAATTGCATAGGTGCTTTCTTGGAAACATGGTGTTTTAGTGGAATGAAATGTATGAAACATTTGATTAATTTCATTTGTTGAGGGTTTAATGTGGTGGTTAATCTTGAATGATTATTGGATGCCTCAGGTGGTAAATGCTCAATGATCTGTTAATGATAGTTCATGAGAAGGTAAACTGAGTTTCTTCTATGGTATTAACCAATAGTGGTTCTTCCAGTTTCCATCTGGTAATATTTAAAAAAACATATACTTTACATTGGTTTAATGAGGATAATGTCCCCTATCTTTACATTTTCCATTATGAATTGAGAGAGCATTGGTCTTACACCATGTTAAATTTTAAAAGTTTTTGGGTAATCTTTTTCTGGTTTGACACTAAACATGCGGTTCATATAGAATATTGGTTAGTCTTGATTAAACATTAAATTCCAGTGTAGGAAGTCCTTGGTTGAACTCTTATACACCCATCATTCCATTTGAATTTACTTCTTGGCCAATGCTGCTTGGTGATTAGTCATTCCCCTGATGTGGATGTTGTGACGATGTACTAACATTTCACATGTAAATATAGATATATTAGTTCTATGTACTCTTATCGTGCTATTCCAAGGTGACCCCATACATTTCTTCATGATCAGTGACACTAAAATCAAGGAACATCATTGGATGTCATGTATGGACTTTATTGGATGTGTTTGTGGTGAATGTGAGAGACCATGTAAGAAGACATCATAGTTCAAATCATAAAAATTTTACCGGCTCATCTAATCATATTTTGAATAATTAGTTGGAGTGGATCAATTGTTTTCTTCTTTTTATAAATGGTTTATATAATTAATGACCATTTCTAGCACGTCTCGAGATATGGTGAATACGGTTTGGAATTGGTGAGGGATTTTCATGAAAAGATATCTCGACTTGGGCTTTGAGGTTGATAGGGAATTGACTATTTTATCCATTTAAGAAATCATGTGAGAAGTGTCGCTAAAATTCATAAGGGTGTGTCTTGTAGGAAATACCGATGTTGGAAGGTGTTGTGGCTTGGATATTTACCATTTTCAAATGTTAAATCCCAAATGGGAAGTAAATTTGGACATATGTTTAACAAGATGATGACATGGTTGTGTCTCTAGATAAATTGGATCATGTAAGATTTCGATGGATGTTTCAATTGGAAAATAATCCTTGGATCAGATCTTAATTTCTTGTGTACCACTGACTAATCATTGCTTATTGGTTTGTTGGGAATTTAAAGATGCGACATGACTGTGTGTGCGAGATTTCAGGACCCTTGTAGGCTTAGTGATGTTTATACTGTTCTTGAATGCTTCATGGGGAAGAGAAGAACTAATTTTGGAAGGTTATAACGTACCATGTTTTGAACCAATAAAAAAGAAGAACTAGAATTATTCATTTACTATGCGGCCATTACTATAACTGAGCATGATAACATATTTATTTCACGAGATCTAGAACACTACGTTGTGTAATTTTTAAGAGATTAAAATAATAAAATTAAATGTAAAATGGATTATAAATTAAATGTCAAATTAAGGGGAAAATTATAATAAATAATGGTTTTAATAATCATAATACATTAACTATTATTAGGAATACTAGTATTATGATTTTTATAGTTATTAGTTTTTATTTCAATAAGGTTTATTTTTTTGGAGAATACCCAAAAGGGGAATACCCCACTAGGTGTAACAAACCACCTTGGGGTCTTCTATATGTTGGTGTTACATCCTCCCTAGCTTTGTCTCTACATGTCATTTCATCCCTATTTCTTGATGATCCTTCTCTGAATCTCCAGGGTAAGCCCTTCTACACCCATCTCCTCTTTCTCATCAGCCGATTGAGGTATCTCGTCACTCGGATTTCATTTGGCTAAAACCCTAGCTTAAGGTTTGACACACGTTCATGTTTGTTCAAGTTTTAGGGTATGAAAAGGGCCAAAGGGCTGATGTTGGACTATGTTCCGACAACTTCCAATGATGGAGAGGTGGTTTTGGCCATTTAAGTCCACCGTCAACAATATGGGTTTAGTTTCTAAATATGCAATTCATTTCGGAACACCAATTTTTGTGTCTTTAAATGCATTATGGTTCCAGGTAATCTATTTGAGATGTGTTGTCCCATTTCACAATTATTTCGGGGGCTTTTATGATATATGATTCCTAGAAATGTTTTTAGGATGTTTTGATCGGCATTGGAGGTCTATGCATACATGTATATTAGTATGTATATTAGATATATATATATATATATAACCTCCTTACACATATTCCCTCATTATGTAGGGAATACGTTAATTGGGTTAGGTTATGCATATATATATATATATATATAATTGTATGTGTATGTGCGGAGCAGTTCCAAGTGGTCGCTGATAAATTTTTCAACTGTCGAATATTAAGTTTGTTCTACTTTTGAGGTAGGGCCCCTTTCCCTTTTCACATTAAATTAAATATATCATTAATTAAATAGATTAATATAATTTCATGGATTTAAATTAATGTAGTAGTGTTCATATATTAAATTAAAATTTAGTGTGATTCTTAAATATAGAGCTAAATGATACAAATAAATACTAAATAGAAATTTCATAATTTTATAATAAAACTTCTCCAATGGAGGTGAGATTCAATCAATATAAAATGTTGTGAATATATATTTATAATATGGTTTTTTTCTTATTTCACTAGTGTCTCTTCTAGCATTTATTTACACATGGAAGGTTAGATTTTGACCTCATCAATATGAATTATAAATCTATAATAAATATTTTATTTCTAGAATAGATGTTTCAATAAGAACAATTGAAGTGTTGATAAATTATTTCATGTATTCTAATAAAATCTCTCCCATGGTGGTGAGCTACCTTCATGCTAAAAATTAATGGCAGGATTTAATACTTTCTTTTCTTATTGCTTTGGTATTCTTCTACAGTTGATGTCAATGTTAGTTATGGCATGTTTTTCATTGTTTCCTCTTTGGTTATTCCCAAATGATGTTTCCCCTTCCTATATAAGTGTTTAATGATCGAAGACTCCTTTTTGGTGTTAAGACCTCCTATATTTGGAATTTACCATGTATGAAATTACCTTGTTTCCCATGAGGGAAAATGAAGGCCTTCTGGGTTTGAAAATACCATGAGTTACCATTTGAGGTGAGATGTTTAGGAATGGTTTTTATTGTTAACCATAACATGTTAAATGAGTCTGATTAAATGTTTTGAATAGGGTGGTGTGACAACACATCTTAATATAATTTAATTTTAAGGGATAATATGAAATGTATCATATGGAATGGAATGGCCATGATGATATGAGTTTCCTTAAATGAATTGAATCATTTGATTGAAATGGAATTGATCATGGATTTTGAATTTTATCAGAGGTTTTTCCTTTTGTGTTATATATTAAAGGTGATCACTCATTTATATCATTTTATAAGGGTTTTTAGGAGATGCATTTTTTGTTTTGTTTTGAAACTTCTTATTTGAAATGATATGTGATTTTCTTCAATGGTTCACTTAATGCAGTCTAGGTGAAAATATGGGTTTCAATTTAAGGAATCATTAATTTAATCCCATGCTTGGGTGGTTATAGCATGATGTTCTGGGAAGAGATGTTTTAGGATCACCAGTCAAGGGCTCATATGGGATTTGTATAATACTATTGTTTGATACCAGTTCTATAAGGGGAAACCAAGGATAGACCTATTGGAAAATGGGCTACACCAAGACTTGGGTGATACTCATTCTTCTTTGTGTTATACCCAGGATAGAATAATGGTTACAATACCACGGGTGATACTTTGAACATCAAAAGGATTTCCATGGATGGGCTCAGTGGAATTGGATATTTGAATGGATGTACCATAGTGATACATTAGGTACGAGCTTAACCTACACTACTAATTTTAGGGATTTTTTGAATTACATTGATTGAATTTTGTGGATAATTTATTATGATATACTTTTTTCTTATATTTATATTAAATAATTCCCTTTTGAATTTTCTATCATTATTTTTATAATGTGTATGTGGTGACATGGGAATTAGACCCCAAGCCAAAGCACAAGCTTGGTGGTGAACCTCTTTGAGTTTCCTTGTTTCTTTTGAAATGGGTACACATATTATTCTTGAACAAGTACCTTTTTTATAATTTTAGGATTAGTCCAAAGTATGTGGTATCAGACGAGTGTCAGTATATGAACCTAAACAAAGAATATATTATCAATTATTATAACTCTGCATTTATTTTATACATAACACGTCTAAATTCATATTGTATTTTCTTGATTTATCTAAAAATTATGGGTCTCGGCCTACTAATATTTATTGCTCACACTAGACTTGGGTACCTTAGGTACCCAAGTATTCTTTATATTTTTAGGATCTAGTTTTTCTTGTATTGCTTGTACCGTGCAGTTAGGAGAAATAGAATGAACTAGATCTCTGGATGCTCATGGAGATTTCCTATAGGTCTTTGCTATCATTTAATTATTGTTGAACTCAATTGTAAAGAATAATGTATTTTTTAATACCTTCCTTCATGTATCATTTCCATGTAATGCATTCATCAGTTTCACAAACATGGGTTTTCCACTTTTATTAAATTGATAATATTTCATTCTGTTATTTGATTTTATTTATTACTTCTTCCATGAAATTTCTAATAGTTATATTTTTTATATCATTGTGAAACTATTATAAGAGGGAATATAATCCAAAATAACACCACTTGAGACCATAACATCAAGTTAGTAGCCTATGGAATATGGTTAGATGTGCTTGAGGTCATTTGACCCACCTGTATATCCAATGTATGAGAGGTTAGCAGGGCTGGGATATTATAATGAGAACTCATCATAACTCAATTTTAAACCATAATTTCATGTCATATATGTTTCTGGAACCATAATAATTACAAAAAACATTTCATATTTCATGTTTAACTACCCACTCCATCTTAAGAATGAATACCTATTTACCATGGTAGATCATGCATCGACTTTTTCGCAAATATAGATCAAGTATGTTGACTTGTTTCTTATAACTATATCATTAGATATAATACTTCACCAAATGAATATGAGGGAAAAATAGGTCCCACCAATCATATAATGAAAACCATACATATATTTTCCACAGGATCATAAATCAATCATCATATCAGAGAGTATGTATAGAAATGTGTTCTGTAAACATTTAATATTAGCATAACCCATGGAAAAGAAATGGGTATCATAAAAATTTCATAATTTCAATGTAAAAATAAAACATCTATAGAAATAATAAAGATGGTGTCCTAATATTGTATCACTATTAAATATTAAGTAATATCAAAGGATTTATTCTTATATAAAATATATTTCTGAAACACCGCTTGGAGTAATAATTTTGGAAAATATATTTTCCATTTTGAAATAACTTTTTCTAATCCATTCATTTATAAACGAAAGAATTTTATTTGAAAATAAAATTCAAAACATATAGAGTACTCTTTAATGAATTTAAGAGTCTTGATGGTAAGAAAACATACTCATTCCATATAAGTTAAAGAAAATATTTGGTCAATATTTTTTTCCAATAATATCAGAAAGTACCTCATTTGAAAAATTATTTTTTAAAAATTATTTTTTAAAAAGTCAAATATGAGTAAAAATGATATTAATAAACTAAAGGATAAAATGAAAAATATTATTTATGGAAACAAATTCTTGGAAGATTATTATTCCTTATAGGATATGTAAACATAAAAAATCTTGAATAATGATGAGATTGTAAAATAAACCCTTACCTCAAGTTTATTATTTCCTTGTTCATGTTCAATATAACTAAATAAAAAATATAGATATTTTATAAATGTATTCCATTAAAATATTAATAAATTTCTTTCCATGTATGATTTGTATATAATTTTTTTCTCCCCCTTATTAATGACTAGTACTCACCCGTGTGTTCGCACGGCTCTAATTAATAGTGGATTTTTCGATATGAAAATATTATTTTGAGAATTTATTATTCAATATTAAAATTAAACATATTCAAACTACAAATAAATGGTACAATAAAATGGAATTTAGGTTAAAAAAAATTCTTGGGACATCATAAATAGAAAAAAAATATTTCATAAAATTATTTAGGAATAATAATTAATATTGGACATTCAAGGAGAAATTAAATACATTAATGAAAAAATGATTGAAATAAATAATTCAAATTTTGGAAATGAATAAATCAAAGGTTTGAATATGGGTACCTTGTTTCTTAAAAATGATTTATAGAATACCTTTAATGCATAAGATGAATAATTTCATAGGATGAATATCAAGACAGAATAAATTTCATGGTGGATCACTCCAACAAATGGTAAAACATACCAATTGGAATAGAATGAACGTTTGAGTCTCTCGGACATGTTGCATATGTATGTTGCATGTTTTATTTGAATCATTATAATTCCTTCTCCCTAAAAATTTTCAAAAAACTTTGAATTGAATGTTTAAAACACAAAAATGGATTTTCATCTTGTAGTAATATTTTCATCATTGTGCCACTATTTTCCAACTCACCCACCATCATGGAAAACACATGAAATTGGTGTAAATATATTGATGTGAATGTAAGTGAAATGAAAAAAAATCTAGTTATGAGGAATTATTTTATACCATAATAATTGTTATGTGTGACCCATTACTGAGCAACTAATAATAAATAAAATCTATTGTATACTAGACATTATTATAATGAAGATTAAGACAATACTCAAATCATTATGAACTAATATATTTGTCAGAAAAAATACATAAAAATATTCTAAATTAATTGTCACAATGTTAACACATAGAGATTATTGATTTTACAAATACCTCATGTTATAGACACATTAAAGACATATATTTTAGATAAAATTATAGATAATTTTAAAAAGATTATAGAATTTATACTGTATTATTTGTATAAATTTTCTCACATATATTTCAGATTGGAGAAACTTTATTACCAAATATAACACATAAAATTTTATATAATGCATAGATAGTGACTTTATATTCCATAATATAGATTACAATACAAATTATATAATTTCAACCATATTCAAGATATTGGAGAATGTTAAAACATATTTTCTATATTACTATAATTGCATATTAGATAACACTATATAAAATATTGGTTATAAATAGATAGATTATTATAAAATAAGAATTTATCAATCAATAAAACCAAAGCTAATTTAACACAAAATATGAAACTATCTGAAATGGGTTTTATTTCCCAAATTATTTTTCCCATTGGATGATATTATAAATACTGGTCCTTGATCATAGGTTTCATTGAAAAGAATAACAAATAAATTCATAACTAAAAGAAAAATGAAGCAGTCAAATATGCATGTTGACAACCACTACTTGGGTATGCACCTTTAAAATCTATTTTTTTACCCTTGTTTGGGTGTTAAGATCAATGTCCACAAGTTAAAGGTGAGATATATATAAAATATTGAAGTTAAATCCTAACCACCCAAAACAAAAAAATAAAAAATTAAAGGCCACTACTATCTTTGATAAATTACACATTTATATTTCTAGTTTTAGTCAGCCACTAGGAATTGGGTACTGACCTCATTTGGACTTGAATGATGAGAGTTCAAACGAAAATGCTGATAGATATTGTACGACACTCGTACATGTGGAATTTTTATAATTGAGTTTGCTTACTCTTGGAAATGGCTTATATATCCTCTTAGGATACCAACCAACAATTCATTATGAAAAATAAATAAGAAGAACCAGTGATTTGATTCAAAATCTAGAAGTAATGTTTCAAATGAACAAATTAACATAATGAAAAAAATTCATCATATTTCAAATAATGACCAAGTGTGATTAGGAATATTCTACAATGTTGTTGTGCATGTCACATTTGAATAATGAAGATACCATTTCCAAGATGATTATATACCTTGCATCAGATATCATCATCTATTTCTCTACCAAATTCAAATCACCAGAATTTGAATACTTGGAGGAATCACAATTAGAGATTCACACAACTTTCTTGTTAATTTCAAGGTTTGGAATAAATAGTATAAATTGAAATAAATAGAATTGAGAAAATATGAAAAATGACATTTAATTTCATTAATGAAATCCCTCTGTTACTATTGTTTACTCCTCGGTCACATAAAAAAGGTACCTACAATAACACGAATCCAACGATGGCTTCTCTTCTTGATTCCATAATCCCAAGGCTATATCAGCTGCAAAGAAACAATAATACAACATCTTCTTAATAGAATAAAAACATGATATTGGTATCAGAGTAGGTAGTTAGAGTCAGTTTTGGAGGCAATCAAAAAGTATGGGTTAGTTTGATATATGCTCTAGAGAGGACACATTAGATCAAAAATTGAAAATTTACAAAAGAATACAACACCTGATTATTGAGTCATTGATGTTGGAATCATTTATCGAGGTCAAGGTTCTGAATCCACTGAATGGAGTGGAGTGACTGAATTATTATTATAATTTTTATCATTAGTTTACTAAAACGTAGATGAATCATTGACCTATAGTTGTTGGAGTAAATTAGGTTTTGGTTTGCTTCCATACTACGTACCGGTGTCCACTGCTTACGACCACCCACTCTTAACCATCTCTACACCACGCCCGATTATCCCATATTCATGGTAACCATATACTATATTATTTGTGTGAATGTTCTCACATAGATTTCATATTTGAGACACTTTATAACCAAATATTACACGTACAAATTTATATTATGCATAGACAATGATTTTAGGTTCCATAATATTGATTACAATACAAATTATATAATTTCAACCATATTCATGATATTGAAGAATGTTAAAACTTATTTTTTAAATTACTGTAATTGAATATTATATGAAAACTATATAAAATAGTCGTTATAAATATATAGAAGATTATAAAATAATAATTTCTCAATCATTAAAACCAGAGTTAATTAAACAAAAAATATGAAACTATCCAAAATGGGTTTTTATTTCCTTCATTATTTTTTTCTTTTTATGATAAAATAAAAGACAGCTCCCTAATCATAGGTTTCAATGAAAAAAAGATCAAATTAATTCATAATAGAAAGCAACAATGATGCATTCAAATATGTATGTTAAAATCCACTACTTGGTTGTGCGCCATTAAAATCTATTTGTTTCTTAAACTTATTTGGGTGTTAAGATCAATGTACACCAGTAAAATGTGGCATATATATAATATATTGAAGTTAAATCCCAACCACCCAAAACAAAAAATATAAAAAATCAGAGGCCACTACCAGCTTTCAAAAATTACAAATTTATATTTCTAGTTTTAGTCAACCTCTAGGAATTGAGGAGTGACCTCATTTTGAATTGAATTATGATAGTTCAAACAAAACGGTTGATGGAGATTTTATGACACTTGAATAGATGGAATTTTTACTATTGATCTTGTTTTTTAATGAAAACGACTAATAGATCCTCTTAGGATACCAACCTACCATTCAGCACGAAAAAGAAATAAGAAGAACAAGTGATTATATTCACAATCCATAGGACATATCACAAATGAATAAATTTTCATAATTCATAAAATGCATCATAATTCACATAATGACCAATTGGGATATGGAAAATTCTTAGACGTTGTTGTGAATGTCACATTTGAATAAAAATGTTACCATTTCCACGATGATTATATACCTTGCCTCAGATATCATTATCTGTTTCTCTACCAAATTCACATCACCAGAATTTCAATACCTGTAGGAATCACAAGTAGAGCATCACACAACATTCTTGTTAATTTCATAGTTGGGAATAAAATTCATAAATTGAAATAAATAGGATGTGGAAAATAAGAAACATGACTTTTAATTTCATTGAAGAAATCCCTCTGTTACTTCTTTTTATTCCTCGGTCAAATAAAGAATGTACCTGTAATAACACATATACAGCGATGGATCCTATTATTGATTCCATAATCCCAAGTCTATATCAGCTCCAATGAAGCAAAAATTCAACATATTATTAATAGAATTAAAATAATCTATTAGTATCAGAGTAGGTAGGTTGAGTCAGTCTTGGAGGCAATCAAAATGTATGTGCTAGTTAGATATATACTCATGAGAGGACACATTAGATCAAAAATTGAGATTTTAAAAAATAATACAACACCTGATTATTGAGTCATTGATGTCGGGATCATTTATCTAGGTCAAGGTTCTAACTCCATTGAATGTAGTGGAGTGACTACATTATTATTATTATTATTATTAGGTAACTAATACCCTGAATAATCATTGACTGGTAGTTGATGGATTATATTAGGTTTTGGTACGCTTCCATACTATGTACTGGTGGCCACTTCATGCGACCACCCATTCCTAACAATCTAGACACAACGCCACATTCTCCCATCTTCAGGGTAACCTTATCCATAAGAAAACTCTTTAAATAAATTTTAAAAACACACATCTTCAATTAGAAATTTAGAAAAATATTGTATAGAAGCACTTATTATAAATTTAAAGTGCAATAAGAGTTTATCAATTAGTTTTCAAAAATAGAATATCAATAGTAGAAGAGTACACCAAAAAAGGAGATATTTACCAGTGTAGTCTCACAGATGTCTGTTACAAAATACACTAAATCACAACATGGATAAGAGTAACATGAATCATGAACATTAATTTTATTTTAGATAGACGATCACATTAAATAGTAAATGTGTCTCATGCACATTAATTAGGATGGTGGAAAACATAAAAAACCATTGAAAACAATTTAGAAACACAAACCTGGATATTTTTTTATGCATCCAACAACAGTTTGATTCGATCTTCAACAGGTGAGTGGGGTGATTTCTATCTATTTTCCTTCCCAGAAAACACAAAAAAAGTTATTAAATAGTAAAATAACTAAGGAAAATAATATAGATGAAACAAGACATGAATTTATTATGTTAAGACCCCAAACAGGTACTGCAGTTAACCTATCCACACCTGGAAAGTTCTAGCTGGTCAACCCGAATCCATTATTGGGTGCAGTCTTCATATTAAGAATCACCAAATCGTGTTTCTATTGATAGTTGATTGTATTTCCTCCTAAACGTCAACTTGAGTGAAGCCAATATGATTTTCATCAAGACATCTCATTATACATTTTGTATTATGCTACAGAGGAAGAAATAAACATGCAACATCTTACCTTCGAGCAGCATGCTTGCAGAAAGAAATTGTATTCTGCATAAGGAAACAACATGCATGATAAAATAATATCCAAGAGAAATGAAATCCTAGTTCATGATAATTCATTATAAACATCTATATAAACTGCAATATGAAGTTATATTGAAACAGCAACAAAAACAAGAACGTTAACTGAAGTTTCAGTGCAATATGAACTAATAGATCTAGGAAGCAACTTCAATAAAATTACAGAAAGAATTAACAAAAACAATTTCATTACTACTCAAATAGTTCAATTATAAACTACTTATATGGAATGAGGAGAACATTATGACTCATTACTGCTCAAGTAGATCTGTATTTATAGACATGATATTAATAAGTTACAAAACAAATTGCAAACTCAAAATCATTACAGACATGTTCAGTCTAAAAATTTACTTTTAAGAAAAGAACATATATTGTTAAAAAAATATAAATATATATATTTCAATAACTAATACTTAAAAATTATATCGAATATTCCATCGAGAATATTTACAAACTTGCACATTTGTAGTAGTTGCTATTAAAAATGAATAGATATTATAAACAAATATAAACTAATAGATTCCAGTATTTAAATTTGAATAGAGATGAATAGAGAAGTATAATTTGAATTTTTATATTATAAAAATATGAACAAATAGATCCATGAAGAAACTTCAATAAAATTACAGAACGATTTAACAAAAACCATTTCATTACTGGTCATATAGGTTAATTTAAACCAGAATATTTATAAACCAGTACATTTGAAGAAGTTTATATTAAAAATGAATAGATATTGTAAACAAATATAAACTAATAGATTCTAGTTTACAAATTGGATAAGAGATTAACAGAGAAGTAGAATATGAATTTGTATGCAAAATAAATATGAACAAATAGAACAATGAAGTAACTTCAATAAAATTACAGAATGATTTAGCAAAAACCATTTCATTACTGCTCAAATAGGTCAATTCAAACCATATTATTTACAAACCTGTACATTAGAAGAAGTTTCTATTAAAAATGACGAGATATTTTAAACAAATATAAACAGATAGAGTCTAGTTTACAAATTTGATTAGAGATGAGTAGAGTACTAGAATATAAAATTTTATGTTAAATAAATATGAACAAATATATCTATGAAGAAACTTCAATTAAAATATAGAATTATTTAACAAAGACAATTTCATTAATGATCAAATAGGTCAATTAGAAACTACTTTTATTAAATGATGAGAACATTCCATATTGCGGATGACCACTATTTCGACATTTATGAATCAAAAAACAGATGAATAAATTGACAGTAGTGAAGAATTAACCATTGAGTGATTTCTAATCCAGAAAACTATAAAATTAATGAACATACCTCTATGTATAGATAGATCCCAGAGTCAACTTCAATGAAATTATAGAATGATGTAACAAAACCCGTTCTATAACTTCTCAAATAATTTGATTAAACACTAATATAATTTCTTGGGGAGAATATAAAATTTCCCAAATGGCCACCATTTTAGCATATATGAATCAACAAACTGCTGGATAAAACTATAGTAGAAAAAAATGAAACATTGAAGGATTTCTAATCCAAATAAATATGAAAATAAATAATATTCATCTACGTATATGTAGATTCCTGAAACAACATAAATTAAATTATATAACATCCATCCAACGGCCCGAAGGCCTTCAAATTTTTTTATTATATGATAAATCCCCCTTTTAAGGGATGAAGGGGGAGAAAACCCAGAGACATCATTGACATAAGACAATCACACTGAAAGGTAGAAAGAGTAAGACCAAAATGAAACCACTGAACAACTCCTCCCCATCATTTGATCTTGAAGAAACTCTCCATCTTTGCAAGTCAAATCAGTAAGCAAGTGTCATGTGTCAAAGAACAAGCCCGATCCGATGGCTGACGCCATACCCTCTCAAACAACCAAATCCAAAAAACAATTCAAAGAGGAAAAACCATCTTTGAAACCTCCTGAAGTCCGTTTTTGAAGTCTCATCGAGTAACAAAATCTTCCCACCTTTTAAAAACAAGCCATTCAATCATTTAGTACAACCAAACCAGAACATCCAACGCAACCAAGTGGAAAAAATCCCTCCACCATCTTTGAATCCATCAAACGAGAAACCATCAATCCGAATTCTAAAACCAAAATGTGATCGGACCATCATGAAATCAGCACCGCAGAGTCCAAGCACCATAGACGAATCCAGGATCACCCCACCACAGCCTCATGAATCCTCGAACCGCATCCGTAGCTACCTGAATAAGGAGATGATCCAAGGATAATGAAGTCGGTTCTTCATCACCTAGGATGGGAAGAGCCAACAACACCTCAAGGGAAGGCCACCGTGAGGGGATCCGAGCAAATAAAAGCCATCAACACCTCAAAGGGCTCGAGTCGGAAAAATTAAGACCACAGAAGAACCCTCAACAGATTCTTATTCGGACGAACCACAGACAGCAGAGGAATAAAAGAAGCAAAGGCACACCGAAGAAGACTCTGATGCAAGGACTCTGGCAAAGAAATACACAGTAGAAAATAGAAAAAAAATCAGAAAAACCAAAACCAAATAAAGACCTCCCCCCTCCGCGCCACTTCGGAGCCGACATCGCACCACTCTGATCTGGATCCAACACCCGTAACCGCCAAACCCTATCCCGCCATCACTCCACCCGTCCAAATCTAAAGCCATCGCCCGCGGAGATGGAAAAATAACGACGACGACTGAGCCACCGAGAGACACTGAGGAAGGGGACGACGATGCCGAGTCACCGTGAACGCCGAGGAGGGAAGGGTGTAAAGCTAAGGAAGAAACCCTAGCCCACGAGGTAAATGATATGCCGCCGCTTAGAGGCCCCAGAGGTTTATACCTTATTTAATAATGCAAAAAAAAAGTCTCATTAATACTCAAATAGTTTGATTAAACACTACTTAACTGGAATGAGGAGAACATTACATAATGCTAATGACAACCATATCAGTATCTCTAAATCAAAAAAAATGTTGGATAAAATGACATTTGTGGTGAATAAAACATTCAATAAATTCTAATAAAAAAACAAAAAAATTAATGAACATACCATTATTTCTAGTAGTGAGACATCATCCATTAATTAACTTATTATGAATAAGAATGAAGTTCATTACAGGGTACAGAAATAACATTCTAGAAAAACCTAAGATTTATAGACAATTTCATAAAAATTATAATGATTTTGAGGATAGAATGAATACTTGAATGAAAATAAAAAAATTTCAGTAAAGAAAAGGTGGAGGAAAGTGTGTGGAGTTGTCATCGATGAATCATTGCATGAGGTCTATATGAATAAATTGAGTGGATTCATGGGAGAATGATGGGAGAGGGTAACCAATATATTTTGTGTGACTCTATGTATGAATCAAGGCCCCATAATCTTCAATCGAACACCTACAAACAAAGACTAACCAACACGATCTTTGATTCCCATCTCAGTAGCTTTGGGAACCTTCATCGTCATCATGTTTGACGTGAGTTATTTAGCATTGCGTCTCTTTTTTCAACTTAGTTGGATGCCATCTTTTGTGTAGAAACTCAGAAGAACCCCCCTTTGATAGAGCTCAGTAATATCAATTGAAAAATTCCTTTGGAATTTGGACGATGTTCATCGTGTGTTGTATTCATTGTGAAGTCCAAGTTGCACTCGACTTAGGTTCAGGCAGCGGTTTGATGAATTCTTGAAGGATGATTTATAGGCTAGGGAGACATATGAGGGAGACACATGAAACAGGTGGAGGTATAGTATGAGAAGGCACAGACATAGATAGTGGAGGTCCCAAGGGATGTTTTGGAGGTAGAGGGAGCCGACAGCGGTAGCGGGAACCCTAGATCTAGAGACAGGAACTTGGGAGCGGGGATAGATGTAATAAAAGAAGATTTAGAAGATAAAGGAACAGTAGGATTTTGGGAGGGGAATTTATTTTCAGGGGTATCCCTATGATAGTGACAGGGTAATCGCGACTGGGAGATGGCTGATACGGAGGAGGGGAAACAAGAGTGGGATTCAGAGGAGGTGAAGGAGGTGGTTGGAAAGGAAGGTACAAGGGGTGAGGGAAATCACGAGTGGGGGAAAAGGTGAAGGATGTGGACATTGAAGAAAACAGATGGGACGAGTCGTGGAAAATATAAATTGGGGAGAGGAAACCTGTGATGGGGAGGGATAGCGGGTGTGTGAGAGGTTGGGAGAGCATGGTAGAGTAATGGATTGGTGGATGGTCATGGAGGAGTCCAAGGTTGAAACATATGAAAAATGAGATTTGGATGATTATTTGAGTTACAAGTCGAAGATGGAATGCCAGGATTAGTATATATAGTAGATTTCTTATTAAAATAATTGTTTTGTGTGATAACAACTTCATTTTCCAAGCATAGTCGGGGGTTGAAGTCTTGATCCGTATAATTTCATCATTGTCCACTCATTTATAAAATTATAATAACGTTATTAAATTCATTTATATTACTTATATATAAAAATATTTAATCATTTATAAAATGTATAGACAGAAAAATGAATTACACTATTCATGGTGATGGAAGATCATACGTACTCTTAAACGATGTTTCAATTTTTTGACTAATGGAATGGAAGAAACCTAAATAAAAATTCACCATTATAGAATAATTATTTTATCATATATATATAATTAATAAAATTAAATATTTTTACAATCCATGTAAAATAAAAATGAAACAACAGATCGCATCAGATGATGTAGATGATAGTCCTTATGTACGCACAAGCGACATTATCATTTCCCAAAAGATTGGATTGTAAGAAGGTAGTAATGATATCATAATTAAATAATTATAATAATTCCATAAAAAAATATATAAATACTATTCCCATCATAAAAACCTTCCATAAAATATCGTGTTGAAAATGATTTGTATTTCTATGTGGAGATAGTATGTTGTATGTACGCTCGAGCGACAATTCACGTTTTTTAGGCGAAAAGTGGTTTATAATGGTTTTCTGATGATCATAATAACCTTTAATAATATTTATATTCCTAACATTGTTATTGTTTTGATAATTATCATTTATTTAGATTAGGTAAGGTGTATCAGAAAAAGAAAGTGTTTGACTGAGAAGATTACCTCTTCTTCAAAATGAATCCATTAGATATCCTCTAACTAGATCTATGGTTTTCCTTTTGGTAATTACATAACATGTATACTTTGTTAAGGGAATGAGAGATGATAATTTTTTAGATTAGGGTTAACCAATAAGGCTTAATGTTTTGTAATGATGTGAGGGAGGAGGGGGTCCATTTATAATTGATGTGAGGGGAACATTTGAAATTTCTCAAATGATTAAATTATAAAAAATTCATTCTCCAGAAACATCCAAAAAAATGGAAATTGATTCAATGATATGGCGGTATAATGTTGTAATCCCACAAAAAAATATAATTTTGACTAGTTTAGGTGTACTTTTGAAATTTAACATTTTTTCTCTTAGTTAACCTATTTTAATTTTAACAATAGTAACATAATTTTCAATATTTAAAGGGTGTAATTTTTATTTATATGCTTAAAATAGGACCATAAATTGACAATTGATCAAATTTTACACCGTATAATAATAAATTTGTATTGTGTCACGTTTTTTATTAATTTTAAATAATTTAATAATATATTATTTGGATAAAATATCATTATTTTCAATTTTAACAATATTCATTTAATTTATTTTAAAATACATCAATGGAAATAGGAAATTAAAATAAAACAAATTAAAATCCTACTAGTATGGACTATATATCTAAAAATTCATGGGTCATATTAATTTAATTAAATTATATCACTCTTATTATTTTTAAGTTCATTAATTATTTTTTTTAAATGGGGAAATATTTCATCTGTATTTCTATAGAAATTAAGGCTATTATATAATTACAAAAAAAAATCAAATTTATAGAAAATAAGGATTTTTTAGGTTTAAAATATACAATTCTATTCCTTTATAAAAGTCATTTTATCTATTTGGACACATTAGTTATATTAAAAACAATGAGAGTGGTATATTGTAACGTTCTAGGATTTTCGCAATATATGAGTAATTTTCATTTGAAAGTTTCCATTAAATAATAAAAATTTTAACATTTGGTTTTATGGGTGGAGTTTACTTCATCCAATAAGAATAAAAAAACAATTGGCCTCATCACGTATTCTTAATTTAGATTACCTAGATTTATCCTTTACCGATTTGATAAATTTTACCATAGTTACTATTCAAATTAAACAAAAAAACAAAATGTGATTAACTAAAAAATGTAAAAAACCTCATTATAAATATTTAATTAATTTTAATTTATTTAATAATTATAAATGAAAGCATTTAATTTTAATGTATGTTAACAAAATGTTATAAAATTTCTTTCTTTTTTAAAAAATGAATTTTTAATCATAAATGAGGATTTAATCTAATAATATGGTTATAAAAATATTTTTTAAAATGTTTAAAACATTTTATTAATTACATAATATATAGGTTTCATTTAAATATTTCCCCAATTTGGATAAATTTAATATATTTATATAAAATACATTATGTCAATACAAATTATTTCTCAGAAAAAAGCATCACTTTTATTTTCAAATTATTTTTTGTTTTTGATGAGAATGATTTTATAAGTAATTAATTCATTTTATTAATGTTTATAATGTATATTAATTATATTTCAGTTATTACTATTCAAACATTCCTATCCAATTTCATTGAGATAATTGACATATAATATTTTAATAATTTTTTGGGGTTTTTCTAAACTCTCTGTTACATGTAAAAAAAGGTATCAAAGAAATAAAATTATTTAAAGATATTTTTTTCATAAAAATTTCAAAAAATTACATTCTACCCCTGTAAAATGAACAATTCCCTTAAAACACTTACTCATATACAAAGAGTTGAGGAATTTTCTACCTTATATTATTCTTATGTTCCCACATAGCTTCGTCAAATTGGAGGTTTCACCATAAAATTTGATAATGAGATTGGTCTTATTTCCTATAGATTTCTATCATTGATCAAAAATATCTACTAGTTGATATTTATAAGAAATATCTTTCTATACTGGTATGAAATCTATTTTTACTACATGTGAAGGATTAGGTATGGACTCTATTAGGATAAATATATTAAACACATCTTGAACATGAGAGTAATTTGGTAGAATAATAAATTAATAAGAGACCATGTTAATAAGATCAAGAATTTCAAAATTACCGATAATCTGAAGGAATAATTTTCCCTCATTTATAAAACCTCTCACTCAATTCTAGAGTGATATTATTAGGAATTACTGTTGACCCACTTCAAACCCTCTATCTTTCTAATGACTGTCAGTACAATGTTTTTGGTTACTCTAAGAACATCTTATTATATAGTTGAATAGATATAGAATTATATTCTAATTCCTAAGCTGGGTGTAGTCCCAATAGATATATTAATCTAAATTCAATCCTTCATATTGTATTTTTACACTTCATACCAAATAAATATTCCTAAGGATCAATGTAAATGCTATAGTGAAAGTTCTTGTTGTAAGAAATTTATAACAAATAATCTATTGATCCAAACAAATTAAATATCCATAATGTAAACTATAAACATGTGTTCTAGTGTCTGAATGGACATATCACATGAAGCATATATCTGAGCATGATAAGTAGTGTAGAAACATAAATTTCTAACCAGATCATGTTGAAGAAATCTCTAGAACATATATGTAAACATCGGATCTAGATTAAATATAATATAAAGTTGTACTCTATATAATATTAAAAAATAATTAATATATTTTCTGGTAAGATATAAAATACTAAAATATTCAGTAATATAGTGACAACTTTGTATGTTGATTGAAAATATCCCATGTAGCCTTTTGGCCTTTAGATGTTTTGGGGAGTCTAATAACAAAATCCATCAGGATGATTTCCAATTTCTATTTTGGTATGGTTCATCGTTGTAACATCCCTATAGAATTGTATATCCCACCCATCACTTGAAATCATACCAACCACCAATAAACATACACTTTAATATATCTCTTCATTCCATCCCAATAGATGTTATCATTTAAGTAACTATATATATGTATACTTCATGGATGAATAGAGAATGATGAACTATGAGTCTTATCCAACATATCCTTCATAAAATATTATATGGTTAGGATGCATAAAAATTTTCATATCCTCATTATTACATAACAATCAAGGTTGGTCTTAGGAACATTTCTAACCTTCTACTATAAAACTACATATTCCTTTTATGCCTCTATAATGTTGAATTCGATAAATGATTAAAAATTTATTTGAGCCAGATAATATTTCACCATTTACTTTAATATTTACAAATCCAAATTTTTTATATCCATAAATATTGGATTTTTTATACTCCTCATATACAGTCTAGAATGATCCCTTTGGAGCAAAGCATCTGGCACCCTATTCACATTCCCAGGGTTGTAATGTAATGAACAATCATAATATTTGATCATCTCAAACCAAATTCATTAGAACATGTTTATATATTTTTCAGATAAAATATAATTTAATATTTTTTTATCAGTATATAAGTGAAAAATTTCTATATATAGATAATTTATCTACACGATTAATGAAAAAATTACCACAGAAAACTCCAAATCATGAGTTGGGTAATTTTACTGATGTACCTTCAATTGGTGTGAGGTATAATCAATCACCTTATCATTTTTCATGAGAAAAAAACTCTATCCCATTTGTGATGCATCGATATGGATAAAAACATTTCTCCAACATTGGGTTGTGTGGGAATAAGGGTACTGACCAACCATTATTTCAGATCCATAAAATTATCATCACATGCCTTCGTTAATATGAACATAACTACTTTCTAAGTCAACAAGTTTAGTAGAGTAGATAATCATGATAAATATTTAAATAAACATTGATAATACCAAGTAAACCCATGAAATATATTGATTTTAGTTATCATGGTTCAACTATTCCACACATCAATAACTTCATCCTTTGAATAGACAATTTATATACCCTCTGTTGAGATTATATGACCCAAAAATGTATCCTTATAAATCCAATATTCACACTTGGTAAATGTTGTCATAATATTATCCCTCATAATATTCTTTATATTAGTCCTTAAGTGATATTTATTCTCTTGGAATATAAATGAATATCACCTATAAATACTCCCACAAATTGAACAAGGTAATCTTTAAAGACTCGATTAATAAAATCCATGAAAATTGTGGGTAGATTAGTAAAATAAAATGGGATAATTATAATTTAACAGTGTCCATACCTTTTATGTAATGAAATCAAGGGAATATACTCATAATTAACCTTTAATTAATGATATAGTAAATGGACCTAAATCCTATAAAATTATTGAGCTCCATATAGTTGATCAAATAATTCATCAATTTGGTGAAGATGACACTTGTTGTTAATAGTGATATTTTGGACTTTCTGATTATAAATTTACAGATTCATTGATCTATATTTTCTCTTAAAAATAGAATGAATTAACCCAAAGGTGATTGAATTTGTAACAATCCAAGCTCCCCCAGTACTCTTCTTCTTAACAATTCAATAGCGTGCGCTACACACAACACTGAGTTCGAGCGCACTTTGAAATTTCGAACTACCAATTTAAACAGATTTTATGAATATTATTAACCTTGTTTTGAATTTTATATATTCATATATATTTAACATTCATATCATGTGTTTCTTATACAAAATATAAGGACAAATTTAATTTTTTAGATAAAAGAAGTGTTTTAAAAAAAATGTAGTTTTTCCTCTTTTTAATGGAACCCATTTTAAAATACAATATTTTTACACATTTATATCAAATTAATAAATGAAATTATTATTTCAAAGTGGGACATAAAACTGTATTCTTGGTATCTTTTTTGGGTTTTTAGATAACTTTCATATTTTAATTAATATTGAATAATACTACATTTTAATTCAAAACTACTTTTTCATATAAATTAATTTTATAGTAAGATTAAATTTTTTATTAGTTGTAAAATATTTTGTATTTTTTATTCATTTAATCCAATGTTGGTTATTGAAAGTAATTTTTCATTGAAATTTTACATAAATCCATGTCAATATTTTGATAGTTTTTAATTCTTAAAAACCCACTTTTTGGTTTTGACAATGGAAATTAATTTAAAATTTATTCTATGTAAATTCTATGTCTAGAATTTGGAAAAATGGATCCCATATTTTAATCATAAGGTCCAAATATTGTAAATTGGTACCTTTCATTTTTGGTCATTATGAATAGTGATTCATGTAATTATTATGTTTATCTTGGTTAAAGGGTAAATCATGTAAATAATGGTTAAAATGATATTATAATAATATAAAACTCCCATTACATGTGTCCAAATCATATTTGATGATATATGGACGAACATGATCATCCTTTGGACTATTTTAGGACCCCATGGAGCCAGTTGGGAGTGAAAATGACATGATATAATAATTAATTTAATGTGAAGGGAAATATAACATAAACATGTATCCTATTACTAAAAACATTATAAATCAAGTTATATACTGATATATTCATCAAAAAATATTCATTATAAAGATAAAAATATTTTCAACATCAAGTATTTTTATTTTAAATTTTTATACATTAAATAATTAAATCTATTTACGACCCAATAATTTTGTAGTATTTATTATTTTAATGATAAAATCAAATAAATTATATTATAAATATTAAAATAAATATAAATTGAAAATTTTCATTCCATACATGAATTTTTTTATTACTATGAAATTTTATAGTTTATTTAAATCATTTTTATCTATGAAATAATGTTTTTGTGACTTTAACAAAAATCAATTACTAAATAGAGTCAACATTGACATAATTGTGTTTTTAAAATAAATAATTTTTTATAGAATGATATAAAAATCCAAAAAATATATGATTCTGCCAAATTAATTTTAGAATATTAAAAATTTCATTAATGATCCATTTGAGGTCCTCTTGGAATATTACAGAAACTATATTAACCCTTTATTATAACAATACATGAAAACCCAGTAAGAATTAAAATTTTTAACTAATGGTTAATACCAAAAGATATGTTTAATTTAATAAACTAAAATGTTCTAAAAATAATTGGATGAAGGGATTGAGACCCAGAAACTTCTTATAATATATATAAGTTACTTTTTATCTATTTTTAACTGAATATAAATTTATAATAAATTAATATTTATTGCTTTTCCTAAAGTGCCCCACACCTCCCTTATAAAAGGAAACTTCCCCTGCTCTTTAATTCACACCTCTAAATCCCATTGGCTAGAAAAAGGCCTGACCAAATATCCACAAAAATTCCCTAACGTCATCCTAGATGACACACAATGGGTTTAAAACAAACTTAAGGGGCCTTTTGCAAATATAAAAAGTAGACACCGAAAGGAGAGGTAATTGGTTTATCACTTCATTCAAAGTTCTTTTATTCTTCTACTTAAGCTTCCATAGATGTTACCATAATGGAATAATAAATCAAAGATATAATAAATTTTGAGATTTTGTTATGATTATAGGAAAACTATATTCCTCATTTTATGTATCCTCTGAAAAACAATACCACCATGCGTGCGTACGTATGGCTTTCCATCTCCACACTGTGGTGTAAACTATTTTTAATATATAATATTTTTCAATGGGTATAATTATGAATATTTATGGATTTAATAATAAATATAACATTATATTATTTCTTTGAAATTTATTTTCTATCCAAATCCATTCCATTATATCATTAATGAAATGAAACCGTCTCCCATGCATACGTACAATTTAACGTCTCCACGACGCGATAAGACTCATATTCAACATTCAACATCCAAGAAGGATTATAATATATATATATATATATATTATGAATAATTATGAAATATATGAAATAATAATTATAATATAATAATATATATTTATATGTACATATATGTCATTCAATTACTACCATACGATGAGAAAATGGAAACAACGTTCATGCATACGTACGACCTACAGTCTCCATGAACAATGTATTTAATTTCATATATCTATCTATCATTTATATTTTTAGTTAGAATATATATTATATATAAATCATAGTATACTTTTTTATGTATCTAAATCATTACATATGTAATATGATCAATAATAACAAGTCAAAACACATACAATAGACAATGTGATTTTTACCCGAAACTTTGAATTACATTAGAATTGTTCATAATTGATTAATGTAAAGTTAAAAAGAATCATATATGATATCCTAAATACTATAATGATTAATATATAAGTTAAAAATATCTTTAAAAATATTACAATGTTGTTCCACAGACGTACGGAGAGTATCTGACTTAAGGTAAGGGTTAATTTCGCAATCTCGTCATTATCCAAGATTGTTTATATTTAATTATTTACTACAAAATATTTATCTACCATGACCATGTTTCCTAAAACTTATTTCAAAATTTATATTTTATGGTTTTCTGGAAGTTAATCCTTAACTATATCATCATTTCAAATTATTTAATGATTTATTTTTCTAAATAGATTTAATTAATAACCATGTGTTCAGAATGATTTTGTAGGATTTGTTTATATGGATATGATTTTTTTAAAATGTTAATTATTTAAAAAACACAATTTGGTATGGGAAACTATTATTCAAAAATCACTTTTAAATTAATTCTTTTATAAATTGTGCAACATTTAAAGGATTTCTTGAAAATGGGATATTTCTCTCAAAAAGATTGACTAATTATTTTGAACTATGTAAAAATCTGTTGATGGATATTATTCTATCTTGAGGGTGATTTATTATAATAAAATATTTCATACTGTATTGAATGAGATATGATATGGTTGATTAGGGATGTGATATTTTTACACCTTTCATGGTTTATGCTTAATGTATTGGCATTTTATATGATAGATTTAATATGAATGTTTATGTTATGTTTCACTCTTTTCATATGAGGAATTCATTGGACATAGTAAGTTATGGGCAGGGCCCACTATAGCCCCTCGATGCATCATTATGTATCATAAGACAAACTGGATATAGAATTACCCAAGGATTTTCCCATTTATTTTTACATATGGATTTGTAGGAGGCCATAACCATTTATTTTTATACTTCTTGGGTGACGCTTGTACAGTATGTTTCAGATGACTGACTTTATACTACCCTATTTATGAGATTAGTTATTGATATTTGACATGATTATTTGACATGTAAAATACCCATTTTAAATTTTGAATGGAATTATTTTATTTAATTTTTTCATATTGTGTTGAACATTATGTTTAAAAGGTTTGTGTTTTAGTTTTATACGATGAACTGAATGTTTATGCTTATTAATGATAGCTTCCGCTATATTGTTTATCCTTACTGAGAACCTGAGCCCATCCATTTTTTTCAGGATTCCAAGAAGTGTTCTATGATTGATATTAAGGGTGATGATAGGGGAATAATGTAATTCTATAATGATTATCTATGTTGTGTTTTCTGTTAGAAATTGTGATGTGAAGTTGTTGTATGTAATCTATTTTCCAAGAAGGATAAACCGATCGGTCCTTCTGGACATTATTACTTATAATCATGCAAATGTATTGAAATAATAAAATGGCTCCGATCTTCTTGGGTTGGGGTGCTACATTTGGTATGAGAGGAAGTTTAGAAACAACATTGGAAATAGATTAAGAAAACTTATATTTGGTAGCATAACCCAAAGACAGACTTTGAGGATAAGTATATAATAATCCCCTATAATTTCAATAATGTAGTGATTATGTGGATATTTCAATCAATACATCTCTATTTGGATCCTATAAGTGGGCGTGGTTCTAGCATTTATGCACCTATGGGTGAAAAATCCAATAAGGAGTTATGAGATTGACTCGACATAACTTGGTACACGACAACGTGCCATACATCACACCAGGTCTAAAAATCTCGGGGGATATTCATACAATAATTCATATATTATATATAGACCATTATACAATATTTTTGTGTAAATATGGCCTCAAAGAACTGCATTTATGATTTAGGATTATGTATGCATTAATTCATCAATTTATGTTAATTAATTTACTAGTTTAGAATTATGAATTATAACTCATAACCAAATATAGTGTATGCCATTATTTAGAAATGGAGTCTAGTGGAAATAATTAGAACTATGTCCATGCATGTATTCCTTTTAGGGATTTCCCTCCTATGAAACTTAATTAAAGTGGATATATCGATGCAACTGGTGGTGAAAAGTATATAACTGTATTGGGATATCTGAATTAGGTTATAAATAACATCATTGTCAATATAGAGCACCCTGATACAAAACACAGGGGATTAATGTTCAACCACATTATGAGTAGAAAACCTCCATCATGTAATGGGACTACAAATATATTTTTGGCTGAGCAATGGATATTTTCCTTTGAGAAAATATTTTTTCTTTAGGAAGTATTAAAAGGGATAATGTGTCAATGGAAGTTCACCATCTCTTAGGAGATGCAGATCAATGGTGTTCATTAATTCAAAACATAAAGGATAATTGAGAAGTAGAAAAATATTGAATGGATGGATTTTGATGAAAATATCATTGAGGAATACTTTCCTCATGAACACTAAGCTAATTTGGAAAAGGAAATTTCTTGAGATTGAGGCAGAAGGAGGATAAAAATGTTGCAAAGTATGAGGGTAACATGATAAGGATTGAAAGGCATATTATATAATAATAAATTTAACCCAAGAAGTAATATTGATAGATTATTTTATGGGTTAAATCCATTTATCCTATGGGCACTAGTCTCACAATATTACTCATCATACATGTATATACTCTCATGTACTATCAAGATAGGAAATGAATTCTCTACATATTATGATATTAATGTAAAGTAAGAGAACAAGATAATGGTGGGGAATGAGACAGATAAAAGGGAAAATGAAGTGAAATATTTTTTTCATATGTGATAATTTTGGAGAGAACCAACCTCATACATTCTTGAAAATGATGAGAGTTTGTTACAAATGTGGAGAAAAAGAACACTAGGATTGTGTTTCTAAGGGAAAGAAAGAAGCTATGAAATACTATAATTGTAAATATATGTGACTATATAAAAATTATTTCCCAAAAAATCAATGAAATATATCTCAGAGGATGTAATTGGATCATTCTCAGTCTTATACTATTACTACGGTCAATGTGGAATAATTAATGTTGTTGTGTTTTTGGATTCAAGAATTAAATTCTGGTTTTATAAGAAGAATTTGATATATATACGGATTGTACGAAAGAAAAAAAATTAATTAAATTTTTAATATGATAAAGGTAATTATATATTAATTATGTGACAATAATTGAACCATTATTTTGTTTGGGGGATCTGATGTTACATCTGGTTTTGGAAATTTATCGACCTCTTAGATCGAGATTGCAATGATGTATTTTGGATAACCCTAAAGGATTGAATGGAGTAATTTGAAATTTGGATAGTATTGTTTATGGGTAAAATAATTCATAATTTCATTTCTATAATGTTATAATATTATTTTTTTAAGATATTTAAAACCTGTCGGCCGAGAAACTACCTGTCGTTCAGAAAAGGATATGGGAATCGAACCCACAACTAAAGTGCGACAAGGATTTGTCACCAACCATTGGAAAAAAGGAATTACCTTGTTAGTATAGTATTTTTTTCATTATTTAAATGGAATAAGATTTTATTTGTAACATTTTATGATTAAGATAAATAGAATATTTTTTTAGTTTTATTATCTTTTGATGTGAAAAGTTAGTTTGGGGTATGAATTAGTTAATAGATGAAACTCTGTATGTAAATTACATATGCTTCCACATGTTCTTATTCACTGAATTAATTATTCAAAACTAGGAAAGATATCATAAAACCAAAAATATTTTTCTATTATATTCTTTTGTGATGAATCAAATAGACCCTAGGATCATCACGAATTTATACTTTTTGGATTATTAACCTTTTTCTAATAATGTTCTCTATATCTCTCCATAAGAAAATGCTTGTTATATTTTTCAAATATATCCATATTTTACTTTATGGAATACTAGAATATGTTTTTTCTGGTGACCTTTATACTTCTATTTCATTATTTTAAAATGGAGGTCTCGATAATCATTTTTTGATGTGCGATTTCAAAATATATATTTTCATATGTCCAACCCAGAGTTTTTAATTTGTATTTGATATTGAGAGTATTCAATTTCATGATGATGGAGATAATGTAACATCCAAACCATCCGGGATATGCTTTTTCTTAATAGTTCAATTGCTTGCGCTATACGGAATACCAAGTTCGAGTGCCCCATATCCTATCAAACTAGATGTTTAAAAAGCCGTTATGAATATTATTGACCATAATTTGTATTCTATATATTCCATATAATTTTAAAATTCATATTATGTTTTTCCTATATATAATATAATGAAAAAATCAATTTTTCAGATAAAATATGTATTTTTTAAAATTGAAATTCCCCCCCCCCTATTAATTGTAAACCCTTTTTAAATACAATATTTGACAATTTTATATTCAATTTTATGAAATTAAATTTTTCATAATAATTGGTACATACAAATTTAGTTTTAATAAATTTTGGGTGTTTTTCTTTTATCTTTCATATTGAATTGAATACTGAAAAATACTTCATTTTAATTCTGGGATGCTTTTTTATCTAAATTATTTATATAGTTAGATTATACTTTTAATATTTTTTAAAGTATAATTGGATTATATTTTTATCATTTAATCAAATTTTGGTCATTTAACGTTATTTTACATTGAAATTGGACATAAACACATGTTAATTTTTTGATAGTTTTAACTTCTAAAAAACCTGGGTTTTATTTTTTACAACAGAAATTAATTTTAAATTAAGTTCAGCCAATTTTGTGTTTTGAATTTAGAAATATGGATTCCATATTTTGAGTCATTAGGTTTATATTTTTTAAATAGTCACCTTTCATTTTATACATTATGAATAGTAACATCTGTAACTATTTTTATTTACCATGGTTAAAAGGTAAATCAGGTAAATAAGGGTAAAAATTATATTGTAATAATAAAAAATTACCCTATCACATGTTATAATCATATTGGATGATATATATCTGACCATTAGCATCCTTAGATATATTTTTGGAACCCAAGCTTCCACTTGGTTGTGAAAAAGAGATGTTATAATAATAAATTTAAATTAAAGGGAAATATAACATGAACATGTATGTTATTACTAAAATAATTTTAATTTGAGTTATAAATTGATATCTAAAACAATAAATATTGATTATAAAGAAAAAATTATTTCAAATATCATTTTATTTTATTTGTAATATTTAAACATTAAGTAATTAAATTTATTCATGTCACAATAATGATGTTGTATTTTCCTTATTAATGAAAGAATCAAATAAATGATATTATAAATAAAAAAATAATTATAAATTGAATGTTTTTATGGCACAAATGAATTTTATGGATGACTACTAAATGTTATATTTTATTAAATTTATTTTTTTATATGTAATCAAGTAGTTATGACATTAAAAAAACAATTACGAAATTGAGTCAACATTGAAATAAATCAGTTTTTGAAATAATTACTCTTTTATTAAATGATATAAAAATAATAAATATCAAAGATTCTTCCAAAAGTCTTAGATAATATTAAAATTTTTATTAATGATCCACTTTAGGTACTATTTCCAATTTATAGAAACTATATTAACCCTAGAGTATAAAAATACAAGAAGACATTGTAAGATTTAAAGTATTTAACCATGGGTCAATACCAAAATAGAAAGTTAATTTCATGACCTAAACATGTCTAAAAAATTATATGAGAGGATTTCAACCCATACTATCCATAGAATACAAATAATTCATTGTGTAGCAATAATAAATCGAAAATACACTACTACAATTATGACCTTTAGAGACTATCAAAAGTGGTCACTAAGGGGCCTTAGAGACCACCACTAGACCACTTTTCCCGGTCGCATTTTCCCCATCGCTAATGGGAAATAGCGACCACCAAAAGAGGTTACTATCAGTGTCCACATTCATACTACAGCAGCGGTCGATGGTGTATGGTATAGTGACTGCCTATGGTTGTTTCTCTTACTCCCAAGGAAAAAACATATCAGCAACCGCCTATGGAAGTCGCTAGACTGCTAATTTTTTTTAAAAATATGTTCATACGCACAACCAAACTAGAATGAAAATATGAATGTACTACCCCCTCACTTGAAAAGTATTAATTTTTTTAAATGTGGATAGGTTAATATTTATAGTATTATTACAATAGAAGAAATCACAAGAATATGTTATTACCACATGAATTAAAAATAGATTGTTCAAATGGGTATAAAATGATAGACTGGTTGCAGCATAATACATCAGTTCATGGAATATCTAAAAAATGGAGAATCAATATGGAATGATAAATAAACATAAAATAAATTCAACTAGAGACTGTAATTTATATTAAAGAATATATAAGATATAAATAAATATATTTGGTCCAAATTACTAAATTAAAAAATGACAATAGAATGTACCATAGAAAACCCTCTTCATCATTACACTGCAAATGAAACCCACCCTATTTATCTCTTACTATACTTCTAATTTTTCATAAATCATTCATCTATTAACAAAAAACCACTAACAACCTCTATTCATAAATATAACCAAACAAATTTCTTCATCTCATGCCTTCATGTCACAAGAATGTCAATTAATTAATATTTCCAACATTCATGGTATCTAAAATCTTTATAAGGTGAAATCATCATGAAATTAAAAATTCGAAAATGTTCACTATAAATAAAAAATGAAGCCAATATACAAAAAATAATATACTAATATGCAATACATATTAATTCAAATACCATAAAAAATGATTTAAGGAGAATTTGAAACGATTATAGCCTGATAGAAATATCCATGATATCCCCATACTACATCCACAATCCTACTGCTAAATCAGTTTTAGTAAATATATGAGTCATAGATTCCCTTAAACTATTTCCACAACATATGTTCTAAAAGGATTGTGCAATACATTTCCATTAAAATATTTCTATAGTATATGGATTTGAATTCCTCTTTATATTTTGAAGTGCAGTAGAAGAAAAATTACCATAGGCACTAAGTATGTAAACTAACCGATCCAAAGAAGATGATATACAAATTTCTTTGGCCTTAGATCTTTGATCTATATGAAGCAATGCGGGAAGAATATTCAATCACCAATCAAGAAACTGAGGTTATAATCAAATCACTTTCATTTCTAGTGTCCAATAAATTGATGATCAGTATCAAATAAAAAATCCATCATCATATAAATATTTTCATTAAAAAGATATGCAGTGACATGGATTTCAAAAGTCACAAATAAAAATAGAGATATATGAACATAAGAAGGAGATGGATTCTACAAATAATTCTATCTCAAATTTCTATTTAGTAAATAACTATAATAAATGTGACATCTTCTAGGATGTCCTAGTTCTCATAATTACCCATTTCCAATTTATCAATGAAGTTAACTATCAAATCAAAATCAGAGACGTCTACAGAGAAAAAGTACAAGAAAAACCATGCCCTGGAAAAGAACACACTATGAGATTAAATTTGCAATGTAAATGATAACATCAATCATAATGGTAGCACAAACAAATATTTATTATTGGAAGAGTCTTCGTAAGAATTCCCAAAATTATTCCTAACAAATAACAAGCAGAGATTCGTTGGAATCAAAGTAGTCAAAATTGATACATGGTTAGTAAAAAAATTATATTGTTAAATATTTTTTAAATTCTTGAATTTAACACAAGGTGCAGCTGAATCAATATTATACCCACAAAATGAAAAAAAATAAATCAGCCAGAAAAGAACAAAAACAATATGTATGATATAAAAAAGAAAACTTAATTAAACCATTGATTAAGTGAAATAATCTTTCCCTCTTCAGTTCTATAAAAAACCAAATGTTGTTTTATCAATTCAAACAAACACCACATATCTTTTCAATATTTTTTTCATAAGAAGTTTTTTTAAGTGATGTCAAAGTGATCCTGCATCATAAAAGACATTTTCATCATATATCATGGAAAAAATAAATACTAATTTAACTCTACAATATCATTACATACCTAGTTCTAATAATATATCTAACATCATCGTGCATTATCAAGTGTGCATAATCTTCCCCAAAATATGGTAGAGTTCCATTGAACAGTGATCACACTATTAATGTATTTGATCATCCTTTAACAACAAAATGCATTTAATTCCAGAATAATTGCTAAAATAACTTTTCATAATCATCCAACAAAAGGTATCTGACACTGAAAAGAATAATGATTCACCCCACTACCTTTGGATGAAAAATAGATAATTTGATCATTATTGTCATATTAATCATAAGGCATCGAATTTTACACACAAAGCCATTATGTATAGGTCATTCTATAGTATGTGATGAATAAACATTGACATCCAATTTAAATTAAAAATATTCACTACACGATATTTCAATCTTTATAGTATCTACAAATCTATTCTAATTTCATTCAATTGAATTATACATACAATTTACTTCATCTATTAGATGAATTTAATTCAAGAAATATCGAAACAATTGAACATAAAAAATGATGTAAAATTACAATAAACTCACTTAAATATTAATGTTAACAATCAAAAAATTTTTGGAAACTTAGAAGGGTAGAATATCTCATTTTCAATTTGGTAGATTTGGCATGATACAGGTGGCGGAGGAAACTGGCACAGCGACGGAGGCTCCGATTTGTGATAGGGAGGACTAGTTCACGATAAGAGAGACAGTGAGGACTGGTTCATGATGGTGAAGACTTGTTTGCTACAGGGAGGGTTTGTGATGGTGGTGGCTGTAACATGCGGTGGGGAGGGCTGGTTCATGAAATAGATGGCGTAGCAGTAGCTCCAATTGACGATGGGAGGGATGGTTCACGACGAGGAGGGTTTGTGTAGGGAAAAGCGGAGGCTAGTCGAGATGCCAAGGAGGGATAATGACATCGGCTCGAGGTGATTATGTGGTGATTGAGGATGTGAGTGGGAGGGAAACTGGTAGTGAATTTGATTGAGGCATGAGGTAGGGGTGACGAAAGTGGGTTGAGGTGTGAGGGGAAGGGTCTAGGGAGGGTTTGGGTGAGGAAGGTATTGGGGGGATTTCAACTGCTTTTTTAATTAAGGTCAATGACTGGCTATGGCAGTCTCTAATTCTGACCAATAGAGACCAGCATTGGTGGTCACACATTCATCCAAGCGCAAAAACCTAGATTTCTAGTAATGATAAACTTATAATAATGTAATATTTCAATGTTTTCCTAGAGTACCCCTCACCTATCTTATAAAAGGGATCTTCTCCTTCTCTTTAATTCACACCTCCAAAGAACATTGGATTAGCCGAAACCCTCCCCAATCCCCTCCAAAATCCCCTCAATCAATTTTAGAGTCCACCCATTTGGTAGAAAACAAACGAAAGGGGTCCCATTGTGCAAATCAAAAGGAGACACCTGAAGAAGAGTTAATAGTTTTATCCCTTCTTTCACGGTTATTTTATTATTTTATATCCTTTTCATATTTTTTACCATAAGAAAATAATAAGTCCAAAATATAATATATGTTTATATTTTTTTTGATTATGGGAAAACTACATTCTTCCATTTACACATCCTATGGAAAACAAAACCACCATGCATGCATGCGTACGACTTATCGTCTACACACCATGATATAATCTATTATTCATCCATACATTATTTTTATGGATATAATGATGAATGTAAATGACTTAAATAATAAATATAATAAGTAATGATTTATTTAAAATTATCTTTTCATAAAAATCCATACCATTAAATCATTATGGAAATGATGTCGTCGCTCGTAAATACATATGGTTTACCGTATCAACGAAGTGATTAGACTCATATTCCACATTCACCATCCAGGAATGATTATAATATATATATATATATATATATTAGAAAATTTGGAATATATGAAATAATAAAGCTACTAGAATAATATAAATGTATATAGACATATATGTCATTTACTTACTTCCACATGATAAGAAAATGGAATCAATATTAATGTGTACGTATGGCCTACCATCTCCATGAATGGTGTATTCCATTTCATGTATCTATATATTATATTTATATATATATTATGAATACATATGATATATAATTCATATTATACATTCTTGATGTAAGTATATCATGATCTAGGTAATATGATCAAGTATAACAAGTCAAATCAGGAAGGATAAACAAAGTGATTACTACCAGAAATGTTACATTAACATGGAATTGTTAATAAATGGGTAATGTATAGTAAAAAAGTATCGTATATGATAACATAAATATTATTATTATTCTTATATATGTTAATATTATGTTTAAAAACATTATATTAGAGTTTCAGACACGTATAGAGAGTACCAATCCTATGGTAATGGTTAATTCCTCAATCTCATTATTATCTGAGATTATTTAAATGTAAGTATTTACTGGGAAATATATAACATCCATTTACATGTTTCATAAAAATATTTTCAAAAGGATTATTTTATGGTTTTATGGAAGGTGTGGTTTAACTATATATTCATTTTAAATGATTTAATGATTTATTTTTCTAAATCTATTTAATTAATGTCCATGTTTACAAAATGATTTTTATTAATTTATTTATATGGACATGATTATTTTAAAATTTTATTTACTTTTAAAAGTTTCTAATTGGTATAGGAAATATTGATTAAAAAAAATTATAAAAATATTCCTTTATAAATTTGTGACTTTTAAATGATTTCATGAAAAATGGATATTTCTCTCAAAGGGCTTTAGTTTTTATTTTTCATTATGGCAACATCATTTATTGGATATTATTCTTGATTGGGGTTGATTAATTATAATACCTTCATCCGTAATGTATGGAATGAGTTATGATATGTTTTATTGTAGATGTGTTATTTTAATACCATTAATGGTTTATGGTTAAAGTTTTGGCATTTCGTATTCTTGTTTTAATACAAATGTTTATGTTATGTTTCACTCTTTTCACATGAGGAATGCAATGAAATTAGTATGTGAATGACGGGGCCCACTATAGCCCCTCAATGAATCGGTAGGTCTCATGAGAGAAACTAGATTTTCACATAGCTAAGGCCTTGCCCATTTATTTTTAGATATGTATTTGGCCGAGGCCAGAACATTTTATTTTTAGATGACTTAGATAAGGCCTCGACGGTATGATTCAGTTGTCCAGCATTATCCATATCTTCATTATGAGATTAGTTAATGATATTTCATGTGATTATTCGACTAGTGTAATTTCCATGTGAAATTTTAAATGGAATTATTTTATTTAATCATGCCATATTGTGTGGAAGTTTATGTTTAAAAGTCATGTGTTTCAGTTTTATACCTTTTATTAAATGTTTATGCTTATTTATTATAGATTCTAGAATATTATTGATCTTTACTGAGCATTTGAGCTCATTAATTTCTTATGTTTTATTTTCCAAGGATTCCATGATGTGTTTTATGATTGATATATAAGGTTATGCTAAGAGAAAAATGGTTTTATCATAGGATTATCTACGTTGTCTTTTATTTTAGAAATTATCATGTAGAGTTCATGTATGTAATCTATTTTCCCATACTTCTAAATTTATTGGTCCTTCAGGATATGATTCCATGTAATCATGCCACTGTATTGAAATAATGCACTAGCTCTAGGTTTCTAGGGTCGAGGAATTAAAGTTAGTATATTTGGAAGCTTAGAAACAACATGGAAATAGATTTCAAAAAATTAGATTAGGGATAATTACCCTAATATAGACTTTGAAGATAAGTATAGAAGAACCACCCAAAATTTTGGTAAAGGTGGGATTAAATTAATTTTAGAAGAAATACATCCTTTTCTAGACACTACAATTGGACATGGTTTTTGCATAGATGTACCTAAGGTTGAAAACTATTACAAGGACTTTTGGGCTTGACTTGGGGTGACTTGGTACACGACAACGAGACTTACTGTGCACCTGGTTTGACACTCCTAGGGAATATTCTTATGATAATTCATATTTTCTTTACAAAACATTATGAATGATTTATGATTAAATATTTTTTCAAAGGAACCATAATTATTAATAAGGATTATATATGCATTAATTTTTAAATTTATGTTATGTATTTTACTAGTTCGAAATTATGAATTAGGAATCATAACCTATTCTAGTGTATTCCATTGTTTAGAAATTGTGCATAGTGGAATGAATAGAAATTATATCAATTCACGTAATCCATGTAGGAATTTACCTCCCATGAATCATAATAATTGATGAGAATGTGATGAAACTGGTGCTGAACAACTTATAACCTTTTTAGGGAAGCTGACTCAGGTTACGAATGACAACCTTACCTATAAGAAGCACCTTGATCCACAACACATATGATCAATGTTAGAACACTTAATTATAAAAAATCCTCCAACATTAAATTGGAATACAAATCTATTTTGGATGAGCCATGGATAAGTTCCTTCGAGAAAATATTTCTAGCTTTGGGATGTAATGAAAGGGAGAAAATTGTCATGGTAGTTTAACATCTCTTTGAAGATACAGATCAATGTTGGTACTTAATTAAAAACACAAAGGTGGATGAATAATATGAAAATATGTAATGTTTGGAGTTTAAGGATATTTTCCTAGAGTGATACATTCTTTATGAATAGCGAGATGACATGGAAAAGAAAATTTCTATGTCTGAGGAAGAAGGAGGATCAGAATGTTGCAAAGTTTGAGGCTAACATCACAAGGATTTAAATGAATACTTCAGACTACATACATAACACATGAAGATAGATTGATATATTCTTTGACAAGTTAAAACCATTTCTCAGATGGGCACCAGTATCTAAATATTTCTCATCATATGAAGATATAATATCTTGTGTTATCAGGACAGAAAAATAATTTTATAAGACTTATGACATTAAAGTAAATCAAGATAAGGAGAGAATGGTTGATCCAGAGACAGATAAAGGAAAAAAATGAAATAATTATTTTCTTTAGGTGATAATTGTTGGAAGAAACACGACGTTACTTATATGAAATGAATGAGAGTTTGATACAAATGTAGAGAAAAAGGTCACCAATATCATGATTTTATAAGATGGAAAGAAGTTGTAGAATGAAATAATTGTAAATATATGGGAAATCATTTAAATGATTTTTCAAATCTTAAATTTATTATAGCTCAGCAGAAAAAAATGGATCAAGGTCAATCTTGTGTTGTTGCTACAATAAAAGTGGAATAATTAATGTGCTTGTTTTTTTGGATTCAAGATTTATATTCGGGTTATAAAAAGAATGTGATATATATTTGTAGTGTACTAGAGTTCATTTTTTCATTAATGATTTAATATGATGATGGTAATAATATATTTTTTATGAGACAATAAGAGAATCATTTATTTGTTTGGGGAATTTGATGATACAGTTGATTTTAAAAATTTAGTGACCTTTTAGATAGTGTTTGGATATAAGTATTTTGGATATCTCAAATGGTTTGAATGAATTAAGTTGGAATTTTGATAGTATCTTTTAAGGATAAAAAATTTCATAAGGTTATTTTGTTAATGTTATAATAATATAGTTTGAGAAAAAGGACAACCTGTATGTCAGGAAACAACTAATCCCATCAGACAAGGCTGCATGAAGCAAACCCACAACCGAAGTGTGAAATGAATTTATCACCTACCATTGACATAAAAAAGTACCTGGTTAGTAAAACATAGTTTTCTTTATTTAAATGGTATAAGATTATATTTTAACCTTATACAATTAAGATAAAAAGATTTTTTTTTGAGTTCTATTATATTTTGAAGAGAAAGGTGAGTTTTTGATAGAAATTAGTTAACGGATAAAACTCTACATGTAAATTTAGTATGCTTCCTAGTGTTCTTAGTCTATGAATTAATTATTCAACTCTATGGGATATATCATACAACCAATTTATTTCCAAGTAAATTCTTTTGCAATGAATCAAATGGCCCCTTAGATCATCATAGAATTATACCATTATGGTTATTAACCTTTATCCAAATCATTTTCTCTAGAGCTCTCTCTTCGAACATGATAACTATATTTTTCTTCCATAAACATATCTTACAAAATGCAATACTAATATATGTTATCTCTGGTGACCACATTATTTATATAAATACTTAGGTCTCAATAATCAATTTTTGATACGGTATTTCAATAAATATATTTTCAAAATAAAAACCCATATTTTTCCATTATGATTTTAAATTAAGAGGATGAAATTTATTGGAGGGTATAATTTTATGCCCTAATCTTCCACAGTATGCATCTTCTTAAGAATTCAATAGTTTCTCCTACAAAAAACATCGAGTTTGAGCGCACCATTACCTATAAAACTAGAAATTTATAAAATGGTTATGAATAGTCATAAACACATTTTAAATTTTATATATTCCGTATAGTTTTTACATTCATGTAATGTGTTTCTTTTTTATAATATAAGGACAAATTCAATTTTTCTGATAAAAGATGTATTTTTTAAAAAAAATCAGTTTTTCAACTTTTTAATGGAAACCCCTTTTTAAATCCAATATCTAACAAATTTATATTAAATTTTTAGAAATTAAATTTTTATTTATATGTGGGTAATAAAAATTTAGTTTGGATAATTTTTTGGTGTTTTTATGATAACTTTCATACATTTGTGAATATTGAATAATACTACATTTTAATTAAAAACCAAATTTTCTTCTAAATTATTTATATAGATTGATTATATTTTTAATTAGTTTTAAAGTATAAATGGATTATGTTTTTATATTTTAATCCAATATTGGTAATTGGAAGTAATTTCACATTGAAATTGGACATAAACATATGTCAATATTTTGGTAGTTTTATGTTCTTAAAAACATGCTATTTGGTTTTTACGATGTGAGTGAAATTTTAATTAATTTATGCCAATTAATTTTTTTTAATTAGGAAAAATTTATTCCATATTTTTAATTTTGATATCAAAATTTTTTAAATAGGTTCCATTCATATTTGGACATTATTATTTGTAACTTATTTAATTTTTTTTAAAATTATTAAAGGGTTAATCAATTAAATAAGTGTAAAAATAATATTATAATAATAAAAAACAACCCTAAAATGTTTTACTAATCGTATTTGGTGTTAAATGTCTGAACCTGGGAATCTTTAAGTCTATTTTTGGACACTATAGATCCATTTGGGTGAGAAAATGACATGTGATAACAAATAATTTAACGTATAAAAAAATATAACATAAACATGTATATTATTATTAAAAAATCATTTTGGTTAAATATTTCTCTCTTTAAAAAATATTCATTATAAATCTAAAAAAATTTAAAAAATCATCGTAGTTAATTTGAAATTTTTAATCATTAATGAATTAAATTAATTTTTGACACCATAATGATGCTGTATTTTTTTATTAATGAAAATATCAAATAAATTATATTATTAATATTAAAATAAATTTAATTTGAACATTTTTGTGCCTTAAATATTTTTATGGATTACATGGTAAGAGTTAAACTGTTTAACTAAGGGTTAATCCCCAAATATAAAGATGCATTAATGACCTAAACATGTATAAAAATAATTTTGATGACTGAATTTCAACCTGTAATCATCCTAGAATCTAAATAAGTAATTTTCAAGATATTATAAACTAAAATTACATTTATAATAAATTAATATTTCATGATTTTCCAAAAGTGACCCTAATCTCTCTTATAAAAGGGAACTTCTTCTTCTCTTTAATTCACACCTCCAAAACCCTTTGGATTGGACAACCCATTCCCAAATATTCTCCCAAATTATCTAAATCCATTTTAGAGGCCACCCTTTGGGTAGAAAACCAACTTATGGAGTCCATTGGTGCACATCCAAATGAGACACCTGAAGAAGATGTTATCGTTTTATCCCTTCTTCCAAAGTTCTTTTCATCTGCTACTTCCTCTTCCTAAGTAGTTACAAAAATAAAATAATATATCCATAATATAATATATTTTTAGATGTTTTTATGATAATGGGACGACTATATAAAATCTTTTACCCTTCTTATGAAAAAAACTACCATTAAACGTGGGTACGTACGATTTACCGTCTTCACACTATATTGTAAACTATTTTTAATCAATAATTTATTTAGATGGGTCTAATGATGAATATAAATGAGTTAAATAATAAATATTACATGGAATTATTTATGTGAAATTGATAATCCATCCAAATACATAAGATTTCTTCATTAAAGAACTGATACCATTGCTTGTGCATACGTACGGTTTATTGTCTCCAAGACGCGATAAAACTTATCTTCCATGTTCACTATCCAAGAATGATTAATATATATATATATATATATATATTAAGATGAATATTGAAATTTATTAAATAATAAGGATACTTTAATTATATATATATACATATATATATATATGTACATATATGTCATTCACTTACTTCCATATGATAAAAAAATGGAAACAACGCTCAAGTGTACGTATGGACTACCGTCTCCATAAATGGTGTATTCCATTTCATATATATGTATAGTATTAATATATATAATATATAATTAATATTATACATTATTTAAGTATGTAAATCCACATATAAGTAATATTATCAAGAATAAAATGTTAAAATACATAGGATTAAAAAAGTGATTATTACCCGAAATGTTGCATTAGCATGGAATTGTTAATAAATGGGTAACATAAAGTCATAAAAGAATCATACATGATATAATAAATACTATTATTATTCGTAAATAGGTCTATAATATGTTTAAAAACATTATACAAGAGTTTCATACACTTATAGAGAATATCAGACTAATGGTATGGGTTAATTTGTAAATATCATTATTATCCATGATTTTTTATAAGTAAGTATTTACTGGGAAATATTTATCATCCATGTCCAAGTTTCATAAAACTATATTCAAAATTAATCCTATATATTTTTATGGAAGGTATTATTTAACTATAGGATAATTTTAGATGATTAAAATATTTTTTTCCAAATATATTTAGTTAATGTTAATGTTTTAAAAATGATTTTAAGGATAAATTTATGTGGACATTATTGTTTCAAAATGTTAATTAATTTCAAAAGTATCAAATTGGTATGGGACACTTTGATTCAGAAATATATTTTAAATTAATTCTTTTTAAATTTGGTGACTTTTAAATGATTTTATGAAAAAGGATATTTCTCTCATTGAGTATTAGCTATTATTTTCAACTTTGTCAACATCCGTTTTTTAATATTATTATTGATTGAGGCTGATTTATTATAAAACAATATTATATAATTCATTGAATGAGGTATGATATGTTTGATTGTGTATGTGATATTTTTATACCTTTCATGGTTTATGGTAAATTTATTTGCATTTTTGTTGGCTAGTTTTAATACGAATGTTTATACCATGTTTCAACCTTTTCATAATAGGAGATAATTGGACATCATAAGTGACGAGAGGGCCTGCTACAGCCCCTCAATGCATTGATAGGTCTTATGAGACAAACTTGATATGTACTTGTCCAAGACCATTCTAATTTATATTTAGATATTGATTTGGCAAGGCCATAATCATTTATTTTTAGATGTCTTGGATGAGGCATCAACAGAATGTTTCAGATATTGGGAATTATGAATTCCCACATTATGAGATTAGTTATAGATATTTCATGTGATTATTAGACTATTATAGTAATCATGTGAAATTATAAATTAAATTATTTGATTTAATATTTCCATATTTTTCTAAATATTACATTCAAAAGGATTGTGTTTTAGTTTTATACCTTTCTATAAAATTTTATATATCTTTATGATAGCTTCCTATATATTTTTTATCCTTACTGAGTATAAGAGCTCACCCCTTTCATATGTTTTATTTTCCTAGGATTCTAGGATGTGTTTTATGATATTTATTTTGGGTTAATCTAGGGTAACAACAGTGTTCTAAAAGGATTATCTATGCTGTATTTTTTTAGTAATTGTGAGGTAAATTTAATATATTTAGTCTAGTTTCCATGGCCGCTAAACAAATCAGTAATCCATGACATGATTCCAGGAAATAATTCAGACGTATTAAAATAATGTACCGGATCTAAGATTCTGAGGTCATGGAATTACATACAAGGCCAAATGAAACCCTTGTCAAGATTCTCCTTTAGTTTCTTCATTAATTCATGTTAATCAATTTGGGATATTTTAGAATTATTCATTGAAATCATCATAGACCCTTGTATGAGTTCTATTTAAAACCGAACAACATGATTCCGTGTAAGACTAATAAATTCTTCTAAAAAGTAATAAAAACTCTTGAACAATTTTTTTTACCTTAATGTTGAGTTTCTACCAAACCAGATGAGACAAATACCATTTATGTATTAAAATTAAGACTCACTGAATGGGTGAACTTTCTATTGGAAGTTTATATTCATCATCACATTGATAAATTTTCTTGGGTATATTTGGAATATAAAATGTGACTTTACTTCCTATGAAATTTATTTTGGATCAATATAGATAAATCTAATACTTGAAAAAAAAGATATTGAATTCAGCTAATGTTAGAATCACAAGATATACATGATGAATTTTCCCAAAAACATCAATCAGAGAAGAACTATATACTTGAGATGTGATCATTGGGCATTAAGAGTTTTCATAACTAACTCAATATCTATTTGATAGCGTGATATAGAGATACCCAGATAAACCTTTTTAAAATAATTTATTATTTAGATCTAGAATCAACTATAACATTGGTTATTCAAGAGTGGATGATGAGTTTACCTTTCACCATGTCATTCTCATAACCCACTGTGGAAGATGTGATCACACAAGATTTCAGTTTTCCATTGGTCTGAATAACTTTTTGATGATGATCATCTATAACAATTATAATCACACTCTAGTGGGAATAATTACCAAACTCCTTACATTTGAATAATTATATCATGGGGTTTCATTAGTTGTAATATTCTTTTCCACTATTTAATCATCCAGCCTATTCAATACCTTTTAAAATTGATTTTATTTATGACCTACCTTTCAACATTAACTTCACCTCCTATTTCCATGAAAACACTTCCCTTGATATTTCTTCCCACATTTTGAGAATGTATACAGAATGAATTACTTTCCACCATGTGATTAATTATCATTTTCATGGGACTTGATATTTATTTTCTTATCAAAACCATGGGAATGGTGGGAATATGAAATTTCTAATTCTATAATTATTTCACATATAAAAATTATTAGATTATAATATCTGTTATAGCTAACACATTTTGAAGAATTGGTTTTAGGCCACAAAATAATCAATCAATTTTACCTAGAGTCATATTTTGAATGCCTTCTAAAATTTCCCTCTTTGGAACCAAAGTATTCACCATCCTTCTTGAATTAACCCATGAAATTGCATCTCCATATTTGAATGTATAATAATAGGAATGTACATAAAAAAGAATTTAGCTTTAAATCATCTCATTCCTTGGGTTCAATTTATTCATCTTACCTTGTATTCTTGATAGGATTTCACTGTCGATCTGCTTCACCTGATAGATTGTAAATAGATAGGACAAATTTTTGATTTACATATCATTAAGGAATGTAAAATATTTTCTCAATGGTACCAATCCATCACTCAACGAAAAGTGGATCAAAATATCCACAAAAACATGGTGGATGTCACCTCATGAAGGATTCATCAATATATTTTTCCCTCCATTGATCATTTGGAACATAGCTTGATTCATATCGTAAGAATGTAGTATTATCATAGAAACAACATAACACATTATATCTCCCAATAAAATTATTTTCTCAGGTGGGAAATCTTCTAATTTTCCATCCTATTTATCATTAACAAGATTCTTTTCAGTATTATCCATTAGGTAAAACAAAAAAGTCATAGTGTGAGAAACAATAATCAATGTGGAAAACCATATAACTCTGTAAAATAATTTATTGAAAAGATGTATTACTAAGCCTAAAATCTTACTATATAATGGGTTTTACACCAAAAATAGAGAGGTGGTCAGGGTGATGGAACACACGACCTTCAAGAAACTCCTGGTTGGTCCGAATGGAGAGATGCTGAATGGATATCCCAGTAGCATTACTGGACTTTGGGACGTAATCCCTTGACGGGTTTCCACACAGGAAAACGACTCGATGGAGGCATTGCCGAATGAAGGGGGAAACAAAGAGGTGATGTTCTACCTTAACCATGATAGCACGCCGGTGCCGAATAGTTTTCCCGTATCATTTTACAGATCATCCTGTGAGCTGGTCAAAAGAGGCATAGTGGATGCAGTTCAGGACTTCTTCTGAGGGGGAACTCTTCTGAGTGTGGCTAGTGCTACATCTGTTATGCAGATACCAAAGATCAAGGACTCATCCTCCTTGATCGACTATAGGACAGTAAGCATGGTCTACTTTTCTTATAAAATCATGGCCTTCACATTCAATTTGAGACTGTCCAAGTACATTCCTAATTGGGTTTCAATGGAACAACATGGCTTTGTGAGGGACTATTCCACCCAATGTTCCATCACTTTGGTATAGGAAATGTTGAGAGATATCCACATGAAAACTCATGGATCCAATATGGAGGTCATGATAAACATGAGTAATGATTATGATAGGATTGAGTAGGCCTTTATTAACAGAGTGCTCATGAGAATGGGTTTCTCCACCTAGGATGTTTATCTCTTATTCAAATGTTTCAGTTCTTCTTGGATGGTGGTCTCTTTCATGGGGAAAACCCATGGATTATTCAAGGAAATGTTAGGGCTTCGGCAAGGATACCTCTTATCTCCATGTATTTTCATCCTCATGAAAGATTATCTTAGTCGTCTCATGAACCAAGCAATATCTAGTGGGGGCGTCCTCCCATTCCTCTAAAAACAGAACCTCCACTCAATATCCCACTTGATGTTTGCTGATGATATGATAATTTTCTCAAATTATGGTAAATGATCTGTTCATAGACTCAACATGATTCTGGAGGAAAACTGTTTTTGGAGTGGCTAGATTATCATCAAATCCAAAAGCAGAATTTATATTTCCAACAAATGAACTTCCAAAAGGGGAACACATTTGTGCAGAAGGCTCGACATGCCGCTCGGCTCCTTCCCAATAGATTACCTTGGCTACCCAATAACCTCAGGTGGATTGAGAATTAGTGATTTTGATCAAGTTGTAAATAGGATTACGAGTCGTGACATTAACTAGAAGAATCACTACCTCTCCTTTGGGGTTCAGATAACTTTAGTGAACAATGTCTGTTTTTCTATCCTAGTGCATGAAATGGGATCAACCTATGTGCTAATGGGAGTCATAAAATCTATTGAGAAGTTACTGGCCAGCTTTATGTGGGACACTCTCTTAGAAGGGAAAAGGAATTGGATTTCATTGGACATGATGGCCAGACCCATCGGTGAGGGTGGGATCAATGTTAGAAGCTTAAGTGACATGATCTTCAGCTGTCATGATAAACTCGCATGAGAATTCATTGACATATGTTCGATTTTGTGGAAGGTAATGTCACAATCAGCAAGGAGTAGTGTGGATATAGTGAGTACCCATGGATCCCCTCTATGATCTAGGATACTCCCTCTTATTCTGAGCCTCCAAATGCATTGTCGATCGGTTTTCGAATAATGAAACATCCTTTATTGGCACTTCAACTAGGCAGAAGATGTTCTTGGCTACCCTGGATGGCAAACCCATGACATTTCATTTAACATGGAAAACCAGTACCCACAGTTCAACATGGTTGTACTAAATGTAGATCTTTTTGAATCTTATGAGTTAATCTCTTTGAACAGTAAGCCAGAAAAATGTGTTTTTACACCTTCAACTATGGAGAAGATCACTAAGAGGGACTTCCACAGAACCTTCATCTATTAGGATCATCATGATGAATTGAATTGGATTTTATGGTGTGGACAGATCCCTACAAAATATATTTCTCTATGTTGTAGAATGAGGAACCTATCCATCCCTACGGATGACAACATCAAAAAAAAATAGGTATTCCTCTGGCATTGTGTTTCCAGTGCTGCAGGAATAAGAACGAAGAAAGCATCAACCACATATTCTTTGAAGGCAGGTGGGATCAGGAAGTCTGCATCTACTTGGGGGTCTCATTGATACTTTCTCCCAATATCCTCAACACAGCCCATTCTTGCACCGATGGTTCTAGGGAACAAATGGAAAAAGTCCTGAAAGGATGGCTCACGTAATCATCTTCAACATGTGCTACTGGAGCCTATGGATTGCTCGTAACCAGGTGCGTTATGAGGGGTCATCCACAGTAGGGAGGTCCATCGCTATCGAAGGAAGATGTCTTCTGATCGTCCTGGTGAATATCTCTAGTGGATGGAAGGGTTCCGCTTCCCTGAGAATGCTCCAAGTGATTTCTTCAATGGCCCAACCCATCACTAGGCATGGATAGTGGGTGCAGTAGAAACCCCCTGAAAATGGACTTAAAATCAATACAGATGGTTCTTACAGCATGGGGAAGATGCGATGTGGAGGGGTGGTCTGCATCTCCCGAGACAGTGTTATATTAGCTTTCACAACCCATTATGGCCCAGGAAATTCTATGCAAGATGAGACAAAAGCTGTACTCACAGGCCCAAATATTGTCATGTTGTGGAAGATTGTATTATCTCATATTGAAAAGGACTCCAAGATTATCCATGAAGCCATATAGGGGAATGGTCACACTCCGTGGGAAATATCATACATGATCAGGAAGTGCAGAACACTCATGAACAACAATGCATGTGTTTCCAACACATAGAGGGAGGGGAACAAGCTCGCAGACCATCTTACCTCTTTAGATGCCTAAGGCTCTAATGTCACCTGTCATCATACATTATCTAGCTTCAAACCCGAGGGGGTGATCTGATTTGAGGGGATTCCCTAGGTCATCACTACTTTAGACCCCCCCTATGTCTCATCTAGGTTTTCTGGTGTCCCCAAACCCTTGGTCCTTTAGAATAAAAATCTAATGTTATGATGATGGTGATGGAACCTTCTTTTATGAAACCACAGGTTTAACCTAGGCCATTCATTTTCATCATCAAAACATTATTATATTGTCTATCATTTTGACCTATAACTAGGGTTTTCATATATGTTTTATAACCAAAATATGTAAATATATATTAAACCTTACTCTAATTCCAACAATAACATTTACATATTTTTACACTAAAATTACATATTTTTAAATGAATATTCAGTACATGAAAATAAGATCCACATTCAATAATAAAGGTTTAAAGTCTTTTGAGATTATATTTAAAGTGTTATTATTATATTAAATCTCTTCAACATATCCTATAATAATAATCCCACATAGTAATATTCATAGGAATACCGTTCTATACAATTTCATCATAACCTTGGGAAAGGAAACATACGAAAAGGGTGAGCTCAGATACTCAGTATGTCTAAAAATGGTAGATACAAATTGATAATCGTATGAAAGAAATACACAGGTGTAACGGTGTGAGATAATAACCATTAATTACATCCCTGATACCCAAGTATTATTACATTAATCCTCATAGGCATACCATATTATACGGTTGCATCATAAACTTGGGAAAGGAAACATATGAAAACAGTGAGCTATGATAATCAGTTAGTGTAAACATGGTAGTTATAAATTGATAATATTATGGATGCATTAGATTGGAGTAAGGGTATTAGATCATAACTATAACATAAAATGTTCATCCCAATACCATAGGATCAGGAATCGACACCCGCTTTCTATAGTGGATAAATCACAATGACTTATTTCCCATAAGGGGTCCAGTATAATGACATGCTTCCCGTAACTATCTCATTAGATATAGTACTTTAAGTAATGCATTGGATGGAGATTTAGGTCCCAACCAACACATAATGAAAACAATATGTATGTGTTCTTTTATATCATAAATCATTCAACACATTAGAACATATATAAAATGGGGTTCATAATCATTTCATCACATCCCAACCCATTGAAATGAAATGGGTTCATAAAAATATCCTCTTTTCACCATAATCATAAGCCATCATATGAATGAAAAAAGATGATATCCATATATAATTTCCCCAGTAAATATTATGTAATATAAAATAATTTCACCATAGAAGGATTTTTTTTGAAAGATCACATGGAATATTTCATTTGGAATGTAACATTTCAATTTAGAAATCATTTTTTAATCATCACACTAATAATAGAAAAATTTTATTTGAGAATTAACATCTAATCATATAAAGAAAGATTCTATATATTTTCTAACTTGAAGTTGTTAAGATACACTAATGGTGGATAATTTCAAAAAACATTCCTTTGATATTACATTTCAGAAAAGTCACAATGTAACTCATTTGGGAAATGATAAATATATTTATTTCAAATAGTTATGTGCAATGTACAACAAGAGAAAAAACTACATTATAAATTGTTGGAAAATACAAAAAAAAATTATAATTTTTTTTAGAAAAAATGATCATGAATGACAAATATTCTTTTGTGTATACTAAAACATAAAAAATACTAAATAATGTAGATATTTTTAAATAAAAACTTACATAAAGTCTATTATTTCTTTGTTAATGGTCAAACCTACAGTAAAACAAATAAAAATTTGTTATATATTTATTCCATAATCATATTCATATCTATAATATGATTTATTAATTGTTTACAAAATCTTATCACCCATTTAATAAAAATTGTTTTTTTATAATCGATATTCCACGTGATTACAGCTATGTTCTCCAAGAATGTTTGAGTTCAGTAGCCCTTGTCCTTATTATATGATATTGGTCACATAATATCCATATTTTCAATCATATTATAAATCGAGAATTTACTCATTATATACATATATGTTATCATTCACAAGAATTAGAGATAGAGAAATGAATTTCATTGTTCATGGGGATGGTATGTCATACATACACATGGACATTGTTTCCATTTTTTACCTAATGATTTGAGTGAAATAATAATAATAATTCAACATTAAAGAATCATTATTATATCATATATATCATTTATATTAATTAAATTTATCCTAATTACCATCCATGTTATATATAAATTTAAATTTAATTACATCGCATCATCAAGATGGTAGTCCATACATACGCACGAGAAACACTATCGTTTCCCAAAAGATTGTATGGTAAGTAGGTATATAGGATATTATCATTAGAAATGTATAATTATTTCATAATAATCATATATACACATTAATACTATCCTAATACCCATCCATGATATATGGTTATGAAAAATGAATTGTATCACTAATTGGAGACGATAAACAATATATACGCACAGGTGACACCTTCACTTCTTTTTTGGTGGGAAAGAATGTGTATAATGGTGTTATAATAATCATAATAAAATAGATGAACATTGAGGAAACTAAAATAATTATTTTATGATAAATACTATATATTTTTATGTGTAAAATCATATTACAAAAATGATTTGATAGGTTAAGTCGATTTCCTCTTCTCTAAAATGACTCCTTTAGATCTTCTCTAAAGGGATCTAGGGATATTCCTCTCAGAATACCAGTGTAATTAACCATCTTTTAATCAAATGTAAAAATTGATTATTTTTCAATTGAACCCTTTTTATAAACATTTTAATGGTGTAATATGGCCTACATATGTTTCAAGGAGCCATTAGGGCATGTTTGGTGCCCAAAGTTCTAGAAAAGGGACTAAAGAACTAGGATGCATTGTTTGTTTAAAATTTGTAACCTAGATTGCATGGTTTATCTGAAATCTTGTTTTTGTAGACTGGGAACCTATAGGAAACATAGTTTGACTGAAACTATAGAGGAAAGGTGTAAATATGTGAATATCCACTATGTTTTTGGATAGTGGGATTTCCAATGGTTTACACACAGTTTGGGAAGCCATGCAACATATCTATGAATGGTGTTTCCATAAGTAGTGGCTGAATTATTTTCTGTGTGCAGTTTGTTAAAACCATGCGAACAATCCATCAACCCACATGTTTTGGGGGAATTTACTATTTTTACTCTCACAAAAAGTTTAATCATTATTTAATTTTCCCTTATTCAATTGGAGTAGAACCCTCCACTCTTCCTCTTTGAGCTCAAGAAGACATAATGGTAGGCATTGTGATAATTTCAACCTCTAGGGTCCATTTATTGATCTGCTAAAAGTTAATAGTCAGTCTTGGTAGGTTCCCATAGTCAGTCAACTCCTCTTCAAGTTTTCATTTTCACCTATCACAATATTTTGATACAGTCTCATTTTCCTGATTTTTAGGGCATTAGATTGTTTCACATATATCTTTCAATCTTATTTTAATATGTGGTTGATATCGAGAAAGAATCATTAATAACGTTATGATAGGTGGTCACATTGTTTTCAAATTTGGATTCATCATTTCAGAATTGTTTCTCTTGTTCTTCTTGTCAGTCTTTTCTGGTCGTCGTCTTTATATTGATTCATTCATGACTAATAGACCCTTCCTGCAAGATACATATTTGTTGAATATTGTATGTATATACCATATATAATCACCCCATTTTTGTGCCACCAAGAATAAGTCACTACTGAAAATTGTTCAAAACAACTGAAACACTTAAATATATAAGGTATAGGTTTTAAATGAAATTTACCTTGAATAATGTGTATTAATTGAATCCCAAACCACCTATTAGGAATTTTATCCTATTGTAAATGGAATTGTCCTGGTGGGAAGTTTCCTGAATGAATTTTTTTATAAATAACCAATTAAGAATTACTATATCTATTGGAATGTTTTAATGAATTGAATGAATTGGTTATCATAAATGGATGGAATAATATTACTCATGAAAGATGGTGGAATTCATTTATATTAATTGACCATGCCACCTCCCTTTTATCCTTTCAGACTTATATGTGACTTTATCATTTTTTGGTAAAATGAGAGGGTTGTTTTAAATGAAATCTCTAGTGAATAATGATTTTGAATTCATAAATAGATCAAATGGTTTTAAATGGAATATCCCCAAGTTATGAAAACTCCATTCCGATTTTTTCTGGTTTTTAAATTTCTCATAATAAAGTGTAGGGATTTATAAACAAATATAAATTGGATAATTTTATGCATATGGAGTTATTCATTAAATATTTAATTATAATAGAATAATCCTTATATAGGTATTGATTTGATTTTAAGTTGTATGAGAAGGTTTTCTTCATGATTTATACTAAATTATTATGTCTTTATACTTGTTGTTTATGAGGGTATGTGTTATTTTCCATGGAGGACAAACATACTCTCTTGCATCGGGTGTTGACTATGAAATCTCACACCGGTGATACAATATAGATGTTGGGTTGGGGTTCCACTTTCCATGATGATAGTATTACATAACTTCTCACTCGTCATCCCATGTGTTGTAGCTTGGAATCACCCAATCTATCAGGATGTGGTCCATGTACCCAATACACGAGGTTTTCGTATCTTTATACTAGTTTTTATTTGTGTGTTACACTCCGATCTATCGAGCACTAGTATTCCATGTTAATCGCTATTTGACATCCTTACATACTTGGTTCATATAGATGGATGCAATATAAAACTAAACTATATAAATATTTATATTATTACTATTTATAAATATGTAGTGACATGATTTGACATTCAGCCCTGCCATATAATAAATAATGTAGACCCTCTAGGGGTCTTTTAAAAACATGAGAAGGTGTTAATTAGTTTACCCAGTATTTCTTACATTCTTGTTTATACATGAATTTTTTTTTAAGATCACTACTCGGATTACACATAGAAACTGTTGGTGGTGCTATAGTAGTATTTTATCTCCAACCCTACTCGTGTAAGAGTTTGAGTCCTAGAACAAACTGGTTTTACATTGATTACATGTATATTTATTGTATTATTACATATGGTTCATTATTCTGCATGGTTAAGAAGTAATAATGTCCAAAAGTATTTGTTGAATAGATAAGGGCATTGAAGTTCCCCGCTATGATGAGAACCATAAATTATATAACAATATTCTTAAATATATATTGGTGGTTGGATGTCATGCAATGATGGGACACATTGCATGCAAACTGTCAGGTGTGAGTACTCGTAAGCATATGAGACTTCCCCTCATTAAGTTTGCACTTGGTAATCTCCCAGATAAGAGATTATGAGAATAGACCCGCTAGTTTGAATTCTGCATGATTTGGTGTCATCAGATATTACTATATTTGATCTTGTGTAATGATCCATAGAATTTAAGATTATCATTAATATGTGTCACAACTTATGAACATGGATTTACTAACGATAATTGTCATCCAGACCGTTGGCGGGAAGTAGACTACGTTGGGTGCATCACGAGTGGCATGTTATTAATGGATAAGTTGAGGAAGGATTTGTCCCTTCCATTTATGGAAGTTGATAGCATGACCATTATATTTAAATAAAACCATCCTGTGAAATTTCGTGGCTATGGTATAACGATGATTTTATTTTTGGTAGTCAAAAAATGGTGTATAAAGAATAAAAGTTGATGACACTAACTTGAAACCAGCTTGATGAGATATTGTGAAAATGAGAATATATTACACAATGAGTGTTCTTATGTGGATGGTGTTGTTGCGAATTTACATTCTTTATCTTTCGTACCTTGACGTGTTTTTTTGATATTACTCTTGTACTTTAGGCAAGCCCACGTAATGCTAACATGAAAAAATCTTTGAGGGTCACACACTAAGTGTTTTTTGTGTTCTTGATTAAATTCAATTAGAATTTAATTAATGAAAAAAATATTATTCTCAAGACTGTGGAATAATTTTATTCAAGTTAAAATGATTTCATAAATTAAATAAAATATATTTATTTATTTTATTGAACATTTAGTAAATATTTATTAACTAGTTTGTAAATAAGATATTTCTTTAAGAGAATAAATAATTTATTTATTAATTCAAGTGTTCAAAAAATGGAAGTGGAGTTTGAGCGGACCAAGGTAGGTCTGGTAGAAAACTAATAATTTTAAAGATGGTAAATAATTATTTAACCAGTTGGCATAAATTAAAATAACACCGCTATAATTTTGTGACGTATAATTTTATTAATAATTACATTTTTCACACGTTGGGGCACCATAAATAATGATGTGGTATTATTATTAAAGGCATGGGTTTTCTCTATGTTCTTTAATGTATTTAATTTTTGTTATGAAATTAAATATTGTAACTAAAATTCCATGTATATTGATAGGAATGTACGCCTATTGTTCCATATACCACACCACATGCCTGGTGAATTGAAAATTTTTGAGCCAAACAATTTCTCTCTCGAATCCTCTTCTCTCTTGTGTAAAGAATGAGAGATGTTCTTCAAGGCCAAATAATGGGTGATCAAGAACAACTGACAAATGACACTTGATTTTCTGCACTAGCACCCGGAGAAGGAGCAGTGTCGATCAGAGTTCATCAGAGCACATGTGGATCACCTCTAGAGGGTTTCTAGTTTGGATCCTTACATGTTCAATGAGATAATCCTGAAGGGTCATTCCAGATGATAAACATCATCAATGAAGAAAAATAACATAGATCCATGTATTATTTTTCTTTATAAAATTAATTAAATTATTTATAAACATGATGTTCAAGATTCTTTCTAAAGGTTTAGGTACTCATTCTTATATATCTAAATCATTGATTAGATTCTTTTGAGACTGGTTTTCATCGTCGTATTTATCCCAGAATAATTCTTGATCATCGTAAAAATGAAAACTAGGTGTCTTCCCAACCATGCTTCCACTGCACCTAGAACCATCAAGTGGTATCAGAGGGGTTACATCATAGTTAATAATTATTTAAATAATTATTTGATGAATTAGGAAATTAATAATTTAGCTGTTTCAATTCAAGTTAACCGTTCTAAAAATCTGGATCTCAAGATCTATTCCTCCTCTTTTGTTTCCCATACAACTTATAGAAATTATATTTTGTTTTAATTTGTATTAAAATAAAATAGGGGATCTCTTCCAAAGCTGCAAAATCATCCTTGCAGTACAACACCAGAACAGACGGTTGGTATTCGGTAGTACATGTCGTGTAATCAAGATTCAATGCATCGGACCGGTCTGACAAACCATGTCATTTTTTGGAGTCTTTCTAATTCTAAAATGACTCCATGTGTTGACTAGGAATAGGTGGCATGAGTTTTTTAGATTAAAAACCATGTGAAAAAATATACACGTTATGTAGTCCGTTCGGGTTAGGGTTGGACCATGTACCATGTAAACGACTTCCCCTGCTAAAGACTGTGTAATGAGAAACTACATGGTGTGTGGCCCACTGGACATGTCATGTACTCCGAAGAATTCTGAAGTATACTCAAATGTCGTTTCCCCGAGTGTGTACTTTATATAGACGGTGAAAAATAGTACACACCGTCTAGTTGTAACTACACGTCGTGTACCCATTCAAATTACGCATATTTATTAAAATTTATATTTATTTTATAAAAAACCTAGAGACATGTACAATCGTGCATGCATAAATATGAGGAACAATACATGATAGGTGTTTTATATAAATGTGTTTAATTTAACAGCTGTGTAATGTTCATTTCTAATCATTGGGTTGTTATGAATTTGAATTCACTAGGTTGCCTCCAAAGTACAAGTTACGTACAAGGATAATTTTAAAATATTTTTTTGTTTAAAATTATGATGGATTAGAATCTCAAGGATATTCAGAAAAGGGAATAGGATAAAAGGATTGATTAATTAAAGATGTTATTTAATTTATTTGGGCGTGATTTATCCTAAACAATAACGATTAATGAATTAATTGCTAGTTTATTTATGTGTAAATATTGTTTCATGTATGGATGATCATGAAGTAGACCAAAACCTATATATGTGGATGGATTATTTTATGTTATTTGTTTGAATTAAATTTGTTTGCCTACAAGCCTTCTCCTCATTAATATATTTGGCCTATGTTCCAAAGGTTTTTTTATATAAAACCCCTTTTTACTACACACGTACATATGAGTTAAAAAGGGTATATGTAATGGATGGAACTCTCAAGATAATGGGGGTTGTTCAAGCTAGATTGAGGAGAATCCAATCCCAGGATATACAAAGTTAGACAAGTGGAAGTTGTAAGCATGAACACAAAATTTTTTTGGTGTTTCTCCCCTAGGTTAGGGTTCGTTTATCAACAGTTAGAAAAACTAACCATTAGAAAATCTCGTGATCATTCCATATAGTTTTTTTTAATTCTGTCAGTTGCATAGTTTATCATTATGGATGTGTTTTCACGATTCCATAATTAATGTGTGCAAGATGGAACAATAATAAACCAAACCTATGCATAAATATTATCAAGACATGGTTAGTCACTTAAGAATGATCCACTTAATATCAACAAGTGTGTGATAATGATAATAAGAAATTCATGCATAAGAGATAAAAATCCCTCAAATAAAATATTAGGTCATAACAAGCCTTTCATCACATGATTAAGGGGAAAACTCAATAAAACTATGTGTTTCACCAACCCATGTTGGTACACTTACTTTTATACAAGAATCCCTTATGAATGGTTTTAGGTTGACATAACCATCTAACATCAAGAGGTGTATCCCTTGCTAGACTTGGTGTAATATTGAAAGCAAGAGTTGAGGAAATCCAAATTCATGATTTTTGGATTGGGGATTCCACTCAACATATCAAGGATCTGCAAACCCATAGTTGGCCAAGACCTACCAACCTAAATACTTTTTAATAGTTTGACTAACTTTTGTTGGGTTATACGAAGGGGAATATGTATCCTTTCCACATGAAAGTCATGACAACTGGATATTCCGAGATCAATGATGAGGGATATTGGGACTTGATAAAAGAGTGAGAGACTTAATAAAATATATTATTTCTTATAAAATGTAATCAAGAAAGTACTAATGATCTGATGTTTTGATTGTAGGATAAAAATGACAAACTCGTCAACCACAATATCCCTATGATAATTTCTAGGTAAAGAAAACATCATCACTAACAGTAATTTGTAGGAATGGTTTAGACACCTTCGGGTTATCCTACGCCATGAACAGAAGTCTTACATGTTGAAGTTAGCAGTACCTAATATGATTTCCAAAGAGGTGAGTGATGAGGATTTCCTGGTCTATTAGAAACATATGAACGACATGGTCGACATTCAATATTTGATGCTATCATCAACGTCTAGTGAACTTATGACGTCTCATGAAAACATGGATTTTTATAGCATGCCTGAGCACTTCCATGGTCTTTAACAAGAGAGATAAATACATGAATGTATTGATATCTCTATAGAACTCTTTCATAGTAAGCTTTGAGAGGGTTCCCCACTTGGGCATCATGTAGTCAAGCTCCCTGGCTACATGGAGCGCTTGGAGGATCTTGGGGTTAAAATCCCCAAAGAACTGGGCATAGATCTCATTCCTGCATCTCTCCCACACAACTTCTCTTACAATGTGGTCAATTTCAATATGAGAAACATTGATAAGTCTCTATCTGGACTTTTTATCCTCATTCACCAAGTGGACAACGGTTTGAAGCATGAACATCCTTCGGTCCTTTTGTCAATAAGTGGAAAGGGAAGGCGAAGAGATGTAAGTCCAAAGATTCTTCACGGCCTTCAATGAATAGGAAGATCAATGGGGAGCCAAGGGAACATGAGGCTATTTGTTTTGAATGTGGCAAGAAGGGCCACTAGAAGAAGAAGTTCACCCAGCCTAATAAGAAGGGGGAAGCTTCGGGTGAATTTTTAATCGAATTCAATCTATATGTTTCTATAAACTGGGTATTAGGTATAGCTTGTGGTTCTCACATATGTTTCCAAATATAGAACCAAGTATATTCAGGACGATTGATCGAAGAGAGGTAGATATATGAGAATCCAATAGATCCAGACTTGCAGCATTGGCTGTTGAGGACTACCACCCCATGTTTCCAACTGGGATGTTATTGGTGTTAATGGGTTGTTATTATGTTCCTTCTATAACCAAAAAATTAATTTCTATATCCATAGATGATATAGATGGATTGCTTTTAATATTTGGAAATGAATGTTGATTATTTTATAAATAGAGAATTTGTTTTGGTATGGTACATTTATACAATGTTCTTTATGTGTTGGATTACACAATCAAGTTAATGGAAATAGATGACAATGATACTTCACATGACTCATACCACACCCAACTTTGACACCACCAGCTATGTCATGTAAATGAGAAATTCTTGATCAATGTTACATCAAGATGGATATTTAGATTCTTTTGAACTAAAACCACTAGGCGTATGTCATGCAAGTTTATAAGGAAAACTGACGAAATCCCCATTTGTTGGAAAGGTGAAAGGGATAAAGAACATCTTGAAATGGTTCATACTGATGTGTGTGTGTCATTTCTAGTTGAATCAAGTCGAGGGTACTCATAATTCATAAATTTTACTAATTCTTTTAGTAGATATGGATATATCTAATTAATGAGGTATAAGATTGATTGTTTTGACAAGTTCAAAGCATAGAAGAATGAAGTTGAGATCCAACATGGTAAGAAGATTATGAAACTTCTCTTAGACTGATGTAGATAATATCATAATCAATACATCAGTGATTACATACGGGATTTTGGGATCCTATCCCAACTCACTCCTCCAAACACAACCTAGTGGAATGCTGTGACTGAAAGGAGGAACAACACCTTGTTGGACATGGTGAGATCAACGATGAGTCATGCGAGTCTCCCATTATCCTTTTGGGGATATGAGTTACAAACAATAGAACACATACTAAACCAAGTACCCACTAAATCGATAAATGGTATTCCATATGAGTTCAAGAGTGGAAGAAAAGACATGTTATCGAATTTACATGTGTGGGGTAGTGAGGCATTTGTTAAGGACTCTTCAGGTAACAAACGCATACCCCGAGGCACAAAGTGTACATTTATAGAATACCCCAAGGAAAGAAGTGGATATTACTTATACATCTCCTTAGAAAAAAAGGATATATTGGAAAGACATTCCATATTCTTTGAGAGGGATCACATCTCCAAAATAGATAGTGAGAGTAATATAGACTTCGATGAAGTCGAGGCTCAAGGTACACGAGTGTTGGTATAGGAACATATTCCACAAAGCCTCGTGGAAGAAGAATTTTTCAAGAGACACAAGTACTGCATAGAATTACAAGAGAGGATAGAGAACCGGAATAGTATGGATTTCTAGTTACCGAGAATTGTGACTCATTATTAGTTGATAGTAATGATCCTCTAACGTAAAAGGAAGCAGTATGTCGCACAAACATTTCCACGTGGCAAGAAGCCATGAATCCTAAAATGGATTCCATGTACCAAAACCAATTATGGATTTTGGTAGATCCAGCAGTTGATGTAAATCATGTTGGATGAAAATGGGTATTCAAGATGAAATTAGACCTGGATGGACAATTTAGTACCGATAAGGAACAATTGGTTGAGAAATGTTTTAAACAACGTCAAGGAATTGATGATGATGAAACCTTCTCACCAGTTACAAAACTGAAAGACATCATGATTCGACTTGACAATGAACCTTACCATGACTATAAGATTTGGAAAATGGATTTAAAAACAGAATTCGTTAACAAGAACCATCAGGAAGATTCTTACATGACACTAAATGAAGGGTTTTTTTCCTCCAAAGTATTCTAATAAGTTTTGAAAGTTGTATAAATCCATTTATGGATTAAACAAGCATCAAGGTCATTGAAAATTCATTTTGATGAATCCATAAAGAATTTTTTTTATCAAGAATGAATGGGAGACTTGTGTCTACAAATGGTTTAGTGTGAGTGCATTCATTTTCTTAATAGTATATATTGATGACATATTCCTTCTTGTAAATGAGATACTAGTCTTACATTCTGTTAAGGCATGGTTGAATCAATGCTTCTCCATAACATACTTGGGTGAGGTTGTGGATATTATTTGGATCAAGATACATCATGATGGATCCAAGATATTATTGGGCATAACTCAAAGTACATACATTATTAAGACAATGAATAGATTCAGTGACATGACCCGTTCCCCGGGACCAGTGTTGTGACTACCCCAAGCCCGCGTTCCATAGGCTAGGGGTTGGCGACTTTCACCAATGGCGTAATTCCATAAAACTGCGAAGTAATTGACTTTATATAGACTAAACACCCACAATAGAGTATGAGATTAGAGCAAAACACTAAGTAATGTTGTATATAATAGAGTGAGGAAAAAGTTAAGGGGGCCAGAAATACAAGCCCCATAGGAAAGTACAAGAACAACTGAAAAGAAAGTACAACTGAAGAAAAGTAAAGTAGCCACAGGGTCATCTTCTAGGGTTCCTACCTAAAAGGTAGGTAAAGATGACCTCCTCACCACTCCACATCCATCAGTATCCTCCTTGTATCGACTCGTCGTAAGGTCCACCTCTGGGTACCGTCCAGTCTTGCTACTTAGCCTCAGTCAGCGCTGTCCGTCATCTGCATCCAATAAAATGAGGTTCATGCATTGCCCATGCAGGGGTGAGTATAACGATACTTAGCAGGGACCCAGATACCCTCATGGTCTCACAAAATTCAAAGAAGGATAAAACACAGAGTATGAAATCAATGGGTAGCCATTACATAGGTATATTCCCATACATATACCTATGTTATGAAGTAACTCATCTAAATCATGAGGAAAACACAGAAGTCCCAGACACAACTCACACATGTATACAACTTATGTAGAGAGATAGATATGATCAGATATAGCCACTGAATCATCAGATCTATCGAACAAACATAGGATCCTAGACCAGCTATTCGGTCAAACCAACACATGATCCAAGAACAGAAGACAGAACCGTCAGACCAACACCTGACCTAGGAACAGTCATTAGAACTATCAGAAAAAAACATGATCCAGGACCAGCTATTCTATCATACCAACAGATGATCTTGGAATAGAAGTCAGAACTGTCAGACCAACACATGATCAAGGAACAGTCAATAGTGCAGAGCCAGCCTCAGGGTTACCACTAGCATGATTGAGTCATGGAGGGTCTTCTCTTCCATAAAATATTTGATACATCAACTACCACATCATCCCAAGTTGATGTATCCCAAATTTTAGTCTCGTAATAAGGAACACAACGCGATAGACGATGCGTCAATCAGACACCCAGTCTGAGAGATATTAGCATTTCCGTTCCGAGAGCCCGGTTGGATTTAGGATCAATACAACCAGACTGTACTTCAACTATGTCCAAACCTCAAGTGGGTTATTCCAAAAGAACCACCTTTCTCCAAGCTTTCCATCTCCACAGACGGTTCTTCAATCGGACACACGTATACGATGTTATGGGCGAAAAGGTTAAATATGATCAAATAGGTCTGGGTCGGCCCAGTCGGACGGACCCAGCCCGACCCGGTCTACGGGTCTTACCCAGCCTATGGGTCCAACCAAGATAGAGGGGGCGTCTCAGCCCATGGTGGTGGCCCATCCCGTGCAGGGTCCGGCACGCTCTAGGTCTGGCCCATGCTAGGTCCGGCCCGGTGGGACACGTGGGGTCCACCCTCGCCACGTCCAGGGGGGAGGCCGCGCCCCTGGGTTCCTGAATGGATTAGATGTTCAGGTGGGCGTAACGGATGCCAGGCTGGCACCGCTGTGTCATGCGGGACCCAGTGTGGTCCCCCTGTTTACGGCTTGCAGAGCGGCCAGCTGGCACCTCATGTGGCACAGATTTCGATATGGCTCTTCTGGCGAACTGGCAGCTCGGGCCACTGGTCCTCTTCGCAGCCGGGCTCGAGCCGACCACTACTGCACCACCGTGGAAAGGGGCCGCGACTCCTTCCTCTGCGCGGCGTGATGGAGTCGCACCCCTCTAGTAGCCAAGTGGCCCTGCGCTGTCAGTTTCCTTCTCGGACGGCCTGACTCTAGCCACCATTGCACTTCCACTATCATCAAAAAGCGAGGACAAATGGTGGTGGGCCTGTTCATTCGTCCCACGCCCTCTATGTGATGGTGATAACAATCGGAAAAATTTAAACCAAGTTTGAACGATAAAGAACGAGAATATATTCAAACTTGAATCCCCTACCTCGGATTCGACAATGATGGAAAAGAAGATGAATAAGTCATGGACGACGTCGTCAGCATTCTACAAGGATGGTGCTTCCTCCCTTGTTCCGGTTGGATATCAATGGAGAAGTTTTTTGTCATTGCCGGAAGTAGTCCTTCGTTGTAAGGAGAATTCCCCTTTGGGGAGAACAAGTTTCTACCCAAATTCTCCCCTCTTCCCAAGATCCACCAAAAAGAAAATGAGTCCATCAACAAAACAATATATTTATCTTATTATTTAGTTGTTGGAACACATTTCAAAAAGATTCCAATTTTGAATTAATTATGATCGCCCCACTTAATTAATGTGGAGGATGGTGGCACCATTAAGTGGGGAGCTCAAGTGGTTTCTCCCCACTTAATGTGGTGTTCAAGAGTTTATGTGGTCTCGAGTGGTCCCCACCACATTAACTCCACATGTAGAGGGATTTTAGACCTCAGGTGGGCCCCAACACCATAACCCCTCATGGGAGGTTTAGGTGTGGTGGACCCCACCTCCGACCTCCTCATGAAGGTTTTAGATAACTAAAAATATAAATAAAGAAACAAATTTATTTTTATTTATTTATTCATAAAAACCCATAAACTAACTTTCATACTTGACCATCTGCCGTCGAGTTGAATGTCCTCTTAAAAAAATACTGGTGCTGCGAGATCAATAGTGCCCTCAGATTTTAGGTCCTAGCACCGATTCAAAAGTTATAAAATGTTTCTTGTACGTTTACTGAACGTACCAGAACAAAACATCAGAAATGGATTCCAAGAACACCGGGCCTCGGAATCAAGACCTTTTAGTTTTCACATACTGATAAAGTTTCAATGTATTAAAAAAACCATGCGATTTCAGGGTCTTTACATTCTCCCAAACTAAGGGATTTATGTCCCCATAATCTACAACTTGAACTAAGGGAACACATGGGGGTACTGGGCATGCATCTGAGCCTCCCGATCCAATGTTCTCTCCTAGAGGTTCACAGGCTTCCAACAAACTCACACCAAAGGTATCGACCGTCCTTGTAGGTCCCTCTCCTGTCGATCCTCAATCTTCACTGGAAACTCTATGAAAGTCAACCCCTCATCGATGTCCAGGTCTCCATGGTCGATGATGTGAGTAGGGTCGTGCACGTATCTTCTCACGTGAGATATGTGGAAGACGTTGTGCACCCGGTGCAACTGAGGTGGAAGAGCGAAACAGTATGCTACCTTGCCAACTCTTCTGAGGAACTGAAACGGTTAGATAATGTTCGGAGATAACTTTCCACCTTGGCCAAATCCCTGTATACCTCGTCGAGGAGAGACCCGTAGAAAGACGTGGTCTCCATCCTCGGACTGCAGAGGTCTTCGTCTCTTGTCCGTATATGAATTCTATAGGATCTGGTCAGTCTTCATCCACTCATGTATGATCTTCACCTTCTCTGTGGTAGCTCGTACCTTCTATGGTCCCACCAGTGTTAACTCCCCAGGGTCTATCCCACACAAGGGTGATCTGTAAGGTCGCCCATACAACGCCTCGAAAGGCGCCATACTGATGGTGGAGTGATAGCCGTTTTTGTATGCAAACTCCACTAAAGGCATGTGATCCTCCTAGCTATGACCAAAGATGAGGACACAGGCACGTAGAATGTCCTCAAGGGTCAGAATGGTCTGCTCAATCTGACCATCCGTCTGGGGATGGAAGGTGGTGCTCAGACGTAGCTGCATCCCAATAGCCTCTTGTAACCCCTTCCATATCCAGGAAGTAAACCGTGCATCATAGTTGGCGACAATATAAGAAGTTAATCCATGTAGCCGCACAATCTCCTACCCTTAGAGGTGTCCCATGATCTCTATTGAACCCTGCTCTCTGATCGGTAGTAAGTGGGCCGACTTGATGAGTCGTTCGGAGATCACCCAAATCGATTCGTGACCCCTGGAAGTTTGTGGAAGACCCGTCATAAAGTCCATGGATATCCCATCCCACTTCCACTATGGGACCTATAAAGGTTGTACCAATCCTACTGGTACTTGGTGCACTGCCTTCACATGCTAGCAAGTGAGGCATTGAGAGACAAACTCTGCTACTGCCTTCTTCATACCTAGCCACCAGTTCTTTCGTCAAAGGTCCTGGTACATATTCACCACTCCTGGATGTACCTCTATTGGGGATGTGTGTAACACCCTTAACACTTCCTCCTGAAGTACTACTGGTTCCACAGTACGTCCTCTAAAGAGGATGACGTGCTCCCCACCTTCAGAAAATCTAGTAGTTGCATGCCTTGTGGATATCTGAGCAAGTCGTGTCTCACCGCCTGCGTCCCTATGCTGTGCCTCCCTGACTCTCTGGAGGAGTGGGGGAGTGACCGTAAGATACTGAAGAAAAGATGCTCCATCTCAGTCCACATAATAAATTTGTAAAGCACCAAGATGCTCTGTCACCTCTCCTAGTAGCTGGATACCAGATCTCCTACAGAGTGCATCTCCTACAACATTTCCCATTCCTAGAGTATAGACTATCTCAAAGTTGTAGTCTTGGAAGAACTCAAGCCATCGTAGTTGTCTCAGGTTCAGGTCCTTCAGAGAGAAGATATACCCGAGACTCTTCTAATCAATGTACATTTTACAACATTGACCCATCAGATAGTGTCCCCACATATTCAAAGCTAAGACCACTACTGCTAACTCTAGGTCATGGGTATCGTAGTTCTTCTCATGATGTCTCAACTGACAGGAACCATGAGCGATCACTGCTCTCTCCAGCATCATGACACACCCGATTCTGTTCCCTGATGTGTCGTAGTAGACTACCAACCCTACGCCTTCCTCTGGAAGCCTCAAGATGGTAGCATTAGTCAGCCTCTACCTCAGCTCCTGAAGGCTTTGCTGCCATCTCTCCGACCACACCAAGGGTTTCCCTTTCTTTATCAAGGTGGAAAGTGGTTATACAACTCTGGAGAAGTCTAGAATGAACCTCCAGTAGTAACCATCCCATCTAAGGAAAATCTGTACCTCCGTCACACTCTTGGGTAGATCCCAAGAAAGTTCTACCTCGATCTTCGCTGAATCCACTGTAACTCAAGCCTTCGAGATGACATGTCTCAAAAAGTGGACCTCTCGAATCCAAAACTGGCACATTGAGAGCTTTCCATAATGATAGTTCTCTAGGAGTGTGTCCAGTACTACCCGTAAATGGAAGGCATTCCCCCCCTCAGTAGTCCAGTAGATCATAATGTCGTCGATGAAGACTACGACAAATCTATCGAGTTATGGATGGAAGATTATGTTAATGAGACCCTTGAACATTAATGGAGTGTTGGTTACACTGATGGGAATAAGAAAGAACTCGTAGTGTCCATACCGACACCTAAAGGTTGTCTTCTACACATCGTTGTCTCGAACACCAAGCTAGTGATAACCTAATATGAGGTATATCTTTGAGAAACACCACATTCCCTTCATATGATCAAAGAGGTTGTCGATCCTCGGAAGTGGGTACTTATTCATCACAGTCACCTGATTCAGGCGACAGTAGTCAACATAGTGCCTCAATCTCCCTTCCGCCTTCTTGGTGAATAGAATCGGGGATGCCCTGGGAGAAACACAGGGCTAGATTAATCCCTTCCCCTGCAAGTACTCTAGATATTCCCTTAGCTCGCGAAGCTCAACAGGAGCCATCCGATATGCTGGTGTAGATATTTTTGCCATCCCGGGGTGTAAGTCAATATATAATTCCACCTATCTATGAGAAGGTAGTCCTGGAATATCATCCTGGAAAACATCCATGTATTGGTCAACCACTATAGGGCAGCTCAGACTCTCCACATCAACTGCTCCTAGGGTAAGGTTGGCCAACTTATGAGTGATCAGCTGCACCCTCCTCCGAATAAGTCCATCCTGCGTTGCAAAGTCTCCCTTCTAACCGGCAAAGGTGAACCCGGTCCCATCCATGAGGACACACCACACTTAGCGCCTAATACAGTCGATCTAAGCATGCACTGTAGATAACCAGTCCATACCCAAAATGACAGCGTAAGGCCTCGACGCCGCTATGAGGAGATCCCTACAGAAGGTCTCACCTACTCGAGTAATCTCGCACAGCACAAATCAGTGCGTAATCGTTGAGTCTACTCCTATAAGATTTTATAGCCATATGGATCGAGCTGATGGCTTTGTTGGAATATCCGAGCTCCGAACGAGGGCAGTGTAAATGAAAGTGTTACTGGAACCTATGTCTATAAGAACTGCATCAAAGGTAGAGTAGACATAGAACGTACATCGAATCACTGTCAGGGCACCATGATCGTATGCCTCGGCTGCATGGAGCTGAGCTTTCTTCTATCCACCTACTCCCTGTAGTCGGGGTGGGCCTCCCGGTGGTGATAGCGGTAACACCTCGAATCGTCATCCACCACCAGCTGCATGACCTCCTCCTCTACCATGTCCACCTAGTATCTGTGGTCCACCCAGATCGAACCTCTGCCTCTACATGGGAGGTCCCTCAATTTTCTGCTTATCATCAGTACGACGGGTCAAACAGTCATGATCCATGTGACCCTGCCTGCCACAAGAGTAACATTACCCACTCCTGGCATGACTGGATGTGTCTCGTATGCCCCACACAACTGAACCTGTATCTTGAGGTCTTCCACTGAATGGTCTGCTCCTCTTGGAACTCTACGACATCTGTCTATTTCCAGCTTCATAAGACTTCATTGCATGTCTACTATAGATGGGTCTCACTGATGGTGACTTCTCAGCAAGGAAACTCTCTACTAGGAGGGCTATCTCTAACACCCCCTCCTGCGTCGGAATGTAGAGGGAGATCATCTAAGCTCTGATCTTTGTCCTGAGCCCCTGCTCGAAAGTCCGGGCCCTTAAGAATGGGTCCTTTATCATATCTGTTGAGTAATGCAAGAGGTTGTTGAACCTTTCTATGTACTCCGCCACCGTCATGTTACCCTGCTATAGATGCAGTAGATCCAGTATATGTACCACATGTAGGGTGGCTGGGACAAACACTGCCCGAAATAGGATCATGAAGTCATCCCAATGTAGTGTTTCCTCGTCATGTACCTGGAGCATCAGGATCCATCATCTTCCTAGTTCTTCCTGTAGGAGACATCATAGAAAGGATCACTATAAGGTCTTCTGGTGTCCCTACCAGTCTGAAGACACTCACCACAGCCTCCATCCAATCCTCAGCTACTTGCGGGTCCGTCTCCACCCTAAACCTGGGCGGCCTCTGGCTCTGGAATTTGTGCAGTGCGCTCAAGCAGTGTGCAATCTCTACTACTAGGGCTGGTGGTATCGGTGTCCCAACAGGTAGTGGTACCACAGGTGCCTCCTCTATGATAGGGCCCTGCACCGAGGCCTCGTCGCTCGGTGGGTTGTCATCTCGTACAACTCTCGGAACCCTAGAAGGATGTTTGTGTAGAGAAATCCTAAAAAGAAATAGGTGCACCATGGTCAATATGTTATACCTTGTCAACATACTCAAGATATCCCAAATAAAACACTGGAAAGTAGACACGCAATTAGTGTTTTTGTGCACTGAGACAGAAATCATATGTCAGGGTCCTAATGTTTGGATACATCGGTCGCTGCACCAACACTGGTCTCCCTAAATTGAAACCCACACTTAGTACCCTTAACACTATTTCTTCACAAAAAGAAAATCAGAGTCCTATGTTTTGCGGTAGAAATGGTCCTCTGATACAAATTTTCCATGACTTATCCCCCGAGGCCCGTGCGTTGACTACCCTAAGCCCGCCTTCCACAGGCCAGGGGCTGGCCACTAGCACCAAAGGCATAATTCCCTAAAACTGGGAAGGCATTCCATTTATATAGAGTAACCACCCACAACAAAGTAAGAGTTGAAATAATAACACTAAGTAAATATATATACAAAAGAGTGCTGAAAAAGTAAAGGGGGCCAGAAATACAAGCCCAACAGGAAAGTAAAAATAAAAATAAAAATAAAGTACAACTGAAGAAAAGAAAATCAGCCACACGTTCTTCCTTAAGGGTTCCTACCTAAAGGGTAGGTACAGATGACCTTCTTAGCACTCCACGTTCGTCCGTCTCCTTTGGGTACCTACTCATCGTAAGGTCCACCTCTTTGTATCGTCCGGTCCTGCAACTTAGCCTCAGTCAGCATTGTCTGTCATATACATCCAACACAACGAGGTGTGGGAATAGACCATGCAGGGGTGAGTATAACGATACTCAGTAGGGACCCCGAGACACTCATGGTATCACAAAATTCCAACAAGGATAAACCGCGGAGTATGAAGTCAACTGGTATCCATTACAAAGGTATATGCCCATACATATACCTACGTTATGAAGTAACCCATCTCAATCATGAGGAAAATAGAGAAGTCACTAACTCAGCTCACACAAGTATACAACTTCTGTAGAGAGATAGAGATGATCATATATATCCACTGAATCACCAGCTTTTTCGGACTAACACATGATCCAGGACTAGCTATTCTGTCAGACAAACACATGATATAGGAAGAGAAGTCAGAACTGTTATACCAACACATGATCCAGGATCATTCTTCAGAGCTATAAGACCAACACATGATCTAGGAATATATGTCATAACTATCGGACCAACATATCATCCAGGAACAATCTTCCGAATAGTCGGACCAACACATGATCCAGGAACAGTCAACAGTGCACAGCCAACCTCAGGGTTTCCACATGCATGCTTGATTCTGAGAGGGTATTCTCCTCAAGCCAAGATTAAATACATCAACTACCACATCATCCCAATTTTATGTATCCTGAAGATCCATCTCATCAAATGGAATGAAATGTGACAGACGCTGCGTCAATCGGACGCCTGGTCTGAGAGTTATTGGCATTTCCGTTCCGAGGGCCCGCATGGATTTAGGTTCATTCCAACCCAACCGTACCCCAACTGCATCAATCCTCAATTGAGGTATTCCAAATGAACCTCCCTTCTCTATTATTTCCATCAATGCTTACGGTTCATCAATCAGACACTCTTAGCCCTAGATATGGGCGAAAAGGTGACAACAGGTCCAAAGGGTCTGGGTCCAGTTCGGCCGAGTCGGACCGACCAGGCTCGACCCGGGTCCGGACTGGGGTCCGAACCGGTTTTCTTGTCCGACCTAGCCCCTGGGTCCGACTCGGACGAAGGGGGTGGCCTAGGCCGCGGGGGTGGCCTGTGTCGTACTGGGTACAACCCGCGTTGGGTCCGACCGAGGGGCCCGGCGGCCCGACGGGACACGCGAGGTCCACCCTCGTCACGTCTAGGGCGGGGGGCCTCACCCCTTGGTTCCCAAATGTCTTAGCCATTCGGGCGGGTGGAATTAGTGCTAGGCTGGCACCGGTGTGTCACATGGGATCCAGTGGGGTCCACAGTTTCCTGTTGGCCGAGTGGCCAGTCGACTCCTCGGGCGGTGCTGGTTGCTCCACACCTCTTTTGGCGACCCAGAGGCTCAGGCCACCAGTCCTCATCATGGCCGGCCTCGAGCTGGACACTGTTGCACTACCTCAGCCAGGGGCTCGGACTCTTTCATCTACGCGGCGCGATGACTCCACTTCCCTTCGGCGGCCTGATGGCCATGCGCCGTCAGTTTCCTTCTCGGTCGGCCCGACACCGGCCACCGTTACACCGCCACCATCATCAAGAAGCGAGGAAAAATGTGGGGGGGGGGGTCATTCCATTTTCATTTAGCCCGCACCCTCTGCATTATGGTGATAATAATCAACGAAACACAAACCATGTTTAAACGATGAAGAACGGGAATAAAGTTAATCTTGAATCCCCTACCTCAGATTCATCGATGTTGGAAAAGAAGATTAAGAAGTCATGGATGATGTCGCCCATGTTCTACAAGGATGGCGCTTCCTCCCTTTTGTTGGTTGGATATTAAAGGAGAATTAGTTTGTCATTGGCAGAAGAAGTCCATATTTGGGAGGAGCATTCTTCATTAGAGATAACAAGTTTCTCCAAAAATTCTCCCCTCTTCCCAAGCTATACCAAAAAGAAAATGAGTCCCTCATCAAAATAATAGATTTATCTTATTATTTAGTTGTTTTCACATATTTCAAAAAGAATCAAATTAAGAATTAATTATGCTACCTCCTCTTAATTAAAGTGGAGGATGGTGGAACCATTAATTGGGGAGCTCAAGAGGTTTCTTCCTAGTTAATGGGGAGTTCAAGAGTTTAAGTGGTCTCATGTGGTCTCCACCGCATTAACTCTACATGAAGAGGGGTATTAGACCTCAGGTGGGACCCACCACCATAACCTCTCATCAGAGGTTAATGTGTGGTGGATCCCACCTCCTACCTCCAATGGGAGTTTTTAACAGCTAAAAATAAAAATAAAGAAAAATATTTATTATTATTTAATTATTCACAAAGAACGAAAAATATACTTTCATACCCGACCATTTGTCGTTGAGGTCATAGTATTATTAAGCGAGTACCAGCACTGCGAGTTCAACGGTGCCCTTGGATTTCAGTTTCGATCACTGGTTAAAATGTTATAAAATCTCGTTCGTACGTTTACTGAATGTACCAAAACAAAACTTCAGAAATTGATTCCGGGAACACCGGGCCTCGGAATCACGTGCCGTCAGTTTCCACAGACTCATAAAATTTCCATGTATTAGATTTTTTTTCAAGGGATTTCTGGGTCTTTTCATTCAGTATGGAACAATCCAAGAGTGGATTGTTTCCAGTGTCACATGGAATTCATCATTCAATGAAAATTTGTCCTCAGACACGTGAGTAAAGAAAGATAATGGTTAGGACTCTATAAGAATTAGCGATTAGGCCAGTCATGTATGTCATGTTATGTACTGGGATATATGTTTCATACTGATTTAGTGTAGTATGTGGATATCAATATGACCAAGGTTACCGCCATTGGATGGCAGTCAAGAATATCCAAAAGCATCTAAGGCATAATAAGGATTTGTTCTTGGTTTATAGAGGATATGAGGAACTAGTCATCAAAGGATATGTGAATGATACTTCCTAGACTTATCTAGATGACATGATGTTCCAAACAGGATACATCATTACATTGAATGGAGGTGAAATGATCTTGAAGAGCTCATAGTAGATTGTGTTTGCCGATTCTACAGTAGAATTAAAGTATATCACAACTTCTATGGTAGAAAAATAAGTGTTTTGGATTCGAAGCATCATCCAGGAGCCAGATGTGATACCTAGAAGTAAATATCTCATCACATTGTACCATGATAATATTACAGTGGTGGATCTCACAAAATTTCAAAGGTCACATCAACGGATGAAGCACATACTTCGGAAGTATCATCTATTGAGGGATTTTTCTCAGCGAGGTGAAGTTTAAGTGAGAAGTGTTTCCATGGAATACAACATGGTGGATCCCTTGACTAAAGCCTAGACTCAGTAGAAACATGATCATCATGTGAGGTCTAGCTGACTGAAAGTCATAGGCAGTTGGCTTTTGTCCATTTGAGATTTTTTAAGTGTTGGTGTCCTATAACCAACTGGTTTTACTTTGTTTACATGTATATTTAATGCATTATTACATATTGTTCTTTGTTCTGTATTATTATGATGTCATGATTTCCTAGAGTATTTGTAGCATTGATATGGTCATGGCAGTTCCCCGCTATAATGAGAACCTTGAAATTCTATAACAATATTTTTAAATATAGTTCTGCCGTTGGATGACATGAAATGATGGGACACATAGAATGCAGACATTCGGGTGAGAGTGCTCATAAGAAGATGAGACTTACTCTCATGAAGTTCACACTTATTAATCACCAAGATATGAGATTATGAGAACAGACCAACTTGTAGGAATTCCGCATTTTTTGGTGTCATAAAATATTTCTATCTTCAAGCATGTGTAATGATCGTTAGACATTATGATTATCATTAATATGTGTCATGACTTAATCACATTGATTGACTGACAGAAACCGTCATGCAGACAGTTGGTGGGAAGTAGGGTACGTTTGGGGCATCACAAGTGGCATGTTATTAATAGATACATCGAGGAAGGATTTGTCCCTTCCATTAATGGAAGCGGACGTCTTGGCCTTTTTATTGAAATAGAACTATAGCATGAAATTCCAAATCCATGAAATAACGACGAGTTTATTTTAGGTAGATAAAGAATGACATATCAAGTATAAAAGTTGATGATATGGTCATGAAACCTTCTTGTTGAGATATTGTGACAAAGTGTTTATATTACATAGTTAGCATTAGTATTTGGATGTCGTTGTTGTGACTTTGCGTTCATTCTCTTCGGTGCCATGAAACATTTCTAGTTTAACTCTTGTAATTTAGTCAAGACCACCTAATTCTAACGATAAATAATCCTAGAGGGTCACAAAATATGTGTTTTTGGTGGTCTCGGTTAAATTCAATTTGAATTTAATTAATTAAATAAATATAATTTTCAAGACTGTGGAATAATTTTATTCAAGTTAAAATCATCGTATAAATTAAATAAAATTTATTTATTTATTTTATTGAACATTTAATAAATATTTATTTACTAGTTTTTAAATAAAATATTTATTTAAGAGAATAAAATATTGATTTTATTATTCAGAAGTTCAATAAATGGAAGTGGAGTTCGATTGGACCAAGGTTGGTCTGGTAGTAAAATAAATATTTGAAAGATTGTAAATAATTATTGAACTAAGTGGAAAAAATTTAAATAATGCTGCTATTATTTTGTGATATGGAATTTTTTTATAAATCAATTTTATGAATGTTGGTGCACCATAAATAATGATGTGGTATTATTATTAAATGGTTGGGGTTTATCTATGTACATGAATGTATTTAATTATTTCTATGAAATTAAATATTGTAATTGAAATTACATGTATATAAATAGGAAAGTATGCCTATTGTGCCTTATACCACACCACACACCTGGTAAATTGAGAATTGTTGAGCCAAAAAATTTCTCTCTTGAATCCTCTTCTCTCCCCTATCAATAACGGGAGACTTTCTTCAAGTCCAACGAACTTGTGATCAAGAATGGCTGACACAACACACTCAATTCACCATGATAGAACCCGGAGAACGAGCAGTTTTGATCGGAGGATATCAGAGCACGTGTGGATCACCGCTAGAGGGATACTAGTTTGGATCCTCATAAGAACAAGGATATAATCTGGATGGGTCATTCCAGATGATCAGCATCATCAACAAAGAAAAATACAGATGATCTAGGTATTATTTTTCTTTATGAAATTAATTGAATTAATTATAAACATAATGAGCAAGATCCTCTCTAAAGGGTCTGTGCCTATTTATTCTTTATGTAAATCATTGATTATATTCCATGGAGACTAGCGTTCATCATTATATTCCTCGTTGAATAATAATTGATCATGGTAAAAATCAAAAAATGTGTATCGTCCCAACCATGCTTCTTATGTGACCAAAACCTTCAACTCGGGCCTCCCATGGAACCATATAATATTTCATACATGCATGTATAGATAAGGGAAGGTTCCCTTATATAGGTTTTTGATATGATTTTCTTCAAATAGAGCACCATAGAAGAAGATCTAATATAGTCTTGAGATTCTTGAAGATGTTTTGTCTTTTGAACTTTTTGTACTATAGTGTACCATATTGTATCTTCCAATTTTCATTTTTGTGTTACATTATACCTTGAATCATGTATTGAAACTACCTTAGAGGCTTTTGGTATATTATCAATTTGTTCTGTTCTATTTATTTCTTCTGCCGCTTACTTTTTCATTTATCTATTTACACATACACAGTTTATTAAATCATTCTATTTAAATATGATTCTAATATTGAAATTTATCAATTTAATCTGATTAGGTACACTAAAATGCGGATATATTCTCCCAATTATACCACCTTTACAACCTCACTACTAGTCGGTAGCCTCAAGCGTATAAGGAGGCATGCTTGAGGCCGATTGACGCACCATCTACGAGTTTGATTTAAGTGGATCCTGGGGCATGATATCACAAAGTGGTATCATAGCATTATTTTTTGGATTTAAAATTTTAAAATAATATATTGGATATTGGGAATGATTATCAACTTGGTTATAAGTTTTCAATGGGAATGATAAACCCATGTTCAGGGCAAAGGCCAAGTTGACTGAATTATTATTATTGTTCTGTTTTTGGATATTATTGTTGATAGAATTCACTATTGGGAAACACAGTTGGTTTATTATGTTATCAATACTGGTATGATTGAAATTTTTATTTCTTTATTAGGTCTGATTAAATGATTGATTTTAATTAGAGCATGCATCATGCTAGGAATGAGATAGTTAATAGGCCACACATTTTTCCATTCCATGTTTATTTTGATCATGAAATTTCATATTTCTTATTGATTGTTCAATGATATATATTTAATTGTTCTACTTATATTATAGGGATTGGGATAAAAATTGATACTTAAAGTTCATGGATTAACCTAACAGTGTTCCCCTTCTAGGTTAATATAGACATATTAATCCATCAATTAATGTTTGTTGAACTATAGAACATTGGTGTAATGAGATGGAATGTGTTATAGTATGAGTTTAGTGGATTCCAAGTTTTTATTCATAACGATAATGGGTCCATATGGATCGAAAAATGGAAAACCATCTGATTCAACCATTTTAATGTGTTTTCAATGTTTAAACGAGGATACTTTTATAATGGAAATGACTCTGAAATTGAAAACATCCATCTTTTATACATATTTCATAAAAACATTGAATCGAACCCAGCCTTAGTTTTCAGTATTGGGGAATCTTCCATCATTCTTAGTGCCTATTACGGACTATTTATACCTTCTAGAACTAGATTTTGTAGCCTAGAGATAGAGGCAGGGTTGTTTCTATAAGAAGTTTTTACATCTGTACTAGTTTCTTAAATGTTATCTTCTAAATTGATTAAATATCTTCCTAGGTGTGTGTTTGGAATTTTAGTATTCATGCCACCATGACTTCCTCTGATCGTACGCTTAGATGAAAGTGATGATCAAATTTCTATGGTGGTGGTATGTGAGCCACTAGTGATACCTCTAATAGATCCACCTATGGCTCCTTTCCAATTCCTGATATGTGAAAAAATTCCCAGTTTCAAGATAGTATTCTCTGTATGCATTAGTATATGCATGGCATGGTTCAACCTACCTCAAACATGGTATAGTTGAATCATTATTTTTGGTAGAAAAATCCTCCCACCTTTTAAGAGGATGGCAGACCTCATGTGCTGAGTCTTTACTCAAAGTAATCATATCTATATTCGAGCATCAGTAAATGGCTTGGAGAGTAGGATAAGGATCATGGCATATAAGATATGTAATTTGGCCAAGCAGTGGAGAAACGTCATCACCCAGGCTTATCAAATCATGATATGGTCTCAGATAACATTCAAACGATCTTCTATGAATACTTATTTCCCCGGACTCTTAGGACCAAAAGAGCTAAAAAATTCATGAACCTATAGAAGGGGATAATTTATGTTATGGAATACTTTTCCCATTTCATAGAGGTGAATAAGTTTTCCCCCACTATATCATATGGTGATCTAATGACCACTATACAACTCATGGATAGGTTGGTTTATGCCATATGATTATAGATCAAAATATTCATATTGATGACCATTTCAGAATTTGGTAAACATTACCTAATTAAAAAATGAAACCTAATGGATGATGAATGTAAAAGTTAGGGATGTTCAGAACCTAGGGCTACTAGTTGTTCTAGTTCTAGCCAAAAGAGGAATTTTGAGACTACTCGCTGAGGTAGCACTATTAAAGATTAACACACAGATTGGTTTATTTTTTGATACCAGTGCGGGAATCAAGGAACATCAGGTATTGATGATTTTGAGATCCATTCAAGTGTAGAGACTATTGAAGGGTGGGTCTTCTCTAATTATTTTACCGGAAATTCCCTTTAGTTCTTAGTGAACATGGAGCTACACCTACTCCTCGGTCTGAATCTATGTTCCTAGGGTAATGATATGAAAGTAGTTTGAAAACCACTATCCAATTAGGCCAAGGTGGTATTCGAGGCATAAGAAATTTGATTAGTGATTCTCAGTGCCATTAATGTGAGACTTCTAAGGGTAATCAGGTTTGTGACATAGGGTCGTAGTATATTTCCACTACATGTAATCTATCCTACCCATTAGGAGCAGAATTCCAGAACATCTAACGTTCAATGTGGTATTCTAGTTGCCTCCACTTTGGTGTATTCTTTATTTAAAATAGTTTCATCACAATCATTTATATAATTGGAAATCACTAAGATCTTGGAAGTTGAAATCATGTAATTTCAGGAATTTATGATGCTAGATAAACTATAAATTATTCATTTAGTAGAAATTTACTATTTTCAAAATTGTCCCCTCGTGATAGAAAGTTACATTCGAATATAGAACCTATAAATCCTTACTATTATAATCTATGTTGTAATCATTGGTATTGATTGGTTAGTTCCCTATTGGTCCCATATTTACTGCTATCGTCAAAGGGTGAACTATTACATCACCATAGGGAAGTAATAACATATATAAATAAGAATGGGATTGTAAAGTTTAATGATCATGACCCAAATAGTAGAGGCTTCTTATTATGAAGACGTATACCAATAGTCATTTTCTTGATGACATTGTGTTTAGATCCTTTTATCTTTAGGAATATAATGGACTATTTCAGAGACGTTATTCCTAATGACTTCTCCTGTCTACCTCTAAAGAAATAGGTGGATTTTACCATTGAACTAGTACTAAGAGAAACACATTTGACCATTCCTCCTAATAGGATAGAACCTAAGGATATTCTAGAGATCAAGAATAAATTTTAGGGTCTTGAGGATAATGGTTTCATATTCGACCACAATTATCCTTTGGGTTAATTGTGCCTTTTTTCTTAGAATGAAAATGGTACCCTCAAGCTCTACATGGACTAAAATTGTTTGAATCAATCCATAGTAAGGAATTGGTATCCACTACCAAGAATAGAGAACCTATTTGATTTTCTTAGAGGAGAAACAATGATTTCCGAAATAGATCAGTGATCTAGATATCACAAGGTGTGTTTAAATACATCATACAAAACTCTAACATCATTCAAGTGTGGGTATAGTCTTTACGAGTATCTGTTTATGTCATTCGGACTCACGAATGCACCTGCAGTCATTTTGGATCTTATTAATATGGGTTTCCACCCATATTTAGATTATTTTATAAGACTATTTTAATGATATAGTTGTGTATTCATGCACCAAACATGATCTTGTATCAAATTTTATGTTCATGCTGAAAACACTAAGAGAGCATAGGATCTATGCTAATCTTATTGAATTCCATTTCTGGATCAATAAATCTACATTCTTGGTCAAATTATCTCAGAGGTAGGAGTTTTAGTAGACCCATTGAAAGGGATAGAATTGGTTTCTTGAGTGTAGCCTAAGGATGTATTTGACATTCAATGTTTCTTGTGAATTTCCTTGTATTACAAATTCTTCATCTAAAATTTCTCAAACCATTTAGTTCCACTTCTATGATTAACAAAGAAATGTGTCAAATTCCTATGCACATAAGCTTTTGAATAATCCTTTCAGAAGTTATAGGGTCATTTTAATTCAACCATGATACTAATTATTCTAATGTCAAAAATAAGCTATACTATATACTTTGATGCATTAGGTATCGTGCTTGGAGCAATTCCGATCCATGATGAGTGAGTCATTATTTTCAAGTCTCATTAGTTGAGGCCCCACGATTGGAATTACCCAACACATGATCAAGATATAACTATTGTAGTTCATTCCTTACACTTTTTGAGACACTATATATATGGAGAAGATTTTTTGATATTCACATACCAAAAAAATACTGAAGTAAATATTTATAGAGTGGGTTTATAATCTCATGAAACATTGGTGGGTGGAGCACCTACAGTCCTTTAAATTGGATCTTTCCTACGCACCTAGTAAGGGAAATTATATGGCCAATTCTCTGAGCTGGAATAATCTGACACATGATGTCTAGAAATCTTGTTGTGAATAAAATCTAATGTCCTTATTCTGATATATGCATGTTTCGGTTCATGAGGACCATAGTTGGACTATCCTTCATCATCAACTGTGACATATACTCTTTATAATGAATATTTATGTTGAAGTTTTTTGATCTCAAATTCCTCGTCATAACAGAATGTTTCTAAGATGATGTTATATCTTCATGTTAGACCATAGATGGGGATGATTAATTTTTATTTCATGTGTGTTTATTAGTCCAACCATACATAATTGAGAACCTGATGCATGAATTTCACACCATAAAATTGGAGGTTCTCCCAAGTGTCAAAAAATGTATCGAGGGATAAAATGCTAGTATTGGTGTCCTGGAATGAAATGATATATTTCTTGCATCATCAATCAGTGTTCCAAATATTATTCGGAGAAGGTAGAACATCAGTGACTAGATGGATTCTATAGTCATTTTCCATTCCTGAGTGAAAATTGATTGATGTTTCAATGGAATTCATGATTGGTCTACCATGATCACCTCATGACAACAATTCAATGTGTGATTTCATTGATCATTTGACGAAGGTCAAAAACTTCATACCAATGTGAGAGTCCTTCACTATATATGATCTTGAAAGGTTGTGCGTCATGGAGGTTGTACATATTACTAAATAGCCTCAATAAATTGTTTCTAACAAAGATACTCATTTCACATCATAGATCCGGCCAGAGATGCAGGTGTCCTTGGGTAAGTTGGTATGTTTGGGAAAAACCTATAACCTATATAATAATGGAAAGATAGAGCTTAAAATTATGGTTAACAAGGATATTCACCATGCATGTGTCAAAGACATTAGGGATTCTTATGAGAAATACATTCCCGTCATTGATTTTTGTTATAATTACAGATTTTCAGATACCATAAAAATGGAACCCTATGAGGCCTTATATGGTATAACATTCCACTCACCTCTGTGATGACTAGTGGTAGGGGAGGTTATTGTTATTAGACCACATCTCATGTAGGATTCTATAGAGCATGTTTAGATTATTAGAAATCACATGTAGAATGCTCTTTCTAGAGAGCAGCATAATGTAAACAAACGATGGCATCCTCTTGAGATCGAGGTTAGAGACTACGTTTTCTTGTGAGAATCCACCATTTTATTGAAGAGAAGTATTGAGAGGTGGGGTAATCTCTCATCGAGGATCATTAGAGGCTTTGAGGTTATGAATCAAATCATTTCATAGGCTTACCACTTGGCTCTTCCTCAGAGACACCGGTCCATGCACGATTTCTTTCATGTTTATTTGCTTCGCCGATACTATTAAGACCTGTAACAACCCGAGATTTTATGAGATATATTATTTTAAATTTCTTTGATGTGTTCTATTATACACTACAACAAGATTATCTTGTACTATATGAAACACCATATTAGCTTGCAGTATAGGCAACACAATTATTTTCTCGTTTTACACACAATTTCAAGATCCTTTTGTGGAAACTAATCTACGCAACATTAAGTATAGATTTTGTTTAATGTATAAATGAAATAAGTTTTGATTATGTCATACACTACACCAAAAGGAGCCTGTACTACACGCATCCCTGTCTAGGCTTTCTTTACACACAATCATGACCTTCCACGATAGCATGTGTTGTACGCAATATCGAGTTTTACTAAACAACGACATGTTATTAAAATATTATATAAAATAGCCTTTATGAATAGTAATACCCACTTTTAGAAATTTTATAAATTTTATCTTTCAAAATGGACTTCATTTTTTGATTCAGAATATCGAAAATAGCCAAGGGTGAATTTTTGTTATTTTTCTGAAAAGTTTCAATTTTGATTAATAGTGAAAACATTAGGTTACTATTTAAACCCCGACTTTTTATTAAATAATTATTTATTTTATTAAAATTTATTTTAGGTCAAAATTTATACATAATACGTATATAAGTTCAATGTAATTAATTGGAGTAATTTTATAATAATTTTAGATATATAAAAATTTTATTTAACTTTTCCCCATCTTTAACCACCTCCTAGTAGAATTTGGAAATTCATATAAAACTTAATTTTACCGCTTCTATGAGTGGAATTTTAAAAATATAAGAGACACGGTTAATATAAAGGACTAAAATGTGGTCCAATGAGATGAAAATAATTTTTGGTGAATAGTATCTTTTTACTTTTTTTACCACGGTTAAAAGTAAATATGGTAATTAAGGGTAAAAATGATATTATAATTACCTTGAAACATGTCCTAATTCTATTGGATAATTTTAATTCGACCAAAAACAACCATAGGAATAAAATATGACCATTTAGGTCCACTTGGATTAGATTTGGATATTTATTATTAATTTATTTAAAGAAGGGTTAAAATTGTTAAAATCAAATTTTAATAACTAAATAATTTTTAATATAGGGTTATACATAAGATAAATTAGACTATAAATATTAATTATAAATATAAAAATATTTACTACCTAATGGTATTTTATTTATAATTTTTTGACATTAAATAATTTATGTTAATTATGACACAATGGTGATGCAGTAATTAGATAAATAATTAAATATTAAAATAATTGATGTTATAAATACCCAAATAAATGTAATTTTAGACTTTCTATGAATTCCAATAATTTTATAGGTTGCTAAGACATGGTATTAGTAATTTTATTAACTTTTTTCGAACAAATCAAGATGATATGAGTTTGAAAAAAAATCCATTACCAAATAGTGTCAAAATTGACGTAAAATAGTTTTTAAAACAAATATTGTATTATTAATTGTTATTATATTCCTAAAAATATAATTTTTGGCCAAGATACTTATATCATGATATTTGTATCATTAATGGACCACTTGGGGGTCTCTTGGATGTATATGGTAAGTTTATTAACTATATAATATAAAAATACAAAGTGACATGGTAAATGTCAATCTAATTAACTAAGATTTAAAACTAAAAGATAAGGTTAATATAATGACCCAAACCAGCCTAAAATATATTTGATGAGAGGATTTCGACCCATCCACACCATATATTCTAAATAAATAAATTTGGAGCTATTAAATACCGAATATGACTTTATTATAAAATAATATTTTATGTTTTTCCAAAGGTGCCCCTCTCCTCCCTTATAAAAAGGGAACCCCTTCCCTCTTCTCTTGAAATATTTTTGAGCCTTGAAGTTCGGCAAAACCCAACCCATTTATCTTCTCCACTTCCCTAGATACATTTTGGAGGTTCTGTTCTTCTCAAAAGACCTACTCTACTTCCATAAGAGGAAGCTTAAAGGTGGTTTTCTCGAAGAAGAGGTTATCTCTTTTTCCAATTCTCTAAAGTTTATTTCTTCTTCTACTTGTTCTTATTTAGTTGCCTAATTATAAAGTAATAACATCAGTATTAATTATATACATATATGTTATTATAAATATTAAACAACCTTATTTCACCTTCTATCCATCCTACGAAAAATGAAATCACCGCGCATGCGTACGCACAAAATACCGTCTCCACGCCGTGGTGTAATCTGTTTACGACCACCACCTTACTTGAATGGGTATTATGGAGTAAATAAATAAATATATATGAATATTTTAAAGTTATATTGATTCTGAAATATTATACATACACATCAATAAAATTCCACGATCATGAGGATGATATCATCGCTCGTGCGTACGTACGACTACCGTCTCCACGACGCGATGAGATTCATTCTCCATGTTAACCATTGATGAAAGATTATAAAGTATATATAATGAATAATAATGAAATATATGACATAATAATTATTTATGTATATATATATATATATGTATTTCATGTACTTAATTACATTCAATTCAATAAGGAAACGAAAACAGCGTTCATGCGTACTTACGGCATGTCGTCTCCATGAACGGTGTATTTCATTCCATTTATCAATCTATCATATATATATATGTATATGATGAATATATATTATATATATATCATGTTTACATTCTTTAATTAAGTAAATAATCATATAATTAATAATATCAATAACAACAAGTCGAAACATGTACAATAAATGAAACGATTTTACCCAAATCGCTGCTTTTACATCGAATTTATAAAATAACGGGTTATATAAAGTCATAAGTATGCTATATATGATATCATAACAATGAATATGATTCTTTAATAAGTCAATGACATTATTTAAATCATTATACATGAGGTTTATATACATACGAAGCATATCAGACGTAAGGTAAGGGATAACTTTTCCAATATCGTTTTTATCTGGAATTGTTTATTCGTAAGTATTTATTGGGGTTATATTTATCATCCATGTCCATATTTTCTAAAAATGGTTTCATGTATTTTTAAAGTCCTTTTTATCCATTTTTGACTTTTACCATATGTTATGAAATGAATATTTCTTTTTTTACCATATGAGGTACTTTTTTACTTTTCCGACAAAAGTACGAGGAGAATGTTTTTTTAACTTAAATGACATGAATGGATTTTTATGGTTTCAAAACTCCATATTTTAATGAAGCGTACTCTACATGAATTCATGTCTATTTTAAACAAAATCCTTTTCTTTTAAAATTTCATTGCATTTTGTGAAATGAAAATGATTTTTTAATAAGAAAGGATATTTTCTTCAGGAATTCATTTCAAGTGTTTTATCAAAACAATTTTCCATCTAAGATGACATTATATTTATATTTGTATGTTTCGAGTATAACATCTATATGATTTACATTATTTATCTTCTCTTATGATGAAATGATATCCATTTGTTTTATATTGATTATGTTATGATTGTATGATGTTTAAGAAACCCATTCTATTCTTTAGGTTATTATGAATGATTTATGTTTATATTGTGGCACATGAAAGAATGATTTAATTATGAGATGGGTGTGACCTATATCTCCCTCCAATGAATTGGGTAAGGATTTATATCTCATGAGATAGACATGGCAAGAATGGTAAGTTAATCTGATTCAGTGTTATAGGACTGAAACGTAGAGTGAACATGATTCAGAAAGGGACTTTGTCCACTAAGATGGTCATGGCAGTAATGCCTTGCCTACTATAGAAATCATAACATGTTCTTAATGGTTTCCCCAATTACATGCTTTATTCCCATTCCATTTTATCATGATTGGTGATCCATTATGATATATTCATTACGTACTTCCAAGAATTATGTCTTTGCTCAAGATTTTGATGTTTAGATTTTATGTTCAAGTTTTTTGCATTCAAATGTTTATTGATTGTATTATGTTCTCTATGTTTACCATTACTGAGCATTTGAGCTCACCCTTTTAATGTTTTATTTTCCTCATGATATAAAGAAAGGTTTTAGGTAAGAAAAACAAAAGGGGAAGATCTTGATGGGAGATGTTAAAGATCTTTCACAATGATTAGAAGATTACGTTCTGAGTTACCAATGACACTAAACTAATACGATCTTTAGGAACTATTTTTTTCATGTATTAAATATTCTAAAAAAGTAATGTAATGTTAATGTACATCAAGCTTTGGGTCTCTACATTTGGTATCAAAGAAAAGGTTTAGATAACCTTTGGAAATTAGGATGCGAAAACTTTAGTGAGATCCCTAGAGATATTTCTAATGTATGTCTTGGGATGTACCTATGGTTAAGTATAAGTATAGGTTATAGTCCTAGAATTACAATAATGATATTAGAATTAAACCTAAGATGTTAGATATCTAAGGTACTCCCCCTTTATTATGTTGTTTTCCCTAGCATGATTTTTTTCCTCGCACACTATTCTTTTTGGGTTTTAGATGATGGCTAGAACCCGAAGGAAACTTGTTGATCAATGTAATGGACAATGCAATGATTGTCCTCCTAAACAAACCAGTGTTATGGGAGATGAGGTGAAAAATATTATTGCTATACTTATGCAAGATACGAATCATTCAGGACTTCTGAATGAGGAGAGAAGGGAGCAATATTCTATTGAGTCCTTCATGTGGGAACATCCACCTTCTTTCAATGGGTTTTCTAATCCACTTGTTGCTGAACAATGGATCAGTACCATTGATACTATATTTTCTATTCTTCACTGTTCGGAACATGATAAAGTCATACAAGCTGTTTACCGTTTAGAAGGTGAAGCAGACCAGTGGTGGACTCTAATTAAGAATACAAGGCCCCAAGAAGAAATTGAATCCATTGAATGGGATGAGTTCAAGAACTCGTTTTTCAGTAAGTACTTCCCTCGTATTCTTCGAACATATATGGAAAAGGAGTTCCATGAGAATAAGAAAAATGATGATGAATCTGTTGGTATATATGAAAAATAATTTACAAGGCTTCCAAGGTATGCATTTGGCTTTATCATCCAACATAAAAGTAAAGTTGATCTATTATTTAGTGTCTTAAAACCAAGTCTTCAAAGGGAATTAGCTATAAGAGACTTCAGTAGCTATGAATAAATTGTGTGTTGTGCTATCAAGGTAGAAATGGAAGTTGGTGTTACATATCCATCTCATAGTTTGGACAAGAATTGAAAGATGGTGTTTAAGGAGAAATCTCATAACAATGGTGAAAAGAAGATGAATGTTTCTTTATGATCAAAGTGTGGAAAGAAGCATGGTGGATATTGTCATAAAGGGATTATAAAATGTTTTAAGTGTGGAAAAGAAGGTCATCAAGCAGCTGAGTGTCGAAGTAATGGAAAAAGGGTTGCTAATGATGTGAATAAATAAAAGACTGCAGATAATGAACCACCCACACTTTAATGCATCAGGTGCAATCAAATGGGGCATTATGCTAATCAATGCCCTAATCTAAGGGTTAATGATGATCGATATGAGCAACCACTTAAGGAAAAGTACAAAGGTAAGTCACATGCGATCACTATTGGCAATGTTGAATATAACAACGATGTGGTGGAATGATTAAGTGTTTATGTAATGGGATTCGAAAATAATGTTGTATATTGTATCGTGGAATATTGGAATATTTATGTAATGGTCTATTGTAGTTTTCAGTAATTTTATGGTACCAGTAACCATAGAAAGTGATTGGGATATTTTCGAAATGAAGATAATATGCGCATAATGAAGGGATAAGGAGAAAATGAAACGTTTGACATTATTCATGAGCTCATGACTGATATAAGGACAATGTTATATCATGGTTTGAGTATATAGAATTTTGGGATTTTGGTATGTGGAAGAGTTAAATTTTGACAGCATTCAAGTTTTTACTAAGGTTCAATGGGTATTCATTTTTCAAGAGAATACATGATTAAGGTATTCACATGTTTGGAATGTGACCAACAAGATATATCTTATATGGGGGACAAATTATGGTATTCACATTCTTGGTTGATGACATTTCTAGTAATCGTTTTCTTTATACTATAAGATTGGACAGAGGTATTTTCGATAATATTAAAGGTTGGAATGGATTATGTTGGACATAAGATAGAATTTTTTAAGGCTAGAACTTTTCTCGATATTATTTATGGAGTGTTATAATAATTTATTTTTAGATCAAAGACAACTTACAGGACGAGCGACAACCTGTCGCATCGGACAAGGCTGTGGGAATTGGTCCCACAACTGATGTGTGACAGGCCTTTATCACGTACCACTAGCCTACATGATGTCCCTGGTAAGTAGAAACTAGTTTTATTTTATTAAGCGGTATGATTGATAAAGTATAAGTCCATTGTTGGAATCATATACGATTAATCTCTCTATAGATGGACTTATTTATATTTAATAAATTATGCTAACCTTTTTGTGATAGAAACAGATGGGATGACTTATCATTCTATCACACGATCTGCTAACACTTCAGGAATAAAAAATTCACCTTTAATTCTTTAAATAGATATGAAGTGGAAATTGTCCCTGGAATGACCAAAAATGATATTACACTAAAATCAAGTATTTCTCCTTATGTAAAATATCATCAACATTAGGGAAATGATCATGGAAACCAAAAATGTTGTTATAGTACTCTCATATCTGATGAATTAGATGGTACCGTAGATTATCACAAATTTATGGCTTTGTGATTGTTGGATTTTTCATAGCCATATTCTCTACCACTCTCCATCAGAACTTGACGGTTATATTTCTCTTCAATATCCATATTTTCACCTATGTTCTTCTATGAGGAAACCCAGTGATTAGTTAATTTGGGTAACCATTACGTTTCATAATTTAGTTTTTAATTTTTAGTTGTGGTACTCCTTTTTACGAAGTGGGTTTCTATGAAATAAACTTTCAAGTAGGAAACCATTTATAACCCTGACGAATTTCGAGGGAGAAATTCATTTTAAGGGGAGTAGATTGTAACAACCCGAGATTTTATGAGTTATATTATTTTTAATTTCTTTGATGTGTTCAATTATACTATACACCAAGGCTAGCTTGTACTATACGGAACACTGTATTAGCTTACATTATACACAACACTATTCTTGGATCGTGTTACACTCAATTTCAAGTTCATTTTGCAGAAACTATTCTAGGAAACATTAGGTATAGATTTTGTTTAATGTATAAATGAAATAATTTTTGATTATGTCATATGATACACCAAAAGGATCTTTCACTACACACATCCTTGACTTGTCTTTCTTTACACGCAATCACGAACTTCCCTGATAGAGTGTGTTTTGCGCAATATCGAGTTTCACTAAACAACGATATGTTATTAAAATATTAAATAAACTAGCCGTTATGAACAGTAATACCCCCTTTTTGAAATTTTATAAATTTTATCATTCAAAATGTACTTCATTTTTGGATTCATAATATCAAAATTAGCCTAGGGTGAATTTTTGGTATTTTTCTGAAAACATTCAATTTTTGATGAATAGTGAAAACACTAGGTTACTATTTAAAAACCGACTTTTTATTTAAATAATTATTTAATTGATTTAAATTTTTTTGGTCAAAATCGATACATAATACTTATATATGTTTAATGTAATTAATTGGATTCATTTTATAATAATTTAAGATATATAAAAATTTTATGGGACTTTTCACCGTCTTTTACCGACCTCTTAGGAGAATTTAGAAATTCACACAAAATTTAATTTTACCTCATCATTGAGTGGAATTTAAAAAATCCAAGAGACATGGTTAATATCAGTGACTAAAATGTGGTTCAAGAGATGAAAATAATTTTTGGTGAGTAGTAACTTTTTTATTTTATTTACCACGGTTAAAAGTAAATAGGGTAATTAAGGGTAAAAATGATATTATTATTACCCTAAAACTTGTCCTAATTCTATTGGATAAGTGTAATTATACCAAAAACAACCTTAGGAATAAAATATGACCATTTAGGTCAACATGGATTAGATTAGGACATATATTATTAATTTATTTAAAGAAGGGTTAACATAGTTAAAATCAAAGTTTAATAACTATATCATTTTTAATATAGGGTAATACATAAGATAAATTCGACTATAAACATTAATTAGAAAGATAAAAATATTTCATACCTAATGGTATTATATTTATAATATTAGACATTAAATAATTTATGTTATTTATGACGCAATGGTGATGCAGTAACTACCTAAATAATGAAATATTAACATAATTGATGTTATAAATAGCCAAATAAATGTAATTTGAGACTTTTAATCAATTAAAATAATTTTATAGTTTAATATGACATGTTAGTATTGAATTAATTAAAAATTTTCTAAATAATCATGCTGTTATGATTTTCACAAAAATCCATTACAAAATAGTGTCAAATTTGACATAAAATAGTTTTTAAAACAAATAATATATTATTAATTGTTATTATATTCCTAAAAATATAAGGTTTGACCATGATACTTAAATCAGGATAGGTGTATTTTTAATATACCACTTGGGGGTATCTTGGATGTATATGGTGTGTTTATTAACTATATAATATAAAAATAAAAAGTGACATGGTAAATGTCAATATAATTAACTAAGAGTTAAAACTAATATATAAGGTTAATATAATGACCCAAAACTGCGTAAAATATATTGGTTGAGATGATTTGGACCCATACCAACATTTTATTTGAAATAAATCAATTAGGATCTATTAAAAATTGAATATGAATTTATTATAAAATAATAATTTATGTTTTTTCAAAGGTGCCCCTCTCCTCCCTCATAAAAAGGGAACCCCTTCCCTCTTCTCTTCACAAAATTTTAAGCCTTGATGCTCGGCCAACCCCTGCCCATTTCTCTTCTCCAAACCCCTAGAAACATTTTGGAGGTTCTTTCATTATCAAAAGACCAACTCTACTTCCTTAAGAGGAAATTTTAAGGAGGTGCGTCGAAGAAGAGGTAATCTCTTCCTCCAATTCTCTCAAGATTCTTTCTTCTTCTACTTATTTTTCTTTAGTTGTCTCATTATAAAGTAATAACATCCATATTAATTATATATCAATATTTTATTATAAATATGAAAAAACCTTATTTCACTTTCTATCCATCCTACGAAAAATGAAATCACCGCGTGTGCGTACATATGGAATACCCTCTCCACGCTATGGTGGAATATGTTTTTGACCACCACCCTACTTGGATGGGTATAATGGTGTAAATAAATAACTACATATGATTATTGTAAAGTGATATCGATTCTAAAATATTATACATACACTTCAATACAATTCCACGATCTTGAGAATGATATCATCGCTCGTGCGTACGTACAGACTACCGTCTCCACGACGGGTTGAGATTCATTCTCCGTGTTAACCATTCATGAATGATTATAAAGTATATATAATGAATAATAATGAAATATATGACATTATTATGATACTGGATTTATGTATATATATATATGTATGTCATCTACTTAATTCCATTTAATTCAATAAGGAAATGAAAATAGTGTTCATGTGTACATACGACCTACCATCTCCATGAACGGTCATTCCATTTATCGATCTATCATATATATATATTTATATGAGGAATATATATTATATATAAATCATTTTTTACATTCTGTAATTAATTAAATCAGGATATAAGTAATAATATCAATAACAACAAGTCGAAACACGTACAATAAATTAAACGATTTTACCATAATCACTACTTTTACATCGAATTTACAAAAGAACAGGTAATATAAAGTCTTAAGTAAACTATATATGATATTATACCAATGAATATGATTCTGTAATAAGTCAATGGCATTATTTAAATCATTATACTGGAGTTTCGGATACATACGAAGTACATCGGACGTAAGGTAAGGGATAACTTTTATTATCTCATTTTTATCTGAGATTGTTTATTCGTAAGTATTTACTAGGGTTACATTTATCAACCATGTCCCTATTTTCTAAAAATGTTTTCAGGTATTTTTAAAGTCCTTTTTACCCATTTTTGACTTTTACCACAAGTTATGAAAGGAATATTTCTTTTTTTACCATACAAGGTACTTTTTGACTTTTCCGACAAAAGTACGAGAAGAATGTTTTTTAACCTATACGGTATGAATGGATTTTTATGGATTCATAACACCTTATTTTCATGAGGCTTACTCTACATGATTTCATCAATATTTTCAAAAAAATCATTTTCTTTTAAAATTTCATGGAATTTTGTGAAATGAAAATGGTTTTTGAATAAGAAAGGATATTTTCCTCAAGAATTTATTTCAAGTGTTTTATCAAAACCATTTTCCATATAAGATGAAATTATTTTCATATCTGTATGTTTCAAGTATAATGTCTCTATGATTTAAATGATTTCACTTCTCTTATGATGAAATGATATCCATTTGTTTTATATAGATTATGTTATTATGGTATGATGTTTATGAAACCCATTCAATTCATTGGGTTATGATGAATTATTTGTGTTTATATTGTTGAACACAAAAGAATGATTTCAATATGAGATGGGTGGGACCTATATCTCCTTTCAATGCATTGGGTAATGATTTATACATCATGAGATAGATATGGCTAGAATGGTAAGTTAATATGGTTCAGTGTTACAGTACTGAAATGAGGAGTGAACTTGATTTAGAAAGGGACTTTGTCCACTAAGATGGTCATGGCAGTAATGCATAGTTAGTTTAAATATACCTATTTACCCTCATAAGGATAACTCAAAGAAGTGTTTCTTGAATTAGGGGAGGTTGTAATGAACCATCTCTTCAGTGATGATATGGATTTTTTTTCAATTAAAACATCTGTATAATCAAGGTAAAGGTGTAATACGACCTAATAAAGGTCCAAAGAGAATATGTGGATTCTTCAAATGATGGAGTTCTAGAAAATAGAATGATTAAATTGGATGCATAGTTAGTTTAAATTTTTTTACCCAGCTCACACAATTTCTCTAAAACTATGCGGCTGTAGCCTGGGTCACCTATAGGAAACATGGAGTTTTAGAAACTGTGTGGGACAAGGTACATGACCATGTGGATCTGATGTGTTTTTGGAAAACATGATTTATCATGTTTGGTTCATTTTTTGGGAAACTGTGCTCCATAACGATGTGTTATGTTTCTTTAATTAGTGGGTGTAGCATGATTTTTTCCTGGGTTTTCAAAGCATATGAACAAACCGTGTGCCCCCATGTTTTGGGGTGCAATTAACCATTTCCCCTAATTTAACTATTAATCCTTATTTAATTTTCTCATATTTCTTAAGTGGACCAGCACCATCCTCTCTTTCTCTATGAGCTCAAGAACAACCAAATATAGGTTTTGTAAAAACATCCGCCTTTGGTGTTTGTTCCTCGAACTTTCAGATGCTAAAAATCAGTCTCAGTAATCTCCCTTGGTCTCTCAATTACTCTCCATGTTTTTCTACGCATCTATTATGCTATTTAGATGCAGATTCATTTTACACATTTTCAGAGAATTATAATATTTCTCAAATATTTTCCAAACTAATTTGAATCTGAGACTGATATCAACTAAGGAATAATCTATAGCCTTATGGTAGGTGGTCACATTGTTTTCCCACTGGTTTTCATCATTTCTTATCTGTTTCAATTGTGACACTTGCTGGACTTTTCCAAAAAAATCTTTATGTTGATTCCCTCATGTATAATTGGCCCTCACTCTAAGATACTTGTTTATTGAGTCTTATTATGGTTGTTATATATTGTACATCCCTTATATGGTTTCCCCATGGATGTTCCACCTTTAATTGGTCATTTTTGACAATTTTATCATAAAACCCAAACTCTTAATGAAATAAAAGTTTGGGTTTTAAATAAAATTTCCTTTGAATTATGTATATTAAATGAAATAAAAAGAACAGCTTATGTGTTTTTTCATCTTATAGAGTGAATTTTCCATGTGGGAAATTCCCTAAATGTACATTCCTTTTCTAAATGACCCACTGAGCCTTATGATATGAATTATATATTTTTAATGAATGGATTGAATTGGTGAGGATAAATGGATGGTATATGATAGATAATTTAAGACGGTGTAATCCTATAAATGAATTTACCATGACAAATTCCTTTTTCGCTTTTAACCTTATAAGTGAATGTTTCATTTTTTAGTAAAAATTATTTGTTTTTTTAAATGAAATGGATAATGCATGATGGGTATATTTTATTAAATGAATCAAATGGATTTTAATGGAATGAAACCAAGGGATGGTAAGGCTATGCCAATTTGTATGTTTTATAAATTCATTATAATAGTGTAATTATTTATATGGAAATTGAAATTGGATAAGGTTATGCATATGAAGTTTTCCTAAATTTTTTTGATTAAAAATGTATATTTCTTTTATAGGATTGAAATTGATAGTAAGTTACATAAGATGTTTTTCCTCATCCCTTATACTTAAGGATTGTGACTTTATAGATCACATGTACAATTGTAAGGGGTGTTTTTCATGGAAGATAAACACACTCTCTTACATCGAGTGTTGAGTATGACATCTCACACCAGTGATACAATATAAAATTTGGGTTGAGGAACCACATTTCATGATTAGAGTGCTAGATGGAGGCTCACTAATCACCCCAAGTGTTTTATTATGACATATCTCACTCTATAGGGATATAGAGAATGTACCATATAGAAAAACTTTTTGGAGCATTGGAATGGTCTTGGATGTTTGAGTTACAGGCATTCTATCTAGCACCATTATTCCAGGAATATGTTTATTATGTATCCTCACACACTTTGTTCATATTGGGGGATGAAATATAGAACTAATATGTATATATATATGTTAGTACTATTTAAATATATATATATATAGTGACATAATTAAACATTCATTCAATGTATATGATGAAGAAGGTTGACATACCAGGTGTCCTTCAAGAAACTGAGTAGGTGGTTATTTATTTATTCACCATTTCATACATTCCTAATAATACCTATACACTATTTTGTTATTAGCACTACTCAGATTACAAGTATACACCATTGGTGGTGGCCTATAGATAATTTTATCCCAGAAACTAGGAAGGTTCCCGTTGAACCCAAGAATACTATTTACCTATAGGTATATACAAGGGAAGAATTCCTTCTATAGGTTATTGATATTCTTGTTTTCAGATGGAGCTCCAAAGCATAAGATCGGTTATTGGCTCAAGATGCTTGCATTTGTTTTGTCTTTTCACCTTTTTGTATTACTATGTTTCATAAAGTGTATTTGTATTTTTTTTACATCACAACATGCCATGTAACAAGTATTGACACTTCCTTGGATGATTTGTTGTGTTGTTTGGTTGTTTAGTTCTATTTATTTATTATGCGGCTTACACTTTCAGTTATTTGTTTACGCTCCTGTAGTTGATTAAATATATATTTATGTATTCTTCCATTGTTAAATGTTATCTTTTTTATATATTGTAATACACTAACTTGAGGGTATATTCTCCACACCATACCACCTTTAAACCCTCACTACTAATCACAAACCTCTGAAATACGGGGATGCATACTCGAGGCAATGTGACTCACCTGCTTGGGGTTCAACATAAGTGGATCTTGGGTCAGAACACTACAACTAGAACAAATGAAATGTGGTTATTAAAGTGTTGAGTTAACTTCAATGTGGATGGTAGATCTTGAATTCCCAATGTAGTGTAACAATGTGAAGGAGTAGGTTCCCATTCATTATTGAGGTGAGGGGAACTTTTGGAAAATCCCAAAAGATTCATTTACTACAAATTATTTCAAAAAAAATTCTATCAAAATGATAATTTTTTAGAATATAAGGTGGGATGGGTTTGTAATCCGACAAATTAATAGAATTTAGATAATTTTTGGAGTAATTTTAAGCTATATTGTAGTGATTATCCCTTAGTTGGCCTATTTTAATTTTAAATAATGCAACAAAATTTCCAATATTAAAAGGCTATATTTTTTCTTTTATGTTAAAATTTTGATCATAATTGGACAATTTAAAAAAATAATTAGACCATATAAATAATTAATTTTTATTATTTCATTATTTTAATTATTTTGAATCAATTTGACAAAATAATATTAGGATAAAAAATAATTATTGTCAATTTTTACAATATTCATATAATTTAACTTTAAATACATATATACAAAGAGGAATTAAATTAACATTTGTTAAGAAAATATTTTATATGTCATGAAAATCTATAAAATTATCGATCCTCATTAACTCAATTAAATTATTTCACTTTTAATATTTTCAAAATCATTTATTAAATTTATTTATTAAATGGAGAAATATTGCATTAGTGTTCCTTAATGAATTATTTACATTATATATTTACAAAAAAATAAAATTAAAATTGCTATTAAGAAAATAATTTTTATAAGATCAATATTGGCACTTATATCTGTTCATTAAATACTTTCTTATCTATGTGGACATATAATAGATATTAAAACCAAATAAGGTGACATTTTGTAATAGCCATTGATTTTAATAATATATACGTGGTTTTTCTAGAAAATTGTGTATAAAATAATCTCTTTTAAGACCCTAAGTGTTAATATAAGAATTATGTTAATCCAGTAAGAATTTTGATGAAACATTATGGCCTTATCACTTATTTTTAATCTATATTAACAAGATCAATTCGTTATTGAGGAGATGAATTTTACCAAAATTACTATTCAAATTGGATAAACTATAATACGGGACTAATTAAAAAAATTAAAAACTCATTAATATAAATAGGAAATCAATTTTATGTTATTAAATAATCTATAAGTTGTCTAAATTTATTTTAAATTAAATGCATAAAATACTGATTTTAAGAAGAAAAAATAACTTTTAAGCATAAAATTGTATTTATTCGAATACTATCCTTATAAATTTTTTTTACTATTTAAAACATTTTTCAAGTAATTAACATAAATATTTCTTTAAAAACATTCACCAATAAGTATTAAGGTAATATATTAATATAAAATACATTTCAAGTATTTAAACAATTTTTTTTAAAAAACTACTTTTATATCCAAATAGTTTATAATTTTAGTGAAAATAATTTGATAATTAATGAATTTATTTCTTAATTTTTTAGACCATATATTTCTTATAATTTAGTTATTGATTTTAATACCAAAAAATCCAATATCTAGGTGACAATGTACCTAAAATATTTAAATAATTTTTCATGGTTCCTCTATATAACCTCTTTCCTTTAAAACAAGCTATCAAATTCATGATATTATTTAAAGGGAAATATTTCATTAAAATATCATGGAATTTACTAGGAGGATCTGAATCTCATAGTTGTTTTGTTTTTCTTCCTATCAAAAGGTAACATTTACCTTCTCAGGATTGAATAAGATACCATGTTTTGAAATCATGCATCCTATAAAATTCACTTCTTATTTATGAATCTATACTATGATTACATACATGATAGGTAGTGACTCATCATGATTTAAAAACCAATATTCATTTGGTTCTCATACACATTATTATATCTTGAGTATACCCAGATATTATACAAAAATACATGAATGTTGTGCTGATATACAAATTAAATATCTGATTCATCCTATAAATTAAGATCCCATGAGAATTAGTTTGATCAAAAGGGATCACACGATTTTCTTATTGGACTTACTTTCTCGTAAAGGTAGTATTCAAAATATTAGGCTTCTGAACCTTGATATGACGATAACTCAACTAATTATAGATTTTTAAAAACCAATTTTTCACCTTAACATATCCAATAGATCATCCTCATGGGTAAAATTATTATTGTTCTTTTAACGGATAGGTTTCCACACAGAGATGAAAAGAACAATCCACTTTTATGGAGATAATCACAGAGGTCACACAAAATGAAACACTAAGATAGGAAAATCCATTATTAAGTAGGTCATACAACTAGATTTTATTCCCTTTCATCTGAGCAAGTACCTTGTGATAATATGGTATCAAGATCAGATGGGTATATGCAATTAGATCAAAAGAGAATTCTACCTCCATTTATTGATGAAAAATTGAAAAATAGTATATGAAAATATCAATTAAATCATAAAAAACTATGTTAATATCATCATGAAGGTAAAATTCAGTAGGTAATCTTCAACAGTAGATGACAGACTCTTGATCCGTAGGATAAAATGTCCCGAACAACTAGATCTCAGGTCTTACTCTTCCTAAAACACCTGAGATCACCCATAGAGAGTATATAATAGAACACATTAATGATAATAATTGATTTTCACAAGATAATGAAATAACCAATCCATCCCCATAAATATGTTGATTATATACAGGTCAAGAACCATGAAATTATAGACAAAATTGACATTATCTATCAAAAGAGAACAAGATGTACAATGACACCCCTTCTATTTTTTATTTCCAAGAGGCTTCACCGTATATATGAATATAAAAATGATCTTCCTTGTATGTTTCCAAAAATTAATATAAAAATTTTATATAAATGCATGAAACATACTATTATCAAAATGTGTAGTTGAAAATTAATAGGAAACACAGATGGCCTGTCTCATTCTATCCGATACCGCATCATCTCCAATTGGAAACTCATCCATTACATAAATGTGTGTCACCTATGAGGTATATAGATGAACGCCTATGGACATTAACAATTCTGAATACACCATAGTATCCTTAATAGGTAATTATCATTGGACATAATATTGTGTAGACATAGTACAAAAAACATCTTAACATGTCCTCAGTGGCCACAAACACATAAAATCATCAAAGGTGTCAGAAAATAATGATGAGTTTTCCCTATATTTTCACATTAATAGTTAGTTAGGGTCATGCCATTGACTAGCACTAATTGTGTGTTCGAGGCATACTCTTTATAAGCACCTTCACAACCCTTGTATCTATAATAGAATTTTCTCTTCTTTCCCTACACACTAACAATGAAACCACTAGGTGGAAGAGAAGAGATAATGAAGTCAATCATGTCCATTATATCAATTTCTTCCTTCAACAGCCTATCAACCATTATAGTATTGGTTGAATTATTTAAAAAATATTTCTAAGATCAGTTGTTTGGTGGAAATCTCTATAATCATTTTTTGAGCTTTTTTCTAGTGATTCATCACCACCATCATTGAGAATCAAACCAACCCTACAAAATTTTTAGTGTACTCTGGCCCAAATAAATTCCTTATTAAAAATAGAGGAACTTCTCAGACTTTTCTACCATTAGAGATTATGGGAATAACTATATAACGAGAAGGGACTATAATCCCTACAATTATAAACCCACATTCCATTTCCCTTGAACCATATAATACCACCACCACTTTCTGGGATCCTGAATTTTGAACATTTAAAATTACAATTTGATAACCTCATCTATGCCTAAGATATCAGATACATAATAGATATTGTTAAGTAGTGCCCCACCGATTTGGGTTAATGCATACCCTTAAGAAATTGAACTTCTCATATATGATTTTTCTAGATCAATACTTTTAATTTTTATCTCATTGATTCACCTCAAAATCTTGGACCTTAACCCATGGTACCTTTTGGTCCATGAAACAAACCTATCCTAAAATGAACTCTAATATATTATATTCCAAAGGAGGATTCACTTGAGTTGAATATCCTGTTGTACCCTATAGAGGATCTCTTAAATGAAATCATGGTTTCATGTTTATACACACCAAAAATAGAAAAAAAACAACCAAATAACAAAAAAAATATTTTTATTTTCTAAGTAACAAAAAGAAAATGATATCACGGAAAAAACACAACAGAGGAGACTCACATCCCAACATATCCTAGAAACATGAGACATATCATGGCAAGAGATTGTAGATAACTGAGATTGGCGTACATAAAAATTACATTTATTTTGTGGAATAATTAATACATGACACAAACAGAGGCCCAAAAATCGTATTAGTTTAGTGTATTTGGAAACTCGGAACAAAATCTTCTAATCATGGAGAAAGATCATCAAAATCTCCCATAAATATCCTCCCCTTTTTGTTTTCCTACCTAAAACCTTTCTTTATAACATGGGGAAAACATAAAAAGGGTGAGCTCAAAGGATCAGTAAGGGTAAGAAAAGAGAACATAAAACAAACCATAACCATTTGAATGTTAAAACATGAAGATAAAGTTTAGACATAAAAATATTGTGTCATGAAATAAACTTTTGCATAACGTAAGGCATTGATTATAATGATACATGAATCATGATAAAATAACATGGATATAAAACATGGAATTGTGGAAAACCATTAAGAACATAATATGATATCTATAGTATCCAAAGAAATTATTCAACGACCATCATAGTGGATGATGTCCATTACTAATCTGGGTTTACTTTTCGTTCCATCACTGTATTACTGAACTGAAAATACTTTTCGTTACAGCCTTGCATTACTGAACTATATTTACTTTCCATTCCAGTCATGTAAATCTCATGAGATATAAATCTTTACCCATTTAATTGTATGGAGATATAGGTCTCACCCATCTCATAATGAAATCATTATTACATGTGTCACAAAAACATAAAAATATTCACCATAGTATAACCCATGAAATAAAATGGGTTTCATAATAATAATTCCATCATAACATAATACATATAATATAAATGGTTTCAAAAATATAATTCCCTAATGAAAACAGTAAAATCAAAGTAATAATAGGGATAGAAACACAACCCCATGGATTCTTAGATAAAAATAATGGAGATAAAACACTAGATCTTAATTCTTATGGAAAATATCCTTTCTTCTTTCAAAACATTTTATCTTCTCAAAATGTCTCGAATTTTTTTTTTTAAAAAGATTTTAGTTGGAAATAATCTTGAAATATGTTAGAGGATGCTTCATGTAAATAAGTCATCATGAAAATGTAAAAATCCATTCATGCCATACAAGTTAAAAGAAATTTCCTTGTACCGTTACCAAAAAGTCAGAAGTACCTTGTATTGTAAACCAAAGGAAGATTCAATCCAAACCATGTAGTAAAAGTCTAAATTGGGTATAAATGACATATATCATACATTAAATAATTTTAAACATTATATGGAATCGTATTTGGAAAACATGGACATAAATATAAACACACTAAATAATTATATATAAACAATCTCGGATAAAAATGAGATAGAAAGATTATGCATTACCATAAGTCATATTTCTTTTGTATGTATAAAAAAACTATATAGTGGGTTTAAAAATATTATTAACTTGTCACAGAACCATTATAATATTTATGATATCATATATGATTCACTTAAAACTTTGTATTACCAGATCATTTGTCAGCTCCATGTTAAAGCACTATTCACTTATCGTACGTGTTTGGACTTTTTATTTTTGATATCTTTAATTAGATAATTATTTAGTTACTTCCTAAATGTAAAAAATAATAAATATATCATATATATGTAGTATATATATATAATTGATAGGTAAATGAAATGGAATACACCGTTCATATAGATGGTAGGCTATACGTACGCATGAACGCTGTTTTTGTTACATTATTGAACTAAATGGAAGTATGTAAATGAAACACACACACACACACACAAATATATATATATATATACACACACACACACACACATAAATACAGTAGAATTATTATTTCATATTTTTCATGAGTATTTATTATATATTATTTATAATCATTCTTGAATGGTTAATGTGGTGAATGAATCTCATCGCTTCATGGAGATGGTAAATTGTACGTACACACGAGACACGATATTGATTCTATAATTGTTGAATGGTATTGAATTGGATGGTGTAAAATATCTCAAAATTAGTATAATTTTATAATAATCATATATATTATTATTATTTCCACCATTATACCCATTCATGTATGGTGGTGGAGAAAATAGATTACACCAAGTCATGGAGACGGTAAGTCGTACATATGCACACGCCGTGATTTCATTTTTCGTAGGATGGATAGAAAATTAAATAGGTCACTAGAGTGGGTATTTTAATAATCCCATAGCCTCTAGAACTTGACTATGAATGTTTATAAGAGAAATTTTTATGGTTACACTAAGATTGAAGTCTCAAAATAGAGTGAATATGAGAGGTTGGAGGTTCCCTTTTATAAGAGAGGAGATGGGCACTTTAAGGAAATCTCAAAAATATTAGTCTATAATAAATTTTATTTCGACTAAAAATGGTCCAAAACTAATTTAATTCAATGATAAGATTATGGTGGTTCAAATAACCATAATAAAATAATATTTAGACAAGTTTCAAATATTTTTTTTATCCTTATCTTTTTTGTGTAACCATTATTTTACACCTTTAAATTACCGTGATATCAAGTTATTTACACATTGTGGGTTTATGTAATTATCATATCATTTTAAATGACCCAAATAAAGTTATTTATAAAATATTTGTACTTATATTAACTATTTCGAAGATTGTTATCATTTTTTTGAAATTAATATCATTTAAAAAAATATTTTATCTTTTATGTTATGAATTGTGACAACTTTGTACATTATTCATACATGAATTTTTAAAAATTCATAAATATATTATTTCTTCTAAAATAAATCATTGATTAAAATATAATATGTCAATGAAATCCACAAAATTAATGGATTAAATCAAAATTACAAAATTATTTTTTTAACATTTTTGAATTCCTTTATTTAAATCGTTCATTAATGAGGAAATCACTACATCATATTTGGGTGTAATATAAAACTATTTATATAATCTCATAAAATTATAACTAAAAATAAATAATGTAAGAAATATTTATATCTTTTTAATGAATATTTATATGTTTGATATAAGTCGTACGTACGCACGCGTCGTGATTTCATTTTTGGGATTCCACATAGGAGAACATAGGTGGGATGTAAAAACAACGATATGGAAGAGAAATATAACCATCAAGTTATGATGGATATTGATAAGGTACTAGGATAAAATTTTTAGTATCAAGATACCATTCATAATGTTTAATAAATTTTCATGAGAATAAATACATACATGATTTTGGTACAATCTCATAGTAGTTAGTTCCTTGAAAAAATTTAAATTTATCTCTTATTTAACGAAATGAAGTTGATTGTTTCATTATTTATGTGTTACAAGATCATGCGATAGAATGATAGGTCAATCCATCTGTCTCTACAAAAAGGTTAGTATAGGTAATCAAATATTCATAATGATATCAGCAGTGAGATAACACAAACATTCACCGGAATATAACATATACAGTCACAAAATTGATAACATTAAAATCCTTTGTATAACTTAAAATATAAAACTATTGAGATAGGTGAACTGAATCGACATAACATATGTCTCCCATATCTCATAAGGTAGTACTTTTATTGTCACATTTCCAACATGATAATACCTAAATCATGTATTCTCTTGAAACATGAATTATCATATAACCTTAGTGAAAACATGAATGTTCTCAAAAGTTAACTCATTCCACATACCAAAATCTAACAAACACAATATATTGAAACCGTGATATCACTTTGTCATTAAATCAGTCATGAGATCATTGATACTATCAAACATCTCATTACCTCTTTATCCCTTCATTGTTCACGTATAATGTAATTTCCAAAAATATTTCAATCACTTTTCATGGTTACCGGTACCATATATTTATGAAAAAAACAATGGACTAATACATAAATATGAAAATATTCAATAATACTATAGAAGAGTTTCAACAACACTATTTTGGAATCCCATTACATATGCACTTAACCATTCGACCACGTCGTTGGCACACTCCACATCACCAATAGTGATTGCATGTGATTTTCTTTTGACTATTTTCATAAAAGGTTTTTGGCATTGATAATCATTTATCACATTTAGATTAGGGAATTGGTTAGCATAATTTCACCATTTCCTTTCACTTATAACCCTATTTTTAGAAGGTGGACTCTTTATATCTTTATGTTTATTTCCATTACTTCGGTAGTAAAATTCATGATGACCATCATTCCCACACTTAAATCATTTTTCAGTCCCCTTAAAAAATTCCATCCATGTGTCCTTCAACATTTTGAGCACAAAGAAAATATAATCTTCTTTTCTCCGTAATTTGTATAGTTTCCATCGAATTCCATCCTTATTTTTTTTCATTACAATGAGATAGATGAGAAACTACAATCTCCATTTTTTAATGAATACTACGAGGAAGGAATATACTGAAAAATAAGTTCTTGAACTCATCCCAATCCATGGAGTCGATTTTATCTTGTAGCCTCGTATTCTTGATAATGTTCCACCACAGATTTGCTTTACCTTGCAAGCAATATGTTCCCAACATAACCTTTTCACGTTCTCAACAACTAAGAATTAAAAATATCTTTTTAATGGTACAAATCCATTTTATCTCAAACTAGTGGATCAGTTGTCCCACTAAAATAAGGGTGATGTTGCATTAATAAATATTCAAGAGAACATTGTTCCCACCTTTGGTCATTTTGTAGCCTTGCATGATTTGTCGTCATAGAAACAATATTCGTTGTTTGAGCTCTCATAACATTTGGTTGTTCATGAGGAAAATAATTTCATTTCCCATCACATCAAGCATTATCTTGATTCCTTTGGTTTCCATCCATTATCTAAAATCCAAAATGAATAGTGTCTGTGGAAAAAACCATACTAGGAAAAAAATAATCAAGGGGGAGTACTTTCAATCTCTAACATATTAGGTAAATAAAAGGTTATTCAAGATCATTAGAATATTCTAGGACTGTAACCTATAGTTAGAAAAACCCTTATTGACATTCCGAAAAATACCTTAGAAATATCTCTAGGGATCTCACAAAAGTTTTTCATCCTAGATTCAAAAGGTTTTCTAAATCATCCCTCATATTCCAATTTTAGAGGCCTATGGGTGATGTACATGGACATTAATTTTCTTTTGTGGAATACTTAATACCTGACAAAAATTGACACCCAATGTTCTTTATTAGTTTTGTGTCTTCAGAAACATGAAACAAAATCTTTTTATTATTGTGAATGATCTTCAACATATCTCAATAAGATATTCCCCATTTTTTTCTAACCTAAAACCTTTCTTTATATCATTGGTAAAAGAAAAAATAAAAAGTGTGAGGTCAAATGATCTGTAATTTTCATCATGGAGAACATAAAAAATCATAAACATTTGAACATAAAAACATGAATATAAAGTTTAAACATCATAACCGTGAGTCATGAAATAAATCATCGAATAGAGTAAGGCATGGATCATAAAGGAACATTAATCATGATAATATAGCATGGGAATAAAACATAGAATTGCAAAAAATCATTAAGAAAAAAGTATGATTTCCATATTATCCATGGCATTACTTTCAATACCATCATAGTTCATGAAGTCCATTACTGAACTGGGTTTACTTACTGGTCCAGCCCTGTATTACTGAACTGAATATACATGTCGTTCCGACCCAGCATAACTAAACCATATTTAATTTTCATTACATTCATTTATATATCATGAGATAATAATCTTTACTCATTGTATTTGAGGGAGATATAGGCCACTCCCATCTCATAATGAAATCATTCTTTCATGTTCCACAAAAAATAAATACATTCACCAAAGCATAACCCATGAAATAAAATGGGTTTCTTAAACATCATTTCATCATAACATTATCCATATAAGATAAATGGATTTTATAAAAATAATTACATCATTAAAAAAATCCAATAAAAGAACTAATATGGATAGAAACATAATCCTATATCATATTAGATGGAAAATAATTTTGATAAAACCCTTGATCTTAATTCTTGAGAAAAATATCCTTTCCTCTTTAAAAACATTGTCTTTTATCAAAATGTCTTACATTTTTAAAAGAAAAGAATGTATTTGAAAATAAACATGAAATATTGTAGAGGTATATTCATGGAAATAATCCATCATTAAATTATAAAAAATCCATTCATTCCATATATGTTAAAAAACATTATCCTCGTACCTTTTCCAGAAAAGTGAAATGTACCTTGTATAGTAAACAAAAAAACATTCCTTCCATACCATGTAGTAAAAGTAAAAAAGGGGTTAAAATGACTTTAAAAATACATCAAATAATTGTAAAAATTATATGAAAAAATATTTACATAACAAGGACTTAAATATAACCCAAGTAAATAATTACGTATAAACAATCTCAGATAAACATGAGATTGAAAAATTACCCTTTACCTTGCATCCGATTTCTTCTATATGTATATGAATCTCCTGTCAAGTTGGGTTAAACATATTATTTACTTGTAACATCAGAATAATAATATTTATGATATCATATATGATTCACTTACAACATTATATTACCCGTTCATTTGTCAATTCCATGGTAATGCGTCTTTTCATTTATCGTGCATGTTTGGAATTTTTATTCATGATATCATTATTTAAATCATGATTTAATTACTCCAGGAATGTTAAAGTGATCTATATATCATATATAATATATATATATAATAGATATTTAAATGTAAAGGAGTACACTATTCGTGGAGACAGTAGGTCGTACATACAAAGGAACACTGTTTTTGTTTCATTATTGAATTGAATGGATGTAAGTAAGTGAAATATATAAATAGATAATTATAGTTTCATTATTATGTCAAATATATCATGATTATTTATTATATATACTTTATAATCATTCTGTAATTGTTAACAGGAAGAATGAATCTCATCATGCCGTGGAGACGGTAAGCCGTACATACGCATGAGCGATGATATCGTTTCCATAATTTTCGAGTGGTATTGAATTGGGTAGTGTATAATTTCTCATAATTAGTATAAATTTATAATAAATATTAAATAAGTATCATTTCCACCATTATACCCATCCAATTTTCGTGGTGGTGAATAATATATTACACCACATCGTGGAATGTGTAAGTCGTATGTACGCACGAGCGGTGATTTTGTTTTTTGTAGGATGGATAGAAGGTAAAACATGGTTGTTTAATATTAATAATAACATATCCGTATCTGAGTTATAATTATGTTATTAATTTATAATGAAACAACTAAATAATAAGAATTATAAGGAGAAATAAATTAGAATGAATCATTTGAAGAGATTACCTCTTCCTCAACGTGCCTCTTTTAAATTTTCTCTTAGGGCACTAGAGTCAGTATTTTGAGAAGCCCAAAACCTCTAGAATTTATCTAGTAAATATTATAAGAGAAATGGGTAGGTTTTGGTAGATATTTAATTCTAAAAATTTAGTGAAGAGGGGAGGGAGGAGGTTCCCTTTTATAAGAGAGGAGAGGGTCACTTTAGGAAACTGTCAATAATATTAGTTTATAATAAATTCAATTTTGACTAAAAATGGTTCAAAAATTATTTAATTCAAATATTAGATTTTTTTGGTTTGAATATACCTCATCTTGTAATATATATACTTTTTTAGAATATTTTTATCCTTATGTTAACATCTTATCCATTTCTTATCCATTTTTAATCTTACCGTGATATCATCTTATTTACACATTGGGGGTTAATTTAATTACCATATAATGTCCAATAACCCAAAAAATGTTATTTATGTTATATTAGGACATATTTTATCCATTTTGAAGAATATTTTATTTTTTCGAATTTAATATCATTTAGTAGAATATCTTATGTTTTAAGTAATGAATTGTGTCAATTTTGGACAATATTAATACTCAACTTTTTAAAAATTCATAAAAAAATTATTCCAGAGAAAATATGGAATTAAATCAAACATAATATGTCAATGTCTTCCATAAAATCTGTTGATGACATCCAAATAAAAAAATTACCTTTTTATAATATTCATAAATTCATTTATTTAAATCTTTCATTATTGAGGTAATCACTAACTCATATTTGTGTCATAAATAAAACAATTTATATAATATAAAAAAAAATTTAAATAAAATTCCATGATATAGGAAATATTTTTGTATTTATAATGAATATTTATAATCATATATTTTATTTATATAACCCTATATTAAAATTAATTTAGTAAAGGATATAAATCTAGGTTTTAATTATCTTTACATTAAATAAATTCTTACACCATGTCATTTTCACATCCATGTGAATCCATGGGGTCCCAAAATGTACCCAAGGATTCCCATGGTCCAAAATATTTCATTTAATAGGATTATGACACGTTTTAGAGTAGTTCTATATTATTAAATTATTAATTTTTTATCCTTATTTACTAAATTTATCCTTTAACCACGATAAATAAAATATTTACTAAAGTAACTATTCATAATGTATAAAATTAAATGGTACCAATATACACAATTTAAACTGTATGATTCCTAATATGGAATTAATTTTTCCAAATTCAAAACACATAAGTTTAAGTAATTAATATAAAATTAATTTTCGTTTCCAAAACAAAAAAATCAGGTTTTAAAAAAAATAATAACTACCAAAAGATTGACATGAGTTTATGTCCAATTTAAAAGTGACATTACTTATACTGACCAAAACTGGATTAAATGAAAAAAATAGAATCCAATTAATTTTTATAACCAATTAAAAATATGATCATACTATATAAATAAATAATATGACAAAGTTGTTTTGAATTTAAAATGCAGTGTTTTTCACTATTCATTAAAATTTTAATTTTTTTAGAAAAATAGGAAATATAAAAAGAAGTAAATTGGTGTGTCCTGATTCCAAATAATAAAATTACTTTGTCGAATTTAACTTATAAAAGTGTCAAAACTAGATTTAAAATGGGTGCTTCTTTAAAATGCGGTAAAACATCATTTTTTTAATGCATCTTTTATCCGAGAAATTGATTCTGTTCTCAAACCACATTCTAGAAAATGTTTAAGATGAATGATAATATTATATAAAATAAAAAATATGGTTAATATTATTCATAATGGCTAGTTTATATAATATTTTAATAATATAATTTTGTTGCCTGAAACTCAAAATTTTGCTCAACACAAGCTATCAAGGAAGGTCGCTCTTGTATGTAACGTAAGCTCTATCAGTGTTGCGTGTAGTGAAATATTCCTTTTGTGATTTATATAACATAATTCAAACATATATCATTTATACATTGAACAAAATATATATTCAGTGTCGTATGAAATGAATTCTATCAAAATAACTTGAAATTTTGTGTAACCCAAGCCAAGTACAGTGTCGTGTATACTACAAGATAATATGGTATTGTGTATAGGGCACACTATTATTGGTTTAGCATACAACACAAGACATTGAAGAAATTTAAATAATTAATCTTATAAAATCTCAGGGTGTTACAAAGCAATCTTGGAACTCAAGACAACATACCACTCAAGATTCAACAATCTTATCTCATGTCTATCATATATCCATTGATAACAAAACATGGGAAAAACATGCCCCTCTAATACAAAATTATCATAAACCGTCTTGAAAAACCCATCCAACTAATTATCAAACCAAACTATAGTAGTACACAAGGGACTTCAATATCCCCATGTTCAAGATAATTGTACTCTAGTATCAATAACACACTAATTGTAATTATTTATCCGAACCTAGAAAGATATAAATTGAATATATATAGAACTATTTCCAAAAATATATATTCCATCATTAAAAGAGTTCCAAAATAGGTGACATATCCTAAAATTAGATATTTATAAAATATCAAAGAAGTATAACAAAGAATAAAAACATATAATCCTTAGAATATGTGGTCAAACACCCCCATATCTCACCACCAGATACCCATACCTAGATGAGATGAACCTCAAAGCCTTAGTGTAGAACCTTTTCCGTTTATGAGTTATAAAAAATATGGTCTACAAAACGATAAGGGAGTGTCCATCATGTGAACTAAATGGGATCATTAGTATCCCACCAATTTGTTACATAACATGACTATATACAATAATACAAATATGATCAATTTTACAAAAACATGATATGATAAATAATTACATAATTGTTTTTCAAACATAGGGTAATTTGTTCACTTTTTCCAAATCATTCCCAAACCAAGTGATACCACTTCCATTAATAATTTCAAATATATATTTATGTCAGTAAAATCATGCCTAATTTCATTTCAATAAAACGGTACATATCTAATAAAAAATGATAAACACCCCTAGTACAACTTAAGCTCAGGATAACTAGGTCACTCTTACAAAAATCTCAATAAAATACTAGTCCACACTCAAGTCCCTAGAGTTCATGCATAAAATTAAAGAGATCATAAGAACACCCGAAAAATTTAGCCACTATTACTAGAAAACATCTATATATGATATAGTAATGGTGGAACACCTTAGAAGATGAACCACCTCACTGTATCGATATATGAGGCCCAAAACTACAACTTCCACTTATCTACCAAAGCCTCCCATGTGATTCGTATATAAAATCAATTTAAAAAGGATTTAATATTTTAAAAATATTCCAACCAACCCTATATTGATCAATACTTTCCTTGAAAAAAACTTTTTCCATCCATTTCAGTATGTTTTGTGAAGAATATTCTTCTACCAAAATGTGCTGAAAGCCATATTTCCCCAAAATCCCATTTACAAAAAAAATATTTAATAACCATGGATATAAATATAGAAACACACTTATAAAATAAAAAAATTTACATTTCATTGATCATAGGATAAGTATTTAACCACATCCATTAAATTTTAGTCGCACAATACTCATAACAAAGTCCACACATTAGAAAGGGAATGGAAAGAATGTGTAAAAAACAGAGTTCCAAATAACAATTATCACATCTTATAATCTAATTCCATAATCCAAAGGTTTATAGGATAAGTTATATCAACCTATACCATGGTAACACTTGTTTCATGGCATAATTTTCAAGATAATTATCCTCCGTATGGAAATAACATAAAAGAATATACAAAGGATGAAGTGAGATCAAATCTAAAGTAGAAGACTCCACCAATTAATCTGATAAATACAAACAAACTATGTGATCAATAAGGAACAAAATTGTGATTCATTCACACTCACTAATATATTTATAATAAATCGATCCAAGATCAAAACACTAATCAGATAGGTTAGGAATCATTGAATCCTCCAAAAGGTGTATGGAGGAGACCTTGTGTGTAAAGGAGAAAGATCAATATGAACTATAGAAAAGTTATTCTTGAAAAAATTCATCCAATGTAATAAAAAAATTCGGGGTTTGAATCGTTAATTTAAGAAAAGAACTTCCATGATGTCCTCTATGATGAAAAATGCATCACTATGGTTTAAAATTCTAAAGGATTACTTCACGATGTGAACAACATCTCATATCATGGAGGTGTTTTACATCCTGGTATAAACATTCATGTCTTGTACCCTGGATTAATTTTCCTCATGAATCATTAATTCATGGAATGAAATAGATCATGTAGCAATTTTTTCCATCCAATTCATCATCTACTTCCCTAAATACCCAAAACATAACTCAAACCATTTAATAATTCCCTCTAAGATTCATCAGATATCAAAATAAGTAATACATTAAAATTGATAATGTTATAAAGAATACGATTTTTGGTATCATGACCATGGAATAATGGATTTTTTTAATTAAATTATTTTTTTGAATGATAATTTATATGGATAAAAAAATATTTCATTGGCCGTAATAGACCCTTAGACCCTAATAGATGCATCAACCACTAATGGCCAGGGGATTGTTCATAAATAAAATTCATGTGAAACATATAACCCTGAGGGGTATTAATTAAATGAAATTTTTAAGATATGTAATCCCTTTTGATAGGATATTTTAGCTCCACTTTATAGTTAGTGGTTATGGACCTTACATGGGTAACCCCATGTGTCACCCTAGAACCTGGTGGTGGACTATATGAGAATTGACCATTAGATTACTGCCTTAGACACTAATTATTGAGAGATTTATTTTATAAATAGGATATGTGGTATATGGGACCTTAAGGGTTATAAATTAAATGAGACTAATATGACATAGTGGACCATGTGAGAGTTGGCCCTTAGTATCCTTGAGTGGGGATAAGTGATAAATTTTAATTATATGACCGAGCAGGAGATGAGATGATTGTGAGACATATTAAGGTTTAGGTCAGCTAATTAGTGATTGCTATGAGTGTTCCTCCATGAACATATTTTTTCTACTCATTTAGGAATATTATGTGTAGTTTTATGATAGGTTGGGAGTGTGATGATCGAATTTGGATGACTATGGAAAGAGATATGTGAATTATTTCATCACTACATAATGGTTCCAGTGGGTCTTAAATTATGAGGATAGTAAGGTATAATTACTCTCATGGTGATTTCGAGGCCTGTTATTCCATCTAATTAATAAGTATTTCTCAAGATTTGATATTTATGTAAGGGAAACGATGTTGAGTGTCTATGTTATAATTTGGCATAGGGGACCCTAGAAGGAACCCATTATTTTTTGTGTCTTTTGAGAGGCGTAGTGTAGGAATTTTTAGTAATTATTTATGGAGTCATAATTGAACCTCAATTGAGGATTTGAGCATGGTATTTAAATAATTAAAAGGACTAGAAATGTAATTAAGAGTTCAACCATGGTTATATGAGATGCATTAGGTAGGTTTCAAGTCCTAGTTTTTATTATTATTATTATGTGACATTCCGAATTGGATATGGGCCCCATGTTATAATTATGGGATGTGAAATTGGTTGAGTCGGGTCCCCAATAACAAATGATACTATCATATTCCCAGTGATTACTTTGATATGATGATTCATATGATATTATTTTCGATTCTAATTTATTATTAGGATCTTTACGGATTCATAGGTATATTTTAAGAGATGGATAATAATTCCTATGATATGGTTAGTTCTAAATAAATATTTTATGTGATTCGTAGTGATTCCATGAATTTTAAATATTAATGTTGGATTTTTTGGGATTCATAGTTATTTATAGTATCATTATGGTCTTGGGGGTATATATTATGAGATAGCTAGTGATTACATTGATCTAGGGGATTCCTTGAGAGATTTTATGAGATTCGTAGTGAAAAATAAAATATTGATGTATTCCTATTGTTATTTTATGATATTCTAATGATTCCTAGGAACTAACATAATGCCATGTTGTTTTCACATATATTCCTAGGATCTATAGATTTTGTGATGAATGGAAATGGTGATGAGAATCATTGAATGATTTCTAGGATTTTTGGTTCACACCACAAGTATGCATGTCTATGAGAACCTAGGGGATGAATCATATCCTTTTTAGGATATGTGTTATTCTAAAAGAAATCCCAAATTGAATGAAGTAGTTGTATCGAATCTCTTATTAAACATTACACCCTTGGGATTGATGATTATTATTTATATACACATCTATATTTCTTTAATTAAATTCCAAATTAACGTGAATACTCTATATTTACTTGTTATTTTATAGGCCCCTTTGGTGTAACCCTACAAAGTGGTACTCATGCCCTACTCAGGTGGCCATGTAACTTGGTTTCCAAATATGATATCACTAATCTTAGGTTCATGAATGTTTTAGTCCTCGTGATTCATGATTATGTGGGATAAATTATATTAGATTTCAAAATTACGATGAAACAAGCCTTAGTGATGGTTTTAGAACCACTTATTTTATTCTTTAATTTTTTCTATATGTATGATTGGACAATTGGTTGATAAATTTATTTATATTGGTATGCTCCTATGTCTTTATGATTATTTTATGATGATTTTCTTTTGATATATCATGATATGATTTTAATTCTTTCGTATACACTGATTACCTATGACAGATGATGTTCGGTTATTTTACACAATTTTTACTATGATATAATGGTATTGCATCCCACTAATAACACCCTAGACCCTCATTACTAGTAAGAAGCCTCCAGCGTATATGTAGGTGTCACTAAGGTCATTTAGTGATTATTAAAGAGACCCCAATAAATCGTCTTCCGTAAGAGAACATATTGTTTTATTTTGAGGATGAAATCATCCTTGATAATATTCTCTACTTTAAACGATACAAGTAAAAGTGATGAGAGGAATTTACATATTAATATGTTAATTCTAATATAAATTATGGGTCTTATAGTAACCCACCTGCATCCCCAAATGAACTAGATTCCACACTTTTTTTCTCTTATATTTTACTTCCAACTAGTGATTCTCCTCTATTTGTCCAGTCTTGATCTTTTATGGGAACAGATTACCCATCAACATTATCACATAATTTAGATCCTCAAACGAATTACCAAAAACATTTATGGATTTATGAAATTGTGTACAATGAACCTCTCTTACAATGGTTGCCTCATTATATAGTATGAGAGGTTCATATTGATATGAACCTTAAAAGGGACGATTATGGTCCAAATCAGGTGGGTTATGTGGATTATATATTTCTAATTTGTGATCAATTTACTATTCCACCTAAATGGGTATGATTCATCATGTCTCTTTTTAGAGAAGTAACATGGAGAGATTGCCTAAAGATGATTTTGTATGAGATGGAGGTCAAGATTATTATTCCATTAGAAGTGGATAATTGTGAAATATGATAAAAAATGATTATGGAAATTATTTACTTGGTAATGATTATAAAATATGTTGTGGAAGAGTAGCAGTCCAAAGATAATAGGATAAATTCCACACCAACTATAGCATTGACCAGTGATATCATACCTATCAAATGAATAGAAGTCAATAGGATTGTGTGAAATGAAAAAAATAAAATATTTGGATTATTATTAATCTCTCTATCCTTTGACAGGTAGCAAGGGTCAAGGTTTTTTATTTTAATGTGTCCTATACTATAGGTGTAGATACTTTTTAAGAAAAAAGTGGTGAGAGTTCATCATGATATTCCACTCTAATATCCTTTGGTATTTAATTGTAATGATCCATTTTAGAGAATAAAGATCCAGTTATCCAAGAATCACAACATCGATATTTTAATATCATATATATATATATATGGGTCGTAGAGGTGAGTTTTATGATCATTTGTAGTGGAAACCACCCATGAATTTGTCTCTTCTATCTTAAAAGATAAAATATACAGAAAATCAAACTTACTGTACACCTAAAATGAAATATTTTTTTCCTCTATAATGTTATTGGATAACTTTTATTTAATGGGGATAAAATAAAAAAACCATATGTTTCCTTATTATGAGTTGATTGCATCATCCAAGGGATCCCAATACATATCTTGATCAGATTGAAGAATATAAGGGATTCTAGTAACCATACCTTATGAAAAACATTGCTTCCATTAGAAGAGATAATTAGTAATATTTCTTGAATCAAGGGTACTCACCAAAAAAAGTAACTCTCTCATTTTATAGTCCTTCACGATGGACTGTATTGAATGAAGTGGTTTGGTCAATGGGTTCCATCTCATGGCACCTGAGTATTTCTTCTCACCGGTGTCTTTTTTACTGAAAACACTAATAATGGTATGAAATTACATTAATAAACTGCGAAATCTATATTGTATGGATTTATAATATTCATTGAAACAATTTAGTATATATTTATTTTCATAGTATATAATAAACAAGAGGAATATTACTGCATCTCATGTGGTTTACAATACCAATATATGGTATCATATGATATATACCATATTCAAGTTATAGGATGTAACCTAGGTGAGTCATATAATACGATTCTCCCACATTTTAGTGCATTTACAGCAATATTATATATATATATATATATATATATTTAATAACAAATTTATAAAGAACATAAAAACTCATTATGAACATACCCAAATCTCATTTGAGTACATTTTATGAAAGTTCTTAATCTTTCAACAAACACATTTCATGTAACAGAATCATTATATTAAGACTTAATTAGGTGAACCTATGGGCCTTGGTTGTAATTTAAAAAAAAATAAAAATACCAATTTTATAAATTTATGAAAAGAGAAACCTTTAGATAATTGTTAATTCATCTCATACTATTTAGGAACATGGTGTGATAACCCTCAAACAAACTCAATTATCATACAATCATGTCCCAAATAATATGTATAATTTACATTATATTTATTTCTATATAATCTTTCTTTACTTTATATTGCGTGATGTCTAGACAAGGATCATTGTCAATATTTTATAGGACAATGCATAATTTTTTTATTCTCAAAAAAATATATGCATTTCAAATGAATAAATAAAATTGCATCATTATTAGATGAGAATGTCAACTATACATTATCCACATAGTTTAGCATGTCTTGTGTGACTCCTTTGTTAATGTCCTTGAATTTTTTGAATCAAATTTAATCATGGGATATATGTATTTTCTCATTATATGACAATAAAAATACCATTTTGGTTGATCGCTAACTGATTACGTGATTAAAAAAATTACCAACCACCCGTTGAATAGATATTCTATAATGGATTTCATAATAATGATGTCAATTTTTAAAGGCACTCATTATAATTATCCATCCAACCTCATATAAGAGTTATTGATCATACCTCTAAGTATATCAATGAATTTATGGAATTACATTGTATATACTTCAACATAAAATTCTAATAATAAGAATATTCTTATTATAACTTTTTTCCACTACTAATTATAATATTTTGATATCATAATAACCCATTATACTCTTTGATGATCATCGATTATTGATAAATAAATCTTATACATTGTGGGGAATTTATCCATCCATTTTTTCATGAAAATAAAATTCTAGACCAAATTAATTAATGATAATTGTAGGTTTCCTTTATTATGAATTCATTATATTTCATTCAACTATTATATCATTATCATTTGTACAATATTCCAAGAGACTCTATATAACTCTCATGATTCTATTTCAATAATGGTTTAATCAGTGGATCTTCTAAATTATCATATATATCAACCTAATAAACATAAAAATCACCCCACTAAGTGATCTCTCATATAAAATGGTACTCATGAAGGAAATATGTGATCCTTTAGAGAGAATAAATTTCCTCCTATTGAGTTATTGGTTCATATTTGTAACTGTAATGCTTAATTGATCCTAAAATGAGAGGAATCACCAATAGTTCTAGCACCACCCAGATTTTATTATCATATTATGTTATTTATTTATTTATTTGTATTTATTCCCTTGATATTAATATTGTTTTTTATTTTTCGTTTCTAGTTTTTTCAATACAACATTAGGCACATGGGTTTCTTATGGTTTTTTCAAACTATGAGGAAATAATGTAAAATATTTTGTTCTTTATTAGTTTTTATTCACACTATTGGAACATGGTTTTATTATCCCTGAATTATTTTTTTGTTGTCATCAATGATGTGCATAGGGAAGGTCACATGGTTTTTGCAAAGTTTGGAAATTGTGTATCTAATCCATAATGTCGGCCCATTTTTTTAAATTTGTGTTCTCTATAATATCCATTCCTAATTTTTAGGCCTTGGGGGTCCTCTTTCCCCAATACATTCTACCTATGACTAGACACACTTATACCTTTTATGATATATATTTATTTAGATTTCAACTATGATTTCTTCCATATTATAACTTAAATTTTTTAGTTAAACTTCTCAAGGTCCCTTCCAAATACTTCTTTCCTTATTTTATCTTCATTTAATCTTTATCCACAGATCCTAAGGACCATGATAGTAAAATTTTAAATTAGGGTTAAACATAATATTGGAGATTTTAAGGTCTAGTCCTTGTAGACATCTTCTTCAATATTTTTTGGAATCCAACTATCATATGCATCGTGTTGTTCTTCCTTCCATGGTAGGTGTTTCAATGTAATCTATTTTATTGACATGTATTAAATGATTTAGTTTCCATTAATCCATTCATTATCAAATTATAATCTATATTGTTCCCTTGATGTGTACAGAAATATTGTTCATGAAATTTATCACTTTGTATAATTGGTTCTTTATGATATTATGATTTAATTTATCGAATTCACTATATTATTATTCAATGTGAGTATGTCAATTCCATCGAGTATATTGTTAAAAGGATTTTTAAATTTAAACTTGTGTTTTACACCAATCTGTGAAATCATAGAGGGTTTTGTGATATTAATTTTATGATTTGTTTTGGAATGTCCATTTAATATAGTAGGATATTGATTTTAATTTGGTTTTAGTATTTAAAATTAATTTCAAATGATATATTAATTTCCAAATAATTTCAAAATTCAATTTTAATGTATGTCAACTAGAAATGGATCTTTAAAGTAAATATCTATATGTGTGTGATTCCAAATAAACATTTCAAAAGAATATTTAAAAAAATAGAAGAGGAATTTGAATTTATTTTTGAAAAGCCCTCAACATTGATACCCAATTTGGTATGAAATTTATGCTATTTCCGCTTTAAGGAAATTTAACTGATTATTATTACGTATTTTTTTATGTTTATTCATGATTATGAAATTATTTTCTTCATGTGATGATGTTAGATAATATATAACATATACTTTTTTTGTTATTTTTTTTATTGTGATCATTTTTAACTTATTTATTCTAACTAACACTTGATTTACTACATGTGAACCATGTCAACTAAGTGATTTATCAGGAAATATGGTACACTACTTACCTCACACTTGAGCTAGATTCCCAATGTGGTATGATTTTGTAAAACTAGTAGTTTTCTCTTGACGAGGCCTATATAATAAATTTTGATGGACCAGGAAATTTGTTAGGACATGATGTTCTCCAATAGTAGGTCTTATGTTTTAAACTTTCTAGGAATGTCACTATTTTGCCCCTATTGTGTTTCCCATGTCCCATGTTCATTTTTTTTGATTACATCAAGAGGATTTAATCATTAAATTTTAATCACCCTTTGTTCAATTGAATTATATGGCACCATTATGCTGGTAATACTTTTTTGGTTTCCTTGAAATATGGTTACAGATGTTTTACTACTTTGATTTCCATCACATTGTAGATTGTGTTTCATTTAACTAGATAAAAGTGTGGTTTGATGTAATATTTTGTTATAGGAAGATAATAGTGGTTAATAATTTTTTTATGTAAATCCATTAATTTCATTTAAAATATGCAAGGGTTTATTTTAAAGTGAATATTTATATTAATTTCAAATAGAAGTTTTGTTGAATTGGGAATTTAAAAATTAATGTGTTTTTACATATATTTTAAATATATATTAGTTTAAATATTATTTTATAAATATATTTTAATGTATCTTTATGGAAATATTATTTTTATTGAATTTTATTGAATCCTTGGTCAGATCCCACTATGAAATTTTACCCCATACCGTTCATACAAAATTAAGTGTATGTAGCACTTGTGTTTTATTTTAGGAGACCAATATATGACACTTTTTGTTTTGGGTTGTTTTTCCCTTTGGACATTGTTTTTGGATTTTTTCAGTAGTTTTGGTCCACATAGAGTTGGTTTGTTCACTTATTCGGTTTATTTAGGTTTATGTTGTGATATTGTGTATTGGAATTCTCATCCTTTAATATTTATTTCCTTCTTTTATTTCATCTTATATATTTTTTGTTTTATACTATGGGTCTATTATATATATGAAATGAGTTTTGGATTTTTATTTTGTTTTATGATTCATGTTTCTCTAAATTATTTAAATCAAAAATAGTTTTTATGAATTGAATATTAGATTTTTTATTATTTTTGAGTAATAATATTTTTGTAGTTATCCACTATACGATCATACCATTATAGATATCAGTGTATTTCTATTTTATTTTTAATATTTGTTGTATGGGAAAATCATTCACAAGAGATATTTTTTATTCCCAAGAACTTTTTTTTTCAGAATTTTGGGATTAGGAATGCCCTCTGATACATGAGGTGCATCAAGTCAACTGACATGTTAGTATAGCCAATTTTGGTTCATTACAAATGGAATTAGAGCCGAGTTTCCCATAAATGAGATAGGTTCATGATGGGTATTATTTTTATTTATGGAGTTCCTTGTTTTAAAGGAGTATAAAATGGGTGGGACTCAAAAGAAAACCATTGGTGGGTTCTTCATCAACACCGTTCAAGAAGATTCATGATTTTACCTTGGTTTTTCAGATTTATAATTATCTTCTACTCTCTATTTCGATTCATTTATAACGGATTGTTGATTAAAATTTTGGTTGGGTGACAAATAATGTGGTATTATAAGTTTTATTAGAGAATTATAATGTTTTTGGGGGTGAATGTGGATGAAGAACAAGGGCTTCAAGGTTGTCTCTAAATGAATGGTATACCATACATGTATCATTCATAATAGTTCTGCAAACTTTACAACACCTAGGAAAATGCACACACAATCCCCCGGATCATTAATCCAAATCATGCCATCCTATTATTCTCCCCAGAATTAGTATTTTTGTTCCTTCACATGATTATAAGATTCTACTAATGTCATTTTCACTTTCTAGAGATGAATTAAATAAAAAAAATTATGTTTTATTATTTGTGGTTTTTTTCGGAGATATATCGTGATCTTTTAATGTAAATGTAAATTTTTAAAGGATATTTTTATGTAGGAATGTAAATTTAATAACAATGTAGTTTCAAAAAATAGTTTTGATCATTTTAATGACATTTTACTTCTTTTATGGGTTTTCATGTGATCAAAAACAGCTCGAATAAAAAAAGGATTGAAATAAAGTGATTCATTATGAAAAACTATTATTATTATTTATGGATGAATTTAATATTTTAACATTTAATAGAGAATAAAATAGTCTTTGTTCTGTTTTCAAAATGAAATGGATCATTTTGGAAAGGTTGATTTCAGAAAAATGTTTTGGTATAATGTACTTTATGTTTATTATTAGAATATAGTGATTTACAAGAAAGTAATTTCTTAAAGATATTTTGATGTTTGAGGGGTTATACTTTATTTTGATTACAAAAATTGAATTGGTTTTTCATTGCATTGTAAAAAAAAGGTTTTTGGGTGTTCAAGGGGAAAAATATTTTTCCATGAAATGTTTTAAAATATTGAGTAAATGAATTAGAGATTTGGATTTTGGTAATTTTGGTAAAATGAAATTTTATTATTTTTTATATATAAAATTAATAATTTTTAGGTGTTGGATTCATTTTTATGTGTAGATGGTTTAGTGAAATTAATTTTAAAAGGGGGAAATTATTTTGAAAGTGGTTTTTTTATTGAGTTTTGATTCTGATTTATCCCCTTATTTATTATCTATTCATTTTTAACTAATGAAACTGAGTTTTTTAAGTAATGATTCTTTCTAAATAAATTTTTAAATACAATATGGTTTTGAATAAAAAGGGATGGTCCATTTATTGTGAGGAACCTTTTTAAGATACCTCTTTTCCTTAAGGTATAGTTTATCTTTTTGGTGACTCTACCACGACTCGAAATAGTGTAGTGGATCCTGAAACATCTATTATTTTGGGCTATGTAGAGTACTTCTTTGATCTATTTCCTCCATAATTTTATTTTGATCTATATTATATTGGGTAAATAGTATATTTAGAAAAAAAATTAGGGTATCCTTAATTCAATGGAAACTCCCTAGGCATCCAGAGTGAATGTTTTCTTTAGTATTCCAAAAGAATATTTCCATGTTTCATAGACATTCATGTATACATTGTTTTTCAAATGATTATAGGGTTTTGGTGGATTCAATTTATTTCATTAGAGGTTGATTAGATATTATTATGCGGCAATTATTTTTAAATTCTCTGGGTTTTTCTACATTGGAGCTTAGGGGATATATATTGTTCTTACTGTGTATATGCTCAGTGATTATCATATTCCCATGGGAACCATTATGTCATTTCTATTTTCAAGATATTTTTTAGTGGATTGAACATAATAACATTGGGTATGGTATTGCAGGTTTAGAATGAGTATATTTTAGTTTTTCATTTGTTGGATCTATTTTGATTATACTGGATGCGACATGGGTGTCATTCCTGGGGTGAGGTTTTGGGTTACACTATTTTCAAGCTCCCTGGCCAAAAGTGAGAACTAAGTTATCCCATGGTAATGTTTTATTTCATCGAGGATATTATAGCAACACTATTTTATGGTGTTCTTGGAGGGTTACTGGATTAGTGTTTTCCTTATATCATTTGAATCATATTTCTTGAATGGTTGGTGTGGTTGATATTGTAATTGTGTTTTATTTTGGGTATACGTGGATACATTTTTTCTTAGTGATGTGAATTTTGCTAAATTTTTCCCCTATTTTCCACCATTTTAAATGAATCCTAAATGATGGGGATTCCTCACTAGTCTTATGTGTACTTTTAAAAATGTGTATTTCTTTAAAATTATTTTTCTTTGAGTTGTCGATGGATATATGATGATGTGTTGTGTTGATCATGAGGAATTTTTTTGTGTTTTCTATTTTGTTGTAATATGGGGTCTCTTCTAGTTTCCCATCTCTACCACCACATCTTTAGGGTTTTCAAATTCAATCTTTTTTTTCACACATCGTTAACTAATGACTTTTAAGAGGTAGAAAGTGTTATGATAAGAATTATTTGTTATAACTCATCTTTTATATTTCATATTATTTTATTAAATATTTTATTAAATATTTTTATTGTTGTCACTTACCTTAAGTTTCTATTATATTTTTATCATTATTTACGTTTTTAGGTTCAAATTATAGGAACATGGTTTTTTAATAGTTATGAAAAATCATTTTTTAGACATTGAAAACATAAAACTATTTATCAGTGGTGATTTTTATTGGTGGAATAATGTTTTCCTCGATGTGTGGTCAAACCATGTGTTGTGGCCATGTGTTCATAGTAAAGGGAGAACAATTAGTGCCAAGATTGGAAAACTGTGCATGCAAACCATTTGGTCTACCCAATTTCTTAAATTTTTTTATTTTGGAAGAACCCTTCTTAGGTGTTTTAATCTTTAATAATGCTTGCTCTCCTTTCTCACTCAGCCCATGAAAAGGAGCACCTTTAGAAATCTCCACATAATTTTTATGGATTTATCCATTATTTTCATACATGTTTGAGCTCTAAATATAATGGTATACTCCGATAGGTATCACTATTGGAAATTAAGGTTATACCAACGTTTCTAAACCGTTGGTTTAGGCTGGAAAACCATTGGTATATCCTATACCAATGGTTTTCCAAAACATATGGTAGTAAGACATGAAGAAATCCCTATACAAACTGTTTGATCTAAACCTTTGGTATATGACACTGTATGCATTGATTTACCAATGGTTGTAGGCTAACCGTTGGAATATGTTTACCCTAATGGTTGGGATGACCATTCATTTCATCTAAACCAACTATTTACAACTGTTGGTATAGAATTTTTTACTAACGGTTTCAATGAACAATGGGTATATAGTAAAGAAGAAACACTATAAAAATGGTTTTAAGACATTGGGATAGTTTTTTCCCATAGTTTATTGAAACCGAGGGAAAAAATTTTGCTCAAAGTATACCAACAGGTTAAAACTGTTGGTATTGTGTATTTCCAGAACTATTGCATAGCGACCCCTCCAGTAGCCCCTCCAGTATACACCTTCATAAAAAATAGTACAAAAAACACATACAAATATACTTAACACACCATAAAAACCACCTACAATAACACAAAAAAACACATAAAACCAAAAAACACTTCCAACCATGTCACGTACTACAATTCCCTATTTCAATCTGCATATGACAAAAATCATCTAGTAGAGTTGAATAATAGTTTCAATAACTGAAACATTATTTACACCCATTTGAATCTCCATATGACAACCACTCTTCCAGTAGTAATTGACTTCACCCCTGCACAACCCCCCAACCATCACAGCCCGCCCACCTCCCCATCATACTCTAATAGACAGAATAGTCTGAGAAATATTTATTAGATTTGAATAAGAGTTTGAAATTGGCTCAAATCCCAATTTTTTTTATGATCCTAGATTTGGGTATGTAATGATTTTTGATGAATTTTCCATTGATATTTTATTTTCTATAATATATCATGAAAAGGTATTTTCTTAGGAGTCTCATCACTTAAGACCCCATGAGTGAAACTACCCAACTCATGAAAAAGAGTTTTTGACTATCGTTGATGAGAGTAAATTTTGGAGACACCACCTCTATAATTAGTGACATGTTATATATACAAGCTAAATGTTATAGTAATATAATTTATTCTAATGTGAACTAAATCATTTTCAGATGTGTTGGATAAAATACATGTAGATTTTCAAATTTGAAATGGAATATGTTATTTGTAAAGGAAATGTTAGTTTTGATGCACTAAGAAGGAAGATGAAGGAGGTAGGGGTGTTAATGTCAGATAATAGGTGAATGGTAAAGTCTTTGTTTATATACTCTATAGTGGTAATAACATAGTATAATTGGGTGTAGGTTTTTATACGCATAGTGATCATGCCCAATTTGGTTGAATAAGTGGATGGTGAACATGTGTCTGATCCAGAGTGTGTCATGATGCATATGAGGTTGACAAAAAATAGTCTCCTTCTAGGATGTGTTATAGTCATATATGTTGCACTACTATTTAATTTAAGGTTGACACTTCTTTATTCCTGATAAAAATAATTTATGAGACCCTATCATGCTTAATAGTGAAGATAAAGGTGACGACACATAATATCCTTAAAAAAATTGGATCCAATTGAATCATGCCCAAAATACCCTCTTTAACCCAACCATCCTACCACAGGACTTTGACAAGTGGCAGCATATTCCCTCGCTACAATTTATTGATGTTGTGAAATTAAACCCCTCAATTATTGAATTGGTTTGGTTTTGGAGGATCATATTAAGATCTTTTGACAATGAAAAAATACCCAAAATGATCTATCCTAAAAAAGAAACATTTATAGAAAATTAAAAACGTCTGAAAATGGATTTTACCTAGGAGTGGTTTTCTTCTTCCTAAATCTAACTCAAAAGTTTGATGAATCATGCCATGAAAATAAATCTGAAAATGGGGTATAGAAACTGACCCATGGTTTCATGGTCATTACAAAAGGATAAAGTATGGAACTCTTTACATGATTTAAAATTCATGTAGAACTAAAATGATCAGAAGTTCAACTTGTGATGGTCTGCAAGAATGGAACTATATGTTTATTGACCTTAGTGAGAATATTATTAATGTTCTTAAGTATATGAACACTAAATGGTACAAGTATAGTGTGATCTATTGATCAGAGTTGGATTCCACCACATCGTGACTCATATTGAGGCGGGGTTGACTCATACACGTAAAAATGGCCAATGTATCGTTGTCCTAATGTATCAACACAATACAAATATGATTGTTCAATTTTCCATATGTCAATTGTTGTTATCACTTAAACTGTTGTTGATTTCAAAAAAAGTGAGACACTTAGAGTGATACCAGCCACACCGTGCCTCATATGGAAGCAAATTTGAATCATACACGTCACAAATGACACATGTATCATTTTACTAATGTATGAATAAAATCTAAAAGTGTTTTGTCAGTTTTCTTTATGAAAGTTTTTGTTTTCACTTAAAATAATTTCCATTTCAAATAAAATAGAGACACTTTGAGTGTTATCGGTCATGCCTTGCCTCCGATTAAGGCCAGGCTGACTCTTACACATCACAAATGACCCATGGATCGTTGTGATCATGTATAAACACAATTCAAATGCATTTTATTGGTTTTCAATATTCCAGTAGTTGTTTTCACATAAAATGCTCTCCATTTCAGACAAAAGTGAGACACTTTAAGTGATACCGGTCACACCGTTCCTCTAATTGAGGCGGGGTTGACTCGTACCTGTCAAAAAAGATCCATGGATCATTTCTCTAAATTATCAACACAATCCAAATGCTTTTGGTTAGTTTTATATATGTCAACTATTGTTTTCACTTAAAATCTTATCCATTTCAAATAAAAGTGAGATACTTTGTGTGGTATCATCCACACTGTGCATTATATTGAGGCGGGGTTGACTTGTACACATCAAAAATGACCCATGGAACATTTCCCTAAATTATCAACACAATCCGAATGCGTTTGATCGGTTTTCAGTATGCCAGTTGTTATCACTTAAAATACTCTCCATTTCAAATATATGTGAGATACATTGAGTGGTATCGGACACACCGTGCATCAGATTGAGGCAGGTTTGACTCATAAATGTCAAAAATGACACATGTATCTTATTCCTAAAGTATCAATACAATCCGAAAGCGTTTGTTCTATTTTATATATGCAAGTTGTTGTTTTCACATAAAATCCTATCCATTTCAAATAAAAGAGAGACACTTTGAGTTATATTGGTCACACTGTGCATCAAATTGAGGTGTGGTTGACTAGTATATGTCACAATTGACCCATGGATCGTTTTTCTAATGTATCAACACATTCTGAACGTAGTTGGTTGGTTTTCCGTATGCCAGTTTTTGTTTTCAATTAAAATTTTGTCCATTTCAAACAAAAGTTAGACACTTTGAGTGATACATGTCACACTGTACCTCGAATTGATGTAGGGTTGACTTGTTCCTATCACAAATTATATGTGTATCGTTGTGCTAAAGTATCAACACAATCTGATTGTGTTTTATCGATATTCTGTATGCCAATTTTGTTTTCACTTAAAATCTTGTCCATTTCAAATAAATGTGAGACACTTTGAGTGGTACCGGCCACACCGTGCATCTGATTAAGGTGTGGTTGACTCGTACACATCAAAAATGACCCATGTATTGTTATCCTATATTATCAACACAATCCAAATGAGTTTGATCGGTTTTCTATGTGCCCATTTTTTCACTTAAAATGTTGTCCATTTCAAATGAAAGAGAGACACTTTGTGTGATACTAGTCACATTGTGCCTCATGTTGAGTTGGGGTTGACTATTACACGTCCCAAATGACCCATGGACAATTTTGATAAGGTATCAACACATCCTGAATGCGTTTGGTCGATTTTCTGTATTCCATTTGTTGATTTCACTTAAAATGTTTTCTATTTAAAAAAAAGTGAGACACATTTAGAGATATCGGTCACACTGTGCCTCAAATTGAGGCGGATTTGACTCATACCAATCAAAAATGATCTATGGATCATTGTTCTAATGTATCAACACAATCCAAATGCGTATAGTCAGTTTTTCGTATGCCAATTATTGATTTCACTTAAAATACTGTCCAATTCAAATAAAAGTAAAAATTCTGAGACGTACCGGCTGCACCATGCATCGAATTAAGGCATGGTTGACTCGTACAGATCAAAAATGACCCCTGGATCACTGTCCTAAATTATCAACACAATCCAATGTGTTTGACCAGTTTTTTGTATGCTACTTGATTTCACATAAAATTTTATCCATTTCAAATAAATGAGAGACACTTTGAGTGATACCAGTTATACCGTGCATTAGATTGAGGCAGGGTAAACTAGTTCATGCCACAAATGACCCATGGATTTCTATGATAATGTATCAACACATTCAGAATGGGGTTGGTCAGTTTTCTGTATGACTGTGGTTTTTTTTCACTTAAAAGGTTGTGCATTTCAAACAAAAGTGCGACACTTTTAGTGATACTAGTCACACCGTGCCTCGAATTGAGGCGGGGTTGAATCATACCTATCACAAATGATCCATGGATCATTTTTCTAATGTAGGAACACAATACAAAGGTGTTTGGTCAGTTTTCTGAATGACAATTTTTTGTCACCTAAAATCCTATCCATTACAAATAAAAGTGAGACACTTTTAGTTGTACCGGCCACACCGTGCATCGTATTGGGGAGGGGTTGACTCGTACACATCAAAAAATGACCCATTGATTGTTTTCATAATTTATCAACACAATCCCAATGCGTTTGTTTGGTTTTATGTACGCCAGTTCTTTCCACTTAAATTTTTTCAATTTCAAATAAAAGTGAGACACTTTGAGGGATACTGGTCACACTGTGCCATATATTGAGGTGGGGATTACTATTATACATCAGAAAAGACACATGGATCATTGTGATGAATTATCAACACATTCAGAATGCGGTTGGTTGGTTTTCCATATGCCAGTTGTTCTTTTCACATAAAATTTTGTCCATTTCAAATAAAAGGGAGACACTTGAGTCATACCGGTCACACTGTATCACAAATTGAGGTGGGGTTGACTCGTAACTAAATCCAATGATCTATGGATAGTTGTTCTAACGTATCAAAACAATCCAAATACATTTGGTCGGTTTTTCTTATGCCAATTGTTGTTTTCACTTCAAATCCTGTCCATTTCAAATAAAAGTGAGACACTATGAGCTGTACTGGTAACACCATGCATCAGATTGAGGCGGGGTTGACACGCCACATCAAAAATGACCCATGGATCATTGTACTAATTTATAAACACAATCCAAATTCATTTTATCGGTTTTCCGTATATCGGTTGTTTTCACCTAAAATGTTGTCTATTTCAAATAAAAGTGTGACACTTTAAGAGATACCAGCCACACCGTGCATTGGATTTTGTGGGGTTGAGTCGTACACATAAAAAATGTTGTCTTGGGTACACTGTTTCCCTCGAGAAGTGGCACAATTTCACTGAACTATGTGCCAACTATGAACCAAAAATTTTTGGGTAAAAATACTATATTTTATCTAAAAATTATAAAGTGAATACACAGGAAAAGTAAAATACAAAAAAATATAACAATTACCTCGTAATTAACTAATGGTTATGACACATGTCCAACCATGAACCCATATGGAGAGTACAACCCCCCCCCCCCCACCTGGATAGGCCCCCACTCTATCCCCCACCTCACCCCCACCCCACACCCACCCCACCTACACACCCCCCATCCCCACCCGAAAAACATGAAATTGAAATTAAAAATACCATAAATATGATTTTTTTCTTCCAACAAACGCAAATATTATGCCTCTACTCCAAATGCTATAAACGACGACTTATTTTTTTTGCAACTTCGATGTTGTTCACAAAGTTCAAGGATGAATTAAATAATGTTTTCCTATTTAATAATACTCTTTTGAGTTTTCTAAAATTAAATAAGAAGGTTTAGAAAAGAAAATAAAAGTTTTAGAAGTAGGATTTTTATGGAGGGTTATGAAATTTCTAATTAAATATCTCCAACACATATAGAAGATAAATAATTCAGAATAACCTATAACCAAAACATAATTTTAAATGAAGAGATACCTCAAATGGGTGTTAAACAAGGATAATTAAATTTGAAAGCGAACTAGGGTGGTATCGAGAGAACTCCCTAATGGATTATGAATTGCTAAGTAAATCTGTTAATGATACTAATATGAATAACTATTTATATATTTACATTGGTTTTATTGATGGATAATGATATTATTTTTCATGTCTGGAGTTGGGATGACCTCAAAACACCGAATGTGGTACCACTCTATAGTTTTGAGAATATATTATCAAAAGCTATGAAGATTCCACCTGTAAACATGACAACATTATATCAGTGCCTACTAGAATTTCATGACATTTAAGCGATATATGTTTTGTGAGAATCCTAGGCATTATAGGGATGTTCATGAATGATGGTTTTTTCCTTATGTGTATTTAATTCTGTAACGAGGATGGGTTATTCCATTTAACCTATGTCATAGTGTAAGTTTAGGATGAGTTCTTGCATTTAACTAGTGTTCTAGTTTATGTTTAGGTGAGGTGATATAGAAACTAGGTTAGGCATGTCATTAGAACATGGGTTATTCCATTTAACCATGTAGTTTTTGATTTCAGGTATGATAGTGTTTTGGGTGAGCTAATTACTACCCATTTTATAGTATAGACAACACATCATATGGGCATACCTATGAAACAAAGGCATGTTTAAATGGGACGTTTCCCGCACCCCATTTGACCAAAAATACTTTTCACCATAAGGGACTGGCAATGTATATTTACATGGATATCCATGTCATCTGCTCTATGTACATTCCCAGAACACTAGATTATCATAGACACCATGTGAACCCTTATACAAACCATGTGAACCCTTATACAAACCATGTGAACCCTTATACAATATATTCATTATTACAACCATTAAAAAACAAATTATTAAACTAAATAATTTTTCAATGATAATAAAATTGAACATAAATCAATAATACTATTAGATTTATCATGTAAAATAAAGGAATACTATCTTACATCCTAAATGAACAGGCACAACCATGATTAGTTCCCATAGATCTCTCCTTTCTTCCATATCAAAAGAGAAAAAAATAGTTGCAGAAAAACAAAACCAAGGTAAAAAAATGGTTGCAGAACAAACAACCCAAGGAATAACATACAACTTTAATGTGTAGAAGAAAACCGTTCCTTTATTGACGATAGATCGATCAGTGGAAGATGTTCGGAAGGATGGGGAAGAGGGAGATTTGATTTTGCGCACCAAACGAGTGGAGGGGGACCTGTAATAGAGCAGAGGGGGAACTGGTTGCCCGATCTGCATTTAGTTGAAAACTTTCCCAATGGTTTGTAAAGACCACTGAGAATAAGGCCTATACTAACGGTTTTTATAAACTATTGGTAAAAGGAGGAAAAATGTGAGGCATATACCAACGGTTCACACAAACCGTTGGTGAAACACCCACAAACTCTTATATTCCAATAGTTTTAAGAAAACAGTTGGTATACATAGTCATTCCAAATGATTTAGATAAACCATTGGGATATAAGCATTGGTAAAAGTGGGATTTCAAGTTGTGTATCATCCTTTTACTTCTTTCCATCTTCCCTATTGGTTCTAACCTATCCAGTTGTCCCTAGAAACCTTGTGAGTCAATTTTTGGGTGGGAGTTGATCTTAATATTAAGTGTTATTCCATATAGGGAATGTAGACATCATCTTCACATTTTTAGCTCCCTGTATCATAGGCGACATATTCCATCAGATTCCAATGTAGTAGTATCTATGACATCCCATTTCATGAAGTCTATTGAATTTTTGTGTTTCCGTGAAATACGTTCTTACAAAATTATAAATATATTTTCTTTTCATAGTCGTTTTCAAAATATTTTTCTTGAAATATATCACATTAAATAAATGGTTCTCTATGGTTTTATATTTTAAACCATGGATTTTTTTCTATTCCTGAATATCCAAATTCTCTTGGAGATCTTTTTAAATGAATATATAATTTCAAAGGGTGATTGACATTCATGAGAGTTCAACAAGAGTTTAATTTAAAATTAAATCTATTTGGTTTTAAAAAGACCAATCATTGGTGATGGTTCACAATTTCATGAATGTTTTGTCATTTGAAATGGTTTTATAAGGATTTTTCTAATTACAAATGGGGTTTTAATACATTTTCAAAATAAATATTTTTAATTTTCTTATTTTGTGTCTATAAAACCAATATCAATTTTAATGTGTCATTTGATAATTTTGGAAAGTAATTAAATTTTTTTATAAATACACAACTTTGATCATCTTGTTTGATATCCCTTATTGAATATTTTTCCATTTAATGGATGTTTTTTTGATATTATTAAGTTCTTATTGATGAATATGAATGGGTATGAAAGGGTTATCTTCATGAGAGGGTATTGTAGCTGAGACTTGAAATAAAAATTACGATATGTTGATTCATGTGATGATCATTGAATAATTGTTTCTCCCATCCCTTGATTAACTATATGGTAATCTTAGTAACTAAGTCAATAGTACAATTATATAATAATAACGTTATCTCACACACTAGATTTTGTCCCTTAGATGTTTAGTTTTCTCAATATAAGGGGTCCCACAACGTAGAAAATATGTTTATGATGGTTGTCTTGTGTATTTTATTAGGATGGAATATAGGCTGATAATTTCTCCCCCATATTTTAACATCTAGGACAATCTACAATTTGCAAATAGAGTGGTTTCTATGTCACTCCATCATTGTTGATGATTTCATCTAACTTAGCCTTTCCATTCTATTTTATTAATCACATTGTTTAGTAGGATAATATGGAATCATTTCACTACTAATATTTATATCTTTTCTTATTTCAATAGATTATGGTAAAAGGTATATTTGTCCTTTATTTTTGTTTGTTGTGTGGTTTTTGTCTCAAATATTTTGATGAAAGTAGGATTTTATCAAATATTTTTCCAATCTTAAAAAGGATTATTTGATTGAAATTGTTTCTTATTTTTATTAATGAAATTTGTTTCCATTCAAATAAAAAAATATTTTAATGTAAAAGTTTTATAAATTTCAAATATAAGTGTTGTTGGAAGGGTTGTTTTAAATTGTATGATATGTCACATGATTTTTTAGTATTTATTGGGTGAGAATATATTATATAATTATATTGGAAACATGTATTTTGGAAATGTAATTTGTAAATTATTATATGTAATCCTTTATATGATCACACGAGGAATGTTTCTTGGTCTATATTTAAACTACTGGGTGTATGAAACTGTCATTTTTTTCTTTCAGTAACCCTTTTCTTACCCATTGGTGCTCTAAGAAGGTTGTCAATCAAGATGTTCTAATGAGAGGTGGTGAGTGGACATTTGACAGATTGACTTATTACTTTCACTGATCTATTTTTCTAGTTTTATGTTAGGATTTTTTGTATTAGCATTCCAAGTTTTTTATATTTATTTCCTCCATGTAGGTCTTCTTATATCTCTGAAATTTCCCAATCTATATCCATTTTATTTAATAGAATCGTTTTTTATGTTTATTTTTTATGATGTTAGATATTTTATTGAATGAATTAAATCATACATAATTGTTATGAATTGTTTTCTCCTTAATTTATTGGGTTCAATTATTTTTATTATTTTAGTCTAATTTATGGTCGTACCATGCCAAATTATTGTTTATTTTTTAATGGGGATTAATTCTTAAGAAAGGGAAAATCATTCCTCATATATTTTTCTTTGATAATAATGAACCATTATATAGGAAATTGGTTATTGGGAATTCCCTTTAGACCTATTGTAATATTTGGCTCTGTGATGTGTGGGGTTTGAAAAGGTCTAAAGGCCACTCCCAATCCCCAAAGTTTTGGATTAGTGAGGTTTGGGTTTTATTAGATGACATGGCTCAGTTACGTGTAGGGTTTTTCTAGGTCAGTTCTTTGTAATTTTATTGATATAAATTTTTATCCATATAGCATCCTTCATATAATTAGATGTCATAATGTACTCATCCCCTTTTGTTGAAATATTTGGAACTCTTTGAACCGATTACTCCAATATTTTGGGAAATAAAAAAATGATGTTGATATTTCATTTCATCTAAATCATATTGGAATGTTTCATCTATATAACTAGAAAGCATCAAACAACTTAATAGATATATTAAGACAGGGGTGAATTAGTGTAGCCCCAAAATATAAATTTTTAGTTATTCTAGAAAATGACACACATTTAGTGGTTAAGATCTAATTTTCTCATTGTAATGAAAACAAAAATTGATGTCTATAAAATTTATAAAAATAAAGAAGAGAAAAGAAAATACATGGATTTCAATGATTTAGCCTCAAAGTGAGAGACTATTTCTTGCTGCATCCCGTTGTTAACCAATGAAAAATATTTCCAAATAATTTTTCATAGAAATATAAATATTTGGATCAGTTTTTATCCAAATGCATATTCTTCCCAACACATAAACTACTATCGTGGGCACTATTGTCACCCATCAATTATAATGAATAATGCTACCACTAACAGGAAGGACCTTTGATAACTTTTTGTTTCATAATAAATTAATAAGTAACCTGCTTCATTGATATAGTATATTGGATTAATTAAAATTCCAACTCACTACTACAAGATATGTATCCCAAAAAATATTTTGAGAGAGAAAAATATGAAATTATCATTTATGAAATCATGAAATCCCTTCAGCGGCCTTATTCTTCTAAAATTTCTTGATAAAACAAAATTTTCACGATTAAAAACATATTTTCATTTAAATATACCACACATTAAGTATTTACATCATCCTATTATCTTTTACCTAGTCTTTCTCAAAACAGTTCTTAGTGTAAAAATGAGAAATATTATTATTTTTGCAATTTTCAATTTCCAATAGCGTCAACATTAGAAAATGCCCAATTTCATAGAGAATTTATATTGTCCTATTATTTTTAGTATCAATAAATATAATACAAAGAATTCCATTTTACCCACCATCTATAAACAAAAATATAAAAATGAAATTTTTTGTTCCATATTATTTTATTTAGATTGATCACTTTCTTCATTCTGTTTCACAACTTACAAAATTTAATGTTCCAAAACTAACATCCTCATCATTATCTTCACATACCAGCATCTTCAAACATATCAGTAGTACTCAGTGAAAATGTAACTCATTTAATATTAATAAAATTAATATTATTCAATAGTAAAACTTATGAATTATCAATTACTAACAAATAATACACTCATGAGATGGAAACTTTTTAATAGGTCAACTTATCATGAAATCGTGGCTTCAAAATCTCTCAATCATTTGAAAACATAGCATTAATCTTTAAAGGTTTTACTAGTGGTTTTAGGAACATAGAAACATCAATGCATCATCCCATTCATATCAACATTATTCATTAAAACCAACCCAGTTTCATTGTTATTTCTTCACAATAATTTTTTTCATTAATGATGTTTTAATTCATGCTTTGTGAATCATGGAATATTTATAATATTAGAATAAAAATTTATTAGTATCTTTTTGGGCACTGAGTACCAGATTTTAGATTATCAAGTTGAAATTCTGTAGGAAATAAGGATTTAATTAACATAGACACATTTTAATGTTGAAATGATTCATATACTTTCATCCTCAAAGGATACACCTTAATGTTTCAGAATGATATTTACTACATTCATAATTATGGGATCATCCTTTTGGACATAGAACGATCCATATGACATTTATCCAAATGAAATCATCCTTATGAGATCTAAAGTTATCCATATAGATTCATGGTTATATAGAGATTCATATTTACATTTATTAAAGATTATAATCAATAATATTTAAAATCATAATGTGACTCCCTTATATGTTTTCAATATTTTTTATTTAATTTAATCTTTTGGATTTTTTTCATTTCATGCAATACTGAATAGTGTTTTTATATAAAATCACTATGTTTGGATTTCATAATATAAAACACCAAGTTAATATTTACCTACACGAGACAATTATATTAGCTTTTGATGCCTGAATCACTATTTTGTATTGTAATACACACAATACCATTTCCCTTTGATAACTTGTGTAACATGTAAGTTATAGTTTTACAAAACTAAATTATACTTTTAATATTGTTATTAATATATCGGTATAGTTACCACCAAGCCATTGGAATAGACGTATGGAATAATACTATGTAAACATTGAAAATAATATTTACACATGTATATAAAATTACTAAATTGGATATCAATTAATTGAAATGAATGTATAAACTATTTTAAAATAAAGAAATTACTTTTCTGAGAAATATATTTTTCTATATACAAATGTTTTTCCCAATAATTTTAACAAAATTTTAAATATTTTTTTCAATAAAAATTATATATCATATATTGTGTCAATATTTTTTATACGCATAAAATATATTTTATAAATATAATATGAGAATAAATAAACTTCTATGAATTAAATAATTATTTTAGTAAAAGGTACTTTAACCACCTTATAATAGAGAACCCATTTTAAATATAATTTTTTAAAAGCTTATAATTTTTAATTGAGAAAATAAAATCTATTTTTAAATGTGAAATCTATTAATTTACTTTGGTTGATTTTTTTGGTATATTTATGAAAATATTCATATTTTTAGAAATATTGAATTATACTAAAATTTAGTTCAAGAATACATTTTTGTCCAATATGTTTTTATAGTTAAATACTATTTTATTTTTTAAATTATATTATGATCAATTTTATACCATTTAAACCAATTTATTTCATTTGAATCAATTTCACATTAAATTTATATATAAAAAACAGAGAAAACTTTTGAACATTTTTACTTTAAAAACCCGCATCGTCTTCTCATCTGCGGGATTAACATTAAAATAATTTTTAACAATTATGTGATTATAATTTAGAAAAATTCATTCCATATTTGGAATAAGAATAATTTATAATTTATAATACCTTTATCTTATTTTTTGACTAAAAAGATTTGAAAAAGTAAAAAAAAAATTATAGTGATTAATGTAAAAACAAGCTTACATAATGGGTAAACTTTAATATAAAAAGGATAAATAACCTAGAAACAAGTCATAAATCAATTTGGATGGAAATATTTCCATCAATAACCGTATTGGATCAAACATTAACTATTATTTTAGGCATATGATGTATGAGAGACCTCTGAATAATGTTTACATTGTTATATTTAAAAAATGCCACTTCTCATCCTCTATAAAAGGGGACTCACCCCCACTAATTTTCTCAATCCTATCAATAAACTATGTATCATCCAAAAACTTACCATATATCCTCTAAAAATTCATCACATCTTTCTGGATTCCCTTCATTAGTCATTAATCTAAAAAAGGAAGACCTTTGGTGAAAATTAAGAGGAGTTACCTAAAGATGTGGTAACATTATTCCCCAATCTCGATTATTTTATTTCCATTCTCCACCATATTATCTCTTATATTTTACATTATTATATGAAATTAATGTAATCATAAATATTCATAGTTTTTTTTATTATATGGTTTTGGCCTACACTTACACACATATCCATTTAATGGGTAACAAGATTATAATTATTGTGTATGGTGAACTAACACCTCATTAAATGATGTTGTTTAGTTTTTCCCTTACCACCTATCACGGTTGGTCATTATGATGAAAAATAAATTTTTATATGATATTTATGATATTTATTTTTTCTATATTATTAGATAATTATTATAAAAATCATACCTTCAAGCTTTCCATTTTAGGTAAATATGATAACATCGCCTGTTTACGTGTGGACTACCGCCTCCTCAATGCGATGTGATTCATTCACACTTTAAATTGAATATATTAAGGATAGTATTACTAAAAATATATGATATATATAAAATAATAATTCAATTTTAAAGATAATTTATATACATATATGTAATTAATTTTCTTTATTTCAATATGATAATAAAAAATGCATTTTTTTGTATATACGGCCTACCGTCTCCACGAATGGTGTATTCAATTTCATATTCCTATCCATTATGAATTATTATAAATACATTAATTATTAAAATATATGTTATTTAAATCATTATTTGAATTATTTATATTTTAAAATCATGATCTATGCAATAGGCTCATGAATAACAAATAAAAACATATACAAAAAACAAAGTTGTTATTACCAGAAACATAACATTAACATGGAGTTGTTAATAAATAGGTAATAAACATCATTACAAAAACCATTTATCAGATTAGATATAATAATATAGTAATATGGTATATTTATAATGATATTATATTTATTATAATGTTTTTTTGAATGAGTACGGTGGGAGTTAAGATATAATGTATGGGTTTTCTCATCACACTTTTAATTACTGTGAGGCACAATCCATGTTCACTTACAATTTCTTTAAAATGATGTTTATATTTTAATACGATATAATCTATGATTATTATACTAAAAATTATGAATATTTACATATTAATTTTTTTATATTTTTTTAATGGGTTTAGTTTTCAAAAGATACCAAATCTGTAAATTAATTTTGTCTCAATTTTCTTACTTTAAGACACATGCCATGTTATGAACCAAATTTTTTTTATGAGGTGTACATAATGAATTTGAAATTTTATATCATGAATATGATTTTTTAATTATATTTTTATCTTAATTAAAATTTATTCATTAAATGTTATTATTATTCAATGTTACGAAAGTGGTAATGTATTATTTTTACAATCTCATCGTTTGTCGAGATTAATTACGATTATACTTCCATTGATGAAATATTATAATACATATCTCAAAAAATATATTTAATTTTCCCAACCTATGTTTATTCATGTAATATAAATTAAATGGAACCATTACTCACTTCTTATTACTTCATACAATTAATAAAATATGTTTTATGAAAATCCTACATTATCGTTTCTTTTGGACAGAAATTTGTGTTCTTTCAAAACCATGTTTTCTATTTTTTTTTTCTAAAGTGCCGTCTTATTATACTATGATGTTTAAAGAAAATTGTGTCCCACATATTTTGAGTTTGAAAAATGGGTTTCAAAGGAATATTCATATAATTTTTTTAATGAAGGCACTTTTTTAAACTATTACGTTGAAAAGGAATATACATAATGTAAAAACTTACTCACTATCAGGACAATCATTTCCTTGATGATTCCTTTGTATGTTTGCAAATTTATTTTCATAAATAATTTTTTTCTCATATTATGGAACAAAATTTATTTTATAATGTTTTTCAAACAAATACATTTCATTGATTTTAATTCTTATTTTTTAATATTTTAATTTAATTTCAATGAAAATGTTTTTCAAAAAGTTTTCAAGATCATTTATATGTTTACAAGGTTATTTTAAAATAAAAATGGTCTTAAAAATGTTTTATGTTTTAAAAATATACATTTTTAGTTCAAAAATGATATTTTCCTCATGAAGTGTTTGAATTTTTTTTTTCTGATTTCGATATATTTTTTCAAAGTGGTTTCATGGAAAATGATTTTAGAAATGTTATATATTCTAAAAAGTGACTCCCAAATAAAATTTATATTCCAAATGATAAATCAAAATACATCCCCATTAAAGAAAATTTTTTTTTGTCATATATAATTTTTTACAATGTATATGATCCAAAAATACTATTTATATTATTTCTTTTTATTATCTACGTTTTATTGTCTTTATGTTTAAGAAACATGTTTCTATTTAATAGCTAATTCCATGATAAATTATTCTGAAACCCACTTCTCCTCACAAGTTTTTATTAATGAAATGATTATGAGACCTGAATCCTTTTCATATTTTATGATGTGATGACATATTTATGACACCCATTTCATTTCATGGGTTACGATATGATGTTTATGAAACCAATCTATTTTTATGGTTCATGATATGATGAATGTTTTGTTATCATGTGGAACATATATGTATGATTTTATTATGTGATGGGTGGGACCAAAATATCTCTCCAATAAATTGGATAAGAATTTATATCTAATTAGATAACAATCAGAGATATGTTGATGGGATTTTTCAAAAATTAGAAATAGGTGTGTCTTGATCCACTGTGGGAAAAATATTTTCCTGGTCTACAATGAAAATCAAGTGTGTCCTGATTCATTATAGGAAACACGTATATTATAACACACTATGGAAAAAAGGTGTGTTATAATACACTATTCTTATGTTATTGGTATTTATCAATGAAACATGATATGGATTTATACATGTATGATGGATCCTGGCAAATATGAAAAGATACGTTGGTTCATGATTAATTTATAATGATTTTTCACTCTTATGATTATTGTCTTATGAACTGCAAGTCATTATGCCATGATTGATGTTTATGATCATTTATATATAGGGTATGATTTTCTAATGTCATGATAACATTCTCATACACTTATTCTAATCATTAGGCTTACATATATCCCTTTATTACCCATAACAATCATCTGAGCTAGCCAATTTTTATGTTTCCATTCACTGGGATATAAATATGTTTATTAATTATATATGTTTATTCAAAATAAGGTGATGGTAATGATGAAACTAGGGGAATATAGTTTATATTACTTATACACTAGTGTTTAGGATTCAATTTTTCAAAAGGAACTGATCTAATATAGAATTTGGCTATCTGTTTGTGTAATGAGATGTAATGTCTATGCATATTAAACTTGTGTTGTTATTATAGGTAACAAAAAAAATTTATTTAGACTTTGGAAACTAGGATGATGAATATTTAGTGATATCACAAGGGATATTTCTAAGTATATTTCTCGGGATGTCTCTAAGGATAACCATAAGGTGTTATAGATTAAAGGATTTGGTGTTACGATTTACGCATCATATAATTTCTTTTACATGATTATATTTTTTTATTAAATGATATGTGATGATCACACTATAGATTATGATTTTACTAAATTTATTGGACTATAAGAATCTTGGATAAAATTTAATGTTTCAAATATTGAAATTATAGGATTTATGATAATCAATTTCTTGAGTGGAAATCTCATGAACAACATCAAGATGATGGTATGAGTATTGGGTATACAGCTGAAGATAAAGAGACTATGAAAGACATGCTACTATTAAGGGATGTTCTTCCATTAATTTTAACATTAAACATAAGAATATTGATTGTATTGAGGTTGATGAAATATAATTCATGATTCATATTTCATGTTCTAGGAATGTTTTATTAAGGAATAGGTTGATGAAGTCTGAGTAATGGTATAAGAATAATGTTGGATGATTGAGGTGTATATGTTTCGGAATTTAAAGATTGTGTTATAAGAATCATAAATTATATAAGGATTTCTTGAAGAAGTTTCTCTTTATCAGTGTAAAGCCTATTTAATGAAATTTATTGTAAATTTTTGGATTTTCATCGTTAGAAGGGTTACAAGTATAACCATTTATATATTGGATTATATTAAACATCATATGTGGTTTTAGAGATAAAATTATTATCTCACCACATGAGGACTTATGCATATTTGATAACATGTGATAACCGTTATATTATGATTGTAACTAAAGAGATATGGAATGACATATCATTATATAAATTAAATTCATGATCTTTTTGTTTATGAGAATAAAAAATTAAACATCATTCCCTTGAGTATGAGATGAAGTGGAAATTGATCATGGCCTGAATAAAGAATGAGATTGTAAAGAATGATTGGAATGCAATCATGTAATTATATATCATTTAGAAAAATGGTATTGAAATAAAATGCAGTACTATTAAAATTATTTTTGATGATATCAATTACCACTTTCATGTTTCTTCATATTATGGTTTTGTGACTATTAACTTTCTGTTAATCAAGCACTCTATTATTGTTAGTGATATTTATCAATAACTGTAATTATTTACACATATTTTCTATGTCCATTTTTTCACATGAAACCTATTTTATCCAGTGTATAAGTTACTTTGGGTAACCATTATGATTCAATGTTTCTTTTTTAAAGGATGTTTTAGTATTCATTTAAATGATGTGGGTTTCAAGGAAAGGATATTTCAAGTATTAATACTATGATAAAAAAGATTAATTTTTAGGGATATTTCTTTTTACATGGGTTGAATGTAACATGCAATTTTTTTTATTTTTTTATATTTATTTTAATTTTTATTAAATTTTTCATTGAATGAAATACTAAATTATTTTTTAAATAAAAGCAATATTTCTTTATAGAGTTATACAGAACACCCAGTTAATCATCCACTAAACACAACCGATTGATTAGATTTCGGTACATTCCACAGTATTTTTGTATTATATTTCACATAGAACCAAATCACTTTGATAGCTTGCATCACACACAAGGCCCTGTTTATCCTACTAAAATATTCTATTAATATTATTATTAAAATAATGTTATAGCTACCAACAGTCCACTGTAATGGAAGTTATGAATAACATTAAGTAAATTGTGAAAATATGAGTTACACATATATATAATTAATACTTAGGTTATAAATTAGTATGTGTGAATGTATGAACTATTTAAAAATAAAGATGATAAATTTATAAGAAAACTATTTTTCTAAGCACAAACACAATTTTCTCTCAATAGAATAAACAAAAAAAATTTATTTTTTTGGAAAAAAAATAATATATTATAAAATCAATAAATATTCATTATACCCATACAACAGTGTTTATAGGTATAATATAATAATAAATCCAACTTTATAAATAAAAGTTGTATTTTTCTAAAATGTAAATTTTCAACCTTTTAACCGTGAAACTAATATAAATCTAATTTTTGACAATTTTATAATTTCAATTTAAAAAAATACATTTTTGTTTGGAAATAAAAATATAAAAATTACTTTTTGTGATTTTTGGGTATTTTTCTAAGAACCATAATATTTGGATTAATAGTAAATAATACTGAATTTTAGGTCCAAACTGCATTTTTCCAATTTATTAATATAGTTAGGTAATGTTTTCAATTGGATTTTAATTATTATTAGTTAAATTTTATACAATTAAATAAAATTTAGGTAATTGTATTAAAGTTCACAATAAATTTTTATATATAAAACTTAGAAATTTGTTGAACAAATTTACATTAAAACCAAACTTTTTTATCCAACCTGTAGTATTAATATTAAATTAATTTCATCCAATTTTGTGATTTGATTTTGAAAAAATGTACCCCGCACTAACGATAATTATAATTTTTAATTTCTGATAAGGCCTAATTATAATTTCTCAAAAAAATATTAGCGAAAGTAATAAATATTAACTAGATCGATTAAGGTAAAACAAGATTACTTAAATATTAAAATTGATTCTAAAGAGGACAGATGACATAGAAACATGTCAAAAGGAAATTTAATTGGGATATTTATATCAATTCCCTTATATTTCCTAATTTTAACAATTATCAGAAGTACATTATATAAGGGAGTCCACTCAATAGTATTTATCTTTTAATATTTACAATAATTCCACTCCTCTTCCTCTATAAACGAGAAATATCTCCCCTCACTTCGTCACCCCTATAAATCCACATTGGCTCTTCCAAAACCAACCCATATGTCCTTCTAACATCCCTACTTTATTCCATGAATCTTACATATTTGAATAAAGGTAACCAAGGAATATGTTTAGTGAAATCGAAGAACGTTTTCCCAAAATAAAGGTTGAATCCTTCATCAAGATCCATTATATTATTTTTATTCTCCCAAAACATTCATCTAATGGGTAAAAACATATAGTTATTTTAAACCATTATTTATGTAAGAATATCAAGTATAACAAGTTAAAACATTTACAAAAAAATGAATATTATCCAAAATGTAACATTAACCTGGAGTTGTTAATCAATAGGTAATATAACGTCATAAAAAATATGGTAATATATATAATAATATGTTTTATTAATATTTATAATAAACATATATTATTATACAACTGGTTTTAATGAGTATAAACATAGTAAATAACTAAGTTTAGGATTTTCTAATCTCTCTTTTATTTTTCGTAAGACACAATCCATGTTCATATCCTATTTCATATATGTGGTGTGTATATTTCACATGGATGTATTATATTATTATTATAAATAAATATATTTATATTTACATATCCATTTTTATCATTATTTCATGGTGTTTGTGATTCAAAAGATATAAAATTTGTAATTTAATTTTGTCTCAATTTTCCTTCTTTGAGACACATGTCTTGTTAGGCACCTACAATTCTTATGTAAGATTAATATAAAACCCTTTTCAAGATATATTAGGAATATAATTATTTTCTTGATATTTTAATCTTAGGATAATGTTATTGTTTCCATGGTATTAATATTCAATGCTACAAAATGGGTAATAGTTTACTGATATAATATCTTCATTTATCGAGATCTTTTATGATTTTACATCTAATGATGGAATCTTATGATCCACATCTCAATTACTCTTAGGATTTTTATTAACCTTTTTTATTAATTTCATACCCTTGAAATTGTACTATTTTTACACTCTTTTGTACTTATGATAAATATGGAAATGTTGTTATGAATATCCCACTTTATTTCTCTTTTTTGTTGGAAATCTATGTTCCTTCCAAACTGTGTTTTCTAAATATTTTTTTAGAAATGTTTTACATCCTTTTTAATATGTTTAAAGTAAATTATTCCCATGTATTACAATTTTAGAAAATTGTGTTAAAATTATTCTTCAATTCATTTTCTAATCATGGTACTTTCCTGAACATTTATAGGGAAAATGAAGTGTTCGACATATATGGACTTACTCATCATTATGATAACCCTATCTAGGATTATTATTTTTTACATTTACATGGTTACATTGTTAATGAAATTTTTTCCGTTGATATTATGGACAATGTTTTGATTTTAAATTTTTTTATGTATAAATATTTCAATAATTTTAATGTTTATTTTTTAATTATTAAAATAGTTTTCAATGAAAAATGTATTCAGAATGTTTTCATGCTTTTTTAGATGTTTTCATGGTTAATTTATAGAGACATTTTCACCAAAATGTTTTATTTTTTAAAAATAATTTTTCAAATCCTCAGTGATATTTACACAAATAAATAATTTTAATTGATTTTTCAGGAGACCTTTTTATGTTTTCAATGAGGTTTCATGGAAATCGATTTATAAAATGTTACATGTTTTAAAATGAGATTCTCAAAGAAACGTAATATTCTTTCTGATATTTCAAAACCGTTATCCATAAAAGATGTAGTATTTAGTTATGTTTTATTATTTATTATGTATATGATAGAAGGATACCATTTATATTATTTCTCTAAATGGTCTACATTTTGATGGATTGATGTTTAAGACACATGTTCCTCTTTAATAGGTTATGCCATGATAAATGCTTATAAAACACCCTTTTTCAAGAGTTATGCTTGATGAAAAGAATATGTGACCAGAATCATTTTCAAGGGCTATGAAATGATGAAATTTTTATGGCACCCATTTCATTTCATGGGTTATTATATAGTGTTTATGAAAGCTAAATCTTTTTATGGGTCATTATATGATGAATGTTTTATTATCTTGTGGCAGAAATATATATGATTTTATTATGTGATATGTGGGAATAGTATATTTAAGTAATTCATTTGGTAAAGATTTATATATCATGATAAAATGATGGGAAACAATTGAAAAATATTTATATACAATGAAAAACTAGTGTGTCTTAATCCAATATGGGTCACAAGTGTGTCCAAATCCATAATAGAAAATTAGTGTGTCTGTTTCAACTGTGGGAAAAAGGTGTTTCCATTTTCACTATTGTAACAAGGTTTGTCTTGATCAACTAGGTTTATAGTCTTTAGTAGTTATCCTTGACACATAAAACAGTTTTATACATGTATGATGGTGCCACACTTGATTGACATTAGTGTATGGTTGAAGATTTAATTATGATGGATTATCACCCATATGATTCATTTCCTATGAATTTAAAATCAATATGTCCTTATTCTTGTTTATGATCATTTATATATAGGGAATTATATTATAATTTCATCCTCGCATTCTTATACCATTATGCTTATGATTATGCTTGCATAACTTTATTTTTAACACTTATAGAGTATCTTAGCTCTCCCATTTGTGTGTTTCCTTTCCCATGGTTATAAAGATATTTATTATGTATTATGTGTCTAAGAAGGATATAAGTCATGAAGAATATAGGGGGAGATAGTGTATCACACATATATTCCAGTTTTTATCTTTACATTTTTTCAATATAACTATAATAATGTGGTATTTAGGAATATATTTGTGTAAGTTGTTATGTATTGTGGAATAATGATTTAATTAATATGTAAGTGAATTATGGTTCGTTATAGTTAACACTTAAAATTATCAAATTTATAGACAATTATTAATGATATTTATTTCAGATCATCTATACAATAGTTATCCTTAGGGATTCATAGCGAATGAACCGTAAAAAAATCTAGAATAAAAATTTATCTACATGGACTCACAACATATAGAATTATTAATTTTTGTTAATAACCACTTCAAAAAACTATACCAGTTTTTTTTTAAACTATAAATTACATCAAAAACAATTCAAAAAAATAATAAAAAAACTACTACAATTATTTTAATAAATTTTCCAATCCATTATGTTCATTAATATCCTTATTTGGATTGTATTTCAACTATTTTTTCAAATATTTCTCATGCTTCTCAAACTCATGAATGATTGTAAGAAACTCCCTCAAGAATCATTAAATCAAATTCTATCTCAATTGATATGAATCATGATGAAATAACATAGGATAATGTAGTGTTTTTAAAAAATTTGTTACACCGATGATTATAAAAATTTAGTTAAGTGATTCGAATGATATTTCCATATGAACTCCTTTAAATCTTATCAATGGACATCAATTTTTTATGATATCCAAATATCTATATGAACAAAATAGTTACACACTCCTTGTTAAATAATTTTAACCCAATTGAAAAAATAAGAGTTATGTCACATTTCTCTACCACTTTGATAGATCAAAAAAATAATATAGGTGTGGTGAATTCACTTTAATTTAGGTGATCTAAAAATTCTGAAAATGATGTTTTAGGAATAATTTTGAGAACAACTCATTGGAAAATAATTTGGTGTAATTATATTCAAATTATTCAATGGTTTTAAGAAAATAAATATCTTCATCTCCTTATTTACCCTTATAATTGAAGAAACTCTATCTAGGATCAATGTAATTTGATCTAGTATGTTTAACTAGATTCATGGAATGATATATTTCACATGGAAATTCTTAGGTAATTTAATGTGTCTTCTCAAAATTATCTCTCATGTCTTCTAGATAAACATGTAGCTATATTATCTTAGTTCAATAATTTTTAACTTCAATATACATTACTTTATTTGTGATCAATGCCAGTAAATGTTATTTTTATGATGACATGACACATAACACATCCCAAAAAAAGAATGCTTCACCAAATGTATTCTTCATATCAGTGAAATTAATATCCCATACAAAATTCGTTTATCCTTATAATATATAACAATATTTTTTTCCATAAAAGGGTGAAATACTTGGTTCTTTTAATATATCATAAAACCTTCTAGGCTACAGACATGTTTGATTCCATGGGTTTACATTTAAATAAAAACATAGTGACATAAAAAAAATATTTTCGTTCAAGATTCATTTATGTATAGTAGGTTTCAAACCAATTTTATATAATCTTTTTGATTCACAGTAGTTTCTTTCTCATAGTGGATCAGTACAGTAATAATGGTTAAAAATGTTTAAATATCCTTACATTCATCTATTGTAAAGATCTTTAATAATTATCTGCAGGATGATTCGTGGGATTAGAAATTATAAATATCATCTTATATGATTTAGAATCATTGAATATATAACATGACACACATTATAGATATATCAAAATTTCACTTCATTTCCTTATTGAACACTACAAAATATTTTTATTTTCCACCAAATAAAGTAAATTCATTAACATGTATAATGATAATCAGAGCCTTTATCGAAAACTATATCACATATAGATTATAATCAAATATTACATTTTAAAATTCCATTCTACTGGGAATCCATAAATATAAAAACATCATTAATTGAATCAGTATTTATAAATAAAAATGAAATAAAGATTTTGAACAAAAGTATTTACATTAATTACATATTTTATAATTGAATATTCCAAATCTATTTGATACAGTTTTAACATTTTACAAGTATCCACTCACACGAACATCCTAATGGTGTCATGAAATACAACATGTGAAAATTTTTCTTCATAGTCCTCTTCTATCATCATTGAATGCCCCTTGAAAATCAGTATTTCATTATTCATGATGACATCACCTTCCTCATTCAATTAGTATATAAAACCCCACTTAGTAAAGTTTTGATTTCCTTCCAAGTCTTTTATACAAATCCCAACAAGAGTTCTTATCAATTTGATAAAGTCCATCATTAATATTAGTAAACAATTTTTCAAACCAAATGTCCTCCAAAACAATTTGATGTTCATTTTTAAAAATGAGAAAATCTTGTATTTTTAACCTCAACCTTCTAATGGTTTGGATAGGTTCATTTGTTTGGCCAACAATATTAAATTAATTGATAAGATTCTTCAGCATTAGTTCGATATGAAAATTAATTTTTGTTTTTGCATCATCACTATCCACATCTAAATCAGCATCAAGCACAACCTACTCATTTCTATATTCATAGACAACTTATTTCTCCTAAATCCTCATGTTCAAAACTGCAATAATTTCAACTTTAGACACAATAAAATAAAATTTTATCTAATTATTTTGAATAATTTTGATACCTCAACATTATATCATCTATTTTATATTTTTATCATGTATTTTACACAATCCCATTTGATTGATAGCCTATAGAGGTCCCTTCTTCAACTCTCTCTCTCTAAACATGTCTATATTTTTGTTCTTTATCTTATATTATTAAGGTATTCCTAATACATTAACCTATTTAATAGTTACATTTCTAGGCAGACAAAATTAATATCGAATCTATTGAGTCTATTGTTTTAATTAAGATAAATTATGAATGTGCATAGTATTTCAAATAGATTATATTAGAACAAAATATTATATCATTCATACAAATAAAATAGTTATTCTCATTTCCACAATACACTTGTTTTCTTCCCAACAACACTATTTTATGAGGCACTTTAATGTTTTATTTTTAGATATTTTATTTCAATATTTTTTATGTATATTTCAAAGGCCTATCATGAGTTTTCATCTCTATTATCATATCTAATCCTTTTTATGGGAACACCATTATTTTTTCTAACCTTCCTTTTGGGGATTTTAAACATTTTGATGAATTGTAATTTATACATCAAAAAGAGAATATTGTTCATCTTTGTGTTTCCACCAATTAATGTAATTAGGTAAATATCATCATTAGTTGACTTTTTCTTCATAAGACAACACATTATCAAATATAAAAGTTGTAATTGTATATTTTATTGAATATCCACATTTTGTGTCCCCTAAACTATCATACCTCTTAGGAATTTTAAAAAACAAATTCTATATACCTTTTTAGTTTTGGAATGTATCTCTCCAACTTATGTGTGGAAATCTCAATCAGGTTTTTCTATCAAATATGAACAATTATTCTATTTTATAAATCATTTCAATATTTGGTAATCATATATCATATTTTAGATGGATCACCAATTTGAAACTAGTACACAATTATTCTTTCAAAAATTATGATGACTATTATATCTTTTAAAATACTCATAATGTAGTATTTAATATGAAAAAACCTCACATCATTCAGAAAATAATTTTCTATCACTAAGAAAATAATGTTTTAGTCCTCCCTCAAATAACACATTTTTTTTGAATTTAGTCAGTTTAAATTAATCAAATCAGTTCACAGAACATTGATTCTCATGGATAAATCATTGAATAATTTAATTGATCATATTTCATGGAATTATATTTAATTAAATATTTCTGTGCCTCTAATCATTTCTAAATAATACACACATTTTTGGGTCAGTATTCATCCTCTCTTTCTTTCTTGTAATGAAATATCCACTATGAATAATTTCTCTTCTTTATTTTTCTTCACAAATTGTTTCGCATTTTATTTATTTTATAACTATCTTTGGGGATTTATCAATCACTTCTCAGAATAATTAAAATGTCTCATAAATCTTCCATATACTTACTTCATAATTTCAAACATTTTATGTATAGGAAGAAACGTAGAAATTGTTTTCACAACCATCAAATTTTTTAGATTAATTATTCTTCACAGAAGTGCTTATCATCCTTGATTCATGTATTATTAAATTTATGTACATAATTTATAATTATGTATATGGTTTTTGGATTAGAGTACCATAAAAACAAAAATATCCACTAAATCTAAATCTCCTATTAAATCCATAAATCTCTCCATAAATTTGCATTCCATGTTCTTAACATTTTCATATATATGTATTTATTTTTTTGGATCCTCAAGGTGGATGATTTGAATTTAATTCCTATTTCGTAAATAAATATATTATGTAGTTTCTCATAATAATTTCTACCCAAAATTATAATTATTTTAATATTAGACATTCAATTTTAGGGAAAATAGATTCATTTTATTGATAAATTTTTGTTATATGTTTAACCGAAATTTAGATTGTAGTAATATACGTTATTATATATGATTGATACCTTGATTATATATATTTTTTGTAAAAATTGTCTCCTTCTTAACACTTATTTTTATGTTATAATTTTTTATTCCATATTTCTTATTTCATATTGGTATAACATAAGTTTTACTCAGAGAACCTTCATAATTGTTTTATACCTGGAAAATTTATACATGAATTTATTGTGCAGAAGAACGTGGTCATTATATATTTTTAGAGAATCATTATTTTTTCATTTATCTTAAACATTACATTTATTAATTTTTTAACATCCTTATTCAAATTGTTATTTTTATCAAGACTCAAACCCATATATGATCATATTCTCTATGTATTTTCTCTTCCTCTCATTCCTCGCCAATATTTTAATAGGTTTATTGGCCTTCCACTTGATCCAAAACTTCCTAATGTTTTTAAATGATTAGTCTTTATATTAGATACTCGAGGAAGTGTATTACTCATTTTCTTTTCTCATCAATGTTATCCTTTTTTTCATTGAAATCTTTTTTTATGGTCACATGTTTTGTTCACTAATTTATAAATTTTTCCTATTTCTTTATTTCCAGGTTATATTATTTATCATGAGAATCATTTTCAAGGTTTTTCTTCTTTTTAAAGTTGACAAGAATGTTCTGAATTCTTCAATATTTAATTCATTCAAAGTATATTTTTCCTTTAAATTTCCCATTTCTTTTTCAGAAAACTTAGATATGGGAGACATAATTCTATTATAATCATTATATATATCATGATTATAAAACTCACTATTTTCTTAATGTTCAAATAATATCAACTTTATATTTATAATTGATTAATAATCCACATAATCTATCACATTTTTTTGGAATTCATAGTCTTCCTCATTAGAAATATAATAAGAATGTTCTAATCTCATTTAATGAGATATCATCTCCATCCTTTACAATGTAAATATTAGGATCAAATATTTATATGAATTTTCTCATAGTTTTTCCTTACAAAAAATGAATAATCTAATTTTCCACTAAAACCTATTATTGATCTCATAATATCATTTAATCTGGGGAAGTAATCTCAATGGATTCTTTCTTACTCAACCTTATCTCTTCAAAATGGATTTTCTAATTATGTATCTTTTACTCTTTATCAGAAAAATTTCTTTTAAAACTATTTTTATATATATCCATTTATTAGTATTTTATGATCAAATAATTTTGAAAAACACGTTTTTAGACAGGGAAATCAACATGGGATTCATGTATTTACCTTCGATCTAATGATTTATTTTATCCACAACTGAAATTTTCTATCCCCTTTGAATTGGTGGAAATTCCATTGTGGATACATTAAGAACAAAAATAGTCATATTCAATAAATATGGGAGGATTATATATTTTTTTCAAATAGGGAAATTAATGAAATATAATGTGGAAAATCAATATTATTCAAATAGTTTATATTATCCATCATCTTATACACTAATAAAATCATAATGGGGGAACCTTGAACTTCATTAAAATTTAGTATCCTATGGAATTTAATGTATATACTAAGAAAGGGGTAAATTAATGTAACCCAACTTTTAAATAAAAATTTTATATACTAACCCTTGTAATTTATTAGGATCTTATTCTATTACTTTAATGATAAAAATTAGTGGTGTCTGAAAAATTAATAAAATAAAAGGAGATAAATGAACACATAACTATTGAAAATGTTAAATGTCAATGTTAGATCTTACTCCCTAATTTGTTTAATTTTTATATCATGCTATAAATTTTAAACCGATATCTTTTTATCCATACATGTATTTGGGTTATCTTGATACACATACTTACTTTCACATAAAATCCTCCCAAAGGTTTCATTAGCTGGAAATAATTACACTGAATATAGATACATCCACATAATAAATTCCTTTGATAAATGATCACTTCTTCAGTAATATATAAGTGATGTTCCCAGTTGTGAAGTAATATTAAATTCATAATTACACTAGATCAACACTTCATGAAATTCATCCTATAAATTCTACCTAGGGATAAACCATTAAAAATTCCATTTCATAAGGTATGAAAACCCATTGAGGGTATTCTTATTCTTTTACTTTTTTACTCAAAACTATAGTCATTTGTAAAAATATATTTATAATAAAAAACTACCTTATAATAGATATGAAAAAATTATTCTTGTCTAACACATGGTCTTTTAAATTTTGTTTCTTCTTATAAATTAGTGATATTTTTTCCCTCCCATATATTCAAAGATAATTAGCCTCAGTGTTATAAAAAACTCACCAATAAAGAGAAAGAAATTAATTATTTCATTTTCTATATCCAAATATGTATATTTTAGAATAATTTTTAATCCAAAATCTAAAATAATATTTATAAAATATCAATTTTTTATTCCTTATGATTTTTATGGATTGCTCATCATTACCATAAAGTGGGACTACTACCAAAATACAATGTTCTATAATTACCCTTTTATGCACCATCTTCCCAAACCATTGTCTGTGAACATAGAAATAAAACTCAAAAAAATATAACTCGTTTAATCATAATATAAAACAACCAAAATGAATTTTCATTTTCCGAAGGAAAACGTATGCACCAAACCTATACTCATGACATAAAGGATATTTTTAGCTCAAATGATCTTGAAAATGAAACTTCAAATTGTATAAAAAATTGAAAAACATAGGTTGAATCATCGAATGGTTTGACTATGATTTTATCAACATTCAAACATAAAAGCACTATCACAGTCACTTATTAATTATTATTTAAAACCACTCAAGTTTCATTTTGTGTTCAAATCAATCGATTATTCTTAGGAATGATGTTGTTATTCAGGATATGGTAATCATAACATCTTCATACTATGAGAATTATAAATTATATTTTATGTTTTAGACACTAAAACCGTCTTAAAAAATTTAGGATTAAATAAATTAGAAAACAAATATTCTAGAAACACAGAATCATTATAAGAATAAAATGATGGTTTTGATATCATTATCATGGATAATCCTTATAGTTTTTGAATAATAATTAATATGTTAATCCTTGTAGGAAAAAAATTACATTATTAGAATGACTCTTACAAGACTCCTCCTTATGGCCTAATACATATGATTTCTAAACCCATCCTTATGGTGTTATGATTACATAGGAAATCATCCTTACAATACTTCATGCATATGGTCATTCATTCTTACTCAAATAACCATTTAATTGATTATATTTATACATAAGGATGAATGATCCTTATGGTTAACACACTAATATAGAATTAATCCTTACAGTTATATAGGGACTCATACTTATGAAACAACCAAACATAACCATCATTTTATATGAACTCTCGAATTCAATAATCTTTCATTTGAGTCTAGAATCACTTCAAAACACTTTTTAGATTTCTTAAATACATTACATTACCCTAAATACACATCAATGGAAGGGTTGAAAATATTAATAAATCGTCAATAGTTTCATAAATCCTTGTGGTTCTTCACAACCATTTAACTAACTCTCATACTCTCCTAAAATAATAAAGAACATGCCATTATTACTTCAAATGTACTTATGGATGTACATTGAATCAATCTAGTGAATCTCAGCTTGATTTAATTCAAATCTTCTTATAATTATGTGAGCATGTATTATATTAGGTTGTGTACACAACATGGTATTCATTATAAAATATATATCAAATGCATAGGGAATTCAATCCATCATTTTAGAATCCTTATAGAGATCCAAAATCATCCTAGGATTCATTTCATGAAAAATTAATAAAGATACACTTTGGAATTCTCTATAAAAAACATTTTTACCACTATACCAATTTATAAATCATAGATGTGTCCAAAAAACCTTTTAATTATATATCTATATATATTCAAAATTAATATGTAGGCTTCTTCACCCATATATTTCGTAGAGAATAATTTTCCCCAGCACATCGTAATATAGTGATGTTTTTGGATGAAATTTCCATAGGGAATTATGTCAATCATGTGTAATATAAGAAATAATACCAAAATCCCACTAATCAACTTATATAAAAAAAAGTTATTCACATTTTATATGAATCCAAAATCTTTGGTCATATCATAAAATAAATTATTACCACTCAGAGATGATTTTTCAATCCATAAATTGGTCATTGAAAATTTTAAATTTTATTTTTCACATTTAAAAATTCCAAAATATTAGAATGTATCATATAATAATCTTATAATTAATTCTAATTCAATATTTTGGTTTTAACATCCATTAGAAATATAAAATGATTATAGTGAGATGTTATGGGAAGGAATATTGGAATAAAAGTTATCATTAAAAAAGTGAAAATGTTTCTATAGTGAATAACATGTTTTTTTTGTAATTTTTTATAGCCAATAGTACTTTATAAGAAGACACTATAATATATATATCATTTTTCTTATGTAAATACCACTCTACCCATATAGGTCACTCCCCTTCAAGTGAATCTTCCATATTCAAAAAAATTTCATCATATAAGTATAAAATTTTAAATTACATGTATTTTAACTAATTCTTATAATTAGTAGTCTTGATATACATATGGTAGGTGGTTGTTTCATAATAATTGAAAAATGACTCCTCGTCAAGCTCTATAAGAAATAAATACAACACAGTTCTTAAATAAATACTATAAACAATCATGGTTATTTTTTTAATTAAGCCTGTTATTCTTCCAAAACTAATAGTTGAATTAGCATAACCTATATATTAAGAATACATCTTATTTTTTAATCTTCAGTATGTCCAAATTTCCACCCACTTGGTGCTCCATAAAATTGTTTTCACACAATGAAAATTCTATCTCGATCAACAAATACATTATGCTCAGTTAGATTACTGAAATAGTTTCCCATTGAATTTTTTAGATAAGAAATTATGTGTTTTTCTTATTTGGTCCAGGGATTAACATAATCGAAACATTGTAAATATGATTCACATCATGAAATCCTCAAAAAATATATAATGGGGTATCTTTAGTTAATATCTCATACATTGTCTTTATGACTAATTTTGATGGAATTAAAAAATGTAAGAACAAAAAAGTCTCTAGATAATAACCCCAATATGATATAGGAATATTAAACTAACCCATAATCAATTAAAATAAGTATAGTATGGTAGAATTACACCAATAAGATAGACTATTCCATTATGGTGTTCTAGAAGGAGTGTGTTTCAGACCAATTCCATAATTACATAGATGCTCTGTGAATTCCAAGATGATGTATCAACCCCCTTAATTTTATCATAGGACCTTATTACTATTATCATGTTGATTTTTTACTCTATTTTTAAAATCATTAAACAAATCCAAAATTTTAAAAATTGTTTCTCATCAAAAACATAAATTCATACAAAATAAATTCATCGGTAGAAGTAATGAACATAAAAAAAACACTTTCCTATGTACTCATAAATCTGTATACATAATTGTATTTGAGGTTCAATGGTACACAAGACCATTCAAATTTTATAGTAAAATATTATTTATTAAATTTCCCTAATAAATGAATATTTTAAATACTCATGAAATTCATAATCAAATGGTTTTTACAATCTATCTCTATAAAGTATTCAAATGTGTTTTTCCCTTAATTTTTTAGGTTCTAAAATTTTCCGATAACTTGAGTTAAAAAATCACATGATCTATGCATTTTAATGAAATGGATAAATTTGTATTGGTGTACATGATCCATCTAACATATTTTGATGGAGTTCACCAAACAAACAAGTTCAGATATTTCTTTTCAGAAATAAATAACATTAAAAAGTTTACAAATTTTATAAATTCATCAATGTTTAAGAGGTTTGGGAGCTATAGAAGTATGATGTTTCTAAGGGATATTTTTGAACTGTAGTGGTTATAGGGAATTTTTTGAACAGTGTGAATATAATATGAACATTTTATGTGAACATTTTTATAAGAACTATGTAATGATTTCATATGAAAATTTTTATGAGCATTTTTGGATGAAAAAGTGAAAATATTATAAATACATTTTGGACGAATATTCGCATAAGTAAAAAGAAAAAAATTACAAACTTACAGTTAAAAATAACTTTTATCGACAATCAAAATAAAAATTTTAGACAAGAATTTTCGATGATTATTTTATGATGAACAAACTAAACAATTTGGATTAATATTTCATGTGAACATTTTTGGTAAAAAGAACTTGAAAATATCATATGAACATTACAGATGAACATTTGTGATGAACATTTTGGATGAATATTGAAAACAAATTCTTTCCAGATGATGTGTTTTGAAGTTAATTTATTAATTTAATTTTTCAAAATTATATCAATTAATGGGATTCAGAGAATAACATTTAATGTTTCAATAATAATGAAGAAATATTATGTTTTTTGAAGAGTTATGAAATTTTATAGAAGTTCCTTTGATAATGACTAAAGACAGTTCAAAGATGAATGTAAAACACTTGAGTGTTCTGTAATTATTGATAAGATTTCTAGTGAAACAAAACTGAGAGGGAAATTAGAAATCCAATATTGATCTTGGAGGGAAAATTTCATTAACTTCCCATGGACTTGAACTAACATTAATGGTGGTAATAGTATAAAGAGTGAGCAGAAACAATTTTTCCATGAAAATAAGCTAATGTAATGAAGATTTTGTGCATTATAGGAATAATTTTCCAAGGATCTAGAATATTATTCTCATAAAGGATGATGTTTTGTAAAAGGATAACCAGATAGAGCTGGAGGTAATAGGTACACCTAAATCATTATATGAAACATAATAATCAAAATAATGAATGTTAATATCAGATAAGTTTCTATAAATTAGAGTTTGAAAGTGGATTTTTTTAACTATAAAATATATTTGTTTAAGAATAAGAATTTGAAATTAATCAAATTTATTGTTATCTGAGGTAATATATGTAGAATGTTTCATTGTAAAATATTTTATAACAAGTTGTATCAGATGAAAAAATGGTAATAATTTCATGTAGATTATCCGATGGTACTAGATAAAATTTTTAGATGAATTCATCATATAGGTAGGATTTTAAGAAATAACAAGATAGGATAAATTAAGAAAAATATAGAAGAAACAAATTATAGCTTTTAGTTTTTTAATGAGGAGGAGAAGAGTGTTTGTCACGAACCAGGATGGGTTTCCATCCGACCCGGCACCCGACCCTGTCTGCGACATGGCCCGAAGGGCGTTCCCGATCCCCATGGGTTGGAACAAGTGCCTGGGAATCAAAACAAACCCATGGGAACGATTTACATGAAGTAGTAAACACAAAACAACTGATATGATAATGAAACTGAAAATGTAAATAGAAAACCAAACATGGACATAAACTAATAACAAATTAAGAGTTTTAAAAATTAAACCAACATCCTAAATAAATGACAACAAAAGAAACTAAAACTCTCACTCAAACCTCCATGCAACAAGATAGGCGCAAAATCCACACGCCACAACACCAACTTGCATGAGGAGACCATCAATGACTTGAACCACCATCACTAAGCACAATGTCACAACCCAAAATACACAAGAAACAAAGTCTAAAAACACCCAAAGGTGTATGTAGGGTGTGAGCCAAGAGCCTAGTAGGATGTCACCCAACAAAAAGGATCCACATGATAACATTATATGACAAAAACATTTACATTCCTAATAAAAGAAAGGACACCAAACCTTGAACAACATTAAAATAAAAGTACCTATAAAGAAACAAATTTCAATGAAAATAACTTAAATAAAATAAAATAATATAAAATAAAACACTGTTTTAATTAAGAAAACATAAATCTTTAAGACAACCTAAAAGCTTCACTGTATGCCGATGGTGAGTGTAAAATATTTCAGGATCCCAAAAAGAGGAAGGGGCCATATAGGTACTAGTAAAAATAATGGGACCATAGAACATCACGTCTCGGTGAGCAGTAGTATAGGAAACACAACAAAATATGCTCTTATGCATGAGACACTAGTAGGGAAACACATCCATATACTAGTGGTCTCTAGTCATCATCCATTGTTTAGTTAGTGTTGTAATCGTCAAACAAGCTATGTGAAACCGGGCCAGAGCCACTTCTGTATCACTAGCACGCTTGATCTACTCCTCCCATCTAGTACCCAGGCTTCCCCTATTGTTCTCAAGATGTTTCAATTTCACATTTCATGTCAAACTCAGACAAATAAAACAACCAGGGTGTTACATAAACCAAACTCCAAACTTTCACACACACCTAAAACTATTTGGCAAAGTATGCATGCCAAAAGACTTTACCCAAATCAGTTAAAAAAAATTGCATTTCTAATAATTTATTATTAAAAACATATTAAATTTCTATCGTTAATAATTTTATTAAATAAAATTAAATTATTTGTAAACAAATTCATTGAAAAGAAACATAACACGGATTTTATTGTAAGAACCCACCTTCACCAAAAGGAGGGAAGGGTCAGCAGATTTCCATGCCCTTCCTTATTTAAGTTGAAGGAGAGATAATGACCCCTGAGACCCTCCTTCAATAAGTCCCGAAGTGGCAACTAGCACCAAGGGTATGGAAATTTCACACAAATGGAAGGCATTACCCTTTTTATTTTATTGGATCGAGAGATATGAAGAAGAAAACACAACAACACCAAGGTAAAAAGAAAGGTAAAGCCAACAGTAAACCATTCCCACATGCCTGTTTCAAAAGTAAAAGCCACAAAGTGTAGAAGGTGTCTACAAGGGTAAGTACCAAAGAAAGAAAAATGACAACTGCAACTGCTCCAAGGATCCGAGTTAGTATGGTCCCTCACGATCCCCGAATTCCTCCTGGAAACCTGAAAGAATTTTTATATACATAGGGTGAGCATACAAGTACACTCAGTAGGGAAAACCAAAGACTCTCGTGCACAAGTGGGGGAACGTACTAGAGTCCCAAGAGAAAAAGAGTAAACCAAACACCTAACAAGGTAAACTATCCACCCAAGCCTCACCAAGGTACACTCTCCAAATAACGCAAGTTAGGTAATATATATAATAAGAACACATCTATGTTTGGGTACCCCACGCCGCTTTCCCACTAGTTATTGAGACATCCTACGCATCAGACCAATCCCGCCATTCTCACCGCAGTCCCACTTCCACACCCGCCTGCACACACCTGGCCCACAACCACACACAGTCCCACTGCCGAAATCCCGGCCGCACACACCTGGGCCTCAACCGCACGCAGTCCCACTGCTGAATACCGCCCGCACACACCTAGGCCACAACTATCACGTGTAACCAGGCCTGAAAAAACCTAGTCCAGAACAACCACCAACACTCCCGAAGACAACTGTGCTAAAGGATCTACTGCCACACCTGAAGACACCTGGGCCTCATCCCGAAGACACTTGGGAAACCACATTCCACAAACACCTGGCCAACCACCACACCACCCCGCCTAAAGGTTCTTGGGCTAATAATGGACCTCAGGCCATCACAGACTGCTCGAAAATATTTGGGCTATCTAGGAAAGGGAGCAGAAAAGGAGCTAATAACCAGCCACTAAGAATAGTGTTGGGAAAAACACCCTCCCCCATGAAATGGGAGTGTTCGGCACTCAGTGCTAAACTTGGGTGGGGTGAGAATAAGAAACACAAAGCTACAAGTATATATATAGGTAACAAGCACTCACCCAACGCTAGGTTTTTCTTCAGACAGCCTACAAATCACAACAACACTCAAGTCCGAGTCACGACTCTCGCCAACAAACCCATTTTTCCCATTGTTATTTCACGTTCAGTGTTAATGTTCAGATAAGTTCATGCACTAATGGGAAACTAACACCATAAGCATAACCAAGGAAAAGAGTCCAGTCAATCGTCAATTTAAACATTTTCTTCACCAACAGAGGATCCCACCCGAGTTTGTGATATAGACAAGTAACCATCGGGTCTTAAAACTCATAAACACCGAAGCCACATCAATAGGGGATCCCATCCACTGTTTCATAACCACTGAAATCATAAAAGAACAGGGGATCCCATACCCTCCCACATCTCCAGTAATCGACTCATAAGAGAAAACCACCAAAACACTACCACCAACACTAAGCAAGGCCAAGCCTGTATTTTCAGATTTAAAAGATTTTCCACGTTCCATGATTTCAATTCCATTTCGACCGGGGTTAGCACATAAGGGATTGATCCTGGTGATTTCAATTTATTCATTCGGGTATGTTTGATTAACCAATTTATGTTTTCACAGCAGGAGTTTACAACCACAATAACCCATTTAAAACATCAGCAGAGGTTCATTAGTGCACAAACAACGACCACCAACGACCTCGATTTTAAGAAGGAATAATCCAGCACAACTCAACAAGATAGTCATAAAAGAAACAACATCAAAATATAAGACAACATCAACGATCATATCCCCCCCTCTTTTCTTTATATAATTAGTTCATTATCTTTAATTAGGTCTGGTTTATCAAATTCTATGGAATCGAAAGCATGCCCACCCCGCATGATACCCAAAAAAGAGAGGCAAAGGAGAAATTACCCACTTGTTGATAGATGATCGACGTTTAGGCCGGGGGTGCGGAACTTTACGGATAACGATGCGGCACGCCTGATGCACCACAAGCTGTTTGTGAAAATCCGCTATCGAAGAAAGGAGAAACCACGGCTAACCTTTAGTTTATAAGAGTCGGAGACGGTAGAGGTGAAAACATGACACCACATAAGGCGCGGGGGTCGTGGGATGACCACGTGGCTCCACTAGTCATTAAAGGGGGACAGGTGGTTTAAACCGACTAATGAATTTATTAATTATTTAATTAAAACCCTTATGCGCATTACGGGTCTTTAAAAGACGCTTAAAAGAGTCAGAATAGGGTTTAAAACCCTATTTTCGAAAAAAGGGAGTGCTACTTCAAATAACACGCGGGGTAAGCCAGAGCCACCGGTAGTTGAGAGCTACCGGTGGGTGACAGCTACCAGTAGCTGAGCTACCGATAGGCTGCAACGATCAGTAGGTTGAGCTACCGGTAGGCTGCATCCACCGGTAGGCTGCAGCTACCTGTATGCCGAGCTACCGGTAGGCTGCAGCTACCGGTAGACTGAGCTACCGGTAGACAGAGCTACCGGTAGGCTGCGTCCACCGGTAGACCGAGCTACCGGTAGGCCTACACCACCGTGATTCCCAGACCCAAAAACCCAAAACGAGAATTTCACAAAGTAATGGACCCCAAAAACCAAGGCCATTACATCAGATACCTCTTAAATGATTCTCGTCCTCGAGAATCAAAACAAAACCAGAAGGGGAGAGAGGGTCCGAACAACAACCTCGAAAGATACCTCTTAGGAGCGAACCCATGCTATCTAAAACATTTTCCCGCCATGAACCAAGCAACATACCATGCCAAACTGCCAGGGCATGTGGGTTGGAGAGTCTCCTTCCCCATGTCAAGATATTATCTGCTTTGGGCGGCACTGACTCGCCAGCACGGGTTTAATTACATCCACCATAATGCATCTTGATTAGGGAACGAGTTCTCTCCTCCCCCATAGCCAGGGTTTTTCAAACACAAATAGAGGAAAGAAAACTAGTACATTTCATAGCCAAAAAGGACAAAACGTTCTACCACAACAGGTACAACAAGGAACAAAACTCAAAACAACTATGGGTACTGGGTACGAATCTGTGCTTCCCTCTCCCACGTACTCTCCTCAATCCCACCATGTCTCCACAACACAAAAACCAAGGGGATAGTTCGCCCGCGAAGCACCTTCTCCTTGTGATCCTCGATCACCACTGGTCTCTCCACAAAGGTCACATCGTCCTCGTTGTCCAGATCACCCCAATCAAGGACGTGTGAATCATCGTGCAGATACCGATGGAGCTGGGACACATGGAATACATCATGTATCCTCAGTAGTGGTGGTGGTAACGCTAGCTGATAAGCTACTTCACTAACCCGCCGCAACACTTCGAAGGATCTGATGAACCTACGAGAAAGCTTACTCCCTTTGCCAAACCTCTGCTGCCCACGCCGATGGGAGACCTTCAGGAATACATGTCCTCCAACTTCAAACTCCAAGGGCCTCCTCCTGGTATCATCATACGACTTCTTTTGGTCTTGGGCCACCTTTATACTTTCCCGTATGAGTTGGACCTTCTCTATCGTGCTCTTCACCACCTCCGGGCCGAGGATGCCTACCTCTCCTACTTCGGTCCAAAACACAGGTGAACGGTATGGCCTCTTGTACAAGGCTTCAAACGGGTCCATACCGATGCTAGAGTGATAGATATTATTTTAAGTGAACTCTACTAAGGGAAAGTGTCACACCCATGATCCTACTGAGTCCAGAACACATGCCTGGAACATATCCTCCAAGGTCTGGATGGTGCGCTCGGTTTGTCCATCCGTCTGGGGATGGAAAGCAGTGCTAAGGCGTAACTGGGTGCCAAACACATGCTGCAATCCTCTTCAGACTCGCGAGGTAAACCATGCATCCATATCTGAGACTATATACCTCAGAACTCCATGCAACCGCACCACCTCATTCACGTACTTTCTGGCCAAAGCATCCACAGTACTCGACTCCCTGATTGCCAGAAAGTGAGCCAATTTCGTCAACCTGACCACTACCACCCAGATAGCATCATACCCTCCTTGGACCTTGGGTAGTCTTGTGATGAAATCCATAGATATGTCATCCCACATCCACTCAGGGACATCTAGAGGCCGTAGTAGGCCACCGAGAACTCGATGTTCAGCCTTAACTTGCTGACACACTAAGAACATGGCCACAAACTCTGCCATCGCTCACTTAACTCCAGGCCACCAAAACTGCCCTGTCAAACCCTGGTACATATTGGAAACTCCTGGGTTTACCGCCATGGGTGAGTTGTGGAACTCCTTGAGATCCTTGCCGTGCATCGCCTCAGGGACAAACAACCTTTTCTGGAAAAACATCTGGTTCTGACCATCCTCTATCCATACTTCTGGAGCATTTCCCTGGTCAACTTGGTCACGCATCACTTCACAATCTAGGTCTCCCCACTGAGACTCCTCCACTTGCTGAAATAGGGATGACTGCACTGTCATCTAATACAGACAGCCTATGCCGCTATCCATCTTTGCATCCAAGAGTAAGGCAGCCAACTCCTCCATTTCCTTCCAGGCATCCGCCGACTCTCAGACCACATCCTTCTGCATCTTCCTACTCAAGGCATCGGCCACTACATTTCCCTTTCCCTTAGTATAAGAGATCACAAAGTCGTAATCCTGGAGGAACTCCACCCATCTCCGCTGTCGCAAGTTTAAGTCTCACTGGGAGAAGATATACCTCAAGCTTTTGTGATCCGTGATGACCACAAAGCGTTCCCCGATGAGGTAGTTCCGCAATAACTTTAGCGCAAAAATGACTGCTGCAAGCTCCATGTCGTGGGTGGCAAAATTACGCTCATGGGAACGCAACTACCTGGACCCAAAAGAGATCACCCCTTATCACTGCATCAATACGCATCCCAGGCCCTGTCCTGAAGCATCACAAAACACCTCATAAGCCGCCCCTTCTTCTGGTAATCTCAGCACTAGGGCACTGACCAACTTCTCCTTCAGATAGCTGAAGGCTGACTAGCACTACTCACTCCACACAAAAACCAGGTCCTTCTTGGTCAGGGCTGTCAAAGGGGCCGCAACTCGGGAGAAGTTGGGTACGAACCTCCGATAGTAACCTGCCAGCCCGAGGAAACTTCCTACTTCCGCCACATTCTTGGGTGCTGACCAAGAAACAACTGCCTCATCCATTGATGGGTCCACCGCTACCCCCTGCTTGGACACCACGTGCCCGAGGAAGTGCACTTCTCACATCCAGAACTTGCATTTCGACAACTTCCCATAGAGCTGGTGCAATCGGAGGACCTACATAACTGTCCTCAGGTGCTCTGCATGGTTCTCTTCTGACATTTAATAGATCAGGATATCATCGATGAACACAACCACGAACCAATCCATGTACTCCCAGAAGATGGAGTTTATAAGCCCCATGAACACAGCCGGGGCGTTCGTAACACCGAAGGGCATGACTACGAACTCGAAGTGTCCATACCTGCACCTGAACGCTGTCTTCGGGATGTCGCACTCTTTTACCATCAACTGGTGGTACCCAGACCGTAGGTCGGTCTTCGAGAACCATCCTTCCCCTTTCAGCTGGTCGAAAAGATCATCTATCCTCGTAAGAGGGTAGAAATTTTTGATCGTCACCTTATTCAGCCTCCTGTAGTCTATGCACAAACTGAGACCACCATCTTCCTTATTTGCAAATAATACTGGATCACCCCACGGTGATGCGCTCAGGAGAACATAACCCCTCTTCATCAGATCGTCAATCTGGATCCGCAACTACCGTAGCTCTGAAGGCGCCATCCGGTAAGGAGCCATCGAGATCGGACGAGCACCGGGTTGTATGTCTACCCCGAACTCGATATCACGCCGAGGGGGTAGAGTCGTTACCTCCTCAGGAAATATGTCCATAAACTCACAGACAATCTCTGGAACTTCCACCATCCCAGCATTTACTGACTCTGGTGACAGCTCGAATGTCATGGAGAGGAGGGGTTCCTCTCGCCTGTTGCCCTTATGACTACCCCGGTCACCGGTGAAGGTAACATGCCGGTCGTCCATGTCCGAGAACACCACCCTTCTTCGGAAACAGTCGATGATGGCACATGTAACACCCAAGACTTTTATGTTATATAAACCATCAAAGGAATCTTTTTCTACACAACACTTGCTTGGCTTGCTTTGCACACAATCGCGACCTTCCTCGATAGCTTGCGTCGTACGCAATACCGAGTTTCACTAAACAACAATATGCTATTAAAACTAGCCGTTATGAATAGTAATAACCACTTTTTAAAATTTTATAAATTTTATTTTTCAAAATGGACTTCATTTTTGGACTCAGAATATCGAAATTAGCCTAGGGTGAAATTTTGGTATTTTTCTGAAAACTTTCAATTTTTGATGAATAGTGAAACCACTAAGTGGTAGGTTAAAAACTGAATTTTGCATAAAACTTAATTTTACCGCTTCTGTGAATGGAATTTCGAAAATCCGACAGACACGGTTGATATCAGTAAGTAAAATGTGGTTCAATGAGATAAAAATAATTTTTTGGTGAATAGTAACTTTTTACGATTTTTACCGCGGTTAATAGTAAATAGGGTAAATAAGGATAAATATGATATCAATATTACCCTAACACATGTCCTAATTCTATTGGACAAGTGTAATTCGACCAAAAACAAACTTAGGAATAAAATATGACCATTTAGGCCCACTTGGATTAGATTAGGACATTTATTATTAATTTATTTAAAGAAGGGTTAAAATAGTTAAAATCAAAGTTTAATAAGTAAATCATTTTTAATATGGGGTTATACATAAGATAAATTCAATTGTAAATATTCATTAGAAATCTAAAAATATTTCCTACATGATGATATTTTATTTGTAATTTTTAGACATCAAATAATTTAATTTATTTATGACACAAAGATGATGCAGTAATTATCTTATTAATGAAATATTGACAAAATTGATAATATAAATACCAAAATAAATGTAATTTAAGACTTTTTATGAATTCCACTAATTTTATAGGTTACTATGATATATTAATGTTGATTTAATCAACTGTTTTCGAACATATAATTCTGTTATGACTTTCACAAAAATCATATATCAAATAGTGTCAAAATTGACACAAAATAGTTTTTAAATCAAATATTATATTATTAATTGTTATTTTATTCATAAAAATCTAAGGTTCGGCCTAATGACTTAGATAAGGATATATATATTAATAATAAACAATTTGGGGTTCGTTTGGCATGTTATAGTAAGTGTATTAACCATATAGTGAAAGAAAACAAAAAGACACAGTAAAAGTTAAATTAATTAACTTAGAGTTAAATCTAATTGATAAGGTTAAAATAATACCCTAAACTTGTCTAAATCCTATTGGTTGATAGGATTTCGACCCATCCCCACTTTAGCTTCGAAATAAGACCCTTTGGAACCATTATAAACCGATTTTGACTTTAATATAAAATAATATTTTGAGATATTCCTAAGGTGCCCCTCTCCTCCCTTATAAAAGGGCACCTCCTCCCCCTCCTCCTCACACCAATTTGAGCACTCAAGCTCGGCCAACCCCTGCCATTTTCTCCTCTCCACTTCCCTAGAATAATCCTAGAGGTCCTGGTCTTCTCCAAAGACCAATCTTAGTTCCTTAAGTGGAGGATTCAAAGAGGCGTTCCAAAGAAGAGGTAATATCCATTACCGATCTTTTCAATTTCTTTCTTCTTCAACTTCTTCTTCTTTAGTTGTTTCATGATAAAGTAATAACATCAGTATTACTTACATACTGATATGTTATTATAAATATGAAACAACCCTAATTCACCTTCTATCCATCCTACGGAAAAATGAAATCACCGCGCGTGCGTACGTACGGAATACCGTCTCCACGCCGTGGTGTAATCTATTTTCCACCATCACCTTACAAGGATGGGTATAATGGTGTAATGAGTAACTATATATGATTATTATTAAGTAATATTGATACTGAAATAATATATATATATACTCCAATACAATTCCACGATCATAGGAACGATATCATCACTCTGGCGTACGTACGGAATACCATCTCCACGATGTGATGCGACTCGTTCTACATGATCTTCATTTCATAATGATTATATAAATGAATTGAATGAATTAATATGGTATATACTACACTAATACCATTCTGGAAATGAATTATCTATAACCTAAAGATAAGAATAAGAATTTATTTGACAAAACACGCATAAGAACAAAAAGTTATAAAGACCCGAGTAACAAGTAACAATGAAATATTACTAACAAGAAGCTAATAATATGACCATATATGATCTCATATCAATATTTATGATTCTGGAATAAGTCAATAACATTATTTAAACCATTATACAGGATATTCGGACACGAACAAAGAAAATCGGACCTAAGGTAAGGGAAATATCACAATCTCATTTTTATCAGAGATTGTTTATTCATAAGTATTTACTAGGGTGTATTTTATCATCCACATCCATGTTCCCTCAATATGTAATATTATTTCCATCCTTCTACAATAGTTTATATCCAATTTTACCCTTCGGTGAGTTTTTAGTAAAAGATACGAAAGGAATCTTTTGTCGTTTTTTTTTCGTACGAGGTACTTTTTGACTTTTCCGACAAAAGTACGAAGAATGTTTTTTAACTTATACGGCACGAATGGATTTTTAAAACATTATTTCCAAGAAGCTTCCTTTACAAGTTTTCAAGTTTATTTTTAATCAACTTCTTTTATTTTAAAGTTGTATGACATGTTATGAAAGGAAAAATGTTTTTGAAGAAGAAAGGATATTTTCCTCAAGAATGGAGTTCAAGTGTTTTATCAAAATTATTTTCCATCTAAGATAATAAAGGGTTCTGTTTTTATCCCTATTATTAAATTGATTTGATCATGTTGTGATGGAATTATTTTTATGAATTCCTTTATCTTATATGAATTGATTTATGATGTCATGATGTTTCAAGAATCTCATTTTTGTTACATGTGTTATACGATGATGTATGATTTATGATTATGTGGCACACATAAGAAAGGATTCATTATAAGATGGGTGGGACCTATATCTCCCTCCAATGCATTGGGTAATGATTTTATATCTCATGAGATAGACATGGCTGGAACGGAAGGTTATTTCGGTTCAGTGATACAGGACTGAAACGAGGAGTGAACTCGGTTCAGAAAGGGACTTTGTCCACTAAGATAGTCTTGGAAATGAGTCATGACTAACAAGAAATGATTTCCATGATTATGTGTGCATGCCACAAAGTTTCAAGTTTTATGTTATGATTATGGGGATCTCATTTTCACTTTTATGATTTATTCCATGTTAAGATATTATGATCTCTTTTGCAGGTTTTGATTTTCATAAAGATATGATATGATTTTTATTTCCTTTATTTGCCCTTGCTGAGCATTTGAGCTCACCCTTTTATGTTTTCTTTTCCCCAGGTCAGGAAGATGGATATTAAGTAGAATATGCTAAAAGGGACCCTAGATATGATGAAATAAATGGGAGACACTGTAGAATATTTATGAACCAGTTGTTTATGATTCCCAGTTTCTAAAGACACTATACCTATACGGTCCTTTGTGGTTTTGTCATATGTTGTAATAAGTGTGCTTCAATTTTGAAGTATTAACAATGTATGTAAAGTATGGGTCGTTATAGTTGGTATCAGAGGAAAGGTATAGTCAACCTTTGGAAACTAGGATGTGAAAGCCTTAGTAAGAACCCTAAGGATAAGTCTAAGCATAGAACACAATCTTAGTGTTTTAGAAATGTCCTTGAATAACCTAGGATAAGACCTTAAGCATGAAAATTTTATTCTTGAATTATGTGGTTTTCCTATTATAATTAGTGTTGCTCACACTATTCTTCTTGGTTTTAGTCAATGGCTGGAACCCAAAGGAACCGTGTTAATGCGGAATGCGATGGGCAATGCAATGATTGTCCCCCTGAGCAACCAAACGATATGGGAGCTGGAATGCAAAATCTTGTAGCCATGCTCACACAACTTTCTCAAGCTATGAATCATGCAGGATTTCCAAACGTGCAAAGGAAGGAGCAACATTCTGTTGAATCCTTCATGAGGCAGCGTCCACCTTCTTTCAGCGGGTCTACTGATCCATTAGTTGTTGAACAATGGATTAGTACTACTGAAAAGATATTTTCAGTTCTTCAATGTTCTGAGCATGATAAAGTCATCCTAGCAGTGTATCGTTTGGAAGGAGATGCGGATCAATGGTGGAATCTTGTTAAGAATACGAGGCAAAGGGATGAAATTGAGTCTATGGAATGGGACGAGTTCAAGAACTTATTTTTCAATAAGTACTTCCCTCGTATTCTCCGAACAAAGATGGAGAAAGAGTTTCTTGAACTGAAGCAAAGGGATGATGAATCTGTTGGTACCTATGAAGCAAATTTTACCAGACTTGCAAGGTACACTTCTGGTATTATTATCCAACCTGAGAGTAAGATCAATCGATTCTTTAGTGGCTTAAAACCAAGTCTTCGAAGGGCGTTAGCCATAAGGGACTTCAATAGCTACGAGGAAATCGTTCGATGTGCTCTCAAAGTCGAGATGGAGATTGGAGTAACCCATCAGTCGCATGGGTTTGATAAGAAGAGGAAGATGGAATTCAAAGAAAAATATAAAGAGCACACTGAAAAGAAGATGAACTTTCCCTTATGCTCAAAGTGTGGAAAGAAACATGGAGGGAGTTGTCTTAAAGGGACAAGTAAATGTTTTAAATGTGGAAAAGAAGGTCATCGGGAATTTGAATGCCGTGATAATGGGAAGAAGATGTCTAATGACACAAACAAAGGAAGGGATACACAGAATGAACCTACTATACTTCAATGTTTCAAGTGCAAGGAGATGGGGCATTATGCCAATCAATGCCCAAATCCAAGGGTTGATGATTATGGTCGATGTCAACAAACTCTTAGGGCTAAAGACAAAGGAAAGTCACATGCAATTTCTATCAGTGATGTGGAGTACGATAACGATGTGGTGAAAGGTACACTTACCATCCACTCTAAAGTAGAAAATGTTTTATTTGATTCTGGATCCACCCACTCTTTTATTTCTGAAGACTTTTCTAAGGGTATCACCATATTACCTCAACAATTAGATGTTGAGTTAGCTGTGACAACACCTAATGGCACATCAATCGCATCAAAAGTTTATAATTCTTCTCCGATCGAAGTTTGTGGGAAAGTGCTTCCTGCAAATCTTGTGATCCTTCCTTTAGTGGAATTTGATGTGATTCTTGGCATGGATTGGCTTTCTCTACATGGAGCTCATATCGATTGCCAAAGAAGGGAAGTCACATTTCATATTCCAGATCAATCTACGATCGTCTATCAATGCAAGGATGAACATAACCTTCCAGTGGAAATTTCTTCCATCTTATGGGTATTGATTCCACTAAATGAAGGTTATTTATCTCAAATGGTTGGTGAGAAACTCATGATTAAGAATATGCCCATTGTACGGGAGTTTGATGATGTCTTTCCGGAGGAATTGCCGGGTCTTCCACCAAATCGTGAAGTTGAGTTTTCAATAGAACTCGTACCGGGTGCTTTGCCTATTTCAAAGACACCTTATAGAATGGCCCCAATTGAGTTGCAGGAATTGAAGAAGCAACTCCAAGAGAATCTTGATAAGGGATTCATACGCCCTAGTGCGTCACCTTGGGGAGCACCTGTTCTATTTGTTAAGAAGAAAGATGGATCAATGAGACTTTGCATTGATTATCGAGAACTTAACAAGATCACTATCAAGAACAAATATCCTCTCCCACGCATTGATGACTTATTTGACCAACTATGCGGAGCTCAATACTTTTTCAAGATTGATCTTCGTTCAGGGTATCATCAATTAAGGGTCAAAAGGGAGGATATACCAAAGACGGCTTTCCGTACAAGGTATGGACACTATGAATTTCTAGTGATGCCATTTGGTCTTACTAATGCCCCTGCTATCTTCATGGATCTAATGAATAGAGTCTTTAGAGACTATCTTGATCAATTTGTGGTAGTCTTTATAGACGATATTCTTGTCTATTCAAAGAGCAAGGAAGAGCATGAAGATCACTTGAGAATTATATTGAAGACCCTGAGAAAGGAGAAGCTTTATGCCAAATTTACCAAGTGTGAATTTTGGCTTCAAAAAGTTGCATTTTTGGGTCACATAATCTCAAAAGAGGGGATATCTGTGGATCCAGCAAAAACAGAGGTTATCGAAAGATGGTCAAGACCAACAACAGTAACTGAGATCCGAAGTTTTCTTGGTTTGGCTGGATATTATCGATGTTTTGTAAAAGATTTTTCACGATTATCTAATCCAATCACCAAGTTGACTCGGAAGGGAGTTAAGTTTGTCTGGACAGAGGAATGTGAAGAGAATTTCAAGGAGTTGAAAAGAAGGTTATCCAGTGCACCTGTGCTCACACTGCCTTGTAGTGGAGAAAGGTTTTTGATCTACAGTGATGCATCCAAGAAGGGATTGGGGTGTGTTCTTATGCAAAATGATATGGTGATAGCTTATGCCTCACGACAGTTGAAAATCCATGAGCAAAATTACCCAACACATGATTTGGAGTTGGCTGCGGTAATCTTTGCATTAAAGATTTGGAGGCATTACCTTTATGGTGAAAGGTGTGATATTTATACTGATCATAAAAGTTTAAAGTATATTTTCACACAAAAGGAGCTGAATATGCGCCAAAGAAGATGGTTGGAGCTGATTAAGGATTATGACTGCTCAATCCATTACCACCCTGGGAAAGCAAACAAGGTGGCAGATGCATTAAGTCGACAAGACCATGCTAGTTTATCCATGATGAGGATCACAAAAGATCCAATATTTATGGATTTACAAAGGATGGATCTTGGAATTATAATGGAAGGGGAAAAATCTTATCTTTCTCAAATGAATGTTCAACCATCTATACATGTGAAGATTAAAGAGGCACAGAAAGAAGATGTCGAGTTACAAAAGAAGGTGATAAATGTTCCTGAATTCAACCTTGATTGTGATGGGATAATAAAGTTCAGGAATCGGGTTTGCGTTCCTCCCATCCCCGAATTAAAGAAAGAGCTGCTGGATGAGGCTCATAGTTCTTCATTCTCTATTCATCCTGGAAGCACGAAGATGTATAGGACCTGAAAGAGTACTTCTGGTGGGATGGAATGAAAAGAGATGTTGCTGAATATGTCTCTCGATGCTTGGTTTGTCAAAAAGTTAAAGCTGAGAGACAGAAGTCTAAGGGGATGTTACAACCATTACCCATACCTGAATGGAAATGGGAAAACATCACTATGGACTTTGTCACAGGACTTCCTAAATCATCCAAAGGCAATAATGCTATCTGGGTCATAGTTGATCGTCTTACAAAGTCTGCACACTTCATTGCTATTAGAGAGGATTTCTCTCTAGATCAGCTTGCCAGGATATATGTAAAGGAAGTGGTAAGATTGCATGGAGTACCACTTTCTATTATATCTGATCGAGATCCGAGATTTACCTCGAAGTTCTGGCGAAGTCTTCAGCATACTCTGGATACAGAGTTGAGTTTCAGCACTGCTTATCATCCCCAGACAGACGGTCAGTCTGAGAGAACAATTCGAACCCTAGAAGATATGTTGAGAGCTTGCTCTATGGATTTCAAAGGAGGTTGGGATCAACACCTACCTTTGGTGGAATTTTCTTATAATAATAGATTTCACTCCAGTATTCAGATGGCTCCTTATGAATCTCTCAATGGAAAGAAATGCAGGACTCCAACTTGCTGGGATGAAGTTGGGGAAAGAAAGCTATTAGGACCTGATCTCGTTGATGAAATGGCAGAAAAGGTTAGATCTATTCAACAACACATAAGAGCAGCTCAGAGTCGATAGAAAAGTTATGCCGACAACCGAAGAAAAGACCTAGAGTTTGAAGTGGGTGATAAAGTGTTCTTACGAATATCTCCCTGGAAGAGGGTTATGAGATTTGGAAAGAAGGGGAAGTTGAGCCCTAGATATATTGGTACTTTTTAAATACTGGATCGTGTTGGGAAGGTAGCTTACCGATTGGCGCTTCCACCGAATCTCTCTCAAGTTCACGATGTGTTCCATGTATCTCTCCTGAGAAAGTACATACCAGATCCTTCACATGTACTCAGCTCAGAAGTTGTACCGCTGGAGCAAGATCTTTCTTATGAAGAACAGCCGATAGAGATTCTGGATCGTAGCGAAAAAGTCCAACGAAACAAGACCACTCGCTTGGTGAATGTTTTATGGAGAAACCACCAACTTGAAGAAGCTACATGGGAGCTTGAGGATATGATGAGGGAGAAGTATCCTCATCTGTTTGTTGCAAAGTGACGAATTTCGAGGGCGAAATTCTTTTTAAGGGGGGTAGAATGTAACACCCGAGACTTTTATGTTATATAAACCATCAAAGGAATCTTTTTCTACACAACACTTGCTTGGCTTGCTTTGCACGCAATCGCGACCTTCCTCGATAGCTTGCGTCGTACGCAATACCGAGTTTCACTAAACAACAATATGCTATTAAAACTAGCCGTTATGAATAGTAATAACCACTTTTTAAAATTTTATAAATTTTATTTTTCAAAATGGACTTCATTATTGGACTCAGAATATCGAAATTAGCCTAGGGTGAAATTTTGGTATTTTTCTGAAAACTTTCAATTTTTGATGAATAGTGAAACCACTAAGTGGTAGGTTAAAAACTGAATTTTGCATAAAACTTAATTTTACCGCTTTTGTGAATGGAATTTCGAAAATCCGACAGACACGGTTGATATCAGTAAGTAAAATGTGGTTCAATGAGATAAAAATAATTTTTTGGTGAATAGTAACTTTTTACGATTTTTACCGCGGTTAATAGTAAATAGGGTAACTAAGGGTAAATATGATATCAATATTACCCTAAAACATGTCCTAATTATATTGGACAAGTGTAATTCGATCAAAAACAAACTTAGGAATAAAATATGACCATTTAGGCCCACTTGGATTAGATTAGGACATTTATTATTAATTTATTTAAAGAAGGGTTAAAATAGTTAAAATCAAAGTTTAATAAGTAAATCATTTTTAATATGGGGTTATACATAAGATAAATTCAATTTTAAATATTCATTAGAAAGATAAAAAGATTTCCTACATGATGATAGTTTATTTTTAATTTTTAGACATCAAATAATTTAATTTATTTATGACACAAAGATGATGCAGTAATTATCTTATTAATGAAATATTGACAAAATTGATAATATAAATACCTAAATAAATGTAATTTAAGACTTTTTATGAATTCCACTAATTTTCTAGGTTACTATGATATATTAATGTTGATTTAATAAACTTTTTTCGAACATATAATTCTGTTATGACTTTCACAAAAATCATATATCAAATAGTGTCAAAATTGACACAAAATAGTTTTTAAATCAAATATTATATTATTAATTGTTATTTTATTCCTAAAAATCTAAGGTTCGGCCAAATGACTTAGATAAGGATATATATATTAATAATAAACAATTTGGGGTTCGTTTGGCATGTTATAGTATGTGTCTTAACCATATAGTGAAAGAAAACAAAAAGACACGGTAAAAGTTAAATTAATTAACTTAGAGTTAAATCTAATTGATAAGGTTAAAATAATACCCTAAACTTGTCTAAATCCTATTGGTTGATAGGATTTCGACCCATCCCCACTTTAGCTTCGAAATAAGACCCTTTGGAACCATTATAAACCGATTTTGACTTTAATATAAAATAATATTTTGAGATATTCCTAAGGTGCCCCTCTCCTCCCTTATAAAAGGGCACCTCCTCCCCCTCCTCCTCACACCAATTTGAGCACTCAAGCTCGGCCAACCCCTGCCATTTTCTCCTCTCCACTTCCCTAGAATAATCCTAGAGGTCCTGGTCTTCTCCAAAGACCAATATTCGTTCCTTAAGTGGAGGATTCAAAGAAGCGTTCCAAAGAAGAGGTAATATCCATTACCGATCTTTTCAATTTCTTTCTTCTTCAACTTCTTCTTCTTTAGTTGTTTCATGATAAAGTAATAACATAAGTATTACTTACATACTGATATGTTATTATAAATATTAAACAACCCTAATTCACCTTCTATCCATCCTACGGAAAAATGAAATCACCGCGCGTGCGTACGTACGGAATACCGTCTCCACGCCGTGGTGTAATCTATTTTCCACCATCACCTTACAAGGATGGGTATAATGGTGTAATGAGTAACTATATATGATTATTATTAAGTAATATTGATAATGAAATAATATATATATATATATACTCCAATACAATTCCACGATCATAGGAACGATATCATCACTCGTGCGTACGTACGGAATACCGTCTCCACGATGTGATGCGACTCGTTCTACATGATCTTCATTTCATAATGATTATATAAATGAATTGAATGAATGAATATGGTATATACTACACTAATACCATTCTGGAAATGAATTATCTATAACCTAAAGATAAGAATAAGAATTTATTCGACAAAACACGCATAAGAACAAAAAGTTATAAAGACCCGAGTAACAAGTAACAATGAAATATTACTAACAAGAAGCTAATAATATGACCATATATGATCTCATATCAATATGTATGATTCTGGAATAAGTCAATAACATTATTTAAACCATTATACAGGAGCTTCGGACACGAACAAAGCAAATCGGACCTAAGGTAAGGGAAATATCACAATCTCATTTTTATCAGAGATTGTTTATTCATAAGTATTTACTGGGGTGTATTTTATCATCCACATCCATGTTCCCTCAATATGTAATATTATTTCCATCTTTCTACAATAGTTTATATCCAATTTTACCCATCGGTGAGTTTTTAGTAAAAGATACGAAAGGAATCTTTTGTCATTTTTTTTTCGTACGAGGTACTTTTTGACTTTTCCGACAAAAGTACGAAGAATGTTTTTTTTAACTTATACGGCATGAATGGATTTTTAAAACATTATTTCCAAGAAGCTTCCTTTACAAGTTTTCAAGTTTATTTTTAATCAACTTCTTTTATTTTAAAGTTGTATGACATGTTATGAAAGGAAAAATGTTTTTGAAGAAGAAAGGATATTTTCCTCAAGAATGGAGTTCAAGTGTTTTTATCAAAATTATTTTCCATCTAAGATAATAAAGGGTTCTGTTTTTATCCCTATTATTAAATTGATTTGATCATGTTGTGATGGAATTATTTTTATGAATTCCTTTATCTTATATGAATTGATTTATGATGTCATGATGTTTCAAAAAGCCCATTTTTGTTACATGTGTTATACGATGATGTATGATTTATGATTATGTGGCACACATAAGAAAGGATTCATTATAAGATGGGTGGGACCTATATCTCCCTCTAATGCATTGGGTAATGATTTTATATCTCATGAGATAGACATGGCTGGAACGGAAGGTTATTTCGGTTCAGTGATACAGGACTGAAACGAGGAGTGAACTCGGTTCAGAAAGGGACTTTGTCCACTAAGATAGTCTTGGCAATGAGTCATGACTAACAAGAAATGATTTCCATGATTATGTGTGCATGCCACAAAGTTTCAAGTTTTATGTTATGATTATGGGGATCTCATTTTCACTTTTATGATTTATTCCATGTTAAGATATTATGATCTCTTTTGCAGGTTTTGATTTTCATAAAGATATGATATGATTTTTATTTCCTTTATTTGCCTTTGCTGAGAATTTGAGCTCACCCTTTTATGTTTTCTTTTCCCCAGGTTAGGAAGATGGATATTAAGTAGAATATTCTAAAAGGGACCCTAGATATGATGATATAAATGGGAGACACTGTAGAAGATTTATGAACCAGTTGTTTATGTTTCCCAGTTTCTAAAGACACTATACCTATACGGTCCTTTGTGGTTTTGTCATATGTTGTAATAAGTGTGCTTCAATTTTGAATTATTAACAATGTATGTAAAGTATGGGTCGTTATAGTACACGCATAAAATATCCAGTCGATGCCTAGGATGAAATCGTATGGATGAATCTGTAGCAGGAGAAGATCCCTAACCGACTGATGTGGCCCTATGATCAATCTACATCCCCGACAAACGAACAACAAGTCGGTCTGACCTCCGATTGGTGTGCTCAACACCAGGGGCACTGGAAATCTCTTGGAATCTAGACCCAAGGCATGGGCTAGACTGGGTGCAACAAAGGAGTTAGAATCTCCGGTATCGAACAAAGCATAAGCAAGAGTGCTAAACAGGTTGATCGTACCTTGAACAACCTCTGGCCCTGCTGGAACTGCTACCCTTGCGGCGTGTAACTGTCCACGCCCAGCTCCCCTGCCCCTCGGCTGTCAGCCACCTCCCCGACCATGCCCTGGTCAAGGTCCCTATGGAGCGCCCTGAGGTCAGCCTCCTCCTCCTATGTCTTCCCTCGGAGGAGCGGGAGCTCGTTGTCCCTGCTGCTGCTGCTTTAAAATTCTGGCTGGAAGCTGCTGCTGGGGCAGGTGCTGGGGATGACTACCACTACTGTACTACACCCGGTCGGGGCACTGACTCCGGAGATGCCCAGGGCTCCCACAGATGAAGCACCGCGGTCCCGGGACGGAGGGAAAAGGGCAAGGACTATGGGATCGAAACTAAAACTGTTGTGGTCTACTCCCTACTGGTCGGAACCTGGATGGTCCTGACGCTGGAGTCCTAGTGCTGATGGCCTTCCCCTTCGATAGTCCCAGGTGGATCCCCTCTCGGGACACACCTCCTAGAGCGTGCATCCTCTCCACCACTACGGCCTTCTTCTGGACCTCCAAGTAGGTCGGAAGTGTAAAGGGGGTGACAGCATACTGGAGGGAGGGTCGGAGCGCCTCCTGCAAACGTCTTGCCCGAGACTCCTCGTCGGGAAAGGGGTCTGTAGAAAAATGTAGGAGGTCCTGGAACATGATCCCTAGCTCCCTCACAGACATACTCCCCTGCTGAAGGGAGAGTAGTTCCTGCCTCTTTTCTGCCTTCATCGTCGAGGAGAGGAATTCTGCCCGGAACTCCCTCTCGAAATCCACCAAAGCCAACACAGACACTCTCCTATCCCCCAGGTAGAGCATCCACCACTGACGTGCCACTCCCCGCATTTGGCTAACATCCAGAGGAACCCAGTACTCGGTCGGGGCCTGAATGAGGCCGAAGGCTATAACTAGATCTTCTAGCTGGCCTTCCGTCTTCATATCGGAGGTGTTGCCCTCATACTTCTCGAGGGCCTGTCGCTGGAAGGCCCGAAGAGTCTTCTCCCACCGGTCGCCCTCTTCCACTCAATCAGCTCTCTGCCGATCGAACAAGGTAGTCTCCGGGGTCTCGATCACCTGTACCACACGTGGTCGCCTACCAGGTGCCATAGCTGCAAGGTAAACAAGGAATGCCTAAGCACAAGTAGTGCAGAATATCATTCTTAAAACATCATAAAATTTTAGATTTTTTCTTAATTCCCAAGACATCCCAGAAACACAAGAACACAAGTCATTATGATGCATGTACCTTTCCTAGGGTCTCTACCCTGCAATCAGTGTGGTCTCACTTGGTCGTTAGGTAGTTCCAGAGTCCTTACATTGGATCACGGGTCACTAAAATCTCGTCTCTTAGCCGGTCTTCCCCGGCTTAATTCACGCACCAAGGTCACCCAAAACTATTTCCTTACCATCCCATGCAATCCTCACTCTGCCTAACTCCAGACTCCATCCTATCTCTCAACCATAACCTTTGATACCATTCTGTCAGAACCTGCCTTCACCAAAAGGAGGGTAGGGTCAGTAGATTGCTAGGCCCTTTCTTATTTAAGTTGAAGGAGAGATAATGACCCCCGAAACCCACCTTCAATAGGTCCCGGAGTGGCTACTAGCACCAAGGGTATGGACATTTCACACAAATGGAAGGCATTAACCTTTTTATTTTATAGGATCGAGAGATATAAAGAAGAAAACCCAACAACACCAAGGTAAAAAGAAAGGTAAAGCCAACAGTAAAACATTCCCACATTCATGTTTCAAAAGTAAAAGCCACAAAGTGCAGAAGGTGTCTACAAGGGTAAGTACCAAAGAAAGAAAAACGACAACTGCAACTGCTCCAAGGATCCGAGCTTGTATGGTCCCGCACGATCCCTGAAGTCCTCCTGGAAACCTGAAAGAAATTTTATATACGTTGGGTGAGCATACAAGTACACTCAGTAGGGAGAACCAAAGACTCTCGTGCACAAGTGGGGGAACGTACTAGAGTCCCGTGAGAAAAAGAGTAAACTAAACACCTAATAGGGTAAACTATCCACCCAAGCCTCACCAAGGTACACTCCCCAAATAACACAAGTCAAGTAATATATATAATAAGAGAACATCAATGTTTGGGTACCCCGCGCTGCTTTCCCACTGGTTATTGAGACATCCTACGCATCAGACCAATCCCACCATTCTCGCCGCAGTCCCACTTCCACACCCGCCGCACACACCTGGGCCATAGTCACACACATTCCCACTGCCGAAATCCCGCCCGCACACACCTGGGCCTCAACAGCACGCAGTCCCACTGCTAAATCTCGCCCACACACACCTGGGCCACAACTGTCACGTGTAACCACGCCTGCAAACACCTAGGCCAGGACAACCACCACCACGCCCGAAGACACCTGGGCTAAAGGATCCATTGCCACACTCGAAGACACCTGACCTCATCCCGAAGACACTTGGGAAACCACCTGCGGCACACACCTGGACAACCATCACACCACCCCTCCCGAAGGTTATTGGGCTTATAATGGACCTCAGGCCATCATATCCTGCCCTAAGATACTTGGGCTATCCGGGAAAGGGAGCAAAAAAGGATCTAATAACTAGCCACTAAGAATAGTGTTGGGAAAAACACCCTCCCCCGTGAAATGGGGGGTGTTCGGCACTCAGTTCTCTACTTGGGTAGGGTATGAATAAGAAACACAAATCTACAAGTATATATATATAGGTAACAAGCACACACCCAAAGCTAGGTTTTTCTTCAGACAACCTACAAATCACAAAAGTAGTCAAGTCCGAGTCACGACTCTCGCCAACAAACCCATTTGTCCCATTCTTATTTCATGTTCAGTGTTAACGTTCAGATAAGTTCATGCCCTACTGGGCAACTAACACCATAAGAATAACGAAGGAAAAGAGTCCAGTCAATCATCAATTTAAATATTTTCTTCACCAATAGAGGATCCCACCCGAGTTTGTGATATAGACAAGTAACCATCGGGTCTTAAAACTCATAAAAACCAAAGCCACATCAATAGGGGATCCCATCCCCAGTTTCATAACCACCGAAAGCATAAAAGAATAGGGGATCCCATCCCCTCCCACATCTCCAGCAATCGACTCGTAAGAGAAAACCACCAAAACACTGCCACCAACACTAAGCAAGGCCAAGCCTATATTTTCAGATTTAAATGATTTTGCACGTTCCATGATTTCAATTCCATTTCAACCAGGGTTAGCACAGAAGGGATTGATCCTGGTGCTTTCCATTTATTCAGCAGGGTATGTGTGATTAACCAATTTACGTTTTCACTGCAGGAGTTTACAACCACAACAAGGCATTTAAAACATTAGTAGGGGTTCATTAGTGCACAAACAGAGACCACCAACGACATCGATTTTCAGAAGGAATAAGCCAGCACAACTCAACAAGATGGTCATAAAAGAAACACCATCAAAATATAAGACAACATCAATGATCACAGCCCCCCTCCTTTCTTTATAGAATTCGTTCATTATCTTTAATTAGGTCCGGTTTATCCAATTCTACGGAATCAAAAGCACGCTCACCCCGCATGATAAACAAAAGAGAGAGGAAAAGAAGAAATTCCCTACTTGTTGATAGATGATCAACATTTAGGCTGGGGGAGCGGAACTTTACAGATAACGATGCAGGGTGCCTAATGCACCCAAATCTTTTTGTGAAAAGACACTATCGAGGAAAGGAGAAACCACAGCTAACCCTTAGTTTATAAGAGCCGGGGCCGGTTGAGGTGAAAATGCGAAACCGCGTAAGGCGCGGGGGTTGTGCTTTTACCACACGACTCCACTCATCATTAAAGGGGGTCGGGTGGTTTAAACCGACTCATGAATTGACTAAGTATTTAATTAAAACTCTTATGCGCGTTACGGGTCTTTAAAACACGCTTAAATGAGTCAGAATAGGCTTTAAAACCCTATTTGCGCAAAAAGGGAGTGCTACTGGAAATAACCCGCGGGGTAGGCCAGAGCCACCGGTAGGCCGAGCTACCGGTAGGCTACAGCCACCGGTAGGCCGAGCTACCGGTAGCTGCATCTACGGGTAGACCAAGCTACCGGTAGACAGAGCTACCGGTAGGCTACAACAACCGGTAGACTGAGCTACCGGTAGGCTTGCTACCGGTAGGCTAAGGCTACCAGTAGGCCTACACCACCGTGATTCCCAGACCCGAAAACCCAAAATGAGATTTTCACAAAGTAATGGACCCCAAAAACCCGGGCCATTACATTTATATACAAAACCAACTCAACCCTCTTTTACGACCAAACTCACCCAATGCCACATCAAGAAAAAAAATTGCACACATTGCACATTTTTACAAACAAAACACAAACCATATAAAAGCACTAGAACACAATCATTACACTTTGCACATTTTTTTACAAAACAAACATGAACTTTATAAAACACTAGAAGACTGCTCACATAGGTTTTCATAGGAACAACCTACTCAACCATTAAAACACCATCACTTACGACAAAGAACACACTACGCCATGTCAAACACAATTAGCACTACTTGCACAATATGAAAATCTGACTAATAACATTATCGAACACTGACTATTGACTATAAATAATATTCCAACCAATGAATTCACGCACCTATACGACATAACACCAAATAAATCTAACACATGGAAGAAATCATGAAAAAAAAATTCCGCACCCAAAAGAATTAATCAATGAAAATTATAAACTACCAAAGCAAGATAATTAATTCAATAAATAATGTTTAAAATGCAGAACCACCTACCTCAAAATAAAACCCTGAAAATTGATGTGAAATCTTCAAATTTTAATGCGAACTCTTAATCACACACTGATTGCACCACAAGGAACCTAGCACAAACTAAACACATGAATTCAAACCCAAAAACATCAAAATAAAAACCCCAAAATCAGAGTTCATACTCACTAAAAAAAAGAAAAACACAAAGAAGAAGATGAGGAACTTATCAAGACGGACTGGAGTGGCAGGGGTGCGGCTGGTCCGGTGAGTAGGGTGCGTGATGGGGATGTTGGCTGGGATAGGCTGATGGCACGAAGGGAAGGCCGAAGGGGGGGGCGTCTGAGGGTGAGGTGCGGGTCAGCGCTGGGCTGGGGTCTGGTGAGGTTCCACTGCTCGAGCAGACTGGACTCAGGAGGAGGTCAAGGGAGGCGAGGTGTGGGGTCCCGGACGAGCGGGCAACGTGGGTGGCAAGAAGGGGCTAGGCTGAGGGCTGGGCGAGGAGGAGGAGGAGACAAGGGGTGTGGCACGAGGGTTCCAGGGGAGTAGGTACAATGGAAGAAGGGTAGAGGAGGGCATCGAAAAAGAAAAAAATGGAACGCTAAACCAAGAATGAAAATAAATAAAAGGTAAAATAAAAATAAAAAAACAAAACTAATTATAATAAGAATTAATATAATAATAATATTAAAATAAAACTAATTACAAAAATAATAGTAATACATTTATAGTAATAAAATAAATGTTATAACCATTATAACAATAGCGATAAAAATATTTATAACAATTACATCCTCAAATAATACTATTATTATGATCATTAAAATAATTTATTAAAATTTTTATCACATTTTATTTTATTTATTTATCATCATGTAATTTTATTTAATTAATTGGACATTAGTAGGTCACCAGGTAGACTTGGCAAGGCTGCGCGATTTCAAATTGTGCCCCTCCCGAGTCGTGCATTTCCCATGGCCGCGTGGTCTCAATTTTCATTATGTTCTCATTTTATTATTCGTCACATATTTTTAATCTCCCTTAAACATCAGGCAGGTCATGCGACGAGCTGTGCGAGGTCGCATGATGACCCAAGCGAGGCTGCATGGCTTCAACTGCGGTGCACTGGATTCAACCTAGAGCAAAACGTTCATTTCTAAGTAAATGCTCAGAAATATTAAGTCGGGCCTCGACTCGAACTATCCGATGCCCAATAAAAATAATAAAATAAATAATATAAAAAAGGAAGGGTGTGACAATTCTCCACACCGTAAATATTTCTATCCCTAGAAAGTGACAACTAGAACCAAACCCCCAAGCAGAAAACCACACTCCATTAAGGTTCAATGGGGTTCCCCACAGACATCAAGCAAAGAGAGGAAAAAGCATCATGCTCAGAGAAATTCACTCAAAGACATTTTTGAGAAACTCATAAAAAGTCTTTTTGATATGTGTTGCCCACCTGAAAAAACTATAACATCCCCAGTTGAACAAACAAGGAAAGGAACACTCGCACCCACAGAAACCAACCTCACAGACCGAAACACCTCATGTACCATAAAACGAATAACCCCACCATTTATTTGGAAGGAAAAAACAAGATCAAATAATATCCCAAGATCACAATCATCACCTAATACCAAGTCAAATAAAGGAACATGACCCAAAAGGCCAACATGGGAAAAGCCCGAAGGGATCCCCACCATTAAGAACCTATCAATGCCCAAGATGAGACTAGAAAACAGAAAAGGGGAGGTCCGAGAAAACTCCACACCGTTGAAGAAATGTTAAACAACGATTCATTCCAGAGAAATTCATGCGAGATCCAATGTGGGTATCCCTGAAAATGAAACTAATAGTAGATACAAAATATTATAAATCTTTTGACGGGGACCAAGCACCCCACCACAAGGGGAAAGGAGGGTCGGGCCCAAATAACGGGCGTCGAATCCCTAGCCCGACATAGACCAAAATATTCAAATCCCTGGATGAGCATAATTCAAATTTGATACTTATTTACTAAAAAAACCACATTAGTACCACCAAAATAAATTACATTCGGTGGGAAGAAACCACCGGAACATAAAGGAAACAGTACGACCACGCCTCCACATAGTCACAGAATCCTTATGCACCTAGACGGTTTTCTCGAAACGTAATAACCAGAGAAAACAATCTAAACCGCCTTTACATTCAGCACCGACGATACAAATAAAGTCGGGGTGTCATACACTCCTGGGGATCCTGACCATGCACTAGCTTCACTCTGAGGCCAATGGCTGGAGCCCTCATGTTTGAAGCATCTCCCGCCATGCTGCCAGGTATTGAAGACTCTTGAACAGAGCTTCTCCTTATGGTGTCACACGCAACCACACTGCAATTGAGACAACACCAGTAACCACAACACATTACGACATGCAACTGATTATACATGGAATATTCACCAAAACAAGAGCTAAAATGGTGCATGCACATCACCCTTTGTCACACTAAATGAGAACATGACACCACAAATCGTCACCTAAAAATGGAAATTCTATTGAGGGGAACATAATACGCTGAGGGCCTTCAAATTGAGTCTTAAAGAACATGTGATTCCTGCAATTGGACATACCATCCCCATGTGACTGGGCCTTCCACACAAGTGGCATAACATAGACCCTTTCTTAAATAAAGATAATTAAGGACGAGAGGTCATTTAGAATAGTGGCCTGCACCGACCACTCTAATATACTTCCACCTTTCCCCACTAGAATCTCTTTCATTGTTTCCAAACAGATCATTAAAATTAATGAGGTCAAAATTCACCATTGACTATCAAATAAAACTAACACTGTAGGACGTCACCAAACATGAACCTTGCAGCCGATCAAAGCACTGCAAACCTTTCAAGACATCAGTCATTACAGACAATTCTGAACCACCGTCAACCTTAACTACTAGAATTCCTTTCACCATTTCAAGGGGGATCCTCAGACACAACGGTGTCAAACCTCATACCCGATGACTCTGACAACTCAAAGAGATCGAAATTACTTTCAACTTCCCTCACATTTGTCATACCGCTGAGAGAGGATCCTCTTAGTTGAAAAAAAGAGAGAGGGTTCAATTCTATAATTCAAGAAGAGAGTCCCCTAATCCACTGGAGGACCGACGAATAGAGAATTTCTTATGGACGCACTTCAATCGCATGTTAATGCTTTATGGGGGTGTGCACTTGTCAAGAAAGGAAACCACATACCCAATAAAAGTAGTCTAATGTCAAATACATGTCGCAAGAGAATGCTAAACATGTAGGGAAAACCACTACAAGGGATTTCTGAAGAACTTTTCAAAACAGACCATTAAGCACACTCGTTCGCACCAACTGACCAACAAGAATTCAAACTCAAGAAAAAAATCAGTCAAAAAGGATTCTCAGCTCGAAACGCCTCTCATCCAACCTTTCAAAAAATACAAGGACACACCACACAATCACCGGTTATTTAAAAACACCAAATTTTCTTTTTAAAAAACATTTTTAAAATAATCAATGCCAGTGGGTTGCACAAACACCAATGGTGTCCCATTGGCCTCACACATGCATGTTCCCATGCCACACCAGCAACCACCTCATATCCATCCAGGCACTCATCCTCTTGTGCCGTTAACCCTTCCTCATTCCATATACACTCATGCATGTTGTTGCCGATGAGAACACCAAGGACAAAAACCAAACCTTTCCATTTTTCAAAACCAAAACATCCATCCCACACTTTTCAAACCTCATACCTAATTTTATTTTTAAAATGATTTTTTTCAAAACTATTTCAAAAAATGTTTCCAATAAAAAGTAATTTTTACTTAAAAACTAAATGACCACAAATTTAAAAAAGGAAATGAAGAATGGTGCAAGAGAAAAATAGTGGCAGCGGGTGACTGGAACATATGGATGGTGACATTAAGCCAATCACGCCACTCCAACAGAGGGTATTCTAGGACAGTGTCCCCGACACTACATTGCTTTCCAGACCATGTGAGTTCACTGAGACCACTGACCCCACTCCTTTTTCATTTCCCCTAAACAAGATTAATCATGAGGACCAAAGACTCTATAGACCTCAAATTACCATGGTAACTTGAGTCCCACCATGATGTGTGCTAGCAAGGCACCTTTCTCGTAACTAGAATGTCGAGATCTAACACCCTTAAATTTGGTCTACACTGACTCTATCCCAAAAGAACATTAACTAGGAGAGAAAACCTCCTCTGATACTCTTTTGTCACGAACCAGGCTGGGTCTCCATCCGAACTGGCACCCGACCCGGTCCGCTACATGGCCCAAAGGGCGTTCCCGATCCCCACGGGGTTGGCACAAGTGCATGGGAATCCAAAATAACCCATGGGAAAGATTTACCCAAAGTCTTAAACACAAAACAGCTGATAGGATAAAGATATAGAAAGTGAAAATGGAAAACCAAAGAGTTCCTTAAACTAAAAACACATTCAGAGGTTTACAACTAGAACCAACATCCAATATTAACGACAACAAAAGAAACTAAAATTCTCACTCAAACCTCCATGCAACAAGAGAGGTGAAACATCCATATGCCACAACCATCCTGCACGAGGAGACCATCAACGAATAGAACCACCATTGCTATGCACAATGTCACAACCTGGAATACACAAGAAACAAAGTCTACACACTCCAAAGGTGGTATGTAGGGTGTGAGCTAGGATCCCAGTATGACATCACCCAACAAAAACTTTCCATGTGAAAACATTAAATGACAAAAACATTTGCATCCCTAATAAAAGAAAGGACTCAAAAGCTTGAACAACTTTAAAAGAACAATTTCAATAAAGAAATCACTTTCAACAAAAACAAATAAAATAAAATAAAATAAAATAAAACAAAATAAAACAACCTTATAGTTTAGAAAACATAAAACGTCAAGAGAACCAAATAGCTACACTGTATTCCGACGATGAGTGTATAATTTTTCAGGAGCACCAAAAGTGGAAGAGGCCCTATAGGTACTAGTAAAAAGAATGGGACCCTAGAACTTAGCGTCTCAGTGAACAGTAGTACAAGAAACACAACAAAATATGTTCTCGTGCATAACCCACTAGTAGGGAAACACATCCATAACCTAGTGGTCTCCAATCATCATCCAATGTTTAGTTAGTGTTGTAATCATTAATCCAGCTAAGTGAAACCGGGACACAACCACTTCCGTATCACTACGATGCTAGATCTATTCTTCCCACCAAATACCCAGGCTTCCCTTTTTGTGCTCAAGATGTTCCAATTTCACATTTCATGTCAATCTTAGACAAATAAAACAACCAGGGTGTTACATAAACCAAACGCTACACATTCACACACACCAAAAACCATTTGGCAATGTATGCACTCCAAAAGACTTTACCCAAATCAGTTAAAACATTTTCTGCATTTCTAATAATTTTTTATTAAAAACTTATTAAATTTCTATCATTAATAATTTTATTAAATCATATTAAATTCTTTGTAAACAAATTCTTCGAAATAAAACATAACATGGACTTAACAAAAAAAACCAACTCAACCCTCTTACATGATAAAACACACCCAACGCCACATCAAGAACACAAAATGCACACATTGCACATTTTCATAAAGCCAACACAAAACTATATAAAAACACAAGAAAAAAAACATTTCACTTTGAATTTTTTTTTACAAAACAAACACAAACTTTTGTAAATCACTAGAAGACAACTCACATATGTTTTCAAAGCAACACCCTACTCAACCATTACAACACCTTCACTTATGACCAAGAACACCCAACACCATGTCAAACACTATTAGAACTACTTGCACAAAATTAAAAGTTTACTACAAACATTATTAAACACTAACAATTAACTAAAAATTAGCTTTCAAACAATGAATGCACGCAACTATACGACATAACACCAAATAAATATAACACATGGAAGACATCAAGAAAACACAGTCCGCACCCAAAATAATTAACCAATGAAAATTATAAACTACCAAAGAAATAAAATGAATTCATTAAATAATGTTAAAAATGTGGAACCACCTACCTCAATGTCAAACCCACAAAATTGATATGAAATCTTAAAATTCTAGCGTGAAATCTTAATCGCGCACTGTTTGCACTGCAAGGAACCTAGCGCAAATTTAAACTCATGAATTCGATACCAAAAAAAGAAAATAAAAACCAAAAAATCAGAGCTGATACCTACTAAAAAACATAATGAAGAAGAAGAGGCACTTATCAAGAGCGGTAGTGGCGCGCGCGGAAGGTGAACGAGGCGTCGGTTGGGGAGCCATATGAAGAATCTTCAGAAGGTCTAGCCACTAAAATGGGAGGGTGTGTGGATGGCCATGGGATGCGCATGGGGTAGGGGTGCAGTGCGGGTGGCCGGAAGGCTAGGGTGGCCGAACGAGAGTGGCATGGGTGTGGCAGGTCCGGCGAGCGGGGAGTGTGACGGGGATGCTGGCCGGGAGAGGGCGACGGCATGGAGGGCAAGCTTGCAGGGGGAGTCGGAGTGTGAGGATCAGGTCGACGTTGGGATGGGGTCCGACGAGGTCGCACTGCCGGAGTGAACTGGACGTAGGAGGAGGTCGAGGGAGGCGAGGTACGGTATCCCGGACGAGCGTGCAGCGTGGGTGGCAAGAGAAGGCGAGGCTGAGGATAGGGCGGGGAGGAGGAGGAGACAAGGGGTGTGGCGCGAGGGTTCCAGGGGAGGAGGTACGACGGAAGTAGGGTAGGGGAGTGCACTGAAAAAGAAAAAAAGGAACCCAAAACTAAGAATGAAAATAAATAAAAGTTAAAATAAAAATAAAAAGATAGTAGTAGAAATAATAATTACTATAAAAATAACAATAATAAACTAAAACTAATTACAAATATAATACTAATAAATTTATAGTAATGAAATAATAGTTATAATAATTATAAAAATAGTGAAAAAAATAATTATTACAATTAAATAGTCAAATAATAATATTATTATGATCATTAAAATAATTTATTAAAATTTTACCACATTTAATTTTATTTATTCAACATCAAGTAATTTTTTAATTAATTGTACATTAGAAGATCACCCGCTAGACTAGGCAAGGCTGCACGGTTTCAAAATTGTGCCCAGCCCGAGTCGTCCCTCACCCAAGGCCACGCAGTCTCAATTTTCAATGTGTTCTCATTTTATCATTCGTCGCATATTTTTCGTCTCCCTTAAACATCAAGCAGGCTGTACGGCGAGCTGGTTGTGGTCGCGCGGTGACCCAGGCGAGGCCGTGCAGCTTCAGCCACGGTGTGCTGGATACAACCAAGATTGAAATGTTCATTTCTAAGTAAGAGCTCAAAAATATTAAGTCAGGCCTCGACCTTAGCTATATGATTCCCAATAAAAAATAATATAAAAAAGGATGGGTGTGACAGTGTTCCTATAATATGTAGTGGATGAAAACATCAAATGGATAACTCGAACTAAAAATTTCATGATGGTGGAAGAAATATAAATAATAGGAAGTTTCTTCACTATTATTGGACAATAGAGTGAATAATATGTTATTGAAAGAATAGTAATAGTTATGAAATTTTAATGAATATTGTTTATATTCATCATAAGTATTAAAAGGTGAAACACTCTAGTAAGTAGATATAATAATAGACTGTGTTTTTTTCTAGTATGCGTAAGAATATTGTTCCATTTCACCACAAAATGTGTAGGGGATCACATTTGTCTAAGGATTGATTTCTATACAACCCACAATACATGGAGTATTATTATAATAGATAATCTATGTACTAGTTGACCCAATACATGGTAAGGACGAGATATATTATTTAGCGGTGAACCTTGTAAAAATATCATCTCCCATCATTAGTTGATTCTATATACCTTCATATGATAAGGAATGATATGTTAAGAGAATCCATATCCTAATAGGTCAAAGTAGTAAACTTATAAAATATTATAAAATTTTAAAAAGTTCTTACTGCTAATTCATCCCCATTATTAAGTATATCCCAAAGTGGTCCAATTAATTATTATAAAATCCAAATTTCACCCATATTAGAATCTAAATGATGAAACTATGAAATTTTTAAAATTTTAGTTTCTTTCAAATATTTACAATGAATTATGGTTTTGGAGAAGATTATTCTATCTTTGAGAAGAATTCTATTTCTACAACGGCCATGATGATCAATATAATGATAATGAATAAACAAAATAATATTATTTAGTGCATATTAAATTAAGACTAATTTTAAATTTCACCATTTATTTCCATTAAGGGGGATATATTAGTCTTAGAAGAGGAAGATAGTTTGACTCATATTTCTATTATGGAGAAGGATAACTATTCTACCTTATGTATATTGAGAATTTTAAGTGATCTTGAGGTGTTAGAAAATTATTATATAAATTTTCCTCAAGAGTAAAATCATAGAATAAGTGGTGATGATGATTAATCTACAACATCTTAATATTTTTCAGTTGATAGATTAAGAAATATTTGAAACTTTGTTCCCAAGTAAGTAGTCTCCCTTTTTATGGGGTTTTTCATTATATGTAGGAAGAGATATCCTATCTTAAAGAAGAAGATAATAACATATAGAAGGATTTGTAAGGAAATTGTATTGAATGTATAAAGCTATCAAGGGAAGTTGGAGTGTTTTTAGACTGAAATATATAGGTTGAAATTACCTACTCATCATTTGCATTTTTTCGTATCAATAATGTTAAAGAAATATTTTGAATCAAAAATGTATCTAGAAGAAAATATATATTCTCTCAAAGAAAAGATGAAAATATATTTTATTTAAAGGATTTTAAATTACACGTAAAATCTAATAATATTAAGGAATGTAAATCCCTATTACTAAATAATGTTTATCATAATGAAGATGAACTTGAAAAGGTGAAGATTTCTTTTGAAGAGAAGGTTATTAAGATTGATGATCAGAAAAACCCCCTCAATATGAAATTTATATAATTATAAGTGAGGTTTTACAATATTTAGAAGACACATTTTGAAACATCACATATGAAAAAAATTATTGGTTCCACTACTCATTATTGACTAGAGTTTTCTAAGGTAAAAATAGCATTATGTTTTGATAATAAGATCTTGACATCTATTAATGATTTATCTCAAGCAACATAGAAGAAAGAATCACCATGCATACCATCATAATTTAATATATTTTGTTCTATTGTTGTGAACGTTTTTTTGTTGGAAAAAATCCATTCATGTATAGATGATGAAAAGAAATGAGAAACCAACAACCATGACATGGGTGGGTAAGAAAAAATGACGGAATTTGGTTCGACATGAAGATCCAAACATGTTGTAAAGAATTAATAAAATTATCAATACTAAAAATATAATAAATATAAGGTTTTTTTCACTTTTTGTATTTTAATAGATTAAGGAATTATTTATTGTATTTTTTTTATAATCCCTTAAATGAAAAATCACAAAGGAAGCCAATATCATGGGGGAGTACACCAGAGTTGATTAATGAACATTCACTATGTATGAATAATCTCAACACATCTAATGGGTTTTTAAATCTTGGAAATACTTATGATGATAGAAAAAATATTGGTTTGAAATTTGGTACATATGCACAAAAACATGTATCAAAATATTATAAAAAATAAGGATATGGATGTTGGTGAATAAATAAGATGAAATATTGGGAAGTATGGAGAAGAAATTCTTAAAAAAAATCTCAAAGAAGTTTTCAAGTAATAAAAGTTAGAAGTCCTTAGACAAAATCCATGAATATTTAAAATGTGATGCATGTGATAATGAAAATAAGAATAATGTCACTCAATATAATCCACGTGGAAACTCCAAACTGATTGAAAATGATCTAAATGAATGTTAGTTATCTTTTTTAAGATCAGTAATGATTGAAGAAAATGCAAGATTCTCAAGTGGAAGATTGAAAAAAATGATGGTAAAAAATTCCTCATGAAGATGAACATGTTCTATGTGTGAGGCATAAGAATGAATCACACACTATAAGAAATTATTCTTCAATAATTTACTCATAAAAAATTTTCTCACACAAAATGAATGTTTCACCAAGTGATACAAATGGTTTAAAATATATTGAGAAGAGAAATATAGCACTGAATTAAATTAGAAAATGATAAGATCATATAACACTAAATTATGATTGAATATCAGATATGAAAGAATGAATAATAAAATAAATGAAATAACATGGTTTCGAAAACAATCACAGCATTTTTATTTTCATTAAATAAGGATTTGATATCAACCTTATTCCTTAAAACATTGTGTTTAAAATTTTCACTATCAAAGTAGGGAATTAAAGGTAATGTATAATCATAGGGTAAGAGCCCAAGATAAAGAAAATTGTTTTTAACCACCAACATCAATTTTAAGAAATTTTCCATCATTGAATGTTTCTTATGTAATTCCACTATCAATTCATAGAAAATGATAAAACCTGATGAAGATATTAAAATTTTCATGTGTAGAAACCCACATAATAAAAAATCCATCATATTTCTTTCTCAATAATATGTTGTATATGATTATGTTATGATGATATTCATTAATATGAATTTTTAATGAATCTCTCCTTAAATAGAAAAATTTTATGAAAATTTTAGAATCTAAAAGAATTATTATCTCATACAAATTTTATTATTTTCGACATTTCTCCTCAATCATGTCACTAGAAATGTTAGATTTTCATAATCACTCAACCATGGTAATTAAAATAAAAAAAAAAAAAAAAATAGATAATATTAATCAGTAACCGAAACATTAATGGTTGATGTATGAAAAGTACCTCCAAAGAACTTGTCAAACTCATTGCACTTTAATTATTATGATTTATTTGTTACAATGGTATTATGTTTTTCAGGTTAAAAATTTTATTAAACGATTTAGTTCTAATTTAGTACCATTAATATATAATTAAAGTATAACTCCAATGAAGATAATATAAATGATTCTCATTAAATAAGGTATCATGATCATTTAGTAGTGGTGATATTTTTTTTCTATACAAAATCCAATTATTTTATAAAAATAGTTTGGATCAAATAGTCATAGATTGAAATTATAGATGGAGATTTTCTGAAAAACAATTTATACCCTTATCAAATGAAATTTTTAGTAATTATAAATAAGTGGTAAAGAATTTGAGATTAATTTTTGTAATATAAAATGGGGTAGGGAATATTTTGTAAAAGTAAAGGGGGATAAATTTATATATATATTCATATTCATTGTGAAACAACTCTAATGGTATTTATAATAATAACAAAGAGGTATTATTGATCCCACTCCAAGTATAATTTTTATTTATTGTCACTCAATATTGGAGGTTAAGGATTTACTATAAAATATACTTATTTTATTGATACCAATATATAGAATATGTTATAAAGAGGATGTTATAAGATAATCATGAGAAATTCCCAAGATTGAGAAAAATGATGATATGGAATTAATGTTAAATTAAAGAAGTTAATCATGACATATTATTTTATGTATTTTCTTTTGAATAATTTTAGTTTTTTACTTTTAGTGATTGGAGAGATTCTATTCTTGTATGAAACACGTTCAGTGATTTTAGTGAATCATGTTAGTTATCAGCATTACAAATTTACTGATGTTTGCTAATGGTTTTTCCTTTGGATGTTTGGAAGGTCAAAAAAACAAAGTGAAGTCAAATATTTCATGAAAGAATTCCTTATGAATATTCCCAAAATAATTTTGCGAAGAATGAACATGAAATTTCCTTTTTAAGATGATTCTGAGTATAAGTTTAATAGACATTGAAGGTAGTCAAAATAATATAAAATAATGTTTTTATGTTCTGAAATCATCCAACGTCATGTGTTAAAAAATAACATGATCCTTGTGTTTGGATAAAATTTTGGGAAATATTTTTGTGTGTATAAATTTACATCTAATTAATTTCAACAAAATTTACTAGATTGAAAAAAATAGATAGAGTTTTAGATGAGAAAAATGTTTTATAAGGATTGATAAATTTTATGATGTATTTGAAGTTCAATAATTTTGTATTTCTCAAATATATGAATTTTTTTATGGATATTTTTGATGTCTAATGGATAAATGAAATTTTCTTAACAATGTAGAAATCATAAAAATATTTTGGATGAAAATTTTAGATGAAAAAATTGAAAATTTCATGAGAATATTTCATATGAAAAGATTTTGGATTAAAAAGGTGGAAATGTTAAAAAAAATTAGAGAAACATTTTTGGATGAAAAGAATAGAATGTTTTATATAAAAATGTTGGATGAAACTTATTTTTATAATCATTTTCAGATAAAAAATGTGAAAATATCATAAAAACCTTTTGGATGAACATTTGAGACAAAACATTTCCAGATAATGTTTTATAATTTAATGATCTTTACAGTGGTTTTTCTAAACCTACCATTAATAGTGATGAAGATATAATCATTCATAATTTCAATAATCATGAAAGAGGATTGTGATTCTAGAAGAGTTTTGAATGTTTTTAAAAGTTCCTCAAAAAAATAATTAATTAATTCCAAGGAGGGTTTTTAGACTCTCGAATGTTCCAAAATGATTAATAATCGCTCCAGAGAAATCAAAATGAGTAGAATTTTAAAATTTATGATTGAGCTGGGTTGGAAAATATAATGGAATTCCCTAATAAGTAAACCTGCAAATAGGGTGAAATTTAAAGAGAGAGTTTGTGTGAAACTCTATTCACATGCTAAGGAGATAAAGTGTTGACGATCCTTCACATTAATGATGTTCCAACCAATAAGATTGATTTATATTCTAAACGTGGTTGAATTTCAGTAAAAGGAGAATTAGATAGAGTACAAGGTAATAAATGGAGATAAAGTATGGGAAAAAGCTAAAGCACCATAAGAATAGATGTTGATATCATACAGACTTCTCTATGTCATAATTTGAGCATGGATTTTTCCAACCATGTAATATCTTTGTTAAATAAAAATAATAATAATTATACAGTAGTTGGATTTTTTCAATTATAGAAAACATCTGAAGAAATATTCTTCAGAAAAACTTGTATAATTGGATGAATCGAAAAAATATAGGATAGAGAAGATCTATTTAAATGATGAGGTACTAGATGATCTCTCTAGATTAAATTATAAAATATAAAATTATAGAGGAAACAATTGGATGGAAAATTTCTGTACAAGGTTAATGAAATAAAGTACAAATTTTAGTTTTCTTAATATAATAAGAAGATTGTTCCACTAAATATCACTGACTGAACCCATTAGATGGAAAGGATATGATAAAGAAATTAGATGGAAAATGTTCAACTAGAGGAATATGGGAAAATAAGAGTAATTTTCTTATCAACTACATTATAGGAATGTGAATAATATGCTATTTAATGAGGATAAAGAGTTAAGAGAGTAAAAAAAAGAACTATGACATTCATCAGAAGTCTCAACTTTTGGATGTCTTTCTTTATGTTTCAAATTATCCATGAATTGGAAAACTATCAACATTGGTAGTATAAATAAACAATAAGAAGATGAAATGTTAGACCATGTATTCACTAGTATAGGGAATGATATTGTTTCCTTCCCACTACAATGTGTATGGACTCAAACATGGGGATGGATTATATTCTATCTAATCCAATGTACATGGAAAATTATTTCTGTAGAGACTCTATGTACTGGTTGACACCATACACAATAATGACTTGATACTTATATAGAGTTGTGAACATTATAAAATATATTATGTGCTATATTTACATGATTTAATATACTTGTGTATGATAAGAAAAATATATTAAGAGATTCAATATACAAAGTGGACAAATTGGAAAAGTGGTAAAAAATAATAAGATGTTAATAATTTCATAACACTAATAACCCCCCCCCTTCAGTGTTAAGAATATTCCAAAGTGGTACTCTATGATTCATAATGAAATACAATTTAATTCCAAGGAAAAACAATGTGTAGGACCTATGAATGATGTCACATTATTTCTGACTTACCATAATGCAATCTAACACAGCCATCTTATAATAATTTGATTTGTAATCAGCACAATCATAATATTTTATTGTATCATTGATAATATTTTCCAAAGGCTGAAATTAATACTTTGATTATAGACTTTGGATCCTTAAATCCTTATCACCTGTTAATTATTACATTATGATACCATACAATACTTGTATAATTAACATAAATATTAAACTTGATATATAAAATTTTTGATGCGTTTTTTATGTGTTGAAGTGTTCTAAAACCTTCCCCTATTTCACATGATATATACTTGAGATTTGAAATAGCGACTTCCCTTTATAGATATGATACACATACTAGTGAATTTCATCAAAAACTAACACTTTCAGGTAAACAGTCCTCTATTCTTCCAATTTGAAAAAAATATGTGGAATATGATTTTGATATTAACCCACTGATCCCTCCTGAGACTCAGCCAATTGATTTCATCTACATTTGATGATATCATAACCATATTAATTATATTGACCACATGCTGACTCTGGACAATATGTCCTTAATGTTTGCATTTGGTACATAGATTAGAATCCCACTATGAATATTGAAGCTATCTTCTCTTCACATGCAACATGGAATGTATTCATACAAGTCTCAAAGACATCATCTATCCAAGGGAAAGGAATATTATCCATTGAATTTACAAATTATCTTCATAGTTTTTGGAAAATGAGTTATTTTTGGAGATCAATGTAAGATGAATTTAGGAAAATGAATTCATCATACATGGCTCCATGGATGGGTTACACAGAGACCTTTTATATGTCCAACAAACTGATTAATACTTCTCCACGGAGTTGGTGAAATGGGAAGGAGGTTGAAATTTTTATATAAATAGATATATAAATTCTAAATGACTTTATTGTTATATTATACCTTCTAATGTTTCACAATGTTGACACATATTAGAATAACCCATCATACCCTCATCTACATGGTTAAAAAAATCCTTTAAAACATACTTCCAAATCTTCAACCCAACCATGGTAAGTAGATGTGTGACGTAACGTCAATGTATAAAATCACGTTCAAATGATTTTTTAATCTCAATAACTTCACTTGTATGGAATAAAAATGGACATTTCAGGGGAACAATGTTATCCTAATAGGAATATAATTGGGTGAATAATATATAGAGGCTAATATTTCCCCCTTGATTACATAACCGACATAGCATCACTCATGATTTATAAATTATCTGCTTTGAACAAATATCTTTCACCCATGTTTAGGATTCATTATATTCTTCACATTACAAAACCGAAATTATGAGGCCTAACCATTGAAGAAAATTATCCCTACCCTAATATGATCAAATAAATTTAGAGAAAATTGTGTTTAAACATTTGGGTTTCACTCTGGTCATAATGATTAATAGAATTGAAATCCCCCCCCCAACTATTTATAAAGAATAATCATCTCATTCCGGGACTATAATGTGCATTAGATGCATAGGTTCTAGTGTGCACGGAATGATGTCCCCAATCATAATTATATGGTCCCTCCTTTGATGGATATTTTATTCTAGAGTCACGTAGACCTTATAATTTTATGCCATTATTTTCAATTAAACCCAATTTAAGGGGATATTTCATTGTAATCAATATTTTGAATATTTATACTTCAATGTTTTGGGGAAAATTAAATGTAATCATTACCATCAATAGATCTCATTCCCATGCACATTTAATGGTCACTTTTCCCTATCCTCTAAAATAATTTCAATGTCACTTTCCATGGCCTCTAATGGGATGGAATAATATCATCACAGTATACTCTAAGTATATTCATAGACATTATATGGTATCGTGGTGTCTAATTTTCTTCCCAAGACTCATTGTGAAAAGTCTATTTGTGTGCCCAACTAATGCACCCATGCTATCATTCAGAAAAATGCGTCTTATCTCACTAGGGTACAGAGGTGTCTAAATAAATTTCTTGACACCATAGACTCAAATTACCTATAAAACCCTCATGAATTCTATTTTATAGAAAACTATGTATATAGAATAAATATCCATCTAGAGAGTAGTAATGCATCACAACAAAGACACTCAATACATTTTAGGTTGCTTATTAGGCCCTAACCTAATTGTATTAATTAAAATTATGACTAATTTTATCATCTAAAGTATATAATATTTAAATATTCCAAAATATACAACTTCCCAAATATTCTTTATGGACTATGATAATTTACGTCCGTGCTGTGGACTACTCACTAGTGAGACACGTCAACCAAGCCTTCAATAAGGGTGACACTTTTACCTTCCATACACTAGAGAGACACTTCTACCAACCCTATAAAAAGGAGAAAAAATTCCTATGAATATAGTTGGTATATTATTCAACAAACCCCTTAGTATAGAAATCCATAATCAGGGCCCCCAATTTGGTGTAACATTCACCAAGGTGACATACTGGGGTTCCAAATCACTATTGTCCTTATAGTATGGTATAATATTCCGCCTAGTTCAATATCTTATCATGTCTTCACCTAGGCCTCATACTTATATGAATATCTTTACCATGTCATCCACCCAGGTTATTACCTATATATTCCCCCACATCATCCTTTAAAAATGAATAAATAGGCAATGCACATCATCTTATAGCCCATTAGTCACGTAATCCTATCATAAAATATACAGTTTTTGAAGTCCCCCAAAACTAATAGGACCCTTAACATAATCCATATCCTTTATTTCCTTGATAATAAAACCCCATGTCCTGAGGATACTAATGAAAACTCCCTTGGGTCATGTTACACATCTATGTTACCCAATATCAATCACCCAATCATTTAGATAATTCATTGGACTTTTTGTTCCACACAATGTTCCTAGGATGTATTTCCTATTTTTATTATGTGAAATACCTATAACCTACATTTATTTGGGTCAAAAAAGGGGTCTTGCATATATAGATAGAATATTTGTAAGACCCAAAAATACATTTCCTGCTCACAACCACAATAACGGCCACATACTAAGAGTACTCACTAAAACATTCAGTTACTTATGTCAACATCAAGGTTGAAATAGGATCGGTGTCTCATGCATAATACCTATCATTTTCATCATTATACCATATTCCTTATGATACTATCTATACCCTCTCTTCTTTTGTAACCAAAAAACATGATGTACTAGGAATATTTTTTTGTATATTAGTCCCACACAAATCATTTTTAGGATCTTTTCACCTAGTAGTTGAAGTTAAATGACTATAAAATATATATAATAACATCCATGTCAAATGAAATTAAATATTATAGACATGTCAAATCGCACAACATTATACATTGTAACCTAAAATATGTCATATTTGATTCCAATTGAATAGGATACGTATTTCACCTCTCTATAGTTTAATACCACACCCCATATGCCATGGGTCCCAAACCTCAAACAAAACATCCATATGATAAAATTCATGACCTTAAAAATAACTTCACATGATCATGGTTTCAAAAAAATAATATTCACAAAATTGGTATTCGTTATATATACATTAATATAAAACTATACAGGTTCCGATTCACTTAATGGGTAAACTTAGGAATCCTGTCGTATAGGCCTGATCTAAACTCCCCAAAACCTTTACCCTCCAAATATGGTGATAAATAATAGTGTGTGCAATTATGATTATTTAAAACATAGGATAACTAATTAGTTAATATAATGTTAATAACAATTTATATATAATTGTTTTACATCGATGCATGTTTTTTATTGAATACATTCAAATTTGTAACTAGTAATAATACAATTACTAAGATGGACTGAAGATCTATAAAAAGCCAAGATAAAAATTTCCATATTTTAAATCATACCCATAAGTTGTAAAGAAGATCTAAAATTAATGACACAATACAAAAAATTATTTTTTTGTGTCTTTGAGAACAAGCTAAATAAGAGACTTATTTTATTACAACATTGAACATTTCTCCATAATCAAACCAAAATATACTCCCTTCTATACCTATTATAAGTTATACACATCCTATTATATAGAGTATTGAAAACATTATAATGGGGTATGATAAAACACTCTATAATATAAATATTATTAATATTTCATATTGAATTATATTATAATCCTATGATAAAACATGGGTGGGAGAGAAATATCTTTTTAAGAAAGAAAAGAATAATAATAGTTTTCCATAATCCATGATAAAGGGACAAGTAATATCGAATTAAAAAACATACTCCAAGGAAAATTAATATAGAATCAAGAGAAAATGAATAGTATTCATAGAGAATATCAAATGATTAATATTAGGATGTGATATTATCGAATAATAATAATCATATAGATCATATGTAAAGGATACCTACAAAAAAATTCTTAACATAGTAATCCTATCTCAACCACCCATGTACTATTTTCGGTTTGGTCTTATCAACCTTGTACAATTTGGCATGGGTTTATCACCAATGTACACATCTTGGTCTTATTTTAATCCTCATGTGTACCCTTACTCATGAAGTAATTCCCATATTTACATTTTTTCTTGGAAATTGCTCCTATGATGTTTAGGAATTGGGATATTCTTCTTGTGTGCCCTTTGGAAAATAAAAAATCTCTCATATATCCTTGGAAAGGTGATTATCCTTCTATGTACCAATGATCTTGGGATAATCATCCTGTGTACCCTTTGGTTCAGGTTAATCTATCTGTATTCCCAATGGATTGGGACAATCCTATTCTGTACCACTTGATCTCATTAGATATAAACCATACCAATACATTTAATGTAGATAAATGACAACTTTATTCCTTCAAATATACAAATGTGTGCCATAAGAAAAAAAAATATCGAATCATTCAGAAGCTATAGAAGGAAAATTGGTTTTATAATATTTCATGATTGTAACACCAAAATATAACTCCTGAATGTAAATAGATGAAACCAACAATTTAATCACGTTAAAAGATTATACTATATGAATAATTAGAAGGAGATTTTAAAAATAATTATTTCCAATGAAATACATACCTAGGATATATAAAGAAGTGGTTTCAAAATAATTTGATAATTTTTAGAAAAAAAAATTATCTAAGTTTTTAAATGATAAAGAAACAGTCACTTTTATAAGTCATTTTCAGAAATTTCACTCTTTAGATATTAGAAAGATGCCATTTTAAAAATAAATATCATGAGAAGAAAATATCATTAATGATTTTTTGAAGAGAAATTTTTGTTTCAAAAAGGGAAATTGGAAACATTTTAAAATCATTTACAATTAAAAAATAATATTAGATAATGAAACCCTGCAAGGATATGAAGGATTATAAATGTGATTTAAAATCATTGTAAAACAATTAGTTTTTAAAAATAAACATCTTTATATGTTAAATTATACTAAATAATGGTTATCAATATAAATTTGGTCTGGATAATAAAAAATTTATTTTGAAATGATGGAAAACGTTTTTAATTCATCAAAATACTTTTTTTGAATAGATGCAATGTAAAAAGAGTAAAAACATCATTTTCAAAAGAGGGAAAGGAAAATATGAAGGAAGCATGATATAAAAAATTATTAGGTTTCTAATTATAATGGATAATGTTGGTGGGGAAATGAAAATATTAACAAGGATGGGAAACTATATTTAACGTGGATGAAATTTATTTTAAATAATGATATAATATTGGAGAAATAAATATAACTAAGTAAAATATGTGAATTAGATGTAATTGTAATCAATATATGAGGAAAATGTACCATGAAATAAAATATTATGGTTGAAGAAATTTTTTTGAAGAAATAACTTTATGAAGATGTATTAAAACACAAAAAGGGAGTTTAGTTTACAATGACTCTTACTTCCTTAGTATCATTCAAAATGAAATAAAATTAAATAAAGAACATTATATGGATAATAAAACACCATGAATTGCATGAATGTGTTAAAATATGTCTATTAGGTTGTAAAAACATCATATAAAATATATTATCGTGCATAATATGAAATACGTCACATGAATTTATATCTATTGAAACATTAATGTAATAATTAAATGATCATAAGAGGGATACTATGAAATGGACATTAAAATATGATAAAATAATATTTATTTTTCATAAATGAAATAAATGGAGTGTAAAATAAATCATATAAAATTAGTATTGTATTATAATATGAAATATGTCTTATAGACTTGAAAATAAGTCATATAAACCTTTATGTCTGGTCCATATTCACCCTATGCATGTGCCTATTTATAAACAGTCAAATTATGTGTATTAAAAAAATTAATAACATTGTTTTTTTATTTATTTTTATTTTTCCAAAATTTATTTACTATCATATGTTATTCATTTATTAAATAGTTTTCTCTTACATCAGTTAAAAGAGGTGGTACGTTAATATTCCTTTAAACTTTCTTGATATTTTTATTTTCATCAAATGTATTGTATAATAGCATAATAATCTCCATAACTGTAGATATTCATGTAATTTATTATTCATCTAGATAAAAATATATATATTATTTTCATTTTACTAAACATACTAAAATTATTAATGGTGTCTTGATATGTTTGTTTAAGGATGTTATGTTTACTAGGAACATTTGGTGTAAATATTACTTATATAATTTCCAAATATTAAATTAGTGGAATCTTAATAGTTTCATAAATATATGTTTTCAAATTTAGATAAATATTTAATATCTTTTATTTAAGGTAGTAGTGTAAATATTGAACTCATCGTTCATGGAGGTGGTAGTCTGCACAAACACATGATGACATCTTCATTTTTAACATGGTTATGGGGGGAATGGTATATTTGATATTCCATTGGATTTGTAAAATTTTATCATATTATCCATATTAATGTTTTCATTATTTAATGGATAAAGAATATTTTAATTGGTAGAATAAGAAAAGAAATAAGATATATATATTGAGAACATTACCTCTACCGTTGGATGTTCTCCCTTATTAAACACCATAATGAACATTACCTTGGTCTTTAAGAATGAAAAGAAGATTAAAGGCAGTGGGGAGGTGGTTTATGAGAAAATGGTAAGAGTGTTAGCAGATCTAAGTATTTTTAATGGTTTTATAAATGTGATAGAAGTGATCCACTTTTATATATGAAGAAAATGGAACATTTCTAAATGCCCATTGATTTTTCCATAATTGAACTAAACTATTCATGAATCAATAGCTCTATAATAGGTAAATAATGTAGTTTGGGGTGAAATAATTTTTAAAGTTTCTACCACTACACACTTGTTTTAAGCGTTTTTCAAGAGTTTTACCACATTATTTTTATATTTTACTATTTTGGATTCGACTATAGTAAATAGATTTTACCAACAATATTATTATTTGATATATCAAAAGATAATTCTCCCTAATGAATTTGGGTGTTTAGAACCAAATTTTAATCCAATTATATGATAATTCAAATAAAAAAATATTTAAAATGATTCTTAAATTAAAATATTCATTATATTAAAAAAACATTATAGAAAAATTTAATTTTGACCATTAAGTGTTCTTAAATTTATATTCCATTGATATACAGTTAAATAAATATATTTTTTATACATTTGAAAAAATTACATCATTTTATTTATATAAAAAATTTCATTTTATTATTTTACATAAAAATTACACAGCATAAATTAAATAATTTCTCGAAAAGTCTTCATTCTCATTTATCCTTGTCATTATGTTTAATCTTTGTAATCAAATTTTCATTCCGAAAAATTAAATTAAATTTATTATTTAATTTATAAATAATTATGTAGTATTTTAAATCTATTTTATTGGATTTTATATCTATAATTTATTAAAACTAATTTTTAATATAAGGAAATAAAATCATTTGTTATAATAAAATATTACTTAGGTTTCCATAACAGTAAACACGAATTTTATAACCTCATTGTATTATTCATAAATGATTAATTTTCTTCATAAATATATATATATTTTAAATAATGGTTTCAAAATAATTATTATACATTCGTTTAGGATGATAATTCCATAAAAGTTACATTTATCAAAAAAATTTATTTTTTATTATTCATCTAGAAATTAAATATTTCGGAAAATTATAAAAAAATTATATGAAGCTAATTTGGAACCTTTTAATTCAAAAATGAAGTTATATTTATAAATATAAATTCTAATAATTATATATTTTTATTTTACAGGAAAATACTATATATAAGGTAAAACTATTTATTTTGAAAACATGTTTTTTTAAATCATTAATGGATTTTTGTCATATTTTGAATTTATTAATAATTGATTATGATATTTTATTTTCTACAGGTTTTAATATTCATAATTTTTCTTTATAATATTTATCTAATATTTCATGTCTTGTTTTAGTTTAATTATTCTTGTAAAATAATCTATTATTGCACTCTTTATTTAAATTGTAACGTATATAGTATAATTATGGGGCATTACATTCTCAGTCCCTCAAAAAAATTCATCATCAAAATATTAATTACTACTCACTATTTAAATATTTGAGTGTGTATATTAAATTTAAATAACATGTAATTAATATATATATATATATCTACAATACTATCTTAGGTAATAATATAATACATATTTCCAAAATATGCTTCACTTGGAGTTTCTAGAGACATGAATTTCACAAATTATTTTTAATTATCATTTTTTAAACCAAATATTGAATCCATAATGGTTTTAATACTCCCTAATAAATTAAAATAAATCAACATTTTAAATTTCAACCATAAGATGTATTATCCAATAAAACCTTCATTTCAACATATGATACTTACATTTAAACAATTAAAAAATTGGATCCACCTATAACACCATATAATTAAAAAAGGTTTTAGATTGTCATATTTCTATTATGTATTTTAACATAAATATTCTTTTAATTCCAATATATTTAAATCTATCCTAATGTATTTTAATGAGAATTTTTTTAACCAAATAATATCTTATGGGATTGTCAAAATATGTGTGATTCCTTCTCCCTACTCATCACACACCAAGTTAAAATCATGTTAATGCACAAAAAAAAATATTTAGGATGATTACCCATGATGATTATATGCCACAACTATGTCAATATTCTAATATCCATCTAGTGGTTTAATTTGTAGGCAAGCACAAAATCTCAAATTTACCAAATCATCATGATGTTCTCTTATAATTAGACTTATCTAAAGGTTTTCCCCTAAAGGTATCTTATCCTAATCCAAAAAAATAATAAAATAATCCCAATAAAAAATAATTTTTTTAAAAAAATAAATAGTCATAAATCTGATAGGAACTATAATGACTGAATATAAAAAACCTTTAATTTACATAATTTCCATATTTTGAAAATTACATCTCATAATAATCACAGAATCCAAAGAAATTATGGTTTATTCCCTATGTGGACTATCTACATAAATTATTTATTTTAAAACCGTTGGGGTCATTTATCCATAATTGAACCATTTTATAATCGCTTCATGACATATCGAAAGATACAATCATCTTAATTTCATTGGGATTGGAATCATCAAAATGTGGTGTGATCAAACACTTATTATGGGAATGATTTTCAACATTTATTCATGTTTTATATCATAAGGATATGAGAAAACAATATTTTTTGAGAAATAACTTATTAAAAAGTATGTAGAATAATCATATTTTTTCATCAATTGTTATAGAATGGTGTGAAATATAAAATGGCCAAACATTCATCATGTAAAAAGAGTGTGGAATCAATAGATTAAAAACATTATACCTTAAAAATAACATATGCTAAAACATTGGAATAATCGTGTCACATAAACATAATCATTGAAATAATTTTTATGGATACCCACCAAGTCATTATTCATAGAGTAGTATTGGGATACCAACCTTGCATCTTCTTGGTCATTAGATTAACACACTTGTAACCTTATCCTTTGTCTTACCTCTCATTTACCCTTTTGGGTGTCGGTATAACCATCACTTGTACCCTTGGGAATGGGATAAGTGGTTAATATACCATTTGGATTTGGAAAAAGATTCTTGTGAACACTTGTAGATGGGATAATCTTCATCTACACTTTTTGACATGGGATAACCCTTTCATGTACCAATTGGCTTTGGTTAATCCTCTCATATACATTATTTCATGGGGTAATTTTCAAGTGTACCCTTTCTTATGATGAGATATAATATTTACCATTTCATTTAATAGAGATGTTGGACCCCAACCCTTATTCAACTTTACATATGTGAACCACATGAAAACAAACACATCACATCATTCAGATCCCATGGAAAAATATTTTGGGTTTTTATTATTTCCATAAAATGTCCCCAAAATTGATTTCATAAATGTAAGAAGTTGATACCTAACAAAAAATCACCCAAAATGGTGTTTTATAAATAAATTTAGAGGTTGAATCATAAAAAACAATTTATAAATACATAAAAAATTTACACATATATAAGAAATTTTAGAGAAATTATAAAAAGGTTTTTTTAAAAAAAAATTATCTTTAGCATAAAATATAATGTTCTGATCAGTTTGAATATTAACGTTCTGAATGGTTGATTTTGAGAAATTTAAAATAAGGTATTTTAAGTATTTATATTTTTATGTAAGTAGAAATAATGAATAATTTAAAATACCTAAAGGATTCAAACATGTGAAGTTAAAATTTTTTCAAAACATTTACTATTAAATAGAATATTCTATAAAGGAATCTTGAAAGGGAAATAATTGTCACTAAAATGTGGATCTTTTAATATGGTAAAATTACTTTTGAAAAATTAACTTGAATAATATATCATTTATATTTCATAACGGGTGTCAAAACATATGTGTGAAAATTTTATTTTTGATTGATGTAAACCTTTTAAATATTTTGAAATACATTTTTTGAAAACCCACAGTGTAAATAATGTAACAGATATTCCTTTTGGTAATTAGATAATATTAATATTAACGTCTAATTAGATAACATATAATTAAGATTCCAATTATATAGGATAACATTGGTATTGTAAGGGTGATTTTCATAAGTAGGGGAAATCACCTTTAAATAGAATGTAAATTATTCTCAATAATGATATACTATTGGGAATGAAATTTATCAACGTAAAATATTTACATTTAATGATAAATTTAAACAATATAGGAATATAAAGTACCATGAAATAAAAACTTATGGTGAAGTATTGTAATTTTCAATGAAATTAGTTTAAAATGATGCATTAATACTAAATAAAGGTAGTTGAGTTAATAAAGACTGTTACAACCTTGGTATAATTAAAATATAAATCCATCAAAAATTTTAACATGATTTCGATCTTAATAACCACTAATAACATGAATATATTAGAATATATACATGTTTTATTAATAATACAATATATAATATAGTTCCTAATAAAAATATGTGTTAATTAATTAAATTTGGGACAGAAACTCATTACAATAACGATAAAATAATAATAAAAATATAATAAGAGGGATAACATAGAATTGAAAATCAAATATAATGAAATGAAAGATGTTAATTATCATGTAAGGTATTAGGGAATTTAGTACCCCAAATAAAATAATTGATGGCATGCAATATCAAATATGTCACATGGATTTATTAATGTTTAAATGAAAATATTACCTTGTTTGTAATTCATTTTTTGTGTGTAACTAATGTATTAAAAATTTAGAATAAGTTGATTGAAATTTTTTTTAACAATTTTTATCTATATATCATTTTCAATGTTTAATTGGCATTTATTTGTTTTCAGTTATTAAATATTTTTTTCTTTTGTTAGTTATATGAGGTTCTTCAGTAAATTTCATTGAAAATTTATTGGTATATTGACTATGGAATTTTTTTTAAAAAAATCATCACAATATAAAAAAAAGTATAGTTCTAATTTTTTATTATTTAATTATCACAAAATTTATACATTTTCATAACATTTCCCAAAACAAACTCAAATTATGAAATGTTTTCAGATAGTTTTTAGGATCCTCGGGTTAGTATGGTCATTTTTTTAATGATTCTTATAGAATATCATAATTTTATCGAAAAATTTCAATATTTTCATAAATATGATCGTTACACTTTTAATACATTTTTAAATCATCCAGTTTAGGTGGGATAGAAAAATAGATCTCAGTGTCTGTGGTGTTGGACGTTCACTCATATAGATGATGACGTATTTTTTTCAGATTGATTTAGTCATAGGTTTAAAAGTGATATTTCCTTGTGAAAAAAATATTTAATCATATTAATTATAGTTATTTTATCATATTTTCATGTATAGATTCAATTTTAGCGGGTAGAATAAGAAAATAAATAATACTCTTACGGTTAAAACATTACATATCCCTTAATATATTCACAACTGGGTAATACCTTAAGGAACATTATCCTGGTATTAAGGACAATTAAAATATGTTATGTAATGGTTATGGAGTTAATGATATATTTGAAAATAATTTTGGTAAATATTAGTCTCTCTAATCAGTGGTTAAATTTGATAAAAGTGTCACCCTTTAATAAGTGAGGAAAATAGATCTTCTATAAATACGCATTACTTTTCAGGGATTGAATTAAACTATTCAAGGGTTAATATCTCTAAATGTGAAAAATAAATTTGTTTTGGGAGATATAAGGTTAACATATACTCTACCAATAATTTTCAGACATGTTTTAAATATTTTTCATGCCTCTTCCACTGGATTTTTACCTTTCACCATTTTAGTGCATACCTTATTAACTATTACTTACCCAAGTAATTTATAATTTATTTATTATAAATGATAACCCCTAATAAGAAATTTGGTAATGATGAAAATAAATTTAAACCGAATATAATATAATTAAATTTAAAAATAAAAATAAACTATCTCTTTATTTATAAAATTTAATATACCGAAAAATTATTTTGTATAAAAATGATGTTTCTCATTTAGGTATTCTTAATCTTATATAGCATTAATTACCAATTAAAAAAGTTATTAAATAATTTTATACATGTGAAAAAATAATATATTGTTCTGCATATAAAATATATTTTTAAACATATTATATAATAATTACACAAAATTAATAAAATAAATCACAGAAAATAACTCTTTCACCACTATCATGTTCATTAAAATTAGTCATAATAATCACATTTTAATAAATAAAAATGAAATTTAACAAATTAACTAATATAAACCTATTAAAATATAATACAATATCAATTTTCTTAATTATTTTCAATAAATTATGAAAATTAATTTTTAATGTTAGAGAGAAAACAATTGATATAGTAAAAAATTACTTATGTTTTTAAAATGTTAAACATAGGTTCTTTAAATTAAACATAATTTTCTAATTGATTAATTTTACTTTATATATATAATTTTTAATTCAAAAAAATTAATTCATTCTTTTATTATCATAATTTTATTAATGTTATAGTTTTAGGAAAATTTGTTTTTTTTCACTATTCACATAAAAATCAATTAATTAAGAAAAATATAAAAAAATAACACTATGTTAATTTTGACATCATGAATTTAAAAACAATTGTTATATAAATTTATAATATAAAATTTTTAAATTTATAATTAAAATGAACATACCATATATAATGAAAATATACTTTTATTGAAAAATTACTTATATAAAATTTTAAGTGACCTTAATAATATTTTTCATGAATTTATAATTGATTTTGATGTTTTACATACTATATGTTTAATTGTTATTTATTTTTAATCAAAATATTCAGGTAATATTACAGTACTTAATTAAGTTCTATTATACATGTAAAACATGTTATCGACATAATGTTTATTTGAAGGTAGAATTTTATAGTAAAATATTGGGGTGTTACGGGAAAAAATATTAAATATTTAAGAGAGTCTCTTAGATTGAAATAATATCTAAAAAGTAGTGATTTGATCCAATCAACCCATCATCTTAACCAAATAGTAACCGAAATATTGGTAAAGTCTAAACATTCTCCTAGCTTTAGATTATAGGGTTTAATTGATTCAAAACTCTAAGAGAAGGGTGGAAATTTGAAAACAAACTTCAACCAAATTAATATATTCAAAAAAATATTAATCTATAAATCATTATAGAAATATTTATTTTTAACACACACAAAAATAAATTCCAATTATATTTACCCATCTAAATGAATCTCATGAATAAAGTTCCTGAAAGAACATCATGTAAAGGATTAGACTCATATGAAACTGAAATCCACTCTATGGAAATTATTGTTTGATATACAACCAACTAATCACTTTTTTAATATAATGAAATACCAATATATTGTGTAGGGAAACCTAAAATACCAGTATCTATAGTTTAATACTATATAAATAACATAAGTACCATATAATTATATAACCCAGAACTAAATAAGAGGCATGATTGAACCATATTAAATATTATGTCATACATAGCATCTGACTCCATATATGAAAGTTATTAAATTTAGTTTAGGACTTTACAATTTTCAAACTAATTCATAAAATCATTCTAAATATTAAAAAATTATTAAGAAATTAATTAAACATTAGAATAAAAAAATTAATGAACCTTTTTAAAATTTAGAAATATGATAAATCGATATATACACATTACAAATAAAAAGGAATTAATATTATATAATTTAGGAATTATTTTATAATATTTTAATTGCGTAAATACACATAAAAATTCATATTTATTTTAATATTAAATATTTCATATTATCATATTATTTGGTAATTAATATTAATTTTAACATATTATCAAATATAAAATACTTATGAAAAAATTTATACACATATAAATGTTTTATATTTTGAATAACTCTTTTTATAAAAAATATTCACATTTTTTATTTAACTTCAACTTCATTCAAAACTACAAAAAACACATTTTTGTGTGGTTTTAATAAAGTTAAAAATAAATCATTTTAATGTGAACATTTTGTATTCTTATTTTTTATCATTTCAGAAGTTAATTTTAATTTTTATCTATTTAACCTTATTTTTTTATTTTATATATAATTAATAATTATATACTACAATGTGAAGTCTATAAATATAGATCACACCCTAATAAAAACTCAATGTTGTATAAATCCCCTTAGATTTACAGTGGGAATGAAGAACCTTATTTATTATGGTAGTAAACAATTTTATGAAGCAAATTCAATAATATCATAAAACTATTAAAATTACAATTATAAGCCACTATGTGTTTTTTATTAGTCGATAACATGTTTCTAGAGAACCAAAAATATTTTTATTTGGTGAATATATACTTTTAGAAGTTCTTTTAAAATCACATCTTCTTAAAACATAGTAATGTTTTACTCAACTACATTATATATTTCTTAAGGAGATATCATATCTACAATAATGATATACCTTATTTAGAAAAACCATGATGTCAATAACATGTTTTGTGATGATATATTTTTATTAAAACATTCTAATCACATTTTTTTATTAAACCGTGAAATTGTATTTTTAAATTTTATAAAAATTAATTTTTTCCATAAAACTAAATAGTTATTATTAAAAAATCACAAATTTGACCTTATTTTATAAAACAAATCATTATTTTGAGAAATATTATTTTTAATAATTATTTATCTATATGATCATTGATAAAAAATGTGGATCGGATATCAATAAGGGGTTTTATATGGGACACGTTTTTTCTAATAAAAGTTTTACCAAACCACTGAAAACATTTTTCCATAATAAATATCCATCTATTTGAATTGAATAAATATAAATGTTGAATATATCACCTCCGTTACTAAAACCCCCTTATGAATCACTATAATTGATAAATATCACCAATAATAAAAAAAATATCCCTTCTAAAACACCTGAAGAATATGGTTTAAAAGAACACTATGATTTGTAGATTTCATAACAACTTCTATCGAGTATAAAGATTATTGTGATATAATAATAAACATTCATTATATATATGTAATAGTTAAAAACTATCCATTGTATCGGTAGGAATTAATATGAGTAAAATAATTAATAAATATTTATATAAAGCTGTAAATTTAATACCAATGTATTAGTTTATTCCAAGGAAATAATAACTCTTTTTTTATTAAAGTTATTTTATGCTTTAAAAATGTATTTTATACAAAAATGGTTTTTATTACATTTTGTTCCAGGATATTATATCAAATTTAAACCAATTATATAAGTTTAATTTTATTAAATTAAAATATCTCTTGATATATGAATTTCAAATTTCCTTAAGTTGTTTTTTAGATAACTCTTAAATGATAGATTATTTAGGTGAATATTTAAAAATATGTTTTTTCATATATAGTTACTTTTATGACATAATTATGATTTCAGATTTACCTTTAATTTTTTAAAAACATTTGATCAATAAAATATGATTTTAGGGAGTAAAATAATAAATTTTCAACATTAATTTTATTTTAAAAACCCATTCTTTAATTTTATTAATATCAGTTATATTTAATTTGAAGACAAAACTATGATATTTTCATTTAATGGTATGGTTGGAATGTTCCATTTGGTTTTGGATAGATATAAAAGTATAAAAACATTAATTTTTTAATTATTTAATGAAAAGACCGTGCAAATCAACTATATTTTTAATTTTACATTTAATTGATATTTTTGCTTAAATCATGTATTTTTTCTGAAATATAATTTTTCATTTATTTTTTTCATTTATATTAAAATAAATTTCAAACAATTCTTTAAAAATAATCGTTAAAAATTTTACCTCTATTTGAAATTTTGATTTTTTTTGTTTTCTTAATTGGTCTATTTTTTTATTCATAGTGGATTGTAAACATGGTAGATATATGTCACCTCTTTTCGGATAAAACAAGATAAATGGGATTAACAATATGGGACAATGCCTCAAAGTCTCAGTAAAACATGATTTTCTTGTTTTAGGATATTATTTCAGCCATCCACATCCATATTTACAGAATATTTAAATATTTTTATATTTTTCCTTGATTATAATTTTTCGGTTATTATATTTATCTATTAAATAAAAAATGATACTATTTTCATTCAATAACTCGAATAATTGTTTCATATGTGTAAAAAAGAAATATTTTGTAATAAATGGTTATTTTTAATATGTAGAAACTATGTTCGTATTTTTAATTTTTTTAATTGTTTTGATGGTATAATTACATAGAACTCTTATGGAACGCCAGTATAGTGCTTTTGCGAGCAGTAGAGAAGTCAATGTAAATGATTTTAGAAAATTGAAAAATATATTTTTTTGGATAAATTATGGTATTGCAAAAATTTAATGGGAAATTATAATTGAGAGGGGATTTTTTAATAGTTCATATTTTATATTCATTTCTATCTTAATATTTTTAATGTAATGTTAAATGAGTAGTCCTAATAATAAAATTAATGTCATTTTATGACAAAAAATATTTTTTCAAATGACCGAAAATAGAAAACAAATATTTAATAAAGAATGTTTTGATGTTAAATAGTCTAAAATTAAATCCAAATACCATTTTTACCCTTTATATCATAGTAGTTAATTTATAAACTGTATCATGTTAAAAATGTGTTACCAAGATTAAATAGATAAATCATTAATAAGGGCACTATACCAATAGATATAACTTAAAATTACACCAAAACATGTATAAATTTTGAATTTCTAAAATTATTATGACATTTTCAAGTGATAAATTTTAAAATGGGTTCATTGGGTCCACGTGACATGATTATTATATTTATTATATTTTTAATTTCTTAATATTTACAAGTGTTTTACTCCACTTACTTATAAAATGACATATCCTCTCATCTCTTTTAAAAACCATTTGAGCCATTAATATTTACTAAAATCTCATAAAAAATATTCAAAACCATCCTCCGCATGATCTAGATTCACTAGTCTTACTAAAAGACTATCATATAATGATTAAGGTGTAATCCTAATAAGGTTTTCCCAAAGAAGACGTATAACTCTTAACTGATAATTTTCATTTTATTTATTTTTTGAACACCATAAATTCTACCTTAACCATTATTATACAAAAATATATGTTTATTAAATATATAAAAAATTATTATTTTAATACATAACCCCTTATTCATCTCCATTATCATCATATGTGAAATAAAATCAACACTCGTGTGTCTAGTTAGACTGTCACCACCACAGAGTGATATGTTTCATTTTCCATCACCTCCTTTAATGGATGTTCATAGTGTTATATTTTATGTATAAATATTATACTAAGGTAATAATTATTATTTTTATATTATAATATATCATCTATATTCTTGCCTTTCCATCATTTGAAAAATGGAAAAGTCCCTCGTAGTTAAGTAAGGAATAACATCTCATTGTAGTTATGTATTTAATTTTTCAATTCCATCTTGAATGGAATGTTATAAGGTTAAAATAAATTAAATATTTTGATAATTATATTACATAAATGTTTTTTATATGAAAAATACTACATATATTAATTTTTTTTACCATTATAAAATGAATGTAGTGTTAATGCATACGTATGGACTATCATCTCTAGGAACTGTGTAATTAATTATTTATGCTACCTCATTTGAAGGGTTGACATAAAACAATATATAATAGATAAATAATATTATTTTATCTTCTTTATTATTATTTAATTGATAAAACCATGATATAATTGACAACATTCAACCTGCTGAAGTTATTTTGAACATAAGAATCGAAGGTCCTCAAAACAGATGGTGTGCACTTAACAGATTATGTAACTAATTTTGAATCAATAAAAAATTATATAAGAATATTAATTAAAAGGATATAAATCAAAATATAATTTTTAAACATGTAAATAACTAATATATTTATAATATCAAGTAATAAAAATAAAATACTTGTAAGGTATGGACTAAAGATATGAAGTTTCTTAACTCAATTTCATTTGGCTAGGTTATATCTCTTCATTAATGAAATTATTAAGAACTTATTATGTGTTTAATGACCTATGACTATGTAATAATTAATTCTATGTTTTTAATTTTATTTTTTTAAATAAACTCTTCATGAACCTATTATCACTTTAAATAAAATGAACATCATAAAATATTTCTCATCTCACACTCCATTCTTTTAGACATACTTTACATTATGAACTTTTTTTATTTTTAAACGGTATATATAATACATATTGAAATTTTATATAATATTTAAATATGTTATAATGATATTTAATATTCGTTTTCAATTTATCTCTTTCATGTGTTATTGATAAAATAATTTTTAAAAAATAAAAGGGCTTTTATTTATCTCAATTTAAATTCCATAACACATGAATCATGTCATTATATAGGATTAAAATTATATAATGTAAATATATACACAAGACTATATATTGTAATATCATTTAATTTACATCAAGGTTTTTGTTGATCCATGTAAATTTATATCTTTTAGTTTTGTAAGATTCGTATGTTACTAAAGTCCCAATGGGTTTTCATTGTCAAATAATTCCAATTATTAAGATATATTACATATTCACCACATAACTTCTTTTTGTGATGTATATTCCTCCAATAAATTTTAATTATGATACATTTCATGAAAGTTGATTTTTTTAAAGATCCATCATTGGTTTTACTCTTGAGGGTGTTTTTATTTTAGTGGTCGATAAAACTGAATTTTTTAAACTTATTTCTTCAAAATAATTAAAATATTTTTCCAAAACACTCTTCTCATGTATTCATTAGCATGTTCCAAAAAAAATATTTTTTTAAAATTTTATTTCGTGTTCTATCACCATTAATTATAACATTTTAAAAATAATTTCATTATTTTTTAAACACATGTCACTTTTGACCCCTCTTAAAAAGTATTAAATAAATTATTTTATTATCATTTCACACATGAAAAATTTTCCCTAAAAAATTGGACATTAATTTCAATTTAACACCCTTTTCATATTTTTAGGGATTTATTAAGAACAAAATCTATCTATTACTCTATTTTTTAGTTTTTAATGGTTACCAAAAAGAATATGAATTCCTTCTTTTCATCCAATTTATAATTATAAATCTTTTATAATTTTTTCATCTATTAAACATATTTTAAATTATTATAATGATTCACTAGGTATATTCGGTAAACATACCATTTAAATCATTTTTCTAGTAATCATTTTACGATTTTATAATGAAAATTTTCTATAATATTGATTTATTTCAATATGTAAATCATGTTTTGAAAGAAATCATGGTTGTTGCAATGATTTTTATTATTAAGTGAATGATCTATTTAATTTACTCATGTTATAGTTCATGAAAATCGTTGATGAGGCTGAGTGATCCTGATATATCTCTAAATGAAAATCATCTTACTATTTCATTGAATGACAGGTGAGCCCGATATGGATCCTCAATGTGTTGGGAAAATTGATGGGGAATACAATAATTAGGTTACTCCAAATATATTGTAATTAACTATTCAGTTTATTCAAAAGCATGATTATAATATTCATATGAATATAGTCTATCAATTCACCAACTTGATTCCTCTTCTAATTCTATGAATTCAAATGGTTCCTTTGATAAATATTGGTTACACATGGAAAAAGATTGTTGAATCAAATGTATCTTATCTTATGATAAAGCATTATTTCATGGATGATATTTTTTTTATTCATGTTTGTATGTGTATGAATCCCTTTAATATTATATCATTCAATTTGATTAGGTTCTTATAAAGTTATGTTCATTTCATTCTCAATTATGATATTCAATTACTATTGATGATGTTTACCCTCACTTGGAGTTTTATTTCACTATTAATTTGTTAAAATTTATTCCATGTTATGAGGAATGATGTTTATTAACTGGTTTCTATAATGGTTTCATGTGTGGTGAATTTTATGGGAGATATTGATTATATTATAGAATACGAAAAAGCAGATATAGGGGAAAATGCTCATTTTAAGACATTGTTCATTTACACAAATGGTTTATTCACAATGATCTAAAACACTAAACCTAAATCGAATCTTCTATTTATAAGTAGAAAATAATTTAGTTATTTGTTTTTTTGTATGGTTAAAATTGGGCCACATTTGTGTTTATCAAATATATAATGTTAGGAAAATGATTTTATCACATGGTTTAGTTGTACAGTTTTGGGGTATTATTATTGGTATTATTGAAAGGATTTAGATAAATTTGTAGACTATTATGTTTTTATATGATATGAATTCAATAGTTACTAATAAAATCATATTTTTATGTGTTTGGGGTGGATCGTAAGTTATAATCGATAAATAACCTCTTTTAAGGTTATTGTGTTGATATTTTAAAGTGATTAATGATATTTGGGGACGATTTTTTACTACTTTTAGGTATATGTTACCCTTAGGTTTACCATGTGATTTAATATGAATTTTATGTGAGAATATTTATAATATATGTTTGGGGATGTTTACTACAAGTTATAAGATCTCCATTGATATTAACATTTTCTTCCGTATTGAGGTTTTTTTGGTTAATTATGACATCAAATTAGTTATCTTTCATATAATTTATGATTAATTTATGTTTTTAATATTGATATTTTTTGCGATACATTTTATATTTCTACATATGAAATTTTATTTATTTTGGCTATTATTTGACAATTGGATATCAATTTTTTATCTTAGTAAAGATATGATAAATAAATTTTCATCCAATTTTAGATGTTATGACCTATTATAATTTGACCATAACACTTTAGGAAATATAAATATTAATATTGGATATTCATTATTTGGTAGAGGTGGAAACTGGTTACAACGTGCAACTAAATTTTGAAATTGTATTTATGGGATTGAAAAAACAAAGTATGTACATTTTCACATGTTTTTTTATAATGATGGTGTGTGACAACCTAGGTGATTTGAGGATACATAATTATCTCATATTATTAATAATAATTGACTATATTTTATAAATTTATATTCATATAATAATATTATATACGTTTTCTCTCTTACTGTCAAAATATTTCTTTATAACCATATTGGTTTTTAAACTTGATATATAATATTATTTTAAATTAATGTTTCTAAATTATATATTATTTATTTCAAAAAATTAACAACTTTTTTCAACCATTATTTCGAAATGATAAAATGTTGATTTTTTTTGAATTTTCATTAAAGTTTGATTTCTCCTATAATAATGAAAAATACTAAAATTTATTTGAAACTCTATTTTAGATTCAAGTATTAAAAAAGTATTATTTTATTTATTTTTATTATTAAAATTTAATTTGTTCCATCTAATTAAAAATCCATCAATAATTTTATTTAGATGTAATTCTATACTTGAATTTGGAATAAAGAGTATTTTATATTTAAAAATTCATTTTTATGAAAACTCTTTTCATTACATTTTTCGTGTTTTATTTTATATTAAATCCATCCACATAGGTAAATTTAATTTCAAAAAATAGATTTAATATTATAAATCAACATAATTAGTATTATGTAATATGTTTTACTTATTTTTATTTATAACGAACAATAAAAATTGGTTACCATGATTATTCTTCAAATAGGTTTATTAGGGGTAAACTTTAAGTGATAAGGGTTAAAATAAAATATAAACTTGTAAAAAATTTATTTTAAAAAATATTTATGATATATATATTCATGATTTTTAAATGGCCTATTTTTATGCAATTAGACATAAGTAATACATTATTATATTATAATCTTTTTTAAAATAAAAGGTGTTTCTTCTCGTAGACATATAAATTAACACCCATTCTCTTGTATTTTACACACATAAAAAGGCATTTTGGTTCAAAAAATTACTAAAATAAGAGCTTTTAGACATACTTAACTATATTCTAGAGATCCTACTATTATCAGAAATCCATCCTAAAAATTCCTTAGGTATAAAAATAATGAGGTTGTCGGAAGAAGATGTATAGTTCCTAACATAGTATTTTTGTTTTTATTATTCTTCAACATACTAAATATATTCTTCAAGAAGGATGAAATTAAAACATCATTACATTAAATATAATTATATTATATTATGTTAATATGATAATCTATATATGTGACCTCTTTCATCAAATGGGAAATGAAATTGTCATTCATGTGTATGTCAGACTGCCATATCGAGAATCGTTGTTATTCTTTTTCAATAACTGAATATCACAAAAGTTTATAATAATGGATTTAATATATATATATATATATTAATTATATATATATATATATATATCATATTTTAATTATATTATATCTTTAATTTCATTACTTTCCCATATTTTAATTAATTATAATATCTTTCATGCATATGTATGGATTACCACCCCCACTAACTGTTGTGATTTGTTTTTAATCATAGAATCACATGATATATATATATATAAGTGTACTTATAGAAATTATATTATATTTATGATATAATAACCATTATATAAATTTAAAATAACACTTACCTTCTTTCTGTCATGTTCGTTTAAAAATGGAAACATTACTTATACATATTGATGATCTACCATATCCATGATTGCACACTATTCATTTTCCACAACCACAATTCATGTATAGTTTTAGAATTTATATTAATTTATAAAAATAATTACTATTTCCATATTATTATTTTTGTATATTATGGAATAATTTCCCCTTTGACAATATTTAACCAATATAATTCATTTTTGATATATGAGTTGAATATCTTCAAAACATTTAATGTTGTTTTAATTGATTATGTAATTAAAAATAAAATTGTAATTAGTATGATAAAAATAATAAAAAACATAATTTTTTTTATTAATAATGTAAACAATTAACATATTATTATTATTAATGAAGATAAATTCTGAATATTATAATTGATATTTGACGTACAAGGCACATTAACATAAAATCTTGTTTTCAAATGTTCAAAAGATATTTTTTCTAAATAAAACAATTTTCTATCTATATTCATAAAACGATTTTATGTATGTATTTATATGTATATAAATTTATTAAATACTAAATTTGATGTTACTATTTACTTTTTTCAATGGAAAAAGGAATGAACAATTTTAAAATATATTTTAACAATGTAGTTTACCACCACTACAAAAATTATTAGATTTTTTAGTCATTTATTCTAATCAATTACTTTTGTAAATAAAAAACCACATTTCATTTTTCTAGGTATTTTAATTCTAATACATTTATTTTAATGAAAATGGATATATCAATAGAGAAAACTATTTTACTTATTGGTTGAAAAGGATATTATTATGAGTTTAATGATGTAAGTGAATGATTTTCCATTTTTCACACATTTCACGTGCCTTGGAAACTGATTTTGATTATGGATAATCCCATGGTAGATTATGATTATGGGTGATGGTGATATAGATCGTGATTATATGTAAGCCTTATATTGTTATTCAATGCATTATGCAATGACTATGTTATCTAAATAATTATGATGAAAGTCTACTGTAGCGGTTGTTATAATTGAAAGGGTTCTTATAATAGTTTTCTAAATATGTCTTTCCTATATCTACTTCATGAATGTTTTATTCTTGGTAAAGTGTTTTCATTGAAATCATTTTATGTTAAAATGTAAGCCAATGATATTTTTCTTTAACAAAACAATAATTCCCCTATATATTAAAATAATAATTTTTTAAAAAATTAAATGGTTATTATGGTTTATAAATAAATACTCATTATTAATATTTTTAAAAAAATTATTGAAAGGTTTTTTATAGAAAATAATGGGTTTTAAAGATGATTTCATGTGTAAATAATAAATTATTTGAACTAAAAGCTTATTATAATGAAGAAAAAAAATACAGTTTTTGTTCTCATGGTTATAAAATGGACTGAAAAGTTTATTTAGTTAATTTTTTCTGTCCCTTACTAGTCTTTCAATACACATCCAACATTTAAAAAATCATAGGTTTTAAGGATTATTAATAATAAAGAATACTCCATGATTAAATTCACAAGGATTAGACAAGTAAAGATAACATGTTTCTTTAAAAAAATGTTGTGGGAAAATAGATACTGAGTAGAAGTGTCCACTTTATAATATATGGGGTTTTAGGTAATTTTTATGAAATATTTTTCTAATACTTAAAACCATGATGATCCAAAAAATATAAGAAAGTGAATTCTTTTATAAAAATTAAATTTAAATATTTTTAAGGTCGTGTCCTTATAGTTGATATTATATTAATGGTTTAATGAAAATTAATGTTTAGGTTAATAGAATTAAACACCCTTAAAAGATTATAATTTATGGTTATAATGATGTATCATTCGAATATTAGCATGTTTCGTTATCTAAACTATATGTGTTTAGAAAGAATTTCCTTAGAGTAAATGGGAAATATGATGTTGGAAGGCTGTAAGTGGACAATATACGTCTAAATAACCAATAATGAATTGTTGTAATTGGAGTAAAATAGTTTTTTTACTACGATATATCAAATGAAAAATGCTATAAACAGGGGTCTTATCAATATGGGAGAGTAACCACATTCACAATAGAAGAATAAGACTATAGTAAAACAATTAAACAAAAACACCTTCTAGTATAGAACGTATCAAAATACTCATTGACGAATATGGGATGGGTTAACAACATGGAGAATATATTTAAAGTCATGGGAGAGATTGACACCATGGAAGGGGAAAATTTAAGGGATTCTTTAATTGAGAAATATTTTCCTATGTTTTTTCACTTTAAAAAAGAAAAAAATTATTGTAATTGAGGAATAAGGAAGAACATTTAATAGCCATGTTTAAAGAAAGCCACACCATATTGGAAACATATACACCAAATTCAATCCTAGATTTTAATAGTAAAATTAATTTTTTTTACTAAGCACTGAATCCAAGATATCAAAGGTAATTGACATCCCATGAATTCAAAAGTAATGAAAAACTTGTTTAGTGTAGTGAGAAGGTAAAATAGAGTTTTCTAATGATCACTTATTCCATGAAAATAAGAATAAAAACTATTAAATGTGGAAAGAAATGGAGAAGTATCAATCAAAAAATATGATTTTATGAAAATAAAGATTCCATCTTGTGATATTTTTCATAAAAACAAAATGTCGGATTTAATATAAAATTTGGGAAGTGTTTTGTGTGTGTAATTTTTGGGAATGTGGCATTAGAGTACAAAGAAAATGATTATATAAATAATTAAAATACAGTATATGATGTGTTAATCATAATAATATGGGTCATTACATGAGTAATTTTCCCAATATAACAATAAAGGATATAAATAATCAAGATCACATATAGAAAGATGTGGATAAATCCTTTGTGGCACCTTTGGTAAATGTTAGACCACCCAATGATGTGGTTTTAGGTACATCACATGTTTATTTAGATTATGTCAATGTATTCATTGATATAGGTTCTACATACTTATAAATTATCAATAATTTTTTTTGATAAATTGAAAATTTCACATTAGGAAATAAACAAAGATCTTTTTGTTAGAACACCTATGATATGTGTCTGTACAAAGAGAAATTATTTGAAATTTTTTCTACGGAAGGGATTTACATGAAAAATAATTTTTTCTTTTATACTTATAGAGTTTGATGTTATTATGTGTGTAGATTCATTTTATGTTAACTATACTATGATATATTTTATATACAGAGTGGTTTTTTCCCATTATGATTTTCAGTTTGTATAAAATATTAAAATCATTAATTTGGTTACTTATCAGGAAGCTGATAAAATGTGATAAATGGAAATGAATTTTATCTTATGTATATTTTTTAGTATATACAATCAATTCATTTATATGGTTTCTAAATATTTAATAAATATATGGATGAATTTACTAATGATTTTCCTTGTATTTTACAAGATTGGGACATTAAGTTTACTTTTGATTTAGTTTGTGATGATAAAAAATTTCAAAACCACACAATTGAATGGTTCATGTGATTCTTATTGTATTGAAAAATATGTTATAGTAGTTTCTAGATAATGGATTCATACATCCTAACACTTCATCGTGGAGTGCTATAATTTTATTTGTTTGTTTTTAAAATATGGTTAAATAAAACATTTAATTGATTATAAATCATTTAAAAACATTTTTATTATTAATTGGTATCATATTAAAAATATTTATGATTTTTTTAATCACATCAAAGGATAATAGTATTTTTTTTAATTACTTATCTCAGTTTTGGATAATATCAGTTGAAGGTGAAGGAGGAAGATGTTTCTATGGTTTTATTTTGAACTAAATATGGCCATTTTGAGTTTTTACTGATTCCCATTGGGTTGTGTAATTGACCATCCATATTCATTGGTCATATGAATAGAGTTCCCCATGTCAATTTTGAGAAGTTATTAAATTTTTTTATTCATGATATATTAGTATATTCGATAATTCATGAGGATCATGAAGGAAGCATAAGGATTTGTTTCAAACCAGGAATTAAACTAACTTATATGTAATATTTATTAGGTGAGAATTTTGTTTGAAATATATTTATTTCCTTAGGTATATTAATTATAATGATGCTATAAATAATTACCCTCTTAAAAATATAATTTTTGAATAATTGGAAAGAACTAAAAATGTCACAGATATTCTTACATTTCACATATTAGTGTGTCCCAACTGGAATTTTTTTAAATATTTTCCCAATAATCTGAAAAAATGACTAAGTTAACATGAAAAGGAGTTAAATTTTCCTTTAAAAAATTTCATGATTCTATTTTTACATGAATAAAATAAGATTAGTGAATGATCTGGTTTGACGATTCCAACTCAAAATGATGATTTTTCTATAAATAGCGATTTTTCATTAATGATACATGATTTATTTTCGATACAGAACTAATAGTTAATTGATTTTATTTAATGTAAACAAAAACCTCATGAGATAAATTTTCCTACAAGATATCTAGAATTATATTATGTGGTTTTTTATTTAAATTTTTTGAGGATTCTTTTATATGTATTAAAGTGAGAAATATATACTGATCACAAATTTTTGAAGTATATATTCACTCAAAAAGAGTTGAACATGAGGTATAGAAGAAATAATTCTTTTATTGAGGATTATGAATACATGATTCATTACCATCCTATAATAGAAAATAAATGTTCTCAATGCATTGATTTTAATATATAAAGCTATATTAACCATGTTATTTTTCGAACATACCCCTTAGGTTAATCATTCTATGAATCTTATCCTATAAATTGAGAATTTAGGGACCTACTATGTTTCTTTAGATATCATTATAGTATTCTCTTTTATAAATAATTTAAAAAGGTCCCATAGATGATGATATTTTATAGGAAGAGGTATAATATTTTAATAAGGATATATTTTTTGAGTTTTATTTTGATAAAAAGGTGTTTTAAAATTCATAGAATGATTTGTGTGCCTTATTATTCCTTATTTATGATTGAATAATAAAGTGAAGCTCATAGTTCCATTTTTTCCATTCATCCCAGAATTACTATGTTGCTCCAAGACTAACAGGGGTATTACTGGGGGATTAGAATTCATAGTGTAATTTTTTAATTTACCATTATATTTTTTCCTAGTCTATTGGAAAAAGTGGAATTAAACTTATCTAAGTGGATGTTTCAGCCTTTTATATTGTGGGATTAGAAATGAAAAAGTATATCCATTTATTTTTTGGTGGTATCTCTAAATTCATATCGACGTAATAATTTTATTTGGGTTACTTTGGATCAGTTAATTAAATAATCCTTTTCCTTCCCAATCCTGATACTATGCCTTTATATCAAATTTCTTTAATTTTCCATTAGGAGATAATCAGGATACATTGAGTTCATCTCTTCATTTTTTCTAAACATAGAATCATGTTTAATTATATTTTTTTGAAAGGCTTTATAATTTTTTGGCACTAAATTATTCTTAGTATAAATTTTCAACGTCATTTTGAAGAAAATTATGAGAGAATGATTAAGACCTTGGAAAACATTCTATGATATTTTTAATAGGATTTTCAAGTAAGTTGGATCAATATATTTTATTTTATGAATTTGATAACAATAAATGTTTTCATTCCAATGAATGATGAATCCTTTTGAGAAATTATATGAAAAGTGTTGTTAGACTCATGAATTTTGGGATGAAGTGGGTGAATGAATATTGTTGTGAATAGAATTGGAGAAAAAATAATTTTGATGGTGAATATTATTTATAATCATATGAGTACTCCTCATATTAGGAAGAAAATTTATGGAGATAAATGGTGGAATGATTTTTCATTTGAGGTAGGAGATCATGTTTTTTAAAGTGCCTTCTTGGAAAAGTGTTATGAATTTTGGTAAAAAAAGAAAGATAAGTTTGTAGTTTGTTTGACTATATGAAATCCTATATAAATTCGATTCTATTTCATGAAAAGTGGCCTTGCCTCTATGATTATCTTAGGTATGCGATGTATTTCTAGTTTTTTTGTTCATAAAATATGTTACAGATGCATCTCATGTTTGAAGACCTGAAGTAGATCAATTGGAATAAAATATTTCATATGAGGAAAATTTTATTAAAATTATTAACCATAGAGCTTATGTGTTATGGAATAAAATTATTTATAAGTTTAGGGTTTTTTGTAAAAACATATGATTAAATAAGAAACATGAGAATAGGAAAATGCTATGAGGGAAAGATAGCCCCACTTGTTTCAATTGTAGGTAAAATTATATTGATGAAAATTCAAAAAGAGATAAATAATGTAAAAACACAAATAATTTTATGATAAATCATTTGAAATTCATTTTTATTTTCACTAATTATATTCTATTGGTTTTTATTCATTATAATAATATTGGGTACTTTTTCAATCAAAATGATAAAATTTTATTTCATACCAAATTGGGATTCCCTAAATTTTATGGTCTAAATTAAAATATATATTTATATTTTATATATGTTTAAATAGAAAAAATCATCTTAATTTGTTTATTCATGATATAAAAATTATCTAATGATTAAATTCTGATATATTTTTTAGAATAATGATTCTTCAAGGAATAGTGAAAAATATTTATTTTTATTAGAAACTGAAATTTTGTTTTAGGTATTTAAAAAGTAAAATTCATTTTTGGATTAGTGTTAAAATTTTATAAGTTAATTTTTGTTAAATGTAATCCAGTTATGGTATTTTTATTTAATTTTAATCATTAATTGAATATTAAAATGTTTTAATATTTAAAAAGTTATTTTTATGATCAATGATTTCCCATCGAATTTTTGATGTTTGAGTGTGAACATATCTCTACCAATTATTTAAATTGAATTTTATAAAATAGAATCACTATTTTGAATCATAAAAAATTATATTATGTAATAAGTTAAATATTATTTTTGGTCGTAATGAATAGTAAAATCATTAAAAACTATGTTACCACAGTTAACATTAAAACATGTTTATTGAGGTTTAAAATTAAGATATAAGGGTTACAATGACTGAGAAACTTGTTTAATTTATTTTTTATAAATTTTTTTAGAAACTATATATTCTAATCCAAATAAATGATTCATTTTGGAAGCATTATTCTTGAGTAGTACATTAATATATTTTAATTTTTTTAAGAAAAATTAACTGTGTCCTCTCCCACACATATAAAATTAATCCCAATCTTTTATCTGATTCCTAAATAATGTTCATTATTTAACCAATACCTGACAAAATACTTTCTTCTCATATTTACCGACATCTATGAGTCCATATTTTAATAACAAAACCATCCTTTTAAGGAATTGGGTATAAACATAAAGCGATTTTCCAAATAAGAGGACTAGTTCTTAACCAAGTGTTTTCATTTTATTTATCATACTACATCATTAAGAATTTCATTAAAAATTATTAAAGAAAAATATTATTATTTTAAATAAAATTAAATTTTATTTTTTTAATTCTTAACCTTTACATATCTCTTATTTTATAAAATGGTAAAGTGAACTATCATTTGTGTTTATGGGGAACTACTGCCTTTCAAACTGAAGTAATTTTGATTCCAATCATTGTATCTCATAGGTAGTTATAATGAAGGAATTAATATATATATATATATGAATATATATTATATTAAAGGAATATTTAAAATTATATAAATATATTATATCATTTATTTACCAACCTTTATATACATTGAGAAATGTTGACTTCATTTGTGTACATGTGTGGTTCACCCCCTACCTGAAGTTTTGTGATTTCTTTTTCATGACCACATCACATGAATTAAATTTATATGTATATTTAATAAAATAATCTGATATATATCATATAATAACAATTTTATGAATTCATGATAGTACATAACTTCTCCTCATCATGGTGATGGAAAAATAGAAATGCTACTCATGTATAAGTATGGTATACCCACTTCATGATTGTAATGTAGTTAATTTTTAAAAACCAAATTTTATAGATTTTATAAAAGTATAAGTACTGTATATAAATTATACATATGTAATAATAATTATTCTATATGTTTTTTAATAATTACCTATTTGACCAAAGTCAACATAAATAAATTTATTTTGGACATATAAGCTAAATATCATCAAAATGTTTGAGATGAATTTATTTGACTAAATAATTAAATATAACAACATAATACAAAAAATAAAACAATTAATAAACATAAAAAATATAATAATGTAAATAATTTAGAAATTTTTACTATTCAGGAATATAAATAACGAATGTGATGAGTCAAACTTTAGGTAAGGGAAACTTTTACATAAGAAATAATTTTCAAATGTTTTTAAAATTCATTTTATAAATAAAATTCTTCCCTATCCATATTCCTAAAATTATTTTATATATTTACTATTAAATACATAAATTAATTAAAAATCTTATTTTAAATCATATTTTAAATTTATTTCTATGTTTTCAAAATTAATATTTTTTCTCCTTTTATTCAAAACATATTGACATTCTTTACGGAAAAAAATGAATTTCTTGTTTTACTATAATATGTGTCAACCGATTTTCCCACTATGGAAAATGTTATTTTTTTCCTTTATAATATTTCATGATTTCTTTAAAAAAAACCCTTCATTCTTTTTTCTCATTATTTTTAATTTGAAAATTTGTTTTTAATGGAATGAGATATATCAATATATGAAAATATTTTACTTTGGGCATTTGAGGGATATTTTCTGAGTCTAATGATAGAAATCATTGATTTTATATGTTTCATTAATATTATTTTTTGTCAACACTGTTTATGGTGATGATTGAGCCTGATATTACTCATTATCATGAGTAATCCCAATGGAGCTCATGATGACGAGTAAGCCTGATATATCACTCCAATGCATCGGGGGGAAATGATTTTATTTTCAATAGAATTATTCTAGAATTCAGAAGTAGTATTTATTAAAACTTTAATCTTTCTTGTAAGGGTTTTATGAAGATGACAACCAAATATATATACATGAATTTACTATTCATGGTAATGGGTTTTAATAGAATTCATTTTATTTGAAAAGTTATGCTAACAATCATTTATTTTAATGGAAATACTATTCCCATATAGGGTAAAAATAAATGTTTTTATGAAAAAAATCATGGTCTATCATGATTTATAAATAAATCCTCTTGATTGTGATTTTTCCATTATATTTTCTAATAATGTGTCTTATGAAAAACATTTTGTAGAAAACCAAATTTTATGATTATATAAATGGTCAATTGAGCTCAAAGATTATTATTTTAATGGAAAACTCTATTTTAAGATCTCAATGTTTTAAAATGGATTAATTCATTTCTTTTGTTATTTTTATATGACCCTTATATTGAATTTTTAACCATTCCATGTTTCTAAATGTTTTTCAAAGGGTTTAAGGATGATTAATTACAAATAATATGTCAATGTAAAATTATTGATGATTAGTCCTAAAAATGAAAACATGTTACTTTTTAAATGTCTTATGTTGTTGAAAAAATAGATTTTGAGTATATGTTCTAGTTTTTATTATATAGTTTTTTGGTAATAGTTATGACTTAATTCTCTAAAACTCTAAACCATAATTATCCTTATGATGTAAAAATATATTCATTTTTAATGATTTAATTTAATAATTGTATATATTTTGGTCATTAAATAGTAAAATAATTCCCCAACTCTAGAAGAAAACATACTGAAAATGAAACATTATTTCATCATATAATAATTTTAGATGAATTGATGGTCTTCATTATCCCATACTGATTTGTGGTTTTATGGTCATTAGCTTTCTCATGACCATCTCTTCTATCACTCTCTATTATTACTTAGATGTTATGTCTCTCCTCTATGTTAATTATATCCAATGTTCTCCTTGTTTGGAAACCCGATTATGTGTTATTATAGGAAACCAAAATAATTTTCTTTTTCCAATTTTCAATAGTTATTATTGTTATTCTTTTTTATGATTGATTGTTTTATCAATGATATTTTTTAAATTTTAAACCCTTGATTACCAATATCAAGATAATGTTCTGAGGAATAAATTTTTTTATGGGGGATAATGTTACACCATGAAATTTTATTTTAAAAATAAATTATATTCAATATATTTTTAAGTATACAACACTAATATTAAAAAGAAATGAGTCATAATATTTAAATTTTATTATATATATGTGAAATTACAAGATATTCATCTTTTTTGTGGGTATTAACAGTGGATACTAAATTTTAAAATATATATGTATAATGATATTATATAATATAAATTTATTAATTTATCTATAAAAATAGTTAGAAAATTTATAGTAATTCTTTATAATGTTTTAAAAATTAATTTTCTTCATAAATAGTTTTTATTACAATTTTTTATGTGTTAGTAAAAATAAATATTTTGTACTTTTGTAATTTATAATTTTATAAAATGATTATAAAATATAATACCGGAGTCTAAAAATTATATTATGTTTACTTTTTGATATTTTCTTGAAATTGTTGATTTTTGGGTAAATAGTAAAAATAATGTTTTTAAATATACCATAAATATTATCACGTCATTATGATGTTATATTTATATTAACTGTTATAAAAAATTGGTATCTGAAAAATACACATTAAATGTGTAAAATAATTCTTTAAAAACATTATTTTGAATTTTTAACCTGTGCTTTACTTTTATGATCAAAAGATTTATTTTATTAAAAATAAAAATTATTTTTGGATATTTTCATTTAATGGTATGGTTGGAATGTTCCATTGGGATTCATCTTATAATAAAATTCATAAAAACCATTAATTTTGTATTACCTAAACAAAAAAATCATGGGAATAAATTTTATACCCAATTTTAGTCCATAATTATTTTAATTCATAAATCAGGAATTTATTAAAAAAATTATTTTTCCATCATGGTAATTTAAAATAGGAATAATTTATTACAATTATTAATGTATCAATTTAAAATTTCTTATCTATATCTTTAATCTTGATGTTTTAATGTTTATAATAGGCCCCTTTTGTAATTAGTCATCATGAATAATAATCATGATAGTTATTTTTCATCATTTTATGGGTAAATGGGATAACTGACATTAATACTATAGGAAAAGGGATAAAAAACTCTATAACTATCACCCCTAGACCCACCAGGGATTAATATAAAACTACCATAATCCCATCTATAATAGGAAAGTGGTTGGAAACTAGTTTAGAGTGTGTGTAAGATACACATGGGAGGAATTATCATAACATACCTATACACACACATCTACAAGCCCATTCAATAATGAAATGTAAATCAAATAAAACCAATGCAATAATATATCTATAATTCCCAAATTAGAGTATGAATAGAATCTATTTAAAGGAAAAATGTAAACATACTACCCAAAAAACAACTATATAGTCTAAATAGAAATAAAGATGATAAATTATATTGAAACTAATCACCTAGAAAAAACCTTAGTCTATCAATCTCAAGTTATGTTCCACTAGAGCCATGTCCTCCCAGGACACCGTCAAATGGGTTGTTGTCCATATAGTATTTAAAACATGTGGGAAGATCCCACGAAGTGTTGAGTATAAAATTATCAATGGGACAACCCAAAACCACTAAACAGATGAATAAATAGTGGTCATCTTAAAACAAAATACAGAAATAAATGAATAAAGCAGATATAATTAAGAATGATGATATGCCTCCAGAGGTCTCAAACAAACTATCAGCCATAATACTCTACTCGGGTAAATGCTCATTCTGGGAGAACCCACTCCATGTGCCTTTTTACCACCAAAGACACTAATCCAAGAAGACATGATCATTGGGACCAGAATAATAAAACTTATAAATCTCTAAAGACATTGATAATCAGAAAAGGGATCTATCCGTGGAATACTAGGGTATAATGAAACCCAATCTGGACCAACCTGACATGTATGGGATCATATTGCATTGATACCAAGAACCCTAATGAAATGGAATAATAAGTGGTGGATCAACTCCCTTATTAATGAGGTCATACTGATTTCAAAACCCACGCATAGGGTATTTGGAGGAATGTTACATGATCACATCTGAGTCTCATAGAGGGACACCAAAAACTCATTAAGATACTAATTCTCTAAAGTAGACCACAATCTACAGATTTAAATGTAATTCCACACTTCACCCTCAAGGGTATGGACTATGTGAACATAATCAACTAATAATGTCCTAGTGTTGAAGAGGTGTTGGTCTCCATATGCACTCAAAGGGGGTATGTGGAATGTATAAGGTAGAACATGTCATGTCCTTTCAACTACTGATATACCCGTGTAGTGTTTCCTCACACATAATGTAAAAATCGATGAATATTACTTGTAAATTATTTTACACATCTTGTATAGGTTTATCGACCCCCTTTCATATCTATTGTTAGTTCAGGTGTGTCGTTGGTCGTGATCCTGTACCGTGGGATGTGTTTGTGTACCATTAGATATGTCTATGTATGACTATATGTGTCCATATTACCCATCCATCCCATTATTGTATAATCTCTATAGTATACACTGATCCACTAACATGTTTTACAAGGAATGTGAAAAGTGTCACATAGTATGTGATATTTTTCACTTTCCGAAATCCCTTACTCCACACAAGGGGTCCCATACAAAGTGTTTCTTTGGATTACACATCATTTAACCCATGATTATTTAGAGCCCAAAGGTTCCTCTATATGTCATCCTCTAGGCCCCCACCTCAACCAAGACTCATAAAAAATCATGGATCAATGATTATCCAACCCCAAATATCATCACTCACAGAGAACCAGGCTCATATCTACATAGAAAAGGGAATTTTGGTACATCTATCACAATCTCATTATAAAAAGATATATTGAACAAGAAACCTTGGTTAGATATGGCCCACTTCTAATAATCCTCCATCATCCCACTTTAATCATACCATCAATCATGAACCACACATGTAGTATCAATCACTTTCTTCTAATTATGATCCCAAAATAATGCAATAACATGTATTTTTTCAAATTGTTGTTTAGAAAACTTTGACATGATGAATGTATAAAGAAAAAGAGGATAAATCTATAAACTATAAAATCTGATTAATGAATCTTATTTTTTTTTCATTTCATCCTTAATACATTATCAAATAATTAAACAAATGAAGAGGAAAATTACAAATGAACTAATATATCCACAACAAAAAAAATCTAATATCAATGCGTGAATCAATAATTTTTCATGGAATTGATCTAAATTCTAGTAGGATTAAATAACGGGATATAATTAAACAAATAAATCATATTAGATTTTTTATTGATCTATGATGAAGAATAGTCTGTCATTTCTGTCATTTTAGAGATCCATGAATTCTATTGGAATATGATCCTCAATCTGATTTTGATATGATGTCATCTTTGAATGATCTTAAAGTGGATCCTCTCTAATTTATCCAATAAATATCTTAGTTTTGTGGCTAACCCAAGGGTTTGAGTCATGTCTGTTTATTTATAGTGTGAATGTGTCACTACAACATTCAAAAAATGTTTATAAATTTTATTAATTCTTCCATCAGCAATACTTTACTGAATCACCCATTGATGATAAGTATTATGTCGTTGTAAGGGTAAATATCATGTTGCGAATTAATAAATTACTTATATTTCCAATCTAATCCCCCCATTTAAGATTTATATCAGTTTTTTAGGAAAAATGTGCACACTGAATATTTAATATATTCCAACAATTATTTGTAGTCCCACCGAGCCTTAGAATCTCATATAGTATTAGTGAATAGCTAAAAAATCTTCCTTTTAAAATTATTACGAAATACATGGAATGATTAGAGCCTTTCATTCTTCCCATTATTGATATTTACATCCCAAAAAGATAATAACAAACTAAAAAAGATGAGGATACTAGGATCATGTTTGGGTACCCCACACTAAGGTTCGCTTCATAATATTCTCATGTTTCCATAGGACATGCACTAGGGAAATCGATTGCCAAAAATGGATCCTATCCTACCAATCCTTAATCTCTACTAGGTAAAAATTATTGATAGACCCATCATCGATGTTTATCATTCCAAAATAGATAAAATGTGATAGTTTATGTACATACCTCATTCTCTATGACATGTGCAAGTTTTCGTGTCCTCGATAGGTCTATGTAGCTAGATCTATGTTTTGTGCCACCTCATCAAAACTGCACAGTATCTCAAAAGTTCTAATGAATCTCAAAGATATATTTTCACCCTAAATGATTCTTTATAATCCCAATTGATGTGAGACCACTAAGAACACATGGTATCCCTCCTCAAACTACATTGGTTTCCATGATAGGCCTGCATTGGACCTATGATGGATTTATGTAGTCCGCATTTATTCTGGGATAACCTACACCTCCTCTATCATAGGTCATACCTTTTCTGGGGATATGAAAATTGATTCTCCTAGATCAGTCCCACAATGCGGTTACTTAAAAGTTCAAACATACATTCCTTGAATATTTAAATACCAATGGAGGAATGGTATCTATTTTTGTACGTACATCCCACTAAGGGTAGGTGATCCTCACAACAATGCTCAATATCTGAAATGAAATCTCACATCATTTCCACTATGACCTAAATGGCCTACTCAGTCTATTCATCAGTCTAAGGATGAAACCTCATGATCAAATGCAATTGAATCCTAAAGGACTCTAGAAAAACTCTCCATAATTGCAATATGAAGTGATCGTCGTCGTCTAATATTGTCATTTTAGTAACTCCATTGATCTAGACTATCACTGAAATGTACAATTATCATGAGCCCTCTAATTAACTCGTATCTCAATTGGATAGGAAGTGAGATTACGTGGTGAGTTAGTCTATGATCACCAAGATGGAATCTTTCCCACTGGGTATACATGGAAACCCAATCAAAAAAAATATCAATATCTCATACAACTCCCACCCTAAAACTCCAACGAGTCATGTTAAACCTGATATAATCTGGGGATCAACCATCACTTGAAAATAAGTGAGGCATCAAGAGCCAAACTATGAAGCGCATCTATTCATGCAAGGCCACAAAAAATAACATCATAGGTCCTAGAAATTCTTCACCAAAATAAGACATCCCACTAATGGTGAAGTATGAAACCCCCCAATCACCTCCTCATATAATTTCATTGGTACCATCATTTATCCTCTAAAAATAATGAAATGATCTACATAATTTTAAATTCCATAATGATCATGTACAACTAATATCTATGTATGTAGAGTCCCGTAGTTGGAATCCCCACATTGTACTTCTATAACTCAATTTAAAATGAGAGGTATAACAACCATTAACTAGAGGTAAGATACTAAATCCTTTTCCAAAAAAGGGAAAATTGTAAAGTATCTCATTACCCTAATTCCTCGCTAAGAATATCAGAACAAGATCCCTTACCAAGTGTATCTACACCCACATTCCCCATTACATGAGTATAAAATATCTAAAATCTATAGTCCTGGAGGAGCTCGAGATGTCACCTATTTCTCAAGTGAATATCCTTGTAAGAGAAGATGAACTTGACATGCTAGTGATCAGATTATATGATAAACCACTCACCCATTAGGTAGTATTGCCACATCTTCATGGTGAATACTATCACTACTAGCTCAAGATCATGGGTCATGTAGTTTTGATCATGTGTATTAAATTGATCGCCCCCATAGTATACCTTTAAAAACATCTTCATCCAAGAAAAACCACATCCAGTCCCGGATGCATTAGAAAACACCACAAATTCCACACCCTCATCCATTAGTCGCATGATATGGGTGCTCGTTGACCTCTTTCTCATATCCTGAACCACTAATGGAACCTTTCCACCCACATGAAAGGCTTCCCCTTTCAGTTCAAAGTGTTAAATTATACTACTAATTTAGAGAACATAGGTATAACCCTATGATTGTACCTTAACTACCAAAGGAAACTCTGCACCTCGGTAACTCTTTTTGGCAGATCATAGTCTTTCACTACCTCAACCATCCCAAGATCCACTAACACTCCTACCATTGAGATGAAGTGTCATAATAATTGGAACTATAAAATAAAAAACTAACACTTTGAGATATTATCATGAATATATATATATATTTAAATGTGTCCAGGACCATCCTCAACTATCTCATGTTCTCATCCTCATATAACTAGTACAATTAGATATAATAAATGATAATTATCATAAACATTACCACAAAATTATAAATGATTATGTTCATGATTCCCATCATGTCAAATGGGGTGTTATTCATGCTAAAGGGAATCAGCAATTAATTATAGTTACCATAGAGATATCTAAATGTTGTCGTTGGTATATCCACAACCCATACTCACTGCTTGTGATAGCCTGGTATAACGTCGGCCATTGAGAACCATCACACTCATCTTAACCGATTAGAGAGGGTTTTAACCATTGATAGTGGATTATTATTCTTTTCAATCATCTAATTCAAGCACTGGTTGTCTACACATAACCTCCAAATCCCATCTACCATCTTGGTTCAAAATACTATGGCTGCCCAAGAAGAAACAATAGGTCTCACAAATCCCTTATCTTGGACCATTTAACAACACACTCATTTAATCATTCTCTATATGATACATCCAATATGATTGTGTATATATCAGGGTCATCTTGTGGTGTAATTAAATTGATATTTCTAACTCTGAATGGGGTAACAAGTCTGGCACATCCATAGGGAAGACATCTTCCTACTCCACCACCACTACAGGAAGCTAGTAAAATATATCATCCTCATATCCAAGAGTCATAAAATCTAACTAGCGAGTAATCAGCTACAATACCCTATGCCTAATCTTGTAATTCTCCACTGGGGTTTCCTTCTATCCCAAAAAAAGGAAACCCCTAACCCATCACTACTTACACACTATATCATCCACCCAATCTAGTAAATATGGGAATTAACTGTGGAAAGTCAGCAAATACCTATGATGACATTAAAAGGCCTCATCGTTAATATAAAGAGATCCCATATGAAGCTACATCATCCAATAATTAGATTTAAATACTAGTAAAAGTATGTAATTGTTGAGCCTCCTCTTATTAGAGTCTCCAAGCATATAGGTCAATCCAAAGGCTCAATCAGAATCTCTATATCTCGAACCAGAGATGTTGTAAGAATTGAATGACTCACACATAGATATTTCAGTACTATATCTCTGAACTAAAAAAACATATATCAAACCTAATATCATCCTGAGATCCTTAGGGTTATAGGCCACTATAGTGTACAACTTCCATATTCCATGAGCACCATCTCCTGGAGCCTGGAGTGGACTATTTGGGGGTTGTGGTTGAATAAGTCAAACCTCCAACCATCTCCTACAACTCTAATGGCCCCTCTTCCATATCCACCACCCTATGCACCTCTCTTCTTCTCCCTCTACCTATAACTCGATGGTTCCATGATCATCTATTAATTAGATGTATTAATAGTCAGACAATCTCATGAATGATTTATCTAACTCTTATAGGATAGAAATCACTTATCCTCCGGTTGACTCGATCCATCCTAAGTTTTATACACCAATGATCCCTTATTCTAGGATCATGTCTTAAATATTATGATAGATTATATCCTGAAACTATAGTTCTCTACCTATGGACAAAGTCTCATATCCTAGGTTCTGACTACCAGTACCTGCTACTATTTCCTACTCTTCTATGAAGCTCTCCTTTACTAAGGCTCACTGAAGCACTCCATCATATGTGGAAGTTTGTAGATATATCACTAAGTCCCTGATATTATAAAATAATACCTACTCAAAGGTCCATTCTATGAGGACTAGATCCCACAAGATTTCCAGGGAGTATTGTGGGATATTAATAAACCTCATTGAATACTGTTACACTACCGTTGTTCCCTAATGGAGATGTAGAATCTCTTTATTGCACAATGATAACAATGTGGGAGAACATAACTCCTACCTAGTTAAATTCTAAAATTTCGACAAATGAGAGTTATCTCATCATGTTACTATGTCTATAAATTACACTATCACCTAGATGATTCCAAAATAGGACCTATCGTTAGGAATTCCATCTAATTTATAGGAATTCTCATATGGAGAAAAAAACGAATGAATGTATCTTGACAATACTCAACCATATGGTGGTATAGATCATCCAAAAAACTAGAATTTCACTCCCTATAAAAATATTGAAATACACTAAGCCAACATGTATAGTAATTAGGAATTTCTAGTCCTAACTGCTTCTTTTCATGTGGTTTTATAGATGTCAGAATACCTGTAAGTTCCATCTCTAATATAGGCTTCTATACTGAAGTCTCATCACTGAGTAGATCATCCTCTTGATCATGTAGTAAAATCATGGATGGCTATAGTTTCTGATGCATCTCGAAATAAACAAGATGTACTAAGGCCAATTATTATATCTAGGTAGATAACTCAAGATGAACGTGGAAAACACAACTCATTACTATCTGATTCAAATAAAAAAATTTCCCGTTAACCAATGTCAATACGTACCTAGTCAAAAGGCAGGTGATTAGAGTCCTTATGTTAAGATGTGTTATTTTTATCCAAAACCGAAGTCCATAGCCTAAAATTTAAACTCAAAACACATAACATTATTTACATAAACTCAAAACCAAAATCATGGAATACGGTCCTAAGGAAGAACCAACACCATTGATACCACTCTATCTTGACTTGAACCACCAGTGATAAGATGTAACTACACAAAGATCGACCATAATAAGTAATGGGATGGTGATTATTGTCGATTTAGAAAATTATAAAAATGGCTATAATTATCTTAATGTACTAGTGCACACACACTCACATCTCCAATACTATAAAATTTTGAATTTTTAAAAAATTAAAATAATTCTTTTATACATGTGTATTCTACAAATTAGAGAATGAAAAAAAAGTACTAAAGTTACAAAAATACCAAATAAAAGACCAAAACAATCTATAGAGACTCCATCTTACACATAAGATGAGGGCTGGTACCAAAATAAACCACCTGGGAAATACCATGGACTTTATAGCTCAAGATATGCTCCGCCAGCTCCGTATCCTCCTAGGACACTATTAAATAGGTCACTTTCTGCATAAGAGAAGACACAAGCAGGACGATCCCTTATAGAGGTGATTTTAACAATACACATTAAGACACCAAGAAATCACTAAACATAAGAATCAAGAATATTAAACTCATAATAGAATATTACATTCAATTAATTACATAGATGTTCTCTTAAAGGTCATCACACCTCTCAACCAAGTTGTCTTCTATAGTATTCTACTCAAATCAATTCTCATTCTAAGAGATTCCAATCAACTTTTCATACTATCATAATGAAACCCATCCATGTGGCCTTTACAATGGACCCCAACCTAAGAAACATATTTATTCTTTGAATAACTCGATACTCAAATAGGGGATCACACCACAGACTGCTAGGGGATACTAAAAACTGAATCAAGATAAACCCTCTAGGTAAGGGATCATATACCTAAAATATTGCTAATACTATAGAAAAAAAATCTAGATGGGGGATCGACGCCCTTCTCATGTAGGTCATGCTGATTTTAAAATCACTTAGTGGTTAATAAGAATGGATGATATAGAATTTCATTCTTATCTCATGGTGGGAAACCAAAAAATATATCATTGAGTTGTCCTCAAGAGAGGATCACAATGCAGATATGTGGTTGTAACACTACATTATTCCCCTTAGGGGATGGACCAAGGTAATACACTTAATCAATACTGGTCCACCATTAATGATAAAAAGGTCTCCAAACACAATCAATGGGGGGATATATAGTGTAATGGGTAATGAAGACATTTCAATCCAACCCCATATCTTCTCATGTGGTGCTGCGTGACACATCATGTGAAATTCCACGTAAAAGGAATGTAATTAATTATACATGTCATGTAGTGGTATATTGGAACCCTTCATGTGTCTTTTTTCCATACCCATGTACTTCTTTTTGTATACATGTAGCACTAGTCATATCCGTGTACCGCTAGTCGTGTATGTGTACCATTGTCCATGTCAGTGTACTAATGGTCGTGTTTGGGTAACCCAGTATTCACATGCTTTTATACCATTTGATATACATGTCGATCCTACATCATGGTTTATATGGTTTGTGATAGGTTTCACATTGTGTGTTATATTTGTATCTCTATAAAAACCTGTGAGCCACACATGGGGTAACACATGACATGTGTCTCTAGATTAAGAATTGGGTAACCTATAATTTTCATGAAAAATTTAAGTTTTTCTCTGCATCATCATCTACACTATCATTTTGTCAAATTATTTCCATATATCATGGATCCATGGTCAGAAGAACCCTATAATTTCCACTTATAAGGATTTGGTCTTAAATTTTCTAAAAAACACCATTTTTAATCCATATTTCACAACTATGCATCAAAAACTAGGAAAATTGGAAAAATTTATTCTTAACATGGCTATATCAAATAATCAACTATCACTACACCTTGATCGAGAAATCCACCTGTGATATCTATCCCTTTAACCAATGAATGCTCTTGAAATGATCAAATAATGGGTATTTCATCGAATCGTGGGATAATTAAATTATTTGTAAGAACATGTAAAGAAACATGAGAGAAAACTATAAAACATAAAATGAGAGGAATAATCCTAATATTTTTTTATTTTATCCCCAATATATTATTGAAAAATTAGATAAAAAAGATAAATTAACATACCAACAAATAGGTCTACCACAAACAAATATATTGTCGATGTGTGAATTCATTTTTATTTATAGAAATGAACTGAAATAAATTAAATAAAATAAAAGCAGTTTAATTTACCAAATCAACTATAAAAACTAGATTTTGGATCGACTGCCAATAAATAATGGAATTGAATTTCCATCATTCACAAAATACTTGAATTATTTTAGGCATTATCCTTCATCAGATATTGATCTAATATCATCTTATAATGAACCATTTATGGATCATCTCCAATGAATCCTCTTAATATCTAGGTTATACAGCTGACCCTAGGTTTTGATGAATAGCCATGTATTTATAAAGTAAATGGTTCTATATATTATTATAACAAAATAATATAATTTACTTTTTTATATTATTAATTCGTCTCGTGGTTGTGTTTTGCTAAAACACCAGATGTTGATAAGGATTATGTTGCACCTATGGTAGATATCATGTCCTCAACTCAACAATAGTCTCAAAATTACAATTTGAGACTCCATTTAATATTTATTGAGATTTAATAGGAAAAAATATTCATTCATGATTTTTATAAAGTTTAATATATTTAAAAAATTAATTTTGGGTACACAATGCCTCAAAATCACATGCCATCTCAGCACCTACCAAAACAAATAATCTATATAATATTATAAAGTAATACATTGAAAAACATGATCCATTATATTAAGACTCAGATTAATCCTATTGTATAAATTTTGTTCATAAATACTAATCAGTATTTTAAAAATATTGCAAATTGATGTCATTTTTATTTTATTTTAACCTATATTTTTTTTGTAAGCATTAAATATAAAATGTCACTATCTTTCTTTTAATATAAGTACTATTTTTTTATAGGGATAAAAAGAATTTTTTTCCTTTACAGAATTTTACTTTTATAATTAATTATATTTTTATTTTAGTAATTTATTTTTAATGTTACTGAAGGAAAAATTAGTTACAAGGAATACACATTGTTGAAATATTTCTTGGGAATGTGTTAAAGAAATCAAGGTAAATGATTTTAAATATATAAGAAGAAATATTTTTTTGGTGAATTATTGAGTTCCAAGAATTTCTCAAGTACCTATAATTTTTTACTTATCATTTAATGGTTTATATTCAAATATCCTTTTGATATATATATCATTATTACAAGTAAAATTAATAGTCTCAACAATGACATTAGAGTTATTTTTCTAGAAAAACTTTTATATGAAATGATTTATAAATCACAAAACAAAAAATTTAAATAGGGCGGTATTAATGGAATATTACCTAAAATTTCATTCATGGACCATTTTTGGGCCACCATTCACTTTAGAAGAAAATTCATGACCCTAAATGAGTGTAAATATTCTTACCTTGGTTATGGTTAAAATGGGTTATCAAGGGGGTTAAACAGAAAACATAAGTTCTAAAATTCAACATAAACATGTCAATGTTTAATTTTATAAAACTATTTTGACCTTATAATATCCTAAATTTTAAATTATGGAATTTTCGTTCCACTAGACATGATTATTATTCATTTTATGTTTTAATATTTTTAATATTCATAAGTGTTCCACCCCACTCACTTATAGTAGGTAACCTCAAATCCGCTATTTCATAGAAATATGGATCCACTTATCTTAGGAAAGTTCATTAAAAATTCATTAAAAAACCATTCTCTCCATGTCATATATTCTATTTTGTCACCAAAAACCATCCTAAATGTCTTAAGGTGTATTCCAAAGGAGGTTTCACAAATAAAATTTATAAATCATAACAAAGAGTTTCCATTTTCATTCTTCAACTTCCCCCTTAAAATATTCTATAAAAATTACAATAACATATATATATCTATATATATATATTCCATATAATTAAATTTTATTATGTTGATTTAAAAATCCACAGTGCTTTCTATCTTTGTCTTATATGAAATGAAAACATCAGTAATGCGTACTTTTGGACTTACACCACCACAAAGTGATGCGTTTTTTCCGTCACCTACATTAATTGATGGTAATACTGTGGTATTTAATGTATAAATATGTTATTGATGACATAAATTTGATTTTTAATGTTTATTATGTCATATATATTCTTACCCTTACATCCTTTATAAAATTGATATGTCACTCTTGTGTGTGTATGCAATATAGTCTACACATTGAAATTTATTTAATTTGTCAATACCACCTAAAATTTATGGCCATAAGGATGAAATTAATGAATTAATATGATAAATAAAACATATATTTTTCTGGAATTAGTTAATGATTATTATTCATTATATGATGGAACTATTAATACATTGACCATAATCAACGTAATATAGTCATTTTGAAAAAAATAATTAAATTACCTAAATGGAATTTGACATAGACATAACAAATTATGTAATTAATTTTTACTTGGTATGGAATGAAATAAATTGTCTAATGATAAGTAAATTTTAACTTAACATGATTCTTAAATAAATGAAAAATTAATATAATTTTATCATCCAGGGAGATAAAGAATGAATATTTGAGGCCGGGACTCAAGATAATGGGTTTAATAACATAATTTCCATTCATTAATATGTTTCAAATCCTTATTCACTATGTTATTATAAGATTATATGTGTAATGGAATATTCTCCTTTAATATTTTGTTAATCTTATTTTAGTGGTATTTTGACATTTTCTTATAATCACCTCATGGATTGATTATCAGTTTAAATGTTATTATCTTTATAAAGGTTTTCTCCTCTTAAATTCTATTAAATGATACATATTTCATATTATTTCTAGGATACTTTTTATATGGGATATATGATGCCACTATACATATTATATCATGAATTACTCAAATAATTATATTTAAATTCATTTTTTATGTTCTCTCTTTCATGATTTATTGGATCAATTATTATCAAAATATATTGAGTCTTCTATGTATCAATTTCAATTACATATGGCTTGATTCTGGTATTACACAATGATTTATTTGAAATACTATATATAATACCCCGTTATTTTCTGCTATAATATTATTTAATTTATTTCATTTTATTTAAATATCCATTTAATGTTAATTCTTTTAGAGTGTTGTTATTTAGAAGATACTAAAGTCGTAATGTTTTCTTGATCTAAATTTTTTCAACTCTTTGAGATATGTTATATATAAACCAATTAATTCCCTTTTTGTGGTTTATATACTAAAAATTAATTTCATTTTTGACACAACTCATGAAAATCATCTTTTAATCTCTTTTTTGTTCTTTAATGAGTTTTCATTTATAATATTTAAGAAAATATTTTTTAGTTATAATTATTTCATAAACATTCTTAATGAGATTGACCCAAAAATATTTCCCCATTTTTTATATCATGTTTCATTAATATTCTTTAATAGAAATATATGAGTCCCAAATGTTTTTTTCCATGGTATTTTACTATTGTTTACAATTTTCTAAAAGCAATTTATTTATGTTTTAAGCACATGTCACTTTTTTGACTCTCCTTCCAACAGTATTAATAAATATTTTTATCATCATTTTCTTCTTGATCACCTTTTTCCACAAGTAGGTATTTTCTTCATTATTATTCTCAATTTTCAAGTATTCATGGTTCTTCATATAAAATTATTTACTTATAATTATGTGAATTTTTTACATTTCATATGTTACCAAAAACAAATGTAATATCTTATTATCTTCTAAAATATATTTCTAAATTATTTTCAAATATTGATTGTCATCTATGTGAAAATTATCAAATAGATTCTAATGCTTCACTAGGGATTTTCTCTAACAACAAAATCTACATAGTTTCTATAGATGACATATGATGATATTTTAAAGATATTTTTATTGAAAATTGTTTCTTTGGAAATTGTTAAAAAGGTTATGAAAGTATTTATGGTCATTTCATTTATTTTTATAGTGAAATGAAATATCTATATAATTAATTAATTTTAGGGGTCTTGTTAAATTAGTATAATAATGGGTGAGCATAATATAGATATTATTGATGGGTGAGCCTAAAATAGTTCGTTAATTCATTCTGTAGAAATATTGAGTTTACCAATTATAAGTTACTCATATGTGACTGTAATTATAAATTTAGGTTATTAAAAATTCTTTTTATAAGAGTGATAATAAGTTAATGTAACAATATACCAATAAAATTTCATTATTCATTCTTTTTTTAATGTTTACTCTGATAAAATTGTTTTACACAAGGATATTGATTACCTACCCAAATGTCTCTTATTTTATGTTAATGATTTATTACAAGTCTTAGGTTCTTTTTTCTCATTTTTTACATGTATTAATCCTCTTATGATGATTTCAGTAACATTTATTATGTTCATATACCCATATGGTAATCTTTTTCTCATCAATGATATTCCATTTAAAATTTCAATGTTTATTCTTTCTGATAATTTGAACTCACTCTACTTATATTTCCATTTACCCCAATATATTAAAAATTATATTAATTAAGAGAAATTTATAAGGGTTTCAAGTGTGAATAATTTAATGGGTTATATTAATGAATTATTAAGGACTAACAAAAGGTGGGTATAGTGGAAAATGCTTTGTTAAAGGCTTGGGTAATTTTATAGATATAATTTTTCTCTAATTATCTTAAAATATAAAACTAAAAATATTCTTGGTTATATAAGGGACATAATGTTATCCTTAGGGGATGAATTTTTGGATGGTTAAAATTGGGCCACATTTTTTGGTATCAAAGATAGAATATATAGAATGTGTTTTAACTCCATCTCTATGTGCATAGGTCTAGACTGTTATAATTAGTATCAAAGAAATGGTTTAGTTAACTTTTGATGTTATGATGTTTTAATATGAATTTAACATAATAATGATACAAAAAATCATTGTTTTATAAGTATAATGTTGATTATAAGTTCTATGGAATACATACACCTTTGATGTTTTATGTGATGGAATTTTAAGATGAGTAATGATATTTTCGGATGTAATTTTAGTGAATTAAGATATATATTAGCCTTGGGTTTAACATATGATTTAATAATAATTTTATTTGGAATGTTTTATATTACCTTTTTGTGATATAAGCTAAAAGTTGTAAGATCACCTTAAAGGTTTTTACATTCATCAATATTAATGTAGTTTTCGTTTATCTGGATATAGGTTTAGATATTTGTAAAATTGATTTATTTTTATTTTTGTTTATTATAGTTAATGATTTATAGATAAATTAATTATTTATTAATATTAAGGTTTATTCATTTTGGGTATTATCATACCATTTTATGAAAATTTTGGGATTTATTAAAGATATAAGAAAAAAATCCATCCATTTATAGAGCTCAGGATATATAAGAAGTTAATTTTAATTCTTTATCAATTAGAAATATTCATCATGGATTTTTATTTTTTAATCACAGTGGAGATTAATTGGAACATGGAACCAAATGATGAAATTGAATTTATGGAACTTTCAAAATTAAGAAAGTATATTTATACATATTTCTTATATTTAGAGAAAACTATTCCCTCAATTATATAAAAAAAGATCATAAAATTTTAAAAAATCCTTTTTATTATGATTTATGATGAATTTATTGTCTCTATTATCCCACACGAGTTTATGGTTCTTTGGTCATTATTTTTTTCATGGCCATGTCCCCTATCACTCTCTATTATTCCTTGGATGTTATATTTTTCCTCTATATCTGTATTTTCACTTCTAATAAACATTCCCATTATTATTGAACCCAAATATGTGATATTCTAGGGGATCTTTATATATCTCATTTCCTCCTTTAAAAAGGATGTTTTCATATAAGTTTTTATAGGAAGGATTTAAATAATGATATTTTAAAAATATTGAACCCTTGATTAACAATATTGAGATAAAATTATGAGGTACGAATTTAATTATGGGGTACAATGTAACACCCTATGAAATTAGTTTAATATATTAATATGTTTTGTAGATTTCTTAATATAAAACTCAATGCATAAAGACAACTATGGTATAATGTTCACAATTTACTATAGAAATGTGATTGTTGTAACCTATTTATTGTATATAAAATCAAGAATAGTTGTAACCACATTTTCAATATATTAATAAATTTTTTCCTTAATACAATAGTCTTAATTTATTCATTGGAAATAAGTACTAAATTTTTAATAATGTTATTTTATACTTAAATTTAGTTTTATTGAAAAAATGGATTTTATTTTATTTTGGATGTGGTTAATATAATTTATTTATACCTATTTGATATTTTAGTTTTTCCAAATGAATAAAATTTTGAAATCATGAGGTCAAAATTATCTTACGGTGTAATTTTGTAAGTATTGATAATGTTTAATTTTGGTTGAATAGTTAAAATATTGTTTTTAAATATACCTTAACTTTTATGACAACATTATTATATTATATTACCTTAAATATTAAAAATCATTAAATCAACCAAATATGTGATTATAGTGTAAAATAATTGTTTTTAATGAATATTTGGAATTTGGGAACTCATACATTGAATTAATGAACACAATTTATATTTCATTTTAAATTATAACATTTTCGGGGTCTTTCAATTTATTATATGGATGAAAAGTTCCATTAATTTTTAATTCATATAAAAGACTAATGATATACCTTTTTTATTTAATTAAAATATTAATGTGAGTTAATATTATACTTGATTTTGGTGGAGGATTATTTTTAAACATAAATTGGAAATTTTTTTCAAAATAATTATTTGACCTTACCTTTTTCACATTGATATTAAAATTAATGTATTCCACTTAATAAATTGAATAATTAAAAAGGATTCCATATTTATAATTATGATGATTAAATTTTATAAACAGTCCCAATATATTTTATTCATTATGAATACTTAACATGATAGATATTATTCACCTCTCTATTGGTAAAACGAGTTAAATAGGGTTAAAATTTTGGGACAAGGCCTAAAAATCACTCTAACACATTACATAGTCTTATTGGATGAAGATATTTTATAAATACTCAACTATTATTAAAATATATGAAACCTAATTCCATTTTTCTGAAATTTTGAGCATTATATTATTTTATGTAAGGATTAAATACAAAATATAACCAGCCAACGCGATAAAAGTTAAGTAGTGACCTACTCCATACTACGTCATTAAATCTAGGGGTGTATTTTTTCAAAACTGATTAGAAACAAATATTTAAGGGTAATAAAAAATATTCAACTAGTGGTTGGTATTGGTTTGGTGATTCATTAGAGGGAGAAAATGTTAGACGGTCCATAGATTGTCGGATGAAAAGTGTATCGGGCTGATGGGGGTGTCGATGGTGTTGATGTGTATAGATGGGGAAGGTTGGGCCACAAATATAAAATTTTAGTGGGTAATAAAGGTGATAGGGAGATTTGAATGTAACTTAGAGAGTCTGGACTCAGTTTAATGGGAGCTAATTGTATATAGAGCGGTTTCTCAAGTGTAGGTAGTCGATGAAGCAGTATAGTCCCACCCTTCAAGAAATTTATTTGAACTCTCATTCCAACTGATCCTTCCTATAAATCAAGGACCAAAAAGTCATATACTATAGTTCATGTAATGTTTTTTCCTCCTCACCACAAGAACAATTATTTTTTACTTCCTTTTAACAAAAAATGATTCCTACCACAACTTGTTTAGAATATTGAAATGTAACCATCAATAGTTTAATTACTATCATATTTGTTTTTATTTGAAGGAAGTTTTTAGTTTTGGATACAAATGGTTTTTTATATGAATAATTTAATTTTCTAATATTTATTTAAATTTATTTATCATTGATGTTATAATTACCAAATACTCTTGGGAAATGCCAATATTGTGCTACTGTAAAATGTTGAGAAATCAAGGTAAATTATTATAATAATTTTGAAATTAATATTTTTTGGGTGAATTATGATGTACAAATAATATCATTGTTAATTATAATTTATAAGTGATATTGGAATTTTTTCAACTAAAAATCAAACTCTATCACGATATCTTAAAAGTCATTTTAAATGAATAACACTAAAAATATCTATGGTTATATTTTATAAAGATAAATATTTTAATAAATGATTTTAAAAAATATTTCAGGAAGATATTAGGGATGGGAAATGGTCAATTAATTCATCTATTTCACAATTTTTTGCCACTTACCACCTTAGACAAAAATTTATAACCCACAAAGGGTGAGAAAATGAGTGACCAAGGTTAATTGTAAAAGGAAAAAAGTAGGGGTTGAACCAAAAGATATGTTTTAATATGAAAACTAAACATGTATGAATTTTATTTATTTAATTATTTTAAACATTATTATATCCTATATTCTATATTATATCCATTTTTTACACTTAACATAATTATGGAATTTATTATATTTCAATGTTCATAATATTTATAAGTGTGTCACTCCCCTCACTTATAAAAGAGAACATCCTATCAATCTTTTCCCAATTAATTGAAGCCATTTATCTGGAAAAAAATAAAAGAACCCCCTTATAAACTATCTTACCAATGGCTATGAGGCTTTTTAATCACTATAATATAATCCTAGAAGGCATAAGGTTGAATAGAAAGGTGGTTTCCCAAATATGAGGTATTACTCTAAGCCCATGTAAATGATGTGGAACAAAGGACAAAAGAGGATGATGAATCCCCCTTTATTATACATTTATTCCTTCATATATCCCAAGGCTCCATATTATTCATCTAATAAATCCTATAAAATCTTAATTCTTCTGAGGGCTAAGAAATTACTAGAAAAACTATAGACAAAAGATAACAAAAGAAAAGAAAATGCTTGCTACCAATCATTTTCATTTTATTTTTTCATCTCCCTCATTAAAATATTTCTAAAAAATTCTAATATCATAACATATTTATCTTCTAATTTAAAAATTTTCTTATTTTATTTCCTCCACACTTAATATTCTCCATCCTCATCCAATGGGAAATTTAAAAATCACTTATTTGTATGTGTGGACTACCACCTTTATCAAGATATGTGTTTAATTTTCATCCCCTACATTCATGGTTGGTTATAATGACAGATTTAGTTTATGAATATGATATTAATGAATTAATTATGTTTATATAAACCAGATATATCATCTACCTTCTTACATTACAATCCATTATAAAATATAATGTTCGCTCTTGCATACATATAGAATATCATCTCCATGTATTGTTGTGTTTCATTTTCCAATACCAAATCACATCCCTATTTATAAGAACTGATTTAATTAATGTATATATTCATAATAACATATACATGATTATGTAAGAATATAATATTACATACATTTATTTCATTTTTACCATGTGAAAATGGTAGTAGTGTTCATGGATACATATGGACTACTCTCTCCATAAACTATGTATTTCATTTTTTTATTACCTTACATCATTAACAGTTCTAAAACTATATATAATTAAGAAATATGTTAATAATTTCGTGATAATTTTCATGTATATTAGGGAACCCTAACCTCTTTTACGGTCCTACCAAGTCCATTTTTAACGTAATAATTGAACATCCTTGTAACATTTTACATAGCCATAAATAATTAATTATTTACTTATAGAATTTTAAGGAATTAAATAAATGGATAAATGATTAATAAATAAACAGGAATAAAATTTATTAAACAAGTAAATAGTTATTATTTATTTATTATCATGAAATATTAAAAATGTTTGTGACAGTTCAGGACTCTCTTAAACTAGTTTCTTAACTAAATTTCATTTCATTGGGTAATAACACTAATTTATTAGTTTTTAGGCCAAAATTATGTTTTCAATGAACAATGATTATTTATTGTTTTATTACATCTATTTTAAGAGTACTTCATTTTTTTCGTATAATCAATCCAAGGATTGATTCTCATATAAATTTCTATGGCTTTTTATTAGTTTTCCCATTTCAAACTCCATTCTTTGAGACAAGTTTAATATTATGAACTTATTTATTTTTAAATAGTTTATATAAAACCTCTTGAAATATTATATCTTGAATCTATATTTTATCATTATATATAATGTTCATTTTTTATTTCTTTCATGAGTTATTTATTCAAATGTTATTAAAGTTGAAATGGTATTCTTTGTCTGAATTTCTATTGATTATTGCATGATTCATGTGATGCACCATGATTTCATTTATATGGTATAATTAAATTCCAATAAAATTATTTATTTACATAATTTCATTTATTTTATGGAATTTATATATTGGTTTAATGTTCTAGCTCACAATGGATTTTTATTTTTATGTTTCTAACCTCGTAAGGTTTTTCGTCTATCAAAACATTCCACTCATTTAAATATGATTTATATTCACCACTTTATATCCATTATTTAGATTATATAATACCAATAAATATAATTTATGATACATTTCATTAAAATATTAATTCCCCAAAATTTAATCTATGGTTTTCTTCTACAAGTAGTTTTTAATTTTAAAGAGTAGAAAATGTAGTTTTTATTTTACTTATTTTATTAAAAAATTAATGTCTTCTACTTTAAAAATTTTCCCCCACATTCTCAATCCTAGTAAAGAAATTGTAAATTTTTAAACAAAAACGTGTTCCTAATGTTATATTACATATTATTTTACATTCATTTAAAATAAATTTAAAATGCATATCTTTACATTTTCTGTATGGGTCACATTTGACTCACTTTTCAAAAGTATCATATAAATTTATTTCACAAAATTTTCTACTAGATCTGGTTTTCCGAAAACTATGTCCTATAACAACTAATAAAATAACTTTTCATGTCTGTGTGGTTTTTCAAATATGATACTTTACACATTTTTGTAATATTTTTTATTTTAAAAATATTACCAAAATGAACTAGTATTTCTCATTTTCATTAAATGTATATTTCTAAAAAAATTATAGTTTTTTAATCTTTGTAAACATATTTTAAATTATTCTAATTCTTGACTATAATGTAATATATTTATACCATAAACATCATTTATCTCTATAACATATGATGATGTTTTAATAGAATTTTCCTGAAACCCATTTCGTTTCATTGGGTCAGTCATGTTATGAAGGGAAAGATGGTTGTTTCAATGTTTTTTATGATAAAGTTAAAGATATATGTACTTTATTCATTTTATGGTTATTAGAAATTATTAATGTGGATGGATGATCCTTATATATCTGTGAATGATGGGTGATATTTATATAAATTTGAATAGCATGTGAGCATGATATTTCTCCATAATGCATTGGGTAAAGTTATATAGTTCCCATATTATTGGTAAATTCTATGAGACTGTATCTAATAAGTTAGGTTATTGCAATGGTATATTTTTATTTTTAAATAAATATAATTCCATAATATACCTATATGATTTATTTATACTTGAAATGAGGTTTAACAGCTACATTGGGAATGATTATTTACACATGACTCATGATTTTTGACTCAAATGTCTCATATCTTATCAAAAATATTTATTCTGTGAACCATGTATTATGATCTTAGTTTTTATATATTTTAATTTTATTATTATGTGATCATGTACATTATTTATATTATCATACCCTTATATTCATTTTATTCCCATTGATGATATTATATTGATAATGTCAATGTTTACCCATATTGAGTGATTGGACTCACATTTATTATGTTTTCATTTCCACCGTGTTATGATGAAAAATATTAATTAAGTGATTCCAAGATGAGTTTCATGTGTGTATAATTTTATAATAGATATTTTAGACATATTATGGATTATTAAAATCTAGGAATAGTTTAAAATATTAAATTATCAACACATGTATTCTTACATTTAGTTTTTTTCTTGATTTTATAAAAAAACAAAAAAGGATTCATTCATATGTATGTGATGTAATAATTCATTTTCGGGTTGTATTTATGGATCATTAAGATTGGGTTGCATTTTTTGGTATCAATGAAAAAATGTATAGTATATGTTTTTAGCACTGGATTCTGTAGTATGGTTGTGGGGTATTATACCTTCCTAATTGGTTATCCAAGGGTAGTATGGAGTCTCAAATTACATTGTAATGAACCCCAAATGAACACTATATACTAGAAACATATGTAAAGGGAAAGGGAGTGTGATTTATACACACACATACATATGTCATTAAATGAGGATGAATCACAAACTATCCAATGTTATTCACATGTAAAACACTTTAAAAATATTGAACCTACTAATATTAAGACAATGGTATGTCCTTGGAATTGACAATATTTCACAAACCTTTAACTACCATTAAAAAATTTCTCAAATGTTTAAAAATGTTATAACTATTTATAACACGTGGTTTTATTCCTCATTCAATTAAAAAATATTTAAAAAAATTGAATATTTCATAACAATTTAAACATAATAACATTATTCTTATAAAAAAATATAGATTGTATTATGAGAAAAAACAAATTAGTATTCATTACTATATCCTTAATAATATATTTTTCAAAAAAAATAATAATATATTAGCCTTTACATTATCATGTTTTACACTAGAACAAACCATTTCATGGTTTTTATATCCACATCTTGGTTTTCGTTTAGATAACATTTCAAAAAATATTTGTAAATCCTTATTTATAAATATTTATATATATATGATTAAAAAACTGTTTATAAAATATATGTTAAGGTAATTATTGTAATATAAAAATAATAATAACAGATTATTTTCATATTAATTTGTCTGTGTGAGAGAGTTAAAATATATAATTTTTCCTTGGGGTATAACTTTAATAAGTAAATATCTAATATCATCTTTCTTCCCATATAATTCACGATAGTGATATTCCAATGGAATATATGTTTATTTGGATTTATTTATAGACATATAAATTTTTTTACATAATTAAAGATGATGGCATGCTATAGATAAATTTAGATAGTAACTATTAATACGTTTCCATGGGTGGGTTGAATTAATTCCCTCTGTTAATAGATTTTATGTTTCAATGATTCTAAAATTAAAAAAATTATATTTTGCATTACTGTGTAGCTGGAATGTGTAATGATTATTGTGACCACTGTAACACACATTGAGGGTTTTTTAGGACCAATGATAATGAGTATAATTTTAATAACATGTATTTTTCTATGATTTGGTAATATATGTTTGTTTAATGATATTATTCATGATGAAATGTGGCAAAAAAACATTCATTGAAATTATGAAATAGAATATAATTGTATTTGTTTTTGTGTTTGAAGTAGTGATTAAACATTCTCAATAATGGTAATTTAGTTGATTCCTTTTCATAATGATGTTTTATAACTCTAATGAAAATTATTTGTATTATAAATTTCAATGAATTAGAATTTTTATAATGTGGAAAACTAAATAATTTATGATGAAGTTTTCTGGGGGATTGGGGTTTTGTAATTATTCTATATTATAATAAAAAAAGGTCACTATATTAATTATCTTTCTCTTCATTTATTATTATATGGTAGTTTCTATGAATATTAGTTTATAATAGATAGGAAATAATATAATAGTATACTATATAATTAAGAAATATGATTAAATTATCAATGAATCTCACTTGAATGCTTTTGGATATCATGTTTTACTGTTGATGTTGTACATGGAGCGTTATATTCTACAAGATTTTTGTTGTGATGAAGTTGAGAACTATGTGAGGTGATTATAGAGTGGTGAATGTCTACTAAGGTTTCTTCTTTGGTGGATGGTAGTGTAAGAATTATAAATATGAGTATGATGGACTTATCTGTATTCTAGTTTAGTAAATGATGATGGTATGGTTTATATAATGACAGTGATGATGATGGATTGGATAATTGATACCAGTTTTGTAGAACATAAAATGGAGACTTATGTATGTATCTCTAAGATTAATTTGATAATATGTGAGTTGTTAATTAATATATTTATCATATTATGTCAATTCTAAGAGTACCAATCAAGAAAAAAATTCTACCAAATTGAATATGTTTTATATTTTTAAACATTTAGGTTGGTGAGAATAATAACTACATAAAAAACTAGTATAACCTCCCTCGCCTCATTGGTTTTCTAAATTATGGTTTAACTATAATTATAGATGTGTCTATGGAGTGTCTATAATAGTGGGTAACTATTTGGACATTTCACATTGGATATGTCAATAATAGTTATTAGGAGTTGGTTTTTGAGGGCCCCTATTTTTTTATAGTGTGTGTTATATTATCATTCTTTTTTATTTTGAGTGTCATTTTTTGGAAGGGATTGTCATGATGAGTAGAGTAATAGAATTGAATAAACATGTTTATAGTGTCTGATAATAATTTTTTGAGGACATAGTTCTATATTCATACTTTAGCATATATTATCATAGGTGGTGTTGGTTGGTGAGAAGAGAACATCCTATTATGATTTTATTTTTTTATTTATTATAAATTCATGATATTGAATTTGATATTCATCCTTTTGGGATGGAATAATGAGTCTATTAATATACTCAACCAAAATTTTACACAATGGTTTCCATAATTTATTGGTGTAATAGGAATGAATTTTTAAAGATGTGTCCAAAGGGGATAATATAATCCTAGTGTTTGAGAATTGTTTCATTTAGAACAATGGAATATATGTTTTTTGGGACTTATTGAGTGTTGCGGGTTTGCAGTTATTTTTCCTTAGATGTATCTAAGTTTCAGTTTGGTTATTTTGTATAACATTTACTCATTTTCATTGTTGATCATTACAGAATGATTTAATTATATATTTCCTATTTTTGGTTTTTATTTTTATTAATTAACTTCCATTTTGTTTTTGGGGAAATCCATTACATGTATAAGATTTATTCCCTTGAATCGTGTCTCCATCCTATATATTATTGGGATGGGAATGATATTTTTATTCTACATTTCACCACTAATCCATGAAGGTGTCTCTATGAGGTCATGTAATGATATATCATTCATGATATAAATATGTTTATTTTTTTTCCTCAGGGATGGAACAATTAGTTGAAGGTGTTCAAAAAACCCACCATGACATACTCAGAAATAGATGTACGGTGAATCATTGAATCATATTCATAAAAGGAAATGCTTTCTGTCAAGAATATCATCATTGAATTTGGCTTATCTCCTACCATAATGGAATCAATATAATTGAATAGTGAGAAAAATAATGTAATTAAATAGGCCAAGGATCAATAGTCTCACTGAAGAACAAAACTTATCCTCCCTAAATATGAACTCATTCATGAAATTGAAATGAGGGATATCGTAAAAAAATTATTATTTTATTATAATAAATAATATTTTATATATATTTTAAAAAAAATATTGTAAAAAATTATAGGGATCATGTCAAATATCATGAAATTTGATACATGGAAATATGTATGTAATGGTTACATTCAATTTCAATGTTTCGTGGTGTTATAATAATGGTAATATCTATTTATCATTCATTCATATCTCATATATATTTTTCATGAATAGTTGAATAACAACCCCCCCCCCCCCTCAAAGAATGATGTTGAGGTTACCAAAATTGATGATCACTACGCATTATTATTTGTTGTGATGATATTTTTTATTTTCATAATTATATCCCCATGTGTGATACATAGTAAACTTCTTATTTCATATTTATGAATTTTTATCTGGACTAAATTTACAAGTTATATAACCCAAGTTATCTTTATTATATATACTAATTAATATATTTACTCTTTTGAGCTGATATTAATCTTAATTACATTTTTATAATGTTATATCATATATAAACATTCATACATTGTTAATATTATTACTTTAGACCTTTGGATAATCTAATCAAAAATGTTTAGGCATGTTTTAACAATGTAGTTGGTATATTTAACCATGATTATATTATTTGTCACATAGAAAAACTTAGACTTCAGTTGAATTAGACCAAAGAAATTTATATTAATTATTTGTTCGGTGGCATGTAATGTGCTCATCAACATGGATTATTGGACTATGATGTATTTATATGATCATGTTAGTTTATTTTCAAACAATCGAGAATATAATAGTAATGTTATACTATATTGAAATATTCTATGTCTAATAGTTGACCCAATTTCTCAATAAAGTAGATATATGAGAATTTATATGATGAATTGATACACATCTAGTGATAAAATTCTCTAGATAGAGTAATTAGTATGTTTCATAGGGATCAACTTAAAAACCAATATCGATTTTTTAGAATTTACATTTTCGAATATGCTGATCTTTTTTTCAAATTATGTATTAGGGAATCCCATATTTCAATCAATACTAAAAATGAATTTTTGGCCACTTAGTAGGGAATGAAATTAAGATTAGTTTTTTATGAAGTGTATTTCAAAATTTTGAGAGAGTTTGTATGATAATCGTATTTAAGTGATAGGATGGATTCATAAATAGTTGTGAATTTGGTCATAAATTTAAAGAGGATTTATTTCAAATAGAATATTTTTGGATATATGCAGTAATATATAACCAAAAATGATTTGGTAGTCACCACATCATGGTTCGTGTTATGGGATAATTAGTTCCACATCATTGTTTTCATCAACAATGACATGATGTATCTTTCATCTATAACTCCAATGATAATTATCCTACTATTTTTTAATGAAAAATGTAATGATACATTGATGATTATGGGATTACTAAAGTAGATTAATAATCATTTAATAAATTTGAAATATTAAAAAAATTAGAATGTTTGAAATAGAAAATTTGACTGGTTTGGTGACATAAAATACTTTTGAATTCAAAATAAACTCCTTTATTCAATGAAATAGTGTGATTAAAATGGACATTAATAACCTTATTTTTATGTAATAATTTAATATTTTAATATTTGAAACACTTTATTATTACCTTCACAAAAATAACCATAGAGGTTTTGAAACAGTGACATTTGAAGGGGATGTAGTCCCATTGAACCATTCATTTATCACATTTTTAAGTGGGTTATATCCAAATTAAAATTTTCATTTCATGATAATCACTTTTATGGGTTGAGTTAGAACTTGAATATTCATGCATCACAATATAATAGACCTTAAATTTAAATTTTGAGCAATTCCAGATGAACCTAAATGTATTGGAATCATGTAACCATAGAATACATTAATGGGTATATATGATGTTCCAAACTGGCTTCTCTTGCATAAGTATCATAATGGAAGTGGTCGTACAACATCATATAATGATTTAATCCTCTATATCTATCTTCTCATAATTCTATCCATAATCCAATATGTGATGTTGAATGTAACAAAAACAACCAAATTCAACATACAAAAAGGCTCGGGGGTGTTCTATCTCCCCTCATGCTACATACAAGGACTAGGGAATCAAAAACAACTAAGTAGGAATCATTTGATAGATAAAATAAATTAAATTAGAATCATACATTTTATGAAAATGATGGTATGATGGGACGATATATAATACAATAATTAAAAATAAAATATGTATGATTAATATAAATAATGAAAAAATTAAAATTCATAACCCCCTCATTCCATAGATACCCCTCCCCTGATGGAAATGAATAAATCGAGATAATGACCCCCAAGTCCCACCACAAGTAGGCCTCGGATTGGAAACTAGCACCGAGGGTACAAAGATCATGCAATAATGGAGGCATTACCCTTTGTATGAAAACATGAACAGTAGATATGATAGAATAACCACAAACAACTCAATGAGATATTATAAAGGAAATCAAAACCATCCAACAATGTATGTATAAAATAAAACTAACACTTATAAAAATTTACAAAATAAAGGGCAAAATTAAAAATATTTAATTTAGTGACATAGTGAAAAATACAATGTTCTGAACTATAACTTTCTAGCAGGGTCGATAAAGTCCTCTTGGAAACCTGAAAATAGTTTTTATATATGTAGGGTGGGCATACATGTTTACTCTGTAGGATAAAAAAAGTCTCTAATGTACTTGTGAAAAGAGAATACTAAATCACCAGTGTGAAATAAGTATAAACAATAAAACCTAAACAGGTATACCATCCATCCTAACCACACCAAGGCATTATCACAAAATAACACAAGTCCTATATTGTAATATAGTAAGCACATCGATGATAGGGTACCCTGAACCAGTTTCCCACTGATTAGCCTCTCTCGCAGCCTAATAGAAAACGTCCTAGAGCTCCCATATCTTCTGGATCATCCATTTCCCAACTGTCCCACACTAACCTGGGCCTCAGAGCTAGTCCTGCAACCTAGGAAAATGAATACTGACACATCCTACACATAGAAACCTAGGGAAAACCCATTTCACACCTCACCCACACAAACCTGTGCCTCAAAACTTCATCTCTCTCACATACACTTGGGACACATACCACAACACATCGGATCCTGACGACACCTGGGAAGCACAACACATCTCATCGCATCCCATAGTCACCTGGGAAACACATATCATCTTATTCAGAAGAGTCATGAGAAACACAAATCGCATGCATACACTTTTTCCTTGCAAACCAAAATCTAAATAAATAATCATGGGCTACCGCCTATTAAAAGAAGGAGCAGGGAAGAACGTGTGGTTATCCATCCATCCTCCAACCATGATGTTTTGGGAACAACACCATTCCCCATGAAAATTGTGGTGTTTGGAACATAATTATCGACTTGGTAGGGCTGTACATATAAATAAAAAGGAAAATATAATGAATATACATTTAGAGTTATAGGAAAAAAGCTCATCCTATGGGTTTATAACATGGACTAATCATCTCATAGAGTTCACACAATCGGTGCCACCTCTAACTACATAGATTCACACAAACAAGTAAAAAAGAACAATTAGTCTTAAATATATAATCCATCTTATAGAGTTTATGTTTTATCCACAATTTACACATTATCATCCACATGATTTGTGAAATAGACATTAATTAGAAAAAACATTTCATTAGAAGGACTAATTATTTCATATTTCAATCACATTTATTTATACAAAATTGTCAACCAGTTAAACAACAGAACCATCATCAACTTCCTCATTAAACATGCTAATTTGAAATTGTTAAAATACATTATTAATTAAATTAATTCATGTGTACGTTTAATATATCAAACCACATATCATAAATACAACACCATAGAACTAGAAAACAATACATAAGTCACATTATATATTTTGTCCACATTTTGTTGCTTTAACAAATGTCCGAAATACCGAATAATCCCATATTAACAAAAAATTGGTTTATTCAATTATAGTGTGTTATAAGTAATTCATTTTATATTCACATTCCACATTCCATTCAAAATAAACTATTTTCCTGGATTCTTTTAAGAAATTGAATTAATTAACACAATACAATAATAAGCACACAAAAATTAGCACCACACAACAACCCATTAATCTCTTACCAATACTCAGACTCCATCACTGATTTGTAGACACATCCCATTCTGCATCTTTTCTATATATCCAAAACATACCGATAAAAAAACCAAGTTGTATAACCATACCCATCACAACACCACTACACAACCATATGTACCATTACAAGAATGACACCCTATCACAGAAAACATCTCATCCACTACCCCCAAATTCCACAAAATAGTCATATTTTTTTCATCATACAATCGGAGCAAACCCACATCACACAATCATGTCCACAAACATGTTATGACACATAATAGATCCAGACATGCTTCTAGATTTAGTGTGATATCCTTTATTTAATGCAACTCAATTTTGGGTGTTATGAATGAAACCATATATTTCTCAATCACCCATTTATTTTACCTAAATATATGTGGTCTACATATTCCATGCATTTTTCAACCATATGTAGACAAATATGGATTCTTAAACATTCTATGTTCAACTACGGACCATAAAAGACATGATTTTTAGAAGTCATATAACCATGCATTCACAATATCGAAAAATAACAAAGTAGAACCTATCAGTTTCTCAATCCCGCATATTTATCAGAAACTGATTCAATTATCTTTAGAAGTTTAGTATTAATTTGTCCTAACAAAGGATACACTCATACACTTAATCCACTTCATACATAAGTAAGAGTGATGAAGTAAAACCTACATGGAATAATAAGCGATTGGAACTTCCCAATTACACCAAAATAGGGGAACACATGCAACATGAAAACCTATATGATATTCGAAACAACTCCTATAACCTAGCTGGATGGATTGTATAGAAAGAAGATTATTGAACATCCCATATCAAGAGAAATAAGAAGTAATGAAGTAAGGGAAGGTGTTTGGTTGTAAAGGATCATATCTAAAACTCTTGATATTATAAACAAATTAGAATTTTCATTAGGGAATATCACATTAAACCATAAAGTTTGACCTATTCAAAGTCTTCATATATTTATAAAAAACATAGAGATGATTTGTATCCCTTGAAACAGAATCAAACCCACATAAATATGGAATTAAACTCATTTTACGTTAAAAGGGTAATCAAAAGGGAATAACTAAAAAATCATGAAAATTTTGAAAATTTAGAAAACTGTTGTAATGAGTCACTATTGGACCAACCATTGAAACCTATTGATTCTAATTTGTCCTTATGACCTATTTATCCTAGCTCACCATTTCGACCAACTGATCTGTACTCATTATTGTGGCCTACTGTTTGTGACTCACTGGTCCGAATCGACCAATCCTAATCTATCGATCCCGACTTCACAATCCTCGCCTACCAATCCTGACTCATTTTTCGACCTTCCATCAACGAATTAAAAATCCAAACATACTGATCTTGACCACCTAGTCATGACATACCAATCGTAACCTATGGGTCCTGACCTACAACTCCTGATAATCCATTAATGACTCACTGATCCTATCATATCATTTCTGACCTACCGATCCTGAACTACTGGTCCTAACTTATTGTTCCTCACCTAACATAATGACCTAGAAAAATTTGTAAAGTTTTAGAATTACTCACTTTTTCCACACATAACTCCTCAAACACCATATTTTTAAAATTTAATGGACTGAGGACGTTCATGAAATTACATCATATACCTCTCTAACAATTATCACCATTAAGAACTCAAAACCAATATGGAAGAAAAGAGTGATAGGGTATAAACAACCATCCATTGAGATACCTTTCATGTCTGTTGATATATTGGGAACACAACAGCCACAAGGTAAATATTTTCCAATATACAATATATTAAACTCCATATCCTTGGGGAGATACCTCAATGAAAAGAACAATACAACTTATAAAAATTGTAAGGGTTCATTTTTTCTTATAATTTAACCTATTCTTCTAATAGAACTCTGTCATTGTAATGTCCTGACTCTGGTGCCACCCAATAGTGCCCCGATCAGGTCAGTCACATGACATCATGTGCGCCTCCCCATACCCCATATGCTACTAATTATAAGTGAGAGTCTTGTAAGACATTCATGGGGAGACTAAAAACTCTTTTATCAGAGTTAAACACTAGAAGAAGTAAATAAACAATTGGAAAATAATATATATAACCAAAAAAAGACTCATGTCACAAGATAAAAAAATTGGAAATAAAATAATCAAATATAAAGGAAAACATTCTATGACAATACGAGTGTCAAGTGCCTATAATGAAACTGAATGTAAACACTCTATGACTCCCCAAATGAGTACCAAACCATATCTTATTCCCTATTCAAAGATTTATCCCCAATCAGAAACCTATACCATGGAATTTAACCATATCCATTCAAAAAATAATATAACATATTTGGGCACCGATCAAGTATCTTGAATAGGGAGTGAGAAAAACTCAGCAGGCCACCACCAACAGTTTCTAAGACAAGTCAATTCAAATGATAGTGCATGCAATTCTGTAAGGAAATATGTACAATGAAATAATAAATAATTTATCACATTTTAATTTATTCATATCTTTCTACACTAACTACAGGGATACCAAGGATATTGGTACCTCAGTACTAGCATAATCTCGTATCAGAGCCAAAAGCATTCCTTGGGTAATACCATATCATAATACCTGCTTCTAACCGAAGATCAAAGTATTCAAGAAGATATGATGTCTCGGTGCCTAATTCAAATAATTCCATAGTTCGAATATTCTTGTGTGAGGCCACAACTCATAGTTCCATTATTTAAATTCTTTAATATCACATATAGAATCCATATTTCAAAAGTTACCCATTTCAGTAATGTAGTAAGATGACCATATTACCATGATTAATTCTTAATAGAACAACCACGTTCCCATTCTCTTTTATCATAAGTTTAGTAACCAGGTAATTATGCATACTTATAAATTTATGTTGACTATGTTCCCATTACCATTACACGTAACTATAATGACCATGTTACAATTTGTAATTCTCAATCTATAATGACCATGTTCCCATTCAATGTCACATAATAAAATTTACAATTAATTATCCACCCCAACCCCATTACTAATTCCACAATTAGGTAAACACATCAATTAAATTAGTAAAGTCCATAATTAAATATCTTCATTCACCATTAATTAATTATTAAATTAATTAATCCATATAATAATTTGAATTCCATAATTAATTTTCTAGAATTAATTAACTCATTCTAATCCTGTCATTCCATAATTAATCCCTCCATTACTTTTTTATATCATACACTCCAAGGCACAAAATTAATCCACAATTAATTATCTCAACATAGACATTTCAATATATCATAATTAATCCCCCAACTAATTATTTAGATTACAACCACTTACTTTTATAATCTATTTCACAAAATTAATTAACTAATAGGGAATTCCGTAGTCTCAAGATTAATTTGAGAATATATCATCTACTTCAACACGGCTTAAATAAAAAAATGGATTAATCAAATAAACACAATTCAAGGAAATAAATTTATAAAAGAAGATATAAATTCTATAATCTTTCATATTTATATCAAATTCATGACAACATTAATTAGATTTATACCACCCACCTTGATTCATTGATGGATGTCAGCACATACAAAATCCCCAATATCCAAGCAGCCAAATGATATAGAAACAGTTCTAGATCGAATCCCTTAAATAATGATCTGGATACCAAGATCATATCAATTCAGATATAGATATACAATCATAGATACAGATCTCACTGAATATGTTTTGATTTAAATAAATAGGTAATAAAATACTCCAAAATTTCAATTAAAGAAAGAGTATAAGAATCGGGATGAGATCCACATACCAGAAGCAGATCAGATCTTCAATTATGTATTCGAATCTTGATGCACAGAGGTTGAACGGCTTGGGACACCTCCAAAAATATATAGGATCATCCAAAATACATCAAGTTGGATACTGGATCAAATTTTTGTGTTTTAGAGGTTTGGGGAATTTTTCAATGATTTTTAGGAAGAAATAAAATATCAAGAATGGTTTTCTCTGGTCAGGGGACACAGTTATGGAAATCGTGTTTTAACCATGTAGAACTCTCTCTCTAATGTCGCACGATAACCTAGGATTTGGCACACTATTTTTAAAAACATGAAAAAACATTCCACATCCCCAATTTCATTAATCATTCTTAAAACCCCACCCTAACTCACCTCGAAACATAACTCCAAATTAAATTACATAAATACTACCAAAAGTACCTGAAAATGTGTCCAATATGACTTTAGAGAAGGCCAGGATCTTACAATCATTCTCTTCACCATGTAAAGGTTAATAAAATGTTTAGAAAAAATTAATAAACAAATGGAATTCATCATAATTTATTACATGGGTTTTAAACATACTAACTTATCAATGTTTAAAAAGATTCTAGGTTTTTCATCAAAACAATAATTACCAGGAACATACTTATATAGAGACAATAAAGGGGTTCAACATGTCACGACCCGCCTTCACCAAAAGGAGGGAAGGGTCAGTAGATTTCCAGGCCCTTCCTTCTTTATGTTGAAGGAGAGATAATGACCCTGGAGACCCGCCTTTGATAGGTCCCGGAGTGGCAACTAGCACCAAGGGTATAGAAATCACACACAAATGGAAGGCATTACCCCTTTTTGTTTTATAGGATCGGGAGATAAGATGATGGAACCCAACAACACCAAAACTAAAAAGAAATGTAATGCCAAAAGTAAACCATTCCCACATTCATGTTTCAAAAGTAAAATCCAAAAATTACAAAAGTGACAATAAGGGTAAGTACCAAAGAAGGAAAAACAGCAATTGGAACTGCACCAAAGATCCGAGCTAGTATGGTCCTGCGCGATCCCGAAAGTCCTCCTGGAAACCTAAAAGCAGTTTTATATATGTCGGGTGAGTATACAAGTACACTAAGTAGGGAAAACCAAAGAATCTCATGCACATGTGGGGGAATGTGTTAAAGTCCCGTGAGAAGCAGACAACCAACACTATCAAGGTGTTCACCCATCCCACTCACCTGCTACACTCACCAAAAAACACAAGTCATGTAATATATATATTAAGAACACATCAATTTTTGGGTACCCTGCTGCAATTTTCCACTGGTTATTGAGACATCCTACGCATCGAACCAATCCCTCCATTCTCACCGCAGTCCCACTGCCACACCCGCCCGCACACACCTGGGCCACAACTACATGCAGTCCCACTACTGAATCGTACCCGCAAACACCTGGGCCACAGTCCCATGTAACCACGCCTATAAATACCTATGCTAGAACAACCACCAATACGCTCGAAGAATCCTGGGCTAAAGGATCCACTGCCATGCCCGAAGACACCTGGACCTCATCCTGAATACACTTGGGAAACCACCAGCCGCACACACCTAGCCAACCACCACACTACCCCGCCCGAATTTTCTTGGGAAAATAATGGACCTCAGGCCATCACAGCCTGCCCGAAGATACTTGGGATATCTGGGAAAGGGAGTAGAAAAGGAGCTAATAACCAGCCACTAAGAATAGTGATGGGAAAAACACCCTCCCCCATGAAATGGGGGTGTTCGACACTAAGTTCTCAACATGGGTGGGGTGCGAATAAGAAACAAAAAACTACATGTATATACATAGGTAACAATCACTCACCCAAAGATAGGTTTTTATTCCGATAACCTACAAACCACAATAGCACTCAAGTCCGAGTCACGACTGTCACCATCCAAAACTCGTTTGTCCCCTTCTTGTTTTCATGTTCAGTAATAATGATTAAATAAGTTCAAGCACTACTGGGAAACTAGTAAACATAGTCACAAGTCTAGGAATGTAAACAGTCAAACATCAACCATAACTCCCACACCTGGTTCTCTCGTAAAGCCGCATCAACTAAATATAACCCTAAGTTACAACCCCATGCCCAACATCTTGGTGAAAAAAGGGCTTCTCAACAACAGAGGATCCCATCCCAATTCATGATATAAACAAGGTAACCACCCGGTGATAACACTCACAACCACAAAATCTGTAACAACAGGGAATCCCATTCCCGATTTCACATCCACTGAGAGTATAAAAAAACTGGGAATCTCATCCCCTCCCACATCTCCAGCAATCGAACCGTAAAAGAAAAACACAAAAACCATTACCACCAAGCAATGTAGACCCATGCAAGTATTTTAAGATTTAAATGATTTTAAATGCTCCATGATTTCAATTTCGTGTGCTTTAACCGAGGGTTATCACAGAAGGATTGATCCAGGTGCTTCCAATTTATTCAGACGGATATACGTGATTAACAAATTTACTTTTCACAGCAGGAGTTTATAATTACAAAACAATCCATTTAAAACACCACAAGGGCTTATTAGTGCACAGACAATGACCACCAATGGCCTCGATTTTTCAGAAGGCGTAAGCCAGCACAACTCATAAAAAGATCATAATATAAACAACATCAACGATTACAGCCCCCCTTAATTCTTCATAGAATCCATTCATTATCTTTATTTAGGTCTGGTTTATCCAATTCTACAGAATCAAAAGCACGCCCTCCCCACATGATACACAAAAGAGAAAGATGAAGGAGAAAGTCCCTACTTGTTGATCGTCGACTCTTAGGCCGTGCGCGGAACATTACTTGTAATGATGCGGCTCACCCGAAGCACAAAAATCCGATCACCGGGACGAAAGTACTCCTGGCTGAGGGTGATAGAGAAAAGAGAAACCCAGGAAGAACCCTTTAGTTATAAGGGCCGTGGATGGTTGGGAAAAGAACTCCAAACTGCATAAGGGGCGGGGGTTTTGGGTTGACCACGCGGCCCCACATGTCATTAAAGGGGTCGGGTGGTTTAAACCGATTCACACACACTAGGTTAATTCATTAAATAATTTATTAAAACATAGGGTTATTCATTTACTGGCGTTACCGAGATTTAAAACACGTTTAATGGAGTTAAAATAGTGTTTAAACCCCTAATCGTGCAAAAAGGAGCACTACTGGCTTGCATGGTAGGCCAGAGCCACCGGTAGCTGAGAGCTACCGGCAGTTGATAGCTACCGGTAGCCGAGATACCGGTAGTCTGTAGTGACCGGTAGGCCAAGATACTTGTAGGCTGCAGCTACCGGTAGGCCGAGCTACCAGTAGGCTGCAGCTACCGGTAGACCGAGCTACCGGTAGGAGGCACCTACTGGTAGGCTGAGCTACCTGTAGGCTGCAGCTACCGTTAGGTCGAGCTATTGGTAGGGTGTGGCTACCGGTAGAACGAGCTACTGGTAGACTGCAGCTACCGGTAGGTCAAGCTACCAGTAGGAAGCAGCTACCGGTAGACCGAGTTACCTATAGACAGAGCCAGCGGTAGCTGCAGCTACAGGTAGACCAAGATACAGGTAGACAGAGCTATTGGTAGGCTGCGTGTACCGGTAGACTGATCTACCGGTAGGCCTGCTACCGGTAGGCTAAGGCTACCGGTAGGCCTACTATTACGCCAAACTTCACCGAGATTCCCAGAATAGAAAATCCAACACGAGATTTTCACAAAGTAATGGACCCCAGAAACCCGCGTCATTACATCAGATACCTCTTAAACGATTCTCGTCCTCGAGAATCAAAACAAACCAGAAAAAAGAGAGGGTCCAAACAACCACCTCAAAAGATACCTCTTAAGAATGAACCCATGCAAACTAAAAAAACATCCAACATACCATGCCAAACTTCCCAGGCTTGAGGGTTGTAGTGTCTCCTCCCCCATGTCAAGATATTATCCGCTTTGGGCAGCACTGAATTGCCCGTACAGGTTTAATCTCATACACCTTAATGCTTCTTGATTAGGGGTCAGGTTCTCTCCTCCCCCATAGTCTGGGCTTTTCACACACATTCAGAGGAAAGAAAACCAGTACATTTCATATCCAACAAGACAAAACATTCTACCATAACAGGTACAATAAAGAGAAAAACTCAAAACAACTCTGGTACTAGGTACGCATCTGTGATTCTCTCTCCCACGTAGTCTCCTTGAGCCCACCATGTCTCCACAACACACGAACAAAGGGAATGGTTCTCCCACGAAGCACCTTCTCCTTGTGATCCTCGATCATCACTGGTCTCTCCACAAAAGTCACGTCGTCCTCGATGTCCAGCTCACCCCAATCAAGAATGTCTAAATCGTCATGCAGATACCGATGGAGCTGCGACCCATGGAAGACATCTTGTATCCTCAGTAGCAGCGGTGGTAACGCTAGCTGATAAGCCACTTCGTCGACCCGCCGCAACACTTTGAAGGGTCCGATGAACCTGGGAGAAAGCTTACTCCCCTTGTCGAACCTCCACTGCCCATGTCGAGGGGAGACCTTCAATAACACATGGGCCCCAACCTCAAACTCCAAGGGCCTCCTCCTAGTATTATCATACAACTTCTGTCTGTCCTGGGCTGCCTTTATCCTTTCCCATATGAGCTGAACCTTCTCTGTCATTCTCTGCACCACTTCCGGGCCAAGGATGCCTGCCTCGCCTACATCGGTCCAACACACAGGTGAATGACATGGCCTCCCGTACAAAGCTTCAAACGGGGCAATACCGATGGTAGTGTGGTAGATATTATTGTAGAAAAACTCTACCATGGGAAATTATTGCACCCATGATCCCCCTGAGTCCAGAACACATGCCCGCATAATATCCTGCAAGGTCTGGATGGTGAGCTCTGTCTTTCCATTTTTTTGGGGAAGAAAAGCAGTGTTAAGATGCAGCTGGGTGCCAAAATCATTCTAAAATGCTCTCCAGACTCGTGAGGTAAACTTTGCATCCCTATCCGAGACTATAGACCTCGGAATCCCATGGAACCTCACCACCTCATCTACGTACTTTTGTGCCAAATCATCCGTAGTACTCAGCTTTCTGATCACCAGAAAGTGGGCCGATTTCGTTAACCGGTCCACTACCACCCAGATGGTGTCATATCCCCCTTGGACCTTGGGTAGTCCCATGATGAAATCCATCGAGATGTCATTCCACTTCCACTCGGGGACCTCTAGAGGCTGCAGTAGGCTGCTTGGAACTCGATATTCAGCCTTCACTTGCTAGCACACTAAGCACTTGGCCACAAACTCCGCCCCCGTTCTCTTAACTCTGGGCCACCAAAACTACCTATTCAGTCCCTGGTACATCTTAGAAACTCCTGGGTGTATTGCTAGGGGTGATTTGTGGAACTCACTGAGAACCTTGCCGTGCATCGCCTCTGGAAAAAATAGCTTTCCCTGGAAAAGAATCCGGTTTTGGCCATCCTCCGTCCATCCATCAGGGGCATTGCCCTAGTCAACTTGGTCGCGCATCACTTCTCACTTTGGGTCTCCACACTAAGACTCCTCCACTTGCTGAAACATAAATGATTGCACTATCATCTAATATAGGCATCCTCCACCACTATCCATCCTCGCATCCAGGCGTAAGGAAACCAACTCCTCCATCACCTTCCAGGCATCCACCATCTCTCGGACCACATCCTTCTACGTCCATCTGCTCAAGGCATCAACCACTACATTGCCCTTGCCCTCAGTATAAGAGATATCGAAGTTGTAATCCTGGAGGAACTCCACCCATCTCCGTTGTCGCAAGTTTAGGTCCCGATGGGAGAAGGTATATCTTAAGCTTTTGTGGTCTATGAAGACCACAAAGCATTATCCGATGAGGTAGTGCCACCATAACTTTAGCGCAAAAACGACCACTGCAAGCTCCAGGTCGTGGGTGGCATAATTACGCTCATGAGGGCGTAGCTGCCTGGACCCATAAGAGATCACCCCTTGTTCCTGCATCAACACACATCAAAGGACCTGTCCTGAAGCATCGCATAACACCTCATAGGCTGCCCCTTCTTCTGGTAAGCTCACCACCGGGGCACTAACCAAATTCTCCTTCAGATAGCTAATGGCTGACTCACACTACTCACGCCACACGAAAACCTTGTCTTTCATGGTCAGGGATATCAAAGGGGCTGCTAATCGGGAGAAGTTGGGTACGAACCTCCGATAGTATCGTGCCAGCCCGAGGAAACTACGGACCTCTGCCACATTCTTGGTTCCTGCCTAAGAAACAACTGCCTCAACTTTTGATGGGTCCACCGCTACTCCCTGCTCGGACACCACGTGCCCAAGGAAGTGCACTTCTCGTGTCCAGAACTTTCATTTCGAAAGCTTCCCATAGAGATGATGATGTTGGAGGACCTCCAGAACCATCATCAGGTTCTCCTCATGGTCCTCCTATGACATTGAGTAGACTAGGATGTCTTCAATGAACACAACTACGAACCGATCTAGGTACTCCCGGAAGATGGAGTTCATAAGTCCCATGAACATAGTCGGGGCGTTCTTAACACCAAAGGGCATGGCTATGAACTTGAAGTGTCCATATCTGCACATGAATGTCGTCTTCGGGATGTCTCCCTCCTGTACTCTCAACTGGTGGGACCTAGACTGTAGGTCGATCTTCGAGAACCATCCTACCCCTTTCAGCTGGTCGAAAAGATCATCTATCCTCGGAAGATGGTATAGATTCTTGATTTTCACCTGATTTAGCCTCCGGTAGTATATGCACAACCTGAGACAACCATATTCCTTCTTTGAGAACAATACTAGAGCACCCCATGGTGACGCACTTGGCCGAACATAACCCCTCTTTATTAGATCATAAATTTGGATCCATAACTCTTGTAACACTGAAGGAGCCATCCGGTAAGGAGCCATCGAGATCAGACGAGTGCCGGGCTGCAGGTTTATCCCAAACTCGATATCACGTCGAGGGGGTAGAGTTGTTACCTCCTCAAGAAAGACGTCCATAAACTCACGGACAACCTCTGGCACCTCCACCATCTCAGCATCTACTGACTCTACTGATAGCTCGGCCGACGAGGAGAGGAGGGGTTCCTCTCACCTATCACCCTTCTGACTGCTCCGCTCACCGGTGAAAACAACACGCTTGCTGCCCATGTCTGAGAACACGACCCTTATTCACAAAGCAGTCGATGACAGAACACACAGAGAATAGCCAGTTGATGCCTAGGATGACATCGTATGGCTGTATCTGTAGTAGAAGAAGATCCCTAACCGACTGATGTGGCCCTATCATCAGTCTGCATCTCCGACAAACAAACAACAAGTCGGTCTAACCCCCGACTGGTGTGCTCAACACCAGGGGCACTGGGAGTCTCTTAGCATCTAGACTCAAGGAATAGGATAGACTGGGTGCATCAAATGAGTTCGATGCTCCTATATCTAATAAGGAATAATCAAGGGTACTAAACAAACTGATCGTACCTCGAACAACCTACGGCCCTGCTGGAACTGCTACCTCGGCGGCATGTAACTATCCACACCCATCTCGACTGCCCCTTGGCGGTCGGCCACCTCCCCAACCATGCCCCGGTTGAGGTCCCCGAGGAGTGCCCTGAGGTCGGACTCCTCCTCCTATGTCTACCATCGGAGGAGCGGGAGCTCGCTGTCCCTGCTGTTGCTGCTGGATAGGCATCGCTGGAAGCTACTCCCGGGGTGGGTGGTGGGGCTGTCCGCCACCGCTGTACTATATCGGGTCTGGGCACTGACTCTGGAGATGTCTAGGGCTCCCACAGATGAAGCACCGCAGTCCCGGGCCTGAAGGAAAAGGGTGAGGACCAGGGGATCGAAACTAAAACTGCTGCGGCCTGCTACCTACCGATCGGAACCTGGAGGGTCCTAACGCTGAAGGCCTGGTGCTGACAGCCTTCCCCTTCAATGGTCCCAGCTGGATCCCCTCTCGTGACACTCCTCCTAGAGCGTGCATCCACTCCACCACATCGGCCTTCTTCTGGACCTCCAAGTACATCATAAGGGTAAAGGGGGTAACAACATACTGGAGGGAGGGTCAGAGCGCCTCCTCCAAACGTCTTGCCCAAGACTCATCATCGGGAAATAGGTCCGTAGAAAAACGTAAGAGGTCCATGATCTTGATCCCCAGCTCCCTCACGGACATACTCCACTGTTGGAGGGAGAGTATCTCCTGTCTCTTTTCTGCCTTCATCGTCGAAGAGAGGAATTCCTCACAGAACTCCCTCCCAAAATCCACCCATGCCACCTTAGCCTCTCTCCTCTCCCCCAGGTAAAGCATCCACCACTGACGCGCCGCTCCCCGCATCTGGCTGACTGCCAGAGGAACCCAGTACTCAGTCGGGGCCCGAATCAGGCCGAAAGCTATCACAAACTCCCTTAGACAGCCTTTTATCTTCATGTTAGAGGTGTTTCCCCCATACTTCTCGAGGGTCTGTCGCTGGAAGGCCTGAAGAGTCTTCTACCACTGGTCATCCTCCTCTTCTCGATCAGCTCTCTTCCGATCGGCCAAAGTAGTCTCCGGGGCCTCGATCACCTGTACCACACGTGGTCGTCTTCTAGGTTCCATAGCAGTAAGGTTAAAAAGGAATGCCTAAGCCCAAGTAGTGTATAATATCGTTCTTAAAACTTCTTAAAATTTTAATTTATTCTTTATTCCCAAGTCATCCTAGAAACACGAGAACACAAGTCATTATGATGCATGTATCTTTTCTAGGGTCTCTACCCTGTAATCATTGTGGCCTCACCTGGTCGTTTGGTAGGTCCAGAGTCCTTGCATCGGATCACGGGGGGCCCTAAAATACTATGTCCTAGCTGGTCTTCCCTGGCCTAATTCACTCACCAAGGTCACCTAACACTATTGCCTTACCATCCCATGCAATCCTCACTGTGCCTAACTCTAGACTCCATCCTATCTCTAAACCTCTACCTCTGATACCATTCTGTCACAACCCACCTTCACCAAAAGGTGGGAAGGGTCAGCATATTACCAGGACCTACCTTCTTCAAGTTGAAGGAGTGATAATGACACCTGAGACCCGCCTTTGATAGGTCCCAGAGTGGCGACTAACACCAAGGGTATAGAAATCACACACAAATGGAAGGAATTACCCCATTTGGTTTTATAGGATCGGGAGATAAGATGATGGAACCCAACAAAAACAAAACTAAAAAGAAAAGTAAATCCTAAAGTAAATCATTCCCACATGCATGTTTCAAAAGTAAAAGCCACAAAGTACACAAGTGACTACAAGGGTATGTACCAAAGAAGGAAAAATAGAAACTGCAACTGCCCCAAAGATCCGAGCTAGTATGGTCCTACGTGATCCCCGAAGTCCTCCTGGAAACGTGAAATCAGTATTATATACGTAGGGTGAGCATACAAGTACACTCATTAGGGAAAACCAATGACTCTCGTGCACAAGTGGGGGAACATACTGAAGTCCCGTGAGAAGCAGACAACCAAAATTATCAAGGAGTTCACCCATCCCACTCACCGGATACACTCACCAAATAACGCAAGTCAAGTAATATATATATTAAGAGCACATCGATGTTTGGGTACCCCACGCCACTTTACAACTGGTTATTGAGTCATCCTACGCATCAAACGAATCCTTTCATTCTCACCGCAGTCCAATTGCCACACCCGCCCGCACACATCTGGGCCACAACCGAATGCATTCCCACTGCTGAATCCCGCCCACAAACACTTGGGCCACAGTCACATGTAACCACGCCTACAAACACCTAGGACAGAACAACCACCACTACGCCCGAGGAAACCTGGTCTAAAAGATCCACTGCCACGCCCGAAGACACCTGGGCCTCATCCCGAAGACACATGGGAAACCACCTGCCGCACACACCTAGCCAACCACCACACTACCCCGCCCGAAGGTTCTTGGGCTAATAATGGACCTCAGGCCATCATAGCCTGCCCGAAGATACTTGGGCTATCCAGGAAAGGGAGCAAGAAATTGAGCTAATAACCAGCCAATAAGAATAGTGTTGGAAAAAACACCCTCCCCCATGAAATGGCGGTGTTCGTCACTAAGTGCTCAACATGGGTGGGGCGTGAATAAGAAACAAAAAAACTACAAGTATATACATAGGTAACAAGCACTCACCTAAAGATAGGTGTTTCTTCAGACAACCTAAAGATCAAAACAGCACTCAAGTCCGAGTCACGACTCTCACCAACCAAAACTCGTTTGTCCCCTTCTTGTTTTCATGTTCAGTAATAATGTTAAAATAAGATCAAGCACTACTGGGAAACTAGTAAACATAGGCAGAAGTCCAAGAAAGTAAACAATAAAACATCAACCATAACACCCACACCCGGTTCTCTCGTAAATCCACGTCAAAAAAAAGGAACCCTAAGTTACAGCCCCATGCCCAACATCCGAGAGCAAAAAAGGGCTTCTCAACAACGGAGGATATCATCCCAATACGTGATATAAACCAGGTAACAACCCAGTCATAAAACTCACAACCACCGAATCCGTAAAAACAGGGAATCCCATTCCGAATTTCACATCCACCGAGAGTATAAAAAAATAGGGGATCCCATCCCCTCCCACATCTCCAGCAATAGACCTGTAACGAAAAAAAACAAACCACTACCACCAAGAATGGTAGACCCATGCAGGTATTTTCAGATTTAGAATATTTTACACGCTCCATGATTTCAATTTCGTGTGCTTTAACCGGGGGTTATCACAGAAGGATTGATCCTGGTGCTTCCAATTTATTCATCCAGGTATACGTGATTAACCAATTTAATTTTCACAGCAGGAGTTTATAATTACAAAACAAGCCATTTAAAACACCACAAGGGTTCATTAGTGCACAGAAAACGACCACCAACAGCCTCTATTTTTCAGAAGGCGTAAGCCAGCACAACTCAAAAAAATATTATAATATAAACAATATCAACGATTACAGACCCCCTTCATTCATCATAGAATCCGTTCATTATGTTTATTTAGGTCTGGTTTATTCAATTCTACAGAATCAAAAGCATTCCCACACCGCATGATACACAAAAGAGGGAGACGAAGTAGAAATTCCCTACTTGTTGATTGTCGACTCTTAGGCCATGCGTGGGACTTTACGCATAACGATGCGGCTCACCCGATGCACAAAAATCCGATCATCAAGATGAAAGTTCTCCTGGCTGAGGGTGATCGAGAAAAGAGAAACCCAGGGCGAACCCTTTAGTTATAAGGGCTATGGATGTTTGAGAAATGAACGCCAAACAGCATAAGGAGCAGGATTTGTGGGTTGACCACGTGGCCCCGCACAACATTAAAGGGGTCAGGTGGTTTAAACCGACGCACACACACCAGGTTAATTCATTAAATATTCAATTAAAACATAGGGTTATTCATTTACTGGCATTACTGGGCTTTAAAACACGCTTAAAGGAGACAAAATAAGGTTTATAACCCTAATCACTCAAAAATGAGCACTATTGGCCCACGTGGTAGGCCAGAGCGACTGGTAGCTGAGAGTTACCGGCAGTTGATAGCTACCGGTAGCCAAGCTACCGGTAGTTTGCAGCCCCCGGTAGGCCGAGCTACCAGTAGGCGGTAGCTACTGGTAGGTTGCAGCTACCGGTAGACTGCGCTACGGGTAGGCTGCAGCTACCGGTAGGCCGAGCTACCGGTAGGCGGCAGCTACCGGTAGGCCGAGCTACCGGTAAGGTGCTGCTACCGGTAGACCAAGCTACTGGTAGGTTGCGGGTACCGGTAGACCGAGCTACCGGTAGGCCTGCTACCGGTAGGCTAAGGCTACCGGTAGGCCTACCGTTACGCCAAATTCACTGAGATTCCCAGACCAGAAAATCCAACACGAGATTTTCACAAAGTAATGGACCCCAAAATCCAGTGTGATTACAGAACATCTCAAATTTCTATTGTTTATAGTTCTATTTTATTAGTTACAGTAGTTATGAATAGATTTCAACTACCTATATTAAAAATTATTTTAATATATATAGAGATACCAAAAGCATACAAATAGAAGGAACCCATCCACTACAGTATGATATTGTCTACATTTGGTGGCAGAGACTCACCCACTTGATTTTAAAATGAGTTTTAATATAATGTGTTTGGATGCAGGTAAACAGTTTCCCTCTATTAATATTTTTTTGGTCATAAAAGATTACATAAATATTACATCAAACACAAAAAACACAACCAAGATAGCACTGTTCACAAATTTCTAACAATTATTTTTTTTTAAAATATTTTTTCATGGGAGGAAATCCAATAATTATTGATATCTTAATCTCCCAAAACAACCGGTTAATTTTATTACCAACATTAAGTGGTTTATCCTTTTTTATGAAAGGTGAGTAATTACGTCAATTTAAACATGTCACAATAGAAAAAAAAACAAAAAAAAATCAATTCAACTCACTACAAATACCACAAATCTTTTCCACCACATATAACCACCACTACACAACACAACCACTGACTGAACTTCCTAACCAACAAAAATTTCAACCAGAAATTTTTTCTTACCATATCACCACACCACATTACCATCCATAAGAAAATACCCCTCCATCATAACCACCTTCTCCATCTCTTCCTCCACATACCCTCAAAAAAGTAAAACATTTATCAGGGAAAAAACCTATGTTCGCAAATCGAGCAATTCACTCTCCCAAGTCGAGATATTATCGGATTTGGGTGGCATTGACCCTCCCTCGTAGTTTCATTCTTTTCAATGTATAATGTGTCTCGGTTAGGGATCAGGTTTCCCCCTCTTTTTTTTAATTGAAGGTTTTTAATCCACATGTCATATACTAAATCACAATAAGAACAATCATAAATCACAACTACACATAACATCTTCCATAATTATCAAGGGGTTTATATTACTTCATTTCATTATTTGGCATTGTTTATATCCACAATATTTTAAATTCTTCATGTAGAATCATTTCATTAGTCATATATATTTGAAAAGAATTTTTAATACATGTTGAGTTTAAACAAGACTTCATATCGAGGGTCTCATTGTCTATAACAATCACAACAATACATGTTTTCAAACAAAAACTATTTTTTAGCGACACATATCAACACATCCATGAAATGGTAACAGTGAAACTACAAACAACACACCACATTCCTAGTCTATTTATTGTGAAAAATTTCATTTTTCATTTTAAATAATCCTAACATGCATCCTTGTTAAGGAAAAAACATTATACATGTTACCTCACACACCATGTTTAATGTCATTAAACAAGTAATCATTTTTTCATCTTATTATCAAAGAAATACATCCAAATTCATTTGAAAAATTCTACATGAAATGTTATTTTGTTCAATTAAAGTACTACATTACGTAATTAACATGTTATTATAACCATCAAATCCAAAAATTCATTCTAACAAAAAACATTTACTACACATGTTGTATTACTATGTTTCATGTATTATCGTTCTCCTAAAAAATATTCATTAATCATTTCATTCCTCAATGAGATATATTTTATTACATTGATATTAAATCAGTACACGTTACAGTATTAAATTTATGGATTTATCATCATCAATCTAAATACTCTTAAATCTCTTAAGTGTTCTACAAAATATTACTTTATAATGAAATACAAATATGTATCTACTTAAATTTCATATTAAACATGTTGCATGCTCAAATATTTCATACTAGAATATCACTAGTTACCATATAAATGATTTTAACTATAGACATACTCCCCATGACAAACTACTCATTAATTAACATTTGAGGTAAGGTTGTTTCAGTACGTAAAAATTCTTATCAGTCATAAAATAATAAGTCTAATTACTTATAATATTTTAATCTTCATAAGTTTACCAAAAGGAATGCTTACCCTTATCCAAATAATTTTTAAAATAATTTCCACCGAAATACATTTTTAAAACATATAGTTATATCAACAATGTAGACCATAAATAATTACAAAATAAAGAGAAAGTTACTAAAATCAAGGTTTACAAATTGAAGGAATTATAAATAATTAATATTGAAATTTTTACGAATTTCAAAATATAAATATCTAATGACACATTTTACAACATGATAATTAAACATGATTCTGATAAGAAATTTTTTTGAAAATGCACGAAATATTAACACACATGGAAACATTAATACATAATAATTTATCTTATCGTGATAGTCCAAAATATGCTTCAAGGTAACATGATTCATAAGGGTTTTGAAAATTTAAACAGTTGATCCCAAAAAATACAGTAACGTTCTTCTCTAACAATTTCAAACATTTTGGAAAACTAAATGGCATATCATCCATTTCTTAAAAGGGAATAAAAATTGAATTTTTCTAGAATCATACTATAACTAGATAGGAAAAAATATATTGAATCCTCAATGAGGTTTGAAACATACAATTGAATCTAGTTAACTGTCATATTACCCTCTTGGTTATAGGAATCATTTATCATATAATTAATGAATTTTATTAGTAATAAAAGCCTTAAAATTTTAATGAAAACCACATAAAATATCTTGATTCATTTAATTCTTCTTATCTTCACCAGATCAACCAATTCAAATAAGTAAAAAAGTTATTATGATGCAAGTACTCCTCCTAGGCTTCAAAACTGCAAGCAGTGTGGCCTCATATGATCATTCAGTTGGCTCATTTTCCTTGAATCATATCATTGGGGGCCCTAAAATCACATTTCATAGAATGTATTTTCCATCCAATGTCACACAATTAAGTAATATGACACTATTTGTGTAACAATCCATGCCATTCTCAATCTGAGAAACTTTGAACCCCATCCGATCTCTCAACCATCACCTCTTATACCATTATTTTATGAAACATTACATCAAATAATATCCCACATGAGCTGGTGATAACCAGAAATGCTCAGTCAGAGGGAGGCCTATGAACCTTTATTAAAATAGAATAAAATTAATGGAGAAAAAGATCATGAGTACAGGAATACCATGCATCCACATCTAGATATCAATACCAACCAGAAAAAAATCTGCTACATATCATAGTATTCATAATCCTCACAACATCCATAAATAGGAACATCCTCTGTAGTAGCTGACTATCATTCAAAGTGTGTTTCATATGGTTTTAGAACCGTGGAATACTTCTGTCTGAGCTCTAGTTTCTTCATAGTGAGTTCAACCTTATTTGCTTGCTTTCTCACACAACTCTTTTTAGAATTAGGTATATCCCCTTTTTTTCTTGAACGAGGACCTTGTGGATACCGGCTTTGGTAAGTACGAATAGTCCTTTCGTGGCCTCCTCTTTGGTGGAGCAATAACCACACTATCACAACCAGACAATTTCTTCTAGAATCCTTGAACGATATCACTGTATAATGGTCTTGCAGACCCGTGGTCTTTCTCTTTGTCACTGTCAGATACATTTCCCCATTTACCCATGAGATTCACCAGGATGAAACATGCGTCCCCACCATCTTGCCTTACCAAAACACCTTCTAAGTTTGTCAGAAACTCACCCCCAAACATTGGAAAGGGCCTATTATGATCAATCAGAGCATGACATTGTAGATATACCTCTTTTCTAGGGTCATCTACACTCCGCATCAGGACATCAACTACAGCCTTTGGCTGAAAATTGTAACCAATTTTCATATTCAAGTCTTCTGTCCCCTGCGAATCAGAAATCAGATTGGGTGACTCCTCGTGCTCTAAGACCTCAAAGCTATTACCAGAGAGGAAACCTTGTACAAGATCAATAGCTCCTCTATTTATACTGCCACCCAATCCAGCAACACCCTCCAACACATTGAGGTCCTCAGCTCCAGGCCCACATTTAATCTGATTAAAGACCTACAACACAAATTGATTGAGTGAATCATGCACCTCTTTTATAGCACAGTCATGCGGGCACACCTCTGCATGAAAGGATTGTCGCACCTCCTGCTCCAAATATGTGCCCAGTAATGCCTTTCCAAGGCAGGGGCTTCCCACATGTTTATCACGCCCAGTAGAAATCGCAGCCTTGCTACACTCCACAGGTCCACCCATGTCATTATTTACAATCCCTCACACGATCACATTATCACCAGATTTGGACTTACAAAGTACTGAATCCAATCAAAAAGCCAGACCACCATTGGAGCTTCTCCTTTCAACAATCATTGAAGAATCAATAGTCTGTCCATGGTGACAAACCATTTCCAGAATACCAAACTGGGAATAGAAAATGAAACGGCACATCAAATACTCAAAGACGACAACATGTATCCATCGAAACTCATTTATATCTGTGATCCAGACACATTCTATCGGTGGCCTTGAGACAGCGAACTCCACACAGATTCGGGAGAAAATCGGGGGACTCACAGCCTTAGTCTGACAATTAGAAAAAAGGTAATGACATATCATATTGCCAATTGCGCATAAAATCGAGGGATTTTGGAAAGAAAGAGGTAAGCCAGGAAGCCTCACCCACGTTGCGATTGTTGAAGGATCTAATTTCATGTGGACCTCGAAGCTCCAACGAAACATGAAGAAGGGGAAACCTTTTCATCTCCCGGGAGCTTGAGACCAGGATGCAATCAAATCTGCCTCAGAGCCAAAGCGAATTATGATATGCTTCTGATCAAGAATACCCATGACTATAGGCTCCTGTAACTCCCAAGAATCTGAGACAAATCTCTTGAACTCATCAAATAATGGTCATTGTGGATGAAACCGTGAAACTAGGGCAAGCTTGCATAAATCCACAGAGCTATTGATCTCACCTGGGGGAAGCGGAAGTTACGGTGCCACCTGAAACAAATCTGGGACCTTCGGGGAGAGATGGATCCCTGTGAATGGAAAATATGAACCAATATGAGTGAAATCTTTATCAAGAAGACGCATATATCCCCCTCCGAATGTGATGGTGGGGGGGGGGGGCAGAGCTCATCTTCAATGGATTAGGTCATCGTCGGTCGCCTCCGCGGTCTCCTAGGGAGGGGGTTCATAGGAGAGCTGGTGATAAATAGAGGGAGAAAATGACCCCCTGATTCCTGCCACTAATAGGCCCTAGGATGCAGACTACCACCAAAAATACCAATATCACACAATATGGGAGGAATTACCCTTTATAAGTAAAAAACATTAAGAGATATGATGAATCAACCACAAAAACGTCATGATGTATTATAAAAGAAAAATATCACATCCCACAATGCATGTATAAATCAAATCGGATACTTATAAATGTCTTCTATAGAAATCCCAAAAACAAGAAAATCTAAGTTAGTGAATCATCGAAAACACTAAATATCTGAACTAGAAATGTCCAACATGTTAAAAACAATCCTCCAAGAAACCTAAAAAGTGTTTTTATAGACATAGGGTGATCCTAATGTATACTTAGTAAGAAAACCAAATTCTCTTACACACCTATGAAAAGAGCATACTAACACACAAGTGTGAAAGAAGTAGAACCAAACAACACCTAAATATGAATACTATCCATCCCAAGCTCACTAAGGCACACCCACCAAATAATTGAATTCATGTAATGTAATATAATATGCACATCGATGATAGGGTACCCCGCACCACATTCCTACTAATTACCCACTCTCACACCCAAAATTAAAACGTCTAGGTGCTCCCACGTCTTCTAAATCCCCCATTTCACATCCCACCAACACACAGTTGGACCTCATAGATTTCATTACATACGTGGAAAACAAATCCCATCAGAACCCACCAACAGAAAACTAGTCTGCAAAAAACCTCACCCCCGCCTGCACACACCTGAGCCTCACAACTACAACTAACCCACAGACACCAAACAACATTACACATCACATCTAATCCTGAATATAACACCCCAAATATTTTATGGTCTTTTTTACTTATATACATATAGTCATAGCTTATATTTCATAAAGGACTTATTTTCTTTGAAACAAAACTTGGTTATTTATGATATTTTCTTATCCTAGCCATTGAACTTCAATTTTCCACTTGTGTGTTTTGATTTATAAAAATATGACCTACAAAATTTTGTTCAGGATGATATTTAGAATCTGATAGAATTAACTTAATTCTTTGTGAGTAGTAACATACGTTTATGAATATTAATCTACCCATAGTAATAGTAACATACCCTTATGAATATTTATATGCCTCTTATGAATGGTATCTATACCCATGAATGTATAAATAATTTTCGGCAGCATATAAATGATGATAAATACTTTAATTGTTTATATTTTTCGATTAAACAATCATTTTAATTAAATATTTAATTCAGCATATTAAATTTTTTTGGAAAAATGGGCTTCATTTTTGGATTCTAAACATTGGAAAATGGTTAGGCTGAGATTTTGGTATTTTTCTGAAATACATGAATTTTTATGAATAGTGAAATACCATAATTTACAAAATGAGATAAATACACTAATTATAGATTCATGCACGATGTTCTGTTGATGTAAGCCCAATTGATTCATATTAACATGAAAAAATTACTATTCTTTATCATGGAAGACTCACTATTCCTTGTCTTGTGGAGAATTAATATATTAATGAATATAATATAGAGAGATCCCCTCTCCCTTGCACTATATAAACCACCCTCACCCCATATTCCTCCCACACCACTCATGCTTCAAACATTACCTATATTCTACTCAAATTTCTCCCTAACATCATCCCCCTCATAAAAGACTTGTTGGTCTCACCAAAAGGTCAAAAACAAAGGCCTTAAAAACATTCTTAAAGAGGAGTACTCAAGAGGTGAACCTATCTTCATTTTCCTTCAATTCCTTTTACAAGTTCCATTATTTTGTTCACTCTTCTCACCTCAACTCAATGAAATTTCATGATAATTTTAGTACTAAACATGTACTATATTTTCATTATTCTAATAGAATATTTCCTCATTATCTCTCTTTTTCCCTTCCCTTTATACTATAAATTCAAACACCATCAGAGATGTATTAATTAGCCACACTCAAGGAAGACAGGTTTATAAATTTGAATTACTATATTAAATACTGGTCATGAAACCTTTCAAATGAATGGAACAGATCATATTATATTTATTTTATCTTGTTATATGTTCTTGAATCCTTACACACTCATATTATGAAATATAATACAAAAAAAGTTCATTGTGCACAAAACTGCCTTTCCAAATCCAAGTGTTTAACATTAACTCGTCGAATGATTCATCCTAATGGTATATAACCCGAATTACTATAGGATAATTCATTTCTCTTTAATTTCACTAATAAAATATATTAACAATTCCAGATGTTTAACCACAATTCAAATGAACATCCCTTCATGAATACAAGTAAACATATCATGAAAACCAAGGAATAAAATTCTTCCAAAGCATTAAAATTAAATCTCTTGAAACCATCAAAAATCCATTAATGAACCTTATAAGGTCATAAAATATCAATTAAATGTTGATGAGGTTCTATAAGTATTAATTAATGAAGTTAAATTTTATGTTCATGCACACAGGTTCCTGATTTGAATGACTGTGTGGTTTTATTTATTATGTTGATTGAGTTGATTTGATTTCTGATGTTTGAACGTTGTAAGTCGTGAAGTCATGGTGGGTTTAACACTTTTCCTTCAAATTGTTTGTTGGTATATCACTTTTTCCTCAAAATATTTTGTATAATAAATATTTAATTTTCAGTTAGAGGATAAATTTGATTATTCATGTCGTTAAGAAAAATAAAGAACACCTTCGAGCATAAGGTAAGAGATCCTCTCTCTCACTTTTGTTCAAGAATATCCCCAATATTGTGCCCTTTTTTTCATTCCTTGTGATGGGGTGTGTTTTTCACCTCCTCCATAACTTCATTATGATATATAAATAATGTAATACCCATCTACGTCTAATTAATCCATCACATTAACACCTGTTACCATGCTGAAATGTTTGTAAGGGGTTTCTCATCTCACTTTTAATCCAGTGAGATTTATATTATTTTCCACTTATTTATTTCATGTGGTGATTTTGTACTACCATTTGATATATAATATCATTATTATATTTATGTTCATAGTATTAAATGATTAATTTGATGGTTATTATGGTTTGTTCATATGATTCGACTGATTACATTGTGGTAACGGACTTTGTCACAACATTTATTTCATTGTGACATACATTGTATTATTCACCCAATAATCCTTATGGGGTGTATATAATTTCTATTTGAGATAAAATTTTCATTTGAAATAATATTTATATTAAATATCCAAATTCTCATATTGTGGATATGTTAATTCTCTAAACTCTATAACTTTTTACATAGAGTGTTTATTTGGAATGTTGTTTTAACTGTGGAAATATCGATGAATTTGTATCCTCTACTGTATACAGATATTGAAAAGGAATATTTCTCTTGTATTATATCAATGTATAAAAATTATTTGGACATTTAGTGGTTGGTGGGGCCTGCTATATCCCCTATATGCATCGAAAGGTCTCATGAGACAACCAGTTTGGTGAAAAACCCTTCGAGTTTGTTTCGAAAAATCAGACATGTTTTTACCCACAAAACTAAACTGTTTTTATAGTATTTTGGTATCATGTGCCAGATACATGACTTTCAATTAATTTTAATTCTCTGTATCAATTATTAGTTTTTACTATCCATGTGGTCTTCACGATGATAAAATCTATGGATGAACTTTCATTCTCAGTTTATTAATAGCATGAGTTTTTAATTTATTCAACATGCCATATTGATTCTATCAAATTGTTTTTGATTCAGTTATTATTGATTCATGATTCCACCATTTTTACCCTCACTGAGCAATTAATGTCACCGCTTTCATTTTATTACCTTCAAATGGTTATTAATACGAGATCACTTATTGAGTTTCTATGGGAGTTTTTTTTTAGTTTTTGTTATGTGTTTTATTTTGTAACCATTTCCAATGTAATTTGAGTTACATCTATGTATATAGTTTCTTCAAGACTACAAAAAAAATTGTTCCTTTGGTATTTATTTCCTTCATACCATTAAAATATTACAAGTAATGCACCGACTCTGGTCTAGAGGGGTTGAGGTCTTAGAGTTGGTTTCAATGGTTGTTCAGTAGAAATATTGGTAACTATAGTAGGAAATATATAGTAGGGTAAAAATAACTATGGTGTTATTTGTGGATAAACGTACAAGAACATTGTAGTATTTTGGTAAGGGGTAGAATATGTGAATCTTTCAATGAAATAAATCGCTGTCTGGATACTAACAGATAGAGGTGGCTCTAGAACAAATGTACCTAGGATTGATAGATCTGACAAGGAGTTTTATGCTTGACCCGAGGTATCCTGGTACATGAAAAAAGGTCTTGCTACACTTTTGGTATTGAAACTCATGGGGGGGATATTCTTTAGATAATTCACATTTTCATTACAAGCCATTATGAATAATTTTAATGTAAATTTTTCTTTTGATAAGTAATGTTTATGAGATTAGTTATGCATAGAATTTCAATCTATGTTAGGTGATTTTATATTTGATATTAATAACCTAATCTAATGTATTCCATTATTTAGAAATTATGTCTAATAGAATAAGGGGAATTAATAATCATGGGCAATGTAGGGATCTCCCCATTGAGTAAGTCAACATAATCAATGTTGGAGTAGATCAGATCCTAACAATATTGGGACAGCTTACTCAGGATGTAACAAATAACCATTACACACTTCTATAGGATCATTTAATGCGGATGAAGCCCCCCTCATGCAGTGGGACTGCTAATCTAGTGGTTGGTGATCAATGGATCATGTCTTTTGAAAAAAATTTCTTGGCATTTTGATGCATTGAAAATGAAAATGTAGTAGTGGTAGAATATTTTCTCAAGGGAGAAGCCAATCAATGGTGGTCCTTGATCCAGAATACCACTAAGGAAGAAGAAATAAAATATATGGAATTGGGGACTTTTAAGGAAATATTCTTCAAAAAAAATTTCCATCATGAGCAATGAACCAAAAAGAAGTTGTTTTTTATTATCTAAATGAAAACGGGACAAGATAGTGTTTAAGAGTATGATTCTACCTTCAAAAGGATATCCAGGTATTCTATATATTATAGATGTGACTCGATAGTGAATATTGATCATTTATTTGATGTTCTTAATCCATGCCTTTGAAGGGCACTGGTTTCTCAAACTATTTCATCATATGATGAAATTGTATCACGTGTCATCCAAAAAAAGAAGGATTTTTCTAGAACAAATTTAAGTGAAACCAAGATTAAAAGCGGTACTCTAATAACCATGGAAAAGGTGAATCACCAAATATGATCAAGGGAACCAAGAAATTCCCATTATACGGGAACTGTGGAAAGAATCATCTTGGGAAATGCTTGAAATGCATGGGATTCTGCTAAAAGTGTGGAGAAAGGGGTTATCGGTATAATGAATGAAAGGGGAAGAAAAGATTCATTGATGTTCAATGAAAAAATTGTATATTTATTGGAATCTATTCAAATGAGTTTCCTAAGTTCCAAGGAAAATTCCCTCAGAAAAGGCCAAGAGAGAAAGGGAGAGCTTATGTGATTACAACTGTGGAGGTTGAAGTTCCAAATGATGTGGTGGCAGGTACATTAAATGTTTTTTCAAACATAGCCAACCCATTATTTGATTATGGATCATATGATTCACTTATATATTCTTAATTTTCCATGAAAATTAGACATGTCCAATTTGATTTAATAAAGGAGTTATCAGTCAAAACATCTAAGGGATGCATCATTGCTACAAATACATGTAAACTAGTCCCCCTCATGACACATAAACCATCGTTAGTTTCTAAAATCATCATCATACCATTGATTGGATTTGATATAATTATCAGTATAAATTTTCATTCAAATTATGATTAAAAGATCTATTTTAAGAAGAAGGAAGTTACAATTTTTGAAAATAGTGTAGAATAACTTAACTTTAGATCAGAAACCTCACCTCTAGACTCTTATCTACATCCACCCCCAATAGTTCTGCTGAATGAAATAATTGGAGAGGAATATAAACCGATATCTATAGGAGAGGAATGAAATCATAAAATTGATGATCTGTACATAGTGCAAGAATATGTTGATGTATTCCTAGAGGATTTATCTGGACATCCTCCAGAGTATGAAGTTCAATTCTATATGGATTTAATTCCTGGTGAAAGACTTATATCAAAGACTCCCTTTATAATGGACATTGTGGAATTAGTGAAGATATAGAAACAACTAGATGAATTGCGTGAAAATGATTTATTCGACCCAGTGTTTCTCAATGAGAACCACATTCCCTATTTTTCAAGAAGAAAGATGGATCTATGAGGCTATGCATTGATTAAATGGAAATAAATTCTATTAAAATAAATAATAAGAATCCTCTTCCGAATATTGATGATTTATTTGATCAAATTCATGGAGATCGATATTTTTCAATGATTAACCTTCGATCCTGATATCATCAGCTACATGTGAGGAAGGAAGATATTCTTAAGACATCATTTCGAACTAACCAAGGTCATTGTGAGTTTATTGTGATACCTTTTGGACTAACTAATGCACCCTCTATTTTCATGGAATTAATGAATAGACTTTTCAAGGAATATAATTACATATTTTTTGTGATATTCATTGATGATATCCTGGTATACTCAAAAATCTATGAACTTCATGAGAATCACTTACAGATTATTCTTAAAACTCTTACAAGAAATAAATTATATTGGAAGTTTAGAATGTGTGAATTCTGGATTCAATTAGTTCTGTTCATGGACATATTGTCACTATGGATGGAATCTTTTTAGATCCTATGATGGAAAATTAAATCCAATAATGGCCCACACCAACAAAAATTACCTAGGTACACAGTTTTGATGGCTTTGCAGGTTACTATCGGTGATTTGTTCAGAAGGCTATCCCGCTAAACAAGCTCAAACGTAAAGGGGTTATGTTTGTATGGAAAAATGAATGTATAAAGTCCCTTGAATAATTGAAATTAATATTGGTCAATGCTCCGATTTTTACTTTCCCATATGGAAATGAGGGATTTCTGATATACACTGATGCAACAAATAATGGACAGAGTTGCGTCCTTATACAAAATGATAAAGTTTTTACTTATGCATCAATACAGTTGAAGACTCATGATCAAAATTATCCAAATCATTATATCTATTTAGCAACTATAATCATTTATTTTAAAATATCAATAAATTATCTCTTTAGAGGAAAAAGTGAGATTTATATAGACCACAAGAGTTTGAAATACATTTTCACATAAAAATAACTCCGCATGAGGAAAAGGAGATGGCTATAGTAACTCATGGATTATGGTTATTCAATACACTACCACCCATGAATGGAAAATAAGGTAGCAAATGCATTAAGTAGGAAATATCATGTACATTTAACTCAAATGAGGATTGAGATAGATCCTATATTTTTTGATCTATTAAAGACGGATATGGGAATTTATAAGGAAGGGGAAACAGATTTTCTCTTTCAAATGATTGATAAACCATATTTACTAGAGATGATAAAAATCTATCAATGTGAGGATGAGAATCTGCACATGAAAATTAATGCTATTAAGGATGGGAGATTGGAATAATTCGTGTATGAGTAAGGAGTTAAGAAATTTCGAATGACATTATGCATTCCATCAGTACCTAAGTTGAAAAGGGAGCTATTAGATGAGGCTCACAGCTCAAATTTCTCTATACACTCAGATGGCACAAAGTTGTATAGTGATGTAAAGGAATATTTTAGGTGGGATATTATGATGTGAGAAATTTCTGGCTACGTTTCAAGGTTCTTAGTTTGTCAGTAAGTGAAGATAGAGAGACAAAATTCTATAGGGGTGATGCAACCTCTACCAATTCCTATGTGGAAGTCGGAAAACCGAGGTCTCATATAAGGAATGATGCAATATGGGTAATTGTCGATTGTCTCAAAAAATCTGCACATTTACTTGCAATAATGGAGGATTTACAACTTGAGCACCTAGAAAGACTTCATATAAATGATTTTATAAGACTTAAAGGTGTAACACTATAGATTATGTCTAATTGAGATCCCCAGTTTAAAAAAAAAACTCAAAAAAAGACTCCAAAAGGTGTTGAATACTGATCTTCGTATGTGTACTGCTTATCACCCCAAAACCAACGGACAGTTTGAAAGGACTATTAAAATTTAGAAGACAAGTTGATATCATGATATCATGACTTTCAAGGTATGTGGGATCAATAAATTCTTTTGGTGGAATTTTCATAGAACAATAGTTTCCATTCTAGTATTCAAATGGATCCATATGATGAATTTTATTGATAAAGATGTAGAACTCCTAATTTTTGGGATGAAGTTGGCGATATGAAACTTATTAGACCAGAACATATAGAAGAGACCACAAAAAATATAAATACAATCCAATACCATATTAAAACAGACCAAAGTAGGAAGAAGATTATTGCGGACTACTGAAGAAAAAATTTGGAATTCCATGTGGGAGATCATGTCTTCTTGAAGTTATATCTATGGAATAGTGTTTTATGGTTGATAAGAAAGGGAAGCTAAGCCCCAAGTACATCAGAACATTAGAAATTCTGGAAATAATTAGAGTTGTATATTACGGTTTAACGATGTCGCAATGTCTCTCCAAAGTTCATGATGTGTACTATGTGTCATTCTTAAATAAATACATGCCAGACCTAATGCATGTACTCACATATGATGAAATAGTCTGGAACCTGATTTTCATACTGTGAAGAGCCTATTGGGATCCTTGAAATAAGGGATAAGGTATTGAGAAATCAGATGACACGTCTAGTAATGGTTCTATGAAAAAACTAAAATATGGAGGAAGAAAATTGTGAACTTGAGGATGTTATGACGAAAAACCACCGAAATATTTTTGGTGGGATTTATAAATTAAAATTTTGAGGATGAAATTTATAAAGGAGGTAATAATAAAACAACCCATAAATTTTATCGTATGTTTCACTTAAATACATTCTAGGCATAGCCTGTATTTCATAAAGCACTGAGTTTATTTGAAACAACACATGGTTATTTAGGAGATAGTCATTTCCTAGCCATTGAACATAAATATTCCATTTTTGTGTTTTGAAATTTGAAAATCCGACATAGGCGGTTGTGATCAGGATGATATTTATAATATGACATATTTAACTTAATTTTCAGTGAATAGGAACATACCCTTATGAATAGTAACCTACCCTAAAGAATAGTAACTGACCATTATGGATATTAATATGAATCTTATGAATGGTATCCATACCCAAGAATGTATAAATAAATTTAGGCACCTTAAAAATGAATATGATGAATTTATGTGATATATTTTTCGATTTAATAATGATTTTAATTAAATATTTAATTAATTATATTTATAAAATTATTTTTTAAATATGGACTTCATTTTTGGATTCGACACATCAAAAAATGGTTTGGGTTAAGTTTTGCTATTTTTCTAAATTACATGAATTTATTATGAATAGTGAAATACCATAATTTACGTAATAAGCTAAACACACTTATTATAGAGTCATGCCTAATGTTATACTAATGTAATCCCAATTGACTCAGATTCACATGATAAAATTACTAGTCTTGGTCATGGAGTACTCACTATTCGTTGTTTTGTGGATAAATAATATATTAATGAATATAATATAAAGAAATCCCCCCCCCCTCCACTATATAAACTACCCCTTATCCCCTATTCCCCCCACACCACTAAAACATCAATCCATGACTAAATTCTGATCAAATTGCTCCCTAACCTCCTCCACCACGTCAAAGATCTGATGGTCACACCAAAAGGCCAAAAACAAATGCCTTAAAGAGTCTCTCAAAGAAGAGAACTCAAGGGGTAATCCTCTCTTCCTTTTTCATTCAATTCCTTTTAATTGTTCCATTATATTGTTCTATCTTCTCAACTAACCTCATCCAAATGACATGAAAATTACAGTACCAATCATGTACTAAGTTTTCATTATTCTAGTGGAATATTTCATCATAATCTCTCTTTTCCCTTCCTTTTATACTATAATTTAAAACACCGTCTGAGATGGGTTAATTTATCACACTCAAGGTTGACAAGTATTCAATTTGCATTAAAATATTAAATAAAAGTCATGAAATTTTTTTAATGTTTGAATAAAATCATAATATATGTATTTTATCATGTTTTATGTTCTAGAATCAAAACACAGTCATAATGTGGATTAATAATACAAAACAAGTTAATTTTTCACAAAACCACCCAAATCCAAACGTTTATCATTAACACATTGAATGAGTCATCCTCATTGTATATAACCAGAATAATTATAAGATAATTTATATCATAATAATGTCACTAATAATATATATTAACAATTCTGTATGTTTAACCTCATTTCTAATGAACATCCCTTCATGTATACAAGTTAATATATCAAGAAAACCTTGGAAGAAAATGCTTCCAAAACAAAAAATATTGAATATCATAAACCCATCAAATGGACATTAATGAACCTAATAAGGTTATAAAATATCAATTAAATTTTGATTTGGTTCTGTACAGATTTATTAATGATGATAAATTTTATTATTCAAGTGGTTAAGAATAATGAAGAACACTTTCGAGCATAATGTAAGGGTATTATCTCTAACTTTTTTTCAAGAGTTTACCATATATTGTGAAATTTTAATTTTAATTCCTAATGATGATTTATGTTTTCGAACCTCCCCCATACTTCACTTATGATATATAAATAATGGGATACCCCTTTAACTCTCATTAATCCTTCACAATATCACCTGTTACCATGCCGAAATATTTTTAAGGGGTTTCTCATCTCACTTTTAATTCCTTGAGATTTCCATTGTTTACCACTTATTTATTTAATGTTTTGAATTTTTACATAAATTTGATATATTATATCAGGATTCTTTTTATGTTCATGGTATTAAATGATTCATTTGATGTTTATTATGTTTTGGTCATATGATTTGACAAATTACATTATGGTAAGGGACTTTGTCTCAGCTTCCATTTCATTGTGACTTACATTGTACTGTGAACCTAATAATCCTTATGTGATGTACCTACTGCCCATTTGAGATCAATTTTCATTTAAAATTATATTTCTATTATATATATATATATTCTCAAATCATGGATTGAAATTATTTATCTATTAAATTTCTATATTATCTTATCATGGATGATTTTATTGTCTAAATTGTATACATTTTAACATACGGTGTTTATTGGGAATGATGTTTTAACTATGAATATATTGATGAATTTGTATCCTCTACTCTATAAATATATTGAAAATACATATTGATATTGTTTTAAAACTGTGTATATAAATGATTTGGACATGCAGTGATGGGTGGGTCCTACTATATCCCCTTGATGCATCGACTAGTCTCATGAGACAATCAGTTTGGAGACAAACCATTCAAGTTGGATTCCAAAAATCAGATTGGTTTCTACCCCTAGAACTAAACCATTTTAATGGTATTATCGTATCATGTTCCAGATACATGACATCCAATTAATAAAAACTCTCTTTATTCATTATCAGATATTACTATCAATGAGGTTTTCACTATGAAGAAAACTATGGATGCGGTTTCATTCTCAGTTTATTAATGGCGTGAGTTTTTCATTTATTAACCATGCCATATTGATTATGTCATATGTTTTACGATTCAGTTATTATTGATTCATGATTCCACCATTTTTAACCTTTTCTAGGCATTTCATCTCACCCCTTTCATTTATTTATCTTCAACAAGTTATGAAGTGGAGATCACTTACTGAGTTTCTATAGAATAATTTTTTATTTTTTGCTATGTATTGTATTTTGTAACCTTTTGCAATGTATGTTGAGTTACATATGTGTATCTAGTTTCTTCAAGACTACTAATCTGATCATTCTGTTAGGATTTTTTCCCTTATAACCATGCCAATATAAAAAGTAATGCCCCGACTCTAGTCAATGGGGTTCTAGGTGTTACACTAAAGACATCTAATAAGAAAAACACATCTCATATCATCCTATAGACACCTAAGTAACACATATCATCTCATCCAGAAGACACCTAGAAAAAACAAATCCCCCAAACACACATAGGCCTCACAAACCACAACCTGCCTAAAGAATACTAGGCTACCACTACCTAGAAGATGGATTATGGAAGGTAGGGTTCCCTACCATCCATTATCCAACCATGTTTTTTTGGTAAAGACACTCTACCCTATGACAATAGGGGATTTTGGCATGTAGTGCTCGACTAGTGGGTGGTGTCCAAAAAGATCACAAGGAAAATACAATGTATATACATATAAATTTTTAGAGCACAAGATTATATTATGGTTTTATGACAAGGACTATCCATCTCATAATGTTCAAACGATACCTTCAACCTTTAAATGTATATAAACACAAAAACAAGGAACAACCCATAATTTTTTCCATCATTAAGTTATATTCCATAGTATCTTTTTTACCAACAATTTCTACATTTTCATCCACATGATTTTGGAAATCCACATTCATTCGAATACCCATTTCATTTATAAGGAAATATTATTTCAAATTTATAACCCATTTTTTATACATAATTATCATCTAGTTAAACAACATAACCATCATCAACTTCCTCATTAGACATTCCCATTTGAAATTATTAACATAAAATATTAATTCCATTAATTCTTGTATAGATAAAATAGAAAAGACCACATAACATAAATAAAACACCATATAAGAAGAACCCATGCATTATGTCACATTATATTTTTTCCATACTTATCTACTTTAACATATTTCATAAATATAGAATAATCCCATATTAACAACCCATTGGTTCAATAAATTATAGCCAATTCTCATTCATTCATTACCTTCTCACATTACACATTCCATTTCAAATAAACCATTTTTTCAAATTATTCCTAAGAAATTTATTTAATTCAACAAACACAATAAAAAATACAGAGAAAGTAGAAAAACAAAACAACCCATTACTCTCTTACTAATACCCTTACATCATCACCTATTTATTGCCACATCCCCTTTTTCATCCTTTCTACACATCCACACCATAACCATAAAAAACCCCACTATATAACCATACCCTTGACATCCCTACTGTACAACCAAATGTACCATTACAACAATCACATCCCTAGAACATAAAAAATCCCATCCACTACCCCACATAACACAACATAGTCATATTCCATTAATCATAACATCAAAACCTACCCACTTTATGAAATCATGTCCACAAACAAGTTAATACATATAATAGTGCAAGACATGCCTCCATGTATAGCATGGTGCCCCTTCATCAATTCCACTAATTTTAGGTATTTATCACAGAAATAATATAATTCTGGGAAACCCATTTATTTTATGTTAATATGAATGTTTAATAGATTCTATACACTATTTAACTTGAAGTAAAAAACGTTCATTCATAAACATTCTATACACAACTAAGGGCCCCCAATGACCACAGTTTTTAGTAGTCATATAGCGCATTCATTCACAATATCTGTGAATAAAAAGAAGGGCATATCTCTTTTCCCAACCCCACATATTGATCATAAAAAGATTCAATTATCGTTATTTAGATGGTATTTCACTTTCATCACAAAGGAGACATTAATACACCTACCATGCAAGATACACAAACAAGATGGATAAACGAAAACCACCTTATAAGAAGAAACTATTTGAACTTCCCAGTTGAACCAAAATTAGAGATCACATATAGTTGGAAAACCTCTAAGAAAACTTAAACAAGATCCTATAACTTGGCCATACAACTCCTACGGGATGAACAATTTAAAATGTAACATATCAAGAGAATGGAAAGGAATGAACTATGGGAAGGTCTCATGATTTGACAGATTAGATTTCAAACACACAATATTTGAAACAACATATAGTTCTCATAAAGATAGATCACCTTAAACCATACGGTTTGACCAATAAAAAGTGTTTGGATATTTAGAAAAATCAATGATCTCATTTATAGCCCATGAAACGGCTTCAGTCCGACTTAAATAGGGCATTAAACTCATTTTATATCAAAAGGTTTGTTAAAAATGAAAAATTGGATAAAACAAGTTAAATATGGAAATTTGGAAAACTATTGGAATGACTCACTGTGAGACCTACCATTGCGACCTACCGATCCTAACTCATTGTTGAGACCTATGGATCACACATCACTATTGAGACCTACCGATCCATAAACACCGTTGAGAACTACCTTCAGTGATGCATCGATCATGTCCCACCTATCCTGACCTATCGATCCTAACCTACCGATCCTAACTTACCGGTCCTGACTCAACGTTTCGACCTGTAATTAGTGACTCATAGGTCCTCACCTACCGATCCTGACATACTGGTCCTGACCAATCAGTCATGAACCACTGGTCCAAATCCAATAGTCCTTACCCACCAGTCCTGGCTGACCAATCCTGGCCTACAGATTCTGACCCACCACTCCTGACTTACCGATCTTTTCTTACCAATCCTTACCTATTGATCCTGACCAACCCATCCTAATCTATTGATCCTGACCTACCATTGTGAGATTGAAAATTTTACAATATGTCGTAATAAATCACCTTTACCCCTTAGGACACCTCAAACACCAAATTGGTATATGTTATTGGATCGGGAGGTTCGAGCCATTACACAAATACTCACCCTCACATCAAACTATCATGTTACAAACTACCCCTATTATTCAATTTCTATAACTCATTCTGAAAAAAGACAACCCATTGTATAAAAAAAGATAACTAGAAATGAAGATTTTAACATTTAGATTATGAAAACAAATAAAACACAAAAGTATAACTAAACTCAATTTGACCATAGGTCACCATACAGTTCTATAACTATAAATTCTCTAAGAGAGATCATAAGTAGAGACATAAAATAAAACAAAAATATTATTTAGGAATGATCACGATAATAACCAGAAAGTCACCTACTAGCCTACCACATATTTATCATTTAATGAAACAAATATTGAAACAACATTTTGAAAAAATGTATATAAGTGTTATTATAAACAATAACTTTTAAATTATATGATATAAATTTTAAAAAATATAATCTTTTAAAAAATGTGGATAAAGCCAACACAATTATATTATCCTTATAAAAAGTTAATAAAATCTAAAACCATTTAATATTAAAATTTGATACATTAATTATTTTAAGTAAAAAAATAATATAAAATTAGGATTCATCTAAGTTAATATTAAATATTGTAATAAAAAAATGTAGTGAAATAAATCCTAGAGTAAACAACCATCAAATAAAAATTATATAATCATCATAACATACCCAATAATTATAGATCATGTGAATAAATAGGATTAGAGGGGAATAATTGAAACTATAATGGAAACTATTCATATAAACGTCCACACCCAATTAAATCCAGAAAATATAATTCTCGCTCTACCCTACTAATCCAAATTCTATGGAAAATTCCCAATGTAGAGAAATGTCCATACTAAATGTGTAACACCATAAAAATTCTAAAATAATTACCCTTTATTCAATGTTGTGTATGACATGCAACACCAACCACTGAATGGAATATAATATCAAAAGAATTTATAATATATTTAAGGCTTAAAATAAGTTTAATCTACAATATATCATACAATGAATGCAACACTGAGTTATCTTGTCTTGCATGCAACAAAGACTTATTTTGACAGCTTGTATAGCATTCAAGACAGAATAGGATTAATTAAATATTGAAGTTATTTTTTAAATATAATTATCTAAATATTTTTTCATTAATTAATTTTAAATAAATATTGAAACAGATACATTAGAAATTTTTTTATTCCAAAATTATTTTATGAACCCAATGGAATTTTATCCTAATAAATTTAATTAATTCATATTATTGAATGATATTGATGAAATTTATTTTTTATATAGCCAATAAATTATTTTTCAATTCATCCAAAAATTTTAACTGGCCATTATTAAGGGAAAAATAAATTTTAATCATAAAAAAATATGTGTTTTTCTAAATGATTTTTTTTGGACATTTAATGGAAGACGAGTCCTAAAATAATTTACGACTCATTTAAAAATATTATTTGGAAAATTTAACTTCATTCTCCAAATTTTAACATAAAAAATAGCCTATGTTGAATATGTTTTTATTTTTCTGAGAGGATCCATTTTTTTGATGAATAATGAAAAACATGGAATTTTAATTGAAAATTGACATTTATATTAAAATATTTATTAGGTTAAATTATATTTTAAAAAGTTTTTAATTTCTAAAGAGATTTATTATATATATATATATATATTAATCTAGTATATGTCATTAGTATTAATTATATATTTATTTTGGATATAAAAAACATTTCTAACTTTTGAGCATTTTCACTTTAAAAACCCATTGGTTCATCACGTCAGCTGTATTGATTTTAAATTAATTTCAGCCAATTGTTTTATTATACATTTTGAACAATAAATCCCATATTTTGATTAATAATAATATATAAGTTATTTTAAGGTGAACATATTTTTTTACAAAAAATATTAGTGAATGAAATTAAAATTAATTACAGTGAATAAGGTAAAAATGAGTTTAGGTAGTGATTAAATATTAATAATACGGGGCTAGATGACATAGTATCTTTTCCAAAACCTATTATATAATATTACTTATAAAATATATCAACATAGATCTAATTTTATTCATTATTTGAGGCTCATGATAATAGGAAAACTCCGCAAATTGGGTTTACCTTTTTGTATTTACAATAATGTCACTCCTCCACTATAAAAAGGAACTCACCCCCTCATATATTCACACCTATAAAATCCTTTTTCACATAAAAAAATTCCAAAATAAGATAAAAAATCACTACCCTTATCATATGATCTTCACTTTGGGAATAAATCTACAAATTGATGTTCCTTAGTGCAAACCAAAAGGAGTTACCCGAAGAAGAGGTAACATTCATCAACGAGTAGTTTTTTTTGTTTCTATCTCTAATACTTCAATTATTGATATATATTTTCTTTATAATAACCTCACTATACCAAATATACTATTATGTTTTTATCTTAATACTATTACCTACACCTACACACACATTCACCAAATGGGATACCCAATCATCATTCGTGTGTACGACAAACTGCCTCATCCCAAACTGATATCATTTGTTTTCCACTACCACCATTAAAAGATGGTAATAATGATGGGTTTATTATTTATATATTTTTATGTATTTTTTATAATATATTAATTCTAATTTAGTTATTTAATAATACAGAGCTTCACACTTTCTATTTTGTGGTAATACCATAACCTCATTTGTGGACAAGTTATCTACCACATCCTCAAAGTGATTTGATTCATTAACGCTTTACATGAAATTTATTAAGGAAGGAATTAATAAAAATATTTGATATATATGATATAAATATGATAATTTAAAAATAATGTACATATATATCATTTAATTTCTTTCTTTTAATATGGTATGAAAATGGAAGCATCGTTCATGCATATGTGCGGCCCAATGTCTCCATGAATAGTGAATCTCATTTTCCTGTCACAAAAAAAATTATTCACTACTATAAATACTTATTTAATGAATATATAAGATATTTATTTCTAGTTATACATTCCTGAAATTACAAAAACCCAATCTAACTAAGAGGAACAAAAATGATGAAACAAAACGTACTTGAAAAACAAGACAATTAAGATTCAAAACAAAGAAAATAATGAATGATTATTAATGAATGGGTAAAAAGATATCATGAAATAATAATTTATGATATCAGAAATATTAATATGGTTCTATAATAAGTAAAAAACCTTCTGAAAATAATTATACAGAAGGTTAAATCATATTTAACCAAAATGGAGTGTAAGGTAATGGATTCTGTCTCAAGTTAAATTCCATTGAGATTTATTTTTTATTATTGACCAATTAAATTCTATGTGGTGTGTAAACATACCCATTTAAATATAATTACAAGAATAATTTATAATTCATATTTATTTAACTTTCAATTTTAATTATCTCACCTCAGTGGATTTTTTCTGAAAATTACTAAATGGTAGCTGTTATTTTGAAATCTCACTTTCTCATATGAGTGTTAACTATTTCTTGAAAATATCACATTATTTTCATAATTTTCCATTGGTAATTAAATATATATTACATATCAATTTAATTTTTTGATGGATATATTCATTTCTTAATCCTTATACTATTTTTACATACAATATTTTCATTGAAATTTATTTTATTAATTGGGAAAATATTGATATATATTCATCATTTACACAATATAGATATTTGATAAGGTAAATTGTTTATAAATTAAATAGATTATTTTATATAAAATCAATAATTTTGACTGGTATGACATGGGTTGGGGACCATTTAATGTAAGCCCCTTGATGCATCGGTAGCCTCAAAAGATGAATCTTTTGCCAAATCATATGGGTATCTACCTGGTATGATAAACATTCTTGTCAATGGTCTTTATGGTAAAGGTACCATGTACATGGAAAACATGGAATAAAATAATTATGAATTTCCTTTATTGGGAATTTATTCACTGCTATTATCCCTGACATTTTTCATTTAACATTATCTATTGATGCATTTCAATCTCATTTTATTGGTTTAATGATATGGGTTTTAGTTGTTTAAATTTCTGTATCATTTATTCTTTATTAACAAATTTATGTGAAAATTGTGTCCACATATCTACCATTCTAGGATAATTGTGATTATATATTCAAAATAACATCCCATGTACTAATCCCTTACTGTACATTTGATCTCTACATATTTGGTTTTCATTCCCCCTGATATAAAGATAAATTCATTTAATGGGTTTCAAGGATGTAGTTTGTTCGGTTTTGTATGTAATTTTTTTAATTTTATATTAAAAATATAAAATGGGTAACATGAATATAATATGGTTTTACAAAAATACTAATCTTTTTGTTCCTTCTGGATTTGATTCCTTGTGATTATGATAGTGAAATAATGTAAGTCCCATGTCATGTCTTCTGGGGTCAGGGTGTTATAGTTGGTAACATGAATGATTTAGTAGAAACCATGGAAACTAGATTTGAAAAATATGATTGGATAATATAACCTTATAAATTATTTTGAGGATAATTATATAATAATATCTTAAAGAAACCATGTTTTTTATGAGATTAGATACACACAAATTTCTCAATCTATATTATGTATTTCACTCTTTTTGAGATTATAAATTATTTTCCATAATGATATGACTAAATATAGTGTACATCGTCATTTAGAAATTGAACCTATAAGAAGAAATGGGATTCTCACTAATACACATGATCCAAAGAGCATAGAGGATTGTATATTTTATGGTCTAGAGCCATTATATTGAAGGGAACTAGCTTCATAAACATTCTCATCATATGAGGATGTAATATCATGTTTTAATGAGAGAAGAGAATTAATTAACTATATATAAAGGATTTATTTTCAAGAATAAGAATAATAGTATGGATAAAAAAATCATGTTATAGGAAATAACAGAAAGAATGATTTTTCTAAATGTGATAATTATGCAGAGAAACACCCTGATACTTGTTTAAAAGGAATGTGTGTTTTCAACAAGTGTGGGTAGAAAGGCCAATGTACTTGTGATTGAAAGGGTGAGATATTTTTTCAATGTATATTTCTTAAACTGGAAGGATATGGGACTGTAAAAAAATCAATTTATAAAGAATCAAATGAGTATACCTAGACAAATTGTAATGGATCATCGTCAAGATTATTCTACTACCATAAATGAAGTAGAATGATTAATATTCTTGTATTTGGATTCAGTAATTATCTCATTTTATTATTTTATTAGAGATGTACTAGTAATTGAGTAATGAAATATATAAGTGTTTTATTTTATTACTATATCATTAATGATTTGAAAGTGTGTGTTGAAAGGTAATGATGAATAGGAAAAATGGATCAGTGGAAAGATTATCTTCTTGGAAAACACATGATTGAGTTACAGATAACCCTTTAAATTACTCTAATTTTGAGATAATGATTTTTGGATAATGAAATTATTCATTTGGGTAATGTACATTGGATAAGTGATCACTACCTTGGAACTGATTGATGTTTTTTTTCCAAAAATGTGGTTAATGCAATCAATGATGGAGTTTAAATATTTTTATGGATTTAAGTAATAAAGCCAGTAACATATATTTTACATACTGGATAAAGAAGTATTCTTGTTTTATATAAGGATTGATGGTAATTTATGTAATTACCATGTTTTATGAAAATACTTGATGAAAGTATTCACATATTTTGTATGTTATAATTATAAATTAATTCATGAAGATTAATAAGTTCATTTTTGAAATTTATTTACATTATTTCTAAGGGATGGATCATAATGTATTGGTAATGTTAACCATTCCTAATATGGTATACATTCATCTCTGAATGACATAAGAAATTAAATTCTTATATGAGGTAAGGATATTTTTTCCTTCAGTTTAAATGTTTATGTATGGCCTAATGTGAATGACCATTGAGGCCAGTGAGGTATTGAAGGTGTTTGGGGCTTGTTTGGAGCCCAAAACCTAGTTTTTTGGGGTGAAAATAACTAGGCATAAGAATAGTTCAAACAGTGTTGGGAAGGAAACATGGTCTGATAAACCATCTTAGGAATGGGAAAATAACATGGTTCATCCACATATTCTGATAAAACCATGTAGTTTGTGTTGCAAAATCATACATTCATCTATATAATTTTAGGTGATGATTTTTTCTTGGTTTTCATAGGACCACTCAAACCATGATTGGAATTCATGTGGGTGCCCCTTCCCTATAACTAACCATGCACAGTTAGAGAATAGTTTGTCAAATTGTTAAACATAACCATGAGACACCGTTATTTTCGATAAATTGTTGATTTTTCCATCGATTAAATCATTAAACCCAAAAAAAATTCTTCATTCTCTGCAATGGATAGTATCATATTGGGAGCACATTTTATTATCCAATTTCTAGGATTTTCTCCCATTCTTATGTCGATTCTCTGATTAACTCTATAATCATCTCATTCTATCATCATCAGCGATTAATCAATTCTTTTTTATTTATTCATTATTCTTATGGATATCAGTTGCACTATTTACGTATAAGCAAACATTACGTATTTTTGCGTTCTTCATCCATTTTTTTTATTTTTTCACATCTGAGTCAAATCAGAATTTAATACTGGATAAAAACTCTACTACCAATCAATAATAGGTGATCTATAATCTTCCTAATGGTTTTGGTGATTTATAGGGCTATCAATTGTTCTTCCACCTGCAGAAATTTCTGGAACATCCCCAAAATTCAAAATTATAAACTGAATTAAATGAATTGGGACAAATTAAGAAATCCCTTAGAAACCCTTGATATATGTTGGTGGTTATTTTTTAAACCAATCCCAACCATGGGGTGTTCCCTTTTCCTATGAATCATTTTGAACCACCGTTGGGGTTTGAATTTAGCTTTCCTAGTAAAATGAATCTCAATTATGTATAAATGATATTGAAATACATAGTTAGGATATGTAATTCCTCCATTCCGTTTGATAACATAATATACCATGATATAACTAGATGAATGGGTTAAATTGGATTTACTGAATGTGTGGGTATACTCATTAGTTTCCTTTAATGCGATCTGTGGATGATGAGTTGGTATACTCATGGCCTGAAATGGTTATGGAACTATTTAATGAGTGAAATGAGATTTATTTTAATTGTTAGTGGATGCCTACATTGATATACCAATGGTCTTGATTCCATTTACATTCCTTGTAGGTTACACCTTGGATCATGACACAGTAGTGCATTCCTGGTATAGAGATTTTTCCTTGGGTCAATATTTTCTGGGATTATGTCAGCCTTGTTACCCTTTTGATACATCTTTCCTAGACTTGGATAGGACATGCTCATAGAACTCTAACCAGTTCCTTACAAAGTTTCCATTGAGATTCTCCTGGAATATAACATAGATTCCTTCCTCTTGTAAAGCATAGATCTTTCCCTTAATGGTATGACACATTAGTTTGGCTATGATGACATGGTAAATTCGGATATACATTCTTGTATGGAATAAAAGTGGATGTGATGACACACTAGATTATACGGAATGGTCGTGGTTGACATGATATGTATGGGTGTATGGTGAGGTTGTGTTAGTTACTCTTGTTTTTTTGAATCATCCTTGTTGTAGGAGATGATTCTTGATTTGTAGGGAGGGTCTTGAGGCTATATAGTATCACTTTCATAGTAGTAGATATGCAATGGGATCATTACATTTTTTTACCACATGCCTTCTTTACTTACACACTTCATAACATGATATATTTTATAGCCTAAAATTTTATAGATCTTTTTGTGGTTACCTACTATGATTTATTTCCCACACCCTATCAGGGCCTCTATTTCATTAAAAAACATACTATTTGGTTATAGGTAGTGATCAGGGAAAGCCTTCACAGTTCATTGCTTGATTTTGTACCATGCCTTGGAGTAGGAGAACACATGACCGAGATTAGGATCATGATGATATTTGGAGATATAACTTTTGCGCTTTTTGAACTTTTGTTACATATATTGTATATCTACATTGTCTACAAGTTTATGAAACTTTATTTTAATCATATGACATGAATCAACTTTTTTCATATTAGGTAACTTTTAGAAATATATACAAATATCATTATTCCACAATTTAATTATATTCTAGTTATTATAATGCATATTCTACATTTATGATATTAATTTTCATTGTGTTACACTCTATATAGACGTGATTAGTCACCCCATAGACACACCTAGGCCCTTGCTGCTACTCTGTGGCCATTGTCAATTAGGGAGACACACTTGAGACTATGTGACCCACTTAGCTCAGGGCACCTTTCAGTGGCATCCAGGTCCTGGATGATACAAAGTAGTAACAATGATGAAAATTATATTATGGGTTTCTTTACTATTTGGTGTCAATATAAAGGTATGAGAAGGAAATGTAATTTGGTAATGAGTTTTTTCTAGGCATATCTAACATGTTTAAAGGAAAAATAAAAATTACCTTGAATGAAATTGGTTTTTCATTATTTTAACTATTACAGTTGATTTGATTCCAAATTTGGTTCATGCACTTGAATTGTGATTTAATTATTGATATGATTTTTGGTTTTATATTGTTTCAACCTAATGAGATGAGGATATTATATCGCTTTCATCAGTTTAGGAGCCTTGAATAAATCACATGCCATGAATTATATGATACCATTTAGGATGCATAACATGTTGCATGATGTTATGATATGTTTTGTGATAATTACTCCGACTATTGTGATAGATTTTTTGGATTGTGTTATGTTGTTAATTAGTTGGACACCATTCTTTAGTTCATGAGGATTATAGGTCCTGATGGATCAGAATTTATAGAACCATATAGTTCAACCTTTAAATTAGGTCATGATATATGGGAAAGAAATACTAATGGAATTGAAATGGAAAATTGAACTTGGAAACCAGGACGTGACCATGAACCACCTTTTGAGTGAGCAATAATAAGTGTCTCTAGTGCTTTCTAGTGGCTGATTCTTTTAACAGTACAAAATTTAGGAGCACATTCTGTTGTTGACCTTTTTAGAAATGTTTTGACCGATCCTTTACTTATGAGCTGTGAGAATTTATATCATTATTTTATGATGCGTGCTATTATAATTTTAGATACATGACCCCACGAAGACCTTGAGTCATAATCCAAGATGGTTCTGATCACCATTTTCTAGAGGTAGTAGTCCATTGGATACTTGTGGATCCTCCATTAATTCCAGCTACAGAACCACCTATGGATCTGGACAAAGGTTTTGAGGCACAATTATGTAAGGGGTTTTATCACCTCATGCATACATTCTAGGGAGTTTCAATGCCTTTCTTGAAAATGCATGTGATGATGCATGTGTTCCAGAAGAAACATATTCCCTCATTTTTGGGGTATGGAATCCCATAGGCTACTGAGATGTGGCTCAAGAGTTTTCTTTAAATCATCAATGATTTGGAGAAACCTCTTGGGACGAGAGAGATGCAGGCGACATACATACTATGTGGAGAAGCAGTGAAATGGTTGGTTTTTCTGAAAAAGGATGACATGTTGAGATTCATTGTTTGGGATGATTTAAAAAATAGGTTTTATGACTATTTACACCCCAATAAATTCTGGGAAGTTCAAGATATTGAGTTCATTCATCTGCATTTGGGTGTGATTATAAATATAGAATTCTCAGAACGCTTTAACATGTTTGATCAGTTTGTGCTGACGTGCCATACTAATGAGAAATAAAGAGTGAGACCCTTCGAAGAAGGTATCTAAAAAGATACCATATCTCAGGTCAATGTTTTCATATTCACCTCTATTATTGAAATTGTAAATCAAATGATGATTACACAGTGGAACCATAGGAATGCTGTGGGTGTATAGTGGAGTATTTCAGTCTCTCGAATATGAAGTTCATCATTTTCAGGAAGGAAGTTCCATTTTGAGGCTTCCCTGGAGTTGAGTACCAGTAAAGCTATGAGTAATAGTGTCTCAGTGTTCATTCATCATTATACAATATGAGACCAAATGTAGAATAAATATTATCTTCACCTAGTCGAGTGTTGAGCTTGCAATAGGACTATCCATGTGCCACATTTCTACAGGACCATCCATCGAGCTTTGAGTAGTAGGGGGTCTTCTCTAACACTAGGATTAGGAGATGGTTTCTATTTTATGTGTGAGGTAGGAATCTAGAAGAGTTTCAGTGGTAAGGATGAGGTAGTGGTGGTTGTGGATGAGAAATCCATAAACTAGTTACTCTAAGATGTCAGAGTGGGCCTACTCTTTGTAGTGAGGATTTTTCATAGGGTCATGGTTCAATTATGATCTTTTTTGTATGGACTACCCCCGAGGAGAAGGTCACTTGACCATCTATGTTAAGAGGTATGATCTTATTTGACTCTAATATTTCATCTTACATTTTTTATATAGGGGCATCACATTGTTTTATAATTGTGATGATGTTTAAATGCCTAGTTCTTATTATACCATCTTCTGGTTGAGTTATGATGCAAGAAAATGTGATAGGAATGATAATGGAAGATGTACGCTAGTACAGAGAGTACCCCATTGAGGATCGTAGGTGTATGTTTGTATGGAATCCTTATTTCCTCGAGATGACTGGGTTTGAGGTCATACTTGGCATGGACTAGCTAGTATATTATCAAGGTTACATTGAATAATATCATCATAGGTTGAATTTCACATCACCAATGAGTGATTTTAATAATAACAAGGGTGAATGAGATGTGCAGGTGAGATGATATGGGAAGTAACATTATGGGATGGGTCAAATGATAGCTTGGGTCTCTAGTTTGTATCTAGATGATTAGGGAGAACATAATGTGGAATTTCTTCCAGTGTTGGATCAATTTAGCAATGTTTTCCCAGATGAATTTTTTGGTTCACCCCCCTAAGACATTTTCCTTCCTTGTCATCAAGATATTTCCCAGAGCTACACTGGTATCCATTCCAACATTTATGATAGCTATGACGGAGTTGTAGGAGCTCAAGAGGCAGCTTGAAAACTTAGATGGAAAGCGTATTATCTTTCCCAATACTTATCTATGGGGTTTTCAAGTCCATTTTGTAAAACATTATATTGGTAACCAAAGCCTATGTGTGGATTATCGAAAATTGAATTAGCTAATTGTTAAGAGATGATATCCTTTTCCCTGGATAGATTTCATGTCTGATCAACGTTGAGGTGCTCGAGTGTTCTGAAAAATTTACTTGAAGGAAGGTTATCACCAAGTATGTGAGAAACCCAGATAAATACCATGTATATAATTTCTTAGTAGGTACAATTTATATGAGTATTTGGTTATGTATTATGGTCTCACGAGTGCTAGTAGTTTTCGAAGAACTAATGAACTGATTGTTCCATACTTATCTGGATTCATTGGTGGTGGTTTCTTGGATGATATCTCGGTGTATTCTAACAATAAACAAAACCATGAACAAGAACTTAAGATCATTTAGGATACCCTGAGAGTGAATTAGTTATATACTATGATCACAAAGTTACACTTCTAGATGAAACATATTCACTTCCTAGGTCACATCTTCTCAGAGATAGGAGAATATGTTAACCCAGAGAATTTGATAGTTATATTTTTCTCGGTATATCTTAAGAATTTATTTGCGGTAAAAAAATTATTATAGATAATTTATTACTGAATGGGTTTCATATATGTCTTTTCACTCTTAGAATCACTATTTATGGGCCTTAGTTAGAAGAGTGAGATGTTTTTATGGTCATATTCCTGTGAGATACCCATTTAAGAGCTGAAAGGGAGATTGAATTCAGCACAGATATTGATACTACCAGAGAACAGAAAGGGATATAATATGTATTATGACACATCAGGTATTAGGAAGGGTATATTGTATATGTAGGGAGGCATAGTCATGGCATACAAGTCTCAACAGCTAAGGCCATGTGAGAGTAACAACTAGACACATGATCTTGAGTTATCTACAGTAATTCATTCGTCACACTATTTGAGACAATAATTACTGGAAAACAATTATATGGTTCAAAAAACCATAAATCCCTCCGGTAAATATTTATATAACAAGGTCTGAATATTATGCAGCGATAGTGGGTTGAATACCTACATTCATTTTATTTTTAGCTTTCCTACATGCCTATTAAATGTAAGGTAGTGGATGATTCACTGAGAAGGAAGAATCATATATAGTCCGTCCAGTAGACCAATCATTATTGGTAGCTAATGGATTTGTTCTCTGAGATTCACTTAAAGGTGCAAGAAATTCTGGGAAGAATTATCACCCATCCTTGGAAGAAAAATCTACCCTACTGGATAGAGTGAGGATAAGGTAGCTATCAGATTTAGAGGGCCAAGACCTATATGATAGTGTTGCATGTGATGACCCACCATCGGTTAGACTATATGCATGGATAATATTTTGCAATTTTAGGGTACGTATGGGTTTTAGTGAACATTCCTATGTAGTTTATGGGAGAGTTTCATGCATCAACTTGGGAAGTGCATCCCGATGTCACCACGATGTATTTTGACATGTACTGTCAGTACTAGTGGTCAGGTATGAAAAGAGATTTAGATGGTTTTTTATGAGGTGCCCCACCTATCACTAGGTGGAGGAAGAACATCAGTGACTAGCATGACATTTATAGAAACATACAATTCCTAAGGGGAAATGGGATGAAATAATAATTGATTTTGTGACTCGTTTAACGAGGCCTCAATTAGGTAATAATTATTTAGGGGTTTTTGTTTATAGGATCATGAAAGTAACACATTTCCTTTGAATCAAGGGAACCATAAGTGTTTATGATCTAGGGGATTTTTATATCTATGACATAGTACAACATCATGGGTTCCCATTCACTATCATTTTCGATAAGGAAACCCAATTTAAGTATCATTTTTTATTGAGTTTAAAGTTGGTTCTAGGTAAACATGTGATTCTGAGCACATATTACCACACATAGACTGATGTATAGTTAGAGAGTACGATACAAGTTAGTGGGGATAGTTTTTAAGCATGAAGCCTCTATTTTGGATGATCTATAGAGAGGCATGTAACCCTGGATTAATTGTATTACAATAATTACTATAAGAAAATGATATAGAGGTAACTTTTTGAGGCCTTGTTTGGTAGGCCATGTCGATCTTCCCAATGCTGGTTAGAGGTAGTTGAGGCGGCTATATTAGTGTTTCATCTTACACAGTGGACTTCTTATTAGGGTCAGTAGATTTAGATGTAGTTGGATTCTACACAGTCTTGGAAGAAATCCTTTGTTGATTGTTGTAGAAGACCTACAAAGTTTGAGGATGGGGATCTAGTATTTTTGCGTGTTTCACTAGAACGTGGTCAGAGATAGATCCAAAGATAGAATAATCATACATCATTATATGTCAGGCAATGATAACCCTGCTTTTTATTACAACTTAAACATGATTTATTACATAAAACTTCACTTGATACAACAAATAATATCTAGAGGTTTAGTGTCTTTAAAGATTAGGATCATTACATAAAAACATAAAACATGAAATACAACAAAATTATTGAAAACTTCCTTTACATGACCACTGCATTCCCTCATACATAGCATTGCATGGGATAACCTGAGAACATGCCTAAGAAAAGGGTGATCTATAAAGCCCAGTAAGGGAGTACACATGGAATATCATGAGGAGTACAATACATGTTAGACAATAGGCATATCAATAGAGCATAAAGAAACATTAACATAAAGTCATGATAAAGCATGATAATCATAACATGGAAATGTGGCAACAACACTTAACATTTATTTAGCATGAGCCAAGGCTCATTGCACATAAAGCATGAGTAAACCCTCATTGCACATGAAGCATGAGTAAACACTCATTGAACTTGAATTAGCATGATTCAACACTCATTGAACATGACGTATCATGATACTATACTTTACCTAATGCATTGGAGCGCTATAAGGGCACACCCTTCTTAAACATTTCATTTCATGCATAAGTGTGCCACATGGATCCTAAAATATGGATTCATAAAACATAATAATTTATTCCACGATAAAGGAATTTAAAATTCATACATGAAACTTTACAATCAATATGTAAATGTGAATAAAGGTGAATACCCTTGATTGTCACGAACCAGCCCGAGTCGACCCTGAACTGGTCACCCAGGCCAGCCCGCGACAAGTCCTGAGATGCCTTCCCGATCCTCCCGGGATGGTGACAAGCACCAAGGGCATCAATAGAGTACACAAGGGAACTATTTCTCCCATATATAAACAATCAAACAAACAACAGAAATAAATGGACAGCCCAAAATGAATTTATATAAAAATTGAACTAAATATTATTTGTAAAAGAAACTAAAATTAGAACAAAACCAAAAACTCAACTGAACAATCCTGATGAAAAAAATAACTCCATGTGACACTTCTGGTCACTCTCCAACACAATGATAAAAAGTCTCCCAAGGTGATCGAACTAAAGATGAAACCTGTACAAGGGCTAAAAAAAATAAGAAGACTATAGGCGTGAGTATTAAAACTCAGTATCTTAGCCCGGTATTCTATTCCCAATGCACATTACTTTAAAATAAAAGAAACATCAATTTATAGTTTTAAATTCAAGATTTGAAATTATGGTTTTCAAATGAGGTTCCATGCTATAATAATTATCAGACAAAAACATGCATGTTTAATAAACAAAAATGCAAGTAACAATTATTTTCAAAGAGGTGAAACTTCAAAATGAATATAGTTTTCAAGAGGGCTGCTTTAAAAAATTTTAACATTAAAATAAATAACATATACTACTGAATTTACCAACCAAACAAACCGCATGCCGATGGTGAGTACAAAATACCCAATGAGCACTAGTCACAGGAATACCCCTAGGCACTAGTTAGTTGTGAGCCCCAGGTACCTCGTATCTCGGTGAAAGTAACCATAATAAATATTCGTTCTCATGCACGATCCACTAGTAGGGAACATACCTATAACCTAGTGGTCCCCAATCATCATCATCATCATAGTTTAGTTAGTGTTGTCATCGTCAAACTTGCTACGTGAAACAGGGGCCAACCCCCACAGAATCACTAGCATACTAGTACACATCCTCCCACCTAGATACCCGAGATTCCCTTTAGTGCTCAATCAAGTTACAAATATTATCAAATACACATTTCACATCCCAATTCCATTACAAAACCATATAAACACAAACAGCCCATAATCATTCTTCACATTTCTTACACTAATCAACAAACCGCTAAATATTTTGGTAAAACAATTTCATGAAGTATATTGAGGATTTGCACATAAAACTCTTTCAAAAACACTCTTTAAATTATAAACACAAATCATAACCAAACCAAATCATATTTGTCAGCCCAATAAACATTTAATAAAATCATTTAATGGACCATAAAACAATCCCAATTGCACAAATTGTTATATACAAGTAAAACACTCCTTCATTTCTAGGAAATGCCAAACGGGCCTTTAATTATTTTCTCAAAACAATCCTTTGACGAAGGTATGAATTTTAATTCTATTAAGGATCTGTATAAACAAAATTTACAGCAGAAAACCACATTCATAAATCTCTTATAATACTCAGGTTACATATTCAAAACACAACCATTTTCATAAAGATGTGAAACAGTCCATTTTTGGGAAACTCGGGCCAAAATATGTTGTAAATCAAAAACCACTTGATTGTAAAGACGAATACAAATAGGAAATCCATATAAGTACCCAAAAATACCATTTATCATTATTCCAATTCCTTTATAAATCCAAACAAATAACTTTTAAATCACACATCACAAATAAAAGCCAACCGGGCAATTTACCGAACACATGACATGCCCTTGTTAAACAAAACAATTTATTTTAAGTACATGAAAAGAAATAAAACACCAATTGAAAGCCATATTTTCATTCAATATACTGTAACATTTTAAAAATACCATAGACCAGATTATAAACCTCACAAAATATTTTCAAAAGATAACGGAACATTTAAACAAACACTTGTTGAGAACTTTCATGACAAAACAACACTACCGTTCACAAACCAATGATTAAACAACCACTTTGAACACCAATAAAATTATCCAAAGGATGAAAAACAATAATAAACATATATATCTGGTGTTAAATATAATAAAATGATGAAACTTAAATAATAAATTCATGTGAAAGGGGTATCCTACCTCAAATCTTTGGCGTAATTGAAACGCACACCCTAAATCACCCGCCGCGGGTTTATAAACCCTAAAACTATAAGTTCCAGACCTAAAAAAACATAAAACCCATCAACAAACATTGTATAACAAAACCCTAGGTCGATCAAGACTAGGGTACAACATAAAACGAAGAAATAATGAATGGAGGGGGATGAGGAAGAAGAAAGGAAAAGGAATCTCACCTTTCATCCTAGAAAACTCTTCATCTTCCATTAGATCTGAAGCCCTAGAGAAAAGGTAACGGATTTAAAATTATTTGAGAGACTCCTAAGGTCTGGAATATGCAGGGGAAGAATATTGGGGGCTAAAAGATTACGAATTGAATGAGTTATGGGTGAAACAATTTACCTTATCAATTCTGGACGTTTTGAGGAAACCAGAGAACAATCGCCCTAATACGCGACCCATATGAGCTCCAAATAGGTAAAATTGATTTTGGGGGCTAGGATAGAGTTATTGGATTCTAGGGGGAGGTGGATTCACAGAAAAAGAGTAATACATGAAAATGATATAAATGAAACAAATTATTTTTTTAAAAACAGGAAATGGGCCCATGGGGTGGCCCAATACCTAAAAAAGTAACCCAAATTCACCCAGCTTATGAATTTATAATGGGTCCAAAAGGATAAATAAGTTTTAATATATCAGTATAGGACAATTGAGGAGTTGAATGGGTGAAAAAGGATGAAAAAAAAGAGTTATAAAAGAAACAAATTCGGTTTTTAAAACTGGGAATGGGCTCACGGTTGGCCCAAATCATGAAGTAACCACCCTTTCTTCAAAAACTACTAAACAAACAATGGGGATCCCAAATTAGTGTGATTATAAATATATGAAACTTCAAAACTCGAGATATATCTCATCAAATACCCATGAAAAGGATAGGTATTTATAATGGGCCGGATCAATACAATGACAGAAAAGAAAAAAAACTCGTGTGTGACAATTCTCCCCACCATTAAAGCTTTTCGCCCCCGGAAAGCCATATCACTTTCCGACTGAAAAAAAACAACACCTAAGGATTCCAGAATGTACTCCCCACCATTAAGAATCAACTATAACTAGAAATGTTCATTGGATGAAAATCCAGGAGACCCATGGTGGGTCTCCCCCCCATTGGAAACCAACTAGCAATGAGTAGACAAGAATTGAACATGAGCTAGAGTTGGGACTCACTCACACAAACCCAAAAAAACCCTCCTAAAAAAACTACTCTACCAAGTTAATAGAGTTACAACATGAACATATAAACCACCCACTCCCAAATGGAGGGGACAATAACTTGGTCGACACATTCAGCACAATTCTGGACCCCCGTCACTTGGGGATGGGAGGGAAGGGGACCCAATAATTTGGACACTTAAACAACAAAAGAAACAAAGAAACTACCCAAAACTCTCCCCCTATGAATAGGTAACACCAAGACTGCATCTGATTTTTACAGGCAGTCCACACAGGGACATTGATTGAAAACCCACATCCATGAGAATAACCATAGACACTGTGTGAGGGGTTAAGTCCACCACGCTTGTTGCGACAAAGGGAAATTCATAGAAATGAAGAACCAAAACATTGACATAGAAAATAACTTAGCAAAACAAAGGAGTAAGGATCCTAATCGAGCACTCCACACCTATGTCGATTTTATGAATATGTGAAAAGCTTCACTCCGAGGCCTATGGCTGGAGCCCTGATTCTTGAAGCATTTGCTGCACCGCAGTCAGGTGATAAGGATCAAACCACTCAAAAAAAAAACCACACTTGATCACCAAAAAAAAACCTTCATCTAAATAGGAACTCATAGATACATATCAAAATTCTATCTCACTCCAAACGAGGGGAATAATGGACAAGGAATACTATGAAACATATCAACATCACCAAACACAATTGCTCTGTCCAAAAGAATTATCACGACCTAGAAGCACTTTTAATAGATCCCAAACTACTCTCTATTCAAACAAACGGGTTGAGGCATCATCAAAAGAGGTGGATTTAATATTTTAAATGAATCCTTAGGTTGATCAGCAGGAATGATTTCCAACATAGAACTATCACTGGCCACATCACAGCATCAAACACATCTTTAGAAACCCAATGAAAATTTCTCACAAACCAAGACACCAACAAGATATCATCTCAAGATACAACAAGAGTATGAATTGTAGATCACAAGGAAGCTTACTGAATAAACAACTCTTCTACAACATAGAAAAATCAAGCCACATAACCATTGGTTTTAAAAAAAAGGCCACAATTTTCAGCTCAAAACAATTTTGAAAAATCAAACTAACTTGGTGGGCTTCGACCTTCACCAATGGTGTTTCGTCAAGTCTCACCCACATGCACATTTCCATGCCACCCCTGGCACCCAACCACCATACCATATAGGCCATACTTCCAGATATAAATAAAACCATGCATGTGAGCACCCATGAAAACACCAAAGGATAAAATTAAACATCATAATTCAAAAAAACAATTTACCTTCAAAAGGAACACCAACCACCAAGTCAAAAAAACATTTTCATATTTCACAAAAAAAAACCACAATTAATTTAGAACCATTTTCTTAAAAACCTACCCCTTTTCTTTTTTAAAAACTTTTTAAATAACCAAGACACTCCAAACAACCCCTTCCCATTTTTTTTAAAAAAAATTCAGCAAGTTATATTTTCATAATCCGAGGTCCATTGAGACCAATAATGTTTCTAGTAAAACACCAACCGATCAAAACTAATTTCCAAAACTAATTTATCCGATTCAAAAACTTTTTAACATCCTAAAATACCCCATAAAAAAGATCCAGAATCTCTTTAAAATGATTCACAATTTCAAAAAAATTTATTTCAACAAACCACAAGTTTAGATTATGGATAATCCAATCCCTTTAAATCATTTCTGCTTCCTTCCATTTTTTTCACAAAAACACAACCTTCCAAAACCATTATTATATTTAATTATTGAAAACCCCATTTTTTCACTTTTCAAAATATAATCCTTACATTAAAACCCATTTCCACAATTCTCACACAAGGATTTTAAAAACAAAAATTCAGAATTCATGAAAGGTTCAAGAGACCCAAAAAAAAAGGGAACTAGTGTCGGTGGGTGACTTGACCATATGGTTGGCGGCCATATGCCAAACACAACACCAACACAGAGAGACTTATTAGGACCATTCCCCAGCTCCACATGGTTTGCCAGGCCCTGTGAGCTTACGAAGGCCATTGGTCAGACTCCCCTTGTCATATCCCAATACCAAACAAACAACTAGAACAATGGACACTAATAAAGCTGGACTCCCATGGAAACCCGAGGATTAGAACAAGAAAGAGTTTGCGATGCTCTTCTTGAACTTACCCCTCAAGTCCCAACAATACTACTCAATCTATATTGAGATCCCCAAAATAACAAGGGCGCTCTAAAAGAAAGGTCTGTTAAGAGCCAACCTCCTCTTATACCATTTTGTCACGAACCAGCCCGAGTCGACCCTGAACCGGTCACCCAGGCCAGCCCGCGACAAGTCCCGAGAGGCGTTCCCGATCCTCCCGGGATGGTGAGAAGCACAAAGGGAATCAATAGAGTAGACAAGGGAACGATTTCTCCCATATATAAACAATCAAACAAACAACAGAAATAAACGGACAACCCAAAATGAATTTATATAAAAATTGAACTAAATATTATTTGTAAAAGAAACTAAAATCAGAACAAAACCAACAACTCAACTGAACAATACCGATGAAAAAAATAACTCCATGTGACACTTCTGGTCACTCTCTAACAAAATGATAAAAAGTCGCCCAAGGTGATCGAACTAAAGATGAAACCTGCACAAGGGCTAAAAAAAGAAGAAGACTATAGGCGTGAGTATTAAAACTCAGTAGGTTAGCCCGGTATTCTATTCCCAATGCACATTCCTTTAAAATAAAAGAAACATAAATTTATAGTTTTAAATTCAAGATTTGAAAGAATGGTTTTCAAATGAGGTTCCATGCTATAATAATTATCAGACAAAAACATGCATGTTTAATAAACAAAAATGCAAGTAACAATTATTTTCAAAGAGGCGAAACTTCAAAATGAATATAGTTTTCAAGAGGGCTGCTTTAAAGAATTTTAACATTCAAATAAATAAAATATACTACTGAATTTACCAACCAAACAAACCGTATGCCGATGGTGAGTACAAAATAGCCAATGAGCACTAGTCACAGGATTACCCCTAGGCACTAGTTAGTTGTGAGCCCTAGGTACCTCGTATCTCGGTGAAAGTAACCATAATAAATATCTGATCTCGTGCATGAGACACTAGTAGGGAAAATACCCATAACCTAGTGGTCCCCAATCATCATCATCATCATAGTTTATTTAGTGTTGTCATCGTCAAACTTGCTACGTGAAACAGGGGCCAACCCCCACAGAATCACTAGCATACTAGTACACGTCCGCCCACCTAGATACCCGGGATTCCCTTTACTGCTCAATCAAGTTAAACATATTATCAAATACACATTTCGCATACACATTCCATTACAAAACCATATAAACACAAACATCCCATAATCATTCTTCACATTTCTTACACTAATCAACAACCGCTAAATATTTTGGTAAAACAATTTCATGAAGTGTATTGAGGATTTGCACATAAAACTCATTCAAAAACACTCTTTAAATTATAAACACACATCATAACCAAACCAAATCATATTTTGCAGCCCAATAAACATTTAATAAAATCATTTAATGGACCATAAAACAATCCCAATTGCACAAATTGTTATATACAAGTAAAACACTCCTTCATTTCTAGGAAATGCCAAACGGGCCATTAATTATTTTCTCAAAACTATCCTTTGACGAAGGTATGAATTTTAATTCTATTAAGGATCTGTATAAAAAAAAATTACAGCAGAAAAACACATTCATAAATCTCTTATAATACTTTGTTTACATATTCAAAACACAACCATTTTCATAAAGATGTGAAACAGTCCATTTTTGGGCAACTCGGGCCAAAATATGTTGTAAATCAAAACCCACTTGATTGTAAAAACGAATACAAATAGGAAATCCATATAAGTACCCAAAAATACCATTTATCATTATTCCAATTCCTTTATAAATCCAAACAAATAACTTTTAAATCACACATCACACATAAAAGCCAACCGGGCAATTTACCGAACACATGACATTCCCTTGTTAAACAAAACAATTTATTTTAAGTACATGAAAAGAAATAAAACACCAATTGAAAGCCATATTTTCATTAAAGATACTGTAACATTTTAAAAATACCATAGACCAGATTATAAACCTCACAAAATATTTGCAAAAGATAACGGAACATTTAAACAAACACTTGTTGAGAACTTTCATGACAAAACAACACTACCGTTCACAAACCAATGATTAAACAACCACTTTGAACACCAATAAAATTATCCAAAGGATGAAAAACAATAATAAACATATATATCTGGTGTTAAATATAATAAAATTATGAAACTTAAATAATAATGTCATGTGAAAGGGGTATCCTACCTCAAATCTTTGGCGTAATTGAAACACACACCCGAAATCACCCGTCGCGGGTTTATAAACCCTAAAACTATAAGTACCAGACCTAAACAAACATAAAACCCATCAATAAACATTGTATAACAAAATCCTAGGTCGATCAAGACTAGGGTACAATATAAAATGAAGAAATAATGAATGGAGGGGGATGAGGAAGAAGAAAGGAAAATGAATCTCACCTTTCATCCTAGAAAACTCTTCTTCTTCCATTAGATCTGAAGCCCTAGAGAAAAGGTAATAGAATGAAAATTCATGTAGAGACTCCTAAGGTCTGGAAGAAGCAGGGGAAGAAGATTGGGGGCTAAAAGAGTACGAATTGAATGATTTATGGGTGAAACAATTTACCTTATCAATTCTGGACGTTTTGAGGAAACCAGAGAACAATCGCCCTAATACGCGACCCATATGAGCTCCAAATAGTTAAAATCGATTATTAGGGCTAATATAGGGTTATTGTCTTCGAGGGGGAGGTGGAATAACCAAAAAAGAGTAAAAAAATGAAAATGATATAAATGAAACAAATTATTTTTTTAAAAACAGGAAATGGGCCCATGGGCTGGCCCAATACCTAAAAAAGTAACCCAAATTCACCCAGCTTATGAATTTCTAATGGGTCCAAAAGGATAAATATGTTTTAATATATCAGTATATGACAAGTGGGAAGTTGAATGGGTGAAAAAGGATGAAAACAAAAGAGTTATAAAAGAAACAAATTCGGTTTTTAAAACTGGGAATGGGCTCACGGTTGGCCCAAATCATGAAGTAACCACCCTTTCTTCAAAAACTACTAAACAAACAATGGGGATCCCAAATTAGGGTGGTTAGACATATATGAAACTTAAAAACTCAAGATATATCTCATAAAATACCCATGTAAAGGATCGGTATTTCTAATGGGCCAGATCAATACAATGACAGAAAAGAAAAAAAAACCCGTGTGTGACATTGATGGAGAAATGGGCATGGTATTCACTACACAATGACATTGGCTTAGAAAATCGGTGCGATTTCGGCAGCGTAACGGTGTGACATAAGAATTCATAAAAATGGATGATGAGAGATAAAGGGGTTCCTCATCATATTTACATGTAATAAAAAGTAAGGAGGTCATATATATACATGTCCCTACAATTGAAATGGAATTTAGATTCATGATACAAATGTATTGCTTGAATGTAAAAGAAGAGAGAGGAGTTCGTTTCGGAATTTCGGCATAGTAATGGGTGTACATGGGAGGCATTTAATGAGAGAGAAATGGGTCAACCATCATTAAAACAATAAGAGGGAAGTTTGTGGGAGGTGAGAAACCATACCCCAACATTCATAATTGAAATTAAAATGAAAATACAACTTAATGAAAATTGACAAAATGAGAAAGAAAGAAAAAAACCCTTACTTGAAAGTGTGCTTCCAAAGGCAAGATAGAGTCTTCTTAGAGGTTTCTTGGGAGCTTGGGGCACCTTGGGGGGATTCTAGAGAGAGTATGGCAGAGGTTGGAAGAACTCCAAAGGATTTTAGTGAGGAGGAAGTGGGAGCTTGTGTGGGTTTATATAGGAAAGGTGAGAGAATTATTTATTATTTTGGTTTGGGACCCCTTATATTAAACTATTCCAAACCACAAACCATCCCATGGTTTTTTCCCATGGTTTCTGGAAAAGGAAAAAAGAAAAAAATATTTTACAAGGCCAAAGTCCTACCATATTAAAATATTATGGTTTCTTATGTGGAGGTGAGTCACACTCCCATGGAAATTAATTTAAAAAGGCCAAGTGTTGAATATGTCTTGAGGGGTCCATTAATGCTTTGAAAAGTAAGTCAAAAAAAACCAAAAATCACACTATTTTAATGATAAAACATATATTGGCAGAAAATAAGGATTATGGTATTTTATTACATTCTCATTGGGCCATTATGATGTCATAGAACACATTATATATTTAAACGGTATTTAATTTTTACCCAAAAATTTGACTGTCTTTGAAAATTATAAAAAATTCACCATTGTATAATTTTGATGTCCTGATTCTATAAATGAAATTTATATTATCTAAAAAATTTCTAAATATGTTAATTTTCACTTTTAAAATAAAAACCACCATTTATCGAAAATTCACGGATTTTGACAGAAATGGCTTTGAAACCTTAATAAAAATGTTAATTGCATTCATAAAATTAGAAGATCATTTATATTTAATACAAATTAATTTAATAATATTAATAATATTTTATTAAAATATTATTTAATTTAAAAATACCTTAATTTAATAAAATAGATTTCTTAATTAAATAATAACTAAAAACACCATTTGTACATTATAAACTATTTATAATGTATCAAAAATGACTAGAAATTATATTCATTATTTTATACAAAAAATAATGTATATGAACATAGTACTACTTATTTGTTACATAACCCCTTAAAATATCCACATAAGATCTAAGGGTAAGGTGTGCGATGGTGACAAACTCTTGGGGCGGCTTGGATAACATCGCTCAAGTGAGAATCTCTATCAACTTCCACTTTTCCCATAGATGGTCACGTTCGAGCTTGAAATAATGAAGCTCAACTTGGTCTTGGTCAAGGGAGAACCCCAAAGATGACACCTCTTTTCCGAGCTCCGACAAATGGGCTTCGTATGGGGAAATTCTACTGGATGAGGCCATCACATCCTTTGTCTGAGTAAAATTGGTTTTGTTAAAGCCTTATATTTATACTAATCATGTGATCACTGTTCAATGAATATATTAACAACGATCGCAATTCATAACATAAAACCAAAGAAGTTGAAATCTTATAAAAACATGTTTCATAAAGAGACATTTAACTGGATTATGAGGTATTTTCCATTAATGAAACATTGGGTCATTACAACATTCCCCCCTTAAGAAATTGTTCCCTCGAAATTTTTCCTTTTCCAACACTAAAACAAGTTTGGGTAACTCAGCTTCATCATATCCTCCGACTCCCAAGTTGCTTCTCCAAACTTGTGGTTTCTCCACAACACCTTGATGAGGGGCATTGTCTTATTTCATAGAACTTTTTCTCTACGATCTAAGATCTTCACTGGTTGCTCCTCATAAGAAAGATCATCTTCCAATTGTACCACCTCGGAAGAGAGTACATGTGAAGGGTCTGGTATGTACTTACTTAAGAGGGATACATGAAAGACATCATGCACCTTGGCCATATTAGGTGTATGTGCTAGTCGATAGGCCACAGCACCAAGACGATCAAGAATCTCGAAGGGGTCGATGTACCTTGGACATAACTTCCCTTTCTTTCCAAACCTCATGACCTTCTTCCACAGAGATATGCGTAGAACCACCATGTCTTCAACTTTAAATTCAAGGTCTCATCGACAATTATCTACATAACTCTTCTGTCGTCTCTGGGATGCCTTGATATGCTGCTGAATGGTTTTCACCTTCTCTACCATTTCCTCGACCATTTCTAGTCCAAGCAGCTTACATTCACCGACCTCATCCCAACATGTCGGTGTTCGGAACCTTTTCCCATATAGGGCTTCATATGGTGCCATTTGGATGCTCGAGTGGAAACTGTTATTATAAGAGAACTCAACCAGAGGAAGATGTTGATCTCATCCACCTTTGAAGTCCATTGAGAATGCTCTCAACATATCCTCAAGTGTTTGGATAGTCCGCTCAGATTGGACATCAGTTTGAGGATGATAGGCCATTCTGAAGTTCAGTTCAATATTCAGAGCATGTTGAAGACTCTTCCAAAACATAGAGGTGAATCTTGGATCTCAGTCAGACACAATAAATAGTGGTACTGCATGCAACCTTACCACTTCCTTGATATATATCCATTCCAGTTGATCCAATGAGAAATCCTCCCGAATAGCAATGAAGTGTTCAGTCTTTGTTAGATGATCCACAACAACCCAGATTGCATTGTTGCCTTTGGATGTCCTTGGAAGTCCAGTGACAAAGTCCATGGTGATGTTCTCCCATTTCCATTCTGGTATGGGCAATGGTTGCATCATCCCCTTAGACTTCTGCCTCTCTGCCTTCACTTGCTGACACACGAGGCACTTTGATGTATATTCAACGATCTCCTTATTCATATTATCCCACCAAAAGTTTTCTCGGAGATATCGATACATCTTTGTGCTCCCTGAGTGAATAGAGAAATTTGAACTATGTGCATCATCCAAAAGTTCCTTCTTTAGCTCCGGACATGATGGAACACATAGTATTTTCCCAAACCACACAATTACTTCTTCATTAACATTAAACTCCTAGGATTTCCCCTTTTTGATAGCTTCCACTTTTTCTAGAATTCCCAAATCATCCTTTTGAGAATCCTTTAACCTTTCCAAAAGGGATGGTTGAGCAATCATTTGTGAAAGGATTGATGATGTTCCCTTCTTTATGATTCCCACATCCATCTTCATCAAGTCTAGGAATATTGGATCCTTCTCAATTCTCATTGTTGATAGAATCGCTGGATCCTTTCTACATAGGGAATTCACCACCTTGTTCGCATTCCTAGGGTGGTAATGTATTGAAAAGTCATAATCCTTGATGAGCTCTATCCATCTTCTCTGGTGCATATTAAGCTCTTTCTGTGTGAATATATATTTAAGACTCATGTGTTCAGTATATATCTCACATTTCTCTCCATATAGATAATGCCTCCAGATTTTCAAGGCAAAGATCACCGCCTCCAACTCCAGATCATTCGCTAGATAGTTTCGCTCATGGATTTTCAACTACCTTGAGGCATAGGATATCACTTTATCATTCAGCATCAGCACACATCCTAAGCCCTTCTTTGAAGCATCACTGAATACAACAAAAAGCTCCCCACTTGTGGGAAAAGTGAGCATGTGTGTAGTGATAAGCCTCCTTTTCAACTTCTTGAAGCTTTCTTCGCATTCATCACTCTAATCAAACTTTACTCACTTTCGAGTTAGCTTGGTAAGAGGGCTGGACAATCATGGAATTTTTTTTCACAAATTGTCGATAATATCCAGCTAACCCCAAGAAGCTACGGATATCCGTTACCGTTGTTGTCCTCGGCCATCCCTTAATTGCATCTATTTTGGAGGGATCCACATATATCCCATTGCTTGTGATGATATGTCCCATGAATGAGACCTACTTCAACCAGAACTCACTCTTGTTTTACTTTTCATAGAGCTTCTCCTTGCGCAATGTCTCCAGTACAATTCTTAAAAGCTCCTCATTATCCTCCTTGGTTTTGGAGTATATCAGAATATAATCTATAAAGACTACCACAAATTTGTCAAGGTAATCTATAAAGACTCTATTCATCAAGTCCATGAATATTTCTAGAGCATTGGTGAGTCCTAAAGGCATTACTATGAATTCATAGTGCCCGTATCTTGTACGAAATGTAGCCTTGGGGACATCTTCCTTCTTCACCCTTACATTATAATATCCCGACCGCAAGTCCACCTTGGAGAAGTATTGTTCTCTACGTAGCTGATCAAAAAAGTCATCGATTCTTGGGAGAGGATACTTGTTCTTTATCGTGATTTTGTTATGTTCACGATAATCGATGCAAAGCCGCATTGACCCATCCTTCTTCTTGACGAAGAGGACTGGTGCACCCCATGGTGAAGCACTTGGGCGTATAAACCCTTTATCTGGATTCTCTTGTAGTTTTTTCTATAGCTCTTCATGTTCAACAACAGCCATTCTATATGGAGTCTTGGATATTGGTAATGCCCAAGGTATAAGTCCAATTGAGAACTCAACATCTCTTCTAGGAGGAAGACCAGGCAGTTCCTCGGGAAACACTTCCACGAATTCCCTAACAATAAGAATTTCTTCAAGGATGGTTTCTTCTTTGGACTCAATCATCTGAGCCAGATACGCATGATCATAGGGAAGTAATATCCATGCTTGAGATGATGGAGCTAAAGGAGATTCATCTTCTTCCTGACACTTGTAAAGAATCGGGGGTCGATTCTCCATATGGAGTGTGATTTCCCTCTCCTGACAATTTATGTTGACTCTATATAAGGAAAGCCAATCCATGCCAAGAATTGCATCAAATTCCATCAAAGGGAGTATGACGAGGTTCGCCGGAAAATTCAATCCACAGATTATAATAGGGGAGGACTTATATTCATGGGATGCAATGATTGCCCCATTTTCCGTACTCACCGACATCTTTACTTCCATGATTTGTGGTGGTGCTAGGATTGTTCTACTGAACATTCGAGATATAAAATAATGCGTAGAACCTGAATCAAAAAAGTACATTTGCTATTCTTGAATGAATAACTAGCGTACCTGTCACCACTTCGTTGTCGGGTTTCACTTCGGCAGAAGTGATGGAAAAAAGCTCTTCCTTGCTGTCTTGGAGGATGTTGGTTGCCTACGAAAACCCTTGGATTAGGGAATTGATTTGAAAAATGACCCATTTCTTTGGATTTATAGCATTGAACAACACGTTGAGGTTCGAATAGAGTGTTTATATCCTCTATCGCAGCCACGTGTCCTTCTTGCCGACAGTTAACAGTTAGGTGCCCTTCTCGTCCACACCTGAAGCATTTTCTCGTCCCCTTAAGGCAATTTCCAGGGTTCTTTTTTCTACACTTTTGGCAAGTGGGGTGCTGGAACTTCTTAGCACCGTTGGATTTATCCATCGGACCACCAGCATTGAATTCTACCTTACGCTTCTTGTCCGCATGATACCCCTGTGATTCTATGATCTCCATTTCGACCTTGAGGGCACATCAGACAATTTCCTCATAGCTGTCGAAGTTAAGGATTTCTAATGCTTTCCGCAAGCTAGGCTTCAGCCCACCAAAGAAGTGGTCAACCATCCATTCGGGGGTAACGACAATGCCGGAAGTGTATCGTGCAAGCCTTGTGAAGTTTTCCTCGTACGCTCCAACATATTCTTCATATTTCTTTATGAGGAAAGGAAGTCCCTTTCCATCTTAAGGCAGAGGGTGCGCGGAAAATATTTATCGAAAAACATCTTCCATAATTCCTTCCATTCTAAAGCCTCGATCTCCTCATCAGGCTTCGTATTTTTGATCAACGTCCACCATTGACCATCTTCAGCCTCCATTAGATAAGAATCCATGAGAAACTTCTCTTGTTTAGAACATTGGAGGATGGAGAATATCATTTCAATGGAGTTGATCCATTGTTCAGCGATTGTAGGATCAGACGATCCACTAAAAGTAGGACTTTGTCTCATGAAGCTCTCGATAGTGGCTTGTTATTTCTTAGGGGTGGTTGAACGTTCTTCATGACCCGTGTTTCTATTCAAAACTTGAGTTATCTGAGAGAGAAGCGTGAAAAAGTTCATAATTCCTGCTCCCATTGGATTTGGCATCTCATTAGTACAGTCATCACACTGATCTTCCCACCGGTTGTTAGACCGAGTCCTCTTATTAACGGTCATTGGCTATAATAAAAGGAATGTTAGGGGTAACACATAAAGGGTAATCCAAATACAAAAGTAGATGACTTATAAATAAACTTTCATACCTTAACTCATGAGTCTATAGGAATAAATCTAGGCTTTTCATGATCAACTTTCTAACATATATACTTAGGGACATTTTTCCCTTAATAAGGGTTCATTCTAAGATTTTGAATTTATCAAAACATATCCGCCAGGAGTGTCGTAACCAGGAGTGCAGCAAGGCCCGTTTTCATGCACTAATTCCAGTTCGAGTCTAGCTCAAAGCGGTGTTTTCAGGTTTTACCCCTAGGATACATCTGTGCCAGAGCTGCCTCTACCTGCTCATATCCAGACAGGGATGTATTTTTTTGATAAACGACTTACTTATTATTTACCAAAACATCGGGATTTTTTTTATTATACGTAGTCTTGTATCTAAGGCTTTACTATGGTTTCCTAATCCCAAAAATAACAAAACCTATCCTTTGATACCAACTATGACAACCCTGCTTTTTATTACAACTTAAACCATATTTATTACATAAAAATTCATTTTATACAACAAAGAAGATCGAGAGGTTTAGTGACTTTGGGGCTTAGGATCATTACATAAAAACTTAAAACATGAAATAAAACATCATTATTGAAAACTTCCTTTACATGACTAGTACATTCCCTCATACTTAGCATTGCATGGGATAACCTGAGGACATGCATAAGAAAAGGGTGAGCTATAAAGCCCAGTAGGGGAGTACACATGGAATAACATGAGGAGTACAATACATGTTAGACAATAGGCATATCAATAGAGAATAAAAGAAACATGGACATAAAGGCATGATAAAGCATGATAATAATAACATGGAAATGTGGCAACAACACTTAACATGGATTTAGCATGAGCCAAGGCGCATTGCACCTAAAGCATGAGTAAACACTCATTGCACATGAAGCACGAGTAAACCCTCATTGAAAATGAATTATCATGAGTCAACACTCATTTCACATTATGTATCATGATACTATACTTTACCCAATGCATTGGAGCGCTATAAGGGCACACCATTCTTAAAAATTTCATTTTATGCATAAGTGTGCCACATGGATCATAAAACATGGATTCATAAAACATAATAATTTTTTCCACGATAAAGGAATGTGGAATTAATACATGAAACATTAAAATCAATATGTAAATGTTCATAATGGTGAATACCCTTGATGGAGAAATGGGCATGGTATTCACTACACAATGACATTGGCTTAGAAAATCGGTGCGATTTCAGCAGCATAACGGTGTGACATAAGAATTCATAAAAATGGTTGATGAGAGAGAAAAGGGTTCCTCATCATATTTACATGTAATAGACAGTAAATAGTTCATATAGATACATGTACCAACAATTTAAATGGAATTTATATTCATGATAAAAAAGTATTGCTTGAATGTAAAAGAAGAGAGAGAAGTTCCTTTTGGAATTTCGGCATAGTAACAGGTGTACATGGGAGGCATTTAATGAGAGAGAAAGGGGTATCCCATCACTCAAACAATAAGTGGGCAGTATGGGGGAGATGAGAAACCATACCCCAACATTCATAATTGAAATTAAAAGGGCAATAAAACTTAATGAAAATTGACAAAATGAGAAAGGAAGAAAAAAACCTTTACTTAAAGTGTGCTTACAAAGGCTAGAAAGAGGCTTGTGAGAGGCTTCATGGGAGCTTGGGGAACCCTGGGAGGATTCTAGGGAGTGTAGGGAAGAGTTTGGACTAACTCCAAAGGATTTTAGTGAGGAGGAAGTGGGATATTGGGTGGGTTTATATAAGAAAGGTGAGAGAATTCTTTATTATTTAGTTTTTGGACCGCTTATATTAAACTAATCCAAACCACAAACCATCCCATGGTATTTGCCCATGGTTTCTAGAAAAGGAAATAGGAAATCAATATTTTACAAGGACAAGGTCCGAACTTATTAAAATATTAGGGTTGCTTATGTGGAGGTGAGTGACACTCCCATGGAAATTAATTTTAAAAGGCAAAGTGTTGAATATGTCTTGAGGGGTCCATTAATGCTTTGAAAAGTTAGTCAAACAAACCCAAAATCACACTATTTTAATGATAAAATATATATTGGCTGAATCTAATGATTATGGTATTTTATTACATCACAATTGGGTCATTATGATGTCATAAAACACATTATATATTTAAACGGTATTTAATTTTTACCCCAAAATTTGACTGTCTCAGAAAATTTTGAAAAATTCACTGTTGGATAATTTCAACATCCTGATTCCAAAAATGAAATTAATTTTATCTAAATTTTTTTCTAAATATGTTAATTTTTACTTTTAAAATAAAAACCAACATTTATCGAAAATTCACGGATTTTGACAGAAATGGATTTCAAACCTTAATAAAAAATTTAATTGCATTCATAAAATTATAAGATCATTTATATTTAATAAAATTTATTTAATAATAAGAATATTATATTATTAAAATATTATTTAATTCAAAAATCCCTTAATTTAATAAAATAGATTTCTTAATTAAATAATTACTAAAAACACCATTTGTTATTTAAAAACTATTTACAATGTATTAAAAATGACTAGAAATTATATTTATTATTATATAAAAAAAATAATGTACATGAACATAGTACTAATTATTTGTTACATAACCCCTTAAAATAGCCGCATAATACCTAAGGGTAAGGTGTGCGATGATGACAGACTCTTGGGGCGGCTCGGTTAACATCGCTCGAGTGGTAATCTCTATCAACTTCCACTTTTCCCGTAGACGGTCACGTTCGAGCTTGACATAATGAAGCTCAGCTTGAGCTTGTTCAAGGGCGAAGCCCAAAGATGCCACCTCTTTTCTGAGCTCCTACAAATGGGCTTCGTGTGGGGAAATTCTACTGGATGAGGCCATCACTTCCTTTGTCTGAGTAAAATTTGGTTCGTTAAAGCCTTATATTTATACTAATCATGTGATCACTGTTCAATGGCTATATTAACAACGGTCACAATTCATAACATAAAACCAAAGAAGTTGACATCTTATAAAAACATTTTACATAAAGAGACATTTAACTGAATCAAGAGGGATTTTCCATTAATGAAAATTTGGGTAGTTACACAGGCCATTTGAGATTTTGGATGTATTCAAGCTCTAAGACAATCAATTTCTGTTTCATTAAAGATATTGTTCCATGTATGATGTTGTCCACATAGATTAGTTGTTCCACTATCAATTAGAATCGTCTCATGATTTTCAATCTAATGAGGTTGTGTTACTGGTGTATTAATCCTTTGAGGATCATTTGATTCATATCGTTGATAGGAGAATGATGGTTATCTGAGGATGGTCACTTCCACTAATATATGTGATATTGAAGCCCAGTTGTTTATAGGATGATACATGGGAGCGGGAGACTGACATATGTGCTCTGTAGAAAGAGTTTTTTCTCAAATGAATCTAGAACATCCTTCAAAGGAAAATTCATGGATGAATTTCTTGAAGGGGGATATTTTATGAACATTTGTTTTTGTATGAGGTATGTATCCATTTTATTTCAGTTAAAATAATTAATTATGGCCTAATGTGAATGCCCTTGGAGATCATGGAGGTATCGATGGTTTCTAGGGAATGAAAGGATCTAAAATACATGTTTTATGGGTGAAAATAGAATGGGTCATGATTAGTTTTAACCATGTGTGAATGGACACATGGTCTGATAAACCATTTAAGGCATCAAAATAGAGCTTGGGGAGGCCACACAGTCTGATAAAACAATTATATTTTTTTCACACAGGCATGTGGTAACCTCTATAAATTTAAGAGTGGTTTTTTTCACTATTTAATCATGGTCAGTCAAACAGTATGACAAAACTATTTAGGTACCCCATCCCTATATCTAATCATGCATAGCTGGTGCATGGTTGGTTCATGATTTTTCAAACTGTGTGCCTAAACTATGAAACCTCTTTATTTTTTAAAAAATGATTATTCTTCCCTTTATTAAATCTTAAAACCTAAAACTTTTTTATTCTTTCTCTCTAGTGGACAACAACACCTATGGAGATCCATTTTTACCCAAATTCTAGACATTTCTTTTATTCTTACATCTGATCTCTAGTTCAAGAACTGAAAATCTTATTGGATCTTCATCATTTAGTACTTGATTCATTTTTAACTATTCTTTTTTCTTTAAGATATCAGATGTGTTATTTAGGTACAAGATAATTTTCCCCATTATTTGTCTCTTCATTTGTAATTTTATTTTCTTCTGATATGTGCGGAGTAAAGATTTTATTCTCAATTATCACTCTAATGGAGAAAATTTTTTTTATCTAAACTTATCCCATTGGTTTTGGTACTTTATTGGGATAGTTTCCATTGTTCCTTTGATCAGACTTTCTGACGTGGCCCTAAAATTGAAATGATAAAATGAAGTAAATGAATTGGGACATATTAGGGAATCCCTTAGGTAACCTTGGGGTATGTGGGTGTTTTTCTCAAACAAGACCACCCATGGTGTTCACCCTTTGCCTATACCACATTTTGAGTAACATATGGGCTATGATTTAGGATTTCCTAGTTAAAGGATGGTCAATTATGTTTAAATGAGATATAATTGCATAGTTAAGAGATTTAATACCTCCTTTACATATTTTGACATTTTATTTCATTATCGAATTAGTCGAATGGATTTAATGGGATTGGTTGATTGCGTGGGTATACCCAATGGAGGTCATGAATGTGTTCTATGTATGATGACTGGGTTTACTCATGGAATTAAATGTTAATGTAATTGTTTTAGAAATGATAAAATATGTTTTGGAAATGGTATTGGATGCCTTGGATATCATACCAAGGGTATTAGTTCTATTTTGATTTTTTCTATGTCACACTTTGGGTCTTAACACCGTAGTGAACACCATGGATATAGATTTTTTCCTTGGGTATTAATTTTATGTCATTCCATGGGCCTTGCTACCCATTAGATCTAGATTACTTGGACTCACATCGGATATGTTCAGTTGACATTTTCTTAGGAATCCTATGAGTTCATAATTATGTTTTCATAGAGATTCTCTTGGGACATGATGAGGACTACAAGGTATTCTACACCTTGAATAATTCCCTTCATGGTCTATCACTTGAATTATGCAGCATGACCTCGATTAATTATGATATATGATCTTTTAAAGCATGGTCGTGGATGTGATGAAACGTGGGGTTATAATACAAGGTTTTGGATGACATGATATGTATGGGTGTACTTAGATGTCATGTTGGATAATATTATTTTTAATGTCTTCATAGTTATAGGACTTTGTGATTGTTTTATAGGGAGCCACTTAAGGATATATATTATCACTTTCTTAGTAGTTGAAATGACATTGGATCTTTAGATCTATATAATTCTTACCTGCTTTACTTGCACACTATTTAACTTGTTATAATAAAAATCCAAGAATTGTATTGATCTTCAAGTGGCTACCTATTGGGATTTATTTCTCATACCCTCATTGGGATGTCATTGGGTACCCAAAAAACTATTTGGATATAGATATGGACAGGGGAAAGTTCCCAAATTTTGACAATGAATTTTTTCTATGCTTAGTAGCATGGGATCATGGTATCATGGGACGATGATGAGTGATATGGTGCTATTTGGAGATATAATTGTTGGTATTTTTATCACTTTTGTTACATGTATTTTATATCATCCTTGTACGAATTTTTTAGCTTCTTTATTATAATCAAAAGACATGTCTCATCATTTTTTATTTGAGTTGATGTATGGAATTACAAATATATCATTCTTTCGTAGTTTATTTAATATCTGGATATTATATTTCTTCTTCTACTTGTATTATATTAACATTAAATTGTGTAACACACTCATGATGAGCACATAATATCACAACAGATACACCTAGTCCATCACTATTAGTTGGAAACCTCAAACATTTAGGGAGAAACACTTGAGGGAATGTGACCCACAAGGCTTAGGGAACCTTTATGTGGAATCTAGTTCAGGGATGTTACATGTAAGAACCATTATCTTCATTTCAGGCATGGATATTTATTTCGGGTTGTTTTGAAGAAATAGGAAGAATGGGTAATTTTCCCAGTACATGCCCTATAATTTTGAGTACACTCCATTTACCTGGTTGTCGTGTGTGGCGGTGTAATGTCTGAGTACAAGGCCATGTGGGTGACCGAGCCGGTGGCCTAAAGAAGGGGATGGGTGGGCTAGTACACGGTGTGTACATTAAATTAACACTCCATGTACTATTATTTTTAATTTATTAATTGGATAGGGGTCGTATATCATCCCTAGAATCACCATCTTACTCCCATGTATCTTACTAGAGAGCAGTGAGACAATCAAGAACTTCAAACCCCTACCGATTCATTGTCCGAGCCCAAATTGAGATGCTTTCGGGTGCGTTGGATTCCCACTGACGATTTCTCTATTGCCCTAGAACCACTATTATTTATTTCACTTTGATTGTGGGATTATTCAAGGTTGAACAATTTTATCATTTCGTAGATCTACATTTTTCTATGCCGATTCTCGGGTTTTCATTCAAGTGTGTTCTTTGTATAATATAAAAGTAGGTGGTTTGTACTTTTATTTGATTGTATTTGGGTTATATATTCATAAGTGATGAATACCTATGTTTGGGGTATTGGGTGTTTTGGAATTTATACATGTTTATAACCTACTATCAATTTTTTTATTGGGAAATGATTATTTCATAGGAATATGTTTTAATACTTAGATTATGGTTGTGTTTCCCATGTTTTATTGATTATCACCAGTTGATATAATATTCATGGAAGGATATCCTTGTTTTAAACCCCACATATTGTGAGGATGAGCATATTGTTTATATGAGATGCATGTGTTTCACATTTTGAACATATGACCAAGGGGAGTTTATGGTGGGAGCATCATGAGGAAGGAGAATTTATGTATAATTGTCATTATGTTGACCTAGAGGTATTGACTATGAGAGATGTCTGGTGGTCATAGACCAGAGGGGTTATATTATGGGTGCTACCCAAAGGGTCATTATTAAATAAATGTTGGACATTAGTTTATTGATTGTGAGAGGTTCCACGTGGTTGTTATAATTTATTTTTTCTTAGCATACATAGGGGTATTTACCATGAGAGATACCTAGGTGGTTGTTTGTGAATGATTAGGGCTATGTGCGACCTAGGGTGTTAGACTGTGTGAGGTTTTCCAAAGAGTTATTATTTATTGAATTGAGGATATGTTAAAAAAGCGGGGGTAGACTGTGAGAACATTCCCAGATGGTTCCTTCTGAATGATTGATTTATTTTGAAGAGTCCTTGAAGCCAAAGAACAAGCTTCAACTCAGTCTGACTTGATTGTTTATATGGTCTATTGAGATGTTTGTTAGTTATTATTATATAAGGGGATATTTTAATTAAGCTAGATCCTAAGGTTAACATATTCAATTGATTTAATAAATAATAAAGGTAAATGAATTTAATTTATAGCTATAAGATTGTTTACTTTTTAGTAATTCGTAGTTTATTTCATCATTTCTTCATATTACCTTATATATATATATTCACTAATAGTTATGGACAAATATTTGGGTGGTTTCATACTAGGATTCATGTCACACTCTATTAGGGTCATGCTTTTGGACCTAACTAGAATATATGTTTGATGGTATAGATAATTAAAATTTCCCTTCTGCATCAGGTACGTGATTTCTCTTGGAGATGGAGAGCATTAGACCAAGGTGAGGCTTGAAATGCAATTGGAGTTTACTTTTTTCCCTTAATTTGGTTTTATTATTATATATCCAGCATTGTGATTTGTTTTGATGATTTTATGGATACATGTGACATGAATCATTTATTTATATCTATGATACTGTTGTCATATACTATCAGTCTTCTGATGTTTACTTCTACTGTATGGTATTTCTACTTCCGCTACTATTTACTATTTGTTATTCTGATGTTTGTACTCTTCCAATGAGGGAATAGTTTCCCCATTGTTATACATTAGACTTTGATACTAGTTGTCAGCCTTTGGTGTTTATAGAAATGTGCTTGAGGTCAAGTGACCAACCAGGTGCAGGTCTCCTTTGGGCGGAACCCGTAACCAGGACATTACAAAGTGCTATCAAAGGGGTTTCGTTTGTACTTTGTGTTACAGTTTAGATCATATAGATGGGGATAAAATGGAAATAGTAGTTGGAAATAATATTTTCTCAAGATTATCTTACCCATGTATAGGGAAAATCCATGTTACCACATATATTTCATTTTTGTGGGGTTTAAACGGTTATAGTTGATTTGATTTCAACGTTGGGTGACACAATTATTTTGTGATCTTATGATTTATATAATTGTGTTTTTATTTCTATTTCTACCTAATGATATAATGGTATTCCATCTCATTAATCATTTAAATTGTTTATGGAGATCATAGGTCATGTATTTTTGTCTTTCCATTAAGGGTGCATTACTAATTGGAATGTGTTTTGATAGATGTTGTGATAGACATTAATGTTGTTTTGATATATTCTTTGATTGAATGACTACTATTTTGATAGGGTATTTGAAATTTTGAATTTTAATTTGGATGGACACCAAACATTGGTCCCTGAGATGTTATGAGACCTATTAGATAGGAATTTGGTGGATCATGTTTGGACTTTAATTAATGTTTCTCAAGTTATGATATGAAAAAGGATACCAAACATTGTTTTTTGGGAGTATGGGCTATCACAGGATGGAATTTGTCCTTCCATAGACATGTTTTTTTAGATTTTAACAATTGTGGAGGAGTTTTATAGGAATACTGTCTGGAAACACAGACAACGTGGGATGTGATGTTATGAACACACTCCAAGTGTTCTTCAGTTCTAGAAGAAATAAAATTTCTGAAGAACATGCCTGGTACTCAGAGTAAACACCTTGTAGTGATTGAATGTGTTGCTGACTATGTGAGTACTAACATAGGGTTGGGAAACATTAGGTAAAACACATCATGTCAAAATTGTACATGCTATTTGTAGAGAACCGTGTATCTGATAGTGTGACTAACGACACAGGTGGGTGAAACATAGGTTGTACCCACAATGTCTTGTTTATACACATCATGTAGTTATCAACCGTGTATCCAGCCGTTTGAACAACGACATGGGTGGATGAATCATAAGTGGTACACGTCATGTCTTGGGTGAACAAATTGTGTACTATTACTATGGAGAGAACTGTGTTGTTCTAGCCATGTAGAGAAACCTAGGAAGGATGGGAAATTCAAGTACATGCCCTTTCATTGGAGGGGAAGGGCATGTGGATGGGTGTTACACAACCTGGTTAGGAAGAGGTAAAATCCATGTTAAAAGAATAAGGTAAGTAACTGTGTAGGGGTTTTACACATCTTGGAACCACGTTTTGTAAAACATGGATGTTTCTCTTCCAGTTCCTTTCTCTCACTTCTATATTATTTTACTTTATAATACCGTACCGAGGTGTTCACTTGACTGTGCAGTGTCATTCTACCAAGACTTCCTATGGTTGTACGCTAGTTATAGGGTGATGATCGGACACCATAAATGGTTGATCAGGGTCTACCAGTAGATCCTCCTACTGTTCCAGTTTTGGTACCAGCTGTTATACTAGACACAAGTGCTAATGCACATTTCTGTGATGGATTTTTGAGGATGTTACAAGAATTACAGGGAGGATCATATCCTTCCTGAACAATGGTAGAGTTGACGTGGGTGTTCTAGTAGCATCATCCTCATAATTTTTCTAGGGTTGGAGGGGGATAGGCTACAGAGTCATGGTTGGAGGCCATTCATGCTATATTTGAGCATCTAAATATTCCTCTGAGAGGAGGGAGAATCTCACAATGTACATTCTGTGTGATACCTCCAAGAGATAGTGGGATATTATCTCAATGGTGGGATATCATCAGAATATGGCTTGGGAAGAGTTTTAGGGGACCTTCTATGATTAATTCTATCCCAAGACATTGAGGGCCAATCGATCCTAAGAGTTCATGCATTTTGAGCAGGGTGCTCTTTCAGTGAAGGATTACTCATCTCGTTTTACAAATCCTCAATGCTTCCCACATATTCAGGGAGGTTACGATTTATATTTGTCTTGGATATTTGAGTATGGTCTTAGATATGACCTCAAATAATAGTTGAATGTTTTTAGGCTAACTTCGGTGGTGGTTATAGTGAACCAATCACTGATTATCGAGTGAAATCTGAAGGAGTTGGGAGCTACGAGCCAGGGTGGTTCAATATCCGTGGCTGGTACTCCTTCGATAGATATCAAGAAGCACTGCATGGAGATTTCACAAAATGTTTCTTTTGGTAGATAGGTGGTATGATACCCATGTGGGAAGAGTGTGCATACAAGACCAAATTCCCCGAAGGACCTAGTTGAGTTTCGGTAATGTGACAAGATTGGTCATCTTCAGCATTTTTTCTAGTTTTTCTCAACTGCAATGGGTGATAGGGGATCTGTAATGACTCAATGTTCAGATGCAGGACCACAAGTCTCTCATCAGTCAGTGAACTAGAATTCGCAGTTCGTTCAGGCCGAGGAGGATATCTTGTCCATGGTTTCTAGTCCGCATGCTCTCAGAAAGAGATGGGCGTATCAACAGTAGTTAGTTAGGCATGGTCACAGGGATTCTATACTGGTCATAATTTTGCATTGGATTAGACATAGTATGAGAAGGATATTGGAACCACTACATTTAGAGGTACAATTCTATTTGCCTCAGATTTATCTTCAGCTCTTTTCAATATCAGAGCTGCCAAAAGTTTTATATTTGTTGTTGTTTTAGTTATCTTTAGGCTTTGTGTCTTTAAATTTTATGATTTTATGATACTAGACACTCCGTTCAAGATTAGGAAAACTAGTGCATGTTAGGAGAAGTAGTGACCTTTTGAGTTTTGTGGATGTCACAACGTATGGGACCTCTATGGCTCGAAGATGAAATGATTCAATGTCATTCTCAAAATGGACAAGTTAATCTCATTTCAAGCCTTTGTTGATTGATATAGTCATAGGGTGAGTTTCACATCACCTGAAGGTAGGCCTTTTCTATACAAGGTTTAATGGGATGTCCATGAGAGAAGACCTGGAACCGATCATCATTTTTTTAGCGGAATTACAGCCCAGATTTTTAGTTTAAATTGGAATGAATAGGGGACTTCACTATCATACTTTCCTCCAATGGAGGATCATTTTAGCATTGTCATTATAGATGAATTTTTAGGTTTACCTCTAGAGAGAGTGGTAGATGTCCCTATTGATATTTTTTAGGAGAGGCACTAATGTCCATTACTACATATATGATGGATACACGAGAGTTATTGGATCTCAAGAAGTAGTTAGAGGAGTTACATGTAAATGGTTTCATCCGACCAAGTACTTGTCCTTGGGGTTCGTCTGTCATTTTGTCAAGAAAGGGGATAGTACCCTCAGACCATTTGTGGACAAATGAAAGTTGAACTAGTAGATGGTAAATAAAGGATAACCCTTATTGAGGATTGAGGATCTCTTTGATTAACTTCCAGGTTTCTGAGTGTTCTCAAATATTGACTTGAGATCCAGTTATCATCTGTTGTGGAGTAGACCATCTAATATACATCTTACACCCTTTTGGGGAATTTATGGTCTATAAGAGTATTTTTTTTATGTCGTTCGGTCTCACAAATGAACTAGCATTTTCATGGAAATAGTGAACCCTGTGTTCCATCCTTACATGGATTCTTTTGTGATAGTATTTTTGGATGATATCTCGGTGTACTATCACACTAGAGGAATCCATACAATCGACTGTGATATCCAACTGATTACACTAAGAGGGCATCAATTATATTTTATGCTATCAAAATGAAACTTTTGGATGGACTTGATTCACTTCTTAGGTCATGTTATCTCAGAGACAAGAGTATTAGTAGTCCCATAGAATTTGAGAGCAGTAGTTTCATGTGAGAATCCAAAGAATGTCATTGAGGTATAGAGTTTTTTGTGGACAGCTAGATACTAAAGTGGCTTTATACCGAAGTTTTTATTCATACAATCACCACTAATGGTTCTGACTAAGATGTTTTCATAGTACATGTGGATAGATTCTTGTGATTCTGCCTTTCAAGAGCTGAAACAGTGATTAAATTCAGCAACGATATTGGTTCTGTCCGAGCTGAGCAGTGTTAAACCATTTACTGTGATGCATTAGGTATTTGGATGGAAATAGTGCTTATGTAGGGGGGAGTGTCTGCATAAAGGTCGCAGAAGTTGAGTCTACATGAGATGAATTACCCGAATCATGATCTTGAGTTATCTGTAAATGTGCATGATATATGCTGTTGGAGACATTATCTTTTGGGATAGCAGTTTGTGGTATTAACTGACCACAAAAGTCACAAGAATATATTAACTCCGCATGATCCGAATTTGAGATTGTGTAGGTGGGTTTAGTACTATATGAATTCAGAAATTGAGCTTGCCAACATGCTTAGTAAATGAGACATATTGGCTGATACGTTGAGTAGGAGGACTCATATATAAGATGTTCAGGAGGCCAGCAGTGTGTGATAGATTATTCCTCTGTTCTCTGAGATGAATTTTGAGGTGCATGACAGACAGGGGAAGATGTTTCTTTCATCTGTATCATTTACCTCTACTCTATTGGATCAAGTGCAAATAAGGAAACTATCAGTTTCTTATGGCATATTCCTACATGGGAGTGTGTTAGTAGAGTACCCTACTCCTGGGTAGACCATAGGTGATGATGAGTTCATGTGTATTTATGGATGCGTATGTGTGTCAAGAGACATACATGAGGAAATAATGTGAGATTTTCAATCATCTTTTTGGGTAGTTCATACTAGTGTCACCCAGATGTATCGATATCTAGACTGTCAGTATTGGTGGCCAGGTCTGAAGAGGGATGTTGCTGGGTTTGTTATGAGATGTCACATTTTTCAGTAAGTGAAGGCAGAGAATCAGTGACCAGTTGGGATTGTATATCAGTTACCCATTCCTAAGTGGACGTGGAATGATGTCACGATATATTTCGTGATAGGTTTACTAAGGTCGCCTCTTGGGAATGATTTGGTTTGGGTTGTTATTGACAGACTCACAAAGGTTTCACATTTCTTACTAATAAATGAAACCATCAGATTCGATGAGATTGGTATGTTTTAAATCTGAGAGATTGTATGTTCTCATGGTTTTCCTAACTCTATTGTTTCATATAGGGATGACCAGTTAACTTCTTGTGTCTTGAAGGGACTGTATAGGGCTTTGGGTACACATGTAATTCTGAGTACAACTTACTATCCCTAGATAGATGTCCAGTCTTGGAACATGATTGAGGTGTTGGAGGACATTCTCCGAGAATGTGTCCTATATTTTGGGGGATCGTGGTATACTCATATACACATAGTGAACTTTTCATACAATAACAGTTTCTAGGAGATTATTTAGATGACACCTTATATGGGTTTGTACGGTAGGCCATGATGATCACCCCTATGTTGGTTGGAGGTAGGATAGGCAGCTATGAAAGGACCTCATCTTGTCCAGGAGACCATTAAGAAGGTGTAGGTGATTCAAAAAAGGATGGATACTACACAGACTCAAAAATAATCTTATGATGATCAACAGATACGAACATTGTAGTTCAATGTCAGAGATCAGGTTTTGTTACATTTCACACTAAGGTTGGGACACAAGAGGATTAGAATATATGTGGAGATTTCACCAAGATATGTCGGGCCATTTATCATTTTGGAGAGACTCTGGCCAATTTATTACCAGTTGTATTTACCTTAGAGGTATCGTGTTATGCACGACGTCTTTCACATTTCATAGCTACAATGTTACTTTTCATACTCATCTCATGTTATCCAACTCGAAGAGGTTGAGTAGTAACTGGATGCATCCTTCAGGAAAGACCTTATTCAGATTGTGGATCACAACATGAAGGTTCTCTATGGCCAGTTTGTTTCTCTGGTACAGGTTCTATAGAAGCATGGGACAGTAATGGACGCTACATTGTAGAGGGAGGATGACATACGATCATAGTGGTCAGAGTTGATTGAAGATTCTTCTTTGTCGCCCTTGGAAGGGAAATTCGGGGATGGATTTCTTTAATGTGAGAGGTTTGTATGAACCTGGATCTTCATTTCAGTTATAGATCATTATTTTGGTGTTTTTTTTGGGAAAAAAATAATGGGTAAATTTTTCAAGTACATGCCATGTATTTTTGAGTACACGTTGTGTACCCGATTTCCACGTGAAGCTAGGTACTGTGTGTGTATCAGCAGTGTAAATGTATTTGTGTGTGACCTAGAAGACCACCTAAAACGAGTGTCAGTTGAGGCTAGTATACAATGTATACATTAAATAAACATGCTGTGTACTTTTATTTTTAATTGATTAATCGGAGTGGGGTCAAATCTTTTCTCTAAGACCATCATCTTCTTCCCGTGTTTCGTATAAGAGAGTAACAAGAAGACCAAGAAAATAGAACCCCTACCAATTCTACAGATGATCCCTAATTGAGATGATGTTGTGTGCCTGGAATTCACACCAGTGAGTTATCTCTTCCCCTAGAGCCTCTCTTCCTAATTTTCCTTTGCTCATGGGAAATTCATGGTTGAATGATTTTAACCTTTTTGTATATCTATGTGGTTCTAGGTTGATTCAAGGGTCTTTGTTCAAGAGTGCTCATCATAAAAAGTCAAGGTAGTTGGTTTTTTTCCTTTCATCAGTTATCTTTGGATTAATTATGCATAAGGGCCGAATACCCATGTTAGGGGTTTTGTGTATTTTTGAATTTAACCCTTTTTAATGCCTTATATGGTTTTTTTGATTGAGAATGTGTAATTTCATAGGTTTAAGGTTTAATACCATTATTTTGGCTGTGATTCTCATGTTTCATTGATTATGACTGTTTGGTATAAAATTCCAGTTAGGTTTGGCTTGTTATACATGCCTCGTGTTGATAGGATGGAGTTACTGTTTTTATGAGATGCATGTGTTTTTCAATGTTAATGTATGAACATGGGTAATTTACTGTGACAGATTACTGAGGTAGGGTCATTTATGCATAATTTTTGATATGTTTTCCTCTAGGTATTGACCGTGAGAGCTGTCGGGTGGTCAAATTATAGAGGGGATAGACCATGAGATCTTCCAAAATGGTTATTATTAATTGAATTTTGGACCTTATGGAATTGACTGTGAGAGATTCCAGGTGGTCATTATAATTTATTGTTACTAAGAAGACCAAGGGGTACTATCTGTTAGATCTACCCAGCTTTTCATTTGTGAATGATTAGTGCTAAGTGGGACCAATGTGTTAGACTGTGTGAGATTTCCAAGAGGGTAATTATTTATTAAATTGAGGATATGTTAAACTAGAGGGCATAGACTCTGAGAACATTCCATGAGGGTTGCATATATATGATTGATTTATTGTGATGATCCTTCCACTCAAAAGCACAAGCGTGGACTCGGTCTTACTTGATTATTTTAATGATCTTTTGAGACATCTATTTGTTATTAATATAGAAGGGGACGTAGACCTTAGGTAAGATACCAAGACAAAATAATTCAATGTATTGAATAATTAAAAAATTTAAATGAATGTAATTGAAAACTATAGGATTTTTTACATTTGAGTACATCATATTTTATTGCTCCAATTCTATATATTACGTTATATATATATTCACTTACAGTTAGGCTGGAATCTTTTGGTGATTTCGTTCTAGGATTTGTCTCACACACTATTTGGGTAAAACATTTGGACCCAAACAGATTATATGGTTGCTGGTATAGATGAAATAAAGTGTCCATCTTCATCAGGTAATCAATTGTTGTTATTGGAACCATGGCTATTCTATCCATGAATTGGAGTATGGTTTGTGTTTGTTGTCAATCCTCAGTGGAAGTTCAGAATGTGTGCTAGAAAAGTTATCATACAGTTCAAGAAGACAACAATATTGAAGGTGGCACTGTTTCCTAGTGTTTTCCAAATTTTTGGTCCTCAAAATCGGAAAATGAATACATGGATTGTTGGTAAAAGAAGGTCCACGCAACGAGGAAGTGGTGCACAAAAATGGAGGTTTGTGGGTGAAATATCTGAGCTGGGCACGAAAAACCGTGGGTTTTCATGAAAAACAGCATGGTACGCGAAAATGGGGTACATGGTTTTTCGCACAAATAGTGTTTCGGAATCAAAATGTCGAAAAATGGAAAAGGAATGGGCTGCATGAAATATCTGGAGATGTTCTTGAAAAATGATACCTGCGCGAAACATTACACGCTAGATGAGAGGTTTTTGGGCCAAAGGGGGTTTTGTGCGCGGGGGTCTCAGATGCCTATAAATAAGAGGTGACGCCCCTTATTCCATACGGTTGATGTCTTAGAGAAGATCCGAGGTCTAATGTGAGAAAAGGAATCATGTAAATGGGTTTGCGCGAAATATTTTGGATTACATGGAAAATTCTAGGATGCACAAAAAAGGAAGACATGTGATTAAAAATATGGGGTTGCATGTAAAAGATTTAGTTGCGCGAAAAAGGGTGTTGTTGCGTGAAATATTTTTTAAGCACGAAAAGTAAATTTTCCATGCAATAGGAAGGTTTTGGGTGCAAAGGGTTGGTGTTTCGCGCAATTTTCAATGAAACTTGTTTTCACGTTCTGGTTCTCCAGTTCTGTTTTTCTGTGCGTTCTAGTGCATCAATTCTGGACTTTGATACAAGCAGAGTCTCGTGCTAAGCAAAGATAAAGACATCAATGCAAATCTATTGAAAGGACTTTCTTGTCTCTAAACTGAGTGTGACTTCACCAAGGGCAGTGAGCTAGGGGGAGTAAATGGAAGTGACCCTAGATACACTGTGAGCTATCCCTGAACCTTTTTTAAAGGTAGTGAGCCTGGGATAGAGTTACTATTCCCAAACCGTTGTAATCGACATCTTGTGAAGTTTAATAGAATTCAGTATTACCAACAACCTATCAGCGTATGCTCCTTGGACGTAGCCCTTAGTAGTGAACCAAGTAAAAAGTGTTGTGTCTTCTCTATTCATGTGAATGATTCCTTTCTGAATATATTCATCATATAGGTTAAACAAGTTCCTACCAACGTAGCCCTTTCAATGCAGCCCATTCAGATCAGATCTACCTAAAGGTGATGAATTTCACCTCAGCAATATCCATGTGGGATAAAATCAAGAATATATATGAAGGAGATAGAAAAGTGAAGGAGGCTAAACTTCAAGTGCTGCATAATAGGTTCGATGATTTAGAGATACATCCTGATGAGAATGCAGACTCCTTCTTTAATTGAATCACTGAAGAGGTTGGAGAAATTCGAGGACTAGGAGAAAAAATCAAAGATGTTGAAATTGTGACGAAAATACTGAGAAGACTTCCACCATTGTACAATTCAAAGTTTTATCCCTTGAGGAAAGAGATCTTTCAAAACATTCTATGGAAGAATTTCTAAGAATCTTGGTAGCATATGAAATGAGATTCAAAATAGAAGATGCTACGACTCGTGTGAGCAAGGAAATAGAATTTATGGCCATGGATAAACAATAACATTCAAAAGAAAGTAGTGGTGAATATGACGAAGAAAAAGAAATTCATTCTCTCATTGAAAAGATGTTCCAGAAGGGAAAAGGGAAATTCAAAGGGAAGTTTCCACTCGCATGTTTTTGTTGCAGAAAAGTTTGGCACATTGCCTCTCAATGCTTAAGAAAGATCAATGATGAAGATTGTGAAGATGAAAGCTTTGACAATCCTTGGAGATGTTTTTTCAAAAAGGGAGAATTCAAATATGGAATGAAAATGAAATGGAAGAGATTTTTCTGTGAAGAGGAAGAAGATGATAATGAGTTATGTGATGACGAAGAACCAGAATTGAAAACTGGGAACCATGCTTCCATGATGGCCACTGTTGAAAAGTTAGAAGATACTGGTGGAGAAAAATAGTTGAAATTTTTTGCAGATCCTGAGATGCAACTTAATGATGCTGTTATTATGCTCAAGACAAAATGTAAGAGTTTAATAAGTGAAAATTAATTATAGAGGAATCAACTGAATACATCGATCAACTTGAAGCTGAAATTGAACGACATGAAGAATTTGTGCAGGTACAGTCTAAAATCATTGAAATCAATGATGATGTTGTAGATCTGAATCTGAGAATTGAGGAGTAAGCAAAGGTAATCAATGACCTCACCTCTAGACTAGAAGAAAAATCCAAGACTACTAAGGGTCTTGTGGATGAAATTGTTACTCTTAGGAGTAAACTTAATGCTGAATCAATTCGAAAAGAATCATGGAATATGTTGAACCCTCTGGGAGAATTAGTTGAATTTATATTATGAAAATCCCAATTATGTTCAATTATATTTTGAAAATACCTATATTTATTATTGGTTAATTACTTATTTCATTATTTCTGTACACCATGCATATATGCATATATTATTATATTTATATTATCTTTAGAGAATTTGGTTACTGGATGAATATATATTCTAACTTAACCCACTCTACCAATAGAATGCTTAAATAGAAAAGTCACCATTATGCAAGTCTACCGATATGTGAAGGTCACCACAACATCAAGTCCACCGGTACAGACAAGTCACCTTTATGCAAGTCTACCGATACGTGAATGTCAACGCTACATCAAGTCCACTGATACAGACAAGTCACCGTTACGAAAGTCTGTCGATACGTGATGGTCACCGCTACATCAAGTCTACCGGTACAGACAAGTCATCGTTATGCAATTATACCGATACGTGAAGGTCACCGCTACATCAAGTCTACCGATACAGACAAGTCACCTTTACTCAAGAATACCATTACAGACAAGTTACCGGGGAGAGTCTACCAATACACTAAGGAAGATTCTGGTACATGAAGGCTACCATTACACGAAAGGTCACCAGTACATTAATTCTACCACTACCGATCAAGTCTACTGACAGACATGAAGTCTACCGATAGAAAGACTACCATTACACAAGAGGCTACCGACACAAAGACTTCTGATACATAAGGCTACCGATATCCAAAGCTACCATTTCAAAGAATCCGAAGCTGCCTAAATTTCTTTTTATTTATTTAATCTAACCAATGGTAATATCAGATATATTTTAATGCTCTGTCATTTATTAAATGAATGTTGTTGGATGTCAGGGAACCATACCTCATACCTGTAAAAAGAAATCATTTCTTTTGCCGAATCTCGTTCCATAAATACAAGAAGTCCCTCTTGCTGCAAAAATATATATATGAAAGACACGAGGAATATACAAGGGATATACAGAAGTGATACAAGTTACATACACAAGAAGAGCTCATACAGATATACAGGCACGACCAAGAAGACATAGAAGCTCATACACAATCAAGCTTACTCAAGAATAGTTAGTTTCATTCACATGGACTTTGAAGAACTTCATCGAATACATCTTCACTGTCTCTAAACCTGGATGTCAAGCCGAGGACACTCTGTTTTCCAGGAAAAAACCTGAAAAGGACTCAGAACCATTTCTGATCAAATCCAAAGGAGTCCATAGAAACACTATAATCACTAGATCCATTCTAAACTCTATATATTACTCAGAGATTTATTATTTACATTACAAGAAGTGTGTATCATTAGTTTTAATTTACACACACATTTTCTCCTGATCCTCAACTGGGGGTTCTGTAAATCCTCATTCAATCTCATTACAACTTCTATTTCCCACTGTGGATAGTGGTAGAGGTCATGTTTGACCTGGACAGATGTATTTGCTATTGTTTTTATTTCCCACATAGAACTGTGGTAGAGGTCTTTGACCTGAACAGTTGTAAATTGTTGTTAACCCCAATCTAGGGTGTAGATCCAATTTATATAAATTGTTGAGAGGATTAAGTATCGACTTGAGGCTGATCCTCCTGGTCATATCTGCTGTGATTTATTTAGTTTTACCTAAAACCTTTTATTCCACTGCCATGTGATTTAAAACATAAACCATTTTCAATGTTACTCTGATAATTGAATTATCAAGTGTTTGCATTATTTGTAAATCATTATGTTATTTTCAAAGGCTAATCTGATCTTCTGATTAGATTAACTGGGAATTAATCAATCCCTTGAGAACCTAACTAAAAGTTTTCTTTAGTTCAAATTCACTATAATTCAATTAGTATTTCAAATTGGGGAATTTTGGAAAAGGATTTTAAAACAGGAATTTTAATTGGAACTCAATTCACCCCCCTCTTGGGTATCCACTCCGACCAACATTTAGTATCAGAGGATTAAAATATTATTTGAAGTACTCTATTTTTTCAACTGTGATTTTAGTTGTATTTTAATATTCTTAAAATTTCTGTTAATTCTAAATTTTTATCTCTTTAAATTTTTTTAACCTATTTATCATGGATAATCGACTTGAAGGTGTTTCCACTAATAGACCACCATTTTTCAATGGAAATAACTATGCTCAGTGGAAGATTAAGATGAAAATTCATTTAGAAAGCATGTGTTTTGATATTTGGATTGCCATAGAATCAGAATATAAAATTCCCAATACTGTTAGATCAACTTGGAATGAAGCTACTGAGACAGCCTACAATAATAATTTCAAATCTATGAATGCTCTGTATTGTGCTTTAGGGGATGAGGAATTTAATATAATATCTGATTGTAAGACTAAAAATGAAATTTGGGATACTTTAAGTGTTTCTAATGAAGGAACAACTAACGTAAAGGAAATGAGATTGAACACCTATACTATTAAATATGATAATTTTAAGATGAAGTCTGACGAACCCATTTCTGATATATATCCCAGGTTTAACCAAATTGTAAACACAATGATCTCACTTGGAAAGGATGTTCCATCAAAGGAGCAGATCATGAGAATTTTGAGATGCCTACCTGAAAGATGGAGGGGAACTTCTGTTTCAATCAGAGAATCTTGTGATATTGGTGAACTGCCAGTTAAAGAACTTATTGGTAAGTTGATGATGTATGAATAAGATCTTATGGTAAACAAAGAAGAAAAGGATGAACCAAAAAATGAAGTCAGTTGCCTTCAAGACATCTACTTCATAGAATACGGATAAGGAGAAACTTCAAGATGTAAGTGATAGCTCAAGCTGTGAAGAAAGTGAAAGTGTATCTAACAGTGATGCAAAAATGGCTCACATAGACAGAAGATTTAAGAAGTTTTATAGGAAGAATAAGTTCTTCAGAAAATAAAATTACAAAGGTAAGTATGACAATAAGGGACACTGGAAAAAGAACTGGAAGAAATCTGACAAATCTAATAATGTTTTCTGCTATGAATGCAAAAGAAAAGGATATATAAAAGCATAATTTACAAAGATAAAATACAAGAAGAAGAATGATTAAAGAAAATAACTATAAGAAATACATGAAGGCTATGTGGAGTGCTTCTGAGGATAGATACTGTGAATCTGAAGCTTCTGAGACTGAAAACAGAAATAAGAAAAACATGAGTTTTATGAAAAACACTTCTAAGGTAACATATAAAACTCCTACTTTAAATACATATTATTCTGGAGATGATTCTGATTTTGAAAATATGTCAAAATATGAACTATTTGAATACTATGATATGTTGGAAGAAAACTGTAATGAGCTGAAAGACAAATACAAATTTTGAAAGAAACAGTATGCTTTAACTATAAAACATAAATCTAGTCTTAACATAGAAATGGAAAAGAATGCTAATTTACTTAAAGAAAACACTGAACTGAAATTGTGAAATGTGCAGCTTAAGAAGGATTTAGAAAAGTTAACAAATAGAAAAGATACTCTTACTCAACTGATAGGTATGCATATTTCATCTAGATATACTACTGGTATAGGATAACAACCTGGACAAAGAAAAATTACCAAAACTAGATTTATTCCTAAATATGGATAGAATGTAGATAGTTATAGTTCGGTAAGTTCATATGCTTCAACTATTTATATTCATAGTTACATATCTAATAAGGTTTATCTATCTAAATCTATTGATTCTGCAAATCTTATAATACCCATAAGACAAATTTGGGTACCTAATGTTTTATTGGCTAACCTGTCTGGACCCATGAAAATCTGGGTACAAAAATCATTTCCTATCTAAATCGGTTTTGTAGCAAACCTTCATAAAGAGATCCTATAGAAAGGCCTTATACTTGGATAGTGGATGTTCGAGACATATGTCAGGAGAATTCTCATGCTTCAAAAGTTTTGTCTGAGTTGATGGAGGTTTTGTCACTTTTGGGGATAATTATAAAGGGAAAATCATCGGCTTAGGCCAGATTGGTAACACTGACTCTGTATTAATTTCTAAAGATCTATTTTTTGATGGACATTAATATAAATTACTAAGTATTTATCAGTTATGTGATGATGGTTTTAATGTTAAATTTGAAAATGATTCTTTCAATGTTTTTAATTCTAAAAATGCTTTAGTATTTACTGCCTTGCGAAAAGAAAATATCTATGCTATTCATTTAAATTCTTTAGCTATGCAAAATGTTACTTGTTTAAATTATTTTCATAAAGTGTATTGGAATTGGTATAGAAGATTAGGACACTGCAATGTACATTCACTTAGAAAACATACTAGGAAGAACTTAGTTAGAGACCTACCAAAACTTGAATACCCAGTAGATAAAGTTTGTAATCCCTGTCAAAAGGGAAAGCAACATAAAGTTTCCATCAAATCAAAGAAAGAAGTGTCAACTTCTGAAACTCTCGAGTTGGTTCACATGGATTTGTTTGGAACTTCTAGAGATTTTAGTTTAAATGGGAAGCACTATGTGTATGTTCTAGTAGATGACTATTCTTGGTATACTTTGGTATATTTTCTAGCTCACAAAAGTGAAGCTTGTTCTTACTTTGTTAAATATTCCAAGTATGTAGAGAATCTTAGTGGACCTAAGATTAAATTATTGGGAAGTGATCATGGTCGTGGGTTTGAAAATCATGAGTTTGAATCCTACTGCTCACACAATGGCTATAGTCAAAATTTCTCTGCTCCTAGGACACCGCAGCAAAATGGTGTAGTATAAAGGAGGAATAGAACCCTTCAAGAAATTTCCAGAACTATGCTTAATGAATATGACCTGCCTATTAATTTTTGGGCTGAAGCTGTCAATATAGCTTGTTATATTATCAATAGAGTCATGATTAGACATGTTCTTAAGAAGACCCCTTATGAGTTGTGGAACCATAGGAAACCTAAGGTTAACTACATCATAGTTTTTGGTTGCAAAGTATTTATTCTTAATACCAAATATAATCTTGATAAGTTTTCTCCCAAGAGTGATGAAGGAATTTTCCTAGGTTACTCTATTTATAGTAAAGCCTATAGATTTTTCAATAAGATAACCAAATATGTGGAGGAATCTGTTCACATAAAATTTGATGAAACTGATCCACATAAACCTAAAACCTCTCTTGAAAATCTTGAATATGATCTCTCTATTTTGAAGCTTAATGATAAAGATAGTGGACCTGTAGTTAAAACAACTAGTTTTGGAAATTTTCCAGAACCTGCCTCTGTTGATTCCCAACCTATTGATGAACCTGAAATCTCTAGCCCTACCTTTTAAATACCAACAAGGATTCTAAAGAACCATCCCTTAGATTCTATTGTAGGTAATCTAGATAGAGGAACACAGACTAAAGCTTCTCTAAGAAATCAGGTTGAACATCAAGCTTTTCTTTCACAGTTGGAACCTAAAAATATCAATGATGCTATCAATGATGAATTTTGTGTAATGGCTATTCAAGAAGAACTAAATCAATTTGAAAGAAATAAAGTCTGGGAATTAGTAGAAAGACCTAATAACACTTTAACCATAGGCACAAAAAGGGTGTTTAGAAACAAAGTTGATGAATCTAGAAACATCATTAGAAACAAAGCTAGACTATTTTCACAATGTTACAATCAAGCAGAAGGAATTGACTATGATGAAACCTTTGCACCTGTAGCTAGGTTTGAGGTAATTAGGATCTTACTTTCCTTTTCATCACATCTGAATTTCAAGTTATATCAAATGGATGTGAAAAGTTCTTTTCTAAATGGTTTTATTGTTGAAGATGTTTTTGTAGAACAACCACCCAGTTTCTCAAATCCTCACATTCAAAATCATGTTTTTAATATTTCTAAAGCTTTATATGGTTTAAAAGATGCTCTAAGAGCTTGGTATGAAAGACTTACAATTTTTTTTATTTCAAAAGGATTTACAAAAGGAATTGCTGATCCCACTCTTTTTATAAAAATAATTTCAAAAGATGTTTTACTAGTACAAATCTATATTGATGATATTATTTTTGGATATTCTAAAAACACTTTATGTACTGAATTTTCAAAGGTTATGCAAAATGATTTTGAAATGAGCTTAATGGGAGAGCTTAAGTACTTTCTAGGATTTCAAATCTTTCAAACTAAAGATGGTATTATTCTAAATAAAAGTAAATATACTTAGGATTTATTAAAACGATTTGGTTTTGATTGTATTAAGGGATGTTATACACCTATGAGTACCACCTGTAAATTAGATATTGATGAAACTGGGAAACGAGTAGATCAAACTAATTATAGAGGTATGATTGGGAGTTTACATTATCTTACTGCTATTTGACTTGATATTATTTTTAGTGTATGTATGTGTGGTAGATTCCAAGCTAACCCTAAAGAGTCACACCTACTTGCTATTAAAAGGATATTCAAATATATTAAATATACTGCTAATTTTTTATTGTTTTACCCAAAAGGACAATAATTTGATTTAATAAGTTATTCATATGCTGATTTTCTGGATGCAAGTTAGACAGAAAGTGCACATCTGTAATATGTCATTTACTTGGAAAGTCCCTAGTATCATGGTGTAGTAAGAAACAGAACTCGGTTGCATTATCTACTGCTGAAGCAGAGTATATAGCTACTGGTTGTTTCTATGCACAAATTTTGTGGATTAAACACACTTTATTGGACTATGGATTTGATTTTAAACATGTTTCAATTAACTGTGATAACACTAGTGTGATCAACAACTCAAATAACCTCGTGTCTCACACTAGAACCAAACACATTGATGTTATACACCACTTTCTAAGAGATCATTATCAAAGAGGTGATATAATTCTTGAATTTATAGGCACTGAAATCCAATTAGATGATATATTCACTAAGCCATTAAATTAAGAAAGATTATGTTTCATTAGACATGAATTAGGAATGATAACTTACTCTTAAAACGTTAGTATAGACCCCGTCGTTAGATAAACCTCACCATTAGGATAGACCTCACCGTTAGATAATCCTCACCATTAGATAAACCTCACCATTAGGATAGACCTCACCTTTAGATAAACCTCACCATTAGATAAACCTCACCCTTAGGATAGACCTCACCATTAGATAAACCACACCATTAGGATAAACCTCACTGGTACATCTCTCGCGCTGTTTTAAATTTTTGTATTAAGGCCAAGACTCCGAATTTTTTTATTTATTTTATATGTGAATCCGAAATTATATTAAACCTGAATCTAGACTTCACTCAATCACCACGAACCCGTCTATTCGAATACCTCTTACCTAAACCTCTCAAGCACACAAAACCCTAAGCCTCATAATCTGAAATGTCCCGTGTGACGAGACCCTAAGTGGATGAAGGGAGTGATGTGCCGCAAGCTAAGAAGCAGAAAGTAACCAATGATGGTGCTAGTGGAAGCAGTAGATGTGATGTTCGAAGGAATTGTGTAAATCCGCATTTATCGAAGCGAGAAATTGTAGTGGAAAAGGAGTTATGTGAAAAATGTCTGTTGGAAATAATGTCCTTGATTATGAAGATCTTACAAGAGAAAGGATGGCTCGAGTGCTTCAGGAATAATAATGGACCGCATTATCCGGTACTGGTAAAAAAGTTCTATGATTTTCTCTATTTTGAGACATCAGAAGAGGAGAATAGGATGATTTCCTTCGTAAATGGTCAAAAGTTTTCGTTCATATCAGTTGAATGGGCTGAGAACCTTATAGTTCCTCATAGTGGGGATTATGGATTTTATTCAAAATCCATACCTACTGCTAGTGATTTTTTCAAATATGAGGATGCCTTGTTGGAATTGATAGGAAATGGAACTCCTAGAAGGTCACTGCTGTAGAAATGGCAGGGGAGGGTAAACTACTTTTCATGTTCATTCAGCATGTGATTAGTCCAATGAGAGGAGATTTTTCTACCCTCAGATTTCAGGATATCTATTTGTTGTATCGGTTAAAGCATGAAGTAATGGTGAACTTGTGTAGATTTCTAATGATTCAGATTGAGTATATGACTTGACCAAAGACTAATTCCAATGCACTTTTCTTTTCTAAGTTTATTTCTATTCTGTTGAAGGAAAAGGAGGTAGCTGGACCTCAGGATGAAACTGTTGTGGTTAAGGATAACTTTTGTCTCACTAGGACTGTTTTTAAGTATATGAATGTTAGCTGGAAGCCTTGGAAGAAATCATGGGTTAATGATGAAGGTAAAATCTATGACACGTACACTCTTGTGGACCATCCTTCTAGACCAAAGGATGTAAGGGATCCTGGTCTTGGACCAGATGAACCAGAATCAGTCTACAGTAATAATGAAACCGAAGCTGAGGAAGAAGAGACATCAATTGAGGAAGGAGGAGACCCAGATTTACCTCCTAGTCCTATTCATCAAAATATTTCTTATGGAGCAGATATCCCACCAAAAGAACTACCTAGTAGAGAAACTATTCTGATGGAAAACAATACTGAGACCACAGAAGAAGAAGAATAAGCATAAAAAAATGTTGTTAAGGACACCTCTGAAGAGGATGAGGCAGCCAAATCCGATCATTTTGTTAATGGAGAAAAGGAGGCTGCTGCTGAAGCAAATGATGAGGATAATGGAGAAGAAGAGCTCGGTTTTAGCCCTCTGATAGATAGTACAGTCCAGATAGTGTCTCATCAGGAAGCAAAAGTGGGTCCTACTACCATTACTGAGAGAGTCATTGATGACTCAGGAAAGGATAGGACTAACCCTACTGTTGGACTATCAGAGAAAATGGCTATTGAATCTGCTCAAGTTACAGAGGAGGATTTAGAGTTACCTTGAGCAGAACCATTATAGGAGATTCCTCAGGAGAATGCTCTAAGTGAGGGGGAGCATCTTGGTTCAGTTTCTGTGTTGTATAACATTGAAGGTTGGACATCAGATCTAGGATATATGGTACTTGGACTTAATTATGGAGATTCTGATGAGGAAGACCATCCCTAAAGGGATTTCGTTATCTTACCTACTGTGGCTGAAAATTTGGCAACCAAGGAGGACCATGAGTCCTTAAAGGGTGAAATAAAAGAAACACTAAGAGAATCAGTGGCAGATTTGAAGAAGATCCTAGTTAATGAAATGAGGAGTGTGGAGAAATTCCTGGAGCTATCTCTGGGATGTGCTATTTCTAGTCCAGTGAAGGGAATGATGGATAAAGATAAAGTATTCCACACTCAAATTGAGAGTTGGACATGAGCTGTGGTGGCTCTAAGACAATCGATTGCTTCATTGACTGCCCTGAACAGTTCTCAAACCCAAGTGAATACTGATATCAGATATATCAATGAAGTAGTCAAGTAGTTTGTGGAAGTTTTTGAGGCTTTTAAGAAATCAGTCAAAGAACATTTGAATATTCAAGATGAACATGTTCGGAAGGTGGTTAGTAATCGAAAAAAATATTTCAAGGAGGCAGTAGCTTTCTCAGTTAAACCCCTTCCCTCATCCAGCTCCACTGTGAACCTTGAACAGATTAGAACTCTTATCCAGAAAGAGTTGTCTATGGCTAGTACCAGTGGAACCTCAGATACTCAGATCCTTGCTACCACTAGTGAAGTTAGTAGTTTTCTTCATGATCACCTATGGGTAGCTACTGCTTCTCAAGAGGCGATTAAGAAAAAATTGGATGCTTACTTTAAGAAGGTCTATACCAATCATCAAATGACCAACCATTTCAATATCTTGATGGATAATTTGATGTTGCCTCTAGTGACTCATGCTTTCAAAGAACAGGTTAGTAAGCTCAGGGAGCATACTCTTGCCTTGGATAAATTCATTGAAAATTGAGATGATTTTGTGTCAGCAATGGAGAGAGGTGGAAGTATTATTATGGATTTCAGGAACCTGTTGCTACCATTCTTGCCTGTGGATGCCAGACCTGTGATTGTACCTCCTACACTTCCTACCTCTGCCTCTGAGGGTACACCTCAATTGACACCAGTACAGGATATTTGATGCTTGACACCTATGATCCCACAGAAGAGCACATATTTCATATCCGGTACAGTTTCAGTTGCTGACCCTCCAGTTGTTCTTTTAGCTATTCTCAATCCATCTACTCAATCTGCCCCTGCACCCTCTTCTGATCCTAAGAGAAAGAATCCTATTAAAGAATATTATTGAGTCATTTTGTATGTTTTTGATTGGATTCACTTGTATTTTTATAATACTGACTTTCTCAGTTTGTATCTTTTGTGAATTAATGGATATTTACACTTACATTATCCACTTTACTATGTTTATGTTTCCTTGCAATATGTTCTCTTTTTTCCTCTACATTTCTCTGATTCTACCTTTCTTTTTGTTAATCATAGAGGGGGAGAAAATGAAACAAATGAGAACTGGGAGTTCAATTGAAAGGAGGAGTAAAATGAGAATTTTGTTTTAAAAGTTTTTCCTAGGAAATTTTTCCTCTAACACTATTTTAATTTTCTTAATACTTTGGCATATGTTGTCATTATCAAAAAGGGGGAGATTGTTGAACCCTCTGGGAGAATTAGTTGAACTCATATTTTGATAATCCCAATTATGTTCACATATATTTTGATAATCCCTATATTGATTAATAGTTAATTACTTATTTCAGTATTTCTATACACCATGCCCATATTCATATATAATAATATTTATATTATCTTCAGAGAATTCGATTACTCGAGGAATATATATTCTAAATTAACCCATTCTACCAATATAATTCTTAAATAGACAAGTCACTGTTATGCAAGTCTACCAATACGTGAAGGACACCGCTACATCAAGTCCACCGGTACAGACAACTCACCGTTATTAAAGTCTACCAATACGTGAAGGTCACCGCTACATCAAGTATACCGATACAGACAAGTCACCATTATCCATGTCTACCGATACGTGAAGGTCACCGCTACATCAAGTCTACCGGTACATACAAGTAACCATTATGAAAGTCTACCGATACGTGAAGTTCACCGCTACATCAAGTCTACCGATATAGAAAAGTCACCGTTACCAAGCCTACTGTTACAGACAAGTTACCGAGGAGAGTCTACCGATACACTAAGGAAGCTACTGGTACATGAAGGCAACTGTTACATGAAATTTCACTGGTACATTAAGTCTACAACTACCGATCAAGTCTACCGACAGACATGAAGTCTACCGATAGAAAGGCTACCGTTACACAAGAGGCTACCGATAAAAAGACTTACCGATACACATGGCTATCGATATCCAGAGCTACCATTTTAAAGAATCTGATTCTACCTTAATTTCTTTATAATTATTTAATCTAACCAATGGTCATATCAGATATATTTTAATGATCAATCATTTATTTAATGAAGGTTGTTGGATGTCAGGGAACCGTACCTCGTACCTAAAAAAAGAAATCATTTTGTTTGCCAGAGCTCGTGCCATAAATACAAGGAGTCCCTATTGCTGCAAAAATATATATATGAAAGACACGAGGAATATACAAGGGATATACAAAAGTGATACAAGTGACATACACAAGAAGAGATCATAGAGATATACATTCACGACCAAGAAGACACAATAGATCATACACACTCAAGCTTACTCAATATGAGTTCATTACATTCACAAGGACATTGAAGAACTTCATCGACTACATCTTCACTGTCTCTGAACCTAGATGTCAAGAAGATGACACTCTAGGAAAAAACCAGAAGTGGACTCAGAACAATTTCTGATCAAATTTGAAGGAGTCCAGAGCTACACTGCAATCCCTAGAGCCATTCTAAACTCTATATCTTACTTAGTGATTTATTATTTACATTACGAGCAGTGTGTGTCATCAGTTTTAATTTACACACACACAGTTTTCTGAACCTCATCTAGAGGATATGTAAATACTCATTCAAACTCTTTTCAACTTCTATTTTTCACTGTGGATATTGGTGGAGGTCGTGTGTGACCTGGACGGCTGTATTTGCTGTTGTTTTTGTTTCCCACGTAGAACTGTGGTAGAGGTCCTTGACCTAGACAATTGTAAACTATTGTGAACCCCGATCTTGGGTGTGGATCCAATTTGTATAAATTGTTGAGAGGACTAAGTCTCGGCTTGAGACTGAACCTCTTGGTCATATCTACTGTGCTTTATTTGATTTTATCTAAAACCTTTTATTCCGCTGTCAAGTGATTTAAAACATCAACTGTTTTTCAAAGTTACTCTGATAATTGAATTAGCAAGTGCTTGCATTATTTGTAAATCATTAAGTTAGTTTCAAAATCTAATCTGATCTTCTGATTAGATTAACTAGGAATTAATCAATACCTTGAGAACCTAATTGAATTTTTTTTAGTTAAAATTCACTACAATACAATTAGTATTTTAAATTGGGGGATTTTTGTAAAGGATTTTAAAACAGAAATTTTAATTGGAACTCAATTCAACCCCCTCATGTGTATCCACTCCGACCAACAGAATAAAATATAGTTTTGAAGATTCTCAGATGCAGAATTACTGACAAGAGCCAAGTGTGGTTCAGATGGGGTTGGAAAAATCTTGAGTGATCAAAGACCCTCTTGCATGTGAAATAGTGAAATTGGCTGTGAAGATGAGGCATCGACTGCTGGTGGTGAAAAGATCCAAAAGAAAGATAAGATGAAATTTGAACATGTTGAAACATTGCCTAAAGTGCTGAAAAAGGAACCATCAATCCAAATTATAAGGAGAATTGAAAATTATCCTAAAAAATTCAGATATTAAATGAAATATAACTATTCTTCCATGGAAGAAGGTATGAGGAGAAATTCAAGTGAGAATACATTTCCTCTCATGAAGTGTTAGTTTTGTGGCTATATGGGCCATATCATGTCTTATTGTGAAGAGGCATGAATCTATTTGAATGAAGAAGATATATGAGTTCAAAAAAAGAGAACAAATTCATATCCTAATTCTTATAGAAGAAATAATTTCTATGGATATTCTTTTCGATGGTCTAACTTTGGTCATAAGGCTACTAATTGTAGGTCGAGAAGGGATGTAGAAACCTCATACCGAAGTTTGAGACAAGTCAAGTCACGTCAGCAAGACAATGTTTCTTTTTCAAACAGGATTTCTCCTCTCAAATAAGATTTTGACTATGATGAACCTGGGTACGTGGAAGGAATAAATGGAAGTCCGTCAGTACTCTATACTCAATCCAATGTCTCATGGAAGGAAAGGAAGAAGATTGAGAAATCCAACCTTGTAGAGGTGGCCCTCAAAGATACAAAGAACAATAGTACCTAGATTCTGGATAGTGGTTGTTCATATCATATGATAGGTAATGTCGGCCTTTTAATTGATATCAAAAGGAAGGTTGATGGTACTGTACGATTTGGTAATGATGTAGCTCTAAAAATCAAAGGGAGTATAAGTACCGAATTAGCTAATGGAGAACTAAATAAGACTGAAGTCCTTTACATAGATGTCCTGCATCATAATCCTTTCTATGTGAGTCAACTCTATGACTCAAGATTATAGTTACATTTAATCAGAAAGGCTACACTATCAAGGGAAAGATAGGAAATTCACTTTTTAAGGGATGCAGAACAGAAGGCAACTTGTATCAAGTTGATAGTGAAGAAAATTTCTGTTACATGATTGTTGAAGAAGAAAAAAATTTGTGGCATCGGAGACTGGGACACATAAATCAAAAATACAGGGAGAAAATATATGAAGTGAGGATTTTCATGGAAACTCCCAACCTGAAGCTTGAGCGTGAAGAGTCTTGTGATACTTGCATTCGTGGGAAGCTGGCTTGTAGTTCATATCTGCCAAAGAAGAAAAGGGCATCTCACCTTCTTGATCTGACTTATACAGATGTTTGTGGGATGATAAATGTTGTTGGAACTCATGGGGAAAGGAACTTTGTCCTTTTCATGGATGATTACAGTAGAATGGCATGTGTGGGGATCATTCATAGGAAAGGACAAGTCCTTGACTACATGAAAACATATCGGTGAATCACCGGGAATGATACTGGATGAACAATCAAAGTGTTGCGATCTGACAATGAAATATAATACACATCCATGAATTGGAAAATTATCTAGAAAAGGAAGGGATACAACATGAGGAAGCTGCTGTGAGAACTCCACAACAAAATGGAGTTGTTGAACATATGAATTGACAGGTGAACAACATGGCATTAACTATGCTGATTAAGAGTCTTATTCCACGACATTACTAGAAAGAGGCTGTTCAAGCTACAATGTATATTCAGAATCGAACATGACTTTATATGGGTGAGAGGAAGACACCATATTAATTTTGTCATGGAAAGAATCCCTCTTTAAAATACTTTCATGTCTTTGGAAGTAAATGCTTCATCAGGAACAAAGAAGGAAATCAAGGGACGTATGGGGACAATGCAGATGATGGAATTTTCCTCAGTTACTCAATGAACAGAAAATCCTACAAATTTTTCAACATGAATTTAGGAAGGATTGTGTAAAGTAGTGATATTAAGACATTTTAATAGAAAATCACAAATGCTTCAATGACGTCATATGCTGATGTAATAGAAAGTGAGGAAAAAATTGAGTGTGGAGAAAATAAAAATACAGAAATAGAGAAAATTGTACAAAACACTCAGCAGTCACGTAATGATATTGACTCAGAAGAAGAATTAGAAGAAGAAACTGTGGTTGAAGAGAATGCAACTGAACCTCACGGGAGAAATTGAAGAGCTGAGATTGATCCATCCAACATAATTAGGGACAAGATTGCACACACTCAAACAAGAAGGATGAGGAATAACACGCAACCTGCATTTCTGTCAGTTGTGGAGCCATCCACAGTCAAAGAAGCTACAAATGATGAATCTTGGGTGAAATCCATGAATGAAGAATTAGATTAGATTGACAATAATTAGACCTGGGATCTTGTCCAGAGACCTGAAGGTCACCATGTGATTGGTACCAAATGGATATTCAAAAATAAGTTTGATGACCATGGAAGTGTCATCATAAACAAGGCATGACTGGTATGTAAAGGATACTCTCAAATTGGAGGAATTGATGTTGAAGAATCCTTTTCTCCAATGGCTAGACTGGAGTCAATCAGGATTTTCCATGCCGTGGCACTCCAAAGAGGATATAAATTATATCAAATGGATGTCAAGACAACATTCTTGAATGGTGTACTTGAAGAAGAAGTCTACATTGAACAACCAGTGGGTTTTGTTCTAGGTACTGATGAAACAATAGTCTGAACACTGAATAAGGTTCTATATGGTTTAAAGCAGGCACCACGGGCGTGGTACTCGTGGCTAGATTCATATCTCAAGAAGCTGGAATTCAAACGAGGGGGCGTTGATCACAATATCATTGTGAAGAATTCCCCAAAAGATCAATTCATGGTTGTAGTCTACATTGATGATATCATATTTGGTGGAAGAAGGCAGAAATTAGTGGATGAAATTTCCAATCACATGAAATTAGAATTTGAAATGTCTATGACTGGGGAGCTCACATATTTATTGGGGCTACAGGTAATTCAATAGAAGGAATACACATTCATTTCTCAGAAAAAGTATTGAAGAGAGATGCTGAAGAAGTATAATATACAAGACTCCAATCCAATTTCGACTCTGATTGCAGTTGGAACTAAACATAGAAAGCATGAGGATGGGGTTTCAGTTGATCCCACCAGGTACAAGAGGATCATTGGGAGTCTACTGTACATGATGGCGACACGGCCATATATTGTCTTTGCCACATGTCTTGCGGCCTTCTTTCAGAGTAATTCAAAGGATGAACATATGGAGGCAGTAAAGAGAATCTCGAGATACATTCAAGGAACACATAACTTTGGGTTATATTTTTCTGCAGGTGGGAACAATGAATTATCAGAATTTTCTGATTCGGACTGGGCTGGTGATGTCGTAGGCAGAAAGTGCACCAGTGGTGGAGCCTTCTATATTGGTCAGAAATGTGTTGGCTGGTTGAGCATGAAACAGGAAAGTACTTCTCTTAGTACTGCTGAAGTTGAGTATATATCCACCACAAAGGCATGCACTGAACTGCTATGGATGAAGCAACAACTAATAGATATAAGTAATGAGGGTAATCAACCAATGGTAATTTACTATGATGACAAGAGTGCAATTGATCTCATGAAGAATCATGTTCAGCATTCTTGATCAAAACATATTAAAATCAGGTATCTCTTTATAAAAAAAAGTTGAACAAGGGGTGATTAATATGGATCATGTGGGAACTGATGAGAAAGTGGATGATATCCTGACCAAGCCACTATCAGCGGTAGTGTTTGAGAAGCATCGGTTGAACCTCGATGTTCATCCACCTCCCAGTGCATAAGGAGGTTTCAAAATACCCCCCTCCCCACGATTTTGATAACTGTTTTTATCTGTTTTTAGATGTGATGCAAGTTTGTGGGGGAGATACTATCCTGGGGGAGTATGGTTTGAGCTGAAAAATGATCATATTTCCAGTCTTTGGATTTATTGTCAATGGCGGAGAAAGGAATAAATTCAGGATTGTCAGTGTACATGTAATACTTCTTTGACACGATGAGAATTCAGTGTTGGCGATAGGATGAGAGTGAATTAATTGGACATGAAATGCTTCTGTGACGCTGTAAGAAAATGTCTTGGGCTTGTGTCTTTGAGAATTCCAAAACACGAGAACCCAATTCAAGCTTCCTCTATTTTTTTCTACACTGAGCATTGCTCACGTAGATATAGAGTGTTGGCAGAGTTGATCCTTACTTTTTTGGTTGCATGTGGATGGTGATCTTTTGAATTTATTTTATTATTGACAACAATCCCAAAGGGGGAGATTGTTGGAAGCATGGCTCTTATATACATGAATTTGATTATGGTTTGAGTTTGTTGTCAATCCTCAGTGGAAGTTTAGAATTTGTACTAGAAAAGTGATCATACAGTTCAAGTAGACAACAGTATATAAGGTGGCACCATCTCCCAGTGTTTTCCAAATTTTTGGGCCTCAAAATCGGAAAATGAATACATGGATTGTTGGTAAAATCAGGTCCGTGCAAAGAGGAAGTGGTGCGCAAAAAAGGAGGGTTGTGCGCGAATTATCTGAGTTGGTCACGAAAAACCGCAGGTTTGCGCGAAAAATAGTGTGGTGCACGAAAATGGGGAACAAGGTTTTTTGCGCAAATAGTGTTTCAGAATCATAACGTCGAAATATAGCAAAGGCATGGGCTGTGCGTAATATCTGGATATGTGCACGAAAAAAATACCAGCCTGAAAAATTACGCGCCAGATGAGAGGTTTTCATGCCAAAGGGGGTTTTTTGCGCAGGGGTTTCTAACACCTATAAATAATAGGTGACCCCCTCATTCCATACAGTTGATGACTTAGAGAAGATCCGAGGTCGGTTTTAAGAAAAAGGATCGCATAAAGGGGTTTGTGTGAAATATTCTGGATTGCGCAGAAAATTCCAGGTTGTGTGAAAAAGGAAGAGCTGCGCGTAAAAAATTGGGTTGTGCGTAAAAGATTCAATTGCACGAAAAATGGTGTTGTTGTGCGAAATATTTTTTACACGCGAAAAGTAAATTTTGCGTGCAATAAGAAGGTTTTTCATGCAATAGGAAGGTTTTTCGCGCAAAGTGTTCGTGTTTTGCGCAATTTTCATTGAATCTTGTCTGGACGTTCTGGTTATCCGGTTCAGTGGTTTTGTGCATTCTAGTGCATCAATTCTAGACTTTGAAGCAGGTAGAGTCTCATGCTAAGTAGAGAAAAATAAATCATTGCAAATCTATTGAGGAGGCCATCACGTCTATAAACTGAGTGTGACTTCACCAAGGGCAGTGAGCCAGGTGGAGTCAACCAGAGTGACCCTAGGGACGCTGTGAGCTATCCCTAATCCTTTTGTAATGGTAGTGAGCCTGGGACAGAGTGATTGTTCCCGAACCATTGTAATCCACATCTTGTGAAGTATAGTGGAATTAGGTACGATCGATTTAACATTCCCAAATGATAAAGGGTTAAATGACTAAATGATATGACTCATGTCAACAAGGTGCACCTTCCTTTTCAGGAGCCAACCTGATTAGAACTCCACAGTTAAGCGTGCTTGGGTTGGAGTAGTGATCAGGATGGGTGACCTTCTGAGATGTTTCCCAGGATGTGTGTGAGTGAGGAAAAAGCACACTAGAAAGGACATGTGTTGGCCTGTGGGGACTATCATTAGTCAGATGACCCGTTCAGGCATGTGGGTGGACCCAGGGGTGGGCCCCACGTGTCTTCGGGGCAACTGGTGGTACCTGGTGGACCAGGACCCGACGGCCATGTTATGTCGGGGTGGTTGTGCTGTCACCGGGACCCAGTTGTGACATTTGGTATCAGAGGAGAAACCCAGCCTTAAGAGCGGTGCACTGCCTGGGTTGATATGTAGGGCCCACAACGAGGGCGTTGTGCTCTAAGGGGGGGGGGGTGTGATTGTAACATCCCCAAATGATAATGGGTTAAATGACTAAATGATATGACTCATGTCTACAAGGTGCACCTTCCTTTTCGGGAGCCTACCTGATTAGAACTCCACAGTTAAGCGTGCTTGGTTTGGAGTAGTGATCAGGATGGGTGACCTTCTGGGAAGTTTCCCGGGATGTGTGTGAGTGAGGACAAAGCACACTGGAAAGGACATGTGTTGGCCTGTGGGGACTATCATTAGTCAGATGACCCGTTCAGGCATGTGGGTGGATGCTAGGGTGGGCCCCACGTGTCTGCGGGGCAACTGGTGGTACCTTGTGGGCCAAGACCCGACAACCATGTTAAGGCGGGGTGGTTCTACTGTCACCAGGACCCAGTTTTCACAATTGACAACCTGTCGGAATATGCTCCTTGGACGTAGCCCTTAGTGGTGAACCAAGTAAAAAGTTTTGTGTCTTCTCTGTTCATGTGAATGTTTTCATTTTGATTATATTAATCATACAGGTTCAACAAGTTCATATCAACGTGGGAACAAGATCCATCACATTAACAGAAAAATTTGTCACCCTGATTCACCCCTCCCCTCTAAGGGTGTCCTGTGGTCCTTCAGTTGTTGGAGTAGGAGAGTATGAAACCAAGATGAGGATTTCGATGCTATTGGATTTTACTCTTTTTTTAATACATTGGTTTTAGTATTTTATTTCCATAATTTTGAATTGTTTGTAATATTTCCTAGATACATGTTACACGTATAATTAATTTATATATATGCTGATGTTGTTTTATACTATCAGTCTTCTGTTGTGTTCTTTTGTTGTATTGTATTAATGCTTATGCTACTCTTTATTATTTGTTATTCCACTGTGTGTAGTCTGCCGATGAGTTCATAGCTTCCCCATTACCAGACCTTGGCCCTCACTTCTAATTGTAAGACTCTACTGTTTGGGTAAATGTGCTTGTGGTCACGTGACCAACCAGATATGGGGCACCTTTGGGTGACACCAGGAACCGGGACATTAAATTGCATAAAAGGTTCTATGGATAATTATGATACAAACTATTCTAAAATATGAAGTATAAATAATTCATGGCACTATCAGAGGATAGTATCGTGGGTAAAATATAAAAAGTTATAGAGTGTGTTTTTATTCTTATATACCTATAGATTGAAAAAAATCATTATATCTTTTAAATACGGTCTTGAAACAAAAATTTTTGTCATAATATCGGTACTTATGATAATATAAATTTTCTTTTTCAACCATGATGTTTATGGATTGGGGGTCTTTAAATGTCTATAGATTACCCACTTTTCATGTGATCAATGTTCTCTATCACTCACCATCGAAACATGATGGTTATAATTATCTTCCAAGTCCTTGTTTTCACTAATTCTCTCTTATTATCTCATGTGTCACCTTGGATAAATAATATTTCATTAAAAACCTAATATTGATAAACATCATTGGAAATGAAAATAAGATACCAATTCACTTTAGATTCAATAATTCTTGGATATAATTATCCTAATGTTGTAAGATTGTATAAGACACAATGGTTGGGTCTGATCCCACTAAAAACCCACTTGGTTTGATATTTTAAATGAAACATTTGATGGAAATTGTGAAAGAATGGATTAGGGAGAGTTTCATTTCCCTTGATGAATAATTGGATTCTTTGAATGGTGATCTTAATTCCATTCAAGAGTTCACCCCCAAACAAGACTTCCCTAAATGACTGACCCTAGAAGAAGATATGTCCTCCAAGCTACAGAGACTCGTTAAACTTAATGAAAATATATAAAAATGCATGTTCAATGACAATTTTCTTAATAAAGGAGATATAAATACTATGTTTTCAATTCACACCAATGATAAAGAATAGAGAACAAGCCCCTCTCTCTATTGAATGATAGAGATGAAATTCTCCTTGAAAGACGTCCCCTTTTCGGTCACATTTTATCGTTTTATGAAAATATCTTCAATGGGCCATCAAGAAATGTAAATATCTAAGAAAGAACCATTCAAAATATTGCCACTGAAGAAAATAGCATGATCGTCACATCAACTTCCCTAGACATTGAAATTAAAAAGTATATTTTTATTCGTAATAAAAGAAGCACTCCTTGGCCGTATGGATTCAAAAACATCTTTTATTAACATATTTGGGAGGAGATGCAACATGATGTTTCAAATATGATCAGGAATTATTTCAATTTTTTTATTTCTCTCTAATTTTTATAATGAACAGTTTATTTCACTCATAGCAATGATTGAGAATTATAGTGACATTATCCAATTCAGACATGTGGATCTTGTCAATGACATACATCAGATCATTACCAAAATCCTAGACAATAGACTTTCCAAAATCATGAAAAAAATCATTTATTGGAAGAAATTTAGATTTTTTAATGGGTTAATCATCCAATTATTCATAATAACTACCATAAAATTTTTGAATATTATTAGTAAATCCACAAGAGGATGCAACATTGCAGTGAAGATCGAAATCAAAAATGCTTTTGATACCATGGATTTGGAATTTATTTTCACTGTTCTTCAGAGCTTGGGATTCAATTAATTTTTTTTTATATGGATTAATAATTTTGTTGTATATTCCCATATTTCCATACCTATCAAATTATTTTAATAGGAATACTTAAATTTCTCAATAGGGGTGAGACATATTGACCCCCAATCTTTCATTATATTCCCATCATAGAATACTATCTCCTTATAATTCTACTACACTTGGTGATAGATGGGGATCTTAAATCCATTAGTGCAGCCCAAGGTATTTCAACACCATCCCACATTTTTGTAATTATATTATTATTTTTATTCAAGGGGATTGCGAAAAAATAAAAAATAGTAACAAACCCTTCCTGCACTATGAGGATATTTTAGGATAAGAAATCAATTTGAGAATATCCTCATATACTTTGGAAAGGACATTTCATATTCAATACTGTTGAGCATGATAGATGACCTGGGGAGAAGAGAGGGATCCCTTCCTTTTAAATTCCTTGGTGTCCCCATGTTTTTCGGAATATCTCTTGCTTCTTCGAATGAAAAATCCCTAAATTTGGCTAGAAGCGCTTGTCCTGTCAAGAATGGGATTATCTCAAAGATGGTTAATTCATTCATGGTCTACTCTAAGCCCGCCTCAATGATAAAATTCATCAATATCATAATCAGCATAATTGTTTAGTGGATTTATTTTTGAAATAATAGTCGTTAAGATCTCATTGAATAAATATTGTATGACTTACGCTCTTTGGGGACATGAAATTAAGATTTTAACACATTAAACAAGTCCCTTTATGCCAAATTCATCTGGAAACATATCAAAAATTACATAAATTATATAAATTTTTTTATACATATGTTTTTTTTGGATAAAATGAATACAGGAAGCTCTAACTACATGGAATCCTAGGTATAGTTTGGGCTAAAAATAGTTTCAAATAAAATTTTCAATCATCCTAATTGGATGGTAAATACTAATTCTTATTTGAATTTATGGACCTCTAATTGGGTTGGAATCCCACTTATAGACATGCTCACATTTGTAATCCCTGATATTAATTTCAGTACGTCCATTAGGGGGGATAAGTATAACATAGAAATTCTCCTAGTGGAAATTATGTAGGCTATTTCCAGTTATGAGTTTCGTAACAAAGAAGATTTTCTTGTTTGAGAACCATATTATAATGGAAAACATGACTCCAAAATCTTTTAGTAATCTCAAGTCCAATTTCCCCACAAATGGATTGGTGAGTAAAATTAAATTGTATCCCCCTTCAATCTTTACTATGTTTTGGGGAATGCATCTAAAAACATCCCTATTGATTCCAGACTACAATTGTTTGGGATATCTATCTTCCCCAGATGTGTTCTTTGTCATCATCACCTTGAGGATCTTGGTCAATTATATATATGTTTTTATTTCACATCATATTTATGGCATTTTGTTGACTTATTTGAAGTCAAACTCCTTAGGGTCACCATCATCAAACAATTCTTCCCTTATTTGATTGAAATTCTATTTTCTAAATAGATTACTACACTTTTCAAAATATCATATGTCGAGCTTATACACACCATCTAGAGAGGCCAAAATAAAGAACTCCATAAGCATGCTATATTAAACATCAATGCTGCAACTACATAAATAGTGATCATGATACAGAATTCCAATTTGATGCACTCAAACTATTGTAATAATTTATTTAGAGATTACATGTTTCTAGGAAGACTTAACGTGACTAAAAATTACAGTCCCCCATGTTGTATGTTGGAGGTATTCTAGTACCCTCCCTTCACTGGATGGAAAAAATGTAATTCTGATATGGCATCACGAGGGAACTCGTGACCAGCATGATATTGTTATATATTCAGGGAATCATTTGGAAATGTCAGTGATTTTTATTATGGACATTGTGTCTTCTCCAAGGCTCTGGAATATGAGATGATTGGTTTCAGTAAGGCTGTTAAGGGAGAAAAAAATGAGCTGGAATTATATTTCAATTGAGTGTGATTCCCTAGATATTGTTAACGCTTTTAGAACTAGGTAGGTTCTCATAGATGGGAAGTTGATGAAAAAATGGTCCAATTATCTCGATAAACTCTCTTCAATGATCTACATCATCCCACAAATCTATCGAGAAGCAAATTAACTCATAGATGCGCTGGAAAATAAAGGATTGAATGTGGAGGTTTGTTTACATTCTAGAGATCTTCCTAATAAGATGCTACCTATTTTACAAGGGGTTAAATGTATTGTTCCCAACTTTAGACTGATGTAATTTTGACCATTTTCCTTTAATTTATTTTAAGATCCTTGATTATCATTTTTCAATAAAAATTATGCTCTCATATTCGAAACACTAATTTTTTGGTGTCCTTGTCATTTAATTTTCCCTCTTGTTATGAAGTTGTCTTCTTAACACCATTTATGATGTGTTTTTTTCAATAATAATATTTTCAAATATCTCACTCATGGTCACTGATATCAAGTTTAAATTTCTATAATAAATTTTAGTTAACATGGGGAAAATGTAACACCAAAATAAATCTAAAAGAATAACCTTTACTTCTACAGTATGAATTACACAAAACAACACTAATATAATAGAATATAATATCATGATAATTTATAATATTTTTACTATTTTACATGAAATTAATCTATGATATATATTAAAATGAATGAAACATCAAATTAGGCTGTGTTACACGCAACAATGACATTATTCGTTGGATTGTGTTTCACAGAAGACTGGGTTTTCCTAAATATTGTCAATATTATTATTAAAATATTATTATAGTTATAACCTAGACATTTGATAGTGGGAATGAATAATATTAAAAAAATTTGGAAAATACTTTTTACATATGTTTCAAAAATTATTTGGTGGCCAATTAATTAGAAATGTATACAAAAACCAATATAAATTTTTTTTTCAAAGAAAACTATTTTATGTGCCCAATGGAATATTATAATAATAAATTATATTATGTAATTTTATTTATTGATATAAAATAAATTAATATTTTATATATTCAATAAACAAATTCAATTCAGAAAATATATTTTGTAGGAATAAAATAAGAACAAATCAAATTTTAAGCAAAAAAGGCTGTATTATTTTAAAAGGTAGGTTTGCCTCCTTTTAATGGAGAATTTTCTTAAAAAATATTTTGACACTTTTATAATTTTATAATAAAAAATATAAATAATTTTTGAAAAATTAATTTCAATATTGTCTTATGTTGAATTTTTGGAGTTTTTTTGAGAAGTTTAATATTTTCATGAACAATAAAAAAAATCAGTATTTTAATTGAAAATAGAATTTTTATTTTAATAATTTATATGTTTAAATTATATTTTTAATTGGTTTTAAAGTATCATTAAATAAAATTTCCATATATTAATCAAATATATTTCATTTGTATTATTTATATATTTAATTTGGTTATAAAAACATTTCATACTATATAATATTTTTAAACTAAAAGCCAATTGTTTTGTCCCACCAATGAGATTAATTTTAAATTAATTTCTTCTAATTTTGTGATTGAAATTTGTAAAAAGGGATTCAATATTTTTAATAATAATTATTTAAAATATCAATAAATAGAATCTTAGTTTCTTACCAATAATATTTTTGAAAATAGTAAAAATTAATTACCGCAATTACGGTGAAAATTAGTTTACTTAATGTTTAAAATTTAATCTTAAGGGGAAAATGAACAAATAAACATGTCCAAAACCTATCTTATTTTAATATTTAGAAGATATTACCACATGGATAAAATATATTCATTATTGTAGGAACATTATACAAGGGAGACAACCTAATAGTGTATACCTTTTAGTACATACAAGATTGCGACTCCTCTGCTATAAATGGATTAACAACCTCCTCCCATATTCACACCTATAAAAACATATGGGTCAACTAAACTGAGAAAAAAATCTATAAAAATTACTCCCATAATCTTATAGTCCTCACTTTGGGAAGAAATCAAACCAAGGAAGTCATTTAGTGTACACTAGAAATAGTTTCATGAAGAAGTAGTGTTGTTCGGTAATGAGAAATTTTTTTCATATTACATTATCCTTATATTGTTATTATATGTTATTTATATAATAACATCCATATCCAAAAAATAATGATATTTTTTTCTCTTAATGATATGTCCAAAAAATTCTTGTACTTTCATCACATGGTATACACAATCATCATTTGTGTGTATGGCTAACTACCACATCATGAACCGATATTGTTTGTTCTTCAGTTATCACCTTTAGTGATGAGGAATAATGATTTATTTATTTATTATATATTATATATATGTTACTTATAATTTATGAATTATTATATAATTATTTCATAACACATAACTTCATTCTTTCAATTTCTCAAGAATATGATAACATCTTTTTTTGATGTGTGGACTACTGTCTTCTCAAAGTAATTTGACTCATTCACATTATAACTGAAATGAATTAAAAATTGGTTTAATAAATATATGTGATATATATTAATAACATTTGGTAAATAAATAATAATAATATATATAACATTTATTATTATTTCTTTTATTATGATAAGAATGTTGAAGTAGTGTTCAATGCTTACGTACGACATACCGTCTCCACGAATGATGCATTTCATATTCCCATCACTAAATTTTATGAATTAATATAAATACAAATATACTAAAATATACGATATATATACATATCTCGTATAAATTATTGATATTATTAAAATGTGGTATATGTGAGAGTATAAAAAAGAACATGTCAAAACATACTTGAAAAACATAACAATTAACACCCGAAACAAAGATAACAACAAATTATTATTAATAAATTGGTAATAATATTACATAAAATAATCATAGATGATATAATAAATACTAACATGTTTATTTAATATGTTAATAAAATGATAAATACCATTATATATGATTTTGAAGAATGTTCAATAGAATTGGAGCGTAAGGTATGGGATTTCGCCTCAGTTTACAATCCACTGAGACTTTTTTGTTATTATGGACCAATACACATATATGTGGTGTATATACTACCCATTTTACATGTAATATCATGAATAATTTATTATTAATTTTATTTTAAGTTTTTATTTTAATTATTTCATCCCATTAGATTTTACATGAAATTAATCAAATGGATGATGTTATTGTGTAATATCACTTTCTATTGTTATTATGAATATTACCTTGATACAATAACTTTATTATAATAATTTTTTGATGGTAATTACATATATCTTAAATATCAATATTATTTAATGATTTATATTTTTATTTCCTAAAACACATACCATTTTTTACATATGGTGTTTATTTGAATGTTGTTTGATTAACCAGGGAAATATTAATGAATCTGTATCCTTTAATCAATTTGGATATTCGATAATATTATTATATATTAATTAAATCGATTATTCATTTTATAATGAATAATTTGGAATGTTATTTCTTGGGTTTGGGACCATTTAAATAAATCTCCTCAATATATTGGTAGTCTAATGAGATGAATCAGTTGGCCAAAATCGGATGGGTTTCTTCCTAATATGCTAAACCATATTGTGAAAGGTCTTGATAGTAAAGGTACCATGTACCTACATTGGTGGAAATGCTACCTATACCAACACTTTATTACCAATGCATTAAAAAACCGTTGATATAATGATTCTATACCAAATGATCTGTGAAACCTTTGGTATAGAGTAATATAAGTTGGGTTTTCCCAATGGATTTAATAAACCATTGGAAAAAACACCTCCATACAGACAATTCATGAGAATCATTGGGATAGACCTATCTAAAACCCCTTACCATCATGACCCTTCTCCCATTCACACATCCCCTCATGCTCTATGTTTATATTCCTACAGTACCGCTCCCCCCCACTGCTGCTCCCATCCTGACCCCCTCTCACCGCCACTCCCATCCTGACCCCCATCACACTCTCATCCCCATCGTGCACCCCTCCTCCCATTCCAACTCTATCACGCCTCTCCCCACTCGTCACTCCCCACTCATCACTCCTCACTCATTATTGCTCGCCTCTCCCATCATCCCATCCAGATCCCTAACAGTCGTCACTCGCCCCTCCCCCTCAAACTCTTCACTCTAAATGTCACATGCAAGATGTGCACAGACGTAACATTTTTTATTTCAGATGATTCTATTTTTGGGCCACTCATTGATTTCAAGTATTGTGAAATCAATAATTTATGATAGATATTATTTTATAATTAGTAATAGGGGAACCCAAAATAAATGTTTCATATTCTTTTTTAGGGTTATTCAATGTTCCATATTCAATGATTCCAATTTTTAAGATTAAGAGGGGTTATTCATCAATTTTACTATAATTAAGAAGGGTCAGTCATACCTTATTATTATTTCACATTGATCCATTGAGGTATTAAAATGTTTTATATTCTTCCAAGGGGTTATTTCCAAAATAAATTTTATTATTAATTCAATATGAATTTTCAATTGGGGCTTTATGCTGTCGAGATTTATTGATGCATTGGGAGTGACAGAGCAGAATAACCACCCTATATTAAGTATTAATTATGAAAAATAAATTTCATTTCCAAAAAATAAATATGTGATGTGTTTGTTAAATGAAATTTCTATTAGATTTTTTATATACCCATAGGTGTAGTCATAAGTTTGGTGTATCAACTTCTATGTTATAACACTAACTGATGCTTTTTTCTCAACACTGAAGGATTTTTTTATAGCTTACAAGTTTTTATTTTTCTTTTCACTATCCTATTTATCATATTCAAAACATTTTATGTTGAACAAGTAGGGTTTTCTTTTAATTTTCATGCTTACTACTTTTTGAAAATTTGATATTCACTTGAAAAATTATATAACTCTCAATGTTTTTTCATTTTTTTAGTTTATCCTTTTATAACTCATCAGACCATATGGTCAAAAATTCTTATTTATCATATTTATACTTCTTCAAAGTTGTGTATCCATTGATAGTAAATAATTTAGAACATGAAAACATTAGATATTTTCCCTTACCACTAATCAAATACTTTGGACTATGAATCTAAGACATAGATATGATAGCTCTGTGACCAACATAATTACACCTTCAATAACCTTTTTAATTGCTTTTCATTTTCCTTTAGAAACCTCTTTGAATCCTCTTTAGATACATCAACTACCAATCCAATTATAAATTCTATTTCATGGATGGTTTGCATATTTAGTTCCAAATTTCTATACTAAAATTTGATGATAATTATTTCTCTTTTTAAATAGTATATCAACAATACTTTTTTTTATTATAATGAAAATCTACTTTAAGGGTAAGTAGGAACCAACATAGACTTCCTTCAGTATCATGTCATGCCATCACATTTTTTTAAATAGACTATGATGTAGAATGTTCTACCATAATAGAATCATATTCTCTACACTAAAACCCGTTGATGCTCATCTCTTTTCAATTACCACTTGGAAGGGTCTTTTTCAACATTTATCTTCATTTCACACCTCAAGGTAGGCTTTTTATCCTATTTTAACTACTTATTAAATCATGGAATCCACATTACATTAAAATATGCCTCATTTTGATATTCGGCATACCAAAATTCATTATAATAGTGAACATATACATTTCAATATTCACAAATATTATCAAGGCTTTCAAATATGTTTATAAGAGTTAAAGTTTTCTCATTAAGTGAAAACTAATTTTTCATAAATGTTTTTTTATTAGTTTTAACTGTTCCGGTAACATCCCAAGAAAGTAATGAATAATAGATATTTTTATCTATGTCTATTAATGAATTATATAGTGTTTTAGAGGCTTAAAATGAAAATAAATCCAATCTTATGCATGGAATACACTAATATTCTTAAAAGATTGTTTTACTGCCTTTTGATGGAAAAACATTTTTAAATCAAAATTTTGACAATTTAATAATCTATATCTGAAAAAATTAACATATTCATTATGATTGGGAAATTTAAATTTACATTGGATAAATTTTTGGTATTTTTCTTACAATGTTCATTTTTAATGAATAGTGAAAATACTGCATTTTACATCAAAACTATTTTTTCCTTTAATTTAATTATATGGTTAGATTATATTTTTAATTGGTATTAAAGTGTAATATGAATATATTTTTACCATTTAATCCAATGGTGGTCATTAGGATTAATTTCACTTTGGAATTTGGCATAAACTAATGCCATACTTTTCATAGATATTGTTTCAAAAAAACCCGCTATTTGTTTTGACAATGGAAATTATTTTTTAAATAAATTATTGCAATTTATGTGTTTGGAATTTGGTAAAATGGATTGAATATTTTGAATAATAATGTCCAAATTATTTAATCAAGGCTCTTTTGTTTTTGGACCTTATGAATAGTAACAACGAAAATTATCTTTAATTATCTGGATTAATGAGTAATCGTGTAGTTAAGGATAATAAATTAATATCATAATAATAAACATAATGACACCAACATGTGTCCTAATTCTACTGGTTGTCTCATTTCCGACCATGGGATGTCTTGTTCCAAACTTGGGGACCCCATGGAATCACTTTTGTGGAAAGTGACTTGTTATCTTTTTATTTTTTTAAAGAAAGTAAATATAACAAGAATGTATCACCTGATTAAAACATTTTTAATTTTATCAAAATAGATGATATTTTAATCTATAAATATTCATTGGAAAGATAAAACTATTTCATAAATCATAGTATTTTTTCATAATTTTTAGACTTTAAATAAATTAAATTATTTATGATATCATGATGATGCAGCGATTACCTCATTAATAAAGGATTTAAATAAAATGAAATGATAATGTAAAATCTATGACCTAAACATGTCCAAAACCTATTGGATGGGTGGATTACGAACCCTTATCACCTTAAACTCTAATTATATCAATGTGGGACCTTTTTAATCCGATAATCATATTCAAATAAAGTAACATTTCTTTACTTTCCAAGAGTGTCCCTCCTCTCCTCTTATAAAAGGCCCCCACCTCTACCTCCTTACCCACACTTACAAAGCCTTTGGCTCGGCCAAACCCTACTCATTTTGTCTCTCCGCTTCCCTCTCTTACTCCTTGAAGCCTCACTTTGGGCAGAAGTCTTTCCAAGGAAGCCATTGAGCTCAAACCAAAGGGAGTTACCCGATTTTAAGGTAATGTCTTCACTTGAGTCCTTTTGTTTTATTTTTCTTCTGCAACCCCCTAACCTCTTTTTATTCATTTATTTTTTAACAACTCCAATATCTTAAATATACTAGGATTTTGTTATAAAAAGGATTTGAGCAACACTTACAGACATCTACATCTAATGGTTAAAGGACATACTGTTTCCGTGGATTGTGAATTTATGCCTCCCAAAACGATGATTGCTCAACATTCTTTTAACACCTCCAAAGGTGGCCATTAATATGTCACTATATTTATATATGATATATAATATGTTTATGTTTTCCTTAAGCTTCTGTATATTTTATTTTGGACATACCTTTATGGTATCTATTATGGGTAAACACGATATATTCATTTAAGGAAGTGCGGACTACCGCCCCCTCAAAGTGATTTGATTCGTTAAATACCATATATGGGACGTATAAAGGATGTAGTTATGATATTATATATGACATTACACTAGAATTATAATATACCTTTATATCATTATGATTCCATTCTATAAAATACAAAATACAAATGAAAGTAGCGTTCATGCGTACGTACGGCTTACCGTCTCCATGAACGGTGCATTTCATTTCTTACCTCTAAATGATTATGTAATATTATATATGCATGAATGTACTGGATATATATGACATATATGATATCTACATCATGAATACCATTCTGGATATAATGGATACATGAACAACTTGTAATTATAATGGGCTTATTTTTGACTCAAGTACCAATGATCATTAAAACGACTGTTATTAACTTAAATAATTACATAGTGTTCATGACATGGAAATAAGTGATATAAAAGGAATAATTAACTTAAAAAAAGGTTCTTAAGAAAGTATAAATTAACTCAAGTTTATTATTCTGGACATTAAAGAACGATCGAGTCATGTCGGACCCGAGGTATGGGACTTCGTCTCAATCTCCTTTCATTGAGGCATATTTTGTTTTATACACAACCTTCTTTTATATGGTGTATAAACCCCTTTGACATTTATGTTTATTCAAATGGAATATTTTTTATACTAAGCGTTTAATAAACTACAAAAGAGAATGTTTTTATCGTACGTATGCGGCGACAACGACTTCTCCGCCGTCGTGACCATTATTTGAGTTTCGGCTTCCTCTACATGCCATACCTTCTTTATAAAAGAAAAATAAATACCATGTTTTACTTTTCTTTTATTTTGGTATTGAAAATTGTTTTCATACTGTTTTTAATATATCAATGTGTTGTATTGATATCTTGTGATTGAAATGTGGAAATGTTATGTTTCCTTTATGCATGTTTTATGTGATACAATTATGTTATGGTTCTTGGGCATTATTATGAAGACGGGTGGTTCCGTGATAAACTAAGGGCAGGTGAGCCCGATATAGCTCTCCAATTCATTGGGTAACGCAAAGGAGTGAAACATTAAGGTTTCTCCAAAGAGATTTAGGGAATATACTGTGATGGGTATTCCAAACGTAACTCAGAGGGTTACTCCCTACGTAAGAATGTTACGAATGCCTCAAGTTACCTTTATGTCTTATGATTTATATGATTTATTCATGATTTGATGAGGTATGTTATAGTGCTTATGTTTTATGGGTAAAGTATGATTTCATTCTTATGTATATATTTACCCATGTTTCCTTTCCATATTTTTATATCCCTTACTGAGATTTTTATGATCATCCCAAGTTTTTTTGAAATGTTTTTCACAAGACAAGGGAAAGGTACATGATATGATGATAGTGTCAAGGAAGTGTCAAGAAAGAATCCATGTTTTATTTTAAATATGTTTCCATTGATGGGAAAGAAGAATACTATCTTTATGTAACCACTTTGTTTATATGTGGAATGTAATGCAAGTTTTATGATCTAATTCTCTAAAACTCTAAACCTGAAAAGATCCTCAATGTGTAATCTTGTAATAACTCAAGATTAAGTAAGGTTTAAGGCTGGGGCCTTATAGTTGGTATAAAAGGTCGGTTTAGATAACTTTAGAAGTTAGAATTATATTAAATGATTATCCAAAAATATTTTCTTTGAAATGATATAGCATTTGATGATTACCATGTTGCTTCATCTAAGACATGTTTGTTCAAAATGGTTTTCCGCAGAGGAAACAGGGAAGCAGTGCTAGGAAGGCAAACAGAAGGAAATAACCTTCCGAATCAGCATCCCGAGATGGTCGGAATTGGAACGGAATAGTTTGTTGCAGTAATGGAGCAGTTGACTCAAGCGATAAATGTTGGTGGTATCCATGCACAAGATCATCCAGATCAACCGCAGAGGAACATGTCAATGGTGGAACATTTTATGAGGCAACATCCCCCATCATTTAGAGGATCATCTGACCCTGTTCTTGATGAAGGGTGGATTAAATCACTGGAGAAGATTTTCAATGTCATGGGGTGTTTAGACCATCAAAAGGTTAGTCTTTATATTTACCGTTTGGAGGGTGAGGTAGATCTGTGGTGGTCTATGGTTAAAAATATCTGGGATGCCGATGAGATTGATGCTCTTGACTGGGATGAATTCAAAGGTATGTTTCTTGAGAATTATTTTCCTAAGGCTGTTCGACTTAGGATGGAAAAGAAATTCTTGGAATTGAGGAAAGAGGAAGACTCAGTGGCTTCCTATGAAGAAAGGTTCACTCGATTGGCAAGGTATGCTCCAAATTTTATCCGAGACCTTGATAGTAAAATCAATCATTTTTACTCAGGATTAAAGCCAAAATATCGAAGGGCATTAGCTTCTCGTGAGATTAAAAGTTATGAAAAGCTTGTTCGATGTGCTGAGAAGGTGTAAATGGAGTTTGCCGATGATCAAGTGTTCTATAACAACCAGCAGAAGAAGAGACCAAGGTGGCAGGATAAAGGGAAGAATTCTTCAAAAAAGTCTGATGGTAAGAAATCTATGTTTCCAGTTTGTGATAAATGTGGCAAAAGGCATCCTGGGGAATGTATTCTGAATTAGGGAAAGTGTTACCGATGTGGTAAGATGGGACAAAAGGATCGTTATTTGCACTGAAAAAGATTAGGGTGATGGTAAGACCAAATTTGATTTACAGTTAGTGAAATGTTTTAAGTGCAATGAGATGGGTCACTATGCAAATGAGTTTCCAAAAAAGAGCTTGAGTGATGGAAAGTAGTTAGACTACAAGAAGAAAGGGGTGGTGAAATCCTTTTCAACTACTTCAGCAGATGTCGGTCCATCAAATGAAGTTGTATCAGGTACTTTGTTTGTTTTTTCAGATTATGCCAGTGTGTTGTTTGATTCGGGGTCTACACATTCTTTCATCTCTGAAATCATTTCTAGTAAAATGGGAATGCCATCTCAAGAAATGACTCCTGAACTATTGGTAAAAACACCTGGGGGAAATGTTGAGGCAAAATGAATTTATATGAATCTTCCTATCCTTATCTATGGAAAGAACCTACTTGAAAACCTTATTGTTTTACCTCTAGTAGAGTTTGATGTTATCCGGGGTATGGATTGGCTCTCTATTTACCATGCTAAGATTGACTGTAGAGCTAAAGAAGTTTCTTTTTAGAAAGACTTTCAGTTTTTGTACAAGAATGAACCCTTACTATTGATAACTTATCATGAGGCCAAGAAACTTGTAAAAGATGGAAATGAATGTTACCTTGCACACATCGTTGAAAATAAAGGAACTGTTCAGATTAATGATGTGCCAGTGGTAAATTAGTATCCTGATGTTTTTCCTGATGAGTTTCCTGGAATAATACCAGATCGGGATGTTGAGTTTACTGTTGACTTAGTTCCTGATGCTAATCCAATTTCAAAACCCCCTTATCGAATGGCTCAAATTTAAATTTTAGAGTTGAAGGAGAAATTTCAAGATTTATTAGAAAAATGTTTCATTCGACCTAGCACATCACCATGGGGTTCTCCTGTTTTATTTGTTAAAAAGAATAATGGTTCAATGAGTCTTTTCATTGATTATAGAGCCTTGAATAACATCATTGTTAAGAACAAATATCCTTTGCCTCATATCGATGATTTGTTTGATCAGCTCCAGGGAGCTCAGTATTTTTCAAAGATTGACCTGAGATCAGGGTACTATCAGCTGAAGGTAAAGAAAGAAGATGTTCCGAAGACCGCGTTCCGTACAATATATGGCCATTATTAATTTGTAGTAATGCCTTTTGGGCTAACCAATGCACATGCTGTGTTCATGGACTTAATGAATACAATTTTCCATGAGTTCTTAGATAAGTTTGTGGTGGTTTTCATTGATGATATTTTGGTGTTTTCTAAAAGTAAAGAGGATCATGAAAGATATGTAAGGGTAATCTTGCAAACCTTAAAAGAAAATAAACTTTTTGGAAAATTCAGCAAGTGTGAGTTTTGGTTTCAACAAATTTCTTTCCTTGGTCACATTGTTTCTAAAGATGGGATAACTATTGATCCTGTAAAAACAAAAGTTGTAGAAGACTGGCCAAGACCCACAAATGTAACTGAGATTCGTAGCTTCCATGGTTTGGAAGGATATTACCGAAGGTTTGTTAGAAATTTTTCACGGTTATCTAGTCCAATGACTAAGCTAACTCGGAAGGATATTAAGTTTATCTGGACAAAAGAATGTGATAATTGTTTTCAGGAATTGAAAAGAAGATTGGTGAATGCTCCAGTTTTGGCACTACCTTCCAGGAATGGTGAGTTTGTTATATACAGTGATGCTTCATTGAAAGGACTTGGTTGTGTCCTAATGCAGAATGATCAGGTAATTGCTTGTGCTTCACAACAGTTAAAAACTCACGAGTTAAATTACCCTACACATGATTTGGAATTAGCTGCTGTTTTTTTTTTGCTTTAAAAATTTGGAGGCATCATTTGTATGGAGTAAAGTGTGAAATATATACTGATCACAAAAGTTTAAAGTATATATTCACTCAGAAAGAGTAAAACATGAGACAGAGTAGATGGCTGGAATTAATCAAGGATTATGATTGTACAATTCATTACCATCCCGGAAAAGCAAATAAAGTGGCTGAAGCTTTGAGTCGAAAAAGTAATGCTTCATTAGAAATGTTGCATTTGGAATGTGATCGTTTGTTTAAGGATTTGATGAACATTGGAAAAGAATTTGTTGGTGCAGGAAGTTATTCTATTTTGTTTCAGGTATCAGTGAGATCATCTCTATAAAATAGAATCAAGCAAGCATAGAAGCAAGACAATGAGTTGCAGAAAAAGGTAGAGCTGGTTCAGAAAGGTATGTTTCCTAAATTCAGCATTGATAGTGATTGCGTTTTGAGATTTTGGAAGAGATTTTGTGTGCCTTGTGATTCACAGTTGAAGAGAGATTTGTTATATGAAGCTCATAGTTCTCCGTTTTCAGTTCATCCTGGCAGTACTAAGATGTAAAAAGATCTGCGGGAGTGTTATTGGTGGGATGGAATAAAAATAGATAATGCTAATTTTACTATGAAATGTTTAACCTCTCAGCAGGTTAAAGCAGAGCGGCAGTTACCGAAAGGGATTCTTCAGCCTTTACCAGTGCCGGAGTGGAAATGGTAGAATATATCCATGGACTTTGTTGTGGGATTACCGAAGACATCTCGAGGTAATAATGCAATCTGGGTTATTGTTGATCGCTTGACCAAATATTCTCATTTCCTTGCTATATGAGATACTTTTTCCCTAGATCAACATTCCCTTTTGTATATTAAATAGATAGTCAGGTTACATGGAGTTCCCCTCTCCATTGTATCTGATCGTGAACCCAGGTTCACTTCTAACTTTTGGAAAGGCCTTTAGAAGTCGTTGGGTACTGAATTAAATTTTAGTACAACATTTCATCCTCAATCAGATGGGCAGTCAGAATGAACAATTCAGACCTTGGAGGATATGCTACGAGCTTGTTTGATGGATTATCAGGGAATTTGGGACCAACATCTTTCTTTGGTTTAATTTTCATAAAATAACAGTTTTCATTCTAGTATACAGATTGCACCATTTCAGGCATTATATGGGAAGCGATGTCGAACTCCAGCTTTCTGGGATGAAGTGGGTGAAAGGAAGTCGATGGGACCAAAATTGGTAGAAGAGTTGGCAGAAAAAGTTCAGCTGATACAGAAACACATGAGAACAGCTCAGAGTAGGAAGAAGAGTTATGCAGACAACAGGAGGAAGGATCTAACTTTTGAGGTAGGTGATCATGTTTTTCTCAAAGTATCACCTTGGAAAAGTGTGATACGATTTGGTAAGAAAGGAAAGCCGAGTCCAAGGTTCATTGGACCAAATGAAATTCTAGAGAGAGTTGGATCAGTTGCATACCGGGTGGCTTTACCTCCGAGTTTATCTCAGGTACACAATTTTTTTCACGTTTCGATGTTGAGAAAGTACATGCCAGATCCATCTCATGTTTTGAGTCCAGAGGTAGTTCAGCTGGAAGAGAACCTATCTTATGAGGAACAACCGGTCCATATTCTTGACCACAGGGAGCATGTGTTACGGAATAAAGTGATTCATCAGGTAAAGGTTTTGTGGAAAAACCACATGATGGAAGAGGCAACATGGGAATCTGAAAATGCAATGAGGGATAAGTACCCCCATTTTTCGATAAGTAAATAAATTGCGGGGACAAAATTTTCTAAAGGGGGGAAGGATGTAACATCCCATGTAAGTAATGAATAATATATATTTTTATCTATGTCTATTAATGAATTAGATAGTGTTTTAGAGGCTTAAAATGAAAATAAATCCAATCTTAATCATGGAATACACTAATATTCTTAATAGATTGTTTTACTACCTTTTGATGGAAACCCCTTTTTAAATCAAACTTTTTACAATTTAATAATATATATTTGTCAAAATAAAAATATTAATTATGATTGGGACATTGAAATTGACATTGGATAATTTTTTTGTATTTTTCTGACAATGTTCATTTTTTAATGAATAGTGAAAAAATATTGCATTTTACATCAAAACTGCTTTTTCATTTAATTTAATTATATGGTTAGATTATATTTTTAATTGGTCTTAAAGTGTAATCTGAATATATTTTTATCATTTAATCCAATTGTGGTCATTAGTATTAATTTCACTTTGGAATTGGGCATAAACTAATGCCAAACATTTCATAGATATTGTTTCAAAAAAACCCCATATTTGTTTTGATAACGGGAATTATTTTTTAAATCAATTATTGCAATTTCTGTGTTTGTAATTTGGTAAAATGGATTACATATTTGGAATCAGAAGGTCCAAATTATGTAATCAAGACTCTTGTTTGTGGACATTATGAATATTAATGATGGTAATTATCTTTAATTATCTTGATTAATGAGCAATCGGGTAGTTAAGGATAATAAAATAATATCATAATAATACAAAAATGACACCAACATGTGTCCTAATTTTACTGGTTGTCTAATGGCCGACCATGGGAGGTCTTGTACCAAACTGGGGGACCCCATGGAATCACTTTTTTGGAAAGTGACTTGTTATCTTTTTATTTTTTTTAAATAATGTAAATATAACAAGAATGTATCACATGATTAAACCATTTTTAATTTTTCCTAAATAGATTATATTTTAGACTATAAATATTCATTGGAAAGATAAAATGATTTCCTACATCATAGTATTTTTTTCCTAATTTTTAGATTTAAATAAATTATATTATTTATGGCATCATGATGATGCAGCGATTACCTCATTAATAAAGGATTTAAATAAAATGAAATGATAATATAAAACCTATGACCTACACATGTCCAAAACCTATTGGATGGATAAATTTAGAAGCCCTATAACCTTACCCTCGAATTATATCAATGTGGGACCTTTCGAATCCGAAAATAATTTTCAAATAAAGTAACATTTCTTTACTTTCCAAGAGTGCCCCTCCTCTTCTCTTATAAAAGGCCCCACCTCTACCTCCATACCCACACATCCAAAGCCTTTTGCTCGGCCAAAACCTGACCATTTTGTCTCTACACATCCCTCTCTTAATCCATGAAGCCTCAATTTGGAAAGAAGTCTTCCCATGGAATCCTTTGGGCTCAAACCAAAGGGAGTTACCCGATTTTAAGGTAATGTCTTCACTTGAGTCCTTTTGTTTTTTTGCTTCTCCAACCCCCTAAACTCTTTTTATTCATTTCTTTTGTAAAAACTCCAGTATATTCAATATACTAGGATGTTTTTATAAGAAGTATTCGAGCAACACTTACACACACCTACATCTAATGGTTAAAGGACATACTGTTTCTGTGGATAATGAAATTATGCCTCCCAAAACGATGATTGTTCAACATTCTTTTAACACCTCTAAAGGTTTCCATTAAGATGTCACTATATTTATATATGATATTTAATATGTTTATGTTTTCCATAAGCCTCTGTATTTTTTATTTTGGGCATACCTTTATGGTTTCCATTATGGGTAAACGTGATATCAGCATTTAAGGAAGTGCAGACTACCGCCCTCTCAAAGTGATTTGATTCGTTAAATACCATATGTGGGATGTATAAAGGATGGATTTATGATATTATATAATATATTACACTAGAATTATAATATACATTTATATAATTATGATTCCATTCTATAAAATATGAAATAGAAATGAAAGTAGCGTTCATGCGTACGTACAGCTTACCGTATCCATTAACGGTGCATTTCATTTCTTACCTCTAAATGATTATGTAAAATTATAAATTCATGAATGTACTGGATATATATGAAATATATGATATCTACATCATGAATACCATTCTGGATATAATGGATACATGAACAACTTGTAATTATAAAGGGATTATTTTTTACTCAAGTACCAATGATCGTTAAAATGACTGTTATTAACTTAAATAATTACATAGTGTTAATGACATGGAAATAAGTGATATAAAAGGAATAATAAACTTAAAAAAGGTTCTTAAGCAATTATAAATTAACTCAAGTTTATTATTCGGGACATTAATGAACCATCGAGTCATGTCGGACCTGAGGTATGGGACTTCGTCTCAATCTCCTTTCATTGAGGCATATTTTGTTTTATACACAACCTTCATTTATATGGTGTATAAACCCCTTTGACTTTTACGTTTATTCAATAAGAATATTTTTTTTATACAAAGCATTTACTAAATGACAATAGGGAATGTTTTTGTCATACGTATGCAGAGACAATGACTTCTCCGCCGTCGTGACCATTATTTGAGTTTCGACTTCCTCTACAAGCCATACCTTCTTTTTAAAAGAAAAATAAATACCATGTTTTACTTTTCTTTTATTTTGGTATTGAAAATGGTTTTCATAATGTTTTTATTATATCAATGTGTTGTATTGATATCTTGTGATTGAAATGTGGAAATTTTATGTTTCCTTTATGCATGTTTTATGTGATACGATTATGTTATGGTTCTTGGGAATTATTATGAAGACGGGTGGTTCCGTGATAAACTAAGGGCGGGTGAGCCCGATATAGATCTCCAATGCATTGGTTAACACGAAGGAGTGAAACGTTAAGGTTTCTCCGAAGAGATTTAGGGAATATACTGTGATGGGTATTGCAAACGTAACCAAGAGGGTTACTCCCTACATAATAATGTTATGAATGCCTCAAGATACCTTTATGTCTTATGATTTCTATGATTTATTCATGATTTGATGAGGTATGTTAAAGTGCTTATGTTTTATGGGTAAAGTATGATTTCATTCTTATGTATATATGTACCCATGTTTCCTTTCCATATTTTTATATCCCTTACTGAGCTTTTTATGCTCATCCCAAGTTTTTTTGAAATGTTTTTCACAGGTCAAGGGAAAGGTACATGATATGAAGATAGTGTCAAGGAAGTGTCAAGAAATAATCCATGTTTTATTTTAAATATGTGTCCATTGATGGGAAAGAAGAATACTATCTCTATGAAGCCACTTTGTTTATATATGGAGTGTAATGCAACTTTTATGATCTAATTCTCTAAAACTCTAAACCCGAAAAGATCCTCAATGTGTAATCTTATAATAACTCAAGATTAAGTAAGGTTTAAGGTTGGGGTCTTATAATTACCCCATTTTAATATTCTCTTAAACAAATTTTATATGTATATATATTATACAAGCAATCAATGTCTGTGTTCCCAAACATCCCAAAACTCCAATATTTTACAATAAATATTGTTTCCTTCCCCTTGGAGGTAGTTTTTTCATATTTATTTCATTGATGTCTATGGATAGACTCAAAAAATGGATTGGTTTGGGTAACTTATCTTCATACATATTCTCACATCCACTATTAATGTATGGGTGAGTTTCGTTATATTTTATATCACTGGGTTTTTCATGGACTTTGATAATTGAATAATACTTTCAAATAAAAAGTACTCTGAAATTATAAAATTAGTAGTGTAGTGGGATAAATTATTCCATGAGGATGAAGTGTATGATCTCCAAATGTTCTAAATATTTATTATATACTAGTATGAATCTATTTTTAGAATAAAATATTCAATGTGATTTAAGTGGTAAAAATTTTCTTCTCAGTTCTTTGGGCAGGTTCATCTTGTGCTGATTCTAGATTCATCATGTTTTGGTATAAGCTACAATCACATCATAATGTGGTAAAATTTTCTCAACCTTGAATAATTTTAAACTCTCTTAATATTATAATTTTATTCTTTATTAATTTTTTAATATCTAGAAGTAATATATAAAGATATTTAATCCGTTTTGTTATCATATGTAGCCGAAAATCATTGATTTTCATAGTGACTTTATACTAATCAGCTAATTTAGGAAAGCTTCTATAATTTCCACATATCTAATCTAATGAAATTTTATAGATACGGAGCTATAATAAATTTATCTCTTATCAAGAATCATCAATAGTTGAGCACATGCTACTCAGTTCATCTTGGATTAAAAAAAGTTTAATCTTCTGTATTCTAGAGAAGATTGTATGGATTAATCGATTGGGACTATATTGGAGAATATATAATTAGCACATATTACCAATAATAGTTAGGAGTTTGGTAGTTTTAAGACTAAAACATGTAATAATATTGTGTCCCTTTTCATTGTTATATTTTTGTTGATGTATTTTGAAGCTTATAAATAAATTATATATTTTGATTATGTGAGGTACTATATATCGTAATTTCATAAGAAAACACTTGGTTCACATCTTAGTTATGGATGTATTTGAATGATGAATTCATGACCCAATAATGGATCACTATAAAATGAATCTATTATATTAGTGACTATGAAAATTAATAATTTTGTTTTTTAACAGATCTAAGAAGGGATTATATGTTAGATTCTAGCTAGATATTGGATGAAAACATTATCGTGGTATAATTCAACTATACTGACACACTCCACTATATCATATACATGGAAGCTTCCATGTCCCATTTTGTTGTACCTTGTTTATCATACCTCTATAGGATATCAGAGACAATTTTATATCTGATACTGAAATGGTTGGAATTAGTGAAAAGAAATAAGGAACATGTAATTAAAATATGAATTATATTTAACTATTATATTTTTTCAATTTGTTTTATTTTTTATAGTACATATCCCTTTTTTAATTTTTTACTCTATGGTGTATTATATTTTGTTTGAAACTGTGCCCTCAAATAAACATTTCTAATCGGGTGGGACAAAAATTGTGTTTTTTCATAATCAATGCACTCCATCTTGAGGTCATTGTTTGGTTAATTTAGAAAGATGACAATCTCGACACAATTTACCAGTATTTTTTTGAATACAATTAATTAAGAAAGATGATATTTACATAATGAGATTATGATTGATGTTAAATAATAAATTAAAATTAACAAACAAATATAGAATTAGGTAAAGATGTCTATTTAATAGTTAAATATGTTTTTACAGTCATACATTGTTGAATACAATTCAAGAAATATACATTCTTCATCGCATATAACATATATTATTTATTTTATTTTTTGTTTTTATAGGCATTCTAGAATAACAACAGTTCTTTCCTTAATATTATATATACATTTCCTACACTTCAACCTATATCATTCATCCAATACTATCGTTTAATTCATAGCAATTCAATTTTTCCAGATCCCTGAAATCATAGAGGATTGATCCTGAGAAATACAAATAGAAGATAGTGGTGCACTTTCATTCCCTTGACCACCCAGAATCCACCTCTACCTCAATGTCATGGCCTCCACCTCCTAGCCCCCAACACCTCTTGGATCCCTATCATCCGGTGACATGGCCCTCCATTATCTCATCTGCCTCTCCTCCTGACATTTCTCTAGAATGTTTTATGGGTTCTTTATTGGTACTTCATGGTAAGAATTCATATACATCAATTATTCAATTTCACAGAGTTTTATTATCTCATGTTTCCAGGTTTCATTCGGCCGATCCTTAGGGGTTTTGAGGTCCTTTGATTCGAATATTGATCTTTGGTTCTAGGGTGTATCATGGTTCTTTCAGGTACACCTCAGATGTGATTTGGCATCCACATTCTAAGGCAAAGCAGTTTGGATCATCTTATTTCATCTTCCACAATTTTACACCATTTGAGGTTGGTTTATTCTACCCTCTTTGTTTGGACCAAATTAATTTGGGTATTTTGGTGATTTATCAACCCATGAAAAAAATATATTAGGTGTGAATTTCAAGAATTATACTAGTTTACATTCTGTATATCTATTTGTGTGTGTTTGTAGATCATATAATGTGTATATGTTCAATTTTAATCCTTTGGTATAATAATCTAAAGTTTTTTTAATCCACAGATGAGTTGGGCTATCGCTAGAAACATGATATTGTAAAATGGATATATGGGTATAATTGTTTTTTATTCTGTTTTGGTATGTGATATTATATTTTCCAACTCAGACTATTGTATGTTTGATTCTACATTCATTGAATCATATTTTTGTAATTAATTTTTTAGTTTTCAATTGAGCCAAATTATGTTATGCTCATTTGGGTTATTTATATTTTATTACTTCTATTAATTTGATGTTTCATGGATTTCCAATGTATGGGTGACCCAATCTAGATTCTTAATAACTGACCAATGTCTTTAACATAGTCTCACAGATGAATTTTTAAGTTCTATACACATGCATTATGAATTAAAATTCATCACATGGTATATGAAAATAAAATTATAGATGATGTAGGTCCAACAATAGTGAGAGGTACAATTAATATTGATTCATTATTATATAGGGTTTTATTTTGAAACAATTGCCACAAATTATATTTCTTAGCCCTATATTGTGTACATGATAAATCATTTTATTGATTTCCTGCATTGTGTGATTTAAATTTCAACAAATATCTGTAAAATGAGAGAGAAAGGTCTCATATACCCCTCTTATGATTTTCCTTATATGATATCATTCATTTCAGTGTATTTTTAACTCCTGATATTGAACAAATGGATATAATTATTAATATGGATTGACTGATTATTATTAATTATATGATTGTCTAGAAGCCCAATGAATGAAATTTTTTAATATAATATAAAAAACAATACAAAATAAATCTAATGGAAATGTCACAAACACACTTGTATCGAACAAAACCAATCTAAGCTAAAACTCTTGCCAAACTGATTATATACCATTATTCTGAAGGGTAATTGTTAATTCATAGGAATTCACTATTTTATAGTATAATTTTGTAACATTTATCTATTTCCCCCATGATTACTCGATCATGATTTGATCCATGGGGCATTGTGGTTCATATTTGTTGGGTGGTGATGTGTATACTCACAAGAGAAAGGTTTGTTTTATTTTATTTTTATTTTTTAATTTTTAATTTTATTTTATTTATCTCATTGGTCACTTATGTCTTTAACTGCTTTCTTTGGATAGAGAGGAGTTATATTCTGTGAAGGGGTCCAAAAAGAGTTCATATTGTTTCAGTCCACCATCTTTGATTTGAGGTAAGATTCTATGGACACTACTTGTCACGCGCCTCAGGTATTTTGGACATTCAGTGTTTTTGATTCCATATTATGCTTTCAGTTGGGCATTGGATCATTTGGTGTTGGTTTGGGTGGATTTGGTTCTCCTCTTACAATAGAGGTAAGGCATTAATTCCATTGGTTGGTTTCTCACAGGTTACGTAGCGTCCTTTCTGTGTTTTAAGGATCCTAATATCCATTGTGTAGTGCATTGATCCCTTCTCATTAGTTTCGAGTCACCAAGTCCAGGGAGACTCACCTGCATGTGCATAGGTCAGTAAGTATATGTCTGTTGGTTCCCTTGTTACATGTATAGTTAACCATAGCAGTGATTACGCACATATGGGGCTAGGTGTTCCCATTTATATATATATATATATATATTCTTACTCAGGTGAGTGGATACTTATATGTGCATATTATGATATGTGCAAGGATCCACTTGTACATGATCATAGCCATGCGTGTGTGTTTCCATAGGGATATGTGTCCTTGAATGAGTGTTAAATAGTATATAATCAGTGGGGTAGTAGTAGTTTTTAGTAAGAAATCTCCAAGAGATGAAGTGGATGGATTGGTTCCATATAGAGGTCGAGTCCCTCCCCTAGCCTCATTATTTCAAGAATGATTTAAACATAATTTTTCTTCTTTTTTAATTCTTCTTAGTTATATGGAATTTCATATCATGGAAAAGTGTTCTTTAATATAGTTATTTATTTTGAGAAATAATGTCTAGTTTTTATAGTAAAATTCGTCCAACGGATGTGTGTAGTCTGTGAAAACTCACAATGATAGTTATGTTAATCTAGCTGCTTAAATTATTGTAATTGATTTGTGGTAAATGAGTTTTAGAATATATATTAAATATGACTAAATTAATTGTTTGATAAACAAATTTCAGGATTTTTTAATAAACCCCTCCAACAGAGGTGTGTTGTCTTCTAAACCAAAGATTAGTGACAGTTATTTGTACGATGATTAGATTTGGTTTGTGTTTTCCATATGCCTCTTGTTTGTGTTTTTTGTAGCTAGTTTGTTTTGGTTTTCTTTGAATAATATAAATTGGCTTATTGTACTCTTTTAGCTCAAATGACATTGCTCGAGTAGGCATATTCCTTTACAATGACACATTTATTTTCACCCATTGAAAATTATAAATGAAATTGCTATGTTTAAGAGAAGTGAATAAATTTGTAAATTGTTTGTGTAGGGAGTATGATTCTTTTCAGTACTTTATTTTCTCATTAGAGATTGTGTCATTGTGCTAGTTTCTACAACCATCCAGCGACCCCTTGTTATAACATATTAAATATATGATTTGTTATATCATGTCAACTGTGAATTTATCTTATGTAGAAACAAGTTTGGAGTGTTTTCCCAGCCTCCTGGGCACCCCTTTGGGGTTTTACCTAATCCCATAAATCTAAAAACGTTGATGTTGTCATTGTCTAACCCCTTTCATGCTTATGGTGCTCCCCACCATCAGATTCTTCTTACTACCAGCAATTCATAAGATTTAGCACCTCGTCCATTGAATATTCATATTGAAAAATTTCTCACATGTTATAATGAGTAGAATTATAGTGGGGACACTGACTAAAGGAATTCTGTTCCCTGTGGTGTACCTATGTATAACTAAGTATAGAATGATGCTATATAGATCCCAATTTCATTTCTTAGTGCATTTTTTCAAATCAAGGTTTTTTTGATTTATTAGGATTTTTTAGTGGAAAAAAATTTCAAATTGGTCAGGGTGTTCAATGTTTTGAAAGAAATATTTAAAAAAGAAGTGTTGTTTTATGCCTTTGTGTTACCGTCAATGGAATTTTGATTTCTCACACAATTCAAAAATGTGTTTCTATATCATGAGGTTTAGTATTTTAAAAGAAAATTTTGAATGGTTTTTATGCCACATATATTCAGTTAGAGGTTTAAAGGATTTCCAAAGTTATAGAAAATGTAGAGAATTAAAATGGAGGTATTCGCGAAAATATATAAATATTTTAATTGGTGGATGTAAAAGGAGATATCTACAGATTATGTGGATTGATTGTTAATAGTATTCAATGGATGATGACGGAAAACATGATGGTGTTAATGGAAAACTACAGTACATAATATTTTTTATACCACTAAAACTATCATAAAATCTACATACATAATAGGTTGATCATGCTATGTGTTATAAATATACGACATTAGAATATTACAATGATATAATAATTTATTTTTACATATAGATGTATACTTTAGAAAATTAAATGATATAAAAATAAATACACACCAGGGTGTTCAAACCCGACCTGACCCGGCCGGGTTGGGCCGGGTTCAAGATTTCATTTCGATAGGCTGAGGCATTTTGAGTTAACACATGGTCGGGTTGGGTCGGGACATTGTTTGGGACAAAAATTTCCCAACCTAACCCATCCAACCTAACACTACCACTACACATCTGGAAATCCCATGTTGTCTCTCTCTCCATGATGCCACCCTTCATTGTCACCACTAACATTCCATCCACCTTCCATAACCCCTAATCTATAACATGCATTTCCTGCCTCACCATTGCCCACGCTCCTACTCCACTAGCACCACCACACTGTGATACCACCATGGACCATCATTCCACCTTCACCTCCACCACTATCTCCACTGTGACTACCATACATGACTCCATATCCATCACATAATACCTCCAAAAGAGGGAAATGGGAATCCCACTACAGTTCCCAACAATAATCGCTGCCTTCTGGTTCGATTCATTAGCATATCTCGAGCTCACCAGAGTAGAAAATCAAGCATCACCTTACTGGATGAGATTCGCTAGTGCCACTGCTATCCATAGAGGACTCGATCCCCACAACATCCCCCAACGCTGACCCACACTAGCCACCTATTAAAAATGACCACCATATTCAGAAAATCATGATCTACCATAGATGATCATCTTGAAACTGACCAAGTGTTCCACCGAAGAATGAGATCAAGAACATCCTGAGAAGAGAATGTCATAAGCAGCAGCCTCAAAAAGTTAGTAGATCAATATTGGCCAAGCGCACAATTAAGAATATCACGATGCCCAACCAAAGATAACGGATATCACCCTATCGAATCCTTTATGTCCATCAATATGAGATGGAGGTGCCACGAGGATGCATATGAAGGAGGCATTCAAGATAATGAGGTAGTGGAATTTTTTTACAGAACCTAATCGACCCAATCGACCTAACCTGATGTGATACTGGTTGGGTCAGGTCATGTTCAAAACAAAAACAACATATGACCTGACCCAACCTATTTTGACTGGGCCAAGTCTAAAAACCCCATGAAACCAACCCAATCAAACCCATGGACACCCCCTAACATAGATATCATGTTAGATGTCATCTTCAAACTAGAAAAACTAAACTCCATGTGTATTAGTTCATTGTGTGATAAATAGGTTTCCATTTTATAGAACCATAGAGAGATTTTTCTAAACAAAAAACATGCCTCATTGTACTATCATACATGAAACCCATCCAATACCCAAATTATCTAAATATAATTTATCAATGATTACTCAACAACAATCTGAATGTGTTAGATTAATTCATGTATCCATGCCCCAGACTAATACTTGTCACTCAATAAAGTAAATCACTCAACTTCCATCCTCTATCATACTACTAAAGGTAGTGTCTCATACCACTATATATCACATACCGACCTTCTAAATCAACAAAAATCCATATTAATACATTATGATAAATATAAATTAATTTACTAAAATAATACCATATTTACCATGGTATGTCTAATACCATATTCCAAATTCTCCATTATCAATCATGGTGGGGTTCATCTAGAACCTTATCACCCATGGTGAGGCCCTTATCATGATCACTACCATATCTATCATGGTAGGGTTAGATATCATGTTATAATATGATAACATCATTACTAATCAAGTAAGGGTCCTTCCAACAGCTTATCACTCAAGGTGTAGTCCTTCCATGAGATATATCACTATACTTATTATAATTTGTATCCCAACATGTGTATGAAATAACAAGGGTATTTGGTCCATATCATAGCTCACCAGATTATAAGGTTCTTTTCACACATTTCCTATACCCCCATCTCAAAAATGTCTCACCAACAATGTTCAAAATGCCAGTCGACTTAATACTCATATATCTTACACTAAGGAATCAAATAGAGTCCTTGAGACTCAAATCAATCTCAGACCCATATAAGAAATAATTGTATCATGATGACCTCAAATACTATATGATATTATTGGAAAATTCCTTGAAACCCAATATTCTTATGATTATAAGTCCTCAACAGCACACAAACTCAGGTACCATGTTCTATTAGTATCAGCATAGCTCTCAAGACCACATGTTGAAGCAAAAACATCTTTGTCATACCATTTCAAGTCCTTGAGAAATAATTCTACCTGTTTCATGCATCATATGTCATTCCACCATTAGAAGTGTGCTCCCTTCCAAATATGGGAGGATACTTTCTTTATTTTTTTGCATGTGAAATGTTTTTTTATCATTCATGATATTTTTAATTTGAGTGTTTATAGAAACACTGTTAATAGTGTGTATGATCAAATACACTATGATAAACATTTTCCCCTATAATCCTAGTCATACCATGTAACAAATCAAACACACCTTTAATTTCTATAGTTTGAGGTTGCATTTATTGAATGGGTAACATGAATCTTCATACCTAGATGTGAATATAAATCTCTTCCCCTGGCATTTACCTTCCTCTAAACATAATTCTATTACCTATTAACAATACATCATCCATTTTATTATCCCATAAACATTCCATTTTTATCACTTAGTCCAAATAAATATCATTTAATTGATTGCAGGGTCTACCCTTTATATATGTTATAGTTGGATGGATGTGGATAGCTAGAAGAGGTGGCTACTATTTATTTTAGGGAGAAGATGAAATAAAAATGGTTCTATGAACCATTGGTATATAGATTGAGTAATGTATGCCAACGGTTTCAAATCCATTGGTATACCTATAACTACCCTTCATTTTATTACAAACTTAAAAAAGATTTATTACATAATCTTCACTTGATACAACAGAGAAGATCAATATTCCTAGTGTATTTGGGGATTAGGATCATTACATAATAACTTAAAACATGAAATACAACATCTTTATTAAAAACATTCTTTATATGGCCACTACATTCCCCCGTACTTAAAATTGCATGGGATAAATTGAGGGCACGCATCAGAAAATGGTGAGCTATAAAGCCTAGTTAGAAAATAAGCATGGAACAACATGAAGAATACAATACATGTTAGACAATAGGAATATAAATGGATCATAAGAGAAACATGAACATAAAGGCATGATAAATCAATATAATCATAATTTTGAAATGTTGTAACCACACTTAACATTGAATTTAGCATGAGCCAAGGCTCATTCCACATGGAGCATTAGTAAAACCTCATTGCAAATGAGGCATGAGTAAACCATCATTTCACTTGGATTATCATGAGTCAACACTCATTTCACATGAAGTATCATGATGTTATACAATACCCAATGCATTGGATCACTAATAGGGCATAACCTTTATAAACATTACATTTTCAGCATAAGTGTTCCACATGGATAATATAACCAGGAATAAATCAACATCATAAGTTATTACAAGATTTAGTAATATGTAATAAATACATGAATTAAAAATTAAATATTTATATATTAATAAAGGTGAATACCCTTGACAGATACATGGGTATGGTATTCACTACACAGTGATCGTGGCTTGAAAAAATGCGGTGCAATTTCAGCAGCATAACAACATGACATAACGATTCATGAAAATGGTTGATGAAAGTGAAATGGTTGTATAATCATATTTAAATGAAATGGATTTTAAGGGGGTCATAAATATACACGTACCAACAAACGTAATGGGATTTAGATGCTTACTAAAAAAGAATTATGTGGATGTCAAAGAGGAGAGAGATATCCCCCAAGGAATTTTGTCATGGTAACGAGTGTACATGGAAGGAATTAATGAAAGATAAAGGGGTATACCATCATCAAAACATAAATAGGGAAGTATGGAGGAGGTGTGAAATCATACCTCGAGATTTTTATATGAAAACAAGAGGGAATAACAACTTTAAGAAAATTGGACAAAAAAGAGAAAGGAAGAAATCCTTTACTTGGAAGTGTGATTCCCAATGCTTGGGAGAGGCGGGAGAGAGGCTTAATGGGATATTAGGGAACATTGGGAGTATTCTAGAGAGAGAAGGGAAGGGGATGGTCCAACTCCAAAGGCATTGAGTGAAGGGGAAATGAGATATTGGGTGGGTTTATATAGGAATGGAGAGGGAATTCTATATTATTTATGTTTGGGACACCTCACATTAAGCTAATCAAAATGAAAACCCGGACCATGGGTTTTTTCCCATTGTTCTAGACAAAGGGGAGTGGAAACAAATATTTTATAAGGCCAATGGCCGAACTTCTTAATATAATAGGGTTTTTTATCTAGTGGCGAGTCACACTCTCAAGGAAAACAAATTAAAAAGACAAAATTTTTTATATGAATGGAAGGGTTCCCTAAAGCTTTGTAAAATAAATGAAACAAACCCGAAATCACATAATTTTAATGGTAAAAAATATATAAGACGAACATAATGTTTATAGTATTTTATTACATATCTATTGGGTCATTATGATGTCAAAAAACACATTATATATTTAAATGGTATTTAATTTTTACCCAAAAATTCGACTGCCTCATAAAATTATGAAAAATTCACCGTTGGATAATTTTGATGTCCTGATTACACAAATAATATTCATTTAACTAAATAATTTTCTAAATATGTGAATTTTAAATTTTAAAATAAAAACTAACATTTATCGAAAATTCATGGGTTTTGAGAAAAAAAACTTTCAAACCATAAAAAAATATAATTCCATTCATAAAATTATATGATAATTTATTTTTAATAAATAGTAATTTAATAATAATAATAATATTTTATTAAAATGTTATTTAATTAAAAAATCCATTAATTCATCAAAATATATTTCGTAGTTTAATATTAACAAAAAAATATTATATGTTCTTTAAAAACTATTTACAAAGTGACAATAAAAAGAATGTATATTCTCTATACAAGAATAATGTACATAGTCATTGTGCTAGGGTATAATTACATAACCCCTTATAACTCCCACATAAGACCAATGGGTAAGGTGGGTGATGGTGACATACTCTTTGGGTGTCTTGGATAATGTCACTCATGTGGAAATCTCTATTAACTTCTACTTCTCCTATAGTAGGTTCCACTCAAACATTACGTATTCATGCTCAGTGTGGGAATTTTCAAGAGTGAATCCCAATGATGCCACCTCCTTTCCATGATCTCAAAAATGGGATTTGTAATTGGTAATTCTACTGTATGAATCCATCACTTCCTTTGTCTGAGTAAATTGGATTTGTTAATGCCCTATATTTATACTTATCATGTGATCACTATTCAACAGCTATATTAGAAACTGTTGATATTCTTAATGGTATTTCAAAATAAAAAACATAGAACCAAATAAGTACATATGTTTTACATAACCATAAGAAGACATTTAAAGCGACCTAGAGGAATTTTCATTAATGAAGTTTTGGTTCTTACAAAATTCCTCCCTTAAGAAATTTAATCCTCAAAATTCCCATTTCCCACACTAAAACAGATGCGGGTAAAATTGCTTCATCACTTCTTCTGAGTCCCGCGTCGCTTCTTCAAACTTGTGGTTTCGCCAAAACACCTTGATGAGGGGAATTGTCTTATTTTTTAGAACATTTTCTCTACGATCTAAGATTTTCACTGGTTACTCCTCAAAAGAAATATCATCCTCTAGTTGTACTACCTCTTAAGAGAGCACATGTGAAGGGTCTGGTATGTACTTCCTTTAGAGGTATACATGAGATACCTCATGTACTTTGGCCATCATAGGTGGAAGTGATATTCAATAGGACACAACCCCAACACGAACAAGAATCTCGAAGTGGCTGATTTAAGTAACATGTAACTTCCATTCCATTACAAACCTCAAGACATTCTTCCACAGAGATACGAATTGAAATACCATGTCTTCAACTTTAAAATTCTGGTTTCGTTGATGTTTATCCACATAACTCTTCTATTGACTCTGGGCTGCCTTTATATTTTGTTGAATGGTTTTCATCTTCTCCACCATTTCATCAACCATATCTGGTCCTAGCAGCTTATGATCTCTGACTTCATCCCAACATGACAGTATTCTACACCTCTTCCCATATATATCTTCATAAGGTTCTATTCAGATGCTTGAGTTGAAACTATTATAGTATGAGAATTAAACCAGTGGAAGATGTTTGTACAACCCTTCTTTGAAGTCCCTATAACATGATATTAACGTATCCTCCAGTTTAGGAATTTATTGCTCAGTTTGGCCATCTATTTGGGGATGATTGGTCGTACTGAAGTTTAGTTCAGTATCCATATCATGTTGAAGACTCTTCCCAAACTTAGATTTGAAATATAGATCTTGATCGGATACAATAAATAGTGATACACCATACAGCCTTACCACTTCCCTAATATATATCAGTTCGGGTTGATCCAATGATAAATCCTCCCTAATTTCAATGATGTGGGAAGACATTGGAAGTTGATCCATAACAACCCCGATTGCATTGTTACCTATGGATGTCTTCGGAAGTCTGTTGAAAAATTCTGTGGTGATATTTTCCCATTTCTATGTTGGTATGGGAAATGGTTGCATCATCCCCTTAGACTTCTGCCTCTCTGCCATCACTTTTTGTCCCACCAGGCACTTTTAGGTAAACTCAACGATCTCCTTCGTCTTATTATCTCACAAATAATGCTCTCGGAGAAGTCGATATATCTTTTTATTTCCTAGGTGAATAGAGAAATTTGAACTATGTTCATCTTCTATAATTTCTTTCTACAGCTCCAGACATGATGAAACACACAGTCTTTTCCCAAATATCACAATTCCTCCTTCATTAACATTTAACTATGAGGATTTCCCTTTTATAATAGCTTTCAAATTCTTATAAATTCCCACATCATCCTTTTGAGCATCCTTTAACTTTTCCAAAAGAGATGGTTAAGCAATAATTTGTGAAAGGATTTTTGATGTTCCCTTCTTTATAATTCACATGTCCATCTCCATCAAATCTAAGAAGATTGGATCCTTCCCAATTCCCATAAATGATAGTATCACTAGGTCTTTTATACTTAGACCATCCACCACCTTGTTCGCATTCCCAGGGTGGTAATGGATTGAGCAGTCATAGACTTTTATCAGATTTAACCATCTCCATTGGTGCATGTTCATCTCTTTCTATGTGAATATATATTCGAGTATTTTTTGGTCTATATATATTTCACACTTTTCTTCAAAGAGATAATGCCACAAAATTGTGGAGATAACCGCATCCAACTCAATATCATGTGTTAGATAATTATGCTCAGGAACTTTCAATCAACACACTGCCCATACCCCTCTTCAAAGCATTATAGAATACTACAAAATGTTCTCAACTTATGAGTAATGTGATCACGAGCACAGTGATATGATTATTTTTCAACTCCTTAAATCATTCTTCGCTATCATCACTACAGGAAAACACTACTCCATTCCAAGTTTTCTTAGTAAGAGGGTTGGAAAATGATGAGAAATTTCCCAAAAATCGTCGATAATATATATCTAACAACATGAAGCTACAGATATCTCTTACCAATGTTGGCCTCGACCATCCAACTATTGTATCTGTCTTGGAGGGAACTACAGATATCCAATTTCTCGTGATGATATATCCCAAGAATGAGACCTACTTCAACCAGTACTCACACTTGAATTAAATTTCTTAGAGGTTCTCCTTTTTCAAGGTATCTAGTACAGTTCTTAGATGCTCCTCCTGATCCTCCATGGGTTTGCAGTATATTATAATATCATCTATAAAGACTACCACATATTTGTCGAGGTAATCTCAAAAGATCATATTTATCATGTCTGGGAATATTTTTGTATCATTTGTGAGCCCGAAAGGCATTACTATGATTTCGAAGTTCTTTTATCTTGTACGAAAATTATTCTTGGGGATATCATCCTTCTTCACCATTAAATGATAATATCTCGACTGGAAATCTACCTTGGAGAAGTATTGTGCTCCACATATCTTATCAATCAAGTCATCAATTCATGGGAGATGATAATTTTTCTTTATTGTAATTTTATTATGCTCCCAAAAAACGATGCAAAGGTTAATTGACCCATCCTTCTTCTTAACGAAGAGGACTGGTGCAGCCCATGGTTAAGCACTTGGGCATATAAACCCTTTCTCCAAATTCTCCCATAGTTGTTTCTTTAACTCCACAAGCTCTAGAATAGTTATTCTATATCAAGTCTTGGATATTGGAAACATCCTATGTATAAGTTCAATTGAGAATTCAACATCACTTCGAGGAGGAAGAATAGGCAATTCCTCGGAAAACACTTAAGTAAATTCTCTCATAATATGTATGTCTTCAAGGATGGTTCCTCCATAGAATAAATCATCTGAGATTCACATGTGTGCTCATATGGAATTAATATTAACTCTTGAGATGATTGAGATAATGGAGATTCATCTTCATCCTTGCACTTATGCAATATTTGGGGTCGATTCTTCACATGGATAGTGATTTCTATCTCACATAAATTTATGTTTGATCTATATAAGGAAATCCAATCCACGAAAAGAATTTCATAAATTTCCACCAGAGATAATATGATGCGGTTCGTAGAGAAGTTCAATCCACCAATTATAATAGGGGGATTTATATTTATTGGATGAAATGATTTACCCATTGGTCGTACTCACCGACATCATTACATCCATGATTTGTGGTGGTGTTGGGATTTTTCTACTAAACGTCCTAGATATAAATGAATGAGTAGAACCTGAATCAAAAAGTATGTTCATTACTCTTTAATGAATAACAATCATACCTATCAACACTTTGTTTTCGAGGTTCAATTCTGTAGTAGTGATGGAAAAATATCATCCTTACTGCCATGGAGGATGTTGGTTTCCTCCAAAAACACTTGGCTTAGGTCATTGATTTTCAAGATTCCATGGTCTATTGTAGTTGAATCAATGAATAACACATTGAGAGTCTAATGGAGTGTTCCACTTCTCTATTGCAGCGACGGGTTTTTCTTGTTGAATGTTTACAGCTAGGTGTCCTTCTCTTCCACAACACAAGCATTTCCTCATCTCCTTTAAGCAATTTTGGGATTGCTTCTTTCCTCACCTCTGGAATGTGGGGTATTCGATTTTCTTATAACTGTTGGATTTATTCACCAGACTACCAGAATTGAAGTCCACCTTATGCTTTTTATCCCTGTGATACCCTTGAGGTTTGGCTATCTCCATTTACACCTTGAGAGCACATCAGCCAATTTCTTCATAGTTGCCAAAGTCATGGATCGCTAGGGATTTCTACAGGATAGGTTTCCACCCACCAAAGGGGATGTGAACCTTGCTGTTGGGGTAATGACAATGCCGGAAGCATATCGTGAAATACCTGTGATGTTTTCCTCATAAACTCCGACAGATTCATCATATTTTTTCTTGAGGGAAAGGAAGTCCCTTTCTATCTTAAGAAGGATGGTGCATGAAAAATATTTATCCAAAAACATCTTTCAGAAATCCTTCCATTCCAATGCCTTGATCTCCTCCACAGGCTTCAAATTTTTTATCAATGTCCTCCATTGACCATGTTCACCCTCCATATGATAAGCCACAAAAAAACCTTCTCTTGATCGGAACAATGAAGGATTTTGAAGATCATTTTAATGAATTTGATCCATTGTTCGGCGATTAAGGGATCAAATGATTCATTAAAATTAAGAGGACTTTGTCTCATGAAGCTCTCAGTAGATACTTTTTCTTTCTTAGGTGGGGTTAAAAAATCCTCTTGACCCATGTTTATATTCAATTAATGAGTTAACTGAGAGAGTATTGTGAAAATGTTCGTGATTCCTGATCCCATCAGATTGGGCATCTCATTAGAACAATCATCACATCGGTCTTCACATCGGTTTTTAGCCCGAGTCCTCCTATTACCGGGTATTGGATGAAATAAAAGTAATTTTAGGGGCAACACATAAAGTTTAATCCAAAAACTGATGACTTATAGATAGTTTTTATTTCCTTAACTTATGAATCTATAGGCTTTAATATAAGTTATCCATGATTTTATTTATAAAGTATATTATTAAGGTAATTTTTTTATTCCCTTAAAAATGGTTCATACTAAGATTGAGAAATTACCAATGCATATCCCCCAGGAGTTTCAATACTAAGAGTGCAGAAAGTCCCATTGTTGTATACTAAGATACCCCTGGTCAATCCCAAAACTCATTGTCAGGGTTTTTACCCCTAGGTACATCTATTCTAAAGCCGCCTCTACCTTCTCGTATCCATTCAGGGATATATTTTCTTGATAAACCACTTACTCAATACTCAACAAAACATTGTGATGTTTTTATTAAACACAGTCTTATCCCTAAGGCTTTGACTAGGGTTTTCTAATCTTAACCCCAAAAATAACTAAAACGATCCTTTGTACAAACTATAACAACCCAACTCTTTATTACATATTTAATCCTGATTTATTATATAATCCTCACTAGATAAAACATAGAATATTGGGTGGTATAATGTCTTTGGGGATTAAGATCATTACATAACAAAATAAAACATGAAATAGAACATATTTATTTAAAACATCCTTTACATGACCACTACATTCCCTCTCACTTAGCATTGCAAGGGATAACCTGAGGACATAAATAAGGAAAGGGAGATCTATGAAGCCCAGTAAGGGAATAAGAATGGAATAACATGAGTAATATAATACTTTTTAGAAAATAAGAATTTCAATGAAGAACAAGAGAAACATTAACAAAAAGGACTGACAAAGCCTGATAATCATAACCTAGAAATGTGGAAACAACACTTAACATGGAATTTAGCATGAGCCAAAGCCCATTGCACTTGGAGCATGAGTAATCCCTCATTGCACATGAAGCATGAGTAAACGCAAGTTTCACTTGGATTAACATTAGCAAAAACTCATTGCACATGATGTATCATGATACATTACTTTACCCAATGCATTGGATCGCTATCCGGGTGCACCCTTCTTAAACATTTCATTTTATGCATAAGTGTGCCACATTGATCATATAGGATGGGATCAATCAACAACATTAGATATTCCCATATTAAGTGAAGTTGGATAATTACATGAAAGTACCATTCAATATGTATATGTTCATAAAGGCGAATACCGTTGATAGAGACATGGGTATGTTATTAAAAATGTAATGATCTTGGATTCAAAAAATGCGGTGCAATTTCGTCAGCATAACGACGTGATATTAGGATTCATGAAAATGGATGATGAGAGATAAATGGGTGTCTCAAAAATATATACATGAAATTTAAAGTAAGTGGTTCATATAGATAGATGTCAGAACAATCTTAATGTAATTTAGATTAATAACACAAAATAATTACATGGATGTAAAAGAGGAGAGAGAAACCCCTCACGGAATTTCGGCATGGTAATGGGTGTACTTGGGAGGAATTAATGAGAGATAAAGGGGTATCCCATCATCCAAACCTAAATAAGGATGTATAGGGGATGTGTGAAATAATACCCCTACATTTTTAATTAATTACAAAAGGTCATAACAACTTAAATAAAATTGGACAAAAATGAGAATGGAAGAAATCCCTTACATGGAAATGTGATCCCAAAAGCTTGAGAGAATCTTGAGATAGGATTATTGGGAGCTTGGGGCACCTTGGGAGGATTCTAGATAGAGGAGGGTATGGGTTGGGCGTACTCAAAATGCATTTAGTGAAGAGGAAGTGGGAGTTTGGGTGGGTGTATATTGGAATGAAGATGGAATTCTTTAATATTTACGTTTGGGACACCTCACATTAAACTAATCCTAACCACAAACTATCCCATGGTTTTGGCCATTGGTTTTTCCAAAGGGGAGTGGAAAAAAAAATTTATAAGGAAAATGGTTAAACTTTTTAAAATAATAGGGTTTCTTATGTGGAGGTGTGTCACACTCTCAAATATATAATTTAAGAAGACAAAATGTTTTATATGTCTTCATGGGTCCACTAAATCTTTGTAAAATAAATCAAAAAATTCCAAATTCACATTGTTTAATTGAAAAAAACTATATTCCTCTAACATAATGTTTATTGTATTTTATTACATCACTATTGGGTCATTATGAAGTCATAAAACCCATTATATATTTAAATTGTATTTAATTTTTACCCAAAAATCCAGCTGCGTCAATTTTTTTTGAAAAACTAACCATTGGATAATCTCAAAATCATGATTAAAAAAATAATATTCATTTTATCTAAATAATTTTCTATGTATTTGGATTTTTACATTTAAAATAAAACCCGAATTTTATCGAAAATTCACGGGGTTGGACAAAAACAGCTTTCAAACCTTAATAAAAAAGTAACATTGCATTCATAAAATTATACGATAATTTAAGTTTAATAAAAAGTAATTTAATAAAAATAATATTAATTTTTTAAAAATAATATTTAATTAAAATATCCCTTAATTCGTCAAAATAGAATTCTTAGTAGAATATAAACTAAAAATACTATTTGTGCTTTAAAAACTATTTACAAAGTAACAATAAAAAGAATGTATATTTTCTATAAAATAATAATGTATACAGTCATAGTTATAGGGTCTTGTTACATAACCCCTTATAACACACGCATAAGTCTGAAGGGTATGGTGTGCGATGGGGATAGACTCTGGGGGTAGCTTAGATAACATCGCTCGGGTGGTAATCTTTATTAACTTCACTTCTCCAGTAGTCAGTTCCATTGAAGCTTAACGTGTTCAAGCTCATCTTGAGATTGGTCAAGAGAGAATCCCAATGATGCCACCTTCTCTTAGAGCTCTAAAAAATGGGATTCGTATAGTGAAAGTCTACTGGAAGATGCCATCGCTTCCATTGTGTGAGTAAATTGGATTTGTTAAAGACCTATATTTATACTAATAATGTGATCATTGTTCAATGGCTATATTAGAAATAGTCAAAATTCATAATGGAATATTTAAATCCAAAACATATAACCAAATTAGGGAATTTGTTTCACATAACCATAATAATACATTAAAATATACCAAGAGGAATTTTCATTAATGAAATTTTGGGTCATTATAATACCTATATCGCAACGGTTTTAATGAAATTGTTGGAATAGATTGTGTTGTAAGTGGTAGACCAATAGTTTATAAACTATTGGTGTTTACCCATACCAACTGACCAGTGAAAATGGTTCACTGAAGAATTGGTCTACTTGTATAAACCCTATAAACCAATAGTTACTAACCGTTCAGATAGAAACTTACCAATGGTTTCACTAAACAATTAGTAATTTGAAAATTATATCAACCTAAAAAAATTAATGTTTGAATAGTTGGGATATGGTTATCCCCATTCCAAATGGCCCAACTATTCATTTAACCAATGGGATAGTGTATCCCCATTGTTTTGGGGCATTTACAAATGTTTTGTAACAGTTTGAATATGCTTATTTGATAGTAGTTCTTGGAATCATGGAATCCAATAAATAAGAATTTTATTTATTGAATATTTCATTATTATTGGTATCTATCATATTTTTCTTTGATATTATCTATCAATTCATATCATTCTAAATTTATTGATTTAATGGCATATGTTTCAATTATTTACCATTCAATACTGAGTAATCCTTATCCAGATATTTCTGTGGCCTGTTTGTTCAGTTATCAAACTTTCCATATGGATTATGATTATTGATTCCTAATGGAATCCCATGTAATTAACCCTTACTAATTATTTTTTCTCACACGTATATTATTTCCTTTCCCTATTATATGAAGATGAATTCTTGGACTAAGTTTTAGGGAATCAGTTTATTAGCATTTGATATGTATTACGTTTTATTTTCTATTCCAAATTTAAAATGGGTAACATGTATGTAATATGGTTTTCCAAAACATCTGAACCTTTTAAACCATCAATATTTGATTATATATGAAAATTAAACTGTAATAAACGCAATTATATTGGGATTTTGGGGTTATATAATTAAAAATAACACTATCCAGAGCAGAATAATAATGTAGTGGATTATGTTAAAAATGAATTTCCACTAGCCACATTCAAATTCTGATCAGCGATATATCAAAGGATTTGATTAAAAGGTATTAAATTATAGTATGGTTCTAGATATACGGTTTGTGTGTATATATATAAGTATATAAATACATGTATTGAGAAAAATCATGTATATTTTATTTATATATATTATATGGATGTGTCTAGACAATAAAATCATAACCATAAAAAGACTTCAACTCTAGACACCCCTCTTCGAATAAAACCCACATACTACACTATATATATATATATATATTATCTCCAACCAAAGAACATCCAATCCACTTTAATGACACAAAAACATGGTGGAAATATCGAATGGAGGATTATTATGAATAAAAGTATTTTTCCATATTTCTAAGAAATCCTGGTAATTTAAAAATGGTAATTATTTTCCTGAATTCCACATAAAAACATATATTTAAAATATAATTTGAATAATTATCCTATGAAATAAAATTTTTGTTTCCAATTACTCATTTAAAAATACAGAAAAAATCAATTAAATACAAATATACTTTTATCTCATTTTATATAGTGACAAATTATTTTTGAATATGTATATAAATGTGTATATATATATATATGTTTATGTGCTATGTATTGGAGATAGAATAGTAAATTTATTAAATATGTTACATGTGGAAAATATTTATCTTTGTATATATATATATATTATAACACTTAATAGTTTCAAATTCAACATTTAAAAACTATACAATAATTACATGAGAAATAAACCCATTAGAAACCAAATTTACAACCAATGATACATTTATAAAGATTAAAGTCTCTTAAATATCCATTTGTTAAATTTCATAAACCATTGGTGTGAACTATTTGAAAAAATCATATTTGAACCGAAAACTAAAATAGAAAAAATCTTCACTTTCTATGGAAAGAAAAAAGAGATAATATTTTCCCTTTATATATTAAAAAATATGTGCATATAACTATTATTAAGAATAAAAAATTAATATTTAAAATCCTTGATATAAATGGTTCTAAAATTAATAATTCATGAATTGGGAAAACCAAGCATGAATCAAAGATGAAAAGTCTAATGCATTGAATATATAATGAAAGGGGCTTATAAGAAATATCAAACATCTGATGAGAAAAAGAATAAAAAAATAAGTAAATCATGCCACCCTAGGGTTTGGACTTTAGGATGTATATTTAGGGGAAGAATTATATTTTAGGTGAAAGGGAAGAAATATAGATGAAGTGGGAAATCCATAACATGAAATGGTTATGAGGAAAATTAGAGAAAAATAAAAAAATATTGGCATAGTGGAAGGTGTCACAAGCACGATGATCCTATCTATTTTTCTGATGCATTATGTAATATGTGAGAGGGGTTAAATAATTTGTGTTTAATTTGAGTTAGGTGTATTTTATAAATTTCAAATTCTAAATCTTGAGGTGATTCAGATAGTCTAGCCGCATGGTATCCCAAGCAGTGTCCCAATTGTGTGCACAATCACATGACACATTGAGAACTCTCATAGATTAGCCACATGGTTATGTAGCTCATTCACATACCATAAAAATGGATTTTATAATATATATACCCCTATCACATGCCTTTACTTTTGTTAATTATATCATTCACTAACCATGGGACACATATAAATTCATACAAAATTAAAAAAAATGTGTTGGGAATAAGAATAATAATGTTATTAAATAATTTAATAAACATAAAAATAATGGCCACGATGTGACAATTCTCCCCATCATGTCCCTTTATTCCCCTGAAATAACATAGATTCAAGGGAAAAACACAAAATATCTGAGTAAGAAAGAATAAACCAATTAATGAATAATCTCCTACATACACACAAAAATAGAATACAATTCAGATTATATTGATCTATTAAAAAATAACGCTGCTTCTCAACCAATTTTATTGAAAAGGAAACTGGATATATACAATCAGTGTGACTCTCCAATTTTTAAGTGTTCCACTTGCATGGTGGATAAAAAATGTTAAGGCACCGTTAAAAACATACCTAGTACATACACAACATTTCGAACCAAGAATTATATGGAAGATGAATTCAATAGACTGAACATACAAGCTATTATCAGAGAAATAGTTAATTCCCTAAACTATCTACAAATATGGAATTCCAAAGGTATGAATCCAAAACCAAAACCAAATTTCCTTAATATTATAAGGTAATGGAATGAAAATATTATAAGGAAACTCTTTAAAAATTCAATATAAACACCGGCAAGTCCTATAAAGGAAGAATAAGTTTCTTACTCTTCCCAATCTACAACTCATAAAACTCCTAAATATCACATATAAACCCAATAAATATTTAGATACCATAAAAATGGAAATAGGTTCCCAAAACTAATCACAGTAGGAGAAAATAAGGGACATTAACTACATTATCAAATCTTCTCCATCTTATTATTAAATTGAGACACACCACTTTATTAAATCCCAAGGGAAAATATTCTGTAAGGAATTAATAGGAAATTATATATAAAATAATAAAAAAAATTAAGTTATATAAACAATTATGACCCTCCCCCAATTATTATGAACCACTTCACAACATCAAAAGAACCTTAATTATTTCAAGGATACATAAAATATAATAATTATTCATCTCTCCCACTCTACATTTATTATTTGAATAATATTTAATCAAATTACATATATTAAAACTATAAATGGAATTTTACTATAGGGAAATCCCTAATTAAAACAAACTAAGAATCTTATAAACACTCATATAAGATTTATTTAAACAACACAATTCACAAGGCCAAAATAATACGGATGTAATCATGTTAAAAAAAAATAAAAATATCACTTTACAACAAAAAACCCCCCCCAGTTTAACAACAAAAACTTTTTATAAGAATTATTATTTTCTTAGAATAATTTCATTACATCCCCCACATAAATAAAAAACACTTTTATGAACCCCAATAAAAAAATAACATTTCAAATCAACATAAATGATACAATTACAATCACATATGAAGAATGTTTCAAACTAAAAAAGTCATGAATTTCTCTGTTAAAAACACTTTGAACCCCAAAACAAATTTAATAATCAGAAACAATTATTGAAAATATTTTTTTAAACATGAGACCTAACTATAAAATTCTTAAATTCTCATTTGAAGTTATATAATAACATCACATATTTTATTTGAAATCGCTATACTGGTCATAAAATTACAATCCAATTCCGAATAATATTTAAGGAATTAATCCATATTTATTCCAAAAATACTTTTTTTATTTACAACCATATTTACTTTTCAATGACCTTTTGAAATCAAATAATTCCATATAATCATGGATTAAAATAACATCAGCACAACACATGAAAGAATTCAAATGTTTAAAGAATATATTGAAATAAAATATTTTCAAGGCCAATGATTGTAATAGATTTAGCCACACAATTTGATGAACTATGTTATTATGATGCTACTACTGTTGAGAGTTTCATAGAACCAAGTTGCATAAACCACATGGTTTGGAATTCTATGTGAGCTAATAATTTATTCTATTTCTGCTCCACTTTAACCATAAATCTCCTAAAATATGAAAACATATGAAGCATCCACATGGGAGAAAATTCCATAAATTCTAATAAAAACTCATCATTACAGTCATGTTAAATTACAAATTCAAAAATAAAATCATTATATCACTTTGTAAATTAGGTTACATCGGGGGTGGTGGTGATTACGAACTCAATAATTACATAGCTCATGATCTCTAATGATATTATTACCATATAATATATTTCCCAAAAAAACCAAGGATATTAATGGACTAAAACATTTAAAGAACATCATCCCTCTTAAAAACCTTGGATTCGATTATGTTTAATCCTAACCTAAACCAATCCACCTACTAATTGAACTCTCAATCTGGCATGTGTGATGGTTTGTGGGTGTTCCAGATCCCTACAGACTAGTTATAAGTTCCAATGGATCATAAACAACACAATGAGATTGATTTCACACATAAAATAACGTAAATGAGAGATGTGAATTTTACCCAAATTCCTTCATGATGAGAACATATTTTGGATACCCATGGAAATCTATTAAGTGTATATAAAATAATATAATGATAAAAAATACAACCTCATTTCCAACTCCATCACAATGAACAACCTCTGTTATTCAAATTAAAAAATTCAACAGGAATAAAAACTACCTATCAATAAAAAATAAAAAATAGGAATGGAAGATTTGGATGATCTGATGTGGAAATGAAAAAAACATCCAAAAAACCACATGACCACGTGTATTAATCCAGTCCTGAAATAATAAACTCACCTTGAGTGATCATATGTTGACATAGAACATAAAATTAAAATATGAGATAATAATGAGTATAAAAGGCCTTATAGGTCACCAATATCCTATCAACATTATTAACCTTTAATTAAATTCCTATTTTCAAGATTGTTTTAAAATACATGTATTTATGTTCTTATAAAATGTTTACCTTACAATTGGGAGATATAAATATGAATAAAATAAAATATTTTATTAATTTTAGGATAAATGCATGACATTTAGATTATCCTTTAAAAAAGGTGATAAGAATAAAAAACCCTCTTATTATTAAAAGTAGGGCCATTCATTATTTTATTAAATAGGATCATCTGTAACCAAGAATGGATAAAAAATAATATTCAATGTAGTCTAAAAATAAATTACTAATATGATTTTATAAGTATACAAGCATTTTAGAAGAAGACATTAATCATTGTAACACAAACCAGGATATAAGATCATAGGGAAATCAAATATCTTAGGGTAATAACTACAAAACTAATAAATGGGATCCATATAAACAGGTGTGAAAAATGAAATACAACTTCTCTAATTCATATTATTATCATAACTAGCATAACTGTGGGAAAAAATCCCAAATAAAATGAAATTCCCAATGGAAATCCACTATCTAGAGTGAAATAATAATATAATATAGTATGCTCTCACTAAAATTACACTAGACCCTCTCAAATTCCCATTATGAGTATATTATAGGAGGTGAGCAGATTAATAGGTAATAAATGATATTAAAAATTTATTTGTATAGTATAGACCTGTATAAGTATATATATGTATTCATATACATCATCTATATATATATATATATATTTCATAGATGTATATAATCATATTAATAGAGGCCACATGAATATCATACCTCTGGAAACCCCTCATTGAATCCAACCCTCAGGATATCTTGATGGAATATATATTATGGAAGTACACTGCCATAGAAATACACCTTCCAATTTAGAACACGCAATCAGTGGGGATAGATGAAAGGGTGAATTATTATTATAAAAATTGTATTTCTATATTTCCAACCACGACTGATAACTGAAAAATATTAGTTATCATCAAAAACACGCTTTGAAAATCCATTTTTAAAATATCACATGAAAACCAAGTATATGTAATAAAATTAATGTTTCCAATTATTCCTTTACCCTTAAACACAAGTGCACTTAGTTTCATAGATGATTTTACCTCAATGAAAATATTTACATATGTTTATATGAATATTTATGTAAATACATCTATTTATATATATGTTTGTGTGTATGTAATTCATAAGGATATAATAAGATATTTATTACATCAATTAGAACTAAACAACATTAATCTTTATAAAAGACTTATTAAATCACATAACCATTTTAGAATCTTGTTGTACACACCTAACAAATCCTTAATTTCAAAATAAATCCATTTTAAATAAAATTAAAAAACAAGGATATGTTTATTAATTTTAATATACCTCTTATTTATCCTTTTATTAAATTTCCTAAACCATTGGTTTACGGGTTAGTAAAAATCATAATTGAACCAAAAAATTAAATACAAAATCTCTTTGTAAACTATGGAATTAAAAAAGTAATCTAATTTTCTCATTGTATATTCAATGAAAACCCATAATATTATCATTAGTCACCAAAAATATATATTTAGAATCTAAAAAATGAATGGTATAAAAGATAAATAGTTCAGAATGGGGAAAACCTACCTCGAAATGAAGGTAAATGGTTTGATGTTTTGAATACTAAATGAAAGGGGCCTTGAAGAGTGATCACACACCGTAGTCACATGAAGATACAAAAACCAACCAATCTTGACACCATATGGTTTGGATTTAAGCAGGAACAAATAGGGGATGAATGAGAAGAATGGAGGAATGAGAGGAAGGATGTGAATGATTTTTGAAAAACATAATCCAATATTATTTCACTTTAAATAAATAGTATAAGCAAAAATAATCTAAGAGAGGAGGAAGGGGTCACACACATGGGGGTCCACATTAGTTGTCTGGTGAATCACATAGTATGAGAGTGGGAGAGACCCAAATTTGGGAATAATTATGGGGATGAAAACTATAAATTTAAAATTAACAATCTTTGGGTGTCTCGTAAGGTTGTATAAAAATGGATCCCACCATAAACCCTTCACTAAACACTTCTATAACACACATCGGTTTTCTACATGGTAAGGATAATTTTGCATCATCCATGTAAAATATATTTACTAATATGTTTACCCTTACCTAATGGTTTCCACTTGAATAGATATAATTGTGAGCGAATCATGTGATAGGTATAAATTCATCACAAATTCAATAAATTTAATAATAAAAGTACCATGCCACCTGAATAATAACGAAATGAAATAAATAGATATATAATTAACAAAAAAAGTGTTGGAGTGTGACAATAATACCTAAATTAACCCTTTATTCCCATATAAATCCATCGAATTCATGAATGTAAACACTAAAGATCTATGCTAATTAAATGAAGTAACCAATTAGAGAACAATGTCCAACCTACTCTGAAAATAGAATAAAAAAACATTCATTGATTAAATCATAAATAAAAATCATACCAAACCAGCTAGGTTAAAAAGTTAATGGGATAGATTCCCTAAATGTGTATCCCCACTTTTTGGGTGTTCAACTAGCACTGTGGATAATTTAAAAGTGGTAAACTTAATGAACCACAAGAAGATACACTAGGATTGAAACCAAAATAACACATGTGTAAGAATTTAAGAGAATGAATATTCATGATATCATAGGAATAATAGTTCATTCTTATAATAAAATAATAATAATTAATCCCCAAGGTAGAAAACCTTAATCAAAACAAAACAACCAAGAGATAGGATGGTCAGGAAAATAAAAGTAGTGAGATATCAACATAAAATCCCACAGAAACACCATCCTGATCAAAAAAGGACCATGGATATCTCCCTTTATCAAAGCCTCAACTCATAGAAATATTAAATAAATTGCCAAAAAACCACAATTTTTTTAAAAACCCAATATAATGGGATTTGTCTACCCAAACTAACCATATCAGTAATATCTAAGGGGGACCAACTCCATTTTCAAATATTCTTGAACCGATTCATAAATTAAGACGACCTACTAGATGTAATCCAAGAGGAAAAGATACTGGCATGAATAAATGGCCAACATACCCTCACATCGTCCCATGCAACAATATAATACAAAAAATATGACCTTCCACCAATATTATTTAATCTCTCCACAAATTAAAATGAACATCAATTCTTTTATAAATAGGTGGAATCTAAAAAGAATCTAGTTATACAACTTCACTTGGAGTAAGGGACTATTATTTATTTATAAGGGATATAATTTATTATCAAAGGAAATATAATATAGATAATTCCATAGTAAGAACACAATAGGGTTTTTTAGACTTTTTATGGAGGAATATTTAATCAACATGAAACCAGAACCTATAAGAATAAGAAAACAATCATGATGAAATAAATATAATTATCTCTTCCCAAAAAATCATATCCAGGGTTTTAAAAATAAATATTTTCATAATAATAATTTCATTAATAAAATAAATTTTTTATATAAAACACATAAATAAAACACAATTTCAATCAACCCATAATTAAATAATTCACATTTGAAAACAAAAACTCAAGGTATCAAATCAAAAACATATCCCGGGTAAAATAGAATCCCAAATTTCATGAATTTATTCATTTAATTTTTTTTACCCAATGATAATTTTTTCAAGGATAAATAATATAGAATATAGATTTTTTAGTACTCTTTAATTATCCATCAATACCTTAAATTTCCTGGAAACATGGGATTTCATGGAAGAATAAAAAATGTACTATTAATTTTTTTGATTTGATTTGTGTTAAAATATAAAATATCGTGTGAACTCTCTTAGATTCATCCAAGGATCATATAAAATTTAATTAAGAATAATAAATTAGAATTTAGAAATTAAATTAAAATCATACCTCATTTAATTTTGATCGAAGACAAATTTTTATCATCTTCAGAGATTGTATCTCAATGGAACAAAACCCTGAATCATTTAGATCATCCAAAAGAATTCTTGAATCATGTTCAATCATTGATCTGTGAAATATATGTTATGTAATGGAGAATATAAGGATTATTATTATATTTTTTATCATAGGATGGCATGATAATGTTAATTAAAATTGGATCGATCAATTATTGGTATTCCATTCACATCCTATTTTTAGGACTTGAGAGAGGTTGTATAAGAGAGATAATTCATGAAAAAACATCCATGTCTCATTTTACATATTAAAAGATCTTATATATATATATATATTAACTTTTATAATTTTTATTTAGTTACTTGTGGATGTTAACCCATTAAAAGTACTCAAAATGATATAAATGGTTGTTAATACTTTTTCAAATGTTGTACATATTTTATCACATTATTTTAACAAATTAACTAAGTTACACAATAAAATATATTTCATTAACATAACTCTACTCTTCCATGAGTATTAATCAAAACATTAGTGTTAAATATATAATATTCATTAAAATAAAATTTTCATTATATTCACGAAATAACTCTTGAATATAGATGGAAAATAAATTCAATGGTTATTATTATAAAATATAATAATGTCAAATTTATTTATATATTATTCAATTCTGTAAACATGGAAATTAGCCTACCACTATTGTGGGGACTAACATGTTATATAATCCAATTCCATAGAATTTTCCATGCTTCTAAATACAGTTTTTGATTAACCATATAGGAATTTATCTCAAAAGTATTGAATACTATACATAGAACAAGTGAATAGTATAGAAACATATCAAGTTGCCTAAAAAGATAAGTAAAATAACTGGTAATGAAAATATTTTCTATAAACACATGTTTGTAAATATTATAACATTTTCTCATTAAATCTTATAATGTAGGTTGAACACACCACATCATCATCCTTTGTTGAATTATTATTCTTTACCCTGACAGGATAGACAAACCTTTAATCACCATGGTTATGTATTTTGTAAAGTTATATGCTATCCAGGTCAACTAGGTCTAAGAATTCTCATCCTTTCAAAGATCAAAATAATTTTCTTGATCATTGAATCAATGGAATACCCCCAATGAATCACCCAACAAAAGATAACATTCCATGACAAAAAAATAATAGTTTTTATTTTACATCAATGTGCATTTTTAAATGATACCCAGGGATAATGATCTCAATTCAATAGACCAAAACACATATTCCCATATAAGAACTTCCAATGAAACAAAAAACATGTTTTGTTCTTATTGGGGGCCAGACCTTGTGATATTCTATACGCAAGATCTCTAACTAAGAAATTCATGAGATAGAGTATCAATGATTATGATCCTCCTCTCATAATTTTCATACAATATCTGTGTCAAATTAGTATGAGGTATATATATAATATGAATTTTTATAAGATCAGTTTTATAATACCTCAGGATTCATATTATAGCCTAGGAACTAATATAACCTTTTGAAATGATAAATAATCTATAGTCATTACCATGACAAGGGTGGATGCAGAAATATAAACACTATTATGGTAGGTTTACATCAGAAATAACTCACTGTATACATGATGTGGTAACAAAAAATTCTATTTCAGTTGTTCTAAGGATACCCACTACTACAACACTCCCCCATGTTCTAGAGCCAAATCGCAAAACATCCTTGTTATTTCTCACATGATAAGATTCTAAATCAATTGAGTAATTCTTTTAGTCATTTTAATCTTCAGCATATCTGATATATGGCTAAACTACTTTCTGTAACTTCACCTCATTGAGTAAAAATCTTTATGAGAAGATACCACTAATTATATTTATTTTTTAAACTATAAAAAACATGACATAATGGTCAGTACCTGTAGTAGTTTTATCCCGATTTTTATTATGATAAAACATTTTTTACTAGGTTTTATTACATGAACAATTAAAAATCATTACACATTATACACTAATTATTTTACTACATCATAAGCTAAAACATACTTAGTAATTGTAGATATAGATTCCCAAATCATGAATGATATTACCTTTCTCATTAATATATCATAATTATGATATAATATTGCATTAATACATAGTAATAATAGTGGTTATAGAAATATCAATGATATTATGGAAAGAGTTCATCATGAATTACTCACTGTATACATGATATGTTAATCGAAATGTAATATTTAAGTATGTCATATGGAAACCAATATTAAAAAAAAACCCAATTTGAAATCATCTTAAAAACTCTCATTATTATTTTATTATAATTTTATTGGTCTTAATTTTCAAATCTGTTTTTATTTATCTTCATGAAACCCAAATTTATTCATTTAAAAACTCACATTTAACAATTAAAACTAGATTCTACTTTTAATAAACCATTTAAATAAAAAAAACAATATGTATTCAAATAACATCAAAACCACACCGAAAATATTCACAATTCCAAAAGAAAAAATGAAAATAATATCCTTAAGTGGGTAGTTGTTATTCTTGAATTTTACACACGGGTTGATGGACTGTGTTCCAACCATGCAGCTATAAGATTCTTAAAACCATGTTTGTGGGATATACATGGTTTGATAGGCTATACGAGCTGCTAGTGAAACTATTTATACTCAATTTTCACCCCAAATATCAAAAATAACAAAATGTATAAAACACCCATAAGGTTCAAAACACAATCAATTCACATGAAAATACTTCATAAAATAAAAATAAAAAAATTTAAAACTCAAATAATTACATCCCATTATAAATAAAGTTTCATCATGAGTGGTGGGGATTAGTCACTCATCCATGAAATAGATTATAATCTCCTAAAATTTTATCTCATATCTACTAGAACTCCCCAATAATAACGGTTCTTCATGAACCTTGGATCTCTTATAAACATTGAAGGTTGTACAATTTTTTTATGAATGAGTCTAATATAAATATCAATAAAATTCATAAGTAAGTTCATTATATGTCCTACAAGAATTATATATCCCTTCGGGATTGTAATAAAAGAAAAAAAAACAACTCATTGAGAATTATTTTTCTTATAAAATAAGTTTAATGAGTAGTGAAATTTTTATTTTAATTCAAATACAACACACCGATATAATGGAAACACGTGAAAAATTAGATATGTAGATATAATATTAAATAATACATGAAAAAAATCACCCACATCTCTAACACTCTCCCAAAAAACTACTGATGTTATTTAACATCCATAACTCCACTTTCACAAAACCCTACGGTTTTGGAAAAAAAAATATGAATGGACAATTTGGATATTGTAATGGGTAAAAAGAAATAAAACATAACAAAAAACAAATATCAATCTAATTTTACATCACCATTAATTACAAAAACAAAAAAATATCATTAAAATATCATTAGCTAAGAAGGAACCTGAAATTGGAATTTATTATATGCGTGATCCTGAAAATATTTTATAGGTCACTCCCCACTACACCAAATTCCTAACCTTTAATGAATGATCTATTTCTATGATAGTTTAAATATCCATGTATATGTGTTTGAATAAAAAATTTTACTTAAAATTTAGTGTTTTAAATTTTAATGAAAGATAGTATTTTATAAATTTTAGGAGAAAGGATGTATATTTATATTTATAATTTAAAAATTTATGATGCGTCAAAACCCATAGTATTATTTAATGTAGGGTCGTTAATTCATTTATTAAAATGGGGAATTAGAAACAAAGAGTCAAAAATAATAATATCAACTATAGTACAAAAATGAAGCATTCAATGAATGTCTTATGTAATATACCATTGAAGAAAAAGTTTATTTTCATTATAACATCACAAAGATTTTGAGATGATGGAAATACCCAGGGGATTAAAGGAATTACTATAACACTAATTATTGGGATCCATATAATGAAGTCTGCCAAATGTAAACCCAAAACCACAAAATTTGATCTTACACTACCAATCATAACCAATGGTAGAAAACCCAAAGTAGCGTAAATTCTTTATTGTGTATTGTATGCTATAGTGGAATACTAAACTAGAATAGTATATTCTCAAGGAAATTCCACCAGCCACTCTATAATTCACTTGATTAGTGTGTATATGGAGTAAATCTAATTAAATGATAATAAATGATAGTATGAATATATATGTATAATATTGAAGATTATATATATATAAGTATATAATTACATATATGAAGTGTTAGAATTTGTATTATATATAGTTATATTACATAGATGTATCTAGTCATGTATTTATAAACCATAGGAAAACCTCATCAACATACACATTTCATTGAATCCAACCCATATACTATGCTAAAAATATATAAATTATAGTGGTTCCTAACTATAGGAATACACATTGAACTATAACAACACATAATTAGGGGGGATAGATCCAAGGGTACCTTATAATTAAGAAAAGTATTTTCTAAATTCCCAAATCGGACTAATAATTAGACAAAAATATTTATCAATCAAAATACCACATAGAGAACAACTTTTTAAAGAATCACTTTAAAACCATGTTTAGGTTATAAATTTTATGTTTTAGATTCTTCCTTTACCCTGACATTCATATTCACTTAGATAAACCTATAATTTTATCTCAATACACATATTCACATATATTTGTGTGAATATGTAAGAGATATATATATATATATATATATTATAAGTATAGAATATATCATAAGGATGTTATAATAAGGGTGACAAGTGAACAATATTTAGCTTTGAAATTTTTTTTAGAACAATTAATAGTGTGAAATTTATCTTTAAAAAATATGAAAGTCATTAAATTATAAATAAACCCTTTATAAATCCAATTTAAAACTCAGGAAACATTGATTAATTTTATTATTCCTCTTAAATATCCATTTTATTAATTATATAAACCGTTGATGTGCATGGTTATGGAAAATTAGATTTTAACAAACATCTAAAAAACACATCACTCTCTATGGAAACCAAAATGAAATATAATTTTATTTTTAAATATAATATTAATATAAATAATTCTGTCCTTTTTTAATTAAAACTATAACATTAAAATGTAGGCAATAACGTTTTATATAATTAAATATTCGATAATGGGAAAAAATTCTACCTATAAATAATGTTAAATGTTACAGATCTTTGAATATAAATGGATGTGACCAGAAAGAGATATCTCACACCCCATGTATAATATATTCATAAAAATTGGTTAAGAATGACACCCTAGCGTTTTACTATTTCATGAATAATAAGGACAATAATGATAAGGAAGGTGAAATGGAAGGAAGAAAAATATGGAGGGGAGGAAACCTTAATCAGGTGTGATTCTACATGAAATCATAGGTAAAACACCTTGAATCTAGGTTTGGGGGAAGGGGTCTCATTCATATAGGTTTCCCATCTAGTTTTTTAGTTATTAACATGAAATTTAGGAGGGGTAGAAAAAAATTGGTATAATTTAGTTGAGGGTAAAACAATAAATTTTAAGTTTTAAATCCCTCTAATAATCCCATGGTTGGGTCACATGGCTATCCAAACATTGTTCCAACTGTGTACCCGCTCACAGAACACTTAGGGGACCCACACAATTGGAATCACAGTTTATTAAAATGTGTTATAATTGTGAAAATAACTCTATTAAGATATATATCTCTACCATAGAGTTATCACTACATATTCACTAACCATACATCATGAATAAATTCTTAAAAAATCAAAATATTACAATATAAATGACCCAAACCTCAAGAATAGTAAAAAAATAATATTGCAAATAAAATAATTAATTAGAAAACAGTGGTCTATGTTAGATATTATTAACTCATACCCCTTTTTATTCATTAAAATTATGTTCAAGATTCTTTATAGAAATCCTTTAGTATTCTTGTTTTGAAGAATTAACACTATAATGTACATCTACATACTATATTCTGGAATGAAAAAGTTATGTTAGAGATGATGTGGAATCTCAATAATCCTATATATTCTATATTTTCCATATTCTCGAGTAGTTATTGGACAAAAACATCCTCACATTCATCCTTGTATCCCTCAACATTGGTGTAGAGTTTTATATAACCCGATTTATTGGAAATAAGTTTTCGAACCTGATATAAATCTATATCTACATAAATTTACTCCATAAACTTATTCAATCCCATAATGTGAGTTTGTAATGAGCTGTTTTTTGTTCCTTAGATTCTTCTCTGATTATCACATGTTTTGATAGTTTAGACTAATCCTTTCATTTCAATCCTTCGTCGTTTTGTAATGGGGAAGTCTCCACATTAAATACCTATTTTATTTCCTTTATTATTAATTATTGATATTGTTTTTGAGTTTTTTGTTTTCCATAACTATATATTATAAGATTTGGACCTTTCAATGAGTTCTTTTTTTATTTTAATTTTAGTTTAAACCCTTTTAAAATGGTTCCAGGAATTTTGTTTGGGAATAGGGAAGCTCCTATGAGTGTCTTGAGGGTTCAGGGAATAAAATAAAGATAAAGGGTCATATTGTGCATGGTGAACACTTAAATCATTGTTAGTACTAACTACATAGTAGGACAATTCACCCAAGAGAATGGTCATGAACAGTTTTATAAATAATGCAAATGGAGTCTGCAAAATATGCGGCCATGGACAGAACCATCCACATGGTCTTTGTGTGGTTTGGAAAACTATGTGGGATCCTTAAAAAACAATGTGACCTTATCCTCTCTTTAAAAGAGTAAACCTCATGTTTTAAACAATGTTTTCCAAACCATGAAGCCTAATTGTGTGACCCTTTAAAAGTGGTGATTTGATGAATTTTTTCCTTCCAATCTTTTTATGAACTAATCCAATTTTCATCATCATTTCACGATCATCAATATTTTTTGAAAACCTGGATTTTTTATCGCATTATAGGACTGATATAATTATGTTTTTAGGAATTTTATTTTCTATTTAGTGTGAATCAATGCCCAATATAAGACTATAAGTCCTCTTTCATCTATTTCTAGAAGAAGCATTGTGTAGATGATCCTCTTATTCTAAGGCAGATGAACCCTAATTTTTCAAATAAATTATTTTATTTGGAATTATAGGTTGTCTTAAATTGAATAAAGTGACAATTTTGGTTGATTAGTTATCTATGATCTTGTTTTAGGTTGTTTATAAGATTTCTCCAATAATCATAATTTTACCCATGTGTATACAGTTGTTCTAATTTGTTGTATTACTATATATTTTTGAATTTGACTATGAAAAGTAAAGTTGGAAATTTATTTGGTGTGTGAGACCATTCATGGTCACTTTTGGGTGAACATATTATTTTTTAGATTGGTATTATGAAAAACCATGTTGTGAACCAATTCCTTAATAGTTATTTAATGAAATTTGAAATAATAGAATTGAGTGTATATGAGAGAAAAATAAATTTAATTTTTATTTGGAATATTAAATTGACTAAAAGGGATATTTTGGTTTACATATTAAGTAAATGTATTGAATTATTATAATGCGAGTTAATGTTAATAGGGTAAAGGGGAATTTTTATGTTATTAAATTATTTTGAGAACATTTTCGTGCACCACTAAATGATCAGATTTTTTAATTTTAGAATTGGTCCAAACAGGTTGGGTCTATGATACTGTCGAAATAAGTGAACACTATAATGGGTACACCTATGATGAAAATGTCTTTTATTTTGGAACATGGATGTTATGAAATGATGAAATTATTATTTAAAATTGACATTACTATTCCATCCCATGATTATGGAGGTGGGACAAACCACTCCTTGTCCATGATATATGATGGTTAGAATTGATTATGGAATCCATAACTTGATATGATGAACATGGTGCTCCTTATTCATTACTATGTTGTTGGTATGATGATCGAGACACTAATGGAATTTTATAAGGAATTGGTAAATGGTTCAATGCTATTTGGTTCCAAATAAATAGAAATGGTAAATAAATGGATTTAGTATAATTATTGTGTTTAACTATATAATTGATAAATATTGTTGAGAATTGGGTTTCATTTAATGCCAAGTTTGTTAGGTCCATATTACTTATTTATATATTATTATTATTATTATTGGAATTGAAATTTTGTTAAACGCCATTGGTGGTCTCCTACTGAGCTGTAATCAAACCTTAATCAGACTACTGAAGGTACGTGAGAAGGATTCTTGGTAGAAAGTTAGGACAAGTCCAAAATATAATGGCATTATGTCTGATTCGGAATAGGATTATTCATAGATGATGGAATGAGACAAGATTACAAGACATTAATTGTGTATTTTCAATGTGACTTTATTTTGAGTCCTTCTTTAATATATGAAACTACTATGACATTTATTATTTTCACAATCTATTTTTTGGCCATTACCTAGTTGTAGATTTAGTTATGGGTAATGTGAACTTTTGTTAATTTTAAAAACATTTAATTGTAATTATTCTATATTTAATTATTTCTCTACTAAAGATGGTTTATTATCTTGCATCCTAATTAGTCCCTCACTACATGTTAGCAACCTCTGGTGTATGGGGAGGAATGCCTATGGTCAAGTCCCATACTAGCTCAGGGAAAATGTTTAGTGGTACCCGAGACAATACATTACAATGTGGTACCCTATAATTTTATTTTTTGTTGTAGAACTATTGTATAAAGGCAGAAAGGAGACTGTGATGTGCATGTCCATGGTAATGATCTCGTGTGTGGGACTAACTAACATTTTTTTGGGGTAAATACAAAGTTCAAAGGGTGGGATTACTTTTCATGATGTTTGATTTTTACCATTGGGTTTTATTTCATCATGGCAGAATAAATTATTATGTTATGTAATAATTTATGTGATTTTTATTATATCCTATCATGGAATGAGGTTTTTTGAAACATGCATCATATTAGGCATTTAGAGACTCTTGATACATGCATCAGGTATGTCACCAATGGTGGTTGGGATATGGATGATGAAAATTATTGACCATTTATCATTTGGTTTTTTTGAAATAATTTATAACAAAATGGTTTAAATTGTTTTAAACTAAAATATTTGACATTTATAGGGTAAAAATGATTCATAATTGAATGTTTCAAGTATTTTGGTGTTTAAATATGTTAAAATGGTGTGAAATAGAAATTTCATAATTTGGAGTTCTAGTTTTCATGGTGTTTTCCATGGCCACAAATAGTGATGGTTGAGGGTAGTTATAATTTTGTGTAATAATACATTGGGATAGTATTTGTGGAAAATATTATTATGGATAGTTGTAAATCATTGTCACAAATATACATGAGATGCTATCAAACCTATCAACTAACCCAACCCATGACATAGGTTGAAGGGAATTATCGATCCCCACTGTCTAGAAATAAGTGCTCGAGTATCAAAATATCACATTTGGGAATGATTTCACCCTAGATAAACAACCATAAATAATTAAAATTAATAAAACATCATCATATAACCAATATCATTATAAATAACCAAAAGAAATTATACTATTATAGGTTAATTTTTTTAAAATTTATCCATGGACCAATGTACAAAAAATAGGAAGGGGTACCAACTACACAACTAATACTCCATATATAAAGTATAGGAACCCTCATGCCACCTCCACTAACATCTTGAATAATGGTAACCCTAGAAAATGGATCCACTATCACCAACATGGAATAACATTCCTTTACATATACAAAAAAATATGGTTTACATACACTTGAGGGTGTCTCTAAGGTGTTAGCCCATGCCTTATAGGATACAACCGAAATAGATTCCATCCAAAAAAATTAAAATAAAAATTAACCTGAATGTTTTATTAAGTATATGAGAAGCTTTTTTGATACATAAATTTATGGAAATCAATTTTCAGAAATCAGGCTTTGAAATTAAAAATGATAGAAAATTCCACCATATTATGATAGTATAAAAAACATAACAATAGATCCATGGGTAATTCGAGAAGGAACTATCAATATAGGGACCATAATAATCTCATCTCTCAATGATATGCTATAACAGTCATGACCCACATCATCCTTGTGCATGTTCCATGATAGGGGAATCTATCCAAATTTGTAGAGGTATTTAATCATCAACATAGTTTAGTCAGAGCTGTAGAATCATTCATTATAGAAAGAACTTGGCATTGGTCCCACTGATCTGACTTGTTTACTATAATTAGTCTACCCATATAGATACATATGATTAACTTTGATCTTAATTACATTTCCAATGTCACTTAGATCACCTCGTTCATATAAAAACATGAAAAAGTAATAATACACATGAAAACCAACCATTCTCTATAATTAAATCCTATTTCAAATCCATATTCATAAGAAACCCATTTTAAAACATGATTTTCACCACTTACATGATTCAAGGATCAATATTAGAGGGGATGAAAAAGAACACACTTATGAAGCCCAACCATTTTAATTTGGAAAACAATATTTCAACCTATACACCCCTTTAATCTAATTAAAAACATTACTCTCACCATTCACACACTTCATAGAACACAATTATGAAGAAACCATGAATTCCAAAATCATCCGATAATGGTAAATCATGGAAATGCCTCTCTCAAGATTGGAAACATTTATAATCTAGTGGAAAACCATAACTACACCACATGGGGACACTTAATGGAAATATCATACCATAACCATCAATATTCAACCAAAAAAATATATATTGAACCCTTATTGAGTCTACCAACTAGGTGAACAAATGAAAACTAAAATAAAAATGTAGAATGAACAAAGAATTGGAAATAAAATAGAGGAGTGGCATACTTGATATCTTATTGAAGAATCCACAAAAAGTACCCTAATTTATATGATATAATAGTGTCAAGGGGAGAGGGATATGAAACTAGGACTAGAATTTCATAGTGGGGAAGAAAGGTGTGGAGTTGGGTTAAAATAGGGGGTTGGTAAAAAGAAAAACTAAACATTTTTAATGACCGATATATGCCACACTCTTTGTGAACATGTTTCACAATACCATTCATCATCCAAGCGTCCCCCTTTTTCTAATGAATAATGTTACCGCAAGATTCATTTGGGAAGGTGCATGCCCATGTGACTGACCATGTTCACAAGATATTACCATTGGTCCCCATGAAATTAAATATGCACATTCTTCAAACAAGAGGTGTCATCTTGATAGTGACACTATCCAGGGCACACGGTCTCTTCATGTCTAGCACATGGTTTCAACTAATTGTGTTCCAACTATGCAGCACATACTGTTAGGTTCAAAAACACTATTTTTTACTAAAAACTCTTGAGAAAGAATTGGAACTAAGAGAAGGAAAAAACATGATATGTAACTAAAAATAAAATCACATACACTAATCCTACTATATATAGTTGTGAAATAGACAATTATGTTCTTTAAAATGTGTGTTCGATATTATAGAGAGTTTCCACCATAATGACCATTAAAGGTTGGAAGATGGGAGGATGTTTCCAAAAATAAACATCTAGTATTGAGACAAGAACCACCAATGGTTTTGGCTAATATTAAATAATATTAGTTCCATGAAAAGTTTTGTCCAATAATGTAGTTCATATAAAGGGACCTAGGGTTGGATACACCATGTATGTTTCGTCTTACTAGAGAGTTTCAGTTGTATAACCCTCCAATGTTATCTTCATCAGGTTGTCCAAAGTTATTTGAGTTCTGGATATTGTCCATCCAAATAACTCTACATCACTAAGAGACACCTCTAGAGAATATGGTTAAACTATCAACTTAAAAACTATAAATACTAGGGAATTACTAATGGTGTATTAATTTTCAGGATGAGTAATTGGAGGGTATGGCCTAGAATTATTTCCAAAAATTGTTCTTGGAGAATTTATACCAAGATTCTATAAAAAAGAGAGTGCTTCAGAGTCTAAGCTTTTGAACTAGAGAAATATGTTAGTGATGGATTATGCTAGTCTGTTGACTTAATGTATTTTTTATAGAATTGGTAGGTGATGAGATTGTTATGGTGAGATGTTTTAAAAAAGGAAATTGATGTGAGAACATGTCTAAGGTGAGTATCTTCCATATGACCATGTTTTCTAAGATAGTAATTTTGTCTCATGATTTTATTGGGAACCTAAATGAAACTTATAATAGAAGATATGTAGGATAATCCGGGTGATCTAATGGTGTATCCTTAAATAAGATGAATTGTTGTTATAAGAGTTTTCTACAAAGTAGTAGTGGGAAAAGTAGTTATAGGATATGATCAGACTCTCAGGGAAGTGGCTAGGTGATTTTCTTATATTTTAAAAATCCTAGTCATAGGTGATGCTAGTTTCATCAACCAATAGTGGAGTTATAATCCTATGGAAATATGGGATGACTATAGAGGTTCTTAGGAACACTCACATGGTATCCTGGGAGAGTGGTACTAGGCTAATGTAGAGAACTAAAAAGGGATCATTTAACTCGAATTAGTCAAGCTAATAGAGTTCTACTATACATAATGGTCTAGGTAGAGGAAGATGTGATTTAGTAAAAAAATAATATGCATCAATAGAATCGTACAACACATATTACCCATATAAGAGTTTAGGTCATATGGACCAGTCATCTTCTTGCTTCTCAACGTGAACCAATCAGTAGAGAGGTTAGACAATAAAATTTCATATGTTTGATACTTATAGAATCTATATTTTCTAGTGATTTATTTTATATAGGATAATCTCATTAATTTATATATTATTCTTTGGAAAATGGTCTAGGTATTGTGGTATATTTATTATGTAGAGTTATGTCGATCTACACATGGATTGGGGTGTGATTAGTGAGTATCACCCATTATATGGATTGTTCCCTCGAGTTTTTTGGGTACCGTAACCTTTGTGGATTTTTATGCTCGAGATGTCAGGTTTTTACCTAATATTAGGAATGGAATTGTTTGTTTCATACAGATATATTATTTTGTTTTACCTTTTAAGTATAATATTCACATCTCTACATGGAAATATTTATGTTCACTTGGAGAATGGGATATCCAGGCAGGCCATACAGGGATAATTCCTCAGTAATTGGATGAGAATACATCACATATTATATGTGTAATTCATTTTTATGATGAAGTTAAACATGATATATTCCTTCCTATATTAGATCGGTGTGAGTATGTGTTTACAAAAGAAATTTTCTAGATTTCCATTCGAGATATATTATTAGACCACAATTAAGTTAATTCCATGAAATGAACCAATTTTAATTCATCCTTATAGAATAGAACCAATACAGCATCAAGAGTTGAAGACTCAGCATGAAGAGTTTGAGGAAAAAGGATTCATTTATCTGATTATTCCACCTTAGGGATATCATGTTTTGTTTTCTTAAGATTCTAGTGGGACCTTGTTCTTATTTTTCAATTATAGAATATTGAATCAATTAATGATTAAAGAATAGTATCCACTTATTCTTATTGAGGTTCTTTTTCACTAGATAAAGGGTTATTGTGTATTCTCTAATATTTATTTGGGATCTAGGAATCAGCAGTTCATCGTCGTTCCCTATGATATACAAATAATTGATTTCAAAAGTATGTATGGTTCGTTTAAGTTTGTTGTTGCTCCATTTGGGATAAAAACAATCCTTCAATTCTCATGTCCTTGATCAAATAAATCATTGACCCGTACATGGAACATTTTTAGGTTCTCTTCATTGATGATATCTTAATTTTATCATAGAACCATGACAATCATGCCAATCATCTTGACATCATCATGAGAACACTGAGTGAGCATTGAAATTATTCTAAGCAATCTAAATTTCATTTCTAGATTGAAAGTGTACATTTATTGGGGCACATCATCTCAAAGGAAGGTGTGTCAAGGAACCTTGGAAATAAATGGGTGGATGTTTCATAATGGTATCCCAAAAAAAATTTATATCCATGGATTTTTTTTAATTTGGATAGCTACTACAGAAGGTTCATTAAAAACATTTCATTCTTTATGCATCGTTCTTGATCTTGACCAAGATGGGAATAATGTTTGAGAGCAATGAGGCCTTGTATAATTCTATTTAGTTGTTAAATATGATTTTTTTGACTACAATGATTCTGATATTATCTGACCAGGGTAAGGAGTATACATTATTTTTTAATTCATATTCAATTTGAATGAGGAAATTATTTATTTTGGGAGATTGATTCAGGGAATATGGTTCATGATTTTTGAGGCTGAATGAATATAACTAGCATATGAGTGATCTAGAGTTATCCACAGTGGTTTATGACTTAATGTGTTGGAATGATAATGTAATGGATGAGAGGATTAGAGTTTATAATTATAAAAATATCCTGAAATATATCTTTTCATTGTATTATTTAAATATTAAGTAGTGTATATGGGTTCAGTACACGAAATCCTTTGATTTTGGGGTAGATTATACTTTGGGGAATGGGAAATAGTTTTCTAGATGGATTGAGCCATAAGATGAAGACTCAAAAAATCCATGAATTTAATTCCATAAGGAAGATGATAGACTTGTTAACTGAGGTGAATATTGGTGTTTAATAGGAGCTGGCATAGATAACCTTCATGTATTTATCTGTAGATCCCTCTCTTATGATATGGATCAAGGAATGGTAGTCAGATGATATGGAATTCCTAGAATTAATGTACTGAATTATGGTGTGGATTTACCTCCAGAATATAGAATTAATTGTGATGACATTATCAATTTTAATGTCCATTATATCATTCCTACATGTATGTGGGAGGATCTAATTTTTGAGTTTCATTCTTCAAAGTTGGTGGCGCATAGTTTTTTGACCAAAAAAATATATTATGATCTCCATAAGTAGTATTGGTGTCCAAGAATGAATAATGAGATTGTAGATTACTTAAGTAATTGCACACTTGTAAGTAGGTGAAAGTAGAGAATAAAAGGCCTACTAGACATTTATATTAATTTCCCATTTATTAATAGAAGAGGGATGATGATTCAATATATATATTGGTGGGATTACTAAGGAATCCGTACAAGAATGATGTGATTTGGTTGATTTTGTATTAAATGAAAAATGTATCAATTTTGTTACTGATCTAGGATACTTTAACCACTGATCAGTTGTATATTTTTATATTTTAGAGATATTATTATTTTAATGGGTGACACACAAGAATATTTTAGACATAGAACCCCATAATATATTACACTTCTGTAATGGATTACAGAAATCATTTGGCACTAAGATGTTTTTGTGTATAGTTGTTTACCCATAGGTGGATGCATAATAGATATGTTTTATTTTGGTGTTAGTGGAAATTTTGATAGTGTTTGTCCTAAATAGAAGTGTATCTTGGTATATTTTCAAGGTTCTCATTTAGTTCACCTCTAAAATCTGTTATCAGTTTACTACTCTAATGGAACCACATGAGAAGAATTATTATTGGCATTTTAGATCACCATATTTTTGGATAGATGTGTGAGAGTAAGAGTTATTATTGTCAAGTCTCATGTAGGATATATTGAACCATGTTCAGTTGATTAGGAATCGTATGGAAATAGTATTGATTAAAAATAATTCATATGCTTATTGATGTTTTCATCCTATTGAGTTTGTAGTGGGAGAATGTTTATTTCTTCAGGTGTCCTTGATATTTTTTCAGACTCATACTAATAAGTATGGAAAGTTTTCACAATGATATGTTTGGTAATTTATTATTTTATAGAGGATCATAAGTGTAGCATATTAGTTGGATCATCCCCAATAGTGCAATGTTATGGACAAGGTTCTTCATGTGTCATCGCTTCAATATTATCAGCCCAACCAATCAGATATGGTTTATTTTGATGATGTTGATCATTGAGATAATTCCTCCATTGAGTAGACTATAATTCATGTTGTAGATGAAATGATAGAAAATTACTTAGGGTAATACCATTCTTCATGTTTGAGTTCAATTGCAGCATAACCATGTTTAGGAAAAAAATGTGAGAGGGAAGGATTTATAAGGGCCTATTGGCTAGATATTTTTACTGTGTTGTCTTAATGATTCATGGTAGATAATTTCGAGGATGAGTTGTTATAATATGGTGATGTTATAAGGTCCCAGCCTTTTGAAAATGTATGTTTTTGATTGAATTTTAGTTTAACTCTTTTAAAATGGTCTATGGAATTCTATCTGAAAGTATGGAAGGTTACGATAATGTCTTGAGGGTCCGCGACATGAAAGAGAGGTATGAAGGGATATATTGTTCACGAAACATGATTGCCACATGGTTATTATTAACGAAAATCTAGAACCATGTTCCTTGGAGAAGGGAGGTGCGTTGTTTTATAAAATTTTTAAGGGGATTCATGAAACATTGTGTCCTTAGATAGATCCAACTGCCTGGCCACTATATGGTTTCCAAAATAACATGGGCTCCCCAATAAATAGTGTGATCCATGACTCCCTAGCACAAAGTAGATTGTACAGTTAGCATTTAGTTTTCCAAAACATGTGTCATAATCAAGTATCCCATTAAAAGTGGATATTTTTAAATTTTCCCCTTCTGGTCCTTACATGACCAAACTTTATTTTCATCCTCATTTACCCCAACAAGTTTGAGTAAAACATAGAAGATCACATGTCTTTCAAGGATCAATCTATTTTGTTTCTTTGGAATTTAAACATATGTTTAGTTTGAATATAATCCCTATGTAGATCTATGAGTCATTTGTCTTTAATTTAATTAAATAATCACCGTGTTGTTCATCAATTTCTCCAAATCTCATAACCATTACCTTTTCTTGGAAATTATTATCTTTCATGTAGGAGGTTTATTTAGTTCAACTCAAATTCAATTGTTGGTTGAGTAGTTTCTAATATGATTTTGGTAGGTGGTCTATAATATTTCTCCCATAGTATTGATTTTTCACTTTTGTATGTGGTTGTAACAATGAACTTACTTTTTTTTCTCTTTTATTATGAAATGTAAATTTTGGCCATTAGTTTTTTGCGTGAGACGCTTTAAGGACAAAAACAAGTCCTTGGATGATTTATTATATTGGGTTAATGGAAACCAATGTGGTGCGCCAATCCATTGAAAGTGGATTAATGAAATTTTAATTTATTTAATTGAGAGTCTATGAGGGTAAACTAGTAGTAATTTTTCTTTATATTATTATCTTGACTTAACAGGTAATTTGGATTTACTTGATATGTAAATGTGTTGTGATAAGATAATGAGAGTTAATGATAAATGGGTAAATGGGAATGTTTATGTTATTAAATAACTTTAAGATCATTTAAGTTTTATGGTAAATTATCTAATGTTTTAAGTGTGGATTTTGTTCTAAGAATATTAGTATGTGAGACATTGAAAATAAATTAATTATGTTAATGGGTGAACCCATGATAGGAATTTCACATATGTTGGACCCTGTAAATTTTGAAATGATGAAATGGTTATAGATGATGGACATTATGTTTCCAACCCACAGGTAAGGGTGTTAAATATCTTGATCTTTATCCATAATATAGGATAAGAAGACATAACCCTAGACATCCTTGAATTAATATGATGGACATGAAACTATTTATTCATGTCTAGGGTGTCGACATGATGATTCAAGAACTAAGATAATTTGATACGGAATTGGTAAATTGTTTAAAAATCTTCAGATCTAAATAATTGAAATGGTCAAAAAAATGCCTTATTTTTTTGGAGTCATTAACCCAGTGATTGATAACTATTAATGATATACATGTTTCAATTATTTCCCTATTTATAGGTTCTTTCATACTATTGTATACAACATTATTGTTATGGACTATGAATTTCTTTACAATCTTTTTTTGGTTCCCCTTTGAGTTTTACACACACCCTAATGGGGCCTCCAACGGTACACGAGTAGACATCATGGTTATGGGTTATTATAAAGGAAAATCCTATGACTATATGGTAGAGTTGGGATTCAGGTTGAGCATGGATAAGGGTTCTATACTTAATGTTATAGCATAATTTTTAGATTTTTATAATTTTGATATTTTTTTCTTTTCACATATGACACTAGTATGATTTTTTTTATTGTATTTGGTTTGTGGGAATTCCCTTTATGAGTATTTTTATATTTTTTATGTGATTCTTGGTTATTATTCATTATTTTTCCTTATTATTATTTATTATTCCATTGTTTCATTCTCTGGTAAAGAGTGTATAGTCTCCCCACATAACCATTAGACCCTAACTACTAGTTGACAACCTCTAGTGTATGTGGAGTCATGCAAGAGTTCAAGTATAAAAATGTATCAAGGAAATAATTTATGGGAAACTAGGGTATGACATTACATATTTTGTGAAAATAAATATCCTATAAACCCTTTCAGTGTGCTCAGTGATTTCATAAAGTCATCTATATATGTATTTGAAAGTAAATTTCTAATAATTAAGAATAAAAAATATATTATTTATAAAACATTTAAAAATTTGTATTTATTATTAATAAAACAACAAAACATTAAAATAAAATGAAAGGAATTACTTTTTTGAAGAACAAAAACTGCATAAGTTTATGAGTATTCAACCCTTCCATTTTTAATGACTTTTTGAAATAACATATCAATTAAACATCATGTTTTCTATATAAAATTGTACAATTTTTGTTTTATTTATTGTGTAATAAAAAATTTATTAAATTTTATTTGGAGGATAATAGATATATATAGTATAGTATAGTATAAACTATTCTTTTCAATCAATTAGTTTGTAAAATTTGGAATTTCCTAAAAAATGGAATTTGTTTACACCTTTTACATGAAACATCATTTAAAATATCAATGAGAATCTAAAAATTTGATATACATATTTTAAATTTTCTATCTTTAAATGATCTATAATATCATAGATAAAATTACAAATTTGATGATTCATGGAATCATTATGGTTGCTCGAGATATAAATTTCTAAATAATATTAATTTTTATGATGTATATATGCTTAAATATTCTATGAAGACAAATTATTATAGTTGAATAGTTTTAATAAAATTATAGTGAAATGAGTACTTGTTGAATAATCCAGACATTAACATCTGGTAAAAAAAGATCAATTTTTATCTTTTGATATCTTATAGACTCATGAGTAAAATGATGTATCAATAATTGATTCCTAAGAGGGGTATAATAAAAAAATATAATATAATATAACCTCATCCTATCCTTATGTGTGATGAATTTGACATTGGAAAAAAAATTGTGAGATATTTCTAATACTACCCCATGACCTCAAAGAAAATTACTCAGTCTCCTGTGGTAGGAAACTAGTAAGGATAAAAAAAATATAATAAATGGGGAATTATTTTCCCCAGTATAAATAAGAAAATAATTTATCCAAACATGAAATTTTAAATTAAAAACAAAACAAAATTTTAAATAACATTTAAAGTAAATAGGAAACCAAATAAATTCTTGTGGAAAAATAATAGACTCATATCCTAATAAGAAATTCACACTTTTTAGATGATTCTCATTTGATGTGAATTTTAAAAATTTTCCTTTAAAACATTACCAAACACTTCCACGTTGATCATAAACTTTGATCCAAACATCAATTACCAAAGAACATTAGAGCTTATAAATTTTCTACATCATGAAATATGATATCTACATGCAAAAGGAGATGTGAATGTAGCGATGATTATAAATACCCCCTAGTATTTCAATATGTCACTCTCACACAATCCCATGAAGATCAATTCCCATCCAGGAAATGAATTCAATTTAAAAATGTTATCAAAATTAAAATAAATAGTTAACATTATTTTCATAAATATTTGAAGTAGTAGATAAATACAATGTAATATATTATTTTCCTAATCTTGGTAATCCTTCCATATTTTACAATAATATGCATGTAACAAATAACAAGAATAGTATAAAGGATATATGAGTAATATATAAACTCATAACATAAATTAATGCCTTTGATCATAGTATAGGCCCAATTAGGATCGTTACCCACTCAAGTTCTTCCTAAATAACATGCCATGTCATGTCCTCATCACACACAATTATAAAACTTTTAATCTATCCAAACTACCATAACCTTTCACCTCTACTCATCACTACACAATAATTTCTCATACTCATCATTTTCATTTGACCAAAACTGTTTTTAATTCATGAATCTAGATCTCAAAAATATCATGCAAAAAATGTCTGAAATATATATAATTTAATAAATTAAAAATTCATTACAAAAAAGTCCTCTTAAAATCAAATCCCAACATTCAATATAAATTACACCCCAAACCGACTCCCATGGTTTGATTTAAAATCCCATAACCAATTTTTTGTTAAATAAAATAATTCTAATTATTATCAAATAAATTAAATGAATTGTTTTAAAAATATACATACATGAAAATAGAATAAAAAAATCATTCACATTAAGAGGAGTCATAATAACATACGGGATGAGTAAGAGCATCATTAGTTAAAATAAACACAATGATTTGTAACCCTTGATTTGGTAACACCAATCCCAAACCAATCCTATAAACCAGAATGACAAGAACATGATATCCTGATACATTACTACATGATTTAAATAAACAATTCAAAACCCGAGATATGATCAAAATGGATATAACTACCTAAGGGAAAATAAATATAAAGATATGATGAAATAAAGACTGAAGAACACATGAGATCATTGAGATAAAGCATCATATATAGTGTTTAAATGATTGATCCATAAGATAATTTACTCATTTGAGGATGAAAAGGCCATAATATATCTCCCATAAAATAATTGGTTCAAATCAGGTCGATATAATGTAATTATCAAGGCTTATGGTAGGATAATAGAGTTTTAGAAATATAAATCACATTATTTAATAACATATGCATTGTAATGAAGAACGGTGGATCCAAATTGTGTTTCAACCATATATACCCCATTCCCACCAAACATGAACGACATTTTCCTCATTCATGATCAATCAAGATCATTTTTTGACTTTTAACTCACTAATACTACCCTGTGTGAGATACCCAATCACACTCCATTTTCCAAAAAACTAGGAATCATGACCAACATTGATCAATGAATATAAAAAACTTGAAACATAATGTAAAAGATAAAAAATTAAAAGGAGTGCATACCTATAGAACCCATGATGTCAAAAGTTTCAATTTTAAAGTATATTTCATCCTAAAAAGTAATCTAGATTTGTCCTCGTTAAAAAAATTCATCCATTATTTCATATACTATCCTCTCTCTCTCTCTCTCTCATTTATCCACTTAAATTATTTCAGGTTACCAAAAACAACCTCACTATAAGAATAATATATCCCCAAAATATATTCTCTTATTTATCAAAAATCATGGCCAATATTTCTACAAAGGTAACATCAAGGTTGAAATCCACCACACTATTAGAAAAAACATGTATGTATGGTCCGAACATTTTAAGGTGAGAGACATAGAAAATGTTTTACACAATATTCTTTTTTGGTGGAAACTCCATGTGATAATCCATATACCCAATTTATTCAAAAATATCAAATAGATCAATATACTATTATCCCTACAGCCTTTGCTTCCCTAGTCATTTCTTCCCACTCTCAAGAAGACATGGCTCCCAACCGTAAACCTCAAATTCCAATAAAGATGATTGGTAAAAGTATTTTAACAAGTTTGAGCTATCACTAATCACTTTTAAAGTAGGTGATTCTAATATTGTATCTCCTACCCAAAAATAAGACTCTAAAGACAAATATCTCCTAATTCATCCCAAAATATTGGAGAGCAGCATGTTCCTCCCTATAGTTCTTTAAATGAATCCCTTGATTCTATACATGGTAGATATTATTATAGAATAACTCCACTAAATCCATGAGATCCTCCCATAATATCCTTAAATATAGAACACAATCCCAATGAACGTCCAAAAATAATTCTGGTTTCTTCTATTTATCCATTAATCGGTGGGTGATACGGCATTCTCATCTTAAATTGAGAACCCATTGGAATATATAATTAACTAAAAAAATTGATGTAAATTTAGGAAAAAAATATGACTTGATAAATTAAATAATATCATAAAGCCTAACTAAACCACCTATATATATCTTACCCCTAGTATTCAGTTGAGAACATCTCTAAAATATTCTAGGAGGGAGCCTGTTTTCTGATTTCATACACAATAATCCATATCACATCATGCATCAATGGTGACTTTGAGAAAACAGTTATGAAATATGTCATGATGTCCTCTAATTTCCATGTCAATATAGGAAAAGAATTTAAAATATTAACATGTCCCTTATACTCTACCTTTTCATGCTGACATTTCATGCAATATGAGACATAATATGATACATTCATCTTTATTATGTCCCACCAGATGTTCTATATAATTTCATGACACTTCTTTTCCACTCAAGGGGGTACTACCCACTTAGTTTATTGGGACACACCCATAACATCATTCATTGGAATCAAAGGATCCACCACTATTTCCTAAAAATAAAACATTGAATTTATCACCAGTGACTACCTATTTTCAGTCTCCCAAACACATAATGTGAAACTAGTCTTATTTACTTCATCATAAATCATTTTTTCACTCCTTTACATAATACATAGGCACATAAGTGATTTTTAGCTGACCTAACATCATGCCCAACTTTCCATTAATCTTATTATCATCGTCTACTCCTTTGATACAAAATAGATCAACAATTCATCTATAAACAATGTAGTGAATGGCTCAAAGTTTTATTGAAATGAATAATTCATCAAGGAAATTAATATATTGGTTAATTTAGTCACCCAAAATAGAATTAAAAATAACACATTATGTCATAATCATCTCTTGAGGGCTGTCCTTGCAATTTCCACCTCCTTTACTATTAAATAGTGATTTTCAAGTAATATATTATTCATCAAAATCATCTAGATCTATTTAATTGATATGAAAATTTATTTTTATTATATAGAGTTTATATAGTTGTGAATATTAACTAAACTAACTTTTAGTATTAAATTTACAAATATATTATACTAACATGCATCTTGATGAAATAATACATGTATTTTCTACGGTAATATTCATTATCGAATAAATAACATTCCTTCCATGTAATCCGATTTTATCTTTAACTCTTGTATAACTATAGAAACCTTATTTTATAAATATGATGCAATTAGACTCATCCATAAGAGTAAGTCAATTGAAAAATAAAAGTTAATCTCTCATTGTTTCCCAGTGAAAAAATAAATTATTTCATCGAATAAATATTTCACCACTACCAAGAAATAAAATGAACACATGGATTGTACTTATGCAATTACCATCATAGATATATGAGACATTAAATCTTGGAGTTTTTAATGATTTTTACTTCTCGACCAGCATGAATACAACACATCCCTTAAAATGTTATGAACTATATTATCAATTGAAGGAAATGAAAATTTACACACATAATAGTTGACATTTGCCATAAAATTCAATATGTAGTTCATCATGATTATAAAATTAAGCATTATTAAATATAATTCTAAAAAGAAACATAATAATTACACATCAATGATTAAAATAGATCGATATAGACACCTAACTCCCCACTATACCCTTTCTTCACAATGTGACTCAATATTCAAGTGGTATGATATTAACATCACTAGAAAACATTAATGGTCCACCACTTTTATAGATATGAATGGTGATATTCTCCCTTATAAAACATACCCAAAGATGTAATATAATTAATAAATTTATTATCTTTCATTTTATTTTTCCTAGCCCCAGGCTCCTCTAGTATGTCCTCAACAAAAACAATTATCCCTAGAAATATTTTGTTTGACCCTAGAACATAATGTTACAAGTTCTCAGTAACCTATCACCTCTAGAGTATTTTGTATTCATTAAGGCATCCCCAATCAATGAGTTTGGTTGGACCCTAAAATACTAGCACCTTGAGAGAAAAACAAGAAAAATATATCCATATCATTAGTCTTAGTAAATTGAAGATATGTCTTTTGGTCATTAGGGTTGTTCCACTTAATGTATGTCATGCTACCATATTAGTAAAACCCATATTGACCCATCTACTATGAATATCCCATGATCGCTTATATCTTTTGACTTTTTTAATACACTGAATCCTCTTGATTTTTCTTCTTTCCCTTAATAAAAACACCTTCTACCCTATGGTTGAGGAATAAAAAATATCTTTCCACACACGTCCATCATATATTTCTTATACATTTCACAGTTTTTAACCACCATAATATAGGTTAGAAAATCTAGAAAAATCATCCCAAATCAAATCACATATTTATGATTCATCTTTAACAATTTTTTTGAGAGAATATTTTTTGATAAACTATAGTGAAATGAATAAAAAAATACAATAAATAAATATTCATACTCTAGTACCATCGTATTCTTATACTCTACCTCTAGGAACTCTCAATATTTATATAGCATTAATGTGTCGAGGTAAAATTATTAACTAAATGCCTTCTGGAATCTATCCCATTATAAATCCTCATTTATCTTCTCTTCAATAGTTTCCTTCCACACCAAATAATCTACTCCATAAAAAATGTAGGTAAAAAAATTTACCTTCAATATCTCAATAGTATGGTGAAACTGTATGGTTTTACTAACCCTCTCCCATAACTATTCATCTACATATACTCCTCAGTCACTCTTAAAGACAATAGGATTCAATTATGATTCATGATCAACTTCCCTAAGTCGCACCTAATCGACAACCTTACAAACAACATAAATAGATAAAAGAAGAATGTTTAAAATCTTAAGAACTCTACTTGTGTATCTATATCATTCCTTGCACACATGATCTCCAATTATATTGTAATAATCTTCCCCTTGAATAAGATTCATGTGTGGAGGATTCTCTAAAACACCAAAATAAAGTACGAAAATTCACATAACGCACCATGTAGAAATTCATATTGTTGATCACAAAACCCAATATATCAACTTTATGTCTAAGTGGATGTTTACAAATTGTATTTATTACATTATAGATTATGTTTAAACATGAAACAACAAATAATTAAAACCACAGTCCTTTAAATTAGTTTCACTTCCTAAAATCTATTTAAAATAACATTTTAAACATTTTTAGTTAAAGAAACAATTTAAGAAAATACAATACACACATATATAATATCTACAAAAGAATACCATGATGCATGAATGTATATCCCATCACAATCATTTGTGGTCAGATACATCTATAGGTCAAAGTATGTCCAATTTGATAAGTGATCCTTTTGATCACTAATCCCACCCAATCTCCCTAGTAACTAAGTCTCATCTTTAAGAGGACAATTATTCATTTAAGGGGTTTCTCTTGATTTGTGAAAACTATAATTTGTAAACATACCAAATTCCCCTAGATAGGACTATAAAAACATGTTATTATTCCATTTTTTACCTCCCTTTCTTGGGAGCACAAATATTCTAGATGAAGTCGGATAGAAATATTGACTCGGGTATGTTTATTGACTGAATGTGGCTTCAAAATACTTCCCAGGGATAAGAATAATCATTATGTAATGATTAAACAACACATAAAAAACTAACCACATCTGAAAATAATGAAATATTTATTAAGTATAAAAAATAACTTTAAAATACCATTTTATTTAAACAAGAAACCAAACCGAGTGTAGTGAGAAATTGAACATACACATGTCCGGGAAGGACACAACAACAATGCAGTAGATTATCATATAATGTGAATGGTTCAACTCCACCTCCAATGAATGAATAAAAAATACCAAATCCACTATAAATCTATAACTTATGATCCATAATCTAAGAATATAGGATCCTTGACCTCATGAAATATGCACTCATGACTCAATAAATTTCTATATTTTCATTCCTCAAGACTAATATTAAAGAAACAGTTGTGTTGATCACATAGAGAGAGTGTGTGTAGACACTAATGGTATCCTCCTTCCTAAATATTTAAGAAGATAAAACATCCAGTGTAATAATTACTACAATTCAAAAAAAAAACTAGTTAAATTAACTAAAAATAAGCCAATAATTTTAATTGGAGATGTAAGTGTTAGAATTTAGAATTATTCTTATATACATGTAATGCCAATAATTTTATCCTTACATCTAATTGATTTTTTATTTGATTATCAATGATTCTAGATTTAATTTGAATATCATTACGTATCATTCTCTTAGGTTAAATTTTTTTAATCTTTCTCATATAATATTCAATTATTCATTCTCTATTGTTAAGAATAATTGGTCAAATTATTAAATGCCACAAAACCTTATTACTCATTTATTATTGTATCAATTTTTTTTTGTTTCACCTACATAACTTTACATTTATGATATAAATTGCATGCTTTCTAGTGAAATCACAAAAAATGATAATTTTTTAATTAATATATTCATTTTTATGACTACACCTATGTTTGACATATTATTCTCAAATTCAGGTGATTAAATTTTAAATAGATTAATTAATTTATATTATAATTCCTGGGATTAACTATTAATATTTACATGAATGAGAACCAATGTGTGTGTAAAATTCCCAAACCATTATTTTTCACACACATATATATATATATATATTAAAATATTGAAAATAAACAAAACCACACAAATATTGGTACTCATGTCGCAAGACATCCAATTTGAAAATTTATCAACCTACTAAATATTGTAGAAGTTGTGAGAAGGGTTCAACCACAAAGAGAATGTAGATTGAAATGCGGAATATACTCTCGAAATAAAATTCATTCAGATAGGTTTTAAATGTGATTAAAAACAAAAAATCTAAAAACTAAACAAATATTAAAAAAATATCTAAGATGAACTAAAAGTATCCATGTAAAGAAATTATATCTATATATGAAACAAGTAGAGATGAAAGTGTCCAAGTTGTGACATTCATTCAGGTACAAGAAATTCCAATTATTTAATTCCCACAACTATATTTTTATTCATTCTATTATCACAGATTTAAAATTTAATCAAAATACTATCAGGTATCATTCTATGATATCATAATGCATTATAATTATTTAAAAAAATCCTTAATCATTTAATTATTTTGTTTGATGAATAATTTTATTGTAATTTTAGCATCAAGACATTTGGTAAAAAGTGATTTCCCATTTCTTACACTGTTGAGATATCTATCTGCATCCGGTTCAATCACATGAGATTACTTATTAGGTATCACTCATACAAGTGTGAAGGTAAATTCACACAATATATTAATTTTTCAATTTTTATAATTATTTATTTATAATTTAATGGAGTGGGATTTATGATTCTATCTTATACATGTCCAGGTTAGGAAAAAATACCTTATATGAATATATCTCACCCATTATTACATATTAGGTATCAGAGGACTGATCATGAATTCATGTGCGTGGTTTATATATGAAAACTAGGTCATATATAAAAAATTTACTAAATAAAAATCCAATCAAAATTAATTTTCTGAAATCCATGTATGAAAGCAAAATAGATCCATGAAATTAACATCATCTTCATCAAAAATACAACAACATGATATTTTATCTTATATTAAAACAATAATAATATGTGTGAAAATAAAATTATACAGTATGAAAATCTTAATCATGTTATTCAAAAAAAATGAAACCTTCTTCACTCTCTTTATAATGTGACAATCGCCATAATAAAAGCAAATCCTCTGTGCATGTTGATATCGTGAACAATAAAAAAATATACAAAAACTAAAAGACCACCCAAAATTATTCATCTCTACATGTAGAAGAAATGTAGAATTTGGAACAATAAAGAAGACATGGGGTGGTTGTTACAAATTCTGGTGAGCAGAGACAATAGATGAATATTCCACCATGTGTAGTGCTACTATGAGAGGTTGAGGTCATCATCAGACGTGATCACTGGTATGGAGGTGGTGTGAGGCACCAGTGCTATGGTGCGTATGTAGGAATTGGAGAGTGGTTCTTCATTCATAGTGTGTTGGAGGGGTGGAGGAAACTATGGTGGGTGAATCATGCATGAGAGGTCAGAACACTGGTTTGGGTGACATGTTGGAGGATAGGCGGTGGACCTAGTGAAGAAGATATGGTGGTCCACACAATGTTAGTGTTTCCCAACCCTCGTGGTCAAATATGAAGTTTCTTGTGGAATGTGCAACAAATATTCATCCTCAAAAAAAGGTTAACCAACCTGAAAATGAGAAAAAAGTATAAAATTCAAATTAAATATAAAAACTAACTACATGTGTCAAATAAAATAATAATCATAATCATAACAATAACAATAATAATAACAAGATAATAAATAATATTTAAATACATTCAAATTATTTGATATAATTACAAATATTTAAACATATGAATATATATACAAATATTATACATAAAACATAATTATTTGTTAGATAAAATTATATTAATAAGACAATTAAAAGTCCATATAATTCAAAAAACAATAATAAAGTAATAATATTAATACTACAATTATTGATACTGTTGATATGTATAATCAAATAAAATAATATAAAATACTAACATACAAAATTAATATAAATACCAACAACTATAAAAAAACTAGTGAAAATATAATATCAGTGAATTGACTAAAAAATAATGTTAAATATTATATATAAAATTCATTTAAACATAACAAATTATTAATTAAAAAAATTAACATATTATAAACAAAAATCTATGAAACTTATAATGACCCTACAAAAATATGTAAATAAGAATAAAATACTAAAAACAGTTAAAATATTTTATTAAAACTAATCTAGATATTTATAAAACATTTAGTGAAATCCATGTGCATCTAGTCCCCCACACAAAAAAAAATTTAATTCTGAAAAAAAACAAAAAAAATACACAACTCTATGAGTAGAAAAGTAAAAACAACAAAATTATAAGTTCAAAGAAATTCAATAACTTTTACCCAAAAAATATATTGCATCATTTAAAATTCAATTTTCAAATATTATTTCCCTCCCACACATATTATTTCTAATTTAGGTACATGAATTCATTCATCAAAGTGGCATACCTCTCCATCACTCTCATATCTCAAAATAGTTCCTTGAAACGTTTGTGCTCAAATCTCATGCACATGCATGATTTCCATATATTTTTCACAATTTTCACAGCTCCACTCATATAAATCTGATTAATGCACCCATATAGAGGACTTCATATTAGGATAAAATGTTTATGATTATACATGATGATGGGTCAAAAAAGAAGATACTTTTTTGGAAAACATTAGGGTTTATTTTTGAAATATATGGATTATAAATTTTAATTCATATTTATCCTTGAAAATATCACTCACCATCCCTAAATATTTTCCCCCAGGCATACAATAAACTAATTCTTATCTAAAAAAATCATTTTTTTATTTTTTTTTCTTTTCATAAGGACACAAATCACTAAAAAATGGATTGGTAATCATGTGAATATCATCTCCCAATACCCAAAAAATGTATTTCAGAAAAAGTCCCTAAAAAGGTATATAATTAGCACAAAAATATATAATCTCTTTGGAAGTAGATCATATATAACACCCTCTGTCTCTTGGAATAATTAATCAATACTTTTATAGGAATCCCTAAAGGTTGGGGTAACTACATAAAGACCAAATATATACTAATTGTTGGAACCAATATCAAAATACATGTAATGAATATTGCTATAATGAAATATAACACAAGTGATCAAGACAACATAATGTCAATACATGTCCATCAAATGAATCATTACACCTCAAACAACCCCCTAAATGAATAAAAATCATTCACAAACATAAATAGAAAATAATAATAAAACTATTCATGTAATGGGTAGGAAAGGTTATTGTTTTTGGCCTTATCAAAATAGATTATTAAGGAATTTTGTGGGTCATAAAATTAAGAAAATGTATGGGTGGATCAACGGGCCAATGGGGGTCAATAAATCAAAAAAATATTTTATTCATTTTAGTGAAACATTCAAAATTCATAAGGATTGGATGAAAAAACATAGCCAGATTATGAATACATAACATTGTTGAGATTCCCACAATAAATAGAGAAATATGAGATGACGTAAAAATGGGCCTAAATCCTAATGGATATTGAAATTAAATTTAGGACATTATAACTGAGCATTATTGAACATAAGTGTCTCTAAAATAGACATTTTTAAAAAATTCATATTGAAATAAATGAATAATATATTAAATCATCTAAGTCATGATATCAAGTATTAAAGAATTCAAAATAGTAATCACGTGGTCGTATATACAAGGGACATAATTGGTATGTTCCATAATGTGTAATTATAAAAAAACATGCATGTGCATTCAAAAATTATAGGAATGTTATTTTCTCAATAGTATTTTTTAGTTAGTTAATTAACATAGTTTTTTTGGAAGAAAAAATTGTCATAGAAAATTAAACACATTGTTGACTAAGTGTAGATAGACGTAGAAAGGCTGTCTGTATCTAATAAAGATACTGAAATGATGTACTTATAAAATTTTCATATGAAAAACATATTCCCAAATAATAACAAATTTATAACACAAAAATAAAATTAACATGTGGATATTTAAAATATGTATGATTAATCAAAATATAATTTGGTTCCATGAGAAAAAATATTGCGGAAAATTCATGTCATTTTATTATTTAAAAATTAAATGAATTTAACCTAAATATAGTGAAAGGAAAAATATTTTGATGGGATTACCCTCATTTAGTTCTATGATTAATTCATCTTCATCTTGATGTTGATGACACTCCACTTGATCAAATGAGAATGTATACCATGAATATTCTTCTTTTTTCATAGAAGTGGGGAATCCATTCATCCAAAAGAGAAATTATCCATCAAAATTCACAATATGTCATTGGAAACATGTTCTTCATAAAGATATTTGAAATTTAATTACAATAGACCAAATCAAAAGGGAATGAATATACCTCATCAAAGGAAAAAATCACTATAAAATTTAATTTTATGAAAAGGGGATCATCATGAAGATCCAGAAGATTACCTTTTTGAACTTTAAAAAAATAAAGAAATTACCATAATAGACTCTTTTAGTGGTTATCTTATATACATTTTATCCTAGAATTTCGTAAAAGGGTCGAATATGTATCCCAATTCATTTTCCCTTCCAAATACTAGAAAAACAAAATTCCATAAGTACCATCACAATTTTAGATTCATAGATTTATTGATTGTATCAAGGTCATGAGTATTACAAGTATTTGAGGGAATTTCAAGTGAATGGTTTCTAATCCTTATTAATAAAGATTTTAGGGAAGGATCATTGGGAGTAACTAAATAAATTATGTTAATAATTACATATTTATCAATAGTTTCTTATATAGTACCATGTTCATATTTCTCCACTGACACATGAAGCACAATGAACTCAATATCCTCTTGGAATTCGAATTCTACCTATGTTTCTAAAAACTATGATGTTTTCATTAACACCATCATTCACTGATAATATAAATCTATAAATATTTTAGATGTATTCATTTTGGAAATGTTATCATACATGTAGATATTTTTATAAAAAGGAGAGTTGATGTCAGTAGATGTTATATCTTATTCCATGTGGAAATTCATGGTGACTTTGATAAACTCGTAATCTATCATGGTAAATAAGGGTCCTTGTTCAATGTCTTATTCATCCAAAAAAGGATTAATTTGATATAAAACAAATGTGTTTTTTTTTCACTTCGGGATGGATGGGTTTTAAACTCATATATTAAGGTTGTATAATGACATTTCCAAAGGGAGAGTTATATTTAATAGACTGGAATATTGAGCTCTTATATTCTTGAAATATGATTAGAATGTAATAATAAAATTTTGTTGGATGTGATTCATTAATGGAATGATATAAAGAAGGATCGATCAAATTGTTATAATTATTCGATCAAAGAAATATATATTCTTAAAATGGAACCTCTATTTCACTTTCCATGGAATAATTATTATAAATTTAATTATAAAGAGGTTGTGGAGAAGATAGGTGGACAAGATGAGTCATATTATTTTCAATATCTTTAATCGAGGAGTGAAATTTCTCAATACATTCATCTTAAATATCAAACATCCTATTGGTATTTATGATAGTAGAAATAAACATGTTCCCAGTTATTGAATAATTTGGTTCACCCAGTGGTTGGACAAATTAAATTTATTATTTTAATGTTAAATAATATTTACAGAACATTAGTTTTTGAGATTTTGGTCAACATTTTTGAAAGTTTTCTAAAATATCTTTCAACCTGGATTGATAGCATAATTTTAATGGTGTATTTTCTGAAATATATTTACATTAGTAATAATAAAATGGTTGGTAGAAACTAATTGTATACAATGATGAAATATTATTAAAATGACCATGACACAATATTGAATAATAATAATTAGAATAAGGAAATTAACATGAAGTGATCTTGTATAGTGTAATGATTTATTCCATACCATGGATCATGGGTGTGTATTGATTGTAACTATTTAGTGATGAAAATTCCATTCCAGAGTTCTATGTGTCTAGAATCATCAGAAACTAATATTCTAAAAGCAATTAAATTTTTAAAATGGGTTATTTAAATGTACATAACATATCTAAGTGAACTAAGTTGATTTATGAAGGAAACATGAGGAGATAAAAGTGTCAGAGTAGTGACATCTATACTCATGAATGAAATGATAATTATTTAATTCCACATCTGAATATTTATTAATTGAATTTTCACTGATTCAAAATTAAATCAAAATACTATCAGGCATAGTTCTATAATGTTAGATAGAATTCTAATTATTTTCAAAAGTCATCCATCATTTCCTTCCCTTATTTGATGAATAATGAAAAAATCCTTTTAGAAACAAATAATTTGGTGAAATTCAATGTCTCAATACTCACAAATCCAAGGTATCTATCTATATCAGGTTCACTCACATGAGACCACATATTAAGTATCTATCATTTATGTGTGATTGGAAATGCATGAAAATTATTATTTTTTCAATTAATATAATTATTTAATCTGAATTCAATTGCATGTGATTTACTATTCTCTCATGAGAATGACCGAATCTAAAACAAACAAATTATATGATGATCTACCACCTATGATTACATTGTATGTACGACCCAAATGAGTATGAAATAATCTATATGGTTACCACATAATAATTAATTTCGACACAATTATAATTAAATAAATTAAAATAAAATCAAAATTAATTCACTAATAATAATATATTAAATCTAAATATAAAAAGGAAATTCTCATAAACTGTATCATAACTCTGATAGCATGAAAATTATCACAACAATATAATAAAAAAATAGGTGCATTAAAAATATAATAAAGCATGGAATTGATAAGTACATTATAAAAGACATGATCGGAACTATGTTCTCTCTCTTCGAGCACTATAGACATCAAATGGAATAGATAATCCTCTAGACACATCAATTCCATGCACAACACACAAATAACCCACACCTATGGACCCCCAGGGCTGAATACTTTATGCATGGAGAGGTAGCAAAAATGTAGGGGACATAGAGGTATTGTTGTGGTTTTTGGTGTGTATGTAAAATAGAGGATACTTCTTTGTGTTGTGCTACTATGAGAGGAGGAATTCATCATCAGTGGTTTATGCTAGTATGGGGGAGGAGTGAGGAATAGATGGTACAGTGTGCAATATGGAGGAGGAGATTGGTGTGGCATGTGTGGTGTAGAGAGGTGTAGATGCAGATGGGTATGGGGAGACACGCGAGACATGTCATGCTGCAAGTTGGGGTTGTAGGGAGGAGGAGAGGTAGTGGATTTGGTGGAGAGGAGATTTTGGTCCATGTGATGCTAGGTATTCCCTCACCCTTATCATCAAAGATGATACCTCTGATGGAATATCAAGTAGATCTTTCACCTAAAATAAAGGTGCACCAACATGAAAACTTATAAAAGAATAAAATTTAAAAAAAATTAAACATTCAAACTATCAATAGGTGTTGAATAAAATAATAATAATAATAATAATAATAATAATAATAAATATAGAAATAGATGCCATTATTAGATATAATTAGAAATCTCTATGTACATATGATTAGATATACCAATATAATACGTAAATTATAATTATTAGTTAGATAAATCTATAATAATACTGTAATTAAATATTATTCTATTTTAAAAAATAATATTAACTAATAATATATATTCTATAGTTATTTATACTCTTAATATTGATAATTAATTCTAATAAAATATATTACTAATATAGAAAATTAATAAAAATACTTAGAAATATTAATAAACTATAGAAAAAACTAATATTAGATAATCTACTAAACAAATTTAAATATTATATATGAAATTAATTAACTCTAAAAAAATATTTTATAAAAATTAATATAATATTAATTAACAACTATAAAAATAAAAAATACACAATAGAACTACATTGATAAACCTAAAACACTATAAACAATTAATCTATTTAATTAAAACTCAGTCATAAAATTATAAAAAATTTACTGAAATTCATGTGCATCATGTATATTATCACGTATTCAGAATATTAACACCAAAAAATTATCCATTTATCACATAAACACAACACATAAAATAATAAATAAAAATCATTATCTTCAAGTCTAGGTAAAGATAACCACAAGTCACCACTCAGGATCTCCAAATTAGAAAATGGATTCACTGATCCTTTACTTTCCAAAACTAACACAGTGCTTGCTGCTGAAATTAATTAATAACCCATGATCACAAATGTGACACAAACCACCATGTGGAGTTATATAATGTTGTCACAAATCATTGTGAACTTTATCATGGTAATTTTTTCTAATATAATAATAAAAATTTCCCAAACCTGTTGATTGGTAAACTATATCCCAAAATACCGATGAAATTGGGGGAATTTTGTTATAACGGTGGGTACTAACTTAAAAACACCAACTTTGAAATTTTTTAATGAAGGTATTGTCTGAGATAGTGAGATCCTTATTTTTAATAAAATATATTCATGTTCATTTTTTATTTTGTTTTTTTATATACATATATTTATACATTATTTTAGAATTTCTATTTTCATTAATACTTTATGAAAATTATTTTGAAAATATGAAATAATATTCCACCAATTACACCATTTCATAAAGTAGAGATCCTTGAAAACATTTCAAATTTCTCATTTTGTGATTCATACACCAATTTCCTATCATTTAAAGAACACTATATTATTTATAACAACACGGTAATGATAATATTTGATTAATGATAAGATATTTTAAATAAATAACAATTATTAAATTTATGAATAATAATAATGATGATGATTTATATAATAATATTAAATATTAGTATAATTAAATAATATAATTTAAAAAAAATAACTATATTTAAAAATAAAATATGTTTTTTATATTCTAAAATAATTAATATAATATTTATATTGTCATATAAATATAAATAATACTAATACCAATCATTTTTTAATAATAATTACAAAAAAAAACTTATTTTGACCTAAATATTTTTTATAATTATATATATTGTTTTTGGGGGTATAATCAAATGATTCTGTATAATTAATTACATTATTTATTATATTATTATAAATAATAGGTAAATATGATAATAATTAGAGTATATATAATGTTTATAATAACAAATTAATTATTAAGATTAAATATTAACTAAATTACTATTATAATTATAAATTATATAATAATTTGTTAATAATGACATTATTATTTATTATATTTTATAAAATACTTAATAAATTCATATTTATCATAAATTATATTATTAATTACTTTAGTAGTATCATTAATAATTCTATAATTTACATCCTTATTCATAATTATTGTTTTAATATTATTAAATATGTAATTATATAGAAAATGTTTATTAGTAGTTATATTAATAACATTTAATAATAATATAATTATTAATACTTCATAAAAAGGTATTTAGTAATATAACACATTATATGAATGAGTTTCATATGTTTTTTAAAGTGTAAATGTTATGTTTTAAATAAATAATGATTATTTTATTTAAATTAGTTATTTTTCAATATAATTTTGAATCTTTTTTATTTTTTAATTATTTTTTATTTCATTAGTCAGTTTATTAAAATTTATTTAGATTTTATTTTAATATATAATTTATAAGATTTCAAAGTCACATAGTTTAAATATTATAATGTTTCAAGTATTTTATTTTGAAACACTATAAATTACAAATTATAAATTCAATCTAAATGAAATGGATACATTGACATAGAATAAATTTAATAGTGGGAAATAAAAAAAAATTTGTACAAATAATTAATGAAAACTAATTTCAATAGCACAGAAAAATGTTGTTTCAAAACATAACATTTTTAATTATAATTTTTTATATATAACATTTTTTGTTTGAATTAAAACTATATTATGATTATTTTTTTGAAATTTTAATATTATTATTTATTTTTTGATATTATTTATATGATATTTTTTTTGTATAAATTTTTTATAGGTAAAATATTATGTTTTTAAACAGAATTTTTTTTTTCATGAAAATTAATTTTCGTTTATTATATTAATGAAATTGTTATTGTTTTCAAATTTTTTTTAATATAGTTATTTTCTTCTTTATGTTTTATTTAGATTTTTTTTATAATTATTATTTTATATGTTTTTAATGTTACCTACATGGAATTTAATATTTTTTTATTTTTCTAGTTGTCAACATTGAAAACATATGAGATATAAACTATAAATAAGATCAATGTTAAACATTAATCATATACTAAATAAATAAATACATTTTAAAAATAAATGGAATTTCATAAATATAAAAAAGCTCATTGGAAGGTGATGAACATAGGCTTGTTTGATTAGTGGCGATTTTTAGGTCTTTGTTAGATTCATGGTCAAATATGGTGTGTGGCCAACATTATTTATTTGAGGGTGGTCGATTCCGGTGTTACTAAAAGTGTCATATACACCTCCATGGGGGCATCCCAATCTAGAAAAATGTTTTTAGTTAAAGAGAATTCAGATATGGTGAGACTTTTATGGTGACGATTGAACATTGGTGGGGGTGGTCCCATTTAGAGCATGATTGGAATTTTTGATGGTAGTGAAACAAGATTAGATGTGTGACTGACGATGATTAATATGCCTTAATGGGGGTGGTATAGTTTGTTGCATAACCTATGTTGACTAACAAATCTAATGGGGGGATCAATTTTTATTATGGAATCGGGGGTGATGATAAGGGTTGGAGGTCCATATGGAACATAGTGGCATTTATGGTATTTAATGGAAACAACAAAACTAATTTGGGTCCTGATGGTGGATTTAATCAAGAATATGTGGGTTTTTGTATGGGTAAGTGGTGATAGTCGATGCTTCGAGTAGGGTCGTTAGAGTTATCTCAGTTCATCCAGAAGGCTTGTGGGGCTCGTGGTTTTAGTGGAATCGATGACATTCCCATGTTTCCCCGGTGTAGAAGGATTTAGGGAATGTCACATTCTCTTCAGATCAACTCTGGTGTCCTGTTAAGGGTTTCTCTAACACATTGGGCTTTTAGACGATATTTTTTGGGTCTTTGGTATCTGGGAATTTGGGAAACGTCTGAATTTTAGATATCTTGATGAATTTAGGTGTTTGTATTCGATATTTGGCATGAAGTACAAGGCTATGTGCATATGTTATTGGTTGGGAGACCTCAAATGATGGATGTGTTTCCTAAAACCCATAATCCATCAATCTTTCTTCTTCTTTGAGAGATCGATGGTCACTCTACATCATGGAGTTCTACACAGTTATTCAATTGGATGTTGTGGAGCATCAAGTTTACATTGCAGTAGCCACACAAGATGCATTAGGTGGGTAGCTTGAAAGAGTAATGGGAGTGATATCACCCATTGTATGTTCCTCATCCTCATTATATTGTGGGATAGAGGAGGGTCATGCCTTTTTATGTCACTATGTCATGACATAGATTCCGAAAAGGTGAAGACACATCATCATTAAATAGATGAGTTGGTGAAGTTTATATGACTGGGTACATGAGAAATTTGACAAGTTCCCATCATGTATACTAATTCTTATTGGGACCTCAGGTTTCTTCCAACATGAGGAGAGTTTTATGGGTGATTGGGTCACTAAGTCCTCTCAACCATATACTGGTATTTATTTCCAGTGGACTTACAAGCCATGTATTGGGTTCCCTAACATCATAGTTTAAAAAGGTATTTATTTTTTTATTTTAATAAATGAGTGTTAGAAACACAAACTATTCCAAAAAATATTCAATAACATTTTACTTATTGTATATGTTTTTTTACCTTTTAAATCTACCTACTTGAAACATAACTATAGTAATATGTTTCAGGAAATCCACATTGAATTCTAATAGAATATAAACTATAAATATATCATATGGAAAATTAAATTATATAATAAATATATAAAAATTGATTAAAATAGAAATAATTACATCAAAATAATAGATAGACAAATAATATAGATGATAGAAAACATTGTTGTTTTAAAATAGAACATATATCCATTAAAATAAGTATCATAAAAATTTGAAAAAATATAAATTATGATTTAATTATAAATAAAATTTAATACATGCACATATGAAATATTAAATTATTGATGAAATAATAATTTCAAAAATAATAATTCATAGAAAATATTAAGTGTTATTTATAATATTGGACAAGATTATCAAAATACAAAATAATTAATTATATAAAAATAATTAAAATTTTCTATTTTATAATGGTAGTAATAATTATTAATTTTAATAATTTTGTTAATTTATTAAAGTAAAATATATTAATATTATTTTAAAAATTAATAATATATAATAATAATATGAGTATATACAACATTTGTAATAATCAAGGTACATTACATCATTAATAATAATCATCATGAATTTATTATCATAACAATTTTATCATGTCTTAATTATCTGGACATTAGTATGTAAGGGTAAAACAAATTTATACAAGTGAAAAAATAAGTTATGTATTGTTTAAAAGAAGTTGTGTAAGGGAAAACTGATACTTTTACAGATTAAGTAAGTTTAAAACTAAATTTTGATAAAGGTAAAACAAAGTCCTAAGTGGGTAAACAGAAACTTTGACAAGTTATGTAATGGTAAAATAAAGGTATGTAAGGGTAAAAACAAGATATATAAGGGTAAACTAAAGTTATATAAGGGTAATAAGATTTAATTAAATGAAAAAACTAAGCTATGTGTAGGTAAAATAATGATATGTAAGTCTCAAAATAAGTTATGTAAGAGTAAACCAAAGTAATGTATGGTTAAAAAGAAACATGTACAAGTTAACTAAGGTTAAACCATAGTTAAATAAATGTAAAACATTATTTTGTATGTGTAAACTAAAGTTATGTAAGGGTAAACATAATTTAATTAATAGTAAGAAACTATTATGTAGGGATAAAATATAGTTATTAAAGGGTAAAAATAAGTTATATATGGGTAATATATATATATAGGTAAATTTAAACTTTTATAGGTAATGTAAGCGTAAACTATTGTTAATTATGTGTGAAATTTTTTTAAATAATGTTAAAATAAAGTTATGTTAGTGTAAAATATGTTAGCTAAGGGTATACCAATGTTTTTAATGACTAAAATAATTTAATGTAAGGGTAAACATATGTTAATTAATGGTAAATAAAAGTTATGTATGGGTGAACAGAAACATGTGTGGGTTATGTAAATGTAAAAAGATGTTTATTAAGGGTAAAATAATGTTTCATATGGTTAAACTGATGTTATTAAAGGATAAAAATGTTTTGTAATGTTAAAAAAGTTATATACGGGTAAACTAAAGTAATTTGAGGGTAAAAATAATTTGAGTATGGGTAAGAAATATTTGTGAAAGTGTAAGTACAATCATGAATGGGTTATATAAGGGTAAACTAATGTTAAGTAAGGGTTAAAGAATTAATGGGTAAACTAAAGTTACGTAATTTTAAAAATAAATTAAGGTCAAAAATGTTATTTAAAGGTAAAATAAATTTACATAATGTGAAATATAAGGTAATTAAGGGTAAAACATAGTTATTTTATGTAAATAGAATCTTGTTCCAATTATTTAAGGGTAAACAAGACTTAAGAAAGCATAAAATAAAGTTATGTAAGGTTAAAATAATGTTATTTATGGATAAATAGATGTTATAAAATGATACTAATGTAGCAACACATACTTATAATACATGGAGAATACATCATTTTAGATTAATATTCAGTTTATTACAAAAGTACATGCTTGAGGACTGTAATAGTTTGGTGTCATTGGAAACATGGAATACAAAATCTTCTATCCAAGTGAAATATTTTTAATATCTACCATTAATATATCTACATTAATTACTTGTAACTAAAACCTTTCTTTGAAACATATGGAATGTAAACATAAAAATGGGTGAGATCGTATGATCAGTAAGGGTAAACAAGGAAGACATATAAGTATAAAAATGGACACAGGGATATGAGAACGTGATCGACCCTTTAGAGATCACCACATGTATATCAATGATCATATAAATGAGATATCAGATAAATAATGGAAGCTCATTAGAAATTATTTCGAATGAAATAAATGTATTGATCTATTAAATCATAACTTAGGAATAATATATAGGATTTGAATAATACATCTGAGAATGTAAAATTTTATATAGAGGATACCTACCAAGACCTTTGTACTTTGTTAGTATTGGGATACAACCCATGTACCTACTTCATGCTTGGTCTAGAAAACCATGTATCCTATTTCTTTTAGGATTTGGATACAACCCTTGTCACATCCTATTTTCAGGATTGGGCTAAAACTCATATACCCTGCCCTTTTTGGCATGGGCTACAACCCATGTAACATCTTATTTTAGAGATTGTTCTAAAACCCATGTAACCTCTTTTTTTATGTCTTGGGATACAAACCATGGGCCTTCCTGTTTTCAGCAAAGGGACACAACCCATATACCCTTAGTGCTCATATACAAAATATCATTTTCCAATGCATTTGGGGGAGATACAGGTCCCATAAATATCATAATAAAATAATTCAAACATGTTCCATAAGAAAATAAAAAACTTATCACATCATGACCCATAAAAATATATAGGTTTTATAAACATAAAATAATAACTCCTGGAAATAAATGGATGTCATTATCATTTTATCACATGATGTCACATTAAAAGATATATGTACCATAATTACTTCATAAAATCATAACCCATGAAAGGAAGCATGATTCAGAATCCTAAAATGTGTGGAAGTGAAACTGTTTTCTTTAGAATCATTCTACAAAAACAAAAACCACTCATGAAAAACTTTAAATGGAACCTTTGTGTAATTTCCTAAAAGGGAATGAATAAAATCAGTGGAAGATATCATAGTTGTAAAATAAGTTGGATGGATATTTTGAAAATATTTTTTGATGTAAATATCCTTTCATCTTTGAAAATGATCTTTAAAACACAAAACCATTCAAAAGAAATTTTCCATAAAAACATAAACAATAAGATTGATTTTTTTAAAACCTTTCCCATAAAAATATATATTAAAATTTTATTAAAAACTAACCATTTAAACATGAAAAGAAATATTCAAAAAATAGATAGTTGGTAAATCCTTAAATGTCGTACAAGTTAAGAAGTGAATTACTTTTTCTGGGTAAAAACATGAAAAAATTCATAACTATTTAGGTTACAAGAAGTGTACATTGAAAACATTTATAAAATAAAAAATGCGTAAAATTTTATTTCAAATGTTTTATGAGAATAATATTATAATATAAGTTCATTTTTTAGAAAACATATAATTTCGAGTGATGAGAGGGAAAGCCGATATTTTTAAAAAATACTTTATTAAATATATTATGTACGAAGAGTATATATATGGTACCAATAAATGAATATATAATGAATTAATATAAGAGAATATATTTCATCAATTTTCAAGAGATATGTACCATATGATTTCATTAAAGTATGCATAAACATAAGAAATCATGAAAAGCGATTATATTGCCTCAATACAATCATAGAACATAGTAAATTGGGATCGTACAGTCCATTTAAGAAAAGTAAATTAATGTAAGATTAAAATATCATGAAATTATGAAATTTCATAACATTAAATATAAAATGTAAGTATATATACCTCAGAAAAGAATTTTGGTGCAAAACAAATTATGAGTCCCGACTAAGGTAAATCGAGACCAAGCTATTTTACTGATTTAGTACCATTGGAAACATAAAACGCATGAAGGAAATAGAATAAAATAGAAATATTAATAACCATAGATTTAACTATAATATAAATAAAATAAAATATTTGTAATTAAATATACCACACAAAATGAAATACTTGCAAACATAACAAGTATTTCATAGAAATAAAAAGTGACATGAAATCCCCTGACCTTGTGTCTTAACTCTCATCATACCCATTCATACCACCAATATAATGAATATAAACATTTCATAAATATTATAAAGAAAAATATTATTATATATATGTTTTTATTATTACCATATATCACCCTCTTGTTAATAATCTCGTGTTTAGGTTTCACTTCGGGAAATATTCTCTTTATTCATTACATGTGTCTTAATTTGTTATATCATTGGAATTTATAAATTATATAATTATTTAAAGAATTTTAACCATGATATTAATATCATTAATATATATTATATTTGTATTATAATATTCTATTGAACATATAAGTATTAAGTGGAATACACCATTCATGGAGATGGTAGCTCCTACGTACGCCTGAATGATATTTCTGATTAATTATCGTATTGAATGAAAGGATGGAAATGAAATATATGTATATATGTAGATCATTATTAGAATATATTTATTATAAAATATATATAATATATAATCACTAAACCCATCCTTAATATATTCCATGTAGTGTATGAAAGAATCGTATCGCTTGGATGGGGTGGTAGTCCATACATCCTCAAACACAACTATCATATTAACAGACAATGGAATTTTTGAAAGATATGTGTTTTAATAGGAATATGGAAGAATAAATAAATAATTAATATAATATATAACATATATAAACATATTATCCATAATAAGTTTCATAATTATATTCTCCAATGAAAATTGAAGAGTCGTCGTTTAGTAAGGTCATAGTACGCCATTCAAATAAATAGAATGTTTGTTATCCATTCAAAGAAGGTGTATGTATGTATCAGTTAATACCATTGAATAATTACATATAGTATATTTAGGATATTTTTTTTATAAAATCCTAGGAAAATGAAAGTGTAAGGGTGTTGAATGAAATTAAAATAAAGGGCATGAGAGAACATGTTACCTCTTAATTGGGTAAGCCATTTTGGTCTGAGCCAAATGTCATCCTTGGATTTCATTTTAACTAAGGGAAGGTTATAGTAGAAAGTTAGGATTTCTTAGAAATACATTGTTCAGGTCTTGGACGAACATAAGCGGGTTGAGAGGTGTGAGGATGTGGGAGAGTTTCGGTCCTTTTATTCGGGAGAAAAAGGAGTCCATTGTAATTTTTAAAAACAAGTTCGGTGTACACAAGTTTTTACCATAAAAAGTAATAAAAAACATCATAAATAAATAAAGTAAGGTTTATGGACTGATAATGTACATTAAATTGGTTTTTTATTGGTGGATAGGTCATTTGGGCCCCTAATATTATGTTTTAGTCCATCATCATGCTTAATTTGACCTTAATCGATGTTGTAAATTGTAATCAATTTTCAAATAATTTTGTTCAAAAATAAACATGATCTAATTAGATTAAAAATATTAAACTAATAATTTTTTTTAAAAAAATTAATTAATAGAATTAGAAAATTTAATATTAACGTTAATCCAGCAGAAGGGACGAAATTACTTGTCTTTAAAGATAAAAGAAGGTCAAAAGTTTATTAAGTTCTTATATTTGATTTCAAAGTGAAATTTTCTATAAGGACATAATTTAAATTAAAAGAATAATAATTGAAAAAGTTTTATCTTAATATAATTTAAAATATTATTTAACAGTAATTATTATTTAAATAAAAATCCCATTTTTAACCTATAAGTAGTTTTTTTACTATTTCTTAGAAAATGAAGGTCCTCAGAATAATCACAAAAATTCACTCTAAGATAATTTCAAAATTATAAATTCATAAATGATGTATATTTTATAATATTAAACTACTAAATCTTTGTAATCATTATTTTTTTTAAATTCAGTTTAGTTGAGAAAATGATATTTCTAAATTTAAAAGGACCTTAACTAAAATCATATCCATCATTAAAAATTAGGTTAATTTATATAAAAATATTATAAAATTATAACTATAAAATAATATTTCGTAGAATCAACAGTGTTGCATGTAATATATTCCTAGTCGTTGTTGTGTGTAACAAACGTCAAGTTGGGGTTGTGTGTAACATATGCTGAGTTGAATTTTCATGTGAATATAATTTTTAAATTATTGACTGGTCCAGACCTTCCTGGTAATGTTTAAATTATTGTTTTAATATATATATATATATATATATATATTATTTTAGGTGTCATGCGAAATACAAAATATAAAAAGGAAAATTAATTTGAAAAAAATTATTTCATAAAATAATGGGGTGTCGCATTCTACCGATCATAAAATGAATTTCACCCTTAAAATTAATTTGGGTTATCAGTGGTTTAATACATGAAATTTTATTTCATAGAAACCCACATCCTAAAAATGAATAATAAAACAACCTTTAAAAGGGGAAATATAGAAACATAGCAGTTACCAAAAGAAACATATAACTAGGTTTACACATAAGAGAACATATATGGGTAGTGAAAAATGGACATGGAGGTAAAATATAACAATCATATTCTAGTGGAGAGTGATAATGGTCATGAAAAAGTTATCAATAAGAAATCCATAAATCTGCGATGAACTAAGCGACCTTCTGATTCATCAGAAATATAGGTAATAGGAAATGATTTTGGGTTTTGAAATAATGTTTCCTAAAGATAATTAATTTTCATAAAAGGATTTAATATAATGATTTCACAAAAACCTCACCATCTTGGTTCCTATATCCCCTTCACCTCTTTCTCCAAAATGGAAGGTGAATTATTAATTCTTGGGGCACTAACATATCATGAGGCCCATAATATTCCATTCCATCTATCATTAGTTATCATTAACCCATAATTTTTATAACATTTTATATAACATGCTTAAATCCTCATGTTATATGTTAAAATTGTATTCCCAAATAATTCATCCAAAGTATAACGTAATAGTTCTTTAAATGGTTAACTGTATGACACTTCCAAAATATGAAAATCCATAACAGTGGAATGAAGGTCCTGAAATCAGCTTAACATCGATACCCCATGTGTTTTCACATACCAAACCTGTGAATACCATCATAATATATTCTATTCAAAAGAAAATCATAATCTTAATTCCCCTAAATCCTTATTTAAAACATACATGCTTCTAAAATATAATCCACTATTTATTACATAAATAGGATCTTATAGTAAAACAGTTATTATATAGAAATAATGGGGTCATCCATGTAAATCTAGAATACCAATATGATTTTATTAATTCAAAATTAATTTAGCAAAATATAATCAACTCTTAGACTCATTAAAATTTCCACTAATGGATCAATAATATTTTCAAAGATCATATTTTTTACAAAAAAACTTAGGAAATTAAACACTATGTAGTTCCCAAATTAACATGGCTTACTTTATCAATTGATATTTCATATGATTTCTCTTTTCCATTTGCCTTTATAGGTTTTTTTGAGTTGATCACCATTATTAATCATTTGATTTGGGAATGTTTTTTCCAAAACCAAAACTCCCTTCAATTGAAACACTAAATTATGGGAGGTGCATCTTGAAGAGTTTCCTAATTATTCACATTATTATATATCTTTTTCATATCACATCATAATTATATAACTTTGTGTCGTTAATTTCCACACTTAAAAAATTTACATGTCGCATTAAGGAAATTCCCACCATGCTTATTTATATAATTAGATAAAAAATGAAACCTAATATTCTTATATCCATTGTTTGTTGATCTTCCTTTTACATCAATAGCCATCTTTTTGTAAAATCCATGATGATGATATATAACTCCAACCTCCATTTAAAAATTTATTAAACAACACAAAAAATCTTAATAGATACCAAGGTATCTTATAACCAACACGATTCTAAGACATGGTATTAATCCTCTGAAGAACCTACCATCCTTACATTCTTGCAGGATGATAATTCTAGAAGCTTACGGTTCATTTATTATAAAATTATCCTTATATGCACCAACAGATTTATCATTCTTTTACTTCATCACAAGAAACTCTCTTTCCAATTTTTAATGAAGAACACGAGGAAAGTATTTATTCAAGAATACGATCATGAATTCATCCAAATCCATGGATTCAATCTCAACTTTCTTCCTTATATTATTGATTAGATTCCACCACTAGTCTGCTTCACCTTTTCACTGGTAAATAGCAAGAATGAATTTCTAAGGATCTGAACATTATAGAATAACATAATATTTTTTTCAATGGCACTTATATAGTGTTCACCATCTTTTGGATTAGAAGAGTTTCTAAAATAAAGTGTACACATCCTCATGATGGACTCAACTGAATGTCATTCCCTCCTTTGATCATTTGAAAGTTATTCATGGTTCATATATTGAGAACATTTTGTGAGCATCACAACTATGTTATACATTCTAGCTTCGAAATCATTTGGATCCTCATAAGAACAATCATTTAATTGTCCCCAACAATCACCATTACTTTCGTTCCTTTGGGTTCCATCAATTGACTAAATCAAAAAATATATAAGGTAAGAAACAACTATCCTATAGGGGAACCACATTATCTTGAAAATCCACATATAGGATGTATAAATTATTACATCTTAATAAATATATGAAACCATAGGTTCATCCTAGGTTATTCACAACCATCTTCTATTGAAAAATTTCATAATGGTTCGTGAAGAGTTTTTTAATTTCCAAAGCATCTCCTCCTAGAGTTTAAAACCATGAGTGTAGAAAGCCCAATTGTAGTGTACCATATTACCCTAAGTCATTCCCAGAACATCTTATTAGAGTTTCTAATCCAATTTACATATCTACCAGAGCCATTTAAATTTTTAGTATCCAAACAAGGATGTATTTCATGGAAATAACTCTCTCCATCCTTTACCAAAATTCTAGGACATCTTTTATAGCTTGTGTAATCCACAAAATTATCATTATAGACATCCTTATACATATTCTATGAACTAACCCGAGGGATCTCACTAATATTTTCTAATACTATTTTCTAATGGTTGATTAAACCATTCTTTTGATTCCAGCTATTGCAACCTAGTCTTAGCATACATGGATGTTACATCATTTTAGATGAATATTAAGTATATTTCAAAAAATACATTTCTAATGACCGTAATAGATTATATTCTTTGAAATGATGGGGAAAATATATCATATCCTAGAGAAATATCTTCAATATAACTTATAAAGATCTCCACCTTTAGTAGATCTACCTAAAATATTTCTTCCTTTAATAGAGAAATTTAATCTAAAAATAGGTGACCACAGACAACTAGTCGCGGTAAACAAGGGAGACATATAAGCATAAACATGAAAATATGGATATGGAAACATGATCTTAACCATAAGTGATAAAAAAATTAATATCAATGATTATAAACATGAGTTATGGGATAAATTTTGGAAGTTCATAAGTCATGAATCATGAAGAAATAAAATTCATTATCCATGAAATCATAACTAGGGAATAATACAATTGATTTTTGGTATACATATAATAATATAAAATTTTATCACAAGGATACCTACCAACACCTTTATAACCTGTTTGGTTTGTGGTAAGACCCACATACCTGATTTGAGATTGGGATATAAATCCCTATACCCTCTTTGTTTTAGCCTTGGGATTAAACCCGTGTACCTTATTTTTTTCGGGCTTAGTTTACAACTCATATACCCTTTTTATTTTTGTATTTGGATACATCACATATAACTTCATGTTTTTAGGCATGCCCTACAACCTGTGTAACATTTTTATTTTAGGATTGCACTAAAACCCATATACCTTATTGTTTTTGGGTGTGGTCTATGTCATGTGTACCAATTGAGATCATATACAACTTACCATTATATAGTGCATTGGAGGGAGATATAGGTCCCACCAATATCATACTAAAACCACTAATACATTTTCCATGAGATAAGAAACATCATCATATCATGACCCCTAAAAATATATAAGTTTTATAGACATAAAATCATAACCAATGAAATTAAATGGGTATCATTAAAATTTAATACAATAATAAACTATTAAAATATATAGTTTTCATAACTACATCATGAAAGAAATGCCCATGAAAATAAGTGGGTTTCAGAAGCATAAAACACATGGAACTGAAATGAATTTCATAAGAATCATTCAATCGAACCATAAAACCCCCATGAAATAATTTTAATTGAAGCTATGTCAATTCCTATATGATAATGAGTAACATAAATTTACATAATAATAAATGTAAAATAACATGGAATAATATATATATGTCATTTTTTGAGGTAAAAATCCGTTATTCTATAAAAAAAGTCTCTCTAAATCATTAATCATTTTGAAAGAAATTTTCCTTATTAAAATATAAATTAATATTAAAAAACATTTTAATACCCATTTCCTTGAAAATATATCTTAAAAAATATTCTTCAAAATAAAAAATTTAAATAGAAATTTAAATCATCAAAGAACTGACAGTGGGTAAATCTATACAGGTTATACAAGGTAAAAATAACATTTCTTTTGCACTGTAAAAATGTTAGAAAAAACATAATTTAGAAGGATACGAGAATATTCCATTTAAAAAAAATTTAAAAGAAAAAATAGGATAGAAATTTCATTTTAATATTTTATGTGAATAACAAAATATTCTGGGAATCCTCTTTAGAAAACATTGATTTTTGATCGTAGAGAGGGTAATGTCATGATTTATGAAAAATAATTTCTTCACTATATTATGTTTAAAAGAGTATAAATTTTCTAGTGATACATGAATATATCTGGAATAACCACAGGATAACAAATTTCATGAATTTTCTTGAGAGACGTATCATAATATTTCATCAAAAGAATTATAACTATAAAAATTATCGAAAAGAGATGTGATTGTCACATTACACTATTATAATTTTGTAGTATGGGATAATAATCTACATGTAAGAAATTGAAATTAATGGAGTCATAAATTATAATGAAAATAATATGTTTCATGAAATAACATGTAAAATGTAAGTATAAACACCTCAAAAAGTAATTTCGGTGCATAATAAAACAAGAGTTTGAATTAAAGAAATTTCCAAGAAAAATATTTTATAGATTTGGTGTCTCTTTAAAATTAAACCCCATGAAATAAAGATCATAAAATGGGTAATTTAATATACATAAATTTAATTACTAGAAAAATTGAATACAATCATGGTAATTTCATTCACCATAAAAAAGGAAAGAGTAACGAACATAGCATGTATCTCATGGAAATAAAAAGTGAGATGAAATCCTCATATATTGTGTCTTGACTATTATCAAACTCATTCAAACCACATGTAAAATAAATATAAATTTATTATAAATATTTATAGAAACATATTCTTATATTTATGTATGGTTTTATTTGGACCTTATATTACCCACTTGTTAACAATCCTTTGATAAGGTTTCACTGGGGGTAATATTTTCTGTATTCATCACATGTGTATTAATTTTTTATATCATTGGTATTTATACTTTATATAATGATTTATAGAATCTAAAACATGAAATAAATATCATCTATGTATAGTATATGTGTATTATATTAATCTATAGAATATATCAGTATGAAATAGAATATACAGTTCATGGTGATGGTAGGTCGTACATATGCATGAATGTTATTTATGTTAAATTGATATATTGAAATAAAGGATGAAAATGAAATATATGTATACATGTATATCATTATTTAATTATATTTATGATATCATATATAATCAGTAAAACCATCCATAGTACATTTAATGTACTGTATGAAAGAATCATATCGCTTTGAGGGGTTGTAGTCCACACCTCCTCAAACAAAATTATTGCATTAACACATAGTGAAAAGTAAAAAATATATTTATTGTTAGAGGAATAAATAATATTATCGAAATAATAAATATAATATATATCATATATACACATATTTTTTATCGAAATTTCCACCATGAGAGATGGTATGTAAAATTGGACAATCATCGTTTAGTGAGGTTGTAGTACACATTACACATAAAAGTGTGTTCATTATCTATTAGATGGAGGTGTGTGTAATCATAGGATTAAAACATAGAATAAAATATCCTATTATATTTTTCATAATATTTTTCTATATAGGAATGGAAAAAATTAGAGGTGGGGGCGAATGAAAATATTATAAAGGACATGATAGAAGATGTTATATCTTAATCGAGTAAATCCTTTTGGTTTGTTCCATCAAATTTTCAGGAATTTACTTATTCCCAATGGAAGGATTCTAGGAGGAAGGGAGGATTTTCGGGGAGTGTATCTATATGTTCTTGGCCTAGCTTGATAGGCTTTATTGGTGTAAATAATTGGAAGAGTTGGTGGTATTTACTGGGACGAAAAAGGACTTATTTCGAATTTTTTAAAATAATTTAGGTGTAGACTTGTTCTTAACTAAAAATAATAATACAGAACCAACCTAAATCAATAATGGAATTGGTGTCTCATATGAATTGCTATAAAATATGTTTTGACAAGTTTCTATTTTATTTAGTCCCCTATGATTAAGGATTAGTCCTTAATTAAGCTTTATTAGACCTTAATCGATGTGATTAATTTTAATCACTTTTAATAATAACACTGAAAAAAATAGAAATTATGTAATTAGAATCTAAATATTATAACAAATAAAATGGTATATGTCAGTTTTTTAAATTCAATTCACAGAAGTTGTTTATTTATGATTAATGCTTATCTCATAGGCAGGAAACAATTATGGGTCTTTAAAGTAGAAAAAAGTTGAAAATTTTATTAAGATATTTATTAAATTTCAAAGTAATTTTTTTTAAAATGACATAAATGGTGTGAATAGATGTATAATTGATCTAATTTTACATTAAATAAAATTTAAAATTTAAAATAACATTAATATGATTGTAAAAAAATGGCTATTTTTAACCTAATTGTTGTATTTTTCACTATTCAAAAAAATTAATGTTTCACAGAAAAATTACAAAATTTCACCATAATATTGTTTAAAAAAATAAATTAATAAATGATGATTATTTTATCAATTTAAATTTATAAATTTGTCTCAAATTAATTTTATTATTGAAGTAGTTCATTCTAGAAAACTATATTTTTATAAATAAAAATTCATTACCAAAAATAATATCCATCATTATAAATATATTTTATTTATATAAATAAATTATAAAAAATACATGAAAAGTTATTATTACTATTCATATTACTATTTTTTAGAAATTATATATTTTATTACTATTTCATTAAAATAATTATAAATGTAAATTGATATTTCGTAGAAATATTAGTGTTGCGTGTAATGTTTTCTAAGTCGGTGTTGTGTGTAACATCCACCATGTTGTGGTTTCTTGTGATATATGTTTATTATATTTTCCATGGGGATTGAATTTTTTAGTTATTTCTATAATATATCAATCTATATATATATATATATTTATTTATTTAGTTTAATGAACCAAACTATTTTTAATAAAATTCACCATTTTGATTTAATTAAATATCTTATGGATATAGAAGACACATGAAATTATTTTGCTTATTATACTCGATCAGATTCAAATTAATATTGAGTATCATTACTTTTGATAATATATTCATTGAATAGTAATCACATGACTATTTTAAATATAGGGTATTGAATAATATTTTTTGACATAGATAATGGAAGTGAAGGCCTTAACCAGTAATAAAATTCCCAATGAATCCCATTTATCATATAATTCTATGTAGATATAATGTTTGGGCTTTCCCATAGGGAAATACCAAGCCTATATCCAACAATGTAAGCATGAACAAAACCATTTAGAATAAAATTTCATGCTCATCAAGATCACTACCCAAACCATGTCCACCAAACATCCCCAGTAAAGCGCCACCATCACACACCATACTGTTAGGGTGCATGATGGATTAATAATTGGATATATAAAAAGACCCTATAATTATGATTATGAACATTATTTTTGTATATAATAATAAAGATACTTTTATTCTATTATTGTTACTTTGTATATGATTTTTATTGAACAAATAGTTTGTATGGTTAATATTCAAGTTGTATAAAGTATTATATTTTTAATGAGTTAATGGTATTTTGAAATAAATAATATTATAATAAAATATTATTAATAATTTACTTTTATTATCTAAGAATAATAACATATTTTTTATGAAGTAAAAAATATTTTTTATTAATGTTAAAAAAATACTATTGTCAAAACCCATCAATTAGAAATAAATTTTAGTTTTTATATAAAAATTGATAATTCATATATTTATAAAAATTATTTAGATAAAAAAACTTTAATAAATATATTTATATTATCCAATGGTGATTTTTTCATTATTTTCTGAGAGAGTTGAATTTTTGTGTAAAAATCAAATACTATATAACTATACAGGGTGTTTTATGATATCAGAATGACCATATAATGATTTAATAAATACTATAAAATGTATCTTCGGCCAAATATATGTTTTTAGTTTAAAAAAATTTAACTTTATGTTAATTTGATTTATTTTATAAATCCTTAGTGAATCCTCAAAATCATATAAAATATTTTATGAATTTAAAATCATTTCGTTGAATATGGGACTCAACTCCACATAAGAATGGGAAATATTTTTATATATTAGGACCACTACAATATAAAAAAATTAATACCAATCCAAATTTTCAGAATCTATTTGTAAAACCCATTGGATGGTTTCATGTTTTGAATATTTTATTTTTTATAGTAAAAAATGCAAACAATAAAAATATCTTATACTTTCCTATATAATCCGACCAAAGATTCCATTTCTCTTCACTCAAACCCCCAGAATCTCAACCAGTCACATCCACCTACTCCCTAGAGTCCTCCCAAGGCACCCCAAGCTCCCATGAAGGTCTTCCCAAGCCATTGGTGATAGATATCCAAGTAAGTGATTTTCCACTCTTTTTTTATCATGAACACCTTTTATAATATTTCATTTTAATTCAATTTTAAAATGTCGGGATATATATATAAATACTACTTTTACTATCCATGTGTTTTATAAATAATTAAATCTCATTAATCTATCCACAATACTTTATATACAAATGTTATCATACCAAAATTTTGTATGGGGTCCCCATCTTTCTCTTTTTCATTCAATTCAAAAAATTATTTGAAATTAGTCTTCATTATTTAAATAGGTTATATTTTTATAATTTTATAATGAATTGCTTAATGTTCATTTGATGTTATTTTAAAGAGGGATCATTCATAATCAATCATTTGGACCCTTACATAAGCCATTACTAGGGAAAAATTCTGTAAGGGATTTCTCTCTTATCATTTCTATTAAAGAACATTTTTTATATTATTCTTATTACATTAATTTTAAATTTTGGGATATTATGTTACATGATCCTTGTACATTCCATTTCATTCATAGATATTGAGAGACCTAGTTCTCTCTCATCAACCCATTTAATAAATTTTTTTATGAGGTCGTTATACTTTCAAAATTGCTCCGCGGTTTTCCAAGCCAAAATAATCATGTATTGAATACAATATTCATTCCTTTATCAACGGTATTCAAAATTATTCGAAAATACTTATTGATTGATTACTTACATGTATTTATTCAACATTCCATGATCGTGTAATAAATGATCATGTTGAATGAATCCTTGCTTTATGATCTATGTGGCACACTTAAGCATGAGATTGAAATGATTACGAAAAGAGTGTCCTCATAGAATTCCAATGCATTGGGTAGTGTTTAATATCATGATACTTCATGTAGGTACATGGGTTTACCTGATTCCTTTATGGGATGTTTTTATACCATGATGTATTTGTAGTTTACCTTTGACATATGTTTGTGATGCAGTGTTTTATGTTGTTTCCATATTTCCATGTTATGATTATAATGATACATTATGCCTCTATATTCTTATTCATTGAAACCTCATTAATATGCCTTGTATAACATGTAGTATTATCCTCATTCTATTCCATGTTTATTACCTTACTGGGCATCATATCTCTCTCATTTCATATATATGTTCTCAGGTTATCCAATGCAGTGTTATGTACATAGTAATGTTATGGTCATGTAAAACAAATTTTCAATAAAGATACTGTATTTCATGTTTTATGATGCTATATAATGTTACTAATTTTCCAAGACACTAGACCTATTGATCTTCTATGTTTTATTAAGTGAAAATACATGTATTAAATCATTATCAATATGAAATAAATGGAAGGGTTATTATAGTTTGTATCAGAGGATATGTTTTGTTATTTTTGGGATTACGATTATAAAACCATATTGAAAACACTTACGGACAAGACTAAATGTAAGTAAACATCCCTAAATTTACATGACTATAGATTATTTGGGATATCAATAAAATAAATCCCTTTATTGGATGAAAAGGTGGATATGTATTTGGTAAATATGTATCTATGTCTAAAACCCAGAAACACCACTTTGAGATTGAATTGAATAGGAACTGGTGCACGAAAATGGGCCTTGCTGCACTAATGTTTTGACACACCTAGAGGATATACATTGGAAAATTAAAAAAAAAATCACAAAACATTATTAATGGAATAAAAAGCCCCATAATAATATATGTTACGAATTATATCATGTATAACATAGAATGAATGTTAGAAGCTCATAAGTTTACGAGATAAATGTAATTTATATGTTATCCCTTTAATACCATTAAATTCCATTTATGTGTTTAATTGTTTGAGGCACTCATCCCTAATTTTTCATTTATTCAATTAATTGGTCGGTAATAGGCTGAATCATGTTAGAAACTGATGAGAAGGGCAGTGAGAGGATTTCCCCAATGATATGCACAACCCGATGAGAGATGGATTCAGAAACATTGTTAGAATGCTATCTCTGTTAACTCATGTTATAAATTCAAACCTAGTCCAAGAGGATTGCCCAACCCCCACCATATAGATCAACTAGTAGTCGAGTGTTTCATGTGACAAATGCCTCCTACGTTTAATGAATAATAAATTCCCTTAATCAAAGAGAAATGGATCAATTACATCAAGAAGACCTTATCCATCCTTCATTGTTATGAAAAATAAATGGTTATTCTGGTAATTTACCTTATGGGTGGTGAAGCTAATCAGTGGTGGATATAGATCAAGAATACAAATCCAAACGAAGATATCTAAGAAATAGAGTGGAACTAATTATGGAAAATGTTTTTTGATAAATATTTTCCCTACACCCTCCATCTTAAGATAGAATAAGACTTCCTTACACTCAAGAAAAAGGATGACAAATCTGTTAGGACGTACAAAGATAACATACCAATACTTGCATGATACGCCTCTAATTATTTCGTTACCCTAGAATTCAAGGTTGAATTATTCATTTGTTGTATAATTCCAATTCTACAAAAATCCCTAGATATCCTTGACATTGAATGGAAGGAGGAAATAATCTAATATTCCCTCAATGTTGTGATTAATATTACTGAATCTCTATGGAATCATAGGGATAATAAGTGAAAAGTGTAATTTAATTCTAGAGGTCTGATGGATAAATCAAATGGTGATATGAAATTCCATTACTCCACTTTTAAAAGGTGAAGAAAGAAGGACCCCAGAAATTTCCTATGGGGAAATAGGAAATGTATTTGGTGAGGAAGAGAAGGGAACATAGTCAACGATTTTTAATAGGATAAACCATCTAATGTGATATAGTAAAGGAACACTCTGGTCTGTACTCAATTTTTTTTATTGCTACAAATATAAGGAACATGGGATCTTTTTCATCTAGTTCCCAAAGACATGGGTTTTTGTATGCAACCAATAACCTCCAAGGATGAAAGGGTTAGAGTTTTCCATCTCTAAAACAAAAGTAAATCCTTAAAATGAACTGGTGACATGTATGTTAGTTATTCAATCACGAATATTGAACATAATTTTTTATTCCGGTTCTATGGAATACTTTATATCATGAATGTTTAGTAGAACTATTAAAAGATAAACATAAAGAAAAGAATTATAGATACTGGTGAAGATGGAAAATGGGAAAATTATTTCATCCCATAAATTTAACTCATCCTCTATCACAATTTTGGGAATAAACATCCCAATGAACATGATTATACTTACCTTTGTGGAATTTGATGAAATCCTAGGCATGGATTGGATTTCCCTATATAAAGCATACACAAATCACTGTGAGATGGAAATCACTCTCCAAATAGAGAATTGACCCCCAATTCTATACAAGTTTGAGCACAAGGATGAATGTTACTTAGAAATGTCATCTAAATCATCGATATTATTTCCTTATTAGAAGGCGTATGTAGATAAAATTATTTAGTCTAAAGAATGAAAAATTCATGAATAAATTCCTATTGTATAGAAATTCACTGATGTGTTTCCCAAGGAATTACCTAGTCATCATCATAGCAGAGATATCGAATTCTCGATTGATACTATACTTGGGGTGTCTCCAATATCTATGAATCCATATAGAATAAATGCAATGGAACATGAGGAACTAAAGAAACAACCATAGGAGAATCTGAATAATGGGGTTATACACCCAAATACTGCATTATGGGGTACACGAGTCGTATTTTTCAATAAGAATGATGGGTCAATGTGCCTTTGCAATGATTACCATGAGCTCAACAAAATCACGATAAAGAACGAGTATCATTTATCCCAAATTGATGACTTTTTCGATCAACTACAAGGATCACATTACTTATCTAAGGTACATATATGGTTGGGATATAACCATGTAATGGTGAAGAAGGAGGATATCCCTAAGAATACTTTTCAAACAAGTTATTGGGATTATGATTTCATAGTGATTCCTTTCGGACTCAATAATGCTCTAGCAATCTTCATGGTGTTTATAAATATAGTATTTTGGGATTACCTCTACAAATGTTTCATAGTATTTATAGACGATATTCATATATACTCAAAAAACAAGGACAATCCTGAGGATCATCTAAACAATGTGCTAAAAACCTTGCGGAATAAGAACCTCTATGAAAAGTACTACAAGTGTTGGTTCTGGTTGATGGAAGTCTCATTTATGGGGCATATCATCACAAAAAATGGGATATTTATGGATCCTTCCAAGACCAAGGAAATTGAGGGATGGTCATGTCTAACATCTCTAATAGATATTTGTAGCTTCCTTAGGTTATCTGGATATTATTTCCAATTTTTGAGAAATATTGTATGATTTTCAAACCCTCTTACCAAGATAACTCGGATGGGAGTCAAGTTTTATTACAATGATGAATGTGAAGAAATATTCATGGAGTTGTAAAAGCGTTTTATCACATCCCATGGGCTCAAACTACCCACAATTTGGAAGTAATTCATAATCATCACTGATGCTTCAAATAAGGGATTGAGATGTATATCGATTATAAATGACAATTTTACTGACTATGCTTCATGAAAATTGAAACTTTATGAGCAAAATTATACCACACATGATCTTGATTTAGCAGCTTTGACTTTTTTCATTAAAAATTTTCTAGCATTATCTCATTGGAGAGATGTGTAAAATATATATAGATCAAAAAATCCTCAAATCTTTATTCACTAAAAAATAAATAAGTATACGCCAATGAAGATGGATTCATCTTATCAAGGATTATGGATGCTCAATACACAACCATCCTTTGAATGTGAACAAGGTAGCTGATGATCTATGTAAGAAAGTCCTAGAAATTCAATCATTAATTAGAATTGAGAAGGATCTGATCTTCTTAGATTTGATGAATATGGACTTGAGAATCATAAAAAGGGGAACATCATCAATCCTATCACAAATTATCGCTCTACCGTCTATTTTGGAATCTTTAAGGGATGCTCAAAAATATTATTAGCGATTTTAGAAGAAAGTGTAATCTACCATAGAATGGAAATCATTATATTTCAGTGTTAAATAAGAAGGAATTTTTAGATTTGGTTTGAGGATATATGTTCTATCAAATCCTAAGTTAAATGAAGAACATTTGGATGAGGAATATAGTTAAAATTTCTCCGTTCACCTAGGAAAAACAAGTTGATTCGAGATATCCAACAGAACTATTGGAGGGAAAACATTAATAAGGATATCAATGAATATACATCAAAGTTCCTGGTATGTCAGCAAGTTAAGGCTGAGAGGCGGATGTCTAAAGAGATGATGCAACCATATCCCATACCAATGTAGAGAAGTAAAAATATCACCATGGAATTTTTCACTAGACATATGAATATATCAAAAGGAATCAATACTATCTAGGTTATTGTGCATCATCTTAAAATGACTACACACTTTATTTCGATTCTAGAGGAGTTATCACTAGATCAACTAGAATAGATATAAAATATAGAAGTGGTAAGGCTTCATGAAAATCCAATATCTATTTTTTCTGATTGAGATCCAAGATTCTCCTCCACGTTTTAGAAACTTCTTCATCATGCTCTAAAACTGATCTGAATTTTAGAATGGCTTATCACCGCCAAAATATTGGTCAATCATGGTGAACTATTCAAATATTTAAGGAAATGTTGAGAGCATTCTCAAAGGACTTAAAATGAGAATGGGGACAACATCTTCGTTTTTGGAGTTCTCATACAACAATAGTTTCCATTCGATCATCAAATGGATCCCTACAAAGCCCTTTATGGGAAGAGTTATAAAACACTAACATGTTGGGATGATGTTGGGGAATGAAAGCATCTTGGTCTAGAAATGGATGATGAAAAGGTGGAGAAGGTTATAAATATCATGCAGCACATCAAAGATGCTTACAGTCAACAAAAGAGAAATACTTATGTTGTTGATTTAACCTATAGTTTGATGTTGGAGACAAATCATTCCATTTAATATCTCCATGGATGTGAATAAATTATTTTGGGAAGAAGGGGGAGCTTATTCCAAGGTACATCGGCTCTTTTGATATCCCTGATCGCATCGGAGCACTGTCCTATTGACTAACACTCCCATAAAACCTATCTCAAGTACACGATGTATTCCATGTATCCCTATTAATAATGTACATATCAGACCAGTCACATGCACTCAATCTAGAGGTGGTACCATTGGATAATGAACTTTCTTATGGGGAGCATCCGGTGAAGATCATAGATCATATATAAAATGTTAGGCAATATGAGACAACCCCCCTCATCAAAGTGTTGTGGTGAAACCACATGTTTGATGAAGCCCCACAAGGACCAAAAGAGCAGATAGACCAAAGTTACCCACATCTATTTTAGCGCGGGAAATGACTTTTCTAGGGGGGAATTTCTAAATAGTTAATGTTACAATGAACCAAACTTTTTTACATTTATTTTCTTATTTTGATTGAATTAAATGTATTATAGACATAGAATACACATGAAATACTTTTTTATTATATCTAGTTTCATTTAAATGACCCTTATGTATCTTTATCAAAGATAATATAGCTGTTGAATAGTGATCGTATGATTATTATAAATATAGGGTTTTAACAAATCCTTTTGAAACAGACAAAGGAAGAGAAGACCTCAACAAGTAGAATAGTCCACTATGAACCCCATTTATCAGAGCTTCTGAGGAAGATAGAATTTTTTGGATTTGAATCGGATAAATCCCATGAAAATACCCCATAAATTAATCATTAGAGAAGCCATTTACCAGGGAAGTTCTTGTTCATCGAGATCATGACCTAAACCATGCTCACCGAACAGCCCCATAAAATCCCCACCATCATAAACCTTACTCATAGGGTGTATGATGGTGTAATAAATATATATTTAACAAGACCCTATAATTAGGATTATGTAAATTATTTTTTATAGGATAATGAACCTAAATTCATTCTATTATTGTTACTTTGTAAATGATTTTTAATGCACAATTTGTTTTTTCGGTTATTATTCAAATTAAAATAAGAAATTTATTCCCAATGAATGAATGGATTTTTGAAATAAATAATATTATAATAAAATATTATTGTTAAATTAATTTTATTAAATATAAATGATCATATATTTTTTATCAAGTCAATATTTATTTTTATTAAATTTTGATACCTGTTTTTTGTCAAAACCCATAAATTTTCAATACATATCGATTTTTATATTAAAAGTAAAAAATAAAAAATAAATAAAATTATTTAGATAAAAAAATAATTTTTTTGGAATTAGAATGACGAATTTATCCAATGGTTATTTTTTTCTAATTTTTTAAGATATTAAAATTTTTTCTTTAAAATTTAGTATCATATAAATATATGATGTGTTTTATGACATTAAAATCGCCCAATAATGATTTAATAAATACTATAAAAGGTATATTAGGCCACATATATTTATTTAAATTAAAATAGTTTAATTTTATGTTTATTTTATTTATTTTATAATTACATAGTGAATCCGAAAACAGAAATAAAATATTTAAAGATTTTAAAATATTTTCATTGAATGTGTGACTCACCACCACATAAGTAAAAGAAATATTTTAATATTATAGGATATATCCATTATAAAATAATTTTTACCACTCCCCTTTCCTAGAAAAAATGGGAAAAACTAGGGGATTCTTTGTGGTTTTGAATATTTTATTCTGTAGTGTCCAAAAGAAAAATAATAAACCAATCACCCTCATTTCCTTGATAAACCCACCCAATCTTCCATTTCTCATTACTCAAACTATTTCAATCTAGACACCCTATAAAAACTTCTCCCTATAGTCCTCTCTAGGTGCCCAAATCTCACAATAATCCTCTCCTAAGCCTTTGGAGTCACACATCCATGTAAGGAATCTTCAACTCTCCTCTTTTATCAAGCTCTCCGTTTATAATATGTTATTTAATTTCAATTTTCATATTTTTGGATTTGTTCATAAATAATCCCCTTACTATCCATGTTATTTATAAATAATTATATCTTCATTTCACTATCATTAATCCATCCATGATCCTTTATATACAATTGATACCATGCCCAAATTTGGTAATGGGTCATCACCTTCCACTTATCCTTTCAATTCAAGAACATTGTTTGAAATTAGCCTTTTTAATTTCAATTTGAAATATTTTCATCCTTTTAGAATCAATTTTATACTATAAACTCGGTGTTATTACAATGAGGGATCATTCATCCTCCCTCATTTTGTCCCTTACATAATCCTTTATTATGGTGAATGTTTGTAAGGGATTTCACTCTTCTCATTTCCATTCAAGTACTTATTTTATATTATGCATCTTACATCAATTTAAAATGTTGGGAAATTATGTTTCAGGGTCCCATTACATTCCATTTCATGTATAAACTTTGAAGGACCACTTTATCTCCCATAAATCCATTTTTTTAATTTCTATATGATATGGTTATACTATCGAAATTGCACTGTGATTTTCCATGCCAAAATCATCATGTCCTGAATAAAATATTCATTCCTCTATTAAGGGTATTCCCCTTTCTGAACATATACTTATTGATTGAAAAATTTAATTAATTTATTTCATATTCCTGGATTTTGAATTGAATGATTATGTTGAATGAATCCACGTTATAAGATCCATGTGTCACACTTAAGCCTGAGAATGAAATTATTATGAATGGTACACCCTAATATAGCTCCAATGTGTTGCGTAATGTTTTGTATCTTGATACATCATGTTGGGATAGGTGAAATACCTGATTCCATTATGGTATATTATTCTTCCATGAAGTCTTTACGGCTTAGTTTGACTTATGTTTATGAGGAAGTGTTTCAAGTTGTTCCCACATTTCCATGTTATGATTATCATGTTATATGGTTCCTTTATATTTGTGTTCCTTCATGCATCATTAATAAGCCTTGTCTAACATGTATTATGTTCTTCATGTTATTACATGTTTATTACCTTTATGGGCTTTATATAACACCCATTTATTATATATTACCCCATGTTACATAATGTAGTGTTAAGTATGAATGACTGTTGGGGTCATGCAAAATATGTTTTCAAAAAAGTTGTTGTATTTATTGTTTTATGTTTTTATGTTGTGTTCCTAATTTCCTATAACTTTATACATCTTGATTGTTTGGGTTGTAATAAGTGAAAATCTAATTAATAAATCATTTTTTAATATGAAATAAATAAAATTATTGTTATATCTTTTGTCACGTGAAATGTAAAATATAAAAAGGGAAATTAATTCCAAAAAATATATATTTCACAAAATCTATAGGTGTTACAAAAGGAATATTTTTCATTGTGTAATAATGTAATGTAAAGGTAAATAGAAGTTATTTAAGGGTAAAAAAAGTTATTTAAGGGAAAATAGTATATTTTAAAGATTAATTTTGAGTTAAGTAATGTTATAAAAGTGTATGTTCCAAGGTTTACATATGAGGCATGAAACCATTATATTATGGTACAAATAATTTTTTCTCACCTAATGGATGTTCATAAATGTTCAATAAGGGGTTCAAGATTGTCCAATGCACTTTTATATCCCATAGATAGTGTTTTTTAAGGAATACACAGAGGTTCATAGTTGGTGGACGGTTTGTAGTAACTATGTGTCTCAACTGTGCAGCCTTGAATGAGGTGAATCATGGTTTCTAAATAGTGCAATGTAGGCCACACGTCCAGGTAAAGAGATACCAAAAATAATAACAATGGTATCCACATGATTTTCCCATGATTTTGCAAACAATGTGCCTAGACATTCTATTTGGTTCCACTGAGGCAGTGACCCCACATAGTTGGTTCACGGTTTTCCGAAAACATATGTCCAAGCCATGCACCACATTTTTAAGGGTAAATTTATGTTTTTCAATCCTTTATTCATAAAATTTAATCCTCTATTATCCCATTTTTTTCAATAATATCAACCACATGGGATCCCCCATGTTCTCCTCCACTAGGATTTCAATGAACATATTCATCAAAGCTCAGAATCATTAATAATTGATCATGTTAAATATATATCAGTATGATCTACAATTAACTTACATACTTCCTATATTTATAGTTCTTTATGGAATAATAAATACAAGAGAGATGATATACCCTATTAAAATGGAATTCATCAATCTCTTCAATTTATCTAGATCTGAATAAAATAATAGGCTTATAATAGATGAGGAAACCATTACACATTTAATGTAGGTAGTCTCAATCATTTCCCCTAAATTTCAATTGTCTATATATTTTGACATTATTATGAACACTATGATTTTCATGTTCCCCCTATTAAACTATATTTTTCTTTAATTAAATGTATAAAACTATTAATATATGACTTAAGGTGCCATAATCAATAGTTTGGTTCAAGAAACTAATTTAAAACCACCCCGATTGCTATGTATCTAAACTGTTTTAAATTTCAATAAATTTATAATGAATGGTTTCACCTTATGAGGTGTGTTATTTACCCCATGAAAATAACAGGTTCTAATTAATTTAAAAAAGAAATTAAATTGATGTGATGGACGGATTGGTCCCTTCCTAGAACTCCAAAGAAAAGGCTATTTATTTAAACTACCTTCGGATGTGTGTAATCTACCATGAAAAGGAATGGGCATTATCAATTAAATTTGACATTAAATGGTATGGATATAATGACAACACATGACAATAAATTATTCCATGTAATGGGTCAAAAAAGGGTTCCAACTCATAATTTCATGAATTAATGCATTGGGATTAATGAATTTAATTGACATATTAATTGAATCATATCACTCTATGAGTGATATATGGGTTCTTATATGAACACCATGGAAAGACACACCTTGAGGATTGATTATTTCATGCCATGAGTGAAACATGGGTTTCATACAAGGAATTTTAAGGATGTATTCCAAGGGTAGTTCTATATATTATCCCATGAGTAAATCTTGGGTCTCTTGCATGGGACAATAAATACTGACTTAGAGGGTGATGACTTAGTACCATGCTTATAATAATAACTGGGTTCCTCTGAGAAATTCCATGGATGTACAAGTAGGGTTATGGGATCATAGTAAACATGGAGTGCAACCTAGTTTACTCATATGAAATTCCATAGATGGTATCAGGTTGAAAATAATTTAATTTATTACTTAATCAAGGTTATGTGTCTTACATGTTAAATACAATACATGGATTTTTTCAATACAGTACATACATGTTGTCCTTGTTATAATTACTTTTTCAGGTGTTATGAATGGAGATTTGTTCATCCCTTATAGTAAAATGATCCACATGGGTTGCCTTGTCTATGATCCATGTCTCAATCCTCTCATATAATTGAAATCAAAATGTGTAATCTTTCAGGGAAAATACAACTTTGGATTAATTTTTTGGTATTGGATGGGTTTCTTATTCAGAACCTGATCCAAAAAATGTTTTATGTATTTCATATATATTTTATATTATTAAATTCTCTTTAATTATTAATATTTTCATAGACTTGATCACATTAGAATTATTGGTGGTGGCCTAATTTGTATATCTGAGACCATGTCTAAGCTGTTGATCGGTACTCAAAAAGACTTCATGGAAGCTGGCAGGGACAAGGGAATGTATCCATCTATAGATACATGATTTATCTAGTCTGTGATAGAGTCTAGTGGAAAAGGACCGAGCTTATGGTCTTGATGATAATGCATATGTCTTTTGATATTTAGTTTATTTTTTATAGAAAGTAGTGTATGCATGTTTCCATGTTTTCCATGTATTTCTATTTTTTATAGAATATGATGGTCATATGTTTTTATATAGATATGTTTCTGACCAACTTATTTTATATAGATGATTTAATTTATCATTTTTATATATTTATAATGATTTTAAAATTCATTGTTGTTATATTTCCACTGTTCCACACTCTGATCATGAGGGTATAGTCTCCCCACCATAACAATATATACCCTCACTTATACTCAGTAGCCTCTAGAGTATAAGTAGGTGATACTAAGATAATGTGGACACCAGTTTGACTACTATTTTTGAGTGAACTCTATTATTATATCACAACGTCTTGTTTTATCATATTTTTCATTTTTTCTTAATGTTTGGGTTATTAGATAGGTTCCTTAGAATGTGTTGGGATTTGGTAATCAGGCTATTCTAGGGATTAGGAAACTTGCGTATAGGCAAATAGTAAATTTAAAAGAAAATTTGATGTTCCCACATTATATTTTTCTTATTACAGTTCTATATATTTCACCATTGGGTGATGTACTTGATATGTAGAATTTTTTATCATTTTTATGAAATTAACTTTACCTTTGGCCAAATATGATTGAAAATATTGGTTTTATAAATCATTATATGCACTTGATGATTTATATAACGTTCATGTTTCATACCATGTTTGTATTACCATGACCATTGTTTTATGTATATTATTAATTCCTCAATTTCTATGTTATAATTAGACTAATGTTTTATATACAGAAATGATATGTAATTAGTTAATAGAGTGTATAAAACGACCTATAAGTAATTTTACCAATTATCTTTATATTGGAACCTTAAATAACCAGTTATAGAACATTCAATCTATAGACCATATGTGACATCAGATAAAACAGTTTTATGTTAACAATTAAAAGGACACAAAATTTCAATTCATAGAGTGTATATTCTATTATAAATTTGGTAAGTTGATCTTTATATTTCAACCATCAAAACTGGATTCATTATATTCTAAAACAAAAGAAAAATACCCAGTTGCAGTTACATGACGTTCCAATTTCAACTTATATATAATGAATATAAATAATAATTTGGTAAATTTAAAACATTAAACATTCCCTTTTTATAAGCTTCATTGAATCTAAATATTTTATTTTCAAAGATTCAATGAAATGGATACCATTAAATGATGATTCCAATTGACAAGAAGTATTTTTACTTTATAAATATCTATTTACACATTTTATACCAGATCCCCTAATAGGAAATAGAGAACATAACCAATACCCAACCATTTTAGTGGGTACTAGATTGTATTTATCATAATTCCTTATGGTCTTGTATTTAATGTAGACCTTGCCTTAGGAGTCGGAAAAGGATTGTTACTATTATATAGGATATATTGTACCAATCTTATTCTTATATATTTTATATATATCATTAGAAACATTATTTAATCCATCATCATAGCATTTTTAGAGTTACTCCACCATAATGTCCTGAAGTCACGTTTCAGGATGGTGGTGAAAAACATAATTGGAAGGTTGTGGGACCTGATGTGCCAAAATTACCTCTTAATGTTCAACATGAGGATCCCACCATTATAGCTGACCAAGGAATTGATGCCCAGTTTTGAGATAGATTCTTACGGCTCATGTGGACCACATAGAGAGCCCCAGGACCATTCCCTTCTATTTAAGGGTTGATATGGGAATTTCATCAGTAGCATCCACCCATGTTTTCAAGGGATGTAGGTCCACATGTTGTGGAGTCTGGAATGTGGGCCTTATTTTCTATTTTTCAGTATCTCAAGAAACCTATGGATATGAGAGCCAATCCCTCTTTGTATAATTTATAAGAATATTCCATGTGATGGTTAGATGTTATTACCCATGAATATAATCATCGATATATGGTTTTTATGTTTTTAATATGGTCTTTTGTAATTATCTCTGTCCAGAGACATTGAGGGATAGTAAATCTATAGAGTCTATAAAACTAGAGCATGGAAGATTTATCAGTTATGGATCATGTTTCACATAGATCAACTATTTCACACTGATCCTTCTTGGCATCGAGTTGTCCATGGAAATTCAATTTGAGGATGGTCTAAGGTATGACATCCAATAATAGGTGACCATATTCTAGTTGACCACCATATCTGGGATTGTAAACTAGGAACTCGTTAATGAGAATAACATGAGGGGGGTTTTAGGTGTGACCAAGGGAGGTTTGGAACCTAGACCCATTACTACTTTGATAAGAAGTAGGAAGCACCATTTTTAGCCTTATCATGGTATCAACAGTATTCAGAGTGTGCACTTGGGTATTCATGTGGAATGTCATTAGTGTAGTGGTCTAGGAAATATGAATACCCATTTTATTAAGGACCCATATGAGTATCAACCCTATGGAATGATGGGTCTTCTTCATCATTTTGGAAAAAAAGTCCTCTCATGGCTAGTGAGAGAAGATCTCCATTGACTCCACGTTCAAGAGTGAGGTCAGCAGCCTCTCATCAGGTAGGGAGCTACAGTACTACCTATAGGTCAGGATGAGGAAGTGGGTATAGTTGAGTGATCCAGACACCCAATAGAATATTCCAATATATTGAACCTACCAAAGGTATTAATGATGCATCTCAGGGTCAAAGACATATCTAGATGTATTTGGTGTTGGTGATCCCTGATAAGTAGAGTATTATTCAATATATAGTTAGAGGTATGATCTTTGTAACCTCTACTCTATTTTTTCATTATTTGATATAGGTTATTCACACTCCTTTATATCTTATTCTATTACAAAGAACCATGGTCTCAATATTTAATATACTTTTTGTGTAATGATACATGATACCCCATGGGGAATTCAATCAAAAAGGTGTATGTAAGTGTAAGGAGATCCCCCTTGAGAAAAGATGGTATCATTTATTATCTGGCCTCTTTTTCCTTGAGATGATTTGTTTCAACATCATTTGTGGGACAAAATGGTTTGTTTGTTGTCATAATTATGCCAATTAATATTTTTAGATGGTGTCATTCCCATCACTCGAGTGAAATATTTATATTCACAAGGGTTATTCAGAAAACTATGAATGTTGATTTTGACCACAACTTCATGGGATTAGAGGAGTGATAACCTAGATTTTTGTCCATTATATGGATGATTATATAACACTTTGGGGTGATTTACCTCCAGTAGTAGATCGTTTATGGGATTTATTACCTGATAAATTTTATTGACATCGTTTTGAGAGAAAGGTGGAATTTATTATTGAGTTTGTTCAAGGAGAATAACTAGTAACCATTCCTCCTTACATGATGGTTATTTCTAAGTTACTACAACTTAAGAGGTAGCTAGAGGACTTTGAAGATAAGGGTTTTGTATAGCTTGGTACTTACATAAGGGGTTCCCCTATAATATTCTACAATAATGTGAAGGTTAACATTATGATTTTCATGTATTACTGTTTATTGAAAAATATTATGGCATATTATTATTATCCACTACCATGTATAGATGAACTATTATACTATCTATAAAAAAATGGTTTTCTCCAAGATTGATTTATGTTAGAGATAAAATTTTGTGCATGTTAGACCATTAAATATACCTTGTAAATCATTATATAGTAGATATGTCTGGTTCAAGTATTTGATCATTTGTTCAGTCTTACAATTGCACTAGTAGTATTCATGTATTTTATGAATGGTGTTTTACACCTATGTTGGGATTAATTTTTGGTAGTCTTTATATAGGACATCTTCTTATACTCACATACTAGACACAAACATGTCCAGAATTTTGATAAATTTTTAACAACACTGATAGAGCTCCAGATATAAGCTATGCTCTCTATATTATGACTTTGGCTAGATAAGGTGTAATCTTTTATCCCATTATCTCAAAATCAGAAGTATTAGTTGACCTAGAGATGGTGAGAGACGTTGTTTCCTAGGTGAACACCAAGGATGTCATTAGAATATATAGTTTCTTATGAATGAATGGATATTACAGGTTCATTATAAAGTATTTATCACATGTAATATCACAACGGACATTCTTAACATGAGAAATGCTTCAATTTTACTTGGTCTAAAGAATACGATTAATCTATTTAGAAGATAATATGGAGATTAAATTCATCAGAAATAGAGATTTAACCTTCTCTATGAAAAGGATCACAGTTTATTTTGATGCATTAGGCATTTGGCTAGCAGCCATTATAATACTGAGAGATCGATTCATGGAATACATGTATCATAATTTGAGATATCATGAGAATAATTACACAACTCGTGATCTCAATCTAGCAGTTGTACTTCATGTCATTCATTTCTACATGAATTACATACTTGAGTGGGGGGGGGGGTATGTACGTAAACTAAAAAAATCCTCATTTATATATCTACATATATTGACATGAATATAAATAAGAAAAAATGGTTAAATGTGTACAATCCTTAAAATTTGGGAATTCATATTTTCTGGGAAAAGTTAATTCCAAGGTTGATACTCTAGGTGGATGATTCAAACAAAAGCTACTTAGAAGGCCAGTGGTGAGTGGCCACTGATGATCCTCTTTTCTGAGATGCACATAGAGCTCCATGAGCATCATGGGAGGCGTATTCATACAACATTAGCATTAAAATATTCAATTCTGAATAGATTTTAGATGAGGTAGTTTTCAGATCATTAGGTATTGGTCCAAAAGGAATGTGCTTCATGAAAGGAATAACCACCTGGATGGTAATTAATGAAGATAAGATATCTCTCCTTAATGGGCATGTTTGGGTGCCAGTAAAAGTATGAGAGGGATTAATGTGAAAAAACTCACACCTCTTCTTGTGTGATACAGGATACCCTTACAAATATGTCCTATTATATACACTGCCAGTACTAGTGCACTGGTATGAAAAGATTGATTGTTGGGTTTTTAACTTCTGTTCCACATATCTGTGGGTGAAGAAGGAACACTACTAAATATTTGGACTTATATATCCATTTCCCATTATACTATGTAAAGGGGATGGAGTCTCTATAATTTTTGATGGGTTTGACAAGGTCACCTCAAGGTTATGCCATGGTATGGGTGTTCATAGACAGATCGAAAAATATAGCTCATTTATTACCTCTCCGACCAACTTTGGTATTATATGATTTAGGAAGGATATATGTCAATGTGATCAAACACCTTCACAAATTTCAATTATTTTTCATATCTAAAAGATATTTTCATTTTATGATATATTTATAACATCGATTATATATGAAAGTAGTTTCCCATGTACTTTTTATTACATACTATCACCCACGGACCAATGGTCATTCCAAATGTCTTATAAACGTTTTAGAGAAAATTATATCAGCATGCATCATTAATTTTAGTGGTTATTGGGTGAAACATATTATAATTATCATTTTATATAACAATAATATATTCAAATCAATTATAGAGATAGATCCTTATGATACATTACACATGAGGTTACATCGTTCACCCCTATGATGGTTAGAGGTAGGAAAGGTAGTGCTACTAGGACCTCATACCATTCAGGAGATTCGAATTTGGTACATATCATCAGGAAGTGTATGACTAATACTCAATCAAGGAAGAATTATTAAAAAAAATAAACCTATATGAACTCTATATTTTGAGTTCCAAGATCTTTTATTCTTGTATATTTCACCTAGATAGGGTTATAGATATATTCTCTGATAGGTTAATTTTTTACCCATTATCTCATGTTTTTTGTTATTTTGGAGAGAGTCCGAATTGTAGCCTACTGGTTGATGTTACCATAATGGTTCCAATAAATTCATTACGTCTTCCAAATATCTCAGTTACACCATTATCACTAAAAAACAAATCATATTATTTATTCTGAGGAGGTTGAGTTGGAAGTACATGTGTCCTTAAAGGAGAATCCTACATATATTGTTGATTAGAGCATAAAAGCTCATCAAGGATTGTTGGTTACTCTAGTATGTGTGCCATGGTAGAATAACAATTTATAGGATGAGACCTTGGAGATAGAGGCTAATGAATATGATCATTGGATAAAGGTATTCTCATATGATACTTTACCACCCTTGGAAGAGAAACTCTTGGATGATTCATTTCCAGGTGAGGAGATTGATAGATACCAATATTATGTTTGAGGTATGAACCTTTTAAATTGTTTCATAAATAGTTTTTATTATTTTAATTTAAGATATTTAATGTTCAAGAATAGTTCGAGAGCATCTTGTGCTCATTTAGGGCCCTGAGATCTTGTTTTTAGGGAAATAGGAAGAGGCACAATGTTTTCATGGGGTTATTAGTAACTACGATATTAAATCATGTGTCCTTGAATAAGGTAGATCATGGTCTATAAACCATGAATGGTGTGTAAAATGGTTGTGTGAGGAACTTCATAAAAACTTCATCAGGGGTCTAAATAGGATACATACATTTTTGGAAAACCATGTACCTAGACCACGTGGATATGGCCATATAGTCAGTGACCCCAAATGGCCAGTGAAGAGCTTTTACAATCCATGTGTTGAAACTATGAACCCCATTTTTAAAGAATTAATTTACCCACTTTACCTTATTTATTATTAAAATTAAATCCTCTATTCTACTATTTTGAGAGATGCTCTCCCAGGATAGATCTCTCATGTTCTCCTCCCCTATGATTTTTAAAAACTCTTTCATTCGAGTGAAAAATTAATCACAATTAGTCACATTAAATCTTTATTAGTAATCTCTATAGTCATCCAACTTCAATCCTATGTTTAACATACTGCATGTAATGCGAACTCCATGTAAGGTAGTATGCCTTATTTTCAGATGGTTCATCTATTTCATTAATTACATTTTCTCTTCGCTAAATTATAGGCAAATAAAAGATGATACATCCACTAAAAATACTAGGTAAATGTTCTAATTAATTTCCCTTAATTTATTTTTTTCTATATACTGCATCATTATACCATGCAATGGTCCTTCTAAGCATCACATACTAAAGTGTTTTTCCTTAAAATTAAATGTATTGGATAATTTATATAAGTCTCATGGGGGGTATAACAACCAATGAAGGTCAAGAACTATATGTTTAACCAACATAATGTGTGTGTTTCTAAACTCACTTAAATGGCATAAATTCCATACAAACTGGTTCTCCTTCTGAGTTGTTTTCACTACCCCTTGAAATTGGAATGTTCATATTAATTAAAAAAAATACAAAAATGAATATGATTGATGGATTGATCCTTTTCGTCACCTCATATGTGTGGGATATGTATTGAAAACACCTTTTTGATGTGAGGGGGTGTAACATTAAACTAAATGGAAATTATGAATTAAATGTGATACTGAATGGTATTGATAGACTGAGAAACCCAGACCATTAATTATTAAATGTTGTGGGTCATGCATGGGTTTTGATTTAGAATTCCATGAATGGACTCAAATGGACATTAAATTTAAATGACTAATAAATAGAATTATATGATGCCAAAATTCATACAAGGAATCTTTTGTGAATGCCATGGATTCTCACACATTGTAGTTTTATTCTGTCATTGCATTAGGTACACTTGGTTTCCTTATATAAAATACCAATGACAGATTCTAAGGGGAGTGATTTATATTATTCCATAAGTAACAATTTGGTCTCATACATGGGATTACAAGGACTATCTCAGAGGGTGATGAATTTATACCATGACTAAATTGAAAATAAGGCTCCTATAAAGAATGACACGGAGGGTATTGAGGCATGATGGGTTTATATTATACATGAATTGATACATGGTTTTTGAAGATTCTGAGAACATCATATATTTTCCTTAGTGGATGTGAAATTAAAATTCTTTTTAATTTAGAGTTTCTTGAAACCCCTATAGAAGATCTTTCATGTTAAATTTAAAATTATTTTTACTTAAATCTATAATAAATGATAACATAATCAAAGGATCCTTCATTTGATGACATTTTTTATCTTTCAGAAACCGATTTTGAATTACCTACATTTCACTGTATGTATTAAAATGTATAATCCCTCTAGTGGTAATCCACACATGACCCATAGATCTTTAAGAAACCAATTTATTTTTGGGTTCTGGAATAGTGAATAATATTTCATTTGTTTTTCATATTGAAATATATAAGAACCTTCAAATATAAAGGAGTTCTTCTGATTTTTGAGATGAAGAGAGGATGAATTCATAAGGAAGTGAATTATATTCTGTGGATGGATTATATATTCTAAATATTTGATTAAACCTACAAAATATTCATTACCATCTATTTTTAGATATTGGGATTAGGTTAAAATATTATTTAATTGTATATCAGACCTTAAATTATATAATAATTCTTTACAAACTCATTTCCAAAATAATAATAATCATTATTAATATTTAAAAGAATGTGCACAAACATTCATGATAACTAATATTATTTTATCATCTTTTAAATTAAAATTTATCACTAGATATGGTCTTGATATTTGTAAACTCCTAAGCATTTATTGAATATTGAAATAAATATTTAATAACATATTTCATTCATCAATAAATATTGAGAACAATAAAAGATAAAAAAATTATTCATTGGTATTAAGAATAACATTTATTCAATTAATGACGTTCATATAGAAATAAATTGATATCAAATAAAAAATTAAGTTTGTGACACTCAAGGATTCTTTCTCATTTTCATTATGAGGCCTCATCAAATGTCAAATGTTAATATCTTGTAATGGTTCAACTCCCCTAGAGAGATAAATTAATGTTGTTATAATGATAACAAAAAATGAATGCTGATTATAAAATATATTTCTTTGACAAAATATTACATCTTTTATGTTTAAAATTTGTTTCTCCAACCTATAAACTCGATATGTAATTTATTAAATATTTGAAATAAGTGCAGTGTTACTCCATGTACATGGATTTTATTGTGATTGTTCTATTCCAATCAAATGTTTGGTATATTAACCTCTACAAATATAGAAGGGACCAATCCTTCCTTGATATATCCATTAGTAACATGTCAATCATGATGCACCCAACATACCCACCTCACCAAGAACATATGGCATTGTGGTTTTCATCTAGAAAAATATTTATGTTCCACATGACATGAAATAAGGATAATATTAAACATTATGTGATATTACAGATTCTTGAAAGAACAAATTTATGTTGACATAAAAACAAGAATAATTCCAACAGTTTGGTCTATTATTATAATATCCCATCATGGATATTACTATGTGAAAACATAATAAGATGAATATTTATCTTCTTATGTGTACTCTCACATGACATTCACATTCTATGTTCCCCATTGTAGAATATTATCAAATAGTGGAACTATATTTGTGGATATCATGATATCACTTTGAGGTTCTCATCATAATGGGGAACTCATATGAGCTTATCAATATGAAATATAAAATATGAAATAATTTCATTAAAGTAATGAGAAAAATAAAAAAAAAATATTTAATAATATGGTTTATTAATATTCAAATAATATAATGAAAATGTAATCATAGTACAGACAATTGGTCTATGAAAACCAACTTTAACAAAACACCCACTTGGACTAGAGGTGACTACCTAAAAGTTTCAGTCTACTAGGCCTAAAAGTATTATAATAATTATGTTGAGTATAGGATTTAGTCAAGGGGTTGTCCACATTGTCTTATAAAGAAATAATACTCACTTGAAACTCATTTCTTAGATAAAAAACCCATAATATATGATACTTAGTAAGTATAATGTTTGACCTCTAATGACACATTTTTTTATGAGTTCCACCACTATTGTATTAAAAAATATAGTTTTATAGGATATTTATTTCTATTTATCATGTAGGGATGTTTGATGATTTTTTGAATTCATGCATATTCTTTAGCTACCTAAAAAAGATATAGTATACAAGGAATCTAGTATAGAATATTTGACCACATCCTTTATTGAGCACTTCTAGCTCATAAAACCTTCTTTCAATGTGATGATATAGGTTCATTGTGAATTCATTTCATCTTGATCTATTTGAAAACTATCATATTCATATCCTTCGATGACTATTTTCTTATCTCCTCTATATCCCAAGAATAGATCCATTGTATGTCTATGAAAGAAAAGGATATTCTTGAATACCATCCAATGGTGGAAACCTTGGTTAGTTTGATATCTTCCTACCACACTTAATGCAAAAGAGACATTTATCCTAGTACATAGCATAGAATACATGGATTACTCAATAAATGATTCACATAGAATCCTTTCCAATATTTCTCTTTCCTCATGTGTATGAGGGTACATGTTCTTATAAAGATGGATGTTAGATCACCCTGGAAAAAGTCCCCTATTAGATTGTTTTATACTGAATATCTAGCATATTTTTAATTTTTTTACCTTGACTTATACTGATAAGCCTCTTAAATCTATCAAAATAGATCTTTATCCCAATAATATATACTGCCTTGCTGAAGTCCTTCATTGAGAAGAATATTTTTAGCCACACCTTATGAAACTATAATTTGGGTATTTCATTTCCAATATGTAATATCTCATTAACATATACTATTAAGGAAACGAAAACAAACCCACTAAACCACTTATAAACACAAGCGTCGCAAATTTTCTTCATGGACCTAAATTTCATACTGGATTTGACTAATCAAATGTACCATGACCTAGATTCTTTATTTAATCCATATATAGATTTTTGCCAATTCTTTTAAATTATTGGAATCCTTTTGAGTCACAAAAACATTGTGTTATTTCATATAGAAATTTTCCTACAGGTTCTAGTAAAGGAAGGATATTTTGATATCCATTTTCTAAATCTTATATTCATGGAAAGATGTAATGGATTGATGAATTAATATAGATTTCAGTATTGAAATTAGTGAAAATATTTATTCATTGTTAATTCCCTGAAGATTTTTATACTATTTTACCAAAATTCATTCCATATATGTACTTAATTTTTCTTCCATGTCCAATTTTTCTTTTAATAACCATTTCTAACGAATTGGATTTACTTCAGCTGGTGATTCTACTAACATTGAAACATTGTTTTAGATCATGGAATCCATTTCAGAATTCATGGATTCATTCCACTAAGAAATTTTTGTTCCACCTACTTTTTCCTTGTTGGTTAAGGGTTCATTACTATAATTAAATAATGAGTCACCATCCTTGGTCACTAGAAAACATTGTTCTTGTAGTTCTATAAACATTCTTTATCTCCAATGCGGTAGTTGTGACTATGTAATTACTTCTTCATAAATGGAGATTTTTGGAATATATTCATGTGCCAACTCTTTTGTATCTTGATCTTAAACATCATCAAATTATATCTCACACTAACTGCATATTTTAGTCATAATATCATTCATAAGAATGTGGGGTGTTTTTCTGCCCCCACTTTTTGTCTGATGAATTGTGTAGGTAGCACCCATTTTATTGATTTGGATATCCTATAAAGATACAAATTCTTCCTTAGGGTGAAAACTCATTTCTTGAAGAGGCCTTAAAGAAATATTTTCAATCCCTTATTTGTATGTATAAAAATATAAAGTTTTTTTATTCCATGATTGGTATGCTATACCCTCTGTTTATTTATTTGGAACTAAATTTAGTATATATACTGTGGTTTGTATTTTATATCCCCAAAATTATAAGGAAATGTTTTCATGATTCATAATTGATGATTCCATTTCTAACAAGGTCTGGATCCTCATTTCACTTAAACCATTCCACTAAGGTGTATAAGGAGGAGTGAGTTGAGATATAATCGAAAAATCTAATGTGAAATCAATGATGCCTTTATTAATATGTTCTCCAAAATAATCTAGGTGGAGTTTCAGGATATTTTTATCAAGGTTGTTCTAAACTAATACCTCCACCATGATATATTTAAGTGGTATCTCTACATAATTCATGATATATATATTTACAAGATACTGAAGCAAATTGGTCTGGAAATTTCCCAAATGGTATTGTTGTCAGTATCACATGACTTTCATCTTTCCAGGAAAATTCTCCCTTAGACACATGAGGAAGGAAATAGAATGGTAAGGATTCTATATGCATTAGTTGTTGGTAATGTCATGTATGTTATGCTATGTACTAGGATAGATGTCAACTTTGAATTATCTGTGGTAATAAGATACCAAGATGACACAAGGGACCACTATTAGATTTATGCCAAGGCTATCCTTAAGTATTTAGGTATTCTATGTAAATATTTTTGGTCTAAGGATATAATGAACTAAATATTTATAAATTAAATTCACTTTCTAGTGTAAATAAATGATTTATTATGAATTATGGTTTTATAAAAAATAAATTTAATTTTTTATTGTCTCTTATTGTATTTAATATACTGTTAAGCATATTGACCATTGATAATATAGATTTTTAATACAGAATAGCTATAATTATAAATAAAGGGTGTTAAAAATCCAATTGACATAAAAAAGAAGTGATGGACTGAAGCAATACCACCATTACCAATTAACACCATTTATTAGAGCTTCATAGGGAGTTAGAATCATATATATTTTATCATGACTACTCACATGATGGGATCCAACAAGATAATAATGATAAAACCCCTTTATCAGAGACTTTCATGATTATTGATATCTTGACTGAAAAAATGTATGCTAAACTACCACATGAAATTATCCCCTTTGATCACCTTACCCTTAAAGAATTTTCTAGTGTATTAATGGGATATGTATCAATACCCTATATATATGAGTATGTACATTATTTTTAATATATTATTTTTTATATTTAATTCTTATTAGTTTTACATTATAAAATTATTTTATTTTTAAACAACAAAACCCTAATTGTATTTTTGTGTAATATGAAAAATCAATAAATGGATTTCTATTCATGAATTAATGAATGTTTTAAATAAATAATATTTTAATACAAAATAATTATTAAATACTATTTATTAAATATAAGTGATCATATAAATTTTATGATGTCAAATTTTCTTTTTAACGGTTTGAAAACTATTATTGTGAAAAAAATACAGCATTTATCCATAATGGTTAATTCCTAATAAATAGAATAGAAATTAAATAAATAATTAATTATTGGGATAAAATATATATTATTTTTGGTAAAATAATTTTTAGGTTATCCAAAGTTAGATTTTTCATAATTTTGTGATATAGTCAATTTTTTATGTAATAATTAATTATGGTGTAATCATAGTCTATATTATGACACCTTAATACCCCACAAGTGATTTAATAAATACTATAAATGGTATCCATGACCAAATATTTGTTTCCAATTTAAAATAATGGTATTTTTTGTTTATTTGAATAATTTCATGAGGCCATTATAAATCCTCCATAACCAATAATATATTTTAATATTTTAAAATCTTTTCTTTAAAGAGAATACTCACTTCTACACAATAAAGTGTATTATTTTAATATGTTCATCCCTTTAACTAATAAAATAATTAAAACAATACCCATTTGGACGAAACCATGGAAAAACCATGGTATGGTTTTTCAATTTGGTTATTTTATTATATAGAGTCCAAAGCATATGATTGAGAAATAATAAAGAATTTATCACTCATTTTCTATATAAAACATCCAAATATACCATTTCTCTTTATTGGATTGGGTCATACCAAATATTCTCAAGAGGGTGCTGAATTGTGTCTTTTACAAATTCTTCACAAATCACAATGATGACCATGTTTGTCCTTTATCATTATCAAATTTTTTATGCAATGTTAAGTAAACGATTAAAGTACACAATGATGTATAGTTATTCAGGGAACAGAAGTCCCCTAGTTCAATCCACTAACGTTATACTCCACAATCATAGTGATTTTCACTATCTGGTTCCCTTATCAACATACCATCCACAACTGAGTGTTGGAAGTTGACTCCGTTACATGTTAAAGCTAAAAACATATCCTTATGTATCATACATTGAACCAAAAACACGACATAATACGAGAATCTGGTTACTCAAAATAAAAAATTATTTGTCTTGAAATATTTTAAAGTAGATCTTCATAGTTGCAACATCACACAATAGAAAGTCAATATATATTCGTCTTTAGAAATGATTTTTTTTATATAAGGGATGTTCTGAGTTGATCCAGTTGTAATAGATATTGAAATAAATTCTGCAACTCGAACAGTAATGGATTCACAAAAGATATTTGATGTAGAAACGATGAATCTCCTTTGTATTTCTTTTTCATAAAAAAAGATATTGATAGATCTTTGTACCAGAAGATCTATAAATCATGAATGACTCTATAAAAAAATAGACTTTAATAACTCAAGATCTTGTTATATATTTTCTTTATTATTCACCAATCTACTTTAATACAAAATATCACATATATAAAAAAATTACAATCAGCATTTTCCTTAAAAATTTAGATCCTTAAATGTCACCTATAAATTCGATATATTCAAATGTTTGAGTGAAAAAGCAGTCGTAACTCCCCATAATATTATGCATGAAAATTTCCTCCTAAATTGATCCTTTGAATAAAAAATAAATGGCTTTGAATTTTTCATGAAATCATTCTAATAATCTGTATAAAAACTATTACTCAATAAAGTTGTAATTTAAATCTCCAACACCAACCATATGGTTGATTTGAATAACATACCTTCTCTCAAAGTAAGGTTCACAATGTTAGGTTGATAACGTAAGGTTGGTAATGTAAGGTTTATAACATAAGGTTAATTAATCATACTTATCTCATTAACTCTCAAACGTACGGTAGAATATCCATACATTCCTTTTTAGAAAAACATAAGATACATGATCCTTAAGGTTCATTATAAAAGTATGATTGGGGGTCCATACGTTAATCAGCATTCAAACGTGAGGTATACGATCTAAAATATTTTATAAAACATATGGTTGGTTTCAAAAGTAAGGTTGATGAACCATACTTTTAAAAAACTAACATAACGTTCCATAATAACATAGGGTTCTTCTTCTATACTTTTCTAATATCTCGAATGTAAGGTTCCATCCAAATGTAGGGTTCTTCTTATATACATTTTCTTATAACATATGGTAGTTTAACTATACTTTTCTGATATGCCATAATATAAACGACGGATTCCATCCTTATGATATGCTCTAAAAATGTTGGGTATGAACAGTGTTTCTAGAACATGAGAACATGATTCCCGAACACGATGAGCATGAACAATGTTTCTAAAACATGATAAAATAGTTTCTGAGAACTTTGTAAATATTCTACATTGATTAAATGCTTTAATATTACTCCAAAATAATGAAATAATGACTATTAATTTCCTGAAATATACTCAAAGTTAAATCATTATAATAATATATAAGGTTATTTTTGAACACCAAAATCATCATAAAGAGAGAGTATTGTTCTCAACGATCTCCCATAAATAAAATAGTGTGTTGTTGAAAACAGCAGGTTTTTAATAATATCCCAATTTTTGATGATCAGAAAACCCCAAAAATAACCAATGAAATTATCTTACAAAATTAGTTGTATATAATTTAGAATTTTTCAAATATAATAATAATATTTATTTTAAAAAAATATTTCTTAATTTTTACAATTTCTCCCCCGTTATAAAGTAGAATAATATATCATCCTTTATAAATAATGAAAATAAAATTCCAAAAATTTCTCCTTAAATATATTTTTAGAGTTTCCCCACCATAAAATTTAAAGTTTACTTTTCTCCCTCGGAGTAAAATATTTATATAAAAAAAATGTTTAGTTTATCCATATTTCTACCAAAAATAATTTTGTGTTTATCCATATTTATCCTCTTTTTTTGTGATATCAAATAGAATAATAGAATAAGAAATATAACACATTTTAATATAGCACTTAACATAAGTAAATGCTATGATAAACTATTTATCAATATTTGAAACTGGATTACAGGAATTTTAACATAGTCAATATAGTAAAACAAATAAAAAAATATGAAATTAAGATATAAATATATTTTATTCAAAATATAATTACATGTATAGTAATTATAATGAGAATCAAAGTTGGGCTAAAAAATGTTTGGGAAATAAGTTTCAGTGCCTCTGAATGACATTCTTAAGCTCTGAAATCTACTTTCACAACATTTTCATCAGTCCATCACCTCAAAAGACAATGAGATATATTCCTTCCTAAGTTAGATGGATATCTTCAATCAAATTGACTCTAAAAACTCATGTAACCTCTCTTCCTTCAATATAATCTGATTTAGCTTCTCTATGATTCTATTCAACATAAATCTAGCCCCAGGTTAATCTAAGGTAAGCTGGTCAATAAGATGGTTTTGATTATCTAGCAGAACAGATAATGGAGCATGGTTACACTGAAGGTCCTGTAATTTGTCATCCATATTGCTCATTACCAATGTAATGGTGTGAAATATCCTTATCAAATCATGCAAAGTACCTGAGGTACTTGGTAGAATGTTCCTGATAGTTGTGAATTATTTCTCCATGAAAATCATGTAATCATTAAAATAAGGCTTCATTAACATCTCAGATATCGAATTTTCAACTGTAGATAACATATCCTTTTTAAAAACATCAATTTATTATTATGAAATAGAATTTGCATTCAATTTCTGAAATATTTGATTTTCCTTTTATAATTCACTTCTTAAAGCATCATTTTATGATTCAACTCTAGTTAAATTTTTGTACAGCTCCTCAAGTTCGGCATTCATAGAATCTATGGAACATTGGGCTTCATTCTCAGTATAATCATACACTATTTTTAACAACAGTGAAAGTCGAGATTCAACATCTGATTTCTCTTCATCTTTTCTATGTACTAGCTTCTCAACTAATTATTTCTTCAAGTCATTCCCTGACTCATCCACAGAAAAATACTCATTAAATTCTTCTCTATGAATTTCAGAAGGATTAGTTTTTAAATTCACATTATAAGGATATTTCTCTTCTTGATCATCTTCTTCATTGAGTTCTTATAAGACTGGATCATCTAAAATATGTTCCTCTGGAGATTTTTCCTCTTGAACTAATTTAGGTCTCTCCACATCAACATCTCCATGATTTTCAACAGTTTGAGTCACAATTTCTTTTCCACTTGAAAATTCACCTCAATATGGGAAACTGTTGGTTGCTCAATTTGTTGTACTGCAGGATCTCTAATAAATCTATAGATCAGAATAGGTTTATTTGTATCAGCAGTTTCATTGATATGATCCTCACTAGTTAAAGACACTAAATGTCTCTTCCTATAATATCCCTATGGACTTTCCTCATTATCATATGGATCAACAACTTCAAATCTCAGTCTCCTTGAGGTCATACTTTCTCTTGAATCATCCAAGACTTCATTAGACATAGCAGGTTGCTCCCCCCTAAGTTGAGTCCTTGTCTACCTCAGCTCCAACAAGCATGTAATGGCCTTTCAACGTACTCTAGAAGTATCCAATCTTTTATATTGTTCCAGAATTGAAAATAATGTTGTGATGGAATCTTACTCTAGCATATAGTAGTCTTACCATATCAGGCATAAATAGTAATTTTGAAATGAACCTTCCATAGGGATAGAAGATCATTCTCTCCTCTGTTCGACAGAAGTAGTTATGATATCATACCATATATCAAGAAAAATTCAATTTGATTTCACTCATAAGAAAAAACATTATGTACATGTCAAGAAACAAAATTATCTCTATTTCTGACATCCTAGTTCAATCCCTTTTCGCAGAAACATAGCAATAATATTCTGATCGTGTTGCAGAATCTTCATAAATTTTTTTCTTATAATTGTAGATGTAAATTAAAATTACATAATTTCCTCTAACTTATGTTCATCATATCCAATATTCTTTAAGTCTAAAAGACAAACTCCCTCATGAGGGCAGTTTAATATTCTAGCTATTTCAACATATGTAATTAATAAATCCCCATCTTTAATTTTTGCAACTATGGTGTCATATGTATCTCCAAGACGTAACAAAAGAGATCTGAAATAGTGAATAATCTATAACTCATATAGAAACTCTATATTATAGCCACTGAATTTATTCTCTACATTCTGAAAAGTGAGGGCTTTCCACAGTTTGAGATCCCTTTGATACAACCATTCCGGGTCCACTACTCTTCCCTGTAGAAACATTATTCCTACCGTGTAAAAATTCATGGCATTACAAGCTTCTCCTAGCTCGAATCTCTATATTGTGGTCATTTATATTTCATAGTTCTAAAAAATTGAAGGTTTAGGGTTTCTATGGTTTATCCAAAGGTAGATGAAGTCGTTAAGGGTTTCTCGTGATTCAAAATTTTTTGAGAAAGTGAACATGTTTGGAATTTGAAACGGTTTCTAACATCCTTGATTACCATGTCATTTAAATACATAATAATCATTACATTATTTAAATAAAATAAAATGTATGAAGAAAAAACACAAATTTAATTTTAAATTATTCTTAAATAAATAATTAAATTATCTAAAATAGTGCATATAAAAAAATTGTGTAAAAATTTACATTAAAATTTGATTTAAAATTAAATAAACCTAGCTCCCCCTTAAAAATCATACCTCATAGTTGGATGTGGGTTAATAAAAATATCATCTAATTGAATTTCATTACGTACAAATTCTATGAATATATTCTTTTTAAAAACATGTTCTCTTAGAAACTGATGTCTGGTATCAACATGCTTAGTTCTAGAATGATTAATAGTGTTTTTTGAAATATTTATAGCACTTGTATTAACACATACAATAGGTGTGTTATTAAAATTTATTCCAAAGTCCATAATAGTGTTTTTAAACCAGAAAACTTCTGCATAACAACTACCAGCGGATACATATTATATCATGGCTGTTGATAGGGAAACTGAGGGTTGTTTCTTACAAGACCATGACATTAATTTTTTCCCTAAAAAGTGAAAAGTCCCTAAGTGTTTTTTCTATCTAATATAAAACATCCAAATTCATCATCTGAATATGAAATTATATTAAAACAAGAATTTTTTGGATAGATAAGAGATTGAGAAATAGTTCCTTTTAAATATCTAAAAATTCATTTGAAAACAACCAAGTGAGATTGTTTAGGATCAAATAAAAATCACGCACAAAGAAAAACTGAATACAATCTATCTGGACAGATAGTAGTAGGATATAATAAACTACCGTTTATACCTATATATAACTTGTTGTCAACTGATTTTCTAGTTTCATCCAAATTATGTTTTATATTAGTACATATTGGAGTTGTATATATCTTGTTGTATTCGAGCACAAATTTCATTAGTAAATCAGTATTTTATTTGCATTTATTTAAAACATTTCAAAAATCATTTTGATAAATTTGAAGGCCTAAAAAGAAATTTAATTCCTCCATCATACTCATTTCAAAAAAAAATTGCATTAAATTTGAAAACTCGTGACAATGTTTTTTGTTTGAGGAACCAAAAATTATATAATCAACAAAAATTTGAACCAATAAAATATTAGAGTTGACTATTTTCTAAAATAATATTGGATCTTCCATCCAATAGTAAAATAATTTTTTAAAAGAAAAGAACATAATATTTTTTATTAATCTCTAGGTGCTTGTTCAAGGACATAAAGAGGTTTAGTATGTTTAAAAACAAAATCTAGTTTTTTTGAATTTTCAAAACCAGACGGTTTCAAAACATAAACTACCTCCAATAATTAACAATTTTAAAAGGAAGACTTAACATCCATCTGAAATAATATAAAGTATGAGATGCATAGGCTAAAAGGATTCTTATAGTTTCTAATCTAGCTACAGGTGAAATGGACTTATCATAATGAGTACTTTCTTCCTCATTATATCCTTTAGCTACTAGTCTTGGTTTATTTCTAATTATTATTCTTTCATCATCTTGTTTATTTATAAAGACCCATTGAGTTCCTACAACTGGGTTGTTTGGAGGACTTTCATCTAATTTCCAGACTTCATTTCACATGAACTGGTTTAGTTGTTCTTCCATTTTTATCATCCAAAATTCATCAACTAAGGCTTCTTCTTATGTATTATGTTATAATTAGGATTGAAAGGAAAATAATTCAACAATATTTCCTAATATTTTTCTAGTTTTTATTCAAGTGTCTAGGTCATCGATAAAAGTTTCTAAAGGATAATTCTTTATGGTTCTAGACTATCTTGGTATTACACTATTAGTTTCTTCAAGGTCATCTTCTTCTGAACTGGAATGAATTTCCTTTAAATATTTTCCAAAATCATATTTTTAGTTCTAAAGTCTAATGTTATCATTAGATTTAGATTCATCAATTTGTTCTATCCTTTTATCAAAGGGATCAGATTCATCAAATTTCACATGAATATATTCTTCAATAATTCATGACTTTTATTAAAATCTATATAAGCTTTGGAAGTAGTAGAATATATTATGAAAACGCCTTCATCAGATTTTGGGTCGAACATACCAAGAATTTACTTGGTGCTTAAGGTGTAAACCTTGTTTCCAAAAAACATTAATGTAATTTACATTAGGTTTTCTATTATTCTAGAGTTCATAGGTTGTCTTTTTAATAATTGGTCTAATTAAAATGCTATTCTTTATATAGAAGGGAATACTTACAGCTTCTACCAAAAATAGTTTGGAAAACTGTATTCATTTTTCATAGTCCTAGACATTTCATGAATAATCCTATTTCTTCATTCAATAATTCTATTTGGTTGAGGTATTACTGGTGTAGAAAAGGTGTGTTTAATACCCATATTTGATCAAAAGGAATTAAATTCCACATTCCCAAATTATCCACCATGATCATTTCCTAATGAAATTAATATAAAATCTTTTTCATTTTGGACAACTTTGAAAATACCTTCAAATATAGTAAAAGCTTAATATTTATATTTTAGAAAATAAATCAAAATAAATATTGAATAGTCGTCAAATAAAACATATTCATATAATTTACCATACATGAATTCTATTCCTGAAGGTCTAAAAAAATCTATTTGGATTTGTTCTAATGGATTATATGTAACAATTTGGTTAATAGATTTGAAGGATGATTTTTTCTTCTTCCCAAGTTGACATGCATCAAAAAATCTATCACTTTCAAATTTGAGACTAGGAAAATCACAAACTAATTTTTTCTTAGATAACATATGTAATGCATATATATTTAAATGTCTATGTATTCTATGCCCGTTACATGATTCATTTATCTTAGCAGTTAAGAAATTTAATTTTTGTTTTCACAAGGAATTTAAGCCTAGAGTATAATCATTATCAACTATAGGTGCTCTAAATTTAATAAAATTATCTTTGATAATATAACATTAGTTATTAGAAAAATCAATAAAATAACACTCATCATAGAGTTAAGAGATACTTATTAGGTTCTGATTCAATCCTTGTACATAAAGTAATTTATTAATTAAGACAACTTTTGGATCTCCAACAGTTCCAATGACAATAATTGTACCTTTGGATTTGTCTCCAAATATGGAAAATTCTCAATCCTATTGAGTTAATGTTTTAAAATTCGACGAATTCCCACTCACATGCATGGAGAAGCCACTGTCCATATACCATATTTCAGTTTGGCTTTTATGACAAGCTTCCTGCAATGGAATTTAAACACACGTTTGTTTTGGTTCCCATATTTTTCTGGGTCCATCAGTATTAGCCATCAAAGACTTGGGAATCCAGACTTGCTTTTTTTCTATAATATATTAAATCATATAAACTTATTGAAACAAATTCTTTCTTAATCCCACTTATTTTTGGTTTCCATAAATAACGGTTTTTATATATTGGATGTTTTGTTCCACAGTAGGTGAAAATTTTACTATTTGATCTGGGAAAAAACAAGTTCTTATATAGTTTGGGTTTCTCACCTTTACTACCTTCTCCATATCATTTATTTTTAATCACATTCTTTCCAAGATTTACATTAATGTATTATATCCTTTTTTTTAACAAGAGTTTCACTTTAGTATGTTTCTACTTTTGTTTGTATTGTTTTTATTTTAGATTAATTATTTGCACAGTTTATGTTTGATGAGTTAAATTTTTTAATTAACTCTTGATGTTGTTTTAAAAGAGTGTCGCCATCTCCTAAAAGAAAAATGTGAATATTTTTCTGGGATTTATGTTTCAGAAATAATGAATATTATTTTTATTCAAGCAGGTTGTAGTAGGTTACAAGTTTATTATTTCAACAATTGGAACTAGAATCATAAATAGAAGAGAAATAAGATCGTAACTCCTCAGCTTCGGCTATAAAGCACATATTTGATTTTAGATTTGATTATCCTTTTTCTGATTTAGACTTTGATGAGCCATTGGAGTCTACAAAAATACTCCAAGTAGATTTCATTTCACTTTTGTCTTTCTTCTCATAATCATATTTTTTGAAAATTTTCCTTTTCTTTTCTTCATTTAATTGAGGACAGTCAGGTCTAATGTGACCCATCTTCTTACATTCATAGCATCTGGCTTCCCTTGGTTTTCTTCCTCCTTTTTAAAGGATTTTATTAAGACCATATTCATTATATAGAATTTGCTGAATTTTCAAGCTAGAAGCTTCAGTTCGACTTCTAAATTAGATGAATCATAATTCTCTAAGTTTATTTTTATTTCTTTCCTCATATTTTTGCTCATTTTTTTAGATGTTACATTCAAAGGATTATTCGCTCTCTTGTTCAAGCCATTATTCCCATTTTTTCATCTTGAATATCTACTTCATACATCATAAGAGATCCAATTAAATCTCTTATTGTATGATCTTTGACTGGTAATGATTGTCTAATAGCTACTAATATCCCATTCCATCTTGGTGGTAGTACTCTCAATACTTTTAGGGCTTGATCTACTTGTTTGATAAGATATTCCAAGGAAATAATTTCATTAACAGTTTCTGAAAGTCTTCCATCCATATGTGTGATGCTTTCTCCTTCAAACATTCTGAATGTGTCAAATTTCAATTTAGTTATGGAAAACCCCTTCTTTCTACCATCGTGAGTTCCTTCATAAGAAACTACAATTTTCTTCCACATTTCATTGGAAAATGGGCACTGAGATACTCTGTTTAATTCTTCCGTTCCAAGACCACATATGATATCATTCATAGATTTTGAGTTTATGACATACTCTACTTCCCTATGAACACTCCATATTTCATTTTTCTCGGGAATCAAATAGGGATTTAGAATTTTTGGAGTAGACATTGTATCCAAGGTTCATTAAGTAAATGGTCATCCTCGATTTCCAGCAACCATAATTTTCACCATTGAAGTAGGGAACTCGTACCATTAACATACCCTCTCATGTTTTAGCCATTATTCACTGTATAATCCAAAAAAAAATCAGCTAGTTATAGGTTTGAAAAAATATCCTCCTTTGATACTAATTTTTGGATTGGGTTTACCAAATATGAACATGAGGGGGGGTGAATTGTGTCTTTTACAAATTCATCACAAATCAAGATGATGACCAAGTCTGCCATTTTATATTTATCAGATTGTTTGTGCTATGAATAATAAACAACTAAAGGACACAAGGATGTATAGTGGTTTCAGGAATAGAAGGTCCCTAACCCACTCCACAAACACTCTACTGCACAATCTTGGTGATGTTCACTCTATGGTCCTCTGATTAACATACAATCCACAACTGAGTGTAGGCAGTTGACACCATTACAAGTTAAGGCTAAAAACAGAGCCTTCTGGTTCATACATAGAACTGAATACACGTCTTAGTACAAGAATCTAGTTACACAAAATGAAAAGATTATTTGTCTTGAAATACATTACAGTTGATCTTCAAAATAGTAACAACACACAACTGATTGTAGGTAGATCGTCACCTGTAGAAAAGTTGTTCTGTAAATAAGGGCTATTATGAGTCAATCCAGTTTCCATAGATATAAAAAAACTTCAGAAACTCTAAAAACAATGGATTCATGAATGATCTGGGATGTAGAAATGTTGAATCATCAACGTTTTTCTTCTTCTTCTTCAGAAAAATAGCGTTTTATAGAGAATTGTAGTAGCAGATCTGAAAATGTTTGATGACTATGTAAAACTATAGTCGTGAAGAACTAATTGTTTGTTGTATATTTTCTGGATGACTCACCATTGTTTTATAATTCCAAATTTCATATATATATATATATATAATAATGATGGTCATTTTTATTTAAAAATTAAGATCCATAACAATCGCCTATAAAATCACGATATTCAAATGTTTAAATGATAGAGCAGTTGTAACTCCCCTTAATATATGGCATGAAATTCTTCTCTTAAATCGATCCTTTGAATAAAAAATAAATAGCTTTGAATCAGTCAAAGACGTGATTTAAAATCGGGCATTGAATTTGGCTTGAAATCAGCCTAATAATTTGCATAAAGACCCTTGCTCAATAAAGTCATAATTTAAATCAATGATGCAAAATGCATGGTTGTACTGCATAGCATGCATTCTCTAATTGTAAGGTTCCCAACTTAAGGTTGATAATTTAATCTTGATAATGTATGTTTGATAACATATGGTTGATCAACCATATTTTTTTCTTTAACTCTCAAACACACGGTACAATATCCATACATTCCTTTTCAGAAAAACATAAGATACATGATCTATAAGGTTCATTATAAAATTATGGTTGATGAGCCATACTTTTATCAGCTTCCAATTGCAAGGTGTATAATCCATAATTTTTGATAAAACGTAATGTTGTTTTCAAAATTAAGTTTGATTAACCATACTTTTAAGAAACAAACCTAATGTTCCATACTAATGTAGGGCTCTTCTTCTAAACTTTTCTAATATCATGAATGTAAGGTTCCTTCCAGATGTAGGGTTCTTCTTCCATAATTTTTTCCATAATGTATGTTTGATTAACCATACTTCTCTGATATTCCATAATCTAAACAATGGATTCCATCCTTACAACAAACTCTTTAACGTAGGGTATGAATAGTGTTTCCAGAACACTCGAATGTAATTGTCGAACACATAGAACATAAATAGTGTTTCTAGAACATGCTAAAACAATTTCTGAACACTTTTTCAAACATTCCATGAGTATTGAACACTTTAATATTATTCCAAAATATTGAAATAAATAATATTAATTTATGGATATATACTCAAAATAAAATCATTATAATAATAAATAATGGTGTTTGTGAACAACAAATTCATCATAAAGAGATAGAGTATTTTTCTCAATGATGTCCCCTTAATAAAATAGAGCTTTGATGAAAACAACACTTGATCAACCATATTCACTCACTAAAAAACCATGGAAAAAAATACTTAATCTACAAATAACAATATATATTCATCCTATGGTTCCCCCAAGATCTCAAGAAGCTCCTCCCAACTCTTTGTAATTACCCTCTCAAGGTAAGGGATCTCTCTCTCTCCTTTTTATTCCAGCACAAATTTTATGTTATGAATCTTAATTTATATTTTATCATAATAGGATATGCTATTTCATATCCCCCTTATTTTCCATTTTAGATTTATATTATTATATATACCTTTTAATCTCATTAATCCATATGATGAACCTTTCTGTACACTCATTACCATGTCAAAATTTAGAAAGGGATATTCTTCTATTCTACATTATTCAGGTATCCTATTTATCTTATCGCATTTATCTTCATTTCATAATGTTTTTATATGTAGTTACATAACCCCATTAATTTAAATTTTAATTGTACATTATTATAGAACCATTTAAATGTCATCAATCTATCCCATGAAAATTCATACGCCTTCATTATACTGCTGAAATTTTACCACGATTTTTTTTGCCAAACAATTCTATATTTAATTCCCATTACCATTTCTGATCAGTGGTGTTAAACTTTATAAAATTATACATATATTATTGTAGACTTACATATATTTACTTAAAAATCCTTGATCATGTAATAAAATAATATGATTAAAAATCCTTGATGGGTGCACGCAAAATTATATAGTGCTCCATGCATCGGGTAATCTTTTAGTATCATGACACATCATTAATGCGATTAGGGAGTGAACCTAATCTATCATGGCATATTTTCCATCATGATTTATTTCCATTTATCCTTAACATGTGTTTATGATGTAGTGTTTTATGTTTTTCCACATTTCCCGTGTTGCCTTTATGATATCATCTCATACCATGAATAATTGTTCATGTTTATGATTCTCACAAATTTTCTTCTAAATGAAATTCTTATTTTCTAACATGTATTACATTCTTCTGGTTATTCCATGTTTATTTCCTTATTGTGATTTATAGACCACCATTTTCTTATGTATGTCCAAAATATATCCCATGCACTTTTAAGTATGATGGAATAATATGTCCCTGTCAAGGGTGTTTTCATTAAAGTTGTTTTTATCCCATATTATATGTTTTTATTTAATGTTCCAAACTCCCAAATACACAAGATATCTATATATTCTAGATTTTATTATGTGTAATCTTATGTAATAAATCATTAATTAATTTGTAATAAAGAGAATATCAGTCATAATTCGTATCAAAGGAATGTTTATTTATTTTTTGGGATTAGGATTAGAAAACATTAACAAAGTACGTAGGGATAAAATTAAGTATAATAAGATATCCCTAAATTTTGTTAAAATATAAATTAAGTGGTTTTTAGGGAAATACATCCATTTATGGACACTACAAGAGGATGTAGACCCAGCACAGTTGTACCTAGGGGTAAAAACTAAAAGCACAACATTGGGTTAGACTCAACCGTGAATTTGTTCATAACAGTGGACCTTTTTTTACATCTATCATGAAGCTCCCCAGAGATATTTTTGTCTAAATTTACAATCTCATTTAAAACCTTTTTTAATGGAATAAAATTTCATATAATTTTCTATGTTAAAAAATATATCATCGATAACATAGATTGAATCCTAGAAATTCATAAGTTAACGAATAAATGTCAGTTATAATTTATCCCCTTAATGACATTGGATTCTTGTTTATGAGTTTAATATGTTGAATATAATCACCCCTATATTTGTTTTGGATAATATAAAATTTTTAAATAGAATAAAGAAGTGTAATGTTGAATTATCTTTTATAGTTTTACACATTCATTCATATCAAAAAAATTATAGTATAACTATTCATACACCACCACAATTCCAGATGTAGAGTTGTCAGTATGAACTGAAAATGGGTAAATTATTTAATCCCAAGTAAATAACTCAAACCTTATAAAATGTGTGTGATGAAATTCTTAGGGAACCATGTGATACTACCTTTAGTTTAATTTGATACAATTTTTTGTATGGATTGGACTTATAAATATAGGGCCAAAATAAATTTCCTTGATAAGTAAATCACATTCAAAATTTTGAATTGTCACTATATTCTATACAAGTGAAAGGAGGAGGATGAGTCTACATTAGCACCAAAATCTCAAGCATGGATATTATTGACCTATTCACAATCATATATAGCTCAAATGATAGATTCTATAGGAAATATCATCCTCAAAGACATGACCATTGTGAAGGAATACACAGATGTAATTCCAAAACAATTGTTTGGTCTTCTACCTCGATTAGACTATGAATTTTCCAATGGGGTTATACCTGGAACTATAACAAAATGATTCTTAGAGATGGTTCAAGTAACTTCTACGAATTAAATCTATAATATATATATATATATAATATAGATTCTGATTTATAAAACCCCCTCTAAATTTATATTATTTTAATAATTAACGGTATTTTTCATTAAACTGCTACTAAAAGTTTTTAAAAAACACTAAATCCTCCCCCTCGCTTAATCCCTCTGCATGACCCCAAAATATTTCCACCCTCCCTCCCCCAACCCCTCCTTTCTATTCCTCAACATGGCCCTGACCCCATTACCCCCATCCCCCACCCCTCTATCTTACCTCCAACCTTCCTAATGGAAACCCCAACCCCTGTGACACCCCCATCCAAACCCAACCCCCATGAACACTCCCCTCCTACTCTAACCTCCCTCTTTCTATCTCATAGTTCCTAATGTACCCCTGGTTTTTGGTATGTAACCCTTTCTTGATGCTTTTAATGGTTTTAAAGTTAAGGGTGACGAATGGGAGAGTCAGGAGATCATGGAATGAGTTTTGGGGCAAAAGGGAAAGTCACACGGGAGGCGCACGGTTTGTCTAAACTGTGTGGTCAAACAGTGCGGATTTGGTATTGGAGGCAGTAGCTCCCACATGAGCGGCGTAGGTTTTGTATCACCATGCATCCAAACCATGCGAGAATGGTCGAAGAGGCAGTAGCTAAAGCACGGTTAGCACACTGTTTGTCAAACTGTGCGAACTAACTGTGCAACCACTTAAACGAGATCCTATAAAAGTGGATCACATGCGTTTTTGCCTCTAAGTGGCTCATTTTTCCTCTTAAGTGGCCCTAACTAAGGATTCTGGTTCTCCTAAGGTCAAAGAGGGTTCTCCCATCATTCTGGAGGAAATCCAAAGGCTTCTCATGACAAATCAAATCCAGATTCTTGAGGTATGTGATCGTTCTTGTTTGGATTCTCAGATATACTTCTCCTCTTATCTCGGTTTCGTAGATCAACGCCCGTTATGGGTAGATCAGAGTCTGTGGATTCCAAACATGATGATTTTTGGTCTTGGTTGTATTATGAGAAGAGATCTAAGGAGGATCCTTGGTGAATCAGCCAAGTTTTCTTGTGCGTTCTTCGTTTGTTAGGGTTTTCGTCAAAACCATTGAGGTAGGTGGCTTCTCTCTTGATTAATATATCTTAGAAGTTGAAGGCTAAATAAAATTTGATTTAATTTCATGGATTTTATTGTGGAATTGTGGTGCAAAGAATGTTATAAATCTTCGTTAGGGATGATTTATGGGTTTGAAGGAATTTTGGAAATTGAAAGAAGGGGTCGTGCAAAGTGGATTGGAATTTAGGATTTTAAAATAGTTATTTTAAAATATGGCTTTTCTAGACTTGTAAAAAGGTTTTTCTACTTGAATGAAATGGTTTTCAATAAAAGGTTTGATGGTTTATTCAACATTTTTGAACACAATTGGATTTAGAATGGATTTTCATGGGTTGTGGTGTGTGTTCCTATGCATTGGGATGGATAAGGGTGAGAAGTACCTCCATCAAAAGGTTAGTATGGATAAGGGTGAGAAGTAACCCCATCAAAAGGGATGGATAACGTCAGGATGTACCCCCTTCAAGGTAGTTCACTAAGTGATGACTTAGTAGAAGGACAACTCACCACTCACGAGTATAAGGATGTCCAGGTTGCATGCATGGTTGGTTGTGTAGATTTGTGAAATGGAGTGGATGTGCCAAAATTGAAATGTGAATTTGATTGGAACCCTTGCTTGGATGATTTTCTTGAGAAAGATGGTTTTTGTTAGAAAAATGGTTTTGATAAGGAACTTGTTATATTGTGAACTGTTTTGGAATTTTTTTATATAAATTGTTTTATATAAATGTTCTAAAATATTTTATCCTAGAGGCATAGGTTGGGAAGTCATCGGGGAAAACCCTACTGAGATTCATTACTCAACCCCTGCTTTGGCACGTTGGTGCATTTCCATATGTCATATAATGGGATGTTGGCAACGGTAAATTGTCACATGTTTACAGCACTACTTAGTGATACTTGGGTTGGTTCGTGACGTTGAATCTTGGAGATGGTGGAGCATGGAGTTGGGTTGTCATCTTGTATTCTTCGAGTTATTATTTTTGTTGTTTACTCTGATATGGTGTTGGTTTCCGTTGTGTTACTTTTGTTGGTTTATGATAAAACGAATGGTTGAGTTGCCTTAGTTTTTATCATACATATTTTAGTAGTTTGGTTTGATTATGGTGGCTAGTTCTGTGGTATGTTTCTAAAGGGTTAATCATCCCCCACTTGCTTTGAATCCCTTTTGCATTTATTGCCAGCCTTTAGAGCCTTGGGGATGTCGCTTAAGGCCATGTAATGAATTGTTGTATTCTCAACCCAATGAGGATAAACGGGTCATTACAAATGGTATAAGATTGTTCCGTCCTTGCCTAACAAGTGGTCATTGATGTTCTCGGTCATGGAGTTGAAATTACTTTTCATATATTCCTTTGGTTGGAATCTTAGATAGGAGTAGGATTTTCAGAACATGAAATGTATAGCATAAAAGGACGTAGCTAACCCGTTTATGTTGAACATCAAGTTACCAGGTTGTTGGGTACATAAGTGTTTTTGATACACTTATAGATTGTTGGAAATCTAATTGTCATTGGTTTAGCCAATGAGATGTGCACGAAATGAATTTTAGAAGAATGAATTCCCACTAGGATTGCATATCTCATTGTGAGGAATTAGTATGGATTTCATGAAAGGTGCAAATTTTTAAAAATGCAGAAATTGTTTTCAATTAAAATTATTTTGAAAACAATATATTTGGTGTATTTTGAAAATGGTCTGATTTTTAAAAATCATGTGGTATGTTTTCAAAAATGGTTGAACATGGGAAATGGTTGTTTTAAAAATAATGTGGGGATAGTTGATGTGATATAATTTGAAATGATAAGCCTTCAGTTTCTAAGAAGTGAGACTAACGGCGTGCGTTGTTTTTATAAAAAATGGCACTTGTTAGGTGTCATAGAAACCAAAAAGAAGAGGCTGCGGAGAATGTGGTTGCACCTGAACCATGTGGGAACCAAGCACTGGTTCAGAGTATAGTTCAAGCATTCCAGGCTATGGACATGGGGAATCAGAGGGATGAGTCAAGGAATGTAGACAATTCAATCCAGTTTTAGAAGAAGAATCCACCCATCATTCAGTGTGATTCTGAACCGGAAAGGGCGGAGGTGTGGCTGAGTAGGATGAATCATATCATTGATTTCATCCAAACACCAGCAGAACTGAATGTAATGCTGAGGACGTATATGCTCAAGTATCTTTCACGACAGTGGCGGGAGCTATTGGGGCAGGATAAGGTGGATCAAGCCTTGGGTTGGGAGGAATTTGAGGAACTGTTTAATAAACAATTCTATCCTCACATGTTCAAGATCTAGAGGACAATGGACATTTTCAGCCTGAAATAGGAGAATCTCTCTATCACAGAATATGCAACTGAATTAATGAATTTATTGTTCTTTGCACCAGAAGTTGCTTCAAGTGCATCATTGAAGGCACGCATCTTTGAATCAGGGTTGTGACAGTAGATTCACTCAAAGATATCTATGCTATGTATTACAAATTATATGGAAATGGTAAATAGAGAAATAGTAGCTGAATGAGACATCTCTAGAGTTATGAGAGGAGGAAGTAAGAGTATACCCATGGGAATGGGTGGGAACTGTAATGCTTGGAACAAGCGGAAGAGGGACACCTACTTCCAAGGTGGGAGTGCGAATCAGAATCAAATGCCTAGATCAGCGAATCTTCTTCCGTGACCCATGATGAAAGCCGTGTGTTTTAAATGTGTCATGACTGATCAGATAAAGCGATATTGTATGGATAAACCTAGACAATGTCACAATTTCAAGCAGATGGGTCATCTACAACACTATTGTAGAAAAACTCTAAGGTCAGGTGCACATGACACTTCCCAGGCATCGCAAGCATCGTACGCTTCGACATGACGAGGAAAGCAGAGTCAGTATCGTTAGAATAACAGAGCTAGTCATGGTGATTCTCGAAATACCACGACACCTCAACTAGGGAAATCTCAGCAAGGAAAAAAGGAGATCAGTGTGGCGACAAAGCAATTGTATGGAGTTGAGCAGATGATTGTTGATGATCAGGATAGACCATCAACAGTAAGAGGTACGATTATATTGAATTCTACTTTTGTGCAAGTGTTGTTTGATACTAGTGCATCTCATTCCTTCATTTCTTATCATGTTTTTGACTTTCTATGTTTAAAACTGGAAATGATACCTTCTGTCTTGAAACTGAAAACTCCTCTGGGTGAAATGGAATGTGAAGCCTTCGTGTGTTGAGCATGTGATATAACTATTGATGGAACTGGGGTGGAATTGGACATATCTATGTTGGATATGGATGTCTATGATGTAATCCTGGGTATGGATTGGTTGGCAAGGTTTAAGGCTCACATCGACTGTTATGGGAGAACAATTAGTTTCATGACTAAAGATAGATTTAAGCATCTCTTCAGAGGAGAGAGGATGGTAAAGAATGGTGGAAAGATCTTGTCGGAACCAATGGTGGGAACTCTTTCTTACCAATTGGAAGCGTCAACATTGGAATCATTGGAAGAGATCGCAGAAAATATTTTTTCAGCTGTGGTATATCAATTTCATGAAGTTTTTCCTAAAATATTCACAGGGTTACCACCTGTAAGAGAAGTGGAGTTTATGATTGATCTCCTTCGGGGGACCATTTCTATCTCATATCCATCTTATAGGATGGAACCAACAGAGTTATGGGAATTTAATGTGCAGTTAGAGGAGCTCTAAAGCAAGGGTTTTATTCGGCCAAGCATGTCTTTGTGGGAAGCACCGCTTTTGTTTGTGAAGAAAACATATAGAACATTGAGGCTATGTGTGGATTATCGTAAACTTAACCAAGTTACAATAATGAATAGATATCAAATTCCAAGAATTGATGTCCTATTTGATCAATTTAGGGGAGCTCAGTGGTTCTCCAAGATTGACTTTCGGTCAGGATATCACCAGTTGTGAGTTTAGAAGTATGATATTCTGAAGACTGTGTTCAAAAGTAGGCCACTACGAATATGTAGTCATGCCTTTCGGTCTTACGAATGCACCAACAGTATTTATGGCATTGAGGAATTATATATTTTTGAAATATCTGGATTCTATTGTTGTGGTGTTTGTGGATGACATATTGGTTTATTCATGAAAAAGGGATGAGCATGAGAAACATTTGACAATTGGTGTTGGAAATATTGAGAGACCATCAGTTTTATGCCAAACTGTCAAAGTGTTAATTTTGGATACAAGAGTTACTCCATCTGGGCCTTGTTGTTTCTGAGAAAGGTTTTTCAATGGATCCAAAAAAGATAGAAGTTGTTCATTCTTGGTAACCACTGAAGAATGTGATTGAATTATGAATTTCTATTTGTCTAGCTGGTTATTATCGATGCTTTGTGTGTGACTTCTCATGAATAGTATCTCCTATGACAGCTATGATAAATAATAATGCTCCATTTCAATGGACTGAAGAATGTCAGAGATCATTTCAAGAGTTGAAAGATAGCCATACATCATCACCCATCATGATTTTGCCAGAATCTGGATAGGGGTATGTGGTGTATTATGACACTTTAGGATCTGGGTTTGGATGTGTTATCATGCCCGAAGACCATGTAGTTGCTAATGGATCAAGATAGTTGAGAGATAATGAGAAACAGTACCCAACACGTGATTGGGAGTTGGCTACATTCATCAATGCTTTGAAAACATGGAGACAATATCTCTTATGTGCACAATTTACTGTGTTTACGGATCAAAAAAATCTTGAAACACATTTTCTCACAACAAGATTTGAATTTGAGGCAGAGGGGATGGATGGAGTATCATCATATGTTCGAATTTGACTTGATGTATATATCGGGTAAGGGCAATTCAGTGGCCGATGCATTAAGAAGGATGTCGTATACTTAGTTGGTGGAAGAAGATTCAGATGAGTGGAAGTTGATGTCAGTCCTCACCGACATGCGTATGGAATGTGAAGACCAAGATGATGTTGTGGTTTTCATTCTAGTTGTTCTCATTCCTAATTTGGTTTAGAGAGTGAAGGAGGCACAAGAATCTGATGTAGACGGTGTTGCAATGAGTTTAAAACTCAATGGTGGGGAGACCATTGAGGGATGTAAGCTAGATTGGAGTTCATTTTTGCATTTTCTACATCAGATGGTTGTACCTTTATCTTCTCATGAACAACTCCTTCATGCTTACCCCCATTCCAGATAGTTTGTTCATCCAAGAATACAGAATATGTATAAGGCAATGAAGGTACAATTTTGGTGGAGCAGCATGAAATGAAAGGTAGCAGAATTTGTTTCAAGGTGTTTAACTTGTCATGATGTTAAAGAAGAACATCAGCGGCCAGAAGGCATGTTGCAGTCTCTATCAATTTCAGGGTAAAAATGGGAGCACATAACTATGTATTTCATTACAGGTTTCCCATGAACTGTTCTGAAGTACGCTGTCATATGGGTTATAGTGGATCGGTTTACCAAGTCAACCCATTTCATCCCTACTCATGAATCTAATATGGCGGAGGATCTGTCCAAAATCTATATCCGAGAAGTGTTAAAGAGACATGGCATACCAGTTTCAATTGTGTTAGATACAGATCCAAGGTTTAGATCTTGTTTCTGGGAATCCTTACAGAAAGTCCTGGGAACTCAGTTGAATATTAGTACGGCGTATCATCCTCAGACTGATGGACAATCCGAAAGGATGATACAAATGTTGGAAGACATGTTGCTGGATTCTGCGATGGATTTTAGTGGCTCATCAAAAGAGCATGTTCCTTTAGTGGAGTTATTATATAACAATAGTTATCATGCCTCGATACACATGGCTCCATTCGAAGCATTGTATTGGCATCCTTTTCGTTATCCACTATGTTGGGTGGAAACAGGTGACACATCACTAGTTGGGCCGAGCATTTTCCAAGAAACAATAGAGAAGATTCAGTTGATTAGAAAGAGGATGGAGATGGCTCAGAGTTGATAGAAATCTTAGGGAGATCATCACTGAAGACCATTGTCGTTTACAGTGAGTGATCATGTCTTTTTGATAATCTCTCCAAGGCTTGGACATCGTCGTTTTGGGAAGCATGGAAAATTATCTTCTCGATATATAGGCCATTATGAGATACTAGAAAGGGTTGGAAAGGTGGCGTATCATTTTGCATTACCACCATAGTTCAGTGTAGTGCAGTGCATAATATGTTCCATTTATTTTAGTTGAAGAAGTTTCAGGCCCATCCTGACCATGTAATCAGATGGGATCACGTTGACCTAGAGCCGAATGCTTCATTGGTAGATATTTCAGTACAGATTGTGGATAGGCAAGAGAAATTCATGTGTGGAATAAGAATTGGTCTAGTGTGGGTTTTCTGACAACATGGTCAGATTCACAAAGAGACTTGGGAAGGCGAGAATGAAATGAAAGAGCAGTGGCCAGAAGTATTTCAGGAAAGCGTTGGTTTTATACTTTCCAAGGAAGGAAAGACCAATGGTGGAGAGACTGTAGTACCCCCGATTTCTTCTATATAACCCTTTCATGATGATTTTAATGGTTATAATTTTAAGGCTGATGTATGGAGGAGTCAGGAGAACTTGGAATGAGTTTTGGGGTAAAAGGGAAAGTCGCACGGGAGGCACACGGTTTGTCTAAACTGTGCGGCCAAACCGTGCGGAGTTGGTATTGGAGGCAGTACCTCCCACACAGGCGTCAAACGTTTTTTCTAACAGTGTGGAAAAACTATGCGAGAAGGGTGGCAGAGGTAGTAGCTAACACAAGGTTAGCGCACAGTTTTTCAAACCGTGTGAACTGACCATCCAGCCACTTAAACAGGATCATATAAAAGTGGATCTCACATGTTTTTGCCTCTAAGTGTCTCGGTTTATTCTCCTTTGTGGCCCTAACTCGGGATTTTGGTTCTCCTGAGGTCATAGAGGGTTCTCCCATTGTTCCGGTGGTGATCCAAAGGCTTCTCTTGATGAATCGAAGCCAGATTCTTGAGGTATGTGATATTTCTTGTATGGATTCTCAGATCTACTTAGATCTACATATCCTCTTTTCTCGGTTTCATCGATTTACTTCTGTTATGGGTAGATCTATGTGTGTGGATGCCAAAAATGATGAGTTTTGGTCTTGGTTGGGTTAGGAGAAGAGATCTATGGTGGATCCTTGGTGAATCATGCCAGTTTTCTTGTGCATTCTCCGTTTGTTATGGTTTTCGTCAAAACCATTTAGGTAGGTTGATTCACCCTTGATTCCTCATTCTTATATCTTGAAGGCTTAGTTAAATTTGATTTAATTTCTTGGTTTTTAATGTGAAATTGTGGTCCAAAGAATGTTGTAAATCTAATTTAGTGATGATTTATGGGATTGAAGGAATTGTGGTAATTGAATGACGGGGTTGTGAAAACTGTTTTGGCTTCCTATTTTTAAAATAGTGATTTTAAAATATAGCTTTTCTGGTTTTGGAAAAGGGATTTTCTACATGAAAGAAACAGTTTTCAATAAAAGGTTTGATGCATTGTTAAATGGTTTTGAACACACTTGGTTTTGGAAAGGATTTGCATGGGTTGTGGTGTGTGTTCATATGCATTGGGATGGATAAGGGAGAGAAGTACCCACATCACATAGGTTGGGATGGAAAAGGGAGAGAAGTACCCCCATCAAAAGGGATAGATAAGGTCGTGAAGTACCCCCATCAAGGTTGTTCAGAATGTGACAACTTAGTGGAAGGATAACTCACCACTCGCGAGTATACGCAGGTCCTAGTTGCATGCATGGTTGGTTGTGTGGATTTTTGAAATGGAATGGATGTTCCAAAATGGAAATGTAAATTTGATTGGAACCCTTGCTTGGTTACTTTTCTTGAGAAAGATGGTTTTTGTTGGAAAAATGGTTTTGATATTGAACTTGTTATATTGTGAACTATTTTGGAATTGTTTTATATAAATTGTTTTAAATAAATGTGCTAACATGTTTTATCCTAGAGTCATGGGTTGGGAAGTCATCACAGAAAAACCTACAGAGTGTCATTACTCATCCCCTGCTTTGGCACGTTGGTGCTTTTGCAGATGTCATATATCGAGATGTTGGCAAAGGTAAAGTGTTACATGTTTACAGCACTACTTCATGATACTTGGTCTGGTTCATGAAGTTAGATCTTGGAGCTGGTGGAGCATGGATTTGGGTTGTCATCTTGTAGTCTTCGAGTTTGTATTTCTGTTGTTTACCCAGATATGGTGTTGGTTTCTGCTGTGGTACATTGGTTGGTTTATGATAAAATTAATGGTTGAGTTGTCTTAGTTTTTATCATGCATCTTTTAGTAGTTTGTTTTGACTATGGTGGTTGGTTCTGTGGTATGTTTTCAAAGGGTAAATCATCCCCAACATTCTTTGAAGACCCTTTGCATTTATTTCCCACCTTTGGCACCTTGGGGATGTCGTTTGAGTCCATGTAATGATTTGTTGTATTCTCAAGCCAATGAGGATAAGCGGGTCATTACAGTTCCCCTCCTCACTAAGGATGTGGACCCCCCAACCAACCTCACACTTCCGATATTGGTTCCCCACCTCAACAGCGACGCTGACCCCCCCCCCCCCCCACACACACAAACACACTCGACCTCCCTCTCCCTAACTCAGATCCCCTTCTTAGTGGAAACACGCCCCTCTCTAAAGGTTTTATCCATATATATTAATTAATATTTTTTTAATAGATCTATATATAATATTAGATTATGATGTTTCAAATTTAAATTTGATAATCAATGTTTTATGGTTTATTTATAATAAGTTGAGATCAACATCACGATTTCATAGTCAATCTATATTTTTATTAAAAATTTTACCCAACACATATGATTTTATTTGATGAAAATTTATTTAAGTTATATTATTGTATTTAATGATTTTTATATAGTGTAATCACTCTAGGATTTTTTTGGATTATGAGACTTCAAAGTAATTTAATTTTTTTGTAATTTTTCAGTAATTTATTTCTTGATTATGAGTTTTTTCTATTAGAGAGTACAAAACCAATATGTTTAACAGAAAAATGATTCATATGAAAAATAGAAGATGTTAAAAAAATGTAATTGAGCTTCACATCATTTAATTGTAATATATATGAATGTTATTTACTTAGGATACTCTAGACATTAATTAAATTATCACCATTCATGTTCGATGAAAATAATCTCTAATAATTCCAAGACACTTCAAATAAAAAACAACAATAATTTGGGGAAAATCATTTTTTTCCTTATATATTTTATTATAATCTCCCAAATGAGAACAATTTACCATTTGTATCCTTCAAAAATCCCCTTAAATAATATTTTTGGTCCTCCAGTTGGTTTGTGTACTGTGTTGCATAGTTATATCTATTCATTCTTGTCGGAACCAATTTCATAGTTTATCGTAAGCAAGTATGTCATAATTGAGATTTAATTATACATGAAAAATAATAATTTATAATTTTTAGATTATTTTATAAAAACTTTATACTTTCATTAGATATTGAAGTGATATTTGAATTTTTCAAATTATAAGATGAATTTTAGTCCCTGAGTATGTTGTGGATTAATTATTTTAAAATTTTGAGTTCTTTTTTATTTTATTCTATTGTTTCTAGTAAATAATGACTTGTATTTATAATTTGACAATGTTATAACATTACAATAAGATATAAATATTTTGATGTAATATAAATCTTAAAAATAACATAATTATTATGTGGATTAATTATACAAAACCTTCTTTTCATTTTCATTTGAACCATTAGTAAATCAATATTTGAGTTACTAGAACTATATATCTCATTTTTAATTCATAACATCGTTACTTGTGAAATTTTTTATCGATATGAAAAAATAATTTTCGAGAAACAATTTGTTTTATATTAATTTTTTTTGTATTGAGACATAGGATGTTGGAACTGAAGAGATAGGGTTTGGAAAGGAACTTCCTTCCTTATTTTCTATTCTATTATTCACTGTATAAGTAAACGTTAAAACAAAACCCATGTTTCTGGAGGCCTTTTGTAGTTTCTTATAATTACTTCTCTATGGAGCTTGCAATTAATGTAAAAAAATTTCACGTTCAAATAAAATTATATTTGGTGTGATTATGGTTAATGGGAAGAAGACATTTTGTATATGATTTTTAAATCCATGACCATTATTCATTCTTGATATGTTTCATTGAACGAAAAAATTTGGATACCCTTACATACATGATACTATACGATTTCATGTTTTTACTAAATTTGGAAAGGTATACATATAATTGTTGTGGATTTTCACTCACTCATATCATAGTTTCATTCAAGGTTTACTATTTATTCTTTTAATATCATGGTTTCATTAAATTTTAACTATTTATTCTTTTCATTTTTTTAATTAATACACAACACATTATTTTTATAAGAAAAAAATGTTATCATGTGTGATTTCATGGTGGAATACTAGTTATTGTATTGTATGGATGGATTAAATGTTTTATGTTATATATATATAAATATATATATTAATTCAAAAAAACTTTCTTTTTATTAATAAAACACATGTATAAAATCTTTCAAACAAATGCCACATTTTAATCTAAATACTAATTTAGTTGATTAAATTAAAATAAATTTTTTTTCTACTATTGATATTATATCTATAAATATTCCATTTATTTTAGATTAATATTATCATATTATGTAATAATTATAGTGTATTTTTTGTGAATAAATGTATAATTACTATTATTAATGTTGATGACCATGATAATGATAAAAACATTCTTTTTGATAAATTGTTAAATTAATGTTTGTTAACATTAAACTAGTAAATTAAATTGATCTATTTAAAATAAAAACACTATAATGACGTTTACAAACATATGTGAATATATTAAAAGAAATTTTATTAGTAATAATTGCATTATAATTTTAAGGAAAAATAATTGTAAAAATATTAATTTTAAATTGAATTTTTTTCCTATATATAAAATGTTAAAATTTATATGTCTAATTTATCCTGATTATAAATTTTGTTTGATTAAATTCAAAAATAAATAAGGTATAAACAGAAAACAATTAATTTGAGGGATTTTTTATATGTTTAGTAAAATATTATTTATATATGTAAAAAGATGTTAACATAATAAAAAATATAAATAATAAATATATAAGAACCAATAATTGTAAATTATTTAAGAAGGACACTTCATCTTCAAAATATCAATTTAAGAAGACATATTTTATATATTTTAGAACATTCCTGGGTTTTATTTGTGATAAAATGTATTATTTCATATTTATATTTTAGTTATTTATTTTTTTAGTATAACTCACATAATAATTATTTTATTATAAAGGGGAATTATTATTCATTGTTTTGGGGTGGTTTGTTAGAAGCCTCTAACACATGTGAGAGATGGTATTTAGGGCCTATAAATGATATAATATAATGAAGAAAATATGTCATGAATTAATACAATCATCATGAAAAGGTGAATTCGTAATACTTATTTAATTAATTTTGAAATAATTTTATCTATTCTTTTTAAGTTAATTTAATTAGAATTTTTTTAATAATTTTTTATTTATTTTTTCACATATATTTTGGGAAGTCATATTTTTCTTTCAACTATCTTCAATAAGGAAACCAAGAGATAAAATGTTTATTTCTGCTAATGTCACTATGATTTCAATTTCCATTTCCTTTCATTGTCGAAATACTGACAGTACATGTTGATTCAATGTTATTAGATGAACAACTTGTTGAAACTGAGAAGAGTAGAGGAGGCCCATGTGACCATTTTGGTGAATTATCGTGATGTGATGGTCATATGAGCGTCATATAGTCTTTTAGATTTCAACAATGTGAGAGGTTTTTCAGCTAATAACATCGAGTCAATATGTAGTTTTTGAAGTTCAACAAATAAATACAATATAAATCATGGTAAAAAAATTTAGTTATATTTTTATAGACTTTTGGAAATGTTGGAATCAGTCACACCTCAATATGACACACAGTGTGACCGGTATGACTCCAAGTGATTATATTTTTTTAATTGACATTAATTTTCGTAAAAAATAAAAATGAAATACTCAAAACTGTGAAAACATATTTTTATTATTTTGAAACTTTTGGAAAATAATAAATAAGTCTTCAATGATATATATAAACCAAATATACCTCAATCTAATACAATATGTTCTTGTTATGACTCACTGTTTCCTTTATAAATTTAAATTTGACATTTTAGTTCAAAAAATTCCACTCACTAAAAATTGAGAAAATACACTTGGTTTTTCATGATAATTTTTAAGATCCATTTACATGTCATTTTTGATGTGTACAAAATGGTCTCACATATAACTAACACATGATGTGATCAATATGTTTAAAAGTTTGTATTTCCAGTTTTAAATTGCAATTTAGTAAAAAATACAAGTGAGATACTCAAAACTGATAAAATTAATTTGGATTGTTTTCATACATTATTAAAAATATACATTTGTTATTTGAGATGTGGGAGAATAATTGGAACCTCAATCTGACACACGGTGTGACTAGTATGACACAAAGTGTGTCTTTTTTTACATTGTCATCAATTTTAGTAAAAACGAAAAATTACCTACTCAAAACTAGGAAAAAACATTTTAGTTTTTTTCGTACATAAAGAAAATAATCCAAAAATAATTTTTGACATGTAGGAATCAACTGTACCTCAATATGATACATGATGAGCCTTGTATGGCTTAAAGTGTGTCTTTTTATTTAAATTTATAATCTATTTAACTAAAATTATCAACTGACCTAATCAAAATTGAGAAAATGCATTCTAATTGTTTAGATACATTATAAAATGATCCATATGTCATTATAGACTAGTAGAAATCAGTCTCACCTTAATATGATGTATGTTGTAACCGGTAGGAATCTAATTGCGTCTTTTTATTTAAAATTAACATCAGTTTTAGTAAAAAGGACAGATGACCTATTAAAAACTAATAAAATGAATTAGAATTATTTTTATACTTTAGAAATATGATTCAAATGTTTTTTTAATGTGTAATAATCAATTGATCCAAAATATGATACATGATGTGCCTAGTATGGCTCCAAGTATGCTTTTTTTATTTAAATCTGACCTCCATTTTTTAAAAAAAATGGACAACAGACCTTTTGAAAACAGAGAAAATAAATTCATATTATTTTACTACTATAGAAAAATAATCCATAAGTCATTTATGAATTTTAGGAGTTAGTTGCAAATCATTCTGACTTCAGTTTGTCCTGGATAGTCCTAAAAGTGTTTTTAGTGTTTTAAAACACTAAAACATGTGTATAATGGTCAAAACCATTGAAAATGACAACATAGTGAGTTTGACTCATGGGGAAACCAGTAATAAATTATTTTTGAAAAGTACATGTGGAAAAAATGCCAATACGACCTTTTATGTGTTCAGAATTACTCAATTAAAACTTCATAGTGGTAGAAACTCCTTCAAAAAAAGTGTTAGGGGTCAAAACCAAGAAAATGGTGTCGGATTTCCCTGAAATTATGGGTAGAATGATTTAATTTTTATTAAAATATAACCAATAGAACATCATTTTGAATTAGGTTTTTCTCATAATGGTCATAAACATTGTTTTAGTGTTGTAAAACACTAGAACATGCATGAAATGGTCAAAACCATAAAAACGACCTCAGGTTGATGTGAAATTACTAGAAAACCAATTCTATGTTATTTTTTAAAATATAGTAAACTATTCAATATCAAATTATTTTAAATATTTTTATAAAGTCAAACTCAAGTACACTACACAATGCATTAAAAATAAAAGATAATATTAAATATTGTTTTTCTGTTTCATGTTTTGAATATTATATAAAATAGGTATGTCTATGTTTTCAAAGTGTTTTTAATTATTTATTATTTCCTTCATATTTAAAATTATACTTTTTGATGAACAAAATAACAAATTTTATGTGATGCATTCGGGATATATTCGGTCACTTTTTTCTTTTTCAATTCTTTTCTAAAATATTTTAGTGTTCATTATAGTTTGTAGATGTCAGCAGTAGGCTCGAGGTTTCCAGTTATGATCCATGACATTAATATTTTTTTCTATTTTTATTCAAATTTTTTATGTTTATTTCTTCTTTCTTTTTTATAGTTCATGAGATGACATGGTCAGTTTTAGTTGATTAGATGGCATGGTGGTAGGTTGGTGTAGTGGAGGTAGTGATGCAAAAGTATATTGGGCATCAGTTGTTGTTGGACATATTTTGTATTTATATATTGAGAGAAGTGGTATTGTTTTAAAGATAAATGAGTTATTGAGATCGAGGATGCTATGATTGTGGATGTTAGTATATATGACTATGGTAGTATGATGTATGTATGATGGTTTTATCATATATTCTTGTTTTAGGTTATTCAATGTTTTTTTAATATTATATAATTAAAAAACTAATTTAGAATCATTTTTAGTAACCACCACTAACTACATTTAATAAAAAGTTTTTAGTGGTGGTCAATTGAAATTGCCACTAAAAATCACTTACCATATGTTCAGTGGGGATTAGTTTCATTTTATTCAAATTCTAGTAGATTGTGTAAAAATATAAGGGAACCATCACAAAATAAATAGAAAACTAACCCTAATTTTATAATCACAACACATAAGAAAACAACCATGAAATTTAAAAATCATTGTAAAATTACTAGTGATGGTGTAATACACTGTAGTTTTGTTAATTGCCACTATAAAATTAGTCGATGGATTATTCTTCCACTAAGGACTTTTATTGTAGTGTGGGATATTACAATTATCAAAAAAAATATAGAGTGGATATTGTGTAACATGATGATCTGAAGAAATAATGTTAGAAGAATTTCAATAAAGGATCCATATGCTTAAGTGATTCACTATGGGGTGTACTATCCCTCTACATTAAGAAGAAGGGTGAGTAAATTCAACTTTGTATAGATTATTGTGAACTGAAAAAGATAATGATAATGAAAAATTATCCTCTACTATGGATTACAAAATTTTCTATCAACTACGTGGAGCACAATACTTCTCCAAGGTGGAAATTCGGTTTGGGTGTTATCTAGTAATGGTAAAGAAGGATGGTATCCCCAAGAATAAATTATGAAAAATGTATGGGAACATTGAGTTCATAGTTATTCCATTTAAAGTCACTAATGCTCTATAAATCTTCATTCACATGATCAATAGTGTCATTAGAGGGTTCCTATAAAAAGTGGCCATCTTTATAGATGATAATCTAATATAAACTATGTGTAATGAGGAGTATGAGGAGCATTTGAGCACTATTAAAACGTTCTTATTAAATGGCCAAATTTAGGAAAAGTACAAAAAATTCAATATTTGGTTGAAATGAAGTCTCATTATTTGGGAATATTATCATAAGACATGGGATATCTGTTGACCATTCAAAAAAAATCTATTGAAGGTTGTCCAAGGAAAACATAAGTGACACATATACATAGTTTCCAAGGATAAGTTGGGTACTATCATCAATTTGTGAGAAATATATTTTGACTATCAAACTCTCTAACTATGAAAACATGTAAGGGTGTCATGATTAAATGAAATGAGGATTGTGAAGAGTGATTCATGGAGTTTAGAAAGCGGATTATCACAACACCAATACTCAATCTAACAATATGCTTTGAAATTATCATGGTATGTTATGTTTCTTAAAATAATGGATTGGGGAATATCTTAATATAGAATGAAAAGGTGACAGAATATTCCACAAGAAATGTGATGGTTCATGAATAGAACTTAGCACCACATGGTTTGGAGTCAGTGGTAGTGATATTCATGTTGAAAAAGTAGAAGAATTATCTCTTTGGGGAGAAGTGTGAAAAATATACAAATTATAATAGCCTCAAGTATATATTCACACCAAAATATCTGAATTTGAATCAATGAATATGGTTAGAGCTGATACAGGACTTTGACTACTCAATCAACTACCATCATATTAAAGAGAATGCAGTGGCCTACACTCTATGTAGAATGTATCCATAAAAATTATCACTGATGAGTATTAATAAGTATCTGAACTACTTAGACATGAAAAAGGGTGAACATGGGAATCATAAATGAATAAAATCATTAATCCATTCACAAATGATTGTTCAATTTCCCATTCTAGAGAGGATATAGGATGATCATAGGGATGATGATGTTGTAATAGTGGGTTCCCTAGACCCAACATGAACAGTACTTTTGATTACCAATAAGTGTATAAATATTTATATATGTGTGTGTTTATTTTATTCTTACAATAATAGTGTTTATAGTTTTGCATCCACTATTTACATGGTAATGTCTGTAGATTTTGTGTTGGATTAAGAGGTTAATGTAGTTCCCAACTATAATGAGAACGTCAAGATACCATGACTGTAATAATAAATATATATGTACTATGATTTAGATACATCATACTGATAGGAGACATATGATTACAGACTATAAGGTATTGGGGGATAATAAGCATTGAGAAGTATTATCAAGAAGTTTTCACTTGGTGATCTATAGTAGTGATATCATGGGGACATAACCGCCAATAGGGACACCACATGTTTCCGATGTCATTGGTTGTTTGAATCTAGGAACATGTGTATTAGCCTCATGATATTAGATCATTATGAGTGTGTTATATTTGATCGCATACTTTGATGTAAGGGGAAAACCACAATATTTATATCCTTTGGAAGGAGTTTGTGTTGGGTTCATCCTTGGTGGTATGAAATTGGTTTAATGATAAAGATAGATTTTTTCACTTCTAGGTTGAGGAAGAGATATTTCATGGGCCTAGGTTGACCAGGATGGCAGTACCTTTATAAATCCCTGGCCATGGTACAAGAAGGAAAACAGATTATATTACACAATAAGTGTTCACAGTACGAAGTTGTAGCTTTGACATTCCATATCTCCTTAGGGGACATGATGGGTTGCTAGACTCCACACTTGGTCAATGGGTTGAAATCACTAAAATTGAGATAATGGCCTTTAGGGCCACACACTTTGTGTATCGACAAGTTCCACCTTTTTTAATGAATATAATTTTAGGATGAAGTGGTCCCCACATGCATGTGCGGTGAAAATCTGAGTATATCTGATCAAAAATAAAACTAATTCAATTATATTAATAAAGCATAGAATAATTATTATTTAATTTATTTCTCTATGTATTCACAAGTTTATTTGATAATAAAAGTGAATATAAATACGAGAAAAATATAAATTTTTTAACGAACATTTCATGTTCATGGGTTGTTAAATTATTTAGAGAGAATACGGGCCACATTAATGTTAATTATTTCATCAATAAACGTTCTATAGTGTTTTCGGTATGTGATAAATTATTTGTGACATTTATGAAAATTTTATTAAGTCATACATGTTTGCAAAGGTCTAAAATTATGGTTATTACTTTCCAGGGGCCAAAGTGCATTTTTGGGAAGTAAAACCAAAGTATAAAATCCCAATTTATCATAATTAATTAGAATAACCACCATTTTCACTAATTTGGAGAGATAATATCTCTTTAATACTCCTCTTAAGTTTATATAGAGGGATTTTTGAAGATGAACATGGTCAGATCAATCCCACATTCTCGATCGAAACTGCGTTATTCATTCTTTCAAAGGGACATCATAATGCTATTTGATTTACCAGCCTAGAACTTGATAAATATAGATAAAAAATACCATAATTTTGGATCATGTTTAGAAAATATAGAGGATTTATATTTTTGGAATCTTAATACCATCACACATCAATTGGTAGTGAATCAAAACAACGACCTCAAAAGAATGAAGTACGGTTTAATATTTCTTTTGATTTTATTTTTTGTGCTTAAATTGAATTACACATGATACTTTTAGAAATATGGTCCAATGGTTAAGTGAATTATATTTTTTTAACATGAATCTAAACCATCAAATTTAAATTGTGAATTCTTTTGTACTTCCTCTATGCCTCGGGTTCCTTAAATTGGTAGCAGAGAGAACATGTAATTGTTTATGTCTAAAATGTTAAAATTTCAATTAAATTTCCTATCATTTGTAATGGGTGTTTATATATGGTCCCAATGCAATTTATGGGATGTTAATTTGAGTTTGTATCTCTATGATATGGATGATCTAAGATCAATGGGGTTTTTTGGAAGGTTTCCAAAAAAAATAATATTTTATTTTTTGCATCTTTTTAATGGATATCATTGTGCCAGATCATTAGCAAGACTGTGATATAAGAACATTTTGTGGTAACCAAATTTACCAGAATCCTATTGTAGTATTTTACTTCAAATACAATATTTCCCTAGAAGCTTGTTTAATTACACAGATAAAGCATCCCTTAGAAGCTCGTTTGTAGAATCTCATAGAATCATGTTTAATTAAAAGGAAAACTATTCCCATGGAAGCCAGTTTACAGATTCACATGGATGCTTGTTTAATTAAATGGGAAAATCTTACCATGGATTCTAGTTTAAATCTTCTAATTGAGATTCTTAAATAAAATGATGATAATTCCCATTGAAGCCAGTTTAATGCTAATCATGTAATATTATTTATTTAAGTGGGAAAAACATCCCATGGAAGTTAGTTTCAAGCTTCTCATGGAAGAATCATTAGTTAAAAATACAAAACATCCCATGGAAGTCAGATTATATATATATAATGAACCATGATTCTATTGTAAGCTTGTTATCATTTTGTATTATTATTATATTCATAATATTTCCTTTATAGGGATAGCCCATATAAGGCCAGACCAATTTTGTCCAACTCCGACAGGCATAACCCTTTTACCTCATCATCAGTCCAATTTCAATTTTCAAGCATATTCTTTAGGTCCAAATATATATGTAAACAATTATGAAAATATACTTAATTGTATGTAATTTAATAAAATTTTTCCGGGTGTTGTGGGACGTATCGATAATTCATTATAAATATGTTAGTGTAGGATAACACATTAAAAATACCCTCAAGTTGAATTTATAGAATAAAATTTTTCCTTATGAAATATAATTGCATTTTGACTAATCATGAGCCATGAATAACCCTTTCAGGATAGGTTTATTATTTATTAGACATAATTATTTCATTTTCATTTTATAAAAGGAAATAATTATTTATTTTCTACGGTCTATGCATCATCCTCCATCTTTAATTTGTATAAGAGACTGTGTGTCCACAAATAAGTGTTAACAATGTTATTTCACATCCTGGGTTCCACTCACCTACAAGTGATTATGCAATGTAATGATAAAAGTAGTTCATGAAAACATATTATTAGTTGAGAGCTGACATCACCAAACACGTGCAATGCATGAGAATTTTGGGTGTTATAATACAAGATAGGTATTGAATAAAGTAATTCCCCTCTGATATCAGATAATCCATTATTCACTTAATGGAATAAGCAATAGTTATTGACTCATGATCATGTCTTTATTTTGTAATTTTTTATCATGTGCGTGGTTTATTATTTTGTGAATGTGTATTTGCTTACGCGCGATCACATAGTATATTAATAAACTTGCATGAGAAGATAAAATAAACATATTCTGTTAATGTTTTCTATTTAAAATCATGGTTACCTTGTGAGTGAGATCGCATAGAACATGTATGATAAATAAAAAGGTATTTCATTCTAATATTTGAAATTACCAAATCCCTCAAACAGAATATTACATCTCTAAATGTCTTGAATCACTCAAATTTTACCAAATTAGGTGCATAGGGTGCCCGGTTAACAAATGTTCAGGGTTCCTCCTACTACCGGGAAGTTATTATGAGGGTTTTGGGTCTACTTAAAAAAATTTAGCACCAATGGGAGAGAAAAAATCAAGCGTGTTTCAAATATAGATGCATAGAGTTGAGAAATGAAAATAAATTCTTTGCATGAGATGGGACTCCACTGAACTGAACAAGGAGCTGTGAGATAATGTGGTTTTCCAGATTAGTGCCTACCCTGGACTCTCTATATAGTGTCATAGAGAAATATTTTAGACAATGGGGAGAGGCTCAAGGATATATAACACTAGAATAATCAATTTATAGAGTCTTCTGATTCTAGTACATAGGTTTCCTATAATTTTATAAAATAGTGGGAGACATTTAAATTTAATATCTTGAAAATGTCTAATAGAAATCATGATTAAAGTAAAATTATATTTTTTTATTTTTTTTAATAAATGGATGTAAATACCACATGTACACTTTGATAAATATTATATAAATTTAATGTCCTATGAATCACAAGTTTCCAAGAGTATTACATGTGTCTACACAAAGTAATATGGTATTAGAAATTCATGGTGTTGGTGTCACCAAATACCTGTTAAGTTACCTCATGAAGAAAGGGTGTAAAAATGAATACGACAGACTCAGTTATGGTGCATATAATGATGTTATCATCCACATTTGATGTGAGTTATGGATATAATGTCAAGACATAGATTTTTCTATATGTTGTCTCATCTCCGATAAGTTTTCATAGAGATACCGAAGCATGGATATGTCCTGATAATGATTACACTGGAACATCGTAAACTTAAAAGAGTGTCATGATCATTCAATATATCCTATTCTAATATCAATTTCACCGATTTTCTCTAATTTCATTTAAGATTTCAAAATTTATATTTTTTGGAAAAAATATCATTAACTTATGGGTAAGTTTTCTGAAACCAAAAGACTATCTAGAGAGTTCAATCATTAGATCTTATGGTGACTAAGATGAAAGACAAGGAGAAAAGGCCAATGACAAGCATGATCAAAGTAGCTATGAAATTACCTTAAAATAAAGTTTTATTGAACATGGGGGTTATTGACATCACATATCATGAAAAATATCTATGGATGTAAAAATGTAATGAACTTAACTAAAGAAGAAAGTAGCAATGTCTTCAGGAATATTCATCAAATACAAGTAATGTTTCAGTTTTACTTATTGTGTATTAAATAAAATATTCTTATGATATATGTGTATTTATATATAGAAATGATGTATATAATGAAATGTTACTAGAATTATGGTTTGTTTTCCAAGAAGCTTATAAAAGGTGATTCCTAATTTAGCAGTGACTAGTACACAACATCTTTATTGCCAAATTTGAGGATCTAGTTGAACATTTAGAGTATCACCAAAAACATTAATCTATTATGTCTGTTGGACACATGGAGACATTGTTCCAATTTTGGAATGAATTTTGATTGTGGTGTTGAATAATAAAGTCATAGTATAGTGAGACACAAATCATAGGAAATACATGATGAATATAAAATGTAAGACTAATATACCTAGTTGTGTCTAGAAAATACTTTGTCAAGAGAAATTAAATAGTTTTCAGGGATATATATAGTATGGATTTAGATTTTTTGTAATTATATAAATTAGGTACTATTGACATACTAATGAACCTAGTTATGAAAAAATAATCCTTTCGAAGTAAATGTAATCCACCATGATTTCAGAACTAGTTTTGGTAGTGAGCGTGATCTTTTTCAATGTTAAGCTACTGGTGAGTATACATTGTCATCTTCTATTAAGTATTTATGGAATATAAAGGTTATTACACCATATTCATGGTAAAATTATATGAGAGGTGTCACATACAAGAAATATTTTAAAGGTATTTTTTTCAATTAATTTACATCCTTGCTTTGTTTTGGGGGTTTACCTATGTTTTCGGGAGGAATAGATGAGTATTCATGAATTGGGCCAAACCGTGAGCCCAATTTCAGATTAAAAAATAAATTTTGTATCTTTTATAACATTTTAATTTTTAAACATTTTTCATCCATTCAAATTCCTACATGACCTCCTTTAACCTATTAACACCGCCAAGGTAATTTGGAGCTTTTAGAAATAACTAACCAGGGTTTATTTGGGTTTTTATCTAAGGGGTTGGGCCTGCCCGAAAGCCCAATTCCTGTTTTTAAAATAAATTTTGAGTATGTTATATCATATCAATTTTTTGGGATTTTTCGGTGATTCCAAGTGGAGCCCAAGCCTCGTGAACCCAGCCGCACGACCCTTCTCTCTCCTCCCTCTTTGGAGCTCTGGTTTATCGCGATTTGGTGCCGAGCTTCATAGGGTTCCTCAAATCGTCCATATTTGAAGAGGTAAGTTCATTAATTCATATCTCTCTCAATTTTTACTCTTTTTACCCCATTAAAATTCCTAAATGATCTCCATATACTTTTTCTAACCTCCCTTAATGGTTTGAGTATTTTTAAAATCAGATACAGGTATTTTTGGGTGAGATTTCTACAAGATATTTTAAGTAAGTTGTTCTCCTTCTTTCTTCTTTCAATTTGTTTAGGGTTACATCCAATTTACTTAGGGTTTATTCCATTATAATTGAGGTTCCTAATTTCCAGGGATTAGGGTTTAAAAATTAGGGTTTTATCTTGTGTTTCATGTTCTGAAATTCTGGTTTTAGGTCTGGTTTACCTTCCTTGAGGTGCGGCGGTGGTGCGTTTGAGTTTTCGCACAAAGGGTTCAAGGGTTTCCTTGGTTTTGGTAGGTGATTCCATTTTGTGTGAAATTTTTGTGAATTAGCATTCTGTGTTCATGTTACATTAATGTTTATTTCCCTTGAATGTTTCTGTAAAAATTGGATTTAGTTGCATTTATAATGAAAATGAATTTTAAGTTCCAATTTTTGGTGAAATTTGGGGGTTTTTCATTCAAATCTTTCATTGGTTCATTTTTGGCTGACCTATAATTACTTAGTTGATTTTATTTAACTGTATTATGACTTAAAATTATGTTTTTAATGTTTATTTTTTTTTTGTTTCTTTGAAAGTTTTCTTAAATGGTGTTTGGGAAGCAAATGGGCTTTAAGTGCCATGTTTGTGTGAAAATGGTGGTTTTTAAAAGATATAACTTATTGGTTCACATTGGGCTGCCCCATAACTGAATTTTTGGTTTCATTAAACGGTATTGAACTGAAAATTTGTTTTAATGACTTAAAAGTGTTCACATAGTGTGCAAATTGGATACCTTAAAGAGCTTTGGGTGCAAAACAATGTGATGTTTTGAGAGGCTGTTTTATTGAAAATAAAATTATTTTATTGTGTGTTTTAAATGGTATAAAATGTGTGTAGCTACTGTACTATTTGTTTGTGACCAGTAGTGACATTTTATATGTGTATTATGATTGGGGACTACTAGGTTATGGGTATGTTCTCTACTAGTGGCTCGTGCATGAGAATGGATTTTTCTATGGTTACTCTACACTGAGGTACGAGGTACATAGGGCCCAAGACAACCTAGTGCTTAGGGGTGTTCCCGATTTTGATGCTCATTGGATTTTTGGTATTTACCCTTATTGTGGGTTGTTTTGGATGTACATTATAGTATCTCACATGTCTATTTAATGTGTTAACATACTGGAATTCTTTGATTGAAAACTGTTTTCATTTGAAAGTTTCATTTCTTTGAATTTTAACACTGTTTCACCTTGTGTATTAAAATTGATTGTTTTGTTCACATTGTATTGAATGGGCTCTAGAATCATCTGGTGGTATCCTATTGGGATTAGGCTCACACCCTACGTACACCCCTTGGTTGTAAGCAGACCTTCTTATGCTTGACTCAGGTAAAGGGAAGGCTAAGGGTGATGGCGGTTCAGGGTGTTAGTCCCCATCGTTGGGGCGGAGTTGCGGAGAAGGCTTGCGGGTGATGACCCCCTTGTCGTTTGGAGTCGATGGGGATGTATTTATGTTGTCATTATTTGTTTTTAGACCACTTGTAGTGTCTTTAAAAATATTCATTCAGTTCTGGTTTTTGTGTAAACATTTTTGGTTTATATTTTTCAGATTCAGTTTATTGATTGTTTTTAATGTTTTATTCCTTCATATTCGGGTAAATCGTTCCCAAGAAAAATGATACTCGGGCACTTGTGCCAGCCCGTGGGGATAGGGAACGCCCTTTGGGTCATGTCACGGGCTAGGTTTGGTGCCCGTTTTGGCGGTGACCAGATTCAGTGCGTGACAAAATGGTATCAGAGCAGGTTCACTCCTTGGGTCATGTTATTTGGGGAAGAGTCAACATAGTCTAGAGATAAGATTTTTGGGACGTGAAATTTCAGTCATGGGTAGTGTGCCTGGCCATCACACCTCATGACTGTATTCAAGTCACCATGGGTAGTATGGATTTATCTGAGTCCTTTGGTTTTCTTGGTTTAATGATGACTATGGGAAATGAAAAGAGAGTTGGGCGAATAATCTCAGTGAGATCGCAGGGCCTGGCAAGCCATGTGGAGCCGTGGATATTTCCCTAGAATAATCTCTGTGATGGCGAAGTGATTGGAATATGGCTTCCAACCATATGTCCAAGTCACCCACGAAAACTAGTTTCCTCTCACATTGTCCTGTGTCTCTTTGTTTTGGAATCTTGGAAACTTGGTTTTTTTTAAGCAAAAAAAATGACTTCACTTTAAGGAGTGTGAATTTTTGTGAAGTTATTTTCTAGTAAATTGAAAATGGTTTTATGTTTTTTTAATGCCTATAAATGAAATTTTATAATTATTTTAAAAGGGTAAATAATGTGTTTACACCTCATCTGAAAGTATTAACTATGTTAATTGGGGTTTTAAAAATATGTTTCTAATGGATTTTTTTTTAAACTGTGGAAAAGTGTTTTGGATTGAATTAAGTGTTCTAGAATTTTTGTGTGGGGGTTGAAGATGGATTTTGGGTTGGGTGACTACTAAACAAAAAAAAATTATGAACGATTAGAACCTTTTCTTGAAATGAGAAGATTTGAGTTCTTAATTAAATGGAGATTTATGAAATGGTGTTTTTCATGAAATTAGAAGTGTTTTGAAATGGGTTGGAATGTTTTGAAAAAACATTGAAAGGCATGAATATGTGATTTTATTGAATTATGCATTCTTTTCTAAATTGGTTTGTTTGATGAAAAATTGGGTATTGATATTATGGTTAGTGTTTTTGAGAATGGAAAATTGTGGTTAAAGTTTTTATTTTAAAATGACTAAAGGTTTGATTTTTGGTGATTGGTGCTCTCAAGGGTGACCACATGCATAGGTTTATTTGGATATATGGATGGATATGAGGTGGGTTCCCAGTGTGGAATGTAAACATGCATGTTTGAGGCTCATGATATACCATTGGTAAATGTGCATAACACAAACCCTGTTTTTTATAATAATTGTTTTTTGAAGGAACATGTTGTGTTTTGATAATGTATGGTTGGGAGGTATGGATTATGTGTTTTCAGGATTATTATTGTGGGATGTTTCGAGTTCAATAAACCCTCTTGTTTGAATGAGTTTTTGGTTTGGTGTTTCATTGATAAGTTGGAATTAAGTGTTGGTCAGTGGTATCTTTTGAGGAAAAGTTTGGGAGGCCAATGTGGTGGCTCCCATCATGTGTTCGGTTCAGGTTTGTGGTCTTTTGTGACCAAATGACCAGATTGGTTGGGTCCATGGGTTTTCCTGTTGGCCAGGGTATGCCCCCATAATGTGTTAATGTGTGATTCATGTTTGGCCTATGGTGTTTCACCATTGGATGATCCTCCAGTTGATCAACATAAGGACTTTATTTTTGAGGTTTGGAGATTGTGTTTACCCCTCTTCTTTTTCAATTATGTGGATCCCCCTATAGTGGGAGAGTGTTTGTGGGAGGTTGAAATAGACCTTAGTTTCTTATGTTTACTATGTTTTCTAAGGTTAATGAAGTTCAGGTTTGTCAGTGTAGAATGATGTCTTAAAGGGACTCTGGGTCTTTCGTCAATCTCATTGAAGAAAGAGTTCATGTTAGGCCACTGGTGTGCAAGATCTGGCCAAGAGTGGCTATTATGGACACTTTCTAGAATCATGTGCTATTTTGGACTTAGTACAAGGTCAATCTCTTTGTGTTTTCTTTTATCCACAATGGTTATGTTTGGTGATGCCTTGCAATGTCATGTGTTCATTTGACTATAAGGGTGAAGATTATGAAATCTTATGAGAGTCACTATTTTTTTGATGGATGTGTGTCCTCCTATAAGAAATTCTAAATCCTATGTTCTAGAGGAAGTTGTTTCTATATGTCCTTTCATTCCGCTATTTAGAATCCGAAGAAAAAAAGGGGCGATGTGTGTGCATCCTCTAAGTTCTTGTTTTGGTAAAATGATGGGTTGGGGAAAAGCGGGTTTGAAGTGTGTCATGTCTCAATGAGGCCATCTGAGATTACAGCATAATTGTTTTTGGAACTAGAAGATGATTTTCATTTTAGTGGTTTCCAAATCCTAACTGTGAGGCCGAAGATGCTTCAATCCATTCAGCTCCAGCCATAGGCCCCAGAGAGAAGTCGGCGCGTAGTTAGGGGAAATCCTAGAGTCGTTCAAACTTTTGGTCATTGTCATATCCTCAATATGAAATATAGGAATAGTTTAAACCTCTGGTGTCGTTGTCTTGTTCCAATTTATCACATTTGGTAGAAAGAGGTGTGAGTACCTTGTTCCCATGTCGTACCCTGAGTTGTTTTTTTCGCCTTTGGGGTCCCTTGTGTTTTTGGGGAAAAGTTTAAAATTTGGGTTAGGCAGGTTGAAGTGCATAGTTTGTACGTGGTTAGAAGTAACCATGTTCCAACCCAGTGGACTGTCTGATAAGAGACAGTAGCTACTGCATGGTCTCCGCACGTTCATGATCCTTGGCCAAGGAAACTGTGTGAAGTTTCCTCTTTGGATAGAATGATCCGCACAGTTAACTTGCGGTTTCCCAAACCGTGTGAACCAACTGTGGGGCCATGCTACCTCCTTAAAATTCTGTTGTCTTTTTTGTTGTTATCCTATACTATTTAGTTAAGATGTTTGGGTTTTGTTTGGGGTATACCCACAATGGGACTCATTTAAGTTTCATTGTAATAATTCTGATATTAATCTACCCCTAATGCTGGGAATTCCGTTCGAGGCCCCCTGTTAGTGTCTTGATTTTTTCTTAAGGAAAGTTGTGTTCAATATTATGGTGGGGAGACCCATCATGGGTATCATGTATGTTCTCCTGGAAAAGGAATAATTTTATTTTAACCCTTATGATGGGGAGACCGTTTGTTCCTTCCCCAATTGTTATCCTTATTCTATCTAAGAAAATTGAGTTGTCCCTAGTGGTGGGATGTCCAGATTGGGTCACCCCGTACTAGTGACTCAGTTTTCTCCTTGTTGTATTCTAGGTAGGAGGTAGTATCGTTCAAGTCTATATATCCAAAAAATTGTTACTTGTGTAATTTTGGGGTTGGATAACACCCAATGGTTTTGTCTACGTAATGTTGTGGAAGCGTTATTCGAGTTCGTTGTTCGTTTCAAGTGGATTGCTTGAGCGTCATCTTGTAGTGTTTGAGGTGTTTTGTTTTGGGATGTGTTTTTAATTTTTTTCATAATTTTATGTAAGTGGGGTACCTTTTTGTTGGTGAGAGTATTATATTCCTTCGTTTGATCAACTGGAGATGTTTGTCCTTTTTGAAGCGGGTGAAAACGTGGCAAGGAAGTTTGTCTTGGTCTATCGTTTGGGCTATGCTTTTGCATCTGGTATTGTTGTGGAATTCCGTGGGCGGAATGATTTATGGTGGGGAGAATTTTCACATAAAAGAAATATTTTAAAGGTATTTTTTCCTTTAATTTACATCCTTGCTTTGTTTTGGGGGTTTACCTAGGTTTTAGGGAGCAATAGATGAGTATTCATGAATTGGGCCAAACCGTGAGCCCAATTTCACATTAAAAAATAAATTTTGTATCTTCTATAACTTTTTCATTTTTCAACATTTTTCATCGATTCAAATTCCTACTTGACCTCCCATAACCTATTAACACCACCAAGGAAATTAGGAGCTTTTATAAATCCCTAACCAGGGTTTATTTGGGGTTTTATCTAAGGGGTTGGGCCTGCCCGAAAGCCCAATTCCTGTATTAAAAATAAATTTTGATTATGTTATATATTATTAATTTTTTGTGATTTTTCGATGATTCTAAGTGGAGCCCAATCCAAATGAACCCAGCCGCCCGAACCTTCTCTCTTCCTCCTCTTTGGAACTCTGGTTTATCGCGATTTGGTGCCAAACTTCATAGGATTCCTCAAATAGTCCTGATTTGAAGAGGTAAGTTCATTCCTTCATATCTCTCTCAATATTTACTCTTTTTTTCCCAATTCAAATTCTTAAATGATCTCCATATCCTTTTTCGAACCTCCCTTAAAGGTTTGAGTATTTTTAAAATCAGATACTAGTATTTGGGGGGGATATTTCTACAAGATATTTTAAGTAAGTTGTTCTCCTTCTTTCTTCTTTCAATTTGTTTAGGGTTACATCCAATTTACTTAGGGTTTATTCCCTTATAATTGAGGTTCCTTGTGTACAGGTATTAGGGTATAAAAATTAGGGTTTTATCTTGTGTTTCATGGTCTGAAATTCTGGTTTTAGGTCTGGTTTACCTTCCTTGAGGTGCGGTGGTGGTGCGTTTGAGTTTTCCCCCAAAGGGTTCAAGGGTTTCCTTGGTTTTGGTAGGTGATTCCATTTTGTGTGCAATTTTTGTGAATTAGAATGCTATGTTCATGGTTACTTAATGTTTATTTCCCTGGAATGTTTCTGTAAAAATTGGTTTTAGTTGCATTTATAATGAAAATTAATTTTAAGTTCCAATTTTTGGTGAAATTGGGGGTTTTCATTCAAATCTTTCATTGGTTCATTTTGGGCTGACCTATAATTACTTAGTTTATTTTATTTAATTGTATTATGACTGAAAATAATGTTTTTAATGTTTATTCTTTTTTTTTTGTTTCTGTGAAAGTTTGCTTAAATGGTGTTTGGGAAGCAAATGGGCTTTAAGTGCCATGTTTGTGTGAAAATGGTGGTTTTTAAAAGATATAACTTATTGGTTCACATTGGGCTGCCCCATAACTGAATTGTTTGTTTCATTAAAGGGTATTGAACATAAATTTTATTTTAATTACTTAAAAGTGTTCACATAGTGTGCAAAGTGGATACCTTAATGAGCATTGGGTGCAAAACAATGTGATGTTTTGAGAGGTTGTTTTATTGAAAAAAATTATTTTATTTTGTGTTTTAAATGGTATAAAATGTGTGTAGCTACTGTACTATTTGTTTGTGACCAGTAGTGACATTTTATATGCAAAAGGATGTGTGTTGTTTGCTGAAATTGTTTGAGCACAAAAGGGGAAGCCCGGGTACCTAGGTGGGGTGGATTTTACTAGTACGGCTAGTGGATCAGATGGGTTTTGTCCCTGTTCCACTTAGAATTTGGATAATAAAAACTCTAACTAAAATATGCGGATGATGATTGGGAACCACTAGGTTATGGGTATGTTCCCTACTAGTGGCTCATGCACGAGAATGGATTTTTCTATGGTTACTCTACACTGAGGTACGAAGTACATAGAGCCCGAGACCACCTAGTGCTTAGGGGTGTTCCCGATTTTGATGCTCATTGGATTTGTGGTATTTACCCTTGTTTTGGGGTGTTTTGGCAGTACTTTATAGTAGGTCACATGTCTATTTAATGTGTTAACATACTGGAATTCTTGGATTGAAAACTGTTTTCATTTGAAAGTTTCATTTCTTGAATATTAACATTGTTTCACCTTGTGTATTAAAATTGCTTGTTTTGTTCACATTGTATTGCATGCTCTCTAGAATCATCTGGTGGTATCCTATTGGGCTTAGGCTCACACCCAACTTACACCCCTTGGTTGTAATTAGACCTGCTTATGCTTGACTCAGGTAAAGGGAAGGCTAAGGGTGATGGCGGTTCAGGGTGTTAATCCCCATCGTTGGGGCGGAGTTGCGGAGAAGGCTTGCGGGTGATGACCCCCTTGTCATGTGGAGTCCATGGGGATGTCTTTATGTTGTCATTATTTGTTTTTAGACCACTTGTAGTGTCTTCAAAAATATGTATTCAGTTCTGGTTTTTGTTTAAACATATTTTGGTTAACATTTTTTAGATTCAGTTTATTGATTGTTTTTAATGTTTTATGCCTTCTTATTCGGGTAAATCGTTCCCAAACAAAAATAAATGATACTCGGGCACTTGTACCAGCCCGTTGGGATAGGGAACACCCTTCGGGTCATGTCACGGGCTTGGTTTGGTGCCAGTTTTGGCGGCGACCAGATTCAGTTCGTGACAAGAGGTTTTGGGTTGTCTTTCAATGATTAGGTTTACCATGAATCCATCGATCATTATATTGTACCCTGGAACAATTCATAAATGCACATTACCCTATACCCATAAATTATGTGAGGATAATACTAAGGATTGATGAAAATTATTTTATATTCACACTGATCAATAAAATGAATCATAGATTAATTACAAAATGCACATTTCATTATAAACATCAAATCAATGATGTCAGTAAATGAATTATCGATGTTGAAACATGTGCATTGAAAATACTTCCATGTTTGAAGACATTTTTCACAAATAAAGACGTTACCCATAACCATTTGTCAACTTTCATGAAAAATGGATATCATATGAGTAAATTTTTTATGAATGTTCATTATGTCATAAGAAAAAAAATATATCAATAGAGTTTGTTGATATATAAACAAACATGTATTAAAAAAACATAATGTGTGTCTATTGTAATCATCCTAAAGATATCTAAGGATATTACAGAAATCCATAAGATAGAAAATATATAGTCATTTTATAGACTATATTTCTATAAAAGGGTTCACATATATTATTGAGAAAGTGGGAGAATTACTGACTTGGTTTTATCCTGTGCAAAAAATACACAAATGGTTGACATAAGAACTGGTTCCACAAGTGCGTGAGGAAAATGAATATTCTGGAGACAGACACTGTGTAGCAAGACTAAAACATTGGTGATGATTTTATATTCAACTCAGTCAGTGATACATTATTCATTGAGAATAATGATACCTATGAGAAAGAAGTGAATGGAAATTATCTATGATTCATAAGAATGATTAATATTCAATAATTGATTCCATGTATCATAGTACTAGAGGCTTACAAATTTTAATACATGTATGGGTATTCAAGTGAGTCTATGCATGGATGGTACAAGAATATAACAAATATTTCTTTATTAGTAATACTAACTAATTTTTCCAAAATCAATTAGAATTTTTCATGTCATAGAAAATTTCTAGGATCATTTAATTTACCATTGGATGTCAAGCCCACCAATCATGGTTGATGTCTATATAGAAGAACAGTAAAAGGATGGTGACATATGAGAATGAGAATAATGGTGTATGTTAATAAAATCCATTTCAAGAATAAATTATGAAACTAGATTATTGGATATTAATTTTGAATGGATATTTTCTATGTGTATAAATAGGTTAGTGTGGGCACCATTATTTTCCATGTTATGTTTGTTTGTTTACATCTAGAAAACAACTATTGGTCTAATAGATAGTTAAGACCAGAATTTAAAATAAATCGCCAGATATGAAAATAATGTATTAATAAGAGTTATAGGGAATGAGATTTAATGAGGTAGATCGAGTGGATGTTTAGACCTAGTCAATCATACATATACTGTCAGAGTTTAAAAATACAAGTGGTAAAAATTCAAGGAAAAAGTTTTATATGTGTCACATGGTATATTTCTCTCCATGTATACCAATCAAGTACATTTGAGCATATTAACATGTTGATTTAAATTACATATGATTTAGCGATGGATAAATCAAATATTCCATGACATGTACATGAATTGATATTTCCCTGATACACTTTATAGTTGGACAATATCAGTTGTGACTAGAAGTTATGTTGGTGAGGTATTCAGAACTATCAGATTATACTTGATAAAATATAAAGCATATGTACCTGGTATATGGAGAGGAAAGTATACTAGTTTTGAGGGGACACAATCTAGTTTTACCTAGATCAATGTGATATAATAATATAGTCAAGAAAAGGAAATGAGAAATAAAATCTCATTCAAGTCAATGGTAGTTGTATCTATAAATACCAAGTTTGTTGCGGCTTCTATGGCAGCAAAAAAGCAGTGTAAAATATGAATCATTTTTGTTCCAGTTCTTCGAATCACACATAGTAAGTTGAGTATTAACATAATGTAAATTATGAAATTCTTAATTTATAAGATCTCATGTTTAGACATAGGAAAAAGGAATATAATCATTGATTAGATCTCATCATGAGATTTACTGAAGGGGATGAGGTCACACGTAGATGAATATCTAGGTAATGGAGTTGTGACAAGCCCATTCTTGAAGCCATATCTCACCAGAAATGGGATCTTAATCATGTTAGAGATAAAAAGGATAGTTAGAATGTTGGATCTAGTGAAAGTGGTAATGTTTTAATAGTGGGTTCCCTAGACCCAATTTGAACAGTACTTTTGATTACCAATACATGTATAATGATTGATATATACATGTGATTATTTATTTTTTAACATAATTGTGTTGATAGTTCTATGTCTACTATTTACATGGTAATATCCTTCAAATATGTGTCAAATGAAAAGGTTATAGTTGTTCACATATGTATTGAGAAACTCAAGACACTATGACAGTAATCTTAAATATATATGTCTTATGGTCTATATAAATCATACTAACATAACACATATTATGTTATTCTATCAAGTGTTGGGGGATCATAATAATTGAGACTTCTTCTCCTGATGTTCTCACATGCTGATCTCTAGTAGTGATATCATCAGGAAAGACCGGCCAATTGGAATGCCACTAATTTCTGGTTTCATTGGTTGATCTTACCAAAGAACATGTGTATTGGTCTTCAGACTTGATATCATTATCATGGTGTTCTATTTGATCACATTCTTTGATGAAAGGTTAAACCATGATAATGATATCTTCGTGAGGTAGTTTTTGTTGGGTGCGTCATTGGAGGTATGACATTGGTTGAATGATCAATATAGATTTTTTCACTTCCATGTTGAGGAAGAGATATATCATGGGCCCTGGTTAACCAAAATGGTAGTACCTTAATAAATACATTGAAATGGTATTAGAAGGAAAATCCATCTAGTAAGATCATGAAAAATAAAAAGCAATAAAATGATAATGACACAAGTGTGCATCCTTCTTTATGAGATAACACCAGTTAAAGAGATGATATTACAAAATATGTGTTCATAGAAGGAGGTCATAGTTATGACATTACTTATATACTTAGGGTCCATAATGGGTTACTGGAATCTGTTTATTGTATGTGGGTTAGACTCTCTAATATTAGGATAAGGACCTAGAGTTTCACAGACTTAGGGTATCCACATGTTCCACCTATTTAGATGAATAGGATTTTAGGATGAAGTTGGCCATAAATGCAGGGTCATTGAACATCCGAGTATAAATGATAACAAATAAAACAAATTCAATTACATTATCCGAGATTAGAAAAATTATTATTGAATTTATTTCTCAATGTATTCACATGTTGTGTGCTCATAAAAGTGAATACGAATATAAGAAAAATTTAATTTTTCAAACAGATATTTGATGTTTAAGGTTCGTTAAATTATTTAAAAATATTAAAGGCTGAGTTAGTGGTAATTATTTTATAAATTAACATTATATATTTTTTCATTTGTGTCATAAAATTTTTGTGACATGTATGACAGGTTTTTTAAATCATACTTGTTTTCAATGGTTTATAATGAAGGTTATTAATGTCTAGGGACCAAAGTGAAATTTGGGAAAGTAAAACCTAAGTATAAAAGCTCATTTTATCTTATTGAATTATAAAATCCACCATTTTCTTGAATTCCGAGAGATAATATCTCTTCTTCCCTCTTCTAAAGTTCGTAGAGAGAGATTATGGAAGAAGTACAACGACTGATCAATTCGGCTTTCTCGATCGAGTCTATGTTCTTTAGGAAATCCAAGGGCCATCATAAAGCTCTTATATTTCCCAAACTAGTCCCTAAGAAAAGTATATTGATGGTACATTAATTTTGTAACACAAGTGGAATTTCTAGAGGATGTCTACTATAGCATCTCGCAACCAAGACACATCAATGGTGAGAAAATCAGACCAGCAAATTCAAATGAACGTGGTATATTTTAAGCTTTAATTTGATTTTATTTGTCACGCATATAATGAATTACATGGGTCATTATAGAAATATAGGAAAGGGGTTAAGTTGATTCTATTTTTATCATGGATCAAACTGCAAAATTGAAATTGTGCATTATTTCATGCTTCCACTATGCCCCGATTTCCTACAAATGTGGGAATTAAAACGAATGTGAAAGCTATAAAAAGAAATTCCTTGGAGATCAGTGTAAATTAAGAAGGAGTTATAATATATGGGTCATGTCTATGTCTACCATTAAATATTGGGTAAAAAAAGAGTTGTTGGATGATTCACATAGTTCGACATTTGTTATCCATATAGTGATCACATAGATGTTTTGAGATATCCGAGAGCACTATTGGTGGGAAAATATGATGAATGAGATCATGGTATATAAATAAATAATACTTGTATGTTTGAAAATGATGGTGGAAAGGAAATATTACAAGGGGAAGAGGAATCCATTACCTATACAAATATGTAAATGGGAATACATCACCATAAATGTTTTCACTAGCTTTCCAAATACATCAAGTTGAAATAATTCTATATCGATTGTTATGGATCATCTTACAAAAACTACTCGCTAAACTAAAATTAGAGATTAATTATCACTCAATTAAATTTCATGGAAATAAATTAGAGTTGTTAGGCTAAATGGAACATAACTATTGATTATATTGAAGGATCTCGAAACACCCTGAGAGGGGAGTGGTGAATCAGTGTGTCAGGTTTTTCTTTTTAAAGTTGTAAATATTTTTACCATGTTGGTAAGAACATGTTAAATCAATCAGTAAAGTGGAAGAAAGCATATGACAAAAGACTTTTAGTTAGTTCACCACATAGGGAGACATCCATGTAGAAGATGCCAATAGTTTGTCAGTCATACCAAAATCCACTAATCTTAACATGTTGTGGAATACAAGAGTTCGGTCATAGTCACTCTATGCCAGGCACACAACCCTTAAAAATGTTCAGGGATGGATTAACGATTCTAATGGAACACTTCTTTAAACTCCCCCACAAGCTCACAACTATGAGAGAATCGTAACTCATTTTATTCATGTTAAGATCGTTTCAATAGATTTCCATTGATTTCTTCATCTCTATCTATCAAGAGAAACTAATTGCTTTAAATACCTAAGTAGATGCTCACTGAAAGCACCAACCACTAAACAATTATACTCAAAACAACCCTATGGAAATCCCCTATAGAAAAGATCAACCATTCATAGATCACACGACTTCACAAATCTCAACCCTTCATAGAACTCTCTACCTCCCAGAACACAACAATTCGTAGTTCTCACTGCCATGCAGAGGAACCTACTTCACGAAGCACATTAAGCTAATGCGGATCACCCCATCTTCATGAATCTATCATGACATAGAATCTTTAGCATCATTCAATAATTTAAAATCCACTTCACAAATCTCATTATCAAATAGAACAATCTACATTGTAGAGCACTCCTTGCTTCATGATATCAATGAAATCCCATATTTTCTCTCTTATAATCGTGTGGAATAAAGAACAGTGGCCTCTTATTTATAGGCACAATCAAATTTGGAGCTCCAATTCATCAAGCGGGAAATCTGGGTTTTCCAAAAACATCTTTGGGGAACATATCTCTATTCTTAATGCTTTTATTAACTATAGAGATATCCATCAAAAAACCCTTCACACCACCACAAATCGCCAATGCACAGTAGTAATCGAAGTGCAATTATCATTATCACATAGCACATCATCACAATATTCATTTCTTTTCAAAACACGCATCATGAATCCCGTTTCTTCAAAACTCATTCGTTTTCCACATTTTCATGATACCTTCACAACAAATAACATTTCGCAATGCTTTCCATTCACCAAATTTTGGACCCCAAAAATTTGGCAAACACTGGTTAACAACATCACCATAAAAACTATTTACGACTTTAACTCTATGACCCATTTCCTCAAAATCACTCTGCTAATCCATGAGAGGATTGAAAAAAACACAAACCATGTTCATTTTTATGAATTGAATAGACATCGTTCCAATATATATCAAATTGAGATCCAATATTTTTATCAATGTTTTGGAAGTGTCTCCAACACACTATAAATACTGAATTAAAATTATGCATAGCCTATGAACCTTAATATAATGCCTAGTATGAGATTACTATCCAGAAAATTGAGGACATGTTGAGAGAATGGTAAATTGAATTCCAAGGAGAGTGGGACTGACATGTTCCTTTGGTCAATTTCTAATAAAATATTATTTTCCACTGAAGCATAAAAAAGGATCCCTATGAAGTCCTTTATGGGAAGAGGTTCAAAACACCTATATGCTGGGATGATGTTGGGGAACAAAAAAATCTAGTTATTGAAATTTTCAAGAAAATTATGTAAATGTTCATGACCATTTAGCAACACATCAAGGATCTCAATGTAAAGAAAATAACAATGGTCATAATAATTTATTACATGTAGAGTTTATGGTTGGAGACATGGAATTCTTCCACTTATTTTCATGGAATAAATTCATATGATTCCAAAAAAGGGAAAGCTTTGTTCACGATACAGAGGTCCCATCGAGATACTTGATCGCATCAAAGTGGTGGAATATTGAATATCACTCCCATTTAACCTATCTGATGTACATGATCTGTTCCACATATAACTATTGAGGTAGTACATACCATTTTCCTCACATGAACCAAAACCAAAAGTGGTATTATTGGAGAATGATCATTCTTTTGGGAAATAGCCAGTGAAGATCTATGATCATAGATCCATAGTTATATGAAATAATACAATGAATGTGGTCAAACTTCTATGGGGAAAACACATTTTTGAAGAAGTAATGTGTGAAAAAGATACTGTGGTGAAATAGAGTTACCTGCATCTATCATAGTATGTGAAATGAAAATTTATATGAGTGAATCTCTAAACGGGTAAGATTATAATGACACAAAATTATATAAATAAAAAAACCATTAATGTTTAATAAAAATGTCTTGTTATATAATATGGTCATAAAAACACATCCAATTTGTTAGTTTTATTATATCTTATTGTATTTCAATGGGTGTTAAGCATCGTACCTATTAAAAATATATCTATTGAATAGTGATCATATGATTAGTGTAAATATAGAGTTCTAATAAATCCAATTGATAGAGATAAAGGACGTGATGGACTCAACCATTAGGATAATACCCTACGAACCCCATTTATCAGTGCTTCTGAGGCAGATATAATCAATGGGATTTTCCCTCTACCATGTTGAAGATGATATATAACATCTTAAGGATGATCGAAAACATTTACGGGAGAAGTTCAATCTTATCGATATCACATCCCAAATAATGTATTCCAAACCACTCCTTGAGAATGTCACCATCACACACCTTTCCCTTTTGGAGTCTGTTGGTGTCTAAAGGAGATATGTGTCAATACCCAAACAATATGAGAATATAGATTATTTTCAAAATAATAATGGTCATATTTACTTATTATTATATTTTAGTTTCTGAATGATTTATATTTTTATATAGTAAAAACAAATTCTTTTTTGGGAAATATTCAAATTCAATTAATCAATTTATTTTCATTAATTAATGGATTTTTAAATAAATAATATTTTAATGAAATATTATCATTAAATAAATTTTATTAAATAAAATTAATAATAAAATTTTTATAAAGACGAACTTAATTTTTATAAAGGTTGGAAAATTTTTATTTATAAAACCCCATCATTTCATAATAAATACGGATTATTATTTTAAAAGTAAAAAATTCCCATATTTTAAATATTTTATGGATAAAATAAATATTTTATTTTGAATCATATGATTGAAATTATCCAACAATGATTTTTTCATAGTTTTCAAAGATAATATATGTTTTGGTTAAAAATAAAATATAGTATAAATATATTATGTTTATTATGGCTTCATAATGCACAAAAAGTGAAATAATAAATATTATAAATGTTATCCAGATAAAATATATTCTTGACTTTGAAAATTAATGTAATTTTAAATGTAAAAATTCTTATATTTAGAAACTTATTTGGATAAACAAAATATTATTTTTTGAATAATAACTTTGAAATAATCCAATGGTGAATTTTTCATAATTTCTTAAGAAAATAAACATTTACGGTAAAAACTAATATTATATAAATATATGAATATTTTTCTATTTTAAAATAATTTGAATTTATACTTCATTGAATAGTTTTACAAAGCCCTTATGAATCTATCAAAACCTATAATATATTTTCTGATTTTAAAATTATTTCTTTATAAAGATGACTCAATTTCACATAATAAAGGGTATTATATAATAAAATATTCCCTTTTACTAATAAGATAACAAAAACACCCCAATTTTTAGACACCATATCCATAAAACATGGAAATGATTTTTTATTTTTGTTATTTTATTATATAGAGTCCAAAGCCAATATTTTGTAAATAATAAATAATTTCCTAGTCCTTTCCAATAGAAACAAAAAATGTCCCATTTATCATCAATTAAATTCAATGGAGCCTATCCTTAATCCCCCTCCCCTCTAGATTCCTCCAAAGGTTCCCCCAAACTCTCTAGAATCTCCTCCAAAGCATTTATAATCACTCTCTCATGGTAAGGGATTTCCCACCCACACTTTTATTTTGGAAACTCATTTATTTTATGCCACTTAATTTCTATTTTACATATTGAGTTATATTCCTCCATATCCCCCTTATTTCCAATTTGATTTATAATTTATGAGATAATAATTTCACTCTCATTAATCTCTCCCATAAATCGTTGCGTACACCAGTTACACTAATAAAATTTATATAGGGATCCTCATATTCTCCCCTTTATTCAAGTAACTTCCTTATGATAGGTCTTTTAGCATCTTCTCCAAACGTTTGGATTTTTTATTACATATCCTCCATACATTCATTTTCTTTATAAATTATGAGAGTCCCCTTTCACTCTCATATTTCCATCCGATCCAAATTTATACACCCCAGTTATGCTACCGAAATTTCACCACGATTTCTCACGGAAAAAATTTAGTTATGAATAACCAAACCCATTTCCTATCATGGGGTTTCATCATTATTCACTTATAATTATTTTATTGGGGACATACATGTATTTATTCCACAATCCTTGATCTTGAATAAAATATGATGAATAATGAATCCATGTTGTATGATCAGTATGCACACTTAAGCATGAGAATGAAATTAAAGTGATGGGTGCACCTAAAATTATATTGTGATCAAATTATTTGTGAAATGTTTTAGTCTCATGATATCTCCTTAAATATATTAGGGAGTGAACCTAATCCATAATGGTAATTTTTCCATCGTGATGTCTTGGGGGTTATCCTGGACCTATTCTTATGATGAAATGTTGTAATTGTTTGCCACATTTCCCATGTTGTATATATGTTATCACGTTATATCATGAATCATTGTACATATTTATGATTCTAAACCAATTTATGTCGCATTGATATACCTATTGTCTAACATGTATTAATTTCGTTATTTATGACAAGTTTATTCCCTTATTGGGATTCATATCTCAACCCTTTCATTTTCCTGCCCCCAGGTTATCCCATGCAGTTTTAAATATGATAGAGTAATATAATAATGTCAAAGAAGTTCTTAATAAATTTATTGTATCCCATTTTATAAATTTAATGTAATGTTCTTAATTCCCAAATACATTATACGACATCATCTTCCAGGTTGTATTATGTGTACTCTTATTTAATAAATCCAGAATTAATGTGTAATAAATAGAAGGGTTTATATAATGGAGGATATAAGGAACTATTCATAAGAGGATATGCATATTCTATTTTAAAAATATATCAATATGATATGAAATTGATAATGGGGTGCATATTCACTTTTAATGCCTGCGTTTTGAGATGGAAGAGCTAAAAGATGGTTTTAGACTTTAGTTCCACAACATATTCCGATTATATTATAAATTTTGAAGTAGATAAAGAAGAAGTATGTATACACTTCGTCTAATAGATTTAAATGATACCAATAAGTAAAGGTATTGTCACACTATATTGTGACAATGTTGTAGTAGTGCATCTCAAAAAAGTTACAAGGTCTCATCAATGGAAGAAAAATATACTTTAGAGGTATCATCCCTTGGAGGATTTTTCTCAAATAATTATGGTTGAAGGGAGAAGTATTTAAATGAAAAAAAATGGTGGACCCCTTGAATAAATCCTGAAATCAATAGATACATGATAATCATTTGAGGTATAGTGAATTGAAAGAAGTATGTAGTCGGATCTAGTCAAAGTGGGATCATGTTGTAGTGCTTTTTCTAGGACAAATTGTTTTTAAATTGGATGAAAGTATATATTGTTTATTTTAATATTAATTAAATATATTATTACATACTATTCGTTGTCCATCAGGACATTAGGGTAATATTGAGATAGGTTATTTTTTTGCATGGACAAGGATAAATTATCTCCCCATTGTTATTAGAACCATGAAGTGTTGAGATGATATTCTTAAATATATTTCTACATTCTAATATCATTTTATGATGGGAAAAATATAATTTGAATTTCATGTCCAAGTACAACTATGTGGATGAAAATTCTTATCAAGAATTTCTCATATGGTAATTTCTATGATTAGTGATCAGGATAATAGACCTGTTACTAGTAATTATATATATTTTGGTATCATCAAATATTTCTATCTATGGGAATGTGTAATAGTACATTGCCTTTAAGAGGTTCCTCATTTGGAACACCATGTAGAGGCTTAGGTTTCAAATAAGTTAATTGATTAACTATTCAATGTGATGTATCTTCTAAGTCAAGGAACATACTACGATTTAGTCAATACACTATATACATGATGGACTTATTATATTTAAATTGTCAAGTGAAATGACATGGGATGTGGTCCTCCCATATATCAATATGATCTGTGTGGGATGCCTTGGATTTGAGTTGGGTTCTTAGCCTCTTTTATAATTAATATCATAAATGGGTAATTTTTTAGAGACATTCTAGATTATGCTAATGGAATTGGTATTGAACAGGTGTCATGTTTAGATCTCGACCTGTCATTTGATCTATATATTTCATACATAGATTGTATTATTACCTACAACAATTTATTTATATACTCATGATCATGATCTCATTGACATCAATGGTGGTAGCCTACAAATTTAGTCTCACAACCTATTAAGGACACTCAATGGTAACCAGATTAACTTCATGGTTGCGTTTAAGGACATGCGATGTTGGTCTCCCAGGGATGCCTGATTTATCTATAAGAGGATTGCAAATGGAAATAGAGGCCAAGATTATAAATATGATGCTATTGGGGATATATTTTTTATTTTTTATTTTTTATTGAAATGTTTTTTATGTCAGCATCACAATTTCCCAAGTATTCCCATGTTGTATGGAATGACATGATCATAACATTGTATATAGATATGGTTTCCACCACCTTATTTTATCTGGATGATTTACTTTTTTTCTGTTATAAATTTAATAAGATATTATTGTTCATTTTTATTGTATTCTTGTTATGAAACACGCCGATCAAGGGTATAGTCTTCTTATCGTACTATTAAAGACACTCACTTCTAGTCAGCAACCTCTCGCCTATGGGGACGCATGCTTAAGGCCATGTGGACATTGGTTTGGCTACTGTTAATGAGTGATCCATATGAAGACATCAATGTAAGGGTATACATAAGTTAAATATGAATAATAATTGTTATGTAATGGAAAACTATTGTTTTGTATGGGAAAATAGATGTTATGTAAGAATAAAATAAAGTTATATAAGGATAAATAGAAACTTTTATATGATAAGTAAGGGTAATTTGAATATATGTAAGGGTAAAATAAAATTATGTGCCAGTAAACATATGTTAACAGAGGGTAAAACAATGTTATGTAAGGGTAAATAGAAATTTGTATCGGTTTAGTAAGGATAAACTTATGATAATTGAGGGTAAATAATTTTAAGTAAAGGTTTAACTAAATTTTTTATTTTATATTTCCTTGAAAATGTTTTTATTTTTAATAATTTTATATTTTTAATTTCATTTCATGCATTTTATTTAAAATCTAAAAATATTTTATATTTTTTAATCTTTTTGTGTTACCTACTTATTTTAAAGTCAAAATGTTATGTTTTTAAAAATCATGGTTTTTTATAATATATATTTTTGTCTTTTTATTTTATTTTTGAAAAAAAAATTATTATTTTTGAGACTATTTTCTAAATTAAAATTTTGTTATAATTGTTTTATTATCTTTTATAAGCTTTCAATGCTGCTCATTTGAAGCCAAACAAAGATTATTATATTTCAAGTAAGTACCTTTGGATTCCTATAAAATATAAAATATTGGTAAAATCTAAATGAAACATAAAACATGGACTTAGAATATAAATATTAGTGGAAAAAAAATATTATAAATATAATAATTGAAAATTAATTTCCTTGACAAAAGAATTACAGAATAAAAACATTACATTTTGACATTAAAAATTGAATGGGCCAAATTTTTATTATGTATTATATTATGACTTACATTATTAGAAATTATTATTAATTATGTAATTATTATTAAATAATATGAATTAAATTATTAATAAATATGAATTATATTATTAAATATTTTAAATAATTATAAAAATAATTCTAAATAATGTTATCAATAATATAATTATTAGTGTAATTAAGATTGTATTTAATAATAATAATAAAACTAATCTTTAATTAAATTAGTATCATAGAAAATAATATTTTTAATAATAATGATATTATTAACAATCTATTAATCAATTAATAATCATTTATAATAATAATAATAGTAATATTATTAATGTTTTAATAATAAATAATTAATTAATTGTAATAAATGTCATGTATAATCAAATTATTTATGTATTTAATAATTATTGATAATAATATAATTTTTTAACATGTAGGGGAAAACACCCATTATTTTGGAAAGAATTAAATCTTTTTAACTTGGTTAAGTGGTAACCCTTAGATGAGTTGAAGGCCTATTGACCCATAGGCCTATTACATCGTTACCAAAAGGCATGGCATACTAAAGGCCAGTATAGAGACCTAAATCCTTTAGTGAGATGTTTTTAACATGCATCACCGCAAATCATCTTTCATTCCCCCTTTAGTCAGTAATCATCAAACCATGATACAAGTTTGAAATTTTTGATCCCAACCTCTCATGGTGGGAGGGCACCCCACCATCCGTAATGTTGGTGTAAGAACCTAGATCATCATTTCAGGTATGGATCATTGTTTTAGGTTTTTTTAGGAAAAAAGAAAAAATGGGAAAAAATTTATATACACGTCAAGTACTTGTGCATACACGCCCTGTACGCGGTTACTGCAAGTATCCATGTACTGGACATGTAAGCGACAAGTACAAATATGTGTGGGTGACCTAGAAGACCACCTAAAGAAGGATCTGGTTGAGGCTAGTATATGGTGTGTACATTAACCAAACATATAGTGTACTTTTCTTTTTATTTAATTATTAAGATTGGGGTCGTGTGTCATCTCCATGATTCTCTTTTTCATCCCATGCTTCGTACATGAGTGCGACGAGATGACCTTGAAATTTGAGGGCCTACTATTCCTCCATCAGAGCTCTAATTTAGATGCCACTTGGTGCATTGGATTCCTACTAGTGAGTTCTCTCATTCCATAGAGCATCATTTTTTGATTTCTCATCTCTATTGATTTATCAATGGTTGAACGATTTAATCCTTTTTGTATATCTACATCATTTAGTTCCGATTCAAGGGTAGACCATCAAGAGTGTTCATTGTACAACATCTAGGTAGGTGGTTTATTCAATACTTTTATTTTATTTGGATTATATATGTAAAAGTGATGAATTCACATGTTCAGGGTAATGCGTGATTTGGAATTTAACCCTGTTTAATACCTGTTATTGTTCTTTTGATTGAAAAAGGGTAATTGATTATGTGTAAGGTCTAATACCTTGATTATGTGTGTGTTTACCATATCTGTTTGATTATGAAAATTTGGTCTAGAATTCCTGTTAGGATCACTTTATTTTCCATGCCTCATGTTCTTTGGATGGAGTTACTTTTCAAATGAGATACATGTGTTTCGAATTGTTAATATATGACCAAGGGTAATCGATTCTGAGAGCTTCCCGAGGTAGGTTCATTTATGTATAATTTTTTGTTATGTTGACCAAGAGGTATTGAATATGTGAGCTACCAGGTGGACATAGATCAAAGGGGTATTCACCATAAGAGCTATCCAGAGGGTCAGTATTAAATGAACGTTGACCCAACGTCATTGATGGTGAGAGCTTCCAGGTGGACATTATAGTTATTTTCTGTTATGGAAACCAAAGGGGAAATGACCATGAGATATTTCCAGGCGGTCATTTGCAAATGTTTAGTTCTTGGTGGGACCAAATGGGTTAGACTGTGTGACATTTACCAGCAGGTCATTATTCTATTTATTGATTTGATGATATGTTAAACTGTAGGGGTTAGATGTGAGAACATTTCTAGAGTGTTGTTTATTGAATGATTGTATGATTGTGACGAGTCATCCAAGCCAAAGAACAAGCTCGGAATCGAGATTACATGATTGTTTAGATTGTATTTTGAGATATATGTGGTTACTACAATAAAGGGGAATACAAAGATTATGTTAGATCCTGAGGATACATTATTCAATGGAATGAATAATTAATAAGTGAAAATGAATGTAATTCAAAACTGTAAGATTGTTTACTTTTGAATACTTCCTAGTTTATTGATTCATTTTTTCATATTACTTGCTATATATATTCACTGACTTTTAGGCATATATCTTTTGGTGGTTGCCTACTGGGATTCATCTCACACCCTATTTGGGTCACGATTTTAGACCCAAAGAGAATTATGGTTGTAGGTATAGATAAGGGGAAGCACCCTTTGTCACCAGGTACATGAATAGTGTTGGATCTGGAGAGCATGGGACAAAGTTGAGTCTTGCAAAGCCGATGGAGTTTAGTGCTTTTTGTACTTTTTTTTCAATATTATATTTCATGCATTGTGATTTTTTTGGATACATTCTTAGATACATGTGACATGACTCATTTAATTATATATGCTGCTGTTTTTATTACTATCATTCTTCCATTATTTACTTATGTATTATGGTATTACTGTTTCTTCTACTATTTACTATTTGTTTCCACTATGATACTCTGCCAATGAGGGTATAGTTTCCCAACTATCACACCCAGGGACCTCACTTCTAGTCGTCGTCCTTTGGCTTTTGGGGAAATGTGATTGGTGACATGTGACCAACTGGGTACGAGGGACCATTTGGTAGAACCCTGAACTGGGATGTTACAATGTGGTATCAAAGGATGATTATTTTCTATTTTGTCTTATCATTTAGAGCCTGTAGATAGTGGTTAGAAGGAATGGGTAGTTGCTAATAATCTATGTCTGGGAGTAACTAAACTAGGTATAAGGAAATGCCATGTTACCCAAAATATTTCAATTTTTATGGTTTTGAAATTGTTAAAGTTGATTAAATTTCACTATTATGTGATTCACTTATTTTGTGCAATTATCAGTTATATCATTGAGGTTATATAACTGTTGCAACCTGATGATAGGAGGATATTCCATCTCTTGAATCATACAAGCACTTGATTGAGATCACATGTCATGAACTTTTTCCATTCAATTTACTATGCATTACTAATTACATGCTGATGTTATAGATGTTGTGAATGATATGCATGATGTTGTGATAGATGCTGTGAAAGAATACCTTCTAGTCTAATAGGGTATTGAAATTATAATGTTTCAATTTGTTGAATGACAATATTTGGCCCCTAAGGTGTAATGGGCCCTCTGGGATTAGAATTTGGTGGATCATGCTTGAATTTTAAATTGAAATTTTTCAGGTTTTGATATGAATAAGGATGAAAAACATTGAATCGCGGGTGTATGGGATCTCATGGGTCATAATTTGTCATTCCATGGACAAAATTTATAGTTATTAAGGTTTATGAAGTATTTTTAGAGGCTCCCAATCCGGAATCTGAGACAACATGCCATGTAGTGTAATGAACACATACCATGTGTTCTTCTATTTTGGAGAAACTAACTTTTCATAAGTACATGTTGTGTACTGGGAGTACAAACCCTATAGTCTTTAACCATGTTACTGACTTTGTGTGTGGAGAAACATGGTTTGGAACCATTGGTAGAGCACACTGTGTACTAGGAGTACACGACGTTCAATAATGTCCATGTTTATGGCTTTGTGACTAATGACACAGGTGGATGAAATGAAGGTTGGAAAAATTGTGTCCCATTATTTGAATCTGTGTAGAGTAGAGCATGTCTTCTACAATGCGACAGATGACACGGGTGGTTGGAACATAAGTATTACATGTCGTGTCAAAGGGGAACATTCCATATAGTGTTACATAGGAGCGAACTGTGTAGTTATAGCTATGTATAGGAACTTGGGAATGTGAGAAAATTTAAGTACACACTGTGTCTCAAGAAAAACATGTCGTGTGTATGGGTGTTACACGGCCTCGGTTGTTAATGGTTCACATCATGTTAAAAGATTAAGGGAACACATCGTGTTGGGTTTATACACAATTTGTACCACATTTTTTTAAAACGTGAATATTTCTTCTCATGTTCCTTTCTTTCACATCTAAGTTGCGGTCCATGATTATCTGGAACTGAGGTGTGTACTTGACCATCCAAAGCCATTCCACTACGACGTCCTCCTCTTGTATGCTAGATACATGGAAATGGTTATACACCCAAAATTGTAGATCAAGGATAACCCACAGACCCTCCCATCATGACTATCTTCAAACCATCTGTTATAGTAGAAAAAGGTGCTGATACATAGTTCTGTGAAAAATATTTGAGGATGTTTCATACTTTTCAGGGAGCTCCACATCCTGCCACATCTATTGAAGAGTTGACGAGTTTATTCCAGTAGAAGTATCCTCCATATTTTTCAATTGATGGAGGGACATAGGATGCATAGACATGGTTGGAGGCCATGCTTACTATCTTCAATAATTTTTAGACGCCTCTTAAGAGGAGGGTGAAGCTCATGACATACATGTCATGTGATTCCTCCACGAGATGGTGGGATGTTATCTCAAAGGAGGGGCATCCTTATTATATGGCTTGGTGAGAGTTTTGGAAGACCCTATTTGACTACTACTATCCCGAGATGTTGAGGGCCAATCGATCCTAAGAGTCCATGCCTCTTAACCAGGGCGCTCGTTCAGTTATGGTGCATTCTTCTGGCTTTACAGATCTCTAGCACTTCGCACCTGTTCTAAGAAGTGACGAGCTATCATTGGATATATGATTTGAGGATGGTCTCATGTACGAAATCCAATTTTAGGTGAATTCCTTTAGGATAACTTTATTGACTGATATAGTGATCCATGTGCTGATTACTGAGCACAATCTGAGGGAGTTGGGAGCTACAATATAGGGCGGTTCAACATATTGGTTTGGTACTCACTCTAAAGATAAAAGGAAACGCCACAGGAAGTTTTCATGTGATATTTCTTTAGCAAACCATGGGTATGCCACCTGTGTGGGAAGAGTGGGCATAAGAGACCTCACTGCCCAATAGACCCAGTTGAGTGTCGATCTTGGGGAATGATTGTCCATATTCTGTATTTTTGTTGGGTGTTTTCACTAGCAGCGGGCGATAGGGGTTCTGGTATGACTCCATGATGAAGAGAAGGACCATTTTATTCTCATTATTAAGGGAAATAGTGTTCAATATGCGGTTCAAATCTGGGAGGCGGTTGTGGTTATGGCAGTCATGCTACAAGTTTTTAGTGAGAATAGGGTGGATCAGCTCAGGGTAGTCAAGAAGGGTCACATGGTTGTGGTACATGTCAGACTATTGTAGTGGAGCAGACCCAACAGAAGCACTATCCTTGACCTTCTATAGTTGACCTTCTATAGTTAGATGTACGATTTCAGTTTCCTCGATTTTAGCTTCCTCTATTTTTAATATAGGGGCTTCCCATAGTTTATTATTTGTTGTTTTTGTTGAGATACTTGGTATCTGTATATTTACTTATGAAGACGTTATGATGCTAGCCACTCTGATGGGGAATATGATGGATAGTGTATGTTAGTATGAGGATTTCCCTCTTAAGGATGGTTTGTGTCACTTATTATGGGACATCAGTGTCTTATAGATGACTGGATTCTATTTCATTCATGAAATGGAATGGTTAGTCTCCATTCTAGCCTTTGTTGTCTTCTATCGCCATATGGTGAGTTTCATGTCACCAGAAGGAGGGTATTTTATCCACAAGGGAGAATGGGATGTCCATGTGAGAAAAACTGGACCTGAGAATCATTGGTTTGGAAGAATTATATCCAATATAGCTACATTATATCTTTATGACAAGAGGACTTCACATATGGACTTTCCTCTAGTGGGGAATCATTTTAGAGATGTCTTCCCATTTGACTTTCTAGGATTACCTCGGGATAGAGACTCAAATTTCTCTATTGATCTTGTGCCAGGAGTGACAGTGGTGTAAATTCCTCCTTATAGGATGGCTACACCAGAGTTAAAAGAGCTCAAGAAGTTGTTAGTGGAGTTATAAAAAATGGGTTTCATCCAACCCAATACTTTTCCATGGGGTTCGCATGTTCTTTTTTCTAAAAAGATAGGTGGTACCCTAAAATTTTTTGTTGATTATTAGAAGCTGAACCAGTTTATGGTAAAGAATCGATATCCTTTAAAGATGATGTATGATCTCTTTGATCGGCTTCGAGGATCCTGAGTGTTCTCGAAGATTGACTTGAGAATCAGTTATCATAAATTGCACGTTATACCATCAGATATACCTATGACATTTTTTCACAGTAGGAATGGTCTATACGGGTATTTGGTTACGACATTTGGACTCATGAACACCCCCACAGTTTTCATGGAACTGATGAATAGAGCATTCATTCCTTAAATGGATTTTTTAGAAGTCTTCATGGATGATATCTTGGTGTAATCTCACAGAAGACAGGACATTGCAAACCATATTGAGATTGTATTGAGTACACTGAGGGATTATTTGATATATGCTAATATCTCAAAATTCCACTTTTTAATGTATGATATTCCCTTCATGGGTCATGTATACTCAGATACAAGAGTATACGTTGACCTAGATAACATGAGAGTAGTAGTTTCCTTGGTGCATCCGATGAAAGTATTTGAGGTATAGAGTTTTTAGGGTATCGATGGATAATATAGGTTTATTATATATGACTTTTAATGATTAGAAGTTCCATAGACGGTCTTGACTAAGAAGGGTGAAAAGTACTTGTGGGTGGATTTTTGTGATTCATCCTTTCATAAGCTAAAATGGGGATTGACCTCCACACTGACACTGATTTTACTATAGTTGGGAATGAGTTACACCATTTTCTATGATGAATTAGGTATTGGGATGGTTAAAATTATTATGCAAGATGAAGGATTCGTTGCGTATGGTTCTCGGTAGATGAGGCCACATGAAATTAATTAACCGATGCATGATAGAGAGTTTACTGCAGTTTTTCTTAATTTATGCTATTAAAGACATTATCTTTTGGGTGAGCATTTTGTGTTGTACACTAACCCCAAAAGTATCAAATATTTATTTACTCTACATGATATGAATTTGAGACATTGATGTTTGTTTGAGTACCTTCTGTATTTTCTTTTGATCTTACCTATACGCCCTGAAAAGGCAACACATTGAATGATATATTGAGAAAGGAGACTCAAGTATAGGTAGTTCAGGAGCCTAGCAGTGAGTGGATTCTTATGGATCTACTATTTGAGATGCATTTGGTGGTTCATGATAGATAGGGGCAGACATTAATTTCTTCAATAGTTGTTACATCTACTCTACTAGATTGAGTGAAAATAAAACCATTTTCGTATTCCGAAGTATAAGTCTTATGGGAGTGTATGTCCGGTGAGGACCCTACCCTTGGGTGGACCGTAGAAGATGATAAGATCTTGCACCACCATGGATGCATATGGGTGTCAAAATACATACATTAGGAGATAATGTGAGATTTTCATTCCTTATTTGGGGCATCTCTACCTAGTGTCTCTATGTTTTATTAATATCTATAGCATCCGTATTGGTGGAATGATATGAAGAGGGATGTTTCTGGTTTTTTATGAGATGTTCCACCTATCAGTTGGTGAAGGAAGATCATTAGTGACTAATAATAATTTTACAGTTGTTACCCATTCCTGGGGGGAAGTGGAATGATGTTGTGAAGGATTTTTTGTTGGGTTTACCGAGGTCCCATCGAGGGAATGATGCAGTTTAGGTTATTGTTGTAAGACACATGAAGGTATCAAATTTCTTTCTAATCACGGAGACCATCAGTATTGATGAACTCGGAAGGTTGTACATTTAAGATATTGTACATTTTCATGGGCTTCCACACTCCATCATTTCAGACATGGTTTCCCTGTTTATGAATTTTTTTAGAAGGGAAAACATAGAGATTTGGGTACACATGTAATTATGAGTATATCATACCAATCTGAGACAGATGGCCAGTATGAGTGTACGATTCAGGTTTTGGATGACATGCTTCGAGCATGCGTCCAAGATTTTGGTGGTTCATGGGAGAGACACATACCCTTTAGTGGAGTCTTCTAGTAATAATGGTTTTCAGTTGATGATTCAAATGGAACTTGTTGAGGCTTTGTATGGTTGGTCATGCTGATCCCCCCTGTGTTGGCTGGAGGTAGGAGAGGCAGTTATATTGGGAACTTGTCATTTCCAAGAGACAATTGAGTAGGTGGAGTTGATTCAGAAGGGAATGGCTACTGCATAGTCTCAGTAGAAATCTTATGTTGATTGATGGAGATGACCTCAAGAGTTTGAGGTCATAGATTTGGATTTTGAACGTGTCGCACTGAGGTTGGAAAATAAGAGGATTATGAGATTAGAGAATCATTCACAATGATACGTTGGTCCGTTTGAGGTTTTGGAGAGAGTTGGTCCAGTTGACTATCAGTTTCAATTACCTCATCATTACTAGGCAATGCAGGATTTCATCCATGTTTCTCAGTTATGGTGTTACTTTTCAAACTCATATCATGTTTTTCAAGCTGACGAGGTTGATTTAGATGTGGATGAATCCATCAAGGAGAACCCTATTCGAATTGTGAATCACAACATGATGGTTCTCTGTTTCCTATTTTTTCCTCTAGAATGAGTTCTATAACAGCAAGGGAGAGTACCAAATGAGACATGGGAGAGCGAGGCTGACATGCGATAATAATGTCCCATGTTGTTGGATGTTTCATCTTCTCCACCCTTGGACGAGAAATTCAGGGATGAATTTATTTAAGGAGGGATGTTTTTATGAACCTGGACCTTCATTTCATGTATGAATCATTATTTAAGGTTGTTTTATAAGAAAAAGGAATAATGTGTTAATTTTCTAAGTACCCACCATGTTCTTGTGAATACATGCCATGTACGAGGTTTCCATGTGTAGTCATGTACTTGCCATGTAACGGATGAGTACATGGTCTTGGGGGTGACCTGGTAGACTGCCTAAGGGGGATCACGTTGAGGCTATTATATGGTGTGTACATTAAATTAACATGTTGTGTACTTTTCTTTTTATTTGATTAATCGGACTGAGGTTGTGACTCCTCTCCAGAACACTCTTCTTCTTCCCATTCTTCATACAGGAGAGTAATGAGATGACTAATAACATTGAGCATCTACCATTCCTCCATCCAAGCTCCGATTGAGATGCCACTAGGTGCGTTGGAATCCCACTAGTGATTTCTCTCTTTCCCTAGATCCTCTATACCTGATTCCTGCTCTCTCTTGAGTTATCCAAGGTTAAACAATTTTAGACATTTTATAGATCAACATCCTTCTAGGACGATTCAAGGGCTGACATTCAAGAGTGTTCATCGTAAAACATCAAGGTTGGTCGTTTCTGTCTTACATTGCATGTCTTTGGATTATATAAGCTAAATGTGATAAATACACATGTTTAAGGTATTGCAGGTTTAGTAATTTAACCTTATTTAATGCCTTGTATGGTTTTTTGATTGATTAATGGTTATTTATTATCCGTAAGGTCTAATACCTTGATTATGGGTGTGTTTGCCATGTTTTTTATGGATGTTTTGTCTATAATTCCTATTAGGCTTGGTTTGTTTTCTATGCCTTGGGTTGTTTGAATGATGTTATTGATTATATGATATGCATGTGTTTCACATTGTGTATGTATGACCTAGGATATTTGACTATGAAATCTTCCTGAGGTAGGTTCATTTATGTATAATTTATTATTATGTTGACCAAGAGGTATTAACTATGAGAGATATCAAGTGGTCATAGACCAGAAGGTTATTAACCATGTGAGATACCCAGAGGGTTCTTATTAAATGAAATTTGTCACAGCTGCATTAACTATGAGAAATTCTAGATGATCGTTTTAGTCATTTTATATTATTCAAACGAAAGGGGTATTGACAGTGCGATCTTCCCATGTGGTTGTTTGTAAATGTTTTGTTCTTTCTGGGTCAATGGGGTTAGACTATGTGAGAATCCGTAGAGGGACATTATTTTATTTTTTGAACTGAGTATATGTTAATCCATAGGGGTTAGACTATGAGAACATTCCTAGAGGATTGTTTATTTGATGAATTTATGATTGTGACAAGCCTTCCATGCCAAAGCACAATCTCTGACTCAGGCTCAATTGATTCTTTAGATGGACTTTTGAGACTTATAATTTTACTACTATAAAGGGGGATATAGATCTTAGGCTAGATCTTAAGGTTACATTATTAAATGGTTTTAATAATTAATAAATGAAAATGAATGTATTTAAATACTTTAGGATTGTTTACATTTGAGTAAATCATAGTTTATTTCTTCATTTCTGCATACTTAATGCTATATATATTCACTGACTGTTAGGCACAATTATTTTTGAGGTTTCCTACTGGGACTTATCTTATACCCTTGTTGGGTGATGCTTTGGGACCCAAATAGAATATATGGCTGCAGGTATAGGTTAGGGAAATCACCCTTAGTTATCAAGTAATTAATTGATATTGGACCTGGAGAGGATGTGACCTAGATGAGGCTTATGATGCTATTATAGTTTCTTTTTTTCTGTACTATATTTACAATATTGTGACTCATTTGGTTGTTTTCATATATAAAAGTTTCATGTATCATTTATTAATATATGTTGTAGTTTCTATAACTATTAGTGTTCCGCTTTTTAATTCTGTTATACGGTTTTACTGCTTCCTCTAATGTTTAGTATTTGTTTCCACTATGTTACTCTGGTAATGAGGGAATAATTTCACCTATCATGCCAAAGGACCTTGCTGCTAGTCTGTAGCCTCTGGCATCTGGGGAAATGCGCTTGAGGACATGTGACCAACCAGGTACAAGGCACCTTTGGGTGACACACAGAACTGGTACGTTATAATGGGTGGGGATGGATGATAGGTGTCCCCTCACCAATCTCTCTTTCTATTTATCTATCTGGTGGTGTTTGTGTGGCCATCACTTGCATTAACAACTAGTTACTTCACATCTCTATACTAGTCCCAAGTGTTGAAAGTTAAGTGGAAGGGCACCCCTCCATCCCATATTAGAGATCCATGTGGAGGGAAGGCAACTAGATATGTTCTAGCTAGTCTATCCTTCTTATCATGGCTTCCCACATATAAGTGTTTGTAAGCATTACCTTCCTATTGTTCTAAGTCATTTTCATGATCCCTATCATTCTTAATTTTTCCTATAGGTGCTGACCCAAAGGCCCTAAGTCTTAAAGGACAATGATGGCCTGAGGCCCCTCTCTCCCCAAAGACTAAATCGGGTAAATATTATAGATATAATAGTACTACTAATGTACATGATACAATACTATAATAGAAACATGGAAATAAAACATTCCTTGTTTTGAACACGGTTCTTTTCGATATATCATTGTATGGGTGTTCCACTTAGTTACACCCTCAATTACATAATATATTTAATAATATAAATAATTATAAATAATAATACAATTATATACATCATTATCATAATAATATCATTAATATTTATTATATAAATTATTATTTCTAATAATTTTTACAAATAAAATTATATTTATTATTAATTACTTTATTTATAATCATTGTTAAAAATTATTAACACTTTTATTTTTATTATTAATTTCATTTTCAATTGCATCATTTAAAAATAACATTTTATTATTTGATATTTCTTTATCATGCCAATGGGGTCTAAAAAAGTTTCTAATGTAGAATATACCCCCCGACATGAATATATGGATTAATGAGGGATCAAATTACAATCCTCAGTCATTAAATGTCCAAAATCATGATTTATGTATTGTTTTAGAGAGATGTGTTCTCATGTCTACAGTCGGTTGATTATGTGACCTTGAACTAGTGATAACTAGATGGAAAATGTCAGCGGGGGTTGAATTTGAGGGGTGTGCGGTGTCTGATGACCCGGGAGGGATGCTTATGGATCTTGATCCTGACGATGGAGCAATGGGGTGGCTGTCGGTGGGGGTGGCCTTGGGGCGCAAGGAAGACGATGATAGGGGGAAGCCTAAATACATTGGTGTACACAATCTCCTTAGGGGGGATCTACCTTGTTTGTAGAATAGGGATGGCTAGTGAAAGGACTATAGAGGAAGTGACAATGGTGATTCAAGTGTTGGATGGTTGGCTATTATCATACGATAGTGAGGAGGCTTTATGGTCATCCCATGAAACACTCTGATGGAGGAAACACATATGGGAAAATGGGGCTCATGTGTTGTGATAGGCATATAGGCTACATGTTTCTAGGATTTCAACCCATATAATATTCTATATGGACCAATATCACTATAATAAAAATGGGGTATTGCGATGGTTTTTAAAACAGATAATAAATGTGGTTTTTATAGAAGTGGGTATTGAAAAATTTACGCTAAGTTATATTTTTTAAAGTTAATTTATTTTTAGTGATGATTTATAAAAATCTTCAACAAATAAAAGTCATTTCTTAATGAAACTGCCACTAAATTAATGAGAAATTTTTTTAAATTTCAAATATTTATTTTTGATTGTTTTTAATTATTATTACATATTTTTTATATTTACTTTTTTATTTTATTATAAGTTAAATTAACTATAAGATGTTATTTATTAATTATATATAATTATTATTTAATAGTTATTTGAATGTTAAATTAATTCTTGTGTGGGTTTAAAATAATACCTCTGTATCAAAGGACCACAACTCTTGATCTGAGAGTCTGTTTTAGATCCACAACTAACCAAAAAAAAGAATATGGAATGAAAAACAACAACATCAGATAATAAGTTGGTAATTGATAATATAATAATATTGATTATGATTTTATGAAAATTTATAAATCAAACATCGACTTCAAGAGGCCATTAATTTGATTTGGGATTCTGTTTGAGCATTAGCACATATCAAATCAAATCTTGTAATGATCTTTACATTTTTTTGGTCAAAGGGCCTTTTTTCAATATTTTTTCAAGGTCAAAAGATTCTTAGAATGCCTCATAAGCTTATTTTTGTGTATCTTGACATTTGAATATTCGATGATATTTCATCATCACTTAAGAGGTTTTCATATTCCTTCTAATTCATCGAGAATTTTGTCTCATAAATTAAAAATACAATTTTTCATGGCGTTCCATTTATTGTGGTTTTACCTCTTTTATTAATTTATTATCAAATATATATAAATATATTTAAAATATTGTATTTATTTATCTGTATTTATTTAAAATTTATATATATTTTTCAATATTTATCTAAATTATTTATAATTGTATCTATCCATATATATTTAATGTATTTATGAATATTTTTTGATATTTATATTCATTTTGAAATATATGTATACTTATATTTATATTTTTATATGTTATATGGATATATACATATAGTTATTTACATTTACTTGTGTTTAAATATATATTTATATTAATATAAAATTATATGTGTGTGTGTGTGCTTTTCTGTTTATATATAATTATGTAACATAAATGTGTGTTCATATAAAATTATGTGAATTACATTATATGTATATTTATTTATACATGTTTATTTCCAATTATTAATTATAATTTATTTTTTATTCATTTTTCATTTTTTATTTCATCATTGGTTAATTATTTATTATATACTGATTTATTATTTATTATTAATTTATTGTTAAATGATCATTTATTATTTATTTACTATTTATTAAAAAGTACTAAACATTTTTATTATTTATTATTAATTATTACTTATTTATTATTAATTGCATATTTATTTTTACTTTTATCTTTTTTTTAATATCAATTTATTATAAAATTTTTATTTATTTAAATTTTTATAAAATTTTTGTCTATTTTTATTAATTCTTTTTCTTTTATGTGTTAGCTACTAATTTATTATTTATTTTATATTGATTTATTATTTATTTACCACTTATTTATTTTATATTGTTTTATTTGTCATTAATAATTTTTTATTTTTTATTAATTATTGATTATTAACATATTATTTATTATTTATCCCTATAATAGTCATTATTAATTTTTATTATGAATTTTATTATTATTTATATTGTATTTAATATTATTTTTTATTTTTTTATCATGTATTCATCATTTGTTATTTATTTATTATTTGTAATTTGTTATTTAATGTTTTTCTTATTTAATTATTTATTATTTACAATTTATTAATTATTATTTACGTATTCCATAAAATTATCTAGACATGGTATATATGTCATCATAATATGGTTAGAGGATGACATCCTAGAAAGGAGGGATCCATATGGGCTGACAATGACTGATTCTTTATTTTAGGCTTCATTATTTTTGATGTGGGCACTGTCTTACTTTCTTCCTTCTCTATGTTTTTATTCGCTTCATTTTTTAATAAATTTGGGGTCATCGATTTAGTGTCCATATCCATGATCGAGCCTTTTTAGTATTATTTAATTATTATTTATCCATTACACATTTATTATTTATTTATTTTATATTCATTTGTTATCAATTATTTATTATTTGTAAATATGTTATATATTATTTGTTATTTTTTTGATATTTTTATTATTATTATCTATATATATAAGTATATAATTTTTTTTGAAAATATTGAGTATCAAGCACTCTTTATTAATAAAAAGAGATAAATGCCCCATTTGAGAATCGGGGGAAGGGGGAACCCATATATGGCCAAACAAACAAAAGCCAAATAAATACCTGGAGGTCTTAACATGGTCGGTCCCGAATGATAAAATGGGAGTATATGTCAATACAAAAACCCTAAAAAATCGTGTTGCCCTCCCTACTAGATAATGCAATCATGAAATCAGTCAATAGTGATTCACTTCTCCCTTACCAAAAATTTGTGATGTATTGACCATGAACAATTTACTCCATTTCTTGATTTTTGTGTTTCATCCTTATACATGGGTAATGTATTTATAGAATAACCAAGATATAAGGAGTTAAAATATCTTTTAATTCCTACATTTTCTAGATTTATGCGTGAAATAAGCATGCATGGTAGGATAGTTTAGTAATAAATAAGTAATAGTGTATTATTTTCAAATATAAAAGAAATATTTAAATATAAAATATAAAATCTATAAATCTATATAATGAAAATAAAAAACTCCACTTAATATTTATATGTGGTTTAATCCAGAGCTATGCTAACCAAGATCTAAAAAAATTTCGTCAAAATATTCATGACAAAAAAAGTCACACATCATTTAATTGTGGTTTCAACTGCCAAAAACACATTTTTTGTATTTTATATAATTTATAAATAATGGTTCTGGTGATTGGAAATATCTTGGGGGAATATGACCTTCCTTTCTAGCCTATTGGTGTGGGTGTGTGGGTTTCATTATAATTGTAACCATGATTCCTTATATATATGTATATATATTCAACAATATTAATTTTATTATTAGTAATTATTATATGAAATAATTAGATTCTATTTATGAAATTATTAAATATTAAATATTTATTAAAAATATTTCTCAATTTATAATTTATTATCATTAATGAGTTAATATAAATAATATATAATTCATTTAATTCAAGAAATAAATTTGGATCTCATATTGAAAATCAAAAAAATATGTTGAGTACTAAATACTTCTAAAAGGGGAGCCTGGTAGGGATTTTACATAATATTATCACAAATCCTTGATTAAAGTAATATAGAAAGTAAAAAAGAGATAAATACCCATTAATTGTTTATCGTTTTTGTTTATATCGATATATATAAACAAAAAAAACAAATAACTGTGTGCGTCACTCAAAATTATGTGAGAAATCAACAAAGGAGAAAATTGTCAGAATGATTTTATTCTTCAATTTGAAACAAACTAAATGATCAAAGTGGTTATGAGGAAGGTGGCATGTATATTTTCATGAATAGACCCAAATTTCAGAAGAAAAATTTTGTTTTCCACCATCTATACAATGGGAATGATTCCTATGAAATGGTAAGAAAACCTATTGTCTCCTCAAAAATTTCATATGGTGAAGAAATAAATAGATCGACCCCTTGCACTATAGATATAGGAAATCATTCTATTACATGTAAATTCATAGTGCCTATAAATTTTACATTCTTTTTTTATTTTTATCATCGGGTCCCTTTTCAACCACAATAAAGTGTTATTAGAGGCATCAGGGTCAAAATAGAGACATTGTAGAGAGATTTTCCAAAGAATCAAAAATTGAAGGTGGTTGGAAAATATTTTTTTAATCCGGATTCATGAAGAGATCATCAAGAACATTATAATAGTTTAAACTATATATAAAGTGATTTGAGAAAACATTATTAGAGGCGGTCAATGTTTTGATCATCTCGATGGTTCTATAGTACCACTTTGCTGGAGAAGACAATGTTTTTCACACCGATGGAGACTTTTTAGTGGGTTTTCCAATAACTGTTCTAGTGAGCCACATCCTCACTACCTCATTGGTGAATCTAGACAATTGAAACTATTTTAAAAATATATTACAGAATCAGTGTTCAGTTTCTATGATCTAAGAGTCATTCTCATCTATTTGGACCATTCCATATGCATCTGTGTGGTTTTGATTTTTTAATATTATCACTACGTAAATAGAACAAAATAACAATAATATGATTAAACTCATCTTTTCTAATTAATCTATCTAGAATCCCAAAATGGGGGATCATTTTTATATTGAATATTTGTGTAATCCAATATTGGATACTACTAATCCCTTTTAGTAAAAGTAAATAAATTGTCAATAAGTGGTCAATAAAATGAGAAGATGTTGACCAACACCTATCTAGTTGATAAAGAGTGGTTCATGCTCAACAAGAAGTGAATAACCCAAATAAGAAAGTGTATTGACAATAGTATCTTCTTGAACTTTTCAAATGGCCATGATGCTTATGTTCAATTGTAAAAATTGAAAAGATACTTGCAAGGACAATTAAATAGAGGAAATAAAAAAAGATATGATGAATATTAAACATGATGTACAGGGATGATAATAATGTATCAAAGCACAAGAGTGAGCTCCATGGTGTTATTTATTAGTTTATACCTATGAAAATGAAGGATGATGATTTGTTGCAAGAAATATTAGTGTTGAGTTATTTACTGAAGACTTGGGACATTGAAGTAGTGTTTTATATAAATTCAACTCCTGCTGGAAAAATAAATGTGGAGATGTTTAATGATTGGATTCTGAATAAAGAGTCTTGAAGGATGGGTGAGGGAATCAAACTTGAATCAAAATACTCTCTCAAATAATGGTAAGGGAATCATAAATGGAAGGGAAGATGTAGAAAAAGATAACCCTAGGAACAATGTATTTAAATGAATAAGTGATTGTAATTTTGATAGAGATATGATAAGAAATTCCAGCACATTGGAAAGCCTATACACATTATCCAGTAGTGTATGAGGTAGAAGGGAGATATAATGAATCATAAATGTATGACCTGAAATAATAATGTTTTCATTCATAATAAAGATATCATTATTCTTTAGGCCAATAATCATGTCAGTCTTGTAAGATAACATTCGACATGGGTGGTTGATTCAGGAGCCTCCTATCATGTGACTTCTAAAAGAGATTTCTTCTCATCATTCACTTCAGGGAGTTTAAAACATATAAATATTATTAATTACGGTGAAACCAAAATCACTGGTATTGGTAATATCTTTCAGGAAACTAATATTGGATCCATGTTACTATTGAGGGATGTAAGGCATGTTCCCATTATTTTCATCAATCTGATATCTAATGGAATTATTGACAATGATGGGATATTAACTACCTTTAATGATGGAAAATATATTAATACAAAGGGTAACATTGTAATTATAAAATTAAATAAAGATACTTATCCTTATCTACAGATGAAAGAACATGTAGAGGATAAGTTAATATAGCTAGAAAATATGTTCATATAGAATTTCTACATAGGTGGGATGGTCACATGATTGATAGAATAATCAAAATCATCTCCTAGAATGATAACATAGAAGGAATAATAGATACAAATTTTGATACTTATGTTGATTTCATCAGAAGAAAATAAAACAATTTTTCATTTCATGGTTATTTACAATACATAAAAGAAAATGTCTAATATTTGATTCACACTGATATATAAAAGTTTAGTATTATGTCAATAAGATGTGATATTTATTTTTTCCTTCATAGATTATTATATAATGCTCTATGACTTTTATTTGAAGACAAAATATCATTGGCAGGATGTTTTCAGGTAGTTTCATGTTAAGGTGGAAAGGGAAATTGGAATATAGTTAAATGTTTCTAAGAGAAGACAATAGTAGGGAGTATCATTGTCCATTTGAGGAGTACTACTGGAGTTTTATAATCATGATGGAGAAATTATTATTAATCAATCCTTAGCATAATGATGTTACTATGTGGAATAATAGAACAATTTTTTGGGATAGTCTATAGTATTATATCAAATTCAATGTTTCCAAACATTTTTTATGGGGAGTTAATGAGGACTGAAGTTGATCTTATAAACCTTTATTCTTCAATTACACTATATTATGTCATTCCAGAAAGTGTCTTTACTCGTAAAGATGTTTCATAGAATCACTTGAGATTATTTGGCTTTGGGAATTTTTTCACATCCAAAAATATGAGTAAGAAATGATGGATGGAAAATGAAAGAAGTGAATCTTTTTTGGATATGCTCTTGAATAGTTTTGATATCAACTCTTAGATATTATCAATAGTAGGATCATTTGCAGAATATTTTTCATGTTTCTTGATGATCAGACAATTGAATATTTTGGGAATCAAAAAAATGCAGATAATTTGGAGTCTATGAAAATTCAAGTCAATCTTGAACCAGTATAGCTTCCATCAGTTCGAGCTACTGTTGTAGAGATACATGAAAATAATGATACATCACTACTAGGTAATATTTCAATATGTGTTTATATGTATCCTTCATATTTTATAAATGAATAGACTCCCCCTGAACCAAAAATCAGGATATCCACTATAGAATGAAAATAGTCATAGATACTCCCCACATGAGTATGTGATGCTCACTTATGGAGGAGGGATTTATAGTTATGAAGGTGTGATCAATAGACAAGATAATATGGAATGGAAGAAGGTCATGTAAGTGGAGATGATATCCTTGCACAAGAAACAGATATTGTATTTAGTGGAGTTACCACATGGAAAGGAGGAACTCAAGGAAAAGTGGGTGTACATAATCAAAGGAGAATATGGTATCTCATTACCACACTATAGATCCATACTAATATTTATATTCCCTTTAACAGTGAACAAAAAGGCATTTAATAGTGCTAAAAAGCATTGTTTTGTAATCTGCCGTTAAAGGGTAGCCTTTATCTGCGGTTTCATTAGAACTGATAAGGTCTTAACCAAGAAAAGTGTGCTATTTTTATTATAGCACACTATAATAAATACCTATGACTTTTAGGAAAAATATATGATTTAATTGAAATAAATTTCACAATATTAATATAAATAATACTACTAGGTATATTTCAAAAAAAAAATTGGATAATTAAAATTACAATTACTATCCACATGAATTTAAAAAAATTAATATTTCATCATATTTTATGCTTGTGATACCCAATAAAAAATGCCTTCCCATGGTATTAGTTGCGGAACAAATCACCTCATTTTGGAAAGAGGAATCCACCTATATAAGAAAACAAATCTTATGTTAATAATAATATAAAAAAATAAATTAAACAATAATATGAATGAATACGTTAATAAAATAAAAATTTTAAATAAAGAGTCACAGATTGATTTATACTGGTCACATAGTCCATTAAATTGAGGCATGTCTTATTTATACACATAAAAAAGATATATGGATAACTATAATATATTATCAAAACAATATGTATTTGTTTTTCGGTTTTTAGAATGTCACTTATTCTTTTTACTAATATTAATATTATTTTTAAATAAAGACATACATGGAGTTATACCGGTAAAACTATACACCACAAATTACATATGGATCATTTTCTTGAAGTATCGAAATGATGGGAATTTGTTTGATTTTTTTTCAGCATGTCACTTTTTTTACTAAAATGTAATTTCAAAATGTAAACATGCACATTTGAGTCATAAAAATCCCATCATGTGTTATTCAGATGTGATACAACTTCATACACATCACAAATTACTTACGAATCACTATCTTAAATTATGAGGGCAATCCATGTTTTTTTCTTGGTTTCTAGTGAGTGACACGTGTTTGGAACTAAAATATCAATTTTATACTAATAGCAGTAAATTTGAGTAATACTAGTCACAACATGCATCAAATAAATGTTTTATTAGTTCCTACACATTAGAAATGACTAATGAGTCATTATCATAAAGTATAAAAAAATCGACGGTATTTTCAGGGTTTCATTATTTCACTTGTTCTTTTTACTAAACCTAATGTCATTTTTATATAAATTAAAAGAGACACTTGGAGTCTTATCATTCTCACCATGTGCTGATTGCAGTGCGGTTGATTCTTAAATGTAAAAAATGAAATATTTACCATTGTTTAAAATTATCAAAATAATTTGAATACATTTTCTTGGTTTTTAGTATGTCACATCTTCTTTTTTACTAAAATTAATGAAAATTTCAGATAAAAAGACACACATGGAGTTATATATGTCACAATATGTATATTTGGGAGGTGTGGTTGAATCTTATACAAAAAAAATGAATTTTGCATCAATTTTCTAATGTATAAAAACAATCAGAATGCGTTTTATGAGCTTCTAGAATGCCACTTGTTTTTTTAGTAATATTATTGTAAATTTTAAATGAATATACACACTTGGAATTATATTGGTCACAAAGTGAATTGTATTGAGGTGAGTATTATTACTAAACGTCAGAAATGACTTATGGATCATTTTAATAATGTATCAAAACTATCCAAATTTTCATTCATAGTTTTGATAATGTCACTTTTTAAATTACAATGAAATTTAAAACTGGAAAAAATCAATTTTAGTCATGTTGGTGACATCTTATGTCAATTTGATGCGATAATTATTTATAAAAAACATAACTAATTTATGAATCATTTTCTTAAATGATCAATATAATAAAGTAATTTTTTATTGGTTTTCTATGACAGTCATGTTCTAAACTAAAATATCAATTTCGAATAGATAACATACATTTTGACTCATATCTGTCACACCATGCTTGTAATTGAGGTCTAGTTGATTCCTACACATCAAAAATTACTTATGGATCTTTTTTGTAAAGTGTAAAAACAATAAAAATGTGTTTTATTGGTTTTTGATATGTCACTTGTTCTTTTTACTAAAAATTATATCAATTGGAAATAAAAAAGACACACTTGGAGTTATAACAGTGACACTGTCTATCCGATTGAGGTGGAGTTGATTCCATAAAAGTAGGAATCATTTATGAAACATTTTACTAAACTAACAAAATAATATGATTTCATTTTCATTGATTTAAGAATGTCAATTGTTCTTTTTATAAAAATTATTGTCTATTTAAAATTAATTGACACACTTGTAAGAATACCGGTCACACCATGCATGATATTGATGTGAAGAGGATTCCTACACATCAAAATAATCTTATGTATCTATTTCCTAATGTATCAAAAACATATGAAGGTATTTTCTCAAAAATAATTAGATAACTTGTTTTATAATTAAAATGACATTTGAAACTGAAAACAAAAACTTTGAGTCATATTTTTTTCATCAGGTATTAGTTTAATGTGAGACTTCTTTCTACACATCAGAAATGAATTATTAATAGTTTCCGTAAATTATAAATATAATCAAAGTGTGTTTTATTTGTTTTTAATGAGTTGTATATTTTGAACTAAATTGTTAATTTTAGACTCATAATGCACATTTTGAGTGATATTGGTCACACTGTGAATTAGATTGGGGTTTTGGTTGATTCCAACACTTAAAAAATTACTTTTTTTCTTTTTCATAATGTACCAAAATAATATTAAAATATTTTATTTGTTTTTAGTATGTAACTTGTTTTTTACATAAATAAATGTCAATTTTAATGAAAAAGACACACTTGAATTTATATCGATTACACCATGCGTCAGACTGGGGCGGAGTTGATTCTTACACATTATAAATGAATTATTAATCATTTTATTAAAACTAAAAATAAAAAAAAATTGTTTTTTCAATTTTCAGTATGTCACTTTTTCTTTTTACTAAAATTAATGTATATTTTTATTAAATAGCCACTTGGAATTATAATTTTCACAACATGTTTCAAATTGAGGTGAGACTATTTTCAACACATCAGAAATAAGTTATGGGTTGTTTTCCTAATGCTTTAAAACTATCTGAATTCATTTTATCAGTTTTGAGTATGTCACATTTTTTATAAAATTGAAATTTGAGACTGGAAACATGCATGTTGAGTCATATCGGTCGAATAATGTGTCATGATTTCATGAGAATTATTTCTAACCATCACAACTAACTGTTGAAATATTTTCCTTAATTATGAAGAGAATAAGTGTGTGCTTTCTTAGTTTTAAGTGAGTGACACATTTTGGACTAAAAAGGAAATTTTAAATTGTTAATGGGAAATTTGATTCATATTTGTCACACCATTCATTAGATTTAGGTGGGGTTGATTACAACATATCAACAATGACGTATGGATCATTTTAAAAAAGTATTAAAATAATATTAATGTTCTTCCTCAGGTTTTAGTATGTCACTTATTCTTCTTACTAAAATTAATATCAGTTTTAAATAAAATGAATCACCTTGAGTTATAATGGTCACATTGTCAATAGGATTGAGGTTGGTTTGATTACAGAAAATTATAAATGAATTATAAATCATTTTCCAATAGTATCAAAACAATATGAATTCTTTTTTTATCAATTTTCAATATGTCACTTTTACTTTTTATAAAACATATTGTCTAATTTATATAGATACAAACACTTATAATGGTATACCATATTTCAGATTAAGTTGCATATAATTTATTCACATTGAAAATGACATATGTATTGCTGTCATTTAATTACAAAATGGTATAATTGTTTTTTCTTGGTTTAGAGTATGTCACTTGTGTTTTTATTAAAATGGAATTTGAAACTGATAACATACACTTTGAGTCATACCATTCACACAGTGCATCAAATTGAGTTACCTTTTATTACCAGATGTCATAAATGTTTTCTAGATAATTTTCATAAAGTATAAAAATAATCCGAATGAAACTACTTGATTTTGAATATGTCACTTCTTATTTTCACTAAAATAAATGTAAATTTTAAATATAAAGACACACTTGGAGTCATATCAGTCACACAATGTATCTTATTGAGGTGAGGTTGAATCCAAGACCTCAAAAATTACATATGGATCATTTTCCAAATGTATAAAAACCATCCAAATGTGTTTTATCAGTTTTGAGTATGTGTTTTTTACTTTTAAAAAAATGTAATGACAATTTTAGTAGTTAAAGTGACGAAAAAATGAAATAAATAATTAGTAGGAATTAATCATTTTCTGATGGTTGTATACAATCATGAAGCATTTAATTATTGTCATTATCTCATTTTAGACTCAATGTCATATCTCTCATGATCATGAGAAGCTTTGAACAAACCATCCAAACATGAACAAAAGAACACGCCTGTACAAAAAATAAATGTCCTTTTTGAGTAATACCAAATAGAAACAAATTATTCATAAATATTAAACAATCCGTAACTTATATAAAATTCACATCTTCATGATATATGTGTACATTCCACCTTCAGGTATGATGCACATTTATTTCTAAAAAAATATTTTCTATATTACGAATACGATAATTTTCAAATATAATAGTTTTTCTGAAAAAAATAAATACAGAAAGGGTTAATAATTATTTTAAATGAAATAGTAATTATATTTGAAAATACCACTTTCAGGATGCTAGTTTTTTACCTAATACGAAATCTCTTATAAATTTATAAACTTAATGGCCACAATCTTTTGCAATTTTTTTGAACACTACAGAAACATTGAGAAAAATAAGTAATTTTTTTATATATAGATAGTGAAATATTATTATATATACCCTTATAGTTGTCCATTGGTAGAACTTTTCAGGATCCTTGTTCACATGGAAAATTCTAATGCCATGATTTTCATGATATTTATACAATGTCATATCATAACAGAATTCTTATTAAAACATAATATAAAATTTATAACTTGAAATTTAGTTCTTAACCATTAGATGACTTGTTCAAAAAAATTGAAAAAATGTAATCATGTGAGGTCTGTTTGTTGGGTATCCATTTGGTGAATCCAAGAAATAATTCATTGGAGTATCAAAATTGACCACAATGAACATCCAATGTTTCCTAAAACACAAAAAATAATATGAAATTAAAGAAATAAAAATATTTTTTATATGAATAAATTATATAATTTTACCTATTCATCATTGGTATAAATAATATTATATCATCTGTATGATTTCCTTCAAATGATTTGGCCATTTTTTCCATAATTACTTCATTTGTTTACTCTATTTTTGTTTGATCAATATAATTGATGTATGGACTAATGATTCCAAATTTATATTTGTGTGGTAATCCCTTCAATTGGTATACATATATATACTTAAGGAAAAGATGAAATGAATTTAGTCATAATTAACATAGTAGATCTGTTATAAGAAAAAAAACATGAAAACACACATCATGTATACATATATAATTTAGACACATAACCATTCAGAATTGATCATTTCATAAACATTATCATGATTAATATAGTATGTAATGTCCTGTCTATAAATTTTTTTCTTCAAAGTCAACCATGTTATTACTGCCACTTTATAATATAGTATCTGCATGAATCTTCAATGTTAGTAAATGATGGTATTGAATGGATGTGCATAAATGATTGTTTTGAAGAAATTTATGATCTATTGGATAATCCTTTAGATGGTTTCGATTTGAACTTTCATTTCTCACCCTTCCCTTTGTTTATATATTATAAAATTCATTGATTTAAACCTTTTACATTAATTGTTAATGTTTTAGAATGAAAAATACATTATAAATGAATATATTTTTATCAAAAAGTTATTTTTGAAGATCTAATTGTCATTCAAAAAATTTTCCAATAGCATGGTTGACCATATGAATTCTTGTTCCATCAGGTTGAATAGGTAGCTCTGTGCTCGGCTCATGAGATAAACTAATAACAACTATAGTATGACCTGTTGGATGTGTTATGTTGTGTATAGTGAAATTTTCGATATTGAACTTGGTAGGCCTCGCTACAAGGTGATGGGTGGGTCTTTATTGATATGAATCATTGTAATTTTCACCTTGTATAATGTTATTACATGAATGGTATCAATTTAATTCTATTTTAAATTCACAAAAACTATTATTAGATAATTGATTATCTCATATTATACATATCTTTGAGGAGAATTTCTTTCCTCAAAGTTGGTGGGAGTGGGGGTTGGATCTTCAGGAAATGGTTGGTCTTCAGTTGTTTCATCTCTTTTCTTCCCCCCTAAAAATTTCTATCAACATATTCTTCCAATGAAATTTTTCTTCAAGGGACGACAATCATTCATTAATCGATTTAATTTATTTATTTTTATCATCATGTTATTTTATTTGGTCAAAATATATTCATGGTTTCATCCCAAAACACACACCTCTAATACATACATACTATTTTGGCCACTTCTAGGCCACCGATATTATGAGTTCATCCAATACCAGTGTTGATCATTCCTGTGTGTATGTCAGATATAAAATATAGGAAAATAAGTACCCATTTATATGTAATAAAAACATAAATAAAAATAATGTATTATTTCATAGTTACAAATGTTTCTTAATCATTTTCTGTTCTTTTATCTATTAGTATCCCATATTTATTTACTAGTGCCTCCATCCATAGTACATGATGTTGGATGAAGTGGTTTTTGACATGGATTCATCAACCTTTATATAAACAAAAAAACATAATTATGTTATTGTTTCATGTCACATAAAAGTGTAATGTAATATTTAAAATATGTAACAATTATTTTGAATTGAAGTATACCCCATACTTACTTTATGGTAGGTGTATGTTGGTTTTGTTTACTAATCATTATTTTGAACACATAATTGTTGTTTTATAAATAAAAATTCTCCATCAGAGTAATAAATTTAGGTATCATCAAACAATGTATTACCATCAATAGTGTACCTATAAAGATATCACCACATGATGGTTAGTAAATTCATCTCATGTTTCTTGGGTTATTAGGTATACATATACAAGTGGTGCATGGGAGTTTATTTTCCTTTGAGCATAATTAAGATGAAATATCATTTTTGTTGTGTGAAATCATATGTTAATACTTCAAGAATTAATTAATACATATTTCTTGTGGGATTCGTCATCTATAAATCCACACTAATGGGAATGAAGAAGATTAATTCAATGTTCCATTATTTTTTAGTAAAATAAAGAAAGGATATCATAATGTTACCATAATATCTCCCAAAATTAGTGCCTTAATCATGGTAACAACATGGTTCCATGAAATATATCAATAAATATGTGTTTCAGAGTGATGGGCCCAATGAAACTATTGAACATGGCCTTATTGGGGTCAACAGGATGGCCACACGTATTCCATTCAACCTCGAATTTCATGACTTTTCATTTCTCTTTAATAATTTTATTACACTTTCATGCTACAATGCTATTGTTTTTTATGCAGAATCAATTATTTTTCAAATAAAATTTTCTTAGATCCTGCATCATCTGTATGTTGTTCCTATGAATTGGTAGAATTATCATGTGCATAATTTTGTTGTTCCTCTACACTGGGAGAAACATCAGGATGAGAAACCTATTTTCCCATAAAATTAAGAGCATGAAAATTTGATTAATTTTTTATCTAGAAAAATAGTTTAAGATTTATTTTATATAACACAAATTAAGTTGCGAACAAATAGAAACAAGATCCAACACAATGTATGTTTCAAAGTAAATTTATCCTGATTATTGAACAATCTTATTTTATGGTTGATTGGATTCAACCCCTTTATTGTGTATCCAAATCCCCTTATGGTGGAATCCCCTTATATAAAAAACCCCATATACATTGGGACTACACCGAAAAAATTGTGACATCCCAATGAAAGGGTCATTCTTTGTTGAATTTTGACCTGACCCTTTAGTGGTTTTGATCGATAACATAAAAATTAAACGCTTTTAATTTATTGAATCTGGAATATAAAATACTAGTATTTCATGAAATTATATCATAAATAGTTCATCTTTGTAACATTCCTTACTTAAATTGACATTCACGAATCCCAATTCATCTATTTTTATATCACTCTATTTATCACCTCACATGCATTGAAAAATCGGCACTGGGAATGTTTTATAATTCAAATCCAATATTTTCATGATAATTCCAAAGCATGAAATATTCATTTAAATTATATTTATTTTCCTAATTCCAAAAACATGTATCACTTCAATGTTAAGTGTAACTCAACTATTTTTCATGGAACTACCTTCATCAAGTTCAATGGTATTTAATGTATAACCTTAATTACATAAACATTAAAATAAAATATGTACACCGTTGGTCATCTAGATAGCCATATAATTCATTCTAAAATTGAATCTGGATTTTAACCTGACTCTATAAAAATATAGTCTAAAAACAATCCTATTAACAATTTATTATGTGTATTTTATATGAATCTTTCCACCATTGGTGGATTCTGGTGCATAAAAATATCATTGTGGGTTTCAGTATATCGGGAAACCTCTAAACTATTATTTAAAACAAAATAGTGGTCCTATTCCTAATCAATAATATTGATTGTGACAACATCTATTCTAGAAATTCATTAACCCCCATGCTTCTCAATGTGACAATATTTTGGTAGTGCAATGCATTCCAAATCAGATTGGTAGTCTGAACTGAATTCAATCGTTTCATAAACAATATAATAGTCTTAAATAACACCTTTGGATTGAATTATTTTTTTATACAACCTTTCAAAATAGTCATATACCATTAAATGCGGTACATATATCTATATTATATAGGACAACATCGTCAAATCTCTCTTACCATTTGAACAATCAAGTGAACCATCATATTAATGAATGCTGGTAGGGAGAACACTTCCAATTCACATAGTATAGTGTAAGTTTCCTTTACCATAGTTAGAAATTTCACAAAGTCAATAACAGTTCTACATATAAATTTGAAAAGGAAATAGATCGTGGTTAATGTATGATGGGTATTCTATGAAAATATTCAATGTAAAACTAAAGAAAGTAGATATTGCATCAAAACATGATATTCATGTGATTTTAAACCCTCTAACATTAAATCATTCATTCAAACGATATTCTTAATATTCCCTAAATTCCCCATAGGAACATTTACATCATTTAAGATGATTCAAAATAGATATCTCTCTAGAATTGAAAGAGTGTTAGTAGTTCGGATAAGAATTGATTTTTTACCCATCACTAGTTCCAAATATTAATGTATTCCCATTTCAACCATGTACAAATCATTCATACTTCCATCCTTTTTATTTTCAACTGCATTTAGTAACATTCCAATGAAATTATACAAAATATTATTTTCAACATACATAACTTTTCAAAAATGACAGACAGACATCAAATTCATGTATGTTAATTCAAAAAAATTGATCTCTATTTCGAACTGATTTTCATAAGGTTTTTAGAAAAAGGTTTACTAAATGTAGTATCCATATAATTTACTTTCCTTAATAGTTGGTCACCCATTAATAGAGATGGTTATGTGCAGTGTTATATACATCTGTCAAATGATTATGTCCAAGATTGATTCTTCTGTTGTCATGGTAAAAATCTATGCTTTTTTAAAAACACAGTCTTCAACTAATGTGTCAACCTAATTGACTATATATCGTATTCAATAACGGGACACCCTTGAGATTAATTAATGTTATACCCGGACAAAATTCTACAAGTATGAAAGTCAATTATCACCCCTTACAACATGGATCTCAATGTGAAATCATTATTTATTTAATCATCATACAACGTAAAATGTGAATCCCTCTATAATTTCAAATCCTTAATCAATGGATCCAAAAAAACGTCAATATCATTACCTAGTTGTTTTTTTATAGATATAAGCATAGATAAAATTATTTATTTTTGTTTAATCTATAACAACATTGGATAGCTATAATTTACTAACCTAAACTTACAAGTACTATGAGTGATGCTTTGAAAACCAAATAAAATCACACCATCTATAGATAATGCATGTCGAAGTTTTCACGAATCACTTCAAAATACATGATACTCATGATCAATATTCATAAAAAATTTTCATATGATTTGAATCCATCTATTATTTATTAATATCCATCCTATTTTATTAAGAACAATTAATACTTAACAAAATAAATACAAAAAATGATCGTTTTAAAAAACCCAAAATTTTAATGTTTCAAATAATTTAATAATACATTGAACAAAATGTGTAATTGAATTTATGAAAATAATCACTCCACTAGTGGTAGGTGTTAAATTCTTAATTCATATAAACTAATGGGTATTTAGTGTCAGTAAAAAATCAATAGAAACTGTTTGAGATATGATGATTATTATGATGATGGTAATTTCCCAATTTTGTTTCATGAGACTCATCTCGTAAAATAGGACACCAAATTGGAGAGAAGATAATGTTGTGTAGGACTTCCCAAATTTAATACATTCATGTGATTTTAGATGCAATGTGGTTTTATATGTTTCAATGTTGTTAAACATTAATTCACCCTTTTCAAAAGTAAGTTCATGATGAATATCCAAAGAGTAAGATATAGTTAGTGAAATTACCTTTACATGGTGTTATTATCAATCTATATTATATTGGAGGTTAATATATGGATAACTAAAGGGGTTTCCAATTTTAGGTTATGGTCACCTGAGCATGATCATTTCAATATAAGATTTACATGAGTCTGAGGAGTAAAGGGGAATGAAAAAATTTCCTAGTGTTTTTTTAATGGATTCTATGTTCATGGAAGATAGATAATTGAGTAACAATGTCTTTCTTCCAAATATTGGGAAGTTTTCTTGGGCTATAAATGATTTATAGTGAATGATTATTTAGATAATTACACAATAGGTTGAAATTGTAATGAGTATAAGGAAAACAATAGACTAACACATATCTTTTAGAATTCATGAATTTAAATAGATTAAAAATCTACTTAGAAATGAAATAAAGGCCAGTTGAAAGTAGTTGTGGTCATCTTGAAGGATGAGTTAATACTATATATATGTTCGTGTTCTTTTTTGATGGAGTTGACACTACTGCACATCATAGTTGTTGAATTTCTGAATATGATTAGATTTAGGTAGAGGATTAGAGTCAGTGTGGTAATCTTTTAAATAAGGAATTGCCCAACTTACACCTACCCATTCCTTACCTTCCCTTAGGATGAACTTCATAGTAACTATAACAGTATAGTGTAGGTATATAAATAAATAATTTGGTAGTCCAATGATATAGAAGTCATTTAAAATTTAAATGTTTATGATATAAATTGTAGTTATATCCAAATAAAATTTTTAGTACATTGATGAACATGAAATAAGGTTCTTACCTTGGAATAGAAATTTTAAATAGTGTTTGGCTCATGAACAATTTTTTAGAATGATTTTCAAACCTTGTTTGGTTATGGAATTGGTAGTGTAACTATACAGAATCTAGGCCACAATTAATTATCCACGTGTGTTAACTATATGATCCCATTTTTACTCAATATATCAAATAAATATTTATATGTTTTTTATGTGGTATCAACTTTAAAACCCCTATTCCATCCTTAAAAAACCTTTTATTATCCTAAAAAATAACTGTATGAGTTTACATTTTTTATAAGGAAAATTTAATGGTTTAATATCATTATTCAATTATTTTCACACATTATATATTGAGATAAATCTACATGATATTAAAGGTAAAAAATTGGATATCTCCTTCATTCATTGGCCTCTCCTTTTTCCTAAAACTATAAAAAAGTACAGATGTTTTATAAAATATTACGTAAATTAAAGAATTATATAGATTTAAAAATTTATAAAGGTTTATAATTATAATATATATAACAAAATTTTATGAAATTATAAAATTATTATAATTTATATGGAATAAAACTATAATTGTATATTAATTTATAAATAAAAAACAATAAAAGTATACATAATTAATAATATTTTATATTTAAAATGTATATATAAATATGATATAAAATAAAATTTATAAAAATATATAAATTAATAAATGAATAATACTATAAATTTATAAATAGAAAATAAATATAAATATTAATTTATATTAGTATAATAAGTTATACAATTAAATTTATAATATTATATAAATTTCAAATTGTATAAAAATATAAAATTATAAACATGAAACAATTTGAATATGTCAGAATACATTACCATACAATGCATGTTTTGTTCAAAACATAACATAAATAAAATTATCAACACATTTAATTTCATGTATTACATGAAATTTCTGGTAAAATTTAAGAATTAATTGATAATTATTTTGGAACACTAAAACACATTTTTATGTTTCACACTTCATTCACCATAGATTTTGGAAAATATCATGCGTAGCAAGGGGAATATAAGATAAAAGGAGGTGGGAGAAGGAGAAGGATTTCTTATAGACCAAATGCCACAAATTATCAATTTCACAAATAAAAATTATGAATAAATATAATCACACCAATTATACTCTTGGTAAAAATATTCCTAATGAGAACTATCACATAATCACCAAAATGATAAATCACCAACCATAAAGTCCAATAATAAAATGGTTATCAATAGTATTTCAAACACCCAGTAGTTGTAAAATCATAAACGGTTCAAAATAGGGATTCTAAAAAATTTAGATCTAGATGGTAAGCTAGTTCACTCAATTTTATATTGAAATCCAATTCTAAATGTACCATTAAACTCAATCCACCTAAAAGAAAAAAATATAAACAGAAAACTAATATTATTCCCCTAACCTAAGACATTTCAAAATGAATACTAAACTTTCACCAAATGCACGATCCAAATTGGGGAAAAACCGTAAAATACCCTTTACACATTAAAAACATGATAATTAGTTATTTAAAAACAGTTTTCCTTAAAAATCCAATTTATATACAAGGTAACCTCATTTATAACCTTTATGTGAAGCGATCCCACCATTATAACATTATTATATCCATAAAAATTATTACATATAGGCTTATCATGTCAAAATAATGAATTTAAACAATAATGAATTCAATGATATGAAATTGAAAGAAAAAAATTCACATACCTTTAATTGGGTCGATCTATTGGGAAAGAAAAATCAAAAAAATATGAACAAATAGTCACCTATGGTGGTGAATAATAATATAAGAATGAAAATTATATAGGTAAGCCCTAGAAAAAAACATATCCTTTGAACCAACCCCAAACCATATCCAGATCCAAAAAAACATGGTAGGGTTTGTGGGATATATATAATCATGTATAAACGGAATCGAGGGGAATAAGGTTGTTAGAATAAGAAAGAAGTGGTATTACTTGATAGAAACCCACTTGAAATCAATATAGAGGGTATCAAAATAGAAGATGGGAGGATGGAGTAGAGCTCCCATAATTGGTCTAATATTTATAAGAAAGGTAGAGTGTAGGACTCTGTTCATCTTGAAGTAGATAGTTTTGTACGGTCGACAACATGAGACATAAGAAAAGCTGTGGTCGGTGGCGCTAACAAGATAAATTGGAAGCATACCATATATTTATAAAGATATATTTGTTGAGAGTATTGACTGGAATCAATAAAATGGTATGTTGATATATTAGGAAGTGGTGGTAGGGCTTGGGTTCCCCTAAATCATGAAGTCACGAGCAATAGACCCCTCTAATAGGGTTCATTTTATATGGACACTTAATTATTTAAGGAGAGATTAAAATAATATAGATAAAGATCCATTTTATTTGTGCTAAAACAGATAGAGCAGATAAAACTCATATTTATCAACTATTTTTTATTGATAAAATGTTTATTTATCATCTCTAAAATTATTGCATTGGTAAATGGTTTTATTGTCAGCAATTTTTTTGTGCAGATAAAGGGATTTCTTTATCAACGATAAAAAAGAGCTGATAAAGATCTAATATTAATAATTTATTTATATTATAATAAATATTTATGAAATAATATATATTAAAAAAATTTATTTATTTGTATATGATTATGACTATAAATAATTATTTATTTATTTATACTTATATATATATCAAATATTTTTAAAAATATTTTTATATATTTTTATGATTTTATATTTTTATAAAATTAAAAATATAATAAAAATATTAATTTTACCCAGAGTTTCAGGATCTGAGCATACTCTGCCCCAAAAATTTCTTAATAAAAATAAAAGTAGAGATAGAGATATATATTTTTGGTATAAGATCCACCAAACACAAGGTGGGAGGCGAGTGTCACCCACAAGACAACCAAAGAAAACACAGTAAGAAAATAAAAAACAGTCCGAAATCGCTCACTATACATGCACATAGTAAGGAAATCCAACAGAATATCCCATGGGACACCCGATAAAGTATCAACCCATGGACCAAATAGGAATGAACCAAGCCATCACCCGATGGAGGCCCAACTTGGGTCGTCGTCACCTGGTAAGAAGTCACAGGTAGTCATCGTGTTTCAAACATTCCAAGAAGGGAATCCTATGGTTGAAGTAGAAAACCACCCTATGATGTGAATTCTTCTCATACTGCTTCCCAAGATAATCCAGAAAAGGAATCTTTCACCTCTGTCATGTTTTTTCACCTCTAGTGTTGAAGCAACACACTGTACCTCCCTATTACCCCGAATATCAGGTAACTCGCGACCGTCTCCATAGAGACACACCATCCAATCTCCATCATCACCTCCAAATAAAAACCCATTATATTTTTCCCCTTAATCCTCTCAAATAGGGTTTGTTAACCCCATTCCCATGTTATAGAACTCATTATTGGTACGCCCCGCTGGCTGCTTCATTATCGCCCCACCAACGGGTTCCCAACTAGTCCATAAATATATTTATCATTATTTTATATATATATATATTTATATATTTACAAATATATTTAAATAATAATAAATATAATATGTATACTTATTATACATTTATAATTATTTAAATATTTTTTTAATTATAATAATATTTAAACCCAGATATAAATTTATTTACAATTAAAAATAAATAATTTTTTAACCTGGTGAGCCACAAAGGCACCATCATTAAATTGAAAATAAAAATAGGGATAAAAATAATGATGTAGGAGGATACAAGTGAAACAAATCACCACAGATTTTAAATGTAACTAAAAGGAGTCAATCAAAGAATATTATCTATCCTTTCAGTGAGTTCCCATATTTTGAAGAGAATCCTAACCTCCATGACCATGAGGATGACCACCTATCCTCCACGTTCTGGAAAGTTTTCAAAGATTCTTATGGTCATCCAATTCATCTTCAATAAGAACATCTTCTTTGTTGGAGGACACCACCACTATGATAGAAGGCTTGACTTTATTTTCCCTCTTACTGGTACATTTTTCATAATTTAAAACATCACCACAACCGGCAACATCTTCCATTGGATCAAGTAGACCAAAAGAGTTAGATATGAAAATTTCGACCTTAACTAAAGAGGGATTTTATCCAAAAGTGGAATGAAAAATTTTCTTTGAGTTTAGTAGCTTTGATGAAAATTATTTGTAAGAATAATCACCAGCCAAAAGAATAGGAGAAGAACACAACATTTGGGTGGTAAACCCACCTAAAAATGAATCACCGTGCACTTCCTTCACACTAAAAACATACAAAAAACTAAAACGATTAATTATTTTAGTTGGGACTTCCATTTGTGTTAGAAAAACCTATTAGAAAAGAATCCAATCTAATTGAAATACATGATCTTAGTTCATCTTGTGTAGAAGAGCCAACACCTGAAAAAACACTCAACCTTGTTTTGAACACTATTGACATCAACAGGATACCCAACCTGATTTCCATGTGTTTTATGTCCCTAAATAATAGTTTTTATAACATCTTAATAGAAACAACGATCCAAAAGGCTATTGATTTTTCACTATTAGAATCGATAAAATTAGGATTATATGATTCATTACTAACCAGGCAATCAGAATTTTTTTCTTCTTGCATGATACCAGCCCAGCTTTGTCATGGGGGGCCACTAGAGACTGATCTGGGGGGGAATTATGATTGACCATGATATAGGTAGATTACCTGATTTCATTAGCTTTCATAGATAAAGAAAGATTTTTTTTCATTTTCCCTTTAATATTTGGGATCAATTTATATTCCTATTAGAATTGATGATCATCCATCTCTTGTGTATCCATTTCCTGATCAGACTGTCCATCCACTTGATCATTATTTGCACGTTCTTTCTCAGAATATCTAAGAGGGATTTCAATGAAATCAGAGACTATAAAAGTTGGTTTATTTTCATCTTCATGATCTTTCCATGACTTTTCGGATTCATCCAGTGGACAAGGGATATGGGAATCCTTCTTATTATGAAATTTATATAGCGATCTATATTTAAAATAGTCAAATTAAATATGTAATTTTTTATAAGTAGAGAGAGCAGTAGCCTCTATCATGACAGGGGGTTTCTCCTACATAAATATTTGATATTATGTTAAATTCCTTACAATATATTCTACATGTGAAACCCTAACCCTATTAATAGCATTTCCAAACTAAATAAAAGATTGGTTGTTAATAATATTTTGATCAACACGATTGTTGGGTCAATTCTTCCTCCTATATGACGTTTCATCCTAACCCTTTAAATAGTAAAATTAGCATGAAACATACCTTATACAATCAGCCTAAAATGTAATATGGTTTGTCAAGACCTGGAGAAATCATGATGTTTCTTATATTTAATTTAATGATCAACATCATCATCATTAGTGGACAACACTACCTTATAAACCTGTGTGAGACTACAATCATCTTCAAAAAATTATTCTTTCATAGTAACCAAAACAGGCAACCTATGTGGCTCTATCTATTTTGATAGGAATGAAAACAATAGATCCTTTTTCAAAAAGAATATTGGGGTGATATAAAATAAAATTTATCCCAATAATAGTTATCCAAATATGGGCTTGAGTGTTATTGATTCCAAAATGATTAAAATGAAATTCCTAGTCCTAAATGTAATGAATACCAGGTTTCGGAATATTGATAATTAGCCCCAAGCCCTCTTCATTAGTTTATCTGAAGGAAATTGAAGATGAAAATAACCCTTACCAACTGGAATTCACCTCTAGTCACAGAATCTCCATCTGTTCAAAATAATCCTCATACATTCTTTAGTTCTCTAGATTTTCCCACCAACATATACAACAAGTCATTCCATAATGTACAATTGATAAATATGAATTTAATATTTGATTTCATACTAATTAATAATTTCATGTGATGTGGATCCTCTATGAACCAGTATATCAAGTTGAGAGTCCTTGACTGAAGAAAAACGTAGCCTACTAACATCATCAGTATTCTCAAATCCACTGTGTGCTAGAAAAACCCATTATTGAAATTCCTCGAGTAATGACCAAAATGAGTTGGTTCCATATATCCTCCTCAACCACCTAGTGGGAGTCTATATGATCTCATAAAGGGAATGATTTAGCCAACGAAACTCATTCTGAAGCCTCCAAGAGTGAAAAACGCTAATCGCCATTATTAAGTTGAGAGAGGAGCTCTGACATTCCACCCATCCCTCTCAAACCAACGTGGGTATGTGTTTTTCTCGAATTCGAGTGGGGGCCCATTCCATGCCCAGAGCATTCCACACATTGCCCATCTAGGCAATGACATTAAATGACCGAATGCATATCACACACAATGTCTGAGTCTGATAGGACTCGAGCCTGCGCTAGTTCCCCCAGAGAGTAAGCGGTATATTAAATACATATTTTTATATAATTATAAATAAATATATAATTATTTATTATTATATAAATATATATTCATAAAATTATAAAAAATTTATTTATTGTAATTTAATAATTATTTTAATATATATATATATTTATAATTATGATTATAAATAAATAAATATATACTCAGAACAACACAATCCATAAATATTAATATATTTATTTATTTATTTATAATTTTAATAATAAATAATATATATTCCTAAATATTTTTATATAATTTTAATAATATTATATTAATATTTATTAATATATATATATATTTAATTATTATAAATATATTTATTCTAATTTTATAATTATTTAAATATATATATATATATATAATTATATATATATATATAATTATATATATATATATATATATATTTCAATTTTATTATAAATATGTTTATAAAATTATAAATAATTATCTTTAAATATATTTCTATATAATTATAAAAATATTTATATAATTATACCTTATGCTCTGCACCGCTTTTGGAATATTTCTCTAATTATATATATTTATGTTAGTATTTAAATATTCCAATAGGGTACAATAACCACGAGAACCTACTCCTACCAAAATTTATCGAAAAATAAAAGACAAAAACATAAAAAAATAATGGATGGGGTCAAATAAAGGGAATGCCTTCATCCAAAAAAAATGAACTAAAAATGAGTAAAATCCCGACCATCTTCATAATCATGACTAAAGATGTCATTAGTTGATTGTAATTATGACAGTGAAATCTTCTGATTGAAGAGCACGTAGTACATGTCCATATATTTAACCAACTCTAGAGTGAGATCCTTAGAAGAATACCTGGTGAACCGGCTATGCCCATGTGTAGCAACCTAATCATCTATTCTATGTCCTCAACTATGATTTTTTGGATGAAGACCCCATCTCCATGTTTGAGATTGTTTCCAAGCCCGTTTTGGTTCTTCCCTCTTTAAATTAGAAACATTATCTATGATATGATTCCCCTTAGAGTATATCATGTGAAGAGATTCCCCATATTAAAAATCCTTTATAATTGAGGATACACTTATCTCCATAGTTTTATTTATTTTGATGGATAAGGAATGATGCTACATCATTTCCTCATCGACTTATTTCTGTTCATCCCTTTTAAAATTAGTATGATCGAGGTCTACAATATGAGGCACTGGCTCATCAGCATCAATATTAGATAATCATTTTTTCTTATACACAACAAATCTCTCCTTATCTTCCCCTTCTTGCTGCTGCTCCAGGACCAATTGAAAATTTGTAACTCCAGTAGTGTTTTTTTATCAATTTCCTCATTCTCAGATCCAAGTGACTGGTCATACAGTAGTAAAGCACCATCGTCTAGATCTAGACTAGACTACACACCCACTTTATGCAGAATCTCTTCCAATTTTACATTACTAGCCTTGATGACATTAGAGTAATCATTAAAAAATTACTTTTCAATTCAATGAGAACTAGTTGAAGGATCGACTACACTACCTGACATGGGACAATATTTCCTCAGTGGAATAGGACCTACTCCTCTCAAACTATCCTTTACTAACTTCACATATGTGGTTTTGGATGAGTTAGGTTAATGTAGTTTATGCTTGTAATTTCCAACATGAAGAATTTCCATTTTGATGTTATTATATGTTAACCTTCTACGGTGGCTTTCATTAGTGTGCACAATACATAAGTAGTTAGAAAAAATACTTCAGTACATACTCATATTTAATATCATGTTCAACGCCAATGACCAAATAAATAGTTTCAACTAGCATCGAATTAAGATCATATTCAACCAAGATTCTGGTATAGCGACCATACCTAACCAACTATGATTCCTTATCCAATTTAATTGTAATACCTACATCAAAGGAAACATACCATATGATACCTGGGTAACAAAAAAAAGCTTATTCAACCCTCACAAATCCAGGAACGAATGAAAGAGTTTTTGGCTTAATATGAATGAAACCAGGGGTCCCATACATGAAATCTAAAGATCCATGGATTATGATTGACATATACACAGCTCCACACCTTTATAATGAGCTCCTATTAATTGAAAGTAATGTTAAAATAGCCCAATCCAAACCATGTAATATGTTAATCACGAAACCCCCAAATCTGAACCAGTTGATTCGTCTGGTCTCCAGCTTCTAAGACTCAGTCCTCACCTGTGAGGACTGACACACAATAAAATAATATTTAAAATAATTCATCCACTCCCCAAATATATTTGGGATAGCCTCACAAAATTAAACAACACCATTCTTCAAGATATATTTATTTAAAGAAGAATATTAATGGGATAAAGGGAATAATGTGTTAGAGGGAGTAAATTGTAGTGCAAAGGTAGCCTTCAGGATGTCACAACCTCTATATGAGGATCTCAAACAGGTCACCAATGATTCAAATTCATACTACATGAACTTCAAGAAATAAGTATACTCCGTGCAAGAAGCTGGACCTAGAAAAATTGGGACATAATGTGATACAAATCCTACCTTGGGGGCTTGTTCCTCTCATAATGCTCGAATTAGATATGAGGATATCAAACGTAGATTCCGCAATTCATATTCCACCTTCTATGGTAAATAAGTAAGAACAAACACTTGCATCTCTCGCGAGCCAAAACCAACCACCACCACCTTCAATGAAGGATCCAACATAGGATAATAAGCAAGATCTAAACAAAAAATCTCTCGACAATGGTCCTGCCTTCAGGGCACCATCCACCATCAAAGTGGGATTTTATGAACAATTCCCTTCAATCCTCACCTTATGTGAGCCATTCTTGACCTCCATTATATTTGTATGAGCAGCTGGGGCCTCCATCAGATACGATACTAGAGAAATCATCACGATGAAAACCCTATGATCAATTCTCCCACTAGATCTCAACAGAAACTAGGTCTCCATGATAATCTTAGTATATAAATATATCTAGTTATGAATATAATAAATCTATAAATTATTTAAATATATTTATTATAATTTTATAATTATATATATATATATTCATAATTATAATTATAATTATAAATAATTATATTAAAAATTATTTATAAACAATTAATAATTATTAATAAAAAATACAATAAACAAATTTATTATTTAAATATATTGTGTTGTGAATTTATAAGTATTAATGAGAACGTAATTAGTTAATTTTTATAACATGAATGAATCACAACTAGTAAAGTATAGATAAAAAAACCAGTCATTACAAATATGGAAATCATGAATAATAAGGTTGTCAATGTATAAATGAACATTCATTATTTTAAAATTTAGGAAGAGATGCCCCATTTTTAATAAGGAATTAAAGCACCCTTTTTAATTAGGTTTTAGAGGTAACCTTTTCATGACTCAAAGGCCTAGTGGACCGTAGCCCCCTTACATTTTTTTGATGGCTCAAGGGCCCGATGGCCTAATGGCCCACGTTCACCCAATCATCACATCATGATCCTAGTCTTCTCAGTATGATGCTTCCTATAATGATCTTTTTCATTCAGCTACCCACACCATAAGGACCATCGCAGAGCACCCCTCTTTAGCCATGAAACTAAGTAGAGGTCCAAGTGATGGGTACCAATACACCTATCGCTCCTAAGATTTTCCCACCCAACAATGCCAGTATGTTTCCATGACACATTTCCTCTAGAAGCGTCATTTTAACAATTTGGTTATCACCGTTCAAATGATGTGTCACCCCCTATACAATGAACCATCATGTGGTTCATGCCTTTTAAATTTTTTTGTATATAGCCCCTCAGTCTCGTGTGGTTAAGAGGGCCATAAGAAAGGTCCCAACACACATATATCTCTTTCAATCTACCCACCCTATGATGTTGCTTGAATCCATGATACACTACTTACCTAATGCACCGCATTGATCAACTACTCACTTTTTGTATCACCTGTTGCTATCTGATGGCCTGGAGGCCCCATGGCCCAATGACCTTTGGTGTCCCTATGGCCCTGTCTCTTGAAGGCCTAAATCTATGGCCCATAGGCCTAAATCAGTTGAATAGTTTCACTACTATAGTGCCCACTAGAATTACTCATATAGTTGCTATGAAATTACACCCCTTTCGGCTACAAGGCATAGGCATGCATCATCATAATATTGGTACTCATACCATTTAGAACATAGAAACGCAAAATAATGTTCACAAATAAACTTATTATCATATAAAGATAATTATTCTCATGCATCAATATATTTACATGAATAATAACAATCACATACATGAATATCATCATTATATAATGAGGTTGGGTCCACCATAAGGGACATTGTAGTCTCTGCCCCTAGGTGGTCGCCTGAAAATCCCTAAGGCGTATCTTCGATCCTTTATAGATGTCATTATTAGATGGTCCATAATGACTACTACACCTTCACGAATGAGTTATGCTATGGATGACGTGCCTTCCATTGATCCAAAGATCATTCATCACAAACTCCATTTGGAAATTTTCTTTTCTATGAATGAGGTGAATCTCCTCTCTTTAGATTTACGCTTTATTATTGTTGGAAAATTAATTAGGAATAGACCATATATGATCTTTGAAAGGAAATCTCAAAAAGATATTGGTTTTATAGGGTTCTACATTGGTTTGTTAAAATCATCCAATGTTATTCTGTGATTCTCATTAGAAAATTAGTATTATAGATTCTGGGTGAGAAGATCATGGTTATTTGTTAGTTTCTTGATGAAATTCATAAAATGTACCACTGATTTAGATCCTGACATTGAATCTCCCATTATCCCTGCCTGGCCTAGTTTCCTTGGATTACCTCTTCATCATTAAATATAATTTCCAAGTTCCAAATTCTTTGGCTTATTGGGTTTCCATTGAAATTGGAACATTCAGGAGGAAAAATATCAAGACATTGGGTTTATAGGGGATTCACTAATATTGATGTCTATAAATATCTTCCAAATCAGATCTAGAATCCTAATGGAACCTCTGTATTCTTTCAATAGTTGATTAATGAAAAATTTCCTTCTTCCTGCAGCACCATTTTTAACATTGGGTAGTATTCCAGTGAATTTGGAAGGATAGTACACCCACCTGTTGGAATTTTGATATGCGTTTAGAAGGGAAGGTAGAATTTGGATAGGTAATATTGAAATAGAGAGTTAAATAAATCTATGGATCTTAGTAGCCCTTCACATACTGAGGAATCATTTGGATGGAATAAATAAGTTTTTGAAGATCAAACTCATGTCATTCCCAATTATGAGAGTGGCTATTATCTTGATATGGATAATGTGTTTGTGGGTTTTGACGATTCTATTCAATGTTAATTGAGTTACCCCACTATTATTTTCCACACTTTGGAGATGATTCATGTTCATCTCATTGACTCCTGTAATTATTTGAAGTATGTATATGATATTGCAAATCAGTTCGAAGTGTATTTTTTCCATTGATGTTCTACCAAAGGAATGAAAGTGGTGTTGGATTTTAATGTATTTATTACCCCTAATCCTTAGAAATCAAGGAAGCATAGACATTATTCCATGTTGGAGAGAACAATTGTTACTAGATCATATTGACAAAGTGCTTACATAAACATGCGCCCTTAACAAGATGAAATCTTTAGGGAATAAATTCTATTTATTGATGAAGATAATTTGGATGAGATACATAAGTATAAAAAACTTTTTATAGCTACCAAGGAGTGTCTCAATAAATATATTTTTTTAAGGATAGAAAAAAGAAATCCTGGATGTTTCAAAATATCAAAATGTGGCAATACTTTTTATGGATATTCACAAATCAAGGAGCACATGCTTTCTAAAATACAACATAATTTTTAATTGAATAAATTTTTTGATAATGGGGCAAAATGATTTCTTTTGGATTCCATGCAGTGGTAATAGAGATTAATGTTGAGACTGTGTGATGTCTCCATGTTCATTTTTTATTATTGGATTTACATGGTTATTAGGATGAAGAATCTCTTCTATTGAATCTGATGTTTCAAAAATGATGACCCTTGTTTTGCACAACTTGTCTGGACAAATAGATTACAGCCAGTTCAATGTCATGAGTGAGGCTTTTGGTGAGCCTACTAGATTAAATTCGGTAGGGTCCAAAGTTATCTTGATGGTTGTGGTCAAGGGATGTGGAATTTTTCATGAGGGATTTCATTATTGGCTACTTCAGAGTGGATTAATTTTTTAATGGACTTTATCTGTATAGATTAACAACATCTGTTATGTTGCGTTTTTTTGGGGATGTGTTGATCTATTCTCTATCCCTTATTGGTGTTTACTTATTCTGTAATGTGGAATGTATTCTTAGTTGTTTGTTCTTTAGTTTAATTTACATGGAAATAGCTACTGGAAGAAGCACATCTTCACTTACCATGGAATTGATGCTTTAAAGAGCTTGAGGTGTTGAGTCCTCTAGGGTTGAGGCATAAAATATTTCAGTAATAGCATGAGGGGGAATTTTTTTCATTCAACTACATTTTTAATGACCTCATAACTAAATTTAATGTGTCCTTGTGATGGGAGAATCTTGTTTTTTATAGAACCTAGGTTTAGCTAAAGATTGATAGTGGTTGGTCTTACAGAACATTGATTCTAATGTGAAGAAGGAAGGAATATTTTAGAGTTGTTGAGTTCTAATAACATGGTGGATTTCATATGGAAATGCAACGCTTAGTAATCTCCTTAAATATTGTTGTTTGGTTTATTTATTTGGTAATTATTTCCATATTTTGATTTCAGTTATTACTCGTTTTTGATTGGTTGAATGACCTTATGAAGAGTCTGACTTTGGTTTTTCTATTCCACATGAGGATGAATGAAGGATTTATATCAATGTTATTTTCACATCCTTTATCAATCATTTCATTATGCAAAATTAACACAAATACTATTATTTATTGCATGGTTATGTTATTGGCCTAATAACTAGAATTGTGTTCCAGTATATTAAAAAACTTATAGTGGCTTATTTGGTAGATTTTGTGTTCTTGAAGGACCATTTTTTGGGTGTGATTAGAATGTACATAATGGTCACATCAACGAGTCAGGATAAGAAACCATGGGAACAATGAGGATAGGCTCAAAATGAGGTCCCATTGAGATGCCTCTATCTTTTCCAACCCTAGATAATGAATAAGATGCTTTTCATTTTTAGCCTCACATTTTGAAATCTGTAGATTTTTAGTTGGTGTAGATACATTGAACCTCATCTCATCACATTATTACCTTCCTTTCACTTAATAATATTTGTGGTATGAGTTGGGTAACCAACTCCTTCATAAATAGTTATGGTATACAAAAATATACACCCAATTCATTAGAGAAATATATTTTTTAAAAAAAATGTATATTTATATTTAATTATAAATATAAATAAATGTACATAAAATTTATTTACATATAATAATATAAATATAATTATAAATATTTAATTATAAATATAATTATAAATATTAAATTATAATTATAATAAATTTATCTGATATATAAAATAATAATAATTATTTTATAATATTTTAAATAAATATATCTTTAATTATAATCTCATAAATATTATTTTTTAAAAATTATAAAAATATTTGAATTATTAAAAAAATATATTAATATATCATATTTATATTAAATATAAACATGTATTTTGTAATTAATGTCTATAAATAAAAATTATTTTTTAATATAAATATAATAATTATATATATATATAATATTTTTAATTTAAAAGTTTTATCAATGATAAAAAATGGACTTTTAAATATAACCTTTATTAGTGCTGAAAACATTGAAAAATGATACAGCTTTATCAGTACTACTTTAGCAATCCCAAAAGTTACCTTTCTCAGCGATTTTTCATTGCAGTGTCAAAGGTGAGGATTTTATCAGTGATTTTTATATAACACTAATTAAAGTGGGAACATCACATGTGTTGATTTATGGTAGGTCTAAAATGTTAGTGAAGTGGATCAGTTAGAAAAAGGGTATTGAATTTGATGAAAAAACTTCTCATGTGGTTAAAATGTCTTTTATTATGGTGGTTTTTATATTATCGGTTTGTCTTAACACGGTGGATCAAAAAATGAATGACATTATTTTGGTCTTACATTGTGATCATGGTGATGATATGTACATGGAGAAACTAGATAGATTTTAGTTGAAATGTAAAGAATATATGGTCTGAAAACTTAAGAAAATATTATACGGTTTGAAATAGGAAATGAGGTATTAGTAAAAAAACATTTGAGGTATTCATGGGGAAATATAATTACAGGAGTATGACTACTGATCATAGTGTTTTCATAAATTGATTTTAAGATGGTGATTTCATTATTTAGTTTATTTATGTTAATGATATGTAGATTATTGGAAGATATATCACCATGATTTACAGGTTTAAAAGAAGTTTATCAAGTCGTTCACTACAAAAAAAATTACTAATTAGTGGTGGTTTTTTCGAGAATGTTATATTCACTACTGTAAAATAATTTCAGTTTAACATTATAATAATATATCTTCTCTTCAATCAACCTGCATCTATATATTTTTTAAATAATTTGAGGTGTTTTTTATTAAAATGTTACAGAATGTTTTATAAACCCAATTAACTCCCCTACTCATGCTCCCTCTCCGTGACCCTGATCCCGAACACAATCTACCCCTGCTTACCATGGAACCTTGACCCCGAAACCCCCAGCTCCCTCCAACCTCTCTCTCCCTGGTGATGATGCATAATCCCCCCCCCCACCTATGACCTCCCTCCTCTGTCATCGATGGTGACCCTGACCTCCACTACCCCCCCTCTAAAATCCCTCTTTTCTATGGAGATGCAGACCCCCTCCCTCTCCCCAACGATGATGTAGACCCCCACCCCCTCCAACCCCATTGTACTAAGCTCGATTACCTTCCTTCTAGCCTCTTAAGGCTTTTTTGGCATTGGTGTGGTGTTTTTGTTCCATAGTTTGGGTGATTTGTAGATTAGAGGTTGGTTATATCTATTGCATAGTTATTTATATAAAAAAAATTGATATATTGCCTCTTTACGTTAGGTTTTAGATTTCTAATGAAATTATTATATATTTATATAAATATATTTTAATGTGAAACCATGATTCACTTATTTTTTATTTAATTCAATAGTTTTTTATATGAAATCATGTATTTTAAATTTACTTTTCAACTACCATGCACACCTAACATTTGATAAATTAGTTGAATGTATTTATTTATTTGATTTCAAGACATTAAAGGTGGTTTTGGTTCATTAAATATTTTTAATATAAAATTGTGAATTCAAAGGGTGTGCATGGGTTTTTATGAACTGATGTTGGGTTACCTTGAATACAGTGACATTATTATGATTGGTTATTTGAGTTCTGTACGTAAATTTTAGGGTTGGAACATTTTATAAATTGTCTAAATATTTTACCCTACACCATTCCCCTTGATATATTTTTTGGAATTCAAATCCTATAATGTGTTGATTTCTGATTGGGGGGTTTCATATTGATTATTGTTCATAATGAAAGAGAAGGGGATGTTTCGGAAAGGGGTTTCAGAGGTGGGGGTGGGGTTATATTTGAAATATTTAATGTATTATTGTGTGATTATTAATGAGTGGACTTTATTTTCTTAAATTGTTCGTTATGGCTAGTTTTAAAGAAAACTTTGGTGCATATATAAAATGGACATAAATGGTACAATGATGTGTAAGTGCATATAGCAAGCTAATACATCTGTGTTAAACGTTTTATCCATAAAATAATGAGTGATATAGAAATTTAGTATACATTAAAATCATATTTTTAAATTGGTGAAATTGGTCTTAGTTATACAATAGTAAATAGTTCATTCATTGATCAATATAGAGAAATTTTCAATGGAATGATCCCTCCTTATTTACAACACTAGGGTAAAATACACAATTATATTTTAATCATATAAAAATAATATCAACTATATATAAAACATCAAAAATTGAAACATATTTATCATCATTTATGTAGAGGTTGTTTTCCGAATTTCAAGCCTGAACTATTAATCATTTTAATCATGTATCTAACTTCAAATACCCAGATATTGAGTCCTATTCCAACCCATATAGTTTATTAGTTAATTTGTGTTGTACCTGTTTGATTAAACATTAAAATAATTAGATTTTAATGTATAGGGAGAATACAATACAATAATTATGGTTAAATGTTGTATTAATTTACCTCAAAACACTCCTCATTATTCCAAGGGAATTGATGAATTTTTAGATGATGAAATTACAAACCAATCAATGGATGGTAGAATCAAATGTTTGTGTCTTGATCTTAAATTCAAGATATTTTTTAATAGAAATGAAGTATATGATAATTATATATTGATACAATTTCATACTCAATATGTATGTCGTATTTGGGATGGTGAATCAAATGTTATGTAATGTAAAAACTATGAATATACATTCTAAGAAATAAAAAAGTAACCTGGTAGAGGAGATTTTAGTTTAAAATTTATTAAATGAAGCATTTTTTTTTCAGAATATAATTTCCAATATTTCAATAGTTCAATAGAAATTTCAGTTGATCCTAATAATGGAAATCATTACCAGAAAAATAGTGAAACAAATGATTTTATTAATTAGATGAAGTTAGATAACAATAAATATATGAATGGTTTGACAAGTATTCAATGTTATCCTTTTTACTAAAGTGGTTTCATATCATGTGTATATGTGGAATTACAGACAAAGTAATGTACCTGATTTTTGTGTTTATTTATTATGATTTTACTGAATATAATATCCTTTTATCGTTCTATGAGATGAATAAATTCAACAAAAAAATATGGATATGATTATACAATGATACATGCATGCCTTAATGATTTCAAGATTTACTGGGGAGAAGAGTCTGATAATGAAGAGTACATAAGATTTCATAGAAGAATATGGAAGTCAATGGACAATAATGAGAGAATAAATCAATGAAACCCCTAGATGAAAATGATGAAGAAATATCTTGCAATGCTATTGAATTATTTTTATTAGAAACCATGTTTGCAAACGTTATTCATGCCGTTTAAGAAAACATAAAACATGAAGTTGAATGCTCGGGATAGTAACAATGGATTGATGTGAACCCCAAACTATTCATCATTATAGAATATATTTGATTCTCTATAACCAAATTCTTCTTTGGATCCAAGGAATATACATTTGGGATTGGCATCAGATAGTTTCATCCCTTTCGGTACATTATGTAATAATTATTTCATTTAACTAGTTATTTTGATCCCCAATAATCTACCTTCATTTTTGTGTATGAAGAAGACTTCATACAATATTTTAATGATTATTAATGGAATGAAAATTCTTAGAAATGACATTGATGTATACCTTCATCCTATAGTCAATGAATATTTAGAAATATGGGATTATGGATTGAAAACATATGATGAATGAATGACACAAATATAAAAAATGCATGCTTCATTAATGTGTATGGTTAGTAACATTCATAGACTAAAAAATTTATCTATTTGGAACACTCATACCAGTTTGGCTTTTCCAGTTTGTAATTTAGATTTTGAAACCCAATGATTACCTGAAATCATAAAATGGTGTTTTATATGTCATCATTGATTTTTTAATACTTCTCAAAAAATTAAATTCTAAAATGAAATGATTCAATGGGGATATTGAAATGATTAAGTCGTTGAAGATGTTATATAGTTCATAATTATTTGGAAAATTAATGCGTTTCATAGAAGAATTCAAAAAATGTCATCAGTTTGAAGAAGGGTAAAAAGGGAACGAGGTATGATATCAAATGAATTTGGAACACAATAATGGAAGAAAAATAGTATACTTTTCAAACCTCCTTATTCAGAGTTTAGTTTGATACATTATAATATTGACATGATGAAAATTGATGAGAACTTCTATGACAATGTAATTTTTATTGTTCTTAATAAGCAGGGTAAATCAAAATATAGACTAACTACTCGTAAGGATACATAGTCAATAAATATAAGGTATGGATTGTGGGTAACTAGGAATGAAAAGCATACATTGAAATTTTTTGCAATGAAAAATTATAAAAAAATCATATTCCATAAATCTTTAAAGAACGTAAAGTTCTATAATGATTTGAAAGTAAAATATCATGTTGAGTTGACTTAAAACATCCAATGTTACATGGATTTAAAATTAATTAATCACTTGTTTTAAAGAGTTTTTTGTTATTATCTGCATTTTGTAATACATTAACTGAAAATGGAACTGCAGTTATAATTGAGTTTTTAACATTTTTAAAAGATATTTGTGGAAAACACTAAATCCAACTCGGATTGAAGAACATAAAGAATTTTGTTCTGAAACTATGTCATTTAATGATGTCATTTTCCAATTAATTCTTCACAATCATGATTTATTTGGATGTTCTTTTATTTGAAGAAGCTATAATTGTTGGACCGGTACACTATTGGTGGATGTATCTGATGATTGGATGATCGTTTTCAATTGAAATTTCAAAGTTCTAGTGTTATTATAATTTGAATAGAGGCACTGAGGTAAAATCCCCAGTGATGGTATAGATTTTAGAGACTACTGTTTTTATGTTTTATCTTTTGAATGAGGGATTTCTTAGAGAGCTTAATTAGGTAGAATAATTGATGGAGGCTGATTAAAATTTTAATAATTATTGTGGTGAGTTAATAATTATGGAGTTAATATTGTGATATCCTTGGGATTTTCAAAATGTTTCATTAAATTAATATCCATTTTGTGAGGTGATTTCAATCAGAACTCCATCTTTTTGGCATTAATCCAAGCCAAAAATAGAGTTCTAGTCGTTATCAATTATCATTGATGAATGTCTCAATATTTAAAGAACCCATTTTTATTTGTAGTTCCAATAATACATGGAATCCACATGCCATAGAAATTTCATTTATTTATGACATATTTTATTTTACATTAACAATATTAATTATAAAAATGCTTAAATTACCATCAAATCTCAATCCCTTAATATCCAAAAATTATGAATCACCCCAATGGGATAATTAATAATCAATTTTTGTGGTTAATAATCTTGTTGTAATTTTTAGGGCGATGGGTTGTAAATATAATAAAAAATGATACTAGAAATGCATGGTGTGCCGAACACGCACATTAAATGTTATGAGAGGTAAACATAAACATTTTATTGAATGAAAAAGTGAAAAAAATATAATGGGTTTCAACACAATTTAAACTATTTTAAAAAGGAAAATATTAAACATAATATGATGGTTTAAAATTATAAATTATTATATAGAAACATTCATTAATATTTAATTGAAATAAAAAAGAAAATACATGATTAAAATTAAAAACAACCAAAAACTAACTAGACACTGAATGTGGAGGAGAGGAATCTCTTGTTGAAACAAGATAATTGAAATTTATTCCATAACCTTTTAGAGTCTCTAGTACTTCTAAACATCATCATTATGTGCTAAAATTCCAAATAATTTCATGATGAGAATGAGTTTCTCTATATATTCAAAAGGAGTGGTATGTTTTTATTCCAAAACATCCCATCATTATGTCTCACCAAATTGTCCATCCAGATTAATGAATCCAGATAAATATTCATTTTTAATTTTTTAAATATTTACATTGAAATTATAACATCAAAATTTGGCAGCCATTGGACTTCTGGATCCAATATTATGGCCATTTGAAAAAACAATTTTCTACTATCCATTTTAATCCATACTTGTTTGAAGGCCATAATGTAAATGGATTTTGGAATTGTAAGATTCCCTCAAAACTTATAAATTTCATCAAAAAATTCGTTCAAAAATATATTTTATTTCACAATGAAAAATCTCAAAACAATTGGATTTATATATTAGTTTAAAATTCAAGGATTGTGTTCTGATTTTAATTAAAAGTGATAATTGTGGGATGGACATAAAAACATCATTTGGGCCCATTTTAGTAGAGCTAGGACTTTAATTTTTTAAAATATATGAATTTTATTTCTCCTAGACTTTTGGTGTAGAGTAAAATAACATTGACTTATGGATTCAGACCATATAATGTATCTTCATGGTCAGTCTAATCTTCTCATCAGATTTGTTGGACCTTCTTTTATGTTTCATATGGCACTTCAGTTGGCCAAATTTCCCATAGATCTGATATAATGATATGTTTTAATGTTCATCAAGAACACTAATAAAGAAAAATCACTTAATTTTAATAAGTATTTTGAAATATAGTTTTCAAAAAATTAAACAGTTTTTTAATAAAATGAACTTGAATAAGGCTCTTATTATGTGTTTATGATCAAAACACGAACATTGATTGAAAATTAATCATTTTTAGTAACAATTATATGATGTGAGTAATTTAAAATCATTAAAAAATATGTAATATAAAGTCCCCAAATATATGATTGTGAATTTCCTAATTTACATCAAATAAAAAACATAAGTAAGGTATGTTTACTCCATAGAAAATATCAAAATTCTGCTTTCACTAATCAGGGGGTCTAGACTACTTCACTTATAGATAAATAAATATAGAAAAAAAATCATAAATAATGTAAAAAAAATCATTATTCATGCTAACACTTAGAAATGAAAAATGCAGGAACTCATAACTAACTCCTCTCAAGATGATAAAAATTTATTTATGGTGGTTCAATCATTCACCAACCAATAGTGAAAATATTAGATTTTAATTGTTCTCTCATATTATATTCCCTATCATAATGTGCACAAGAATCATGTTGTATTTTTAGGGGTTTTCAGTGGCTACAGGATGGTAGGAATATAATGATCAAAAGAGTGGAAAAGAGGGGTTAAACACCAAGATGGAAAAGTCAATGCATAATTTTTTAAAATGAAACATGGAACGAAATGGGTACACATATTTATAAGGTCACTAATGTGTGAATGAAGAAACATAAGTGGAAAAAAAATTAAGGGTATGAGATGATAAAATATATTCAAATCAAAAAACAACACCTAATGAAATAAGAAAAATACGATGCATGTGTCCTTTTGTTTGTTTGTTTGTTTTTTAGAATTTTTTAAATTATAACATGAAATAGATTTAAAAATAATCTATTATATGATGTTTATTCTCCTCATGAAACTAATTTTAACATTTATAAATTGATCAAAGGATTAAGAAGAGTAATTTCTTACCCACCCAAGACACAACCCATTATTTTTTTCTTTTTATTTTTTTAATTTTTCAAATAATTTTTTTTGAAAACATTTCTATAAAATTAGTATAGGGTGTAATAAACATATATACATTCCCAAATCAAACTGAATTGCATTCCATCCCCCACACTAAATTGTATTTTCCTTCAATCATATGATAATATACAGAAAATCAATAAATGGATACCCAAAATGAAATTCATTCCCCCATACAAAAATTTCAATAAATTTTGTAAATAAATCCATGTAGATATTTTATGGGATAAGGTATTGGTCTTGTAATATAGCAATAGAAAAAAAAAATTGAAAGGCTCAGAGGGGAATTAAATGGGAGGATCAAAGTAAGGGTTAAGGGAGGAAATTTGGATATTATAAATCTCATGTGGTAAGAAAATTTATCTATAATATAACTATAAACTAAAGTCGAAAATTCTACTCAAGGGTCGAAAAACTCATGAATCACTACTAGGGGTTACAAACACCCATTTATAAAAGATGTTCATAGGTGGAATTGCCATGAAATATTGTGTTTTTCCTATCAGGTTGGGTAAAAAAATTTCCAAAAATAATTGAGTATTAATATTTTATTTTTACTGATTGAAAATTAGTTATCCAAATTTAGAATTTAAATACAACATGATTGAGATGAAAATATTTCATTGGAATACCTAAAAAGGTAATTGAAAATTTCATAATTTCATGGTGAGTAATTATGACTTTTTTAAATTTTTTTTTTGTTTTTTTATGTTTTAATGTGTTTTAAAAATACACACCTACACAAAAGAAAAATATGAAAAAAAGATTGATGAAGAAAGTGGTAAAAAATGTATGAGAAGGGAAGAAGAATAATGAGATATAAATATAATGATAAGGAATAAGAATAGATAAATAGGGTGTTGAATGGAAATAGGTTCCACTAGTTCGGGTTTGGTGTGTTTGTATCTCTGTCCATATGTGGATCGATGGAAGTAGATGTTGTTTCTAGAGAATGTGTCCACTCTGTTGATGCTTTTGGGAATTTCCATTACCTAAAATAAAATCAAAATTATAAATCATTATTTATTAAATTAAAAACTAAAATTAAATTAAAATTTCATAAGACTAAAATGAAACATAGGTTTCCTCTCAAGAATCACTGATTTTATTTTGTCTACAACTAGATAGTTTCAGTTGACTACCAATAGTCTGATGGTAGAAACCATATTTTCTATACTCTAGTGGGCTTCAGGAAAATTTTTTCTTTTTGGAGGCCTAATTATTCATCATACAATTTATTTTCATCCTTTTTGTTTCACTTTAAATTCAATTGGGGTGGAAATAGAATGTGGGTATCCTCTGTTTTGTCCTCAACATGATGAATGATGTTGGCAAAAAGTGATGGATTTCTATTATTTGAAATTGAGGAATTTTATACAGTTAGGATGGTTACATTATTTAGGGTATTAATAACATGAAACTAGAGTATGATATCAAAGTTGTTTTTAACTCATTTTTTTCCTCATTTAAATATGTCTAGTAATGATGATCAGAAGATTCATAAGAAAGAGTAGATTTTTCAATACCCTCAATAACAATGTTTTTTCAAAATTATTGTGAATTTCAACCTCACCAATGATATATTTATTAATTAGTGAATAAATCTCACACACACTACTAACATTTGAACAAGATAAACACATTGGTTCAGGGTTCACCTCACATAAAACATAATTTTTTAAATTAGGTGTGGGAATGAATAGTTATTGGATAATTCGATTTGTTTCAAAAAAAGAGAATGCTAGTTCATTGTATACATTATCACACATGTTGGAGGGGTGGATATCAGATGTGAGAAAGTATTTGAAATTGTCTTCAAAATCCTTTAAATCGATGGAGATTACATGAGATGTGAATATGAAGTTCTCCATTTATGAATAAGGATGTAGAAGTCAAAAACTCATCTATCAATAAAACATGAGGAACATGATTGATCATTTTTAATACACTTTTAGATAGAATTTTGGAATAATTTATAAAAAATTAATATTGGTTCTCTAATAGGTATCTCTTGGATTTAATAATATTGAACTTGACCAGTTGGTCATCAAATTCCATGGATAAGATTCATGCATGGATATTAATTTTTGTTCTAGATGTCCCAATGAAAGTTCTTCATATAATCAAGAGAAATTGGAGATAATTATTCTCAACTTAAATTTAAATGACATATATGTCAGTTGGTAAGATAATTTCATTGAACCAGAAAAGGACATCCTCAATAATTCCCTCAGGATTAGCAGTGCATCGATTAGCTTGCTGGATGACAATACTCGTTGGGTGTAAAGGACCTAGGCCATAATTGGAGAAGATATATTTTTGCGTGAAATTTATTTAGGCCCATATGGCTATTATTACATCATCAAAGTTGGAAGTCCCTATTTGGCATGGACCTGTAATGGTCCCTAGATGTTTTTCAATTCATAGGAATGTATTACTGGGTTGTAATATTATAAATGGTTTTAAGATTAAAATTATTCGTTTCCAATTCATTAAAAAAATTGGAATAATTATGGATTTATTTGATGGAATCATATAGTGGAATGTTAACTTCAGCATGTCTAAACCTGTCAATAATTTTAGAATAAGGTTCATAGTGCTTCTTTTCCTTACAGACGGCTTGAGGAAAAGGAATTGGGTTTTTTAGAGGATTGAAAGAAGTTGAAGGAGTGGACATAGGTTCTTTTTCTGGGAGTTTGGTCAATTATTTGAATAGATCCACATTTAAAGGTGATTTTTTTGATTCATCATGATGAATATAGATTTATTATCTTGATCTATGTGAAATTGAAATTACATTACCATGGGGTGGGGAAAATAGTTATGTTGATAGTTCGTATGAATTGCATTATTATTGTTGAATGATGTGGGATGGATGTTGAACAGTTTCTATTTCAAGGTTTGTGAGTTTGGAATAGGTTAATGAGTAAGGATATTAACTGGAATTATCCTAAGGTGTCAGGGAATAATAGGCATGTCCCGCATTGGGATTTACTTGATTGGGATTGTGCAAAAGTTCATGTATTGGGTTTGGAATTGGGAAAGATATTTAGGATAGTGGAATCTTATCGGAGCAATTGGGGGAGTGATCCTTTGAGGTTCATGAATAAAAGGATAAGGCTATTGGATGTTACCACCACCTTGACCGTATTTTAATTGGTTTAGATATTGAGTATATAACTAATTTGTATGAGAAATGGGATTAACATCCCTACTCCAGGGTTAAATATAGAGAAGATGGGAAAAGAGAGGGGTTGTATGAGGTTTCTAATTAGATGACTTTATTGTTGGGGGGTGGTGTTCCTATGAGAGTATGTTTCATGGAGATCTATTGTCCTAGAACAATCAGGTGTATCCTCGTGAATTATTTAGAAAGTTTCAATTGGGTGATCTGGTGAGATATATATTCCACAATTCCAGATAGGTATAGGGAATATAGATTAGGGAGAAGATGATGTTGGGGATTTTCTAGCCATCTATAGTTGTCTCAAAAGACCTATATATTCACTCATTGAGGTTTTCATATTATTGGGATCTATGGATTTATTATCTTGGCCTTTTTTTACTTGAGAATGTACTCAAATATAGAATTTATTCATGTTTCAAACCATATTTATTTTGAGTTATTTCATAACTATATGAGTTTTTCCCTAAGAGAACCACCACATATAGTATCAATGTGAGTTTTCTGCATATCTATTAACCCCACATTGAAGTAATGGATCAAGATTTTCTTACGGATTTGGTGGTGTGAGTAGGTCACCAAATTTTTTTTGAACCTCTACCATTACTGATTTAGTGATTCAATGGAGAATTGAAGGATACCAATTATTTATATTTGGATAGAATTAGTTTGGGAAGAGGGTATAATTTTTCTAAGAAGATTCACTTCTGGTCATTCCATGTAGTTATGGAACCTGGAGGGAGGTAGTAGATCCATGACCTGGAAGAGTCATCTAGGGATAAATGTAATTCTTATAGACTGTTTTGTTCTTTTGAAACTCCTTGATGATTCATGGTATAACACACCACTAGTAACTCTTTGATATTAAGATGTGGATCCTCACCATATATCCCATGGAAATGAGGTATATGATGAATCAACCCCGATTTTAGTTTGAAACTAGTCTCAATATTTAGATATTTAAAACCAAGGGGTTTGTTATTCATATTAGGAGTATCGATTCCTTTATGTGTTTGTTCTTTAGGATTGGTTATATCCAGTTCTATTGGCTAGATAAAAAATTGTTCGGGAGTGATTTGATTATACCAAATGTTTCTCTTAATTTAGGGAATACTTTTCTCAATATATGTATTAAAAAAATATTATGGTTTATTGGGAGACTACACAGAATTATGATATTTCTAAAAAGGAGGAAAAATGGGGTTTTACTTTTTTATTTTAATTTTTATTTGAAGGAGTTTTTTTATGTGTTTATCATTTTTGGATTTTCGTTGTTTCTTGAACAAAACTAAAATACTACTGACTACTAAATGAACCAAACCTAGAAATGTAACAATTCAAAGCATGAAATATTGTCTCCTATCAACCGTTCAAAGGTATGGTTCTATTCTAAATGTATAGAGACACTCTGGTCGAATCCTTAGTGATGGTGTCAATTTTAGAGTCTATTTTTTTGTCTTTTGAATAAGGGGTTTGATTGTAGAGCATAATTGTGTTGATTAATTGATTGAGTTTGATTCAATAATTTAATAATAAATAGATGGAGTTCATAATTAAGGATTTAGTCTTGTGATATCCTTTAGGATTTTGAAATGTTTTATTAAATTGATATCGATTTTATGAGGTGATTTTGATCGGAACACCTAATGGTTTTGGCTTTAATCAAAGCCATAACTACAGTTCTAATCATTATCAAATCTCATTATTAGAAGGTTCAACATTTCATGAACCCATCTATAATTGGGGTTACAACAATCCATGTAATCCACATGTAACAAATATGTCATTAATATATACCATAAATTAATAGACATACATAATATTAATTAAACGAATGTTTGAATAAGATAAATCCCTCAATTACCTGACATCCCTAAATTATAAATCATCCCAATGAGATATTTACTATGAAATTTGGGTGTTTAATAATCAAATTGGATTATTTATTGTGATGGGTTGAATATATAATAAAAATAATAGGACAAGAAAAGTGGGGTTTGCCGAACACACACATGAAATGTGAAGAAAGGTAAAAACATAGTTTTGATTGAATTAGATTGTGATAAAATATAATGGTTTTTAACATGATTTATTCTATTTTAAAAAGGTTAATATTACACAACTAATGGGGGATGATAATTATAAATTATGACCAAGAAACATGCATTAATAGGTAATTGAAATAAACCATGAACATACACGATTATAATTAAAAACAATCGAAAACCAAAAAAAATATCCAAATTAGAGGAATGGTATGTTTTCTTGAAACCTAATCATGGAATGTTATCAGAGGCCAATGGAATGTCACTATTCTTGTCAAACCTCCACCTAAGTTTCTAAAATAATATCTATTTTCTAGCTGAGAATGAGTATCTATTTATAGTCAAATGTAGTGGACTGTTTTCATTCAAAAATTGCCCGTCAATTAGTCTCCATAATTTTACCATTCAAACAACTAAATGTGTAAAAATATTCTTATTAAAAGTTGTATATATGGATGGTTAATGACTACCCTAAAAATTTGGCATCTATTTGACTTTTGGAGCCAATGTAATGGAAATTTGAATAAACAATTTCCTTCTATCCATTTTAATCTAGGTTTTTTCAAAGTACATAATGTAATTGAGGTTTTGAATAGAAAGATACTTTAAAATAAGAAACATTTATTTTAAATTTTCATCCAACTATATCTTGTATTTTAAAATAAAAAATCTCATATAAATTGGATGTCTATAATAGGAAAAAATTGAAATATTATGTTCTAATTTTAATTCTCAGACAGAATGGTGGGCTGGAGGTCAAAGCATTAGTTGGGCCTATTTTTGGGTGGATTTGGGCCTAAAATATTTTTCCAATATGAATATTTTTTACTCATAAATTTTTATGGATAATCGAAGAATTCAGAAATCTGGATTGAGCCAATAAATTCAATATTCATGGTCTGTCCATTTTTCAAAACAGATCTGTTGGGCCATTTGTGTGACCTATATGGCCTTTTAATTAGCCGAATTAGACAACTATCCCATTTAATTATATGTTTTAGTTTTCATATGATACACTAAAAAATAAGAATCACATATTATTAATTATTATTTTAAAATCTATGAAAAAAACTATAGTTTAATTAAATGAACTCAAAAGATGCTCTTCTTTTATGATTATGATCAAAACATGAACATTGATTTTAAATTAATTATTTTTCACTTGAAAATAATAATATGGGAGTAATGTAAAATAATGAATGAATATGTATTATCAGTATCCAATAGAGAGGTATGTTTTTAATTTTTTTAATTTTCATTTGTGAATTCAATTTTATCAAATAATTTCATTAATTTTTTTAAGTTGTTTCATATTTTTTGAATATGGTACTTTGGACATTTGAAATCATATATGATGAATAAAGATAAAAAGGCCCTCTTTTAGAAGGATACATAGCTGAAGAGTGCATGACATTCTATTCTACGTATTTGGATGTGATTGAGACTAGATTCAATCATGTCGGACATACTGACAACATCTCCAATAATTCTAATTCTAAATATCAGTCATTAGTATTTACAACTATTGAATGACTAATTAGAACGGGGTTAAATTTCACATTGATTGAATTTTATTTTTTACTATCACATATATTAGTGCTACAAAATTGTGTTATTTCATATCCATTTTTTGAAGAATTGAAAATGAAAAAAAGACCCAACTAAGGGGTCGAGCTCGAAATGAGATGGAATTAACAAAATCTGTTAATAAAGAGATTTTCGAATATTTCACCCATCATGTAAGCATATAAACAAATTCATATAAATAAAATGTAGTAATTTTTTCTATGTTAAAAGTTTCGACTTATATATTTGTTTTGTAGATAATGAATGTTGAAAATCGAGTGGAAATTTCAAATTATTTAATGTTTTTTAACTCAAGGTCCTATAAGGTATGCTAATAGATTTGATACCTATAATATTCAAGGGTTTAGGTTTCATATAATTTATCACTACGAAGACTTGAATACTATGAATATTTGTGTATTTTCATTTTTATAGGAGGGATACTATGGGATTCTTAATGATATAATTGAATTAAACAATCATGAACATTTTCCAGTTTTCTTATTCAAATTAAAATGTGTCAACATTGATAGGGGTATAATGAAATATTCATTAAATTTTACTTCTATGAACTTCTATCGTTTTAGCGATAATGTTGAGAATACAGAACATGATCCATTTATATTGGATTCACATGTGACGATGGTTAATTATGTGGATGATGAAATAGATAAATGTTGGAGTGTTGTTGTGAACTTAATGCATAGAGACTTATATGATGTGGGGGTAGAAGATCAATTGGTGCTTTGTGAAAATGATCCTCATTAGACACAAAACATTGAATAGTTTTTTCTTGAAAATATATAAATAGAAGAACATGAAAGAGAGAGTGAAAACGAAGGACTTGTCCCATTGATGGTTGATAATAATGAAGATAATTGAGATTTTGATAATTGAATATTTAAATTTGTAATGAAAATATATTACAAATTCTCATTGGTAAGTATTAATTACATATATACATTGTTCTAGTTTATCATTTTCTTTTTTTTTTACTTTTACTTTTGCCTTTTTTATACATTTAATATATCTTAGCTGTTTGATATATAGGAATGTTGAGAACAAAACAAATCATGATCCTATTGGATTAGCATCTTTGAGCATTCCACAATTACCTTCATCTTATATGGATCCTAGTCATTCTATATTACATGAGACTGGTAGTGGGATAGTGACACTACCAAAATCTCGGGTAATATTATTTGGAAACTTTCTTGTGAGATGGAATGCTTTTCCATTAACTTCTTCCATATTATTTTTGTGAAAAAATTGTAAAAAACTAAATAAAAACAGGACACTATGTAACCAAAAAACAAAACGTATAAAAACTAATACTCTACTATAAAAATCACAGTTAAATTATTATTGACCATGAAATACATGAAAATTTACCTAATGGCCATTAATTAATTTATTGACTGTTTAACCCACTGCCAATAGTAAAAACCCAGAGCATAGAATATTTTTGATTGTGGTGAACTTCTTATAATAGATTCCAGCACCTAGTTCCTTTTAGAAGAGAACATGGTGCAGGTGCGAGGCAGACTGGTCATGAGGTGTGGTCTCACTAGATATGGAATGATGGGTTGAGTGAATATATAGGGCTTTAAATAGTACACCACTGGTTAGGGTGTGCTAAATCATTAATTTTATTACCAATATATTAATTATACAGTTATAATTTTTTAAAAATAATTAATGATTACAAAATTTATCATAGTACGACAACCGCATATTGATTAATGAAATATAAAAAATGATTACACCTCAATATAATTTACGGTTTTCATATGATGTCAGTAAATATATTTTTAATTCTTTAATACAATAAAATTCATGTTTAACAGTCTAAAAGAAAACAAAATACCTCATATTGATGTGAAACACTGGGATAACCATCATTTAATTATTTGTGACATGTGTGAGAAAAAAAGTTCATTCAACATGTGGTTTACACAGAATGAATTAATTAGAAAATTTAAAAGATATTAATTTATTAGAAACATGAAAGAAGGGGTAAATACTAGGAAAATAATGTCATATTTTACAGAAATCAGGGGACAATGACTGTATATTTATGTTTGAAATTTGGGAAATGATGGAATGTCATTCTCAATAATCAATTTTTTATTATAGTTGTAAAGGTTTTTTAGGGTTTTAATATAATAAAACAAGCATGGATCGGTCAGAAACATAGAGAATGACCTCATATAGATGTGGACTCATTGGAAACCCCCAATACGTTATTTTAGATGTGTAAATGAAAAAAACATCTTAATATGTTACATGAGGATGTCAGAATAACTCAGTAACAATTTATTAAATGTACAGAAACCATTAAAAAATTGTTGTAGGTCAAAATAACGAAAAAGATATTTCATTTACCTAAAATTAGGTTAAAATGATGATACATTTACTCATGAAATGATGTATCTAATTAAAAATCATTCTGAATGAATTTTTTCTCATTCTAGATGTAAATACGTTTTTTGTGTTTTAAAAGAAAAAAAACATGCATGTAATGGTCAAAACCATATAAAAAGACATCATATTGACATGAAATCATTGTAAAACCACAACTGAATTATTTATCACATGTATGCATATACAACATGTTAATCCTAATGTTGTGTGGTCAGAATGAATTAGTAAATACTTCTTAAGTGTAAATAAACAAATGAAAACTAACATTAAGGGTCAAAACTAATAATATGACTTCACATTTCTCTGAAAAATGGGACAACGACCATATATTTAATTGTGAAATTTAGAAATGGATAACACGTCATTATGAATGATGAATTTCCCATTAAAGTCGTAAACATTATTTTATTATTTTAAAACAATAAAAATTTTGTGGAATAGTAAAAATAATAGAAAATGAAAAATAATTGATGGAAAATCATCAAAAAACACTAATATGTTTTGATGATTTGTACACAAAGGTAAAAATTTAATCTGATGTGCTGTGTGGTCTTAATGACTCTGTAACAACTTCTTAAAGGTATAAACATAATTACAAACAAGTGATTTTGTGTAAAAACTATAAAAACAATGTTATATTTCACTAAAATCATGGGAATATGACCATATATTTTAGGTAGAAATGTATGAAATGATGGAATGACATTATTAATGATGGTTTTTTACTTTATAGTAATAAAGGATGATTTGGTGTTTTAAAACACTAAAATGTGTTGGGTACAATAAAAATCATAGAATATGACTTCATAATGATGTCAAATCATTGAACAACCACCTCTATGTTATTTTTGACATGTAATCATAGAAAACATGTCATTATTATGTGTGGTGTTGTTTAAATCACTCTATGACCACTTCTGAGGGGTATAAAAACCTTTAAAAACTAGTCATAGGGGGTCAAAACTATATAAAAAATATCTGATTTCCTTGAAATCAGGGTAAAATGACCATATATTTAATTTTGTAGAAACTAATGGCACATAATTCTAAATTATGGTTTTCCTATTATGGCTGTAAAATCTTTTTTAGTGTATTAAAACACTAAAACATGCATGGAATGGTCAAAACCATAGAAAACAACCTTATATTGATGTGAAATCATTGTAAATCCACCAATTAGAAATTTTTGTGTTTTATATGCAAGAAATTCATTAATTAAATTTAATAACTCATTAGAAAATTTAAAATGATATAAATGTTTTGAAAACATGGATAATGGTTAAAAAATAGGAAAATAGTGTCAATTTTTCCAGATATCCAGGGAAATTGACTATATTTTTAATTATGAAATATAGGAATTGACGGCATGTCATTATGAAGGAAGGTTTTCTAATTATGGTTGTAAATGTGTTTTTAGTATTCTAAAACACTAAAACATGCATTGAATGGTTAGAACTGTAAAAAACAACAACATATTGACATCGAATTATTGTAAAATGATCATTGTAATATTTTAGACGTTAATGTATAGAGAACATGTCAATATGAGGAACAATGTGATCAGAATGACTTAGTAATGACTTCTTAAAGGCATAACATCCATTAAAAATTAGTTCCATAGAGTCAAAACCAAATAAACGATGTTTGGATTCCTCAAAATTAGTGGACAATGATGTTATATTTAATTGAGAAATCTATAAATTGGTGAGATGTCATTTTGATTGACGTTTTTTCCATTATAGTCATAAATGCATTTTTAGTGTTTTAAAACACTAAAACATGCATAAAATGATCAAAACATATAAAATAACCACCTATTAATGTCAAATCATTGGAAAATCACATCAATGTTATTTTCATTATTCACACACAAACAAAATGTCAATCTAATGTGTGGTGTGGTCAGAATGAATCAGAAACCATTTCTTAAAGGTACAAAAGCCATTAAGAATATGTGTTGGGGGTCAATTCCAAGAAAACAATGTCAGGTTGCTCTGAATTATGGGACACTAACCTCATATTTAATTTTAAAATGTAGAAAATGATGAAACATCATTCAGAATGATGGTTTGGCCTTTATGGTCATAAATTAATATTTAGTGATTTAAAACACTAAAATGTGAATGGAATGTTCAAAACCATGGATTACGACCACAGAGTTATGTCAACACAATTGAAAACCACTGGTAAGTAATTTTTGAAATATAAGACATTATGTTTTATCAATGCCTTCAAAAAAATTTTTTAATTAAAATTCATGAACACCACACATTACTTTTAAAATAATTTTGAATATTTACTTATTTGTTTTCAGTTTAAAGTGTTGAATCTTATCATAAATAGGAATTTTTAGGTTTGGAAATTGTTTTGCATTATATATTTTTTTTAATGTTAAAAATCATTTTGTTTGATTAATAAGATAATAAATTTTATATATATTATTCTGAATGTATCCTGTGTCTTTTCTTTTTCTCATTGATTTTCTTAAATATTATGGTTTTTATTTTAGGTAGAAGATGCTTGTAGTTGAAAGGATGTTGTCCATTTCTATACACTACATTCTTTAGATTGTAGTCATAATGGTTCTATGTTTTTGTGGTATGTTAAAATTTTATCAATTCTCACACAATAATTATGATTTATTATGTTTAGTTTAAATATTCATTTTATTTTTTGTTACAATTGATGTATAAAATGGTTAGTTTTAGTTGATGAAATTTAGTAGAGGAAGTAATATAGAATGAAGGTCGTGATATTGATTTTTATTAGACATTATGTGGATGTAGTGGAGGCATAAAAATGTACTGGTTGACATATGTATTGGTTGACTAGAATTGAGGTTATAATGACCGTGGATGTTTAAATATTTGTTATAGATGTATGACATATGTATGATGGTTTAGCATATACTCATGTTTTAGTTTATTATGTGTAACTTTTTTATATTTACAATTTTTTTAGATATTTTTTTAAAAAAAATATGTTTTATAAGAAGTTTCTACTAACCATTGCTAAATAAGGTAAATAAAATATTTTGATAGGTATTTAAGATTAAATGCTACTAAAACAAATAACTACTAAACATCTCAGCCACAGTTCTTTAAATTTTTTAAAATATTTCTCTGGGATTGTTTTTATAAAAAATAGCCAAAAAATACTTGAAAAATGATACATATTAATACTACTATGAAATTAATGAAACTGCCGCTAAATGACTAGTGACCATGAAATATGCTGTGGTTTTTCAAACTGTCACGATACTAATAGACGTTAGTTTAAACTACTTATAGTCCAAAAATATTGCAACTACTTACCCTTTTTAATTTTATTTTTAAATATAGGACTTCAGAGATGCTACTCAGATTCTTGGTATGATGATTACTCATGATATGTGGAATCAAAAGATTTGGCTATCTCATGAGCAGTAAATTGAGAATGTTCTTAAACAATTCAAAATGAGAAAGGAAAAACTAGTTAGAAATCCATTTGCAAGTCATTTCAAGATCATGACATACCAGAGTCCATAAACTGAGAATGAAAAAGCATAGTGGAAAAAGGTTCATTATCGGTCTATAGTTGACAGTCAAATATTTGTTATTAAGTGAACAAGACAAGAGATTACTCACACTGTTGGTATTGTTAGTATATTCTTATTGAATCTAGAAAAATATAATTGGAGTATAGTCTAATGGATATTAATGTGTATTCATGATAAATCCTATCATTTTTTCTATTTTCGAAATGGTTAACCTGTTTTGGAAAAATACATAGATACTTATATGGATGAAAATAGTGACAGAATGAAATCAATATCTGGGTACTTATTATCATTCGTAGGGGAAGTAGTCTCATGTAAATATAAACTATAGAAGTTTTTTTTCTTGTATACCAAAAAAGTATGGTATATCACAGTCATTAAAGCTTGCAAAAAGATTCTGTGAATAAAGAAGTATTTATAGGACATGAGATAGAGTCTAGGAAATTTTATTCTCGATAAAGATAGTCAAAGAGCTATAATCTCAGCAAGAACCTAACATTTCATTCCATTCCCAAAATCATCAACATAAAATCTCACTGGATCACGATTATAATAGAAGAATGATTGTTTAATGTTTTGAAATTTCACATTAATAATAACGTGGATGTAGATACCCAAATCCTGACGTACATTGACATTACATTACATTTTCGGAATACTTAGTACATAACAAAAACACACACACAAGGACCGTAATAGTATAGTGTCTTTGGAAACTCGTAATATAATCTTCTAATCGTGGTGAAAGATCTTCAATATCTCCCATAAATATCTTCTTTTTTTACCTAAAACCTTTATTTATATCCTGGGGAAAAGAAAACATAAAAGGGTGAGCTCAAATGCTCAGTAAGGGTAGACAAAAGAAATATCAATCACATCATATTCATAAGAACATAACATTTTGGAAATCTTAACCTGCAAAAGATATCATAGTTTCATAACATGGAATAAATCATGGCAGTGAAATGTAATCAAAATAATCATAATGTAAAACATGAAACTTTGTGGCATACACACATAATCATAGAGATTCATTTCTTGTTTGTCAAGACTCATTTCCAAGACTATCTTATTGGACAAAGTCCATTTCTGAACTGAGTCACCCTCGTTTCAGTCCTGTTTCACTGAACCGGTATAACCTACCGTTCCAGCCATGTCTATCTCATGGGATATAAAATCTTTACCCAATGCATTGGAGGGATATATAGGTCCCACCCATCTCATAATGAAACCATTCTTGTGTGTTCCACAAAAATCATAAATCATACATCATTGCATAACCCATATAATAAAAATGGGAATCTTTAAACATCGTGACGTCATAAAACAATTCATATAAGATAAATAAATTCATAAAAATATTTCCATCACAACATAATCAAATCCATGTAATAATTGGGATATAAACAAAAACCTTTATTATCTTAGATGGAAAATAATTTTGATAAAACACATGAACTCCATTCTTGAGGAAAATATCATTTCTAATTCAAAAACATTTTTCCTTTCTTAACATGTCATACAATTTTAAACTAAAATAAGTTGATTAAAAATAAACTTGAAAAATTGTAAAGGAAGATTCTTGGAAATTTTGTTTTAAAAATCCATTCATTCCGTATAAGTTAAAAAAAATTCTTCTCGTACTTTTGTAGGAAAAGTCAAAAAGTACCTCGTACGAAAGATTCCTTTCATATCTTTTACTAAAAACTCACCAAAGGGTAAAATTAGATTTAAACAATTGTAGGTGGATGGAAATAATATTACATATTTAGGAAACATGGATGTGGATGATAAAATACACCCCAGTAAATGCCAAAGTATAAACAATCTCGGATAAAAATGAGATTGTGATATTTCCCTTACCTTAGGTCCGATTTGCTTCGTAAGAGTCCGAACCTCCTGTATAATGATTTAAATCATGTTATTGGCTTATTCCAGAATCATATTCATTGTTATTATATCATATATGGTCCACTTATGACTTTATATTACCCGTTCTTTTGTAAATTCATGTTAAAGTAGCGTTTTGGGTAAAATCGTCTCATTTGTCGTTCGTGTTTTTAACTTGTAATTATTAATATGATTACTTGGATCATGATTACTTATATACAGAATGTAAAACATGATTTATATATAATATATATTCAGAATATATATATATATATAATATATCGATAAATGGAATGAAATACACCGTTCATGGAGACAGTAGTTCGTACGTACGCATGAACGTTGTTTTCGTTTCCTTATTGAATTGAATGGAATTAAGTAGATGACATACATATAAATATACATAAATCCAGTATCATTATTATGTCATATATTTCATTAGTACTTATTATATATACTTTATAATCATTCATGAATGGTTAATCATTGAGAATGAATCTCATCGCGTCGTGGAGACGGTAGTCCGTACGTACGCACGAGCGATGATATCGTTCTCATGGTCGTGGAATTGTGTTGAAGTGTATGTATACTATTTCAGTATCAATATCACTTTATAATAATCATATATAGTTACTCATTACACCATTATACCCATTCAATTAAGGTGGTGGCGGAAAATAGATTACACCACGGCGTGGAGACGGTATTCCGTACATACGCACGTGTGGTGATTTCCTTTTTCCGTAGGATGGATAGAAGGTTAATTAAGGTTGTTTCATATTTATAATAACATATCAGTATGTAATTAATACTGATGTTATTACATTATCATGAATCAACTAAAGAAGAAGAAGTTGAAGTAGAAAGAAATTGAAAAGATCGGTAATGGATATTACCTCTTCTTTGAAACGCCTCTTTGAATCCTCCACTTAGGGAACTAAGATTGGTCTTTGAAGAAGACCAGGACCTCTAGGATTATTATAGGGAAGTGGAGAAGGGATTTTGGCAGGGGTTGGCCGAGCTTGAGTGCTCAAATTGGTGTGAGGAGGAGGGGGAGGAGGTGTCCTTTTATAAGGGAGGAGAGGGGCACCTTAGGAATATCTCAAAATATTATTTTATATTAAAGTCAAAATCGGTTTGTAATGGTTCCAAAGGGTCCTATTTCAAAGGTAAAGTAGGGATGGGTCAAACTCCTATCAACCAATAGTATTTAGACAAGTTTAGGTCATTATTTTAACCTTATCAATTAGATTTAACTCTAAGTTAAATAATTTAACTTTTACCGTGACGTTTTGTTTTCTTACATTATATGGTTAATACACTTACTATAACATGCCAAACGAACCCCAGGTTGTTGATTATTAATATATATATACTTATCTAAGTAATTTGGCCGAACCATAGATTTTTATGAATAAAATTACAATTAATAATATAATATTTGATTTAAAAACTATTTTGTGTCAATTTTGACACTATTTGATATATGATTATTGTGATAGTCATAACAGAATTATATGTTCTAAAAAAGTTGATTAAATCAACACTAATATATCATAGTAACCTATAAAATTATTGGAATTCATAAAAAGTCTTAAATTACACTTATTGTTTTATTTATAATATCAATTATGTCAATATTTCATTAATAAGATAATTACTGCATCATCTTTGTGTCATAAATAAATTAACTTATTTGATTTCTAAAAATTACAAATAAACTACCATTATGTAGGGAATCGTTTTATCTTTCTAATGAATATTTACAATCGAATTTATCTTATGTATAACCCTATATTAAAAATGTTTTAGTAAATAAACATTGATTTTAACTCTTTTAACTCTTATTTGAATTAAATAATAATAAATGTCCTAATCTAATCCAACTGGGCCTAAATGGTCATATTTTATTCCTAAGCTTGTTTTTGGTCGAATTACACTTATCCAATAGAATTTGGACATGTGGTATGGTAATAATAATACCATGTTTACCCTTAATTACCCTATTTACTTTTAACCGTGGTAAATAAAAGTAAAAAGTTACTATTCACCAAAAATTATTTTCATCTCATTGAATCACATTTTACTCCTTGATATTAACCGTGTCTCTTGGATTTTCGAAATTCTATTCACAGAAGCGGTAAAATTATGTTTTATGCAAAATTCAGTTTTTAACCTACCACTTAGTGGTTTCACTATTCATCAAAAATTGATGTTTTTCAGAAAAATGCCAAAATTTCACCCTAAGCTATAATTGATATTATGAATTAAAAAATGATTTCTATTTTACAAAATTCCCAGAATATAAGTTGCATTAATTAATTTTATAATTAATTTTCGCTGTCACAACAAATAGCGTGTTTTTAAGAGATAATAACTATCAAAAGATTAACACTTGTTTATGTCTGGTGTAAATGTGAAATTACATCCAATGACCATCATTGTATTGAATTGTAAAAATATATTCTAAATATAATTTAAAACCACTCAAATTAATAATTTATCACTATTAATTATTTCGATTAAAAACGTTGTTTTTAATTAAAATTTAGTAATTTTCACTATTCATCAGAATATGAAAGTTATCCGAAAAGTACCAAAATTTCACCTTAGGATAAATTTGATACTCAAAATCCAAAAATGAAGTCCATTTTGAGAGATAAAATTTCTAAAATTTTAAAAGGTGGTTATTACTATTCATAAAGCCTAGTTTTAATAATATTTTAATAGCATATCGTTGTTTAGTGAAACTCGGTATTGCGTACTACACACACTATCAAGGAAGGTCGTGATTTCGTGTAATGAAAGGAAAGTCAAGGATGCGTGTTGTGCAAGCTCCATTTGGTGTAGCGTACAACACAAGACTTTAATGAAATTAAAAAGAATACTTTTCATAAAATCTCGGGGTGTTACATTCTACCCCCCTTAAAATGAATTTCACCCTTGAAATTCGTCGGGGTTATAAATGGTTTACTATTACAATGTTTCTTTAATATAAACCCACATCGTAAAAAGTAATACCAAAACCAATTTTTAAAAACAAAAGTATGAAACGTAACGGTTACCCAAATAAACTAATAACTGGGTTTCCACATAGGTGAAAATATGGATATGGAAGAGAAATCTAACCATCATGTTCTGATGGAGAGTGGTAGAGAACATGGCTATGGAAAAGCCAGCAATCACAAAGCCATAAATTTGTGATGATCTAGGGTACCATCTAATTCATTGGATATAAGGGCACTAGGACAACATTTTTGGTTTTCAATATCATTTCCCTAAAGTTGAAATTTTGAATTAGAATAAATACTTACTTTATTTTGGTACAATCTCACTGTTGTTCGTGCCTTGAACAATTTCAACTTCATCTCTTAAATAAATGAAGTTGAATTTGTTATTCGTGATGTGTTAGCAGATCATATAATAGAATGACGGGTCATTCCATCTGTCTCAAACAAAAGGTTAGAAAAAATTATATACATAAGTCGATCTATAGTGAGATTAATCATATATGGTTCCTAAAATGGACTTATACTTCATATATCATACTGCTTAATATAATAAAACTAGTTTCTACTAAACAAGGACTTCCTGTAGGCCAGTGGTAGGCGATAAAGGCTAGTCGCACTTCGATTGTGGGATCGATTTCCACGGCCTTGTCCGACGCGATGGGCTGTCGCCCATCCTGTAGGTTGTCCTTTTTCTAAAACTATATTACTATAACATCCCATCAATAATATCGAAAAAACTTCCATCCTTAAACAAAACTAACTTATGTCCAACATAATCCATTCCAATATTTAGGCTTATCCATAATACTGCAGTCCAATCTCAGAGATTTAATACCATCATTTATCCCCATATATCATAAGACATATCTTTGTTGGTCACATTCCAAACATTCAAAGTCCTTAATCATGTATTCTCTTGAATACCTTAGTGAAAACATGAATGCAGTAAAAAGTTAACAACTTCCTCATACCAAAATCCTCAAAATTCTATATACTCAAACCATGATATCACTTAATCCTTATATCAATAATTAGCTCATGAATACTGTCAAACATTTCATTTTCTCCTTATCCCTTCATTATGGGCATATTATCTACCTTCCAAAATATTTGAATCACTTTTCATGGTTACCGGTACCTTAAAATTATTGAAGACCACAATAGACCAATACATAAATATTTCAATACACCATAAAAGTACCTCAACAACATTATTCCTGAATACCAATACATAAACACTTCAGTCCATCCACTTCAATGATTGTCCTGGAAGAAGTCATTCCTTGATTTAGAAGTAACTTTTTAGGTCAGGGCATTGAGTTGGGTAATGCCCATGTTCTCCGCAAATAAGACATTGAACTCCATAACAGTCTATCACTCTATGACCCTTTTCTCCACACAGATAACATCGGTCCCTCCATTTGAGGTATTCCTCAAGGTTCTTCTTCCCTTCTCTAGAAATCTCAATCTACCTTTCTTTATGCTCCTCAACATGCGAACATGCATAATGGTTTGTCTTCCTCTTCTTTGATGAATTAGTCATTTAACTAAATTTCACCTGGTTAATCATATATCGCGATGACTGATTTGGCATAATCACAAGATATTTATCTCTAGGAATTACACAATTTTTTTGCTCATAGTCACCAATTTTTTCATTTGATTCAATGTTAACCGAATTCCTTCTAGTTCCCTCCATTAACTAAAACACAAAAAGAATCTTGTGAGAGAAAAAAATCATTCTAGGGAAAACAACATAGTAAAGGGGAAGTACCCTCAATATCTAACATCTTAGGTTAAATTCTAAGATCGTTACTGTAGTTCTAGGACTGTTTCTTATACGTATACTTATCCTTAGGGACATCCCTAGACATACCTTAGAAATATCTCTAGGGATCTCACTAACGCTTTCGCATCCTAGTTTACAAAGGTTGACTAAACCTTTCCTCTGATACCAACTGTAGAGACCCAATGCCTGACGTACATTGACATTACATTACATTACATTTGCGGAATACTTAGTACATAACAAAAACACACACACAAGGACCGTAACAATTTAGTGTCTTTGGAAACTCGGAATATAATCTTCTAATCGTGGTGAAAGATCTTCAATATCTCCCATAAAGATCTTCTTTTTTTTACCTAATACCTTTCTTTATATCCTGGGGAAAAGAAAACATAAAAGGGTGAGCTCAAATGCTCAGTAAGGGTAAACAAAAGAAATATCAATCACATCATATTCATAAGAACATAACATTTTGGAAATATTAACCTGCAAAAGAGATCATAGTTTCACAACATGGAATAAATCATGGCAGTGAAATGTAATCACAATAATCATAACTTAAAACATGAAACTTTTTTTCATACACACATAATCATAGAGATTCATTTCTTGTTAGTCAAGACTCATTTCCAAGACTATCTTAGTGGACAAAGTCCATTTCTGAACCGAGTCACCCTCGTTTTAGTCCTGTTTCACTGAACCGGTATAACCTACCATTCCAGCCATGTCTATCTAATGAGATATAAAATCTTTACCCAATGCATTGGAGGTATATATAGGTCCCACCCATCTCATAATGAAACCATTCTTTTGTGTGCCATAAAAATCATAAATCATACATCGTTGCATAACCCATATAATAAAAATGGGAATCTTTAAACATCGTGACGTCATAAAACAATTCATATAAGAAAAAAGAATTCATAAAAATATTTCCATCACAACATAATCAAATCAATGTAATAATAGGGATAGAAACATAACCCTTTATTATCTTATATGGAAAATAATTCTGATAAAACACATGAACTCCATTCTTGAGGAAAATATCCTTTCTACTTCAAAAACATTTTTCCTTTCTTAACATGTCATAAAATTTTAAACTAAAATAAGTTGATTAAAAATATACTTGAAATATTGTAAAGGAATATTCTTGGAATTTTTTTTTAAAAAATCCATTCATTCCGTATAAGTTAAAAAAACATTCTTCTCGTACTTTTGTCGGAAAAGTCAAAAAGTACCTCGTACGAAAGATTCCTTTCATATCTTTTACTAAAAACTCACCAAAGGGTAAAATTGGAATTAAAAAATTGTAGGTGGATGGAAATAATATTAAATATTGACGAAACATCGATGTGGATGATAAAATACACCCCAGTAAATGCCAAAGTATAAACAATCTCAGATAAAAATGAGATTATGATATTTCCCTTACCTTAGGTCCGATTTGCTTCGTAAGTGTCCGAACCTCCTGTATAATGATTTAAATCATGTTATTGACTTATTCCAGAATCATATTCATTGTTATTATATCATATATGGTCCACTTATGACTTTATATTACCCGTTCTTTTGTAAATTCATGTTAAAGTAGCGTTTTGGGTAAAATCGCCTCATTTGTCGTTCGTGTTTTTAACTTGTAATTATTAATATGATTACTTGGATCATGATTACTTATATCCAGAATGTAAAAAATGATTTATATATAATATATATTCAGAATATATATATATATATATATATATAATATCTATAAATGGAATGAAATACACCGTTCATGGAGACGGTAGTCCGTACGTACGCATGAACGCTGTTTTCGTTTCCTTATTGAATTGAATGGAATTAAGTAGATGACATACATATAAATATACATAAATACAGTATCATTATTATGTCATATATTTCATTAGTACTTATTATATATACTTTATAATCATTCATGAATGGTTAATCATTGAGAATGAATCTCATCGCGTCGTGGAGACGGTAGTCCGTACGTACGCACGAGCGATGATATCATTCCCATGGTCGTGGAATTGTTTTGAAGTGTATGTATAATATTTCAGTATAAATATCACTTTATAATAATCAGATATAGTTACTCATTACACCATTATACCCATCTAATTAAGGTGGTTGCGGAAAATAGATTACACCACGGCGTGGAGACGGTATTCCGTACGTGCGCACGCGCGGTGATTTCCTTTTTCCGTATGATGGATAGAAGGTGAATTAGGGTTGTTTCATATTTATAATAACATATAAGTATTTAAGTAATACTGATGTTATTACTTTATCATGAAACAACTAAAGAAGAATAAGTTGAAGAAAAAAGAAATTGAAAAGATCGTTAATGGATATTACCTCTTCTTTGAAACGCCTCTTTGAATCCTCCACTTAGGGAACTAAGATTTGTCTTTGAAGAAGACCAGGACCTCTAGGATTACTATAGGGAAGTGGAGAAGGGATTTTTTCAGGGGTTGGCCGAGCTTGAGTGCTCAAATTGGTGTGAGGAGGAGGGGGAGGAGGTGTCCTTTTATAAGGGAGGTGAGGGGCACCTTAGGAATATCTCAAAATATTATTTTATATTAAAGTCAAAATCGGTTTATAATGGTTCCAAAGGGTCTTATTTCGAAGGTAAAGTGGTGATGGGTCGATATCCTATCAACCAATAGGATTTAGACAAGTTTAGGTTATTATTTTAACCTTATCAATTAGATTTAACTCTAATTTAAATAATTTGACTTTTACCGTGACTTTTTTGTTTTCTTGTATTATATGGTTAATACACATACTATAACATGCCAAACGAACCCCAAGTTGTTTATTATTAATATATATATCCTTATCTAAGCCATTTGTCTGAACCTTAGATTTTTAGGAATAAAATAAAAATTAATAATATAATATTTGATTTAAAAACTATTTTGTGTCAATTTTGACACTATTTGATATATGATTTTTGTGAAAGTCATAACAGAATTATATGTTCAAACCAAGTTGATTAAATCAACAATAATATATCATATTAACCTATAAAATTAGTGGAATTCATAAAAAGTCTTAAATTAGACTTATTTTGGTATTTATAACATCAATTATGTCAATATTTCATTAATAAGATAATTACTGCATCATCTTTGTGTCAAAAATAAAATAAATTATTTGATTTCTAAAAATTACAAATAAAATACCATTATGTAGGGAATCGTTTTATATTTCTAATGAATATTTACAATCTAATTTCTCTTATGTATAACCCTATATTAAAAATGTTTTAGTAAATAAACATTGATTTTAACTCTTTTAACTCTTCTTTGAATTAAATAATAATAAATGTCCTAATATAATCCAAGTGGGCCTAAATGGTCATATTTTATTGTTAAGATTGTTTTTGGTCGAATTACACTTATCCAATAGAATTTTTACATGTGTTATGGTAATAATAATATCATTTTTACCGTTAATTATCCTATTTTCTTATAACCGTGGTAAATAAAAGTAAAAAGTAACTGTTCACCAAAAATTATTTTCATCTCATTGAACCACATTTTAGTCCTTGATATTAACCTTGTCTCTCAGATTTTCTAAATTCCATTCACAGAAGTTGTAAAATTATGTTTTATGCAAAATTCAGTTTTTAACCTACCACTTAGTGGTTTCACTATTCATCAAAAATTGATGTTTTTCAGAAAAATGCCAAAATTTCACCCTAAGCTATAATTGATATTCCGAATTCAAAAATGATTTCTATTTTACAAAATTCACAACATATAAGTTGCATTAATTAATTTTATAATTAATTTCCGCTGTCATAACAAATAGCGTGTTTTTAAGAGATAATAACTATCAAAAGATTAACACTTGTTTATGTCTGGTGTAAATGTGAAATTACATCCAATGACCAACATTGTATTGAATTGTAAAAATATATTATAAATATACTTTAAAACCACTAAAATTAATAATTTATCACTATTAATTATTTCGATTAAAAAAGTTGTTTTTAATTAAAATTTAGTAATTTTCACTATTCATTAGAATATGAAAGTTATCCAAAAAGTACCAAAATTTCACCTTAGGCTAAATTCGATACTCCAAATCCAAAAATGAAGTCCATTTTGAGAGATAAAATTTCTAAAATTTTAAAAGGTGGTTATTACTATTCATGACGGCTAGTTTTAATAATATTTTAACAGTGTATCGTTGTTTAGTAAAACTCGGTATTGCGTACTACACACGCTATCAAGGAAGGTCGTGATTGCGTGTAATGAAAGGCAAGTCAATGATGTGTGTTGTGCAAGCTCCTTTTGGTGTAGCGTATAACAGAAGACTTTAATGAAATTAAAAAGGATACTTTTCATAAAATCTCGGGGTGTTACAGTGGAAACCATGATGATGAAGGTTCAACTGAAAGAGAAGAATAGAGTTTTCAAGGAGAATGTTGTTCTAGCCTCTATCCCAAATTGGTCATGAGATGGACATTTTATGGGGTCACAATCAATTATGGGGAAAATAAAAAAAGGGTAAAATCGAAATTATACTTTTATTCTTCAGTTTGAAACAATCCAAACCATCATAGTGGATGTGAAACAGGAGGTATTGATGAATTAAATGGTAGATTAATAACCCAAACAACCAAATAAAAATTAGGTTTTCCTTCATGTATAAAATGGGATTGAATCCAAATTAAATTTAAAGAATAAAAACCTAATGTGTACTTTGAAGTTTTAACTAGAGATGAAATAAATAATTGTCCCTCATCCTTGGGGAAAAATAAAATATTAATAAAAACATGAAAATCATTTGTGTAAATCCATTTTTCATTCATGGTATGTGTGTTTTAATCACCAAGAACCTCTATTGTCTCCAAAAATACATTTCAAAAATAATTTAGAAGAGAGGGAGTTGTCCTATACAACATATTCTTCAGAAAATATTCAAAGAAGATTCTATCTAAGAAACCACTCATCCTTACCCATTAAACCCCATAGTTTCATCATTAGATTGAGAAACAGTTACACAATAAACCAATATTCTAAAAATGTTTTTATTTTCATTTTTTTAAAATATTCCTTGAACTGGTGACAACAATGTAGACATGCACCATCCCTAGCACACTAAGAATGTGGAAAACCCATACAGTTAGTGGATGGAGGTCGATCGGGATCCTTGGACACTTAGCAGGATGGTGATAGATGGAGGTCATTGAATAGAGACAGAGATGATAGAAGATGAACCATATGAGGGTATAAGGGAGGTCGGATGGTTTCGTTTTTCGAACGTGATGCACACCAGGTGTAATAGAGATTGTGATTGTGGGGCCGGTTCATGGAAGAGATGTAGGAGTGGACTCTTGTGCAACTAGGAGTGAAGGCTGGGGTTGTTATCCTCTATAAAGGATAATGACTGCTATGGTATTTGCATAAAGGTGGGGGTGATGAAGATGGAGACTCGTCGGAGATCTTAGTTGGTGTAGAGGAAGAAACCAGCGATATTTCAGATCTCCCCTTCATGCTACAGGGAACATTGAAATTAAAAAAAAACATAGAAAAATAAAATGTATAATAACAACAAGAAAAGTAACAACAACAATAATAAATAGTGAGATCTAAACACTATAAAAATAATTATAATGATAGTTAATATAGAAATATATTTATATAAAATAAGAAATATAATTAACGATCTATAAATAATACCATAAATTATGAATTTAAAAATAATTCTTTTTAATTATATAAATAAACAAATTATATTACAATATAATGATAATACTAACAATATAAATAAACATTAATATTGATTATAAATGGTAGTTATAATAATAAAAACCTTAATATTAATGATACTGATATAAATTACTATATATAATGTGACATAATGTATAAAATTATTATTAATATCCGATATTTATATATTTTTAATTAGAAATAATCAAAAATAACTAAAATGAAACAATGTAAAAAAATAATATGAAACATGGATAATGTATCAACTAATTAATTGAAATTAAGTTGATAATTAATAAAAACATTAGTGATTTCCATGTGAATCAAATCATAAAAACATAAACTTTTTCACTAATAGTAAAAACAGTAAAATAACAACACATGAATTCACCCTTAGTAAAATCACATTACCACAATTACAAGTTCAAATTTTCAATAATTTTCCCACTAAATACCATGCATTGTTTTAAATTTCAATTTTCAAAAATAATTTCTCTTCCTCTCACATTTTTTCAAAATAAACATCTACACTCACACATCATGTTACCTATGTCAATACCTCTCATTTAGGTCCAAAAAAATTTTATAATCAAACCCAATATTTTTTCGTGTATACATGGAAGGTTACCATCTCCAGTCTTGGAATTTCACTCCCCTACTAGTGTAAATCAAAAGAATTTTTTAACATTGAGAATGTCACGTTAAGTTAAAATGACATTTGAGGGTGTGGGATGGTGGGAAATAAAAAATTTTCATTTATGGGGAAAACGAGGGATGAATATTTTAAAGATGTGTATAATAAATGTATAAAAAGTGTACATTGAAATATAAATACCTCAAACATAAAAAATTGTTTGATCTCAAGAAAATGGTTGTATTTAAATATACAAAACGAACAAGGGGATATAACTCACTCAGATATATGGGGAAGACAAATATGTGAATATCAGTTCCAAATCCTAAAAAAATATAAGAAAATATTCCAATGAAATAAACACATGTATCTTATGTTGGATTGAATATGTAGATATATATGTTTATTAGATGGAACAATACAAGAGGGGGGGTGAATTGTAGGTTTAAAAACATTTATGTTTTAGAAACTAAGAGATTAGTTTAAAAGATCATAAACTAATACAAATACAAACACCCACAATTGTATAGAATATAAAAAGGAATGTTGTATTGTAATACTAATGCAATGTAAAACAATTGTATACAAGGTGAACACAATAATCAGGGTAATACAAAGATAAATGATTCTACCTTAAAGCGTATAGAATCAATCAATAAAGAATGTAATAGAATGATTGTAATTGAAACAATTACAAATGAATATGTAAAGAAGAAAGGAAACAATACAAATTCCTTTCTAATACAAGTAACAGCGGAAATGTAAAAGTATTACAATTCTTTTAACCCAAAGAGAAGGGCCATCCTTTCACCTAGGATAAAAGGTTTGTCTCACCAACACCTTGGTGAGCCCTCGATACGATTATCGGCACGTCTGTCTGCCTATCCCCGGCAGCCCTCGATACTATGATCGGCACGTCTGTCTGCCTATCCCCGGCAGCCCTCGATTTTATAGGTAATCGGTACCTCTGTCTTTCAATCACTTGAAATCCCTCGATACGATGATCGGACGCACAAGGCAGATGAGAGAAGTCACAGTGTCTCTCTCTAGAATCTTGATAGTTCACGAAGTCTCTTCATTCATTCATCAATCATTGTTCTTGTCTCAGCTTCAAATGACCTCCTATTTGTAGGCCTTGGGTTCTAACGGTCATATTGCCTCCAACTATCATATTGAAACTGAAAGTATGACATCGATTTGATTAGTTTGTAACTAACTCAATGACATCGTTTTTGTTAGGACATAAGATATATAGAAATGGAAAAACATGGGTACGATTAAAAAGTAATAAGTGTTTTTGACAAAGTACCAAAACAAGTACTGAACATCTGAGTAGCAGAGTCAGTACGATACAATTGATAGAGTCAGTACAATACGATTAACAGAGTCAGTATGATCAGCATGATCAGTACGAACAGTATAGTCAGTATGATCAGCATGATCAGTACGATCAGCATGATCAGTACGATCAATATGGTCAGTACGATCATCATTGTACGATACGATAAACATGATAGAATACAATTATAATTTCCAGAATATGATAGAATACAGTTGTGATTTCCAAAACATGATGTAGAAGTCAAAAGATGACTTTTGACTCAACAATCTCCCCCTTTTTGGAAAGAACAACAGACAAAGTAAATGTAATAAGAAATACTTACCCCCTGAGTTATTGAAAACTCTTATGAATAAGGAATTGAATACAACTAACTCCCCCTTAGGTATGGACTTTACTAAGGATTGTATTCATAGTTTTTCCTTTGTTTCGAAGCATTTGATTAAACCAATCCCCCTTTGTAAAATATTCTCCCCTTTCGTGAAACATTTTCCCTTTTATAATATTCTCCCCCTTTGTGGTTTACAAAAAGTATGGGGTTACTTTGATTTTCCTGAAAGAGTTAGAGAGAAATAAAATGCAGGACAAAAGAAGAGTCATAACAATTATTACAAAACAGACAAGTTCTAATGGAAAACAAATACAACAATCATTTGTTTTCTCTTTCCTTATCCTTCTTTATGAGCTCATGAAGAACAGCTTTCATCTTTTTAATCTCCTTCTTGTCTTCAGAAATAGATTCGCCCTGAGTTCTGAGATGCTCTTGTTGGTCCACTAAAATCTGATCTTGATTTTTGATAGTCTCTTCTTGGACTCCGATTAATTCTTCAAGAGTATCAATTCTGTTTTGCAGATTCTTGTTATCTTTGGATATCACAGAATTTTGATTCTTCAAAAAGGCCATTTTATCCTTGAAAGATGAAACCTTCGAGAATTCCGATTGGAAAGCATTCATTCTCTCTTGAAAATCTTTCACTGAAGGAACATCGTCTCTTTGAGAAGACAAAAGATTCAACCTTTCAATCGTTTCTCTGTCAAGCTTATTGAAAGGAATTACAAGCTCATTTAACAGCCTCCTTATATCTTCAATTTCTATATCATGATCATTGATTGAGCTCTCTGTTTTGTACGACCACTTGGTCATCTTATTGCAGGCATTCTTATGAGCAACCGAACTTTCGGAAAGAACTTTCAAATCGGATTCAACTGACAAAACTTTCTTCCTCAACTCTTTTACAGAGACAAACATCTTCTTTTGATTATCAGTAATAAAATCAATCTTCCCTTCTAGCCTCGGAAAATAAGGAATTGTCTTCTCAACCCTTCTCAAAACATGGACAATATAATCACTCTTTTTGAGAGAGATTGTATGTTCTGAATAAGTATCTTCATCGTACGATGCTAGTTCATACGATCGGCTTGAGTCAACAACTGGCTGTTTTCCTTTTCCTTTTTCTTTCTGCATTCTTTCTTCTTCCACTCTGTCACTAATGACAAAAACATTATCAGAGTGAGAGGATTGAGCACCTCTCTTTTCTTTAGATGACATTCTGTCCGTAGATCATGCTTGATCGGCATGAGAAGTTTGTAGAACACCTTCACTTAGCTTTTGAACCGATTCCTACTTACTCTTCTTTTAACTCTTAAGGAATTCTAAAAGAAAATATCCTTCTTCCACTTCTTCTATCTCTTGCATCACTTGTTTTTGTTTTTCATTCTCAGGGAGACTCTGTACGATGGGATCTTGGTGCACTTCTTCCATTAGTTGAGCACTAGCATCCTCAACCATTTTCATAACTTTAGATATATCAAAATCTTGAGCCTTTCTTTTCAACACAGTTTTCTTTTTCTTCTCAGCCTTAAGAGTTTCTTCTACCCTTACTATTTCTGAAAAGGCCTCAGCAGGGTCAAGACCGAACTTCGGATCACCTTCCATTCTCTGTTCCTTATCCATTATCCATTTGGCTACAACCTCCTTACTGTATCTCGACTTCTTCTTGGGCTTTGAGCTAGTTTGCGGATCTGACTTTTGAGTAACACCAGTAGACGGAAAATCTTTGGCTGGCATAGGTGCTGATTGATTCTGAGCCAATTCAGCTTCTACATCTCTGACAAAATGTTTTGAATTGTGATCAAAACAAACATTCAACTTTTTCATCGTACTTCTTCTAATCCAAGAAGGCTTCAAATCTATGGGGTTTCCATTCAAAGGAATGTTACAAAACTTCATACTCTCAAGAATGAACTTCGTAAGGATGGATGGATACATAATCATCTGGGACTTAATCCCTATTGTCTTGACATTCTTAATGGTTTCAAAAACATACCCCATGAGATATACTTTTCTCATATTCACAGGATAGTCAAGCATGAAAATATCAGAAACTTTCTAAGTTTCTCTATCCCATTTCCTTGGAATAAGAAAACCTTGCATCCATAAAGTCACAAAATGATTGTTTGGAGAAAGATAATATGCTTTCCTTTTCTCTTCATTAAAAAGAAACAAATACTTCTTAGAACTTTCTCTATTAAACGTACCAACTTCCTCTGGTAGTTTATGAAATGGACAGAAAGAATCTCCTTCAGTTGAGACATTTAGAAAATGAGCCGCTTGTTTCACAGACATGGATATCTTTATTTCATACACAGCAAAGATTATAGTCATGTCTTTGTCGAAAGATACGGTTTTATAGAATTGACTGACTTCATCAAAAAGAACCGGATCTTGAGAATCCGGCTTTTCAACAAACAGATGTTCCCACCCTTGAAACAAAATAATCCTCCTGATTGTGGAATCGTACGTATCGAAAAAATCCCGAGATACTAACCTTTCTCTGTTAAAGTCTTCCTCTGTAAAAGTCTTTAAAGACATTTCGGCGGGAGTGCTAGCAGAGGATTGAGACATAAAGGTGCTGCTGATGAGAAGATCGTACGATGATTTAAAACTGGTGGAGCAGAGCTTCGCCACAAATCCTGAAAAACAAATGTGGGTTTGGGGTGGGGAGGGGGGATATTTATAGGCGATAATGGGGTGACCTTTGATCTTCTATGGTCGAAAAAGGGTGACCGTTGATCTTCTACGGTCAAGATTAGAGAAAACCAGATCAATGGTTAGGATTAAAACAAAGAAAAAGTTTTTAAAAAAAAAAATGAAAAATACCTGTCGGAGAACATAAGGTAAATGTTGGTTTTGATAGAAATCAAAAGAAAATACAATCGTAAAAAATCATCATGCCGATGGAAAACAAAGTCGTTACTATGGATTGACCGTACGATGGAAAACAATCTTGTTACCATGAACTGACAGTACGATGGAAAAGAAATTCAATACCATCATCTGTCGATTCAATACCATGATCGTTCGATATGATGGAAAATAAATTCAATACCATCATCGGTCGATACAATGGAAAAGAAAATCATTACCATCATCGTTTGATACGATGGAAAAGAAATTCAATACCATCATCGGTCGATACAATGGAAAAGAAAATGATACGATAAAATTGTCAATACGACAAATAGAAAAATGAATGATATGATAAAATTGTCAATATGATAAACAAAAAAATGAATGATACGATAAAATTGTCAATACGATAAACAGAAAAACACATATTAGGTAAAAACAAAAGATAAGATGAAATAAAGTGATAAACATAGAAAGAAATGTTCTCCCCCTTTCTACGAGGAGTTTCATACTATTAGGAGAGATGTAAAACATGAAGTAGATATGAATGACTATTTTAATGTAATCATTCCTAGCTTCTGTTTTATAAATTCAAATCTATCGGAAGGTAAGGGGTTTGTAAAAATGTCAGCAAGTTGTTCTTGCGTTCCGATAAATTGTAAAATAATATCTCCTTTTTGTGTGTGATCTCTAAGAAAGTGATTCCTAACATCTATGTGTTTTGCACGAGAGTGATGTGCTGGGTTATTACTAAGAGCTATGGCACTTGTATTATCACAAAGAATTTGAGTTTTGGAAAAACTCAATCCATAGTCAGTGAGTGTGTGTTGCATCCACAAAACTTGAGCACATCAACTTCCAGCTGCAACATATTCAGTTTCAACAGTGGAGTGTGCTACTGAGTGTTGTTTCTTGAAGGACCAAGAAATGAGAGAATATCCTAATAAATGACATGTTCTAGATGTGCTTTTTCTATCCATTCTACATCCACCAAAGTCAGCATCTGCAAAACTTTTTAAAACAAAATCATTCCCAGAAGAGTAAAAAAGACCTAGATCCATAGTGCCTTTTAAATACTGAAAGATTCTCTTTACGGCTTTTAAATGAGACTCTTTTGGATTAGATTGATATCTTGTACATAAGCATACAGAAAACATTAAGTCTGGTCGACTAGCTGTCAAGTATAGCAAACTCCCCATCATACCTCTAAAGATTGTTTGATCTACTAGTTTCCCAGTTTCATCAAGATCAAGTGTATTTGAGGTACCAATTGGAGTGCTAATACTTTTAGTCTCGTCATAACCATACTTTTTAAGTAAATCCTTAATATACTTATGTTGGGATATATATGTTCCTTCTGATTTTTGAGAAATTTGAAAACCTAAAAAGAATGTTAACTCACTCATCATACACATTTCAAACTCAGATTTCATTAAATTTTCAAAAGAATCAGTTAAGGATTTCTATGTTGATCCAAATATGATGTCATCAACATAGATTTGAACAATCAAAACATTTGTGTTTTCCATTTTTATAAAAAGGGTTGGATCTGCTGTACCTTTTGTATAATTGTTTTGTAAAAAAATCATGTAAGTCTATCATACCATGCTCTAGGGGCTTGTTTAAGAACATATAGAGCCTTGGTAAGTTTAAAAACATGATTAAGATGTTTTGGGTCTTGAAAACCATGAGGATGTTTGACAAAAACTTCTTCTTGAACAAAACCATTTAGAAAAGCACATTTGACATCCATTTGAAATAGTTTGAAATTGAAAAATGCTGCGAAGGCTAATAGAATACGGATAGATTCAAGTCTAGCTACAGGAGCATATGTTTCTTCATAGTCTATTACCTCTTGTTGACAATATCCTTTAGTAACAAGTCATGATTTATTTCTTACAATGATTCCAATTTCATCACATTTGTTTCTGAAAACCCATTTTACACCAATTATAGTTGTTTATTTAGGTCTCTCAACTAAAGTCCAGACTTGATTCCTTTGAAATTCATTTAGTTCATCTTGCATTTCTTTGATCCAATCATCATCACCTAAGGCCTCACTTGGACTTTTAGGTTCAAATTGGGAAAGAAAAGCAAGATTCTCTATTTCATTTCTTAAGGAATTTCTGGTCCTCACAGGTTGATTTATATCACCAATGATGTTATCACTGGGATGATTCCTAAGAAACAATTGATTTGGGTTTTGTAAAACCTGTTCATCAACATACGGTAGAATATCTTATGTGGTAAATGTATTAGGAATAATTTCTTGAATATTTTCCTTATCAGAAGGATCTTCTAACAAAGACTGATAATCAGTTTTTGAAAACACATCCGAGGATGTAGAATTGGGTTGGTTGAAAACAAAAGGATTAGTTTCATCGAATTTTACATGTACTATTTCTTCAACAGTAAAATTGTTTTTATTAAAAACTCTATAAGCCTTAGAGGTTGTAGAATATCCTAAAAATATTCCTTCATCGGATTTTGGTGAAAATTTGTGTAGATTATCTTTTGTATTCAGAATGAATGCTTTGCATCCAAAAACTATGAAGTATGAGACTTTTGGTTTTCGGCCAGTCCATAACTCAAAAGGGGTTTCATTAAGAAATGGTCTAGTTAAAACACGGTTTATAGTATAACATGCAGTACTAACAGCTTCAGCCCAAAAGTGTTTAGCAATTGAGTATTCACTTATCATGGTTCGAGTCATTTCCTGAAGAATACGATTTCTTCTTTCAACAACACCATTTTGTTGAGGAGTTCTTGGAGCTGAGAAATTGTGAGTAATACCTTTCTTACTACAAAACGTTACAAAGTCTGAATTTTGAAATTCACCACCATGATCACTATGAATAGTTATCAATGGTAGGTTTTTCTCATTTTTAACTTGGGCTCTAAATGTTTTGAAATAGGAAAAGGCTTCAGATTTCTTTGTGAGAAAGTAGACCCATGTAAATCTAGTAAAGTCATCAACTAAAACAAATACATAGTATTGGACTCCAATGCTTCCCGATTATAAAGGACCAAAAAGATCCATATGCACTAGCTGTAATGAATTAGAAGTTGAAACTTCATTAACTGATTTAAAGATAGTTTTATGTTGCTTGCCAAATTGACAAGGATCACAGACTTTTGAAGAATCATACCTAAGGCCCGGTAGCCCATTTACAAGTCTTTTCATTGAGAGTTTACCAAGGTTTCTCAGATTACAGTGTCCTAGTCTCCTATGACATAGCCATGATTGGTCTTCTATGGCACTTAAGCAGGGTAAGTTTTGTCTCCTAAGGTCTTCTAAGTATATAGTGTAAACATTCTCTTGCCTATGGGCAGATAGAATGAACTCATCCATGGAATTGTGAACAAGACACTTATCATTTCTAAAATTCACAAGGTAACCTTCATCACATAATTGATTTATGCTGATGAGATTGTGCCTAAAACCTTTAACAAACAAAACATTTGAGATAAGAATTTTTCCAAGAAAAACAATATTACCTATACCAACAATCTTTCCTTGAGCATTATCTCTGAAGGTAACTTTTCCACCTTTTGTTTTGATAACCTCTTCAAAGAGATCTTTGTTTCCAGTCATGTGTCGAGAACAACCACTATCCATGTACCAAACATTATTATTGGTACATTTCTCATTTTCTTGAAAAAGAAACAATTAGTTTTTCGAAATCAAAACTTGTTTGGATCCAGAAAGGTTGGATAAAAGAATTTTAGGAATACACATTTGTTTTGAAAAATGAGCTTTATGAAATCCTAAAGATTGAGTTTTATTAAGAGAACAATCTCTTCTCCAGTGTCCACCACATTGACACTTAGAACAGAAAATGGTTTTTTGAGGAACAAAATAGATATTGCTAAAAACAGGTTTGGAATAAGTATAACCAAGACCAGAACAATTTCTCAAAGGTCTAATTTGAGAATACATCTTGTCAATGTTTTCTTTTCCATGAGTAAAGTTTGACAAACATTTCTTCAAAGATAAAATCTCTGACTTTAGTTTTAAAACCAAATTCTTATTTTCCAAAACAATTGAATTTGAACTAGAGTTAGGCTCTAAAATATTTTTCTTTGAAATTATAGTTTCAAGGTCCTTAGAAAGTTTATCCTTATCAGATTTAACTTTCTCAAGGGTTTTTAAAATACTTTCAAAATCAAAAGTTTTCACATCAGGATCTTTAGAAAGATATGATACTTCTTTAGTCAAGATTGAAATTCTAGAATTTGCTTTGTCAAGTTTCTTCTTGAGTTTAGAATTTTCATTTTCAAGTAATTTACCAAATCTAGAGACTTCTTCAAAAGAAGGTAATGTATCATCTTCCGATGATGAAGATTCATCATTTGATGATTCATAATATTTATTATCAGTATAATTTGCATTCAAAGAGACATTTGTAATATCTTCAGCGTTATGTACCTTAGCCATGAGACAATGATCTTCAATTGGTAATCTGGCTAAAAGTACGATATTCCTCTGTCCTGATGTCTCATATTCTGAAGAATCATATGATGAATCACTACCACTTGCACTCCACGTATCATTTGCTTTCAAGACTTTCTTTGTCTTATAAAACCTTTTCTTGTTTCTTTCAGAGTGTTTCTCCTTTCTATCTTTCCTTTTCAGTAAAGGACAATCAGGCCTTATATATCCTGCTTTCTTACATTCATAACAAGTTACCTCTGAATCTTTCTTATCCTTTCTATCATTATTTTTGAATCTATATTGGAAATCTTTCTTTCCCACAATCTTGTTCATCCTTCGATCAAGATTGGCTAACTCATTATCCGAAAGATTACAATCACTTGAATCAGATATAACAACTTTCTTGGATTTAGACCTTGTAAGCCTTTCAGGTGTTTTAGCTTTAGATGCAAAGTCTAGACTTCCACTTCCATTCTTCTTCTTGTTAAAATCAGCATCTCTCTTCATTCTTGTCTCATGCTGTATAAGAGTTCCATAGAGTTCATCAAGAGTAATCTGGGAAACTTTTCTATTCTCATAAATAGCTGTCCTTTTTTACTCCCATTCATTCGGCATTATATCTATGATCTTATCAACTATAGCTTCATCATCAAGAACTATTTCTCACATAGATTGTAAGCTATTGACAATTGTCATAAACCTTTGTTGCACTTTACATACTGGCTCTCCATAAGGAAAAACAAATCCATGATACTCTGCTCGAAGCATTGCTCTCCTTGTTTTTATAACCTTGGATGTACCAAAATGAGTGACTTCTAATTTCTTCCAAATACAATTGGCTGCTTCACATGAAGATATCTGAATATATATATTCTTGGTCATAGAGCATAATAAAGTATTGTGTACCTTGTAGTTCAGTTGGTATTCTTGCTTCTCCTGGTTGGTGAAAGTACTGAGTTATTTATCAGGAATTTTATAACCTCCAGTAAGCATTATAAAGTTGTCTACACTAGTATTTATAACGAACGTCTTCATACGATCTCTCCAATACTCATAGTCATTCCCATCAAAGATTGGTCGTCTATAAGGATTCATATTTTCTATTGACCCAATGTTTATTCCTTCCATCTAATACAACAACAAAAACTTTTCCACTCCACACGTTAGTGTAGTAAGTATTTTAGAAATATGAAAGAAAAAAAGCTAGAAATAAAAATCAGTGGAAAACCTCCTCTGATACCAATTGTTGGATCCAATATGTAGATATATATGTTTATTAGATGGAACAATACAAGAGTGGGGGTGAATTTTAGGTTTAAAAACCTTTAAGTTTTAGCAACTAAGAGATTAGTTTATTAGATCTTGAACTAATACAAATACAAACACCCACAATTGTATAGAATATAAAAAGGTATGATGTATTGTAATAATAATGTAATGGAAAACAATTGTATTCAAGGTGAACACAATAATTAGAGTAATACAAAGATTAATGATTCTACCTTAAAGCATATAGAATCAATCAACACAGAATGTAATAGAATGATTGTAATTGAAACAATTACAAATGAATATGTAAAGAAGAAAGGAAACAATACAAATTCCTTTCTAATACAAGTAACAATGGAAATGTAAAAGAATTACAATTCTTTTAACCCAAAGAGAAGGGTTATCCTTTCACCTAGGATAAATGGTCTGTCTCACCAACAACTTGGTGAGCCGTTGATACGATGATCAGCACGTCTGTCTGCCTATCCCCGGCAGCCCTCGATACGATGATCGACACGTCTGTCTGCCTAACCCTGGCAGCCCTTGATACGATGATCGGCACGTCTGTCTGCCTATCCCCGGCAGCCATCGCTTTTATAAGTAATTGTTACCTCTGACATTCAATCACTTGAAATCCCTCGATACGATGATCGGATGCACAAGGAAGATGAGAGAAGTCACAATGTCTCTCTCTAGAATCTTGATAGTTCACGAAGTCTCGTCACTCATTCATCAATCATTGTTCTTGTCTCAGCTTCAAATGACCTCCTATTTATAGGCCTCGGGTTCCAATGGTCATATTGCCTCCAACAGTCATATTGAAACGGAAAGTACGACATCGTTTTTATTAGTTTGTAACTAACTCAACGACATCGTTTTTGTTAGGACATAAGATATATAGAAATGAAAAAACATGGGTACGATTAAAAAGTAAGAAGTGTTTTTGACAAAGTACATAAACAAGTAATGAACATCTGAGTAGGAGAGTCAGTATGATACGATTGATAGAGTCAGTACGATACGATTAGAAGAGTCAGTACGATCAACATGATCAGTACGATCATCATAGTCATTACGATCAGCATGATCAGTACGATCAGCATGATCAGTACGATCAGCATGGTCAGTACGATCATCATTGTACGATACGATAAACACGATAGAATACAATTGTAGTTTCCAGAATATGATAGAATACATTTGTGATTTCCAAAACATGATGTAGAAGTCAAAAGAGGACTTTTGACTCAACATATTATACTCAATTAAATCCAAATTAAATTATTTCCTATAAAAACTGTTTGGCTCTTGAAGTACTGTTTCATCACTTTTATGAGTATCCATAAAGCAGATGGTTGCTACCAAATATTTATAAATATACTCATTAGAACAAAAAAGAATTTAAATTCCATTATCGAAATATACATAGAAGGAATATAGATATAATAAAAAGTAACACATATTAATGTATAAGTTAATGTCTTTCTATGTACATTAAATGACTTATGGACCCTCAAATAACCCTCTCCAATGAAAAATTTCTCTCCTACACTTTAATTGAAAATAATCAGGTAAATTTTAATAATATGGCTATGGAACAGAATTAAATATGTGATAATTTTAAAAATATATTCTTTATGGATTCTATTAGCTACCCAATCATGAAAATTAAAGGGTATCTTAGTCTATTAATGAGGGTAATTGAAACGATGAAAATTTCTTATCCATTTTAGATTGGCTTTCAAAATATCTGTCATTTTAATTGACATTCATGAAAAGTAATAAAAGTCATAACATGGTTCATATTATCTAAAGGATAAGGGGAATAAGCTTTTATGTAAAAAAGGGTTGGAGTCTTCTCGGGTATGAAAATATTATGTTTGAAAACAAAAATGAGCATGAGTGAAAATAAATTACTAAACGATAAGAAAGTTTCATGAAAACTTATTTTTATTATGGAATGATATCAGAAATAATTTAATTTAGGGTATAAATAATCAAAAAAAGCAATGAGGAATCATGTGATTATAATGAACATGATCAAAAATGTTATGACCGTAACTGTGGGACTACAGAAATATAGTAGTCTGAATATTGGTTCTATAAGGATAGTGATGTTAGATATGTTTTTTGTTTTTTAACTTCTAAACAATTTACCTTTAAAAGTGTTCCAATCAGATTTTAACAGTGCTAAAAAGAAATGTTAATTTAAATAATGATAAAGGGTGCCCTTTATCAGTACTGAAAATAGCGATGCAAAAGGCCTAAACACATGTAGTGTTCTATTAATATAACAACACACCAAGAAAACATGAAAAATACAACCATACTACAAAAAAAATCTAACAAAAACCAACCAACCATTAATTTCAAATGCAAGAACCACTTTCAAATACTATATACAACAAACCTATAATTTCAAAAATAACTAAATACATTTAATTGACATCAAGAATTAACAATTTTCCACCTATGGTATATAAAAAACACTTCTAATTAAATTTCAAAAAAGAAATGTTTTATTTAATTACATTTACAATTATCCAATAAACATTCTAAAAAATTAATATTTAATATTTAGATGCCTTTGATTGTCTCCCGAAAATGTCTTCCCATGCTATCAGTTGCTAAAAAAATCATCTCAATCTAATAAAAATATTATAACAATTCATGAAATCAAATATTATGTAATTAAAACTATAATGTAATAAATTTAACAATAATATGAATGAATAAAAAAATAAAATGTCAATATTTAATGAAAATGACAAATTTGACGTTATACCAGTCACACTATGCATCATTTTGAGATGAGGTAGATTCCTACATGTTAGTAATGAGAGATGGATCATTATCCTAAAATATCAAAACAATCTGAAACCAGTTGCTCAATTTTGAGTATGTCACTTGTCATTTTACTAAAATTATTTTCAATTTTAAATAATGACACATTTGGAGTTGTATTAGTCACATCGTGTGTTAGATTGGGGCTTAGATGATTCTTACACGTCACAAATTATTGATTGACCAATTTCATTATGTATCAAAACAATCTGAATGTGTATGCTCTTTTTAATGTATTTCTGTTGTGTTTTTGTAATAAAATATCATTTCAAACTGGAAACACATATTATGACTCATAATAGTTGTATCATTCATCTATTTGACATGAGACTACTTCATACAGATCAAAAATTAATTAGGAAGAAGTTTCCTATGTTATCAAGTCAATCGAAGCACATTTCCTTGGTTTTTAGTGAGTGACATGTATTGAATTAAAATGTAAGTTTTAAACAAGTACTAGACACTATTAGTCATATCATCTACAATGTGCATCATATCGAGTTTTAGTTTACTCCTAGATGTATAAAAATATTCATGGATCATTCTCCTAAAGTATCAAAACAATCTGAATGCATTTTCTTAGTTTTCAATTTGTTACACTTTCTTTTTTACATATATTAATGTACATCTTAAATTAAAAATAATCACTTTGAATTATAGTAGCCACACCATGCATCATATTTTGTTTTGGTTGATTACTAAACTCAAAAAATGACTAATATATCATTTTACTAAAATATAAAAACAATACAAATGCATTTGTTCGATTCCATGTACGTCACTTGTTGTTTTTTCATAAATTAATCTAAATTTTTAACAAAAAAGGAACTCTGAGTTATAATGGTTGTGATGTGTGTAGTATCATGGTGCATCTAATTCCTATACATTAAAAATGCTTAATATGCCATTTTACTAAAATATCAAAACAATAAGACTTTCTTTTCTCAGTTTTCAGTATGGTAGTCGTGTTTTTTATTAAAATTTCATTTCAAACTAAAAACATGAATTTTGAGTCACACCAGTCCCCTTGTGCATTGGTTTGTTGCTAGACTAATTAATACACAACACTAATGACTTATAAATTACTAACCATAATTTTCATCACAATCAGAGCACACTTTCTTGGATTTCATTGAGTGACATGTTATGAAAAAAAAATGTATGTTTTAAACAGAGGATATACACTTTAAGTCATACTGGTCACACTGTGTGGAAGATTGAGGTACTATTGACTCCTTGATATCAAAAATGACTCATGGTTATTTTTCCTAAAATATCAATACAATCAGAATGTGTTTGATCGTTTTTTAGTAAGTCACTTGTTGTTTTTAATTAAATTAATGTAACTTTTAAATAAAAAATAGAAACTTTGAGATATATCGGCCACATCATGTTTTATATTGGAATGTATTTATTCTTACAATTCTCAAATGAGTAACTGATCATTTTACTAAAATATCAAACCATTTCAAATGGGTTTGATCCGTTTTGAGTATGCGACTATGGGTTTTACATAAATGATTTCAAATCTTAAATAAAAAGAGGCACTCTCAGTTATACTAGCAACATAGTTCATATTATCAAGGTGAGGATATTTCTATACATTAAAATGACTAATATACCATTTCCCTAAAATATTAAAACAATTTGAATGAATTTTTTGGGTTTTTAGTATGGCATTTTTTAAATTAAAATATAATTTCAAACTAGAAACATGCATTTTGAGTCATACGAGCCGCATTGTATTTCAGTTTGATGTGAGACTTCTTCATACATGTTAATAATAACATATGAATCAATTTTATAAATTATTAAGATAAACAGAGTTGGTTTTCATGGTTTTCAGTGAGTTTCACATTTTGAACTAAAATGTCCATTTTAAACTCATAACGGACAATTTTAGTCATACTGATCATACCATGCATTGGATTGAGGTGTGGTTGACTCCTACACATATAAAATGAATCATGGACCGTTTTCCTAAATTATAAAAAAATTAAATGAATTTTACTTGTTTTTAGTAGGTCGCTATTTTTTTACATAAATTCATTTAAATTTTAAATAAAAAGGGACAATTTGAGTTATACCAACCACATTGTGTTCCGTACTGAGGTTCAGTTGACTCCTACACATCACCGATAACTAATTTATCATTTTTCTAAATTATTAAAACAATATGAATGCATTGTTTTAGCTTTTAGTATTTTACTTCTTGTTTTTACTTAAAATAAGGTCAATTTTAAATAAAAAGAGACACTAGGTTATACTAGACAGACTGTGTGTCGTATCAAGGTGAAACTTATTTCTACACATTAAAAATGACCCAATGAATATTTTCCTAATATATAAAAACAAGCCAAATGTGTTTTCTCCATTTTCAGTATGATAGTTGTATTTTTTTTATCAAAATGTCATTCCAAACTAGAAACACTTATTTGGAGTCATACCAGTTACATCATGCATCAGTTTGAGTTTAGCCTACTTCCTACATGACATGAATGGATTTTGAATCACTGTCTTAAATTATCAAGAAAAATACCATGTGATTTCATGGTTTTAAATGAGTGAGACTTTTTTATCTAAAATTTAATTTTTAAACTGATTACAGACACTTTTAGTCATACTGGTCACACAATGTGTTGGATTAAGGTGTGTTTGAAACCTGCACCTCACAAATTACTCATGGATATTTTTCATGAATAATAAAAACATTATGGATAATTTTTCATGGTTTTCAATTTGACACCAATTGGTTCTATTTAAATTAATGTCATTTTTAAATAAAAATAGACACTATGAGTTATAACGACCAGATCGTGAATCGTACTTTGGTTCGGATAACTCATATACATCAAAAATGGCTCAGGGATCATTTTCATAATGTTTAGAAACAATCTAAATGTGTTTTCAAATTTTTCAAAATGTCAATTGTACTTTTTAATTAAATTAATGTCAATTATAAATAAAAAGACACAATTAGAGTCATTCCAGTCAAACCGTGCATCTTATTGAGGTATGGTCGTCTCCTACATGTCAAAACTACCTCATAGATCATCTTCATAAAATATAAAAACAACTAAAATGAATTTTCTTTTTTTTGTTTGTTACTTAAACTTTTTTACTTAAATTAATGTCAATTATAAATAAATAGACACACTTGGAGTCATACTGGCCACACCAGGAGTCTTATTGAGGTTTCATTGACTATTAAAAATCCCAAATGACTAATATATTGTTTTTATGAAATACAAAAAATAATGTTAATTCATTTTCTTGGTTTTCAGTATTTTACTTTTACATTATTACATAAATTAATGTCAATTATAAATAAAAAGACACACATGGAGTCATACCGGATACAGTATGGATCATTTTGCGGTGTGGTTTACTACAACACATCCAAAATAAGTCATGAACTATTTTCCTCAAATATCAAAACAATCTGGATTTTTAATGTTTTTTAGTATGTCACTTGTTTTTTTTAAATTATTCTTAGTTTTTAAGAAAAAAGAAACTTTGAGTTATATCGGCCTCACCATGGATCATATCGAGGTGTGGTTGATTCTTTCCCATTAAAAATGAGGCATAGATCATTTTCATAAAGTGTAAAATTAATATGAATGTTATTTATTGGTTTTCATTATGCCAGTTTTGTTTTTTAGAAAAATGTTTTTTCAAACTAGAAACACTCATTTTGAGTCATAATGATAGAAATGTATGATAGTTTGAAATTAAAATTCTTCATACACATAAAAAATGAATTATTAATCTCTATCATAAATTTTTAATACAATCAGAGCATGGTTTCCTAGTTTTCAGTGAGTGACTCATTTTGAACTAAAATGAAATTTTTAGAGTGACCACATACACTTATAGACATACTGATCACACCGTTACAGAATAGTTTAGGTCTAGTGCTTTTGGAAACATGGAAAAATAAAAAAAACTAGTTCATATGAGTATCTCATTAGGTTATTCTTTACTATAATACTTCATAAAAATATCAATTCTGAAACCATTCTTAATAACCTACGGATATGACACATAAGAAAGGGTGATAATAGATGCTCAATAAGTATAAACATGAGAGATATCAATGACCATATAATGATAACTTGAACATAAAAACTAAATAATTATTAGATAACAATGATAAGGAATTTAACGTACACATAGTAGATAAAATGATGGGACAACAAATTAATTACATTTAAAGTCATACTTTTTCTCATACTGACCACATCATGCATTATCATGCTTTCCATTTTCTTTCTTTGTCAAATTATCACCCCTTTATTATCGATATTCACCAATTTGCTTCATGTTCCCTCCACCGTATCTCAATTAATGTGATAAATGCCGACAATATAGGGGTTATAAGGTTTTGATAGAGAATAAGTCCTTGGAATACATTGTATGCATGAGTAGTCAAACATTTAAGTTAAATTATGTTAATTTAGTAGAGAACATATAATATTATGAGTAACACATAGTGTATTAATAAAAAAAATACCTTCTCTTTTAATTTTGAGTTGCAACCTCATTTCCTAATCTCAAATGAGCATGATTAGTTTCAAAAAAATTGCCCTGACTAAAATTGTAGAATCCATATGTATAAGAAAATATTTCTTATATGAGTAATACTAAAAATAATTAACTTAATCATAAATATGAACCAATCCACTACTTATATAAAATCTACATATTCATTTAATATGTGTACATTCTTCCATTAGGTATAATGCGCATTTATATCGAAGCATATATATATATCATCCTGTAAATATGAGTCTTTTTTAAAGTCACAGTAGTACAGGAAAAATAGAAATACATAAAGGATAAATAAATATTCTAAATAAAATAGTAATTATCTTTGAAAATACCTCTTCATAGATGTTGGTTTTTCAGGTAATATGATCTCCCTAAGAAATTTAAAACCTGATAACTATTATCTTTTCCATTGGTTTGTTTCGGACACAATTGAAACATTATGTATAATATGCTATTTATTTTTATATATGTTTGGATAGTGAAATATTATTCCATAATACCCAATACGTATCCAATGGTAGTACTTATCTTTGTTCAAGTTCTTATCCCCTAGCCTTATTCCTTATTACTCACGATATTTATGCACTAGACTGTCATAGCAAAATCCTCAGTAAAATATAATATAAATTATATTTCATGATTTTTAGTTCTAAAACTATGGATGTTGTGTATTAAAAATAAAAATAACCCATCATGTGTAGACATTTTCATTGTTATCCAAGCATTGAATCCATGAAATAAATCTTTGGAGTATCCAGATTTTAACAATGAGCATCCAATACTATCTAAAAACAAAAAAAACGTATTAGTAATGAATGAAATTAATATATATTTGATAAGATTAAATTTTAGAGTTTTATCCCTACATCGTTGGTAATAAATAGAGTCTCACTAAAAATATTTATTTCAAACAATTTGATCAGACCTTCCACTATTTCATAATTTTTATTGTTAATTATTTTTGTTTGTTTTTTAAAAGAGATTTGAGGACTAACGAATCAAAATTTTCATTCAAGAAAAAATATCTTCAATTATTTCATATATACATTGTCCAAAAGAAAGAAATTTATTTAATCATATTTAACACAGTATATCAGCCTTTTCAAAATCAAATCATGAAAACATACCTAATGTATACATTTACAATTAAACCTCTTAGCCATCTATAGTTGGGGATGTAACATAAACTCTCAACACCAATGATGTCTTAAATTTCTCTCCATTAATATTTTCATCAAAATAACTTATTTGATTATGACCGTATTGAAACATTGTATCCACAAGAACCATTAATGATAGTAAATGTGGATATAGACTGGGTAGGGTAATGGTGCTTTCAGTAGATTTTATTAGATATGTTGGTCGATCTTTTCAATGGATTTAATTCTCTCTTTCATTTCATCCCATTCCCTTTTTCCATCAGTAATAACAATAAATGGTTTATATCTTTCTCAATTAATTTTTAATGGTTTAGCTTGTGAAATAAATTGGGAAGTAATACAACCTTTTTCATATGCTTTTTACAAGATGTGATGGTCATGCTATGAATGTTCCAATATTTTTTTAACGTATGAATATCTTCCTCGGGAATTGGAATAGATAAATTAGTGATTTAATCATAGGCTACACTGATTGACACACACACATGATCTATTGGAAGTTGTCTTCTATGTATAATTTATGTTTGAATATTGAAAACTGTAGCACACAATACAAAGTAATGGGTGTGTGATTCTAGATACAAATCACAGTCATTATCACACTATAAAATATCGGTACATGGAAGGCATCATTTTATATCAGATTCACATTTCAAAAAAAAAATTATTAGAACATTTATTACCTCATCTTAGCTATATCTTTGAGGGAAGTGGATAGCCCCATAGCTGGTGGGGGTGGGTAGAGATCTCTATGTGGTGGTTCTTCTTGAGTTACTTATTATCATTTCCTCTCCCAGAGAAGTATACTTCATATCTCTCTACCATTAGAATTTTTATTCATGGGTAGTCATTCTTTCTATCATTTGTTTTATTAATTCACATTGATTCCCTTCTTTTTTTCCCCAAAATATGTTCTAGATTGACCCCAAAACCTGCACCTCTGACGCGGCCATACGGTTCTGGCCACTTCATGGCCACCGAAAATATGGGCTAATCTGGTACTAGTGTTGCGAATTTCTATGACTATGTCAGAAAGAAAACCTATAAAAATATGTGATCACGATTATGTAATAGTGATTCAATGAAAAACACATTATTATTATGTAATAACTACACATGTTTCCCAAACAATTTTGTGTTTTCATTCATTAGTATCTCTTCTTTATTTACATGTGCCTTCTTCCATAGAACACAGGATGGGATTGAAGTGGATTTTGATTTGGAGTAATATATCTACATATAAATATAGTAACATAATTATAGTGTTTTTTCATGTCAAATAAAAGTATTATGGTAGATTTAAAATACATTCAAGTTTTTATTCAGGTGATGTGTACCCCATCCTTACTTTGTGGCAGGGGTACACTGGTTTTCTCACTCGTTCGTTATTTCCAGCACTCAGTTTCTATTTCATAAATAAAAAATAAACAATAAAATTGACAAATACACATATAACCCAACAACATATTACTAGGAACAATGTACTAGAGACGACACATCTGCATGATGGACAAAAAATGCATCTCGTGCTTCTTGGATTTTCAGGTGTTCATAGATAAGTGGTGGGTGCATGTTTATTTTTTCCTTCATCATCATTAAAATGATTTCTTGTAAAGATTTTGTGAAATACTCTATGAATCCTTATATCAAGCATCAATAGATATATCTTTTGGGAGTCATCTACTATTAATTCACTCTGCAATGGATGATGAAGAGTAAGTCGATGTGTTATCATTTTTTTTCTTAGTAAAATAAACAAATTATATCATAATGTTACTGTAATATTTTCCCACATCAGTTTCATAAATTGAGGCACAACATAGTGCCATGAATCTACATCAATCAGAACATGTTTCTGAGTGATGATTCCAATATAACATCTAAACATGGCCTCATTGGGGTCAACATTCTTTCCACATGTATTCCATTTGACCACAAATTTTATTTCATTGAATTTCTCCATAATGATTTTTGATAAAATACTCAATGAAAATAGCTCTTATTTTTTATATGAAATTTATCCTTCATTTACAACAAGTTCCTCGGAATCCACCACCTCAATATGATCCTATAGAATGATTGCATCGACATGTGAAAATGGTTGTTGTACCTCAGCACTAGGAGCAGCAACAGGTTGAGAAACCTATTGTTCCTCAAAAATGGGACCACTATCTTGTTCCCAAGGTCATTTATCTACACTACAAGAAACAATAGGTTTAGAGACATGTTTCTTCTCAGGATTGGGAGCACAAGTATGTTTGGAAATCATTATCTTCTGAAGTTATTTAAAATTTAATTTAGAGTACATAAATGTAGCAGAAACCGGATAATAACATGTGGAAACATGATGTGTATTGCAAAAAATGTAACCTTATTATTGAAATATCACTTTTTTTTATAGGATAAAGGTATTTGAACCCTCTATCTATAATCTAAATCCTTTCATTTGGATATCCCCTGACATACAAAACACCATCTACATTAGGAAATTTATGAAATGATTGTGATGTACAAATGAAATGGTCATCCACAGTTGAATTTTCATCTGACACTTTAGTGGTTTTGGTCGATTTAAGAAGAATTGACCACTTTTAGTTTGCGGGCTCTGAAATATAAAATTATTGAATAGCCTGTTATTCTATTATAAACGGCTTGTTTTGGTACACTTATTTACTTAAATCTTATTTCATGAGCCCCAATTCATCTTTTTTAATATCAATCATGTTATCAAACCACTTGAATAAAAAAATATGGTCATGTAATATTGTATAATCCAACTCCCTTATTTGTTTGATGATACCAAAGAATGACAAATTCACAAAAATTGTATTTTTGTCCATATTACCAGAAACATGCATTACTTCATCCACAAGTGTAACTCCACAAATTTTCATGGTACTATCTTCAAAATGTTCATTTGTAAAGAACATATAACTATTAATTACATAACCATTATAAGATAATACATTAACACATGGTCTTTCGGCTATCAATCAATGTAATTATTAAATTCAACCCATATTTACATCTGACTCCTTTAAAATATTGTCCTGAAACCATCCTATAAACTATTGATTATTTGTATTTGATATCAATATTTTATCCCATAATGGATTCAAATGCCTATGAATTCTTTTGTGGGTTTCAACATATGGGGAAACCTCCCACCTGTTACGCAAAACATAAAGGTGGGACTACTCCTGATATGTAAAATTGATTTTTACCACACCTCTTCCAAAAATTCCATCAACCATAATCTACCCGGCATGATATGATTTTGGTAGAGTAATTATTTACACAATAGACATGTATACAGTATAGAATTCAATAGTTTTCTAAACAATATATCACCATGAAATACAACCCTCTGGCCATCATGTATTTTTTACATACCATTTAAAATTCATTATATGCCATTCAATGGGCTACATCCATCTATAGTATAATGGACCACAAAGTTGATCTCTCTCAGCAAGAGAAAAATCAATTGAACCATCATATAAGAGAATTTTTGGGGGAAGAACCTTTCCAATTCACATAATATAATGATAATTTCTTTTTCCATAATTAAAAATTTCAGCAGGTCTAAAAAATTTCTTTAAATATCATTAATAAAGAAAAAAATATGGGATAATTTATTATGAATATACTTTAAAAAATTCAATGTAAATCTATAGCCAATAAATATTTCATCCAAACATGGTAGTCATGTGATTTTGACCCATTAACTATAAATATGTCCTTGAAATGATGTTCTTGATATTCGATGGATACCCCTTTGGAACCGTTACATCATTCAAGATGCTTACAAACTATTATCACTACTTCCTAGAAAGGGTTCAAGTAGCTGGAGGAAGAAAAGTATGTTTTCACCCCTCATTGGTGCCAACTCTTCTCGTATTCCCATGTCTTCCATGTCCAACCTAGCCTTAATCCCATCCTTCGTTTTGATTGGTGAATTTACAAATGGTCAAATGACAATGTCGAGTATATTTGTTTTTTAAAAATGAATAAAATAAAGAAAAAGTATGATGTATAGAAAATTCTAGTATGGAAATTCAAAATTATGGTATCTTTTTTGAAACGGTTTTCATAAGGATTTTCCAAAACAGTTTAGAAAAATCAGTGCCCAAATCTTTTACATTCTCAAATAGTTGATCGCCTATTAGTAGAGATAGTGATATACATTCTTAACAACATACATCGAATTATATCATCCAAGATTGTTACTTATTCTATCTAGATAGAAATACGATATGTTCTTGAAAAATTGTTTTTTGATGAATGATTCAACCTAAATGATTGGGTACCTTGTTTGTAGATGAGACATCCTTGAGTTAATTTAATTTTATATCCAAAAAAATTACATATGTTTGAAATACATTTATCATCCTTTATATCTTGGATATAAACATGAAATGTTTTTTTTGTAAGCATTATACAACATAACACCTGAATCCCACAATAATTTCAAATCATTGATCAATAGAGACAAATAAACATCAATATCATTTCTTATTTTTTTGGTCAGGATATAATCATAGATAACATTATGTATTTTCATTTCATGCATGTCTATGGGAGAAATTTATAATTTACCAACATAACTAGGCATTTACTATGAGTGCTGCTTTGAAAACCAAAAGTATTCACTCCATATGTAGATAAAACATGACAAAGGTTTCTCAACTCATTTAAAAATTCAGGATATTCATGACCAATTCCATTCCACTGAGTATATTTTTTTAGGTTATGTAGGCTCCCATATTTATTTCTTGTAATTTCATTCCACATAAAATTATCTGCAGTATCCTCACTTCTATATAGGTGCCTAAACGTTAGAATGATTTTAATTCACCATAACAATTTGATAGGACTGTATTCTTCTTTCTTGTATCAATAAAAAAAACACTTTGGGAAATCTCTAAGTGGTTTTTGGTCCTTGAAAAAAAATATACATTCATTCAGGCATGCACCTATTCTTTCAGAGAGCATACCCATAGAGTACCACATTTTTTTGGCATCTTATGTTCCGCTCGAGAGCTCATTATCATCTACGAGCATGTCATTCAAGAGAGAAATTAATACCATAAAACTTTCATCACTCTATCTGTCACGTGCTTTCAAATTATACAGCTTCATTATGGATAAAAATAATCTATATTTACTGCATCAACCATACAATGGTGTCTTTTATAAAAACTATAACTTCTCAAACAATGTTTTGAAATCACGAAGTTCCTCTTCAACAATCATTATAATTCCTCAATATGATCTTCTTCATCCTTCACATCTTTAATGACATCCTAGATACATTTTTCTTTCATAGTATAGACATGTCATTACATCAGATAATACATAAAACATAGTGTTATCCCATCCACTAGCAATATCCACCTTCCCCGCATTTGTATTCCATCATTTTTAACTTTGATCATTTCAGTGACAGATCAAATGTTCTTCCTACTCCTCTAGACTAATTTTTCATGAATACCAAAAATGTAAAAAAAGACAAAGGATTTGACAAGGGTCATATGCATCATCTTTTTAAAATATGAAGAACACTTTCAGTACATCTTCATATTATTTTGTCATATTATTGGCGTCCATTTATTCTTTATTCATATCCATCCTATTGTATTTGGTAAATTTAATATTTTTTTTAAAAAAAATACATAAAATATTTATATAAAAATTCCCCAAGGATAAAGACATTTATATTATGGAAGTCTCCTCTAAATACTATTTATAAAATCACCGTTGAAATCCTATTAAAAAACCAACCATTTACACAAATTTTTCATTAGAATAACATGGCCTTTTCAAAATATACCAATCAGTTCCAAAAATCTCTTTCTCAAAACCCCAATTCTTTTTCTAAATCATTTTAAAGATATTTAAAACCACAAAAGGGTATGTTGAACACATATAATTTTTTAGGAAACATTTAAAAACACCAGAATCATTTCAAAAGAGCAACATAGTTATTTTCAAAAAGACATATATCCCAAGATAGGAACATTATAAAGGATACATGAATAAAGAATAAACTACCTTTTATAAAAGATAAATATATAAAAGCTTAACAAAGTTCCTCATGAATAAATTTTGTGAATACTATAGTTAACTCCCAAAATACTAATGTGGAGTCAATAAGTGATAGATAAATATATAAGTGTCATGTGGTCCTAATACTTTTGAACATTAATTCACATATCTTCAAAGTGGGAAACCATATTTCAATGATGCTTGAATCATGTACTAACTAAGAATGACCCTTCCAATATAGTACATTTGAAAAAATGTTACCCTTATTGAGGTTGTATATTAGGTGAATGATAATGGATTATAGGTAGTTAAACCTTCTCTGCTATTAGCTATTCACTTCACTTTGTAATTAAATATATTTCAAACAATATTTTAGTGTATTCAAATATATATTACCCAAAATATTACACCAGTTATTACCTATGGAAACCCAAATTATTTCCATAATTATGAACGGACATGGGAATTTTCTCTTATGTTTACTTAATAGTTTAGACCCCTAGGCACCCACATGACAATAATGGACTAGAACTGTTCAAATACCAACTCCTGATATATCATAATATATGCCATTCTCACTACCCAATTCATTTTCGGTTATGATTGGTGTTTTCATAAATCTCGCATTATTATTGTAGAAGGATATATCATTAAAATCAAATCAAAAGAACAACACCACATTATTAGTTAAGGACTTCTTAGTGCTTCCTATTAGGATGAATCCGTGTTGACCCGCTGATATCAAAGAAGTAATAGAGAACACTTTAGCACATATATGTTGATCAAATAGTCAATCAATATCTATAAGTGGATAAAAGTTACTTTATACAAAACATCATTAACCTATAATTGTAATCTCATATTCTAAATTATCCATTTTAATTTTTATGAAAAAAACTAAGACATGCCTAGGGGAGATAATCATTCATATGAACATATTCACCTCAAATTAGTTCAAATGAGACTTATTATCTCATTGCTCTATAGGAACCATATTACATTGTGGGTTATATATATAATCCACTCCTGGTAAGAACAGAATCATAAACTAAACCTATCTATTTGATGGTAAGAGAGATAAGTCCTTGAGAAATACTTCTAGGATGTATATTAAGTGTTTTATACATATTAGTATGGGTCTCCATACTAGGGGAGGTATTAATACTAATGATGGATCCACTTATCGTATTGTGGATCTACACATATAAGACTATAAATATTCTAAGGAATCCATGAGAGTAAATTTTAAATTTTAACAACATAATGGAATAAGACCAATAAACATAAAAAATTCATTATCGCTTACTTTGGAAAATGTAAGCAGATGTATCACACCAATAATTAAGACATGTAATATCAATCCTATAAGGGATACATTATCTATTACTTCTAGGGATAGATATTTTAATCTCCTCATTATAATCTCTAAATTCATTATTATTTTGATAGGGATAGCGAAAATGGTGTAATCCAAGGTCATATAGATTATACCATAATTCGACACCAATTATCATTATAAAAATTGATCATTAGTCCACATATGAGGTATAAAAAAATTAACCATAATGATTATCCTTATATTGTATCATAATGAAGGGTACCATCCATGAGATCATTATAGAACACACCTTTATTGAGACACACAAAAACCAATTCTCACATAATTTTTTAAAATTCTCCAAGTTGTGATATGACTTCTTTTTATGAAAGAAACCCATGATCATATCATGAAAAAAATGAAAAATAATCAAACATTATAAAATATACCTAACGATTATTGGTTACCAAATCCACCATAATATTAAGAAGGCAATAATGATAACTCTGATAACCATTCACTATATGTTATAGACCTCAATATAACACCTAAGAAACTCGAGTAAAAATAAATACAACACATTGAATGGAATCATTCATCATTTATCAAAAATATCCACACATAAGAAAAAAAATTTAAAATATTACTACCACGTATAAATAATAGGGAACCTAAATTATAAAACAAACTTCACTGCCATTGATGAGTCTTTATATTATCAAATATAATTTATATAAAAAATGAAGGAATGATCCACATTATTAAAATAATTTCTACGAGGAACAATTAATGAATTATAGAATAAAAATATTCCATTATATAATTATTTTGAAACTGTTATCTCATGTTCATATATATAAATAGGATAGAGAAACTAATAAACAATAGTTAATGTCTTCTGTAATACCAATGATCCGAGCCTAGCTTATTAGACCTTATAACATCCACTATTCATAGAAACATTTACTCTGGGTTTAAGCTACCACAACACCAATGTGAAATCCTGTATGATACCGAAAATTAATTTTATATATATGTGAAAATCAAGAACACCACTGCTGAAGATGATGTGAAGCATGAAACATGTGTAGAGAGTTGAGGGATGTGGAGTTGGTAGCAAAGGAAGATGGGGATGAGTCAGCGGTAGTAGCGACAATAGTGGATGAGGAAGAGTTGACAAAGGAGGATGTGGAGGAGGAGGAGTTTGTGGTAGTGGCGGTGAAGGAGGAGGATGAGGAGTTGACAGTGGAGTTGGAAGAGGAGTTGGTGACATCGATGACATAGGATTAGTTGACAAAGGAGAAGGCTGGGTTTAACTTCTGCAAGAACTAGATGTGTGCAAGAGGAGGCGACTATTAGGTTATATTTATAAAATAGGGTAAACCTTTTATCACTTCTAGCTAAAAAGTACCGATAAAGGTATGTTTTATCAACACTAAAACAAAAATCACGGATAAAACATGCCTTTATCAGTGCTTTTTTAGCACTCATAAAACTATAATGATCCTAAATTATATATATATATATATATAATTATATGTATAATATATATATATATATACATATATTAATATATAATAATTACTATATATAAATATTTATTTATTTATATATGTATATAATATATATTTATAATTATAAAATTATAATAAATATATTTATTATATTTATAATTATAAATAATATATATAGTTATTATAATTTTATTATTATTTAAATATTTCTATATATATTTAGAATTATAATAGCATCTAATTGAAAATATTTATGATCATTTTATAATTTTTTTAATAACTATAAATTAATACATATTTATTTATATTTGTAGTATTTATTTATTTATTTATAGTTATAATCATTAATATTTCTTTATTTTAAGAAATAAAAAATTACAACTAATATATTTGTTACATTTATTGTTTTAAAAATATATATAATTAATATATTTATTATAATTTACCAATTATTTAAATATATATGTATTATTTATAATTCTAAATATAAATATTTGTATTTATTTTAAAATATATTTATTTAATTTTAAATAATTATTTATTAAATATATTTATTATAATTTTATGTATATTTAAATATAAATAATTATTTATTTAAAAATAAGTAATTATTTATTAAAATAATTATGAAATGCTTATGAAATAAATATATATTTATTACATATATATTTTGATTATAATCGTAAATATAAATAAATAAATAAATATATATATATATATATATATATTAAAATTATTAGAAAATTATAATTAATATTTTTATAATAAATATAATTTTATAAATCTCTATAATTATAAGATATATATTTGCAAATATAAAGAAATATTTATACATATATACAAATATTAATAATTATATGTATAAATAACATATATATAATTATAAAATGATAATATATATATTTATTATAAATATATTTATTATAATTTTATAGTTATTTAAATATAGATATATATTTATTTAAATAATGATGAAGTTATAAAAAATATATATAAATAGTTTATTTCTTTAAATTTCATATGTATTTAAATATATATTTATTTATTTATTTATAATTATGATTATATATAAGTAATATATTTATTTATAATTATAATTAAAAAAATATAATTAATATTTTTTTTGTAAATTTATATTGATTTAACCACACACAAATATATATATATATATATATATTATTTATACTTATAGATATAAATATTTTTATATATGTATAAATATTTCTATATATTTATAAATATATTTCAACAATTATATATATTTATATAATTATTATTATTATAAATATATTTATTATAATTTTCTATTTATTTAAATATATATTTATTTATTTATAAATATAATTATAAATATATATATATATATAAATATTTTTATATAATTATAAATATATATATGTATATTAATATAAAAATATATATAATTATAAAATTATAATAAATATATTTATTTTAATTTAAAAAAAGTGTTTATATATATCTAAAAATATAATAAATATATTTATCATTTTAAAAATTACAATAAATAAATAAATTAATATTTATAATTATAATTATAAATAAATATATTCAAAAGGTATGTATATATAATTATAAATATAATGAATATATTAATCATTTATAAAACTTATAATAAGTATTAGTCTTTAATGAATATATATATATATATCTTCATTACTGATGTATACTTATTCAACAAAATAAATAAATAAATAAATTTTTATAATTATAATTATAAATAAATATATTTAAGAGGTATTTATATATAATTATAAATATAATAAATTTATTTTTGATTTAAAAAATGTTATAATTTTATAATCATTTAAATAAATAAATATTTATATAAATTTTTATTATATATAAAAATATATATTAAAAAGTATTTATATATAACTAAATATTTATAAATATAAATATAATAAATACTTTTATTATTTAAATATATATTAATGGTGATTTTAAGTATTTATGAGAAAGTAATAGCTCCATGGGAACATGAATGAATCATATATAACGAGTAAATTATAGATCATAAAAAGAAGGTCATCATATATATGACCAACATAAATAGTAATGAGTGTAAATGTATAAATGAACATTCATGATGAATACACAACATATGTATGTCAATTATATTCATGCATCAATTGACAAACTTCGTTAGAAAACAAATATTTATTTACATATGTTTATATTTACATATAATTATAACTTTAAATATACTAATTTAATATATTTATATATATACATATTTGAAAGTAAATATATATGTATATATATATATATTTAAAATGTACTTAAAATTTATATTTAAAAATAAATTATATATAATTATAAATATATAATTTTAATAAATATAATAAATATATTTATAATTTAATGAAATTTATTATATATATTTGAATTCTTAAAATAGTATATATTAATTTTAAAAATGAGTGTTTATTTAATGTATCAAAATAATAAAAAATTAATATAAATATAGTAATATTTTTTATCCAAAAATTTTATCAGTACTAAAAATATTGCTGATAAAGGAACACCTTTAATCTTTGCTTTCTGATTAGCGGTAACAAAACCAAACACATCCCTTTTATGGATCTATGGTATTTTTTGTTTAAAAATATGAATTTCTTATGTTAAATGGTGGTTTTTGATGTTTCATGAAAATATGAAAAACAAATTGCACTTCCTTAAGTAATTATAGATTAACACATATAGAATTTCTTTATCCAATGAAGCTTCATAAACGATGAAACTATAAAATCTACAAATATACCACATATAATCTCATCATTCGAAACTGATAACAAAATAACTAGAATCTTGTCGATGATAAACAGAATATATACTATTAATTAATATCAAATTTAGTGTAGGGAGAAAATTAGTTATAGATAAATACATCCGATTTTATACCGAAAAAATGAAATAAAAAAATATTGTTTAATAAAAACTGTCTAAGGATGAGTTTCCTCCTAATATGCACAAAGTTTACTTTTTTCTCAATTATAAATTTATGGAACTCCTCTATAATTTAATGTAATGGTATACCATTTATCTACTTCATTATCAATATAAGTGCTTGATATATTTTGTAATACGGAAATTATACATCATTCATTATAGTGAGTGATAACCTAGAAATTTATAATACTACCATAATCATACAAAAAGTTGTATCCCCTCTGGTCCAAAACTCCTAGGGAAAAGGGGTTTCATTTTATCATTGTTTCCCACCTAACCAAACTCAGAGTTTCCACAAAACCATTCTGAATTTTTAATGAAATATAATATATCTCAATTATGTGAAAACGCCTATTATTCCCAAAATACACATCACCACACTAAACCTCATTCAAGTAAATGAATAATTCCATCATGATAATCATATGTAATTAACATCATGAATCTAAGACCTTCTCTTCAGATACGGTACTAACACACAGATTAATCACACTAGAAAAGATATATGAGGAGGAGACAACTAACTAATCTGGGTGGTAGTCATCAATCTATCACATGGATTTATAAATTTTTCTTTCTAAAAAATTGTGCCCTATGATAAAAAGAATGAAATTATACATGAAATAAATAGAAAAATAATTAAGAAAGAAATCAAGAAACTACATATTGTGTTGGGTCCCTATTCCAAGTCCTGGATATGCCTAGAACGGGGTATTTTAGCCTATAATTAAAATATTTCTCTTGGCTCATCCCACTTCAATAGATTGAATTATTGCATTGATCCCCACCTGAGTGAAACACTGGGAACCATTATCAAGGATCGACACATCTTCTTTGAAGTGTGAAATAATAGGTTCGTAGATCCCAGCCTCTCCCCCATATTTCTATTAGCCTCACAAACCGAAAAAATCATTAGTTTATCCCCCTTTCGCTAAGAACAAACAATAATCACACACCTCAAATCAAAGATAACAAGGAATTCCTCAATTGTAGGAAAAGTGAAAGGAAAACAAAACAGCCCGCATAACATGTTACACTGCAATACAATACATTACAACTAAAATACAAGTAGAGAAAGCAAAACAGAACAACATGCAACATCATGAGCCAATGCTCGGTCCCATGCTCTCCTACACCCCAATAGCAATCAAGTACCACTATAAGGACCCTTGTCCGTATCTACACCTGCAGAAAAGTAATTTGTTTGGGCCGAAAAGCATGACCCAAACAAGGTGTGAGAAATGAATCCTATTAGGCACCCACCAAAGGCTCGTGCCCAACTGTGTGAAATCAAGCAACAACATTGTGCAGTAGTAAAATGGAATAAAGTAAGCAGTACTGAAATGTAAGTAACTTAACCAGTTATATTTCCATTTTAATCCATTTAATCATTTATTTTAAATATATCTCCACAGTGAATATTCTATGTAAACAACCAATATCCTTATACAAGTAAACCCCTACCCTCAAGTAAAGAGTATCCAAACACAAGAATCTTCCCACAGGCACATTGATATTTCCCACAGGCGTAAGAAGTGTCACCCACAGGAACAGAATCAACTGCCCACAGGCATGGAAGATGTTTCCCACAGGCTAGATAGTACAGTGCTTACAGGCTAATCACAACACTGCCCTCAGGCTAACAGGTAACCGGGCCATTCCCAACATGTAAATAAGCAGTACAAAAGCAATTCCTCTCAATGAAATTATACAATCTTTACTTTAGAAGCATACCCTCGGGTATCCTGTCCAAATGGCTAAACAGAGGAACGCACCCCCCGGGGTGGTCCTGAATCCAAGAACTAACCCCAAAAATAGTTTTATAACATTATTTAATCACCTATACAATTCTAGGTATTTAAAAAAGCCACAACCTCAGCCAAAAGACACCCAAAATATGGGTTCGTAGCTCAAAACACAAAACAAACGCACGATAGTTGGAAAATAAACACCAAGCCACCTACCTTAAACACCAACGAATGATATACGTGAATGACGCCTTCTGAAATGTCCAAGAATTCTGTAGATATGAGGTAAAAGAAATCCCGTTCAAATGTAAATAACTCCCTTTAGGGGAATAATTGGCAAGAACTATTAAAGAAGGGTGGAGGGATTACCCGTGCGATTCCAACGAGATCTTCTAAGGCGGAAACAGATTCCTGACATGTGCTCGGCGGATCACCAATGCTTTGGTCTTCTTATCCTGAACCCTCATCCCATTCTATGCTTTCCCTGCGAACAGGGGTGGCTACTTCCCATTTTAAGGGGAAAAAACAAATTACACGGCATGTATTTCTATGTACACGGCGTGTACTTCACATTTTTAGACTGTTCCCCTGGCAGGTTCCCGCCAGCATGGCACTGTTCATCTGCCGACCTGACTACACGACGTGTCTTCATGAGTACACGTTGTGTGCTATCACACAACTGGACACCGCCTTACTATTCTCCTGCCGACTGACTACACGGCATGTAAAGGACCACTACACGACATGTAGTTGGTTCCTACACCCTTCATCGCCGACATTGCCACAGGACCTGTGTACCCATTCCACACATCTAGAAGTACACGGCGTGTGGAAAAGTACACAGCGTGTACTTCCAAAATTTCGGATTTTCCCCCATTTTCCTTATTTTCACAAAAACACTCAAGGATAGGAGAAAATAAGAAACACATACTTCAAAGATAAGAACCCGGTTCTTAAAAACATTCCCCCATAAAGTAATTCGTACCCGAATTTTACTTCCAAGGTTGGAGACGATATAGCTCAGAACAGCTCTGGCCACTGAGCACGTACATCAGTCTCCCGCTCCCAGTTTTCATCCTGCACTCGGCCATGATTCCATAGCACCCGTATGAGAGGAACTGACTAGCCTTAGAAATCTGTCATGCTCTTGTCAATGATACGAATCAGATGCTCTTCATAGGATGCATCTTCCTCATGCTCTACCTCCCCTGGCTGAAAGGTGTGAGAAGTGTCTGAATGATAGCGGCGCAACTGAGATACATGGAAGACGTTGTGCATGGATTGGTACATATGCGACAAATTCAACTGATAGGAAACCAGACCAACTCTCTCCAAAATCTCATATGGACGCACATACCTTAAAGAAAGTTTACCCTGCCTCCTGATCTTTCTGTGTCCCAGCCTCGGAAAAAAATGTATGAAACCCTGATCCCCGACCACGAACTCCAAAGGACATCAGAGGCGATCAGAATATGATTTATGATGAGACTGTGCGGTAGCCATCCGTTTCTGAATCAACTGGACCTGCTCAGAAGTCACCTGTAGGATACGTGGTCCTAGTAAAGCTGCCTTACCTTCCTCCAACTAGCACTAGGGTGATGGGCATGGCCTACCATATAAAGCCTCTTAAGGTGCCATGTCAATAGTGTCCTAAAAACTATTGTTGTAGGAAAACTCAATTAGGGGTATACGCTTCGCCCAAGAGCCCCCAAAGTCTAGGATTCATTCATGCAGCATGTCCTCTAGAACCTGTATCGTACACTCTAACTGGCCATCAGTCTGAGGGTGGTATGCTATGCTCTGAAGAACCTATGTACCTAGGGCCCTCTGAAGACTCTACCAGAAACCAGACATAAATCGGGCATCCATATCTGAAACGATAGAACGAGGGACCCCATGAAGACGTATGATCTCTTGGATATACACCCTTCCGAGCTCATCAACCCCAAAGGTCTCCTTGATCAGAAAAAAGTGAGATACCTTCGTGAGTGTATCCAAAACAACCCACACAGCATCATTGCCTCGAGGTGACCTCGATAACCCTATTATGAAATCCATCATGACATTATCCCATTTCCACTCCAGAATAGGTAACTGTTGTAATAGTCCGACTGGCCTCTGATACTCTACCTTCACCTACTGATAGGTGGAACACCTCGTAACAAAACCAGCCACATCTCTCTTCATACCCGTCCACCAGAACAGATGTCTCAAGTCTCGGTACATCTTGGTAACCGGGGGATCATCTACCAAATATAAAGCATGAACCTCCCACATCATCTCCTCGCGTATATCCCTTGGAACCCATACTCGTCCATGTATGTGCAGAAACTTATCATCGCCTATCGTCTAACCAGGAGGAGGGTCCTCACTAGCCACCGAATCCCGTAGAACTAGGCCTTCTAAATCGTATTTTTGTCTCATCATCACTCTATATAGGAGGGTAGAAGTCACAGCTAAAGATGAAAGATAGGTTTGCCCCTGACTATCGTGCACCTCCAAATTCATCTTAGAGAACAAGGCCATCAGCTGCCATTCACCACTGGCATCCTGCACTGCCTGTATCTGAGTCTTCTTGGTCAGTGCATCAGCTACTGCATTACCTTCACCAGGTGTATAGGCATGCTCAAAGTTGAAGGACTGTAGGTACTCGTCCCACCTTATCTGCCTCAGATTTATTTCACGTTGAGTAAATATATTCTTGAGACTTTTGTGGTTGGTGAAAACCACAAAATGTTCTCCCAAGAGACAGTGTCCTCAACAGTGCAACACAGGCACAACTGCAGCCAACTCGAGATCACGCATCGAGTAATTCCTCTCATGTGGCATCATCTGCCGAGACCCATATGAAACAACTCGATTGCCCTACATCAACACTGCTCCCAGAGAAATACCTGATACATCATAGTAAACTGTATAGCTCTTCCCCTACTCTGGGAGTATCAGGATTAGTGCTGATGTCAACCTTCTTTTTAGGTCTTAAAAGGCTGTCTCACAAGCTTCTGACCAAAAAAATTTCACACCCTTCTTAGTCAATCCCGTCAATGGTGATGCTAAGTGGTAGAAGTCTTGTATGAAGCATCTATAATAACCAGCCATCCCTAAGAAACACCATATCTCAAACACATTCATAGGATCCTCCCAGGAAACTACTGCTCTCACCTTCTCTGGGTCTACTGCAAACACTACCTTCGAGATAATGTGACCCAGTAAGAGAATATGGTCTATCCTAAAGTGGAACAATTAGAGATTAGCATATAGCTTATGCTCTCTCAGTGTACTCAATATGATCTCAAGATGGGTGGCATGGTCGTGTTGAGTATGAGAGTACACCAAGATGTCATCCATGAATACTACCACAAAAGAATCAAGATACGGATGGAACACTTGACTCATCAGTGCCATGAAAACTGCTGGCGCGTTCGTGAGTCCGAATGACATAACCATGTATTCATATAGACCATATCGGCTCCGAAAACCTATAAGAGGTATATCTAATGGTCTCACGCGCAGCTAATGATATCCGGATCTCATTTCAATCTTCGAGAACACGCGTGCTCATTGAATTTGATCAAAAAGATCATATATCCTCAGCAAAGGATATCAGTTCTTAACCATCAACAAGTTCAGCTTCCGATAATCCACACAGAGTTTGAGGGTACCATCCGCCTTCTTCGCCAAAAGGACCGGTGAACCCCACGGAGAAGTACTGGGTCAGATAAACCACTTTCCATGTAACTCCTCTAACTGCCTCTTGATCTCCTGAAACTCAGGTGTAGCCATCCTATAAGGAGGAATGGACACTGGTTTGGCTCCTGGAAGAAGCTCAATAGAGAAATCCACCTCTCGCTCCAGAGGTATACCCTAAAAGTCATCCGGGAAGACATCCCCGAAACGATCAACGACTGGAGGGAAATCTATCTGACAAGTCCCTTAAGCATCCAGATATAAGCTCTAAATCTGTACTGTGACACCACCTCTCCCATGATGCTCTGGTCCAGCTCGACTCGCCTGAACATCCCATTCCCCATGGTATAGAAACTCTCTGCCCTCCGGTGACATAAACATCACCCTACAACGATAGCAGTCTACAAAGGCTCGAAAGGGAACCAACCAATACATCCCGAGAATGAAGTCATAAGATGTCATCTCCAAGACATAGAGGTCCCAATGAATGTGACACCATTCAACCTCAAGGGGGCACTCATTGCACTGACGCACACCAACCATTCTAGTACCCAAAGGGGTGTCTAGCATCATAACATCTGAAGAAGAAACCGAGAGCCCAAGGCTCTACACAACGGGCACATATATGAAACTATGTATAGCTCACATATTGAAAAGAACTAAAGATAAGACAAAAGCTACTAGAATAGTACCTCTGACTGGTAAGAACCCGGAGTTTCGGTTTCAGGTACAGGTCTCTTTTATGGGCTTTTTAAGGAAAAATGGAGAATTTGGAAATTTTAAGAGTACACACCGTGTACTTTATGAGTACACACCGTGTACTCCTCTGCCACTCAAAGACATGTGATTGGCCATGTCCGGGCCACACACATGTTGTGTAAGGCTAAGGTGGAGGCCGGTTATTTCGGGGTATGGAAAATTGAAGTACACACCGTGTACTTTTTTTTATTTCATTAATCGGACTGAGGTCGTGAATAATGCTCGTAAACCCCTTCTCTCTCTGCCTAATTCCATCTAGAGCATCCGAGGAGGCCGATTCTTCTATGAGCCACCGATCCGTCAGTGGTTGTACAAATCAAACTCCGTAGATTGCAGAAGAATCGCAGCGGTGAGTTCTTGGTTCTTCTTTAGTCTCATTTCGTTATTCTTCCTCTCATGTGAGTTGTCTGAGGTTGAGAATTTTAGACATTTTTGCAGATCTACTCCATTCTAGGATGATTCACGGGCCAAGGTTCAAGTATATCGATCTCCAATGATTGAGGTAGGTGGTTTGTTGCCCTACGTTGAAATTCTTGGAGTTTTGGTTGCAAAAGTGTCGGATACCCATGTTTTGGGTATCCCGAGTAAGGGTTTTGATCCTGTTTATTTATCTGCCATAGATTGCATGTATTCTTGAGGTTATTAGATGATTTTTTTAGAATGTTTGTGGATCACCCCATGGGTTTTTTCCCTTGTTTTAGTCGTTATTTGATTTTTGGCATGGTTTGCCTATGAGGCAACCCCTAATGCATTGCTAGTATGTCTATTGACTTGATTGCATGTATTGCATGCTATTTATATGACTGTGGATGCTTTTTGAAGCTATTAGCTGAGTAGTTTCTTAACCTACGTAGGAATTCTAACAGTCAATTATGCACGACTGGACTGCTCAAGGTAGTTAGAACCTGGTGCGGGAGATCAAAGAGGGAATAGATGACTAAGTTCTTCCCTAGAGGGTCTGTTGGTTTTAGTTTCGTACGTAGGACCTATAGGGATATGACATTGTGCTTCCCAAGAGTGACCTTAGTTTACCAACGCATCGAGACCACATGGGGAATTAGACGTATGTTCTTCCTCGGAGAGTCTGTAGCTATTATTGCAAGACCATAGGGGAATTGATGTAAGGGCATCCCAGAGTGTATGTGCCTTGTTTGATTATTGGACTTTAGGGGTATGCTAGTTTAAGCCACCCAGAGAGTCAGTGTGAATCTTTTGATGGTTGGTTGTGACGAGTCCACCAATCCATATATCAAGCTTGGGTTTTGTACTGCTTCTGTTAGGTAGTCTTTTAGATACCTTCTCTGTTACTTGCTTATAGTGGAATAAGAAACATTGCTGGTTTTCCTTGTTGTGTAATTAAATGAATGTGAATGGTAATTGGTCAAATTGTTTACTGCACTGTTTACCTTTACTTTTTCTATATCACTCATTGACAGTAGGGAACAAATCATATGGTGGTTACCTACTGGGATTAGTCGCACACCCTGTTTGGGTCCTGCTATTCGGCCCAAACAGATTATATGGTTGCAGGTATAGGTAGGGATTGTGGCCCTTCCACCTTAGGTACTTGATTGTTGGTCGGAGCCAGAGAGCATGGGACCGGGTCTTGGCCCATGATGCTGCTGGAGTTGTTGTTTACTATTAGTACTTTGGTTTCAGTTGTATTTCAGCATGTTGTTTTGCTTACTGGTTTCCATAGACACATGTACCATCCTGCATCATTGTTATATCAGACCTTACTTTTACTTTAAGTTCAGTTGTTCCGTTCTATTTACTGCTTCTTCTATTGGGAATGCTTATTCTTCTGCTTCATACTTTTCCAAATGAGGGAATAGTTTCCCCACTGACTCACCAAGGCCCTCACTGCTAGTCGGCAGCCTCTGGAGTTTGAGGAAACGCGCTTGAGGTCATGTGGTGAACCGGGTACGGGGCACCAGTGGAAGTGCTCCAGTTTCGGGTCATTAAGATGTGGTATCAGAGGGGTTTTCCTTCTTTCTATTGCCTTACTACTTTGCGACAATATCCAAGGATAGGAAGAACTGGGTAGTTAGTACTTAACTGTGCTCGGGAGTAATTAACCCTTGTATAAGGAAAAGCTATATTGCCTCGTAATTGCAATTTTCAGTTTTTTCAAGTGTTACAGTTTATTATATTTCACCATTGGGTGATGCACATGTTTTGTGTTGTTAAAGATTATATGATTATGGTTATATTTGGTTGCAACCCGATTAGATGAGGGTGTTCTATCAGATGCATCATATAGGAACCGGGTAGGAAATTACTGGTCATGCATTTTACCATGCCATCTAGGGTGCATTAGAATTGCATGATGTTGTGATAGATTCCATGATAGATTATGCATGTCGTTGTGGTAGTTGATGTGATATAAATACTTGTTGTGTTGATAGAGTATCACTTATTTTATAGCTTTTTTAGCATAGGCGCCAAGCTCTAGTCTTGGAGGTGTTATGGGCCCTCGAGGATCGGAATTAGGCATATCATTGTTTGTTATACTGTTTACTTGTTGTATGTTGTTGTGATGATTCCAAGCCTTGATTATTAGGGAGTATGGGCCCCCAGAGATCGGAATTTGGCACAAAGCTGGTTGTTTTTCAGTGTTTCTAGCGTTCAGAGCAGTTTCAGAGCTACTACCCAGAAAAACCCATAATACACGGTGTGTAATTCAATCACACACGTCGTGTAGTTTTTACACCGTGTTACCATCTGTGTAAACAAAAACACAGGGTGTTGGAAAAATCATTGGGGACACACCGTGTACCTTATGTACACGTCATGTGGTAGTCAACTGTGTACCCCGACGTGTCGCCAACAACACGGGTCGGGGAAGCTCATGTAGTGCACGTCTTGTGTTATAAATACACGCCATGTAGGTTTCTTCTGGGTACCCGTCCATGTCACAAACAACATGGGTCAGGTGTTATCCATCCTTATACACGCCGTGTTTGTTCGGAACATGCCGTGTAGGGGATCGGCCGTCTAGCCGATCATGTAACCTGCTACACGGGTCGCTGAGCCTGTCCAGTACACGCCCTTTGTTAGAAGAAACATGCCGTGTAGTTTTCTTCTTGGTACCCCGGCCGTGTCACGAACAACACGGGTCGGTGTTACCTCCTCCGATACACACCATGTTTGTTCGGAACACGCCGCGGAAGGGTTTAGCCGTGTGGCCGACCGTGTAACCTGTTACACGGACCGCCGAAGCCTGGCTTGTACATGCCATTTCCTCAGTGAACAAGCTGTGTAGTCTAGTTTTCGGAGGGACCGTGTAGGTTAGCTGTGCAAGAAGACTTGGATAGTGGTGTGGAGTCCAGGTACACACCGTGTTTTTGGACAACACAGCGTGTAGTCTAGAACGTTACACAACCAGTGGTGGCAGAATTGCACACCCATGTAAATGGATTTAATAAACACGTTGTGTAGTTTAAATACACGTTGTGTAGTTCAGTTTTTCAAGTTAAAGTGTTTCTCTCTCCGGTTCTTGTTTTGTACTCTTGTATTCTCTGTTCTTATTGATCATAAATCTGGAGTGTGCTTCTGAACTTTCAGGGTTATGGCACCAAGACGGCTTCCCATTGTACGCGAGGAACCAGGCAGTGGCAGTACGCCTGATATGGAAGACCAGGGACTACCTGTAGTTCAGCTGATTGTTCCGGATATGGCACCTGCAGTGATTCCGGACACTGGTGTGCATGCTCAGTTTCGAGAGGGTTTGATGAGGATCATGCAGACCTTCCAGGGAGCTCAGCATCCACCCCCGTCTATGGCAGAGCTGACGCGAGTCTTCGAGCAACAGCATCCTCCCACTTTCATAGAGGATGGTGGGCCTCAGGATGCAGAGTCATGGCTAGAAACCATGCTTTCCATCTTCGAGAATATGGAGACACCCCCAGATAGATGGGTGAAGCTCATGAGTTAGATGCTGCGAGATTCTACCAAGAGATGGTGGGATGTGGTCTCACAGTGAGGGCGCCAACAGACTGTGGATTGGGACTAATTCCAGCGTACGTTCTATGACTACTGCTATCCAGAGATGCTGAGGGCCGACAAGGCCAAGGAGTTCTTGAACCTGCAGTAAGGTACTCTTTCAGTCATGGATTATTCTTCCCACTTCCCTGAGTTACAGCGTTTCGCTCCCATTCTGGGAAATGACGAGCTATTTTTGGCGAGGATGTTTGAGGAAGGCCGCAAACCAAAGATCAGATCATAGGTGAACATTTTCTAGTTGACTTATATTACTCTGATAGACAATCAGGCGCTGATCTCTGAAAGAAATATGTGGGATACTAGAGCTGTTGACCAGGGCAGTTCAGCATCCAAGGCTGAGTCATTTCATACTGATAGCAGGAAGCGCCCCTGAGAGTCTACTCGAGGTGACCTGAGGATGCGGGGTATATATTCTGGAAGAAGAGAACTTTATTCTGGAAACCAGGTCATGTGCTATCAGTGAGTAAAAAGTGGGAATAAGAAGCCTCAATGACCGAGGGATCCATTGGAGTGTCGAGCATGCGGCAAGATGGGTCATCTGCAGCGTTTTTGTAGGGTTCTTTTTCCAGCGGCTAGCGAAGGAGGATCTGTTTCTACCCCTCGTTCAGGAGCAGGATTACTAGTCTCGCAGCATACTGGGGGCTGGAGTTCTTCGGGTCGTTTAGGCCAGGGTAGAGGTCGCGGAAGCCGTGGTTAGGCTCAAGGGGGATCAGGTCAAGGATATCATGCTGCTAAATAGGGCCGCGGTACTAGCCAGATGTTTACGGTAGAGCAGATTCATCGGGAGCAGGATCCTGGACTTTACACTGTTCGAGGTACAATCCAAGTAGCCTCAGTTTTTTCTTCTGTACTTTTCGATACCAGCGATTCTCATATCATTATTTCTGTGCACACTGTGGAGAGATTTAGACTCACTGTCCTTACTTCTGAGGATACTTTGGCAATAGACACTCCTTTAGGGCATAGAACTACTAATGTGTGTCAGTGCAGGGAGTTCCCCCTTGAGGTTGGTGGGTGTCACTTGGTGTGGGATCTGTATGTCCTGGAGATGACATGTTATGATGTCATTCTCGGAATGGACTGGCTAGTTCCTTTTCATGCCTTTGTCGACTGTTATCGCCGCAGGGTGAGTTTCACGTCTCCAGAGGGCAGGTCTTTTCTTCACAAGGGCGAATGGGATGTACAGACAAGCAGAGCTGGACCAGAGCATCATGGGTTGGGAAGAGTTACGGCCCAGATTGCCATTTTATATCTGGATGATTAGGGAACCTCTTAGATGGATTTTACTCCAGTGGTTGATCGTATTCCAAATGTCTTTCTAGAAGAATTCTCAGGTTTGCCTCCGGAGCGTGAGGTAGACTTCTTGATTGAGCTTGTTCCAGGAGCCGCACCAGTATCCATACCTCCTTATAGGATGGCTACGCCTAAGTTGCAAGATCTTAAGAAGTAGCTGGAGGAGTTGCAGGCTAAGGGTTTCATCCGACCCAGTACATCCCCTTGGGGTTCACCTATGTTGTTTGTGAAGTAGTCGGATGGTACCTTACGACATTGCGTGGATTATCGGAAGTTGAACCAGTTGATGGTCAAGAACCGATATCCCTTGCCGAGGATTGATGATCTCTTTGATCAGATTTGAGGAGCTCGGGTGTTCTCGAAGATCGACTTGAGATCTGGCTGTCATTAGCTACACGTTAGTCCATCAGATATACCCCTGAAAGCCTTCAGGAGGTGGTATGGCCTCTACAAGTATACAGTTATGCCGTTCGGCCTTACGAACATGCCAGAAATTTTCATGGCACTGATGAACCGAGTGTTCCATCCTTACTTGTATTCCTTCATCATGGTCTTCGTGGATGATATCTTGGTGTACCCTCACACTCAACACGACCATTCAACCCGTCTTGAGATCATTTTGAGTACACTAAGGAAGAATCAACATTATGCTAAACTCTCAAAGTTCCACTTTTGGATGGATGAGATTCACATCCTAGGTCATGTTCTCTCCGAGATAGGCGTATCAGTAGAACTAGATAAGGTGAGAGCAGTAGTCACCTAGGAGTTGCCAAAGAACGTCTTCGAGGTACGTAGTTTCTTGGGGATGGATGGTTACTACAGGCAGTTTATACCTGACTTCTCATGCCCAGAAGCACCGTTGATGGGATTGACTAAGAAGGGGGTGACGTTTGTTTGGTCAAAAGCCTATGACCCATCTTTCCAGGAGATGAAGGAGAGATTTACTTTAGCACCAATTCTAGTTCTTCCAGAGCCGGGCAAGAGTTATATAGTTTTCTGTGATGCATCTTGCATAGGTCTTGGAGAAGTGCTTATGCAGGAAGATCATGTAGTCACGTACGGATCTCGGAAGTTGTGGCCGCATGAGAGGATCTATCCAACGCACAATTTAGAGTTGGCTATTGTTGTTCATGCTTTGCATTGTTGGAGGCACTATCTCATGGGATAGCATTTCATTGTATATACTGACCACAAGAGCCTCAAGTATATCTTCACATAGCGTGACTTGAATCTAAGACATCAGAGGTTGGTCGAGTACCTACAGCCATTCGACTTTGAGCTTGCTTATACGCCTAGGAAGGGCAATGTTGTGGTGGATGCACTGAGCAGGAGGACTCAGTTGCAGGCAGTTCAGGAAGTTAGTAGTTAGTGGCATCTCATGGCTCTGGTCTCTAAGATGCATCTGGAGGTACACGACAGACATGGTCAGACGGTTCTTTCTTCCATAGCTGTTACGTCTACCATTTTTGAACGAGTTCGAACGAGGCGGCTATCAGACCCTGAAGGCCTAGTCTTACGGGAGGGTGTGTCAGATGGAGACCCTACTCCGGGAGGGATAGTGGGCGATGATGAGGTTCTATGTTTTCATGGCCTCATGTGGGTTTTCACAGACATACGTGAGGAGCTGATGTGGGAGTCTCATGCCTCGGCTTAAGAAGTTCATCCTTGTGTCACCAAAATGTACCAAGACGTGCACCGCCAATATTGGTGTCCAGGTATGAAAAAGGATGTGGCTGGTTTTGTTATGTGGTGTTCCACCTGTCAGCAGGTGAAGGCAGAGCATCAGCGACCAGCAGGATTTTTATAGCAGTTACCCATTCCTGAGTGGAAATGGAATGATGTTGCAATGGACTTTGTGACAGGATTATAGAGATCGCCTCAATGAAATGAGGTGGTTTGGGTTGTAGTGGGAATGCTCACGAAGGTTGCACACTTCTTGCCGATCAATGAGACCTTAAGTGTTGATGAGCTGGGACAGTTGTACATCCGGGATACTGTACGTCTGCATGGAGTTCCACACTCTATTGTTTCAGACAGGGATGCGTGTTTTACTTCACACTTCTGGAAGGGGCTACAGAGGGCATTGGGTACACATGTACTTTTGAGTATAGCATACCATCCCCAGACTGATGGCCAGTCCGAGTGTACAATCCAGGTGCTTGAGGATATGCTCCGAGCTTTCATTCAAGACTTTTGTGGTTCATGGGATAAGAATATTCCTCTGGTGGAGTTCGCCTACAACAACAGTTTTCAGGCGACTATTCAGATGGCACCTTACGAGGATTTTTATGGTACACAATGCCGATCAACTTTATGCTGGTTAGATTAAGGAGAGATGGCTTTGCTGGGACCTCGTCTTGTTCAGGAGACTTCAGAGCAGATAGAGCTGATTCGGAAGAGGATGGCTACAGTGTAGTCTTGACAAAATTCTTATGCTGACCAGCGGAGATGACCTCGGGAGTTAGAGGTCGGGGATCGAGTTTTCCTTCATGTCTCACTGAGGTTGGGACACAACAAGATTCGGAGACAGGGTAAGCTCTCACCGAGATACGTCGGGCCATTTTAGGTTCTGGAGAGAGTCAGTCTGGTTGCTTACAGGTTGCAGTTACCTCAGAGATATCAGGCTATGCACTACGTCTTTCATGTTTCTTAGATTCGACAGTATTTCTCAGACCTGTCTCATGTTTTGCAACCCGAGGAGGTTGAGTTGGAGAAGGATGCATCATTTGAGGAGCATCCTATCAGGATTGTTGATCATAGTACCAAAGTGCTCCGTGGCTGGTCTGTTCCTCTGGTACGGGTACTATGGCAGCACGGTGGTATACAGGACGAGACTTGAGAGAGAGAAGCTGATATGTGATCATAGTGGCTAGTTTTGTTTGAGGATTCTTCTTCTATGCCTTTATAGGGAAATTTGGGGATGAATTTCATTAAGGGGGGATGTTTGTAAGAACCTGGAGCTCCGGTTTCAGGTACAGATCTTTTTTACTGTCTTTTTACGGAAAAATGTAGAATCTGGAAATTTTCAGATTACACGCTATGTACATTATGAGTACACGCCATGTACTCCTCTGCCACTCGAAACCGTGTGATTGGCCGTGTCCGGGCTAGACACACGGTGTGTAAGGCTAGGGTGTATTCCAGTTATTTCGGGGTATGAAAATTGAATTACATGCCGTGTACTTTAATTTTTATTTCATTAATCAGACCGGGGTCGTGCCTAATTCTCCTAAACACCTTATTCTCCGCCTAATTCCATATAGAGCGTCTGAGGAGGACGATTCTTCTCTGAGCCACTGATTTGTCACCGGTTGTCCGAATCGAACTCCATCGATTGCAGAAGAATCAAAACGGTGATTTCTTTGTTCTTCTGTAGTCTTTTTTCCTGATTCTTTTTCTCGTGTGAGTTATCTGAGGTTAAGCATTTTAGATGTTTTTTAAGATATACTCCATTATCGGCTGATTCACGAGCCGAGGTTCATGTATATCGATCTCCAAGGATCTAGGAAGGTGTTTTGTTGCCCTACGTTGAAGTTCTTTGAGTTTTGGTTGCAAAAGTGCCGGATACCCATGTATCGGGTATCCCGAGTTAGGGTTTTGATCCTGTTTATTTATCTGCCTTGTATACATGAGGTTATTATATGATTAATAATTTCCTATTAGCATGTTTTAGGATTACCCCATGGTTTGTTTCCGTTGTTTTTTCTATTGTTTTCCGTTTTTCATGGTTTTCCTATGAGGCAACCCCAAATGCATTGCTAGTATGCCTGTTGACTTGATTGTATGTATTGCCTGCTGTTTATATGCTTGTGGATTCTTTTTTTATATATTAGCTGAGTAGTTGTTTAACTTACTTAGGGCTGCTAACAGTCGATTACGCATGACTGGACTGCTCAGGGCCGAGAGAACCTGGTGTGGGAGATCAAAGAGGGAATAGATGACTAAGTGCTTCCCTTGAGGGTCTGTTGGTTTTAGTTTCGTACGCAGGACCTATAGGGATTGGAAGTTGTGCTTCCTAAGAGTGTCCTTAGTTTACCCACTCATCAAGACCATAGGGGGAATTAGACGTAAGTGCTTCCTCTGAGAGACTGTAGCTATTATTGCAAGACCATTTGGGAATTGACGTAAGAGCTTCCCAGAGTGTCTGTGCCTTGTTTGATTACTTGACTATAGGGGTCTGCTAGTTTTATCCACCCAGAGAGTCAGTGTGAATCTTTTGATGGTTGGTTGTGAAGAGTCCACCAAGGCAAATAACAAGCTTGGGTTCTATACTGCTTCTGTTAGGTAGTCTTTTAGATACTTGTTGTGTTACTTGCTTATCTTGGAATAAGGAACATTGCTGGTTTTTCTGGTTGTGTAATTAAATGAATGTGAATGGTAATTGGTAGAATTATTTATTTCATTGTTTAACTTTACTTTTTCTATATCACTCACTGACAGTAGAGCATAAATCTTGTGGTGGTTGCCTACTGGTATTAGTCTCACACCCTGTTTGGGTCCTGCTTTTCGGCCCAAATAGATTATATGGTTACAGGTATATGTAGGGATTGTGGCCCTTCCACCTCAAGTACTTGATTGCTAGTCAGAGCTGGAGAGCATGGGACTGGGTCTTGGCCCACAATGCTGTTCGAGTTGCTGTTTACTATTAGTACTTTAGTTTCAGTTGTATTTCAGCATGTTGTTTTGCTTACTGCTTTCCATAGACACATGTACCATCCTGCATAATTGTTATATCAGACCTTTCTTTTACTTTATGTTCAGTTTGTTGCATGCTATTTACTGCTTCCTATATTGTTTATGCTTATTCTTCCACTGCATACTTTATCAAATGAGGGCATAGTTTCCCCACTGACTCACCAAGGCCCTCACTGCTAGTCGGCAGCCTCTGGCATTTGGGGAAATGCGCTTGAGGTCAGGTGGAAAACTGGGTATGGGGAACCAGTGGAAGGGCTCTGGATTCGGGTCATTACATGACCATAGAAGGTCCGAGATCCTACTCCTGCTGGGTCTGTTCTACTACATATTCCTGCCCAGTGCCACGGCCCTGTGACACAGCCTGGCTACCCTAAGCTATCCCGCCCTACTACCTCTAAGATCTTAGTGTCTGGATACCACAGCCATGACCACCATCTCTACCTGCACGTCGTGCGTATTCTAGTTCCCCAACTCGTAAAAATCCACTGGTTCTACTCCAGCACTCGGAGTCTGCACAGAACCCCTCTCACTAGCCATCGGTGGAAACGCCCAAAAAAATTGTTGCAGATTACCCATCGTGCTACAAGCTCAGCACTCTATTGGGTCTCGTGAACCCTGTGGCCTGTTATTCCCCTCTCTACCACACCGATAGCACATGACCTGGCCACCTAAAGCATTCTTATGATTGGTACTACAACCCTGAGAGAAGTCCATCAGTCTCTTCCTCTTGCTAGTAGAAATAGTACCAGTAACTGGTGTTGAACTGCCCTGGCCCACACCACTAGATTCCCGCAGTTTTCTCTCTGTAATCAGTTCATGGTACACAATAGCATGTAATAAAGGCAACCTGAAATCATTCACCAGTGCTTGAATGGAATATCAAAGACTATTCTCAAAACACATGGCCCTCAACATCTCATCACCCACCAGAAAGGTTGAAAAATGGTGATGCTCGGTAAAACGAGTAGAATAGTCCATCATTGACATAGCGCACTACTGCAGATTCATGAACTCTCAAGCTCTATCTGCCCTCAGCGTCTCCGGGAAAAATAATTCATTAAAGTATGCCTAAAAATATTCCCACGCCATGTCTCTGTGATGCTCTGACTGGGTGGTAACATCCCACCACCTCTTGGAGGAATCACGCAGCATATAAGTCACGAGCTTGACCCTCCGCCCTAGAGTCATTTCATGATGCTTGAAAATAGTCTACATTAATCCTAGACAAGACTCTGCTACCTGTGTTCTGCCATCCGCTGAAAACGTAGGCGGATGCTGCTACTAGAACATACGATTCAGCTTGGCCATAGATGTGGCAGCCTGCGGTGCTCCCTTAAAGGTTTTCATGAACCACATAAAGCCTTCACGGAATTGCAGATTCGTGCCTGTGTCCGGTATAACTGTTGGCGCTGCATCTGTCTCTACTGAAGGATCTACTAGTAGCTCATGGACCACTATCTCTGGAATATAATCTAGGCTGCTCTCCTGGAGAACAATGTGTGATCGTCTAGGCGGCATGACACTACAAGGTCTAAAACACGCCTTAGATTCAAGATTATCATGACTGAAAGCGAAGGAACCATAAAGGGAACATGAGGAAGAAAGAATTTCAAGATTTTCAAAACAATACTACACAGCGTGAAAACTGAATCCACGGCATGTACCTAACTTCTCCCCCCCTATCCGGGTCATTCGACACAGCTAAGCCACACGACTCCCATTTGAAAAAAAACTACACGGCATGTATAATATCTACACGGAGTGCATGGTGTAATTTTCCTACTTCCCGTGTCATTTGTGACACAGCTGACTACTCGGCTTGACACTACACGATGTGTTACACCCGCACATGGCATGTACACCGCACCGTTTCCATGCCACATGGCTAATTCCACACGGTCTGTCCTCGGATAAGACTACACAGCGTGTCCCACAAGCACACAACGTGTACTAGATGAGCTCCACCAACCTATTTTGTTAATTACACGGTCGGATAAATGGTTCAAACTACACAACATGTTCTATTGACACACTGCGTGTATCCGAAAGGATTTCACCAAACTGTTTTGTTAGTTAAACTACCGAGTCCCCAGGCCAGACTACACGGAGGGTTCCAGAGTGGACACAGAGTGTATGTCTTAAGGTCTCCTCCTTCCTTGTTGTTATTCACACGGGCAGACACCGGGTCAACACTACACAGAGTGTATATAATATACAGGACATATTCTCCCTAGCTCTTCCCTTCCCTATGTCACCATCCACACGGTTTGTGACACGGGAAGAGACTACACGGCGTGTAATCTGGGTACACGACATGTACATAAAAAGTTTATTTTTCTTCCCGAACAGAAGTCCATACACAACATGTTTAAATATACTACACGACGTGTATACTGGGTTTCCGGACAGTATTCCTCAAAAACTCCCCTGAAACCCAGAAAATACTAAAAAAACAACACCTAAGTGTCAAATTCTAACTCGTGAGGGCCCATACTCCTCACGAATCAATGTTTGACATCTTATCTGTGTTATAACCAAATAACCGTCTAATGATCCACTAAATTTTGGTCAGTGAGGGCCCATAATTCCCAAATAACATTGTTTGGCGTTCATTCTATATACAGGCTCAAATAAAATTACCCTATCACGCAGCAGATATATTATCAGAGCAGCTATCACAACAACATGCTTTATTACCATAACAACTGTCACAACAACATGTGAAATTCTAATGCACCTACATGGCATGGAACTATGCATGGAATGTGATTTCTAGCATGTGCCTATATGATGCATGAGATTTCATACCCTCATATCATCAGGTTGAAACTAAATAGAATCCATAGATAAAATATAACCAGCACAATCTCAAGTGCATCACCCAACGGTGAAAACAAATCAACTGTAAAATTTGCTAAATCAAAAAGATATCAAAAATTCGTGGTAGACTGGGTTTTCCTTGTACATGGGTTAGCTACGCCTGGGCACAACTTATTACCAACTACCGTTCTCATCCTATCACTGACTAAGGCTCCATATTGTAAGTCAAAGAAAAGAAACCCCCTCTGATCCCACTTTGTAACGTCCCAGTTCAGGGTGCCACTCAACGGGTTCCCCAAACCTGGTTGTCCATGTGACCTCAAGCGCATTTCCCCAAATACCAGAGGCTGCCGACTAGCTGCGAGGCCCCAGGTCTGATAGTGGGGAAACTATGCCCTCTTTTGTCAAAGTGTAGCATAGCGGAATATAAGATAAACAAAAAACAACAGCGGAAGCAATAAAACATACACATCTGGAATGAACAACTGATGACCAAAAGGGAAACCATCGGTCATATATATATGAAGATGCAGTATGTCACTATACTATAAAACATCAAGAACATGTTACACTGCAATACAATACATTATAACTGAAATACACATACAAAAAGAAAAACAGAACAGCCCGTAGCATCACAAGACAATGCTCTGTCCCATGCTCTCCTACACCCCAGCAGCAATCAGGTACCTGTATAAGGTCCCTTTCCCTTATCTACACCTACAGAAACGTAATCTGTTTGGGCCGAAAAGCATGACCCGAACAGTGTGTGAAAAATAAATCCCAGTAGGCACCCACCAAAGTCCCGTGCCCAACTTTGTGAAAGCCTACAACAACAGTGTGCAGTAGTAAAATTCAATAAAGTAATAAGTACTGAAAAGTAACTAACATAACCGGTTATATTTTCATTTTAATCCATTTAATCATTTATTTTAAATATATCACCAACGTGAATATTATATGTAAACAGCCAATGTCCTCACACAAGTAAACCCCTACCCTCAGGTAAAGAGTATCCAAACACAAGAATCTTCCCAAAGGCACACAGATATTGCCCACAGGCATAATAAGTGTCACCCATAGGCACAGAATCAACTGCCCATAGGCATAGAAGAAGTTTCCCTCAGGCTAGATAGTATAGTGCCCACAGGCTAATCACAACACTACCCTTAGGCTAATAGTTAACTGAGCCATTACCAACACGTAAATAATAAGTACACAAGAAATTCATCTCAATTCAATTCTACAATCATTACTTTAAATGCATACCCTCGATTATCTTGGACAAATGGATAAACAGAGGAACGCACCCCCGAGGTGGTCCTGGATCCAAGCACTGATCCCAAACAATAGTATTATAACTTTATTTAATCACCTATACAATTCTATGTATTTAAAATAACCACGGCCTCAGCCACATGACACCCCAAATATGGATTCGTAGCTCAAAACACACAAAAATGCACGAATGTTGGAAAATAAACACTAATCCACCTACCTTAAACACCAAAGAACGATATACGCGAACGACGCCGTCTGAAACGTCCAAGAATTCTATAGATCTGAGGTAAAATAAAACCCATTCAAATGTAAATAACTCCTGTTAGATGTAGAATTAAAAAGAACAATTAAAGAAGGGTTGAGGGATTACCTATGCGGTTCGAACGAGATCGTTAGAGGTAGAAACGGATTCCTAACGTGCACTCGGTGGATCTATAATGCTCTAAACTTCCTCTCCTGAACCCTCATCCTGTTCTAAGCCTTCTGTGTGAACATGGTAGGCTACGACCCATTTTAAGAGAAAAAAACAATGTATACGGTGTGTATTTCTAAGTACACGGCGTGTACTTCCTATTTTTAAACTGTTCCTCTAGTAGCTTCCTGCCAGCGTGGCACTGTTCATTATCTGACCTGACTACACGGCATGTCTTCATGAGTACACAGCGTGTGCTGTCACACAGCTGGCCACCGCCTTACTATTCTCCTACCGACTGACTACACGGTGTGTAAAGGACCGATATACGGTCTATAGTCGGTTCCAACACCCTTCATCACCGACATTTCCACATGACCTGTGTACCCATTCCACACGGCCAGAAGTACACAGCGTGTGGAAAAGTACACGGCATGTACTTCCTAAATTTTTGATTTTTTCCCATTTTCCTTATTTTCTCAAAAACACATAAGGAAAGGAGAAAAGAAGAATCTCGTGCCTCAAAGATAAGAACCGGGTTCTTACATAAAGTAGCACAAATACCCACTAGATAAAATGAGGTAAAGAACAGTGAGATTATAATAACTAGTAACGCAAAACAACATAATTAAATAATTTTTAACATGGTTTAAACTTTATTACAATTTAATAATTTTTAGGATTATAATTTTTGTGAATTAATAAAAACATTTCTTTAAACAGGGAAAACTGAAACAAGGTGTAAAATTTTTCCAGAAAACATGCTTCTTAAATTTAAACTCTTATGTTATTCAAAACTCTTCTCTATTTTTTAAAACAAGCCACCATAATTGAAAAAATGACCTTTATATAATTTTTATACATACATTGGACATATGAACAACTTTGGAAAATTTGGGATGATTGAAATAAATCTCAATAAGGGATATAATAAATTAATTCATCTGTGTAGTTCAGGGATAAACATGAAAACCCATGAAAATTATTTCTGTTTTCATATTAAATTGTTGATAACCAAACTCATACAAATCCACCTGATAAAATTTATTTCTACTAAAATAAAACATTTATAACCCTTTATTAACCATTATAAAACCATTATGGAATCTTGAGTCATGTAAGAACTCACAAAAATCTTTCATTGAAAACAAACCTTTCACATTTAAAAGTTCATAAACATTCCTTACATCATGAAATAAAAAATCATTTTTTATTGAATAATATAAGTAACTAATAGAATATTATTAATAACCAATTTTTACTATTTTTTAACCATTCTACAATAATTGTATCCTATTTAATTTCATTAGAGTAACTATATTATCTCCATTATATTTACCTATGAAGACTACATTATTACCTAATGTCTTTGAGAGCTATATCAAGCTCAACCATCATCATGAGATATATCAGGATCACCTATCATTATCTATAATTATCTATTATTGTATCATGAATAAAAAATTTATAATATTTCACCTTTATATCAAAAAACACTTAAAAATCATTTGAACCCATAATCAAAACACTTTACTTTTTCACCTAAAAATAGGGAAAAATGTCCCTTTGTTTGTAAATGTTTTACAAATATAACTTATAAAAAATAATTGGAATTTAATTTAATATATAAAACAATTAAAATATTTTTATTTAGATATATACTAGATAATTTAAATTAAAATGATAATTTGTGCTCATGTTTTATATATTACGAAACATTTTTTTGAACTTTGGTAATAAAATGTCAAAATGACTTATATGGTAAATATTCAAAAGATTCCTCTATAATCCATTAAAAATTATTAAAAATTATTAAACAAAACTTTTAAAAATATCTTATATATAAATAATAATATTCTAGGATCATTTTCATGAACATGAATATTGGGGAGGAAGAGTTTAAAACATTGAAAAAAAAAATTAATGGAAATCCCATTTTGACTTTAGTTACTTTTATATCAAATGAGAATTGAAGGACTGAACAAGAAGATGTTCTTTTGAACTAAAAAAATTTAATTAAAATAATGATAATATTAATCGATATGGTATTATACAAAACACATAAAACGAAACATGTAGTGAACATGGTACGTGTCTCATTAAAAGGGAATTGAGATGAGAAATCCCTTACCTTAATCATGTATAGCACAGTAAATTATACAAGTCCAGAATAATAAAATTATATTAATTATATACTTTATTAAAAAACATGTTAATTAGATTAGTATAATTCTTCTAATTTCACTTATCACAATGTTTTATTTAGTTACTAAAATGGTAAAGTTCACATTACACGTTTTGCGGACCTTCAGTTTATAACAACAAAACACCATCAATTTATTCATCATGGTTAAAGGGATTATGGTTACATTACCAAAAAAATATTAACAATGTTATTATTGTTTAATCTATACATTACATAAACTTCTAAAATAATACATATAAAGAGATAATTAAAAATTAATCATGTCATTTTAGGGAGACAATATTTTGAATGTACCCATGAACTGAATTTCATTTTTCTAATGAGTGGAAAAGAAATAAAATAGTTTTTATGTATGTCTTATAGAATCATAAATATTTTATTTAGGTCATATTTATTAATTATTTACATATTTATGACCATCTTTGAATGGTGCAAGTGAAAAAAATATCATATCACATTGTGGAGGTGGTATTCCAATGATATGCCCAAGTGATATCATCAATTTAAAAATGACGAAATGAGTAAGAATATAAGTAATATATTATATTTAATGAATAATAATTATTTCATAAATATTATATATACTTTTTTGTTCTATAATTTTATACTTCCATATAATTTAGTGATGAAAAATGAAACACACCGCTTTATGGAGGTGGTAGTCCACATGTATGCACGAGCTATTATTTCATTAACCATAGTATGGAATGAGAGATGAAAAAAGGTTATACCATAATAATAATAAAATTTAATTAAATGTAATTTATTGATGTTATTATTTCATAATGTTTAAATAAAAATTTAAGGAGGTAGAATAATTAATAAATAAGAAACACTCGATTTAGAGTTATACCTCTTATCTGGGGAACCACCTTTTTCCTACACATTAAGCATTCTATGATTGGTATTTTGGGAATAAAATAACTTATATAATTTTTAGAGGGGTTTTGGTGAGATATTGATGTAGTTAATATATGATGTAGAGTTCACAAATAGAGTGTGGAATAGGAGATTAGTGGTACCCTTCTATAATTGAGGGGAGCGACAAACTTATAATTTTTCTAAACTTTTTAATATATTTAATGTATTAATCATGTTCAAAATAAAATAAAATATTGATTGGTATGGAATAAAATATATTATTATTATTTAAATATTTATTATTTAACACTTAAATAGCATCCAAAAAATATAATGATACTTTTAAATTACTTGATTTAAAAAAATGATATATTATCAAAATTCTATATTTCTCATTATTAATTGAAAAATAATTCTTCTCAAAATGGTATAAAAAAGAACCTAAATAAAAAATATTATATAATGATATCAAAAATGAATAAAATATTACCAAATTAAATTTCTAAAAATTATAAATTTTTAAAATAACACCACGTCATTTATGAAAAAACAATTATGTTAAATGAAACTACAATTTTTTGACTGAAAACATTTATAAAATTCATTATAAAATATGAGGATTGAGAATCAATAAAATGATTAATTAAAACCATATGATTGATTTATTTTTATAATTATATGTGCGTTCACATTGTTCCCCCTTTTAAAAAATTACTACCCCATTATTTTATTAACTACTTAAACAAGTGAGGGTTTTCTCTCTCATAGCATTTTATGATTCCAATTTTTATTCCCGAGTCATGTGACTCTTACATAATTTTATTTGGTGAATCTCATTATTCTATTGTAAATTCTCACAATGATCCAAATCATGACAAATGTTTTAACTATATGAATGATTCTCCCCCAACTAAACCTCCTCAAGGATCAAAACCATAGATGCATTAGACACATATTTCATTAGAAATGAAACATAAATCCCATCATGTAATTGAGAGAAACTATATGTTGAGGATAACCAATAAGAATCCGACCCAACATTATTTATAATTTCATTTGTTCTAATGAGTCATAGACATAACTTTCCATTTTTACAAAATAACTTAATACTTTTTCAAGGAGATACATTAAGAAAAACTTGAACACCTACGTAAAATGAAAGGTATTTCATAATATTATATGAAAATGTCTTATTTATACTCTAAAAACCCTTATATATAACTAAATCATATTTTACATTACAAAAATTGCTTCTACAAATTATGGTAATAGAAAATTCCTATCAAAGACTTCATCATAACATGAAAAATATTAAATCCTATTATCATATAATGCATCAAAAGGTTCCATACATTTATTAGAATAAAAATTATAATTATAAAAAAATTCCCCTAATAAAATAGGATGATCCCATGTTTATTAATAATATTTTAATTAATCCGAATCAATATATTCTATAATATGAAAAGTTCATGTAGATGTTTCATAAGTTTGAGGATGAAATATAGTATTGAAATCTAATTCCATAATAAACAACTTTCGATCTCCTTTCAAAAAATGCGATATAAATATAGGATCACGTCCAGATATAATAGAGGGAATGACCTCATGCAATCTTATTACCTCTATAATAGTCTAAAAAGTTTATCTAATGACATAATATATCAAATATAAATAAAATTAAATAATAAATTAAAATAGTTAACAATAATGAAAATAAAATTAAACATTAATATGTATTTGGTAATCCTAATATAAAATCAATGGTTATTTTTATTCCATTTCCATTCATGAAATAAAATATGATAAGGTGTCCCTTTGGTTTTGGTTGCTCAATTTTTTCGAATTAAATACAAAAAAAATTCATTAAAATATCCAAATATAATTAGTAAAAAATTATCGTCAATTTTAGTGTCATGGAATCTATAAATCAAAGCACTATTTGGATGAATAGAAAATGAAGAGCTATGAGGTTCACATGTTAATTCATTCTTCCACTAAGAATCACTCAAAACACATATCCTATTTCAAAATCTGAAAATACATTTTTTATCAAAATTAAACTCAATAAACACACTCTATTAAACCAATTATACTCTTTTATTACAACCATTATCTTATATATATGAATCCTAAATTAACTATAATAAATATTTATACAATGATAATATATCCAAAACAAATGATGTTTCTTAATACACAATTTAAAGTACACTATTCATTAAATAATTAACTAAAGGAGTATGTTCCACACATAACATGGTTAATGATAGATTATTTTTTAAAAAATTGGAATTTTATTACATTTTTTGTCTACCTAAATTATATTGAATAATGAAATCAAAATCCTCTATATGTTAAAAACATATATTTTAACTCTTGTTCAACTCTTTTTATGTTAATATATACTTTAAACTGTTATTGCGAGTACATATTTTTCGGTCACCCCATATTAAATAAGCATATAAAATTTAAAATTAAAAACCATTATTATAAGATAAAGATAACTTTTAGATAATTATACTCATAGATATTAATTTTACATGAAGTATATGAAATTACGTAACCATATTAAATTTATATAGAACCAATTCCATTCAAATAAGAATATCTTAAAATAAAAGTAACCCATTTTTTATTATCAAGGCTAAAACTAAATAATTAACCATTATTATTTTAAATTCCTATAAACATTCATCACATTCCATTATTAATTTGAATTTAAATCCTTCTTGAGTTAACTCAGATTGTTGTTTAGATAATAGTGCATTGTTTTTATCAAACTTTTATCTATAAAAATTCAGTCAAAGACCATATGAAATACATAATTAATCTACTATAGTTCCTAAAAACCATTAGATCTTTTGAAATTGGTTTTAAAATGTTAAATGATTAATGTAATGACATCATGTGATATAAAAATAAAGGAATCCTATTAGTCTAGTGAAAATCCTGAAACGAAATAATTTTTTATATTTTTCACAACAAATCGTTGTGAAAATAAATAAAACATATAAACCTAATTAAATAAAACATTTATAATATAATTAAAAAACCCATTATTAATAATATAAATCCCATGATGGCATATTTAATTAAGTGTGAGAGCATGATAAAATTTCATTTAAAAAAACCCATCACATTAAAATGTCAATCGATAATTGTTTCTATATTAAATAAAAAACCATTTCATAAAATCATAATATAGGAAACAAAAATAATAATATTCATTAAAAAATTTCACGTGTTCATAACCCATGTCAGAATAACCGAATCATAGTTATTTCCATAGGGGTAACAATCCCAACTGTCTTCATCATATGTATCGTGGAAGACAACACCATTATCCAATGCAATAGAGAGCTATATTGGGATCACCCATCTTATTGAGAAATATTGGGCTCACCCATGATCATATATAATGATCTAATATCATATCATAAATATAAAATTTATGACCATTAATTTATAACCATATAAAATTTGAAAATAACATTTTAAATCATAAGAAAATAACTTCTCATTTTTCCATAAAAATAGAGATAAATATTACATCCCTTTGGAAATTATTTAAAATAGATCATTATTGAAAATAATGGGATGTTAATTTACATTTTAAAATCATTAACACTTATTGAGTAATATTTAAAATAGATAAATTACTTTTTATTGTAAAATTCCACTCTTGCCCAATATGTTGAAAACCATTCTTTTAACCCTTATAAAAAATTGAAATCAACTCGAAAAATAAGTGTTTAAAATATTCCATTTAAAACCATTAAAATTAATTAAATATTATTTTAAAATTATTCTTAATGTTTTTTATGTATAAATAAAAAAATTCCTGGAACATTATAAATAACAAACAATTTGTGGAGAAGGAGTTTAAATCATTTAAAACGACATTATAAAAAAAATCCCTTATGACATTTGTAACAATTAAATAAAAAGAATATTCAAAGATGAAGCCTGAAGAAGTATTTTTAAATCACATTAATTTTAGTAAATGATTAATAAAATTCATCCATACAACATTATATACACCACACAAAAAACTTTAGGATGGAAAAAAATTCCATGTTCCTCAAAAATTGTTGGGAAATGATTTCACATTTTTAATGAATAAAAATCCTACAAAATTAATAACAAAAAACCCATTATATGATGCATGAGTAAAAAATACCACTAAAACATAACCAAACAATAAAAACATCAATGTACAAGAGGACACCAAAAGACAAACAAAAAAGGATAAAAAGGACATAAAATTCAAAAATCCAAAGTGAAAAGACCTAGAATCACCCAAACCACTCCAAGATCGAACTCCACATGCTAATAAAAAGGTATCATGCCCCATAGAAAAAGAATGGAGATATGATGTCTTTACCTATATCCAGATAGATGATATGTAATAACACACAACAACACCCAATAAGGGTGTGATTCTAAACTCATTAGGATTTTTCAAATGACTTCACAAATCATGCCACATGAATAAAACTTGTTTTCACAATTTAAAATATGAATTTATCATGTAAAAGAGTTTATTACATAACAAAAAACGTTTCTATGGAATGTGATAAATTAATCTTTAAACCCAATTTACAATCAGTTTTAAAACCCATAACATTGTATCTACACATACAATGCATTCCCAAGTGATATTTCCATATTCATGAGTGGTCTCTCATCGATCTATAATGTTATCACAAGGTAAAAAAACTGGGTTCTCTAATGGAACACACCCCTTCCATAAGGCCACATCTAATGAAAATGATCTCTTACCAACTATGTATTCCATGATCATGAAAATACATTCCATTAACACATTTATTTTTTAACGTATTTCCCAAAAATATCCCGTATACCAAAACCAAATGAAAATATCAAAATCATAGTTTTAAAATTTGGATCAAATGGAGTTTTCAAAAATCCATCCAATTTCCATGATTTAACAAACTATAATCAAAACAAGAGGTTCCATCAAATCACACCATTATTTGAAGAACAATTATAAGAAAATAAATCAATTTAAAACCATTCCATTACGACCTAGTCATGTATAGTTGAGATAGAATCCACCTAACTCACAATGTTTTGTAAAAAGTAGAATCAAACAACAAAAAGTCAAGATCTAATCACAAACAACAATCCCTTCACAAGATCCAACAATATTTCACCATAAACAATTCATAAAACATAGATATATCCATAAAGTACATGATATATGGTTTGAGAGAGAAAATACCATGGATTTAAGAAGAATGGAGAATAATGGGAACTTAGAAATGAATTTTGGATTTTGGAACACTTTGATTTGCTTACAGATCAATCTCAAATCAAAGGGTATAATCTCTCATGCCTTGGGAGGAAAATGAATGTCAGTTACGGGTGGATTAGGTAAAAACCAAGGGAGTAAGGGGTAAATTCATATTATATGCATTTTTTTGAGTTTCCAACTATATACTTCACGGTTAGGCCACATGATTTGTAAAATAGCATGCTAACCATGTGTTGCTATTTTTGAAGGACACACCTTACATGGTTGGTTCACATGGGTTGACAAACACTACACCAACCATGAATTTACCTCTATTTAAAGATGAATAGTATGTTCTAGGTATTCTCATGGTTTGTCAATATCATGGATCAACCATGCACCGACCAAGTTCCTACTTTCTTCCCTTTCATATTTTCATAGAGATGTTGCACAATTTCTACTAACCGCACAAAAACATATACCCTTATAGTGGCCTCAAAAACCATCAAAATCGACTCAAAGCCTCCTGAGAAATTACCAGAACATCATATAGACTCATAATAAATGGAAAAATGGTCATATAACTGAATCGAGGGTTCTAAATTCTACCCACCATCGACCTTTCCTTCCATGGAATGTTGAATAACCATGTGTTAATGAATGGATTAGATACATTTATCCTCCATTTCATTTCAATTATTCCACATTTCTTCTTCAATTTGACCATATATATATAATTACAACACCAACCCAATAAATTTCCAATGCATTATCTAATATTTCCTATCCAAAATCCATACCATTAGACAAATAAATGTATCATTTACCTCTAACTCAATAGTATCCCATTGAACCACATGGATAGGATCAGGATGTCACTTCTTCAACTGACATTCATGAAAGAAATTGTGCATTGACCAAAATTTCAGATGAACATCTAACTATTATTCCACCTCACCAACATGTTCATGTATTTCGAAAGGCCATACTTATCTGTGTGACAACATGTCTTACTTCCCAAATACATTATGCCAATGCTTGAAGACATTATGAAGAACACATTATAACTCACCTAAACTGAGAATGGTCATCGATGCTGATCCACATAAAATTTTGGAGAACTATGAATCATATCTATTTTATTTCGGTGAAGCTAAATATTCTACATTGTTTCTTTCATAAGGTTCGGTCCATTTAGTGATGTCTCACCTATTTCCACAAAAAAAGTGGATAAAATCAAGAAAACATGAAGAATGATTCAAAATTATATATATGTATCAATTCCCAGTAGCTACTATTATATAATAAATCCCTTAATTCTAAATGATCCTCCAATGATCCACCAAAATCTGTTAAAAAACCCAAACTATGTCGTCCAACATTTGGATTTTCTATTCAGGCAAACCTTCTATTATAGGATGGTAAGATGTTCTTATAATATACTATTTTCCAAGTAATTTCAACAAGGATTTAAAAAAACAAAATTTTATCATGGGGTATGTACTATATATAATCAATATTGGTACTATATGCATGTCTATAATTTCCCAAATTTAAATATTTCAAATGTTTTCCACAGAATTAGTTTCTTGAATAGGGATAAAGTAATCCAATTTTGTGACTCAATCCTCAATCTCCCATATGGAATCATGTATCTTAACTATATTTATTAGGAATATAACAAAATCCATGGATATCATCTCCTATTTCCACATAGAAATCTATAAATACCCGAATATACCCACCAGTTGTTGATGTTATTCCTTAACCAGCTGATAGGTGAGTAATTTTGAGACATACTATGCTACAAAACATTTTATACCAACCCAAAAAATCACATTTTCAATGATTTATACATTATCTAAATCCCAGGGTTAACTACCCAACATGAATAGTTATAGGAACTAGTTATTTTTTTTGATAAGACAATGGTACGACCATCTGATCTCTTAAGTGAAACTCTAAATTTCTATGTACATACCATCCTTTAGTTGTATCCGAACCATTGAGTTATGTAGTTAAAGTAATACCCTCACAATCATATGTATGTGCCTTTAAAACATTTTATGAAAATTTGAATAAATGGAATTGGAAGTAAAACCACGACATCTCCTTGGTCTCATTAATCCTTATGCATAACATCTATGACATTCATTAGTTTACACTTCATTGAAGCCTCTTTATCAAATTGATAATATGAATTCATGATCAATGCATCACCATTGATTTCCATTTACCTGATGTATAAATGCATTAATGGGTAAAACATAACATGCTCTATCCATATGCTCTATCTTATATTCAAATACCTTTGTGACATTTTTTTAAACTCTTATGACCTGTAATCACAGTTAATTTCTCACAAAAATATGTAATAACACTGAATCTTCAAAGATATGACCACATCGTCTAATTTCAAATCGTATGATTGGTTGATCTTCTCTTGAAACCATAACTATCATGAACTATAAGCAATAACATTATTTAACTGCATGAGAACACATCCCAACCCTAACTGGGATGCATCATAGTAGATTAAATAGATTAGTACAGGCATCAGAAATATGAGGATAGGTGTTGATGTATCTCTATCCTTAAGTTATTTAAATGATTTTTAAAAATCCTCATTCTAATGGAAAGGATTTCCTATCAGCATCACAAATATCATTAGTGATTCCAAATGTGAAAAGTCACAAACAAAACATCTATAATAACCTACTAATATGGGGAAACTATGTATCTAAAAGAAACTATTTAGTGGTTTTCATGAAATAACATCTTCTATATTTTCCAAATCTATATAAATTAATTTTTCGTAAATAACATGGATAATTAAATTAACCTCTGGTATATATAAATAACACATCAATTACTTTTCATACATAAAATGTTCTCACAAGATTCCCAACACTATCATCAAGTGTTTCTAATTGTCAAATATTTTCCAAGATTACACCTATATATAATCAAAGAAACCCTACCATAAATTAATCCAGAAATATTTTATATATTTTATTCATCAATTCCCTAATGATGGATGGTGAGTTTATATGACCAAAAGGCATAATAAAATTTTCCCAAGGGATATATATTCTTTTGAAAGTTGTTTTTAGAGTGTCCAACATCATAACTATCAATTGATGCTAGCCTAAAAGTATGTCAAATTATGAGAACCATTGGTCTCAACTCAATTGATAAAAAAGATAATCAATGTGTGGAAGAGGATACAAATTCATTATCATAACATTTTTAACCATGTAATGATCCGAACAAATTATCTTATTCCCATTCACTTTGTTCTCATATAGAACATGTGCTTCACATAAAGATGTACTCAGTTAAATGAACCCTTTTAAATCTAATTCTTCTATCTAAAAATTATATTTCAACAACTATACTTGTTCCATATGGTAATATGGAAGTGAAATTATATTTTTTCCTTGTTGGACATCAATATAAGACTACACTTTCTTTTGGTAGGGAACCGTAAGAAATTTTCACGGACAACGATAGTAAATTTGTCAAAAGTAGTTAAAAAATATATATTCCCATATCATCCATAGATTAAAAAAATTCACTACTAAATTATAAGTTTTTTTAACCATCAATTCCAAAATGACAAACCAACTTTCCTTTATATCTTAATATCATCTAATTAGATGTACAATAACATCCAGTGATGTGAAACTATTCTTTGAAGCAAAAACGTTGTTGGGGGAATTCATCACTGTCAATCGATTAGTATCCAAAATAAGGTCATCAAAATCCATATAATGCATAATTAATTCCAGTGTAACTCATCCTCATCAATGGTTATAGAACATGCATTACACATAAAATTTCTATATTCTGTTGGGCCAATATGAGTTTATAGTTTCGAAATATAAGGAATTATATCAATAGAAAAAACCAATATTATCAAGAATAAAAGAATTAAAAAATGAGTTAGCCTTGTCTGTATGCTAAAATAATTTCATAAGAATATAATTTCAAATATTCATACATATCACAATCAAATTACCTAATTAATAAATCACCATCGTTTTCTCAGCTCTATATAATTTCTTAGTTGTTGCACATTACTCTTCTTTTAAATGTTGAGACAACATTGGTTGAGGATTTGAAGTATTCCTAAAAAAATATTTCATCTATCTACTATTAAAATGATAAATATTCTTCCAAACTCATCCCATAAAAAATTATGATTCTATAGAAGCATGATATGGGTTTCATGAAACTGACCCTGGAGTAGTACGATAATAGCATTGAAGATGTCTAATATTTTTGTAGTTGTTACAAGCTCTAGGTAGTTAAATATAATATATTTCCATATGGTTAAAATTAATACACTAAAAACATCTGATATTAGATTTCAGTTAAGTTGTAATGTTTATTGATCCCGTAGTTTGATACCAAAATGTCCCAACATTTTGAAAATAGGTGTCCATCTTCCGCTTATTCCCAGCACTAGATTACACCTAAATTTCCATAGGTGTAGACACAGTTTCTTCAAACATATTTCACCATATATCACATTACGTTAAAGTAAAATTTTATAAATTATATGTATGATCATTTTTACAAAGTAATAAAAATAATTGATCGAACATCAAGCCATAAACCCTACTAAAATAAGAATGATTTTAATGATTCACTATAGTAAGTTTCGAGGAAAAGAGAATTAAATTCATAAATTTATCTTCATAATCTATCACATGTAGGTTATATTGTTTCAAGCTAAATATGACCATTTTTATATCAATCTAAATGGTGTTAGGATATAATTTCTTGTCAAATAATTTCTAAAAATCATTCTATCTCCTAACTAGGTCTAATTAAGCTTGAACGGCTAAATCCAACCACTAGAACACATGATCTTCCAGTATATAAATTTTCAAACACCCCATTAACTCACATAGAGTACTAATGATGATTAATATTATATAAATCATATTTATCCAAACATCTACATTTATAGGTTGGAATCCCCCCCAAAGATGGGTGGAGTATTATTAAGGAAATGAGTAGAATGGTCCACCTACTGAGGTTCATCCTACCGATTTTCACTTTCCACTACTTGAAAATCATAAAAAAAATACTTTGGAAAAAATAATTGTTCAACATTTTCTTATGTGAAACCACATTCTTTACATCATCCTCTGGTTGGGTAATATAATTCCTACATTGTGTCATTCACTATAATTAGATAAAAAAAACTAATTAATATCACTCAATAGAAACTTAAGGAATAGAAATTTCAATTTACCACTTCAACACATATCGCAACATTTCTTTCCACCATTGAATCATCATCAACATTTCACCCATTTTTTAAAATATTAAATCAATTATATTCAACACTATCCTTTTCTCCATTTTTATAAATAGACAATTTTTATTAATTTTGTTAACTAATAAACTCATAATGAAAAATGTATGACAATTGGGATGTGATAATATCATGGTATTTCATGTTAATCTCATATGATAAACCCTTGACGATGAGGATAAAACTCACCTAGAAATTTCTAAAAACACTGATGTACCTAAAATCCACAGTAAATTAATGTTTAGAATAAAGAGGATAGCTACAACATCAAATGATCTACATTTCATGTTCCAAAAATCCAACTCTTTACTATCTTCCCAAGAGACTGAATAATTGTATTTGTAACTCCAGGATCGAGCAAGAGTTACACCATTTCAATTTTTCGAGGAATGAACAAGGTGATACTATTCATCCCTAAAAGATAGAGGGACATAAAGAAACCGATACCCATATATCTACAAGACATTTGGACCATCCAAGACTGATACCATTTATATCATCCCTCCACACCTCATTGGATTGAGAAGTGGTAGGGGGATACTAGGCCTTAGGTGACATCCCCAAGATACCATAGGATGAAAATAAATTCATAGACTGTCAACATCATTTGTGGGATTATTTTCTATTTTCAATGAATAAACAAACAAAATAAATAATAAATAACAAAAAAAATCTATATTATGCATGATTAAAAAATAGTAATGGAACCTAAAACACCTTGAGAGGGGAGGGGTGAATTAGGGTGTCAAATATATCTTGGAAAATGAGAGATCTTGTTCCCATATTGGTAGGAACATGTTAAATATGATTGATGAGAATGAGCAGTAAACAAAAAATCACATGAACATAGATAACACAACAATTTTACATGGTTCACCACTAAGTTCTAGTCTAAAGAGTATATGTCGACAATGTTCTGATCACACCTAAATACACTAATAGTCAATATTTTTGGAGTACAATAGTTTTTCATAGTCACTATGTGCCAATAACATTGCCTTAATAATATTTTAGGTATAGCTCTTGATGTCCCTCAAAACACTTCAGAAGACTCCCCCTAGCTCACTACCTTTGGAGAAATACAAACATAGTTTATGGATTTTTAAGTCCCAATGTTTTTTGGAAATTACAAATCCCCAACATTTGATATATTCCATGTTGAATTCCCATTTTTACTCACATATCTAATCCACTTTTCTGGGAACTGTTAGTTCGTGAGTTAATCCTATACAAACTAGACTTCCTCCACTGTGAACTTCATCACACCATGTATCAGTTGTGCTTCTCAAAACACCTCTACTTCATGAACTTCGTCCTATTTTATAAACCTCTCCATTTATAGACGCCATCTTATCTCAGATACAAAATTCCTCTAAAGACCATCCTTGATTCACATATTGTTTCTCCTTTGTGGACTACCTCCTATTCTGTAGACTAAATATTCCTAAAAGGAGCCTTATATTTTTGTGCTCTATAGAGTCCCAAAAAACTTCTTTCCTGAACTATCATTTCATACCACATTTTATTTCATATAATCCTCCCTCTAAACATATTCTCCTTTGTGGATTTGTATTTATAGGAACCACTCTGAACTTCACCATATTTCTCATGGATTTATAATCAAAATATGTCAACGTAATAAAGCGATTAGTGCTCATTATATATTTAATGAAATATGAAAATAAATATAATCTATTTTACATAAACATTCGATTAGGTAAAACCTTCCATCTGTAATACTCATTCCAAAAACCATTTATTCCTATGTAGTTCACGTACCATCTCTTTTCCATCAGGACAGAATATCTCTTCCACCAACGAAACCATTCAGGACTCCTCAAAACACCTCATAATTTCCACAAACAATAATCCATACCATGAACTCCAATCCTTCTATTTATCATAAGGCTCTCATGAACCATGTCCCCTATGTGGTCATACAACAATGGTTTGCGGTCTGTATATCACTTCTATGTGGAAGTCCCACCTTGACTGTTTTCTGTGTCATTTCAAAAACCTCATATATGGTTAGTGAACTATTATTTATGGTCTTTGAACTGCATACTCTTATGTGAAAAATATTTAGTTTCCACACTATTTCTAACTTTAACTATAAGATCCCATTCTTTGAAAACTCCCTGATCATCCATGTGAGGATTGACAAAAAACACAAACCATACTCCATTTATAGAAATGAACAACCATGGTTCCCACAGTCTCCCCCTTTTAGGTTTTTGGAAATCTATAGATAAATTCACTAAATCCCCATCCACTATCAAGACCTGATATGTGTGAATGAAACCAACAATCTAGGTTGGCCTAAGCAATGCATAGTGTTGAAAACCAGAAGAGTGTGAATTGGGTTCTCATCTCTTGGAATGGTTGATGATATCAAAGATAAGATCTAATTATTTCCTCATAATATCCAAATATCATCAATTTACTGATGCATTGCATAGTTTTACAACAAAAAGACATACCATTTAATTTCTTGATCCTCCCCCATTGGAAATAAAACCAAAGACCAGTACTTGTGCATTGTAGATATCCAAACATACTCACCCTGGATCATATCTCCCCCATTAGATTGCAACACTTCCAAAAACAGATTAAAAAAGTTAATACAACTTGGGAGATAGGAACAACAATAGCATACTCATACACCAGGAGTTGGCTAAACACTGAGGTTCTGCTGATGTTTCTTGGACACATGTGATGGCGATGGCTTGGTCACTATGTCAACCACATTATAATGAGTTCTAACATGTTCCATTTTAATCATTCCTTGCTCAAATATTTCTTGATTATGTGATATATGATCTCAATTTGATTCATATGAGAATGTTGAAAAAGATTCTTTGTATGATCAGTTTCACTCTTGTTATCATAGTGAATCATTGTTGGTTGTTTTACATCATAACCAAAATCAATTATTTTTTTCTTCATCCATAATATCTTATTGAAATCTATTATAGTGGAGATATACACATCTCTAGAAGTACTAAGTGAAGTATTTTATCATTTCTAACTCAACCAACCCAATCATTTTTTTCTAATAAATAATGAACACCCTTGTGGAATTTATATCAAAAACATCTCTAGCCCAGTGAGTATCTGAAAATTATGAGGGATTAACATCTCTTCCTACAAAAATCAATATTTTATAATTATGAGTACCATGAATATACATCATGATTATTTTCAATACCACCATATGTTCTTCCTTCAAAATACATTAAAAGAGGGATTTAAAGAATTTTGAATAGAATATAACTGGTAGTGTCACTATTAGGTACAATGAGTTTCCCATTATTCTCTGGTACATTGTGAGATCCAAAAAAAGTCCTATCCTCATGCATTCTAAATTCAGTTCCAATTGCAATTGAACTTGACATTGGTTTGGAGTCATGTATTTTGAATTTACTTAAAAACTATCTTGCATAAATTTCATGAGAAATAAAAATATAATCTTTCCTCTAATTCACATTATGTACCAAGAAGTATGTGAGTTCACCAATCATAGAAATTTCAAATTCGAATTTCATGTGATTGGAAAATTCATAAACAAATCCATGCCTACTTAAAAAAATATAATACCACTTATATACAGCAGTATCATAAACTGATCTTTCTGAGAATTATTCACACAGAGATTATCATCCACTCCTCCTATATTAAATTCAATATTCTTTAGATAAGATTCAAATCAAGAGTACCATGCTCATGATTCTTGTTTCAGACTATATAGAGTCTTATATACTCTACAAACAATCATTTCATAATTACCAAGAAGACAACCCACTATTTGTTCAATGTAGACTTCTAATTCAAGAATATCATCCATGAAAGCTATTTGGACACACATTTGACACATTTTTTATCCACAAAGAATTTCCAAGGTATTAAATTGTCTGATTGACTATAGTCTAGCTACTAATGAAAAGGTTTCTTCGAAATCAACACCTTCAATCCTTGAATATCTTTCACACACAAATCATTCCTTTTTAATAATTACATTACCATGATCAACAAATTTATTCTTGAAAATTAACTTCATAAAAATAATATTATGACTTTGATGCCTATTAACACTATCCCATGTATTGTTCTTATTAATCTAATATGACTCTTCATTCATGGATTTCACACGTGATTCATCCTTTGAAGCTTCTTCAAACGAGGTTTGTTCCATAGTTGATAAGAAATAAGGTTTCAAATTATTTCTCATTATCCTCATCTATGGGTGTGATTTCCGATATCTATTGATGTTGGATTTACCAATTTATTCCCTACGATTTCTTTTGTGAGGTTCAAAAGAATTTTCTTCAGCTATGGTTTCCTCTTCTGATTCTTCTCCTAAATGAACATCATGTGGTGCCCTTTAAATTTAATTAACTCCTATCTATACATCTACATATAATCTATTCCATTTAAACTATTCTATACATCATCAATCATATTAGCATATGTTCCCCTCAAGGTATTTTTTTATTACCTTTAATGATTTCAACATGACCTCTTTATACAATTATTTCATGATGATTATTGAACATTTGTAGTCATTTCTATTCACTGAATATCTAATGAATATTCCTTCGTCTACAGTATCACCAAACATCCCATGATTTTCTTCTTTGTATCGACTGAATCATTTACTTAAAAAAACATTAAAATACTTCAATGATGGATTCATTATATTCCATAAATCATATGATGTCTTAGTTTCTTCCATATAAATCCTTGTTCAATTTTTGACTATACACATCAGATTGAATGACCACTTTCCTGTAATAGAGAGGGATATGATTCTTAGCTATCATAGTTCTAGCCATATTGTTCACCTATCTATTTCATTGAAAAACATATCCATTTTAATGTGGGGTTCTCATAGTATCCACCTCATGTTGTGTTCCATGATTCTATAGGTAAATTTTAAACTCAATGGATATGTATTCCCCTTTATTGTCAGATCATAGAACATTGATTCTCCTTCCAATATCATTCTTGGATATTCAGTGATAAGTTTTCATGAAATCAAGAACATTCCATTCCCTATTTATAACCATAAAACACACCATTCTGTTATAGTCACCAATGAAAATAAAAGTGTACCTTTCTCCACATATTCCTGCAACATTTATCGGACTGCATACATCTATATGGATGAGGTAGATAATATTTGATGTGCTTTTCATCTTGGATGATATTAATTGTAGACCAACTTCCCTCATATGAACACATTAAATTATTTCCTCATTCATGCTTCATATTTGGTATATGAATGAGTATCTTCAACATAGATATCTTTAACACGTATTTTTGGTTAATGTGACCCAATATTTGGTGCCAAATGTCTGTTCCATCTTCAAAAATAATGAGAAAATATTCTCTTTTCCATCATGATTTAAGTTTCCATATGTTATTCATCCTTTACTAAGAGAAATCCTTGTATTTCCTCTAATAGTGTACCCATTTGGATTAAAATTCACAATCAGTTCTAAGCCACATACTTGACTCACACTCAAGAGTTCGTGATGCAGACTGCCTACATAGAGAACATTAGATTTATTTATCTATACATTAGCTAGTTCAGTACATAAAATCAATTTGAACTTCAAAGAACTATAATTAATGAACCTAACTATTTCATCTACAATTTTCTTAAAATCAATTAATAAGTCCTCATTTCCCAACATATGGGATGGTAATACACTATCAAGAATCTCGGTGTTGCGGCTCATTGTAGCTTTCCAGGATACTTCTACAAGGTTGAATTTTTCAATTTACTTCTTTTCCTTCCATGAAATATTAGATTCATTTTAGTATAAATGTGGCATTTCAAATATATTTTCCTTATGAATCAGTTCATCGTAATCATACACTTATTGTATAGGAGAAAACCTATTTGAAAAAGAAACACTATATGTATAAAAAATGTTGTCTTGTCTCCAAGTACTCTATCATTTTCTCATTATTTTCCTCTTCCTGAAATAAAAATCTTTATGGCCAATGTTAGAAAAATTAAAACAATATCCATTGAAATTATTTCTTCTATATGATGTAGGATATGAATTATTTCTCTTTTGTTGACTTTATAACCCTTCCCAATTCAAATAGATTCTTTCCACTTCATAGTATTACATGGTATGGCCTAGATATTAATTGAATTAACATTTCATAATTGAAATTATATTTTCACTTCTATTCCTTCCCATGTATCCTTCCATAGGAGAATAGTTTGGTTTTCTATCATTTCAGGAAACCTATGGATAGGATTATGTTCTTTTTTTAGAAAGATTTAAAGCATTCTTTGTTAATACATCAAGTGACTTTGTTGTATGTCCAATGTTTAGCTTCCATTTCTTTTGGTTCATATTAATTATAGCCTTAGATGTTTCAACATCACACCAATTACTTTTTTCCCATGCATTTGGATCTTTTATCATTCAAATCCTTTTCAAATCCATTGGAACCGTGCTTACCTCTCTCTATTAGTTAAACATCTAAGAATCTTCCAAAATGAACATTCCTATCTATTTCTTTTGAATTTGATAAATTTTCATGATTACTTTTTAGAGTAACAACTTATTATTCAATACCTTCAAGATTTTTGGACTTCTTTTCTAGTTTGGATGTAATTTCATTAATTAAATTTTCCTATTATTTAATTCTATGCTTTAGTTCCACTATATGTTCTTTACATTCAAAGGTTTTTTACTATTCTTTCACTACTTCTTCTAATGATTCAATTTCAGTTTCAACCCAATCAACATATTCTGATGATTCTTCCACAACTTCTCTCTATTTTCCTCTCCAATTACCTTGATTCTCAAGCTAACCAAGAGATTCCTTAAGTTTAAACATAAATGCATTTTCAGAAATAAACTAATTATCTCTATATTTATCAATTTATGATTCTATCATTTTAGGTGTATCGACCATAGATTCATGGATCTAAATTTAAAATTTGATTCTTCTTCATTAAGGAATTCATTATCATAATCATTTTATTTATAGAAAAAATCTCCCTCTGTAATTGTTTTCGAGATTTTAGATCACCCTTTGATGAAAACGATTCTGAGGATTTTGAGAATTTATCTCTTTATATTCTTCATCATTGTTCTTCCATGAGATCTGAGAGGCAATTTTTCCAAATCTATCATAATGAAAACCGACCAGGGGAATATTTCATTAAAATACGCCTTTTCCTCTATTGAATTTCTTTAAAATAATAGAAATAATTTAGTCTTCTTTATTATCATCATCAACTATATCTCTATACACCTCATGTTTCCCATGACTCTAAAAACTATATCCTTGATTACTCGATCTATTACAGCATTAGGTTTGACTCTCGTCACATATGCCACCAGAATACTCAACATATCATCCATATAATTTTTAGAAAGATCCTTTTATTAAATGTCCATGATTTTTTATTTTCGGGAGGTGGAAGCCTTTTTAAAATTTTCTTCACAATGTACATGTATTTTATTTATTCACCAAGACCTCAAATTTCTTATAGAACTTTAGTAATTTGATTGAAAAATGTATCTACAATTTTATCAGGATGCATATTCAGATCATCAAACCTATTGTGAAGGACTTGTAGTTTTACCTCCTTCACTTTGTTATCACCATCCTAAATATTCTTCAGTTTTTCCCACATAGATATTTCATAAGTGTAACTCTTCGCCTTTAGATAAATTTTATCATAAGGATATACAATGGGGGAATTTGTTTCTTTAACATCTACATCAATAATTTTCATGTCTATTTTAGTCATATATGGCCCCAAGGGATCAATGATTTGTATTCCTTATATAGTGGAACAAATTTCTTCCATATCTAGATATCATAAATGATATCTAACCTTGTTTTAACATATCTAAAAATTACTTCCATCAAAATGGGGAACTCATAGACATTGTCTGTATTTTCCATGATAAAAAGAAAGGATATATTTAACAATAGTAACATGTACCCTCTGATACCACTTGAAAGACCCTAGAATTCCCTAAGAGGGGACGGTGAATAAGGGTGTCAATGTGTTCATTAAAAGTTGTGGATCTTGTTCTCAAACTGGTAGGAACCATTCAAACATGTCGGATGAGAATGAGCAGTAAACATATAATCACATGAAAAGAGATAACACAAAAATTATACTTGGTTCTCCACTAAGGGATGGTCTATGTAACATAGAATGGCAGAATGTTGGTCACACTTAAATCCACTAAACCTCACTACTTTTTGATTAAAATAGTTTATACATTTCCACACTATTCCAGGAACACTTCCTTTTCAATATTTTAAGGATTACTCACTCTGTAACTAGAAACACTTCTAGTGACTCTCCCTAGATCGTTGCCATGGAAGAAATCATCACATAGATTATGCTCTTCTAGCTAGACTCATTTTCATGAAATTATACTCCCAAACTACAAATCAATTCTCTATTGATGTGTCTTTTTTACCCATAGATAAAATCCATTTTTTCGTGTACTATTAGTTTGTGAATTGTTCCTCCTTGAACTGGCATGCTTCTTCTATGAACTGTGTTTTACAACATAGTGTGTGTTCTTCAGGGACCACCACTTCCCTTCTGGAATACCTCCCCTCATCATAAGTTCTCTCATTTTGTGGATCTCATCTTCTCCCATAGAATAACTTCCTCCGAGGGCCATCCCTGCTTCGTGGATTGTTTCTTCTCCGCAGACTAACTCTGCTTCCGTGGAATAAATCATACTATGAGGAGACTTCTTCCTTTTCAGGCAAAAATTTTCTACAAAACGTCTTCCAAGATGTTTCAGCATAGACATATTTTACTTTCACAGAATCCCCCTTGTGAACTTCTTCTCCTTTGTGGAGTTGTCTTCCTTCAAACCACTCTAGACTCCACTGAATCCCTCTCGGATTTATAATAAAAATAACTCTATGTAATGAATGGATTGGTGATCATTATATAGGAAAATATATTAGTAAAATCTATCTAATTTAATTACATAATCATTCAATGTGGTACATCATTCACCATGTAGTTATCCTTCCCTGAAGTGTTTTTTCCTACATTGTGTGCGTACCTCCTCTTTTCCTTGTTGGAATTTGATCTCTTATGTGAACAAAACCCTTCATGGATCCTGAAACCACCAACATGTTTCCAAAAATGATAATAAATATCTTGAAATCCAATCCTTGCTCATATCTTAAGGCTAATGTGAGATATATCCCCGACGTGGCCCACTTACCATTCTTCGGGGTCCGCATAGTGCCTATATACGGTAGTTCCTCTTTTTCCGTTTTCCAGTCCATTCTGCATACCTCGTATACAATCCGTGAACTACCCTTCATGGAAATGAAATTGTATATTCCTATATAAGACATCATCCTTTTGAAAAAATAATCTCTAAATTTTGAGGCAAACTAATTTGGAAAGCACTGGGGAATAATTCCACCTTCGATATTATTTCTAGCTTGAACTATCAGATCCCTTTTGTTACAAACTCCATGAACATCCATGTGATGATTGACAAATATACAAACCATACTCCATTTATAGAAACTAAAAACCTTGGTCAACTCCAACATAGCAAAACTAAAAACATTCCAGAGTGTAAGAGGAAAAAAAGACATACACAATGGGATCAAAAAGGCAAAAAAACTCAATACTCCAAATTGAAAAAAAACCAACCACACCCATCCCACTCCAAGATCCAACTCCACATGCCTATCCCGAGGTATCATAAAGAATTTCTAAAGAATTTATATACATTGAAATTACATATGTCCCTGTAGATAATATTCTAAAATCCACAATAGTGCCCAAGAAGGGGTATGTCTATAATTAATAGAATTTCCCCAATGACTTCCCCACTCATTCAACAAGGAATAAAAGGTGAACACAATTTATATAATAGTAATATATGGTAAAATAGTTTATAAAAAATAAAAACAATTGTATTGAATGAAATAAATGAATCATATATACTTTTTTACTATCATTTAGAATACCAATAACCATATCTCTATTCATACAATGCATGCCCAGGTGACAGTTATATACCCATGAGTGATCTCTAATTGATCTACAAAGTCATTATACGTAAACCAATATCAGGTTCCCCTATGAAACATACCCCTTACATATGGTCATTTCTAATGAAAATTAACTCATTCCCATCATGTATGACAGATCCAGGCCAATCCAGTATAACAACACGATTATTTCCTTAATGTATTTAATGAAAATATTCACCTGTACCAAAACCAAATATTAATGTCAAAATCACAATTTTAAAAATTTCACCAAATATTTTTTTTGAAAATATATCCAATTGACATTATTTTAAAAAACCACAACAAAAATGAGACTTTCAATCAAATAACACCATCATTTCATCATAAATTTCTACAAAATCAATCTATTTAAATCTAATATTTCATGTTATAATCAAGTGGAGTCATTAGAGAGTCTAACTACCTCACAAAATTTGTAGAAGATAATGAATGTCACAATAAAACCCCATGATCTAATAACAAACCATAATCCCTTTAGTAGATCCTACAATATTTCACCATAAGTAATTAATTACACATAGATATATACAAAAAGGATTATATATATGTTCCCAATAGATATAAGAACCATAGATCTAAGAATACATAATAATAATTGGTACTTAATATTGAATCAGAGTCTCCAACGCACATTGATATGCCTACAATCAAATCCCGGATCAAAGGGAGTCATCTCTCATGCATTAGGAGAAAAAGGATTTCATGTTATGGGAGGATTAGGAAAAAATGAGTGATTAAAAATATAATTCATATGATATAAACATTTTATGGATGTCCAAGTATAAACCGCATGGTTAGTCAAGAAAGTTTTGAAAACTATGTGGGATACTATATTATGGCCACTCGTCACACAATAGGCTCTCACAGTTCAACTAACAGTGCACCAATAATGCAATAACCTATGTTTTAAGACACATTTTTTCTCTAGAGAATCCACATGGAATTACCAAACCATAAAACAATCACGCACCACCATAATTCCCATTTTCTTCCCTTTCATGGTATCATGGAGATTCTACATGGTTTTTACTAACTATGAAAAAACTATTCACCTACAAAAAATCCTATGAAACATGACAAAAGAATTCAGAACCTCTTGAAATATATAATGATCTATATATAGATTAAAAAATAAATGAATGAAGGGTAACATACGTGAAACTAAGGGAGAAATACATTCTGTATATTACCATGTTTTATTTATTTACTAAAATAGTTAAGTTCATGTGGGTTGTTTTTTAGTCATTTGGTTTATATCGTCAAACTTTTTTTGGGTTGTTCAGTTTATAACCTCAAAAAATATTGGATTATTGACCATGATCAATGGGTTTATAGTTCCTTTAACTCCATACTATTAAATATATTAAAATTTTATTATTTACACATTAAATACACTATTACATAAAACTATTTATGTTGGTCATGAGAAATTAATCATGTTATTTCATGGAGGCTTCAGTCTGTACATACCCATGAATGATGTTTTCATGTTTCTACTGAATGGAAAAAATATATTTAATATTTTATGTTTAAAAAATAATAAATATGTTATAATTTTTATATTTACTCATTATTTAAATATTTATGTCCATCCTTATAATATTTATAAAAAATTGAATCACATCACTTTGTGAAGGTGGTATTCCCCACCAACACACGTATAAAGTCCATAATTTCCAACAGATGGAAAGGGTAATAAATTAAGGGTTATATAATCATTAATGAATAATATATATTTAATAAATATTATATATATTATTTTGTTCCATCATTTTAAACATCCATATGATCAAGTTATTAAAAACAAAACACATCGTTTTGTGGTGGTTGTGTCCACACATATAGAAGTGTGATGTTTTCATTTCCCATAGGATGGAATACAAGATAAAAAATGTTGTAACATAGAAATAAAAAAATATGTATTTTATTTAAGATATTTATATTATTATTTAATTATTTTGAAATAATATTTAATGTATTTAGAAGATGAAATAAACAAGAAACACTTGGTTAATATTTATAAGACTTCTTTGGGAACCATCTTTTTCATTACAACATTATCCTTCAAGGTATGATATTTTGGTGAGACCAAAACTTTTAAACATTGGAAAATATATCAGGGAAATTTTTATCTAGTTATTTTCCAATGTTGAGTGATCAAATGGTTGGTGTAATAGATTAGAGGTGGTTCCCGTCTACAAGTGAGAATAGTGTTACACATGTAAATTTTATGAACATTTAGATATTATAAATGTAATAATCACGATAAAGTACCACAAGAAATATATTTTTTTGAAGATAATGTGAAATTTTTATGATTAAAATTATTAAATAAGATTGACTATAATAGTATTTGTCTTTATCACAATTTATTTATCTTAATTAAACATATTAACCATTTACCATGGTGAACCATTTTTTTTACCACAGTTACTTTTAATAATGACGAAAAATAAAATTGAATGAATTTTTCTATATGAACCTCCACATTAATAACGTGAAAAACATTTTTGAGGATTCATTTTTATATTATTTATAAATAAAATTTAATTTATTTATGTAAAAATGCAACGAAAATTGTAACAGCCCGAGATTTTATGAAAAATATTCTTTTTGTTAGGTCCACTAGGCTGAATACCCTGAGAGGGGGGGGTGAATCAGGGTATGACTAATTAAAAATTAAAGCCCGTTCTGATCTTGTTTCGCTGTTAAGCAAAACACTCTTCTCTCTCTTTCCTGCAGCACAATATAAACAGAAAGTAAAGCAAGCACAGGACACAACAATTTTACTTGGTTCACCGCTAAGGGCTATGTCCAAGGAGCATACGCCGACAGGTTGCCGGTCGTACCAAGTCCACTAAACTTCACTAGCTGTGGATTACAATGTTCGGGCTAGATCACTTCTATGCCCAGGCTCACTGCCTATACAAGGTTTAGGGTCAGCTCACTGCTTTCCCAAGGGTCACTCCCTGTTTCTCTCTCTCTGGCTCACTGCCGGTGGAGAGGATCACCTTATTCCTCTTCCTAAGATCACTGCTCTTGGAAGGGATTCACTCACAGTTTATAGACCTGTAGGTCTCTTCATTTTCATGAAGGAATGCATCTTCCTCTGAATGTAGATGCTCTATTGAAGTCCAACTTTCACCCGCAGATGAATCTCACTTTGCACCGGATGTACCGGGCAACCTCAAGTTTTACGCGCAACCCTTACGGTGTCTTGCGCGCAATTTCTATGCTTTGCGCGAAATTCCTTTTTCGCGCAACCTCCAAATTTTACGCGCAGCCTGGAAACTGCCTTGTGCGCAATTCACTGATTTTGCGCGAAATCCACTTTTCGCGCAAGCTTCCTTTTACGCGCCAACACCAACTTGTCTGCGCAGCCTTTGCTTTGCGCGCAATCTGACTTTACGCGCAAACTTTAAGTTTACGCGCAACACCCTTTCTAACTTCAATTTCGCGCACCAGAGCTCGGGTATTTTCTATGTCTTGAACTCTGTCTAATGGAGGAGGGTCATTTCATATTTATAGGCAAAATCGACCCCGCGCGAAAAACCCTCCTTGAGCGCGTAATCCGCTTTGATCGCGAAATACAAATCTTCCGCGCACAACCATTTTCCGCGCACTGCTCCATAATTTCGCGCACCTCATGCCTTTACCGATTTTCAAGCTTTCGGCCTTGAAACATCTTTTGCGCGAAATACAATTTCGCGAAACCCGCTGTTTTGCGCGCCACACTTCAATATTTCGCGCAACCCTCTAGTTTTGCGCGCCACACTTGATTTTTCCGCCCACCTCCTTCATTTCCCTCTCCTCAACCTTCGCCAACAACATATCACTCCATTCTCCATTGGCGATTTTCAGGCCCAAAAATTTGGCAAACACTGGAAAATGGCGCCACCTTGTACTGCTCTTTTGTACCGCCTCCAGATCGTCCTTTCCTTTGTCAAAGTACATTGTCAACATGGAATGTCAACAACTTCTCGGGAACTCGACAATTCTCCATGGAAACCTGCTTTGTCAACAAACACAATCAACCCAAAAATGCTGCAATGTTACCTTGAGGGATTTTTGCCCAACAATCTCCCCCTTTGGGTTTGTTGACAACTCTTCACAACTCTGCTCAGAAATATTTTCTGCACTTTGATACCTCAGTGAGTCTTCTTCCAGCTGCTACCACCATTCGCCTCTTGCGATTATGACAGCGTTCAAGGATTCACTTAACATGTACTCTAAGCCCACATGAGCAATGCTCGGCGTGAGAAACAAGAGTAGTATGAAAAGTTCATCAATGAATCACTTCATGTCAGACCCCAATTGTTGATTCCACCCTGATACCAATTCTTAAAATAAAACCAGTTGTTGAACCACACTGATACCAATTGGTGAATTCTCAAGTTGATACCAATTGTTGATAGCTGGACACCATCTCTCACCATTCCAACACCACTGTTCTGCTTTTATCACGATCCTCAGCTGTCGTGATTTCTATGATTTGATCGATCACGTCTAGCATCGTCAGATTTAAAAATCTCTCCCCCTTTCTCATTGCTCCCCCTTTCTGGCTGCTCCACCTGTCAGCTTCTCCCCGTATCAATTATGATTTATCAAATCTCCGCACTATTTTCTCTCTTGAACAAACACTTTTCTCCCCCTTTGTCAAGCACTTGTCAGGCACTTTTCTCCCCCTTTGTCAACGAACCCAAAGGTCACGCCTTTGTAGTCTGTAACATAGTAGAGAACACATATCAGCGCATTAGGGAAAAACACACCATACCTCGGGGAGAGGGGGGGGGAGGTTCCCACATCCACTCTATTTCAAGTGTGGGGAATCGACTGAACTCCCAGAGCCAGTCGATGCCTCTCAAAAGCTTCTTTGGGTAAGGCCTTTGTCAGAATGTCTGCAACCTGTAGTTCTGTAGGCACGTACTCCAACTTTACAATTCCCTGCTCAACCTTCTCCTTAATAAAATGATACTTAATCTCAATGTGCTTTGTCCTTGAATGATGGACGGGATTTTTGCTAAGATTTATAGCACTTGAGTTGTCACACTGGATTCCGATCGGAGACTTCACTTCAACTCCCATATCTTCAAGCTGCTGCTTCATCCACAATAACTGTGTGCATGCTTGAGTGGCCGCAATATACTCAGCTTCTGCGGTGCTCAATGAAATGCAATCTTGTTTCTTGCTTAGCCAAGAAATACACAATCCACCAAGATAGAATGCACCACCTGACGTTGATTTTCTATCATCGGCTGAACCGGCCCAGTCTGCATCAGTGTACCCCAATAACTCTGTCTGAGATTTGTCATTGTATGTCAAGCCGAAGTCCACCGTGCCCTTAATATACCGAAGTATTCTTTTTACTGCGAGCATGTGACTTTCCTTGGGATTACTTTGATATCTCGCTGCTTGGCATGTGGCGAAAACAATATCAGGCCTTGTTGCGGTTAAGTACAACAGACTTCCAATGATTTGCCTGTATTCTGTGATATTAACTGCCTTGCCATCCTCATCTTTTGATAATTTCATCCGGGTAGCCACCGGAGTCTTCATCTCCTTGGAATTTTCCATTCCAAACCTTCTCAGGACCTCCTTGGCATATTTAGATTGAGAAATGAATGTTCCATTCCTTCCTTGTGTGACCTGTAGACCGAGGAAAAACGTTAGCTCTCCAATCATTGACATTTCAAACTCATTTTTCATGAATTCAGAAAACTGTCTGCACTGAGCTTCATCTGATCCACCAAATATTATGTCATCGACATAAACCAACACCATCATCCTTTGATTACTGTCATTACTGAAATAGAGATTGTAATCAACTCCTCCACGCTGAAAACCAAGCTTCTTCAAGTACTGATCAAGCCTTGAGTACCATGCCCTTGGTGCTTGTTTCAGCCCATACAATGCCTTCTTCAGCCTGCAAACTTTGTTCTCATCCTCATGAATGAGAAAACCATCTGGCTGCTCAATATACACCTCCTCTTCCAGAACCCCATTCAAGAATGCGGATTTGACATCCATCTGGAACACTTTGAACTTCCTTTGCACTGCGATGGCTAGGAATAATCTTATTGTCTCCAGCCTTGCAACCGGTGCAAATGTCTCATCAACATCAATTCCCTCGATTTGGGAGTACCCCTTGCACACTAGTCGTGCTTTGTTCCGAATCACTGTGCCATCTTCATTCATCTTGTTGCGATAGACCCATTTGGTCCCAATGACATTCTTGTCCGCTGGCCTCGAAACAATCTCCCATGTCTGGTTCTTCTCAATCTGATCAAGCTCTTCGTTCATGGCCTGAACCCAGTTTTCATCTTCAGCTGCATCAGAAAAACATTTCGGCTCCACTTGAGACAAAAACGATGCTTGCTGTGATGATTTCATTCTTCGAGTCTGAACTGGAGCTGTTTGATCACCAATGATATTCTGCCTATCAATCTCAGCTCGACTCTTTGTCTTCCTCGCAGACACCGACTTGACACTTTCCTCTTCATCATCAGTATCTTCTTCTGAGTCAGCTTATGCCACTTCTGCTCCCCCTGGGTTGCTTACCTCATCATCACTTTCATCCAGGAACTGTTCACTGGGTCGTTGAGCAGTCTGTTCATTTTCGACTATAGTGACATCATTACTCTCAACAATTTTTCCCAGCCTCTTGTTGAAGCACTTATATGCTTTGCTTTTCCCTGAATAGCCAAGGAATATCCCTTCATCTCCTCGTGCCTCGAACTTCCTATGATGTTCTTTGTTGAGAATGAAACACTTACTTCCAAAGATTCGAAAGTATTTCAACGTTGGCTTCTTTCCGTACCACAGTTCATACGGAGTCTTCCCTTGCTTCGGACATAACAGGGACCTGTTTGAAACATAGACCGATGTCAAAACTGCTTCCTTCCAAAATTTCTCTGGTAGGTCCTTATCAATAAGCATTGTTCTGGCCATGTTGTTAATGATCCGATTCCTCCTTTCTACCACTCCATTCTGTTGGGGAGTTCTTACTGATGAAACTTGATGCCTTATCCCATGTTTCTCGAGATAGTTTTCAACCTGACTGTTTGTAAATTCTGTACCGTTATCAGTACGAAACTTCAGAATTTTCTGCCCAAGCATCTTTTCTGATTCCCTCCTGTACTGCTTTATGCAACTGAACACCTCTGTCTTATGGGTAATGATGAATACCCAGGCCATTCTGCTGTAGTCATCAATGAAGAGAACATAGTACCTTTGCCCATCTATAGCTCGTGGTGAGATAGGTCCACATACATCAGCATGCACCAATTCGAGCACTCGAGTTGCTTTTTGTTCCTTTGGCCTGTATGTCTTCCTGATGATCTTCCCTTGTTGACAAGAATCACACGTATGAGTGCGATCACGTGATAGTTTGGGAAGGTCTCTAGCAGCATCACACTTTACCAGATCTTCCATAGATGGTTGACATAGATGACCAAGTCGCTTATGCCACAACTGATTTTCTTCTTCTCTGGATAAAAGGCATGAATCTTCTTCCCCACCTACCAGGTAAAGATTCCCCTTTGTTCGTTTTCCCTGAAGAATGACTATTCCATCTTTTCCTTTAACAATACCCATCTTCTTGGTAAAAAGTATAGAGTGCCCAGAGTCACATAGTTGACTGACGCTAAGCAAATTATGACTGAGACCCTCTACCACCAAGACATCAGCATGTCTCATTTCTTTGCCCCCAAACTTGGCTTTTCCTGAGCCAACAATCTTCAGGCCTTCATCATTTCCAAACTTGACAACTCCTTCTTTGTCATATTTTATGCCTGTAACCAGATCCTTATTACCCGTCATGTGGGATGTGCAACCACTGTCAAGGATCCAAACACCAGAACGATCTGATGCTTTAAGGGCAATTTCAGCAACTACGGCCTTCTCAGTTTTCTTCTTCCTAGTCCATACTTTTTCTTTCATACTCGGCATGGATTGAGGCTTCTGTTCTTTCTCAGAGTATGATGGACCAGCTTCATCTTGCAAAACTGCAAATCTGTTCTGAACTTTTAACTCACTTGTCGGTTTACTGATCTGCTGCTTGCGATCATTTTGATTCTGCTTTGACACATTTTTCTGAATGGCTGGAGTGCAGTACCTAGCCATGTGTCCAAATCCTCCGCACCAAAAACAGTGTCCTTCAAAAAATGTTCTGGGAAACCGTTCTCTGTTTGGCTGCCATCTCTGTTCTTGTTCCCTTCGATATCTTTTGGCTATGGAACACACATACTGTGAATGTCCCATCTTTCCACAACAGTAACACCTGATATAAGGTGAATTCCTTCGTGTTACTTCAGCACTACGAGTTTCCCCTTTGGATCTCTGAGTATTCCGATTCTGCTTTGTGCTCAAATCCACTTTCAATCTCGGAACAAGTGCTTGCGGTCTAACTTCAACTGCCGTAGATTTTTGTTTCTGATTAAGCCATGAATCAGCCTTAACATCTGAGTTCAATTGCTGCTTCTTTCCTGCTGAACTACTAGGCTCTTCTTTCTTCTTTTCCGTCTTCGTAACGACCTGATTTCCCAAGAATGTGTTGGGATTCAAAGGTTTTTCCTGGTCTTTTACTTTTCTCCGCAGACCGACAACTTCCTCTTCAAGCTCTTCAATACGCTTGATGTGATCTTTCACTTTTCTACTCAAGCAGTCGATCTCCCTTTTCTGCTCTTCAATCTTGAGCTTATGCTCATCAACCTTTTCTGTGCGTTCTGGCCTGGAAGACTTAAGATTTTCAATTTCTTTCTCAAGCTCAGACTTCTCTTCTTCTTGTTGTTGCATGTAGAGTTTGGCATCACGTACTATCTTATTGGCTTTCTTTGTTTTTGCTCGCCAAACATCTATCTCTTCAAGAGCTGCTTCTAATTCAGCTTCCATGTCAACTCTCCCTTCAATTTCTTCTTCTTCTTCATCAGTTTCAGTTTCTTTCTTTTCTAGAGTGCTACTAGCAACAGCCACCATCGCATTTTGACCACGATCTCTACAGTTTTCTATCTCTTCAACTTCTTCACCCTCAGACTCAGCTGAACTATCAATTTCTTGGGAAAGAAGATTCTTCTTTTTAAAGAAATTTCTCTTGAACTTCTTCTTCCCTTTCACATAGGCTGAAGATTTTTTCATGGGAATCTCAACTTCATCTTCATCGCTTTCTTCTTGAAACTTTTTGGGGCATCTTGCAGCAAGATGACCAACCTTTCCGCATCGGAAGCATGCTAGTGGAAGTTTCCCTTTAAACTTTCCTTTTCCTCTTTGCAGATTTGAAGAAAGGAACGACATCACCTCATCTGACTCTTCTTCCTCCTTAGAATCTTCAATAGTGAGCCTCTTCATGGCCTTAAATGCCACCTCTTTGGATTTCCCCTTTTCCACAGCATCGTTGTCATCATTTCTCATTTCATATGCAACAAGAGTGCTGTGTAGGTTATCCAATGTTAGCTCTTTCGGATCTTTATCTTCCAACACAGAAACTTTCGGATTGAACCGAGGTGGAAGCTTTCTCAAGATGCGCTTTACGATTTTAATGTCTTCGATAATTTCTCCAAGACCCCGCATGTCTTCTACCACAGCATTTACCCTGTCAAAGAATGCATCAACAGACTCATTCGGGTTCATTTTGAGATCTTCATACTTGTTCCACAACACTTGCAGCTTTGCCTCTCTGACTTTTGTATCCCCTTCATAAATATTCAAAAGTTTTTCCCACATGGCATGTGACGTTTTGCATGACATCACCTTTGTATAAATGGGATTAGAGAGGGCTCCCCCTAAGGCATTTATTGCTTTGGAATCAGCATCCAACTCTTTGTGCTCAGCTTCTGATAATGCACCACTAGTAATATCAGCTGTGATACCATGCATAGCTGCTGAAAACACATCCATTCCCAAAGATCGGAAATAGTGTTGCATTCGATTCTTCCATATCTGAAAATTACATCCGTCGATGATCGGAATCCCTCTATGATTAGTGACCTCCATTGAGAGAAGACCAACTGTTAACCTTTCCCTCTGATACCACTTGTTAGGTCCACTAGGCTGAATACCCTGAGAGGGGGGGTGAATCAGGGTATGACTAATTAAAAATTAAAGCCCGTTCTGATCTTGTTTCGCTGTTAAGCAAAACACTCTTCTCTCTCTTTCCTGCAGCACAATATAAACAGAAAGTAAAGCAAGCACAGGACACAACAATTTTACTTGGTTCACCGCTAAGGGCTATGTCCAAGGAGCATACGCCGACAGGTTGCCGGTCGTACCAAGTCCACTAAACTTCACTAGCTGTGGATTACAATGTTCGGGCTAGATCACTTCTATGCCCAGGCTCACTGCCTATACAAGGTTTAGGGTCAGCTCACTGCTTTCCCAAGGGTCACTCCCTGTTTCTCTCTCTCTGGCTCACTGCCGGTGGAGAGGATCACCTTATTCCTCTTCCTAAGATCACTGCTCTTGGAAGGGATTCACTCACAGTTTATAGACCTGTAGGTCTTTTCATTTTCATGAAGGAATGCATCTTCCTCTGAATGTAGATGCTCTATTGAAGTCCAACTTTCACCCGCAGATGAATCTCACTTTGCACCGGATGTACCGGGCAACCTCAAGTTTTACGCGCAACCCTTACGGTGTCTTGCGCGCAATTTCTATGCTTTGCGCGAAATTCCTTTTTCGCGCAACCTCCAAATTTTACGCGCAGCCTGGAAACTGCCTTGCGCGCAATTCACTGATTTTGCGCGAAATCCACTTTTCGCGCAAGCTTCCTTTTACGCGCCAACACCAACTTGTCTGCGCAGCCTTTGCTTTGCGCGCAATCTGACTTTACGCGCAAACTTTAAGTTTACGCGCAACACCCTTTCTAACTTCAATTTCGCGCACCAGAGCTCGGGTATTTTCTATGTCTTGAACTCTGTCTAATGGAGGAGGGTCATTTCATATTTATAGGCAAAATCGACCCCGCGCGAAAAACCCTCCTTGAGCGCGTAATCCGCTTTGATCGCGAAATACAAATCTTCCGCGCACAACCATTTTCCGCGCACTGCTCCATAATTTCGCGCACCTCATGCCTTTACCGATTTTCAAGCTTTCGGCCTTGAAACATCTTTTGCGCGAAATACAATTTCGCGCAACCCGCTGTTTTGCGCGCCACACTTCAATATTTCGCGCAACCCTCTAGTTTTGCGCGCCACACTTGATTTTTCCGCCCACCTCCTTCATTTCCCTCTCCTCAACCTTCGCCAACAACATATCACTCCATTCTCCATTGGCGATTTTCAGGCCCAAAAATTTGGCAAACACTGGAAAACGGCGCCACCTTGTACTGCTCTTTTGTACCGCCTCCAGATCGTCCTTTCCTTTGTCAAAGTACATTGTCAACATGGAATGTCAACAACTTCTCGGGAACTCGACAATTCTCCATGGAAACCTGCTTTGTCAACAAACACAATCAACCCAAAAATGCTGCAATGTTACCTTGAGGGATTTTTGCCCAACACTTTTTTATTTCACTAATGTCTTGTGTTGTATGCTACACCAAAAGGAGCTTGCACGACAGGCATCCTTGACTTGCCTTGCATTACACGCAATCGCAACCTTCCTCGATAGCGTGTGTGGTACGTAATACTGAGTTTCACGAAACAATGATATGCTATTAAAATATTATTAAAACTAGCCGTTATGAATAGTAATAACCACTTTTTAAATTTTAGAAAATTTAAAATGGACTTCATTTTTGGATTCGGAGTATCGAATTTATCCTAAGGTGAAATTTTGGTACTTTTCGGATAACTTTCATATTCTGATGAATAGTGAAAATTACTAAATTATAATTAAAAACAAGCTTTTTAATCGAAATAATTAGTAGTGATAAATCATTAATTTGAGTGGTTTTAAAGTATATTTAGAATATATTTTTACAATTTAATACAATGTTGGTCATTGGATGTAATTTCACATTTAAACTAGACATAAACAAGTGTCAATCTTTTGATAGATATTGTTTCTTAAAAACACATATTTTGTTTTAACAGCGGGATTTAATTATAAAATTAATGCAACTTTTATGTAATGAATTTGGTAAAATAGACTTCATTTTTGAATTCTGAAGATGAAATATAGCTTGGGATGAAATTTTGGCACTGTTCTGAAAAAAATCAATTTTTTATGAATAGTGAAACTACTAAGTGGTAGTTAAAAAACTGAATTTTTCATAAAACTTAATTTTACCGCTTCTGTGAATGGAATTTCAAAAATTCAAGAGACACGGTTGCTGTCAGTAACTAAAATGTGGTTCAATGAGATGAAAATAATTTTTGGTGAATAGTAACTTTTTACTTTTTTTTACCGCGGTTAATAGTAAATAGGGTAACTAAGGGTAAATATGATATTAATATTACCCTAACACATGTCCTAATTCTATTGGACAAGTGTAATTCGACCAAAAACAAACTTAGGAATAACATATGACCATTTAGGTCCACTTGGATTAGATTAGGACATTTATTATTAATTTATTTAAAGAATGGTTAAAATAGTTAAAATCAAAGTTTAATAAGTAAATCATTTTTAATATGGGGTTATACATAAGATAAATTTGATTGTAAATATTCATTAGAAAGATAAAAAAGATTTACTACATGATGGTATTTTATTTGAAATTTTTAGACATCAAATAATTTAATTTATTTATGACACAATGTTGATGCAGTAATTATCTTATTAATGAAATATTGACATAATTGATGTTATAAACACCAAAATAAATATAATTTGAGACTTTTTATGAATTACACTAATTTTCTAGGTTACTATGATATATTAGTGTTGATTTAATCAACTTGGTTAGAACATATAATTCTGTTATGACTTTCACAAAAATCATATATCAAATAGTGTCAAAATTGACACAAAATAGTTTTTAAATCAAATATTATATTATTAATTGTTATTTTATTCCTAAAAATCTAAGGTTCGGCCAAATGACTTAGATAAGGATATATATTTTAATAATAAATAATTTGGGGTTCGTTTGGCATGTTATAGTAAGTGTATTAACCATATAGTGAAAGAAAACAAAAAGACACGGTAAAAGTTAAATTATTTAACTTAGAGTAAAATCTAATTGATAAGGTTAAAATAATAACCTAAACTTGTCTAAATCCTATTGGTTGATAGGATTTCGACCCATCCCCACTTTAGCTTCGAAATAAGACCCTTTGGAACCATTATAAACCGATTTTGACTTTAAAATAAAATAATATTTTGAGGTATTCCTAAGGTGCCCCTCTCCTCCCTTATAAAAGGACACCTCCTCTCCCTCCTCCTCACACAAATTTGAGCACTCAAGCTCGGCCAACCCCTGCCAAAATCTCTTCTCCACTTCCCTAAAAACATCCTAGAGGTTCTGGTCTTCCTCAAAGACCAATTTATTGCCCTAAGAGGAGGTCTCAAAGAGGCACTTCAAAGAAGAGGTAATTATCGTTACCAATTCTTTCATCTTTATTTCTTCTTCCACTTCTTCTTCTTAGGTTGTTTCATTATGAAGTAATAACATCAGTATCACTCATATAATGATATGTTATTATAAGTATGAAACAACCCTATTTCACCATCTATCCATCCTACGGAAAAAGAAATCACCGCGCGTGCGTACGTACGGAATACCGTCTCCACGCCGTGGTGTAATCTATTTTCCACCACCACCTTACATGGATGGGTATAATGGTGTAAAGAATAACTATACATAGTTATTACAACATCATATTGATTCTGATATATAGTATGATCCACTCCAATTCAATTCAATATTTATAGAAATGATATCATCGCTCGTGCGTACGTACGGACTACCGTCTCCACGACGCGATGAGATTCATTCTCCATGTTAACCATTTAAGAATGATTATAATGTATATATAAGAAATAATAATGAAATTACAAAGCTACTAGATTTATGTATATATACACATATTTATGTCATCTACTTACTTCCATTTCAAGACAATAAGGAAAGGAAAACAGCGTTCATGCGTACGTACGGACTACCGTCTCCATGAACGGTGTTTTTCATTTTATTTATCTACCTATTATATATATATATATACTGAATATATATGATATATATAAATCATATTTTATATTCTGGAAGTGGGTAAATCATGATATAAGTAATAATGATGTCAAGAACAACAAGTCAAAACACCAACGATAAATGAAACGATTTTACCCAAAACGCTTTTTTAACATGGAATTTACAAAAGAACGGGTAATATAATGTCATAAGTTAACCATATATGATATCATAACAATGAATATGATTCTGTAATAAGTCAATAACATGATTTAAATCATTATACAGGAGGTTCGGACACTTACAAAGTAAGTCGGACCTAAGGTAATGGAAATATCACAATCTCATTTTTATCCGAGATTGTTTATTCGTAAGTATTTACTGGGGTGTATTTTATCATCCACATCCATGTTTCATAAATATGTAATATTATTTCCATCCACCTACAATTGTTTAAATCCATTTTTACCCTTCGGTGAGTTTTTAGTAATATGTACGAAAGGAATCTTTTGTCATTTTTCGTACGAGGTACTTTTTGACTTTTCCGACAAAAGTACGAAGAATGTTTTTTTTAACTTATACGGCATGAATGGATTTTTAAAACATTATTTCCAAGAAATTTCCCTTACAAGTTTTCAAGTTTATTTTTAATCAACTTCTTTTATTTTAAAGTCGTATGACGTGTTATGAAAGGAAAAAAAATTGAAGTAGAAAGGATATTTTCCTCAAGAATGGAGTTCAAGTATTTTATCAAAATTATTTTCCATATAAGATAATAAAAGGGTTCTGTTTTTATCCCTATTATTAAATTGATTCGATCATGTTGTGATGGAATTATTTTTATGAATTCCTTTATCTTATATGAGTTGTTTTATGATGTCATGTCGTTTAAGAATCCCATTTTTTATTACATGGGTTATGCTATGATGTATGTTTTATGATTATGTGGCACACATAAGAAAGGATTCATTATAAGATGGGTGGGACTTATATCTCCCTCCAATGCATTGGGTAAAGATTTTATATCTCATGAGATAGACAGGGCTAGAACGATAGGTTATACCGGTTTAGTGAAACAGGACTGAAACGAGGGTTACTCGATTCAGAAAGGGACTTGGTCCACTAAGATAGTCTTGGCAATGAGTCTTGACTAACAAGAAATAATTTTCCATGATTATGTGTGCATGCCACAATGTTTCAAGTTTTATGTTATGATTATGGGGATCTCATTTTCACTTCTATGATTTATCCCATGTTATGATATTATGAGCTCTTTTGCAGGTTAAGATTTCCAAAATCTATGTTCTTATGTATATGATGTGATTGATATTTCTTTTGTTTACCCTTACTGAGCATTTGAGCTCACCCTTTTATGTTTTCTTTTCCCCAGGATATAAAGAAAGGTCTTTAGGAAAAAAAAGGGAAGATCTTTATGGGAGATATTGAAGATCTTTCACCACGATTAGAAGATTACGTTCCGAGTTTCCAAAGACACTAAACTATTACGATCCTTGTGTGTGTGTTTTTGTTATGTACTAAGTATTCCGCAAAAGTAATGTAATGTCCATTTACGATAAGCTTAGGGTCTCTACAGTTGGTATCAGAGGGAGGTTTAGTCAACCTTTGGAAACTAGGATGCGAAAACTTTAGTGAGATCCCTAGAGATATTTCTAAGGTATGTCTAGGGATGTCCCTAGGGATAAGTATACGTATAGGTTATAGTAATAGAATTACGCTAACGATCATAGAATTAAACCTAAGATGTTGGATATTGAAGGTACTCCCCCTTTATTATGTTGTTTTCCCTAACATGATTTTTGCCTCTCACACTATTCTTTTTGGGTTTTAGACGATGGCTGGAACCCGAAGGAACCGTGTTGATCAATGCAATGGACAATGCAATGATTGCCCTCCTGAACAAACAAATGTTATGGGAGATGGAGTGCAAAATCTTATTGCTATACTTACACAAGCTATGAATCATTCTGGACTTCCAAATGAGCAGAGAAGGGAACAATATTCTATTGAGTCCTTCATGAGGCAACGTCCACCTTCTTTTAGTGGGTCTTATGATCCACTTGTGGCTGAACAATGGATCAGTACTACTGAAAAGATATTTTCAGTTCTTCAATGTTCTGAACATGATAAAGTCATCTTAGCAGTATATCGTTTGGAAGGTGAAGCTGATAAATGGTGGAATATTATCAAGAATACGAGGCCAAGAGATGAAATTGAGTCCATGGAATGGGACGAGTTCAAGAACTTGTTTTTCAGTAAGTACTTCCCTCGTATTCTTCGAACAAAGATGGAGAAAGAGTTTCTTGAACTGAAGCAAAGGGACGATGAAGCTGTTGGTACCTATGAAGCAAATTTTACAAGACTTGCAAGGTATGCTTCTGGAATTATCATCCAACCTGAAAGTAAAGTTGATCGATTTTTCAGTGGCTTAAAACCAAGTCTTCGAAGGGCATTAGCTATAAGAGACTTCAGTAGCTATGAAGAAATTGTGCGTTGTGCTATCAAGGTAGAAATGGAAGTTGGTGTTACATATCCATCTCATGGTTTTGACAAGAAACGAAAGATGGAGTTCAAGGAGAAATCTCAGAATAATGGTGAAAAGAAGATGAATGTTTCCTTATGCACAAAGTGTGGAAAAAAGCATGGTGGAGATTGTTTTAAAGGGACTAGAAAATGTTTTAAGTGTGGAAAAGAAGGTCATCGAGTAGCTGAGTGTCGAAGTAATGGAAAAGGGTTTCTAATGATGTGAATAAAGCAAACACTGCAGAGAACGCACCGCCAACACTTCAATGCTTCAAGTGCAAGGAAATGGGGCATTATGCTAATAATTGCCCTAATCCAAGGGTTAGTGATGATCAACATGAGCAACCACTGAAGGAAAAGGACAAAGGGAAATCACATGCGATCACTATTGGCAATGTTGAATACGACAACGATGTGGTGGAATGATTAAGTGTTTATGTAATGGGATTCCAAAATAATGTTGTATCATTGAGTATTGCAATATTTATTGATGTGGTATTCAAAGTGATTGAGATATTTTTTGGAAATAAGATGATATGCGCATAATGAAGACGAGAAAATGAAATGTTTAATAGTATTCATGAGCTCATGATTGATATAAGGACTAAGTGAAATCATGGTTTGAGTATATAGAATTTTGAGAAATTTGGTATGTGGAAAGTGTTAACTTTTAACTGCACTCATGTTTTCACTATGGTATTCAAGAGAATACACGATTAAGGACTTTGAATGTTTGGAATGTGACCAACAAGACATATCTTATGATATGAGGGGATCAACGACAGTATTAAATCTCTGGTAATCGTTGTCACTATATTATGAGAGTGGACTGCAGTATTATGTATAAGCCTAAAGATTAGACTGGATTATGTTGGACATAAGTTAGTATTGTTTAAGGATAGAAGATTTTCGATATTATTGATGGGATGTTATAGTAACGTAGTTTTAGAAAAAGGACAACCTGCAGGACGGGCGACAGCCCATCGCTTCGGACAAGGCTGTAGGAATCGAACCCACAACCGAAGTGCGACTGGCCTTTATCGCCTACCACTGACCTACAGGAAGACCCTGTTTAGTAGAAACTAGTGTTATTATATTAAGAAGTATGATATATGAAGTATAAGCCCATTTTAGGAACCATATATGATTAATCCCACTATAGATCGACTTATGTATATAAATTTTTCTAACCTTTTGAGACAGATGGAATGACCCATCATTCTATCACATGATCTGCTAACACTTCACGAATAACAAATTCAACTTCTTTTATTTAAGAGATGAAGTGGAAATTGTTAAAGGCACGAACAACAGTGAGATTGTACCAAAATAAAGTAAGTATTTATTCTAATTCAAATTCTTTAACTTTAGGGAAATGATCTTGAAAACCAAAAATGTTGTCCTAGTTCTCTTATACCTGATGAATCAGATGGTACCTTAGATCGTCACAAATTTATGGATTTGTGATTACTGGCTTTTCCATAGCCATGTTCTCTACCACTCTCCATCAGAACATGATGGTTAGATTTCTCTTCCATATACATATTTTCACCTATGTGGAAACCCAGTGATTAGTTTATTTGGGTAATCGTTACATTTCATACTTTAGTTTTTAAAGCCAAGTTTTGGTATTCCTTTTTACGATGTGGGTTTCTATTAAAGAAACTTTCGAATAGCAAACCATTTATAACCCCGACGAATTTCGAGGGCGAAATTCATTTTAAGTGGGGTAGAATGTAACAGCCCGAGATTTTATGAAAAATATTCTTTTTTATTTCACTAATGTCTTGTGTTGTATGCTACACCAAAAGGAGCTTGCACAACACGCATCCTTGACTTGCCTTGCATTACACGCAATCGCAACCTTCCTCGATAGCGTGTGTCGTACGTAATACTGAGTTTCACGAAACAATGATATGCTATTAAAATATTATTAAAACTAGCCGTTATGAATAGTAATAACAACTTTTTAAATTTTAGAAATTTTAAAATGGACTTCATTTTTGGATTCAGAGTATCGAATTTAGCCTAAGGTGAAATTTTGGTACTTTTCGGATAACTTTCATATTCCGATGAATAGTGAAAATTACTAAATTATAATTAAAAACAACCTTTTTAATCGAAATAATTAATAGTGATAAATCATTAATTTGAGTGGTTTTAAAGTATATTTAGAATATATTTTTACAATTTAATACAATGTTGGTCATTGGATGTAATTTCACATTTAAACTAGACATAAACAAGTGTCAATCTTTTGATAGATATTGTTTCTTAAAAACACGCTATTTGTTTTAACAGAGGGATTTAATTATAAAATTAATGCAACTTTTATGTAATGAATTTGGTAAAATAGACTTCATTTTTGAATTCTGAATATGAAATATAGCTTGGGATGAAATTTTGGCACTGTTCTGAAAAACATCAATTTTTGATGAATAGTGAAACTACTAAGTGGTAGTTAAAAAACTGAATTTTTCATAAAACTTAATTTTACTGCTTCTGTGAATGGAATTTCAAAAATCCGAGAGACACGGTTGATGTCAGTAAGTAAAATGTGGTTCAATGAGATGAAAATAATTTTTGGTGAATAGTAACTTTTTACTTTTTTTTACCGCGGTTAATAGTAAATAGGGTAACTAAGGGTAAATATGATATTAATATTACCCTAACATGTGTCCTAATTCTATTGGACAAGTGTAATTCGACCAAAAACAAACTTAGGAATAAAATATGACCATTTAGGCCCACTTGGATTAGATTAGGACATTTATTATTAATTTATTTAAAGAAGGGTTAAAATAGTTAAAATCAAAGTTTAATAAGTAAATCATTTTTAATATGGGGTTATACATAAGATAAATTCGATTGTAAATATTCATTAGAAATATAAAAAGATTTACTACATGAGGGTATTTTATTTGTAATTTTTAGACATCAAATAATTTAATTTATTTATGACACAATGATGATTCAATAATTATCTTATTAATGAAATATTGACATAATTGATGTTATATACACCAAAATAAATATAATTTGAGACTTTTTATGCATTCCACTAATTTTCTAGGTTACTATGATATATTAGTGTTGATTTAATCAACTTGGTTCGAACATATAATTCTGTTATGACTTTCACAAAAATCATATAACAAATAGTATCAAAATTGACACAAAATAGTTTTTAAATCAAATATTATATTATTAATTGTTATTTTATTCCTAAAAATCTAAGGTTCGGCCAAATGACTTAGATAAGGATATATATTTTAATAATAAACAATTTGGGGTTCGTTTGGCATGTTATAGTAAGTGTATTAACCATATAGTTAAAGAAAACAAAAAGACACGGTAAAAGTTAAATTATTTAACTTAGAGTTAAATCTAATTGATAAGGTTAAAATAATAACCTAAACTTGTCTAAATCCTATTGGTTGATAGGATTTCGAATCATCCCTACTTTATCTTCGAGATAAGACCCTTTGGAACCATTATAAACCGATTTTGACTTTAAAATAAAATAATATTTTGAGGTATTCCTAAGGTGCCCCTCTCCTCCCTTATAAAAGGACACCTCCTCTCCCTCCTCCTCACACCAATTTGAGCACTCAAGCTCGGCCAACCCCTGCCAAAATCTCTTATCCACTTCCCTAAAAACATCCTAGAGGTTCTGGTCTTCCTCAAAGACCAATTTTAGTGCCCTAAGAGGAGGTCTCAAAGAGGCACTTCAAAGAAGAGGTAATTACCGTTACCAATTCTTTCATCTTTATTTCTTCTTCCACTTCTTCTTCTTAGGTTGTTTCATTATGAAGTAATAACATCAGTATCACTCATATACTGATATGTTATTATAAGTATGAAACAACCCTATTTCACCATCTATCCATCCTACGGAAAAAGAAATCACCGCGCGTGCATACGTACGGAATACCGTCTCCACGCCGTGGTGTAATCTATTTTCCACCACCACCTTACATGGATGGGTATAATGGTGTAAAGAATAACTATACATAGTTATTACAACATCATATTGATTCTGATATATTGTATGATCCACTCCAATTCAATTCAATATTTATAGAAATGATATCATCGCTCGTGCGTACGTACGGACTACCGTCTCCACGACGCGATGAGATTCATTCTCCATGTTAACCATTTAAGAATGATTATAATGTATATATAAGAAATAATAATGAAATTATAAAGCTACTGGATTTATGTATATATATACATATGTATGTCATCTACTTACTTCCATTTCAAGACAATAAGGAAAGGAAAACAGCGTTCATGTGTACGTACGGACTACCGTCTCCATGAACGGTGTTTTTCATTTTATTTATCTACCTATTATATATATATATACTGAATATATATGATATATAAATCATATTTTATATTCTGGAAGTGATTAAATCATGATATAAGTAATAATGATGTCAAGAACAACAAGTCAAAACACCTACGATAAATGAAACGATTTTACCCAAAACGCTTCTTTAACATGGAATTTACAAAAGAACGGGTAATATAATGTCATAAGTGAACCATATATGATATCATAACAATGAATATTATTCTGTAATAAGTCAATAACATGATTTAAATCATTATACAGGAGGTTCGTACACTTACAAAGCAAGTCAGACCTAAGGTAAGGGAAATATCACAATCTCATTTTTATCCGAGATTGTTTATTCGTAAGTATTTACTGGGGTGTATTTTATCATCCAAATCCATGTTTCATCAATATGTAATATTATTTCCATCCACCTACAATTGTTTAAATCCATTTTTAACCTTCGGTGAGTTTTTAGTAATATGTACGAAAGGAATCTTTTGTCGTTTTTCGTACGAGGTACTTTTTGACTTTTCCTACAAAAGTACGAAGAATGTTTTTTTTAACTTATACGGCATGAATGGATTTTTAAAACATTATTTCCAAGAAAATTCCCTTACAAGTTTTCAATTTTATTTTTAATCAACTTCTTTTATTTTAAAGTCGTATGACATGTTATGAAAGGAAAAAAAAAATTAAAGTAGAAAGGATATTTTCCTCAAGAATGGAGTTCAAGTATTTTATCAAAATTATTTTCCATATAAGATAATAAAAGGGTTATGTTTTTATCCCTATTATTAAATTTATTTGATCATGTTGTGATGGAATTATTTTTATGAATTCCTTTATCTTATATGAGTTGTTTTATGATGTCATGTCGTTTAAGAATCCCATTTTTTATTACATGGGTTATGCTATGAGGTATGTTTTATGATTATGTGGCACACATAATAAAGGATTCATTATAAGATGGGTGGGACCTATATCTCCCTCCAATGCATTGGGTAAAGATTTTATATCTCATGAGATAGACAGGGCTGGAACGGTAGGTTATACCGGTTCAGTGAAACAGGACTGAAACCAGGGTTACTCGATTCAGAAAGGGACTTGGTCCACTAAGATAGTCTTGGCAATGAGTCATGACTAACAAGAAATGATTTTCCATGATTATGTGTGCATGCCACAAAGTTTCAAGTTTTATGTTATGATTTTGGGGATCTCATTTTCACTTCTATGAATAATCCCATGTTATGATATTATGAGCTCTTTTGCAGGTTAAGATTTCCAAAAGCTATGTTCTTATGTATATGATGTGATTGATATTTCTTGTGTTTACCCTTACTGAGCATTTGAGCTCACCCTTTTATGTTTTCTTTTCCCCAGGATATAAAGAAAGGTTTTTAGGTAAAAAAAGGGAAGATCTTTATGGGAGATATTGAAGATCTTTCACCACGATTAGAAGATTACGTTCCGAGTTTCCAAAGACACTAAACTATTACGATCCTTGTGTGTGTGTTTCTGTTATGTACTAAGTATTCCGCAAAAGTAATGTAATGTCCATGTACGATAAGCTCAGGGTCTCTACAAAAATAGTTTTTTTGGAAAATTGTGTTTTTAAGAATATAATAAAATTAAAAAAAATAAAACATAATTTAGATTCCATTAGAATTATTTATATTATTTTTATCAATATGGATCTTCTGATACATTAAAAACAAATATAAAATACAATTTTTCATTTAAATTGCTTGTTTTAAATAAAAAATAACTATTTTCAATAATCATCATTTTTAACTATTCACTAAAAAATGTCCAAAAAATTATAAATACTGTGCATAATAAAATTTTGATTTGATAATATTTGAAATAAATTTATTTTCATAAAATTCAAATTATAATAATTATATATTTAACTTTTGAATAAAACCTGGTAGTTAGCAGAATAAGTTTTTAGTAACTAAAACTATTCCTTCTTTCAACTGATTTTTTAAAAAATAGTATTTGTTCAACTATGATGATTATGATTACCAGAAATTATTAAATATATATCATTATATTTATTAATTTCTATAATTACATCGGTTTTCACATTCTCCCCCTTTATTAAAATTTCTCCAAGGAGTTGTATTCACTACGTAATAAACATGTGAGTGTATTTTTTTCATAGTATTTTCGTATCCTCCTATTTCTTATTAATTAATGTTATTATTTCATAAAACCAAAACAAATTTAATCACCATATTTTTCTATACCATTACTCTTTGATCCTAAATATGGACCATATTTAATTCATAGGAAATAATCTCTTCATATTGTACCACCTTAGAGTTCAAAACACGAGATCCATCCAGTACATACTTAATTTGAAATGAAACAAGAAAAAAATAATGTATATGATAATGACATTGTGGTAAGGCTACATAGTGAGTAAAAAGACCCTAATGTATTTAAAATATCATAGGGTCCAATAAAACACAGAATTAACATTCAATTATTACCAAATAACATGATACTTTTCCCAAGATATACATTAAGAAAGACATGATAAACCACCTCAATTAAAAGTCTTTTATTCATGTTATCCACATAACTCTTCATTCTAATCTAATCTACACTTATAAATTATTTTATGATATTTACCCTATCAACCCTATCTTCTTAAAAATATATTCCAAATAAAATCCATTCCCCAACATCATCCCAATATAATGTAGTTAGACATTGCTTTCTATATAATGCATGAAAATCATCAAACTATATATTGAAAATAAAACAATTATGATATGAATATTACGACTCCCTATCATGAAATCCCATGGCTACAAATTCAAAAAACAAATAACCATTTACATTTTAAGTAGTTTATCATAATTTTAACAAACAAATTTATGTTATGTTCAGATAAAACCAAAGAAATAGATGAAAGAAATACAACCCATTATTTCCATAAGAAAGGAATCCCTATTAAAGCTTTAGTTTCTCCTGATCAGACCCTTTGAAATTTTTAAATAATATTTATTATGTCAGCTTTGGTGTTGGGGTCGAGTTTTTCAAATCATATAACTATAATGTTGATATATTAAAAATATTTAATATATTAACTCACACACATTAATTATTATATAAATAATGGATTTCTTCCTAAACATATTCTCGTATGGGTAAATAAAGACCTCCATTGAATCGAGAACATGAATTCTACCCAATTCATGACATGAGTATTATTCACATCATGTCCTGGGATGGTACATAGTCTCAGGTAGATTAAAATAAACTAATTAAATTATTAAATTTAATTGATATTCATTCATATATGACATAATTTCAATTTATTTAAACATATTTTATGAAATTCTCTCAGGTTAGCCATGAAAAACAAGGGAATTGAGACGTAGGGATTTTTGGAGAGGGGGGAACTTCCAGTGGTGTAGTTGTTGGTTAATGATATTGGAATATAGAATTGATCATGAACACCTCAGTGATCACACACATCTTCAAGTACATCAATTAAATATTCTCCTCCATTGGTGATATATCTGGTTATTAGGTCGTGATCTTGATTAATTCATTTAACCCCAAATTCTATGTCATTTAATTTACTGTTTTATTATTCTAATAATATATTAGTTTAAGGACTAATTCATGGTCCTACCATTTTATTATTATCTTATAATTTATAATTTTTAATCTATTCATCTTAGGGTTTTTTATTACTTAATTAATTTATCTGGTTTCATCCACCAATTATGTATATATTAAAAATTTTCATCCTTGAAAACACAAAATTATGGTTTATGGACACCCCCCTTCATTCTTAAGGAATTTTACATCGTTATTTTATTTGGATAGTTATTCTACCTTTTGTCACATGAAAAAAGGATGAGTGATTCATTATTAAATACTTGTTATATTATTGCATGAATGTTATTGGATTCATTGATTATTTTGTTAGAATCAACATCGTCAATGGATGAATAAGTTATGATTAATGATGTTGGGTAAATATATATCTAAAGAGAGAAATAAGTGATTCACACAAGGAAGATTCTAGGAGGATATGAGAGTTCAATTCTATGGTTAATGGTGGAAACAATCCATCTTCTATCTTGGAATTGATATCATTCAATAACATTTATTGAGTTTTTTTAGAAGTTGTGACATGAAAAAACATAATGGTGATTATTATAATAGTAGTATTATTCTTGGAAAATACCCAACTCTATGACATGTATTTCCGATTAACATTGGTCATGTGTCTCATTGATGTGGCTCTAGGGTTTTCAATAGAGATAAATATTTCATAACCATGTGATTGGGGACACATGTTGTCTGGTCTTAAATGAACTGTCATTAGTATACAAAGAATAGAAACCTAAGAACTTAGAGTTATCTCAAACATCATGTAGACTGGACTCACACCATGTGACCATTGAATAACATGACATAGGATGTTGGGAAACACACCATGTTCTTGGTGAGAAACTAATGAATGTGTCACTCGACTAACATGTCCTGTAGCTATCCTTTTTCATTACATGTAAACTAGAAAAATAAAACCTGGTTTCTGACTTGGGGTAATCCTTTTGTACCCCTTGGACACATCATGTTAAACCCTTTCTATTGGATTAGGATATTAGAGAAACACATTATTATATGGTTTCCACATGGAACATAATGGTAGAGTATTTGATCCCCCTAGATAAGGTTAGGTATCCCACCAGGCTACTCAGGCTGTCTGATACCTTATATACATGTAAATCATGGATAGAATAAGGTACCACTCTATATAGAGTACAATTTGTATCCTCTATTCCTTTACCAAAGATAAGGTATATTGACCATTCACATACATATTATGAATTTGATCCCATACTATGAGATAATTTAAATGGATTCAAGTATCCCCCTATGGCCCAAGGTGAAATTATCTATTTGTTCGGTGAAAATTCATGGTTTTAAGTATCTCCATGATAATATGGTGTGATATCCTATCTATGAGTTTTATTTACTCATATATTAACAATTCTAGTGATGTGTGTTATCAAATGGAAGATTTCCAAATAGTTCTGACAAAAATATTTCTCATTAATTAGTCTTTGAGATTTCATGTGAATTGTAAATATCATTTCATTTACTATAAGGACTATAAAAATACTGGTTCACCTGTATCCTTCTATTAGAATATTTTGTTTCTCCATTATTTACCCTATGGGTTTTATTTTAGTTTTTAATTCATTTTAACATTTTACTTATTGGTGATTTCATGGCCTCTTACAATATATGTATATACACACCCCTAAATAGGATTTCCCTGCACAGGTCATGCCATATGTAGACAAAAAGTTATTTGATGGAGAACTAGGAATGCTTGGTGTGGGTGGTTCATAGTGGTACTTTGTGGCATTGGTAACATGATTTTTTTGTGCTAGAGGTTGGGTGTTGGGAAAATTTCGCTCTGTTTTTATGGTTGGACCTATTTTTTGGTTGTTGGGAGGATATTTCTTCCTTTGTACATTGGTTATGAAACTACAAATATATATTTTTTGTTGATAGAGGGTTTCTATTATTTTTTAATTCTAGTGTTTTACTTTTATGCATTTCTATTGTATGTATAGAGATATGTGTGAATGTTTATAGTTGTATTAGGGTAAGGCCTATTATTTGAGTGATATGCCTAGTTAGTTCTTGTCACTAACCCCTGAACTATTGGAGGTGTTATTTGGGTTGCACAATCATCTTACCAACAAACTATAGGGACCAAGTTAGTTGGGTCATGTTATAGTGGATTCAAATACAAGACTATTCTAGGAAGAATTGGGGATATAGAATAGTTGTGAGTACTGTTCTAGGATTTAAGGAATCAATAGAAAAGTAACATGATTTCTCAATCTCGGGATCCTAGTGATGGTGCGGTGACCAATATATATAATCACTATGGTAATTATGACTTTTTCATCAAGTTACATTATAAATTGTTTGTACGGAATAATAGTACATATATCATATAGGAATGGGTTCTGGGTTTTATGTACTTCTTTAGCCATATCCACATATACAATCTTTTAAATGTATTATATCATGATTTTTTTATGATGCCTCTATGTAGACAACTAACCCAAAATCTATTATAGGATCATGATGACTATCAATTTAGATATACATCTTACATATAGGAAACAATACTAGTGGAATATCATCCACATATATAGTAAGCGGTACTTCCCACCTTCAAGATTTGAACAAACCTACCCTCTATAGCACTGGATAATTTTTTAACATAAACTAAAAAATGCATCATTCTAGTAGTACTAGATGAAAATGTATATAATATTACCATGCTTCATAAGATACTAAGGTAGCGTCTACCCAGGTTCTAGGGAAAACCAAACCCATAAGCAATATAGTACAGGCTCTATTTAATGATCCAAATGTTAATTTTTTATTTGACATATTTATACCGGATGGTGGTACTTTTGGCCATCCTTATACATGGTAGAATATAATAATGGTATATCATAGTGAATAAAATTTATTATTAAGATTATTTTCATTCTACTATGTTCAGGTGTATCATAAAAGAGGTGTATTTCAGAATGAATCTATGTTTAGTGGGCATACAGGATCTCCTCACGTTTCAATATGGAAGCATTTTCATGAGTGATTATACCTCAAGGTTCCCTAACATGGAATAATATTAGCTTAAATAATTCATGATGATTAATTCCAATCCTTGATTTTCTATTTTGGTATTCATAGAAACATTAATATTATGTGGTAACTCTATATGTAACAAACTATATTGGGATGATGGAACACAATCTAGTGTAAGATCACTTTTTAGAAGGGAATTCATATTAAGAAGTTTTTGTTAGTGGTAACCTAGAAGTATAGATCTCATCGATATGTATAAATAGATGTAATTCATTACCTAGACTTGTATGGATCTCTATGGTGCATCCTCAAACCATAATATCCATGGGTTAGGGTTTACAGAGGTGCTCTTGAAAACTGATAGGAAGACATTTTTTTATTGTGATGTGATTCATCATGGTTCTCATGTTTTCCCAACACGCCATTTTATAGATGGAGGTTATGCAACGGACAGACTACCATGTTCAATTCATAAATAAGACCAGACACCTCCAAGAGGTTTTCATAGAGATCCTTTTAGAGGTGGTCTTGGATGAGGATCTAGGGGAGCAATTGGCGGTAGTTGATAATATTCCTTTATACCACCACCACCACCTCTATGTAAACCATTCTAGGATCTAAGGGAATGTGGGAAAGGTAATGACCTATTATAAGTAGTTGAGGCTTATAAACTGGAGTCTATGGATATTATTCAAGTTATAATCTATGTATTTTCCACTGTATCATATATTTTGGTGTACCTAAGTGTGAAATGTTCCTTCCTAAACATATCCATTGTTCATGAACTAGATATTATACTAGATCATCTAGCTTAGTCATTATAGATGGAGAGTCTAACTATATGGAATTCTATGATCACACTCTTCACTAGGTAGAATGGCTTGGCTCTTAGAGGATATAAATTCACATGTTATTTATCTATAGTTATAATGGGACCATATTATATTATTCTTATTATGGAATGGTTATCTGCCATCCATGATTAAAATTGTTTTTCCCAATTAAATATGTGGTCTACATGGACGGATGGGTATGGTTACTCCTTCACTAGTGAGATGGAGTTAAAGATAGAGCAGGATGGGATCATGTGAATGAGTTTAAAAATTATTTTCTATCGGTTTAATATCATAAATATTATTGCGGTTTACACAGTGAATGTTTGATTCCCAAAAGTGGTAGAGGAGTACACAGATGTCCTCCCTTAGGATGTACCAAGTATCCCTACTCATCAATAGACAAAAATATACATTTGTACCCATCATGTAATAGAACCAATATCTACATCAACATATCAACTTTTTTTCACTGAGATTAAGGATCTGATGGTGTATTTTTAGGAGCATCAAAGGGAATAATTCATTAGACCCAGTGTGTCCCCTTATGTAGCACTGATATTATTCACCATGGATGAGGATGAGATCCTGAATTTTTGTGTAGATTATCATATCCTAAAACTAGTGATCTCCATGAATAATTAACATCTAATAAATATCGGAGACCTCTCCATTCCGTAGAAAGGTGAAAAGTGGTTCTCTAAGATCAAAAATAATATACAATATCACTTGTTGTGGGTATATAAGAATTATATATAGAAAAAAAAATCTGATGTTACATTTTTCATTATGTGTTCCTGATGATTCACATTAGAATGATAAACACCCTTGTAGGGTTTATGGGACATATGAGTTGGATTTTTCAACACATCCTAGATGGGATTGTGTTAGTATTTATCAATAAAATTCTCATTTACTTGAATCATAAAATGAGCTTGTAGATTATTTTAGGATGGTCTCCGACGTACATCAATGAAATCAAATCTATGGGAAAAAACTCAAAGTTTTAGTTAATGATAAGAGGGCTCATCTTTATGTAACATTTATTCTTGAGGGACTGATTACCATGAATCCTAGTGATGATTAGGGACACACATTCTTACGATCCACCCAGGAGAGTGATATAGGTGTATATATTATGTTGGTTGGATAGAAATTATTAATGATTGATTCCAGATTTATCTAGGGTTGTGAATACCTTAACTTTCATTATCAAAAGGGGAATCATTTCATTTAGTCAAAATATACCGAAAGTCTATTGTTGCGTTGCAATCGTGGTTGACTATATATTCCTTCTTTGGTTTTCCAAAATTGTTGGTTGAGTATATAGTGTTCTTATGTTCCTTTAGATATTTCCTTATGTATTTTTTGATATAATGGAATTTCTTGATAGATTATAGATCTATGAAGATGACACCCCACACGTTTAACTATGTATTATATGATATCAAGCTAGAAGCTGTGTTGTTTTCCCTAAAGACATTATAATATTCTATTCTAGGTGAGTGGTTAGTCATTAATTCTATATATAAGATTAATAAGTGAATATTCACTTAGAGATACATGATTATTAAATAGAGGCAGTGGTTAGAGATCCTATAGGAAAATGACATAGAGGTTGTTTATACTGTAGGGAAGGGGAAGGGGGTGGAAGATGCCCTCAGTAAAAAATAACATTCATAGTTTCTAATATACAGGGTATAAGAGTTGGGGGCATTGTAATTATACATATTAAAAGAGGGAGGGGAAGCATACCTATGATAAATGGTTGTAAACACTCTTCTTCTATAACGATTCAGGGACGAATTGTTTGGAGATATTGATTATAGGGTCTTATATGATCAAAAATTATAAGGATATTCTCCTGGTGGATTCTTTGAATATGGGGATAATGCCATTATTTTCAAAGGATGAATTGTTGTGAAAATCATGCTACCATAAGAGGCACTAATTTAGTTACATACATCTCCCTTAGTAGTCCTTCCACAAGTATAAATGATATAACTAGATTTATCACCATAATTATGACTTCTTCCAATGATGGTAGAATCACCAAACCTTAGTAGATATTTTTTTATAACAAAAAATATCACTCTACTATTGGTATGACATCATTTATTGCCTTATAGTCCAAAAATTGAGATAGTCAGAGTGAGGAGAATCAATACTTATGGGTCAATATATAGTTTGTGTGAGGACGGATAATTTTTAGGCCATATAGAATCATATGTGTATAGATTCGAGCCATTATTGGTCCTATGAAGATCAAAATTGAAGGACTATGAATTTATTTTGGGATACCATGTGTTATTTAATTTCTAGTATTAGTTAATTTTTGATGATCTATCTGGGGTATTCGGATATCTACAAGGTTTATAAATCCATTTAATATTTTGTGTACAATTAAAATGGTTTTATACAACCTATAATTACCACTACAGTTCATGAAATCTTATATATTTCCCGGTTAAGGAGGAATATGTGTGATCCCTTAATAAGATATATACTGGGGTGAGCTATAAATTGAAGACAGATCCACCATTTTTGTGTTCCCATTGTTGATTTAGGATTATAAATATATGATCCATAACTATAGGATGATTCTACTTTTTATTATTCTCTAGATTCATGAGAATCTTCAAGAATTTGGGAGGGAGTGGGAAAAGTATAGGAAATATTATTATCCTCACATGTTTGAGTATATCATTTTTTTAGATGAAAATATTTTAAGTTTGATAGAATTTAATGGCTTTAACTTCGGTTATTAGAACATTTTAATATTTTAAATAACATTTAAAGAGTTATTCATGGGCTTTGAGTGGTGTTTTAGGTGTAATATAACCCCTATGTTGATATATTACAAATAGTAAACATATTCACTCATTATTGCACATAATTTTTGAAATAATGGATTTTCTATAAAATATAGTCTAAAATTGGGAAATTAATACATCCATTAAATCATAAACATAGGTTTTACACGAGGAATTATATTATTAGTATTTTTATTTGGTATTGGGATGTTATGAAGTTTGGGTTAGATTAAAATAAATAAAATACATAATAAAATTTTATTGAACATAAGTGAATAATGACTTCATTTACATCAATTTAATCCTATAATATGAAATTCTATATGATTTGCTACTTAAAAAATATGATTAAGAGTGGGGGGAGGTAGGAGAGAGGGAGATCATCCAAATGTGGAGACATTGGTGGAATGACATGCAATTATTGAATGGTCAATAATATGTTAGACATTACCCATGTCATAGAAAACATAGACATACTATTCTTCTTCATCAATGATCAATCCAAATCCATTATAGGGATACTGTTTAATAAATTTATACCAATATTTAATATCATTGAATTTTTTTGATTAATTATTATAATAATATAATTTCGGAACGACCAAATAATTTCCCTATCAATTTTTTCTTTTCACATATTTAGGAATTTGTAATATATTAAACTTTCCAATTTTTATTTCATCCTTGATTCCCCATTTTTCTTTACATTAATGATGGATATATCAACTGTAGACATCATTGATTACTCATATTTTAGGGATAATGAATTTTCTCACTTCAACATGCATTCAACAAAAGTAATTTATTTGGATGGTAATTTTGCCTTTTTTCATGGACCAAATAAATGAGTGATTAATAATTAGATATGTTGTATACTATTTAACGATTATTTTTGGATTAATTGATTTTTTATGTGATTTAACATTGAGTATGGAGGAATAATGGATGATCGAGTATGTTTAGGAAATCCAAGGGGGTGAAACATGCCGAAACTTTCACAAGAAGATGCTTTGAGGGGGAAACATGTGTTCAACTTTCCAATAAATGGCATATGGAATAAATAATATAGCTTGAAATTAATCTTATTCAACTTGGTTTATGGGTTTCTCTATTTGATAGAGTGGGTTCCCTAGACAGAGCCTAAAAGTAACATTTTTTTACTAAACCATGTATCTTGAGGGTTACACATGATGTATAATTACTATTATAGTGTCGATGATTTTGGGTCCACTATTTACATTGTAAAATCCTTATATTATTTATCATATAAAGAGGATATAGAAATTTATATCTATAATGAGAAACTCATGATATTATGAAATTAATCTTAAAAATATTTTTTATTGTCAAGATATATCCTTTTTTGGACACACATGACATTTGAGTTGACAGGGGATCATTAGCATTGTGACTTCTTCTCATGATGTTCACATTTGGTGATCTCAAGTAGATTATATCATAAATATAGTCCCACTAGATGGAATACCATATTTTTTATCTGTCACTTTTTGTTCCTATTTATAAACACCTGTATTGGTCTCTCAAATTGAGAATGTTATCAATGTGTATTGTTTTCTCATGTACTTTGATTCCATATGAATACTATGACATCTATTTTGTGTTGAGGAAGCCTGCACTATTTGTTTCATTGATGGAATGACAGTGGATGAATATTCAAGAAAGATTATATCACGTTAAAAATTATGAGATGTGTAACCCCACATTATTTTGGGGATATTTTTTCAAAATAAATTTACTATTTTCAATATTTTGTGTTACACACACCCTTATGTTTATATTTTAATAAATACATTGTGGATTTTAATTGAATAATGGAAAACTATTAGGTTATTATTATTTAATATCATATTTATCACCTAGCTATTGGAATGGTTTTCCGGAATAGGATTACCACAATTATGAATATATATGGTTTAATAATGTATCTAAAATAATTTTTTTGTGGCCAATAAATTATAAATGTAAACATAAACTATTTTAAAAAATGAAATCGTCTTCTAGAAACCCATTTTGTTAAAAAATTACATTTTAACTCAATAAATTATTATAATCACTTTTAGTGAATTATTTTAGTAAAATTTATATATTATAAATTCATTAAAATCCTGAATATTCAACTTATTCTTTTCGATACAAGAGAAAAAAATAAATCTAATCTTATACTTAAAAATCTATTTGTTCAAACAAAAAAGTGTTATCAGCTTCTTTTTCATTTATTTTAAATGGAATATTTCAAATATTTATAAAATTTTTTTGAAAAAAACTAAATTTTGGAAGTCATTATGTAAATATTATCTTATGGAGATTTTTTTGATAATTTTTTACGATGATAAATTTTTCAATGAATAGTAAATAATACTGGTTTTTATTAAGAGTTGTAATTTTTTAAAGCAGTTAAAATACTAGTTGTTTTGTTTTGACGAAGTTTATGATGAAGGTGTTTTGTGTTGTATTTTATTTTCAATGTATTTTTTGAAGGAAGGAAATCATTTCCCATTTCTCATGAAACAATTGTGCTACTCGTGGTTTTGATAAAAAGCAGACTCATGCTATTGATAAATATAAGACTGACCGGATTGAAAAAAAGCCGGCAGATGATTTTTAAATGACTAGAATTACTATGGAAGTTCATCATAGTGATAAGAGGATGTTTGGATGAAGTGGTTATGATCGAACACGACTTGGTCATGGGATTTTAGTGAAAACATCATGCTAGAAGTAAATGGCCCTCGGTCTCATTCGAGAGCAGATGTGGGAGATGTAGCTGTTTTGATGAAGAATCAGTGTCACTATGACTATGATGTTTTTAATGGGATGATGAATTCATGATTTGTATTTCATATAGATAATGAGTTGAATTGAGAACTTGTTATGCAATATGGATGGAATAAAGGGTGTGTGAATGAAGATGCTGCTAATCCGGAAAAGATTGTATCCACATTTATCGTATCCAGGTGGTAGAGAGGAAGAAGTGATATCGATTGTTTTTGAAAATAACAATATTCTGGGTTAATTAAAAATAAGTTATATATATTGACTATAAAATTTTGTTTTCCGTGAACCACATAATGGAATATCATAATTACAGTAATCATACCCATAATGATTGAAAAGGATATATTAATAAAAAATGTTTTATTCATTTATAATGTGATAGTGATTGAAATGGTGAAACTGTTTTACTGTAGCTTCTTGGTTTTTCATCAGATGATATAAAAACTTTTTGTACCCCGAAATGATCAATATATGAATGATCAATATCAGAATGATAAATATCATAATGATTATTATTATAATGATCGATATTAGGATCCTGGTGGAAAATATCAATACAAGAGATGATCGTAACAAAAAATGATCCTAACTAGAAATGATCATACCTAGAAAGGATTATACTCTGTTTTGTTTTCAAATGACATCATCATGTGGATCACGGATTGATTTTTCAATCATTAGAATTGATCTTTTCTAGTGGGTTAAGAGAATAAATTATGAATATTATCAAAAATGTAGTCAACCATTTTAAAAGGGTTGAATTACTTTGTTTGGTAGAGTTTTTGGAAGAAAATATATTGTTGATTGATTTTTTGAGGGGGATATTATCATTAATGTAAAATATTGTTATTAAAATCATTTATCGGAAATCTGACTCACCAATTGATGTCAGATTTGGAATTTTAAATCGGCCTTAGTAATTTTAATCTGTCTCAATAATTGAAATCATACCCAATAGTTGAAATCATACTAATATTTGAATTCAAAGTCTAGAGATGATTATGTGAAGATTGAAGAAGTTTTGAGATGAATAGAGAAGTTTTGATTAAGTCATATGTTCTTGGATATTTCAATGAAATTTCATTTTGGGTGAATTTAGTTGAGCAAGAAATCTTTTGGGATTCCCACCCAAACCTGTATTGGTTCAACTATAAAAGGGGAAAAGGTACATTGTACATAACTAATGATGGTGTAATATTCATCGTAGTACAGAGATGAGCTCTGAGTTTTCAGTGAGATAATGTGATATTGTTTTGTTTTGAATTGAAGACATTTTGATGGGAGGAATGTTTTATTTGACTGGTCATCATATCGAGCTAGATTAATCAAAACACGATTTTCTAAAATAGGTATTTTTTATGTTGATGATTTCCAAACTAAGGAAGAATCATACTGAGTTTATCATATTTAGGGAAAGATGTGGATCAGATTCATTACTATTGTATTCAGAAAGATAATAGAATGAGGTTTATCATACTCAGTGGAAGTAGACTGGTAAAATTGGACCCAGAAAAATTGAATTGAGTTATCTACAAACAATTCCATGAGGTTTTTACCTTTGGTAATGAATTATATAATTTTTTAACAATTTATGACATTTGTTGAAATGAACATAATTTCATGTAACATGAGTTGTTATGTGACAATTGTATTACACTATTTGTGCTAAGATGGTGTGCACGCACTAGGGTGGTTGTTTGATAGTTCTACATGGGTGTATGAGTATATCATACTCAATGTAATCTAAGGATTGTATTCTAGTGGATTTCATGGTATTGGATCATCTCTAAACCATTCCTAGGATGTAGCTATTAGTTTTGGACAATGAACCTTGTAAATCTTTCTTTTTAATGGATGTGTGAATTGAATTTCTTTTAGTAAGGAATCGAATCATTAAAAATAAGAGAATGATATTTTATTTGAAATCGAAAATAAAAAGGAAATGTGTATACATAATTCACCACCTCCCCCACTTAGTGATAAAATAAAATGAGTTTGAACATACATTTGGTATTAGATGTGATGTTCCTTTTACTATTCTTTACTGATGGTGAATTTGAACGATGTGAAAAGTAAATGTATTATAGTCTATGATGGAATGAATTAGCATATCTAAAAGGATAAAATGACTCATTATCTTATATATATCAGTTATGAAGTTCTTAAATCTGAAATAGTTGGGTTTCCACCCATTGATAATTAACATCCACTAACCCCTATTGATAAGAAGAATATGGAGAATGATGTATTGGAGAAGAATTATATATTATCATCACTTTCTGAAAATTAATTATTGATAGTGAAAGGTTTTTCAACCAATAAATGTATATGTGATAATTTGAAAAACATATGTGAGGGAAATACAAAAGTCAAGAAGGAAAAACGTCAAATAAGGAGATAGAAGTATGAAGACTTTAAAATGGGTGATCATGAATTTATTGGGGATTTATTTACCAGGGTTAATGAAACCGTGAGTGCTATTATATATCTTGGTGAAATGATGGATGACTATATATTTGGTCAAGATATTTTGGGAGACTTTACTAAAAAATTCTATGTAAAAGTTTCTTCATTTCAAGATAGAGATCATGAAACACTATCTATTAATGATTTTAAAATCAATCTTATCACATATTAAATGAGGAGAGATAATGCGATGAGAATCAAAAAACAAATTTATAGAGAAAAGTATTTCAATACTACAATTAATGAAAAGTTGAAGAAGATTCTTATTGGAGAAGAATATATTGATTCTGACTCTAAAAATGAGGTATGTAAAAATCTCAATGTTTTCTTATCCTTGTTTTCTAAAAATTTTAAAAGCAGAATAGGAAAATAAAAAGGGAAACTTCCACTAATATGTTTTAAATGGGAAGAATTTGGTCAATTTACAGCTTACTATCCTCAAAGAAGGAATGAAGAGGATTGTTATAAAGAAGAAAGAAATCCAAAAATATCTTGGATGAAGTATGGTTTTAAAGGAATGTTATATTCCACAAGGAAAGAAAAGAAATTCTTCAAATCCCAAAGATGAAGCTTCGTATCTGAAGATGATAAAGAGGAAGAAAGAGATGTTGAATCCAAAAAGATAATTGATTATTGTATTGAAAATAAATTCATTGCAACTATGAATGATGAAGAATATGGATGTTATGGTTTTGATGAATAATAAAGTAAACATAAAATCCATTTGAAATAATAGAAGAAATAATGTCAGAGATAGATCATAAGACTTAAAAAACCGAAATTTGGATGATGATTACTCAAACAACCAATAATGTTTTGCCGATAAGATAGAAAATTTGGTGAAAGATATTGATTATTTCAAGAAATATCTTAGAGAAGAACAGAATCATAATGAGCATCTGGAGGTTAATAAGAAGGGAAAAAACTATTGGAACTTGTCCAACAAAAAATATTGAAAGCCGAATTGAGAAGTCAAAGTATCCAAAACACTATCCCTGAGTTTGGTGAATTTTCTCAAAATGATAAATCAAAGAAGGTTCAATAAAATTTACCTTCAAAGGGTTAAAATAAATAGGTAATTGTGTCTGAAAAGGTAATGATGGGAAAGTCATGTATATGGAAAAAAAAAATTATGTGAATTATGAATAATCAATGAATCTTGAATCTAAAAAAGTTTTAAAATAATCTTGATCTGGAAAATATAGAAAGAAGAGTAAGAATCCCATTGTCATAAATAATTTTGGTGGCTCATTAATGAGATATGAGAATTTTTATAAGAAACATATTCAAAATTATAATCAATAAGGAAGTTTCAGAGGTAAATAATGATTCTATTCCTATTACTGTAATTGTGGGGGATTCGTACACATGGAAAGAATGTGTTGGTTCTACTAGAAGAATCCGTATTATCCCAAAAATTATAAAAGAAAAATATTGAGGGGTAGAAAATCTCTTTAATGAAATAATACTGATAATGTTACTGTGAAGAAATCATAGAAGGTTAGAGTAAAGATTGAAAATAGGTTCCAACACATGGAAACTATACGGGAAAGATGTGAACAAAACGAAACCCTTGGAAATGGATATCTTGTTTTGTTATTAGCTCAAAAAAATATTATTAATTCTCAAAAGCCGAAATACAAGAGTGAAAATAAAGGAGAAACATCTCTTGTAGTTGAAACTACATTAAAATCCAAAAAAGGAGAATGACCATGGATACTTGATTGTGGGTGTTCCTCGGACATGAAAGGATACATATATTTTTTTAAGTATGTTAAATATTTTAATGAAGGAATAATGACATTTGGTAATGATGAATCATTGGAAATAAAATTTGTTAGATCTACCATCATTTTCAATGAAAATATAAAATATAAGAAGACATTTTATTTTGACGGGTTGAAACAAAATCTTCTTAGTCTTTCAAAATTGTTTGATGTGTGTCAAAAATAACATTCTTAAATATGGGTTTTTTTCTAAAATTTAAAAATATGGTAATATTGTTACAAGAGTCCAACATTCAAAGGGGAACCTGTTTCAGATTAGAGAAATACAAATTTTTTTTACTTGAGTATGGTGGAAGAGAATGAATTGTGGAAAAAAGGATGGGACACATGTTTCAGAGAAACATGTGTAAGTTTTCTAAAAGAGATAGTGTTTGAGAAATTCCTGGTTTTACAAGAATAAGATATTTTTGTTACATTATTTTTTAGAACAGAAAGACTAAAAAAATAGTGCATTTTAATGATGATATTTGTTCAAAACAACCCATGGATATAATACATTTGGATATATGAGGGACGATGATAAAATAATAAGAAAATTTAGATAAGTACATAATTACATTAATTTATGATTTTACTTTCTTTAATTGCATTTTTTATATGAATCAGAAATTAGATTCCAAAAAAATGTTTAAAAGTTTTAGAAGAAGAGGATAAAAAGATATGTGAGTTTTCAATTAAGATGGTGAGAACAGAAAATGGAGGTGAATATAGATGTAAAGAGTTTGGAGACTATCTTGAGAAGTTTGTAATGAAGAATTAGTTTAGTTACCCATATACTCCCAAACAAAATGGGTTTGCTAAAACAATTAACAGAAGCTTGATGGAAATGCGATGAACCATGTTACTTGAACATGACCTTTCTCATTACTTTTGGAGGACATCCATGAGTACTATTATTTACAATCAGAACGATTGATTCTATTGGACCGAGTCATATTTGACTCCATATGAATTGTTTTATGGAAAAACTCCAAGTTTGAACACTTGAGGGTTTTTGGGAATCATTGTATTATAAAGATAAAAGTTAGAAACCTTGGAAAGATTGAACAGAAAGGTGAATAGTGAATTTTTCTTTTCTATTCTATAGAAGAATCAGGAAATATGTTCTTCAACAACGAAACAAAAAATAATTATTGATTTTGTTGATGAGAAATTAATTAGAAAGGAAGAGAAAGATAAACATCCTCATGAAGACAAGGACATTGTGAAAGTTGATGAAACAAATTCTAATAAGGATACAGATAGTTTAATTCCTACTCAATAAGAAGAATCACACTCAGAAATTTCAAGTGATGAGGAAGAAACTCCCAAATATCATCCAAGCTTGAAGAAGCATGTATAAGTTGAAAATATAATTGGTGATCAACATCAAAATGTTCAAACATGAAGAAAAAAACTATTACTTATAATTATCTAGATTCAAAAGTATAACTGAATAATGTGGAAGAACTTTTTAGGAATACACAATGGGTTCAATCTATGAATGAATAATTGGATCAAATTGAAAAGAAAAATACATGGAAACTCATAACAAGTATGAGAACAAAAAAAATCATTGGCACAAAATGGATTTTCTGAAATAACCTGAATAAAGAATGTGAAGTTATAAGAAACAAATCATGACTGGTATGCAATGAGTATTCATAGAGTCAGGGAATATATTTTGATGAAACCTTATCACTGGTGGCCAGACAAGAAACAATTATAATCTTTCTTTCTATTACAAAACAATGAGGCTAAAATATCATTCAAATTGATGTTAAATTCGCATTCTTAAATTGTTATTTGAAGAGGTGGTTTATATGGAACCACCTAGTGGCTTTGCTATTGGGAATGATGAAATTTATGTGTGTAGATTGTAGAAATCCTTGAATAGTCAATAATAGGATCCTTGGTCATGGTAATCCAAATTTGATAATTTCTAAAGGAAGATTAATTTCACGAAAGAAAGAGTGGATAGAAATAGTTATATCAAATAATGTCACTATTATTCCCACAATGTGGTTGCTTATGTTGATGAAAATATATTTTCTAATAATGGAGAATGATGTTGTGAAAGACTTACTGAATAGAAAAAGATGGTATTAGAAATATCCATGTTGGGGGAAATGAAATAATTTTTGGGTTTACAAATATTATGAAAGAAAAAATACATTTTTCTCTCCTAAGAAAATTATGCTAAAGATCTTCTCACAAGGTTCGACATGTAAAATTCAAAACCTATTTCCAAACCTATTTTAGTGGAAACCATGTTGAGTAATGAGAAATAGGGAAAATAAGTGGATCAGAAAGAGTAACAGAAGCTAATAGGAAGTCTACTTTTTTTGACTTCCTCAAGACCCATATTTACATATATTGTTACCTTATATGAAATTTTTCTGAGTACTCTAAATGAATCACATATTATTGCTAAAAAAATAATTAACAGATATTTAAAAGGCATAATAGAATTCAAAATTATGTATTATATCTTAGATATTATTGATATTTTGGTGTATTTAGATGAAGATTTGGTTTGAAATTTTGATGATAGAAGATCCACATCTGGTGGAGTATTCTTTATGGGAAAGAATTGTGTTTTCTATAATTCATTGAAACAAAATATAGTAACTCTAAGTATGTATGAAGATGAGTATATTTCTAAAACTCACACTACTACTCAACTCATGTGGATGAAAACAAAATTGGAGGATTTACTTGTGGATGTGAAGTTACCCATGCTCATGGGCAGTGACAATCAAAGAACAATCAATTTCACTAAGAATCCAGTTCAAAATTCACATTCAAAGAATATTTATATAAAATATAATTTCATCAATGAGCATGTGGAGAAGAATGAATTGAAGATGGAATATGTTTGAACAATGGAAAAAGATGCTTATACTTCAATAAAACCATTACTAAAAGAATACTTTTTTAGATTCTGGTTTAATATGGGAATCCATCATTTTTCTCATCATGGATGAGGTAAGTGGTCTTGTCCCCTATCTCATCTTACATTTTGATTGTATTATCAAGGGGGGGGGGGATTGTATTGTTTCATAATTCAATCCAATTGACACTTCAAAAAAGTGGGAGTGGTGGGTATGTAGTGAATTCTGCATGGTTTAGTGTATGAACTATTCAAACTATTTGATATAGTTCTTATAGTAATGAATATATTTTTTATTCCATGGAGGTTGAATAAATGCTAAGGAAGAAAGATTAAGATGTTTCCATAATCACTCTTTGTGGAAAACAAGCAATTGATATCAATGATTCTTTTTTATATTGATTTAGCTCATGTAGGCTTATAATTTCTGATATGTAATCTATTTCTTAAGGATAAAAAGTCTAATGATTTATGAAAACATGGCTGACAGCCAAATCCAAAGGGGGAGATTGTTATGAACAAGTTGATGATTAAGGAGTCCTGTGTTATATTTTGTTGTCCTAGTATGTATTAATGGATGTAAATCACTTCACTTTGTTTTTAGAAACAATTGTGCTACTCATGGTATTTATAACAATTAGACTCATAGTATTGATAAAAATCAGACTCATGAGATTTCTAAAAATTAGAAGGATGATTTGTATAGAGTCAAACTCACTATGAATGTACTTCATAGTGAAAAGAGGCTATTTGGAAGAAGTGGTTCTGATCAGACGTGATGTTGGATTGGGATGATAGTGAATACATATTTATGGAAGTAATTGGTCATCGGTCTAACTCTACAACTGATGTGGGAGATGTATATTTTTTGATGGGGAATCGGAGTCATTATTACTATGATGTTTTAAATGTGAGGATGCTTTTCTAAATTGTATTTCATATCGATTAATATTTGAATTGAGATATTATGATGCATTCTTGATGGCTAAAAGAGTGTGTAAAGAATATGATTCTAATATGAATATGCTTATATCTATATTTATCATATCGCGGTGGCAGAGAGAAATAAGTGATATCAATTGTTTTTCAAAATGATCGGATTTTGGGTGGATAAAAAGAAGTGGTATCAATTCACTATAGAATTTCTTTTACATTAACCATATACATTAAGTAAAAATCAGAATAATCATACCCATCATGATTGAGAAGGTGGTATTGATCGAAAAGTTGTTATTGATTGAAAAGTTGATACTGGAAGAAAATGTTGTACTGATTTACTATAAAATCTAGGTTTTCCATATATGGATATAAAAAATTTTAATACCATGAAATGATCAATATCAGAATGATTAATCTCAAAAAGAACAATATATGAATTATCAATATCTAAATGGTCAATATCAGAATGATCCATATCAGGCTCAAGAAGGAAAAGATTAATACTAGAGTGGATTATAACAATAAATGATTGTAACCATAAATGATCAAATCCAGAAAGGATCGTTCTCTTCTTTGTTTTCAAATGACTTCATCAAGTGGTTCAAGGATTGATTTACATTGTATCTTTGAAGTGAAAATTTTAATTTGGTCAAGAGAATCAATGAAGAATATGATCAAGAATGTAGTCAACCATTTCCAAAGGGATGAATTACATTATTTGGATGGTATTTTGGATGAAACAAAATTTATTAATGGTTTGTTTAGGGGGAGATTAAGTTTCAAATAAAAGATTTTGATTCAAAATAGTTTCAAGAAATTGGACTTGGCAATTTAAATTGGACTCGACAATTTAAAATAGTATCAACAATTGTAATCATCTCAACAATTGAAATCAAAAACATCAATTTAAATCATACTAATATTTGAATTGAAATAGTAGAGAGGAAGAGGTGATGATTTTAGAATCATGAAGAAAAATCATATCGTTTTGACGAAGACATAATCACTTTTTAATTTTAAGGTAAATTGTATTTTGGGTCCATTTAGTGAAAGAGAAATATTTTGTGGATTCCATCCCAAACCTATTTTTGGGAACCTATGAAAGGGGGAAAGTAAATTGTACTTCACTACTGACCATGTACTATTCATTTTAGTAGATGGAAGAGATCAATGTTATCTGTGGGAGGAATAGATACTGTTTTTTAATAAAGACATTTCGACGGGAATAATGTTGTATTCAACTAATCATCTTATCACACCGGATTAAGTGGAACATGATTTTTAATATAGGGTATTTCAATATTAATGATTTGCAGACTGAGGAAGAATCATACTGATTTTATCATACTCAGGGATTAAAGTGGTTTCAATTCATTACTATTGTATTCAGAAAGATAATCCAACCAGAAGAATCATAATTTTAGGAATCAGACTAGGAAAATAAAACTCAAAAAAATCAGACTTAGTATTTAACAATAAATTATATGTGGTTATTACCTTTTTTCTGGGTAAGGAATTTTAGATTTATATTTCAACAGAATACATTTGTTTAAATGAAAAGAAGCACATGTAACATGAGTTATGACATGACAGTTGTGTTACCCTATTTGTGCTAAGAGGTGCACATAGTACTGGGATTGATTCATAGTGTTGCACGGTTGTAAGGGAATATTCTACTCATTGTAATCTAAGTTTTATTTTCTAGTGGATTGTAAGTTATTGGATCATTTCCAAACCATACAATGGACATAGATATTCTTATTGAATAATAAACTGTTTAAATCATTTTCTTCCTATAGATGTGTGGATTCCATTGTTTTCATCATGGACTTGAATCATTAATAGGAAGAAACTTTGGATTAAATTAAAAAGGAACATTGAATACATAAGTGTTTCTAATTCACCCCCACCCTATCTCAGTGATACAATACAATAAATGGACACTTATGGTATTTATTAAGAGTTGTGATTTAATTTAAAGAATTTAAAAAATTAAAAGTTGTTATAAGAAGATTTAAAAAAAATTAGTTCCATTATATTTCTATTAAACCAATTTATTTTATTATAATCAATTTAATATTGATTTTGGATATAAAAACATTGTATGCTTTTGAACATATTGTCATTGAAAAACCAATTTTTCATCTCATACGTGGGATTAATTTAATATTTGGAATCTCCACATATTTGGATGATATTGAGAAAAATGTATTCTTAATTTTTAATTAGAATAATTTATATTATATACTGCGTTCAACATAATTTTTGACCAATGTGAATATAAAAAATTGTACTTTATTTTACTGCTATTAAGGTAAAAATGGGTTTACTGTGGGTTAAACTAGAAATATGTGTGTGAAAATGGAACAAGAACAATATAAAAACCCATTTTGTGGTCATATTTGTAACTTATATATATAATATTTTTTTATAATGTATCATTTTTAATCCTTTCACTAGTGGAAAAAATGGTTAACATGCCGGCATTTTTCATATCGGTTCTATATAACCAACGTGCAAAGATTTAATAATCGATATATCACTTTGGTTATTTTTTAACCGACGTGATATATCGATCCAGACACATTTTTGACGTCAGTTATTTTATAACTGACATAAATTATATGGAGATTATCTTTTCCATGTCGATTATTGTATAACGGACGTGAAAATTGAATCTGGCGCGCTTTATCACGTCGGTTATAAAAAAACCCGACGTGATAAAGCTAATCTCATAAATATATCACGTCAGTTATCAAAAGAACCAACATGATAAAGTTAAATTTATCATGTCGTTTATTTTATAAACGTTGTTATAAATTTCTTTCTACATCGGTTATTAAATAACAGACGTTATAAAAATTAAAAAAATTGTTTATCATGACGTTTATTAAAAAACAGACGTGATAAATCTTTTCAATGATTTATCACACCTAGTATTCAGTCATTCTGTTTTCTTTGATCGGGCGACCTATGACTCCTTTATCTCCTATAGATAAACTAGAAACGATTATTCAAAGTCATGCCCTCCAGCCTCATTTTTTCAACATCATTCTTCATATTTATTATCATCAGATATATCTGGTGGACTCACAACACTCAAGTAAGCCTCAAATGACTCGTTTTAAGTTTTTATTTTCCGCGATGCCCTGAACTAATTTTTATAGATGTTATTTTTCTTTGTTCTTGCTATCATGTTAAGTTTAATAGTGTTAATCTATACCATTCTAAATTCTTTTTTGGTAAAATAAACCCATGGAAGTGATATCATGAATGTTTCTGATTTTTGTGTGCCCTCTCATGTGTATGTGCACGTACATGGGGTTTTGGAAGGGGGGGTGTCAAAGGGGGGTTTGGTGGGATTTCCAGTGGGGTGGGGGTGTCTAGGGGGTGGAAAAAGGGGGTGGGGTGGTGTATAAGGGGTGTGGGGGATGTCCAAGGTGGTTGCGGGTGTCCACGGGGATGCGAGGGATGTCAAAAGGGTTGGGGTGGTGTCCAGGGGGTGCAGGGGCCGTCCAAGGGGTTGGGGTGTCTAAGGGGGTTTGGGTGGTGGTGTCCTGGGGGCGAGGGGGTTGTCCAATGGTATAGGGGTGTTCAGGGGTGTGGGGGTAGTGTCAAGGGAGGTGAGTGGGCTGTCTAAGGGGGTGGGGGTGTCTAGGGATGGGGGCTGTCTGGAGGGGTTGGGGAAATCCAGGGGGTGGGGGATGTCTAGAGGGGTGGGGGATGTCTAAGGGGTTCGAGGGGACATTCATAGGGTTGGGGGATGTCCAGGGTGTCCATGGAGGTGGGGTGGGGGTAGTCTAGGGGTGTGGTGGGGGTCCAAGGGGGTGGGTGTCAAGGGGGGGGGGGGCTGTCCAAGGGGGTGGGGCCTGTCCAGAGGGTTTGGGTGGCTATTTGAGGGGGGGGGGGGCTGTCCGGAATGTCAGGGGTGTCCAGGGGGTGTCCAAGGGGGTAGGGGGTGGGGGTGGTGTCCAAGAGGGGTTGGGTGTCTAAGGGGGTGAGGGGTGTATAGAGGGGTGGGGGTTGTCAACGGGGTGGGGGATGTCTAGAGGGGTGGGAGGATGTCCAAGGGTTAGGTGTTGTCCAGAGGCTTTCCATGGGGGTGGGGGTGATCTGAGGTAATGGCGGTGTCCAGGGGGTATCCAAGGGGGAGAGGGTGGTTTCCAAGGAGGTGGGGGTGTCTTGGGGTTGTCAAACGGGGTGGGGGTGGAGTCCAGGGGGTGTGGGGGGCTGTCCAAGGGGGTTGGGGTTGTCCAATGAAGTGTGGGGTATGTCAAAGGGGGTGGGGGTCGTGTTCTGGGGTGTAGGGTAGATGTCCAAGGGGGTTGGGGTAGGGGGGGTGTCCAGGGGGTGAGTTGGATGTCCAAGGGGATATGGGTGTCCAAGGGGATGGGGGTGTCTAGGGAGGTGAGTGGGTTCTCCAAGGGGGTAGGGGGTGTCTAGGGGGTGGGGGCTATCTAGAGGGGTGGGGGGTGTCCAGAAGGTGGGGGTGGTTTCCAGGGGGTGGGGGGTAGTGTCCAAGCGGGTGGGGTGGTGTCCAAGGGGGTGGGGGTGTTGTCCAAGAGGGTAGGGCTGTCCAGGGGGTGGGGGTGGTGTCCAAGGGGGTGGGGGTGGTGTCCAGGGGGTGGGGGGCTGTCGAGTTGCACCAGGATGCATTCTTTGTAAAACTTAAGAAAAAAGGATCCAAAATGATTTTAATTCTGTTATATCAAACTATATATTCCTTTCAAAATCATTTTCAGGCATATTTTCTTTAAATATGCATAGATTTTTTTTATATTTAAAAATTGTTTTACATTAAAATTATGATAATTTTCAAATAAACATATATTTTTCTTATCATAAAAAGTTGTATAATTTTTATATTTGTTATAGGTAATAATTAGTAGAAGTAGGATTACGGAACATAGAACGCATAATGAATATGAGGAAGGTGTTGATGGCTTTTTGGAATATGCAAAATGAAGTGTTCCAAGTACTGACATTTTTTTCCATGCCAGATATTTTTGAATATGAAGAAGTTTAAAAGTAGGGACATAATTGTTATTTTAATTTTTCATGGTTTTAATCTGAGTTACAACCCTTTGATTTGACATGGTGAAAATGTATGGAATGCCAGATCTACTAATGATGATGATTCATAAGATGGTAACTCTGATGGAATTGAAGAAATGAGTCATGATATTGTAGTAAAACAAATTTAGATAGAATCGGTAGTTGCACATCTATATGGTGATGCTGAAAAACCATTTTTTCTTGGTTGTACAGATGTTACAGTTTTGTTGGCGGTGTAATGATTGATAAACCTGAAGGTGAAACATGGATGAAGTGACATAATTTTTATAGAGATGCTACAATTGATGAAAGACATTCTTCAAGAAGATAACGATCTTCCAGATTCACATAATAAGGCCATGAAAATATGATGCCCAATGGGATTGGGATACATAAAAATACATGCCTGTCCGAATGAGTGTATGATATATAGGAAGGAATATGAATTTTTGTCATAGTGTCCTAAGTGTGGGATATCACGGTATAAGGTGAAAGAAAAATCACATGTCGATAAAGATATTACAAATATCCCTTCCATGTTATTTTGGTATCTTCTTATAATTAATAATTTGAAACATTTATTTGCTAATTCACATGATGAAAAAAGGTTATAATGATATGCTGATGAGGAGATATGTGATGGAAAAATATGTCATCCAGCATATTTTCCACAATGGAAGAAAATTGATGAGCAGTATCCTACATTAGGAAATGAAATTATAAATCTCAGACTAGGGTTCTGCACATATGGAATGAATCTATAGCGAACCCTCAGTAGCACACATAGTTCATGGCATGTTTTATTGGTAATTTAAAACCTCTCTCCTAAAGTTTGTAGGAATCGTAAATATATCATGTTGATTATAATGATCTCTGGTCTGATGTAACTTGGAAATGATATTGAAGTTTTCTTGTCACTATTGATTGATGAATAGAAAATTTTATGGGAGGATGGTATTAGGGTGTATGATTCTTATAATTGGAATATTTTCAACTGCATGTTGTGCTTATATTATCTATAAATGACATCCCAGCATATGGAAATTTGTCTGGATATAGTGTTAAAGGGCATAAAACATGTCCAATTTGCAAACAACAGACTTCATATTTTAAATTTCATCATGGGAGGAAAATAGTGTACATGGTTCATCGAAAGGTTTTGTCTATGGATCACTCTTATAGAAGACTAAAAAAGGAATTCAATGTCTCACAAGAATTTTATATTTCTCCCAAACCTTTATCCCCTAATCTGTATTTTGAGAGGGTGGAAAAGCTTGATGTGACATTGGGAAAGGAATAGAAATATGGTAATGATAGACATATATAGAATAAAAGGTCATTATTTTTTGAGCTACCATATTGGAGATATCATGATGCTTAAAATAATATCTGTAGCATGGGGAAATCCAGAACATCCTAGATGTGTACGATTATATATGACAAGTGTATCAGTAAGTAAATTATTTCCTTGTTCTTCAACTTCTTATGTTGAGGGTGTTTATAAAAAATAGAATCCTTGAAGGCTGAAGTTCATAATATTAATGCGACAATAGAGAAAAGATTAGAGAGTCGGTACAGTCTATGTTTGCAGACATACAATGACAGTTTCAAACTGCAGCTCCAACTCCCCCACCTCCCCTGCAGACCCAATTATTTATCCTCCACCTCCGCAAGTAGCTCCCACTCCCCCACCTCAGCCTACAGTTCCCATTTTATATCTTACTCGTCCGTCGCATCCTTGGCCATCCATACCATTGCGACTCATTACCATAGACGTATGTATGTTATATCTTCTTTTTAATTTTTTTTATTAATTTTGTTTTATCATTAGAAAACTAATATATTTTTCTATTTATTTTTATAGGAATTCTTCAAAGGTAAAGAAATATTGTATAGAAAACAAAAAAGACCAATGACTGTGACATCAGATACATATTCTAGTAGTCTTGACATATTTTCAAGATATTCAAATTTTTTTGTGGATCAATATGAGTTTCCAATGGATGCTCAGGTTTTTGGATGTTCAATAACTGTGGAAATTAAAAAAACTGATATCATGGAGCTTGTTACTGGAGATAATTTGGGCATCAACGAGGTGTAAATTTGTTCCACATATGTCTTAAAACCTTTTTCATGCGTTTTATTTATTAAAAATATATACTCATGTCTATTTTTTATTAGGTATCTTTATAACATTTGTGAGAAGAATGAGTGGACTAATGTATATGGATTCATGGATCCACATTTTATTTCCCCTGAAGCATGTGCATTGGATGAGGAACAAAGAATTATTGATATTGCTGAAAGATTTGAACAGAATATAGTCACACAATGTTGGATGATGAATTTTTTGTGAGAGGTATGAAATGCGTCTCTCTCAAATAGTACATTATCATTTATCATAAAAAATCACTAAGCATAAATTATCATTTATCAATCATCTTTGGATGTTAGGTGTTTTTTGCCCAGGGGAGAAAACAATTCATTGGATATCCTCTGTCCATGATGATGTGCGGGAAAGTTTTAAGAAAATGATGGAAAAGTAAGTTTCAATTTTTCAATAGTTTTATATATTATAATTAATTTTATATTTATCCCATTCGAATTATTTCCTTACATGGGATGGGTCCACATTCGGAAAAACACAATGAAAAGGAGTGTGCAGATCAAATATTTAATTATAAAGTTAAATATCCATTTATAATTTTTAATTTTTCATTTATTATACAAAAATTATATATTCAATTTACACTCATTCAAAAATAATTTTCATGAACAAAAAGGCATCATTGAATACAGATATTATATGTTAACATTTATGTATGAAATTAAAAACATTAGAATAATTGTGAACTTTGACCTGATAGAATTTCTTTTTAAACATTTCCATAATATTTCGTTTGATTTATTAATTATACACGTTATCTAATATCATATTAATTTGTAGCTATTTGATGATCCTCAACCCTATAGTTCTCAATACGTCAAACACTTACAAGTGGAATGGTAATTTTTTTATAGGTTTGATTGAATTTTAGTTGATTGTAGTGTAAAATGTAATTTTGTACATTGTCATTGTAATTGTGTATTTGGTAGTCATTTAGGTTGGATTGAGTATTTTTAAAAGATGTCATAGTATGTTTTAATGTTATATATGTGAATGTTTAATATTGACCTACTTATAGTTTTGGTCTACTTATGATGGTTTTTCTGGTATGGATTCTTGTCAGGGGGGAGGGGTTCCAAGGGTGTGGGGGTTTTCCAGTGGGGTGGGGGGTATCCAGGGGTGTGGGAGGGCTGTTAAGTGTGGTGGGGGGGTGTGCAAGGTGTCCATGAGAGTGGGGGGGGGGGCAGTCCAGGGGGTGGGAGCATTTCCATGAAGGTGGGAGGGTTGTCCAGTGGTTGTCCAGGGGTGTCTTGTGGGGTGAGGGGGGCTTCCAGGGGTATGGGAGGGCTGTCCAGTGGGATGTACATGGCTGTGGGGGTGTGTCCAGTGTGGTGGGGGGGGGGTATCCAGGGGTGTGGGAGGTCTATCTGGTTTGGTGTGGGTGGGAGGTGTCCTGGGTGACCATGAGAGTGAGGGGCAGTCCAGGGGGTGGGAGCATTTCGAGGAGGGTGGGAGGGCTGTCCAGGGGAGTGGGGGCTGTCCATGGGGTGTCCAGGGATGTGGGGGTGTCCTGCGGGGTGAGGGGGGATTCCAGGGATGTGGGAGGGTATTCCATTTGTTTGGGGGTGTCCCGGGATTCCATGGGGATAGGGGAAGTCCTGGGGGTGGGAGAGGAGGCACCTCCATCCCTCAAGGGGATGATTGATGCTGGAAGGTACTCATCACTCTCACATGCGAAGCTTGATCTCTCAAAATGTTTCCCCAATGCTTTCTTCCCCCATAAACATCATTCATTATATCACTTTGATACCAATATAAACATGGTAAAATGTCGTCATGTGTGACTAAAATACCTGTATTATGGCTGTGGAAGTCTCTCGAATCCCACAAGACTGGAAATGATACCCCATGGCTATCCATGAGATTAATGGAATGATGTTAACAAAAATCCCGACGGTGGGAAGAGGGTGCCAGTTCAGTTGGCGGAGAGGGACGCAGAGAAGACGACTGCGATAATCTGAAATATACCCAACAAGTGCATGTAAGTGATGGTTTAGTTTCCAAAGGTAGATAATAGAACAAATATATGGTTGTTTGTGTGCTTTTTTGGTCTCCTCCATGCTATTTTGGTTCAAGAACATTACCAGTATATCCCTTCTGTCACCAAAATAACAAAAAAAAACCCTATATTTGTTCAATTATATAATTTTGGAAACTAAACAGTCACACACGTGTACTTGTTGGATATACTTTGGATCATCACAGTTTTTTTCTCCACGTCCCTCTCCACCAACTGAACTGGCACCCTCTTCCCACCACCAAGAATTTTGTTAACGTCATTTCTGGAGTCTCATGGGAAGCCTTAGGAGCATAATTTAATGTTCTGCAAGATCTGGGAGATTTCCACCTCCAAGATCCAGGTATTTTAGTCACACATGATGGTGATTCCCCTGGTTATACTAGCATCGAAGTTATAGAATGAATGGTTTTTACAGGGGAATAATACACTAGTGAAACATTTTCAGAGCTCAACCTTCGCATGTGAGAGTGATGAGTGCCTTTTAGCGGCATTCATCACCTCAAGGGATGGCGGAAACTCCTCTCCCAACACCAGCTATCCAGGGGTTATCTTGGGGGTGGGGGGATTCTAGGGGTGTGGGGTGTCCAGGGGTGTGGTGGGGCCATTCTAGTTTGGGGGGGGGGGTTCTGGTATGGTTTTGGTCGGTTTTTGGTGTGTTTTTGGTTTAGGGGTGTCCAGTGAGGTGGGGGTGTCTAGGAGATAGGTGGGGGCCATCCAATGGTTTGGGAGGGTGTCAGGAGGGTGGGAGGGATGTCCATGTGAGTGGGGGATGTCCCGGGGTGTGGGGGTAGTCTAGTGGGGTTTGGGGGGGGGGGTTCTAGGGGTGTGGGAGAGATGTCCAGGGGTGTGTTGTCCAGTGGGGTGGGGGTGTCTAAGAGGGTGGGGTTCTAGGGGTGTGGGGGGATGTCCAGGGGTGTGGGAGTGCTGTCCAGGGGGTGGGGGTGTCCATGAGGGTGGGGGTAGTCCAGGGGTGTGGGGGGATATCCAGGGGAGGGGTCAGTCCAGGGTTGTGGGGTTGTCTAGGGGTGTGGCTGGGGATCTCAAATGGGTGGGGGTTCTACTTTGGTTTTGGTCGGGTTTTGCTCTATTTTTGGTCTGGGTGTCTAGTGAGGTGGAAGGTGTCCAAGGTTGTGGTGGGGGATGTCCAGTGGGGTGGGATGGTGGGAGGGTGTCTAGGATGGTGGGATGGATGTCCAGGCAAGCGTGGGATGTCCAGGGGGTGTCTAGTGGTGTGTGTGTTGGGGGATGGGGGGGGGGGTAGTCCAGTGGGTGGGGGGTTCTAGGGGTGTTCTAGGATTGTACAGGGGAGTGTTGTCTAGTGGGGGATGGGGGTCCAGTGGGGTGGGAGGGCAGTCCAGGGGTGTGGGAGTGCTGTCCTGTGGGTGGGGGTATCCAGGAGGGTGGGGCATTGTTTAGGGGTGTGGGGGGTAGTCCAGGGGGAAATCTAGGGGTGTGTGTGTGTATGGGGGGGTGTTCATGGACTAACATTTTCATTACTTATTTTATAATCCTTACATAGATTTTTGGGCTCATACCAAGTTTTTTAAATGCTTTTCCTCATGGTAAAATGATTCTTAATAGATATAAATAAGTCAAGATGAATTTCATGAATATTTTTATCAATGAAAATAAATCATGATTTATTTTAAAAAGGTTTTTATTATGAAAAAAATTGATATTGAGTATGATTGTATACTTTTTAATATTTGAGTTGTTATGTAATAGTTGTGGACTAATTTTCTGAAACTCTAACCCTAAAAATATCCACAATGTGAATTATTGATTTAATTCAAGATTATGTATTGTTAAAGAATAGGGCATTATAATATTGGAATTATATAATTATGTTACATGAATCCTGAATTATATAAGGATTATTTTATAGATGTTATTATGTTATATTAAAATATGTCAGATATAATTAATGACCTAGAAAATTGATTTAATTGAAATGTCAACATTATGGAAAACATGTCATTAAGGGATAATAAACCTTAATATGTAGTTAATGTTTTAATAATGGACTAATGATTGGATAAAGAAATAATTTATAAGAATAAATTAAATTAGATAGTATTAATGACCTTATAACTGATAAAATATTTGTTAAAAAAGTGTTTTTTATTATCATTGACGTAGTTTTCAACATTTTTGTATCAATAGAATATATTTATTAATATTTGGTTTTATTCACGAAATTATTAGTCAAGAAATATTTCATCGATGTTTTATGGTAATTATTGTTATTACCAACCATTAGGAGAATATATGACCAAGGTATTCACATATTTTGAATGTTACTTTTAAGAGATGAATAATGATATTTTAAGGATTAATGTTTTGCTTATTTTTAGAAATTTAGTGACCTTTATTATTAATTCTTAATTTCGAATGGGTCATAATGTTAAAAATTTATGGGATGGTTTAATTTGAACATGGAATGATGGTTTAGGGATTAATTTATTACATTGCATTAAGAAGATTTAAGGATATTTAATAACTTGTGCCAACTATTTTTTTTATGATGATAACTAGAGATAGAAGGAATGTAAAATCATTCTGTTATGGATAATTTTATTCATTAGTGATTTATGAATAAAAATATCCATCTTCATATCAAGGAGTTATAAATGAAGTGAAATAAACTGAATCCTAAACAAAGGTTGAAATTTTGCTTATGATAAAAAACAATGCTAAGCCCGATGTATTTCAGTACATTTGAACTTATTTATCGTATTGGGATGGTATCTTATCGTACAGCTGTAGAAAGATATTTCATATGAGGAATAACCTATAATGATAATAAATCAAACAATGAATGTTCTATGAAACAATATCACTCACATATTAAATACTATTTGTCAAACCACTATCTTGAGGATGTTATGTGGTAACTTGAGGATGTAATGAGGCAGAAGTATCCTATGTTGATGGTACTAAAGTGATGAATTTTGAGGGAGAAATTAAATTTATAGGTGGTATAATGTTACAACATGATATTTTTGGGAAATATATATATTTTAAAATAAATTTATTACTTTTAATATTTTTTGTCACATGAAACCCTGGGTATAGCTTACATTATATGAAACACTGAGTTTGAATGAAACATGAAAGACTATTTATGTATTATTTCTTAATATGATAGTTATCACCTAGCCAATGGAATGGTGGTTATAAATAGAATTAAATAATGTATGAAAATATATGTTCTACACATGTATATAGAATTATTTCATTAGTGACCAATTAATTATAAATGAAATGAAAAACTATTTTAAAATAATGGAAATCATTTTTTAAAATTTTATTTTTTGAAAAAAGATGTTTTACCACAATAAATTAAAGAAAACCAATTTTTTTGAAAAACATAATTAAATATATATATATATTATATTTAATAAAATGTTTTACAATTATCTTATGTATTTTATGGACAAGAGATAAGAATAAATCAAATTATATGATAAAAAACACAATATTTATGAAAATATTTTTGTACCATTTTGTGCACTTACCTTAAAAATAATTTTTACCAATTTATGAAAAATTTAGTTGAAAGAATAAAAATGATTTTTTAAATAAAAATTTCAAAATTATCTTATAGTTAATTTTTGGTAATTTTCTTAGAAGATTTATTTTTTGATAATTATAGAAAAATATTGGTTTTTATTAAGAATCATATTTTATTTTAAGGAATTTAAAAACATAAAAATTATGTTAATATTATTTTAAAATTAAAATTAGTTTAATTATATATCCATAAAAAAAATTTATTTCATCTCAATCTAACTAATATTTAATTATGATATATTATCATTGTAAACTTTTGTAAAAAATTTCTTTGAAAACCCGCTTTCTCATTACCTCTACACGATTAATTTTAAATTAAATATTTCCAATTATGTGAAATAATTTCAGAAAAATTCATTCTATATTAGTAATAATAATAACTTATATTATATAATATGTTCAACTTAATTTTTTACCATAATGAGTAATTAAAATAGTAAAAAATATTAAAAGCGGTTAATTTAAAAATGTGTTTAATATGGGGTTAAACTAAACATATACTGCTTTAAAATGATCCAAAACTTGTAAAAAACCAATTATATAGACATATATTGAACTTATTTCTTCTATTATAGAAAACTAACCATTTTGGTTCCTTTTTTCCTGATAAAAAAGTGGGTATGCATTTTTATTTTCAAAATATTACAAGTGTAACACTAACCTCACTCATAAAAGTCCACACATTGTCCAATAATATTGAGAAATTAAAAACCCTTTATTTAATATATTAGCATCAAAAATGAATTACTTAATTACTGAGTCCCTTCCTTAAATCCTTATTTTGGTTTGATATGCAACCTAAGAAACTTTATGGTGAAAACTAAAAAAAGTTTACAAAAAATATGTAACACCCCTAACTGAGCATTGATTTTATTTATTCCCCCACAACATTAAATTATTACCCAAACATTATAATATAATAACCTAAGTATATTATATATATTGAAATGGTTTTATATTAAGGTCATAACCTAAAACCATATATGCTTCCTTCAAATGGAACACAAAATCATTATTCATGTGTCCAATGGAATATTGTATCACGAACCGTTGTTATTTTTTTCAATAAATACCTAACAATGATGGATATAATGATTTATTACATGTTTATATATTATATTTATGATTTTATTTTAATTAATAAATTACAACATCACATATACCACAATCCTTTCTGTTCTGTGAGAATATTATAAGGTCGCTCGTGTGTACTGTCACGACCCGTCCCCCGGGGCCTGTATCGTTACTACCTCAAGCCCGCCTTCCGAAGGCCAGGGGCTGGCGACTTGCACCAAAGGCATAAATCCCTAAACTGGGAAGGAATTTCATTTATAACTACAAACACATCAGAGTACTCAACCAGAAGAAAAAAATACTAAGTACAAGTGTATAAAAAAGAAGTGATAGAAAGTAAAAGGGGCCGGAAATACATGCCCAATTGGAAAGTACAAGTACAACTGAAAGAAAGTACAAATAAAAAAAGTAAAGAAGATACTGGGTCGTCCTCCGGGGTTCCTACCGGAAGGGAAGGTATAGATGGCCTCTTCAGCACTCTCGTCCGTTTGTCTCCTTTGTGTACTGTCACACTGACTGGTCCACCTTCGGGTACCATCCAATCCTGCTATTCTCTGACTCAGTCAGTACAGTCCCTCATCTGCAACCAACACAATGAGGTGTGGGCATAGCCCATGCCGAGGTGAGTATATATAACGATACTCAGTAGGGACCCCGAGACAATCACGGTCTCACAAAATCCAACAAGGATAAACTACAAAGTAATAAATCAGCAAATAAAAATTACATTGGTATATGCCCATACATATACCTAAGTTATCTAGAAACTCATCTCAATCAAGAGGAAAACAAAAAAGTCATCGAATCAGCTCAAACCATATTTTTCATTATCGAAACCATATTTGGTGGCGTACTCTTCTTCTATCGAGTATAGTGGGCCTACCACGTCACACAGAGGCAATTCCCACTAACCATAGACTACTAAGGTACTCCACCTGTCGAGTATCGTGGGTCTACTGGGCTCACATAGTGGCGCTCTCCACCACGAGTTTGCCACATGCACACAGAGGCACTCCCCTTATTAGCCTGCTATGGTACTCCTCCTGTCGAGTATCATAAGTCTACCACACTCACATAGAGGCACTCCCAACTGTGGGTCTACCGCACTCACATAAAGGCGCTCCCCACTGGGCTAGTCGAGTCACTCCTAGTCGAATCGGTGAAGAAGTGGTAAGGTCTCACCTAGCTGTTACGTATACATACTCTATCTGCTCTCCTCTGGAAGGAACTTCTATACGTGCTACTGGTCGATACTCTAACTTTCATGAAGTGCCACGAGGAAGTCTCTTAAAGGTTTTCCATGTCATATGGGTCTCAACGCAACAGATGATGCGTCGATTAGAGGCCCGGTCTTTGAGTTATAATCATTTTAGTCCCGGGGGCCCAGTTGGATTCATGTACGATCTAACCTAACAGGAACTCAAATATACCCCGAATTCTATTGGGGTATTCTCATAGGGATGGCTTCGCTCCAAGAATATTGGCACCATTGACGGTTTGTCAAACAGACGTCTGGTGCCAAAGATATGGCCCAAGAAGGTAAAGGGGTATGTAATGGTCATGGGCCCAATCCAACCAGGTCGGACGGTCTCGGCCCAACCCAGACCGGGCTGACCCAGTCTCGGTCTGACCAGACTCGTTGGTGGTTCAGCTCTCTACGTTTGACCCGGTCCACTCGGGTCGGCCTAGTGAAGTGCGAGGGTGGTTCGGCCCGGAGGTCGCCATGTAGGGGACTCGACCTGACGGCTGGGGCCAGTTCGGCCAGCGCTGCGAGTGGCGTAGCTTGGGAGACTCGGCCCGAGAGGTCCGGCCGGTCCGGAGGCCAGCGGGCAGGCTGTGGGTAGAGCGTGCGGGGCGCGGGCAGGCTGGCCGAACATCGGGCAGGCCGCGAGTGCGCCGGGTAGGGCGCGGCAGGGGCTGGGCAGGCCACAGGGGCACCAGCAGAGCGCCGGGTAGGGTGCAGGGGCACCGTTAGGGCACCGAGCAGGGCACAGGGGCACCGACAGGGAGACTGGTAGGGTGTGGGGGCGCTAGTGGGGCGCCGGTTAGGGCGCTGAGGTGCTGGCAGGGTGCTGGATAGGCACCGGAGGCGCCAGGCAGGGCGCGGGGGCCGCGGGCAGGCGGTCTGGGTACCGGGCAGGGTGCCGGGAGGCCGCTGGCAGGCGGTCCGCGCGTCGGTCAGGGCGCCAGGAGGCCATGGATAAGAGGGATGGGAGCCGCTCAGGCTGGCGGGGGTCGGCCGGAAGCTTCGTTCCACCGTGGGGGTGACACGATTCATGGAGGTCGTGGGTAGTGCGGCCTTCTTCCTTGCAACCTTCGTCGTTGTCACCTCATTTTCATGTCGTATAATACCACAAATAGAGATAAAATGATGGAGGATGTCGCGCCATGTTAGGTTGGCCCGAAAACTCCACATTTAGGAAGGTATCATTTGGCTCATCATGATAAGAAGAAGATCACTAAAATACCTCCACATCAAAAACATTTTATCCATTGTAGAAGATAAGAAAAAGGGTATAAAATCATCAAGCATAAACCCTCTACAATCTATAGATGATCTTTCATTGGCGGAGTCGTAGAAGGAAGACGATGAAGTCCACCGTTCCTCGCGCCCGCTGCACGTCCCCAATTCCGAGCTACGTCAGTTCGTTGACGACGTTCGAGAGGATCTGAGGAAGGAAGTTGAAGAAGGTTTTTGGCGACATTCTTCACGCTATTCATTCTTCGTTGGGAGAACATCTTTTCTCCCATGCTCTCTTCTCAATCTCCCACTAAATGAGAATTTCCAGGAAAAAAAAATAATATAAGTTATCGATTATTTTATTGGCACAACAATTTCAAAATGGATGAATAAATTAATAGTCTCCCCTTAATTAAATTACATGCATTGGCATAATTAATTAAAAGGGAAAGGTGGCACCAATTAATGGTAGAGGAGGTCAAGGGACCCCCCCCCACTTTATTAATGAGAGGAGTTGGGAGATTGTCCACAAACCCATTTATTGGGGGGTTTCTGTCTCGTGTGGTCCCCACGACATAACCTCTCACGGGAAATGTTATTTTTTGGGCCCCACCACCATTACTTCCCATGGGAGGTTAGGGTGTCGCGGTCCCACCTCTAACTCCGAAGTGGAGGTTTAAACCAACAACCACTGACACTCATGGTGGCTAAAAAATAAAATAAATTTTTTGCACACTTCATTTTAATTTTTTTTATAAAAATACATAACTAACTTTTAATCTCGACCATCTACCATTGAGATGAAAGTTTTCTTTATCAAAAACCAGCACTACCAGTTCAACGGTGCCCTCTTATTTCAATTTCGAGCACCAGTTCAAAATTTATTAAAACCCACTCTTACATTTTCTAAACGTACCTGAACAAAACTTCAGAAATTGATGCTGGGCACACCGGACCTCAGAATCAAGCGCAGTAAAAATTTCCAGACTCGTAAAATTCCCATGTATTTTAAAAACAAAAACCATAGAATTTCTGGTTCTTTACATTCCCCCCACCTCAGGGATTTACATCCCGTGAGTTACAACTCAAACTAAGGGAACAAATGGGGGTACTGAGCATACATCTGAGCCTCCCGCTCCCATGTGCTCTCCTGGAGGTTCTCGTGTCTCTAGTGAGTGCACACCAGATGCATCGACCGTCCATGTAGGACCCGTTCCTATCGATCCTCAATCTCCAATGAAACAACCGTAAAAGTCTCCCCATCGTCAATGGTATAGTTCTCCCTGGTCAATGAGATGTGATGGGTTGTGCACATATCTCCTCAGCTGGGATACATGGACGATGACATGCACCTGATGCAACTGAGGTGGAAGAGCCAGGCGGTAGGACACCTCGCCTACTCTACTAAGGATTTGGAAAGGTCTGATGAACCTCAGAGATAACTTGCCTCCTCGACCAAATCTCTGTAAACCTCATCTATGTGAGACCCGTAGAACGATGTAGTCGTCGTCCTCGAACTCCAGAGGTGTCTGCCTCATGTCAGCATACGAATTATTCTTTCTATTTGTAGTCTTCATCTGCTCTTGGATGATCTGCACCTCTTCTTTGGTAGCCCGTACAATCTCTGGTCTCACCAGTGCTGACTTCCCAAGGTCTGTCCTACACAAGGGAGATCTACAAGGTTGACCATACAATGCCTCTAATGGTGTCATCTTGATGGTGGATTAAAAGCTATTGTTGTAGGAATACTCGACCAACGATAAGTGATCCTCCCAGCTATGACCAAAGTCGAGGACACAAGTACGCGGTTTGTCCTTAAGGGTCAAAATGGTTCACTCAGTCTGACCATCTGTCATAGGATGGAAGGTGGTCCTCAATAGAAGTTGTGTCCTAAAAGCCTATTGCACCCCTTCCATAGCCGGGAAGTAAACCGTGTGTCCCGGTCGGAGAAAATAGAAGAAGGTAATCCATGTAAACACACAATCTCCTGCACATAGAGGTGTCCCAAGCTCCCTACTGAACCCTTCTCTTTGATCTGTAAGAAGTGGTCCAACATGGTGAGTCGGTCGACGATCACCCAAATCATGTCAAGACCCCTATATGTATGGGGATGACCCATCACTAAGTCCATGGATATCCCATCCCACTACCACTCAGGGACCTCTAAAGGCTGAACCAAGCCTGCGGGTACCTGGTGCTCTTCCTTCACTTGCTGACAAGTGAGCCACCGTGAGACAAACTTCGCTACTGCCTTCTTCATACCTGACCACCATTGCTGATGTCAAATTTCCTGATACGTCTTCGCCAAACCTGGATGTACCACTAGAGGGGATGTCTAGAACTCCATCAAAACTTCCTCCTGGTGTGCCAATGGTACCAATGAATGTCCTTTAAAGAGGATTAAGTGCACCCCACCTTCAGAAAATCCATCATGTGCATGTCCTGTGGATATCTGAGCACGTTGTGTCTCGTTGTTAGTGTCCCTAAGTAGAGCCTAACGAAATCACTAAAGAAGTGGGTGAGTGACTGTAACAGATAGTATGAATGCTTCTCCATCTCTATCCACAAATGATATCTATAAAGCGACAGGCTGCATTGTCACCTCTCCTAGTAGCTGTATACCAGTCTTCTTACTGAGCGCATCTGCAACAACGTTACCCTTTCTAGGAGAACAGACTATCTCGAAGTCGTTGCCCTGGAAAAACTCAAGCTGTCATTGTTGTCTATGATTCATGTTTTTATGAGGGACGATATACCTGATACTCTTGTGATCAGATTACACAGTGAAATTCTCTCCCATCAGATAGTGTCGCCACATCTTCAAAGAGAAGACCACAACTAGTAACTCCATGTCATGGGTAGAGTAGTTCTTCTCATGCTGTATCAACTTCCTAGAACCATATGTGATCATTGATCGCTCCTACATTAGGACACACCTGAGTCTGGTCCCTGATGCATCGTAGTAGACTACGTACCCTATGCCTTCCTCTGGAAGCCTCGGGATAGGGGCACTATTCAGCCTCTGCCTTAGCTTCTGAAAGCTCTACTGGAATCTCTCCGACCACAAGAAGGGTTTCCCCTTTTTCTTCAAAGCTGATAGTGGTGCTGAAACTTTGGATAAGTCTATAAAGAACCTCCTATAGTATCCATCCAAACCCAGGAAACTTCGTACCTCCATCACACTCCTGGGTGGCTCCCAAGCATGTACCACCTGAATCATTGTTGGATCCGCTACAACTACAGCCTTCGAGATCACATGTTGAAGAATGTGAACCTCTTGAATCCATAACTAGCACTTTGAGAGCTTACCATAATGATGGTGCTCTCAGAGTGTGTACAGTACTACCCACAAATGGTAGGCATTCTCCTCCTCAGTAGTCGAGTAGATCAAAATGTCGTCAATGAAGACTACGAAAAAGAGATTGAGGTATTGATGGAAGATCTTATTCATGAGTCCCATGAACATTTTAGGAGAATTGGTTATGCCGAAGTGAAAAACCAAGAACTCATAGTGGCTGTAACGACACAAGAAGTCCGTTTTTACACATCCTCATCTCGAACTCTGAGCTGATGATTGCCTAATCTGGGGTCTATCTCCGAGAACCATCATGCTCCTTTCAGCTAATCAAATATGGCATCAATCCTCGGGAGTGGTTATTTTTTCTTCATGGTCTCCTGTTTCAGGTGACAGTAGACAACAAAAAGCCTCAATCTCCCATCTACCATCTTGGGAAACAAAATTACGGCTGCCCAGGGAGAAACACCAGGCCAGATGAATCTGTTCCCCTGCAAGTCCTCCAGCTGTACCCGCAGCTCACAAAGCTCAGCAGGAGCCATCTGATATGCTGGAGTAGATATCGATGTTTTCCCAGGGTACAAGTTAGTGTAGAAGTCCACCTCTCGTCGAGGAGGTAGTCCAGGAACATCGTAAAAGAAAACATCCCCGTACTGGTCCACCACTACAGGATAGCTCAGACTGTCTACATCTACATCTCTGAGGGTAAGGCAGGACAACTGATGAGTGATCGGTTGCACCCTCCTCCGAGTACATTCGTACTTCATTGAAAAATATCACTTCTCGCCAGTGAAGGTGAAATTGGTCCCATCTGTGTGGACACACCACACATTTCACCTGATACAGTCAATCATAGCATGGAATGTAGGTAACGAATCCATACCCATTACGACGTCGTAAGGCCTCCAAGCCACTAAGAGGAGATCCCAGTCGAAGCTCTCACCTCCTAGAGTAATCTCACACTACCGACACCAGTGCATAATCGTTGAGTCTGCTCCCGTAGGGGTCTCTAGCCATAAGGATCGAGCCAACGGCTCCATCAGAATCTCTGAGCTCTGAATGAGGGCAGTGGTAATGAAAGAGTGACTGGAACCTATGTCTATAAGAACTGCATCTATGGTTGTGTAGACACATATCGTACGTCAAATCATATCTGGAGCACCGTGATCATATGCCTCACCTGCTTGAAGCTAAGCTCTCCCCTGTCCACCTGCTCCCTGAAGTCGGGGTGGACCTCCTGGTGGTGGTGGCGGTAACCCATCAAAACGTCTCCCACCGCTAGCTACTCGACCGGCTCCTCTTCCAAGTCTGCCTTCTCCATACAGACCACCTCTTTAGAACCTCTAACTCTTCCTGGTAGGTCCCTAAAATTTCCAGTGATCATCTGAATGGCGGGTTGGACAATCACGAGCCATGTGACCTTGACCGCCGCCTGAGTAACACAGCTTACTACTAGCATGTGGGTTCTTGCTCTAAGTTCCCTCCACAACCGATCCTGAGTCATGTGGTCGACCACCTTTAGGTTTGGTCCTCTTGGACCTCTTTGACATCTATCTACTACCAGTTGTAGAAGACTCCACTATGTGTCAGCTAGTTTGGGTCTTGCTGCTGGTGACTGCTCACCTAGGAAACTCCCCACCAGGAGGGATCTCTCTAACACCCCCACCTATTTCGGGATGTTAAGGGAGATCATTGATGCTCTGATCTATCTTTCAAGCCCCTGATCGAAGGTCTGAGCCCTAAAGAATGGGTCCCGTACCATATTAGTGGATGAGCGCGAGAGGTCGGTGAACGTCGCTGAGTATTGTGCCACGGTCATGCTACCTTGTTGTAGTTGCAGTAGCTCTTATATCCGCACATCACGGAGAGTGGTTGGGAAAAACATTGCCCTAATATGGCTCTCGATGTCTTCCTAGAGTAGCATCACCACGTCATGAACCTGAAGCTTCAGGCTCCACCATCTTCCCGATGCTGCCTGAAGGAGACTCGAAGCAAGGTTCACCAAGAAGTATTATGGTGTCCCAACTAGCCTGAAGACTCTCACCATAGCCTCCAGCCAATCCTCATCCACCTTTGGGTCCTTCTCTCCCCTAACCCTAGGTGGCCTCTAATGCTGGAACTCTTGAAATGCTCTCAAGCGGCATGTATCATCTGCTGCTAGGGCTAGTGGCATCGGTGGACCAACGGGAAGTAGTACCACCGGTGCATCTACTGGTAAAGGGCCATGCACCAAGGCCTCATCACTCGGTGGGTTGTCAGTACACACGACTCTCAGAGCCCTAACTGGTCATCCACAAAGAGGCATCCTGAAAGAAACAGATGCGACGCTGTCAAAAGATTATACATGGTGAGATGACCTGGTTGAGCTGACTGAATGAAAAAATTTGGAAACACTCATAAAATCAGTGTTTTCATGCACTGAGTTGGAAATCAGAAGTTAGGGTCCTAATGTATGTATACGTTGGTCTCCCCCACCAACACTGGACTCCCTAAACTAAAAACCACACTTAGTACCCTTATCACTATTGCTTCACAAAAAAGAAAGATCAGTGTTCTATGTTCTGCGATAGAAGCGACTCCTCTAAAACGAATTTTTCACAACCCATCCCCTGGGGCCCATATCGTGACTACCCCAAGATGGAATTCCATAGGCCAAGAGATATCGACTAGCATCAAAGGTGTAAATCCCAGAACTGGGATGACGTTGCCTTTATAACTGAAAAGAAACACATCAGAGTACTCAACAGGAAGAAAAAATACCAAGTAAAAGTGTATATAAAAGAAGTGCCAAAAAGTAAAAGGGGATAGAAATACAATCCCAATAGGAATGTAAAATTACAACAGAAATCAAGTACATCTAAAGAAAAATTAAAGTGGCTATTGGGTCATCCCTTGGGGTTCCTACCTAAAGGGTAGGTACAAATGGCCTCCTCAGCACACTCATCTGTCCGTATCCTCTGTGTACCGTCACAACGAGTCCTCTGGGTACCATCTTGTCCTACTACTATCTACCTCAGTCACTTCTCTCTGTCATCTACAACCAACACAATGAGGTGCGGGCATAGCCCGTTGAGGGGTTAGTATATTGATACTCAGTAGGGACCTCGAGACCCTCATGGTCTAACAAAAACCAACAAGGATAAACCACAGAGTATGATATCAATGGACAAACATTACTTAGGTATATTCCCATACATATACATAAGTTATCTATTAGCCCATATCAATCACGAGGAAAACAAAAAATTCATTGACTTAGCTCAAACCAGGATTTTTGTTATCGAAATCACAACTGGTGGCATACTCCTCATATATCGAGTACAGTGGGCCTACCGCATCACACAGAGGTGCTTCCCACTAACCTTAGACTGGTGAGGTACTCCTCCGGTCAAGTACCATGGGTCGACTGTGCTCATACAGAGGCACTCCCTACCACGGTTCTGCCGTGCTCAAACAGAGGCACTCCCCCTAGTAGCCTGCTGAGGTACTCCTCCTATCGAGTACTATGGGTTTGCCACACTCACACAGAGGGGCTCCCCCTAGTAGCCTGCTGAGGTAATTCTCCTGTCATGTACTCTGGGTCTTCCGCACTCACACAGAGGTGCTCCCCACCGTGGGTCTGCCGTGCTCACATAGAGGTGCTCCCCAATGGGCTAGTCGGGTCACTCTGAGTCGAATCGGTCAAGAATTTGTCAGGTCTCAACCAGATACTAGGTCTATGAACTATGTATTCTTGCCATTGGAAAGATCCTCTCCATGAGCTATTGGTCGATACACCCACTATCGTGAGTTGCCACGAGGAATTCTCTAAAAGGTCCACCACATCATAGAGGTCTCAACACAATAGACAACGCATTGATCGGACGCCCAGTCTCCGAGTTATTATCATTTTAGTCCCGGGGGCCTGGTTGGATTCATGTATGCTCCTACCTGATCGTAACTCAAATATACCCCGAAATCCAGTGGGGTATTCTCAGAGGGATATCTTTACTACAAGAATACTCGCTCCGCTGACGGTTCGTCAAAAGGACGTATGGTGCCAAAGATATGGCCCAAGAAGTTAAAGGGGTCAATAATGGGCACATGCCCGATCTGACCCGGTCTGACTGTATGGGCCCAAAAAAGACTGGGCCAACCCAGTCTGGGTCAACCAGGTCAGACCCACTGGGTCTGACCCGACCCGTTGGGTGGGTCAGCTCACTATGTTTGTCCTAGTCCGCCGGGCCCGGCCCAGCGAACTACGAGGGCAGTTCGGCACGGAGGTCACCATGTTGGTGACTTAGCCCAAATGGTAGTGCCAGTTCGGCCAGCGCCGTGAGGGGCACAGCTCAGGTGACTCGGCCTGGGATGTCAGACCGGTCGTGAGGCGTGTGAGCATGCCGCACAGAGTACGGGCAGGCCACGAGCAGAGTGTGCAGGGCGCGGGCAGGCCGTCTGGATGCCAGGCAGTCCGCGAGTGCCCCAGGTTGGGCGCGGTAGGGGCAAGGTAGGCCATGGGGGGCTGGCAGGGAACCAAGAATGCTGCGGGGGAACCGGACGGGTACCGTTTAGGGTTCGGGGGTGCCGACATGGTGCCGAGAAGGACGTGGAGGCGTCGGGAAGGGCGCAGAGGTGCCGGGAAAGGCGCGACAGGGCACTGTGGCCCCGACAGGGCACTGGATAGGGTGCGGGGGCTGCGGGAAGGTGGGCCACATGCTGGGTAGGGTACTGGAAGGCCACGGGAAGGTGGGAAGCATGTCGGGCTGTGCGCCGGGAGGCCGCAGATAGGTGGTCTGGGCGGTGCTCGGGCCAGCGGTGGTCAGCCAGAATCATCATTGCACCATGGGGGCGGCGCGATTCGCAGAGGCTGTGGGTAGCGCAGCCTTTGTCGTTTCCACCTTCATCGTCATCGCCTCCTCGTTGTGCCGTAGAATGCCACAAAAAGAGAAACAACGATGGAGGATGTCGGTCCATGTTAGGTTGGACCACACCCTCCGTGTCTAGGAAGGTATCATATGGCTCATCATGAGAAGAAGATGATCAATAAAATATGTCCACATCAAACCCAAAATATTCTTTGAAGTAGATAAGAAAAATGGTATAACATCATGAAGCATAAACCCCCTACCATCTATTGATGATCACTCATTGGAGGATTCATGGAAGTAAGACGATAAAGACTGTCGTTCTTCGTGCCTGCCACACGACCCCAATTCCGAGATGTGTCAGTTTTTTGACGACATTGCGAAGGACACGAGGAAGGAGGCCGAAGAAGGTTGTTGGTGGTGTTCTTCACATTTTCATTCTTTATTGGGAGAACTTATTTTCTTCCAATCTCTCCTCTCATGCTCCCACCAAATGAGAATTTCCAAGCCAAAAAAATAATATAACTTATGTATTATTTTTTTGGCACAACAATTTCAAAATGGTGGAATAAATTAAGAGCCTCCCCTTAATTAAATTACACACGTTGGTGCAATTAATTAAAAGGGAAACATGGTACCAATTAATGGTAGAGGAGTTCAAGGGACCCCCCTCATTAATGAGTTGAGTTGGGAGATTTTTCACCAACCCATTAATTGGGGGGGTTTAGTCTCGTGTGGTCCCTAGGATGTAACCTCTCACATGATGTTATGTTTGGGAGGGCCCCACAACCATAACCTCCTGTGGGAGGTTAGGGTGTGGCGGTCCCACCTCCAACTCCCAAGAAGAGGTTTTAACCAACAACCACTCACACTCATGGCGACACAAAAATAAAATAAAGTGTTGTACACTTTATTTTATATATTTTTTTAAAATGCCAACCACTATCTTTTAATATCGAGCATCTGCGGTCGAGGTGAAATTATTATTAAGAAAAAACTAGTGTTGTGAGTTTGACGATGTGCTCAGATTTCAATTCTGTGCATTAGTTCAAAAGTTATAAAAACCCACTCGTACATTTACTGAACGTACCCGAACAAAATATCAGAAATTCATTTCGGGCACACCGGGCCTCGGAATCAAGTGCCGTATAAATTTGCGGACTCATAAAATTCTCATTTATTTAAAAAAATTGAATGAGATTTTCGGGTCTTTACATGTTTGGCAGAATATTGTCTCATTAATAAATGTGATTCATTTACGCTTCATATGGATATTAATTTGGATGATTTAAATAATAATATTATATAAATGTTAAATAATTTTTTTAATATAATTCTAATATAGTATTTACCTTTATTTCATTCAATACATTAATAAAATGTAAGCATACTTCATGCATATGTATGTCATACCATCTCCAGGAATGGTGTGCTTCATTTTATATATATATATTTTTGGAAATAATGTAAAAATATAAATAATGAGTATATATTTTATTTATCTCTTGAATTTAATTTTATTTTTTATGGAACCATGATAAAATTCAGGGGATCAAAAATAAACAAATAATAATAAACAAAAAATAATTCAATTATTGCATGAAACCTATCTTCAACATGGAATTATTAATAAATGGTTAATAGAAGGTCAATAGTAAATAATATATGGTATGAAATATATATTTATGGTTATATAATATATTATTATAAAAATTATATTTATAATACAAGAGGTTTGGACATGTATGATGGAATTTGAGACATAAAGTAAGTGGTTTTTGTCTCTATTTTCCTTCCTTGAGACATATGTTATGTTATGAACCTATCTTTTATTACAAGGTGAATATAATGAACCATTAACATGTGACATCCCAAATTTATTTATTGTCATTATATTTTAAGTTACATTGAATATTTTTTATTCATGGGGCTTACAATTTAAATTTACTAAAGTGGTAATGATTTTATTTTGCAATCTCATCAATGACAAATATTGTTGATTATTATGTTTCAAATGAAAAAAAATATTTCAATCCATATCTCAATAAACTCATGAATTTTCTTATCCCCATGTAATTTACTAAAAATTCATATTTCCTCTTCATTATCTACTCTATATGCATTCAAGAGTTCAAAATAACGTTTTTAAAAGAAATCATCTTTATCCCCTCTTCATTTGAAAACCCATTTTTCATCCAAATCCATGTTTTCTAATATTTTATTAAAAAATGTTATTAACATTAACCAAATTCGTTATTAAATAAATTCTTACCCGTGTATTAATTTATTGGAAATTTTTAATAGGATCTTAATTATATTTTCCAAATACATCCCATTATGTTTTATAGAAAATGTTTAATGAATCATCATTTTAACTTTTTTGGAATGAATGTACTTCTCCATCATCATGATCAATATTTTTTTTCAGATTACATTATAATATTCCCTGATTATTTTCAAATAAAATGACTTTGAAAATGTTTAATGTTTTATAATAAAAAATTTCAAATCATTATGTTAATTTCCTCACAAAATTTTCCATGTGATCTTTGGAAATGATTTTATATTTAAGATGAAATACTTTGATGCTACTAATGATTTTATGGGGACCTGATCCAAGGATTCCAATCATATTCATTCTTTAAATGTTTTATGATTATGATGAAAATATTTATACACAACTTTTTTCTCTTATATGGGATATTCCATGAAAATATTCTTATAAATCCCTTTTTCCATGGGTTATTCAATGATTATATGATGAAATGATTAGATATCCTGTCTATTATCCATAGTTTATTATATGATTAAATGTATAGGAAATAGCTTTCATTTCATGGTTTATGAAATGATGAATGTTTTTTGATCCTGTGTGTTGAATTATAGCAAAATAATTATCTCAATTTTCAATAAGAAAAAAAGTTTCTTTATTATTTATAGAATAAATTCTATTTTTCTGCTTCATACTCAATTAATTTTACCATAGCACAAGAATCGTAAAAAATAATTATTTTCATAAAAAAAATAAAACATAAATACTCAGTTTTTGTAATGTGATTCTTTCTCTAAAAAACTAACAATAGTTGTCAGTGATATACCCAATATGTTCATTAGACACTTATGAGTCAAAAACCATACATATTATGGACATAATTATTTACCATGTTTTGATAGATCAAAATTTAGAAATAATGTTAATCCATTAATGTTTCAGAATAGTTCATCTAGAAAGTGTGAACTATTCCAAGGAGGGAATTGATGTAAATTCATATACATAATGATATTTTCATAAGATTTTTTTTAGAATGTGAGTGATGTAATGAATATTGATGGTTAGAAGATATTAGTTTCATCATCCTGTTATCTAAATAATATAATGGTAAACCATTTATTGTTGCTGAAATTGTAGATATGGTTTATACATAAAAACACATTTCTTAATACAAATCTAAAACATGATTCTTATAAAATGAGGTCTACTGATAAGTCTTATAATAATACATTCATCATTAAAATTTATAGTGTATTATAATTATTATCAGTGACAAGTTTTATAAGACATGAAAAATATTCTATTATATTTTCAATACATTCTTCATAAATATTTTTGTAAATCCATAACCATATGCCAACTATAATGAAAAATGGATATCAAATGATTTATAAAAATAATTAAATATATATTTTTATAAATAATGTGTTATTGATGCATAGAGTTTGTTATGGATGAGTCAATAAACAAACATTAATAAAAAATTGACAAATTTCATCTTAGGTAATTTAATTATATTTTTTGGGAATATTAAATAAATACCAAAGATAGAAAATTAATATTCAATAGACTAACTATATTTTTATATAATCATTAACATATCTATTTGATATTAGGGGAGAAATATTTACTTGGGTTACGTAACAGATGGATATTCCTGAATATTTGGCATGAAATAAAGTTCCAATAGAGCTCGTGTAAGGTAAATGATCTATAGACACATACATTGTTGGATATCATAAACCATATGGCTACTTTATATTAATCACAATGGGTTATATATTATTTAATAAGAATAATTGATCTTAAAGGAAGTACTAAATGGAGAAAATAAACAATATATAAGTTATTATGAATTCGGAAATTGGATACCATGTTCAAAAATCATGTTTGTGTTTTGGTATTTTCTTCAATTGATGTAAATTCATTGGTGGGTATGAATTTACCAATCAGGAACCATGAATCACTAAGAGGGGGAGGGGGTGAATCAGTGATATATTTTTCTTTTTATGTTTCCTTCGAATTGAAATATCCTTCGCCTCCTGTTACAAATTTTCTTCTCTGCTGAACACACACAACCACACGAACACAAGATTTACAATGTTCACTACTCAACAAGAGTAGCTACGTCCTTGTTATAGTACGGAAATAATCAAGTACCACAAAATCCACTAGAGAACAATCCTTTTATGTGGAAAACAATGAGTAGTATATACCCTTACAATCGTGTAGCACTTGTAAAACAATCTGCAAGTGCATGTGCACCCTTTTAGCACAAATAGGGAATTACAGTATTTCAGTGCTTCATTACAATTGAGCAGATGTATTCTCTAAAGTTCAGATCGTCACTTTCCTACCCATATACTGGTAAGAACCACCGTACACACAACTGAATATGTGCGAAGACCCCAAATTTTCTGTGCAGCCCTTAGGATATCGTGTGTACAATTCAGGTGTCTTGCGCGTAAAAATCCCTTTTGGTATGAAAATTTTTTTCGCACAACTTTCCTTTTGCGCGCAACTTTTTCTCTTTTCGCGCAACTTCTCAATATTTCGCGTAGCTATCCCCTTTTCACGCAAACATCTTTCTTTCCGGGAAAATCACATATCATATAATTTAGCGCACCAGAGCTAGGGATTTTTTTCTAAGTGTCGAGAATTTTCAAATGAGAAGGTTTAGCCTCATATTTATAGGCATTTTTGACACCGCACAAAAAACACTAATCCATGTGTAAAACATCCTTCATGCATGTAAAAACTCTTTTATGCAACTTCATATTTCTCTCCATGCCTAAATATTTTTCGCACCTTATGCCTTTGCCATTTTTCATCTTTCTAAGCATGAAGCACTAATTGCGTGAAAAATTCCACACTGCATTCCATATTGCGCACAAATCCAACAATTCGTGCGACATCGTATTTCGCGTGATGATACAATATTTTAGGCATTCCGATACTATTTCGCACGACCTTAATTTTTCCGCACATCCCGCTAAAATTTCATGCCTCCCGTAAATATTTCACGCAACCTGCATATATTGCGCTCACCACTTTATTTTTGCGCACAACTTGACCAAATTTTTGTGCACTCCATGCCTTTGTCATTTTTCGATGTTCTGACCTTGAATCATGCCTTTCATGCAAAAATATAAACCATCTTCAATCTTGCATGCTCCATCCATATCCAAAAACACATCTTCATCTCCCGATTTCCAGGCCCTAATATTTGGAAAACACTAGAAAACATCGCCACCTTAAACTGTGATTTTGTGCCACCCCCATATTGTCCATTACTTTTTTATTTCTCTCTTCACTGCTTCCCATAACCATTCATCAGTTTTTATCATGAGTTACACTATCATGATATGTATCCTTTGATAGATCAGCTTTAGAATCGTCAGAGTTTCAATGGGAAGTACTGAAACATCCCTTCTTCCCGCACCATCATCCCTTCCAATCAAAACTGTATATGATTGGCATCATCATTTCTCCCCCTTTCCACTATAAGGCTTTCATCACAAGTTCTCCTAACTTATGATATTTGTGGAATACAAATCACCAAAGCATCGTCTAATTTTTTATCCTTATACAATGTGAATTGATTTATCTTCTTTGACAACAAAATACAACACTCTCCAAAGGCTAACTCTTCAAACTTCCTTCTCTATTCAACATGGTCCCAACAGGGTATTCAATAGAAACAAAACGATTTTGTTATAACTATAGTACAAATAACAATCAATTGGTCATAAAAAATCAAGATAATTATATGAATATTTATTCTACATGTCTTAAAAACATTCTATGATCATATTATAGTTCATTAAAGGTCATTACCGCCATTCTTGGAAGGGGCCAATATGATGCAACAAAAATTTTTGGTGACACCATGTAATGCCAATATAGAATCCATGTTGTAGAGATCTATGTATGGACTCTTGTATACATTTGGGGTAATATAATAATTATTCATAATGAAAAAATACAACATGTCTAAAATAGGTTAGTTTTATTGACATAAGATACAAAGATAAATACAGTGTAAAACATATGGAAGAAACTATTAGTCTTTCAGCTAGTTTAGATTGGAGTTAATTTAACTCTCCAGATATTTAATTAGATTGTAAACCTGTTATGTTTGTAAAATATCCATTGATGTATATCTAAGGGTTTATTAGATTTTTTCAACGTATATATATTTACATGCTTTAAACAAATAGTTGGAACAATGTGTAATATAATTTCTACCAACATCACATACATAAGGGGAGATTTACAAAGTTTGTATAACCCTAAAATATCTAGTAATGTATCCATCACAAATATCATTCCATGTACAAGGTGAGATATTCAAAAAGTACTTCAGAATGTACAAGGTATATCTATAAAGTAATTAGACATAATTTAACATTATTTTTTGGGGTGTAAATGATTCTTTATCAAGATAAATATGATATAATATCATATTTTGGCAACATAAATGAGCTTAATATTCTCATTCCATCGAATAGTATACATATCTAAATATACCAATCAAGTTGCGGCTTGTAGTGCAGCTAAAAAACTATAAAAAATCAATTGTTTTGTTCTAGTAATTAGAATAATACCATAGGTAATAAGAATGATTTTGAGTCTATTTTAGTGGAAAAACATTTTTTTTCTCAAATATATCAACTCGTCAGATGTTTTTATCTAGGAGTTGATGTCCCATACAATAGAATAGTCATGTAAGAAAACATGGTAAACCAAATTACTAAATTCATAAATCAATATATGTATGGTCTTATCATGTTAGAGAAAAAAAATTTATCATTAGCATGCTGTTTCTAATGAAAGTGGGAGTGTTATAAGAGTCACTTATGTAGAACCATCTTTAAAAGTTCATTATATTACCAAATAAAATATATAGAGTTTTATTCATGATGTATACTTACATAATATTTTTGAAAAATGGACATCCACTATTTATATGGTATGATCCTTAGATTATTTATCCTATCAAATTGAAATAGTTGTTTCCATTTATAATGAGAACCTTGAGATATAATGACCTCAATCATTAAAATTTTCCCAAAGGTCTAGATATATCATATTTAATCGAAATAGATGATATATTAATCTTTGGAATTGGTGGCTCACAAACATTGATACTTTTTCCCATGAATATCACACTTGTTGATCTCAAGTAGTTGAGACCATGATCACTAAACCACCAATTATAGGTCCACTTATTTTTTGTGTCATTAGGCATTATAATTTATAAGCACATGAGTTACTCAATTGATTTCATTAAATTATCATTGTGTATCATTTGATCATATTATTTTATTCATTATGAAAACCTTGACATTCTTCTTGTGGAAACTTTTTTTACATTAGGTGTGTCATTGATGGCATGAAATCAGTCAAATTTTCAATAAATATGTTTTCACATCCGAAACACTAATATTACTCAAGCCTAGATAAACATGATGACAATAATATTTTTAAAATCCCTTTCCATGATGATTAATTGTAATTCTATCTAATAATGTCCTAAATAAATTAATCGAGAAAGAGTGATGAAACCATGTGAGTGTCCTAATTTACGATATATCACAATAAAAAGATATTATATTACGCGATATGTTTTATTATGAGGTTTTAATTGATCTGAATTGACCTTTACTCCATAGTGGACTAAATGGGTTTCTATAATCCACTACTAGTTTTTTAGTGTCACACACTTCTTCATTGAAAGGATATGATAGTGTCACAAACAATGTGTATTCAGAAGAATTAAAAATTATACTGACTTAGAGATCAGGACATGGTGGGCCCCATGGAAGTGTTCGGGTAACGTCCATGATTATAAAATCACAAATGAAACTAACATATTAAATATAATTAGACTTTATAATAATAAAAATAGAATTTATTTAATTAATATATTCCAGATGTATTTAGTAAATATAACCAAAAAAATATTATGTGAATGAATATTAAATATTCTTTATTCATGTGTCTTGAAATATTTATGGGAGAGATGAATCGATATAATGACAAAAATTTTAACACATAATATAGAATATGGGTTACAAACATTTAATGAAATATTCATGACATCTTTTATATGTTTTAATTTATTTTTATTTTACATTTTGTTACTTCTAAATGGTTAACTTATATAAGGACAAAAATGAAATTTATAGAAGTTATTAACTATTTATATAACCATTTTATGACCTAAAATAGGTTTTACATTATTTTACATTAACTCCATATCCTCTCCCACTCACACTAAATTCTTAGAGAGGGGAAATGAAGGGAAGATCAATGATAATTCAATATAATATTGAGGATAATTATATTTTTTTTCATGATCATTAAGACATTAAAAATTCCTAAGATAATAAATGAATTCACCAAAGTTTTATAGGATGATAACTGATCAAACATCTAAAGAATGTGTGACTGATTATGAGGGTTTCAGGTTTGGTTAATTTGATCGATGGTCATCGATTATGAAAAAAACATATTTCCAATCAAAACAGGTTGATGTATGATTTCAATTCAATATTCATTTTTATTATTCATTATTCGTTAATATGAACATGATCCTTTTATAAATCTGTGTTTGGGAAATCCAAATTTTATTTTTGGATATAAATCTTGACTGGACAATTTTAAATTACATTTTTTCATCCTATCTCATGTCTGGGGCTCCTTTATTCCCATTGGAAGTCATATAAAGGACATAGTCAATATTAAAGCTCCAGAGGAAGATTTTTTTCTAGAAAATTAGTTAATACTTGATGTGAAGTTCAAAAGAACATAGATTTTGAGTATATTTGAGGTTGGATGAGTGTTTCTGAGTGTGAAAATATTTAAAAATAATTTTTTCGCGATTAAACATCATGTCACCATGGATGACCTTCATGGTGTGTATAAAGTGTACACTCATAGTAACCCCAAGTTCTTTTATATATCATTTGTAGTGGCTATCTATTGCATAACATCATATGAACATGTATTAGGTAGTTGACTCATATTCTGAGTGTCAGTCTCAGACCTAAAACTATAAGAGCTGACTCATATGTGGTGTAGTTGCACTTTTCAATGACATGTAGACTAACGACACATGGAATGTTTTCAACATAAGGTAACATGGTATGTACCCCTTGTACAGGTCATCAAACACCATTTTGGTTAAATTAAAATGGTTGAATACTCTTTTAGAGTTAGGTTTTTTCAGGGGATGTTGTAATAGTGTATCTAATCACCCAAGATAAGATTAGTATCCCACCTTACAACTTTTACAGTGTGATCCCTTATATATGGGAAAATCGAGGATATAGTCACGTATTCCCCTATATGTCCATAGGTTTTGTTTATCGATTCTCATACCCTATGTAGGATATCGTATCCCATCACCTATATGGATAGCATGTGAGTTCCCCCCATTGGACTATATGGACAAAGTCAGGTATCCCCTTATGGACCATGGTGTGATCAACAATTTACGAGTTGAAGTATGATTAGTTTATGTATCCCCATTTTTCATGGGGCATGATCCCCTCTATGCGAGTTGAATACTACCATCTAATGTGACTTCCATAATGGTGTGTTTCCCCTATGATAATTTCTTAAGAGGTATAATATAACTCTTCTCCATTAGAATAAATTTAAAATTAATCAAAAAGAGTTTATATAGTTTGACTAGTCTTAAGTTATGAGGCTATTCTAGATGACTGTTACCCTTTAATGAGAATATCTGGTTCTCCCTTCATTACCAATTATTTTGTGGCTTAGATCTGACTCCCTTTTGATACATTATATCTTGGTGATTTTTTGGTTTCCTACTATGTATTTACAAACACACCCTATCAGGGATTCTGCCTACATGTATCCTATCTTATGAAATTTATAATTATTTCGGTGGATATCTAGGTGGTTTAGTATGGGTGCTTTATAGTGGTGTTTAGAGGCCATGGTAGATGGACTACAGTAAGACTATAGGTTTTGTTTTATGGAAAATTTTCCATTTTTTCCATTTGTACATACTTTCTAGTGGTTGGACCTATATTTCACCCCTTTACATTAGTTATGAATCATTGTAATGTTTGTGTGTTGATTGAGGTAGTGCAAGCATTTATCATTTTAATGGTTTAGTTTTTCTCAATTCATTAGTTTGTATGGTGATACATGTTTGTGTTTAGAAATGTTTTATAATAAGGCCTCCCATATAAGTGAAATGTTTTCATGGAGGTAGTTACTAGACCGTGTCCTATTAGAGGTGGATTTGGGTTGACAAACTCAGCTTACCATTGGCCAGGCCATCCATGGTTGATCAAGTCATGATATAGTGTCATCAGATATTAAGATATCCTAGGAGGAAGTTTGGAAGTAGAATATATGTGGGGATTATTATGAGATTTATCTCAATGGTATTAAAATGTCACACGTTTTTATCTCAATATAGGGACCTTAGTTTTAGTGTGATGAATGATGTATCCATTCACTATTAATATCATACAATTATTTACTCAATACACTGAAATATTGGTTGAGAGAAAACAAAATTACATGCTTCATATTGGAATGATTTGGGGTTTTTATATCTATTTTGAGTTATCTCCTTAGATATTCTCTTTTAACTACAGTACATCTTCATTAATATAGGATTACTCCATACATTAGTCCAATATGAATTCCATGATAGGATCATGATGGTAAACATCTTAGTGATGCGTCTTAATTATTGGGGCATGTACAGTTGGTGTTACCTCTAAGTATATAATGAGCATTATTTCCACCAGTCGATCAATGAGAATACCTTCCCTTGACAATGTAGGCCCATTTTTTCCTCATATTGGGAAAATATCATTCCAATAGTACTAGATAATGACTTAAGTAGTCTAATAATTCTTTACGAGTTCTAAAATCGTGGGTTACCTATGTTCTGGGGTGAGCTTGACCCACAGGAACTAGGGGTATGGATATAATTTATGGTTCTAGTGTTCTATATGGTTCATACACCTTATGAAAAAGTTATGGTGCTTTTGGGTTGACTTCTATATCGTATTAATGGTCATTAGTGGATCTTGATGAATTAGATTCATGGTGAGGTCACTCATCCTTAGATACCTCTTTTGAGAATAGTAACTCTATGAGAATAAATGTTTAGTGTGTATAGAGAATCTCATCAAGTTTCCATTGGGATGTATGTTTGTGATAGATTTTATGTCAATATTAAATGAAACCAAATGATACCATTTTAAAAATATTTTCAATGGGTACTTCCATGACTGGATGTAAGATAGCGTGATTTGTAGAGATTTTCATTATAAAGTGTTACCTCTATGTATTTCCACATATTATAATGTGCTTGGGTGTCCCATAGTTGTAGAAAAATTTTAGAAGAGCATCCACAATTATTAGGTGCCAGTAGCAGTCACCTAGTAATTGAGACCTTAATATCTACCAGCCAATGGTGGAAATTGGGCCATAGACACTAAAGAGGCCATTAGGATAAGACTTGGAAATGTCTATTAGTAGATTTAGGTTCACAGAAGGAATCTAAATAACCAATAGTAAGGGATTTTTTTCATGGAGGATGCATGATTATATTTCTCAAGACTTAAGAACTCATCATGAATTAGAGGGAGTGAAGGTAGTGAATGGACCACCATATTAAAGGTATAGAAACAACTAGGGGACTCTTATAAGTGGTCAATTAATTCATCGAAGAGAAAATCCTAGAACAGGATCTGGAGGAGTCACATAACATGTTTGATGTTATGAACTAATATAACAACCACCACCTCCAATAGGACCACTCCTGGATCATTAGGCTTGAAGTTGAGGGCTTTGGATATATGCATGAAATTAAATATTTTGATCTAGAGGATCTTGAAATTATTTGAGGTATGATATTGGTCTTATAAAAATTAGAATTATTTTTTGTAGATACATGTGTAACCTAATACTCCATTAAATTATCCCTTGTTTATGAATTGGATATTCCAATGTAGTCTCTAGCTCAATCCTTATGGCTGGAGGCTTTGAATGGAGGCAGAGAATGGTGGTGATTTAGAAATAAAACTCTTTTGTTAGTAGTGTGACATAACTCTTAGATAAGATGTATTCAAAAGGGATTTATTATTAATTTCCTTGAAAAAAGATGATTACGTTATTGCAATGGATATGCTATCTTCCATCCATGCCAAGATTGATTGTTTTTAATAGAGGATTTGGTGTAATCTGACATATGGGTAGGTTTTTTCTTCTCCGGTGAGAAGCAATTTCAGATAGAGTTGACTAGGATCTTGTGTACGAGTTTAAAAGATATTCCCCACTAGTTGGTTAGATTGACAATTTGTGTGGTAGATTCAGTAAATGTTCAATTCCTTGAATTGGTAGAGGAGTACCTAGATGTTTTCCATTATGATGTACTTGGTTTACCTCCTTATTGGTATGTTTAAATCAATATTGACATAAATCTTGAACCACTTTGAAATCTTTATTCCCTCATCGAATGGTCCCCACTTTGCTTCATGATATGGGGTGTAGTTGGGGGACCATTAGATGAAAGGCTTTCTTAGTGCTAATGTTATCTATTAGGGGAACCAATATTATTAACTAAAAAATATGACTAAAGACTGATTTTGACCATGTATTATCATCACCAAAACTAGGTGACCGTTAAGAATAACTATCCACCATCTAGAATCAAAGGCCTCTTTCATTATCTGAAATTGCAAACGAAGTTCTCAAAGATGGACTACAGGTTAGGATAGCACCAATTAAGGGAACATGAGGAGGACACACCAAAGATGATATTCTTATAACACTATAGTAATTATGGGTAGCTAATGATTACCTTTAGTTTCATGAGCACACCTTTAGTGTTTGATGAACTCAAGAACCAGACCATTCAATGTTTAATAAATTGGTATGGGGTGGTATTTATTGAAAAAATTCAAATTTACTCAGTATCAATGGATAAGAAAGCATAGAATTTTTGGATAGTCCTAGTTATACTTCGAGTGAATAGTGCCTATGTAAAACTCTTTAATTTTAAATTTTGGATAGGATATGTTCACTTTTAAGAACATGTCATCTTAATGGTGGGAGTGGTGATGAACCTAGTGAATATTGTGGAAGTGCTATCTTGGGATCAACTAAAGATCATGATCCTTTGATAATATTATAATTACCCAAATATGAATATCTTAATTATACCATATTGTGACTCCTTTTACTACCTTAACTTTAAAGGGGTTTCCTTTCATATAGATGGAAAATATCCAAAAAAATGTTAGGTGTTGCATTATTTGTTGACTAGAACTCCCATATTGAGGTTTATGTAAGAGGGTAATGAGTATGTATTTATATGAGATGAATCTTAATCTAGGATCATGTGTTTGTTAATGATGATACAAGTAATGATAATTTATAGGTCAAGGAATCTATGACCTCATGATAAGAAGTATGAAACCCATGACTTGGAGTCCAAAACTGGGGTTTTCACCATGAAAACTTGGTTGAACTCTCTTCCTGGTGAGATGTTTTTTGTTTAACCCATCCACAAGAGTCTGAATCACATATCCAATTAGGTATACCGCTAATTTAGACATAATTTATGGCTAGAGTTATTATTTTATAATAACATTATTATAGACTATACATATAGGAATTGGAATGTGGTTGTATAATCTCTTAGTAAGAAATATCATTCACAGTTTCTAGGTGTGGTTTCAGAGTAGTTGGTGTATTTGTAGTAGTCCCTAGTAAAAGAGGGAGGATAAGCATTTCTCTGATCAATGGTTTTGATTCCTCCAGACATTTAATAAGTGAGTGAATCATAGCTTGTAGATATTGATTATGAGTTCTTTCCTGACATGATCATCAAAGGACATATTGTTGATAGATTCTATGAAGGTGTGGAGGATATCATTCTCTTATATGGGTGAATTGTGGTTCTAGTTTTTCCTCAAAGGGGGGTGATGAGAGAGTTACATGTATATACCTTAGCATTGAATCTAGGATTAGAAAAGATGTATCATTATCATTAGCATCTATTTTCACTTTTGAAAAATCTTGGAGGATAACATACCATTAGAATAGTTTGTGTAAAATTACATTATCACTATATTACTTGTATGTTTTATTTCAAGTCATTTTATGGGATACCATAAAAGGAACCATTATACTAGTTTACATTGGGCGAATCAACAATTATGAGACTAGATCACATTCATACAAAAAGAAGATTGCATTCACTATCAAGAAGCATATAAGAATAACACATAGTTGTATGAAGTCCAAATTTTATGACTATTTAGGACTATGTGGTTTAGAATGGTAGACCATGTGTACCTAATGGCTGCACCATGGTGTCAGTTATAGTTTTTTTGTCTAATGTAGAAATCTATCATTGAGGATCATTGGTTCATTTCAGATTTTTGTTAGGTTTTTCTGGTTTCATACAACATATATTTACCACTTTTGTTGAAAAGAGTTCATTTTTCATCCACATGAAACAACTGAGGCGGTATATGCATGACCTATCGCATATTATTAACTAGGGTGATCTAGACATTGAAAATAAATTCCCCATTTTAGTGTACTTGGGGGTGATCTTGGATTTATAGAATAAGATACATTGTGGGAGGACGATTCAATGATTTCTTATTATATGTATATATAATAATCATTTAGATAATTCATGTTAGTGGAAGAACAAGATATGAGCATAGTACCCTATCTTATTGTAGTTTATCCTACTTTTCTGGGAAAAATGAATTATGATAGGGAGAATATAAGGGCTCTAGTTTTAGTAACTAGAAACTTTGGTGATTTTAAATAATATTTAGGGATCTAGTAATGGGGATGGCATGTAGTTTCAGGAATTGTGTTTCCATAATGTTTATATATTAAAAATATTAAAAATATTAACTCATTTCCCTAGATAATATGGGAAATAATATATTTCCTCTAAAATGGATACATAGATGGTGAAATTTAGACTCCTATTGAATTTGAAATAAATGTTATACAATAGGATTGTAATATGTATTTTTCTTATCAAGTTCTAGGATGTTAAAAAGTTAAAGGAAAATTAATATGAATTAATTAAATAGTAAAATTTAATTGATACTAATTCACCCATGAACTAATTATCATGTATTTAAATATCTATTATGTGATTATCTTGGTTTAGTATCATAGAATTATTGGGATGAGTGAGAAAAATTATGGGAGAGAGTTAGATCTTCCCATGGTAAAGACATTGTCATATGTTATTGTAATTGAAAATCAATTATGAATGTGACAAAGATCACCCATTTATTCAAAATCATCCAAAAATGTTTCTTTTTCAACTATAATCAATCCAATTCTATGAAAATGATTTTGTTTAATGGATTAATACATGAATTTTAAAGATTTTAATAATTTATTAATTATTCTATCAATCTAATCTTCAAATTTCTAAAGAATAGCCATGTCAATTTACACATTTCCTATAATTAGGAAATTTTGATCTATCCAGCTTTGGGATTTTCATTTCTTCCTTGATTCTCTATTGTTTTCAAAAAATTATGTCCATGTCATGCCTGAACCTACTTTTCTACTCACTATTTTTGGATTATATATTTCTCCCTCTCTTCATGTATTTTTTTATAATATTAATTTTTTTGGCGATTCTATCTTTTTCTACATAACAAAAATAGGACTTATTCATGGTCAGATACATGGTATATTGTTCGAAAAACGTTGTTGGCTATGTGGATTTTAATAGATGATTCCAAATTGATGATGATAACAGTAATGATGGTAATAAATGTTTGGAAAATATGAGGGGGATATGGGTGATAAAAATTCAATGAACCAAAGTATCAATGAGGTGACGAGAGTTCTATTTTCTTAAAAATGACAGTTGAAATCCATATTGTGGATTGAATTTGGTATCTTCCAAAATTTTTTTGGTTTCACAATAGAAATCATGGAAATTATGAACATATTAGAAAATCCTTTTGGTGAATAACAATTTCTAGAATTTTTTCTACAACATAACACGTGGTTCTAAAGAAACCACGTTGTGTTTCTCATTGATGTGGTATAAGGTTTTAAATGTGAAAAAAATATCACACCGTAATGTAGAAATCCCACAACACCATGATGCCCTAGATAATAAGTACAATATTTACAATGTGTATGTTACCTGGATCCACGAATTCTCTTAAACGCATTGTGGAGGGGTTGCACATCATCTGACCCTGGAGAAACATAACTCTATCAGTTGAGGCACACACTGAGAGCAGAACCCTGACCTACTAAAGGTGTGACCAGAATTGCATTCCATGTAGTAATTCATTTCCATGTCTTGTAAAATTGGTTCTCAAAGATTGATCTTTTTTTGGGAAACACATCATGTACCCCTTTGACATGTTGTTTTTTCACCTTTCTCTTGAATTTGGACATTCAATGAGTCCTTTGAATGATGTTTTCTGTATGGGACATCGAAGTAGAGTCCCAGATCACCTATATTATGTTATGTATCCCACCCTATTCCTCATGTTTCATGATCCCTTTTATATGGGTAATTCATGAATAGATTCATGTATCCCCCTAGGGATCAAGGATTTGAGACAATTTTCTATTACCCCAGGTAGGAACATGTATCTAATCACCTACATCTGAGGTGTCTAATGACCTCCAAGAAGATAGTGAAGATGGAGTCTTGTATCCCACTATGTACTAGGGAATGATCCACTATAAGTGATTTGAAAATATATTGGGTTAGGTATCCCACTAGTCTTATTGAATTATCAATTGTTTTTAGTTGAATTCCCTTATATATAGTGTCTTCAAAAGAAGTGAGTTTTCCCATAATGCATTTTATAAGGGATATCACAAACCTATTCCTCAATAGAATGGATTTTATAATCCAACAGAAGTGTATTGATCATTTTATCAGATGTGAGGCAGAAAAAATTATAGGATTACTTATATATTTCTATGATCACATCTAGCTTCTATATTCCTTACCCTCTATTATGTTTTTTGAAACAGAATCCATTTTGATGCTTTACAATTGGGTTATTTCTGGGTATCCTACATGTTAGGTATATACACAATCTTTCATGGGCTATGTTTTTATTTGTAGTGCCTTATAAAAATGATAGGCTATTCGATATAAATCTAGGTGGAATTGGTGAAACTGGGGCATAGTGGTGCTTGGTGGCTATGTCGGCATGAGTATGGTTGGACCAAATGTTTCATGTTGGGATAGTTTTATTTCCAATTGTTTTGGTATAATTAATTTATGGATGTAGGGTCTGTATTTTATCCCTTGTACTTTGGTTATGATATGTCATACTTTTTGTTGGTTGTTAGTTGTTTTTCATGAACTCATTATATCGATGGGGTACTTTTCAGCTTTTTTTGGTGGATGTAGAGATATGTGTTCACGTGTATTGGATCATTATGCTTATTCCACGGATATGTGGGATATTCCTACTCGGTGATAGTCCTAAACCCTTAACCTATTGGTGGTGGGATTGGGGCGGATCACTTAGCTTTCTTCTGGATAGGTTGGCCCTAATGGCTAAGGTCATGTCAAACTCTTCCCAGTTCCACCCTAATAAGAATATAAAATTAAACAGTATAATCCAAAGGAACCATGAGAAATAAATAGACACATTGCATAAAGATTTACCTATTATTAATGTATACCCCCACTGTGGATCTTAATTCATGAAAGAGGTTCCTAAATCGCAAAAATCATCGAATTCATATCACATATAATTATGGAATTTATCTTATATCTAAACTACCCTACACTTTCATTCATTCATGAAACCTCTCGGTTGTTTCTCATGCGTTCCCTATTCATTTAACTAATACAAATTTTTAATTCATGTTAAAAAATGAAAATAGATTGTAAAAAATGTCTCAATTATATCCAATTTAATACACCTAAAATTTATTTCAGTAGGCACCTTTTAATCCCAAACACTACTATAGATAATAAATTTATCATAGCTAAAAGTCACATTAATCAGCACTAAAAAGAACTATTGTTTTGAGTGGCATTAAAACCTATTACCTTATATCATTCCTTAAAATGTTCTTATAATGGAATATTTTATATGTTTTAATAAATGTAATGATAACCATTTCCTGTATCCGCAAAACAGATAGTGTGATAATTGATCAATTTATCAATTCTTGCATTAGCGCAACTAAAATAAATATTTATCAACAATAATTCTAGAACTCATAAAATCCCTTAATATCTACTGTGGAATCGTAGATGATGTATACAGATAAATAAATAAAAATGATACCAAATCATTTAAATATTAGTAAAAAAATTATATTTAACCTAGTTCAAATTTAAATTTACATTGAAATACAATTCAAAATATATATTAAATTAAATAATTTTGGTACAATAAAATTAACATTATTGTAAATTTTAATTTAAAATAAAAAAATATATCCAATACAGAACCAAAACACATATATTATGACTTATCTTTTGATAAACCTAACCCTTTACAAAATAATTATTTGCATAAAAAATAAGTTTAGTTTAAAAAAATTATAACAGAATGTTTAATAATCCATTATATATTTTATCTATAATGATATAACCCCATATACAAAAAGTAATAAGCAGAAACATGGTTATTGTTATATATTATCATGATGATATCATCATTTTTTTTATTTTTGATTATGAGAAGTGTGTTTTAAAAAAAGATTACTTTTAAATAAAGGCACACACTTTTAGTTATAGCGCACACACCATGTATTGAATTGATGTGAATTTAATAATAAAAAAACAAGATTTAATTATCAACATTTCTATGAAAATATTAATACAATCTAAGTGGATTTTATTTTTTTTAGTACGTGATTCTTGTTTTAAACTAAAATGTCATTTTTAAATGATAACACATGCAATTGGTCACACCATGCACAATGTGTGTTGGATTCGATGGAGTTTTATTCTGAAATTTCGTAAAATTTTCACATATAATTATATAATATTATCATGAAAATTCAATCACATTTAGTTAATTTTGAGTATATATTCTAAATTTTACAATAGACTGTCATTTTTAAACTGAAAACCTGCACATTCAATCAATCTAGACAAACCATCTACCAAATTTATTTTTAGTTAATTTTAATAAATCAAAAATTAATCAATGATAATTATCCTAAATTATCAACAAAATCGGAGATTAATTCCTTAGTTTTTACAAGGTGATTCAATTTTTAATAAAAAGTTAAAATTATATACTAAAATCACATTCTTTAGATCATAATGGCCAAATAGTCTTTCAGAGAGAAATGAATTTTATTTCTACACATCATTAATGAGTTAATATTTTTTACTAAAGTATTAATATAATAAAATAATGATTGATTGGTTTTGACTATTTGATGCATGTTGTGAGTAAAATATTACTTTTATACGAAAAATGAACACTTTTAGTCATATTGGGAAAAATGATTCTAATTGATGTAACATTAATTCTTATAGGTCAAAAAATAACAAGGTACCATTTTTATAAATCATCAATATAATAAATTCATATTTTCATGGTTTTAAGTACACGATGTTCACATAGAGCTAAAATAAAACATTTTAATGAAAGAAACCCCCTTCATTTGTACATGTGACAGAATATATTAAATTGATGTGACATTGATTATTATAAATCAAAAACATTATGAAATATAATTTTTATAGAGTATAAAAACAATTTGAGAATGTTTGGTCAGTTTTGAGTAAGTGAAATGTGTTTTGAACTAAAATTCCACTTCTGAATGAGAACACACGATTATAGTCATATGAACCATATCTTGTGAAAAAATTATGGGTTTTTAATTATTCATTATTTAAAATGAATTATTTATTTATTTTTTTAAATAATATAATGATATTACTAGATAACTTTTTTTTGTGATACGCATTGTGAAAGAGAATTTAATTATTAAAGGAAAAAACATACTTTTAGACTTTCCAGCCACACTATGTACCAAATTGTCTTAAGTTTATTTATTAAATGTACAAAATGAAATTTTTTTTTATTTTTTCTTATTTCTCAAGAAAATAAGAGTGCATTTTCATAAATTTTAGAATGTGAAATGTTTATATTCTCTCATTATGAAATAGAATTTCATACTTAAAGGAAAAATACATAATTTTAGTCTCTCCATCAACACTATGAACCAAATTGTCATAAGATTATTTATAATATGTATAAAATTAATAAATTATATTTTTTCTAATGTATCAAGGAAATAAGAGTGTATTTTTTCACTTTTTCTAATGTGTATTCTATTGGTTTTGAGTATGTTAAGGATTTTTTTTCTCCTAAAATTTCATTTTTAAATAAAACCAAACACTTTTATTCATACATAACACCCCTTGTGTTTAATTGAAATGATTTTAATTTCTATACATTAAAAATTAATCATTGATAATTTTTCAAAAGTAACGGGATAATGGGAGTTTATTTTATTGGTATTGACTACATGACATTTTTTTAATTAAAATGTATCTTCTAAATTAAAATAGGAACACTGGATCATATTAGCCACACAATGATTTGAATTTATGGGTAGTTAATTCTGTCATGTTAAAATTTAATTTTTCATCTTTTATATAATGTATCAAGATAATCATGTTTTCCATGATGTGTTTATGTGATGTTTGTGTTGAAATAAATTGACTGTTTTAAATGGAAATATGCAATTTGAGTAATACAGATTAAACCATATATTAATGTTTGGTTCATTCATACACATCATAAATTAATAATAAATCATTTTACTAAATGATAAAAACAATGTGAACACATTCTCTTAGTTTTGACTATGTGAAGTGAATTGTGAGATAAAATGTTACTTATTTGGGGAAGGTTAATCTAAATAATATTTGGAAAATAAAAAAGAGAGTAGGTTGAAATATATACAAATACCTCTAAGGGAGTAAGTATAAATGTATACAGGTGATGGTTTCATGAAAAAATCACCACCTATTGTAAATTCAATGAAATTATTTTATATAACAAACCCAATAATTTATCCCACTATTACATTATTAAAAGATATTAAACCCAAAATAGAATGGATTATATCACTAATGAACATAAAAAATGACAAATAACTACTTTAATATAATATTAAATATTACCTCAATGATTAAATTTTATAGATTCCTACTTCACGAATTTATTTTTTACTAAAAATTTTTCCCAATCAAGAGAATAAAATGATTACAAATAGAATTTAAGATCCTTCCTGAAGTCCAAAATCATTTCCCATTTTTACATTTTTTTCAAGACCCTGGATTCTTTTTGGAAAACTTTTTTTCTCATTATAGGAAGAAAATTATTAGAAGAAAATCATTAGAAAATCTCATCTTAATGATCTATGAAAATATGAAATTAAAAAAATAGATAAAAATGATATTATAAATAGAAAAGTAAAAATTATATGAAATAATAATAAAATTAACTAAATAATAAGTAAATAAACATAATTTTCATGATCTATATTAAATAAGAAATAAATAAAAATATAAAAAATTAATCAATTATTAATGATTCCATCAAGCATTTTTACACCACATAGGCAACACACTCATTTCTAAACAAATATACTTCCTCTATTGAATATTAGACAGTATATAGTCGAAGTAGTACATGAATAATATAGATAAAAAATTATTAATACATATATGAAATGATATTGTTATTATCTTGATAAATATGTCTTCAGTGATTATATTTTGCTGATGGAATAAAATATATTTCATAAATTTACAAATGCAATAACTAAATTAATTATCATTACATTATTCCATACACTTTAGAATGATTTTCCAAATAAGTAATACATTTGGATTTTTTTTAATAGTGAAATATTTTTATATATACACTAATACATGTCCAATTGAAGTAATTAAAATTATCATTATGTTAATTACCCATCCTTGTACCACAATTTTGATGATAGGTAAACATAACTATATCATAACAAAATTCTCACTAAAATAGAATATAAAATAGATAATTTGATGTCTATTTGTAAATTATTGAATGTAGGGTACTACAAATTGATAAAGGATATCATGAGTGGATGATTTTTTAGATATCCATTCTATTTATCGAAAAATAAAAATATAGAGTATCAAATTTTCAACAATGAGAATCTATTTATTCCTAAAAAGGGGATATGTATTAAAAAATATAATATATCCTAAATGATTATATTTTTAGAGTTCAATCCCTATATTGTGGGTATTAAGAATAACATGTGGTCTGTTATTTTGGGTTCAAATGTTGCAGCTACTAGCTCTTCTTCATTTGGTATTTCAACTTATCCCCATTAAGATTATTGTATATATGTTATATGAGGACTAATGAGTCTAAATTTTTTATTTTCAAGAGTTTCCAATAACTTAATTTGTTATATATACCTATATAAAATATAAATAGTATTTAACAAAAAAAAATATGATATCAATTATTAGAAAATCATATTATGAAAATGTTCTACATAAATATATTCACAATTGAAGAACCCAATTACTCATGCATGAGAATTCCACTTGCATTTCGGAGACCAATCCTATCCATTTTTATATATATGTTCATTTTTTATTAATTTCAATTTAGGATATATTTTAATATTTTAATGTTATATATTAATGAAATTTTTATGTTAATTAAAACATCAGTGGAATACGTGTGATAAAAATACTCTCCAAATGTCCTCTATATTAAATGGTTAATCCACTTGATTTTTTTGATACAACCTTTAATTTCCCATTTTGTTTCTCCATCAGTAAACAATTTTTCCTTAATTGAAAATTGTTCCTTATATAAAATAAATTGTAAAGTAAATACCTTGTTGTCATCGTATATCATTATTGGTTTATATGGCCATGATCTGAATATTCCAAAGTATGTTAGACTATGTGATCATCTCAATAATTAAAGTGAATAGGTAGATCAACACTCATGTTTTAAAATAAAAGAATCCCTACTCTCTATTGATGTTATGGATGTTTTTTATTTTGTACAATAACTCCTTGGATATTTTATATTGTACACATCACAATAAAATTATGGGTTCTTGATTATAGATAAAAATAAAAATAAATTTCACCATATTGTAATTCAGAACTATAATGGTATTATTAGTTTTTTTATTCACATTTAGTAGAAATATTTATGAATAATTGATTACCCTATTTAAGAATGGCCTTTTATAGATGAGTGTTTTCATCCAATTTTCCACTTTTTCAAATACATAATCCTCGTTCCCTAAAAAATGACATTGGAAAGAAGTGGATTTAGATTCAAATTCATCATTATGAATATAAAAAAATTAATATATATTTTTTGTTTTTTCATATAACATAAATGTATTAATGTAGATTTAAAATATATACTAAATTTTCAATTAGAGCGTAAGTCATCCTTTCTTTATGGAATGGGTATGTTGGTCTTTATTTATATTGATTCTTTTCATCACACTTTTGATATTTGGTAAATTATATTTTTTAAATTAAACTAACTGATACAAGTAATGTGAAATAAAATATTACCAATTAAAATGCAGCTGAAATAGTTCCTACTCATGATGACCAATAAAGGCATTCAATTTATCTTTTTTTATAATGTGTGTATATATGGTTGGTGGGTTGTGGTTTAACATTTCCAAAACAACCCTAATATGTTTCTTTATAATAAGTTTCTAAAAGGACCTATAATCCTTTACAATAACCATTAATAGGAATTTAATTCCACAATAATCTAATATAAACATACCCTAAAAGGTATAACAATTATGAAATCATTCTATCATTATTTTATATTTAAAAAAAAGAGAAATTATTTCATTATGTATACATAATGTTACCCAAGATTGTTTTCATTATTTCATGAACATCACTATTCCATATATATATAATAATCGACACATGAACTTGATTAGCGATGCAAATTCAAAAAATAAAAATTGAATTTTTGGGGTTTATAGGTTGGTCACCTACATTCCATTCAACCAAATATTTTATGCCATTATTTATAATTTAAACAAATTTTTCTGATACAGTCAAGCTATGTCACTTCTGCCTTTTTTTCCTTCAACCATTTCATTGATTTCATAATTTTAAATATATTGATCCAAATAATTGGTAGTATCCACATATAGAGAATATATTATTTATATAATTAGTTAATCATTTAATATAGATTTTTTCATTTTATTAGTGATCACAAAATAATATGAGGAATTAAAACATATATTGATTAATCATTATATTTATCATTGAACTCTAAATTTTATTTGAAGGTTAAATGGATTACCCCAAACTATCATGAATCCATATACACATATTTTTTCACCTTTTACAAACATGAAACCATCAAAATTTGGACAACCGTAAAATTATTATAACATCCCAATACAATGTCTGTCAATAAGTGGATTATCATTTGAACATAAAATGGGTTTCTGTGAAAATTAGAAAATTTATTAACTTGTGTCTAATGAGACTAGGATATAAAATAATTGAAATTAATGTAATTTAATTAAAAATTCTCCATACCTATACATTTACCTATTTAAATTTTCTTTCACGAATCTCAATTCATTGATTTTTACATCCATACTATTATCAACCTCATTACATAAAAAAATATGTACTTGGAATGTTTTATAATCAAAATACCTAGTTTTTTTTTATTTCAAAGCTTTATATATTCATATAATCTAAATTTATCTCCTTACTAATAGATACATGCCCCGCTTATTCTATAAGAACAACTCTAGTATTTTGTATCATACTATCATGAACCAACCCTCTGGGGCCTGCCTGGCCGGTGATAAGCAATGTGTGACACCCCATTCCTACCTCCAATAGGCTAGGCGATGATGGAAATAACTAAGAAGAAATAATAAAATGGGATCCTTTAGATAAATTAAATGTATTCTGTCACACAACATGATCCATGAAATAGTGCTTAGATATAGTAATAAACTCAAACATCTAGAGTCTAAACCATTCATGTAATAACCTCCAGGAAAGAATCATATTACAACAACATAATAAAAAAGTGTAAAGGGGAAATATAAAAACCCATCAAGAAATGAGGTCCTAACCTAGGAATGACTAGAAAAAAGGGACTAAAGAGTGTTGGGCCCATAATCTCCATATTCGACCACAAAACATGGTTAGTTATTCTTGGTAGAACTATGTTCATATGAATCTTTCTCCAATAATGCCACCATTGAATTGTCTATCACTTGTATATGATATGAAAAATGTGGTAAAATCCATTTTATGGGTGAGTGTATTCATACCTAGTAATACATCAATAAAATCATAAAATTATAAATAAAAACGAATTGTTTTCATTTTATCCCATAAGAAACAGTGGGAATGCCCCAAAAAATATATACTCCTAAATAAACCCATGAGGTATAGAGAGGGTATATTCACCTCAAACAAACAACTATGTATTTGAGTTATCACATAGGTCTAAAGGACCATATCTGATACCCAACACCATATGAAATACCACTAGAATCAAAGTTGATGGGCCCACTCCTTGACACTACACTCCACATTGAGTGATTAATAACTACATTTCGGGACCCTTTCGCTATCATATCTCAAAGAGAATAAAGACATAAAACATATATAGAGTACACACACCCTTATATGTTATGGGGTGTATTAAATATATCTGTGTAAGTAGTTTGAGGGACCCACACCCTTGTGTGATATGGGAGTACATACACAATCATCTCCTGAATGATCACTCCTATTCACTCTTATAGACCAAGCATTTATAAAGGATGAATCATGTTCATAACACATTGTTTCATATTTATGATTAGAAAAAATTCCACTATCACATTCATCATGGAAAATTTCTTAGGATAGTCTAATCATGGTCCCAAATCAGCGTCTTAAAGAAAAAGATAAATAAGTTTGAAGATTATAAGGGAGGTACATGGTGTGTACCTAGGGTCACATGTTGTGTTCCTATTCCAGGACACCAAGACATGCCCACTCATACTCATGTGTTGGATATCCATGTGGGTATAAATAGTGTGTATAGTTGGTACATGTCATGTATTATCTTCCATAGTCATTTTCAATTACTTCCATCTAATTCATATGTAACTAGACCTGTAAATGTGTACACAATCCATGTCTGGAAACCTTGGCCCTGTCCATATATACAATCATGCCCATGCACTCTGTATGTTCCTATATTTATATCTTTTATGTTCCCCATCACCCCTTTGGTATATGTTAATCTTACAGCACCATTTCCCGTGATATTTATGGATCACCTATGACATGTGATATTTATCTTCACCCAAATCACGAACCACCATAACCATGGGGCTATGATTCACGTGTTCCAATAATATAATATGTGTATGTTATGACTTTGAGATTATAAGTAGATCATCACAAACCTCGTACATAGTTCCACCACTTCTGTTTCTTAATCAATTCCGATAGTAGAACTCAGATATAGGGATGACCATGCCCAATTCATCATTTATTGATGGATTCTGGCCACTCGAACCATGTGTAGAGGATTCTTTCACTCCCCAACAATCCCATGGTTGATTAAATGTGATTCTTTTTCCAATATATATTGTTGAAACCCATTCTGAATATCATCATTATTCATCTTCAAAAAAGATATTTGTACATTTTTCATGCATTAATCATGAATTTAATGGGTTGATCATGCTCAAATCAAACCAAAAAATGTCAAACCACAACCCTATGGACTGATTATGATGAAAACAACAAATATTTCAGGAATTGCACAATTAAAATGTGATAAACATAATTTTACAATGTGATCCCATCCAATGACCATAATGTTTGTATGGTAGTGGTGGGGCATGGAATAATGATTAAAAAATCAAAATCTTGAAAATATTCATATCTAATTCATTGTGACTCCCACGATTCCAGACAAATTAAGAAGATAATTTATAATCCATTACCAGTATACAATATGGAAGAAAACCAAAAAAAATGATTCCTACCAATGGATTGTTCCACTTATTATTGAATAAGACATTCACTAGAAATAGTTTATAAGATATGATACATAATTCATCCATATCATGATTCCCCATGATTATTCTATAGTGATCTAAATTCTTGATATTCCAATGCTAATAAAGGCAGATCCATCACACTATCAAATATCTCAACGTTATGTGGATAACCCTAAGGATTTTCAATAATGATATTTTTAGAGGGTTATTTTTTAAGTAAAATAAATTAATGAAACTGTTGAGTAAAATTAGGTTGCACCTAGGGTAAAACAAATATTCGAGAATAAACCATGTTCTAGGATTCCCCATATGAGGTCCCAAACAGTTTGAAAACCATTAATTCTTAATATATTCCATCACATGATTTAATTTTTTTTATTATTTTTAATATATTATTTTCATGGTCCTATGAAACTTGAATATAATACTAACACCAAAGAAAAATATAGAGACCAAAATAAATATTCAAGGGACCAAATCTAAAAACTAATCTTGTCATATTATCAAGTACTAATAGTATTTTAATAAAAAAAAAAGAAATAACCAAACAAAATAGTGCGTGTACTGATAACCAAATTGGACACTAATAGTCCCAAGATCTATCCTACATGCCTCTATTTTCCCATATACCTAAAAAAGGGATCATCTATCAACACTGGATCCTATTTAGATAGACCTCAATCTCCACTCGGTGATCCATAAAGGCGAATACATCCTTGATGTCTAGCTCGACCCAGTCAATATTGTTTATATGTTCCTGAATGTATCTCCTTAACAATGACACATGGAACAATTTGTGCACTCAGTCTAACTATGGTGTCAAGGCCAAGTGGTAAGAAACCTCGCCGACCATCCATGGGATCACGAACAACTTGATGAACATTGAGGATAACTTACTGCCCACACCAAATCATAGAAATCTGCATAACGGGGATAATATGACGAAAACATGAATCCATGATCTGACTCTAATGTCCTATTACATAAATCCATGTAATATTACAATTTTGTGTTGGATATAATCATATGTTCACTGATCACCAGATCTTTCATGGTCATTAATTGCACCATCTCTAGACCAAAAAGATTTTTGTCACAAATCACTAACCTACATAAGGGTGATCAATATTGTTTTTTATATATGTAATTAAAAGTTTCGATGATAATAGTATAGTGATAACTATTATTATAAAATAACTCATCCAATGAAATGTTTCTCCTAATATCCTCCAATTACTAGATATTATGATAATTGTTCCCATATTTGTAGGGGTGAAACACTATACTCATCTATAATAGGGTCCCAATAGTCTTCTAAATAACTATCCACAACTATGATGTGAACTCAGTATCACTGTTGGAGATGATCATCATGGGTACCACATAATGCCGGATGATCTCTTGCATATAAAACTGCCCCAAAATCTCAATAGAACTCTACTCCCTAATGGAAAGAAATGGTTCCAACAAGGTAAGTTAGTCAAAAATCACCCAGAGAGTTTCATTGAATCTCTCTTTTCATGGAATCCACATCAAAAGATCCATTTATATTCCATTGTACATTAATTAAGGGATCTCAAGTGGATGAGTCAAACCCACTCGAACATAATGTACAACCTTTACTTACTAACATGTGATACACTAAGAGATAAAATTGATTATTCTATACTTCATTAAAATGAACCAAAACTACCACTAAAGGACCCTATACATATTCACCACACCAGTTTCTATATCCATGGAAGACGTATGAAACTCCCTCAACACGTCCTCACACAATGTGGTCAGAACCGCCATCCTTCCCCAGAAATGGACAATATTATCTCTCACATCATAAAATTAGTCTGATGCTTCTCTTGAGGATATCAGGTCAATTAAAACCTCAGAGTCATTTTATTCTATATGAGCCAACCCCACATATTGATAAAGAGGCATAGTAACCACCAGTGACAGAAAAAAACACCACCTCACTCCTCCACTATTTTAAGCTACAATGAATTTAACTTCTCAAATTAATCCACCACAAAGTGAGAATGTGACTTCCGATTGATGGGATTCTAACACTATATATAACTCCACATGGTTTTTAAAAAATAATTTAAATGCATAAAACTTTGTTATAAGTATATATTTATAACTATCATTTAAATATAATTTTTCATCTTCTATGTTTTGAATTTCAAAAATCAGTCATCTACAATTGTATTTAGTATGTTATTTGGAGTCTAATAGAACCAACTTCATTTTTGTGAATAGTAACATACCCCTTTGAATAGTAATATAAATAGTAATATGACCCTAATGAATAGTAAACTGTATTATTATTTAATTTTCTTATGGATTTAAGATAATGTCATCTTGGTTAATTTTTCAATGTGATATAAAAGCAGTTATAGTTTTAAAATTGTCAATTTTTTAATTAAGTATGATTTTATTTAAAAATTAAATTAATAATATTTATACTTTTTTTGAAAAAATGGAGTTAATTTCTGAATTCATCATGTATGAAAACTATTAGGTTGATTTTTTGGGATTTTTCTGGAATTTTTATTTTATTTTTTGAATAGTAAACATAAAGTTTTGAGTTTTGGTGTGTTAATGACATCATTAATGATATAAAAATGATGTCATAAATCTCGTAGACTATTTACCATAACATAAAATGTGAGGTGTAACAAGTGGATAGTACATTGGGAAAATACCATGGGAAAGCCCATTGTCTTTCAAATTCTACTAATGACGTGTCCCTTGGAAAATTATTAAAATATTCCCTCACTTTTTCTATAAATACAAACCCATTACTTCATTAAATTCATTCCCTATTCCTCCTCAATGAAGATCTGGCCTCCTTACCTACCTTGTAGTCCTCCCAAGGTTTCTTCAGGCCCCTAAGGTCCCATCCATCATTTTCTAGGAGTTACCCTACGAGGTAAGAAAATTCTTAATTTTATTCTTTTTCCATTAAAGTTCACTTTTAAGGGGTATAATATTCAAATTTCCATACCATGTTATTATTTACTTCTCATTCATGATCTATTCTGCATTATGATTCATTTTTTGATGAGGGAAACTTGTCCCCTATCTTTTTAATATTTTATAAAACCACGTTGCTTAACCGTTAAGCTTCAGAATTTTTGTATGGGATTTATCAATTATTATTTTATTTTGAGTTCCTTTCTTTTCTTATTATCTCCTCATCAACTGTTACCTAAGAGACATGAAAGCTCTAGAAATCATGTATATTTTGTATGTTCCCATGTTAATGGAAAATTACTCATCATTATTCTTCTCCTCTCCCACTAATTCAATGAATTAAAACATTATCAGTGATGTGTCAAATTACAAACATTGTGGACGATGTGATATCAATTTTCATTAATAATTTCACATCTGGTCATGAAACCATTTTTATGGTTTAACCAGGTTATAACATATCTATTATTTATCATCCAGGGTTCTTGAAATTATTTGTACTCATAGTTTTAATTTATGAGACAAAATGAGGTCGTTGTTATCCAATGACCACTAAAATGATCTAAATGAACATAATTAATGATTTAACATATAAATCATCCTCATATCAAACATCAAAATGAAAAATCATATAAATCATTGTACTGTAAATATTTATATACATTTCCATTCCAATTATCGAGTTCCACTTCCAATCGACAAGAATATTCATCACGAATCAATCATGGAAAACATGTAAAGAAAACACCCCAAAACAATGCAAGGAACCAAATACTAACAAATAAAGTGTAAAATAATGTAATGAAATCATAATATAAGATAATATAAATATTTATATGTTTTTATAATATATTAATATTACTACTTTAACTATTATACAAGAGGTTTAAACACATTTTAATTAAGAAAAACCTGAGGTAAGGGAATTCTTTACCCAATTTCTATTCTTTCGGTTGACCTTATTCTTTTTCATTATATAGTATTAATAATTTTGGTGTGATGAGTTTTTGTTTATATAAGGAATTATTTTGTGTTTTTATAGTGTATACTCATATCCTTTCAATTCTATTAATTCTCACACTAATTATATTCTAAAGGACATTCCTTTTAAAATCCTTATAAAACTGTCATTAATAAATTTCAAAGGGATTGTTTTTTATGTGTATGTCATGAGTAGTTTATCTAGATTTTAAGATACTTTATTACCATGATATGTTCTTTATACATTATTTATGTTGGGTTGAGCCCATTATAGCTCAAAATATGCTGGTTTGAGACCATTTATAACTCAATATTTGTTGGGTTGAGCCCATTATAGCATAATTTATGATGGGTGGGCCCCATTATAGCTCTCCAAAGTGTTGGGTAGACCAGAGATGGAAGATAACCAAAATATTATTCCATGTGTAAGGGTTAATGTGAATGTGATATGGTAAATATTTCCCAATGAAGAAACATTAGTATTCTATGCCTTTCAGTTTTTATGATTTTGAGTTTTATTGGTTTTTATGTTATCACTTGACTAAAAATTAATTTCCTTATATACCTTACTAATTTTTATAAACAAAACCATTTTTTTAAAATGTTCTGGATGGGGTATAAGGATGTTTATGTGAAATAAGAGATTCATGGTGAATGAGGTAGAGGGTTGTCAAAGAAATCATGTTTTAAGCATTAGTGTTTTATATTTTGAAAAAAATGGTATCTGTTTTAGTACTATCCTCTTGTATGCATGTGGTATGTTATTTATGTAAGGTATCCTAATTCATTCATGATATAAACCCGAACAAATACTCAATGTGTAATAATTTATGGTATTGTGTCAAATTCATGATTATGAAACATTTTAAGATCGGGTCCTTATAGTTGGTATCAGAAGATTGTTTAGATAGATTTAGTGGATGGAATGATATTTAAATAATATCATAATGGATTTTTAATCTATGGTAATTTGAAATGATATAGAATATAAATATTAACATGTTGATTCATCTAAGATATGTTTGGTCAGAATGGTTTTTTGTGGACGAAATAGGGAAGATGAAATATGAAGGCACCAAAAGGCTGATTTTTGATCGAATTTTCAGCCCGAAATGGTGGGAATCAAAACCGAGAAATTTTTGGAAAAATTGGCATAGTTGACTCAAGAAATAAATGAGGGTGGTATAAATTCCAGAGAGAAACATGATCTACCCTGAAAAAAATGACTTTTGTGGATCGTTTTATGAGGCAACATTCTCTAGGATTTATTGGAACAGCAGATACAGTGATTGCCAAAGGATGGATCAATGATCTAGAAAAGATATTTGATGTCATGGGATATTTGAAATATCAAAAGTTAATGATAGAGATTTATCATTTGGAAGGTAAAGATGATTAATATGGGTCTCTTGTTAAGAATACGGGATAAAGAGATGATCATGAATGTTTATAATGGGATGATTTTAAGAGTCAATTCCTAGAATAATATTTTCCCAATACTATTCGACTCGGAATAGAGAAAAAATTCATGGTACTAAAGAAGAAATATGATTATTCTGTGGAAGCATATGAATCCAATTTTACAAGACTGGCCAGGTATATAATGAATTTTACATGGGATTTTGAAAGTAAAATGAATAGACTTTACTCTAGTTTGAAACCATTTTTGCGAAGAGCTTTGCCTTTACGAGAGTTTAAAAGATATGGGAAGATAGTTCATTGTGTTGAAAAAGCTGAGAGGGAGTTTTCTGAGACATATTTTCCTTGGGATGACAAAAATAAGAAGTGTTCAGTTAGGCAGGCAATGGGGTAAAACTCGTCAATGAAGTATGGCGATATGAAAATGAATTTTCCTTCTTGTGAAAAGTGTCGTAAAAGTAATCATGGTGAATGTTTTGTAAATTATATGAAATTATCCTACGTGGAATGTTTGGACACATGTCTCATTAGTTAAAGAAAAATGATCCTATAAATAATGAGAATATGATTGGGAGATGCTCTAACTGTATTAAATTGGGTCATTTTCCTAAAGTTTGTCCAAATCTAGTTACTCATGAAGGGCATCAGTAAGATAGGAAACAGAAGGGTTTGGTATTTTTAGCCACTTCAAATGATGTTGATCCGTCTAATGAGGTTCTATTAGGAAAATTTTATGCATTTACAGAATTCAAAAATGTGTTTTTTGATTCAAGATCAACTCATTCCTTCATTTTTGATAAATTTTCAGAAAAATTTGGAATTCAACATCCTGAAATGAAACCATATCTCAGGGAAAAAACACCTAGAGGAAATACTGAGGCAAAAATAAATTATATGAATCTTCATATTTTTATCTATGGAATGATTTTACCTATAAAACATGTTGTATTTCATTTAGTATAATTTGATGTTTTCCTGTGTATGGACTAGATTTCTTTTAATCACGCAATGATTGATATCATAGAAAAATATGTTATCTTTGAGATATAATTTATTATGTGTAAAAGAATGAACCCATACCATTAATAACATATCAAGATGCTATGAAATTGATAAAGTATGGGAATGAAAGTTATCATGCTCATATTTTTTAAAATTAGGGAACTATCCAGATTAATGATATACCCGTGGTAAATGAATACCTGGATGTTTTTTCCAATGATTTTTCGAGTGTTATTCTTAATCTTGAGGATGATTTTACTATTGACTTAGTTCCTGATGCTATGAAAATTTCTGAAACTCCATATCAAATAACCCAAATAGAACTTATGGAATTTAAAATGCAGTTTCAGGAATAATTTGATAAATGCTTCATTTGACCTACCACTTCACCATGGGGTGATCCTACCTTGTTTGTTAAGAAGAAATTTGGTTTATTAAGACATTTCATTAATTATAGAGCCTTAAATAACATTACTATTAAAAAAATTATTATTTGGATCATATAAATTATTTTTTTGATAGTCTCCGGGGTGCATAGTATTTTTCGATGGTTGACCCGATGTCGATGTACCATCAGTTGAATGTAAAGTATGAAGACATCTCGAAGACTTTGTTCTGTACTATATATGGTCATTATGAATTTGTTGTTATGAATTATTGAGTAACTAATGCACCTATTCTATTCATGGATATTATGAATAGAATATTTCATGAGTTCTTGGAAAATTTTGTTATTGTATTTACTGATGACATTCTGTGTAATGGCTCGGACCCACCCGGTCCATTATATTGCCAAAACACAGATCCATCGAAATGGTGGCACCGGTCATGGGGGCACCAGTTACAGTGGAAGCATTAAGGAAGCACACCAATCACGATGGAACCATGACGGTCGCACACTTGTCACGGTGGAACCAGAGACAGTGGCACCATGAGGGTGGCACCGTGACAGTGGCATCGTGGCCTCACCGAGGGTCTACATTCTATTTCCAACCTATGACTTTTCCCTCTCCTGCAACTTATCTTTTAGCATAAAGATGATTTAATGCCTCATTTCAAAGCCATTTAAATCCCATAAATAATATCTAAAATCCCCCAAGAGTCAGGAAATAATTAAACTTACGAAAATGCTTGGTTTTTCCTAAGTGTCACACCCATTCCCCGTACCTTCCTGTTCCTCCCCCGTTGCGCGTTTTCCTCCATTTAAAAGAAATGGTTTAACACAGAGCCATTATGCTACCACCCCGATGGGAATAATTAAATAACAATTAATCCCATCGTGTGTAACCTCCAAACTTCATAGGAAACCACGATCCGACTTTAATGCGGTTCACAATTCCTTATCTCGTAATAATAGGATCTCATCCTTATATCACACTAGAGTATCTTCCTTCCCCTTCTTGGCTGGATTTCTTTATTCTACCTGGTGCGCTTGGAGTCCCTCCATTCTGATGCTTATGGAACAACTGTTCTGGAGTTTTTCTACTCATCATTGGTGGCCCTGAAGTTACTCTTCCGCAAGCCGCACATCCTCAGTTCTTGGCGCGTTGAGAAAGACTTCATCGTTGATCATCCATGTGGGGTTTTCCTTCGTCTCCCTTTACTGTGTATCGTGCGGGGAGGGTATTCTATTGTTTAGGCAGGATGGATGAAACCAAACATTAATGAAGATAACAAACATACTCTTAAAGAATGAAGGGGGCTTGTGATCGGTGTTTCTGCTGTATTTTCCTTACCCTTGATTATTTATGTTGTGAATAGTGTGGGCCTATGCCCACGGAAAATCATGGCTGTTGGTGGTCTTTCTTTTTGCATTAATGAACCTCCATCATATGTGATGATTGAATGGCTCCAACATGGGAATTAGGTTAATCACATAAACTCGGCCGATTAAGTGAATGTCCAGTGAAAAAAATCTTTGTGTTATCACCCCAGTTAACCAAACATAAAGAAGAAAAATTTTTGAATGATGCAATTGAGTCTAGAAACTTCCTTGCTCTGCCTTGGTGGCATGTATGTTTGTTCTGCTCGATGCTTACGGGGTGATGTGGATGAGGATGGGATCCACTGTTGTGGCATGGTTGTTGGTTGTGAATCTGAAGATGTGGGGGGATCTATCCTGAGGATTGGTTTAGTTCCAGTACTTTGAGTGATCTCACAGGTCCTTTAGTTGTTGTGCCTTTACATTTGAACCAGATGTGAATGCTTAAATTTTTGTTTGGTTGTTTCCATTTCTCTAGCTTGTGCTTATGCTGGTCAGTTCCCCAGTTTTGTAGAATTCACCTAAATGGGATCACTTGAACATGAATGAAATATTGATTTAAATGCGGCATTGGTTTTGGGAATGAGTTGTGACTTGTCCGTGAGTTCTATGCCTTTATTTTATGAATGAATAGTAACAAGGGTTTTTGTGCTTAGGAGTTGGAACCCTAGGTTGGGATGATTTCCTGTTACCTATACATATAATTTTAGTTCGTATGTTTCTTATTCGTGCCCCACCCAAGTTGAGCACCGAGTGATGAACACCCCTATTTCAGGGGGGAGGGTGTTTTTTCCAACACTTCTATGAGTGGTTGGTTATTATCTCTTTTTCTGATCCCATTCCAGAATAGACCAAGACTATGCGGGCAGGCTGTGATGGCCTTAGGTCCATTATAGCCCAAGATTTTTCGAATAGGGTAGTTATGGTGGTTGGCCCAGGTGTGTGCATGCATGTTGTTTCCCATGAGTTTTTAGGATGAGGCCCAGGTGTCTTGGGGCATGGTAGTAGTTTTTCTAGCCCAGGTGTTTGCAGGTGTGGTTATGCGTGGTGGTTGTGGCCCAGGTGTTTGTGGGCGGGATCTGTGGTTGTGGCCCAGGTGTTTATGGACAGGGTGTGGTAGTGGGACTACAATGAGAATGGTGGAGACGTTCGATGCATAAGATGTCTTCAATAACCAGTGGAAAAGTGGCGCGGGGTAACCAAATATCAATGTGATATTACTATACATTACTTGACATGCATTACTTAGGGAGTGCGACTTGTTGAGTCTTGGGAGGATATTTTTCCATTTTAGGTGCTTTGCTTATCTCTTTTTTCATGAGGAATTAGAATGTCTCCCCAATTGTGCACGAGAGTCTTTGGTTTTCCCTACATAGTATACTTGCATGCTCACACTACGTATATAAAACTGTTTTCAGGTTTCCAAGAGAATACAAGGAACGTGCAGGGTGATACTAGTTCAGACATTGGGAAAATTCTTGTTTCTTTTTTTCTTTCTTTTGGTACTTATTTTTGGGGTTTTCTTTTTTTACTTTTGTATCATTTACTTTTATAACATGCATTTGGGAATGGTTTTCTATGGCTTTACTTTTACCCCCCAGTTTTGGTGTTTTTGGATTTACTATCTTATCTCTTGATCCTATTAAAGAAAAAGGGTAATGCCTTCCATCTTGTGTGTGATCATATACCCTTGGTTCTAGTCGCCACTCCGGGAATTATTGAAGGTGGGTCTCAGGGGTCATTATCTCTCCTTCAACATGGAGAATGAAGGGTTTTGAAATCTGTTGTCCCTTCTTTCATATTGGTGAAAGCTGGTCATGACAGAATGGTATCAATGGTGAGGTTGAGAGATAGGATGGATTCTGGAGTTAGGCATAGTGGAGATTGCATGGAATGGTAGGGAAACAATGTTGGGTGATCTTGGTGCATGAAATTGGATAGGGAAGACCGGTTATGACATGGGATTTTAAGGGCCACCCGTGATCCGATGCAAGGACTCCAGGCCTACCGAACGACCAAGTGAGGATGCACTGATTGCAGGGTAGAGACCCCAGGAAAGGTACATGCATTATAATAACTTGTGTTCTTATGTTTCATGGGTATTTTTGGGGATTTAAAATAAATTATGCTTCTAAAAAATTAAGAACAATATTCTACACTTCTCGGGCTTAGGAATTCCTTGTTTACAATGCAGCTATGTCACCTGGGAGATGACCATGAGTAGTGTAGGCGATCGAGACCCAAAAGGTTGTCTTGGCCAATCGACAGAGGACTGACATAGAGGTGGAGGATGATCAGTGGAAGAGGATGCTTCATGCCTTTCAGCGGCAGACCCTCAGGGAGTGTGAGGGTAACATCTTAGACATGGAGATAGAAAGCTAGCTAGAGGAGCTGGTGATAGATTTCAGCTTGATCTGGGCTCCGACAGAGTAGTGGGTTCCTCTGGCAGTAAGATAGATGTGGGGATCAGTGCATCAGTGGTGGACTCTCTATCTTGTGGAGAAGAGGGAGGATGAGGTGACGTGGGCTGACTTCGAGAATGAGTTCCGGGAAGAATTCTTCTCTTCCACGATGACAGCTAAGAAGAGGCAGGAACTCTTCTCCCACTAGTAGGGGAGTATGTATGTGAGAGATTTGGGGATCAAGATCATGAACCTCCTTCACTTTGATCCCGACCTCTTTCCGGATGAGTAGTCTCAGGCAATACATTTGGAGGAGGTACTTTGACCTTTTCTCTAGTATGTTGTTACTCCGTTCACCCTACAGATGTACTTGGATGTCCAAAAGAAGGCTGAATTGGGGGAATGGATGCACAAACTGGGAGGTGTATCACGAGAGGGAATTCAGTTGGGCTTGTCTTAGGGGAATTCTATCAGTACCAGGCCTCCAACGTCTAGGCCCTCTAGGTTTCGACCAGCAGGAAGCAGGCCTCAACAGTTCTGGTTCCATTCTCCCAGACCTCACCCTTTACATTCAGGCCTAGAGCCAAGATGCTTTATCTGTGGAAGCCATGGGCACCTTCAAAATCAGTTCCTAGATAGAGTACAGTAAAGAGAGGGTGGGCATGTTCAGCTCTCACCTCAGCAGCAGTAGTTTCCAGCTAGGTTCATTCAGTAGAAGCAGCAGGGGCAGCAAGCTCCCACCCCTCTGAGACCAGATGTGGCAAGAGGAGGCTGACCCCAGGGTGCCCCTCTGGGACCTCGACCAGGGCGTGGTTGGAGAGGCGACTGAAAACTGAGTGGCAGGGGAGCTGGGCCTGGATAGTTGCACGCCGTAGATGCCGCTACTCCACCAGGGCCATAAGTCGTTCGTGGTACGATCAAAATGTTTAGTACTCTTGCATATGCCTTGTTAGATATAGGAGCTTCACACTCATTTTTTGCACTAAGTCTAGCCCATGATCTGAGTATTGACTCCAAGAGAATTCCAGTGCCCCTGGTGCTGAGCACACCAGTCAGAGGTCAGACCGACTTGTTTTATGTTTTCCAACGGTGTAGACCGATGATAGGGCCACATCAGTCTATCAGGGATCTATTACTATTGTAGATACAACCTCACAATTTCATCCTAGTAATTTCCTTGTTGTTATCTGTATATGCCTTCATTAACTTCTTCTAAAGAAGGGTTGTTTTTTCTGATTTGGGCGGCCGATTAGTAACTTTCATCGGTGAGTGGGTTTGCCAGAAAAGCAGCAGGAAAGAGGAGCCCCTCTTTTCCTTGATAGCTAAACATTTAGAGGAGTCTGTGGATGTAGAAATGGTGGAAGTACTTGGGATCGTCAGGGAGTTTATAGACGTCTTCCCTAAGGATGTGGCAACTATACCCCCTCTATGTGATGTTGAGTTCGGAATAGACATGCAACCTGGATCTTGTCTGATTTAGATGGCTCCCTACCAGATGTCACCATCCGAGTTACGGGAGTTGCAGATTTAGATTGATGATTTGATGAAGAAGGTTTTTGTTCGACCAAGTGAATCACCATGGGGTGATCTAGTGTTACTCTCAAAGAAGGAAGATGGTGGTCTCAGGCTATGCATAGACTACCCGAGACGGAATTAGGTAACTGTCAAGAACCGTTACCCTCTCTTGAGGATAGACAACCTTTTCGACCAGTTAAAAGTGGCAGGGTGGTTCTCCAATATTGACATGTTGTCTGGATATCACCAGCTAAGGGGTGAAGGAGGTTGAAATCTCAAAGACTACCTTCATATGAAAATATGGTCACTTTGAGTTTGTGGTCATGTCGTTCGGCATTACAAACTCTCTAGCTATGTTCATGGGGAAAATAAACTCCGTCTTCTGAGAATACTTGGATCAGTTCGTAGTCGTTTTTATTGAAGACATCCTGATCTACTCAAGATCAAAGGAGGATCACACATAGCACCTAAGAATGGTTTTAGAGGTCCTCCAACAGCACTAGCTCAATGGGATGATGTCCAAGTTCAAGTTATGTACTTGAGAAGTGAACTTCCTTGGGCACGTGGTGTCCGAGCATGGAATAGTGGGGTTCCCATCGAAGGTCGAGGTGGTTGTTTCTTGGGCAGCACCTAAGAATGTGGCGGAGGTTCGTAGTTTCCATAGACTAGAAGGCTACTATCAGAGGTTCTTTCCCAAATTCTCATGATTTTCAGTACCTTTGACAGCTTTGACCAAGAAGTACAAGGTTTCGTGTGGAATGGGCAGTGTGATGTTGCCTTAATCTATCTGAAGGAGAAGTTGGTAAGTGCCCTAGTGCCTAGGATTCCAAAATAAGGGGCGGCATATGAGGTGTTTTGTGATGCTTCAGGACAAGGCCTCAGGTGTGTGCTGATGCAACGACAAGGGGAGATCTCTTATGGGTCTATAATGTTATGTCCCCATGAGCATAATTATGCCACCCACGATCTGGATCTTGCGGTTGTCATGTTTGCACTAACGTTGTGGAGGCATTACCTCATCGGGGAGTGATTCGTCGTCTTCACGAATCAAAAAATCTTGAAATATATCTTCTCCCAGCGGGACCTGAACTTACGGAAGTGAAGGTGGATAGAGTTCCTTCAGGAATACAACTTTGATATTTCCTACACCTTATGAAAAGGGAATGCGGTGGTCGATGCCTTGAGCAGTAAGTCACAGAAGGATGTGGTTTGAGTGTTGGGAGATGCTTAGAAGGTGATGGAGGGGTTGGCTGCCCTACACCTGGTTGTGAGGATGGATGGTGGTAGAGGTGGCCTGTATCAGATGAAAGTGCATTCTTCTCTACTACAGAAGGTGGAGGAGTCTCAGTGGGGATATATAGAGAGTGAAGTGATGTGTGACTGGTTTAACTAAGGTGATGCTCTGGAAGGGAGGACGGAGGATGTTCAGATTCAAATGTTTTTTCATGGAAAGTTTTTTGTTCTAGAGGAGATGCAATAGAGGGTTCTAGGTGAGTTGCACAACTCACCCCTAGCAGTGCATCCGAGAGTTTCCAAAAATGTACTGGGGCTTGAGGGGTTAGTTCTGGTGGCCTGGGGTAAAGCGGGCAGTGGAAGAGTTCATGGCTAGGTGCCTAGTGTGTAAGTAGGTGAAGGCTGAACACCATGTTCCAGGCGGCTTGTTGCAGCCTTTAGACGTCCTCGAGTGGAAGTGGGATGACATCTTGATGGATTTCGTCACAGGGATACCCATGATTCAAGGATGCGGCGACACTATCTGAGTAGTGGTGGACCTGTTGACGAAATCGGTTCACTTTCTAGAGATCATGGAGTCAGGTGCATTGGATGCCTTTGCATAGAGGTATGTGGATGAGGTGGTGTGGTTTCATGGAGTTACGAGGTCCATAGTCTCGGATAGGGATACACGGTTTACCTCACGAATCTGGAGAGGATTGCAGCATGATTTTGGCACCCTGCTATGTTTTAGCACTGCTTTCCATCCCCAGATAGATGGACATACATAGCGCACCATCCAGATGTTGGAGGACATGCTACGACCATGTATACTAGATTTTTCGGGATCATGGGGGCGACACATGCCTCTGGTAGAGTTTTCCCACAATAATAGCTGTGACTCTACCATTGGCATTGATCCATTCGAAGCCATGTACGAAAGGCCATGTCGCTCACTCGTGTGCTGGACCAAGGTTGGGGAAACAAGTTTTCTTGCCCCGGAAGTGGGGTAGAGCACGATGTAGGAGGTTTAACTTATACGGGAGAGGATTAAGGTAGCTCAAGACTAGAAGAAGTCATATTCCAATGATAGGAGGATACCCTTGCACTTCGAGGTCGGGGACCACGTATTCTCGAAGGTCCCCCTCAGTGTTGACAAAGGATGTTCAGTAGGGTGATTAAGCTTTCTCCAAGGTTCATCAGACCCTTAGATGTGTTGCGACAAGTCGGAGAAGTGGCTTATCAGCTAGTGCTACCACCGCCACTACTGAGAATACATGATGTCTACCTTGTGTCACAACTCTGATGGTATCTACACGATGATTCAAATGTCCTCACTGGGGAAAGATAGACATCGAGGTCGATGTGACGTTTGCGGAAATGACTATGACAATCGAGGATAGTGAGGATAAGGTGATCCATGGGTGAACCATTCATTTGGATCGTGTGTTGTGGAGGCATGGTGGGCTTGAGAAAAGTACCTGGGAATGTGAGACACAGATGCGCGCCTAGTACCTAGAGCTATTTTGAGTTTTGTTCTGTTTTTTTGTACATTTTTGTGATGGAATGCTTTACATTGTAAACTATGGAATGTACAGTTCTCCCAGTTCTGGGGATGTGTGCGAAGAGTACAGACTATGGGGAGGGGAAGACCTGATCCCTAATCAAGACTCATTAATGTGGATGCGATTAAACCCGTATGGGCGAGTTAGTTCCACCCAAAGTGGATAGTATGTTGACATGGAGGAAGAAACTCCCTAACCCATATGACTAGACAGTTTGACCATTGAATGTTGTCAGGTTACTTGAGGGAGATGTGTCCCTAGATTTTTATGAGGTTCACTCTTGAGAGGTATCTTTCGAGGTGGTTGTTTGGAAACCCTCTTTTCTTCGGGTCTAGTTTTGATACTTGAGGGCGATAATAGTTTGAGAGGTATCTGATGTAATTTCACGAACCCACCTAGTCCATTACTTTTCCAAATCACAACTCCACTGAAATGGTGGCACCGGTCATGGGGGGCACCTGTCATGGGGGGCACCGGTTAAGGTGGCACCATGACAGACGCACAATAGTCACGGTGGCACCGTGATGGTGGAACCGGTCATGGTGGCACCCTGACAGTCACACACTGGTCACGGTGGAACCGTGATGGTGGCACGGTAAGGGTGACACCATGACGGTGGCATCATGAGGGTGGCACTGTGATGGTGGCACCGTGTCTTCACCGAGGGTCTTCGTTCTTTTTCCATCCTCTGACTTTTTCCTCTCCCACAACTTATCTTTTAGCATAATGATGATTTAATTCCCCCTTTGAAAGACATTTAAATCCCATATATAATATCTAAAATCCCCTAAGATTCGGTAAAAGCATAAACCTACCGAAACATGTGGTGTTTCCTTAGTGTCACACCCATTCCACGTACCTTCTAGTTCTGCCCCCATTGCGCATTTTCCACAATTTAAAAGAAATGGTTTGACGCACAACCGTTATGCCACTACCCCGATAAGAATAATTAAATAAGAATTAATCCTATCATTTGTAACCTCCCAACCGCATAGGAAACCACGATCCGACATTAAATCTGTTCAAAATTCATTATCCCATAATAATAGGATCTCATCATTATATCACGCTAGATTTTCTTCCTTCCCCTTGTTGGCTGGATTTCATTCTTCTTCTGGGTTCGCTTTGAGTCCCTCCTTCCCGAAGTCTGTGGTGTGCCTGTGTTGGAGTTTTTATGCTAAACCTTGGAGTCCCGTGAGTTCCTCCCCTGCAAGCTGCGCATCCTCAGATCTTGGCACGTGGAGAAAGAATTCATCATTGATCATCAAAGTAGGGGTTTCCTTCATCTCTCTTTATTGTGTATCATGTGGGGAGGGTACGATATTGTTTGTGTAGGATGGATGAAACCAAATGTTAATGAAGATAACAAATGGAAACTTAAAGAATGAATGGGGTGTGAATAATGTTTCTGTAATATTTTCATTACCCTTGATTATTTATGTTATGAATTTTAAGAGCCTATGCCCACTGAAAATAATGGTCATTGGTGTTCTTTCATTATCCATTAATGAACCACCGTCTTCTGTGATGATTGAATGTCTCCATAATGGGAATTTGGTTAATCATGTAAAATCATCCGATTAAATGAATGTCCAGTGAACAAAAATCCTTGTGGAATCACCTCGGTTAACCAAACAAAAAGAATAAAACTTCTTGAATGATGTACTTGAGTCTGGAGACTTCCTTGCTCTATCTTGGTGGCATGACTATTTCTTATGCTCGATTATTATGGGGTGATGTGGATGATGATGGGATGCTCTATTGTGGCATGTTTGTTGGTTGTGAATTTGAAGCTGTGTGGGGCTGTATCTTGAGGCATGGTTTAGTTCTAGTACTTTTAGGGATCTCACAGATACCTTTGTTGTTGTGAATTTACAAGAGAACTGGGTTTGAAGCCTTAAATTACTGTTTGGCTATTTCTCTTTCTCTGGCTTGTGGTTATTCCAGTTAGTTGCCCGATAGTGTAGAATTCATCTTAATGGGATCACTTGAACATGAAATTAAGAATGAGTTAAATGGGGAGATGGTTTTGGGAATGAGTTTTCAGTTGGCCGTGAGTGTTGTGACTTTCTTTTATGAATGAATAGTAACAAGGGTGTTTGTGCTTAGGTTTTGGAACCCTAGGTTGGGATGAGTGATTATTACCTATACATATAATTGTAGTTCTTATGTTTCTTAATAGCACCACACCCAAGTTGAGAACTTAGTGTCGGACACCCCCATTTCATGGGGGATGGTGTTTTTCCCAACACTCTTATGAGTGGCTGGTTATTAGCTCATCTTCTGCTCCCTTTCCTAAATATCCCAAGTCTCTTCGGGTAGGATATGACGGCCTGAGTCCCATTATAACATAAGATTCATCGGGCAGGGTAGTTGTGGTGGTTGGCCCAGGTGTGTGCGGGCAGGTTGTTTCCCAAGAGTCTTCGGGATCAGGCCCAGGTGTCTTAGGGAATGGGAGTAGTTGTTCTGTCCTAGGTGTTTGGGGGCATGGTTAGGCATGGTGGTTGTGGCCCAGGTGTTTGCGGGCGGGATGTTGTTTGTGGCCCAGGTATTTATGGGCGGGTTGTGTGGTTATGGCCCAGGTGTGTACAGGCGGGGTGTGGCAGTGGGACAGCTGTGAGAATGGAGGGAGAGGTTCTATGTGTATGATGTATACAATAACCAGTGGGAAAGTGGCACGGGGTACCCAAATATTGATGTACTATTATTATACATTACATGACTTGTGTTATTTGGGGAGTGTGCCTTGGCGAGGCTTAGGTGGATAGTTTTCCTTGATAGGTTCTTTGGTTATCTCTTTTTCCACAGAGAATTAGAATTCCTCCCCACTTCTGCATGAGAGTCTTTGGTTTTCCCTATTGAGTATACATGTATGCTCAACCTACGTATATAAAACTCCTTTTAGGTTTCTAGGAGACCATCAGGGATCATGCAGGGTCATACTAGTTCAGACATTGGGACAGTTGATGTTGTTGTTTCTATTTCTTTTGGTACTTCTTTTTAGGGTTTTCTTTTACTTTTGTATCATTTACATTTTTAACATGCATAAGGGAATGGTTTTCTTTGGCTTTACTTTTACCCCCCAGGTTTGGTATTGTTGGGATTAATTACTTATCTCCTGATCCTATTAATGAAAAAGGGTAATGCCTTCCATCTTGTGTGTGATCATATACCCTCGGTGATTTTTTCCTCTCCAAGACCTACTGTAGGCGGGTCCCGAGGGTCATTATCTCCCCTTCAACATGGAGAAGGAAGGGTCTGACAATCTGCTGTCTCTTCTCTTATCTTAGTGAAGGCTGGTTGTGACATTCTGGAATATTCTAGAAGTAATGAGAAGCATTAAAAACATCTATGGGGTTTTTTGAAAACATTAAAATAAAAGACTGTATGGAAAATTTAGTAAGTATGATTTTTGGTTGCAAAATATTTACTTTCATGGGAACATTGTAAATAAGGATGGAATAACCGTTGATCCTGCCAAAACACAAGTGGTTGATTTATGGAAAAAACCTACAAATGTTATATATATTCATAGTTTACATGGATTTGTTGGTTATTACTGTCAGTTTGTTAAAAACATTGAATAATTTTCTAGCATGCTAACTTAATTAACACTAAAAGGGGTTAAATTTGTTTGGACATAAGAATGTGATGTATGTTTTCAATAAATGAAGAAGAGATTGGTGAATTCTCTTGTTTTGGGAATACCTTCTTGAAGTGGTGAGTTTTTGGTCTATAGTGATGCTTCGTTGAAGGGACGTAATTATGTTTAGATGAAAAATGATCAGGTAATTGAATATGTTTCTAGACAACTAAAATATCATTTGTTAAATTATCCCACAACAGATTTGGAATTAGAAGCTATGGTTTTTTCTATGAAAATATGTAGGCACCATCAATATGGAACCAAATGTCAAATATATACTGACCATAAAATTCTGAAGTATATATTCACATATAAGGTGTTAAAAATGAGGCATAAAAGATGGATTGAAATGATAAAATATTATTATTGCACAGTCAATTACCATCCAGGAAAGGAAAAAAAGTAGTGAAGACCTTGAGTCGAAAAGATCATGCACCACTAACCATGTTACATTTTGAACATGGTCCATCGATTAATGATTAGATGAATTTTGTCGTAGAAGTTGTTGGTGTAGGGAATACATCTGTTTTTACTAGGTTTTATTATAGTCATTATCTTTAGACAGAATTAAGCGAGCACATGAGGAAGACTGTGAGATACGGAAAAAGGTAGAATTGGTTTCAATGGAAAAGTGTCTAGAATTTAACATTGATAAAAATTGTGATTTATGAATTGGAAAAAGGCTATGTGTGCCTAGTGTTTCCCAGTTGAAGAGGGATTTTTTGTGTGAAGCTCATAGTTCTCCATTTTCAGTTCTCACGGTAGTACTAAGATGTAACGTTACCTTCAGGAGTACTATTGGTGGGATGGAATGAAATGGGATATAATAGAATTTATTGTGAAATATTTGACATGTCAACTGGTTAAAGCAGAGTGGTAGTTACCGATGGGGATCCTTCATCCTTTTCTAGTGATAGAGTGTAAATAGAATAATATATCCAAGGATGTCATGATGGGACTACCTAAGACTTCTCGATGTAACAATGTGATTTGGGTTATTATTGATCAGCTGAAAAAAATATGCAGGTTCCCTTTCTATTAGAGATACAATGTCAATGGATCAGCTTTCTCGATTGTACCTCAAAGAGCTTGTGAGGTTACATAGAGTTCCACTTTCCATGGTATTTGATCGGGATCCCTTGATGACTTCTATCTTTTGAAAGGGGCTTCAGACGTTATTGGTATCAGAATTAATTTTTAGTATTTTTCGTCCTCAATCAGATGGGAAGTCAGAATGAATGATTCAGATATTGAAGGATATGCTTCGAGCTTGTTCAATGGACTACTAGGGAAGCTGGGATCAACATCTTTCATTAGTTGATTTTTCTTGAAATATTAATTTTTTTTCCAATATACTAACAGAACCTTTTGAGGCATTGTAAGAGATGTGGTGTCAAACGTCATCCTTTTGGGTTTAATTCGGGGAAAGAAAGTTGATGGGACCAAAATTAGTAGAGGATGTGGCTAAAAAAGTGAAGAGGCTCTAGCATCACATTAGGACAGATCAGAGCAAGCAGAAAAGTTATGCAGATAATAGAAGGAAATATTTCTCTCTTGAGGTTGGTGACCATGGTATCATTAAAATCTCTAATTGGAAATGTGTGATGCATTTTGGTAAGAAATGGAAGCTATGTCAGCGGTTCATTGGTCATTGTGAAATCCTGAAAAAATCTGGACCAGTTTCAGACCGAGTATCTTTGTTTTCAAGTTTGTCTTTGGTACACAATGTTTTTCTTATTTCGATATTGAGAAAGTATGTGTCAGATTCATCACATGTGCTGAGTCTAGAAGTAGTTTAGCAATAAAATAACCTTTCATATAAAGATAAAACATTAAATATTCTTTATTGATGTGAACATGTATTGAGGAATAAGGTAAGCCACCAGGTATAGGTTTGTTGAGAAACCACATGGTTGAAGAAAAAAAATGGAGTCTGAAAATGCTGTGAGGGAAAGTTACCCTCATTTGTTTAATAAGTAAATAAAATTGTGAGAATGCAATTTCAAGAAGGTGGGGATAATGTAATACTGCATGTTTTTTAAAAAATAAATAATACACATGAAACATTTTTATATAGATATTTATAACTATCCTTTAAATATAATTTTACAACTTCTATGTTTTGAATTTCGAAAAATAGTCATCTATAATTGAGTTTAGTACATTTTTTGGAGTCAGATGGAACCACCTTGTTTTTTTGGGAATAGTAACATTCCCATGTGAATAGTAATATAAATAGTAATATGACCCTAATGTATAGAAAATTTTATTATTATTTAATTTTAATAAGGATTTTATATAATGAAATCATGGTAACATTTTCAATGAGGTGAAAACGTAGTTATAATTTAATAATTGTTAATTTTTGAATTAAGTATGGTTTAAATTAAAAATTAAATTGATAATATTTAGAAAATTATTTTAACAAAAATTTTGTTCAATTTTGAATTCTACTCATAGTAAAATGGTTATAGTGAATTTTTAGGATTTTCTGAAAGAGTTGATTTATCGGTGAATATGGAAAAACTGTATTGAGTTTCAGTGCATTAATGACTTCATTAATGATGAAATAATTATGTAATAAATCTAGTAGACATGTGTAAAGTAAAATAATATGTGTGGTTTTTCAAGTATCTAATAATTTTGGTAAATACTAAGGGTAATCACATGGTTTTTCAAATACCACTAATGATGAGTCCCTTGAAAAATAAATAAAAGATTCCCTCACTTTTGATATAAATAACAACCCATTCCTTCATTTAATTGATTAACAATTCATACTAAAAGAATATATGGCATCAATAACTCCCTAATATTCCTCCCACGGTTTCCTCAAGCCCCCAATGCCCTAACATTCAGGTTCTAGGAGTTACTCTACAAGGAATGAAAATTTTAAATTTCTTTCATTTTTTACATTCAAGTTCTCTTTTATGTGGTATAACTTTCATGTTTCCATAACATGTCATTATTTACAAATTATTCTTGATATATTTTGTATTTTAAATCATTTACTTATGGCTGACCATTTTCCTCTCTCTTTTCCATATTTTTTAAAACCATGTTGCTTAGCCCTTAGGCTGCCGAATTTATTTTAGGGATTTCTCAATTATTCTTCTATTTTGAGTTCCTTTATTTTCTTATTATTTAATCATATCCTCTAAACCAAGAGGAAATAATGATCTATAAATAATATATATTCAGGATTTTCTCATTATCATGGAAAAGTCATCATCATCATTCTTCTCCTCTCTCACTTATTCATGGAATAAAAACATTGTCTGTGATGTGTCAAATTACCAACATTGTGGACGATGTTATTTCAATTTTCATTAACTCCTTAAAGTCTAGGAAAGAAAACTTTTTTTCTGGTTGAACCAGATTATAAAATATTTAATATGTCCCATCCATGGTTCTGGAAATCTTTTTTTACTCATGGTTTTAATTTATAAGACAAAATGATTTCGTTATTATCAATGAACCACTAAAATGATCTAAACAAACAACATTAATGATTTAACTTATGAAGCATACTCATATCAAACATCAAAATGATAAATGATATAAATTAGGATACTGGAAGAATTTATATGCATTTTTATTATAATTTTTGAGTTTTACTTTCAATTGACATTAATATCCAACATTAACCAATCATGGAAAACATGTAAAGAAAACACCCCAAAAAAATGCAAGGAAGAAAATACGAAAAAATAAAGGGTGAAATAATTTAATGAAATGATAGTATAAGATATTATAAAGATGGATATGTTTATTTAAGATATTAATAATACTATTTTGACCATTATACATGAGTTTTAAACACATTTTATGTAAGAAGAACATGATGTAAGGGAATTCTTAACAAAATTTCTATTCATTGGGTTAACCTTATTCTTTGTTCATTATGTTGTATTATGCTTATTGGTGTGATGATGTTTTGTTTATATTATGTTGAATTGTGTGTATTTATAGTGTATACACCTATCTTTTCATTTCTATTATTTCTCATTCCAATTATTTTTTAATAGATTTTCCTTATAAAATCCTTTTAAAAATCACTTTAATAATTTTTAAAGGGATTGTTTTCTGATGTGTTTGTCATGAGTTGTTTCTACAGATTTAAAGATAATTTATTACCATTATATGTTCCTTGTACATTATTTATGTTCCGTTGAGCCCATTATAGCTCAATATTTGTTGGTTTGAGTCCCTTTATAGCTCAAGATGTGTTGGGTTGAACCCATTATAGCTCAAGATATGACGGGTGAGCCCCATTATAGCTCTCCATTTCATTGGGTACTCCAGAGATGGAAGTTGAACAAAATTTATTCCATATATAAGGGACAATGTAAGTGTGATATGGTAAATATATCCTAAAGAAAAAAAATAAGTATTCCAGTCATTTGAGTTTTTATGATTATGAGTTTTATTGGGTTTTATGTTATCATTAGACTAACGCTTTATTTGTTTATATCCCTTACTATGTTTTACACTCAACCCAAGATTTTAAAATTCTTCTCATAAGATATATGTATGGTTAAGATAAATAAGTGTGTCGTGATGAATTATGTAGAGGGTTTTCATCAAAATCATGTTTTAAGCATTAATATTTTATATTTTGAAAAAATGGAAACTATTTTAGTAGTATCATCTTGTATGTTTGTGGTTTTTTATGTATGAAAGGAATCATAATTATTTAAAACTTTAATCCCAAAAATATCATCATTGTTTAATAATGTATGGTCTTGTGTAAAATTCACGATTAAGTAACGTTTTAAGGCTGAGTCCTTATAGTTGGTATCAAAGGATGGTTTAGATGGCATTAGGGGTTGGGATAATATTTAGAAATACCATAAATGATTTTGACCCTATGGTAATTTGAAATGTTATAGTATTTTAATATACCATGTTGCATCATCTATGATATGTTTTTTCCGAATGGATGTTCAAAAAAAGAATAGGGATGCAAAATTAGGAAGGCACCAAGAGGCTGATTTCTGTCCAAATCAACACCCCGAAATGGTGGGAATCGGAACAGAGCAATTTTTCATAGTAATGGCTTTGTAGAATCAATAAATAAATGGGGGTGGTATACATGATAGAGAGGAACATAATATACCATGAAGAAACATGTCTTTAGTGGATCATTTTATGAGGCAACAACCTTCAGAATTCAGTGGAACCGCAAATCCAGTAATAGCCGAAGGATGGATCGATTCTTTAGAAAAGATTTTTGTTGTCATGGGATGTTCATAAAGTCAAATTGTATTGCTATAAATTTATCATTTGGAAGGTGAATCAGATAAATGGTGATCTTTAGATAAGAATATGATAGAAATATATGATACTGATATTTTGGAATGGGATGATTTTTAGAGTCTTTTTCTGAAAAACAATGCCCAAAACTTTTTGACTTGGAATAGAGAAACAAATCATGGAACTACAGAAAAAAGATGATGATTTTATGGAAGCATAAGAAGACAATTTTACAAGACTTTCTAGGTATGTAATGGATTGTACTTGGGATTTTGAACGTAAAATTAAGTGATTTTACTCTGGTTTGAAATCATTTTTGTGAAGATCTTTGACTTTACAAGTGATTAAAAGCTATTTGAATATTGTTAGTTGTGCTGAAAAAGTTGAGATAGAGTTTTGTGACAAATATGTTCCTCAAGATGAAAAGAATAATAAGCAATCAGGTTCGCGGGCAATGGGTAAGAACATGTCAAAGAATATTGGAGATAAGAAAATGAATTTCCCTTCTTGTGAAAAGTGTGTTAAAAGAAATCCTGGTGAATGTCTTGTAAATTATACGAAATGCTACTGATGTTGAATTTTTGGACACATGTCTCATTAGTGTAAAGAAAATGAACCAAAAATTAATAAGAATCTAATGGTGGGTTGTTTTAACTATAATAAATTGGGTCATTTTGCTAAAGTTTGTATGAATCTAGTTACTCAAGAAGTGAATCAACATGATAGGAAACAAAAGGGTTTGGAATTTTCAAACACATCAGTATATGTTGAGCATTCAAATGAGGTGGTATCAGGTACATTTCTTGTTTTTATATAATTTTAAAATGTGTTGGTTGATTCATGATCAACCGATTCTTTCATTTTTGATAAATATTTAGAAAAATTGGGAATTCAACCTCAATAAATGAAACCAGATATCATGGTAAAAACACCGTGATGAAATATTGTAGAAAAAATAAATTATATGAATTTGATTATCTTTGTATGTGGAAAGAGTTTACTTTGAAACCTTGTTATTTTCCTCTAATAGAGTTTCATCTTATTGTAGGTATGGACTGACATTCCTTTTATCATTCTACAATATATTACATTGAAAAAGCTGTTTTTTTATAAATAATTTTCGTTTGTGTACAAGAATGAACCCATACCACTAATCGCATGTCAAGAAGCTATAAAATAGATAAATTATGGGAATGAATTTTATTTTGCTCATATTTTTGAAGATAAGGGAACTATCCAGATTAACGATGTACCAGTGGTAAATGAATACCTGGATGTTTTCCCGATGATTTTCCTGGTGTTATTCCTAATTGAGAAGTTGATTTTACTATTCACAATGTTCCTAATGATAATACAATATCTAAACCTCCTTATTGAATTTCCAAAATGGAACCACTTGAATTAAAAAAGGAGTTGCATGAATTATTAGATAAAGAATTCATCTAACATAACACTTCACTATGGGGTGATCAATATATTGTTTGTTAAGAAACAAGATGGGGAAATTAGACTTTACAATGATTATAGAGCCTTTAATAACATTATTGTTAAAAACAAGTATCCTTTGCCTCATATCAATGATTTTTTATCAGCTCTAGGGAGAATAGTATTTTTCAAAGTTTGACCGAAGGTTGGGGTTCCATTAGTTGAATGTAAATGATGAAGACACCCCCAAATACTTTTTTCCATACTAGATATGGTCATTATGAATTTGGAGTTATTCTTTATGGGTTAAAAATTGAACCTTCTGTATTTATAGATCTTATGAATAGAATATTTCATGAGTTCGTGGATTAGTTTGTGGTTTTTCTTATTGATGACATTATAGTATATTCTATAATTAAAGAGGATCATAAAAAACATATAAGGGTTATTCTTCAAACCAAAAAAGAAAAGAAAATGTTTGGAAAATTCAGTAATTGTAAATTTTGGGTGCAACAAGTTTCATTTCGTGGGATCATTATAAATAACGATGGAATAATAGTTGATTATGGCAAAACACAAGTGGTTGATTAATGGCCAAGACCTAAAAATGTTGTATATATTCATAGTTTTCATGTATTATTAGGTTATTATCAAGGATTTTTGAAAACATTGCACGGTTATATGTCTCGCTAAATAAGTTAACATGAAAAGAAGATAAAATTATTTGGCAAGAATAATGTGATGTCTATTCTCTAGAACTGAAGAAGAGATTGGTGAATGCTCTAGTTTTGGCCTTTACTTCTCGATGTGGTGATTTAGTCATTTACAGTGATGCTTCATTGAAGGGACATGGTTGTGTTCTGATACAGGATGACCAGGTAATTGCTTATGCTCCAAGACAACTAAAACCTCATGAATTAAATTATCCCACACTTGATTTGGAATTGGTAGTTGTGGTTTTTGCTTGAAAAATTTGGAGGTACCTTCTATATGGATCCAAATGTCTAATATATAATGACCATAAAATTATGTATTATATATTCAGTCAAAAAAAATAAAACATGAGGCTGAGAAGATGGATTGAACTAATAAAGGAATATGATTGCACAAAAAATTACCATACAGGAAAAGAAAAGAAAGTGGTGGATTCCTTGAGTCGAAAACATCATCCATCATTAACTATGTTACATTTGAAACATGATCCACTGATTAATGATTTGATTAATTTTGGATTAGAATTTATTGGTGCAAAGAATACATCTGTTTTGTCTGAGGTTTAAGTGTAGTCATCGTTATCAGAATGAATTAAGTGAGAACAGATGGAAAACACTACGCTACACAAAAATGTAGAATTGGTTAAAATCTGTAAGCTGTCAGAATTTATCATTGATAAAGATTGTGTTTTAAGATTTGGAAAAGGTTGTGAGTGCCTAATGATTCTCATTTGAAGAAGGATTTTTTGTGTGAAGCTCAAAGTTATCTATTTTCTGTTCATCCTGGAAGTACTAAAATGTATAGATACCTTCAAGATTATTATTGGTAGGATGGAATGAAAAGGGATATGGCATAGTTTACTGTGAAATGTTAAACATGTCAATAGGTTAAAGTAGAGCAACAGTTATTGTACGGGATGCTTCAGTCTTTGCTAGTTCCAGAGTTGAAATGAGAGAATATATCTATGGACTTAATGGTGGGACTACCTAAGACTTCTCGGGTTAACAATGCGATTTGGGTTATTTTTGATCGGCTGACAAAATCTGTACATTTTCATTCTATTTGAGATAAAATTTTATTGGACCAGCTTTATCGATTTTACATCAAAGAGATTGTCATGTTACATGGAGTTTCTCTTTCCACTGTATCTGATCAGGATCCTAGGTTCACTTATATCTTTTGGAAGGGGCTTCAAAAGTCATTGGGCATATAATTAAATTTCACTACAGGTTTTTCATCCTCAATCAGATGGGCAGTCTGAATGAAGGATTCAGACATTAGGGGATATCCTTGGTGGTTGTTCAATAGAATCCTTGGAAATTAAGGATCAACATGTTTCTTTAGTTTAGTTTTATTATAATAATAGTTTTCATTCCAGTAAACAGATGACACCTTTTGAGGCACTGTATTGGAAGGGGTGTCATACTCATGATTTTCGGGATGATGTCGGGATAAGGATATTGATGGGACCAGAATAAGTAGAGGAAGTGGATGAGAATGTGAAGAGGGTCAAGAAGCACATTAGGAATGCTAAGACTAGGTAGAAAAGTTATGTAGATAACAGAAGTAAAGACTTCTCTCTTGAGGTAGGTGGCTATGTTTTCCTTAAAATCATTCCATTGAAACATGTGATACATTTTTTTAAGAAAGAAAAGACAAGTCTGTGGCTCATCAGACCTTTTGAAATCTATGAAAAAGTTATACCAGTTGCATAGAGATTAGTTTTTCCTCCGAGTTTATCTTAGGTACAAAATATTTTTCATGTTTCGATATTGAGAAAGTGTGTGTTAGATTCATCACATGTGTTGAGTCCAGAAGCAGTTCAGCTAGAAAAGAACCTTTTTTCTAAAGAGAAACCAATACAGATTTTTGATTGAAGGGAACAAGTAATGAGGAATATGGTAATCCACGAGGTAATTGTTTTTAGAGAAACTACATGGTTGAAGAATCAACAAGGGAGTCTGAAAATGCAATGAGGGAAAGTTACCCTCAATTGTTTAATATGTAAATAAAACTGCAAGGATGAAATTTATAGAAGGCGGGGATAATGTAACACCCCAAGGTTTATAAAAAATAAATGAAATTCATGAAACTTTTTTTGTAGATATTTATAACTAGCATTTAAAAAAATTTGCAGCTTCTATGTTTTGAATTTTAAAAAACAGTCATCTACAATTGAGTTCATTATGTTATTTTGTTTCTGATGGAACCAGCTTGTTTTTTTGGTGAATAGTAACACACTCTATGAATAGTAATTGTAATAGTAAAATGACACTAATTTATATTAAATTGTATTATAATTTAATTTTCTTAAGGATTTAAAATAATGACATCTTCAATAATTTTACAATGTGATATAAAAGCAGTAATACTTTTAAAATTGTTAATTTTTGAATTAAGTATGATTTTATTGAAAAATTAAATTATTAATATTTTAAAAATTATTCTCAAAAAATTGAGTTCATTTTTGAATTATACGTGTAGAAAAATGGTTTGGGTGAATTTTTCGGAATTTTCTATAATAGTTGATTTTTTTGCGAATAGTAAAAATACAGTTTTGAGTTTTTGTGTTTTAATAACGTCATTAATGAAGAAATAATGAGGTTAAAAATCATGTAAACATTAATATAGTAATAGAATATTTTATTTGTCCAAAGTTTCAAATACATTCGGAAAATACTATGGGAAATCCCATGGTTTTGGAAATACCACTAATGAGGTGTCCATTGGAAAATTATTAAACTATTCCCTCACTTTTTCTATAAATACCAACCCATTCCATCATTAAATAAATTAACAATTCCTCCATAATGAATATCTGGACTCCTAACCTCCCTATTAATCGTCCAATGTTTCCCTATGGCCCCCAAGGTCCCTACCTTTAGGTTCTAGGAGTTACTCTACAAGGTAAGAAAATTATAAATTTTTATCCATTCATGTTCGCTTTTATGTGGTGTAAATTTCATGTTTCCAAATAATGTTCTTATTTACTTATTATTCTTGAAATATTCTCTATTATTATTTGTTGCTATATGAGTTCCCCTTTTCCCTTCTCTTTTTAAGATTTTCTAAAACCATGGTGCTTAGTCGTTAGTCTGTCGAATTTTTGTAAGGGATTTCTCAATTATTCGTTTATATTGAGTTCCCTTTATTTTATTATTCATTCCTCATATACTCTTTCCCAAGAGGAATGAATGATCTAGAAATCATGTATATTCTGTATTTCATCCTGTTCTAGGAAAATTCATCATCATTATTCTTCACCTGTCCCACTTATTCAAGGAATAAAAACATTGTCTCTGATGTGTCGAATTACCAACATCGTGGATGATGTGATTTCAATTGGAATTATTTATTTCATGTCTTGTCATGATACAATTTTTATGGTTGAACCAGGTTATATTATATGTATTATTTATCATCCTTCATTCTATAATTCTTTTTTGATCATGGTTTTAATTGATAAGACCAAATGAGCTCGTTATTATCAAATAACCACAAAAATGATCTGAACAAACTTCATTAGTGTTTTAACTTGTGAATCATCCTCATATGAAACATAAAAATAATAAATGATATAAATTATTATTATGGAAGTATTTAAATACTTTTTCATTCCAATTATGGGGTTTCACTTCCAATTAACAAGAATATCCATCCTGAACCAAACATGGAATATATTTAACGAAAACACCCCAAAGCAATGAAGGGAACAAAATACTAACAAATAAATGTTGAAATGATGTAATTAAATGATCATATAAGATATTATAATAATGGATATGTTTTATTAAGATATTAATAATACTCTTTTAACCATTATACATGAGGTTTAAATACAATTGATTTAAGAAGAACCTGAGGTAAATGAATTCTTAACCCAATTTCTATTCATTGGGTTATCCTTTTTCTTTATTCATTATGTGGTATTATGATTATTGGGGGATGAATTTTTTTATATTCTTTCTAATTATGTTTATTTATAGTTTGTACACATATCCTTTCAATTCTATTAATTCTCACTCAAATTATTTTTTAAAGAACTTTCCTTTTAAAATCCTATTTAAACTCTTTTTAATAAATTTTCACGGGATTATTTTTTATGTTTATGGAATGAGTAGTATCTCTTGAGTTAATCATACTTTATTACCATGATATTTTCCATGGACATTATTTATGTTTTATTGAGCCCATTATTTCTCCATATATGTTGTTTTGAGCCCTATAAATCTGAATATATGTTGGGTTGAGCCCAATATAGCTCGAGATATGACGGGTGTGCCCCATTATACACTGCATCACATTGGGTACTCTAGAGATGGAAGTTGACCAAAAGGTTATTCCATATGTAATTTTTAATGTATTATTGATATGGTAAATATGTCCCAAGGCAACAACATGAGTATTCTATGCATTTTCATTTTTTGGATTATGAGTTTTATTAGTTTTTAAGTTATCACTATACTAACGATTTATTTATTTATATCCCTTACAGAGTTTTATACTCAACCTATGTTTTTAAAATGTTTTTCCTGGATATAAGGATTGTTAAAAAAAGTAAGGGAGTCATGATTAAGGATGTAGAGGTTTGTTGAGGAAATCATGTTTTATGATTTATTTTTTTTTATTTTGAAAACAATGGAAACTATTTTATCAGTATCCTCTTGTATATCTATTGTAAGTTAGGTATGTAAGGTATCCTAATTATTTAAAAATATAAACCCAAAAAGATCATCAATGTGTAATAATATATGTTCTTGTGTAAAATTCAAGATTAAGTAACGTTTTATGACCATGTCCTTATACTATATTCCCCCTCCAAAGAGAATATAATATATTAAAGTCATAGTCCTCTAGGAACTCTAATCAATACCTCTATATTTGGTTGAGGTCTCCTAGGATGAATATGTAAATGAGATTCCGGTGTACTTAGTAAACTATGAAAATATCACCTAGAAGATCGAGCATCAACATATTCAAAGAAAAGAGTACCACTTCTAACTCTATGTCATGGTTCATGTAAATATAATAAGGGGGTATTAACGACCCCATCCCATAAGAAATCACAATCCCCACTACATTAAAAAGCATCCAATCCATGCTCTAGAGGCATAAAAACACCACATAATTAATTATCTCCTATGGTAGTTTCAAGAATGGAGCACTGGTTAACCTAAATGTCAATGTCTTGATGGATTTAAAACACTATTATTTCAAAGAAAATGTATACCCCTTTTGTGTCAAGGATTTCCAAGGTGATTATATCCAATAAAATATTCCAATAAAATACTATTGTATCAATCCAAACTAAAGAAACTACACATCTCTGGAACGTAAGTGGGTGGATCCTAATAATTCCTTGCACCTATGTTTTCTGGATTTATAGCTAATCCATGATCAGTGATAATATGCCCAAAAATGAACATTTTGGATCAAAAACCAACACATCAATATCTTAATATAAAACTTGTTCTCCCAATTTAAATATATACCATCCTCAAATGATATGAATTATACTCCTCTAATTCAGATTACATGAAAATTTCATCGATGAAGAAACTATAAATCAATCAAATTATAACTAAAAATTTTATTTCTTAAGAACCATGAACATATTAGAGGAATTCATCACTCTGAAAGGAATCACTGGGAAATAATAGTGTCCAAAGTGACATCAGTATGTCAATTCAAAATATCATCCTTATAAACCCTCAATTCATGGTAGACATATCTGATATCAATCTTGGATAATTGATATAAACCATTGATTTGGTCGAAGAGTTTATCAATCCTTGGTAAGGTGTACTTGTTATTTATCGTTATTGGTTTTAGGCGATGATAGTCAACACAAAGCTTAAAAATATCATCTTCCCATTTCATGAACCAAAATAGAACCTCCCATTGGGGCACACTAGGTATGATAAAACATTCATCTCCAAGGGTTTCTATCTATTAACAAATCTCTTGGATCTCAGTATGGGCCATCCAATATTCTGTTGATTATATTGACGTGGTCCAATGGTAAAAGTGGATGCTAATGTCTATCTCCTTCCATAGAAGTATTCCCAGAACATGTTTAGGGGATATATCCATATAATCGTTAAATAAAATTATAATCTTTATATCAAATGATCATACTGCACCAAGAGAATGTTAATCTCATTTATGGGAGATGGGTTTAATTTTAGTACTCGTAATACCCATTGGCTCTACCATGATATATTTCCTTCCAATAAAGGGTAATCTCATCACAGATATCCAAATACATCTAACTCTACTATGGAAAATTTTTATTTGTTAGAGAACAAAGGGAAACTAGTCCATACCTACGAGTAAATCAGAAGTCTTCATTGTGTTGGCCTAGAGTTACCATGAGAAACTCTTCCCACTGAACACCCACTCACACGACTTGTAGATGTATAATATGTAATAATTATTCCCTATAGGAACCTCTATATGTTACTAAAAGGATAAAGTCTTAATGGGGAGATATAAATATCTAATAACAGTCATGGAGATAAAATAATGTCTCATTATGTTTTCTAAAAGTATAATATAAAGAGTATAAAAGAAACATATTGTATGTCAAATCATCTCTTGTACAGCCTGGTCATATCATTCTGAAGCTTCTGAATTCCAACACCATTGACCACCATCCCTCAGAGCATGGTGTGGGATATCTAGTGGTGGTTTTGGAAGCATCTCATAGTGTCCCCATCCACCAGAATCATCCACCCTCTAGAACTCCACTGGCTCCTTTGTTAGTTACAACCCCTTAGAGCCAACCTATACATGAATACATGATCCCTAATTATGATAATAACTCTTCCATGGTAGTGTATCAACTGAAAACCTAACATACATAGCATCTAAGGTTAGTAAATCAAACGTTATGTGTCATTTCCCATCATAATCATAACATTTTTCCTCTCTTATAGGACTAGATAATTATATCAAACCCTGCACCATGCATCCAAATGTATGTGTTTTATCATGGGTATGTGTCATGTGCTAAGACCCTAAAATTTTTATCTGGATAGATGATATAGAGAAATCAGTCCCATGATAACCAATACTAACTCCATCTGATCAACATCAATCTTATTGGTCACTCTCTATAACTAAATCTTCCTATAAAACTCAAGAATATGTAGGGAAGTAAAATGATATTATGAAAACATATTTGTCTCTGAGAAGGCCCATCTCAAACTTCCAAACCTAGAAGAAAACATCTCTCACTATATTTAGGGAGTAACACATGAGCTTAGTAAACCTCATTCCCTCCATAAAAACAATCATATCACCCTATTATAGCTCGAGAATCTCCAAAATCTATATGGATAATAGGAATGAAGGGTAATCCTCATTATTGAAAAAACTACTCAAAATCTAACCATATTAGAATCATCTAATAATGATTCTTCATGATCAAACTCTTCTAAAAACCTACTGATCCTAGAAGAATATTGGACATAATTGAAACCATATGATATTACAAAGTCCAAAAAAGATTAAAGACTCATATTACTAACTCAATCATATCCTCGGCTAGATGAGGGTTCAGATCACTATCAATCCTTAGAACTCAATGTTTTTGGAACTCAAGAAACATTTGAGGCTTACATGTATCATCGTCTGAACCATCCAGATCTATCGTTAGTCCCTTATGTAGTAGATTCACTTACTTTACCAATGGGGGAAACACCACATGAGAAGGCTCGTGAATTTATGTGTCATCACCGAACTGGGCATCTTCATGTTCCCATGTTGGTATCCATTCTAGCAATAATTGTCGGTGAATTTTAAAACATATCAAGATGTACCATTTTTAGATGAGAATATATGGGGAGATGAATCAAGAATGGCATTAAAGTCAAAATACCTGATCCCAAATAATTCAGCTAACATTTATTCTCCGAAACTAATGCCTTTGTATTCCTTGTTGACATGTAGGTGTTTAGAGTCTTAGGTAATGGATACCATAGTTTCCACACTAACACTAGGTTCCCTATATTTAAAGATGCACTCAAGAATCTTATACCCCACTGCTGTATTTTCCAAAACCAATCATCAAAACAAGTTCAAAATCCAAAAACCAAATTTGGAATACCCAACTATGATAAAACTCTATCTTGACCAAAAACTCCAAGGAAATCCCTGTCAGTGGCACGCTATGTGTGAAACCCAATTCCCACCTATCATAAACTTGGGGATATATAAAATAACAAATTATGCTATAATAAAATTGGAGGGCTTATCCATCCAACCTATATGCACACAAAAAACAATATCCATGAAATATTATTGAGATATATTAATAAAAAAGAAACACCAAGAGTGTAAACCATGCATTCAAAAACCTCTAAGATAGAATAAAAAATAGTATTTTTGTATAAAAGTATAATGAAGAAAAATACACATACAACAATAAATGAGGTCCCAACCAGACATTGACTAGAAAAAAGATATTAATGATTTATCTACTCAAAATATCTATGGTTGAACACATAAAATAGTCATCTCTTCTAGGAAAAAATACACTCCACTGAATCATTCTCCACCATGGATTCCACTGATCTGTCAGTTGTCCTCATAAGATACAAAACATGTGAGTGAAAAAAATTCATGGTTGAGTTTACACATACCTAGTAGGCAACTAGAAAACATAAAGGGAGATATAATAAGTAAAAATATTAGGATCAACCCATAATTAATAAGGAAATGAAACCCAATACATATATTCTCATAAGGAAACATGAGTTACAAGGAAAGGGGATTTCCGTCTTTATAGCCCTACTAAGTATGATTATTTATCTGCAAACTCTAATGGTCCATCTATGATGTAGAACAACAAACCCAACCATAATAAAATTTGAGTGGAGGGGAATGCTCTTCACTACTGTGCTCTATATCTGAGGTTCCACGTACTCATTTGGAGGACTCTCTCTCTACCAGATCTTGAATATAGGGGAGTAAAAACCCATATATAGTGGAATAGTGCCCTACGATATTAAAAGGGATTTCCAAACCAAATTATTAATGATTATGGTGCAAAAACTTCTTTTGTGCTACATGGGAGTACTGACAAGACAATAATCTAATGATTGCACCTAATTACTCCCATTGACCAAGAATCAACAGTGGAATCATCTTTATTATAACACCTCATGTTTTATATTTTATTACAAAATAAATTCCACCATCACATTATTATAGGAAAATTGGTCAAGATACGCTACTCATGGGGCCAAATCAGATCCCCAAATAAAGAGTTACATAAGGTGGATGATTCTGATAGAGGTACATGATGTGTACTCATGGTCATGCAACATGTACCCTTTTATGGACACATGTTTGTGTCATATCATACACATTGATTAGATAACCATGTTGGTCAACAAGGCATGTAGTGGTTGTATATGGCATCTCCTAGACACTAGGGGCCTACCCATGCCCATTAGACCCATTCCCTTGTAATTAGGCGGTTTCATGTGTTCCCTAATGATTGTTCTTGGATAAATACCATGTTTGAGTACATGATTTTTCTCATGTACTTTAGTTACAAGCCCTGTCTGTTTCTGTTTACCCCTCGGGTGCACACCGTTCTTATAACACCAGGTCACATGTTGTGTGATAATTATCATCGACTAAAACCCTTTCTACAATAGCTAGGGGACTAAATGGAGTGTGTTCCTAGGATAAAATCCATGAATGTATAAATTTTCCAAAATCCAATGATGTATTCATGTGCTACACGCATACTTCTTCTACCGCTGTTGCGACCTCCGTGCCTATTGGGGAACTCATATCTATGGTCAAACTTTCCCAATCCAATACTTTTGGATAGATTATTTTCAACAAAACCTTGGGTAGTATATCACATTTTAACACACCTCTCTCATATATAAATAATTGAGATATATCGTCAAATCCATGTCATAAACACAAACCACCCACATCACATCCTAATATATACATAAAACAATTATCCAAATTTCACACATGTATCTTCCCTGAACCTGTGGGTTTGAACATGATCAAATATATCCATGTATCATCGAAACACATCTATGTTGTATAATAATAAATTACCTAAATAATAGTGTTAAAAATTCACACAATGAATTGATAAACATTTTTTCCCAATTCAATCCTATCCAAAGATCATAATATTTAAAAATTATGGGTGAGGCATGGCATAACGAATAAAAAAAATTAAGATCTCAAGAATATTTATATCTGGTTTGTTATTGTTCATGAGATGCAAGATAAATTATTATAATAATATATAATACATGATAATTAATAAAAAAAGGTTGGAAAATAGGAAAATAATGAGTCGTACCTTAGGATTGGGTCAGTCATCATAGAATAACATATTTACTAGCGATGGGGATAAATAACTGATGTGTCCATCGTCTGTCTCTTGACTCCCCATGGTGAATTGTCATTGATCCGAATTATATTTTTTCTAATTATAATGAATAAAAATCCCTCCATCTCTTTGATCTCATCGTGTAATCCAGATAACCTTATTTATTTACTATATCAACATATTTATAAAAATATTTTGGTTTTTAGGTCAATTAAATAAAATAAATATGACGGAACAAGACTTTGACACATATTGTTACAATATTTTTAAAATAAAAATAAATTAATACATTAAAATAATAATAAAATACTAGATTATTTGGAAGAATATGTCCCTAAAACATCCAAGTTAGACAGAATTAAAACTTTTTATTTTATTTACAATGTCAAGATGCAAATATATTTTGATCTTATAAACTACATGGGATATCTCCTATAATAAAAATAACAAAAGAGGTGAGAAACAAAATCATATTAATAAAACCTGATAATTAAAAGTAATAAGAGAGTTAAATTATAAAAAGATATCATAAATAGAAGGCTCATGAGTAATCACATGGAAGCATAACATAAAGAAAATGTTATCGTAAGATCACCGTAGCATAATAAATGTAGAAACCACAAAAAAACTGACATAAACATGATTGAAGTATAATTACATAGGCCAAATAATATGGAGGGAGAATTCTGTTAATGGATCAGGTTTAATTCCTAATCCCATACATGACATCTCATGAGACAAAAGATTTCACAAAGTCATTAGAATCTCTATCTCTGAGAACCCTTCATAACATGTTCAAGATATATTTGTGACACTAAAAGGAAATCCATCATATTTCATAACATTAAAATTACCAATGGATCGAAAATTGGTTTCATAATATTTCTTCACACAATATTCAATGAAAATTTTAAAATAATGGCATTTGATAAATGATCATAAGGAATATATTATCTTATCAAAGAAATGGATAATAAAATAGAAATATATATGTGTGAAATATATATATATTAAGATAAATAAATAACATAAATGGATTTTTCTGATAAGCATACTTTTAAAAATATTTTAATCATTATTGAGTAAAATAACCTTTTCACATTCAGTAACATAAAAGGATTTCATCTTAGATGAAAATTTATTTTGAAAGAACACATTGAACATTTCTTAATGAAAATATCCATTAAATTTTGAAAAAAGAATATAAAATAGAATAAATTCTCAAACATTAATGAAAAAATGTTTTGACAATATATTTTTGAAATTAAAATGGAATCTATAAATCATTGATTTTTCATGATGTCAAAAATTTTCTATTAATTCATAGTGTATGAAGAAAAAATTTCATTCACAAAAGTATAAAAGAACCTTGTTTTGAAAATTAGGGGGGATTAATTTTATTTTTTTAATAATTTTTTTTGTAAAATTATCTTTAAAAATACTAATAAAATTTTTTTTATAACATTTTTAGTATACATTTATTTTTATGAAAAGGGATTTCTCACTGAAGAGAGATATGATGTCCGATTTTTTTAAAACCATTTTCCAGATCATTTTAATTAAAAAATATAGGATTGTTTTATCATTACAAGAAAACTTAGTGAATAAATAGGAAAGAATAAAATTTTAGGGTTTTATTAATAAATTATCAACTAATTTAAAACAATGAAAATTCTAGCATAAACAATCTCGATTGAAATGCGATTGAAACATAAACTCTTCAAACATTTGTAGATTTTGAATAATACATTCCCATGCATGAAGTAGAAATATTTTATCTTAGAAAATATATAATTTTGAAGAATTCCATAAATAGTATGTAAAGGATCAGTATAAAAATCATTTAAAAGATATTATGCGTGTAAAAGATCTTTTGTCTCGAAAAATGATTTTTTGAGATAAAACCTTTAGGAATGGAATATCATTGAAGTAAGAGTTAATAAATGAAGTGATTATGTGTGAAAAAATTAAATACACCAAAACTATTTGTTAAATGAAATCATAAATAAATCAATGTTAATTTCAAACAAAATATTGGCACAATATAATAAATGATGTAAGCATATAACATATTAAATGGAAATTGAACCATAAAAACACTTACCTTATACATATCTCTAGTTGAGTGTGCTTTAACATATATTATAGTGGTTTTAAACAGTTTATTAACTTATATATTATTATTATTATTATTAATTATGATACTATACATTATACATTTCAAGCATCCCAATCCATGTTCATGAACAATATTACATTATAACAATTATTTTGGGTGTTAATTTCCTTGTTTCATCCCACAAATTTCATCCTGAACGTTTCAAATCATTAACATAGGTTATAGTTAAATCTTATCAATAATTTTATTAATGTTAAAAATATCTATTTTTCATTTGATATATCTTTGTAATCAATATTGAATTCTGAACAAGGAGAATGAATCACATTACTTCTTAGAGATGGTAGGTTGTACATATGTATGAGCGACATTATTATCTAAAAAATGGGTGAATGTTTAATTAGGTGGATTATGTATTAATTTCACATAATAAATATCATTTCATATATAACACAATTATTTATTAAATTTACCCATTGTTACCTTCCATGGAAATCATTAGTGAAAAAAGAATCATATTGGTTTGCAAGGTGGTAGTCCTATGTACACCAAAATAGTGTTATCATTTATTAAATGGATTTTAATGTAATAAATTATATGATATACTTATTGTAAGTAACTATTCATATTTCCTTAACATCATATATACATATAAAATTTACACCTAATAACTTATATGTAATGTGTAAGTGAAATAAAATCGGCATCGCTTCGTAAGGCAATAAACTACCAAACACATGAACGACGTTATTATATTCCCTATAGAATGAAAATTAAGAAGGAATATCTGATATTACAATTACAAATTTACATTTATATCATAAAAATAATATAGAAAAATTAAATACATTATTATATCCAGCTGTGGGAATTTGGGATTTAAAATTACTTATTTTAGTCAGTCGTAGACAGGATCAATGATTTCTATTCACATTTGAGGGAAGAGGATATTAGTGTAGGTAATTAACATACCAAAAAATTATAATTATATATAATATTAAAATTTTATTACATCAGAATGTTTTAATAATTTTTTAAATATGTTTCCAATGAAATTAAATTAAATTCTCAGTTAAGGAAATCATCGCTTCTTAAAACAACTTATTTTTTTTCATTTACATTAAAGCCTTAATAGGTTGGATTTCCAGTAACAAAAGAATTATAGGATGACTTTTGAGAATTATAATTTTATTTGGGATTTTATTTCCTAAAATATTGGTTCTTGGAAGTGTTTAAAGATGGAAATAGAGGTGGAATTTTATATGTGGCAGAAAGGACACACATTGAAATTTTGTAATGAAAGAATTACAGTCTTGATATTTTTTGTCATAAGGAAAAAAATATACCATTTAAAAAAATTGAAGATAAAAAATATATATAATACTATAAAATTAAAATTAAACAAGATTTTGATAATTTTAAACCCTTATCTTTTTAGGTTATACCTCTGTAAACCATTTTTACCATAACAATGGTAATTTTGTTGTATTATTTATAATAATCATTATGATAAAAACAATATGTTGAAATTATAAGATCATTTAAATTTTGATGATTCCAAATATTGAATATATTATCCCAAATTCAACTAATATATATGGAATTATTTAACTTAAAATTTAACTCATTGTAGTGACAAAACGTGGGTTTCTAATAATTGTAATTTTGAAGAAAATAAGGATTTTAAATCAACTCTTTGACTAATAAGAATAATTTTATGAATCTAAATATCTTTATTGATATATAATCCGTAAATGTATTTTAAATAATTACTTATTTGGGTTTTTAAATGAATTAACATGGATTAAAATTAAACACATTGAAAATTTTTGAAAAAAATACAGTTTCTAAACAAAAATATAAACATTACAATAATACAGTATAAAGATGATTTTAATGTAATTAATAATATTGTATATAAAAACATATGATAGTTTTAAATAAATTAAAACTGTAATGGGACCTAAATTATTAACAATAAACCACAATTTTATAAACAATATTATTTTCACCGAACACTAAAAAATAATATTTTCGAAAAAATCACAAAACTGCACCATAATTCAATATTGGATTGATGATTAAAAAATGAATTTTGTTTTGATAAATAAATTATATAAAATAGTTACAAATTTATTTTAAATTATTCACACACAGCATGATAAAACGTTTTCTTATAAAAACTAATGTTTTTAAGAATACATTTCTTTTAATTCAAAGGATTGTTATTTTATTTTTACTCAAATTATAAGAAATATATTTATTTTAAAATTTTTTATATGGTATAATTATAATAATTTATTTAGTTATATTCATAACCACCAACATAACAACTAGGTTATAATTGTAACATCCAAAGTAAGTAATTAATAATAGATATTTTTATCTATGTCTATTAATGATTAAGATAGTGTTTTAGAGGTTTAAAATTAAAATAAATCAAATCTTAAGCCTGGAATACACTAATATTCTTAAAAGATTGTTTTACTGACTTTTGATGGAAAACCATTTTTAAATAAAACTTTTGACAATTTTATAATCTATATTTGTCAAAATAAACATATTCATTATGATTGGGACATTGAAATTTACATTGGATAAATTTTTGGTATTTTTCTGACAATGTTTATTTTTAATGAATAGTGAATAATACTGCAATTTACATCAAAACTACTTTTTCATTTAATTTAATTATATGTTTATATTAAATTTTTAATTGTTCTTAAAGTTTAATCTGAATATATTTTTACCATTTAATCTAATGGTGGTCGTTAGGATTAATTTCACTTTGAAATTTGTCATAAACTAATGCCAAACATTTCATAGATATTGTTTCAAAAAAACCCGCTATTTGTTTTGACAACGGGAATTATTTTTTTTAAATCAATTATTGCAATATATGTGTTTGGAATTTGGTAAAATGGATTACATATTTGGATTCAGAAGGTCCAAATTATGTAATTATGACTCTTGTTTTTGGCCATTATGAATAGTAAAGACAGTAATTATCTTTAATTATCTTGATTAACGAGTAATCGGGTAGTTAAGGATAATAAAATAAAATCATAATAATACAAAAATGACACCAAAATGTGTCCTAAGGCTACTGGTTGTCTCATTTCCGACCATGGTATGCCTTGTGCCAAACTTGGGGGCCCCATGAAATCACTTTTGTGAGAAAGTGACTTTTTATCTTTTTATTTATTAAAGAATGTTAAATGTAACAAAGAATGTGTCACCTAAGTAAAATATTTTCTAATTTTGTCTACATAAATTATCTTTTGGACTATAAATAGTCATTGGAAAGCTAAAAATATTTTCTACATTATAGTATTTTTTATATAATTTTAGACATTAAATAAATTAAATTATTTATGACATCATAATGATGCAGCGATGACCTCATTATTTGACGATTTAAATAAATGGAATGATAATGTAAAATATAAGACCTACATATGTCCAAAACCTATTGGGTGGGTATATTTAGAACCCTTATCACCTTATACTCGAATTATATCAATTTGGGAGCTTTAAAATCCGAATCCCATTTGAAAATAAAGTAACATTTCTTTACTTTCCAAGAGTTCCCCTCCTCTCCTCTTATAAAAGGCCCCCACCTCTACCTCCTTACCCACACTTCCAAAGCCTTTGTCTCAGACAACCCCTTCCCATTTTGTCTTTCCACTTCCCTCTCTTACTCCTTGAAGCCTCACTTTGGGCAGAAGTCTTCCCAAGGAAGCCTTTGAGCTCAAACCAAAGAGTGTTACCCGATTTTAAGGTAATGTCTTCACTTGAGTCCTTTTGTTTTATTTTGCTTATCCAACCCCCTAATCACTTTTTATTCATTACTTTTGTAACAACTCAAGTATCAACAATATTCTAGGATGTTTTTATAATAAGGATTCCAGCTACACTTACACACACCTAAATCTAATGGTTAAAGGACATACTGTTTCCGTGGATGGTGAATTTATGCCTCCCGAAATGATGATTGTTCAACATTCTTTTAACACCTTCAAAGGTGGACATTAAGATGTCACTATATTTATATATGATATATAATATTTTTATGTTTTTCTTAAGCTTCTGTATTTTTCATTTTGGGCATACCTTTATGATTTCCATTATGGGTAAACGCGATATCTTCATTTAAGGAAGTGCGGACTACCGCCGCCTCAAAGTGATTTGATTCGTTAAATACCATATGTGGGACATATAAAGGATGGAACTATGATATTATATGTTATATTATACTGTAATTATAATATACCTTTATATCAATATTATTCCATTCTATAAAATATGAAATAGAAATGAAAGTAGCGTTCATGCGTACGTACGGCTTACTGTCTCCAAGAACGGTGCATTTCATTTCATACCTCTAAATGATTATGTAATATTATAAATGCATGCATGTAATAGATATATATGACATATATGATATCTACATCATGAATACCATTCTGTATATAATGGATACATGAACAACTTGTAATTATAAAGGGCTTATTTTTGAATCAAGTACAAATGATCGTTAAAACGACCATTTTTAACATAAATAATTACATATTGTTCATGACATAGAAAGAAGTGATATAAAAGGAGTAATGAACATTAAAAAGGTTCTCAAACAAGTAGAAATTAACTCATGTTTATTATTCAGGAGATTAAAGAACGACCGAGTCAAGTCAGACCTGAGGTATAGGACTTCGTCTCAATCTCCTTTCTTTGAGGCGTATTTTGTTTTATACTCAAACTACTTTTATACGGTGTATAAACCCCTTTGAATTTTACGTTTATCCAAAAGAAATATTTTTTATACGAAGCGTTTTACTAAACAACAAATGGGAATGTTTTGTCGTACGTATGCGGCGACAACGAATTCTCCGCCGCCGTGACCATTATTTGAGTTTTGAATTCCTCTACAAGTCATACCTTCTTTTTAAAAGAAAAATAAATACCATGTTTTACTTTTCATTTAATTTGGTATTGAAAATGGTTTTCATAATGTTTTTATTATATCAATGTGTTGTGTTGATATCTTGTGATTGAAATGTGGAAATGTTATGTTTCCTTTATGCATGTTTTATGTGATACGATTATGTTATGGTTGTTGGGCGTTATTATGAAGACGGGTGGTTTCGTGATAAACTAAGGGCGGGTGAGCCTGATATAGCTCTCCAATGCATTGGGTAACACGAAGGAGTGAAAGGTTAAGGTTTCTCCAAATAGATTTAGGGAATATACTGTGATGGTTATTACAAACGTAACCAAGAGGGTTACTCCCTACGTAAGAATGTTATGAATGCCTCAAGTTACCTTTTTGTCTTATGATATCTATGATTTATTCATGATTTGATGAGGTATATTAAAGTGCTTATGTTTTATGGGTAAAGTATGATTTCATTCTTATGTATATATGAACTCATATCTCCTTTCTATATTTTTATTATATAACCCATACTGAGATTTTTATGCTCATCCCAAGTCTTTTTTGAAATGTCTTTCACAGGTCAAGGGAAAGGTAAATGATATGATGATAGTGTCAAGGAAGTGTCAAGAAAGAATCCATGTTTTATTATAAATATGTTCCATTGATGGGAAAAATGAATACTATCTTTACGTAACCACTTTTTTTAAATGTGGAATGTAATGCAAGTTTTATGATCTAATTCTCTAAAACTCTAAACCTGAAAAGATCCTCAATGTGTAATCTTGTAATAACTCATGATTAAGTAAGGTTTAAGGCTGGGGCCTTATAGTTGGTATCAAAGGTTGGTTTAGATAAATTTAGGAGTTATAATTCTATTAAATGATTATCCAAAAATATTTTTTATGGTCAAATTGAAGTGATATAGTATTTGAAGATTACCATGTTTCTTCATCTAAGACATGTTTGATCAGAATGGTTTTCCGCAGAGGAAATAGGGAAGTAGTTCTAGGAAGGCATTCAGAAGGAAATAACCATCCGAATCAGCATCCTGAGATGGTCGGAATTGGAACTGAACAGTTTGATGCAGTAATGGCGCAGTTGACTCAAGCGATAAATGGTGGTGGTATCCATGCACGAGATCATCCAGATCAACCATAGAGGAACATGACAATGGTGGAACATTTCATGAGGCAATATCCCCCATCATTCAGAGGATCATCTGACCCTGTGTTAGCTGAAGGGTGGATTAAAGCATTGGAGAAGATTTTCGATGTCATGGGGGTCTTCAGACAATCAAAAGGTTAGTCTTGCTATTTACCGTTTGGAGGGTAAGGCAGATCAGTGGTGGTCTATGGTTAAAAATATCAGGGATGCTGATGAGATTGATGCTATTGACTGGGATGAATTCAAAGGTATGTTTCTTGAGAAGTATTTTCCTAAGGATGTTTGACTTAGGATGGAAAATCAATTCTTGGAATTGAGGCAAGAGGAAGACTCAGTGCCTACCTATGAAGAAAGGTTCCCTCGATTGGCAAGGTATGCTCCAAATTTTATCCGAACCCTTGATAGTAAAATCAATCATTTTACTTCAGATTAAAGACAAAATATCAAAGGGCATTAGCTTCTCGTGATTTTAAAAGTTATGAAAAGCTTGTTCGATGTGCTGAGAAGGTGGAAATGGAGTTTTCTGATGATCAAGTGTTCTATAACAACCAACAGAAGAAGAGACCGAGGTGGCAGGAGAAAGGTAATAATTCTTCAAAAAAGTCTGATGGTAAGAAAACTAAGTTTCCAGTTTGTGATAAATGTGAAAAAAGGCATGCTGGGGAATGTCTTCTGAATTCTGGAAAGTGCTACTGATGTGGTAAGATGGGACATAAGGCTCGTGATTGCACTGAAAAAGATCAAGGTGAAGGTAAGACCAAATTTGATTTACAGTTAGTGAAATGTTTTAAGTGCAATGAGATGGGTCACTGTGCAAACGAGTGTCCGACAAAGAGCTTGAGTGATGAGAACAAGTTAGACTACAAGAAGAAAGGGGTGGTGAAATCCTTTGAAACTACTTCAGTAGATGTCAGGCCATCAGATGAAGTTGTATCAGGTACTTTGTGTGTTTTTTCAGATTATGCCAGTGTGTTGTTTGATTCGGGGTCTACACATTATTTCATCTATGAAACCTTTTCTAGTAAAATGGGATTACCATCTCAAGAAATGACTCCTGAACTTGTGGTAAAACACCTGGGAGAAATGTTGAGTCCAAAAGAATTTATAAGAATTTTCCTATCCTTATCTATGGAAAGAACCTACTTGAAAACCTTATTGTTCTACCTCTAGTAGAGTTTGATGTTATCCTGGGTATGAATTGCCTCTCTATTTACCATGCTAAGATTGACTGTAGTGATAATGAAGTTTCTTTTCAGAAAGACTTTCAGTTTGTGTACAAGAATGAACCCTTACTGTTGATAACATATCAAGAGGCCGAGAAACTTGTAAAAGATGGAAATGAATGTTACCTTGTACACATCGTTGAAAATAAAGGAACTGTTCAGATTAATGATGTGCCAGTGGTAAATGAGTATCCTGATGTTTTTCCTGATGAGTTGCCTGGAATAATACCAGATCGGGAAGTTGAGTTTATTGTTGACTTAGTTACTGATGCTATGCCAATTTCAAAACCCCCTTATCGAATGGCTCAAATTTCACTTTTAGAGTTGAAGGAGCAATTGAAAGATTTATTAGAGAAAGGTTTCATTCGTCCTAGCACGTCACCAGGGGTGCTCCTGTTTTATTTTTTAAAAAGAAAGATGGTTCTATGAGACTTTGCATTGATTATAGAGCCTTGAATAATATCACTGTTAAGAACAAATATCTTTTTCCTCATATCGATGATTTGTTTGATCAGCTCCAGGGAGCTTAGTATTTTTCAAGGATTGACCTGAGATCGGTGTACGATCAGCTGAAGGTAAAGGAATCAGATGTTCCGAAGACTGCGTTTCGTATAAGATATGGCCATTATGAATTTGTAGTAACGACTTTTGGGCTATCCAATGCACCTGCTATATTCATGGACTTAATGAATAGAATTTTCCATGAGTTCTTGGATAAGTTTGTGGTTGTTTTCATTGATAATATTTTGGTGTTTTATAAAAGTAAAGAGGATCATGAAAGACATTTAAGGGTTATCTTGCAAACCTTAAAAGAAAATAAACTGCATGGAAAATTCCGCAAGTGTGAGTTTTGGTTACAAAAAATTTCTTTCCTTGGTCACATTGTTTCTAAAGATGGGATAACTATTGATCCTACAAAAACAAAAGTTGTGGAAGACTGGCCAAGACCCACAAATGTAACTGAGATTCGTAGCTTCCTTGGTTTGGCAGGCTATTACCGAAGGTTTGTTAGAAATTTTTCACGGTTATCTAGTCCAATGACTAAGCGAACTCGGAAGGGTGTTAAGTTTATCTGTAAAAAACAATGTGATGATTGTTTTCAGGAATTGAAAAGAAGATTGGTGAATGATCCAGTTTTGGTACTACATTCCAGGAATGGTGAGTTTGTTATATACAGTGATGCTTCATTGAAAGGACTTGGTTGTGTCTTAATGCAGAATGATTAGGTAATTGCTTATGCTTCACGTCAGTTGAAAACTCATGAGGTAAATTACCCTACACATGATTTGGAATTAGCTGCTGTTGTTTTTGCCTTAAAAATTTGGAGGCATCATTTGTATGGAATAAAGTGTGAAATATATACTGATCAAAAAATTTTAAAGTATATATTCACTCAGAAGTAATTGAACATGAGACAAAGGATATGGATGAAATTAATCAAGGATTATGATTGTACAATTCATTACCATCCGGGAAAAGCAAATAAAGTGGCTGATGCTTTGAGTCAAAAAAGTAATGCTTCATTAGCAATGTTGCATTTGGAACGTGATCCTTTGGTTAAGGATTTGATGAACTTTGGCATAGAAGTTGTTGGTGCAGGAAGTTCTTCTATTTTGTTTTAGATATCAGTGAGATCATCTCTATCAGATATAATCAAGCAAGCATAGAAGCAAGACAGTGACTTGTAGAAAAAGGTAGAGCTGGTTCAGAAAGGTAAGTTGCCTGAATTCAACATTGATAATAATTGCGTTTTGAGATTTGGGAAGAGATTGTGTGTGCCTTGTGATTCACAGTTGAAGAGAAAGTTGTTATGTGAAGCTCATAGTTCTCCGTTTTTAGTTCATCCTGGTAGTACTAAGATGTACAGAGATCTGCGGGAGTATTATTGGTGGGATAGAATGAAAAGAGATATTGTTGATTTTACTGTGAAATGTTTGACTTGTCAGCAGGTTAAAGCAGAGCGGTGGTTACCAAAAGGGATGCTTCAGCCTTTACCAGTGCCAGATTTGAAATGGGAGAATATATCCATGGACTTTGTTGTGGGATTACCGAAGACATCTCGAGGTAATAATGCAATTTGGGTTATTATTGATCGCTTGACTAAATCTGCTCATTTCCTTGCTATACGAGATACTTTTTCCCTAGATCAACTTTCTCGTTTGTATCTTAAAGAGATAGTCAGGTTACATGGAGTTCCTCTCTCCATTCTATCTGATCGTGATCCCTGGTTCACTTCTAACATTTGGAAAGGCCTTCAGAAGTTATTGGGTACTGAATTAAATTTTAGTACAGCATTTCATCCTCAATCAGATGGGAATTTAGAACGAACAATTCAGACCTTGGAGGATATGCTACGAGCTTGTTCGATGGATTATTAGGGAAGTTGGTACCAACATCCTTCTTTGGTTGAATTTTCATATAATAACAGCTTTCATTCCAGTATACGGATGGCACCATTGGAGGCGTTATATGGGAAGCGGTGTCGAACTCCAGCTTTCTGGGATGAAGTGGGTGAAAGGAAGTTGATGGGACCAGAATTGGTAGAAGAGTTTGCAGAAAAAGTTCAGCTCATACAGAAACACATGAGAATAGCTCAGAGTAGGCAGAATAGTTATGTAGACAATAGGAGGAAGGATCTAACTTTTGAGGTAGGTGATCATGTTTTTCTCAAAGTATCACCATAGAAAAGTGTGATGTGATTTGGTAAGAAAGGAAAGCTGATTCCAAGGTTCATTGGACCATATGAAATTCTGGAGAGAGTTGGATCAGTTGCATACCGGATGGCTTTACCTCTGAGTTTATCTTAGATACACGATTTGTTTCACGTTTCGATGTTGAGAAAGTACATGCCAGATCCATCTCATGTTTTGAGTCCAGAGGTAGTTCAGCTGGAAGAGAACCTATCTTATGAGGAACAACCGGTCTAGATTCTTGACCATAGGGATAAAGTGTTACAGAATAAGGTGATTAATCAGGTAAAGGTTTTGTGAAAAAACCACATGATGGAAGAGGCAACATGGGAATCTGAAAATGCAATGAGGTATAAGTACCCCCATTTTTTCGATAAGTAAATAAATTGCGGGGACGAAATTTTCTAAAGGGGGTAAGGATGTAACATCCCAAGTAATTATTTAATAATATATATTTTTATCTATGTCTATTAATGATTAAGATAGTGTTTTAGAGGCTTAAAATGAAAATAAATCCAATCTTAAACATGGAATACACTAATATTCTTAAAAGATTGTTTTAATGCCTTTTGATGGAAAACCCTTTTTAAATCAAACATTTGAAAATTTTATAATCTATATTTTTTAAAATAAACATATTTATTATTATTGGGACATTGAAATTTACATTGGATAAATTTTTGGTATTTTTCTGACAATGTTCATTTTTTTAATGAATAGTGATAAATACTGCATTTTACATCAAAACTGCTTTTTTATTTAATTTAATTATATGGTTAGATTATATTTTTAATTGGTCTTAAAGTGTAATCTGAATATATATTTACCATTTAATACAATGGTGGTCATTAGTATTAATTTCACTTTGAAATTGGTCATAAACTAATGCCAAACTTTACATAGCTATTGTTTCAAAAAAAAACCCGCTATTTGTTTTGACAACGAGAATTATTTTTTAAATCAATTATTGAAATTTATGTGTTTTTAGTTTGGAAAAATGGATTACATATTTGTAATCAGAAGGTCCAAATTATGTAATTAATACTTTTGTTTTTGGACTTTATAAATAGTAACGACGGTAATTATCTTTAATTATCTTGATTAACGAGTAATCGGGTAGTTAAGGATAATAAAATAATATCATAATAATAAACAAATGACACCAAAATGGGTCCTAAGGCTAATTGTTGTCTCATGGCCGACCAGGGGATTCCTTGTGCCAAACTTGGGGGCCCCATGAAATCACTTTTGTGAGAAAGTGACCTTTTATCTTTTTATTTTTTAAAGAATGTTAAATGTAACAAAGAATGTATCCCCTAAGGAATATTTTTTTTAATTTTGTCTACATAAATGATCTTTTAGACTATAAATAGTTATTGAAAATCTAAAAATATTTTCTAAATCATCGTATTTTTTTAAAATTTTAGACATTAAATAAATTAAATTATTTATGACATCATAATGATGCAGCAATGACCTCATTATTTGACGATTTAAATAAAATGGAAGGATAATGTAAAATCTAAGACCTAACCATGTCCAAAACATATTGGGTGGGTATATTTAGAACCCTTATCACATTAGCCTCGAATTATATCAATGTGGGACCTTTAAAATCCGAAACCCATTTTAAAATAAAGTGACATTTCTTTACATTCCAATAGTGCCCCTCCTCTCCTCTTATAAAAGGCCCCCACCTCTACATCCTTACCCACACTTCCAAAGCCTTTGGCTCGGCCAACCCCTGCCCATTTTGTCTCTACACATCCCTCTATTACTCCTCGAAGCCTCACTTTGGTCAGAAGTCTTCCCAAGGAAGCTTTTGAGCTCAAACCAATGGGAGTTACCCGATTTTAAGATAATGTCTTCACATGAGTCCTTTTGTTTTATTTTGCTTCTCCAACCCCCTAAAATCTTTTTATTCATTTATTTTGTAAAAACTACAGTATCTTCAATATACTAGGATTTTTTTATAAGATGTATTCGAGCTACACATACACACAGCTACATCTAATGGTTAAAGGACATACTGTTTCCGTGGATGGTGAATTTATGCCTCCCGAAATGATGATTGTTCAACATTATTTTAACACCTTAAAAGGTGGACATTAAGATTTCACTATATTTATATATTATATATAATATGTTTATGTTTTTCATAAGATTCTGTATTTTTCATTTTGGGCATACCTTTAGGGTTTCCATTATGGGTAAACACGATATCTTCATTTAAGGAAGTGCAGACTACCTCCCCCTCAAAGTGATTTGATTCGTTAAATACCATATGTGGGACGTATAAAGGATGTAACTATGATATTTTATATTATATTATACTGGAATTATAATATATATTTATATCATTATGATGCCATTCTATAAAATACGAAATAGAAATGAAAGTAGTGTTCATGTGTACGTACGACTTACCGTCTCCACGAACGGTGCATTTCATTTCTTACCTCTAAATGATTATGTAATATTATAAATGCATGAATGTACTGGATATATATGACATATATGATATCTACATCATGAATACCATTCTGGATATAATGGATACATGATCAACTTGTAATTATAAAGGGCTTATTTTTTACTCAAGTTCCAATGATCGTTAAAACGACCGTTATTAACTTAAATAATTACATAGTATTCATGACATGGAAATAAGTGATATGAAAGGAATAATGAACTTGAAAAATGTTATTAAACAAGTATAAATTAACTCAAGTTTATTATTCCGGAGATTAACGAATGACCGAGTCAATTCAGACCTGAGGTATGGGACTTCGTCTCAATCTCCTTTCATTGAGGCATATTTTTATTTATACTCAACCTTATATTATACGGTGTATCAACCCCTTTAACTTTTATGTTTATCCAAAAGGAATCTTTTTTATACGAAGAGTTTTACTAAATGAAAGAAGGGAATGTTTTTTCGTACGTATGTGGTGACAATGACTTTTCCACCACCGTGACCATTATTTGAGTTTCAGCTTTCTCTACAAGCCATACCTTCTTTTTAAAAGAAAAATAAATACCATGTTTTACTTTTCATTTATTTTGGTATTGAAAATGGTTTTCATAATGTTTTTCTTATATCAATGTGTTCTATTGATATCTTGTGATTGAAATGTGGAAATGTTATGTTTCCTTTATGCATGTTTTATGTGATACGATTATGTTATGGTTCTTGGGAATTATTATGAAGACAGGTGGTTCCGTGATAAGCTAAGGGAGGGTGAGCCTGATATAGCTCTCCAATGCATTAGGTAACGCGAAGGAGTGAAACATTATGGTTTCTCCAAAGAGATTTAGGGAATATACTATGATGGGTATTCCAAACGTAACCAAGAGGGTTACTCCCTATGTAATAATGTTATGAATGCCTCAAGTTACCTTTATGTCTTATGATTTCTATGATTTATTCATGATTTGATGAGGTATGTTAAAGTGCTTATGTTTTATGGGTAAAGTATGATTTCATTATTATGTATATATGAACTCATGTCTCCATTCCTTATTTTTTTTATATAACCCATACTGAGATTTTTATGCTCATCCCAAGTCTTCTTTGAAATTTCTTTCACTGGCCAAGGGAAAGGTACATGATATGATAATAGTGTCAAGGAAATGTCAATAAAGAATCCATGTTTTATTTTAAATATGTTACACTGATGGGAAAAAATGAATACTATCTTTATGTAACCACTTTGTTTAAATGTGGAATGTAATGCAAGTTTTATGATCTAATTCTCTAAAACTCTAAACCCTAAAAGATCCTTAATGTGTAATCTTATAATAACTCAAGATTAAGTAAGTTTTAAGGCTGAGGCCTTAAAATAATGGTCATCTTTAAATAATATTATTTTTAGATTCTATACCGTTTTATTTAAAATCTATGTTATGTGCCCTTATAGCTATAGAAGAGATTTAATTAATTTAAAAATGAAATATATTATAAATTATATGGTTGTTAAATTATCTTATAAGCTTGGACTTTGGTTTCATATATTATATCCAACATGATTTACATATTTTAAAATCTCGGGGTGTTACATTCTACCCCCTTAAATAAATTGGGTCCTTACAATTTAATCTCAATGTCATAAATCAAGGGTTAGAAATTTCAAAATACCTATGTTGGAAACCCACATAATACTGTGGAAAATTAAACTTCCACATGATAATAGATAGATGTATGAATGATGGTCATCCGGAATAACACATTATTAGGTCTCTACATATGATAACATTGGTGGAATGTTATGAAATGGATATTGAAGGAATGTATACATAATTTAAGAGAGAGATTGAGATAATTAATCACAAGAATGTGTTTTATTAATGTAAAGTTAAGTACACCTAAATCATAAATATATTTTGATTTAAAAGACCATTTGATTAATCATATATAATGGTAATAAGATGAAATTTTTGTTTCATGGTACTTTTCCTTCAGTTAATATGTTCTGTGACTGTATAAGAATGTATGCAATTATACATACATGATATATTTCTATTTTATAAATATAATTTCAACATTTCATTATGTTTTCAGTAATTTACACTTCATCCCTAACTATAATAAATGAATACCTAAAAATGAATTTTGTATCCATGAAGCACTGAGAATAAAATTTAATGAACTATAAGATTTATAAAAGAGTAACAAGACATTCTTCTTATCATTACGAAAACAAAAAATGGTTTTTATAAATTAATATATTATCACAAATGAATATGAATGTATAAATATTCAAAATTAAACAATGAAACTGAATATTATACTTGTATAATTACTTAATAAATTGACATGATATCCCGAATAACCTCAAAAACTTCAATATGAAATAATGTTTTAACTTTAATGGTTGTATTCTACCCATTAAACTTACATATAAAAAACATATTATCAATATTTCAAAATAATTATTTAGGTTAAACCAAAATGATATATATACTAAAACACAATAAAAAATATCCCAAAATATCATTAGTCACCCCAAAATAATATTACTCTATCCCCACATATGTTTCAAAAAATTAACATAATATTTAACTTTAAAATCATAAATTTAAAAAAACATTATACTAAATAGTATGTCACAAAGGCCACTGATAGGCGCCACACCCTTATCGCCCTTTGGTAGGAGGTTCAATCATTGTGGTTTTGTGGGATGTGATGGGTTGTAACATTTCATGCAGATTTACTTTTTCTAAAATTATGGATGAATTTTATGATTATCATATTCACAATTCTCCATGATCCTATAAATTTCTGAAGAATACAATGATCATATTCAAAAATTACATTAGGCATCAAATAACTTATGTTCAACCACAATGGTTTTCTAAAAAAAATACTTTTTCAAATAATCAAATAATTACCATAACATCAAGAACATCTCTATGATTATATTTTTCCCAATTATCTGTATTTTCTATGGAGTATCACTTTTCCATTAAATAACCTTTTTAGTTCATTTGTACCATTCAACACATAATTTCAAATCCATAACACAAAATATCAAAAAAAATACTTATATATATATATATATTTACTGATTCAAGAAATTCTTGAATACTTATAGATAAAAATTTCAATCATTCCACATCATTCGTAAATTATTAACTAGGCTTCATCATCAATTTCTTTAAGACCTTATAATATTCTTTTAGAATTTTAATTATCATCGTCATTAATAGAGAAAATTTACTCTTTCAACCTTGTTGATAATTTTATTGATCACCCCCCTAGGAAATTGATTTTCATAATTCCCATTTTTTTCACATTTAAAACATTTAACCATTGACGAAGCCTTAGAGAAACTATTATGACCATAAATTTCAATAACTAAATCGTTCATTTTTTCTAAAAATTTCTTACTTGGTACTCTTATTCTATACACATAAATCAAATTATCGTTCTTTTGAGTCGTTCCCTTGAGCGGTTCTTTCTGTATTCTCAACATATATGAAACTAAATATTCTTTCCTCTATAATCTATAAAACGCAAACTCTCAGCAAACTGTATCCTTCTCTTATTAGGTGATTCTGATAGTTCTTTAATATGTAATGATAACTGATTAAGAATAATCACATTATACATTACTCCAGTCATCATCTAATTCAGTTTCCCATAAATTCAATTTCTATCACATTAAATGTTAAACTAGAGCATTCTGGTTCTCTAGATTTACTAAATACATAAACCAGTGCATGAGAAATATTATTCCTAGTTACAGAAAAAAAATAATGAAAAACATTTACAACATGTATCAATCATGACACCATTATTTCAATGTATAGAACCATATTTTTAACCTATATCTTCCATATTAACCATCTAACAACTTATTTTATGATGGTTTTCATAGTTTTTTTGAATTTCCGAAGCATATTCCATGGAAGTGTCAAACCATGTGTATATTAAGGCTAATTTTCGAGTACTGAGTAATGCTCGTGTAAATTCGGACATGAATTTTTCTATGATTTAATCTATAAGAACATTAGTACTGGATCCAAATCATGTTATAGTATCCATACATGGATGTAATTTCATGAAAACCTTCTTCTTTATACTTCACAAACATTTTATGATATTTTTCTATACATAGTATAATCCTCATATTTTCCCCTATTGTTCAAACATTATTTCTCTCTTCCAACTGTCTAATGGTTAATTTAACCTTTTTTATACCTATAATGAATACCCAAGACTCTTACACATATTATTATATGGTTTCGAACATCAACATCTACCAATACTACACAAGGATAATATATACCTAGTGTCATTGGAAGACTAGGTTCATAATACCTAAAATTAATACTAAAAAATAAATTTTTCATGTTATTCCCTAAAATGAGATATTAAATTCTTTTGAGATCCTTAAATGTATGGGATAACATGGGGAATACATAGACAAAGAGGTGAGTTGAAAACCCCAGTTTAGGATTAAATAATATAATGATGCGTTAAGTGCAGGTCAAAATTATAACATTGTATCATAAAGGGAAGGCAGATGAATAATCTCAAGGAAGCCTAAATTAAAGAACATAGTATCATAGTATCATGGTAGAATATAAAATTATACAACAATAAAAATCATGATATAAAAATGATTCAAGGATAAAACCCTATACAAAATCATAATTCCCTATAATAAATTTGGTTTACTCCTTAATCATGTACATGATGCCTCATGAGAATAAAGCTTTACCCAATGCGTTAGAGAACTATCAAGGTCTACCAATCATAATATGTTAATGATATATGTGTTCCACATAAAAGAAACCAATAATAATCCATAATATAAAAACTACCCATAGAAATAGACTTGGTTGCATAAAATTTATTTATATCATATTCAGAAACATATTCATAAAGAAGGAATTTTAGAAATTATCATATGACATGTATTTCCCCATAAAATGAAGGGAGAAAAAGATGGTATATATGTGAGAGACGTATAAAAATAATTTAGAATCAATCCATAATATGAATGGTTTATTTAATTGATTAAAATTATTTTAAAGATATTATAAAAATTATAGTGGGAAATAAACATTTCACATTGAGTAACATCATAAGATGCCATATTTTATGGAAAATTATTTTGAAATATCACATTCAACATTTCTTAAGAAAAATATTAAATATATCTTGAAAAAACATATTTAAAATATAATACATTATCAAACATTAATTTTTTTTTGAAAATAATCTTTGAAACAAAACAATTAAGCATTAAAAATAAAATATCCATGATGGTGGAAGATTTCCATTCATGCTGAATACATTAAAAAATATTCTTTTAAAAAAACTCAGAAAATAATTTTTTTAAAAAATGATAAGAATATTCCTTCAAAAAAAATTAATTAGAAACATATTTACTGGTAAAAATAACTTCAAATAGTCATATAAAAGTATTTTTTATTTTTTTGAACACCGTGATTTTTATGGAAAATGATTTTCCACCAAAAAGGAAATGAAAATGGATTTAATTAAAAACAATTCAATTAATTTAAGTAAAATAAGAAGTAAAATGATACTATTTCTTGAAAAATTCATTAATAATTATAGGATGATATAATGGAATGGTTTTATAAATTAAGTATGAAATAATTTCAAGAAAATGGGAATTCCAGAATAAACACTCCTAAATAAAATGAGATTAAAACTTAAACCCTTACCACTTAGATAAATTTGGAATGATAACATTACATGAATTAAGTATATCTATTTTAGCATTAAATATCATGAATTAGGAAGTATTTAGGATACAGTACGTAAAGCGGAAATATATACACCATGTAAAAAGCATTAGTTATGTAAAATTATGTGTGTCTCAAATAAGGATGTTTAGAGGAGAGACATTTAAGATGTTCATATCATTGAAGTGATATTTAATCAATGAAGTTATTATCTATAACATATGTAAATCCATAAAAATAAATTTAAAAATGTAATCATATGTGAATAAAATTTCATTTCACGCATAATATTTTCATAATACAATCAATGAAGTGGACATATAATCCAATATATGGAAATCGAGTCAAGAACCCTTTACCACATGCTTCCAATTAGTAGAACACTCTTTTGACCAATTTATAGTGGTTTATAATAGAATATTAACATATAATATAATCAAATTATTATTGTTTATACTATCATATATGACACTTTTATAGCATCTTATTTCCTTTATGTTAATAATATTACAATGTCATTATTTTTTTGGGTATTAATTTCCTTGTTTTATCATGCACATTTCATCGAAATAAGTTGTGAATTATGATTAAAGTAGATAATATTTTTTTCATATAAATTTATTCTATATTTTTAATTAATACCTATTAACTAATTATTTAATAAACCATTGGGATTTTTGGTATTTATTGGAAATGGGACCTCAATTCTCAAATGAGAAGTTGTTGTAATTTCACCAATCTCAGATATTACACATTGTGAAACATGTTCATGAAGTAAATTCTTCGAACATAGGATACATATAGACCAAATGCCAACCCATGAATCTAGTCAAGTCAATAGTATTTTATTCTAAATAAATACCTAATTTGAAATCATTACAGGATTCCAAAGTTAGAATTATAAACCATCTGTGGATTCATCCTGTGAAATCTACGAGATACAAGATTTGTAATTAATTTTGTGGATTTGAGTATAGAATTTGAATTTAGGTTACATGTAAAAAAGTTTCTAGGAAGAATTATTTTAAATAAATATTATTATGTGGAACTTTTATATTTCATCAGATGATCATTTTTATATATATCCAGTGATTTGAGAGAGAATCAATATGGCCACACTTTTATTATTTCTTCTACTCTTTATTCCTTGTATATTTTGTGGAGTTACTTATTTTCCATTGCATTATTTACTTTCTATTACATTTTCTACTACACATATTTCTAATACATTTGGGTTTTGTTATGGTCTAGCTTCTGCTAAATTTAATATATTGTTTAAACATGTATTGTTGCATTCCATTTCTTATTACATCAACTGAGGTAGTGTTTGATTGATTTTTAGTTCATTTAATCATGTATTGATTTAATATAAATATATTGATAAATATGTCAGGAATGAAGTCGATTTTTCATTCAGCTAACACCATCGTTATCATGTGCGGTTGATCTACAATGGTGTAGTGGTTGGGAGTATGGGTGATTTAGAACTAGTTAAACCTTAAATCAAAAAATTGTTAACCCACTGGTTAGTAATTATGTTAAGAATTCTGTTTAGTGACATTTTGTTACACAACTGTTATCTATGTAATTAGAAAATAATGGTTCTAGCCTAGTTGGATTTGAGAATTCTAGGACCAGTAGCCTATGGTTATTTCTACCCATGAAGTTATGATTATTTCAACAAGGTTTTTGACCACCTCTTGACAAAAGAGTTGTTTTCAGATTAGGTAGATCCAACTAGTATCGAAAAAAATAGTTGCTGACCTTCGTAATGATTCACCTCAAAATCCATTGGAACATCCCATGATATATTTAGGAATTCCTTCATCCTAACCCCTAAAATTGGCCTAGATCTCTATTTTTATCCTAAATTAAAACAAAATTACGTATTTCTTTGAAAACATAACCTATGAGAGTTACATGAGGAATCCATATATTATATTTCATTCGTAAGGTTACTAGTTTTTTCAACATTTCTCAATGGGTTCAACCACACTCTATCATTATAAAAATACATTGTAACTAGTGTAGTTTGTGACAATTTAAAGTTCTAACTGGATCAATTGTCATGTAGAATCAATAATGTTGTATGGGTTGGTAAAATTTGGTGATGTTTTAGGGGACTTGTTGGTTTGTAGGAATAGGGGCCTTTAGTCCGAATTTGGAATTACCTCACACACACTTTCTCATTCCCATTTTCATTTTAAATTATTTTTCATATGGACTATTACTTGCATCCACTTTTTTCTATTGCATGAAATATGGGCCTTTGACTCATTCAAGGTTTTTTGAGACTTGTGAAATTTTTATTTATGAACAAGAGATTGATTGATATATTTATTCACACCATCATACTATTATGGCTAATCATAACAATATTGTGCCTCACAACCCTCAAAACCATTAATATGATCCACAAAGAAATGATAAAGAGAATCCAACACTGTAGGAGCACACCATTATGGACTATGTATTACCATCCATTAGTGGTGTTGCGATCATCATCATTTATCACCCCATCTTGGCGCATACATTCATAATTAATCCAAAAATAATTAATATGATCTATAACCACGGAATATTTAGTGGTATTCAATGTGATCATTCATATTATACTATTTATAGTTTCTTATAAGTTTCTAAAACTTTTAAAAGTTATGGTATGCCTCTTTGATGTGTTCAGACATACATTTTTCCATTTTTCATTGTGTGAAAGAGCCAAGGATTAGCTTAAAATCTAGGCTGTTAAACCCATTATGAATTCAAAAAATCTATCAAATACATTATTATAATGATATATCCCATTGATAAAAACCATGATTCTAAGAAACAAGATATGTAAATTCACCTATTTGGATGGAGAATCAGGTTGGGATTCTTGGAATCACTTCAAAGAGAAACATTGAATGTGACCAAATCATGGAATTTATGTGTGTCTACAAACTGAAACAGTTCACCAATAAATTGAATCATCTTTACATAATATATTAGATCCCACTACTGATGGAAGAATCATGCTCAAAAATTCCGAAATTTCAAGATCACTGTTAGATGAAATATAGAAAAATGACAGTTTGTAGTAGAGTGACCATTGAGCACCTTGATGTGGAATTAAACAGTTGTAATAGATCACCCACCTTGCATCCCACATCAATGCACTCACAATGAAGCTAGAAGCAGTTTAGCTACATTCCCTAAAACTTCCACTTCCTTATCTGGTTATGTAAATCGTGGCCTATGAAATGTGAGGTGGTCTATACCCATTCTAGGACTGTAGTTTTGGAATTGATGAACCAAAAAAATAAATATTATAAAATTGTAAATTATAATCAGCAAAACCAAAAATTTCAATAACCCCAACAATTAAATGATTAATATTGTCAAAAAATACTCAATCAAAACCCACAACAACCCAATAAAAGTTAATAATAACTGGGGTGTGGTCATATTATAAAATAATATCAAGGACCACTAGGGTACCTACCTCATAATACATCTCCTAGACCTCAATAATAATTTCATTAAAAACAATTCCCCCCTAGAGATTAGATATTTCAACCCCAAAAATAGTATCAACATGCTCCACTAGGGTATCCAAAAATATCCCCAACTCATTAATAAAATCATGGAAAACATCTGACCACGTTAGTTCAGAATGAATATAAGAGGATGACAACCCATGAAACTATGTTACATAATCTAGGGGATTACCTCCAAACTCATTAGCTCATGGTGGAAAAAATATCAAAGACTCTTCCAGACCAAATACTGGGTACACTTCTTAGTAATAACAATACTAATCCTAGAAAAGAGGACATATGTATTGTCTTTATGAGTGAAAAAATGATGAATTTTAATCAGACGTGCATATGTGATAAAAAGATTATAGATGATCCTGAAATACAAGTGACATGGAAATAAAGTGATAACATCACTCAATAATATGGTAATTAACTAAATATGTAATCAAATAAAACTTTAGAATCTCCTATAAAATAGAAACATAAAAGAAAATACTTTTATGTGTATCCTCCACCATATTAACCCCTTCTTCGCTTTCTACGGATAATGCGACAATGCATGATAGAGGGAAATTTAAAAAATATTGGATATTTTTAAAACCTTACAAATAAATATATCCATTGAAGTGTTAATCATTTATATGACTAATAATAAAAAAATCATGATTTAATTTTATCTAATAAAATAAAAATGGATGTCCTAGGAGTCATCTCTTGGAATTAAGAGTGTTATATTTTCATTCAACATAAGTCCACACGAAAGATACAGGATCTTGGAAGATTATCGATTCGATATAATATCAACACAAATGAATTATGAAAATCGTTTTGTTACATATTTACAAGTATAAATCTCATTCCTATTATTGTATTCCAAAATGTAGGTCTCAGTGATTCTAAACCAATAAGAGTTAAACTTGAACCGGCTACCCTATCAGTCTAGTACCCTCAAGGACTTCTCGAGGATGTTTTTGTAAAGGATGTAAAATTTATTTTTCATAATAAAATCCTTATGTTGTATATAGAGGAAGATAAAAATTTCCCCATTATTATAGGGAGTCTATTTTTAATTTCAAAAAAATGGTGTATAGATGTAAATTAGGGAATAATGATTTTCAGAGTTGTTATGAACAAGTAATGTTTCTTTTGGTGAATGATACCAAAAAATGTGATGATTTGATTTTCAATCCATATTTATAATCAATGAAGAAGATGGTTATAGGACCACTTAGAATGATATAGATACCCCATATCCTAAAAAATATACATGTAGTGATTCAGTGGATGTTTGTTATAGTGGATATATGATAAGGGATACCATTCCACAATTTATACCCTCAATCATCAATACACCTATGTTATAATTGAAGCATCTTAAAAACATAATGCAGTACTCGTTCATTGAAACTACAACCAAAATTTTAGTTATCATCAGTTTAGAGATGAATCAAATACAAGAATACATACTAATTTATGTCTTGAAAAGGAATAAAAACTCAATTTCTTGGGTGTGGTCGACATCTATTAGATCGATCCCATGTTTCTCACACTCACAATTTTGAAATAGGGAGGTGTTTAACCAATACATAAACATTAGAAGAGGCTCATTCAACTGATGAAATAATTATTCTATAGGGTAGTATTAAATCATCTTAATGATGGTATAATATTTTCCATCACTAATAATGGGTGGGGGAGTATGTTGTATCACATCTTGAACCAAGGATTATTGACAATTATTAAAAACATTGAATATTATTAATATCAAAATTAAATATTACTAGATGGTGAGAATATGTTTACTATAGATAAATCAACACACTGAATCGAAAAGACCATTTTACCCCCGAATCAATCCACTGATGGTTTATTGATTATTTGGGTATTAATGGTATTCTTTTCTTGAGGGATATTTTGGATACAATCAAATTGCAATAAACAAACATATTTTTCAAAAACCACATTCATAGGTCCTTTCAAAATCATATCCTATTGAATGTTGTTCGTTGGTTAGTGAATTGAACCCTAGAAATTTAAATGTTGTATGGACCACATTTTCCAGGATTCGGTAGAGGATTTTTAAGATATTTTTATGTTTTAATTCTCAATATTAGGAGTATATTGTGAATTCAGCCTAAATAATTTGAAGATATTTTTGTAGTGATAAATAAGGAGTTTACTAGTGTTAAACATGGAGAAATTAGATTTTATGGTCAATGATTGAAATTCCTTTGAAAAAAAATCCACGAATGGAACGGATATCAATCCTTAAAAAGTAAATAGATTAATGATTTACCTAAACCCATGAATGTGATATGTATACCTAGTTTTCTAGGCCAGAAAATATTTTATCATCTCTTCATCCAAGATATTTCTTGAATAGAACTCAAACAAACACACCTATTGTCTACGTACAATACATTTGATATCACTCAAGTGTGTAGGTGGTCATTCAACACATTGAAAAAATTCTTGGTGTCCACTGTATCATACATTCATCTGATTATGATAAGGACATTAATATGAATTTTTACACCATCAATTTTATTATTTGTGATTTTGTTGGACAATGGGTTGGACACATATTCCTCCCCATATAATATTCCATTGATACCCTAGAGGAAGTTTATTTCAATTATAAGACCATAAAAATGAGATAATGGAAGTGGTATTTTATTTTGATAAATTTTTATCTAATTTCAACCCTTATAAAGTAGTGTTTTATATAGATCATGCAGCCCTATACTACATGTTGATAAAAAAGGATGCAAAACCACAGCTAATACAATTTTTACTTTTAGTAAAATAATTTTATATGGTCATAAAATAAACAAAAGGCCATACAAATTAAATTTTTACCACATATCTAAATATCTACTTCTAAGTATTGAGGATGATAAAATCATGTGTATGAGAATGAGTTTCACAATAAAATAAATTTTATAATAAATATGCAAGAACAAATATGTTATTATTATTTTTAGAACTATCTAACAATGGTATATCATTAAAAACACTTCTCCTATCAATAGAAGAAGAATTTCTTGGTTAATAATTCACACTATTATTGGGAAAACCCAATATTACCTAAGCACTGTGATGATGGATTGACGCAACATTTAACTCTAGAGGGTGAAATTCAATGATTACTTGAAATGCATCTCACATAAATAGATATAGGAAATCAGAGGAGAGAATTAATTGTTGTTAAAATCATGAAAAGTGGACTGTATTGGATCACACTCTATCAGAATATGAGGATATTTTTATATAAGTGTTGCTGATTCACGTAGATGAGATCTTCTAGAAAAAGAAACAAAATGACTCAATACACTATCCTTGAAGTCAAAATATTTTTTGTATGGGGAATTGATTTTAGGTTCTGATCACCTAATTCTTATGGGATGTATTACATTATAAATGTTGTGGATTACATTTTGGTGTGGGTAGAAGTGGAATCCACCACCACGACATAGTGAAAGTGGTCATGGATTTTTTTATGAAAAATAACTTCTCCAAATTTGAATTTCACTGATTACTAACTAGTGATCAGGGAAAGCACCTAAAAAATATTATTTCAAAAGAAATACTTGAAAAACATGGAACACAATAAAAAACATGAACTCATTTCCACCCACATACCATTAATAATGTTTAATTTTTGAATTAGGATATAATAAAAATTCTATAAAAATATTGAGTAAAATTTGGAATGATTAGATTCTAAAATTGGATAATGAACTAAGGGCATATCACATAGTACATAAAAAACCATTTAATATAATTCAATATGGCTTGTATATGGGACTACATATCACCTATTTATGTAATTAGATCATTGATCTAATTGGGAAACCAAAAAAACTAAACTTGGAAGCTAAAAAATCCATTTAAAAAATATTACGAAAAATGGTTGTGTTGGAAGGGATTGATGGGATGCTTATGAAAATTCCCAAATTTATATTGAAGAAATAATAAAATTTCTTGACCCAAAAATATAGTGATGGGTATTCATACCAAGGTATTTGTTTCTACTATTTAATTACAATATGAATATATTCCCAAGAAAACAAATATTCTTAGTGTCGAGACCTTTTGATGTTTACTATGTTTTCCCCATTAGGATGATTAAAATCCAAAGAGGTGATGGATGACCCTTTAAGGATAACAATCACAAATAAAAAATTTATCAAGAACCATTTCAAGATGGGTTTGTTCCTTTATTAAATTTTATTTGAATTTATTCTTTTCTAGATCTACATGTTAAATGAGGTACAGAATTGGATTAAATCCAAGATAGATTCCATAGTTTATAGTAGGTTTTTTGATGGTTTGGATCAATCAACACTGTTGGTAGCATGTTATAGGATCTTGGTCAAAAGATGAGAAAATGTGATAATTCACATCATGTAAATATTACATGAAGTTATTATATTGGGGTATGTGAAAATCAATTATTTAATTTTACACATTAGTAATAGTATACACAATATTAGAATAGTATGATGCCTTTTTTAGCTAGGAGTATAGGGCTCATAGGCTCTCATAGACCCCCTCAAATCATCATCCTTCCTCCATCTCCCATATGACCACCAACTAGTCCAACTCTATTATTACCCTATTTACTATCTATGTGGAACATTTGGATCATTTCCCTCTATTCCACGATCATTCCATATATCCATAATGTCTTACACAGAAATTGTTGGTTCTATATCTTCAAAACATGTTCCCCAACACGGCTATCAGTATCCACCCAAGCACTTGACATTGGATCCACAACCTCCACCCATAGGTCCTTCAATTTTATACACAATATTAGAATATTCCACTCACATAACCTCCATCCACTCCCACTACAATTCCAGCTAGTCATAGGGTGATTTACAATAGGTTAACAAGCACCCATTCCTCCAATTTTTTGAGTTTTATATTTTGGTTCGATTGATCTATCTTCATAAAAAGTCTACGAGGACAACTAGACCCTCCACCAAGCTATTCATGAGAAGAGCCTCAAGCATGAGGAGTTCTTAGAGTTCATTATTCATATACATTATTCAATAATTATAGTGTAATGTATGGACGCATATCGAGAGATATTATTGGAGTTCCAAGCCATGTTGGAGCATGATGTTGTGTAGAACAACATTCATATCAATGGCTGACTTTGTGAGTTAAATGGCATATTTAGACATTTTTCTCTATATTTATACTATTGAACTGATGCTTATCCTTATTAAGCTTATATGAGTATTGATATAAGAATTGTAGATACTCCACTAAGATGAGATTTGTTATCCCATAACCCCCATAGCTTTCATGACCCATGTACAGAGAAGGGAAACCAGCTGCATGATTGATTTGACGATTTTTTTTTTCCAAATCCTTAATCAATATTTTCTCTCTTTGAACGCAAAATAGTGGTGGTTACAGGGTTGTCTCTCGAGGAGGTTGTTGTGGGAGTTGTAGTGTTGTCACATTTGTTTTGGTAATTTTTGCAAGATATTAAAATCGGGGATCTGCTCAACATTTTAAAAATATTATTTAACTAAATCACAAGAAACTAAAAGTGAAAAGTATAAAAATTTATGAAAAATAAAGTGGTTTGAAAATCAGATTTAAAATAGTGGTCACAATCAAGCTTCATCCTCGAGGACACAAACCTCTTCCTCTTTTAAAAATGATATCACAATTGAATCTATAAATTCACCCAAAGGATCCCCATGTAAACACTAATATTTTTATAAATATCATATTAAGATCATAATATTATTGTTTTCTTTCCTATTGAAGTGATTCCATTACATGAAAATCTCCAATCGATAAAACCCAATTGAAGCTGCTAAGATCACAGATATGATATTTCAAAAGAAGTTTATAAATAGAAATCGATTGATTAACTCATAGATAGGAGAACGATCCAGCTAATTTGATGAAAAATATCTTGAATAAGTAAAATGATCGCATTCATTGAAAATTATATGTTCAAAATAAATTTGAAGGGAAATTACACGATAATCACACAACATGAAAGATAGAGTTGATCAGGTGTCGTTGTCCACAACCACTTGGGAATTAGTTTTTCATAATTAGGACAACCTCTCACACCTCCATTGTAGCCTCAATGTTCTACCTCTCTATAATGTTCTTGACCTCCCCCATGTATATGAATGGCTCTGAATGGTTTAGAGGCGTTTTAGTGATTTCTTACAGCTCTGTCTTGTCCAGAGTGCTCTAAAATAGTGGTCAAAAGCTACCATTTATAGGTATCCCCATCGAATTGTTGGTCCTTTTTAATTTAATATTTTTCTATACATCGACTGGGTCACACCGTGTACTTGGGGTACACTATGTGTACCATAGATCCATTTTCTCCACCACGTACCATAAATATCATATGCAGGTATGATTGGTTGACTCCCTACATGATGTGTACATTCTATTCATGGTCTGTTCTAAAGTTATGACATGTCTTGAGTAAATATTATAAATACCAATGATTCCACCTTACATATAGTGAATCTTAATCTCACCCATGAATGGTGGGACTAAGGAGGTTCTCATGGGTGTTTCATTCAGATAGAATTTATCATTTTATCCACTAAATCGAGAGTATGTTCTGTCAATGGGGCCAAAAGGTTTTCACTCCACAACAAGAAATAGGTGAAGAGTGCTTAATGTATATTGATGAGGGTCAGTTCCATCACTCATCTTGCACATCATATTTGTGTTTTATATTCCATTCATCTGAGTTCCTCTAAGTGGAATATAGATTCCATTATTATGTTATTTCTTTAGAAGGTAGGGCTTCCCTAAAAGGTAAGTGTGATATAATTGGACCCCAATGTATTTTGTGGTGGCTCATGTATAGCTAGATTCTAATGCTCCAACTTCTGAGCCAAATTACTTTGCTTCCACCCATTCCACCTACACCACTTCTCCTAGTCCTTCTCAACTAGCTACTTCTATTCCACCATCCCACCCATATGCTCATTCTCCCAACACTACACCCCCATCTCATTCAACAATTAAACCACCATTATCCATAGACAATTCTTCCATTTGATAGAGTATTATAATGAATAAGAGTTGAATTTTTTTTAATTTTAGTATCCCCTTTACCCAAGACCCCCCATTTTACCATAGTTTCCACACCACCACACCTTGAATTTACCAACCCACAACCTTTATATATTGACCCCACATCGACTTCCATTCCCACCATATCCTTCATAGTCCCACTACCCACCCATGTCGAAATTCTAATAAATATTGCACACCATAATTCCCAATGGGTTTCGTTTTTAGTGTTGGATTGATGGGAAAATGGTGATGCCTTATATTATTTATCTAAGGAAGAATTAATCAATAAAACATATATATATTATTCTATATTACGAAGTAATACCTTGACTCCACCTATTATGTATAAGACTACTACCATCACCACAACACCATCTATGGAAATTGTTCCACCTCTATCTGCCATAATAACTACAATAGATGTGGTGGGGTAGATCCTAACAATGACTATTCAAGAGGATCCTTCTATTGCAGATAATGGTGGGGCCTCCCCCGCTTTTAAGTATATTCAATTCATTCCCCCCATTGTAATCTATTTTGGGTGTATTTTTATAGTCTATGTATTCCATGTTCCGGGTTGTACCATGTATTTTATCAAATGTATGTTATAGTTTTTTTAACTACAAAAATTCATTAAATTTTCATTCTTACTAATTCATACCTTAGGATATGTCTTGAGCTACTTCATATTCCATGGTTATAGATAATTCTATTAGACTACCAGACTACCTCCCTTATATGGTATTTTCTCTATTCAATGATATACATGGATATCTCCATGAGCATCATCTCTGTACTATACAATATTCCACTACATGGATTTTGTGGATGCTCCATTTAGAACATGAGATCATCGTTCAACCCATTCATGAGGAGGTAAACCCAACTGAATTACTACATGATATCAATGATGCAACTCCAATTACATTCAATATGAAGAGGAAATATAATTGATGGGCCCATCTACTTGATCTGTGTCCATACATTTAGATGCAAACATCATGTTCGCACTTTATGGGAGGCGAACCATATTTTTTATTTTGTTTATTTTCTAAAATTTTCATTTATTTTAACATATTTTCGTTCATATTTCAATTATTTATCTATTATAATTTTATCCTCCCCATGTAACATGCATTGATCTTCATTTATGAAAAATATGTATACATTTTTTCTTAATAATTTCATTTGGATCATATTCTATGTTCTAATTGATTATCTAGTGTAAGTGTTTTTTAAAAAAATTAATTTTATCCATCTATATACATGATATCCATAATTTCCCCCAATGAATTCTATTTATAGTTATCTCTTTATACCACACTTCAAATTCATAGTTATCATCTCTAGTCTGTCTATGATATTCTCTCTTTATCTCCCATGTCACTTTCCAAAAATGCACAAACACTATTTCATTTTTTAGGGGTAGGAAATTATTGAGATTTATTGTGTTTGAGGTTTTATTATTATATGTTTTCATTAGTTTATGATAATTTTTTCATTGAATGTATGAATTAAATTGAAATCTAATTACAACCATTTAAATGAATGGAAAAAGTTTGAATGGAAAATGGTGTAATCTATTTTTATTCTCTCAAATAATATCATCATGAATGCTGATGTGATTAATTGACTTCTAATTATCATTTCATGAAAAACAATTGATTGAATTTTTACTTGTTGTTATTCTGTATGTGATTACCATAGTTTTTTATTCATGTTTAGTGAGATGATTATAGACCTACAATGTAATATTCATTTCAAAGGATATATCTTGAGAGATACAAGGGGAATATAAACCTATTCGGACTCATATTAGAATATTTTAGAGGATATGATTTAATAAATAAATACCTAAAATGAATGAGGAACTATTTATTGATTCATTTATCTAGAAACCATCCTATACATTTATCTGTCTACATCCCAAAAAATTCATGAATGACTTGTTCATATTGATATATGTTTTAAACCAATTTGATCACTTCCTACCCTTCTCATGATATAATTTCATGGTTTTCACCTAAATAATTGTGCTTTAGATGGTTATTACTGATTGAAATTGTCCTATTATTACCAATGAGATATACAATGACTTTTTCACCTAATCTGAGAGACATGGTCCTAGGTTCTTTTGATATGCCATTCATGATTATCTAGTTATTATATATAAACATATATAATTTTAATTATCTATTAATTAGTTAAAAATCATACTTACTAGGCAACTAAATTATATAATGGATAATATTTAGTTTGGTGATTGATGTGTTATCTTTCATAAACATGAATTTGGAAAAAAGATTGAAAAATAAAAATAAGAAACATAATACATTGGTTACAGTTTTATGACAGATCCATGGAATTTTATTTTTCTTTGCAGAGTATGAAGATACATATTTTTAGTGTATATTTCTCATTACATTATTCTTGATGATATTGTATTGTACTTGATATTTTACCCTCCTTTTTTAGATATCTTTTTATTATCCACCGACCTACCCTTAGCTGTAGATTCATTTGATTTTTATTCCTAAATCCATAATGATTAATTTTTTGTTAGTAATTACTGATAAAATATGTTAGAACATATTCCAAACTATGGTTTGGAACACATATTCATGGTATGAGCATAACATCAATGACATTTTACCTTTAATGATGAGAGAAAATTTATCGGGATGTAAATAGAAATATGGATATAGCTTTTATGGAACACATAAAAAATTCTAATTGAAGGAAGAAAATATATGAAATAAGAACATAACCATGATCCATGTTGGATTTTATTTTTTGTTGTGATTCTAGAAAATTTTCTTTTTCTCATAACACTTAGTTTCATATTTTTGGATGAAATGCATGTTTCTTGTTAAAAATTATTTACTTTGGAATCCTTGTTGAGATGATTTTTTCATGACAAAAATCAATTATTTATGTGTGGGGAAATTCGAAAAGATAAATTCATATATATTAATTGGATATATGTAATTAAGAAATATTCATGATTGAATTAATAATACATTGGTTTATTTCTTATTTTTAAAAGAAATATGAACCAAATTATCAAAAGAGTAGCCACTGTAATATCAGAAAATTCAGATATAATATGTCTTGAATCATGATAAAAACATAAATTACTCATTACAAGGATACCTATATACTGAATTCCAACTTGTGAAACTAACAAAAATAAAAAATCCTTGAAGCTAAATAAATACACATTGTGAACTCATTACATGATGTAAATGTTTTCAATTCTGAATACGTAGAAAATTCAATCCATGCAATCTATAAGATAAAATATTTTTGAATAATTTTGTTGATCTGAGTACATGATTTTTATTTTCATTACACTTTATAGATGTTTTGGGGAATAAGTAATTTAATGGAATCCCACTATGTGAAAAGTTTACACATTATAACAAATTTGTGCTTAAATATATCAACATACTAATGAGACAAAACAAATAGACAAACTTTTTACCATTCTTATAGGATTTATTCAATGAACCATTACAATTGAAATTTTGTTCCCTTTATTTTTTTGATTTTTATATTACTTTTGTTTCCGCACATCATTCAAAGTCTCGTTGATTTTTTGATGGTGTTTCAACTAATGTTCAATTACAACTATTGTTTCAACCCTAATTATTGGGTTCCTTTTCTTGTTACTCCAATCCAGTAAGTGTTTCATTGATGATTAATTTGTTAAATAATTTATTGATTTAATTTAAATTGATTAATAAAAATTTAAAGCATTATGTAGATTTCCTTTTTGTCTAATAATATAATTATCATGCGTAATGAATATTATGGGATAGGGGTTGAGAGTTAGGGTGTTTAAAACAAGATTAATCTATAAATCATAACATGATATCCCTTTAGAAAATAATTAGGTAAATAATTCTGGTTAATAAAATTATGTTACCAAACCCAGATCTTGGAAATTACAATTTATGAACCCTAACCTAGTTGGAGTTGATAAAGATATGACCAATATCCCATGATGCTTTCTATAATTGAACACAATTTTATTGAACCAATGTTATTAACTAACTCTACATTAAAGTGTAGTTTCATGATTATTTTGACTCACCTATTTGGACCAAAACCAATGGGTGACCTCCAAACTACTTATCAACCTAATTCATATGACTATCCCAACATATATTTTGGAATAGCTTTACCAATGCCCTGAAATTGACCCTGATCACTCTTCATCATCTAAATTGAAACCAAAAATTGTAAGTAATTGTAAACTAATCCTATGAGAGTAACATGATGAATAAATCTATCAGGATATAAATGATTGTTTAACATATTTTCCATATTGTATATTTGGGATGAACTACAAACTTTAGCAATGATACACCTTTATAGCTACTGTAGTTTCAGACAATTTAAATCTCTAATATGACTGACACCCATGAGGAATCAATAACATTGCATGGGCCAGACATAATGTTATAGTTTTATTATCTCTTGAATTATATTATTATTATAATTTTAATTTTTTCTCTTGATTCATCTTTATAATTATTATTGAATATTGAAAATCAAAAAGTAATCACATCATTTGGGGGAGACGGTAGGATGTGGGTTCGCCTGAGCGACATTAACATTTCCCTAACATGTGAATGTTTAATGAAGTGGACAGTGAATTAATTTTCTTGAATCCATATCATTTCATATATATCACACACACAAAGACATAGATATATATATATATATATATATATTAAATTTATCATTTTTTATATTCCATGTAAATAGTTAATGAAAAATGTATCACTTAGCTTCGCGATGCGTTAATCCACCATACACACAAACACCGTCACCATTTATTCAATGGATGGTATGATAAGAAACTATATGATATATTTATTTTAATGAATGAATAACATGGATTTAATATAATATATTAAAATCATATTAATCTATATTACCTTCCTTGTATTTGTAAGTGAAAAATGAATCACATTACATTGTGAGATGATAGTTTTTCATACACACGAGCGACATTATCATATTCCCTACAAAATGTAAAGTAAGAAGGTATATATAATATTATAATTATAGAGGTATATTTAAATTATTAATAAAATATGTAAAAATAAAATACATTGGAATATCTAATTGTGGAAGGCAGTGATTGATAATTAATTTCAAATGTTTGTCATATGGCAGTCCGCCGTATAGACTATTGATAGTTCTGTTTCCATTTGATAGTGGAATAGAAGGTTACAGGTTATTAACTTATCACAAAAACAAATCATTTAATGGAATATAATATGTTTATTATTTTATAATTATTTAATAATATTTTAATGAGGTGTATGAAGAATCAAAATAAATCGCTCAGTTAATGACGTACCAGTTTTTTCGAACAATATCTTTTTGTTTTCACCGAAAGTCTTATTGTTTTGGAATTGTAAGAAAAAAAAGACAAAATTATGATCGAACATAATCAATGACCTTTTTTGTGTTGTTATTTTCTAAAACAATGAGTTTTGGTTTTGTGAAAAGTAGAGGAGTGGTGGTGGCGTTTTATAAGTGGGTGTGAGGACCCACTAAGAAATTTTGAAAACAAAGAATTCCACACACAAATTTCTCTTGATAAAAGTATCCGAAATGGACCATTTACAAATATTAAAAGATATAAGGTCAAAATATAATCATAAAATAGTAATTATAAATGTTTTATGTCCTTTTAACCCTAATCTTTTTAATTAATCCGAAGGTAATCCTGTTCTATTTTTATCCCGGGAAAATAATTTTTAATATTTTTAATATTTATTGTGGTCAAAAATTAAGATTAAATTATTAGATAATATAAATTATTAAGAATAAAAATATTGAAACAAATTTTCCAAATTCAAATCAATTAATTGGAATAATATAATTTCAAATTAATCTGTTGACGTGATAGAAATGTGGGTTTTCAAGAAGTGTATTTTTCAAGAAAATAATGATTTTATATTAACTGTAAGACTATTGATCAAACTTATATGATGTTAAATTGATATTAATTGATATATAATCTTAAAATTTCATTTAAATCATTCCTCATTACCAGTTTTATTAATTAATTAAAAAGGATAAACACTATGTAATTTTTAAAAGCTTTCAGAACAATTCTGTTTTTAAACCCAAAATTCTTGTTATACTGAAATACAATATAATGATTATTTAATTATAATAAATTTCATATAATTTAACTAAATAAAATTTTATTTTATTTTAAATAAAATTGAAACAATAATGGTACTAAATTTATAAAAAATAAACAATAATTTTATAAAAATATATCTTTCACTATTCACTTAAAAATTTATATTTTCTAAAAAATACCAAAATTTCACCATAAATTGTTTTGGACATGAAGTGGTTGGTATTGAATTTTTATTCATAAAATAATTGTTTAAAATTTGTTAAAAATAATTTTATATTATGTGTGTAAAGCGTGAAAAAATCGCGTTTTAGAAATATAAAATTGCTTAGAAAAAAATTAATTTTTTTTATGATGGTTGTTATTTTATTTCAAATAAATAGATAACGATTGAATATATTTTATAATTTTATTAATTATATAATTTTCATAATTTATTTATTCATATTCATACATTCTAACATAACAATAATGTCATAGTGATCATGTTTAAATAATAATATTTTAATTCATTATCACATTTCATTTAAACCCAGTGATGCGTGCATTGAAATCTATTGAAGAGATTGAATTTATTTAAAAATTAATATTTTCTAAATTCCTGAGGTCTTACAATATCTTAAAATATTTATATTTCATGTCATATACATTATCCAATATGATGATCATATTTTAAAATCATGGGGTGTTCTAATATATAATTTATTTTATTTACTGTACTTAACACACCACCAATAGTTTTCCTCGATTAAAAACCCAATGTCGAATAAATTTGTTTCAAACCTAGGCTAAACCCCATTCTATTGATCAATCATGGTCTTAGATTTTTTATCTAAGGTCACAAATATTAGAAAAACAATTTATTCTAAAAAAAATGTTCACAAGTACTTTAGTATGTATAAATATTTTTAATATATTAATGATGGGGTCCCACGACACCGAAACACCATGCCGACTTCGTGGAAAAATATTGTGATATATATTTAAATATTCAAAGGACTAAAACTAAAAACCTAGAGTCATTATCCTATGATTTTCTATAGAACATATAACTATTCATTGAATAACCATTGTATGATAATACATGTACAAATTGACCTCTGGATAACCATTTGTGTAATTATAAAATTCAATTCAGATTTTCAAATAACTCTTCAAAAACTCTGTTTCGAAACCATCCTCTAAAATTTTTATTATGTTTATTTAATATCAATCTTTCAATCCATAATATATTCAAATTTATATGAATTTTTTTTAGATTCATTGTATGGTAAAACCTCTATTTTATTATATAAACCATAAGTTGATTTAGATCCTACTATTTCATGGTAATTATGACAAAATTTCTTCTGGTAATTCCATTACCCACCAGGCAACTATTGTGGTATGATTTTGGGAGACGAATTCTATCAAAAACATATAGATAGTTGTTAAATAATTCAATGAATTTCTTAATAAAATATTTAACTAAAATACATTGGTCTGGTTGACTTTTATTTTTAATTTAACATTTCAAAATCATCTTATACCTTTCAATACGACATATCATTTTGTAATTTGTAGGACCACATAACTAGATCCGTCCGACTAAGTGAACCACAACGTGAAACATTATATCAAATAATCATGGGGATATGATGATATATAATTCAATTAATTTTAAATAAATTTACTTTTTCTTATATTGAAACATCTTCAGGTCTATAGAATTTGGGAGGTGAAATATATTTTAGTTCATGATAATATCATTCACTCAAAATTGTTTTATTGAAATTTGGTCTACAGAGGGTAGATTAGATCACTATGAAGACAATAACATCAGGATCTCTCTATGGGATAGAGGACTATTAGATGTTCAAATATGTTGATGGATTTATAAAGAGGCATTCATGGTAATGATATTGAGTAATAAGGGGGTTAAATAGTATTTATTTTTGTAGAGGAGGTCATGCCACATTTATTTGGATTATGATAGGGCATGGTTAACTTTTTAACCTATTAAATCATATATTATTTTGGAGTGAGACATCTTTTCTATTTGTGTTAAATAGAATAATTAATTTTGAAGTGGATAGTTTGGTGATTATTACTTGTAATTTAGTATTTTTTTTGTAATGTCTTATATGAACTCATGAACACTATCAAATATAGAGTGTTTCTCCAATATAATATATATTAGTTATCCAAAAAAATTAATCTACTGTGTTCCTAATAGATTTAAAATATTTCAATTGAATTAATTTTCTCATATTTTGAGTAATGGTGTGTGTTTTTTAGAAGGAAAACATAGTTTTGTGAGTAGGTTGAAAAGTATACATACTTGTAGTACACATAGTAGATGGAAATTACTGAGGCTTGTTTTAATATATAGTGATCTACACCAAACCACTAGTCGACCAAGGAACCTCATGTTTTTGGTTCTATAAGAAGAACAAGTGTAAGGTGTTTCTTCCCAATAAGTGGTATCAATGAGTTTTTTAAGAAGTGCATGTTTCATAATTTATTAATGCCCAGAGTATATATTGATTTCAGATAGAGTTCAATTTCTCTTAATGATGTGACAGAATATGATAGAATGGTTTGGGTATCCTGGTTTGAAAGAATAGATTTTTTATTTTGTAGAATATAGTTCTCTACTCAATAGTGTTTCCTCAAAGAATGTGGAAAAGGAATAATGGGAATGAATGGACTAGAAATCATAGGCACATGTGATGATGTATTTGTAAATGAATTTTTTATATAGAATTTCTGAAATAAATAAAATAGAATAAGGGATAAATTCACTAGTGGAACTGTATGATAATCTTATCATATTGAAAAAAGTGTTCATGATGTGGTGGTTCATTAGATTAATGTTATTAGGAGGAAAAGTTTCATTAGATCACATAAATAATTTCTATATGACATAAGGGAAGATTAAATTGGTGATGGTGAATTTAATAGATGATGTTTTAGAAGTTATAATATTATCATATCTTATGAACCATTTAGATGAAATGGTTTCTAAAATCATTAATTCTTGTTGATAAATATATTTCGTATTGGATGATATCCTGAAACTGATCTTGAATGAGGTCCTCAGGTATTGGTAAGTCTAAGAAACAGCTAATAATTCTCACAATGACGATGGATGAGGAAAAATAGTATTTAAAGTAGAAAATATATCATAGTAATACATTAGTGGATAAATCATTGGATAATATATGATTAAAGTCAGCTAGTATATACCCTATATGATAGATGTTTAGAAAAAGTGGACACTTCAATAAGGAATCTCGGAGTCATAAATAAATTACATGAAGAATGATAACTTAAGGTAGCTAAAATTCTATTTGTTAAATATAAAGAGATAGTAGACTATTTCTCAGTATTAGTATACTAATGGAGACATAGGTATTTGACTCCGATGCATTATTACCTTCAATGAGAGATCATGAGTGTATTGATAATTATATGTCAAACAGTGTCAACAAAGTAAATCTTGTAGACTATGAAGATATGGAGATCATTAAAATTCAATATTTGAATATCCAGATGAAACATTATGTTTCTTGAGGCCAAAAGAAGTTAGACATATTCTAGGGATATTGATGAACATAATTTTTTATAATAGCATAATGAACCATGCCATGGGGATAGAATTTAAAATGGACTCTTCAATGTGGATTAAGGATCTGTGGTGTTTTAAAGGGTTCAAAAATATGGGATATTATATTTGACCAATATCATATACACAATTTCATTGAAAGTAAGTTCATAATTGTAAAATGCTAGTGTTTGGCATTGTAGGCTCGTACTGCATAGATAGAAGAACATTAATGTTTTAAAAACTAAATTCATATTGAAGCTTGACCCTGTGAACTTCATAAGATGAAAAATATCAATGATAGAGAAACAAATAAGGGTTACCTTCAATAGATATGGATAGAACACTTGATCATGGATTATAGAATTTATTCACTCTGAAATTTAGTGACCATAGATTTTTTACATGGTTATAGGTTTACATTATTCTGTATTCTTTATTGATGAGTCTACAATAAAAATTTTGCTGTATTTTTTGAAGAATAATACGGATGTGTTTCAGGTTTCCATTCAACGGAAACCCATAGGGGAAAGGGTAATCTATATAAATTTTAAAATAATTCAGAATGAAAATGGTAGTGAGTACACTTGATACCATTTAAAGATTTTCTCTATGAAAAAAAGGACAAGGAGTCAAAAGATAATGATTGATTATCCATAATAGAACAGAGTGGTGAAGGTTTTGGGAACAACACAAGAACCAATCGGGAATTACAAACTTATTTTTTTTCTGAATCCCTATTTATTCAAACATATATATTATAGAAATCCATGAACAAAAGAAATATTTTAGATATCAATTGAAGAAACAACACAATATCCAAAATGCAAGATCGTCACAAAATGATTCAAAATTACATTATGTAGTTAAAGAATTGCGTTGGAATTAATGATTTATTCATTGTTGAATCTAATAGTTCCTATACTTTCTATCATCATTGAGTTATAAGAATAATTTTGATATTCCCTCTAATAGTCACCCACATGTGCACCATGAACCTTTGAGTAACACCATTGGAATCTCCAAGTTCCATGATGAAAGGTCATAAGACATTTACCATTCCCCTTTTATTGCCATGAGAATCACTTCAAAGAAGGAATTTCCTTTTTCTCTCTAGAATCGCAGGGTTTGGTGGAGATGGATACTCTCCAATATTGGGATAATTCTTGGATAGGATCCATTGAGGTCTTGAGAGGATTCTCCATATATCATTTTTTATTAAAAAATAAATTGATATTGTTAGGATTACAAATTATATAACTATGATTAAATACTTCTAGGATTAGAAAAATAATTATTACACATGGGACCTTATTAGTTTGATAATCCCTGATGAATAAAATTTCCAAATAAGAATAATAATAATAATATTTTTCCTGACATGAAAAAAACTCAAGGATTAATTGAATATTATTTCGTCAATAAATTGTTTAAACTTTATTCATATAATATTTAGTATTCATTAATTTTCCTTAGACCAATTAATTTCTATCGTAAATTTTTCCAAAATATTTATCAATACATGAATAATGAATAATACTTTAATAAACAAATATCAATATACAATTTAAAAAAAAGTATTATATTTACTAAATAAGAAATATATATATTAAATATTCTACTCACAAATATTCCATCAAATAACCAGATACTAAATATATGCAACCAAGAAAACATGAATAATTATAAAACCATGTAGGAGAATAACTTTTAATAAATATTTTAAATGATAATATTTGATTAAGGTTCTTGATATAATTAATGTGTGGACCTCTAGGCCCCTTTCTTAGTGGCATTACGGGATTCCACCCAATGTCTAAGGTTGTTATATTGAAACTTTCCATGGAACAGAAAGAGAAATAAGTTGACATCATAATAAAACAAAACCTCATAAAATGCTTATTCTGAAATATAATCATTTTATTCCTATATCTCTAAAAAATAAGGATTCATGAAGATAGAGACCCATGACTTTTACACATATTAATACATGATTTTAAACCCAAATATCCAAAAGTATAGTTGCATTGATCATGCAACCAAGTTTCATTTGAAGATTTGGTTCTGAATATATCAAAAGGAAACTAAAACATGCAATCCTTTTTTTTATTCTCTATAGTGAGCCCATAACTCCATTTGAAATCCTAAAATTCCATAGGATATCTGAGGGAAAACAAAAAATGAAGGGGTGATCTAAAAAATTATAGAAAGATAATAAAATTGATAAAGAATCATAAATATTAAGTCAATATTATATCATGATATCATTAAAGAGAAAGACCATGAGTTATAAAATGGGAACATAACATATAGGACATAGTATCGAAAAATAATGAAATCACAGGAAATTTTTGGTTATATATTTCATGATATAAACATGTGTAATGGATAGCATCCAAGACAATATAAAATGTATGAAAAACTCCCATAATGAAGTAGGTTTAATCCCTAATATTATATATAATGTCTCAAGAGAATAAATACTTTCCCAATGAAATGGGGAACTATCTATGAACAAACATACTAACATGTTAATGATTGATGTGTGTGACAAAAAAGAAATCAACCATAAGGCATAAAATTAAGAATAACCTATGGAAGTAAATTGGGTTACATAATCTTTCCATATCTCATAAAAAAATAATTTTTCTATGAATTCATTTGAAAAAAAACATAATTCATATTTTACACCATCAAATGTAAGGGAAATAAGCTAGTTATATAAGTGAAGTAAATATATACATTTTTTTTTGAAAAAATCACTCAATGATTCATTATAGTGTTTTTTTTGTTAATTTTGTTTTATTACATAGCATGTTACCTAAGTCAATTTTGGAGTTCATGATATATTATTTTCAAGAATTTTTTATAAATATCCAAGACAATGGAATGGATTATTTTGAGGTGGTACAGAGATTTTCATATACATGTTGGTGCCATTTCCTTGTGTTTTCCAATTTCTTATGGTCCAGAAATTTGAGGATGGCCCGAGCATAATGACAGTTGCATTTCTATGAATGTCTCATAAAAATATAGAAAATGAATGGATTTCACAAATATTGGAGTTTTGTGATGAAATTTATCTTAATTAAGGAATTTGATGTTAAAATGATAGGAATCATGAAGTTGTGTAGAACTTTTAATTTATGATAAAAAATGGTACATCATTGTGACTAAAAGAGGCTTTATGAATGAGAAAATTTTACTAGTGCTTCATAAATATTGATGGTTTGTGAAAAAAAATTTGTAGCCTTGTGAAAATGTAATAATGATTGTGAATGCTTTTGGAATTTGGGAGAACTTATAAAGCATCCTATAACCCCTTTATTTGAGTAGAGATCTTAGAGAAATGCTAAACAAAAATCCAAAGGCATTGAGTTCACAAACGTTGTTCATGATGTTTTTTCTAGTGAAAAATTTCATAAAGAAATTATGTTTCTAAATTCCATGAGATTTATTTGAATATTGTATGAATCATAAAATTATTCATGTTCAAAATTTCTATAAATATATGACCAAATTTTATTGAGATTCATGAAGGTTAAGTGGTATTTTTTAAAGTGTTTTAGATTCATGAAAGGAGGATATTTGACAAAGGATATTTTAGCTCTATGAAAGATGTGAGATTTGAGAATTTGGATTGGTTTGTGGCTCAGTATATAATAATCATTATTTGTATAGTTTCACAATGGAAATTATAGTTTCATGAAAGTAGTGACTATTTTGAATGTGTTGAGAAGTGATTTCACAATAAAACTGTAGTATAGTTATATTAGTCAAGTGGATGAAAGTAGGACATCAAAAGAGTATCTTCCTACAACTGTGGATATATTCATTATTTCTAACGAACGAACCTACATGTCTATAAACATTGTATAAATCCTTTTTGGATAACTGAGCAAAGAAAGAGGATTAATGTTACCCTTTCTACTAGTAGTGAGTCATCAAAGTAATGGTTAAGGGAGTGACCCTTGGGATGTACGAAGATTTCCTGAAATCTTATAAAGAAGTTATCCTTTGTATAGAAGTAATCTATCCCGAACCATTAATTGGTAATGAGAATTAGTGAATTAGTTACATTAACACATTTATGTTGTGTGATACTTGGATGTAGCACAGTAGAGGTGAACCAAGTAAAAATATTTATGTCCTTATTATTGATATATTTATTTTCTTTCAATGCATCATCATTAGATAAATTTGATAAAGATAAGATAAATGTAATAACTAAAAATAATACTATGTTTCCCATATAATAATTGGCCAATATTTAGTGGTGTAGGAAGAATTTTGAAAATAATATCCACACCATGATTCACCACCCTCTTAGGATATCTATGCTTCTTTTGGGCCAACCAATTAGTATCAGAGTATAAGTTACTTTTTCAGATTTATTTTATCTAACAAGGTTTACACTACTATTGTAATTAATGACATAGTTTACTCTTTTCTCAATGTTTCATAGAAAACGGTATTAATTCAAATAATAAGAAGAAGTGTGGTGGTGTCCCTTAGTGAGGTAGTGTCAATGGAATGATTATGAATGAGTTGATGGAAAATTAATATATTGAAGAATGTTTTGGAATAATCATAAATTGGAAATTTTTACTCATTCATTAATGATTTAAAAATGATTGAGAACATTATATTATAAGTAATGCTAAAACTATTGTTTGTGATGAAATTTCAAGAAGATTAACAGTTAATGTTTTCCATAAAACAAAAACAATTCTCAAAAATTTACTAAAGAAAATAAATCTAAATATATCAAAAAATAGTTGTATAAAATATAATTTAACATGTTTAAAGCCATAAATATTTTTTTTGAACATTCCATGTATCTAAGGGAGAATAGGGACTCTAAAATGAATAATTTAAAATTATTTCTATATAGATAGAAAAAACTCAAAGTTGATGATATGGGAAAAAATTATAACTAAAATAATATTCATATTTTGGTAGAAAAATAATTTTTATGCACAGTAGTCTGAAATGGTTCTTGAGAATAAAAGGCTTAGATAAGAGAATGGGGTTTTCAAATTCTATGTTACTTAGATGAATTTTAAATTATGGGGAAAAGTGACATGTTGGATATGCTCACAAGAGAATTGCAATATGTGACTATTTGTGGGAAGAACTCAATTGAGATCTTAATGCTCATATTGAATCAAGGTATATGAATATTAAATATTTTTGGGAAGATATAGAATCTATGAATAAAGATTTCGTGTAATATAATTCTAAAGTAACTTCTGAATTGAAGGATTGTTTACATTTATTATTTTTTTTCCATTAAAAATGCAATATTAAAATAATAATAAAATATTCAATTTTAAAAGAAAACATGAATTGATTATTTCATCCCAATGTCCAACTAGTTTGGGAATGTATGATATTGGATATGAAGAACCCTTTCCCCGCATGATATTAAGAGACCAATGAACAGTTCTATAAATAGGAACAATCATTTAGGTGCCAAAGGCAGAACATAAAAGGCTTTTATGGGAAGTAGTTACAACCTGTTCTATATTTGTGAGATGCATGGTCATACTTCCGGTTTTCATATTCAGGATGTGGAATATAGGTCATGTTCTCAAAAGAGAAATACTTCTAAATTTGATAATAATAATAAGAGAAAAAAATTGGAATCTAATAGAAGATTCTCCCAAAAAAAAGAAGACATGAAATACTACTCCAGTAGAAGATTGGGAAACCCCAAGCATATGTTTCATGAATTCCTAGAGTTAAATGTCTGAATAAAAAATCTAGATGTAAAAACATTCCTACAATGAATTTATGGTATAAGTTATGTTTTTTTTGGGATAAGTTTATATGTGTTAATGATCAGCATCCGACAAGATATTACATCTGGATGAAAGCTTGAAAGAAAAAAAAATCATGAAGGGAGATCCTCAAATATAGTGTTTTATAAAAAAGTTTTTTATTGGAAGAAAATATTATTAGTTTAAAATTCTTTTAAATATTCATGAGAAATACAAATAACTCAACTAAATGTGTATCACTCACCTCATCCATTAAACTCGAAATTAATCTCTTATAAATAATGATAACAAACAAGTATGAAAAAAGGAGGAGATACTATAGTAGTGGATCATGCCACAATGAATGATGTGAAGGAAATACAATGATACCTGCAATAGAAAATTAATTAAGACAAGATGACTAGGTCAAAGATTCAGGCTCAGATAGAGAATTATGAAAAATGGAACATTGGCTAGCACTAAAGAAGAAGATTTTTAGATGTGGGTTTAAACCCATGGATTTAAAAAATTCCAATCCTAAATAATATATATATTACAATAAGACTTAACATTATGGAAAATAATGTCTAATTATATGGTCAAAATAGTTTATGTATGAGGGGTAGATGTAAGAATCACAAAAAAGATTACAGTTCTTAGAAATAGTATCAAAGGGTTGATCCATCAAGATCGACTATAATCTTCTTCTATAAAATTCTAATTCAACCCCTATTAATATGTTTTAAATTATTCATATATTTTTGTATTTGTTTCATTACTAAGGGGGAGATAAAATATTTGTGATGTTTTTGTGTTGAAAGGACATAAGTGAATATGTTTAATAGAGATACATGTAATAAGAAAAATTTTAACTCTTGAAACTCTCATGTGGGAGATTATATGATGAAGAGTATAATGTGAAACTAAATATATTTAATATCTATACATGAATAATCTAGTCATTCCATGTAAAATTTAATATTTAACCATAGGTATCTCGCTTCAATTCAAGTGTTATTTTTCCACCGAGAGAAGATCGATTGGGGGATAAGATGCAACATTCATATATTTAATGATTATCTATTTTTTTCTTACAATATAGTATTAGATAACTATATTTAGGATTCTAGGATGTCATGATAGAATTTATATAAACCTGCAATAAGTGTTTAAGAAAATTAGTTGAAATAAATGATATCATTTTAGTATACAATAACAAGAATCTTCAACAACATAGTGAACAGTTTCTGGATGATAGAGACGAAGTGGTAAGAAACTCCAAGGGATCAGCAGTAGAAATGATAATTTAGAAGAAGATAACAATGTTGAGAAGGAGGATGTCAAATATATATCATCAAGAACGATGAAGAGTGTATATTTAATTGATAAGAAAAATAAAATTGATGATAAGACAACACTAGTTCATAAATAAATAATAAAAATTTATAGCATGTTATATTCAATTATTAGGTTGATCCTAAATGTTTTGAAGAAGTAATAGGTGAGAAGAATTTGTTTTAGAATATGAATTATGATCTTGAACATATTTAGATGAATAAATAATGTAATATTTATTTGAGGTCATAATATAAGAATGTCATCAAGATCAAATGGGTCTTTCCAAAAAAATGAATGATGATTGCACAATGATTCAAAAAAAGAATGATTACTGTGAAAAGGGTACTAAAAAATAGACGGTATCATTTTTTTTGAAACATTTTATCCTATTTTAAGGATATATATAATCAAATAATTATTGTACCTAGAAATGTAGAGAAATTTTAATGTTTTACAAAATTATTTCAATTCAGTGTTTCTAAATTGAGCTCTGGAAGGAGTTGTTTACATTGAGTAGACAAATGGTTTTCTCACTCGTAAAGTTGAGAGTAGAGTTTTTCAGTTGAATAAGGCCCTATATGGGTTTATGTAATAACCAAGAGCATGGTATTAAATAGTAGATCATTTTGAAGAAGCTAGGTTTTCAGCATTATTGAATTGATTACAATCTCTATGTCAAAAATGATAGTAATCAAAGGATAATATTGATGGTGTTTGTTAAAGAAATAATAATTGGTGGACCAGATGATATACATTGTGAATAGTTTTTAGAATTCATGAAATTGAAATTTAAATGTTAATGATTGGTGAGAAGAAGTTTTTACATGGATTACAGGTGACAAAAATATAATTCCATAATAATTTGATAATATAAATATTCAATAGAGGTATTAAGATTATTTAGAGTGGATAATTTCAAGGGGATTATGACTTTGGTGGATAATTTAATGAAACCATGATGAGGTGTTGAAGGAAATTTAGTTAATATCATAGAATAAAAAAATCATTGGATTCCTACTTTTCATGATGTTGAAAATAGTTGATATTGTTGTTTCCCAACCCAAGATAAAAGATATAAAATGAGTCTCAAATAAATAAGCTTACTTTTAATAAAAGTATTACATTGGTATATCATGGGAATAGACGATTCCCATATTTTGTACAATGACAAATCTTTTCAAGAATTATTAGGATATAAAAATACAGATCAGTCTGGATCAGTATATACTAGAAAATAAATATCAAGTTGTGTATTCTATGGTGGAAGATTGTGTATTTCGTGGCTATGTAAGAAAAATGATTACATTTCATTGAGCACTGTAGATGATTAATATGTTCTAGATACTCAAGATTACACATAGTTATTGTGGATGATGCAACAACTTGCTGATATGGGTGTTTAAGTGAAGTCTCCTATCATAATCCATTGTGATAATTCAAGTGATTTAAATCTTAGAAAAAATCATCACCATCACTCACAAATGATTGAAATTGAAATCAAGTATCATTTTTTCATGGAGTAACTCTATTAAGGGATTGTGAGGTTAGAGTATGTGCCTAAAAACTATTGGTTGTTGAAATTTTGACAATTTTCTTACCCAAAGAAGTAATTGAGATGAATATATCTTCCCTGGGAGTTAAATTGACTTAAAGCAATTGATAAAGTGTGGATGTTAGACCCTATCTACCATAGGTTTGGTGCATGTTTCCCTTATGAGCTAACATGTTTTCTTTACAATGTTGAAGCATCAAAGGAGTGGTATTTGTGACCATTGAAAAAGTGGGTTAGAATAACTTGAATGAGATAATGTGGTAATATGATATGGGTGACAATTATGTAGGGGGTATTTTAGATATGTTGATTCTATATGTTATCAATCAAAGGGTATATATGATGATAGATGTTGGTTGGGAAGAAATAAGCTGTTTTTTATGGAATGAAGTGATTCATTAATGATATTCAGATGTTACTCTTATTTTTTCACATTGAGCTTGTATTATGTTGACTTATCAAGTGTGGTGAGTCAATCATTGATTGCTATCAAAATCCTAATAAGAAATTGTGGCTAAGTAAGGAAGTAGATTCAATGTGGCATCAAAATGTGAAACGTTATGAATTAACCCAATGGGGACATTGTTGGGAATACATCTCTCATGGTAACATTATAATATTTATGGTTTGATTGTGTTTATTGAACAATATGGTTACCCTAGTATGTTATAGATTTCATGGGATATTTTTAACAATATATGATGAAAAAGATCCAAGAAAATGAAATGAATGATATGGAGGTGGTAAATAAAATTTCATATTCAAGGTGGCATTGTTTCCCGTGGTTTTCCAAATTCATGGGGTCAAAAATTTTGAGGATGGATCAATAATAAAAAATGATGGATTTCCATGAAAGTCTCATAAAAATATGGAAAATCCATAGATTTTGTGAAGATTGGAGTTATTTGGAGGAATAAATCTATGTGTAGGAGTTAAGTGTCGTGAATGTTGGGTTTGGCGAAGGTGTGGAGCATCATGAATTCCTGATGAAAAACAGTACATCTCTAAAAATACGAGTAGCTTTATGAACATTTAAATTACCCATGTGATTTGTGAATATAGATTGTTTATCAAAAAATGGAGAGATTCTCAAAAACTTTATGATGAGGATCGAAGCTTATGGAATGGGAGGTAATGCCTATAAATAGGCCACCACATGCATTATATGAGTAGAGTGCTCAGAGAATTACTTAAAAGTTTTCAAATGACACTGAATTTGTGATTGTGATTCGTGAAGGTTGTTCTTGTGAGAAAGTTCATGATGAATGGAATTTTGTGAAGATTATAAAATATAACATAATGTTTTAAGTTCCATGAATGTATTATCATTCACGAAGACCTTAAAAACCAGACTGAAATTTCTGACCTTCATAATGGATTGGTGTTCATTGTGGGTGTTTTTTAGATTCACTAAAGGAAAATTATTTATGAAGTCTATTTGGACTTTTCAAAATTGGTGATCATATCAAAATTAGTTGGGTTCATCAAGCGAGTGTATACTTATGATGATTTGTGATGTTTCATGAAGGCTATGAGGGCTTTATGAAAACAGTGTGCATCCTAAAAGTGTTTAGAAGATATTTCCTAGTAAAACTATGGTAATGTGATAATAATCAAGGTGATTAATGTTAAACATCAACATAGAACATACATACAACTGATTTTGTATTCGTTATTTCTACTAAAAGGACTTACCTGACCATAAATTTTGTGTGGATATTTTTTAGAATAGTGACCAAATGAAGAAGAAGAAGGTAATACATTCCACCAGTATTGAACCATTAAAAGGAATATTGATAGAGTGATGATTTGGAAGTATTGAGTTGTACCAAAATATTTTAAGGTAGTGAGACCATATATATTAGTGATCTATCCCAAGAATTGAATTGGAAATGGGTCTTAGGGAATTTGGTACATCAACACATTTCTATTGTTGGATCCTTGGATATAGACCAGTGGGGGTAAACTATATAAAACATTGTGAGTCTTTTTTATTTACATATTTCTTAAATTTCTATTCATCCTCATCATATAAAGCTTATAATAATAATATCAACATAAACACTAATAAAAACTATCTTACCCTTATAATAAAGTATCCAAGATACTATGGGGAATAAAGAATTTTGAGAAGAATATCCATACCCTAAATCACCCGCCTCTCGAGGCATCTATGCACATTTTCGGCCTTAGATAAATTTTAAGCTCTCTATAACATTAAATAGAGATATAAAAAGTTATTTAGAGAGAGAATGGTCATAACTTAAAGAAAATGATTGTTTAAAGGGACCCTTATTTAAAATATTAAAAAATATCAAATATTGAAGAAAAAACACATTTCAAAAGAAACATGGAAATTTGTAAATGAGTATTCAAAGCATTCATAAGTCATGATGATGGGAAATTGTGGTCATTCCATGTATATTAAAACAATGATTCCTTTCACATTTTTTATAAAAAATCAAAATCAACTCACATAGAAAATGAAAAAAAATAATTTTATACCATTTAGTAAAAATTCAGTAATGTGTAAAAATATCTTTAATAAAACCTTAAATAACAGAAGAAATTTTATTTGAAACATTTTAAGGGAAGCATAGAAATGTGAGAGAAAAAAATGAAATATGAATCTTATAAACCATTGAAATGTGGGTTTTAAATTAATGCTTTCCTCATATAAAAGCATAATAATATTGCTTCTAAAAAAGTAATATAAAATAAAATATGTTTAAAAATGAAGTTAAGAATCCATCAAATCCTAATTATAATTTTTTTTAACATTTTGAGTAATATGGAGATGAGATAATCATAATTGTAAGGGAATATTTAAAGAGGATTTTTTTTAATGGAAAGTCCATTTCCACATTGGAATCATCTGAATCATAAGATGCATACAACAGTTTTATAAAATAAAACATTGAATATAATGACAATAATGAGGTTCATTATATATTTTTTAAAGAGGTAGGATATACACAAAAAAGTAACATGTTATGAATATGGCATAGGTCTCCAAGAAATAGAAGTGAGACTAGAGACTCCTTACATCGATTCTTGTGTTACCATTGATATACAATAGATACAGTATAGTAAAAATTTTATATATTATTTTTTAACTTAACATACTTTCATCAGTTTAATCCCTTATACGTAAAATATTTACATCATTTATTTTAATGAAATATTTAATTACTTAATCAGCGATGACCATGTCAAGTGTTTTGAGGATGTTCAGTTTATAAATTCCAAATGGAATCAACATGTTGACCACATTAAATGGTTCATTGTTCTATCATCTAAAGAATAAAATTAATGAATTATTTATCCTCCTTATACATAAATTATACTTTAAAAACTAACTGTGTATTATGGTTATGAAAAATGAACAACATTATAATCACGGAGATAGTAGGTTGTACGTACACGTGTGAAACTTTTTTGTTTCACAATAATCATGATGGAAATAAGGTAAGAGTTATTTTATATTTAAATAAAGATACTTATATCATAAATATCATACCGTTTATTTCAATGAACTTACATATACCATCCATGGGATGAAGTAATTTAAAAAATCCCATTTCTTTGCAAGACGGTATCTTGTCATAAACACGGATGGAGTTACAATTTTACCATAGATGGAATTGTAAGGATTAATTTGTCATATTAAATTTACAATATTATTTTTATATCATTTATATCATATATAAAAATTATATTCATCATAACTAATTGAAAATATAGGCGATGGTGGAAAGAAAATTTCATTGGTTTGTGAGGCGATAGTCCACCGTACACAAAAATGATGGATTTGTTTCTCATTTTTTGAAACAAGAGATGGATGTATGTTATTAAATTAACATAAAAACATTATTGTATTTTTTATTGTTATTATATTATATTATTATTATTTACTAACATTTTAATGATGTGGATAAATATATAAATCAATTTTTCTCTGTTTCGCGAGGTGGTAGTTTGTCATACACTGAAATAGTTGTTTCGTTTCCCATTTTATAAAAGAGGATTAGAATGATGGTTAAGAAATTAACATAATAACATTTCATTATATGGTAGATACATATTTATTTTTCATTGTTATTTCGTATTATTTTAAATAGGTAGAATAATAAACAAAACAATGATTCTGGGTTAAGAATAATACCTCTTTTTTAAGCCACTTATTTAAGATTAAACCTAAATCCACCATAAATTTATTTTATGATAAAAAATGGCCTTTTGATAGTGGGTAAATAATATAGGAAGTTATTTCTCTTTATATTTAAGGATACAAAAAATAATTGTATGTGAGAATATTAGAGGAAAGGGGGTACCCATTTATAAGTGGGGGAGAGAATACACATTGAATTTTTGAAAATAAATAGATATAACCATACTATACAAATTAAAAAATTAAATAAAATGGATAATTATAGAAAATTATATGTTATAATGAAGAAATATGTCTATAAAATTGTAATTTGATAAATTTTTAGGAAATTTTAAAATAGATCGTTATAGTTTAACACCTTGTAAACTCGTTTTAAATATAATAGTGGTAAATAGTTTTTAATGTTTTTAATATTAATTAGGGTAAAATATTTAAATGAATTTATAATATAATATTTCTGATTCTAATTTAAAATATGGTTTCCGTTTTTTCATATTCAACTCATTTAATTTTAAAAATTTATTTTAAAAATAAACCCATAGTCATGATGAAAAAATGAATTTCCAAAAAATGTATTGAATAGTACCAAAGGGTTTTATATAAAAATGTGAATTGAAATTAACTCTAATAAAATATTTTATATTAATAAAATTATATTTTTACTAATATAAATTTAAAAAAATTAAAATATTTTCTAACATTGTAAATATATTTTACAAAAATCTGGTTTTAGTAAATATCCTTAATTTTTACAATTCATTAAAAAAGTAATCTTTTCCAAAAATAATAGAACATTCACCCGAAGAAAAGTTTTAATTTTTTATTAAAAAAACGAAATTATTTTTTTTAATATATTTTATAATGTACGATGAATTAATTTTACTAATTTTTAACTAAAATAAATGAAATTGATTTTTTCAAAAGTCATTAATTTATGAAGGATAAAATATCTTCATTAAAAACTGGGTTCTTATTTCAAAGGAATTTATCAATAAATTATTATTTATTAAGACCTTTATAAATATTTCCAAATATATTTATTACTATTCATAATTTCTAATTTAATTTCTAGGTTATGACGGTCATAAATAATCATGGATCATTCAGTCTTAGTGTTTTTATTCATAAATTCTTTCAAACATAATTTTACATATTTAAAAACATGGAGTGAAATGTTATTCCCTCATTAGTAAATTTTCAACTACAAAATTTAAATATTTGTCAACAATCAATTTCTTATCAATTGAATATTCATTTGTGGAAAACCCACTTCATAGAAAGTGTTAATAAAACTTTTTATTAAGAAAATGTTAAGATAAATAAAAAGTTCATAAGAAATAGAAAAAATAGGTTTCAATATAATGATAAAATTGCTGGGATGTGTAAACATAGATATGGAATAAGATCTATTTAGGATATAATATTTGTATTATTTTCTAGAGAGAATAGGTAATCGATTTATCAAAAAATTAATTGAATTTTTATTTTAAGGTATTTCTCCTATTGTTGAGGGACCCTTTTACAATCTATACTAAAAATATTTGGAAATATACATACATGAAAAGTAAAATTTTCTCCATTGATCATTTTTTACCACAAATCTCACTTATTTCTCTAAACGATTAGTTTTCAAGATAAATATTTTTTACTTGAATCACAAAAATAAACTTCTAACATGACACATAATTTCTAAAAGGATAACAATATATTCCTCCTCTCCTTGAATATTAACCAAAACTAAAATTGTTATAATATGTTAAGATAAATTTCAAATTGTATAATGAAATATATAAATATTAAAATCCAAACATCATCTTAAATCATCTAATAAATAAATAACCTTACATCCTAAATAACCTCCAAATTAGACAATTTAATTGAGTTCTTCCTAAAAAATATTTCATGTCAAATCTATTATCAACCTAATTAATAATTTCACAAAATAATATAAATAACTGAAAAATAAACAAAAGTACAAAATATTTGATCCTAAATGATGTTTCCTGAAATAAACATAAACATTATCCATTAAGATACATAAATAAAAATATCAATAGGATATGTTTTATTAGATTAATTTTTAAACCCCAAAATAATTCAATCCTCCCATTAAAATCATGTTATATTCACATGTAATCAGTTTTGAAAAAAAATTACACAATGAATCATTTTTTGAAAAAAAATATATCATCAATATAAATATGTATATTTAGTATATAATTTGAAAATATATTTTTAACATGGTTGGATCAACCTTCCCTTTAATAATATAATTTTTAATTAAAAAATATATATCCATTCATAAAAATCTCAAGGATCTTACATTAGACCATATAAATCATTATTATTCTTAAAAACATGATTTTGGAATTTATCATTTTTAAATCCCAATGAATGTTTAACATAATATTCTTAAAAATTATTCTATAAAAAAATCATTTTTTACATCCATTAGAAATAATTTTATTATTTGAAAACTAGAAAATACTAACACAATTTTAATTTATATCATAATAGACATAAGAAAAAGATAATTTTCAATGTCAATTCCCTCTTCCTTTGAATAGGCTTCACCTAATAGTATTGATTTATGTTTAACTATGTATCCATATTTAAATATATTATTAAAAAATAAATTTAGTTCCAATTATTGGTTTATATTTAATAAAATAAACCAAATTCCACAATTTATTTATCTCAAATTTAATTAATTCATCTTGTGTCACATTAATCAAATTTGAATTAATTAATGAATTATCAATGTTAATAGAAATAAACTCATGGAAAAAAATAGAGTTTTCGAAATTAAAATAAAAAATAATTTCTTGTTAATATTTCATATTATTCATTTCTGATTACTTTTTCAATTGGATGATCTTAAGGTGTTTTTAATTATTATAGATTTGTTTGAGAAGATATATTCTTCAACTCAACTGATACATTATCATTTCCTTGATCATTATCTTCACCAAAAATAAATTCCCTAAATTAATCACCATCTATGATTAAATTAGAATTATTCTTGATATTTATATATTCATTTATCATAACAAGTACAAACATATCAACAACTAAAGTTATCTGATTGAAAAAACTATTTTACTTTCATGTATTAACAATATATAATAATATTAGTCCGTCACTAATAGAATTATTTTTTTCAAAAGTTATATTCTATTTAAGATGAAATCCTTGAATCCAAATATCCAAAAATATCCCAATTTAGTTTTAAAACCTTTAAACATTTCAAAAGGGGTCTTATTTAAAATGGTCTTATTTAAAATGGTCATATTATAATCTATATTTAAAAAATGAAAATTTTATTTTCATCTTCTACCCAAAAAAAATATATAGGCACATTAAATTCCATTTTAATTGGTTTATATATTTTTCATATAAAATATCCATTCCTTCAACCATTACATTTTGTTGTGGTATCTAAGGGAATGAAAAATATTATTTATCTCCATTCTTATCACAAAATTTATCAAATTCAAAATTAATAAATCCTCCTCCACTATATCTTAATATACATATAATTGACATATTCTGGATGTTTGGAATACATTCTCATAAAAAACAAAACTTAGTTAAATTGTTTGTTTTTTGACATATGAAATAAATCTAGATGAATCTAATGTAGTCATAAAAAATTACAAAACATACTTCCAACCACCAAACCTAATAGGTTGAAAAGGCAAAAACAAGTCAAGATGCAATTGTTCTGGATATCTACCATTAAATACATCTTTTATAGATTTTATCCTTTATTTTTGTGGCTTACATTTTAAATAGTAATCACACATAAAGTATAAATTTTTATTTAATTGTGGAACTCATAGATACTAATAATGCATTGACAGTCTATGCAACAGTCTATTGTTTTCATATCAAAGTCTCGTATTCAACATTATCTCATCTTTTTCTACAACATTTTCACACATAACATTATTCTTGCTTAGTTCATAAAAATAAATAGTATAAACATTCTCTCTTCTAGTAGCAGAGAATAAAACTGATTTTTAATAAATATAGAATTGTTATTTAAAAAATAAAATTTAACCCATCATTAAAAAGATTTGATATAGTTATTATATTGTTTTTAAACCATATAAAAATAATAATCATGAAATAATAATAGTTTTAGGAAAACTGACTTCACTAATACCTTTAATCAGACCTTTAGTGCAGTATTTAAATGTGACAAGGCACCCATCATATGAGTTAAAGGATAAAAATTTATAAATATCACCTTTCATGTTCATTTAGTAGATACTATCTAAATACCATGATTCATTGAGACATATAACGAAGACTTGAGGAAAAAAATGAAACCGAATATTTTAGTACCCATGCTAAATTAGGTACAAATGGATTAGTGGTTAAAAATTATAGAATCCAATTAGATTTAAATCATATGATAAGAGGTGTTCTAGAAAATAAATATCTAATAATATATGTTCTAGTGTACCAAGATGACTATGTACATCTTAGTGAACACTCATTGGTTTGATGAACTTTTATTTTACATTTAAAACTAGAAATAATTTCATTAAAGATTTTAATAAGTTTATTATTATTTAACAGTTGAGAAAAGCTATTATATCCAATAAAATTATTATAAGGTATTAATTTCATCAATTAAATCATTTAAGAATGTAGTTCTTTTCCATGAACAAAGGTCAATAAATACTATTTAGGACTAAAAATTTCATTTCTTAAAATCATATTCTCTTATTGAATAGTCTCTAAATAATTATAAACGTTCACATTATATCCATAAGATCTATTTCATAATTTATTATTTTATTACATAAGGATCATACATTCATTTTCCACTTTAGTTATGTTATACCAGAATAAATTAAATATTATTTATTGATATTTATTGTTCACTTCCATTTTTTTAAGTGTGTCATTTTTAAATTTTTTGTATTAACATATAAAAATCATAATCCCTTTTAGATACCACATTATGAAAATAAAATTATTCAAATTATAACAATCCCTGTTTAGATTCTAATTTTATTTAATCAATTTCATATTTTTAGTTTATATATCAGTATCGTTTCCAAATATATTGGCACTATCATTTAAAAATTCTTTATTTTATTGAAGAATTTTTTTAAATTTGGAATTTACAAAATCATAATCAAAACATGAATCAGAATAAATTTCCATTTCATTTTAGAAATTACATTATGATAGACATTAAGAAGATTAATCAATTGAGTGAAAATTGCATAAGTTACCTCATACTATATACCCACCAGAGAAAGGTTCTCTATCTATTATTCACCTACAATATTATTTCATGAGTTAAAATAGTATGAGTAGTTCCAATATCAAAACATTGATTATTTTTTTAACTTGTTGGATTCATCTTCCTTTATATGATTGAGTTTGGAGAAATCAATCTTAATGTGGCCTTTCTTTCTACATTAATAATAGGTTATTTTTGAAACATTATTATCAATATCAAATTTACCATTCCTCTAATCCTTTTTTAAGATTATTCTAAACTATCTATTACAACCTTAATTTTTCATGAACTTCAAAATATTGTTATAATGTTAGCCATATCTTTGTCACTTTAGTATAACTTTGTATAATAAGTGCTAGAGATTTCATTAACACTAGAAGTAAAATTTATAACATTTTTCATTATATATTCCTCGTCATAAATATTTTTCAACTCTAACTCAGCCTTCAACAAATATCATATTTGTTCATCAAAGTTATTCTCTTAAAAATTATTACACTAATTAATGTGCAACTTTTATTCCTAACATATTTTATGAAAATTAAAAAAATACTATTTTAGCCTAAGTTTTCTATTCCAGTACTTCTGCAGGAGCATTCATACCATTTATAAATTTTATAAACTCATAGAATATCTATTTTACTAATTCTTCATCTCCAGTATTGAATTAAGGCTATTCTACTTGAATAATTATAAGCTTCATTCACGTAACTTTTTTAGTACCACAGTGAATAACTTGAATAATTATCCACATGTTATGGGATGTCATGGAAGCTATAACATGGCTATAGGAACAACTACTTATTGGGAGGTACATATTTTTTTAACTTTATAATTAAAATCATATTCCCATATATCATTACCTAAAAGTGACTCTGTACCAACATTGGGTTGGTAATATGGATTCTCTGTAATAGTCGAATGATTCAATATAATATATTTCATGTAGGTTGTCATTCAATCTTTTCAGTATCCATTGTCACTCTTATCAACGAATGGGTGTTTGTTTGGAATCCATACAATGTTACCATTAACACCCTTCATCTTACATAACTAAAATTCTATTACTTATACTTTTAGTCCAAGTATAATCATGTCACAAAAAAGTTTAAATTAAACAATATAACTATATTTCGTAGTGTAATTATAAGAAAATATTTTAACTATCAAAGGAACATAGATATTAACTAACCTCTGATACCATTTATTATATCATAAGTTATGGAAAAAGGTATTTTGGGGGAGAATATCCATTATAAAAATTTAAAGAACAAATAAATCATAGTTATATTAATTAACGAATCTATAGATAGTTTTCCATTTAATAAATGTAGTCAAATTGAAAAAGAGAAAAATAAAACAAAGAATTTTTAGTGGTTCGGATCACAAAGATGCTAATACACTCCTTTAAATTATCTTTTTCTTGAGAATATTGGTAACTACTAAGGAACTCATATAAAGAGTTTTGAGAAACAATTATAGACTACATCTCTTTAAAAAACATAGAGACACAACCCATAATATTTAAAGTCCTCTTAATTGGTCAGGGACCTAAATTTTGATTAGTATTCATAACTCATACTCCATTTTATGTGTTGGAATAACAAAAACTAACCAGACCTTATTTTTATTGGGAAAACATAAACCAGGCAAAATTAAATTTCAAAAAGATAAAAATAGTATAAATAAGAAAAATACAATGAAAATTGAGTAGAAAAATATGATTGTGATAAATATGTAGTTTAATGATCATGATCACTATATAAGTAATGGATAGAACTATAGAAGTCAATTTTTTTCCACACCATCAAATAAAAATTCACATACATTCTTACTCGAATGAGTAGAAACAATACTTATCACACAAATGATATTCATGTTCTATCAACTAATATGAATGTATTTGTTTTATTCCCTGATCACATATGTAGCCGATTTATCCCACATCACAATTAATTGAAATATCCTCACATAGCATCTAGTTATGTAATCTATATATTCCAAATTTTATCACATAATAAAATATATTGTTTTTTTTACTTGTACTTAGAACAACCATGCTCAAAATAAAATAAATTTTGTGATATCTGTAGGAAATGTTCACATAAAGCAAGTATCTCGATCATTAAAAAAAAAATATAATGTTCAAATTAATATTATAATTATTAAAAAAAATTAAATTTAGGTTTATTGAAATATTAAAAACTCATAAAAACATAGGGTCATGAAGGTATGTTTCAAATTAATGATGCCGTTTAAAAAATATAATATAAACTCAAAAAAATTAACATAAAATTTAATTATATTTTTATAAAAAATTTATTATAATAGTTATCAAATTAATAATTTTAATTAATATAATTACTATAATAATTATATAAAAAAATATATTACAAAAATGGTAGATAGAATAACTTCTAGCGGTAGCATGGTGTTTCAACAGTTGATGAGAAACAAATTCACTAATCTATCGATGTTGTCACATTGTACTACGATCTACCATTGAATAACATGATCCACCATTTCGAATGAGATTTTTTCAATGTAATTAATAATATGTGATACTACCATTGGATAAGAATAGAAGAGATATCATCAACGTCAATGAAACTACCACTTAAAGGATGAATTACCATTATCCAATAGAGCTACCTTCAGTGTCTTTAGTTGTGCTACCGTCAAATATGGAATGATGATACCAAATTCTTATAGTGGAATCATAAAGGATTAAAATAGTAATAATATTTTTTATATGAGTGATATTAATGTTTTAGAGAACTACCATTACTTTAGATCAGGTACTACCATGCACGAACAATCCATGAAAAACTTAAGGAACCTAGGATAAATTTTATTATATGAAATATTGAATGTTTGTAGGATGCATAATGCATGTCTGAAGTTGAAACAACATCACCAAATTAAAATAACCTTATATTATCACTATTTCATCAATTTTATCCTAGATCATCAATTGATGTCTTAGAAAATAAGAACAATGCTTAATAGTTGTCGATGTTGGAGGATGGTGTTAGATAATGAATGTTACATTAGATGAGATGACTATTGAATATCTACCCTTATGGAGAAAATTCTATCCAAATATATTTAATCAAATAAATAGTTCATTATGAGTATTAATCTAAAAAACCAGATAAACATGATATGTGTAATATTATACAATTTCTACCACTGATTCTTCGAGCTGGCACTAGGGTTGGCACCCAGAACACCCATGGGAACACAAATGGGCTAAGGAATATAGGCCTAATAGGACCATTCTCACTTGTAGGTGATTTTCCCAACTGTATTCCAATACTTTTTTACACTTATTGATGGTCCATATGGGCTACCCTCCCTTGAGTTTTGCAAATGGTCTCATATGTGGATGATTTTTTGGTCCATGTTGGTAGACATAGTTGGATAAATTTTAGCATAAATTACAAATAAAAATATGAGATAATTCTAAAGAAATTAATATTATATAAAATTAAAATTAAGATAATTAAGAATAGATAAATATTAACTCATTTAAATAAGTAATTATTATTATTGATTATACAGTTTGAAATTAATAAATGTGAGGTAGAGATTTTTCAGAACTAAATTATTGAAAAATTAAAACATAGTTTCAAACCCTAATAAGGTGCATCCCTCTAATCTTCCTTTTTTTAGTGGGTTCAAGCCTTCTGCACTTACTATATATAATAGGTTATCACCCAAAATATATGTTTTCATTTTTCTAAATAAATGAAACAAATTGACACTAAAATTCATAATACACCTTGATCTTATATCATTCTAAATTATATTATCAAAGAATTCAAAATTAACATCAGTCATCTAATCAGAGTATTTATCCTCAATGTTTTTCTATCCAACTCATTATTTTTTCCAAAATAAAATAATTTTACCATACTATAATTACCTCAACATCAATCACATATTAAACATTATTTTTCCTCAATCATGTTTTTTCCAAAAAATATCACTTTACTATTAAATCCCCTTTCTAGGACATTTGTACCATTCAACATATTCGTTCATATCCTAAAATAAAAACAAAATCAAAATTTTTTTATATGATTAATGATTCTTATAACCATAACAATATAGATAAAAACACTTCAATAATATGATTTTCAAGTCCCAACACTAAAACATCATTAATATTAATTCAATAATTATCATAATATATGCCTTTTGGTATTAATTTTTGGGTTATGTCATTAAATTGAATAAGGAAAAAGTTCCCCACATATATGATATTTTACTATTAGTGGCACCATTGGTTCATCTTTATTTCAATGTGTTTTTTATATGGGATCTTCTCTCCCAATATGTCTCTTAGTTCCTTTAAATAATTTTCTATAGTGCTTCTCCCAACATCTCTAACATGATAAAAATTGAATCTCCCAATCTTTGTAATGTTTTACACTTAAAATTATATTAAAATATATACATATCTTCTTTAATGTGTTATGAAATTATAATATGTTCTATTTATTAATCCTAATTTTAGATAGATCATTTTTCATGATCATAGCAGTATAAATTTTACACAAGGTTGGTTGGGCATATTCTTAGGGAAATTATCTCATTTCCCCATCAATTAGTTGTTGTAATTCTTTAAACTATTTCTCACCATTAACTAAAATCATTAATAAATCATGATTAAAATTCATTATTATACACCATGGATACTTATAAAACAAGAAATAATAACATATATTTGATAATTATGTCTTTCATTATGAGTTTCTCAGTTTCAATATAGGTTATCTATAATAATACACTTCATAGGTTTTTAACCCATAATTTTATTTATGAACTTTATAATGGTTCATAATTATTTTGTGATTTTCCAGAACATGCCCCCCCCCATGAGTGTCAAACCATGTGTGCCGAAAGGCACGTTTTTTTCACTAGGTGATGATCATGTACATCTCAATGTTCCCAATTTATTATTATTACCCCTAGTTACAACTATTCTAGATCCACAGCAAGTTTTACTATCAAGGAAAGGTTTTAATTTCATGTAACCACTTAATCTATACTTCACCATAATTATAGGACACTTTCTTATACTTAATCTTATCCTTAGACAGATCTCTAGGGTTCTCACTAAATTATTCTAGTCCTAATATCCAAAAATAACAAGAAATTTATCTCATTCCAACCATAGTGTGATGAAACATTCTCATAATCAATAAATTAAATTTAAATAAAAATATCCAAAATTAAAACTCTAAATATAATGAGCGCTTGTGAATTTTAAAGATTAGTTCCACAATAAATCAAAATAAAACTAAAACATGACATATTTATTTTAATTCTCCTTAGTGAGACCATATATACATGGAATAAACTAAAACTATATAGTATAACATGGTGAAATACATAAAATAAATTAGTGAACTAAAAATCCCAATAAGGGAATAAACATAATAAGGAAAAATAATTTGTTAGAAAAACATATAACATAACATTATAAAAGATAAGGATCAAGGGTAATCAATTGGAATAATAACATAAAGGACATGGTATCAAAAAATAATGGGACTATAGGAATTTTGGAGCTAATATATAACAACAAATAAACATTATTCAAGGCCAATTTTGTAGGAAATGTCATATGGTGAACAAAGTAACATAATGAATTAGGTTTACCCACTAATTCTATTTATCTGGAATCATGGGACTAAATATTTACCCAATTCCACGGATAAATATATGGGTTCACCCATAATAACATGTTCATAATTTAAGTTCACCATAAAAAAGAAATAAATTATTGAGGATTAACATAAGAAATACCCATGGATAGAAAATGGGTTTCATAATCTTATGTTATATCATAATCAACAGAATTTCATAATGAAGGAATTTGAGAAATGAGTATAAGAAATGTATTACCCATTAAATTTAAAGGAGAACAATATATTTATATATGTGAGAGACATATATATATAATTTATATGAAATCAATAAATTTAATGAGTGATAGAATGTGAGTCAGGAGAGAATGATCATAACTTGAAGAAATGGTTGGTTTAAGTAGATCCAATATTTATATTATAAAAATCTATCTAATTTTAATGAAAATATATTATTTGAAAAGAGACATTCAATCTTGTAAATAAATCTTCTAAACATTGATTTTTCATGATAGTGGTAAATTCAGTTCATTCTATTTAATTTAAAATAATGTTTCTTTTCAAATTTTCATTAAAAATTCAAAAGTACTTCAATTCAAAAAATGATATAACGATTCACTTTAAAATAGCCGGTATAAATTCAAAAATTTGTAAAAAAATCATTAAAAAATCAATTAAGAATAATGAAAACATTATTTTAAACATTTTAAGGAAAATATCGATATAGAAGAGAAATATTTAGAAATGAATTATTTAAAAACATAAAAATGATGTTTTAAAAGTAAAGTGACCCTCATGTAAATAACATAAAAACACTACACTTTAAAAATAATTTTAAATAATTTCATATATAGATAAATATAACTATTATCATAAATTTAATAAAAAATAAAATTTTCATGAAATTTTTGAAGAACATGGACAAGAGAGAAATAGAGTTGGAAGGTTATCATTTACAGATGATATTTTAAATACAAATTTCCATAACACTTTGGTAACATTTTAACCATTTTGTAAGACCCTAAAGTTCTAGTAAGTTACCCTTAATTGAGGATTTTCATTGATATAAAGTGTAATATTGAAGGATGGGAGTGTTGGGTGAACATTAGATATATTTATTGGGCTAAAGAAGATGTGCATAGGCTACACACATTTTGTCTAGACAGTGCAGATATACAAGGATAAAGCAAGCACAGTAGTTGGTTTGATGTAGAGAGATTCAGAATAGTGTGAACATGATTAATGGTACTATGTGAGGAGGATATGCGATGGTCTTTCTATAAAGTATCTAATGCAAAATTAGTGGACTATTTGTCTAATCGTGTGAACTAGTCATGCATGTGGTTAATGTGAGATCCTAAAAATTGGATCTCGCATGTTTTTACCTCTAAAATACATTATTTTTTTATTAAGAGGCCCTAACTAGGAATTTATTCTACATTAAGGTGGGATAACCTATCCCATGCATTTTTTAATCAATTTGGAGCCCTCCCTTGGGGGTTTCATGACTAATTGTCGTGGTAAGTGATGTTCTTCACCATTCTTGTCACGTTTCATAGATATACTTACATCGGCTTCAACTCTCCACATTCATTTTTAGATCTGTTCCTGTTATTGATATATCTATGATAGGGGATTCCAAATATGATGAAATTTGGGTTCACTGATTGTAGTAAAGAGATCTAAGGCCGTTTTTTCGGATATTCATCACAGTTGGGTGAGCGTTCTTCATCTGTAGTCGGTTTTCTTCAAAACCATTGTGGTAGGAGGCTTCACTATCATCTTCTCTTTCTAGAATTAATTTTTAATGATTAAATTTTTTTAATTTGAATAAAATTTATCATGAAATATTTATTCTATTGATGGAATAAATCTTCTTTAGTGAGGATTTAATGTTTTGGTGATATTGTGTAATTTCGATGAATATTTGTAAAAATTATTTAAGATATTGAATTTAACTTAGTGATTTTAAATTGTGGATTTTCTGGAGATTCTAAATGGGTTTTTTTAAAATAGAGTTTTTAATAAAAATGGATGTTTTATTGGAATGGTTTTCCATCTAAATGGTTTTTAAGGAAAGTTTTTTTAATAAAAAAGGGGGTTTTATGGAAAAAGTGGATTGGAATGATCCTTGGTCATATTGATGAGTGATTTCTTATATAATTTATGGGTCTTGGATGAAATATAACATTATCATCATTGCCAAAGTTCAAATTCAATGAGGAATATATTTACCTTATGATGACTTGGTAGATTGATGAGAAACCACTCATGAGTATGGAGCTATCATAAAGAAGCATGTATGGTTGGTATTATGGATACGTGGAATGGTTTGGGCATGCCAATGGAATATTGATAAATGGTTTTAAATATTTGTATAGATTTTTTTAAAAACAAATTCATTCCGGATAATTGGATTCAATTTTACATGTTTACTTTTGGATACAAATGGTTTTGGAACCTATTTATCTTTAGTTACAAACTATTTTGGGATATTATTTTATATGAACTCCTTTGAATAAATGTTTCTAACTCATATTTCATGTTGGTGTGAGTAGAGAAGTCATTTGGGAATTCCTACTATGTTGTATACTCATCCCTACTTTGTAACTTTGGTGATTTTGCAGATGCTATCATCCAGGATAGGGGAAAAGATAACACATAGCATGTTTTTAGGACAACATAATGATACATGGGTCATTTAGTAACTTTCAGTCATGGAGCTAGGGGGAATGAAGTCTTATGGTCTTCTTAGATTATTTTTTTATCATTCCAATGTTTACATTGATAGTTGCATTGTCTTCAATTGTTGTGCACTATGAAGTTATTTTAGTATAAATAAAGTGGTTGATTTTCCTTTCATTTTTCATGCATCATTGAGTATGTTGTTTGGATGTGGTGGTTGAGTGAATTGTTTTATTATTAAATGGTTAATCATCTCCCACTTGTATTTGAAACCATTAAACATTTATTGTCATCCACTGTCATTTTGGGGATGTAACATAAGGCCATGTAATGAATTTTTGTACTCTCAATCCAATAAAAATTAGTGATTCATTACAAATGGTATCTACTTGATCTGTCATTTCCTAACATGTTGTTTTCAATTTCTTGGTCTTGGAGTTGAATTCATTTTTTTTCTCTTTCTTGGGTTTTGATCATAAGATGGACTTGGATCATCGGGACATGAAATGTTGATATTAAAAAGATGTATCTATACATTTTATGCTGAATATATTATTACTAGGGAGTTTGGTACATATGTTTTTTAGAGACACTTATAGGATTTTGGAATCTCATTGTCATATTTTTATGAAATGAGATGAGAATGGAATTCATTATAAGGGAATGACTTACCACTATTATTGCATATAAAATTTGGATAAATGATTTATGATTTTGTGAAGGGTGTAAATTTTTGAAAAAATAAGAATTTATTTTCAAATGAAATATTTTTAAAAGAAAAAGATAGATGTAATTTGAAAATGGATTGAATTTCAAAAGTAAAAATGGATATTTTAAAAAAAAATTGTTGAATTTGGACAGGTTTCTTTTCAGAAAACAATGTTGTGATAGTTGATGTGATATAATTTGAGTTTTCAAACCAATCTATTTCTTGGGAGTTGGACTTACCGAGATTTTTTTTGTTTAGAAAATAGAACTTGGTAGGTGTCATCGATACCAACTGGAAGAAGCTACAAAGAATGTGGTTGCACCTATACCAAAAGTGAACCAAGATTTGGTTCAAATAATCGTCCAAGAGTTTCAAGATATGGATACGGGAACTAGTAGATCTATGTCTTAACGTGATTAATATTATCTTTGAAATCATTAGCACGCCATCAGAGCATAATGTCATGTTTTTCATGTACATGTTCAATGATCTTGCACACTGGTGGTGGGAACTAGTTCTACATGTTATTGTTGATCAAGTACCTACTTTGGTGGATATTGAGGAATTGATAAGTAACCAATTATATCCTCAAATTTTCAAGGTCCAGAGGATGATAGACTTATTTAGTCTGAAGCAGGAGAATATCTCTATGAATGAATAAATAGATGAATTCATGAATTTTGTGCACCTTACATCGGATGTTGTGACATGTGCATCCTTGAGGGAACACATCATTGAATCGAGGCTATGACAAGAAATGAGATAAAAGATAATGGTGATCTTTATTATGGATTGTATAGAGATTGTGAATAGAGCAGACATGGATGAGTGAGACATATCAAAAGCAGTGGGAGGAAGAAATATCATGATCCCTTCATGAAATGGTGGAAACTCCAATGATGGGATCAAGAGAATGAGTGAAATTTGTTTCTAGGGTGGGAGTGGGAGTCAGAACTTGACAGTTAGACTAGTAAACCTTCCTCTATGACCAAAGAGTCAAGCAGGATGCTTCCAATGTGGTTCCTTTTACCACATGAAGAGGGAGTGTATAGAACTACCCTGACCATTCCATAATTGGAAAAAATGTGACACCTTAAATGCTTTTATCTTTAGTGCTCTGAGGTTGGGTTCTTGAGACACTTATTAGGTTCCAGAAGCATCATATGCATCGATAAGGTGAAGACAATAAAACTAGACACGTTAACAGAGCAGAGCGAGCCGTGGTGATTCTCAGAATACCATTACCTCTCTGTAAGGGAAATTTTAGCTGGGGAATAAAGAGCAGAGTGCAGCGAAGAAGTAATTTTATGGAGTTGAGAATATGATTATCGGTTATCATGTTGGACCCTCTACAGTGAAAGGTACTATTATTTTTGAATTCTACCTTTATAAAAGTGATGTTTGATACTCATGCATTTCACTCCTTCATTAATTCCAATGTTTTTAACCTTCTATATTTAAAACATTAAATGATGCATTCTGTGTTATAAAAATACTAAATCCTATAAATAGAAGAGAATGAAAAGAAATTTTCTATAGAGAATGTACATTAACTATTGATGGAGTTATGTTGAAATGGGAATTCTCGATGTCGAAGATGGATGTATATTATATAATTTGTTATATAGATTGGATAGAAATGATCAAGGATCACATCGATTCTTATAGTATAATAGTTAGTTTCTCAATTGAGGATGGCGTCGAGCATCACTTTAGAAGATAGAAGGTTGCAAAGCCAGGTGAAACATGATTCTTGGAACAAGTGGTGGAAACAATCTCTTATCAGTTGGTAGCATTGACTTTGGAATCAATGGAAGAGATTTAGGTAGATAGTTTTCTAGAATTTTTTGATCAATTTCTAGATGACTTTCCATGAAATGTCTCAGTGTTACCAACTTTACTGAAAGTAGATTTTACAATTGAAATCCTTCTAGGGACTATTCCTATATTCCTTACATAATATATAATGGGACCAATAGAGTTATAGGAAATGAATGTGTATTTGGAAGAGTGGGAAAGAAATGGTTTCATTTGGTAGAGAACATCTCTATGGGCCACACCAGTTTAGTACGTGAAGAAATAAGTTGGAACTCTTTGGAGGTGCATTGATTATCGTAAGCTTATACAAGTTATGATAAAGAATTGGTATCTACTTCCACACATTGATGAGATATTTGATCAATTTAGGGGAGCACCGTGGTTCCCAAAAATTGACTTGGAATCAGGATATCACCAATTGTGAGTTTAGAATGATGATATTTTGATGACATCCATCAAATGCAGATATGGCCACTACGAATATGTAGTCAATCCTTTTGTTCTAACTAATGTACTCGTGGTCTTCATGGCTTTGATGAAATAGATATTTTAGTGATATCTATATTATTTTGTTGTGTTGTATATGGAATACATCTTTCTATATTAAAAGACAAGGGATGGACATGAGAAACAATTGTCAATAGTTTTGGGAATATTGGGAGATTATCATTTGTGTGCCAAATTATCTAAGTGGTATTTTTTGATACAAGAGGTACGGTTTCTTGTAAATATGATATTGGAAAAGGGTGTTTAATTGGATCCTAAAAATATAGAAGTTGTTATCTCATGGAAACCACTAAAGAATGTATTTCATATGCAAAGTTTTCTTGGTCTAGATTGATACTACCAACACTTTGTGTGTGACACATCATGACTAGCCTCTCTGATGATAGATCTAAAAAAGGATAATTCTCCATTCATATGGTTTGAATAATTCCAAAGGCCTTTTAAGGAGATGAGTGTATTTTATTACATTGGAACCTATCATGATTTTTCCTAACTCCGGTCAAGGTTACAGTGTTTTTGGTGATGCTTTAGGATCTAGGTTATGATGTCTGATCATGCATTGAGACCATGTGGTTTTTTATGGTTTAAGGCAGTCAATAATTCATGATAATAATTTCCCAACACAATATTTAGAGTTAGTTGTGGTCATCCATGCTTTATAGACATGGAATCATTAACTCTTAAGTGAAAAATTAAAATTGTTCTCCTGGTTACTAGCATTACTAGAAAAATTAATATTTAAAAAAATACCATAATTTATATATAATATAATATAGATATTATTATTTCTTAAATAATTTTAATTTTATGACATAAAATTTAATGAAGGTCCCAAAATTGATTTTATTGTTTTATCAAAAAAATTTGTATTACTCACATTTGAAATAAATGTTTTTATAATAAAGAATGAGAAATTGCATAATTATATTGGATTATAACCTCTACATAAATTTCCAAAAAAAATATACTATTCATACCCATAAACATATGGGCTTGGTTATACAGTTTATATTTAAATAATCTTTGTTCGATTGAGTTCATTATTGCATGTCACATATGCAATAGAACATAGTCTTCCTTTTTAAAAACATGGGGTTTTACAATGAAGCAATAATATCAAATGAAACTTTAAGCATTCTGAAAACATGGTGGTTCTTGATATAACATGTCAAAGATTTAGTATGCAGACCACTTAAAAGGAAAGTGTTTTGAATTTGGCATAATACTTCCAAAATAAAAGTGAGATAAAAAATTACTTCCCCAGAGTCCAGACATGTTGTTTAATCACTTTATCTCTTGTGTAATAAAAATATATCAATTATTTGTATTATTAATAAAATTTTATGGTTTTCATCCCATATAATTATTCAATATTCAATATTTATTTTGATCACATATTTAGTTACATAATCTTATATGTACATATCGGTTGTTTTGAGGACGTTCAACTTAAAAATTCAAAACAACATCGGTGTGATTACTATTGTGAAAAGAATTATTGTTACATCATATATATATATATTAAATTTTTTGAAATAATTATTATTTTTAAACATTAATTATAATTATAAAAATAACTGTGAATTATAGTTTTGAAAAATGACTTATATTACAATCATGAGGAAAACGGGACGTGCATACACACATGCCACATTTCCACTTTTCAACGATCATGATGGATATAAGATAAGTTATATTACATAATTTAATAATGATAAATATATCACATATATAATAATATATATTTAAATACACTTTCATATTCCATGCATATTATTTGGTAATAAAAAATGAATCACATCGCTTAACAAGGCGGTAGTTCTCCATACACATGAATGACCTTATCATTTTTACATTAATGGTTATATACGAACTTATATGTAATAATAATTTTAAAAAATATTAATATGTAATTAATGTAATATATAAACTTTAAATCCATCACCATGAACATTTTTGATTGATGATTATGGAATACGAATTACATCATTTCGTGAGGCGGTAGTCTGCCATACACATAAATGATGGTTTCATTTCTCATATCATGGATAAAGAGATGGGTGTATGTTCTAAAACAAAAAAAAATTAAAAATTATTTTCTCTAAGATAGTTATGTTATTATTTCAAATTTATTTTGTAACATTTGACGTTTTTGTAAGTAAAAAAAATTAAAGATGCACAATTGAGTACAATATCTCTTCTTCAGACCATATCTTTATGATTATACCTAAAGTCTCCATTGATTTCATTTTTATCACAAAAATTCCTCGATGTTGTGGTTAGGTAATAAATGATTTTATTTGAGTAGTTATTGAATATAACTATTTATACTTTATAATAGGATAAGAGAGTGAGTGCCCTTTTTATAAGTGGTAAAGAGGACACACTTGAAATCATTGAAAATAAAATGATACACTAATATTTTACACATGTCACATAGATCCAAAATGGATCATTATAGAACCTTATATGATATATTGTAGAAAAATGGTAATAAAATAAGACTTATAATTTTTGGAAATTTTAACACTTATAATTTTAGATTAACCCCCAGGTAAACTCGTTTTAACCTGATCCTTGATAATTAATTTCAATATTTTTTTATTTAGACCAATAAAATATGTTGGATTTATTTTATAATATTAATTTTTTAATTAAAAATATCTAATCAATTTTACCAAATTATAATATAAGAATTTTGATAATTTAATTCAAAACTAAACAAGTGGATATGATGGAATATGTATCTCCAAAGAAAAATATTTCAAAAGTATAAAACATTTTTATATCAAAATTCATCGTGAAATTGATTCCAATGACGCAAATTGGATTCATAATTATTTAATTAACAAATGTTAATTTTAATAAATTTTAAAAAAAGATATAATTTTTTAAATACTTTAAAAGATAAGTTATATTTAAAAAAATATTATTAATTTATTAATCTTCATCAAAAAAACTATCATTTTTTTAAATCATAAAAAAGTCACCATAAGATAATTTTAAATTTTTTTTACATAAATGAAATAAATTTTGTCAAATTATTTTTATAAAAATGGATATTTTATTTATATGATTTGATCACAAGAGAAAATGAAAATCATTTTTTAAGAAGAAATTTATTTTAAAAGTATAAAATATCATCTTTAAATTTTATTATTTATTTCTTAGGAATATATAAATACATGTAAATCTATTAGGACCATTATAAATATTTAAAAATTATTTAATAATATTCATAACTTCTTAATTAATGGAGAGTTATAATGGGAATAAATAATCTTAGTTTGTTAAGGCATGGCGTTTCATGTCCTATATGTTATTGAATATACATTTAATTATCTAAAAACTTGGGGTGTTACAATTCTGGTGTCATAAACCTATTTTTTAAGTCACATTCACTGAATTACCATAAATGAACTTCTATTTTATCACCATGGAGATTTTTTTATTATTGTATTCAATTAACATAAAAATATATTAAATATCAACATCTATTTAGAAATTGAAAGGATTGAATACTTTGTTTCAAAATTTCTGAATGAAATACTATTCATGGTGCTCCCAACATATCCAACATCACCGTGAACATTTTGCAAAGTCATTTTTTTCAATAAATCAATGAACATGAATCTTCATATTAATGAATTATAATATTAATGTGTAATGAGTATTAAACATTTATGAGAACAACAACATCCAATGACCCAAGAAAATATATATTTCTTACTCATAGCTTGTGTTCTCGTAATCAACTGCATCAGAAATTACCATGGCTATACATTATAATTAATTTCCACAAAGTATTTTTTGTTTCCACCCTTGATTATCTATATCATTTTCACCACAAAAAAATTTAATCACCAAGAAATAGACCATATATTTAATTATATTTTCATGTCACTTATAGGTTCACATCATAATAGGGGAAAACTATGTCCTTTTAATATAAAAATAACTCTTAATATATTGTCTCAGAATATATAACATAAGATAATAACCATGATGTGATAATAATTTTATTAATGTTAAAAATTAATATCTTTTATCATCAAGTATAATGATGTTGGTTTTAGTGATCTAACTCCAATGTACTCCCAATTGCATTAAATCCAACTTCTAACAACCATTAGTCCTCTACCACTCACATGATACTCGTTCTTCTTTGATGATAATGTTTTATTTAGGGGGTTTTCCATGTTGTATTCCTCGGAAAATATTCTCACCACATCTTCACCACATGGAGTAAAATTCATTAATATGTGATTTTTATGGATAACATTCATTGTCCATTAGTGGAACCTTGGAACCGTTGCAAAATCCACCACTATTGTATTATCATAATATAATGTGATAGGGTATTTAATGATAGTCACCACATAAATATCTTGTACAAAGTTTCATATCCAAATAGATTATTTGGAATGTTTAGATTCTTCTATAATTTGGAACTCCACTATAGAATCGACAATAACTAGCTATTTTGAACCCTTCTACATCACAACACCACCATTGAGACTAAACACATATCCTAACAATTACTTTTGATCATTATTATCCATTTGAATACTATCTTAGATATGACCACTAATGACTAGCTACTCATCTCCTACACACACTAGGAATATATCCTTAGTTCTTCTCAGATACTTAAAGATAAGATTAACATAATACAAATGATATTCACCTAAATTAGCCTGGAATTTTCAAACTATGCATAAGATATATGTAACATTAGTACTCATACATATCATGACATACATGGTTTATCCAATCGTATAAGATTATGGAATATTATTCATTCACTCTTCATCATCTTATTTACGAGGTCATAATTTATTTTAAAGAAGTATAAAATGTGACACTTGAATCAATCATATCTTGTACTTTTATGTAAAAAGTATCATTAGAATATGTTCAATGTATGTACCTTGAAATAGTGTATGTATCCTCTTAGATCTATCATGAATTATCTTGGTCCTTATAATTTAGTTTTCTTCACCTAATTCTGTAATGGATAAGCACTTTTTTAACTGGCTCTTAATTGACTTTATGATTGTAATTTTGATTCCAATAAGTAATATGTCATCAATATATACTAATAGGAAAACAACTACAATCTCACTGAGTCACTTGTAAACCAATGGATCACATTAATTATTGTCGAAATGAAATTATTTTTTAGCTTCATCAAATTAAATGTTCCATGACCTGGATTATTATTTCATACCAATAATGGATCTCTGTAACATGAAGACATTTTTGGAATTATATGGATTCACAAACAATTCTAATGGTTCAATATATACATATTAATAAAGGATTCTTTTAAGGAAAGATAAATTGCTATGCATATATAAAATTTCATACTCATGGGAAGTTGATATAAAAGGAAAATTTAGATGTATTTAAGTATAGAGACTAGAGAAATTGTTTCATCATAATCAATACCATAACATTTTCAACCCTTTTCACAATAGTTGTGCTCTATATGTATTCACTTTACCATCCATGAACAATTTTCTCTTGAATACCCATTTAAAACCAATTATTTTTACATCAACTGAAAGATAGACTAAAACGCAAACATGATTTTGATACATGAAATCTATCTTAGAAATCATGGATTGATACCATCTTTTATTTTATGTTTCTCTTACATCTCTGGGTTTTCCTATTTAGTACTTTAGACTCAATAACAATAAATTTCATGGGAACATATGGAATCAATTCATTTATAAACTCGTATCTATATATATAATCAGCATCATCAATGATAATGTCACCCCCATTAACTATCTTGAGGATTCACTCCCTCTAGAAAATGGTTTTTCTTATGATAGTCACCTTCTCATCTGAGGTGTTTTACTAAAAATACCCCTTTATTTCATTAGGATTCCCTATAATGACATGAATCATTCCATAGGGTGCTAGTTTATTTCCAAAGGATGCTTTAACAAATCACTATATCATAATATATGCATATATAACAAAATATGTTTCTTTTCCCTCCATAAATAAAATTGCTTACAATTTTATACTGTAGTCGGTACTCATTTTATTGTGTATTTAATATTTTTTTAATTTGTATAACCAAAAGGATAATAGTAGATTTTCATGAATCATGATCTACCTTACATTGTCTTGAATGGTTTGGAACCTATTTTCACTAACACTATTCATAAATAGTGTATACACTAGAGTGACTTGATATTGAATCCCAAATGAATTTATAATGTTAATAAAATCTTGATCATAATATTCACCATCTCGATAAAATCATTGTTTCTTTATCTTCTTACCTTGTTTATTTTCTACTTCATTCATGAGCACATTGAATTTATCAATGTTCCTGAACATATACCTTATAAAGTAGACATATCCATATGTAATAAAGTCATTAGTAAGGGTTATGAAATAATAATATCCACCTAAATTTTCTAATAAAAAATAATTACACACTTCATTTTCTACCAATACTAGAATCTATGTACATCTTTCACTAGGTCCAATGAATATTGGTTTGGTTATTTTTCTATGTAAATAATCATGCCATATTTTATGTTTCTTTATCTCAAAAGAGAATAATAACAATATAGATACTGATTTGATATGATGTTCTTATTTACATGACCATGATGGTAATGCCAGAACTAGTTGATATATGAGTCAAGTTATCAAGACTCATTGTCAAATTCTGATGTCCCATTTCATAATTTAATACATAAGGAATATTATTTATCTTTTCAATATAATAATAAAAAATTTCTTTTTAAAAGAGGAATTTTTTATTTCTAAATTTTCAAATGAATCTATCCATTTTAATGAAAGAAACATAGATGATGTTCATTTCAATACATATCAAAAAATAATAGTTATTTAAAAAATTCATTATAGATAACAACTCATGATGACAGTCTCCCATCGTACAATAACATAATAGAATGCCGTCAGGCCAATTGAGTTAATAAGTTAATCATGTTTCATTGGTTGTAAATGATCTACCACTCCACTAGAAATATTTTATATGGATCATAGTTAATATAATTTGATTTGTAGATACATAATTACTTCACCTGATAAAGAATATACCTTTATCTTCCCCTTTTTTGTTAGTGCAGTTCTTCTTCCAATAGACTATCTCTCCATATTAAAAACATAGTGCATTTTCTCTCTCTCCTATATATAGATCATATTTTTGTGGAAGAAAAGAGCTTTGTAGCTTTATACATGAATGATTCTTGTGTCCCATTTCCTTATTCTTTCTTTTTATATTCTATATAAGGACTACAGATTGATTCTACATTTTATCCTTGTCCACTGGGAAAATGGGAGTAAGAAGATCAAAAAGTGTCATCTCACTATTTCTTATCTTTCAATTAAAAACAAATTTCGATAAGGGTTCTCGCAGAGAAGATAAATTGGAACATATGTTCTGATCATCAAGGAATTGATTCCCTAATATGTTTAATAACTCTTTATATCTAATTAACATTACTATAAGGGTCCCAAATGTTACTGACTTTGAAAAATTGAATGTGAAAAATGCATTGGAGATCTCATATATTCACTGTCTTGATATCCATTGATTGAGATCCTAAAGGGGATACATCATGGTTTATATATCTATATCCTCATTTTATATTACAATTTCATTGGAAAATGATGATATAATGTAACATAGGAAATATGTGGAATCGTCCAAATTTATTATGTACATAGGGAATTCTTCTTCACTATCCTCTTGGCCTGGATCTTGATGGATGGGTTTTCTAGTATATATAATTTCATTTAATGGAGTATGATTATAATAAAATACATATTCCATTCTTTGAAATTATTTCTTGTGAGAAGGTAATGATTTTAAATTATGGATTTTAGTGATATAGTTGATGTTATTTGGGATTCCATTTCTACAATTAAGAATATAATAATTTTAGTATTTTTGTTGATATATAAAATTAGATAGTAAATATTAAATTTAGTAGTCTCATAGTATTTGTTTGGATACCAATAGGGTTAACCATTATTTTAAAAATATCATGTTGTGTCGGTATTCTAGAGGCATGGAACCATATTACCATTTTCAAAACCAATAATTTTTCTTAAATGTTTTTCGAAAGGTTTTTGCTAGGAATAATATTACCAACTACATTAACTCATATTTTCTTTGATATTTTGAGTGGGATCCCCAGTCCTAAAGTCCTTAATTTGTAATTTTTCAACCCATGCCTCTCAATTATACCATTTCCTAATCTGGAAGTTAACCATTCAGTTGATCAATGTTAATTTGACCCAAAACTCATGTTTTAATTCCCTAATAATGAAAATTACTCCGACGTTGGATGTAAAATCAATTTCAACTATTCTTCAATTTTAACATAAATAGTGTAACACTATACAAACATAATATATATAATTTAAGTATTTACTATTTATGTAAAAAATAAGCATTTTACCTTCATTAAATAGTTTTTATATTAAATGGATTTATTGATGTGATTAACCCTGTTTTTTTGAAGATATTACATAATCCATGTTATTTTAGTCATTTTTTATATATGTTAATTCAATAATTTATGTGAATATGAAATAATATCCATAATGAAAATAAATTTTTAAAATAATTAACATAAAATAATAATAAAAGGTAATACATGATATTTTCCTAATGGTTAGTTTATCTATCATATTATAATGTAACCCTCAACCTAAGGGGTGTAGCAACCTGGTTTTTCACTCATGTATGGATACATTAATATTTCAGTAAAATTCATAACTTTGGACCTAATTTGGATGCATAAGGGGTTAGAAAAGGTCTTCATGGTGTATGGGGAATGTTCAGATCCTTTACCAGATCGTTCTGTGTAAAACAGGCTTGGTACACTGTTTAGAGTAAAAAATGCATGAATTCTACACGGTTTGAAAAACTGTGTGGATTGTGTTTATCATGATAGACCCACCATGCATGGTTTGTTTAGGTCCATGTGTCCTAACTGTCCGAGAACCCATTTTCCCCAGGTACTAGTTCATGGATCAAATAAATTTTTTCAAACTATGCGCACAAGCCATGCACAATCTAATTTCTGGGTAAATATACATTTTTCCCCTTAATGATCTAATCAGAACCCCTCTTCCTCTCTAATCTGAGAACCAGTAGGATTAACACCATTATCTTTCAATATAGATATTTTTCAAGTCCAAATAGAATTATTCAAAGATATCCTTCAACTAGGATCCAATTGAGCTTTTGTTTGTAATGTTGGATGCGCAACGGTTAGTAATCGAGTTCTCTAGAGCCGGTATCCTTCTCTCTTACTCTCAACTGAGTTATCAGGGATTGATCATTTTTCTCATTTTTTAAGTTGTACTCAAATCTGATCCAAATCAATGGCCAATACCATAGAAGGATAATTATAAAATCCTAATGTGGGTGGTCTATAACATGCCACTAAAGATCAGTGATTTTAGATATGTCATGTGGGGAACACTAATTTCATCATCTGCCATTTATTTAATTTATATTCAATTACTATAATCATTAGAACTATATGGATATTTTATTTCCTTATATGTGGTTAATTTCTGGTGGTACTGACCACAAATCCTTTCCGTCAATGTCAAAGGTTATTCCATATTTGGGTTTTAGTGTTTTGACATGTTTGATCCATTATTCGGGTGTTCCATGTCTTGACCACTCGAAGGGTAAGTTTTTCATTATTAAATATTATATTTATATTTTTAATTGTATAATGGAATGTACCATTTATTCAGACCACTTGATCCAACTAATGTATGTTGTTCTATTTAAAATAAAATTTGAAATAGAAATTTGAATGTATATTGAGTATATGACATCAGTGTATTGAATGTGAATGAATAGTGTGTTGCATATTTGGAACCCCCCTTACCACATTAATGGATGGTAGAGTAATGAAACCTATATATGGAATATTCCTTAAATATATTAAATGGTTGCATACTACTTGGCCTTGTCACACTAATGAAAGGAATGGATTATGCTGAATAAATATTACAAGAATTCATAATTAAATTGAAATAGCCTGACTCGATCTCACCAAGGATCGGATTAGAGAATATCATGGGCTCTTGGGAAACACATTTTGATTCAGGGATATATCTTTCATAGGATGATACCCACCTAGATCCTGATCCTTGTGTGTTCTTGGATTCCTAGTATGATACCGTAGGATCCCTCATGTATTACTACAGGATTCCATGGAGACTCTCCTTGGATCCCATAAATATCATTATATATTCCTTGGACACACCCCCTTGATCATGCAATGACAAATAGGTTCCTTGGATGAATCCCATCAGGCCCATTCATTGCATAGCCTCATTTTACCTTTTTTGATCACATTGTACTTGGTAGCCCCACCATTATAGAATTCCTCATATTTCGCTTCTTGGATTACACTGTTACCCCATGTCAGGCTATAGTTATTATTGATTTAATGACCCATGAGGTCTATGACACCTTGGTTATTACCTTGGGACTTCATTATTAAATATCAAAAATCATGGGATTCTTGTTACAGCTTGGAACCGTCACTATTTTTATTATCACGATGTGATGTCAGTGTTGGATATTCCCCACAAGACCTGCAAATATAAAATTGGTAAATTACTTAATTAAAATAACTGGTTACATGCTCAGATAGAAATCAAGGGCAGAAACTAGTAATTGGGTATTTAGTTATATTGTACTACATTACATTATATATTCATTCCTTCACTCTATTACATTTCCATTAAACGGGCCAGATCATATAAACATCAATAGTGGTGGCCCACTGTGATTTATCTCACACACTCTCTGGGCCTTGTTTGGTACTAAGGGAAGATTACTTAGTGTAAGGTGTTGAAAAAGGGAAGAATACAACATAAAACACATGATTGCAATCTTTTTAGTCTGGAGCATGATAGAAGATGACTAAGCCTGAGCTTGGGATGCATGCAATAGTCTTTGGATTTATTTATTATTATGTGAATCATGTTATTCCAACTATTTTGTATCAACATTTTCCCGTTTTCATGTGAATGACATACCATTAGTTGTTGAATGCTATTCTAGTTTTTTATTGTTACTATTGTCACTATTTTCCAATATTCCTTCTATTTATTATATTATTTACCCTATTAGCCTATGTTTACTCTCATATGTTGTGCTACACTTTGGTAATGATGTAAAAGTATCCCCTCCGACACACCCAAGGACCTCACTGCTAGTCAGTAGCATCTGGCATTTTGGGAGATTCCCTTGAGGCAATGTGGCCGATTGGGCTCAGGGAACCAATTTAGTGGCATCCAGGTCCAGGATTTCACAATCTGGTATCAGAGCTGGTTCCTTTACATTATTTCTCTACTCTATTGGGACATAATTCAAGAGATTAGGAATTCTTGGTACTTGGTCATAAGTCGTACTCAGTCATCGCGAACCCATGTTCAGGGTAAATACCAAGTTGCCTAAACTATAATTTTGGTTCTGATTATTCATAGTATTGTTGATATTATTTCAGTATTGGGTGATGCACATTTTGTGTGGTGTGTTTGATTATTAATCGGTTTGAGTATTTTCTTTCATCTATAGCTGGATGATAAGACGGTAAATATCATTGGTACATGCATCATTATAGGCACCTAGAATTCACATGTCATTCATATGGACAAGCCATATAGGTGCATTTCCCTATATTTCATTTCTTGAAATACCTGTGATTACTGAGTGATGTATTTAAAGATAGATTATTCAAGTATTAAAATTTATTGCGATTTAGTGATTTCATGTCTCAATTAATGAGGTGTATAGGTCCTCATCAATTGGGATGAGTAATTTACCGTGTCGAGCCATTATGATATAAATAAATGGGTGACATTTTTTGGGATAGGTGTATGGGAACTAATTTTTCAGAAATGAATATCTAATATGTTGTAAATCATGACATCTAAAATGAATTGGTTTTATATCCTTATCCCATAGTGTCATGTTAATGAAAGGTAATAGAGTGAACTCGGAAATTAAATTTAAAATGAATTGAAGCTTATACATGAGTACTTATCATTATCTGGTCATATAAGTGGTAATTTTGGGTAGTATACCCTGTTATTTCAGTTTTCGTAATTTTACCTTCCTCTCGTGATGTTATTCTTCAAGAAAAAGATTTTTTGAGGCTTGTTCTTGCAACATCTGGACCAATGCTGCCACAATGTCCTCATATCGTATGCTAGGAAGGTGGCGACGACCATGCTCTAGGCATGGTGGGCCCTAAGCTTCCAGGATTAACTCATAAGAGTCCCACATGAGGCACTACCTATTATACCTGATTTGGTAACTACTTCCCAGTTTCATGATAGTATATTATTTTTGATGCAGTCCATGCATATTGTTCCATGACTTGAACCTATTATTGATGATCTGACTCATGAGTTTCACCAGCAACACCCTCTTACCTTTTCTGAGGATGGTGGTCGACATAATGTAGAGTCTTTGATAGAATACACCCTATATATCTCTGATCATGTAGATATACTTCCATATTGGAGGGTCAATCATTACACATACATGTTTCGGGATTCGTCCAAGCATTGGTGGGATGTTGTTACCTAGGCTGGTCCTCATTATAGCATGTTATGGGATGATTTCTAGACTACCATCTATGATTATTTCTTTACTCAGACACTGAGAGATGATAGAGCTAGAGAGGTAATTTATCTGGAATAAGGTTGCATGTCAATTATGGAATATTCAATGCATTTCACAGAGATGTAGTGCATTGCATTTCTTCTAGCATGTGATGAGATTTTCAGTGCTAGACTCTTTACGTATTGGTCAATGACGCCATCCATATGTAGGGAAATGTCTTTATCCAGTCTCGTTTTTCTACAATAGTAAATCAAGATCTTATCACTGAGTGCAACCTGAGGGAAAACACTAGTAAATGGCATAGAGGACCAATGAATTTTCAGGCCAGCTATTCTTCTAGTGGAAGGAATAATTCTCTCAAAGATCCTCATCTAAGAAATGAAAAAAAGAGTATCTGTTTTGTTATCTCTAAAGTGTATCATCATTGTGGTTGATATAGGAATTATAAGCCTCAGTGAGATAGAGACCCACTAGAGTGACATGAATGCAGCCACATGGGGCATATCTAGTGATCTATAATACTTTTCCACTAGCTTCAAGTGGAAATAGATCCTCATTAGATCCACCATTAAGAGCTACTTATTTTATGCCTCGTCAAACAGGGAGCTGAAATAACACTGGTTGGTCAAGCTGAGGATAAGGTTTTGGTCATGGTAGCCATACCCTTGATCACTTGTTGCACCAACAAAGCAGTTATAATCCTGGTAGTCTATCTATTTCATAAGTCCATGTATCAGGACTATTGCATGCACTACATCAAATACAATTAGATCTGGCTGGAGGGAATTCTACTGTATGACGTATTATTCTAGAAGCCTCAACTATATAATTTTAATTATTCGATACAGGTTCATCAAACTAATTTATATTTATATCCATAATAGAAAGACTCGGACTATAGATACAATATCACTATGGTGTAATGACCTTAGATACACCTTTAGGGATACGAATAGAGGGAATAGGGTAGTGTAGGGACTGTCCCCTTGGGGTAGGATGTTACCCTTTCTTATGAATGATTTTTTTTCTCATGATGACAAGCCTCGATGTTATTCTCATAAGGGATTGGTTGGTTCACTGTCATGCTTTCATAGACTGTCCTTGCCACAGTGTATAGTTTACATCACCAGAGGGTAGTAGTAATCTATATAATGGTGATAGGGATGTCCATGCTGGTAGAGTTAGAATAGAGGACCTTAAACTAGGAGGAGTGACTGCCCAGATTTACATTCTCTTCATGGAGGACCTGAGTTTTCATAAATTGGATTTCCCTCTAGTGGTGGATCATTTATGGATGTATACCCTGATGATTTTTATGGTTTACCTCTAGAGGGAGAGGTAGATTTTATGATCGAGATTGTTATGAGAGTAGCTCCCATGTCCATTCCTCCATACACAATGGCACCTAATGAGATTTAGAAGCTGAATAGGAAGTTAGAGAATTTAGAATAACTTTTTTTATATGGACCATTACATCCTTGTTGGGTTCGCCAATTATTTTGCTAATAATGAGGATGGATAATTATGTCTATAAATGGAATAACAATGGTTTAACTTTATTATGGTCAATAATTGGAATCCACTACCTCGAATAGATGATCTCTATGACCATCTCTGAGGAGAAATGGTCTTCCCCAAAATCAACCAGAGATTGGGTTATCATCAGGTGTGAGTTAGTCAATTTGACATACCTTGTACAACATTCTATAGCTTGTATGGTCTGTATGAGTACCTTGTTATGATGTTAGATTTTACGAATGGTACTACCAATTTGATTAGTATAATCAATAGGGTTTCCCACTATCATTTGGATTCACTTTGTTATGATATTTTTGGACGACATCTTGGTGTATTATCACCCTCATAAAAACCATGAAAAATATCTTGAGATTATTCTGAGTATATTGAGATACCACAAACATTACACCATGATTTGTAAGTGACAATTTTGGATTGAGAAATTCCACTTCTTGGGTCATATAATTTCAGAATCTAGAGTATCGGTTGACTCGAAAAATGTTAATTCCATAGTTTGTTTGGAGATGCCCGGGAATGTATTTGATCTATAGAGTTTCATGGGGATGTCATGATATTAGAGGGTTTTTATACAGAACTTCTCACAAAATTCTTCACCCATACTAGTCTTATAAAGAAGGATCTCAACTAATGTGGTTAGAAGCGTGAATTAAAGACTCTCATGAGCTAAACTGGAGGCTTGTCTCAAAACCCATTCTGATTCTAATTGTGCCAGGTATAGGTTATACCATCTTTGATGATGCATCAAGAATCAACCTAGTAGTGTAGATGTAAGAGGAAAAAGTTATTGCATATGAATATCAGTAGTTGATCCATCATGATAGACAATACCCAATGAAAAACCATGAGAATGAATAAATTTTCAATGCCTAATATTTCTAGATACATTACATGACGAAAGAGAACTTTGTGGTGTAAATGGACCACAAAAGACTCAAATATATCTTTTAAAAGAATGACATGAACCTTAGAAAAAAAAATATGGGTTGAATATCTTCAATCCTTTGATTTTGATCATTCTTATATTCTTGGAAAGGGCAATGTAGTTGTTGAGGAGTTGAGTCAGAAAACACAGACACAGACCATATGGGAAACCATTGATGAATGAAAGATAATGGACCTCATTTCTGTGTTTCATTTGGAGTTTCATAATAGTGAGGAGCATCCACTCCACTCATCCTTGATATTTTCCTCTTCCATCCTTGAGAAGTTGAAGAGTAAGATGTTTTTAGATCCTGAAATCTAGGTTATATATGAAAGTATATTAGATTATAACCCAAATCCATATTGTTCTATGGATAGAGATGATGTCCTGTGTCTATGTGGACGTATCTGGATTCCAATAGACAACAAAAAAGTGTTGATAAAACTATACCTTGCCTCTCAGTGGGCAGTACATCTAGGCACATTGAAGAAGAATCGATACATATGATGCTAATATCCATGGCCTAGTATGTAATATTGGATAACAGGATTTTTCAACAGGTGTTCCACCTGTCAATAGTTGATGGCGGAGCACCAGAGAATTGTTGTCTTGTTACAACCAATTCCAGTAATGGAATAGAAATGAGAGGATATTTCCAAGGATTTCTTGGTTAGATTACCAAGGTCTCTAAGGGGTAGAGATATTATCTGGGTAGTCATAAACCAACTAAAAAAATAATCTCACTTCATTCATATATGGGATTCTTTCTCAGTCAATGATCTTGGAAGACTGTATATCTGTGAGATTATATGACTGAATGGGGTCCCTCATACTATCATTTCAGATAGGGATTCTCATTTCACTTCACGGTACTAGTAGGTTTTACAGAAAGATGTGGTATCTTAGGTGCTTCTAATAACCACTTCTCACCCATAGGCTAATGGAAAATTAGAATGGATGATACATGCACTAAAGGACATGCTCTGAGCTTGTGTCCTTGGTTTCAGAGTTTCTTTGAGAATAATATTCATATCCTCCACTTTTCTTATAATAACTGCATTCAAGCAAAAATTATTATGGCTCATTTGAATCCTAGTATTATAGACCATTTTATTCACCCCTTTATATCTACATAGAGGTGAGACAGCCCTACTAGGCCCTCGTCTTATTTAGGAAACATCATAGTGGGTTTAGATGATCAGAAACTGTATGACTAATAATTAGTCTAGAAAAAAAATATTATGTTGATCACCATTGACAAAATCTTGAGTTGGAGGTCAGTGATCATGATTTCCTTTGGTTATGGTCTATCCTAGGGTGTAGATAGTTCCAAAAGTAGCGAAAGTTGTCGCCTTATTTTGTAGGGAATTTTTGAAGTTCTGGAGAGAGTCGGTCTGATAGCCTATCGGTTGGTTTTACATTAGAGGTACCATTCCAAGAATGATTTATTTCATTTTACACAACATTACCAATAACATGCCGACCAATCTATTACTTTTGATCTTAAGGATGTTAAGATAGTTTTTTATTCTACTTTTGAGAAGTATCCAATATGCATCATTGATCGGAGAACAAAGTCTCTACTAGGCCAGTATATCCCTCTATTATGGGTGCTTTGATAGCATGACCATGTATAGGACGAGAGTTGGGAGAGGGAATACAACATATATGCCCATTTTCTACAGGTGTTCCTAGACATTGTTTCTCAAACCATTGAAGGTGAACTCACGGATGAGTTATTTTAAGTGGGGAATGTTGTAAGAATATAAATTTTCAATCAACTATAGATCCTTTAAAATTTTGTTCTAAATGATTACTTTGGACCAAATATTGATTCTTAATGTGTTAGAAATGGTCTTAGGGGTGTACGAGGCTTTTTTTGAGCCCAGAACCCGTCTTTTATGGGAAAAACAGATTTGGCGCATGGTTTAGAGTAAACAGTGCTAGAATTCCGCATGGTTTGGAAAATAGTGCGGATTGAGTTGTTTTGGAAAAGGCCACCTCACACGGTTGGTGCACGGCCATGCAGCCTTACAGTGTGAGTGGCCATTTTTCCCAGGCTATCTTGCAGGGTTTGAGCACTATTTTCCAAACTATGTGGGCAAACCGTGCAAATGTTTTTTAGGTTAAATATATAGTTTTCCCTTAATGATATAATTAGAACCCCTCTTCATCCCTAATTTGAGAACTGTCATGATTAACCCCTTTATCATTCAATTTGGAGTTGTTTGAAGGGAAATTCTAGGGATTCAAATATATCCTTGATATAGTATCTAATCGATCATCTTTTCATCATGTTGGATGCGCAATGATATGTACTCATGCCTTCTTGAGTGGTTCTCCTTCTCTCTTTCTCTCAACCGAGTTATCAGGCGATATTAATTTTTATCTATTTCATAGATTTAATATGATCCAAGCCAAATCAATGAACAATACTAGATACATTGATTATTACAATCCTAAGGTTGGTGTTCTATAACTAACCCCTAATGTTCGTTGATTCTGGATTTGGTTTGTGTGGCCCACCAATTTCATCAGATTCCGATTATTGAAATTATATGAAATTCTTATAATCATTTGAACAATATTAATATGATCTTTCCTTATATGTGATTAATTTTTTGTGGTTATGACTAGAACTCCATCCCTTCCATATTTATCGTTATGCCATAATTATGTTTTTAGTGTTTTGACATGTTTGAGCCACTGTTTGGGTGTGCCTTGGCTTGACCACTCTATGGATAATATTTATTATATTAAATGGAATGTTTATATATTGAATTTATTAATATAATGTACCATGTATTCATACCACATGACCCCCTATGGTAAGTGACTTAATTGATAATTAAATGTGAAATGGAAAATAGTAAGTATATTGGGTATATGAATAAACCATATTGAATGAGAATGAATATTAGGTGGCGTATCTATATCCCCCTTACATCATTTTTGGAAGGAAGTAGAATGAACATTCAATATGTAATATTCATTAAATGGATTAAATGGTTTCATGCTACATGGTCTTGTCACACTAATGAAAAGCAAGGCTTGAATGACTTCTAAATTAAACCGAAATGGTTTGACTCGATCTTGCCTTGGATTCTGATCCAAGAATGACATGAGCACTTGGGAACCCCATTTAGATTCAAGGATATGTCTTTAATAGGTTGATAACCACATAGATCCTAATCCATGTCTATTCTTGAATGCCCTGTATGATACCATATGATCCCTCATGTAGTACTACAGGATATCATGGATAGAATCTTTAGATAAATTTAATATCATTACAGGATTCCTTGGATACCCTCCATGGATCCATCAAGTGTTATCATTGATTTATGTTGGTGACACTTTGTTTATAAGTTGTATTTATTGTCAACTGGTATCAATAATGGAAAAAATGACGAAGGAAGTCTGAAGTTAATGGAGTTTGATTGAAGTGAATATTCCTAGAAAATTTTTATGGATTCATATCATTGGATTCCATTCTTGGAAAATTCTTCATGTTGATCAAAATCAGACAATTAGATCACTGATCTTGAAAGTTCAATGAACTAGTATCATGTGTGATACAACAGTTAGAACATTGAAGTAGCATCCTTTTAAATGTGATAGATGGACTTAGGATTTGATAATCCAGAATTGAAAGGAGTAAGAAGTAGGTTAAATAATATTCTTGGACATTAAGGTGGCCATGAATGAGTTTGGTTTATTTTTAATGATGACTATGCATTTTTGTGCATACTTAGTTTTATACCATGTTTTTTATATGGCTTACTTAAAAAATGGGGCCAGCCCACGAGATAGCTACCCAACCTCATCTTGAGGCACATGTGTGACCACTTGGGTGTACAGTTCTCATGGGGATGAAAAGGCAGAGCTATCCAAAAAGTGGAGTATGGGGGCGTGTATAATCCCCCAAGGTGTGAATAGTGGGTGCTAGGTGTGTTCCCGAGGAGGCAGAGTTGGCTCTAAGAGCACGCCCAGTGAGAACCGATGTAGGGAAGCACCAGAGGGGGGGAATGAGAATTTTGTGCGGCTGGAGGGGGAGTTGATTGATAAACCATGGGAAACCCACATCTTCAATTCAATGTGGGATGAATTTTAAAATTCATGGATATAATCTCTACCAACCAACCAATTCTGCATCTCGCTCTATAATCTGATCAATCAGAGCCTCCAATCATCCAAATATCTTCTGCTCATCTGATCTAGCCCCATACACATTTGAGTTAGTTCCATCATATCTTCCTTCGGTATTTTATGAACCACGACATTTTCTTCATACTCATGCGATCTCTGATGCCACTACATCTCGCCGGAGCTAATGGATGATCACATCCAAACCACCATGCCTTATTGTTTTGACACCATGAGGATCACATGATTGAAATGAGACCATTCATGCAATCCACATCTTGCGTGCAACTGATATATCAAAGAATAATTATTTATCGAGGAAAATAGAGTTTATGAAGACATACATAACAGAGTGTGGAGCTAAAAAGAGATACTCGTGATCTTAAATGCACATGATCACTTTGAAAGAAGAAGTTAATGTGTACTGAAAAATGAGACATGCCTCAAGTCTTGGAATATCATCACCCATGGGATTAAATATTTCAAAACATTTGATATCCTGAGAATTCAATGATGTGATCTATATGTCATTTAATATAGGTCTCGAACACATAAGTGAATTTTCCTTCTATTTTAAAAGGAGGATCCTGAGATTCAGAGTAATGCTACTCTCACATACCCAAGCGCTCATGTATTAAAAAATAGATCTTCTCCCTACCCATCACTTCTTGAAGAGAAATAAGAGCACCATATGTCTTCAATGATCCATGAAAGATACTTCCTGCAATCCTTCGATAGGTTCTACGCACCCTCGAATAGATTCACGATGGAACCACACCCAAACATGCAGTATGTTTATGTAAAACACTTGGTGTGCTTCAACAAGGCCACACTATCATGATCCAGTGGTTGAGACTTAGGGTAATCACTGTGTTTTTCAAAGAATAAAATCCATGATGCTTGTGTACAAAAAAGAACTATGAATCTCACAACCTTCCCAAATATTATCACCCTCCTGTTTGAATGTTAATCCCATTTTTTTAGTGGTAAAATTTTTAGTGAAGAAGGATGGGGAAGTATGTGTTTCATGCTCCTATATGCATTTTTTTAAGATGAATGTGGCCTTGAAGAAGAATTTTTCACAATGGAAGTGCAATACACATTTGGGTTTGAAGAATAGAACACATGAAACACTTGCACTTATGGGTATGATTAAAAGGAATCTAAACTAGGTGAAAAGTGAAGGAGAGAAGAATAAAAATAAGATAAAGGAAGAGGCAGTGTGTGTTCTTAATTAACCACGCCCATTAAGGTTCTCACACAATATGAATAATATGTGAGTGTAAGAATTCATCAATGCAAGCAAAAGAATATGTGAATACACTCAAAAGAAACACCCAAAATTGTGTCTGCTCATATGTGAAGAAAGAGAAGTAAGAGCTCAACCTAAATGTCATATGCATGATCACATGAATACCTGAAGAAGAATAAAATAATTGACACTGATGATTTATGTTGATCTGAACCTCTATCATTGAATAATCACATTAGTGTATGTGATTCTAGATAAAGAAAGAAGAAGATTAGTGTAGTCAGTTTCTTCACTAAGAAGAATAACGAATAAGAACTAGTGTTGTTGGTCCTACACCAAGAAGAAGTGGAATAAAGGGGAGAATTTATTTTCTACATTATCTCAAGTAATCAAGTGAAAAGAAATTTAGAAGATCAATAGAAAAACCATCCTTTTTTAGAAGGATGATTACTATCTTCATAGGTAGTATAAATAACGTGCTATATGATACAAGTTGTATGAGGCTATCACTAGTCCAGGGAAGAGGATTATTTCCCATCCACCTCCAACATGTAGGGAATCAAACTGTCTAGAGAATTTTTTTCCTAGACACTCCACTATAAATTCGTATCACATTATAGTGTAGAATCCATGTACTATTCATCACCATGCAGGGTAAGGATGTAGTGACTCTTATTGAGTGGTGAACCTTGTAGAAAAATCATGTGCATATTTTACTAATTTTTATTATTTCATGCGATAGGGATAAGAGAATAAGAGAATCATGATCCTAACAGTTCAATAGGTATAGGGATAAAAAGTTTTATTTAGTTTAAAATTTCCATAACACTGATTCACCCCATCCCAGTGTTATGTTTATCCCAAACTGGCCCTCTCAATAGGTATCAGAGGGAAAGGTTCACCTATATTGGATTATATACTCTATAGTTATTCTCTTTTGATTATTTGAGTTTCTTTCCTTAGTTATCAATGAAGTGAAAAAAAAATTTATGATTCAGTTATCTCTGAGTATAAGCCTATCTCTACAAAGACCATGATGAACAAGAAAAATAAAGAGAATAGAAAGTTTAATAAAAATTACCTCTTATCTAATGAAGAGGAAGCATCTGGTTCTCCATATCAATAAAACATTGATGACACACCGGACAGGGAATGTAATGAAGAGGTGGCTCATGTTCCCACATAGAAGATTGACAACTTCCTACATAATCAGATAAAATGTTATGTGTTAGTAAATTTTGAAATTATAAACATGATTAAAATTCATAGATAGCTATTGATGATCAATATACAACATCTCAATAAATATCAGTTGATATATTAAGAAATATTTTTCATGGTATCATGGAAGAAGTTAAATCCCTGGTTTGTGAAATATTTCAATGCATTCAAGAATATATCATTCATCTTGAAGAAGAAACATATGTTTTGGAGAAAGGCTTACAAGAAAATATTATTGAATGTTTAATTATCTTCAGACATATTGGAGCCTTTGAATCAAAAGAGAGGGTATTTGAATTAGGTTCTTCAATTTGGATCAAATATTTTGATGAAAAAGGAGTCAACAAGCATCTAAAAGGGAAATTTAATGCACTTGAAGATGAGATGAAAAATAGAAATGAATTCAAGGATATATCTTTGAAAAAAGACTCTAAGAAGATCGAAGAACTTGAATCTATGTTTCAAAACAAAGTAAAGATACATGAAGATGAATTTTAGCGATTAAATAGGAATTTTTAAGAGAAGATTAATATGATTGATGACCAAAAAGTCATCCTCAATATGATATTTCTAGAATTGGAAGTTGAGTTGACCAATCTTGAGAAGACACATATTGAGTCTCCACAAAAGAAAGAAATATTTGATGCTAGTACTAAATGCTCACTGGAGGATTCTACAATCAAAACTCCATCAACATGTGATAATAAGATCATCTATTCATTCATTGATCAATCACAATCAACTGAGAATGCAAAGGTACCATCCATACCAACTTGTACTTATATTTTTAATATAGTTTCCCCAAAAACTGAAGGCTAGAAGAAAAATTCTAAACAATTATGGATGAATAAAAGTGAGAAGATACCTACCACGATGTCTAGGGTGGATAATATGAAGAGTGTGGATGATAACTCCCCATAGAAAGCACAAAAATTCAACAATAATACTCAGTAACCTTATAAAGAAGCTATCAAGAAGTCACGGTTTGTGGGTAAATGCTGGTATAGTAATATATTTGGGCATTGTGAAATGAATTGATTGTACAATCCCATAAATGTAAAACCATAGAGAAATCCCATCTCAAGGGGGAGAAATATGGAGAATAAGATGTAACATCAACAGATCTAGAACAATCTGTATACTGCAAATGGATTTGGAATGTTAGATAACATTTGTGATGTATGTAATAGGAGTGGTCACATGGATGGTGCATGTTCATTTCTGTAGGTACTCAATGCTGATAAGAAAATAATTTCACAAGATATGGATACTAATGAAGAATCATACGTGGGAAGTAGTTAGAAGAATGTTGGGAAATAAAACCCTCCCATGAAGAGTCTATGTTGGAAAGTTGATAAGTTATAAGATTCTAAATCCAAGAAGGAGAATGTTAGTCCCTCCAAAAGAACCACTAAAAAGGATGACACTCAAAATAAGCCATGTAGATGATTAAATCTTGATGGCTTGGTCTCCAATGACATATTGGTGGCTTGTACCAATTATTTGGAAAGAATAATAAAGATGGAAGATGTACAGACTAAGGATAATGCTAAATGAAAAAAAACATTCTATAAGAAGATGGAGAATTTTTGTATCTCAGGTGAAACAAGGCTGGTCATAATGTTAGAAAATGATTTGAATTTATTCCATCCCAACAATAATTCCTCATGAAGATGAATGTTGCACCCAGATATTCTAGTTCATTGAAAGCTCTTAAAGAGAGAATACTCACACACTATGAAATGGAAGATGTACTGAGATCCACACAATCATAGTCAGAATTGAAGATCACTTGTGAATGTGTTAAGAATGGAGAATCTTTGTTGAGGAGATCAACTCAACCATGTTATTCTCATAGATATAGAAAGGTGGATCCACTATATTCCCTTAAATATTTTTTAATTGTAATTGTTCTTATCATACATGGAATTGAAGGTGAAGCATGATCTAAGGGGGAGAACCTGAGATTTAGTTATGAGAAATGTTCCCTTGAAGGGGGTACACATGAAGATGCTACCAGATTCATTATCACAACCATTATAAACATCATTTGGTATAAATTTCAATTACACTGATGTTTTTATGAAGATCATGTCATTGGAAAAGGTATGTCATTTCATAATCTCTTATCCTTAGTTACTAAAAATAAATATCCTTTTACAGAGGAGGGGTAGCTAAGTCAGTCGGTGACATAAGAAGAGTTAAAATGCCCTGAATCCACTTATCACGCCAATTGCACTTTTATATTTTGGAACATTATATTTGAGAGAGTGCAGGAGTTTCAGGTTGATATTTCATATTAAACTTATTATTGTAAGACCAGAATGAAAGTGGATATCCATTAAAGTCAAGTACAAGAGTAATCTTCTCATGACGTGTCATGTTCAGTGGGTAACGGAAAACATTATTATCTAAATTAAATTCCCTTGTTTTATACACCTAGAATTACTCTAGTATAAATAGATTGAAATGATTTATGGAACATTTCTTATGTAGGGAATGATACCCTATCAACCTTGAACTTTGTATTTATTTTAAAAAAGAGGGAGAGAAATGAAATGAGAGGTGTAAGGAGGGATAGAGTATTCTCATTTTTACATTGACACATTAATTTAATAAGAAGTCTTAAGTTATTGATAACGAAGTAAAAAGGGGGAGATTGAAGGGACCAAATTTTGTATAAGTTGATTTTTTTGTAAACTGGGGTCAATAACGGTCAAAATAACGAAGGACCTCTAAAGTGAATGGAGGTTGACTGATGTGATGATACAAAGAGAATTGTTATGGATTCATAGCATTGGAGTCCAGGACTGGGAAATACATTATGATGATCAAAATCAGATGATTGATGAACTAATATTGAATGTTAAAAGAACTGGTATCATGAGTTATATAATGTTTACCACATTGAAGTAGCATCATTTTAAGGAAGATTGAATTACATTTGATATGATAATATAGAAAGGAAAGGATAAATAAGTAGGATGAAGAAGAGGCTTAGACATTAAGGTGGCCATGCATGAGGTTGGTTTTTGATTAATGATAGTCATTCAATTTTTTTATACTCAATTTTCTACAATGTATTTTTATGTGGCTTGCATAAGCAATGGGGAAAGCCCACAAGCTAGTTACCCATCATAAACCCAAGGCACATTCATGACTATAGCGGTCAACTATTCCCACGGGGAATCCATGGTAGATCCATCCCACAAGAGGAGTAAGGGGTCATGTATAAGGACTCTGGGTGTGCATAGTGGGTGCAAGGTGTGTGCCCGAGGAGGCAGAGTGGGTTCTAAGATAACGCCCGCAGTGAACCAGTACGGGGTGGCACCAGAGAGAGGGGAGTAGAATTTCGAGTGGTTGGTGGGGGGAGTTTATTGATAAAAAATGGGAAACACATGTCTCCAATTTGATGTGGGGTGAATTTTAAAAACTATGGATGTAATCTCTTCCATTCTTCCAATACTGCATCTCGCTCTACCGTCCGATCAGCCACAACATTTATTCATCCAAATCTCTACCGCTCATCTAATCTTTCACCTTGAACATTTGAGTTGGAGTCGAACAATCCTCCCCAAGTATTTAAAGATCCACATTGTTGTCTTTAGCCTCCTGTAATCTCTGGCGCAACTGTATATCACTAGAGCTAATGTAGAATCAAATCCAAACCACCATTCCTTATTATTTTAACACCATGAGGTTCATCATATCCAAAATAGACCATGTATGCAATTTACGTCATGTAGCATTTGTTATATCGATGAAGAAGGATCATTCAAGGCATGTGGAGTTTATAAGGACATGTGGATTCAAGTGTGGAGATATAACGAGATAATCGTGATCTTAAATTCACAATATCTGTTTGAAGGGAAAAGGGACCACATTCAAAAAAAAAGAAATATCTTGTAAGTCTCTACTTATCTTTGCCCATGGGTTTGAAGATTTCAAAACACCAGATTTAACAATCATCCAAGCTACAATCTCTATGGATTTTCACATGGATCTCGATTGCAGAAGAGAAGTTGCCCTCACCTTTAAAAGGAGGATCTAGAGATCGAGAGTAGTGTCGCTCTGACATACCCAGGAGCTCTAATTTTTGAAAAACAGTTCATCTCCATATGCAACACTTCTCAAAGAGAAAGCAGAGCACCGAGAGTCTTCAAGGATCCATGAAAGAGAGTTTCCGCAATCCTTCAACAGGTACTACACACCCTCGAATAGCATTTTCAAAAACTAGAACCATAACATGTGATATGTTTTGTAAAACCCTCACTATAATTCATGAATTCCATGACATTGTGAGTTAGTTGTTAAACCTTAGATTAATCATATTGTTTTTCAAAGTGGAAAATTTTTTCTTCTTGTGCCTGAGGAAGAACCGTGAATCTCACGGCCATCCCAAAGGTGAGAACCCACATGTTTTCATATTCATCCCATTGTTTCTAGGGGTTTGAGTTTTGGTGAAGAAGGATGCAGAAATACTTTTTTCATGCACCTAGGTTCATTGTTTGAAAAATCCTGAGGCCTTGAAGATCGATTTGGAAAAAGGAAGGGTCATACACATTCAGGATTAAATAAGAGAAAACCTGAATCACATGAACATATGGGTATGATGTAAAGGCATAAGAACCTTGTGCAATGAAAATGAGATAAGAAAAAAATAAGAGAAAGTAAGAGGAAGTGAGTGTGCATAAATAATCATACCCTTTAGGGTTCTCACACAAGAAAAAGAAGTGGTGAGTGCATGAATGCATGAATTCACATGGATATGTGAAGACACTCAAAATAAAGAACACAAATTTTGTGTCCACATATGTGAAGATGGAGAATTAAGAGTTCAACCTAAATGTCATATTCATGATCACATGAATACATGAATAATATGAAGATTATTGACTCTAATGATTCCAAGATATCTAATCCTCGGTGTTTGAATAATCACCGTGGTATTTGTGATTCTAGCTAAATAAAGGGGAAGATTAGTGTAGTAAATTGTTGCACTATGAAGATGAAAGAAGAAGAACTAGTGAATTTGGTCTTGCACTAAGAAAAAGAGGAAGAAATAGGAGAGTTTATTGCATAATTCTTTACATGCAATCAAGTAAAGAGAACATAAGAAGATTAAGAGATGAACCTGACTTTTTAAGAAGGAAGAAGGCTCTCTTCATAGGTAGTATAATGAAACAACTATAGGCTATATGTGGGAGTAGGCTACCACCAGTCGAGGGAAGATGATTTTCCCCCAACACCTTTCAAAGCGTATGGACTCAAATTTTCTATAAAATCATTCTCCTAGCCACTCCATTGTAACTGAAAATCACATTATAGTGGAGAATCCAAGTACAGGTCATCACCATGCAAGGGAAGGACATGGATTCTCATATTGACTGGTGAACCTTGTAAAAAATCATTTGAATATTTTTACATCTTTCTATTATTTAAAGTGATAGGGAAAAGGGAATAAGAGAATGAAGATACTAATAGGTCCAGAGGTATTGGAATAAAAAGTTATAATTGGTTTAAAAAGTCCCCAACATTGATTTTATCCCCATTTAGTGTTATGTATATCACAAAATGGTCCTCTCAATTGTTTTCAAATGGACAAGTTCACCTATGTTGTATTATTCTTAGTGATGTTCTTCTCTTTTGTAGATTTGAGTTTCTTACCTGAGTGTTCATTGAAGTAAACTTTCAATGAATATTTAATTATCTCGGAGCAGAAGGCTATATCTACCAAGAACATGATGAATATGAATAAGAAAGAGAAGAGAAAGTTGAAGAAGAAGTCCACCTTATCTAAAGAAGAGGAAGCAGCTAGTTCTCTATATCTGGATGACATTGTAGACACACTGTACATGGAAATTAATGATAAGGTGGCTCATGTCCCACCAAGAAAATTGAAATACTTCCTACCTCAACTGATTAAGAGGTATGTGTTAGTACATTTGGATATTATTCTCATTTTGAAAATTATAGCATAAGTGGTGATGATCAATCTACAATATCTCAAGAAATATCAGTTGATAAATTAAGAATGATTCTGCATGGTGTCCCTGAATAAAGTACATCCCTAGTTTCTGGAGTATTTCAATGCATGCCGAAAAATATCACTCATCTGGAAGAGGAAAATAATGTTTTAGATAAAGACTTACAAAAAAAATTAATGTATAAATCTCTCCAGACATGTTGGAGCCATTGAAGCAACAGATAGTGATTTTGAGGTATGTTCTTCAATGTGACTCAAAGATGTTGAAGAAAAAGAGGGTCTAAGCAAGGCTCTAGAATAGAAGTTCCTTGCAGTTGAAGATGATCTGTAAAAGATCAATGAAGCCGGAGAGGTATCTTCAGGAGAATATTCCATGAAGATCAAAGAACATGACTATCTATTTCAAAAAAGTGTATAGAAGCATCAAGATGATGTTTAATGATTAAAGAAGTATTATTAAGAGAATATGACTATGATTGAAGACCAGGAAATATTAATAAATATGAGATGTCTAGATTTGGATGTTTTGTTAACCAATCTTGAGAAGACACATATTGAGTTTCCACAAAAGAATGAAATTATAGCTACCAGTACTGGATTCTCACTAGAGGATTATTCTATAGATATACCTTCAACATATGAAAATAAGTTAATTTATTCACTCATTTTTCTTTCACAAGTAGATGATAAGGTGATGGTACCATCCATACCATATTTTACTCATGTTTTTAAAATTGTTTCTTCAAAAAATGTAGGTTGGAAGAAAAATTATAGACCAGTATGGATGATAAAAATTTAGGAGATACCTACGACCCTAAAAATGATGTATAAAATGATGAGTGTGGAAGATAGCCCTTAGGAGAAATCACAACAATACAATAAGAAGACATAGAAACCATATAATTAAGCTTCCATGAAATCATGGTATGTGGATCAATGATGGTTTTGTAATATATTTGGGCATTGTGCACTAGATTTTTGGTACAATCCCCTAAATGTAAAATCATAGAGAAATCCCATATCAAGGTGGAGAATTCAAGAGAAGAAGAAGAAACATCCATATATCCAAAAGCATATGTATACTGCAAACATATTTGGAATGTTAGATAACATATGTGATGTATGTAATAGGGGTGGTGACATGAATGGTACATGTTCATCTCAACAGGTACTCAAAACTGATTAGAAAATAAAATCACAGGAGATGGCTAAGAATGAAGAAGCATCCATGGGACGTAGTCAGAAGAATGTTGGAAAATAATACACTCCCAATAAGACTCTAAGGATGAATGTTTAGAGGTGGTTGGATTCTAAATCAATGATTGGGAATTTTAGTGCATCCAAAAGAACTACTAAGAAATATTACACTTAAAAGAAACCATGTAGAAGATCCAATATTGATACCTCAGTCCCTAATGACATATTTCTGGTTTGGCTAGAAGATTTTGAAATAATGAGAAATATGTGAGATGCACAGGCTAAGGATACTTCAAAAATAAAAAAAATAAAATTCAACATGAAGAAAAAGAAGCTTTGTTTGTAGGGTGAAAAAAGGAAAGTCATACAGTTAGAAAATTATTTGAATTTATTCTAGCCCAACAATAATTTCTCAATAAGATGAATGTTCCAACAGGAGATTGCAGTGCACTAAAAGATATTAAATATAGAATACTAAAGAATTATGAAATTGAAGATGTATTGAGATCCACAAAATCACAGTCAGAATTAAAGATCAGTTGTAAAAGTTTGAATAATGGAGCATCTTGGTTGAGGAGATCATCTCAACCATGTTGTTCACATTAATGTAGAAAGGATTGTCCACCTTATTTCATTAAATATTTGTGTATTTCATTTTTTATAATATCTGTAATTATAGCTAAAATAAGATCTCTGGGGGGAGAACATGCGATTCAGTGATGAGAAGTGTTCACATGAGGGGGATACACATGAAAATTCTAACAGAGTTATTATCTCAATCTGTATCAATATCAGTTGGTATAAAATTCAATTAATATGATGATTTTCTAAATATAAGGTCCTTGGGAATGGAATTCCATTTCTTTATCAATTATCCTTGGTTAATAAAAATAATTATCTTTTTACAAAGGGGAAGTAACTAAGTTAGTCAGTGACATAAGAAGAGTGAAAGTGCCACAAGGCCACTTATCCTACCAATAACACACGAATGTTTTTTATCCTTTTGTTATAGAGAGTGCAGGAGTTTCATGTTGATTATTTCATATCACACTTATTATCCTAATCCTAGAATGTATGTGGATATACCTTGAAGTCAAGTACATGAGTTATCATCTCATGATGTGTCATGTTCAGTGGTTAATGGATAGCTTTGTTGTCTAAATCAAATCCTCTTATTTTCTACACCAGGCTTTGCTCAAGTAGACATATAGTGAATTAATTAATGGATAATTTATTATGTATAGAGTTATATCATCTCTACCTTGAACTATATATTTCTTTTCAATAAGTGGGGATAAGTGAAATTATTGAATTAAGGGGAGAGATAATATTCTCATTTTGACATTGACACAATCATTTCAAGAGAAGTCTAAATGTATTGACAAAAAAGTACAAAGGGGAGATTGTTGAGACAACATTGTGTATAAGTTGTATTGGTTGTCAACTGGTGTCAATAATTTTCAAAATTAAGAAGGAATTCTAAATTGAATGGATATTTATTGAACTGATGATGCATGGAGAATGTTTATGGATTCATAGCATTGGATTCCACACTTGGGCTATTTTCCATGTTGATAAAAATCAGATAATTGATGCACTGATCGTGAATGTTCATTGAAATTGTATCTTATGTGATATGACACTTAAAACATTGATTTCACATCTCTTTAGGATTATTTAAGTACTTTCGATTTGGTATTCCATGAAGAAATGGAGGAAGAATTTGGTTGACGAAGGCACTTGGAATTTCTGGTGGCCATGCATGAGGTTGGTTTTTTCTAATGGTGGCCATGAATTTTTTTTGCATACATGGTTATCTAAAAAGTATTTTTATGTGGATTACATAAATAATGGGGCCATCCCACGAGCTAGCTAGTTAGCCTCAACTATAGGCACATGCGGGGCCATAGGGGTCGACTACGCCCATGGGGATGCCAAGGTAGATCCAACATACAAGAGGCGCATGGGGGATGTGTATAAGCCACATAGTGTACATAAGGGGAAATAGGTGAAGACCTACTGATGCAGAGTGAGCACAAAGAGCCCTCCATTATATTACCAATGTGGGGTGGCACCAAAGGGGGGAGAGGGGAATTTTGAGCGGTTGGTGAGGGAGGTTGATTGATAAACCACGAGAAACAAGTTTCTCCAATTAGATGTAGGATGCATTTTAAAATATGTGGATGTATTATCCATCGAACATCCAATCATGTGACTTGCTCTACCATCCAATCAGCTGTGGATTTCTATCATATGAATCTCACCGCTCATCTAATCTCACGCCATGCACATTTGTGTTAGAGTCGTGCGATCCTCCTGCGGTATTTTAATAACCACACCATTGTCTTTAACCAGCTGCGATCTCCAACAACACTTCATCATGCCTGGGCTAATGGAAGATAATTTTCAAACCACCATTCCATAATATTTTGAAACTATAAGGATCTTAAGATCAATCCAATACCATGAATTCCATCTATTTCTTGCATGCATTAGATATATCAAAGCAGGATCGGGAAAGGAAAATAGAGATCCAGAGGCCACGTGGATTCAAGTGTTGAGCTAAAACGAGATACTCGTGATCTTAAATACACATGATCTATTTGACGGGAGAGGGGTCTGTGTTTGAAGAAAAGAAACACACCATATGTCTCAGCATATCTTCACTAATGAGATTTATGATTTCAAAACACTGGATATCCCAAGAATTCAAATCGACGATCTCTATGGTATTTAACATGGATATCGAATGCGGATGATATTTTTTCCTCCCTATAAAAGGAGGAGCCATAGAAGAAGAGAAGTGCTTCTCTCATAGAACTGAGAGCTCCTATTGTTGAAAAACATATCATTTAACTAGGTATCACTTCTCTAGGAGCATGCAGAGAACCGTGAGTCATCAAGGCTTCATGAAGAAGAGTTCCCACAATACTTCTATAGGTTCTATATACCCTCAAATAGCTTCATGAAGAACTGACATCCTAACATGTGATATGTTTTGTAAAACCACCATTATGCTTCGTGAAGTCCATTCCATCATGAGAAAGTGGTTGAGCCTTAGTCTAATCACTATGTTTTCTGATGCATCTGATCTGTGCTTCTTGTTCACAATGAAGAACAGTGAATCTCAAAACCATCCCCAATGTGAGAACCCTCATATTTGTATGTTCAATCCATTTTTTGTAGGGGTTCAATTCATGGGGATGAATTATGGGATAGTACACGATTTATGAACCTATTTGCACTGTTTGAAGAATCTCGAGGCCTTGAAGACGGATTTTGAAAAAATAAGGGTCGTGCCCATTAAAGTTTGAAGAATATCCCACATAAAACACATGCACTTATGTTTATGATGTAAATCCATATGAACCAAGTGTAAAGTGATGGTTAGAAAAAGAAAAATAAGAGAACGGAAGAGGTAGTGTGTGTCCTTATAAAATCAAACCCATTTGGGTTATCACATAAGAAAAAGAAGAGGTGAGTGCGTGCATGCATACACATGCATATGTGAAGACACTCAAAAGAAAAACAAATATTGTGTGTGCACATATGTGAAGAAGAAGAAGGAAGAGTTCAACAAAAATGTCATATGAATGATCACATGCACATATGAACTATCATAAAATAATTTAGTATGATGATGCCAAGAGATCTGGTCCTATGTGGTTGAAAACACACATAGGAGAATGTGATTATGGCTAAATAAATGATAATATTAGTGTACATAGTTGTTATACTGAGAAGAAGAATGATGAAGAACTAGTGCATTTGGTCTTAAACTAAGAAGAAGAGGATGAAAGGGAAGAATTGTATTCCTACTACTTTGCAAGTAATCAATTGAATAACACATAAGAATATCGAGAGCTAAAAATGCCTTTTGATGAAGGAATAATATTGTCTTCCTAGGATGTATAATTAATTAGCTATAGGCTGGATGTTGGACTAGGCTATCACCAGTCTAGAGAAGAGGATTATTTCTAACCACCCTTCAACGTGTAGGGACTCACATTGAATATAGTATGGTTTTCCTAGACACTCCATTATAACAACATGTCACATTATAGTGGAGAATCCATGTACCGGTCATCACCATGCCTGGAAGGGACGTTGATTATTTTTTGAGAGGTGAACCTTGTAAAAATATTGTGTGCATATTTTTTTACTTTTATTATTTCATGTGATTGAGAAAAGAGAATAAGATAATCAATAGCCTAACAGGTCAAGAGGTATAGGGATAAAAATATGTCATAGGTTTAGAAATTCCCCAACACTGATTTACACCACTCTCAGTGTTTGGTATATCCCAAAATGGTCCCATCAAATGGTATTAGAGAGACATGTTCAACTCTATTAGATTTTCAACAGTGAATTTATGCTCTTTTGAATATTTGAGATTCATTCTTGGGTTATCAATGAAGTACACTTTTAGTGATGATTTAGTTATCTCATAGAAGAAGGCTATTTCTACCCAGACCATGATGAACAGGAAAACTAAAAAGAAGAAAATGTTAAAGAAGAAGTCCCTCTTATTTAAAGAATAGGAAGCATATTCTTATAAATATCTAGATGACATTTAAGACACACCAAACATATAATTTAATGATATGGTTTCACAAGTTCCCAGCCTGAATACGGACAACCTTCCTACCTCAACTGATTAAGAGGTATGTGTCAGTTCATTTGGAAATTATTCTCCTGATTAAAATCCTATAATGAGTGTTATTGATTAATCTACAACATCCCAAGAAGTATCAATTAATTGAAAAATAATTATTCTACATGGTATCCCTAAAGAAAGTACATCCCTGGTTTGTGGAGTATTTCAATGCATGCAGGAAAATATCACTCAGCTATAAGAAGAAATAGATTTTTTGGAGAAAGGCTTATATGATTTTTTTTTAAATTTTTATAGCTCTACATACATTTTGGAGCCTTTGAAGCATCAAAGAGAGGATTTTATATATGTTATTAAATGTGTCTCAAAGATGTTAAAGAAATATGGGGATTTAACCAGACTCTATAAGTGAAGTTCAATGAACTTGAATATAAGCTGAAAAAGAGAAATCAAGACAAGGAGGAATCTTTTGAAGAAGACTCCCTGAAGATCAAAGAACTAGATTCTATGTTTCATAACAAAGTAATGATGCATGAATTTAAAGTTTACATATTAAAGAAGCAATGTGAAGAGAAGATGATGATTATTTAAGACCAAGAAGTCATCCTCAATATGATATGTCTAGAATTGGAAGATGAGTTGACCAATCTTGAGAAGACACATCTTGAGTCTCCACAAAATAAGGAAATAGTTTCTTCTAGTACTCAATGCTAATTTAAAGATTCTACTACACAAATACCTTCCTCATGAAATAATAAGATAATTTCTTCACCCATAGACCTCCCACAAGTAGCTGAGAGTGTGAATGTACCATCCATACCAATTTGTACCCATGTTTCTAAATTTTTTTATAAAAAAAGTGAATGTTGGAATAAAAATTCTAAACAAGTATAGAAGATTAAAAGAGATATTATACCTACCACCATGACTAGGGTGGATAGGAAGAAAAGTTTGGAAGATAGATCCCCATAGAAAGCACCACAATTCAAAAAGAAGACTCAATGACCTTATAAAGAAGCTATCAATAAGTCATTGTTCGTTGGTCAATGATGGTGTTGTAATATATTTGGGCATTATGAACTGGATTGCTGGTACAATCCCTCAAATTTAAATCAATAGAGAAATCCCATATTAAGGGGGAGAAATCTAGAGAAGAAGAAGCATCATCCATAGCTCCAAAAGAATTTTCATACTTCAAACAGATCGTGATTTTTAGATAACATTTGTGATGTATGTTAGGAGTTTCCAAGTGAAGGGAGAATCATCATTAAAATAGGTACTCAAAGTTGATAGGAATATAAGATCACATGTGCTGGATAAGAAAGAAGAAGGATTAGTGGGATGTAGTTAGAAAAATGATGGAATAGAAAACATTCTCAATAATACTGTAAGGAAGAAAGTTGGGAAGTTCATGGGAACTAAATACAATATGGTTAATGGTAGTGAATCCAAAAAAACTATTAAGAAGAATTAAACTCAAAATAATCCATGTAGAAGATCCAATAATTTTTCCTCAGTCCCTAATGTTATTTTGGTGGTTTGACCAAAAGATTAGAAAAGATGTAGAAAGATGGTAGATTCACATGGTAAGGATATTGAAAAATGAAAAATAAAAATTCTACATAAAGACAAAGAAGTAATGTGAGTAAGTTGAAACAATGTCGGTCATATAGTTGGAAAAATATTTGAATTTAATCTATCTCAACAAGAATTCCTCCAAAGGATGAATGTTGCACCAGGAGATTCTAGTGCTTTAAAATATCTTTAATAGAGAATACTCACACACAAAGTAATGAATGATTTACCAAAATCCACACAATCACATTTCAAATTTACGATTGGTTTTGAATGTCTGATGAATGGAGAATCTTGGTTGAAGATATCATCTCAACCTTGTTGTTCACATTGATGGAGAAAGGAGGATCCACCATATCCCCATCAATTATTGACTTTCGTAGTTGTTCTTATCATATAGTGTATTTTAGGAGAAGAAAGATCTCTAGAGAAGAAAATAAGATTCTGTGATGAGAAGTGTTCCAATGAGGGGGAGATACATGAAGATGCTACTAGAGTCATTATCCAAATCAGTATCAACATTAGTTGGAATAAAATTCAATTACTTTAAATATTTAATTAAGATCATGTCATTTGAAAAGGTATTTCATTTCATAATCTCTTATCCTTGGATACTCAAAATAATGATCTTTTTTACTAAGGTGGAGTAACTAAGTCATTTGGTGACAAAAGAAAAGCAAATGATCCCCAAGGCTGCTTATCTTACTAATTGAACTTGAATGTTTTTAATCCTTTCGATGGAGAGAGTTTAGGAGTTTCAGGTTGATTATTTCATATGACACATATTATCCTAATCCTAGAATGAAAGTGGAGATCCAGTGAAAATAAGTACATGAGTTCTCATCACATGATGTGTCATGTAGGGTTGGTAATGGGGAGATTTGTTGTCTTAAAAAATCATCTGGTTTTGTACACCGAGCATTTCTCAAGTCAACTTAAAGTGAAATGATTGATGGAACATTTCCTTATTATGGAATGATAACCTCTCTACCTTGAACTTTGTATTTCATGTAAATAAGGGGGAGAGAAGTGAAGTTAGAGAAGAAAGGGGGAAGATAAGATTTTCATTTTGACATTGTCACATTTATTTCAGGATAAGACTTAAGGTATTGAAAACAATGTACAATGAAATTTATTTTTTGGACCACATTGTGTATAAGTTGTATTTGTTCTAAAATGGTGTCAATAATGGTCAGAATGAATAAGGAACTCCAAAGTGAATGACAATTTGTTGAAGTGAAGATTCCTGGAGAATTGTTATGGATTCATAGCATTGGATGCCATGATTCGGAAATAATCCATGTGTATCAAAATCAGACGGTTGATGCACTGATCTAGAAAGTTAAAAGAACTTGTTTCATGTTTGATCCAAGATTTACAGAATTAATGTAGCATACATTTAAGGATGATTTAAGTACTTTGGATTTGATAATACCAAAATCAATGGAGAAAAAATTAGGACAAATAAGAGGCATGGACATTAAGGTGGCCATGCATGTTGATGGTTTTTGTTTAATGATGTCCATGAATTTTTTTGTATACTCAGTTTTCAACCAAGTATTATTATGTGGCATACTTAAAAAATGGGTATGTCCCATGAGCTATCTACCCAGCCTCAACTCGAGGCACATGAAGGACCACTGGGGTCGACTATGATTATTTGGAAGCTAAGGTAGAGCTATCCTACAGGAGGCACATGGGGGGCCATGTCTAATAACGCATGGTGTGCATAATTGGTGCTAGGTGCATGCCTGAGGAGGAAAAGTGGGTTCTAAGAGCACACCCATAGAAAACCGTTGACTTGCAGCACCGATGGGGGGAGGAGAATTATGAGCAGTTGACGGGGGGAGTTGATTGATAAACCAAAGGAAACTCGTTTGTCTAATTTGATTATCGGATGCATATTAAAAGGCGTAGATGTAATCTCTACCTTCCCTCTAATCCTACATCTCACTCTACTATATGATCATCCATGGAATTCAATCACTTAAATAACTTCCACTCATCTGATATCACACCCTGTGAATTTGAGTTAGAGTTTTCCAATCTTTCTGTGGTTTTTGAAGAACCACACTGTTGTCTTCAACATCTTGGATCTCTGGTGCCACTGCGTCTCACCAGAGCTAATGTATGATCACGTCCAAACCATCATGCCTTATTATTTTGACACCATGAGGATCTTTAGATCTAACCGATACCATGCATGAAATCTACGAATTGCAGGCATGTGATATTTCGAAGAAGAAGGATCAGCTGAAGTTAAAAAAATATCCAAGGCCTTGTGGATTTGACTATGGATCTAAAATGATATACTCATGATATTAAATTCACATGATCTATTTGAAGGGATAAGGGACCGCGTTCAGAAAAAGGAAACATGCTGAATGTATTGGCATATCTTCACCCATGGGTTTGAATATTTCAAAACACCAGATATACCGAGCATTCAAAGCTGTGATCTCTATGGATTTTTACATAGATCCCAAATGTGGAAGGGAAGATTACCTTGCCTATAAAAGGAGGATCCTGAGATAAAGAGAAGTTCATCTCTCACATACTCGGGAGCTCTTATTTTGAAAAATATAGAATCTCCCAATGCATCACATCATGAAGAGAAATTAGAGCACCATGAGTCTTCAAGGCCCCATAAAGGAGAGTTCAAGAAAGCCTTTGATGGTTTCAACTGACCCTAGAATATCTCCATGAAGAACTACAACCAGAACATGAGATATGTTAAGTAAAACCCTCAATGTGCTTCATAAAGGGAATTCCATAGTGATCCTGTGGTTGAGCCTTAGTCTAATCATTTTTTTTTGTGAATACGTAGATCTTTTCTACTTGTTCATAGAGAAGAACAGTGAATCTCACAGCCATCCCAATGTTGAGCACCCCCTTCTTTGCATGTTTATCCCATTGTTTGTAGGGGTCTGAGTTTTGTTGAAGAATGATGGGGAGGTACATGTTTCATGCACCTATGTGCATTTCTTGAAGAAGCAAGAGGCCTTGAAAAAAAAGTTTCCACAAACCAAGGGTTATGCCTATTCAGGTATGAGGAAGTGCATATATGAAACATGTTCACTTATGCGTACCATGTAAATGCATCCAAACCAAATGGAAATTAAAGGAGATAAGAAGAAAAATAAGATAATGGAAGAGGCGGTGTGTGTTCTTAAATAATCACACCCATTAGGTTTCTCATACAAGAAGAATAAGAATAGATGAGTTCATTCATGCATGCATGCACATGCATATTTGAATACACTCAAAAGAAAGAACCAAAATTGTGTGTGAACATATTTGATGAAGGAGAAGGAAGATTTCAAACTAAATTTAATATCCATGATCCCATGCATACATGAATAATAAAAAAATAGTTGACTCTGATGATGCCAAGAGATATGATCCTCAATGTTTGAATAATTACATTGGTTTATATGATTTTAGCTAAATAAATAAGAATATTGGTGTATTTAGTTGTGGAATTAATAAGAATAAAGGATAAGAACAAGTGCAGTTGTTCTTTCACTAAGAAGAAGAGGAGTAAAATGGAGAATTTCTAGCATGATGCTTTGTAAGTAGTCAAGTGAATAGAACATAAGAAAATCGAGATAAGAACCTACATTTTGAAGAAGGAATAATACTATCTATAGTAATTATAATGAACCAGATAATACGGTATGTTGGACTAGACTATCACTAGTCCTAGGAAGAGGATTCCCCCCCCAAGTGTAGGGACTCACATTGGATAATGTATTGTTTTTCTATCCATCATAGTAATGACATATCACATTATATTGGAGAATCTATGTACTAGTCATCACCATGAATGGAAAGGATGTAGCTTCTATTATATAGTGGTTAACCTTATAAAAATATCGTGTGTGTATTTTTATATATTTATATTATTTCATGCAATAGGGAAAAGAGAATAAGAGAATAAATATCCTAATAGGTCAAGAGGTATAGGGATTAAAATTTGGAATTGGTTTAAAAATTCCCCAACACTGATTCACCCCCTCCCCAGTGTTACGTATATCCCAAACTGGTCCTATCAATTTGTTTCAAAGGGATCAGTTCACCTCTTCTGGATTTTTTAAAGTGATGTATTTCTCTTTTGATGACTTCATATTATTTCTTAAGTTATCATTGAACATCAGTTTCAGTGAAGATTAAGTTATCTCTGAGTAGAAGGCCATATATACCTAGACCATGATGAATAGGAAAAATAAAGAGAAAATAAAGTTGAAGAAGAAGTCACTCTTATATAAAGAATAAGAAGCATTCGGTTCACCATATTTGGCTAACATTGTAGACACACTAAACATAGAATTTAATAAGATGGCGGCACAAGTTCCCATCACGAAGATGGAAAACCTTCATACCTCAACCGATCAAGATGTACGTGTTAGTACATTTGGTAATTATTTTTATGGTGAAAATTATTGCAAAAGTTTGTATGATCAATCTAAAAGATCTCAAGAAATATCTGTTGATAGATTAAAAATGATTCTTCATGGTATCCTTGAGGAAAGAACATCACTATTTTGTAGAGTATTTCAATGCATGCTGGAAAATATCACCCAGCTGGATGAAGAAAGTGATCTTTTATAGAAAGGTTTACAAGAAAAATATTGTGACAGTTTGAAGCTCTCTAGACAAGTTGGTACCATTAAAGAAAACAAGAGGGTAATTGAAATATGTTATTCAAAGTTTCTCAAAGATGGTGAAGAAAAATATGGAGTCAAAATATCTCTATAAGAGAAGTTCCATACACATGAATATTAGATGAAAAGGAGAAATGAAGTCAAGGAAGAATCATTTGAAGTAGACACCCATAAGATTAAAGAACTTTACTCCCTATTTCAAAACAAAGTAAATATGGATGAAGATGATGTTGAATGATTATAGAAGGCTTTTCAAGAGAATAATTTCCCGAACATTGATTCACCCCCACCCCTTAGCATTAGGTATATACCAAAATGGTACTATCAATTGGTATCAGAGGGACAAGTTCACCTTTGTTTGATTCTCTAAAAAATATCATTTTCATATTTTTACATATTTCTATTATTTCATGTGACAGGGAAGAGAGAATAAGAGAATCAAGATCCTAACAAGTCAATAGGTATATGAATAAAATGTTGGATTTGTTTTAAAATGTCCCCAAACTGATTCACACCCCTCTCAGTGTTAGGTTTGTCCCAAACTAGTCCTCTCAATTGGTATCAGAGGGATAGGTTCACTTCTATTGAATTCTCTACTGTGATGTTATTTTATTTCAAATATTGGTGTTTCCTTCCTCAGTTATAAATGATGTTCACTTTCAGTGAATATTACTTTATCTTTGAGAATAATTATTTACATACCAGGACCATGATGAATTGGAAAAAGAAAGAGAAGAAAAATTTGAAGAAAAAGTCCCTCATTTCTAAATAATATGAAGCATCTGGTTCTCCATAACTTGATGACATTGAAAACACACCCGACTTTGAATATAATGAGAAGGTAGCTCAAGTTCCAACCGAGAATATGGAAAACCTTTCTATGTCAACTTATCAAGAGGCATGTTATTGTAAAGAGGGATAAAAAGTAGTAATTCATTTAAAAAATTCCACAATACTGATTCACCACCCCCTGCCTCTCAGTGTTTGGTATATCCCAAACTAGTGATCTCACTTATCCCCATTTTACCTTGGTTGATCACATTAGACTTTTTAGGGTCCTCATTGTATAATTCCTTGGATTACACTCCTTTTATTACACTCTTACCCCATGCCAGGATAGATTTATTACTGCATTGATGACCCTTGAGTTCTACATCACCGTAGTTATTACCTTGGGAATTCATAATTAAATATCAAAAATCCTGGTTTCCTTGCAACATCATCACACCTCCACTATTTATATTATCATGAGGTCATGTCATATTTGGCTTTGCCTCATGAGATATATTGATATAAAATTAGTAATTACATAATTAAATGAACTAGTTAGATGTTAAGACCCCAGATGAGGGATGAATCTCGTACTTGGGTATTTAGTTACATTGTACAACTTTACTTTATATATACATGCCTTCACACTGTTACATTTCCATTACACAGGTTGTATGATAGAGAAATCGTTGGTGGTGGCCCACTAGGATTTTCCTCACACCCTCTCCGATCATAGTTTGGTACCTAGGGAAGATTACACGGTTGCATGTGTTGACAAAGGGAATCATACAGGCTGAAACACTTGATTTCATGTTGTTTAGTATGGAGCATGATGAAGATGACTGATATGAAGATCAGGATTATTTGGATTGTATTTTTATTTCTTTATAATTTTGTTGAAAATGTTATTCTTGCTATTTTGTATCCATGTTTCCCAGTTTTCTAGTGACATTACATAGCATCAATTATTTAATGTTATTCCATTTGTTTCAGATAATGTTACTATTGTCTCTACATTCTTCTGTGCCTTCCGTTTACTTATATGTTTTCCCCTATTTACCTATGTTTATTCATATCTATTTTTCTAGAAATTGTAAATGAGGGCATAGTCTCCCCACAGACCCACCCTTACTCCTCGTTACTAGTCAGCATCCTCTGGAATTTGGGGAGATAAGCTTGAGGCCATGTGGCCTACTGGGCTCGGGGCACCCGTTGAGTGGCCTCCGAGTCTGAAATGTCACAAGGGTAAATACCATGAACCACAACATGGATCATGTTTCATCTTCTGAAATATCTTTTCATGTCTCTCGTATATTTATTTCCTTGGATCCAAATTTTATTCTCCTCAACACTTCAGATAGATCCATCTATTATATAATATTTTACTCACACACTAGTGAGGGTAACGAAAGGATTAGTATAAGGGGTTTTCATAAATGAAAACTATGTTATTGCATCCCCTTATATAATGAGAGGAGGGATGATGTACAAGACGATGGTTAAATTGAATAAAAATCAAAAATCAAAAAGAATAAAATCACACAAAATGGTTTGGTTTATGATCATCATCATATACATAAACGAAAAAAATTCAAATATAACAAACTACCATCAAACCAAATCTGTCTTGTTTAAGATAAATCATGTTTAAATAAATTGATTATATTCTTTAATTAATAAATTCACTTATCTTAACTCTATTTGAAAGATTCTTTATATTTTTATCAATCATAATTTTAATGAATTTAAATAAATTTCAAAAAATTGGCTAAGTACAAACTATGTACCATTAAAAGAAACACAATGAGTACATGTCCAAGCCACCCGACATGTGTGATGATCATATCTATTTACTCGTAAATAATATATCATAAAAATATTATCATTTAATTTCATGGTATTCACTATGAAATAAATAAAATTCGGAAACATGTTATTTTAATTTAGTATTATGATTTTAATTCCCGTAGAGTAATCATTGTATTATAACTTATCAGGATAAGTCATACTGAGTATTTTAATGAAATTAAATAGAATATATATATATATTTATATAACCCATCAAATGGCCTGTATGTGTAAAATATATGACACACATAGTACATGTGTATATAGTTTAAACAATGTAATGACCTAATTTTTAATTCTTTTTGTACAAGTAATATACATGGAATTCAATCTCCAACATCAAATTGTGTATATTTATTTATAGTCTTCATATGGCACATTCCTAGGGACTGGTTCTGTTAGACTACCACTTACATTAATGGAGTACATGAAGTGTACAATAGACAAACATCATATTGATTATGAGTTACATAGTTACTATTCACATGTTCTATGTAATAAACATATATATTATCATTGAATAATGTACTACATGCTATGAATAGAAGTTACACACTATATTTTCTAACTAACCATGCACAATGATGGACTAGACAAAAGGTAGTTTTTTTAATTACACATTGTTTGAAATAAATGCATGGTTCTCCAAATTAATATGTGAGTCCTCCTAGTGAATTAAACATAGGAAAAAAACTTATACATATTGGTTACACTTTTGTATTCATAGGTTCTCTAAACATAATATATGAAACCTTTGGATGATTTCATTGACTGTTCTTAATTAAAAATTAATCAATATTTTTATATGCGAGAACAAATAGGAATACAAAGATATATCAGGATTCATATTTAAAGAATGATTAAACGAGAAATGAAAATTAGTGTTAAATTTCTAAATCAATCACATATATTTAAATATTTAATAATTATTATGAAACCACTATAATACTACTTGAAGGATCTGGGTGTAGCCGAATCACCGGTAGGGCATTTCCAACTCAGATTTTTTCATAATTGATGGTTATTTATATATTTACAAAATATAGAATGTCCTGGATAATCAAATTATTTTAATGATTAATTTGTGAATGAATGATAGATAAAAAATAAAATATAATCACATGATTAATAATATTTAATTTAAGAAACTAAATAAATATCATGTGATAAATATATTTTTTAGATTACAATGATAACAACTCCATTGTGTACCATCGTTGCGTTATGTGAATCAAGTGTAGATTTCCTCCAGTGGTTATCCTCACATGAAACCTGACCCTTCAAGATATTTCATAGGAATCTCTAAGTGTTAGTGAAGATGATCAAATCTGTTATATCATTCATCTATGATCTTAAATGTGAATCTCTTAAATTAAAGAATCTCGTTTATCTATATATAATCAAGAGGGTGGTAGAGAATTATCTCTCCACGTTCCTGAGAGAATTCATAGAGACGAGAACACTATGGATTGAGAGGATTCTCTATATTTCATGCAATGTAACACAGATGGAAGGTGTTAGGGTATGAAATAATATAGCTGGGTTTAAATAATATTATGTTTTTAAAGAATAAAATTCCACATGATCCATTATTGTTTTTTTAATCCCTGATGAACCCCATATCAAAATAAATATATTATTATTATTTTCCATAAAATGTGAAAAACTTGTAGATTGGTTGAATATTATTTATAAAATACATTGTTTAAAATTTATTCAAATAATAATTAATATTTATATATATATATTATGTATCCTCTAACACATTAAATTTGGTACTCCATTCCTCAAAAATATTTATTTTTTCTTAATAATGAATTTTTATTTAATAAATAAATATCATTACATTTTTTTTCAATAAATAAATAAATATTATATTTTGTAAATAGAGAAGGAATATTTATTAAATATTTTTCACACAAATATTCCCTTGAACAACTAGTGACTAAATATTTATGTAATAAATCATCCATGAATAATTATTAAACCACATATGAGAATAATACTTGTAAAATATTTAAATAATATTAATATTTAACAAAATTTCTTGATTCACTTTATGTATGGATCCCTATGATTATTTTTCAGTGAAATTAGGTGGTGGTTCCCAATTTCCATGTTTCACAACACACATAGAAGCCCATTGAGAAATAAGACTGTTTAGAAACAACATGAAACCTCATAAAAAATATAGTTTGTAGTATAATATGTTTATTATGATATCTCTAATAATTTTTTTTCATATATGTGTTGTCAACCTATGTGTATGAGGTTTCATTCTTTAGATTTCGAGAAAATAATATTCCTTTGATCATGAAGGACATGGAATTAATTAGGTTTTTTCATTCCCTTTAAAGGGAATGATATATAAACATCTGTTTATTAACAAAAGGGACAATTCCTTTCTTACGTAATTCATTCATTCATTATTATTCATGTTGCGCCGTATGTATGCTACATATATGTGGCCATATGCTTTCTCAATTTTCATTAACAAATCAAATCATATGAACCATAATATTAATTAATAACAATACTAAATTATAAGGACCATTACTCACTCTTAATGATTTGAACATCCAAAAGATCATGTAAATGTGGATTTCCAACTAGCAGGTTGTGATCTCATAAAAATATACATTAGAAATTACCGAGGGTTTATATAATTATAATGTTCCTCAACATCCTATGATTTTCCACCCATAATATCCTATCTCATTTTTATCCCAACAAATGATATCATTTATCCATAGAATATATATTTATGAATATTGTTGGGGAACATATAAGTTCTAATCATATTTAGAAACTTCTATGACATTTCAGTGTGAGAATTACTATTCAAAATTATTAGATACACTACTATAGAATTGGACATTAACATATCAAGAAATGTCCTTCATTAGTGCTAGAAAATAACTAAGAATGTGAGCGATGTTAAAATCCCAATAATTTTATCAGCGCTGAAAAAGAGCTTATAAAGTTGTCATTTATCAGTGCTAAAAATGCACAAGTAAAATATGCATATATCAGCACTTTGAATTAGAACCACTAAATGAACCCATTATCAGCACTATTATATGCGATGAGAAATTTGATTTTTATCAGCACTTTTAAAAGAACTAATAATGTTTCTATTTATCATTTCATTAAAGATAACTGATAGAGGTCAATACTGCAATATGTTTTTGCCACAAACTGTAACACCATTGCAATGTACATTACCATAAAACTACAACACAAAAAACACATCATATACCAACAAAAAAATTTCCCAATACATTTTTTTAATGAAATGAAATATACAACACAAATACCAAAAGAAAAACTATATTATAGACTTTTCAAAGACGGGTTTATATAATTACATTAATTCAAATAATTACATACATTCAAAAACAATCCTACTTGTTAATGTTTCTAGAATTTCCATTAACATTTTTTGTTGAACTTCCAAAATTGTGTGAGTAGTTTCAAAGAAACTGCCTCAACATGAAAAAATAATCCACCTGTATAAGAAAAAAATTATTATGAGTAACACAAAATGAAATAAATTGAACATAAATATGAAATAATACTTTAATTCTATAGAAAATGACATTATTATGAAAATATAAATATTATATCTTTGAATGAGTAGTGGAGGAAACATGAAGGAAAGTGATAAATTTCAACACTACGTGATTGGAAGGATTTTTTATAGAAGGAATTAGTTAATGTTTTCTTGGAGAAAGGGATGAATGTTTGGAAGATCACCACAAACTAGACAAAAAGAATCCACATATATAACAAAACAAATATTATATGAGTGATAATAAAAATAAATAAATTAAACATACATATGAAAAAAAATTATTTTATGGATAAATATTTTACTATTAAAACATAATGATTTCCTATATAATTTAGAATAGGCAGCGTTGTTTCTCTTTCATCAAAGGTATTGGAGGTAACATGAAACAAAATTATAAAAGCACCGCTGAAGGGGTGAAACTATTTTAAAGGATAATGAGCATGAATATAGGAAAAATTACCTCTAACTTGAACAAAATTATCAACTTTTATAAGAAAACAATTATTATGTGAGTTATACTAACATGAAATAAATTAAACATACATGTGAAAAAAAAAATTATTTTTATGGACAATGAATTTACTGTTCAAACATAAATATTACCTCTATAATTGAGTAGGCGCCTTATCATTTCCCTTCTTGTAATGGTAGTGGATGTAAATTTCAGAAAGTGACACATGCACAACTATATGGGTGAAATGGTTTTAGTGGAGAAGTGACCTGAAAGATTAATAGGGCACCCCAACATGAAAAAAAGAATCCACTTATATAAGAAAAAAATATTATGTGAGTAAAACTAAAAATAAATAAGTTAAACATACATAAAAAATAATAATCTAATTCTATATACAATGATTTTACCGTGAAAACATCTAGATTTTCTATTTAATTGAGAAGAGGAAGCAACATTTATCTTCTTACAATGGTAGTGGAGGTAACATGAAAGAAAGTGATAAATGCACCACTATAGGGGTGAAAATATTTTAAATGGGAAGAAAAATGAATGTTTGATAGGTCACCCCCAACTCAATGAAAATAATCCACCTGTATATGAAAACAATTATTATGTGATTAAAAATTAAAATAAATAAATTAAACAAACATATTCAACAATACATTAATTCTATGGACAATGATTTTACTATAAAAACATCAATATTACTTATGTAATTGAGAAGAGATAACCTCATTTCTCTTCTTTCAAAGTCTTGATAGATGGACATAAATCAACTAAAATAAATGATCTTTTAATGGAATAATGAAAATTAAGTCAACAATCCATTATACATTATTTTAGAAAAATATATAATGTTTATCATAACATTACCATTGCATGTATCTATATGGTTTCCTTAATTATTTTTTGTTATTTTAAGGGATTGGTAACAACATCATGATCATAAGACATTTCATGTATGAGTAGTCAAATATTTAATTTATATTTTGTAAATTTAGTAGAGAAAATATAATATTATGAAGAAAAATATATATTAAAAAACACGTTTACCATATCATTGAACTATATTTCATTTTTTAAAGGATTGAAGGATTTTGTTCTTATTTGAAGAATCCAAATATCGTATTTATGGTCCCCTATAGCACACAAGGGATTGTCTATAGTGGGACTAGCATGAACTGATTGTGATGTCTCAATGAAAGGGTCATCAATGATTGAAATTTTATCCGAATCGAATTTTTTTTAGTCGTTAGTAATATAGTCAAACAATTTTTGTTTGTTGAATCAAATACATAAAATAGATTCACTTCTCTTGAATCCATTATCAAGGGCTTGTCTCTTTCCCATTCTATAATGAAATTCACCTTCACAAATCCAATTTCTTCAAATTTCACTCCATTGATATGATCAACCAATTTTCAATATAAAATAGAAACATGAAATTTTATATAATCCAAGTTGTATATCTGTTCAATAATGCCAAAATATTTCATACTTTCATAAATTGGATATCTATATTTGGAACCAGTTATGTTTATAGCTTCATCCACAAGCATAACAACACTGTTGTTCATCATACTGAAGTCATCAGGTTATTTCTTATAGAACTTATAACCATATATTATAAATTTAGTGTAAGATAGAACATTTTAATTTGGTCTTATGGCTAGTGATTGATGTCGTTCCGCAAATTGAATAGTATTTTCATATAACTCATTATAAATATTTTATGTGAACCGTCCTATAAAATATTGATTATGGGGATATGATATCCATATTTCTATCCTTGAATGATTCAAATATCTATGAATGTTTTTGTGTACATCAATGTAAGGATAAAACATCGTCACTATTATGTAACTTCTAATGATGTGCTTACTCCCACACTGCTAAATTAATTGTAATAATATATCTTTCAAATATCTCATTTCCCATAAGGTTTTCATTGTGATGAGAATTTGGGTGACTGATGCTTTAAATATCGAATAGGTTATTCGTACAGAATTAAATGTATCCTTCAAGAATATATTTTTCTTTAATATAATATTTTAAAAAACTTTGATAATTGAAATACCCTTTAAAAATATTCATGCACCATTCAGTGGGGTACATCGATCATTAAAGGATAGGACCACGTAGTTTAACCTCTATGACCAAGTGAACCCATAGGTGGACTGTTATATCAAATAATAATGGTGGTAAGAACATTTGTAACTCACATAATATGATTGAAATCTCTTTATTCATGATGGGAAACTTCACCAGGTTTACAAATTTACTACATATGGCTAGTAGAAAGTAACATGATCTAATTAATGTATGTTGATATTTTTTAGTAAGAATGAAATTTAAAGAAAATGGCCTAAATTGTTCATCAAAACATGATAGTTAAGTGATTTTATTCCTTGAAACTTCAAATTAGTCATTGACATGACATTCATAATATTTGATGAATACCCCTATGGGACTTCTACACTCATAAGGAAAAGGGAAAATTGCAATTTTTATGTCTTAACAGAATGTAATCTATTAGAGGAATAAATTTCTTCATATTACCCTACACCAGTACTAACTTTTTCATTATCCCCATTTAGTCAAGTCCAAACTAGCCTTGATTCCATCATTTATTTTTCTAGGATCAGTTAGTAATGGTCCAATAACAATATCTAATTCATTTTTTTCTACATTCATGCCATCAAAAAAATGTTTTACTTTTGAGGAATTCCAACTCGATAATTTCCTGAAAATGTATCTCTTCTTCCAACATGATTTTGTATGGTTTTTTATAATGGTTATCCAAAAATAGTGGCAATATTTTTTAATTTTTTGTATAGTTAATCGCCAGTTACTGGAGATGGTGTGGTACCATGTTTGATATTCTTATTGAATGCTGTCATCCATGATCATTATTTATGTTTTTGAGGTAAAAATAATTTATGTTGGTCGGAGTGGATACCCAAGAGGGGGGGTGAATTGAGTACGAATTAAAATTTCTATTTTTAAAAACTTTCTCTTAAAATACCCCAATTAAAATACAAAATTAAACTGTACTGAATTTATACCAAAGTAAAGGTTCTATTAGGTTATCAAGGGATTGATTATTTCCCAGTTAATCAAATCAGAAGAGTTGATTAACTTTTGAAACTAACTTACTGATTTACAACTAATATAAACACTTGCGATTTTAATTATCAAAGTGACTTTAAAATAGTTTTGGTTTTAATGAACATAGCTGCGGAATAAAAGAATGGCTTTGACAGATATAGAACAACAGATATAACCAAGAGGTTCGGCCTCAAGCTGAGACTTAGTCCACTCAAAAGGTTTTATAAAAAGATGATCCACACCCTAGATCGGGGATAACAACAGCAACCAGCTGTCGAGGTCCAAGACCTATACCACAGTTATTCGTGGGAACAAATACAACAGCAACCGGTTGTTCAGGTCACACGACCTCTACCACTATCCTAGTGGGAAATAAAAGAAGTAAGGGAGTTGAGTGAGGATTTACAAATCCTCTAGTTAGGGCATAGGAGATAGTGTGTGTTTAAAATACAGCATATAACACACACTGCTCAATATGTAAAAAGATAAATCATAGAGCAAATATTTAGAGATTAGAAATGGCTCTAGTGATTGTCGTGCAGTTCTGGACTCCTCTTATTGATCAGAATTCGCTCTATGTCCTCTTCTGATTTTTGTCTGTAAAACAGAGTATCGTTTGTTTCCTTGACTTCCAGGTTCATAGATAGAGAAGAATTAGTCGATGATGTTCTTGATTTTTGTTCTCGTTCTCAGCTCTTCACTGGTTAGCATTGATGAAAGAGTTCCTCGTGTAAGTTCAGTCGTCGCTTTACATTCGCGCTCTGTTCAGCACTCTGCGTATTCGTCCTTGTGTTCAAAACTTTTTCTTGCAACACACGCACGCACCTCATCAACTTGAAAGAAGCTCTTATTTAACGAACGAGCTCCGGCAAAAGATATTATTTCTAATTGCAGATACGAGGTACGGTTTCCTGACAACCAACAACACACATTAAATAAATGACAGAGCATTTAAAATATTCCTAATATGACCGTTGGTTAGATTAAATAAAGTTAAAGAAATTCAAACATCTGTTTATGACTATCAGTTTGAAAAGTGATCGGTATGTCATCAGCATCAGTTGGTGAGACATCTTTGGTGACTCATTTGATCAGCATCAGTGAGACATCTTCGGTGACTCATTTGATCAGCATCGATGAGACATCTTCGGTGACTCATTTGATCAGCATCGGTGAGACATCTTCGGTGACTCATTTGATCAGCATTGGTGAGACATCTTCGGTGACTCATTTGATCAGTATCGGTGATACATCTTCGGTGACTCATTTGATCAGCATCGGTGAGACATCTTCGGTGACTCATTTGATCAGCATCGGTGAGACATCTTCGGTGACTCATTTGATCAGCATCGGTGAGACATATTCAGTGACTCATTTGATCAGCATCGGTGAGACATCTTCGGTGACTCATTTGATCAGCATCGGTGATACATCTTCGGTGACTCATTTGATCAGCATCGGTGAGACATCTTCGGTGACTCATTTGATCAGCATCGGTGAGACATCATCGCTGACTCATTTGATCAGCATCAGCGAGACATCTTCAGTGACTCATTTGATCAGCATCGGTGAGACATCTCCGGTGACTCATTTGATCAGCATCGGTGAGACATCTTCGGTGACTCATTTGATTAGCATCAGTGAGACATCTTCAGTGACTCATTTGATCAGCATCGGTGAGACATCTTCGGTGACTCATTTGATCAGCATCGGTGAGACATCTTCGGTGACTCATTTGATCAGCATCGGTGAGACCGTTGTCCTTTGATCCAGAGGACTTCCCAGAATAGTTGAAAATCAATAACAAAGAGATAAAATATGATCCAACCAATATACATAGATTCACTAAGATATTGTGATTATGTATATTAGAAATCCACCTGGATTAAGTAATTGATGATTTGTGATTATTAAAACATCAATCATAGGAAGAATTCAACAATCTTCCAGAGGGCTCAACAATCTCCCCCTTTTTGATAATCACAAATCTTATCCAATCACAAAGCATATCCATTAATAAATATAAGATATCATCAATAATAAGGCGTAATAAGAATAAACACATAATGAGATATAAATCTCCCCCTTATGTTATGTCTCTAAAAACTTATGCAAGCATTGCCATAAAAAGATATAAATATCCCCCTTTAGAGATGCATCCCCCCCATATCTCTCATAGATCCATAGATATACAGATTTCTCCCACCTCCCCCATATCTCCCATAGATCTAGAGATATACAGATCTCTCCCCCTTTGGGATAATCAAAATGGAGGGAAAACAGATAAAGAAGAGATTAAAAGAAGACATCTGTGAGAATAAAAAGAAAAGAGAGTAAAGGAAGTAAACAAAAAGAATAGAGAGATAGAATAGAGTTTAGAAAGAACATTGAAATACCATTAGTACAGTGTTCACCCTATCAAAAATGATACACAACTATTTTTGGGGATACAAAGGGGATTTGCCTATGTCTTTAGGATCAATGGTTGGTAAGTTGGAAGGTTTGGAGGCAGGTGGAATCGGGCGAATTTGAAATGGTGGTAAGATGACTCTGGAAGTTGGAGAAGAGGATGCCACCGGGATGTGCTATGGAGCTATAGAAGCTGGTTGAGAAGATTTCTGAGGGACTGGTCGGAGATGAGAGAGAGCTTGAGCAACAGAGATCTGATTTGGAGCAACATCAGAGGCACCGAGAGGGTCAGCAGTAGGAAGCACAATGGCAGTGGCTTGTGCATTCAGATAAGGCTTCAAAAGATTTATGAAATTCTGAATAACTTCTGCACTATACTGCATAGCCTTCTCAAAATCATCCTTATTTTCCCTGAACCGTTCCAAGGTTGGAGTAAAATCTTTCAACTGTCGAACTTGAGTCTTGAAAGCATGAGGGACCGGAGGTAGTCTCAGATTTTCAGCTAACACTTTGAAATTTGCGGTCATCTAATGCTTGGTATAGATTTTTGAAAAGTAGTGATCAACCTTTTCCTTGATCTCTCTCTGAGCTTTAGTGGCATCTGATGAATATATAGTTACCATCTTATGAATGTTATCACTGTGTTCCTTCATCTTCCTCAATGATTCCAAATCAAGAACTTGCCGAATGACGGCCAATTCATCATGCACAATTTGCCTTAGAGCCTCAAGCTCACGAGTAGTGAACTTGGTTACTTTGGCAGTAATGGCTTGAGAAACTATCTGAGTTATCTTAGCTTTCAACTTTCTCAGATCAGACTTCTTAAGATGTACAATCAGATTTCTCAACAGTTCCATCATACCAGAGATGGTGGATCAAAATTCGTTAGATAAAGAGACCAACCCAGATTGTAGATCCTTCAGAATCTGATTTAGAGAGGCTATGTGCCTACCAATAAACTCACCAGTATTGGCCAGGTCTGGTTTAATAGCATTTGAAATCTCTTCTCTGATTGTATCTCTCACAGCAGTAAGCAACTCCCTTTTGAACTTGTCAAAATCAGACTTAGAGACAGTAGAACTAGGTAGATGAGCACCTGCAGCATCAACAACATGAGCAGACCTTGTCTCAACTGGTCGGCTTTCCATCATAACCGCAGTAGATTCTGATTCTTCTTCTTCTTCTTCAGAATAATCTAAACCCAAAACAGAAAAACCAGGATAATCATCCTAGACAGCAGCACACAGAGTATATTTCAGTTTGTCATAACTTGCTTTTCCACTGTTTTCAAGAGATTCTCTCTTTCCATTGTCATCTATTTCTGGTATATTTTGATGTGTTTTTGTTGGAGGTACAACAAGACCATACACTGGTCGGTTATCATCATCATCATCATTATCATCACCATCATCATCATCATTATCACCATCATCATCATCATCATTATCATCCCCATCATTATCTCCATTTTCATTTCAATTCTTCACAAAAACGTCACTGTCAGATACTTCAGTGTCACTAGCTTCTTCATCATCAAGAACTGGTTCTGATTCAGGTAGGGGTAAAGGTGGACTGGGATATCCAAAGTCTATTCTTCTTTTAGGACTCATAGTGTCAGGATCACTCCTATAATCAGGAGGTGACATAATTCCTTCTTCTGTTTCAGCTTCTTCTATCCCTTGTTTACCAGACTCTTCAGTGTCTTTATTCCTTTAAACATTTTATTCTTCTTCGTCATCAGAATAAATTTGCTCCTCATCTGATTTCAAACCAGGGTCTCTCAAACCCTTTGGCCTCTTTCCATGATCAGTGGGATTGTAAGATTCATATAGCTTGTCCTCATCAGCAACCCTACATTTTTTCCATGGGTTCCAGTTTATTTTCATCCATTTAAAAATTTCTTTGGTAATACAAAAAGCATTATTAGATTCAGCTATCTCATCAGCTTCATCAACACATTCCAGATTCTATAACATAGCAGAGATCATTTTGGGATAGAACAGGGCAGTGGCTTTCTTAGAAGGTTTCACCATTCCAGCTATGTGCCACCATTAGATACCTACACAAGTTGATCTTCTCATGGGTCTTTAGTAAAAACAGTAGAAAAACATCTTGGTATCTAACAGCAGCAAAATCTCCTTTCCTGGAGAAATTTGGTGCTGAATAAACTTAAACATAAGTCTACATTCACCATCCATCTCTGATGCTATTATTCTCCTTGACTCTCTGTTTCCAGCCAAAAGCTCTAATGCTAATTCATAAGAGAAATATTCAGTGGTTGGAGGAATGTTTCCAGTATAATCCTCATAGCGACCCTCGTGGGGTACATTCAAACATTCAGCCCATTGTTTAGACGAAAAAGATATTTTCATTCCTTTCACTACAGAAGACATTCTGGTAGCCTCGACACCGTCTAAAGTAACTTGAAGATTTATATAAAACTCATGGACTAGCTTTGGGTAGTATACACGAGTGTTATCTGAGAACCATGTTTTCTATCCTTGCGAATCTGAAACTTATAACAACAGCGACTTACTTGTCAAAAGCAAGGCGGAGCTGACTTCCTTTTCTACAGCAACAATCCAAGTTTCCAGGTTCAGATTTAATGATCTTTGAGTGGTACTACTCGACTCGCCTCGAGCACGCTTTGAAGGTACATGCCTTTTTGATCCTTTGCTCGGTCTCTTTTGCTTAGCCATTTGACGATTCTGGGGAAAGCAGGATTTCGAAGGTTCGAAGTGGAGGAGAAGAGAGAAAATAAGGTTTGGCGGGAAAGAAATGAATGTTCGATGTTTTGGGGAATAAGAATAGTCGTGTATCATTTATTTCATCATTTAGGGTCTCCATAATAAATATAGAAGAAGTTAATTAATCGCAAAATAAAAAGTAATAAAAAGAAAGATCGGTTTCACAGATCGGTTTCACAGATCAGTTTCACATATCGGTTTCACAGATCAGTTTCACAGATCTGTTTCACAGATCAGTTTCACAAGATCCATTTCAGAGATCGGTTTCACAGATCTATTTCACAGATCAGTTTCACAGATCAGTTTCACAGATCAGTTTCACATATCAGTTTCACCGATCAGTTTTACAGATCAGTTTTACAGATCAATTTCACAGATTGGTTTCACAGATCTATCATACACAATTCATGATTAATAAAATTCATTCTTGCAGAGCATAAAGGCTTTGTAAAAATATCAGCTAATTGATGATCAGAACTAATAAATTTTAGAGAAATATCACATTTCTGATAATGATCTCTTAGAAAGTGATGTCTGATATCAATGTGCTTAGTCCTAGAGTGAGACATAGGATTCTTAGATATGTTGATCGCACTAGTATTGTCACAGCTAATTGAAACTTGTTTAAAAACAAATCCATAGTTTAATAAAGTGTGTTTCATCCACAGAATATGTGCACAGTAACTACCAGCGGCAATGTATTCTGCTTCAGTGGTAGACAATGCAACTGAGTTTTGTTTCTTATTACACCATGATACTAGGGACTTTCCACGTAAATGAAATGTTCCAGATGTGATTTTCATATCTAACTTACACCCAGCAATTTCAGCATCTGAATAACTAGTTAGGTCAAATGATTGTCCTTTTGGATAAAACAAACTAAAATTCACAGTATACTTAAGATATTTAAAAATCCTTTTAACAGCCAGTAAGTGTGATTCTTTAAGATTAGCTTGAAATATACCACACATACACACACTAAACATAATATCTGGTCGACTAGAAGTACGATAATGTAAACTCCTAATCATACATCTGTAATAGGTTTGATCAATTGGTTTCCCAGTTTCATCGACATCCAATTTGCAGGTAGTACTCATGGGTATATCACATTCCTTAATACTATCCAAACCATAACGTTTTAATAAATCCTTAGTATATTTACATTGATTTAGAATAATACCATCTCTATTTTGAAATATTTGAAATCCAACAAAATTCTTAACCTCTCCCATTAAGCTCATTTCAAACTCATTTTGCATAACCTTTGAAAATTCAGTACATATAGAATTTTTAGAAGATCCAAAAATAATATCATCAACATAGATTTGTACTATTAACACATCTTTTGAAATCTTTTTTATAAAAAGAGTGGGATCAGCTATTCCTTTTGTAAATCCTTTTGAAATAAGAATGTTTGAAAGTCTTTCATACCAAGCTCTTGGAGCTTGTTTTAAACCCTATAAAGCATTAGAAAGTTTAAAGACATGATTTTGAAAATGAGGATTTGTGAAACCAGGTGGTTGTTCTACAAAAACATCCTCAACAATAAAACCATTTAAAAAATCACTTTAAGCATCCATTTGATATAACTTGAAATTTAGATGTGATGCATAGGCAAGTAAGATCCTAATAGCCTCTAATCTAGAAACAGGTGAAAAGGTTTCCTCATAGTCAATTCCTTCTTCTTGATTGTAACTTTGTGAAACTAGCCTAGATTTGTTTCAAATGATGTTTCCATATTCATCAACTTTATTTCTAAACACACATTTATTTCCTATGGTTATAGTGTCCTTAGGTCTTTCTACTAATTTCCATACTTTGTTTCTTTCAAATTGATTTAGTTCCTCTTGCATAGCCATTACACAGAATTCATCATTGATCGCATCATTGATATTTTTATGTTCTAGCTATGACAAGATGGCTTGATGTTCAACCTGATTTCTAAGAGAAGCTCTAGTCTGTGTCCCACTATCAAGATTTCCTACAATAGCATCTAAAGGATGATTCTTCAAAATTCAAGTTGATCTAGAAAAGTTAGGGCTGAGGATTTTAGGTTCATCTACAGGTTGGGGTTCAACAGAAGGAGGGTCTGGAAAATCTCCAGAACTGGATGTTTTAATTACAGGTCCACTGTTTTTATCATTATGGTTCAAACCAGAGAGATCATCTTCAAGATTTTCAAGAGAGGTCTTAGGATCATGTGGATCAGTTTCATCAAATTTGACGTGAACAGATTCTTCCACACATTTGGTTCTTTTATTGAAAAATCTATAGGCTTTACTGGATGTTGAGTAACCTAGAAAAATTCCTTCATCACTCTAGGATGCAAATTTATCAAGATTGTCTTTAGTATTAAGAATAAATTCTTTGCAGCAAAAAACTTTGAATTAGTTAACGTTACATTTCCTATGGTTCCACAACTCATAAGGGGTCCTCTTAAGAACAGGTCTGATCAAGACTCTATTGATAACATAACAAGCTGTATTTATAGCTTCACCCAAAAATAAACAGGCAAATCATACTCATTAACCATAGATCTAGAAATTTATTGTAGGGTTTTATTCCTCCATTCTACTACACCATTCTATTGAGGTGTCCTAGGGGTAGAGAAATTGTGACTATAGACATTGTGTGTGCAGTAAGATTCAAACTCATGATTTTCAAACACACAACCATGATCACTTCTTAGAGTTTTAATCTTAAGTCCACTAAGGTCCTCTACAGACATGGAGTATTTTACAAAGCAAGAACAAGATTCACTTTTGTGAGCTAGAAAATATACCCAAGTATATCTAGAGAATTCATCTACAAGAACATAGACAAAATGCTTCCCAATTAAACTAGAAACTCTAGAAGGTCCAAATAAATCCATGTTAACCAACTCGAGAGGTTGAGAAGTTTACACTTCTTTCTTTGATTTAAAAGAATATTTATGTTGCTTTCCCTTTTGACAGGGATTACAAACATTGTCTGCTAGAAATTCAAGTTTGGGTAGGACTCTAACTAAGTTCTTCCTAGAAAGTTTTCTTAGTGAATTCACATTGCAGTGACCTAATATTCTGTGCCAAAGCCAAGAACTTTATGAAAAGCATTTAAACAATAAATATTTTTCTTAGCTAAAGAATTTAGATCAACAGCATAAACATTTTCATTTCTTAAAGCAAAAAACACTAAGACATTTTTAGAATTGAAAACATTGCAAGAATCATTTTCAAACATAACATAAAAACCATCATCACATAACTGATAAATACTTAACAAATTGTATTTAAGTCCATCAACAAATAAAACTTTAGAAATCAATACTGATTCAGTGTAACCAATCTGGCCTAAGAAGATGATTTTCCCTTTTGAGTTATCACCAAAAGTGACAAACCCTCCATCAACTCTGACTAAGCTTTTGAAGCATGAGAAGTCTCCTGACATATGTCTTGAACAACCACTATTCATGTACCAAGTCTTTTTACAGGAGCTCTTTAAGCAGGTTTCCTACAAAACAGATTTAAACAGGAAATGATTATGGTACCCAGATTTTCTTGGGTCCAGATAGGTTATCCAATATCACTTTAGGTACCCATATTTGTCTAATGGGTCTCATATAATTTGTATAATCAACATAATTTGAAAGATAAACCTTATTAGATCCATAATTATGAATATAAGGCATATGAAGTTCCAGAACAAGCTACATTCTGTCCAAATTTAGGAATGAATCTTGTTTTGGTAATTTTAATTTGTCTAGGTTGATATCCTATACTAGTAGTGTATCTTGGTGCAACTTGCTTACCTAGCATTTGAGTAAGAGTATCTTTACCATTTGTAAATTTCTCTAAGTCTATCTTGAGTTGCCCATTGGATAATTTTAATTCAGTATTATCTTTAAGAAACTGATCATTCTTTTCTACTTCAATATCAAGATCAGATTTATGTTTAACAGTTAAAGAATATTGTTTCTTTAAACCTTTGTATTTGTCTTTCAGCTCATTACAGGTTTCTTCTAACATATCACAATCTTCAAACAGTTCAGATTTAAACATGTTATCACATTCAGAATCATCTCCAAAATAATAAGAATTAGATGCAGGAGTTTCTGATGTTACCTCAGAAGTGTTTGTCATAAAACACATGTTTGCCTTATTTCTGTGTTCAGTTTCAGAAACCTCAGATTCACTAGAACTGTCCTCAGAAGCACTCCAAGTAGCCTTCATGGCATTCTTATAATTGTTATCCATGTATTCATACTTCTTCATGTATTTCAGCTTTGGACAATCTGCTTTTATGTATCCTTTCCTTTTGCACTCATAACAGACAACTTCATCTGATTTATCAGGCTTCTTCCAATCCTTTTTCCAATGTCCTTTGTTGTCATACTTACCTTTTTAGTTTGACTTTCTGAAAAACGTATTCTTCCTATAAAACATTTTAAATCTTCTGGAAATGTGAGCCATCTCAGTATCACTGTCAGAATCACTCTCACTGTCTTCACATCTTGAACTTTCATTGATATCTTGAAGCTTTTCCTTATCCTTATTCTTTGATGTTGAAGATTTGAAAGCAACAGACTTTCTTCTAGGTTCATCTTCTTCTTCTTTATTCACTTTAAGTTCTTCTTCATACATCATCATCTTTCCAATTAGTTCCTTGACTGGCAGTTCACCAATTTCACATGATTCTCTAATAGAGACAGAAGTTCCCCTCCATCTTTCAGGTAGACATCTCAGAATTCTCATAATTTGTTCCTTTGATGAAACATCCATTCCCACAGAAGTCATTGTGTTGACAATTTCATTAAACCTAAGATACATGTCAGAAATGGATTCATCATGTTTCATCTTAAAATTATCATTCTTAATAGTATAAATGTTCAATATCATTTCCTTATCATTAGTTGTTCCTTCATGGGAAACAAGTAAGGTATCCCAAATTTCATATGCAGTTTTACAAGAAGATATTCTATTAAATTCCTCATCTCCTAAAGCACAGTACAAGGCATTCATAGCTTTGCAGTTATTATTGTAGGCTGTCTTATTAGCTTCATTCCAAGTAGTTCTAACAGTAGTAGGAATTTTATATTCTGATTTTATAGAAGTCCAAATATCAAAACCCATGCTTTCTAAATGAATTTTCATCTTGATTTTCCTTTGAGCATAGTTAGTGCCATTGAAAAAGGGTGGTCTATTGGTAGCAACACCTTCAAGACTATTATCCATGATAACTAAATTAAAGCAGAGATTTTAAAGAGATAAAAATTTAGAAATAATATAAATTTTAAGAACTTTAAAATACAACTAAAATCACAGTTGAAAGACAGAGTACTTTTAGAAAATATTTTAAATCACCCAAAACCTCTGATACCAATTGTTGGTCGGAGTAGATACTCAAGAGGGGGGGTGGGGTAATGGAGTACCAATTAAAATTTCTGTTTTCAAAAACTTTGTCTTAAAATCCCCCAATTAAAATACAAAATTAAACTGTAGTGAATTTATACCAAAGTAAAGGTTATGTTAGGTTCTCAAGGGATTGATTATTTCTCAGTTAATCAAATCAGAAGAGTTGATTAAATTTTGAATCTAACTTACTGATTTACAACTAATATAAACACTTGCAAGTTTAATTATCAAAGTGACTTTAAAACAGTTTTGGTTTTAAAGTACTAAGCAGCGGAATAAAAGAATGGCTTTGACAGATATAGAACAGCAGATATAACCAAGAGGTTCAGTCTCAAGTTGAGACTTAGTCCTCTCAAAAGCTTTTATAAAAAGATGATCCACACCCTTGATCGGGGATAACAACAGCGACCTGCTGTCCAGGTCCAAGACCTCTACCACAGTTATTTGTGGGAACCAATACAACATCAACCAGCTGTTTAGGTCACACGACCTCTACCACTATCCTAGTGGGAAATAAAATAAGTAAGAGAGTTGAGTGAGGATTTAAAAATCCTCCAGCTAGGGCACAGGAGATAGTGTGTGTTTAAAATACAGCATATAACACACACTGCTCAATATGTAAAAAGATAAATCACAGAGAAAATATTTAGAGTTTAGAAATGGCTCTAGTAATTGTCGTGCAGTTCTGGACTCCTTTTATTGATCAGAATTTGCTCTGAGTCCTCTTCTGATTTTTGTCTGTAAAACAGAGTATCGTCTGTTTCCTTGACTTCTAGGTTCAGAGATAGAGAAGAAGTAGTCGATGAAGTTCTTGTTTTATGTTCTCATTCTCAGCTCTTCACTGGTTAGCATTGATGAAAGAGTTCCTCATGTAAGTTCAGTCATCGCTTTGCATTCACGCTCTATTCAGCACTTTGTGTATTCATCCTTGTGTTCAACACTTTTTCTTGCAACACACGCGTTGTAACACCCCGAGCTTCCACGATACGCTTCTCATTCAATAATGCAATAGCTTGCATTGTACGCAACTTCGAGTTCTAAAACACTGCGACTAATCAAAGTAGCCGTTATGAATAGTAATAATCACTTTTTAAAATTATAGAAATTTTATATTTCAAAATGGACTTCATTTTTGGATTCGAAATATCGAAATTAGCCTATGTGGAATTTTTGGTATTTTTCTGAGAACTTCTAATTTTTATGAATAGTGAAAAATACTTTAAAACAACTTTTTTAATCAAAATAATTTATTGTGATAAATTATACTATTTAGTGGTTTTAAGGTATAATTAGAATATATTTTTACCATTTTATCCAATGGTGCTCATTAGAATTAATTTAACAATGAAATTGGACATAAACAATTACCAATCTTTTGATATAAATTGTTTCTTAAAAACACGCTATTTGTCGTAACAGCGGGAATTAATTATAAAATTAATTAATGAAACTTATATGTTTGGAGTTTTGTAAAATAGACATCATTTTTGAATTCCGAATATCAATTATAGCTTAGGGTGAAATTTTGGCCTTGTTCTGAAAAACTTCAATTTTTGATGAATAGTGAAACCACTAAGCGGTAGTTAAATAACTGATTTTTCGTTTAAATGAAATATTACCACTTCTGTGATTTGATTTTCAAAAATCTGACATACATGGTTGTCATTAAGAATTAAAATGTGGTTCAATGAGATTAAAATAATTTTTTTGGTGAATAGTAACTTTTAAGTTCTTAATCGCGATTAGAGGTAATTAGTGTAGTTTAAGGTAAAAATAATGTTTTAATAATATGAGATGAGCTTGAAACTTGTCCTACTCCTATTGGATGAGTCATGGCCGACCAAGAAAACCCATGGGTCAACTTGGGGACCCCATGGAGCCACTTTAGTTGGAAAATGACATTAATATATATTTATTTAATGTTAAAATTAAATTGACACAAACATTAGTTGTTTTACTAAAATAGTTTTTAAGTGGGGTTACACAAGTCCAAATTTTGACTATAAATATTAATTAGAAATATAAAAAGATTTCCTACATCATAGTATTTTTTTTATAATTTTTAGACATTAAATAAATTAAATTAGTTATGACATTATTATGATGCAGCGATGACCTCATTATTTAACGATTTAAATAAAATGTGAAGATAATGCAAACTCCAAGGCTTACACTTGTCCAAAGCCTATTGGATGAGGATATTTCGAACCCTTATCACCTTATCCACGAATTATATAAGTGTGGGACCTTTATAATCCGAAAATCATTGTATAATAATATAACATTTCAATCTTTCCAAAAGTACCCCTCCTCTCCACTTATAAAAGGCCCCCACTTCTCGCACCTCATTTACACTTTCAAGCCATTTGGCTCGGCCAACCTCTGCCCAAATACTCTCCCAACTTCTGCCTATTACTCCTAGAAGCCCCACTTTGGGCATAACTCTTCCCAAGGAAGCCTTTGGCTCAAATCAAAAAGAGTTACCCGATTTTGAGGTAATGTCTTCTCTAATGTTGTTTTGTTTTGTTTTTCTTCTCCAAACCCCTAAACTCTTTTTATTAATTTCTTTTGTAACAAAACCAGTATCCTCAATATACTAGGATGTTGTTATAATATGGATTCGAGATACACTTACACACACCTACATCTAATGGTTAAAGAACATACGGTTTCTGTGGATGGTGAATTTCTGCCTCACGAAACGATGATTGTTCAACACTCATAAAACACCTTCAAATGTGGACATTAAGATGTCACTATTTTTATATATTATATATAATATGTTTATGTTTTACTTATGATTCTGTATTTCTCATTTATGTCATACATTATGATTTCCATTATGGGTAAAACGCGATAATTTCATTTTAGGAAGTGCGGACTACCGCCCCCTCAAAGTGATTTGAATCGTTAATGCCATATTTGGGATGTATAAAGGATGGAGTAAATGGTATTATACACTATATTATACTGTAATTATATTATACATTTATATCATTATGATTTAGTTCCATTAAATATGAAATTGAAATGAAAGTAGCGTTCATGCGTACGTACGGCTTACCGTCTCCATGAACGGTGCATTTCATTTCGTACCTCTAAATGTTACGTGATATTATGAATGAATGTATATACTGTATATATGATATATATGATATCTAAATCATGAATATAATTCTGGATATAATGGATATTTCACCACATGAACAACTTGTAATTATAAGAAGATTATTTTTGACTCAAGTACCAAAGATCGACAAAACCACCGTTATTAACTTAAATAATTACATAATGTTCATATCATTGTAATAAGTGATATAAAAAGGATAATGAAATTGAAAATGGTTCTTAATAAGGTATGTATTAACTCTATTTTATTATTCAGGAGGTTAAAGAACGGTTGAGTCAAGTCAGACACGAGGTAAGGGAATTTCTTAACCCAACTTTCATTCTTTGGGATAATCTCCTACTTCCAAATTATGTCATGATATTATTATGTCCTATCTTGTATTTTTAAATTATTTATGTGTACTTATTGTGAATACACATTATAGATGTACTTTATTTAAAAAAATGATCTTTTTAAGGACTTCGTCTCAATCCCCTTTCATTGAGGCATATTTGGTTTTATACACAATTTTCATTTATACAGTGTATAAACAACTTTGACTTTTATGTTTATTCAAAAGGAATCTTTTTTATATGAAGCATTTTTCTAAATGACAAAAGGGAATGTTTTTCTTTCCGTACTTATGCGGTGACAATGACTTCTCCGCCGCCGTGACCATTATTTGAGTTTCGGCTTCCTCTACAAGCCATCAATTTTTTTAATGAAAAATAAATACAAAGTTTTAACTTTCTTTTATTTTGGTATTGAAAATGGTTTTGAAATCATTTTTATTATATCAATGTGTTGTATTGATATCTTGTGATTGAAATGTGGGAATGTTATGTTTCCTTTATGCATGTTTTATGTGATACGATTATGTTATGGTTTATGATATGTTTAAACCTATTCATATGAGGAATGTATTGGACTTAATAAGTGACGGGTGGAGCCCGCTATAGCTCCTCGATGCATCGGTATGTCTCATGAGACAACTAGACGTGGAATGGGACGAGGCCCTTTCCCAATTTGATTTATGGTTTTGGCCAAGGCCTTAATCATTTTAGACGTCTTGGCCGAGGCCTTGACAAAATGATTCAGAATGTCTGGCATTATACATTCCCTCATTATGAAAGTGGTTATTGATATTTCATGTGATTATTCGTCTAGTAGAATATCCATGTGAGCAAGTAATGGCATTATTTTATTTTACGTTTTCCATATTATGCTGAATTTCAAGTTCAATAAGGATTTTGTTTTAGTTATACATTGCCTTAAATGCTTATGTTTTCTTATAAAAGCTTCCGCAATATTGTTATCCTTACTGAGCATCTGATCTCACCCCTTTCAATGTTTTAATATTTTCCAGGATGTGAAGAAGTGTATTATGACTGACTTGCAAGAATAGTCAGTGAGGATATGAGTGTGGACTATGAAGACCATGTTATTGTAGTTTGCTTACTTTTTGATGTAATTAAAGACTTATGAATGTATCTAGTGTTTCCAAGGCTACTAAAGTAATCGGTCTTTCGAGACTTGATCTTTTGTGATCATGCCAATGTTACGAAGTAACGCACCGGCTCTGGGTAGCTGGGGTCGGGGCGTTATAGTTGGTATCAGAGGCAGTTTAGTACTAATCTTGGAGGCTAGATTTAGATAAACTCTGATTAGAGAACATAGCCCAAAGATAGACTTTGAGGATTAGTATAGAATAACTTCCTAGAATTTTGGTATTGTAGAGATGTTGTGAGTTTTCCGAGCAATACATCCCTATCTGGATACGAGCAGGTAGAGGCGGCTCTGGCACATATGTACCTAGGGGTAAAACCCGAAAACACCGCTTTGAGCTAGACTCGAACGGGAACTGGTGCACGACAACGGGCCTTGCTGCACTCTTGGTTACGACACTCCCGGGGGATATGCTTAGGATAATTCTCGTTTCCTATACAAACCACTATGAACGGTTATGAGTATATACTTCCTCAAAGAAATTTTTTTTTATGATTATGGATTATATCCATAAATAGTTCAATTTATGTAAAGTGTTTTACAAATATGTAATTATGAATTTTAATTCATAAACTAATCTAGTTTATGCCATTGTTTAGAAATGGCGCCTAGTGGAAGGAATGGAAACCGTATCAATGCACGCACTCCGTGTAGGGATTGCCCTCCTGCTCAAGATAATTATTGTGGATCTGGAGATACAACTGGTGCTGATCAACTTAATACCATACTGGGACAACTCACTCAGGTTATGAATAATAACCTTACTCGTATGGAGCACCCTGATCTGCAACGTGGAGGATCAATGCTAGACCGTTTCATGAGGCAACAACCACCAACCTTCAATGGGAGTACAAATCCTATAGTAGCTGAGCAATGGATAAACTCCTTAGAGAAAATATTCCACGCCTTGGGGAGTAGTGAAAGGGAGAAGGTTGTCATCGCAGTTTACCGCCTCACTGGAGATGCCGATCAGTGGTGGTCGCTGATTCAAAACACAAAGGAAGATGATGACGTATCGAATATGGAATGGAGGGAGTTCAAAGAGCTTTTCTTAGAAAAATACTTTCCTCGTGACCATCGAGCAGATATGGAAAGGCAATTTCTGAGTCTGAGGCAGAAGGAGGATGAGAATGTCGCAATGTATGAGGCTAACTTTACAAGGTTAGCGAGGCATGCTGCCGATTCTATACGTAACCTAAGGAGTAAGATTGTTTGTTTATTTGATGGGTTATAACCATTTCTCCGTCGATCTTTAGTCTCACAAACCTTCTCGTCATACGAAGATATTGTCTCGTGTTCTATCAAGACAGAAAAGGAATTCTCTAAGTCTTATGACAACAAAGTAAAGCAAGAGAAGAAGAGAACGGTGGAACAAGAGACAGATAAAGGGAAAAAGGGAAAGAAGTATTTTCCATTATGTGATAATTGTGGGAAGAATCACCCTGGTACTTGCCTAAAAGGAAAGAGAGTTTGTTATAAATGTGGAGAAAAAGGGCACCAGGCTCGTGATTACAAGGGAAAGAAAGAGGCTATCAAGGTTGAATTCTATAATTGTAGAGAAATGGGTCATTATTCAAATGAATGTCATAAGCGTCAGGGAAACTTACCTCAGAAAAGTCCAAGGGATCAAGGAAAATCTTATGCTGTTACTACAGTTGAAGCAGAATAACTAATGTATTGGTGCTTTTGGACTCATGGATTATATTTTGGTTATAAGAATAATGTGATATATATATATGGATTGTACTGCAGTACTTTTTGATTTCATTAAGGTTTTAATATGATTAAGGTAATCATATTTTTAGTATGTGACAATAAGAGAAACTTTTCTTTGTTTGGGGAATCTGATGTTACAGTTGATTTTGGAATTAAGAGGCCTTTTAGAGAAAGTCTGGACAGAGGTATTTTGGATAACTATAAAGGTTGGAGTGGATTAATTAGATCTTTGGATAGTATTGTTTAAGGTTAAAGCATTTCTGAAGATTATTTTTGGAATATTATAATATTATAGTTTTAGGAAAAGGACAACCTGCAGGGTGGGGCATAACCTGTCGCGTCGGACAAAGTTGCAGGAATCGAACCCACAATCATAGTGCGACAGGCCTTTATTTCCTACCACTATCCTACAGGAAGTCCATGGTTATTACAAAATAATTTTACTAATCTAAATAGTATGTGTTAACATTTGGAACCTTATACAATTACGATAAGTATAATATTTTTGAGTTCTATTATCTTTTTGAGTGAAGGATGAGTTGATGGTTGAAACTCTAATTGTCAAGCATAAATATATATATACCTATCTCTTATTCAATGAATAAATTAATTCTTAAACTTTAGTAAAGGGATATTAAAACAAAAAATGTGTTATCCTAATACCTTATGTCTTGTTGAACTGATGATATTTTAAATCAACCTAGATTGAAGGCTTTGAGGCCCTCAATTTGACAGTTTATTGTGATTGATGACCTCAATCACTCCCTACAAATATTTACGTTTTTCCTCCAATTATATGTCTCTAATTTCCACCAATGTTCTCCTAATCGAGATCATAATTGGGTGGTGACTTTTTCATTTCCCTTTCCCTCTTATTAAGGCTAAATTTTATTAACCTTATTTCCGATGTGGGTTTTCCTCAAAGGTATTTTCTATTTTCACCATTTTATTTTCAAAGAAAAATTTCAAATTGCGAGGACACAATTTATTGAAGTAGGGTAGAATGTAACACCCCGAGCTTCCACGATACGCTTCTCATTCAATAATGCAATAGCTTGCATTGTACGCAACTTCGAGTTCTAAAACACCGCGACTAATCAAAGTAGCCGTTATGAATAGTAATATCCACTTTTTAAAATTATAGAAATTTTATATTTCAAAATGGACTTCATTTTTGTATTCGGAACATCGAAATTAGCCTATGTTGAATTTTTGGTATTTTTCTGAGAACTTCTAATTTTTATGAATAGTGAAAAATACTTTAAAACAACTTTTTTAATCAAAATAATTTATTTCGATAAATTATACTATTTAGTGGTTTTAAGGTATAATTAGAATATATTTTTACCATTTTATCCAATGGTGGTCATTAGAATTAATTTAACATTGAAATTGGACATAAACAATTGCCAATCTTTTGATATAAATTGTTTCTTAAAAACACGCTGTTAGTCGTAACAGCGGGAATTAATTATAAAATTAATTAATGAAACTTATATGTTTGGAATTTTGTAAAATAGACATCATTTTTGAATTCGGAATATCAATTATAGCTTACGGTGAAATTTTGGCCTTGTTCTGAAAAACATCAATTTTTGATGAATAGTGAAACCACTAAGTGGTAGTTAAATAACTGATTTTTCGTTTAAATGAAATATTACCACTTCTGTGATTTGATTTTCAAAAATCCGACATACATGGTTGTCATTAAGAAGTAAAATGTGGTTCAATGAAATTAAAATAACTTTTTGGGTGAATAGTAACTTTTAAGTTTTTAATCGCGATTAGAGGTAATTAGTGTAGTTTAAGGTAAAAATAATGTTTTAATAATATGAGATGAGCTTTACACTTGTCATACTCCTATTGTATGAGTCATGGCCGACCAAGACAACCCATGGGTCAACTTGGGGACCCCATGGAGCCACTTTAGTTGGAAAATGATATTAATATATATTTATTTAATGTTAAAATTAAATTGACACAAACATGAGTTGTTTTACTAAAACAGTTTTTAAGTGGGGTTACACAAGTCCAAATATTGACTATAAATATTCATTAGAAAGATAAAAAGATTTACTACATCATAGTATTTTTTTATAATTTTTATACATTAAATAAATTAAATTATTTATGACATCATTATGATGCAGCGATGACCTCATTATTTAACTATTTAAATAAAATGAGAAGATAATGCAAAATCCAAGGCTTACACTTGTCCAAATCCTATTGGATGAGGTTATTTCGAACCCTTATCAGCTTAGTCACGAATTATATAAGTGTGGGACCTTTATAATCCGAAAATCATTGTATAATAATATAACATTTCAATCTTTCCAAATGTGCCCCTCCTCTCCCCTTATAAAAGGCCCCCACCTCTCCCACCTCATTTACACTTTCAAGCCATTTGGCTCGGCCAACCTCTGCCCGAATACTCTCCCAACTTCCCCCTATTACTCCTAGAAGCCCCAATTTGGGCAGAACTCTTCCCAAGAAAGCCGTTGGCTCAAATCAAAAAGAGTTACCCGATTTTGAGGTAATGTCTTCTCTAATGTTGTTTTGTTTTGTTTTTCTTCTCCAACCCCCTAAACTCATTTTATTAATTTCTTTTGTAACAACAAAAGTATCCTCAATATACTAGGATGTTGTTATAATATGGATTCGAGCTACACTTACACACACCTAGATATAATGGTTAAAGAACATACGGTTTCTGTGGATGGCGAATTTCTGCCTCACGAAACGATGATTGTTCAACACTCATAAAACACCTTCAAAGGTGGCCATTAAGATGTCACTATTTTTATATATTATATATAATATGTTTATGTTTTACTTATGCTTCTGTATTTCTCATTTATGTAATACTTTATGATTTCCATTATGGGTAAAACGTGATAATTTCATTTCAGGAAGTGCGGACTACCGCCCCCTCAAAGTGATTTGAATCGTTAATGCCATATTTGGGATGTATAAAGGATGGAGTAAATGGTATTATACACTATATTATACTTGAATTATATTATAAATTTATATCATTATGATTTAGTTCCATTAAATATGAAATTTAAATGAAAGTAGCGTTCATGCGTACGTACGACTTACCGTCTCCATGAACGGTGCATTTCATTTCTTACCTCTAAATGTTACGTGACATTATGAATGAATGTATATACTGTATATATGATATATATGATATCTAAATCATGAATATAATTCTGGATATAATGCATATTTTACCACATGAACAACTTGTAATTATAAGAAGTTTATTTTTGACTCAAGTACCAAAGATCGACAAAACCACCGTTATTAACTTAAATAATTACATAATGTTCATATCATTGTAATAAGTGATATAAAAAGGATAATGAAATTGAAAATGGTTCTTAATAAGGTATGTATTTACTCTAGTTTATTATTTAGGAGGTTAAAGAACGGTTGAGTCAAGTCAGACATGAGGTAAGGGAATTTCTTAACCCAACTTCCATTCTTTGGGTTAATCTCCTACTTCCAAATTATGTCATGATATTATTATGTCCTATCTTGTATTTTTAAATTATTTATGTGTACTTATAGGGAATACACATTATATATGTACTTTATTTAAAAAAATGTTCTTTTTAAGGACTTTGTCTCAATCCCCTTTCATTGAGGCATATTTGGTTTTATACACAATTTTCTTTTTTACGGTGTATAAACCCCTTTGACTTTTATGTTTATTCAAAAGGAATCTTTTTTATACAAAGCGTTTTTCTAAACGACAAAAGGGAAAGTTTATCTTTCTGTACTTATGCGGCGACAATGACTTCTCCGCCGCCGTGACCATTATTTGAGTTTCGGCTTCCTCTACAAGCCATCAATTTTTTTAATGAAAAATAAATACAAAGTTTTAACTTTCTTTTATTTTGGTATTGAAAATGGTTTTGAATTCATTCTTATTATATCAATGTTTTGTATTGATATCTTGTGATTGAAATGTGGAAATGTTAATTTTCCTTTATGCATGTTTTATGTGATACGATTATGTTATTGTTTATGATATGTTTAAACCTATTCATATGAGGAATGTATTGGACTTAATAAGTGACGGGTGGAGCCCGCTATAGCTCCTCGATGCATCGGTAGGTCTCATGAGACAACTAGACGTGGAATTGGCCGAGGCCCTTTCCCAATTTGATTTATGTTTTTGGCCTAGGCCTTAATCATTTTAGATGTCTTGGCCGAGGCCTTGACAAAATGTTTCAGAACGTCTGGAATTATACATTCCCTCATTATGAAAGTGGTTATTGATATTTCATGTGATTATTAGTCTAGTAGAATATCCATGTGAGCAAGTAATGGCATTATTTTATTTTACTTTTTCCATATTATGCTGAAGGTCAAGTTCAATAAGGCTTTTGTTTTAGTTATACATTGCCTTAAATGCTTATGTTTTCTTATAAAAGCTTCCGCAATATTGTTATCCTTACTGAGCATCTGAGCTCACCCCTTTCAATGTTTTAATATTTTCCAGGATGTGAAGAAGTGTATTATGACTGACTTGCAAGAATAGTTAGTGAGGATATGAGTGTGGACTATGAAGACCATGTTATTGTAGTTTGTTTACTTTTTGATGTAATGAAAGACTTATGAATGTATCTAGTGTTTCCAAGGCTACTAAACTAATCGGTCTTTCGAGACTTGATCTTTTGTGATCATGCCAATGTTACGAAGTAACACACCGGCTCTGGGTAGCTGGGGTCGGGGCATTACACGCGTTCACCTATTCAGCTTGAAAGAAGCTCTTATTTAGCGCACGAGCACCAGAAAAAGATATGATTTCTTTTTGCAGGTACAAGGTACGGATTCCTGACAACCAAAAACACACATTAAATAAATGACAGAGCATTTAAACTATTCCTAATATGACTGTTGGTTAGATTAAATAAAGATAAAGAAAGTCAAACAGCTGTTTATGACTATTAGTGTGACAAGTGATCGGTAGGTCATCAGCATCAGTTGGTGAGACATCTTTGGTGACTCATTTGATCAGCATCAGTGAGACAGCTTTGGTGGCTCATTTGATCAGCATCAGTGAGACATCTTCGGTGACTCATTTGATGAGCATCGGTGAGACATCTTCGGTGACTGATTTGATCTGAATTGGTGAGACATCTTTGGTGACTCATTTGATCAGCATCCGTGAGACATCTTCGGTGACTCATTTGATCAGCATCAGTGAGACATCTTCGGTGACTCTTGTGATCAGCATCGGTGAGACATCTTCGGTGACTCATTTGATCAGCATCGGTGAGACATATTCGGTGAATCATTTGATCAGCATCGGTGAGTCATCTTCGGTGAATCATTTGATCAGCATCGGTGAGACATCTTCGGTTACTCATTTGATCAGCATCGGTGAGATATATTTGGTGACTCATTTGATCAGCATCTGTGAGGCATCTTCGGTGACTCATTTGATCAGCATCGGTGAGACATCTTCGGTGACTCATTTGATCAGCATCGGTGAGACATCTTCGATGACTCATTTGATCAGCATCGGTGAGACATCATCGGTGACTCATTTGATCAGCATCAGTGAGACATCTTTGGTGACTCATTTGATCAGCATCGGTGAGACCGTTGTCCTTTGATCCATTCGACTTCCCAAAATACATGAAAATCAATAACAAAGAGATAAAACAAGATCCAACCAATATACACAGATTCACTAAGAGATTGTGATTATGTATATGGGAAATCCACCAAGATTAAGTAATTGATGATTTGTGATTATTAAAACAAAAATCAGAGGAAGAATTCAAAAATCTTCCAGAGGGCTCAACATTTTATGTATTCAAAACAATGTCATCGAGGAATGTTTCAAATGAACTTAGTTTGTGTTTTTTCACATATGGGACACCCCAACATGCCTATATTACTATAGCTTGATAAATTTACAAATGAAGGGAACTCATTAATAATTCCATACACTTTTTACCTCAATATAAATTCTACACTTTTATGAGCATAATACATTATAACACTTATATCCAACATCAATTTTAGATATTTGATCTATGGATCCAAATAGACATAAATATCATTACTGGGTTGTTTCGATCTATATATAATAAGATACAACATTAGGTATTTGCACTTCATGTGTAACCTTGGCGTTATGTTATAATTTACCAATATGACAGGCTTTATACCATGAGTTCTATTGTGTACACCAAAAGGAATCATTCCACCTTTAGATAAAGGGAGACGAATGTTTCTTGGATCATTTACAAATTCTAGAAACTCATAGTCAATTTTCATCCACTGAGGAGCATATGTTGTATGATGTAGGTTCCAATATTTAATTCTAGTATCTGCATGCCATGTTATTTGTCTTGAAGTTTCCTATCAACCATATAGTATTCTGAACCATGGAGTTATAGAAAAGAATCTTACATATTTCAGAGAACATGATTCATTTTTCTTTCATTAGTCTCTTCCACACTTAGGGAATTTGATGGGTGATGCATGGTCCTTGAAAAATTATAATAAATCATTTAGAAAAGCATTTATTATTTAGAGATCATGTACATTAAACTTATCATTCAGTTTGTGTCATATGATCTACATGTTAGTTCATTTATTTCTAGTGCAATATCATTTAGAAGACCAAATAATTCTGTAAAGATGGTGTGACTACATCCACTAAAAAATTGAAAATTATATAACTTCAATACAACTGACAATATTTTGTATTTAGTACAACTAGTATACAATTGTTTCTTGAAATAACCATTAAACTCTTAAAACAAATTTGGGTAATCATGAAGGTCATCTTCAATTTCAATTATCATTTCATCCATGAGTTCTCCATCATATTTTTCAAATGTATTAAAATCAAATCATTTATAAATCATAGTATCATCTCAATTGATCCAACATTTTGTTTTTACTGATGTTTATTTTAACATTTATAGGTTTCATCAATTCTGTGACAAATCAAATGTTCATCCAATTCTTCCGAACTAATTTGTCTTGAATAAAAACTACTTAAGCATAGATAGAGGATTTAAAAAAATCATATTCAAGCTCTCTTGAAAACATGATAAAATCATTAACTCTATCAACATATTCATTTTTCAAATGATTATAATGTATCCATTTTTGGTATATAACCATCCTATAGGGTTTATAAATTATTTATTTTATACAATATATAAATAAATACACATAAGATGTTAATTATCCAATGTGGAAATTATAGAAAATTCTAATAAGGGAAATATGGATCATTTCAAGTAGATTATTTTAGCGCTTATATATTCCGAATCTATTAATAAGGGACATTGGAATTTCAATAAAAAGTGGGTGAAAAAGGCAGATAATAAATGATATTATTTATAAGCTTTATAGGTTTGAATAAGAATATGGATAGTGTATTGACCCTAACCTGAATCTCCTAAACAACACCAGGTCAGATCATCATATGACCTTAAAGACACCTCAGAGTCACTAATTATTGGTTTAAACATTGGGTGTAAAAACAATAAATGTGAGGTGGTCCCCCACCCCCAAATAGATTCAATTACTACTAGAGGTTGAACAAAATTCTTGCATGACCATTTGGGTCATTGGACATGCAGTCCCAAAATCATCACTACCCAATAATGGTATACCTATTAGACAAACAACTATGGAAATAAATGATGTGATAACTATATAGACAAACATAAATGTAATTCCAGTATAAATGATCACTCACTTATAGCCTATATGAAATATCATATAGATAAAAACATTATATTCAAACATAATGGGAACTAAAGGTACCATAATGATTCAAAAAATGAAATATTGATGTGATAAAACCTCATGTGATTAACTGGGGATGGACACTTTGAATCTTATTCATATTAAGACTATGGACCATAGTGAATTATAAGAGGAACTAGATCCTATGAAACATAGACCAACTGAATAACATACATCACTCAAAAAACTTTGTTCCGTAAAAATATCTTGTGAAATTGCATGTCCACTATGGTGTCCATGAAAGGTGTAAGAATTTATGTAATCATTAAGGAACCAACACTGTGTCTCAAATCCGTAGTCAATAAATAATAATATGTATTAAAATATCTTCACATTTATATTCATATATGAAAATTTATATTTATTAAGAAGATATAAAGAATAATTGTAAAACAACAATGACCCAATCCAAGGATTCGTGTCAGATATAAACAATATATCATACATTGGTAGTCAATACAAACAAGAGACCACAAATCATTCCCTAAACAACATATCACTATAAAATCATATACAACGGAGAACAAATCATTCCCTAAATAGAGGATCACAAAAAATAATAAAAAATAAATCCTAAACATTGGATCATAATCAAATCATAGAAGAATAAATAAAATATGAAACACAAAATATACAATGAAAATCAGAAGGCCTACCATTCAAGGTTAAAAAAAATCTGGGACCCTCTTCCGATGTCAGAAGAGATGTTCCGAGGTAGTCAAGTGGTGTGATTTTACCTTTGATTCACCTAGAAAGAGTGCCAGAAGCTGGTGGATTCTGTAGTAAGATTCTATATCATGACTGGTTTTCAAAGGGTTTGGGTTTTTAAAATTGACTGAGAGACTTTTATTTGCACTTAAAAATAAGCGATGATAAAGATCCATCTTTTAGTTCTTATTATATAAGCACTGATAAAAGAACAATTTATCAGCTCAAAATTTATAGAAATGATAAATTTTCATTTATCATCTCTTCCATTAGCATTGATTGATCCTCATATTTATCTGTGAAAAAAATTGCTGATAATGATTCTTCTATGATAACTTTTTACTAAAGCACTTTTGAAAGATTTATAATTATAATCACAAATAAAAAATTGTTAATATTAATAAATAATTAATAATTATATATGTGAATATAAATATTGTAAATAAATTTTCTTTTTTAAATATATTTTTTACAATTTTATTAATAAATATTTATATTTAGGAAAATATTTTAAAAAATATCATTTATATCATTATATATATTTATATAATTATACATGTATATTTAATATATATATATATATATAGAAAATGATTTCATTAATTGAGAAAATTTATTTTAAATTTAATCATTATTTAAATATACATAATTAATTATTTATAATTATATAAATACTTTTGAAAAAATATTTCGTTATTTGTAATTTTAAATATATAATTCTCTAAATATTGTGAATGTACATTTATAAATATGTTAATGTATAAATATTTTTAAAAGATATATATTTAACATTATTAATGAATATTTAATTTTGAGTGCATTAATATATGTACAAAATGAGTGTAATTGAATAAATTATGAAAATAGGTACACTTTAACAATATTGAAAAAATTCATATATTCTTTGGGTGTGAATATTTTATTTAATAAGGAAACAATTATACATATATGTGAAATAAATATAACACGTATTTGATATATATTAAATTTAAAAATAACACAACATTCAATTATATGTTGGGTACTATGTAATACTAAATATTTTGAATTCATATTAATTTGTAATTATATACCATTAATCTATTAATATATGCTAATTTAATGTAAATCACATAAATATTTTTTAATACCTAATCATATTTTTTAAATTAATATATATATATATATATATATATATATAATTAATTTATAAAATTGGATAACATTAATTATCATAATTTAAAAATTAATAAATTGTAGGATATATAATAATGTACAATAAATTAATTATTTTTTATTAATAATTATATAATTAATAAAATTTGTAATTTTTTTAATAAATAAATTATTTATTTTTAATTTATATAATTATTACATTTTATCAGTTAGAAAAATGCTTTGATGAAAGAAATATTTACCAGCGCTAAACATAAAGAAGTGATAAAGCACACCCTTTATTAGTGTTAAAAATAAAGAACCAATAATGGATACCCATTATGAGTGCTAAAAATAAAGCATCGATAAAGGATATCATTTATCATTGAAAAAAATAAAGAGTTTTTAAAGGATTCATTTATTAGTGCTAAAATAAAATCATTCATAAAAGGATAAATTTATCAGTTCTTTCTTCAGTGTGGATAAATATGCAATTTATCTAGGTTTGCTTTTAGCATAGATAAATACCATTGCTAATAAAGGCTAGTTTTTTAATAGTGATACCATATCACATAGAATAAAAATAATGATGTGGTATGATGCTTACTAATATATTAAACAATAAATAAAGGTAATCCTTAATTAAATAAAATTTTGTTCAAGGATACTAACTCCAACAAGTTTCAAAATATATGAATTATATGATGATTAATAAGTCTTGAAGAATGAGTTTTAAATCAATAATGTATATGTGAATTTGGGAAGAGGCACACAAAACATCTATATAACTCATCAATGGAATTCCTTCATTAGTAGTTGGGATGTTTCTTCTACAGGATATATGGGCCTGTAAAAAACCAAATTTTCACCACCTTAAAGTCTTTAAAAGATTATAATACATTCTTATTGATGCTAATGATAGGAAAATGCATGAGGGTATTTCCAAATCATGATTATCGATTGGATATGATGATGAAATTTCTAATTTTAATCTATGGAATAATTATATGAAGAAAGGTAGTAGTAGAATAAATGTTCATATCAATGAAAGAACTTTATGGAATGATAGAAACTTAGTAGAGAAGGAATTTGTTGATAAATTAACAATCTATATCCTTATTAATAATTTTACGATAACTAAAAATTAATAAATTCTATATAAAATGGATAAAAACAAAATATTTTTAGAGGTGATGCTAGTGCAAGATGTGAAAAAATAATAACGGGTGGCTAAAGTTCAATTAGGAGAAATTGAAATTTTGTCTGAGAATGATTTGTTTTTCCCAAATAGTTCAGTTTATAAGATTGGGTTTATGTGATAAAATTGTGTCAAAAATTTAGTTTAATGGTTTGGGGATAACTTGAATGTTATACTCTTTATGGATACATGAAAACTAGAGAGTCTATAAGAGGAATCTACACATAATAATGAAAAACAAATGAATTTAATGATCAATGAAGGGATTTCTTAATTCAAGATCGATTTGACTTTTGATCTCACAAAACTTATCATAATGTAAAAAGGATATAGATAATAATTGGGTGTCAATTTGAAATAATAGCCACATGGTATGAAATGATATAAATCAAGTCTTGTAGAAAATGGATTTCTATATAATGAAGGTGACGAATTATCAAGAATATTCACAACATTAGTCAAACATATGAATCATTAGATGGTGATAAGAATGGGATCATTAGAATATTTTTACCTAGACCATATGGATATAATGATAGAATTATTATATTTTGAGTCAGAGGAAAAAATTTAATGAATTATCCAATTGGTTTTTTTGAAGATGACAACTTGACGTAGGATTAATAATTGAATACAAGTATTTATGGAATGATGAAATATCCATGATAATTGAATTGGAGATTTGAATTATTTAATTTATATTAAGGTTTAAACAATTGAAACATAGATAATTTTTTACTATGTGGGGTGGAATGTTTTTACATTATTCATATTATTGACATATATGTATGTTTTTTTGGTGAGTCCATTAATCTAATGAATTTATTGTTATAAAAGTAAATTTCCTGAATGAAATTAGATTAAGAATCATTGTCTTTTTATGAAAATATAAGGGATGAAGATGATAAGAGTTTAGAGGGATTAAATTTTTCTTAATTTTAGAAGGAATACGTACATATGATCATTGAAATTTTTGGGATGATCATATTTATGCCCATATCAACTCCTCTTTATGGGCACTTTTGGTTTCCGATGAAACATGAATACGAAAAGGAAGGCAAGGTGAATCACCAGATGAATGTACCATAGGAATTAGTAGACATAAATATTTTGTATGAAATTATTTTTAAACTACTAAATATTTCATTATTAGTGAGATTCATAATTTTATTGATGTGGGACTTGGGAATGGTAAACTCGCAGTGTATAAAATGGATCCTTTTATATTTGAAAGGGATGGAACATATATCATTATGATTTAAGATATATGTCTTTGTGTATAGATTTTTTTTGTTTACCTTTTTAGATATTTAGATACTTGAATCAGCACAATGGGATTTATGTTTACCTATGAAGAAACATTGGCAAGATGTATGTCAAAAAATCAGAGTATGGTTAATATAATAACAAAAAAATCATAGTATGTTACCACAATGTAATTTGGGAAATAAATTATTTTGTTAATGTGTTTATCAAAGTAACTATGAAGAATTTAGGACTAATGATTTATATTATATGATATCCAATGTGAAACAAACATGGATAAAAATATACTATTCCATTCTTGAACAAAAAAATTGACCTGATGTTTAAATTCACCAAATATTTTCTAGGGTTTAAGGAGGTGGAGTTACATAAAATATCAAGAAACAAAAATTTTGTGGACATGTTCAATATGGGGATATTCAAAGAAACATTTAAGAAGAATGATTCCTTATTGAGACATTGGTGAATGAAAGGATAATTGGGAATCACTACATATGAATGAAAGAATGCTTCAAAATTATTGTAGATAGTGTTACGAATCCAGAAAATAATACATCAATTGAGATATTATTGATTGTTAAATTCAATTATAATTTACTAGAAGTTAATTATTCAGAACATCGATAACCATATTTTAGTCATCAAATGGTTGTGTGGATTAATGAGAAGAAAGTGACACTAGGATCACTCATGGGGCATCATGACCATATAAAGCTTACATATTCTTATAAATTGATTATGAGTCATTTATGGTCTATAAATTTTGAATGTGTGCTACTATAAAGTTGTAACTTCATCTATAATAGTAATGCTCTACTTACCAGTATTTTAGAGGAGTAGGATTAACTTTTTAACTTATTTAAACATTGTATATAAGTGTGTGGAGCCTCAATTTTATGTGGTTATAAGATAAAAATTAACAGTACAAAAGATATTCTTGTGAGGAATACATTAAATTTAGTAATCGACTTGTAATCTATTATATTTTGATGTCTAAAAAGAAAAAATAGGTGTTTTCTTATGGATTCATGGGTCGTTTTCTGATGAACATTAATCAAATTGGTCCTTACTTATTTTATATTTTTTTATTTAATGTATTTTAAATTGTTTTGTGAATTATTAATAGTTTTCATATGCGTTTGAAGGATTTTTTGTGGATGGTAGGGTGTAAACTCTATCTATATTTGGTACACTTAGTTGGGGTATTTTCTAGAGTTTTTTCACTACACAGATCTCCGCTTATACATTTGTATATAAATAATCCTCATTGTTATGGTTTTACTTGATATATAGTAACTTAGTGTTTCATCCAAAAACAATTACTGCATAATGCTTTGTAAATGAATCAAACCTTGGTTAAGGTGTGTCAGACATTTTTATTGAGAATTCTATTTGAATAAAAAAACATTAAATTTTATATAAAAAATTATTCATCTCATTTTAGAACATTTAATTTTAAATCAATCATTGAAATGATATTTTTGATATTTTATCAATACCACTACGAATACATTACAACATTTAGGCTGTTTTAAAATTGAAATCTATCTTTCCTAGAATGAATGTAAACTACTCGAATAAGAAAGTTAATTTTCCACTTTCATCGGCACCAACTTTTCCCTTATCCACCTTTCAACAATATCCTAACTTGAATAAATTAGATCTCATGTTTCATTGAGTTCATTTTGAAATGTTTTAATGAATCAATCGCATATATTTTCTACAATATACAAGAAATCATGAAAATATATAACATACCAAATATTATTGTATAATGATTCAAAAAACACTAATCACTTTTTCTAACAAGTTTTTGTATGTATTTTAAATATTTTAAATTTAAATGGTTCAAATATCTTTTAAATTCTCAAAATTTTGACCACGTTTTAGTTGAGATGATTATATACATTCTTCTAAATTCCCATCAAATGTTCTTGTCCAAGGATCAATATTTATTTCATCATGGTGAGATTTTGTGATCTCATAGAAACACCATTGTGCAATGTTTCATCCTAATTATGTGTGTACGTTCAATACAATTGGGACACCATATAATTATGTTGATTTTATATCATAAAAATCTATAAAATATGGAATTCCATTTGTCATCCCTTACAACATGGACATCAATGTAGAATATTTATTTCTATGTGAATCAAAGAACATAGCACTAGTAACCCACATTAATTTTAGATCCTTGATCAATTGATTTAAATGAATAACAATATCATTACCTAGTTTTCTCGTATATTAAAAAAACTCAACATAAAGTATCCATACATCATGCATATTCATGGTAGCATGATATAGTTTAACAATATAACAATCCATATGTTGTGACTGTTAATTTTTATACTGAAAGGGTTTATTATATATTAGTATTGTTAAAATATAAATTTCATGGAATATTTTGAGTTCCATGATACTTATGATCAATTTTATTCTACTGGGGATACTATGTTCAGTGATGGTGTTTTCCATCAGGAATTCATTTATCTACATGTCACATCAATTTTATTGCAATCTCATTACATATATTAGGAATATATGAATATGAATGATTTAAAAGTACCAAATAACTTTTTGAGGGAATGATTTGTATTTATTGTATCGCTTTTCACCTCACTTGAGCCATTTTTATGTGATTTACTGTCCTTGAGAAACAGCATACAGTATTTTAGAGTGATATGTATTACTTTAGAGATCACATTTAACAACCTTGCTTTTTTATTTTATGTTTAAACATTATTTATTACAAAACATTGAACATAATATAACCTAGAAGATCGAGAGGTATGGGGAATTTGTGTCAAAGGATCATTTCAAAACATATTAAAACATAAAATGCATATCCTTATTGAAAACATCTTTTACATGACCTCAACATTCCTTTTTACATAACAATGCATGGGATAACCGAAGGACATACATATGAAAGGGAGTAGACATAAATCCTAGTAAGGTAATAAACATGGAATAACATGAGGAAGACAATAAAATTTAGTCAATAGGAAAATTAATGGAGCTCAAAAGAAAAATAAACATAAAGGCATGATATATAATGACATTCATAACGTGGAAATGAGACAAACACATATAACAAGATATTAGAATGATTCAAGGCTCATTGCACATTTATTATCTTGAGTGAACCCTCATTGAACATGAATTTTCATGAGTAAAACCTCATTTTACATGGAACGTCATGATACTAAACATTACCCAATGCATTGGAGCGCTATCTGGGAGCACCCTTCATAAATATTTCATTGCCTGCATAAGTCTACCACATTGATCAGATTACATGGAATCATTAAACATCATAAGTAATTCCATGATCATGGAATGTGGAATACATACATTTAATTCCCCAATAAATGTTTACTTGGTATAATTTTGAATACCCTTGATAGATAAATGGGTATGGTATTCAATATATGATGATTCTCATATGGAAAATCATGGTGCAATTTCAACATCAAAATGAAATTCATAAAATTGGTTAATGAGAGAGAAATAAGTATCTCATAATTTATACAAGTGATTTATAGTAAGGGGATCATGGAAAATAATATCCCAACATCTGAAATTGAATATAGTTGCATAATATAAAATATATTCTTGAATGGAATTGAGTAGAGAGAAATCCCTTATGAAATTTTGACATGGTAATGATTGTACAGTGAAGGGATTAGAAAGTGGTAAAGGAGTCTCTCATCATTCAAAAATTATAAGGGAAGCATGGGGGAGGTTTGAAAACATTCCTCTTCATTTTTTATTGAATATAAAATGGTGTAACAATATAAGAAAACTTGTAAAAAAATTGAGAAGGGAAGGAACCCTTACGGAATTTCAGCATAGTAATAGCTTAGGAAAGTATCCAAATAAGGGGGAATAAATTATCTATAATTTAGATAATATAAAATGGAAATTATTTAATTTATTAATAAAGGATTTAGAAATAACCAATTGAAATTAAAAATATTTACATCAAACAAGGTTCATAAATTTAAAGGAAGGGAGAAAAGTGATGATCCATTACTTGGATGTGTGATCCCATAGGCCCAGGGAAAGAATATTTAGAGCATGGGGAGCCTTGGGAGCAAATGAGGGTATAGGGGAAAATAGGGTGGTATATAAGAAAAGATATTGAGACAAGATAAATGGTATATTTGTTTGTTTTATATAGGAATTGATGGGGATTTCTTTATTATTTTGGTTTTGGACACTACACAATAAAATATTGAAAACCAAAAACCAACCCATGGTTTTTCCCATAATTTATTGAAAATGGAAGGGTAATAAATTATTTTATATGTTTAAGGGATAAAGATATTATATTATTTCTCTTTCTTATTCGTAGTTGAGTTATATTTTTAAAGAAAATATTTTAAAATATTAAACTATTTTATATGTCTTGGAGGATTCACTATGGATTTATAATATAAAAAAAGAAACATAAAATTACATTATTTTAAAGGAAAAAAGATATATTTAGATGATGATACCTTTTATAGTATTTTATTAAATCACTTTTATCTCATTATGAAGTCATAAAACATATTATATATTTATACGGTATTTAATTTTTACCCAAAAAATCTACTATCACAAAAAAATTATGAAAAATACACTGTTGACTAATTTAGAAATCCTGACTCCAAAAATATTATTCATTTTATCTAAATAATTTTCTAAATATTTTAATTTTCTATTTTAAAATAAAAATAAACATTTATTGAAAATTGATGGGTTTTTACAAAAGTAGTTTAAAAACGTTAATAAAAATTACATTAAACTTCATAAAAATTATAATATAATTTATATTTGATATATTTAATTTAATAATATTTTTTTAAAATGTTATTTAATTTAAAAACCATTATTTCATCAAAATAGTGTTGTTAATTGAATTTGAGTATTAAAAAATAATACTATTTGGGTTTTAACAATCAATTAAAATGTAAAAATAATAGACAGAAATAATAATAATTATTCTATATAAAATAATAATAACGATAGGAACTTGTTACATAACCCTTTATTACACAAGAATATTCCCTAATAGTAGGGTGTGTGATGATAGAGTTTTCTTGGGTTTGTTCGGTGAACATGGTTTGGGACGTGATCTGGATGAGCTTGAACTTCTCCCCTTAACAATTTTACTCATGATAAATTTGTTGGATATAGGCTTGGGATTGTTTTATGGAAAATCCTAATAATGATGTATCCCTCACAAACATCAATAAATGGGATTCATAGGGTACAATCTTACTAGTTGAGGACATTGCTCTCTCTTTTTTATGCCAAAAGGATTTTTTAAAACCCTATATTTATACTTGTCATGTGATCACTAATCAAATACTACATTATCATTGGTAATGATACTTGATGGATGCACAAGATCCTCAGCCCTTTTGGTGAGATCTCTCTATGTGCATCCATGAGACCTAGGTTCAAAACCTGGCGGAGGCATAATTTTCGGGGGGAACTATAGCAGAATTGTAGCAGTCAATGTAGCAGTACTGTAGCAGGTAATTTTCGGTACTATAGTAGCAATAACTCTTCACATTGGGCCCCCAGTTTGGGCTTAGAGCCTTTAAGGCCTTCGGGCCACCCAAGTAAACGAAAACAACGTTCATGCATACGTATGGCCTACCGTCTCCATGAATGGTGTATTTCAATCCATTTATCGATCTATCATATATATATATATATGTAATTTATGAATATATATTATATATAAATCATTTTTTACATTCTGGAATTATGTAAATCAGTATATAAGTAATAATATCACGAACAACAAGTCGAAACACGTACAATAAATGAAACAATTTTACACAAAATGCTGCTTTGACATAAAATTTACAAAATAATGGGTAATATAATGTCATCAGTGAACCATATATGATACCCTAAGAATGGATATGATTCTTTAATAAGTCAATGACATTATTTAAATCATTATACAGGAGGTTCAGATACATACGAAGCATATCGGATGTAAGGTAAGGGAAAATCTCACAATCTTATTTTTATCCGAGATTGTTTATACTTCAGAATTTACTTGGGAATATTTCTCATCCACATCCATGTTTCCTCAATATGTAATATTATTTCTATCCACCTATAATTGTTTAAATCCAATTTTACCCTTCATTTAGTTTTTAGTAAAAGATATGAAAGTAATCTTTTGTCATTTTTCATATGAGGTACTTTTTGACTTTTCTGGCCAAAGTACGAGAAGAATGTTTTTCTAACATATACGACATGAATTTATTTTTAGAACATTATTTCCATGATGAATCCTTTACAATTTTTCAAGTTTATTTTTAATCAAATTATTTTAGTTTAATATTATATGACATTTTAAGAGAGGAAAATGTTTTTGAAGTAGAATGGATATTTTCCTCAAGAATGGTGTTCAAGCGTTTTATCAAAATTATTTTACATCTAAGATAATATAGGGTTATCTTTCTATTCCTATTTTGAAATTTATTTGATTATGTTATGATGAAATTATTTTTATGAAGTCCTTTTATCTTATATGGATTATGTTATAATGGAACAATGTTTAAGAATCCCATTTTTATTACATGGGTTATGCTATGATGTATGATTTACGATTTTGTGCCACACATAAGAATGGTTTGATTATGACATGGGTGGGACCTATATCTCCCTCCAATTCAGTGGGTAAAGATTTATATCTCATGAGATTGACATGGCTGGAATGGTAAGTTAATCTGGTTCAGCAATACAGGACTGGAACGAGTAGTGAAGTAGATTCAGAAAGAGACTTTATCCACTAAGATGGTCTTTGCAGTAATGCCTTGGCTACTGTGGAAATCATATTATGTGATTAATGGTTGCCACAATCACATTTTTTATTCCCATGCTATTTAATCATGATTAATGTTTCCTTTTGAACTATGCCTTATGTACTTCCATGTTTTATGTCATTGCCCAATATTTTGATGTTTAAACATTATGTTCATGTTTTTAAGTTCAAATGTATATGATTTGTTTTATTTTATCCATGCTTACCCATAATGAGAATTTGAGCTAACACATTATATGTTTTCTTTTCCACAAGATTTAATGAATGGTTTTAGGTAAGAAAACCAAAAGAGGAAGATCTTTATGGGAGATTTTGGAGATCTTTCACCACGATTAGAAGATTATGTTCCGAGTTTCCAAAGACAATAAACTATTATGGTACTTGTGTGTCTGTTTTTGTTATGGATTAAGTATTTCACAAAAGTAATGTAATGTCCATGTACGTCATGATTTGGGACTCTACAGTAGGTATCAAAGGAATGGTTTAGATAACCTTTGGAAACTAGGATGCAAAAACATTAGTGAGATCCCTACAGATATTTCTATGGTTTGTCTAGGGGTGTCCCTAAGGTTATGTATAAGTATATGTTATAGTCCGAGAATTATGGTAATGATATTATAAATAAACATAAGATGTTATATATTGAAGGTACTCCCCCTTTATTATGTTGTTTTCCCTAGAATTATTTTTTCCTCTCACACTATTCTTTTTGGGTTTTAGATGATGGATGAAACCTGAAGGAACCGTGTTGATCAATGTAATGGACAATGAAATAATTGTCCTCCTGAACAAACCAATGTTAAGGGATATGGAGTGAAAAATCTTATTTCTATACTTATGCGAGCTATGAATCATTCTGGACTTCCAAATGAGAAGAAAAGGGAACAATATTCTATTGAGTCCTTTATAAGGCAACGCCCACCTTCTTTCAAGGGGTCTTCTGATCCACTTGTTGCTGAACAATGGATCACTAACATTGAAAAGATATTTTCCATACTTTGATGTTCAGTACATGATAAAGTCATTATAGATATTTTCTGTTTAGAAGGTGAAGTAGACCAGTGGTGGACTCTAATTAAGAATACAAGGCCCCAAGATAAAATTGAATCCATGGAATGGGACGAGTTCAAGAACTTGTTTTTCAGTAAGTACTTCCCTCATATTCTTCGATCAAATATGGAAAAAGAGTTCCTTGAGATTAAGAAAAAGGATGGTGAATCTATTGGTATATACGAAGAAAATTTTACGAGGCTTGCAAGGTATGCATCTGGCTTTATCATCCAACATGAATGTAATGTTGATTGATTCTTCAGTGGCATAAAACCAAGTCTTTGAAGGGCATTAACTATAAGAGACTTCAGTAGCTATGAAGATATTGTGCGTTGTGTTATCAAGGTAGAAATAGAAGTTGGTGTTCCATATCCATCTCATGGTTTGGACATGAAACAAAAGATAGAGTTCAAGGAGAAATATCAGAACAATGCTGAAAAGTATATGAATGTTTCTTTATGCTCAAAGTGTGGAAAGAATCATGGTGGAGATTTCCTTAAAGGGAGTATTAAATGTTTTTAGTGTGGGAAAGAAGGTCATCAGGAAGATGAGTGTTGAAGTAATGGAAAAAGGGTTACTAATGATGTGAATAAAGAAATGACTACATAGAACACACCACCAACACTTCAGTGCTTCAAGTGCAATGAAATGGGGAATTATGCTAATAAATGACCTAATCCTAGGGTTAATGATGATCAACATAAGAAACCACTTAAGTAAAAGGACAAAGGGAAGTCACATGCGATCACTATTGGAGATGTTGAATATGACACAGATGTGGTGGAATGAGTAAGTGTTTATGTAATGGGATTCCAAAAAAAATGTTGTATACAGTATCGTGGAATATTGGAATATTTATGTATTGGTATATTGTGGTTTTCAATAATTTTATGGTACCGGTAACCATGGAAAGTGATTGAAATATTTTTGGAAAGAAGATGATATGCATATAATGAATGGATAAGGAGAAAATGAAATGTTTTGCAGTATTCATGAGCTCATGACTGATATAAGGACAAAGTTATATCATGGTTTGAGAATATTGATTTTTTGGATTTTGGTGTGTGGAAAGAGTTAACTTTAGACAACATTCATGATTTCACTAAGGTTCAATGGGTATTCATTTTTTAAGAGAATACATGATTAAGGTATTCACATGATTTTAATGTGACCAACAATATATATGAGGGAAAAATGATGGTATTTAGATGCTTGTTATATGACCATTTTAGTAATCGTTCTCTTTATACTATGAGTTTGGAAAGAAGTATTTTGGATAAGCCTAAAGATTCGAATGGATTATGGTTAAACTAAGTTAGTATTGTTTAAGGATAGAATTTTTTTTTCGATATTATTGATAGAATTTTATAATATTAAAGTTTTAGAAAAAGGACAACTCGTAGGATGGGCGACAACCCACCGCATCGGACAAGGATGCGGGAATCGAACCCACAACCAAAGTGCGACATGCCTTTATTTCCTACCACTAGCCTTCAGGAAGTCCCATGTCAGTGGAAACTAGTTTTATTTTATGAAGCGCTATAATAGATGAAGTAGATGTCCATTTTAGCAACCATATACGATTAATATTAGCATAGATAGAATTCTGTATATTTAACAAATTGTGCTAAACTATTTGCGATATAAATAGATGGAATGACATATCATTTTATCTCATAATCTACTTACACTTCATAGAATACAAATTCAACTTCATTTATTTATGAGATGAAGTGGAAATTGTTCGAGGCATGAGCAACAGTGAGATGATACAGAAATAAATTAAGTTTTTCTTCTAATTCAAATTCTTCAACTTTAGGGAAAAGATCTTGAAAACAAAAAATGTTGTCCCAATGCTCTCATATCTGATGAATCAGACGTTACCTTAGATCATAAAAAATGTATGACTTTGTGATTGGTTGATTTTTCATATCCATGTCCTCTACCACTCTTCATCAGAAGTTGATGGTTTTATTTTTCTCCCATATCCATATTTTCACCTATGTTCTCCTATGTGCAAACCCAGTGATTAGTTAATCTGGGTAACCGTTACATTTCATACATTAGTTTTTATAGTCATGTTTTGTTATTACTTTTTATGATGTGGGTTTCTATTAAATTAACTTTCAAGTAGTAAACCATTTATAACCCCGGTGAATTTCGAGGGTGAAATTCATTTTAAGGGGGGTAGAATGTAACACCCCGAGATTTTATGAAATATATTCTTTTTAATTTCATTGATGTCTTCTGTTGTACGCTACACCAAAAGGAGTTTGAACTACATGCATCCCTAACTTGGATTTCATTAAAAACAATCACAACCTTCCATGATAGCGTGTGTTGTACGCAATATCGAGTTCCACTAAATAATGATATGTTAATAAAATATTATTTAAACTAGCCGTTATGAATAGTAATACCCACTTTTTGAAATTTTATAAATTTTATCTTTCAAAATGGAATTCGTTTTTGGATTTAGAATATCAAAATTATCCTAGGGTGAATATTTGTTGTTTTTCTGAAAACTACCAATTTTTGATGAGTAGTGAAAATAGTGGGTTACTATTTAAAAACCAACTTTTTATTTTAATAATTTTTTGTTTTATTTAAATTTATATTAGATAAAAATTGACACATAATACCTATATAAGTTCAATTTAATCAATTGGAGTCATTTTACTATAATTTTGTATATATATAAATTTTATTGAACTTTTCACCGTTTTTACCCACCTCCAAGGAGAATTAGAAAAATCACATAAAACCTAATTCGACCGCTTCTGTGAGTGGAATTTCAAAACATCGAGAGAAACAATTAATATAAAGCACTAAAATGTGGTTCAACGAGATGAAAATAATTTTTGGTGAATAGTAATTTTTACTTTTATTTATCACGGTTAAAAATAAATAGAGAAATTAAAGGTAAAAATGATATTATTATTACCCTAACACATGTCCTAATTCTATTGTATAAGTGTAATTCAACCAAAAACAACATATGGAATAAAATATGACCATTTAGGTCCACTTGTATTAGATTAGGACATTTATTATTAATTTATTTAAAGAAGGGTTAAAATAGTTAAAATCAAATTTTAATAATTATATCATTTTTAATATAGGGAAATACATAAGATAAATGCGTCTATAAATATTCATTAGAAAGATAAAAATATTTCCTACCTAATGGTATATTATTTATAATTTTTATACATTAAATAATTTATGTTATTTATGACACAATGGTGATGTAGTAATTACTTAAATAATAAAATATTCAAATAATTTATTTTATAAATACCCAAATAAATGTAATTTGAGACTTTTTATGAATTACAATAATTTTCTAGGTTAATATGACATTATAGTATTGAATTAATTAACTTTTTAGACCTAATCATGCTATTATAATATTCACAAAAATCCATTACCAAATAGTGTCAAAATTGTCACAAAATAGTTTTTAAAACAAATATTATATTATTAATTGTTATTATATTCCTCAAAAACTAAGGATAGGACAAGATACTTATATCAAGATATTTGTATCATTAATGGACCACTTGGGGGTCGCTTGGATGTATATGGTATATTTATTACTTATATAATATAAAAATACAAAGTGACTTGGTAAATGTCAATCTAATTAACTAAGAGTTAAAACTAAAAGATAAAGTTAATATAATGACCCAAACCTGTCTAAAATCTATTTTATGAGAGAATTTGTACCCATACCCACCTTATTTTCTAAATAAATAAATTTGGAGCTATTAAAAACCGAATATGACTTTATTATAAAATAATATTTCATGTTTTTCCAAAGGTGCCCCTCTCCTCCCTTATAAAAAGGGCACCCCTTCCGTCTTCTCTTCACACACTTTTGAGCCTTGTAAATCGGCAAAACCCTGACTATTTCTCTTCTACACTTCCCTAGAAACATTCTGGAGGTTCTGGTCTTCTCAAAATACCAACTCTACTTCCATAAGAGGAAGCATAAAAAAGGTGCGTCGAAGAAGAGGTAATCTCTTATTCTGATTCTCTCAAGTTCCTTTCTTCTTCTACATATTATTATTTAGTTGCATAATTATAAAGTAATATCATCAGTATTAAATATATACTGATATGTTATTATAAATATGAAACATCCTTATTTCACCTTCTATCCATCCTACGGAAAACGAAATCACCGCACGTGCGTACGTACGGAATACCGTCTCCACGCTGTGGTGTAATCTATTTTCCACCACCACCATACTTGGATGGGTATAATGGTGGAAATAAATAACTATATATGATTATTTTAAATTTATATTTATTTGGAAATATTATACATACACTTCAAAACAATTCCACAATCGTGGGAATGATATCATCGCTCGTGCATACGTAGGGACTACCGTCTCCACGATGCAATGAGATTAATTCTCCATGTTATCCATTCAAGAATGATTGTAATGTATATATAAAAAATAATAATGAAATAAATGAAATAATAATGATTCTTGATTTATGTATATTTATATGAATTTCATCTACTAAATTCCATTCAATTCAATAAGGAAACAAAAATAGCATTCATGCGTACGTACGACGTACTGTCTCCAAGAACGTTGTATTTAATTCCATTTATCAATCTATCATATATATATATATATATGTATATTCTGAATATATATTATATTTAAATCATGTTTTACATTCTGGAATTATGTAAATAAATATGTAAGTAATAATATCAAGAACAACAAGTCGAAACACGTACGATAAATGAAACGATTTTTCCCAAAATGTTGCTTTAACATGGAATTTACAAAAGAACGGGTAATATAAAGTCATTAGTGAACCATATATGATTCCATAAATATTAATGTGATTATTTAATAAGTCAATGACATTATTTAAATCATTATACAGGAGGATCAGATACATATGAATCATATCGGACGTAAGGTAAGGGAAAATTTTTCAATCTCATTTTTATCCAAGATTGTTTATACTTCAGAATTTACTGGGGAATATTTATGTTCCACATCCATGTTTCCTAAATTTTTAATATTATTTCTATCCTCATAAAATTTTTTAAATCCAATTTTACCCTTCAGTGATTTTTTAGTAAAAGATATGGAAGGTATCTTTTGTCATTTTTGTACGAGGTACATTTTGACTTTTCCTGCCAAAGTACGAGAAGAATTTTTTTTAACATATACGACATGAATGGGTTTTTAGAACATTATTTCCATGAAGCTTCCTTTAAAATAAATCAAGTTTATTTTGAATCAACTTCTTTTAGTTTAATATTATATGACATTTTATGACAGGAAACTGTTTTTGATGTAGAAAGGATATTTTCTTCAAAGAATGGGGTTCAAGCGTTTTATCAAAATTATTCTCCATCTAAGATAATATAGGGTTCTGTTTCTATCCTTATTTTACATTGATTTGATTATTTTATTATGGAATTATTTTTATGAAGTCGTTTTATCTTATATGGATTATGTTATAATGGAACGATGTTTAAGAATACCATTTTTATTACATGGGTTATGCTATGATGTATGATTTATGATTTTGTGGCACACATAAGAATGGTTTCATTATGAGATTGGTGGAACCTATATCTCCCTCCAATGCATTGGGTAAAGATTTATATCTCATGAGATAGACATGACTAGAATGGTAAGTTAATCTGGTTCAGTAATACAGGACTGGAACGAGGAGTGAACTCGATTCAGAAAGAGACTTTGTCCACAAAGATGGTCTTGGCCGCAATGCCTTGGATACTATGGAAATCATATCATGTGCTTAATGGTTTCCACAATCACATGTTTTATTTCCATGCTATTTTATCATGATTAATGTTTATTTATGATCTTTTCCTTATGTACTGCCGTGTTTTATGTCATTGCCCAAGATTTTGATTTTTAAACATTATGTTCATGTTTTTAAGTTCAAATGTATATGATTTGTTTTATTTGATCCATGCTTACCCTTACTGAGAATTTGATCTCACCCTTTATATGTTTTCTTTTCCCCCGGATTTAATGAATGGTTTACGTTAATAAACCGAAAAGGGGAAGATCTTTATGGGAGATGTTGAATATCTTTCACCACATTTAGAAGATTATGTTCCGATTTTCCAAAGACACTAAACTATTATGGTCCTTGTGTGTCTGTTTTTTTTATGTATTAAGTATTCCACAAAAGTTATATAATGTCCATGTACGTCAAGCTTTGGGTCCCTACAATAACCATGGTAAAGGAAACATAATAAATAGTGTTCTCAAATTCTCATTATGGGTAGAAAAGGAAGATATAAATATAAAATTAGCCTAATGGTTCGAAAAAAAGATAATCCCATTTGAAAACCATACCCTTCTATATCATATACTCTAAAAAAAGTTATAAAATAAACCTATAAAAATCGATATGTCATTAATAATATAAAAATTGATATATATTTTTCTAATACATCTAATAATATGAAACTATATCCTTAGTAGCTATGGATTATTTACGAAATCATAGTGTAATGAATGCACTCCTAAAACCATCGTAGTGCTCGAGGTTCACTCCCAATATTATCATAGTGTATAAATTACATTACTGAACTTGGTTCACTCTCCATTCCATTCTTGATTATCTTAAGAGATATCAATCTTTTCCCAATTCAATGGTGGGAAAACTAGGTCCCACCAATAACATAATAAAAATTATTCATATGTGAGAAAAATGATAAAAAAAGAATTTATTATTTTATAACACATGAAAAAAATGGGTTTTATAAATATTTCAACTAGTATAACCTATGTAAAATATACATTTTTCGTAAACCTTTCATTATTTCATCTTTACATAACTAGAAGAAAAGGAAATGGTGTCATAAAAATATTTTCATCATAATCATAAACCATTCAGAGAAGTAATAATATTGGTATCTTTTGTTTAAATCCCCATTAAATAATTATTAACATCAATGAATGTTTTATTTTATGGAATATTATTTTCAAAGAAAACATAGCACATTTCGTTAGGAAAATATCCTTTTCACTTGGAAATAAATATTTTTCAATAAAAAATTTCATGAAAAATTTTGAAAAATATTTTCATTGAAAGTAATATTTGAAAAATATAAATTAACCATGAAAAAATTGTGTTTTAAATAAGATAGAAAATAATGTTCATGTTTTACACGTTAAAAAATTATTCCTTTCACTTTTTTGGTAAAAAGTAAAAAACGACTTATTTAGAAAACAATAATAATATTAATTTAAAATAATTTATTAAAAACTCAAAAAAATATTAAAAATAAATTATAAAATATTTGGAAAATAGAATAAATTTCTTTAAATTTTTTTTAAACAAGGACATGGAATAAATATGATTTTAGATCAAAGAAAGAAATAAAATTAATTTTTCATATAAACATTTTTTTGAATTATTGAGCTCATAAGAAGAGGGAAAATTAAATTAAAACATTTATTTTTATTAAATAACCATATGATGAGGGAATTAATGATTTTCATGTGGGATATATAATAATATTTAATCATTAGAAGCATAATCTTAAACAATTTTAATAAACAATGAGATTATAACATGACACTTTTACCACTTTGGTAATGCTTGAATAGTACACCCTAGGAATGCAATAAACTTATATATATATTTAAACACCTATAATTATAAATTAAAAATCATAAAATACATTAATGGGAATAATATACACCACACAAAATAAAAAAATATGAATATAGCATACGTCTCATGAAAATAAATGTAAGATGAAAATACCTTTACATTATGTGTCTAGTTCATTCATACTCAGTCAAACCATCTATATAATAAGTATATTTTTAATATAAATATATTAAAAATAATATTCATGTATATCATACCATATATGATTTACTTATGTTGTTTTATTAATTGTTTATTAACAATTATTTGTTAAAATCATGTGTGAGGTAATAACTTCTTTGTTTTTCATGTATGCTTTAGTTTGATTTTTCCAGTCCTATGATATTGATCAAGGTCCCATAATCTCAAAAATTTTAACCATGATAAAAATATCATATATATTCTTTATAAATGTATTTACAGTAATCCAATAATGTTAGAGATAGAAAATGAATTACACCATTCATAGTGTTGGCAAGCCTTGCATACACATGAATGTTGTTCCCATTTTGTCAAAAAAGGAGAAAAAGGTAAATAATATATCACATTTATAGAATCATTATGATATAATAAATATTACATATATTCATTATATTTATCCTTATTGTTTTCAATGTAATGATTCAATGAACAACGAATCACATCACTCTAAGAGGTGGTAGTCCACCGTACACACGATCGATGTTATCATATTCCCAGAGAGTGGAAAGCAAGAAGGTATATTTGATATTATTATTCCATAAGTATAAATGATTTATATATTTCATATATAAAATTTAAATATGTTATTATCTCTATCTTTGAGAGGAGGTGATGGAAAATTAATTACATCGGTTCATGAGGTGATAGTCCACCGTACATATGATCAATGATTTTGTAAAAATAATAATATCTTATTTTATGATAGATACTAATTTTATTATATTATCATGTTTAATGAAAAATTTTATGTATTTACAGAATGAAATTATGTGAAAATCCATAGTTAAGGACTATAACTCTTATTCAGAGAACTCTATTAGGTTTCCACTTAAATCCCAATTAAGAGGATAAAATAAAAATGTAAGGAATATATGATGTGGGTAGGAATTTAAAGAAATTATATTTATAATAATTTTCTTAAAAAATTCATTTTATATGATTAAATAGGGTAGAAAATGGGTTCCCTTTTATAAGATGGGTTGAGAACACACATATAATTTTTCAAAAATAGTAATGGTGAATGCATGTTTTAAACATACCAAAAGGTAACAAAATGGATTATTTTGAAAAATTATATATGAAATGGTATAAATATATCCATAAAATGAGATATTGAAATTCTTTATTTCATTTTACCCCTTATCATTGTGGTTTAACCACCTAGTAAACATGTTTTAACCTCAACAATGGTAAATAAATTTTAATTTTTAATGATTTTTTATGACCAAAAATTAGGTTAAACTAATTATAAAATTATTATTATGAATATTAAAAATTTGAAATAAATTATTCCAAATTCTATTTATAGAATTGTAAATTTATAATTTAAAATTAACCCCATAGACATATTGAGAAAGTGGTTTTACATGTAGATAATTACAATAAATGTCCAACATTTTAATATCAAAATTTTATATAAAATTGATTCTAATGACCTCAATTGGATTAATAAATATTTTATTGAAATAATTTTCCTTTTATAAATGTCATAAAATAAAATTGATCATGTAAATTCTTCCAATGAAAATGTAGTTTTTAGTAAAAATCAGAATTTTTACTATTAATCAAAAGAATTACCATTATATAAAGTTATAAAAAATTAAATAAAAGATAATTTTGATGAGAACATTTATAATTGAATTTTATTTTTTCAAATATATTTTCCAAAAGAGGTAATTTTTAATTTGTTTATTTTTTCGAAAAAATAAATATAATCTATTTTTGAGAAAATAATATTTTTGAAATATATATATTTTACCAAAAATGAAGTACTTTGTTGTCAATAAGATTTTATTATATAAAGTCATTATACATAATTCTTTTAAATTTATTGTTTATATTCATTCATTTATGTTCAATAGATAATTAATAATAGTCATGTATAAATTATAATATTAATAGTATATTTTAGTTCATTAGAACATGGTGTTTCATGTAATGCAAGCTATTAATGTAATTTATTTTATTCAAGAGAAATATTTCAAATAAACTCAATGTGTAGCACATAAAGACTAAGACTCATACTCAATATATATATATTAACACTACTACCATATGATGATTCTTGGTTCTGTGATGTTCCATGTTTATAATCACTAATCTCATGGCGCTCATTATCATCATACATTATGTTAAGAAACTAAAGCATGTTTTGGTTAATGTGTAAGGTCTTGGATCCATGTTTTCTAACCCCTTTCATGTTCCCAAGGAAAAAGGTGATCATAGGAGGGTTTTAAGTGGTATGTTGGAGTTTGGATACACAATGTTAGAAGAAAGGTGACTATAGGACATGTAAAGATTACAGTTCATGTATATATAGTTCATGGACTGTATAAGGGAAATTCATGACATGTAAATTTTTGAGATTAAATAATAAAATGGAGATGTATTTTTCAACAAAAAATAACCCCAACATTTACATGATGTTTAAATGGTTCACAATCCATTTAAATCTCCTATGAAGTCCGTTAATAGAAGGTACAATGACTTGGAAGATTAAGAAAACCTTTGGGTACTCTCATTTTCCAGTGTCAAGAATACCCCTTCTAGGAATTTTGGGGTCTCCTATCATTGGAATCAGTTTTCAGATTCTGTATTCGATCTGTGTTAATCCATTGTGATTCAGGTTGCATTATCCCATCATTTTCTTGAATGTTCTCCCAGTTTGATCTTATTTTATTATGTTCTCTTTTTATGTGATTGTAGATGTTTTCTAATGTTTATAATGGAGTTTCTTTAGTTTGTTTTCATGTTTTTTGTCCATGTAATCCATGTATGGGTATAGTTCTTGTGGTAGATGTGACTGGGGATATGTAACATGTTCCATTATCATGTGAATAATGTTGACGACTTTTGATGCTAGTGATTCATTGATTTTCCTTAAATTATTTTAAATTTTAAATTGAGCATGGCTTATCCCCTTAGATGGTGATGTAATTAACCTAAAATGCATTGAACCGAATTAAAGGAATTAGATAGATGTCACATGTTTTAAATTATGTTTCTTTATACTATGATATTGGTATGTTTCATTTTTACGACGTAGTGTGATTTATGTGTTTTATTCCTTATTAGAATATTGGTTTTCTTATAATAACATATTGAAATCGTTAAATAACGTAATTCTAGAATTAATTGAAAATTAATAATCTTTATAATAATTAATGAAGATGGATGTTTGTAATCTAATAGTTGATGTAATATGACGATAATCAAATTGATGCAATTAATATGATTAATTTAAATTGATCTTCCATGTGATTAATAGAATTCATAAATAATGCTAAGCATGTTTATTTTTGATAATAATAATTGAAAAGGCGTGTTAATTCAAAATAGTACTTCTGTATGTTTTTTGAAACTAGAATAAATACTTAAAGAATGCCTTTACCTTATTATCTTATTATCTCTTGATGAATTATGATTCCCATAGTTGAAACTATTAATAATCAATTTTTTCATTCAAAATAGAGTTAGAGCAGATTGCATGATAAAGATAATATACTAGGGCCTGTTTTTCCTATTTTATTGAGAAGAATGAATTCCTTATTATTTACCTGGTAGAACTCATTTTCATGAGAATGATAAATTCCATGATTTGAGGTCATAGTTTTTCTATGAATTGGTTGTCTATTTTCTAATGCATTGTGATGTTTTCTGGATACAAGGCTTGGGTTTGAGCTTAGGATGACTGATTTGATATGGGGTGTGGAGTCTCGAATGTGATTTTATCCTATGTTGGCTAATATTGGGATGATAGTTCGGATTTGTGGGAATGGAATTAGAGATGACAATGCATTAGATGACACCTATGATGGTGAGGTGCATCCGTATATACATATGGGTTTTCAGGATAGAACCAGAGGTGATGGAATAGGTTAAAGTTGGGATGATCTATTGATGAGATGATTAGATCCATTATTCATGCTTATGAATCTATTTAATGACTGATGACCAAGTTTCTTATTTATATACATTCATTTCCCAAATCCTTGTGGTAGCTGTAGGTGATTAGTTACATGTTTCCTCTTGGTGGTAGCATAGGATGATTTTCCTTCAGTACCTAGGTATGGACTGATGTAAATTAATAAATAAATGTTTAGCCCATGGGTTTGATTATTGATGGAATTAAAATGAGAAAAATATGTTGATCTTGATAAACCATGTACTTGGTTTTGGATTATTCTTGAAGGTCATGGACATTACTCTAATGATAAATGGAATAAAATGTAATGTTATGTGGAATAATGTTAATGGTTAATTAATTTATAATGAATTATTTAATGAATGAAAATTATTAAATGTAAATAAAGTATTTGTAACACCCCGATCTTCCACGATACGCTTCTCTTTCAATAATGCAATAGCTTGCATTGTACGCAAGTTCGAGATTTTAACACTTCGCGACCAATCAAAATAGCCATTATGAATAGTAATACCCACTTTTTGAAATTATATATATTTTATATTTCTAAATGGACTTCATTTTTGGATTCGGAATATCGAAATTAGCCTATGTTGATTTTTTGGTATTTTTCGGAGAACTTCCAATTTTTATGAATAGTGAAAAATACTTAAAATAACTTTTTTAATCAAAATAATTTATAGTGATAAATTATAACATTGAGTGGTTTTAAAGGATAATTAGAATATATTTTTACCATTTTATCCAATGGTGGTCATTAGAATTAATTTTACATTGAAATTGGACATAAACAATTGTCAATCTTTTGATATATATTGTTTCCTAAAAACACGCTATTTGTGGTGAAAATGGGTATTAATTATAAAATTAATTAATGCAACTTATATGATTGAATTTTTGTAAAATAGACATCATTTTTTAATTCGGAATATCAATTAATGCTTAGGGTGAAATTTTGACATTGTTCTGAAAAACTTCAATTTTGGATGAATAGTGAAACCACTAAGTGGTAGTTAAAAAACTGATTTTTCATCTAAATGAAACATTACAACTTCTGTGATTTGATTTTCAAAAATCCAACATACATGGTTGTCATTAAGATGTAAAATGTGGCTCAATGGGATTAAAATAATTTTTGGTGAATAGTAACTTTTCAGTTTAATTAATCGCGATTAAAGGTAATTAGTGTAATTTATGGTAATGATAATGTTATAATAATATGAAATGACCTTTACACTTGTTCTATCCCTATTGGATGAGTCATGGACGACCATGAAAATCCATGGGTCAACTTGGGGACCCCATGGAGACACTTTGGTAGGAAAATGACATTAAAAACATTGTATTTAATGTTAAAATAAAAATGTCACAAACATGAGTTGTTTTACTAAATCAATTTTTAAATGGGTATATAAAATTCATATTTTTTACTATTAATATTCATTTGAAAGATAAAATGATTTACTACATCTTGATATTTTTTTTATAATTTTTAGACATTAACTAAATTAAATTATTTATGACACCATGATGATGCAGAGATTATCTCATTAATTAACGATTTTAATAAACTGAAAGGGTAATGTAAAATCTAAGACTTACACTTTTCCAAAGCCTATTAGAAGTATTGTTTGCGAAACCTTATCACCTTACCCTCTAAATATATCATTTTGGGACCTTTAGAATCCGAAAATCATTTCATAATAATGTAACATTTCAATATTTCCAAGAATACCCCTCCACTACTCTTATAAAAGGCCCCCACCTCTACCACAGTACCCACACATCTCAAGCCTTTGGCTCGGACAAACCCTACCCCTTTTGTCTTTCCACATCTCACTCTTACTCCTAGAAGCCTCACTTTGGGCAGAAGTCTTCCCAAGGGAGCCTTTGATCTCAAATCCAAAAGAGTGACCCGTTTTAAAGGTAGTGTTCTCTCTTGTGTTCTTGTGTTTTATTTTGCTTCTCCAATCCCCTAAACTCTTTTTATTCATTTATTTTGTAACAAATCCAGTATCCTAAATATACTAGGATGTTTTTATAAGAAGTATTCGAGCTAAACTTACACACACATACATCTAATGGTTAAAGAACATACTGTTTCTGTGGATGGAGAATTTCTACCTCACGAAACGATGATTGTTCAACACTCATATACCACCTTCAAAGGTGGACATTAAGATGTCACTCTATTTACATATGATATATAATATTTTTATTTTTTACTTAAGATTCTGTATTTTTCATTTATGGAATACCTTTATGGTTTTCATTATGGGTAAACGTGATATTTTCATTTGAGGAAGTGCGGACTACCGCCCCCTCAAAGTGATTTGAATCGTTAATGCCATATACAGGATGTATAAAGGATGAAGTAAATGGTATTATACATTATATTATACTGGAATAATAGTATACCTTTATATAATTATAGTTTCATTCCATTAAAAATGAAATAGAAATGAAAGTAGCATTCATGCGTACGTACGACTTACCGTCTCCATGAACGGTGCATTTCATTTCTTACCTCTAAATGTTATGTAATATTATAAATGCATGTATATATTGGATATATATAATATATATGTAATATAAATCATGAATATAATTTTTATATACTGGATATTTCACCACATGAACAACTTGTAATTATTAGAAGTTTATTTTTGACTCAACTACCAAAGATCGACAAAATGAATGTTATTAACTTAAATAATTACATAATGTTCAAAACATGGTAATAAATGATATAAAAGGAATAATGAACATGAAAACGGTTTTTAAGAAAATAGAAATTAACTCTAGTTTATTATTCAGGAGATTAAAGAACGAATGAGTCAAGTCGGACACGAGGTAAGGGAAATTCTTAACCCAATTTCTATTCTTTGGGTTAATCTCCCACTTTCAAATTATGTCATGATATTATTATGTTGTATCTTGTATTTGTACTTTCTTTATGTATACTTATAGTGAATAAACATAATAGATATATTTTATTTAAGAATGATCTTTGTAAGGGAACTTCTTAACCCAGATTACGTTCTTTGGGTTAATCTCCTACTTTCAAATTTTGTCATGATATTATTATGTCATATCTTGTATTTCTACTTCTTTATGTGTACTTATAGTGAATACAGATAATATATTTATTTTATTTAATAAAATAATCTTTGTAAGGGACTTCGTCTCAATATCCTTTCATTGAGCCATATTTGGTTTTATACACAACTTTCCTTTATAAGGTGTATAAACCCCATTGAATTTTAATTTTATTCAAAAGAAATATATTTATACAAAGTGTTTTTACTAAACGTCAAAAGGAATGTTTTTTCATACGTATGCGGCGACAACAACTTCTCCGCCACTATGACTATTATTTGAGTTTCGGCATCCTCTATAAGCCATAACTTTTTTTAAATGAAAAATAATTACCATGTTTTAAATTCCTTTTGTTTTGGTATTGAAAATGATTTTGATAAATTTTTTATTATATTAATGTGTTGCATTGATATCTTGTGATTTAAATGTGGAAATTCTATGTTTCCATTATGCATGTTTTAGGTGATACGATTTTGTTATGGTTTATGATATGTTTAGACTTGTTTATATGAGGAATGCATTGGACTTAATGAGTGACGGGTGGAGCCCGCTACAGCTCCTCGATGCATCGGCAGGTCTCATGAGACAAACTAGTGTCTTGGAACGAGGCCTTGACAAAAACTTATTTGTAGTCTTGGCATGAGGCCTTGGCTACGTGGTTATGATAGTCTGGAATTATGCATTCCATCATTATGAAAGTGGTTATTGATATTGCATGTGAATATTCGACCAGTATAATATCTATGTGAATAAGTAAATGGAATTATTTCATTTTACTTTTTCCATATTATGTTGAATTTCATGTTTAGAAGGATTTTGTTTAGTTATACACTGCCTTAAATGTTTATGTTTATTTATGAAATCTTACACAATATTGTTACCCTTACTAAGCATCTGACCTCACAACTTTCAATGTTTTAATTTTTCCCGGATGTGAAGAAGTATTTTAGGAATGACTTGCTGGGATAGTCTTAAGGGGATATGAGTGTGGACTATGGAGACCATGTTATTATAGTTTTTCACTTTATGATGTAATTTAACTGTTATGAATGTATCTAGTGTTTCCAAGCCTGCTAAACTAATCGTCTTTTGAGACTTGATCTTTTGTGATCATGCCAATGTTATGCAATAATGCACCGACTCTGGGTAACTGGGGTCGGGGCGTTACAATTGGTATCCGAGGCAGTTTAGTACTAACCTTGGAATATAGATTTAGAAAAACTCTGATTAGAGGACATAGCCCAAAGAAAGACTTTGAGGATTAGTATAGAATAACTTCTTAAAATTTTGGTATTATTGAAATTTTATGTTTTTTCTGAGCAATACATCCCTGTCTGGATACGAGTAGGTAGAGGTGGCTCTGGCACAAATGATCCTAGGGTTAAAACCCGAAAACACCACTTTGTGATAGACTCGAACGGGAACTGGTGCACGACAATGGGCCTTGCTGCACTCTTTGTTACGACACTCCCAGGGGATATGCTTAGGATAATTATAATCTTTTTTTACAAACCATTATGAAGGGTTTATGAGTATATACTTCCTCAAAGATAACATTTCTTTTTATGATTATGGATTATATCCATAAATAGTTCAATTTATGTTAAGTGTTTTACAAGTATGGAATTATGTATTTTAATTCATAAACTAATCTAGTTTATGCCATTGTTTAGACATGGTGCCTAGTGGGAGGAATGGAAACCGTTTAAATGCATGCACTCCATGTAGGGATTTTTCTCCTGCTCAAGATAATTATTGTAGAGCTGGAGATACAACTAGTGCTGATCATCTTATCACCATACTGTGACAACTCACTTAGGTTATGAATAATAACCTTACTCGTATGGAGCACCCTGATCCGCAATGTGGAGGATCAATGTTAGACCGCTTCATGAGGCAACAACCGCCAACATTTAATGCGGGTACAAATCCATTAGTAACTGAGCAATGGATAAACTCCTTAGAGAAAATATTACATGCCTTGGAAAGTAGTGAAAGGGATAAGGTTGTCATGGAAGTCTACCGCCTCACTAGAGATGCCGATCAATGGTGGTTGCTGATTCAAAACACAAATGAAGATGTATAAGTATCATGTATGAACTGGATGGAGTTTAAGGAAATTTTCTTAGAAAAATACTTTCCACATGACCATCGAGAAGATATGGAAAGGCAATCTCTGAGTCTGAGGAAGAAGGAGGACGATAATATGGAAAAGTATGAGGCTAACTTTACAAGGTTAGCGAGGCATGCTGCAGATTATATACATAACCCAAGAAGTAATATTGATCACTTCTTTTATGGGTTAAAACCATTTCTCCATCGAGCATTTGTCTCACAAACCTTCTCATCGTACGAAGATATTGTCTCGTGTTTTATCAAGACGGAAAAGGAATTCTCTAAGTCGTATGACTTTAAAGCAAAGTAAGAAAAGAAGAGATCTTATGATCAATCTGGAAATGTAAATAAGGGGAAGAATGGAAGATTTGAGTATCAGTCCAGCAGTAAATGTTGGAAGAAACACCCCGGTACTTGCATGAAGGGAATGGGAGTCTATTACAAGTGTGGTGAAAAAGGCCACCAAGCTCATGATTGCAAGGGAAAGAATGATGTTGTCAATGTTTAATGATACAATTGTAGGGAAATGGGGCATTATGCAAAAGAATGTCCTAAGCGTTAGGGAAACTTACCTCAAAAAAGGCCAAGGGATCAAGGCCTTGCTTATACTGTTACTATAGATGAAGTTAAATAATTATTGTATTTGTGTTTTTGGACTCAAGAACTAGATTATGGTTATAAGAATAATGAGATATATATAAGGATTGTACTACAGTACTTGTTGTTTTTATTAAGGTTTTAATATGATGAAGGTAATCATATTTTCAGTATGTGACAATTAGAGAAACCTTACATTGGTTGGGGATCTAATGTTGCAATTGATTTTGGAATTTGAGGACATTTTAGAGAAGGTCTAGATGGAGGTATTTTGGATAACTATAAAGGTTAGAATGGATTATGTTGATCTTTGGATAGTATTGTTTAAGGATAAAACATTTCTGAAAATTATTTTTGGAATATTATAATACTATAGTTTTAGGAAAAGGACAACCTGCAGGGTGGGGCATAATCCGTCGCGTCGGACAAAGCTGTAGGAATCAAACCCACAACCATAGTGCGATAGGCCTTTATAACCTACCACTAGCCTACAGGAAGTCATTGGTTAATACAAAATAGTTTTACTAATCTAAATGGTATGTGGTAACATTTAGAACCTTATAAAATTAGTATAAATAGAATATTTTTGAGTTCTATTACCATTTGTAGTGAATGATGGGTTTTTGGAAAAAATTTATTAAAGAATGAAAGCCTACACGACAAGTATGTATATTTCCTTAAATTCTTAGTAAATCTCTTAAATAAATTCCTCAACTTTATGAAAGGTAACTTAAAACAAAAATTTTTCCGGTTAACTTTTCCAACTGGGGATTCAATGATCGTTGAACCAATCACAAGTTTGTGAATTTCTTATTGTTAACTTTCTCCTAATCCTGTTTTCTACAACTCTCCATCAAACCTTGATGGTTTGTTTTTCTTCCATATCAATATTTTCATAGAATCCTAGTATGGGCTATCTCGGGTGACATTTGTACTAATACTTCTTTCATTTAAAGTTATATTTTTATTAACCTTATTTCCGATGTGGATTTTCCACAAAGGTATTTTCTATTTTCAACCTTTTATTTTCAAAGCAAAATTTCAAATTGCGAGGACCCAATTTATTGTAGGAGGAGAGAATGTAACCCCTGAGCTTCCACGATACGCTTCACTTTGAATAATGCAATAGCTTGCACTGTACGCAAGTTCGAGATTTTAACACACCGCGACCAATCAAAATAGCCATTATGAATAGTAATACCCACTTTTTAAAATTATATGTATTTTATATTTCAAAATGGACTTCATTTTTGTATCCAGATATCGAAATTAGCATATGTCGAATTTTTGGTATTTTTCTGAGAACTTCCAACTTTTATGAAGAGTGAAAAATAATTAAAACAAATTTTTAAATAAAAATAATTTATAGTGATAAATTATACCATTGAGTGGTTTTAAAATATAATTAGAATATATTTTTACCATTTTATCCAATGGTTGTAATTAGAATTAATTTAACATTGAAATTGGACATAAACAATTGTCAATCTTTTGATATATATTGTTTCTTAAAAACACGCTATTTTTTGTGACATCGGGATTTAATTATAAAATTAATTAATGCAACTTATATGATTGAAATTTTTTAAAATATACATCATTATTTATTTCGGAATATCATTTATAGCTTAGGGTGAAATTTTGGCATTGTTCTGAAAAACTTCAATTTTTGAGGAATAGTGAAACCACTAAGTGGTAGTTAAAAACTGATTTTTCGCCTAAATGAATCATTACCACTTCTGTGATTTGATTTTCAAAAATCCAACATACATGGTTGTCATTAGGAAGTAAAATTTGGTTCAATGGGATTAAAAAAAATTTTGTTCAACAGTAACTTTTAATTTTAATTAATCGTGATTAAAGGTAATTAGTGTAATTTAAGGTAATGATAATGTTATAATAATATGAAATGACCTTTACACTTGTCCTAACCCTATTGGATGAGTCATGGCCGACCAAGAAAATCCATGGGTCAACTTGGGGACCCCATGGATTCAATTTGGTTGGAAAATGGCATTAAAAACATTGTGTTTAATGTTAAAATAAAAATGTCACAAAGATGAGTTGTTTTACTAAAAAAATTGAAATGGGGATATACAAGTCATATTTTTTACTATAAATATTCATTGGAAAGCTAATAAGATTTACTAAATCATGATATTTTTTTATATTTTTTAGACATTAAATAAATTAAATTATTTATGACAACATGATGATGCAGCGATTACCACATTAATTAAATATTTTAATAAAATCGAAGGATAATGTAAAATCTAAGACTTAAACGTGTCCAAAGCCTATTGTATGGGAGGATTGAAAACCATTATCACCTTACCCCTGAAAGATATCATTGTGGGACTTTTATAATCCGAAAAGCATTTCATAATAATGTAACATTTCAATCTTTCCAAGAGTGCCCCTCCTCTCCTCTTATAAAAGGCCCCCACCTCTACCACCTTACCCACACATCTCAAGACTTTTTCTCGGGAAACCCATTCCCATTTTGTCTCTAAAAATCCCACTATTACTCTTAGAAGCCTCACTTTTGGCAGAATTCTTCCCAAGGAATCCTTTTAGCTCAAATCAAAAAGAGTTACATGTTTTAAAGGTAGTGTTCTCTCTTGTGTTATTATGTTTTATTTTTCTTCTCCAACCCCCTAAACTATTTTTATTAATTTCTTTTGTAACAACACCAGTATCCTCAATATACTAGGATGTATTTATAATAAGGATTCGAGCTACACTTACACACACATACATCTAATTGTTAATTAACATACTGTTTCTGTGGATGGAAAATTTCTACCTCACGAAACGATGATTGTTCAACACTCATATAACACCATCAAAGGTGTCCATTAAGATGTAACTATATTTAAATATGATATATAATATGTTTATATTTTACTTAAGATTCTGTATTTTTCATTTATGGCATACCTTTATGGTTTCCATTATGGGTAAACGCGATATTTTCCTTTGAGGAAGTGCAGACTACCGCCCCCTCAAAGTGATTTCAATTGTTAATGTCATATGAGGGATCTATATAGGATGGGGTAAATAGTATTATACATTATATTATACTGGAATTATATTATACCTTTATATAATTATAATTTCATTCCATTAAATATGAAATAGAAATGAAAGTAGCATTCATGCGTACGTACGGCTTACAGTCTCCATGAACGGTGCATTTCATTTATTACCTCTAAATGTTATGTAATATTATAAATGATGGTATATATTGGATCTATATTCTATATATGATATATACATCATGAATATAATTTTTATATAATGGATATTTCACCACATGAACAACTTGTAATTATAAGAATTTTATTTTTGACTCAAGTACCAAAGCTCGACAAAATGACCATTATTAACTTAACTAATTACATAATGTTCATGAAATGGTAATAAATGATATAAAAGGAATAATGAACATGAAAACGGTTCTTAATAAAATATAAATTAACTCCAGTTTATTATTCAGGAGATTAAAGAACGAACGAGTCAAGTCGGACATGAGGTAAGGGAAATTCTTAACCCAATTTCTATTCTTTGGGTTAATCTCCTACTTTCAAATTATGTCATGACATTATTATTTCCTATCTATTATTTTTAATTTCTTTATGTATACTTATATTGAATACACATAACAGATATATTTTATTTAATAATGATCTTTGTAAGGGAACTTCTTAACCCAGTTTACGTTCTTTGGGTTAATCTCCTACTTTCAAATAAGTCATGATATTATTATGTCTTATCTTGTATTTGTACTTCTTTATGTGTACTTATAGTGAATACACATAATAGATTTATTTTATTTAAAAAAATGATCTTTGTAAGGGACTTCGTCTCAATCTCCTTTCATTGCGGCATATTTGGTTTTATACACAACTTTCCATTATACAGTGTATAAACCCCATTGACATTTACTTTTACTCAAACGGAATCTTTTTATAAAAAACGTTTTTACTAAACGACAAAAGAAATGTTTTTTCTTATGTATGCGGCGACAACGACTTCTCTGCCTCCATGACTATAATTTGATTTTTGGCTTCCTCTATAAGCCATAACTTTTTTTAAATGAAAAATAAATACCATGTTTTACATTCCTTTAATTTTGGTATTGAAAATGATTTTGATATTGTTTTTATTATATCAATGTGTTGTATTGATATCTTTTGATTGAAATGTGGAAATATTATGTTTCCTTTAAGCATGTATTATATGATACGATTATGTTATGGTTTATGATATGTTTAAACTTATTCATATGAGGAATGAATTGAACATAATACATGACGGGTGGAGCCTGCTATTGCTCCTCGATGTATCGGCATGTCACATGAGACAAACTAGTGTCTTGGAATGAGGCATTGACAAAAACTTATTTTTAGTCTTGGCACGAGTCCTTGGATATGTTGTTATGATAGTCTGGAATTATGCATTCCATCATTATGAAAGTGGTTATTGATATTGCATGTGATTATTTGACCAATACAATATCCATTAGAATAAGTTAATGGCATTATTTCATTTTTCTTTTTCCATATTATGTTTAAGTTCATGTTTAAAAGGATTTTGTTTAGTTATACATTGCCTTAAATGTTTATGTTTATTTATGAAATCTTCCGCTATATTATTATCCTTACTGAGCATCTGAGCTCACCCCTTTCAATGTTTTAATTTTTCCAGGATGTGAAAAAGTATTTTAGGAATGACCTGCAGGGATAGTCTGAATGGGATATGAGTGTGGACTATGGAGACCATGTTATTATAGTTTTTCACTTTACAATGTAATGTAACTTTTATGAATGTATCTAGTGTTTCAAAGGCTACTAAACTAATCGATCTTTCAAGACTTGATCTTTTGTGATCATGCCAATGTTACACAATACTTCACTGACTCTGGGTTACTGGGGTCAGGGCGTTACAGTTTTTAAGGTATCTAATTAAATTCATGTCTTCTATTTTGACAAATAATCTTAATAGTAACAGTCGGGAGTCTTAACAACATCATTTATAGTTAATTCTAAGAATAAAATATTCCCATAGTTTTGTTGTGGGCTATATTGTATCAAATATATTCTATGATTTCATACATTGCACCACCCAGGTAATTTAAGGAAACTGACACCACGTGGACTCTGGGAGGGTGTTTTCACTAACATACAATTTTGAGGATGGATTGTTGACTACCTCATCTAGCTCTGATCTTTTCTCTTAGTACTGAATTGTGATGGAATTCATGGTCCTTAGTTTTCCCATATATTCAATGTAGAGGGATGTGATGACATTTGGGTATTTCACACAGATTCATTTCTGGATATAGTGTCCAAAGGATTATTATACGTATTCAGTGTATAGGCTATGATGGCTTGTGGTACTTAATCAATGTATAATCTAAAATGGCTTGAGGTATAATACCTGATGTTTGATATTCATCATATAGGCAATGATGTCTTCCAAAAAGAACATGGTTATTATATGTGGATATATGATGGGATGGTACGGTTATGTGAGGAATGAGGTGCATATTATGACACCTTTCTTAAGTGTCATTATGATGGTTTACTTTTTGAGAGAGATGATCTGGATATTCAATGTTTGGTAAAAGTGGAAAACCAAAGGTGGAGTCGTAGTGGGGTACCATATATTTTTTATTACTATATTATATGATCTCTTTAATGTGTTACATGGTGAGATTTATCCATGGTGAAGTTATAACTATTTAGGGGATGATATTTATCATTGTTGCTCAATGTTTCTTTGCATGCTTTTATTATCATTTTCATTGGAAGATCCAAGGAGGATCCTTCTATGTATAATGTTATAAATACCCTATGAATATGTGAACTATTTTTTCGGTAATCTTGAGAAGGATGAGAGTCGGTTTGGATATTACTAGAATGATGTTTTTAGGATATTTTTAGGATTTGTGGATTATATCATCTATAAATTTTTGGTAACTGTAGTTCTTCTTTTTGTTTTTACAATACAACATAGAATTTCATGTTTTCACCTGTGTCATATATATATATATATATCTGTGTGTGTGTGTGTCTGATAAGTTTTTGGTTACTTTATCCTTATTATCTCTATCTTTATCATGTTTCACATAGAGTTTAATTCCTCCAATATGAATGTTTACTATACCCTCAATGATAATATCCAACCTATGGACAACTAGATGATGTACTTGAGTAGTCACCACCTCTCTCCCCTTATTGTGGTATCATTGTGTGGGGGTCAAGATAGAGTGATATGAAAGTTAAATGTTGAGGGGTAGGATGTTGTTCAGAGTTATTCACAAGTGAGTTTCCATGGGATTATAGGGAAAAAATGTTAGTTATGTTTATTAAGGGATGTTAACATAGGAGACAATCTGAGACATGGGTTTGTAGGGCCCATGTGATGTGATGTCTAAACATTTATGTTTTCTATACAAACCAAATGAATTGATATTGGTTATAAGTTAGAGACCTATAAAATAATCATGCATTATTCTTCTTTGTGATTTTTTTTGAAGTGGGTAGATCATATAACATGTTAAAAAAATTTACAAGATAATTCATTAATTAATGTTAATCACTCCATATTCTAGGTTTAGGATCTCTAACTATTTTTTAGGTTTGTCTCCAATTCAATGTACTTGTCAGGTTTATAATGACATTTTTTAGACGGATGTTCCATCTTTTCATCCAAGAGTGTAGGTCGATGATGATGACACATTGAGGTGGACACTACAATAGTTTTAACACCAAATTCTGTAGAAGTATCAGTGCCCCATTTTTGATATAGGCACAAAAGAAAATTTAAAGTATGTTGAGATTGATTTTTGTTCAATATGAGCTGAGTAGGAGAACCAAGTTTCATTGGTTCTGATGATGCTCTGTAGAGTTGAAAGGTAGGGCTGGTTCTTGTTCCTCATATATTGTGAGGATTCAATAGTCTTATAAGATTTGTTCTGAAAAAATTTCAGAGTTGAGTTTCTTTATTTTCCCATGAATGTGGCCAATCATCACGAGCTGCAAACCCTTTTGAAGAGGAGCTCTAATGTGTAAGAGATTAGAAAATGTATCAGGACCCTTCTATGTTATGATTTAGAATTATTTCTCAATGGGGAGGTCTTTGAAAATCATTTGTAGGACACTTTGTATATATATATCTAGCATAATGTCAACACATATATGATGAAGGCATATCTCAATGTGATAGAAAGATAATATGAAATAGAGATGATACTATCCAAAACTAGTTCACCATGAAAGGGGGTCACCAGTATTCCTCATGAAGTTGATATATAGTATAGGGTTACTTGTTGTTAGGGTTGAACAACCATCATTCTCCTAGGGTTGGTCTCATCCCACGTATTCTTTTTTTTTCTATGTGAATCCACTCTAAGACGCATGCAATGGGATTAGTAAAATATTTTCTTATGGTAGATGAAATCATTAGCAGTAAAAGGGCCTAAACGTTCTATGTAGTTAGTTAATTCTATGTGTTCTACATAAGGTTCCTCCTTTTAGGTAGTTTCAACTAAGGTTGTACTATCAGGTTTATCTAGTTTAGGATTCGTAGAGATGGGATGGGGTAGGTTTAGGAAATCCCCAAGATACTCCTCATCCTTAGAGATCATATCAAGACCATGGATATATTCAATAGTAGGGTCATAGATGTTAAGGATCATGTCATGGTCAGCTTCAGGATTTAGTGTTTACAACGCTAGGAAATCCATACATTGCCTAAGGTACCCTTGGCATATATTCTACTTGGGTGCATGATTTTTAGATTCTTGAGTGGCACAAACCTTTATATAACCAACCATTATTGATTATTTGGGACATTTGGTAGAGAGGATTCTAGTTACATTATAATTGACTATACCAGTTGTAGGTCGAGCTATATTGTATAAATTATGTACAGAATGTGAGCTGGTACTAGGGCAAAACCAATCATTGGGATATGTCATATTTTTGTAGATAAATATATATTAAATCATCCTCAACGTGATTTGGTTGTATTTAGTGTAGGATATCATGGATTTCTTCTGAATAAGGATGTGTTCTATGATTTTCATGGGGAATCAGTGGTATTTTTTTCTAGAGAGACCCTCAAATCAGATAAGGGTGGGTTCTATAATTATTATCATTGATGACCAAGATGATATTGATCTTGCCATCGGTTCAACTATTGGTTTTCCCATATTTGTTGAAGAGTACATTGATTTCTTATAAGATGTCATTGTTGCATTACACCCTTGATGGGAGATCAATTTTGGGATTGATCTACAACTCGGCATGTCTTTTAACACAATTTCTACACATAGTAAGGATCATTCTAGGTTATTGGTGATACTAGTACATCATCATGATCTATTGTAATGCGGTTTTTTTCAACTGAGTGTGTCACCATGGGATGAAAAACAAATTTGTAAAGAAGTGTGATCACAGTTTACAACATTCTACTGATTATATTCTCTTGAACTATGTGATAGTGAAGAACTTCTATCCTCTTCCATAGATTTATGATTCATTTTGTCAACTTCATGGAGCATACTAGATCTTGATGATTTATATTCTATCTGGATATCATCAGATGTAGGTGAAGGGTGAGGATATTTAGAAGACTACATTCCATTATTATTATGTAAATTATGAGTTCTTTTTTATGTGGTTTTATGTGAGGAATGATCTATCTATGACCATGTGGATTACGAACACATTCTTCAGAGAGTTCTAGGATAATTTCATGGTGGTTTTCATCTGTTGTGTCCTTGTGTACTCTGCAATAGAAGAGGATCATGCAGACTATCTATGTTTTATTTTGGGAGTTCATTATCATGAGAATCAATTTGGGAAGTTGTCAAAGTTTTGTTAGGGATTCATGAATTCTTTTTCTGGGGGGTAAATGGTACATCGGAAAGGATTAGCTGTGGATCCTTCAAAGAAATAGGTTGTTGTGCCTTTGGAATCCCCCAAAATAGTGGAAGAGGTATAGAGTTTCCATTGTATTGTTTTCTATTATTGGAGATTCATAGATGAATTTTTAGGGGTTATGAATACTTTGAAAACATTAACCTAAAAGGATCTATCATTATTTTGGACTAACCTGTATCATGGATCTTTTGAGTATCCAAATGAGAAGTTTTTTAGTGATCTAGTTATTTATTTTCTAGCAGAAGAGGTAGTGAGACTCCATGTTGTCCCATGGATTGACATTTTAGATTGAGATCCTTATTTTACCTCCTAGGTTAAGAGTGGTCTCCAATGTACTTTTGGTTATCAGTTATTCCTAAGGACAAATTTTCATCCACAGATGGATGGGAAGATAAAGAAGGCCATCGACATGTTTTCCTCTTAGGTTTTTTAATTTTGTAGGTTCTTTGATGAGGCACATGCCCTTGTTCAAGTTTTATTACTATAATAGTATCCAATCCTCCATTTTTATGGCACTATTTAATTTTTTTATGTCTTAAAATTCTATTCTATGTTGTGTTGGACTGGGTTTGGAGAGGGAACAATTCATTATCCAGAACTGGTATAGAATATGATAGATATGGTTTGGGTAATTCAAGAGATGATGGAGGCAGTACGGGATCATAAAAAATCTTATCTCGAACATAGGAAAATACCACTGTAGTTCAACATGGAAGGTCATTCTTTCATGAAGTTAACTCCTTATTATGGGTAATAATTTTTCATAGTTTGATGTGCCTTTTGAGGAGTTGGATAATGTTGGACTCATGGTGTATTTGATAGAATGTCCCATGTAGATGATCCATATATATATTGTTTTTCTTGTGTTTAGTCTTTTTAATTATCTTCATGATGACAATCCTTCCTTATAATGGGGTGAAATTGATATTGACGATGATGAAAACATAGAATATCGACCTATGGGGATGAAGGAATTCTGAGAGAAGGTGTTTCATGGGTATGTTATTCTAATAATTAACATCTTGTAGAGGCACTGTGGTATAGAAGAGAGTACATAAAAACATGAGTTGCAGATGTGAGATCAGTGCCCTGAGATATTCATTTGTTTATCTTCTCATGTAACAATTTTATTTTGGTCAATATAGACCTCTCTAGATTATTAGATGTCTTCCTATTATTTATTATTGTGTATTTACTGTTTTTTGAGAGGAATCTCCCATGTTAGAGTGTTTAGGTTATATTTTGGGCGGATGTGTGGTTTTTCTTTGGTCCCTTTAATGAGGTGATTGATCTCATTTAGTGGTGAGATCTTTGAGAGGTATCTCACGGGGTAGATTTTGGGTTGACCCATTTTTATTTCCTCTCTCGGTTTGCATTAATATTCTCAAGTATGATAATTGTTTGAGAGGTATCTAAATTAATGTCTTGGATCGGTGTAGTCGGTACTTTTCCTTATTTTCAAGGCTCATGGAGCATGGATGAGGCTTTGAAGTTGTCTAGAGGAGTTTGCATACAAAATAATGGAAGCAGGGTGAATACATTTTGTTTGAAATTACATGACATGTGTGTATAGTTCATGGATTCAGTAAGATGGGTACATGATGTATAAATTTTTAGGGTTAAATAATAAATATACGACATGTTTTTTAACAAAACAAAAACCTAAAATTTTCACAATGTTTAAATGGTTTTTACACTATGTAAATACCATGTGCATCAAATTAATAAAAGGTGTAGTGGCGTGGGGTTTTCTCAAAACCAATAGATACTATCATTTTTAACATCCAGTACCTCCATTCTAGGTGTTTTGGAGATTCCTTCATGGAGAATCAATTATTGGATTCTGTCGTTGATCACTGGTTATATGTGGTGTCCAAGGGGTGTTCTTCCAATATTTTTTATCAGGATCTCCTAGTTCAATATCATTTCCCACATATTTTTCATTCCAAGTGATAGATATTTTTTTCGTTGTTTAGAACTGAGTTTCACTTGGTTCTTTTTTGTCTATTTTTGTTGTGGAATCCTCATATGGTTGTGGTTCTTAGCTGATAGGTGACTAGAGATCCATATCATGGTATGATCCAGAGCAATGAATGTTGATGGATTGCGAGGTAGGAGATTTTTTACATTTTCATTATTTGTGGGAAATTTTAAATAGAGCATGGTTTATCCTCATGGATGGAAATGGAATTATCATAATAAATACTGAACCTTATTAAAGGAATGAGATATCTATCACATGATGTTGATGCAGTTTCATTGTACAATGATAGCAGTTTATATATTTTTTTAGATTATGTGATATCTAAGGTGAAGTCCTTGTTAGCATGTTTTTATTGTTAGAATAACATTCCTAAATATTTAAAGGATGTAAATATATAATTAATTTATAATTAAATTGCATAGGAATAATTTAAAAAGAGGAATGTTTGTATTCAATTGGTTGATGTAATTTTTTCTTAATCAAATTTATGGAATGTTCATATTTAATTGAAATTGATCTTCTATGGGATTAATGTAATTTTTATATATCATGAGTCACATTTACATGAGATAATAATAATTTAAATTTCATGTTAATTTAAAAGATCACTTCTCTAATTCAGTTGAAATTGGAATAAATACTAAGATCCTGTTTTTACATTAATATATTATTAATGGCTGAATCCTTTGGTATTCCATTGTATGAAAATTTTAAAAATTAATCAGTTAATTAATTTTTGAATAATACATGATTTCTTGGTAAAGAAAATTTTCTAGGTCCTTAGTTGTTCATTTTCATGAGAAGGTCTGGTGACTTGTTTTACATCCATGCGAAATCTAATTTATGAGAACTTTTAAATCTTTTTTTATAGGGCCTATTTAACCTATTGATTGAATCTTTTTTCCTAATACATTGTGATGTGATCTAGATATGATCCTTGTGGTTGAGCCTCAGATTGTTGATGTGATATGGGGTGGGGAGGATGGATGTGATGTGATCCGGGGATGGATGATCCTGGAATGGCTATAGTGATTCATGGGCGGGGAGGCACTAATGATGTTGTAGAATATGATTCTTGTGATGGTACTATACATCGGTATATGAATGTGGGTGCCAGTTATGGGACCATATGTGATTAAAAGAATTAGAGATAGTCTTACATGTTGATGATATGAAGAGATCTGGTATGATTTCTTTTGAATCTGTTAAATGGTTGGTGGATGAGTGTATTTTTTATCTACAATCATTTCCCAGCATCTCGAGGTAGCTTGATCCAATTGGTTCCATGTTACTTCTTGGTGGTAACATAGGATGGTTTTCTTAGAGTACCTGTGTATAGAATGACATAAATTAATAAATAAATTTTTTACCTACGGGGATGGTTGATGATGGAATAAAAATGAGAAAAAATGTGTTTTGATTATAAACCATGGACTTGGTTTGGATTATACATGGAGGGCATTGACATTACCCTGATGGTTAATGTAATTCAATGTAATAAATTTTGAAATAATGTAAGCAGTTAATTGTTGGATAATTAATTAATTAATTAATTAAAATTATTAATAATAAAAAATGAATTTAATGTATCTCTTTAAATACATGTGTACAATTATGATATCATATCGTAGAAGTGGAAGTTGGGAGAATAAGAGAATTTAGCTAAAGATAGTTCAAAGACAAGGTTATTCCCATATATTGGTTGGGATCAATATTATATCATGCATATTCAGTGATTTTATATTCTTCCACAACCTTGTTAGTTAAGGAAACTACAACTGGACTCTAGGAGGGTGTTTTCCAAAAAATTCTGATGAGAGGATGGATGACAGACTACACCCTCTAATGTCAGTCTCTTTATTATGTAACTACATCCTCTTATATGTAAGATGGTTAGTTTTTCTATATATGTATTTATAGGGTTTTAATGGAGTGTGGAAATTTCACAGGTATGTATCACCAGAAACAATATCCAAAGGATTATTAAAGGCATGATGAGGATAAGAGATGATAGTTTGTGGTACTTACTTTGTGTTTGTGTTGTAATGGATTGAGGTATAATACTGAAGGATTATTATGCGTCATGAAGGTTATGGGGAATTCCAGAAACTACTTGGTTACTATTTTCAGATATTAGATGGGATGGTGTAGTTATGTGATGCATGAGGTTAATGTTGTGACACCTTCCCCTAGGGTCTTCATTGTGGTGTAAATTTGGAGAGAGATGGTCATATTTTGTGACATTACGGTATAGTGTAAAACCAGTGAGGTAGTGTGATAAGGGTACCCTTGATGTTTTATTACTATATTATATTCTCTCATGTATGTGATAATTGGTGATAGTTAGCCATAGCGATGTTCGGAACCTAATACACCAAATTATAAGAGTAGTTAGTTTAACTATTTTCACTCTGATTGGTCATGATTTGTTTATATCTTTCATGAGATGGTTCAGGGAGGATAATATTGAGTACACTATTATGCTCACTCTATATGTATATAAAATATTTTTCTAGTAAATGGGTTTAGGTTGGTGAACAGGAATGATATTACATACTTGTGGTTTTGAGGGTGTTGTTTGGGCTTTGTGGTTGCTACCATCCATTAGTTTTTGGTACTTGTATTTTTCCTTTCTGTTGTTATGGTATGAAATTATATTTCATATTTTCACTTGGATTTTTTTAAATTTTTTTCTAAGCACATATTTGTGGTTATATCCTTTTTATATATCTCTTCTGCAAGTTTCTCTTATCAGTTAATTCCTCATATATTCATGTTCACTAAACCCCCACTGTCATTCATGAACCTAGGGCCTATTGATGGTGGGACTCAGGAAATCGTATTCTCTTACACCTTAATGTGGTGTATTTTTTTGGGGGGGGGGGTTCATGACATGAAGATAAAAACCCATTTTTAGCACTAAAAAATCCTTTCATTTGTTTGATACATGTAGATATTGGAGGCATCCATATTCCACTATAGTGATTATAATCAAACACATTCTATAGTATTGTAGAAACCACTATAATGCATGGTATTTGAGCATTTATTGTGTTATTAATTTATATTTATATCATGTTCTTTTAATATCAAAATATTAAAAAAAAATTATTTAATGATTTCTTATATTATTTTTTATAAATTAGTTCATAATATATCCATACAAGACCATATATTTTTTTCGTTCACTAGGGGAATGTATGAGTGGGGATTTTCCAAAGAGATTATAAATTTTTATCTCAATGATTTATAAATGGATATGTGATAGTGTACTTAACAGTTTCTAGGTGTAGATGATGAATGTAAAACATTCAATGTATTTTTTTTGATGAATCTGGATATTAAGGGGAGTTACAAATTCATGGTAGTTTCCATATGTTTCTACATTAGGATTTTATTTTTCTCTACTAAATAATGGTTGAAATCAATTGATCATTTATATATTCATGTTCTTTCCAAACAATGTATGATTATTTATTTTGAAAAAAAATTAAATGGTGGGGGATATTATGATTTTATATGTTTTATGAACTTTAAAATTATTTGTTTTTAATGATTTTAAAGGATATAACTTTTTGGTGTCCCACATCTAAAAGTGGTTTAGTGAGGGGAATCCGTTATTATGGATAGTATTTTTTATCATTATTTCAAAATTAAATAGGGGAAGCATCTTGTGGGGATGTTTCAACACACCATTCATATGTGTTTACGAATGTGAATATTGTATTAGTTATTTTTTAACTTTGATAGAACACTTTTCACTTCACACCCCACCTATGTTTGAGGTTCTTTTAGGTTCCATTATAATCCCAACAGATTAGCTGGTCACATTGGTTCAGTCCTATACTTGAATGAGTATATTTGATGGGTTCACCCAGTTCATTGAATTGGTATGATTGAGACCATTGATAGAATTATGGGTGATTTAGAGGGTATGTTTATTTTCTAGTAGGATAAATCTAGAACACCTATTAAATCCATAATTCTATGATATTCAGTATTATTCAATATAAAATTTTTATTTCAAGAATATGTATATACTGAATTCTAATGGTTAGGATACCTTATATTATGGGATACTCTAATTACTATAAAATAGAGTCTTCAATGGATGGAAAAATCACTCCATAAATTCTGGAGAACTCCAATATATCAAAGATTGAAATTCCAAAAAAGCATTATACATGAATGAAATGAACCTTTTTGGGGAATAAAAAATCTCTTTCATGATTCATGTTTTTCAAAATCATATTAAAAAGATAATACCCACTAAGTAAATGTATATTGTTTTGATCTATCATATCACCTTGAAGAGAATTCAGTGATAACCCATTATTGTACTGATTTCATTGGGAAAAAGTCACTCTTAAGGAGAAGGACATTTTAATTATCCCCAATGGGATTTATCTACTACCATTCATATTTTGTCAAAAGATTTTATACATAATTATGAGATATATTTATATGAATATTGAATATATTTCATAAACACATGCCTAAGGACTATAATATTTTAGGGTCTTCAGAGACTAGAAAAATAATCATCTTATTTCGTGTAAAATTCAACATCTCCCATAATAATATTCTCACATAGTACTCCACTAATGAACACCCTATAAAACAATTTCATTTTAACTTGAGAAAGAAAATATTAAAATGTGTTATCTTAGATGCAATGTAGGAATATAAAAAAGAAATGCCAATATATGATCATAGGAAATCCTAATATAATCATAAAGATATGTGAACAATGACATAACATACGATGTTCATATACAATAAGACATATATAATATAAATGATCCAAAGAATAAATTTTATTATTTCTAAAAACATGGCCCATATAAGTTAAAAATAATCAAAAATCAAACATAAATCATATGCACATATCATAAAAGTGTGGAATCATCATATATATTTAAAACCATTTAATATGTTAAGGTTAAATACCAGGACCATAAAATTAGTGTATTAGGACTCCTCACCCATCTCACATTATGGATTAGGTTTCACCTATTTCTTATAGTGGATCAAGAAGAACCTTTTCCCATAGTGTATCTGGACACACTTGTTTCCCATTAAGAATCAATCCCCTAGAAATGTTTTCTAATGTTATCTCATGATATATAATGATTTACACATTGCATTGGATGTTGATATATGTCCTACCCATATCATAATGAAAAACAATCTTTTGTAGGCAGAATATCGTAAAACATTCATTACATCATCACATCATACCCTATTTCAAATAAATGTGTTACATAAAAATTTGATCAACATAAACATATACCATTTAGATAAGGATTAATGAGATTATCATTCTTTCTTATCCCTATTAATTCATAAGTAAGATAAAAGGATGTCATCTTAGATGAAAAATAATTTTTAATTAACATTTTATATATTTATTGAGAAAAAATATCTATTCCACTTTGAAAAATGCTTCTAAAAATTAAAAAAAATTTAGAATAATTTTCCATGAAAATAATCATACAAACATATAATGGAATCTTTAGAATCATTAAAATCATTTTATGAGGAAAATATCATTTCTCCCATTAAAATAAAATCTAAATAATATAATCTAAAAAAATGAAAAAAAATTCTTTGGAAATAAAATTTGAAACATATAATGGAATCAATAACACAATTATTTTTTCATAATTAATGAAAATACAGTTCATGTTGTAAACATTAAATCAATGATTCCTTTCAAATTTTTAGTAAAATCCATATTGGAATTTTTTTGAAAATGACATGAATATTTAAGTAATTTCATTCAATGTTAAAAAATGGATGAATATATATTTAATAAAACTTTTGGATTATTTTAAAAAAAAATAAAATATATGATTTTTGAAGAAAAATGTGTTTCAATCTAAGAGATAAATAATGTTTGTTTTATTTTAAAAAATATATTTTCAACTCTGGAGTACATAAAGAGATGAAAATCAATGTAAATGATATTTTATACTAACATAACTAGAAGAGAATAAATTTCATAGGTTTGATAAGATATGGACTTTAATATTTCATCATCGAAATAAAAAACATAAAAAATTCTCATTAATGATGATATTGTATCATAAAACCCATTCCTCTTTGTTAACATCAATACCATAAACCAAATGAAAGAGAGATAATAAAATGGTTTTAAAAATAAATATAATTTTTTAAATAAGAATAATAAAATTAATTCATGGTTTGTATATACACCATATAAATGAAATATGTGGTGAATATGGAATATGTCACAATGAAAATAAAAGTGAGACAAATTTCCCTTCCCATAAGTCTCAAATTCTTCTATGATCATTCAAAAATACAATATAATATACATATGTTTATTATACACTGATTATACAACCATAATTATATATATCATACAATAAATTATCCTTTTGTTATGTATTGATTAATAATTCCAAGTTGAGGTCATGTTTCAACAATAACAACTTTGTTTTTCATATATGTTTTCATTTGATATTTTTGGTCTTTTGAATTTGATCATTGTACCATAATCGATATAATTTTTACAGTGATATAAATATTGTATATATTTAAAATATATTTAAATATATTGTTTCATAAATGATAGAGATAGAAAATGAAAAAAAAACTATTTATGGAGATGGTATGTCATATGTACGCATGAATGATGTTTCAATTTTCCCAATGGAAAGAAATAAATTAAGTTAAATAATATATTTAAATTATTGAATAATTTTTATAACATATATATCACATATACTGATTAAATCTATCCTTATTACCAACCATTTAAATGGTGGATAAGTCACATCGCATCGTGAGGCGATTGTTTTCCCTACACATGAACGTTATTATCATATTTACACAGGAGGGAATCTATGAATTCACCTGTGAAATAATGTTATCAAAAGCCTAATAATATCAAAAATATAAAAGAAAAACAATAAAATCATTATATATATCTATAAGAGTTGGTGATTGAAAACAAATAACAACGGTTCCCCGGGCGAAAGTCTACCATTCACATAAATGATGATTTCATAATACATTTGATGGAAGATGAGTAGGATTTAGGTGGTTAAATTAACATAAAAACTTGTTATTATATATAATACACTAATTATAATATATATAATAATGGTTAAATAATAAATGAGTGAGGTTTAAGAAGATATAATATCAAGAAATCATTTAGGGATGGTACCTATTATTAAAACAACTTATTTTTGTTCGCACCAAAAGTATTCATTGGTTGGATTTATGACCAAACTAAGGTTTCTAGTATTAGAATAATGAAGAAATTATGTAATTTTGGTAGGAAATGTCTGAACCAAATGGTTTTTAAATTTTTCATAGTAGAGGAGAGAATGTAGCATTTTATAATTGTGACGTGTGGCATAATTGTAATTCTTGAAAATAAAAAGTTATACCAATATTATTTACCCACCAATAGGCCAAAAAATATGATCTTAAAGTACCTAATAGGTGGTAAGGTCTAAATGTTTTCCTACTACGAGATTTGAAAACGTTTTTAGGTAATTTAATCCCCATTCATTCAAATTTAAACCTATGGTAATTTCATTTTCACCTTAACCGCATAATTGATTTTTACTATTTTTACTATTCATTATATTAAAAAATTATTTTCAAAATAATAGATAATATAATATATTATAATTTCAATTATGAAATCCACATTTTAAATTTACATTAATAAAATGGAAACTTTATAGTTCAAAATTAATCCTGTATATGCAACCATAATGCGATTTTCAAAATGAAAAATGTTCGAAATATTAAAAAACATTATATGAAAAATCTATTTGAAATTGATTCAAATGACCTTAGTTGATTTTATAGACATAAAATTTAATTAATTTTAATTTTCAAATTATATAAAAATGATATTAACATTATTAAATTATTTCAATGAATAAATACTTCTTAATAAAATAAATTATTTTTAACTATTTATCAAAAATATAATATTGTTAGAAAATTATAAAAAACTAATCCCTAGGATACATTGTAATAGTTGATTTAAAAAATTAATATTATTTTTTCTATTAAATTTTATAAATGTTTAAAAATTTAATTTTCCAATAAATTTGCAAAATGTTGAAACAAGAAAAATACAGTTTGAATTTTAAAATAGAAAAATTTTCCTTATATCTTACCTAGATAAAAAATATTAATTTAAAAAATTTTAGTGATACATAATATAAAAAAATCATTAAATTGATTCACCAAAATATATTTATTTAATTTATTGAGATAAAACAAGTTTATGTGCATATAAATGGTTTTTCAGAAAAAATTCCCTTTATTTTAAAATGGTCTATATTTTCATTTATAATTAATTGATTACCAATTAATTAATTATATATACATGTGTAAACTATAGAATTTCATTATTTATTTAAACTTATTCATAACCACCATTCTATCAAAATTGGGATAACTATATTATTGATTAATAATATTTATATAGTATGTCTCACATCATTTAAAATTAGTGTTTCATATAGTGCCTGCTAAACGCAATATTGTGTGTAATGAAAGATAAACTCAATGCTTTATGTAATTCAATATAAAATCAATGTAATGTGTAATAGAAAATTATATAATATATTAAATTTATTTAAAATCATATTTCAATAAATATTATGGTGTTACATTCTACCCCCCTTAAAATGAATTCCCCCTTAGAATTAATAACTTTGGAACCAACAACAGGGGATAGTTATTCTTAATTTAATCTTATAATTCTCACATATCTTCTTCAACCTGGTGATTTTTTCAAAAAAAACATTGACTAGTTTATTGGTATTGTTTTATAGAATATTATATGTATGATCTAGAATCAGAAACGATTGTTCTTTATAAGAAAGATCATTATCATTTGGTATGGCCTATGATTTAAGTACATGTCATGGATCAAGTATGCACTTCTTCAAGAGAGTTATATTAAAGACATTTATATCCATAGATAAGTTCAATGGAATCACCATACTATTAGATATGGTCTTAATATGATAAATAATTTCAAGAGGACCAATATACCTAGGTCTTACTTTTCACTTCTTTCTTCAATAAACAAATTCATAAAAAACAACCTCTCCCCATATTGGAATTTAAGATAGCCTCAATGATTATTAGAATAATTTTTTTTTCAACACTGTACTTCCCTAATGTGTTACTGAATGTATCTACCCTTCAATTCCCTCTTAATATCTTTCTCATATCCCAATATATTTTATTCTTTAACATCATTCCAGTACGTTGGTGTTCTACACATATTTCAATAAAGGGATTCATATGGAGCTATCTGAATGCTCGATAAAAATATATTATTTCATGAAAACTCATATAGAAGAAGGTATTGATACCATACACCTTTGAGATATATTTAACACGATATTACCATATCATCTAAGGTTAGAATTATTCTCTCAAACTAACCATCCTTCAGAGTATGATACATACTGATAAAACTGAACTCAGTATCAAGCGATTATAGAAAACATCACAAAAATATCGAGGTAAAAATCGAATATTGATCATATAAAATAGAATTTGGTAATCTATTCAACCATAACACATCCCTAATTTATATTATAGAAATAAGATCTACAGATAAATCATTTCTGATTGCAGTGAAGTGTGCATCCTTTGTAAGTTAATCATCTAAAACCAGTAATTACCTCAATATAAATGATAAAACAAACCACAAAGGTTACCACTACATATTCCGATATTTCCAAAAATATTGAATGTATTTCTCCTAAAATAATTTTCCACGAAAACATATAAAAAACAAAAGTGAATTATTTCAATAAATGTCTCTTAAAATATCATTAATATATGAAAACTATGATCACTTAAATAGTAAAAATGGGTGTCCTTCAAATTGAGTGTATGATCAATCTTAAACTTTTAAACCCATGATGATATCCATAAATATTATGTTAATATCAAATGGAAACATATAAAATTCCAATAGTTAAGTCACTCTTTATTCTCTATATAAGATTTAATCCTTTATAAAAACATTTTCATTATAAGGTTGTGTTTTTCCTTACACCGATAGAATATCAAATGTGATTTCCTTATTCCATAATCCATGTATAGGGATATAATAACATAAAATTTCACTAAAGGATGAAAAATAATATTTTCATATGGCTCACTCAAACAAAATAAATTTAATTCCAAAATATTTAGGGTAGGATAAATGATCTCTAATTATCATGATTCACTTCACCCATTGTGATTGCATAAGATTTACTGTTGTCCTTTGTATTCAGAGTTTTTTTGTATTATTGTCCACATTATACTTTTAATTGGGACATTGATGGACATAATTCCCACAATACTTTTGGATGAAACATTGAAGTGTGGTTGGTGCATTATTTGGTTTCCTATTCTCCTCTATTGAATTAACCAGCTGATCAATCACAATTCGTCATTCATAGGATTTATGACATTCCTTTACACATTTAAAATGCTTCAAAATTCCATTTAATCAATTCCATTGATTCTTTTTCAATCATTTATAGCATGACAATGGATGTAATTTCTTTCCACCATTTCATTTTTTTGTGATATTTTGTCTTAAGTTTCTTATCAAACCCATAGTAGTGGTAGGAATACCCAATTTCAATTTCTAACATAAAATCACAACAAAAAACCTATTCATAAATAGTAAAGTATCAAATAGACAATGAAATTAAAATATATAGTATTAGGACACAAAATAATCAATAAATTATTCTTTCATTGATGATGATTAAACCAGAAATGTACCTTGAATATCTTGTAAATTTAGGTTCACAAGTACTAAAAGATTCATCATCTATTTTATTAATCCCAATGAATTCCTTATATATAGTATTTCATAGAATATGGAGGATGTATATTCTGAGAAATATCCTATATAAATCGTACCATTTAATAGATTAAAATTTTTTATTCCCCCATGTTCTTGATAAGAGTCTAGTATTGATTCTCTTCTCAATTCAATTGATAAACACACAAAATGACTTTTTCATGCTCTTAACACTAAATAATGAAAAATTTCTTCTTATTTGGTAACAATAAATTTGTCATCAACTAGTAGATCATCATAACCAAAAAAATAATAAAAAAGTTTTATCATGAAGGACTAAACTAAATGGTGTTCCCTCATTTTCTTGTTTGCATATTCATCATGATTCGAATCACGAAGATTGTTTATGGTCATATTCGCATTACAATTCATATAAGTTTTTCAATAGAGTAAAAAAATTATATTTTCTATCACACTAAACATTAACATGGTTCATTCATGTTTTATTCAATGAATCAAAGAAAAAATACTTGTTTGAGAAATACTAATTATAGTGGGTAAACACATAATCATGAAAGATCATTTATAAGATGCCTAAATTATGAAACATTGTGTTAAATATATGAAACCATAGTCTTAACATAGGTCATTAATGTTCATTATTTAAAACCTTCATGATTGTTTGTAATTACATTTTGAAATATCAATGTATTTCCCCTATGAGTGTCACAGTATGTGCGCATCAAGGCCCATTGTGATGCACCAGGTGATGATAGAGTTTATCAAAGTGCACCCATTTTGGAGTTACTATCCCAAGTTACCTTTTTTCATGAGCCATATGAACATATAGTATCCATATGGGGAAGTAATTTCTTATAAATCCTGTGTTATATCCTTCACCAAAATATCAATATATTTTCCATCATATATAATTGTTCTGAAAATCATCATATGAGACATCCAAAGAAAAATACCAAGATATATACATAGGAATATCCCTTGGGTCCTCACTAATGTTTTTATAATCATAATCTGTAAATATTTACTAAAATTTTTCTATGACAAAACTATTGAGAAATAGGCATTTATACATAAATAGAACATATTTTCATATGAATATTCAATAAATTTCATTAAAAAAGTCTGATAACCATAATAGTTTTATTTATTTCAATACTAGATACAAAATATACTTATTTTAATGAAATAACTTTATTGTGTCAAAAAAATATATTATCATAAAGTAATAATCTATAGAATACCAATCTTAAACTTTTCTTCACAACATGTGGAAGTAAACATAAGAAACGGTGAGCATTGATGCTCATTAAAGGTAAACACTAGAGATATCAAGATATGATTATATAAAATCCTAATATTAGAATAAGGGAATGTGACCATGAACATGTTTTATGAAGTCTATGTTAATCTTTTTATAGGTCATAAATATTAATCATGGCATAAAATTTTAAAATTTCCAAAAACAAGGCCCAAAAGGAAAAATAAATAATTATAAATCAATCATGAACCATATGCATTTGTCATAAAATTTTGGAACCATAAAAAATACTGAAAACCATTTAATTTTTCAAGGTTAACTAAAAATGACATAAACACAGTAGATCATTACTCACAACTAATTTCCCATTATGCATCAGGATTCACCTATTTCCCATACTAGATCAGGACGAACTTATTTCTCTTAGTGGATTAAGACACACCCATAGTGGATCAATCTCATCAAATTTTTTCTCACTATTATCTCATGATATATTAAAAAACATTTATCACATTGTAGAGAGATTTAGGTCCCACACATCTCATAATGAAAACTATATTTATGGGTTTGAAGATATCATATAACATTCATCATATCCCTAAATCATAACCCATGTAAAACAATAATATTCATAATAATTTTATCAATATAAACATTAAACATAGAGGGAAAGAACAAGAATGATATAATTTTATCATATCACCAATAAAGCATAAGTAACATAAAATGATTTCATCCAAGTTGGAAAATGATTCAAATAGTTGATCGGGACATACATGATTCCCATAGTGCCTGAAGACACACCGATTTCTCATATTGGATTAGGATGCAACTGTTTACTATAGTGGTTCAAGATCATCAACTTGATTCCAATTTTTATCTCATAATACTTAAAGTATTAACAAATTCATTTTATGGTGATATTGGTCCATTCTGTTTCATAATGAAACCTATATTTTTTTGCGATAAGATCATAAAAAAATCATCATATCATCAAATCATAACCGATGTAAAAAAATGGTTTCATAATCATTTCATCAACATAAAAATCATACATGGATAGGAATAATATGGATTATATAATTTGATCTTATCCTTATTAATGAATAAGTAACATAAATTGATTTGATTATTGATGTAAAATTGTTTTGAATGTTCAATTGGAACATTTGTTAATGAATATAGCCTTTTATCTTGGAAAAACACTTTTTAAAACATAAATTTTTTCAAAATACATTTTATTAAAAATAACATTAGAAATATATAATGGTATATTTAAAATAATTTAAATCATTTCTTGAGAAAAATATCCCTTATATAGTGTTAGACTATCTCACCTCTATATCAAACCATGTGGATGATATTACATATTATCCATGTGAGAGGTGTTCACTTCATTAGGGGGTGAATCTTGTAGAGTTGACAGCCATGGTCTTCATTGCATTTGAAAACATAAGGGGGACAACATTTTGTACTTTTTTGTTGTTTTATTTCTTAATTCTATCGGTTTTGTAGACTTCTCCTCCATTTATAATAGATAAATAAAAATTATGATGAGGAAAATATCCTTTCCACCTATGAAAAACATTTTAGAACATAATAATTCATAAATGAATTCAAAATATTTTTCATTAAAAATAAAAAATGAAATATATAATGGAATATTTAAGAAAATAATTTGGTCATGCTAGAGGAATTTTTTTTTCATGTCATACATGTTAAAACAAAGGCTCCTTTCATATTTTCTTTAAAAGACAATGGGGAATTTTTTTGGAAAATGATTTAAAAAATTTCGTTAAAAGAAGTTATAAAATGTAAAAAATTTAGTAAAACTGTTTTAACGAATAATTTGGGGTATTTAGAAACATTTTTGAAAATATTTTTAGGAAATATGAATTTGGATGAAATTGATTTTTCAGTGGAAGACATAAATAAAGTCAGATTCATTTTAAAAAAATTGTACTCTTGAGTACATATAGAGATGAAAATTACTGGAAGCCATATGTTCTAATTAAATAACTACAGGAGAAAAAATTTTATGATTTTATTGAGATATGAATCATAATATTTCGTTATAAAAACCATAAACATAAATAATCTTGATAAATTATGTGATTACCTCATAAAACCCCTTCCCACTTTAGTAATTTTCATATAATAAACCCCCTGAAAAAGATATCCTAAGATGGATATTTAAATCACAATAATTTTCACAATAAAATCCATAAAATAAATTTTGGGGAATAATATACACAACCATTAATAAACACTTTGTGAATATGGCATGTGTCTCGAAAAAATATAAAAGTGAAATGGTAATCCCTTTTCATTGGTCTCGACATACATTGTACACATTAAAACCTTCTTCATAATAAATATATTTTTATTATAGATCAATTAAATAACCGTAATTATAAATATAACACTATATATGATTTTTATGACATTTTCTTATCTGTTTATTAATAATTACATGATAAATTCTTATTTTGGGAAAAAATGGTTTTTTTCATGTATGTTATGATTTTTTTCGTATAACATATATCATGGTTACATAATATATAAATTTTTGACAATGATATAAATAAAATATATATTCATTATATTGGTAATTATACTAATCCATAAATTATATATATATATATATAATTAAATACACTATTCATAATGACTGTAAGTCGTATATATGCATAAACGATGTTTCCAGTTTCCCAATCGAAGGAAAAAAATAAGGAAAAATATTATATTACTATTAAAAATCATCTTTATTCAATATTTATCTCATTTTTTAATTCATTTCACCCTTACTATCTTCTATGTAATGCGTGAACAAATCACATCATTTCGTGAGGGAGTAGACCACCGTACATTCAAACGACATTATTGTATATCTATGGAATGGATGGTACAAAGGAATATATGATATCATGATTATTTTTTTAAATAATATCATAAATATAATTTATATATAATAATTCGTCATTATATTCATACATGAGATGTGGTGATTGAAAAAGAATAACATCTGTCTGTGAGGCGGTTGCTCATTGTACACCCGAATAATGATTTCATAACCCATTCGATGGATGGGGAGAAAGATTTAGGTTATAAAATTAATTTTCAAATATATATAATATAATTATGACAGCATATCACCATTTTTAAATAATAATTGAATGGGTTGGGTAAAGAAATAAAATAAAAATATTAGTTAGGGATGTTACCTCTTCGTCGGACAACTTTTTTTTGGCTTTCCCCAAAAGGAACTTAGTTTGGATTTATAAACTGAATAAGGATTATAGAATTAGATGTGGGAAGTAAATTATTTATTTTTTTATTGGCTGAACCAAATAATTTTTTATGTGTGAAAAGGGGAGGAGAGTGGGAGGCCTTTTATAAGTGAGGTGAGTGGCACACTTGTAATTTCTAAGAAGAAAAAGATTGACCCACATTTTTTAAATTTCTAAAGGCTCTATAATGGGAAAATATTGATCCATATATGTGATAATGTTTGAATACTTCCATCCAAGGGGTTTCGGACAAATTTATATTCATTTATTGTTTAAATTTTTAGTTTAAACCTTAATAAACTCATTTATACCCCAATCAAGATAATTAATTTTTACTGTTTTTTCTTTTCATTCGCTCAATAATTAAATTTAAATTATTATATTATATAAAACAAATTTATTAAAAATAAGTGATAAATATTTCCAAATTTCAGTAACATAAATAAAAATTATAAACATAAAATTAATCCCCCAGTTGTAATGAGAAAGTGGTTTTCCAAAGGGAAAATGATCAAAAGTTTAAAATGTTTTTATATAAACATTATTTAATAAATTAATAAAAATTAATTAAATTGGATTTATATATTTATAATTTTACTAATTTTAATTTTAAAACCATATTAAAATATTTTTTTGTTTTCAAAATTCTTTAAAAAAATTACAGTTCTTAATACGAACAAATATTTTTCACTATTCAATGACAAATTTATCATCTCAAAAAATTCTCAAAAATTAATGCTAAGATATTTTTTGGAATTTTTATTTTTAATGTAAAGGTAAAATTTCATATATGTTTTACAAAATTTTAAAACATTATTTTTCAAAAAAATTCTCAATAAAGTTACAAATCTATTTTATAGAAAAATACAGTTTTTAATCATAATATTGGAATTATTATAATATCTTATACAGAAAACAGATAAGATGAATGTTAAATATATTATTGAAAATTTAATATATATAATACATTAAAATAATTTTTCCAATGTAATTTACTTAATTCATGGAGATACACCATGTTTTTGTGCATAAAAATAGTTTTTTTAAAACACTCCCTTTATTTTAAAATATTAATTATTTTTAATTTTATTTAATTAGTCTCCATAAAATACATTACATATAAATGATAAAAAAAATTATTTTAATAATTTATTTAATCAAACTCACACCCATCATTCTATAGATGATGTGATAACTATTATCTCAAATAATAATATATTAATAGTATGCCACATTTTCTATAAAATCGGGTTCCTGTATGACCCAAGATAAACTTGCTATTGCATTTAACTGAACCAAAGATCTCTGTCATGTGTAATTAAAGCTAAACCTGATGTTGTGGGTGACAGATAATATGGAAAAAATTCATTTTATTCATAAAATTAAATATTTCACCAAATCTCTTTGTGTAACAATCCAAGTCAAGGATAAACAATTATCTAAAAATATACCCAACATGAAATCCATTTATTCAATTTATTAAATGATGAGAATCTATGTTTGAAGATGGTAGTGATAATTAATTCATTCTTGGAGGTAAAATCTATGAAATGTTATATTTATATATCTATTATCTTTTTTATTGTGTATAAGATTATATTATTACTATTTTAATCAGTATTTAATCAGAAATCACTACTAAATTTTTATAATCTCAAAAATAATTATATTTACATTGGAAAATGTAAATGATCATTGAAATTTATATTTATTTTTTGCTCCATGATATTTTATGTTTACTTTTTCTCTAAGAAAATCATGTGTTTGTTTCCCTTTAAAATTTTATGAAATATATTTTTTCCTATGGCCGATTATTAGAATAACTTAAATTGAAAATGCTTTACCACATCAGTTATTACAATAACCAAAAAGGTAAATAATACTACACATTATTTATTGCAATAACCAATGTAAAACAATAATATTAATTATAAAAAAACAATATAGTTTATGTTGATAATCAATAAAATTTATTTCATGCATATTTTTAACATGAATTTTATTCATCTATTGTTAAAAATAAATTTTTTTAATGAAACATGCAAAGAAGTATCCTTATAAATGAAATTAAAAACAAAAAATAACCAAATTAAAAGGTGTAAAATTCCACTAGTGATTCAAATTGAGGGAAGAAAGAGAGATCATTATAGAGTGGGTAATTATTTGAATAGATCAGGTTTTACCACAAACCAAACCACATTTTTTTGTTCAATTTATATACATAAAAATAGAATCATTTAATAATGGTTTGATTATGATTATAAAATTTATAAACCATTATTCTGTTGCTTAGTTCAATTTGGATTATGGATTAAATTATTTTTTATAATAACATATTATATATGAATTCATCATATTTTTTAATTATTGAATTATAATTTTAATGAAATTAATGATTAATCATCAACATGGAGACATAATATCAATCTTACAATAATATCAAAATTAATCTTTTTTACACAACAAAATGTATCATACAATTTCATCCTATAATTCATATGTAAATTTAATTACTAAATTATAAACATATAAAAACTATTGTGGATGTTTTTAATGAATGTTGATTTTTTTGGTACATAATCTCAATAAAAACCATATGGTTCTATTCAATTAGCACTACAAACCAATTCATAAGAAAAAACACACTATAATTTGATTTGACTGGTTTTTTTCGGTTTTTTCTATATTTAGTGGTTTTTTCCACCACTAATGATGATAGAAGAATAATATTTAAAAAAAGGCTTAATTTTTGAAAATTTTCTAAAAACATTATTTTATAAAATAATAAAAAATTTAAAATATAATTTAAAATATATATAGAAATCATCAGATAAAAATTTCAACACCACTCTATGAATTTTGGATTCAAATATGAAATTTAAATCTTTCACATGCACCTACATTTATTTTTATTATGTAAGATAAATTTAATAATGTGATGTATATTTGAAAATTTATACTGAATATATTGGGAAATTATATTAAAGTGTAATTTATTTGGAGAAAAAAATCAGTTAAATTTGAAATATAAAATATATTTATATACTTTTTTTTCATTTAATGTAATAATTTTTTTATAAAACATCATTTTTACTTTTTCATTTCAAATTCACAAAGGAAATTTTTCAATGAAAATGTATGCTTTGAAATTTATAGATAACATGAATGTGTCGATGAAAATTTTATTTGGATGTATAAGCCAATGTTTTTATTGAACTATCTCATAAGGAATCCTATTTTACATATATAAATATTATAAATATATTCATTTTAGTTGTAAAAAGTGAAATGATTATTTTTTGATGTTGAATAGAAAATATCATAAAGTGTATTCTTTTACTAATGAAACTAGTCAAATGAAGCACATAATTAAGTGTTTCAATAAAATGGTTAGATTAACATTATAATACATTAATTTGAATTTTTATTAAATAATTTTCCAGAAAACCATCTCATGAACTATTTCCAAAGGAAATTTGATTTTAATGTTTGTACTAAATTTTTTTTACAAATTGTTAATGACATATCTCACATTATTTTTTTAAAAAAACATATAATATTGGAAATTATTTTTTTCATAGTTAATACATTAAAAATTGACGTTCCCTAGATGTGAAAGATGGAAAAAATACAAATTGAGATTTCTAATAGAAGAAATAGAAACTACCATTTAGCAGTTGTTATACCCTTTCCAATAAATGGATTAAATTCCCTCTGACACTATCCCTATAGTATTACCCAAGAAACCCTAGGTGATTATATTTATATTCCTACCATCCCAAAATTATCCCTTTATAGAAATCACACCTCAATATTTATCAGAGTCTCTTCTCCCTTACCATGGATCCCCTCTGAAGGGATATATTGGGATATGTACCGCACTAATAGGGGGTAAATCACTATAGATGTCTTTAATCAAAAATTATAATTTTATTCATTTTTCTTTCTAGTTTATCACTGGTTAAACTGAATTGGTTCCTTTTATCTCTCTTTACATTGTTCTTATAATCAAAAATTGAGAACACACACATAAATTTAAGACGCAATGATTTATAAGATTCACCTCTCATTTTGAGAAGTTTTATCATTGGTGTGAACTAGATTATTTTTTGATCACACATCCCACTAAAACTACCATGTTAGATTTAATTTTTCCTTCTATTAGTGTATAGTGTACCTACTACACAAATTAGTTTCTTTATTCCTACACTATGGTGTATTCCACACATTAAATTATCATAAAAAAATAAAAAAACTAATGATTCCTATCGACAATTTAGATATATTTAGTTTATTGGTGTGTTGTCAGGATGTCCTGCTTATTTCTATTCCTTCACATTCAGAGTAACATGTAAGGAATTATTATATTTCATTATCTATAGAAAACAACTCCTTCCACTTTTATAACATCTAGGAAATGTCACATACTTTATGGTAGTGGTTGTAATAATTTCCTCTCTTTTCATGGGATTATTTCAATATTATTCTTCTGTCAATGATTATAAGCAAAGCATAACCTATCCTTACTATTTTATATTTATAAAATAGTGTATGTTTGGACTACACTAGTTCTACTTTCTATTATTCTTCTTATTCAGTACACTACTTTAGTACTAGATCTTCTAATCTTCAATACCAAAGTATTTGTCCAATTTTAGAATTGGTATTTGTTTTATCCTCTTCCTTTACTATTGTGTATTTTCATAATTGTTGAATTATCAAGAATTAACCAACATATATTTATATCATCATCATTTAGGGATATATATACATATATATCACATAGAATATGAACTTTTTGTCATATATTACTTTTATTCTCGCTTGTTTATACTTTTAAATTTGATCTTACACATTTCTAGGCATTTCAAATTCACTATAACCACTTTATGTATCCACCTAAAAACATTACATAGTAAGCACTAGATAATCCTCTTATGAATTTTCCAACCTCTTATCTCAACGATAACCTCATACATTAATATTTATACGCAAATGTTTAAGTTTACAACAACACTCATGGCATCCTTACCCTTCACGCAACTTTTTTGTTATGCAAGTATCAAGAAAACCATATCTCGATAATAATATCATTAAAGAGAAAGTCACTTGGAATTGTTAGATCTTAATAATATCTCATATCCACAATCATCATCATGAATATTTTTTTAGTAACTCATTCATATATTATAGTTTCTGTCAATATCATAATGAAAACACCATCACTATAGTGTGGTTGATTCATACACAAGATTTATTTTCAACTTTATTGTGTAGTATATCTCTTGTGGAATGAGAGACTAGATATTTCCAATGACATAGAAATATTCCCATGTATTCAATGATGTTTGGAATCATCTCTAATTTCATAATTCCTTTCATGGAGTTTATTCAGTTAAAACTTTTGGAATATTATCTTCTTCTCCAATATAAAGATTTCAATATTTCTAGATCTATGTTTTCACTCTAGCATGGAATATATGCATTAGGTATGTGACTTGTCATTATTACAAATAACCCTCTTATAAATCAATTACTTTCTGATTTATATAGATCCACTAAAAACAAATCCATACATCTTAATAAATTATTCCGTGGTTTCATTCATTTTGGTATAATAAAAATATTCTAATTAGTTTTTTTATGGATCTAATTCTGCGGTGAAAATCAGAAGTTGTAGGTTGAAGAATACTAAAATTGTTTAAATTTTCATATTTCCATATTATTAAAAAGATGAATAGTGTGAAAAAAAAAATCAATACCATATAAAAATCATACACAATATTCTACTACTTAATAAAAATATTCACTCTATCAACCAACCAGATAAATTCCATTGGGAACTGGTGCTCACACTGTGGAATCCAATTCTAAACCATATATAGAGGACAATCATTAACAATGTTCACACGCCTCTGAACCCATGCCTCATATGTGACCAGTGAGGGTCATTTTTTATGCTCTAATATATAAACTAATTAAGGCTAGTAGTGTCACCCATGATCTTAGTAAGGTTTCTGTTGTCTTCTTGCCACTTGATTGGCTTGGATTCCATGAGTTGGAATAATTTTTCTAACTCATTACATTTGTAAATTCTGATATATAAATGAAAAACCAATTTATAGCCCATATTTTATTCAAATTTATGTTGTTGTTTAAATATGATAGAATACAAACATTCTCCATATATGCTAAGTACTTTTTCCTTCAATGAGAAATAGAATATTTTATTTTTAAAAAAATTAAATAGTTCCTTCCTTCTGTCATGTAATGTATGAGAAGCACCTTAAAATATAAAACTTCATATATATGAAATTTAATCTTTAATTACTTAATCAATGAGACATTACCTTTCATGGTATCTCTTCTTAATAGTTATGAGATTTTTTATAATCCAATATCATATTCATATTCAATCAACATATTGTCCGTAATGAAGTCCTTCATTTAAGATCATTGAAAACATACATAATTCCCACAAAGTGCGATATGAAATCGACCCCTTTTATTTTTTGGTAATAGATAATTAAAATTATGTGTCAATATCAATATGTGTCCCTCAATTATTACACATTTTTTCAAACAATCTTAGGAAACCATTTCTCCCCAAGACTTGACAACTTTATTGTAATTCTCTTCACACTTTCTCATCAATATTATCATTTTGTTTCTTTAACAATTATTTAAATGAAATTAAATATACATGGAAAAGGTATCAAATCATAATGTTCAATGTTTCATGAATCATTCGACTCTATGTCTGTAAATCAATGGTCTATATAGAAAACATGGGAGTTTTATTTAGACAGATTAGTTTTCCCAAGTAAATGGAAATGATAACAAATGAAATGAGATAACTTAGAAACATTTTTTTAGGTAATTTTCAATATATTTCAGTCTGTGAGAAGTTAAATATCAATATGAGGTCCAAATTTCTAATGAAACATATTAACCAGAATGTTCTTACTCCCATATTAAAATACATATCCAAAAAAATAAATTAAAAAATAGCCGAATACAATATCCTTACAGTCCTTAAATCATTCACATTAATGTAATAGATAAATTTAATTTATATCCATTAATATTATTATCTAATTTCATAAATACAATTGATTACAAATAAACAATACATGACATTCCAATAATAATTTTAGTATAATTTTTTTATTCTAAAATTTGCATGAGATAAAAAATTTATTACCTTCATCAATACACTTAATGTGTATCCCTCAAAAAGAGAACCCCATTACGATATTCATAATGATGAATATCTAAAACAATAGATTTAAATATGTTCTAATATAGACAATACACCAATATGGAATTATTTATGTGGATATTTAAATTTGAGAATATATAGATCATTATTAAGGATGATCATTGAAATGGATACCTTTTATAATATCTTGAGCGATTAATTGAGGATAAAATCGTTATTTTCTAGCTTTAAAATGTAGATAGCACCTTATTATACTTCTTCAAAGATTATTCTCCAATTTAATAGTATGTGAATTTAAATTGATAAATCACTCTATGATGGGATAGTCTTCATATTTTTTCTATAATTGATGGTATATTTACTTTCAGTAGGTATTCCACCTCAAAACACTAATAACCTTGAATTCAATGAATTGTAAGTACAAAGTTAATATGGTTTATCTTTTATGTTATTTAATGTGAAAGGATTGGTTGAGATGATTTTCACAACAATGTTTCCCCACCATTCGTGATTCTACATCTAATGGTCAAGCTTTATATGAACTTTGGTAGAATAGATATATTTACATCATCTTTTTCCCAGTGTTAGATATCATCCTTCATTATTATAGTATATTTAATTACATTTAATGGTTCTTCTTTTCTAGTAAATTTGTTCTAAAAGGCATTAACATTATATCTATACATATTGTATCTCCCACATATTTCAACATATCCTTAGGTTTTTTTGTTTTTGAAATCATATCATGAAATTCATCTTAAACCTATGGAGTCTTCTTCTCCCCTATAACACAATCATTTTTTATGATAATTATAATTTTTTTTATTCTACATATCAATTCGAAATAACACCATACAGTCTTTTGAAATAATGGAACCTTTATTAGAGAATCTATATAGAAAAATATGAGTGATCATATTCACATAAAAATATTCATATGGGACACTTCTCTAGGTATTTTTTGAATTTTTATAAATATAATTTTCTTTATAATACTGTTCAAGGATATTTCAATTATCTTTATAAACTTTTTGGATGTAATTTTTTTAAATCCTTTATTAGATTTATCTTAAAGGATGACTCTTCACTCTTAATAAGTAGTCTTCACTTATTACATGCATTTAAAACATGTCGATTTTGGTATGTATCATCTTTTTCTCACTGCCACATTAAATAAAAAATAAAACTCCAATAACCATATATTTTTTGGAACCCAACATATTTCCATTCTTCACATGTGATTTTAGAATCTTCTATAACATACTCCACCTTGAAATAGTCAACCACTGTGTTTCTGAATTTAAATGATTATAAAAATATTTTATTTCAAAATACCTAAATCAATTATACCACAACAATTTCCCAACAAACAATTTTCTTCTACTAATTCATAAAAACTTCCTATCTCTTTAAAATCTTGTTGCATGATGTTTTAGGACCTCTTTATCACTGGTTGAACTTCATATGGGGAACAATCATACACCAATCAACTTTTATCCACCATAGACATGATGTTATGATTTTATCAATTTATCTAAATTCATAACATACATATTTTAACATGAACATGTACTTCTTATAGAAAATAATTTAGAAAAAGAATTATATTAAGATATGCATGGTTTGTATTTCATTGATACATAACAAGGATGATCATCAAAAGATTTCATTATATTATTTTTACATAATTGAGGTTTTATGATATAAGAATCATTCATATATTAAGGAGTGAAAAATTATCCACACTTATTTGTTAATAATGACTCAATATGTGTGATTTCTAAAATGGAAAATTTTATTTCTAATTATACACATTTCATATAGAACGAATTCATATGATCACAATCTAATATTTCATTTTTTCCAAAATTTGATCTTATCTTCTAAACATCCTATTCATGCATAGAAAAATTCCCTTGTAATATAGATTCAATGCCCTTTTTTCTCTAGGATATAATTTCCAATTGTTTATTCTTGTCATTAAGTAATTTTCATATTTTCTTCCAATGCATGGATATATTTTGAGACTCTTTAGTCGAATCATACTTGTCTTGAATTATACTGATCTCTTTTATTTGAATAATTTCCAAATTTAGAGTATCATTACATGAGCTCATTATAGTCATATGATTTGATGGTAATCAATTTTGGGTGATTAATTCAGGTAATAAATCTTTCTCGTAATTCTTTCACAAAGTTATTTTCCTCACCATCAAGTTTTCGGATCCATTCCTACAAAATTTCAAAAATACAAAAAAAATAGGAAAACAATTATTGGGTAATCCTTGAATCCTTTCATTTAATGAATCAAAAATTAATATTTTTCAAATATGATCACAATAAATTGATTACCCTATTTCCATGTATGATATTTTTTTCTTGAATAAAGAATGTAAAAATTCCTACTATTTAGAAAAGAGGGACATCATTATAAATATTTATTCCCAACCTTTTTGACTATTAAATATATCCTTGAAATGATTTAAATCATAATAAATTATATATAACACATAACAAAAATTACACTTCATCAAAATACATGAAAGATACTAAAATAATTAAAGAGAACAATTTCTTAAAGGGGTTCCAGTAGAGGTTGTCCCAGAAGTCGTGCCATTTGAGGGGGATATTGGGATATGAACCAAATAGAGAAGAAGTGGGTCTATTAAAGAGAATTTAAAATCTAACTTATACATTTTTCCTCTATATTTTTAAGTATTTTAATAGATAAGGTGAATAATATTTCTTGTTCTCATTCTCACCTTTGTTCAAGTAGGAAACACCTTCAAACACACAAACACACACATATAAGGTAAAATGAATTGTAAGGTTCACACATCAATGTGAGAAGGGTGGTGCTTGGATTGAAATTGATACCTCCATGATCACAAAACCAACCACAATAACCGTGCGAGAATTATGATATAGTCTCCTAATAGTGTATTAGTGTCCCACGCACACTACATGGTTTAGTTCTTCTGGAACTCTTGTATATACCAAACCATAAAATGTCTTATAAAAAGACAAAACTATGGTTTCTTGCAAGAAACTTTGATCACTCAGTGTTTCCAGTGTGATGCTATGATCTAAAACTTTTTTCTATTCTATTACATGTATAATAGTATACAAGGGATTCATTTGTTGTATTCTCAACTGCACACAACTCCTTCCCCTTCTACAACAGTAAGAAAATTTCACTGCCTTCAATACACTACTTACAAGGATTCTATTCGTTTGATTCAATAATTAGAAGAATATTCTTATATCTATGAAAAAATTGATTATCTAACATAGACTTCCATTATTATATGTCCACAACTGTTCATGTTTGGACAGAACTAGTTCTTCCATCTCTTCTACTTTTTTAGTGTATTACTATAACACTGTATATTCACATCTTTAATAACAAAATATTTATCTATTTTAGTAATTTTTAGTGGTTATATATTATTTATTAGTATTATATAGTTTTATAATGATTTAAATAAATAGAGTTATGCTCCCAATATTTCTATCTTTAACCTATATATATATATATATATTTCACACAACTGATGATGTGTTGGGCATATCTTCCATTAATTACCATATGCATGACATTAAGAATTTATAATTCCATATTTCTGGGAATTTAAAATTCAATATAACTAATTTATTTTACATCCTATAAACTGAATGCAACATCCATCAGATTCATCCCTTTTTTTCATTTCAAAATCTTCTCCCCATAATTACCATACACATTAATATGTATGAAATAACATTGTACGTTATAGTAACAGTCAACGAATACTCATTATTTTCCCATATTTTTAACTTTGTATATATAAAAAACATATGTCATGATAGTAATATAATTCAAGATCAACTTACATAGCCTTGCCTATTAATAATAATCTCCATTATACATGATCATTATCATTCATCTTTTTATTCCTACAACTCAAGCATATTATTATATTCCTGTCAAGATAATGTAGAAAAATATTCACTATAGAATGGATGACTAATGAAAACATATAATTATACCATTATTTCATAATATATCACTTATTTCATGAATAAATTGGTATTTTTAGTAGCATAAAATATTTCTCATGTCTTAATTGAGTTGTAGAATATTCTCTTATATAATAAATATTTTTATGGGTTTCATTCATTTTATGCAAGAGGTGAATTGTCTTATTCTGTGATATAGAGTTATTAATAAATTTATAGTCTAGTTTTATTTATGCTATGGAATGAAATAATTAGGCATGTGAAACATCCTTATAGATCGTCGTCTTCTTCCACAACATAGAGGTGTCTATTTCTCTAAAGCCACTTAAATATAGACCCAAGTTCCTCTCTCAATTGCAATGTGATATTCCTTATGACATAATGGAGTGAATATTTCAACTAATTTAATATAATGGACCTAAATTTATGATGAAAACCAAACTACAAAGGTTTAATGCAATATAAACAATTTCTCTATATGTGTATACTTATATTTTAGACAAATAAAAAAAGGCAACAAACGGATCTCATGTAATACTCTTACATAGAACACAACTCCTTAATAAACATCATTTTTTCATCAACTAGTCATAATATGTCAATTGGGGTGTTAGTTCTCACCTTTTGGCCTCCTGTATTAACCATTATGGTGTTTCTAAACACTAAACAAACACACTCACCTCAAAAACAATACCTCATGAATCGCCAACATGGGGCCTTTTCTTATTCTCCTTTAAAGAAGTAGTTTGAGGATCGATATGTCACCCAAGATATTTTCCTAGTTCCCATTTTGATGTATGCATACTAAGGTGGCTTAGATACCTTGAGTTTGTGTACTTGTGAGATATAAATCCAAATACATTATATAACCCATATTTTCTTCTCATTTCTAGTGTGGATAAAAATGATATCATGAAAACATTCTCTCTGTGTGTACGTAAATGTTTCTATCATTGGGAAATAATAACTTTTCAAAAATCCTAAATTCAATAAATACTTCATTTTTTTCATATAATGTTTGAAAATAATCATTAAATATCAAACATCCAATGCCACTCCCGCCTTATTAAATTAATTTTTATTTTATTAATTCTTGGCCCCGGGTTCTCCCGACAAGGTCTGAACTAGGTCGCGGATCAAAATTGATGATGTTTAATGTTTTTACTGGGTTTCAGACCCATGCGCCATCACCCCACATTTGGAGGTAGCCGTGCAACTAGAACTAGTGTCGTGCAATTGCATATTATTATTATTATTATTATTATTATTATTATTATCTATCATATTTTTTATTATTATTATTTTTATCATTATTCTATATATTTTTATTTCTATTATTATTGTGTTATTATTTTTTTTATTGTTGTTTATGTTATCCTAATTATAATTGTTATACTTAATATGACTATTATTATTCTCATTATAATTATTTTTATAATTATATATTTTATTGTTAACATATTTTATTAAAATAACATTTAATATTGTTCATTTTATTATTATTGTTTTTGTTTTATTATTTTTATAATTATTAATCTAGAATTATTATTACTAATAATAATATTATTATCATTAATATAAAAATCACAATTATTATTATTATTGTTTGTAATAATATTATTTTTATAAAAAAATCCCTAAAACCCTAATCTACCCTCATACCCCCCCCCCTTCATGTTGCACGCTACTGCCCGCACCCCTCCTTCCCCTTTCCTATTCACGCACACCAGCACCCCCCTACCTAGTCCTCAGCCTCACACCGCCTTGCCCCTACTGCGCCCCTGCCAGCCACCTCACCCCGACCGACCTCCGCCCCGGCACCTGCCTCTTAGCCTTGCCCCGCTGCGCCCAACCCCCTCCTTCATTCTCTCCTCTCTGCCACATCCCCAGTCAGGACACCTTCCCCATCCGACCACCTTTTCCTCGGCAGTGTCCCTCCCAGTATCCCTCCACCTGCCGACCCCACGCCCCATCCTCCTGCCTCGCCTAAATTCAACACCCCCTACCCTCAGCCTTGCCCCTTCGGCTCACTAAGTTGCCCCCTATCCTGGCAGTTCCTCCCCCTGAGATCCCCCGCCTCCCCTCCCTATTCCCTGCCTAGCAAGCTCCACCCTCACCGCCCCCACCCTACTCACGCTCCGGCCCCTGCCTCCAGCCATTTGTCGTGTCTCCATCCCTTTGTCGCGTCTCCAGCCCTTTTCTGCGTCTCCGGCCCTTTTCCACATCTCTTCCCCTCTAGCCACCTCTGGGAACCCCACCTTGCCTGTGTCGTGCTTCCAGACCGCTGCACCTCTGGCAAATTCATTCCCCAGCCTCCCGCAGTCCATCCTTCCCACCTCTATCCTCTAGATTCTTTATTTCGGCTTGCATCACTCTCGAATTTGTAGTGCCAGCACCCTGTCGATCCTTTATATTTATTCTCTTATTATCTTATTTAATTATTTATTCTTTTATTTATTTATTATTTTATTTATTTATTTTTTGTTTATTTTGTTTATTTTTTTATTCATTTGTTTATTTATTTAATCATTTATTTATTCTTTTACTCGTTTATTTATTCTTTTATTTATTTGTTTATTTATTTATTTTTCATTCATTTAACATTTGTTGTTTTTCATTAATTTTAACTAAATCTAATGTATTGTGTTGTGTTCACGTGTTTCTTTCATTGACTTAGGTGTGTGGTTGGTCCGCGACGTTTCGTTCTTCCCTCCACTTAGGCGTTGCTGCATCCATGCTGAATTTGAAGTAGGCGAATCTGCATCTTTCCTTTCCGAATAAATTCATTTAATTATTGCATGTTTTAATTGATTCTTTTACTTGATTTTAACCTTTGAAAAGTAATTGATTTTTTTATGAAAAAATTCATACATTATTTGGAATGTTTATGGAAATTTTTAGAAAATAGTTACTTGTTTATTAAATTGTTGGTAAACTTGTTGAGTTGTCTGTGTAAATGTTTATAAATTATTCGGTATTTCAACTAATTGTTTGGTTCATTAATAATTTTCAAAGAGGAAGCTTAACTGTTTTTTTAAGTCGTGGTCCATTGGTCTTTGAAAATTTCTTTTGGATGTGTGGATGGTGTGGGTTAAGTTTTAAAAGGTGCGAGAGTAGTTTTTCAAAGGGTTTGGTTATGAAATGGTTTATAAAATAGCGTTCTCTTGGGAGTTGGTGAAATTGAGAGGCAAACCTCTGTTTTTTCCTTTGAATGGTTTTACCAAATGAATAACTGATTTATTTAATGATTCTAGTATTTTAAATCATGGGTGAAAAGTGTTTCCACATGTGTTTGGTTTTTCAAGAGGGTTTTCGGTTGTGTGTCAACATTGAAGCTTGAAGGGGTACTTAGAGTGGTTTTGAAATGTGTTTTGACGTATGTTTGGAAATGTAAAATGCTTGTTTGGTAGTAATAAAATGATTTGGTGTGCGTTTTGGAACCTAAGGGACCATTTGGATTTTTAAATACAAAAGTGGTGTTTAGGTTTGTTTTAGAAGAGATTGTGAAATGTGTTCATAAAGGCATTTGATTTTGTAAAACTAGTCATTTTATTTATAACATTATGTGTTTAATAAAGTGGTTCTGATAACTGAATGATTTGAAGTCCAGATTTTCACCTTTGATGATAAGATGTATATATATATATGTGTGTGTGTGTGTGTCTATATATATATATATATTGGGGAACATCAATATGGGGGATTTTCCTCATGGGTTATCATATGGAGTGTCTGTGTTTAGGGTAAGCAAGTGTAGTGATATGCGTCACGCGTGCGAGGGCCTCCTACATAAACAGTATTATTGTAACCACCACTGGTTCCTGTGGATATTTTAGAGATCGAGTGACGGTTGCTGATCAACCCCGATTAGATGGGTTGGTACCCTCTGGATTTGTTGTTTGGCCGGGTAGCCTTTGCCAATGGATTGGTCAGTTTGGGCGGCCTATTGGTTATAGACTTAGGAGCTTCATCATACACTGGCATGTGGTTCTGAAACCGAGTACGTCTAGGGGACTTCTAGGGATGTTTAGGATCACCCATGGTTACTCGATTATTTTCATTGCATGATTAATTTTTGTGCACAGGCCTTGTATACTTTCCATGCGCTAGTTTATTTTTAGCATTCACTCTTACTCCTTTTACTCTAGCACAACATTGGTATATTCTATTTTGGATTTTCATTATAAAATGTCAAATGATTTTGGAAAATGGTGGGTAGCATGTGTTGGGATTTTAAATGGAAAAACCTGTTGCTTATTTTCAAATGTGAAAATCCTAATTTTATAATGGTATTTCAATCATGAATTTATGGATTTTTTTGGGAAAGGAAGGACTTGGATTCAGTGGTTTACTCTTGGTATCTCTACTGAGTGTTTTAAATTCTCATGCCTACTTTATCATTTAAGTTGCTGCTTTCCATTGATTCAGTTTCTCTTGGTTGAGTTTCTCATTGTTGGATCAAGGTTGGCTTTTGTTTGGGAGGTGACCTGGATGGTCACATGGAGGTATGTTGACGTGTTCTGTGTATTTTTTTCTGTTGTGATGATCTAGTTCCATTTTATTATTCCACATATTCTTGTCTATCTATTTATCTTTTTTGAGCCAAATCATTCCCAGTGATTTATTTTTGATACCCTGCACTGGTTTCCAGCCCGTGGAGATCGGGAATGACCCTCAAGCCATGTCACAGATCTGCTCGAGTGACCGGTTCAGGGTCGACCTGGGTTGGTTCGTAACATCCATGATCTGACATTTGATATTTTAGATACATAGTCATAGTTAAAGTCTCTTTATTGGGATATCTTCTTCATCAAGCATGGATTATTTACAAACTAAAGAAAATATTCTATTTGTATCAAGGTATTGATTTTAATTATTTCATTATTAAATTAAAATCATAAAAATATATACAAGTAAGTCAAAGTGAGATCTACTCCTTTCTTACTGGAATCCCTTCTCTCTTTTTGTGGATCCTCTCCTAGATTGTTCTAGTATAACCTCATTCCCCCTCATTAGGATCTCACACTAATTTTTTTTGATACATCTACTTCTTCCATGGGATCTCAGGGAATTTTTTTAATTAATTCAATGTTAAATCACCTCCATTAAATATTTTTTTTATTATAATCCATATATTGCTGATCAATTTTATAAAAATATGTGTTTCTATAAAATTGCGTATCTAATTTTTTTATATCCAATCTATGGTTTTCCTATAAATTTAATTTATAATACTTATTATCACGACCATCCTCGGGGACCGTGCTGTGACTAATCCAAGCCCTCCTTCCATAGGCCAGGGGCTGGCAACTAGAACCAAAGGCATAAATCCCGATAACTAGGAAGGCATTGCATTTATAAAAGTAAACAAACACCATAGAGTAAAAGCGGATGTAATACACTAAGTACAATATAAACTGATGAAAATTATGTGGGCCAGAATAAAAACCCAACTAAAAGTACAACTACAACTGAATGAAAGTACAATAGGAAAGACAAAAAGCTGGAAGAAAAAAATAGAAGCAGCTCCTGGGTCGTCTACCTCGGATCCTACCTGAAGGGTAGGTACAGATAGCGCAACTCTTAGATCGTCCGCCACGGATCCTACCTAAAGAGTAGGTACAGATATCCTCCACAACGCTCTTACTCACCAACCTCCTCTGAGTATCATCTCGTCGTGAAGTCCACTTTTGGATACTGAATCGTCATGAGGTCCACCTCCGGGTACTGTCCAGTCCTCGAACACTCAGCCTCTGTCAGCGCTGCCCGTCGTCTGCAACCAACACAATGAGGTGCGGGAATATCCCCTTTAGGGGTGAGTATACGATACTCAGTAGGGACCCCAAGACCCTCAAGTTCTCACTAAATCTAACAAGGATAACCACAAAGAAGGATCTCAACAGATAACCCTTTCTTAGGTATTAGCCCATACTTATACCTAAGTTATCAAGTAACCCATCTCAATCATGAGGAAACACCAAGGTTTTGAAATCAATGGATAACCACAACCTAGGTATATGCCCATACATATACCTAAGTTATCAAGTGATCCATCTCAATCTTGTGGTAAACACAAAGTTCATAGACTCAGCTCAAACCGGGATTTTCATTATCGAAACTGTAACTGCTGAAGATCCCCATCTCTGACGAGTATAGTGATCCTATCACGACTCCGAGGTACTACTCACTAACCATAGACTGCTGAGATACTCCTCCTATAAAGTACCGCGGGTCTGCCAACTCACAAAGTAGTGCTCCTCCGCCATGGGTCTACCACCTCACACGGTAGTGCTCCCCCCTCAAAGCCTATAGAGGTACTCCTCCTATCATGTACCATGGGTCTAACGCCAGCTACCAGGCACTCCGTCTACCATGGGTCTACACCCAAACATAGTAGTGCTCTGTCCAATGGGCTAGTCGACTCACTCCATGTCGAGTCGGTCAAGCAGTCGTCAGGTCTCAACCGGCTACACAGTCTCCGCACTTCGTACGCTCATCTCTGGGATGGTCCGCTCCACGAGCTACAGGTCTATACTCCAATTATCACAAAGTCCGATGAAGAAGTATCTCAAATGACCACCTCTTCATAGGGGTCTCAACGCATCAGACGACGCGTCAATCGAGCACCCGATCTGTGAGTTATTAACCTTTTCGTCCCAGGGGCCCAGTTAGTTTCGTGTATGAACCAACCCGACCGCTTCTCAACTATACCCCGAACTCTCATAGGGTATACTCATAGGGACCATTTCTCAACGGGATCACCAACGCTGCTGACGGTTCATCAAACTGACGTCTGGTCTGAAAGTTATCAGCTTTTCCGTTCGAGGGGCCCGGTTGGATTTCAGGTTCAATCCAACCCGGCCACTATCAAACTACGTCCAAACCTCAGGAGAAGTATGCCAAAAGTTCTGTCTCATCATGAAGAATCCAACAAAGTCGACAGCACGTCTATCAGACGTCTAGAGCTCAAGTTATAAGTGTTTCCACTCTGAGGGCCCAGTTAGTTTTGGGTTCGAACCATCCCATCCGTACCCAAAGTTCTCTGAATCCTTGACTGTCATAAAAGACACGACTACCTTGATCCAAGGATCGCATCACAACTAATGGAATGTCAATCGGAGGTATGTAGCCCATGTTATGGGTATTTGAACAGATCTGTCCGAAGGTAGGGTTTGGGCCCGGTCCGACCAGGCCCGATACCCCCGCCGGGTCGGCCCGAAATGGGTCCAGGTCCGGCCCGGACAGGGCAGCCGGTTGGCCTGGCGCGTGCGCGCGGCCCGCGTGGCCAGCTCGACCACCACCGAGCTGAGCGGAACGGGGGGGGGGGGGCTGCCCCCCTTGTTTAGAACCACGACCCCCACATGGGGGCCGCTCATTGCCAGCGGAAGCGGCGCTGGGCGCCACCTCTCCCCCGGGTCCCTTTTGGCGGCACGCCGGGTCACCACCACTTCCGGGAGGCCGGCAGGTGCCAGGATCTGCCTCCAGTCCCCGGTGCCGCTGTGCTGGCGGGGCGCGCTGGTAGGGTCTTCCGCGTACTACTGGACAGGCTCCGGAGGTCGGTTTTGCTTTCCGTCTTTGCCAACGGTCCTCCCGGGACCTTCCCTTCACTGTGACGTCTTTAAAACTCCCCTGCGGCCCGTTCCGCCATATCCCGTCAATCCGCACGTCAAATAAACAAACCGCATCCTCTTCGTGGTTTTCCGGTGCTGCGCGATGGTGCTGCGGATTTTTTCGGCCTCCACAGCGCAGCGCAACGACGCCACGCTGCTTCGCCCATTCTTCTTTGTTTCTGCGTCGTGCGATGACACAGTGTCACCTTTGTTTGAGCCGCAACGAGTACGACAACAAAAGGGGGAGGTGGGTCAGCCATGTTTGTGCGGTCCGACCTCCTCCTGTTATAATGATAGAAAGCAGCCAATAATTATCAATGAAGTTCATTAAATATACTTGAACAAAGATTAAACCCCAACATGGATGAGGTCGTCAAACGAGGGTCGTCGCAGGTAAAGGACGTCACGGAAGATGGAGTCACAGAAGACGGCGTCGCGGATCGAGGCTCCGTAAGCATCGCCGAAATTATCCTGATGAAGGATGTGGCATGTCATCATTCTTCGATGAAGGCGTCTCTCACCGGCTGCAGAGAGGTAAGAAGAACGGCACGTCATTCACTCCTTGCGGTGACGGCATTCTTCGTCAGGTTCTTGACATTCTTCGCGTTCTCCAATGAAGAAGATGATTTCTATCTCATCCTTTTCCCCACACAAACCATCAACCAAAATAAATTAATAATTTATCATAATTTATTCACACATGCCAAAACATATAAAATTCAAAATTAATTCAATTAATTAATGTGTTCAATTAATTGAGTAGAGAGTGTGTTGGCATTCATTAAAAGAGAAGAGGTAAAGTCACAACATTAAAGAGGAGTTTCAAGGGGTTATAGGGAATGTGAAAAGGTGGGGTCATAGGTCAGCCCCACCTCTCCTTTATTCTTCCAAGGGAAGTTACCAACCCAACTTCCACATAAAGTATAAATCTACATAGAAGAAATATAAAATTCGATTACAAATTCTATTTTATTCTTCACTTACACCTCAAATTTTAAACAACTCCTCCCGAGAAAATGCACCTTTGGAAAAGGTCTTCTTAAGAAATTATCGCCGCTGCGGTTCTATCTGTGCCCTCAGATTTCTATTCCGCGCACCGATTCAAAAGTTAGAAAAACACGCTCGTTCGTTCACTAAACGTACCCGAGCTAAACTTCAGAACTTGATTCCGGGACACCGGGCCTCGGAATCAGGTGCTGTTAGAAGCCACCATCTCATAAAATTCCAAAAAAAATAAGAAAAAAATTTCCTTGAAATTCCTGTGTCTTTACATTACTCCCACCTCAGGGCTTTACGTCCCCATAAAGCTATAACACAAACTAGGGAAACAAAAGTGGTACTGAGCATGTAACTGATCCTCCCGCTCCCATGTGCTCTCCTGAAGGTTCCCGTACTTCCAGTGAAAGCGCACCTGAGGAATCGATCATCCATGTAGGACCTGCTCCTATTGATCCTCGTTCTCCACTAGAACCTCTGTGAATGTTGTCCCTTCATCGACGTCCAACTCCCTGTGGTCGACGATGTGTGAAGGGTCATGCACATATCTCCTTAGCTGAGATACAAGGATGAAATTGTGCACCCGGTGCAACTGAGGAGGAAAGGTCATCCAGTAAACCACCTCGCCTACCCTAATGAAGACCTATAAAGGTCTATTGAACCTTAGAGATATCACGCCGCCTCGGCTACATCTCCATAAACCTCATCGAGGTGAGACCCGTATAAGGACGTGGTCATCATCCTCGAACTCTAGAGGCCTCCGGTCAGCTCTGCTGGAAGTGGTTCCGAAACTCTGGGGAATCCTGGAACAATGGTACATATGGCCATCTCCTGAGTGATCGAATGCACCCTCTTATGCATGATTCCATCCTGTGATTCCTATGTTTTCCTTTTCGCCGACAAAGGAAACCCCCATCCCAACATTGTAGATAAACCACAACCTTTTTGCCTAATACAGTCAATCCGTGTATGAACTGTGGATCCAATCCATACTCAGACAAACATCGTAAGGCCTTGACGCTGCCACAAAGAGAATCCAACCGAAACTCTCGCCTCATGGGTCAGATCACATTATCGATGTATGTGTGATTATCGAGTCTCCTACCAAAGGTATCCCCAGATGTGAGGGTCAAGTCTACGTCTTATCGGAAACTCCAGGCCTGGGACATGATTCGTCGAAGGAAGGAATGTTTCGTATCAATGTCTTGTTGTTATGGCAGATAGTAGAAGACACTGTCCATAATTCAAATCATCCTTAGAGCCTTTCGGTCGCACTCTGTGACTTCATGCAGCTACTATTTCCCCCCCAGATCCCTGAGACTAATGGGAATTACAAGGGCGGGTGGTTGCAACATGTCAAAATGTTCACCACCACATGCTGCTCTCATTGCTCTACTTCCATGTCTACCGCCTTGCAGATTCATCTGCCATTTTTACTTCCTCTACTTGAAACATTTTACACGCCCAAGTCTCTGAGACTGGAGCCAGTTTCCAGCTTTCCCACTGCTAACCATAACTGACTTCATACATTCAGTAAAATAATTCTCAACCACAAAGGTTCTTTCTAGAACCATAGCCTGAGTAGGAATGCATAGAGAAAAGGTGATGGCTTAGATGTATAAACCCTGAAGCACCGGTAACATCGCATTCATCGAGTACCAGGAATGGTTTGGTACACCCCGATGAATTCTCAGCTACCGACATGTCGTCCTACCGAAGCTGTATAAGCTCTAGAAAACTCTCAGTCACCTCCTCAAGCCAATCCTCAGCTGCCTGTGAGTCGGGCATGCCTCGGAACTTGAGGGTATCTGATGTCGGAACATGTGTAAGGCAGTATGTCTATATGTGTCACATACCGGTACCACCGGTTGTAACTGCAACCAACAGGTAGTGATGTATAGCTGGCACACTACCTGAAGGCACTATCTCAGGCATCAGTGCACATACTGAATCCTCATCACTATGCAGACCATCCTCATGGTCATTCACTGGAAAATAGTAGTAGCCAAGTTCTCCATCCACTCTACTGATGGCTCAGCTAGGAGTAAAACACTAGCAATCACCTCCTACCAGTGCTCTACTATTTGGGAATCTGCCTCGCCTCGTAACCTCGGAGGCCACTGTTGCTGGAACTCATGCAACGCGCTCTGCCAGCGTGCACAGTTTTCTAGTATGGCTGGTTGCAACTGATGCCCAAAAGTTGGTGGTGGTGCTGGTACACCACCCGAGGGTGCCAACACAGTAAAAAGGGCTCTGCACTAGAGCATCGACGCTTGGTGGGCCGTCATCGAGTAATCTCTCAGAAACTCCAACTAACTGACTGTGTGGAGACATCCGGAACAGATGAGACACGGTCAAATGATTTAAACCTGGTGAGCTGACCTGGTTTGAGATGACTTAATGAAAACTTTTGAAACACACATGAAATTAGTGTTTTCGTGCACTAAGTCAGAAATCAGTAGTCATGGTCCTGGTGTACGGATACGTCGGCTTCCGCACCAACACTGGACTCCCTGAACTGAAATCCACAGTTAGTACCCTTAACACTATTGCTTTATAGAAAGAAAATATCAGAGTCCTAAGTTCTGTGGTAGAACCGACTCCTATGATACCAATTTGTCACGACCCGTCCTCGGGGCCCATGTCGTGACTACCCCAAGCCCGCCTTCCATAGGCCAGGGGATGGAGACTAGCACCAAAGTTGTAAATCCCGATAACTGGGAAGGCTTTTCCTTTATAAAATTAAACAAACACCACAGAGTAGAAGAGGATGTAATACACTATGTACAAAAGAAATTGGTGAAAAATAAGTGGGCCAGAATACAAACCCAACTGAAAGTACAACTACTACTGAATGAAAGTACAACAGGAAAGACATACAGCTGGAAGAAAAAAATAGAAGCAGCTCCTGGGTCGTCCACCTCAGATCCTACCTGAATGGTAGGTATAGATAGTGCAGATCCTGGATCGTCCGCCATGGATCCTACCTGAAGGGTAGGTACAGATTTCCTACACAATGCTCTTTCCCTTCAACCTCCTTCGAGTATCGTCTCATCGTGAAGTCCACCTCTGGATACTAACTCATCGTGAGGTCCACCTCCAGGTACCGTCCATTCCTCGAACACTCGGCCTCTGTCTGCACTGCCTGTCGTCAGCAACCAACACAAAGAGGTGCAGGCATAGCCCGTGCAAGGGTGAGTATACGATACTCAGTAGGGACACCAAGACCCTCAAGGTCTCACTAAATCCAACAAGTATAACCATAGAAAAGGATCTCAACAAATAACCCTTACTTAGGCATAAGCCCATACATATACCTATGTTATCAAGTAACCCATCTCAATCATGAGGAAGCACCAAGGTTATGAAATCAACGGATAACCACTACCTAGGTATATGCCCATACATATACCTAAGGTATCAAGTGACCCATCTCAATCATGCGGTAAACACAAAGGTCATAGACTCAGCCCAAACCAGAATTTTCATTATCGAAATCGTAACTGCTGAAGAGCCCCGTCTCTGAAGAGTACAACGATCCTGTGAAGACTCCGAGGTACTGCTCACTAACCTAAGACTACTGAGATACTCCTCCGTTCGAGTACCGTGGGTCTACCACCTCACAAAGTAGTGCTTCTCCGCCATGGTTCTTCTACATCAAACAGTAGTGCTCCCCCTCATAGCCTACAGAGGTACTCCTCCTGTCGAGTACGGTGGGTCTGCTACCTGCTACCAGGCGCTCCGTCTGCCATGGGTCTACAACCAAACACAGTAGTGCTCCATCCACTAGGATAGTCGACTCACTCCAAGTCGAGTCGGTGAAGCAGTCGTCATGCATCAGCCGGCTACACGGTCTCCACACTCCATACGCCTGTCTCCGGGAGGGTCCGCTCCATGAGCTACAGGTTGATACTCCAAGTATCACAAAGTCCCATGAAGATGTATCTCAAAGGACCTCCTCGTCATAGGGGTCTCAACGCATCAGACGAGGCGTCAATCGGGCGCCCGGTCTGTGAGTTGTTAGCTTTTTCATCCTAGGGGCCCGGCAACCCGACCGCATCTCAACTCTACCCAGAAATCTCAAAGGGTATAATCATAGGGACCGTTTCTCAACGTGATCACCAACGCTGCTGACGGTTCGTCAAACGGATGCCCTGTCTGGAAGTTATAAGTTTTTCTATTCCAGGGGCCCGATTGGATTTTGGGTTCAATCGAACATGGCCACTATCCAACTGCATCCAAACCTCAGGATAAAAATGCCAAAAGTTCTGTCTCATCAATAGGAATCCAACAATGTCAACGGCACGTCTATCGGACATCCATAGCTCAAGTTATAAGCGTTTCCACTCTGAGGGCCCGGTTGGTTTCGGGTTCGAACCAACCCGACCATACCCAAAGTTCTCCAAAACCATTAGTGTAATATAACGAATGGACCGTCTCGATCCAAGGATTTCATTGCAACAGATGGTGCGTTGATCGGAGGTCTGTATCCCATGTTATGGGCGCTTGAGCGGATCTGTCTGAAGGTAGGGGGTTCGGGCCCGATCCGACATGGCCCGATACCCCCCCCCCCCGGGTCTGGGTCCGTCCCATTAGGGTGCGGCCCAGCCCTGTCGGCGCGGCCCGACCCAACCTGGGCGGCCGGTTGGCCAGGCGCGTGCGCGCGGCCCGCATGGCCAACTCAGCCAGCGCCGAGCTGAGCGGAAAGGGGGGGGGATGCCCCCCTTGATTGGAACCATATCCTCCATGTGGGGGCCGCTCCTTGCCAGCGGACGTGGCAATGGTCATCATGTCTCCACCGGGTCTTGCGTGGTCGCGGGACCGGTCACTTGCCACCTTGGCTTCCGGCGCGACGGTCCGTTCTGGGGGCGCGCCGTTACGCCGCTGCCTCCGGGCGGCCGGCCGGAGGCAGGGCCTTCTGCGGACCACCGGACGTGCTCCTGTGGTCCGTTTTTCGTTTCCTCTTCACCAACAGTCCTCCTAGTACCTACCCTTCACTATGAAGTCTTCAAAACGCCCTTGCGGCCTGTTCCTCCATCGCTCGTCGATACGCAAGTCAAATAAACAAACCGCGTCCTCTATGTGGTTTTCCGGCGTGTCGCGAAGGATCCGCGGCTTTGTTCGTCCTCCATGGCGCGGCACTGCGCTTCTTCCCCCATTTTTATTTGTTTCCATGCGGTGTGATGGAACCGTGTCACCTTCGTTCGAGCTGCAACGATTACGACATCAAAAGGGGGAGGTGGGTCGGTCGTGTTTGTGTGGTCCGACCTCCTCCGGTTATAATGATAGCAAGCGGCCAACAATTATCAACGTAGTTCGTTAAATAAACTTGAATGAAGATTAAACCCGTACATCGATGAGGTCGTCAAAAGCGGGTCATCGCTGGGAAATGACGTCATGGAAGACAACGTCGCGGAAGATGGCCTCACGGAAGATGGAGTCGTGTATCGAGGCTCCGTAACCGTCGTAGGCGTTCAGCCGATGAAGGATGCAGTGCGTCGTCATTCTTCGACGAATGTGTCTCTCACCGACTGCGGAGAGGGAAGAATAATGACACGTCATTCACTCCTTGTGGTGATGGCGTTCTTCGTCGGGTTCTTGACGTTCTTCGCGTTCTCCAACGAAGAAAACGAGTTCTATCTCCTCCATTTCCCTACACAACCCATCAACCAAAATAAATTAAGAAAATCTCTTAATTTATTCACACATGCCAACACTTTTAAAATTCAAAACTAATTTAATTAATTAATGTGTTCAATTAATTGAGTAGAGAGTGTGTTGGCATTCATTAAAAGAGAAGAGGTAAAGTCACAACATTAAGGGGGAGTTTCAAGGGGTTATGGGGAATGTGAAAATGTGGGGGATTGTGTGGACCCCACCTCTCCTTTATTCTCTCAGGGGAAGTTACCAACCCAACTTCCACACAAAGGGTAAATCTACTTTGAAGAAAAATAAAATTGGATTACAAATTTTATTTTATTCTTCACTTACACCTCAAATTTTAAACAACTATTCCTGAGTAAACGCACCTTCGGAAAAGGTCTTCTTAAGCAATTACTGGCACTGCGGTTCCATCGGTGCCCTCATATTTCGATTCCGAGCACCGGTTTAAAAGATAGAAAAACCCGCTCGTTCATTCACTGAACGTACCAGAGCTAAACTTCGAAACTTGATTCCGGGCACACCGGGCCTCAGAATCAGGTGTCGTCAGAAGCTGCAGTCTCGTAAAATTCCAGAGAAATTATGAAAACAATTTCAATGAAATTTCTGGGTCTTTACACTTTTATTACATAAAGAATGATATAATAGGTTCTATAAATAAATATATATATTTATTGGTGTTATAAATAATTATAATTTCTCATTCAAAATTAAAAACTACTAATATTTTTTAGATATTGTTAGTTAAATATATCACAATAACAACAAAAAATGAAATATAATTATATTGAAAGTGTTCATATTTTTTATTTTCGTAAATGTTTTCAATTTTGAATATACTATGTTTTTTAAAACCTGGTAAATTTTAATAAAAAATAAATTTAATTTCTTAATAATGTTTGTAATTATATTTTATAGAGTCATATAAAATATAATAATTATATATTATTTTTTATAAAAAAATATATTTATTTTAACTAATTTTTTTCCATTAGATATTTGGTTTTATGAAAATGTTATATTTATAAATTTTATAATTTTAATGTGGTTATACCCAATTTATTTTATATTTATTCATGTAAAATTGTCTTATGTTTATTATTTGTGATTTTTCAAAAATAGTGAATTTTTTTGTGAATAACGAGAAAAATAATTTTTACAAACATTACAAATGTTATGGAATCATCATGATTTAATAAGGAAATGGAATTTTATGGCCCATTTTCAAAATGAAATTATATTTTTTGTTAAAATAATTCATTTAAATATAAGTTGTTCAATTTTTAAATTCTATTTTTGACATTTTGGAATCTAAATAAATTTTATATTAATAATAACTATTTCTTGTTTTTTTATTTTAATACAGTAAACATAAGTCCCAATTCAATAATATTTTATTATAAAATACATATAACTATAATTTATTTAATCTTATACCAATAAATTTTTTGGGAACCAGCATAATAAAATATTTTGGTATAGAGCCATTTTAAATTTCAATAGATTTTTTCCCTAAAAACTATTTTTAATTGAATTACATGTATTTATTATAAAATTAATTTTTATCACTTATAGAAATTGAATCATATAAAATGGATCCAATATTTGGGATCAATATGGTCACATTTTTAAAAGACATTAATTTTTTTCCCAAAAATGAGTTACCATTGAACAATGTATGTCACCTTAGTAGTGTGTTAACTAAGGTAAAAGGGTTAAAACAATAGGATAATGTCCTAAAATATTATATTTAATCTTATTGTAGGATTCTAATTTTAAAATAATTATATATTCCATTAAATTTATAAATTTTGGAAAAAAATAAATTGAATGAGACATTAATAATATTTAAAGAAAATATTAATAAGAATGGAATTCCCCTCATTTATAAAAGGATCATGTATGTACTCACTTATCCATTAAACATGAGAAACATAACTTGACCAAAATATACTAAATCCATCCCAAAATCACTTTCCCACATCCAATGGATCATGTTTTCATAACAATACCAAACTAATAATGCTTAATGTGTAATCTAATAGAGGATATAAAAGGTATAGGAAAATGTTTTTACTTTCTTTATTCATGTTTTTTCTTCTTCCACCTCCTTACACTATGTTATACCAATCCTAATGTAAATGAATTAGTATAATTAGTATACATTAATATTATTAAGATGATATATAATCTATTTTATACCTCACATACAAAAATAGGAAAATGATAATTTCACTTTTTCATGTGTCTGGACTACCACCTCCATGATGTAATTCATTTCATTTCTTATCCAAACCTTACAGGGATGGTTTTATAGATAGATTTCATATATATATTTATAAGTTTATGATATTTAAAATATAATTATGATTTAATATATGTTATCTATTATCTATTTTTCTCCCCCCCATTCAATTGGGAAATGTAAAAGGTGTGATTGGGTACATGCTGGCTACTACCATCCTGAAATTTCTAATTTATTATTTAATTACCACCATTCATTTATTATTATAAAATTATATTTAATGTAAAAATATAGTAATAATAGAATGATTAAGATTCTCTTGATAATGAAACCATTTCCCATATGACCAAGGTTAACCAACCTAAGTTTTTTTGGATATTATTAAACAAATGAAATAAAAAGTCCAATGTAAACATAAATGGTTTATCAAAAATATAATACATGTTAATAAATTAAATAATATTATTAATAAAATGGTAATAAAAATGTGAATTTTTATGAATAAAGTAAAAAAATAATATATTCTTATTATCTGGGAAGGTTGAAGTTCAAGGTGTTTCCCCAATATTTTCTTAAGATATGTTAAGTTGAAACACTACACGAGGGAGTGAACTTTCATTAGAAATAATTTATAATTTTTTAGTAACCCTATATTTTTTTGATTAAAAAATTAATATTTCGATGAAATTACAAAATATCATATTATAAATTTTAAATAAAAAATAAAACATATTATCATAAATTCAACAATTTTTTCAAAGTTAATGAACACTGAAAAGGAAAGTATTGAATAAATCCATAGATTGATGAATCCAATTCATACACTGCAAATATCATATTACAAAAACAATTTTATTTAACCATAATCAATAATAATGTTAATAACCCAAACTTTAGGTACCCCAAAATTTAGAGCCATCAGAAGTTAGGGATTCCTATACCATGATGTACTAAACAAAATCTATCTAGAATGTTCAAGGATTGATTAATTGACTCAATTTACTTTATTTTACACAAAAAACAAGAAACAATTAATTTAGTTTTTTTTCTAAGGTAAATTTTTTTTTCTTTTATGATTTACGTAAGTAAAACTGATATGTAAATTACTATTAACATAAGGTTTAAAGGAATCATGTTATTACTAATTTATAAAAATGAAATAATGCAATGAATCCGGTTATAAATTTTTTTATGGTTTTCATGAAATACTAGAAATGTAAATAAAAAAATTTATATTAATTCCACCAATTTTAGAATGCACAATAATAGTGTTAAATTAGTAATCCAGTTAATATAGATTTAGGATATGTCCATTAAAATATAAACAGAAATGTTTTTCAATACCATTATAACTAACCCTAAAATATACGTAATCCAAACTTTAGAGTATTATATATAAATAGAGATTAACTTAGAGTGTTAAGAGAACAATTTAACATAAGTGATACAATAATACTCTTTGAGTTGAAATCACATGATGACTTCTTCGTCATTTTGACAAATGTATATCCAAATGTTTTTATTTTTGAGTGTTTTTTTGACTTTACACTTTATAGGATACATATTAAATAATCCTAGAATTCTGTAATGTAATCATTACAATTGAGATACTAGTAAAATTATTAAGAAATCTGAGTTAAGGGTTAATTTTTTTGTAAATACATATCTAGCAGTTGTTATATAAAATTATTCTATCTACTATTTAATGTAATAGGTAAACCGAGCTTTGTGTTTTTGATGTTGATAAATATTGACCTATAATTTTTTGGGTTTTTCAAGTAAGGAAGATATGGATAGGATTTGGGATATAAGAATTGTATATCTTATGAGAAATTTAAATTCATGAAAACCTCAAAATTGTTTTAAATAGATACTATTCACATTAGTTTAATGGTGAGGATTATATAATAATTTTTAGGGGTATTTTTTTGTAAATCTGTAGTCTATTTTTTGTTTCTAATTTAATTGTGTTAAAAAATTTATTTCTATTTAAATATAAAATGTGGAGTGTTTTTCATTTCCACATTGTATGTTATGCTCATCATTGATTTTAATATACTAATACATAAATAATATTACTCTAACTTTATTTTGATCATGGGGGTTTATCAATTGTTTGTATTACTGATAAATAAAAATCTTTAGGATGATGAAAATCATTTATTAATTTCAATCTAAAATTCACCCCTCCCTTTTAGTATAATTTTCATACCATTATGATCATATATTTTGTATCAGATCAGGTCTCTACATTTGAAATTAAAACTAATATTTTTAGTTCCTAATGTAATGTTAATAGGATTCTCATTTATCAGTTTCCTTAAACAAAATAGTGTGCAACGAATTTTTTTTACTATATAAGAAATAACTATTCATTCAACTAGAAATCTCAATCCAAACAAAGCACCAATATTTTATGGAAATGAATATGAATATTGAAGAGATATGAAGGAAGTATTTGTTATTAATATTAATGTAAACTATTATCATATGATTACTATTGGCTATAATGAAACGGAGAATCAAGATACAAATTTTCCAATTGAAGAATTGATTAAATTTTAGTTAAACATAAAATCTATAAATACATTGTTATGTTCTATTTAAATAAATATACACCATAAAAATTTTCAATTTGAACTGCATGTGGAATCTGGAAAAACATTTAAGCTAACCATTTCAGAAATTCAAAATTTCATGAAATTTAAAGAGCCATAACAATAGAATATCATCAATTGATTTATTTTCCTCCAGGTGAATTAGTAACTCAAATGTGTCAGAGATTCATTAAAATAGTAAATATTTTTCAATCCTCTGGAGAAATAGAGTTTTATATTGATCAACTTGTTGAAAAGTTCATATAAATTTTAACTAAATATGAAGAATTAAAAAGAATAGTAATAGATCATTTAAATCATATTACCAAACTATGTCTATATGACTTAATTTTTACCAATGTGAAATATGAAATTCATTTAGAGATAGATTTATAGAATGAGAAAAATAATATTTTTGTTGCTTTTACAACAACATCAAATTTTCAAACAAACACATATAAGAAAGGTTCATTAAATATTTTTTTTTAAAATTGAGTGTAAACCAACTGGTGGTGAACTTCACAACCTAGATGGAATTATTTTCAAATCAAATAATTGAAAAATAAATTATTCAAAAGTAATAAAATAGAAGTGTGATAATTACAAACTAATTTTCTATGAATGAATAAAGAAAGGTAATATTAAACATGATTATTGGTCTTTTAAAAACAAGGAAATATATTTTTATATTAATTATTCTAATAAGAAAATAATGAAAATTCAAAATATCAATGCACACATAGAGAATAGTAGAATTTGGTTGTACATTAGATTGTTTATCCAAATAGAGTGATAATAGTTGTAAAAATCATAGGATCCAATAACAGAAAAAAATTTCATGGAAAGATCAACATTTGAATCTATTATAAATCTCAATCTAGAATGAAAATGTTTTTTTCATCTAAAAATGATATTGATAATGATAATTCATCTAGTTCAGATGATGGTAAAAGAGATACTAAAACTCTTAAATAGATACAATAATATATCACTAAATGTTAAGATATTTACAAAAATCTATAAAAGAAATATATAGAGATTAAATGTGAAAATGATGAAAGAAAATATGTTTTTATAAAATTTGAGGATAATATAAAATTAAAAATTAAGGAAAATGGAAATATTATTTCTGAATTAGAAATTTTAAAAAGAAAAATAGATGATATTATTCTCTATTTAATAGGTAAAATTCAAATTAAATAAATTGATGATCATAATACAGATAACCTGTAGGAGAAGAAAGAGAAATAAAAGTCTAGAAGTGTGAATTCTTCCAAGGGTATGAATGAGATTATCAAACTAAATTCAGAGTTTGAAATATTAAATAACTAATATATAAGTATACATAAAGAAGGAAGTATTTTAAAATGATTCATATTCATTTAAGACATACACAATCATTATCTGGTTAGGGATTTAAAACAAAAATAAGTTCAGTCTATCGATGAATATATGTTTTTCCAAATCAAGAAACCTTCTATAATATGTGTTTGATATGAGGAAATTGGAGGAAACATTGTTCCCTCATTAAAATTAAATATTTTGGGAAACATAGGGCCCTTATATCATTATATATTTATACATATGAAAATAATAAAGCTTTTAATATATTGTTTCCTGATATTTTATTTCCTAATACTACTAGACCAAAAATGGTCTATTTTCAAAAAAAAATATATCTTAAGATAATTATTTAATTATTCAACAATATCTGAATAAAAAAACATATCCCTATGGCATTTCTTATTTATTTACTTATAAATAATATAGTTTATGTTTTCTTACTATGATAGATTTATTACTTTTCTTTAGGGGATGTATTTGCAACTAATTTCAAAAAAACCGTTTAAACAATTATTAAATTTCATATTCAATGAACCCATATGTAAAAATATTAATGGAACCATATTTGAAGTATAATGATAAATACATTCTTAAATATAAACTAACTTCCAAATTCTTTGAGATAATTTTTATAATTCAACGTATATTTAGAAATTTTTATTTATTTATTAAATTTCTAAGAAATTGTCGTACCTTTACCTAAATTTTATTTTTATCCTACATAAAACCCATTTTTAATTTATTTGAATTTCATAATTATCTGAATATAATTTTTTTTTTAAATTTACCTATATTTTTTTTATTTGAAATTCAAAATATTATTCAATTATCAGAATATTAAATTTCTATTTAATCGAATAAATCATAAAAAAAATTAAAAATTATATAAATATATAAAAAATAAAAATAACATCAAGAATTTGTCATGGTTATAATTAATCTGTATGATTATGAAAATCTTTGTAGACTTATTGAATTCCAAAAATACCTTTAAAATTTTGTTGACCTTGTGTTGGTTTGAAAAAATTGTTTCTATCCAATGTTATTCTCATTCATTATTTCATATAATTTTTACCAATATGCCAATATGGTTATAGAAACGTCCAAAGAAACTAGAACTAGTGAAATATTAGTTGAAAGAATAATTGATTCAAATCTTCTTCAAAATCATAAATTTATATTGAAGATATTATCACTTTTAAAGGGTGGATAAATATGGTTTTAGGGTATAATTACATGAACTATACTACCCTTTTCTGATTCATGATTTGTATAGTTTTGATAAATTTTTTAATGAAGAAGGTGTTAAGTAGATATATATTTTTGTTTTCCATTCAAATGTTTTCCTTCAACATGGAGAATGTCATATAACTGATGGATGTTGTGTTTGAAGGAAAATACTCATTTTAATCCAAAAAATGACCCAAAATATATAATTTTTTTTAAATACGAAGCAGGAAAGAATAATTTTATTATAAATTAAATTGGTAAAAAACAAGGTGTGTTTTACCGAAATGTACGAATTCATTTTTTGTGGATTCTATAATTTAATTTACTGATAAATTGATATAAATACAATATAATGTTTCCTTATGTCTATCTATAATATTTCCTTGTAAAATTAATAATGATGAATATTTCAAACATCATCTCATCTTATAATAAAGCAATTCAAAATAGAACTGTTAGGATCATCATATTACAATATAGAAGAACTGTTTAGAGTATTCATGTAATGATTCATATGGTGGATAATATAGAGAATGAATCTAATCCCTTAATAAAATAAACTGAATCCAATTTACATGTAGACAATATCAAGGATGATATTAATGCATTATAATAAAAAATCATTATTAAAAAATCATTAATGGAATATTCAACTGATATTAAAAAACAATTTGAAAGAAATGATAAATTTCATGAGTTTATAATCCATACAGAGGAAATATTTTTTATATGTTATTTTATATAAATCCCTTAATAGAAATTATATACATAATGTTAAGAATGTTGAAATTCTAAAATATTTTGTACATTGAAATAATATGACAAATAAAAATAGCCAAAAAAAGTACAACCAATTGGGAGGATAAAACATATTACATTGAAGTAAAAATAAATATTTCTATTGATTACCACAACATTTTTATGAAATAATACATTAATGAAGAGGAATATATGAATGAAGAAACAACTACAGTAAAATCATTCATTGGTTTAGATAAGTCTCAAGATAATGCATTAAGAGAAGATGAAAACCAAATGTTGTTGGAGGATAAAAATAAATGAAAATATTCTATAGACCTAATGTAATCATAAATTTATAAATATATTCTTTTAGAAGTGAAGCCTAATAAATATATTAATGAATAACCATTAATAGAGAGTTAGATTTTGAAGGTAAAATAAAATATGTTGTTCGTGATGTTTTAGAAAACTCATGATCTTTATCATCACCCCATTGGATTATTGGAAGTCCAGTTGAAAATACATTATATATTCATATATTAGTTTCTCATATATATTATGTTCAATAAGTTATAGTTCCATGATCTAATGGAGAAGAAGATTTATCAAAAGAATATTTTTCAAAATAAGATGTTGTTGAAAAGTTAGTTGAGAAAATGGTGATGGCCCATATAAGAAAAATTTATTTAATGATTTGTCTTTTTCATAATCTTCAATTCATAAAACTTTAGTTGTTCCATCCTTGCACTCTGTGAAAGGTATTTTAAAACAAGATTCATCACAATAATGTTCTGATTTGTGAACTTCTTCTTCAAGTTATTCGAAGATATATATTGATAATATAAACATAGTAAATGATGATCTTGTTTACATTAAAGATTAATCTCTACAAAATTTAAAAGAACATAAAACTCATTTGATTGTTTCAAAATATTTGAATAGTAAAAATGATAGATCACCAGAATCTAATTCTTTATTTGGGGCTAGATATTTTGATCAAAATCTAGTATTAGTATTTATCCTATAGAAGAGAATAAATTATACCATATACATGATATCATAATTTAGTTCAAGAGTGGTACTCTCTCAAAACCATATGAACCATTCTCATAATCATGTAGTGTAAGTCTAGTAAATTGATTCTATAAAAAAATTTAAATATTACTTGAAGAAACACATAGAATATACTAATATTTGCGAATGGAAGTTGATGAACTTGACCATGTGATTTAAGTCACATTTCTTTGATGTCATTGATATTTTTGAACAAATCATTTCAAATTATGAAAATTATGATATTATATATTAGAAATCAATTGATCATAAATATTATTTAAATGATCCAGAAACAAAAGGATAACTAATTTATTCATTTGTTGAATATTTGAGGAAAGTAGCTTTAATTTTGAACTAGAAGATAATAGAACATAATATAAGGTGTTTCATCAGTATAAGAAATCAAAAGATAAGGTTCAAGATATTAATTCATTATAATAGAGAGTTATCAATAAAAATATACTATTTATAGCTCAAGAAAATAAATTCACAATGAAGGATAATAGTTTTTAATCATTATTTCAGTGATTAATATGAGAAGATAAATGAGACAAGGAAATACAATATGAAGTTGAGGCACTTGCTTCAAAAATAAACAATTATGGATTTATTTTTAAATTTCTAATTTCATGTATCTCCATAACTCTGATCTATAAAAATATCCAAATATTATATTAATGAATTTATTCAGATATTTTAATTATGTATATTGTTTTTCTTGGTATAAATTCTACCCCATGAGTGTTTTTAAATTTATATGATCATTGTAATAATTTTTATTTATTTTTGTTATATGGATAATAAATACAAATCATTTTAAAGATTTTTTTTCAGGGAATTCATTTCAAAAACCACAAAGAAATATAATCTCATTTAAAGTTAAAATAATTTCATAATAGGGGGTGTGGTATTTAAAAATAAAATTATTAGAATTTTGTTTTTAATAAAGTGGAACATTATAAAAAAATAGATATCATAATTTGATGATATAAAGGGAGTAATTTCAATATGATTGTATTTTTCTTTGAGTGATTGTGTTTTTAAAAATTGGAGGGGGATTGGGTCATTGAAAAACATTACATTACAATATCTAAAAACCATGAAAAACATCACTTTTTAATTTGATCTAATATAAGTTTATCGATATATCTTGGATTATTTTATTATATGAAAGCAATAAATTATTTAATGATTACTTTTGGTTTATCAGAATACTAATGGTGCTTATTTATAAAAATCAGATTGCCTGTGAAATTAAATATTCATTAATGTTTATGGTTTTTGGAAATGATGATTATATCGGTAAAAAAATCCATACTAAATTCAATAATAATAAATATAACTCAAGTTATTATGAATCAACTAATATATAGATATAGATAATTGGTAATTCCATCTGAAGAAAAATAGTAAATGGTTTTCAATAATGTTACAACTAACCACCAGATATGTGTAGTATACCTATTGTAATATTTCAGATAAAGAGAATTTCACCATATGGATAATAATAAAAAAAGTAACAAAATTGATACCATATTACTCTATGACTAATAATTTCATGAATTATTCAACATCATGTTGACTAGTATTCTTCCAATTGTTTTTCTTTATTAGTATTAAGATAGAGCTTAGGCTTGAGAGATTTCATTGTAAAAGTTCCTAGAATTCATTACTGTAATCATTTCAACTTATCTACTAGATAATTTAGTAAGTAAACCAAGATAAAATTTAAAATAGAATGAATAAAAATCAATCCATTATTTAAGAAAAAGAATCGATCAACCTTTCAATGTAATACATAACCCAAGATTCATGTTGTTGAAGTAAGGAATTACTGATTAGGATTATGGGGGGATTTTTGGGTAAGTGAGATAGATCCAAGATTCAGTATTTAAAAGGTTCATAACCTGCAGTGGGTAAAACGTAATGGATTCATCTGATTAGGTCTATGGATATATATATCACTTTGTTTTAAAAGTGTAGATTTTATAATGATTTAAGATGGTTTTTTATTGGTAAATCCATACTACATTTTGTGGTTCTATTTTTTGTATGTGGACTATTTCTTCATGATCTAACTGTAAAATAAATATTCTTATTATATATTTGATTTGAATGTTATGTTTGTTGATAATTCTTAAATATTAATGCTTAAATATTGTCACTTTTATTTTACATTGATGTTTTGGATTTAACTTTTTTGTAACACCAATACATTTATCTCTTGAGAAGGAACAAAATCAATAGTTGATTTCAAACAATAATTTACTCCCTCGTATATTGTGCTTACCTTTCCTTTGTAATCCTACACCTCTTCAATCCTAACCACATTATACCTTTATCCATATGATCAGATGATTTGTATTATTATCTCTAGAATCCTTCGATAAATTGTTCTGTTACATGATCCAAACATAATAATATTTTTCTTCCTCATCAAAAACCCTTGATCGAAATCATTAGATTATATATCTTCATTTTTATGGATTCCTTTAATCTATATAATCATAGAATCAATGATAAAAATGGAAAAATATAATATAAATTACAAGGAAAACATCGCCCAATATTAGATCTTATCTAATATTCATAGAAGGAAAATCTAAACTGATCAAAAGTAATATCTAAGAAATAGTGTGTTTCATAGTATCAAGATTACATGAGACATTTTTAGCATAAAGTTGCATCCTTCTTCTCTATAAATCAATGAATATATATGTTGACTTAATTGTCAAAAACTCCAACATTAAAATTATTATTTCTTCATAATCAGTTGTAAATGCATATGAAGATTCATTAACATCTATCGATGAACTTATGTTGATGTTTCACCCCATGATACAATTATTATAGAACCACTATAAATAAATGTCTTTCATTTGATGAGTGTAATCATTCAGGTTACTAAAGCTTAATGAATTTTTATAATTTGATATTTATAGTTCTATAAATTTAAAATTTGGTTCTATATATAATAGATAACTGAAAAATTAATTTTAAATTAAACTCATGTGAGGTGTATTTTGATTTTAAAAACAATTGATTCAAGTTATTAATTAACTAAAAAATAACAATCCTTTTTTTAAATTTTAAGACGCATATGAAAAACTGATTACAAATACTAAAATTTAATAAAAGAACTCACTGTAATATTAAATGGAATAAATTTCTCCCAATTTGACTTATATCATTCAAAATAACTCATTAGATTTAGAAAAATAAGAAATAAATTCCACTGGGTAAATATTTCTTTAAGAAAACATCTCAAGTATCCCCCTTTTTTAAAATATTCCAATTTCTTAAAAGTATATATTATTTTCTTACCCTTAAAAAGTGAAAATTTTCCCATCTTTAAATTTTCTAAAATTTCCAATAAAATTTATTTTCCCTTTTTGAAAAAAAATATAACTTATAATTAATAGCTTCCATTTTCCTTTTATTCTCATTTTTTGTCATATTTTTATCATTTATAGTTTTTAAAATATTCAAGGGAAAAGTAGAAATCTAAATCTTTTAGAAAAAATATATATTTGCACCTTAAATATTCAATGAAAGTATAGGGAAAAAAATATTTAATTTTAGAATATATTTTATAAGATATTGAACTTACAAGGATTTATCTTCTATGGATCATATGATATTTTTCATTTTTTGGTTATTTTAGGAAAAAAATATTCAATTTTAGATTTCTTATCATTAATTAAATGTTATTTTATATCAACATACTAAAAATATATCTTTAATTATATATATATATATATATATAATATTTTAAGAATAAAAATTATAGTTATGTTAAACTTGTTTACATAAACTAAAAAAATATCCTATTTTAAAATTAGAGAATAAATAAAATAAAATATAAGAAATTAATAGAAGATAATATCCCCTCCAATTTTAGACAGAGTTTTTCAATATCATGAGATATATTACACAATAAATAGATTGAAGATCACTTTATGTCGATCATTCCTAATATATAATTTATTTTTATTTTTATTACAATTTAATGTTTTCGTAAAAATATGAACACAATATTTTCTAGTTTATATGAAGTTAAGAATAAAATCACCCTTTCATGTGTGATCCCTATGGAAATGGTTTATTATTACTATTTTCTTTTCTATTGAGTGATGTGTTGGTTTATTATATAATATGATCACACTTATAGTGTCAAATAAGTGGAATTTGAGATTTAAGATTATGTTTGTGGGCCTTGGAATCAATTCAAGACATGGCAGTGAGGACTTCATCCTTATTGAAGGGGTCGGAGGGTCTCCCACCACACCATGGCCACTTGATATAGAGTGGGTGGATAAACATTAGTCAGTGTTTTATGAACTTTTATTATCTTTCATTTTCCTCAGTTGTTCCCATTTTTTATATTCAATAAAAGGGGTCTCTAAGCCCCAATCTTTCCTAAAAATATCATAAACTAATAAATTGCATGTTTTCTCAACTAATTTAAATTTGTGTTACTATATTAGAAAGAAAATAAAATATAATAATTCTTCAATGTCTCAAACAATTTCCCTATATAGGTTATGCTTCTTGACATATCCTGACTAATACATTTCCTCATAGCATATAGAAATGAAAACCTACAAATTGGTGAGACCAGACACATTTAATGGGAAAACATAAGTGATAATAATAAAATATCATAAGTGATAATAGTATGAGCATAAATAATTATGAAGGAATGGAAAACCAAAATAATGAAACAATAGAAAGAAAGTGTAATATTTATATATCCATTGATTGTAGTGGAAATAAATATTTAAAATAGACCAGATCACTAGTAGCATACTGATGATATGCATAATTAAGGAAATAAAATACCATTCCCTAATCCAAGATATCATTATCATATACATCATGATCTTACCGTTAAGTCTTAAGGTCTATGCAGTATTTTTTTCTGGTCATGCATATAACAAAATACTCAAGATATATTTTCTCATGAGACCTATCAATTAATCTAGGTGGTATTGTAACATCTAGTGATAATTAGGTCTAATCTAATCATTATATAAAGTAAATAATACATTATACAACACATATTAATCATGCTTTAGTAAAAAAACATCTGCCTTGAAATAACATGTATAAATATTTTAATCATTTCCCTAATAAATAAATGGAATACATTTCTTAGTAATAATCCCTCAAACTAACACTGTATAGAGTAATGATTATATTATTAAGACATTATTTTCTCTTAATCAGTAAATTTAATAGTGTATTGGTGAATTCCATTAAAATAATATAATTAAAAATTTGGTATTTGGAACGGAATGGCATTGAATGAAAATTAATTCCTATAAAAAGTGAATGATTTTTTATGATAAAAGAAGTAATGGATTTCCTTAAACATAATAAAAAAATAAAATTGTATTAATGAATTTATAAGGTGATACCTGAAATATAATCTAAGGTTATAAACAACCATGCTTGGAATAAAAAAGTCCTAAAATCGTCATTATAACTCAATGAAGGGTGTTTAGTTTTCAAAACCCCTTACAATTTTTCTATCCTTTGATTCAAAATCCATTTGAGTAAAGAACATTATAAATAACATAAATACCCATTAATTAAAATATTATGAAAAAATTAATTTATTTGTTAGAAATTACACTATATTAGATATATCATGGTTCAAAATATAAAAAAATTATCAATATATTAAATTTGACACAAAGAACCCATTACCTTAATTCATAATGTACACTAAAGCACTTGAGTATCACTTATAAAAAAGTAACTACAATAATCACATATTTTAGAACCATATTAAAATATATAAACATTTATAAACTAAATTTACAATTATTATTTTCAAGAATATTATTTAATCATTATCAATTTTTTATATTTGGTGTCAGTAATCTTGATTATTATCAAGTAGTTTCCTAATATAGATGGTGTTCTTCATTATTACACCAAAAGTTAATAATTCACATATCATAAATGGTGTTGGTAAAGATAACTTATACATATTTAAAATGTTATATATATTATCCCATTTTTTGAGAATATTAAAAATTTACAATGGTATTAGAGTTTTAATTTTCTAGAAGGGAAAAATATTAAATTATGATTTAGAGAAGAATTATTAGTGTTTGAATGCATAGAAATATTATTTTTAAATATTTTTTTACAATGGAGAGGTGTATTAGTTTTTATATTGATTTTTTGATTTATTGGACTTCTAAATATTGGTTTTTTGGATGCCAAAGGAAGGTAGGATGTAAGAGAATGGTTTGTGCTATGTGTCACATCAAATACGTGTCCCTGTTGGGGTAAGACATGGTTTATAAAACCTCGAAACATGGGCTACATATCCATGTTAGAAATACAATATGATTTAATAGTTGATTAACATGGGCTAAATTATGTTTATATAACTATTCACCTAGTTTTGTGAGGTCATGTGCCATTGAAAAACAGCTTTACATGGTTGGTGTAGAGTTAGTCAAATCGTAGGACCCACCCATGAACCCTATTAAAATGGGTGAATTGAAATATTTTACCCTTTCATATTTTAAGCCAATTACATTATTTTCCTACATTTATCACACAAAAGCTCCACCGTGGGGAGATCTCATCTTATCCATTTCCCAGGCTCGGAGAGATCATCATCATACAAACTCTGGATCGAATGGTGTTTGATATGTTGGAATCATAGAGGTAGGTCAGTGGTTTATGTTTCGTATATTCTTTATTTTTCTTGATATAGTGAATTTTATTTTCAAATGAGATTATATTCCATTTTTTAAAAGTGTTTCTAAATTCTCATTATATATCTCATTCCATTTCAACCCATAGGCCAATATTTAATGGATAAGGTTTCTTAAGCATGATGTAGGTAGTATATATGGTTTTCCCTTAATTTTTTTTCATTTATGAAATGCACCATTGTTCAACATGATATAAAAAATGGGTTTATCTAAAAATATTTCATTCGTGATTTATTTTTCATAGACCATCATAAGGATATTCACTCAAAACTTTTTATATAGTTGGAGATCAAAAACATCAACCCAAACTACCAATTATGTTGATTTTAACTGAATTCTAATAACTAATTTAGCCTACCGTAAGAATGAAACAATCATTGGGTGAGATGATATTTCCACATTCTAGTGGAATTTAATAAAAGAATTTAATGAATGGTAATATTTATGGTCATATAATTTCCTATTGTTATTTTATAAATGAGTTGATTAAATAAATAATTCGAGAATAATTGTAATGCATCATGTATATTTTCATTTCCAATTTTTATCACTTTTGAGAGATTTTATAAAAGGTATATGATGAATTGTAAAATGGTTTGGATAAACTACCTAGTCTTTAATTAATTACTTTATGCTTGACAAAAATAATGTACTAACCAAATATAGTCAACTAAATTGAACCATAATTGATTAATGGATTTAATCACAGTGATACTAAATTGTTATAGATGTTTCCTGTGGCCTATGATTAATTATTAAAATAAATTTTGTTTTTTATTATAGTATTAATTGAGATATAATTGGGTTTTGATACATAGTTACATTGGTAATATTATAAGGCATATTTAAATGAGTGAATTAATAACTATTAAGTTATTTTGGACACAACACTCCTAATCATTTACTAGAAATTATTAGACATGGAGATCTCCATTATTTATATGAAATTATAGGACATTTTCATCCACATAATAGGATACAATTATCATACTAATTCATTTGAAATTATAATACATAACATTCCTCATCATAGGACCAAACATGAAACACCATGTGTTCTTATGAATTTATTTTTTTGAATAAATTAAATTTCTTTGATATATTGTGATACACGTCACATAGAGTTTGAACTGACCATGAAAAACTAGAAATATTATTTTTTGAATAAGATTTTTATTACCTTATATTAAATATATATATATATGAATAATCATATCTAAATTTTAAATATTGATAATAATGGTTTTAAATTAAAAACATATTGATAACAACTACTTAATATTTTATGAAGTCTATATATGTTTCGAAAATAGTATTCTGTTTATTTTGTAGACAAAGAAATTAAAAATTGTAAAAAATTGAAATTAATAGGATAAAATAAAATTAATTGTCGAAATAATCATGTCATTATTATATTACGTTTAATTTTAGTGATTTTTCTAAAAATGTTAATTTTTCAATGAATAGTGAAAATAATTATTTTTATTTAGAGTTTTTATTTCTTATATACATTTATAGAACATAAAAATTATTTTAATATTGTTCTAAACATAAAATTACATTATTTATATTTATATTAATCTAATTTATTTTTTTGGAGTTTTTTCATTATTGAACTTTTAAATTACTGTTTTTAAAACATTTTAACATTTTTTCGTTAAAACCCTACTGTCTCGTTGCATCTGTGGATTTAATTTTAAATTAAAATTTTCCACATATATGGTAATTTTTTTTATAAATTGACTCCATATTTTGAATAATCTTAATTGATATTATTTAATTATTTAAACTTAATTTTTTACCATAATGAATATTAAAAACAGTAAACCAATATTTTCTTTAGTTGTGTTGAAATGGGTTTTTCTGGGATAAGGTCAAAAAAGATATGGGTTGAAAATGATTCATAAATTTTAAAAACTCTATTTTATATCCATATTTAGACCTAATATTTCTATTATTGGTAATTTTCCATTTATGAGGCTATTTTCATGTGAAAAACATAGGTACGCCATTTTCATTTCAAGCAAATGTTCCACTCACCTCACTTATAAATTTCCAAATCATATCCTCACCTCTTTACACATAAAAAACCCTTTTTTATAATAACTACCAAAATCACTTATTTAATAACATAATCACATCTATGAATCCTTATTTTTATGAGCAATTCATTGAAATAATCCATTTTCTGCAAACTAAAAAAATATTTTTTAGGGAATAGGTAATGTCCCTAATGGAGTATTAATTTTATTTATTCATAAAACTAAATCATTTATTATTAAACCATTATGATATAATATCCTCAATATATTTGATATAATCAGATGTTATTATTTATATTTTATGACCTGTATCTATCTCAACTTCCATCAAATGGGTTAAAAATAACCATTCATGTGTATGATGGACTACCGCCTTGCGAAACGATATTATTCATTTTCTATCACCACTTATCACAACAAGATAAAAATATGCATTTACTTTGTATATATTCTATTTATGAAATTATTATACACATATAATTATTGTATCACGTTTACCATTTAGCTTTCTATTCTATGGGAATGAAATAATGTCACTCATGTGTACAAAAGACTACCATGTTATGATGTGATGTGATTCATTCATGCTTTACATGGATGGTAAGTAGGATGGTGTTGGTCAGAGTAGATGAATCAAAAGGGGGGATAATTGAGTATCTATAAAAATTTCTGTTAAAATTGATTCTTTAAAATAATATCCCCCTATTATAATAAAATCAATGTTAGTTTGTAGTGAATATAAATAAGTCTTAAATGTTCAATTCATTTCTCAGAATATCGATTAGTTCTCAGTTTTAAAAATCTAAATATTGATCAAACTTTTGAATCTAATCTATTAATTCATAAAAGATATAAATACTTTCTAAACTAACTATCAAAGTTTGGATTATTTTAATGCAATAACTACATAACTTATATGAATTTAAGACAAATGGAACAGTAGTTAAAACAAGAGGTTCAGTCTCAATATGAGACTCAGTCCTCTCCACTTGGTGATCTCCTTCCACCAAGCAGTTTATATTAATAAACTTTTGATCCACACCTGGGATCGGGGATCAGAACAGCAAACAAGGTTGTCTAGGTCACGCTTGACCTCTACCACAGTTATTTGTGTGAAAATAATAAATAGATCACACAGGATCTCATCCACAGTTCTATGTGGGATACAAGTGTATGGGGGGATTGAGAGTGAGGATATTTTGTTATCCACTAGTTTAGCTCAGGAGAAAGTGTGTGATATCCAAAAAGATATACACATTGATAAAATACTTATGATAAGAACACACCAGAGTCATGAAATAGAATAGGGTTTAGAATTATCTGTGTGTTTTGCAGCAATGCTCTCGATTCAATGGATGTTGAAGAAATGATATTTGAGTCCTGACCTGAATGTAGTCTTCTGAACAGAGTGTCACAATTTCTGGTGAATGTGTTCATCTCTTCTTTGTGAGGATGTTCATCAAGCTTTAGTAGGTAGTTGATAGGTGATCCCAAGCTTCAAGTTTCTCTCTTTTTCTATATTCTAGGTTCTTATAGTCTATATTTCAGTGTGTTCTTCAAGCTCTATGAGTATTTGTATATCTCTATGTATCCGTGTATTTGGAGCTCTGATTGAAGTCCTTTTATAATTCAAGATCCACTAGGCATGAAGATCTCTGCACATACATGCACCTTGTACTATCTACATATAGTTCAACAGATAACATTAAATAATTTCAAAAACATTATTTCTCTAAATAAGACCGTTAGAAATAAATCTGAATAAATAAAATTGAAATAGTTATTTATTACTATCGGTGAGTCATCTTCAGTTTGTTGTATTCGGTTTGGAAACATCGGTACTTCATCTTCGGTGTGTCATTTTTGGTTGGTCAAATATGGTTTGTCATCATTTGTGGGTCGAATTCGATCTATGATCTTCAGTGTGTCAACATCGGTCTGTCATCATCGGTGTGTCGACTTCGGTCTGTCGACTTCAGTGTGCCGACATCAGTCTATCATCTATGGTGTGTCGACTTCGATCTATCCTCTTCAATGTGTCGAGCATCGGTGCGTCATCTTCAGTGTGCTGAACATCGGTGTGTTGAACATTGGTGTGTCAAGCATCGGTGTGCCGAACATCAGTGTGTTGAACATCGGTGTGTAAAACATCGGTGTATCCAACATTGGTTTGTCAAACATTGGTGTGTCAAACATCTGTGTTAGGGAATCTAAAAATGTTATGATGTTTCTTTATTACACAAATCATTAAAATATTATGTGTTATCAAAAAATAAATGTATAAATACACTTGTAAACATATTTATTTAGGATTATAGGTTATTGACTTATATAAGAATGTTTTTTGGTATGACACAATTTATTTACTTAGAGATATTAAACTGGAAAAAAGAGTAGAGTCTGTATATTGACATTATTTCTAATTATTTAAAATAAATAATCATAGAGGGTCCAACAATCTACCCCTATTTGATAATCACTAATATGGGAATACCTGCAAAAATATATAGAATAAAGATAGCTTGACATATCATACAACACTGAATGTAATTATCCAATATAACTAATGTCTTTACTTGTATGAATTACTAAAACGAAGCTCCCCCTCAGTAAATGGATTAAGGTGAGTACATTCCATGTGTCCTTAACCAAAAAATCTCCCCCTTAGATAAATAATGTATTCCTTATTTAATCCCCATTTTGGAATTAGCAAAAAAAAGAAAAAACAGTAAGGAGAAATAACAGAAAAGATGGACACCATATATATTTTCATTAAGAGGCATAAGAGTACATGTAAAACAAAATGATCAAATCCCTATCAAAAAAATACAATCCATCACTAAGTCTTTGGATACTGTGGGGATTTTCCTTTTTGTGAAGGATCCGATGGAGAAGAAGAAGGATTGGTTGTGGTAGAAGGAAGAGGTGGACTGAAGATAACACTAGGTAGGGAAACACCTGTAGGAATAGTGGCTACAAGGATATGCCGCCTTTCGGAAAAAACACGACCGGGAGGTTGCTCTGTGATGATCAGAAAAATCTAGGAAAGAGCCTGAGAGACAGTCATTGGAGCTACAGGCCAAGAGGCAGTACCAATTGAAGCTGCTGGAGGGACCACAATAGCCTCATCCTGAACATGAAAATAAGGTTTGACCAGGTTGATGAAGTCATTAATTATTTCACCACCATATTTTCTGGCTTTCTCAAAGTCATCCTTATTTTTCATAAAATTACTCATCAAAGGGGTAAACTTCTTCAATTAATGGACTTTCTTCTAGAATGATTCTGTGAATGGAGGAATTCTATGATTTTCTTCAAGAAATATGAAGCTACTCATGAGATCATAGATCGTATAATTCATAGTGATATAATTATCCTCCTTTTCCCGAATCTGTTTCTGAGCTGCAGAGGCTTCATTTGTGCACTGGCTTACCATATTTTAGACAAGGTCTGTATTTTGATGTACTTTTTCAAGAGTTTCTTTATCTGAAACACTATAATTTTTTTGAAGTTCCTCTCTCATCACAACCTTGAGAGACTCCAAATGAGCAACCACACTTTTCCCACTCCTAGAACTGGTTGGTCCAGTCAACATTTTTCCTAGCTCTTCTTTCAAAAATATCAGATCTACACTGAAGAGATGAGTCACCATGTTCTTAAAAAAATCTATAACACCACTAAAGGGGGTCTTGAAGTCTGAGGTTAAATTATTTAACCCATTTCACATCTTTCTTACTTTTTCTCTTAGTAAGGTATTGTGTCTAATGACGGTTTCTAACATAGTAATGAGATTTGGTTGAATATCCTAGATCACTATTCATTATATATTCATTGCATCAGCTTATGAAATACCTGATGAAGAGGAGGAATCACTTTTGAATCCCAATGAAGCTATCACAGACACACATATAGCATTTTTAAATTTCTCCAAATCAGCCTTAGTGACATAGTCACTGGTCCCAGACTGTGCTACTGGCTCTACTGCTGGAGGTGTAGCTGGTGGAATAGGTGCAGTATGTTCTGGTTCATCCTGGACTTGTAGAGTAGAAGGAGGAGGTACCCTCTCCTCATCTGATTCATACTCTAAACCGAAAGGAATGTATCCTGGATCATTATTCAACTCTCTAGTACATGTCTAATCTCTCTACTAAACAATATCAATTACGATCCTTCTTATCTAAGGATCATGAACAACATCATCATCAACAACTTCTTCATCCTGGTTTCCAGCCATAATAACTAGTCTGGGAACAGGAACCAACTAAACTTCAGATTCTGCTTGTGCTCTAGCTACTTCAGCTTCACTAGGAACTTCCTCAATTATAGGCACTGAAACAACATCTTCTTCCTCTTGGCCATCATCCATAAGATCATTCAATTCCTGAATGATCTATTGATTTTCAGCGTTAGGAAGGGGTGATATGTCCTCATGTTCAGCATCTTGATGACCAACTGACAGTTGTTCAACCTGCTTAACACCCTCACCAGCTCCATGTATAGATTCCTCACTGGATCTGTCAACCATTTGTAGTCCCATTTCTATAGATTCACTCACATTCTCATCATTTCCTCCTTTATCAACATCATCATCTGATTCCTCATCTGATTTACTGACATAGACTTCAACTCAAGTAACATCAGCTTCTTCCTCATCCTCATCACCTAACACTGATTCTCTTAAGGGTAAGTCCAAAGGTGGACTAGCAGGTCCATAAGACATGTCTTTAAAAAAAATTGAAATTTCAGGATCACTCATATCATCAAAAGGAGATCCTTATTCTCTTGGAACTTCATGGTCTCCTTCCTCATCTGAATAAACTGGAACCTCTCCTGGTTTGCGACCTAGTTCAACATGATCTTTTGGTCTGGTAGGATGGTCAAGTAGATTGAAATCTTCGTACAGCCTTTCCTCATCTCCAACCCAACTTCTCTTACATGGGTTTGAGAATATTTTTATCATCTTACAAATGTTTTTTTGAAGACAAAAACTACTACAATCATTTATCACTTCATCCCCCTCTTCAACAAAATCTACTCTTTTCAACATGGTAGAAATCATCCTTAGATAGTACAAGTAGGATCCCTTCTTGGATACCTTAATTATATCAGAGATATGAACCACTATATACCTACACATTTTCACTTTTATTCCATGTTTCAAAAAATAGATCAAGAATACATTATGATACTTCACATCAGAGAAGTCTCCCTTGGGAAGATTTGATGTCATATGAACTTAAAAAAGCAGTCTTACTTCTCCTTCGAATTCATTTGAAATAGTCCTCTTAGATTATCCATTTCCAGTCAGCTCATATAGAGCATCTTCATAAGACAAAAAATTGGATGAATGTGGAATATTACCTTGATAGTCTTCATAGACACATTCATGAGGCATTTCTAAGCATTCATCCCATTCATTAAATAAAAAATCCATCTCCTTTCCCTTTACCACAGACTTCATCTTTGATGCCTCAACTTCATCCAGGGATATCTTCAAATGTTGATAGACCTCATGCACTAACTGGGGATAATATGTTCTTTCATTGTTGGTGAACCAACTGATCCATCCTTGAGATTCCAGCACTTTTAACAAAAAATGATTTTCATAACAGAAGACACTCAGTGGACACCTCTTTTTCAGCTGTAACCACTCGGTTTTCCAAGAGAGATTTCACAGTCCCCCTAGAATTACCTTTCTGACGCTTAGGAGAAGGATATTTGTTAGGTTCTTTTATTGCACGCATGGTCTTTTCCATGACCAGGATTTGGATTCCAACAGTGTTGAGAGGTAAAGAGTCGAGAAAGAGAGTAACAAAAGGTAGAAAGCTTTTCAGTAGAGGGGAAGGTGAATGGTTGGGATGGATTAAACTAAATATATCATTTACGGATTGTAGATTGTAAATCATAAAAATTTAAATGCAGAAAATTGAGAATAAAATAACAATTTTTTATAAAAAAAGAATGAATTTATGAAAGAAAAATTAATAACTACATCAGTGGAAATGAATCAGTTTCAGGTATTGGTTTTATGAATCAGTTTCAAGAATCATGTTCAAGAGATTAGTTTCAAGGATTAGATTCAATAGATCAGTTTCAAGGATTAGTTTCTATAGATCAGTTTCAAGGATCAATTTGACAACATCAGTTTCTAGTATCATTTTGATAAGATCGGTTTCAAGGATCGGTTTGACAAGATCGGTTTCAAGGATCGGTTTGACAAGATCGGTTTTATGGATCAGTTTGACAAGATCAGTTTCAAGGATCCTCTACTGATTTATCATTCCTAGTTCATGTTTGATGTATTTAATCCTCTCATTGTTTAGGGGTTTATTGAATATATCAGCAAGATGATGTTCAGTCCCAATAACTCAAGTGTTATATATCCTTTTTGATAATGATCTCTCAAAAGTAATGTCTTATACCAATATGCTTTATTCTAGAATGATAAACAGTATTTTTAAAAATGTTAATAGCACTTGTGTTGTCATAGTATATAGAGATATGTCTGAATTGAAATCCATAGTCTAATAAGGCTTGTTTTTATCCACAAGATGTGTGCACAACAACTACTCTCAGAAATGTATTCAGCTTTAGCAGTTGATAATGCAACCAAATTTTTCTTTTTACGGCACCATGATATTAGTTACTTTACCAAAAACATACATGTTCCAGAAGTACTCTTTCTATCTAACTTACATCCACCAAAATCAACATCTGAATAACTAATAAGATCCAAAGGATGTCTTTTAGGATGGAACAATACTATGTTAGTTGTATACATGATGTATTTAACAATTCTTTTAACACTATTTAGGTGTGACTCTTTAGGGTTTGCTTTAAATCTCACACACACACACACACACTAAACATAATATCTGACCTACTAGCTATTAAGTATAGAAAACTCCCTATTATTCCTCTGTTACCAGTTTTATCAACTATTTTTTTATTTTCATCCAGATCTAATTTATATGTAGAACTCCTAGGGGTTTCACTACTCTTAATGATATTAAAGCCATATCATTTATAAAGATATTTTGTGTACTTACATTGATTTAAAATAATACCTTTTTATTTTGAAAAATTTGAAATCCAAGAAAATATTTAAGTTCACCCATTAAACTCATTTCACACTCACATTGCATTATGTTTGAAAAATCATTACATAAATAATTTTTAAAAGATTCAAAGATAATATCATCTACATATATTTTGTCTATTAAAACTTCTTTCGAAACACTTTTTATAAATAATGTAGGATCTATATGTACTTTTGTAAAACATTTAGAAATAAGAAAATTACGTAACCATTCATACCAAGCTCTTGGAACCTATTTCAAACCATATAAAATTTCGATAATTTGAACACGTTATTCGAAAAATGTGGATTTGAAAAACCTAGGGGTTGTTCAAAAAAAACATCATCAATTTTATAACTATTTATGAATGCACTTCTAACATCTATTTGATAATGTTTTAAATTCATGTGTGCTACATAGGAAAGTAATATCCTAATTACCTCAAGTCTAGATACTAGTGCAAAAGCCTCTTCATAATCAATTCCTTCTTGTTGATTATATCCTTGTGAAACTAATCTATATTTATTTCTTACAATATTCATAATCTACCTTATTTATAAACAACCATTTGGTTTATATGGTCAATGGATACTTAGTTCTATCTACAAGTTTCCAAACATTATTTATTTTAAATAGATTAATTTCTTCTTGCATGGACACTTCACAAAATTCATCATTGACTGCATCATTGATATTTTTATGTTCATGTTGTGACAAGAAGGCTTGATGTTCAACCTGGTACTTCTCAAGGATGATTTTCATTGTGTTCCTCTATTTAAATCTCTGACAACATCATTTAGGGGAGGATTTTTAAGGGTCCTAGTTGATCTACAGAAAATAGAACTTGATATTTTAGGCTGTTCATGTTGATTTGGTTCACTGTGGTTAGGATGTGGAGGATTTCTAGAACTGTATGTTTTCCCAAATTCCTTCACATGATGATTTGAAGTTGTATCCTTAATGTCCAGATTGTACATATCCTCTATAATATTTTCTAGTGAGGTCATGGGCTCATGTGTATTGACTTCATCAAACATGATGTGTACAGATTCCACCACGCATTTGGTTCTCTTATTAAAAACTCTATAGGCTTTGCTTGATATATAGTATCCATGAAAAATTCCTTCATCACATTTGGAAGTAAATTTATCTAAATTATATTTTGTATTTAAGATATAAACATTACATCTAAGCACTTTAAAATAACCTAATTTGGGTTTCCTTTTATTCCACAACTCATAAAGAGTTTTCTTAAGAATTGGTCTAATTAAGATTTTGTTTATTGTGTAGCAAGCGGTATTAACAGATTCATCCTAGAAATAAATGGGTAGATCATATTCCTTGTGCATAGTCCGGCCAATTTCTTGTAAGGTTCTGTTTCTTCTTTGTACCACACCATTCCGTTGAGGTATTCTAAGTGCAGAGAAGTAATTATTATAACCATTTTGTGAGAAAAAAGCCCCAAAATCTTGATTCTCAAACTCACGACCATGATCACTACATAAGGATTTAATCTTAAATCCACTGATATTTTCTACGGTCCTAGCATACTTAGTAAAGTATAAATAGGATTCACTTTTATGATCCTAGTAAACGGTCCAGGTATACCTAGATAAATAATATAAAAGAACATAAACATAGTTCTTCCCATTGATACTTGAAACTCTAGATGATCCAAACAAGTCCATGTAAACCAACTCAAGCGGTTGATAAGTAGATACATCTTTCTTTGGTTTGAAAAAGATTTTATGTTGCTTTCTATTTTGATGAGGATTACATACATTATTTTCTAGAAAGTCTAATATGGGTAAGTATCTAACTAATCCTTTTCTAGTTAACTTCCTATCAGAGTGTATATTATAATGACCTAGACTTCTATTCTAGAGACAGGACACTTTGTGAAAGGCATTTAGACAAGAGACATTTTGTGAGTCTTGTGTGTCTATATTTATAGCAGATACAATATAATTTCTAAAAGTAGTTAACACTAATTCATTTTTGGCATCAAAAACACGACATACATAATTTATGAATTTAATATTAAATCCATCATCACAGAGTTGAGATATACTAAGCAGGTTATACTTCAGTCCATCAATATATATTAATTTAGAAATTTAAATAGAGTTAGGGTTACCAATTTGGCCTCGGATGATAATTTTTCCATTACCATTGTCACCAAATGTGACATGTTCTCCATCGATCTTGATAAGGCTTATAAATATTGAAAAACCCCCTTTCATTTTTCTTGAACACCCACTATCCAAGTACCACTGTTTTTTGTAGGAACACTTTAGGTAGTTTTCCAACAAAACAGATTAACCAATAAATGACTTTGGTACCCATATTTTTCTAGGTCCACATACATTATTGATATAAACCTTAGGAACCCAAAATTGCCTTATGGGTTTCCTATATGTAGAATATAGAGTGTTTGAAAAATAAACTCTATTTGGTCCTAAATAATTGTATATAGTACATGAATTTGTGGAACTGGAACTTGCAGTACAACTCTTGTTTTTGAAAAAGGAAGAAGGTTTTCCAGATTTGGGTAAAAAATGTGTTTTGGTTAAATTCTTTTGAACAGGTTGATATCCTATCCCAGAAGTATACTTAGGAGATATTTTTTTACCAAGAATTTTAGAAAGAGTATTTTTTCCATCATTAAACTTTTTTATTACTGTCTACATTTGTTTATTAGACATTTTAAACTCATTTTTTTCCTTGAGCAGTTGAGTATTTTTCTCCTTCTTAGTTGTATTTTTAGATTTACTAGTCACAATTAGAGAATGTTGTTTATTCAATGATTTATACTTTTCTTTCAACTCATTAAATGTTTCTTCTCACATGTTGCAATATTCGAAAAATTCATCATTTGTCATATTTTTAGAATCACTTTCATAATAATAAGAATTATCTGCAAGAGGTTCTACGGTTACCTCAGATGTGTTTGTAATGAAACACATATTATCCATATATTTCTCATATTGAGGAGATCCAAACACACTTGATCTATCCTATGAGGTACTCCAGGTTTCCTTCATTGCTTTCTTATACCTTTTATCCTTATTTTAATTATTTTTCATGTATTTTATCTTTGGGTATTCAGCCTTGACATGTCCTTTCCTTTTACATTCATAATAGTTTATCTCTTCTAATTTACCATTTCTCTTCCACTTCATTTTATAATTTCCCTTATTATCATTCATTCCTTTGTAACTGGGCTTTTTGAAAAACATCTTCGTCCTATAGAATTTCTTGAATCTTCTTGAAAACGTGGCCATTTCGTCATCAATATCTGAAGAGACTTCATCACTGCTTGAGCTTTTGATAGTATCCTGAACTGTCTCTTTGTCTTTACTTTTGGATGAAGTTATATTGAAAGCTATGGAATTTCATTTTTGTTCATCCTCTTCTTGATTTACCTTAAATTGTTCTTCATACATCATTAATTTTCCAATCAATTCCTTCACTTGCATCTTACCAATATCACATGATTCTCTAATAGACACAGATTTTCTACTCTATCTTTCTATTAAGAATCGCAGAATCCACATGATCTACTTTTTGGCTGTTACTTCTCATCAGAAAGAAATCATTATATTCATAATTTTATTGAACCTGAGATACATATCAGAAATTGACTCATCAGGCTTCATTCTAAAGTTATCGTATTTGATATTATAAGTATTCAATCTAATTTCTCTAACATTAGATGTTCGTTCATCAGAAACAGAGAGAGTATCCCAGATTTCATGTGTAGTTTTACAAGAATAGATACGGTTAAACTCTTCATATCCTAGTGAACAGTACATAGAATTCATTTTTTTACAATTATTGTTATATACAGTCTTGGTAGGTTCATCCCAAGTGTTTCTAGCAGTTTCAAGTGTTGCATATTTACTTTCAATAGAAGTCCAGGTTTTAAATATCATTCTTTCTAGATGTATTTTCATTTTAAGCTTCCAATGAGCATCTTTAGTTCCATTAATGAAAGATGGTCTATTAATAGAATCCCATTCTAATCTATTTTCCTCGATAAATGTTGTAAATGAATTTCAAAAGGATAAAAATTTAGAAATAATATAAATTTTAAGATCTTGGAAACACAATTATAATCACAGTTGACACGATTTGAAAAACAAATAAAACTTTCAAAACCCTCTGATACCAAACGTTAGATGAAGTAGATGACCCAAGAGGGTGGTGAATTGAGTATCTATAAAAATTTATGTTCAAATTGGTTCTTTAAAATAATATTCCCCTATTATAATAAAATCATATTCATTTTGTAGTGATTTTATATAAGTTCTAAAAGATAAATTAGTTTCTTTAAAGATTTATTAGTTATTATTTTTTCCAATCTAATGTTTAGTCAAAATTTTGAAACTAATATATTAAGTCAAAATATATATAAAAACTTCCTAAAATAATTATCATAGTTCAGTTTATCATAATAAAATAAATAAATAACAGATAAGAATATAAGAAAAATGGACTTGCGGTTAAAATAAGAGGTTCAATCTCAAGCTGAGACTTAGTCCTCTCTACTTGGTGATCACCTGCCACAATGATGTTTATATTGATAAAATTTTTATCCAAACACTGGATCAGGGTTTAATACATCATGTAAGGCATTATAGGTCACACTCAACCTCTACCACAGTTATACATTGTAAAAACAAATAAACAGATCACATAGGATCTCTTCCACAGCTCTACATGAGATATAAGGTTAAGAAGGGATTGAGAGTGAGGATAATTTGTTATCCTCTAGTTTAGCTCAGGATACAGTGTGTGGGATTCAAACAGATATGCACACTACTCAAATAGTTCTGATAAGAATAAAATAGAGTTATAAAGGAGAATAGGGTTTAGAATTCTCTTTGTATTGTGCAGCAATGATCTAGATTCAATGGATGTTGAGGAAATGATATTCAAGTCCTCTTCTGAAAGTTGGCTTCAGAACAGAGTGTCACAGTTTCTTGTGAAAGTGTTCACCTCTTCTTTGTGATGATTTTCAGAAAGATTCTGTAGGTAGTTGATAGGTGAGATCAAGTTTTGAGTTTCTCTCTTTTTAAATATTTTTAGTTCGCACTCTCTAAATTTTAGCATTTTCTATATGCTCTATGTGTATCTGTATATCTCTACGTATCCATATTTTTAGAGCTCTGATTGAAGTCTTCATATACTTCAAGATCCACTATGCATGAAGATCTCCGCACATGAATGTACCTCGTACTATCTAGGCATAGTCCTACAGACAACATTAAATAATGTCAGAAATATTAATTTGTCTCAATATGACTGTTAGAAATAAATTTGAATTAATGAAATCAAAACAGTTTTTTATGACTATCGGTGAGTCATATTCGGTTTGGTAACATCGGTATGTCATCTTCAGTTTGTCATCTTCGGTGTGTCAACTTCGGTATGTAATCTTCGGTGTGTCAACTTCTGTCTATCATCTTCGGTGTTTCGACTTCGGTATGCCATCTTCGGTGTGTCGAATTTGGGCTGTCATCTTCAGTGTGTTGACTTCGGTTTGTCATCTTCAGTGTGTCGTCTTTGGTATGTCATCTTCGATGTGTCGTACGTCGGTGTTTCATCTTTGAGGTGTATAATATGGGTGTGTTGTGCATCGGTGTGTCGAACATGGGTGTGTTGGATATCGGTGTGTCGAACAGAGATGTGTCAAACATCGGTGTGTCGAACATTGGTGTGTCGACCATAAGTGTGTCGAACCTCGATGTCAGGGAATCTAAAAATGTTAGGAAGTGTATTTCTTACAGAAATAATTACAAGACTAAGTGTAATCCAAAAATATATGTATAAATACACATGTAAACATATTTATTCATGAATATAGGTTATTTACTAATTTAAATAAATTTTTCTATATGACATAATTGATTTTCGTAGAGATATTAAAATGGAATGAAAGAGTAGAGTCTGTATATTGAAATCGTTAGTGATTATGAAAACTAAAAAAATCATAGAGGGTCCAACAGATCGGTTTAATGATAATATATGATATTTATGAAATAAATTATTTTAATGGTAATATATTATTAACCATTATTTTTTTTAATTCTTTGATAAAATGGAAATAGCATTCCTGCATATGTACGACCGACCATCTCTGTGAACAATGCATTTCCTTTTCAGTCTCTAACTTATATGGATTAATATAAATAAAAATATGTTGAATACATATATATATAATATTTATATCATGTTTAAAATTAAATAGATTAATGAACCATGAAAAATTTCAAGGAAACAAAAATATAAAATCAAACCAAACATGAAAAGAAACCCAATTACTACCCAAGACAAGACTTCAATATGGAATTGTTAATAAATGAGTAATAAAATTTCACAATTAAATATTATATGGAATTATATATTTATATGTATTGTCACTTAATTTATGTATATTGAAATTATATTTATTAAAATGGATGTTCGAACATGTATGATGGATGTTGAGACTTATGCTAAGTTTTTTTCAACTTATTTTATTTTCTGTGAGAAACATGCCATATTTACCACCAAATTCCTTTATATTATGTACATAATATCCAATTAATGTATTTTATTATAACTATCCAAATAAATTGTTGTTTACATATCCATTTCATTATATCTCTTTAATGAATTTTACCCTTAAAAAGATACCAAAGTGGTAATATATTTTTATCTCAATTTTCCTTTATTAATACTAATGTCATGTTATGAATGTATATTATTTTATATGTTCTATATAAAGACTATTTGACATGTAATTTTAAGAATTTATCAATTATTGATATTTTTTTCTAATTAATTTTTTTATTTCATTGGGGTTTATATTCAATGTTACCAAATGTTTAATGGTTTTATGTTAAAAGCTCATCATTTATCAAGATTGTTTATGGTTATGCTTTGAAAAATAAAATATTATGTTCTATCTCTCAATAAACTCCTATGTTTTCTTAACCAATGTTATTTAAATGAGAATCTATTTTCTCTATTAGTTTTCTGCTCTTTATGGACTGAAAATTTCAAATTAATATTTTAATGAAAAACTGTCTATATTTATATCTTCAGTAGAAAAAACTTTTTATCCCAAAACATTGTTTTTTAAAAATATTTTCAAAAATAATTTTATATTTATAAAATTGACTTATTTATGAAATTTATACACAATTTTTAATGTTTAGAAATAATTTGGAAATGAATCTTCATACGGTTTTCCAAACAATGCATGTTTGGCTTTTATCAAAATTGTGAAAGGAATCATCATTATAAAGTGCAGTTGAAATTTTCATTTTATGTGTATATTGTATAGTATTTTAATGTATTAATTTATATATTTAATTGATAATTCATTCCATTTATTGAAAATTTTAAATTTTTTCATTTTATGGATGGTTATAAAAGACAATTAATAAATGGGCAAAATGACCCTTCACACCACGATCAAAGCGAAGTGGTGCGACAGTGGATTAATGAGGATACAAAATATATGAAAAAATAGAGTAGACCAAATTACATGTTTTGTATTCCATTTAAATTATGTGAGTATTTTATGTGTTATTGGAAGATATATGATGAAATTCATGATTCCAAGAAATTACAATATTACACGTCAAGTAAATACATTGCACGACATGTAATGTTCTGGGATAAGATTCAAGTGCCTATATTCTATATATCTTTAATATTTAGAATGTTGTTTTACATGGAACATTCCTTTTACTAAAAATGGACCAAATATTAATGATATTTATGAATACCAGAGCCCGCATGGATCTTATAAATGGAGTTCTAGCTTGCGGTTATCGGAGGATCTGGAGACCAAAGCTTAGAGCGATAAGTCGTATTGTGTAGGGGCCCCTTAAGTTATTATCTATTTTAATTATGCTTTAATTTTCATTTATATTTCCCTTTAGTCCATTCATCTCAAAGTTTTGGGGTAATCCTACCTTGTTCTAGGGTTATGTAACAGAAGGGGGAAGGTGTATTGGATTAATTTCATATTATTTTGTTCATGAATTTGGTTTTCTATAATTTAATATAAGACATCCAATCCCCTTACTTTTTTTATCATGCAAATTCATATTTTAATATGAAATGAACTATAAAATTTCAAAACTAATAACCCTAAAGAATGACTTTCCATAGTCAACATTATGTGAAATCATGTTTAAGTACAGTATTGGGAAAAACTTGAATCGTAAAAATCCTAAATTACCAGACCAAGGAAAATATGGCATTTCCACATTAAGGAGGAGATATCATGCCCATTGGATCATCCTAATATTGACTCCAACACCAGTGATGAATTAAGCATCCAATTTTCTAAAATCTAATTTCCCCCAAACCCTAAAATTAGAAAACTCTGGTTCTCTTTTCAAATATATTTACAAATCAACTAATAAATATCATTGTTTTTCATTTTTCTTTCTTAAAATCAATAAAACTCATAATTTTTCACTATTTTCTACAATATTATAAAATTAAATCTTTTTAAAACAAAATAAAATTAATTTCACATTCACTATTGATCAACCCTAAACCGCTTCATTAAATATTTTAATTAGTTAGTTTCATATTTTGAGTTTTTTTTAATTTTTGGCTTTTTATAGACCCATAGGAAAATAACAACACCCTCTAGGCCTATTAATAGGAATGAATATAATTATATCCCTTCAATAGAAATAAATTCTTTAAATATTCCAATATAATATTCAAAGGATATTTTCAAATAAAATGATTTAAATATATATGTTTTAAAAATATATTTCATGTGGAAATTTTATTTTCCTCAATAAATGTTCGAAGTGATTTATAAAAATTATTTTCCATATATGACTAAATCCTTTACTTTTACATATTCAATATTAGGGATACCATCTTATAAAATACTTCTTATTATTTCGCTAAATGATTAATATTTATGGTGAAAATATTATTATGAAACTCTTTTCTCTTCCATGGATTATACCATGATATAATTTTAATGAAATCCCCTATTATTTGGATGTGTTTTGTTTTGATGAAATAAGAAATGATTATGAGCCGAATTTATTTCCATGGGTTCTAATCTAATGAATATTTATAGTATTTTTTCTTATTGATGTATAATTTTCAACATGTGATGGGTGGGACCTATATCTCTGTCCAACGCAGTGGGTAATGGTTAATGTTATAGGTGCTCAAATGGTTTATGATAGGTTATCCCAAGACTAAAATGTGGTACATGGGAGTTCATCACAAGAAAGAAGCATGTACCTGGGTGATTATCCAAAGAATAACATTTTATGAATGTGGTGGTGTGTATATTAGACATAATATTTTCCATTATTATGTATATTCTAAAAATCTATGTCTTATGCCCCTGTTATGCACTCATATCTCATATTCTTTGATTACATTATGATTAATGTCTTATGAACTCCCAATATTTATTCCACGACTCTATATTATGATCATTGATAATAAATTTAGGTTTTTCAGATGCTAGGTCCAAGTTCTCAAAACCTTACAGTTATATATCTTTGATTCTTTACCCTTACTTGGAATCTAATCTCAACCTATCATATGTTTCCATTCCCCAGGAGATGAAAAAAATTATTATATTTGATATGTCTAAAAAGGGTTCTAGTTTTGAATAACATAGTGGGAGATGATTTAGTTCACCATCAAAAGAGTTTTTTGTGTTATAACTTTAACAACGGCACTATACCATATCAATCCTCAAATGTGTGTTCGTGTCATGTAATAAATGTACATAAAAAATTATTTAATATCTATATATGAAAATCTTAGACCGCTATAAGATGTTCCTTATAATTTTTATAAACAATGTGAAAAAATATTCCTCATCAAAGTGAATGATGTTCCTAATTATGTATTCAAATTCATATGAAATTACATTCCTCATTTTTTATTCCAATCACAAGACATGAATTTTCTCATTTTTTGGGATCTCAGGTCATGATGTTCATTATTATTTATGTAGCCCCTAGAAATTATAATGTACAACTGTGTATTAAATAGTGTTGAAGACACATACACAATGTGTGATAAGGGAATATATTAACCTAATACATTAAAATATTAAATAAATATAATATATTTCATATATTTCAATTGACACAATATTGAGTTTTCGTGCGACACACGCAAAAATGAGTTTCTTTAATGGCTTGTGTTACACACTAGACAGAGTCATTCTGAATAATGATATATTAATAAAACATTTTTATTAAAATAATAATACTTATCCTAGCCATTAAATGATAATTTATTAATATTATTATATAAATTTATAATATTTATGTTTTATATAAATATAATATTAATTCACTGGTTACTAAAAAATTAGAAATGAAAATAAGAACCAATTGGAAATAAAAAGAAATATTATTACTTTTATGCTTCCAAATGAGTTTTGTCATAATAAACATAATTAATCATAAGTATTGAATAATTTTAAATTTTATATGTTCAAAAAAATATTTTTGATAATCATATATTTGGTCTGATATTCATAAGATAAGAACACACCCAATTTCACAGAAAAACTATATATTTATAAAGGTAATTTTACAGCCTTTTAATGGAGATCTCATTTTAAATATGAATTTTAACACTTTTAATTATTGAATATGTCAAAATATATTCCATATTTGAAATATAAACATAATCAATAGTTTAAGGTGAATTTTGTATATTTTTTGGAAGCATACCATTTTTTAATGAACAATTAAAAATATTGAATTTTAGTTGAAAATCAGTTTTCCACTAATTTATTTATAATGTTAAATTATAATTTTTATTCATTTTTATGTTTAATTATATAATATTTTTATCGAATAATCCAATTTTTTTAATTTTAATCAATTTCACATATGAATTGATTATGAAAACTCAGAAAACATTCAAGAGTTTTTTCATTAAAAACCTGCAATGTTGTCCCATTTGCAAGATTAAATTTAAATTAATTTCTGCCTCTTATGTGACTCAAAATTTTAAAAATTGATTCCATATTTGGAATAATTATAATTTATAAATTATAATCAGTTCAAATTATTTTTTTTACCGAAAATATTAGTGAATTTTATTAAAATAAATTACAACAATTAATGTAAAATTAAGCCATATAAAAGACTAAACCTTAATCATAAGGGCCCAAATTACCCATAAAATTTTTCAAATACATTTGTTTCCATTTTTATAACCTATAATCAATTACCTAAAATTTATATCATTATTGGTTCAACTTTCAATGGAAATAACATTTGTGGAATTCCCCTTCCCGAAATATACAAGAGTATCACTCCTCCCCCTGATATAAAAAAGCCTCCTCTCCTCCCACATTCTCACACATATCAAGACACTTTTTCTTGACTAATATCATCCCAAATAGCTCATAAAATACCTAAAACCATCCTAGATGCCTCATCTTGTTTAAAAATTAATCCTATGAATCCTTTTAGTACAAACCAAAAGAAGTTTCCAGATTAAGAGGTGACATCATTCAATAAGCTCTCTAGCATTATTTCTATTCTCCACCACATACATTATTTTTTTCTATTATTGTATAAATACACCAAGAAAATAAATATCCTATTATTTATTAATGTTAAGGGTTAGAAATGAACATACACACACTCCCATATAATGGGTAATGAACGTACTGTTAACATGTGTGACGAACTACCACCTCACAAAATGATGATTATTACTTTTTTCCTTTACCACCTCTCATGGTGTCTATTACGATGTAAACTATATTTATATATGATATATGTGATATTTATTATGTCTATATATTTTATTAATTATTTATGACACATTCCTCGAATACATTCCATTTTGCGTTAATCTGATATCTTCATTTCAGGTAGTGTGGAATACCGCCCCTCGAAGTGTTTTGATTCATTCACACGATACATATAACATATAAATGATTGATTAAATTAGAAATATGTGAAATAATAAACTGTATTAAATTCATGAAATAATTAAATTTCTGTAAAAACAATATATCAATTTATTTTTTACCATTTCTCACACATTAAAAGTGGTAATGTCTTTCATGGATGTGTGGACCACTGCCTCCCCGACATGATGTGATTCCTTTTTACATCCCACAAATTATATATATAAGTTTATATTATTAAATAACATGTTATTTGATTTATAATTATCATTCTGTAATTATATGGTGTTACTTACCAACTTTCCATAATGTTCATTGAGTAATGGGAACGCTGCCGATGCCTATGTATGGTCAACCATCTCCATGATTGCAACATTGAACCATATATCATAACCATATTTAATTATTGTTTTTAGAATTATAAATTATGAAAAAATAAAATAATTATGTAATTATTATTATTCTCATGTTGTTATATAATTACCCCCTTTTTCCATAATTGACCTAACAAAGCTATTTTTTGACATATAAACCAACTGTGGTCAAAATAATCAATGTAAACATAAGTTTGTAAGTTGTTAAATACAAAATACTAATAATTTGAATAAGGTACATGATATAATGAAAAAAATTATGAAGTAATTAAATATTTAACATAATTGTATTATACATGAATTTAAAGCACATTCACGTGAAAGGAAACACAAGGTAAGGGATTCTTGTCACATTTTCTTTCCATGAGGCATACTTAAGTTTTGTAAACCTAATTTATTTTATATAGTGTATATAATTCCCATTTTTATATATAATTTCATGAATTATTCTATATTCATTTAATTTTTATTTTCAATTTGAATTATTTCATTTAATAGGATTTGAGATATAAGTTACCAGTTGGAATTTCAATTTCTTTTCATTCAGTTATATTACTTCATCATTGTCGTTAATATTCTATGATTATTTGTGTAGTCACTTTTAAATATATATATTTGTATTTAAACCTCCCTTATTTGGATTTATAGTTGATACACATAATGTACACATTAATTGATTCTCTCTTGGATGTTATATCCTTTTAATGGTTTATATCACAATCCCACATTATTCGATATTGTTTGCACATGAATTTCCTTTCAAGAAGATTATTGGATAATTGTGAAAAAAACCCTTTCATTTTAATAACATTTTTTATTCATGAACTATGTCTGGTATTATTACCAATTTTCTACTCTTAGGTACATAAAGGTTTTTATAAAATGTTTTTTGAAAACCCAATATCATTTATCTATTTAGTCAGAGAACCTATTTTCTTATAAAAATTATCTATTCTAAAATTGTTTTGAAAAAAAATTTAACCAATAAAAAAAAATTTTGATAGATATATTTACCCAATTTTTCAGTTATTAACTTTTTAAGGGAATCTTATTGTCACTTTCTGAAAAAGGAAATTTTTTAAAACTTTTTACATTGAAAAAAGGAATGTTTCTTTTTACACAGTATGACATATACGGATTTATCCATCGTCTTTTATTTTTACCTTAATTTTCATGTTTAAAATGTTTTTTTAATGAATTTTTTTTGGAGGGATTCTCAAAGAAAAATATTGTCAATAGTTTTTTCAAAGAAATTGATATTTTTCCTCAAGAATATTTTTTAATGTTATTATTTAATTTCTTAAATGACCGAAGCACTTTATTTTTACTCCACATGGGACATTTTGTATTGATAGCATCTATATCCTTTCTTTAGATGGGTTTTGATTTTTCTTTTCAAGGATTGTACTGATATTCACTTCCTTAAATTCCTTGTTATACCCCTTGAAATATTCAATTACATATGATCATTGATCATTGAATTTACCATAATTATCTATATTATTTATCACGTATATTACTATTCCTTAAACCGTATACCATTTTACATAGGGTTTTTACTTCCTATATTATTTGATTAACTATGGAATTATTGATAAATTTGAATTTCTCATTCAATATTTTTATCTGATAAGGAATATTTTTTATTTTTATTATTCAATATAATGAATGCTTTAGATTGGAAAAGACGGGTGGGGCCTAGAATTTAAAAATCCACTTGATGTATCAATAGGTTCTCATAAGAAAAATAAGTTGTGCAAATTTATTGGGTTTCTACCCTAAAGTTAAACCATCTTGTGAAATTTCATAATGGTATAGGTTTTCATGTGCCTAAGACATGACATTTAATAATTATGCATTTCGCTCATTTAGACTCAGTGATTATTTTCCATTAGATTTTTTGTCTACATTTATAAATATTCACTTCATTATCAGTTTATCGATTAATGAAATGTGTTTCAATTTCTCACCTTTCCATATTTACTTTTCCATGTATAGTTATTTGAATGAAATGTGTTCTCATTTATTATCATTACATATTAATTATCATTTTAGTTTATTGACTACATGGTATGGGTTTTTAGTAATTTACCTTTATATATTAATTTATTTAATCATTATTGTTTCTGCTATGCTTTACTGAACCTTACTAAACATTTGAGCTCATCTTATTTTGTTTCCTCTCTATATGAATCCAAGAACTGTGATGTGAATTCTTTTCAATGAAACAATAGAAGGAATATTTTTTTAACATAGAAATGAAAAAAGATAAGAAAAAATATGTTGTAATTAGTGTATTATTTTTTAATAAAATACAAATGTATGTATTAGGTTTACCAAAACTACGAAACTCTTCGATCCTTCAGTGATTGATTCCTGGTAATCATACAAATTTCATTGATAGAACACACCAGATTGGGAATTCTGTTGTCAGGTCATAATAGTTGGTATCATTGAAATTTTATTAGAAAACATGGTAACTAGATATAGGAAAACTTATATTTTAGAATGTAACCATAAGGTATAATTTAATGATAATTATATAAAAGCACCCTAGAAATTTCTTTAAGTAGATATTAAGTTGGTATTATTAGCAATACCTACATATATGGATACTATATGTGGATGTGGTTCTTCCACATATGTTTTTTAGGATTAATAACATTGATAAGTTGTTCTATGCCTAATTAAAGGTAATTGAGTAATCGACAACGGTCTTTATTATGAACCTAGTTTGATACTCCTATGTGATATGATTAGGATATTTCACATTACCTTTACAATCAATTAAGAAGCAATTTGAAAATGAATAACCTATGTTAAACCTAAGGCATTGTAGATTGAAGACACTGTGTCATGATTGAGAAATACATTAAATGATATTATGGATAAACCCTAGAATAAGGAAGGATATATATTTAAATAAATGGATAAAGAATTTATGTGTCGGTGTTATATTAAAACGCTTAATTAAAAAGTTATTTAGTGATTAATCTTATTTAGGGGATGTACATTATATTTATTCTAGAAATTATATTATTATATTTTTCAAAAAGGACAACCTATATTCTTGGTGACATCCTATCAAGCCCATCAACGAAGTGGGTCTTGAACCTCGGATAGAAGGAAAATATGGGTTTCACATGATCCACTGAATCATGCAATGTCCGGGTTAATTTTTCTGTGTTTTTAGTTAATAAATTTGATGAATAAATGTTAATGATGAACCAAAAATATCATTTTTTAGGATTTGAGATTAATATATAAACTATATTGGTTTTTAAAGATCCTTAGATACAAATTGTGAGACCTATCGCTCTTTTATAGGCCTTACGATCCATTAAATGTTTCTTTTAGTGCTTTAAGCATAAAAAATTCATTATTAGTAAATAACTTCTATGATTTGAGGAATGAATTAGAACTTGATCGAAGAACAACCAGAAGTTAAGATTTCTCAAAATAAATTGAATTATAACAAGTAATAATATTTATTTATATTCATGTTTAGTAAAATAAATGCCCAACATTAGGAAAATGACATCAAAATAAAATGTTTTCATAATAACCTAATTTCTTTTGAGCCAATAGTATCTCAAATAATTTAAAATATATATATTAGGGGCCTCAAAATTTCTATTGATCTTTCAATTTTTTTATTGATGACCTCGTCCAATCTGTAAAAATATTTATTCTTTTCCTCCAAGTACGGATTTTCACTTTCCACTAATGTTCCCCAGGTTAGTGAAATAGCCATATGTTAGTCCACATGACCATTATACTTCCCATTATCTATTTTAAAGATATTTTTTTATGAAACCTTCTCATGTGGGGGGATTTAAAACATAGTAAATATCAAACAATATATTACAAATAAATAATTTAAATTGGGATGATGCAATTTAATTAAGGTGTGTAGAATATAACACCGTGAAATTCTAAAGTATAACTTTGTATTCAATAGTGATTAGGACACACAACACCCAATGTAAAAAAGGGAATATAATAACCTGATACATACAATATTAAATAAATATAAGATATTTTATAGCATTAAATGAAAAAAACACTGAGTTATCAGGTGACATATACAAAAATGAGTTTCTTCATTGTCTTGCATTAAACACAAGATTGAGTCTTTCTAAAAAATCATTTATTAATATAACATTATTATTTTAATAACAAGACCTTTTCATATAAATTAAATTATATTTTATGAATATTATTAACTGAATTTAGAAAATTTATGGTTTATATAAATATAACATGAATTCACTTATTACCAATTAATGAGAAACGAAAAAAGGAACCAATTGGATGTAAAAATTAATATTATTATTTTTAGGCTTCCAAAAGAGTCTTGTGTTAATAAAAATAATTAACTATAATTATTTACATATTTTATTGAAATATATATTCTATATATCAGTATAATGTTTTTTATATTTATCCATTAGGTTTTATAGTCATATGATAATAAAAACCCCAATTTAAAACATAACAACCTATAGTTTTATGAAGTTACTTTTACTTACTTCTATTGGAGAACCAATTTTAAATATGAATTTTAACACATTAATTAATTTAATATGTAATAATAAACTAACTAATTTAAATATAAATATAAATATCAGGTTAGGGTGAATTTGTTATATTTATTAGAAACATGTCATTATTAATGAATAGTGAAAAATACTGAATTTTAGTTCGAAATGATTTTACATCTAATTTATTTATAATTTTTAATAAAACTTTTCATTGTTTTAAAAGTTTAACTATATAATATTTTTATCAATTAGTATAATTTATGTAATTTTGAATCAATTTTACATTGGAATTGACCATAAAACATATCATTCCTTTAGACGTTGTTACTTTAAGAACAAGAGATATCGACAAGTCCGTGGGTTAAATTTAAATTAATTTCTTCCACCCTTGTGATTGGAATTTTAAAAATTGATTCAATATTTGTAATAAAAATAATTTATAACTTATAATAATATCAACTTATTATTTGACCAAAAATATTATTGAATGTAATTAGAATTAATTACAATGATTAAGGAAAAATTAAGATTAATAAGGGACTAAACCTTAATGTAAAGGGCCCAAATGACCTATAAAAATGTCCAATATCCATTTTAGGGAAAACATTAGACTATATACTCCCTTTAACATATTGTTTACGATTATGGGATCCAATTTTAATGGGAGAAACTTGGGTGTAATTCCCGTCCACAAAATTTACATGATCATCACTCATCCACTATAAAAAGGCAGCGTATCCTCCCACATCATTACATATATAATGAAAAATTAGTCCAATAAATATCTAAAGAAATATTTTAAAAAATACCTCCCCTAAAACTAGAAGCATCACCTTTTTCATTGATTAATCCAATCAATCCTTCTGGTACAATCCAAAAGAAGATACCTGGTTAAGAGGTATCATCTTTCCTTAAGCTCACTAGTTTTATATCCATTATCCAACCCATAAAATATTATTATTATATGATTATATAAAAGCATAAGTACCCTAAATATTATATTATTTTTATCTTATGTTTTTTACCTTCACTAATATACATTACGATCTAATAGGTAACGATCTTACTGTTTCTATTTATGGTGAACCAACACCTCACGAAATGATGATTGTTCATTTTTCCTTTACCACCTCTCATGGTGGGAATTATTATTGAAAATATGTGTATATATAATTTATATGATATTTATTATGTCTTTATACTTTTAAAATCCTTTTATAACATGTACATTTAATACTTTCTATTTTGTACTAATAGGATAACATCGTTTAAGGAAGTGTAGACTACCAGCCACTCCAAGAGATTTGATTCACTCACACTATACATTGAATTTATAAAGGATGGGTTTAATTAAAAATATATGACCTAAAAACCCTCTATATTATTTTTATTACATAATTATATTTATATAAATAAAATATATATCAATTTCATTGTTACTCATTCACACACTTAAAAAGTGATAACGTCATTCGTGGAGGTATGGACTACCACCTCCTCGACATGATGTGATTTCTTTTTACGTAAATATAATTATATATAAAATTATATATTATTAAATAATAATATTTTATATTATAATGGTGGTTCATGAATGATATGGTTTTAAATAACTACCTTCCATAATGATCATCAAAAATTAGGAATATTACTCATGCGTACGTACTACCCCCATCTCCATGATCATAACATTCATTAATATTTCCTAACCATATTTAGTGATTGTTTTTGAAAGTATAATTTAGGTATAAATATAATATCTATTTAATTATTTTTCCTTATATGTCATATATTGACCACTTTGACCATAGTTGACCTATCCAAGCTGTTTTTGACACATAAACCAAATTTGGTTAAAACAACTAATGTAAACATAATTGTTTATGTATTAGTATAAAACACAGTACTAATTGAAATAAAAATTATGATAAACATTAAAAAATTTATTATATAATTAACTAATTAATATAATTTATTTATACCAGATTTTAAATGAAATTTACTCAAAAGGAAACACAATGTATGAGATTCTTGTCTAATTTTCCTTACATGTGGTATACATCATTTTTGTACACCTAATATCTTTTATATAGTGTATATACTTCCCATTTTGATATGTAATAATAAGAAAAATTCTATCTTCATGGTTTTATTACTTTCTACTTGAATTATTTCTCTTAAGGGGATTTCAATTAAAAGTTACCAAGTGGAATAGAATTGTATAACTTAATTTCTTTCCATTGAGTTATATTAAATCCTCATTATTTTTAATATTCTAATATTATGTGTGTAATATAATTGTAATGTATTTTATTGTATTTACACTTACCTATTGTTTATTTATAGTTGATACACAAAATCTACTCATTGATTGATTCTCACTTCAAGGGTTTATTTCACAATCTCATTTTTTCGAGATTGTTTGTACCTGATATCCCATTAAAAGAAATTATTGAATAATTGACCAATAAACCATTTAATTTTAGTATCCTCTGGTAATTCATGACCTATATCTACTATTAGTAAAATCTATCAACTCTTTGGTACTTAAATTTTTTTGAAAATATTTAATGAAAACCTGACTACATTTCTCCATTTAGTCAGAGATCCAAATTTCTTATAAAAATCATGTCCTCTAAAAATGTGTTAATTTTTTTTAACCATTACAGAAATATTTATTAAATAAATTTTATGCCTTTGTTCATTTATGAATTTTTTCAAGGAATATTCTAGTCACTTTCTGAACAAGTCATTTTTCAAATCCTTTTTACCATGCAAAGTGGTTGTTTATTTTTTTACTTCGTACGACATGTATGGATTTATCTGTCATCGTATCTTCAAGGCTTACTTTAAAAGTTAAAAAGATTTATTTTTAAATAAAATCATTATAAAATGGATTTTAATAGAAAAACTATTTTCCAAATGTTATTCAAATAAAATGATATTAACCCCCCAAATATTATTTTTAGTCAATATTTTATTTTATCAATGATAACAACCCTCTAATTTTTATCAACTTGGAAAATTTTGTACTGATAACACCCATATACTTTCTCTATTTATGTTTTGATTGATTTGGCTGAGTAAAGTATTTATATTCACATTCTTCACTTCCTTATTAGTTCACTTGAAATATTCAATATCATATGACCATTGAGGATTTAATATCCCCTAATCATACATATGATTAATCATGGATATTAATATTACCTAAACCATATACCCTATTACATACGATATTTACTTTTATAGTTTTTTGATTACTGGGATAATTATTGATAAACCTGAATTTAATTTTCAATAAATTTATTTGATATAGAATATTATTTATTTTTATTATTCAATTTGAGTAATGCTTTGGACATGAAATTATGGGTGTGGCCTAGACTTTATATAGCCCCTAGATGCATCAACAGGTTCTCATTATATGAATAATTTAAAAAATTTGATATGGTTTCTACCATTAATTTAAACCATCTTCTAAAAGGTCTTGATGGAATAGGTTTTAATGTGGTGGTGATAAGACGTCCAATAATTAATAATTTCCTGCATCTAGACTTAGTTATTATTATTCATGAGATTTTTCATCGATATATCTACAGATGCACGTCATTCTATGTTTATTGATTAATGGAAATTATTTCAGTTTATCACCTTTAAATATTTACTTTCCCTTGTCTAGTAATTTTAATAGCATGGGTTTTTATTTATTTTCATTCTATATTTTTTATTTTTTATGTTATTAACTTCATGGAATTTTTGTTCAGTTGTTTACAATTCTATATTAATTTATTGATTCATTTTTTCCACCGTTATTATTTACATAACCTATTGATCATTTCATCTCACCCTTATTTTTTTTCCTCTCCCTAGGAATCCAAGAAGTATACTATGAAGTATTTTCAAATATATGACAGATGGAATAATGTTTTTAACCTGTAAATGAAAAGGATGAGAAAAAAATAATTTGTAATTAGTGTATTATTTTTTTTATAAAAGTCACATGCATGTATCTAGTTTACCAAGTATAATAAACTCTTTGGTCCATAGAGGATTGATTCCTTATAATCAAACAGATTTAATTGATAGCAGGCATCATCTCCTTACTTATGGGGTTGAGTTGTAATAATTTTTTATATTTTTGGGGTGATTCACCTAAATAAAATTTCAGACTCATATGACATTACACATGGGTACCTTCTTATTATAACTTTGATCTTCACCTTAATTCATATATATGTGTTAGTGTCTATGAGTGTTTATATATATATATATATATATATTATGGAATATGTTCAAAGATATTCCATCGTAGGATGACGTAGTTTGAGTTGGAAGAGTTCTCTTTAACAACAAGAGCATACATAGTTTTTGTTTACATTACATATTTATTGTTCATATACAAATACAATGATAAATTTTTTATTTATTGACTAGATTTAATTAGACACCATTAGTCGTAGACTACTGAGTTTTATAGACACCATGATTGAGTTGTCATTGGGTACCCAGATTGATCTTTGGACTGCAGCTTAAGACTTGGCTCGAGATTCTTTATTTTTAATCTTTATAGACAAGGAAATTACATGAATCTAAGGATTATCATGTACTCAGGTTTCCTATAAGAGTTTGGTATTTTTTTATTTATTTCCTTTATCTTTCTCATCTTGTTATATGAATTACCCAATATGTGTTAACTTACATGTTTAATGTATTAGCTTGTTTATGCATGGTTTATTTTTTAGCGGTTGTCAGGATATCTTTTAATTATTAATGGTCAGTTGTTATCATCATTGGATGAAATTCATTTATTTATTCTCCCACTATGTTATTTATTATCTAGATTATATAGCATCCCCACTATAAAAATCTTAGACCCTCAATTTTATTCTAAAACATCAAGCGTATGGGGAGGTGTTCTTGATGCCTTATTTCCAATTAGTCTGGTTACTATAAATTGTTTGTATTAGGAAGGAATGTGAAAATGTGGTAGGTAATCTTTATTTTCCACACTTTACTATTTTGGGTTCAGAGACAAGATACTATTTGTATTTCTATACTTGTTAAATAACTCGTGTATAGGAATATATAAATCATGCATGAGGGAAATTTCATCTTTCTAGGGATGGAATAGATGTTCAAGTTATTCCCTATTACATTTGATATTTACTTTACCCTAAGTGATTTAAATAATTTTTACTACTTATAAATTTATGTTATTTTACCTCTACTTGGTATGCTAAGAGATGAGATGTATTCATGCATCATTTAAGGCACATAGGATTCACATGTCTCTATAATGACTATATGTATACCATGATTCTATTATTATGTACCATGTTAATCTATAAAACATATTTCCATGATTATGACCTATGATTATCTATATACCATGATTACATTTTTACAAAAATCATTACAATATATCTCAATGTCGAAAATATCTTCCTTTTATATAATTATGAATAAGGGATGGTTGAATAAAGTGTCTGTATAAACATTAATTATGTTTTCCCATATATATTGATGATGTAATTATATTCACTACCCAAAAATTTAATAAATATATTAAATTATTTTAAAATGGTAAATAAATTAACCTCAAATAGATATTTAGATATGTAAAATCTTGTAATGGTTTAAAAAGTTAAGTAGTTAATTATGTATGTTAGATAAATACATACCAGTTGAAACTTATAAAGGTGAGTACCTCTATAACTTCGCAATGTTTACTCATATAACTAAATCATTTTTCTTCACTCAACCCAGGTAGGTTGGTTATGGAATGTTAATATTAGGAGAAAAACATGACTTGATTGGAGTAGGTCGGTCATGAAGTTTTATTCTTATGAGTTGAACCCACTAGGTCTTCGATAAATCCAAAATAAATCAAATATTATTGGTTTTAATTTAAATAGGATACCAAGTGTAATTTATATATTACTGACTCTATAAATTGGGATTGGTTTCTCATATAACTAAACTATGGTCAGCAATACGGGTCCCTCGTAGTTCGCTTATATCTTTATGTGCTTACTAATTAACCTCTTGGGGAAATTATATGATAAAATTGTATGGATATTTAATGTGTTATCATTAACTCATATAGTTTTTCATGTGACACCCCCATGATTTTACAGCATGTCACTTCTTAAATTAATCCTCTTCAAAACCATACATTCTGCACAACAAATAGCTTAAACGATGAATAAAATTTTATTATGTGATCATTATATCCTTGAAATTAAATTAGTGGGAATAAATAGTATTAACCACATTATGAAATATATAATTATCCAATACATTGTAAATATATTATTTAATTACTTTAGAATAAGCATTTTTCATTTAGTAAAGTCAATTTAATCTTTAAAAAAATATGTTTTCATCAAAAATGTTGTTATTTCTATTTATTAGTAAATATTATTATTAGTTTTTTGGAACTTATATAAATTTTATTTTATAAAAATTATATTTTTTTTGAAATCATCATATTAATATTATCTTATTCTTAATTTTTATGAATTTTATGAAAAATTTTATTATGCATTGAATAATTAAAATACTAATTTTTATAAAACAATCATTTTAATTATATTAAAAATTGAATTTATGATTTGAAATTGATTTAAAAGTTACATAAGTACTAATTATATATATATAATCTTTTAATTTCATATTAATCATCCTTAAAAAATAAATTAAATTTTGGGGCTTAAAATACATTTTTTACGAAATTGTTTTTCATTGCATTTAAATGGATTTATATTAAATTAATTTCTAAAACATATATGTCTTTAATTTTGAATTTTTTCCATATTTGGATTTACATGTTCCAAATTTATTAAATAAGTCCCTTTAATTTTGGACCATTGTGTATAGTAACCATTGTAATTTCTGTTACCACGACAAAGGGTAAGCTTTTTGTTTTAGGTTAAAAATAAAATGATACGGACTATAAAATAAACCTAACACTTCACCAACTTTTATTGAATTATTCCATTTGATATGAGAATATGAATTATTTGACTAGTCATTCAGCATATGATGGTACCTTTGAAGGGGAGGAGACTGGGGGCACTCCATTAGTATCTTGTCCAAATATGAACAAAATATATTTAAATTATATTATAAATAGATCTAGTAGAATGAAATTTATTCCTATGTATTTTTTCATGATTCAAACACATAATGATAAAACTAAATCATCAGACATGATGGATCAAGAATGAAACTGGAATGCTCCCAAATAATGGAATAGCGGATGACACCCAAGGGGTCATTGTGGCTATCATGGAGGGGGACCTAGACTCAAAAGGTAGTAATGAACATTTATGTTTTGGATTTTATATTCACTTTTTAACCTAGATTCCATTTCTTGAAATTTTCCTTTTCTAATAAATTTCTAGGGCCACGGTTATCATGTTTTTCACCATTTTGATAAAAGTAAGAGATGTCACATTCATATTTTAGATAATTATAACTTTTTTAATATGGTGTTATTCAGAAGTAACATTCAACTATAACCATTCTTTTTTAATTTTATGGAATTTTTTTAATCATTATAATTTATATTTTATTTTATTTTTGAAAAATAACTAATGTAAATAATTACACCACACTGATTTAGTAATTTTTGTTATTAATGGAAATATAAAATAAATGAGATTAAAATAAATATAATCTGAGATAATTAATATCATATAGAAATTTTTTATATTACCTTGAAAAAATGGGAATATAATAAAATAATTTTTAAAATAATTTTTTTCCTTGATTTTTTTATGTCAATGTAATGAATAGTGTTGAAATTGAAATTAGTGATATTTTAAAATAAATAATATTTTATTAAATAATATAAAATTCCAAAAAATATTAAATTGTGTTAAATTATTTGGATATGGTTTAATATGTCATAATTTATATATTAAATGTTTTTTTATCATTTTATAGTATCAATATTTACCATCATTGAATAAAAATTGATGATCTCATCCTAAGAGTTAAAGTGATTAAATTCAAATTGAGATCAAAATACTGGGTTAATAATGTTACCTAAACATGTATACAAACTTTTGAATAAGATTATATCAACCCATCCACATATTATCATCTTAATAACTCATTTTATGGAATTTTGGGATTGAATATTAATTTATATTAATGTAATATTTAGAGAGTCACCAGAATATCTCATCACCACAATTTTAAAAGGAAACCTTCTCCCTCACATCTTCACACCAAATTGAGCCTCGCGGATCAAACAACCCCTAAAATGTTTTATCATAAACATACATAGTTAAATATTTTTGGTTCTTCCAAAAGACCCAACCTAGTGTCCCTACTATTGGATCTAAAATATGTTTTTTGAAGAATAGGTAATCATCTTTACCAACTCTTTCATGTTTATTTTTTCTTCTACTTACTCTTCATGGTTTGTTTTTAATATTATTTAATAAATATAGTATAATATATATAGATATATGTTATTAATATTATTTAACAACCATATTACACCTTTTATTCATCCTATGAAAAATGAAAATATTATGCATGTGTATGTATGGCTTACTGTCTCCACATCACAGTGTAATTTGTATTTCATCACCAAATTATATGGATGGGTATAATTTTAGATATAATAGATATATATGATCATTATGAAATGATATTGAATCCAGAAATTTAATTTACTATCCAATTATTTACCCTTTCACCATCAAGGGAATGATATCATCGCGTGTGTTCAAGTAAGGCCTACTGCTTCTATGACGTGTGGGAATCATTTCCCATATTAACCATTCATTAGTGATTGTATAAATATATATAATGAATAAATATGATATTTATTTCCTTAATAAAATTATGCATATTATAAAAATATATCCTATTCACACGAATCAGTACATTCATGAGAAAAAATGCATAGAAAAATGACGAAGTTAACACCAGAAACAATGGGAATATTGAAATATTATAAAAAAGTGTGATAATATGATATAAGAGGATAATATAATATATAAAAAATATATATGTTATTCTTTTAAAAATTAATAACATGATTTATATGATTATATAGGGTGTTAAATCATGTTCAACTAATGATAATCCCTAGGTAAGGGTTTTTAATCTCACTTTTACATCCATGAGACATATGTCATATTCACCACTTATTTCTTTTGTGTGGTGTATATAATCCCACATTGAGATATTATATAGTTATAATATTTTAATTTTATTATGAGAATTTTTATTTGAATTTATTTGTTTCATTGCGATTGTGATTAAACTTATTACAATGAGGTGGTTGATTATTTCACAATCTAATCCTTATACAATAATGTTTATGTTTAACACTTTTTTATAAATATTTCATATACATGCCCATGTTTTCTAAAAATGATTTAAATTTTTTATATATTATCAAAATATTTTTTAAATCCATTTATACCCCTTTTTTATTTTTTTAATAATTTTTTAAAAAGAATATTATTTTCGTTTTCCAAAAATGTATTTCAGGAATTTTCTTACAAAAGTTTGAAATGATTTTTTTTAACTATACAGCATGAACATAATTTCTTTTTATCATGACACCTTAATTATATAATTATTCCTTTACAAGTTAAAATTGTTATTTTCAAATAAGTTAATTTTATTATTATATGATTAGTTTTTTATATTTCAAAAATCATTTTCAATGTAAAAACAAAATTTTAATAATGAAATATTCTAGTAATTTCGTTATTTTCTTATCATCTATACTAACATAATTTTGGAGTTTTTTGTTGATGATATAATATTACTATTAATAATATTTATTTTTATTTTGATTGATTATTTTCACTATAGAAAATGATAATTTTTTATCTTTTACTTAATATGGACACTTGTTGATCATGAACATTGATTATGAATTATGTTCATTATTAGATATATGAAGAATGCATTAGACGTAAAATAACTGGTTATTACTATATATATAAGATCTCTATGATGCATTGGTAGTCTCATGAGAAGAATAATTTTTCAAAATTAAATTTCTTTTTACCCGTAAAGATTATGCTACCCTATGAAAGGTCTTGATAGTAAAGGTATCATGTGCCAGGGAAACATGATGTCCAATTGTTAATTATTTCCTTCTATAATAATTCATATATTTCACATGTAATTGACTAAATAAAATTTTATGTAAATTATTTAAATTTCAATGATGTTTATGAATTATACTCTCACTAATGAAATTTGATTGATCAAATGGATTGTCTGTTTATTAATTTTACCTTTTCATATTAGTTATGCCTTATTGATTCATTATTTATTCCATTCTTTGTAACACTTTCTAGGAATCTAATCTCACTATTTTTTTACTAGGATATAAAGATTAATTATGTGAATGACTTCTAGGATGAAAATTAATTTACTTTTTTATGTTTTATTTTTAATTACTAATGTAATAAGGGTACTATATGTGTAGTTAGTTCTTCAATACTACTAAACAGACCAGTACTTCAAGATACAATTAGTTGCATCAAGTTTTAATGTAATTAATAACATTAGACTTTGGTATATTAGAGTTGGGGTCTTTAATGTTGGTATTAGAGGATCTTTACTAGAAGCCTTAGGAACTTTATTTTCAAAAACATAAAATAGAGAATATAACCCGATGATTAACTTTGAGGATTATTCTATGAATTGGATAATATCCAGTGGATTTATTAATAACCATGGATAACCTAGGATAAACATACAGACTCAGAGTGTGTGAAGGTGGTGTTTTCATTTAGACATCGTTGTGAATATATAATTTATCAATATGATTAGTATCTCTCATGGTGTACTTTTTTTCAATAGATGGAAATAGAAGTAACTAGGTTAAAATTTAATTTGATAGATAATATGTTGATGAGAAGTCAAATGGGATGATGACTATAGTATAGGATATTTTGATTATTCCTATTTAAATATCATGATATATGATCCTTAATGGAATCGTAGGCTTACAAAAGAAGAGATGGTAAGATATTGATGAGATCATGTGTGGTGGAGGCCCTAGAAGAAACAATATTCAATTTATTATATATCAATAATATGATAATAAACAACCTAGTGATTTTTCTAGATGAACGAGAAAATTTTATGGGTGTAGAAAAGAAGAATTTAAAGAATGCAATTTCTTTAAAAAATTGAAATGTTTAGAATATTGGTCTTTCTAATGTATTATTGATGGTTGAATGTTTTAAATATAAAAAATATAAACATTATAAAAAACTCTTTTATTGAGGAAATTCCATGATGAAATTCAGCAAGGTTATACAAGGAATGGTTTCACTAATGATTAATAAGAGAATACAAATGAAAAATTAAAAAAATAGGTATTAATGAATAAGATGATGATGAATAGTTAATGATTTAGGAGTGAATAAGAATGATTAATGTTATTCTGTATTTGTATTCAAGAATAATTTTATTAATGATTCCGTAGTTACAAGAATTATTATATATATAAGGATTTTATTTTAGTACTTATTTAAGTATTTTGAAGAATATTATTAATATTACTAATAACCAGGAAGAATAATTCTTTGGAAAGTTAATCTTTTATAAAACACATGACCACGGGATGATAAGGAAAAAAAATATTTTATGTTACATTATTGTTGACTGTGAAATTTATTAGTGATTTGATGGTTTATGTAATATTTTATAGGTTTATTACATGTTTTTATTATGGAATATATTCAATAAGATGATATATTATATTTTAAAGCATGAATTCATTCATTATGTTTTTATGGTGATCAAGATATTCAGATATTTGGTAAGTGATAAACAGATAAATAATATGTTATTTGCAAAATATAATGTTAAGATTGATTTTGGGAATATAATGTCTTTTTTTACTTCGATTTTTAATATATGCATTATGGGTTAGCTGTAAGGTTAAATATATTTGGAACGAATTAATTTGAACTTTTGCATATTATTATTTGAGAATGATTTATAATATTGGTTACCCTTTTCAAACCATGTTGCATTTAGTAAATAATTAAAGGCCGAAAGAATTACTTTTGTAACATATTCATTCATTAAGGTGATTTAGGAATGAAAAAATCATCTTAAACGTCCATTCAGTGGTGTAAAAGATTAAATGAAAATAGGTACAATCACAACCAATTGATGATATTATACTTATGACCATAAAATAAATCAAGTAAATTTATTTTCTATTATTATTATCTGGATAGTAAAATAATTTCCCAACTCTATGAAAATTATTTTCAAAAAAAAATCATTATTCTTTTTCTTTTCCTTTTGAGGAATCAATGGATGTTTAACCGATCATAGATTAATGGCTATGTGAAGGTTAACATTATATTTACCATGTCCTCTATCACAGTCCATCGAGATATCATAATTATATTTCTGTTATACATCCATGTTTTTACCTACCACTAGTATTATAAATGAGCCACATCCATGTCTCCATTTCGATGTAGAATGGATTTTAAAAATGTGAAGGAAATCTTGGCCACTCATATGATCTCATCTAAGATCTTGGACACATGATTCATCTCACGTCTTAGGATCTAATCACCACCACACAACTATTTGTGTCACGTAGTGTTTAAATTTTGGTCGTCTGATATCTCCACTGATGTTTTCTTCAACCTCTAGACAACTGAGCTCCACCGAAAAACTAGTAACGAAGGTGAATGATGATATCATTACTCTGGCCACCATTTGAGCTCTCTTCAATCCCAAAAAGATTATCCGTATGAACCAAACACATGTATGAATTAAAAGTTTCATGCTAGCGATTGAGATGAATAATCCACAAAATATTAGACTACTGAAGGTGTGAGGGAACATCATGCTGCTCTACCGCTGAAGGAGATGGTTCACATGCATTCTAAAACGCATCCATGTGATTTTTTCACCAGAAAGAAGGAATCTGTGTTGAAGAGAAAATAACAGAGTGATATGCGGTATATCTCATCAAAGATTGAATGATTCATATCCAAAGATATTGGGAATTCAAATACCAGATCTTCATGATAGATACAAGGATTTAAAAAATCATCCTATTCCTATAAAAGGAGTACCCTGAGCCAAAACAAGTTGTTTTCGTTACTTTAGAAATCTCATGTTTTATATAAAATATTTCACCAAGGGTTTCCATGAAACCCTGATACACGAAGAATAAGAAGATCCAGCAGGCATTCAATATGTTCAAATCACTCTTTAAACATCCTTACAATGAAGAAGTGACCGCTCTTCTTTGTGAATAAAAACCACAAACACTCGACTTGTTTTTCAAAACACTCGTGGTTCTTCGGGGAGGTGATCAAGTAAGAAAACAACTGGTGCATTCCACCCTTGGAGTGCTCTTTCAAAGATAGAAACCAAGAACCACTCTTGGTTTTGTGATGTAGAACTGCATGTACCCTTTTTTTGAAGACAAAAAAACCTGTGAGACCCCTCGGTTTCACAAATAAATCATGACCAGACTCATGTCTAAATAATATACATAAAATTATTACAGTGGATCGTGTTTTCTTGTGAAGATTTGAATAATCCCTTGGCTTTTCAAGATTATGTCTCACAAAAAAAGAATTAGTGTACGCATACATGCACTCACATGTGAGAAGAGAAGAAGAGTCACTTGTATTCTTAATGAGTTACACCCATTACGGTTTAAAGAAGAAAAACGTTTAAATGAAAACATGTAACATAAATTTGGTTTAAATAAATAAGACATTATGTGTGTGATATTATGTGGGAATAATAAATTGGAAGTGTGTGTGATAAGTAATTATACACATTGGTGTTTTCATACAATCAAAAGAGATAAAATAGATTGTGCATACATGCACATACACATGTGAAGGCAGTTAAAAGGAAGAATCAAGATTTTGAGTGCACAAGTGCAAATAAGAAGAATAAATGCCATGAAACTCATTCATTAAGAATAATTAATTCAGATGAAGCCAAGTGAGATGATCCTCAGTGTTTGAATAATCAAATATGGGAATGTTAATCTTGTCAAGAAATCAAGGAGATGTTTTAGTGTATTCAGTTATTTCACTGAAGAAGAAGAAACAGAGATATCAAATACAAGAATTTTGGATTCCATGTAATCCATGCATGAAGTTGTTTAATTTGAGATTAATGCTAGATATAATTAAAGAAGTCATTTTATCATAGTATTCAGTAATTGAGAATCCAGGAGGACAGACAGTGTTTTTATTATGCATGATCATTCTTGATATTAATATTCTTGAAGAAGTTGTGTTCATAATTGGCACACATCTTGGTGATTCTATGTCTTGATCAGATGAAGAAAGAATTTCCTGATCATTGTTTTTCTATGCACTGATGAAGAAATTGATCAGAAATATTGAGCAAGGAAAACAGACCTTGGAAAAGGTTATTGAAGATATTTGAAGAGATTCACGAGAAAGTGTGATACAACAAGCTCATGAGGGAAGATACAAATATCTATCCACAATGAATCAGGAAACATCTCTTTTTAATTCCAGGATGAAGAATTATTTAGTGGGACACTGAAGAAAGTTATTGGTACTTTGGTAGCACTATGGGAAGCAGGATAAAGAACCTCTTCTTGGTCTCATCAGAGATAGAGTGGGAATATGTATCTACCATTTTAATTACTAACCGAATTATAGTGGAGAATCTGTGTTGTGGAAAATAACTAACACAACAAGGAGTGGGTATTTTAACTTAACCGTGTAAATCCTTGTGTTTAGTGTTGTTACATTTACAGCATCATTTGAAGAAAGGCTAAGAGACAAAAGAAGATTGGATCAGGGCTTTAACCACCCATAAAGGTTTATCTGAAAATAATCGATTAGTAAAAATATGTAAAGGGATCACTGATTCACCCCCTCCACCCCTTAGTGATTCGTATAGATATGGGAACTTCAACTGGTTATTGATTCATTTAACACTTAATGATCTTTTGAGTTTACCCCATTATTTTTTTCCTTACCCGTGTTAGGAAGATGTGATATTTGAATAATTATCAAGGAAGCTGTTTATTTTCCCTTTTTACATTTTATATTTAATTTCCAATGTAATATGATAACCATATATGAATCTAGTTCTTCAATACTACTAACTGATCAATCATTGGTAATGTAATATCTTAAATATAAGTCATTATAATAAAATAACCACCGATTATGTTCTACAGGGGTCAGTGTTGTTACATATCTACCCTACCAACATGCTAATAATTTCCATAAAACTTTTATTTATCTATTAAACAAATTTCATTAACAACTATGAAAGGTGGTGCTGGAATGTGAAATACAATATTCCTTAGAAGAGGTAGTTTTTACATATGCATGGATGATGATTTAATTTTCTATATAACATGATAAATGTATTATATTTTTAATTATTTAGTATTTTAATATATGTTATAAATAACATAATTAATTATAAAACTCCAAATTAGTTCCATCTATTTAATGTTGTTATATAAAATTAAATGTGTTTCGTTGTGAAGGTGGTAGTATCCTCTAAAACACAAATAATGTTTTTGTTTTTATTACTGGAAGAGGGGTAAAGCGAATGATTATCCCATTCATATGATAAGCATAAGTATAAAATTGGTAAAGATATAATTATATATGAATTATAATGTTATATTTACAGAATTAATATAGAACAGAAAAAAAAAGTTATGGAAAAATTTGTACTCACAATGAGGACATGGGTATTCCTATGGATGAATCCTTAAAATGGAGGACATAGGCTAACTTATTTTAACAAGAAGATAATCGATGTTTAATTGGGTTCTAGGGGTGTAAAATGGAATAATTTCAATAGTGGACTAAATATCGTCTGTGGTATTGAAGGGGTGGTGAGAGGCCCTTTATATAAGGGGTGAGAAAGGAATTTTTATAAATATTTCAATATAATATAAACATAGAAAATGTTTCACATATCAAGAAGACTTGAAAATTAAATAAATGGTCTGGAGATATGATTTTTTGAGCCACATTACCACAACTTAATTAATAATTTGGTTTCAACATCTTAGGATTTTACACATTTTGTAAAGCCTATTCTCCATTTTGGATTTTATCATAGTAACAAATTTTTACTCAAGTGATGCATATTTTGTGTCAAAAAATAAAATTTTCCTTATAATATTATTTACACATTATAACTATAATTATGAAATCAATTTTATTATATTTTTTCCCAAAAGTGATTAAAAGTAATTTTAGGATAATAAATGAAATAAAATTGTTCTAAAGAAAGTTAAAAATTATGCTCTAGAATGTAAAATTTATGTTTCTAGATTAATCAAAATATTTTTAAATTTTTTATTCAACTTATAAAATAAATATTTTTTCTGGTAAAAATGATTCAAGAAATCAGATATTATTATATTAGGATTATTTCATAAATGAATGAGATTTTATAAAAACATAATTTTTCATTACTCAAATAAAAATAAATTTTTAAAAAGTACAAAAATATCATCCTAAGATAATATTTTTATAATAAATCCAAAAAATATGAAATTCTAATAATATAATTTGAGAATTAAACAATTATGTAAAAACATAAATATTTAATGAAAAATAATTTCATAAAAAATTATAATTTTAAAATATCTATTGTTCTTAATATTATTTACTATAAATTAATATAATTGGTGTTAATATATTTTTTCACATCAAAAATATATTTGGTCGATAATATCATTACTTTGAGGACTAATCTATATAAAAATAAAATATTATGTGAGGAAATTTTTTATATAATAATTCATTCTTCATAGTTATTTATTTATAGTAATTGAATTTTATAAATTCTTTAGTATTAATAAAAACAATTAATTTAAATTTTAACATATATTTCTTGATTTGAATACATCTATTTTTACGTTCCATTTCAAAAAAAATATTTTAACAATTATATAATGTTTCTCAGTTAGATTTGGTTCAGTTTTTATTGCATGACATGTTACAAAACATATTAGGTTTTAATGGAAATAAAATATCAAATTATTAATCAGGGTTTGTTAAAAAATCTAATTTTATAGAAGTTTATATTATAGTGCATTTACTTAAAGATTTTTCAAAACCAAAATGTTTTTGTAAATCTCAAAAATATATATAATAAGTACAAATATTTCATGTTTATTTTTTAGTTGTTTGAAATCCAAAAAAAAGGTATGTTCCTCATCATGGTCATTTCAAATAACATTTTAGGAACCCACTTCTTCACAACACTATTATATTTATTATCTAATAGTCCATCAAAAATAAAAACATAATGAAAATCAAAATATTTAAGATGTCTTAATGAATAATATATTCCCCTACTCTAATTCCTTTCACATTTAGTGGAAAATATTACACTCTTAGGTAAACAAATTATTAGAAATGTAATTTATCAAAATGAAATACTATTTTATTAAAAGGTATATATGGTTTTAGATTTTTAAAGTATTTTAAATTTTTCATTAATACAAGTGAATGTAAGGAAGAGTTTTTTTGCAGAATTGGTTTCATATGTACGTTTGACAACCAAATTCAAATCTTTTGCAATTAAAATAGAATTTAACATGAATTATATTCCCAATGTTACAATAAATACATTAGAAGGTATCTTCAAAATTAATTTGTTATAATTATTATGATATCACTATGTATAATTAAATTTATTTTCAATTTTTTCTTTTCCTTACCTTTAATGATTACATATCTTACTATTTAATCAAATGCAGTCATTCCACTTCTGTATCAAATGTATAATCCTTCTATATATATGGAAAATGTTAGTAATTATTACTAGATGTATAAGTATATTTTGAATCAAATTTTAAGTGTAAATATGTTTTCAAATATATCTAATCCACGTGTCTACTTATAGTCTCTTAAATGATTTAATAAATAATAAAAGGCTTCTATCTATCACTTCCACTACCTTATAATAACCTCTCATAAGATTTATCAACTTCACTCAAAAATTATGTTTTAAAAGATTTCAAATATTTTTTCCATAATAATTGATGTACAACTTTTACTTTCAACCATTATTCTCTAATTTTGGAAAATATCATCTAACATTACCCATATTATTACATTCATAGAATATAACATCTAAATATTCCTTTATAAGATATTTACCATTATTTTATTCCCGATTTGTATATCAAAAAAATTTACTTCTTGCAATAAATGGAATTATTATAGAATGTTGATAGAGTACATTCTCACTATAATCAAATAAACTTTTATATAAAAAATTACATTTTTTCATAGAAACAATATATTTAGAAACACAATAACATGAATTAAAATCACTTAAATTAGAATTTCTATCTATATAAGGAAATTCCTCTCAATGTTTTCTTTTATATTTTTTACAATAATTCCAAAATCTTATTTATTAATAATTTATGGTGAGAATCAATTCATTTGTATATAAATTGGTCAAACATTTATTATCATCAACAGGTGTTGTCTTAAATATCTACATCATTAATATAATATAAATAAGATCTATAAGTTGTTTTTTATTTATTTTTTTCTCACAAAAATATAGTAAACTATTCCTAATTGTTAAAAATCCTTGATTCATCTGATTTACTATCTCACCTAGAAAAATCAGTAACTTAATATTTTTGTCTCGATATATGTATTCCACTTCTTAAAAGCTTCAAGGATCAAAAATATATAACTAATAACTACTTCAAAATTATTTTTTACATCTCATATGATGATATCTAACTATAGATATTTCTAGTCCTTGAACATAACAAAAAATTATATACATTATTATTTTATTGATATTCTAGTTTTTATTCATGTGAAAAATAAGATAGTTCCTTCTCTTGAACTTTATAATTACCTATCATCATAATGAATTAATTAATATCAGTATTAATAATAATGGATATCATAATATCACACTATTATTTTTAATCTACTTCATCAAATATATTTGATCTGGATGGATTTAAATTCACTAGAGATCCAATCAAAAGTCTTACAATAAAAAAAGAACTTTCTAATATAACACAATTACAGTTTGAAGGACAACTTGGAAATTTTTTAGTAACATAAAATATAACATGAGTTGATAAAAATGATTATACATTTAAAATCTATATAATTTCAATGATATAACAGAATATAGCATTGACACTTTTTGTTTTTCCAAAAAAATGTTTCAGATATCTTCAGTAGAAACACTACAGGTGGGGGTCAATTATAGTTAATAACACGAAATGTTTCTACACCCTTAGGTATATGTTTTTTTGAAAATTAGTCTTCCAATAATATTAAAAACTATAAGAATATAAGTATAAAATGTTCAATAAAAAGTAATATAATCCACTAAACAAATTATGAAGAAATAAGTAAACAAAATAAAATATTATTAAAAAAATATAGTATTGAATCATAATTCATACACTCAAAAAATGGTATTATAAAACCATATTGACATAACTCTAATATATAAGGAATTATATAATCCTTAATTTAAGTATCTTTGAAATTATTCAATATAGAAAGTATGCATTCTTAAACCAAAAGTCACTTGAATAAAAACCATCATTAGGTTCTTCGCCTTTTAATCCCTATAATCCCTGGATCTTGATGATCAAATTATCTATCTTCATTATCCCCATAAGTCCTTAACATTATGGTCAACTACAAACATCAAACATCAAATTTTCTATATTACTTATCAAAATACCATGATCAAAATGGCTATATTCAATGACTTATTACACTCAAAAACCATCAATCCAAAACATCCTAGAAACAATGATTACGAGGGGAAAATATATTTTAAAAGGAAAACATCATAGAGCACTACAACTTAAAAAAATGACAAGAAAAAAAATTTATACCAATCAAAATAACTCTCAAGGGAATAATATATAGAAAAAAATCAAAAATATAAAAAAATTATTTCAAAAAATCAAGTTATATCCTTGTTTTCAACGATTTTTTGGTTATATTTATAGAATTCATTGTGACTATCACCAATGTTTGAATTTTGATTTCATTAAAATCAGTTATAAATATATCATAAGATTTATCATAATCTAATTATGATCATTGATTCATTATTCATCTTATCATAGAGATATTCTATATCTAATAGTGTGTTATTTCATGCAATGGGAGTAGTATATCATGTATCTTTATATCATCTATTTTTCAGAACAATAGATTTATATTTCAAAGGATTTGAAATTATATTATGTACAAAAAAATATATAACTCAAAAATAGTATCAATTTTAAAAAAATCATATGAATAATAATTATATTTTCTAAAAAAAAATATGTAATTTACTCATTTACATAATGGTATGAATCATGTTAGGACTTGTTGTAAAGTATTTTTCAATAAAACTGTATTTTGAATGTTTTAATGTTTTCCTTAAAAATTGTTATCTTCTATAAACATATTTGTTAAATCAAATACAAGGTAATCTTATTTATATTTTAATTATTGTTTAAAGTCATTTTAAATTGTCTTTTAAATTATATTCAAATGTTATAAAATTAATCCTTTTCATTTTTTCCATATGGGTCATATTTTATATTTTTTATAATGGTGTCAAAAGTGTTTTTTTTACATTTACTACATCACCACATTTTTCTGCTATCATGTCCATTATTATTTATAAAGATAAATTTTTATAATTTCATGGTTTTTAAAATAAAATTCCCTTCCAAATATTTAATAATTTTTTTATTTTAAATAATTATCTACAAAATGTATATTTACCTTTACTTTTTGGAGAAAACTGTAAGTAATAAAAAATATTGGTTCAAAAAATTATTTTCATAAATATTTGGATAAACATGACAGTTTGTGTCTTATTTATTAATGTTATTGTTCTTGGATATTATTATTGATAATATGTGGGACTGATATAACCATCTAATGCATTGGGTAATAATATATACTCTAAAATAGATATTTTATAATTAACTAGGTATGTTATTTCATTATAAGGTTTCTGGTAAGGGTTTCCCTAAATGAGATTATAAGTATAATCTCTCAATATGACAATATTATTTTTCATGATTACTCTAGATTTTTTTCTAAATGTTATGAAATCATGAGGTAAAAAATATCTTATGATTAATTTTTTTATAATAATTTAAAGGTTAAATAATTATTTTTTATAGAATATTTATCATGATTTGTTTTGTTTTTTTAACAAAATATCAGTATTATATTTCTACCATTTTCCATGTTCATTAGATATTATTGGAAAAATATAGTTAAAAAAATATTATTTAATTAGAAAGTTATTTGTTATTTTAATCTTAATGTTTGTTCTGTAAAAATGGAGAAAATAATGGGTTTTATGATTTTGATATGGACTAATGGGTTTATTTTATTTTTATATCACTTACTGATATTTTTGGGATCAATCCATATATTCAAATGTTTTTCATAAAATATATGAATGATTAAGTACTAAAGAATGGTCAAATTTACGTATTCTATGAATTGTAATAAATTAAGAATATGATCTGCGAGTTATATAAGGGAGTACACTTGAGAAACTATTTTTTGGAACAGAATTTTATGCTATCTAGATGTGTCCAATTTTTAATGTAATTATTTTCTTAATTATCTAAAATATAAACCTAAAATATCACAGGAATATATGAAATTAAAATTATTTCCATAAGACATATAATTATGGGTTGGTTATGTATTTTTTTCATAGTTGGTGTTAGAGGAGGCCTTACATAACATTAGGGGACATGATTATGTTAAGAAAATATAATTTAAGGATGCTAATTTAGGATTACATTATCATTATGTTGTTATTTTATATTTTCATCATTAATTGTATAATATATATAATTTTTATAATTTTTTAAATAGGGTAAATAGGTTAATTTTTTTAGTAATGGATCAATAGGATAATAAACATCGAAATAAGACACCTTGATAGAGTTGGAGATGAATGATTTTTTTTTGTGTTAACATAATTAACAGAATATATTAATGATAGTACCCATGCAAGGGTGTAGCCAATTTCTCAATAGATGAACATGCATATAAAAAATAATTTCATCAAATGGAACCCTAAAACATTTGGTGGATCCTGAGAATGTATAAAATTTTAAGGATGTATAATTCTCTTGATAACATATTTGAATTTTGGGATATTTAGAGAATCCAAAGAAAACTATTACATTGTATTTTTTAAAGGTGGAACTAATAGGTGGTGGTCTCAGATTAAGATCACCGAAATAATTATAATATTGACACCCTGGATTGGATAAATTTTTTGGATCATTTACTTGAGAATTATTTCCATAATTTTGTTAGACATATAATGGAAATTCAGTTCTTGTATTTCAAGAAAATGGAGGATAATTCAGTTGATACCTATGAAAAAAACATTAGTACATTATCCAGAAATACATTTAATTTTTTTTCTAAACCTTGATTATAAAATTTATATATTTTACATTGGATTGAATCCAATTTTATGAAGGGATTCTATTATATACTCATGATTTTGGATTTTTTGAGGATATTGTTTGACTTGATAAGATTGTTGAGAGGGAGTTTTTAGAATATTATAACAATAAGGATAAATAATAATACATTTAAAAATAAATAGGGAAACATTATAAAATGAAATATAGAGGTAAGAAAACTAAATTACCCTCTTATGATAAGAGGTGTAAGAATAATTTTGGGGAGTGACATATGAAAAATGGAAAGTGTTAACGGTGTAGTAAGTTGGGACATCCGACCCATGACTGTAATGAGAATATAAGATATAATAGTAACATTAATTATGAAAAGTTGGTAGTGAAATATTTAAACTATAATGAGATGGAAAATTATATATGTGTGTATCTAAATAAAATTAAAAAGGATGGAGATCATCAATACAATAATCAGAAGGGTGTGGTGAATTCAGTTCTTACTACAATAGAAAATACAGGACCAAAAAATTATGTATTGATAGGTACATTAATTATTTACTCAAAGTATATAGATATAACATTTTAATTCGAGATATATGAATTTGTTTATTTTTGGAAAATTTTATAGTAAAATGTATATATAACCTTATGAAATATAGGCAAAAATGTAGTAAAAAACTTGGTGGAATTATTAAAGAATCAATTATTTATAGTAATATTCATATTGTTATCTCTAGAATGATTTTTTGGAACAGGTTATTCTCTTTACCATGATAGTGTTTTATGTTATTTCTGATATGGACAAGATTTTGATTAATGACGAAAAGATAGAATAAAGTATAAAAAATGTTATACACTATTTTTAGAATATGTTTAAATTCATTTTTAGGAATGAGTTCATACCTGTGGTAGCATGTTAACAAACTACGAAATTGATTTAATATGGAAGTGAAATTTATATTTCATGTATTAATTAAAAGAAGTGAATCATCCAAATTAGTGATGTACCAATTTTAAATGATTATTTAGAAGTATTTCATAGTGATTTATTTAATTTTTATTCCAAATTGGGAGGCTTAATTTTTTATTTAATTTATCCTTTATGTTCGGATAATTTTAAATCCCCATTATAAAAAGGATCCATTAGATCTATTAGAGTTGAAATCCTAGATAAAATAATTACATAGTAAGTGTTTTTTTCTCCCTATCACTTCACTTTATTGTGATCAAAAAAAAAATTCAAAATTAAGGGTTATTCTCTGAGGCATTGCATTGATTTGGGAGAACTCAAAAATGTTATTGTTAAGAAAAAGAGTTATTTTCCCCAAAATTGATGAGTTATTTAATTAGATATGCAGCGTTAAGTATTTTTCAATGATTGGACTCAAATACGGATTTCATAAATCAAATTTAAAGGAAAAAAATACATTCTAAGGATGATTTTTGAAACCATTTTTGACTATTAAAAGTTTTTGGTTATACACTTTTGGTTAATCAATGAACCATATATATTAATAAATCTTATGAATATATTTTTTCATTAGTGTTTAAAGAAAAATATTAAATTGTTTATGATATTATCATTTATTAAAAAAGAAATTGTGATTATGAGAAATATCAAAGGATGTTTTTGGATTCCTTAAAATAAAATATATTTTATGGTAATTTAGTAAATATGAATTTCAGTTAAAATAGATATAATTTATTCGATATATTATAACTAAATATGTAATAATAGTTAATCCTACTAAGAAAAATGTTTTGAAATAATGGAAAAAACCTAGAAATTTCATGGATATACATAGTTTTCATAGAAAAAAGGTTATTATTGAGGTTTATAGAAATATTTTCACTATTAAATAACTCACTAACCAAGATAAATTGAAATAATATAAGATTAACATAGAAAAGGTTATGTGATGAATGTTTTCAAGAATTAAAAAAATGATTTTTAATGCTTTATTATTACCCTTGGTATTAATAAATGGGAGTTTTAAATTTATAGAGATGATTTGTTAAAGAGGCTTGATTTTTTGATTAAGAAAAATGATTGGTTACTTGTATATTCATCACATCGATAGAAAATCTAAGAGCAGAACTATCCTATACATTTCCATGATCGAGATATAGAAATATTTTCTTAAAAAATATAAAGAAATAATTTAGATGGTGAGAAATGTAAAATGTATATATATTTTAAAATTTTTAAGTGTGTATTCAATAGAATAAATTACAAATAATAAAGATAATATTGTTGGAATGGATGAATGATTATGATAGCATGATTGACTATCATTTAGGTAAAGCAAACAAGGTAGTGTATTCCTTCAGTCAAAAGGAAAATGCATCATTAATCATGATGTGTTTTATACATGATTATATAATTAATGATTTAAAGAATATTGGATTATAAATAGTGAAAACAAAAACCCATTCTCTTTTGGATCAGGTATCAGTAAAATCATTATTTCTATAAATAATTATGAAGACTCAGAAATAATATCCTTCTCTAAAAGATATTCTATAATTGGTTAATGAATGAATGTACTTGAGTTTATTGTTGATAAAGAGGCTTTCATAATACTAGGAATGTGGCTCTATGTAATGTGTAATTTTACATTAAAAATGGAATTACAAAATAAATATCAAGACTCCCTAAATTCTATTTAATATAGTAATGAAAATTATACAGATACCATAAGGAATGTTATTAGTCATATGGAATAAATAAGCCTATATTTTATTTTACCATAAAAAAGTCTGATTTATGAATAAGTTAAAGTGGAATAAAAACTAAAAAAGGGTATTATTCAACCATTGTCAACAACTAAATGGAAATTAGAGAATATAAACATATATTCCATTGTGGGATTACTAAAAACTTCTCAATTTAATAATTTGATTTCATGTATTATCAGTATTTTAACCAATTATGTGAATTCTCATCTTATTAGAGATACTATGATTTTTTATAATATAATAAAATATTTTTAAATAGTTAGTCAAGTTATGTTGACTTCCAATATCTATTTTTTCTTATCATGGTCTCATATTTTTATCTAATTATTTTTAGGGACTTCAAAATTTAATTGGTGATGGTTTAAGATTCAATACATCTGTCCACACTAAATTTCTTGGAATATTAAAATAATAAATTTAGAATTTGGAGGATACACTAGAAGATTTATCATTATATTATAAATGAAGTTGGGATCAAAAACATATCTTATGGGAATTTTCTTATAATAAAATCTTTCATTCCTGTATATAGATGGAACCAATAGAAGAATTATTTGGAAAGTAGTGTCAAACTAGCCTATATCGGGATTGTGCAAGGGAAAAAAATTGGGTCCTAAATTGTTTTAAGAAATGGTTGAAAAAATTAAGATGATTTAGTTTCATGTGAGGATAGTTCAATGTAGCTAAAATAGTTACATAGATAAAATAAGGAATGATATCTTCTTTGAGGTACGAGACTATGTTTTAATTAAAATATATCCATGTAAAGGTGTGGTTTTTTGGTAAAAAATTAAAATTAAGTCATGGATTATAGGACCAAAGAAAATTTTGATAATGTTGGATTAGTTCATATCTAATAATCCATACCTTTGATTATGCCTCATGTATATAATGTGTTACACAACTCTTTTTTAACAAAATTTATATAAGATGAATCTCTTGTTTTGAGGCTAGAGGAAGTTCAGTTGGGAGAATACTTATTATGATTAAAATTAAATTTAGATTGATGATCAAATACAGAATGTGGTGTGAAATAAGGGGACTCATCTGGTCAAGGATTTTTGTAAAAACAATATGATTGAGGATAAATCATGATATTATGAAGAGGCAATTCGATAAAAATATCATCAACTATTTATTTATAAAAAAATTTAAAAGGTTGAAATTTCTAAAACGAGGGAATATGACAACCCATGTAATGTTAATAATAAATATATTTCATATCTTATAAATGTTCAGGAATAGATATTATGGAATCATAGTAACAATCCTAACTCTTGTAACCTAGATTAGGTGTTTATTTTGATACATTGGTAACGATATAGGAGATGTCAGCTGAAAAGATCTAGTAGCTTAGTAGTCATGGGAGAGTACAAAATTACATGATTTATATATTATATAAGAAATATAATTCCTAGCTTCTAAACATAATAAAAAAAATCTTATTCATTTTAGTAAATCATTAAAATCATTTAATGATTTATTCACAGTAATCAGGGAAATGAAAACACAATAAATTTTGATCTCAGTTTCCCGGTAAGGGAAAGCATACATCGAAAGGAATCTTGAATACATAAATCATACAAAAAATAACCGATTAAACCATGGTTACTGTTCTTTTATGATATATTCCTTACGTACAACCAAGATTTATTTCATGACTAAATATTTTGATGTTTAAACATTTTGTTCACATTTTTACGTTCAAATATATATGTTTTGTTTTATTTTATCTATGATTACCCAAACTAAGAATTTGATCTCATCGTTTTTATGTTTTATTTTCCCCAAGATGTAAATAATGGTTTTTGGTAGTAAAAAATGGAATATCATTATAGGAGATGTTGAAGATATTTTACCGTGACTAGAAGATAATGTTCTGAGTTTTCAAAGACACTAAACTAATACAGTCTTCAGGTGTCTATTTGTGTTATGTATTAAGTATCTCGCAAAATAAATGTAATGTCTATGTACGCCAATCTTGGGTATCTACATCCTTGAAGTAGATCTATGAATAAATTTTATTATGCATCAAATCAGACATATTTATATTGAGGAAACAATGTTCCAAGACATTATTTAATTTTTGAGTCTTCCAAATGTTAAAGATGATGTTTTGGGCCATCATCATTCTTGATGGAAATTCAATCCATGGAAATCTATTCAATTTTTAATTAGATCCTTTGATGTTGATATATATTCATGCATCAATTTCCAAATCCAAATATAATCCATGGATGTATCTTTGTGTTGAAGATCAAGGATTAGTATTTTAAAGGTGATGTCTACTTAGCCATTTTGGGTTTGTAAGGAATGAAATACAATGTTGAACCAGTATCAAGGGAGATGACCTAATATCGAGAAACATTCATTTTTATTTGAAGCTATGCAAGATCCCAATATTGAATCGATCTATTCGAGTTTGTTTGAAATTAAAATTCCTTTCTAGAGCTTAAAGGATCTTGAAAAATTTCTAATGAAACCACACCACTATTACAATTCTAGAGTAGATGATTAATGTTATTTGTTTATATGATTTCACTATTTCAAGTAAATTTCATTTGGTTCCAAATAATGAATATTTATGTGATTATGAGTTTGATGTTTCCAAATTGGATTGAGTGTTTTCCAGTTTATCAATCTGATATGGTTGTATATTGTACTCTTATTGAATTATTAATTAGAATTCAATAGGAGTTATATTAAAATTTTGGAATCTATTAAATTTTGATTTTATCTGAGTACGATGATGGGGGAAATAATGTTTTTTGATGTTTCATCTTGGTTTTCATAGTTGAATAATCTTCATTAATTCAACCAATTTTCTATGATAGTTTTAGAGGAAGAAATTTTTTACAAGAACATAACATAAGTTTCTTCAATTTTGGTTCTGACTACCACATGATCATTTGAAATATGTGATTATATCCTAGATCTAAGACCATTGTATTTTGTGAAGAAGAATTTACAAAATAGTGGTTTTCCCCTCACATGGAGAGGATGCAATTTTTTTATGGTTGTCATGTGGAAGAAACTTGTTTTCAAATTTTTTTAATGTTATTTTTATTATTTTATTTTTTAATACTAAATTAGGCCCATATTGTGCGGTTACTAGGAATTATTCTCTAGATACTTTCTCTCTCTCTCTCTTCTCTCAGTTATTCATTTTGTCTATCTTCTATAATTTTCTCAATTTTTAAATAAAATTGTTCTGTTTTTATGTCTTCTCACTCTCATTGTGTGATATCATACATTCAAACATAAATGAATAATTTTTGTAGATCGGTCCATTAGATAAATATTGAAACTACCTGAGACCAAGTATCTTTTCATTAATTGGTTTCTTCTCAAAATTGGTAAATTGTTGACATGAAGTGAGTAGATGCAACCACAAACTCATTCACTAGAATGGGTTGTTGATGTTTATTGTTTTTCACTTAAATATCTTGGTCAGTGATAGATTGTAGAAAGAACTTAGTTTTTGGATTCATTTTACATCTTCACTCCATAATTTTTCTATTACAATAATTATCCCGTGAGAAATGTTCTGATTATATAATTGATTGTGCCTCTAGAGTTCATTTTTTCCAATATCAAAAACTTTTGGAAATATTATTTTTTATAAATATTATTTCTTCAATCATTCATTGTTGATTGAATCTCAAAAGTATGGATATGTAAGATTTATCCTTCCAACAGATTAAAATCACGGGGAGGGAGAATAATCTAGTCATTGTTTTTATTTCACAATTAGTTAATTTTCTATGAATGAAGAAATTCTTTTAGTACATATAATTGAAATTTCACTCTAAAACTATTATCATATTTGATTAATTTTATATTATTATCTATTATATTTTGTTATCCTTCTCTATTTATTTTTTTCTCATTTTCAACTCTTTTATATTCATTGTTATTGTTACATTTTTTCATTTTCTACATTCTAAATAGTCAAAAACACAAAAATAGTTTAGGAGAGTCTTTGAAATAAACACACTGATTTTTTTAGACCAAACCTAAGGTTACCCATAGTGCTATATCCATGGAGATTGTAAATATATCATTGGTAGTTCAATTGAAAATCTATAAAAAATTTCATGTCATTTCTAGATAATCTCATTTTCCTTAGTGGTTTCTTTTTTCTTCTAAATATTACTAATGGACAAAGTGATGTAAATAAAATTTCTTAAATACATATCAATATTAAAATCCTCACATATGTAGGAACTCACAAAATCCATGGAATAAATCCACAGTTTTATTTGTCATAAATTTGTTTGAACACCTATAATAATTGATTTAGTGTCTCTTGTGTAGCTGCAATATATCTATAAAACATTCAACTATAATATCGCAGATCAAAAGAACAAGGAAACCACTAAAAAAACTATTGAAAAGATGTATCTTCCCATCATTGAGATTGATTTCTCCATGGATACCTATTTATAAATCAAAATTTCACAGATTGGGACTTATTTTTAGGGATTTCGGGAGAAGGGTCATGCAAAATTTGAAGAAGTCAGACATACTTTTGAAGAAAATATTTCATATTTTTTCATTTTATTGATTTAAATTATACTAAAATGTCTATTCTTTATGCACCATTTTAAAGTATAAATAGACTGTATATAATCTGTAATATTATATTGAAGGCACCAAATATGTAGCAGTTTTTTTTGAATAATGGTTAAAGGAAGTTGACTACCTCACTCTTTATTTAGTAGTATTCCTAGGAGCACCACTTATTAATGAAAAGGATAAATATTACCAATTTCAGGTGGTTCTTATATTTATGGAAGATATTTTTTTTATTTAATTAAAAGTTTATATTTCTTTTATTATAATTCTTCACACTTAGTGGGTTCTAAAGAGTCAGCTGAACTTTATGATCTTCTGGAGGGACTTGAGTAGGTTATTGTTTCATTTGTTTATGAATATGAAAAACTTCCACATCTTATTTTCAATGAGTGTTTGGGAGTGGTAAATGATTAGTAGTAGGTTAATGATATGTGAAATTATGAAGAAGTTGAATTTTATACTCATGTGGTTTTTAAAAAAAAGATCCGATTAAAATTGATGAAAAATAATATCCAGGGGTTGAATCTTTTCTACATGTACACAATACTACTAAAGTTGATAAGAGGGGAGATAATCCTATATTTTGTTTCCCTTTCCAACACTCCTTTTAAGTTAAAATTCTATGAAATGGTAAATAAATGAAATAGAAAAGTTTGTATTCTATATGCTATATAAGTTGATATATGAATTTGGGAAAAATAATCTATGGGGGTTCATGGTCAAGAATCCATACCCTCAATGTAATTTGGGAAGAACTTATTTTTTTCTGCCGTGGACAGTCAAAATAATTCACCTATTGGGGGGTTAACCCCAATAACATATTTTTACATTGTTTTTAGCTTTAATTTTATATTTTATTACTCAAATAAATGTTTTATGTTTTTCTTTTTATAGAAAATAATACAGTAGTAATTTCCACCATGACACAACCTGTATCGGGTAACATCTTTTACACCTTATGACACCCAGTTTGTATAAATGTACTCATAACATTCCAAGAGATCAAATTATTATTGTATGTTATAATTTATTCATGGGTGAGGGTATATATATATTTTCATTCTTATGATGTTTTGATTGCTAAAATAAATTTCAAACATGATACAAATCTGAATTTTCTAAAAATCATTTAAACTTTCTATAACAAATTAATGCATGTACGTTTTAAATTGTATTTTTTTACAATTGTCATAATAAGAATGATTAGTTCTATTAAATATGAAATTAAATTTTTTTCTAAATATCCCACGAAGTTTCATGTTTAATTAAAAGGAATCAAACTCCCTGGATTTTTACTTTGGTTTATCCTTGTTTGAATATAAAATTTTGAAATTTTTTATCTTATTTATTTTTATATGATAGAGTTGGGATTCTAGATGACTTACTCTAAGTGGAAAATGGGGGATTTTATTTTGATCACTTGAAATGTTAAATATATATTAAAAGGTTGTAAAATCTATATCATGCTACTTTTATTCCTTTTTTCAAGAAATTATACTTCTTTCTTTGGTGGGTGTATTTAAAATATTAAATACGCATCAAATTTTATCTACTCATTTAAAAATAATTTTTTAATTTATATTGTGATAATTTGAATCATATTAAGACATATTTTCTATGCTACACTTATTTTCAATGGATAATATATTTATTGAGCATGTTCTGACTGTTATTTCTACAAAAATAAATTTTGATCATACATGTGACCCTTTTACATTATATTCACTACTAATTTTCAAAATCATTTTGAACATAAACTATCTAATTTTTTTATTCCACCTTTAAATTCAACTTTGAGTAAAATTTTTTATTTCATGTGTGGGGGATAGTTTTCATTAATGGACTAAATAGTGATTCAATACAAATCTAATCAGAATCTCTAAAACATTTCAAAATTGTGAGTTTTTCAAGTTTTTAAATTCAATATTGGTTGGTCAACATTTCTCATCACTTTGAATATTGTGATTCCACTTTGAGGAGGGTAATCTATATTACTCCATATATTAAATTGATCACATCAATTTAGTTTCCCATTTGAAATATATTGTTAATAGTTAAATTTTTAAGGAATGTTTTACAACATTCATTATATTTAATCTTTGTAGTTGGAATGATACTCATAATATATGCATGTAAGGGAATAATGAATTAAAAATTGTAATTCATGTTGAGCCTTTTCCCTTAATTTTTTCATCTGTTAATCTTTAATCCATTGGATAGGTTATTTATCATGATTGTAATTACTAAAAATTCTCATCCATGTTGAGTAGAAAATTATTATGTATTTTAATTATGTGTGTCAGTTCACCTGGAGGTAAAGAGATCATTGGACTTCCAATTGGATGAAAATTGATGTCTGCTGAATTATATTCCATATTTTTAATTTTAAACATTTTTTTAAAATAGGGAGCCATTTTTTTACTGGATTTTAAATCACATTTCTAACTTGGGATATTCCATGTGGGTAAATCTTTTCAAAGACTATTTCATTATAAATTTTTTTTCTTAACATTTGAGAATTATTTCTCTCTATGAAACTGATTCATAAATTCTTGAAGACAAACACTGATTAAGTGTGGGGGGTTTGATGTTTCTCTTATTTCATGTGTTTTTCAATATCACCATTATTTTTTCAATATTATTTATTTCTAAAATAGGTGTTTTAGTGGTTCATTTTAGTTTCTGATTTTATTTATTCAGAGTTTGTAATTTTCTGTTAAAAGGATTAATTTTATTATTGAATAATTAATGTATCATGTTTTTTATTTATTTTATTTTCATTATCAAATTTTTTTGTAATATTAATTTAAATTATAATAATTTTTTTTCCATTAATCCTTTTGTTTATTTTTACTCATAAACTTGAATTTTATTTTTTTATCCATTTAATTTTATTGTTTATAATTTTTTTAATTTGTTTATAATTTATTATTTTTTATACATTTAAGAGAATTATTTAATCATATTAATCAGATAATTCAGGAGGATTTCATAGCCACAAAGTATAATAATATGCATCTACTACATTAAAAACAAAATTTAAACTGTGTCATAGAAATTGTTTTTCAAAAGGGAGTTGATATTTTGATTTACCACATAACATAATACTATGTAAGATAAATTTTATGTTGAAGTTATTTATATAAACCATGATTTCTCATCGAACCAATAGAAATCTAAAGGTCAAGTAGATGAATGTTAGGTTGACATTTTGTAAAAGGAATCCTTAACACTACAAAATCCAATTATTATTGGTTTATAAACTCCTAATGCTTTACCAATGGGTGATGAATCCACATTTTTGACCAATGATATATTGAGTAAGATTCCCAATTTTGAGGTTGAGGTAACTAATTACCAGGGTTCCAACTAAATTCATAATGTGTTCGAGGTAAGGAAGGTCGTTGATTAATATTTGAATCAAAATCAATAGAACAATATGATAATGATCTAGAACTATCGTCAATTATTTATTTTGACTACATTAGATTATGATAGTTATGATTTGAAAAAAATGGTTACTTAAAGCTTAGATGAATTAGGATTTTTTGGAATTCAAACCGTGATGAATCTAATCTATGAACCAAATAGATTGAGATTCAAATATTACAGAGTGATACTGTATAATTGATGTTCTAAACCACCATTTAAGATGAATTTTCCAACCACCATCATTATTTCTAGAAATTTCATCCATTGTGGTTTAATCAATCCTAATTTGGATCATTTGAAGGTGATGGTTGCACCTACATAAATTTTTGATGACATAGACAAAACAAGGATATGTCTCTATGATTCTTATTGAAGTTTGGAATGTTGAAGGTGATTATGGATTAGCTATTCAGGGTCTGTGAGGAAGGAAATTTAGTATTGAACCAATAAAGGGGGAGATGAATTGAGATTGATAAAGACCATTTTTTTAACTAGGCTGATATTTTGATCTCAAATTGATCTATTTGAGTTTATTTGAAAATGATTGTCATTTATAGATCTTGAATGATCTCAGATGATTAATGATGCAACTGCACCACTAATACAATTTTGGAGGAGTGGATGATTGAGATTTGTTTCTTTGTTTTCCCTAATGTAATTAAATTTAACATGGTATAACAAACTTAAATATATATGTTATTATGTTTTTGAGATTTCCCAGTCATATTTGGTGTTTTTTGTTTGTCAATATGAGATTAACGATGACTATACTTCAGTTGATGTTTTACAAATAATTCTATGGTAGTCATTTTTACATAAAAGGAAGCTATAAAATTTGGGTTTGATCAGAGAATAATGATCGAGCATAAATTTATTTTGATGTTGCATATGTGTTTTCATATATAAATTCATTTTATAAATTCAACCAATTTTATGTTAGAGTTTTATAGGAAGAATGATTAATTTTTCACTTGTTAGTGTTTCTGATGGAATGGGGTATGAGTGACACATGATCATTTGAAAGATGTATTTATATCCTAGAATTGACACCATTGTTCCAGGTGGCAACGACATATTCAAAAGAATTTTTTCTCACCTCACAATTACTGGGCAAAATTTGTTGAATATTTCCACATGAAAGCATCTTGTTTTCTTATTTATTTTTTGAAGTTATTTTACTATTTAATTTTTTTTAAATAATGAATCTCTGCTTGTAGGAGGGGGATTGGGAATAATTCTTTGGACACACACTATCTTTCTTCTCTTTTTATTCTTCTTTTTCACTCTCTTTTGTAATTATTATCAGTTTGTATATAAAATTATTTTGTTGTTAGTTCATGTCGCTCTCGATGTGTGAACACCTATCATCAAACCTGAAGAGATAATTTGTGGAACTAGATCTGATAAATGGAGTTTAAATCTTTTATAAGACTGAATAAATTTTATGTTATTGATCTTTCCTTCACTCTTGGTAAACTTTGAATGTAGATCACGAATATATGACAACACACTCATTCACCAAAACAGTTTTCTGAGGTTGAGTGTTTCTGACATAAATCTACCATTTAGTGATAGGAAGTAGATAAGATTTATTTTTTAGATATATTTTTCTACTTCACATCATCATTTATTCAATAAGAAAAATTATGGGATAATGATTATGATTTAAAATAAATTATGCCTCTGGTGTTTGTTTTTCTAACTTCAGAAACTTTTAGAATATTATTTTTATAACACTTATTTATTCAAACTTTTGTGGTTAGATGAATCTTATAAGTGTTTATTCTTAATACCAAACCATCCATTATATTAGACTATTGGTGAGTGAGAATAATCTATTCATTTTTTCTATTTCACAATTGGTTAATTACCATGAACGAAGAAATTATTTGTATACAAATGGTTGAAATTTCTCTCTTTAACAAGTTTCATTCTTCTTATATTTTCTTTTTTTTCTATCTTATTAAATATTTTTTCGCTTCTCCGATTTATTTTATTCCCATTTTCATATCCTATGTCTTCATTACCATTGTTTCTTGTTTTTTTGGAATTTTTTAATGATTTATTTATATAAACAAACTACTTTATTAAGACCAACCCCAAGGTTAGCCTTTGTTCAATACCTGAATAGATTATAATTGTATCATTGGTTGTTAAAATGAAAAGATATCAGAAATAAGAAATATTAATACTGAATCATGTGTTTCTTTGTGATTTTTCATTTTGTTTAATATTTTTTATGTCAATAGTGATGAACATACAAATTATTGAATACTTATTTCTATTAGAATACTCACAATTGTAGGAACTCGCACAATACATGTAATACATATAATGTTTTACTGATCATGATGTTATTAGAGAACTTAAAATGAATGAATTGGTGGGTCTTGAGCAGCTATAACATTTCTATAAAACTTTAAACTTTGCTCTGGTGTATCAAAAGAACAAGAGAAAAATTATGAAACCTATTGAAAAGCATGAGTTTCCCATCAGGAAGATTTATTTTCCACAAGATTTCAATTATTATATTCGAATTTGATATATTTGGGCACGTTTTGTGGGATAAATGGAGAATATTCTATCATAATTTGAGGAAGCTGGACATGATTTGGAAGAACATATTTTATTTGGTTTTCATTTTAATGATTTAAATTTTACTCTCTTTTATATTGGTTGTTTCATCTTTTTATAGGATTACCATCTTAATATACCCACAATTGTGCTATAGAAGATACCATGGATGAAGTGATTTATTTTGGGGACAGGATGGAGGAGTTTGACTACTTCATTCCTTACTTAGTTGCACTCATAAGATCACCATCTATCATTAATAAAGAGAAAGTAGACCAAATTCATCTAGTTTTTTTCTTTATAGAAGAATCTTTTATTTCATTTGATTCTAATTTTAATTTACCTTTTTTGGTTTTTCTTTTACACATTGGGGTTATGAATATTCAACTAATATTTATGATTTCCTAAAGAGACATAAGAAGGGTTTTATTTCAACTATTGAGTAATATTAAATGCTCTCACATCTAATTTTAAATCCACGGTTGGAAGTGATAGATGAGAATGTGGATAACTATGATATGTGAAATAGTTAACAGATTATGATGATGCATATGCGGTTTTCAACGATAAATTTTTATATGATATTTAATCGGATGAAAAACCACATCCTTAGGTTGAATCATTACAATTCTTGCACACTACTCCTCAAGTTGAAAAATAGTGTACATACTCCTATATTTAGTTACCCTTTCAACCACTCCCCGGAAAATAAAATTCCAAGGAATGGGAAATAAATGAAGTTGAAAATGGGGCATTCCCCAAGCTATATAAGTGGATCTCTAAAGCTAGGAAAAATAATTGGTGGTTGTTGATCAAGAATCCATATTCACCAAGGGATTGGGGATGAACTAAAATCCATTCATCATTGGATAGTGAAAATAATGAACCTATTGGGGTTTAATCCCATGATTATCATATTACATTTTTTTAGTTGTATTTTATTCTTTCCATAATAAAAATTTTATCTTTTCCCTTTGAAGTTAAAAAAGATGGCAGTGTTATCCACTTGAGACAAGCTATAATGGATAACATTTTTTCCACCTTGAAAATCCCTGGTTGTATTCATCTACCCTTAACATTCAAATATGTTAAATTCTTATTAATTGTTGAATATTATGTGTAGGGAGGGTTTAAATTTTTCCTATTACTCATGATGTTTTTATTGTTTAAAATAACATTAAACATATTTGATAATGAAATTTTTAGAAATTATTTTATGATATCCATATTTAATTAATGCATGTACATTTTAAATTATATTGTGTTTTAGTATTATGGTAAGCATAATTTTTCTTCATACTGAAGAATAAATTCAATGTTTTTTAGAGATCAAAAGATGATACTTATTGAAGAAATATGAATCAATCTCATATAATGTTTTCACTGGTTTAACCTTGTTTAAACATATTATTATGGATATTATTATTTATCTTCATTATTTTATATATACTAAATATTTTATTCTAGAGGATTTATTCAATGTTAAAAATGGTGAAGTTTCTATTTTGAAAACTAAAGTGTTAAAACTCTTTTATAAGAGAGTAAAAAATTAAAATTTCAATAATCTTATTTTATTTTTTGGCCTTGGAAATATAATTCATTATTTGAGTAATGTTTCAAAAAGATCACATATGCATGAAATATTATCTCCTCATTTGAAATTTATTCATGAATTTAAATCGTGATACTGTATATCATCTTAAATTATATTTTTTATGAAGAACTGATTTTCTATGGATGATATATTTCATAATCATGTTGTGATGTTTTTTCTTGGAAAAATAAATTTTTATCATACTTGTGACACTTTTACATTCATTTCACTATGGATTTTCAGAATCTTTGTGAACATGCACAGTCTAATCTTTTTATTTCACCCTCAAATAAAACATTGAGGAAAATTTTGGGTTTGGTTTTTAGTGGATAAGGTATTCATAAATGAGATAAACATTGTTCTAATGTAAATCCCATCTGAATCCAATTTTTTTTAAAAATAGTTTTTCATGCTTTTAACATCATTATTTGTGGGTTAAAAAACTTATTAGGTTAGAATATTTCAATGCCACATCAAGGAGGTTAATGTCTTTTACTCTATATATTTAATTTTTTAACACCACTTTAGATTCCATTTTTAATTATTTTGTCAATAGTAAATATTTTATGGAATGTTTTACAAATTTTATTGTATTTGAACATGTTGGTGGAATTAAGCACATAACATATGAAACCAAGTAGATTATGAAGAGAAAATAATAATCAAGGATGAGCCCTTTTTATTTAAATACTTTCAACCCTTAATCATTAATATATAGGATGGGTTATTTATCTTAATTTTAATTATTATACTTTCTCATTTGAAGAGAGTTTCTAATTATTATATCTTTTAGTTAGGTGAGTCTGTTCACCTAGAGGTAAAGAGATGTTTGGGAATCTAATTGGGTGAAAATAGATATGAGTTTTATTTTTTCAAAATTATCAATATCAATTTTTTTATAAAATAAGAATTATCATTTTCTTAGAATTTGAAATTACATTTTTAACATGAGACAGTCCATGGGGGAAATTTTTTTTAAAGAGTAATTCATTGTGGAATTTTAGTTTTTCATTTTTAATATTTAATTTTCTCCACTGAAATTTATTATTAATTGCTTGATGAAAAGAAATTCTTATGAGTGGGGGAATTTTATGTGAATATTGTTTCATGTGTTTTTCTACATCAATATTTTTTTAATATAATTAAATATTAAAATAGGTATTTAAGCGGTTAATTTTAGTATTTGTATTTATTTATTTTTAACATTTAAAATTGTTGTTTTTTTGTGTTAAAAAACATAATTTACTTGTTGAATAATGAATGTGTTAAGTTTAGTTTTTATATTTTTTTATTTCTCTTACTTTTTTTGTACTATTAATTTTAAATTTCATAATTTAATTTTTTTATTAACAATTTTGTTAATTTTTACTCATAAGCTTTAATTTAAATTTCTTATTTATTTACTTTTAATTTTTTAATTGTCAAATTTTATTTATTATTTATCTAATAATATCAACATAAAATAATGATTTATTCATATTCATTAGATAATTACTGATCATTTCACAGCCACCAAAAATAAAAAAATACATATGATGCATTATCATTTTGAAATAGTTTCAAAGAAATTATGCTAAAAAAGAGAATTGATATTCAGGGTGTCACATGACATAATAATTCATAAGATTAATTAACTTACTCAATTATTTATGTAAAATAAGAATAATATTGGAATATAGAGGAATATGGCGCTCTCAGTAGAGTAAGCTGATTGTGACTTTGTGTGAAAATATTTTACAACCCTATCTGTGATGATCCTCATTGGTCGATGAACACTGAATGTGTGACTACTAGATAATGAGACCATGTTTTCAACCAATGTTGTACTGTGAAAGGTGCCCAATTTTAAAATCCTAGGTCCCAAGTAACCAAAATTCCAACAAAAATTGTCATGTGATAGAGGTAAGGAATGTCGATAATGAAGATTTGATGATGAATCCATTGACCAAGATAAGCTCGATCCTGATATGAGTAAAATTCAATATATTGAGTTTTTTTACTGTTAGTTTATATTTTGAATAAACTATTTGGTCTAGATTGGAAGAATAGTTATCTAGGAAGAATCTGAACTGTGTTGAAGTTAATATATAATGTAAGCTAATTAAGCATCAAATCTGAAACATTTTTCATAGTCACTAAAAAAAATTATTTTTAAATTTTTTTTAAGGAAATGGTGAGAAACTAACTAGTTCAAACCCAATAAGAAATTATTGATCCATTTAAAATGAAATTTATCCTACTATAAACATTATCTGTTTAATGTTTCCAAGGGATATAGGATACATGAGTGTCAGGAACAACCTCTAAGAGAAATTCAAAAAGACATGTCATCTTGTCCTAGGTCTCTATTTAATCCTCTTGATTAATATTCCATTTTTTTATCCCATTATCATTATAAGGTATTTATTGTCAATCCAATCACTATTTTCTTTGTTGGTAACCACATTTAATGTCCTTCCCCATCATCATGTTACCTTCCTCATCTGTGGCATTAATTGGCAAAAAATATTCCACAATCTCTTCATAAGAATGTAAAAGAAATCTGACACATTGATGATGAATAATCAAAGTCTGAGCCTTCATTGAAGGAGTAAAGACACTAAAAATTGAATATGATGATTCGATCCACCATAATTTTTTATTAAAATTCCATCCAATGAGTTCAATTTGATGTTGATTAAGATTATTTGAAGCTGATTATTGTGCCTCTATCGATTGAAGATGCTAATGAAAAACTAGGGATGTGTCTTTGTGTTATTTATTTAGGTTTGGGATATTGAAGGAGATGAAGACTCAACCATTTGGGTTCTACGTGGAAGGAAATTAAATGTTTGACCAATTTTGGGGGAGATGGCCTTAGACTGAGCAAGAGCCATTTCTATTTGAATCAGGCTGAGATTACGATCTCAAATTGATCCATTTTAGTTATTTGGAAAATGAAAATACTTTCTGGGGAATGAATGATTTAGGATGATTTCTAATGAAAAAACACCCATAAAACCAAGTCTGGTGCAGTGGATTGTCATGTGTTTTGTAGGCTTTCAATGTTTTAATTTAATTGAAGATGGTGTCTGGAGCTCAAATATTTAGGTTATTATAACTTCATCCTTCTCAAATATTATTCGGTATTTTTCAATGTGGGAATATAAAATGGTCATGTATTTTAGTCATTTTTATGTTTTACTTTTAATTATTGGGGAGTTATTTTTACCAAAAACGAATCAAGTAATTTTGGGTCAATCTAAGAATGATGACGGTTGAATAAAAGTTTTCCAATGTTGCGGTTGAGTTTTCATAGATGAATTCACATCAAGAATTCAACAAATTCTGAGTGGAAGTTTCATAAGAATGATATTTTTTGGGGCACTTGTCATAGTTTTTTTAATTTTGGGGTGTGATTGAAATGTGATCATTTGGAAGATGGAATTACATCATTGGGTGAGCAGTATTTCACATGGAAGCAATGAAATTTTTTGGGAGAATGATTTCTTACCTCACATATTGATGATACTACTGTTTTAAGGTTTCTACATGGAAGAATGTTAATTTACATTTTTTATAGATTTATTTTCTGTTATTTTATTATTCAAATAAAATTTTTAGTTCAATAGGAGGGGTATTGGGAATTATACTATTGAATATTTATCTATTTTCTCCCTCTTCTTCTTCTATTTCAATATCTTCTATGGTTTTTTCATTTAGTTAATTGTTTTTTTTTGTTTTTATATCTTCTCTCATTCCTTTAATTATCTCATAATTCCAAACATGAAGGTATAGTTTACGGTGCTAGAACTAAGAGGTGAGGCTTGAATTTTCCAAGAGATCCATGTTTTTCCATTCATAAATTTCTTATTCAGTCATGGTAAATTGTTAATGTGGATTGAGTAGATGTGACTGCAAACTCATTCAAAAGAAAAGTTATTATGGTTTAGTTTTTTCAATTTAAATCTCTAGGTATGTGATAGGTTTTATATAGACATTAATTTTTTGGCTTCATTTTACTTCTTCATGATAATATTTATCAATTAAAAAAATGTTTCCACGAGAAAGATTCTGATTGTAATGTTTTTTAGAACCATTATTTTAATGATAAAAAACATTTTTTTATGTTTTTAATGATTTTAATATTTTATATTAGTGTTTTACGATATAAGGAAATTGGGAGAAATTTTGGCTAAGTAGAAAAAAGAATCATAGTTGAGGATGAGTCACCAACAGAAAACACTCACCTTTGAGGATGAGTCACCACCAAGAATGTCACATCACTAAAAAATATTCACCATCAGGATTGAGTCACCACCAAAATTCACCTACCACTGATAATGTCTCACCATTATACCTGACCTACCATCATACTACCTATATCCAGATAGGTTTCACCATGGAGATACGTCATCATTCAAATTAGTCACTATTGAGACAAGTTGCGATTGAGACAAGCCACCATTGAGATGAGACACCATTGAGACGCATCACTGCTATCATGAGTCACTAATAACATGAGTCACCACTAAGTATTGCCTAATACTAGAAGACCTATATATATCTTGGACCATTGAAAAACATGAGTCACCGCTAGAATGAATCCCTGTTTCTAATAAAGGATATTTGAATTAAATACTTATAATAGAAATATAATATAATTCAAAGATGAGGATTATTATAATGGATACTCTTATACTGTTGAAGGTATCATTAATGTTTTGTTAGGAGTTCAGTATGATGAGCCAGTAGATCAAAATGATTAATCTTAAAATTGACACTCCAACATGATGAATATACATAGAGTGTTTTTTTAAAGGAAAAAAATATTTATTGATGAAATATTGAGGATCATATATAAATATCCTTATATGAATTAGTCATACCATAAATGGGTTGGTAAATAGTGGATCACATTGATCTTATGATTCCATTCAGGCAGTCAAAATGAAGGGGGCTTACAATGATCGGTTTTTCTACTTTTTCTGAGAAACAACTCTTCCTCCTCTTCATGCTACATTTGAGGAGGCTCATTTTTTAAGTGTATATCAAATCATGAAATACAAAATTATACACATTTTTATACCTTCCATTTTTTATTAATTTTTTTAAAGTAGTGTGGTTTACACAGTTTATTTAACACATCTATCTCTTAAACTATAACTGGAATATACAAGATATCTTTTTCAATCTCATTACATTAGTTTACCCATTGTGTTTTGTGAATTTTTCCTTGTATGGCTGGTATTTATTTTATTTCTTGTGGTTATATTAGAATAGGTCCATGCATTGCATTTATATCTTTTTAGTAGTTTTTTATACATGATCTTTGTTTTGGATCAAGATTATTTAATATAATTTTCTTTATAATTAGGTGATTTAAAATTGGGTGGGATTAGGTATTATCTTTATAATGAACCAATTATTTTAATTCTCAAATGTTATTTGTTTTGATTCCTTTATAAGCATTAAATAAAAAAAATTTAAACTATAAAAAAACCACAATATTGATAGTTATTCTTAAAAAATATTTATTTAAAGTTTTTATTATGTAAATTGAATTCAAAAGTTATAATAATGTCTATAAATTTCATTAACTGAGACATATTTACTCTTTGATGTATCTTTTAAAAGATCATAATTTATATTGAACGGATTTTTTGATTAACTATTTTTTTTTAATTTAACTATGGGGTTTTATTAGAATCTTTCTTTAAATAAGAATTTTTTTGGGTACTAAATTCACCCCACCCACTTTGATTCACTCACTCCCACTAAAATCTGGTATCAACGGATTTTCAAAATATTTTCAACTCTAATTTTTGTTGTGTATAAGAAATATTAAATTTCTATCAATTCTAAATTTTGTTCTTTAAATGGATAATAGAAAAAAACGTTCTTTTACAAATTTACTCTTTTATTTAATGAAAATAAATATTCTCATTGGAAAATAAAGATGATAATTCACATTGAATGTTTGGGTTTTGAAATATGCTCTGCTATAGAAGATAAATATCAATTACCTAATAATTCAAGGAATATATGGGATGATTCAACCAAAAATGATTATAATAACATCTAAAAAGATATAAATGATCATTTTTTCTTTGGGTGATGAATATTTTCATAGGATATTTTCTATTAAAACGACACATGTCATTTAGGATACCTTAGATATAAGGCCCCAGCCTTAAACCTTACTTAATCTTGAGTTATTACAAGATTACAGATTGAGGATCTTTTTGGGTTTAGAGTTTTAGAGAATTAGATCATAAAACTTGCATTACATTCCACATATAAACAAAGTGGTTACATAAAGATAGTATTCTTCATTCCCATCAATGGAAACACATTTAAAATAAAACATGGATTATTTCTTGACACATCCTTGACTCTATCATCTTATCATGTACCTTTCCCTTGACATGTGAAAAACATTTCAAAAACATGGGATGAGCATAAAAACTCAGTATGGGTTATAAAAAAACATGGAAAGGAAACATGAGTTCATATATACATAAGAATGAATTCATACTTTACCCATAAAACATAGGCACTTTAACATACCTCATAAAATCATGAATAAATCATAGAAATCATAAGACATAAAGGTAACTTGATGCATTCATAACATTCTTACGTAGGGAGTAACCCTCTTGGTTACGTTTGGAATACCCATCACAGTATATTCCCTAAATCTCTTTGGAGAAACCTTAACGTTTCACTCCTTCGCGTTACCCAATGCATTGGAGAGCTATAACGGGCTCACCCGCCCTTAGTTTATCACGGAACCACCCGTCTTCATAATAATGCCCAAGATCCATAACATAATCATATCACATAAAACATGCATAAAGGAAACATAACATTTCCACATTTCAATCACGAGATATCAATACAACACATTGATATAATAAAAACATTATGAAAACCATTTTCAATACCAAAGTAAAACATGGTATTTATTTTTCGTTTAAAAAAAAGGTATGGCTTGTAGAGGAAGCCGAAACTCAAATAACGGTCACGACGGCGGAGAAGTCGTTGTCGCCGCATACGTACGACAAAAACATTCCCTTTTGTCATTTAGTAAACGCTTCGTATAAAAAAGATTCCTTTTGAATAAACATAAAAGTCAAAGGGGTTTATACACCGTATAAAAGAAAGTTGTGTATAAAATAAAATATGCCTCAACGAAAGGAGATTGAGACGAAGTCCCATACCTCGTATCCGACTTGACCCGACCGTTCTTTAATATCCTGAATAATAAACTTGAGTTAATCTCTACTTTATTATGAATCTTTTTCAAGTTCATTATTCATTTTATACCATGTTATGAACATCATGTAATCAGTTAAGTTGATAATGTTCATTTTGTCGGTATTTGGTTCTTAAGTCAAAAATAGACTTATTACACTTACATGTTGTTAATTTGGTCAAAGGTTCATTATATCCAAAATTTTATTCATGATTTAGATATCATATATGTCATATATATCTAGTACATACTTGCATTTATAATATGACATAATCATTTAGAGGTAAGAAATGAAATGCACCGTTCATGGAGACGGTAAGCCGTACGTACGCATGAACGCTACTTTCATTTCTATTTCGTATTTTATAGAATGGAATCATAATGATATAAAGGTATATTATAATTCCAGTATAATATCATATATAATATCATAGTTCCATCCTTTATATGTCCCACATATGGTATTTAACGAATCAAATCACTTTGAGGGGGCGGTAGTCCGCACTTCCTAAAATGAAGATATCGTGTTCACCCATAATGGAAACCATAAAGGTATGCCCAAAATGAAAAAAACAGAAGCTTAAGGAAAACATAAACATATTATATATCATATATAAAAATAGTGACATCATAATGGCCACCTTTGAAGGTGTTAAATGAGTATTGAACAATCATCGTTTCGGGAGGCAGAATTTCGCCATCCACGGAAACCGTATGTTCTTTAACCATTTGATGTAGTTGTGTGAGTGTGTAGCTAAAATATATCTTATAACAACATCCTAGTATATTGATGATACTGGTGTTGTTACAAAATAAGTAAATAAAAAGAGTTTAGGGGGTTGGAGAAGCAAAATAAAACAAATGAACATGCGAGAATGAATTACCTTTAAAAGTGTAACTCCTTTTGATTTGAGCCTAAAGGCTTCCTTTGAAAGGATTATTCCCAAAGGGAATCCTCTAGGATGAGGAGAGGGATGTGGAGAGAGTAAATGGGCAGGGGTTGGCCGATCCAAAGGCTTGAGGAGTGTGTGAAATGAGGTAGAGGTGGGGGCCTTTTATAAGAGGAGAGGAGGGGCACTTTTGGAAAGTAAAGAAATATTACTTTATTTGAAAATGTGTTTCGGTTTCAAAAGGTCCCACATTGATATAATTCATGGATAAGTTGATAAGGGTTATAAATCCACTCATCCAATTGGTTTTTTCCATGTGTAGTTTATAGATGTTACACTGTCTTTCCATTTTATTTAAATCGTCAAATAATGATGTCATCACTGCATCATTATTATGTCATAAATAATTTAATTTATTTAATGTCTAAAAATTATAAAACAAATACTATGATGTAGGAAATCTCTTTAGCTTTCTAATGACTATTTATAATCAAATATATGATCTTTATAAGCCCATGTAAAAATTGTTTTCGTAAAACATATTATGTTTGTATCATTTTTACTTTTACATTAAATAAAAAGTTATTTATGTCATTTCCAAACCAAAGTGTCTCCATGGGGTCCCCAAGTTGACCCATGGCTTTTCTTGGTCGGCCATGACACAACCATTAAGTTTGGGACATGTGTCTAGGTCATTTACTTTTATTAAAGCATTATTTATACCTTAAACTACCCTAATTACCACTAATCGCGATTAAAAACTTAATAAGTTACTATTCACCAAAAAATTATTTTAATCTCATTGAACCACATTTTACTTCTTAATGACAACCATGTATGTCGGATTTTCAAAATTCAATACACATCAGTAGTAAACTTTCATTTAACTGAAAAATTAGTTTGCTTGATTACCACTTAGTGGTTTCACTATTCATCAAAAATTGAAGTTTTTCAGAATATTACCAAAAATTCACCCTAAGCTATATTTGATATTCCGAATTCAAAAATGAAGTCTATTTTACAAAATTAAAATCATATAAGCCACATTAATTAACTTAATAATTAATTCCCGCTGCCAGAGCAAATAGCGTGTTTTTACAAAACAATAAGTATCAAAAGATTGACACCAGTTTAAGTCTAATTTCAAAGTGAAATTGATTCCAATGACCACCATTGGATAAAATGGTATAAATATATTCTAATTTCACTTCAAAACCATTTCAAAACATAATCTAATCATATAAATAAATTAGATTAAAAGCAGTTTTGATGTAAAATGCAGTATTTTTCACTATTCATTAAAAAATGAACATTGTCAGAAAAATACCAAAAATTCACACAAGGTAAATTTTGATGTCCCAATCATAAAGGATAAGTTTATTTTGACAAACATAGTTTATAAAATTGTCAAAATATAGATTCAAAAATGGTTTGCCATCAAAAGGCAGTAAAACTATCTTTTAAGAATATTAGTGTATTCCATGCATAAGATTGTATTTATTTTCATTTTAAGCCTCTATAACACTATCTTAATCATTAATAAACATAGATAAAAATATATATTATTCATTACTTACTTGGGATGTTACATCCTTCCCCCCTTTAGAAAATTGTGTCCCCGCAATTTATTTACTTATCAAATAAATGGGGGTACTTATCCCTCATTGCATTTTCAGATTCCCATGTTGCTTCTTCAATCATGTGGTTTTTCCACAAAACCTTTACCTGATGAATGACCTTATTCCGTAACACTTTCTCCCTGTGGTCAAGAATCTAGACCAGTTGTTCCTCATAAGATAGGTTCTCTTCCAGCTGAACTACCTCTGGACTCAAAACATGAGATGGATCTGGCATATACTTTCTCAACATCGAAACGTGAAAAACATTGTGTACCTGAGATAAACTCGGAGGTAAAGCCACTCGATATTCAACTGATCCAACTCTCCCCAGAATTTCATATGGTCCAATGAACCTTGGACTCAACTTTCCTTTCTTACCAAATCTCATCAAACTTTTCCAAGGAGAAACCTTGAGAAAAACATGATCACCTTCCTCGAAAGATAGATCCTTCCTCCGGTTATCCGCATAACTCTTCTGCCTGCTCTGATTTGTTCTCATGTGTTTCTGAATCAGCTGAACTTTTTCTGCCATCTATTCTACCAATTCTGGTCCCATCAACTTTCTTTCACCCACTTCATCCCAGAAAGCTGGAGTTCGACACCGCTTCCCATATAATGCCTGAAATGGTGCCATCTGTATACTGGAATGAAATCTGTTATTATATGAAAACTCAACCAAAGAAAGATGTTGTTCCCAACTTCCCTGATAATCCATAGAACAAGCTCGTAGCATATCCTCCAATGTCTGAATTGTTCGTTCTGACTGCCCATCTGATTGAGGATGAAAAGCTGTACTAAAATTTAATTCAGTACCCAATGACTTCTGAAGGCCTTTCCAAAAGTTAGAAGTAAACCTGGGATCACGATCTGATACAATGGAGAGAGGAACTCCATGTAACCTGACTATCTCTTTAAGATACAAACGGGAAAGTTGATCAAGAGATAAAGTATCTCGTATTGCAAGGAAATGAGCAGATTTGGTCAAGCGATCAACAATAACCCATATTGCATTATTACCTCGAGATTTCTCCGGTAATCTAACAACAAATTCCATGGATATATTCTCCCATTTCCACTCTGGCACTGGTAAAGGCTGAAGCATCCCTTTCGGTAACTGCCGCTCTGCTTTAACCTGCTGACAAGTCAAACACTTCACAGTAAAATCAGCAATGTCTCTTTTCATTCTATCCCACCAGTAATACTCCCGCAGATCTCTATACATCTTAGTACTGCCCGGATGAACTGAAAACGGAGAACTATGAGCTTCACATAACAACTCTCTCTTCAACTATGAATCACAAGGCACACACAATCTCTTCCCAAATCTCAAAACGCAATCATTATCAATGTTGAATTCAGGCAACTTACCTTTCTGAACCAGCTCTACCTTTTTCTGCAACTCACTATCTTGCTTTTGTGCTTGCTTGATTCTATCTGATAGAGAAGATCTCACTGATACCTGAAAAAAACAGAAGGACTTCCTGCACCAACAACTTTTATGCCAAATTTCATCAAATCCTTAACCAAAGGATCACGTTCCAAACGCAACATTGTTAATGAAGCATTACTTTTTCGACTCAAAGCATCAGCCACTTTATTTGCTTTTCCCAGATGGTAATGAATTATACAATCATAATCATTGATTAATTCTAGCCATCTCCGTTGTCTCATGTTTAACTCTTTCTGAGTGAATATATACTCTAAACTTTTGTGATCGGTATATATTTCACACTTTACTCCATATAAATGATGCCTCCAAATTTTTAAAGCAAAAACAACAGCAGCTAATTCCAAATCATGTGTAGGGTAATTTACCTCATGAGTTTTCAACTGTCGTGAAGCATAAGCAATTACCTGATCATTCTGCATTAGGACGCAACCAAGTCCTTTCAATGAAGCATCACTGTATATAACAAACTCACCATTCCTGGAAGGTAGTGCCAAAACTGGAGCATTCACCAATCTTCTTTTCAATTCCTGAAAACAATCATCACATTCTTTTGTCTATATAAACTTAACACCCTTCCGAGTTAGCTTAGTCATTGGACTAGATAACCGTGAAAATTTTCTAACAAACCTTCGGTAATAGCCCGCCAAACCAAGGAAGCTACGAATCTCGGTTACATTTGTGGGTCTTGGCCATTCTTCCACAACTTTTTTTTGTAGGATCAACAGTTATTCCATCTTTAGAAACAATGTGACCAAGGAAAGAAATTTGTTGCAACCAAAACTCACACTTGCTGAATTTCCCATATAGTTTCTTTTCTTTTAAGGTTTGAAAGATAACCCTTAAATGTTTTTCATGCTCCTCTTTACTTTTAGAAAAAACCAAAATATCATCAATGAAAACCACTACAATCTTATCCAAGAACTCATGGAAAATTCTATTCATTAAGTCCATGAATACAGCAGGTGCATTGGTTAGCCGAAAAGGCATTACTACAAATTCATAATGGCCATATCTCGTACGGAACGCGGTCTTCGGAATATATGCCTCCTTTACCTTCAGCTGATGGTACCCCGATCTCAAGTCAATCTTTAAAAAAAACTTAGCTCCCTGGAGCTGATCAAACAAATCATCGATATGAGGCAAAGGATATTTGTTCTTAACAGTGATATTATTCAAGGCTCTATAATCAATGCAAAGTCTCATAGAACCATCTTTCTTTTTAACAAACAAGATAGGAGCACCCCATGGTGATGTTCTAGGTCTAATGAAACCTTTCTCTAATAAATATTGCAATTTCTCCTTCAACTCTAAAAGTTCAATTTGTGCCATTCGATAAGGGGGTTTTGAAATTGGCTTAGCATCAGGAACTAAGTCAACAGTAAACTCAACTTCCCGACCTGGTATTATTCCAGGCAACTCATCAAGAAAAACATCAGGATACTCATTTACCACTGGCACATCATTATTCTGAACAGTTCCTTTATTTTCAACGACGTGTGCAAGGTAACATTCATTTCCATCTTTTACGAGTTTCTCGGCCTCTTGATATGTTATCAAAAGTAAGGGTTCATTCTTGTAAACAAACTGAAAACCTTTCTGAAAAGAAACTTCTTTAGCTCTACAGTCAATCTTATCATGGTAAATAGAGAGCCAATCCATACCCAGGATAACATCAAACTCTACTAGAGGTAGAACAATAAGGTTTGCAAGTAGGTTCCTTCCACAGATAAGGATAGGAAGATTCTTATAAATTATTTTTGCCTCGACACTTCCCCCAGGTGTTTTTACCAAAAGTTCAGGAGTCATTTCTTGAGATGGTATTCCCATTTTACTAGAAAAGGTTTCAGAGATGAAAGAATGTGTAGACCCCGAATCAAACAACACACTGGAATAATCTGAAAAAAAAAACAAAGTACCTGATACAACTTCATTTGATGGACCGAAATATGATGAAGTAGTTGCAAAGGATTTCACCACCCCTTTCTGCTTGTAGTCTAACTACTTCCCATCACTCAAGCTCCATGTCGGACACTCATTTGCATAGTGACCCATCTCATTGCACTTATAACATTTCACTAACTGTAAATCAAATTTGTTCTTACCTTCACCTTGATCCTTTTCAGTGAAATCACGAGCCTTATGTCCCATCTTACCACATCGGTATCACTTCCCAGAATTCAGAAGACATTCCCCAGCATGCCTTTTGCCACATTTATCACAAACTGGAAACTTAGTTCTCTTACCATCAGACTTTTTTGAAGAATTCTTACCTTTCTCCTGCCACCTCGGTCTCTTCTTCTGCTGGTTGTTATAGAAAACTTGGTCATCGAAAAACTCCATTTCCACCTTATCAGCACATCGAACAAGCTTTTCATAACTTTTAAACTCATGAGAAGCTAATGCCCTTCGATATTTTGGCTTTAATCCTGAGTAAAAACGATTGATTTTACTATCAAGGTCTCGAATAAAATTTGGAGCATACCTTGCCAATCGAGTGAACCTTTCTTCATAGGCAGCCACTGAGTCTTCCTCTTGCCTCAATTCCAAGAATTGCTTTTCCATCCTGAGTCGAACATCCTTAGGAAAATACTTCTCAAGAAACATACCTTTGAATTCATCCCAGTCAAGAGCATCAATCTCATCGGAGTCCCTGATATTTTTAACCATAGACCACCACTGATCTGTTTCACCCTCCAAACGGTAAATAGCAAGACTAACCTTTTGATTGTCTGAACACCCCATGACATCAAAAATCTTCTCCAGTGCTTTAATCCACCCTTTATATAGCATAGGGTCAGATGATCCTCTGAATGATGGTGGATGTTGCCTCATGAAATGTTCCACCACTGACATGTTCCTCTGCGGTTGATCTGGCTGATCTCGTGCATGGATACCACCGCCATTTATCGCTTGAGTCAATTGCGCCATTACTGCAACAAACTGTTCAGTTCCAATTCCAACCATTTCTAGATGCTGATTCGGAAGGTTATTTCCTTCTGTATTCCTTCCTAGCATTGCTTCCCTGTTTCTCTGCGGAAAACCATTCTGAACAAACATGTCTTAGATGAAGCAACATGGTAATCTTTAAATGCTATATCATTTAAAAAAAATATTTTTGGATAATAATTTAATAGAATTCTAACTCCTAAAGTTATCTAAACCGACCTTTGATACCAACTATAAGGCCCCATCCTTAAACCTTACATAATCTTGAGTTATTACAAGATTACACATTGAGGATCTTTTTGGGTTTAGAGTTTTAGAGAATTAGATCATAAAACTTGCATTACATTCCACATATAAACAAAGTGGTTACATAAAGATAGTATTCATCATTCCCATCAATGGAAACACATTTAAAATAAAACATGGATTATTTCTTGACACATCCTTGACTCTATCATCTTATCATGTACCTTTCCCTTGACCTGTGAAAAACATTTCAAAAACTTGGGATTAGCATAAAAACTCAGTATGGGTTATAAAAAAAACATGGAAAGGAAACATGAGTTCATATATACATAAGAATGAATTCATACTTTACCCATAAAACATAGGCACTTTAACATACCTCATAAAATCATGAATAAATCATAGAAATCATAAGACATAAAGGTAACTTGATGCATTCATAACATTCTTACGTAGGGAGTAACCCTCTTGGTTACGTTTGGAATACCCATCACAGTATATTCCCTAAATCTCTTCGGAGAAACCTTAACGTTTCACTCCTTCGCGTTACCCAATGTATTGGAGAGCTATAACGGGCTCACCCACCCTTAGTTTATCACAGAACCACCCGTCTTCATAATAATGCCCAAGAACCATAACATAATCATATCACATAAAACATGCATAAAGGAAACATAACATTTCCACATTACAATCACGAGATATCAATACAACACATTGATATAATAAAAACATTATGAAAACCATTTTCAATACCAAAGTAAAACATGGTATTTATTTTTCGTTTTAAAAAAAAGGTATGGCTTGTAGAGGAAGCCGAAACTCAAATAACGGTCATGACGGCGGAGAAGTCGTTGTCGCCGCATACGTACGACAAAAACATTCCCTTTTGTCGTTTAGTAAACGCTTCGTATAAAAAATATTCCTTTTGAATAAATGTAAAATTCAAAGGGGTTTATACACCGTATAAAAGAAAGTTGTGTATAAAATAAAATATGCCTCAACGAAAGGAGATTGAGACGAAGTCCCATACCTCGTATCCGACTTGACCCGACCGTTCTTTAATATCCTGAATAATAAACTTGAGTTAATCTCTACTTGCTTATGAATCTTTTTCAAGTTCATTATTCCGTTTATACCATGTTATGAACATCATGTAATCAGTTAAGTTAATAATGTTCATTTTGTCGGTATTTGGTTCTTAAGTCAAAAATAGACTTCCTACACTTACATGTTGTTAATTTGGTCAAAGGTTAATTATATCCAGAATGGTATTCATGATGTAGATATCATATATTTCATATATATCCAGTACATACTTGCATTTATAATATTACATAATCATTTAGAGGTAAGAAATGAAATGCACCGTTCATGGAGACGGTAAGCCGTACGTACGCATGAACGCTACTTTCATTTCTATTTCGTATTTTATAGAATGGAATCATAATGATATAAAGGAATATTATAATTCCAGTATAATATCATATATTATATCATAGTTCCATCCTTTATATGTCCCACATATGGTATTTAACGAATCAAATCACTTTGAGGGGCGGTAGTCCGCACTTCCTAAAATGAAGATATCGTGGTCACCCATAATGGAAACCATAAAGGTATGCCCAAAATGAAAAAAACAGAAGCTTAAGGAAAACATAAACATATTATATATCATATATAAAAATATTGACATCATAATGGCCACCTTTGAAGGTGTTAAATGAGTATTGAACAATCATCGTTTCGGGAGGCAGAATTTCGCCATCCACGGAAACCGTATGTTATTTAACCATTTGATGTAGTTGTGTGAGTGTGTAGCTCAAATATATCTTATAACAACATCCTAGTATATTTAAGATACTGTTTGTGTTACAAAAGAAGTAAATAAAAAGAGTTTAGGGGGTTGGAGAAGCAAAATAAAACAAATGAACATGAGAGAATGAATTACCTTTAAAAGTGTAACTCCTTTTGATTTGAGCCTAAAGGCTTCCTTTGAAAGGATTCTTCCCAAAGGGAATCCTCTAGGATGAGGATAGGGATGTGGAGAGAGTAAATGGGCAGGGTTTGGCCGAGACAAAGGCTTGAAGAGTGTGTGAAATGAGGTAGAGGTGGGGGCCTTTTATAAGAGGAGAGGAGGGGCACTTTTGGAAAGTAAAGAAATATTACTTTATTTGAAAATGTGTTTCGGTTTCAAAAGGTCCCACATTGATATAATTCGTGGATAAGGTGATAAGGGTTCGAAATCCACTCATCCAATTGGTTTTTTCCATGTGTAGTTCATAGATTTTACATTGTCTTTCCATTTTATTTAAATCGTCAAATAATGATGTCATCACTGCATCATTATTATGTCATAAATAATTTAATTTATTTAATGTCTAAAAATTATAAAAAAAATACTATGATGTAGGAAATCGTTTTAGATTTCCAATGACTATTTATAATCAAAAATATGATCTTTATAAGCCCATGTAAAAAAAAATTTCGTAAAACATATTATGTTTGTGTCATTTTTACTTTTACATTAAATAAAAAGTTATTTATGTCATTTCCAAACCAAAGTGTCTCCATGGGGTCCCCAAGTTGACCCATGGCTTGTCTTGGTCGGCCATGACACAACCAATAAGTTTGGGACATGTTTCTAGGTCATTTCCTATTATTAAAGCATTATTTATACCTTAAACTACCCTAATTACCACTAATCGCGATTAAAAACTTAATAAGTTACTATTCACCAAAAAATTATTTTAATCTCATTGACCCACATTTTACTTCTTAATGACAACCATGTATGTCGGATTTCAAAATTCAATACACATTAGTGGTAAACTTTCATTTAACTTAAAAATCAGTTTGCTTGATTACCACTTAGTGGTTTCGCTATTCATCAAAAATTGAAGTTTTTCAGAAAATTACCAAAAATTCACCCTAAGCTATATTTGATATTCCGAATTTAAAAATGAAGTCTATTTTACAAAATTAAAATCATATAAGTCACATTAATTAATTTAATAATTAATTCCCGCTGCCAGAGCAAATAGCGTGTTTTTACAAAATAATAAGTATCAAAAGATTGACACCAGTTTAAGTCTAATTTCAAAGTGAAATTGATTCCAATGACCACCATTGGATAAAATGGTAAAAATATATTCTAATTTCACTTCAAAATCAATTCAAAACATAATCTAATCATATAAATAAATTAGATTAAAAGCAGTTTTGATGTAAAATGCAGTATTTTTCACTATTCATTTAAAAATAAACATTGTCAGAAAAATACCAAAAATTCACACAAGGTAAATTTTGATGTCCCAATCATAAAGGATAAGTTTATTTTGACAAACATAGTTTATAAAATTGTCAAAATATAGATTCAAAAATGGTTTGCCATCAAAAGGCAGTAAAACAATCTTTTAAGAATATTAGTGTATTCAATGCATAAGATTGTATTTATTTTCATTTTAAGCCTCTATAACACTATCGTAATCATTAATAAACATAGATAAAAATATATATTATTAATTACTTACTTGGGATGTTACATTAGATGTTTATCAAAAAGAAAAAAACTAATATGAAAGAAATAAGATTATATAATTATAAACATAAATATGACACATTTATAATGAATCTTGGTGAGATGATTTATGATATGTATCTTAGGATTAATAATATAGGGAATACTATGGGAATCATGTGAAATCTAGTTTAAAAACCCGATCAAATCATGTGTCCTCTAAGATATCTTCTAGGGAGAAGGATAGGAATGTCTGTTTCAATAAGGGAATCATGTGACAACAGTAAACTACCTATAAACGTATTTATTAGAAAGTTAATGATTTTTAAGAAGAATATAAGTTTAATTGATAAGTGTATTTTTATCCAAATAAGAAGTCTACAGCATTCAATTTTACTACTTCAAAATTAAAAGTGAAAGAGAAAGAACACACTAAAATCTCCATTGATAAATAATCACCAGCCGATAGTGATAAGGAAATTACACATCTAGAAAAAAGGATTAATAGATTCTATATAAATGAGAAATTATTTGGGAAACATAATTATAACTGAAAGTATGATAATAGATGGAATTGGAAAAAAATGGATTGAAAAGAGATGATAATTCAAATGACATTATTAGATATGAGGGAAAAAGAAAAGTACATGTCAAAGAAGATTTTCACAAGTTATAGAGAAAAAATAAGTATGATGATAAGGATGGAAAATGTAAAAATCAATAAAATACCCCGATAGTTCCTATGAGGGTATCTCAAGTGAATAAAACTCAACTTTTTAAAAATATCTAGATAGGTAAAATATGTGCCTCATAAAAAAATATATGAGGTACCAACTATATCTCTTATACATAATTTTAATAATTTTGAAGGTGAATATAATGCTAATGATATTTCAAAAGAGTTAATTTTTAAATATTTCCATATACTTGAAGATACTTTTAACGAACTAAAATATAAATTTAAAATTCTAAATAAATATATTGTTTTATCTAATAGTGTGGAATTTTTTTATAGAAACAAATAAGAGTACTCAATTATTGAAAGAGGATACTGAAATAAAATTTTCAAATGATAAATTAATGAATGTCTTCAAGATATTGAAAAATTAATAGAAACTCTCACTCAACTACTTGAAAAAATATTCCTAAATATATTAATAGTATTGGTTACCAACCTGGAATAAGTGAATTGTTAAGATAACTTTTGTTCTTACATTCAAATCTGGAAATTCAAATGCAATTTGTTATTCAGGTAGGCCTAATAATGATTTTATTTCAAGGATTTTACAATGTAGTTATAGTGAAACCATCTAGAAACTATGGGTTCCTAAAAACCTAATTACTATCATTTCATGACCCAAAAATATTTTGTTACTATTTTAGACACAATTTCATCGGGGGGAATCATCAGGCATGTTATTGTTAACTAGCATGCATTGTTTCCCAGCATTCAATCTTTATAAAGGCAAGCAGAATTAATAAAAATTTAAGGAGATGACTACTCCTTGATCAAAATTGTATGATGGGATGTTATTTCCCCCTTCCATGGATCCCTCCTTGGAACTCTTCACTAGTTTTGTCTCCCTCATAGAATAATACATGTTCATGAAACTCATTCCCATGTCCATATCTTTATGGATACTGGTTAATGATGATACATCAATTTCGATATTCCAAGGGATATTTATAGGATATCAACCTTTGGTTAGGTTAGTAGTTACATTGAGAATCACCAGCATTTATGAACACTAGAACATTGGTCACCTATATTATTCCTCCAAAGAGGGAATCTCATGGAAGAATATTAGGTGTAGAACCTCAGGCATCCCATTTTGATCATGGGGTATCTGATGTCAATGGAAGATCATAAAAGGTTTTTTCTCAATAATCCCATGTTTAGCATGAGGTACGAGGGTGGCAGGTCGCATGTTTAATATCTTAGAGATATGGGTTTGGTTGATCAGAGTGCCTCGGGGGGCCAATCAAGGAGGTGTGTCCCTATGAGGGAGCATCAGGAATGTTTAATATTGGATGGATTGTAACTCTGTGTGGAAGCATGCCTTGATAGGTGTGTTTGATAAATGGAGCATGTAACACTATGAAGGCTGGCTTGAACACCACTGGAGGTCAATAAATGTGGTTCACCCCTAGGAGGGGGACATCGAGGTTTACCATTGGTTGGGATTGAACCTCAGAGAGGCATCCTATGTACTCTGTTTAGGATACAGGGATCAAAACCCACATATTTTGATAGATGGTGTGGGGATGATGCATTGAGGCTTCCTGAGTGATGTTATGTGGAGTGAGAACATGGATGGGGATTACATATAGGAATGGACTAGATGGGTGTCATGACTCTAATAGGATGTGGTAGCCTAAGTAAAATCCAGATGGATTATGTGTGAAGTATATGGAATGGATGTATTGGATGAACTGTTGGGTTATTGATTTTGGACCACAAAGAGGCTTTCTACATATCCTAACTGGTTGGGAATCAAATCCCATGTTGTTCGATAAGGGGCTTTGGTTCTTACACCTAAGTAGGAGGACCAAATTGAAATGGATTATATGGTTGGGGATTATGCATTAGAGCTTCGTGGGACGGAAATCAATCTATATGAAGAGGAAATCATTCTCTGTGAGTAATATCTCACTCCATGTCCATCGTACACAGAGAATCCTATTAAATTTGTACATGGAATACACATGAAAACTTTCCAAGGAACACATGGTGATAAATCCTAAAGGGAGAGGGATAATGAATTGAAATTATCGGAGGTGGGAAGGCTCCAGGTTCCCATACCCTCACTAATCTTGTGTGGATATTTTTATTCTAAGTGAGGAGTATCTCGTTACATGTCAGTCATAGATAGGTACATCCTTCATTTTCTGCATATGGCATGATCACATATTAACATCATGTGTTTAGGACGTTAGATCTATATAGTTTATTCCATGCATCTTAGGTGTGGGGACTCACTCCTCACACCTTTATCGGACATAACTATCGCTCATGAAACCTTTATAGGGTGATTTCTTCCACAAATTTAGATTTTAATATTAGGGAGTAGTAGTCACATGTGAGGTCCTTGTTAGCATCCCTATACCAAAGAGAAAAATTCAGTAGCGTTCCAATGCTATGAATAAAATTGTAAATGGGAATCTTCAGCCACACATGGAATGGAGTGGGCCACAGGAATGGGTAGAATAGGTCACATGGTAAATAGATGTATAGTAGATCAAATCCTGTGTGGATAAATAGGGTTGGAGCTCTCATTATTTTCAAAAGGGTATCTGCAAAAGAGAGGCAATATGGAGTGGCCCAACAGAGGGGATTTGCAATGCAGTGGGCCTCACAAAGATCATCTTCATTATGTTTGGGTTCTTTTTATAGGTTATTTTCTTCATGATGTAATAATATTTGTAAAACATGGTGATCCTACCTTTGCATAAAGATCTATCCCAAAAAATGAGTTCATCATGAAGGCTAAATGCTTTGTGAGGCCTTAAGTACCCCTAAGGGGATTCCTCATCCATGAATGGTGTCGGCCTCTACGAAGGGAATCACTACCTTAGGTGACGGTGTTTTGGAACATTTGAAAAGGGTTTTGTGATGCTAGAATATCTTGTGTTATCTATTTTTTTTTGGTTTGTGATTTTCAGCGTGCTTCATAAAGCATGAGAAATCTGGATGTTTCCCATTCAGAGACCATCCCATAACTTAGGAATGAGGATGGTATTTATAGGAAAATGGTCTCTTAATTATTAGATGCAGTTTGCAGTGAAAAGGTGGTCTTATCAAAAGGTTTTTGTTGTATCATACATTAAAAGCAAATAATAAACCCTTATCATGGGCATGAAGCACCATCGAACTCATAGAGTACTTCGTTAAGGCTACACATGTTTTTAGAAGTTGAAAGGTCTCCATGAAAGGGGTCTATGAAGTAGACCTATAATAGTGATTTTGAAGACTTTTGGGCTCAAATTTACATCCAAACAGCTATGGTGTCTTTTTTTTGATATTTTTGCATGTATTTTGGAACCAAAAAATTCACCCCTCAGATTGGGAGCTGACGAGAAAAGGAAGGCCATATTTTGATGGACAATAAACAAAATTTTTGATAATATTCTCCCTTTCAGAATGGTCCTTCATAGTTCCCTTTTTGAAAGGATACCTATGAATATTTCAAGTGTGAAGGTCATCATGAAGCTATAATGGTTGTACACCTATAAATAGAATGGGTGATGGCTCCTATGAACCTGAAATCATGTAAAGAAGAGTCTAATTGAACTCAGTTCATGAATCTCATCTTTTCATGATCTTTTCTCCACAAACACATCCTTTGAGAACCAGACCTCTTTTTTACTCCATGAAAACTGCATTGAGAATAGGACATCTAAATCTAATCTATCATGAGCACCTATTCGCAAACCATTCAATTTTATTGTGATCTCCACAAGCCGTTCTTAGCAAAAATGCATCACAAAAGACCATAGAAAACCCATATTTTGAAAACAAATAAGTCTCGATTCTCTTGTCTTCTCAGGATGTTACTCAAGAATTCCTCACTGATGCTACCCTAAGAAGAGAAATGGTAGACAACATCATGGTCATGGAATATCCTTGAAGCACCTCTAATAATGAATAATTGTTTGGGATGTTGTTGGAAGCATATAATGCGTACCATTTTTGAATATTGTTGTCTCTCTAATGAAATGGATTCGGTGATTATGTCTTCACTCATCTTTCTTGTAGGGACAAACTAGCCTACACGTTCAAAGAAACACAAGGGCAGTACCAGTGGTACATAGTTGTTGATGACCACATCTAGAATGATCACTCACCCATCATGGATAACTGTCTCTACAACCACGTCAATGATATTGAAAGTGAGAGGATAGAGGATGAAGACTTCCCACCATAGTAAAAAATATCATCAAAGAAGTCTTGGGAAATGCGGAAAAAGAATGGAATAACAGCTGGGAATTTTGATAGGGCATAAAATTCGTGAATGAATAGGCATGGGCCTATGGGTTATGTGCATCCTTCACTAATTTAGAAGAAAAATATGAGGTGGGTATGCCTTTATTAAGTGTCAGTGGATTCTCAATTCCTTGTCTACCAGCCATGGGAGATCATGCCTGAGTTACTAAAAAGATGGTTTCAAGAGACCAAAACATTCCATCAGCACTAGGGGAGGTCAGCATCTGCCTCTAGAACCTTCAACATATTTAATGAATGTTGATCCAGGGGGAACTATACAATGAATTTCTCCCTATAGAGAATGTGTGGGAATATCTAATATAGATTCCTCTTTTAGAGAAGTTGCTCTTGGACCTAGTATGGGGAACTAAAATACATAATCTATGGTTGAAGGAAATCCACTTCATGTTATTATTTAGCTATTTCCTAAACATACTAGTTGAGGTACCCAATATGGGTAAATAACCAATGAGTGAACTACCAAAACGTTCTCATATGAAAGGATTCCAACAAGGTAATGAGGTCTCCTACTTATAGATCCTAGAAGAGATCCAATGGATGTTATGGGGGTACAACATGAAAACCAAGGCTCAAACCATAACTTGGTTGTCCATATTCATTATGACACTCATTTGTGAGTGGATTCTTCTAGTGATTGATGAACACATGGTGGTGTATCCAAACACCTTATTATAGTGAAGATGTTGGCAATGGAGAATCATGTTAAACTCTGAATCATGGTGCTAGAGAATCTATACAAGGTACTTTGGTACATAGGTGAGGGGAATAGACAATTGCATGTTTGCAGTCCTTTCACTTCTTTTATAGAAAGGTGTCTACACACATGGGGGTATGAATATTCAAATCCTATATATCCTCAAAAAAAACTTTCAGATAGGGATTATGAATGTCACAGGGAGTTTCCCACTAAACTTGGGCCTGTAGGAGGTGTTGATCAAGATTGGGATGAAGGATCAACTTATCATCCACCCCTTTCCTATATAGATAGGAGTGTTGACTTGTGAAGGAAATTGGACCATGGAACATTGTTTATATCTTATTTCCTTTCATGGTAGGTGCTTGTGGTGATATTTTACTATTATCTAATCTATCAATCATAAAATCTACATTGTTTCATGAGGTAGTTCAGGTGCCTATAGAGGATAACATCTAAGGTATATATGGGGGGTTCTTTATGAGTTACATCCTTTGGTGATGAGGTAGATTTGGATCCAATTCACATCGGAGTATTGGAAGATGTGGAAAAAAATTCCACCATCCACTATTGTGTTCAAGATGGTCCATGAATATGCGAAGATTTAAGAGGAAAATACCTATGGACAATTATAAGGTAGTAGACCATCTCTTCCAACAAAGGATTTATCCCTCCACTATGGGGCTGAGATAGGAGTGGCTAGAACTCGTCATGGAGTTAGACCCAGCCTGTGATGAAGGGTAGTAGTGGAAGGGCCAGTGGTCCATCAGCCAACACAAACAAGGGGTGGTGAAGAAAAAAATGTAGTAGTACGAAGCATTGTGTTCATGGGTAGGTGAACCTAAGGGTAGGTGGAGACCCGAGATGAAGAGGATCCATCCAGGGGTTCCATAGGGAATTTTTCCAACTCCCAAGAAGCATTTATTTCATGTGGAAATTTTTTAAGATTTTTTATTGCCTAAATATTTGGAATATTGGAATGTATTTATGAAATTATCTGGTGTTCAAGGGATGTGGGACAATATCAACAAATATTGGATGACCCCTACGGAGATTGGTCATGCCAAGGACGGTTACCTAATGAATCGGGAACAGGGGGCACAGAAAGTGGTGGATTTGGAATACCTGATGCATTCTTGGGGCGTTGTGAATCTGATGATAGATTGGGTGACTATGCTACTAGAAATTACCTCTCCTCCAAAACTATCAATAGCTGAGCTAGCAACACATGCACTCTTTCCTAAGGGATTAGGTGATTCTCAGTGAGAACATTTCAATTAAGTTGGCCCTCTAAATAGTGGTGAAATCACAACCTCATAGGGGGAATTATTTGAAATTATCATATTACGTTTTAAATCAATTTTCCTTATTTCACATTCCCTTATTATTTACCTTTTCCCTTTAATTTCAATCTATTACATGTATGAGGTTCTTGTGTAGGGGGGGCCTGCTGAAGGGGATGGGGGTACAACAACATGTGTAATGGATTCTCTAAGGCCTTTCCCTTAGAAGAAGTAGTTGGGAGTCTGACTTCAGTTGATGGGGTTAGATTAGCCACCCTAGAATCATCAATGAACCCATCCTTTTATGGTGGGACACACCTAGGTATTACAGCAATAGAGATTCAAAATACTGATCTGTCAATTCTTTTATATTTTAATGTTCATTTCCCCATAGTGGCATATGGGTTATTCATTGATTAGATTGATTGATATCCTCATTTTCTGATCAGTGTTATTGGAATCATGTGCTCTACTATCGGAAATTGCTGGAGAATCTGGGGTCCCTTTTTTGAAATGGGTGAAGTTCTATGTGTGGTCAGCAGTTCAGACTAACCAAGCCACAACCTGTACTAAACATCCAGTTTTGGCTGCAAGTAACCCTGATTGTGGGGAAAAACATGAGGCTAATAGGTAAAATTATATGAGGTGGGATAAAGTGAGGATGATTCACTTCAATACATGATTCCAACATATCCGACATGATTAGAGAGGAGGATCACACTTCTGAACTACTTTTTTCCTTCTTAGATTATGAGCCCACATAACCTAAAGATCTAAGAGACTCGGATCTAGATTTTTTAAAATAAAATCATATCATCTGATAGCAGAAGTGTAAGTGCATCCAACGCTTCATCCATAAGACTTCAGAACCATTTTTGGTAGGCATTATGGTGTTCCTTTTCCAATGGATAATAAATCTGTGCATCATTGGGGTAGACGCTCGAGGTATTAATGAATTAATATGTGACTATCTTGCCGGTAAGTTACCAGAATGAATCCAACACATGGATGTCACATTATTTCTCGAGAAATTTGAAAGCATTTGAAATCTCTAGGAGGTGAAATGAGAGATCCAGCACTTGGAAGAACAAACAAATGAGCATTATTACTTTATCACCACATAGTCATAAATATTCTCAAAATTGAGGGTCGAGTTGGAGAAGACCCATGTGAAAATAAGGATAGCATCTTTCATGGTGTCTGGTCATCAGCTGAATGAAAATAAGCATATATTTGGGAATACCAGCTCTTTTCGGAAGCCAATGAAGACATAGTGGAACTCATGATGTGGAAACATGCTTTTTATGTCACACGCCAATTGTTAGCATAGATAGAATGCTAAATTACCACAATAGAGCTATAGGATAAATTATGAACGAACCCATAAGTGGCTTCAACATGTGGATTTCCATACCACAACCAAAAACTCACTTTATTTGGAACATTCCCTTTGTGCATGGATGAATTTATTTGTTCTACTTTAATTATCACATTTCAATAATACGTGCAAGAAAACAAATGATCAGTCCCTCAGCTCATGTGTGTCATGCCTGATGTGAGAAACAAGGGATGATTACTTAATTGTTCACATTATATGAGAGTTCTAGATAATAATAAAACACTTGAGGTATGTCATTATTGATTGACCATCGATAATGTTTGGACTTAAAATAGGTTGCAGCTAGAGAGTGGGGCTCTAATAACAGATGAAAAAATTTCCAAACATGTGATTATGCATGATGGGAACAATGCTAGAGGTGTTAGAAACGATCCAAATACAGGGTAATGAAGAATTTGAATCATGACGCCAAAAATTAGAAATGCGAGGGGGATAGCATGGTGGTACAGAATGACTGTCAACCATGTTTGAAACACAGCATCAAAACTGGTATCCTAAAATGGGGACAAATAAATGAGTTTTGACCACAGACCTTTTTTGAAACATGAATCCTATCTTGACATGTTGTTTGGAGTATTCAAAAATGTTTGATGAGGATTTTAGGTAAGACAATTTGGCATGAGACTGGGCCATTAGGGGGGCACTTTAGATATGCAAGAGGATGAGGATCGAAATGATGCACATGTGAAGCATGGAATGGAGTGATGGAATGTTTAGATGAATTCCAACACTCTTGGAATTATGCCACCATGACATAGGGAATATTAGTATAATTGTATTGGTCTAAATAATGATCTAACCCATTTCTAGTGGAGCATTATCTCGAACATCGAGTGATAGATGAAAATGTGAACAATGTGGTAAATGGCATGCACTGAATTGGAGGACCCCTTAGGTGAGGGCTTTGGATTCCTTTTAGTTCTACTTCTTACAATTAAGGATGATGAACATGCAGTTTAATGTTATTTGGTGGGGATGACGTGTGGTGCAGTTTAATGTCGTGTGATCAAGTTACATTTTACATTTTAACATCATATGACCTTCATGTCAAAAAATGTTTAAGGTTTTACTATCAAGACTTTGTCCAACATTTTAATGTCTTTTCATATAGACTATGGGAAAATTTATTCAGAATAAATTTGTGTGGAATGTAGGAAATAAATTAGATGTGAATGAGAAAAAATTGGCTTGTGTAGAACTCAATAGTTAGGAAAAAGATAGTTTTCAACAAAAATGAGGAAAATGGGGACCCTGCTACACCACACATCCCTAGTGAATCTGTTAGTTTATGGTCGTAGATTTTGGAATGGAGTGAGGGAGGATTCCCATGAAATTCATATATTGTATGTGAGGGTGATAAACCTAGCATAAAGGAGTCCCAAAGGGTCTTAAGGAAACACCACACTTTAACAATGAGGATCATAGTTTATGGTAATAGATTTTGGACCATGAAGGGATCATGTTCAACATGACCACATTGGTATGTCAGATTTCCTAACCCTGCAGGATTCATGCTTGGTGTGTGAAATAAGGAATGTTACAAGGGGGTCTACTTGACATGTAGGAGTGAGCATTAGAGATGATACTAAGGGTGGAATTACACCACGATATAGGGAAATGGAAAAGGATTAAGTTAATAATTTCAAGGTATTGATAATGGAGTAACTTGTGAGTACGTATTGGCTACTGATCATGTTCAAAACATAGGAACCAAGACAACTCCAGTCAAGAATCGAGCGAGAAAATGCAGAATCAACCATTTACCAAGTTCAAAATATAGGATTAATTGTTTGATACTACAGATCCATTAGAGAATTGGCTCGACACAGGTGGTGAGCCACAATGGCATGATACCATCACCATCATGGGGCCCATATGGTTTTAAAAGATTATCAGAATTTGAATTAAGAACAACTTGATGTATAGAATGGAGAATATTGGAAAGTGGCATTCAAACCCAGATAGTACAAATTGTTTAAAATTGTGTTGCTAAAACTATATAAAATTGTTTAAAATCATCATTCCTATACTGTAATGGATACAAATAGATTAAGGTCATAATTCTTATACCATGAATAAAATGGTTGTTCAAAAATGTTCATGCGGTGAGAGAGTTAAAAGAACAACGTGAATGAGGCTGAAGATGGCCCAGAACCACATGAAATGTTCCTGATGCTAGTTGTAAACATTGTAAATTAATATTAACTATATCATAATTGATACCAAAATACAAAAGGATTTATGGAACTTTCACATAGTCCTAAAGATGAAATTTCTAGGTTTCACTTTGTATCCCATAAGGATGGGAATCAAGCCCCACATAGTTCTAGAACATAGTATGGTAAGTGACTGACACCACTGGGGGATATCCTCTCTAGCAAGGGAATTGAGGCATCAGATGAATATCATGGGTCATTCTAAACTTTTTTAGGGAATGGATATATTTTAACATCTTTTAATAAGGATGTTGGCCTTTAGTTTTAGATCAGAGAGGTTTGGACCAAGGATGAAGGTATCTCAAATGGACCTTTGTCTTGTAGTGTTATGAAAATCTCGACATAGACAAAGCCAGTGAGTCTCAACACCACATTAAACATCTCATAAGAGACCTACACATGGTTTAAATTCATGATTCCTAGACTACATGATCTCAGTTTAATGTCACGCAGTTCAGACCTAGGGAAGGAGGATCCCCAAAATGGGTACATGTGACACAACAAAGTGATAAATATGATTTATAATAAGGCTTATGAAGCTTGATGAACCATCACCTTTTTTCAAGGGGGCATTCAATATTATCCATTTAGACATCTTGATGGCATCGAAGGAAGGAATACCTGATGAGAATGATACAAGGAGAATCGTGTGCCCTAAATGAGTCATTAAGGTGAAAAAAAGAAGTAGGAATTTTTTTATATCCCAAAATACAATGTTTTCGGGAATCTCTACATATCCTATGAGGATGAGAATCATGAAACACATAGTTCTAGAGACAGTTCTCTCTGTGTATGTCTAATCCATACACAAAGATGTGGTATTTTTATATTTTATTCTTTTTAATTTTGTTATGTACTTTTTGAGTGGTAGGAATAGCATAGAAAATTTGGGAATCACCACATATCAAATGTAGATAAGAATCAATCAATACATACATCATGTAACATGGAATTGTATATGACTGATTCCAGAAGCGATGTCCTCTTTGGTGAAGACATCATGTTGTTGTTCCATTTTAATCATGCAGCTAGGATAATAATTTCTATGAAATTTGAATTCATTTGACTAGGATGTGGATACTATGAATTTTATTATAATGTGGCTAGGAAAATTATTCCACAGTTTAAGGTCTTGTGAGAAGACTGGTTAGTGTCATTTAACATCATTAGTAAGGACACTGGTTATCTCATAGTTTATCATCATGCATCTTGGATGTTGGGGGATATGTACTTCGTGATGAATTCATATGAAGAGCTACTATAACATGAAGTGAAATATATCAAGGAGGTCCATGCACCACCATATGCTCTGAAATAATACCTTTACATATTTTAATGTCATGGAATTTGAACTGGTACTTCTTAACGATATTGATATTGGACCAATTTAAAATAGTTTAGGGTCATGTTTCTTGGACCATCATCTCCTAGTTTAAGTTCATATATTTTATACCATGGGATTACGCTTATAAAGAGGAAATATGTAACATTTTTTCTTGGGAAAACCCAACATTTATAAGGTCAAAGAAATCCCAAAACCACACAACATATTACTAGGAAGAAGTCACATAGTTTAAATTTGTGATGCTTGGACAAGGGATATATAGTTCAAAGTTAGTAAACTCAGAATATTTAGGATGAGGTTTCCAAAAAATTGGACATTTGTAGCTTAGTAGGAACTACCCGATGTAAATGAGGCTCCAGAAGGCCCACATCGCATGTTACGTTCCAAGTAAAACCCCCATACAATTTAAATTATTTGTGTTTGGACTCAAGAACCTAGTTTAATGTCGTGTTACTAGAATTTTGATGCTCTTTATGTGAAGTATTTCTTGAGGAACCTGGAATTGGTTGGAGGAGTTATATGCTCCCCATCCATATGGAACAAATTGTATGAACTATTAGGATAGACCTTGTGAATGATGTCTGTTACTTTCCACTTGGGTTATTACTTCGGTTTCTTCCTACCTAGTATCATTAGTTTTTGGAGAGCCAACATTGTATCAACTTAGAAGAAAGAGTAGAGGTAAACCTTCTTGTTGAATGCCATGTCTATCTTGTTCTAGTGCCTCTAAATAATGTGAAAGTATCAGAGATTCTTCTCTTCAAGTGCTTTGAGTTTAGCTAGATAGAACTCGAATATCTTTTCTAATGTTTGGTGATTTTAGAAAACTGTTTAGAGACGTGGTAATTGAATCTTGATGGGTAGGACTTCCTCTATTCCGTACAATAGCGAATATAGAGTCACATGTGTGGAATTCCGAGTCATCGTCTGATAATCCCAGAGGGTATTGGGGATCTTACCCACCCAAAATTTCCTATTCTATCCAACTATCATCTACAAAATGTTTGAGTGTTGTTTATTAAATGACACAATCTATCCATTTTCTTATGCATGGCAGCGATAAGTATATCTTGACCAGATGCTACTCATGGAAAAAAACTTCTTCATATCAACATCATAGATGTTAATGTCATTTTTTGTAAGAATAACGTGAGGGAATCCAAATTGGTGAATGATTTTGGATCTCACATATTTGACCACAAATTACGCCCTAACGTTCCTGGGAGGTATCACTTCATCCCACTTGGAAAAGATATATTTTGCGGTCAAAATGATCCTTCACCATCAATCTATTTCTGGTGGATACAGTCCAATGACATCAATTCCAAGAACTACAAATGTATAAAAATAATTTTTAGTATAAAGGATCTCTAGAGGTCGATGCATGAATTTTTCATAGATCTAACATGTGTGAAACCTCATGGAGAACTTGATATAGTCATGGATCATGTTAGATCAGAAGTACCATGACCTTCAAAATTGGTGGGAGAGTTTCAACCCTTCCTAATAAGAAACAAAGGACCGAACATGAACTTCATTAATAACATGGGGGATCTCACCTGCCTCGATGCAATGGAGAGGGATTCCATCAAACCATGTTTGTAAACTGTTTATTTGATGTTGGGTCCTCTCTATAGGGTGAATTGAGTAGTGCAATGATGGATTCATTCACGTTCTTCTCAATCAGGATGTAGAGAATCGTGCTAGAGATACAAAATTAAATTAATTGTCTAGTCTGTGTCTTATTATGCTGTAGGGGGTTCCATAGGTCCTAACGTGGAAGCACCGAATGTTAGGTGGTTTACCTGTTAGCCACCATCATCATCTCTATGGACGGGAGTCATAACCCTTCGATATTTCATGTGATTAAAACTATCAACTTGGTCAGGACCTATAAGAAATTTGTCCAAGCTATCAAGGTCATTATCTCTCCCATTATTTGATAAGGTAACATGGTTCACCTATAGCTAAGAATGTAACTTGTCCATTAACTGATTAGTGCCCTCCATTAGGGGTATGCCTTTTGGATTCCTAAATATGTATTCACAATTTTTCTTCTAGATGAATAACTCAGAGTTCCCCTTCATGTGAAGGTGGGAAACATCTATCTTGGGAGCCAACTTGAGACTAGTAATGAGAGTCTCGTACTATGCCTCATTATTAGAGTGTCTTTCTGATAGAAAGAATGTGTAGGTAATAACAGTTGGTGCCAAGGTGAAAAAGAAAATCTCAAAGCCTACTCTATTGATCCTTGGATCACTGGTCATTATAATGTCTATACTATAAGAGGCATTTCAAAATGAATTTTCCATCATGGCATATATTGTTCCACATAGTGGATGGAGTCGTCTAGGAAGTCTAGATCTATTGACTACTCTACTGGGGTCAAATGGGTGGCCACGAATTCATCCAATTCCTATCCCTTAATGTATTTCTCCAGAATGAAAATGATTTACAACTGCTAAAGGATCACTGCCTAGTGTTCTAGTCATCCATTCAATATTGGTTGATTTAGGATATACTTTAGTAGATCCGCAAAATATACCATCAATATCTCAAGATATTGTAGGTAGTGCTGTAAATTCTGTACTGTGAAAATAAGAGAGAGGTGGCACTTTTAGATACAATAGTATTTGGACTCTGTGTTGAGAAGAATATGATTGATATAGTATAAACTCTACTTTGTCCATTCATTTTTTTTGAGCAATAAGTTAGTCGAGCAATTGTTCTAGGGAGGTCATGTAAAGGTACAGTGGCTTACCTGACATAGGATGCATCAAAATTGGATTTTGTAATCGGTACATCTGGATTTCCTCAAATTCATTTTGGCACTGTTTATCGTGATGGTAGGCAACACCTTTCTTCATGATATTGGAAATGGTTTTACACTTCCCAACCAGATTCACGACGAACCGGAATATGTAGGATAAGTGATCATGAAGGCCTGGGAGTTCACAGTGGTTTCTTGGATGAGTCTTCTGGCTGATGGTTTTGATATTTTCTATGTTGATTTCAATTCCTATGTATCTGATGTCAAGCCATGAAACGTCCCAGATGTAACCCCAATGGAATTCTCTTTGGGTTTTATCTTTAAATTACATGAATGAAGGAAGTCAAACACATTCTAAATATCTATGAGATGGTCCATATTCTGGTGTTATTTCACCACCAAATCATCCACGTAGCTTTCGACTAACATTCTGAGGATAATTTAAATGATTTAGTGCATGGATGACAGATAAGTGTCTAATGAATTCATCAAACCATAGGGAATTACCTGAAATCAGAAGGTTCCATACAAAAATCTAAAGGCGATGAAATCCTCATCTTGAGGGGACATCCCGATATGATTTTATCTGGTGTATCTATCTATAAAATAGAGAGTTTGTAACCCAGTTCAGTAATAGATAAATAGATATTTTAATGAGAGGTGAAAATTGTCCTTCAAACTGTGGTTGTTGAGGCCCTAGAAGATGATATAAATGTTGATCTTCCCATTCTTCTCCTTGACTGGGACAATGTTGGATAATCATTTATGTTATTGAACTACCTTGATTAAGTTACAATTTATAACATTATTAACTTCATCCTTTACCATTTCACCATGAGAGGGGTTCATTTTCTTGGGGGGTTGTTTGACCCCATGATGACTTCTTGAGATGCCAAGACGGTGGAACAAAACCTGAGGTTCTAGCCCAAGAATCTCTTTATATATCCAAAAAACATCATGATTTTGCTTCAAGAAATCCACATACACATTTTTTTCTTCCACGCGCATAGTTACACTGATCATCATTGGCATGGGATCTATCGCAGTACCAATATTTACCTAAAAATGATCATCAATGATGGTGGGGACACCCACTTTGAATGTGGGAAGAGCAAATTCCAATTACTATTCACTATCTGAGGTAGGATGATTAGTGGGAGGAGACAGTCGATTCAGGTCATATTATTTTTTATGATCATGATTACCTACCTAGGCGGATATAGAATACTTCCCAGGAAATTCTTTCTATATAAAAATTATAGTGACGGCAGCTATTGAGAAAATTTCATTAGGCCTTCAACCATGGAGTCTGTGATTAATATCAATGCAATGGTGGTGGTTCAATTTTTTGTAACTCATCCCAGCCCCACCTACCTAATAAACATTATATGAAATTGTTTCTATTGGGTAAGCATCAAAATACTTCATAGGGGTATGGGTTTCTGGGATCACTTGATTCTATCCAGTGTAGAGGTATGAGGTTATATTATACTATTCCTTGTACCTGCGGACATGACCCCCCTTTTTTCTCAGAAAAAACAAAGTTATGTACTGTGTCTAGAATTAGGGCCTCTAACCAGTTAATTGGGAGGTTGAGAGTGTCATCCATGTTTTTCTAGGGGTCCTCCATAGTGGTTGTGCTCTCGACCTCGTTGGTCTAAACTTACTTGTCCTTTACATCATAATAGGTTGCATCCATGTAGTGGGTTTCACATTAATCAATGTGAGATGCATCACCTTGAAGCATGTATAATTGTCCATTTAGGGAGTACATGAGGTAATGGTGATATGATGAGGGAAATTCTACATAAAGATAATTCAATGTCCTACTAATTAGTGCATTTTAGGTGGTATCCTGTGAGACAACCATGAATTTAGTTCTTAAAAAAACGACACCAATCTGAATATTTAAATGGATTCTAAAACATATCCCTAAGTCAATTATACCATAACCCTAAATCTTCATGTTTGAGCTAATAAGATCTTCATCAAACAATCCAAACTTGTGGATCTTCTAGGTCAGGATGATATTGATCCTAGAAAATGTGTCGACCTGAAAGCAACAAACTTCCATGCCACTGAACTGGATGGTGATATATAGTTGGTAGATGTTTTAATGAACAAGAGATCCCCCATCTTATTCAAAACATGATATGATGTCTTGTCACTCTGCTCATTCAACTTCCTCACCATAGGACTATGTGGTCACAACCTCTGTTCCAAAATGAATGGATCTTTTCATACCTTACTTCAAGGGACTTTCACATCTCTTGTGATTGGTGGAGTTCCTCCCGGATCAATATCTTCATAGGAATTCTAGAGAGGTGCAACGGAACATTTTACTTTTGTTCCAAACACAAATTTATACACACATGGGGTTTTTATTTCGTAGATGTCATAGAACGTACTTCTAGTTGAACTGGTGGATTCTGACAGGTGTTGGAAATGTCTTGATGTTCATCAGACAAGTTTACCAAGATCACTATTAGCTAATCATCGACATGCCTAGGCCTAGCCATGTCTGGATGCGGCCTAACATGATGTGGTTATAGCTATTCTTCCTAGTCGAGGAGCACGAATAGTTGTGGCAGTGAATCTTAAAAAATGGGCTGATAGGACTAGGCCTTATATACTCTCTACAGAACCTGTTGACCGGTCTTGGTATAATACATGAATTGTCCTAGATAATTGAACTGATCATTCTGGAAATTCACACATCCTGGGATTCTTCTACGACGATATTTACTGGAGGCATTCAGAGAACATTCCTGACAATTTTCATCATTAGGGACCACGTAGGCATCCACAACTCAACGATATTCATGAAAAAACACTCATGATCATCATTATATGGGTCTTCCAATACTGGATGAAATATATAGGCGATTACCATCTATGGATGAATGAATTCACCATGATTGTGGGATGACTTTGGCACCAGTAGGGGACTTTGATTTCCCCTTTGTCGTTAGGTTTTTCTCATATGAGACATGGAAGGCTGTGATGTGGATGGAGAAGTGTCCAACATGGAAGGTTCAGAGACTACTAGAGTCATAGGCCAGTATTAGTGGGTACAGATGACAAAATGGGAATGAGAGCATGATCTTCAGTCTAACCAATCATCATTCTTCTATTTTCCACAGCTAGAGACCTGCTGCATTCATTGAAACCTTCACTATCATAGTCAAACTCAGCAAAGATGTAGGTCACCTACACTGAGACTATGCCCAATCGGATTACACCATTTTCCACTTAGTCTTGGATCCAATCATTGATCACATAGCATTTCATGATGGTATTTACAAGGATTCTTTGGAAAGGGTAGTTTTCAGGGAGACCATTGATCTAGGCCTCATATGGTTACCTATACACTAGAAGTTTTAGGACCCCCAACTCATGGGCACTGTGGAAATAATCAACGAACTATGTATCATTGAAGGAGTGTGACAAGTTTCTACTGTCTGAGATGGTCGATCTGGGTTGGTGTCCTGAATTAGGGGATAATTCCTTATGGGGAGATGGAGCCACATTGTCTCATCCAGGTGACAGTGGTTGGTGGGGCGGTGCATACAGATTTTGTGCTAGGTGAGGTTGATCTCGTAACTGTTTCACTTGGAAAGGTTCCATTTACTGAGGCTACACTTGGTGAGGCTCAACCAGTAACAAATATAGTATATTTGGAACTTCTACCTCTACTGTAGTGGGAGTATATGCCTTATAGATTCTTCTTGTTGGAGCTGGAGGTGGTAATAGATATTCTATCTTGGCCTTCTGATAGGCTTTCTCTATGCACTGGGCCTTGTTATAGAAATTCCAAATTCCACATGGGATGTTCTGAGTGATAATGGAAGGAACCAATTAAATATTTATGTTCCCCATGAACATCATTAGTAAATTCTCTTAATTCAATAGCATATTCAGTGAATATGTGAGGTCTATCCACCAGGTGAAAAAATCTATGACACCCTAATCATGTGTTTTCCTTAACTTAAATAGGTCATAAATAATTGTCTTTCATGTGGGGGAGAATAAATATAAGAGAAACTACCAACAATGGAATTCCCTACCATTGATATACCCAATGGGTAGCTGGCTATACCAGACAAACATAGTTACTTACAATGTTTGAACAAACCATCAAACGTCGGTGGCCTCTTACTGCTTTGGAGTTCCCAACATGGGTCCACACCTTCATATGATGTGGTCCATATGCTTTAGTGGGTTGCACATCCCATTAAAGGGGATAAAGGAGGGATTCCCAAAATATGGGGGTTCTCGCATATCGTCCACCCCTGTCAGATATAGATTTCCATCAAATGGGATCTCTACCTATCATGCCTCAAGGGCTTCAAGGAATATAGTGAGAGGAGTTATCAAATCATCTTTGTGGTGATTCTTATCTTGATAAGTATTCTTGACCAAAAATTCATTGATACGTTCATCAATGTGATAGGAATCCTCAAAGGCTCATGGGGTGGCTTGTGTCACAGCCTGCAGAAAACTTCATCTCAGTCCCAATAAGGGTTATCATGAAACTCGGGTGGATTTGACGATTTATATCAGTGACTATTACCATAAACACCATTATCTACCCTATCGGGATGTGTGGTATTGCTAAACTCACCTAGTAGAATCTAGAAAATAAGGACTTGTACTCACCCCTACTACCCCAGTGGAGAAAGAACACGATCATGTCTTGGGAAGCCATAATCAGGGTTTCTCTCATTAAGGAGATCATTGATGATCTAGTTCTGATATGAAATCTTCTATCATTGGGTGGTTATTCTAGGACCATCCCCTACCCTCTGCATGGAATCATGAAGACTTGAGAGCTCTAGATGTCTTTTAACCTTCTTGATATTCCATCTAATAGGATGCAATGTGGAGAGATAGCTTTGGCTAAGTTTCTACCTTTTCAAGAGGTTCAGAATACTTTTGTGAGGGTCCACCTAATATAGCACTATCTCAGTAGGATAGCTCTCTCTATCAGATCGTACACCAAGGTCCCTGTCCTTAGGCAATGTGAGGTCAACTATATTTACCATAACACAACCTAGAGGTGTGTCCTAAATATCACAGAGCTTTTTTGGGCTTCCACTTAATAAGAATGATGTGGAGAGAAGTATACCATCCCCATCCACAAATCTGCACGTGTGTAGAGTCTACTAAAATGATTCTATAGAGTATACTGAAGCATTGGAAACTTTTTTTTTGAGGGTCTAGTGGTACTAGGGTGATAGAGGGTGCTGAGCCATTGTGAGTGCTACCAACTCAACCATGACACATTGTTGACTACATTATTGATCGATGTAGTCAAAATGTTACTGACTCCTATGGTAAACCAATTGATGATCATGGAGATGAAAAAAAGTCACTCAGATGGTCCAATGAATTCACATGACGTTGTCTTGTTTGACGGACACTAGAACATCAAAATTGAGATCTATATTCAGCCAAAAAACCACGGATACTTGGTCAGAACCAATAGTGTCTAAAAGCTTCCCGGTTCGGAGGTGGGACCTGGCTCTTGGTTTCCCTAGGCTCCAATTAGTGCTAGCTGAGAAATTGGTGGTGACACTCATTTGGTCTGCTGTGGTGGTGGACTAGTTGATGGAGATACTACTGCATAAGCTGACTACAATATTCATGTTGGTTTGTCTCTTTAATTCTGTAACAACTACATCATCACGTCCCTATAGAACTAGGTACTTACCATCACATCATGTGCAACATAAGTGTAATACATTTTCAGGTCTACCAGATTCTCATTATCTATAAAATTATAGAATAACTCTTTGAGATATTTCATATAGGTAGAGAAAAAAATTGGTGAATATAGAGATAAATTCACTACAAGAACCTATAAGGGTTCCAAATATTCCACCTATTATATTTACATGGGATGGGAATTATGGATCTTGTGGATCTCACCTTTCATGATGATTAATATCACTTTTCTATCTCCTTCCACATACTCTGATGTTGATAACTAGAAGTAAGGCTCCATCATTGAATCAGAATCGGCTATGGAATTTGAGAATCAAATGGGGTTAACAATGACTAGGCCCTTCCTAGAGTTTTTTCTTCGGTGGCGACAATTTTTACTTCTGGACCGAGATGGTTATTTATGGCAGGGATGTTCTTTGGAATATGGAGCATATCTATGTTGGTTAGTACCAGAGTGAGGAGGGCCTCTTGTTTGGATGATTTAAAAAAATGGAGGACCTCTATATTTGTTTTTGTCAAAGTGGGAGGGACCTACACTTAGACTTCTATGGGGGTGAGGAGGGCCTCCACTCTGGATTTTTACATAAAAAGGAGGACCTCAACATTTCTCAGTAGGAAAATTGGTTGGACCTCATAGTTGATGGGTGGAAACAGCACAAGGTGGGCCTTTATTCCACCAAGTGGATATGTTTGGAGGACTTTTAAAGAGATCAAACTAGACATGGGGAGGGACTCTATGTGGACTATTGATGGAATAGGGGGTATATTCATATTCATTATTACTAGAGTAGGGAGGACCTATTCTTGATCTGGTGGAAACATGGGGAGGACCTCTAAGATAGTTGGTTATTTCACTGGGAGGAGCTCCATACTAGTGAGTGGTTGTATGTGGATGGCCTCCATACTAGATTTCAACAAAGGAGGTAGGACCTCCACATGGATTAATGATAGACTATGGAGGAACTCAATTTTATCTAGTAGTGGAATGAAGAGAAACTTTACATTGATGGTCTGTGATATGGGTTGGGCCTCTATATAGGGAATTATAGGCATGGGGAGGATCTTTGTACTAGATATCGACGATGCGGGGAGGTACACCCCTTTGATCAATGATAAAGTTGGGAGAAAATCTAATTGAGCTTTGAATAGTGTAAGGAGAACCTTCGTGTTGATGTTCCATGATACAGGGAGGGTGACTGTATCAAGAACCAAAGTCATAGGGAGGAACTCCTTATTTGATGTCCATAAAGTGGGGAGAGCCTCTACTTTGATCAATGTTGGTAACATGGGGAGGACCTGCATGTTGAATTTATGTGTGGGGAGGACATCCATATTGACATTATATGGCATGAGGAGGGCCTCTGTATTAGATCTCATCATCATGGGTTGTCCTATGAAAACAGTTGTTTTCTCCAATAGTCAAAATAGTCAACCCAACCTACCAATAAAGAAGATGGGGTCCTGATCCCAATTGAGCAGTGATGGGTCCCTACTCAATAGAAGTAGGGATCTGGTGGAGTGAGATAGTGGTAGTATGAGCCACTAATGTTATGGAAGTTGATGAACTATGAAGGGTATCCACTTAGGAATGGTCTTGATGTTAGATTTATGTCATCTGGACTGGGGATGGTAGAGTTTGGTGTAATTCATTTACTCCATGACCTGAATGACCAGCCATTGGTGGTGTTGACTAGACCTAGTGGGAGCCCTATTTTGAAGCTCTCGGGGTATGGACATTTTTGGGGGGACTCGAGCATCCGCTAACTCATTTTAGTAGGGGAGAGAGTCCTGGGATTTCTCTAGTGAGATGTTTTCAATGATATTCATCATTGGTCTGGGGAGAAGTGGCTCCCAATACAGCCCTTGGGGGTGGTGTCGGTGAGGTACAGAGTCCTCCAGGTCCTGGAGATCCACATCGCTCTTCGTAATGACTTCCTCCCACTAATATTATCATACAAAGGTGTTGTTTACCCCCTAATTAATGGTATTAGAGGATGATATGGGGAATGTTTTATGAGTATATGATTGCGTTGTGGATGTCATGGGTGAGGTGGGGTCAACTGGGATTGTTGCATCATCATTTTTCATGTCCCTTTTTTGGAGTTAATTGGATTGTTGGTTACCTGTAACTTGGGTCCTGTAAAGAGATAAGATTCAAATGTCAATATAGAAATGGGAAAATAAATTCCCAATTACATAGCATTATCTATTGTTCCATGGTTTTATAGAGAGATACACACTGATGATCTTACAGACCAAAAATCCAAATGTTCAATTTCTCCAATTTTTGGTGGGTTCCACACAGATCCCACTATTTTTTTGTGGGTCTTTGCATCTGATATCTATATATAGTGACATGCTTATCTATTATTGATTTTAATACTACTAGTACCCAAGTTGAGGATAATATATTCCCGGTAGGTTTCTATTTCTGTTTTTGATGCTTTTATAGTTGGGGCATACCGCCAGGTGTGTCATTGTTCGTTGGTGCGTATTGTTTCCACACATTGCCTCTTTACAATGGTGGGTGGCATTTTTCAATCTTTATAGTGAGGACAGATACTTGATAAAAATGTTATGATGGTTCCTTGGTTCCTCCTTCCATGGATTCCTCCTTGGAACACTTCTCTGAGTTTGGGTATCCCTCAGAGATTATGATGTGTTCATGAAACTCATTCATGGTTCCAGATCATTGCGGATACCAGTTCATTACACTACTTCTGTCTGGATATTCCAAGGGGTCTTTATAGGATAGAAACCTTTGCTTAGGGTAGTGATCACATTGGGAATCACTAGCATGTCTGGACGATGGGTTATTGGTCACCTATATTCTTCCTCATATGAAAGAATCTCATAGAGGCATCTCAGGTACAGACATGGAGGAATCAGATGTCATTCATGGGATATCTAATTCCAAAATCATATATTATTTAGTTTTCGACAATAATCCCAGGTTTAACATGTTGTAATATTATTATAGTTCATGTGTTTAATATCTTGCGGATACGGGGTTGGTTGCTAAGATATACTCATGGGGAGGATATGTGAGAAGCATCCCTTAGAGGGAGAATCTAGAAGGTTTACCATTGGATGGATTATAATTTCCCATGGAGGTGGACAAGGGGAGGTGTGTACCATAAAGTTGATATTTCACAGAGTGAAGGATGATCCAAAAACCATTGGAGGTGGATCAAGGAGTTCAAACACTCTAAGGGGGACTCCATGGTTTACCATTGGTTGGGATTGAAACTCAAAGAGGAATCTTATGTAACATATTTAGAAGATATGGGTAAAAACCAATTTAGTTCAACGGATATTATAGTTATTATGCATGGAATCATCCCAAGTGATTATATGAGTAGTGATGTCATGGATGGGGCTTACTTGTATGAAGTTCCCAGATGGGTGGAATGAATCTATCAGGATTTGGTGGACCAAGTAAAATAAGGATGGATTGTGTGTGTAGTTTATGGAATGGATGGAGTGTATAATGTGTTGGTTTTCTAGGTTTTGACTTCAAATAGGCTTCATTCATATTTTAAGTGGTTTGGAATCAAAGCACACATAGTTCGACATGGTGTACTGAGGATTACACATGAGGAGGAGGCCCAAATCGGAATGGAGCATATGTTTGGGGCTTACTACCAGATGGATTCCCATGAGGAGGATATGGATGTGTTCCATGGTCACTATAGAACTTGAATCCTTCTTGATTCATGCTCGGTGTGACAAACAATATGAAGCCATTGACCTAGCAGTTTTTTCATGAAATATGCGCCAAAAGGAAATGATTTGGGGAATACACATAGAATATTCCCGATAGGCATCATTCTGTATAAGGAGGATCTCATTATTTTTAAGGAGGATCTCAATCCATGTCAGTCATATACAGAGCGTCATATCAATGGTGTGTAGGTATTATAGGTGGAAGATGACCAAGGCACACAATGTGATAGAGCCCAAAGGGAGAGGGATGAAGGGTTGAATGTATGGGAGGTAAGAAGTCCCTCATTGCCCAAACCATCTCTAATCCTATGTGAATGATTTCATTCCATGTGAGTATGATCTCATTCTATGTAACTAATACAAGGGGACATCTTTCTTTTTCTACAAAGGGTGAGATCACAGTTTTACATCGTGTGTTGAGGACTTCAGTTCTAGGGTGTTTTACTTCATTTAACTTGGACTTCAGTGACTCACTACTCAAACCTTGGACTTAAATAACCTTCACTCATCAAACCTAGAGAGGGGGTGTATTTAGTAATTTCAGCTATTATTGATGTAGAGGAATGGTCACTCATGATGTCCATGTTATCATCCATAGGTTGAATATAAAAATTCATTAACATACCTATATTGAGAAGAAAAAAGTTAAATGGGAATCTCAAACCACACATATAATGTAGTGTGCCACATAATTGGGTGGAATATGTCACATAGGAACCTGAAGTGTAGCTAATCCATTCTTAGGTGGATATGGAGGGTTAAAACACTCAAATTCATGAAATGGTGTCAGTAGAAGTGAATTAAAATAGAGGGGCCCAAAATAAGGGATTTGTGAATCAGAGGTCTCACAGACAGTATCTCCATGAATATTATGTGATTCATGGGGGTTAGTGCTTTTGCGAAGGAATATGCTTCATAAAACATGATGATCCGACCTTGGAATGAAGGTCTATCTCAAGAATGGAGTGATTCCTGAAGTTTGAATCCTTTTTAGTACTTAAGTACCCTTAAGGGCCATCCACCTCTTCAATGGGTGTAGGCCTTTGTGAATGGAATCCCCACCATAGGTGGAGGTATTTAAGAAAATAGGAAAAGGGGATTCATGATGCAAAAAGTCCATGGGTGATTGATTTTCATTTGTTTTTCAATGTTAAAGGTGCTTCATGAATTAGGATAAATATAAAAGTTTTTGGGTATGTGTCCATACCTTGAAGTAAAAATGAGGTCGAAAATTATTTGAAAAGGGTCTCTTGATGCTCAGATGTAGTTTACAGAGTAAAATAGATCTTTATGAAAGGTCATTACTATGTTGGACTTGCAATGCATAGTGTCGACCCTGAGCACGGTTACAAAGCACCATCGGACTCACGGAGTGCACAATCAAGGAATCACACATTCATAGAAGGTGTGGGGTCTCCACAAAGGGTCTTTATAAATAGTACACTTAGGAGTTATTTTTGGGCCTTTTGGTGTTGGATTTTCTTCCAGACAGTTGTGGACACCCTTAACTGATCTCGTGGAACATATTTCAGGTCCAAAAGGTACCAAAATCAATTTTTTATAAATTTTTTTTATGGAAACAACTTGAATAGATCCTATAAAATTAAATGGTATATATACAATATTGGTTCTAGAAATATGAAAAAATATTACTCATGCTTATGGAACATGATAGAGGTGGATGGTGGCCATGTCACCTTTAGTGACAATGCAAATGGAAAAATCATTTCCCTTAGTCAAATTGGTAATTCTAAATCAATTATTATTTATAAAGTACTTTTAATTTATGGTTAAAAATACAATATACTTTGAATCTCATACCTATGTAATGATTTATTTCAAGTGAAATTTTAAAAGAATTCTTGAAATGTCCTTAATTCAAAAAATGCTTTAGTATTTAATGATATGAGATATGAAAATGTGTCTTCTGTTAATCTTGATTCTTTAATATCTCAAAATGTTTATTGGTTAAGTTCCTTTAATAAGGAATCATGTATTAGGAAAAATAGTCTAGGCCACTATAATATTCACTCACATAGAAATATTACTAGGAAAGGTTTAGTCATGGATATACTTAAACATGAATCCCCAAATGATAAAGATTGTAACCCCTATCAAAAAGGTAAACAAAAAATATAAATAATACTAAAGAAATAAGTTTCAACTTATAAACCTCTTTAGTTGGTTCACATGGAATTTTTTGTATCATCTATAGTGTCTTATTTAAATGGGAAGCACTATGTATTTGTACTTATCGATAACTTTCCCAGTTATACTTGTTATTCTTTTTATCTCATAAAATTGAATATTTATATTATTTTACCAAGCATGGTAAATATGTAGAAAACCTAAGTAGACTAAGAATTAAGACCATTAAAATTAACCATATCCGTGAGTTTTAAAACCAATACATTGATTCCTTTTTCTCACAAAATGGTTATAACCATAACTTCTCTACTCCTAGTAACCCTCAACAGAATGGCATTGTAGAAATAATAAATTGAACACTTCAAGTCATATACATGACAATGATTAATGAATATGAAATACTTGTCTAATACTGGGAAGAGGTTGTGAAAAACCTACTATATAATTAAAAAAGTCTTTATTAGAAATCGTCTAAATTAATCCCCTTATGAAATCTAGAATAATTGACGGAATAAGGTTAATTACTTTAGGGTTTTTGGTTACAAGGTATTTATTCTTACCACTAAGTATAATCTTCACAAATTTGATTTCAATAATAATGATTGAATTTCCATTATTTATTTAACTTTAATTAAATAAAATAAATATTTTAAAAATAGATAAGACTCTGGAAGAGTCTTCCTATGTTAAGTTTGATGATATAGATCCATATGAACCTAAAACCCTTTTAGATTACCTTAAAGATGATTTATCTACGTTAGGAATAAATTATAATGCTATTGATACTACTATAAATCATGCAATAAAATCAATGAGTTATAAGGAACTTCAATAACGAGAACAAAAACCTAGAGAATATCATGAGGTGACCAACACTTTTTTTCTATATCAATTAGGACTCTTAAATACTATCCTTTAGATTTTTTAATTTCAGACTTAGAAAAAGGTACGTAGACTGGAGTTTCTCTATGAAAATAGGTTGAACATAAAGCATTCAAATCATTGATGGATCCTAAGAACATTGCAACTAAATTTAATGATGAAATCTGGGTAATGGATATTCAAGAAGAACGATACCAATTTGAATGAAACAATTTTTCGGCACTCATTTATTGAACTAAATTCATCATAACTATATGTACTAAATGGTTGATTGGAAATAATGTGGAAGAATTTGGTACAATAATAAGTAATAAGGCTTGATTATTTTTTCAAGGGAATATCCTGGAAAAGGGTTTAGACTATGAGGAAACCATTGTACCTTTATCTAGAATTCAATCCATCAGAATACTATTAACCTATACAGAAAATCTAGTTTCAAACAATATCAAATGGATTTAAAAAGTGCATTCTTGAATCGGTATATAATTGAGGATGTTTTTTAACAAGCCATTTGAATTCGTAAATACTCATTTTCCAAATCATATTTTCAAAATAAAAAAAATTATATGTTTAAAAAAATCTTCAAGATCTTGGTATGATTGGACCAAATCTTTTCTTCTTTGTAATTGATTTTACAAAGGTAAATCGGACCCTACACTTTTTATAAAAGGAATTTAAAAAGATGTTTTACTTGTTAAAATATATGTAGATGATATTATGTAACACCCCAAGCTTCTACGGTACGTTTCCCTTTGAATAATGCGATAGCGTGTGTTGTACGCAACCTCGAGTTCTAACACACACCGCAACTAATTAAACTAGCCGTTGTGAATAGTAATACCTACTTTTTGAAATTATATATATTTTATATTTTAAAATGGACATCATTTTTGGATTGGGAATATCGAATTTAGCCTAAGGTGAAATTTTGGTACTTTTCGGATAACTTTCATATTTTGATGAATAGTGAAAATTACTAAATTTTAATTAAAAACAACTTTTTTAATCAAAATAATTAATAGTGATAAATTATGAATTTTAGTAGTTTTAAAGTATATTTAGAATATATTTTTACCATTTAATATAATGTTGGTCATTGGACATAATTTTACAATTAAACTAAACATAAAGAAGTGTCAATCTTTTGATAGTTATTATCTCTTAAAAACACGCTTTTTGTTTTGACAGCGGGAATTAATTTTAAATTAATTTCTGCCACTTCTGTGTTTTGAATTTAGAAAAATGGATTCCATATTTGGAATCAGGATGTTCAAATTGTGTAAATAGGTAACTTTTATTTTTAGACATTTTGAATAATTACTGCGGTAAATATTTTATTTACCATGGTTAAGGGTAAATCCGGTAAATAAGGGTTAAAAAAATAATATTATAATAATACTAAATTACCCTAAAAACGTGTCTTAACCCTATTGGTTGATATATGGTCGACCATGGGCATCTTTGTGTCAATTTTGGGACCCCATGGATCCACTTGTAAGTGATAATGACACTTTATTTTAATTTAGTTAAAATGAATACAAAAATGACACAAGCATATATCTTTTAGAACAACAATTTTTACATAGGGTTATGTATGTTGGATTTTAGATTATAAATATTCATTAGAAAGATAAAACGATTTCCTACATAATTATATTTTATTTATAATTTTTAGACATTAAATAATTTATTTTATTTATGACACAATGATGATGCAGTAATTACTATAATAGTGAAAAATTAAATTAATTGATATTATAAATACCCAAATAAATATAATATGAAACTTTTAATGAATTAAACTAATTTTCTAGGCTAATATGATATATTAGGATTGATTTAATGGACTGTGTTCGAAGTAATCAATCTGTTATGAGTTTCACAAAAATCAACTATTGAATAGTGTCAAAATTGACATAAAAGAGTTCTTAAAACAAATATTATATTATTAATTGATATTAAATTCCTAAAAATCTAAGGTTCGGCCAAGAGACTTATATTATGATAGGTTAATCATTAATGGACCACTTGGGGGTCTCTTGGATGTATATAGTAAGTTTATTAACCATATTATATAAAAATACAAAGAGACATTGTAAAAGTGCAACTAATTAACTTAGAGTTAATACTTAAAGATAAGGTTAATATAAGTACCCAAACCTGTCTAAATTCTATTGGATGAGTTGTTTTAGACCTATCCCCACCTCATCCTTTGAATAGTCAACTTTGGAGCCTTTAGAAACCGAATATGAATTTATTATAAATTAATATTTCTAGCTTTTCCAAAGGTGCCCCTCACCCCTCTTATAAAAGGGCACTCCTCCTTCTCATTTCTTCACACCTTCAAAGCCTTTTGGTTCGGACAAACTCTGCCCAAATAATCTCCCAACATCCCTCACTATATCCTAGAGGCCTTATTTTGATCCGAAAGCCAACCTAAGGAGCCCTTTTGATCAAATCAAAAGGAAGAACCCGAAGAAGAGGTAATGATTTCACCACCCTTTTCTAAGTTCATTTCTTCTTCCACTTCTTCTTCCTTTGTTCTTACCATTCTAAAAAAATAACTCCAGTATCTCACATATACTGTGATGTTATTATAAGTATGGTACAACCATATTCAGTATTCTATCCACCCTTTGAATAACATGTCACCATACGTGCGTACGTACGGCTTACCGTCTCCACGTCGTGGTGTAATTGTTATTCAATATAGTATTATTTGGATGGGTATAATAATGATGTGTAACTCATGTAAATAATAAATATAACATGTTAATGATTCTGTATATATGATATACCATTCATTTATATATTATTTTAATATCAAAAGAATGATATTTTCGCTCGTGCGTACGTACGGACTACCGTCTCCACGAACGCGATGAGATTCATTCTCCATCGTATCCATTCAAGTATAATTATCATTTTATGATTTAAAAATGATGTTTAAGGACTTGATATCATTCTGGATATGAATAAGATACAACAAACATGGCTTATGTAACAAAACATATAAAAGAAAATGAGTAAGTTAACACCCGAAACGATGATAATTCTAAGATATTATTAATAAATCAATGTTAAAAGATCATATATGATATCATATTAATATATATGATTCTTGTATAATTTAATAACAATTATTTCACCATTATACAGGAGGCTAACCTACCCCAACCAAGGAAAAGTACAAGGTAAGGGTTATTTCACAATCTCTTCATTATCCGAGGTTGTTTATATGTAATAATCTACTGGGATCTCTTTATCATCCACATCCGTGTTTCTTAAAAATGTATTTCAAAACATTTTTACTATTTACAAGAATATGGGTTAAAGTCATTTATACCCTTTTTTGACTTTTTATAAGAGGTTTATAAAGGAATCTTTCCGTCGTTTTCAAAACAAGGTCCTTTTTAACCTTTTCGACAGAATTGAGGTAAGAATGTTTTTTTTAACTTATACGGCGGATGCGGTTATTTTACGCCGTTATAAAATCTTCAAAGCTTTCCTTACAAGCTTATAAGAATATTTTCAACGAAAATGTTTTATTTTATATGGATCTTAAATGATTTCAAAATAAAAGGAGATATTTCTTTAAAAAGAATTTTGATTTCATCTATGTCAACATCCTTTGATGGATTTTAAGATTATTTGAAGTTGATTTATTATGAAACAAAACTTCTATATTGTATTGAAGGTTTTGTGATATGTTTGACTGTGGATGTGCTATTTTTATACCATTCATAGTTTATTGTGAAAGTATTGACATTTCGTATGCTAGTTTTAATACGAATGTTTATGTTATGTTTAAACCTTTTCATATGGGAATGCATTGGACTTAATAAGTGACGGGTGGAGCCCGCTATAGCTCCTCGATGCATCGGTAGGTCTCATGAGACAAACTAGTGTCTTGGCACAAGGCCTTGACAAAATCTTATTTGTAGTCTTGGCACGAGGCCTTGGCTATGTGGTTATGATAGTCTGGCATTATGCATTCCAACATTATGAAAGTGGTTATTTATTTTTGCATGTGATTATTCGATTAGTGGAATATCCATGTGAATAAGTAAATGGCATTATTTCAATTTATTTATGCCATACCATGTTGAAAGTTCATGTTTAAAAGGCTTTTGTTTTAGTTATACATTGCCTTAAATGTTTATTCTTATTGATGAAAGTTTCCGCTATATTGTTATCCTTACTGGGCATTTGAGCTCACCCCTTTTCTATGTTTTATTTTTCCCAGGTAGTGAAGAAGTAAATTATGATTGACTTGCAGGGATATTATGAGGGGATTATAGTGTGGACGTTGGAAACATTATGTTGTTGTAGTAGTTTTTCATTTTATGATGTAATGTAAAACTTATGAATATATCTAGTGTTTCCAAGGCTACTAAACTAATCGGTCTTTCGGGATTTGATCTTTCTTGTGATCATGCCAATGTTATGTAATTAATGCACCGACTCTGGGCAGCTGGGGTCGGGGCGTTACAGTTGGTATCAGAGGAAGTTTAGTAGAAACCTTGGAAGCTAGATTTAGATAAACTCTGATTAGAGCACATAGACCTAAGATGAACTTTGAGGATTAGTATAGAAGAACTTCCTAGAATTTTGGTATTGTAGAGACTTTGTGAGTTTTCCGAGCAATACATCCCTGTCTGGATACGAGCAGGTAGAGGCAGCTCTGGCACAGATGTACCTAGGGGTAAAACCCGAAAACACCGCTTTGAGCTAGACTCGAACGGGAACTGGTGCACGACAACGGGCCTTGCTGCACTCTTGGTTACGACACTCCCGGGGGATATGCTTAGGATAACTCTCACTTTCTTTACAAATCATTATGAAGGGTTTATGAGTATATACTTCCTCAAAGAAAACATATTTATGATTATGGATTATATCCATAGATAGTTCAATTTATGTTTAGTGTTTTATAAGTATGAGATTATGTATTTTGATGCATAAACTGATCTAGTTTATGCCATTTTTTAGAAATGGCGCCTAGTGGAAGAAATGGAAACCGTATCAATGCACGCACTCCATGTAGGGATTGCCCTCCTGCTCAAGATAATTATAGTGGGGCTGGTGATGCAACTGGTGCTGATCAGCTAATCACCGTACTGGGACAACTTACTCAGGTTATGAATAATAACCTTACCCGTATGGAGCACCCTGATCCGCAGCGTGGAGGATCAATGTTAGATCGATTCATGAGACAACAACCACCAACGTTCAATGGGAGTACAAATCCCTTAGTAGCTGAGCAATGGATATTTTCCCTAGAGAAAATATTTCAGGATTTGGGGAGTAGTGAAAGGGAAAAAGTTACCATGGCAGTTTACCGCCTCACTGGAGATGCTGATCAATGGTGGTCATTGATTCAAAACATGAAGGAAGATGATGAAGTATCAAACATGGAATGGAGGGAGTTCAAAGATCTGTTTTTAGAAAAATACTTTCCTCGCGACCATCGAGCAGATATGGAAAGACAATTTCTGAGTCTGAGACAAAAGGAGTATGAGAATGTCACAAAGTATGAGGCTAACTTTACAAGGTTAGCGAGGTACGCTGGTGATTATATTCGCAACCCAAGAAGTAAGATTGATCGTTTCTTTGATGGGTTAAAACCATTTCTCCGTCGAGCATTAGTCTCACAATCCTTTTCATCGTACGAAGACATTGTCTCATGTGCTATCAAGACCGAAAAGGAATTCTCTAAGTCTTATAACTTTAAAGAAAAGCAAGAGAAGAAGAGACCTGCTGATCAATCTGGGAATGGAAATAAGGGGAAGAAGGGAAAGGTTGAATATCCATCTTGTGGTAAGTGCGGGAAGAAACACCCCGGTGCTTGCCTGAAGGGAATGGGAGTCTGTTACAAGTGTGGTGAAAAAGGCCACCAAGCTCATGATTGCAAGGGGAAGAAGGAAGCTACCAACGTTCAGTGCTACAATTGCAGGGAGATGGGGCATTATGCAAATGCATGTCCTAAGCGTCAGGAGAACTTACCTCAGAAAAGGCCAAGGGATCAAGGCCAGGCTTATGCTATCACTACTGCTGAGGTAGAAGCTCCGAAAGACGTGGTGGCAGGTAATTTAATGGTTTCCTCAAGTTTAGCAAATGCATTATTTGATTCTGGATCATCGCATTGTTTCATATCTTCCCAGTTTGCTAATAAAATTAGATATTTCCAATTTGATTTAATAAGGGAGTTGTCAGTTAAAACTCCTAAGGGAAGTATCGTTGCAACAAAGTTTTGTGAATCAGTCCCCATTAGAGCACATAAATTTTCTTTATCTGCTGATTTCATCGTCATACCTATGATTGAGTTTGATATAATCCTTGGTATGGACTGGCTTTCGGACTATGATGCGAAGATTTATTGTAAGAAGAAAGAGGTTACGATTCTTGATGATAATGATAAGGAGCACCTTATTTTTAGAGCAGAATCATCACCACCTAATTCTTATTTAGATCCACCCTCAATAGCTCAACTAAATTCAATTATTGGGGAGGAAGAGAATGAAATAACTGCGGGTGAGGAAAGGAATGTTCAAATAGAGGATGTACCTGTTGTGAAAGAATTTGTAGATGTATTTCCGGAAGATTTACCTGGACATCCTCCAGAACGAGAAGTTGAGTTTTCTATTGATTTGATTCCTGGATCAAGGCCTATATCGAAGACCCCTTATAGAATGGCCACTGTAGAGTTAGTCGAACTAAAGAAACAACTAGAGGAATTGAGTAATAAGGGATTTATTCGCCCTAGTGTTTCTCCATGGGGAGCCCCTGTTCTTTTTGTTAAAAAGAAAGATGGATCTATGAGGTTATGTATCGACTACAGGGAGATCAATGCTATAACGATAAAGAACAAGTGTCCCCTACCTCGTATTGATGATTTATTTGACCAACTGCATGGAGATCAATACTTTTCAAAGATTGACCTTCGATCTGGATACCATCAGTTGTGTGTAAAGAAGGAAGACATTCCGAAGACAGCATTTCGAACCAGGTATGGGCATTACGAGTTTACTGTAATGCCGTTTGGATTGACTAATGCACCATCTGTATTCATGGATCTGATGAATTGAGTTTTCAAGGAGTATCTCGATGAATTTGTGGTGGTATTTATTGATGATATCTTGGTATACTCCAAAACCTACGAAGATCATGAAAATCACTTGCGCATTATCTTGAAGACTCTGAGGAGGCATGAATTATATGGGAAGTTTAGCAAGTGTGAATTCTGGCTTCAGGAGATTTCTTTTCTTGGCCATATTGTCTCTAAAGATGGAATCTCTGTTGATCCTTCTAAGACCAAGGCAATCCAAGAATGGCCAGCACCTACGAGTATAACTGAGGTACGTAGTTTTATTGGTTTGGCAGGTTATTATCGACGTTTCGTCCAGAATTTTGCCCGATTGGCTAACCCATTAACGAAGCTCACACGTAAAGGGGTTAAATTTGTTTGGACAAAAGAGTGTGAAGAATGTTTCGAAGAACTGAAGAGAAGATTAGTCAATGCTCCTATATTGACTCTACCATCGGGGAATGATGGGTTCGTTATTTATAGTGATGCATCAAAGAAAGGACTTGGTTGTGTCCTTATGCAGAATGATAGAGTTATTGCCTATGCATCACGACAGTTGAAAATTCATGAACAAAACTATCCTACTCATGATCTTGAGTTAGCAGCTGTGATCTTTGCTTTGAAGATATGGAGGCACTACCTCTATGGTGAAAAATGTGAGATTTATACTGATCACAAGAGTTTGAAGTATATTTTCTCACAAAAAGAACTCAACATGAGGCAAAGGAGATGGCTTGAATTACTCAAGGATTATGATTGTACGATACACTACCACCCAGGGAAGGCAAACAAGGTGGCAGATGCTTTGAGTAGAAAAGACCATGGAGTTTTGAACAATATGAGAATTGAAAGGGATCCAATTTTCATGGAGCTAGTGAAGATGGACATGGGAATAACCAGGGAAGGTGAAACATCAATGCTTTTTCAAATGGTTGCCAAACCATCTTTACTAGAAAGGATTAAGAGTTCTCAGACTGATGATGAAGAATTTCAGAAGAAGATTAAAGCTGTGAATGATGGGAGATTGAGAGACTTTGTGTATGAAGATGGAATTTTGAAATTCGGGAAGAGACTTTGCGTTCCCGATTTACCTGATCTGAAAAGGGAATTACTGGATGATGCTCATAGTTCCAATTTCTCTATACACCCTGGGAGCACCAAAATGTATAGAGATTTGAAGGAACATTTTTGGTGGGACAATATGAAGAGGGAGATTGCTGATTTTGTGTCAAGATGTATGGTTTGTCAACAAGTGAAAGCTGGAAGGCAACAGCCTGGAGGAGTCATGCAACCGCTTCCCATACCGGAGTGGAAATGGGACAATATTACAATGGACTTTGTCATGGGGCTACCAAAGACTCCTAGAAGGAACGATGCAATATGGGTTATTGTTGATCGTCTTACCAAGTCAGCACATTTTCTTGCTATAAGAGAAGATCTACCCCTGTAACGTCTAGCAAGACTATACATTAATGAAGTTGTGAGACTTCATGGAGTACCCCTATCAATTGTTTCTGATCGTGATCCCCGTTTTACTTCAAGGTTTTGGAAAAGTCTTCAGAAATCCCTGGATACTGAACTTCATTTGAGCACTGCTTACCACCCTCAGACAGACGGACAATCAGAACGGACTATTCAAACCTTAGAAGACATGTTGAGATCTTGCTCACTTGACTTTCAGGGTATGTGGGATCAATATTTACCTCTGGTAGAATTTTTCTACAACAATAGCTTCCATTCGAGTATACAGATGGCACCATATGAAGCGTTATACGGAAAGAGATGTCGTACACCAACCTGTTGGGATGACGTTGGTGAAAGAAAACTTGTAGGCCCAGAACTGGTGGAGGAAACGGTGGAAAAGGTGAAGGTAATCCAAAATCACATAAAAGCAGCTCAAAGTAGGCAGAAGAGCTATGCCGATAATCGAAGGAAGGATTTGGAATTTCAAGTCGGTGATCATGTTTTCCTGAAGGTATCTCCGTGGAAGGGAGTCATACGTTTTGGTAAGAAAGGTAAATTGAGTCCCAGGTATATCGGACCTTTTGAAATTCTAGAACGAATTGGGGTTGTAGCTTACCGATTGGCAATGCCGCCAAGTCTCTCCAAAGTTCACGATGTGTTCCACGTATCTCTGTTGAGAAAATACATGCCTGATCCGACGCATGTACTCACCTATGAGGAATTAGAACTGGAACCCGATCTGTCTTATTGCGAAGAGCCCGTCAGGATTCTTGATACGAGAGAACAAGTGCTGAGAAACCGGACGACGCGTCTGGTAAAAGTTTTGTGGAGGAATCATAAGATGGAAGAGGCAACGTGGGAACCCGAGGAACTTATGATGAAGAACCACCCGAGTCTTTTTATGCAGTAATACCCTAGAAATTGCGAGGACACAATTATTTGAAGGAGGGGAGAATGTAACACCCCAAGCTTCTACGGTACGTTTCCCTTTGAATAATGCGATAGCGTGTGTTGTACGCAACCTCGAGTTCTAACACACACCGCAACTAATTAAACTAGCCGTTGTGAATAATAATACCTACTTTTTGAAATTATATATATTTTATATTTTAAAATGGACTTCATTTTTGGATTCGGAATATCGAATTTAGCCTAAGGTGAAATTTTGGTACTTTTCGGATAACTTTCATATTTTGATGAATAGTGAAAATTACTAAATTTTAATTAAAAACAACTTTTTTAATCAAAATAATTAATAGTGATAAATTATGAATTTTAGTTGTTTTAAAGTATATTTAGAATATATTTTTACCATTTAATATAATGTTGGTCATTGGACATAATTTTACAATTAAACTAAACATAAACAAGTGTCAATCTTTTGATAGTTATTATCTCTTAAAAACACGCTTTTTGTTTTGACAGCGGGAATTAATTTTAAATTAATTTCTGCCACTTCTGTGTTTTGAATTTAGGAAAATGGATTCCATATTTGGAATCAGGATGTTCAAATTGTGTAAATAGGTATCTTTTATTTTTAGACATTTTGAATAATTACTGCGGTAAATATTTTATTTACCATGGTTAAGGGTAAATCCGGTAAATAAGGGTTAAAAAAATAATATTATAATAATACTAAATTACCCTAAAAACGTGTCTTAACCCTATTGGTTGATAGATGGTCGACCATGGGCATCTTTGTGTCAATTTTGGGACCCCATGGATCCACTTGTAAGTGATAATGACACTTTATTTTAATTTAGTTAAAATGAATACAAAAATGACACAAGCATATATCTTTTAGAACAACAATTTTTACATAGGGTTATATATTTTCGATTTTAGATTATAAATATTCATTAGAAAGCTAAAACGATTTCCTACATAATGATATTTTATTTATAATTTTTAGACATTAAATAATTTATTTTATTTATGACACAATGATGATGCAGTAATTACTATAATAGTGAAAAATTAAAATAATTGATATTATAAATACCCAAATAAATATAATATGAAACTTTTAATGAATTAAACTAATTTTCTAGGCTAATATGACATATTAGGATTGATTTAATGGACTTTTTTCGAAGTAATCAATCTGTTATGAGTTTCACAAAAATCAACTATTGAATAGTGTCAAAATTGACATAAAAGAGTTCTTAAAACAAATATTATATTATGAATTGATATTAAATTCCTAAAAATCTAAGGTTCATCCAAGAGACTTATATTATGATAGGTTAATCATTAATGGACCACTTGGGGGTCGCTTGGATGTATATAGTAAGTTTATTAACCATATTATATAAAAATACAAAGAGACATTGTAAAAGTGAAACTAATTAACTTAGAGTTAATACTTAAAGATAAGGTTAATATAAGTACCCAAACCTGTCTAAATTCTATTGGATGAGTTGTTTTAGACCTATCCCCGCCTCATCCTTTGAATAGTCAACTTTGGAGCCTTTAGAAACCGAATATGAATTTATTATAAATTAATATTTCTAGCTTTTCCCAAGGTGCCCCTCACCCCTCTTATAAAAGGGCACTCCTCCATCTCATTTCTTCACACCTTCAAAGCCTTTTGGTTCGGACAAACTCTGCCCAAATAATCTCCCAACATCCCTCACTATAACCTAGAGGCCTTAGTTTTATCCGAAAGCCAACCTAAGGAGCCCTTTAGATCAAATCAAAAGGAAGAACCCGAAGAAGAGGTAATGATTTCACCACCCTTTTCTAAGTTCATTTCTTCTTCCACTTCTTCTTCCTTTGTTCTTACCATTCTAAAATAATAACTCCAGTATATCATATATACTGTGATGTTATTATAAGTATGGTACAACCATATTCAGTATTCTATCCACCCTTTGAATAACATGTCACCAGACGTGCGTACGTACGGCTTACCGTCTCCACGTCGTGGTGTAATTGTTATTCAATATAGTATTATTTGGATGGGTATAATAATGATGTGTAACTCATGTAAATAATAAATATAACATGTTAATGATTCTGTATATATGATATACCATTCATTTATATATTATTTTAATATCAAAAGAATGATATTGTCGCTCGTGCGTACGTACGGACTACCGTCTCCACGAACGCGATGAGATTCATTCTCCATCGTATCCATTCAAGTATAATTATCATTTTATGATTTAAAAATGATGTTTAAGGACTTGATATCATTCTGGATATGAATAAGATACAACAAACATGGCTTATGTAACAAAACATATAAAAGAAAATGAGTAAGTTAACACCCGAAACGATGATAATTCTAAGATATTATTAATAAATCAATGTTAAAAGATCATATATGATATCATATTAATATATATGATTCTTGTATAATTTAATAACAATTATTTCACCATTATACAGGAGGTTAACCTACCCCAACCAAGGAAAAGTACAAGGTAAGGGTTATTTCACAATCTCTTCATTATCCGAGATTGTTTATATGTAATAATCTACTGGGATCTCTTTATCATCCACATCCATGTTTCTTAAAAATGTATTTCAAAACATTTTTACTATTTACAAGAATATGGGTTAAAGTCATTTATACCCTTTTTTGACTTTTTATAAGAGGTTTATAAAGGAATCTTTCCATCGTTTTCAAAACAAGGTCCTTTTTAACCTTTTCGACAGAATTGAGGTAAGAATGTTTTTTTTTAACTTATATGGCGGGTGCGGTTATTTTACGCCGTTATAAAATCATCAAAGCTTTCCTTACAAGCTTATAAGAATATTTTCAAAGAAAATGTTTTATTTTATATGGATCTTAAATGATTTCAAAATAAAAGGAGATATTTCTTTAAAAAGAATTTTGATTTCATCTATGTCAACATCCTTTGATGGATTTTAAGATTATTTGAAGTTGATTTATTATGATACAAAACTTCTATATTGTATTGAAGGTTTTGTGATATGTTTGACTGTGGATGTTCTATTTTTATACCATTCATAGTTTATTGTGAAAGTATTGACATTTCGTATGCTAGTTTTAATACGAATGTTTATGTTATGTTTAAACCTTTTCATATGGGAATGCATTGGACTTAATAAGTGACGGGTGGAGCCCGCTATAGCTCCTCGATGCATCGGTAGGTCCCATGAGACAAACTAGTGTCTTGGAACAAGGACTTGACAAAATCTTATTTGTAGTCTTGGCACGAGGCCTTGGCTATGTGGTTATGATAGTCTGGCATTATGCATTCCAACATTATGAAAGTGGTTATTTATTTTTGCATGTGATTATTCGATTAGTGGAATATCCATGTGAATAAGTAAATGGCATTATTTCATTTTATTTATGCCATACCATGTTGAAAGTTCATGTTTAAAAGGCTTTTGTTTTAGTTATACATTGCCTTAAATGTTTATTCTTATTGATGAAAGTTTCCGCAATATTGTTATCTTTACTGGGCATTTGAGCACACCCCTTTTCTATGTTTTATTTTTCCCAGGTAGTGAAGAAGTAAATTATGATTGACTTGCAGGGATATTATGAGGGGATTATAGTGTGGACGTTGGAAACATTATGTTGTTGTAGTAGTTTTTCATTTTATGATGTAATGTAAAACTTATGAATATATCTAGTGTTTCCAAGGCTACTAAACTAATCGGTCTTTCGGGATTTGATCTTTCTTGTGATCATGCCAATGTTATGTAATTAATGTACCGACTCTGGGCAGCTGGGGTCGGGGCTTACATATTATGTTTGTGTCTTCTAAAAATTATATATGTTCTACTTTTTCAAAGATGATGCAAATAAAATTTGAAAAAAATTTATTGGGTGAACTGAAATACTTTCTTGGTTTTCATATTTTTCAAAATATAGAAGAAATTAGTTTAAGTAAATGTGAATATACTAATGACCTTTTAAAAAGTTTGGTCATGGATATAACTGAATGTAGTGACACTCATATGAGTTCCACATATAGATTGGATCATGATAAATATGGGAAATCAGTGGAACCAACCAGTTACAAAGAGAATATTGGAAATCTACTCTACCTAACTACCAGTTAACGTAACATTATGTTTAGCATGAGTATGTGTGCCCATTTTTAAGATATCCCAAAATAGTCACACATACATGAAGTTAAAATAAATTTCAAATATCTGAAATATACACCCAATTTAGGATTGTCCTATCATAGAGGAAAATCATTTGACTTAGTTAGTTATTATGATGTCGATTTTACTGGTTTTATATTATATAGAAAATGAACCATGGGAACATGTCATATTTTGTTAATGAAACTAGTTTATTTGTGAAATAAACAAAATTCAATTTCACTTTATACTAATGATGCTAAATACATAGTTGTAGGTAGCTATTGTGGTCAAATGTTGTTGATATAATAAACTTTTGAAGACTGTGAATATCAATTCTGACATATCTCTATAAATTATGACTACATTAGTAAAATAAACATTTCTAAGAACCATTTATCTCACTCTATATGAAAAACATTTATATAATGCATCACTTTTTGAGAGACCATTTTCAGATGGGTGATATAACTCTTGACTACATTGGTACTAAACATCAGTTTGCTGGTACATTTACAAATCTGTTGATTTAAAGGAGAATAAAGTAGGTAAAACATGAATTAAGTTAGAATAATTTTGTTTAAACTTAATTTTATGGGAATAACCATTGGATTTTACCCACAGTTGGAGTTTCCCCACCATTGGAGTTTACCCACTCATGGAATTTACACAACATTTGAGTTTACCCATTGTTGGTAATGACCCACTGTTGGTTTTGAGTCATCATTACTAATTTTATTTATGTGAAATTATTTATTTATTTTATTTAATATTTAATTTTGTTATTTTTTTCTGTAATTTTCAAATCCCTATATGTTATAAATTTTACACTTTGTATAATTTGAACTCTCACTCTCTCTCTCCCTCCCTCATGTCTTACCATTGAACTTTTCTGTGGCACATTCTCTCATGACTATTAGCCTTCCCACACCCTCATCCAAACTTTATAAAACATTAGGAATAGTTAGAGTTAAATAATAAGAAGTTTAATTTCCGGACGAGTCATGTCATTCAAATAAGTAGAAAGTATAATCAAACCTATATGCTAATCGATCCACTAAACTCGAGACTCACATGTCGAATAGTGGTACATGAGAAGGAAGTTCACATCAAGTGGTTTTTAATAAGAATGTAATTAGATCTTAGATTAATTCAATACTAGGGATGGGTATAGTGGTTCTCTTATAATGAAACACCATTCTAACCTAGGTTAGTGCATTAGTTTTATAAAAATTTCATCTTCAGCTTTGGAGAAGGAAAAGACTGAGTTCGAAAAAGCATAAATGGGAAGAAACTTATGTTATCTTCATTTTATTCAGCATTATTTATTTAAATTTCATCATGTAGGTGCTTCAATAGACTATCAGAGATTGATTCCAAGTGATAGTGATATTTTTATATATTTGGATGCCTTGGCTAAGATGACTAGAGATGGGAATTTGCGAAGTCTATCTAAAACTGAAATTGATGGTGAATAGGTCATGCAATTTAATTTAATACAGCACATGTTGTACCTAGAAAAATATGATTTTAGTACTATGTGATACCAATATGTGTACCAATTGTACATTATGAAAATAGAAGATAAAATCGACTTGCATAAATATTTTATGGTAATATGATGGAGATGCGTAGGAAATATTCGATGTAAAAAACCATAATATATCCCATTTTTATTTCATCTATGCCAGAGGCCAAGGGATTAGTTGATTGGGAAGAGGAAACCACAATGAATTATGGTGGTTTCTATTTGAACACGATAAATATTAAAATGATGAATATTCTTTGTAATTCATGTAAGATGTAATGCTTTGATGATATTAATAGTCTTTATTAGGAGTTAAATCATATTGATCACCTAACAAGGCCATGAAAAATTGTTGATCCTGGCTTGAAGGAAAATGAAGTGGTTGTGTAATTAGATAGGTAAATGAATGAATAATAGGTTGGTACTTCAATTAATGAGGAAGAGTTTTTAGTTGATGAGGGTAGTGACTTGACCTTTCCAAGAGCCCTTATGGTTTCACTTTTGGTCCTGCCTGCCCTCCTAGATCACTCCATATTATAGAGGCTCTTTAAAAAATAATGAGGTGAAGAATGTGAAACTGATGTTTCTAAAGAATCTTTTGAGTTATCTTAGGATGAAAATAGATGTGATGATGAAAATGAAGAAAATTAAAGTGATAAATAAAATAGCGATGAAGAATAGCATCATAAAGATGTTTTTATATTGATAGAGATAGTAGTGATGGTGGATTTGAACATGAAGGTCATAATGGACATATTGGTGTTGAGGATGATGATATTATTAAGGAACTAGTTTCATCACTAGGATTTTTAGTTTCTTCTAGGTCTAAGGACATAATTATCTTAGTTAAAGATATTGATGAGGCTTCTAGAGATGAGTTGGGAGAAATCCTCGAGCATTGGTAGTCACTCTATGGAACCTATAGTTGCTAAGAAGATAGTTATTGAACCTTTAATTGATGATCCTACTGTATATCATCTTCCAGAACAAGTGTTTCTTCATTTCAATAATGGGATAAATATCAATGTTTTGTGAGGCTTGGGATAGACTATTTTTACTCTAATGATGATATTATTCAACTAAATAATGGTGGAACATTAATTTTAGTTCGAGATGGGATAGATCCTAAGGGATCAATAATATAATAGTAAGATGATGTAGGAGACCATTATGGGTTTTATTCAGATATTACTGCCAAATATGAGCCTATTTTGCCACATTTCATTACTTCTACACCCTTTACAATTAGTGGTGTACCACCTATACTTACCTCAATTCCTATTGACAATCTATCCAATGCTGGTCTGGAATCCTTTGGAGAATGACTGATGTCTGATTTGGGTATGATGTAGAAAAATTAAGAACATATTTTCACTAGGACTAGTGAATAATATTTAATGTATTTGTTTTAGATTTTGATAGAACGCATGAAAACTTAGATGATTCATCGTGTTCAATAAATGTAGATAGAGAACAAAAGACTTTCCAGTGAGTTGGAGCCTTTGAGATCAGCGAAAGAGGGGATGGAGACTACTTTGGCTACTAGTCTAGATACCTTTAGGGAGAGGTTGGAGTGTTCTCCTTCCCGACCTTTTAATTTTAGTGCTCTACCTCCTCTTTTGGATGTTTATTTGATCAGATATTTTATTAGGTAATAACATCGATCTATTTCTTGAGATATTCTTGATATACCTCATGTGAGTTTGAGATAGATTAGTTATAATAGTGACCATATTTATAAGATGGTTGGGGAATGACTGAATAATGTTATAGCTAATAGAGAAACCATTACAAAAGAAATTAAATTGTTTCCTTTTTAGGATTTAAACTAATCATGAGTTTAACTATCACTTTAACTTAATTACATAAAACATCAGGGTGACTCTAGTAACACTATCCTTAAATGAACAGTTCAATCAACTAAAACTGATGAACCTAATTCTCAAGTTATATATGTAAGATAAAAATAGATTTTTTTAATGACATGGAAAGAGGGGGAAATGTTTTCATGGACATCATCAATTTGATGATTCCCTTTCTACACATTTTTGACATGATAGTATTATCTTAGGATTTTATTTGAGTGATTACTCATCCCACCCATGCAACATCAAATATAGTGTTTTTCAAAGTAGGTTTTACCCTCGATCTTAGTGCACCTTTAAATTCTCAATTCCATTCTTTGAGTTTGACTCCCAAATAATTTTCCCAACATCTCAAACTGATTATTATCAGATAGCCTCCTTCTCTACCTGGTGTCACTATAGCAACCACTATAGATGCCACAACTTATACCACTATTACCTCTACCTCTAACAAAGGAATGGGAAAGGATCCTATTTTTTCAACTACTCATGTAGTGAATTTTTTATATTAGGCTTTAACTATTTCATATTTTTTTTTTGAATGGATGTTTTTGTATCTATTTTTTAATGTACTTCAACTGATTTTATTTTCCCTTAATGGAATTTCTCTTCTATTTTGTCTTTTTTCTCTTTGAATTAACTATTTTTATTTTAACTTATTGATAATCAAAAAATGGGAAGAATTAACATGGTATTTATTTAATATTTTTAGATTGATGTTATCCTTTGATCCCATAATTAATTTTTTTTTTCAAATTCCATAAGTGTTTCCTTTGATTCAATATTTCAAAATTATGGGTATTTACATTTCTAATTATGTTATTATCTCATACCATACCATTGAAATATCTTTGATATATTTTTGGATTAATATCATTGATACCATGTTAACATAATACCTTCGATACTGTTTATTATTTAATATCGTTGATACCATATTAACTAAAGACCTTTGATACTATTGGTTACTTAATTTCATTGATACCATTTTTTTAAAACCAATGTTCCAACCCTTACATTGTCCCTTTAAAGTGTTTAGAATATCTATTTGAGAAAAAAAGTTTATTCAATGCATGGTTTATAAAATTCCATGATTTTTTATCATCAATAAAGAGGATATTGCTGGAAACAGTCTTTTAAGAATCACCAAATCATGTTTATTATGTTTTTAATGAGCTTTATATTTGATATTTGTTTTTATAATTTAAGTAAGTTTGGGAAAAAATGGTCTAAGTACAGATAAGACTCCCCATTGAAGATAATTTACCACCAAGAATGTATCACTACTAGAAAAGAGTCATTTCAATATTGAGTCACTTTTAGACATTAACTACCAGTGTGAATTTGTCACTATAAGACATGACCTACCATTAGAATATGTATTAATAAAGATGAGTCACAATTGAGATGATTCACCCTTTAGATGAGTCACCATTGAGATGATTCACCGTTGAGTTGAGTCACTATTGAGATGAGTTACTGTTGAGATGAGGCACCGTTGAGACAATTCATGGTTGACACGAGTCACCGCTGACATGAGTCATCGCTGAGATGAGTCACCGCTGAGATGAGTCACCGTTGAGGATAGAACTCTACAAGTGACCTACCACCAACATAACTCACCACCATAAATGAGTCACCGCCAAAATTATTATTGTTTCTAATCTAGTATATTTAAATCAAACACTCTTAATGGATCTCTTATCAAATTTAATGTTAATGATTATTTTAATGGTTATTATTTTGCTATTGTAAGGATCATTATGAGATTCCAGGAGTTCGATATGAGGAGTCAGAATATTAGAACTGTTATTCTTAAAGGGGATGATATTGTATACCATATATATATATATATTGTTGAGTCAAATGGAACTAAATACTTAGTTATGAAATATAGAGGATCATATCTAAAGATCCGTACACAAATCATTATTACCATCAATCGATTGAGGTAGAGTGGAGCACATCAAACATATGATTCCCCTCAAATATATAGAATTCAGTAAGATTGAAATGCTCTATTTTATTACTTTTTATGAGAAATGACTCGATCTCCTCGTCAAGATACATCTGAGGAGTCAAAAAAAATTCGATCAAATTAGATCGAGCAACAATACATTCTTGGCATTTTTACACCTGAACGTTCAATTTATAGAATTTATTTTCATGAAGTCTATGGTTTAATCTATTTAATGACTGCAAATTAACTCTTTCACTATAATTGTAAGACACCAGATAAATTATATGCTCTCTTTAAATTTTTTACACACATCGTTGTGTAATAGGTCCCTATATTGATTGAGTTTAACACAGTTATTGTGAAAGAGGACTATATATGTCCAGGATTGCATGTTACTTATTTTTAATACACGAATCCGGTAGTGGGTCGGGATTATTTAATAAAATTTTCTTGGCAGTGGTTGATTTCCATGTGGAGGGGCTTAAGTCTCATCTTAAGACAGAACCACTTATTTTATTTTTGTGTGTGTTTAGTTGTGTTTATTTTAATAATTTTAAAAGGGATTTTTTTAAATAATAAAAAACTACTATTTTTTTGATTTTCTTTGATAGTTTTTATAAAAACATTTATTAATAAATTTATTTAAAAAGTATATTAATATCCATAAATTATTTTAACCGACACATAATCACTTTGTGAGAAGTCTTTTAAAATATATGATTATACATTGATCATATGTTCTGATTAATTGTATTTTTTTAATTTAAATGGTGGATTTTATTTTAAGCTTTCTTCTATGGAAACAAATTATTGGTTACTCAATTTATACCCCCTCTTTAGTTACTCACTTCAACAGACAAAATGTTGTGTGCCTCAAGAGTTAATTTTTTTCCAAATTCATAATCTTTTAGTGAGATTGTTTTAGATGACACTTATTCCATAAAAGTTTCATGGTTGGATGAATCTTGGATGTATCAAGCTATAAAAGTAATTTTTACACTAGAATAAACTCTTGGTGAGGGAGAATAACCTAGTCATTTTTTTCATTTCATAGTCATTTGATTTCTCTTCAATGAAGAAAGTCTTTTAGGCCATACAGTGGAAATTTCCCTCAAGAATGAGTATCATTCTTACACACTTTTCTTTTCTTCTCTCTTATTTTTTTAACCTTATATGATTATTTTTTATCATAGTCATCTCTTGTGCCTTCATTACCACTATTTAATTTTTTATTTTTATTCTTTATGAATAGTTCAAAACCCAAAAATATTTTTGAATATTCATTGCGATAAACACATTATTTCCTTGAGATTAACCTCTATGTTAGTCATTGTGATATAAATAGGGAAATTATAAATGTATCTTTTGCAGTTCATGTGAAAATCTATCACTATCTACTATTTTATGGTAAAAAAATCCATGATAAACCAACATTAGGGTCATCCCTTCAAAACTAGGATCAACTAAGACACATTGAGTTCAATATACCATATATATTCAAGAATCTATATGACTCACCTTGTTACATAAAAACTCAACACTAGAGGGAAACTCTACCTACTTTGTGAATATACAAAAATACTATAACATGACTGACTACAAGAATTAATGTGGTTATGTATTCCCTTCAAAAAAACATCACACCCACTCCTACTTTATCCCATCATTGAACCTCATATATCCTCTATTTCAACTTGACCTTGAGCTTCCCTTCACACCATATCACATCTATTAATCTCAATCCAAGATCCCACACCAACATACCATTGGTAAATTTCACCAAGAATATACTAAAAAACTAATGTATCCCATTAATGCTCAACCAAGGTTATCTTGATATAAATTCAAGGGACACCGACCTTGGTCTACATTAACTAAGGACACGAATAAAATTTAAATGGTGTATCTTGATCTAATCATGTTTGTGGAACCTAAATAAGAAAAACCATGAGATAATATTGAATAAAATGTTTAAGTACAAGATAGGGATAAATATCCATTTTTTATTCAATATTAATGTTTTTGAAATAGTGGGACCTTGAAACACCCTTTATCTCTGACAGTGAGTATGTAGACTAGTGCATTCCATTTTAAAAAAAAATTAATAATAGGAATAAAAGTGACATCTCTCTATGTGGATGAGGGATAAAACCTATCACACATCCAAGTATTTATCTTCCTATATTTTTCAAATAATCTAGCCCCAAAGAAACCATGATTAACAACCAAAGCACTGTCTTCTTGAATACTACTGACTAAAATTTTGTTTTTATATCAAGAAACCAATAACTCAAGAACTTTTATATCAACACCCTTTTCACAAATAGTGAATCATTAAAACATATAGCCTGATACCCTAGAATGCACAAGTTACATTCCTCTATACCAATCCAAGGCTACTGTCAAAAAAATGTAGTTAAATCCTTATCATGTATAGGCCACAACCATAAATATTAAATCCATGTATTCTTAAAGCTCATCATTGCAGCTCATGTTTAGTGATCCCAAAATAGCTTTAACATGTGCATAATTTTGTCTATTCCTCATGTGATAATGTCATGTAATACTTTCCTTCCATATTATTTAGGATTTCATGAATTAAATCAACCTCTGATTCATATTGAATTAGTATGAATCTTTATATTGGGATGAGTCACTCAACCTTGTATAATCCCTTTTCCAACTCCCTCAAAGGGAAATTTTTAATTTATATTTATAAAAGGGTGTGAGGTATGTTAGGAAACAACAAACAGAATATAAGATAAATTATTCTAACACTTCTCTTTATAATTTAAATATTTTCAATTTCATGTGAAGTGAAATTACACATGTTCATATATGGTATTATCCTCTCCTATTATTTTCTCCATTTTTTTTCTTCATCACTATGATTTTCTCATGATTTCATACTTCATGATTGTGAATTTTTACCCATTATGGGTTTTCTTATTAGGATTAATTGTGATATTCTTGGATTTATATGTTGGATTCAATTGTATTTTCCTAATTTGGTAAGAATGTGAGGGTAGAGAGTGGGGATAACAATATTCACACTATTTTTCTTTCTAAATTGATACATTATTTCTCTATTTTTATCATAAATTCTTCTTAATTATTGATTTACTTGCTATACTAGTAGAAGTTATTGAATTAGTATGTAGAATGGTATGTGATTACAATTAGGTGGGTTGAGTGGGCACACTCTCTCATTTGAGATGTGTTATCTCCCATTCACTATGAAGGACAACTGAGTTTATTTTGTTCTTTTGGAATCCTGATAATAATTTTTATTTCCTACTTAAGAAATAGTGTGAGGTGAGTGGATGAATGATATTGTTCAATTTTATAATGATAGGTAACTGATAATAATAGATAATTAAGATGGAATGGAATTCATAAAAGGACCATTCACAATTCTGGTTAATTTATTTTTTGATGTTTTATTTTATTTAATTTTTTAAATATAATAAGAGAAAACAACACAATTTCTATGCTTTGAAATAAAGGAAAAACAAAAATATAATAACTGAATGAGATTAGTAAAAAATTAAACCCATAACAACTTTTGAATGAATTCGGTCAGAATAGTTTTTTATTCTATGATATAATAAAAATATAGTTTATCTATAGCCCATGAAAACCACATAATCAACATGGTGAAATTCATAGGGAGTTAGGTCAGCTTGTTATTTTTTCTCTTTCACTTTTTAAATTATTCAATTCATTAAAATCATGATTTAACAATTTTAAAAAAAAACTTTTTATTACACCATGATATAATGTGTTTAAGAACATAATATTATGGCCAAACTAATGTTTAATACTAATGATTATGTAACCATATTCACCCTCTTGTGTAGGGTGAACATATTGAAAAAAAACACACTATAGAGGAACTGGTGCACCTTTCTAATGAATTTATAAACTATTATGATAGAATAAATGTTGGGGAGGAGGAAGTTATTAATGAATATGAACATTAAATATAATACATACCTATCATGACAACCAAGGTGGAGGAAAAACATAAAGATTGTGAAGAAGAGGATGGTGTACCACTGTTTAGACTTGAAATAATCTACCTAGTGGTTCTTCAATTAGAAGTGGAATTAAAAGAATATATCATTGAATTAAACTCTAATTTGAAACATTTATATATGTAAGTTTATTAAAATTAAATTTTCTATAGGTATTCCATCTCTTGTTAGTGAAAAATTGGAAAGGATGGATGTAAGCCCTATGATTGGAAGATAAACATGAAATTAGTGGGATCCACATTGAAGATAATATGGAATTCTCAATGTTAACTACATCAACACAGGAACATTTCCATGAAATAGTGCACTTGCAAAAACCACAACATGCTGAAATAAAAGTGTGAGGCTTCATTATATTATATATAATTTATTCAGATTTTATGGATCAAGACAACATTTTGAACAAGATTGTTATAAAATTTTAGATTTGGTTACACTAGTATGTCCCCTTGATTAAAATTAATAATAACCTGAGTTATCCCTCTTTGATAAAATGTTAGATCTATAAATTAATAAATTAATTACCCATGGTAAACAGAAGATTTTGATGATGAGATTTTAGGTACTTTACTGGAGGAATTGTGAAAATAATCCACATGGGAGGAAGATGTAAAAGAAAAATTAGAAAAGTAACTAAAAAAACATATGGATATTCTCATTAATTAAGATCCCCCTCAACAATAACAAGAAGTACAAATAGAGGGATATAAGGAAGAACAAGTTGATTCCACCATCAAAGAGAATATAGAGTTTTACATTTTGGATGTGGGATAAACAAAGGGGTCAACATAAGCAAAGGAATTAATTTTGATTATTTTTATTATCTATTGGATTCATAATTGGAGGAGTTATTGGTGGATTATTTGTAAAAACTGGAATAATAACCTATTTCTTATGAGGGGTAATTTTTTATGAACTCAATCTTATATAATCTATTGAATTTAAATTAATTGTGGACTCTACCTTGTGTAAATACATCAAATAAGTATTACTAGAAAAATTACTAGATGAATAATCCCCATGTTTGGGGATGTAATAAACCCCATACAATATCCATCCACTCCCCCTATACCAGTTACACAACACAGATCAAAGTGTTTATATGAATAACTCCCTCAATGTGGAACTACATGAATAAGAGAAGTCGAGTTGCAATAGAAGGAATATGATGGGTTGTTTTTATCACACAAACCACAACCTAAAATAAATACATATTATAAAAAAGGGTATTTATGATTGGTTAATTATGGTAAGGAATATCCCCATCACAAATATTCCCAAATAAAGTGTTCTTTTTATATAATTAATTTTCCATCACAAATACAAATTATTAGTAATAGAAAATAGGGTCTGTTGCATAGACATTTCAAATTACTATGTGATATCCCATGGGAAACATTGTTGTGATGGGATATTAGCGGTGTATTTTTATATCCATCGCTATTATCTGTCATGTAGGGACCTTTTATGATGGCTAGTAATGATTGTCACAAAACAAATTACAAAAAATTTAACTTGGGATATAGAATAAATTCAATTTCCAATAACTCAACAAAATTAATAATAAATTAAAAACACACAAGACCTTCATGAATCATCCCCCTCCACACTTATGAAAATCATACAACAAATTATTGATGATCATTTACCTCCAAAAACCTCTATTTCAATCGTTTTTCTATAGATATGGGTTTGAATCATCTAGGTAAATACTCCTCTTATCTTCTTTTTTGTGATTTTTTCATTTATTCTAACATGAATTAGTCTGGTAAAACCCTAATTTGAGAAATTTATCTTATTTTTAAGTTTTATTTTTTATTTAGGGTTATTATAAATTTTTTATTCCTCTTTTGGGTGTCTATCAGGTCTACAATATTTATTCCAATTGATTTGAGGTATTTTATGCATTGTTTAATCTTTAGATTTAATGGATTTTTCTATTTGTAATTTTAGGTTACAATAATTATATTACAATATGGTATTATTAGAGGAATGTTTATTATGGAAATTATTTAAGTACATCACATATTGATAGTGTTTATATAAAACTATATCTTTTGTAAATTTTATTTCATATTTAAGGTGATATTATTTTTAATGAGTTATGATAATACTTTCATAGAGGTAGTGATGTTAAACCATGTTTTATTATTATATTATGATTGATTTTCGTTTTTTAAAATCCATGTGAATATATTTTTTGAGACATTTGGATATAAATATATATATATATATATTATCATATGAATATAAATATATAAACATTTAAAAAATGTATGATTATATATGTATGTATGTATGTATGTATGTATGTATGTATGTATGTATGTATGTATATTTATTTTTATGTATATATATAGATTTGATATATATATATATATATTAAAAAATAGAATATGTTTTATTTTTTTGATACCTGCAAAATGAGAATCGAAAAATATAGAACTAAATATGCACCTAAAGCATGTGTATTAATTTCTCCGCACAAAAAAAAATGAAGTGAAGGTGACCAAATAACATGGATCATGTTACTATTATAAGAAAATTCAATCACATGGCCTTTGAATGGTCAAGTTAAAGGATCATACAATAATAAATGTCTTCTTATTGTCCTCTAAATCTCCATTGAAATACCCACTCATTCATGTGAAGGCATAATAAAAAGCATTGATGCCCATGAAAAGGCTACAAGATGAGTTCCCATGATCATTAAACTTTTAAATCAAAATACACCCCACAATAATCCAAATCCCCTTTTTAAATAAAGGTGGTAAAATGTGGAACCCTCATGTGTTGGTGATTTATTCTGATATTCATGTGATGTGCTCGGGTAATTCAAAAGACCTTGTGAATCCCCGAGAGATATGCCATCATTTTCATGTGAGAGTTGATTGGAAAGCCAGCTTCATTATGCAATGTACCTCATACATTCCCATTTGATTATGTGATTCACATTTAGATCCATATATAAGTGGTATGATTGTCTATGAAAATGGTTTAAAATAATTGTGAGATCTATCATCGACCATGTGATGCATCATAGATAACCAGAGAGACTATAAATGAAAATGCACACATAGTGTCTTGAGATCCCCTATCCTTGAAAAATGAGAAAGAAAATAAGATAATAAAAGTTAGAATACTATCATGGATGGAGGATATACTAATTTTTTTATGAAATGTGTTGTGCAACTCATATCACATGAGTGCCCTTTGAAGTTTCAACCTAATCCTAGTGAGGGCCCCCTTGACAATCCACCTTTGTATCCCAAAAATGACTTTCATTGGGTCAGCTATATCATGAGTATGCATTTTACATGTGATGATTGGGTCAAATGAGACCTACATAAGAAAATAATTGACAAACCTTGAGGAACATATAAAATTAATACTAAAAAAACTAAAAAAATTTAGAGGAAATATGTGAAGAATGATGCACTAATCATCATGTGCTTCACATGACCTGTCCAAATCCTGAAATAGAACATCGCTATATCACACAAGTCATGTTATATAATCTAAACATGCCTTCCAGATCATGCGATGTACTATGGACATGTCAACCAGGTGTTCTGAAGTCCTCTATACATGCCTACAATGTCTTTTGGCAGTATCAGGGAATGTCACCCAAGTCTTTTGATGTCATTTGGAAATTTCATCCAAGTCATGTGACAACCTCCTGACATTTTCCAAGTCATGAAACACTCTCTAGACTTGTCAACCATGTCTTTTTAAGTCCTACAGACATATTATCCATGTCTTGTGAAGTCCTCTATAAATTTCAACCAAGACGTTCAATGACCTACAAACATGTCAACCATGTCTTGAAAATTTCAATAGACATGTCATCCAAGCCTTTAAAAGTCTTTCTGATATGTCTTTCAGGTCTAGTGATGCCCTCCTGCCATATCGTCTGAGTCGTGTGACACCATCCAGATGTGTCATGAATGTCATGACGCATCCTATGAAAATTCCTTTGAGGTCATGTGATATCATCCATACATGTCATCCAGGTCATGTGACTCCCTTCATTCATGTCAATAAAGTCATGTAATTCCACTTATGCATGTCAACCAAATCATTTTATTCCCTATTTACATGTCAAGAAAGCCTTGTGTTAGCACCAAGACATGTCACCCACGTCTTATGAAGATCTTAGATATTTCCATCCATGTCGTACAACATTCTCTAGACATTCCATATGTGTCATATGATGTCCTCTAGGCATGTTATTTAGGTCATGTGACAACCTCTATATATATCAAGAAATTCATACAATTCCCCTAGGGCAATTCATCCAAATCATGTGACGTCGTCCAGACATGTCAAAAAATCCATGTGGTAGAACCTGGACATATCAAGAAAGTCTTTACAATTCCTTTAACCTATCCATCCAGGTTATGTGATATCCTCCATACATTCCATCCAGTTCATGGGATGTCCTCTAGACATGAAAATCTGGTCATGTGACACCTTCCTAGCATGTTAAGAATTTCATGTGACTCCCCCATGCATGTTATACAAATCATGAATCACCAACTATATATGTCAAATAATGTCATATAGTAGTATCGTGGAATGTCACCAAACTCTTTAAAAGTACTTTGGGATTTCCAATAGATCATTATACATCGTCCTTACAGTCCGCATTGATCATGCGGTGTTTTCCAAACATCCCATATAGGGCATGTGATTCCCTACATACAAGTGTACTAGATTTTGTGATTTTCTTTTATAATGTCTGTTAGGTAATCAAGACATTTCCAACATACTCATACATGTCAAGAAAACATGCTAGTCATGTCAGCAGATAGTCAGAAAATGTCAAGTAGTTAATAGGACATGTTAAGAGGACACCCGAAGACATGATAACCATTCCCTTTAGAGATATTTCGTGATACACTCAAACAAAACTCTGACAACTCTAATCCCTATACTAATATAATATATTGGATGCCTTCATAAGGCCTATTCTCCTATGAGAATCTTCCTTAGTGTAAGTCCCTCTATGTCTCTAACACTCAACCCCATGTGGCCAAGACTCTCTTATGGGTTAATCTCCATGCCACATCCATTAGCAGATTGAGAAGCTGACTGAAACCATGAGAACTGTAACTCCCAATATAAATAAGATATGTAGGATTCCTTCCTAATGAACAAGCTCTATATCAAACACCACATTAGGGTAACCCCAATGCATATGTCTGAATCTATATGCAATGAGACTGATCACTGGTTATCTCTTGTTTAACACACTGATCATGGCTCACATGGGATTACAAGTTTTCAATAATCAAATAATTCACTTCACAAATATTCATCGACAAGGGAAACATATTATATAATCCCTTATTAGTGGAATCATATGATTTCCCCCATATAAGGTCATCCACCTTCAAATATGTATCGAGGGAGAGATTGAACTATGACCACTCAAATTCATTCTATAAATTTGATATGTAGGATTCCATCCTATGTCTCAATATCTATAACTAATTCCTATATTCCCTCATGTATCTAATTTCCTCATGATTTTAAATAACACATCGGAAACAAACTATGTGTGTTTTGGTTCATATTAGAAATATGATATGTAGGATGCCTCTTAATGGTTCAATCCCATCCTTGAAATATCAATTTCTACCCTAGATGTATGTAAACTATATAGTGCATGGTTATATTGCATAAAAATATAATTAGTTACCCATTAATAAGTAATGGAGGTAAATGGATGAAGAACCTTAGATACATAAAGATGGCCTTATTAATAGAACCCCTTTACACAAGGAAGGATTCAAAACATGATTATTTTTTTAGGGTGACTATTATTGTATTTGGATTTGGATGAGGTTAATGCTTATATATCAAATTTATAAGAGCGTATTAGGATAGGAACCCCCCCCCCCAGGATGTGATAAGCCCGACCTGCAATCTACTCGACCAATGTGAGTTCCTAAATGTCGTTGGGTCCAAGACACCAAAGGAAAGCCTGCCTTTGGAAATCAATTCTGTAATCAGTTATGAATGTTAGAATCGTTGGGACCTTCCATTTAGGACGACAGTGGTGGATTAAACATGAATGATTATGTAGACATTAATCCACATACATTCAACCATTGAGATAAATCTTGAGTGTTTTTTTCCTATTAAAAATGATGAACCCACCATGAATCTCTCAAATGAAAAAATGATCAATTGATCGAATGTAACTATGGATCATATGGAATAATCTCATACTCAATGTAATAATACCATGAAAGTAAAATGACCGATCCAGGAATAAATAAAGAAAGTTATGTTACATGTGCATATATGATTGAAAATATTTCATACTTATAGTGTTGAACTGATTGATGACCTTGTTCATTGATTTATTCATGATTGTAAATACTTCTCTCACCCAAAACACCTAGACATGAGATCATTTATTCATCAAGAAACTGTTTTGGATCCTCATTTATGGCTATAACCTATTCAGGTTTCAAAACCACCACACCCACCTAACACCTCCATATTTTGGTGGTGAATGAAATGGTCCATGAATACCACCAACATGGTATGATCCCAACCCTTGAGGATTTATGTGAGGGTCTCTAGGAACTAAATATGACGAATCTATCATGTTTAGGGAAACATGTAGTCAAACATGTGGTTCCCATTTCCACTACTAATCACTTCAGATGCTTATCCCATGTGCACAAAAATAAGAAACAATAATGTCTATAGAAGGTGGTTCAGGGAGTCAATAGCCACACCATTCTAGCTTAGGAGATATCAAGGAGGGCTCATGTGAACTTCCATCATGAGCATCATCCCACCAGTTCCACTTAGTCGGTTGCTGAGGGAACCACTCGACACATTACCACCTTATACACTCATGCATGATTACCAAGGAAGTAATGTTGGGTGCATAAATCCATCGATAAAAGGGAGTGGTCTCATAGCCTCACTCTTATTGATGAATCCCACAAGTATATTCCAATAGCAGCTAGTGGGAACGCTTATATCTGTGCCCCTCATATCAAGCCTATATGCACAATCCTATAACAAGAATGGGGGAGGCATATATACCAACCACCATGCATGAATCCCTTCAAAATATTATGAGTTTAAAAGGCATATATGAGTGGGATTATAACCTTGATTCAATAAAATATATCTTCTAGTACATATTGGATATTTAAAATATGAAATCCTACATTCCTATGCACACTTTTCTATAATTTCACAAAATTTATAAAATATTTTAAGAACTCTAATGGAATATTGTAGAACATGTATAAATATAGTGAGAGAAACATATTAATATAAAAAATCCATATTTTCAAAAGACTATGATCTGTATGAAGAAATGGATACTCTAGATAAGGCACGCATTCTTTCCCTTGTTTAGGAGGATTATATGAATATTCTAGTAAAGGATGAGGCACCATACTGGGGTCATATTCCTGTTCCAACCATGTTTCGCCAAGTTAGAGTGTCATATTCCATAGGAATGGAAATCATTACTATTTAAAAATACCAACAGAATAGACCAATGTAACATGACTAGGCTAATATACCTATTCGAATTAGGGCCCACCATGTGAGAGTGAAGCATGCCTTAAGATAGGCTCATATTCATATAAAAAAAGTCCAGAAGCATACCCTGATGGAACATGACTGAGCCCATATTTCCATTCCTACTATGGATCTCCAAGTAATAGAAGAATATTCCCCATTATAGGTTAATGAAATTATTAGTGAACCAACTTGGAATATTCTATTATCTTATAGAAACTAGACTCATTTCCCTAATCATGCCAATGAATGATTACACCAACAACCTTCACAGGTTATATAGTAGGAGGCTCGTATCGCTTTTTCTATTCTGAAGATCCAGTGGAATATTGAAATGTGTAATTCAAATTTTAACAAGGCTCATATCCTCACTTTATCTATGGTTGACCAGTATATTTCAAGAACCACCCACAAGAAGGCTCATATTCATATCAATAATACAGAAGATCACTTGTATATTAAATTATCTTCTAAGAACTTGGAACTTATTACCTCAGTACCAGATGATTATCAACATATTTTGGAAGCCTTCATATAGTAGACTCATACCTCTGCAAAACCTATAAAGGCAAGTCAACGTATTTTAGCCATAATGCAAGATGAGGATCATATCCTTAGTCTACTCAATACTAGTGTCCTTGAGGATATTTGATTCATATCTACAACACCTCAATATACCATCAGCTCTTTAACCACATAATTAGGAATTAATAACAATTATATTTTTTATCATGATATTATGGATAAGGATCATAGGAACCCTACTCCTAACATCTACCATAGTCAAACTCCCCGTAGTGATATCTCTCTCAGATAATGAAATCTTCCTCATACATAGGTAGCTATATATAGGTATGCTCTAAAAACTTATACACCTTTAATATAGAGATGCACTTGAAACCCTGTGTTCAACTATATATATTTCCCCATAAACTACCTGAAACCCTTCACCACCGTCCACGGGAAACCCAGAAAAGTATCCTCTATGGTCTTACATGGTGGAGGGATTTAATTATGATAAATAGGAGTCCAACATTTATATAATGAGAGATTTATCTTGAAAAAACATCACAACTATGTTTTCTCCCCTCTTTACTTCTGAATATAAATCTCGTTCAAGATAGAGAATGATTGAATGCCTTACCTGCACTAAAATATGTGAGAAACTCATTAGTGGTAAAATGATAGATACCTCCCTTATCCAGGATATAAGGGTCACCATCATACCATAAATACACTATGTTTTCAACTAGACATGGCCACATTCTCTAAATCATGGAAACCATAAATGGAAGAGAATGACAAACCCCTACATAGTGTTTGTCTATGTATCACAAAAACTATCTATCAATTGATATATAGGGCCCCATCAGATGTACATGTTTAAGTATATTAGAAATATGGAATTTTGAAATTAATTATTTCTTTGGAAGAGAAGAACCCCCCTAGATATGGAATTTGGAAACATCATAGCCATCAATGAGATTAGGGGGCTGCATAATGTGGGAGTTGTTTGGTCACTACAATAGAATTCCCCTACTATAAAGATGAAAATACATCACAAAAAGGGAGAGTGAGATTCTAATAGACCTTCTAACTAGGCCCCTTAATTCCATGGGGTGAATTTTAAATATGAAAGTTGATGTTTCATCCATCTAGACAATTCCTGTAAAAATTACTCCCATCATGGGTTTCCATTGCACTATCTCATACAATATCTTAATTGTGCTAAATCAAATAGGTCACAATATCATCTTCCATATAATTCATTCAAGTGAATCCTAATTGGAACGGGTTGGGGATATTTACCACCGCATCCACCACTCGGTTCCTCGATACCTAAAAAATCCATGACATATCAGGTGAAGCTGGAAGATAGCCCCATTAATTCATTCCATTCATGGGCATGGAAAAAATATTTAAATTACAAAAGTGCATTATATTAGTTAATCCTAGGTATTCTCCTAAAGAGTTATTCACAAAAAACAAGGTTGTCACATTTTATTGATTTTTTTAAATTAATTTTTTTCAATTGAATTTGAATAATGTGATAGAAATAATTAGCTTTATTTGATTGGTTTTATGGAAATGATAAAGACATTTATTTGATCAGGTTTTACAAGACCTTATGTCGTACTGTCATATTTTCCAAATTTTACCCCATTTTTATTTTGTTGGCTGGTAAGAGAGAGATTCATCTACCGAGACCTCTCTCCCCCTTATTATGATGGATATGATGAGAATATTCATATCCAAAACCATAGATTATTATATCCTCTGTACAATGTGTGTAGTTTTTCTGAATGTCTCTCTTGATTAATTAGATAAATCCCTAACCACGAATAGTTGTTCCCAAATAAAACAATATTTGAACATTCAATCTTACACATGTTCTAAGTACTGTAATGCACTCACCACCCAACCTTGATCTATTTAACTATATACAGAAAATATTTGGCTAGAGGGAGATATGATCATTGACCAATGAAATTTAAATTAACATAATCAAAACCAAACAAAAATGAATTCCTAATTTAAAATTGAATTAAGAATTGAATCCTGATGTATAATGAAGATAAATATTTATTACAAGGAATTATTGAAACTCAATAAAATATTATAGGTCTAGCCTCCCCCATTCACGGTCACTCAATGAAACTACCCACCCCCCCGACCATAGATGGGTAATTCGAGATGATGTGGGAGAGTGGAGGTATTTTAGAGTAATGGAAATAAATGAAAGAAACAAAATAAAACAAAAGGAGTTCATCCATAAGGTTCTATTGGATTCCTCTTAACTTAGAGTACTTTGGAAAGGTGGATGAGGGCTCCTTTTGTAGCCAAATGCATAAAAATCATCATATATTTCATATTTATTTTTTATTGTCCACTAAAACATACATTATGTGTAATATAGTTTCACATCATGTAATCTCTGGAATGTGTTGTTCCATGAATCTTGTAAAAATATTCTCAAAAAATATGTACAAAAAATTTCACATCGTGTAATCTGGTTACAAGACATGTAATGGTCATTCACAGCTTGTAATATTATCATGAAGTTTTCGAAATAAAAAATTCCTTTCGAAAAATTCATGAAGTTTAATTGGGTTACACCACGTATACTCATTCTACTTCAGTTTCTATCTCTGCTTCATCTTAAAAAATATTGCGCTGCACTTCTTTTCTACTCACATAATGATGTATCTTTTAGCTCATATTTTTTTGTTTTTTGTTTTTTTTCATAAATCCATCATTCACTAACATAAAACATAAATAACTATTAATTCAAAAAATGGAATGATTATTCATTTAAATACAAAATCAGCATCATAAAATGCTCTAAAATTTATGCATGAATTATACTTATCATCCATCCCATGGGTTTGGGAAAATTTGTATCTCAATCACCATGACTAGTTTCATCACACCCAGAGAAGCTCCAAAATAAATCTTTGATGGTTCTAGATAACCCCAGCTTATTGGGTTAGGGAATTTATATATCAATTCATGTACTATGTGTAATCAAAAACTCAATCAAAATCATCAAATCCTCAAAAATGGAGTTAGTAAGCGTCAATGGTAGCCCTATATAGTCATTATCCCATAAGGATGGAATGTTTTCATCATTATCATTATCCTATATGAAATCTACCTTCCCTTGGTAGGGAGGTAAATGTTGATAGTTATCATCCCATCTATTTGTCATGTTGTAAGACAAGCCTTTTATATTTGGGTTCCATTATGAAAACTCAACAGGAAAATCACTCAAGGATACTTTTCAACCACCATGATGGGAGTAATGTATGGGGAAGGAAATAAAACCCTACATGTATCGTAAGCCAAAAAAGGTCCAATAATTCCAAGGTTCAAAAAAGAAACCCTGATGAAAGTAGTGTATAATCACCCAATTACATTGAGAGTAATGGGAAAACTACCATTGATCGATACACCTCAATGAGTTTAATCTCTATCAACATAACCGATAACATGTATCAAGATGAAAATATTGAGGGATTTAATATGGATAAGGTACCATGAGAGGAGGGTGATAAGGATGCACCAACTAAGACTGCACGTTCATGAAACTAGATGAGAATTAAAAACATGTAATCTCTCAATATTGAGTTTCCACCTCTATGGGGGTAAAATACATTGTTAAATAGAAATAAGTGGATATATCTCAATCATCACCTGGCGGAAATGAAGTCCCTTTCATAGAGTAACGATTAGAACAGTATGGGAATGAGATAAAAAATCTCATAGATCTCAATGTGAAGCTAACCAAGGGTAACATTACCACAAGGTATTCTTTTCAGATTGGAATAAATATCCCTCCCCCCACACATCATGAAAGAGATTATCCACCAGTAAGTGTTGCATCAGAGCATCTGGCTGGCTTCATATCTAGGTAGTTAGTCTATATAATTGAGAAAGTTGAATATGATGGAGACTTTCCTCTATTGTGGGGATAGCCTCTCCCTCTCCATAGAGATCATTCAGTCTTAGAATGGATTGGGAATCAATGGTTGATGAAAATAGGGCACCCTCATTAGGCCCCACCCACTCACTGTAGATAGGAGGTGACCCATACAATGGTACCTCTAAAACTGTTCAATGTCATTGAATCATTATCTATATGTATGAAATCCATGGAAAGAAAACATGGATCCATACAGTTTGAGAAGAATGCATACCTCAAATGGGTGGTTTAGACATTCATCCACCCAATTTCAGAACTAACTCCTTTTTTACCTTTCATTGTGTGGGAGATCAAGAATAACATCTCACTCACTTCATGTCCCAATGTTGTCTAATTATGGGCCCTCGATATCGAAAGGAGGTGACTAAGATAATATGTTTTGTAAAACATTGATATGAAAAACCATCATTTGGTACATTAGCCCTCCAATAATATCCATTTTAGTATTGGAAGACCTCTATCATCAATTAATTTATCAGTTTAACTCCATTTTAAGAAAAATGACAGTGGTCGACCTTATGAATTATAAGAAACCAGAAAATGATAGGTTATAAGGATTCATCTCAAGATATAATGGTATAACTGATTCACTCATCATCCCTCACTCAAAGTATTATTTACTTAAACTATATGAAAACAATTTGGGATGATCTATAGAAGACTGTAATCTTGGTGAAGTATTCGAGAGGATTTCATGAGTTTGTAGAAATAGTACATTTCCAAGAAGATTCCATTTTGCAAACCCAATCTAAATCTCAGCTTGTTTCCTTAGCATGGGGAAAATTTCTTGGTAAGGAAGATACTATCATTTTTACCCTCAAAAAAATAGGAGCCTATTCATGCACCACGATAGGCCCAAAATTGGTCAGTGCCTCCTATCAAGCGATAACAGTAATAAAATATCCCAAAAGTATAATAAAAAGAGATCAAGTTCACTTGTGATATGAGGAATGAATGAATAAATCATACTCCTTTCAAGATGAGAAGTTAAAAATTATTTATTTAAATCCAAGTAAAATAACTACTCAAGATTCCACAAACCATGAAACCCAATGAGTTCAACCTCATTGATCATCCAAATTACTAGCCTTTCTATAAGAGGCTAGGTCACACTATCCATGATTGTTTCTTCTTCAAAGATGTTCTTCAATGAAAGGTAAATTTTGTATAGAATATGTTAGAAAATTATTTTCATTGGTGAATTTTTAACCTTCACTAAACTATATGAAAATTGAGATTGGAAATAATTTCCAGCCAAGAATATGTAGAAGTTTGATAACTGGATAACTCAAAATACATTTGATCGATTGCATTCCACCATGAGAGCACATATTTGCAAACACATAAAAATCATGTCACCTAGGGATGAGACATTGAATATTTCTTCCATAGGTGCACATGTTCATTAGATATAGCAAGAGAAATGGATGGAAGATTCAGACTCATCACCTACGCAAGCTCTGGATCTTATAGAATTATTTAATTCAATTTCCAGATAGTGGGAACTGTCCCAAAAAATGGAAACCTCAACTTATTAAAATCTCATATATTGTACTGTTAATTTAATAAACTTTGAAAATTTCTTATTCAATGATAAATATTCCTCTAAACATGATTTCCCTACACCTAACTAGGGATTCGAGGGCTGAAGGAATAAGAGCTGAGGATATAGGGGATAACAAGGGCATCGTTGACCCAATATCTCCATCACATCCCCAAATAGAAAATATATACAGCTGACACACATGGAAAAGCACTCTAGAAATCACAAAAAACACAAAGGTGTCTTATAGACCTCTAGTGGTCACCCCATCATAGTCATCCTACATAACTGATTGGAGTTGGTGTGATTTTAGGATCATCCCATATAATGAGGAAGGTTGGAATGACCTACACCATGGTAAAGATAATGTCCCTTGACCTCGGCATATGTACCCGGATTTTCTACCTCAAATTTCTTAACTCCTGAGCTACATAATTGGGAAAAAACCTCGCCTTGGAAAGCACCGAGCTCTAGCTCATAACTATGTTATTTTGAGACATTTGGAATTTTTATTTTGAAAACTCCCAATTATGGATGCACTCCATCTTTTAAAACAACTCAGAGAGGCATTCATCAAAGCCCTCTAGATCCTATAAGAATTTGAGACAGAAGTTAGTGCAATTGATGTTTATTGAATGGGGAATATTCCATCGAAAATCCATGTCTCCATCACATTCATATAGTAGGATCTATAAGAGCTCATCCAAGGACATGTTGGACAACTATACATTTTAGGGAATCTCAACGATTTCGACATCTGAAGGGATGTAATAGAAAATGGTTATGGGATCACCCTCATCCTATTTCACACCCTTTAAAATTTTGGATATAGAATGGGAGGTCTATATCCTAAAATGTTACATATTTAAGTGTATGATAAGGGTGAAAAAAAATTTCCATGGATGATCAAGATTAAAGAACAGTTTGGGGACCTCACACCTAACACTGAGTTCATGGTTAGCCAATAATAGGTACAATAACATTCTACTCAAAAGACCTTTTCTTCATAGCTACATGGAAGTGCCTTCAAAATTTCATCAATGTGTTAAATACCCAATCGTTTGGAAGGTCTCCTTACTTCATGGTGATAGAACTCCCTTAATGTCTTATGAAGTTGTATATAATGAGGCAGGTTTCTATAAAAGGGATGGAAAACAACCAATGGTTGATGAAAATTTGAAGGTTTTATCCCATAATGGATTGGGGATCTCCCATAAAAATCCCTATATTATTCTCAGAAATGATTATATTCCCCCCATAAACCTAATTTAGGATGTCAAATTAATCCTAGATTTCTAAGATCCTCCCATCCCTGATGAAAGTATGAAATAAAGTAATCAACTCCAGAATCTCTCTAAAATGACTCTAGAATAAGGGGTAAAAATTTATCTTCCCATGGCCTCCACCATCATTATAGTGATAGATATTACCTTATATTAACTACCACACCTGAAAATACCTCTACAGACTCAGAGGTGGATGATTAAGAAGATGGCCTCAAGAACTCCCCTCCCGCATTTTAGGAAGGCATCTCAACCACCATCAATGAGATCAGGTAGGTAAATTTGAAAATTGATGAAGGCCCATAACCCATAATGATTTGTCCCTCCATGAATATTGAGGATAAATTATCTTCATTACATTTATAAATCAACCTCAATACATTTTTATTGGAATCATATATAAATTTCTGGGTTGAACCTCAATGTGGCTATATACCATAAAGGATTACCTGATGAGCCTAGAGGTTTCATGCATGATGCCAAGAGGATTAACCCCTCTAATGCTACTAATGAATATTGGGAATTTGATAAATTTATCAAATACAACTTTTTATAGGAAGTGCAATTCCCAAGATGGCTCACCAAGATCATCCTATAAATAAAAAAAATTGGTAGATTAGTGACTTTATCAATTTTAGGGTCCTTAATCAACATTACCCAAAAGTATGACTTCCCAATGCCAATAATACAAAAATACATAAATTAAACTACTAAATTCCAAAACCTTTCCTTTGTAGATGGATATTAATGTTAAAATTAGATATACATTTACCCTAAAGATGAAGAATCCACCACCTTTAGCGCACCCCAATGGATCTTTTGAAACCATGTCAGGACCATTAGATCAAATAACAGTTGTGATACTTATCAACACACCATGAATAATATCATTGAGACCATATTGAGTGTAATATCATAATATTATGTCGATAACCTAGTAGTAAAATATCAACTATGATGTGATCACCTCAAAGTTCATCAAACAATATTTGACTACTTTTGGAAGAATAGTTTGAAGATGAGCCCGCTAAAGTTAGATTTTGAGGTAATGTATAAGAAATTACATGGAATTATATTTCACTTCCAACACATCATGTTAGACCTTTAAAACATTTGTGAAATTATTGGAATCCCCCTCTTATAATCTCAATGAACTAAGAGGGATCCAAGGAAACCTTTCTTAAATTCGGTATTTCATAGTTAACATGGCCAAAAAATATCTCCCATTCAACAAGTTAATGAATAAGGGAGTCTCTTACCAATGGGATGAGGACTTCCAAGTAGAATATGAGAGTTTTATTAGTATTTTATGCATCCACTAGACTTGATTTCATTTATGGAAGTTAATTCACTCACCTTATATGTGGCCACCATGGAATGATCCTTTGGCTCTCAAATCACATTGAAAAATGATGTGGTGATTGTGAATAGTCCCTATAACCTCATTTGAATGATGGTAGGTACTGACACCCTGTATTTTGATGACATGAAGAATAACGTCACACTCGTCTTTGTAGTTTATAAGTTGAGGTGCTCCATACAGCACCACAATGTCCACTTGGACTCTCATATTGCCCCTCGCAAGTACATATTTGGTTTTACTATATTGACTAGCTATTTGGACCAATGGACAATTATTCTAAAAAAATATGAAATCCATTTCATGCCATAAGAGGTTGTGAAAGGCTAGAACATGGTTGATTTTCTTGTTGCACATCCCACAGAAGAAAGTACACCAGTGGACACTAAACTTCTTGATGAAGTTATTTTTTATACCCAAGACACTCTGTGAAAATGGTATATTTATTTTGATGATCCCACATGATATCCTATTCTAAAGTGGATAAAACCCCTATGTTCAATCGGGTTTTCCTAGGGATTTTATTTTTTTCAATGGACAACCAAATTTTCCCCTACTTCTTTTCACTGTCTGAAAGCTGCACTAATAATGAGTCTAAATACCAAGACCATATTGATTACATGGAACTATCTATACTATTGTAGATGGACTAAATCAATATCAAAGGTAATTCATAGATAATTATAAAGAATATCAATGAATAATATTCCACCAAAAATAAAAAATTGACCCATATCATGGGCTACATCAGAGGAATAATGGAAGAGTTCCCTTTTGAACAAACATTAAATCATGTCCCTCAATCACTAAATGATCATACCAATTCACTAGCTAATGCATCCATAGTCCTAGGAAAACCTAATCTGGGTGAGATGGTATTCTGAATTGTGCACTGAAGGATGGTCTCTTGTATCATCTTTTATGACATGAATGAAAACAATCAGATCAGCACCACCACAAAGCATGATTAATCGATATCCACCTCTAGATGAATGAATCCCATAATTCATTATCTTTAAAATGGGACTATCCAAATGGAACAAGATAGAAGGAATAATAATCGACACTGAGCTCCAAAAAATACCCATACAGATGGGAAAAAATCATAAAAAGACCATATACATGTGATAATTTGATGTAATCCTCCTCAGATGAATTGAAGAAAGAGAGATTCAAAATGTAATGGAAGAAGTCCATGTGTTCTCTTACAGCTCTCATCAATCTAAGACCAGGAACTCCCACCAAATTAGAAGGATTGGTTACTACTGGTAAACAATGATATATGATATTGTGGATTTCATTAGGATATTTCATGTATTTCATATTAATGAAAATTCATCCATTAGCCCCCAAAATTGCTTCATATAGAATAAACTCTCAGTTTTTTATCATTTGGGGAATGGATGTTGTGGGGCCATATCCCCTAGCCAAATCCAAGATGTTTATGTAAAACCTTACTTCTACCGACTTATTTTATATATGGGATGAAGCAATACCCCTCAAGGAATCAGAGATAAAGAATATCATTATCTTCATAAAGTACAAAACATCACCTGATTCAGAGTCCCTCGCACAATATTTACTGATAATGCAACTAAATTATATTCTATAGACTTGAAGAAATAACTACTACAAAGGGATATTTGTGACTAGCCATTTGTGACCGGACTCCCTTTTAAATAGCTCATTTTCATAAAAGGGCATCACAAATAGGTTTAGTGAGTTTTTTTTTCAAAACCTATTGTGTCGGACTGATTACCCATCACAAATACTTTTTCTGGTTTTTTATAAAACTTTTTTTGATGGACAATCACAAGTAGTTTTTATGAAGAACCTATCACAAATAATGGGAACAAATAGAAAATTAAAAAATATTAATAATAATAAAATATTAATATAAATGAAATAATATTATTAATATTATTACAATAAATTTATTTATAAAATAATATTAATATAATAATATTATTATAAATAAAATAATAATATTAATATTAGTAAAATTAAATTAATTATAAAACAATTAAATAATATAATAATAATAATATTATTATTATTATTAATGAAATAATAATATTAATATTAGTAATATAATAAAAACCTCAATATTTGAAAAGATATAAAAATATATTAATTAATAGAATAATAAAAATAATAAAAAATTAAATATAAAATAAAAACTATAGTATTCAAAACAATATAAAAATTATGGTGCTTAAAACATTAAAGAGTTAATATTACAAAAAAATTACATTCAAATATTTCATTTTAAAATAAAAATACATCACAAAGGGGGATGGTCATCTAGAGGAGCTGGAAAAGATGGTCGAGGGAACTCCATCCCTTAACTACGAGTCTAACGTCGTATGTAATCCATCCTCTCTTGCTCCTACTGATGTCGCCATCAATGCAAATCATCCCCCATCTCCATTTGTAGCTTCTTCTATTGTCATAGGAACTCCTTATACTATTACTACTACCACTAATACATATCCTCATGCCCCCTACGCATAGTCTCTATATGCTCACTCTGAGCTTGCAGTAGCTTCTGATAATGTGCATCAGATGATGATTACTCTCCACGATCTCCTCTCTATCTGGATGCTGACATCGCTGTGGTGCCATAAAAACTATCAGGTTCAACTGAGAGCTGATACAAACAACTCAGCCTTTCTCGAAGGCATACCAGGTCACCTGTATCCATCATACCTCATCAAATTGGGGGGCAATGGTTTGACCATAGGTCGCAGCCTTACTCTCAGAATATGTCTGAGACATTGTGACCTCATATGACTTCTTCAATTTCAATTTAAATCTAAAATAGTTAAAATAATATTTTCAGTTAAATTTAAAATGCCAAAGGAAATTATACTGAACAAAATCTGACACTGACGAGCACCTCTAATATCTCCAGTGGATGCATCACTATACATCCTCTTACAAACATTGTACTCCATAATATCGGATTGTGCGACTACCTATATGAATATAAAATAAACTATATACATTTAAATTTATATACAATATTTAAAATAATGTAACTATCATATTCTACTTATGTGTACTAAATGTATGACTACCGGCTCAATGTGTCACCTCGTGTCTCCCCTAATTTTGTTGACCTAGTGATGGTCTACTCTAAAACTTCATACTCTACCAGTGTGTCCATAATCCATCATAAACCCGAGATGAAATATAATTAGACCAGTGGACGTGACAAGTCTCATCCAACATTGTCACTCCTTTCTCCATTGATTTCCTTTTCAAATTGTGAAAAAACTGAGTGCAACGTGGACGCATAGCTCCCTATTATGCCTTCCAAATAGCCTCACACATGCTATCATAAATGGGAAACCATAAAACCAGAAAATAATTTATAATATTAAGTTATTAATTAAATTAAATTTAACGTATATATTATTGATTTACGTACCATCCAATACTTGAACATGTGGTGTTGAACATCAATGAGAATCTGATCCCATGAAACATGTTCTTCATAAATGTAATTGTGTAATATAGAGATCCCATATCCAACATCTATATGCATAAATCAATGAAAAAAATTAATCAAACAAATAGAATATAAATAAATTAATGAAAACTAACTAAAATACACACGTAAACATACCTCTATGTGTATTTATCAAACCCAAGACATTGACGTCACTCGAGGTTAGAGTCAGGAATCATTACTTGGGAATGACCATGCCCCATCTGATTTCTCCCTAGATCACCAACAGTCCGAGGGACAGATGATCTATCTTCTTTCTCGTCCATAGGTAGATCAACCTCCTACAACTGATGATACAGATCCTCATCCATGTGAAACCCAAAATGATTGTTGTTAAAAAATAGTTGAAAATAACTATTATGTATAGATATATATTATATAATATTATAAATAGAATTTAAAAGTTTCAATGTTCATATTCATCCTCATCATCATATTTTTCAATGTCAATGTCTTTATATTCCTCCTCAGCATCATCAAATTCCATATTAGTTTTGGTTTCACAATATCTGTTCATTTCAAATACAGTTGTAACATCATTAACATCATCATCACAATCATCCCTTAACTCCGGGGTTTCATCAATGAAATTCATGTATCTTCGTGGAAAATATGGATTTGGATCAGTCTCTTAAAAAATTACAATTCCTTGCACGTCATCAAAACCACATTCACTTTTAGTAAAACAATTCCCTCTTGATTTAATTTTTATTATGCTCTATAAATCCCCCAACTCTCTTATAGTATCACAGTAATTTTCATAAAAAATTTGTTGTTCCGCATGAGCCAACAAAAATGGTTCATTTACTGAAATAAGACATTTATATTTGATATCAACGATTCCATTGATCAGATAAACATTCAATCCTCTATCAGTATCCAACCACTAACATTTAAACATCGTTATATAATGTTGTCCTAGATAACATTGTTCAATGGTCTTTTCTAGCATGTCATAAAAGCCAAATTCAATTTCTCTATGATAAGACCCTTTAAATAAAACACCACTATGAATTTTCTTATTCACTATATGAACGTGTATGAAATAGAAAACCATTCAACACATATGAATTATAAGATTTAACCATTTTGGAATGTGGGTCACTCAATACCAACAGTTAATTATTAATTTTACTAGTATTTGGAGATACCTAAAAATTTGTAAAACAATTATCACTATAACAAGTATTAAATTTATTTTTTATGTGAAATCAAAAATAATTTATGTTTCCATTTTTTGAAACCATAAGGGTAAAAAATTGATGATGTTCTTCAAGAGTAGTTGTTTTAAGTAGTAGAAATATTTAGATGATATGATTATTATATAACCTACCAAAAATATAAAGTTAATTTACTATTAAAAAAATTATACAATAATTGATATGAGCACTCACTGTTAAAATATTGTTGTTTATTCACATTTGATCAGAATATATATATGAGCTCTATGATGTTCATCATCTAATATCCATCATTCATGAATTCCACTGATTCAAAGTTCATGTCGATTGAAAACTGATAATTTATTTCTCATTTCATCTTAAAAATTTCCCCCATTATAGCCCATGAATTTTTATTTGGAGGTATATTCATATTGAATGTAATGAGAGAATAAAAAAGAAATTTCTTGTTGCAAATAATCTTCTACAATAGATTCATCAACCGATTCTTTGTTACATACTTTTTTCATTAATTTCTGCATGAATCTCTCAAATGGGTATATCTATCAGAACTATACTAGACATCCACATTTTGATTCATATAGAAAATGTAATATGAAATTTTCCATTAAGTCAAAAAATCTGATGGGAACATTTTTTCTAGTTTACATAAAATTAAAATGACATCTTCTTACAGTATTATTACTACATCTTAGTTTATTGTCGACGCACAAATGTCTCACAAAAATATATGACATTTCAGTTAGCACTTCTCAAATAATAAGATTTAACAAACCCCTTAATTAAATTGGAAGATCCTTTTCCATTTTGCCCAAATTTCCCAAAGGCCTTGTTTTTAATTTATTATGGATAATCCCCCTTTAAAGGGATGAAGGGGAACCCAAACATGACCCATAGGCCCAAGGCACAAGGCCAGTCACAACCCATAATACATGAATTGAAGGCCCAGATTCATACCATGCCCAATAAATGACCCTTAGCCCCATCCAACTAGAACTTCCCCTCCCCAGATTCTGCATCACTGATCGCCTAGCTTACCACCTTGCATTATTGATCGTCTAGCATTTCCCCATACAAAGTTGCACAGTGCCTGGCCCTAATGGTTTTTGTCATACCCTCGCATTGGAATCATAACCATCAGAAAGTCTCAAATCTAAAATACACTGACAAAATAATAACAGAATCTCTTTGGATAGTGTGTAAGCTTATTTTGTCTTCATTAACTTCTATGATCTAACATTTTCAAATTATTCAAGTTCTAGTTGCATGCAAATTTGGGCAAGATCAAATCGTGTCTTTATATTATCTTTTGTTTTACATAGTGTATCCAAAATTTTATGTAATAAATTATAAAAAAATTTCTTATCAGTATAAATCACATCTAACATGTAATGGACCAAAAAATCAGACCAATATGAAAAATCCCAAAAATGCTCCATTTTATCTAATTGTGCTCTTTTCCAAACGCATCAATTTTCGGTTAGTTTTTTGTTGGTCCAAATATGATAGGAGGTAATAAAGAGATAATTTATTTTAACTCAGTACCTGAGATAATTTATGGAGTCACATCCTTTTCAATTGTTCCTTTTCTGAAATGATATTTGTTTCTTCGAAAAGGATGATCGGGTTGAAGTAATCTTCGATAAAAGTAAAAAAAAGGTTTTTTCATTGGGGAGAATAAAAACTTTTTTGTCTCTCATACAGTATTGATAGGATTTGGATCATGTTTAATCCAGCCAAATAACATTCCATATGCTTGGAAGTCATTAATTGTCTATATAAATGTGGCTTTCAGTAGGAATTTTTCTTTCACATCAACATCATATACACTGACACCATTAGTATACAATGAATTCAACTCATCAATCAATGGTTTCAAATATACTTCAATATTGTTTTTGGATGAACATGAATTAATAAGCTTAAAAAGATCTATGTATCCTTCATCAACATACATGGAGGTAAATTTTACGGAGTTATAAAGACAAGCCAACATTAATACTGACTTCTGTAAGAATCAAATGGATTGAACCTGTCATTATAAAGACCCAATCACATGTTTTGGGCTTCTAAAGGAAAAGAAGAATGAAATTTGTCAAAATGTTTCCATGAATCACCATTAGAGGGATGATTTAAGATTTTACCAGTTGAAATATTGGTTTTGTGCCATGACTACAATGTTGTTGTCTCCTAAGACATAAATATACACTGTAATCTGGGTGTGAGTAGAAAATATCTCAATTTTTTACATGAATAAATCTTGAGATCCCGCTATAAGATTCATTATACCTTTATTTTCCACATGTATAAAAACTATCAAATGAATCATTTTTACCATAATATAGTATACATTCATTTGAACCTGCATGAATCTTCTAATAACCAAGACCCAGATTATGAACCAACCTCTTACTCTCATATAAATTTGTATGAAACACATTTCCTTCAGGAAGCAGTGTTTTTAACAAAGATAATTTCTGATCAAAACAACAATTTGGCATTTCATTATCTGATTTAATAGCAAAAAATTTATCAAATTCTATAATGTTTTATATATTTAAACTATGATATAAATAATCCTTGTCGGACCTCAATAACTCATATAAATGAGATGGTTACAACTTAGGTGTTAAATCAATATCATTCTAATTTTCAATTTGTTGAAAAGATAGACCTGCCACATCATGTACTAAATTTTGAAATCGTTCTGGATCCAAAACCAAATTACCCTCTCTAAAATTCTGTTCACCATGTTGATACCAACAAACATAATCTTCTTGAAAACAAAAATGAAATAAATAAACTCTAGCATTTTCAAATGTGTCATATATCTTTATAGAATATATTTTACTAGGACACTTAATTATACATTCTATAAAAAAATTTGGATTTGAGGATGGAAATGATAAGAAATCATGAACACCCTCAATATATATTGGATTTAAACTCAAACTGTTTGGATTCCTACATTGATTTATCCATGCACGATTATCTAATATTGACTGTTGTCGACTTTCTTATTCCATATTTTTCTAAACAATATGAAACAATTAGTTATTCTATTTAATTATCTATAAGATAAAAATTATAAAAAATTATAATATAATTTACTAATTACAATTATTTTTTACCAATTATTTGAAATTATCGGCGGCATAATTTCTAGTGGATTGGCGGTAGATCTTTCTCCAAACGACTCATCCCCTTGCCACTTTCTGCAACTAAAATCACTATGAAAATTCTACTCTGACCTACAAATATCCATTTTTTATACATGAGGATGGAGAGAAGGGAGGCATCGACGTACATCTCTTCATGTTCGTGCATACAAATATCCATATCAATACATTGGAGCATACTTTTCATAATCCTTTCAGCCAGAGAATTTCCAAGGAGATGATTCTTCAGGAAAAAGAGCCTCTTTTCTTCCAACAACTCACCTCCTTGTAAATTTCTCTATTTAAAATTAATATGAAAAATCTACTCCAACATACGTCCAAGAATATTTTTCATACTGATTTCATTGGGATAAATTTTCAAGGAGTTGAGGCGTCAATCAATAGGAAAGCCTCCAATCCAATGTAAATTGTGTCATTTTATCACAACATTCCAGAATTTATTACAATTTATTCCAAATAAATCCTTTTGATTTCTAATTAATATTATTTATTTCAATTTAATCTTATTTATTACTAATTAACTCAAATTAGTCCTAATTATTCCCAATTATTCCTAATTATTACTAATAATTTCTAATTATTACTAATTATTCCTAATTATTACTAATTATTTAAAATATTACTTATTATTCCAAATTGTTAATAATTATTCCTAATTATTACTAATTATTTCTAATTATTACTAATTATTCCTCATTATTACTAATTATTCCAAATTATTACTAAATATTCTTAATTATTACTAATTATTCCTAATTATTACTAATTATTCTTAATTATTCCTAATTATTCCTAATTATTCCAAATTAATAATAATTATTCACAATTAATCCAAATTATTCTCAATTAATCCTAATTATTACTAATTAATCCTAATTTTTAATAATTAATCCTAATTATTACCAATTAATCCTAATTATTACTAATAAATCCTAATTAATACTAATTAATCCTAATTATTACTAATTAATCTTAATTATCTCTATTTAATCCTAATTATTAGTAATCAATCCTAATTATTACTAATTATTCCAAATTATTGATAATTATTGCTAATTATTTCTTATTATTCCAAATTATTACTTACTATTCCAAATTAATACTAATTATTCCTCATTATTACTAATTTTTCATTATTATTACTAATTATTCCAAATTATTACTAATTATGGCTAATTATTACAAATTATTGCTAATCATTATTAATTATTACTATTTAATAATTATTATTAATATTTATTACTATTTATTACTAATTATTACTAATTATTACTAATTATTACTAATTATTATAATTATTACTAATTATTACTAATTATTACTACTTATTACTAATTATTACTAGTTATTACTAATTATTATATATTTAATAATAATTATTACAATTTATTACTAATTATTACTATTTTACTAATTATTTCTAATTATTTATGTTTATTACTAATAAATCCAATTTATTACTAATTAATCTTCTTTATTACTAATTAAAACTAATTGTTACTAATTAATCATTATTATTACTAATTATTACAAATTAATCCGAATTAATCCCAATTAATCTAATTTAATCTTATTTGATACTATTTAATCCTAATTATTTCTGATTATTACTACTAAATCCAAATTATTACTAATTGATCCTAATTAATCCTAATTAATCATAACTATTACTAATTAATCCTAGTTATTAATAATTATTACTAATTATTACTAATTATTACTAATTAATCTGAATTATTACTTATTAATTCTAATTGTTACTAATTAATCCGAATTTTTACTATTTAATCCTAATTATTACTAATTAATCCTAATTATTACAATTTATTAGTTATTATTAAAAAAATTACCAATTATTACTAATTATTACAATATATAACAAATTATTACAATTTATTACCAATTATTACAATTTAGTACTAATTATTACAATTTATTACAAATTATTAAAATTTATTACTAAATACTACAATTTATCACTAAATACTACTATTTATTACCAATTATTACAATTTATTACTAATTATTTACAATTACTACTAATTATTTCTAATTATTTCTAATTAAGACTTACACGTAATTATTCATAATAATAAATACTGAAAAAATATATCTAATTCTAATTTAATTTAGTTATATCTACTTAACAAAAATTCAGAATATTTCATAACAAAATAAATTAACTAACTAATAAAAAAAGATAAATACCTTGAAACTGAAGGATTTTAAGTAAAAAAGACGCAGATTATACTCCGATTTAAAAGTTTAAACTATGAATTTTTTAAATAAAAAAAATTCTGAAGAAAGAAAGAGAGATGTTGGGAAAACATTAGAATTAGAGGAAAGACGGATGGTGGTATATATTGGTTAGCTTATTTATGATAGTATTATTTTCCAAGGGAATTGTCGCAAATGGTCCCTGCCTGCATTAATTGTGGTTGATTGAAAAAAATTGATTTGTGACAGGCCCTGTCAGAAATGGGTACATGCCGACATACAATTTTTGATGGGACAAGTATACCGTCACAAATACTAAAAATTGTTGTCGGGCATTTTCGGTGGGAATAGGGAACCCATCGCAAATACCTTTCCAACGGTTTGCCACGCATTTCACACCAAACCTTTTGTGACGTGTTCTTACTCCCCTATCGTAAATATCTATTATTTGCGACGGGACAATCAGCTCATTGTAAATAACCATTTTTAACACAGTGAATGATATCAGGAGTACAACATTGATTCTAACCATTCACCCCACTATTGTGCAGTAGGAAATGGGCAGATACAGGTTTTTAATAAGACTCTATTAATCTAACTCTAGATGATAACATACAAAAAAGAATAAGACCTGACTAGAAAATCTCCTCCATGATTAATGGGCAAACCATACCACCATACAAACATCTATGCATGAGACTCCATATTCATTGGAGTACAGAACCAAGCAATTATTCCCCATAGAAGTCTAGTTTCCCTCTTGTTGAATTTCTATCTATAGACAACTCTCATATGATGATCATTATCAAAAGTGGTTGCATGAGTTGGAATAGATCAATGAGGAAAGGTCACATACATTACACAAACTGAAATTCCATTAGAATCATATCGCACAAGCCTTTAATAAAAAGTTTCCCCTCTATTTGTTCCTCAGGGGGAACTGGGATTGGCTCTCAAAACCCCAATGATATAGGGTAATAAACCTCCAAATCAGTAGCCCAAATAGAGAGATCCTTTCATCATACATATGGTCTATTATAATAGAGTTTACTCATTGGACATAGTGGATGAGGAATGTATCACGCCCCCCCCCCTCTAATGCATGGTTTCTCAATAAATACCTTTCATAGCATCAATTAAAGAATTAAATGTCCTAAAGGAATGATATCAAACTAAATGAACGACTTCTAATACCCATGATACCAAACTAAAAGGAAATCATCTTGGTCTCATGATGATAAATTGCATGAGTGGTCCTAGTCATATGACCTAAAAATACAAGACACCATTTTCCTTACCGTATTCTATTAAACTGCATAGAAAAATGATACATCGTAGATGACCCAATTTACATGATCTATATCTGTGAAAATGAAAAATGAATTTTCCCATACCTATGTGTGAGTCAAATAAACATAGGGAATTTCTCTATTCAAGAACGATGATTGGAATTATTCCTGTCATTATAGGATACATTGTGATGCCCAAATCCCAAATCTTAGGTCCAATAGCAATATATTTGTCCCAATCACAAGATATCATACTGTGTGATGACATCATCAACACATAACATTAAAATTTACTATTACCTCTTGTACAGAAAATAGGATACCTTGTGAACCCTATTCAAGAAGCCTCATATCACAAACATATGATTCCATTCATGAGATGATTTCCCAAATTCCTCGACAACATTTATAGGGTTTAAAGTCTTCTTTTTCATATAAGGAAACACTCAACCTTATCGCATGACATTAAAATACATGGATGACATCCACACCACATGACGTTAAACTAGATGGTTTTTAAAAACTATGTATGTCTTGATTCTCACTCTAATGAGATACATAGATATGCCTAGAAGCTATATCATTTCACATCCACCTCATGATACAAAGTTCCCATGTCCTTTACTTTAATCAACTTTTTGTGAGGGAAACCATTTCCATTCCTTATTTATCACATCAATAATAGCTCATGTGGGCATCAAAATTTTAGTAAAGGATTCTTAGTGTGATCAAGACATATCATCCCATGATAGAGTTATCTTGGTGCTGGATGAAAGAACATAAATGTAACACCATGAGTCCTTGTAGCATCATCTTAAGATTCATGGTTGATGTCTCCTACATGACATAAAGTGTGCATTACTATAGAAACCAGCTGAGGAAACTACTATCCTTGGTGTTGGTATACCACCACACCTCCATTCAAGTACTTTATAGTGATTGATTCCTATCATCACAAGATACTCATTGATGCTTAGATATCCAATACTAGATTCATCCGCAACAATCAGCGTGAATAATTCACCCCTCTGTGTATGGGTTAGACCCATGTAGAGAGTTTTCCATTCATGAAATACATGTGGCTTGATTACTATCATTATAGGATACATAGCGATACCAAAATATTCAATATTGGGTCCTTCTGTAATATTCAATGGGTACAATTCCTCCCTCTTCATATGGGTCATACCTTCATGAAGATATTCTAGTTCATGAAATAAGTGTGGCTTGATTAATTTAATCATAGGATATTTTGTGATGGTCAGATCTCCAATCCCAGTTCCATCCCAAAAAATCAAAGGGAATAATTCCTCCTATGCATATAGGTCAAAACTATAGGGAGAGCTTCCAAATCAATAATTAGGTCCCTCCCAATTCTTGTTAGCACATGATAAATAGTGACACTAGAATATCAAATCCTTAGTCTGGCTACAAATATCAATAGAAACTATACCCCCTTTGTGAGTAGGTCATACCTTCATGGATATTTTCTTCTTAAAGAACATTGGCGTCCCTAATTCCTAACATCAAAGGACACATATTGATGTTCATATCTCTAACCCAGGTTATATCTGAAATAATCTACCAAAATAATTCCCCCCTCAGTATGTGGGTCAGAAATTCATGGAGATCTTCCCATATAATAACTCTGTGTTTCTTTATTCATATCATCTTTGAATATGTATTGACTTCGGGATCTCCAATACTATGTCTGTCAGCAATAAACAATGAAAAAATTACCCCCTCTTCATATGGTTCATACCATCATCGAGATTTTCCATTTAATAACTATGTGTGGATTGATTCCAGTCAACATAGGATACGTAGTGACACCTAAATCTCCAATACTAGGTCCAGTGGAAATAATCAATGAGTACAATTCTCCCCTATGGGTATGGGTCAAACCTATTTGAAAATTTTCCCATTCAAGAACCACGTGTAGATTAATTAATGTCGTCATAGGATTTATAGTGACACCCAAACTCCAATCATGGGTCCAGCCACGACATTCAAAATGGACAATGAAACCCTCTAAATCTGGGCCAGACCTGCATGGATATTTTTCCTTTTAAGAACTATATGTGAATTGGTTCCTACAATGATAGGATACATGGTAAAACTTGGATCATTAATGTTATGCTCAACCACAATAATCAATATGAACAATTCTCCCTCTACCAATGGGTCAGACCTGCGTGGAGAGTCTCTCATTCAAGAACTACATGTTGCTTGATTCATGTTCTCAAAATATTCATAATGACTCTTGGATCTCCAATCCATGGGTATAGCTATAAAAATCAATGGAAACAATTCCACCATTATTGTATGGGTTAGGCATTAATGAAGATTTCTCCATCAGGAACTATGTGTGGATTGATTCCTACTATAATAGGATATATATTGATTCCCAAATCTCCAATCCTAGGTGTAGCTGTAGTAATAAATGAATACAACACTCTCACTATGTATGGTTCAGACCTATATGAAGAGTGTCCTGTTAAATAACTATTTCTGGCTTGATTCCTTTCATCATTGAATATGTATTGATTCCTGGATCGCCAATCCCGGGTACATCCAAAACAATTAATGGGAAAATTTCCCCCTACATATGGGTCAAACCTACATGGATAATTTCCCATTTAAAAACTATGTTTGGCATGATTCATATCCTCTCATGATATGTAATGATGATTAGATCTCCAATACTAGTTTTGGCCATGATAATCAAGGGGGAGAACTCCCCCCCCCACCCATGCATATGAATAATACATCCATGGAGAGTTTACCATTCATGAACTATATCTTTATGTGCACTCACATGTGTCATTTAATTTGTGTAGGCTGTGGTTAGATTAGATTTGATCATTTCCCAAACATCACATGCTACTAGGACATAGTATAGAGAAAGTAAACGGTCGATCCCATGGGGAATTGTCTTGGACATTGAAATCATTGTCTTTGAACCATTTGGTTTAGGAGTCCTCAAGAGTTGAATCAGTTTGGGAAAAATATTACTAGATAGTTGAGGGTTGAATTAAAGAAAAATGAAGGGATCGAGATCAATTTCATGGATCTGTAGAAAATATAATATTAACTCTGACTTGGTAGGATCCTAAGGATTAAGAAATGAAGAATGTGGAAGTTTCTAGTTGACTATGGCCAAATAAAATATTTATGTCTAAGAGGTAACTATTCCTTGATATGGAGAGAGTGATAACCTAATTTCATTAAGCATAACATCTATAGAATAATTTATTTTAGCCTATTGATCATAGATTAATCTACTCCAATTAGGACAGGGTCCTTCATTCGAATGTACAATGGTCAAAGATGTTTGAATGAATTAAACTAACAATGGTTATTTATCCTAATTACTAATCTTTAAGGTTAACATGTTTAGAATTAAAGATTTACTAAATTCAGATACACCTACTCTCGATCCCTACTCTCAGTGTCTTATCCACTCATGGTTGGATAAAATGAAATTAAATGATGAATTAAAATCATTCTTAATAATCTACTAATAATTGATATTAATGGATTTTCAAACATGAAATGATTTAGTTACGAAATTAAATTAATAATAAGCAGTTTGAAATCATAGATCAAACACAATTAAGAAAACTACATACATGAAGTAGGAGTAGTAAGGATTGCAAGAAAAAGTTCACCAATACAATATGCTCAAAAGAGTGATAAAATAAGTCAATGGTGTGAAAAGGAATGAATAAAGTCATTGAAAACAACTCAATATAGGTGTATTAAATTAAAAAAAAACCAGAAACTACTACATTCAGAGTTTGGGGTAGAGGGAGTAGTGGGAAATAGGAAAGTAATGAATGAAAAAAATGTTGTGTACATTTGAACCTCCTAAAATATGATTCCCATCTTTAATATATATAGGAAAAATATTACATGATGTGTAACTGGGATTCACATCGTGTAATTTCGATATGTATTTTTCTCCCCATATTTGGAAACTACATATATCTCTCAAGTATCTCAATCAAGATTTAAAAATTAAACTCCCATAAAAATGTGTATCTATGACTCATGATGTGTAATTTCTTTCAAGAATTATCTTTGATGTGGGAATTACATTCAAAGGTTTCACTATGTTTATCTCAAACTTGTGTCATGTAATGGATTCTTCACTTTTAGTTTTCACGACATCTTACATGACTTTCTTAATGACTTGCAGCATGGTATGAAACTCTACTACATGTCGTGTAATGAGGTTTACTGATGTCTAATATGAAATTTTTTCTTTTAATGCATTTTCCCCATTTTAATCATTAGAAGCCAAATAAAAAAACCATGTGCATTATCATATCAATAATTAAAACTCCTTAATCAAATTAATTTAAAATTTATATAATATTTTATCTTATCAAATTACACCATATATGAACAATTTGTTATCCTCAATAAAAAAGGTCTCAATAGGGATTTCGAAAAAGGTAAGAAATTTTTAAAGAATGAAACATTCATTATGTACAGGAAAATAAAACTTTCTATAAATAGAAAATATTCATTCCCTAGAATCATCCCTGCATAGAAAATCAGTTAGCCTCATAACTCTGTTCTTTGGAAAAATTATTAATTACTACCTCTCAATATTTCCTTGAATCCAATACCCATTTCCAATTTTCCTCATAATGAATTTTCTCTCATCACTAAAGGTGAAATGAAACTATAGTTATACTCATACCCAGAGTACATTCCCCTAACAATAGTCTTGGATTGGTTCTATCATCCTAACTTTATAAAGAAAAATAAAAATGAGGGCTTTAGTAATTAGGGTCTAATCACTCTAAGGTTGTGTGCATGTAGGTAAATAGTAAAAGATAGGCTCAAATAGGAGGGTAGGCTCAAAATTATAATGCATGATTGTCATGAAAATTATAATAACATGACTCCTCCATTGATTAATAAAATCCATGCTCCCAATAGCTCAATTTGGATCCTTTTATATGTCATGTAAGGGAAAAAAGGCCATCATGTTCCTTTTTTCTTTTATGTTTTTATTTTTCGAAATTCATGTCTAGGTCAGATATTACAGTGATCTCCTAACAAAATATGATTCTTCAGGGAATTAATCGATTAAGAAATGGTGATTTTTAAGTTTCCTAATACACATCCCATATAAAATTTTCTTTTATATTGTATTTTTCATTGAATTGGATCGATATTAAATGCTACATAGTATATATGGATCACAACCAACTTGTCTGATGAGCAACATAATACATTAATGCGGTAAAATCATCCCATGTTGTCTAAATCATCCCCCACACTTGTAAAAATTAAATTTGTGACTTATAAAATGAGAAGGGAATTACTGTGTAATTACATTGGAATAGTTGTATCATATAAGGTCATTCATTGCAACTATGGTATTAATGAGGGAAAGATGTAAGGTGGGTCTCAGGAAAAAGTATCTCAAAAAATATTTTCTCAATCCTTTTAAAGTTTATTTATTCAGTTATAGCCTGAATAAGATCTCAATGAATGTTATGATATGTTTACATGTCCTATGAATCGCTTAAGAAATACGCTCAGAAAAAAATATTAAACCTTAAGCTCAAAATCCTCTCAGGAATGAGAATAAAAATAGAAACTAGAAATCATTAAGGGCATAAAACAAAGTAATAATTAAATTAACCATAATTTCAAAAAAATTTGAATTTGAATAAAATCACTATCCTCAATAATCATTCTAAATATATAAATAGAGACAAAACATAGATTTCCAACAATTTCAAACTAAAATTGTTCTTTTATTTAAATGGATATCATGATTTCTAGGTTAAAATAATGCCTCCTATTTGAAAAATGTCTTGTAGACATATGATAATAAGGAAAAAAATAAAGTGTATCAAAAGTGAAACTCATGAAAAACACCCCACACTTAGAATGATATTGTCTCTACACTATCCATGAAAGTATTGTGGGAGTATTATAGAAAAATAAATCTCAGATAAATGAAATGGAAGTTAATAAAATGATGATTTATGGAATCGATATCTCACCATAACTTGTGGTATTTCATGAGAAAATTTGGATGTCTTGAGTTGGACTTGTGGGTACCTACAAAATGGATTGTTAATACAATTACTTCACCAGATAAAACATTAGTCCATAGGTTTGAATCATTCATCAGAAGAAATATTGGCATGTGCGTTGTATAATGTGAAGTGGAAACCATTTTTATTAAGGAACAATAATGTTTATATAATAAAGATAAAGAAACCTTTGATAAAAAATAAAAATACTCAAGAACTACAATCATTATAAGAAATCATACATTAAAAATGAACAATGGATTGCCTATTAGAAAGTGAAAACATAAAATTTATCATCTAGATGGATGGGAAAAAATATCAGGTAGTGATACCTATTAGATCAGAGTCTCCTCTAGCCTCTACATGTACTTGTTGTAGTGTCCTTCAGCTTCTGGGGACTCATGACAGGATAATTGACTTCAATAGCATTATGAGAATGGATCACATGTGGAATGAAGGGTATCATAGCTCATGGTGGTGGTTGTTGTGATGATTTTCGATGAGAGTTCCTAAAGTTGACTTTCTATCTCGGCTACGTGTTGAGTCACTTGTTAAACCAAAATATATGGTGGTGTAGGTTCTCCGACAACCATAGATGAAACAGATGAGCAAGACATGGCTGTTATAAAATGATAAAGATTTAAATTTGTAAGAAAAGTAAGGTAGAGAAATTATTAGTTACTATATAAAAATATGTTTAGTAGTTCAATATTATTGGATACTTGGAGTAAAATACCAAAATAGCCATCCTTGATACAAAATTCTACACAAAATTATCAAATTGTCCAACTAAGATAAGCTAGAAAAACCAAAAACATCATCCAATGTCCACTCATGATCATGTGGTGTCGGTTGTTGTGTATCCAGATTAGTGGTAGTGACGGTATCCGGGGTTTGTGGATTAGATACAGATGGTGGGGTCGGGGTGTTGGGAAGATAGGTTGGGTAGGTGGTGGATAGGTTCTGATCTGAAGTAGGGTTATGAGTTTGGAAGCTGGTTTAACAGAGGACACCTTAGTAGATATAGTAGTAGCCATCCCCTTGCCCCGATGGGCCTACTCAGTGAGGTACTACTGCTGGGTAGTAGGGTCAAAGAGATATTAGGGTAGGTTGGTTTGGGATGTGGGTGGTGCTGGGGTGGTAGAAGAGGAGGGGTCAGAAGGTTCTGGTTGTTATGAAGAGTCTACTGGAGGAGACGGTGGTGGACGAGTGGTAAAATGGAAAAGCTCTACGAAGGGTATGTATAGATAGGCATAGATCCATCGAAGGTTCTCTAGGATGCATAGCTTCATTTGCTAGAGATCTGGTGGGGTGTGATAGGTGAGTGGAGAAGTGGTGGATGATACAGTGGTTGAGGTAGGTACATGGGTGGGAGGTGTTGGAGGTGATGTGGTGGGTGGAGCAGGTGGTGGGTCTGTTATAGCTGTTGCCTCAAGTTCTCATGGTGCCCAGTGGTAAGTGTTATCATGCCTCACCATGAGATTCATCTTATGTAGAATTATAAAATAAATGGCCTTCATAGGTCCAATGGATATGATGGGAAGAGTAGCAATAAACACACATAGATGTTTGGAAATGTGGTTAATGATGTAGCCACCCATCTGTGTACATATGGTTCGTTGTCCATGAGCATGGTAGTAGTAGGTGAACTTGGAATCCATGTTAATGGCTGGGAAACCCATAGATACACCCAAAATGAGAATATGGACCTAGATCACACTCCTATGAGGCTCTTCATAGGAAAACCATACATGGTTAAGGGCTCTATGGAGTATCTGTAGTGATGGGTTGTGTAGTTGAGTGGACATGGTGATATGTGGGTCATGTGTTGTCATAACATCCCATGCAATCATCATCTATAGTAACTATGAATCAGACTAGGTAGGCTTGAGTTGAAGTGTCATAAATATCTCAGCCATAGAAAAATCCTATTTGTAGATGCCTAGGCCTGTGTTGAAATTATGAAAATGAGAGCTCATGCGGTAGTCTTCCCAAATGGAAGTACATTCTGTTTACTGCTACCACAAATTTAGAAAGGAACTCCAGGGACAAATCTCTATACATTTACTCCTATACCTCAAAAATGAATGATAAATATATTCTATCAAGGAGATCTTGGATTTCATCGCTGATGTTTACGCAGGAAAGAATGGCCATGTATATGGTCTTCTTTGTCCTCATGGGCTTCATCCATAACCTGTTACGGGTGACATGGTGCTTTGGGTTTGAGAATAATATAATTGGATGTAAATGGATGTTTTCATACATAGATGAGTCATTAGAGATAGTCAGGGATTCTTCTGGAGGGTAAGGGGAAGAAAGTGCCGCTATGAGAGGCGGTGGAGATGTTTCCCCTACTGGTGAGGGTACAGAAGGCATTGAACCTTGTGGTTGCTTTTCAAGTGTACGTTCATCATGGTCCAAAAATGACTTTAAATGTTAATGGTGTAGTTTTTTGGTCCCTTACATACTGGTAATAGGTCATTACGTGACAAAATGATTGGGATTTTGATTTTGGATGAAAGTTGAGAAGGGGAATGGGTGGTGCAGTTTTATCTTTGGGACGGGAGTGATTTGGGTTGTATGATCGAGAGAGAAGGAAAGGCAATGGGGTTCGCGACTAGCAGTGGGGAGAAGAGAGAGGGTGGTGGGGAAATTCATGAAGGGTGGTGAAATAGGGTGAGTAATTAGCTGACAGATGAGAGGGGATGGTCGGGGGATCATGATCGATGGGGAGGAAGGAGAGGGAGGGATGGTGGTTGCATTGGAGGAAGGTGGAGGTCATGGGAGTGGGAGGGTTTTGGGGTTGTGAACCCTAGAATCATTAACTATTTCTTAAAAACAAGTATGAGGTGTTACATGATTGGTAAAAACGTTTCACATCATGTACTATTCTATTTTTTTATTTTATATTAGGAAATATACATGTTGTGTAACATGGTTACAAAAATGTATATGTATTTTTTAGATTAATTTCTGTTCAAACACTACCCTTTAGCTTGTGAAATTTCCTAATATTTTCTAAGGCTATTCTAATATAATCTAGTCTAAGATTACCTGACCTAAGTTGCCCCCCAGTCATTCGTTCCATTAATAACGGGAGCTAGACTCATTTAAGGCTTAGATAAACTTCATGTTGATAACACAACCACCAAATAAGGGTTTAGGAATGATTTTTAACTTTTGACCATTAGCTTTGAAATGTAATCCACATTCCTTCTGAATTTAAATGATCTTAAAGAGGAAAACTTGAATTAATTTAAAAGGGTCAGACCATCTAGATTTCATATTACCAAGAAACAATTTAAATCTATAATTGAATAAGGGGACCATATTTTCCTGGGAAAAAGATACTTATTTCAATGAATTCATCAGGTCATTTCTTATTTTTCTCTTTTTAGAACTTGGAATTTTTATAATAACCTTTTCTGATTTCTTATAATTCATCATGTAGCAGCATTGGTGCTTTTCACTCATTCTAATAATCCAAATTAAACATTTTAATTACCCATTATGGGTGATGATCTAGTTAAATTGAAATATGATACAGTTTCCCATAAACCAATTTGAACGGTGTGGTACTAATGAGTATTTTCTACATAGCACGTTAGGCCCACAATATATCATCCAGTTTCAAATTACCTTCACTTTGACTTGTGTTCACCATCTTTTCCATGATTTTTTTGATCTCTCTATTTGAAAATTCAACTTTCCCACTTGTTTTTGGGTAGTATTATGTCTTTGTGTTAAATAATATTATATATTATTCATGAAATCCTTTAATAGATTGATAGTTAAGATTTTTTCCTTGATCAATAATGAGTAATCTATGAAATCCAAATCTTGAGAACACATTCTTTTTTCAGAAATTCATGAACACTTTTTTTGTGTCATGTAATGTGGATTCAGCTTCTACCCACATTGAGATATATTCAATGCCTACAAGAATATATGACTTTCCATGTGGATTGGTAAATGTTCATATTAATTATATTCCACATATATCAAAGATTTAAACTTCAATTATTGGGTTTTGAGGCATATTGTTTCTTTTCCCAATGGTCTATGTTCACTGGCTCATATCCCAGCTTAGAAAAAATTCCAATGCATCTTGGGGTATAGTGGGATAGAAGAGTCCACATTGTATAATTTTTTCTAAATTTCACTCAGGTCTATGATGTCCTCTAGTTTGTGAAATATGACATATTTTTATCACATTTTGGATTTTATTCTCTGGAATGCAACATCGTAAAAACCCATTAGCATGGCATTTGGACAGGAGTGGTTCATCCCAATAGTGATGTGTTTTTCCATCTAAAAATATTATTATTTTTGGTAGGGGATGTCTTGGTTAAATAATTCCATGGAAAGATAATTAACAATATTGGAAAACAACAGTTGTACCTTAAGGAAAAAAAGTGTTTCATCAAGAAAATCAACTTCGACGTCAACATGGCCATCATATTTGATGAGTGAAAGAAGGATATAGGATAGATGATCAATAATAACATTTTCTATGACTTTAGTATCATTGATGGAAATATCAAATTCATGTAGTAAGAGGATCCACCTTATCAGCATGGTTTTGGAATACTTTTTGTTCATTAAATACTTGAGGGCAACATGATTGGTGTGCATGATCACCTTGGACAAGACCATATAGGAGAGTAATTTTTCAAAACCACACACAACATCTAATATTTATTTCCCTATAGTTGTGTAGTGGACTTGAACTTAATTTAGTGTGTGGCAGGCATAGCAAGATAGAATAGAAGATGTGACCAACTAATCACTCTAAGAAGGTGCCAATAAAAAGGTTGTTGGCATCACACATAAATTCAAATTATTTGTCACAATAAATTGAAATGATTAAATGGGATACCATTAGGATTTTCCTTAAATTATTGAATTCCTAACATCATTCATTAATGAATTAAATTGAAAATTATTTTGAGAACAGGTGCGTCATTGGGTGTGAATCTTTTTCAAAATCCTTTACAATTCACCTGAAGAATCCAACATAGCATATAAATCTCTTTATACCCTTAATTATTGAACGTTCGGGTAAATATTTTTTGACCTTTATCATACATGTATCGACTTCTATACCCTCTTTTTAATTTTTATATATGAGGATTATTCATCCTTGAACCATAAAATTTCATTTTTCCCCATTCAAAATGAGCCATTTCTCTTCACAATTTAACAGGACTAACTCAAGATTGGTTAGGAAGAAGTTGAATTATCTTCGATAAACTGAGAAGTATTCCATGAAAATTTATAATAATTCCTCCTCCATATCATGGGAAATATTCTTCACGCATCTTTGAAATGTTTCTAGAGAATTATACATACCTATTGGAATTCTCCTATAAGATAAGGTTCAAAATGGACATATGAATGTGTTTTCTAAGTAATTAGTTGGTTCGACTACAATCTGATTATATCCAAAATATCCATCCATGAAACAATAAATTTCATTTCTGGCTAGACTTTCTAACATTTTATCTATAAAGGGAAAAGGAAAATGATCCTTCCATGTTGTCAAATTTAAGATTATGTAATTCATGTAAACTCTCTATCCAATGGTGGTGCTTGTTCAGATCAATTTATTTTCATCATTTTTTCGACATTGAGCCCACGTTTCTTGGGGACTACTTGTAGCGGGCTGACCCACTCACTATCATATATTCAAAAATTATTCTGACACCTAAAATTTTCAGTAATTTTTTTAAAAACATTCTTCATTGGTGGTGTAATCTTCCTTTGAGGTTTCTGTTTGGGTTTTTCATGTTCCTCGAGTTGTATTTTGTGGGTGCATATAGTTGTAAGAATTCCTTTAATTTTAGATACTCCCCATGAAATTGATTTCTTGTGTATTTTCAATACATCAATCTATTTTTTCACTTATGCTTGAGATAGTTTAGAGTTGATAATTACTGGCAGAACAATTGAGGATCTTAAGTATGAATAATTAAGAGAATTAGGTAGAGGCTTCAACTCCAGTGTCGGTGGTTGAATAATCAAAGGAGTGAAGGGTGGGAAAGTATCCCATGTGAGAGTTTCGTTGAATTCCACTTCCCCAAAATCATATTCTTCTTCTACATTAAGGATTTAATCTTCACTTTCCACTTCTATGTTCATATATTCATTTTTATCTTGGGTAAAAGATATAATGTTGTAATCAATTTCATCATATGATTGTTCAGAATCCCTGGTAAAATTTAAGACTACCTATTCTTCTCCAACTTGAAATATTATACACCCATGATTTCTGTGTATCAGATACTTTCATGTGGGGAGGAATGGTCTTCTGAGAATAATTGGGACGTCGCCTTCTTCTTCCATGTCTAAAACTTGTAAGTCTGTGGGAACGATGAATTTTCTGATTGGACTTGAAAATCATAAAGAACACATCTAGGTTACTTTATTGATCATTCAAATAGATGTAGTGATACTCGATTAAATTTGAGCACTTTATGTCCCAACTTTGTAAATAAACTCATTGGCATGAGGTTGATACTTTCTATAAGATCGCACAGAACTATTACAAATTTAAATTATCTAATGTAACATAGTATTGAAATACATCCTGGGTCTATCATCATTTGTGGTATTTCTTGTAAAACCATAGCGAACAATTAATTATTTAGTGATATGACACCATGATCTTCCATTATTATTTTATTAGAAAGAACACCCTTTAAAAGTTTGGCAAAAAATGTTATCTGGTCAATAGTTTCTACAAAGGGTATATTGATATGTAATTGCTTGAACATTTATAAGAACTTCTTATATTGTGCCTATTTTCATCCATGTATTTATCTTTCTAGAAAAGGAATATGTGGCTTGTATGGTGGTGGGGCAAGATAGACTAGCTATTTTGGTTTAACAAGTGTGTGGTTATTTTTGACTAGTGATACTTCTTGGGTTATTAATTTAGTTATCTCATCAACTTTTTCTTATTCTATTGGTGACTTCTTCTTAGGTTCCTTAGTTTTTCTTTCATCTATTCCCCCTAGTTATTTAAAATCCAAAAAAATTTCACTTTTCAACACTACGACCTTATATTTTTCTCATGGGAACGTCTTTGTATTACTAGGTAGGGTACCTAGTGATATGTCTGATGGATTCTTTGAGATCTGACCCATATGAACATAGAGACTGAATATGGTAGCTTTTTGGTTCTATATCTCCATCACCTGAGTAGTCACTCTATGGTCTTATTTTGAAACAAATATAGCTAGTAGTTTATCTAGGTTATTCAGGAGAGGGGTGGTTTATTAGTGGGGTCTTGGTGGTGGTGGTTAACACTGTTCTTGTACTCTCTAAGGGAAAAGTTGTTGTTTTTATTATTTTTATGGTATTGGAATAGGGTTCGTGGGTGGGTACCCTAGTGGTCCTTGGTTACAAAGTGGTGCTTGACCACATCTTTTTTTATAATATCCCTAGTTTTTTTAGCCGAAAACTAAGTTGTCGTCTGTTGATAATACTATAGTTGATATTGGAATGGTGGGTCCTTATAAATGTAATTAATGTAATTACAATCTTGAGTTTGTTATTCTTCAACTCCTTCCTTGTAGTCTTCATATCGGTGTGGGCCACCAATAATTTATCATGACTATTACAATGGTAGGATGGGGTGGTGTAGTATACAGCTAGAATAACTCTGTATTTTTTGTGAGCACTTTGACGTGAATAGTTAAACCTTTATTTTTTCCACTTGGTGGATACTATGCCAAGGTGGTCTACGATCACTCTACCAGAATTTGGTGTTGTGAGAAACATCAGAAAAAAGGCCTATTTTGGCTTCTGGTTTCTTGAACATAAGTCATCCATCAGCAACATCATCATCAATTGTGTGTGTGGCTGGTTGGATCCTTTAATAAATGTCTAGTGCTAGATCCACATGTCTAGTCCATGGTGTGGGCCCTTCCTCGTCTTCTCCATAAATCTATCACATGTTTTCCATGTGGATTCTCCATCAATATGAAGAATTTTTTGAACATATCTATAGAATTTACATGTCTGGATTGGTGGGAAGTATTTGTGTGGAAATTTTTTTGCATAGGTCATCACAAGACATGATTGACTCGGGAGCTTGACTCATGAGCCAATACTTGGTTATTTCCATAGGGATAAGAGAAATGTACAATGTCTTATTACATTAGATAATAATATCTAGTTATGAAAGCTGAAACATACTTCCAAGAAGTTGGAGATGTGTTCATGAGGATATTCTCTTTGAATTCCAATTAACTTCACTATCTTCTGGATCATGTGAATGAGTCCAAGTTTTATTTCAATGGCACGAGCCTGAATAGGATAAAGCAAGATGCTTGGTGTATCACTAGGGATTGATGGTAAGCCATAATTTATGATGGTTCATTCTTCTTGCACAAAGTTCTCTCCAAGAATTATCTACTGCATGTTTGGAGGGTTAGGTGGGTTAGGCCCCACTGGATTGTTTTGGTCATCCATATTTGACCAGCGGTGTGCAAAGTCAAATAGTTTTATCTCGAGATCAAAGGATAACTATTCGTGTGCTTTAAGGCTTCTCGAATGAGTTGAAGGGCCCTGATTGATGCACTATTCTACAAGAGTAGGGATGTAGTGGTGTCTATTAATGAAAAGAAGATAGAAATTGGGAGAGGGAGAGATAATCCCAAGACTTCTTCAGAAGGTTGCCTATATATATCACACCTTTGCTTCCATGGTAATGGCACCAAAAATCGGCATGCTCACACTAGTCATTTAAATAATGTGGTTTTCAGTCATATTAGATTTGAGTGTTTCCCAAACATCACTTTCTACTAATACATAGTATAGTGAAAATTTGGGGTCAATACCATATGGAATTAGGTCGGAAATTTTTAACATTGTCTTGGAGCCCTTTTTTAGGATTCATCATGAGTTGAATCAGTTTGGGAAAACGATTACTAGAGATTAGAGTGTTGACTTCAAGAATAAGAAAGGGATCAGGATCAATTTTAGAGATCTCACTACTATAAATTTGGCTATTTGTGATGGGCGATTTGGGATGGGATTCCATAAAAAAAAACCCTTTTGTGAAGGGGGGCCATCGTAAATAGCTCGTTGTAGAAAACGGCATCGCAACTAGTAGTTTTTGATATAGGCCCGTCGTAAAAAATATTACATGTGATAGGTAGTGGGCCTGTCGCAAATAGATTTATGATTAAATACATTATATATACAAGATCCTTTAGCGATGGTCCCATCACATAAAAGTATTTGTAAAAGGATATCAGCCCATCGCAAATAGCTTATATGTTATAAACCGTTTTCGACGGGCCCTTTGCAAAGATGTTATTGTGACGGTAAAAAACCCATCACAAAAAAATTTAAAAAATATATATATAATATATTTGTGATGGGCCCCCTGTCAAAAAAGGTCTCGTCATAAATACTAAATAATAAAATTATTAATTTGATTAAAATAATAAAAAAATAAAAAATATTAGAATTCTCAATATTTGAAAATACTTAATAAATTATAAAAAATAATAAAATTATGAATAATGAAAAAAATAATATTAATATTATTAATATAATAATAATGAAAATATTAAAATTCACAATATTCAGAAAAAATATATAAAAATAAATTATTATTTTTATTATTATTATTAGTAAAATAAACAAAAATTAAAAAATATAATACTAATAATATATAATAATATAATAAAATATTAAAATTACTAAAACAATTATGCAATATTCTCACCAATATAAAAGACAAAAATTGTAAATAGTTCACATTACAACAAATGATCAATTCAAATTTTTTTAACAAAACAAAAAAAACACTGGGGGTTAGTCTTCTGGAGGATCTGGAGTAGATGGTAGAGGAAACTCTATCCCTACACTATGAGTCAGATGGTGCATGTACTCTATCTAATCATGCAATGATTGTTGCCATCGATGCATATACTCCTCGTGCTGCTGCTGCTACTGCCATAGACGCATGTCCTTCTCATGCTGTTGCTGCTGCCATTGATGCATGTCCTCCTCGTGCTGCTGCTGCTGCTAACTCATCTCTTCCTACTGATTTTGAAAACTTTCGATAAGCTCAGTTTGAGCTCTCAACTGTTACTGAAACTATGAGCCAGAATATGATGTCTCTCCATGAGCTCCCCTCGAGCTGGACGCCGACATCACAACAGTACCAGAATAAGTCCCAGGAGTTAAATGAGAGATGATACCAACTACTCGGCTCTTCTTGAAGGCATACTGGGTCACCTGAATCCATGTCACCTCATCGAAATGGTGGGCACTAGTCTCATCAGCCATCTCGTCTTGTCTCTCAACCCTTGTATAATCGGTCCCACCCTCATGTGACACCTTTAGTTTCAATTTGAAATTAAAATAGTGAAAATATTTTATTCAGTTAATTTTCAAACTGAACAAGAAATAATACGGACCATAATCTGACGTTGGTTATCACCTTTAATCTCTCTAGTGGTTGGATCACTGTATATCCTCCGATAAACATCATACTCCGTAATGTCAGGATGCCTGATTGCCTATATGAATATAAAATAAACTGTTTATATGAAATTATATATAAAATATTTAAAAAAATATACTTACTAGATTCTCTCTATGCTTACTAAATGTACAGCTACCAGCTCGATGTGTCACCTCGTATCAACCCTGATTCTTCTGGCCCAATGAAAATCTCCTCTGAAATCCACTACTCAACCAGTGTGAACATAATCCATCCCAAAAGTGAGATGAAATGTACTCTGGTTGGTGGGCTATACATGACTCATCAAATACTGTCACTCCTACTTTTCTTAAGGGATGTCCTTCTCAAATTGTGAAAAAACTGACAGAAATGCTCATGCATAGACACCTCCCAAGCCTTTTGGATAGCGTGATGCATGCTATCATCGATGGGATACCATAAACCCTAAAAATAATTTATAATATCATTTTATTAATTAAATAAATTTCTAAATAAATATTATTTATTTATGTACATGCCAATGATTGAACATTCTAAGCCACATATCAACTAGAATCTTTTCCCATGTGATCCATGGCTGAGAAAAATAATTGCACAAGATAGAACTCCCATATCCAATAGCTACATGCTCAAAACTAGGAAAAAAGAACAAAAAATCAAACAATTAGTATATAAATAAATTAATGAAAGCTAACTAAAATACACAGGTTATCATACCTCTATGTACGTGGATCGAAACCAAGATGTGTACACCACATGGGGATAGGGTTAAGAATCATATATCGCGCAAGACTGATCCCCCTTCGCGTACCCACTGAACCGCCTGTAGCATGAGGGTCATATGATCCCAAATCCTCCTCATCCAAAGGTAGCTCATCCTTCTCCAACTCACGAAGAGGATCAGGGTCCATCTGAAACACTAAATGATTTTTTTAGAAGATAGTTGAAAATAACTATTACATATAGATATATATTAGTGATGATTATAACTAGATTTTAACTGTGTCAATGTTCACCTTCATCATCATCTTTGTATATGAAAATGTCAATGTCTTCATATTCATCGTCGACTTCATCAATATCTATATGAGTTTCAGTTTCATCAACTCTTTTCATTTCAAATTCATTTGAAACATCGTTAACATCATTGTCATCATCAACCCTTAATTGTTGGGTGTCATCAATGATATTCATGTCTCTTTGTGAGAAGGATGGATTTTGAGTAGTCTCTTGAAAAATTTCAATTCCTTGTACTTCATCAGACCACATTCAGTTTGAGTAAATATATTTTCCTGAGATTTTATTTTTATTATACTCCACCAATCACCCAGGTCTCTTGAAATAGAACAATACATTGTGTAATATATTTGATGTGGCTGTTGATCTAGTAAAAATGGTTCATTTATTGCTAGAATAATTTTATATTTAATATTGATGATTCCATGAATTGGATGAACTTGCAATCCTCTCTCAATATCTAACCACGAACATTTAAACATTGTTATTTAATTTTTCCCTAGATAATGTAGTTCAATAATTTCATACAGTATGCCATAAAAGTCAACATTAGTTCCTCTATGATGAAATACTCTAAAGAAATCTCCATTGTTAGTTGTTTTTTTATTCACCATATGCACGTGTATGAAATCAAAAACCATTCACCACATATGCATTATAAGATTTAACCATTTTGGATGGCGGGTTACTCAATATACACAGTTAGTTATCAATTTTATCACCATGTTGGGAGACTTGAAAATTAATAATATAATTATCAATATAATAAATAATAAATGGAATTGATATGTTAAACCATCAATAATTTATAATAATAGTTTTTTAAACCATTGAGAATTTTTTTTAATCAGCATTCTTCATGAATAGAAGACGTAATTTATGGAAGATGTTTCTTGACATTATTATCATATAACCTAAAAATGAAATAATTTTAATTACTGTAACATAAATTATATAATATGTTATAGAAGATATCACAGTACAAATGATGTCATTTCTTCACAATTGAGCAGAACATATGTATGATTTTTTTCATGTTCATCATATTAAATCCATTGTTCATGAACTCCACCGAATCCAAGCCCTAGATAATTAAAAATTGATAATTGATTCTCCATTTCATTATCATCATTCCCCTCGTTCTATCCCATGCGGTTGTGTTTTGAGAGATATTCAGATTAAATATAATGATAGCATAAAAAAAGCTATTTCCTCTACAAATAAGCTTCAGGAATTTAGCCTTCAACTGACGCTTTGTTACATAATTTTTTCATCAATTTCTGTATACATCTCTTGAATGGGTACAACCATCGGAAATGTACCAGATCTATACATTTATCTTCATGTGGAAAATTTAATATTATATTTTCCATTGAGTCAAATAAAGTCAATAGAAAGATTTTTTACAGTTTACATTTAATGACAACAACATATTCTTCTAATTTACTTAGTGCATCATAGTCTGCTGTCTCCATAGAAATGTCTTGAAAAAATATGATATGTCTATTAACGAATCCCAAATCATAGAATTCAACAAAACTATGAATCTAATCCACATAAGTATTCCCATTATAACACGAAATTCATTAATTTTTTATCTGGAAATATAACCATTCTTATCACATCTTCCTAAATTAGAAGCATAGCCATCTGGAAGTCTCAAATTTTCAATCCACTGACAAAATAAAAAGAGGATCTCTTTGGACATTGTGTAAGCTTCTTTTGGATTCATTAACCTCTATGATCTAACATTATGAAATAGTTCATGTTCCGGTCATCTACAAATTTGGGCCAGATCTAATCATGCCTTTACATTATATTTGGTCTTACCTGGTGTATCCAAAACTGTATGATATAAATTATCCAAATAGTTCTTCTATATATGCATGACATCCAACATATGGCTGTAAAAAATAAATACCAATATGTAAGATCCCAAAAAAATACTCAGTGTTATCCAATTATGATCTTTCCCAAAGCCATTAATTTTCTGTTGGTTTGTTGCTGGCCCAAATGTGATGGGTGGTAATGAAAATACAACTAAATTTTACTCTATACCTAAGATCATTTTTGGATGTTCATCCCTTAAAATTGTGCATTTTCTAAAATGTGATTTTTTTTCCTCCGAAAAGGATGATCGGTTTGAAGAAATCTGTGATGACAGTCAAAATAGCAAGGTTTTTTTCATTGACAATCATAAAAGGCATTGTAGCCTTTTATATAGTAAGGACAGGATTTCAGACCATGTGTACTCCATCCAGATAACATGCCATATGTCGAGAAGTCACTAATCGTCCACATCAATGCAGCTTTTAATATTAAATTTATTTCCACAGGGACATCATATGTACTAACACCATTAATCCACAATGAATTTAAATCATCAATCAATGGTTTCAAACAAACATCAATATTCTTTTTCCGATATCCAGGGATTTATAAGGTCAAAAATATATAGGTATCCTTCATAAACATCAATAGAGGTAAATTTTACAGAGCTATAAAGACATGCCAACATGAATACTGACTACCATAAGAACCAAATAGACAGAAACTGTCAGTAGAAAGACCCAATCACATGTTTCGGGCTTCAAAAGAAAAATACGGATGTAGTCGGCCAAAATGTATCCATGAATCACCATCAGATAGATAATTCAAGAATTTATCTATCAAAATCTTGTTATTGTGCCATGACATCATTGATGATGTGTTCTAAGACATAAAAAGACACTATAATATTGGTACAAGATTGAAATATCTCAACTGTTACACAAGAATCAATCTAGACTTGCCCGGTTGAGCTTCTTTATACCTCGATTTTCCACATGTGGCACAACTATCCAATGATTATTTTTCACTAGAATATAAGATGCAATCATATTCACATGCATGAATCTTACGATAACTAAGGCCCAGATTACAAACCATCCTCGTGCTCTCATAGTAATTTGTATGCAACACATTTCCTTCAGGTAATAGTGTTTTTATAAAAGAAAATATCTCATCAAAATAGTTGTTTGAAATTCCATAATATGATTTAATAGACATAATTTTTTCAAATGATTCTAGTTTTTTATCTTGAAAAAAGGATATAATGCATCCTCAAAAGACATTAATAACTCATAAAATTCAGATGGGGCCAACTCAGGGGTTAAATCAATAGAATCCTGAGTTTTAGTTTGTTGATAAAATGGACCTGAAACATCATGTTCTAAATTTTGAAATTGTGATAGATCTAAAATCAATTTATTAGCATATTCCTTGGACATTCTTTCACCATGTTGATACCGCAAATCATAATCTGGTTGAAACCCAAATGGCAAGGGATATCCCACAACCTTGTCAAATGTGTCAAACATTCTCAGAGAACATTTTTTACAAGGATACTTAATTGTGCCTTCTGAAACATATTATGGATTTGATGATGCAAATGTTCTGAAATCTTCAACACCCTCGGTATATATAGGATTTAAACAAGAACTGTTTGGATTTCTGTGCTGATTTATCCATGCGCGATCATCCAATAATGACTGTTTTCAACTTCCTTGATCCATATTTTTCTACGAAATATAAAATCATTACTATTTTTGAATAATTTGATATTAAAAAAACACTATCCAAATAAGAAGTTAAATAATTACAACTACTTCTAAATAATTACCATTAATTATGGGTGACACACTTTCCAGTTGATTAATAGCTAGTCTTTTGTCTGACGGCTCATTTACATGCAACTTTCTCACACTGAAATCACAATAAAGTATCTTCTCATAGGAACAATTATTCATTCTCATGTATACAAGAATGCATAAGCGTAAATTTGATCAGATTCTACTTTTTGATTTTAGTGTGAAAAAGATGGATGTAAATGAGCAGTCAGACAAAACAGCCCCATTTTCATCGATGAATCTTTTCCTTACAACTATCACCACCTAAAAAAATATGAAAAATGTGGTACTACAAATTTATATTCAAACTCGTGCATATGATATTGGTTATCCATACGTAGAAGCATACTTTTCATAATGTTTGGAGTCGGTGAGATTTGAAAGGAGATAATTCATCAAGTAAAAGGAGTGTCGTCAATCCAATGAAAATTATGCCAAGTTATTATAATTTATTACAATTTATTACAATTGATTTTATTGCTAATTATTGCTATTTATAGCTAATTATTTCTAATTATTGCTAATTATTGCTAATTATTGCTAATTATTTCAAATTATTGCTAATTATTGGAAATTATTTCTAATTATTGCTAATAATTTATAATTATTTATAATTTCTTATAATTTTTAATGATTTCTAATTATAGATATTTATTGCCAATTATAGCTAATTATGGCTATTTATTTCTATTTATTTCTATTTATTCCAATTTATTACAATTTATTGCTTTTTATTGCTATTTATTAGTATTTATTAGTATTTATCGGTATTTATTAGTATATATTGATAATTATTTCTAATTATTAGTATTTATTACTATTTATTACTTATTATTACTAATTATTACTAATTATAACTAATTATTACTATTTAATACTATTTATTACTAGTTATTACTAATTATTACTATTTATTACTAATTATTACAAAATATTACTATTAATCGCTAATTATTACTGATTATTATTAATTATTACTAATTATTACTAATTATTGTTAATTATTACTAATTATTACTAATTATTAGTATTTATTTGCATTTATTAGTATTTATTACTATTTATTAATATTTATTACAATTTATGACTATTTTTTAATATTTAGTTCTAATTATTACTATTTATTTTTATTTATTAGTATTTATTAGTATTAATTAGAATTTATTACAATTTATTAGTACTTATTTATATTTATTAGTATTTATTACTCTTTATTAGTATTTATTTCAATTTATTAGTATTTATTAGTATTTATTTCTAAATAGTACAATTAATTTTTATTTATTACTATTTATTAATATTTATTACTATTTATTACTAATTATTACAAGTTATTACTATTAATTACTATTTATCAATATTTAATACTATTTATTACTAAATATTACTATTTATTGCTATTTATTACTAAATATTACTAATTATAACAAATAATTAGTAATTATTAATAATTATTACTATTTTTTATTAATTATTTCTATTTATTACTATTTATTACTATTTATTAGAATTTATTACTATTTAATACTAATTATTACTATTTATTACTAATTATTACTATTTATTACTATTTGTCACTAATTATTGATAAATATTACTAATTATTACTAATTATTACTATTTATTTATATTTATTACTATTTATTACTATTTTTTAGTATTTATAATTTTTTATTAGTATTTATTACTATTTATTCATATTTATTTCTATTTATTAGTATTTGTTAGTATTTATTTCAATTTATTAGTGTTTATTTATATTTATTAGTATTTATTTCTATTTATTACTATGTATTACTAATTATTAATATTTATTACTATTTATTACTATTTATTAGTATTTTTTACTATTTATTAGCATTTATTATAATTTATTACTATTTATTATTATTTATTACTATTTATTTCTATTTATTAGTATTTATTTCTATCTATTACTATTTATTTCTATTTATTACTATTTATTACTATTTATTTTTATTTATTAGTATTTATTACTTATTTTTAATATTTATTAGTATTTATTTGATTTGTTACTATTTATTGGTATTTATTAGTAATTATTACTAATTAGTACTATTTATTAGTAAATATTAATATTTAATACTATTTAATACTATTAATTATTATTTATTCCTATTTATTATTATTTATTAGTATTTATTATTATTTATTACTATTAATTAGTATATATTACTATTAATTAGTATTTTTATTGCTAATTGTTAGTATTTATTAGAAATTATTAGTATTTGTTTCAATTTTTTACTATTTATTAGCATTTATTAGTACTTATTACTATTTATTTGTATTTATTATTAATTTTTACTAATTAATACTATTTATTAATAATTGTTAATATTTATTACTATTTTTTTTCTAATTATTACTAATTACTGTTAATTATTATTAATTACTGCAAAATACATCTACTAATTACTAATTACCGCTAATTTTTTACATATATTACTAATTATCATTAATAATTTTTAATTATTACTAATTACAAAAAATAATACTAATAATTTAATGTTATTGTTGCAAATAAATACTGAAGACAACACAATTTAAATCCAACTTAATTACAACTAATCAACTATAATTAAAATTAATTTGAAGAAATGAAATAAATACTAAATTAAATAAAACATAAATACTTTTAAACATTATCTCATATAATTGTAGGCGGCTCCACAAATTATTCGTAAAAAAACTAACTCTCAAAAAATTTCACTCTAAAATTAGAGTTTACAAAAGGAGAGGAACAAGAAATTCCGGCATAGAAGAAAAACAGAGGGGGTATATATCAGTTAGATTAGTTGTGACGAGACTATTACCGATGAGAATACCGTCGCAAAAGTACTATTTGTGATGATACCCGTCACAAATACCTTCGACCGCATTAATTACCGTCGGTGGTTAAAAGGTTATTTGCGAGAGGGCCCGTCACAAATGGTGACCTATCGACACACTTTTTTGCGTCGGGACAACATCCCGTCACAAATATGTTTTTATCACCGCCGGTTATTTATGAAGGGTCTCATCGCAAATACCCTTTGAGGGTCGAACTAGTTGTGACGGGGGATCCCCCGCCGCAACTAGGTCTTACAGCCTCTCAGCATTTGCGACGGGTGATGCCAACCCGTCGCAAATCCTCTTTCGCACGGTTTGGCCCGTAAACCGCACCAATACGTGCATAACTTTTAGCAACAGAGTGCTTATTCCCGTCGCAAATAATTAGTTATTTGTGACGGGATTTATTCCCATCGCAAATAATGGTTTATTTTGTACTGTCTATAGAAAATATTATATTAACTATAACATGGTAGGGTACTAATGTTTAGTCTGTAAAACAAGTGGAGGTTGCTAGTAGACTATCGAAAAATTAACAAGTTCTACCTAAGAGATAACCATTCATTGATATGGAGATGGTGAAAACGTAGATGCATTAATTTTAGCTTATAAGGTAGAAAGTATTTTAGTATATTGGTCATAGCCTAATCTACTCCAATCAGGATATGGTCCTTCATTTGAATTTCTCGTGGCCAGGGATGTTCAAATGTATTAAATTGACACACATTATTTATCCTAATTACTAATCCTTAAAGATATCCAATTAATAATTACTGATTTAATGAATTCAGATACACCAACTCTCGTTCCCTACCCTAGGTGGACTAGCCACTCAGGGAAGGATCATTTTTAATTAATTGAAGAATTGAAATCATGCTTAACATACAAAAAATAATTGAGATTAAAGGATTGTCAAACATGCAATGATTTAGTCCGGACATTCAATTAAGAACAAGTAGTTTAAAATCTTGGACCAAACACAATTCAACAAACTACATACTTCAAATTAGAGCAATAATGAATGCAAGAAAAAGTTATCCAATAGTTGGTGCTCGAAATGGTGAAGAATGAGGTTAATAGTGTGAAAAGGAATGATGAAATCCATTGAAAAAAATTGAAAGTGCATGTATTAAAGTAAACCAATAATCATAAATTAAGAAATTTCTAGTTTGGGGTAGAGGGGTATTAGGAAACAAGAAATTAATTAAAGAAAAAAATTCTTATTATCTAGAACCTCCAGAAATATGATTTCCAGCTATTATATATATAGGGAAATATTACATGACGTATAATTAGGATTCACATCACGTAATTTCGATCATTGGTTTTATTGTTATATTTGGAAACTATGCATATCTCACATGTATCTCGTTTGGGATTTTTATATTTGACTCCCTTCATGATGTGTATCCAAGAATCATGACATGCAACTTCTTTTAAGATTTATCTTCTAAGAGGGAATTTCTTTCAACGGTTTCATGACAGGTATCTGAAACTCGTGTCGTGTAATGGATTATCCACTTGTAGTTTTCACTACTTCTGTCATGACTTGAATCATGCTATGAAAATCTACTTCAAGACATATAATGAGGTTTCATGATGTCCAATAAGAAAATTTTCACTTTTTCTTCATTTTCTCCAATTTAAAATTTGGAAGCCTAATTCTTGCAAAAATCAACACATACTAAGTGCATTATCTTATAAATAATTCAAAATCCATAATCCAATGATAGTAAAATGAGTAAAAGATTTCAAATTATAATCTCTCTTAATTTATAACATTATAGGATACATATTAACTCCCATATATCTGATCACGGGACTATCCACAATATAAAAAATGTGTCCCCATCCTTGCATATGGGTAAGACCTATATAAAGATCATTTGGGAAATAACTATGTGGTCCTTTATTCATGTCATCAGAGTATATGTACTGATTCCTAGATCCATATTTCTAGGTTTATATTTATCATATAAAATGATAAAAAAAATTAACCCCTAACTATATTTGGGATGTACTTATGAAGCGTGTTGTATGAGGACAACTCTAGAGTGGATTAGTTAATTGCCAAGTTGCCCCTTGGTTCTCACATTGAGCGTGGATCATGTGATGTTAGTGAACCTGGTAAGCCACTCCAACTAACACGACCAATATGTACCTCATATAGGTGACTATTTCCAAGCTTCATGACATTAAACTGCATGAAAAAAGGTCTTCACATTAAACAGATCATAAAAACTGCATAGACCACTTTTAATGAGGGTAAATTCATATATCTGAATTCTACTTATGTGTGAGCTAGATCTATGTATGTATTTATTACACACATGATAAACATGAAAAAGATGGTATTTGTAATATGGTTACCATTCAATAATCTAATTACTGAATAAAATATCCCCTCTACATCTAAATGCCCTGACTATTAAAAAGTGACCCTAAGGAAATCTTGCACAATATTCACCTCGATTCCCATTTCCATTCGAAATGAAATTAGAATGCAAGGAAATATTCTTGGTAAATAACATTAAATTTAAAAATAGATACATCCCCACTATATGACATTAAAATATGTGTACCATCACCCATCATCATTCTTTATTAATGAACCATAAGAACATGACCCCGATCAACTAGAGAGTGGGATGCTTCTATCATCTTTTAAGTATATATACCCATAAATCACACTTAATGTATTGAGTTCCATAGGTTTCTGTAAACCATTCATCAACCTTGTAAAGGAAATTAGATCCATATGGTTTACCTTATAAGAAACCCATAAGGGGTTTGACCTATAACCTATAGACATCTTTTTTTCTATAGTAATGGCTTCCTGAACCTTTTGAATTGGATGTCACTATGGCAGAAATCATCACCGTAGGGTGTTCTTGGTCATACCTAGCATGCTTTTCATATATCATTACTCATGTATTGAGAACCGTGATCCATGATTTACAACATTTTCACCTCCTTCTCCAAATGATGTTGGAATAATCTTAACCCTAGGTATCCTAACTAGGTTGTTGTGTGGAATCCCCCCCAATATAAAATCTATTTTCCTCAGGAGCTTAAATTGAGTGCACTTTCATCAAAGATATATGAACTTATACCATAGTGTTTTATGGTCCAATTACAAGATTTTAAACTACTATTGAAAGACAAACAAAACATCGGAGGTTGAAAAATATCAAAGGGTGAGGCATGAGCAAAAGAAAAGTATCTACTCACTAAACTATCTATCTTAAGAGTTTAGGAATATCTTCATTCTCACTATACACTCTGTTATAAGAAAAGATAGAGTATTTTTTTTCCAAATCTCCTCGCCATAAAAACTTCTTCACTAGGCATTGACACAACTTTTAGTGTGCTTGATCCCTTATTTAATATTATATAATCTATATACCACCAACGTGTCTTTGAAGACTATGATGACATAATCAGTTCCTTCAGTTGGTATCATTCTATTTGAACCCAATGAACCATGGTATACTTTGATCTTGTCTCTTCCCCATATCAGACTACTAATAGGGATTGGTTTCTCTAAAAAAAACCCTTGCATTCTAGGAAGTCCCCCAAAATATAGAATTTATTATCCTGATTGGTTGTAATATTATACGCTCCTACCATCCTTGACGGTGGACCTATACCCTCCAGTTCCCACCATCAGTTAACTCATATATTCCTAGACCATGATTTTAAATCTCTATAACCATACAATTCAAGTGGATTCAGAATCCTTGTTATTACATCATCATGTATTATACTATTTTTCAAAAAAGGAATATTACACTCAATTCTTGATTCTTTTTATGGTACCTAATATGTTACTTAAGACCACATGACATAGGGCTCAAGCCTCCCAACCTAAATACAAAATTCCCAAGGGTACGAATACCCTTGTTGGGAATATCATTTATTCATACCCCACTTCATCATCCATAGGTTGTAGTCTTTTATAATCTTTCATGGACCTTAGAAATGAGTAGAGACCCCCTTTACTTTCCCATGCATGTAAACCCTATGGCTCATGAATAAAGACTTTGGACCTAACAACTAGAGACATATCTTCTTTTCAACTAATGAAATATAATCCTCATGAGGAAGTGTAACCCCATTGATGAATTAAACACCTTAATGTCTTTTGGTTTATCCCTGATATGTCTTCCCCATTCCATATTCATCGATTCTATCTTTTGCGTTATGACTTACTCAACCCATATTCCAACTATCCAAGAAGAAATTACATCCCAAAAATTTCTTCATCCACTAATACCATCTCCAAAATATTTCATGAAACTTTTAAAAGTGTGGTAACACCTCTCTTTGACCTTGATTGTGATTCCTAAGTGCTTTGACCAACCAACTAGATGCATATCCTCCTTATAGGAAAGGAACCCCAATCTACACATGCCCTAACAATACTATTGAAGAACTCAACACCTTAGGTTATTTTGGGTCATCCTTGGAATATATTACAAATATTTTATATTCATAAATCATGTCCAGGAAGTAATACTTTAAACATTATAGCATATTTACATCCTTACGACATTATGATAAATTGTACGATAGAAATCCTTGAGACATTGTGTTAAATTGTACAACAACTATCCTTACTACATGACATTAAACTGCATAGAGAATGGTACGTTATGAATGGTATATTACAAGTAGCAAGAGGTATAATCTAGAAGACTTTAAACTATATAATAGTGACTGTCTTGTTTAGAATATCATTAAACAACATGCTAAATGAGTCACAATGCTTTCCAGATTGAAAACATGAAAATGGAACCCGGGGAACAAGTTGAGTCTTGACTCTCTATTAAAAAACATTTTGTTCTCCAAGAAATATGGAAAAATCATAAAATTGAAAAGGTGAAAAAACTCGTTAGGTTGAAATCTCACAAGAGGGATTACGAAGAAAAATACAAGTCCACACCCACTAGGTCTACTATCATATGAATCTCAGACGAAAATTAGGGAAATATGAAATAAAAATATAAAAATATTATAGTGATCAAAATTTGTAACTTGAAAAAATCAATATATACTTGCTATGTCCACTATCTTCAAAACAAGTAGAAGAATTCTCCCTTTGAGAAATAAATTATACCCTAAATATCGTTGTAAATCATGTCATCTCAAGACTACTAGAATGGGTATATAATTGAAGAATCTCTTATTAATAAGGAATTCATGATCATTTCACACGAAATATATGTTTTGATTTAAAAACTCAAATATAGGTATTTAGGGTCATTTTTTATTATAAAAATGATGGATACCATAGATGATTCATGTGACATTAGATCAGTGAACTTTTATAAACATCATCCATGAAATAATCCCTAACAATAATATAAAAAATATGGAATATTCAATAATTGATAAGGTTGAAAAAAGGGAGTAATTTCTACATTTTAGTGCCTCTGAATGAATTCAAACAAAACAAAAACATCTATGATTAAACAACGATAAAATTTGATCTACTAAATTTTCATAATTATCCAGGGTCCAGTGAAAACTACTGTTTTAGAATTGAAGTGTCCTCTTCCTTGCTTCTACAGCATCTTCCGAAGGATGAAGAGTATTAACGAAAGGGGATATATCATCAAATAATTTCTAAGTAGTTGAAAAATAAGTATGATAACTCTGAAATATCATACATTAAGTGAGATAAAATCCCCTCTAATATTTCTGTCTATGTGTTCAAGTTATCCAGCTTGGTGCGGAACTAAGAAATTATCTAATTTCATTGTTCTAGAACCTCTACAGCTTCCCTCAAAAAATAGATTACAGAACCTTCATCATAAAAACTATGAAAATCCCCCATGATACATTCCAATTTTTGTTGAGTTAGGAAAATTTATTTCATTATTTCATATAATGGATGGTGGTCGAATCCACCCATCCCCAAATAATGAAAGAGCAATAAAGGTGATATTTTGGGTCATTAGATGTTTCAATGGGAGTCTTAGTAATCATGATTTCAATCTACTAAAAGATTATCCTACATCATTATTAGTCATCTACAACAACTGAGGAAGGTATGTTAGAAGGTTGAATGATTGGATGAGATTACAGAGAAGAAATATACGAATTTCCATGTGATATTCTCTCAAATGATTCATCCTCCATCACTAATATTGAAGGAAAATCTTTTTAAAATTTTTGCAAACAATGGTATGGTCATCTCTTGGATGAGGACATTCCTTGATGGCTCACTATAGTCTTTAATCAACTATATTTGTTTTATATATAATGGGATTAGTGTTGAACAAGGTTTTTTCACTTGATGGGATAATATATCAACAAACAACCTGGGTAGGTTTCAATTAATGATTGGGTATAATATTAGGAGAGAAATATAAGGGTTCCATTAGGTGGAAGAAAAATCTCATCATTTGTGTCTTCATGTGACAATATAGTCTAAAATTGTTAGATGAGCCTGATATTTCAATCACCTCATATTTCAGCAAAAGGGAGAGTAGAAAACATTTAAATGAAACTGAATTTTTCAGAAAACCAATAAGGGGTATAAGGATAAAAATAATCATATCATCTACATAGTCCATGATAATCCCATATATAAGTGAGATTTTATATGAATGTTCATCAAGGGAGATATTTTTGTTATAAAAAATTTCCCTGTTCAGTGCAGGATAAGGAAGGATGTTGAAATGATTAGGCTGAATCATCATGTTAATGACCTTGATGAGACCTAAAATCATTTCCACAACCCTGAAAATATTTAACATCCCAAGATGAAATGAACCATCAGGGTTCCGAATAGTATTATGGTATTTGTAAAAATGTAAATTCTCTCATATCCAGTTAAATAAGATTCGGAAAGTGAAGAAAATCCTATAAGGGATGTTTCCTTATTTGGTATAGCCATGATTTGTTTGAGGGGAGCAAGAGTTTATATATATTGATTAAGAGGATTCCCCTCTTCTAATCAAGCTTCCCTTATAAGCATGAAAACTAGGATACCTAAGCATGTATCCCCATCCAAGAAAATCCATTCATTTCAAAAGATGGAAAAAAATTCCCACCATCCAAAGACTCAGGGAAACCTACGTTCTCAATGGGAAACCCCGTGTGGAACACCCTCCAGCATCAAGGATTTCTCAACATAATCATACACTATCACAAAACTCTTTGGAAGGGTACCAATGGGTGATTATAGTGGTTGTACAAAATTTGATATAGAAGAGAACTGTTTTGATCCATTCATTAAATGAAAAACTATGTTTAGATTTATCTCCATCCATAACTTCTTCTTCACAATGGTAAGAATGTCCCATTTCTTTGTTAGAGTTTGTGTGGGGCCATCCTAAACATATACAGTTTTAATAAACTCATAATTCATCTCCCAAAGTTGATATGTCCCTAAGAGTCTTTAAATATCTCAAATATTGATCCCTACCACACCATGGGATAGATGAAAGGAATTCATTCAACAGAACTTGTAACACCTCGAACCCAGAATCCCAGAGTCAGTGTATTATTATGTATCATTGGCATGATCACAAAAGATCAAGTCTCAAAATATCGATTAGTTTAGTATCCTTAGAAGTACTAGATACATTCATAAGGTTTACATTACATCAAAAAAATGGAAAACTACAACAACATTGTTTCTATTGAAAACACCGAGATCCCATAGACTATCCATTCAGGTCATTAATATTATACTTCTTCGCATCCTGGAAAAAATAAAAAATAGAAAGGGTTGAGCTCAGATTCTTAGTAAGGATAACAATATAGCAGAAACTTTTATAAATAAGCAGAATCATTTAAGGCAATGAATAAGACTAAAACAAAATCCTTTTAAACGTGATCTTTAGTATAATATGGAAAAGATAAAAATCAAATAATTCCATTCAATTATTCACATGGATATTCTACTAGTCGAATAATCACATGAAATATCAATATCCACATTCATAATGAAGGAATGCATAATGCCAGACTTTCATAACCACATAGTCAAGGCCTTGTGCCAAGACTACAAATAAGATATTGGCAATGCCTTGTGCCAAGACACTAGTTTGTCTCATGAGAACTACCGATTCATCGAGGAGCTATAGCAGGCTCCACCCATCATATACTAAGTCCAATGCATTCCTCATATGAAAAGGTTTAAACATAACATAAACATTTGAATTAAAACTTGCATACGAAATGTAAATAATTTATCCATATACCATGAATGGTGTAAAAATAAAACATCCACAGTAAAACATATCACAAAACCTTTATTACAATGTGAAAGTTTTGTATCATAATAAATCAACTTCAAATAAGCTTAAAATCCATCAAATAATGTTGACATAGATGAAATAAAAAACTTTTTTTAGAGAAAAATCTATTTCTAATTTGAAATATTTTAAAATTCATATAATTATAAAAGAAAAAATTATTTTGGAAATATTCTTATAAGATTGTAAGGGAATATTTTATGATGTAATAACTACGGGAAATATCATCACCCACCGTAAAAGTTAAAAAAACATTCTTACCTTAGTTTTGTCGAAAAGGTTATAAAGTACCTTGTTTGGAAAAAACGGAAACATTCCTTTCAAAAAAAACTTATAAAAATTCAAACAAGGGTATAAATGGCTCTATCCCATAGTATAGTAAATAGTAAAAATGTTTTGAAATACTTTTTTTAGAAATCACGGATGTGAATGGTAAAGAGGTCCCATTAGATAATTACATATAAACAACCTCTGATAATGAAGAGATTGTGAAATTAACCCTTACCTTGTACTTTTCCATGGTCTAGGGTAGGTTAAATTCATGTATAATGGTGAAATGATTGTTATTAAGTTATACAAGAATCATATACATTAATATGATATCATATACGAACTTTTAATATCGTTTTGTTAATAATATCTTAGTATTATCGTCATTTCAGGTGTTAACTGATTCATTTCCTTTATATGATTTCTAACGTAAGTAATGTTTTTTGTGGATATGAGGTATCATATTCATATTCATAGTGATATTAAGTCTTTAAAAATTATTTTTAATCGTCTAATGAAAATTTGTCTAGAATGGATACGATGGGGAATGAATCTCATCACGTTCGTGGAGACGGAAATCCATATGTACGCACAAGCAACAATATCATTCTTTTGATATTAAAATAATATATAATGGGATGGTATATAATATATAAAAAATTAATATCATGTTATAATAATTATTTATATAAATTAAACATCATTATTATACTCATCCAAATATTAATGTATTGAATAACAATTACACCAGGACGTGGAGACCGTAAGACGTACATACGCACGTATGGTGACATGTCATTAAAAGGATGGATAGAATAATTAATATGATTGTTACTTATTTATAATAAAATAAAAGTATATAGAAGATACAAAAGTTATTATTTTAGAATGGAAACAACAAAGAAAGAGGAAGTGGATGAAGAAAATAACTTGAAAGATGTGATGAAATAATTACCTCTTCTTCGGGTTCTTCCTTTCTATTTTATCAAAAGGGCTCCTTAGGATGGATTTCTGACTAAAGGAATTATTTTAGGATTAAGGGATTACAGTTGAGAGCGTATTTGGGTAGGGGTTGGCTAATCCAAATGGCTTTGAAGGTGTGAATTAGAGAGCAGTTGGAGTGCCCTTTTATAAGAGGGGTGAGGGGAACCATAGGAAAATCTAGAAATATTATTTTATAATAAAATAATTTTCGGTTTCTAATGGCTCCATAATAAATTATTTAAAGTCTATGGTGGTTATGATTCTAAAACCTCTCAACCAATAGGTTTTAGACATGTTTGAATCACTATATTAACCTTATCATTTAGATTTAACTCTTAAATAAATAGTTTGACATTTACCATGTCTCTTTGTATTTTTATATTATATTATTAATAAACATAATATATACTTCCAAGAGAACCCCAAGTTGTTAATTAATGATACGAATATCACTACATAAGTCTTTTTGCTGAAACATATATTTTTAGGAATAGAATATCAATTATTAATATAATATTTATTTTAAAAACTCTTATATGTCAATTTTGACACTATTTGGTATTTTTCTTTTTCTAAATTAATAACAACATTATTACTTCACAAATAATTCATATAACCAACCCTAATATGTCATATTAACCAATAAAATTATTTTAATTCATAAAAAGTTTAAAATTACATTTATTTGGATATTTATAATATCAATTATTTTAATCTTTCATTAATATGATAATTACTGCATCATCATTGTTTCATAAATAAATTTAATTATTTAATGTGTAAAAAAAATACCCTTATGTAAGAAATATTTTTATATTTATATGGAATATTTATAGTTGGTTTTATCTTATGTGTAACCCTATATTAAAATGGTTTAGTTATTAAACATTTAATTTAACAGTTTTAACTCTTCTTTGAATTAAATAATAATAAATGTACTAATCTAATCTAAGTGGACCTAGACCATTATATTTTATTCCTAATATTGTTTTTGGTCGAATTACACTTATCCAATAGAATTAGGAAATGTGTTAGGGTAATAAAAATACCATTTTTACCCTTAATTACCCTATTTATTTTTAACCGTGGTAAATAAAATTAAAAAGTTACTATTAACCAAAAATTATTTTTCCCCTATTGACCCCCATTTTACCTAATAATATCAACTGTGTCTCTCTAATTTTTGAAATTCAACACATAGGAGAGGTAAAATTATGTTTTATGTATATTTGCAAATGCTCCTAGGAGGTGGGTAAAAGTCTGTAAAAAGTTAAATAAAATTTTTATATATCTAAAATTATTATAAACTGACTCCAATGAATTAAATTGTACTTATATATGTATTATGTAACTAATTTGACCTTATATAAAATAAATAATTTTTTAAATAAAAATTTGGTGTTAAACTATAACTCATTGTTATTCAATATTCATCAAAAATTGAAAGTTTTCAGAAAAATACAAAAAATTCACCCTAAGCTAATTTCGATACTCCAAATCCAAAAATGAAGTCCATTTTGAAAGATTAAATTTATAAAATTTCAAAAAGTGTAAATTAATATTCATAATAGCTAGTTTGATTGGTTGTGGTGTGTTATAACTTGAAGTTGCATACAACACATGCTATTGTATTATTCAAAGAGAAGCATACTGTGAAAGATTGGGGTGTTACATTTTACCCTCATTCAACTAATTTCGTCCTCATTATTTCTAGAATATTACTTCATAGAAATACATGGGTTTTTCTTCATAATAAGTTCCTCGGGTTCCCACATTGCGGCTTCCATCTTATGGTTTCTCCATAGAACTTTTACCAGACGATTCATCCAATTTTGTAGCACTTGTTCTCTTGTATCAAGAACCTTGACAGGCTCTTCGCAATAAGCCATATCAGGTTCCAGCAAAAATTCCTCATAGGTATCTACATTCATTGGGTTAGACATGTATTTTCTCAATAGTGATATGTGAACACATCATGAACTTTGGATAGACTTTGCGGCATTGCCAAACAATAAGCTACATCTCCAATTCATTCCTTAATTTTGAAAGGTCCGATGTATTGGGGAATTAATTTTCCCTTATTACTGAAACGTATACCCCCTTCCATGGAGATACCTTCAAGAAAGCATGATATCCTACCTGAAATTCAAAATCCTTCCTTTGGTTTTCCTCATAGCTATTTTGCGTACTTTGAGCTACTTTGATGTGGTTTTGGATTACCTTTACCTTTTCCATCGTTTCCTCCACCAGTTTGGGTCCTTTGAGTTTTTTTTCACCAACATCATCGCAATAGGTGGGTGTGCGACATCTCTTTTTGTATAATGCTTCATATGTTTCGATATGAATACTTGAATTGAATCTATTGTTATAGAAAAATTATACCAGAGGTAAATATTGATCCCACATACCTTCAAAGTCAAGTGATCATGATCTCAACATGACTTCTAAGGTTTAAATATTTCGTTATGATTTTCCACCAGTTTGGGCGTGGTAGGAATTGCTCAAACGAAGTTTAGTATCCAAGGATTTCTAAATACTTCCAGAATCTTGATATAAGACGTGTAACATGACCAGAAATAATCGATATTGGTACTCCATGAATTCTTACAACTTAATTAATATGCAGTCTTGACAATCTTTCAAGTGGTAAATCTTCTCTTATAGCAAGAAAATGTTCTTCCTTGGCAAGACAATCAACAATGACCCATATTAAATCATTCTTTCTAGGATTCTTTGGTATTCCCATCACAAAGTTCATCATAATATTATCCATTTTCCACATAGTTATGGGAAGAGGTTTCATGACTCCTCCAGGCGGCTGCCTTCCATCTGTCTCTTCTTGACAACCATACATCTTGACACAAAATTAGCAATCTCCCTCTTCATGTTGTCCCACCAATAACATTCCTTCAAATCTTTATACATCTTAGTGCTACTAGGGTGTATAGATAAATTAGAACTATGAGTATCATCCAACAATTATCTTTTTAGATCAGTTATATCAGGAACATAATGTCTCTTCTCAAATTTCAAAATTCCATCTTCATATATAATGTCACTCAATCTCCCATTATTCACAGCTTTAATCTACTTTTGAGACTCATCATCATCAACCTGATAACTTTTTATCCTATTTGGTAAATATGGTTTGGAAACAATTTTCAAAGGCATTAATTTTTCACCTTCCATGGTTATTCCCATATCCATCTTTACTAGATCCATGAAAATATGATCCCTGTCAACTCTCATCTTGTTCAACACTCCATGATATTTTCTACTCAAAGCATCTGCCACCTTATTTTCTATCCCCGGATGGTGGTGTATTGTTCAATCACAATCCTTGAGTAGTTCAAGCCATATCCTTTGCCTCAAGCTGATTTCTTTCTATGAGAAAATATACTTTAAACTCCTGTGATTAGTATAAATCTCAAAATTTTCACCATAGAGATAGTGTATCCAAATCTTCAAAGCAAATATTATAGCTGCTAACTCAATATCATGAGTAGGATTGTTTTTCTCATGAATTTTCAGTTGTCGTGATGCATAGGCAATAACCCTTTCATTCTGTATAAGGACACAACCAAGTCCTTTATTTGAAGCATCACTATAAATAACAAACCCATCATTCCCCGATGGTAGAGTCAATATAGAATCATTGAACAAAATTCTCTTCAGTTCTTCAAAACATTCTTCACACTCTTTTTTCCAAAAAAAATATAACCCCTTTACATGTGAGCTTTGTTAATGGGTTAGCCAACCGGAAAAAATTCTGGATGAAACGTCGATAATAACCTGCTAAACCAATAAAACTATATACCTTAGTTATACTCATCGAAGATTCCCATTCATGGATTGCCTTAGTCTTGGAAGGATCAACAGAGATTCTATCCTTAGAGATAATATGGCCAAGAAAAGTAATCTCCTAAAGCTAGAATTCACACTGGCTAATTTATTTCTTCTAAGAGTCTTCAGAATAATGCGCAAGTGATTTTCATGATCTTTGTAGCATATTGGATTATACCAAGATATCATGAATAAATACCACTAAAAAGTAATCATGATATTCCTTGAAAACTCTATTCATTTGATCTATGAAGATAGAGGGTTCATTATTCATCCCAAGAGGCAATACTGTAAACTTTTAATGCCCGTACTTGGTTCGAAATGTTGTTTTCAGAATATCTTCCTTCTTCACAGAAAAATGATGATATCCAGATAGAAGGTCAGTCATTAGGAAGTATTGAGCTCTATGAAGTTGGTTGAATAAATAATCTATGTGTGGTAGGAGATACTTGTTTTTTTATTGTTATGAAATTGATCTCTCTGTATTCAATGCACAACCTCATAGACCAATCTTTCTTCTTAACAAAAAGTAAAGGGGCTCCCCATGGAGAAAAAATAGGGAAACTAAATCCCTTATTACTCAATTCTTCTAGTTGTTTCTTTAGTTCCACTAATTCCACAGTGTCCATTCTATAAGGGGTCTTCCATATAGGCCCTGAACCAGAATTTAAATCAATGGAAAGCTCAATTTCTCGTTCTAGAAGATGTCGAGGTAAATCTTCTGCAAACACATCAACGTATTCTTTCACAATAGGTACATCCTCTATTTGAACATTCCTTTACTCACCAATAGTTATTTCATTCTCTTCCTCCACAATAATTGAATTTATTTGAGCTACTTGGGGTGGATCTAGATAAGAATTTGGTGGTGGTGATTCTGCTCTAATGATAAGGTGTTCTTTATCATCATCATCAAAAGTAGTAACCTCCTTATTCTTACAATAAATTTTTTCATCATGTTCGGAAAGCCAATCCATATCGAGGATAATATCAAATTAATTCATGGTAATAATGATGAGATCAGAAGATACAGAACATTTATGTGCTCTAATGGGGATTGATTCAAAAAACATTATTGCAATGATACTTACCTTAGGATTTTTGACTAACAAATCCCTTGTTAAATCAAATTGGAAATATCTAATTTTCTTAAGAAACTAGGAAGATATGACACAATGCGATGATCCATAATCAAATAAATCATTTGGTAAACTTGAGGAAACCATTAAATTACCTGCCACTACATCTTTCGAAGCTTCAACCTCACCAGTAGTGATAACATAATCTTGGCCTTTATCCCTTAGACTTTTCTAATGTATGTTCTTCTGATGATTAAGACATTCATTCACATAATTCCCATTTTCTCTACAATTATTTCATTCAACATTGATAACCTCTTTCTTCCCCTTGCAATCACGAGCTTTGTGGCCTTTTCCCCACACTTGTAGCAGACGCTCATTCCTTTCAGGAAAGTACCAGGGTGTTTCTTCCGACATTTACAACAGGATGGATTTTCAACTTTTACCTTATTCCTCTTATTTCCATTTATAGAGTGTTCAGAAGATCTCTTCTTCTCTTTCATTTCATTAAAGTCATAAGACTTAGAGAATTATTTATCTATCTTGATAGCACATGAGACAATATGTTCATACAAAGAGAATTATTGTGAGACTAATGCTCGATGGAGAAATGGTTTTAACCCATCAATGATATGATCAATCTTACTTCTTGGGTTACCTATATAATCAGCCGCATGCCTTGATAACCATGTAAAGTTATCTTTATACTTTGTGACATTATCATCCTCCTTTTAAATTAGACTCAGAAATTTCCTTTCATTATCTACTCGATGGTCATGAGGAAAGTATTTTTCTAAGAAAATTTCTATAAACTCCCTCCATTCCATATTTGATACTTCATCATCTTCCATTATGTTTTGAATCAATGTCCACCATTGATCATCATCTCCAGTGAGGCAGTAAACTCTCATAACAACCTTTTCCCTTTTGTTACTCCCCAAGGCATGAAATATTTTCTCTAAAGAATTAATCCATTGCTCAGCTACTAGTGGATTTTACCCCCATTTAATGTTGGTGGTTTTTACCTCATCAAGCGATCTAACATTGTTCCTCAATGATATGGATTAGGGTTCTCCATATGGGTAAGGTTATTATTTATAACCTGAGTGAGTTGTCCCAATATAGTGATAAGCTGATCAGCACCAGTTGTATCACCAGATCTACTATAATTATCTTGAGTAGGTGGGAAATCCCTAAATGGAGTGCATTCATTGATAAAAATTCCATTCCACCCACTAGGAGCCATTTCTAAAAAATGTCATAAACTATATTAGTTTATGAATCTAAATACATAATTCCAAACTTGTAAAATACTTAACATAAACTCACCAGCATATGGATATAATCCATAATCATAAAAATGTTTTCATTGAGAAGTTATATACTCATAATCCCTTCATAATGGTTCGTAAGGAAAATTTGAATTATTATAAGCATATCCCTTGGGTGTGTCATAACAAAGAGTGCAGCAAGGCATGTTGTTGTGCACTAGTTCTTGTTCGAGTCTAGCTCAATGTAATGTTTTAGAGTTTTACCCCTAGGTACATATGTGCCCGAGCTGCCTCTACCTACTCATATCCAGTCAGGGATGTATTTCTTGTAAAATTCACAAAATCTCTACAGTACCAAAATTCTATGATGTTCTTCTATACTAATCATCGAAGTCTATTTTAGAGTAATGTGCTCTAATCAGAGTTTTCCTAAATCTATATTCCACGGTTTGTACTAAATTTACTCTGATAGAAACTATAACGCCCTGACCACAGAAGCCCAGAGTCGGTGCATTATTATTTATCAATTGATTGATCACAAAATATCAAGCCTCGAAAGATCGATTAGTTTAGTATCCATAGAAGTTATAGATACAATCATAAGGTTTACATTACATCATAAAATAGAAAACTACAACAACATTGTTTCCATAGACAACAATAAGATCCCATAGACTATCCCTATAGGTCAATCATAATATAATTCTTCGAATCCTGGGAAAAATAAAATATAGAAAGGGGTGATCTCAGATTCTCAGTAAGGATAAAAATATAGAAAAAACTTTCATAAATAAGCATAAAAATTTAAGGCAATGTATAAGACTAAAACAAAATCCTTTTAAACATGAATTTCAGCATAATATGGAAAAGATAAAAATCAAATAATTTCATTTACAAATTTACATGGATATTCTACTAGTCGAATAATAACATGAAATATCAATATCCACTTTCATAATTATGTAATGCATAATTCAAGACTTTTATAACCACATAGTCAAGGCCTTGTGCCAAGACTATAAAAAATATTTTTTCAAGGACTTGTGCCAAGACACTAGTTTGTCTCATGAGACCTACTGATTCATCTAGGATCTCTTACAGGCTCCACCCATCACTTACTAAGTCCAATGCATTCCTCATATGAAAATGTATAAACATAACATAAAAATTCGTATTAAAACTAGCTTATGAAATGTCAATACTTTATCCATAAACCATGAATGGTGTAAAAAATAACACATTCACAGTAAAACATATCACAAAACCTTCAATACAATATGGATGTTTTTTATCATAATAAATCAACTTCAAATAAGCTTAAAATCCATCAATGGATGTTGACATAGATGAAATCAAAACCATTTTTTTGAGAAAAATATCTTTCTATTTTGAAATATTTTAATATTCATATAATTATAATAGAAAACATTTATTTTGGAAATATTCTTATGATATTGTAAGTGAATATTTCATGATGTTATAATGGCGGAAAATAGCCTCACCCACCATATAAGTTAAAAAAACGTTCTTACCTTATTTTTGTCGAAAAGGTTATAAAGTACCTTGTTTGGAAAATGATGGAAAGATTCTTTTAGAAAACAAGTAATAAAAAGTAAAAAAGGGTATAAATGAATTTATCCCATATTCTGGTAAATATTAAAAATGTTTTGAAATACATTTTTATTAAAACACGGATGTGGATGATAAAGAGTTCCCAGTAGATAATTACGTATAAACAACCTCATATAATGAAGAGATTGTAAAATTAAAACATACCTTATAATTTTCCTTGGTCAAGGGTAGGTTAACCTCCTATATAATGGTTAAATAATTGTTATTTAATTATCAAATAGTTATATACATTTTTATGATATCATATATGATCTTTTAACATCGCTTTGTTAATAATATCTTAGTATTATCGTCATTTCGAGTGTTAACTGATTTGTTTTCCTTTATATGATTTTTTTTACGTAAGTAATGTTTGTTGTGGATATGATGTATCTTTTTCATATTTATAATTACATTATGTATTTAAAAATTATTTTTAATCAGTTAATGAAAATTAGTCTTCAATGGATACGATGGGGAATGAATCTCATCGTGTTCATTGAGACGGTAATCCATACGTACGCACGAGCGACAATATCATTATTTTGATATTAAAATTATATATAATTGTATGTTATATCATTTATAAAGAATAATTATCATGTTATATTAATTATTTACAAAAATTACACATCATTATTATACCGATCTAAATAATAATGTATTGATTAACATTTCCACCATGACGTGGATATAGTAAGCCGTACATATGCACATATGGTGACATCTCATTCAAAGGATTGATAGAATAATGAATATGGTTGTGCCATATTTATAATAACATCATTGAATATAGAATATATCAGAGTTATTTTTTTAGAATAGAAATAACAAAGAAAGAGGAAGTGGAAGAGGAAAATAACTTGAAAGATATGATGAAATATATACCTCTTTTTCGGTTTCTTCCTTTTGATTTGATCATAAGGGATTCTTAGGTGGGAATTATGACTAAAGTAAGGCCTTTAGGATAAAGGTAGTACATTTGAGAGGGTATTTGGGCAGGGTTTGGCCAATCCAAATGGCTTTGATGTTGTGAATTAGAGAGAAGGGGGAGTGCCCTTTTATAAGAGGGGTGAGGGCACCTTAAGAAAAGCTAGAAATATTATTTTATAATAAAATAATATTCGGTTTATAATATCTCAAAAATGTATTATTTAAAGTCCATGGTGGGTATTGATCTAAAACCACTTTACCAATAGCTTTTATACAGTTTTGAGTAACTATATTAACCTTATATTTTAAATTTTACTCTTAGTTAAATTGTTTGACATTTACCATGTCTCTTTGTATTTTTATATTATATGGATAATAAACATAATATATACTTCCAAGATAACCCCAAGTGGTTCATTAATGATACACCTATCATCACATAATTATTTTTACCTAGCCTTAGATTTTTTGGAGTATAATTTGAATTAATAATATAATATTTGTTTTAAAAACTCTTTTATGTCAATTTTGACACTATTTGGTATTTTGTTTGTCCTAATCCGTAACAGAATTATTACTTAGAAAAAAATTCATAAAAAAACCCTAATATATCATCTAAACCTAGAAAATTTGTGGAATTTATAAAAAGTCTCAAATTACATTTATTTCGATATTTATAATATTAATTACTTTAATCGTTCATTAATTCTGTAATTACTGCATCATCATTGTGTCATAAATAAATTTAATTATTTAATATATAAAAAATATAAATAAAATACCATTATGTAGGAAATATTTTTATATTTATATGTAATATTTATAGTCGAATTTATCTTATGTGTAACCCTATATTAAAAATGGTTTATTTTTTAAACATTGAATTTAACACTTTTAACTCTTCTTTGAATTAAATAATAATAAATTTCCTAATCTAATCCAAGTAGACCTAAAGGATCATATATTATTACTAAGGTTGTTTTTGGTTTATTTACACGTATCCAAGATAATTATGACATTTTTTTGGTAATAAAAATACCATTTTTACCCTTAATTACCCTATTAACTTTTAACCGTGGTAAATAAAAGTAAATAAGTTACAATTCACCAAAAATTATTTTCATCTTATTGAACCACATTTTACTTACTAATATCAACCGTGTCTCTTGGATTTTTGAAACTCAAGAAACAGAAGAGGTAAAATTATGTTTTATGTAAATTTGCAAATGCTCGTAGGAGGTGGGTAAAAGAAGGTAAAAAGTTCAATATTTTTTTATATGAATAAAATTATTATAAACTGAATCCAATGAATTACATTGTACTTATATATGTATTAAGTATCTAATTTGACCTAAAATAAAATAAATAATTATTTAAATAAAAATTCAGTTTTAAACTATAACTCAGTGTTTTTCACTATTCATCAAAAATTCAATTTTTCCAGAAAAATACCAAAAATTCAACTTAACATAATTTTGATACTCTGAATCCAAAAATGATGTCCATTTTGAAAGATAAAATTTATAAAATTTCAAAAAGTGGGTATTACTATTCATAACAGATAGTTTTATTGGTTGTGGTGTGTTAGAACTTGAAGTTGCGTACCACACACGCTATTGTATTATTCGAAGAGAAGCATATCGTGGAAGCTTGGGAGGTTACAGAACTGATGATTAATCAGATCTTTAATAATTTCTGACATATAATATAGGATGAGCTAAGAAATCCATGCTACCTCTTAAATGTGAATAGTGTGTAGCTACTCAAGAAATTCAAAGTAGTTTGTTCTAGCACAGAATATCCATACCCATTCATCAAAACATGTACCAACTAGTCATAATTCCCATGTGGAGCTCCAACCACTTCTTGGATTATTTATGGAGGAGATGAGTATGCTAAAATAACTTTGAGCAACTGATTGGTGGGAGAAATCAAAATTGTCTACACCATGAGAGGAATTCTCAAATATATAATACAGCCCCAAGGATTATACCCCCAACAAATTGAGTACCTTAAAAACTCTTATATATATCATAATCAGGGGAAGATGACATCCAGTAATATAGATGATTTTAATCAGTTGAGTGAATAGTATTTTCATCCTATAGAATGAATCCATACAAATGATTCAATTATGATAAGGGATATATCTAATCTATATAAAATATAATCCTCTTCAAAACATCATTTTCATAGTGTACTTGATAATGAGGTTTATCATTTTTATTCCCATAAATCATATCCCAATGGATGACCATGGTGGAAGATGTATTGGAGTTGTAAACTATGTGTATAAAAATAGGTTGAATTTATAAGATGAGTGGAAAATAATGTCCAAAGATATGCATGTATATGGTAGAATCATACGAATCATATGAAACATGAATACATTAATGATCGCATGACCTTATATAGGTTGATAGAACTATATAAACCATGGAGGTCTCATGAATAATAGGATCCATGGGGAATCTCACCACCACATGATAAGTCACAAGACATGTGATCATGTGACCCTAGTATGGTCATGTGAACTGCATGATGATCAAGTGATCATCCAACCATGCCAGTGGATCATGAAAAGCCTACAAGATATCCCCACATCTAAAGACCTTGGTCAAGCTTCAAGAAATTATTTAATATTATTTTGCAACTTTTTTGAACAAGTGTTGAGAAAAAAATTCATGTTGTGAAATCTCATGAAACAGTTCATGGAAAAAGTCTTGTAAAAATGTTCTTATGATATGTTCTTATAGAGGGGTCTCATGAAAGAGATCTTATGATGAGGTATTTCTAAGGAGTCATGGGATGATAAGAATCTCATTAACTATAGAAATAAAATTCACCTCTGTAATGATCCAATCTCACTCCCCTATTTATAGGATATCCCATGAAATACAAAAGATCACTTGGAAGAGTACACATTTCCCGAGGTACCGGTCTATGGAATCCCCATTAACTCAAGTAGTTGTTTACTCTTTTCAGAACAGATTCCTTGTCCATGTGGATATCTCTCATAAGGGAGAAATTTGTTGATTCCTACCACATTAGAAACATAACATATAGAACTAAAGACAAATTCATTTTTAATGGTTGGGGCCAAAGCCTCATTTATTATTTAAGCAATGAAAATACCTCTTTAACTGGGTAGAGAGAGACCCATTACATAGATCGAAATCATGGATATTATTTTCTCCAAAATACAAGGTAATTGAAGTCATTTGAATCATGCAGATCACATAGCCTTCATAAGAAAATGAAATTATGCGACCTTCGAAAGGTCATGCGAATAGAACATGTGCTACACATGATATTGTTATGATCAAATTAATCCCCATTAAAGAACCATACTATTATTTCAAAGTCATCCTTAAAATCATTGTTGATCATGTGATGGATTCCAGATGATTTCCACTTATCATTTGAATTTTCAATAGATAGATGTCTGACAATCATACAAATACCCTTCTAAAATAAAGGTGAAAAAATCAGAAGCCTCATGCGATGGAGAGTTATGTTGATATTCATATGATGATATCATGTGATTAACGGGACATCACGAATCCCTCTGAAATATCTTGACCCTGTCACATGAGATCATTTTGGAATTCCAATTTCATAATTCAAAGAACCATGAACATATCAATTTCATTAAGTGTTGGCCCTTCATCTCTGCAGAACAATGGTGGGATTATTCAAGAAACTGATCAAAAAAAATCCTGAGATCCAACATAAATAATGTGATGCATCATATATAGGCATAGAAAATATCTATATGATTCTTTCATGGAATAGTGTGATCCCCTATGCTTGTAAAATAAGGAAGAAAATAAGATATGGAAAACAGGAATCCTCTCATATAGGCAGGATACAGTAATTTTACTATGAAAGGTGTTGTGCACCTCATATCATGTGAGGTACCATTGATACCCCACATGAAATGTAACCTAAGTCTCATGAAGAACCCCATACGAGGTTTCTATAATCACAAGAAATGCTTTTCATGGGTATCATGATCTCTTGAAGACTCCAAGACATGTCATCCTGACCTTGTGAATGATCTTTTACATGTCTACATGATTAGGTGAGATCCCTTTGACATGCCAGGGCCTAGTGAATAAGGCAGTTATGTGGTGTTCTATTGATCACTGAATATCATGCGATTCCTCAGATGAAATTCGAAAAGATCATGCGAAGAACAAGACGAAAAACTCCATCCAGCGAATTCATCTAACATCTATGAGATATGTTCCCTGAAATATGGTGTATAAATGGGGTGGTGAGGGTTATAAATTATTTCATTCTCAAGAAAAAATGGGTTATTAAACACATGAATGGTAAAGTCTAATACACAAGAGTGTAAAATTATACTTCTTAGAGTGGTAATTCAAGAAATAATAGGGGTCTTCCACCATGTGAAATCTTGGGTACAACCTATGGGATCATGTAGAAATACTATATTCTTCATGTGATATACTTATAGATCACGTGAAGGAATTTGGGTTAGTATGACAGATCATGTTATGTTGTTTTATGCATATTGAATGGGTCATGAAAATCTTACATACGCTAATGATTGGAAAACTATGAGGCACATATTCCATAAATATTGAAAAATATAGATAAGAAATGTTTGAAAACAGATGTTATAATCTTCATACAATTCACATGACCTACCCAAATCATTCAACACCCACCAGGGCTTATCACCAATTTCATGTGACACCCTCCAAAAATTCCATCAAAATCATGTGTTGACCTTTTGAAATGTCAACCAAGTCTTGTGAAGTCCTCTAGAAAATCCACCAAAGTTATACAGCAGCATGAGGGCATGTCACCCACGTCTTGTGAAGTCCTCCATACATTCCATCCTAGACTTTTTTCATCCTCTAAATAGGTTCCCTAATTCCGGGGATACTCTTTAGAAATGTCAACCAAGTCTTGTGATGTCCTCAAGAAAAGTATACAAAGTCTTGTGAAGTCCTCTAGAAATATCAACCAAGTCTTTCAAAGTTGTCCAGACATATCAACCAAGTCATTTGAAGTCATCTAAATATGTCAACCCAGTCTTGAGAAGTCCTTCCAACATGTCACCTTGGACTTACAAAATAATACTAGCTATATTGATCGAGTCATGTGATAAACTTCAGATAATTCATCCAATTCATGTGACATCCTCTAGATATGCCATCTAGGTCATGAAACATCCTCTAGACATTCCATCTAGATCACACAACACCCTTTGGGAATGTCAAGAAAGTCATTTTATTTCACATGTTCATGTCATCCAAATAATTTTATGCTCTTATTACATGTTAATAAAGTCATACGGAAGCTCTGGGACATGTCACCGATGTCTTACGAAGTCCTTCAATATTTCTAGCTAATCCATGTGATGTCCTCTAGACATGCCATCCAGGTCATGCAATGTCCTCTAGTCATTGCATCTAGGTCATGTCAATCCCTCAATTCATATCAATAATTTCATGTGATTCGCCCAAGCATATCAACCAAATCATGTGATTCCCTACATACATGTCAATCAAGTCATTCAGTAGCACTATGATATGTCACCCAAGTCATGAAAAATCCTATGGGATTTCTAGAAAATTCAAGAATCATCCTCCCAGAATTCCATTCAAGCCATTCAACATCCTCCAGATGTACCATCCAGGTTATGTGATACCTCCAGTCTTGTCAATTAATTCATGTGATACCCCTGAGCATGTTGACCAAATCATATTATTCCTTCCAAATGTGTTTATCATGTCATGCGGAAACACCAAGAAATGTAAACAATGTCTTTTGATGTTCTTTTGGCTTTCCAACTAGATCATCCTATGTCCTCTAGACATGTCAACTTTGTTCTTGAAATATCTTCTAGACAAGCCATCTAGATTATGAAATGTGATCTAGACAAGTCAAATGGATAATGCGATTATCATTGGGCATATCTGTTAGGAAATCCAGACATGTATAGACATCCTTAGACATTATATGTGGACACCAAAGTCATATTAGACAAAAAATCAGGACATGTTAGGTAAACAATCAGGACGTGTCCGCTACACACCCCGGGACATGATAACATTGCTCGGTAGACATAGTCTGGTATACCCTCAAGCTGAACTATGTGAACTCTGACTCCTATCCAAGAAGGATATGTAGGATTCTTTCCTATGCGCCGAGCGCCAATAATAAATCTACCACAATGTAAGTCCCTCCATGTATCTGACACTAAAACCCATGGGTCCCATACTCTTATATGGTTTCGTCTCCCGGCCTCGTCCATTAATATATTGAGAAGCTGACATAACTACGATAACTCTAATTCATTCTACAAACATGATACATGGGGTGCCTTGATAAGGCCTCAAATCCATATCAAACACCCCATTAGGGTCTCCCAAGTTCATAATTCTTTAATCTATAGGTAATGAGACTGATCAATACTTATCCCATATTTCTCACACTGATTATGGATCTTGTGGACTTAGGGATTTTCAATTATTATATCATTTGCATCATAAATATTCCCTATCTAGGGATACCTCAGTGTATACTCTCAAATTAGTGGATTGATATGATTGTTCTCATATAGTGGAATCCAACTTATGGTATGTCTCGGGGGTGAGATAAATTATGATGACTTTTATTCCTTCTATAATCAGGATATGTACAACTCCTTCCTAAGGATCAAGCTCTATACTGAGTCCATAAGTGTCCTCATGAAGGACCTTTATACATGATGTTAGGATGAAAGGTGGAGATAAGCTATGTATGTTTTGATTCTTGATAAAAATTGGTTACGTAGGATGCCTCATGAGGCTTTAATCCCATCCTTGAAATATCAATATCCTCTTGGGATGGAATTAAACTCAAGTGTTCCTGGTTATATGGATTCAAAATATAAGAAGATTTACATTTCTAAGAAATAGAGGATAATTGATGAAGAACCTCAGATACAGATAGATGGCCTCATTATCAGAACCCCATTTACACATGTAAGGATTCAACACTTGATAATTCTTTTAGGGAAACTAGTCCTATATTGGGATTAGGAAGAGATTACCGAACATAACTTAAATTTATAAGATAGCCCTATAATATGCAATAATTCCCCCCAAAATGGTGTGATGAGCCCAGCCTCCCATCCTATCGACCAATGTGAGTTCATAAACATCATTGGTCTAAAACGCCAATAGACAGTATTCTTTTGGAAAGAAAGTTTGTACTCAGTTATGAATATGGGGACCTTTGGGAGTTTCCATTATGGTTGAATGTGGGGAATATGATGTGAATGATTGTACATACACTAACCCCCACACCACACAATCAAATATTGAGTGAAACCGCACATGTTGTTTTCACTAGAAATAGATGAATTTATATTAATTAAGAAATAGGGTAGTATACATATTACCTTGTGAATATAAATATATAAATTTTTTAAAAATACTTGTATTTTTTTTAATATATATATATATATATATATATGAAAATGTATATGTTTATTTACATATTAATATACATATATAAACATTTTAAAAAAACAAGCTTGGATCTTGATATATATATATATATATATTTGTGTGTGTGTTTGTGTGTGTGTATTAAAATGTGAATATACATATATAAATGTTTAAAAAACATATATGGTTATATATATATATATATATATATATATATATATATATCTGTGTGTGTGTGTGTTTGATATGTATATTTGTTTGAAAATATTATAAAAATAATTTTTTTAAGAAGATTTGTAATATATATATATAAAAATGTCAATATATACTTATAAATTTAAAAAACAAGTAACAGTTTTGAATAAATTTCATATATATATATATATATAATGTATACTTTTTAAAAAAACACGTAAAACTAAATTTGATGTAAATATATTTGATTAAGAAATTATATAATATATATATAGTGAATGGAATCAATAGTACTTGGGTGTTTTAAAAGATGATGATACAATCAATTTAAAGAAAATGTTATTTGTAATTATTTTTTATAAAAAATGTTATAAATATTATTTAAATGAAAATTAAATAAAAAATAAAAATAATTAATATTTATTAAAAACATAGATAATAATAATTAGTAATAAACAGTAATATCTTGTATAAAATATAAAAAAATACTAACAATTATTTAAAATTGATGGAAAATATAAATATATTATTAATTTAAATAATTTGATTTTATAATTAAATAATATATACTAATTAATAATTAATTACTTAATATCACTAATAAATAGTAAATATTAGTGGTAATTAAAAAATATTATTAATAAATTGTAAATTTAATATAATTACAATAATTTTTAATAAATTGTAAAATAAAAAAATCTAAAATAGTAGTATTTCTAAAAAATAGTTATATAGATTACAATCTCAGTTGTATTTGATAAATAATTAGTATTAATTATTAATTAATTATTTCAATTAGTAAAAATTAAAAAACACTTATAGTAATTTCTAAAAAATCATATCTTGTATTAAAAATTAATAATAATATCAAATATTAGAAATTTAAAATAACAAGTATAAATATAGTATTAATTAAAATAATTAGTTTTAATAAATAATATGTTGTAATAATTAAAAAATAATTACTCAGTATTAGAAATTTTTAATATTAATTAAAAAACATTATTAACAATTTTTAAATGTTAATAGAAATAATAATTTTTGATAAATTGTTTAAATAATAAATATTTAATAAAAATTAGAAATGACTAAAATATAATAATATTTTTTAGTTAGTCACAATGAGTAATAATTATTCTTATTTCAATTGTTTTTGTAGATAATTATGGACTCAAAAATTAGATATCTGATTCTATTGTGTGATTGTGATTAGATAAATCCTCAGAAAACCCATTAGATATGGTATAAATTCGGCCTACACGTAGGGTGTTAATTCATTTATATCATTTTCATCATCAAATTCAGAATTTTTTTATAAAGGAATAATTAAATGTCAATGTATGAAATGTGATCTTTGGAGACTAGAATCTTTTTATGATATTGTACTTCATGACCTAATCTCATGGAGAGAGAAGGGGTTGAGAGTTTCTCTTTCTACGGAATCGATGTCTTGGTTTTCAATCCATGATGAACTCCAACATGTTCGATTACATAAATCCTACAGATGTCTTCATTGGGCCCTCGAAGAAGACGGATGGTGTCTTTGGCTTGGAGGAGTTGGTGCCCCCGGTGTGCACGGATCTGTTGAAGGTCACAAGCTTTGATAGGTTATTTCCAAGATCCAGATGCAGTGATTTTTCTCCTCATAATCGGATTTCTAGGAATGGTGCGCTTGCGGTTGTTGATGTGAATCCTCGGCTCTTTCAGGAGAAAATCGATTATTGTAAGTTTTCTATTTTTGCAAGACTTACATTGAATTTGAATGTTTCTAGGAAATTCGAGGATCTTCGGAAGCGACTTCAGGAAATTTGGGGTTTCAATGATTGGCGAATGGTCTCGCTTGGTATGAAATTTTTTCATTTCACTTTTTTCTCATTTGACTTGAAAATAAGGGCCTAGATCGACAAATTTGTTAAACATAAACCTGGGATCCTGAGATTTCAGAACTGGGACCCTTGGTTCGATCCGTTTTTTGCCAAGAATATTGTAGCTCAATCCTGGATTCGAGTGAAAGGATTGAGTTGGGTATTTTGGCACCCAAGCATTTTATGGGATATTGTACTGGTGATTGGGACCCCCATCATGATTGACAAGGAAACATCATCAGTTTGATTTGGTCATTTTACTCGCATCTTAGTAGAGTTTTATATGTCTTTACCTCTTGTGGAGACTGTGTATCTAATAGCTGGTGAGTTCAAGTTTGAACTTGATATCGAATATGAACATGTTTCATATTTCTGTGTCAATTTCTCATCAAATGGGAATGTTAAGGTGAATTTTCATCGAGGATTGTGATGTTCTAACTGTAAACGTTATGGGAACCTTGTGGGGAATTAAAATTTATTTTACCTAGGGCTTCTGAAAGGAAGGGTGTTCCTGAGGATGTGAAGGTTGATCCACCATCACCCATCAAGGGACCTATGTTGCGTGGAACCTCTAGTACCAATGCAGGCCTGGTTTCTTTTGTTGATTTTGTGGCTGGTAGGAAGCCATATAATGATAGTCTTACAATCAACAGTAGTGGAGGTGTGATGCCTCATTGCATGCCCTCCACTCATGTTGTACCTGATATCCCTACTAATGGAAAGACCTATATATTCGGTGATGACTGTTCTAACGGACATGAAAGTGATATCGTAGTGGATTCTGTGGTTCATTTGGAAGAGCAGTTTTTTTCCAAGGGAAAAATCCGTGGTTCCCTTCAAAGGGACTCTGCTGGGCATATGATGGCTGCACCTGTGCTTGATTTGGTGCATGCTACTGCTAAGAAGGGGACAACACCTGCTGTTGATTCATCTTCTATTGGGTAGTTGGAGACTCAGCCTGGTATTTCTGGCGATTCAGTGATGGAAAAATCCTCTTCTCAAGGGAAATTTTTCTCCAAAGGAAAAAATTGCTTCCTTACAAGGGGCCCCTGATGCGCATATGTTTCCTGCACCTATAGTGCATTGTGATTTTGAGCAGGTGACAATGCCTGTTGTTGACCCATCTTCCATCGGGCATTTGGAGACACGGTCGGTTGCTGGATCAGTGCTGGATAAACCCTCTTCTCAAAACAGCCCTATAGATTATGTGTTGCCTACATCTGGGAATATACATTTGGAGCCAGTGGCACTACCTACTGCTCCTCATGACATGGGGACAAAGAGGCATGCTTCTTCTCTGGACTCTAAAGATGACTTGGAGGCTCCATTGGAGGCTCATCTGCATTATCCTATGAGGAATAATTTTTTTATTGTGTTGGAGTCTATGAACTATCCTGAATTTGATAGGCTTTACAAGGAGAGAAGAGAGAGAAATGGTGATAATGTTTTAATTGATACATTGGAAAACATACCTAATCTGTCCAAGCAGGTTACAGAGTTATAGTTAGGGTGGATCCATAATGAGGAAATGCTGGGTGAACCTGTTGGTGGAGTCATGGATGATGTGATGACTGTGGCTAAGCTAGACAATAAAATCATTGAGATAGAGACTACTGAACCACATGATGCATGGAAGAACCCAAATCAATGGCAGAGGTGACGACACCCGAGAGACAGAGGTGGGCGTGCACTTGGTGGTTGAAATAATGGATAAGATTCTTTTTCCCATTTGAGTTGTTTGATGATGTAAGTCACTTGTACCGTGAACTCTCTATTTTCCTCTATTATTTTCATTTATAATAATTTTGTTGGGCCATGGGGAAACCTATGGTCTGGAGTTTTCTTATATTGTACTTCATTTTCTATTTTTAGGTATTCAGAAATATTGTATATTTTTATAAACACAGTGAATACAATTTATTAGAAACTAAAAAAAATCTAATCCATCATTTGGAAATTTTGAACATAAGGTATCTAGACCATCTATTCAAGAAATAACAACTCAGAATGATATTCTATATGTAGAATCTAAACATTCTCAATTTTAAAATGTTTTAAAATCTTCTGAGGGGGACTTATATATGTGATTTCATATGAGAATAACTAATTATATTACTAAATTTATGGTTATTAAATAATATTTTAGAATGTAAAATAGTTACCTCATTCAAATATTTTCTTTGATTAAATTGTTGTTTCCTGATGTAAATACATTTCCTGTATGTTTCTATGAATGTAACAGGTTAGTCTATAATTTGGATCTTAGAAATAAAAAATTACAAGCATGTTCAAATGAATGCATCTTATATTATGGTGAGTATGATTCATAAGTGAATTTTAAAAAATATAGAGAATCTAGGTATAAAGAGGCACAACATAGAAATTACATATTTCCTATGAAATAGTTTAGGTGTTTTCCAATTACACATCATTTAATATGTTTCATTATGTCTCACAACATAGATTCATTGATGACATAACATATATAAAATATTTACATTATTAAAAGCTTAAATCATCTAAGGAATAATGATTCATGGCAACAGTGTGATCAGATGCATCCTTCTTTTACTTCAAAACCTTATAATATTCGGTTGGGTCTTTCTCACTACCATAGATCGTGCCTTAGCCAACTCCGGATTTTTTCCTTACTAAATAGAATTTATAGATAAAATGTTAACATTTATCAGTGCTAGCTAAAATCATTAATAAAGTTATATTTTATCAACACTAAACAAACACTGATAATGGTGTGCCTATTATTAGAATATTTTTTTGTTATAATAAAGGGGGATCTTTATTAAAACTATTCATAGTGCAGATGAAAACATGTAATAAAAAATATTATTAATATATATAAAATTCCAATATTTACATTCAAAATTTAATTTTTATGTATATACATCAATTAGAAAATACATGTAAATAATTTATATAAATAAGATATACTAAAAAATAATAATTCAAACAATTATATAAATATAAATGATATATTTTTTATATTTGATGTTTGGACTTATATATTTATATCATTTTCTATGAACTTATATTTGTATTCATTATGTAGTGTGTGTGTGTTTTGTGTATGTGTATATGAAGATGTTGTATGTGTATAGTTGTAGGTATGTGTACATATGTGTGTACATATATGTGGGATATATATATATATATATTGAACATGTGCACATGTTTAAGTATAAAATGTACTTAAATAGTTAATTATAAAATAATATAAATATTTAATTAAAAAGTGTTTATAAAATAAAAATATATTTATTTATTTATTTATTTAAATAATTATAAAATTATATTAAATTTAAGAAAATAATAAATATATTTATGATATTTATAATTATATGTATTTATATATTAATAAATATATATGTATAGAAATATTTATTTATATATTAATATATATATATAATTATTTTTTAAAATATATACAAATATTTATAAATATATTTATTTATAATTTTAATATAATAAATATAGATATATAATTTTAAAATTATAACAAATATATATAAATAATAATTATATTTATTATATTTATAATTATATATATTTATATATTAAAAAGTATATATAATTATATAAATATATATATAATTGTATTAATATATTTATAAATATATACAATTATTTATATAGAAAATGGGGCTGGATTAAGAGTGTTCTTCTCATGGTGACTATAATGAATAGGGATTGGATCGACGGTGATCGACATGGATTACTACAAAAATCTGTATGATGTTTTTGTTGGTTACATGAATATGGTCAAGTCCCTTACGAAGTTAAGACCTGATGTTTTCATGATGAATGAGGAAGGAAATCTGGACGATGGCTTACTTACTTCCTTCAAAGGTAAAGCTACATAATGAATCATCATTAATGGATGTGTAGCTCATATATTGGAAGATTTTATGGAAATCACAAAAAACATTGGATCTATGTAAGTACTCCATAATCACTCGTATCTCATTGGGGAAGGCTAATATTTTTTGGACGAAACTGGATCTGATTTGTAATCTATCTGTGATTTGGGGGTTTTCAGATTGGAAATGTATATCTTCTAGAAATGGATTATATCTCCTTCTTTTTCTATCTGTAAAATTGAAGCATAATTCTTGGGAATTTGGATCAGTCTAATTGATACTAGGTTTGATAATAATTCCTAAATAGAATCTCATTTTTAATCATAATTGTTTCAGAGAAACTTGTGTTCAGGTATGGGTGAAGTTATTCAGGTTGAATTAGATTCTATGAATCTCAATGATTTTGTTTGATATTTCAACCTCAGTTGGGATGACGATAAATATGTACAACACCACTAGTTTTACTTCCATTAGTCATTATGAAAGGATTATGGTTGAGGCAGAACTTATCTCTAACTTAATAGAGAACGTGATCCTTTCTATCCCCAAGGATGAGGTTTATCAAAGTATTTATTATGAAAAGATACACATGTTTTTTCCAACATGGGGAATTATTTGAAATTCATTGTCCAATTGCTGATAAAACAACTTGTTCTCAAATTTATATAATAAGGGACTATATTTATACCTTTCGGAAGAATAAATGATGAAATAAATGATATTATCACTGTTGGAAATCAAAATCTAGGGTAACAGGCTGCATGTTTCTCTACCAGAGAATCATCAAAAATTATTGAGATGTTAAAGGATATAGGTGAGACTGTTGATAGGGGAAACCATTTAATGGCATGGAAAATATGTCGGACTCTAATTATTTTATTTCATTATATTTTTTGATAAATATTTTATTTCCAAGTCTCATGGATCATACATGAAATAATGGGTAGATATCACAGTAGGGACACAAGACTTAGAGTATCCAGTTCATGAGGACATGGGTCTTATTAATGCACCAAGCAAACTGACCATGAGAATTCAGTAATGGAATAATTATATTTTTAATTAATTCAGTAATATCTATTAGCCTCTATCAAAGGAAAAGTAAAATCCAAGATGTTAGAGGCTTATCCTAAAATTTAAATGTTGATTCCCATGAGGATTGATGATCATTTTATTTTTTCTCAACCCCCTACTTATACCTTAAAATTAGGTACCACTCTAACACTGGAAGTTAATAATAAATCATCATCAAAATGAAAAACTATTTCAATGGATATTGATGTTTTCCAATTGGTTTCTCATAGGAAATTCAGACCGAATGAGCCTATGTCTGATCATATCCATGTTTCATTAACTAATTCCCCTACTAATCTTCATATGAATTATCAAAAAATGTTGACTAGACTTATTTTTTTTAAACATGAACCTTGGATAACGAACTCCATATATAATTAGTTCATCCATCAACAATTCAACCTAAGGTTTTTGGAAATATAGAGGGGTTTTACCCATCCAAATTCTCCAACCATATGAAATTTTATTATGAATCTTTTATAAAGGCTTCAATCAAATAATGTAAATCAATAAGGGAAAAAATAAAAACTCCTTGAGAGGGTTATAAGGGATAAAGTCACCCTCAGGGTCTTAATAAATAAAGGGAAAAATGGTTTTAATTTGTACTTGAAGCCACATTTACCGAAATGGAATCAGAATTTTTTTGGCTATAAGAACTGCCTCTAGTCTACAAAATGTTATCGAAAAATATTGAAGATCATTGTCAAGATAATATAGGGATGGATTTTCATGATATATCCTGGGAATACAGGAGTTTCATCATTTTAGAAGAGGCCTCTAACTAATCTTTAGATAATGAGATAGAGACACCTCTTTGAAAAAAACACGGTGGATAGTTTTACAACCAAAAGGAATAGGTAGACATAATAGAAATTTGGGTTCTAGAGGGAGTGGGAAAACAATATCTCTTGATTTCCCAACTTTGGAAATTTTATTCATTTTCAATCCATATTTTACCATACTTTTTCTTATTGGATTACTCTTTGTTAATAAATTTTGGGTCATGGACAAGGATCACCAAATGCCTGGAAGAACTACCTTGTTTATATAAAAATATTTATAAATACATTTATTTATAATTATAAAAAGTAATTACTATTTATTTATTTATTCAATTATAAAATTAAGAAAAATTTAATTATTATATTTATAATTAAATATATATTAATATATATATATATATAGAATCATATGCAATTTGGGGTATAACCGAGTGGTGTGACACGCCCAGATTAATTGCATCCAGAAAAATGGCTTCGATTCTTAGGCACTATAGTGTTTAGCCCTAAATTAAATTTTAGGGTTTCACTATGAGTGGTATCATCTGATTCTAGTAGTTTTCTTCCCACTCTATGGAACATTATGTTCATTGATGAGCCCCTACCATTGGAAGGGGGTAGAGATGTTCAGTCAACGTCAACTGACACTGGAGTGAGGTGTGATGATCCCCCAACAAATGGCATGGGGACTGGTTGTTCTGCCAGTTGATGCTGCCATGGTGGTGGGGGTAGTGGGGTTCAAAGATATACATTACAATATGTGGGTGAAGACTCTCAATGGTTCTGACACTGGCTATATAGGTTGTTACCTATAATGTCATTGAGGCCATACATGTCAAGTGACCTGTGATAGGGGTGAAATTCCTCAATTGAAGGAGTTGGAAACTAAATGCACATAGTGGTGTGTAGACCAGGAAATGGGTAGGAAATAATGGAAACCATTAGGGCATAGGTTGTGATGGGATCCAACATGGTAGATCCAGCACCAGATAGTGTAGGGAGTGGACTAGTGGCATCGATAGTTTCAATGTAACGACACGACCTTCGACGATGTTCCTTCATCGAGCTTCAAGAGGCTCTTGTGTAGATTTCATCAATTAGTAATAGCCATTTAGGGGTAGTCGTTTTCAATGTAGGGACACCTATGTTATGATGAGGTAACAATGCTCTATTGGTGGATGTTGATCATGATGCGAGATGCAGTAGAAGGGTTTGTTGTGATGGAAATTTGGGCTTAGTGTTGATCATTCTGAGTCACTGGGTCATATAATAAAGGGATTGTGGGGCCTTGTAGTAATAAAGGCATTGCATGGACCATTTAATAATGGATTGATAGGTTGGTTCACCCCTTTGGCGGCTTTGACCTTCTCGTTCAACCTCTAGATGTGGGTGGGTGTTTATGCATCCAATGCACTGTGGGACCTTGCTGTTGGCAAGGGGCGGTGGAATGTTTGGAACCCACTAAATGGAAGGGGATGTCATCTAGGAAGTATTCATCATTGATTGGGGTGTATTTTTGATGGTGAGTCATGATAGTGTAAACCAAATGGCGGTGGCTTGTCCTTCTGAATGCAAGTCGAAGCAGGGAGACGATGCCCGACCAGGGATGATAGTGGAGAATCCATGATGGCTATAGGTTATGATCAAGTGGATGATGGTTTCAGTGAAGATGATATAGCAGTGGGATGCAAGAAGCCAGCCTATTATATATTAGATGAAAATGGTGAAACTCTTTCGACCAGGCAATGCTGGTAATTGACGGTGGGGTATAGCAGTTTCATGTTGTCTATCTTGACACAATGATGTTTGGCGCTGATGTGGTAGTGGGTGTGGTGACTACCAAATGTTATTGGTGAACCCTTTCTTGATGGAAGGGTGGTGGTTTGGAGTTTGTGTGTGTCAACTTTATATAGAATCTATCACAATAATGGATGGTAGGTTTTCCATCATTGAATAGTCGGGGATGGCCGTTCGGTGGTGAAAAAAACTATAGTGGTGCATGGGTGATCTAGGATGGTCATGTTGGTTTAGGCCTTTCAAGGAATGATTTGTATTTGTATTCAAGATAATATAATATGACGTCTATGGGCCTATATAAAATATTAATAAAAAAGTGGAAATGATGGGTGAGTTATCCCTTAGGGGGCTATGACCTTCACATTGGCCCATGGGTGAGGTGTGTGTGTGTGTGTTTCTCTATAAGTATACCCCAAAGAACCTATAATATATATATATACTTATCTAATAATTTATATATATACATATATAATTATATATTAGGTAGATATTTTTGGGGTATAATAACATATAACACAAAAACACTCCCACGTACGCTAGGTCATAACCCGTCCATAACCCCCCAGGGATCAACCAGACAAGCCCTCATCTTTATTTATATCTATCTATCTGTTAAAAAAGTTGCATTAATGTTTCCCTTAAATACCCCCACTATTAGGTGGGGTCTCATTCTCACGTCATCGCCTGTTGGCACCGACCACACCTTCTGGATGCTAACCCCCAAATGAGCCTTCCCACTTGAATCAAAATCGTTGCCTAGCACATATCCGGGCCCTTGGAAACCTCTATTCACATGACCATCATCTGCAGTCGGTTCACCATGCATTGAAGTTTTCTCCTGCCCATGTGGGCATGCCAATGGATATAGAGGAGTTGTAGTCATCGTCAATGGGTCCATCGTGACCTGGTTTCCCAACGTATTAATAAAGAAGATCACCAGACCCTAAGGAAACCAACCATGTTGTTCCACACTGATCGCTGTCATCAGTGAAAATGTGTCACTCTGGAAGCCACACTTCTCACACCCAGTGACGTCCAATTCCACAGTCAGTCTCCATCTCTGATCAAAACCCCTGCAACACCCACCCAGTACCGCCCCTTCAATCCAGTGGGGGACCATCAATGACCACCCACAGAATGCGGGCACAACTATTTTTTTATAAGTTTTTTTTAAAAAAAATTGTAAAACATACTGGCTTAATTTTTTTTTTAAAAATACCCCTCAAAGAAGGAATCCTTGATTCCACCTTTGGGCCCAAGTGAAAGGCGGCATCCGCGATGCATCCTTTCCCCTAAAACAAAAAAAAACTAATATTTTTATTTTTATTTTTATTTTGGTTTGTTTATATATATATATATATCTTTAAAACAAACAAAAATAAAACTAAAAAAAATTCAGCAGAATTTATCCCCTATTTAAAATCTAGTCTTACTGCCATTACTGCAGTTTGGATTCTGGAATAAGCTCTTACTAGGGGCTCCCTTTTATAAGTTATCTTATCCTGAAAATTATTCTGCATTTCTAATGTGGGATTCTAGTTCTCCCTTTCTTGTGAAGAATATTCTGCATTTTTTAGGTGGGATTCTATTTCAAGTACTTGATTTTGAAAGAATATAAAATATAAACTATAAGAACAATATAAATGAAACATAAAACATTGATTAAACATATAAAAAAAATTTAAAAACAAAAATAATTTCTTAAAAAATGATGATAAAAAATAATTAATAAGATTTCAAAACCACCCACTTGAAAAATTAAAATGTTTTAAGTGTGTGACTTTGAAAGCCTATAAAATATAAACTACAAGACCAATATAAATGAAACTTAATACATGGATTAAACATATAACAAATAGTTTAAAATAAAAATAATTTGGTAAAAAATGATGATGGAAAATAATTTTTATGTTTTCAAAGACACCTATTTGAAACTTAAAAATGATTCAAGTACGTGACTTTGAATGCCTATTAAATTTAAACTATTAGACTGATATAAATGAAACCTAAAACATGGATTAAAAATATAACAAATAGTTGAAAATAAAAATAATTTCATAAAAAATGTTCATGAAAAATAATTTATAAGCTTTCAAAACCTTCTACTTGAAACTTTAAAATGATTCAAGTATGTGGCTTTGAAAGACTAAAATATAAACTATAAGACTAGTATCATTTAAAGTAACAACTTGGATTAAACAGATAATAAATTATTTAATTATTAAATTAATAGTATTAATAATTAATTATGTAATAATTAATTAGTTAAATAGACATTATTAATAATTAATTAGTTAATTAGAAATTATTAATAATTAATTATATTTTTGTTAACCAATTAATTAGTAATATAATTATGCAGTATATAATAGTTAATTAGTTAATTATTAATATAATTATAAATAATATTTATTCATATTAATTAAAAATTAGTAATTATTCCAAATTATTATATAATAATTAGTTAGTTAATTGGTAATATAATTATTAATTATATAATAGTTAATTTATTAATTAGTAATATAATAATAAATTATAATTATTTATTATAATTATTAATTATAATTAATAATTATAATTACTAATTATAATTATTCATTATAAATACTAATTATAATTATTAATTATTATTTATTAATCATTTATTAGATAATTAATAATATAGTTATTAATTATATAACTATTAATTGTATAATAATTATTTAGTTAATATGTAATATAATTAGTTAATTAGTAATATAATTATTAATTATTAAATAAATAATTAGTTACTAAGTAATATAATTTTTAATTATATAATAATTAATTAGTTAATTATAAATATAATTATTAATTACATAATTTGTAATTAGTTAATTATTAATAATTAATAATCAATTATATAGTAACAAATTAGTAAATTAGTAATATAATTATTAATTATACAATAGTTAATTAGTTATTTTTTTACAGATAGAGCCAATGCCCTTTTTATAATTACTTAAATAGTAATATAATTATAAATTCAAATTATTCATTATAATTCTTAATTAGTATTTATTAAAAATTATTATATAATAATAAATTAGTTAATGTGTAGTGAAATTTTTAATTATATAATAGTTAATTAGTTAATTAGAAATATAATTATTCATTATATTTATTAATTAATAAATATTAAAAATTATTATAAAATAATTAATTAGTTAATTGGTAATATATTTATTCATTATAATTATTCGTTATTATTATTAATTATTAATTACTAATGTAATTATTAATTATATAACTATTAATTGCACAATAATTATTTAGTTAAGTACAAATTTTAAATATTTAATTATAGAAAAAATAATTAGTTAATTAGTAATATAATTAGTTAATTAATAATATAATTAGTTAATTAGTAATACAATTATTAATTATTTAGTAATTAATTAGTTACATAGTAATATAATTTTTCATTATATAATAATTAATTATTTGATTAGTAATATAATTATTATATATATAATTTGTAAATAGTTAATTAGTAATATAATTATTAAATATATAATACTTAATTAGTAAATTATTTGTGATAGATATAGACGAGACCCTTTTTATAATTATTTAATCAGTAATATAAGTATAAATTATAATTATTCGTTATAATTATTAATTTCTATTTATTAAAAATTGTTATATAATAATTAATTAGGGAATGGGTAGTATAATTATAAAGTATATAATAGTTAATTAGTAATATAATTAATCATTATAATTATTAACACGTAATTATTAGAAATTATTATATAATAATTAATTAGTTAATTAGTAATATAATTATACATTATAATTACTCATTATAATTATTCATTATAATTATTCATTATAAGTATTTATTATAACTATTAATTATTCATTATTCATTAAAATTATCAATTATAAATTAGTAATTTATAATTATTATTTAACTAATTGAATAATTTATTATATGTTTAATCAATTTTTTATGTTTCATTTGTATTGGTTTTATAGTTTATTTTTTATAGGCTTTCAAAGGCACATTATTGAAACATTTTTATGATTCAAGTAGGTGTCCTTAAAAGCATATAAATTATTTGGCATAAACAATTTTTATATATTTTTTTATTTTCCAATATTTTTTATATATTTAATTTATGTTTTGAATTATATTTATGTTGGTCTTACAGTTTATGTTTTACAGACTTTCAATGTCACGTACTTGAAACATTTTTATGTTTCAAGTAGCTGTCTTTGAAAACGTATAATTTATTATCTATCAACATTTTTTACGGAATTCTTTTTATTTTCAACTATTTTTTATATGTTTAATTCATGTTTTATGTTTTATTTAAGTTTGTATGGTAGTTTGTATTTTATAATCATTCAATGTCACATACTTGAAACAATTTTAAGTTTCAAGTAGATGTATTTGAAACCTTATAAATTGCCTTCCATCGACATTTTTTAAGAAATTCTTTCTGTTTTCAACTATTTATTATATTTTAATCCATGTTTTAAGTTTCTTCTATATTGTTATTATATTTTATATTTTATAGTCTTTCAAAGCCACGTACTTGAAAGAGATTCCCACATCAGAAATGTAGAATGTTTTGCATAGGAAAGGGAGAACCAGAATCCCACATCGGAAAGGCAGAATGATTTACGGGGTATGCCCACTTCTAAAAGGGAGCTCTGGGTGAGAGCTTCTGGCAGAATCCAGACTGTTGTAATGGCAGTACTAATGGCTTTTAAATAGAAGATAAATTATATTGATTTTTTTGTTTTTTTAATAAATATATATATATATATAAACTAAACAGAACAAAATAAAAACAATTTTTTAAAAACATTTTGGTTATAAGGGAAAGGCGGTATTGGCGATGTCGCCTTTATGAAGTATTTTTAAAAAATCTTTTAACCTAGCCTGTTTTAAACAAAATATTTTTTTTAATAAAAATTATTTAAAAAAAACTTTGGGCACAACAAAAAATGGTTGAAAATACTACCACAATGACAACCATCCCAATTTTTAATTAGGAGACCAAATATGACGTGACTGAGAGTCAAAACCAGGCCTCTTGGATCCACCGCAGAGGTCTTAACCAATCATCCAAGACCCCATACAGAAATTATATATATATATATATATATTATGTATTAATATTTATAAATAAATTATTTATAATTATAAATATATATATACATATTTATTTATATATTTTAATTAAGATTTATATATTACAATATATATATATATATATATATATATATATATATATATCTAAATATATTTTATAAATATGCTTTATATAACTTCTAATAAAAAATGAATCTTATTTTTATAATCTTGTATCTAAAAATTATCAAATAAATATTAGTTATAATATTTAATAGTTTATTTATATACAATAATTACAAAAATGTATAATAAATAAGATAAATATAATATATTTATATTTTATCTAAACAATTATATAATATATTAATGAATTTATTTATTTAGATAAATATAAATACATATTTATATTGATATTAAATCAATTAAAATATATGTTCTTGTATAATTTCATGTATGTATGTTTATTTTCATATATGTATGTGTGTGTGTGTAGATCTGTATGTGTATATATGTATATCTGTAATTCACATAAATGATTTGAATTCACTTTTTTCTATTTTTTAATTTATTTAACTTTATTTATTCATTTATTATTATATATATATTAATAATGTTAAATATATATTTAATCATTTGGTAATATTTATTACTACATATATTTATTTACTATACATGTAATATTTTCAAAATATTTATAATTTGTATTGATAATATTCAGTATTTTTTTATGAGGTTATAAAATTTAAAATATGTTGGATATTTATATAATATATATATATATATTTGAATTATTATTTTAATAATTTTTAAATTTAAATATATAAATATAAAATTATAACTATAAATAATTTCATTTAAAATTAATTATAATTTTTTTCAAATGATTCAGGCGTAATGAACCCTTTATTAACTGAAGAATAGGGTATATAGAAGGAACTTACAAGACATGAAAACCCCAAATCAATATAAAAGACATAAAACTAGAAAAATCATGTTACTTAAGAATGAGTACTCGCGTTATGGTGAGGGGAGAAACCAGCTCAGCCACAATAATTTATCCCTCTTCTTCATGTCTTGACCTACAACGATGGACCACCTCTATCATTTTGAAGTCCAACATCAACCAAGGACATCTTTTCTACTTCTTCAAAAAAACTCATTAACTTTTTAACATCCTCCTCACTACTTCTGAATGCTAGATAGTCAATGTTATTATGATTACACAACATCAAATGCGGTTTATCCGTCATATATTGTATAAGATCAGAGTCTTCTAAAAAAACACATATTTTTATTTATCTAACTTGAGGCTCTCCAATTTAAATAGATCGGGATCATCATTATCATGTCCATAACCCACACGACTTCCAGGAGGAGCCGCAATACTTATCTCATTCCCTTCATAAAATTACCACCGTTAAGCCAAGAATAATGCAACATCTGTATTATGACTACCCCTATATGAAGAAGGTTTTAAGACGACACTAGGTCCATTCTGATCCACATATTTCTTGCTGAAATAATCAATAGAGCCAGTTCTGGTCCTTTTAGAGTCAAACATCCTTAAATTCATTGGTGTTACAATAGTGGTAGGAATCATTTCCCTAACATTAATAGCCTTTCAAATCTATCAAGGTCCTATAAAATTATTTGAACCACTATAGATAGTATTATGAGATATTACTTGAGGATTTACACTATGAAAACTCTTGGGATGATGAATTCATGATCATCTTGGGCAGTGAGTGTTTATGGAAAATTTTCTCAAGTTGGAAACCTTCCAAACCTTAATTCACCCCCACTTATCAATTATTTTATTTCAATCCCTTTTAGAGCCTACCAATAATAATATTAATTAATATTTGTTTTTTGAAATAATATAAATTAATATTAGTTTATTTTATATGGATATTATGACAAATTTGATATTATAGACACATATGTGTGGAGTTAACCTATTACGCACATATACATCCATTTCCTTTGTCCCTTTAGAAGTGTACACACACATATGTGAAAAAAAATTATTTATAATAAATAATATCATATATATTAATATATAATTAGTAATTAGTTATATTTATATTACAATATTAATTAATATAATTTTTTTTATAAAAGTAATTAATTTTAGTTTATTTTATATAGAAATTACAATAACATCAATATTACACACATTGTGTATAATTGGATATACGCATGTATGTTTTGAATTCATTTATTGTGTATGTGCACACACAAACATATCATTGGGTTATTTAGACACATACACACATATCTATATCTGATTAAATAAGTACATATACATAAATCATTAATTGAAAATGAAACTTTAGATATTCAAATGATTTTATAAAATTAACATATATTGAGAATTTCAGTAATTTTATTTTTAGATATTATTTATTATTATAGTACTAAAATTATTAATTAATATTTGTTAATGAAGGTATATTATAAATCTCTTTTATGTATACAAATAATTATTTATGAATATAACTATACATTATTATAATTAATGATATTCTTTAAGAAATTTTTTTTAATTACTATTAGAAGTAATATTTTTAATTATTAATACTAATTATTAATATTTTTTATAAATCAATAAAATATATTCATATATAATTAAAAATTATATTTTATTTAAAATCGTAAATCCATATAAATATAATTATTTTAATTATTCCTTTAAATTTTATATCTTTATAATTTATAATATATTGTGAAAATATTTATGCATTTATATATTTCATGTAAATAAATACCTAGATTATGTAAATGATACTATTCAATATGTGAAATCACTATTGTTTATACATTTTTTAAAAATTTTAAATTTGTATTAATATTTTTTCTTTAGTTTAAAGTTTATCTATTTTTATTTACTTGAAATTATAATGATATTTTAAAATCAATGTTTGTGATTACATGTGATCTATTTCTCCCCCATTAACATCTTTGTTTTTAAATTCTATATATTGATCACTTCTATATTGGGTTTTGATATGGGAGAAGACTCTCTTGGGACCTGAATTAGAGAAAGAGATCTATATTAGGTTCATATAACATAGAAAATATTAATGATAACCCACTTTAGAAAAATCATAACCATTAATAAACCAATTTATGTCTTTAAAATCATATACATCAATATGATTTCCTTACACAAAGATGTTAACAATAAAATGAACTTTTTCTATGAAATTGTTTTTACGCTTTATTTATTTTCTTAATATTATTATTACCAAATCACATAGGATATATATGAATAAAAATGTATGGATTTTAATCGTATGATAAAATAATATGAGGATGGGGTGAAAATGTTCATCATGTTTTCAAAATATCATTCATATTACCCTTCCCAAATCCCTTTTCCAATTTTAGGATATTTTTATTCAAGACTAATTTGTCAATTGGAGTTGAAAGAATACATGACCTATAATGAAATAGACTGAAGTAATAAATGTTGGAATAAGCATGGGTAAAAACTGAATGTGTCTAGTGACTGTGATAATATTGTGTTTTATATATCATCTGATATAATTACCAGTGTGGATAATGATTATGACCGTATTGAGAATGTGATTATAGGTGTGAATGATGATAAAGATCTTGTTGAGGAAATGAAAATGGCATTTGAAGATGAATTTAAAAATTGTTCAAAATTGTTTGAGAAGTTAAATAGTGTTGAAAAGGCATCATTGTATGCTATTTGTACTCAATATACAACATTTTCATCCATACTGAAGTTGTAAAATTTAAAAGTCGGTAATGGATGGTGTAACAACATTTTTACTAAATATCTTGAATTATATGATCCTAGAAGATAATGATATTCCATAATTATAATATGATTCTAAAAAAATACTACGTTCAATGGGTATGAATGCAGGAAGAATACACACCTTTTCAAATGATTTAATTCTATTTTCAAGGACCGTAAATCACTTAAAAATGAAGAAATTGTGGTTCTTCTCGACACATGAACGAAACAATTGGGTCAAATAAATGTTTTAAAGGGATTTTAATTATTCCATGGATTATGATCCTATATATAAGTGAGGATTCATCAATATGATTGATGTGAAATACATATGTATGAAATAAATATGGAAAATTACATCACCTAAAAGACTCTCCTCAATGGAATAGAATTGATCATGGGTATACTGAATTTGAAAAAGAGCTAAGAAACCTTTGTCTTGAACTATCTATAGATGGAGTGAATCCTTTTCATTTCCAAAGGAGCACTCACATACATAGTAGTCTATGTGGGTAAATTATCACATGCCTCCATGGTTATGAATAAAACGAAAATACATTATTTTATCTCTGCTTATATCTGGGCCAAAATAATCGGGTAGTGATATTTATGTTTATTTGGATCTATTTATCAAATATTTGAAATTATTATGGGATTCTGGTATTGCATTGTATAATTCTTGCAAAAAAAATATTTCGCATTGTGAAAAATGTTGTATGGGATGATAAATTATTTTCATGATTAAGTTAATTTTTCAATATATACCATTAGAAAGCCCCAAGGGTGTCCAATTTTTGAATAAGGAACATAGTCAATTAGGCTGAAACATTCATTGAAGATTGTGTTTCTAGGACTTCATATATTTTTACCCCAATAACAAGTGTACACATCTTTGATTACATCATTAAATGGGAGTTTTATAGAATGTACAACACCTTATCCACTAAGAGGTGATCCAATTTTTGAGAAAGTAAAATATGTGGACACTTATTTCTGTATAACATTATAGAAAAACCTTATGAAAATATGTTGGTAAAATAGATTAGATTTTTTTAATTGCCTTACTAGAATTGTTTGTACCTCTGGATTTTTTTGATGTCATGCATGTGGACAAAAATGTATGTGATAGTGTCATTGGAACATTAGTAACTTCGCCTAGAAATATATAGGATGTAATTAAGGCTATGTAAGACATGATTGAAATTGAAATACAAGATGAGATGGCACAAGGGAAGGGTGAAAAAAGAATTTTATTCCTCCAACTACATGAACTCTCTCATAGTAGGAGATATATATATTTTCTAACTACTTGATTGAAGTAAAAGGTTCTATAGTTATTTTCAACAAATATCAAGAATATCATGTAAATAACTGATATAATGTTAATGGATTTAAAATCACATGACTTTCATGTTTTGGTGCAATATATAATGCTTGTTGCTCTATGTTGAATTTTTCAAATGATTTTCTATCATATATTAAACATGATTTGTTTATTTTGTTAAATATATATGCAGTATAGTTATAAACCAGCATAAATTTCTAAATTGGAAACGGTAATGGGTTCCATATTATGTGAATTAGAGATGTTATTCCCACAAACACTCTTTAATATGAAGGTTCACTTAATGGTTCACTTATACGAGATATTTATCAACGTGTCCATATACATTATAGATTGAGGTAACCAATTGAATGGTATATAACGATTTTGTAAGGGTATGTAAAAAATAGAAGTCATCCAAAAGGTATTATTGTAGAGGGATATATTGTTGATAAAACCATTGAATTTTGTACCAAATACATTTCTAGTTTGGAAATCATTGGCCTATCAAAATCTTATCACACTAAGAGAGTTGTAGGTGAAATAATTTTTGGAATATATATTGTCCGAATTATGATTACAGATTTGGATAAAAACCACCATTATGTTATTCAAGAATGGTTTATTGGTTTTTCGATATGTTGAAACCCACAATGAAATTATTAGGAATTTGAATCCATCAAGGGATGAAGGATAGATAACCAATACACATAATCAATAGTTTATATGATTTTTTAGACCATATTTTTAATTAGTCAACTAACAATATGGATTTAATTTTTAAAAAACATCCACGGATATATATAGGACTATGTGTGAATTTATTATCTTATAATGGTTATGTAATTAATGGTTATACATTCTACAAAAATGAATATAATTAATGCAGTACAATGAAAAATATTGTAGTTACACTTTTGGACGAAGTGGTAATGTATATGGTACAAAAGATGGAAATCCAATTTACTCAAATATTTCATAATTTTTCATAATTAAAAAACCATGATAGTTGGATTATAAAACATTCCTCATGAAAATTTTTCAATGAAAGTGTATTAATAATAGAATTGTAGTTAAAAAATGAATTAGGATTCCAGAAAGTGGATTTCAGTATAGAAGGATATAAAGAAGAACTATTTATAAGGGCCTCACATGTAGTATAAGTATTCTAGTTTCTGATACTACAAATTTATTGTGTTCAATTATTCTATAATTGAACAAAATCATTAACGGTTCATATGTCAATTCAACTAAATATGGGCCTTCAATTGAAACATTACAATAATTTCAAAGTGATCCTAATGTAGAAGGAGTCTTATTTGTTGGAGGATACTGCAATTAAGTTATTTACATACATGATAGAGGGGATAAATCCATTTAACCTTTAAAAGAGAGTGTTCAATAATCATGTTATATATTTTTTATATACATTGTGTCTTATTATACTATTATCTATTAACTGTCTCATTTACATGATCTAAATTAAATGTTCAACCATTTATATAGATAATGAATTATGAAAATTTTGATGATCCAAATCATGAGGAACAACAGGTTTCTCAAAATTGATTATGCTCCCATTGAAAAAGAAAACAACCTTATGAAAATTAAGATACTACCAATCCATATAAAAAATATATTCATGATTTTGAAGCTAAGAATATGGTAGATGGTAAAAAAAGTTGTCCCAAAAAAGAAGCATTATAGTATGATAGAGTTAGAAAAAAATTATTAATGTTAGAAACAAAGGCGTCAAATTAGAGGTGGGGTGGAATGCACCCAGCCAGCCTATTATCCTGAACAAGGTAATATTCAGTTGTTTCATTGGGCTCTCCACTCTCAAACACAAGTCGATTGATATATAATCATTTCACTATGTTTTTTCTACACTAAATACAATAGTTTTAGAATATATTAGCGTAAAATTATGATTTAGATTATTTATTTTAATAAAGAATAAAATAATGATACATTAACTTAGTCTTCATTATCACTTAAAGAGTATATTTATAGTAGATGACTCCTAAATTAAATTTATGTTAATGCTCACCAGAATGGAATGTAAAGGCTTTCACATAATTCTTAAAAATTTAATCTCAAATATTATGAAGGTCAAATAAACCCACATCCACCACAGATGTATGCACACCTAATAAATGAACATGTGTTGGATGTGTTTATTAGTCATCGTGAGGAGAAATATTTTCAGGATTATTGTACGAGGTAATACATTTCTTGATAATATGTGTATTAATCACTTTGATTGATAATTTTTAATTTATGAAAAAAAATTGTGGGATAAAAATAATAAATAGGTAGAAAAACCAACATACCCATACCATGAACAAGGATGGGGGTACACTTAATTTGAAAAAAAAATGGTATGTGTTTTAAATCTATGGTAATACTTTTATGTGACAAGAAAAAACAAAATGATTATGTTCCTCTATTTATATGAAAATTGATGAATATAAATCCAAAGCATCTCCTATCCCATTTAATATTCTATAGAAGGTGGAACGTGTAAATAAAGAAGGGATACTAATGGACGAAAAAAAGTGTGGGAAACATGTTTAAGTATAACCTAATTTTTTTTCCTTAAATCAGTATTAAATAATAATGATTACTTATTAACCTATATTTCTTTTCATACATTGAAACAAGAATAATCATTAGTTTTACCCAATGATCATATGCAATTAGTGGCCTTGAAGTGGAAAAAATATTTTGGCGATTTCATACGTGTGGGTTTTTTTGTCACCCAGAACATATATCGAGAAAAGAATTGAACAGCGGGATAAAGATATGAAAATGGAAGAGTTTCAGCCATAGTTATCTACTCTTGATAAAAAATTAAATTGGAATTAACGGTTTCTAAAAAAATGATATAGTAAAGAATAAAAGATAATAAACAACACAAGAACCATCACAACTTGATGTCCCCCTACTCTCACCATCATTGAGGTGAGCTATTCCCCTCAAAGAGCTATCTTAGAAGAGGTAATAAATATTGTCATAATTGATTCTATGAAACATGAAATGGAAGGACACTAATACCTTCACTTTAATTATATTCTATATGGCGGAAATTTCTATGATTTATATCAATCAACACCCACCCATTTTCTTGTTGTGAGGGGTATCACACACAATATCCATGAAGATATTACACATAACAATCAACTTCCAAAAGTTCATGTGAGAATGGTGATTAATGTAGCTCAATATCCAAGCACTGAGCTACCTATTCCTCTTGATGAAGTAACTATTCATAGATTGAGAAGGTCATTATAACATTCATAGTGTTAGTATTATATATTGTAAAATAACATGTCGACAATGAGGTATTCATTTCAAATTTGTTTTTCATGAAAAATCATTAACAGTTAATAATATTTTTATCCATTGAATGTTATTATAGAAGAACAAAGGTAAGCGGATGAAACTGAAGGTAAAATCAAAACAATCAAAAGGATCAACCAACCAGTCAAAAGGATATTCACAAATTACTATTACCCTATACATTCAACTTCCACATTTATTAACATTAAAGGTTCTTTCTGATACATTGTTCACAAATGGTTATATGACCATAAATTATTGTGATGAACATATATACATAGAGTCCATTATAAACAATATTGTTCTTGAGAATATAAAGGAAATAATCACACATGAAAATCTCGGTGTCTTAGTTTTAAATATATATATGAGGTGTATTTTCATGATTTGTGTGTACAATAACAGTCCTATAATTTTAATTCTGATCGAAAAATATTCATGTTTTTTGATGGTGTATATATGAATACACTTTGATGGGGAAACAATATGAATAGAAATATTGACTCTTTAGTCTTCACATCTCTTCTAGACAAGAATAAAAATTTAATCCAAATAAATTTGAAATAATAGAGGATAAATTGGCCTCAATGTTTGAGAGAAAACATATAGAAATTAGATACTTTTTAATACTCATGATACAGGGGTAAAAACTACAATTTAATCATATTAGATATATATTCCTTAATTTCATTAGTTATTCATCTTTTAGGCTTCATTTGTAACTCATTGTAGTCAATTTGGATACTCTAATGATCTATTTTTTTGGAATCAATGCATGGATACCCAAAAAAAACATCCTCACATGATGACTTTTATCAATTTTAAATACACTACAGGCAACATTTTATGACTAAACATAAAGTTATACATTTTATATTCTATTTTAATGAAAAAAACAATTATGATAGGGTGATGTTTAAATATCTTCAAAATCATGGAATTAGGACACTTCATGAATTAATGTAGCCTATCAAATTCTAAAAGTTGATAAGTATTGGGGTATGCATAACAATATTTCACTACCAATGAATATATCAAAACAAATTAAGTATTTTTATCAAATTTTTTTTAGTTACTAAAACAAACCAATGGAAAATATTATAGTTATTATGTTTACATATTTATGAAAGATATTTTATTCCATAAAAAACATGAATCTATAAAGAGGTATTTTCAATGATAATTACAATTTAATATAAAATATTTATTAATCCTTTGTTTATTACAATTTTTTAAAAGTACCAAGATTATCAACAGTCCAAAAATTCCCAATATGAAATATATTTTTTTAGAAATAAATGGGAAGTATACCTGATGTAATAATGTTTATATACATTATGAAAAGATGGTTTTATTCTAATTATTTAGTTGATTTACCCATTATTTTATCTTTTTTTTATTAAATTTCCTTATATTTTTTAACTGATACTATAATAAAATGATCTAATTGTATGGAGTTTCCTCCCCTGATCCATTAAGGGATCCTCCTCCACATGATACCGGTTTATTCTTTATGTTTTTATGACTATTTTTTTGGTGATAAATTTATTATGTGTGAAATTATGTATTAATTTTATGTTTGATTTTTTTAAAATTTTTAATTTTTTTAGATTTCTTTAAAAAAGAAAATATTTTTATTAATATTAGTAATTATAACAGATTTATATATCCACTTTAATTTATTATTTAACAAAATTTTGTGTAATATTTATGATATTTAAATTCATTGTTATTAATACTAATTATTTGTGATGGGTCATCCATAAAAAATGTAATTGTGACGCATTTTCATTGATGGATCACTAGAGATGGAAACCCATATCAAATGTATTTTTTGGATGGTAGTTAATTAATAATGAAACATAAAAACCATAAAACTAAATAGTTTTTGGATTAACCATGTGACTATTTAATCATGTAGTGTCAAAAAATATCCCTTATTGGGAGAGAAAAATCTATGACTTTTTTATTTGTACAAATTTTTGACATTTGATGTACATTTAATTAAAATTTATAATGACTAATTCTATTTTTAATACAGGTTTCAAGAGTGGGAAAAAACCAAGGGGGCTAGCTTAGTCTATAAAATAACTAGGGAAGATATAACTCAAACCAGCCATCAAATAAACACCGAGTTGTATTCTTCTTTTTTACACTTGTCCATTAAATGGAATTTTTATGAAAATATTCTATATTTTGAAGGGAATGTATTGAATAAATGTGGGTATGGTAATAAATCTAATTTTTGGATGATACTTTAATGACTTTATAATCTTATTTTCAACTATACATAATTTTTTTTCTCTTTAGTGTGTGTTTGTTTCTTAGAAAATTTTAACATCAATGTCTTCACATCTAGTGGGTAAATAGAATGTTAATTTATAAGTATTTAAATTGATTTGAAATTTATTTTATTTTTATGACTGATAAGTTATTTGACTTTATCTTTCAGAAAATTTTGTTTTATGAACTAGGAGAGGGGTTTGATATGAAATATCCTTGTTAAATTGAAATTAGAACCTGTGTAAACTAAATATTTGAAATAAAACATAGGTTAACAGAGACCCTAGGATAAAACTGAATTTATTTTAAAATATTTAACATTATTTATCAGAAAAATATTATAACAATCCTAAGATCATAAGAATTTGTTTCTTTGAGGACTAGCTACATAAGAAACATATTTTACAACCCTTCTAAACAATTTCTCCATAATTGGGCCACAATAGTCACCCTTCAATAATACATTTATGTTATACTCTTCTACATGACATGTGGAAATGAAAACATAATAAAGGAGTGGGATCAAATTCTCAACAAGGGTAAATGAAAGTAAAAACAATCAACAATCATAAGTTATCATAATTAAAGCATAAGGGTATAATCTAGAAGTGTAATAAAAGTATACCTAAAAATAGATTATACATCATCATATAAGGATTTTCATAATATAAGATATAAATAAAATGAGTGTGAAACCATGAGTCAATAAAAATGATCCATTAGATCATAATATAATAATGCAAAACAACTTTCAAATATTTGTGCAAACATTAGTATAGGTAACATTACTTTTATAACCCACAACATCATTTCCAACACTTAAGAAAAACTAAAACAAACTCATGAATACTTATCCCATGAATTATTAACTTTTAACCAATGAAATGGATGTAGATATTAGATGCCACCCATAATTTATCTATACATACATGTACCATTGGAAATCAATCATTATTCATGTCGTAAAAAACCCATGGGAAAGAAAAATGGTTTTCATTACTCATATAATACAAAACCCCGGGAAAGAAATTGGGTTTTATTTATCACATGATAAAGAACCATGTATATAAAATTGGTTTTATATCCTTTGAAAATGGATTTTCATAAGGAAAATATTCATCATTTCATCAATAATCGCAACATTATAACCCATGGAGAATACATGTGTATCCAAATATATTCTAAACCTTTATAGGAAAGTAAACTTCAATAAAGATAAAAATTTATATTTTATTTATAATTTACTTAAAAAATTTATATGGTAATGTCACTAATTTATTAAATAAATTGATTTATATATTCTATGTTAACACCATTAAATCAATGAAAAGTAAAACAGGGGATTCAAAAATAATTGGAATTGGGAGAAAATTTATACTTATTCATGATAAATTATTAAGTAATAAAAAAGAAGTGATGGATCATATCATTTATGGAAAATAATATTAAAAAAAATTCAAATAAATATAGTGGATGGAAATATTTTAAGAACTTCCTCAATCAATCATAATATATGTCAAATAAAAATTTATTTGATGAGAAATTTTTTTAAGTGAACTGGAAAATTAACTTTGGAAATTAGAAATATCCTTGATATATTGCAATCATTTTTAATGGAATATTTTATAAAATACAAATAAAAATAATTTCATTTTGAATAAATTAAAATGTTGAGGTATTTTTTCATATAAAATAAATTATTGGAGGGAATATGCGTTCACAAATAAAGAAATCCTAAAAGTTGTCTTTAGAAAAAAGGTCATCATCAACAGAAGAGTTGTTGGGTCACTTAAAAAATTTATATTTTAAAAAGGATAGTTAAAATTTTGAAAACATTTACCTTTGAAAAAGAAACTAAAATTTTATTTCATTGGAAGATATAAATTCTACCAAATTAAATTTAGGGTAGAATATAGAAAATTTGATTTTTAAAGGAAAAAATTTCAAATATTCTAAAATTTCTATTGAAAACACACATCATAAAAAGAGTATCGAACATTACATCTTTTTTAAAGAGTAAAAGTAAAATATTGAGGTCTCGTAAGAAACCCCATAACTAGGTTTCTAAATATAAATGATAAAATTGAATAAGGAGTGTAAATAATCATTAAATATGATGATAATTATTCACAATAATTATATACTTTTGGGAAAGAAATTGATTCAATATAAAATATTTGAATCAAATGTACATTATCCTTCAAAGAGGTTGATAAAGAGATATTAAATACATTCTTTGTCACGAACCAAATCTGGTCACTGCCAAAAATGGCACCAGACCCAGCCCGTGACAAGGCCCGAAGGGCGTTCCCTATCTCCACGGGCTGGCATAAGTGCTCGGGTATCATTTACCTTGGATTGGGAATGATTTACCCGAATATGTATAGATAAAACACCCAAAAGATTTGATAAAAGGAATATGATAAATTCATACCAACAAGGTTTATAAAAAAATCTATAACCGAATACATAAGTTCAAATGAAATACAATAGGTCCAATGACATAATGGAACAGAAACAAAATAGCCCCATGGAATCCACATGGCAAGGGGTCATCACCCCCAAGGATGAGGACTGACACCCTGAACCGCCATCACCCTTAGCCTTTCCTTTACCTGGTTCAAAAAAATTATACATACACCCAAGGGGTGTATGTAGGGTGTTAGCCTAAGCCTAATAGGATACCACCCTATGATTCCATGTTGCATGAAATACAAGGTGAAAAAGCAAACAGTTTTAATATGCAATGAAAAGCGGTGACAAATTCCAAGAAATACAACTTTAAATTGAAAAAAGATTTCAAGATAAAACTTTCAGAATGTTAACAAATTTAAATAGGCATGTTATATACTGAAATATATTTCCAAATACACCCAAATACATGGTAAAATACCAAAAATCCAATGAGCAACAAAATCAGGAACACCCCTTGGCACTAGATAGTCTCGGGCCCCATTTTCCTCGTACCTCGGTGTAATGTAACCATAGTAAAATCTGTTCTCATGCACGAGCCACTAGTAGGTAACATACCCATAACCTAGTGGTCCCCAATCATCATCTACATAGTTTATTTAGAGTTTCCATTATCCAAATGCTATGTGAAAAAGGGAAAAACCTCATCTAGTCCATTAGTCGTACTAGTACAAATCCGCACCACCTAGGTACCCGGGCTTCCCCTTTTATGCTCAATCAATTTCAGGATTTAACACATATCCATTTTAATTTAAAACACCACTACTGGTTTCATACACAAAATACAGTAGCTATCGTATTTTATACAACTTAAAACACAAAACAAACACTTTGAATTTGAATAAATCAATTTCTCAAAATCTCGTGTTGTTTTGCACACAAAACCCCTTAAGAAACCCACTTGTACACTATGTTCACACTTGTAAGTTACCAAAACAGTAAAGGCATTCCAATAAATTTCAATGAAAAAAAAAAATCAACTTTCGGGCATCCCCATGTTAAACAATAAGTGTTAACTTTGTAAAACCTTCATTTTCACACAAAAGTGGAACCAAAACTTCACTTTCTATACAAACACAATTAAAACCAAATTTTTCAGCAGTAACCGAAACGGATAAACATTATAAACAGTATTTTATTCCTTATTACAGATCAATAAAAACAACTAAGTATTTATAGGGCATCCCCAAATAAACAAATAAAACATTTCTTTGGAAACCCCCCAATTTCAAACCAAATTGGCATTTAAAATTCAATTGCAACAGAAACATCATTAGAACCAATTTTTGCAGAAATAATAAAATTATATAAATCTGAAAATATGATAAATATAGAGTGCTAATACACAAATATTGCATCAACATTGGAATCACCTACCAAATCAAATGAAACCATTGAATCCTTTGTGCGAAAACACAAACGCACTACCACCGCACCCCAAGAAGGGTAGATCAAACCTAAAAATAAAAAATTGGACCAAGAAAACACACGGTTAAACCTTAGGTTCAAACCCCTACCCCCTTCTCATTTTTCACTTCAATGAAAAGGGAGGAAACCCTAAAAAATAGAATGAAACCCTAAGCGATTTGAAAGGGGAAATGAAATGGACTAACTTACTTGAGAAATATTGAATGAATCTCCCCAAACCACTAGTATCTGAAATTGAAAACTGCCAAAACTCAGGGGATGCTCGCACAAGAATTAATAGGTCATTTAGGAACTAGAATGGGGGGAAAAGAGTATGAATTGAGAGAGTTATGAATAAAAGAAATTACCTCATCAAATCTGGCCGAATTTAGAAACCCTAAGATGTTCGTCCCTAAATCACAACTCATAATTGCTCCAAAGACGGGGTAAAGAGGCTAGGAGAGTGGCGGGGTGTATGGGGCGCATTGGAGGCTTAAAATCACCGAACAATACTTAAAATTGAATAAGTTATTAAATAAATAATATTATTTTTTAAAACTGGATATGGGCTTCCGGGCAGGCCCAATCCCTTAAATAAAACCAAAATAAACCTTGGTTATGGATTTCCAAAGGCTCCAAATTTTAATTGTGGTGTTAATATATCAGGGGAGGACATTTAAGATTTGTAATGAGTGAAAATACTAAAAATTAAAAAGTTATAAAAGAAAAAAAAATATTTTTAAATCTGGAATTGGGCTCACGGTTTGGCCCAATTCATGAAAACTCACCTATTCTCCATAAAACCTTTGGAAACCCCCAAAACAAAGCATTAATGGAAATTAAAATAAAAATACATTTAAAATAATCTATGTATGTGACAATTCTCCCCACCATGAAAACTTTCCACTCTGAATAGTCATAGTAAGGCCAAAGCAACAACCAAACCCAACTGAAAAACCAAGCATACACCACTTTACTAAAATAATCAAGCACATTCATACTTTATCCAAAAAATAAAACTCCTCAAACACTATCCGAACAAGACTCATGCAATTCACCCAAACAAACAACTATTTCGAACAATGTTACATTTATCTTACATTAACTAAACCATTGGGCGCTCTCCAGTCCCAAAGTTTACTCAAGAAAGATGTTGGTAGCGAGATAGATCTGAATGAGAATATCTACATCAATCAAAGACCATGGAAAATCTAAGTTACTGGTACAGGGGGACACAAATACGCTCCCCACCATAAGAGACAACCAATAATTTTTTTTCCGAGACAGAATCAAGAGACTAACAGGGGGAGGCCTAAATGGACTCACCGGTACAAAGGATATACTTCCATTGAAAATTTACAAACAAACTTATATAGGACTCATAGTGGGTCTCCCCAATATAATAACTATCCATCTTAACCAACCAGCACTGGCCGGTAAAGAAAGACACCAAAATTTAAAGATTTGGGGTGACCACATGGTTAGTTTGCACGGTTTGGGAAACCATACACTAACAGTGGGGATCCTTCTATCCACATGGTTTTTTGGAGAATTGTCACTATGAACCAAGTGAAAACCGTGTTCTCAAATAGTCTAGACAAACTTCAAACCATTATCCAAATACTCAGTGGAAACCAAAGGAGGAGGGAATAACATTGGGCGATGACATGGGTGCACGACCCTCCACCTATTTCCACCGAACATGGACAACAGAAGAGAGATTATGACACCATAGGTTTAAACTCTTCCTAACATTCATACTGAGGATATGACTTTGTACAAGGGTTTAAACGACCCTGTGATTTCCCCAGACTACGAGCTAGCTTCTCTCTGAGACCTATGGATGGAGCACAAATGATTGAAACATCTTCGGCCTCACAGTTAATATTTGGAAACCCCATGAATGATAATTCTTCTTTTTTTGCAACTAACAACTATAACACAATCCCCAATAAGTTTTCCAAGACATAACACATTCCAAACTCACTTTAACCTAACTCGATATTTCAATGAAATAAGGCCTTAAAATATGCACACATATCACTCCTTGTTTGTACAGGTGAGAAATAATAGAAGTAAAGAAAACCTATACTCACCTTCGTCAAAAATGGAATATTTTAAAGCTTTTTTCTAAGGGATACATTCTCCCAACATAACAGATACTCTCATATGATTGCCCAACTTTCACCATTATGATCAATCGAGCCCACGACATCATAAGGAATCAACGAACATGACCATTGCGACTGATATAAACAATGCACTGAGAGGGACCTTATACAACATCCGCAAACAACACACAATTATAGAAAGTGGCCACAATATCCTATCATGACCATATTTCCCACACCAGTGGTTTAACATGAATTCTTGAATCAAAGAAACTTCGATGAACCCAAAGGTCCTCTTAGACACCATCATGACACTCATCCACACTAACAACCCTAGACCACATCCACCTTTGACGTATCAGAAAACTTAAGAAACTAATGTCTCTTTCAACCATCCATGATAACTCTCTCGTTACAAGAGGATCTAAAAATCAATGAAAGGAAAGGGTGTAGAATCAATCTAAAAATATCAAGAAAAAGAATCCTTATATTGATCAACTGGAGGGTCTTCAAAAGGAAAAACCATCTGAGTTTCACTTTAGTTGTACACTAACACTTAATGGGGCGTACCTTATCCAAATATTGAACCAAAGGACCCAACCAAGATGTTCCATCAGTCACGATATACCACAATAAAGATCCAAATACATGAAGGGAACCACCACAAAGGCATCCCAAAGCATTTTTCAAAAGAGACCACTAAATGTCCCTACAACACAGCTCCCTGACCAAACACAAACCCAAAACACAATTCAAACAGGAGGGGTTGTTGGACTCAAAACATCACACAACATCAACATTATAAAAAACCCATAATAAAAACTATTCCAAACTATTCATCAAGATATCATGTTTTTCTTTAAAACATTTCTTTGAAAACAAACTGTTTAGCAGTAATGATATCCACCAATGGTACCCCATGGGCCTCACACAAGCATGTTTTTGTGCCACACCTGGCGCCCTCCTCATATCCGTCCCGGCACTCATCAAGAAATGCCATCAACCATCTATCATCCCATATAACCCCATGCATGTGGTTACTCAGGGAAATACTAAAGGTTAAAACAAATATTATTTCCACTTTTTAAAACCAAAATGGTCAACCAACACATCCTTTTATTTCAAAACTGCTAACGAGGAGATCAAAATCCCAATTCAAATATTACTAAAATTTTCAGAAAGACACAAACATTTATACAAGAACTCAATTTCAAGATATTCACATCAATTTCAAAACATCTCATCCCATTAAAGCACCCATTCATTGTTTAGAAAACTCTATTGGAAACACTTTCCAAAACCAACCTCAATATAGTTCATGCTTTCAAAAGAGGTGTAAGCACACCATTTTCCATTTCAAAAAAATTATTAAAATTCAGTTCCACCATTTCATTAACAAAACCATTCCCTCATTATTTGAAAATCATTTCAAAAAAAACTTTACGCTTCTTAAAACCAAGTTACTTTAAAACCAATGTCGAAGATTTCAAAACTATAGAATAGAACACAATGTGAGAGGAAACTAGTTTCAGTGGGTGACTTAGACATATGGTTGGTCAACATAATCCAATCACTTCACAGTCACAAAAAGTGTACTAGGGAAGATCCCTGGCTAAATATGGCTTGACAGGCCCTGCGAGCTCACTGAGACCATTAACTTAATTCTATTTTCATTTCCCCTAACCATCATCAAACCAAGAAAACCAAAGGACGTAGATAAAACCTCACATCTAATGGAAACATGAATCATGTCATGAGGTGTGGTGATCAGGCACACTACCCATACTTAGAATACCAATTCCCTAAAATCTTAACTTCATACTATCCTGACTCTTCCCCAAATAACATGACACAAAGAGTTAACCTGAACCTCCTCTGATACCATTTTGTCACGAACCAAATCTAGTCGCCTCCAAAACAAGCACCAGACCCAGCCCGTGATAAGGCCCGGAGGGCGTTTCCTGTCCCCACGGGCTAGCATAAGTGCCCAGGTAACATTTATCTTGGTTTGGGAACGATTTACCCGAATATGTATAGATAAAACACTATAAAAGATTTGATAAAATGATTCTGAAAAATTCATACCAACAAGGTTTAAAAAAATCCACAACAGAATAGATAAGTTCAAATGAAATAAAAATGTTCTAAAGACACAATGGAACAGAAAAAAATATCCCTATGGACTCCACATAACAATGGGTCATCAACCCCAAGCCGTCTCCACTACTCCACCCCACAGATGAGGACTAACACCCTGAACAGCCATCACCCATAGCATTTCCATTACCTGGGTTAAAAAAGTCTACTTACACCCAAGGGGTGTATGTAGGGTGTGATCATAAGCCCAATAGGATACCACCCTATGATTCCAAGGTGCATGTAATACAAGGTGAAAAAGAAAACAGTTTTAATATGCAATGAAAAGCGGTGAAAAATTCTAAGAAATGCCACTTTAAATTGAAAATATTTTTCAAGATAAAACATTCAGAATGTTAACAAATTTACATAGGAATATTAGATACTGCAATATAATTCCAAAGACACCCAAATACATGGGAAAATACCAAAAATCCAATGAGCAACAAAATCGGGAACACCCCTAGGCACTTGATAGTCTCGGGCCCCATGTACCTCGTACCTCAGTGTAATTTAACCATAGTAAAATATGTTCTCATGCACGAGCCACTGGTAGGGAACATACCCATAACCTAGTGGTCCCCAATCAGCATCCACATAGTTTATTTAGAGTTTTTTCTATCCAAATGCTATGTGAAACATGGACAAACCCATCCGGTCCACTAGCCGTACTAGTACAAATCCGCCCCACATAGGTACCCAGGCTTCCCCCTTTGTGCTCAAACAATTTCTGTATTTAACACACATCCATTTTAATTTAAAACACCACTACTGGTCCCATACACCATATATAGTAGCTATCGCATTTTATACCACTTAAAACACACAACAAACACTTTGAATTTGAATAAATCAATTTCTCAAAATCCCTTGTTGTTTTGCACACAAAACCCCTTAAGAAACACACTTGTACACTATGTTCACACTTGTAAGTTACCAAAACATTAAAGGTAGCCCAATAAATTACAATTAAAACAAAAAATTAATTTTCGGGCATCCCCATGTTAAACAAGAAGTGTTAACTTTGTAAAACCTTCATTTTCACACAAAAGTGGAACCAAAACGTCACTTTCATTACAAACACAATTAAAACCCATTTTTTGTAGAAATAACCAAAGTGGATAAACATTATAAACAGTATTTTATGCCTTATTATAGATCAATATAAACAACTAAGTATTTATAGGGAATCCCCAAATAAACAAATAAAACATTTCATTGGAAAACCCCCAATTTCACACCAAATTGGCATCTGAAATTCAATTGCAATAGAAACATCATTAGAACCAATTTTTGAAGAAATAATAAAATGATATAACTATGAAAATATGATAAATAAATCATACTAATAAACAAATATTGCATCAACATTTGAATCACCTACCAAATCAAATTAAACCATTGAATCCTTTGTGCGAAAACACAAACGCAACACTGTCGCACCTCAAGAAGGATATATCAAACCTAAAAATAGAAAATTGGACCAAGAAAACCCAATGTTAAAACTTAGGTTTGAACCCCTACCCCCTGTTCATTTTTCACTTAAATGAAATGGGTGGAAACACTAAACAAATATAATGAAACCCTAAGCAATTTGAAAGGGGAAATGAAATGGACTAAATTACTTGAGAAATCTTGAATGAATCTCCCCAAAATACCAGTATCTGAAATTAAAAATAGGAAAAACTTAGGGGATGTTCACACAAGAATTATTAGGTAATTTAGGAACTGGAATGGATAGAAAAGATTATTAATTGAGAGAGTTATGAATAAATTAACTTACTTCATCAAATCTGGCCGATTTTTGAAACCCTAAGATGTTCGTCCCTAAATAGAAAATCCTAAGAGCTCCAAAGAGGGGATAAAGAGTCTGGGGGGCCAGCTAGGTGTTAGTGTCACATTGGAGGCTTGGAATCACCTAAAATTACTTAAAAGTTAATATGTTATTAAATAAATATAATTAATTTTTAAAACTCAATATGGGCTTCCAGGAAGCCCTAATCCCTTAAATAATAACGAAAATAAACATTGGTTATGGATTTCCAAAGGCTTAAAATTTTAATTGTGGTGTTAATATATTAGGGGAGGACATTTAGGAGTTGTAATGAGTGAAAATATTAAAAAATGAATAAGTTATAAAAGAAACAAAATTTATTTTTAAATTTGGAATTGGGCTCACGGTTTGGCCTAATTCATGAAAACTCACCTATTCTCCATAAAACCTTTGGACACCCCCAAAACAAATCATTAATGGAAATTAAATTAAAATACATTTAAAATAAGATATGTATGTGACATTCTTAATGTGTTTGAAAAAAATATTGGAGGAAATAATTTCTTGAAGTGTATAGAAATTTTCAACCATCATGGATTCATTGACAACATGTTGGTGTTAATCAAATTTTAATTTATAATTTAAAAAATTACCCATGACCTCTAATGAGTAGTATAGTGGTAGTCTAAGGTAAAAAACATAAATAAAAAATGTTTTAAAGCAAACAAACATTAGGAAACATTGGGTTAGGATTCCTCATGTTCACTCTTTGGTTTGTTTTTTATAAAACTATTTATCATGGGATTAAATCAAATTGAAAGGAAGGATTGAGGGTAAATATTAGGGTATCAAAAAAGATTGATCCTAAATATTACATGGGATAGACATTTAGAATAGGATGAAAAGTGGTACAAAAGACACCAATTAATCTTGTTCCATCCAATTGGGTCAATCCTAATTTAGAAACTAATCCATTGTCTATAGATAGTTAGAAACCAAAGCACGTGAATATTGGATTCTAAGAAAAAATATTCACAGGGAATTGGTTCTTCCCTACTCAACATCAATAAGGTCAATAATTCTTTCAAATTAAACTCTAATGGCCAAGGTATTTAAAAAATAAAGAATATATACAATTATTTTAAACATAATTACTAGCTGTAGTCTAACCATTGTTTTCAGATATTCATTAGGTTCAAGCCATGCTTACTCTTGACCGCTAACCCTAAGTGGATTATCCCCACATGAAAGAATTGAATTAAAATAGGGAAAAAAATCATGAAATACTTGACATAAAAAATATAACACTTAAATAAAATAAAACCAAAGTTTATATCCTGAAATATCAATTAAATAATAACATGAATGAAGAAACAATGAAGAACACAGTGGCAATTGACTTTTACTAGTAATTAGTAAGGAAATTAGGACATCAGGATGACAATGGATAGAAAATGAATATTGAAATTGAAAGCGACAACAACAAAATGAATAAAATAATAAAATAAAGTAGTAGATATAGGCAAGAATTAATGTGTAATATAGATAGAGAAGAACAAAAGAAATAATGTTTCGAATCTGGGTTCTCTTTGTGTGTCAGAGGCACTGTATTTTCAAAGAGATTGATCAGTTCATAGTGTGTATATAATTCACATTATGGACATGATTTAAGTGTCTTATACATCATGGATTTCATGTAGTGTAATTATATTTCATGTCATGTACTTCAGATCATTGTTAATCTCTAAATATTTTGGATCTCATAGATTTCACAACATGAATATTTATGGGTAAATAGGTTTTGAACTTTGTATATTGTGTATTGATTTCATGTTGTGTATATCCCCAAATTTTGACTTTAAATCATAAAAGATTTGTAATGAGGACCCATGTCTTATAAATTCTTTACACCTTGTATTTTTGATTTACAATATGGCCTTTAGATGGTATGTATACTTCTCAAGGAGTACATGTTGGGAACTTTATATTCCCTTTGTGTAATATTTTTCATCATGTCCTCCTTTGATTCTTGAATTCCAATTATATGGGGAAAACAAACCATTACCTAGTGTAATATCAAATAAATCATCATTAAGAAATAATTAAATGTATTAAAAATATTTATATGAGTCTAGATTTTCAAATTATCTTATTCTTGAATAATTGATTTCCCTCAAAAAAAACCATATCAATAGGGATTAAAAAAAAATTAAAGAGGAAACAAGTATCACAACCATTAAAATAAAACAATGTAAAAGTGGAAAATGTAAATTCCTCTATGATTAATCCTTTAGAGAAATCATGTCTTATATTTATGTTATTTATTCATATTCATTGTTCCTTTAATTACAATTTAATAATAGTTCTTCAGATGCTATAACCATTTTACAATTTTCCTCATAATGAATTGTTTATCATCACTCATGGTAAAATAAATCTAGAGTTAATCTCATACCCTAAAAAAACGTTCGAAACCATAATATTTCATCGGTTCTATCACCACCATTTGGTAAAGACAAATAAAAAATTAATCCTGAGTGTTTCATATATAATTTTCAAATCTCTCAAGATCAGTTCATGTTGGAAAGTGGTAAAATTAAATATTAAAGAGATGGATATTATCTAAATTTTAATACATGAAAATCATGAGTAGTTCAATTGAGTATCTACTCCTATAGAAATGAATCCCTTCTCCAAAAATCTTAAAGTGGGCCCATGAATATGTCAATATAGAATAAATAATGTTCGATGTTCCTTTATTTTTGTTTTATTTTATTTACTTTTTAGGAATCATGTTTAGACTTGATCTCACATTCATCACCTAACCACATATGATCCATCATAAGATTCATTGGTCTAGTAATGGGTTTTTTTACCGGCCTAAAAAACAGACATTTTTTCATATTTATTTTTCTAAGGAAAAAGGTATGATTGTATTAATGTACAATATAATATCAATATGGTGAATGTTCCACCATATGTATACCTACTGTAATTATCCCATGTATCTCCCAGATGACCCCCACCCCGCACTTGTTTAAAAAAAATCATGCATAATCCCAATATTAGGGTATGAAGGGATAATAGGCTTGAAATAGATCTATCATAATAAGGTTATTCATGTTCACTGTGGGCTAAAGAAGGAAATATATACAAGTTGGTGTTAGAAAAAATGGATCCTAAAATATTTCCTCAATCATTTTAATGATGTATTTATTCAATTACAAACTCAATAAGATATCAATTCATGATTTGATTGGTTTACATGACCCATTTATCTCTCAATAAATATGATCATAAAATAATATGATAGTGTAGGTCAATAATTCTATCATGAATAGTAGTTTTAAAAAATCGAAATCACTTAGGTTATAGTAACTAGTCATAAGTCAGTAAAAATAAATTAAAAGAATATAAAATTAGAATTAATGTACTTAACTCTACAATCATGAAAAAATTGTAAACTGTGATAAAAATGGATTTCAAAAATCTCTAAACCAATAATGTATTTTATTTAAATGGGTGTAATGATTTTTCGTGTTTAAAGCATGATTTTAATGAAAACTGTCTCATAGATGAGAAAATAAGCAATAATCCCAGAGTATCGATAATAAATTTGAAGAAACAACCCCCTTCAATAAAAATGAGATAATGTATACACTTTTCTGAAAATAGACATGGGGAAAAAGAAAGTATGAAATATCCTGAAATGAAATGGAAATTATGAATACTTTATATCAATTAGAGAGCTCATGATAGTGAAGTTTGTGCCACGGGGAAACTTGTTGGATGGTGATTGGAAATTTGGAGACCTAAAATAATTTTTAGAAACCAAATAATTGCACTAGATAAATCAATATTCCATATTGGTTAACCAATATGTAAGAAAAAATATAGCAGGTTCACATAGTCAATGGTTTGTGAAAACAATTGGGATAATTTCATGAATGAACTAGAAATAAGTTTATATTATTAAAGAAAATAAAAATTCTAAGAACGGGGGAAAATGTCACAAGCACACAACTAAAATATTTGAAACAAAAAATAGGTGTTTTCCCCCATAAAGTGATAATAATGATGTTGTCGTCTAGATGGAGAGAAAATGGAATCATTTTGTGTCATCCATTGACTTATAAGTCCTCTACATTCTATAGGAACTAGTGGATACATCTTTCTGATCATAGGGGTTCTTGGTTGGGTTAATCACCTTAGAAATATGTCACTTATAAAGATCATTTTATAGAAGTAGCTTCTTTGAAAATAATGGAGGGGATCCTTATAAGGATGTATCTAGAGTCATATCTCCTCTTGATAACTCTATATGTTACCAAGATTACATTACATTGGGTGTAGGAGAGTAGATGGTGGCCAGAAAGTCTCATCATTGATTATAGAGGATTCAAAATAATTATACATTGATAAATAAAAACAGAAGTGAAAAATGAAAATAAGACAGACATGCAGTGATTTAAAAAATATATCATGTACATATACAGGTTGAATGACACACTCTTGAATATAGAATATAAGTATAATACAAAAACACCCATACAAGGTACAACTAGGGAGAGTTATACAGAAAATACTAAACAACAGGGGGCTTGTACTCTATCCTCTACATCAAACATATCCTTCAAAAATATGGGATTATTTTGATGATCTTCCAAATCTATATCATCTATGGATTTATAGGTTGGAGGATTGACCATCATGATGGGTTTCGTTGTGCTGGCAGATGGCTTATTCGAGGATAGAGGGGGTGAGGTGCTGCTCCATAATAATATTGTACATCTAGAAGATATATCTATTAGGGGAACCTTAGAGGAATATGGGAGTGTGGGACCATTTCCCTATTGTCATTCCTCCATAAGATACTTCAAATATGGGGTAATTTTGGTGATCATGGGTGGTAGTCCAACCTGTGTGGGTATGGAGTCAGTGGTGGTGTCTTTAGATGGTTTTCGGTAGGAATATGAAGGTGTTAGTAGTGGGGTGTGGGTGGTGAAATGGGAAGGGTCGGTGAAAGTAATATAGATATAAGATCTAATAAGGAATTTTTCCTCCAGAATACACTAGAGATCTCTCATGATGTCAGATGGAATTTATTTGGGGTATATTATGTAGGGCGGAGTTTTATTAGTGGTATAGGGTGAAATTTTTATATTAGGGGGTGGTGTAGTGGTATTAGTAGAGGTGGATGTGGATGTGGGGATTAATTGGAATTACGTTCTGATGGGTTAGTAGGGGTAGGGGATCCTAATATGGGTTTAGGGCTAGGTCACACATAGATGGAGACTCTGTTGGATAAGTGATTTACTTTTGGGACCACTGGTATTTCCCCTATATACTTCCCAATATCCATATATTCTGGTGCACAAATTAGATCAATCTACTCCATCTTCCTATGGGATGTAAGGGGATGAGAGATAGTGAATACTCTGAGATGTTTTTCCAAATGTTTTATGATACTACCCCACATTAGAGTACCATGATCCCTTTGTACCGGGATCTCATAGTTGTGGGTGAATTACCAATCGATTTTGATAGTTGGGATATCCATGGTAGAACTGAGAATGAGAAACTCAATCAGACTCATGCTTCCATTTATATCCCCTATTTACACTAGGCATGAACGAGCACTCAATGAAGAATATTTAAGGTGGCACCCTACAGCTAGCTGCTCTTCACTGTGTACTGATCTTGAATGCTCTATGGGTCTCAGTAAATTAATATAAAACACCCCACTACATCCAACTTGTCCAGGTCTAGTCTCGTGGATGAGTAGGTAGGAGAGTTGATGTGCTCCTCAGTGTAGATTCCTAGTCCAACATCAAAGTCACCCAAGGTGAGATCCTAGAGCCTACCACCAAGTGTAAATGTTATATTCAGCTCATTGTACTCCAATATAAAAAAAACTCAAGGAATATCTTCTTGTATTTCTTCTATCATACATCAATGATGGTGGAGAGGTTCATCCAGTCTATAATCTCAATAACATATTCATCTGTATGAATGTAATCATGCACACCCATTTCCAACATCTTGAGGTATGCTTCATCTTGTCCTGGGGATGGACTAACTGAATATGATGATCATAAGAAAAAAATTATAGGTTGGGATAGAGTTCCAAGTGTGGGGAAGCACACTAGTATGATCTTGAAGTTCCCTCAGATTTTTTGGAGGCTGGATGGGTGGCATAATCCGAAGAAGAAGGTAAGGGGATGGGATCTGAAGGTTGTGACAGTGGTATACCACCTTGGTTCGGGGGAAATGATGGATATTTACCCCATTAAAACCATTCGTTTCATTCCTCTATATAATTAATTTATGTGTAATTAGGGGAATATATTATAATGGGAAGGATAATTGACTAGAAGTGGATAAAAGAGGAAGGATTGAGGATAGTGCTCGAAAGTAATAGAGGGGAGGCCAGAGATGGGGAGTGGGTCGTGCAGGAGGGGGAAGGCTAAGGGACGGGGGTTATATTCGTGAAACCTAAATCATGGGTTCATAAATCTACACCTATTTTATCACATCGAATATTTCATACATGATTTGTAAATATTGAGTTTTTCATTTTTTAAATCCTGATAAGTTCACATCATGTACTTTTTTACACAATGTCAATGTGATTTTTTTATTTCCAAAAAATTTTAAAGAACCCATTAAAACATCTCCAGTATTACTAAAAATCAATAATTTTAAACCTATATAGGGTTTACTTTCGATAAATTAATTTTTTATTGTCTAGCGATTGACACAATTCCATTCTGATGACTTTAAATATGTGGAATCACCCTAAAAAGAATGATTCTTGAAAATTGTGGAGATGAAATGTGGGTTGAAATTTCTCATCACTGGTATAGTGTAATTCATATTCTTGTGAGAATTTTATGATTTTTTAACATGAGGTAGGACGTTTCTATCATATTTACCAGTCATATTATGATCTTTCTCAATAGGAAGAAGGATGCCTTGATAATCTAATGGCTCACCATGTTTCTTAATGGCCGTATCTAAATCGAACACAACTTTTTATTTTATGAATCAATATATCAATATCCCATGGTTAAAATTAATCATCACATTTCCAGTGGAAATAAATGGTCACCCTACAATTATAAATACATCTCTTTCTTCCTCCATATATAGTATGAGGAATTTTGTAGGGAAAATGAATTTTCCATCTACTACTAAGACATCCTTGAGCATTCCATGGGGATTATTGACTAATAATTCTTCTATATGGAGTGAAACACTTTTAATTTTAATTCCCCAAGATGCATATTTTTTTAAAAACACTCATATAAATGAAATTTATACTTGTATAGAGATTGCACAATGAACTACCAAAATAAAATTTTCTTATACTTAATGGAATTGAGAAGGTTATAGGGTCTAATATCTTTGGAGGTAGATTTTATAAGCAAAATCATAGAATTATTTATTTAGTTAGATGACTACTATGTCATTTATTTCATTTTTTCTAATATAAAGGCTCTAAATGAACTTACATAAGTAGGAATTTGAGCAATTCCCTCTGCAATGGGGATATTGATCTGTAGTTTCTTAAACATATTAATTTTTTTATATTTACCCTCTCTTGTATAATTCCTCATTCTATCTCGAAATGGGTGAGAAGGATAATATGTTGTTAGTTCCACATAGAAATATTCATTTTAAGGGTGTTCTTCAATATGATCTTTTTTAGTTAATTCCACATCTTTGGTTTTCCCCTGACTGGATTTGCTAAACAATTTTAACTGATTTTTCTCTTCTCTACATGGCTGCTAAATTTACACAATATTTTCACTCATAATAAATATATCTACAGATTCCTCTATTAGATGAGTCTCAGCATTACTGGGTAACATATTTTGTAATTGATCTAATAGAGTATTTGATATTTATCCCACTTGATGCTCAAGGTTGCACCGAGAAGACCTTTATCTTTTCATCACAATCTCCCTAGTTTTCATACATTGATATTTTTTATATGAAGGTAGTGAGTAGATTTTTAATAATTTATGAAATACTTTGGGATTCTTATGAAGGTATTATTAGTTCATTGTGGAATTGCTTCAATTGAGTATGTTGAAACATTTAAGCTCAATGGTTAAAAGGTTGTTGAAATTGTTGTTGAAGTCAAGGAGCTGGAACATGAGTTGGGGACCAAGATGGTCCCTGATTCATTAGTGTTACATGGTCTCCCCTATACTAATAATAACCTTGTTTTTATATTGAGTCCAATGAGCTGAATGTTTTTGATAGTACAATTTTTGATGTTGTTGGGGCTACTGGTACATCTAATTTTTTTAATTCTGATTACATAATTAAAATATTGTATTTGAGGTCCCACTAAAACTATCCTAAAATAATTATAAGGTTATGGGCATCTAACCATGTCACATGATTTTATCTACATAGTAAGAGTAATATGGGGTTATTTTGGAGCAGGCAGCTGAAATGACTCAAGATTTATTGTAAGGGTTTCATCTTGGGGAGGTAGGTGGGTGGTCTCTTATAATTAATATATTCCATGATAATTAAGTCCTCTTTCACTTTTCCATATACTATAATTTTATAAAATTTTATCTAACAGAGTTCTACTGACATCGAGTGTCTTTATGATGAGCCCACCATTAGTGGTAGCATCGAAAATAGTGCAGGTGCCAGGATGGAGTACCTGGTATAAAGTATGAATTTCTTCACTCACATTAAGTTTGTGATATAGTAATTTCCTAGTTAGTTTATTAACATGGTCCCATTTTTTCGAGGATGAATCATCATCTTCTTGACTGGTGTTTTGAATCTTATTTTATAGCTTCTAGATTTCGATCATAGGAAAATATTTATCAAGAATTTCCTTTGTTAATTCATCCAATGTTGTGATGGACCTAGTTTCTTGACTCTTAAGACAATCCTTATATAATTCATGCAAGTAGAAAGGGGAATATCTCTATATAATTCCATCTAAAAAACACCTCGTTCAAAAAAGGTATCACAAACCTCAATGAAATTTGAAATATTCTCATGGGGGGTCTTCGCATTGAAGTCTACTAAATTTTCCCATTTTCCAGACCATGTGAGTGATTCCAGGTTTATTCTCAAACTATTGAAGTTGAATAGGAGGTTATGTTACCATTGATGGACGGAAACAAATTGTCCATTATGGTGTGATTCTGTAAAACTGGTCACTCAGCCTGAATTCTCGGTGGTGTATAGTGAGAATTATGTGGGTGTGTTGGTGCTTGGTCATTTATTTTATACATTATAAAGCATATATGTGAAAAAAATGTTTTATAGATCTTAATATTGAATAGAATTTGTTCTTGTGCATCCAAGGTCCAAAAATGAGCCAGGTTGCCCTAGTGTATACACAAATATAGATGAAGAAGAAGAAGGTTTTAGTTTGTGAGACAAAATTTGTAAAAACAAAAGGGGGTTTATCCTACACAACATCATTGATTACACATGGGTATTGATAATATTATAATTTATTATTTCTTAACTTGTTTTGACTACTAAACTCTAGCACAATGGCAGTCTGGGGTCGAACCCACAAAGACAGCTTGCAAGCAAGAAACCCATAAATAAGAACCATTGTTGAAGGATTCCTCACATTTAGTCTTTAGTTTGTGTTTTCTAGTATTAATTATCCTAGTATTAATAAAAATTTAAAGGAAGGGTTCAAGGTCAATTTCAAGGGATCAAAAAAATTAATCTTAAATCTTTCTTGGGATAGTTCAATGGCATAGACTGTAAATTGGTGAGAAATACACCAATTGATCTTTGTCTAAAAAATTTGAAATACCTATGATAATAAGTACTCCTTGGAATAGAGATATTAGAAAACCTATTTGCAGGAATATTGGATTCGGTGTACAAAGAATCATAGGTTATTGGCCCAAACCTTGTAAACATGAATTATGTTAATGTTGCTTTCAAATTTACCTCCAATGGTCTGTGTAGTTATAAAATTAACAATATTAACAATTTTTTAAACCTAATTGCTATCCATAGGTTTACTAATCGTTTATTAAAATATTAATTCGTTTCTATCCACCCCTAATTTCAACCCTTAACCCTAATAGGATTATTTGTTCATGAAATAATTGAATAAAAGTAGGGAAACAAATTGCAAGATGCTTGAAATGGAAAATAGACAACTTAAATCAGTTAAATACATAGTTGAAATCATGAAATATCATGTAAATAATATCTTTAATTAAGGAACAATCAAGAACACATTGGATGTTGCTGTTTAATGGAAATTGGTATTGAAATCAAAACATCGTAACCACAACATACAACAAATGAATCTTGAAATTGAATGTGAAAAAACAGGAATTAATAAAACAATAAAATAAAATATTTATGATAAAAATTAATGAAAATACATTAAAAACGATGAATAATGAAATTGATAAATTTTGGCATTTCGGATCTCCACTTAAAATAGAGTAACTACATATTTATATAGCCCAATTAGTTCATGACAAGTATATGACTCACATCATGAATATTCATTAAGTGGATTCTACATTGTGTATTTCAATGAATTTAATGGAATTTCACACTAGTTGCTTTAGATATGAATTAATCTTCTTACATTTTCGGTCTCATGGATTTCAAGTCTAAAATATTTGGAAGAAATTATGTTTTGAACTTTTTATGTCATGTATTGAGTTCATGTCATGAATCTCGTAAGATTTGGACTTCAAATCTTTCATAACATGTAATTAGGATTCCCTTAATGTAAATTCATCATGACTTGTAGTTAGGATTCATGGTCTATACTTTAGCTGGAAGGTGTTTTACTTGATTATTACACATCGTTTCATTATATTCATGATGTGTAATGATCATATTTATGAATTTGCATCATGTCCTCCTTCGATTCGTAAATTCACATTCCATGAAAAAACAAACCAAAAACAAATGTAATATCAAATAAATTAGGATTTATTATTAAAAATATATATCAAAAATATTTATATTATTTTTTCATATCATGACACAAAATTTTATAAATTAAATTACCTTTTGCATATATAATTTTTTTAAGTATTATAGTTATAGAAAACACATATTCTATATTTTTTATTTTGGACCATTATAAAATTTACTTAATCAAAATTAGAATAATGTTAAGAATCATAATAATTGTTAATAAATCTAGTCTATATTGACTCTTAATATTAGTATATATTAAGGGTTATGATAAAATTTAATTGACATGGATGGAAGAAGTGATGGCCTCGACCAGTGGGACTGTACATTATCATGACAATTTTTAGAGCTTTTGAGGGAGGTGGAATCCTGAGGAATTTCTCTTAACCTATCCCAATAAGTGATTTAACAATTGATGAATTAGATAAACAATTTGTGGGAGAATTTCATGCTCATAAAGATCACGTCCCAAACCATGTTCATCAAACCATCCCAAAAAAGTACCACCATTTCACACTATACACTTAAGGCATATACTGGTGTAATAAGGGGTTCGGTATCTATACAGTACTAGTATGAATTTTAAAATTTTATTTTTAATAAAATAATGATTATATTTATCTTTTATTATTATTAATTTATACATATATATTATTATATAATTAATTTAATAAAAACCATATTTTGATACAATGAAACCAAATTTTTTTTTGAAATATTTAGTTTCAATTAAAACACTATTCTTGATAAATAAGTGAATTTTAAAATAAATTATATTTTCATTAATTATTTATATTAAGTAATATTTATTTAAATAAAAAATTATAATATTGTTTAATGAAGTCTCTTTTACATTTTATATGGATTAAAATGTTGTTAGTGTTATAAAAAATAGTATTTCTAAATAAATATGAATTTTTCTTTAAATGTGTAAATTTTAATATTTATAAAATTATTTTAGTAAAATAAATATTATATTTTTAATTAAAAAATTAAATATTAGTCAATATTGATTTTTTCATTATTTTCTTATATAGTCGAATATTTCGGTAAAATTTAAATATGATATAAATATACTGTGTGTATTATGACATCATAACAACCCAAAAGTGATATAATAAATTCTATAAAAAGATTATATGACCAAAAATATTTTCCCATTTAAAATAATTTATTTTTTATTTTATTTTATTAATTTTAGAAATATAGAATGAATCCACCAAAAACTATGTTAAATTTTAGGATTTTAAAAACAATTCTTCATGAAAATGACTGTCCTCTACATCATTAGTGGTACTATATAATTGAGTTTAGATTATAGCTAGACAAAATATTTAAAACCCATAATCTTTTATATAAAACATGGGGAAAGAACCTTGGTAATTTTTTTATTATTTTATCACATTGATCCCAAAACCTTCGTTTAGATTTAAATAAATAATTTTCATCACTTTTTCTATAATTACCCACCAAACCTCTACTTCTTCATCACTAAAAACATATTTTTAATTAATTTATTTACCATATACCTCTATAAATCCATCATTAAGTTCTAATAATATCTGAATAAGAACCTCTCAATCTTTTATAAGCACCATTTCAAGGTATGGGATTTCATCCTATTCTTTCTTATTCAAGTACATTATTTGTAATAAGCCTTTCTATTTCCTATTTTTCATGTTTTTATCTATTTTTATACATAAATTTATTTTAAATATGATTCCTATGTAATGATATACCTCCTTTCAGTCTCACTAAAATTGTCCATGAACTTTTATATACAATATTTATACATCTGAAATTATCCTGTGAGTTTCGATTAAAATATTTTATCTTATTAATACCCATATCCATTTCCACTCAAGGGTATTCACTAAGATATACCTATACCTACTTGATTTTATAATTTCATGTATATAACCCACAATTCTTATCTATGGTATTAAATTTTATGAAATACATACTTCTGTTGTATGATCTAAGTGGCACACAGATGCCTATAAATTCTATGAATGTGATGGGTGGAACCAAATTATATAGCCCTACAATGATTTTGGTAATGAATTTATCTCATAATATTCCATTTACGGTTTATGATCGGCAATCCTAATCACATTATGTTATGATTTTTTAGTATTTATTATTGAATTATGATTATAATGTCATGTTTTATGTTTTTCTACATTACTATGAATCTTTTGTGTTACCATCTCATATCATGCCTCAATGTTCATAATTATGCTTTTCACCCTTAGATGTAATCATATTATAACTTTATACTCTCATGTACTACTTTATAGTATAATATTATTTTATTATTACATTTCATGGATTTATATCTCACCTCTTAATTATGTGAATCCCTAGGTTATCCCATGCAGTTTTAGAAGATCAATGGAATTTAAGGGAATGATATAGAGTTTATAAATAATGTTATTTCATCCTTATTATAAATTTATTACAATAATAATTATATTTTACAAAGGCATCATTCCGTTCAATTTTTGGGGATTCTATTATGTGTATCTTAATCTATTATATTATTAAATAAAGTGAACAAAAGATAGGGTTTTGGTAGTTTGTATCAAGGTATCATGATGTAATTTTGGGGGCTTAAGAATATAAAACTATATTTAAAACCATATATATGATATTAAACAAAAAAAACATCTCTAAAATTTTTTAATGTATAGAGTGAGTGGATAAAAATATATATAATAACTTTTTAAATATTACAAGTGGATGTGGCTCTATCAAATTTTTGCATAGGGGTAATAAACCCAAAAAGTTATATTGGTTATTAACCTAATCTTAACCTTCTTAATGATAAGGATAACTTAATACACCTCTAATTTGACACTCCTATGGGATATGCTTTGGTAAATTTATAAGCTCTTTATTAACTATTATATAGGGAAAACAATTCCTATGAATTTTAATATTAGGAAATATACCAAGAATATTTTATATTGAAATAAATAAAATTTCTATATTAAAAAATATATTTCATTTATGATTTATCACTTAAATTTTTATAGTTTCCCTTTTATGTGTTTAATAGTTTAAAATTTCTCATCCATGATTTTCCCTTAATTTTATTCAATGGTATGAAATTAGAGGAACAGACTCCACAACCAATGTAATTGGAAATGTAATGGTTGTCCAAATGATATTAACAACCCAATGGGAGTAGTAGTTGAGAACATAACGAAAATAATTACTCAATTAACTCATATTTTTTAAAAATACTTAAATCATAAGTTACTCTATCATTCCCTTTAAAAATTAAATGTTTTAATTGATAAAAATATTTTATAAAGGCCTCTAACTTTAAGTGGATCTTAAAATACTTTAATTTCATAATAGTGGATCAAATCCATTGAAAAAATATTTTTCTCCTTATAACTATTTGGGAAAGTGTAGTTCATGTAGGTTATATATCACATGATAGGAAAATTTGGTCAATGGTGGATGTTAATCATGAATATAAAGCATTAAGAAGATATCAAATCAATAGAGGGAAAATAATTCATGGAAATGTTTTCCAATAAATATTTTCCATCAACTATCTAAATTAAAATAGATATAGAGTTCATTTTCCTTAAATAAAGGACAATGAATCCATCATGGCATACAAGGTGAACTTTAAACGACATATATGATACAACTCTGGGTTTTTCAATGGATACAAATTTAATGTTCAATACTTATTTTGTATATTAATACCTATTCTATTAAAACATTTGGAAATTTGATAAATTGAAATATATGATTAAATTTTCTGATGTTCCCTCAAAGTTGAAATACAGATCATTGAATCTCATGGGTCTCGTGGTTCTGAAGATAGTAAGCTAAGAATATATTTAAATTTGTTTGAGTGATGGATAAATATCATAGTGGTAAGAAATTACAACATACCACCTTCCAAAAATGTAACAAGAAGCATATCATAAATTTACTAAAGGGGATAAAGAAATTCCTTAGGTGTGAGAAAGATGGGAAACTGGCTAGTGAATGTTGACCGGAGGAACCAACCGATGTGTTGGATGAAAATAATTTTCCAATAAAACCTCATTTTATTGGAAAAATCTTAAAATGTAAAGAGGAAGGAAATTATGTGAAGTAATGAACTAATCCAAGGATTATTGAACATAACCAGAGACAACAACCTCCAAGGCCTAGAGAACAGGGGTGATTATATTCCATCATAATTGATGAGGTGGATACCAAAAATAAAGTACTAACATGTTTCATAGTTATTCATGAAATAATAGAGAAAATACAATTTGGTTCTAGTTCTACACATTATTTTATATTTAAAATATTTTTTATAACTATTGAAACACAACCTAAAAACATGGAATTTGTGTTATTGGTGAAATTAGAAAATATAGAAATTATAACATCCCATGCATATGACATCTCCTTGGTTAGTATTTTCAAGTTTAATTTCCTAATGAACCATATGATACTTCCATCACTACTAAAATATATGCCTTTAACAATGATAAAAAATGCCTTTATTAGTGATAAGAAAGTGTTGATAATCAATGTGTAGTTAAAATCAGGATAATTTTATGAGCACTAAAAAAGCATTGTTAAAGGCCCCATTTAATAGTGCTAAAAAAGTGTTGTTAAAAAGGTCCTTTAACAGTACTTTTTTAGCACTATTAAAGGCCCCCTTTATCAGTTATTTTTTATCACTGTTAAATGGGGACTTTAACAGAGTTTAAAAACATTGATAAAGGCTCCGATGATAAAGGGTATATAAATTTTTTTCCCACACCCCACCCACTCCCCTTTATCAATTCTTCCCAACCGACCACCCATTAATCAGCACATCCCCACCCCTTTTTCAATGCTTTAGATAATCCCATCCTCCCTTATGTACCCCTGCCTACAGTGAGTTTCAAACTTATGATATCCCACTAATACATCCAACGCTTTTACCACTACCCTATACTATTTTGTTTTATATGTTATAATATATATATATATTTATTTATTTAATCACATTTTTTATCCATATATTCATATATATGTTTATATAATAATAAATATATTATATATTTACATATGTTTTATTTATTTATTTATAAAACTAAATTTTTATGTGTGAATATATAAAAAAAATATGTATATATTGTTATATATTTAACTAAAAATAAAATTCCATTCTGGAAAATGATAACATTTCAAATCCATAATATAAATATGAATGTAATACATGGGAAATGTTTTGACCCCGCTGAAAAAGGGAAGAAATACCCCCATAAACAAGGCTTAAATTCCATCAAAAGTAAACAAATTGGGTTTCCTCAACTAAAAACTCAATTTTGGAGTCCTTGTGGGCCTTTTATGGCCAAACAAAATTAGTGATCAGGGATCCCCAAGTCATGATGGTGTGTAGATAATTGTATGCTTCGATTTGATATGTGGTAGATCCCAAACGGATACCCAAATCAAAAGTTAGGGCCGTTTGAATTTGGAGTTTCGTTTTCAACTTATTTGAGATATTTTATGATTTTTTTGATATTTTTTAATCTTGGAATTGATATTAATTGATTATTAATATATAATAATAATAAAATTAATAATTAAAAATATTTTTTTATTTATTTCATAAGCCATGTTTACTAAATATCTTATATTTTAAGTGAAAATTTTTATTTACCTTATCTAAAACATATTTCAAAAAATATACCTTATATTTATATCAATATAAATATATTTACATATTAATATATTATTTTTAATGAAATATAAATATTTTTTGAATTATAATTTTATTTTTTCTTATAAAAAAGAGCTGATAAAGGTCTCCCTTTAACAGTGCATTTTTACCACTGTTAAATACCCCCCATTAACAATGCTTTTTTTAACACTGACAAAGGTGGTATTTAATAGGGTTTTTAGCTAGCATTAATAAAACCGTAACACTATATGAACCTATTTTTTTAGTAGTGTGTTAGAATAATTTGACTCTATTCTTGTTATATATTAGATTTACTTATATAGATCCAATATAAATGTTTTGAAGATGGAAATCACCAATCATATCATAAATCTCCATCTGATTCTCTATTGGTGTTTTGAGGGGGTGGATATCCTTTGTAATAATCATCTCAGTCATTGATATTATTACTTTATGGGAAATTGTATCAATATTAAATAATTGAGACTAAGGAAAAGGTCATCCCAAATGGAATTCCCATTGTTAAAGAATATTTTAATGTGTTCCCAAAAGAATTCTCCTCTCTTACTCTTAACATAGTGGTTGCATTATAAATCAAGCTTAGACCCAAATATTTTCCAATATCTAAGAATCCATATAGAATGGACACTGTATAATATGAATGTATGTGGAAGAAACTACAGGAAAATTTAAATAAAGGGTTTACACACCTATGTTCTTTACCATAGGTTTCATCAGACCTTTTCGTCAAAAATATGGATAGGTTAATGAACCTTTGCATTGATTATCATGAGCTCAGCAAGATCATCATAAATAACTAGTATCCTCTCCCATTGACTCATGATCTTTTTAATCTATTATGGGGATCCCAATACTTATCTATGGTGGATCTTTGGTCAAGATATTATCAAGTTAAGGTGAAGGAGGAGGATCCCCCCAAGACAACATTTTATACAAGGTATATTCACTAAGAGTTCATGGTGATTACATTTGGACTCACTAATTCTATAGTAATATTCATGGAAATAGTGAGTAGATTCTTTAGGTATTAACTTGAATTTTTTTCCATTCTTTATGGAATATATTCTTATATACTCTTAAATCAAAGAGGTACATGAAGTTTCTTTTAATGATCTACTCACGAACTTTTGAAATGAAAATTTATATGTCAAGTATAGTAAATCAGTTTTTTGGACAGAGAAGTAAAATTTATGGGGCATTCTATCACTAGAAAAATGATATTTATAGATCCTTCAAAATTAGAGGAAATTTATGGATAGACCACACCAAAGTATGAACTGGAGATATGTAGTTTCCTTTGATTAATTGGATACTATATTCAATTTTTTAGAAACATACAATGATTTTAAAATTCATTATCAATGTTAACTCAAAATGGATTCAGGTTTGGTTAAACCTGTGAATGTGTGGATATCTATAAAGAGATAAATAAGAGGCTAATTTCTAAATCTATGTTTCTATTTACCACTGATGGGAAAGGATTTGCAATCTACAGAGATGAGTTCAAAAATGGCTTGTGTTATCATGAAAAATGAAAAAAAAAATAGCTTATTCATCCTACCAATTAAAGATCCATGAGAAAACTACCTGATAAATGGTCTAGATAGTGATCATTTCACTAAATATGTATTAGAATGATTGTGTCTCTATAACCACCATTGATTATATTTTCCTCAAAAATTATAAATGTAAATAGTTACCCTTTGACATCATAAATACCCCATGAACTTAAATATTTTTTTATAGAGAATTCAACCATCCGTTGGAAACCACTGAATCTGATGTTCCACTAAAATCATTAGGGTTTTGTTTCAAGAAATGATAAACTGTCAACATATTCTTTAATTGGTAATATTTTTACTCTTGAACAAGGACATAACTATCATTTATATTCTGCATCAACTGGTATATGATTGCAATAAATTAATTAGTTTTAATCCCCATTATTATGAGATGAGGATTTGGAAGGACGTTTTTCTCTAGATAACTTCTGGATTCATATTCTTTTTTTCATCTATGGAAATATATTCTAAACAAAAATATATTAGAATATGTAACATAGTAATCTTTAATTTCTATATCATTTAAACTTATACATAAAGTATAATATTTCAAGGGTATTATATTAACACTATCAAAAACAATAAAATTATCTAAACCTTCCCTTTGAGACCAACTATAATGAACCAACCTTAAACATAGCATATTCTTGAGTTTTAATTCAAGAATTAACACTTTTTAATTATTATCATTTTAACAGTTTATTGTTTTATATAATTAGGTCCTCACCCTTACAAAAATAAATTGTACATCATAAGGCAAACACTTTTATTAAGTATCCATTCATTCCCACAATACAAAAATTTTAATAAATAACATGTTTTAATTCCTTTTTATATCTTCACAATTTTCATCTTGGCCACAATTTTATCCCTACTCATCATTAAGAACTTGTGAAAAACATTTTAAAACATTTTATGAGCACAAAAATCTCATTAAGAAACATGTAAAACGAAATAAATAAACCTTTTGCTTCCTGAATATTAATAAAAATAATTCCTTTATCAAAAATAAGTTATATAAACAAATTAAAGAAATACCCAATAAATCAATTTTTTGCCAAAATGTTTTCATTAAACATTTAATAAAAAATAGTAAAGGGAAAAACAAAACTCATAAAGATTACTTTTCAATCTTAAAAAACTTATATTTTTTTTTCATAAGTACTTATACATTTCAACCATGTGAAGTAGAATATAATTTCCTTTAAACATAACCTCCTTAGTTTACCATGTGAAATCATAATATTTTTGTGAAAAACATATATAGAATAGAAAATTTTTATAGGTAACTTGGGATATAATTTTATTATCACTCTTACATACACTATTAAAATCTGAATAACCAATAAGGTTAAATTACCTCATAATTCATACCCACTACATTGGAGAGATATCCTGGACCCACATTTCTTTCATCTATAATAGAACTACCCATCCTTCATTTATAATGTAACCACCCATCCTTGGTTTATAATTTAACCGAACATAATTATAAACAAAGACAAAGAAATATAACATAATAATAAGATATAAAATCTTTCAATTTTAAACATTACATTCTTGAAAATATTCTTTTTTCTGATAATAAAATAGTTTCATATATAAAAATATCCATTCTATTTAAACCCCTCTTTGAAAATAACCCGAACAAAGGGACGAAGAGTTTTTATTTAAAGAAAAAATGAAGTATTTTAAAGTATTACAAACAAAAAATTATGGTTATAGTTGTATAAAATAATATTAATGTCAATGAAAATAAAATAGAACATTCCTTTTACCTTTTTTAAAAAATACACTTCATAATATACATAATATGACTCCTTTTAAAACCATTTTAGAAAAATAAAAAATTAAATTATAATTAAATATTCTACACATAAATACATCAATAAATTAATTTTTAAAATTTGGACTGGTATGAAAAATAATCCTAAAATTAATCATGAAAATATTTAAAATGGTGTTTTTAAGGTAAAGTGTCCCTTACCTTGAGTCTGACACATCACAAATGTTATTTATCATTTAAAATAAACATAAATTTTGTAAATGATTAAGAACAATTTACCTGTTCATTATTACTGTTATTTTATTTTATACCATGTTAAATTAAATTACATAACCAATTAAGTTCATGTCAGATGTTTTGAGGATGTTTGGATCATTTTTAAATAATGACCTTGAAAAACTAACTATGGTCAAAGAGGTCATTATTTAATCATCACTATACTAATAAACATTAATTAATTATTATTTTTTAAAATATGTTATTTTTTTAAAACCAACCCTAAATGATTGTTATGAAAAATGAACTATGTTACAGACATTGAGATAGTAGGTTGTACGTACACATGAGTAATGTTTCCATTTTTCAGTGACCATTATGAGAATAATGTGATTATTATTTTATCTATATTTAATAATAATTATCATAAATAACATATTATTTATTTAAATAAACTTATATATACCATCCATGTGATGTGGTATTGAAAAATTAATCACATCACCTCATATAGGTGGTAATCTACATGTATACATGAATGATGTCATCGTGTTTGATTTAATAGTAAGGCAGGAAAATATATGATGTATTAATTTTAAATAATTATAGATTTATAATGAATATAATATATATATCTATATATACTCAATCCATCATAATAAATATATATGATAGGTGGTGATGGAGAAAAAATTACATCAGTATGTGAGCTAGTTGTCTACTGTACACATGAACGATGTTTTCACTTCGAATCTGATGGAATATTAGATGGATACAGGTTATGAAATTAATATTTCAAAATATTACTGTGCTTAATATAAATTATATTATTTCGTAATGTTTTAAGATGATTTGAATGATTTATAAGAAGAAATAAAATGAAAATGCATGGTTAATAACTATACCTCTTCTTTGGACAACCTCTTAAGTTTTACACTAAAATCATTCCTAGGATGGTTTACCAATAAAAAAATGCCTCAATAATGAGCTTAGGTATGAATGGAAGGTATTTAGCTAGGTACTAAAAGATATAGAGTGCCTAAAAGGTGTCATGAAAATAGGATTAGAGTTTCCCTTCTATAAGTGTGGAGAGGTGTACTCGTAGAATTACATAAAATATTAAATTAATATAAATTATTTTTCATGAAAAAATGGATAAAAACTAATATAATTAGAATAAAGGACAATCATGGGTCTAAATTCTCTCATATAATAAAATTTATACAAGTGTAGATCATATTTTCTCTCTTATTTCTCTCTTTTAACCTCCCATTAATCATTAACACGGTATCAATGTTGTTTACAATAAGGGATTTAAAAATGTTACTATAAAAGGAAAATAGACCGATAAATGGACCATGTGTCATGACCCGTCCCAGTGGGGCCCGCGTCATGAATCCCCACTACCGCCTCCAATAGGCCAGGGGATGGTGACTAGCACCAAGTGGGCATATTACTAACATGGGAATCATTGCCTACGTACCTGTACACACGCACACATCTCCAAGACCACAATGCTGAAATGTAAAAACCACTAAGGAAAAAAATTCATGCATACAACTAAACCCAACCAACAGAGTATGACGAAAGGTAAAGTACTAAAAAGTAAACTGGGCCAGAATACAAGCCCACAAAAAACAAGAGTCTGAAAACTGAAAAGTCCAACCTATAAACACAAAAGGTACTGGGACTGCTGCTCATAGCCATAGGAAGACCTAGGCCTGTAGGGTACTCAGAATGCTCAGTCATGTCCTGGTCTGCCCTGGACTCTGTCAAAAGGCTTCTCATTTACACAAGACACCATACGTGTGGGCAATGCCTGTACATGGGTGAGTATAACAATACTCAGTAGAGGACCCCGAAAACCACAAAATAGTACACAACGTAAAGGTAATGTCATTTATGCACAGTGTATGTCTAAAAAACATATAGAAGAAACCAAATATCCTAAAAACCTAGACCAGTAGTCTAGAGACACGTAGCATAACTGCATACCCCCTCTAGGGATTCAGTTCGAAGATTCTGCAAAGCAATCGTCCCAGGATAACACACTCCACGAGTCTTACAGGTCTGATGACGTCCGTCCGAGAAGTACCATTCTTCAGGAACCATCACGAGATGTAGTCAAACTCATTACGTGAGACACACTCTTGAGTGGGAAGATTTATGATAGATAGAAGCACTCATTACAGAAGACACACTCCTGAGTGGGAAAGATCACGATACACAGATGAGGATCACTACCAGGGTCATTGCAGATACCGAGACTCATCCAGATTCACCAGTTATGTGATACACCATCTTGGAAGAGGATCAACACCCAGTATATTTGGTCATGTCGATGCTTGATTCTATCTAGGGTCAAGAATGGATAGAGGATCTCAGTCTGGGCCTCTCAGATGGATGCCTGACTCTATCACAGAAAGTCCTATGGAAGGGATCATACTCCTGTGTGAGGAAATGATGCCTGACCTTTAGGGGAAGGAGAAGAAGGGCACTAACCCAAAATAAATATGTCCAATATATGGTGGTCAAGAGGAAAATGTTGTTTTCCAAAAAGTACATGGCGTGTACAAAAGTTACACAACGTGTTGTCTGACCCCGGGTACTGCCCATGTACAACGGCCCATGTCGTAAGGCTGGTCGTGTAGAAAAAACTGGGTACACGGTGTGTAGTATGATGTACACACCATGTCTAAGTGACTGGGGTTTTCCCTGTGTCCCTTACCATAGGGGCATATATGGTCATCAACCTGTGTACTACAGCCTGTGTCCATGTACCCCCTGGATACACGTCATGTTCCGCGTAGCCACCTCTACCATGTTTTACAGGCTGTGTCACCTTAAGCCGTGTAGATCATCCCGTGTCCATGTATTTCCCAAAATACAAGCCGAGCTTCGGGGGAAGTCCAACATGTTGTGTGACAAGGGTCACATGCCGTTTGATTCTTCTCTGACTGCCGAACCCTAGCCACCGCTGTCAGTACTACACAGCGTGTTCATCGGAAGTACACACCGTGTATTCTGAAAATTTCCAGAAACGACACTCTTCACCGGCGCGCCTCCCGATCTTCTCCAATCGTTGATCCGACCCTCTGATCGCCACTAAAATGTTATGTTTTGGTCACCCCAACACCATAAATCCACTTCCGGTGTTTTTGGGCCTCCGATTGGCTTCAAAAAACATGTTTTGATCTTCCCGCGTGAAGAACGCTCGGGGAACGATCCTTCCCAATTTGGTCTGATTCATCGTCCGCCATTATCATCGCACATCTTCTAGGTCGTTGCGGTGCCGAACCTTCAATTTGGGATCGTTGCGTCACGGAATGGATGTGCAATGATCTACTGTTCGTCACCCTATGAAGAACACATGAGAAAAGAAAGAGGGGGAAGTAAATACAATAAAACAGCATGAGGAACGAACCTCCCCCTTCATTCGTCACGTCATTGATCCTCTACCATCAGTAGGCTTAAATGGAGTAGGATAAAATATTAAAACAAAACATGGATCAAATCCCAAAGATCATCCCAAAGAAAAATCCCTCCCGCAAGAATGTACAAATCCGCTGATAAACTTGTTCGTGGTCGATCCGCGTTCATCGTTTTAAATCTAGAATGCGGAAAGAGTAAATTAAATAACAAAACCCTACATCAGTTGTGAACGATCGCTGACGAAGGTTTCATACTACCTCCATCATCTATATCCCTCAACTTCGTTGGTGCAACGATTTTTAACTCCGATCTGTCGTCTTTCTCCATTGAGGGTTCGCTCCAGCACTCAGTGTATCCTCCAGCGATTTCTTCCAAAAGTTCGTCAACGACCACCAATCACTTAACCCATTACAAATGGAAATGTGATTGGAATTTAAGATACACTACGGTAATAATGACTCCATCATTCCATTCTTGAGTCATTATGACGCGTCATTAAATAAGGAAACAGATGTCCCATTGTTGCGTTGCAGCGGATGTTTCCATAAAATAAAATAAACATTTAGCAATTTATTTTATTTTTAATTTACTAAAAACGCCCAAAAATAAACATTTTCCTTCAACCTGCGTCGGTCGAGGTTATACTCAATCTTAAGTAAATTCATCATCCTAGATGCAATGGTGCCCTCATATTTTTAATCCGGGCACCCATTTGGAAACTTCCACACCCACACACTAGCCGACTCACATAACTTAAAATGTCCAAGCCATAGTTCCGGGCTCACCGGGCCTCGGAATGATGTGCCATTTTTGCGCCCAGTCTCAAAATAATTCCATATAATTTTTAGGAAAAAATACATGGAAAATCCAAGACATTACATTCTCCCCACCTTGGGGTTTTACGTCCTTGAAAATCAAAAACAAAGGCTACCCAAAATGCTGAGGGTACTAGGCATGAATCAGGGCCTCCTGCTCCCATGTGCTCTCCTGAAGATTCTCGTGCTGCCACCGGATGTGCACAAAGGGAATTGATCCTCCACGAAAGATCCTATCCTGCCGATCCTCGATCTCCACAAGGTACTCAGAAAAGGTTACTCCATCCTTGATGTCTAGCTCACCCTAGTCGATTACGTGCGACGGGGCATGCAAGTACCTCCTCAGCTGCAACACGTGGAAGACATCAAGTACCTAATGCAACTGTGGAACTAGAGCTAGGCGTTATGCCACCTCACCAACTCTGAATAGTATCTGGAAGGGTCAGATGAACCTTAGAGATAGTTTTCTGCCGCAGCCAAATCTCTATAACCCTCATCGAGATGAGACCTGAAGAAAGATGTGGTCTCACTCTTCATACTCTAGAGGCCTCCATCGTCGGTCAGCATAGGACTTCTGCCGGATCTGTGCAGTCTTCATCCTCTCTCGGATGATCTTCCCCTTCTCTGTGGTAGCTCACACCAACTCTGGACCAATGAGTGTTGATTCTCTGAGGTCGGTCCAGCAATGTGGTGACCGACAGGGTCTCCTGTACAAGTCCTCGAATGGTGCCATACCAATGGTGGAGTGGTAGCTGTTGTTATACACAAAATCCACTAGTCGTAGGTGCTCCTCCAAACTACGACCAAAGTCCAAGATAAATGCTTGCAACATATCCTTTAGAACCTGAATGGTCTTCTCCATCTGACCATCAGTATGGGGATGAAATGGTGTGCTCAAGCGTAGCTGAGTCCCAAAAGCCTCCTACAATCCCTTCCACAACTGGGATGTGAAGCTGGCATCTTGATATGAGACTATAGTCAAGGGGACGCCATGAAGCCGAACTATCTCCTGCACGTAGAGGCATCCCAATCTCTCTAAATAACTCTTCTCCCTGATAGCTAAGAAGTGGGACGACTTGGTGAGTCGGTCAATGATCACCCAGATGGAATCATGCCCCTTAGATATACGTGGTAATCCTATCACTATGTCCGTCAATATTACATCCAACTTCCACTTTGGAACTTTCACAGGTGAGCAAATCCCGCTAGAACCTGGTGCTCATCCATCGCCTACTGGCATGTGAGGCATTGAGAAATGAACTCCGCTACTGCTTTCTTCATGCCTGACCACCATAACTATCATCGGAGATCCTGGTACATCATTGCCACCCCAGGATCTAACGCCAAAGGGGGTGTATGAAACTCCCCCAGGACCTCCTCCTACAATGCCACTGATACAACAGTGCATCCTATAAAAATAATTATGTACTCCCCACCTTGTGAATATCCCTCAGGAGCATGTCATGTGGATAACTAAGCACGTAAATCCACAAAGTTGACATCCCCAAGTTGTGTCTCCCTAACTCGTTGTAAGAGTGGAGGGGTTACAGCCATCGACTGCAGGTAAGCTTTATCCTCTCGATCCAGGAAGGATAACTACAACGCAGCTAACTGATGTGTTTTCTCACTCAATAGATGTGAGCTCGACCTTCTACTAAGAGAATCCTCCACCTTGTTCCCATTTCCAGGAGTAAATATGATCTTTATATCATAGTCCTGGAGTAACTCTAGCTATAGTCTCTGCCACAGATTCAGGTCTTTCTGCGAAAAGATGTACCTGAGGCTCTTGTGGTCAGAGTAGACGAAAAATCGCTAGCCCATCAGGTAGTGTCGCCACATCATCAATGCGAAGACCACCACTTCCAACTCGACATCATGGGTCGCATAGTTCTACTAATGTGGCCTAAGCTGGAGCGAACCATAAGAAATAACTGCATGTCGCTACATCAGAACATAGCCGATCCCATTATTTAATGCATCGCAGAAAACTACATACTCGACACCCTCTTCCAGTAATCTCAAGACGGGGGTGCTCGTCAAACTCGGTCTCAGCTTCTCCAAAGCTTTCTGGCACTTCTATGTCTATGTTAAGGGTTTCCCCTTCCTGGTCAAGGATGTCATTGGTGCTGATATCTGAGATAAATCAGTAATGAATCTCTAGAAATATCCTACCAACCTAAGGAATCTATGCACCTCCGTCACGCTCTGAGGTGGCTCCCACGCTAACACAGCCTCCACCTTGGCTAGGTCAACAGCTACTCCATCTGCTGAGATAACATGTCCCAGAAATTGGACCTCTTGAATCCAGAACTGGCACTTCAAAAGCTTCCCATAAAGCTGGTGCTCCCGGAGTACACCCAGAACAATCAACAAGTGTCTCGTGTGCTCCTCCTCTGACACCGAGTACACAAGGATGTCATCGATGAAGAACACTACGAACCGGTCCAAGTATGGATGGAAGATCTGGTTCATCAGTCCCATGAACACTTCGGGGGCGTTTGTCATGCCAAAATTCATCACCAATTACTCATTGTGCCCATATCAGCATCTAAAAGTCGTCTTCGGTATATCCTCATCCCGAACTCATAGCTGGTGATAGCCTGATCGAAGGTCATCCTTCGAGAACCATTGTTCCCCTCTTAGCTAATTTAAGAGGTCATCGATTCTCAGTAGTGGATACATGTTCTTCACCATCACCTGGTTCAGGCACCGTTAATCCATGCACAACCTCAGACTCCCATCTACCTTCTTGTCAAACAAGACTAGGGCTACCCAGGGTGAGACGATGGGTCTCACGAAACCCTTTCTCTGCAAATCCACTAACTGCACCCTTAGCTTATGAAGATCTATGGGAGCCATCCGATATGTTGATGAGTAAATCAGTGTTGTCCTGGAGTGTAAGTCGATGCAGAAGTCAATCTCATGGAAGGGAAGTAATCTTGGAATATCTTCGGGAAAGAAGTCCTCGTACTCCACCACTACTGTTGGGAACTAGGAGTTCACAACATCCACTACTCCAAGGGAAAGGCTAGCAAACTCATGAGAGATCGGCTACACCCTCCTATCCATAAGTTCACTCTGTGCTGCATGGGGTTCCTTTTCTCTGACAAAGTAAAACCTCATTCCATCACGGAGGACACACCACACTCTACGCCTAAAATAGTCAATCTGGGCATGGACCAAATATAACTAATCCATACCGAGAATTATGTCGTAAGGCCTCGACGCTACCACCATGAGGTTCCAACCGAAGCTCTCACCTCCAAAGGTAAGATCACACAGTCTATAATGGTGTGTGATCATCGAGTCTCCTCCGGTAGTTTTCTCCAAACGTAAGGATCGATTTAACGGTTCAACCATAATCTCGAGGTTTCATGCAAGACATGTGGATATGAAGGAATGACTGGAACATGTGTCTATAAGCATGGAATCTAAGGTAAATAAGACACAGATTGTACCTTGAATCATCCCTGGAGTCCCTGGGTCATATGCCTCGACCGCAGGCAGCTGTCCCCACCCCTGTCCCCCAGCTTCCTGAGCCTGGTGCGGACCTCCTGGGGGTAGTTGTGGAAGTATGTCGAAGCGTCTGGCACCACCTGCAGCTATCCCTACTCCTTTTCCATGTCTGCCGCCTGGTGGGTCTGCCTGTTTTGTTCTCTGCCTCTGCCTTGGTGGTCAATCCACCTCTTCACTATCAGCAGCTCGACTGGTTGGGCAATCTCTAGAGAGATGTCCCCTACCGTCGCATGTGTAGCATCGCTTCTCCAAAGGCTGACTGGATCTAGCCTGAGATCCTTGGACTCTCGATCCCCTGTCCTGGGTCCTCCTATGACATTTCCCACATCCAGGTCCCTTTTCCTGACATTGGCTCCCCACATCCAGGGTCTCTGCACCTGTCTGCCTGCTGTAGACTGTCGGAGGCTGTCTCTACTCCGCCAAGAAGCTCTCGATCACGAAGGCCCACTCAAGAACTCCAGCATAAGTTGATATTCATAGAGGTACGACACTAGCTTGGATGTCTCATCGTAGACCTCACTCTAAGGTCCGAGCTCTGTAGTACCGATCCCTGACCATATCCATCGAGTACCTGGCGAGGATGGTGAACCTCAATGAATTGTCAGCTACTATCATACTACCCTTCTGGAGCTGAAGAAGCTCCCGGATGTGTATAGCTCCTAGCGTAACCGGAGAGAACTCGTTCCTGAAGAATCACTCAAACTTCTTCCATGAAAGAGTTTCCTCTTTGTGAGTCTGTGTGGTAAGACTCCACCATCCTCCCACCAAACCCTGAAGAAGGCTCACTCTTAGGATCACCATCTAGTCTCCTAGTGTCCTCACTAGATGGAAAACTCTAGTCTCCGCCTCAAGCCAGTATTCAACTGCATGAGGGTTGGGATCACCTAGGAACCTAAGGGGTCTCTGTCTTTGGAACACATGGACCACGCTAAGCCTGCGCTCCATGTCGGTAGGTACTGTAGGTACCACTGGCTGCTCCACTGGTGGTGGCATAACTGGTGCATCACCTGGTGGAAACTCCTCATGAACTGGTCCCTGTATCGAAGCCTCATCATTGAGGGGGTCATCCATGTGATCGTGCTGCGGAATCCTTATGGGTATGCGTCACGGAGGCATCCTGTAAGGAAACAAGATGTACCATGGTCAAAGAGTGTATCTGGATACCTGACACAAAGTATGAAAACTATTCCTATATGATGCATGTACCTTTTATTCCCCTAAATCATGTGTTTTCATATTCTGAGTCAAAAAGAATGTTATCAGAGTCCTGGTGTATGGATATGTCAGCCGCTGCACCAACACTGGAGTCTCTGGTCGGAAATCCGAACCCAAAACACTCAACATTGTTGCCCCAAACCAAACTCACAGAGTCTTGGTCCTAAAGTAAAACTGACCAGCTCTGATACCACGATGTCACAACCTGCCCCATTGGGGCCCGCTCCATAACTCCCCAAGCCCACCTCCAATAGGCCAGGGGCTATTGACTAGCACCGAGTAGGCATATTACTAACATTGGAGGCATTTCCTACGTACCTGTACACACGCACACATCTCCAAGCCCACAATGCTGAAATGTAAAAACCACTAACGAACAAAAATGCATGCATACAACTAAACCCAACAAACATAGTACGACGAAAGGTAGAGTACTAAAAAGTAAACTGGGCCAGAATATAAGCCCACCAAAAACAAGAGTCTAAAAACTGCAATGTACAACCTGTAAACACAAAAGGTACTAGGACTCCAACTTATATCCATAGGAACGCCTCGGCCTATAGGGAACTCAGATAGCTCGGTCCTATCCTGGTCCTCCCTGGACTCTGTCAAAAGGATGCTTGTCTGCACAAGACACCAGACGTGCGGGCAATGCCCGTGTAGGGGTGAGTATAACAATACTCAGCAGAGGACCATGAAAACCACAAAACAGTTCACAAAGAATAGGTACAGTCATCTATGCATAGTGTAGGTCTACAGAACATATAAAACAAATCAGATATCCTAAAATCCCAGACCTGTAGTTTAGAGACAAGTTTCATAGCCACATACCCCCGCTAGGGATTCAGTTCAAAGATTCTTCGAAGCACTCGTCCCGGGAGTACACAATACACGAGTCTTACAGCTCTGATGATGTCCATATGAGAAGTACCGTTCATCGAGAACCATCATGAGAGGTAGTTAAACTCATTACGGGAGACACACTCATGAGTGGGAAGATTTTTGATATATAAATCACTCATTACGGGAGACAAACTCGTGAGTGGGAAAGATCACGATACACAGATGAGGATCACTTCCAGGGCCATGGCAGATACCGTGACTAACCTAGATTCACCAGTTATGTGATACACCAGCTAGGTAGAGGATCAACGCCTAGTAGAGTTGGTCATGTTGATGCATGAATCTACCAAGGGTCAGGAATGGATAGAGGATCTTGATCCGTGCCTCTCAGATTGATGCCTGACTCTATCACAGAAAGTCTTGTTTAAGGGATCATACTCTTGTGTGAGGAAATGATGCATGTCCTTCAGGGGAACGAGAAGAAGGGAACTAACCCAAATGAAATATGTCCAAGATAAGGTGAACAATATGACCATGCTGTTTTCCAAAAAGTTAAACTGCGTGTAGAAATGTTACACGCCTTGTTGTCTCACCCCGGGTACTACCCGTGCACAACGGCCAGTGTCATAAGGCTGGTCGTGAAGAAAAAACTGTGTACACGGCATGTAGTATGATGTACATGCCCTGTTCGGGTGATTGGGGTTGGCCCCGTGTCACTGACCATGGGGTCATACGCGGTCATCAACTCGGGTACTATAGCACGTGTCCGTGTACCCCTAGATACACGCTGAGTTCCGCGTAGATGCCTCTGCCATGCTGTACACGACGTGTCGCCTGAGGCCGTGTAGATCATCATGTGTCTGTGTATTTCCCAAAATACATGTCGAGCATTGGGGAAAGTCCAAAACGCCATGTGACCAGGGTCACATGCCGTGTGATTCCTCTCTGACCCCCGAACCCTACATGCCTCCATTAGTACTACATGGCGTGTTCCTCAGAAGTACACGTTGTGTATTCTGCGAATTTCTAGAAACGGCGCACTTCACCGGTGCGCCTCCCAAGCTTCTCCAATCGTTGATCCGGACGTCTTGTCGCCATGAAACATTAAGGTTTTGGTTAACCCAACACCACAAATCCACTTATGGTGTTTTTGTGCCTCTGATTTTCTCCAAAAACATGTTTTGATCTTCCCGCATGAAGAACACTCGAAGAACGGTCCTTCCCGATTCAGTCTGATTCGTCGTCTGCAATTGTCGTCACACCTCTGCACGGTCATTGTGGTGCTGAACATTCGATTTGGGATCATTGCGTCTTAGAACAGATGCACATCGATCCATTGTTCATCGCCCCGTGAAGAACATGAAGAATGCATGAGAAAAGAAAGACGGGAAAAGAAATACAATAAAACAACATGAGGAACAAACCTCCGCTGTCGTTCGTCATGTCATTGATCCGCTCCCATCAATAGGCTTAAACGAACCAGGATCAAATAATAAGACAAAATAGGGATCAAATCCCCAATATCATCCCAAAGAAAAATCCCTCCCTCAAGAACGTACGAATCCACAGATTGACTTTTTCGTGGTTGATCCGCGTTCGTCGTTTTAAATCAAGAACATGGAAAGTGAAAATTAAATAACAAACCCATACCTCAACTATGATCGATCGCTGACGAAGGTGTCACGCTACCTCCGTCGTCGAGATCCTTCAATGTCGTTGGCACAACAATTCTTAACTCCAATCCATCGTCGTTCGCTGTTGAGGGTTCGCTCTAGTGCTCCGCGGATCCTCCAAATATTTCTCCCAAATGTTCGTTAATGATCCCCAATCGCTTAACCCATTAAAAAGCGAAACGTGATTGGCATTTAAGAAACACTGCAGTATTAATGACTCTATCTGGCCATTCTGGAGTCATTATGATGTGTCATTAAATAAGGAAACATATGTCATGTCTCTGTTCTACCGCGGATGTTTCCATAAAATAAAATAATCATTTAGCAATTTATTTTATTTTTATTTTACTAAAAATGTCCGAAAATATACGTTTTCCCTCAACCTGCGTCGGTCGAGGTTAGACTCATTCTTACGTTAATCCATCGTCCCAGATGCAACGGTGCCCTCATATTTTTAATCCGAGCACCCGTTTGGAAACTTCCACAACCACGCACAAGCCGACTCACTTCACTTAAAAAGTGTAAACCACCGTTCCGGGCTCACCGAGCCTCGGAATGATGTGCTTCTTTCGCATTCGGTCTCGAAATAATTCCATAAAATTTTAAAAAAAATACACAGAAAATCCAAGACATTACACCATGGTTGATATTCCCAAAAATATCCCATTCACTTGGATGAAGATAATATTTTTCACAATTTTAAATATTTTAATAAAACGTTATTTATTATAAAATATCATTAATTTCATTTTTTGAACTATTCCTTGAATTTTCATTGAAAACGACATGAAAAAATGAATTCAGAACTAATAATTTAAAAAATAAATAATATGAATGATTTTCCAAAAAAAAATATTGGAACATGATAATTAATTTTAATTATATTACTTTTATATTTTTAAAATATTTTTTTTATTTTTCTGTTAATTGAATAATTATTATATCTGCATTTTATATGCATTTTAGGTAATTAATTCATCACTAAAAATAAAAATGAAATTGACCAGATACAAAAATTATATTTCTATAAAAAATGTTTAGAAACAAACATAAGTTTTTTTTACCCCTGTCTAAAAATATTATGAATATTAAAAATAAGAGAGTGGATTTTTGACTTTATCCTTTACATAAATATAATAAAGGTCAGAATCAAGGCTAAGTGGAAAAAAGATCATATTTTCAAGGTTTAGAGGATTTTGGATGAAATAAACACATACAGAGAAACAAATAAAAGTGTTAGGGTCATTTTTTAATCCTTATCATATTACATTTAACATAACTTACCTGATTTACCCTTACCGATGTAACAATAATTTACAATGGTTACTATTTATAATGAAAAAAAATTAAAGGGTCTTATTTACGATATTTTTACCTCCTAATTCCAAATACTTAATTCAATTTTAAATATTAATTTCGAATAAGTGGTGTAATTTATTTTAAAATTAAAACCAAAAAATGTGACAAAAAAAATTTTCATTAAAAAATCCTTTTATGTATAAAAATGTTTTTATAGAAAACTAAACAATAAAATTAATTCCAATAATTATAATTGGATTATTTTTTATCAAATAGATCTAATAAAAATTTAAACCTATTTCAAAATAGAACATTACTTTTTAAATACTTTAAAAGGATACATAATTTTCAATAAAAAAATATTTTTTCACTATTCAATGAAAAATAAATTATTTCATATTATTCTCAAAAATTCATCATAAGATAAATTTTAGATAATGAATTAAAAAATAAAATTCAGTTTTTTCAAATTCATATTGTATAATTTGAAAATTAGGATTTTTAATAAACCCATATAATGTATGAAAACTGAAATTGGTAAAAAATAAAACTTTTTCCGATTTTGAATGAAAAAACCCTAATATTATTATAAAAATTATAAATTAATAAAATATAATTAATGAATATTAATATGACATGAAAATGATTTATCTTGAAATTAACTGGGTTGTTATACATATATATTAAAATTATTCAATATTAATATTTAAAAATGTATAAATAACTATCAAAATTGAATATATTAGAAAAATATTAAATGAATACATATTAAAAATGAATAAATAACCAAATAATATTTAGAATGGAGAAATACTTATAATTAATAAATAATAAATAATATTACATAATTAAATGTTAAAAATGATTACAATTTAACAATTAAAATTAATTAAATTAAAAAAATAATTAAAAATAATAATAAATAACATTAATTATACCAATTTAAAAAAATAACAGAAATAAATAAATATTAAAATAAAAATGAATGAATATTAAAAATAATATTTAAAGTCCAGATATTCACAGTAGATTGCGAATTAAAAATGAATAAATAATAATTGTATAATGATTTAAATACAAAAAGTTTTAAAAAAAACTTATAAATATTAATTATATGAATTACAAGCATATTATAAATAAGATTATTCCTTGGATGGCTTTTCATTCTCTCGATAACACAAACCCCCATCTCTAGGGTTTCTTCTTCTCCCTACATAGTGTCCCAAAACTCCTTTTCATGGGGTTTTTTATTTAAATGGGTTTTTGAAAAAAAATTGTAGAAAAGGGATAGGGTTTCAACTATTTTAATAAATGGGTTCACAGATGCGCGAACCTTGTTCACGTATCTTCGGCATAGAGAGATGCGTGAATGGGGTTCACGGATCCATCGTGGACTTCATAAAAGATGTGTCAACCTCATTCACACATCTACCCTTTTCAGGAAGCGTGAATGGGGTTCACGCATCCTTTTTAAACTTTATGAAAGATGCGTGAACCCTGTTCACACTTCCTACAGAAAGATTTAATTTTTTAAATTTTTTTGTATTTTTTAAATTTTTATTGTTATTTTTTATTTTGTTTTGTTTATATGTATATATATAACAAAAAAATTAGCAGAATTTATCTGCTATTTAATATTCAGTAGTACTGTCATTACAACAGTCTAGATCCGGACAGAAACCCTCACCCATGGCTCTCTTTTATAAGAGGGATTGCCCTAGAAATCATTCTGCATTTCAAATGTGGGATTCAGGTTCTCCTTTTCATACACAGTATATTCTGCATTTCTGATGTGGGATTCTGTTTCAAGTACATGATTTGAAAGACTATAAAATAAAAACAATAAGACCAATATAAATGAAACAAAAAAAATGAATTAAACATATAATAAATAGTTGAAAATTAAAATAATTTCATAAAAATGTATATGAATACTAATTTATAATCTTTTAAAACCCCCAACGTGAAACTTAAAAATGATTCAATTACATGGATTTGAAAGACTATAAAATAAAAACTATAAGACCAATATAATTGAAACATAAAATATGGATTAAAAATACAAGCAATAGTGGAAAATAAATATAATTTCGTAAAAAATGTTGATTAAAAATAATTTATAAGCTTTCAAAACCAACAACTTAAAACTTAAAAATGTTTCAAGTACGTTATTTTGAAAGACTATAAAATACAAACTATGGGTTCAATATAAATAAAACAAAAAATATGGATTAAATATATAAGAAATAGTTAATAATTAATTAGTTAATTAGTAATATAATTATTTATTAATTAATAATTAATATAATTATATATCATCAATCGTTAATTATTAATTACTAATATATAGTAATTAATTAGATATTTACTAATATAATTATATAACAATTAGTTAGTTAATTAGCAATATATTTATTAATTATAATTATTAATTATTAATTATATAATAATTAATTGGTTAATTTGTAATATAATTACTAATTATAAAATAATTAATTAATTAATTTTTAATATAACTAGTGAACATAATTATTCATTATAATTATTAATTAATAATTAATAATTATATGATAAATAATTAGTTAATCGGTAATATAATTATTAATTATATAATGGTTAATTAGTTAAGTAGTAATATCATTATTAATTATAATTAGTAATATGATTATTAATTATAATTAGTAATTATTAAATATATAATAATTAATTAGTTAATTTGTAATATTATTATTAATTATAATTATTAATTAGTAATATATAATAATTAATTAGTAATATAAGTATTAATTATACAATGATTAACTAATAATATAATTATTAATTATTAATTATTAATTATTAATTATTTAATATATGCCAACTAATCAGTTAATTAATATTGTCATTACAAATTAAAATTAGAAATTATTAATTGTATAATAATTAATTAGTTAATTAGTAATATAATTATTAATTATAATTAATCATTATAATTATTAATTATTAATTATTAATTATACAATAATTAATTAGTTAATTAGTAATATAATTATTAACTATATAATAAATAACTAGTTAATTAGTAATATATCTATTTATTATAATTATTAACTAATAATTATATAATAATTAATTAGTTAATTAGTAATATAATTAATAATTATATAATTAATCATTATAATTATAATTAAAAATTATATTACAAATTAAATAATTAATTATTAAATAATTAATAATTATATTATTAATTAACTAATTAATTATTAAATAACTAATTAATAATAATTAGTAATTAATAGTTGTAATGAATAATTATAATAATATATTATATTACTAATTTACTAATTAACGAATAAATTATTATATAATTAATATTTATATTAATAATTAAATTATTAATTATTATATCATTAATAATTATATTACTATTTAACTATTTAAATATTATATATTTATTAATTATGTTAAAATTTAACTAAATAATTATTATATAATTAATAATTATATTACTAATTAATTATAATATAATTAATAAATATATTACTAATTAACTATTATATAATTAATAATGATATTACTAATTATTTATTGTATAATTAATAATGATATTTCTAATTAACTAATAATTAACTAATAATTAACTAATTAATAATTATTTTACTAATTAACTAATTAATTATTAACTATTTCTTATATGTTTAATCCATGCTTTCTATTTCATTTATATTAGTCTTATTGATTTTATTTAATAGTTTTTCAAAGACATGTATTTGAAACATTTTTATGTTTCAATTTGGTGGTTTTGAAAGCTTATAAATTATTATTAATAATAATAAAAATTTATTAAATTATTTCTATTTTTAAATATTTCTTATATATTTAATCCATGTTTTATGTTTAATTTATATTGGTCTTATATTTTGTATTTCATAGTCTTTTAAAGTCATGTACATGAATTATAATCCCAAATCGGAAATGCCGAATGTTCTGTGCTGGAAAGGGAGTACCTAAATCCCACATCGAAAATGCAAAATGATTTTCTGGGCAAGCCCTCTTATAAAAGAGAGCCATGTGTGAGGGTTTCTGTGAGAATCCAGATTGCTGTAATGGCAGAACAACTTGATATTAAATAGCAGATAAGTTCTACTGATTTTTTTTTGTTAAATATATATATATATATATATATAATATGTATATATATTTATTTATTTATTTATAAAAAACATAAAAAAACATAAAAAAACATAAATACAAAAAAAAAAAAAAAAAAATTAAAGATTTAAAATCTCTTGTAGAATGTGTGAACCCCGTTCACCCATCCTTCACATAGTTTATAAAGGATGCGTGAATGTGGTTCACGCATCTTTCACCATGCCTATAATGATGAACCCTATTCATGCGTCTTCTTGAGATCGAGGATGCATGAACGAGGTTCACGCATCTTGGAACCCATTTTTGAAAATATTTTTTACCCTACTGATTTTTAATAAATAAAAAAAATAAAAAAAACACCATATATATAAAAAAACCCTTTTCTTCCACTCATTGCGTCAACTTTTGCGGGTTTCTCTTCTATAAAGGAAATTTGGAGGATATCTATTTGATGGATCTTGGATCTATTCTGTTGAATCCTCTAGTTCCCACCTCTGTCTGGGTTTGTTCGACGTTGTCACGCTTCTTCTCCCTTACTGGTCAGCCATCACAGGTATCCTTTCCCTAGTTTTGTGATGATGATGGTGGCAGCAATGTCGGTCAAAGGTCGACGTAGGTGCTTCAGAACTAGTTCTGTACAGATCTAGGTTCCCTTTTTATTTCTATAATTGTTGCGAGATTCGGGGAGGAAGACAGTCTACAGACGATGCAGGCTTAGGGTCAATCATGAGATGTGGTTCTTTGGCCTGGGGTTAGCTTATTGAGGTGAGTTTTAGTTGGACATCTGTAGGGTTTCATGAAGGCATTGGGATGTAGAAGTAGTTTTGTTTTGGTTGTTAGTGGTGTCGGTGCTATAGAGGCCACTGGGTGTTGCCGATCTCTGATGCTGGTGTAGATTAGCTTATGCTTCAGATGACAAGTGCGGGAAAATGATGAGTTTATTTTAAATGAGATTCTTTAAAAAATTTGAAAAAAAACATAGGTTAATTTTGTTAAAAAAAATACGCTACAAAGGAGGCATCGCTGATGCCACCTTTTCCCTAAAACTATATTTTTCTTATAAATATTTTTTATATATTTAAAATTTTAATGTTTTATTATTATGTTCGTATGGTTATATATATATATATATTTATATATAACTTAATGTTTCAACATAATTTATCTTTTATTCATGTATGTGACTTTGCTAGCATATATAATATGACTTATAAGACAAATATGGATGAAATTTTAGACAATACTTAAACATATAACATGTAGTCCAAAATAAAAATAATTGCTTAAAAATTCTTGTTGAAAATTTATTTATAACCTATCAAATCCACCTACTTGAAACATCAAAATGTTTCAAGTATGTGACTTTTTGGCCTATATAATATAAACTATAATATTGATATGAATGAAATTTTAAACATTTCTTAAACATGTAACAAGTATTCCAAAATAAGAATAATTTCTTATAAAAATATTGTTGGAAAATTATTTATAACCTATCAAATCCACATACTTGAAACTTAAAATGTTTGAAGTATATGAATTTGTTGGCTTATATAATATAAACTATAAGACAGATATGAATGAAATGTTAAAAATTTCTTAAATATATAACAAGTAGTCCAATGTAAAAATAATTTCTTAAAAAGTCATGGTGAAAATTTATTTATAACCTATCAAATCCACCTACTTCAAACATAAAAATGTTTCAAGTACGTGACTTTGTTGGCATATATAATAAAAAATATAATATCGATATGAATGAAATTTTAATCATTTCTCAAACATATAACTAGTAGTCCAAAATAATAATAATTTCTTAAAAAATCATGGTGAAAATTTATTTATAACCTTTCAAATCCACCTACTTGAAACATAAAAATGTTTCAAATACATGAATTTTCTGGCATATATAATATAAATTATAAGACCAATATGAATGAAATTTTAAACATTTCTTAAACATATAACTAGTAGCCTGAAAATAATAATTATTTCTCAAAAAATATTTGTGAAAAATTATTTATAACCATTCAATTCCACCTACTTGAAACTTAAAAATATTTAAATTACATGACTTTGATGGCCTATATAATATAAACTATATGACAGATATAAATAAAATTTTAAGCATTTATTAAAAAAATAACCAGTAGTCCAAAATAAAAATAATTTCTTAAAAAATCTTGGTGAAAATTTATTTATATCCTTTCAAATTCACCAACATGAATCTTAAAAATGTTTCAAGTACTTGTTTTTGTTCTCCTATAAAATATAAACTATAAGACCGATATGAATGAAATTTTAAACATTTATTAAATAGATAACTAGAAGTCCAAAATAAAAATAATTTCTTAAAAAATATTTGTGAAAAATTATTTATTACCTTTCAATTCCACCTACTTGAATCATAAAAATGTTTCATGTACTTTTTTAAGATCCCGGACCTTCGTTTCAGATATGTTTTTCCTTTTTCTGGAGATTTTGAGAAAATAGGATTTTCTGGAAATTTTTTAAGTACACGCCATGTACTTTGATGCAGCTCGAGGCTGTGTGATGGTCGTGTCATGGCCACACATATGGCCATGCAGGGGTGATGTGGAGGCCACTTAATGCGGAGTATGGAAAAGCCAAGTACATGATGTGTGCTTCAAAAGTACACACCATGTACTTTCTTTTTTTCATTTAACGGACCGGGGTCACATATTAACCCCAAAAACATTTTCTTCACTAGTTTCTTTGACCAAGAGAGAGGTTATAGACACAGATCTCAACTGAGCCCCCTAGCCTCCATCTGTTCTCTAAATCGACCATCGTTGATTGCATTGGAACCACAGCGGTAAGCTCTTCCTTCTTCTAGAGTTTCGTTTTCCAATTCCTCTTCTTTTGCAAGTTATCATGGGTTGAATGTTTTGTGAGTTTTCATAGATCTACGATATTCTAAATATATTCAGGCCTAGTGGTTCAAGAATATCAATATCCTTGTACCAAGGTAGGTGGTTTGTGCCTTTCTGTCCGTAGTCTTTGAGTTCTATGTGCAATTCCAACCAATACACTTGAACAGGGTATTGCGTGTAATTGTTTTCCCCTATTTTTTTCCTGCCATACTTGTATGCTTATGTAGAGGTAATTTGGCTATGTATAAATATAATTTCTATGCTTTGATGTTTTTCCCATGCCTTCTTCTATTTACGACTTTTTTGTCTTGTTTAGCCTATTAGCCATTATACCTGTTTTTCCATGCCTTGTGACTGTAGAGTGGACTGATGTTCCTTGAAATTGCTTGTTATGCTATAAACTGGTTAGAAAAGTAGCTTTATAGGTTTACATTGGCCTTATTTCATTATTGTTCACTGACTAGCACGGGGCCGTGAGAACCTGGTGCTATAGACTATAAGGTGATAGACCGAGTGAGCTTCATCAGAGAGTCTTGGACTTTATAGACTATAGGGGATAGACCGAATGAGCTTCCTAGAGAGTCTTGGATGTTATATACTACAAGAGGGTAGACCGAGTGAGCTACCTCAGAGAGTCTTGAGATTTATAGACTATAAGGGGATAGATCGAGTGAAATTTCTCAGAGAGTCTTTTTTTGTTTGATTTTCTTTAACCCACTCTAGGATATATGAGGAATTGACCGAGTGAGCTTTCTCAGAGATTATATGATAAACCTGAGGCTATAGGAGGAATTGACCGAGTGAGCTTCCTCAGAGAGTCTCTAGACCTTGGGGTTATAAGGGGATTAGACCGATTGATTTACCTTTGAGATTCCTTACTACCATAGACTATAAGGGGAATTGACTGAGCGTGTCTCCTCAGAGAGTCTTATAATAATGTATGACCAAACCAGAGGGGTTAGGCTGACTGTACTACCTAGAGGGTTGTTGGTACTTCTTGGATAAGACCAGAGGGGACGGATGTGAGTACTTTCCAGAGGGATTATTATTGTGGTTAGTTGTTGCTTCTCTATTGATTGTTGATCTATGGTTTGTTTACTGCTATGTATCATCCTGGTTCCTGCTTATTGTTTAGTTTTTACTATACATTAACTGTCATATAATCACTGACTGTTACGAATAGATCTTTGGGTGGTTACCTACTAGGATTTTGTCTCACACCCTATTTGGGTCATTCTTTTGGGCCCAAATATATTATACTATTACAGGTATAGACCAGGGAATGATCACTTCAACTCCATGTACTTGATTGCATTGGAGCAGGAGAGCATGGGACCAAACCAAGGCTTGTGATGCTGAGGATTGGCTTAGCTGTTTTTCTTTTGTACTTTTGTTTAGTATTTTATTCAGCATTGTGAATTTTTTGGATGCTTTTCTAGACACATGTATTATTCATCATTTCATATATATGTGTGTGTGTGTGTGTGCGCGCGCGCGCTCTAGTTGTTTATTCTTTAGTCTTCTTTTTTTTGCTTGTGTTTGGATTGATTACTACTTACGCTATGGTTTATTGTTTTCTCTTCTACTTGTACTCTACCAATGAGGGCATAGTTTCCCTACTATCACACCTAAGTCCCTCGCTGCTATTCGGTAGCCTCTGTCATTTGAGGATATGTTCTTGAGGCCATGTGACCAACCGAGCATGGGGCACCTCTGGGTGGCTTCCGGAACTGGGACATTACAAAGTGTTATTAGAGGGATTCTTTTCTGTTGAAATACTTTTTGGAGCCTATATCCATGGATAGGATAAAATAGGTAATTAGTAATAAGTTGTTCCCTAGAGTATCTAACTCGTGTATAGGGAAAAGCCAATCTACCTTGTTTATAGAAATTTTCTATAGGTTTTTCAATTTTTACAGTTGATATGATTTCATCTTGAGTGACTCACATGATTTGTGTTGTTACTGTGAATATTATTGAGGTTCTATTTCTGGTTCAAACTGATGAGATGAGGGTATGCCATCTCATGCATCATATAGGAACTTTCTAGAAATCACATTTCATGCATATTTTCCATGTGATTTCATGTTGTTGTGATAGATGATGTCTAAAATATGAATGATGATGTGATAGTTACCTTTATAGAATAATTTCTGTTTATAGGGTATTGTTTAAAAAGATATTTACTGAAGTGAACTCCAAATTTTGATTCTTAAGGTGTTATGGGCCCTCAGGAATCATAAATTGGTGGACCAATAGCTTGGTTTCCATGTATATGATGTGTAAGATATTCCAAACATTTATTTGTGGAGAGTATGGGCCCTCACGGATCGGAATTTGACACCTTATCTCTTGTTTTCTGTGTTTTCTGGGCTCCAGAGCAGTTTGTGAGGCTACTGCCCGAAAAAACCCAAAATACACGGCGTGTACTTTATGAATACATGTTGTGTAGTATTCAAACCATGTTTCTGACTGTGTGGGTAGAAACATGGGGTTGTTAAAATCATCAGGAACACGCTGTGTATGGTAGGTACATGATGCACGCCTGTCGTGGGGCGTGGCAAAACAATATTTTATTTACCTAAGTATAGTATAGCAGTTGATCCTAGGTAGTCTCCCGAAGAGGAGTGCACACAAAACAAGGTTGTCACTTTTTGTTGGTTTTCTTAAAAAGATTGGTTTTAACAAATTTGAATGACTATGAGAGAAACAAACAACAGAAATTGATTGATTTTAACAAATGATAAAGATGGTGATCGGATTTGGTTCGGCTAGACTTAGTGTTGTGCCATCATGGTTTCCAAATTTTATCTCTTCTTCTTCCTTAAACTGGTAAGAGAGATGTGATTAGAATTTCCTTTTCTAAAACTTTAGATTGGTCTATCCTCCTTCCAATGTGTTTAGGGTTGTAGAAGGTCTCTTGATTAATTAGAGAAATCCCAGACCTGGAATTGTTGTTACCTAATAAACCAAGATTTCAACATACAATCCTACACACGTGCTTGACTACCGTCGAGCAATCACCACCCAACCCTAATCATGTTCCACCGTATACAGATTAGAATTGGGTGGAGGGAGATGTGATCATCGACCAAAGAAATTTATAATTTCAGAATAAAAACCATAACACAACCACATTTGGAATTTAATACTGAATTATGAATTGGAACCAGAAGAAGAAAGAAGAACAAATTTTATTCATTTCAAGCACAAAACTCAAGCACAACACATAGGTCCAGCCTCCCCTCTTTCCGATCACTCAAATGAAACTACCCCTCCATGGATGGGGTAAGCGAGATAATTCGGGAGAGGAGAGACATTTTAAAACAAGATAAATAAAAGAAAAAGCTGAGAAGTTCTTCTCCTGGGTGCCCGAGAAGGAATGGGGTGGAGAATGGGATGTATTGAGGGGGAGGAGCTCTCCTCCTTTTATAGGCAGAATTCGACCCCCGAAAGTTGTCGCGTTTTGGACCCCATAAATGACCTCTTCACGCGTTGAGGCCTTCTTAAATGTTGTTCATAATTGTCTTGGACGTGTCCCTTCAAAATATCAGCGGTTTTGGACAGGTATGCCGAGAGTTATGGCTATTTTACTCGGATCATTTATTCTGTCCAGTCAGAATCTCCAAAACGTCAAACCCCGGATTAGGAAGCTTTAATGGACCCTCAAACGGACGAATCCCGCGGTGCTTCATTCATTAAAGATGCTCCAAAACTCCTTGCGCGTCCACCCACCGAATTGTGAAATATTTGAGCCCACAATGAATGAGTTATGGATCCCACACCAAAACTAGGCAGAACTGGAAACTGTTTTCTTGATCCAACTTGTGAGCTTCTTTTGAGCTTCCATATGGCCGATTCAGCTTTTAGTCCAAATATAGTAAATGAATCCCTGGATGTGTAGAATCTGTAAAAGAAAGAATTTAGAAATTTGGATCAATTTATATAATGTTATGGAAAAAATACAGAAATAAGTTAAAACTGTTAAAAATCCAAAATGGCCAATTTTTACTATTCAGCTCAAAATAACACAAAAATCATAAAAATGAAACAATTCATCTTAGAGGAACACTTTTGTGAGTTTAAAACAATGATATTAAATATAAATTAATTGAAAATATTTTCTCTATCAATTCCACCACACTTAAACTATGCTTGTCCTCACGCATAAAATCTCAACATGGAATTCAAAGGGCACCAATGTCACCAATATTTAAATTTCAAATGGAATAAAATCAAATGATTACCAATGTCCAATCAAATTTTTCAGTTCCACAAAAATACCAATTTAATTTCCCATTTTTCAAAGAAACAATCAATTCATGCATTTTACTTTTCCCATTTGAAAAATAATGAAGCTTCTCCTTTCATTCATTCAAGCTTCTCAATTTATTATTATTAAACATGCAAAATCATGACCTACCTCACTTTTGAATCTCTTCTCTAATCACTCATGATATAATTAATAGTGGAGTTATTCTCATATCATGAGAACATGCTCCTTATCCATAGGCTGGTAAAGTAACTACTTTCTCCACTTTGTAAAGACAAAACACACATAAAATCATGAGGACTTGCAATAAAGGTTCAAATGACTCTGTGGCTTAGGGTTGGTGGGTAAATGATTGAAATAATTTAAGGCCAGAAGTAGGAGGTTTGACTCTTAAGTACAATTCATGATTAATCAAGTGAAAACACAATATGAACCTCACTCAAATCCCCTTGAAATGTGAATCACAACACCACTCCCCTTTAAATGACTTGGGTCATGAGTCAATAAATGATTACAAAGAATGATATCATCCAAGTTCTCCCTGTTTTTTTGTAAAGCTCCAGAAAGGCACAGCTTTATTTTCTTTTTTTTTGTAAAGCTCCAGAAAGGCACATATTTTTTTTCTTTTTTTTTCTGGAGAACCGGATGAAATGAAAGAAGCATAATGAAATGACGACTCATGCCCAATTTTCTAATAATACATTTCCCAAAATGATGACGCACACATTACACCACCCAAAAATGATACATATCCCAAGGAACGCACACGAAAGGCCCTTCCCCCACACTCAAACTTGAAATAACCATGCAAAAATACTAAAAGTGTAGGTAGGTAAGGAAAAATTGGATTGTAATGTGGCTTAAACCTATAAGGCAATTCATGGCATCTAAGGGCTTACGAAGGATAAATGTAAAGGTGGGTCTTAGGATAAAATGTGGCTAGCCAAAGATATGCCTCAATCATTTTAAATGTGGTTTTGTACAGTCATAGCTTTGACAAGTTTCAATACAAGTTCTAGCAGGTGGCACGTCCCAAGATCACTCAAGAAATATGCTCAAGATAAAATAGGAAATATTTGGTCTAGAAATCCTCTCAGGAATGAGAATATGATATTGGACAATCACTCATGGCATGATTAATAATAACAAATTAATTCACATGAATTTCAGAAATTCAAAGAATGAAAAATGGAAGGGAAATTTCATTTACATGAATCAATTAATTCCCTCAAATCGTGAGTCCTTATTTCAATATCCTTGCTTCACTTTAATCATCCAATTATCAATTTTAATCATTCAATCTCAGAAACCATGGAATCTAAAACATAGAATCACTGGATTTCTATGAAACTCATGTCTCCTAGAGAAGTCAAGTAAAACATGAATTCAAGCGTGGGCATGCCTTTTCTTGATTAATTCTTTAAAATACTAAAAAATGTAGGGAATAAAGTCGGATAATATAGAATTGAAACTCATACTCCCCTGTAAAATGGATCCTTTTCTTCATGATGTATAATCCCATGATACCCTCTTCATTAATGGACCTGAAAAAAAAATGAAAACAATTGATAGTGCAGGCCCATTCAATCATGATGGTAAATGACTAAGAAGACAAGTGGAAAATGGGGGAAAATACGGGTTTCCTCCCGGTAGCGCCTTTGTTTAATGTCGTTGGCTCGACAAAACAAAAAAAAATTTCATTCTTTGTTTTTTTTTTTTTTGAAAAATCTCCTGGACTTCAATATTTCCTCCCCCACACTTAATTTATGCAGTGTCCTCAATGCATGTAAATGTATGTTTCAAAAAGTTGGAGTTACTGCATTTAATCAAGTGTAAAGGAATGATGCAACCTGGTAGGTATTCATTTGTAATCAGGATGAAGGAGTGTGATCTACTCTACTGGTTCTTGAGGTACGGTCCCATGGAACTTCTTCAGCCTCTGCCCATTTATAGTGAATGGGTTTCCTCCTCCTTCCTTTTGAATCTGCACAGCACCAAAGGGATATACATGAATAATAGTAAAGGGGCCTTCCCATCTGGAACGGAGTTTACCTGGCATAAGCTTAAGTCTGGATTTGAAGAGTAACACGTGATCTCTAGGGTTGAAGGTTCTTGGTTGAATTATCTTGTCATGGGCCATCCTCGTTCTCTCTTTATAGATCATTGAGTTTTCAAAATATTCCCTTTTAATTTCCTCTAACTCCTGGAACTGCAATCTTCTTTCTTTCCCAGCTTTCTCAAGGTCCAGATTCATCTCTCTGACCGCCCAGTAGGCTCTATGCTCCAACTCCACAGGAAGGTGGCAACTCTTTCCATAGATCAATCTATATGGACTCATCCCTATCGGTGTTTTGTAGTCCGTCCTGTATGCCCATAATGTATCATCTAACTTTTGGCTCCAGTCCTTCTGGTTGGGTTTAACAGTCTTCTCCAGAATGGATTTGATTTCTCTATTAGAGACTTCTGCTTGGCCATTTGTTTGGGGATGGTATGGGGTAGATGTTCTATGATGCACCCCATACTTCTTCAGCAATGCTTCTATTTTCCTGTTGCAGAAATGAGTTCCCTAATCACTGATGATTCCTCGTGGCACGCCAAACCTACAGAAAATGTTAGCCCTAACAAAATCACAAACAACTTTTGCATCATCAGTTATGGTTGCTTTTGCTTCCACCCATTTTGAAACATAGTCTACAGCCAAAAGAATATATGAATTTACAAATGACATTGGGAATGGTCCCATGAAATCTATGCCCCAAACTTCAAAAATTTCACAAAAGGTTATTGGTTTTTGTGGCATTTCATGTCGTTTGGATATGTTACCAGAAAATTGGCATTTTTCACATCTTTTACAAAATTCATATGCATCCTTGAATAAGGTGGGCCAGTAGAGTCCAGATTCTAAAACATTTCGGGCAGTCCTCTGAGGTCCAAAGTGGCCTCCACAAGATAATTTATGACAAAATTCAAACACTGATTCAATTTCACTTCTTGGCAGGCATCTTCTTATGATTTGATCATCATAAATTTTCCACATAAACGGATCTTCCCAAATGTAAAATCTTGATTCAGATTTAAGCTTATGTTTTTGATGAGAGCTTAGATGATAGAGTATCTGAGATGTTACCAAATAGTTGACAATGTTGGCATACCATGGCACTTCACTTTTGATGATGTAGAGTTTTTCTCCAGGAAGCTCATCATTAAGTGGGTTCTGCTTTGGTATTTCTGTTTCAGCGGTGTGGGGTAGTCGACTCAGATGATCAGCCACTTGATTTTCAGTCCCCTTCTTATCTTTGATTTCCAAATTGAACTCTTTTAAGAGTAGAATCCATCTCACCAACCGGGGTTTTGCATCCGCCTTTTTCATTAAGTACCTAAGAGCTGCATGATCAGAAAAAACAACAACTTTAGTCCCTAGAAGATATGATCGGAATTTATCTAGTGCAAAAACGACTGCAAGGAACTCCTTCTCTGTGGTTGTGTAATTTATTTGTGTTTCATCCAAGGTCCTTGATGCGTAGGAGATGACTTGAGGCTTGCTATCAATTCTCTGTGATAGAGCGGCTCCCACTGCTTGGTTGGATGCATCACAAAGTATCTCGAAAGGGTAATCCCAATTGGGTGGCTGCATTATTGGTGGTGTTATCAGCCTTTCCTTTAATTCATCAAATGATTCCCTACATGCACAATCAAAATTAAAGTTAGCATCCTTTAGAAGTAATCTTGAGAGAGGGAGAGAAATCTTACTGAAATCCTTGATGAATCTTCTGTAAAATCCTTCATGCCCTAAAAAGGATCTAACATGTTTGACACAAGTTGGATATGGTAATGAATTTATTACATCAACTTTTGATTTATCAAACTCAATCCCATTTTGTGAAATTATGTGCCCCAACACTATCCCTTTTTCAACCATGAAATGACATTTTTCAAAATTTAAGACAAGGTTCTTTTCAATGCATGTTTTCAAAACTTTTTCCAAATTTCCCAAGCAATGGTCAAATGAATTTCCAAAAACTGTGAAATCATCAAGAAACACCTCCAAGCAATCCTCAATGTGGTCCGAGAAAATACTCACCATACACCGTTGAAATGTACCTGGGGCATTGCATAGCCCGAAAGGCATCCTTTTGTAGGCGAATGTTCCAAAAGGGCAGGTGAAGGTTGTCTTCTCCTGGTCTTCTGGTGCAATTGGTACCTGAAAATAACCTGAGAATCCATCTAAAAAATAGTAATGAGTATTTCCATCTAACCTTTCAAGCATCTGATCAATGAATGGAATAGGAAAGTGATCTTTTCTGGTAACTTGATTTAGCTTCCGGTAATCTATACAGACTGTCCAGCTGTTTTGTATTCTCATGGGGATCAGTTCATTTCTTTCATTTGGGATAGTGGTCAGGCCAGTTTTCTTGGGGACTACATGAATTGGGCTGACCCATTGAGAATCAGAGATTGGGTGATGATATCAGCTGCTAACAATTTCTCAATCTCTTTCTTAATGACCTCCATGATTATGGGATTGAGTCTTCTTTGAGGTTGTCTAACTGGTGGAGATTCACTTTCTAAAAATATCCTGTGAGAGCATACCTTAGGGTTGATTCCAGGAATATCACCTAAACTCCATCCTACAGCTTTTACATTCCTTTTGAGAAGGTCAATCAATGTTTGTTCTTGTGAATGGGATAGGTTATTTGCAATGATTACTGGAAATTTCTCCCCTTCCATTAGGTAAGCATGCTTCAAGTCACATGGCAAAGGTTTCAGTTCTAAACATGGGGGTTGTTCAAGGGATGATATTGCATTTCTGTTTCCTGCATCTAATGTTGAATTCTCTGGAATAATCTTACTTCCTCTTAACAAATCATCGAAAAAATCAGATTTTACCTCATCCTCCAACATGATATCAGAATTTTCAGGTTCATGGGAGTTATAAAATTCAAATGAAGAGTGTTCTCCCACAGATAACAAGTCATGAAGCATACTTGAGTCTTTAATTGGTTCTATATCTTCATCATGGTCGATTGCATAAAGTGAGAGATTGTTGGACGAGTGTTTCATCGTATCAAGAATATTGAAGTGTACCGTACTATCTCCGAGCTCCATGGTGAGGGTTCCTTCATGCACATTGATGATTGTTCTTGCTGTTTTCAGGAATGCTCTCCCTAAGATGATGGGAGATTGGGATGGTGCTCGGTCTTCCTCCATGGTAAGGACATAAAAGTCTGTTGGAAAGATTAATCCTCTCACTCCTACAAGTACATCTTCAACGACTCCAGCTGGGAAAACGGTGGATCTGTTTGCTAATTGTAACACCACTCGAGTTGATTTTAGTTCTCCGATCTGCAAAGATGAAAACACAGAGTGAGGCATCACATTTATCGAAGCTCCAAGATCACATAGTGCATCAGTAAAATTTAATGAACCGATAGTGCAGGGAATAGAGAAAGTCCCTGGATCTTGACATTTTTGCAGTATCGGTGGTGTGATCAATGCTGAGATGCTTCTTCCTAAGTTGATTCTTTCATTTCCATCCAGCCTCTTTCTTTTAGTACATAGCTCCTTCAGAAATTTTGCATATTTAGGGATTTGCCTGATTACATCCAGTAGTGGAATGTTAATCTCAACTTTTCGGAAGGTTTCCTGAATTTCCCGTTGAAGTCGTTCTTCTTCTCCCTTCTTTGACTAAACCAATGCTGATGGGAATGGTGATGGAATATCCTTTTTCTACCTTTGTTGTTTCTGCAATGGTGTTTCTAATCTTTCTTTCTTGAACCTTGTTCTTTCTACTTTGTTGTTGACTCCATCTTTTGGTTGGACAGGACGAGCTTCAGCAGGTTCCCTAGATTCATCCTCCTCATATTGTTCTGGTGGTTTGAGCTCCTTCCCGCTTCGGGTTGTGATTGCACTAACATTCTCTTTCGGATTGGGAATTGTTTGTGCAGGAAGCTTACCTTGGTTCTTGGTGAAAGCATCCATAATGCTTGCAAATTGATCAGCCAGCTTGTCCATCTTATCTTCTATTCCTGCAACTCTTGTCTTCATTTGTTGGTCTTCATTTGTCAGTGCACTTGTGGATGGTTGCTCATAATTCTTCTGCTGGAAAGGTGGTGGTTGAAAAGTTTGTTGTTGTTGGAAGGGCTTCTGATAAGGTTGTTGGAATGCTATCGGGTTCTGATATTACTGCTGAAAAGGTGCTCTGGATTGGTTCTGTTGAAACCCATACCCTGGTTGGGTTTGTGGTTTGTATTGCCTTTGTTGATAGGCTGCAGCACAACTTTCTGTCCCCTGCACTTCTGGACATTGATCAGTGTAATGAGAATTAGAAAAGCATAAACCACATACCTGATTTGGTCCTTGTTGTTCCTTCACATGGTTCACAGCTATTTGTCGCACCAACCTGGTGAGTTCACCCATTTAATTCCTAATTAAATATACTGAATCAGATGTTCTTACCTCATGGATCCCTCTGGTGATCGTACCTCGAGTGCCAAACTGCTGTGAATTTTGTGCAATCTTTTCAATCAGAATTCGTATATCTGCAGGTGATTTATCAATGAGGGCTCCTCCCGACGAGGCATCTAGTAGATTCCTGTCATTGTCAAGCAATCCTTGGTAGAAGCACACAAGGAATTGGTCCTCTTCTATTTCTTGGTGTGGACAACTTGCACAAAGCTTCTTGAAACGTTCCCAGTATTCTTAGAGTGTTTCTCCAGTTGATTGATGGATGACATAAATCTCCTTCTTTATTGAAGTGCTCCTAGATGTTGGGAAGAATATTTGTAGAAGGAATTTATTTAGATCTTCCCAATCACTGATCTCCCCCGGTTGTATATTGTACAACCATTCCTTTGCTGCTCCCTCTAGTGAGAAGGGGAAAGCCCTCCACTTCACATGCTCTTCCGCGACTGCTCAAGGTTTGAAGCTGGAGGAGACATAGGTGAATTCTTGAATATGTCGATTCGGGTCTTCACCTGCAAGACCATGAAATTTAGGAAGCACTTGGATCATGTTAATTCGCAATTCAAAATCATTTTCTATGGCAGGAATTGCAAGTTGATAATTTTGATTGACAAATTGAGGTGCACAGATGTCACGTAGGGTTCAGTTGGGATTTACAGCCATTATTAAAGGTTCAAAGTCTTCACTCAAGGTATCACTTGAATCGGTGAGATTGATTTCTTCAAATTCATTGGGAAGATTTTGATTTTTCCATTTGGTTATTGTGCGCTCAATTTCTGGATCGAATTCTAATAAATTTCTATTTGAACTACGGGTCATTCAAAAGAGATTTTTTTATTTATTTTTTTTAAAAAAAAACTTTGAGGCACTGCCTCCCCGGCAACGGCGCCAAGTTTGACGCACACCTGTCGTGGGGCGTGGAAAAACAATATTTTATTTACCTAAGTATAGTATAGTAGTTGATCCTAGGTAGTCTCCCGAAGAGAAGTGCACACAAAACAAGGTTGTCACTTTTTGTTGGTTTTCTTAAAAAGATTGGTTTTAACAAATTTGAATGACTATGAGAGAAAAAAACAACAGAAATTGATTGATTTTAACAAATGATAAAGACGGTGATCGGATTTGGTTCGGCTAGACTTAGTGTTGTGCCATCATGGTTTCCAAATTTTGTCTCTTCTTCTTCCTTAAACTAGTAAGAGAGATGTGATTAGAATTTCCCTTTCTAAAACCTTAGATTGGTCTATCCTCCTTCCAATGTGTTTAGGGTTGTAGAAGGTCTCTTGATTAATTAGAGCAATCCCAGACCTGGAATTGTTGTTCCCTAATAAACCAAGATTTCAACATACAATCCTACACACGTGCTTGACTACCGTCGAGCAATCACCACCCAACCCTAATCATGTTCCATTGTATACAAATTAGAATTGGGTGGAGGGAGATGTGATCATCGACCAAAGAAATTTATAATTTCAGAATAAAAACCATAACACAACCGCATTTGGAATTTAATACTGAATTATGAATTGGAACCAGAATAAGAAAGAAGAACAAATTTTATTCATTTCAAGCACAAAACTCATGCATAACACATAGGTCCAGCCTCCCCTCTTTCCTAGCACTCAAATGAAACTACTCCTCCATGGATGGGGTAAGAGAGATAATTCGGGAGAGGAGAGACATTTTAAAACAAGAGAAATAAAATAAAAAGCTGAGAAGTTCTTCTCCTGGGTGCCCGAGAAGGAATGGGGTGGAGAATGGGATTTATTGAGGGGGAGGAGCTCTCCTCCTTTTATAGGCAGAATTCGACCCCCGAAAGTTGTCGCGTTTTGGACCCCATAAATGACCTCTTAACGCGTTGAGGCCTTCTTAAATGTTGTTCATAATTGTCTTGTCCGTGTCCCCTCAAAAGTTCAGCGGTTTTGGACAGGTATTCCGAGAGTTATGGCCATTTTACTCGGATCATTTATTCTGTCCTGTCAGAATCTCCAAAACGTCAAACCCCGGATTAGGCAGCTTTAATGGACCCTCAAACGGACGAATCCCGCGGTGCTTCCTTCATTAAAGATGCTCCAAAACTCCTTGCGCGTCCACCCACCGCATTTGGAAAGCTTTGGGCCCACAATGAATGAGTTATAGATCCCACACCAAAACTAGGCAGAACTGGAAACAGTTTTCTTGAGCCAACTTGTGAGCTTCTTTTGAGCTTTCATATGGCCGATTCAGCTTTTAGTCCAAATATAGTAAATGAATCCCTGGATGTGTAGAATCTGTAAAAGAAATAATTTCGCAATTTGGATCAATGTATATAATGTTATGGCCAAAATACAGAAATAAGTTAAAACTGTTAAAAATCCAAAATGGCCAATTTTTACTATTCAGCTCAAAATAACACCAAAATCATAAAAATGAAACAATTAATCTTAGAGGAACACTTTTGTGAGTTTAAAAAAATGATATTCAATATAAATTAATTGAAAATATTTTCTCTATCAGTACACAACGTGTTGTAGAGACCGTGTGTCTACCCATGTGACTAACAACACAGTTGGATAAACTTTTACTTTACACGATGTGTCTTGTTTTCACACATTGTGCATTGTATCCTAAGTAACTGGCCATGTCACAAACAACACGGGTCGGGGAAAACCTTTAAGTACATGCTTTGTTCCCATGGAACATGTCGTGTATAGTGAAACGTGTAGCTGACCATGTAACTAACAACGCGGGTTGTTGAAGCATTGTCTATTACAAGCTGTGAGGAGGTTATAAACATCGTGTAGTCTAAGATTAAGAGGACTGTGTGGGTTAGATATGTAAGGAGACTCGGGTAGGGGAATAGAGTTCAGGTACACACCGTGTGTGGGGACAACATATCGTGTGGGTTGGGCGTTACACGACCAGTTGTGGCAGAAGTACATGACCAAGTGAGTGGCTTTAGAGAACACACCATGTAGATTTTATACACATCGTGTAGTCATGTTTCGTAAAACTTGAATGTTTCTTTATCATGTTTTCTATTTTTTAGTCTTGTGTTCTCAGTCTATGATAATCTTGATCTAAGGTGTGCTTTTGACCTTTCATAGTTATGCCGCTGAGACGTCCTCCTGTTGTACGTCAGCTTCCAGACAGAGATCAGACACCAGATATGGCCGATCAGGGACCTCCTGTAGATCCTCCTGTTGTTCCATCCTTGGCACCAGCAGTTATACCAGTTTCAGGCGCTGATGTGAAGTTTAGGGAATATTTTCTGAGGATGATGCAGACATTCTAGGGAGCGCCGCCTCCTGCCCCGTCGATGGCAGAGTTGACACAGGTTTTCCAGTAGCAGCATCCTCCCACCATCACAAGGGAAGGAGGACCTTAGGCTATAGAGTCATGGATAGAGGCCATGCTCGCAATTTTCGAGCATTTGGAGATACCTCCAGAGAAGAGGGTGAAGCTCATGACATATATTCTCCAAGAATCTTCCAAGAGGTGGTGGGAGGTGATCTCACAGTCAGGATGACAGTAGGGTATGACTTGGGATGAGATTCAGCACATATTCTACGATTACTTCTACCCGTATACCTTGAGGGCCAATCGAGCCCAGGAGTTTAAGAGTCTAGAGCAGGGTACTCTTTCGGTTATAGAGTACTCGTCTCCCTTTATCGAGCTGTAGCATTTCATGCCGATTCCAGCAGGTGATGAGTTGTTCCTAGATGGGAAGTTTGAGGATAGTCTCAGGAAGAAGATATATTCCCATGTAAACATCTTTAGGTTGACTTCCATATCCTCTATCGTCAACCAGGAGCTGATCAATGAGTTCAATATGAGGGATTCTTGAGTAGTGAGCCAGGGCGATTCGACATCCAGAGTTAGTGTTCCTCTTACTGAGAGCAGGAAGCACAACAGGGAGTCTGCTCGAGGAGATCAGAGTAGGCGGAATGTATCTTTGGGCTCCAGGTAGTATGATACCAGTGCGGGAGGAGTGGGAATACTAGGCCTCAATTCCAGAGAGACCCGATGGAGTGACGATATTGTAGAAAGATAGGTCATCTTTAGCATTTTTTTCCAGATCTTCTCACTTACAGCTGGTGGTAGGGGTTCTTCTATGGCCCTGCATATAGGATATGCATTGACAGTTTCTCACCAGTCTAGGAACTGAAGTTTTTTCGGCTGTTCGGGCCGAGGTGGAGGTCGCAGCCATGGTGGTTAGTCACCAGGCTACCAGCGACAGCAGAGTGGATCAGCTCAGAGTGGTCAGGCAAGGTTTCAGGGCCTCGGTACATGCCAGACTTTTTCCGTGGAGCAGACCCATCAGGAGCAGGATCCTGGACCTTCTACAGTTCGAGGTACGATCATAGTAGCCTCAGTTTTATCTTCATCTCTTTTCGATACTTTTGTTATGCATAACTTTATCTCTATTGTTGTTGTGGATATCCTTGGTCTCTGTATCTTTTCCTCTTCCGATACTTTGATGCTAGACACACCGTCGGGGACTAGAGCGGTTAGCATACGTCAGTTCAGATAGTTCCCTCTTGAGGATGCAGGGTGTCACTTCATATGGGACCTCTATGTCATAGAGATGACGAGAAATGATGTCATTCTCAGAATGGACTGGCTAGTTCCCTTCCAGGCATTCGTCGACTATTATCGCCGCAGGGTGAGTTTCGTATCACCTGAGGGTAGATCCTTTATTTATAGAGGTGAATGGGATGTCTAGGCAAGTCGAGAAGGACCCGAGCATCATGGGATAAGAGGAGTTTCAACCCAGATTTCTAATCTATATCTGGATGATCAGGGGACTTCACAGTTTGACTTTCCTTTAGTGGTGGATTGTTTCAGATATGTCTTTCCAGAGGACATTTCATGTATGCCTCTAAACATGAGGTAGACTTTTCTACTGAGCTCATTCCAGGAGAATCACCAGTGTCCATTCCTCCTTATAGGATGGCTACACCTGAGTTGTAGGAGCTCAAGAATTAGTTGGAGGAGTTGCAGGAAAAAGGATTCATCTGACCCAGTACTTATCCTTGGGGTTCACCTGTCCTATTTGAGAAGAAGGCAGACGGTACCCTTAGGCTTTGTCTGGACTATCGGACGCCGAACCAGTTGATGGTCAAGTACTGGTATCCCTTGCCGAGGATCGATGATCTCTTTGATCAGCTTCAAGGAGTCCAAGTGTTCTTGAAGATTTACTTGAGATCCAATTATCATCAGTTGCACATTTGTCCATTTGATATACCGCTTACAGCTTTCAGGAGCAGGTATAGTCTATAAGAGTATATGGTTATTCAATTTGGTCTCACAAACGCCCCTGCAGTTTTCATGGCACTAATGAACTGAGTGTTCCATCCATGCATAGATTCCATTGTGGTTTTTTTGTGGATAATATCTTGGTGTACTTTCACACTCTACACGACCATGCTACCCATCTTGAAGTTGTTTTGAGTACACTGAGAGAGCATCATTTATATTCTAAGATCTTAAAATGCCACTTTTGGATGGACCATATTCACTTCTTGGGTCTTGTTATCTCAGAGACAAGAGTATAAGTAGATCCAGAAAAAATTAGTGTAGTAGTTTCCTGGGAGCATCCGAAGAATGTATTTGAGGGGTAGAATTTTCTAGTGTTTTCTAGATACAACAAGCATTTCATACAAGACTTCTCATGCCTAGCAGCACCATTGACAGGTCTGACCAAGAAAGGGGTGATGTTTTTATGGTTAGATTCTGGCAAGTCAGCCTTTCAAGAGTTGAATGGGAGGTTGAGGTCAGTACTGATACTAGTCTTGCCAGATCCGGGCAAGAGCTATATTGTTTACTGCGATGCTTTAGGTATCGGGCTGGGAGTTGTGCTTATGCAGGGAAATGGAGTCATTGCATATGGGTCTCAGCAGTTGAGGCAACACGGGAAGAATTACCCAACGTACGATCTGGAGTTGGCAGCGATTGTTCATTATTTATGCTGTTGGAGATATTATCTTCTGGGAGACCATATTGTTGTGTTCACCGACCACAAGAGTCTCAAGTACATCTTCACTCAGCTTGATCTGAATCTAAGACTGCATAGGTGGGTCGAGTATCTTCAGTCCTTCGACGTTTATCTTTCCTACACAAATGGTAAAGGCAATGCAGTGGTTGATGTGTTGAGCAGGAGAACTCAGATTGAGGCAGTTCATGAGGTCAGCAGTGAGTGGAAGCTTATGGGTCTGTTATCTGAAATTATTTTAGAGGAGCACGACAGACAGGGGAATATTTTTATATATTTTGTAGTTGTTATGTCTACTCTTCTCGATCGGGTACGGATGAGGCATCTATCATACTCAGAAGGATTTGGGTACATAGGTACTTCTGAATACGACATACCATTCCGAAACAGAGGGACAGTTTGAGCATATGATTCAGGTACTTGAGGATGTGCTCAGAGCTTGCATTCTGTACATTGTAGGTTCTTGGGAGAAGCATATACCTCTTTTGGAGTTCGCCTGCAACAACAGTTTTCAAGTGACTATTCAGATGGCACCTTACAAGGCTTTGTATGGTAGGTCATACTGATCACCTTTATGTTGGTTGGAGGCAGGAGAGGTAGCTTTTCTGGGACCTCGTCTTGTTTAGGAGACCTCAGAGGAGATATATTTGATTCTAAAAAGGATGGATATGGAACGTTCTCAACAGAAGTCTTATGTTAAGCAGTGGAGATGACCTCTGGAGTAAGAGGTCGGGGATCAGGTTTTCCTACGTGTCGCACCAAGTTTGGGACACAAGAGGATTCGGTGAAAGGGTAAGCTTTCACCATGGTATGTCAGGCTGTTTGAGGTTTTGTAGAGAGTTGGGCCGGTTGCCTATCAGTTTCAGTTACCTCAGAGGTATCGGGCTAAGGATGACGTCTTCCACGTTTCTCAGCTCCATCATTACTTGTCAGGCCCATCTAATGTCCTTCAACCTAAGGAGGATGAGCTCGAAGAGGATGCATCGTTTGAGGAGCATCCTATCCGGATTTTCGATCATAGTACGAAGGTTCTTTGTGGCCGGTATGTTCCTCTAGTATTGGTGTTATGGAAGCACTGACGAGTATAAGACGAGACTTGGGAGAGGGAGGTTGATGTATGATCGCAGTGGCCGAAGCTGTTTGGGGTTTCTTCATCCATGGCTCACTAGGGAAATTTGGGGATGAATTTTATTAAGGGGGTATGTTTGTAAGATACCAGACCTTCGTTTCAGGTATGTTTTTTCATTTTCTGGATTTTTTGATAAAATGGGAGTTTCAGGAAATTTTTGTAGTACACGTTGTGTACGTTATAAGTACACGCCATGTACTTTGATGTCACTCGAGGTCGTGTGCTGGTCGTTTCATGGCCACACACACTTCCATGTAGGGGTGATGTGGAGGCCGCTTAATGTGGAGTACAGAAAATCATAGCACACTCTATTTACTCCAAAAGTACATGCCGTGTACTTTTTTTTCATTATACGGTCTGGGGTCACGTCTTAACCGTAGAAACATCTTCTTCTCCAGCTTCTTCAACCGAGAGCGAGGGTATGGCCGTAGATCTTCTCTGAGCCCTCGAGCCTCCATCCATTCTCCAAATCGACCGTCGTCGATTGTGTTGGTACCACAGCGGTAAGCTCTTCCTTATCCTAGATCTTTGTTTTCCAATTCCACCTCTTTTGAAAGTTATAGTGGGTTGAACATTTTGTGAATTTTCATAGATCCATAACATTATAAGGAGATTAAGGGCTTGTGGTTCAAGTATATTGATCTCCTAGTACCAAGGTAGGTGTTTTGAGCCTTTCTGTTTGAAGTCTTTGAGTTCTATGTGCAATTTCCACCAATACCTGTGAACGGGGTATTGCATGTTACTATTTTGTCCCTGTTGTTTTTTAGCTTTTCTTGTATGCTTGTGTAGAGTTAATTTGGTTATCTATAAGGATAATTTCTATACATGGATGTTTTTCCCATACCTTGTTCTATTTACGACCTTTTTGTCTTGTTCAGCCTATTGGCCTGTTATACCTGTTTTCCATGCATTGTGACCGTATGATGGAATGTTGTTCCTTGACATTGCTTGTTATGATGTATATTGGTAAGAAAAGTGGCATTATAGGTTTACTTTGGCCTTATAGAATTATTATGCACTGACTGTCACAGGTCCATGAGAACCTGATGCTATAGACTATATGGGGATTGACCGACCAAGAACACTTAGAGAGTCGTGTACTGTATAGACTATAGGGGATAGACCGGGTGAGCATCCCAGTGAGTCTTGGATATTATAGACTACATGAGGGTAGAATGAGTGAGCTTCATTAGAGAGTATTGAGATTTATAGACTATAAGGGGGTAGACCGAGTGAGCTTCCTCAGAGAGTCTTTTGTTTGTTTGATTTTCCTATACCCACTCCTGGATATATGAAGAATAGATCGAGTGAGCTTCCTCATAGATTATGTGATGGACTTGAGGCTATAAGGGTAATTGACCAAGTTATCTTCCTCAAAGAGTCTCTGACCTTGGGGATAGAAGGGGATTAGACCGCGTGATCTACCTCAGAGAGTCCCTGACTACCCTAGACTATAATGGGAATTGACTGAGTGTGCTTCTTCAGAGAGTCTTATAATATTGTATGACCAAAACAGAGGGGTGAGGCTAAGTGTACTACCCAGAGGGTTATTGGTACTTCTTGAATAGGACTAGAGGGGATGGTTGTGAGTACTTTCCAGAGTGATTCCTATTATTGTTAGTTGTTTCTTCTTCGTTGCTTGTTGATCTGTGGTTTTTTTACTACTATGTATCATCCTGGTTTCTTCTTATTTTTTACTATTTACTGTACTTTACCATCCATATACTCACTGACTGTTAGGCATAGATCTTCGGATGGTTTCCTACTGGTATTTAGTCTCAAACCCTATTTAGGACATGCTTTTGGGGACAAACAGATTATACTGTTGCAGGTATAGATAAGGGAAAGTTCCCTTTGACTTCAGGTACGTGTTTGCTTTGGAGTAGGAGAGCATGGGACCAATCCAAGTCTTGCGATGCTGAGGAGTTTCTTAGGTCTTTTTCTTTTGAACTTTGGTTTAGTATTGTATTCAGCATTATGAATTGATTGTCTGCTTTTCTAGACACATGTATCATGCATCATTTCATATATATATATATATATATGTGTGTGTGTGTGTGTGTGTGTGTGTGTGCTTCACTTGTTTATTGTTTAGTCTTTCATTGTTTTCTTGTGTATGGATTTTTTACTCCTTCTGTTATGGTTTATTGTTTTCACTTCTACTGGGTACTCTGCCAATGAGGGCATAGTTTCCCCACTATCACACCCAAGGCCCTCACTGCTAGTTGGCAGCCTCTAGAATTCAGAGAAATGCGCTTGAGGCCATGTGACCAACTGGGTACGGGGCACCTCTGGGTGGCTTTTGGGATGTTACAACTTTACTTTGCTGGCCTATATAATATAAACTATAAGACCAATATAAATGACATTTTACACATTTCTAAAATTGGAACTCAATTCACACCCCTCTTGAGATTCCACTCCAACCAACAAGTAATAATAGTATTTTGACTTCAGTAGACATAAAACATGTAAACAATAATGTACAATTAATGCATATGTCTGTGGTGAGGAGATTCCGTCCCACATGGTGGTCTACAATAGGAAATCTGTGTCAGTTGCGCAATAAAGTCTGATGGCCTCGAGAAGGCTGACCCTCAAGCACTGGAATGTTGACTGGTGAATCCTCCATCTATTTTTCAATGGGAGGAGATGTCAAATGAATCTCGTACGGCCATCCGGATCCTTCTCCCACTAGGGTGGTAGAAGGAACTGCCTCAATCACAGGGGGAACCAAGCCTACGATGAAGCTATACCCTAAGATGGAGATGGATTTGCAACCCAAGGCTGTGAAGGATATAAAACCCAAGATGTGATGAACTGTAGATATCCTATCAGGAAAGATGGATCCCATGCCACCTGACGCACATCCTGAATCGGCTAACCCTAGACTACAAGAGGGCCGACCTCTGCCTATGGAATAGGTGAGGCCTCATGTGAAACATGACGCTGTCTATGTCACCGTGTTCTTGGCTCCTCAGCACCAACAGCAACTGTAGGATGTCCCTCTAGGGCAGGAACCTCCTCTCTCCGAGACGGATGCGCGAATATGCTCCCGGAAGGGGCACGAAAAGATGCCCTCGCCTCTAGCACTGTAGCATGGACGGCTGACCGGATAAAGACCCCCTCCTCCTCTTCATCACTCATGCGAACAATCTACTATATGTGACTTACCTATAAATAGATTCTAAATGAATTAGAAAATAATTCAATAAACAAACTAATAGAAATTTATTGACTTACCATCCTCTGCATCTATATGATGGGTTGGGTAAGATATATTATAGACTTTAGCCAATACCATGGCTCATAGTCAACCTGCTCTGAAAGAGATAATCAATTCGTAGGAACACCTTGAATATGAATCTTTGCACGTCTCAGCCAGAAGTCGATAAAACTGGCATGTACTCAGGACCAGTCATCATCCTGCCTCCATGTCAGCTTCATCCCACGATGTCTGTCTATCTATCTCAATGGTAATGTAATCGGATATGTATGGAAAACTGGCACATCACTCTATTAGGTTTCTTCCACTCAATAATATGGAAGTGAATGAGGGGCACTACACCATAGCATCCTCAAGACCAACAGTGCAGTATGACAGAAACTGGTCTGTAATACTATAGTATGGAAGCCATGAAATATGAAATGAAAAGTGATTTTGTCAAAAAAATAACCTAACTAAAAAACAAAATTGATGCTATTATTAAATATGTTAGAAAGTGATATATTGTATATACATACCTAATCAGGTAAGAGACTGTCCAACTATAGTTGATATATGCCCAAATGCTATCTCAAAACCTCATCAAAATTGGGTCATTGACACCACTTGTAAAATACATCAACGATAGTAACAAATAATGAGAAATTATAGTCAATAACTCATATTAGAATCAGAAATTGATAGAAATGATTTATCATACCTGCGCCCACATGGAGTGTCATGAAACACCTCCATCTCAACCAGCGGACCAGCAAGGTCAGGGTGGAATGCTGGGATGCGCTCCCATGCCCATATCTGAATAGGGATGACACATCCTTAGAGACCTGTATGGTCCTTGTGGGATAGACTTCATAATGATCTGTACATGTATGCTAAGCAAGATGATCCCCAGTTGTACGTCTCAGCCCAATCAAAGTCCTCTATTAGGGGTAGATACATCATATTCATGTGAATCCTTGAGTGATCAGTACACATGGTCCCACCATGATCTATAAGATATATGAATGGGCGTAATGCATTAAGTTCTGCTCATCGTCTTCATCCTGTAAATGTAGAATATGTGACTCCAACCAAGTCATAGATATGGACGATCCATCTGTAGCCATACAGTCGGAAAAAATATCAACACCAAACAAGTAATGAGTAAGGTCTGGCCAAGCTGCACGAGTGAGTCCAGTAATGGTTCTTCCCTAGATAGGCAGACTGAGAATCACTACCACATCCTCTAGTGTGATGGTCATCTCTTCCTCAGGCAGGTGGAATGTGTGTGTCTTTGGTCTTTATCTCTTAATGAGAGTAGCAAGTAGGTAATGATATACAAATGTGAAATCTGATATGGTAAGGCCATAGAAGCCAGCACAGTGCAAGTACGTTCTAATGGCATGTGGAGGATCCCTGTGATAAAAATGGTGTGCTCGATGCACCTTGACCAATCGATCTGGATGACCCTCTAACAAGGCCTACGAAATATGGGTAGGTTGTTGAGTGATTAGTATGGTATCATCCATCTGCATATAAAAAAATGAAATGAGTCATAAGTGTAAAATGTAAATATAATGTTATGAATTAGATTAAGATAAACCCCCTCAATTAGTAAAGTAGTTTTTTGAATTTATCTAATTATATGTATTGAATAACTTATTCTAATCATTATGATACTATAATTTCGTTATAGAATAGTTTACTAAAATATCACACATAATTTAACTAAAACCCATGGAAAAGGGAAGATGTTTTTGGGTTGGGTATTAGGTTTGAGGGTTTAGGGTTTAAAATATTAATATTAAGGTTTAGGAAACATTTTTCTAAGTTAATAATATTTACTTTACAATATGGGTTAAGTGTTCTGCTTTTGGATTTATGAAACTAAATTCTATTATCTTAGATTTTATTTATGGAATAAGGAGAATGTTATTTCTTGAAAGCAATAATATTATTATGAAATAAGTTATATTATCTGAAATATTGGGTCTTGAATTTGGTTTTACATATTTTAGAGGATATTTACGATTAAATACTTATGGATTGGATTAAGATAAACCATGTCAATTAGTAATGATGTTTATTGGATTTTATCTCATTATATGTATTGAATAACTTATGCTAATCATTATGATACTACAATTTGTTATAGAATAATTTACTAAAATATAATATATAATTTAACCAAAAACCATGGAAAATGGATGATATTTTTGGGGTTTAGAAAACCGAGGAAAGAATAAGATATAACAACATTTAGTTTACAATATTGGAATGTCACAATGAAGACAATACATCATTATGGGTGAGACTATGATCTCGACCCAACAACGATAGGGAATCATTTCCAGTTAAAACCGTCTTTATGACATATTATGCATCGCAAATTCTATCCCTATTCTTGAGGCCAGTCTATCTCATTACGCATCCTACTGGCCTTCGGTCTCCCACGAGGATGTAACTGATTCATGTTAGGTATCACTATCGGTTGGCCATCGGGAATTAGGAAATAATGATACTCTCTAATAGGTTTCCATGGTGCAGCATAATAGTTAGCAATGGAATCCATCCGGTACACTGAATCAACATATGATTCCCATGATATGTTCATAGAGGCACATGTTGTGATGGCGTGTGTACATGGAAACTGTAAGGCCTGAATGTTTCCACATTGACAATGAATTTTTTTAGTAATACCATCAATTTTTCACCGATGTGATTTGTGACGGGGTCTGACTATCTTGAACTTCAAATCTGGATTCTTCTCTTCGAAAGAGACAGACATGATAACCAGAAGCTTCTTCAATATTCTTTTCAATCTCTCATTGAAAGTGTCTTCCATATCATAGCTCCTGCTATATTTCATCTGATTTTAGTTTTTGTCTATCCAAAAAGCAATTCAATTATTGATATAGTGTCTCCTAAACTAAGGCAGTTATAGGTAGCTTGTAAATCCCTTTAAAGATACCATTGATTCACTCCTCAATGTTTTTTTAATGTTTATGTACCTCTTCCCTCCGTCATATTCCAGTGACCATTTATCTTTTGGAATCCGCATCATATAATCATAAACTTCCTGATTAGCCTAATGGATTTTTGAAAATTTTCATCAAACCGCTATTGGTCCAACTCCTATGCTACAAAACATAGATGATATTTCACATAAATTTATTTTATCTTTATGTTAAAATAGTAAAACAGAATTAATAGAATGTGTACCAAGCCTCGTTATTGCCTTCTTCATCAGGTCGTTGTGGAATTTTTTATACACATTTATAGAAATGTGTCTAATGCAGAACTAAAGATGTGCATTTGGGTATCTCCATGTATTAGGTTCTACATTGATTGCCTCATTAATTTCTTGATGGAGATCAGATATAAAACAAACACACCCAATGTTGTTGAAATTGTTGCTGATACATGCCAGAAACCAACACCATGATTCGAAGTTTTCTTTCTCTACAATGGTTAAGGAAAGTGGAAGAAGTGAACAGTTTCCATCATGGGTTTATTCAATCAACAATAAGCCCTTGTATTTTCTATACAGAAACATTCCATCAATCTAAATAAACTATTTTCAAAATTGAAATGTAAAGATACAGAGAAGGAATGCTCAGAACAACCGATGAAATTGAACAGGTGATAGATTAAGTCGGTTATCGTGAGACACATGTTTTTTTGTATCTAGATGGAAGAAAAATTGGTTATGATGCCTCAGTATGGCTAGAAATTGCAGACACACCTGATATGATTCATCCCATTCACCATTGACCTTCACAATTTCCTTCTGTTTCTCCATACAAGCCTTATTATAATAAATCATATAACTGAATGTCTATTGAATCCTCTCTTGCACAAGGGATATTGGAACATCATGAAATTTCATAATCATATCAACAATAATATATGACTCAAATTCTGCATCTAATGAGGTATGATCTTGTGTGATGATTGGTTGAACACAAGTATGATCCACCTCAATCCTCGAGATTCTCCAACCTCCAAATGTAATGTCCGGAATCACCCTCAAACGAAATCTACAATCATACCCATAATTCTCACACCATATAACATGTTTACTATGGCATGATTCGTGATCTATATATTTGAAGTGTCTCTCAATATGAAATCTCTTTAGCGTGATTTTTAAGTCATATTTACTAGGAAAATTCCTACCAATATATAAGGTTTTGTTCACCTCACTAAACCTATCTGGTACAACTCCATAGAACTCAGTTGCCGATGTGAGAACAGTATTGTCTAATTCAGGCACACGTGTCATTGCATCTGACTAAGATGAAAAGAGTGGTGGATGATTTATTGTAGGTCGAGGTTGATGTAAAACTAATGCATTTCTCAAAACCTCCTCTTTATCTTCTGTTGGTCCCTCCTCATCAGCACTGTTGTCACTATCTTATCCGTCATTAAGAAACACCTCATCAAAAGTCAGATTGACATATATATCCTGGAGATCATCTAGGTTGTCCTCTTCTACTGCATCATTTGTAATATACTCAATTTCATGAGGTGGATTGTCTTCAACCACTCTTGTAATTCTATGTCTTCATACAACTGGAAGTTGTTGTTGTATAGTAGCATCATCAACGTATAACTCCATCATGGTGCCATCTGACCATTGAGAAAATAAATTAATTGCTTGGACCCACTACGCATCAGCAACCAATGGACAAGATAGATTCCATAGTTTTGACAGTAATTGCAAATGTCTAAATATTATAGACATGATCTCTTGATCGGGTCCCAGAGTTAAGGAACCATGAATTATCTCTTAAAGGTTACTTATGGTTACACAATTAGCTATACTAACCACCGTAATTGGTTGTGTACTGTAAAATGATCCTTGCTCAGTTTGAATAACCTTCCAATAGTAGTACACACAGGAAAACATGACTCTCTATGTCAAAATTGTTTCTTTTATCAAAATTATGGTAGTGTAACAAATAATAAAAATAATGTTTGACAATATGATATTAATTAGAATGTAATATTAGGGCACATTTCTATACCCTAAAATACTCTACTGATGTTTCAAAGTATGATATTTTTTAGAATGTAATTTTAGGGTGCCTTTTTATTTAATGTGTTTTTTCTTCTTCATTTCTCTTTATATGATCATCAGAATTGTTAGCTAATCATTATATGAATCAATGTTTTAGTCATATGTTATTTATTAATTATTCTATAATTAATTATTTCTAATAATCCCTATTATTTCAAAACTATATAATCTTTACATTTTAAAACATTTTCTTCTCCATTTCATTTTAAATAAATACAATTATCATTTTAAACTTATTTTCTTAATACAGATTTTAACTAATCAATCGTTATTTAATCACAATTTAATCATTATTAAGTTATTCATTATTTATTTATTCTTCAATCATTAATCATATTATATTAATTAGTTCATTATAATTAACAATAATAACTTTAATTCGTTAATTTTCTTGTCCTTATTTAATTGTATAACATCATATTTATCATTTTATTATTGATTAATATAAAGATTTGATTTTTATTTTCTTAGATATTTTAGTAGTTTATAAAGAAAATATAAATCATCCTAAGCATGTACCATTGGAGTGTCAAACTAGGATGCAGCAAGGCCCATTATCGTTCACCAATTCTTGTTCGAGTCTAGCTCAAAGTGGTGTTTTAGGGTTTTACCCCTAGGTACATTTGTGCCAGAGCCATATCCACTTGTTTGTATCCAGATAGGAATTTAATTTCCTAGAAAAACACATAATCTTTAAGTTACAAAAATTTCAAAATTAATATTCCAATGTTAATCTATACTTAATATATAATACTGACAATAATTATTTCAAACTATATATAACTAATTACAGAAACTAAATAACGAAATATTAAGAACTACCAAAACTACATAAAAATGAAATATTTAAAACTAAGAAGAATTAAATTAAATAAATAAAAATATTAAATTAAATAAATAAAAATACCTTTAAATGAAGCTTTTTAAAAACCCGCACAGAAAATGAATTTTTTAGAGAGAGACGGAGAGAATTTAGGAGAGATGAAGGCAAGGATCAAGTGAGAAGAGGGGGCCTTTTATAGGTAGTTCAGGACAAGGCGGCATCGCTAATGACGCCTTTTCCATGTAATGGATCTGGTCCAAAGGCGACCTAGGGGGAGAAAAGGAGGCATCGCAAATTCCGCCTTTTGTAGCAACAAAAAGGCGGCATCAGCGATGTTTCCTTTGTAGCGTATTTTTTTAAAAAACAATTAACCAATGCGGTTTTGCCGAATTTTTTTTAAAAACACATTTAAAAAAATCTGACAATGACGCTAATGGCCTCTTGGACAGTAGTTGAGTTATTGCCTTTGGCGTCATGGTTTAGGATTTTCCATTATTTGGATCTTCGATTTGATTTCCATTTTGGTCTTATTGATTTTTGTGCTGCTATTTAGGACTATTTGTTTATTGGGGTGGGAATATATTTGTGAGTAATGGCCACTGCTTCATTGCATTTGGAAGTCAGTATATATTTTTGTAGGTTTTATAGAGTGAGAACCCTCGAAAGAGGGATGGGAGTGATGAAAATCATCATTCATCCATCTATCATCATTTTTGAAGGATGTATGGGCACCATTCCATCAACTTTTTCATAGTGTATTCAAACCATTTTGTGTAGCATCATGTCTGCTTTTTGGTGATTTACTCACATTATTTATCTGTTGGGTGGCTCGGAAGAGAGAAAGTCATGCTGGATGCTTTCATCCAGCTCTCCTCCATGTGTCGGTGTTGGTTGGAGGGTTTTTTTTCTTATTGTGGTGACTAGAACGGTGTGACTTCTTAGTAGGGGAGACATATCATCATCGTCTCATTTCGTTGTTACACTACCTAGTGAGGGGAGTGACGCAGTTTTTTCCAGTGCTTTCCTTAATGTCTTCTTCCCTTTGGACTTTCGTGACCATTAAGACCATTGGATCATGTTTCTAGAAGGAACTTTTCCTCTACAAGTAATGGGTTCAGTATTTTCTTAGTTGTTAAAAGATGCGTTCTTTTTTATGTTCAATGTAGGGGGCTTGAACCTAAACATTTTAAAACATATTTTAAATATTAATTATGAATAATAAAAATGTATCAAATTAATTTTAAAAATTGAAAAAATTATAAAAAATATTAAATGTGTATATATATATATATATTTAAATTACATTTGAAAAATTAAAATACTTTTCCAATCATTGTGTATATGTATATCTATATATATATATATATACAATGATAAGATGTTTCAAATTGAAAAAAAAATAGATTTTCTTGTAATATAATGGTATATTTATATATATATACATAGGTATATGCATTACATACATACACATGCACACATACATACATGTATACATACATTTACACATATATACACATACACACATATGTACACATAGAAATGCATGTACACAAACAGATACACATACATGTAAAAGTACACAAATAATGCACGTACACATACACATAAACATACATACACTTACATGGATATAGACATACATAACCTACACATACGTATACACATATACATACATATAATTACATACACAAGCATAATCATATATACACATGCATATTCATAAATACACATACTTCATAAACATACACATACTATATAAACATAAATAGACACATACATACACATATACACATATACATACAAACGTGCACACATACATACATGCATGAACATATACACACATACACATACACATACATTCATACATGTGCATACACATACATCCATATACAAACACACACATACATATATACAAGTATGAATAAACATACACATAAAAAGGTGAATCTATATACATACACATTAACGTACACACACATACGCATACAGAACGCATATATACATATACAACACCTAAAAACTTACACATACATCCATATACAAGAATATGCATACTCATAAATTCAAATACATATATGTGTATATTTTAAATTATTTAATTTGAATATAAATATATAAAATCAAATAACAATATTTAAATAAATATATATTCATTTATATATTTATATAATTGATTAATTAAAATATTTATATACTAAATTTCTATATACATTTTGTAATTAATAGGTATATAAATAAATTATTAAACATTTTTATTGATCAATATAATTATGATGATTTTTTATATATAATATTTTGAAAGAAAGACTAAGAATATTTTTTTATTATGAATTAATTATATAAATAATATTTATATAATATATTTACACATATATACTTATTTTTATGTAAATAATGTTTACAAATATTTAAATATGTATAAATAAATTAAATTATTCATGGTATTGTTTCCCATTGATAAAAAAATGATGATAAATGGAAAATTTATTACTACCAAAAGAAGTGTTTATAAATAGTTATAATTTATTTGTGCTTATTTTAGCAGTGATAAAGGTTCCATTTATCAGTGCTTTTTGTTAGTGCTAATAAAAGATCCCTCTTTAGTAACATTTTTTATCTATAATAAAGGATAACATGAAATATTGGGGAATATGTAGCATGGAAAACTATACAGAAAATTTATACACATAATTGAATACATAATTTTAATTAAAAATATCCATTAAAAAATTTACTTGATGAAAAAATCATTATAAATTCATACTTTGAAATTTTCATGGAAATGTTTTATTTAAAAATTTCATCAAATATTTATAATGGTAATATTCTTTGGAAAAATTTAATGAAGTTTGATTCCTACATTAATTTATAGATAGAAAAATGTAGACCAAAAAATACAATATAAAATTTTAGTATGTACATCATCATGTTAACATTGAGAGTACTTAGTACATGGTGCACTAATACAAATCGCATGATATTCAGCACTAACCTTTATCACTAAAAAATAAAAAACACTGGTAAAAGGATGAATTTTATATTTACTATATAAAAGCAATGATAACGCTACCCATTTATCAGTGATTTTCATAATGTTGATAAAATATCCACCATTAAAAATGTAAAAAAACAATTGATAAAGAGTAAATTGGATAATTTTATTTATATATACATATTTAAATATTTTTAGTAATAATTATATAACAATAAGTATATATATCTAAATATAATATATAAACATATTTATATTACTATATTATAATAAAAAATGATTATCAATTTTATTTTCATAATTTTATATATAAAAGATTATCAAATTTATATTAATCAATATCAATGTTTAATAGTATATTTATATACATTAATTATAGAATGTATATATAAATATAAATATGATGTTTTAATATTTTATTTAAAAAATAATATAAATATATAAATGAATATATTTATTTAAATATATAAATTATTTTTGAATTTATATATTAATATTAATATTAAATAATTTAAAATATACCAAGATGTATTTGTATGTATATGTATGTGTTTTGTTGGGAAAGATTATGGAAGATTACCCATATGAAAGGAACAAAATATTCTGACAGTTTGATTGTGGGGGGTTTGATGTCTATGAAATCATTCAAATTGGTTTCACCATTCATGTTTATCTTCCATAGAATTTCCCAATGGTTCCCACATCCATAACTGGGTAAAAAAATACTTTCCAAAGGTTTATAGTCAATTAGGGTTTTAGACCCAATGGCACTAAGAAACTCACATTGGTCGAGAGGATGAGAGTTCGGGCATATCAAACCCTTTTAGGGGAATTGTTTCCTAATCCAAGACTCTATTATATATTTAAGATATGTTCATGAATATATTCTTATTATCGATATGGAACTGATTACCCTACCAAGAAGATTAATATATGAGCCCCTCTATGTGAAAAAAGTTGTCTATTAATGTGTCCATATGACTGTATCTAAGGTTCCACATCCATTCCCCATTAATTGGTAGTTTCTTATATGTTAAAGTCATGTTACTGGGCACTCTAGAGTTTTTTTTCATCCAAGGAGGTGATTAATATTTTGAGGTTGGTATTGAGCCATTATTAGGAATCCTACTTATCCTGCTTATAATAGTAATCAAACCTCACATAGCACGTTAAAACTAAATAGTTTAATTTCATGTAGAAAGGAAATATATAGGGGCACTTACACACTAGATATTTGAGATCGAGTATCAAGGAGGCATAATTTGTACCCTGGTTATTGAAGGAATCAGATTCATCATAGTTCAATCACACCCTTGGGACTTACCCTGAGGTGGAAGCCCTTATACAGGGGTATTCATATCATGCCACTGATCAGGGATTACACACTATGTTTTCCCTAACTGGTGGAGGTTAGTGATGTTAATGAAATGACCATTGTATATCCCTAAGATCATCTGATCCATGCTCAGTCTGAGAAACAAGGGATAACAAGTAATAAATCTCACTGAATATGGATGCGGGACTTATGTGCTGGTAAATCCCATTGGGTGTTTAATATGGAGCTCAAGCCTTATGAAATCATCTAACTTATTCTAGTTAGGGATGGAATCAGAGTCATCGTAGTTCATTTTACTGCTCATTACACAAGTGGATGAGGATGAAAGATAGCCCCATCAGATAGATTGGGTTCATAAGGTTTGAATTTCATAGATACAGGGGAACTTACATCAGAGTGGATTCTTATTTGATCTTGATCCTTATAAAATAATCTTATTTATTTTAGTTATGGAAGGAATTATATTTGTTAAAGTCTAGTATGATCATGTATTACATGCTATGGTTTCCCATTAGATGTTTAGTATAGAGCTCGATCCTTGCAAAGGCATGCTACGTATCCTAGTTATAATAAGAATCTGAGTTCTCATAGTTCAGTTTATCAGGTATTACACACTGAGGTTTCCCTTGGTATGTTTAATATAGAGCTCGGGCCTTGTGAAGGAATCCTATATATCCTGGTTATATCATGAGTCAATGTTCTCATAGTTCGGTTTGATTAGGGATTAAACACTGACATTTCCCTTTGGTTGTTTCATATAGAGATCGAGCCTCAGGAAAGAAATATACATATCCTAGTTATAGTAGGATTCAGAGTCATTGTATTTTAGTTTGATCAAGGCTTGCACATTGAGGTATCCCATTGCATGTTTAATATGGATCTCCGGACTTAAGAAGGTATCCTATGTATTCTGATTATAACATGAATCAATGTCATCATAGTTCAGTTTGATTGGGGCATACACATTGATTTAGTTCTTATATATCCACTAGAAAATATTATCATATCCTAATATGTCTTCTTGATGTGGCCAGATTGTTTTCTAGACATGTCCTGGTGATGTATGTAAATGTCTTGACACAATCATATGATCTGGTTTGACTTTTATAGAGGACATCCCATGAGTTGGATGGTATATTTGGAGTTCATCGCATGATTAAGTCTGACATGTATGGAGGGTTTCACAAGACCTGGATAAGGATTTCTAAAGAAAATCACATGATCTAAGATGAAATTTCTAGAGGGTGCTGAAAAACATGGCTGAGGATGGCTGAAGATAATCACATGATCCATACATTTCCGGAGTACATCGCATGATCTAGAAGACTTGTCCTGGTGTAATCGAGAGACATGGATGACATGTTTAGGTGTCTCCATATCACTTGGGTGACATGTCTATAGGAAATCATAATATAAAGTCCAGTAATCCTATAGGGCTTCCTAATACATGGGTGCATGTCTAGAGGACTTCTCACAACTTTCTTGACATGTCTATGAGACATTTCATGATCCATGTAGCATATTAAAGAAGCACCACATGATTTGGGTGACATGTCCCAGTGTTGTCGCATGATTTGGGAAGTCATGTGAAGTTCATAATGATTAGTGAATCCAACTTCGTGTAAGCATCCCATATTCTTTTAATCTTCTATTCCAACCTTTTATTCTATATCTTCCTCAAGTTTGTGTAATGTTAGCTTATTTTTTGTTTCATGTAACTTAGATTAGATGCGTAATCTCTTTCGCATAATCTTGATGACACGCCAGAAGTCCTTTACATGATTTATAATTTGATTATGTGAAGCTCTTTTGCATTCCATGTGATCTCTTAGTTCATTCCTAGATTTTTTTTATTGGTGGAAGACCTTTGCGATCATGCGGCTGGCCACTCTGAGAAGTCTTCTCCGTATACAACCAGTCATGGATACGTCGAGGAACCTTCATTTTTGTGATGGGGTGGTTTTATAGGGTCTGCCACCCTAGTTATACACCACATTTTTTGGTACATATCTCATAGATTCATGTTGTATTTGATGGAGTACTTTTGTGTTACACAATTTTTTAATCCTTCCATGGGTCATTTGGGGGGCGTCGCAAGAAGATCAATGACTACAGGAATGTTCCACATTTTACCCTTTTATTGGACCCAAGATGATCAAAGTGGTTACTCTTAGACATTTTGACATACAAATGGTATTTTACATGGTCAATCCAACATTTCTTGGAGTCTTCATGATAGCAGGACACCTATTGGAAGGATAACGTGTGATCAAAGATGACTTTTCCAGGGTCTTCCATGAGACAACGGTGGCTTGTCAAGGGGCCTTCATGAGATCAAGTTGAAATGTTAAGGGGCCTTGTGAGATCATAATATATTTTCAAGGGGTCCACATGTTATCATTGATGATATCTCAAGTAATATGACACTTTTAGTGTGAAGGATAGTATATTTCATTTCACAAGAAGCTTCCATCATTTCCCCTTTTAGTTGCTTCATTAATTTACAAGGGTTGGGGATCTTATGAAGTTGTGTGAGTGTTATAGAATAAAATCACAATCCTCCTCTATAATGAATCATGTGACCAATAATGTGTATCACGGTGATGTGTGAGCATCTTTAGGGACAACCCTTCTGTCTGTCTTTGTACCCGGTATTGGAAAGGAATAGTTAAATAGACTTGTCTGAGACACTTTGTATGATGAAGGTGACATGCCAATAGGATCTTGTGTGATTATGTGGAAATGTCTCCAAGTCTTCCACAGTGTCTTTATAATGGAATAATAATGTTTCGTGAATATAAAAGACAATATAATGCCTCCATCTTATACATATTTTCCCCCTTTCCTTTATAGGGGTATTGGATTATTATCAAGCATATGATGATAGAAAAGACACATACCATGAAGGAACTAGTCTGGAAGCCACTGAATGATTAGGGAGTGTCTTGGATGCCTTCTCAAGAATAATAGGGATTGTCAAAGGGGATACTCATGGTCTCCCATAATTCATGTGTTCTGCATGTCCCATTCACATGGCCTTTTGAAGGTCATGTAATCATGTGTTTTTTGGGGGTTTGTGCAATCCAATAGATCTTGACTACCTTCTCTTCCTTTGTTTTGAAGATAAAATAATGCAAATGTTTTGGGTATCTCTTCTATCCTATATTTTTTATGCTCATTTGGTAGGTATCAATAGATGGCCCCCCTCAAGAGCGATTTCTATGGGGATAAGGTCTTAGTTATAAAGAAAGTAAATGCCTAACTAAGTCATTGGGTTATCGCCAATCAGTGTCTTGGGAAACATTTAGTCTCTCGAAAGACCACTAGTATTCCCTGGGTGCCCGATAAATAGTGGATATCATTCATTGGATACTTCAACTCTCTAGGTTGTTGGGACTACTTTGGTGTATTGAGTTGAATTTGTTGGGAAAGATTTCAGTAATGATCAATAAAAATAAATATCTCTCCAAATTCCAAAGTTAGTGGAGAATGGACAATCAGAAAATTGATGAACTAATCTTAAAGTTCAAAGATTGTGTATCATAGTTGATTCATTGACTACATGAACACTGAAAAAAGGTGGCCATGAAATGGTTGGTGTGTGATTAAAGGTGGCCTTTCATTTTAGTACATACATAGTTTTCTACTAATTATATTTTATTGGCCTTAAAAAAATAGGGACCTTAATCCAGCCAACTAGCTAGCCAGCCAGGGAAGAGGCTCGCACCACAGTGTGGATAGTTGAGCTTGACCCTAGAAGCCAGTTTACATGGACATGCCAAGGTCGAGGGTCTCATGGTAGAGCATGGTCATGGATACTTCCTGCAGAGAACATTCCACCATGTGGGGTATCATAGAGGCAAGGATTCATAGGGTGGGAACAGATCACACCCACAAAACATGATACATGTCAGTGTTGTGGAGACGGGAGGAAAATTCTGATCCGAGGATGGAGTGAGTTGATACTTAAACGGTGGAGTTTATGTGTCTTTGATTTGATGTGGGAAATTTTTTTTAATGACCAAACTAATATCAGTCATCCAACAAATCATGTCTGCAATCTTGGTCGCACGCCTCAGCACATGGCATGTGATATAATCGCCACCGTCTATGCCTAATATGAGTTTATCTAACGATCGATGAGATCTTGTGCCATCATCTTCAACATTAAAACTCTCAAAGGGATCTCAATTATACATTCCATATAAGACACATCCATACCTCCTTTATCGACCATCTAGCCATGATAGATGATTTAAACCACTATGTTATGGTCGTAGGGAATCCATGATATCATCCATGAAATTTTATTTTCATTCTTGCAATTAAATAATCAATTAGATCATGGAAGAATCAAGAAAATTTGGGAGGCCACATCATGGGGGATCGGGTGTTCGTGATTAATACTTTCATGTTATTCTCAATGCATGCATGATATGTTTTCATGTGAAAGGAGAATGACGCGTGCATAAAAATGAAATAACCAAGAATCTTGGCGTATCTCATACCCATGGGTTGAAGATTTTAAAACTGCGATCTTCAGGAAATATATCAATGAATTTGAACATAGGAAAGATTTTATCTCTACTTATAAAAAGAGAACCACCAATATGAGAAGGTGTTACTAATAAAAAGAATTTGAGAACTCCAGTTTTGGAAAATAGAGACTCCTCGTGCTTTAGTTCGCAAAGGGACATCACAAAACTATGAACCACTCTTGGGTTGTAAAGAAAAGATCCATGAACCATTTCACTTCGTGAAGAAAGGTTCCACAAAACATTTTGTGTTCGTGAAGAAGAGGCAATGTGTACCTTCTACAAATCAAATTCCTACAGACCATCTCTAGTTTGGTAAATTGGAGAACTCCATACCACATGGTTCATGAAGGTGAACTGCATACCTTCTAGTTCCACAAAGGATAATCACACACCAATCAAGAGAACCACATACCACTTTCTATATTATGTATGTCCACACTCTCTATGCATATAAGAACCATGCATCCCTTGTGTGAGGAGGAGTTGCGAACCATTCTAGATGCTTTTGTGAATGAGATCTAGTGGACAAAGAACTACACCCATTCGATTTCAAAGAAGAACACATTTGAAACCTAAAAGCATCCAAACCAAGTGAATCTAAATAAATAATAGAAACCTAAAATGTGAAAGTGTGTATACTATGGGATCTATCTTTTAGGGTGTACTGAAATAGAGGGGAACATATGCATGATTCACATGCATTCATATGCATGAGTTGAGAAAACCGAGTGTATTGGCATAAAAAGAAGAGGAGAGAAGAAGACAACAAAAAGTAAGAAAATTCAAGCACTTATTAGTTTAATAAATTCATGGTCGCATGTGTTTTCATTTGTGAAGGAAAAATAATTAAAAGATGAAGAGAATTTTCATGATTTCGTGAATCTGATAAGACATTTAAAGAAAATTCGACAACCATGGGTGCACATGTGTGAAGAAGAATAATAAGTAAAATAAAGGGAGGATTTGATTTAAATACATGCAATATATCATGCATACCAATGGAAATAAAATAAGATGAATCTAATTCTAATGATTCCCAGTGGGCTGATCTTCTTTTCTTGAACAATCATAAAGGCACTTGGGATTTTAGCCTAAAAGGAGAAGAAGATTTTAGTGCCTTTAGTAATTAAACTAAAAGAGAGAACTAAATATAAAAGAGAATCAATTAGGGAATTTGATGAAGGAAATGTCTTTTGGTGAATACAGGTAAATACGTTCATTCTAACCTATTGAATAGAACGTAAATTGGATAAAATGTGATAGATATCTCCCAAGGCTGTTAGCCAGGGGGTCATCAAAAGTGATTTGAGGCAAGTAGTGAGCTATCCCTAAACTTCTGTAAATGCGGTGTGCCTAGAACAGATTGATTGTTCCTGAAACTTTTTAATCTATAAAATTTGAAGATTAGTGGAATTTTGTACGACTAGAAACTTATCAGTGTATGATCCTTGGATGTATCCCTTAGTGGTGAACCAAGTAAATGTCTTTTGTAATCCTTTTTCATGTTAATGTTTTAATTACTTCACATATCCTTCATATAGGGTTAAATAATTTCCTACCAACGTGGGAACAATATCCATCAGTCTAAGAGAAAAAGATGACACCCTGATTCACCCCCCCCCCCTCATGGTGGTCTGGGGTCTTTCAATTGGTATCGGAGAAAAATGTTCACTTATTCTAGATACTCTATAGTAATTATATTCAGAAGAGGACTTGATTTTCACTCCTAAAGTCAACAATGAAGTGCATACTTGATGATAATTTAGTCACCTCTGAGAAGAAGTCTATATCTAGCAAGACCTTGAAAAACAGAAAAAAGAAAGAGAAGAAGTAGTTCAAGAATTCCCTCATGTCAAAAGAAGGTGTAGTGTCTAGCTCTCCATTCCCTTCCAATAATGAAGAAATACCAGACATGAAATGTAATGAGTAGCTTGGTTAGGTTTCTACAAGAGGAACAAAATAAACTTATATATCATTTTCAAGTATTTAGGAGAAACTAAGAACCTATCTACATGATATTCATGAAGAAAGAGTTACTGCTATTTGTAAAAATTTTCAATTTATGCAGGTTGAGATCACTTGACTAGAAAGAGAAGCTGATAATTTGAAGAAGGTCTTGGAAGTAAAAATTATTTAATGTCTAAAGCTCTCCAGATGAATTGATGTCTTTTAATAGAAAGAGGGAGTCAATAAGACTCTATAAGAAAAGAACCACACATTTAAATATGAGATGAAAAAGGGAACTGGAGATAAGGTTTTAAATTTGGAAGAATCTTTCAAGAATAACAAAGTTCTTGACTCTGTTACAAAGAAAAATTAAGATGCATGAATATGGGGTTGAAATATTGAAAAAGAATTATGAAGAGAAGATGATCATGATTAAGGATAAGAAGATCATCCTCAATATGGAATCTCTAAAATTGAAATCCCAATTGACAAATATTTAGAAGACACGTGTTGAGCCTTCACAAAAGAAGAAAATAGTAACTATTTTATTCAAGGATTAATTGAGGATTCCACTGTCAAAAGACCTCAAACATGTGAGAAGAAGATCACGAATTCACTCATTGATCAATCACAAGCAGCTGAGAATGTAAAGTTACCATCCATTCCAACTTGTACTATTGTTTCTAAATATGTCTTTAAAAAATGTACAGGTAGGAAAAAAATTCTAAACAAGTAAGGATGAGGAAAGGTGATGAGAAGAAACCTAACACCATGGATGGGGTGGATAGGAAGAAGAATCTAGATGATGGTTCCCCATATATAGTTCAACACTTTAAGAAGAAGAAAAAATAACCTTATTCAGAAGATATCAAGAAAACAAGATTTGAGGGTCAATGTCAGTACTGCAACAGATTTGGGCATTATGCACTGGATTGCTGGTACAATCTCTTAAATGAAAAAACATAAATAAAACCTATATCAAAGGGGATAAATATAGAGAATAATAAGCAACATCAACAGATCTAGAAGCATCTGAATACTGCAAAATGATTTTGAATGATACACAACATCTATGATGTATGCAATGGGAGTGGACATAAGAATGGTGCATGCTTATCACAACATATATCCAGAGATGATAATAATAGAAGACCACAGAAGCCATCTACAAATGAATAAGCTACCTTGGGAAAAAATTAGATGAATTTCTCGAAAGTAAATTATCCCAAGAAGACTCCAATAAAGATATGTGAGATGTCCTTAGATTCAAAATCCATGAAGTTGAAAAGCGGTACATCTAGAATAACTCCTAAGAATATGAGCTTCTGAATAAGCCATGTGAAAAATCCAAAATTTCTACCATAGCTCCTAAATAAAAATTGGTTATCTGGCCGAAGATTTAGAAATAATGAGAATTAATGATGATTCATAGGCTAAGGATAATGCAATAGGAAATTAGAAGATACCACATGAAGATAGAGAAGTCATGTGTGTGAGCTGTGACAAGGCTGGTCACACTCTTAGGAATTGCATTTCATTTATTCTAGATCAAGAATAATTCCTCAAGAAGTCGAAAGTTTCACAAGGAGATTCTTGTGCTTTGAAAGATCTTTAAGAACGAATACTTAGAAACCAATATATGGAAAAAATATTGAGATCCACATATCCACAATAAAAACTAAAGTTCAAATGATAAAGTGTGAGGAGTGGAGCAAACAGAGCATCTTGGTTAAGAAAATCCTCTCAACCATCTGGCTCACATTGAAGAAACATGTAGGATCCACCTAATTCCCTTAAATCCTTGTGTATTATACTTTTTCTCATCATACATGGAATTGAAGGTGAAGCAAGCTCTCAAGGGGGAACCTAAGAATTAATGGTGATAAGTTCTCCCTTGAGGGGGAGACACATGAAGAAGATGCCAGAGTTATTAGTTAAACTAGTATCAAACTTAGTTGGAATAAAATTTAATTAATCTGAAGTATTTTTGAAGGTCATTTCATTGGAAAAGGAATTTTAGATTGATAATTTCATATCATACTTATTATCCTAATCCTGGAATAAAAGTGGAAGACACTTAAAGACAATTACATGAGTTCTCATCTCATGAGGTATCATGATCAGTGGATAATGGGTAACGTTGTTGTATAAATCAAATCCTTTTGTTTTCTACACCGGGCATTGCTCAAGTAGACTTAGAATGAAATAATTGAGGGCACACTGTTTAAGTATGGATAGATACCATCTCAACCATAAACTTTTTATTTCTTGTCAATAAGGGGGAGGTAAATTTAAATGAAATAGATAGTGAAAGAAAATTAAGTGGAGAGAGAAGAATATCATTTTTACCTTGAAACATTCATTTTAAAGAAAACTAAAATTTTGAGGTATTGGAAATAAAATAAAAAGGGGGATATTTTTGGGACCACTTTAGTGAATTGAGTTGTATTTTTTGTCAAATATGTAAATGATGATTAAGATGAATAAAGACATATCCTAAGTACAATGTTAATGGAGAATGGATAATCAGATGATTGATTCACTGATCTTAAAGTATAAAGAATGTGTATCACAGTTGATACATTTTCCACATCAACACAGAAGAAAGGGTGTAATTCAATGGTTGGTTTGTTCTTAAAGGTGGGAATGAATTTTGGTACATACTTAGTTTTACACTAAGTATATTTTATTGGACTCAACAAAAAAAGAGACCTAAAGCCAGTTAACTAGCCAACCAGCCAGGTAAGAAGCTCACACCATAGTGTGGGTAGATGAGCTTGACGCCATCCAGCCAGCTAGCATGGACATGCCGAGGATGAGGGGTGAATGGAAGAGCATGGGCACAGATACTGCCTGTAGAGAGCATTCCACTATGTGGGGGGTGGGGGCATGGAGGCAAGGATTCCTAGGGTGGGCGTAGAGCGTGCCCGTAGAACACGGTATATGGTGGTACCGTGGAGAGGGGAGGATAATTCTGATCCAAGTATGGAATGAGTTGATACATAAACCATGGAGTTTTTGTATCTTCATTTCAATGTGGGATGGAGTTTTTAAGGGAAAAAATAATCCCATCCTCTCATCATATCCCACGTGAAATCTTGGTCACACACCTCATATCGGAACTTGTGATCTTATCGCCACATTTCACACCTGATATGAGTTGATCCAATGACCAATGAGAGCCTATGCCACCATCTTCAACCTATGAACCCTCAAAGGGATCTCGATGCCACCGTCTGCTGAAGATGTAGTTGTACCTCCTTGATTGACCATCCATCCATGATTGATGATTGAACCCACTATATAATGGTCATAGGGAATCCATGATGTCATTCATACATGTAATGACATAATCAAGTTTGAACATGAACGAAGCATGTGAAGCTGCGAGGCCACATCATGGGATATCAGGTGTTCATGATTAAGACATTCAAGCAATTATCAAAGCATGCTTGAGTTGTTTTCAAGTGAAAGGAGAAGGTCACACAAATAAAAAGGAAACAATCGATATTATAGGCGTATATCATACCCTTGGATTGAAGAATCTAAAATCGAGATCTTCATGGAATATCTCTAGGAATTTGAATTTAGAAAAGATTTGATCACTTCTTATAGAACGAGACCCACCAACCTGAGAAGAGGCTGCTACTTCCATGCTTTTAAGAACTTGGGTTTTGGAAAACAGAGACTCTCCATGATTCAATTTTTGAAGGGCCATCATAGAACCAATAAGTACTCTTGTTTCATGTAGAGAAGATCTGCAAACCATTTTGGTTTGCAAAAGAAAAAGGACTCATAAACCATTCAGTGTTCATGAGGAAACTGTAATGCATGCCGTTATGGTTCTACAATGAAACTTTTCATGAACCAACTCTAGTTCAGTGAAGTAGAAAACTACAAACTACTTGGTTCGTGAATGTGACCACACGCCTTCCAATAATATAAATGATAATCACACACCACTCAGGAGAACCGCGTACCACTTGGTACATGACGGAGGTCCAAACTCTCTTTGTGTAGAAGAAGCACACATCCCTTGCACGAGGAGGAGTTGGGAACCATTATGGAATCTTTTGTGAAGGATAAACAGTGGAAAAAGAACTACACCCATTTAGGTTCAAATAAGAATATATTTGAATCCTAAAATCATCCAAACCAAGTGAATAGAAAAAGGAAAAGAATCATAAAATAAGATAGTTTGTGTAATAAGGGATCTCATCATTCATGGTGTGTACAAATAGAGAAGAACATATGCATGATGTACATGAATTCATATATATGAGTTGAGTCAACTGAGTGTATGTGTATGAAAATAATATGAGAGAAGAATAAAACAAAACGTATGTACATGCATGCACTTATCATTTTAATAAATTCATGGTATCACATGTATGAATTTGTGAAGGAATAATAATTAAAAGATGGAGATCATTTTAATTCTTGCATGAATATATGATGACATTTAAAAAAATCCACAACTGTTGGTGCATGTGTGTAAAGAATAAGAATAAGTAAAATAAAGGGGGAGTTCATTTAAATTCTACATGCATGATCTCATGAATACCTGTTCAGAATAAAGAAGAATAAGCCGATTCTAATGATGCCTAGTGATCTGATCTTCATTTATTGAACAATCAGAAATGAACATGTGATTCTGTCCGAAAAGAGAAATATGTTTTAGTGCATTCAGTAATTTCACTAAAAGAGAGAACTGAATATAAAAGAGCATCAATTCAGGACTTCAATGAAGGTAGTGTCTTGTGATGAATAGATACAAAGACATCCATGACAATATATTGAAGAGACCTTCAAGTTGATAAACTCAGTGAGACCTCTCCCAAGACAGTGATCTAGGGGGAGTCAACAGAAGTGAATTGAGGGAAGCACTGAGATATCCCTGAACTTTTGTAAAGGCAGTGTACCTGGGAAATAGTTACTATGCCTGAAGCTATGTAATCCATAGAAAGTGAAGATTAGTGTAATTTGGTATGACAAGAATCCTACCAGTGCTTTGTCCTTGGATGTATCCTTTATTGGTGAATGAAGTAAAAGTGTTGTGTTTTCTCCTGAATGTGAATGTTTTAATTACTATACATATCCATCATAAATGGTTAAATAAATTCCTACCAACATAGGAACAAGATCCATCAATCTATGAGAAAAATGTGACACCATGATTCAACCCCCCCCCCCCCCTCTTATGATGGTATGGGGTCCTTCATTGGTCTCTTTTGATCTACTTAAATCACATGACACCTTCGCATGATCTTCCATGAGAACTGATTGTGAGACCTGTTCACAAGAACTGATTGCAGGATCTCTTTAGCTATGCTTCATTATGATAATCGTTTCACAAGATCTACTTCTTTCCAACACTTGTTCAAATAAACCATGAATATGTCTTTTAAAATTTCTTTAACCTTATTCAGTTGTATTTATGGTTACCTTTTTAGGTTTTCTATGATCTCCTAGTTTAGTCACATGACAACTCAACTATTATGCAGATCACATGACCATGTCGAGGTCACTAGATCACGAGTCTCGTGACTAGTTGTGTAGGAAAAAGATGTTCTATGGGTCACAGGGTTAGTGGGATATCCTTGGGTGATATATTAAATGAGACCTATATCAGGTCATGTGACTATGAATCCCCTTATAGTTCATGCTATTATCACGATGCTTCTAGAGTTTATTCCATTCATTTGATATGATTGTACTTTAATTTGTCTTAAATGTGACACTTAATTTTTTTATAAAGAATATAGTTCTGGTGAGTCATTCTCTATTTCTAGTAATAGGTCCATGATCACTGGGAACCATAACAGTGAACCACTGATATTGTGTGAATTCTGATAACGAAATCTTAAGGTGGATTCTATCATCTGAACTCTAAAGAAATTAATTATCACACCGGCATCCCTTGTATGTATTTTCCCTATTAGATGATGTTTTAATCCCTTCTCTAAAAATAAATGATCCATCTTTTTGGTTGTAAACTTACCTTTATTGTATTCATACGATTGTTTTTAAAGATGGTCAACAGGTTATGGCATGGTCCCAAGGGTTTTCCTACCTCATTCGAAACTCCCCTATGGGTCCAGATGACTATGGTTTCACCCACCATAATGTCACTCAAAGATATTTGAGCATATCTTTCTCTTCATTGAACAACATGGGTGGTTTTTGGAGTTATAAATTGGACATATACCCTAGTGGTAGCTTTTTTGGAAAATGGGTGTGGCCATTCTCGATTAGATAGGGCTGTTCAGAATTTCCCAAATAACTATAGGCTACCCATATTTATGAAGAAGTATGGGATTACCAATTTATCACCTACCATCTATATGATCTTATTAGAGAGTTGATTATCCATTTGTTACCTAGTACCAATTTATTCTATTTGTCCCATAGAGAAGTAATAATCTTCCTTTGGGATATCTTCTGATTGGGTGAGATTCCCCATCTTGGGGAAATGTATGGTGAGTTCCTTTCTGCTATGAACATATATGATGAAACCACATAGAGTCAAAATTTTGAATGATATATGATCAGCATTATTAAATAAAAATTAATGAATAAGGTAAATATATGATTCCTCATCTCCTTTAAATATTGGATCAGTATTTTTCATTTACATTATATGATCTTTACCGACCACTATAAGACCTCATTGATTCCCTTCTCAGTAGGTCCATGATAGTTCTAGATCATATTGGTAAATAATGGAGGCCGGATAATACACATCATTGGGATATTGGGTGGGTCTGAAGATGTCACCAAGCATTAGGCTGGATGGTTTCATGGCCATTTACATGAATGGGTGGATCTTCCTGACTGGGAACACACTTTTAGGTATCCAAGTTAGCATTGTGTTGATGATTTTTGTAGTTAGAAGAGGAACAACCTCTCGACCTATTTATACCAACTCTTTCATGCCATTTATAGCTTCTGGTTTATATTTAAAAGAACAAAATCTATTATAGAATGAATTTTCCTTTCTAGTTTTTATTTGGCTAGATAGGGGATCATTTCCAATGCTATAAATATCACAATGTTGTTAGGATTCCTATAGCCTCATTCTGACCCAGACTATTGATCATTTATAGGGTTGAATCAATGTCATTAGGTCCTGATGAGGTGGATGGTATACTAAAAATGTATTACTAATACAATTTAAAAACTTATATTACACTGTTCAAACCAATTTTTGATAATGGTGGTGTCTCTCTTGATTAAAATTCATACATGATTTCCCTTTGTGATAGGATTATTGTAACCAAGATGGATGAACTGGTCATTTTCAAGTTGTATACCCCTTACCATTTCACTCACAAGTTTGGATGCATCCAAAGGGTTTCTCCTCTTCCAACATCTAGTGTATGGGGATAGTGGTATTCATGTATTATAGTCCATTTTTTAATGATATTTGTGTGTGAGGTTACCAACATTGAGATTATCATTCCTCTTGTTGGAACCCTAGTCTTCCTTTCATATTATTATGCCCAAGACTAGGTAGATGACTACCCAGGTGGTATGTTGAATAGACTGGTTCATTATGTAGCTAGACCATGTGCCTCTCTGACCCATTTTTCCATAGAAACAATAGAGGTGATTCAAATATCGAGTGATCCTTAAAGGAATCATTCTCATCCTAGTGACAACAATCCCATTAGTGGGGGGAATTTTTTGAGGAAGATGGTCCTTCAAAACAATAAATGGATGATATGTCTTTTATGGGAAGAGTGTATAGGGATTCTTCCTCTCTTGCCTCTTTATTAGCTCAGACGGTTATCCCCCTTCTGGATGACTCATTCCAATAGTTTTAGAGGATCAGAAATGGTATTGGATAATCTAGAAATAGATCCACACATTGATCATTGATACTCCCCTAGAAACTTGTCATGGTCAATAATAACATATTCTCTTGCTCGTTCAAGACCTGTGGATGGGTGGATTTGAAAACCATCCATTATATGAAATTATGGGACAAATAATCCTGATGTAGAAAGAATTGGATTCTAGTGAGAGGGGCATGAATGATTTCAACAAGACATCCTTTTCTGGTCTAATGAGGGAAGGTTCAGAGGTGTTGGAATTGATCCATTAGATTTATTTCTCAGTTGTATGCCCACATGGATGTCTTGTATGCACATATAGATATACATGTGGAGATCATTTCTCACTCAAATTTTGACCTTTCGGTGCCATCCCCCTCATTATAAACTACTCATAAAATAGTTCTTGAGCTGACTACTTTTATAAAAACTCTCCACCCTTAGGATGTAGTGGAATAAATTGGGTGGATAGAACTTTAGCGCTCTATCGACACTTCTTGTTAGACTCTTGGTGATTTTGATAGCTTGGATGATCTAATCTTATTTTAGTTTGATTGTTTATGTGTTTTATTTTTGATCGAATCCTCTAAGATGATCTAAAGTGCGGTGATCCCTCCTTTTCATGTTATCAATGAATAGATCTTCCAAACATTATTGGGTGTTTTCCAGTTTTCTTTCACTCTTGATGTGAATGATATTTCATTGATATGATGTTGTACAAGTCATCAATGATACCCATCCTTTGCATACATTCAAGTAAACTAGAATGCCTATATTTGAGTGTTTCATCTGTAACATATTTATCTTGAGAAATGATCATGAATTATAACCAACATTAGATTCCACATTGGTGTATCTTCTCAAATTTTCTTGATATTACCCTGATTCAAAACAGGATAATTTTGGTAGAATACATATCCCTGAGGGAGACTGATATATCATTTGATAAATTCAGTGGACCTAGCCAAGATATATTTATTTTTTATGATTCCATATGATGGTCCCCATAATCATTTCATATTTTAATTTTATATTTCTATAATATTTTTCTATGCTTAATATAGGGGCGAATTAGTAGGCATGATCTAAACTTTTTCTCTGGCCTCCCTCTTATAGGTTTTAGGATGGAAAATTTTTATGCCTTTTTTGTTCATTCAAACTAAATTATTATTATTTTGTATATTAGGGTCTTCTAGATAAAACCTTTTATAATTTTGGTTTAGGGTCTTTTAGTTTGAACCTTCTATTGTTTTACTTTAAGTTATTTTTTTCTCAGACCTTCTATTGTAATAACATAGGGCCTTCTGGATCATACCTTCTATTTCTATATTTTAAGCCCTTTAGCTTGGACCTTAAATTGATTTATTTTAAGGAATTATATCTCATACCTTGTATTTTTTTTGTTTATGGTCTATTAGATCAGACCATGAGATTACATGCAGTTTAAAGTCTTACTGCTAAGAATTTAAATACTGTGTTGTTTATATTCTTACTTCCAAGACTTGATTAATGAATATGGAATATAATACAGACCTGAAAAGGATGAACCAAATCACCATAAGGTTCTATGTTCCTCCATGGTGTCCAAGGATCACAAGTATTTTACTTCCTTTCCTATAAGGATGATATGCCTCTGATTGGAATTTTGAATCCCCTTTGCATTGATATCATTATCAAAAAATGAATATCATCTCTTTTCCAAGGGTTATAGAAGATTTCTGGGGTAATGTTGGTTGAGGGATAAATAATCAGGAAGATGAGTCCACCTGGACAGTTGTAACATGTGTGATGTAAGTCATAACCCAAAATTTTGAGTCGATGAATATGTAATGGGGCATACATGCCATTAATGACCCATAACTCCATGGATTTTTAGGTTCTGCTACAGTGTTATCAGGGCTCACAAGGATCATATTTCCATTCTTGTAAAGAGGAGATGCCACTTATTAATAGGTAAAAGTCCTTATGCATTGATATCATGATAAAATAGAGTTTTTCTCACTCTTTTTTGAGGTCCATGAATGGCTTGGGAAGACTCAAACATCTGAATGATGAATTTGGGTATGGAGTGAAAGTTATCCACAAAAGGTTTTTTCACCCTTGAGCAGACTCTTAGTTTTGAATCTCAGTCCCTACACCCTATTGTTTTGATGCATGAGTTTTGGGCCATAAAATATTTCAGGAATGGAGTGTCACATCCTTTTCGTGAGAAAGGGTTAAAAACATGGTGATGTAACATCAAGGATGTCTAGTGTTATTGGATTTTTTGGTGATAGGGACTATAAATCATGGTTCAAAGAGCTCGGGTCATGAGGTTGGCATGGGACAATAGTGTTGGGAATAGACCAGAACACCTTAAAGAGTTGAGTTCTTCCATGGTGACATTAGCCTCCCAAGATTCAGAATGACCTTCATATATGGCCAAGATGTCTCTGGTTAGAAGGTCTACGACCTTATACAAATATATTAAGGTCATCCAGATAGATCTATTTTTCTTTCCAAGGTATATGAAAGGATTTTCTGTAACCCAAGGTGCTCAAACTAGGAAGTATGATTTATTGAAAATTTGATATTCAAGAAGGGTTAGATAAACCTAAAAGATATTTCACTACCTAGTGAACATGTGATATCTGTGAGGATATATGAAAAATATTTAAAATAACTTTTTCCTTGACCAGGGGGTCTAATGAGCATGGATCAACTTTTACAAGGGATACTAAGTAGGCCCTATGAGCTGTATGCCTCATTTATTTATGCCCTAATTTATACCTAAACTATGGAGATGAAGAGTTTAGTTAGAAAATACTTTCATCTTACTCATGCCTCCCTTTGTGGGTTTTCAACTGGGGTAGTTTTGTGTCTCTTTCACTAGATGATTAAGGTATTTTGATTTAGCCCATCAAAGTCTTAGACTTTAACATCATATATCTTTAACCAAAGTGCAGGTAGTGTATGGTAGTTGCATACATATACCTAATATGATGGAAATATCAAAAAATAGACTAATAATGGTATCTCGGATATAGAGTACTCAAACATCCTTCTGAGTGAGAGAAGAAAATGTTTTAAATCAGGGATCAAGGTTTTCTGGTCATAGGTAATGATATGGGGAAATCATGTTGGGGATGGCCCAGAACACCCTAGGTTGTTGAGTTCCTCCATGGTGATCCCAAGAAAAAAAATCATAAGGCCCTTCATATGGGGCTAGGATGACTCTGCTTGGTAGTTATAAGCCCTTATGTCTCTATATAGAGTTCAAATAGAGAGATATATATTCTTTTCTAAGGCCCATGAAATGTTCATGTAAGTATAGATGCTTTGTAATGACCCTATGTATTATGAATATGATTCCACTTTTGAGTTAATAAAATGTATTTTTATATATGGTTATATAAAACACATACACTTCTTTTATTTTATTATATCTAACTGGATTGGAATATCATTAAGTATAATTAACAAGGATAATTGTTATTGAATAGTAAACACTTGATTTTTAAAAATATAGGGTTTTAATGGGTCACCTTATACCCAGTCTAAAGAGGTATTTACTTTAAATAATAAATTGAGGTTTCGGCCCCAACCTTTAAAAAAATTGATATGATAAAGCACAAATTATATTTTTAGTTAATATTCGAATTCAATTAATGAATTTATAAATTAATGTATTTTTTAAATAAATAATATTTTTAATAATTTATATCAAATATAAATTATCAAATAATATTTATGATGTCAAATATAATTTTTATAAGGGTTCAAAAACTATTATCGTCCAATAACCTAGAATTTTCTAATAAATTTAGATTTTATTTTAAAATTGAGAACATAAATATTTAGAAAATTAATTATATAAAATAAATATTATTTTTTAAATTAGATCTTAAAAATTATCCAATGGTAAATTTTTCATAATTTTCTGAGATAGTAAAATATTCAGGTAAAAATAAAAAATCATATAAATATGCATTATGTTTTATGACATCATAATGAACCAAATGAGATTTAATAATTACTAAAATGGGATCCAAGAACAAATAAATTTCATCCTTTAAAATAAATTTATTTTAATTTTATTTTATTTATTCTGTGAATCCATTATGAATACTCTAAAACTTATAATATATTTTAAGATTTTAAAATCATTTCCTTAAGAGTGTGACACACCTCCATGTAAGAAAGGGAATTATTTTTATAATTAATTCCATTGGACATATAAAATAATTACTACCAATATCTTTTTTATAAACAATCTTCAAAAATCTTTCTTTGGTTTTTCGTTTTGGATATTTTATTATATAAAGTCCAACACCTAAATAATATATAAATCCCCTTCTTTTCCTATATAACCCACCCAATATACCATTTCTATTCACTAAAAGTCATTTTATAACAACCTTAATCTAACCTAAACTCTCTCGAGTCCTCCCAAGTAACCCATAATCTCTCAATATTCCCCTCCCAAGCTTTTGGAGTCACATGCTCAATTAAAGGATCCCCACCTTCTTCTCCTCCTTTCAAATTCAAGAACGTTATTTGATATTAGTTCTTATAATTTCTAATTGTTATATTTTAATTCATGTATAATCATTCACTTATTATGAAATTTATGTTATTTGAATGTGGGATCACTTATCCTTCCTCATTTGGACCCTTACCTAAGTTGTCACTATACCAAAATTGTTTAAGGGATCCTCACCTTCTCTTCATTACTCAAGTTTCTTTATGAACTTAGGAATTCTAATTAAATTTACTAAAGTTGGGAAATGTATTTCCATGTACATATTACTAACCATTTTATTTAAAAATTATTATAGATCCCTTTCACTATCATCAACCATTTTTATGAATTTTTAAGTAATACTGTTATGCGGTCGAAAATTCAACACAATTTTCCCTGCCAAAACCATTGTGTAGTTAATACCATACCCATTTTTCTATCAAGGGTATTCACCTTTATGCACATATAACTATTTATAAGGGACTTGTATTTATTTATTCTACATTCCTTGATCATTGAATAAATTATTATGATGAATGAATACATGTTGTATGGTCTTTTTGTCACACATAAGCATCAGAATGAAATGAATATGATGGGTGCACCAAGATAGTGCTCCAATGTATTGGGTAATGTTTAGTCTCATGATACATCATATTGGGATAGAGTGTGAACCTGATTCCATTATGTTAATTGTTCCACCATTATTTCTTTTGGGGTTTAGCCTTGGACTATGTCTATGTTTCCGTGTTTTAAGTTGTTACTACATTTCCCATGTTATGATTATCTTGCTATATCATTCCAAAATATTCATATTCCATTAATATCTCATTGATATTCCAATAATCTAAAATGTATCAATTATTACATGTTTATTCCCTTACTGGTCTTTATATCACACCCCTTTATTATGAATGCCCCAAGTTATCCCATGCAGTTTTATGTTCGAAGGAGTATATTGAGAATATTAAAGAAGTTTTCAATAAATATGTCATATTACCTATTTTTTGTACTTATGTAATGTACCTAATTCCAAAATACACTACACTTATTGATCATATGGGTTGTATAAAGTGTAGTCTAATTTAATAAATCATGTATTGATGTTAAAAAAAAGAGCAGGGTTGTTATATTTGGTATTACAGTAAAAGTTTAGTTATTTCTGGGATTATGATTAGAAAACTATAGAGAAAGCCTTTGGGATAATACTAAGTATAAGAAAACATCCATAAATTTTTCTTGGTATAGATTAATTTTTTATCAATAAAATAAATCCATGTATGTATACTATAAGTATACATGGTACCAGTAGAAATTTACCTAGGAGTAACAACTCTGACAAGGTGTTTCGTGCCTAACTCAGGGAACCTAATAAATGAAAATGGGGCTTACTGCACACCTCGTTTGACACTCTTATGGGGTATGATTTGGTAAATTCATCATCTAATTATGAACCACTATTATGGGAACAAAAAATTCCCATAAAAATATATGTCATGAAATGGATCATGGGTAACATTGATTTAATCCAAGAGATTCATAAGTTAAAGATTCAAATGTAATTTCTCAGTTTCCCCTTTAATAAATTTATATTGCCATTTATATGTTTAATTGTTTAAATATAATAATCCCTAATTTTTCCTTTATTCTAGAAAATGGCCAAAATAAGAAGAATTAGGTAAACAATTGATGTGATGGGCAATGTGATGACTTCCCCAACAGGATGACCAACCTGATGGGAGAAGGAATCACGAAAATTATGATGATAATATGTCATCTAACTCAGGTTTTGAATAGAAACCTATTTCAAGGGTAGAAACCAAACCCCCTAATATAGATCTTGTATCAATCTAGAGCTTTATATGAAAAAGACCTCCTACTTTTAAGGGATCATCTAATCCCTTAATCATTGAACAATGGATCAACTCCATTGAGATGATCATCTCTGCCATTCAATATTCTGAGAAAGAGAAGGTTCTATTGGTTTTTTAGCATATATATGGAGAATATGATCAGTGGTGGCCCTTGATCATGAATACAAATCCTTAATAAAGTATTTAAGTGATAGAGTGTAAGGAATTCTGAAAAATGATTTTCAATAAATATATTACTCTCACTCTGACTTAAAATGGAAAGGGATTTCCTTTCCCTCAAGTAAAAAAGATATTGAATCTATCTGGGTGTACAATGAAAACATTAAAAGACTTTCATGATACACCTCTAACATTTTCATTACCCCTAAATACAAGTTTGACTACTTATTTGGTGGAATAAAAAATAGTATTTGAAAATTCTTGGTGATTCATGACTTTGATAGGTGTGAGGAAATTATCATATATTCCCTCAAAGTGAAAACAGAGATTGGTGAATCTCAAGGGTATCACAAGGATAAGAAGCATAAATTGGAATTTAATTCTGGTAGCTCAATGGATAAATCTAATGGTGCCATGAAATTTCAGCATCCCACTTGTCAAATGTATGTGAAGAAACACCCCAAAAATTGCCTAAGGGTAATGAAGAAATGCTTTAGGTGTGGGAAGGAAGGAAACCTAGATTGAAATTACCAATAGGAGTAACCCACTAATTTGACGGAGGAAAGGAATGATTCAGTCAACCCTCAGTGCATTGTTCATTTCTTCAACTACAAAGAACCATGGCACTTTGAAAACCAATGCCCTAAGCCAAGGGTTTTCAGAGATTACCAATAACCTTTATGGTAGTAAGGGTGATATTTTTTCATCACAACTGCTAAGGTAGATCCCGATAATGAAGTGATGATAGGTATGCTAGTTATTAAATCAATATTATTGAATGTAATTTTTTATTCTGGTTATACTCATTCTTTAATATGATGAATGTTTAGTAGAACTATTCAAACACCACTCTAAATCATGGAAGTATATTTATCAATGAAACTGGAAAGTGGTAAAATTATTGCATCTTTGGTATATAACCCCTCCCACATCACATTTTCTAGAATGAGCTTCCCATAAAACCTTATCCTACTTCCTTTGTATTAATTTGATGAAATTATGTGCATGTATTGTCTTTCCCAATATAGATCCAACATGAATATCTACGATAAGGAAATCACTCTCATTATTGTGAATTTGCCCTCAATTATATACTAATTTAAGGAGGATGAATCTTATTTTTCACCATCATCTTAATAATGAATATTATTACCCTATGATAAAGATTATCTAGATCAAATCATTCAGTCTAAGGAAAGAATCATCCTTAAAGACATGCCTATTATTAGGGAATACACTAATGTGTTTTCAATGGTATTTCCTTATCATTATCCTAGACAATAGGTTGAGTTTTCAACTGACCTTATGCCCAGGGAAATACCATTATCCCAAAATCCATATAGAATGGTTTTTGTGGAACTTGAGGAGCTAAAGAAACAACTGTATGAAAATCTAGATAAAGGGGTCATATACGCACATGCATCACCATGGGGTGAACCAATCCACTTTTTCAAGTAGAAGGATGGTACAATACACCTATTCATTGATTATCGTGAGCGTAACAAGATCAAAATAAATAACAAGTAACCTCTACCTTGGATTGATGACATGTTTGATCAGCTATGTGGATCACAATACTTCTCCATGGTGGATCTTCAATTAAGATATTTTCAAGTAAGGGTTAAGAAGGAAGATACCCCCATGATCACTTTTCATACAACGTATGGGCACTATGAGTTTATAGGGATTCCATTCAGACTCACCAATTCACCAATAATCTTTATGAAATTGATGAATAGAGTCCTTAAAGATTACCTAGAAATTTTTTTGGTAGTTATTATAGATGATATTCTAATGTAGTCTAAATGAAAGGAGGATCATGAGAAGCATCCGAGCACTGTGCTAAAGACCCTATGATAGGAGAAGATTTATTCCATGTATATAAAATGTGAGTTATAGTTGAAGGAAGTATCTTTATCAGGGAATATCATCACAAGCGATGGGATATATATGGACCCTTGAAATATGGAAGAAAATGAAGGATGTTCATGGCCAATATCTATGGTAGATATCCATAATTTCCTTGGTTTGGTTGGGTATTATCACTGATTTGTGAGACATTTCTTCTGATTGTCAAACCATGTTACCAAGATAACATTAAAGGGAGTCAATTTTTCTTGGAATGATGAATGTTAATTGAGCTTCATGGAGTTAAAAAAGAGACACATCATGGTTCCTTTTCTCACACTACCCATAAGTGAAGAACTCTTTGTAGTATTCAGTGATGCTTCGAAGAAGGGATTGGGATATGTGTTAATGCATAATGAAAAATTCATAGCCTATACATCAATGTAGTTAAAAGTTAATCAGAAAATTTATCCCATGCATGATCTTGAGTTTAATGTTGTGATATTTGTGTTGAAAATCTGACAGTATTATCTCTATGGGGAGAAGTGTGAGATATATACAGATCACAAAAAAATCATGTATATATGGACATAAAAATATATAAATATGAACCAATGAATACGGTTTGAGATGATCGAGTATTATAGCTTCTCAATCCACAACTATCCTGATAAAGAGAATAATGTGATAGATTATCTAAGTAGAAAGGATCATTCATCTGTATAAATGATAAGGATTGATAAGGATCCAATATTTTGATACCAATAAAGGATGTACCTGAGAATCATAATGGAATAAACATCATCAATCATTTCACAAAATATTTCTCAATAATATCTTTTGGAAAGGTCAAAGGATGCTCAATGAATTGATGTTGAAATTTAGAAGAAGGTGGAATCCAAGAGAAAGGAGAATTACTTAGAGTCTTAAATTGATGAAGAATAAATTGTGAGATTTTGGTCAAGATTATGTGTTCCATGAAATCCTATGTTAAGAAAGGAACTGTTGGATGATGAACACTGTTCAACTTTCTCCATTCACCCAGGAAGCACAAAAAATGTATCAAGAACTCTATGAGAACTATTGGTGGGACAATATGAAGAAGGAAATCACTAAATATACATCAATGTTCCTGGTATGCTAGCAAGTGAAGGTTGAAAAGAACATGTCTAAGGGGATGATGCAACCATTACCCATGCCGACTTGGAAATGGGAGAACATCACCATGGAATTTGTCATCAGACATCCAAAGACATCCAAGGTAAACAATACACTATGTGTTGTTATGGATTTTCTTACAGAGGCACCTCAATTTATCACAATTGGATAGGACTTGTCATTAGATTAAATTTGAAAGATATACATCAATGAAGTGGTATGGTTTCTTGGAGTACCAAAATCTATTGTATCTGATCAAGATCTGAGATTCACCTCCATGTTCTGGAAAACATTCCAATATGCTCTAAACACTGAGCTGAACTTCAGTACAGCCTATCATCCTCAAACTTATGGCCAATATAACTGTACTATTCAGACACTGGAATACATGTTGTGAGCATTTTCTATGGACTTAAAAGGATAATGGGACCAACATCTTACTCTGGTCGATTTCTCATACAACAACTGTTCCCACTCAAGCATCAAAATGGCTTTCTATGAAGCCATTTATGTGAAGAGGTGTAGAAAACTTCCATGTTGCAATGAATTTGGGAATGAAAACAAATAGGTTCTTAAATAGTTCATAAAATTGTGGAAAATGTTAAGACTATTCAGAAGAACATCAAGGCAACTCGGAGTCAATAGAAGAGGTATTCTGATAATCATAGATGATACCTAGAGTTATATATTGGTGACGTTGTATTCCTCCAGATATCTCTATGGAAGATAGTGATGAGATTTGGGAAGAAGGGAAATCTTAGTCCAAAATACATCAACTCCTTTTGGATCCTTGATCTCATCAATGTAGTTTCCTATCGACTGGCACTCCCACCGAATATATCTCAAGTACATGATGTATTTCATGTATCCCTCTTGAGGAAGTAAAAAACCATACCACTCACAAGTACTCAATCCAGAGGTAGTACCATTGGAGAATGACCTTTCCAGTGAGAATTATTCGGTGATGATCTTGGATCATAGAGAAAATTTTCTTTGAAATAAGACAATCCACCTTGTCAAAGTGTTTTGAAGAAATAAAATATTTGAAGAACCAATGTGGGAACCAGACGAAGTGATGAAACCGAGTTACCCAAATCTGTTTTAGTGTAGGAAATGAAAATTTTTAGGGTAAAATTTCTAAAGGGGGGAAGATTGTAACAACCTGAACTGTTATAAATAAAATTCCCCTTTTGATTTAACTAAATTCCTTATTATATATGGTTATAGAAAAAAAATGAATGTATTTTATTATATTATATCCAATTTTATTAAAAAAAATAATAAGTATCTTTACAAATTGATGATATAGCCATTAAATAGTGATCACAAGATAAGTATAAATATAGGGTTTTAAAAAATATAATTTACAAATAAAAAGGAAGTGATGGACTCAACCAGCAGGATCATACCCTATGAAGCCCATCTATTAGATATTTCAAGAGAGATAGAATTTAATCGATTTTACCTTGACCAATCCCATGTTTTTATCCAATAACATAAGCATAAGTGAATCTTTTTATAGAAAATTTCAAGCTCATCGAGATTACAACCCAAACCATAATCACAAGACCGCCCCATGAAATTCTGACCATCGTGCACCTTACTCTTAAGGTTTTTCTATTGTATTAAAGGGATATGTATCAAGATCCAAGAAATATGAATATTTATTTCTTTATATAGACTAATGAGTATATCTTCATCCTATTATTGTTACATTTTTAGTGATTTTTATTTTGATGCGATAAAGAACAAATTTTATTTTCAGTAAATATTCAAATTCAATTAATGAATTTATGAATTAATTTATTTTTGAAACAAATAATATTTTAAATTATTTTTATGAAATATAAATTATCATATAATTTTTATGAAATATAAAGTATCATATAATTTTTATGAATTCAAATTTAATTTTTACAAGGGTTTGAAAGTTTTTATTTTTAAAAAAACATAACATTTTTTAATAAATGTTGATTTTATTTTTAAATTAAAAATTAAAATATTTATAAAATTACATAGGTAAAATAAATATTATTTTTTGAATCATACTCTTGAAATTATCCAAAGGTTAATTTTACATAATTTTCTGAGACATTCTAATTTTCAAGAAAAAATTTAATATCATATAAATATGATTTGTGTTTTACAACATCATAATGAACCAAAGGTGATGTAATAATTACTATAAATGGGATAAAAAACCAAATAAATGTTTTCCATTTAATATAATTTGTTTTTAATTTTATTCTATTTATTTTTTAAATACATTATGAATCCTCCAAAACTTATAATATATTTTAAGGTTTTAAAATATTTTCTTTAAGAGTGTGACTCACCATCACATAAGAAAGGGAATTATTTTAATAATTTAGTACCTTGGCCTTATAAAATAATTACAACCTATCTCTTTTTGAGGAAACCATTTTCAAAAACCATGGGATATTTTGTGGTTTTGGATATTTTATTATGTAAAGTCCAAAAAATAAATAATAAAGATATCCCCATATTTTCCTATATAAACCCACCTAATATCCCATTTCCCTTCACTAAAAATCTTTGTATAATTAACATATTTCTCCCTATACTCTCTAGAGTCCTCCCTAGGTTCCCCCAAAGTCTCAAGAATCCCCTACCAAGCTTTTGGAGTCACACACTCATGTACGGGATACTCGCCTTCTTCTCCTCCTTCCAAATCCAAGAACCTTCATTGAAATTAGTTCTTTTAATTTTAATTGATTATATTTTAAATCATTTATAATAAGTACCCTATTAAAAATGGATTTTATTTGAATGAGGGATCATTTATCCTCCCTCATTTAGACTCGTGCCCATGATGTTACTATGCTGAAATTTCGTAAAGGATCCTCACCTTCTCTTTTTTATTCAAGTTTCTTTGTGAACTTATGCATTCTATTTACATTTAATAACATTTGGAAATGTCTTTACATGTCCCTATTAATTATAATTTTATTTCCAAATTATGATATACCCCTTTCTCTCTCATAAACCATTTTTATGAATTTTTATGTAACGCCATTATACTGCAGAAAGTTCACTACGATTCTCTATGCCTAATCGATTTTGTAGTGAATACCATACCGGTTTTTATACGAAGGGTATTCATCTATATGCACATATGACTATTTATTTTGGACTTATATGTTTTTATTACACATTCCTTGATCATAGAATACATTATTATGATGACTTAATCCATGTTGTATGATCTATGTTTCACACTTAAGAATCAGAATGAACTGAATATGAGGCGTGTTCCCAAATAGTGATACAATGCATTGGGTAATTTTTAGTATTATGATAAGTCACATTGGGATAGGTATTGAACCTGATTACTTTATGGTAAATTTTCCACCATGATGTCTGGTTAGTTTTATCCTTGACCTATGTTTATGATTCACTGTTTTAAATTGTTGACACATTTCCCATGTCATAATTATCATGAGATATCATGTGTTATTATTCATGTTCCTTTTATTTATCGTTGATATGGTTGTCATATAAAATGTATCACTTATTTGATTTTTGTTCCCTTACGTGTCTTTATAACTCACCCATTTCTTATGTTTATCCCCAAGTTATCCCATACAGTTTTAAGTTCGAATGAGTATTTTTAGTATGATAAAGAATTTTTCAATAGAGATGTCATATTCTCTATTTTATACTGTTATGTAGTGAATATAATTCTTAAAGACACTAGAAATATCAATCATCCATGTTGTATTAAGTGTATTCTTATGTAATAAATTGTGTATTACTGTGAAATAAAGAGAAAGTTTGTTATATGCTCAAGACATGAAGTGTGAGTTAGGGGCTGGTGGGATTAAAAGATAGAAGAATCAACTTATTCTCTGGTTTATCTAGGTTATAATCTCGTGATTCTATGATGATAAATGATAATGGGTGATGGATTTCACATTTTAACATCATGTAGTATGGAAATATTTTTTATTCAATTCTAATGTCATTCGATGAGGATATTTTCCTTGCATTATAATGTCATGTTGTAAGGACGTTCTATTTTCATTGAATTTTAACATCATGTGGTAAATACATGGGAATTATCATGAAAATTTTGAAATGTGTACTTGGGGAAACGTTATGGGGAGAATATGTTTTCCATTCATTGGATTATTGGTGGATATCCATATGCCAGGGCCCTTCTTCTATAGACTTATCACTTGTGCAAAATATATGTATATAGATATAACTCATGCATAAAAAATGAGCATATATGACTCGACCCTATTTTAAAATAGGTATGTTAGTATTATTTTCATGTATTTTAACATCATGCATCTTGTACATTCATTTAATAGCTCGATCCCATAAGTAGTTAGTAGTGCATTTTTTTCACATGTTATGGTTGGAACCAAGATTGAAAATGTGGGCATCACTATGTATCTTCTGAGGAAAATAATCAGGCCATATAGAGTTCTTGTATAGAATTTCCATGTGTAGGATTAACATGTATATAGGTATGGTGGTACATAATTATTTAATCATGGATATACCCAAGAATAAGATATCTGGGCATCAATTTGTATCTTGTGAGGGTAGGAATCAAGCCACATGTAGTTCTTGAATGGGAAACGTTGTGCGCAGGTCTGACTCATATGTAGAGGTGGTCATTGTCCCCATTTAATATTTTAGTTGGGCATGTGATTGGAGATCTAGGCATTAATATGTATCTTGTTGTGGAAGGAATCAAGACACACATAGTTCTTGAACAAGAAAAGATCAACGGATGTCTGACCTGTATATAGAGGGGGAATTATTATTATTTTTATTATTGTAGATGGGGTGAGGATTGAAGATCCAAGTTTCAATTTGTATCCTGTAGTGGTAAGAATCAAGACTCATGTAGTTATAGAGAGACTATAAATTTTAACGTTGTGTGGAAAGTACATAGGCTCCTCGATGTTAAAATGGAATAGTGAAACTATGCTTGAGATTAGTGGTATGGGTGTCACTATGTACCCTATTATGATAAGAATCAATCTAGACATAGTTATTGAATGGTAAACTCTCTATGCTGGTATGACCCATAAACAGAGGGGTATAGTTTCTGTATATTATTATTGTTGGATCCAGGATTAGGGATCTTAGTGTCACTACATATCCTATGTTGGTAGGAATCAAGCAAAAAATACTTGTTGGATGGAGGTGTGGTGGGAGACCAACACCAATGGTAGTGGTACTCTAAAACAATATCCATGTAAATGAGCAATTTTATGTCATGCAAGAGACATCGACCATGCAGTTTAACATCATACAGTAAGGACTTATGGTGTTCATTTTAAGGTCTTACATCTAGGACCATGATTACCCTATCATGAACTAATATGTCTAAGTCATAAAGGGAAAACTCTACCAAAATTTCTAATCTCAAGTGATCTTCTCTTGATGTAAGAAATGAGGAATGTAAAGGTTCTTGTCACATAATGGAGGAAATTAAAGAATGGATAGGGGAATTTTGTATTTTGCAGTGGTTGGCAGAAACTATAGGATCTAGGTTTCCCTATGTATCTCATTGGAATGAGAATCAGGTTGTTCATAGTTCTAGAATCCCATGAAGTTTAGTGTCATATGGTGAGGAAATCATTCTTGTAGTTTAGCATCATATAGTAGGCATAAAGGTGGATCAATGTGAAAGAATAGGAATGTTATAGTTGGAAATAAGAATGGAGGTTTGGGAATCACTACATATCCTATGACGGTAGGAATCAATCCACACTTAGTTATAGGAAACTATACAGTTTAGTGTCATGCATAAATGATATCATCTATACAATTTAACATCTTACAGTAAGTAAGAGGGTCACTCTATGTGAAAGAAAATGAATATTGGGGATCATTGCAGTTTTACGTCATGTGGTGAGGATTAAGGTTATCTATCACGAAAAATAAATATTGTTGCTGGATATAATACTATAGTTTTTGGCATCATTGTATATCATGTAGGGGTAAGAGTCAATCCATAGATAGTTATTAAATGTGGGGATTCTCTTTGTGGATCTTATTTCACACATAAGGATGGGGGAACTCTATTTTTCATTGTCATAGATCTAGCTCATGTGCAGTGAGTCATTGGCGAGGAAATGCTTCCCATGTGGTTTAATGTCATGCGTTGAGGACACCTTATGTGTAGTTTAATACAATTTGGTTAGGAACCATTTGTGAAGTTTGACATCATGTGACCAGGAAGAGAGATGTTGGGAAATTTAAGATCTTTTTACATGTACTTCATCTATATATTTTAATATCATGTGGTCAGGACATGATCTGTATGGTTTAACATCGCGTGGTTAGGAAAATATCCATACTGTTTAACATCATGTGGTAAGGACAAGATATGTTGTGTGGTTTAACGTCTTTCTTCTAGGATGAGAGATGTTGTACAGTTTAATGTCTTACTACTAGGATGAGATAAGTTTTGCAGTTTAATGTCTTATTTCCAGGATGAGAGATGTTTTTCAGTTTAAAATCATACTTCTAGGACTAGAGACAATGTGTAGTTTAATGTCTTGCATCCATGTTAAGCGATGTTGTGTGGTTTAATGTCTTACAACCTGGGGGAGAGATGTTGTGTAGTTTAATGTCTTATTAACAGGATGAGAGTGGTTATACAGTTTAACATCTTGCTGACAGGATGAAAATTTCTTTGTACTTTAATCTCTTGCTTCCAAGATGAGATATGTTGTGCAGTTTAACCTCTTGATTCCAAGATGAGAAACACTATGCAATTTAACATCTTGGTGCTTGGATGAGATACACTTGATAGTAGATAAGAAAAGTATTTCTTAAGAAACCTCACATTAGTGGGGGTGTGAATGTTACCCATCCATTATGGAAAATGAGTTGGCTCCCTTTTCATAGACCTTCTGTATGATATAAGGCCCTTACCATTTGGGTTCTAGATTTGGAGGCTTTTTGTCTGGTATCGTTGTGGTTCTAAAAGATAATATCAATTCTCCTTAAAGGAACAAGTGGAGGCAGACCATTTTATTGAAGGCTTGTGTGATCTAATTCAAATGATCTTTGAGGTTGTGAAATATACATAACATGTCATCATTGAGCCGCTCCAACTCATCTAGCTGTTGTTGTAGTTTATCAAAATCCAATTGTTCTATGAAAATAAATATTTATAGTGAGGGTAACTAGACTTCTATGTGAAATAGTGCCTCGTTCTCGTTCACTAGTGAATAAATATTTTCTTCTGTAGTATTATGCATGGTCATACACACTATGCTAAAATAGGCATTTAGCATCAGTTTAAATCATTTTGTAATGTTTTTGAAAAACTTCTGCTAAATTGTGTGTCGACATTAAATTAGTGGTTGTTTTTCAAAATCATTGTAAAACGATTATGTAGTGGATTTATAAAATCGAGTGGTATCATTTAGTAGTGGTTTAAACCGTTGCTAAATCGTTTTTCTGTGGTTTTATTATTATTATTATTTTCTAATTTTCAAAATAACTTTTTCTTATTTTATTTTTTTATTTTTTTAATTTTTTAAATTCTTAATTTTAAAATTTTTTATTTTTTTTTTATTTTTAATTTTTTTTATTTTTTTATTTTTTTATTTTTTTATTCTCATAATTAATTTTTTATTTATTCATTCATTTATTTATTATTATTTAATTATTTATTTATTATTATTATAATTATTTATTCTCATAATTAATTTATTATTTATTTATTGTTATCAATATTTATTTGTTTATTTGTCTATTTATTTATTATTATTGTTATTTTATTATTTATTCATTTATTAATTATTTATTATTTTAATTTTTTAGTTCGAATAATTATTTTAATTTTTTATTATTTTTTATTATTTATTACATTGCACATGCACATGCCATATATATAAATTCTAAATTAGGGGAGATTTGAACCCCTTATAACTTTCTTATTCTCCAAAAACATTACCACTCCAGCAGCCTCTTCATGTGGTGAATAAATATAATTTAATTTAATAATATATATATTGATTAGAGAAACAAATATGACATAACAAATAGAAACATAGTAAATAATTCGTAATTCATAAATTAAAAATTAAAAATTAAAAATTGAACATTATAATTAATAACTGAACATTACAATTAAAAATTTATGATTAATAATTAACAATTTCAAATTAAATAATTAACAATTAATAAATAATAATTAATTACAAAACATTAATAATTAGTAATTAAACATTAACAATTAATAATTAATAATTAATAAATAAAATATAAATGAATGAAAAATAAATATATAATGAATATATACTAAATAAATAATTAATAATAAATTAAAAAATTTATAATAAATTAATAATAAATTAGAAATTGTTGTATAAATAGTAATAAATAATAATTTAATAAATAAGAAATAAATAATAAAATAATAATGAATACTAAATATATAATAAATTAGATGTTAATAATAAATTAATTCAAAAAATTAATTAATTATTAATTAATTAGTAATTAATGTATACACAATAACTTAATAATAAAAAAATAATATATAAAAAACAAAATAGCAAAAGGGTCCAGGAGTCAGACAAACCCTCTACTGCCAAAATTTATTGAAAAATATAGACAAAACATTATAAAGAGGGAAGACAGAGTTAAAAAAAGGAAAAACCTCCTTCAAAAAAGAGAACTACCAATGAGGAGATTGAGGATCATTCCCATAATCATGCTCAGAGATATCATCTGTAGATTCCCATTATTATTGTGAATTCTTCTGATTGAAGAGTACGTAGTACTTTTCCCTAGGTTTAACCTGCTCCAGAGTGAGCTTAGCACGACAATGCCCAACCCATTCATCTCTAACATGTCCTTGACCAAAGTTTTTTGGGTAATGACCTCATTTCCATGTCTTTGTTTGATACCAAGCCCCTTCCAGCTCATCCCTCTCTGAATGAGAGCTCCCCATGAGTGGAAACCCCTTAGAATCCAAAATTAGAGATAACATCAAAGATGGGGAGACATCACTCTCCAATTTTCTCTTTACTTTTCTTGATAAGCAGTTCTCTTCCACAACCTCATTTCACATTGCAATGTTAGACACATCTGCTCCAATCTGAGACCATAAATTTTTTTCTGCATGAAACATGACTTTCCTTATCATCCCTAAATTTCTCAATATCTGGATCATCTTGTGCAGTCTTAATGGCTGAGTCCACTACAAAAGGCCCATTAAGAATAGAATTCTTGAAAATATTATAGGAATCCATTTGATCTCTAATACCATAAAGAACCTTCTATTCATCATGCTGCTCAACAACAACCTTAGAAGACTGAGTAGCTATTTCCCCGACATTGTAAGGGTCAGATCCTGTAACAGAAAAAACTTTGGGACAATTCTTATCATTAACCATTTCTGATCCATGTAGGGAATTTGAGCTAGTAGGATATAGAATACCCTTCAAAACCATAGTATCATTATGCTTCTTCTAGATTTATCATCAGAGTTTCCAACATAAAAACCCAGATGAAAAAATTCTTGACATTCTTCATACTCCACACGTGTAATGATATAATTATAAGGGGTTGAAAGGGTTAGCTTCTTAATGAGAGTAGAGAAAAGGTCAACCTCCACCAACAGTCTTTCAAAATGACCATACCTGAAGTCTTTAGTTTATGAATGGGAACACTAATTTCTATGACAAGGTCATGTGAAATGTTAAACCTTTAAAACCATAATATCAATATGAATGTAATCCCTAAGAATAAATTCATTCCCCACCAAAAAAATACAATAATTCACCCTTAAACATGGATAAAATTCCATCTAATGGTAAACAATTAGGATACCATGACTAAAAATTTAGTTTTAGAGGCCTTTAGGGACTCTTTTAGCCTCAAAAATATAGTGACCAAGATCACACATTACATCATAGTGTAAAGATTGTAACAGGATTCGATTTAATATGTGGTATCACTCAATTGGACACTTGGATCAAAAAAAATTTCCATTTAAATTTCTAGTTCAATTCTCTAATTTTCTTGAAACTATAATAAATTTTATTATTTTAACTACTACAAATTTGAAATCTAATTTAGTTTTATTTCATTTCATAATATTCTATTTGATGGGTTGTGGAGCTAAAACGGACTCTCGGATGGAAATTTATGGTCATTTGAGGTCGAAGTCTGATTTTCAACTTATTGAATATTTGTTTTAAATTTAAAATTTTTATTAACTAATAATTATAAATATTTACTAATTAACACATTATAATTCATTTAAATTATGAATAATAATCTATATATGATAGTAAATAATAAATCATGAGTTATAATTAAATATTTTATTTTTAGTTTTTTTTCATTGATATAGCAGTGGTTTTGAAAAATATGCCACTAAAAAATATTTAACTTTTTTAGAAAATGTAAAAAAAATATTGAAAAACGTTTTTAAAAAATAGTTAGCGGTGATTTTTAAAACCACCAAGAAAAAATATCCATTAAATCAATTTTTTCCAGTAGTTATGGTAGGCCAATAAATCATGGAGAAGCTTGTCTAGCCAGAACTTCTAGTCTTTATTCACTATCCTATGGAGTATATTTTACTTTCTTATTGAAGGATTAAATTTTACCATTTTCCAATGCATGTCGGATGAGTAATGGGACTCAATTTTTTACTCCAAGTACAATTTATTCAACTTTGTAGAATAGATATTTGTTTTATTATCTTTCGATATCATGTGAGGGACTCTGAATCTGGTGATGATTTGGGACTTTATGAAGTTTATGATTTTCTTCATTTTGAATTATTTTAGGGGTACTACCTCGATCTATTTGGAAATTAGGTTTATGGTAGTAAGGAGCTACTTAAACTACATAGTCATGGCCACGGGATATATCCCCACAACATCCATTCCCCATATATCAAATTTCTAATAGTATTTTGCTATATGTAGAAATTTTAAGGGCTAATGGGTGAAGTTTTCATGAATCTAGAATGCATGACACTTTGTGAAGAATTCTACACAATCTTGTGTCATTATTTGCAAGAAGTAACCTTGCCTCTTGATTTAGTGTGTGAGCCTAGTCCTAGACTGATAAGTTTCATAGGAGCCTACGTGGAATTCTTCATGGTGGTGAGAATATCTATTTCTAGTATGCATCTAAGGAAGATTCCAACAAATCCATTCCTATAAAGGGATTTATGCTCATTTGGATCATTTCGTAGAGTAATTTTCACCACTGGATGTCGAATCTCTTCCCTTCCAACTTAGTCTGTTAAGAGAGTCCCATTCTAGAGATAATCAATAATGGGATCCATCAATCCAGGGGTGGATATCGGTTCATAATGCTTTGGGTTAGTTTTGAACTAGTTGATTTCTTCCATTTTATAAATGATGGTCATTGAGCCCATTATTTGATGCATGATTTGTATGATCTATTCTTCCTGATCAGGGTTGACCAAAACTCTGGCTGCATTAGCCAATGCATAGGAATAAGAATTTTTTTGATTGGGGACAGGTTGAAATGTGGGTTCAAAAGGGAACTCCACCATTAGTCCTCTAATATTGCCAATGATAGGGTCCAACTATTTCTTTTCGATGGTATATTCTCCATTGATATGCTTTATCTCGAGCTATGAATCCCCTTTAATGTTTAGGTAGGATATCTACTGCTATAGGGATTGATCCAAGTCAGTGATGAGGGCTTGGTATTTGAGCTAATTATTCATGTATCCTTCAAACAGTGAAAAAGGGTAGGTAAAATTTTCTTGGTCTAGTGAAATAGAAACAATCCCTAAAACAACACTATTGAGCTTTGGGTTTTCCAAATATTTTTAATAACACTTTGAGAGGCACCATCAAAATACATCTCTCTTGTATGGGAGTGATATGGGAATTGAAAACATCCCCATCTGAATTTTTGGTTTCCATTGGTGTAATTTTTGAGGCTGTATATTCCATAAGGAAGTTATTTTGGGCTTGACCTTTCACCACCTTTTGTGACAAAAACTAGATGTCATACTTTTTCATAATGAATACCCATTGGGCCAACAACCCCATCAGTATAGGATGACAAAGGATGTACTGGAGAAGATCAATATGAGAGTCCAAGGGGGCTTTTTGGTGCTACAAGTAACTCCTCATCTTTTTTACTACAAATATGAGTGTAGAATAATTCTTCTCGACATTATAGTATATGGTGTTAGTTCCTAACATCATTCAGCTGAGGTAATAGAGATTATTCTCATTCACTGTGTCATTTTTATGATTGAGATAAGTGCCAAGATATCACTCCATAGCGGCCACATATAAGATGATTGTCTTCCCTTCAATCAATGGAATCAATTCAGGTGTGTGTAGAAGGTGTAACTTCAGATTCCAGAAGGCTTGTTGGAAGTCATTGTACTATTGATAAAAAATTCCCTTCTTCATTAAATTGGTGAAGGGGGAGATTTTATGGACATATTTTCTATGAAACACTGAATATAGGTGATGTTACCTTAGATCCCCCTCAGTTATTTTAGATTCATATGGTTGGAATTGTTAAAATAACACTATACTCTTCTCAGTCAACCTCAATTCCATGGTGGCATACCAAAAAGACAAGTACCTTCTATGATGTTACCTAGAAAAAAAATTCATCTGATTCATTTTTAAACTATTCTTCTGCAGCTTTTCAAGGACTATTTGAAGATCCATGAAGTGATCACAATGTTGTATGTATTTGACTTCCAATTCATTGAATTAAAATTCAGTAACTCATCCTAATATCGTCTTAAATATATTATTAATGGCACATTGGTTTGTAGCATTTTAGTTCTCTAATACAAAGGTAGTGACCTTATAGAAAAAAGATAACCTTGGTTGAATTGAAGTTAGTGGCTTCCTCATCTTTAGGGTCCATCATTTTCTAATTTCACATTGAGTACCCATCCCTAAAGGAAAGATATTGGAGTCCAAAAGTTGTATAGATCAAGAGTTTTGTGATCTAAAATGGGAATTATTCCTTTGAAAAATATCGATTAAGGTCTATGAAATAGATGCATACTATAGTATTCTCATCCTTTTTCTTAACATGGAAAATGTTTTAAAGTTATATTTGGTATTTCACATCTATAAATAAAATTTTATTTGATCAATTTTCCAACTTCTGCATTTACCTTGGTAGCATGAAAGGTTTTAATCCTTCATAGATTCTTACATGAAGCCTTGAAATTCATTAGTTAATCCAAGATGGAGTTAACCACATATGGATTCGGTTAAGAAATTTTTATATAATTCCAAGGAAACACATATCGATGTTTCTTAATAAATTCAATGAACTCTTCAAGAAGCATGGAGGTACTGATCAATGTATTTTGTGGGTCTTCTTATATTCTCACATTTACCTTCCTGATCTAATAAATGGTGTTGGAGATTCCTTCCCCGGAAGAGGGAGGGGAATTCCTAAGGTAATCCATTTCTTCTTCCACCTTTGAGTCTTTGGAAGAATTTTCAGATTATGTCAAGAATGTGAGGGAATTCCTATCACTGTCGGGTTGAGAGAGGCCATGATAAAAGAAACTATCATCCCCTACTACCAAAGTCATTTCCAAGAGATTACGGATATAGCTTTCTTTAACACTATCATTGTGAACAAAAGGATCTTGTATATATGGGGCTGATTCTATTACCTCAACTAGATTTGTGGGTATCACATAGTCATTGTCAGGAATACGTTAAGGAGTTTTAGGGGAAGTACTCATGCTATTGGGGGAATAAATATATGTATTTTCATTCACCATTGGTTATTTTCCCAAACTTTTATAGAATTCTTCCTCAGGATATGTGGATTCACAAGACTCAAAGGGAGAACTATAACCATGTCATATTTTGACCTTTCTATTTACGAGTTATTTAATGCACTGATAGAAGGTTGAAGGTACGTCCATGTGGATGTGATTCCGAGGCCTTTCAAGAAGTATATTATATGTAGTTAATTTATAGATAACCACGAACTCAATATTGTATGTGAGATCCTAAAACTGATAATTGAGCATGATTATCCTAAGAGTACTTTTCTCATGCTTATCATACCCTTAAATGGTTCTCTTTGTGGGAGATAAGTATCCTTGGCTATATGTAAATCATATAATGGTCCTAATTGGGTTGAGGTTGATCCTAGAACCAATATAAATTAGTTCCCTTTAGATGTTGAGGTTGTTGAGTCTTCATGAAATGTATGGGGACTTTATGTGTCATTGTATGACCTCTTCTTGATCTTGTTCTCTGCACAAGAGGGTGACGTGGAATTCTGATGGCATCATCTCCACTAGACAAACCTCGGCTGTAGTGACTTTGGTCTTGAATTCCTATGGGAGATAGAGGGGTTCAATGAGTGCCTATCTAATCTCTTTTGATATATAGATCACATATAGAATTGATTGATTGGATGGGATAACCATTAAATGTTTCAGGACGTTGTTCTTTTGTTCCAAAGGTCAGTGCCTCCCAATGTGGAGTTTCTCCTTATTATTTTGATCAAGATATAGGGCATTGGAGGTAGATGGAACTGGTTCTTATGTTGAGGTTGAGGGAGAATATACTACCAATGTTGTAGGTCTATCCAACCTTCCCTGTTGTTTGGGATGATCAGACAATCAAGTCCCCACTAGTCGATCAAGTAATATGACTAGGTGTGGGCGATTGCTGGGGGGTTCTGTGATGCCTCCATGTCTTTGTTGATATTGATGCAGTAATTTCCCATGAGTAATAGCTATATAATTGTCCTCTATAGGTATTTGATTGAAATTTGGGGACTGACCATGCCCTCTTTGTCCTATGTATCCTCAAATCCTATGCCTTTGACCTTCAGCTCCCCGATCAGGTATATGAAAATCTTGTTCTGAGGCATATTTTCCATTAGATAAGGGATTTACTGAATGTATTATGTTGATATAACAAAATATTATCCCTTTTTATGATGAGGATTCTATTTGGTGGGGCAGTTCTTATGTTCAGGATGTTACAGGGAAGAAGTATGTGAGAGTTAGGGCAAGCATCATAGTTTAGTATGAGTTTTCCTCTTTTGTTTATTCTTATGTTTGATAGATATGGATGAATTTGAGAGGAATATTATATGTCACCTCTCTAAGAAATGATACCATTAAAGTTCTATAAAGCTATTCCATCAGGGATTCATGAGCTTGTTCAATTGTATTTTGATTCAACTAATTGTTGAACTTCTGCTCGTGCCTAGCCGAAATATTGTTCCAATCACCCTCCTGTTCTTACTGGGAAATAACTACATAGATTACCTATGTAAAGGATTTATCCAACATAACGTATTTGAAATCAACCATTATTTATAGAATATATTTTAAGGAAAATAATTCTAAGATTTTAGGACCCATCCTTCTAGGGAAAGGGAAGTAGTCAGGATGGTTGGGGCTGTTGACCTCTTTGGGCTTCCTAGGATGTGGTAGCTTGAGTAGGTTATTGTCCATAGCTACAAGGAAATAACTAGTGACTTGATAATTTCAAAACGAGTTTTCTTTATTCATCTATTCCTTGAGCCTCAAGAAACCATGATCTCTTTTTTCCTTCTTTATGTGATAGATTTTGTTATTTTAGCTACTCAATAAGAGGCTCTAGGAAATTCATGGCCTACCTAGGTGCTTAAATGGGCACTGCTACTATTTTGAGAGTAATAGTTGTAGTATATATCTTATCAAATATTCTACCCTCTTCTAAGGTCATGGGTCGAGACTTGGATTAGGTCTATTGAATTGAAAATTTAAAATGTTGTGTTATATATCAAAAATCACAAAATACGCCTGGATATTTCATTGGGATCAGAGGTGACTATAACTCAACCCATATATTTTCAGCATATTTTTTCAGAAATTTCTCTTACAAGAGAGGGATGCTGAGTGAGTAGGTTAAACCATTCCATCTGGATATGAATCCATTCAGCCTATCATTTTTTTAGTTCTTGTAGTTATTTATGCCAATAATTATTATTTTCTCCAGCGTGGAGCTAAACTGCTATATGAATTAATGATGAAGGTCTTCCCATCCTGTAATGGATCTTTTTACAATACTACTGTACCAAAAACAAAGTTGTCCCTATCATATTCTATACAAAAACCTCATCTTTTTAACCTACTATCAATATTGAGGGCCCATAATCAAGCCACATTTGGATAAGACATGTGTGAGATGCTGTTCTGGGTCTCCCACACCATCAATGGTGGAGAAGGTAGGATTTTCAAAATTTGTTGGGGGAAAAGAGTCATCCACCCATTCAGGATATGAATTCCTATCAAGATGAATACGTGCATGTCACCCTACCATGTCTTCCATTTGAATATTTGACGTTGAGTTATTAGAGAGGTATGACTTTCTGGGTCACCTCCCATCTATAAAGAGTGGGTGGGTTTTATGAGTTTGCCCCATTTTCATCTCCTACTGATTCTAAATTAGTAATAAGATTGAATTATCTCCCTATAGAGGGAGTGTCTATCTCTATAATGGAGGAAATTCATGATAATTTATGAATTCCTCAATTATGTAGTCTAATTTCCTAGGTCTAGGGTTGTTCTGATGCTCAGATGTCTATCCTACGGGCAGATTGTCTCTTTCTAGATGTATGGGAGGGGGATATTCTTCTTAGCCTGAAGATGATACCCAATGGGAATGTTTCCCTTGAGTTTCTCCTTGTTGAGTTGTTTTATATTTTGTATCTCAATCTTATATTGTGACAGTTTCTACTCCATGGAAGGAATTGTGTCTCTTCTAGATGATTAGTGGGATATGACTACTTCTTTTCCTATATCTTTGGCAGTTTTCCACTATAAAGGTCCTAACATGATATTTAGATGTGCCAGATTTTGGAGCCTCCTTTAGTTATAGGTTTGTGAAGCCTCATTGTGTGAATCTAGATCACCTTCCTCTAAGGGTATATTTTCTATATTGTATCCCTCTATACCTTCATCTTGATCCACATTATCGATTGAGTTGATGGTGATGGCATTTAGAGAGTTATATCGGGAAATGGTAGTTGTCCCATTACTCTCAATGAAATTTGATGATTTTTCACTACCATCATTAGGTTCATTTTGTAAACCCTAGACCATGTTGGAAAATTTTTTCTAGTGAGCTCAGTAGGGTTTTATTACCTTCATTGTACGTTCCTCCAGTCATTGTCCATGAACAATGACCTTGAGGGAGTTTCAGGTCATGTTTGTCAAATGAGAATCGAATATTAGTGGTTTTAATTATGGTGGGAAGAATGGATGTGATGTCAACCATTGATATTTACCTCCCAACCTATAGAAGACTGATTCCATATATAGTGACGATGGTGATGAAAATTCCTTCATCTTTGCGGACTAGGGACTATTTGAGGCTGCCATTGGAATTTGTTGATCTTGCTGCTGAGGAGTTGATGATTCAATTAAAGTATTTGATGAATCATGGGATGATCATTGAGATATAAATTCCCTCATCCCAGTATGATGGGGTTTATCTAGAACCATCGTTGATTTTCCTAAGACCCTCTTAGGGGAAGATGAACTTGGTGATGGTGATTGAGATAAAAATTTCCCCAACCCAGTGGGCTAGGGTTTGTTCACAGTTGCATCCAATGTGTTCTGGATCCTCTCAACGATTGATGATCCAAGGGGTAGAGGCAGTGGAAGATATTCTCCAAGCCTTGAAGGCTAGGTTCACTACTAAATAGAAGTTATGGATACTTCCATTACAACTTGTTTGATATGGCATAGTTGTGCTCTTGTATGATTTGGGAGCAATGAAAGAACATGATGGAAGTTATCTTCACAGTAAGTTGTTTGGTAGATTAAAACTTCAGATTCTAGGTCTGAAATGTATTCTCTTTTCTTTAAGGGGCCCACTTTAAATATTTTTTGTCTATACTCTCTCTATATTCCTGATTTCTTAACATCATTGAATCAGGGGAATTCCATTATACTGATCAGTTATCTTGTGTGTTACCCGATCCCCAAATTTCACTAGAGGATATAACAATATAGAACATTGTATCTTTGGATTTCTTCTATTTCGAGGGTGTAATAAAGTTCAACACTCCATACATTCCCCATCCTTGAAAACATATACAAGACAAGGCTTTAGTGATTAGTTTCTAAAGAGTTTTGATGTAATGGTGAAAGCATGTTATAGATCTTCACTGTACATTTTTAGTTTTGGATCCAAATCCATGGAGATAGTGGTCAGGTCTAGCTGAAAACAATGTATCTTGATGTTCTAAAGGTGACCCTCATATCCTGGATAAGGGAGGTGTCTAGACATTAACCATTGATGAGTTTCCTATATATTTTGTAGTGTTTAAGGAATTCTCTCCTTCTCTATCTCAACTGATATCTCATAGTTAGAAGTAGAAATGGACAATTAATTTATGGGGAGTTTTTTATAAATAATTATCGCCATATATCACTTTCATCTTCCTCTTCATCAGACATACATGCAACCATATGGTCAGACCACAGAAGGTGCTTCGAAGGGTCACCAACTGGCCAGAGTGGAGTGTTGCTGAATGTTAATGGGGAACTGTATACAGCTGATCCCGATGTTTCAAGAACCTCTCTATATAAAGGCCTCTATGTTTTGAGAAACTCTCTATACAAAGGTTTCTGGGAAAGGGGAGTATTTTCTTGTTTGTGGGAGATATCACTGTGGGGAGGTTGATCATGATGGGTGTTTGAAGTAGAGTCCCTATGATCCATATCCACACTACCACGAGGAGGAATATCATGGTAATGATCAACTTCTAATTTGGTTTAAGATTAAAATGTCCCTTGGGGTGTCGAAAATATTTCTTGAACAACCTCAAGGACACTAGAATTGGGTGTATTAGGGATATGGGACTCATTCTTCATCATGTCCCAAATATTCTAACCTACCTTTTGGGATTGTGTAGGGATATGAGCTTATTGTATGATGGATTCCAAAATATGTTGATAACCATATGATGATGAGGAAATATTATCCAACTGCTAATAAATTACTAAAATATGACATTGATATTCACTATCATTAATATAATCCTATCCCAAGGAATGTTCCACTATTACTTGGTGAGCCTCCATCAGAATGGGGATATGAGCCCGATCTCGAGACTTTGAAATATGCCATTTGTATTTTTTGATAGAAATATGATCTTGTCATGAGGAATGTACCACTCTCACTCGGTAAGACCAGGATGGAATGGTTTTAAAAGATCAATCACTATATGCATTCCCTATTAGAATATTCTGACAGACATCCGAAATGGGAGAAGGGATATGAGCCTCCTTCTGTATGGCCTCTAAAGGATGGTGGTGTATTATTTCTTCAAAATAATTAGTTATATAATATTTGATTTTATAATATTTTAGAATATTCCAAGTAGATTCACTATAAGTAATATGATCCAACCCTAAGGCATGTTCCATTATCACTTGGTGAGCCTCAGTAAGAACTGGGATATAAGCCCAATCCTGAGCCTTTGGATTATGTCGCAAGTAATTTTTGATAGGAATTTGAGCTTTTCCTAAGACATGTTTCACTCTCACTTAGTTATCCCCAACCAGATTAGGGATATGTGCTCGATCATGGGCCTTTGGAATATGATCCTATTCTTTTTCAATAGGAATGTTCCCCTATCCCAAGGCATGTGTCAGTATCACATGGTGAGACCCATTTGGGAAAGAAATAATATCCTAGTCTGGTGCCTATTCCTTTACCAAAATATACATATAATCCTTCTAGACAAGAGAAAGAATGCATTCTTGCTTCATATAAACAACTTGTTCATACTAATCAGAGTGTTTTTGTACCCTAGCTATACGGATAAAAATATTCACCTGTCCCCGTATCTATACTAGTGTTATAATATGCTATATAAGTTATTAAGTATTTTCTAAGATTTAATGAAACTTAAGCATAATGTGCAAATGATTATAATCCTACACATTTTTTTATCTCAAATAAATTCTGTAAGATATCTTTAATTGAATAAGATATATTATTCCACTTCTATCCTCTATATTCTACTAGAATATGTTAATTGGATTCATGCATAGGGGTAGTATTATTTGCATCCCAAATTCTTGCTACAAGAATATGCTTGCATACTTGTTCTGAGTGAGTAGGGATATGAAACTTCTCACTGGATACCACCAAAATACTGGCTTCATCAGTGGAAGTGGTAATATGATCTCACTCTCAGTTGTCCAATTCTTTATATGCCCGATGTGTCTTCCTTTTTCCCATGCATGGGTGTTAAAGGTGGTAGTTTTTTTGGTGGAAATCTTATAAGGTAACTGAAGGGAACCATCAAGATGGAGTTAGAGATGATATTTAACAATATCCCTCCTCAGTGACCCCTGAACTGAAAAGGGTCAATAGTTGACTCCTTGGTCTACCTTTTTCAGATAATGAAGGTAGTGATTTTCATGCTTCAGGGATATGCTTTAAAAGAGGTTAGTGGTTGAAATTATCACCACTGGATTTATTGCAACATTATTTGGATGATTTGGACTCACCATTTTAGCATTTGGGGAGCCTTTCATATAGATTATAGGTTGAATATTGTACATTGTCAATGGTATTTCTAGACCATTGCATTTTCCACCTAATACTAAAGGTGTCATGTAGGTGAGGTTATTCTATGACCCAAAGGGGTTGCATCCATATATGATTTTCCAGATCATTCATGGAATGAAGAAATTATCTCAGGTCAGGTGTTGTTTGTGAGGGAATTATTTCCTATAAAAAATACAAAAAGGTTCAATTCCACTGATCATCTCATCATTGTAATCATGATACATTCTCAATTTTATATTCTTGGGTAACATAGTTGGTGGTCGGAGTATGACACATAATACGGGGGTGAATTTAGTTTATATAAAAATTTATGTTAAAAATTATTTATTTGAAGGTCCCCTGATTTAAAATCAAATAGACTAGTTAATCAATGTAGTAGATTTGTAAAAGCATTAATTATTTGAAATATTTCTCAAAGATTTATTAATTCTCAATTAAATCAATTTATGATATTACTTTAACTTTTGAAATAAATATACTAAAAGAAATTCTAATGCCAACACTATCTAAGAGTAACTATAAAAGGAAATTAATGTTTTTTGGTTTGAACAAAAAAATGCATAAAATAAAATAAAAACTTGAACACAACATATAAAATAAGAGGTTTGGTCTTAGTAAGATAATATTTCCTCCCCACCTGCTGATTACCTTCCACCATGCATTTTATATTAATAAACATGATCAACACACTGTATCGGGATTTACAATAGTATACAAGATTTTCAAGTCAACTAGACCTATATGATTGTTTTACGTGGGAAAAAAATATAACATGGTCACACAGAGACCTCTTCCACAGTTATATGTGGGAGTAAAATGGTGTAAGATAGTAGTAGTAAGAGGATATCTTTCATCCTATAGTTTATCACATGAGATAGTGTGTGTTTTTAATACATATACACACACTGCTCAACGAAATAATAAAATAGTACACAACAGAGAAGAATATAATAATAAGGGATTATAAATCCTCTAATTATTATTCTATACAACTTTGGACTCTTTTAATTTAGCAGATTTGAAGAGCGAGTACTCTTCTGTGAATAGACTCAGAAATAGAGTGTTGTGAGTTCTATGTTCTGGTTTCTAGTTCAATGAGATGTTCATCATATTTATTCTTCTTCATTGAGTTTTTGGTGCTACAAGGATGTTCACAGGATGCTTCACAATGATTTCTTGTTTACCTCATTACAATCCAGATAGAGTTTTTTGTCTCTTCTGTATGATCTGTTGTGTGTCACTCTCTTATATTCTTTGGCTTGTGTGACATAATATATTAATCCTTGGGTGTTTGTGTTTTGGCCAACAAGGTGCATGATCTCCACACATGGTACCTCATATTGTCTACTGAAATGTCTACAAGAATCATTAATAATATCAGTATCATTAAATCGCTCAAAATATGACCATTAGAATTTTTTTTTAATTTATTTGAAATAAGGCAGAAATGAATAATTATGGAAAGGTGTCATAGTCAGCAATGACATAGTAAAAGTGTCATAGGAATGGTGGGTCAGAAGCGGTTCTACAGTTAGCGATGACTCATCTTTTTCTTTTAAGCAGTTCCTCCTGACCGGTGTCTCATACTTTGTGAAAATTTTGAATCGATTAGTCAATGCAACAGTGTTGTGGAAACAATGTAAGGTCCATTGTGAGAAATGGTGTCACTAAAAATAGTGTAATTGAAATGGAGTCTGATCCATTGCAAAAATTATGAACTGGTGACTAGATACAACGGTGTCTGGTAATTTGAAAAAATTATGAACCGATGACTATATACAATGGTTTCTGGTACTTTGAAAATTCTGGAACCGGTAGCATGATATAAAGGTGTCCCTGTAATGGTGACTCATACATTACTGATTTTTACACTAAATGGTGAGACTATATGGTCACAATAACAATGACTGTGAGTTCACCTTAACAGTGACTCATACCTTACCAGATAATTACAGTCTGTCTTAAGAAGTAATACTCATATAATATATTAAGATTAAACATGAGCATAGTGAAACATTATATAATAAGATTAAACTTGAGTTACTAGAGTTAAACATGATTTGTGAGTATTAAAATAAGAGGAGTCCAATAATATTCTCATTTTTAATGATCACAAATCATGCCATTTACAAGATATATACTTTATAAAGGAATAGATAGTTTTCATAACATATCAAACAAATTATATTACATTAAGGCATAAAACCAAGGCAGTACATTATAGTTTTGGAGCATATAAGTAAAAATATCATTAATCCTAGTTATTCTCCCCTTATTGGTATTATAAAAAATAATGTAATAAAAAACAAGTACTAAATGAAATAAACAATTGAATAAAATAGACGTCATATTTTATTGAATAAAAGAAATATAACATGTCATTTAATACATCAATATAGTAAAAAGACAAAAACAAAATACATCATAACCCTATCAAAAGCCATCCTTCACTTCTCTTCAGATTCTGCAGCCTTCCCTGTATCCTTGTTAGAGATAGTAGGAGGAGGAGGAGCATGTGAAGAAGTAGTAGTTTTAGAAGAGATAGAGACAGAATTGAATGAAGGGAGAGGCATCCATTAAAAACATAATGATAAAGGATTGGTCTAGATGAAGAATGATGTAAGGGTTTCTTATTGATAATAGGTCTGATCTAGCACAGAGATTGAGTAGGGTTCATGGTAACTGGAGAAAAGGAGGTAGAAGAAGGAGTGGTAGAAGAAAGAAGGAAAGTTATGATAGGAGAAGCTCCTGGAGCAATTATTGTTGTGTCATGATGATGTATATAATTATTCAATAGATTTATGAAATCCTTGATGATCTCACCACCATAATCCATATTCTTCTCAAAATCATCCTTATTTTCCATAATGTTATCAAGAGTAGAAGTAAAATCCTTCAACTTCTTGACTAGATCCTTAAAATATTGAGTCATTGGAGGTAGCATTAAATTCACTATTATATATATTTGATATTATTTGATAGTTGGTGTTTGGTTTAAATCTTTGTAAAATAGGAATCCACCTTCTTTGAAATATTTTCTTGATTAGCAGTGGAAGACTTAGAGTAAATTACGACCATATCATGCAAATGATCATTGTACTTTTCAATCATACATAGACTTTATCAGCTTGGACCACCAACCAATGTCTGAAACTCTTCTTGAATCACTTATAAGAAAAAATCACTATCCAAAGGTTGAGGGGTCTTTGTAGAATATGATTGAGTTGGAGTTGCTGAGGTGAAGGTATTAATCTTTTAAGAACAGTTTCCAAATCACTTTTATACTCATCTATCAGTCGATTGATTGCAACTACCAGTCCACACATTTAATTTTCTACATTCGTGTTTCTCTTTTCCACTTATTAAACAACTAAAATCATATTTGGTTGAATTTGTGATACAACATTCTCTAAGATGATTTTAGAATTACCCTCACTAAGACTAGAAACTGGGACTGGTGCAGGAGTAGTTTGAAAATTTATACTCATCTCCTCAACCTAATATTTTAAGGACTTAAACTCATCATTCAGTTGTTCATATTCAATCCTTACTTCTCTTATCTCATGAAGCCTTCTTGGTTTAGTTTTCCATATCAACTTTTCTTGATGCATTCCAACATCTCTTCCACTAAGGATAGTCATAGGAGTAGGATGTGACTTTATAATCTTTCCAAATCCAGACAAGATATTTTCTCCAAAAACTTTCAGATCATCATGGCTTACATAATTGGGGGTTGTTTGAGCAGGTTCAGAAATGGAGACAAGTTCTACCTCTTTAGAATATATCACTTCAATAGTTGTAGTTGGTTTGAGTTGAAATTCAGTTGAAAGTTCCATTTCATTCAATAAGGACTTTTGAGAATCATTAACATCAAAGAAGCTTGGAAACATGTACCAAACATCCATTAAAAATGAATCCATAAAATTACATACATAAATCCTTTTAAAAATGGGGTTCTTCTCCACCTCAACTGATGATTCCCTTGAAGAAATATGTGACTCCATCATGTGAACCCTTTCCACATCTTCTATTATTTATTGGTACCTCTCAGTCTCAGCCACACTTCTTTTCTAATTGAAAATCGTTCCCCAAACTTACTTTAGTAGGTAAAATGACATTTGTTTCTATATATTCTTTATCTCTCTGTTGTTCATTAAGAGCATATTCTTATATAGTTTCTTCACCTTTATTATAATCTTTATCCGTGGTAGTATTTTCTTCACTTTCACCTTTACCGCCATTAGAGAGAATAAGATCTCTAAAGGGAACAACCCGAGATGGTTCAGGATATTCATGAGGAGGCTCTTCGGTCCTTTTGGAAGTATCTGGATCACTACTTTCAAAAATAAATCCAACTTTGGTTCTAGGAAAATTAACTTCCATTCCTTTATCTGAATATTCCACAAACTCATCTAGTTCTAAACCAGGATCAGTGATATCCATAGGTCATGAAGGGTGCTCAACATGATTGAAATCCTCATACAACCTTTCATTGTCTTCAACCCATAACCTCCTCCATGGATTCTAACTAATTTTCATTCACATGCATATATCCTTAGATATAATAAACTCATAATCCCCAAAAACTTCTTCATCCTCCACTACCAAACCCTTGGCTTGAATCATAGAAGAAATAAATCTTGAATAAAATGAATAGGTTGAATTTGAAGTAGTCTTGATCACATCACACATGTGAATAACAAGGTACTTGAACAAATTTATCTTGTGACAATTCATTAAGAGATGAAAGAAGAATATATCATGATATTTTAGAGTAGAAAATTTACCTTTCGTTGTAAATAACAGGTTTTTAATAAATATGAACAACAACATAGTCTCTCCATCTAATTCAGCAGTTATAAGCCTTCTCCTTTTTCTATCTCCAGTCAAGTCACCTAAAGCCTCTTCTAGGATAAATATGTCATGTGGAGGTGGAGGTATTCTTTAATTATCCTAGAATATAACTTCATGAGCCACTTTTAAACATTCCTCCCACAACCTTGAAGAAAAAGTACACCCTTTTCCATTTACCCAACTTCTAACCACAAAGTCATCCTTATAATTGATCGCAAACTGGACATACTGATAGAACTCAAAAACTGGTTTGGGGTATATGTGTCTCTTATCTTTTTTAAACCATTCTAACCATCCATGTTCTTCCAAAACTCTAAGAAAAATTGAATTACTTGAGATAATCCACTTAGCACATACTTCCTTTTTTGGCATGACTACACAATAAGAAAGACCATGGTTTAGAGGTTTCTTAGGCATTTTGATCATAGCCTTTTTCACTTCTGTTGATAAATTGTTCTTCTCTGGAGTCGAGGATGATGGATGCTTCATCATTGGAATTTCAGACATGTAGAGAGGGTTTTAAGGAGTGTTAAAAATTTTAGAGAGAAGGGTTTTAGTTTCAAGAGTAAAGAGCATGAGTGGGGAGAGAAGTGCAGTGATGGGATTTTAAAATTTAGGGGTTTAAAAAGTCAAAAATTAAAAAAAAATATATAAAATTGAAATAACATAATTAAAATAGTGATTCAGAAAAGATTACTTAATATTTAAATATGAGTCATAATGGTGAGACCAGAATGTGTTGTTGTGGTGGAATCACAATGATGTGACTTTGATAGGTGAGATAGTAACAAACGGTGAGTCATTAAACGGTGAGACCCCAAACAGTGAGACATAAAATGGTAGGACTGTAAACTATCACTCAAGGATGATTATTCCCAATTCATGTATGTTGTATCTCATTCTTTATAAATTTAACGGTTTAGTAAATATATCATCAATATGATGTTCTATTCCAATAAATTCTAAAGTCATATCACCTTTTTTATAATGATCTCTAAAAATTTGATGTCCTACATTAATACATTTTGTTATTGAATGAGAAACAGAATTGTTAGATATTTCAAATATAAATTTTGTTATAATAGTTTATAGGGACATGTATAAATTAATATCCATAATATAGCAAAGTGTTTTTCATCCACAAAAGTTGAGCACAACAACTACCAGCAGCTATGTATTCAGCTTCAATAGTTGATAATGCAATAGAATTTTACTTTTTACTACACCATGATACTAGTGACTTGCCCAAAATGTGAAATATTCTAGAGGTGTTTTTTCTATCTAACTTAAAACCACTAAAATTTTCATCATAATAACTCACTAATTCAAATGATTGTACTCTAAGATTGAATAGTCTTATGTTGGTAGTGTGTTTGAGGTATTTGAAAATTCTTTTAACAGCACGAAGATGTGACTCTTTGGCATTTTCTTGAAAATCAGCACCCATACACACACTATAAATAATATTAGGTGACTAACATTCAAGTAGAGTATACATCCAATCATTCTTATGTAATTGGTTTGATCAATAGATTTCCCATTTTCATCAAGATCCCATTTAGAGGAGGTACTCATCAGAGTATCCCTACATTTAATGCTATCCAAAATAAAATGTTTTAGAATATCTTTAGTATATTTACTCCAATTTAAAATAATACCTTCATTATTTTGAATGATAATAAATCCATGAAAAAATTTTATTTCACCATGAAAACTCATTTCAAACTCGTTTTGCATCATTTCTGAAAAATAAACAGATAAATAATTTTTTGAATATCCAAAATTAATACCATCAATATATATTATTATTACTAAAAAAATTAAAAATTAATTTTATAAACATAGTAGGATCAGATATACCTTTTTTTAAACCATTATAAATAAGATTAATAATTAGTCTAACTTACCAATATCGTAGATCTTTTTTTAAACCATATAATGCCTTCGTAACTTAAAAAACAAGATTGGGAAAATGATGGTTTGTAAAACTAGGGGTTGTTCAACAAAAACATCCTCATCTATATACCCTTTTAGGAATACTCCCTTGAGATCCATTTGATATAGATTGAAATTTAGATGTTCTACAAATGATAATAGGATTCTAATGGCTTCATGTCTTGAGACTGGTGAAAAAGATTCTTAATAGTCAATGCCTTGTTCTTGACTATATCCTTATGCAACCAATCTAGATTTATTTATTACAATAGTACCAGCTTCATCAACTTTATTTAAAAACACACACTTAGTGAATATAGTCAAGGGTTCTTTGGGTCTATCCACTAGTTTCCAAACATTATTTATTTCAAACTAATTCAATTCTTCCTGTACATCCATTACCTAAAATTTATCATTGATTACATCATTGATGTTATTAGGTTCATGTTGTGACAAAAAGGATTGATGTTCAACCTATTTTCTAAGAGAAGCTCTAGTCTGATTTTCATTTCCTAAGTCTCCAAATACATCATCTAAAGGTTGGATCTTAAGAGTTCGTATAGGTCTAGAAAAAGAAGGTCTGGTAGTTTCATCTTCTTCAACAGGTTTGGATTCATCGTGACTAGAGTCTGTAGAATTTCTAGGACTAGATGATTTAATAGGTTTCTTAATAGATGGATCAGAATATTTGGTAGTTATGTCTATATTGGATTAATCATCCTCAATATTTCCTTAGAAGGTCTGGGGTTCATGTTGATATATTTCATCAAATTTGATATGTACATATTCTTCCACACACTTGGTTGTTTTATTAATGACTCTATAGGCTTTTCTAGAGGTTTAATAACCTAGAAATATTCCTTCATCACATTTGGAGGAAAAAATTTATATATTATATTTATTATTATGAATATATACATTGAAAACAAAAACTTTAAAGTAATTAACTTTGGGTTTCTTATTATTCCATAAGTCATACGATTTTTTCTTAAAAATAGGTCGGATTAAGACTCTATTAATTATATAACAAGTTGTATTGGAAGCTTCATCCCAAAAAGAAATATTTACATCATATTCATTAAACATAGTCCAAGATATTTCTTCTAAGTTTCTATTTCATATCTCTATAACACCATTATTCTTGGGTGTCCTAGGAGTAGAGAAGTTGTCACTATATCCATTTTTTGAGAAAAATGATTCAAAATCATGATTTTCAAACTCACGGCCTTGGTGACTCCTTAAGGTTTTAATCGTAATAACACTATGGTTTTCCATTATTCTATCATACAAAGTGAAATTAGAGAAAGATTCACTTTTGTGAGTACGAATGAAAGTACAAATATATATAGAGTATTCATCCACTAGACCATAAACATAGTGTTTTCCATCAATATATAAAACTCATGAAGGTCTAAAAAACCATGTGAACCAACTCAAGAGGTCGAGAAGTTGAAAATTATATCTTTGTTTTGAAAGGGATTTTGTTTTGCCTTCCTTTTTGACAAGGATTACAAACTTTATTATATGGAAATTATAGTATGGGTAGATCCTTGACTAACCCTTTCCTTGTAAAATTCCTAAGTGAATGAATATCACGATGTCCTATTTTCCTATTCTAAAGCCAAGAATATTTTTTGAAAAGCTCTCAAAAAAGAGAAATTTTGAGAAATTAAAGAATTTGTATTAACAGTTGTCATGACCCATTCCCCGAGACCCATGTCATGACATACCCCAAGCCCGCCTCTTGAAGGACAGGGGTTGGGGACTAGTGTCGAAGGCAGCAACCTACAAGTGGAAGGAATTTTTATGAGTACCATTATGCACGCACACACAACCATGTCCCAAAGATGGAAAAGAAAACATTCATTCCACTAAACAACCACTGAGTAATAGTACAAAATGTAGGTCAAATTGGACAGAATACAAACCCAACAAAAGATAAACTGAAAACTGGAATGTACAAGGAAAACAATGAAAGTCGTTTGTTGGAAACCCCACCTAATGGGTAAGTGTAAGTTAGAAGATAGAACCCATAGAAGTACACCCTGCCTACCTAGTCTTACTAGGAACCACTGGGACCTGAGCCACCAAGTCCTCTATCAAGGTAGAGTTCTTCTACGCTAGACACAACATGTGTGGGTGAAGCCCATATAGAGGTGAGTAACAAAATACTCAGTAGGGACCCCAAAAAAACAAGGAAAGACCACAAAAAAATCCAAAAATAAAACCACGAAGTAAGACAGCTTGCACTAGGTATAGTCTAGAGTAGGAAACTAGGACCATTATTCATATCAGCGAACACCTTGGGTTGCGAGAGAACTCCTTCTCAATGGATACAGTGGGCATGTCGGGTCACACAGAAGTCACTTCCCACTATCCTTGAACTATTGTGGTACTCATCCCTGATTAGTGTCGTTGGTATGCTAGGTCACATAGATGTCTCTCCCCATCATGTCCATGTCAGGTCAAACAGAATCCACTTCCCACCTTGGCTATAATTAGGTACTCCTCCTATCGATTACCGTGGGTATGCTGTGTTACACAAATATTCTCCCCACTGTGGGCCTTCAGGGTCACACAGAGCCACTTCCCACTAGGTCATCATAGCTAATCCATGCAGGGTCTCTTATCATCAGTCTTTAGATATAATCCAACCTTAAGGGTTTCTCATGTAGTGCGCTTGATTCTCGGAGAATTGTTCCTCAAGACATTCGTTGAATTTTAACTTCTATTAAAACCTCCATAGAGTATGACAAAAGATATGCCTCTTCATGAGGGTCTGAATTCCGCACACAGCTCATCAAGTGGACTACCAATTGGAATGATACTGGCATTTTTCCAAAAAGGGGCTGGTTGTGTCCAGGTTCGGTCTGACCAGATTAGACTGGCCGGGTCTAGCCCGTAGATGCGGGCCTGTTGGGCTGCGGGTCCAGCCCAAACCGATTGGGTGGCCCGCGCCCTACGTAGTCCTCTATAGGTAGATCAGTTATTCCTATCCAGGATGTTGCTGGAAGCTACGTTCGGCTCCCCCTGCCCTGTGGGTCGTCTGCAGGACCACCTCCTCTACTACGGTAAATCGACAGTGGCCTTTTCCGCATGCGACGCAGCCAGGTGGCCACCTCTAACTGTCACCAGCTGTTGGCATGGAGGTATGAGGCTCTTTCTTCACTGCCATAGCCCGAGTTGGCATCTCTTATTGCACCACCGTAGCCCAATCTGGTCACGGAACATCTTCTGGTGTGCTATCATGGTGCACTGCCACCCACCTGTAGTTGTTGCCGCCGTCATCAATGCACCGGTGGGTTCTTCCGCAGACCATTGGGTCTACTATAGTGGTCTGTTCTTTGCTCTGATTATTCCTATGTCTTCCTAGAGATTACATCTTCCCTGTGATGGCCTCGAATCCACCTTATCGCCACTTAAAATACAGGGTCAAAAATAATGCACAAAACACACAAGGCAGTGGGGATCGGGCCTTTTTCATGGGGGCCCATGCCCTCTGTGTTAGAGGTTTATAAAACATAGGATAATGATTTAATGTTATATCACAATTTAATCAATTAATTTCAGCATAAAAATCCAAGAGAAGTACCCTCCTACAGGAATGAATGATCCGCATATCAACTTATTCGTGGGTTAATCCATGTTAATTGTTGAGAATAAATAACTGAGAAACCTAAAACAAACACAAAACCCTAACTCATTGGAGTTCAACATTGAAGTGATCCACCCATGAGGATTCAAGTTCGGTTTGAAGCTGTCAGCATTTGTTTCCCTCTGATCTCGTTCTTCGAGGTGTGTTGGTATCACTAGCGATTTTCCAGTGTTCATCGTTCATCATAGGAGAGTATTTTCACTATAGGTTCATCTAAGGAAATTCCACATTTGAATCTCCAACAAGTTATCTCATTAATAGAGAAATAAGTCATAGCATTTCTATTACGCTGCGTCATGATGTCAATACGGTGTTTCATTAATGAAATTATGTATCTGTTGCTCTTTTCTAAGGAGTATCATTAAAGGGGATCACCAGTGCCTTGTCACTACACCATAGAGCTAGCGTGCCACCACTCAATGGTGAGAAAAGAAAAATAAAATAAAATTTTAAGTTATTTTATTAATTTTCGAAAAGTTCGAAAACATTCTTTTCCGGTCGACCCTTGCCGGTCGAAATTAAGTCCATTCTAAATAAATCCCATTGTTATGAGTTCAACGGTGCCCTCATATTTTTGATCCAAGAACTAGTTAAAAATTTAGAAAAACCCACTCTAACGTTTACTTAAATGAATATAAAAATGTTCAAAATTCTATTTAAGTCTCACTGGGCTTCGGAATCACGTGCAGTTAAAATGTCTGGTCTCGAAATAATTAAATATAATTTAAAATAAATAAATAGAAATTCCACGAAGTTATAATAGTATAAAATTTTCATTTCTAAAAGAAGTAAAAAACTTAATCATTTTTATAATTAAACACATCACATGAATCATTTTCAGATTTAACATTAAAACCATCATCACATAACTAAGAGATTCTAAGAAGATTATATTTTAATCCATAAACAAAATTAACATTGGAAATTAAAACTGAATTAGAGTTATCAATTTATCGAAGGACAATTATTTTTCATTTAACATTATCACAAAATTTGACATGCCCACCATCAATCTTTATTAGATTGTTGAATTATGAATAGTCTCCCGCCATGTGTCTTGAACATCCACTATACAAGTACCATAGACTTCTTAAATAGATCTTCAAACAGTTTTCCTATAAAATTAATTTAACCAAGTAAAGTCTATGGTACCCACACTTTCTTGGGTCTAGTAATATTATCAATTACGCATTTCAGAACCCATACATTCTTCATGGGTTTCCTATACACATTTTGTAATGTATTTGAATAATAAAATTTATTTGGTCTAAAAAACTACAGGTAGTAGAAGGTTTTACATTTTTAAAACTATTTGAAAAATTATTAGTTCTAGAGATAAAAATGATTTTCCAATTTTGGTTACAATATTATTTTTATTTAAGCTTTTCTGTCCAGGTTTGTATCCTATACCAGTAGTATACCTAGTAGCTACTTTTTTATCAATAATTTTTGTAAGATTATTTTTCCCGTTGGTAAACTTCATTAAGTCATTTTTTAATTTCTCATTATACTGTTTAAGTTCATTGTTCTCTTTAAGAAATTGAACATTCTTCTCTTTCACTATAGTATGATCAAATTTGATAGTGGATTTAAGAGCATGTTGTTTCTTTATAACCATATATATATCTTTAAATTCATTGCGTGTGTCTTCAAGAATTTTTCATTACTCAAACATTTCATCATTGGTCTTGTTTTCATAATCAGATTCATCTCTAATATAGTAAGAATTATGTGTAGGTGATTCTACTGTTACCTCAAATGTGTTTTTCATAAATCACATGTTTGATTTATTTTCCTTTTCATCATGTGAGGATTCTAACTCACTTGATCTATCCTCTGAATCACTCTAGGTGGCCTTCATTGCTATCTTGTAACTTTTATCTTTATCCTCATATTTTTTCTTATACTTTAGCATAGGAAAATCAGTCTTTACATTTTCTCTTCCCTAAATTCATAGAAAAATATCTCATTTGAATTATCACCTCTTTTACAGTTCTTTTTCCAATTTCCCTTATTGTCATATTTTTCTTTATAGGTAGGCTTCCGGAAAAAATTATTCTTTCTGTATAATTTTTTAACCTTATAGCTAATTGAGCCATTTCGTCATCACTATCTGATGGTGATTCTTAATTTTTTGAACTGTCAAAATGTGCTGGTGTCCATTCCTTTTCATTATTTTTGGAAGTATTGGTTTTGAAAATCACTAAAATTCTCTTTGGTTCATCATCTAATTATTAGTTGACCTTTAATTTTTCCTCATACATCATCATCTTTCCTATTAGCTCCTTGAATGGAAACTTACTGATATCACATGATTCTCTAATTGATACCTAGGTTCCTCTCACCTTTTGGGTGGATATATAAGTAGTTGCATGATTTATTCTTTGAAATCCACTGGCTTCCAAATAGATCTCATTGTATTGACTATCTCATTGAATCTAAGATACATATCAGAAACGGTTTCATCAGGCTTCATCTTAAAGATATCATATTTAATAGTATAGGTATTAAGTCTCATTTCCTTAACATTGTTGGATCCTTTTTTTAAAATAGCTAAGGAATCCCAAATTTCATTGGCAGATTTACATGTAGAAATTCCATTAAATTCTACATCCCCTAAAACACAAAACATGGAATTCATAGCTTTGCAATTATTTTTGTAAGAAATATTTTCGTCTTCACTCGATATAGTACTTGGTGTGTCTGGTATGTCATATTTATATTCTATTACAGTTAAAATATCAAACCCCAAGATTTATAAGTGCATTTTCATCTTTATTTTCCACTGGAAATAATTTGTCCCATTGAAGTTGGGAGGTCTGTCGGTAGTAGCACCTTCCTAACAATTATTCATAATAAAGAGTAAATACTAGATTTTAAAGAGATAAAAATTTAAAACTAATAGACATTTATAGCTATTTAAAACCAAACTAAAATCATAGTTGAAATTATTTTAATATAGAAATTTAAAAATAATCCTATGATACCAAATGTTGGTGAGAGTAGGACACTCAAGAGGGGGTGAATTGATTTCCTATAAAACATTCTATTAATAATTATTTATTTGAAGGTCCCACACACACCCCTAGACTGCCCCCACCCCCTGGATAGCCCTCCACACCCCTGTAAAACCCCCACCATCTTGGACGCCATCCTACACCACTAGACTACCCCCCACCCCTAGGACTGCCCCCACCCCCATGGACCCCCCCCCCACACACCCCTGGACTCCCCCCCACTCCCTGGACTGCCCCAACACCCCTGGAGAACCCCCCCCCCCCCACCCTCTTGGACACCCCACCCCCAGACCCCTGGACTGCCCCCCCCCCCCACACACACACCCGGGACTGCCCCCACCCTCGGGACTGCCCCCCACTCGCCTATACATCCCTCCCACCCTCTTAGACACCATCCCACCTCACTGGACAGCTCCCTCCACACCCCTGGGCACCCCCACCTCACTGGACACCCCCAGACAAAAAGCAGACCAAAACCTGACCAAAACTAAACCAGAACCCCCACCCCACCCCACCCCACTGGACAGCCCCCACCACACACCTGGACACCCCCCCAAGCCTAGACTGTCACCACCCCCCCTAGACAGCCCCTGGGCAGCTGGTGTTGGGAGATGAGGCTCTGCCATCCCTCGGAGGGATAAACGCCGCTAGAGGGTACTCATCACTCCCACATGCAAAGCTTGAGCTCTCAAAAATTTTCACCAATGCTTTCTTCCACAGTAAACATCATTTACTCTACCACATTGATACCAATATAACCATGGGGAAAATACCATCACGCATGACAGCGTTTCCCCTGGTTATACTGGCATCAATGTGATAGAATGAATGATGTTTACTGGGGAAGAAAGCATTGGTGAAAGATTTTGAGAGCTCAATCTTCTCATGTGGGAGTGATGAGTACCTTCCAGCGGTGTTCATCCCCCCGAGGGATGGAGGCTCCTCCTCTCCCCCTGGACTGCCCCCCATCCCCATGGGCACCTTGGACCCCCCCCCCCCCCCCACACCCACCCCCACACCACTTGACAGCCCTCCCACACCCCTGGAAACCCCCCTCACCCTATAGGACACCCCCCACACCCCTAGACACCTACTGGATAGCCCCCCACTCCCCTGGACAGCCCTTCCACCCTCTTGGAAATGCTCCCACCCTTGAATTTCCCCCCTTGACTTCCCCTCACCCAACTCTCATGGAAACCTAGGATACCCCCCCCCCCACCCCACCGGACAGCCCCCCCACACCCCAGGATACCCCCACCCCACTAAACACCCTACCACACCCTTGGAACCCCTCCCCCCCAGACCAGAATCCATACCAAAAAAACCATCATAAGTAGACCAAAACAAGAAGTAGAGAAAAATAAAACATTCACATATATAACATTCAAAACTTACAATGTCAACTTAAAAAAACTAAATTGAACCTAAACGACTACCAAATACACAATTGCAATGAAAATATTCAAAATTACATTTTAAACTACAAACAACTAAAACTCAATCAAACCTATAAAATAATTTGACAATTCCACTTGTAAGTGTTTGAATTCTTGAACACTATAGGGTTGAGGGTCATCAAATAGATACAAATAAAAAGGAAATTAGTTAACGTGTATAATGAATATATCAAATGAAATTTTATTAAAATGTTTAAAAGGAAATATTACCAGTCAAAGTTCACAATTATCCCAGTTGTTATTATGTCATACATATATATTAACATAAAATATACACATTAGATGACGCCTTGTTGTTCAAGACAATTATGTTTGAATGAGTTTAAATTAAATATATTATTTTTATATAATAAATCAAAAAGAAAAAATTATAAATGGATATCTACCTTTACATTTACATATTTGATCTTCACACTCCTTTTCTTTGTGTTTTTTCGCAAGTAGACCCATCCCCTGTTAGAAAACAATACGAATGGGATAAATTTAAAATTCATTATAATATATAAAACAGTTGATAAATTGAAACTTAATTATCCAACATTTTCTTAAAACATTCCCCACATCACTATGGATAGAGCATATCCAATAAAGCTTCTTCTCCCTTGGAAAAAAACCCTAACATCCAATGATCACTTATAAAAGAAAATTTAAGGTTAGTGGTTTTTTATGTTAAAAGATAATGAACTCTTTGAGAGAGATATTGTCATGACCCGTCCTCGGGGCCCATGCCGTGACTACCCCAAGCCCGCCTTCCATAGGCCAGGGGCTGGCCACTTACACCAAACACGTAAATCCCAAAAAAAGGGAATGCATTAACTTTATATAAGCAATCAAACACAACAGATTATGCAAGATGAAGGAAACACTAAGTAAACTGAGTACAAAAGTAAGTGCTAGAAAGTAAATGTGCCAGAATATAAACCCAAATGAAAGTACAGTACAACAGTAAAAAATAATAGCTACAGTAAAGTAAACTAGCAACCACTGATACGTCCCCTGGATATCCCACCTAAAGGGTGGGTACAAATGGTCTCCTCAGCTCCTCGGGTATGGACATCCGCTCCGTGTACGTCTCGCCAAGTGGTCCACCTCCAGGTATCGTCCCGCTCCACAAGACTCAACCTCGATCAGTGTTGTCTGTCGTCTGCATCCAACTCAACGTAGTGCAGGAATAACCCATGATGTGGTGAGTATACGATACGTAGTAGGGACCCCGAGACCCCCAAATGTCTCCTAGAATCCACAAAGGATAAACCACAATGGAAAGATACAAACACAAAGGATCAACCAACTCTACTTAGGTATATGCCCAAACATATACCTAAGTCATCAATTCAGTTCGGCTCTAACTCACGAGCCCAAGTACAACCCAGTACCCACAGGAAAGCACAACCCACTCCACATTGGAAAACAATTCAATTACATCGATGATAATGACTGAAAGTCAAGACTCAGCTCACACAAGTATACTACTCACGAAGATGGGTAGAGATGATTGATGTATCATCTAAATCACCTCTCCTGACAAACCCACGTAGGATCCAAGTGCAGAATTTGTCACTACCAAACCCACGTAGGATCCTGATACAGTAACCATTGCTGCTGAACCCACATAGGATCCAAGTACAGTCGTCATCGCTACTTAACCCATGGAGGATCCAAGTACATTCGTCCTGGTTGCCGAACCTATGTAGGATCCAAGTACAGTCGTCATCGTCGTCGCAGTCGCAGCCAGCTCTAGGGTTTCTGCACACGGCATGTTTGATTCCAGGAGGGTCCGCTCTACGATCTAAGGGGGTCAATACATCAAATATCACAAAGTCCAAAGTTGATGTATCTCAATGTTTTGTCTCGTCAAAAGAAACTCAACGTGATAGACGATGCGTCAATTGGACTCCCGGTCTGAGAGATATAGGCTTTTCTGTCCCAGGGGCCCGGTTAGAAATATGCTCATTTCTAACTCATCTGATATCCAAAATCATCTGAAACTCTCTTAGAGTATCACAATATGACCATATCATTGAAAGAGTCACAGTGTCGTAGACGGCACGTCGATTGGACGTGCAGTCTTTAGGTTAGCCTCATTTAAGTGATTGATAGGCCCGGCCCGTTTAACCAAGTGGGATGACGGGTTGGGTTGACCTAGATTGACGGGTCCATCCCAGTAGGGGTGTCACACCGGTCCGAAGAAAATACTCAACTCGGCCCGAAGGGACACGGCCCGGCCGGAAGTGGCACGACCCAACCCAAAGTGGCATCGCCAGGCCTGCCGGGGCGCGGCCCGGCCTGGAACGGTGCCCCCCGGCCCGTTGGGGCGCAGCTCAGCCCGGATTGGCATGGCCCAAACCAACGGGGTGTGGGCGGGCGGGGCGCACGGCCCGACTTGCTTGGCCGGTTGGCCGAGCGGTGCGGCCGAAGCCGAGCGAGTTCCAAGTGGGGGGGCCCCGGTTTTCCGCACAGGCGGCGCCAGTCGCTACGGCCCTTCCCCAAACCGACCGGCTAGACAGTCCGGTCTAGAACGCACACGGGTCTCCAGTCCTCCAGCGTGGTTCCCTCCTAGCGCCGCGGTCCAGCTCCACCCTACCAGTCGACGAGCCAGCTGGTCCTCTAACGCGGGGCCCTCCTGGCGCCACGACTCCTCTTCGGTCGACCGACTGATGGTCCGATCGGTTATTCTTCTGAAGTGGCTCGTGTAGTAGCCCATGGTTCTTCCCACTCAATCGGTGTGACGGCGTCGACCTCATTTGTTGTGTTCCCACCATGGCGCGATGGCGTCGTGCCTCCTTTGTCGCATTCCCAGCATGGTGCAATGGCGCCGTGCCTTCTCCATCTTCGATTTCCGATTCTAGAATAATTAAACGAGAACAATAGAGGGTTGTTGTGCCATGTTTGTTCGGACTAAACCCTCCACGTAAATGATAACAATAGGCCTAATTTAAACAATTATTTCCAACGACTTCGGGGTACGTGAACATCCACTTCCAAGAGTAAACCCCTACCTCGATAATCGATGTCGAACGTTGGCGTCATGGTTGACTGCGTCACGAGAAAAGGATTTGTAGACTTCAACGGAGAGCGTCCGAGGAGGAAGCAATGTCTCCCCATTTAATCACGGAGAGAAGAAAAACAAGGTGTGACGTCATTGGAGAGTTCCCGTGTCGGTGTCTCCTCACTTTTTGTGGAGGAAGAAGAGGGTGGAGAATTCGGGGTCACCGAGTCAAAGTTTTTCATCGGAGAGTTGGCGTTCTTCAACAAGGGAGAAGTGTTCTTCAACAAAGAAGAAGCGTTCTTCAGAACTCTAGAGCTCTCTCCCCCAAAGTCTCAACACAACAAGCCATCCAGAAATAATATAAGACATCTCCTTATTTTATTAAATCATGCCATGCATTCAAATTTACAAAATTCAAATTCCAATTCACTTAATTAATTAAACGATGAGTTGTCTAATTAATTAAGTTATAGGTTGGCATGTTTTAATGAGTGAGAGAGGGAGAGTTACAGAAATAAATTCAAGGGAGGTGTCAACATTAAATAAAGAAGTTTAATGGGAGGTTTAAGGGGTTTTAGGGAATGTGAAGGGTTGTGGCTCGTGTGGACCCCACCTAACATTTATCCTCACATGGGTAGTTTGGATGCTAGTGGATCCCACCCTAACTCCCCCATGTAGGATAAAACCACCTTAGATATAAAAATAAAATTGTACCACAATTTTGTTCACTTCTCATTAAATACACAAAATTTAACTTGTTCTCCCGTGCAAACACATCTATGGTAAAAGTCCTCTTAAGCAATTACCGGCATTGTGAGTGCATCGGTTCCCTTGGATTTTAATTCCATGAACCGGTTCAAAAGATAGAAAAACCTGCTTGTTCGTTTACTGAACACACCCGAGCTAAACTTTGAAAATTGATTCCGGGCACACCGGGCCTCAGAATCAAGTGCCATTAGAAACCACAGACTCGTAAAATTCCATAGTATTTAGGAAAAAAATTTCCTTGAAATTTCCAAGTCTTTACATTACTCCCACCTTAGGGATTTACGTCCCTGTAAAGCTACATCATAATTTAGGGAATCAAATGAGGGTATTGTGAACGCATCTGAGCCTCCCACTCCCATGTGCTCTCCTTGAGGTTCCCATGCTTCCAAAGAATGCGCACCTGAGGAATCGACCATCCAGGTAGGACTCATTCCTGTCGATCCCCAATCTCCACTGGGACCTCCACAAATGTCACCCTGTTATCGATGTCCATCTCCCCGTGATCAATGATATGTGTCGGGTCGTGCACATATCTCCTCAGCTGAGATACGTGGAAGACATCATCCACCACGTGAAACTGAGGTGGAAGGGCCTGAAGATAAGCCACCTCGACTACCCTCTTGAGGACCTAGCATGGTCCAATGAAGGGTGGAGATAACATGCCGCCCCGGCCAAATCTCTGTAATCCCGTCGAGGTGAGACCTGTAAGAAAATGTGGTCGCCATCCTCGAACTATAGTGGTATCCGCCTCCTATCAGCATAGGACTTATGTCTACTCTGTGCAGTCCTCATCCGCTCCTTGATGATATGCACCTTCTCCATCGTAGCCTGAACCATCTCTGGTCCTACGAGTGCTGACTCCCCAGGGCCAGTCCAGCACAGAGGTGATCTGCAAGGTTGTTTGTACAGTGCCTCGTATGGTGCCATCCTGATGGTGGAGTGGTAGTTGTTATTGTACGCAAACTCCACTGAGGGTAGGTGATCCTCCAGGCTGTGACCAAAGTCATGGACACATGAATGGAGCATGTCCTCGAGTGTCTGAATGGTCCTCTCCATATGGCCATCTGTCTGAGGATGAAAGGTAGTGCTCAGGCGCAGCTGCGTCCCAAAAGCCTCATGCATCCATTTCCAAAGCCGGGAAGTAAAGCGAATGTCTAGATTGGAGATGATAGACAATGGCACACCATGAATCCGTATGATCTATTGAATGTAGAGGCATCCCAAGCTCTCTAATGATCCATGCTCTCTGATAGTTAAGAAGTGGGCTGAATTGGTGAGTCGTTCGACGATCACCCATATGGATTCGTGTCCTCTGGAAGTATGTGTGAGCCCCATCACAAAATCCATAGATATATCGTCCCACTTCCACTCTGGGGCCTCTAAGGGCTATACCAAACCTATCGGTACTTGGTGCTCCACCATCACCTGCTGGCTGGTGAGGCATCGCGAAATGAACTCTGCCACAGATTTCTTCATACCTGGCCACCAGTGCTATCATCTATGATCCTGGTACATCTTCACTACTACTGGATGTACCTCCAGAGGGGAAGTGTGAAACTCCCTCAACACTTCCTCCTATAATGAAACTGGTACCATGGTACATCCCCTGAAGAGGATGACATGCTCTCCTCCTATAGAAAATACATCAGGTTCATGTCCTATGGATATTTATGCACGTCGCGTCTCACAGTCAATGTCCCCACATTGTGCCTATCTGACCCGCTGAAGTAGTGGATGAGTGACTTTGAGCGACTATAGAAAGGTTGCTCTGTCTCTATCCACGAAGGATATCTGCAATGCGGCTATCTGCTCCATCGCCTCTCCAAATAGCTGAATGCCTGATCTCCTGCTAAGATCATCAACTACCACGTTCCCCTTCCCAGAAGAATAGACTATCTCAAAGTCATAGTCCTGGAGTAACTGAATGCATCGCCATTGTCTCAGGTTTAAGTCCTTCTGTGAGAAGATGTACCTGAGACTCTGGTGGTCAGAGTAGACTGTAAAGTGCTTGCCCATCAGATAGTTTCTCCACATCATCAAGGAGAACAATGGAGGGTTGTCAGGTCGTGTTCGTTCGGCCTGCACCCTCCGTGTAAATGATAACAATCGACCATATTTAGACAACAATTTCCATCAAGTGCGGGGTACGTAAAAATCCACTTTCAAGTGTAAACTGCTACCTCGATAATCAATGTCGAACGTTGGAATTGCGGTTGACGGCATCGCGAGATAAAGATTTGTAGACATTAAAGGAGAGCGTCTGAAGAGGAAGCGGCATCTCCGCTTTTAATCATAGAGAGAAGAAAAACAAGGCGTGATGTATTTGGCGATTTTCCACATGGGTGTCTCCTCCCTTGTCGTGAAGGAAGAAGAGGGTGGAGAATTCGGTGCCGTCGAGTTGAAGTTCTTCGTCGGAGAGTTGGTGTTCTTCAACAAAGGAGAAGCGTTCTTCAACAAAGGAGAAGCGTTATTCAAAACTCTAGAGCTCTCTCCCCCAAACTCTCAACAAAACATGCCAAGAAAAAATAAATTAAGACTTCTTTTATTTTATTAAATCATTCCATGCATTCAAATTTACAAAATTCAAATTCAAATTCACTTAATTAATTAAACCATGAGTTTTCTAATTAATTAAGTGATAGGTTGGCAAGTTTTGATGAGGGAGAGAGGGAGAGTTACTCAAATAAATTCAATGGAGTTGTCAACATTAAACAAAAGAGTTTAATGGGAGGTTTAAGGGGTTTTAGGGAATGTGAAGGGTTGGGGCTCGTGTGGGCCCCACCTCACATTTATCCTCACATGGGTAGTTAGGATGCTAGTGGGTCCCACCCTAACTCCCCCATGTAGGATAAAACCACCTTAGATATAAAAATAAAATTTTACCATAATTTTATTCATTTCTCATTTAATCCAAAAAATTTAACTTTTTATCCCATGAAAAGGCATCTACGGTAAAAGTCCTCATAAGAAATTACCGTTGCTGTGAGTTCATCGGTGCCCTCATATTTCAATTCCAAGCACCGGTTCAAAAGATAGAAAAATATGCTTGTTTGTTTACTGAACATACCCGAGCTAAACAGTGGAAATTGATTCCGGGCACACTTAGCCTTGGAATCAAGTGCCGTTATAAGCCACCGACTCGTAAAACTACAAAGTATTTATGAAAAAAAAATTCCTTGAAATTTCCAGGTCTTTACAGATGCGTCTCACACCTTTCACAAAAAGGCATAATCCAACATTGTGTGACTATATTCTGTTCATGTATTTCAGCAATATAAAGCATTATTTGTTCCTCATCCAATGCACATGCTTTAGGGGAAATCAAATGCTGGTCCATGAACCCATATACATCTGTCCGCTCATTTTTCTCACAAATTTTATAAAGATACCTAATACAATGAAAAGATAAGTATACATTTTTAATAAATATAATGCAGGGAAATAGTGTTAAGACTTACATGGGAAAAATTTGCACCACATTGATACCCAACTTATCTGTAGTAACAAGCACCATGATATCAGTTTTCACAATCCCCACAGTTATTGCACGTCCACAAACATGACCTTCCATTAGAAACTCGTAATAATCCACCAATAAATTTGAATATCTTGAAAATCATTCAAAATAACTAGAATCTGTATCTAATGTCAAAGAAATTTGTCTTTGTTGTTGTCTATACAGTATTTCATTAATTTTGAAGTATTCATATAAAAATAAATTGAAAAATATATTCATTTTCAAATGATAAAAAAACATTAATAAAAAAATAAAATAGAAGATATAACATACATACCTCTATGGTTATGAGTTGAAGAAGTCTGGATGGAAAAATTAAAAAATGGTCGACACTATGTCCAAATGTCGTCACCTCATCAGTTGGTAATGGTACTCGAGCTGATCTATCGATTATATCCTATGTAGTGACGCTCTGATTCTCTACCGCTAATTGTTGATGATGAACTGATTCTTCTATACAATATACCAACCCATATGCAACTATATGATGTTGAGGATCATCTTCATACAACTCATAATAAGTAGAAAGCTGCGGTGGAGGAGTAGGATAAAAAATGGGGTTAGTAGGCTGAGGTGGGGAAGTGGGAGCTACTGGAAGAGGTGGAGGTTAAATAATGGGGTCTGCATGGGGAGGTGGAGGAGTGGGAGCTGCAGTCTGAAATTGTCAATGCATGTCTGCAAACATAGATTGTACCGATGCTCTAATCATTCCCTCTATCATCTCATTAATATTATGAACTTTATCTTCCAAGGATTCTATTTTTTTATAAACACCCACAACATAAGAAGTTGAAGAATGTGACAACACTTTTCTTATCGATACACCTGACAGATATCCTCATACACGGCCATGTTGTTCGGGCATTCCCAATGTTGCAGATAAAATATATTGCCTCTCAGTAGCTGTAAATACCCCCCCCTGTGATCTCTTCTCCCCAAGATAATCCTATATTAATTAATTGAGAATTTCTGTAATGATTGAAATTATATGAAGAAAATAGATAACTTAAATAAATAAAATAGATATCTTACGACCCTCTCAGCTACGATTCTTGAATCTTCTGAAAGATATTTCCCCTTTTTGACCATCTGAGCTCTCTTCCATTTTTCATGTCTAGATGGAGGAGATGGAGGGGACACCTCTCCATAGCATGAAGACTCTGCTCTTAGTTTTTTTTAATTTTTCTACCATCATATGTTCTTCCAATAATTTATACCCTCCCCGAGATAAACAATGAGGGTATACATTTTTAGATTGGATCTCCTGGTGATATTTCCTTGTTTTTTGTAAATTTATAATAATAAATCATTAACAAAACATTAATAAGATCATTTATATAAGAAATATTATAAAAGTTAACATTGCCCTTAAAAAATGAATCTTTTCTTATACTTTCAACAAATTTTCTCTATGTGTCTTCAACTATGAAAGGATATATACAACATGGATTGTCATGAATCCTATGACCAAAAATGAAATCAGATGTGAGGGTTGATTCGAAATCCCTCCATCTTCTTGCATCCATCGATAATCATTTCTTCCTAACTCCTCCAGTGTCAGGAATATGAAATTTCAACTGAAAAATAATAGGTTAAAGATATTATATATACTGAAAAAATTTAAAGAATAGGAAAACAATAGCAAAAGATATTACCAAAATCATCTCCCACAATTGGGAGATTATATCTTTGTCCACACTTCTCCAGTCATCAAACAAAATGATTACTTTTATCTTACCCATAGTTGATACAAAACACTTAAAATCTTTTGAATTTGGACCTCTAGTAATATCATCCTCATAAACATCAACAAGTATCCTCTGATCCTGTTTACGGGCAAGTGATAATTTTGGTAAACGTGTGCACCCACATTTACCAACTCTTCAACTCTTTGTCGTAATAGAATCACATGAGGAATATTGGGGAACATCAAGAGGAGCATGTGAATGTTCCTTCCCTGTGGTATGACCAATATGATCATCTCCAGAATCATGTGGTTTATCAACTGATTGATCTGCCATTATCCTTAAAATAAAAAAAAAAATATTAGTTCACAAATATAGAAATTCAAATATTTTAATACTACTATAATTAGAAAATAGAAAATTGTACTAAGTTACGTAATAATAAACATGGTTAATATGGTATGCTGTTAAGAAATAGTAAAGATGGTAAAGATTGTCAAGATAGTAAACATGGTAAACCATGTATACATGGAAAACATGGTAAAGTAATTGTTACTGAATAAAAATAATAGATATATAATTTATGTAATGGTAAACATGATAAAGTAAACTAAACAAAATTAAAACATGGTAAACCTGATAAACATGGTAAACATGGTAAAATAATTTTCACTGAAAAAAATAATAGATATATAATTTACATAATGGAAAAAATGATAAAGTAAACTAAACAAAATTAAAACAAACAAAAACCTATACCTATTTTGTTTTAATACATGTTTTAATAAAGAAAAAACATACAATATATAACATTTTATGAAAATAATAAATGTAAACAAGAAATAAAAAAAATGTTACCAATAATTTTAGGAATGTACAAATGGATTTTTTCCCCAAATTCCATTGTCGTGATCATTCCTAATGGCACAAACCATGTCTTAAACATGCTCATAATTATGTTTTGTTAATATTTCCATGGAAGTAGGGATATCACATAAATCAGTATCTTCATCTAGTTCCTCCTCACCAACATATTGTTTTTCTGTTGTAAAACAACACCGAACTACATATCTGATTGATCTACTACATAGAAAATTTGTTTTTCATGTGTTTCCATTATAAAAGAATCAGTTGTGTCTTCCAATATATTCATATTAACAACTGTCATTCCAAATTCATCGTTTCCGACACTGTTGTTACTGATAAACCATTTACAGTTAAAAACAAGAACTTTAATTTTAAAGTAATCAACCTCCCATATGTCTTCAATCACTCCATAATATGCACTTAATGGAGAAATTGGGTTTTTTTCCTTAGTTTTCGAAGAATACATTACTTCTACAAACACCAATACAACACTATTCTGAACTGTACTTCTACTGTCATGAGCATTCATATGAAATGTATAGCTATTAATGTCATAACTAGACCATGTGATCACATTTAAACATGAACAACCAACTATCCATTTTAATGTCTCTAATACATCTAATCTACCAAGAAAGGTCTTTTTAAACCATGAAAAAATCGTTTGTTGTGCTCATTAAAAATCCACATTTCTTTCTTCTTTGAATGACATTGTTTCAACTCATTAATATGCAATGTGATATAAGATTGAGCATCAGCTATGTTATTCAAGATATATGATTCTAACTTCTTGATATGTTCAGTTGAGAACAATTGAATTTCAATCCATGAATCCCCTTTCCCTCATTATTAAATCATTCATGGAAAGATGGAGGCACACCTATGTACTGCGCCATAGCCATTTAGCTCATCCAAAACTCTGCAACCTCCTCATAAATATACTTTTCAATAATGGAGGCTTCAGGTCGATATGGATTCTTAACATACCCCTTCAATATTTTCATATACCTTTCAAAAGGATACATCCAACGAAGATATACAAGTCCCTAAATCTTTATTTCTCTAACCAGATGAATCATTAAATGCACCATTATATCAAAAGAAGTTGGAGTAAAATACATTTTTAATTGAAAAAGTATACAAATTGCATCCTTTTCCAAAATTTTCAAAGCATTCACATCAATCACCTTATTACATATTGAATTGAAAAAATAACACAACTTCAATTTAGACTTTCTAACACGGATGGACAATATTCTACGCAATGAAATTGGTAGAAGTTGTGGCATCATGACGTGACAATCATGAGATTTCATACCTATCAACATCAATTCCTTCAATGAGACAAAAGTTTTTACATTTGAAGAATAACATTGAGGCACATTGATATCATGAAGACATTGATAAAAGCTAATTTTCTCCCTCTTATATAATGTATGAAAAGCTGGGGGAAGAAATTTTCATCTTCCATTAGAAGTGGGAGATAACTCCATACGTATTTCCATTGATAGTAATTCTAGTCTTGCATTCAACCCATGTTTTGTATTTCCTTTAATATCTAACAATGTTCCAATCAAACTATCACAGATATTCTTCTCTACATGCATTACATAAATATTATGTTTATCATCATGATATCTCTAATATGGTAGCTCAAAAAAATTAACTTTTTCTTCCAAATATGTCTATCATTACTAGATTTCTGTGTCATTCCCAATGTCACATCAATGTTTTTCACCCTCTCAAATTACAGATCAGGGGATAAAGGTTTTGGAGCAATATCAAATTCTTGTGAGCCATTGAATTCCTTTTTTAGTCTTATATAAGAGTTATCCATAGGCAAAAAATTTCGATGACCCATGTACATTGTTTTCCTCCCATGATGCAATTGACAATATGATGTCTGTTGTTCACAAATTGGACATGCTTTATTCCCTTTAACACTGTATGCAGACAAATTTCCATATGCTGGGAAGTTATTTATAGTGAACAAAAACACTGCATATAGTTGAAAATATTCCATTTTATAAGAATCATACACCATAATACCATCCTCCCATTAAAGTTTCAAATCATCAATCAATAGTGACATGAAAACATCAATATCATTGTTGGGTTGCTTCGGACCAGATATCAATATACCTCACATGACAAATTTTCACTTCATACAATCTTCAAGAGAGAGGTTATAAATTACCAATAAAATAGGCCATGATCTATGTGTGCTACTGAGGGTTCGGTATGGATTCATTCCATCTATGTGCAACCCTAGTCTGAGATTTCTAATTTCATTTCCAAATGTAGGATTCTGCTCATCAATTTTTTTCCATTGTGGACAATCAGCTGGATGACGTATTTTTTCATCACATAATCGGTCATCATCATGCCATATTAACCTTTTTTCATCTTGTGAATTAGAAAATAAAAGTTTGAAATGATGAATTATAGGAAGATTCCAAAATACATTTGAATGGATCTTTGTAATCATTACATAAGCCTGTGATTTTTATTTCACCTTATACCATGATGTCCCATATTTAGGACACTCTAAAAGAAATTAAAATTCCTTCATATATATCATATAGTCATTCAGACATGCATGTATTTTCTTGTATCTCAATCCCCTCAGACATAATATTTTTTTGGCCTTATAATGTGAATCTGGAAGATCATTATCTTTTGAAATAATGTCATTCATCAATTGTAGTAGCTTTGTAAAATTTTTTCACTCCATCCATGTTTTTCCTTTAGGTTAATCAATCTAAACACCACCGAAAAAACGGTAAAATCTGTACAACTATGATATAATGGTTTTCAGTATCACTATATAGACGTGCAACTGTCGGTTCTATCTCAATTTGTTCTACTATAATATTGCGAATCATTTCTTCAATTCTATTGGAGTCCCCATCTTGAGAATCATTATCATCAGTGACATTCCGTCCAGTTTCACCATGCCAAATCCAAGGGCTGTAACTCAGATTAAAAACCTGTCAAATCAGATGACCTTTTATCTCTATAATTTTTAATTTCTTCATATTCAAACATTTCAGGCATGGACAGAAAAAAATGTCACTACTTGGAAAATTTCGTTTAGAAAATTCCAAAAATGCATAAACACCTTCCTCATATTGATTTCTCATTCGATGTGTCATAATCAACTTCGACTCATTATTACCTATAACAAACATCAAAATTATACAACATTTTATGATAAGACAAATATATGTTTACATGAAAAAATCATAATTTGCATGTAAAACAATTTTTAAATATAAAAATAATCTTTGCGTATTTAAAAGAATATGCTTGAAAATGATTTTGAAAAGAAAATATAGTTAGATATAATAGTTTTAAATTCATATTGGGTCCTTTATTCTTAAGGTTCACAAAGAATACATCCTGGTGAAACTGGATACCAAATTCACCCTTCCTTTAAAAAGAAATATGAACTATAAATATTAAAATATGTATTAATTTTCTAATGAAATTTATACCGACCATAACTATTTGAAACCATTGGAAAGCCCACCCTCTCTGGACAGCCCCCACCCCCTGGGCACCACCCCCATCCCCCTAGACATAACCCCCACCCCCTTGGACACCACCCCCACCCCCTGGACACCCCTACCCCCTTGAACAACACCCCCACCCCCTTGGACACCACCCCCAACCCCTTGGACACTACCCCCACCCCCTTGGACACCCTTTGGACAGAACCACACCCTTGGACACCCCCCCCCCATACACCACCCCCACCCCATTGGACACCCCCTGGACACCACCACTGTAACGCCCCGACCCCAGTTACCTAGAGTTGGTGCATTATTACATAACATTGGCATGATCACAAGAAAGATCAAATCTCAGAAGACCGATTAATTTAGTAGCCTTGTAAACACTATATATATTCATAAAGTTTTACATTACATCATAAAAATGAAAACTACAAATACATAGTATCCATAGTCCACACTCTTATCCCCTCATACTATCCCGGCAAGTCATTCATAATTTACTTCTTCACATCTTGGGAAAAATAAAACATAGAAAAGGGGTGAGCTCAAATGCCATGTAAGGATAACAATATAGCGAAAACATTCATAAATAAGAATAAAAATTTAAGGCAATGTATAACTAAAACAAATGACATTTAAAATTGAACTTCAACATAGTATGGCAAAAATAAAATGAATTAATTCCATTTATTTATTCACATGGATATTATACTAATCGAATAATCACATGCAATATCAAAAACCACTTTCATAATGATGGAATGCATAATACCAGACTATCATAACCACATAGCCAAGGACTCGTGCCAAGACTACAAATAAGATTTTGCCAAGTCCTTGTGCCATGACACTAGTTTGTCTCATGAGACCTACCAATGCATCAAGGAGCTATAGTGGGCTCCACCCGTCACTTATTAAGTCCAATGCATTCCCATATGAAAAGGTTTAAACATAACATAACCATTCGTATTAAAATTAGAATACAAAATATAAATACTCCATCCATAAACCACGAATGGTATAAAAATAACACATCCACAGTAAAACATATCACAAAACCTTAAATACAATATAGAAGTTTTGCATCATAATAAATCAACTTCAAATAAGCTTAAAATCCATCAAAGGATGTTGACATAGATGAAATCAAAACTCTTTTTAGAGATATATCTCTTTCTATTTTGAAATCATTTAAGAGTCATGTATCTATAAAATAAAACATTTTCATTGAAAATATTCTTATAAGCTTGTAAGGGAAGTTTCGACGATTTTATAACGGCAGAAAATAGCTTCACCCGCCGTATAAGTTAAAAAAACATTCTTACCTTAATTCTGTAGATAAGGTTAAAATGGACCTTGTTTGGAAAACAATGAAAAGATTCCTTTATAAACCACTTATAAAATTCATCAAGGGTATAAATGACTTTAACCCATATTCTAGTAAATAGTAAAAAAATGTTTTTGAAATACATTTTTTAGAAGCATGGACGTGGATGATAAAGAAATCCCAGTAGATTATTATGTATAAACAACCTCGGATAATGAAGAGATTGCGAAATAATACCTTACCTTGTACTTTTCCTTGGTTGAGGGTAGGTTATCTCCTGTATAATGGTGAAATTTTTGTTATTAAATTATAAAATAATCACATACATTAATAAGATATCATATATGATCTTTTAACATTGATTTGTTAATAATATCCTAGTATTATCGTTGTTTCGGGTGTTAACTTAGTCATTTTCTTTTATATGTTTTGTTACGTAAGCCATGTTTTTCATGGATAGGTTGTATCTTATTCATATCCAGAATGATATCAAGTCCTCAGATACTATTATTAATCATTGAATGAGAATTATACTTGAATGGATACGATGGGGAATGAATCTCATCGCGTTCGTGGAGACGGTAGTCCGTACGTACGCACGAGCGACAATATCATTCTTTTGATATTAAAATAATATATAATTGGATGGTATATCATATATATAGAATAATTATCATTTTATATTTATTATTTACATTAATTACACATCATTATTATACCCATCCAAATAATAATTTATTGAATAACAATTACACCACGACGTGGAGACGGTAAGTTGTACGTACGCACATATGGTGACATGTCATTCAAAGGATGGATAGAATAATGAAGATGGTTGTACCATATTTATAATAATATGAAAGTATATAGGGGATACTGGATTAATTATTTTATAATGGGAATAACAAAGAAAGAAGAAGTGGAAGAATAAATGAATTTGAAAAAGGGTGGTGAAAACATTACCTCTTCTTCGGGTTCTTCCTTTTTATTTGATCAAAAGGGTTACATAGGTTGGATTTCGGATCAAAATAAGTCCTCTATGTTGTAGTGAGGTAAGTTGAGAGATTATTTGGGCAGGGGTGGCCGAACCAAAAGGCTTTGAAGGTGTGAATTAATGAGAAGGGGGAGGGCCCTTTTATAAGAGGGGTGTGGGGAACCTTTGGAAAAGCTAGAAATATTATTTTATAATAAATTCATATTCGGTTTCTAATGGCTAAAAAGTTGATTATTTAAAGGTAAAGGTGGGTTGGGTCGAAAACCACTCAACCAATGTAATTTATATAGATTTGGGTCATTATATTATCCTTATCTTTTTGTTTTCACTCTTAGTTAATTAGTTTGACACTTACCATGTCACTTTGTATTTTTATATTATATAGATAATAAACTTACTATATACCTCCAAGAGGCCCCCAAGTGGACCATTAATGACACACCTATCATGACATAAGTCTCTTGGCCAAACCATAGATTTTTAGAAATTTAATATAAAATAATAATATAATATTTGTTTTAAAAACTCTTTTATGTCAATTTTGACACTATTTGGAAAATTGATTTTTATGAAAATCATAACAGAATGATTACGTCGAAAAAAGTTAATTAAATCATTCCTAACATGTCATATTAACCATGAAAATTAGTTTAATTCATAAAAAGTCTCAAATTATATTTATTTGTGTATTTATAATATCAATTATTTTTATTTTTCACTATTATGGTAATTACTACATCATCATTGTGTCATAAATAAATTAAATTATTTATTATCTAAAAATTATAAATAAAATATCATTATGTAGAAAATCATTTTAGCTTTCTAATGAATATTTATAATAGAATTTACCTGTCACGACCCGTCCTCGGGGCCCGTGTCGTGACAACCCCAAGCCCGTCTTCTGTAGGCCAGGGGCTGGCAACTAGCACCAAGGCATAAATCCTGATAAAATTGGAAGACATTGCCTTTGTAAAGTAAAAAAACACACAGAGTAAGCAAGAAGAAGTTAACACTAAGTAAAACTGGGTACAATAGTATGTGCGGAAATGTAAGTGGGCCAGAATACAAACCAAAACTGAATGTAAAGTACAACTAGAAAGGGAAAACATAAAATGAATGTAAAGTCGCAACGTCGAGTTTTCCACTAGAAGTCCCACCTGAAGGGTGGGTACAGATAGCCTCCAAAGCTCCTCGGGTCTAGCCGTCCACTCCGAGTACGTCCCATCCAGTGGTCCACCTCCAGGTATCGACCTTCTCTGTAAGCCTCAACCACGATCAGCGTTGTCCGTCATCTGCAACCAACACAACGTAGTGCGGGCATAGCCCATGAAGGGGTGAGTATACTCTACTCAGTAGGGACCCCGACACCCCCAAATGTCTCCCAGAATCCACAGAGGATAATCCACAAAGGAAAGATACAATCACGAAGTAACATCCAACACTACTTAGGTATATGACCATACATATACCTAAGTAATTAATTCTCATTCGGCTCTAACATCCGAGCCCAAGTACAACCCATTCCACACAGAAAAACACAACCCAGTCCATACAAGAAAACATAAAGTAATCCACACAGGATATCAAGTCAATCTTATCGAAGATAAGGATTGTAAATCAAGACTTAGCTCACACATGTATACTTCTTCGTAAGATGATAGAGATGATCAGGGGAATCCACTGATTCATCTAAGCCATCGGACCAACACAAGATCGATAGGTACTGACCTCTGCCATGACCCACAAAGGATCGAAAGGTACTAACCCCCGCAATGACCCACACAGGATCTGACCCACACACGATCGGTAGGCACTGGCCCACACAGGACCGCTGAGCGTTGACCCACACAGGATCCGACCTACACAGGATCGGTAGCACTGATTCACATGGGATCGCTGAGTGTTGTAGTCGTCGCCGTCGAATCCACGGAGGATTTCTGTACAGTCATCATCGTCATCGCTGTCACAACCAACTCTAGGGTTCCCGCACACAGCAAGCTCGTTCCGGTGGGTCCTCTCCACGATCCGAGGGGATGATACATCAACTGACACAAATTCTATAGTTGATGTATCCAAAATTTCTGTATCATCAAAAGGAACTCAGCGCGATAGACGGCGCGTCAATCGGACACCCGGTCTGAGAGTTATTGGCTTTTTAATCTCAGGGGCACGGTTGGTTTTTAAGTCAAAACCAACCCGACCATACTCCAAATGCGTCCAAACCTCAATCGAAGTAAAGAAAAAAGGTCTATATTACTAAGAGGAATCCAAAAATGTTGATGGAACGTCATTCAGACGTCTGGAGCTCAAGTTATAAGCGTTTCTGCTCCGAGGACCCGGTTGGTTTCGTGCTTGAACCAACCCGGCCGAACCCAAAGTACTCTGAAACATTGAGTGTGATATATCAAAATGACCATCTCGATTCAAGGATCGCATCCCAGCTGACGGTGCATCGATCTGAGGTCCGTAGCCCATGTTATGAGAAAAAGACCGAAAGAGGTCCGAAAGTGGGGGTTTTGGGCCCGGACCGATCCGGCCCGAGACCCCCTCGGTCGGCCCAAACTATGTCGACCCGAACCAGGTCCAGGTCCAGCCCTCTTGGGTGCAGCCCGGCCCGACCAGCGCGGGCCGGCGCTCTGGCTTGGCCGAAAAGGCCGAGCGGTTTTGGGTGGGGTGGGGGGGGGGGGGCGCTGCCCCCTGTTGCGTAACCGCGACCCCCATTTGGGGGGCAGCTTATGTCCAGCTAGCTGGGGGTTACGAACCCCCGCCTCCTCCTCTGACAGGCCGGCCTGCTCCGGCAGGCCGACTGATGTCACCACGGGACGGGCTGGTCATGTCCCCCTGCTCAGACGCCGGCGGCCCGGAACCGGTCACCGCTCCCTACTCCGTCGTGGCCTAAGGCTGCGGCCTTGGTCCGTCCGACGTGGCGCGACGGCACCATGTCCTTCCACCGTAGCCTCGCTCTGGCCTCGGTGCCTTCGGGGATCTCCGGCACGGCACGATGGCACCGCGTATTCTTTCTGCATGATCCTGTGTGGTGCGACGTCATCGCGCCATCCCCATTCCAATCCACTACAAGGTGGAAAACATAATTAAGGGAGGAGGGTCGGCTATCTTTTTGCGGTCCGGCACCCTCCCGTTAATTGATACGAAGCGGTCCAATTGAAATGAGGAACGATGACGGAAGAATTCGCGAATAAAAACAATAATAAAATCCCCTACCTCGGGCGTAGTTGAACGAAGTTTCATCGCGGAATTGCACGTCGTGGAAGAAGGCGTCGCGGAAGAAGGATCATCGCGTCACAGAGAAAAGATTCGTCGACGTCGCGTCGTTGATCTCTGAGGATCTGGCATTCATGTCGGCCTTCGTCGGAGGTCGGGGTTTCTCGTGTTTTCGTGTTCTTCATCGAAGAAGAAGATGATCCTAAATCCCATTATCTTTTTCCAAAATCTTCTCAACAAGCTTACCCCCTAATAAAATAAGTGTCTCTCTTATTTTATTACCCATGTCTTAAGTATTTTAATTTCAGTCATTCAAATTAACCTCACAAATTAAATAACTTATGTTATCTAATTAAATGGTGAGTTGAGGGAGTTAGGGAATGTGAAGGGGCGGGGTTCGTGAGGGCCCCACCCCAAAAATATCCTATCTATGACAGTTAACTAAGTGGGTCCCACCCCCAACTTCCACTCAAAGGCTTAACCATTTTAAAAAGAAAAATAAAACTATAGCTTAATTTTATTTTACTTTCCAATTTTTTTATAGATCCTCCCGAGCAAACATAACTCTAGAAAAGGTGTTCCTAAGAAATTACTAGCGCTGTGACTCAATCGGAGCCCTCAGAATTCGATTCCGAGCACCGATCCAAAAGTTAGAAAACCCCGCTCATTCGTTCACTGAACGTACCCGAGAAAAACTTCATATAAGTATTCCGGGCACACCGGGCCTCAGAATCAGGTGCCGTCAGAAACCGCGTTCTTGTAAAATACAAAATAAATTTAAGAAAAAATTTCCCTTGAAGTTTATGGGTCTTAACATTACTCCCACCTCAGATCATTACGTCCCCGTAAAGATACATCATAAACTAGGAAAACAAATGTGGGTATTGTGCACGCATATGAGCCTCCTACTCCCATGTCGTCTCCTGGAGGTTCCCGTGCTGCCATCTGATGTGCACTAGAGGAATCGACTGTCCATTTAGGACCCACTCCTGTCGATCCTCGATCTCCACTGGGACCTCCGCAAAAGTCGCCCCATCATCTACGTCCATCTCCCCATGGTCAATGATATGCGTTGGGTCGTGAACGTATCTACTCAGCTGAGATACGTGGAAGACGTCGTGCACCAGGTGCAACTGAGGTGGTAGAGGCAGACGATAATCCACCTCGCCAATCCTGCTGAGAACCTATAATGGTCCGATGAAGCATGGAGACAACTTTCTGCCTCAACCAAATCTCTGTAATCCACATCGAGGTGAGACCCGCAAGAAGATGTGGTCACCATCCTCGAACTACAGTGGTCTCCGCCTCCTGTCAGCATAAGACTTCTGCTGTCTCTGAGTTGTCCTCATCCGCTCCTGGATGACTTGGACCATCACTGTCATGGCCTGGACCATCTCCGGTCCCACAAGTGCTGACTCCCCAGGGTCTGTCCAGCACAGAGGTGATCTGCAAGGTCGGCAGTACAACGCCTCGTATGATGCCATCCCGATGGTGGAGTGGTAGCTGTTGTTGTACACGAACTCCTCCAAGGGTAGGTGGTCCTCCCAGCTGTGACACAAGTCGAGGAAACATGCATGGAGCATGTCCTCATGAGGCTGAATGGTCCTCTCCATCTGACCATCTGTCTGAGGGTGAAAGGCTATGCTCAGACGTAACTACATCCCAAACGCCTCCTGCAACCCCTTCCAAAGTCGGAAAGTAAAGCGAGCATCTTGATCGGAGACGTTAGATGATGGAACACCGTGAAGCCGTAAAATATCTTGAATGTAGAGGCATCCCATGCTCTCCACTGAGCCCTTCTCTCTGATGGGTAATAAGTGTGCCGACATGGTGAGTCGGTCGACAATCACCCAAATGGAGTCATGACCTCTGAAAGTGCATGTTATTCCAGTCACGAAATCCATAGATATACCATCCCACTTCTACTCCGGGACCTCCAAGGGTTGTACCAAGCCTGCTGGTACCTGGTGCTCTGCCTTCACCTGCTTCCATGTGAGGCACCAAGAAACGAACTCTACTACAGCCTTCTTCATACCCAGCCACCAGTGCTGTCATTTGAGGTCCTGGTACATCTTCGCCACTCCTGGATGTACCGCTAGAGGGGAAGTGTGGAACTCCCTCAACATCGCCTCCTGTAAAGCAGCTGGTACCATTGTACGTCCTCTAAAAAGGATGACGTGCTCTCCTCCCACAGAGAATCCATCAGGTGTCTGTCCTGAGGATATCTGTGCACGTCGCGTCTCACAGTCAACATCCCCATGTTGTGCCTCTCTGACCCACTGTAGAATTGGAGGTGTGGCTGTGAGTGACTGTAGAAAGGCTGCTCCATCTCTATCCATGAAGGATATCTGCATAGCGACTAGCTGCTCTGTTGCCTCACCAAGTATCTGGATGCCCGTCCTCCTGCTGAGGGCATCAGCTACTATGTTCCCCTTTCCAGGAGTATAGACTATCTCAAATTCATAGTCCTGGAAGAACTCGAGCCATCACCACTATCTCATTTTCATATCCTTCTGCGAGAAGATGTACCTGAGACTCTAGTGGTCAGAATAGACTGTAAAGTGCTCGCCTATCAGATAGTGTCGCCACATCTTCAGTGCGAATACCACTACTGCTTACTCTAGTTCATGGGTAGCGTAGTTCTGATCATGCTGCCTAAACTGACGTGATCCATAGGCAATCACGGCCTGCTCCTTCATCAGGACACATATGAGTCCGGTCCCTAATTCATCGTAGTAAACTACGTTCCCAACTCCCTCATCTGGTATCCTCAAGATAGGCGCACTGGTCAATATCTGTCTCAGCTCCTAGAAGCTCTGCTGACATCTGTGTGAGCACAAAAATTGTTTCCCCTTCTTCTTCAAAGCTGAGAGTGGTACCACAACTCTGGAGAAGTCTGGCACGAATCTTCGATAGTACCCGGATAGTCCCAAGAAACTCCGCACCTCCGTCACGCTACTAGGTGGCTCCCAAGCTAGAACCGCATCGATCCTCACAGGATCGACTGTAACTCCCGCCTCAGAGATGATGTGTCCCAAGGAGTGGACCTCGCGTATCCAGAACTGACACTTCGAGAGCTTACCATAAAGATGGTTCTCTCGGAGTGTGTCCAGTACAACTCGCAAGTTGTAGGCATGCTCCTCCTCTGTCGTCGAGTATATCAAAATGTCATCTATGAAGACCATGAAAAATTGATTGAGGTAAGGCTGAAATATCCTGTTCATGAGGCCCATGAACATTGCTGGAGCATTGGTTACACCGAATGGCATAACAAAGAACTCATAGTGACCATACCGACATCTGAAGGCCGTTTTCTGCACGTCCTCGTCCCAAACTCTGAGCTGATGATATCTTGACCTGAGGTCTATCTTCGAGAACCATCGTGATCCCTTGAGCTGATGGAAGAGGTCGTCAATCCTCGGTAGTGGATACTTATTCCTCTCTGTCACCTAGTTCAGGCGACGATAGTCGACACAAAGTCGCAAGCTCCTGTCCTCCTTCTTGGCGAACAATATCGGGGAAGCCCAGGGTGAAACACTGGGTCGGATGAATCCCTTGCCCTGCAAGTCCTCCAACTGTACCCGTAGCTCTCGAAGCTCGGTGGGAGCCATCCGATATGATGGGGTGGATATTGGGGCAGTCCCGGGGTACAGATCAATATAAAATTCCACCTCTCTGCGAGGAGGTAGTCCTGGAACGTCGTCGGGGAAAACATCCACATACTAATCCACCACTGTAAGAAAACCCGGACTCCGCACGTCAACAGCTCCTAAGATGAGGCTAGCCAACTGATGAGTGATGGTTTGTCCTCTCCTTTGTGAGAGTCCATCATGTGCTGTAAAGGCTCCCTTCTCGCCGGTTAAGGTGAACCTGCTCCCGTCGGTGCGTACACACCACACCTTGCGCCTAATACAGTCAATCTGAGAATGGACAGTAGATAACCAATCCATGCCCAAGTTAACGTCGTAAGGCCTCGACGCCGCTATAAGAGGATCTCAGGTGAAGCACTCGCCTCCAAGAGTAAGCTCACACTGCAGGAACCGGTGTTTAATCGTCGAGTCTGCTCCCATAGGAGTCTCTTGCCATATGGATCGAGCCAACGGCTCCGTCAGAATCTCCGAGCTACGAACAATGTAAGCGGCAATGAAAGAATGACCCGCTCTTGTGACTATAAGAACTGCAGCAAGGGTGGAGTAGACACAGATAGCACCTTGAATCATCTCGGGCGCGCCGTGGTCATAGGCCTCCGCTGCCTGGAGCTGTGCCTGTCTCTGCCCGCTAGCTCCCTATGGTCGGAGTGGACCGCCCTGTGGTGGTGGTGGAAGATCCTCGAAGCATTTCCCACCACCTTCTACTCGGCCAGCTCCTCTGCCTCGGCCGCCTGATCCCTTCGAACCGCCACAGTCGACCCTCTGCCTCTGCCTGGGTGGTCCCTCAACCGCCTGCTGCTCCTCTGCACAGAGGGTCGGGCAGTCACGAGCCATGTGGCCCTGCCCGCTGCATGCGTAGCACTGTCTGCCTCTCGAAAGACTGGCTCTACGCTGTGTGCCCCACACCTCTGATCCAGTGTCCTGAGGTCGTCCTCCTGAGGGTCTAGTCCGCCTGGACCCATGTGTCATCCATCGACTGCCAGCTGCAGAAGACTCTGCTATGTGCTGCCCTGCGGTAGGTCTCGCTGCTGATGTAGGCTAAGCAAGAAAGCTCTCGAGGAGAAGGGCTCACTCCAGTACCCCTGCCTGTGTCGGAATGCTGAGGGAGATAAGTGATGCCCTGATCTCATGCCTCAGTCCCGACTTGAAGGTCCAAGCCCATAAGAATGGGTCTCGTACCATGTCCGTCGCGTAGTGCGAGAGATCTGTAAATCTCACCGAGTACTGGGTGACCGTCAAGCTGCCCTACTACAGCTGTAGTAGCTCCTGGATGCGCACCGCACGGAGGGTGGATGGGACGAACACCGAGCGCAATAGGCTCTCAAAGTCCATCCAGAGGAGTGATGCCTCATCATGTACTTGGAGAATCAAGCTCCACCATCTTCCTTCTTCAGCGTGCAGGAGACTCGCTGCAAGGATCACCATGAGGTCCAATTGTGTCCCTACCCAACGGAAAACTCGTACAACTGCCTCCATCCAATCCTCGGCTGCCTGAGGGTCCGTCTCCCCGCAGAACCAGGGCGGTCGCAGATGTTGAAACTCATGCAGTGCACTAAGGTGACGTGCATCGCCAGCGGCTGGGGCTGGTAGCATCGGTGGCTCGACGGATAGAGGTACCACTAGTGCCTCTACTGTCAAAGGGCCCTATACTGAGGCCTCGTCGCTCGGTGGGCTGTTGTCCCGCACAATGATTGGAACCCTAGCTGGCTGTCATCGTGGGGCCATCCTGAAAAGAAACAGGTGCTCCACGGTCAAATAGTATTCCTGGTGCGCTGACACAAAGTAATCACAACGAAAACTTGTAACACATATGCAATCAAGGATTCCATGCATTAAGTCAGAAATCAGAAGTCAGGGTCCTGGTTTACGGATACGTCGGCTGCCACACCAACACTGGACTCCCTGGACTGATAACCACACTCAATACTCTTAACACCATTGCTTCACATAGGAAAATATTAGAGTCCTGAGTTCTACGGTAAAGCCAAACTCCTCTGATACCAATTTTTCACGACCCGTCCTCGGGGCCCGTGCCGTGACTACCCCAAGACCACCTTTCGTATGCCAGGGGATAGCGACTAGCACCAATGCATAAATCCCGATAAAAAGGGAAGGCATTGCCTTTGTAAAGTAAACAAACACATAGAGTAAGCAAGAAGAAGTAAACACTAAGTTAAACTAGGTACAGTAGTAAGTGCGGAAAAGTAAGTGGGCCAGAATACAAACCCAAACTGAAAGTAAAGTACAACTGGAAAGGGAAAACATCAACTGAAAGTAAAGCCGCAATGTCGAGCCGTCCACTGGAAGTCCCACCTGAAGGGTGGGTACAGATAGCCTCCACAGCTCCTCAGGTCCAGCTGTCCGCTCCGAGTACGTCCCGTCCATTTGTCCACCTACAGGTACTGACCTGATCTGCAAGCCTCAACCACGATCAGCACTGTCCGTCGTCTACAACCAACACAACGTAGTGCGGGCATAGCCTGTACAGGGGTGAGTATACGCTACTTTCTAGGGACCCAAAGACCCCTGAAGGTCTCCCAGAATCCACAAAGGATAATCCACAAAGGAAAGATACAATCACGAAGTAACATCCAACACTACTTAGGTATATGCCCGCACATATACCTAGGTCATTAATTCTCGTTCGGCTCCAACATCTGAGCCCATGTACAACCCAGTCCACACAGGAAAACACAACCCAATCCACACAAGAAAACATAAAGTAATCCACCCAGGATATCAAGTCAATCTTATCGAAGATAATGATTGAAAATGAAGACTCAGCTCACATAGGTATACTTCTTCGTAAGACGATAGAGATGATCAGGTGAAGACACTAATTCATCTAAGCCGTCAGACCCACACAGGATCGATAGGTACTAACCCCCACCATGACCCACAAAGGATCGATAGGTACTAACCCCCGCAATGACCCACACAGGATCTGACCCACACAGGATCGGTAGGCGCTGGCCCACACAGGACCGCTGAGCACTGACCCACATAGGATCTGACCCACACAGGATCGGTAGCACTGGTCCACGTGGGATCGCTGAGTGTTGTAGTCATCGCCGTCGAATCCATGGAGTATTTCTGTACAGTTGTCATCGTCGTCGCAGTCAGAGCCAGCTCTAGGGTTCCCGCACACAGCAAGCTCGTTCGGGAGGGTCCGCTCCATGAGCTGAGGGGCTGATACATCAACTAACACAATGTCCGGAATTTATGTATCTAAAAGTTCTGTATCGTCAAAAGGAACTCAGCACGACAGACGGCGCATCACTCGGACGCCCGGTCTGAGAGTTATTGGCTTTTTCATCCTAGGGGCCCGGTTGGTTAAGTCAAAACCAACCCGACCGTACTCCAACTGCATCCAAATCTCGAGCAGAGTAAGCCAAAAGGTCCGTCTCATTAAGAGGAATCTAACAAAGTCGACGGGACGTCATTCGGACGTACAGAGCTCAAGTTATAAGTGTTTCTGCTCCGAGGGCCCGGTTGGATTCGTGCTCGAAGCAACTCGGACGAACCCAAAGTACTGTAAAACCTTGAGTGTGATATATCAAAATGACTGTCTCGATCCATGGATCGCATCGCAGCTAATAGTGCGTCGATCGGAGGTCTGTAGCCCCGGTTATGGGTAAAAGACCGAAAGAGGTCCGAAAGTGGGGGTTTTGGGCCCGGACCAACCCGGCCCGAGACCCCCTGGGTCGGCCCGAACCGGGGCGACCCAAACAGGGTTCGGGTCTGGCCCGCTTGGGCGTGGCCCGACTTTGTAGGTGCGGTCTGGCCCAGCCTGCGCGGCTTGGCCCGGCCTGGCCTGGGCGGCCCGCACGGCCAGGTGGCTCGGCCGAAACGGCCGAGCGGTTTGGGGGGGGGGGGTGCTGCCCCAATGTTGTGTAACCGCGGCCCCCATGTGGGGGGCCACTTCTTTCTGGCCATCCGGGGGTTACGAACCCCCGAATCCTCCTCTGACCGGCCGGCCCGCTCCAGCCTGCCGGCTGCTGCCGCCATGGGACGGGCTGGTCCCGTCCCCCTGCTCCGACGCCAGCGGCCCGGAACCGGCCGACGCTCCCTGCTCCGCCACAGCCTCAGGCCACGGGCTTGGTCCTTCCAGCGTGGCGCGATGGCGCCACACCCTTCCACCGCGGCCATGTTCCGGCCGTAGTGCCTTCGGGGTTCTCCGGCGCGGTGTGACGGCACCGCGCCATCCCCGTTCCAAACCACAACAATGTCGACAACATAATTAAGATAGGAGGGTCGTCCATGTTTGTGCAGTCCGTCCCCCTCCTGTTAATTGATAGCAAGCGGTCCAATTGATATGAGGAATGATGACGGAAGAATTCACGAATAAAATAAATAATAAAATCCCCTACCTCGGATGTAGTTGAACGAAGGTTTGTTGTAGAATTCACGTCGCGGAAGAAGGCGTCGCAGAAGGAGGATTGTCTCATCATGAAAAAAAGATTCTTTGGCATTGCATCGTCGATCTCCGAGGATCCGGCGTTCTTGTTGACCTTCATCGGAGGTCGGTGTTCTTCGCGTTCTTCGCGTTCTTCGTGTTATTTGTCGAAGAAGAAGAAGATCTTCAAGCCCCTTATCTTTTTCCAAAATCCTCTCAACAAGCTAAGACCCTAATAAAATAAGAGTCTCTCTTATTTTATTACCCATGTCTTAAGTATTTGAATTTCAAACATTCAAATTAAACTCACTAATTATATAACTTAAGTTATCTAAATAAATGGTGAGTTGAGGGAGTTAGGGAATGTGATGGGGTGGGGTTCGGGAGGGCCCCAACCAACAAATATCCTATCTAGGATAGTTAACCAAGTGGGTCCCACCCCCAACTTCCACTAAAAGGCTTAACCATTTTAAAAAGAAAAATAAAATTTTAGCTTAATTTTATTTTACTTTCCAATTTTTTTATAGCTTCTCCCGATAAAACGCATCTCCGGAAAAGGTGTTCCTAAGAAACTACTGGTGTTGTAATTCCATCGGTGCCCTCGGAATTCGATTCTGAGCACGGGTCCAAAAGTTACAAAATCCCACTCGTTCGTTCACTGAACGTACCCGAGCTAAACATCGGATAAATATTCCGGGCACACCGGGCCTCGGAATCAGGTGCCGTCAGAAACCGCGTTCTTGTAAAATCCCAAAGAAAATTAAGAAAAAATTTCCCTTTAATTTTACGTGTCTTTACATTACCTTATGTATAACCCTATATTAAAAATGTTTTAGTAAATAAATATTGATTTTAACTCTTTTAACTCTTCTTTGAATTAAATAATAAGAAATGTCCTAATCTAATCCAAGTGGACCTAAATGATAATATTTTATTCTTAAAGTTGTTTTTGGTCGAGATACACTTGTCCAATTGAATTAGGACATGAGTTAGGGTAATATTAATATCATTTTTAACCTTAATTACCCTATTTACTTTTAACCATGGTAAATAAAAGTAAAAAGTTACTATTTACAAAAAAATTATTTTCATCTCATTGAACCACATTTTACTCCTTGATATTGACCGTGTCTCATGGATTTTTGAAATTCCACTCACAAATGCGGTAAAATTAAGTTTCATGAGAAAATCAGTTTTTTAACTACCACTTAGTGGTTTCACTATTCATCAAAAAATGATGTTTTTCAGAAAAATAACAAAAATTCACCCTAGGATAATTTATATATTCTGAATCCAAAAATGATGTCCATTTTGAAAAATAAAATTTATAAATTTCAAAAAGTGGGTATTACTATTCATAACGGCTGGTTTGATTGGTTGTGGTGTGTTAGAACTCGATGTTGCGTACAACACACGCTATTGCATTATTCAAAGAGAAGCATACCGTAGAAGCTTGGGGTGTTACATTCTCCCCTCCTTCAAATAATATCGTCCTCAAAATTTATAGAATACTACCTTATGAAAAGACTCGGGTGGTTCTTCATAATAAGTTCCTCGGGTTCCCACGTTGCCTCTTCCATCTTATGGTTTCTCCACAAGACTTTTACCAGAAGAGTCGTCTGGTTTCTCAGTACTTGTTCTCTGATATCAATAATCTTGACGAGCTCTTCACAATAAGATTGATCGGGATCTAGTTCTAATCCTCATAGGTGAGTACATGCGTTGGGTCAGGCATGTATTTCCTCAACAGAGATATGTCGAACACATCGTGAACTTTGGAGAGACTTGTCGACATTTCCAATCGGTAAGCTACAACCCCAATTCGTTCTAGAATTTTGAAAGGTCTGACGTACCTGGGACTCAATTTACCTTTCTTAACAAACGTATGCCTCCCTTCCATGGAGATACCTTCAGGAAAACATGATCACCAACTTGAAATTCCAAATCCTTCCTTCGATTATCGGCATAGCTCTTCTGCCTACTTTGGGCTGCTTTGATATGGTTTTGGATTAACTTTACCTTTTCTACCATTTCCTCCACCAGTTCTGGGCCTACAAGTTTTCCTTCACCAACGTCATCCCAACAGGTTGGTGTGCGACATCTCTTTCCGTATAATGCTTCATATGGTGCCATCTGAATACTCGAATGGAAGCTATTGTTATAGGAAAATTCTACCAGAGGTAAATATTGATCCCACATACCCTGAAAGTCAAGTGATCAGGATCTCAAAATTTCTTCTAAGGTTTGAATAGTTCGTTCTGATTGACCATCTGTTTGAGGATGGTAGGCAGTGCTCAAATGAAAAACCGTACATCTTGACACAAAATCAGAAATATCCCTCTTCATGATGTCCCACCAAAAATGTTCCTTCAAATCTCTATACATTTTGGTGCTCCTAGGGTGTATAGAAAAACTGGAACTATGAGCATCATCCAGCAATTCCCTTTTTAGATCAGGTATATTGGGAACACAAAGTCTCTTCCTGAATTTCAGAATTCCTTCTTCATACACAATGTCTCTCAATCTCCCATCATTCACAATTTTAATCTTCTTTTGAAATTCTTCATCATCGGCTTGAGAACTCTTAATCCTTTCTAGTAAAGAAGTTTTGGCATCCATTTAAAAAAACATTGATGTTTCACCTTCCCTGGTTATTCCCATGACCATCTCCACTAGATCCATGAAAATTGGATCCCTTTTAATTATCATATTGTTCAAAACTCCATGATCTTTTCTACTCAAGCATATTAAATATTGTTTGCCTTCCCTGGGTGGTAGTGTATCATGGAATCATAATCCTTGAGTAATTAAATCCATCTCCTTTACCTGATGTTGTGTTCTTTTTGTGAGAAAATATACTTCAAACTCTCATGATCAGTATAAATCTCACATTTTTCACCATAGAGGTAGTGCCTACATATCTTCAAAGCAAAGATCACAGCTGCTAACTCAAGATCATGAGTAGGATAGTTTTTCTCATGAATTTTCAACTGTCGTGATTCATAGTCAATAAACCTATCATTCTGCATAAGGACACAACCAAGTCCTTTCTTTGATTAATCACTATAAATAACGAACCCATCATTCCCCGATGGTGGAGTCTCTATAGGAGCATTGACTAATCTTCTCTTCAGTTCTTCGAAACATTCTTCACACAGTTTTGCCGAAGAAAATTTAACCCCTTTACGTGTGAGCTTTTTTAATGGAATAGAAAACTGGGAAAAATTCTGGACGAAACGTCGATAATAACCTACTAAACCAATAAAACTACGAACTCAGTTATACTCATCGGTGCCGGCCATTCTTGGATTTCCTTGGTCTTAGAAGGATCAACATAGATTCCATATTTAGAGAGAATATGGCCATGAAAATAAATCTCCTGAAGATAGAATTCACACTTTCTAAACATCCCATATAATTCATGTCTTCTTAGAGTCTTCAGGATAATGCGCAAGTGATTTTCATGATCTTTGTAGATTTTGGATTATACCAAGATATCATCAATAAATACCACCACAAATTCATCGAGATATTCCTTGAAAACTCTATTCATAAGATCCATGAATACAGAGGGTGCATTAGTCAATCCAAAAGGAATTACTGTAAACTCGTAATGCCCGTACCTGGTTCCAAATGATGTCTTTGGAATGTCTTCCTTCTTCACACATAACTGATGGTATCCAGATCGAAGTTCAATATTTGAAAAGTATTGAGCTCCATGTAGTTGGTCAAATAAATCATCAATGCGAGGTAGGGGATAATTTTTCTTTATTGTTATAGCATTGATCTCCCTGTAGTCGATACATAACCTCATAGATCCATCTTTCTTTTTAGCAAAAAGAACATGGGCTCCCCATGGAGAAACACTAGGGAGAATTAATCTCTTATTACTCAATTCCTATAGTTGTTTATTTAGTTCAACTAATTCCACAGTGGCCATTCTATAAGGGGTCTTCGATATAGGCCTTGATCCAAGAATTAAATAAATGGAAAACTCAACTTTTCATTCTGGAGGATATCCCGGTAAATCTTTCAGAAATACATCTACATATTCTTTCACAATAGGTACATCCTCTATTTGAACATTCCTTTCCTCACCCATAGTCATTTAATTATCTTCCTTCCCAATAATTGAATTTAGTTGAGCTATTGGGGTGGATCTAGATAAGAATTAGGTGGTGACGATTGTGCTCAAAAGATAAGGTGTTTCTTATCATCATCATCAAAAATTGTAACCTCCTTCTTCTAAAAATAAATTTTCGCATCATGGTCTGAAATCCAATCCATACCGAGGATTATATCAAACTCAATCATAGGTATGACGATGATATCAATAGATAAATAACATTTATGTTCTCTAATGGGGACTGATTCACAAAACTTTGTTGCAATGATACTTCCCTTAGCAGTTTTAACTGACAACTCCTTTGTTAAATGAAATATTAAATATCTAATTTTCATAGAAAATTGGGAAGATATGAAACAATGCGATGATCTAGAATCAAATAAAGGATTTTCTAAACATGAGGAATCCATTAAATTGCCTGGCACCATGTCTTTCAGAGCTTCTACCTCAGCCATAGTGATATCATAAGCTTGGACTTTTCTGAGGTAAGTTCCCCTGACGCTTAGGACATTAATTTGCATAATGACCCATCTCCCTGCAATTGTAGCATTGTACATCGGTAGCTTCTTTATTCCCCATACAATAACGAGCTTGGTGGCCTTTTTCACCACACTTGTAACAGACTCTCATTTCATTTAAGCAAGTACCAGGGTGTTTCTTCCCACATTTACTACAGGTTGGATATTCAACTTTTCCCTTCTTCCCCTTATTTCCATTCCCAGATTGATCAGAAGATCTCTTCTTCTCTTGCTTTACTTTAAAGTCATAAGACATAGAGAATTCCTTTTCTGTATTGATAGCACATGAGACAATGTATTCATACGACGAGAAGGATTGTGAGACTAATACTCAATGGAGAAATGGTTTTAACCCATCAAAGAAACTATAAATCTTACTTCTTGGGTTACACATATAATCTCCAGCATACATTTCTATCCTTGTAATGTTAGCCTCATACTTTGCGACATTCTCATCCTCCTTTTGTCTCAGAATCAGAAATTGACTTTCCATATCTTCTCGATGGTCACGAGGAAAGTATTTTTTTAAAAACAGACCATTTAACTCCCTCCATTCCATATTTTATACTTCGTCATCTTCCTTCGTGTTTTTAATCAATGACCACCATTGATCAGCATCTCCAGTGAGGCGGTAAACTGCCATGATAACTTTTTCCCTTTCACTACTTCGCAAAGCCTGAAATATTTTCTCTAGGGAACTTATCCATTGATCAGTTACTAATAGATTTTTACTCCCATTTAATGTTGGTGGTTACTACCTCATGAAGTGACCTAACATTGATCCTCCACGATGTGGATTAGGGTGCTCCATACAGGTAAGGTTATTATTCATAACCTGAGTGAGTTGTCCCAGTATAGTGATTAGCTGATCAGCAATAGCTGCATCCCCAGCTATACTATAATTATCTTGAGCAGGAGGGAAATCCCTACATGGAGTGCCTGTATTGATACGATTTCCATTTCTTCCAATAGGTGTCATTTCTATACAATGGCATAAACTAGATCAGTTTATGAATCAAAATACATAATTCCATACTTATAAAACACTTAACATAAATTGAACTATTTAGGGATATAATCCATAATCATAAAAATGTTTTCTTTGAGGAAGTATATACTCATAAAACCTTCATAATGATTTGTAATGAAAATGAGAGTTATACTAAGCATATCCCCCAGGCGTGTCGTAACCAAGAGTGCAGCAAGGACCGTTGTCGTGCACCAGTTCTCTTTCGAGTCTAGTTCAAAGCAGTGTTTTTGGGTCTTACCCCTAGGTACATCTTTTCCAGAACTGGTTTTACCTGATTGTATCTAGACATGGAATTATTTCTTGGAAATCTCACAAAATCTCTACAATACCAAAATTCTAGGAAGTTATTCTATACTAATCTTCAAAGTCTATCTTAGGGCTATGTGCTCTAATCAGAGTTTATCTAAAACTAGCTTCCATGGTTTGTACTAAACTTTATCTGATACCAACTATAACGCCCCGACCCCAGTTTCCTAGAGTCGGTGCATTATTACATAACATTTTCATTATCACTAGAAAGATCAAATCTCGAAAGACCGATTAATTTAGTAGCCTTGGAAACACTAGATATATTCATAAAGTTTTACATTACATCATAAAAATGAATACTACAACAAAATACTCTCTGTAGTCCACACTCTTATCCCCTCACACTATCCCTACAGGTCATTCATAATTTACTTCTTCACATCCTGGGAAAAATAAAACATAGAAAATGGTTTAGCTCAAATGCCCAGTAAGGATAACAATAGAGCGGAAACTTTCATAAATAAGAATAAACTTTTAAGGTAATGTATAACTAAAACAAAAGCCTTTTAAACATGAACTTCAAAATAGTATGTCAAAAATAAAATAAAATAATTCCATTTACTTATTCACATGGATATTCTACTAATCGAATAATAACATGCAATATCAATAACATTTTCATAACGATGGAATGCATAATGCCAGAATATCATAACCACATAGCCAAGGCCTCGTGATAAGACTACAAATAATATTTTTCCAAAGCCTTGTGCCAAGACACTGGTTTGTCTAATGAGACCTACTGATGCATCGAGGAGCTATAGGGGGCTCCACCCATCACATATTAATTCCAATGCATTCCCATATGAAAAGGTTTAAACATAACATAAACATTCGTATTAAAACTAGCATAGGAAATGGAAATACTTCATCCATAAAAAACGAATGGTATAAAAAAACACATCCACAATCAATCATTTCACAAAACCTTCAATACATTATATAAGTTTTTCATTATAATAAATCAAATTCAAATAAGCTTAAAATCCATCAAAGGATGTGGACATAGATGATATCAAAACTCTTTTTAGAGATATATCTATTTCTATTTTGAAATCATTTAAGAATCATATATCTATAAAATAAAACATTTTCATTGAAATTATTATTATAATCTTGTAAGGTAAGCTTCGACGATTTTATAACGGCGGAAAATAGCCGCACCCACCGTATAAGTAAAAAAAAACATTCTTACATTAATTCTGTCGAAATGGTTAAAAATGACCTTGTTTGGAAAATGACGGAAAGATTCCATTATAAACCAATTATAAAAGTCAAAAAGGGTATAAATGACTTTAACCCATATTCTAGTAAATACTAAAAAAATGTTTTTGAAATACATTTTTATGAAACTTGGATTTGGATGATAAAGAAATCCCAGTAGATTATTACGTATAAACAAACTCAGATAATGAAGAGATTGTGAAATAAACCCTTACCTTGTACTTTTCCTTGGTTGAGGGTAGGTTATCCTCTGGTATAATGGTGAAATAATTGTTATTAAATTATACAAGAATCATATACATTAATATTATGTCATATATGATCTTTTAACATTGATTTGTTAGTAATATCTTAGTATTATCGTTGTTTCGGCTGTTAACTTACTCGTTTTATTTTATATGTTTTGTTATGTAAGCCATGTTTATCATGGATAGGTTGTATATTATTCATATTAAGAATGATATCAAGTCCTTAGATAATATTATTAATCATCAAATGAGAATAATACTTGAATGAATATGATGGATAATGAATCTCATCGCGTTCGTGGAGATGGTAGTCCGTACGTACGCACGAGCAACAATATCATTATTTTGATATTAAAATATTATATAATTGGATGTTATATCATATATACAGAATCATTATCATGTTATATTTATTATTTACATGAATTACACATCATTATTATACCCATCCAAATAATAAGTAATTGAATAACAATTACACCACGATGTGGAGACGGTAAGTCGTACGTACGCACGTATGGTGACATGTCATTCAAATGATGGATAGAATAATGAATATGGTTGTACCATATTTATAATAATATTAGAATATATAGGAGATACTGGATTCATTATTTTAGAATGAGAATAACAAATAAAGAAGAAGTTGAAAACGAAATGAATTTGAAAAGGGGTGGTGAAAATATTACCTCTTCTTCGGGTTCTTCCTTTTGATTTGATCAAAAGGGCTCTTTAGGTTGGCTTTCTGATCACACTAAGGCCTCTAGGTTGTAGTGAGAGAAGTAGAGAGAGTATCTGGTCAGGTTTTGGCCGAACCAGAAGGTTTTAACGGTGTGAATTAATGAGAAGGGAGAGTGCCCTTTTATAAGAGGGGTGAGGGGCACCTTTGGAAAAGCTAGATATATTATTTTATAATAAATTCATATTCGGTTTCTAATTGCTCAAAAGTTGATTATTTAAATGTTAAGGTGGGGATGGGTCGAAAACCACTCAACCAATACAATTTAGATAAGTTTGGGTCATTATATTAACCTTATCTTTTAGTTTTAACTCTTAGTTAATTAGTTTGACACTTACCATGTCACTTTGTATTTTTATATTATTTAGTTAATAAACATACTATATACCTCAAAGAGACCCCAAGTGGTCCATTAATGATACCCCCATCATGATAGAAGTATCTTGGCTGATACTTAAATTTTTAGGAATTGAATATCAATTAATAATATAATATCTGTTTTAAAAACTCTTTTATGTCAATTTTGACACTATTTGGAAAATTGATTTTCGTGAAAATTATAACATAATGATTACTTCGATAAAAGTTAATTAAAGCATTCCTAACAGGTCATATTAACCTATAAAATTAGTGTAATTCATAAAAAGTCTCAAATTATATTTATTTAGGTATTTATAATATCAATTATTTTAATTTTTTACTATTATGGTAATTACTGCATCATCATTGTATCATAACTAAATTAAATTATATATTGTCTAAAAATTATAAATAAAATTTCATTATGTTGGAAATCTTGTTAGATTTATAATTAATATTTACAATCGAATTTAACTTATGTATAACCCTATATTTAAAATGTTTTAGTAAATAAACTTTGATTTAAAATCTTTTAACTCTTCTTTGAATTAAATAATAATAAATGTCCTAATCTAATCCAAGTGGACCTAAATGATAATATTTTATTCCTAAAGTTGTTTTTAGTCTAGATAAACTTGTTCAATAGAATTAGGACATGTGTTAGGGTAATATTAATATCATTTTTACCCTTAATTACCCTATTTACTTTTAATCGTGGTAAATAAAAGTAAAAAGTTACTATTCACCAAAAATTATTTTCATCTCGTTGAACCAAATTTTACTCCTTGATATTAACCGTGTCTCTCGGATTTTTGAAATTCCACTCACAGAAGCAGTAAAATTATGTTTTATGAAAAAATCAGTTTTTTAACTACCACTTAGTGGTTTCACTTTTCATCAAAAAATGAAGTTTTTCAGAAAAATACCAAAAATTCACCCTCGGCTAATTTCAATATTCCGAATCCAAAAATGAAGTCCATTATAAAAAATAAAATTTATAAATTTCAAAAAGTGGGTATTACTATTCATAATGTCTAGTTTGATTGGTTGTGGTGTGTTAGAACTCGATGTTGCGTACAACACACGCTATTGCATTATTCAAAGAAAAGCATACTGTGGAAGCTTGGGGTGTTACAACCACCCCCTTGGACAGCCCCCCACCCCTTTGGACAGCCCCCTAGATAGCCTCCACCCTGCTAGACACCCTTATCCAACCCCATTGGACACCCCACCCCTCCTGGACACCACCCCCACCCCCTACCACCTTGGACACCCCCTAGACACACCCACACCCTAGACACCACCCCCCATCCCCTTGGACAACACCTAGACACCACCATCTCCTTGGACAACCCCCCCCCCCCCCCCCACACACCCCTCTGTACTACCCCCTACCCCTTGGACAGCCCCCCACCCCGCTAGACAGCCCCCCCCCCACCCCCTAGGACACCCTCCACCCATCATAATAACCCTAGAACACATCGATTGCTATTAAAAAATCAATTTAAAAATGACCAAACATCCCTAATAATAGAAGGAATGAAGGAGAAGAAGAAGTGGATGAAGATGAAAAAAAAATAATAAAGGAAGAAGAATATAGAATAAGTAACATATTTAAGGAAATTCCATGGAATCCAAGAAAACCATGGGGCCTCCAATGGTTGATAAAAAATTAGAGAAAATGGAGTAAACCTAAGAATCAAATCAAATTTAAAATAAAAACATGGATGGAGAAAATCACAGAGTAAATCCTATCCTCATGGCACAATGGGGTCAGGATAACTACGCATCTTTGAAAACCACGACATGGTCTCCCCCATAACCCATAATTTTCTCATATTCAATGATAAGTCAAAATATATATAACCAAATTGAATCATATTGCAACACCCCTCATCTTTTCATAACACTTGAATCCCTAAATCATAGTGGAAACCTCAAACATAGACTGTACCAACCCCCTTGGACACCACCCCCATCACCTTGGACACCACCCCCATCCAATTAAAAAACACTAATAAATTATAGCCTAATATCCATGAAACAATACAATCATAAAATCATAATCTCATAAACCACGATGCAATAGTCCATCCCAACTGGCACTTATCCCCCACCCCCTTGGACACCCCCTGGACACCACCACCACCTTGGATAGCCCCCCTGGACACCACCCCCACACCCTTAGACACCCCCTGGACACCACCACCCCCTTGGAACCCCCCCCCCCCAACCCCCTGGACACCAACCCCACCCCGTTAAACACCACCTAGACACCACCACCCCCTTGGATAGCCCCACCACCCCTCTGGACACCACCCCACCCCTCGAACAGCCCCCACACCTCTAGATACCCCCCACCACCTTGGACACCCCCACCCCTCCTAGACACCACCCCCATTTCCTACCCCCTTGGACACCCCCTAGACCCCCAACCCTCTGGACAGCCCCCCAGACAACCCCCCAAACCCTCTGAACATGCCCCCACCCCCTTGGACAGCCCCCCCCCCCCCCCCCGACACACACACCCCTAGACTGCCCCCCCCCCCACACCACCCCCATGGACACCCTGGACACCCCCACCCCCAACCCTCTAGATAGCACCTCGAACCCTCTGGACAGCACCCCAACCCCCTTGGACACCCCCTGGACACCACCACCCCCTTCGAACCCCCCCCCCAACACTCTGGATAGCCCCCAACCCCTGTACACCCCCCACACCTCTAGACAGCACCCCACCCCCTTAGAGACCCCCACCCCTATTGGACACCACCCCAACCCCCTATCCCCTTGGACACCCCCAACCCTCTAGACAGCACACCCTGGACAACCTTGCAAACCCTCTGGACATGCCCCCACTCCTTGGACAGCCCCCCCCCCCCCCCCCGAACCCTCTAGACATCCCCAAAACCCTCTGGACAGTCGCCACACCCTGTACACTTCCCCCACCCCATTTAACATCCCGTGCACCCACATTTGACACCCTAACCCCCTTGGACAGCCCTTTCACCCCCAGGACACCCCCACCCCCTTTGACATCCCCTTGACACCCCCACCCAACTAGACAACCCACCCAACCCCCCTAGACACCCCCATCCACTTGCACAGCCCCTCACCCCCTTGTAAACCCCCTGTACGCCCACACACACATGATAGAACACACAAAAATCATAAACATGCATGATATCTCTTCCATATGTTTATTTTACCAGAAAATAATTTAGCATGGTATAGATGAACATTATGAAACTAACCATGATTGCAAGAACAAATAAAAATAACATCTCAACACATTAGTTTAGGGCATCGTGGAAAAAAACTGAAAAAGAGTCGTGTGAGGCTTACTTGAGTGTTGTGAGTCGACCAGATTAGTCTAATAGTAATAAATATGAAGAATGAAGTTAGAAAACGAGGATGGAGGGCACGACTTCGACGAATCGATTCTAGGTTTTCTGCACGAGAGAGACGAGTCGTAGGTCGCCCGATCGAAGAAAATAGAATGACTGAATACGGGGTGAGATAAATCATTTAAAAGATTTATCATGTCAGTTATTTAATAACCGCTATGATAAACTATTTTTTAAATGTTTATAAAGTCGGTTATTTAATAACCGACATATAAAACAATTTATCATGTCGGTTATTTTATGATCGACATGATATATGTCGCTTCATACCGAGATGATAAATTTTCTGAGATTGGCTTTATCACGTCAGTTTTTTAATAACTGACATGGTAAAGCACCAGGCTTTCCTTTATCACGTCGGTTATTTAATAACCACTGTGATTAATTGCACTAGATTTGATTTGCACGTCGGTTATACAATAACCGACGTAAAAATACTAATATCTGTATATTTTACATCGGTTATAAAATAACCGACATAAAATATGGATCCTGATCGATATATCATGTCGGTTATTTTATAAAGGATGTGATATATCGATCATTATAGCTTTGCACGTCGGTTATATAGAACCGACTTGAAAAATACCGACGTGTTAAACACTTTTTCCACTAGTGATCCTAGAAATCTATGTGGAGATAGAGACATGGTCCTAGAATACTCTCCATGATGGTGGTGTTTTTGGAATATGGTCTCCAACCATAAGGCCAAGTCACCCATCACAAATAGTTCCCTCTTGTGAGATATTTTGGGCCTTCCTTGATTATAAAAATTGTTTTGAAAACTATTTTTTTGGAATTGTGAAAGACGGTATCTTAGTGGTAATGGTTTTATTCTTGGAAAAATGGAACATGGATTTTTAAAATTAACTTTGAGGAAGGATCTAAAAAAATAGATTTTTATAATCAAAATCTAAAGGTTATTGAAATCGATTGTTTGGAAAACAGAAATTTATTGTAATGTGGGTTTGGATATTTCTTTTAAATTAGAAGGAATGAGTTGTAATCAAATTATTTTTGATGGAATGGGACTCATGGTATTTATATTTTAAAATTTTTTATGACTGATGTTTCAAAATGGTTGTTTCTTAGTGGTTGGTGGGTTTTGAAAAGTTTTGTAAATTTTGATGTGAGATTGTTTTTTTCCTTTGGTATTATATTTGGAGGTCTCATGTGTGGTTATGTGTGTAAATTTTCATTCTATAGAAAGGTTATGGGATAGTGTTGGAGTAATTTCATGTTTGTTTTTTAGATCCTGTTCTTTTAAATCTAAAGTAGGCTACAGAAGATTCCTTGAAGGCTTGATGTTTTGAGTTTGGACTTCATCTTGATGTGCATTCTAAGGTCTAAAAGTATGGTTTAACCTATTTTTATAAAGTTTTAAGGGAATTTGTTCATGATGAGGATATGTTATAAGTAGTGCATGCTGCAGATAGTCTTCCTACGATCTCTAGAAGCGGTGAAAGGAATTATAGTCATGAGATGGGGAAGAGGCCTGAAGTTGTTGGTGTTAATCGTGGAATTAAAATACCTCATGGTCTTTCTTCAACTTCATCTAAGAATAAGATCATGGTTTTTCATCAATGTGGCATGCAATATCATAAAAATTATCCATGTTTTCTTTCTCTAAAGACTTTTCATTCTTGTTGATACCTAGGTCACTTATAAATTTTTAGGGTGTTTTTAGGAAGCAATGTGGATCCAATTAATATGAGTAGTGTATTGAAATTGGATTGGTTTAATGTACCTTTTAATGTGTGTTTATTTGGTTGTAATGGTTGCATCTACTGGTGTTTTGCAGTGTTGAGTTCTCTTGATATTATAAAAGTGGATGTTTTGGGTCTCCAAAGAAATTTTTTATAATGGAAGTGTGTTTGTCTTTTGAATGTTCTAAACTCTTTTTCTCGTGAGTGGATGGGAATTCTATTATGTGTCAGATTATTTTATTTTATCATCTAAGCTAAATGGGATGTGGATTTTTCATCCTCTGATTTTCTATTTTGGGGGAAAAAAGGATTTGTGATTAGGGATATTCATACCCTAACTACATGAAAGAAGATTATTCAAACATTAGGACTCCACCCATAGGACCTAGATTGAAGCTGGTGTATAGTCACGAATCAAGGGTGTATGGGACCTCATTCTAGATTTTGTCTTTAGTGCAGGAATGGAGACTGTTTATGGTTTCCTATTCTAGCTCTTTTTTCTCCCTTGTGGTGGGGTTTTTTGATCGGTGTGGGGGAATGTTTCCATGTTTTCATGTTGGCCTATATTATCAGTTCAATATAATTAAGATATTAATGGTGGGAAGACCCTGTGGGTCTCGTTGAGAATTCTCTTGGGATTGATCAGTTCTAGTTGTTACCTAATTTTGGGAAATTTATTCCGGACTCCTGTGTTGATGCTGCGGTTTGGTTTTGGATGTTAGTCTGAATGAAGTTGATTTTTTTTGAGGTTGTATATTTCGAGTTTCATTTGGTTTGGGTGAATTTTGGGATTCATCAAAGCATGACCAGTGATCCTCTTTTAAACAATGTTTTGGAGGATATGTCTTGACTTCCTGTTGCTTTATGAGAAGTGGTATTGGTTTGTTTTTTTGTTTCAAGAAAGAGGCACATTTTCTATTTGGATGTGGTTGAGATGTTCTTGGTTTAATAGCTAAGATTATGAAGATGTATAAATCCTTATTCCTTGATCAATCAATTGGAAAATTTTATGGATTTTTGGGGGTAGAAATCATTATGGTTGTGAGAATTTTCGCACCCATATTTTTATTTTGGGCCTCTGTTCTAGTTTATCATTTTTTAATTTTGTTTTTCTCTCATGTTCAGGGTGTGATGGGTTTAAATTTTTTGTTGTATAGTGCCTTTCTCATGTTTTATAGTTTTCATTCATGATTAGAAGAAACTATAAAGATCAGTCCAAGAAACTGTGCCACTTTGGTTTGGTGTCTGGTGTATGGTGCATGGTATGTGCACAGTTTATCAACTATGTGGAAAGCATGTGGGAAGGATCCATGTCAGGACAAAATCATTTCACATGGTCAGTACACTGTTTCTAAGCCATGCAGCCTAACCATGTAGGGTTCCCTATGTGTTCAATGAGGGGCGCACAGTTTGGTAAATTGTGCGAGCATCCTAGGTCATTAAAAATGTCGAATTTCTTTTCCCCCCTCTTTGGGTTTTTAAACGCAATCTACCATAGACTTCCTCTTAGATTTTAAGGCCTTAGGGGTTATTCCCCCATTTTCTCTAAGCCTCCTCCTTCCACCCTTGGTGTGGATATAAGATTTCATCAAGTTTTTGGTGTAGATCATCAAGGTAATCTCCCCTCTTCTTCTCTATCTTCTTTACTCATTTGATTTTATATTGAGATAATTTTATCCCATGGTCATGTAGATCATGTTATATGTTTCACTTAGATTATTTTTGTTGTTTTTCTTTTTAACATTTCCTCTTGGTTTCACATTCCTTATTATACCTTTGTGAGGTTGTTTTGGGTGTGTGTTGTTGAAGAATCGTGAGTTTGTGGTAGGTCTCCCTTTGCACATACCTTTTAAATTTAAGAATCAATGGTTTCATTCTTTTCACACCTTTATTAAATACTAAACAATTAAGTGCGATCTTGGAAATAATTTTTTTGTGAGAAATGGTGATTCTTCCCTGTTTTTTATTAAATGGATTAGTTTTATTAAATGTTGCTCACAAAGTTATTGATAAAATGTTTAATTGACTTTTTTGAGTGATTTTTGATAACTAGATCATGGATTGGCATAATAAATATTTTTGTGACATCTAAATAGTGGTTTTTGGTTCATCAAATGGATTTATAAATGTTTGGGACTTGAAAGTGGTGTGGATTTAGTTCGTTGAAAACGTTTTGGCATGTGATGGTGATGTGTGGCCCATTTGGAATTTTGAAAAAAGTGGTTTTGGTTTGTACATATTGTATGATTACTCAAATGAGATTTTGTAAAATGATTGTGAAATGGTAAAGGGTGTGTTTCAAATTTTTTTTTGGAAATACAGATTTGATTCTTTGAGAAATAAATAATTGAGGCTCATTTGGATGTTTTTTGAAACTTGTGAAAATGATACTTATGAAAAATCTCCTTGGATAGTCATCTTGCCAGGTGTATATATATATATTGAAAGGGTGGGACTTTCTAGTTGTAGAATCTTTGTGACTCTTTTACTTTGTGTGTAATGGGGGTCCTCAGTGTGGACTCCTTTATGATATATGAGTTTTATGGAAAGATATTTATCCTTGGGGTTACTCGGGTGTTTCAGGTTGTGTGAAATATTATTATTATATATGCGCTTGTTAGTGGATTATTGGTTGGCATCAGTTGGCTCAACCTCTTCATTACATATTTAAATGGGAACCTAGTATAGAGAGTGAATTTTATAATAATGATTGTTGCACTATATTAGGTCACATAGTTTCTAATAGACCGTAACATGTGGATATATTGAGTTTTATTGTAGGGGATAGTTCCCATAATTTTATAATAGGTATGGTGATATCAAGTGGATGAGGGTTTTTTATGTCATCGACTGAGGCATGCTTTCCAAGATGATTCAACTTGTATTGGTATGTTCTAGATTATTTTTGAGCTCCTAGGTTTCACCCATGACTATTGGTACTAAGTTGTTTGAGGTTAATGATTGTGATGTGTTGTGGGTCAGATACTATTGTGTGATATTTTTTCATTTCCCCTGTCGTGTGATTGTTTTTCTTACTTCTTGAGCAGTGCAGCTTTACAAAAAAAAGTGATGAAATGTTTTCAAGTTTTTTTTTTCTGAAAAATGGTTTTTCGAATCATATAGAATCTTTCTTCCCATTATAAATGAAATGTAACCTTTCACTTTAAATTGCTTGTGTCTCATCTTGGATGGGATTGTGGTTTGAAATGGTTAAAAGGGAAATGGGTCATGATTGGTTTTAAAGTTTTAAAATTCGTGGAAAATCTTATTTTCATATATTATATTTAAAAATTAATATTGGTGTTTCTTATATTTTAAAGGATGTGCATTGGGAATAGATTTTTTTGGCATGCCTACTGATTTTTGATACTCATACCCACATTTATTTCTTATTTTTATCCCTTGGTGTAGGTTTCAGCTTAATTTCGATCATCATGGGTGATGGTTGGTCTTGGTATTAGAGAGTGGCCCTTAGGGACACATGGAGACATTGTGGTCATTTTGATTAGTTAGTTTTTGGCTGTATAGTTTTGTTATATTTTTAGTTATGTATAAATGATGTTCATTTTGGAAATATATTTATACTTGGGATACACTATTTATTTTCATTGTTCAATTTATTTATATTGGATGAAATCATTTACTTTGTTTCTATATTAATGCATGGAACTAGTTTTCAGCACATGGGGATCGGGAACACCCTCCAAGCCTTGCCACAAATTGGCTCAGGTGACCAGTTTAGGGTTAAACCGATTTCGTTTATTATATACATTATTTAAATGAGTAGTCAAAATTTTGTTTTTTCTTGAGTAAAAAAATGTAAATGCGGAGAAAGGATTTGAGAATGGTTGCATGTATGCTCTATTTAAAACTTTAAGAAATCATTAACTCCATATTCATAAAGTTTTTTCAAATTATTAGTATGCATCCATTTTGAAGGAAATGGGTAATTGAATTTATCTCCATCTTCATACTCTTTAACTACATATACACCTATGTTGCTTGAACTAATCTGAGAAATATTCATCCCATACCAGGTACTAGTTATCATTTTGGATGACTACTTATTACAGTAGTTCCTGAAATATAGAGGATATGGGGAATGAGTCTCAAGAAACAAATTGTAATAATAATTTTTTTGAGAATTAAAGCTTGTGGGGATGAAAATTGTCTCCATAAAACTTTTAAAATTACCACATCTTGATTAAAATTCCAAACCGTATTACAAAATGACAAAAATTCCCTGACACTACCATGAAAACAAAAACTCATCCCTACTAAGCTGAACTAACTCTAATCTATGTTACTAGTTATTTTCCCTCACTTGTATCTTAAATATTAGATCTCTATATCCACTAAGGTTCATGTGCAGGGTGTGAGTATAAAATTAAACAATTAAATACTAACAGGGCCCCAAAAATATACAACCATTAATATATTTTAGTATATGTTCAAAGTAGTAACACTCAAAATACACATGTAAGTCAAGTAATTGTGTACTAGCTATGAGACCATGATAATCAAATGTACCAACTTTATTTCATACACGTGAATTATATTAATCATACCATAAGTTTATACATTGGATATTCCCTAAAATTCAAATCATTTCACTAATAAGAGGTTAAATTTTGAATCATAAGAGGAGCAATAATTATCTATCTCCCTCTAGAAATAATTACATCACAAGTACCTTCAGATTTGACATCAAACCCCTAGCATCCAAGACTAACCCTTAGGGATAACCATCACATGTACTTATTGCATCCTAATAATGAAATTGGCATAACATAGCCATTTTTTTATGGGAATTTGAAATATGGGTAAGTCACAACATAATTGGTTCCCTTAGGAAAGAACCACACAATAGGTTCCACAATACATTAGTTAAACTTAACTTCTAAAAAATCATAAATAAAAATAAACAACAACAAAAATGTCACATAATCCTCACCATAGCCCTTGACGAATCACTAACATGTATACAGTAACTCACATTATAATATACCATACTTATCTCTCAAATAATACCCATCATATTCTAATATATGATAATAATTATTTTTATCGCTTCCACCCATGTATTTCTTGTAGAAAAATATTTTAACCACACATTGAGAGGTATATTAAATATAATTTCAAATAATTTCAAGATATTATTCAAGGAAAATATTATAATGAAATATTTATCAAAATTAACAAGAAAAAAGTTACATATTAATTTTAATACAATAATTTCAAAAAAATACAATAGATAAAAAATTCATAGACAAGTAAGAAAAAAAATTAGTTAAAAAAATAGAAAAAATGTTTACAAAGATAAAAATAGAGACATATTAAATAAAAGTCACAAAAATTTTCCATTTCCTAAAATTATAATGTCTATAAAAAAATTATATATAAATTTGTATTGGTTAATTTTATAATATAAAGATTATTAAAACCATAATTGTGTTTGATTACAACAAAATTATTTAAAGAATATATTTATCCTACAAACATATATATATTATGAACCATTTTATATGACAAATAAAATATCAAATACATATATATAAAATATAACTAATCTGGTATCACAAATACCAAATTCTTTAATTGAATAATAAAATATAATAATCACCTAAATATTTCTATTATCGAAGTTTTAGTACTAAATAATTGATCAAGATTCTATATAAATCACTTTTTCTCAAATATAACATAATTAAAACCTATAACTTATTATTTCTAAAAAATAGGTTTATCCCATGTATACTCTAAACCCACTCATATTAAAAAATAACCTAAATGAATTTTTAATTATGGATTCTAACATATTACATTTAAAAAATATAATTCACTTTCCACCATAGCATACCACCAACCACAATATAATCCCAACAAAACACTTTTCCATTTAACTAACTTTAATTTATAAATTCATTTATGGTAAAAATTACCACAATCATAAAAATAATATAATAGTACTAAGTATCACTAAATTTTCATATATTTCACACAAGTTTAACTTAACACTTTTAATAATTCTTCCATGCAGAATATCATAATATCATTATTCAATAATATATTTAGCACTTGAAATTATATCAGATTTATATTCAAATTGTGTATGAATAACAAAATATTTTCAAATGAATGAAAATATACTGGAACCATCGTAAAATTGTACCATTTTATGTCATAAGAACAACCTATATTTATTCCTTCTACTATATCCCCCGAGAAACAAAAATAATCCAATATTAATTAATAAAAAATCCTCATATATCATTCTATGAATTTTTTTGGAGAATATTTTCTCAATAGACACACTTATATTCTTAATTATACATATTGTCTCGAAGTTTTTTTCATCTTCACGTACATTTCATAATATGGAAAAAAGATTCAAACAATTAAAATCACCACTATCTAAGGTAACAAGAAATAATAATGGAAACCTCACGAAAATCACCATAAATTGGAACAGCGGATCATGATACAGTTTGAAGTGGTCTCATATGAAGCAGGTTTGAGTTAACAAAATAGGGTTGGCATAGTGTAGGTATTGGTAAGTCTATGATAGAGAGAGGGATGAGATGAAGGGTTTGTCATGGTTAGGAATATTGAAAAAATGCAAACTATGGAACACAAACAAGAAATCAATGAGAAATCAAAATGATAAAAAAACGCACATTGTATTATAGACTTTATTCGTATGAGAGAACATAGAGGAGTAGCACCGGCAATAGAGGATTTCTATGAGATCTTGAGAATTGTGACTGAATGAGTCATGGTTAGGGTTCTTTTAAATAGATCGGGGACACTTTTATGAGTGATTGCAAAGACAACTGATAAAAAGAATCTTTACCAACACTAAAACTATATCACTGATAAATGATTTATAATTATAATTATAAATAAAAAATTAAACATATTTATAAAATTATATATTTTTTTATTGTAATTTTATAATTATTTAAAAATATAATTATTTATTTATAATTAAAATAATACTTTTTTTTGAATATATATATATAATAATAAATTTATAATATTATATATATATTAAATAGACATTTATAAATATATTTATAATTATTTATTTATAATTATAAATATTTTTATATCATTACATATATTTATATAATTGTTTTTATATTTCATAAATATAGTAAATACATTCCTTTTTTAAATATATTTACTATAACTTTATAATTATAAATATATTTATATCATTATAAATATATATATAATTATATATATATATTTAATAAATATATAAAATATAAATATATTCATTATTTAAATAAATTTATTATAATTTTATGATTATTTAAATATATAATTATTTATTTTAAATATATGAATAATACATTTTAAAATAATAATATTTATATATTTATGTAGTTGTATATATAGCCCCCAAGGTGCATCTTAGTGGTAGCTTCCCCTATGGGTCTTGGGGAGGTCTCGAGTTCGAGTCTCATCGAGTACATCCTTGCATTATATGTTTCCTTCTTTTCTTTTTAATGTAGCCCCCTTTCCCCGAATAAACTGAGGCTTCAACCCCAACAAATATATATCGTATATTAATTATTTAAAAAAAACTTATTATAATTTCATAATTATTTAAATATATATAATTAATTATTTATAATTATATAAATACTTTTTATAAAAAAAATTTTATTTATTAATAATAATTATAAATATATAAATTTATAAATATTGTAAGCATACATTTATAAATATATTTATTTACAAATATTTATTTACAAATATTTATTTAACATTATTGAATAATATATAATCTAAAATACATGAATCTAAAAAATGAGTAAAATTGAATAATTAAAAATGAGTACACTTAAAAAATATTCAAAATATGGATAATTTTTATTAATAAAATATAAATTATTAAAAAATTATAAATATATATATATATATTTAAGTAATGATGAATAAATATTTTAAATACTAAAACATAGTAAATAAATAAATAAATAAATGATAGAAAATTATTGCATTCAAAAATAAGATAAAAAATAAAAAAAATGAATAAATAATACCTAACAATAATAATATTAAAAATCAATAAATAAAATAGAACTATTAAAAACATAATATATTAAATGTATCATGTTATAATTTTTTATAAAAGTGAGGCACAACGTCTCTTAAATAAAAATAAAAAATACAGTATAAAGTACAATTGAGGAACAATAAAAACAAAAAAAATACCAAAAACAATAAATTAAACCGCTCACGAATGAGTGATAATTCTCTGGTGAATGATGTTTACACCCAATCCATAAGGATGTCATCCTCTACTCCAAATTTTTACTTGAAGCCATGGGCCACCTTCATCATCTGGGAGTCTGGCATCTATGGCATCCACTTTCCCTTCCACTTCAGCAACCTAATCGTTGTGTTGGTGTCCTCCTCACTATTGCTTGACGAAAACAACTCAACGGGGTTATGAAAACAAACCTTAAAACTATATTTACCCTTCACATGTTGTCTACCATAAAATACATCATCCTTCACATCCCATTTTTCAATACCAAGAACAATGGATAAGGTAGTGGCCACCTTAGAATGTGTTCCCTGCTTAGGAGTTGAGATCATTCCATTATCCTACACAAAAGTAAAATCCAATCCACCAATTGGAATCTTATGTGCATCATCTTCATCATTCTCCATGTAATAATATAAAACACCAAATGAGAAAGCTGACTTCTCATTCCCTTTTGCATGTCTAAAACCAAGGGTATGGGAGAATCTGCCTTATGATTTTTTCCCTTCTCGAGAGAGATCAATCTAGGAACTTAAATTGAATTTAGAACCTATCCACTAGCAGGATTCATGGGTGAACCACTATCAGTACTTTTTGAGGTAGAATATGTCATTGTTACTGAGTTAGATTTCTTCCTACCAACAATAGGTTCAAGGACCATCCCAAGTCCCTGATGTGATGAATCATTACAAGCATGATTTATTTGGGTTTCCCACTTCCCATAACATGTATATTGTCATGAGTGCTTGACATAGAGAGTATAACAACAATATTTGAAGACTCCAAACCTTGAACAAATTCGAACACCAGGTCAAATTGAACCATTAGTTCACTAATAACAGTATCCCTAATTGGTTGTATTTCACAACCCGAGTTACTTAGTTATTCTTGCTTATTCATAGATTAAGATTCACACACACATATATTAATTTTATGATCAGTGTTAGGAAATAATGTTTTCAGATACTCATTATCAAATATCATAATACCTAAAGAAGCCCTCTCCATAGTAGGGGCATAAAAATATTTCACAGGCGATAGGATGAAATTTTTTTTAAATTGGACTTCATTAAAGTAGAAACATCTACTTTCATTTTCAATTTTCTCTTTTTGTAGAAATAATTATCTACACCTACAAAAAAATTAAATTCCATGTCATCCTGAGCTTTAATCACTATCATAGCTTAACGATCATCAGATTATTCTCCCACATACTCATCAATTATGTCCTTACTTAATGCATCTTTAAAGGAAGATCCCTCAATGGATACAAGTCTCTCCTCTGAAATTTCATACCAAGATAAAGGGATTTTCCCATACCATTGAAAAGGTTTAAAAAATAGAATAGACTGAAGGAGTAGATATAGCTCCGGTAATAGGAGAATCTATGCATCAGTATTTCAAAAAATATTCATGATGAGTCCTGTCGTTAACCTGAGAAGATCCTTCATCAAACATAAACTATAATTTTGGAGAACTAGTAGCCTTGAAAGTAGGTAAAATACTAGCATTATCTAAAACCTAATTCTATATATGAGAATCAATGTTTTTTAGAGTCTCTCGATTTTCTAGCTTCTAACAGTGGGACACATCATAACCACAAATCTGATAAGTAGAGAAAACCATATCACCTCTACATGTAGACTTTGATTGACCAAAAATTATATATGAATAAAAAAATGGTGGTATATTTTCAAATTAAATTCTATTAGTGATATCATCTTGTGGAGTAGAAAGAAAAACCTTATTAATCCATGTATAAATTAAATCGATTTCCACCAAAACTCATGCATAATGACTAATACTCTCCATTTTCATGGCATTTTCCATCAAAATTGGAATTCCAATCATAGAAGTAATGTCATAAAGAATCTCAAGATGCCATAATACCCAATTAAGACCATGAATTTTTATCTAGACATGATCACAAGTATCATTAAAGTCATTGAGGTTTAAATTTAACTTCCAGTAGTAAATTTTCAATGTTCCCGGATAAAGATACACTGACCTTAAACACTGGGCTCTTCCTTTAAAATCATCCAAAATGAATAAGATGTGGAAAAAACCACGCCCAAGTTAGAATAACTCAAAGTCTGTGAAGCCCCAAATAGAATCTAATCTAGGGACAAGATCCATTACTTTCTAGGGTTTTGAACCTTTCATCTAAGAAATACATACAATAATTGAACACCTGTATAGATCAGTCCATTATAATATGGAATCATCAGAGTCAGATAATTGTATTGTGGATTCATTCTAGATAATTCTATTCAAAGCACAATTCATAAGTGAGGAAAATGATCCTCCCAAAAAATCAGAGAAAGAAGAAACCCCTTCATAGTCACCTCATCAATCCCTTTAATCTCCTTTGAGGAAAATGATTTCTATAGAGGAATTTGATGGAATTGTACATTCAAGTAGAGATTATGGATTCATAGATTATCTAGGGTAGCTTGATCACTGGGGGTGGTGGGGGTGACCTCTCCCTTTTCGTTATTCCTCTATCCCAAATGTGTCATGTTATAATGAAATTCTAAAATATAGTAAAATTTGAATCAATTACAAAAATATTAGGTGTATGTGTTTCTATATAATATTTCATTAATTGCGTAAATATTTTTATGTGTGTGTTGTTTATAAAAATTCATTAATTATGCATATTTATTTAAAATCAATGTAACACATGATGATAGATATATGTTAAATTAAAAAACCAGATACCATTAAAAATTAATAAGACATTAATATGTTTTTAATTATTACAATTTATTCATTTTATATATATTTATATTTTATATATATTATTTATTAATATTTATAATTAATATATATATATACTTAATCATTTTTATTAATAATTGTTTCACTAATAAATTTTTAAATAATTTATTCTTTTATTCATTTATTCTTTTTTGTTTAATTATTAAAATTTATTAATATTTTTTAATTATTACAATTTAATCATTTTATTCAATATATACTATTTATTAAAATTTAAAATATATATATGTATATTAAATTTATTCATATTTATCAATAATTATTTAATTAATAAAATGATTAATATTTTTCTTAATTTACCCATTTTTTATTTTTATTTGTTTAATTATTTCTTTTTATTTATTTTAAATATATATATATATATAATGTATAATATTTATTAATTTTAATTATATATATATATATATATTAAACAAAATTCATTTTTATCAATAATTATTTAATTGACATAATTGTTAATAGTTTTTTAATTTTTATTTGTTTAATTATTTCATTTTATTATGAACCTTTATCAGTGCTAAAATAGGGACAATAAAGGCTACCTTTTATTAGAACTAAAAATAAAGCACTGATAAAGTTACCTTTTATCAGCTCTTTTTTTAGCATTGATAAGCATTGCCTTTAATTAGTACTTTTTTAGCACTGATAATGGTCGCCTTTATCAGTGCTTGTTTCTATCGTTGATAAAGGTAAGTGACGTTAAAGGTCTATTTTGTAGTAGTGGTTTAATATGGATCTTGGGCCTTGGGAAGAAGACCTACATATCGTGGTTATAAAAGGAATCAAAGTTCTCATAGTTCATTATATCAGGACTTACACACTGAGGTTTCCCTTTGGATGTTTAATATGGACCTAGGGCCTTGGGAAGGCATCATATATATCTGGGTTATATAAGGAATTATAGTTCTCCTATTTTTGTTTGATTAGGGATTACACATTGTGGTTTCCCTTTGGATCTTTAATATGGTGCTCTATCCTTATAAAGGGGTCCAACATATCCTAGTTATAGTAGGAACGAGTCTCATCATAGTTTGGTTTGATCAGAGCTTACACACTGAGGTTTCCCTCTATATGTTTAATATGGAGCTTAGCCCTTAGAAATGCATCCTACGTATCCTAGTCTTAGAAGGAATTAGAGTCATCATATTTTAGTTTTATCATGGATTACACACTGAGGTTACCCTTATATATCCAATGGATAATATTATCATACCCTGGGATATCTACTTGATACGGCCTGATTGTCTTCCTAATATGTCTAATTGTCTTCTTAATATGCTTGGGGATGTCTAACATGTTCTGGTGATGTCTGTACATGTCCTGAGACAATCACACAATCCAGTTTGACTTGTCCATAGTACGTGGCATGAGTTGGATGTTATGTTTAGAGGCCATCACATGATCAAGATTGACATGTTTAGAGGGTGTTGCAATACCTGGCCAAGTATATATGAATACAACCACATGATCTAGGTTAACATGTATAGAGGGTGTGTTGATGATCCTTTCCGTCACAGAGTCTAAATGAATGAAAAGGGAAATACCTTGAACAAAAAAGATTCATCCTTTGAACAAATATCAATAATTGGAAAAGGAAGGAAGAAGAAGAACATTGCACAAAGGTCGCGCAAGTATACTTGCGCGCCGATGTTGGTCGCGCAAGTGACTTGCACGACGATGTTGGTCGTGCAAGTCACATGCGCGCCGATGTTGGTCGTGCAAGTGACTTGCGCAACCTAAGTGATAACTTCCCGGTAACCGCCCGGGGTCTTCTCCTGCCTATAAATAGACCATGTGGGCTCCCCATTCGAGGGGAATTTATTTCCAGAAACTCGGATTAAAGCTCTCGACGCCCAAGTCTCTTCTCAAAGCTTCGGGAACACTTCTAAAGTAATTTCTTACCTAGAACGGAAGATCTAAAGAGATGAAGGAAAGCCTAAGTGTTGAAACTCATCAACACTTGCGCGCCTGAGTGGCCAGCCCTTAAGGGAAGTGGCCACAATTGCACGTCGCCTTACTCCTTCGATAGAACTTGCGCGTCCCTTTTCTGGAAGAACCTCAAGAGGATTATAAAGGCTTTAATAAAGAGTCGCTCATGTATTTCAATGCTGGTTGAACATCGCGCAAGTACCCCACACATGTTGTGCAGGTATACCTGTGTGACCAATACTTGCGCGCCCACGCAGTACCTGTGTGCCTTCCAAGACTTGCATGACCCTTCTTTTTTGGGTGCCCATCTTGCCCATTTTTACCCCTATTAAGCCATTACACCTTTCCTATTCAATATTCGGTCTTCAAGACACTCTTCAAATCCATTTATGGAATGATTTATTGATTTTACTTCCTTATCTGAAAGGAATTATGTGGAATATCTCTCAAAACTAAGTGATTTTTACATCTTTATGTCACTAAAAAGTGAGAGTTCATTCATTCAACCTCATCCTTTAAGATGAGAGAATCCATAACCTGGGTCTCATTTTCCGGAATAATCCCCAGTTATAAGTCCTTTAACCTGGGATTCCTTTTCAGGAGTAAGTCCCAGTCATAATTTTTGGGCTTCCTTTTCAGGAGTAAGGCCCAAGTCCCCTAACCCGGGTTTCCTTTTCAGGAATAAGTCCCAGTCATAATTTTGGGCTTCCTTTTCAGGAGTAATCCCCAAGTCCCTTAATTTCTCTTTAACCAGTCCTAATTTTCGTTTGATCTGAGAGTCCTTCTCAGGAGTAAAACCCAATTATCAATCCTCTCCTAATTTGGGTTTCCTTTTCAGGAATAAGTCCCAATTTAGAGTATTCAAATCTCCATGAAGCACATATACCTTTATGGACCCTGTTCCTGGATTTTCTCCCTAAAGTAAATCCAAAGCTTCATTTATTTGTGCAGTCATACATACATAATCCCCAAACCATTTATTATTATTACATCCTTCATGGACCAATTGTCTATTTTATTACCAATACCTCTTGTTTCTCACACCGAGAATGACTCACGTGAGCTTAGAGGGTAAAAGTAATTATGACATCCTTCTTTGAGCCATCAATCATAACCATCATACTCCCTTACTCGAACTACGTGGGTTCTGATTCATTTTCCAAAACAAAGGATACGTAGGTATCCCATCTACGGGTTCGATCCCAACTCTGAAATAATTCATGTCCTTCTGAATGACAAAAAACTTCAAGTGCCCCACTGAGTGGCTTTAAAACCAGCCTGTTCATCATAATTACCAAGAGAAATTTATATAAATGTTTTGAAGGATACCATTGACCAAGAATTTCTAAATAGATACAGATGATTCTCTATTGATGCAGAACCTCGAATACATATAAAAGATTCTCTAAAATTTCTTGCATATTTAATCATTGATTGTCAAAACTTAAGGAAAGAACATTTTATACTTGGTAATATAATAAGGATTCACGAACATAACTTAAATCTATAAAGAGAGTCCCGGAATAGACAATAATTCCCCTAAAAAAGGTGTGATGAGTCTGACCTCCCATCCTCTCGACCAATGAAAATTCCTAAGCCTCATCAGTTCACAAACTAATGAAGCACCTACCTTTGGAAAGTAGGTCCAAATGGATGTGGAATCATTGGATGTTTCTGGTTCTACGAACAAACCCGTTAGAAACTGATCAGAACGTTTGAATCTCCCAATCAGGAGGTTATCCCCGAATTCTGAGGGAAACAAAAAATGGTGAACCTGATGTGAATCCTTAACCAAATTAAAATGATGTTTTACCTATTTGTTAAGCCCCTATTTTAAACTCAATAAGAGGGCTAACAAAAACAATCATTGACATGTGTGCTCATCCAAAAGATGAAGTGGATGAATTTATCTTGATTACGAATGTTATATCAAACAGGCACTCTTTTCCAAGATCTTCTGTATTTCCATAATGGCTGCTCTCAAATTCACACTTGTGAATACAGCTGCTGCAAATAGCACTGCTGCTATTCCTACTGGATCATCATCTGCTCTAAGGATGACATCACCTACTCAGCGTCTTCAATGCTGGGTATTAAATGCGCTGGTTAAGGAGTACCGTCAACACAGTACCATCCCAACTATGGAGGCTTCCTGATAGGCCATCCAAGTGAACAACTCACACAGGTCGTCCGAACAACGACGACCAGTGATCAAGAGGCAGGCGATGCTGACTACCGTCTCCAACCGTTTCGGGTCGTTATCCCCGGAACGCAATTTCCATTCGCTCCCTTACTCCGAGGAAGTGAATGATCAGGTACCTCAGGAACTTAATTCAATAAGACAGGAGTCCTTCCCAAGGGATCCCATCAACAATCTCCACCAGACTCGTGCGGCAGTGCACCCTCAACATGATGAGGGTACCGACTCTAGTTGTTTGGCTCAGGTTCCTCGAACCCGAGCAGGCAAGACGAACCGCCAGAGGTGGAATCTGGTTAACAATGGGCAGGTTCTCATCCCAACCATCTCTGGAGAAGTCCACCAACCTAACATGGTGGCGAACAATGAGCAGGCACACACACCTACCCGTTTTAATTCCACTATCCAGCAGACTTGTCTGGCCGCATCACGCCAATCCCGCCAGGCAATTCCGGCGGAGTACTATAGGTAGGAACATATAGCTGCTTATACATCATTAGTTAGTCAGTAGGCTCGCCTGACTACATATGATGGATCTCGTCAACCGTGTTTGACGAAGTGTAATCATCAGGCACATACACCTGTTAATACTAATCAAGCCTACCAACAGTCTCTCTTGGTAGCGCACGGAGAAGTTAGTCGGAAAGCTTCGACGACAAATAGGAGGAAGAATCAACTCTTTGCCCCCACACTTGAGTACTGTCAGGATTCAATGACAGGAAAAGGAGGACAGGAGCAGGCACATACACCTACTCCAAGCCCGGAATGGACATATATCCCTGTTCCGGCAGCTGAAGTCACCAAGCATATTTTGTCAATGGTGAAAGAGCCGAAGAAAATTCCTGCTCATATTCTGGATGCTTGCCAGGATATCATAACAGCTTCAGCATCATCTCAGGGAAAGACACATAAATATATCCCTAGCAGTGGAGTGACACATCAACGATTCACTCCGGAACAGACACACACATCTGTTACAGTCCAAGAGGGTTATGGGGCATACTCCCCCATATCATATGGACAACCAAGTTAGGCACATACACTTGATTTGAGTAAAGATCATCAGCCTAACCTGACCATCTTTCCAGATCAGGCACATACACCTACTCAGAGCAACCACTTTCATCAACAAGTGGTTTCCAAAGTGAGTAAGAAGGCATCTAAGAAAAAGATCCGCCCAGCACAGTAAGGAGATCAAATTCCAATCTGTAACAAGGCTTTGCTAGATGTTGGAGTTCATGAAGCCCTCAAACATTTATCTGTTGAAATTCAAGATTCTACTCCCTCAGTTCCCAATAACGGGAACATTAATTCCGAAGGTCTTCAACAGACACTTCCTCATGAAGTCTTTCTTTGTGACAATTCGGTCAATCTTGAAGTTTCGTCTTCAGATGAGAGCCATAGGAACCCTCTGTGTGGTCAGAAGACCAATGAGCAAGAGATATCATCTTTTTCTGTAACCCATTATGGTGGTCCTCCCCATGATGATGAATTTCGTTGCGAAAGTCCTCTCTGCAGTAGTAATTCACATTGCCTAGAAAATACTTCAGTGGACAATGTAGTGCCGAGAAAGCCCTCTTATCTTGAGGCATTTTCAAATGTAAAACCAGTCATGTCTGATGCTTTATCGCTATCAAGTGAAATACTTTCTCAATCAGAAGATAGCCCAGGGTGTAGGTCATTCTCTGAACCACCCCTTAGTCATGCATCTTCTAGTTTTATCAACGATCTCTCTACCAATCTTGTTGAATCCTATGAAGCAACAAGGAAACACCAACTCTGGTCAAAACGGGTAGAAGAATCTTCATTTAATGATGAATAGGAAATGCTGAACATGAGGAAAAAACTGGAAAAAAGTGAGGTACCGGTCATGTTTTGGCCTTTGGCTGACTCCCAGTATGACATTCCAAAAATGTTGACGGAAGATGAAGTCCATGATATTCATCTTAACATATGGATAACTCTTTGTCAATTTAAGAAGAAAGTATTATCTTATGATGAATATGAAAATCATCTTAAGATAATAGAAGGGCTGCAACGTCAGATTGATTTGGCATCTCTATCAGTCTCTCAGGATCCGAAGGCTGAAAAGCAGCAGAGAACCCTTCAACGTTCATGCCTTAGCGCACTAAGAAAATTGCGTCAGTTAATTTCCAATACCCCATCTGGTGTTCATATCAGAGGATGAGGTGTTCACAGAGCACTACATTTCACAGTGCTTTCCAGTCAGCAAAGCCCGCCGAAAATGGTCTCAGGAAATGTTATTGCCCATGGCCGGCCATAGTCAATGGGCTTTGTTTGTAATCAAAAGATTTCTCAAGAACAGGCTTCAACTAGTTCCTCTCAAAATCAAGCATATAGAGAACAATTTGTTCAATTTCTCCTATATCAAGCAGGTGAGAATATTGCACAAGCCTCTCGTATGGAGGAAAAACATCATCAAATGACAGAAGTTTCGGAAATCATCCGACGGTCTATTGAACCAGGTGATAAAAGTGGATACAGGTTAATGCATCCAGCTAATTTCCGAACTAAGATTCGCAAGATCAAGAGAGCTTTTAAGAAGATCTCAGACATAGCATGTCAAAAGCCACCCATCTTGTCAAACTGGGGACTCTTTAACTCATCCCTCAGAATCAACAAATGGGATTCGAGGAGTTGAGCGGAAACAGCAGGAACATCCCTAGTTCACGAGACTGGGGACACATTCAAATCATCAATCCCCTCCTCAGAGAATGTCAGTCTTTTCTCGATTGGGGAAGAAGCCCCAAGAGGAATGAAGAGCCAAATTATCAGGAGATTCCCTCCAAGTTATAGCTCGTCAAGAAGTTCCTAAAGGATTGAATCAAAAAAATGCAATGTCTCATCAAAGACATGAAAGAAGACAATATCATAGAAATTTTGATAAAAGGGATGTGATGCATTATGCATCAATCAATGTCATCAATGCCGTTGTTTCTAATCCTCTAGAGGAGGCTCACTTAGGGGACTCAGATGAAGAGTGTCCTGCTCAAGAAAATGTATTCACCGATACAAATGAAGAAGGTGTGCGTACACGAAGACAAAGGATTACTCAGAACCTTGGTAATCCACTTTCCTCTCTCCAAAAAGTATCCAAAAAAGGAGGGGAAAGAATCAGGTTTCATATCCTTCCTCTGGAGAAGTTCAATCGCTCTCATTAGAGCAAAGGTTTGCACAATAGGAGGATGAAATGAAAGAATTAAGAAGGTTGAATGCAGAACTACTTTAGAGTAGTCTTCTTCTTAAGAATGCTGGAGTCTGACAGCCGAAGGAATTTGTTGCAGCTACTGAGATGGATCAGGAATATCCTCCTTTATCAGTACACCCTCAGAGGTCTAATCCAACGGGTCAAGCGCAACAACGGTTGGCAGTACTACCATCAGTTGCAGCACCAACCACCACATTTGTCCAAGCTCTATTCATTGCACCTACCCAAGACCAAATTCAACCGGATGTTTCTCAAAACTTAATAACTACTATTGAGTCATTAACCGCTCGGTTAGAAACTATAGAAGGGAAACGAGTGCATGTTCAACCAGAAAAGAAAGTTTACCCTAAATGGGTATATTCAATTTCTCCTCCATCCAGTTTTGGAAACCATGTTTTCCCTGCTTTCAATGGATCAGGCGACCCCGAACAATATTTGACACATTACGTGTCTTGTTGTGATCCTATGATGGGAACTCCATAGAAGCAAGAAGCAGTGAAACTCAGATGCTTCTTGCGAACCTTGAAAGGACCAGATTTTGTCTGGTATACAATCTTTCAATCCCAGTCAATCATCGGATGGGAGGATCTTTGCCAAAAATTCCTTCTTCAGTTCTGCTCAACTTTGCCAAAAACGACAGTTTTCAATCTTACAAACTGCAAGAAAAGGGAGAATGAAAGATTCTCTGATTTCATTGCTCGCTGGAAGGGATTAACATATTCCCTGAGTTTAGCACTCCCTCAGGAGGAGCTATTTCTAATCTGTGTGGAAAATTTGCGTGACGAATTACGCACGCCATTGATCCCTGTGAAATACACAGGAGGGTTTCGAGACCTTACTTCAATCGCTCAGCAGATTGAAGATTCCCTTATACAGGCTAAGGCTAAATCTCATGTAATTCCATCAGCTCTAGGAAGGATAATGGGTAAAGCGGAAACTGCTACAGTTATGCGTAAACAAGCGCCTGTACCTATTTCTACTTCAAAACCTTCATCTTCTCGAAGGGCTCCACCTCCTGAACGTCAACAACAAAGGTCGTTTCGTCCAATTGATCAAAGATATAAATGACGAAAACAATTTGAGGATTTGAAGAGTAAAAAATACTCTTTCCAAAATGAGCAAGTTCATGGTTACTTCATTTCAGCTCTGGAAAATAATTTGGTTCAATTACCAGTGCCCAAGAGGCCAAACAAGGAAGGAGATGAAGACCGTACCAATTATTTTCCCTTTCATCAAATGTTGGGGCATCCCATCCAGGATTGTTTTGTCTTCAAAGACCTCCTACAAAAGATGGTCGACTTGGGACAAGTCAAGTTGAATGGTTCATCGACTCAGGTATCATGTGTTACTTCTACAGTTCCAGAGGAGGAAGGTGAATGGAAAGAAGTCTAAAGCAGAAATGCACAGAAGTATGATGATTGGATGGTCAGAAAGACAATCAATTGGACTCATGCCATTTTTCAAACACAATTAAAGAAACCAATTGTGTCTTCTTCCATGTATATTGCGGTAAAACCCTATTCGTCAGAGTGAAAGTCCTCAAAGAAACGGTTTGATTCAAAGAAGGAAAAAGAATCAGAAAAAGATGAGTATGTGTCAAAGCCTAAATTGTCTTTGAATCTGGCAGACTTTATGCCATCTACTTCAAAGCCACGGGCACCGCCCCATCTAACGGCACAGCCTAAACAGGCTAATCAGGCAGAGTCTTTTTCAGACGAAGAGTTAATCTTTGGTTCTGTTAATATGATTCAATTAACAGATCCGTATTCCAGTCATAATTTCAATTTTGATGAGCCTGAATTCCTTGTATCAAATAAGGGAATCTGAGGAAGCTCCAGAGGTTCGGGATATAGGGGAAGACGTGGATCTTTTCGAAGCCACTACTCAAAATATACCCCTTCTAACACTTTGTATGCAGCAGGAACTCGTGGTAGAGCCCTTCAGCGAGCTCAAAAAGAACAAGAAAGTTCTTCTGCCAATAGACAACTCAGTCTTGGCACAATTATTTTGGAAGACCGATTGAAGGTTCCATCTTCTCTATCTCAGCAAGTAAATGGATCTAATCGGTCTAATCTTTCAAAACCAAGGATGTTGCCAACTTCTATCCCAATGCAAGATGCATCAGCTTCCAAGGTACCTGCTAAACCGCATATTCCTGTTGGGAAACAAAGACCTCTAGATCAAAAGTATGATATATTGAAACACTTGGCCCAAGTACCAGCCAAGTTATCAATTTTGGATGCTTTGAATCTATCAAAAGATCTTCGGTAAGCACTCATCGAAGCTTTGTCAAGTCCTCAGGAGTTTGAAGCTGAAATTGCTGTAGCTGAAGTCTATCACATATAGAATAATCCTACAGAATGCCATGCATTGATATCTTTTACTGATAAAGATGAAGATGATGTTGTGCATGGACACATAAAACCTTTGTACTTATCTGGAGAAATCAATGGTGTAGATATCCGAAGAGCTTTCATTGAAAATGGTTCAGGAGTCAACCTCATGCCCATTCGTACGCTTCGTCGATTGGGCCACACGGAATCTGATTTATCTTCTTCTACCATGATGTTACAAGGATATGATAAAAATGAACAAGAAACCCTGGGCGAAGTTACACTCAGAACTTAGTTTGGAGATCTTGTATCCAATTCGGATTTCATGATTGTTGATCAAGACTCAACTTTCAACGTCTTTCTTGGAAGACCCTGGCTACATCAGCATGCGGATATCCCTTCATCATGCCATCAATGTCTCAAATACTGTTTCAATGGTCAAGTTGGAACATTGTATGGTGATAAGGCCCCATTCAAGACATGTGAGTCTCAATACATTGAGGCGGAATTTTATCACATGAAGGGAAGAGAGAAATCTACAATAAAGGAAATTACCAAAGTTAATGATCCATATGGTTTGGAGAAGATTCCAATAAATCCATTTACACATGTGAGTATAGATTATGTGTTACCTATCAGTCAAATTAACAAAATAGGCCCAAATAAAAATACTCTTATGGTAATATCCATAATGTTAATTACGGCAATCGATCCAGACAATATGGGAGAAATTGGTAACCTACCAAACAGTGATAAAAGCACAACTGGTGATGTTTTCATTTCATCTGCTGAAATCCAGTAGGTCTATACTTCTCCAATCAGGCCAGACGAAGTTATAGCAACATCGGAGGCGAATAATGATGTCAATTCTCAATCCATCATCTCCTCTTTATTTCCCAAAGAAGACCCTTTATCATCAATAGGGTCAGAAATGGAAGCTTCTTCTTCAAAATGTCCAAATTTCGACATCTCTTATGATCATGAAAATTTCATTTTGTCATCTATTATGCAAGTAGAAACAGATGAAATAGAACATGATGAAGAGGAAGTGGAAGATCTTAGAGATTCTCCTCCAGCATTTGAAGAGGGTATCACTACCACTGTGGATGAACTCAGAGAAAAATAAATCTGGGTACAGAGAAAGATCCACGCCCCACTTTAATTAGTGCAGCCATGACCCTTGAAGAGCAAGAGATGTATATTTCTTTTCTAAATAAAAATAAAGATATTTTTTCTTGGAACTATACAGAAATTCCTAGGCTTGATCCTGATGTTGCTACTCATCATTTGGGTTTACCAAAAGAACATCGAGGATTTAAGCAAGCTGCGAGAAGAACACACCCAATGTATGCTTCCAAAATTGAAGATGAAGTGGATAAGCTGATCAATGATAACTTCGTCATAGAAGTTCAGTATCCCAAGTGGTTGGCTAATATTGTCCCTGTAAAGAAGAAGAACAGACAAATTAGGGTTTTCATCGATTTTAGAGATCTTAATCAGTATTATCCTAAATATGATTTCCCAGTTTCGATTACAGAACTCATAATTGATGCGACGGCTGGTTATGAAGTACTTTCCTTCATGGATGGATATTCCGGATATAATCGGATCTGAATAGCCCTATAATATGAGGAATCCATAGCCTTCAGAGCCCCTTAGGTGTGTTTTGTTACCGGGTGATGCCATTTGGTTTAAAGAATGCAGGTGCAACATATCAACGCGCCATGCATCGTATCTTCAAACCTTTCTTAGGTAAGTTTGTTTAATGCTATGTAGACGATTTGGTGGTTAAATCCAAACAACGTTCTAATCACTTGTCTGATTTGGAAGTCATATTCCACAAGCTTCTACAACATAATTTGAAGATGAACCCCTTAAAATGTGCTTTTGGGGTAACCTCAGGAAAATTTATCGGCTTTGTTGTATGCCATCGTGGTTTTGAAGTCAATCATGAGAAAACCAAGTCAATCCTTGGTATGTCACCTTCTCGGAATTTGAATGAATTAAGAGGAATTCAAGGACACTTAGCCTATATTCGGCGTTTCATCGCTAATTTGGCAGGTAAAAGTTTACCCTTTACCAAATTATTGAAAAAAGGAGTCACTTACCAGTGGACTGAAGAATGTCAAGAAGCGTTTGATGTTCTCAAGAAATACCTCTTGAGTCCACCGGTACTCATGCCACCTGTTGAAGGAAGACCACTTATCCTCTATGTGATAGCTCTAGAGCGATCATTGGGTTCCTTTCTTGCTCAAAAGAATGATGCTAGGAATGAAAATAGCCTCTACTATCTCAGTAGAATTATGCTTGAAGCAGAAACCCGATAGTCAAGTATTGAGAAGTGCTGCCTGGCATTAATCTTTGCAGTTCAGAAACTGAGACACTACCTGCAACATCACGAGGTCCAATTGGTATCTCGCAATAATCCTCTCAAATTCATCCTTAGTCATCCAATGCTTATAGGACATCTAGCAAGGTGGGCAGTTATTTTGCAGCAGTTCGACATTCAGTATGTATCTCAAAAGGCAATAAAGGGCCAAGCTCTGGCTGATTTCCTGGCTGAACATCCTTCAGTGGAAGACACGTCTTCAGATATTGAACTCCCTAATGAGGAAGTTTTCTCTATTCAAGAGAGTCCTCAAACATGGGAAATGTATTTTGATGGTGCTTCCAGAAGTCCAACAGGGAAGAAAATGGAAAATCCTAAATTTAACAAAGTTGGTTTAGGAATTGTGCTCATTTCTCCAGATAAGGCATTGTTACCTTATTCCTTTTTATTGTAGGAAGGTGGTACCAATAATGAAGCTGAATACCAAGCTCTTATCACAGGCTTGGAGTTAGCGCTTCAAGCACAAGTGAATCACATAAAGGTGAAAGGTGATTCAGACCTGGTAATCAAACAAGTCAATGGGGATTATGCCATCAGAAAAGAAGAATTAATCCTTTTGTATGATTACGTCAGAGAGTTAATGGTGGAATTCCCTTTAAAACCAACATTTTCTTACGTCCCAAGATCACAAAATGCTCAAGCTGATGCGCTGGCTAATATAGCCACAGCTCTAGCAGATCCAAATCGGGACGAGACAAACATCAGTATTGCCCACCGTCGTGCAATTTCACCTTATGTTCAAGCCAGAACAGAGGAAATTAATGAAATTAGTTCCATTCCTGAACTGTATGGTCATACTACAGGATGAATGTCACCTATCAGGGAATACCTTCAAAATGGAACACTTCCAACTGATAGAGCCGAGAAAGAACAAATTCGGCGATGTGTGGTCAATTTTACTCTTTATGATAGCCCAAACCACCTAGAGAAAATTCTCTACAAACGTGGTTTTGATGGAGTTCTCTTCAGATGAATTGATGGTGAAGAGACAATGGATGTCATGACAGAAGTGCATGCAAGAGTCTGTGGTGCCCACGAGTCTAGACATAGATTGTCTGATCAAATTCGAAGGCTTGGATACTTTTGGCCTTCAATGATACAAGATTGTGTTAATTTCATAATGAAGTGTCATTCATGCCAAGTACACGCCAACTTCATTCATCAACCTCCAGAGTTGCTTCATACAGCTAAATACTCGTGGCCATTTGCCACATAGGGAACAGATGTGGTGGGACCTTACCCTTCAGCTACGGCCAAGCAGTTTAAGTACATTCTTACTACTACTGATTTCTTTTCCAAATGGACAGAGGCAGTACCTCTTAAAGAAGTCAGTTCTAAATGCATTGTTAGCTTCATCAAGTCTAACACCATTACTAGATTTGGTGTCCCTCATACCATATTGACGGACAATGGCACCAAGTTCTGTTCTTCTGAGGTAATGAAATTGTATCAAGAATACAACATTAAATCCAACCATTCTTCTCAGTATCATGCGGCGACCAATGGAAAAATAGAAGCCTTTAACAAGGATCTTTCAAATATACTTCAAAATATGTTGGATAATGATAAGAGTGGCCTGATAAACTCTTTCATGCTTTATGGGATAATCGGACTACCACCCGCAATGCAATGCGGTCAAATCCATATTCGTTGGTATATGGAATGGAAGCAGTCTTGCCAATTGAAGTTCAATTTCCCTCACTCAGAGTAGCCATTTGTGTTCGGTTATCTACAGATGAGAAATCCCAAAAGCGATTGAATTAATTGGAACGGTTAGATGAGAAAAGATTGTGCACTTTTCACCACTTGTAAATCTATAAGAATTGAATAGCACGAGATTTTAACAAAAAAGTTTGTCTTCATTCATTCATTCAGGGAGAATTGGTATTAGTTCTCAGAACTCCAATGATACCAGGAAGGAAACCCCCCAATCTTGAGCCAAAATGGGAAGGACCTTATTCAATACATAGGGTATACTCCGATGGAGCTTATTCATTAATCTCGATGGATGGAGAACTCATTACTACTCCAACTAATGCCAGATTTTTGAAGAAGTATTTTGTATAAACTAAAAAGTATCCACAAGATGTCCCCGAAACATGACACTAAACTGTGCGGCACCAGTTCGTCCTTAGTATACGACATTAAACTATACAGCAATGGTCCAGTATGACATTAAACTGCAACTTCGTCCCTCACGACGTTAAACTATGAAAAAGTTCCCTAAAAGGTCCTATATGGCTTTAAACTACACCATGGTCCTATATAACTTTAAACTACACCATCCATGGTCCATGCATATGACCCTAAACTATTCACACTTTTTTCCATCATGACATTAAACTGGAAAAAAAGTCCCTAATCTGTCCCCACTGCATGACATTAAACTGCACAGTCCCCCTTTCGTCCAACATGACGTTAAACTGTATTGTCTCTGCAACATGAAATTAAAATGTGCAGCACCAGTTTATCCTTGCTATACGATGTTAAACTATACAGCAACGGTCCATACATAAGACCCTAAACTATATGAAAATCCCTTACGTCCGGAAAGACGTTAAACTACATAATCACTAATGCGTCCAACATGACGTTAAATGGTGTATTATTTTGTCCTTACTGCATGACATTAAACTGCACAGTCCCCCTTTCGTCCAACATAATGTTAAACTGTATTGTCTATGCAACATGACATTAAACTATGTAGCACCAGTTTTTCCTTGCTATACGACGTTAAACTATACAGCAACGGTCCATGCATAAGACCCTAAACTATTTGAAAGCCCCTTACGTCCGGAAAGATGTTAAACAACATAATCACTAATGCTTCCAACATGACGTTAAATGGTGTATTATTTTGTCCTTACTACATGACATTAAACTGCACAGTCCCCCTTTTTTGTCCAACATGGCATTAAACTGTATTGTCCCCATCGTCCTAACTACATGACGCTAAACTGTACCGAAAGTCCTTGATACGTCTTACATGACGCTAAACTGTACTTTGTCCCTGCTACATGACATTAAACTGTGCATCGTTAAGGTTGTTGCTAACTCTTGTTTCTCACAACGAGTATGACTCACGTGATCTTAGAGAAAACCTCAACCATAACACTCTCTCTGGGCTGCTAACCATGTGTAAGTCCCAACATCATTTTTTAGGTCATTGTCCCCATGAACAATTTGATCATTAATTTATTCTGTAATTGAACTACGTGGATTTTGATCCTTGCCTTCCAGGATGGGTACGTAGGCAACCTCCCAAGGTTCAAGCCCAAAAACAACCTCTTCACTTCGGTTCACCTTCATCTCATACGATGTTGATTTGTGAAACCACCCTTAGAATGAATATCTTTATATTTGATTCATTTTCGCCCTTGTTATAAGACGTTAAACTATACAACACTTTTGTCCGGTACGACAATAAACTACAATACTCTTTGATTTCCTCATTTGAGAGGGAACCATTATTTACATTGATTTTTCAATCATGTTTCATTTCAAAAGACCACGTGCATACATGGTAATGCCTAAACTTTTTATCTCGGGTTAAACCATCATTGTACTAAAGACACCTTTCACCCTTCACATGTACGAACCAAATTTGTACAAAGGGTATATTGAGAACTACGTGGGCTTGATTCCCATCCTTACGGGATATGTAGGAACGTTCGAGTATCCCTCGAATCCAGCCCCAAGTCTTTTGGGCCTAACCCCAAATTTTACTTTCAGTCCCTTGGCTGAAAAGTCCCCATGAAAACACACACTGTGTATTCATTATTATGGTCCAAACTCTATGACCCTAAACTAAGATCTCTCATACTTTCATCCTGCACGACATTAAACTGCATTTCAAGAACGATGTATGGCTTGATTCTCATTCTTATGAGATACGTAGTGAGGTCCAAAATTTCAATTCAGGACCCAGCCACAACATGATTATGGTTATCATTGACCTATGTATCTCTATATACATTGAACAATACCCATATTTATGTGTTATAATCCTAACCTTAAATATTTTCAGATCTTCATAACCCTTTTCATGTCTTTTAATCACAAAAATTTCAAACTTCTGAGAATTATTTTGCCTGATTATGCAGTACGTGCCCATAGGTGGCCTTGCATAAACAGTCCATATAATAGACTTGTCAGCCGAAGGATACTATTTATTTGACTATGCAGAAAATTCACTTAGGTGGCCCTGCATAATTCAACCCCCTAACGGGTTGGTTAAATGATGGTAACTTCATTCTTGGGAAGAATGCCTCTTTTTTCCTTATTTGTCTTAAATGACGGTATGTAGGGATCTGCAAAAAATAGCCATCCTTAAAATATTTGTCCCATGTCCTTTTTCATGATCTGAAAGTATTCAAGTCTATGGTTTATACTCTCCATATTCTCTTTCCCTACGTTTGGGTCAGAATTTCGTAGGAGTGATATTTATTCAATTCTTCGATAGTCTTGTTCGGAAATATCTTCTCTATATTCAGGCACCTCTTTCCATACCAAAAACTCTATAATTTAGAAAATTTTAATCTCCATAAACTTTCACTAGCTTTTAGCACTAGGAAAGTAAATTTCTGAGAGTTCTTTTGCCTGACTATGCAGCACGTGCCCATAGGTGGTCTTGCATAAAAAATCCACATAACAGACTTGTCAGCCGAAAGATGCTACTTATTTGACCATGCAGCCAATGCCCTTAGGTGGACCTGCATATTTCAACCCCCAAACGGGTTTTGTTAAATAATAGTAACTTCATTCTTGGAAACTACTTCTTCTGATGCCTTTTAGCTCTTTTTCATTTCATTCCTCATATTCAAATACTCTTAAGCCATAGTTTACATTTTTTCTCTCATACTTGAGTATGGTACTATGTTTTTAGATGAGTTGTCAAGGAATTGAGTCGATTCTAATCCATTTCGGTCAAAGCTATTTCGACCTTAAACAATAGCCTCTTTATGTCCAACATGTATGACATTAAACTTCCATTTTTCTTATTTCCTCTCACCTCAGAGTCAAATCCTCTTTTCTCTCCGGATCCAACTCTGAGGGAGGACTTTTGTTGACGCTCCTTTCCGTCACAGAGTCTAAATGAATGAAATGGGAAATACCTTGGGCAAAGAAGATTCATCCTTTGAACAAATATCAATAATTGACAAAGGAAGGAAGAATAAGAACATTGCGCAAAGGTCACGAAAGTTCTACAATGGTCGCGCAAGTATACTTGTGCGGCGATGTTGGTCACGCAAGTGATTTGTGCGCCTATGTTGGTCGTGCAAGTCACTTGCGCGCCGATGTTGGTCGTGCAAGTGACTTGCGCGACCTAAGTGATAACTGCCCGGTAACCGCCCGAGGTCTTCTCCTGCCTATAAATAGACCCTGTGGGCCCCCCATTTGAGGGGAATTTTTTTCCATAAACTCGGATTGAAGCTCCTGATGCCCAAGTCTCTTCTCAAAGCTTCTAGAACACTTCTAAGGTAATTTCTTACCTAGAACGGAAGATCTAAAGAGAGGAAGGAAAGCCTAAGTGTTGAAACTCATCAACACTTGCGCGCTTGAGTGGCCAGCCCTTAAGGGTAGTGTCCACACTTGCGTGCCACCTTACTCCTTCGATAGAACATGCGCGTCCCTTTTCTAGAAGAACCTCAAGAGGATTTTAAAGGCTTTAATAAAGAGTTTCTCAAGTATTTCAATGCTGGTTGAACATCGCGCAAGTACCCCACACATGTCGCACAGGTATACCTGCGCGACCAATACTTTCGCGCCCACGCAGTACCTGCGCGCCTTCCATGACTTGCACGCCCCTTCGTTTTTGGGTGCCCATATTGCCCTTTTTTACCCCTCTTAAGCCATTACACCTTTCCTATTCAAGATTTAGTCTTCATGACACTATTCAAAGCCATTTATGGCATGATTTCTTGATTTGAATTCCTTATCTGAAAGGAATTCTGTGGAATATCTCTCAAAACATAGTGATTTTTACAACTTTATGTCACTAAAAAGTGAGAGTTCATTCATTCAACCTCATCCTTTAAGATGAGAGAATCCTTAACCTGGGTCTCCTTTTCAGGAATAATCCCCAGTTATAAGTCCTTTAACCTAGGATTCCTTTTCAGGAGTAAGTCCCAGTCATAATTTTTGGGCTTCCTTTTTAGGAGTAATCCCCAATTCCCCTAACCTGGGCTTCCTTTTCAGGAATAAGTCCCAGTCAAAATTTTGGGATTCCTTTTCAGGAGTAAGCCCCAAGTCCCTTAATTTCTCTTTAACCAGTCCTAATTTTCGTTTGATCTGAGACTCCTTCTCAAGAGTAAAACCCAATTATCAATCCTCTCCTAATTTGGGTTTCCTTTTCAGGTATAAGTCCCAAGTTAGAGTATTCAAATATCAATGAAGCACATATTCCTTTATGGACCCTGTTCCTGGATTTTCTCCGTAAAGTAAATCTTAACCTTCATTTATTTGGGCAGTCACACATACATAAGCCCCAAACCATTTCTTATGAGTACATCCTTCGTGGCCCAATTTTCTACTTTGTTACAAATACCTCTTGATTCTCACACCGAGAATGACTCACGTGAGCTTATAGGGTAAATGTAATTATGAAATCCTTATTTGAGACATCAATCATAAACATCATACTCCCTTACTCGAACTACGTGGGTTCTGATTCCTTTTCCAAAACAAAGGATACGTAGGTAGCCCATCTATGGGTTTGATCCCAACTATAAAATAATTCATGTACTTCTGAATGACAATAAACATCAAGTGCCCCACTGAGTGGCTTTAAAACCAGCCTGGTCATCATAATAACCAAGAAAATTTTATATAAATGTTTTTAAGGATACCATTGACCAAGAATCTCTAAATAGATACAGATGATTCTCTATTGATGAAGAACCTCGAATACATATAAAAGATTCTCTAAAATTTCTTGCATATTTAATCATTGATTGTCAAAACTGAAGGAAATCTCATTTTATACATGGTAATATAATAAGGATTCAGGAAAATAACTTAAATCTATAAAGAGAGTCCCGGAATAGACAATAATTTCCCTCAAAAAGGTGTGATGAGTCCGACCTCCCATCCTCTCGACCAATGCAAATTCCTAAGCTTCATCAGTTCACAAACTAATGAAGCGCCTACCTTTGGAATGTAGGTCCAAATAGATGTGGAATCATTGGATGTTTCCGGTTCTACGAATAAACCCGTTAGAAACCGATCGGAACGTTTGAATCTCCCAATCAGGAGGTCATCCCCGAATTCCGAGGGAAACAGGGTGCCACATGACCATGCTGAGGAGGTCTGAATACAGTCACATAATCCAGACTTGTCCGGAGGACGTCACATGATCTATATTACTTATCCTTGTGTCATTTAAATACCTATATGACATGACCTAGTCTCACCACATCACTTTGGCGATATGTCTGGAGGACATCAAAATATCAAGGATGGAAAGCCGGGAGGACTTCTTAAGACTTGTGGGGTATGCCTAGAGGACTTTGTAGAAACTCCTTGACATGTATTAGGAACATCACATGATACATGTATCATGTTGAGGGAGCATCACATAATTTGTGAGACATGTCCTAGTGTTATCACATGATATGGGTTCTTATGCAAAGTGCATGATGATCAGTGAATCTAATTCTGTGTAAGTCTCAGGTTTTCTCTTATTCTTTTATTCCAATAGTTTATTGTATATGTGCCTTATATTTGTCCAATGTTATCTTATTTTAGATTTTTTGTAACTTAGTTGACATGAAATACCTCCTTCATATAATTTGGATGACTCACCAAAAGTCCATCATGTGATCTATAATGTGATCACACATAGTTCCTATTCAAGTCGTGTGATCCCTTAGTTCATTTATTAGTTTTTTTACCTAGTGTGATACTTTTTTGACCACATAACCAGTTTCTCTAAGAAGTCTGTTTCATATATGATCAGTCATAGATGGGTCGGGGTACCTACTTTTTTATGTTGAGGGGGTGGATTTATAAGCCTTTCCACTCAATTTATACGCCGCTTTGTGTGGCGTATATCTCAGAAAATAAAGCTCGAGTCGGCAGAGGGATTTGGTATTACACGCTTTGTAAGATCCTATCATGGGACATTTGGGGGTATTTTTATCCAAATCAATTTTTTTATTTTCAAAAGACACTTTAGGATAAGTGGTAACCAAACTGATTTCCACAAATTAAAAAATTCAAAACATAGCAACATGCTGAATTCAAACAAAAACCAAGATCATCAACACATCCAACAGGCCCACTCCAAAGTTCATTGACATCCACATCACTGCCAAATAAGTACAAAGAGAATATTCAAATTTAAAATTTCAAATGTCAAAGAGAATCCATCATAACCGTCTTAGTTGAAGAGTCTCCTCACATCAAGTACCTTGACCCCAACTGATCATCTCGACACACTATGTCGCAGTCAAGATCCATCGACCAGAAAACAACATCACCACTGAATAACCTTCAAAAAATATGTCAATCAAATCTATAATAACCACCAAAAAAATAATCTCACAACCATATAATTTCAATAAAAAATCTAAAAAAGCACCATCATCATTATCACAGATAAATGCAATAGAGAAGACTAACCATCAACAAAACCAACAGTAAAAAACCACATCACTGAGCACATCGACCTCTTGGAACTCTATAAACCACTCAATCTCACCTCCTGAGACAGTGTTACATCCACCATGAAAAATTTACTGGGAGGATATTGGTGTAATCCTGGAGTAAGAGCGAAGTAGTAGTGGTCGTCGTTGAGCGGGAACACCATCACTAAAATATTCTGAAGTCGACGAGGATGAAAACCACAACCCAATCCAAACTTCATGGGTCCAAACTTCAATCACGACAGGAAAACACCACCAGGATCGAAAGACCAACCCATAACAAAAAAAACCTGAAGAACAACCAAAGAAGGAAACTAAAACCCTAATTCTTAAGAGAAACAACATGAATCGTTACTCCTTGAAAACCAATAAATTCTCAACCAACACATCCCAAACCCCCATGAAATCCACCACATCAGACTGAAATGGATTCTGGTGTAATGTATCTAGGAGAAAGAGTGGATATTAAGATGAATAAGGTCTCAAATGTGAGATACGAATATGAAGAGAAAGAAAACCCAACCATAACAGATGGGAAGAGAGATGAAGAGATCATTGAAGGTCAAAAAATTGCCAAAATGCATGAAGTGATAAGCCATGGAGGAAAACCAGGTCGTCAATGGAGAGATTCTATATAAGAAGGTGAGAGATGAAAGGAACATAAGCCATAAGATTTTGGCCCATCGCCAAGGGGAAAACCTAGATAAAGGAGAGGTGCAACGCACTAGAGAGAGCTATCTAGGAGAAAAGGGGGCCATCATAGATCTCACATGACTTGGGGACATTTCATAATGACCAAAGACCTCGGGAATATTCTTCCATTTCCACTTTTATTGGAACCAGTCCATTCAAAGGGATTCTATTTGGCCTTGTTGACATGCCAAGAGAATTTTACAGGGTCAGGATGATATGTATAGTAGTCTTCTTGAGATCAGGATGCTTTTTGGAAGGCTTTCACATGATTAAATGTGACTTGTCCACAGTCTTTGATAAGACAAGTGTGGCTTGTGAGGGAACAATCGCGAGATAAAGACGACATTCCAAGGGGTCTTTTATGATCTTAATAGCTTTCCTAGTGGGGTATTTCATAATCAATGATGATCAATTGGGTCCAATGATTCTTTTTACATGAACTCATTCCATAATAATCTTCCATAATTTCCTGTTTTATTTAATTATTTGTTTTAAAAGGGCTAGGGATCTCATGAATTTTTTTGAGTGTTTTTGAAGATAATCACTATCCTCATCTATAATGCATCATGTGACCAATAATGGGTCCCATGGTGATGTGTGAGCATTACCATGGGAAACTATTTTTGTCATTGGAGCCATTAGTGGGAATGAATATTTGAATGGACTTGTCTGAGACCCTTCATATGATGAAGGTGATATACTAGTGGGATTTTACGTAAAAAGGTTTTCATGAATAGTCCCCAAGGACCCATATAGTGACTACCCCATGCCTGACTTCCATAGGCCATGGGATGGCGACTAGAACTGAATAAGAATATCCCAAAAAGAGAAGGAATTTAACTTTAAACTTGTACACATGGAAACAACACATCTGCATAAAAGAAAACACTAAGTAAACCACAACTATTACAAGACAACTTCTCAAAGTACAATACAACTGAAAAGTACAAGGGTCCAAAATAAAATCCCAAATCCACCAGAAAAGTATAGCTTCCAAGGTCTATCTCCTCAAGCCCTACTTGGAGGGTAGGTGGAGGATAGCTATCGGTAGCCATAGAAGTACATCCCATCAGTCCCGTTTCACTAGAAACCACTTAGTCTTGGACCCCAAAGGTCTCTGTCGAAGCGTCGATCACATTCACGAGACATGACACATGTGGGCGAGGCCCGTGCAGGGGTGAGTAACATAATACTCAGTAGGGACCCCTATCCATAAAGGAAAAACAACAATTCATGACAACAACAAAAAACACCTCACACTAGTTATAACTCAAAGTATAGGAAGTATAATTATCAGTCATAAAGATGAACATTCATTCTTCTACAAGATTCAACATCTAGGATCGATCATAACATAGGCTAGTAGAGTCATTGAGACCTGCTCATCTCTAGATCCAGTTGGATCACTTAGACTCACTCGTCTCTGGGCCTGTTCGATCATTAAGACCTTCTCGTCTCTAAGCCAACTTGATTACAAAGACCTGCTCATCCCAAGGCCAACTGGATCACTATGACCCGCTCATCTCTAGGCTAGTTGAATTACTAATACATGCTCGTCTCTAGGCCAGATAGATCACTAAGATCTGGTCTTCATATCCTTCTCATCACTTCCAGACATATTATTCATGCTCGCAGCGCAGTTGATTCCGGTAGAATCTTCTCCCCAATCCTTCAACTGCATCTCAACAAGCACGGAAACTCACTTAGAGTATTCCCAAAGGAAAATCTTTTAACAAGGGTCCCAAATCCATAGACGACGCATCAATCGGATGACCGATCTGAAAGATATTTGTGTTTTAACAAACAGGGGTCGGTTGTATCTGTGCTCGGTCAGACCAACCAAACCAACCAGGCCTGGGGGTCCCGTATGAACCAACCTGGTTCAACAGACCCAACCCAACCTGATGGGATCTAGTATGGCTCGGTCCAGCCATGCCGTAGGTCCAGGACCATTGGGCTTGCTAAACTCGTCCCGGTTTTGCCGTGTGTCCAGCCCACCAGATCGCCTAGTGACCCTGTTTCATATGGCCCAACCCACAATAGGCAGACCGGTTCTTTCCAAGTCCAGGCTGCCCAATGGCCTAGTTTGTCATGTCGGCCTGGCCCACATTGGTGGGATATCTCTTCTCTATCCTAGGCTACCTAGAGGCCCAGTTTGCACCCCATCCCAGTACGCATGGTGGGCCAGTCCCCCCCTCCCGCTGTCTGAATTCCCTTGGGGTGTCGGGTTCGCACCGCACACAGTCGGTTGAGTCCAACCACCTCCTCCATATGCGGTCCATGACCACATGTTATCTCTTGTTGTGGCCCACCATCATAGGTTTCTCCTCCAACGTGATGCCTGAGTGGCGCTGCCCTCCAGCACCAGTCCCCTCACACGGACCAGACCATATATGTAACCTGTAGGTCCAGCTCGTCGCTGTGGTCTGTGGACCGTATATTTGCACCGTGTGCACCTATGATGTGGCTGGATGGCCGCATCTTCCTTCCACCAACCTTCATGTTGGCCGCTCCTACTGCCATCTCTCACCTGCTGTTGTGGCCGAGTGCCACTGTCAAAGCCTTGTACCACGATCTCTCGCTAGTGCCTCTACCCACCTGGTGCCTCTGCGACTGATGTGCTTACATTTGTTACCCCACAAATAATGGGGAGAGAGATATGGAGGGGATCCAAAAGAATCCCAAATGAACAATCAGCCTTTGTTCATTTTGGTTCAGGTTTTTTCATGTCAGTGGGATCATGACATATAAATTATAAATCACTATGATTCAATCCCGATATCAAACCACATTTATATTCCTCAACCCCATAAGGAAAATCCATCCCTAGAAAAACTTGTTAGTGATTTGATCTGAGTTCTTTATTTAGAGGGGGAGGACAGGGAAAACAAATTGACTTAGAATATAAACCCCTACATGGTTGGAGTTTAATCGTAAGATGAATTCATCACTGAAGGTGATCCATCTGTGAAAGTCCTCGATCTATCATCGAGGGAGTGATCTCTCAAAGAGGAGAGGGAGAGATCAAGTCATTGGAAATTTTTATTCATCATTTGTTAGTGGATATCCTTCAGAGATTTAGAGTGTTTCTCCCAATGTGTCACTGTTGTACCCCCCAATTAAATCATTAATGGTGGAAATGATTTTCTGTTATCATTACATTGTAGTGTCATTACACTATTTCATTTATAAAACATCATTTCATTTTCGTTGTGTTACAACTTCATTTTGCTGCAACATTTTTGAAAGCTAAAAATAAAAATAAAATAATTTTGTTTATTTTATTTTAATTTTTTTAAGAATTATGAAAAATAACTTTCACCCTCGACCCGCGTCGATCAACGTTAAGCTCTTCCTGAAGGAAACACACCCTCACGAGCTTAACGGTACTCTGTGATTTCCAATCTGAGTTACTGTTTAAGAGTTATATGGATTTGAAAATAAAATAATTATTACATAATTATTTTATTTATAGCTAGAAACTATTTTCCACTATTGGCCCATTCCAACCAATGTTAGTCCCTTTCTAGGTGAATCCTGACACTCTATGTTCAATGGTTACCCAATATATTTCTTATCTGGGAACCATTTTAAATGTTAAAAAAACACACTCACATGTTTATTTAAGGAACCTCAAAAAAGTTCAAAAGTAAGTTCCATCTACTCCAGTCATTGGAATTACGTGACATCTCAGAGCCTGGTCTTGAAATAATCCCATTTAATTTTTCAAAAAATTACATGAAATTTCGAGGTATTAAATTAATCCCATGTTTATGGATTTACATCCTCGTAAGACAAAAAGAATGATAATAAAACAAATGGGGGTACTGAGCATGAATCTGATCCTCCTGTTCCCATGTGTTCTCTTGGAGATTCCTATACTGCCACCAAACAAGAACCAGAGGAATAGACCTTCCACAAGGGATCCTCTATTGTTGATCCTCTATCTCCACCGGGTACTCTACGAATGTCACCTCGTTGTCAATATCATGATTTCCATGATTGATGACGTGAGAAGGTTTATTCATGTATCTCCTCAACCAGGATACATGGAAGATGTCATGCACCCTCTCTAACTATGGTGGAAGAGACATGTGGTGCACCAATTCTCCCACTATACGCAGTATTAGGAATGTTTCATTGAACCATGAAGATAACTTTCCACCCCGACCAAATCTCTATATCCCTCATCAAGGAGATACTTTTATGAATACCTGGTCCCCCTCATCAAACTCTAAGGGCCTTTGTCGCCTATCATCATAGAACTTATGTCGGCTCTGTACAGTCTTTATCCGCTCTACGATGACCTGCACCTTCTCAGTGGTAGTTGTTTGTTGTATGCAAACTCCACCAGTGGTTGGTGGTCCTCCAAACAATGACCAAAATAAAGGATGAAAGGACAAATAATTTTCATCAAGGTCTGTATGGTCCACTCTATATGACCATCCGTCTGTGGGTGAATGGTTGTGCTCAAGCACAGCTAATTCCTAAAGCCTCCTGCAATCCCTTCCATAACCAAGATGTAAAGCATGCATCACGATCTGAGACTATCGTATATGGGTCTACATGGAGTTGAACCATCTCCTTCATGTAGATGTGTCCCAATATATCTACAAAACCATGCTATTTAATGGGTTTGAAGTGGGCCAACTTGGTGTTTCGGTCTACAATCACCCAGATGTTATCATGCCCCCTAGACATACAGGGTAAGCCTATGATGAAGTCTATCGATATCTCATTCCACTTCCACTCCGGTTCCTCTAAGGTTTTTTTCAAACCTATTGGAAGCTGGTTCTCAGCCTTTATTTTCTGAAAAGTGAGGCATCTAGAGACAAACTCCACTACTGCCTTCTTCATTCTTGACCACCAGTACTAACATCGGTGGTTCTGATACATCTTCTCCACATCTGGGTGTACTTATAAAGGGTATGTATGTAAATTCCACAACACCTCCTCTTGCAACACCACTGGTAAAATGGTGCATCCTCTAAATAGGATAATATTCTCTCCACCTGTTGAAAATCCATCAAGATATTGTCCTGAGGACATCTGAGATCTTGTAGTCTAGTAGCTGGTATCTCTGAGTTGTGCCTCCCCGAATCACTGTAAGAGTGGAGGTGTAAATACCATTTATTGAATATAAGCTACCTCTTCTCTATCCACAACGGATATCTGAAGTGAGGTCAACTTCTTTGAATCCTCGCTCAGTAGTTGTAAACTCGATCTCTTACTGAGAGCATCTGCTACCACATTCCCCTTCCTAGGAGTATATACTATCTCGAAGTAAAAGTATTATAGGAACTATAGAAAACATTCTCTTCTAAGATTAAAATCCTTATGAGAAAAGATATACTTGAGACTCTTGTGGTATGTGTATATGATAAATCATTCACCCATAAGGTAATGTCACCACATCTTCAGTGCAAAGACTACCGCTGCCAACTGAAGGTCATGAGTCACATGGTTCTGCTCATGCAGTCTCAACAGATGTGATTCATAAGTAATCACTAATTTCCCATAAATCAATACACAACCAATCCTGGTTTCTAATATTTCATATCACACCATGTAGTTAGTGCCCTCCTCTGGAAGTCTCAATATAGGATCACTCATCACACTCTGCCTTATCTGTTGAAAGATCTTATGGAATCGTTCTATCCATGTGAAGGGTTTTCCCCTCTTCTTCAATGTATCCATGGGTGCTACTACTATGGACAAGTCGAGTAAAAACCTAAAATAGTACCCAACCAAACCAAGGTAAACTCATCATCTCAGTAACTCTCTTGGGTGGATCCCAAGAAAGCACTGACTCTATCATTGTTGGATCTACCATCACTCCAACTTCTAAGATGATATGTCCCAGATAGTGGATCATTCATATCCAGAACTCACACTTCGAGAGTTTACTATAAAATTGGAGCTCTCAGAGTTTGTTCAAAACCATCATAAGGGGTATCACGTTCTCATCCTCTGATGTTGAATACACTAAGATTTCATCAATGTAGACCACTACAAAGTGGTCTAGGTGCAGATGGAAGATCAAGTTAATGAGTCCCATGAACACTATTGGGTAATTCATCACACCAAATAGAATCACTAAGTACTTGTATTTTGAATATTGAAATCTGAAATTCATCTTTGAGAGGTCCTCATATCACACTCGAAGATGGTGATAACCTTATCTGAGGTCTATCTTCGTGAACCGTCTTTTTTCCAACATATGATTGAAGTGGTCATCTATCATTGGTAAAAGATACTTGTTCTTAATGGTCACCTAGTTTAGGCACCAAAAGTCAATGCATGAAATCAATATTTTTTATTCCTTATAGGAAAACAACACTGGGATTCCCATGGAGAAATGATGGGCCATATGAAAGCCTTCTTTTTCAAGTCATCCAACTATACCCTCAGCACTCTGAGTTCTGCTGGAGCCATCTGATATATATTTTTAGATATCAGTGTCATCTCGAGGTAAATTTCAATGAAAAATTCTAACTCTCCACAAGGAGGTATTCATGGAACATCCTATGGAAATACTTCCTCATACTTGTTCACCACTGCAGAAAACTTTGGACTCATCGCATCCACTGCACTGAGGGTCATGCTAGCCAACTGATGAGTGATCAGCTGCACCCTTTTATGTGTGAGTCCATCCTGTGCTGCTCTTATTTCCTACTCACTAATAAAGGAAAATATGTTCCAATCTCTACTAACACACCACACTGTGCACTTAAAACAGTTGATCTGAGCAAGGAATATTGATAACCAGTTTATACCCAAGATGACATCATAAGGCCCCAATTCCGCTACTACGAGATCCCAGATGAATATCTCACCTCTAAGAGTAAGATCACACTATCGGCACTATTTTTTAATAATTGATTTCATTCTCATAAGAGTCTCTAATCGTAATGTTTGAGCCAATGTCTTGATCGGAATCTCCAAGCTCCGGACAAGATCTGTGGCAAGGAAAGATTGATTGTCACCTATGTCAATAAGAACTACAGTCAAGGTGGAGAAGAAATAGATCATACCTCTAATCATCTCTGGAGTGTTGTGGTCATAGGACTCCATCGCCTGAAGCTGGCCTCACCCCTGTCCACCGGCTCCTGGAGCCTGTGGTGGACCACATAGGGGTGGTGGTGGTAGCACCTCAAACCATTGTCCACTGCTTGTCACTCTTCTCGCTCCCCTACCACGTACTACTCTCTGAAGACCATGCCACTTGAACCTCTTCTATTGCCTCATTAGCCCTTCATCCATCCTCTGATCAACTGTGTGGTTGGTCGGGCAGCCATGAGCCTTGGGTCCCTGCTCGCCGCATGAGTAGCATGCCCTACTCCTCTACTGACTCCTACTTCCTTGGTGGCCTCGTACTATTGACCTTGGGTCTTAGGGCCATACTCCAGATGTTCAATACTTCTTGGACCTCTGCGTCAACTATCGGCTACCCGCCACTGATGAATCATCCACCTGTCGCCTGGTGGTAGCTCTTATCGTCGATGCCTGCTCAGTGAGAAAGCCCTCCACCATTAGAGCTCGCTCCGTCACCCTAGCCTGCGTAAGGATGCTGAGGGAAATCATTGATGCCCTGATATCCTATTAGAGTCCCTATGAAAATTTCCGGGCCCGAAAGAAAGGGTACCACACCATATCGATAGAGTAACGGGAGAGGTCTGTTAACCTCAAAGAGTACTCATCCACTATCAGGTTTCCCTACAATAAGTTAGGAAGCTTCTGTATGCACACTGAGCACAATTTTTCAAGGATGAAATCATCCCGGGATTGTTGCTTGAATTAATGCCAGGTGAGGGTCTCCTCCTTGTGAGTCTATATGGTAAAACTCCACCATCTCCTTGTCAAGCCCTGAAGAAGGCTCACTCCTAGAACCACCATCTGTCCAAGTGGTGTCCTCACTAGGAGAAAGAGTCACATCATCGCCTTCAGCCAATCCTTAGAGACCTTAGGATCTTTCTCTCCCAAGAACCTAGAAGGTCTCTGTAGCTAGAGCTCATGTAAGTCATTGAGCCTACGTGCGTCATATACCGATAGCGTCGGTAGTAACTAATGACCAATAGGCGATGGAATCGTTGGGACACCTTCTAAAGGTCCCATCTCAGGAAACAATCTATGTACTGAAGCCTCATCGCTCTGTGGACCATCCTCGTAGTTACACACTAGAATCCTGGATGGATATCTATGTGGGGGAATCCTGAAATAGATCAATATGAACCAAAATTAATATATTATAACTGGTAAGCAGACTATGACTCCAAAAGATCATGTGAAAATACTCAAAAACACATGAAAGTAGTGTTTTCATGTACCAGGTCAGAAAACAAAATTCGGGGTCCTAGTGTATGGATACCCCAGTCGCTGCACTAACACTGGATTCCTTGTCCTGAAATAAAAACTCTAAAAACTTAACATAATTGCTCTATCAAGATTTATAGACTCTTAGTTCTTCAGTTATAACCAGCCACCTCTGATACCACTTTGTCACGACCCATCCCCCAGGTCCCCTATCATGGCTACCCCAAACATGCCTTCCATAGGGCAGGGGCTGGTGACTAGCACCAAATAGGAATATCCCAAAAAGGGAAGGCATTTTACTTTAAACCTATACACACACAAAGAGAGAAGAATCTTTGGAAAGGTAAACACTAAGTAAACCACAACTATCAGAATACAACTACTAAAAGTAATGTAAAACTGAAAAGTATGAGGGGCTAGAATACAAGCCCAAATCCACAAGAAAAGTATAACTTCCAAGGCCTGTCTACTGAAGCCCTTCTTGTAGTTTAGATGGAAGATATCTATCGGTAACCATAAAAGTATGTATCGTTTGTCCTATCTCATTGGGAACCACTTGTTCTTAGACCAACAAGGTCTCTATCGAAGCATCAATCAACTGCACGAGACATGAAACCTGCAGGCAAGGCCCGTTTAGGGGTGAGTAACACAATACTAATTAGGGACCCCAATCCACAAATGAAGTACCACAAAGAATAACCACAAAACAAAACAATGCACACCAGGTATAACTCAAAGTATAAGAAGTTGAATTATCATCCACAAAGCCAAACATTCATATTGATGAGGGATTAATCATCTCGGCCCACTCATCACCTGGCCTAGCATGATCAATGAGACCCTCTCACCTCTAGGGCCATCTGGATCACTTAACCCACATATCTCTAGGCCATCAGGATCATTAAGACCCACTCATCTCTGGGCCAGCTGGATAACTAAGACTCGCTCATCTCTGGGCAAGCTGGAACACTAAATCCTGCTCGTCTCTAGGCCAGCTAGATCAATAAGACCCACTTGTCTTTGGGATATCCGGATCACTAACACCCTCTCATCTCTATGCTAGATAGATTACTAAGAACCTCTATTCTCTAGGCCAGTTGGATCAATAAGACCCACTATTCATATCATTCGGGTCACTGTTATTCGTAAGATTCCTGCTCATAGCGTTATTGATTCCTAGAGAATCTACTCCTCAAGCCCTTGTTCACATCTAATCTACCATGAAAAATCACTTAGAGTATTCCCAAAGGACTATATCGTCTCAAGGGTCCCAATGTTGTAGGTGGCGCATCAATCAAATACCCAGTCTGAAAGATATTGGCATTTTAATAAAAAAGAGCTGGATGTATCTGGGCCCAGTCCGACCTGGTCGGACCGACCCGACCAACCTGGGCCAGGGGTCCTGCATGACCCAACCCGGTTCGATCGACTCGACCTGACCCAGTGGGGTATGGGTCCACCTAGTCTACTCCTACTGCTGGTCCAGGCCCATGGGGCCCTACTAGATCCAGCCCGAGTCGATCATGGGTCCAACCTTCCGGGTTTTCCAGTGACCTGGTTTCATCCGTACTGGCCCACAACAAGTGGGCCAATTCTTTCCCATCCAGGGTTGTCCAGCAACACGGTTTGTCCCACCAGCCTCGGTCACCCAGCGGGCTGATTTCTCCCCAGCCCGGACGCCCGTGGGATGTTCGGTTCAGGCCACATGCACCCGACTGAGGTTGGTCTCCTCTTCCGCATGTGGTCCAAGACTGCATACTAGCTCCTGCTGCAGCCTACCGGCAAAATCCCCTCCTCTAATGTGGTTCCCAAGCAGCACCACCCACCAAAACTGGTATTCTCACTCAGACCAGACCTTCCATGTGACCCACAACTCTGTTGTGGGTCCACATCACCGTCGAGGTTTACAGATTATAGCTTTGTGCCATATGTACCTCTGATGTGGTCAGTTGGACACATACGATTGCCACCAGCCTCCATGTCTGCTGCTCCTGCAACCAATATGGCGCACTTCCACCACGCCACATCCCTCCTGCCACTGTGGCCTTATGTTGTAGTCTATCACCAGTACCATGACCTACTTGGTGACTCTATGGATGATGTTCTGCAGTCCTTTACACCATGAAGAACGGGGAGAGAGAGGTGGAGGGGATCACAAAGAACACCAAAATGAACAGCCATACTTTGTTCATGTTGGTACGGGATTGTTTTTGTTAGTTGGGTCACGAAATATAAATTATAATTCTCTAGGATTTAATGCTGATATCAACCTACAATTATTTTCTCCAAACCCGTAAGGAAAATCCATCCACATATGAACATGTTATAGAGTTGATCCACATTATTTTTTTAGTGGGGGAGAACATTGAAAATCAATTCACTAAGAATTTAAACCCCTGTCTAGTTGGAGTTAAATCGCAGGAAGAATCTATCCTTGAAGGCGATCCGTCCGTGAAGGTCCTTGATCTATCATCAAGGGAGGGATCTCTCAAAGATGATGGGATGTTCTCAAATTATTGGTGATCATTTTCCATCAGTCGTCAATGGAAATCTTTTAGAGATTCAAATTGTTTCTCCCAACGTGTCAATGACGCACCCCCGGTTAAATCATTAAAGGAGGAAATTCTTTTCTATTACTATTTAATTGCAGTACCATTGCACTATTTCATTTATGAACCATCATTTTGGTTTCGCTGCATTATAAAGCTTTTTCGCTGAAACAATTTCAAAATTTCAAAATAAAAAAAAAATTAATCGAGATTATTTTATTTAAATTTTTTCTTAAAAAGTCTGAAAACTATCATTCACCCTCAACCCATGCCATTTGAGGTTAATATATGTCTAAGGGAAACACGCCATCACGAGCTCAATGGTGCTCTCATATTTCTATTCCTAGTTAGTGTTTAAAAGTTATTATGATTTATGAATAAAATAATTGTTACTTAATTATTTTATTTACAGCCAAAAACTATTTTTCACCAGTGGCTTGTGCCGGCCAATGTTATGCCCTTTCAAGGTGAATATCAATGCTCTTAGTTAAACGATGCACTCAGAATTTTGATTCGGGAAAAGGTTTAAATGTTTAAAAACCCCACTCGCGTGATTATTTAATGAACCTCAAAAAAGTTCAAAAAACGTTCCGGCTACTCCGAGCCTCGGAATTACGTGTCGTCTTAGTACGTGGTCTCAAAATAATCCCATTTAATTTTCAAAAAATTTACATGGAATTATGGGGTATTAAAAAGGTGGAATTGTCTCCATGGATGATGTAGTGTCTTGAAAACTGTGTGGGTGCATCACCTAAAGATAAATGATTGCATAAGGTCTCATCCTTATACATTTTTTTACCCTTACTTTTACAAGGGTTTTGGGTGATTTTCAAGTTTTCACTGATTGAAAAGTCACATGGTGCATAGGAACTTGTCTAGAAGCCTCCACTTGATTAGCGAGTGCCTTGGATGCCTTCATAAGAACAAGAGGGATTCTCAAAGGGGCTTTTCATGATCTCTCAAAGGTCAAAAAATGCGCATGTCCCATTCTCATGATATTTTTATGGTCATGTGATCGCATGTATTTTGGGGGTTTGTGTGACTTGTGTGATATTGGTATCCCTCTCTTTATTTATTTTGTAGAGAAAATAATACCCATGTTCCGAGTATCTTTTCCATTATAGATTTATCGATGATCATTTAGCGAGTATCAAAAATATGCATGTGTTTTTATGTGGATGTGTGTGTAGGTATGTATATGTGTTTGTATGTTTTTGTTATATATTTAAATATATGTTTTTTGTTGTGTGTGTGTGTGTGTGCATTTTGTGTATGTTTATGTTTATGTGTATGTTTATGTATTTGTGTGTCTGAATTTTTTTGCATAAGTATGTGTATGTGTATGTTTGTGTATGTTTATGTGTATTTGTATATGTTTTTGTATATATATTCCTGTGGATGTGTGTGCATGTGTATGTATGTGTATATGTATCTTTATGTATGTGTATATATGTATATGACATGAGTATAAGTGTATGTATGTGTATATTTATATAGTATGTGTGTGTATACATATGTATGTGCATGCCAATGTATTTAATTGTATGTATATTTATTTGTATACATGTCTGTGCATGTATGTGTATGTATATTCATGTATGCATATATAGATGTATGTGTATGTGCATGTGTATATGTGTACATGTATGTATATATGTGTATGTGTATGTGCATGTATGTGTAAATGTATGTGCATGTATGTGTACATGTATGTCTATGAATATGTAAGTGCGTACGTGTATGTGTATTTATGTTTATATTGTATGTGTATGTATGCATATGTTTATGTGTGTGTGTGAATACACATGTTTGTGATTGTAGGTATGTGTATGTGTATACATGCGTATATGTGAATGTATATGAATGTATGTGTATGTGTATGTCTTTGTGTATGTGTTGTGTATTTGTACGTGGATCTGTATGTGTATGTGTATGTGTATGTGTATGTGTATGTGTATGTGTTTGTGTATGTGTATGTGTATGTGTACATATATATATGTATTTGGATGTGTATGTATGTGTACATATATGTCTATGTGTATGTATGTGTGCATGTGTATATCTATTTATTTATTTAATATTATTTATTAATTTTTAACATTTCTCCATTTTTAATGTTTTTTTAAAATTTATTCATTTTTAATATTTATTCATTTTCAATATATATTCAATTAATATTTTTGTAATATATTCAATTTTGAAAGTTATTTTTACATTTAATTAAATAATAATATTTTTAATTATTATTTAAAATTATAATGGTTAATAATTAATTATACTTTTATATAGAATCAATACAATATAGACATCAATAACTAGCTATAATATTATAATTCATTTATTCATTTTCAATCATTTTTATGTGTTTACAATTCACTTCATTAATGTTATGAATTCACTTTTATTAAACATCTTTGTAATTTATTGAATTTTAATTTTTCATATTTAATTTTCTTTCATTTAAAAGTTTTTCCATTTTATATATTTATTAGTTTTTAATATTTTTCGAATTGATTCATTTTTTAAAAAATTTACATATTTATTTTTTATGTTTAAATATTTTCAATATGTTTGCAATAAATATGATTAATATTTCTTCATATATATTTATTAAGTTTTAATATTATTAATATATGTGAAATTTATATAATTGATTTTTATAAATTCATTTTAATATTAATATTATTGAATAGTCAATATAAATCATTTTTAATAATTTTTGTTTTTTATATAGTTAATATTATATATTTATACATTTTTTCAGTTTTATGGGTTAGTATTTAATTTAATTAATTTTTTAATTCACTTTTTTAAATATTTTTCTTATATATTCAATATCAATTATTAATTTTTTATATTTTTTCATTTAATAATATTTTTTCATTTATAATATTTATTATTTTATATATTTTTTTAATTTATTTATTTTTTAATATTTATTACACATATTTATTTAATATTTCATAACATTTTCAATATGTTTATAATTTATATGATTAATATTTTTTTAGTTTTAATTATTAAGTTGTAATATTTTTGAAATGTTTTAAAACATATATAGTTAATTTATTTTAATTCATTTTTTAATATTTTTGTAAACAAACTAGTTAATATAATTCATTTATAATAATTTTTTTATTCATATAATTTATAATATTTATTTATTTATTTTTCTTCCTTTTTGTATGTGTTTAAAATTCATGTAATTAATTTTATGAATTCATTTTATAAATAGTTTTGTATTATATGAATTTTTATTTATTCATTTTTAATATTCTTTCTTTCAATATTATTTATTCATTATTAATATTAATTAATTATTATGCTTTTTGGTATTTAGTCATTATTAATATTTATTTCCACATATTTATTTACCATGTTTTAATAAATTCAATGTATTTGTAATTTATATGAATAATATTTCCTCATTTTTGATTATTAAGTATTAATATTTTTAATATCCATGAAATTTATAAAATTGATTTATTTAAATGCATTTGTTAATATTTTTTATTTTATATATTTTATATTATTCATTTTTAATAATATTTTATTATATAATTAATATTATTATTTATTCCATTTAATTTAATTTTTATATGATTATAATTTATGAAATTAATGATACCATTGAAATGAGGATGGGAGGGGGTGGTGAGAGCTTCTCGCTTTACCCAAATGGGGATTAAGGATTCAGAATGTCTGCTTCGAGTCTTCTGGTTGATGTTTTCCACACCCATGGGCGATTTGATTCCCACAAACATGATTCCTCTAGAATGGATGATCGGAAGATCGCTCGTAGAAGGGTTATGGTCAACAACAAGCTAGACATGGGTGCCACCAATAGTTCTTCCTCTCTCTTCAAGGGATCCACTATTGGAGGGCTACACTGCAAGGGTAATGTTGCCTTTTTCAAAGAGAATCTAGATGTTGAGACCCTATAAATCGGTAAGTGTTCTATAATCATGCGATTGATATCTCCCACGGGATCCAAACAATTGAAAATTGATTATTTGGTCGATCGACATTTGGGCATGTACTATTTATCAATTAAAAGTGTATTAATTTGGGCTGAGGATTCATCCACATGCTCTTCCACTATGATTTTTTGAAGTTGAGGGCCTCGGGTCTATGATCAATTTCTCTCAAACCAGGCATCATTCACAACCACAAATGCGATAATAATTTCATCCCCTTGGAGGTTAGGAATTCTAGTGTCAAGTTGTGGGTTATGGTTTATAAACTAATATGGGTATTCTGGTACCCTTGAATATTATTCAACATTTCTTCGCCAATTGGATTGCCCATAATGATGGACAAGGAAACCGAATTGGCAAGATATTACCACTTAGATCGGTTATTAGTGGATGTTGACATGTTCTCTACTTATAAAGAAAGGGTGTTCCTTTAAACATATGAAGAGAATTCAATCTATGCATTGAGTTTGAGAATATTCCTTAATTTTGTTTGGATTGTGAGAGATTTGGCCATGAGGAATCAAATTGTAAAATCTCCATGTTGTGTTCTTATTGTTCTACTATAGGACATGTGGAAAGTTTATGTTTTAAAAAGAAAAGGGGTCCAATGACTGGATTATAAAGTAATTTTTGAATTCATGGGCTTACTCAGTCTCCTAATGTTGTTAAGCATTTGGATGGTCTAGATTGTCTAACTGGGGCTATGTGTGTTAACTCTATTTAGGTGGAGGCACCCCCCAGTAGCAAGAGATTTTTTGGGCTATTGCAGAGATAGGAAGTGGGGCCCCCTAATTGTTTGAAAATGGCAGGATATAATGAGAAACATGAAACAACATCTTGGGAAGATGTTATCGAAGAGGAATTAGTTTCTGATGTTCAATCCATTGATGAAGTGGTTGTGAAAGAATTAGTGGATCAACATCTAATTCATGAACAGATAATTCACTCAAAATCTCATAAGGGTAGGCAAAAAATGAATTTCAAGAATCCTTGGTGTCCAAAGTCTTGTAATAGAACTCTTAAGTAGAAAATGTCTGATAATTCCTTGGTTAGTGATATGATAAAGACTTTTGAGCCTCCGATAATAGGCATGACTACTGCTACTAATTTTGAGAAGGACCGTGGCTCTTTTTTTGAGAGTCTAAAAAGGCCAATTACATTGAATATGTCTCTTTCTGGGGAGCACATGATATGTTCTCCATGTTTGTAAGTCTCTCTAATTGTAGACCCTCAACAGCTTGATTCAAGTTCTCAACATGTTAAACCTACTGTTTCTATTCCACATATTGGTAGGTATTTTTTAAGGAAGGTTTCATTGTTGATCTTTCTTCCTCAGTGCATCAGGAATCTTCTGTAGTTGTATCTGTTTTAGAATCTATAGACATGTCAACATTAAGAGACAAATGAATTACAACTTTAGAAGCTTCTCTTCCTTCTCTACAAATTGGGGATACTGACTTTCCCATGGTCAATGAAATTAGTCTCATTCCTTGTAGTAGTCTTGAGGCTCTTAGAACAAGCAGACATGATGGAAATATGGGACCATCATCTAAGGTCTTAGTTTATAATGATTGATTCCAATTGGTTCTCTTAAGTATGTTCAGATCTAGATCCTCTCATCTTGGACAGCTTTAAGGGACTCGATTTAGTACCTTGAATGCTGCCTACTCAATATAAGTCTCTACTTGGATAATTCAAGAAGGTTTTTTCTACCATACCTAATGAATAATGTGGCCCTATTGTTAAAATAGCATAAGGATTGGAAGCATCATGTGAGGAGCTGGTGTAAAGTAATACAATTGTTGAGAAGCAGTTGGTTCCCTTCCAGATTGAGCATCTGATTATTGCTTCTTCTTACAGGAGTGCTGAGAATGTGGGGTGGACTTATCCACCCCATTTTAATGATTTAATGATAAATCCATATTCTTCCTTTTCCAGAGCCTCTGATTAAGAATGTGTTAATTCATGGGAATGGAATCAAACATTATAACCCTAGAGGACCGGGAATGTGAAAGGCCTATTATAGGCATCAACAAGGAAGTGGCTAAATGGTACCTCTCACAACTTGAGGTTACCTTCTCATCAATGGAGCCCGGGGACTTTAGATACAATGAATATATAGTGTTTTATAGGTTACCATCTATTAACTTTTAAGATTGACTCCTCTCTATTATAGAAATGAAATTTTGAGATTTATCTTTGAAATTCAGGATATGATCCACCCCATAGGCTTCAGCTACATTGCCATCAAATGAAGAATGTGTGGCCCTCAAAGGGGCAAGACACGATGGCGTGGTCAACACCCAAAGGGAAGAGCATGACATCCAACCAACATGGGATCTAGATGGTTTGTTCATTATGTTCTATCGTGATCACATTAAGTCTTGTTAAATTTACCCCTCCTGCCTTGTGCCTTGTAATTTTTCATTTTATTAATAAAATTTGGGGTCATGGATTTGGATTTTCCAAATCCATGGCTGTGTTGTTTGGGTTATTTATGTAATTAATGTTATTAATTCAGTTTTTATATATATTTTTAATTTATTTTAATTTATTTACTCATTTTTAATACTCATTCATTCAATATTATTTATTAATTAATAATTTTTATTTATTATTGAGATTTTTGAAAATTATTCTTTTTTAATATTTATTTCTTTATTATGTTTTAATATTTTCAATATGATTTTTATTTATATAATTAATTTATTTAAATGCATTTTTTAATAATTTTGTAATTTAAATAGTTAGTATTGTTCATTTTTAATAATTTTATTATCTATATAATTAATATTTTTTATTTATTCATTTTTATTCAACTTTTTACATTTTTTAGTGCTAGGTTAAGCACCAATAAAAGTGCATTTCATCAGTGTTAAAATATAATTATAGAGAAATATGATTCTTGTGAGTGCTTTTTTAGCAATGATAAAAGTGATGATTTATCAACCCAAAGAAAACGCAAAAAAACTGGTATTTCTTAGAAATTGTATTTTTAGTGCTCATAAAATACACTTTTATCTGTTATTTTCAGTAACCATTGATAAAACCCCTCTAACTCTTTAAAAAAACCCCAAAAGATCATGAATTCATCATGTCATACTCAAGATCTCATGGAACCCAAGGCCTGCTTCAATTAAAGTATGTTATTCAGGACAAATCAACCCCCAAAACCGAAGGTATGAAATCCCAAACTTGTTTTTAAGTAATCTCAGTCAACCTTGAATTTTTTTTCATGATATTTTTGAGTTTATATTCTCTTTAATCTCAAATGATACTTGTAATGTGATTAATATCACATAATTTATGGGAGTGTGTTTGATATGATGAGAATAATCCAAAATTCATTTTAATCACTCATGAGTGTATATTTCCCATTTTATTTATCCACAACCTATAAAATTCCCACTAAATCATATGTAGTTTCACTTTAAAAATAAAAATAAAGAAAAATAGAATTTAAAAGTGTACTCTTATTTCAAATTTGATTCTAAAATTAATAAAACAATATAAAACATGAAATTAATCCATTAAAGAATTTAACTCCAAAATATTCTACAACACCAAAAATGCGAAAAACTAATGAAAATATGGGGGTATATATGGAATTAAAATAAATTGAAATTTCATAAATTTCTTATTCTATCAATCTCCTACACTTAATCCATTACACTACTATGGATTAATCTACACTTAACAAAAACTCAGACCAATAAAATCCAAAATCTAAATGAGAACTCATTTTCTAACATATTCTCATATTTCTTATTTTATAATTTTTATTCTATTTTCATTATTATCATGAAATTTCCGTCATTTCAATTGATCAATCCATTAAAATTTATACCTACCTCACATAGAAATGCATCTCCTTGACTCAAGAATATATGTTTTCATGTTTTCTTCTTATTAATATCATAAACACTTCACATAATTTTGCAATATACCTTCATCTTCACTCAAAGAGAAAATTTTCTTTCAATAATAAGGACTTATTCGTTAGATATGTATTGGATTTGGGTCATTGTTTTGATATTTAAAAATAATGGATTCAAGGATTTGTTTTAATCTCCTAATATTATAATCATCAATTCTCAAGAAAATAAAAAAGCCACTCCTTTTCTTTCCTCAAATGCATCACTAAATAGAACATTTTCAACCCCATTAAATGCTTAGATGCATAATTTTTTTTTGAGAATTCACACATAAAATTGTAATCATTTTTTTAAATTATAATTAATATAATTCACCAAAATATTTTTAAACTTCATTTTAAAAATTTTAATTGTTTTAAATGGAAGATGAATCAAATTTAAGAAATTCCCAAATTTTTTAGAATTTATGATTTTCAAAATATTAATTTTTCAAATTTTTATAACAAGGATGTAAATTTAGTGAATTTTATTGCTTATTAAAATTATTTTTTTGATTAAATACATCCTCTTTAATGTTTTGAAATTTTTAAAATTTAGGTTATTTTGGTTAAATCATTTATTTTTTTCATTATACCAATAATATTAACTATTTTTAAATTCTTCATGGAATATAAAAATTGTTACTAGGATTAATATAAAAAAATGAATTCAAATATGATATCTTTCATAATATTAATATTTTAATAACCATAACTGATGTGATTACTTTGTATCAAAAAATATGGAAACATTGTAAAAAATAATTAATTTATTTTGAAATATGTTTTGATAGTAAAATGTTTTTGGTATACCCTAATAATAATCTAGTTTTAGAAATACATAGGATTCATGAGAACTTTGTTAGTGAAAGGAGGTGAATTATCTCCCTAGATGAATCCATTTAATAAAATAATTATTTATGTATATATGACTTCATTTAATAAAAAATAATTGTTATAATACTTTAAATTCATATAATTCTTGGAATTTATATGTTCTAACAAGTTATTGATTCCATGGAAATTCATAACAAATATGATAAATATGTGTGTGTGTGTGTGTGTGTATAAAGAATAAACTGTTGGGGTTCCAAGATCCTAACTTTTTTTTATTTATTTATTTTGATAAATATGAATATTACTTAATCAAATTTGATGGATATGAATTAAAATGGATAGATGTAAACTGTATGATAAAATTGTATGAGGATGGGGTGAAATATTTCATTAATATTGAAAAATATAATGGATATGAACATTCAAACATCTTTTTTCTATGTTTGAATTGTTTTTATTGAAGAATTATTAGTCCAAGTTAGTTAGAAGAACACTTGATGAGTCGTAGAATAGATCGAAGTTATAAATGTTGGACATAACATGAGGAAGAACTAAATGTGGCTAGTGATTGGGGTACCACTACATTTTATGGATCATGTTATATGATTAAAAGTGTGAAAAGTGATGATGTACTTATCGAGTATATGATTATAAGTTTAAATGATGATGATGGTCATATTGAGCAAATGAAAATGAAATTTGAAAATGAACATCATGATTGTCCAAATTTTTTTCAAAAGATAAAGAGTTGTGAAAATAATCCATTGTATATAGGATATACTAAATATAAAACATTTTCAGCCATACTAAATCTATATAATATAAAAGATGTTAATATATCGAGTGACACTATTTTTACTGAACAACTTTCTCTCTTAAATTATATGTTACCAAAACATGATTATCTTTCATGTCAAACATACGACACTAAACAAATGATACATTCAACTGGTATGGTCTCTAAAAAATAAATTCATGTCCAAATGATTGTATACTATTTCAAATAGACCATGAATCACTTAAAAAATTGCCAAATCATGGAGTATCTTGATTCAAGAAAGATGAATTAAGTCCTTTGAAATTTGTATGCTACATTCCAATCACGCAAAGGATTATGTTCCTATATAGAAGTGAGTTTTGAGCTGAAATTTTTTATTTTTTATTTTCCATAATTTTAGAAATCAAAAAAACATTCTAAAAATTATGTCTTAATAAATTTATATATCCCAATGGTTTTAGTAGTTTTTGTAGAAAACACTATTTTATAATAAATGAAGAAATCTTTCTAATATAAAACCAACATAAAATTCTATTATTCAATATGATCTGTCATACTAAAGGTAAGTATGATACATCATATCAACTAATTTTCTATCTAGTGATTAGACTATTGTGCTATCTACAAAACTAAAAAAAGTCATGAACATCATACTAAAATTGATACTGATACATCATATGGAAATTTTTTGAAACTATCAGATTTACATTCAATAATATAGTTAATGAAATAGTAAAAAATTTATAATCAGAATATATAGATTAGTTTATTTTGAATGGAATAATTTAATAAAACTATTATGGTGCTACAAATGGAATCATATAATGAAATGATTAGCTATAAAGTCCAGGTTCCATGTCATTATGATATATCAAAGTGAAATTAGTTAAAGTCCATTAGAACCACCACTAAAATATGTCCATTAGAGGAATAAATATAAATAGAATTTCATTTTATGAGTTGGCAGTTGATGAAATTCAAAACTCGGGTTTTCTAAATATATCTCTATGTGAATATCTCATTCCTAATAATTATAATCTTCTAAAGAGGTGAAATTATAAGGAGTCTGAGTATGGATTGTAAATTCATTTGAACAGTTTACTTTTCTATTCATTTTATCTAATTATATTATTGATTTAGGGATTCTGAGGATAGAAATATATGTGAATCTAATCCATTGTATCGAGGGATTTTGGGGCTAAGAATATTTTGATATCAATCATCATATTGATGGATTTTTTTGTTTTGGAAAGATAAAGATGAATCAACTCATCGAATCGATGGACTATTTGGGATTTTAAGACCTATACATACCTATCATCATATCAAGGGATTTATTAGTAATGAAATACAAACCTTTACAATAGTTATGGAAATGTGGATATCGTATGTTTGGATTTATAACTTCCTTAAATATTTTGGTTAAAGAGTAATCTCTTTTATTAAATATTATAATTCATTCTTAATAATATAATTTTTTGTATTTACTATTTTAAAAAATTATATTGTTCATTTTTCACGTGTATTAGAAATTTATTTACATATGTATCATTCTAACATATTATTTTATCAGTGTGTCTATGATACTGATAAAAAACTCAGATATAATTGGATAGTTACTAGTTCTGATTTTAATACCCTGATCATTGAAAAAATTAGAATGTCTAATCTTTTTAATTAATTGGATTTTTGTTTTGAGTTCAGTTTCACTTTTTTAAACTACACCCCTAGCCTCTTGTATCCATAATATAATATTGTAATCCAACAATTCACATCAGATAAGGTTCTACTGCTATACTTGATGAATTTTTTCATTAATTATTAACTACATCTTATTAATTTATTAATATAAAATACTTGTTTATAAATTATTTTACACAAGTTTATTTTTAAGAAAAGTGTTTTTATCGTCTTAAGATGGAATGTCTTGATTTTTGTACTTTATAAAATCTAAATCCTAGTTGACCACCTATATTTGATGAAATGTTGATGAGTACTGGAGAGATAGAATAAAGATTTTTTTTATTAATATTGGTTTTCATAACATTATGATGCTTACTGGAGATTATAATATACCTAAGAAGGAAGTTACAACATTTGTAAATTGAGAAAATTCGGAATACCAGTTGAATTATAGATTAAGGAATACTCTTTTGTGTTAAATGACAAAGAATATATATAGTCAAATTTATTCATGTTAGGTACAAAATAGAATTTGAAAAAATTTAAATGTCACTCACTTTAGAACATATAATATTGTTTATACTAGAAGAGATATGATGAGATCCAACTATCAAACATTTGATTTATTACCTGGAGAATTAGTTTCTAAAATAAATCAAAGATTTATGACTATTGTTAATAGTTTACATTCTATTGGAGAGAAGGATATAATATATGGTAACTTGGTAGAAAAGAACTTATAAATCATTCATAATGACTGGGAATCCAAAAGGACATCCATATATGATACTATAAAGGTTACAAATATTACACTAGTTGATCTTATTGGTACACTTATGTTGTATGAATGAAGATTGAAAAGGAATTCTGAAATAATGAAAAATATGAATGGAGTAGTTTCTTTTTCAACTATATATAATTTTCCTACTAATGTTCAACCATCTAAAAATGTTTTAAAATATTCAAAGAAAAATAAATTTATTACTGAATCATATTACAGTTCTTCATAATAGACTAGAAAAGAATTGGAAATTTGTGTTAGAATAATTTTAATAAGAGTTTGAAAAAATTCTTATAGTACAGATATAAAAATTTTCATAATAATAAGAGTGATAAGAAATACTCTACTAAAGTTACTTGTTATAAATTCAAAAAATTAGGACATATTGTACTTGATTTCCCGATGCATAAAAGGAAGGATAATAAATAGATAAATACATAAATAAATTCTAAGAAGTATTATAAGCCAAAAGGAATGAAAGAGATAGCTAATCTGAGAATTATTCAGATAATGAATGTACTAGAAAAAGAAACATTGGTTTATTTTCAGAAATTATAAAGGTGAATAAATGTTTCATTGATAAGTTACAAACATATGAATCCCTTATAAAATTTATTTTAAATGAAAATCAACCTCATAATAATAATGAAAATGATTCTACATATTATGATAAAGAATCATACTCAACTAAAGATGATAATAACATACTTAGTTTTTAAGTTGTATCTATATTTTCAAAACTTCTTCAAAATTAACATTGTAAAATTTATAAAAAACATGATAATTAAAAAAGAAAAAAATTCAATGGAAAACTCCAGAATTACTACTTTAACTAGACAAATATTAGATCTTTCTAAACATATTGATAAATATAATTTTGAAAAATAAAATCTTTCTAAAGACCGTTAAAAGTAGATCATTGAGAAAAATATTTTACAAATTTATTGTTTAAATCTTAGTTTCAAAACTAGTTCTACAAAATATAAGAACCGAGTTGTTTAACAAAAATTTTAAATTTATAGTTTGAAAAAACTTGTGTCTAATTTTAATTTTGGATAAGAAAATTTTGAAATAACTTATAAAAAAATTAGACCATGTATAGATATTTTTGTAATGGGTTTTACTAATAATAATCCTCTTTTTAGTAATAACTACTATATTCAAAATAGTTCTCCATTTTTCAAAAAAAATCAATGTGGTGGATATTGGAAGAATTTTTTTTATTTAAATAGAGTTTTGTATTTAGGTTTTAATGAAGAGTATTTTTCAAAACAAATGGTATGTTCTCAATGTGGTAATGTTGGAAAAAATTCATTACCAAAAATATTACATTCTGATAATACCATATCCAAGAAGGGTTGGGTTCTGAAACACTAATATTTTTGTTTTTAGGAAAACAAACAAAGTACCAATAACATGAATATATGGTACATGGATAGTGGTTATTCCATACATATATTGGAAAAAAATATTTCTTTAAGAATACCATTATAATGAAAGGTGGAAATGTAACTTTTAGAGATAATGATCAAGGAAAAATCATTGGTATATGAAACTTTTTTATTCATGGAAAAGCATTAATTTCAAATTTTTTATTTTTTGTAGGAATTAAGAATAAATTTATAATCCTAATAAAATAATGTAATGAGGGTAATATTATGAACATTAATAAGGATAAATGTAAAGTTAATATTTATAAATATGAGTTTATTCTTTCTTCCAATAACCATGAAAATGTTTTCACATTAAACATGGAAGACCTTAAGAGGAAATATCTACCTTTTCTTAGTGAAATAGAAGGCCAATATTGGTTATGACATAGAAGGTTAGGTCACTATAACCTTATAATTTTAGCTAAGTTGAAAATAAAATTACTTCTTAAGAATCTACCTGAACATCGGTTTGATTCTTCAATAGTCTGTGATTCTTGTTAATTTTTTATGAAACCTAAGTCATATTTTAAATCCAATAATTAAGTATAAACTTATGATGATTCATAGTCAGTGAACATGGATTTATTTGGTTCTACACAAACTATAAGTATTGGTGGAAAATATTGTGTATATGTTTTAGTTGATGATTAAACTAGATATACTTAGGTCTATTAACTATCATGAAAATATTTATCCTTTAGTTATTTTAAAACTTTGGTCAATATAGTTAAAAAAATAGAAAAACCTATTCTTGATTACTATTCATAGTGATCATGCAGGAGAATTCTTCTGATTTTGAAACTTTTTATAGTAAAAATGATATAATACATAACTTTTGGACACCTAGAACTCCACAAAAGAATAGTGTATCCTGAAGAAGAAATATTTTTCTTCAAGAGATAACTATAACCATGATGAGTGAATACTTAGTTGTTAAACATTTTTGGGGTGAAACTATTAGTACTGCCTGCTATAATACAAATCAGGTTTTTTTTAAATAAAACTTCATATGATTTTGTATTGGAAAAAAACAAAAACATTCTTACTTAAAAGTATTTAGATGAAAAGTATTCATCTTGAATACTAAAGATAATTTACATAAATTTTCTCCAAAATATGATGATGGTATATTTTTAGTTTATTTCATAACTTGTAAGGATTATAGATTTTTGAATAAAAATAAAAGAACTATTGAGGGAGAAATACGTGTTAAATTTGATGAAATTTATCCATTTTTAATAAACCCCAACATACATCATCAATTGATATTTCTAAAACTAATTTTTAAACTTTTTTAGAAAGTCCTTCACATGAGAAAACAACTAAAGAATATGTTATTGAAGTTTTTCCTTAAGAATATTTTCTATATATTATTTAAGAATATTCTTTTGAAAACCCATGAATTTGGTGTTACTTAGTAATTATCCTTGTGATAATATCAATAGTGATTTAGATCAACCAGTTAGGACTATAAGTTATTTAATAAATGGAATTGAACATATAGAATTTTTATCAAAAATCAAACCTAAAAATCATGATGAGACTTTAGGTGATGATGATTGGATAAAATCTATACAAGAAAAAAACGTTGAGTTTGAAAGGAACAAAGTTTGTACATTGGTTGAACATCCTAAAGATACTTCTATAATTGGAGTAAAATGGGTCTTTCATAATAAATGTCATGAAAATGGTAAAATAGTAATAAATAAATATAGAATTTTTGTAAGTGTTATAATCAACAAGAGGGAATAGACTATGAAGAAACCTATGTACTGGTAGCAAGAATTGATGATATTCGTATACTTATAGATTATGCAGTATTCTTAAATTTCAAAACTAGTTCAAACGGATGTGAAGTATGAACTCCTTGATGGATATGTTCAGGAGGATGTTTATGTATAAAAACCCCATGGTTTTTGAAAATAAAAAACAACCAAAACATATTTCTAAACTTACTAAAGAACTATATTGACTTAAAAAACTCCTAGAGTAGGGTATGATAGGTTTACTGGACTTTTGTTTCAAAGAATTTTTGTTAAGGGAGCTATGGAACCAACCCTTTTTATAAAATAATTTAATAAAAATATTCTGATTATAAAAATATATGTTGATGATATTATATTTGGTTCACCTTAAAAGTCTTTAACAGATTCCTTTGTGAATATTATGATGTCTGAGTTTGAAATGGGTATGATGGGTGAGTTGACATACTTTTTTGGTTTTAAAATATCACAAAAACCCGAAAATAACTTTTTTATCCCAATGTAAGTATATAAAATATCTTCATAAGAAATTCATTATTGACAACTCTAAAAGTATTAGTACTCCTATCAAAACCTAAAATACCTAGATCTTGATAAATCTAGGAAAATAGTTGATCAGATAACTTTTAGAGGTATTATTAGAAAATTACATTACTTAATAGATAGTCATTTAGATTTAATGTTTTCAGTAAACTTATCTGATAAATTTCGAGTCAATCCAAACAGGTTTCATCTTAAAACTGGAAAATTAATTTTTAATTACCTTAATGGATCTATGGATTTAATCTTATTCCACCCTTATAAAAATTATTTTCATTTAAAAGAAATTCAAATGATGACTTTGGGGGATGGAAAATGGATAGAAAAGGTACTTTTAGAACATGTAATTTCTTAAGAGAAGATTTAGTTTAAAGGTCATGTAAGAAACAAGACTCGGTATCACTTTCCACTAGTGAAGAAGAATATGTGGTAGCTGCAAGTTGTTGAGATCAAATGTTTTGGATGCAACATGCACTCATTATGTATGGGGTGATTTTCATTAAAAATAAAATATTTTGGGATAAGACAAGTTTAATTTATTTAATTAAAAACCTAGTACATAACTCATGTGATAAAAACACAGACAGAAGACATTATTTCCTTCTAAATCACGTACTAAAAGGAGATATAATTTTACAATTATTTGAAATGTAATAAAAACATGCTAAAAATTTTACAAAACCCCATTGTTCTGATCGATTTGAATTTATTAAACAGAATCTTAGAATGATCAATGTTAAGTGATTATTCATATATACTTATTATTTACCAATATCCTTACATTAATGAACTTCTTTTCAAAGGGGAGTACAAATGTTATGTTTTTTATAACATTATGTTTCTAAAACATTTATTTTTCTAAAAAAAAATATTTTCCAATTTTTTTTTGTTTTTACGAGCCAATTATTTTATAAAATATTTCATAATTAAAAATTTTATAAATATCTTTGGAGTCATATATTTTTTTAAAATAAAATTTTTTGTAGTCAAAAATTTTATTAAAACTTTTCCGAAATAAAAAATTTTTATAAAGTTTTTCTAATAAATAATTTTTTATATTTTTTTCAATAAAATTATTTTACAAAAAAACAGAAGAACATGTTACTCATACTGATGAAACTTTTACAATCTAAAAGGTAATCTTCTTTTAGTTTTTTCACATATTTACTACTTTAGTTTATTAATATTTTTTCACATATTATTTTACTTTAAAAAACTTTTTTTCTATTTTCAATCATAAAAGGTTTTCTAGTTGGACTATTTTTTAATCTCATAAAATTTATATTAGAAAATATTTAAGAGTACATAATTTTATTCTAAAATCATTCTTTTGATAAAATATTGATCTTCAGATCCTAAAAAAATTAATCTCAACCATTTATTTATCTGAAAGAAGAACCGTTGTACACATTCCTATATAAGGGTTGGTCACCCTATTTCCCTCAAATATTATCAAGAGATATTCTCCTAAATCTCTCCACCTCTTTTAGTGCTTAGTCTTATCTATTTTCATTCTATTGATCATCAGAACTAGTTTCAATATGATGTCCACTACTAAAGAATTCTCGAAAATAGAATTTATAAGAGAACGAATCATTGAGAAATCCTAGTATGAGCATGATGAATCTTTATTGAAAAGTGATATAATTTTTTAGTCTTGGGAATAGATATGTGTCAAGAAAGAAGATTTTGAATTGTATCACCTTGATATAGAGAGAGAGTTTTGTCTTTCAGTTCTGTTTCTTTATCAAGATGATAAGTAAGAAGTAATATTTTCTTTATTTTGGTTGAAATATATAATTTCTTATGAAAAAATCATTGATCTGTTGGATGTTCCTTTTTAGGGTGAAGCATATCTTGCTTCTCATAAACGTCCGAAAAAATATGTGATTTTTGTGAAATCTAAGGTTGAGTCTTCTTTATTTTCATCATTTGAGAAAGTTAGAAAGGTTTCACAGCTAACACCGGATTAAATGGTCATTATGTTGTGGATTTAGGGATATATAATTCTATGAAAGAGGGATAAGGATACCCTCAAAGTATCAAAAATATTTGTTTTATATTTTTTGATTAATTTGAGACAAATAATCTTATTTACGTTTTTTCACTACATTGTAATAAATTAAGTATAATTCAATGAAATCAATGATTTCGATGTTTCCATAGTTTATAAATAATTTTTTGGCAAATTTCATGGTAATAATGAAAAATAATAATCAATCATATGATATGATGGAAAATATTTCCCTTATTGGAGAGGAGACAATGTCAAGAATGAAGATTGTATTTTATTCAAAGATGAAAATGTGTGTGGATAGAGTGGACATAATAGATTCCAATGTAGGACTTAAAAAATAAAAATATGTTTTTAAATAAGAGATAAGATTAATCATATCACATGAAATAGAAAAAAATAAAGTTAATTTTATATAATGAGTTCAGGAAACTCAGGGCACATGAGATCTAGAAAAAACTCAAGGATCTTGAATTTGGTTTTGATGAGGATGAGGCATTTTCAGTGAAAATTAGAGATGAAGATGAGTTGAATGAGTTTGAAAAGAATATTAAATAGAATAAATTATTTTGGAAGAAAAAATAGTAGAAATTTTAATGAACGATGTTGAAAAATATTTATAGAATCCAATTCTTCCAGTATATCCTTTATCAGTGGTACATCAATCTCATTAAGCCAGAATAGTTCCTCATACCAATCTAATTATTATATATATATATCATTATGTAGTTTATAGAAACTTCATTAGTTCCTTTAGTTATTCCAAAAGGTGATGAAAAGGTTAAAGGTAAATATAGTAGAAGAAGTTACAAAATTTGACCCAGTTCAAGTTAAGAAGACAATTAAGAATGAAAAAACCAAAATCTATTAAGAAAGTCGGAAAATGTGTTCTTAAAAAAGCATGATAGTTGGAAAATGAATTTGATGAATAAAAAGGAGAAGAAGTGGAAGGAAAGGAGTAATTGGAAGGGGAATAAGAAGAATTATAAGAACAAGAAACATATCTTTAATATGAAATAAAGGAAGATGGATGCTCTTCGAATTCATCCTCTAAGTCAACTCAGTTACCTTCTCAGCCGGATAAAGATCCATTGTTTAATGTTTCATAAGAAGTAAAGTCATCATATAAAGAGAATGAAGAATATAATAAATATCAAATGAAAGTATCTAAAATGGTTGATTCAGATAAATAAATATATATTTTTAAAGTCTCAGAAGATGTGAAAGTTTAATAAAAAGAAAAGAAGTCAGATGTTGATCCTTCTAGACCACATGTTTTATAAGTTGATTCAGAAACATCTGATAGAACCATAATAGAGGCATGGAAAAATATTGATTATATTTTCATAACTCTAAAGAGTTTAAGTGAATCAATTCCACACCTTCCAAACATTAAAGAGAGGTGTAATAAAATAAATAATTATTTGAATGAAAAATTGAAATATTTGAAGATGTAAACATTGAATGTTATCCAGAATGAAGAAAAAGTTGAAACCATCAATAGTAAAACAAAGGATCGTAAGAGAGATTACAACTAAATGGTTAAATGGTAAAAAAACTAGACATTGATTTAAAATACCATGATGATAAGATAATTGATGTCAAAAAATTTTATATTGATATTGCTGACTATTTTAATAAATTTTCATCTAATGTTTTAGATAGAGTTATGTTTATTGAAGAATTCAAAGACATGAAAAATAACAGTGATGTGGAATTCAAAGTATTGAAAGATAAAGTTCAGATGTTGGATGTTAACAATAACAGACTCTGATCCTTTGAAGACAAGATATTTCTGGTAATGTAATAGAAAAATAAATCTAGTGAGGATGTTGAATGGTTAAAGGGAGAGGTTTGAAAGAAATCGGTCATGGAGGAAAAGATTGAGAAGCTGGATTGGTCCATTTTTGAAGTCATGAGAGACCACGAAGACATGAAAATGTTAAAGGTGATCATGAAAAGGTTTTTAATGAAATGACGAACTATTTAATTTTAAATTTTAATGTAATAATGAATCTTTTAAAATGAATTTTTGAATGTGAATAACTCTTTATCCATATACTAAATGTCTGAATATCTTCCAATTTGTATTAGATGTATGTTCATTCATTAATATCTTGAATGAAAATATAATTAACATTAATTTGTTTTGTATGTTGTTACTTTTCTAACTTTTCAAGAGATTATAATTATTTCTCAATACCATTTTTTAAATCAAAAAGGGAGAAACGTTATTATAAGCTTAATGGGAGAAGTCATGAGATGTTTAAGGGGGTAAATTTTTTGAGATGTTTTTTTCAAAATTTATTTATGTTGGATTTCATATCTAAAAAGGAGAGATTCTTTCTAAGAAATAATTATTATAAAGGCGCAATATAAAGTTTCATTTCATTCCATCGGATAAACAATGATAAATAAATATAATGAATTAACATAAGAGGATTTTATTGTTGATAAAGGAAATATTTTCATTATAAAGAATATCTTTGAATCTCTTAAAACAACAAAGGGTTCTATGTTTTTCAATGTTATTAGTTTTCATTTTTTAAGTGATATGTATTTTTATTTTCATAATGGGGGAGATTATTGTGTTGAAAATTTTAATTTCTACTTCTCCTTAGTTTTGTAAATCATAAACACTTTTTTAAAACACTATATTAATAAATATATATATCCCAATTGTTTTAGTATATTTTTTAGAAAAAATTATGTTATATCAAATGGAAAAATTGTTATAATATAAAAAGAACCTAAAATTTTATTATTCAATCTGACCCATTAGACTGAAGGTGTGTCTAATACATCAGATCAACAATTGTTCTGACTAGTGGTTAGACATATTTCATGTATGTCAAAATAATAAAATTCATGACCATAGAACTAAAATTGTTACTCATACATTGAATTTACCTATTTTCAAACTATTAGATTGAAAATCAATAATATAGTTCATTGAACTGTACAATGATTATAACTAGAGTACATAGATTGGTTTCTTTTAGAAAAATACTTTAATAGATTTGTAATGGTGCTAAAAAATGACATCAGATAGTGAAATAATTAGGTATGAAGTTCAAGATCTAGATCATTATGAGTTGGAAAAGTGAAATTTGTCCAAGTTAATTGCAACCAAATCTAAAATTTGATTGTTTTATGAATGAATCTAAATAGGAGGCCATTTTAAGAGTTGGGAGCTGCTGAAATTTTAAACTCAATTCATTTAAAGATACCTCTCTGTGAAAATCTTGTTCCTAAGAATTGTAATCTTTTATATAGATGACGTTTTAAGGAATCTGAGTAATTATTTTAAATTACTTAGAATAATTTTCTTTTTTATTTATTGTGTCTGATAATGGTATTGATCATGGGATTATAATGATATGAATATGGGTGAATCTGATCAATAAAATCGAGGGATTCTAGGTTTAGGAAGACAATGACATCGGTCATCATATCATGGGATTTAGTTTTTAAGAAAGAAATAGCTGAATATAGTCAACATATCGAGGGATATTAGGGTATTGGTATATTGATTCATACTGATCATCATATCAAGGGATTTCTGAGTAAGTGAAAAAAGACCATTATAGTAGGCATTAAAACTGTGGATATCTTATGTCAATATTTATGACTTCCTTAACTCTTGAGGTAAAAGAGTAATTACTTTAATTAAATCTTGTAAGTAATTAGTACTATTATCATCTTTTGTATTTTGTTGTTTTAAGTTAAAATTTATTCTATGTGTGTGTATTATAAATTACTTCTATACTTATCTTTCAAAAAAATTATCATTGTTTCTGTGATATCGATGAACAACTCAAATATAATTTGTTAGTTACTGGTTCTGATTTTAATACTCTAATCATCAGACAAAGTCTGAGCTGAGCATTTTTACTAATGAAGATTTTTTTAATTTAAATTTTTTAAACTGCAATTCACCCCTCCCCACCCCTCTTGTAGCCATCGTAAAATCTTATGATACAATAATGAGGAAACTTCAAGGAAAATGAATATGAAATAGAATATATGAAATCATGATTGGAAACTTCATCACATATAAGATTCTCCATAGTGAAATAAAATTAATTATGAGTATCCTAAATTTTTAAATGATTTTAGAAACCATCATCTGGTTCTATATATAGATAGAGTGAATCCTTTTGGTTTAAAATTTATCACTCATATAATATTGTCTATTATGTTAGTAAACTATAACTATATACTACTATTATTCATGAAGAAAAAATACATTATATTGTCTTGGATTATATTAGGACCAAAAAAATGGGTAATTATGTTGATATTTATTTGGAAATTTTGATAAAATATTTGAAATCAATGTGATATTCATGTGTTATGTTGTATGATGCTTACCAAAATGAATCTTTCACCTTGAGAGTCATGTTTTATGCAATGATAAATGACCTTCCCAATTATGGAAATTTTTAAGGATATAAAATTAAAGGAAATCAAGGGTACCCATCTTTGGAAAAAGTTATACACTCAATTAGATTAAAGCATTACTCAAAAATTGCGATTCTAAGACATCATATATTTCTACCCAAAAGACATAAATATCGATCTTGGACTATATCATTTGATGGGAATTAAAAAGAAGGTAAAACACCACATCTACTCAAATATGATCAACTATTTGAGAAAGTAAAGGATATACCCACCACTTTTGGAAAACCTTATTAAACAAACATCATGGAAGCCCATTGAAAAAACATATCAATTTTTTAAATTACCATATTGGAATATTTTTTACATCAAAATATTTCTTGATGTCATGTATTTGGGAATATATATATATATATATGTGTGTGTGTGTGTGTGATAGTGTCATTGGAATCTTACTAAATACACCACCACAATGAAAAGTGTGACATTAAGGCTAGGTTGGAAATTATTGAAATGGGGATACATAAATATTTGGGGCTAGGGAAGTGTAAAATATGGACTTTTCTTCCTCCAGTTGCTTATACTCTTTCCAAATAAGAAATATATCAGTTTTGGAAATTCTTGAATTGGGTAAAGGGTCCATAGGGGTTATCATAAAAAATCAAGAATATCATGTCAATGAATGATTTAAATTTAAAGAGTTTAAAATCACATGGATATCATGTTTTGATGAATGATATAATGTATTTAGGTTTGGGTTGAATTTTTTCCAAAAATATTTGTCATTAATTTTTAATAAAATGTTGTTTTTCTTTTTCAATGCTATATAGAGTAAAGTTATAGACTCAGTAAAATTGAAAAAAAATTAAAAGGAAATTTTTTTCATGTTATGTTAATTGGATATGTTATTCTAGTCACCATTCTTTGATACAATGGTTCACCTGATAGTTCACTTGGTTAGAGAGATCTGGCTATGTGGTCCTTGAAATTATAGATGGATGTACCCCTTTAACAAAATTTTAATATAATGAAAGGGTATGTCAAAATAAAATTTGTCCAATAGGTTGTATTATAGATCTATATATTTTTAAGGAAACTATTGAATCCTATACTAACTACCCATCTCATGTGAAATGAATTGGCCTACAAAAAACACATCATAGTAGGATACATGTGGTTGAAGGAATTTAAATATATATATTTTTTCCTAATTACCATTACAGAGAATGAGCTGGATCACCTTTATATTTTACATCATATTTTATATGTTTTACCATATGATAAAACCCAAAAAAAAAATTATTTGAAATTTGAGTCCATCATGGAATGAAATATAGATATCAAATACACATAATCAGAAGTTTATAGGATGGTTTCAAGACTATATTTTTATGTATTCAACTTCAAAATCTGGATTCAAATTTAGAATAACATTAATATCATTCATAATGACCAGGTGTGCATGTATTATATTATATTGGTTACATAATTAATTGTCTTATGTTCTATACTAAAGAACATGATGAACATAATTCCATACAAAAATATTAGAGTTACACTTGTGGATTAAGTGATGCATGTATCTGGTACCAAGGACAAAAAACCAATTTACACAAATATGTCATATTTTGGCATCATCAAACAAATATGGGAGTTGGATTATACAATATTAAAAGTTTTGTTTTTTTAATGAAAATTGGTTGATAATATGAGTGTATTTAAAATCAATGAATTTGTATTCATGAATGTGTATTTCAATAAAGAATGGTGGAAGGATAACCATTTATAATGGAATCACAAGTAGTACAAGTATTTTATGTCCTGGATCTTGCAAATTAAAAGTGGCCAATTTTTCATTGATTGACCAAAACCATTGAATGGTTAAACTTCAATTCAACTAAGGATGTCCCATTCATTGGGGTTTCATAATAATTTCAATGTGGTCCCAATATATATGGGATCATGTATGTCATAGGAGACCAGAATGAGAGGATTTTGATACAGAGTAGAGGGGCTAAATCCCTTAAACCATTAAATGAAAAATTGAGTTCAATGGTGAGGTTATATATTTTTTGTAATATACATTATGTCACATCATGGTATTAATTTTTCACTACTACATGCAATGGAATTAAGGCCTTATATTTTTTATGTATTTTCTACATGATCCCATTTTTTTACTAGGTTTAGAGGGAACCCTTACATGGCTTAGAGTCCCAGCGACCCAAGGCCCATACATTTCATGTGGGCTCGGTGAAATAGAATTAAAGTATATGATTCTTCATCCCAATCCCATATCCATACACTAAAAGAGCCACTTTCCAAATCCCCCCCATCACCATCTTCATCTTCCCCGCTACGGCTCAGATTTCAGGCGACGCTTTGGACCTACGGTTTCATGGCATGCGGCATTCACTGTGGAGCCATCGTCTTGAACTTCTTGGTAATTTAACCATATGTTGGCCTTCCTCACGCCCTTTGTTGGACAAGACTCTCAGGCGGCGTGATGACGGTCCGAATTTGGAGTTCTCAGTTGCTGTTGTGAGGATGCCGCCACGATTCCGCTCGGTCTGGATGCATTTGGATGGATCTGGTGATAGTGTGTGTTCTTGAAGGTGGTGGCGGGTTTCCAGCAGGTTTTCTTCCTTCCCTGGTCTATATTTGTCTGGTTTCTTAATTTGCGTCTTAGATCTGTTGTTAGTTTGTGGTCTTGTTCTGAATTTATGTTTTTCGATTGGTCAATTTCGGCCTACGGTGGCGGCGTGGTATCAACGAAGGATGTGATTTCTTTTTGGTTTTATGATTCCGACAATGGTGGAGTGTGAAGGTTGTTTGAATGGTTTTGCAAAATTTCTATAGTATGAATAGAGAAGTTGTAAAAAAGGTCACTCTAGTTACCATGGTGTTAGGGGTGAACACGCCAGAGTTTGTGTTTTCATAAATGATGGGGTATATTTGTTTTCGGAAGCTATGGTATTCTGCTACGACAATGTTAGGGTGACATCAACGTCGGTGTTTCTCTATTGATGAATTGGTGAAGATGGTGAACAAATTGATTGGGATGACAGTGCAGGTGATGAGGCGCACTGGATTCATGATGATGGTGGGCGATGTGACTGGCAGCTATTGGTTCTCGTGGCTCGAGGTCTCCTCCGGTCCTGTGACTGTTTTGAATTTTGAATTTTAATTTTTTCACTTTTTGAATTTGGATACCGCATTTGGGGTAACGTTTTTTTGGGTATTGTGTTGTTGTGGTTACCACTTACCCGGAAAGAAGGTTTCTAGAAAATCAAAAAAAAAGAGTTTGTGGTGGTTATACATAACCTCCTACCCTTATTGGGTCATAGACTAGTGAATCATAGCTTCTCTATGAATGAACCTTCATGTCTAATAGATCATCAGGTCCCACCTTTTCATCTATTTATCTCCACCAATCATGTAATACTCTAATATGAGGTCTTTTTTCTTCTTCATGGATCAAGGGCCCTATTTCTAGATGTTCATGGATGGAAAAAAACTCACGTGTCTTATAGACCCAAATTAATAACTTTAAATCCCAAATCGAGTGAATAGTTATGCTTCTACAATAATATTATAGTCCTTCAACGGTGACTCATAAATTTCACGTACCATGATTTGGTCATGGGATTCATACAAGATTATAGGGTGTGTTAACTACTAAATCACTACCCCAAATTTTATTTCTTCACTAATGAATTTACATAATCAAAATAAAATGTTAGAGTACTTATTTAGAAAATGGATTCAGTATATATTTATGATCAAAACCATAAAGAAAAATAGGTTTATCAACATGTTGATGCACCCAATGTATATGGAAAATTCGTTTCTCTACATGTCAATGCTACATATCCTAATGAACAAAATATTGATGATTTTGAAATCAAATAAATTTTAAAAGGTGAATAAACTCTTTCCTTGAAAAAACGAGAGCATCATAACAAGATGGTGTTAAAAAATTAATAAGGTGGGAAGTAGAGGCATCAAATTTGAGGTTGTATATAATACTAACATCCATCATGTTAAACCAAACAAGTCCATTTTCATTAGTTACATTGGGTTCACCACTCAAATTCACATTTTAATTAATATAGATATGTGTCGCAATGTTTTTCCTGCAATTAATTCTCTAATTTGGGAATATATTAGGGTAACATTATGATATTAATTCTATATTTTACTAAAAAATTAAAATAATAAAACACTAATTTTATCTTCATTATCCCTTCAAGGGTGAATTTTTACTAGATTACCATCTAATGAAATATTTAATATCAGTCACTAGAAAGGGTTGTAGATGCTTTTAAAAAATTCTTATGAAAAATCATCTAAGGGATGCTAAATGGAAATTTAACCCACATACACCAAAAATATATACACACATAGTAAACTAATAAATATATAATTTGTTTATTTGGTCAATAGGATGAATCTTTTTGGATAAATTGTGATTAGAAATATTTTAATTTTCAATATGTGTATTAATCACAATGATTATGAATTTTTAATTAAAAAAATAGCAACTGAGTGCTGTAAATAAGAAATGTGCATCAAAACCAAAACACTATTTATATAAATCAAGGATGAGGTATTCGTCACTTGAAAAAAATTCTATGAATTTTAAAACTATAGTAATAATTTTATGTTTCATGAAACAAAAACATAATTATGTTCCTTTTTTGTGAAAATTTCTAAATAAAAATCCAAATACACTTACATCCCACATTATGTGTTATGGAAGAAGGAACATATATTTAAAGATAGTATACTAGTAGATGAAAACACACACAAAATATGTGGTAATCTTGTGTAAGAATGACATAAATTTTTTTTTCTTAAATCAGTATTACATAACAATGACTAATTATTTTATTATATTTGTTATCCTTTTTAGACTATAGAATTTCCATCATATATACCTGATGAATGAATACTTTTAGTGGCCTTGAAGAAGAATAAACAATATGGTCATATTAGAGGTGTGAGTTTTAGAGTGTCTCCCTAAACATATTTTGATAAAAGAAATGAAAAGGGGGATAAATATTAGAAAATATAGGAGATGCAAACATGAATAACTTATCTAGAATAAAAAACATTATTTTTTTCTAAGATGTCATAGAATGTTATATAAAATAATAAAAAAGAATAAAAACACAACAATAAAAAGTACATAAAGATCACCCCCATCTTTGAGGTGATTCATTCCCCTCAAAGGTGTTTCATACCAGAGGTAATCAATTTTTTCATAACTACTTATATGAAATGAGAATCAGGTAGATACTAATACATTTACTATACTAAAATTCTATACAGTGAAATTTATTATGATTTACATCTATCAGTTCCTACCCATTTCCTTGTTGAGGGAGGTATAGTGTACAATATTTTAGTGGATATTCTACACAACAACAAAAATTCCAAAATTTCATGTGAAAATGGTGATTCATGTAGCTTAAAAACTGATTGAATGGATACCTATTTTCATTAATGATCTGGATGATATCATGATCAAACATTCTATTGGAACATTCATAGAATAAATATTTTATCTTATAAAAATACAAACTGACAATGATGTATTCCTTTCCAATTTATTTTTTATAAAAAAATCATTAAAATTTAATGAAAAAGGGCCTGAACTAATGAATGATATTATAGATGAATAAAATTATAGGGAAATAGAAGGCTGAATGAAAATAATATAAAGGATGAACCAATAAATCAAGAAAACCTTTAATGAGTACCTTTACCCTACCAGTTTAAAATTTTCATTTATTAATATTACATCCTCATATAGATACAACATTCAAAGATGGCGATATGACTATAATTTATTTTTAAGAAAAAATTTATAGATAGGTTGTTACAAACATTCTGGGACTTGAAGTGTTTGATGAAATACTTATGTATTATTAACTTGGAGTCTCAGTTGAAAATGATTACATGAGGTAAATTTTTGTAATTGGTTTTTCCAATAGTTGATATAGAATGTTAATTATGATTAAACACTTCTCAAATTGTTTTTGGTGTATATGTTACTACTATTTTAAGATAAGACCCTATGGGAAACATTTTGGACTCATTAGTCCTCACATAACTTCTACATAAAAATTGTAATTTGAAGAATAAGATTATTCAAAAATACTGAAAAAGATGGCTAAAATGTTTGAAAATAAACTTACAGATGAAAAACTATTATTAACACCCATGATACTTGGGTAAAACTCTATAAATTAATCATGTAAAATATATTTTCATTTATTTCATTACTTATTACCTTTTTAGGGAGTATTAGTTTCTTGTTTAAATCAATTTAGATACTCAGAACATCTATTTTTTGGATACAATGCATGGATTCTCAACAAATTAGCCACACATTATAACAATTTTCAATTTGTGATACACTATATTCAAAATTTTAATACTAAACATCAATTTATTCATTTTTTTGAACAAAAATTTATGATATTTTAGTGTTTAAATATCATAAAAACATGGTATAAGGACAATCCATGAGAAAAATAATCCAATTTAATTATATAGATGGATAAATATTAGGTTATATATAATTATATTTTACTGTCAATATATATATATATATAAATTACTTATTTTTCTTAGTGTTTATGTAGTGTATAGAATAAACTAACGAAAAATATTATGGTTATTAAGCTTAAAATTTTATAAAATATATCATGTTCTATCAATAAACTAGAATCCATGAAGAGGTATTTCAAATGGTAGTTACAATTTCAATTAAAATATTTATTAATAATTTTTTTATTTATATTATCTAGTACTAACAAGACCTTTGAGATTCCACGTATTCAAAATAAAAAATATATTTGTTTAGAAATTAATTGAAAGCATACATGGTGTCAAAATGTATGTATACATCATGAATAGGTGACTTCCTATTACTTATTTATCTACTTTTCTCATTATTTTATCTACTTTTTAAATTAATTTCATTATCATTATTATATAATACATATTTAGTTAATTTTTGTAGAGGTTTTGAATAAATTAATTTATCAGTAATTTATTTTTATTAAACCATTTTTTTCTATATAAAAATTATAAAATGATCAGAGAAAAATAAATTATTTAAAAAGTATTTTATAAGGATAATGAACTCAGGTACTATATCTTCTCTTCATGTAGCTATTTTCTCTTTATTTGATATTTTTTGTTATGTGGTGTATGTTTTCAATTTACAAATGACGTAGAGTGCATGTTTTTAGTTTAAATTTACCTTTTACTTAAGAACAAGTGTCACTCACTAAAAAATAACAAAGCATTATCATTTTGTCTTGTCACTTTAGTAAAATGATCCATAAATCATTTTTAATGTATAAAAATCATATGAACATCAATATGACACATGGTGTAATTTCTATGAATCAAATTGAATGTTTTTATTTCAATTTTACATTTATGTTCAAAACACGCATAACATTCTCAAAACTGAAAAAACGTGCTCAGAATATCTTGGTATATATAATGATCTATAATACATTTGTGATGTATATGAATCATCTATGCATCAATATAACACACGGTGTGGATGATATGACTCTAAGTGTTTATTATTTACTTAAAAGTGACATTTTATTTCAAAAGACATGTGGAATATTCAAAACTAAGAAAATTCATCATACTGTTTTGATACTTTATTAAAATGATCTATAAATTATTTTTTATGTATAAGAATTTTTCATAACAAAATCTAACAAGCGTTGTGATTGTTATGACTCAAGATGGGTGTTCTCAGTTTAAAATTGCAATTTTAGTTAATAACATGTTTCACTCACTAAAAGATGTGAAAATAGGCTTGAATTTTCTTGATACATTAGTAAAATGAACCATAATTCATTTTTGAGGTATAGAAATCAATCTCACATCAATATGAAACAAAATGTCCTTAGTATGACTCAAAGGGAATGATTTTAATAAAATAATGACATTTCAGTTAAAAACATGTGTCATAATCTAATGACCTATAAAAAACCTAGATCTTCTTAGTAATTTAGGAAAATTATACTTCAGTCATTTTTGACGTGTAAGAAACAACTATGCATCAATATGAAAAATTGTGTGTCCATTATAACTCAAAGTTCTTATTTTTATTAAAAATTGACATTTTAGTTCCAAGCACACATCACACACTCAAAAATAGGTAAATGTACTCATATTGTATTTATAATTTATTAAAATGGTCTTTAAGTCATTTGTGATTATTAGGAATCAAATATACATCAGTATGACAAATGATGTGATTGGTATGACTCAAAGTGTGTTATTTTATTTAAAATTTACACTTTAGTTCAAAAGATTTGTGACATACTCAAAATCAAGAAAACACATTGATGTTTTTTTGGTAATTTAGGTCAATGATCCATAAGTAATTTTTTATATATTGGAATCAGTCATACCTCAATCTAATACACGATGTGATCAATATTACTAGAAATGTGTGTTTTTAGTTTAAAATGAAATTTAGTTAAAATGTGTGTCACTCAATGAAAAATAAGAAAATAAGATTATATTATCTTGATACTTTTTAAAAATTATCTATAATTCATTTGTTACGTGTAATAATCATCTGCACATCAATTTGACACATAGTGGGACCAGCATGACTCAAAGGGTATGTTTTAGTTTGAAATTGAAATTTTTGTTAAAAAGGTGTTCTAATCACTAAAATCCTAGAAAACACAATATGATTTCCTTTTTTACTTTAGGATAATTATCCTTATGTTATTTTTAACATTTAATAATCAACTTCACATCAATTTGATACACAGTTTGATTGATATAACTCAAAGCATTTGTTTTTATTTAAAATTTTCATTTTAGTTCAATATGCATGTGATATGTGTGTTTCTATTTAAAATTATCATTTTAGATCAAAACATGTGTGACATACTCAAAATCGAGAAACCACATTCATATTGTTTTTATATTTTATTTAAATTGTCTATAAGTTATTTATGATGTATAGGAATCAATCATATCTTAATATGATATATGGTGTGACAAAAATGTCTCAAAATATGTGTTTTCAATTTAAAAATTATAATTTAGTTAAAAATAAATTTTAGGGACTCATTATTTATAAAACATATTCAAATTGTTTTTATACTTTTATATAATAATACATTTGTCATTTTGATGTATATTAATCATTTTACCTCAATATGATACGTGGTGTGACCGGTATGAATTGAAATGATTTTTTTAGTTTAAAAATGAAATTCTAGTTTAAAACATGTGTTACTCACTTAAAACAAAGAAAACATGTCCAAATTTTATTGATACTTTAGAAAAATTATCCATAACTAATTTCATAAATATAGGGATCATTCACACATCAATCTGACACACTGTGTGACCGATATTACTTAGAGTGCATGTTTTCGACTTTTAAATGAAATTTTAGTTTAAAACATGTGTAACTCATTGAAAACCTATAAAATACACTTGTATTGTGTTGATACTTTAGGAAAATTTTCTTTATTTAATTTTTGTTGTGTAGGAATCAACCACACATCAATTAGACACATGGTGTGACCGATATTACTCAAAGTTTGTGTTTTTATTCGAAATTCATATTTTAGTTCAAAATATGCATGACATACTCAAAACTGAGTAAACACATTCATAAATTTTTATTATTTAGGAAAACAATCTATATATCATTTTTGAAAAGTATGAATGATTTTATCCCCAATCGGACAAATAGTGTGAGAGGTATGACTTGAAATGTGTGTTTTCAGATTGGAAATTACATTTTAGTTAAAAACATGTGTTATGCACTAAAAACCAAGAAATAATAATTTCATTGTATTGTAACTTTATAAAAATGATACATAAGTCATTTTTGATATATAATAATTCTTGACATTTCAATTTGACACACGGTGTTACTGGTATGACTCAAAGTGCATTTTTTGTTTATAATGTAAATTTTTGTTAAAAAGTGTGTCACTCATTAAAAACCTAGAAAATACACTCAAAATTGCATGATATTTTTGGAAAATGATCCATAAATCATCCATAATGTGTATTAATTATATGCACATCAATTTTACTTACAGTGTGGATGAAATGACTTAGGGTGTATGATTTTATTTAAAATTGAAATTTTAGTTCAAAACACATGTCAGACACTTAAAATGGAGAAAATTCACTTGGATTACCTTTATAGTTTATAAAAATTGTCCATAAATCATTCTTAATCTATAATAATTAACAACACTTTAATATGACACACAGTGTTCCCAATATTAGTCAAAGTTTATGTTTTCAGTATAAAATTGACATTTTAGTTCAAAACAAACTCAATATATTAAAAATGAGTAAATGTGCTAGGATTTACTTTATTCTTTATAAAATTATATATAAACCATTTTTATGTATATAAATGATCCACATATTAATCAAACATATAGTTTTCCGGTTATGACTCAAAGTGTCTGTTTTCAATTTAAAAGTGACATTTTATTAGTACATTGATTCATATTTATGTTTAATTTATTTGTTTATAGTATAACTTAAAAAATCATTTTTATGTAGGTACACTATTTTTCTCTAGTTGTGGTGATTGGTTCATTAAATGGTGGAATGATCAAGCTCTTCTAAGAGGGGTTTGGGGTCCAAAGACAACATAACATTAATGTTTTTGAATTTTTTGATGTTTGTGATAAATTGTACATGGAAATGTTCATGTACAAACCAGTGTTTGAAATATTTCTAACCATTGTATGTTGTTTTTTTGTAAAATTCTTATTATTTAAATTTAAATGAAATTAAATTTTAAATTTTACGCTATAGTGTGATAGAATTTTAATAGTACACTACCACAACCTAGCTTTTATCAATGATAGAAATAGTTATTATAAAAGGTAACTTTATCAGCACTAAACACACACTGATAAACTGTCCCCTTTATTTGTGTTATAAAAAGAGATGATAAATCTCCCCTTTTTAGTGCTAAACTATCACTGATAAATGACCCCCTTTATCAACACTTTTTTAGCACTGATTTAGGTCCTTTTATCAATGCTATTTTTAGCACAAGTAAAAGTTGTTGGCTTTTAATGGAGCTTAAAACACGAGAAATTTTGCAGTGATGATGAAGGCTATTTCTAGCACTGATGTTGTATGCACCTTTAAAATCTAACATCCTTTATCAATGCTAAAAATAGCATTGATAATAGCTACCTTCACCAACGCTAAAAAAAGAAAAGAAAATGTGGGCCCTTTATTAGTGAACTTTTTAATTTTGATAAAAGGTGGCCCTCAATCATTACTTTTTTAGTGATGATAAATGAATCTTCTATTAGTTCTATCTCAATCACCAATAAAATATTCATTTATTATAGCTAGAAATAGTGCTGATAAAATCTATCATTTTTTAAAATTATTGGTTGAGGCCTATTTTGATTATAAAATCAAGGAACTATTTCTTATCTGGTTTGAGGAAGACGAATTTGATAGCCTGTAGTCCCAATGAAAATTTTAGTAAATCATACATGCATCATTGTCTACCCTCATTATGTATGTTTCATTGCATTACCTTTTCATGCCTGCATCACCATACAAATTTCAACGAATGCATTAGTGCCTGCATCATAAATCACCCAAGAGGATTTCTAGGATTCAAACTCTGGTCTTTTGGATGCATGATTATGGGTTTTACCACTTAGGTGTCACCCCAACTGCATAAAATCTTACTTGTAGCAGTGTGCTGCTACAATTTTCAACACACTACATCAAAAAATAGTGTAATTTAATTTCAATTAAATTTAAATCATAATACAAAAAAAGGTATTATAAAAAATTTCAAAACATTTCAAAAATTGGTATGTATAATTATATTGGTACATATAGTTACATTTTTTATGCACAATTTTTTACCAATAACACCATATTCAGAAACATTGTTATGTTGTCTTCAGACCCCCTTCTAAAATAACCTGATCATATTTGTAGTTGCTGAAAAAATCACACCTACATGAACAAAATAGTTTACATATATCAACAAAATTTTCATATGTGAGTAATACTATAAATAAAATAATTAAATATAAATATGATATAATGCATTAATAAAATGTCACTTTTAAAGGAAAAACATGAACTTTGAGACATATTGGGTGCACTGTGGGTTAGATTAATGGGTAGTCTATTCCTATATATTCCAAATTAATTATGGAAAATTTTCCTAAAGTATCATAAATAATATAAGTACATTTTATTATTTATGAGTATGTGATTCCTGTTTTGAACTAAAATGTCAATTTTTAATAAAAACATTCACATCGAGTCATATCAACCACATCATGTGTTAAATTGACATGTGTCTAATTATTATAAATAAAAAATGATATATGGATCTTTTCTCTAAAATATCAAGGAAATACTAGTTTTTTCTTGTTTTTCATTGAGTAAAACATGTTTCTAACTAAAATATCATTTTAAGCTAAAAACACGCACTTTGAGTCATACCGGTCACACTATGTATCTGATTGACGTGTGATTTATTTTACACATCACAAATGACTTGTGGTTGTTTTTACTAAATCATTAAAACCATATATGTATGTTTTATTAGTTTTCAGTGAGTGACTTATTTTTAACTAAAATTTCACTCATAAAATAAAAACATGAACTCTGAGTCATGACAGCTACGTTGTGTGTCATATTGATGTGTGACTAATTCATATAAATCACATATTACTTATAGATCATTATCCTAAAATATCAAGGCAATCTAAGTGTATTTTCTTGGTTTTTAGTGAGTGCCACACATATTTAGCTAAAATGCCAATTTTAAACTAAAAATACAAACTTTGGGTCATACCGGTCACACCGTGTATTAGATTGATGTTTGGTTGATTCCTAAAAATAAAAAATTACTTATTGGTTGTTTTAATAAAGTATTAAGGCCATCCAAGGGTCTTTTATTAGTATTTAGTGAGGGTATTTTTTTAACTAAAATACCACTTTTAAACTAAATGCATGTACTTTAAGTCATACCGGTCACATTGTGAGTCGGATGGATGTACAAATGGTTAATATATTTCCCATATGACTTATAGATAATTTTATTAAATTATCAAGATATTTTGAGTGCACTTTTTAGGTTTTTATTAAATGACGTGTGTTTTGAACTAAAATTTTATTTTAAACTGAAAATGGACACTTTGATTCTTACCAGGAACACTATGTATATGATTGACATAAAAATAATTCTTACATGTCACAAATGAGTTATAGATCATTTTACTAAATTATCAAGACAATGTGTTTGTGTTTTCATGGTTTTTAGTTAGTGACATGTGTTTTAAACTAAAATGTTTCTATCAGACTGAAAACACACACTTTGAGTCATATTGGGAACACCATGAGTTATATTGACATTTTGTTGATTCCTATATGTCTCAAATGACATGTGGATAATTTTAATAAAAGATCAAGATAATCAAAAAGTATGTTATCAGTTTTTAGTTAGTGGTCCATTTTTTGAACTAAAATGTGACTTTTAAACTAAAAACAATCTATTTTAGTCATACCGGGAACATCATGTGTTGGATTGATGTGCGCTTAATTCATCCACGTCAAAAATGAAATATATGTCATCTCACTAAAGTATCAAGACAATACCAGTTCATTTTATTAGTTTTAATTATGTGATGTTTGTTTTGTACTAAAACGTAACTTATAAAATAACAACTCACACTTCGTGTCATATTAGGCACATCATGTGTTATATTCATGTTTGGTTTATTTAAAAAAGTAAAAAAAAATATTTATGGATTATTTTATTAAGTATTACGGAAATCCAAGTATTTTTTCTCAGTTTTTAATAGTTGATATGAGTTTTGAACTAAAATGTTACTTCTAAACTGAAAACACGCACTTTGAGTCATATCAAACACACCATGTTTGGGATTGACATGATGTTGATTCCTACACATAAAAATGACTTATGAATTATTTTATTAAATAACCAAGATAACCCAAGTGTGTTTTCATCGTTTTGAGTTTGTGAAGTGTGTTTTGTACTAAAATGTTTGTTTTAATTAAAAGAATACATTTTCAATCATATTAGAAAAAAAAATTATGCCAAATTAATGTGCGCCTAATTCTTATACATCAAAAATTAATTGTACATAATTTTAATAAATTATCAAGAGAAATCAAGTCTATTTTCTTTGTTTTTAGTAAGTGACATGTGTTGTGAACTGAAATGTTACTTTTAAATTAAAAACATGCACTTTAAATCTTATTGGGAACACCATGTATCAGATTGATGTGATTATAATTACTACACATCAAATTGACATATGGGTTATTTTAAAAAAATCAAGATGATATGATTCGTTTTTATTGGTTTTGAGTACATGAAGTGTGTTTTGAACTAAAATGGTGATTTTAAATAAAAACACACTATTTTAGTCATAATGGCCACACTGGATATGATATTGATGTGAGGATTATTACTATATGTAAAAAATTAATTGTAAATCAATTTCTAAATTATATAGACAATCCAATTGTTTTTTTGTTTTTAGTAAGTGTTGTCTATTTTAAATTAAAATGTTTCTTTTAAACTGAAAACATGTATTTTGAGTCATATCAGGCATATTGTGTATTATATTGATGTATTTTTTATTCCTACTAGTCAAAAAATTGTTAATGTAGTCATGGTTTCTTAGAATCAATTATTTTACTTGTGTTTTGAATTAAAATGTTGAATTTAAATCAAAACACTCACTTTAAATCATAATGGAAACACTATTTATCATATTGACATGAGGTTAATTTTAATATATAAAAATTAACATATGAATATTTTTCCTAAAATATCAAGATAATATGTTGGTGTTTTATTATTTTTAGTGAGTGACACATGTTTTGAACTACAATGTCATCTTTAAACTAAAAACACACACTCGTAGTCCTTCCAGCCAAACTATGTGTCATATTTATGTATGGTTGATTCATACACATAAAAAATGATATATGGATCATTTTATTAAAGTTTTTTCACTAGAAACAATATTAAAAAAATTCATTCAAAAAATTATGCAGTGCACCACTATTTAACATAAAAAATCAAATAAATAACTAACAGGTCTATTGAGAGAACATTAAACATGTAACTTATTACATCATAATTTTGAAATCCTTTATCAATAATTTATTTTAATAAAATAAGTTTTTTCTTATAAAGGGTAAACAAGGCCTCCAACCATAGTTCATGGTCCTTCTTGAAAGATAAAATCCCAATTTAGCCTTAAAAAAGGACTATAAACTTTGTATGGATGCTTTTTGAGCACATTATTGGCACAAAATGCTTGAATAAAATTAAAATTTAAATCACCTCTTCATGATATCAATAAAAAATAACATAATAATAAGTTGATACAAATGATTAGATAATTAACTAAATAAGCAATTGATAAAAAATAATAATGGTTACTAAATAATTAGTAGATAAATCAACACTTCATCCTTGTTGAAGAATTAGTTGGGAATTAATTTTTCTATGAGCCTTGTGTGATCTTCATAGAGAACAAAATAGTTGGAGAAAATTAATTTCTTGATGGATTAATTACTTCATGATCTCCATGAGAATTAACTAAATAAGTGGTAGATAAAAATTATATGAATATAAAATGAAAAATTATTATACAAAATTATGATAAAATATACTAAATAAGTAGTAGGGAGTCTTTTATTTATGATTTTAGAAAACATTTTGACACCATAAACTCTACCCACTCATTTTTAGACAAATATATTTCATTTTTTTAATATGTTCACTTTTTATAGTCATGGTAGTAATGGAAAAAACTATTAATAAATATTTTAAATGAAATTGTAATTATCATCATAAATACCTCTTTAGGGATTTTAGTTTGTGGATGGAATATGGTATCTTTCATAAATATTTAAATGTATTAACAATAATCTTTTCCATTAGTTTATTTTATAAACTGAAGAAAAATTTATAGAAATAATTAATTTGTTTTGAATATTTTTTTGACAGTGAAATATTATTATATATACCCTAATATGTATCCCTTTATAAAAATTTCCATGCCTCTTATGCTCATGTACTATCCTCATACAATGATTTTGATGATATTTATACATCACCTTATTATAAAAATACATTAAAACATAATATAAAATTTATAACATGAAGTTTATTTGTAAAATACTGAATATAGTGTATTAAAAATTGAAAATTTAAATCTTGTATGGATGATTTGTCAATAATATATGCATTGAATATAAAAAAAATAAAACATTGGTTTATTCAAATTGATTGCAATGAGAAACCGTTGCTCTCTAAAAAATAAAAATGAATAAGTAATTAAATAAATGAAAATATACATGATATGATTATATTGTAGAGTTTTACCACTGCATCATGGGTATTAAGATGAATTTTTTATATATGATATTCTTTTCAAACATTGGGTCTTGTCAGCCCACTATTTTTAAATATTCATCATCTTCCAATAATTTTTTTCTATAGATGATGTTGGTTGGAATGGATACTCAAGAGGGGGTGAATTCAGTTCTAATTAAAATTTATGTTAAAATATTTATGATACAAGTCCCCCAATTCAGAACAACCCAGTCAATTAAGGCAGTAGAGATATAAATGCTTAATTTCTCAACAAGTTTCTATAAGGTTGATTATTCCTTATTTTAATCAATGTAATCACTAATTTAACTTTTGAAATAGGTTTACTGAATTATTCATATATACACAATAACCAAATTGAACAATCAGAGTGAATGTAAAAATATTTTTCTGTCTTGGGAAAATATTAGCATCGGATAAAATAAAACAAATTATATAAGTATTTGAACAACAATATAAACAAGAGGTTTAGTCTCAAGCCGAGACCTAATCCTCTCAAATTGGTGATCACCTACCACCAAAAATCTTTTATACATAAACTTGGGATAGAACCTATATCGGGTTTTACAATTGTTTTTACACTATCCAGGCTCTACAACCTCTACCACAGTTCTACATGGGAAAACAACAAACCAAGCCACATAAGGCTTTTTCCACAGTTATGCATGGGAAAAAAGGTGAGAGAGTTTTGAGTGAGGATTTTCAGTATCCTCTAGTTAAAGCACAGGAGGTAGTGTGTTTGTAACAAACACACACTTCTCAGAAATGTAAAATAAGGATCACAGTAGATCCAGGGAAATTATGATGGAGTTTATAATGCTCTGTGTGTCTGAGGATCAGCTCTAGACTTCTTGCACTTGAAGAAATGAAGGTTTTGTTCTTCACTACAAGTTTTCTTCCAAAAATAGAGTGTCACAACATCCAAGTACTAGCTTCCAGGTATTGAGATGTTCAACTTCTTGGTATGAAATAGTTGATGAAGCACATCATGACAACCTTGAGTATGTTCTTCACTAATATCTTCATGAAACTTTTGGATTTTCAGTATATGCATTGGAGTGTTCTTCTTCATGTTCTTTAGTAATGCATTCAGCTTTTCGACACCCAACCCTTATATTTTTTTCTCTATATCTCTATATATATCTTTCATCCTCAGTCTTTTTCTCATTCATATTTTAGGTTTGACAAAAGGAGTGAGGACATCATGTGCAATCATTCTCATACCTCATACTGTCAAGATATGGTCTCCTAATATGTCTACAAACAAAATTATTTAATGTCATGTGCATTTAATCAATCAAATATAAATGTTAAGATATTATCAATAAAATGGATAAATTATAGAATATGTTATCAGCTGATTGGTAACAATATCCTGTCAATCAGTAGCATCTTTAAGGGCAAGCTCAATCAGCAGAAGACTTATATCAGTTGGCGTGTCAAGTTGTAGGCTTCACCAACGGTAGGCCTGTCAAACAGTATAATTTTTCCAATGGTAGACTTCACCAATGGTAGACTTCACTAATTGTAGACTTTTCCAATGGTAGACTTCACTAATGGTAGACTTATCAAATGGTAGACTTCACCAACGGTAGACTTCACTAACTATAGACTTATCCAATGGTAGACTTCACCAATGATAGACTTCACTAACTGTAGACTTGTCCAACGGTAGACTTCACTAACTGTAGACTTTTCCAATGGTAAAAATCATCAGTAAGGTCTTCATAGGAGAAATTTTTACTAGTGACTTGTAGGGTTCAGCTATAAATTTGTCAATGGTGACCGTGACAGTGGCCTAGAACAGTGACCTTTTACCAGTAACTTTAAACAGTGACCTTGACGTAGAAACTTTTTATACTTTAAACTGATTTTAGTAAATTCATGAGATAAAAATATATTGAAATAGATTTCCAAAAAACTAACCCATTATGTAATAAAACATGATTTGGAATTATCAAAATAGGTGAATCCAATAGATGATATGTGAGGAATAATGAGTCCAAATGTTTATTCACAGGGTTTTCCCTTCACATAGTAATGATATGTATGCCTAAAAATTTTGAATAGTATTTTTACTATAATTAATATAGTAGATCATCTATTGGAAAAAAAATTATGAAAACTCACCTAATATATAAATTTATAACTCAAACTCCCAACACTATATTCTTGAGTATTTAATCTACATTCTCAAGACAAAGATAGTCTTTAATGACCCTTGTATACATTTTTTCTTCAAAATCAATGCTTTTCATATCACCATATTTAAACATTTCATTCAAATGAACTAGTAATATTAGTAAATTTTGAAGCTAAAGTGGTGGGGTAAAGGAACACTATGATGTTATTTTTGATTCATTGGTTGATATTTTATATTTTTTTTATTCAACTATCTATTTATTTTTCATTTTCTATGTATATAATAACATTCCTCATTTTAGGACTTTTTCATTAATTTTTAAAAGTTTTACATAAAAAATAAATTTTAAATGACATGATTCATTATCAAAATATATTTTTAAAAGATCAATAAGCCATGTTATAAAGGTTCTAATAGAAATTGTAATCATGTGAACATATAGAACAAAAATGGAACTCGGAATCTCAACCCTTGGATCATGAGATAAATGAATCCCTACTCTCACATGATCATTTGGATGTTGTTTGTTATTTATAATATCCCATTGGATATTGTACATGAGCCTCCATCTATGACACATAATGTGGTATAGAAGTGGATTTGGATTTTGATTCATCAATCTGCATATTAACAAAGGAACATAATTCTATTTTTGTTTCATGCAACATTAATATTTTACTATAAAATTAAAATAATCACCATTTTTTCAATTTAAGTGTACCTCATCCTTACTTTATGCTAGGGTATGTTGTTTTTGATGCACACTGCTTATTTTCACCACTTAGTTTTTGATTCATAAATCAAAAATCCTTAATCAAAGTGATTAATACACATATTACCACGTAAATTATTATAAATCATAATTTACCCAAAAAGTTTCCTCATCAAAATGGAAAGTAAACATATTCCATGTTTCTTGATTTATAATGTGTCTGTGTATATGTGGTGGGTGCATGTTTAATTTCCCTTCAACATCCATGAGATGATGCTTCATAATAATTTTATGAAAGGATCTATGATCCTTTCTAATTACCATTGATAATATTTAATTATAAATTATTCTAATATAAATTCACTTTATAAGAGATAATTAACAATAAATCCAAATTACATTATTTTTTTATAAAAATAGATAAATTATATCATAATTTTACCCTATCCCCTTCCCAAATTAATTCTTTTATCATGGGAATACCATTTTGAATTTTATTCACATTAATCTGCATGTTCTTTTGAGTGGTGACCCAAATGTAACTAATTAAAATGGACTTTTTAGGTTAATAGGTTGGTCATTTCCATTCCATAAAACCTTGAATTTTATGCCTTTTTTTCCTCCATAATAATTTTTGTTAATACTATTAGGCTATGATGCTACTATATTTTCTTAGACATAGGATTTTCATCTTCTATCATTTCATCATTTTCAACATTGTAAATATGTTGTTTCCTAGGATTGGTGGCATCAACATGTGGAGAAATGTGTTTTTCCTCTGGATTGGGAGCCACAACATGTGGATAAACCTATTTTTCCTTAGGATTGGGAGCATCGACATGTGGAGAAGAAATTATCTACATAATTTATAGAAAATATGTTTTATATTACATAAATATTGGAGTGAACACAAAATATTATGATATAACACAATGTATATTTAAAAAATAACATGATTATTAAACTCACTTTTTTAAAAGGTTTAAGGGTTTTGAACCATCTATCGAGTATCCAAATCTCCTACTTATGGACTCCAATATCCTAAAAGACACTTTTGACATTATGCCTACTATGAAATTATTGATATTTCCAAATGAAAGGGACTTCCTTGGTTGAATTTATATATGACACTATAGTGGTTTTCATCAATAATATAATAATTGGATACATTCTATTTATAGGATTTGAGACATGAAATAATTTTACTACATGTGATGTCATTATGAATGGTTCATCCTGGTACCCTTCCATTGTGAAATCTATTTTCACAAATCCCAATTGACCAATTTTAATTTTACTCTTTTTATAAACCCTCTTGCGTTGAAAAAAATCACTTTGAATGTTGAATAATCTAACTCCCATATCATTTTGATGTTAAAAAGGTATGACATATTCTTGAAATTTTCATTTCTATTATTATTACCATATATATGCATTGCTTCCACTGCATGAGTAATTCCTCTTTTTTTTATGGAACCACATTCATCATGATCCTTTTATAGAACATATAATCATTAATTACATAAACATTATAAAATAAAACATTTGTACTTGACCCCTAGATATCCATCAAAGTTTTTTTGAAATTGAATTCATATATGCAACTGACTCCTTAAAAAATAGTCTAGAACCCATCATATGAATGGTCGATTGTTTGTATATGATATACATATTTCATCCATTGGTGGATTGAAATAACTAATAATTACTTTATGGGTTTAAAAATATGAAAAAACCTATAAACTATTATATAAAACATAAATGGGAGTTTTCTCCTACTCTGTAATGGTAATTGTGATAATAATTATTCTATAAATTATTTTACCCACAATTCAACCATTGTGATGAGATTTTTGAAGACTAATGATCTCTACATATGATAGGTATTCATTAAATAATTCAATGAATTCCTTCGTAATATATCACTCTACTATACAACCTTCTTTCCAACTTTAATTTTTGATATAACCTTTCAATATATTCCTATATCATTCAAAGAGGTAAATAAATCTATAATGTACATTAACTCATAGCCATATATCTCTTAATAAGTGAACCATCAAATAAACCAACATAGAAAATAATTACATTGGGAAGAACATATCCAATTCCCATAATATGACATCAATTTACCATTCCATAGTTGTATATTTCACTAGTTCTATAAATTTACTGCATATAGCATTTTAAAAAAACTGATATTGGTTAAAATATAAAATAACTTTTTTCAAAAAATAAAATATAAATACATAGTAATTAAATCATGTATCAAAATTTAAAATCCATGTGATTTCAGAACCATTGACGTTAAATCAATAACTGAAATTATACTCTTGATATTTGATTAATACCCCTCCAGAACCTTTGCATTATTCATTAATTTACAAAACTAATATCACTCTTACCCAGAAAGAGTTTAAGTGGTTAGAGGAAGAAACGTTTTTCATTCACCCTTTACTGGTTCCAAATCTTGTTATTTCCCCATTCCAATCATGTAAAACCTAGCCTTAATTTTCTCCTTTCTTACCGGGTGAATTTAGTAGCATTCCAATGAAACTATTGTATAAATTATTTATATGTTCATGACATAAAGAAAATTACAAACTTAAAAAAAATTCATGCATGGTAATTTAAAAAAGTATCCTTTTTCAACTAGTTTTCATAATGTTTTTCTAATAAGGTTCACCAAAAGCGATCATTATATCCTTTATTTTCTCAAATACATTATTACTTATAAATAGAGATAATGTTGTACATTCTTTTGAATTCCTATAGAATGATGGATTTCAAGATCATTATGTATGTTGTTGGGTTTAAAATTTCAGTTGTCCTAGATATATACTATTCAAGGAATGTTTCAACATAACTGACTATGTACCTTATTTAGAAGTGGGACACACTAACTTTCCGTTAATGTTATATCCTAAAAAATTTCCACATTAAGGAACATCATTTTTCATCCCATAAAATATGGCTCTCAATGTGAAATATTTATTTCTATGTGCATTAAAAATTGTAACAATTGAATCCCACAATAATTTCATATATTAAATCAATATATCCAAATAAACATCAATATCATTACCCAATTTTTTTGGTATTGATATAAATAGAGACAAAATAATGTATTTTTTCTTCATGAATAACCACAGTGACAAGTTATAATTTACCAACATAAATGGACAAGTATAGTGAGTTTTACATTATACACCAAAAGGATTCACTCTATCAATATATTGTGCAAGATGAAGGTTTCTCGGCTCATTTCCATGTTCAGGATACTCATGGTCAATTTTCTACCACTGAGGATATTCTTTCGGGTGGCGAAGTTTCCCATCATGATTTTTGTATCTGCATGAAACATCAATTACCTTGCAATATCCTCACTTCCATATAGGTTTCTATACCATTGATTGATTATAAAGTACCATAAACATTTCAATGTACTTGATTCATCTTTATTATATCAAGACACACCACACGTTGTTCCTTTTTAAGTGATTTATGGTCCCCACAAAACAATATACAATCTTTTGGATCGACACTTATTTTTTTAGAGATCATACCCATTGTATGTAGCATTCATGTAACATCATATGTTTGGAAAGAAATGTTATTATCTTTTATTAATGCACCATTCAAGGGATAAATTAGTTTAGTAAAGCCAATTCCACCCCATTTGTTACAGGTTCTTATATTAAATAGCTTCTGTATAGCAGACAATGTTTTATGTTTTGTACAACCAGTATACAATGGAATATTTTCACAACACATTAACTTCTAAAATATATTTGGAAAACTTTTAAGTTTATCTTTAACCATCATCATCATTTCCTTAATATAATCTCCATAATCATTTAAAACAATAATCATATCCTTGATACAATATTTATCATAATTCACACTTGTAATCATATTAGATTATCCATTAAATGTAGTGTTATTATAGTCAGTAGCTACATTCATTTCTTACATATGTTTAGTCCAACATTTATAACATGAATTTATTCTATGATAGATTAAGTTCTCTTATATCTTTTATTGACTAGTGTTTCTTTAATAACCACAATGTAAACATGGACAAAGTATTTGAGAAGGTTCATATGTACTTTCTTTAGAAAACATGATGAACTATTAAACCCCATGCTCATACACTTTTTCCATACAATTTCCAGCCATTTATTTTCAATTCCTATCCATCCTATTGGATTCAGTAATATTTATATTTAACAAACAATATACATGGGATGTATAAGATTATAATCCTATAAGGTTATTCATTATATATACACACATATAGTCAATATATTTGATATAAATTCTCATTGTGTCAACAACTTGTTAGAATATATAAATACCAATAATTATATGAATTTAATTAATTATAACACTTATTTTTTTAAAATATGTCACATATCTTAAGACATTTTTGTTTTAAAATAGATTCATCAAGGGAGATAATAATCAAAAATTTAAAATGGAGAATGTTATCTCTTGTCAGTTCACATTCTCAAAGGGCATCAAGGTCATCAGTTTGGAGATCACCTTAAAGAAATAATTCATACAAAAAATTAAGATTATTTTAATTCTACATATCATATGGTATATTTTTTGTTTTCATATATAGAACATAGATAACTATGAATACTGTTGTTTCTAGAGAATAATCTTATACGAATATAAGAATCTCAATCTTAAATCTTCATCGGATAAACCATGTTTAAAAATGTGTTTTCTTATAATACATTATTATATTTTTATATTTCCAATTGAGTTGGTTATGATACAATATCACACCCCCTTAAATGGTTGGTAAACTCTTAACTTAGGTTTTCACTCCCTATATTTTTTATAATAGTGTAATAACAATTCCAATATTATTTTTGTACATAGTTATTGGATATTTTGGAACATGTAAAAGATTCAATATTTTTGTTTCATTAAAAATATATATTAATATATACTATAGTAATCTATGAAGGTACAAAACTACCATAAAATAAAATTTTCTTATGTACTTGTTGATCCACAAACATATGTATGTTTGAGTGAAAATAACTTAAAATATCTTTTTTACTTTTATATAAGGGATTTTAGTCCTTTTTTCTATTTAAAAAGATTCAAATATAACAAATGATTCATAATAAAATAATTATTAAATTGAATACTTATGGGTTCATTGGGCATGTTTTTTATTTTCATATTTTTGGAGGTAATGATAAAAGTGATATTTAATTTTTAACTTTAATCATTTTATGTCATACGTTATAGGAATATTTTAAAGTATTGGATATATACAACTTTAAAATATCATATAAAACCATGAAATATTTTTTTATGTAAATTGTCATTTTTTATTGATCCTTAAACAACCCTTTTTTATTTCAATAAATACACGAAAATAAAATTCATTTTGGTAGGAACTTAGTATCAATTTTATAATCTAGGAATCAATACACTATACAGAGGTAGATGGTAGGTTCCTACAGTTAAAAAACAACCTTCACTCCATTTCCCACAAGAAGATGATCTTATAATTTTTAAAATTCCATTTTTATTCTCAAATATTGAACATCAAAAAAATGAATGACACACATTTGGCATACATCCATGAAGAATAATCAAAATGATTAATATACCTAACATATACACCTTTAATACCAATGTTTTTTAGTTTCTCATTAATTCATTTGATCATATTGAATACCATTATATTTTTATATTTATTTTTAATTTATAATACATAGAGTACAATATATGATATCTTATGTAAAAGGAGAAAACCCATCAGAAATAGAAAAAATCTAATGATAGTTTTTTAAAATTTGAAGAAAGAAAATTATTTTTTTAGTTTATTATTAAAATAATTAAATGTAATGAAAAACCAAAAATGTGAAAATAAGAAGACCAAAAAATCATGAAAAGAAGGAGACAAACATCGATCAAAAGAAAAATAGCCAAAAATCATCCGAACAAGGTGCCAAACATTGACCATAAGAGAAGAACCAAAAATCACAAAAATGGTGCCAAAATATCACAAAGACAAGAAGAACCCAATGAGAAGAACAATAAAATCCTGAAAAATGATGAAATACCAATTAAAAATGATATGGAATAACAAACATTTGATTTTTTCCCCAGGGGCGCAGCCTAGTGGTTACGCTTTTGAGGGATCTTGTGGGAGGTCTTGGGTTTGAGTCTCCTCGTGTACTTGTAGGTGACGTAGATTTATTCCTTTTTTGGTATTTCCCCTCCCTTAAATATTGTAATAACATACATTTGATTTAAGGTTTGATTCGGTCAAAATATTCAAAGGAGACTACTGTAGAATTCAGTTTTCTTGAGAGCATGATTGGCACACGCAGGGGAGATCTCGGTTATGCTTATTTTAAAATATGGGAAGGTGTTTTATCATTTGTAGTAAAAAGCATTGATAAAATACACATTTATCAGTGCTAATATAAAAATCATTGATAAAGACCTGGATTTATCAGGGATTAAAAGTGCTAAAAAATCATGAATTTATTAGCATTAAAAGATAACCATTGATAAATGTATCTTATATCAGTGCTTTATATAAGGCTAATAAATATTTCTTTTCGCAGCGCTTCATATATCCTTGATAAATGCTAGTGGAAAATAAAAAGTGAAAATTAAATTTAAAAATTACTTTAAATTACTAACCATATAAAAATGAATATTAAAAATTACTTTATAAAAAAAATACTAAACATAAAAAAAATTACAAAAATATTTAAAAAAAATTAAAACAATATTGGTTATATTAAATGTATTAATAAATGTGAAAATGTTATCGTAGATTTATTAATATTATGATAAATGAATAAATTATATTAATTATGATAGTCACAGAATATTAAAAATGAATAAAATATATATATTATATTATATTACAAAAGATTTATAAAAAAAATAAATAATAAAATAATAATGAATAAATTCTAAAAATAGAATTTAAATTAAATAAAACTAAAATAAATTCTAATTAAAAATGAATAAATACTAAATGTTTCATGATTTAAATTAAAAAAATTAAAATAACAATGAATATATAATAATTATGTAAATTACAATCATATTTAAAATATTAGAAATTAATAAATAAAAATTTATAAATAAATATTAAAAATGAATAAATTACAGAAATATTAAATGAATAAATAATTAAAATGAATAAATTACAAAAATATTAAACGTAAATAATCATTAAAATGAACAGATAATAATAAATGTAACAATATTAAAAATGAATAAAATTTAACAATTAAAAATGAAAAAAATTAAAAAATATTGAAAATAAAATAATTTTTTAATTATATAAATTGAAAAAAAATATTATAAATTAATAAATATTAAAATATGAAAATTAAATTTTAAAACAATAGATTTATTATATAGTACTTACATTAAGCAATAAAAAATAATTATATAAAGATTTAAATACGAATATATTAAAAAAATGAATTAACATTATCTATATAAATTACATAAATATTAAATGTATTGAATATTAATATTTTAAAATGTACACATAACTATCAAAATTTAATATATTACCAAAAAATGAATAAATATTAAAAATGTTGAAATATGGAGAATGAATAAATTATTGAAAATATTAAAAATGGATAAATATTAAATGGATAGATATTAAAATTGAATAAAATTCTATAATTAACATTTATAGATCTAAAAAATATTAAAAAATAAAAATATAGAATATTAATTATACCAGCTGCAAAAAATATTAAAAATTAATGAATATTAAGAAATATGAAGAAATAGTATAATGTACATTTAAATAAAAGAGATTCACCCTAAATTACTAATTACAAATGAATAAATAATAATTATAAATATATTTAAATAATAAAAGTATTGAAATAACAATTATTAAATATTAATTTTATAAATTATAATCATATTATAAATATTAATTATTAAAGGTTAAAAATAGATAAATAAATATTAAAAATGTAAATATTAAAAAAATATGAATTAGGTGTGTGTGTGTGTGTGTAAAATTTCGTTAATTACATTTTAAAAACCTAATGGTTTTTCATGTGATTGTGTTTATATATATATATATATCTGTGTGTGTATAAATACACACACACACACATAATATAATAAGATATGTCATATTGAAAAAACATGAATTTTCTTGTTATTTAATGATATATTCATATACACACAAACATACACAATACATACATACACACATACATACACATACACATACACACATACTTACAAATAGATAAACACATACACATACATATGCATACACATACACATACATGCATATACATATACACACATGTATACGCATACACATACATATTGTTACATACACATACATGTTCATACATACACATACTACATAAACATACACATGAAACACAAACATAAACATATTGTATAAACATCGGCATACATACACATATACACATATATGTACATATTCACATATACATACACATATACATACACACACATTCACACATACATACATGCATGTATATCCACATACATACGCATACACATACATATACATACATATACGTACATACACATGAATACACATACAAGCACATACATACACACACATACATACATACATGTTCACATAAACATACACATACACAAACCAATATCTATATACATAGTCATAAAAATACAAATGTATACAAACAACACATTCAAATGCATACATACACCTACATACACACACATACAGACATACACATACATCCACATACATACACATGCATACACATGCATACACATGCATAGAAATATACAAGTATATATTTTAAATTATTTAATATGAATATAAGTATATAAATTCAAATAAATATTTTTAAATAAATATATATTCATTTATATATTTATATAATTGTTCAAATAAAATATGAATATATCATATTTATATATACATTCAATAATTAAATGTATATAAATAAATTATAAAACATTTTTATTGATTAATATAAATTTGATAATTTTTATATATAAAATTTTAAAAATATAATTGATAATATATTTGTTATTATAATATAGTTATATAAATTATATTTCACTACTACAAATCGTGCCTTTAAAAGCATTATAAATTGGACATATCAGCACTAAAAGGAGTTGTTAATCTAAGCACCATTAAAAGTCGGCCTCTATCAATGCTAAAAAATGATAATAAAAGGTCCCTTCATATACACACATACATACACATTACATACATACACACATACATACACGGAAACATACACTTACACATACATACACATAGACACATACTTACACATAGATAAACACGTGCTCTTATGTATGCATACACATACACATATACACACACATACACATACATGTGTGTACACATACATACACGTATACACACGTATACAGGTATATATACAAATAGTTACATACACGTACATACAAATGCGTACGCATAAATGTTCATACATACACAAACTATATAAACACACATACAACATAAACATACACATGCTGCATAAACATAGGAATACATACACATATACACATATATAGATATTCGCACATATACATATACATATACAAACAGACACATTCACACATACATACATACATGTACTTCCTGATACATACGCATAAACATACACATACATAAATACACATGTATACACATACAAGCACAAACACACACACATACATGTTCACATAAGAATACACATACACCAACATACATCTATATACATACACATAAACTTACACATACATACATACACACAACACATATATAAACATAAAACACATATAAATGCATATATACACCAACATACATGCACATACATATACATGTGTACACGTGCATACAAATATATATGTGTATATTTAAAATTATTTAATATTAATATAAATATATACATTCAAAAAAATTAAATAACTATATACTCATTTATATATTAATTTTTTTTTAAAATAAAATATAAATATATCATATTTATATATATATATTGTAATAAATATGTTTATAAATAAATTATAAAACATTTTTATTGATTAGTATAAATTTAATAATTTTTATATAAATAATTTTGAAAATATGATTGATAATATATTTGTTAATATAATATAGTTATATTAACCATATTTCACTAATACTAATCGGGAATTTAAAATCATTAGAAATTGTCTATATCAGTGCTAAAAAGAGCTATTAATCTAAGCTTCATTAAAAGTCTACCCCTATTAGTGCTAAAAAATTGTTGATAAAAGGTCTCTTTTTCATCGTTTTTTAGCGCTAATAAAATCTGAAAAAATATATATTTTCGGAGCACTCCCTACTCAACCCCCCATCACCCTTGTCATCACTTTTCCCTACCTTTATCAATGCTTTTCAGCAACTCTCCCCCACTAATATTGAACCCCCCCCACCCCCACCTTTTTCATCACTCGGAATGCCCCTTTATCAGCACTTTTCCATTGCTCGACCACCATTTCACCCATATGTGTGCCTGGAATCGATCCTTGGATCTCCCTTTTTCAATTTGAACATTGTTACCATTTCACCAATCTTATTTTGTACTGTATTTTATGATATTTTTATTTATTATATATATATATATACATACATATTTTTTATTCATATAATTATATAATTATTTTTAAACACATTTATAAAATATATGGTTGTGTGTGAGGGAGAGATATGTATATTTATATTTATTAAAATATATTATATATTAATATTGATTTACATATATTATAATGTAAATACAAATATATATTTTTTTATTAAAACACATACATATGTATATATAAACATCATATATAAAATTTCAAAAGTATATATATATATATATATTCATATATTCATTATAATGTAAAAAAATGTTAGATATTGTTCTAAATAAAATGGATAATAATTAAGTCCATATGATTTATAAAATTATTTTTAAATACATTTTTAAAATATGTCTATATATTGTATATTTAGGTATAAATTTGATACATTATATATATATATATATATATTTATATATATGTACATATATATTAATACATATTTACATAAAATTGAATATTAAGATAAAAAAATTTATAATGTATTTATAAATATTTAATATAAAGATTTTTATATACTATATTTAATGATAATGATATATTTACCAAAAAAATTTATATATGATGTATTTACATAATTTTTTTAAAAGTTAGGGCCAATGTTTCTTTTTATTATGAAAGAGAAAACCTCTTTATATTTGGGTAGACGTGGACCCAATATATATCCCAAAGGCCGAAGGCCAATTGGACCATGAACATGACCCAAAGGCCTGGTGTAGTGTCACGCCTGCATCTCCAGGCCCGCATCGTTTTGACACACATATTTATATATTAACATTACTTGTATAAGTGTCTGTATATATATATATATATTAATGATTAAGGTAAATAAAATGGAACATTTTTTATTTTATATGAAATGAATAATAAATATTTAATTTCATATGGTTTATATATTTCCAAATACAATTTTATGTAAATATGTTCAAATATTTATTTGTACAATTGATTTATTATTTGTAAATATATGAAAACATGCATATATTTAATTATAAATAAAACTAAAATATAAAAATGATACTTTTTTAAAAACAAGACATTTATATGGATATAATACCTATGAATAAATTTATTTACCATTGAAAAAAGAATAAGACTTCCTTTTTAAAGGAAACTGAATTCGCATCTAATATTAAAAAATTAGGGTATTCCAACCAAAAAACGCTGTTTTGGAGGACTTTCAGACATTTTTTAACCTTGAAAAAAATCTATCAACATTCCCCTAGTCAACATGGTGTAGATATCTTTATAGGATTTTATTTGATATATAATAGATCCCAAACGAACACTCGAATCAAGAGTTATGGGTGTTTGAAGTTCAACTGATGTTTTCAACTTATCTTAAATCATTCATTGGTTTATTAAAATTTTATTCAATCTAAATATTGTTAAATGACTATCACATGATATTAATTAGAAAATTATTAATATATATTATTATTAATTATTTTATAAACCAATTTTCATTAAATATCTTATATAATAAGTGTAAATGCATATTTAGTCTTCTAAAATTGTATTTAATAAAATATATTATATTTATATAAATATTCATAAAATTAAATAAATATTAATATATTTAAATATGAATATATTATTTTTAATGATATATATATATTTATGAAATATACCTTTTATCTTCAATAAAAAGTGCTGATGAAGGATTTCTTTTTTCAGCGTTAAAATAAAGGCGCTAATAAAGGGTAGCTTTTACGTGCATTTTTTAGCACTAATAAATGACACCCTTTATCATCATTTTTTAATACTGATAAAGAGTTCCATTCATCAATGCTAAAAAAGAACTTATAAAGGGGGGATTTTATGAGTATTTTGTATCATTGATAAAAGGTACCATTTATCAACACTTTTTTTCTAGTGCAAATAAATCTGACCTTGATCAGTGTTTTTAGCTAGCATTGATAAAAGGTGGAAACAAATAAACTCAAATAAGTATCTAGGTTTAAATATTATATTTACACATATATACTTATTATTTTACAAATCCTATTTAAAAATATATAAATATTTATAAATAAATTAAATTATTCCATGTGCCATTTATTAGCGCTCACAAAAAGTGATTATGAATAGAACCATAATCAGTGCTAAAAAAAGCACATATAAAGGGTTTCCATTTAGCATCCCTTCTTTTAGTGATAATAAAAGTTCCATTTATTTGTGTTTTTTCTTAGCAGTGACAAAAGACCCCACTTGGTAAGCTTTTTTTAATGTTAATAAAGATGAGTGTTAAATATAGTGGAATATGTAGTAGCAACAACTATCAGGAACATTTATATGCATCATTTAATTCATAATTCCCATTAAAGCATCCACTGAAACTTTTAACTGATAAAAATTTCATTATAAATCCATAAGCGACAATTTTCACTACCACAGATTCGTCTTTTGTCAACGCCACCAGTTATCATCACTCAAAAAACACTGATAAAGGGTGTAATTTTATCAGCGCTGATAAAAGTAACCATTTATCAACACTTTTTTTAGTGCTAAAAATATTACCCCCCTTATCTATGGCAACCCACCTTTTTATTACATAACTTTTATTTTACATTTTACAAACAGATGATCTTTAAAGTCTAGTGTCTTGAAAAATGGTACATTATACATGAAAAGGAAAAAAAATATTTTAATCCAATTGAAAGGATTCTAAAAATATTCATACTATGTAAAATTAATACATCTCATAACCTGGGGACATACATCAATGAAAAGGGTGATCATAAGGCCTAGTAAGGCTAAACAAGGGAATTAGTTTACTTGTGATATAAATAATAACTTGATTAAATCCATAAAGACATGGAAATGGAAAGAAAATCATATAATAATAAAAATCACATGAATCGTAACTTGAAAATGTGGCTACAACATTTAATTTAGAAATTTATAATCATATCACCAAGTTCTACCCCCAATGTGTCATAAAAATTACCAAGGTTATTCACCAAGGTATCATAAAACTTGTCATCTCTAGAGATTAATTTCTTTACACAATGAATTAGAGAGCATTAAGGGAACACCCTTAATATATATTTATTTTCATGTGATAAAAATATATCACCATAAAACATTTCATAAATAACCCAAAGAAAATAAAATAAATGAGTTTCATATCATAATCATGATGTTTCAAAAAGTGATCAAAAGCATGATCATTATGTCTTTCATAACCCCTGAAAAGGGATTGTGGATTTTATGTATGAAAATTCCAAAATAAAATATATAATTTTTATGTCCCGATGAATACATCTGTAGATGAAATGGGCATGGGCATTCAGATAAATAAAATAAGGTAATTTCTTGAAAAATAGAGAGATTTTGAGACGAAAATTATGCAGCATAACGACTATGCGACATGGTTTAAGAAAACATTAAAAATAGAGGGGACAGGGTTAAACAATTCATAAAATACTCATAATATATTATAGGTATATAATAAAATGTAAATAATAATACAGTATGGAAGCTTGTGATACATACCACATAAAAGAGAACTTGAATGGAAAAAAGAGATGTTGATAATTCCCTTACGAAAATTCGACATCCTTACAATGTCAGATAAAAATTTATAAATTTATTTGATGACATATAAAATGGTCTCTCATCATTTGGACATAAAATGTACAGAAATAAGGATATATAATAACATACCAAGACATAATAAAATGGAAACTAAAAGACATAACATAAAAGAAGTCTTGACTAAAAGAGAAGGGTGAAAGGCTCCCTTACCTTAAAGAGTAACTTCAAAAACTAAAATCTTAGGACCTTAGAATATTTATGGAACCTTGGGAGGAACCCTTGGGTGGTAAAAAGACAATATCATTATTGAGGAGGAATTTGGAATGAATTGAATGAATGAATGGGTTGGTATTTATAGCAAAAGCGGGGGAATATTATATTAATTTCCAAGGGACACCTCATTAGTGGTATTAGAGAAAAAATAGGCTTACCCATGATTTTGATCACATAGGACACCTCATATAATATTTTAATCCAAATAAGTTGACCAGTATTTTAAATTACATATTACATCATTATGATGTAATAAAACACACCGAAAACTCAAAAACCATATTTTTACTATTCACTGGAAAACAAAACATTTTATAAAAATATCATAAATTGACCCTAACCTAATATTGATATTTTGAATCAAAAAAATAACTCCATTTTACGAAAATAATTTTTTAAATATGATAAATTAAGTTTTTTAGTAAAATCACTATTTAAACAAAAAAGTACCAATGCTTAACTAATAATTTCTGAAATAGTTATTTACTTATGCTGTTATATGATTTTATCATTCAAGATACATAAATTATATATATACTTAATTAAGTTAGGTTACTATTGCATTGTTCATATAACTATTCATAAGGGTAATATTACTATTCATAATTTACTATTCGCCAAAACCTAAGTTGAACTTATCAGACTCTATATTTATTATTGTTCACAAGTGTATATGTCCATTTTTTGAAAATCATTTCACATTATTAATTATTTAAAGTATTAAAAATATTTTAAAATAATCTTTTTTAATATTCATCCATCATTTGAAACATCTAAAAATTTATCCTATATTTATTTTTACATTTAAAATTTAAAAAAATACCATAATAAAAAATAACAACTTTATTTATAAAAACGTATTACACAAAGTAACTAAGACCTCATTACATAGCCCCTTATAACACCTGCATATGATGTTAGAGTAAGGTATGTAGTAGTGATAGAATCTTGGGGTGGCTAAGACAACATTGCCTTAGTGGTGATTTATATCAGCTTGAACTTCTCCTGAAGGTAATTATGTTCAATCTAACCATATTGAAGCTTGGCTTGGGATTTATCTAGATAAAATCCAAGTGATGTTACCTCCTTCCCAAGATATAAAAGATGGGATTCATATGTCCTGAATCTACTTGATGAGACCATTGACTTATGTTTCTGCATTAGTTATCCATTATTATTTCTATTTTAAACAACCATTATAATGTTAATAATTGTTATTGTTTCCAATGGTCATATAACGGTCAAAAACCAAAGGTCGCATTTCAATTATATTCACCTCATTAATAAAAGGATAATGTTTTTTCTAGTATAAAATAAAATAACACACAAATTCAAGAAACAAATATTATTCAAAAGTTCAGGTTTTTTACATTCTTCCCAATTTAGAAATTTCATCCCTAAAATTTCAACTTGTACCCTCAAAATAAAAATGTGTGGGTACTTCTACCTCATAGAATCCTATGGTTCCCACGTGTGTTATTCATATTTGTGGTTAGTTCACAACACTTTGATAAGGTGGGTAGTCTTGTTGTGTAGAACCTTATCCCTACGATCCAAGATCTCCACCAACTGCTCCACATAAGGGAGAACATGTTTCAATTGTACCACCTCTGGATTTAGTACATATGAAGGGTCAGGTATATAGTTCCTCAAGAGGGATGTGTGGGAGACATCGTTAACTTGTGCTATATTTGGAAGAAGTGCAAGCCGATAGGCCACTGCTCCTATGCGATCAAGGATTTCATAGGGTCCAATGTACCTAGGGTTGCGCTTCTCATTCTTTCCAAACCTTGTGACTCTCTTCCAAGGTGAAATTTGATGAAAGAATTCGTCACCAACATCAAACTTCAAGTCCCTTTAACAGTTGTCAGCATAACTCTTCCGTTGACTCCGAGAAGCCTTAATGTGATGCTGGATGGCATGATCCTTTTTTGTCATATTTTATACAAGATCAGGGCCAAGAACCTTTCATTAACCAGCTTTATCACGTCAAGTAAGAGTTCTAAATCTCTTCCCATATAGAGCTTCAAAGGGTGACACTTTAATGATCGAGTGGAAACTATTATTGTAAGAGAAATCAGATAATGGGATATGTTGATCCCATCCAGATTTAAATTTTATTGAGCATGTTCTTAGCATGAACTTGAGTGTTTGAATAGTCATTTCACATTAGAAATTATTTTGGGTGTGATAGTCTATATTGAAATTCAATTTACAACTCGAAGCATGTTTAGGGTTTCTCCAGAATTTTGATGTGAACCTTGGATCATGATCAGATACGATAGAAAGTGGAACTCTATGCAACCTTACCATGGCCTTCACAAGAATCCTAGAAAGTTGATCAATAGAGAAATATTCCTAAATAGAGATAAAATGGGTAGTCTTGGTGAGACGGTCCACTATAACCCATATCGCATTGTTTCCTTTGGATGTTCTCAGGAGACCAGTGACAATGTCTATAGTGATATTGTCCCACTTCCATGCTGGAAAGTGTAGCGGTTGTAATACCCCTTTAGGAAGTTATCACTCTCCCTTCACTTTCTGACATACCAAGAACCTTCTAGTATAGTCAGAAATATCCCTTTTCAAATTAACCCACAAATAATGATCATGAAAGTCCCTATATATTTTCATGCATCCATGATGTATAGAGAAAGTAGAGCTATGAACTTCATCCATGTGCTCCTTCTTTATTTCCATAATAGATGAAACACATAGTCTTGTAAAAAAAATTAGTACACCTTCTGGATCAATATATAACTTAGAAAACTCCCCATCCGTCACAAGCTTAAAATTATTCTATAATAAAGGATCTTCTTTATGAGCGTTCTTGATCTTTTCTATTAATGATGGATGAGAAATTATTTGGGATAGGGTTGATGATATTTATTCCCTTATAATTACCATGTCCATTTTCACTAGGTATTGGGTCAAGGGATCTCTTTGAATCATCATCAGGGATAGAACAACTCGGTATTTCCTACATAATACATCAATGACTTTTTTTCTCTTCTGGGGTAATAAAGAATTAAACAATCATTGTATTTAAGATGTTACAAATATCTCCTTTGTCTCATGTTCAATTCCTTTTGTGTGAAAATATACATCAATCTTTGATGGTATGTGTATATATCACACTTCTCCACATAGAGATAGTGCCTCCATATATTTAGAAAAAAACAACTGCAACCATCTCCTGATCATGCATAGGATCGTTCTTCTCATGAGTCTTAAACTATCGAGATGAATAAGAAATAACCTTTTCATTTTTCATAAGGATGCACCCAAGACCTTTCAAAGATGCATCACTAAAAATAATGAATCCTTCTCTGCTTGAGGGAGGAGTTAGCATAGGTGCAGTAACCAATATCTTCTTTAGATCTTGGAAACTTTCCTCACAATCCTTTTTCTAGCTAAACTTAATCCCTTTTTTAGTTAACTTGGTTAGTGGGTTAGAAATGTGTGAAATGTTTTTCACAAACCTCTTATAATATCCTGCTAATACAAGGAAAATATAAATATCAGTTATTATTGTTGGTTGATTCCACTCTTCTACAACTTTTTTCTTAGTAGGTTCAACTGTGATTCCTTCATTGGTTACAATGTCCCCAAGAAAGCAACTTTCTTTAACCAAAACTCACACTTGCTAAAATTTCCAAATAACCTCTCTCTTTTTAGAGTCTGTAATATGACCATTATATGATCTTCATACCCCTCCAAAATTTTGGAATATTTCATAAAATAATCAATGAAAACCACTACAAAGTTATCAATGTAGTCCAAAAATACTATATTCATCAAATCTATAAAAATATCAGGTGCATTATTCAGTCTGAAGGGCATAACAACAAACTCATAATGACAATATCTTGATTAAAAGGTAGTTTTTATAATATATTCTTTCTTCACCCTCAATTTATGATAATTTAATCGAAGATCGATCTTGAAGAAGAATTTATCCCCATGATGTTGGTCAAATAAGTCATCAATTCTTGGAAGATGGTATTTGTTCTTCACTGTGATCCTGTTCAGTTTTCTATAATCATTTCATAGCCACATTGATCCATCCTTATTCTTCACAAATAGAATAGGTTCTTCCCAAGGATACACACTCAGTCGGATAAACCCATTGTACAAAAGATCTTGTATTTTCTTCTTTAATTCCTCTAGCTCAACATTTTCCATCATATACGGGGACTTTGATATAGGACGAGATCTATGTATGAGTTCACTGGATAACTCTTCCTATTATTCTGGGGGAGGTCTGGGTAACTCCTTAAGAAATATGTCAATGTTTTCCTGGATGATGGTTACATTTTATATCCTTATAATCTCATTTCCTTCTACTTATTCACCGATAAACTCCATATAGTATGCTATAGGAGGTGCTTATAGACAAATATTAGGTTGAGAAATCTCTCCTTGGAAGATAATTTTAGGTTTCCCATTCAAGACTAATGGGATTTCCTTACTTCTGCATTTGATCTTCGCATTATAATATGAAGTCCAGTTCATCCCTAATATAATGTCGAATTCCAACATGGGAATGACTACTAGATTTGCGATAAGATTGTTCTCACTGAATTAAATACTAGAGTTTTGAAATACTATTAAAGTTTGGATAATCCTTCTAGGAGTCTTGACTGATAACTCTACTTTTATCAATCCAGGGGTTGATTCTAAATTCAATGAAAACATGGTGGATGTAAAAGAGTGTGTAGAACTAGAATAAAAAAATTACTTGCTAGATTTGAGAGAACAACAAGAGTACCTACCAACACATCATTTGGAGATCAAACATCATCTATCGTGATAAAAAAACATGACCTTTCTCCCTTGAACTTTTCTAAGGATGATGGTGATTCCCCTCAACTACCCTCAGATTTGGATAGTGATTGGAAAAGTGCTCACGTTGTCCACACTTTAAGAATTGGACTTGAGGAAGGTATTTCACCATCTTACCTTTTTCGTTAGTGTTGTAAATTTTAGGCTTCACCTCACTACGACAATTCTGTGAAATATGGTCATCTCTTCCACACTTGTAGAACTACTCGGTCCTTAGTATGAAGTTCCCTGAATGCTTCTTCCCACACTTATTAAACTTGGAAAGTTTCACTTTCTTGACTCCTCTTCCCTGATCAAAGATCCTCCCAAAGCTTGGTTCCATTGATCTCTTCTTTTCATTGGATTTATGAGACCACTATATCTCACCAAACTCTTGTTTGACCTTCGTATACCTCTGCACGATCTCCTTATAGCTATCATAGTCTTGGTTGGATAGATCATTCCACATATGAGATCATAGTCCACGAAAGAATATATAAAACTTCCCATTATGATCCATGAAAAATCTTGAGGTGTAGTGAGAAATTCATGTGAAGTTCATCTCGTAGCTTCCAACAGATTCATTCTCCTTCTGCTTCAGCTTGAGAAAATCCTTCTCCATTTTATTATCATCAAACGAGGGAAATACATACTGAAAAAGATTTCTCTAAACTCTTCCCACTCCATAGATTCAACCTCGAATCATGGCTCATGTTTTTAATCAGTTTCCACCACTAATCGGATTCACCCTCTAAACAATAAACAACCAAGGTGACATTTTCTTATTCTGAATAGTAGAGCACAAAAAATATATTTTCGATAAATCTGATCCATTCTTCAGCAATTAATAGGTTGGTAGATCCATTGAAGATTGGTGGTAATTGAAAAATAAAGGAATAAACAGAAAGTTGTTCCCTTTGTGTTGAAATCAGTCTCTCATCTTGATTCAAGTTATTTCCCATAACCTGGGTTAGATGGTTCAAAATTCTTAGGAAAGTTTCCATTCAGGCTTCCATCAGAGGGTCATCAACACATGGTCCATTGCAGACACAATTTGAATGGTTCCTCCTAATTCCCATTATTTTCTAAAAGAATAAAACCTTAGTGAGAAGCTTATTTCATTTACGAATCTTTTAACTATAAAGTATTTTTATGTCTTAAAACATCATGTTTTAACATATTATTCTTTATCAACAATTATATTTCTTTTTAAATCCTTCATAATGATTTATAAAAATATTGTGATTAACCAAATATATCCCCCATGAGTATCAAACTAGGAGTACAAAAAGGCATAATGTCATGCACCAGTCCCCATTTGATTCTTGCTCAAAGCAGTGTTTTTGGGTTTTACACATAGATACATCTGTGCTAGAGCCACATCCACTTGTTCATATCTACATAAGAATCTATTTGTTTGAAAACCACTTAATTAAAATTTCACCAAAATTCCAAGTTGTTTTACTATATTTATACTTTTCTATAGGGTTTTTTCTACATTTTTCATCTCCTAATTTCTAGAAATAACAATACTATAATTTGATACCAACTATGTCAACCCACCTTTTTATTATATAAATTTTCATTTACATTTTACAAACAAATGATCTTTAAAGTCTAGTGTCTTGGGAAAAAGGATAAATAATACATGAAAACGTAAAACAATATTTTAATCATCTTGAAATGTTCATCCTATGTTCAATTACTTCATCTCATAACTAGGGGACATACATCAAAGGAATGGGTGAGTATAATTCCCAATAAGTGTAAATAAGGGAATCAGTTTACTTGTGATATCAATAAGAACATGATAAAATACATAAATACATGGGAAATGGAATGAGAGTCATATCATAATAAATATAAAATAAATAATAACTTGAAAATGTTGCTACAACATTTAATTTATACATTCATAATCATATCACCAATGTCCATCCCCAAGGTGTCATAAAAATTACCAAGGTTATTCACCAAGGTATTGTAAAACTTGTCATCTCTAGATATTAATTTATTTACCCGATGTATTGGAGTTATATCAAGGAAAAAGCTTAATATGTATTTATTATATTGTGAGCCACATATATCATAATCAAAATTTTCATAAATAACCTAAATAGAATAAAAGAAATGTGTTTCATATCAAAATCATGATGTTTCAAAAAGTGATTAAAAACATGAAATTATGTCATTAATAACCAAAAAAAGGAATGAGGTTTTAATGTTTGTCAATTACAGAATAAAATATATCATTTTTATGTATTGATGAATACACCTAAAAATAAAATAGGTTTTGCTATTGACATAAATAAAATAAAATAATTTATCGAGAAAAAGAGAGAGATTTTGAGACAAAAAATCTGCAGCATAAAGGGTATGCAACATTGTTTTAGAAAACATTAAAAAAAGAGAGGACTGGGGTAATCCATTCATAAAATAATCATAATATTGTATAAGTATTGAATAAATTGTAAATAAGAACATGATATGGAAGCTTTTAAGGCATACCACATAGAAGAGAACATGAATGGAAAAAAGAGACGTTGAGAATTCCCTTAAAAAAATTTAGCAGCCTAACGACATCACTTAAAAAATCATAAAATGAATTAATGAGAGCGAAAAGGGTATACCATAATTTGGAAATAAAATTTACAGCAATAATGAAATATAATAACATACCCCAACAAAAGAAAATGGAAACTAAAAGACACAACATAAAAGAAGTCTTGACTAAAAGAGGAGGGTGGAAGGCTCCCTTACCTTGAAGAGTAAATTCAATAACACAAAGAGTCTGACCTTGGGGCCTGATAGAAACTTTGGAGGACTAATTGGGAGGTAAAAATACAAGATATTCATTGAGGAGGAATTTTTTATGAATGTAATTAAGGAATGGTTCGGTATTTATAACCAAAGTGAGGGAATATTTTATTAATTTCCAAGGGACACCTCATTAGTGGTATTTGCAAAACCATGGTATTAATCATGATATTTTCCCATGGTTTTGGAAACATGGGAAACCTCATATAATATTTTAATCCAAATGATTCAACCAGTATTTTAAATTACATATTACATCAATATGATGTCATTAAACCCACTGAAAACTCAAAAACTGTATTTTTATTTTGCACCAAAAAACAAAACATTTTATAAAAATCACATAAATTAACCATAACCTAAGATCGATGTTCTAAATTTAAAAATGAACTCCATTTTATGAAAATAATTTTTTTAATATGAGAGATTTAATTTTTAATTAAAATCACTATTTACCTAAAAAAATACAAATAATTAACTAATAATTTCTGAAAGAGTTATTTACTTTTTCTATTATATCATATTACCATTCAATATGACTAAATTATATTCAAACATTATTAAGTGATGTTACTATTCCATTTTTTATATTACTATTCATAAGGGTAATATTACTATTCATAATTTATTATTCCCCAAAAATTATGTTGATCTTATCATACTATAAATTTCTTACTGATCACAACTATATATGTCCATTTTTTGAAAATAATTTCTTATTATTAATTATTTAAAGTATAAGAAATATATTAAATCTCTTTTTTTCAATATTCATCAATAATATGAAACTTCTAAAAATTCTTCCTGTATTTATTTTGACATTTGAAATTCAAAAAAATTACCATAATAAAGAAATAACAATTTTATTTATACAAAATGATGACACAAAGTAACTAAGGCCTCATTAAATATCCCATTATAACACCTATATATGACCTAAGAGTAAGGTGTGAAATGGTGATATAATCTTGTGGTGGCCCAGACAACATTGTCTGAGTGGTGATTTCTATCAACTTGAACTTCTTTAAAAAGAAATTATTTTTCCAGATTAACATGTTGAAGCTCATCTTGGGCTTGGTCTATAGAAAATCCAAGTAATGCTACTTTCTTCCCAATCATTGATAGATTGGATTAGAATGGCCCGAGTCTACTGGATGAAGCCACTGACTCTTCTTTTTGTATTAGTTGTCCATTATTATTTCTATTTTAACCAAAAAAATTATAACATTAAAAATTATTATTTTTTCCAAAAGTCATATTGACCAATGGTCATATAACGATCAAAACCCAAAGCTCACATTTCAATTATTCTCACTTCATAAATAAAAGATTAAAGTTTTGTTGGGTATAAAATAAAATAACAAATAAATTCAGCAAACAATTATTTTTCCAAAGTTCATATTTTTATATTATAGTCATATTTTAGCACTCACAAAAGGAGCCTTTATCAGCGCTTTTCTTAGGGGTGATAAAAGTTTGAAATTTTTCATTGTTAAACCACTATATTTTAGCTCTAATAGGATACACACTGGTGAGGTGGGACAATCATTAGATGGGTTTTTTGGTGTTGTGTTAGGGTATTCTCCTTCACAAAATGATGAGCAAGGTTGTATTGTGCAGCCATTGACTGCGAACATTTCAGGACATGTCCCACGGAATGATGTATCTAAGAAATATGATGTGGAGAGAGTGGATTATCTTCAAGAGATTGAGAATATCAGCATATCTTCAAGAGTTTTTGTAAAACAGGGTAATGTCTCGGATGATGGAAGTGATACGGAGTAGCAGATTGCCATATTGGACACCACTCATCTCCGACCCATGAGTATCGGTGATCATATTTCCTTTAAGGATGATATACTAAATAGAAAGGTATATATATTCAGTAGTGATGGTTTGGTTTTGATTCCTCTAAAAAGAAGGTCATGGAAGGATTATTCCAATTTGATAAGGAATGTGTCTACCAGGTCATCTTCCAAGATATCAAAAATTCATCTCACTTCAGAGCAAGAAAGGTCCAAGAATATAATCCTTGGGATCCTCAATCAAGGGAATTCACAATCGAAGTGGGAGACTATTGATTTCTGCCTTCCTCTTCAGATCTACTTAGATCTATCTAGGAGACAATCGACATCAGTGTGACGACCGGTTTTGTAACCGATGGTGGATTTGCGGTGATCATTGGTGTGGCGGTTAACAAATTCGGAGGTGTACATCCTATAATGGTGATCGATGTAGTTATTTATTCCTCTCATTGATCTGAGCTTTCCTCCTCAAATCTTCTTAGATCTAGAATAGATATGACCAAGACTAGTGTGACGACTGGATTTGTGACCGATGGTGGATTTGCGGCGTCTAGTGGCATGGCGGTGACCATGTTAGGTTACATGTGTCATCTAGGGGTGATCGATGATGTTTTTTCTTCTTTTCATAGATATGTAATTTCCTCCTTTTATCTACTTTGATATAGTAAGGAGGTAGTGATTCATACTAGTGTGGTGACTGAGAATGGTCTTTTCATCGCCTTTTGGTGACCAGACCTCCTATCGTAGTGATGACCGAGACTGGTGGAGTGATTGTTTTTGTGACCAATGGTGGATTTATAGTGACCTTTGGTGCAATAACAACAAATTTCAGTGGATTGCACCATCTAGAAGTCAATAGATCTACCATTGTGGTGGATACCGAGAAGGAAGTGTGTCAACCAATAAACCGGGTGCTGTTTTTGGTTCCTCCTTTAGGATGTAGGTCTATTTGAGTTTTGAATGTAGATAGGATTACAGATGATGTCTTTGGTTGAAGGAATTCATCTCATCATCCTCTGGTGGAATTTTAGGATTCATCTATTTATAGGATCTTTAATAAATGATCATCATCCCATGTTAATGATTGTCATGATGTCTTTTTATAGTTCTTGACTTTGGGTAAGAACTCACTAATTGGCATGGTTGTTCTCCCCAAAGGTCAGAAGCCATGGATTCTTAAAGATCTTGTTTATATGATCTCTTTTATGTGGGAGTTTTCGAATTAGAATTGTATTTCATTAGACAAAGGCTTATTTCACTGCTTGTTCCAATCTGATGAAGCTAGGATCCGTGCGTGGTATTTTGGTTCATTATGTTTTAAAATGGGAACTCTCCATATTAATGAATGAATGATGGAATTTTATGTGTCAACGGTCTATAATTATTTTCCACAGGTTTGGATCAGACTACATGGGAATAACTGGATTTTATGGCATCCAAAAATCTTGCATAATATTACTGCTACCATTGGTGTTCAAATTTTCTTGGATAAGGTGACATAACACTTAGGGTATGACCACATTGTGAGAATTCTGGTTGAAATTGATTTGATTTCCACTATTACTAGGAATGTGACTCTCACTACTCCCATTAAAGATATTCAAATAGGTGTTTTTTTATAATAATTTTCCAGAGTTCTGCCAAAATTGATTTTTTTTGCCATTTGTATGAGAAATGAAGGAGGAATGATTGGGATTATTGTAGTTTTAATGGGAGTACTTTAAAAGACTACAATGGTATTTTAAAGAGGACTTACGAACTACATGGTCAGTCAGTATGTAGGCAGCCTAGGAGGTAGTCGGTTGGATTTTTGGATAAGCAGTCTCATAAGTCCAAAAATAAGACTGTGGTGGTTAATCAGGAGAAAACATGAACTTCCTTGGCCGTAACCTATTCTCTTTCCATGACTGAACTGAAGGATGGGAATGTTTTTGGTGGGCATGTTTCTATAGATAAGGATTCAAATTCCAGATTCAGTGATCTTCCATCTAGTCCTGGATAGTTGGTTAGTAGCTCTTTTATTTCCATGATTTCACATTCTCATGATGGAATGCACACTTGTGATGTGGTATAGTATGATAATGAGGTTGTTGGTGATGTTTCTAGGTGTTCTCCTTTACCATATGATGAGCATGGCTGTATTATGCAACCCCTTGATTCATATTTCTTAGGGAATGTTTTACAGGATGATAAAACGGGTCAATCTGATGTTCAACAACATGTTAATTATCTTCATGAGATTCCGAATGTTTTTAATTCTTTAGTAATTTATGGAAAATGGGGTAATGGTTCGGATGATGGAAGTGACAAGGAAAATCATATGGTTCTACTAGACACTAATAATCTCTGATCCATACACAACGGTGATTCTATTTCTTTCATGGATGTTGTTTTAAATGGAAATAGAAAGATAGTCATTAGTGATGGTGTTTCTCTGGTTCCCCTAAAAATAAGTTCACATAAGGATTATTCTAGTTTTCCTAGGAATGTTTATACTGGGTCAACTTCCAGGGCATCTAATATTTAACTCACATTGGAGTAAGAGAGGTCCAAGGAGAGGTTCCATTTGATCCTTAATCAAAGAAATTCATAAACAGAGTGGGAAACTGCTGATGAGAATGGTGACTCTAACTATGATTATGGGAATGATCCTGAGTTTCTTAATCCGTAAATTTCTCTCATGGATGAGAGCATGTCTCTTTTTATTACCACAGCTATTTTTTACTTTCTTTATTCTTTTTATTTTTCTTCAATAAAAGGTTGGTATTTTTGGTTGATGGCTGGACCTTTTTTGTAAAATAAGTTGAAAACATGACTCAAACTGAAAACGGTCATAAATATTGATCTAGGTGTCTATTTGACCTCTACTAAATATCAAATCATATTTTTAAATATTATATATGCTATATTAACAAAGGGAAGAACAAACCAACCTTTCTTTGGTCAAAGAAACCTAAAAGGCCTCCAAAACTATGTTTTTTATTGATGTACCTCCCATGTGTTGACATTTTATGGAATTTTATCCTCATTTATGAGAGTCTTCTTATTTTTTTTGGGTGGAGACATAATTTATTCTCATGTATTAGACACATATGGATATTATGATGTTCAAATTTTATCATTTTTTCATATTTTACCATTATTTTTAATTAAATGTATTGTAACTTCCCGGTTCTAGGTGTCGCCCAAAGGAGCCCCGTACCTGATTGGTCACATGGCCTAAAGTGCATTTCCCCAAATACCAGAGGCTTCCAACAAGCAGCGAGGGCCTTGGGTGTGATAGTGGGGAAACTATTCCCTCATTGGAAGACTAACATAGCGGAAACAAATTGTATATATTAGCGAAAGTAGTAATAACATACAACAAAAGTAAACAACATAAGACTAATAGTATAAACCACTACGACATATATAAAGAAATTATGCATGTCACATGTATCTAGGAAATAATCCAAACAATTAACAATACTGGAAATACAATACTGAAACCAAATTATAGAAAATGATAAACTCTAACAACATCGGGAGCCTCAACTTGGTCTCATGCTCTCTAGCTCTAACAGCAATCAAGTACGTGAAGAAGAAGGGTTCTTGCCCTTATCTATACTTGTAGCCATATAATCTGTTTGGGTCCAAAAGCGTGACCCAAATAGGGGGTGAGACAAATCCTAGTAGGAAACTACCAACATATCTATGCCTAACAGTCTATGAATATATATAGCAGGAAATATGAAAAAATGAAGCAACAAACTGGGATGTACTCAAAGTAAACAATCCTAAAGTTTTCAATTACATTCATTTTCATTTATTAATTATTAAAACCATTGAATAATGAATCACAAGATCTATCATATGCTTTGAATCCCTCCACACAATATTAACTACAGACATATCAAAAGACCTTATAAAACACCAAGTAAGACTGAGTCCAACATTGTGCTTTGGCTTGGTGACTCACTACAACCACAAATCAATCATTCATAAAAACCCTCTGGGAAAGCACTCACGGTCTAACCCCTTGGGTTTAAACATAACACTGAACAATTTCAAATGATCACCTAGGCATCTCTCATAGTCAATACCCCTGGGTCCACATGGGATTAATAATTTATACACGACCTCTAGGTAGCTATCATGGCCAATACCCCATAGGTTAACATAGTATAAATAATCATAAATGACCTCTAAGTTGCTCTCATGTTCAATACCCCCTGGGTAAATGTCAACACCAATTACCTCATGGTTCTATGTAAATAAACATGGAACCCCACAGTTTTCCTGGTCTACAGCTCTCACAGTCTATTGGAAGATTAGCGCACATATCATAACAAGGAAGCACATGTGATCTATAACTACTTCATGGATAACATTCAAAATCATAACACATGTAATTCATATAATAAATCAAATCCATCCTAAACAAATTAATGCATGGAAAACAAGGTATTCCTCATAGGAAATCTTCTCCAAACTTCCTAAAACATTCCAACTAGGGAAACATACCCATGTAGCGTCCCGTAATAAGGCATCAAACCTTACACATGTTCTAAAACCCCTTTTAAATCAATTAAACCATAGTAGGTTGATAATAGGGATAAAATCTAAAACAGGAAATTCCCAAAACATTGGAATTCATAACTATATGCATATATAATCCAAATAAAATTAAATAAAGGAACAAACCAACTACCTTGATGTTGTACGATGAACAATCTTGAATGTCGTCCCGTGAATTGGCCTAGAATGATGCAGATCTAAAAAAAGGTTAAAATCATTCAGCCTTGGATAACTCAAGAGAGACTAGAAATTAGGAATAGAGGATCTAGGGGAGGATATAACTCACTGGTGGGAATCCAATGCACCTGACGACATCTCAATCAGAGCTCGGATGGAGGAACGAGGGGAGATCTAAGATCTTCATTCGTACGTCTCTCTCCTGTATGAAACACTAGGAGAAGAAAGTGTTGTTGGAAGTGAGGTATGATCCTGCACTGATATAAAAAATAAAAAAAGTACATTACGTGATCATTTAAGGTACACTCCATGTACTAACCTCAACCAATCCCCGCTTTAAGCGGTCTACCATTTCACCCACACGACCATGTTCTTGGCCATTACATGACTAGTACACAACTATTTGCGGTAACCAAATACACATTGTGTACTCAATAGTATATGGAATATACTTAGAAAATTTTGAATGTCTTTCTTTTTCCTAAAAAACAACCCAAAATAAATATCCATTACTGAAATGGAGATTCAGGTTCTTACAAACTTCCCCCCTTAATGAAATTTTCCCCTGAGTTTCCCTTCTAAGGGTGGTGAAGAAGAAACTTCAAACAACTCTAGCCACGATGATTGTACATCGGCCTACCTGCCTCAAGTCTCATCCTATACTCACCTATGCTTCCATTGCACCTTTACCATAGGAACAAACCATTTAAAGAAAACCATGATGCTATGATCAACAATTCGAATAGGGTGTTTCTCGAAGGATGCATCCACCTACAACTCAACCTCCTCATGTTGGAAAATGTGAGACGGGTCTGAAAAGCAACGTCATAGCTGAGAAACATGAAATAAATCATGCATATCCTAGTACCTTTGATGTAAGTAAAACTAATATGCAGTCATCCCGACCCTCTCCATAACTTGAAATGGCCCGATGTATCTTGGTGGATGTTTCCCTTGTCTCCAAATCCTCCAATTTTCCAACCTTAGTGTGACACATAAGAAAACTTGATCTCCAACCATGGACTCTAGAGGTCGTCTTCATCGATCAACATAATATTTCTGATGAGGCTGTTTAGTAGCCATCTTTTTCTAAATCAAAACCACCTGCTCAGTGATCTCTTAGATGAGATGATGTCCCAGCATAACTACCTCTCCTACCTCCAACCAACATAGGGATTATCGACATGGCCTACCGTAAAAAGCCTCATAATGTTTAATCTGAATCATTTCCTAAAAACTGTTATTGTAGGAAAACTCTACTAGGGGTATGTGTCTCTCCCAAGATCCCCCAAAATCTAGGACACATGCTCAAATCATGTCCTCCAAAACCTAAATCGTGCACTCAGACTAGCCATCTGTCTAGGGATGGTAAGCCGTACACAGAATTACATGTGTACCTAAATCCCTCTATAGTCCCTTCTAGACATGAGATGTAAAATGGGCATCCTATCTAAGATTATAGAGTGTGTAACCCCATGAAAACATACAATCTATCAAATGTATAACCTTCCAAGTTCATCAACATTTAAGGTCTCCTAGATCAGAAAGAAATGTGCAACCCTGGTGAGTCTGTCAACAACAACCCAGACCGCATTATTTCCTCAAGGCAGCCTCGGTAAACCTGACAAAAATCCATAACAACATCATTCCACATACACTAGGGAATGTGTAATTCTTGTAAAAACCCTATTTCTCACTGATTCTCCACCTTCACCTGCTAATAGGTGGGACACCTCAAAACAAAACTAGCAACATTCCACTTTATACCCGGCTACTAATACTGACGGTGTAGATCTTGATACATCTTGGTGACACTAGGATGAACTACCCAAACTGAGTAATGAAAATATCATATCAAATCCTTATTTATGTCTACTGACACCCATACACGCCCCTGAAAACGCAGGATCTCATTGTTGTCTATGGTCCACCCAGGAGTGGGGTCCTCTACTAGTACACTCTCCCATTGGACTAGGCCTTTGGAATCTAACAGCTGCCTCATTCTCACTCGATCCAATAGAGTAGAGGAAATAGATATAGAAGAAAGGAGTGTCTGACCATGTCTATCATGCACCTCCAAATGCATCTCAAAGAACAAATTCATAACCTTCCACCCACTACTGGCCTCTTGAACTGCCATTATCTGAGTCCTCCTACTCAATGCATCTGCCACTGTGTTTCCTTACCTAGGCATTTAGGCAAGCTCATAGTCAAAAGACTGAAGGTACTCAACCCACATTCATTCTCTTAAATTCATATCACACTAGGTAAAGATATACTTGCGACTTTTTTGGTCAGTGAATACCAAAAAATTCTCTCCCAAAAGATAATGTATCCAACAGTGTAAAGAATGTACAATTGCAGCTAACTCGAGATCATGCATCGAGTAATTCCTCTCATGTGGCCTCAACTACCAAGACCAATACACAATGACTCCTTCCCCTTTCATAAGCACTTCTACCAACCTGATACCTAATGCATCACAGTAAATGGTGTAACTCTTTCTAGATCTAGAAAAATCAGTATCGGTGCTGAAGTCAATCTCACTTTCATCTTCTTAAAGGATGAATTGTAGGAATCTGTCCACAAGTACTTCTCAAAATTCTTATTCAGGTATTTCAGTGGCACTGTTAAGCATGAAAATTCCTGAATAAAGTTATTTTAGTAACTAGTTATCCCAAGAAAACTCCATACCTCAAAGGCATTCTTTGTATGCTCCCATAAAACTACTACTCTCGCTTTCTATGGGTTTACTGATACTCCTGTCTCTGAGATAAAATGATGAAAGAAGTGAATTTATTCCATCCAAAAGTGTCACATTGAGATCCTAGCATATAAATGATGCTCTCTTATTGTAATCAATGCGATCTCAAGATTGGTAGCATGGTCGTGGTGAGTGTGCGAGTACACCAAGATATCATCCATGAAGACTACCACAAAAGAATCCAAGTATGGATGGAACACCGAGTTCATCAGTTCCATGAAAACTACTACCATGTTCATTAGAACAAATGGGAATAACCAAATACTCATATAGACCATACCTGCTCTGAAAGGAAGTAATCAGTATATCTGATGGTCTAACGCACAACTGATGATAATCGGATCTCAAGTCGATCTTCGAGAACACTCGGGCTCTTTGAAGCTGATCAAAGAGATCATCAATCCTCATAAAAGGATATCGGTTCTTAACCATATACTGGTTTATCTTCTGATAATCCACACAAAGTCAGAGGGTACCGTTCTCCTTCTTCACAAAAAGGAACGAAGAACCCCAAGGAGAAGTACTAGGTCGGATGAAACCCTTTTCCAGCAACTCCTCCAACTATTTCTTGAGATCTTGTAACTCTAGTGTAGCCAGTCTATAAGAAGGAATGGGCACCAATGCCTCTCCAGGAAAAAGTTCAATAGAGAAATATTCCTCTATCTCAGGAGGTAAACATGAAAAGTCATCTAGAGAGACATCCATAAAATGATCCACCACTGAAGGAAAATCCATCTGTGGAGTCCCTTTGTCATCTAGATATAAACTAGAAATATCGGATATAATTCCTCCCAAACCATGATGCTTGGGTCCAGTTATACATGCTTGTATGTCCCATTCTCCCTTGTTTAGAAACAACTTGACCTCTGGTGACGTGAAACTCACCCTATGGTGATAGCAGTCAACAAAGTCCTAGAAAAAGACTAACCAGTCCATTCCATGAATGATATCAATGCCTATCATCTCTAATAAATAGAGGTCCCATTAGAAGTGACACCCACCAACCTCATAAGGGAACTCCTTGTACTAACATACATTAGCCATCTTAATCCCCAACGGAGTTTCTAGAGACATAACATCCTCATAATTGAAGATACATAGCCCAGGGTTCTCCACAATAGAAACATATATAAAACTATAGGATGCCCGTGTATCAAAAAGGGAAGAATCTAAAACTGAGTCAAATATAATTGTACATCGAACAGTAGAGGGTATGGGATCATGCTCTAGCAGGGTCTACTCCATTGTAATATTTTGACCTATACCATGTACCTGTGACCCTACCTGACTACCCTGAGCTGATCCACTCTGTTTTCACTGAAAGACTATCATCTGGCTACCACGACCATGACCACATCCTGGCTTGAATGACTTGGAAAACTTCATTTCCCTAACAGAGGAGATATTGGTGGTCCTGCTCTTGAATGTGGGGTCATAACAAAACCCCTCTCACAATCTCATAGTGAAAACAACCTGCGAAAATGCAGAAGATAACCTATCTTTCTACAAGATCGGTACTCAACTGGGTCTCTCTGGTACTGTGGTCTCATGTTCCCACTCTTTCCACACTTGTATAACCTCACCTAGATACTTGTAGATACATCCCTACTACTATAATCACCATGCGAAGGCTCCCTACGGTGCTTCCTACTGTCAAACAAAGGACTACCTGCCTTGGATGCTAAACCGCTCTAGATCACAGCTCCCAACTCCCTCAAATTGTGCTCAGTAATCAACACTTGGTTCACTATAGCAGTCACCAAAGTCAGGATGAAGACTTTCACCTATAATCAAATGTCAAACCTGAGACCATCCTCAAACCGCCTAGCTAAAGATAACTCTTCACCTCCCAGAATAGGTGTGAAGCACTGAAGCTCTATAAAACAAGATGAGTAATCCATCACACAAAGAGCGCCCTACTCCAAGAGCATGAACTCTCAGGCTCGATTGGACCTCAACATCTCAGGATAGAAGTAGTCATAGAAGGTCCTATAAAAATCTTCCCAAGTCAAATTTCAACGACGTATCGCCTGTGAGACAACATCCCAAAATCTCTTTGAAGAATCATGTAGCATGTACGTATAGATATTAACCCTCCTTTAAGGATGTGTCTCTAGATGATATAATATAGAAAACATGTCCTTCAACCATTACTTTTCAGCCTATGGCCCTCTATCCCCAGAAAAAGTGGGAGGATGTTGTTGCTGGAACACCCTCATCAACTCTTCCATAGTTGGGGAAAGATGTGGTGCTCTCTGAAAGGTCTGCATCGTCCTCATAAAGCCTTCATGGAACTGTGCATCAGCACCTGCATCCTGTATAACAGCTGGTTCCAAGATGGGCATGATGGGAGGACCTTTGGATAATCCATGATCTACAATTTCTAGTGTTTGATCATTACCCTGTATCTGGCATTCAACTAAAGAACATCTTGGTGGAAAGACCCTAAAAGGTCAAGCGTACACCTCATTTCAAGATTATCAAGGACAACAATATAGATGTGCAATAAAGGAACATGAGAAGAAACATTCATGTTTTACAAAATAGGATTACACGACATGTAGAACCCCTTCACGGCGTGTTCCCTTATGCTCTTAACAAGGCGTGTACCTCTTCCAGACCTGGTTGTGTAACACCCATACTCACGGCATGTTCCTTCTATGACACGACAAGTACTTGAATTTTCCCTCCTACCTAGGTTCCTCTACATGGCTATAACTACATAGTTCTCTCCTGGGTAACACTACACGGTGTGTTCACCCTAGACACGGTTTTTACTACTTTCGTTCTAACCACCCAAGTTTCCACAACCCGTCCCCCAGGGCCTGTATCGTGACTACCCCATGCCCTCCTTCCATAGGCCAAGAATTGGTGACTAGCATCGGAAAGGCATATCCCAAAAAGGGAAGGAATTTCCTTTAAACATGTACACACACAGATTATGTACACGACAAAAGAAAAACAAAAATTAGAACTGCTGATAGTAAAAGTGTGAACCAAAAGTAAAAAGGGGAAATATAAAAACCCAACTGGAAAAAAGTACTTCAAAAAGGGAAAAACATGCACTGGAGTTCATCCACCAAGCATCCTACCTAAAGGGTAAGTACAACTCATCTTCTATCATCACTTTTACTCCTCACGTCTATCAATCACCTCTGAGCATCATCTATTACTAGTTCCTCAATCCTCATTCATGTTTTCCATTATCTGCACAAGACACAATAAGGTGCGGGCAAAGCCCATGAAGGGTTGATTATAACAATAACCAGTAGGGACCCTGAGACTCCCAATGGTCTCCCAGAATTCCATAAAGGAAAAACCACAAATCATGATCTCAATCAAAAATAATAAAGTAAAAGACAACTCACCCCAGTTATAAAACATAGAGAACAGGAATAAGGACGATTATACTTGAGCTAGATCATTGTAATATGTTGATAGGTTCTGCTAGTGATCCACGAAGGGTCACTAACTATTGACCCACAAAGGGTATCTCTACTGTTGATCCATAGAGGGTGACACTATTGTTAATCCATAGAGGGTCACACTGCTACCAATCCACATAGGGTCACACCACTGCTGATCTAAGGAGGGTATCTCTCATGTCGATCCATGGAGGGTTTCTCTTCACTTGACATCCAGCTACATGATTCATGAACATGGTGCGCTTGAGTTTTGTAGATTCTTCTCATAATAATATCTATTGTACCTTAACTACCACAAAATATCACTAAGAAATAACCCAAAGGACTATCTTGTCATAAGGGTTCCAATGTGACAGACGGCGCGTCAATCGGACACCTGGTCTATAAGTTATAAGCAAAGTAGGTAAATAGGGCCTGGTTGGATTCGAGTCCGATACAACCTGACCATATTTCAAATTCATCAAAAACCCAAGGGTAGTATCTAAAAAGGACCTCCACATCCCAAAGTTCCCAATTATACAGACGGTACGTCAATTAGACGCCTGGTTTGTGAGATACTCATGTTTTAGTGAAACAGGACCGGTCGGGTGCGGGAACTATAGGGTCTGGCCTGGTCGGCCCCTTGGGCCCACAGATCTGGGATGAACAGTGGTTCCAGCCCTATGGATGGGTCCGTCCCTCCAGGAAAACCCACCCCACAAGCGGACCCATTGCTGGACGAGACGCGGTGAGTTCGGTTAGTCCAGCTTGTAGTGTCGACGGGGCACCACCCCTCCTTTCGAAATGGCCAGCTAGAGCAGGACATTCGTGTCCAGCCGAGTGGCCTGGGTGTGTCGTTCCTCTCCCACGCGGTGCATCGGTGATGCAGCACCTGTGGGCACCACTATCACCACGTGGTCATCTCGGCCAGCTGCTGCCGCGCCTGTGGTTCCACACCGACGGTTGCTTCCACGGGCCACCGAAGATGCTCTGGTGGTCCGTTTTCTTTCTTGTCTACGCCTACAGGCCTCCTGGGTCACTGCCTTCACTGCGAAGCCCACAAAATTGCCTTTTCTCCATGTTTCTTGGTCTCCCACGAGGAATTCATAATAATCAAGATTATCAGAGGGTTTGGGATTTGTTTGGATTGGCATGTGCCTTCCGCATAAGCGTTTTAACATGGGGGTTATATCAATAATCATCTAAAAAGAACAAACCCCAAAATGAATCCCAAAAAACCACCCACAGTAAAGAAAGAATCGTGGATCAATCTTTGGTCGGTTGATCTGAATTATTTGTATTATTATAAAATGGGAAAAAGGAGTCTTTCAAACACATAAAATAATTAAACCTTATACCTTGATTCAATGGAATCCGTTGTGGATGAAGGAAGGAATCCGCGTTCAAAGACATTTGTCATCGTTCGTCAATGTTTGGTCTGAATCCTCCAATGGTCATCGAACAATCACCGTTCATCATTTGAGGGTGACTTCATCGACCTTTCATTAGAGCTTCCTCCCATTATCCCAATCCATCCACCAATTTGTTGATTAAATTAAAAGAAACTACACAACATTGTGTCAATTAATGTGGTTCATTAATGAACTGTAATTAATGAACCAATTAATTACACAAGAATTATTATTTCATTGACAAAGTAACATGTCATTAAATTAGTCTCATTTAATGACCATGTTATTCTACGGTCTCTCCAACCATCATTCAATGATTGAAGAAAAATAAAATAACTCAAAGTGTTATTTTATTATTTTTTCAAAAAGTTGAAAAATTATCTTTTTAGTCCGAACCTTACCGGTTGAAGTTAATCTTCTCCTAAGTGAATCCCGACACTGTGAATTCAATGGTGCCCTCATATTTTCAATCAGAGCACTAGTTCAAAAGATATAAAAATTTACTCACACATTTACTGAACGTACCTTAAAAAAGTTAAAAATTCCATTCCGGACTCTTCGAACCTCAGAATAACGTGTAATTAATTTTCGTAGTCTCATAATAATTCCATAAAATTTAAAAAATTATATAGTATTTCTAGGTATTTACATTATCCCCGCCTTAGGGATTTACATCCCCAAAACCAACAATAACAGCTAAGAAAAAAAATGGGGGTACTGAGCACGAATATGAGCCTCCCACTCCCATGTGCTCTTCTGAAGGTTCCTGTATTTCCACTAAACTCGCACTAGAGGGATCGACCGTCCACAAACAACCCACTCTTATTGATCCTCTATCTTCACCAGGAACTCCATAATAATATCCCCATCTTCAATTTCCATCTCGCCCCAGTGAATGACGTGCGACGGATCATGCATGTATCTCCTCAACTGCAACATGTGGAAAACATTATGCACCAGGTGCTTCTATGGGGGAAGAGCTAGGTAGTACACCACCTCACTAACTTTGCTGAGAATCTGGAAAGGTCTAATGAACCTCTGAGATAGCTTTCCTCCCTAGCCAAATATCGGTAGTCCTCCTCGAGGTGAGATTCGTAGGAAGACATGGCCTCCCTCTTCGAACTCCAAGGGTCTCCATCTCCTCTAAGCATAAGACTTCTGCCTGTTATGTGCAGTCTTCATCCACTCATGGATGATCTGCACCTTCTAAGTGGTATATCCTATCATCTATAGACCCATAAGTGTTTACTCTTCTGGGATTTTCCAGTATATAGGTGATCTACATGGTCGCCCATACAAAGCCTCAGATGATGCCATGCCTATGGTGGAGTGATAACTTTGGTTGTACGCGAACTACACCAGTGGAAGTAGGTTCTCCAAACTATGACCAAAATAAAGGAATTAAGAATGAAGAATGTCCTCAAGTGTCTATATGGTCCACTCCGTCTGACCATCTTTCTGAGGGTGAAAGGCGATGCTCATGTATAGCTGAGTCTAGAACACCTCCTATAATTCCTTCCACAAATCGGATGTAAAATGAGTGTCATGATCTAAAACAATTGTCAATGGTATCTAGTGAAGCCATATTATCTCTTGAATATAGATTATTCCCAAACCATCTATTGATAACTGCTCTCAAATGGGTAGAAAATGGTCCGACTTGGTGATTCAGTCAATAATCACTCAGAAAGTGTCAAGGCCCCTAGAGGTGTGTGGTATCCCAGCCACGATGTCCATGGAGATACCATCCCACTACTATTCTGGTACCTCTAGTGGCTGAGTCAATCCTTCTAGATCATGATGCACAGCTTTTACATGTTGAGTAGTGAGGCATCTTGAAATGGTCTCTGCCAATTCCTTCTATATATCTGGCCACCAGTACTGACGTATGAGGTCCAGGTACATCTTCACCACTCTATGATGTACCGCCAAAGGGGATGTGTGGAACTCCCTCAACACCATATTCCAAAACATCACTGGTACCAATGTGAATCCTCTAAAAAGAATAACATGCTACCTTCCTATTGAAAATCAATTAGGAGTATGTCCTAAGGATATCTGAGCATGTTCGGCCTCACATTAAACATCCCCACGTTGTGCCTCCTGAACTCACTGAAGGAGTAGTGGAGTGATAGTTATAGACTAGAGGTATGCTGATCCATAAATATCCATGAAAAATATCTACAATGAAGCTAGATGATCTGTATCCTCACTTATCAACTGTAGACCAGAAATTCTACTCAGTGTGCATGCCACCATGTTTCCCTTCCCAAAAGTGTAGACCATATCAAAGTCATAGTCATGATGGAACTCCAGCCATCTTTTTTGTCTTAGGTTCAAGTGATTCTGTGAAAATATATGTGTGAGACTCTTGTGATAAGAGTAGACAATAAATCATTCACCCATCAAGTAGTTCCACTGTATCTTCAAGGCAAAGACCACTGATGTTATCTATATGTCATGGGTCGTGTTTTTTTCTCATGTTGCCTCAGCTGTTGAGAGACGTAGGCGATCACTTCTCGCTCCTACATCATGACACATCCAAGTCCAGTCTCTGATGCATTGCAGTAAACCACATACCCAACACCCTCTTATGGTTGCCTCAAGATGAGGGCACTCTGCAGTCTCTACCTCATCTTTTGGAAACTCTGTTGGCACCTCTCCATCCATACAATGGGTTGTCCCTTCTTTTTCAAAGATGACGAGGGTGCTTCTACTCTAGAAACGATTGGTACAAATCTATTGTAGTGCCCAACCAACCCTTGTAAACTAATCACCTTGGTCACGCTCTTAGGTGGCTCCCAAGCTAGCACTGCCTCTATTTTAGCTGGATCCACAACAACTCCAGCCTTCGAGATACGTGTCCCAAAAAGTGGAACTCTCGTATCCAGAACTAGCACTTCAAGAGCTTTCCATAATGATAGTGCACTTGTATTGTATCAATGACTATCTACAGATGTGTGGCATGATCCTACTCTGATGTCGAGTACACCAAGAGGTCATCAATGAAGACCACCACGAAGCGATCGAGGTAAGGCTGGAAAATCATGTTCATGAGTCCCATAAACACTACTGGGGTGTTGGTCATGCCGAAGGGCATCCCCAGAAACTCATAGTGGCCATACTGGCATCTAAAGGTTGTCTACGGTATGTCCTCATCCCACACCTGAACCTGATTATAGCCTGATCAGAGGTCTGTCTTCGAAAACCACTGAGTTCCATTCATCCGATTGAAGAGATCATTAATCCTAGGTAGAGGATACTGGTTCTTCATGGTCAAATGCTTTAGGCACTGATAGTCCATGAAAATCCTCAAACTCCCATCTTCCTTATTGGTGAACAAAATTGGGGCTTCCCATAGGAAAACACTAGGCCTTTTGAACACCTTCCTCTACATGTCCTCCAACTGTACCCTCAACTCATGAAGCTCCATCGCAGCCATCTGATTTGTGGGTGTAGATATCAGTGTATTCTTAGGGAACAAGTCAATGTAGAAGTCTACCTCTCTGTGTGGAGGTAGTCCCAGAACATCTTCAGAAAATACATCCACATACTAGTCCCCCACTATAGGATAGCTCAGACTCCCCTCGTCAACTACACCTAGGGTATGTCTAGCCGACTGATGAGTGATCGGCTGCAGCCTCTTCTGAGAAAGTACATCTTATGCTTAAAAGGTTCCCTTCTCACCTGTGAAGGAAAACCTAGTCCCATCCACATGGAATCACTGCACTTTGTGACTAAAACAGTCAATCTGAGCATGGACTATGGATAACCAGTCCATACCCAAGATGATGTTGTAAGGCCTTGACTCTTCTACTATGATATCCTAGCCAATGATATCACCTACTAGAGTATGCTCACACTACTAGAACTAGTGTGTAATCATCAAAATCCTCTCATGTAGGAGTCTCAAATCGTAAGGATTGACCCAATGGATCCACTGGAATCTTAGATATTTGAATGAGAGTCGTGGAAATAAAAGAGTGATTGACACCTGTGTCTATAAGAACTGTAGCTAGGATGGAGTAGACACAAACGTACCTAGAATAATCTCCAGAGCATTGTGGTCATAAGCCTCTGTCACTTGAAGTTGATCTCATCCTTGTCCACCTGCTCCCTGAGGTCGGGGTGGACCGACTGGGGGTGGTGGCGGTAGTACCTCAAAATGTCACCCACCGCCTACTGCACGACCTGCTCCTCTGCCACGTCTACCACCCTACGGACCTCCTCACTTGAACCACTGCCTTTGCCTCAGTGGTCCTTCGACCATCTGTTGATCATCAGTACGGTGGGTCGGGAAATTGCAAGCCATGTGACCCTGCCCGCCGCGTGGGTATCACAGTCTCCTCTATAGACCTACTCTGCCTTGTGAGCTCTGCATCTGCAACCCTAAATCTTGGGTTCATCCTCCATAAGTTTTAGCACAGTTGGGAATCTATTTCATCTACTTACTACCTTCTGCAGATAACTCGGCTGTGTCATGAACCAGCCCAATTCGACCCTGAACTGGTCACCTAGGCCAGCCCGTGATAAGTCCCGAGAGGCGTTCTTGATCCTCCCGAGATGGCGGCAAGCACCGAGGTCATCAATAGAGTACACAAGGGAATGACACCAACCAAATATAAACAATCAAACAAACAGCGGAAAGAAATGGACAACCCAAAATACATTTATATAAAAATTGAACTGAACATTATTTGTACAAGAAACTGAAAGAATAGCTAAACCAACAACTCAACTGAACAAAACTAATAACCAACTAACTCCATGTGATCCCTTTGGTCACTCTCCAACACAATGATCACATGTCACTCAAGGTGATCGAACTCCAGATGAAACCTACACAAGGGATAAAAACTGAAGAAGAATCTATGCGTCAGTATTAAAACATAGTAGGTTAGCGTGATATTCTATTCCCAATGGATGTTCTTAAAAATAAAAGAAACATAAATTTCATGTTTTAAATAAAAATATAAAGGCATGTTTTCCAAATATGGTCCAATGCAATAAAAAAATTACCAGACAAAAACTTGCATGTTTTATAAACTAGAATGCTAGTAACAATTTTTAAATAGGTGAAACATCAAAATGAAAATAGTTTTCAAGAGGTATGCTATAAAGAATTTACACTTTTAAGTAATTCACACACACTAATGAATTAATCAACCAAACACATCATATTCTAATGGTGAGTAAAAAATAGCCAATGAGCATAACTCACGGGAACACCCTTGGGCATTAGTTAGTTGTGAGCCCCAGACACCTTGTATCTCGGTGAATGTAACCATAATAAATATTCATTCTCGTGTACACGATCCACTAGTAGGGATAATAACCATAACCTAGTGGTCCCCCAAAAACATCATCATCATTTTTTAGTAGGTGTTTCCATCGCCAAACTGGCTATGTGAAACAGGGGAAAAACTCCACAGAATCACTAGCATACTAGTACACGTCTACCCACCTAGATACTCGGGTTTTCCCTTTTTGTGATAAAAAATATACAAATATATAAAATACCATTTTATTATGAATATTCCATTTAAAAATCACAAAAACATCATTTAGGAAACACACATGTCTCAAATTTTATTCATGGATCAATAAACCACCTAAATTTTCATAATACAATTTCAAGAAGTATAACGAGGCCTTGCACATAAAATCCATTCCAAAATAATATTTTATGGAAAAAACCCATAAATACCATATAAAACCAGATTTTGAATCCCTAAAACCAATTAATATATCATTTTAATGAACCATAAAATTTCCCCAAAAGATAGAATATGAAATACACATGGAAAGCATTTTTATAGGAAAAACAAATGTCAAACGGGCCTTTAAGCCTTTCTCAAAAACTAATATTTGACAAAGGTATGCATTTCAATTGTATTAAGGAGGTGTATAAAAACCATTTAAAGAAGAAAAAAACTTTCATAAATCTCTTAAAACACTCAGGTTACATATTCAAAACACAACCATTTTCATAAGAATGTGAAACATTCCATTTTCCGGCAACTCGGGCCAAAACATGTTGTAAACCAAAACCCATTTGTTTGTAAAAACAAATACATATTGGAAAGCCATAGAAGGACCCAAAAATACTATTTAATTCTTAATATTCATTTATAAATCCAAAAAAAGAATTTTTAAATCAAACTTAACACATAAAAGCCAACCGGCCAATTTACCGAACACATGACATGCCCTTTTAAACAAAATAATTATTTAAGCACTTGACAAGGAATAAAACACCAATTGCATGCCATATTTTATACAAGATACTATAACATATTCAAAATATAATAAAACAGGTTCTAAACCTCAAAAAATAGTTTCAAAAGATAGTGTAACATTTAAATAAACACTTGGTGTGCACTTTAATGACGAAACAACACTACCTTTCACAAAATAAGGATTAAACAACAATTTTTCACACCTATAAAATTATCCAAATGATGAAAAATAATAATAAACATATGTTTTAGATGAAAAAAATAATAAAATGATGAGTCTTAAATGATAAAGTAATGTTCAAAGGATATCCTACCTCAAATCCTTGGCGTAATGGAAACGCACACCCAATATCACCATATGAGGGTTTACAAATCCTTAACCAATGATGACCAGCCCCAAACAAAAAAAAGCCCATAAAATATAATAGAATAACAGAACCCTAGTTTTTTAATGACTAGTAGAGATTATAATACTAAGAAATAATGAAAGGAGGAAGAAGAGGGAGGAGAAAGTAGAAGGAATCTCACCATTTCAACTAGAAAACTCTTAATATTCTATTATATTTTCACTATTAAAGAAATGTTAAGGGAATTAAACTTATTTTAGAGTATTATAAGGTCTGGAATATCTAGGGAAATAATATTTTTGGGAAAAATTGTATGAATGGAATGATTTATGGATGAAATAATTTACTATCTTATGACTGGACAATTTGATGAAACCTGAGAATGTTTGCCCTAATATTAGATTAAAATGAGCCCCAAAGAGGTAAACTAGATAAAGGGGGTGAGTATAGGTACATTTTCTTCGAATGGGAGGTGTAATAACTGTAAAATATTAAAAAATGAAAAATATATAAAATAAACAAATTAATTTTTTTTAAACCTGGAAATGGGCCCATGGGATGGCCCATTACCCAAATAAGAAACCCAAATTCAGCATAATTGTGAATTCTTAAGGGGTCCAAAAGGAAATAGTGGTTTTAATATTAATGTGTAGGAAATTTCTGAATTTTAAGGGGTGAAAAATGTTGAAAAAAATGAGTTATAAAAGAAATAAATTTGGTTTTTAAAAGTGGAAATGGGCGCACGGTTGGCCCAAATCATGAAATAACCATCCTTTCTCCAAAAACTCCTAAACAAGAAATGGGGAACCCAAATTAGGGTGATTAGACATATATGGTAGTTAAAAACTCAAAATTAATCTCACCCAACACCCATTAAAAGGATTGAGATTTTCAATGAACCGGATCAAAACCATGACCAGAAAAGATAAAAATACTGGGTGTGACAATTCTCCCCACCATTAAAGATTTCCGCTCTTGGAAAGAGATAGCACATTCTAGCTGATTGATCAACACCTAAGGATTATTTATCAATATGGTATAGCCTCCTAATCTAATGACACACCATCAACCATTAATGGAACGTAATCCTCTTACCTCAACCAAAACACCAACACTCAACCACTTCCTAACCAAAAAATCAAGTCACTACCTCCACAACCAAACCAAGAACCCAGTTGGTTGGACATCAACCAATGAACCCAACAATCACCCAAACCAAAGAGAACTCACAAAAACCAAATATTATAGTGGATTAAAAAATTGACTCCCAACCATTAAGAAACAACTAGAACTAGATAAGTTCTTAGGAGGAAATATCAATGAGACTAGTGGTGGGTCTCCCCACCATTAGAACCCAACTTGAAATGAACAAAAAAGAATTCAACATGAGCTAGAAAAGGTCCTCACTCACACAATCCCATAAAAACTCTCCTGCAATACCCTACTAACCCATGTTGAGAGGAACACAACATGAACAATTAAGCCACCCATTCTCTAATAGAGGTGGAAATAACTGGTCCAACACTCTCTGCACAGATCCAAACCCCCACTAATCAGAAAGGGGAGGGAAGGGGACCCATTAATGGGGCCATTGAATCCACAAAATAAAAAAAGTAACTACCTTTCTAAAATGGTAGAGGTATGATCTTACCAATACTACCCACAATCCTAGGACTCCTGACTACATGCCAGATTCACTCCAAAACATATGGTTGGAGATCTGATGGATGAAGAATCTCTTGACTCTCAGTCAAGATTTGGTAATCCCCAACTTGTACTCCATCACTTAGTTCCAAAAAATACCACCTATCACTCTTAGGAAGAAACAATAGATCAAGAGACACCATGAAACTATCTTCCTCAACAACACATTTTTATCCCAACAAGAACATGGAGACACAAAATACTATTTTCTCTCACTCCGAACGAGGAGAATAATGAACAAGGCACACAAAAACACCAACTAAACATCAATGAGAAAAACTACTAAAATTGAGATAATCACCATAAAGGGAAGGAACTTTAAATCGATCCCAAATAGCTCTCAATTTCAACAAATGGGCTGAGGTATCATTATATGAGGTGGATTTAACATTTGAAAAAAATACTTAGGTTGATAAACTGGAAATAATACTAATGGGTAACCATTTTTGGCCACATCAAAACATCCAACAAGTCTTTAGAACCCACTGAACATTACCCCAAAACCGAGCCACCAACAAGATCCCATATCATGATGTAATAAGAGTATGACTTCAAGATTTTATGGAAGCATACCAAATAGACAACGTTTCTAGGACATAGGATAAACCATCCACATAACCATTGGTTCATAACAAACACCAGAATTTTTCTGCTCAAAACACTTTTGAAAAACAAATAAACTATATTGGTGGATTTTCACATTCCCTAATGGTGTTTCATCAATTTTCACTCACATGAACAGTTACGTGCCACCATGGGCACTCAAATACCATGTCGTACTTTCAATTAATCCATATATGCACAAAACCATTCACGTGAGACCCCATGAAAGCACTGAATGCAAAAAACAAAACATCATCATTACAAAAATAATCGTGTACCTTCCAATGGCACATTAACCACTAAATCAAAAACCATTTTCAGATCTCACATGACAATCCATGCTTCATCAAGAACCATTTGATTAAAAAAATCCATTTAATTTAATATAACATCCAAAAACAACCATTAAATTCCAAATATCCCTTTCCCATTTTAAAAAAAAATCATCAAGGTCTATTTTCTTAATTTGACAACCACAAAGGCCAAAACCCCTTTCTAGAAAAACACAGCTGCTCAAAACAAAATTTCCAAAAAAATCATCAAATTCAAAAACTTTTCAACATCCCAAAACACCCCATTTAAAACAAATACTCAGAATCACCTTAAAATGATTCACACTTTAAAAACATTTTATTCCCACAAACAACGAGTTTAGATTATGGATAATCCAATCCCATTAAATCATTTCCACTTCCTCTTATTTTTTTAACAAAAACACAATCTTCCAAAAACATTATTATATTTGATTTTTGAAAACCCCTTTTTCCACTTATCAAAATCCAATCCTTCATTTAAAACCCATTTCCAAAATTATCACACAAGGATTTTCAAATAAAAAATTCAGAAATCGGGAAAGTTCCAAGAGACCCAAAAAAGGAACTAGGGGCGGTGGGTGACTTGACCATATGGTTGGTAGCCATATGTCAAACACAACAAAAAAACAAAGATACTTATTAGACCCATTCCCCAGCTCCACATGGCTTACCAGGCCCTGTGAGCTCACGAAGGCCATTAGTCCGACTCCACTTGTCATATCCCAACACCAAACAATCAACAAGAAAAAAGGACACTAAAAAACCAGACTTCCTGTGGGAACTTGTGGATCAGAACGAGAAAAAGTTCTCAATGTTCTCCCCACACATTACCCTCAAGTACCAACAATCCTACTCCAAATACCTTGAAATCCCCTAAATAATAGGGGCTATCTAAAAAAAAGGTCTGCTAAGATTTGACCTCCTCTAATACCATTTTGTCATGAACCAGCCCAAGTTGGCCTAGAACCGGTCACCTAGGCCAGCCCACGACAAGTCCCAAGAATCATTCCCGATTCTCCCAGGATAGTGAAAATCGCTGAGGGAATCAATAGAGTACACAAGTGAATGATTTCTCTGAAATATAAAAAATCCAACAAAAAGAATAAATAGATCGACATCCAAAAATACATTTACATAAAAATTGAGTTGAACATTATTTGTTCAAGAAACTAAAAGTATAACTAAACCAAAAACTCAACAGACCAAACTTAATAACAAACTAACTAAATGTGACCCCTTTGGTCACTCACCAACACAATGATCACACGTCTCCCAAGGCAATCGAACTTGAGCTAAAACCAGCACAAGGGATAAAAATAGAAGAAGACTATATGCGTGAGTATTAAAAATCAGTAGGTTATCCCAATATTCTATTACCAATGCACATCATTTAAAAAAGAAACATTAATTTCAAGTTTTAAATAAAAATATAAAGTCATGTTTTATAAATGAGGTCCCATTCAATAAAAAAAATTACCAGACTGAAACATTGATGTTTTCTAAAAAAGAATGCTAGAAACAATTTTCAAATAGGTGCAACATCAAAGTGAAAATAGTTTTCAAGAGGGATGATTTAAATAATTTAAAATTTTAAATAAATCACATACATTGATGAATTCATCAAAAAAACACATCATATGTTGATGGTGAGAACAAAATAGCCAATGAGCACTACTCACGGGAGCACTGCTAGGCATTAGTCAGTTGTGATCCCCACGCACCTCGTATCTTGGTGAAAGCAACCATAATAAATATCTATTATCGTGCACATGAGCCACTAGTAGGAATCATACCCATAAACTATTATTCCCACAAAAACATCATCATCATATTTTAGTTAGTGTTGTCATCGTCAAACTTGCTACGTGAAACAGGGGCCAAACCCCACGAAATCACTAGCATACTAGTACACGTCTGCCCACCTCGATACCCGTGTTTTCCCTTTTTGTGATAAAAATTTACACGTCAATAAAATAACATTTTATTATTAATATTCCATTTAAAAATCATACACAAATCAAACAGGCCACACATATGTCTCACATTTCATTCATAGATCAATAAACCACATAAATTTTCATAAAACAATTTCAAGAAGTATAACAAGGCCTTGAACATAAAATCCATTCCAAAATGATCTTTTAAGGAAAAAACCCATAAACACCATATCAAACCAGATTTTTCAGCCCAAAAACCAATTAATAAATCATTTTCATGAACCATAAAATTTCCCCAAAAGATAGAACATGAAATACACATGGAAACCATTTTTATAGGAAAACAAATGTCAAGTTGGCCTTTAAGACTTTATCAAAACTAAAATTTGAAAAAGGTATCCATTTAAATATTACTAAAGAGGTGAACACACACAATCTAAATCCGAAAACCACTTTCATAAATCCCTTAAAACTATCAGGTTACATATTCGAAACACAACCTTTTTCATAAGGATGTGAAACGGGCCATTTTTTGGCAACTCGGGCCAAAACATGTTGTAAACCAAAGCCCATTTGTTTATAAAACCAAAAACAAATTGGAAATCCATATAAGGACCCAAAATATCATTTTACATTCTTAAAATGAATTTATAAATCCATAAAAATAATTATTAAATCAAACATAACACATAAAAGCCAACTGGGCAATTTACCGAACACATGACATGCCCTTTTAAAAAATACAATTTATTTTAATCACTTGAGAAAGAATAAAACAGCAATTGCATGCCATATTTTATACAAGATACTGTAAAATATTCAAAATACCATAAACCAGGTTCTAAACCTCACAAAATATTTTTAAAAGATAGTGGAACATTTAAACAAACACTTGGTGTGCACTTTTTGTACAAAACAACACTATCTTTCAAAAAACAAGGATTAAACAATCATTTTGCGCAGCAAGAAAATTATCCAAATGATGGAAAATAATAATAAAAATATATATCAGATGAAAACAATAATAAAATTATGAATCTTAAATGATAAGGGCATGTGTAAAGGATATCCTACCTCAAATCCTCGGCGTAATGGAAACGCACACCCAATATCGCCATCTGAGGGTTTAAAAACCCTAAACCAATGACAACCATCCCAAAAAAACATAAAACAAATAAAAAATAATAGTATACTATAACCCTAGGTCTATCATGACTATTAGATATTGTAAAACCAATAAATAATGAATGGAGGAAGAAGAGGGGGGGGAGAAAGGAGAAGGAATCTCACCTTTTCAACTAGATAACACTTTGTATTCCATTAGATCTGCTCCCGTAGAGAAAAGGGAAAGGCTTGAAACATATTTTAGAGTCTCATAAGGTCTGGAAGAACCAGGGAAGGTATATTTTTGGGGAAAATAGTATAAAAGGAATAATTTATGGATGAAAGAATTTACCTTCTCAATTCAGGACAATTTGAGGAAACCTGAGAAATTTCACCCTAATATTTGATTCAAATGATCTCAAAAGAAGTAAAATTGATAATGGAGGTAATAATAGGTATTTTTTCTTATAGTTGGAGGTGGAATCACTAAAAATATTATTAAATGAAAAATATATAAAATAAACAAATTATTTTTGTAAACTGGAAATGGGCCCATGGGATGGCCAATTACCTAAATAAGTAACCCAAATTCACCATAATTGTGAATTATTAAGGAGTAAAAAAGGATATGTTGGTTTTAATATGTCAGTGGAGGGAATTTATGAATTTTTATGGGTGAAAAATGTTAAAAACAAGTGAGTTTTAAAAGAAAAAAAATTAGTTTTTAAAACTACAAATGGGCTCATGGTTAGCCCAAATCATGAAATAACCACCATTTCTCCAAATAATCCAAAACAGGAAATAGGGAACCCAGATTAGGGTGATTAGAAATATATGGTAGTTTAAAAATCAAAATTAATCTCACCCAACACCCAATAAAAGGATCGTGATTTTCAATGAATCGGATCAAAACCATGACATGAAAAGAAAAAAATCGGGTGTGATAGGCTACCTGCTGTTTGGTGGTGGCTCTCACTGTCAGTGTCTGCTAAGATAAGAATATATCCACCAATAGTGCACTCTCTAGCCCTCCTTCCTACATCAGGATGTTGAGTGATATCATCGGTTCTCTAATCTCTCATCAGAGTCCCTCATCAATGGTCTGGACCATGAAGAAAGGGTCTTGTACCATGTTGGTGGAGTAGTGATAGAGGTTAGTGAATCTCACCGAGTATTGGGACATTGTCAGGATGCCCTTCTATAAGTGCAGTAGCTTCTGAATACAAACTGAGCATAAATTTTCTGGTATAAACTCTTCCCTGAAGAGGATCTCTAATTCCAATGAGGAAAGAGTCTTCTCCATGTGTGTCTGAAGCGTCAGGCTCCACCATCTCTCTATTGTTCCTTGAAAGAGACTAGTAGCTAGGATCACCATCTGGTCTACTAGTGTCTCAACCAAGAGTAAAACTCATACCATGGCCTTTAGCTAGACCTTAGCTACCGGTGGATCTATCTCACCTTTAATCCTAATAGGTCGATGCCTCTGGAACTCATGAAATGCGCTCAGTCATCATTCATGGTCCGCTGGGGGGACTGATGGAAATTGTTTCCTTACGGGTGGTGGTGTTGCTGGTACTCCACTTGAAGGTGCTATCGCTATAAGAGGGCCCTGCACCGATGTCTCATTTCTCGGAGGTCATTCATCATGATCTCTCACAAGAATCCTGGCTGGTTGTCTTTGTGGTGGTATCCTGTAAAGAAACAGATGCTCTACAGTCAATAAGTTATACCTGTTGAGCTAACTCAAAAGAGATCAAAACATTTTCAAAACAAACGCAAACATTTTTTTCGTGTATCGATTCCGAAATTATAACTCAGGGTCCTGGTGTATGGATACATTGGCCACCACACCAACACTGGACACCCCAAACTGTAATCTGAATTCAATATACTTAACACTATTATTATATTGAAAACATAGACTCTTGGTTATTATGGTTGAACTGGCCTCCTTTGATACCACTTTATCACAACCCATCCCTAGAGGCCTATTCATTAACTACCCTAATATTTCAATCCATTGGACATGGGTTGGTGAATAGCACCAGAATGGTATATCCCAAAAAGGGAAGGAATTTCCTTTAAACCTATACACACACAGAATAGGTACATGACAAAAGAAAACCACAAAGTAGAACTACTAATATAAAAAGTATGAACCGAAAGTAAAAATTGCTAGTATACAAACCCAACTGAAAATAAGGTACAACCAAAAGGTAAAAACATGCTCCATATTTCATCCACCAAGGATCCTACTTGAAGGGTAGGTACATCTCGTCGTATGTCGTCACTACCTCTCCTCGCGTCTATCAATCATCTCCGAGCAGTGTCTAGCCCGGACTCCCCAAGTCTCAATCAAGATGTCTGCCACCTGCACAATACACAACAAGGTGCAGGTAAATCCCGTGCAGGGGTGAGTATAAAAATACCCAATAGGGACACCGAGACTCCCGAAGGTCTCCCATAATTCCATATAGGAAAAACTATAAGGCATGATCTTAATCACAAAGCATAAAGTAAAAGACATCACACACCTGGTATACAATGCAGAGTATAGAAATAAGGATGATTATCCTTGAGCTATATCATTTTATTCTATTGAGAGTTTTTGAAACTGATCCACGAAGGGTCGCTAACTACTGATCCACAAAAGTTCTCTCTATTGTGGATCCGTAGAGGGTCACACTACTACAGATCCACAGAGGGTCTCACTACAGCTGATCCATGGAGGGTCACTCACATGCAGATCCATAGAGGGTCACTCTATTACTAATCCACGAAGGCTTGTACCACCTCCGTTCCATAGAGGGCCACTCTCATGTCGATCCACTTAGAGTCTCTCTTCACTTGACAGCCAGCCACACGATTCCCGCACAAGGTGTGCTTGAGTTCCAGAGATTCTACTCCTCATAATATCAGTCGTACCTCAACCACCATGAAGTACCATGAATAATTAACCTAGAGTATCGTCTTTTCATAAGAGTTTCACTGTGACAGATGGTGGGTTAATCAGACATTTGGTCTATAAGTTATAAGCAAAAGGGTAAATAGGGCCCAGTTGGATTTGAGTCCGATCTAACCTGACCATATTCCAAATTCTATCAAAACTCAAGTGGAGTATCTCAAATGAACCAACACATTCCAAGGTTCCCAATTCCATAGACGGGGTGTCAATCGGACACTCAGTTTGCGAGATACTCATGTTTTAGTGAAATGGGACCAGTCTGGTCTGGGTTCGGTAGGGTCCGGCCTGACCAGCGGGTCCGGCCCGGCTAGTGGGTCCGTCCCAAATGGCGGACCCAGCCTGGCTGGATGGTCCAACCCAGATGGTGGGTCTAGCCGGACCGGTGGGTCTTGCCGGCTTGGAAAACCCGGCCCTCAAGGGGGCCAGTTGCCGGACCAGATGTGGGGCTTCCAGTTCGGCCAGCTGGTTGTGCCAACGGGGCACCGCTGTAATGACCCAAACATTCATTAATGAAATTTACCCTTGATCTAATTAAATTACTTATTATGGTTATATAAAATGTGAACTTCATTGGTTTTATGTTTCTATATTTTAAAATATTGTTATGAATTGTGACTGTTGCTATTATTTTCGTTGCACAGTGATCACATGATTAATATAAATATAGGGCTTTAACAAATCCAATTTACTCAGACAAAGGAAGCGATGACCTCATCCAGTAGACTTTCCATGTACAAAGCCCATTTCTCATAGCTCAGAAATGAGGTTCCATCATTGGGCTTCGCTCTTGACCATGCCTAAGCCGAGCTTGAACATGTTAAGCTTGAGCAAAACCGACTATGGGAGAAGTGGAAGTTAATAGAGATTACCACCCGAGTAATGTTATCCGAGCCGCCCCAAACATCTATCACCATCACACACCATACTATTTGGTCTTATAGAGGTGATATAAGGGGTTATGTAACAAGAACCTAGAACTATCACTATGTATATTCTTTTTTTATAAAGAATGTGTAGTCATTTTATTATTGTTACTTTGTAAATAGTTTTTAAAGAAGAGATATGTTTTTTAGTTAATATTCAACTATGAAATCTATTTTGATTAATTAATGGATTTTTGAATTAAATAATATTATAATAAAATATTATTATTATTATTGTTAAATTAATTTTTATTAAATGTAAATGATCATATAATTTTATGAATGCAATTGTAATTTTTATTAAGGTTTGAAAGCAGTTTCTGTCAAAACCCATGAATTTTCGATAAATGTCAGTTTTTATTTTAAAAGTAAAAATTCACATATATATAAAATTATTTAGATAAAATTAATATTATTTTAGAAATAAGGATGTCGAAAATATCGAACATTGAATTTTTCATTATTCTCTGAGACAATCGAATTTTTGGGTAAAAATTAAATACCGTTTAAATATATAATGTGTTTTATGACATCATAATGACCCAATAGTGATGTAATAAAATACTATAAACATTATGTTAGGCAAATATATGTTTTACCATTAAAATAATGTAATTTTGGGTTTGTTTTATTTATTTTACCGAGCTTTAGTTGACCCTTCAAGGATTATAACACATTTTGTCTTTTTAAATTGTTTTCCTTGAGAGTGTGACTCGCCTCCACATAAGAAACCCTATTATTTTAAGGATTTTGGATATTGGCCTTATAAAATATTTTTTTCCACTCCCCTTTGAAAAAAACCATTGGTAAAAACTATGGGTGGGTTTGTGGTTTTGATTAGTTTAATATGAGGTGTCCCAAACCTAAATAATAAATAATTCCCTCTCCTTTTCTATATAAACCCACCCAAGCTCCCACTTCCTCTTCACTCAAAGACTTTGGAGTTCATTCAACCTATGCACTCCTCTATCTAGAATCATCTCAAGGTGCCTCAAGCTCCCCTGAAGCCCCTCTCAAGCCTGTCCCATGCTTTTAGGATCACACTTCCAAGTAAGGTATTTCTTCCTTTCTCATTTATGTCCAATTTTCATTAAGTTGTTTTTCCCTTTTTTCAATTAAAAATGTTGGGGTATGATTTTTCACCTCCCCCATACTGCCCTATATTTGTTTTGAAGAGGGGAGACCCCTTTCTCTCTCATTAATGCCTCCCATGTACACCTGTTACCATGCCGAAATTCTGTGAGGGATTTCTCTCTCCTCTTTTACATCCAAGTAATTCTTTTGTATTATGCATCTAAATTCCGTTACGTTTGTTGGGAAATTTATCTATATGAGCCCCTTACTTTATGTCACGAACTGAATCTGGTTTCCATTAAACCAGAACCAAACTCAGCTCCTAGAAAATCTTGAAGGTCGTTCCCTATCCCCACGGGCTGGCACAAGTGCCTGGGTATCATAAAAATTCATTTGGGAACGATTTACCCGAGTTTGGATTCATAAAATAACCAAAAACAAACAACAAACCAAATCTGAAAAATTATGCGAAACAAGACATAATAAAAATTCAGAACTGAGTATGTGGGTTTAAAAAAGACACTAGAGGTCTAAAGGTGTATAAAAGTAGAAAAAAATATCCCATGAAACTTCACACGACAAGGGCTCATCAACCACGACCTGTCTCCACAACACTGCATCATCGAGAGAAACAAGCAACCCAAACCACCATCGCCCAAGGCCTTGCCTTTGCCTGTGTCAAACATGATCAAATATACTTACACCCAAATGAATAAGTTGGGTTTGAGAATATTCCCAATAGGATATCACCCAAGTATTCCATGTGATAGGCATTATAAAATAAAAAGCTTTCAAGAGTTATAAATAGAAAATGGTAGCATTCGTTTCTAAAAGTGTAACTTTGAAATGAAAATAACATTCAATGGGGATAACATTAAATAATGAGTGAATTTGAAAAAAAAACATTCAAGCTACTGGTTTTACATCCCAAAATACCATAAGGCAAGGATATGACAAAAATTCCACGAGCACCAAACATTGGAACACCCCTAGGCACTAGTTAGTTGTGAGCCTCACGTACCTCATACCTCAGTGAAAGTAACCATAATAAAAAAAATTCTTGTGCACGAGCCACTAGTAGGAAGAATTACCATAACATAGTGGTCTCCAATCATCTCCATTATAGTTTTGTTAGTGTTATCCATGTCAAACTAGCTAAGTGAACCATAGTCAAAACCCCTTCGTTCACTAGCATCCTAGTACAAGTTAGCACACCTAGTTATCCGGGATTACCTTATTGTCGTCAAAAAATTTACTCATGTTATGAAAATAAATTTTAATATATAATCATCAGTTCTGGTCACACATATTTCAATCAGTAGCTACACAAGATTTTCACCTTTTATATAACCAAATAAACCACTTATAATTTCCATAGAACAATTTCAAGAAAAGTAACCAAACTTTGCACATAAAATTCATATAAAATCCCACATTTAATACCCAATGGAAACCAATATTATAGGAAACCATAAATTTAAGCATCAAAATATTTTTATAAATCCATTCCATGAGTTATAAAACAACACAAAAAGGCACAACATAGGTTATATATGTAAAACATCCATTTTTTCACTAAATTGGAACTTAAAAATAAACTCCTTTGAAAATACTACCCAAATCAATTTTAGCAGTAACAAAATGAAATAGGAACATAGGTGAAACAAAAATACCACAATCCAACTCATCCAAAAATACCTACATATGGAATCACCTACCAAAACAGTCAAAAACCCCAAATCCTTGTGCGTCACTTCAACCGCATCTCTATCGCATCATAAGGGAGTAATATTGAACCTAATACCATAGGATTGGACCAATAAAATCAAGAATAAAACCCTAGATACTAATCCCTAGCTTCTTGTCGTTTGGGGATTCAATAAAAAAAGAAGAAACCCAAGAAAACGGGAAGAGGAAGGAAGGGAACCAACTTACTTGAGAAATCTATACATTTTTTGAAGCTTGGGAAGTTATGCACTAATTAGCAAAAAATATGAGCTCCAAAGAGGGTAAACAGAATATGGGGGTGTGTCTGGTTTTATTTTGAACATGTTATAGGTGGAATCACCGAAAAAAATAAAAAATGAATAATTTATGAAAGAATTAAAAAACAATTTTAAAACAAGAAATGGGCTTTTGGGTTGGCCCAATACCTAATTTGATCATGCAAATACAAGATGCTGATAAATTATTTGGGGCCCAAATTTCTTTGGTGGTTTGAATAGTTAAATTAAGGACATTTTTGAAGTTTAATGGGTGAAAACGGTTGAAAAAATAAGGAGTTAATAAGGAAACCAAATTTATTTTTAAAACTGGAAATGGACTCTCAGGTCAGCCCAAATTTTGAAAACCCACCATTTCCTTCAAAAGTGCATGGAAAACCCCCAAAACAAAGAAAGAATTTAAATTAAATGAAAAATACCTTTAAAATATGTCATGTATGTGACAAATCACCCCACCATGAAGGACTTTCCGCCCCATAAAGTCAACCTGATGCTTGATCGCAAAATAGGTTCGGGTACTCTTCCTCAACCCATGACTTTCGCTCCTATGTCTCGTGTGTATCACTCCCCTGATGCCAAAGAGCTCGGAGCAATGGAATAGAATTTTCCCTAACCACCATTTCTTCGATGTCCACTATTCGCACTGGCCACTCAAAAATAGATAAATTGGGCCCTATATCCAACTCCACCCAATTCAGCACATGGGACGAATCTGAGTTGTATTTATTCAACTAGGAGACATGGAAAAAATCATGGATGGATGTCAACTAAGAAGGAAAATCCAACCTATATTCCACCTTAACAATACGCTCAGTGATATTGAAATGTCTGACATTCCTCGGTGTCAGCTTTCCCTGCTTCCCCATGCGGCGGTGACCAAGATGAGGGGCCACTTTCAGAAATATACGATCACCCATAAATAACTCTAGATCTCGACGCCTCTTATCCGCATATAATTTCTGGTGAGTCTGAGCTATCAATAAACATTTTCTAATCAACTTGACCTTCTCAGATGTCTCTTTCACAAGACACAGTCCCAATAATGATGTATCACCTACCTCAGCCCAACACAGAGGGGACCGGCAAGGCCGCCCGTAGAGCGTCTCAAAGGGAGCCATTCGAATTGAGGATTGGTGGTTGTGATTATAAGAAAACTCGACCAATACCAAATGGATATCCCACAAACCACTAAAGTCCAAGACACATGCACGAATCATGTCTTCCAGGATCTGATTTTCCCGCTATGTCTGATCATCTGTCTGAGGATGGTATGATGTACTCATATTAATTTGGGACCCCAAAAATTTCTGACGGCCTCCTCAAAACTGAGAGGTGAAGAGGGGGTCTCTATTTGAGATAACTGCTTATGGCACACCATGAAGCCTTACCACCTCCTGAATATACTACTAGCCCAACTCATCCACTTTAGCTGTATCTATGATTGGAATGAAGGGGGATGATTTGGCCAGATGATCAATCACCACCCAAATAGAATTATTACCTTGAGGTGTACGAGGTAATCCAACAATGAAATCCATGGAAACCTCGTCACACTTCCTGGTAGGAATGGGTAATGGATGAAACAAACCAGAGGGATTTTTGATGTTCTACTTTCACCTACTTACAAGTATAGCATCTCAATACAAAGTCAGCAATGTCCCGTATCATACCTGGCCATCAGAACTATCGACGAACATCATAGTACATCTTGGTGGCACCGCGGTGGATGACCCACTATGACTGGTGGCTATTCTGCACTACCACCTTCCTCAGAGATAGAGGCACCACTGAACGGCCCTTGAAACACAAGATACCCTCGGGGGAAGAAGACCAATCAGAAGACGTCTCCCCCACGATGAAGAATGTGTCTCGATCGTAGGCATAACTCATCACTGGGCTGTTTTGCAGAATCAATTCTAAAAGAAATGGTGTCAACTGAATTCTTTCCAAGAATGCACTTCCACTGTGCTCCTTGGTCTCCACATGCATCTGAGCAAAGAGTCCCATCTGAGTCCACTCATCACTGGACTTCCTCAAAGCCTGCACTGATACTCTTCTACTCAAGGCTTCTTCTACAACAGTACCCTTCCCTGGGTTATAGATGATATCAAATTCAAACCCCTACAGGTATTCGATCCAGTGACACTACCTCAAATTGAGATATTTCTATGATAAGATGTATGACAAACATTTATGATCAGATTAGACAACAAACTTCTCTCCAAAGTGGTAGTTGCGCCAAGTATTTAAAGCATGAATTACCGCCGCTAGCTCCAGGTCATCGGTCGGATATTTATTTTCATGTGTTCGGAGCTAGAGAGATCCATACGCTACCACATGATCATCCTACATAAGCACACACCCGAGACCCATGCTTGAAGCATCACAATACACCACATAGCCTTTCCCAGACTCAGGAAGGATCAAGACTGGGGCAGTAGTCAACCTCTTCTGCAACACTTCAAAGGATGCCTGTCATTTTGGGATCCACACAAACATCACCCCCTTCTGGGTGAGCGTGGTCATGGGTGAAGCAAGCTGAGAGAAATCTAGAACAAACCTCCTATAGTAACCTACCAGGCCAAGGAAACTTCTGATCTCAAACACGTTCTTCGGTTGCTCCCATGACATAACTACATTTATCTTCTCGGAAGTCACCAAAACTCCCTTCCCTGAGATCAAATGCCCCAAAAACATCACCTCCCTGATCCATAAGGTACACTTGGATAGATTTTCATAAAGGTGGTGATCTCATAGAGTTCCCAACATGATACGCAAATGGTGCTCATGCTCCTCCTTGGATCCAGAGTAAACCATGATGTCATCCATGAACACCACGATGAATAAGTCGAGATACTGGTGGAACAACCTATTCATGAGTGCCACAAATACCGCTGGATCATTGATCAATCTGAAGGGCATGACCAAATACCCCTAGTGGTCGTACTGACTTTAAAAGGCTGTCTTCAGGATATCTTCCTCTTTCACCCTGAGTTGGTGATAACCCAAATGCAAGTCTATTTTAGAAAACCACTTCTCCCCCTTCAACTGATCAAATAAGTCATATATTCGAGGCAAAGGATATATGTTCTTGATGGTTTCCTTATTCATCTTCCGGTAATCTATACATAACCAGAGGGAGTCGTCAGCCTTCTTTGCAAAAAGAACAGGAGCGACCCAAGGAGAGATGCTCGGGCAAATGAATCCTTTGGATTATAAATCTTCCAGCTGCATATTTAATTCCATCATCTCGGTGGGGGCCATACAGTATGGGGGAAGAGATATTTGTTGTGTCCCCTGTGCCAAATCAATCGAGAACTCCACGTCCCGCTCTGGGGGAAAGCCTGAAAAATCATTGGAAATACCTCTGGGAACTCATCCACCACATGAGGTAGTCCACCCTCAAGAGCATGACCATCATACTCTTGTGCGAGCGATGATAGCTGAATGATTAGACTCCCTAACTCTAGGAGTTGAGGTCCCGCATGACCTGACTGAGGGTCCCATTCATTATGAAAAACATGTGGACTACCATCTGGTGCCATGAAACTCACCCGATTCCTATAGCAATCGATGTGTGCCTGAAAATGTACCAGCCTGGCCATGACGGGGATTACATCAAAAAGTTACATATCCAAGACTAGTAGGTCCCACACCATATCCACCCCCGACATGGAGAGTGAACATGAGGGACACCAGAGACCCTGCTCCTTCTTCTTTCCCATCGGTGTCACCAACTCCATCGCAAAAGTTAAAATCTTAGTTGGCAAGTTTAGTGTGCTCACAGTACGTGTAGATATAAATGAAACTGAAACACCAATATCAAAAAGGGCAGCAGATAAAGAAGATTAAATCAAAACGGTACCTCGGACGGTCGATGGCCCTACATCTTATCTTGCTGGTACCTACTTCACAGCATGAAGATGCCTCGTCTCTGCATGAGAACGACCAACCGCCTGTGGATTTGACCTCAAATGGCTCTACCCAAAAGATGAACCAGCCCTACCACCACGGCCACTAAACCAAGATCCCCCTGTCCTTGATGGATCTAATTGAGCTGGCACTCCCCTGGGAGCCATGGATACTACCCCACATTGAAGTGGATTCACTATCCCGCAAAAGCGTTTCACATGTCCCCTACCTCCATAATGGAAATAGGTCTTCATAGGATGAGGGAATGATGGATGGATGTGCCCTATCTTCCCACACTGGTGTCACACGACATTCCTCACATCTGAAGCCACCGATGAAAACTGCCTAGAAGAGTGGCCTGAACTGCCACCCCCTTCTTTCCCTTCTCTTACCACTTCCTCATCTTTTAAGATGAGCTATTAGTGCCCATAGAAGATACCACTACAAAGATCCCAGACATCCCCTTCTACTCAATATCTACCATGCCAGCATGATCGACCACCTCAGCATTAGTTCCCAACTTAAATAGGAAGACCTGTGAGTAAATCTCTGGTCGCAGCCCCTTCTCAAACTTATGAGCATTAAAGCTCTCATTAGAAATAATGTCAAGTGCGTACCACACTATTTCAGCAAAACGGTTAGCATATTGCATTACTAAATGATCTCCCTCGGAAATATCCATGAATTCTCAAGATTTTGCAACGGATAGAACCTCTCGATAATACTTCTCATTAAATACGGCCTTAAAATCTCTCCAACTCATGTTTTCATGCTTCCCATATTGAAGCACTAATTCCCACCACCTACGGCTGGGACCCTCTAGCTGAAAAGAAGCACATTTCACCCTGACCTCCTCAGGTGTGTCCAGGAACTCGAACATATGCTCTATTTTCTTGATCCATTCCTCTGACTCTTGAGGTTCGGAGCTACCTCAGAAACAAGGGGGTTTATTTTTCATGAACTCTTGGGCCTTATCCTTCCTGGGGCCAGACTCATATTCTCTGGCTAGAGTAGTAGCCAAAACCACTCCCTGTCCCAATGTCTGGACATCCCATTCCACGGCTTCTATCATCCTTTGATCTAGTGGTGTGGGAGAACTCTCTTCGGCTTCCTCCAGTGGGTGTGTGGGAGCTTTCTGGGGGGCATGTTGCTACAAAAGGAAACAATCAAAAGAAAAAAAATTAGTACAATAGTTCGGAAAATTTCAGGAATAACAGCAAATATAAATAATCCAAACATATTACAATAGTAAAATAAACAACTACTTCACCACACTCGATGTCCACGTACAGTCTGCAGCCCACACGTCTCACCTGGAAGGGAAGATAAAAAAACAATTCAGACATACCATGGTGACTCGCGGTCTTCCACAAGGAGTGTGGGGTAGGGACCCTACACTTGACCAAACTCCGACCCCAACAGTCCTAGCTCCTGTCTCGCTCGACTCGTAACAAAATAACAATAAAACTCAAAAACATTAACCTCCTCTAATACCATTTTGTTATGAACCGAATCTGGTCTCCCTAAAACTGGCACCAAACTCAGATCATGGAAAGACCCGAAGAACGATCCCTATCCCCACGAGCTAGAACAAGTTCCCTAGTAACATTAAAATTTATTTGGGAATGATTTACCCGAGTTTGGATTCATAAAATAACCAAAAACAAATAACAAACCAAATCTAAAAATTTATTCCAAACAAGACTTAATAAAAATTCAGAACTGATTATATGGGTGTAAACAAGACACAATAGGTCCCAAGGTGTATAAAAGTAGCAGAAAGAAATATCTCATGAGACTCCACATGAGAAGGGGTCATCACCCATGAGCCGTCTCTACAACATCGTACCATCGAGAGAAACTAGCAACCCGAACCGCCATCACCCAAGGCCTTGCCTTTGCCTGTGTCAAACATGATCAAGTATACTTACACCCAAAGGTGTAAGTAGGGTTTGAGACTAATCCCAATAGGATATCACCCAAGAATTCCATGTGATATGAATTATAAAATAAAAAACTTATAAGAGTTATAAACAGGAAATGGTTGCATTTATTTCTAAAATTGAAACTTTGATATGAAAATAACATTCAATGTGGATAACTTTAAAGAATGAGTGAATTTGAATAAAACATTAAATATAATAGATTTCACATCCCAAAATACCATAAGGCATTGATAAATTCCAAAAAGGCCATGAGCACCAAGCATAGAAACACCCCTAGGTACTAGTTAGTCGTGAGCCCCACGTACCTCGTACCTCGGTGAAAGTAACCATAAGAAAATTCGTTCTCATGAACAAGCCACTATTAGGGAGAATTACCATTACCTAGTGGTCTCCAATCATCTCCATTATAGTCTTTTTAGTGTTATCCATGTCAAACTTGCTAAGTGAACCATGGTAAAAACCCCTCTGTTCACTGGCTTACTAGTACACGTTAGCCCACCAAGTTACCATGGCTTCCCTTCTTGTGCTCAAACAATTTCCTCTTGTTATGAAAATCCATTTTAACATATAATAATCAGTTCTGGTCACACACATTTCAAACAGTATCTACACATTCATTTCACCATTTATATAACCAAATAAACCACTTATAATTTCCATAGAACAATTTCAAGAAATGTAACCAAACTTTGCACATAAAATTCATCGAAAATACAACTTTTAAAATCCAATGGAAACCAATAATATATGAAACAAGAAATTTCAGCATCAAAATATTTTTATAAATCCATTCCATGACTTATAGAACAACGCAAAAAGGCATTACATAGGTTGCACATGTAAAACACCCATTTTTTTTACAAAATTGGATCTTAAAAATCAACCGCTTTGAAAATGCTACCCAAATCAATTTTCACAGTAAAAACAATAAAATAGGAACATAAATGAAAAAAAAATATAGGAATCTAACTCATACTAAAATACCTACATATGGAATCACCCACCAAAAGTGTCAAAACACCCAAATCCTTGTGTGTCACTTCAACCGCACCTCCGCCGCACCACATGGGAGTAATATTGGACCTAAAACCAGAGGATTAGACCAATAAACTCAAAACTATAACCCTAGGTACGAATCCAAATATTCTGGACATTTGGGGATTGAATAAAAAAAGAAGAAACCCTAGGAAAAAGGGAGGATGAAGGAAGGGAACCAACTTACTTGAGAAATTTGTATGTTTTTTGGAGCTCGAGAAGTTCGGCCTTCATTTGCGATAAATCTGAGCTCCAAAGATAGAAAAAACGAATATTAGGCTACTTCTGGGTTCAGTGGAATCATGTGAGAGGTTGAATCACTGAAAAAGAATAAAATATGAATATTTTATGAAATAATTTAAAAACAATTATAAAACTAGAAATGGGCAATCAGGTTGGCCCAATACCTAATTTGATCACCCAAATACAAGATGCTAAATAATTTTTAAGGGGAAAAATTTCTTTGGTGGTTTGAATAGTTAAATTAAGGTCATTTTGGATGTTTAATGGGTGAAAACGGTTGAAAAAATAAGGATTTAATAAGGAAACAAAATTTATTTTTAAAACTGGAAATGGACTCTCAGGTCAGCCCAAATTTTGAAAACCCACCATTTCCTTCAAAAGTGCATGGAAAACACCCAAAACAAAGCAAGAATGTAAATTAAATGAAAAATTACTTTAACATATGTCATGTATGTGACACTTTACATTTCATGTACATATGATGAGACACCCAATTCCCTCTCATCAACCATTTTCATGAATTTTTATGTCACACCGTTATGCTGCCGAAATTGCACTGCATTTTTTCAAGCCAAGATTATTATGAGGTGAATACCATACCCATGTCTCTATCAAGGTTATTCACTTTTATGAACATATACATATTAATGGTACTTTCATGTATTTATTCCATATTACTTAATTGTGTAATAACTTATGATGTTGATTGATTCCATGTTATATGATCCATGTGGAACACTTATGCATGAAATAAAATTTTTAAGAAGGGTGCGCCCTGATAGCGCTTCAATGCATTGGGTAAAGTATAATATCATAATACATCATGTTCAATGGGTGTTTACTCATGCTAATTCAAGTGCAATGAGGTTTTACTCGTGCTTCAAGTGCAATGAGGGTTTACTCATGCTTCATGTGCAATGAGTCTTGGCTAATTCTAAATCCTTGTTAAGTATTGTAGCCATGTATCCATGTTATGATTATCATGCTTTATCAAGCCTTTATATTCAGGTTTCACTTGTGCTCCATTGATATTCCTATTGTCTAACATTTATTGTATTCGTCATTTTATTCCATGTTTATTCCCTTACTGGGCTTTATAGCTCACCCTTTTCTTCTGCATATCCTCAGGTTATCCAATTAAATGCTAAGTACGAGGGAATGTAGTGGTCATGTAAAGGAATTCTTCAATAAAGATGCAGTATTTCATGTTTTAAGTTGTTATGTAATGATCCTAAGCCCCAAAGACACTAGACATCTAAATCTTCTATGTTGTATCAAGTGATGTTTATGTAATAAATCAGGTTTAAGTATGTAATAAAGAGCGGGGTTGTTATAGCCGCCCTTCCTATCGAAACCACTGGAAAGAGCCGGTCGTTCGCGTCCACTCGAGCGGCCTGAGCGGGCCGCTCCTCTCCCGTACAGTGCATCGGCGTCACGCCTACCACCTACCGCAGCACTTACGGGCGCCTCTATCTCCATAAGGCCATCTCGGTCGGCTGCCATCGCCACTCGCTGTCACCGTCGCGCAGGTGGTTTCGTGCCAGTGGTTGCTTCTGCGGGCCACCAAAGATGCTCCAGTGGTCTATTTTATTTCTTATCTACGCCTATGGGCCTCTTGGTTCGCCGCCTTCACTGCGAAGCCCATGGAATCACATTTTTGTCACATTGCTTGGTCTCCCATGAGGAATGCACTAAACTCAAGAGTGGTGGAGGGTTCATTCCTTGTTTGGATTGGCCCGCATCCTCTACATTATCATTTTAACATGTGTTGTATATCAATAATCATTTAAAAAGAACAATCCCCAAAACGAATCCTGCATGAACCGCCTGCAGTAAAGAAAGAATCGCAGATCAACCCATTGGTCAGTTGATCCACATTCTTTGTATTATTCACGAATGGTAAAAAGGAGTCTTTTAACCACATAAAACAACTAAACTCCATACCTTGATTGAGTGTAATCCATTGCGGACGAAGGAAGGAATCCGCGTTCGAAGACGTTCATCGTCGTTCATCTATGTATGGTCCGAATACTCCAATGGTTGGCGATCAATCACCGTTCTTCGTTGGAGGGTGACATCGTCGGCATTTCTTCAGAGATTCCTCCCACAATCCCAATCTATTCACCAATAGGTTGATTAAATAAAAAGAAACTTCATCATGTTGTGTTCATTAATGTTGTTCATTAATGAACCATAATTAATGAACCAATTAATTACATGGGAATTTTTGTTACATTGAAAAAGTAATAGGTCATTAAATGACTCTCATTTAATGACCTTCATTACACTGTGGTCTCATCAACCATCACTCAACGGTTGAAGAAAATTAACATAACTCAAAGAGTTATTTTATTATTTTTCCGAAAAGTCCAAAAAATATCTTTTTTTGACCCTTGCCGATCGAAGATAAGCATTTCCTAAGAGAATCTCGGAGCTGCGAATTCAACGGTGCCCTTGGATTTTCAATCTGAGCACTAGTTCAAAAGATAGAAAATATCGCTCGCACCTTTACTAAACATACCTTAAAAAAGTTCAAAATTCCATTCTGGGATCTCCGGGCCTCAGAATCACGTGTCGTCAATTTTTCTCAATCTCGTAATAATTCCATATAATTAAAAACATTGTACAGAATATATGTTTCTTTACACATGTCAGTAGTCACATGACGGGATAAATGGTCTTACAACACGACGTGTACTCCCAGTACACGGTGAGTTCTACCAACATGTTATCAACTCATGTCTCTAATCACGCAGTCAGTTACACGGTCAAGCACTACAGGACGTGTGCACTCAGTACACGACGTGTATTTAAGAAAAGGTGTTTCTTCTAGAACAGAAGAATGCATGGAGTGTGTTCATAACGCCACACGCCGTGTTGTATGGGTTTCCGGATAGTAGGCCCTTGAAACCTATCTGAAACCATTAAAAACATGGAATTTTGTCCAAGGCATGAAAAATTCCGACCCGTGAGAGCCCATACTCCGGTGAATAAAATATTGACATCCTTATTCATATCATAACTTGATAAAATCCAATTTAAAGATCAAACAAAATCCACCAAATTCCAAACCAAGAGGGCCCCTAACACCTCAAGGACCAAAGCTCGGTGTTCTTTCAAATCAAACATTACAATTTCAATAACCTATCAGAATAGCATGTATTCTATCACGACGTCTATCACAACAACATGAATATCTAGCCCAACATCTATCACAATAGCATGAAATCAGTAATGCACCCTAAATGGCATGACAAAAATCCATGACATGTGATCTCTATCAAGTGCCTATATGATGCATGAGATGACATACCCTCATCCCATCAGAATTCAATAGAAATAAAACCAAAATGATATTAATTATAATAGTACAAAACATGTGCGTCACTAAACGGTGAAATCAAATCAACTGTAACAATTGTAAAACTAGAAAAATTTAAATATTCGAGGTAACATGGCTTTCCCTTGTACACGAGTTAGCCACTGTGAGGCATAAATTATTACCAACTACTGATTCCTTCATATCCTTGTCTATAGGACCCAAACTGTAAAACAAAGCAGAAAAGAAACTCCTTTGATACCACTATGTAACGTTCTAGTTCCGGGTGTCACCCAAAGGTGCCTCGTATCTGGTTGGTCACATGACCTCAAGCACATTTACCCAAATGTCAGAGGTTGCCGACTAGCAGTGAGGGCCTTAGGTGTGATATTGGGGAAACTATGTCCTCATTGGCAGAGTAACACAACAGAAACAAATAGTACACAGCAGCAGAAGCCGTAATACCATACAATAAAAATAAACAGTGGAAGACTAATAGTATATACAATTGCGACATATATAAATATATGATGCATGTCACATGTATCTATGAAAGCATCTAAATAAGTCACAATGATGGAAATACATTACTGAAACCAATGTACAAAAAACAGTAAACACCAATAGCATCACAAGCCTCTGTTTGGTCTCATGCTCTCTTGCTCTAACAACAATCATGTACCTGAAGAAGGAGGGATCTTTCCCTTATAAATACATGTAACCATATAATATGTTTGGGTCCAAATGTGTGACCCAAACAGGGGGTGAGACGAATCCCAATAGGCATCCACCAAAAGATTTGTTCATAACAGTCAGTAAATATATATAGCAGGAAATATACAGAAATGAAGTAATAAACTAAGAAGTACTCAAAGTAAACGATCCTATAGTTTTCAATTACATTCATTTTAATTTATTAATTATTCAAACTCTTCAATAATGAATCTCGTGATCTAGCCTAAGCTCTGTATCTGTCTGCACAATAGTAACAACAAACGTCTCAGAAGACCATCTAAACCACCAAGTAAGACCGAGTCTAGGATTGTGTTTTGGCTTGGCGACTTGTCACAACAATAATCAATCACTATTAAAAACCCTCTAGGAAAGATCTCACACTCTAACCCCTTTTGTTTAAACATAACAATAAATAATTACAAATAACACCTTGGGTAGCTCTCACGGTCAATACCCCTCGATCCACATGGCATCAATAATTTATACACGACCTCCGGGTATCTCTCACGGTCAATACCCCTAGGTTCAACGTAAGTATAAATAATCATAAATGACCTTAGGGTAGCTCTCAGGTTCAATATCCCCCTTCGTCAATCTCTACACCAAGGCTCTCACGGTCCTGTGTAAATAATCATGGAAACCCCCATAGTTTTCCTGGTCCACTACTCTCACAGTCCATTGGAAGATCAGTGCGCATATCATATGAAGGAAACACATGTAATATATAACTACTACATGGATAACATTCACAAGCATAACACAAGCAATTCATACAATCAATCAAATCCATACTAAACAAATCAAGGCATGGAAAACAAGGTATGCCTCATTGGCAACCTAGGCCAAACATCCTTAAACAATCAAACTAGGGAAACACCCCAATGGGGTGTCTCGCTACATGGCATTAAACCCTACACGTATGCTACAACCCCTTTTTAATCAATTGAACCATAGCAGGTAGATAATATGGCTAAAATGAAAAACATGAAATACCTAAAACATGGGTACTCATCACTTTAAGCATATATAATCCAAAGACAATCAAAGAAAGGCACAAACCAAATACCATGATGTTGTACGATAAACACTCTTGAAAATTGGCCCTTTAATCGACATAGAACAACGTAGATCTATAGAAAAGTTAAAATCATTCAACCTTGGATAACTCAAGAGAGAGGAGAAATTAGGAAGAGATGATCTAGGGGAAGAGATAACTCACCAGTGGGAATCCAATGCACCTAGTGGCATCTCAATCGGAGCTCGGAAGGAGGAACGAGAGGAACTTGAAGATCATCGGTCATACGTCACTCTCCTGTATGAAATACGGGGAGTAGAAAGTCTTTATGTATGCGAGACGCAATCCTGCACTGATATTACAAATAAATAGAAATGTACACAGTGTGTTTATTTAATGTACATTCCATGTATTAGGCTCAACTGGCCCTCACTTTAAGCGGTCTGCTAGGTCACCCACACAGCCATGTGCTTTGCTGTTACACAGCCAGTACACGGCTACGTGTACCCACCAGGTACACGACGTGTACTCCAAAGTACATGGTGTGTACTTAGAAAATTTCTATTTTCTTCCTTTTTTCGTAAAAACATCCCAAAAGAAAGATTCATTCCTGAAATGAAGATCTGAGTTCTTACATATGTACACATGTATACATATTTGTATATATTGAAACATACAAATTTTATTTTATAAATAAATATGTTAACATATTTTCATATAAAATATCATTATTCATATATAAACCTTATCTAAATAATAATAATATCCACTTTATTTAAAATAAAAATATATGAATATTTATATACCTATAAAATTTATGTATATAAAATGTTTATACATATATATAAATAAATTTGTGTTTGTATTGACAAACAAATATATATTTATCAATATATTCTAATATATGTATATAAATATAAATATAAATATATGTAAATAAATATAAATATGTATAATTATATTTATAAACACACACACACATATGTATGTATGTATGTATGTATGAATTTATACACACACACAAAACATATTTAATGGATGTATAAAAAATAATTACATATATATATAATGTACAAAAATATATATAAATAAATAAAAATATATCTTAAAATACCCAACAAAACAATATAAAAGAGAGGTAAAGGTGAAAATTTGTGAGGAGGCGTGCACAGAAGGGCTCTGTGCTTTTTTAGCGCTAGCTGTTGATGACTTTCTTTTTGGCGTTGTTAAAAGACTGTTATGTAGTAGTGTTTCTTGAAAGTTTTTTATTTAAAATTTTCATTGAAATATTTGTAGTGGAAACATTCTTAGGAAATATTTCATGGAGTGTGATTGCAACATTAAGATAGAGATAGAAAACTGTAGACCAAAAATCCAATACAAAATGTGAGTATATGCATCAACATGTTGAAATTGAGTGTACCCAGTACACGGTATAAGACATTAGTATAAGTTTATGGCACTGAAAATGCATGAAAGCCTTCTTGGTCATGAAACATTATATAGAAAACTTCCGGTCAAATAATGTAACAGCTGTATACTTTGAAATCAAATTAAGTATAAGTATTTTTAATGAAAAATTATTTCTATTTTGCTTTTATAATTTGCTGCACATCGTGCGAAATGTGTTGGTGAGTGAATATCACCTATGAAGTGCGGCCCAAATTCATGAGCCGTGAAGACTAAAAAATCATCCTGTCTGCGGCGGCCGCCCACTACTGACGTGCAACGCCGCCGATGCCTCCGCCGTGGATGCTCAGCGGAAAATTCTAATGGCCGAGGACTAGGTCGCCCACTACGGGTGTGCAGCGGCGGCTGCTGACGCGCCACATCCTTAGAGTGCTATAAGCTATATGTATAGCACTACGGTGAACCCAATAAAAAAAATTAAATTACTGTAATTTAAAACTTCTATTAAATATATAATATATTTAGATTGCATCATTATTTGAATACAATGATTAAATTAAATAATTTCAGGACAATACATTGACATTGATGTATAATTGACTTCCATACAAAAATTATTACAACAAATACAAAAAAACCCCGTAGTAAGCCTCTTCCAATGATCAACTCAACCCTGTACAAAAATAGCACGTACCTGTAATTAAAACAGTATTTATTTGAATAATAGTGCATAAAAATAAAAACAAATCATCATTTCAATGTTATGTAATATATGATAAATTTCATTTGGAATGATATATGTGGTCAATACCTACAAGTCATAAATAAATAATTGATCGTCATTCCAAAGTATCATGATAATTCAAGCGTGTTTTCTTGGTTCTGAGTACGTGTCGTACATTTTGAATTAAAATGTCACTTCAAAACAGAAGACATGCACTTTAAATTTAAGACATACCAGTTACACCACATATCAGATTGAAAGATAGTTACTTATTAGGCATCCCAAATGAATCACAGATCGTTCTCCCAAAGTATCAATATTATCTGAGCACGTTTCATCAGTTTTGAGTACGTGAAACACATTTTGATCTAAAATGCCACTTTTAATTGAAAACACACATTTTCAATCAATTGAGACACACCGTGTGTTAGATTTATGTGTGATTAATTCTTACACACTACAAATAAACCACGAATCGTTTTCCTAAAGCATCAAGACAATGAAATCACATTTGCTAGTTTTTTGAGTTTGCCACACACATTTTGAACTAAAATGCTACTTTTAAATGAAAACACACACTTTCAGTCATATCAATCACACTGTTTTCCAAATTTGTGTGCAATTAATTCCTACACACCACAACTAAATCACAAATCATTATCTCATATTATCATGGAAATATGACTAGGTTTTCCTGGTTTGGAATATATGACACACATTTTGAAATAAAAAGTCCCTTTTTTAACTCTTCGACTCGAATAACCTCTTCCAAGCCATAGTGTGGCACCCCATTATTTTACAATATATTTTTTCTGTTAAATAAATTATTGTGCTGATATATTTTTTCCACATGCATCACCGAACTAAAACAAGATGTGACATATTAGATGAATATTATTAATAAAATACAAGAATAAACAAACATACAGTAAATAAAAATATTTTAATAAATTATAAATTCTTTCAAAATAAGATTAGGAACAAATTGAGATTAGAAATTGCATTTTTTTTAATAAAAATATATTTTTCGTTATATGTTTTATATTCATCTAGAAGCTAAATTTATAAATTTTATAATATAAATTCTATAAAATGAACTTTATTTTGGAAGTCAACGTATCAAAATTAACTTGGGGTGAATTTTTGAATTTATTTTTAAAATAATTGACTATTAGGTGATTACTAAGAATACAACCTTGTTAATACTATCACTTTTATGATTTTATCATAATACAAGAATTACATAAATGTTTTTGAAATCATTTTTCTAAAAAATAATTTTTTTATATAGTAAAATAAACCATTTAAAAATAAAAGGTTGAATTTCTAAAACTCATGTTTAAAGTTTTTGAAACTAATGAAATATTTTACTCTAAAAATAGTTTTTATTCAAAATTAGCTTTCATCTATTGTAGAAATTAAATTTAACAAAAAGTAATTTCATATTTTAGATCAGCATGTTGATATTTCGTAATAATTTCAATTTCATTTTAGGCAAGGAAGTATGATTAATAAGATTAAAGTTAATGACCGCGGTAATAGTAAAACTGTTATTTTCAAATGTTTTTTTAATAATGTTTTTTAATTTTTATCAAATAAATTCAATTGAAATGTTTTATACAGTGACATTTATATGAATTATACACATATAGAAAAATAAACTATCACTAATTTAGTTGGTATTTAATATTATATGAGATTATAATCACATAATTGTGAAAACAATAATTTTCAACAATAGAGTTTTTCTATATGTTAACCTTTTTTTAATTTAAATGTTAATATTGTGTTACCAAGAAAACGAATAATTTTATATGGCGCTTAAATTTTGGTTTAGGAGATCAAAATTTGGTAAGAGGAGTTACCTTATATTTTTAATATAATGTAAATTACTTGATTAAAAACTAGTCATCATGGTAAAAACTAAAATGGTAAATGTAAAAAATATAGTGGTAAATGATTTTAAAAATGATGAAAACATATGTAAAAATGATTGTAAGATGATCTCTCAACCACATATCACCCTACATGTCATTATTTCCCAATTTTGATGTAATTGGCCTTCAAATAGTGCCATGCCAATATTGAGAAAATAATGGATATTTACAAGTGTCATTTTCTTCACTTATAAAGGGAGATCAATTAAACCATCTTTTTCTACCCACTAAAAAAATTTAACATTACCAAATATATACCCTATTCACTCCTCAACTGTAACACCCCAAGATTTCATAGTACGTTATTTCTTCAAAGTAATTCAATAACTTGCACTACACGCAATACTGAGTTCAAGCTCACCACGACTTACCAAAATAGCTGTTCAAAAGCGGTTATGAATAGCATTAACTGAATATTGAACATTATATAATCATTATAATTTTAGAATCCATATTATGAGTTTTTAGACATAATGTAAGAAAAAATACATTTTTTTCAGATAAAAGAAGTATTTTTCAAAAAACACAATTTTACCGCCTTTTAATGAAGAACCCTTTTAAAATACAATATTTGAAACTTTAATATATTAAATTTTACAAAATAAGATTCTTCTTTAAAATTGGGACATAATAATTTAGTTTCAATAATTTTTTTGTGTTTTTCAGATAACTTTCATATTTGGGTGAATAGTGAAAAATACAATATTTTAACCGGAAACAACTTTTTTAATCAAAATAATTTATATTGATGAATTATATATTTTAATGGTTTTGAAGTATAATTAGATTATATTTTTACCATTTAATCCAATTATGGTCATTTTAAGTAATTTTACTTTGAAATTGGAGATAAACAAGTGTCAATTTTTTGATAGTTATTATTTCTTAAAAATAAGCTTCTTGGTTTTGACAACATGAATTAATTTTAAATTAATTAATGCAACTTCTATGTTTTGAAATTGGTAAAATAGAATTCGTTTTTGAATTCAGAATATCAAAATTAGCTTAGGGCGAAGTTTTGGTATTTTTCTGAAAACTTTCAATTTTTGATAAATAATGAAAAACACTAAGTTATTGTTTTAAACAGGCTTTTTATTTAAATAATTATTTATTTTATTTAAATTTATTTTAGGTCAAAATATATACATAATACCTATATAAATTCAATGTAATTCATTGGAGTCAATTTATAATAATTTTAGATATATAAAAATTTTATTGAACTTTTTACCATCTTTTACCCACCTCCTAGGAGCAAATGAAAATTTACATAAAACATAATATTACCATTTCGGTGAGTTTAATTTCAAAAATTCGAGTGACACGGTTAATATCAAGGTGTAAAATGTGGTTCAATAAGATAAAAATAATTTTGTTGAATAGTAACTTTTTTACTTTTATTTACCACGGTTAAAAGTAAACATGGTAATTAAGGATTAAAATTATATTATTATTACCCTAACACATGTAATAATTCAATTGGATAAGTGTAATTCGACCAAAAACAACTTTAGGAATAAAATACGACCATTTAGGTCCACTTGGATTAGATTAAGACATTTATTATTATTTTATTTAAAGAAGAGTTAAAATAGTAAAAATCAAAGTTTAATAACTAAACTATTTTTAATATCAAGTTATACATAAGATAAATTTGACTATAAATATTCATTATAAAGCTAAAAATATTCCTACATAATTTTATTTTATTTATAATTTTTATAAATTAAATAATCAAATTTATTAATGACACAATAATGATGCAGTAATTACCTTATTGTTGAAAGAATCAAATAAATGGTATTATAAATATTAAAATAAATATATTTTCAATGTTTTTAGGACATACAAGAATTTTATAGGTGACTATGACATAGGGATGATTCAATGTATATTTTTTGAAGTAATCATGTTTTTATGACTTTCACAAAAACAAAATACCAAATAGTGTCAAAATTGACATAAATTAATATTTAAAACAAATACTATATTATGGGTTGATATAATTTTCTTAAAAATGTAAGGTTCGGAGAAAAGGCTTAAATAATATTATATATTTTATTAATGAGCCACTTGAGGTTCTCTTGGATGTTTAGAGTTAGTTTATTAACCATATAGAGTAAGAGTACAAGAAGATAGGGTAAAAGTTAAACTATCTAACTAAGAGTTAAATATGAAAGATAAGGTAAAAATGGAAACCTAAACTTGTCTAAAACCTATTGGTTGAAATTATTTCGACCCATAACCACCTAAGGCTCGAAATAAATTCATTTTAATCCATTATAAACTGAATATGATTGTATAATAAATTAATAGTTTAATCTTTTCCTAAAGTGACCCTCACCCCTCTTATAAATGAGCACTTCTCTTTCTCCCAAATTCACACCTCCAAAGACATTTGGATCGGCCAACCCCTTCCCTAATATCCTCTCCACATCCCTCATTTCATCCTAGAGTCCTTCCTTTATTTAGAAAGCCAACTTATGGAGCCCTTTTGATCAAATCAAAAAGAAGAACCCGAAGAAGAGGTAATAATTTCACCACCCTCTTTCCAGTTCTTTTCTTCTTCCACTTCTTCATTATTTGTTGTTTCCATTATAAAATATCAACTCCAGTTTATTCTATATAATATTATGTTATTATAAATATGTCACAACTATATTCATTATTCTATCCATCTTATGAATGATAGTGTCACAATGTGTGCGTACGTACGACTTACCGTATCCACGTCGTGGTGTAATTTGTTATTCTACACTATGTTATTCGGAAGGATATAATGATGAGTAATATTTATATAAATAATAAAAAAAACATGATAATGTATCTATAAAATTAATATACCCTCCAATTCCACAATTTCAAGGAAATGATATTATCGCTCGTGCGTACGTACGGATTACCGTCTCCACAACGCGATGAGATTCATTTCCACATTCACTATTCATTGACAATTATAAAAATATATATTACTAATAAGTATGTAATATATGAAATAATAATGATACTGGAGAGATATATATATATATATGTACTTAGATATATCTTATTCAATTAGTACCGTTCAATACGATATGAAAACGGAAACAATGCTTATGCGTACGTACGGACTACCATCTCCATTAACGGTGTTTTTGATTTCATATATATGTCTATTATAAATATTTATATTCTAAATATATAATATATATAAATCATGTTTTATATTATGGACGTATTTAAATTTTTATCTCTGTGATACAATCAAGAGTAACAAGTTAAAACACATACAATAACGAAAGTGATTATTACCCGAAATGTTAATTTAGCATGGAAATTATTTTTAAATGGTTAGTATAAAGTCATAAAAGAATCATGTATGATATCAAAAATATTAATATGGTTATGGTATAATTTAATAACATACTATAATCTTCATACAATAGGTTAAACGTACCCTCGACTAAAATAATATTCAAGGTAAGGGTTAATTCCTCAATCTCATTATTATCCGAGATTGTTTATGTTTAAGTATTTACCGGGACATTTCTATCATCCTCATCCATTTTTCATAAAAATGATTTCAAAATGAATATTTTAAGGATTTGTTAAAGGTTCTCTTTATCAAGATCATAATTTTAAATGTTTTAATGATTTATCTTTCTAAATCTTTTCAATTAATGTCCATGTTTTCAAAATAATTTTAAGGATTTATTTAGACGGACTTTAATGTTTTGAAATGATAATTATTTTCAAAAGTTTCAAAGTTGTATGGGACACTTTGATTCAAAAATATATTTTAAAATAATTCCTTCATAAATGTGTGACTTTTAAATGATTTTATAAAAAAGGATATTTCTGTCAAAAAGTTTTACTCCTCATTTTCAACTATGTCAGCATCCATTACTGGATATTGTTTTTGATTGAAGTTAATTTATTATAATACAATATTTTATATTGTATTGAATGATTTATGATATGATTGACTGTGGATGTTATATTTTTATACCATTAATGGTTTATGGTTAATGTATTGACATTTAGTATGCTAGTTTTAATACGAATGTTTATGTTACGTTTCAACTTTTTCATATGAGGAATGCAGTGAACTTATTATGTGATGGGTGGAGCCCGCTATAGCTCCTTGATGCATCGGTAGGTCACATGAGACAAACTAGTGTCTTGACACAGGGCCTTGAAAAAAAAATTATCTGTAGTCTTGGCACAAGGCCTTGAATATGTGGTAATGATTTTCAATGTTAGGCATTCCATCATTATGAAATTAGTTATTACATGTGATTATTTGACTAGTAGAATATCCATGTGCATGTTTATATGGAAATGTTTCATTGTTTTTCATATTATGATCAAGTTTATGTTTAAAAAGGCTGTTGTTTTTATCACACATCTTGCCTTAAAAGTTTATAGCTTCTGCTGATAATTTTACCCTTACTGGGCATCTGAGCTCACCCCTTTCTTATGTTTTATTTTCCCAGGATTCCAAGAAGTGTATTATGATTGATATTCAGGGTTATTCTAAAGGGAATAATGGTGTTCTCAAATAAATATTTTTTTTATTGTCTGTTAGAAAGTGTAATGTAATGTTCATGTATGCAATCTATTTTCCAAGACTGCTAAACTGATCGGTCTTTCGGGACTTTATTCCTTGTAATCATGACATTGTACTAAAATAATGCACCGACTCTAGAAATATTGGGTCGGGGAATTACAGTTGGTATTGGAGGAGGTTTATCAATAACCCGGGAAACTAGATTTATATAAAATCTGATTAGAGCACATTATCGTAAGAGAGAATTTGAAGATTAGTATAGAAGAAATTTCTATTATTTTGGTAATGTAATGATTTTGGTCATTTTCCCAAGAAAATACATCCCTATCTAGATACGAGTAGGTAGAGGTAGCTCTGGCACATATGTACCTAGTGGAAAAACCCGAAAACATCACTTTGATCTAGACTCAAACAGGAACTGGAGCACAACAACGGGCCTTGTTGCACTCTTGGTTACGACTCTCCCAGGGGATATGCTTAGGAAAATTCTTTTTTTCATTACAAACCACTATGAAGGGTTTATGAGTATAAACCTCCTCAATGAAAACATTTTTGTGATTATGGATTATATCCATAAACATTCCAATTTACGTTAGGTATTTTACATGTTTGGAATTATGAATTGAGATTCATAAACTGACCTAGTGTATGCCATTGTTTAGAAATGGTGCCCAATAGAAGGAATGAGAACTCAGGAAATATGTATGATCCAAAGTGTAAGAAGGGTCAAATCATTCATGGTATTATGCCAACATTTAAAAGGGAAATAGTCTACCATGTATTCTAAACATATGAATAAATAATATCATGTGTTAATAAGAAAAGTAAACAATTCTCTGAGTCCTATGGCATTGATGGGAAGTAAGAAAAGAAAAGGATTGTAGAGAGAAAGATGGATAAAGAGAAGATGGGAAATAAGGACATTCCCATATGTGATAAATGTGGAAAGAACCACCTTGGTAAATTCTTGAAGGGAATGAGAGTTTTTTATAAGTGTGGAGAAAAAGGACACCATGTGCATGATTTCAAGGTATGAAAAATGTTCTAAATGTAAAATGCTCCTACTGCAAGGCGTTGGGACACTATGCGAATCAATGTCCCAATAATAAAAGTATACAGAAAATGATGTTATTGGATAAGAATCAAGTTATGATACTACCAAAGATGAAGAGGAATTCTTAAGAGTTCTTCTGTTGTTATTAAAGTATTTTGTCATTTGAGTGTTGTATCAATGTTGTAATGCTTATATGAATTATGGAAATAAATAAGGATTCTACTGCAGTACTATTTAATTAGGAATTTGAGATTTTATAGTCATGATAATATGGTAGTAATTTTGGAATAAGAGATGGTTGATTTGGAAAAATTATATTGAATATTATTAACTATATTGGAAATGATTAATGGTTTATTTATTTCATGATTGTTGGAATATTCAAAATTTTAGGATATAAATAATATATCCAGTATTGTATAAAGGATAAGGGAGAAATAATGTAATCCATAATGGTTATATGGTAATTCAGGGTGTTATCATGTTTTAAAATAATACACGATGAAAGTGTTCACAATTTATTACGTGGAAAAAATGATCATCATTGTTTATACCTTCCATATAAATTTTGGACTGTGAGTTTGGATAGAAGTATTTTGGATAATTTTAGTTTGAGATTATTTTTGGATTGCCACAAAAAAGACAACTCGGAGGTCGGGCGGCAACCCGTCGCGTCCAGCAAGGCTGTAAAACATTAACCCGAAATCGAAGGGCAACCGGGGTGTATCACCTACAATTGGACTACGTGATGTACTGGTTTGTGTAGTTTAGTTTTTTAATAGTCTAAAAAATGAATTATAAATTCATTATTTTTGGAACCTTATATGATTTGGATAAATATAATTTTTTTTGAAATATTTTGGAGTGAAAGATGAGTTTGTGGTCGAAATTAGTTGAAGGATGAAACTCTACTTGTCAAGTGTGTGTGTGTGTATATATATATATATATAATTTTTTCCTCTTGTTAAGACTAAATTGGATTAACCCAATTTCCAATGTGGGTTTTCCCACAAAGGTATTATCTATTTTCAACCTTTTATTTTAGAAGAATAATTTCAAATTGTGGGGACACAATTTATTGTATGATGAAAGAATGTAACACCCCAAGATTTCATACTACATTTTTTTTCAAAGTAATTCAATAACTCGCACTATACGCAATACTGAGTTCAAGCGCACCATGACTTACCACACTAGCTATTCAAAAGCGGTTATGAATAATATTAACTGAATTTTAAACTTTATATAATACTTATAATTTTACAATCCATATTATGAGTTTCCTATACATAATGTAAGAATAAATACATTTTCTTCAGATAAAAGAAGTATTTTTCAAAAAATTCCATTTTCCCGCCATTTAATGGCGAACCCATTTTAAATTCAATATTTGAAACTTTTATATATTAAATTTGACAAAATAAACTTCTTTTTTAGAATCGGGATGTAATAATTTAGTTTCAATAAATTTTTGGTGTTTTTCTGATAACTTTCGTATTTGGGTGAATAGTGAAAAATACTATATTTTAACTGAAAACAACTTTTTAATGAAAAAAATTTATAGTGTTGAATTATAAATTTTAATGGTTTGGAAGTATTATTAGATTATATTTTTACCATTTAATCCAATGATGGTCATTGTAAGTAATTACACTTTGAAATTGGACATAAACAAGTGTCAATCTTTTGATAGTTATTTTTTTTTAAAAACACATATTTGTTTTGACAACCGGAATTAATTTTAAATTAATTAATGCAACTTATATGTTTTTATATTTGTAAAATAGAATTAATTTTTGAATTCAGAATATCAAAATTATCTTAGGGTAAGGTTTTGGTATTTTTCTAAAAACATTCAATTTTTGATAATTAGTGAAAAACACTGAGTTATTATTTAAAACCAAATTTTTATTTAAATAATGATTTATTTTATTTAAATTTATTTTAGGTCAAAATAGATACATAATACCTATATAAATTCAATGTAATTCATTGAGTCAGTTTATAATAATTTTAGATATATAAAAATTTTATCGAAGTTATAACCATCTTTTACCCACCTCATAGGAGCATTTTCTAATTTACATAAAACACAATTTTACCACTTATGGGAGTTCAATTTCAAAAATCCAAGGGTACAATTAAATTTAAGGAGTAAAATGTGGTTCAATAAGATAAAAATATTTTTTGGTGAATATTAACTTTTTATTTTTAATTATCACGGTTAAAAGTAAATAGGATAATTAAGGATAAAAATTATATTATTATTACCCTAACACATGTCCTAATCTTATTGGATAAGTGTAATTCGGCGAAAAACAACCTTAGGAATAAAATACGACCCTTTAGGTCCACTTGGATTCGATTAAGACATTTATTATTATTTTATTTAAAGAAGAGTTAAAAGAGTAAACATCAAAGATTAATAACTAAACCATTTTTAATATAGAGTTATACGAATGAAAAATTCGACTATAAATATTCATTAGAAAGATAAAAATATTTCCTACATAATGGTATTTTATTTATAATTTTTTAAAATTATATAATCAAATTTATTAATGACACAATGATTATGCAATAATTAACTTATTAATGAACGAATCAAATAAATGGTATTATAAATATTAAAATAAATATAATTTTATTGGCCTAGACCTCTCCAGTCCATTACCTTGTAAAAATGTGGTGTTAGAGGCGTTCCGGGAGGTTAAGATAACTTATCCCCAACTCTTTTCCAAAATCATCCTTTTTGATGAACCGTTTCAACGGTAGATAGTTGTAAACTATAACATCACATCACATCTTCAGGTACATTTGATGTTTCTAAGTACCTCTTTTTTGGACTAGTGCCTTGGGGGTGTGCTTGGGTGAACTTTTAAGGAGAACTAAAGGGTCGTAAATTTCACACGGGCGGCACACGGTTTGTCTAAACCGTGTAGCCAAACCGCGTGTAGTTGGTTTTGGAGGCAGTAGCTCCCGCACAGATGATGCACGGTTTGTCTAAACCATGAAGCCAAACCATGTGAGAAGGGTGGCCAAGGTAGTAGCTAACCCACGGTTAGCGCACGGTTTGTTAAACCGTGTGAACTAATCATGCGACCACTTAAACTAGATCAATTTTTTTTTGATCTTGACCGTTTTGCCTCTAACTTGCTTGTTTAAGCTCTTATGTGGCCATAACTCGGGATTACCCTCCCTTGAAGGTAGGAGAACCTCTCCCAAGAATTTTAGAGGCGATCTGACAGTTTCTCTTGGAAAATCGAAGCCGGTTACTTGAGGTATGTGATCATTCTTATTTGGTTGTTAGATCTACTTATATCTACTCCTCCTATTCTCTCGGTTTCATTGATCTACACTCGTTATGGGTAGATCTAAGTGTGTGGAAGGACAGATACGATAAGATTTGGTCTTGGTTGTGTTAGGAGAGGAGATCTAAGGAGGATCCTTGGAGAATCAACCCGACTTTCTTGGGCATTATTCATTTGTTGGGGGTTTCGTCAAAACCCATTCAGGTAGGGATCTTACCTACGACTCTCTCTCTCTTTTGTGCATCATGTGGGGTGGGTATCCTTTTGGTTTCATGAGATATGGATGAACTAGTAAATAAAGATAATAACTGGTTAATGAACGGGTTGGGGGAATTTTTGTCGATATAGTTGTTTTATTTCCATCAATTCTTATCCTTTGATTATGTTGCGAATTGATTAGGCTTATGCTTACTAAAAATCTCGGTCATTAGTGGCCCTTTATTGCGCAATTAAACGTTGCCCTGTTTTTATGGATTGTTTTGTTGATGGAATTTCATAGAATGTGGAAATTGGTTAATCATGTAATGTTGGCTGATTAAATGAATACCTGTAACCCTTGTATTATCACCTAGGTTAAACTAAATGAAAGAATAAATTTTTTGCGGGTGATAGTTGGGGTTTAATTATGTGAGGGGGTGTTTCATGGGTTTTTGTGGAACAGGTGAGCAGCGGGGCTGTGGTTGGATTGGTTTTGGGTTATCGTGTATGATATGATTGTGATGGGAAGCGGAGCTGCGATAAAGGGTATCGAAGGGGTGATGATGTGGTACATGTATTGTTTCCATTGTGTTTGTGGTTATGGTGGTTAGCAGCAGGACTGCAGGGATGGGTTGTGCTTATGAATAAAAAGTGGAAGAGTTAGCTAATGAATTGTGGGGCATGGTTGTTGATTAAATATGGGAAATCAATGGAATTGATTGGATGATAAAAGAAAATGGTATTGTGTTGCTTGTGTTTTCCCTAACTTTATTTGCAGTTGGCAAATATATGGTTTACGAATGATTGATCTGGTTTGGTTGTTGTTAGTTTCTCTGTAGTTAAGGAACTGATAAACTAAAACTATTGAAACATGAATAGCTTAATGGGGTTTGGGGATGTTTATTGTGTGCATACTTTCGAGGTAACAGTGCCGAGGCATGTGCCCAAATCTTTTGTGTAGAAGACTTACGAGGGGCTGAGTGGTTGATATAATTAAATAAATCTGTAAGTTTTATGTTTCTTTACGCACCCCACCCATATTTAGAACTACGTGCCAAACACTCGTGGGATGGGGGGTGAGATTCTCAAACATCTAATGAATGGATGGTTACTGTTCTTCACTGTTCTCCTTCTTCCAGGTTCTATAGACCAATATCCTTCGGGCAGGTTACGACAGATGTTTTTCCAAGAGTCTTCAGAATGAGATGTGGTTATGGCCGACGATTGAGTGCCATCGGGATACTATGATGGCCAAGGATTGAGTGTCAGCGAGATACTGTGAGCTTAGTATGGCCATGTTGCGACACTAGCTCGAGCTTTGTATGTCCAAGTTGCGGCACTAGCTCAGGAAGAGGGGGAAGCATCAGAGCGTTAGTCGTGAGGGCTTGAGCAGTATTAAGAGGGAAGATGGTGTGGGGAACCCATAATATGATAATATTATGATACTACTCTATTAACATGTGATATTTGGTGACTGTGTATTGTGAGGTTGGGTGGATAGATTCCTTGCTAGTATTTGGTTCCTTCTGTTTTCTCACGGGGCATTAGGATGTCTCCCCACCTGTGCACGGGAGCTTCAGGTTTTCCTACTGAGTATACTTTTATAATCACCCTACGTTTACATTCAGGATTTAAGGATAACTTCAGGGACTATGAGGGACATTTCTAGTTGGGCGTTGGAGTTTCCTTGGTTTCTGTTTTTTCTTTATTTTTGGTATCGTACTTTGGAGATTTTCTTGTACTTGTACTTTTGTTTTAGTATTGTATAAAACATGCATATGGGTTTGGTTTTGGGTTTATTTTCATTAACATGTTCCTTTTCCTTTTGGTGTATGAAATATCCTATTTTCTGATCTTGAATAATAAAAAGTGTAATGCCTCCCATATTTGTGAAAAATCATACCGTTGGTGCTAGTCGCCACTCCGGGGCCTACTGGAGGCGGGACTCGGGGGGTCATTATCTCCCTTTCACCATTGCCAGATCAGGAGAGGCATCTTTGGTGGGAGGGGGTCGTGACATAATTTCGATGTTTTTATGACATACACAAATTTTCTATGTGACTATGACATGATCGGGTGGATTCAATGTATCTTTTTCTAATTAATCATGTTTTGATGACTTTCACAAAAACAATATACCAAATAGTGTCAAAATTGACATAGATTAATATTTAAAACAAATACTATATTATTGGTTGATATAATATTCCTAAAAATGTATGGTTCGGCCAAAGGGCATAAATAATATTATATATGTCATTAATGATCCACTTGAGGTTCTCTTGGAAGTTTAGAGTATGTTTATTAAACATATAGAGTAAGAATACAAGAAGACATGGTAAAAGTTAAACTATTTAACTAAGAGTTAAATCTATAAGATAAGGTTAAAATGGTAACCTAAACTTGTATAAAACCTATTGGTTGAATGGATTTAGACCCAAAACCACCTATGTCTCTAAATAAATTCATTTTAAACCATTATAAACAGAAAATGATTATATAATAAATTAATACTTTAATCTTTTCCTAAAGTGACCCTCACCCCTCTTATAAAAGGCCACTTCCCCTTCTCTAAAATTAACACCTCCAAATCCATTTGGACCGGACAAACCCTGCCCAAATAACCTCTCAACTTACCTCAATTCATCCTAGAGGACTTCCTTTAGTCTTAAATCCAACTTAATGTGCCCTTTTGATAAAATCAAAAGGAAGAACCTGACGAAGAGGAAATAATTTCACCACCCTCTTTCAAGTTCTTTTCTTCATCCACATCTTCTTTATTTTTTGTTTCCATTATAAATTAATAACTTCAGTATATTATATATACTGTGATGTTATTATAAATATGGCACAACTATATTCATTATTCTATCTATCTTATTAATGATAATGTCACCATGCGTGCATACGTACGGCTTACCATCTCCACGTCGTGGTGTAATTTGTTATTCAACACTATGTTATTCAGATGGATATAATTATGAGTAATATGTATATAAATAATGAAAATAACATTCTAATGTCTCTATAAAATTAATATACCATCCAATTCCCCACCTTTAAGGAAATGATATTGTTGCTCGTGCGTACGTATGAATTACCGTCTGCACGACGCGATGAGATTCATTTCCACATTCACCATTCATGAACAATTATAAAAATATATATTACGCATAAGCATGTAATATATGAAATAATAATTCTATTGAAGATATATATATATATATATATATGTGAACTTACATATATATTCTTCACTTAGTTCTGTTCGATACGATATGAAAATGGAAACAACGTTTATGCGTATCTACGGACTACCGTCTCCATAAATGGTGTTTTTCATTTCCTATATATGTCTATTATATATATTTATATTTTAAATATATAAGATATATAAATCATGTTCTATATTCTGGAATTATTTAAAATTTTATCTTAGTGATACAATCAAGAGTAACATGTTAAAACACGTACGATAAATAGAGTGATTATTACCCGAAATGTTAATTTAAAATGGATATTATTATTAAATGGGTAGTATAAAGTCATAAAATAATCATGTATGATATCATAAATATTAATATTGTTATTTTATAATTTAATAACATACTACAATTTTTATACATGAGGTTAAACGAACCCTCGACTAAAGGAATATTTAAGGTAAGGGTTAATTCCTCAATCTCATTATTATCTGAGATTGTTTATGTATAAGTATTTACTGGGGCATTTTTATCATCGATGTCCATTTTTCATAAAAATGATTTCAAAATAAATATTTTAAGGATTTGTGAAAGGTACTCTTTATCAAGATCATAATTTTAATTGTTTTAAAGATTTATCTTTCTAAATATTTTTAATTAATGTCCATGTTTTCAAAATGATTTTAAGGATTTATTTATATGGACATGAATGTTTTGAAATGATAATTAATTTCAAAAGTTTCAAAGTGGTATGAGACACTTTGATTCAAAAATATCATTTAAATTACTTCCTTCATAAATTTGTGACTTTTAAAAGATTTTACAAAAAGGATATTTCTCTCAAAAAGTTTTACTCATCATTTTAAACTATGTCAACAACATTTACTAGATATTATTTTTTATTGAGGTTGATTTATTATAATAAAATATTCCATATTGTTTTGAATGATTTATGATATGTTTGACTGTGGATGTTCTATTTTTATACCATTCAAGGTTTATGGTTAATTTATTGACATTTCATATGCTAGTTTTATTATGAATGTTTATGTTATGTTTAAAATTTTTCATATGAGGAATGCAGTGGACATAGTAAGTGATTGGTGGATCCCTCTATAGCCCCTCAATGCATCGGTAGGTTTCATGAGACAAACAAGTGTCTTGGGACAAGTCCTTGAAAAAAATTTTATTTGTAGTTTTGGCACAAGGCCTTGAATATGTGGTAATGATGTTCGGCGTTAGGCATTCCCTCATTATGAAATTAGTTATTACATGTGATTATTCGACTGGTAGAATATCCATGTGCTTGTTTATATGGTAATTTTTGATTTTTTTTCATATTATGAACAAGTTTATGTTTAAAAGGATGTTATTTATCACACATATTTCCTTAAAAGTTTATAGCTTCCACTATATTATTTACCCTTACTAGGCATCTGAGCTCACCCCTTTCTTATGTTTTATTTTCCCAGGATTCCAAGAATTTTATTATGATGGATATTAAGGGTTAATCTAAATGAAAAAATGGCATTCTCAAAGAACTATTTTTTTATTGTATGTTAGAATGTGTAATGTTCATGTATGCAATCTGTTTTCCAAAACTGTTAAACAGATCAGTCTTTCGGGACTTGATTCCTTGTAATCATTCCAATGTATTAAAATAATGCATCGACTCTAGGAATCTTGGGTTGGGGCATTGCATAAACCCTACCCCCATTTCCTAGAATCCATGGTCTTTAATAGAGATCAAGCTATGGAGCCTTAAGGTGTCACCCAAGGGAGAACATCGAAAGGAAGTGTAACATTCTGAAACGAACTCCATTGATTCATTCATTTTATAGCCTTTTAAATATCTTATATCCATGAAAATATTAGTATAATTAATATATTAAAACTTTATTATACTAATGAAATCTAACTTTTCTAACTTCCTCTAAAATCATTTAAAAAATGATGATGTCATTATGCGTACGTTCGAACAACCGCCTCCATGAACGACATGTACTTTTTTTCTTCACTGCCTAACATGGATGAAATTAAAAATGAATGAAACCTATAAAAATTATATTTAATACACTATTAATATTCTAAAAATATAATATTGTACATTATATTAGTGATATTAACAATAAAGGATCATAATAAACTTAATCAACTTAAATAAAAAAATAATACACTTTTCTTAATTTGAGTCCATTTTGAAAAAATATTTGGAACTATATAATTTTTTTTCTAATTTAATAATAAAATACATAAAACTATAAAATTATGGAGATTATGAATCAATTTTACATCATATCTAAACATGGTCAATATATCAAGGAAGCTTCAGAGAAATAAACCGAACTACCTCAAGTAATAGCTAAAAGAAAAACTATTTAATAAATAAATAACATATGATAATAAAGATAAATTAGAAAATAATACATATATGGAAAAGGTTCTTAAATTTTTTCTTAATAAAATTAATCTTATTATTTAGGAAATTAGGAACACACACAGAACAACCCAGGAACCAAGGTGGGGGTTATGTGTCTCTATTTTAAATTCCACGAGACATGTTTGATATTTCACAACATAATTTCATTTATATGTTATATTCACTACCCTATTTCATTCACATATAATGAATATATTAATTTTTATAATATTTAAATTTCCATTTCATGCTATCCCTTTTATGATCTTTTAATTCTCACATTACCATTACCATAAGAGTTTTTTCCTCTCAAATTTTCATCATTGAGATATGTTGTGTATTTAGCACTTGTTTCCTATTTGTGGGGTATATATTGGCCATCGATTTATTTTTAACATATTTTTTCATGAAATATAAGGGATGTAAAAATCCACAATGAGATCTCTTTTCAATGTTTTTTGATTCAAGTGTTACTAAAGTTGTGAGGGATTTTGATAACTCAAATATCGTTTCTTGAATTATATTTCATATTCATGAACTTATTTATTATATTCTTGGTTTATTCCACAATATGATTTTATTTCATGGTTATTTATCTACTTATATAGTTAAAATATCATTTTATTTCAAATATTTTACCTATATAAATTTCTTTCTCAAAAAGTATATCATTGTCATGAATAATTCTCATCTTCTCATCGAGTGTTTCTCATTTATATCCATATTTTACCACCCTTCTAATTTTATCATTTATATTTGGAAACCTATGTTTATTTTATATCATGTGAAATTCACATTTCCCTTATCCTATTTTCAAAAAGATTTATTATTACTCTTTTTATTATGTGAGTTTTCAACAATGGTATTTTAAATTATTAAATTTATTTCCATCCTTTGAAAATAAAATGTTATATCTTCCACTATAAATCCCTTTTTGAAACCTTTACATATTTTTCAAGGATCAATTAGAGAATATTATTCTTAAAAAGTAATATATTTCAAGACATTTTTACTTCACCTTTTTAAAACCTTTATGTCTTTTCAAAGATCTATTATTAAATATTCTTTTTTGAAAGTCAATGTTTTCAAAATGTTTTCACTTCACATTTTTGATATCATTATGTTATTTATGGAACCAATATTGAAGTATAGTTTTATAATTAAATGATATAAAAAATTTCACTTCACCCTTATGATTTTTTTTTGAATATGATATGTAACTTCTTCTTTTATGATAATGTTAAAAAAAATCTAAAAACTCTTTTATGATTTTGCTACGATTTTACTATTTATATTCAAAGGGATTTTTTATGTGGAAATTATTTTCATGAACCAACCTATAAGTGTTATTATTAAATAATATTTTTGGGTTATTGAATTTTTGGTATCAATATTTTATATTCTGAAGTTCAATTTTGGTGATACCATCTGAAAATGTTATGGAACCCATTTTTCTTTCTGTTGGTTCTTAATGATGTGATGAATGATTGCTATCAATTGGTGAATATATGTCTGGATTATTACTAAGTGGGGTCCTATATCACCCTCCAATGTATTGGTTAAGGATTTTTATCTCATTTGATGATTATGGGAATTGAGTATTGGTGCTTCCTACACTATAGGAATCAAGCAGTGATGCCTCATCCACTATGTTTATGGGAATTAGAGAGTTATGTATGATCCACTATGTTTAGGGGAATTGAGTTATGATTTTTAGTCCAATATGTTTCTCTAAATTAGTTAGTGATGCCTGCTCCACTATGGGAGTCTGGTAATGATCCCTACTACACCATGTTATTGGAAATGGGTACTGATTCTTGCTCCACTATTTTATGATTTCAATGCCAATGTTAGTGTCATAGTTCATTGTTATGATATATTTCCATAAAATTATTTATCTTTATGACTATGATCATTCTACATGAATAATGTTTATTCACTCATGCTTCCAAAATTTTATTCCTTGGTATATGTTTTGTCTATGGAGATTACATATCTTTTTATTTTGGATTATGGAAAATTACTATTGTTCAATTTTATTTTTTATAAGATATTTCTCTCATGATATTGTCTTATCATGTAAAAACCCAACCCAAGATGGTGTACTAACCATAACTACACCAATCCCACCTCTATAGGCCAGGGGGTGGTGACAAGAAGTCAAGGCAGAACTACACCCAGGGAGGCCTTTTCTTAAGTACCAATATGAAAACAAATAACCATATCAACACAAAAGTTCAAAAGGGAAGATGAAAATATGCAACATAGTTATATGGTAAACCAAGCATGCATATCCTCTTGGTTGTATAAGAGTACGATAGTATAAAATGAAAAGAAAATGGTAAAAATATATGTCGAACCAAAACTAGGTCCCAACCTGACAAAACTGGAAAAGTAAGCTGCTGAGAGAGCCCTGCTCGAAATCTCCATGTTCTGACCACTACACATGGTGCCAAGAATCCAGTATCTCTACGCTCATCTAAATTCACCACTGAACTATTTTTATTCTTTATAACTTATGACATGTTCAAGAAAATCCCATATAGGGGTGATTATATACATTCCCAATATGAATCCTCAAAATATTAACGAGGAGAAATAAAAGACACAACAAGAAAATAAATATAGTAATTGAGAGATACAATCAAAGAGAACATCTCAATCCAAACCATGAGTAAAAGTTACCTTGTCCAAATACTAGGTACCAAGCACAGTGTGTTTATGAACTACCCATATAGTCTTCACCACCAATAGTAGGAGAGTAAACTCATACAACCATGATATACTAAACACGAAATGAACGCGGCATACCCCATTCATCTTCACCTCTCCTAGAAAAAGAGTAACCAAATCAAAGGTGTAGGTATAGAATTATATATATATATATGTGTGTGTGTGTGTGTGCTCAGTCAATGTAATCCCAAATCTGAGAGTAAGGGGGTCAATATCTCATATATCATCCCATAAAGAAGAGTATCCAACCATTACAGAAGTCCACCAATGATTCCCAACATCTCATTCATCTTCTTAGAAGTAGTCACACAAGTCAATTCATGCCTCTTCATTGTGATTTACAGTCGAGGGACAACAAAATTTATGTAGAGGATCTTCCCCCTAGTATGTCAGGGGGTTCCACCATGATAGTATCTATAGTGGACCCATGCCCATGCCTATGGGGGGTTCCACTCTAGTGGAAATGAAGACCAACACCCTATCAGACAGGGGGTTCCTCTCATAAGGTATAGGACCAATACCCATGCTAATGAGGATGGAGGGTTCCACTCAATAGATCGAGGAACTAAACCCTGGAACAATAAGGGGGTTACAAACTATTCATCAAGGACCCACGCCCTACCCAGTAGGGGGTAACACTCAGAAGTTGAGGAACTGTACCCTGGTACAATAGGGGGTTCTACTCTGGTCATTGAGGACCTAGACACTACCCAGTAGGGGGTTTCACTCAGAAGTTTACGAAAAGTGCCCTGGTATAACAAGGGGGTTCTTCTCTTTTCATTGAGGACCCACACCCTATAAGGTAGGGGGTTGCACTCAGAAGGCAGCTATAGAGGATCTTCACCCATGATTATGGGGGGGGGGGGGGTTATACTCTAAAGTTCAAGGACTCCACATCCCAACTCCACTGGAGTGTCCAACTCGGTAGTCTCTGTTGGTTTTTCTCAATAACTACCATCATCCAACATTACCTAAATAAGCATCATTCACATTACTTTTCAAATACTTTCTCAAAAGCCACAACCTAGGGATCTATTGCATTTTATGCATAAAAACACTCAGGATATGATACTCACTGTCCAAAATACAAGTTCAAATGAAGGATATACAGAATCTTGAAGTTTCCCCAAAAGGGGTCAAAGGGTTCATGATGTGTGAGGGGACCCACATGACATGTTGTATCACTCCACCACCCAACCGTATCCCTAACTGGAACATCAATACAATCACATGTAGTAGTATATGTAATGTAGGTAGACTATATTGTGTGTCCAGACAAACTGGGATAGGGTCATGTCCTATTATCCGTGCCCGTGTCCATGAACTTGGGTACATGACCATATACTTGGTTGTATACTTCCACATGAGTTCCCATAAGTGTGATCCATTACATGGGTTGTCCATCCTGGTTAGGGGTACATTATGTGTAGGAGGACTAAACACCATGTGATCCTAAATTTTTTCAAAACCCTAGCCACCTTCGCTGAGGGGCTACACACTGTGTGTTTATCCTTATAAAATACATGTGGTCTGGTTTTCACCATAATTATTTAAATTCAATTACTATTCCTAAAATATGGTCTTCCACCTTTATATTTGAACCTATATCCACCAGAAAATTTCATATCTTGCTGTGAATCATGGATTCCGTTAGTCTCTCACTAAAAATCAGATCCATTTGTTCGTTGGAGGTCTTGATGTACTTTACACATTTCATCGTGCCTTCCACCACTATGGATTCATACTATAATCATTAGAATGATATCCCATGCCAAATCACCATCCTATATCTGGCCATAAATCCTTGATATATGATTTTTTCTTGATCTGTTGCATGGTTTCGTGAACGTATCTCCTTAGGTGCAACACAAGGAAGACATTGTGCACCCGGTCCAGTTGTGGGTGTAGAGTGATGTGGTAAGTAAGCTTTGAAACCATCTTCATGATATTATATTACCATATTAACCTCAAGGATAACTTGTATCCCTAGAAAATCCTCCACAATACTCATCAAAGGAGACTCTCAGGAAAACATGGTCACCCTATTTGAACTACATGGGCCTCAAATGGTGATCTATGAAAGATTTCTATCAGCTTTAGGCCATCCTTATATGCGCATAGATGACCTGAACTTTCTCCTTCCTCACATACACCATCTATATACCCACAAGATATATCTCACCGATCTATGTTCAGCACAAGAGAGACCAACCTGATCTCTTGTATAGGGCCTCAAAAGGTTTTATGCTGATGGTAGAGTGATAACTATTATTGTATGCAAACTCTACCAAGGGAAACTAATCCTCCAAGATCCAACAAAAGTCTAACATGAAATCCCTCAACATATCCTCTATCTTCTGGATAGTGCACTCAGTCTACCCAACATTTTGGGGGTGAATGTCCATACTCATCGTTACTTTTTCAACAAATTACTCCTACGGGACCCTCCATAATTGTGATGTAAACCACACATCATGATCATAGACAATCATCGAGGGAACCCTATAAAGGAGAACTATCTCCCATACATATAATTTCCACAAAATCTCCACTGAACTTTTCTCTCTAATAGTGTAAGTTAGTCAATTATCACCCATATGGAATCATGGTAATTCACTATGAATGGAATCCCTATTTAAAAATCCATGGATATGCTATCCAATTTCCATTTTGGGGTCTCTAGGGGCTGCAACAAACCTATCATAACCTGGTTCTTAACATTCACATGCTGAAAAATGAGGTGTCGAGATATGAAATCATCTATGATTTGTCTCATTTCGGACCACCAAAACTTCCACCAAAGGTATCTGTACATCTTCCCCAAACCAGGATGTACAAATATGGGAGAATCATGGAACTCTCGCATCACCTCCTCCCACAATGTGATTGGGACTAATGTCTGTCCCTGAAAAAGGATAATGTGATTCCCTCCATCAGAATATCCACATGGTAGGTTTTTTATAGATATATTATCATGTAAGACCTCATAATTGATGTATCCCATACATGACTCCCTTATATTCTCAATAATAAGAGGATTCAACACCATCAGTTATCGAAAGGTTTTACCCTCCTTCTCTAGGGACAGCTGCAAGGAGAAAAATAGATCTGAATCCTCTTTAACTAAGAAAGCCTGGGAATTCTTGGGAAGGGAATATGATAATACATTTCCCTTACAAAGAGTATAGAATATCTCTAATTCATAGTTCTATAAGAACTCTAGCTAGTGTCAATGTCTCGAGGTCAAGTTTCTCTAGGTGAAGATTTACTAGAGACTTTGACGATTTGAGTAAACCTCAAAGCACTCTCCCAGAATGTAGTGCCTCTACATTCTTAGGGAAAAGACTACCACTTCCATCTCTAGTTCATGAGTACCATAGTTCTTCTCAAGGTATCTCTACTTCCTTGACCTTTATACGATAACTTCCTTCTGTTTCATCAACATGCAGTCAATACTAGATCTCAAGGCATCGCAATACACTATTAACTCCACACCCCCCTTTGATAGTCTCGTCACAGGATCACTTTTCAGCCTCAGCCTCAACTCCTAAAAGGACCATTGGCACTGTTCAGACCTGGTAAACAACTTCCCTTTCCATGTCAAGGTGGTTAAAAGGGATTCAACTATGGATAAGTTTTACAAAAACCTCATGTAGTACATTGCCAAGATAAGGAATCTCCACACCTCTAACATGATTGTATGAGGCTCCCATGAAAGCATTGAAAATATATTCACTTGATCCATATCTAAAAAATGCTCAAAAATGGTATTCCCTAGAAATTGGACTTCATGAATCCAAAACTGATACTTCGAGATATTTCTATAAAGCTAGATCTCTCAAAGAAGATCTAGGAGCATCCTTAAGTGATATGCATGCTCCTCCTCTGATGTAGAGTATATGAGTATGTCCTTGAGGAAGAAAACCACAAACTAGTCCATGTATGGTTGGAAGACATGGATCATCGAAGCCATAAACATGACATGGGTATTCATCACACCAAAAGGAGTCCCTTGGAACTCATAGTGTCCATAATAAAATTAGAATTCCAACATTGGAATACCAGCCGCGCAAACCCTCAACTGGTGGTATCCAGACCTAAGATAGATCTTCAGGAACCATCTTGCACCTTGCAACTGGTCAAATAGGCCATCAATAATTGAAAAGGGGTACTTTTTCATTCTCATGGCCTAGTTCAGGTGATTCTAATGCATGAAAATCCACAAAATCACATCCATATTTTTCATGAACAACACTAGAGATGCCTAGGGGGACACACTGACATTGATGAAACCCTTATATCAATTTTCCTCTAATAACATCCTCATCACCTAGAGCTTGGAAGGGTCTATCCGATATTCCATAGAAGATATTGGATTGGTTATGGGATTCATGTCAATGAAAAAATCCATCTCATGCCTTAAAGGTAGTCCCAAAACATCCTCAAGAAATACATCCAAATAATCCTCCAGAACTAAAAGAACCTAGATGCCTGAGGTGTCTACTATACTAAAGTATACATTCACCAACTAATGAGTGATGGAATTCAGCCTCTAACTTGCAGAACCCACATTCCCTTCCATGAGATCTCTCTCATTAGAAAAGAAGAATCTCCTCCCATTTGTACATAGGAATCTAACTTGTCAATTGTGATATTCAATCTAGGCTCAGACCAGGGACAACCATTACATAACCTATATTAAATAATAGGGTTATATTGTGATGACAAAAAGGTCCCACATGAACCTCTCTCCACCAAGCGATAGCTCATACCGACAACAGATAAAATATACAAAACAAGACTTCTCTATAGGAACCTCAAGATAAAGCTGTGAGGCCAGTACCTCAATTGGGAGATCCATCTCTCACACCAGGAGTATATAGATAAAGTAATAACTATAATATGTGTCTATTATTACATAATAAAGAGTTTAATAAACCAAAATCACATCTGTAATCATCTCGCATGTAGTAGGATCATAATCCTCCAAAGCCTACAACTGTCCATAACCATGACCGCCAGCTCCCTGAGTCTGATGTGGGCCACCTGGGGGTGGTAGTGGAAGGTTATCACAGTGTCGTCCACCACCCATGGATCCTACTACTCATCTTCCAACTCCACCTACTTTGGGACCACCCTGTACTCACCTAAGAGAACCATGATCATGGTGTTGCCTCTACCGTGGTGGTCCATAAACTATATGACTATGCTACACAACATGTCTAGTGCCATGGGATCCCACCCATTATAAGAAAATCTCCACCCCTATTTGGGATTACTCTTCACCCTATGCATCCTTTGACCATCAGTCAGAGTATGATCAGGGTGAGGTCTTCTTCTCCGAGATCCAGGTGCTTGACATCTCCTAGTTGCTGCAGCAAACTCAGCTCAATGACACCCACTGCCTACTCCAGCTGTCTAGCGTACCTCTGATAAAAAATCACTCTGTCACTAGTGCCTGATCGAGTAACCTGGAATAGGTGGGGATGCACAAGTGAACCACACCAGGACATATCTCTCTACGGAGTCCCTTCTCAAACTTCCATGTTCAAAATTAGCCATCCCAGATCATGTTAAGAGAGTATTATGTAAGGTTTATGAACATCATTGCATACTCATCCACCATCATCCCTCCCAACTGTATCTCTAGAAGCTCCTGGGTCCATACTGATCACATATAAAAGGGTTATTACTCCTCATGGAACAAATTTTGGATGTCGATCTATGAGAGGGTGGAAACATTGTGCATTTTCCTAATGAGACTACCCCAAGCGCCCAACTGATCTAGGGAAAAGGTTATCTTCTTGTGCAACCACTTGATCCATTAGTGTCCAGATGTGTTTATAGATATAGACCACCAACTCTAGTCAATCCTATTATGACTAAGGATATTTTTTCACCACAATACCTAAATGGTCTCTGACACTAAAACTCATGGAGTGTGATAAGCCTGCATGTATACATAGCCTGCTCTGCTGGAATGATCTGCTGCTCGATAGGTGGATGTGCAACTACCTTCCCACTAGAAGGAAGGGGATCATAGGATGGACCCTGAACTAAGGCCTCTTCTCTAATCATATCATCATCATGATCCAAAATTGGTATCCTAGCCAACTGTTATTGCAGAGGCATCCTGAGATTTATCAAGATGTACCATGGTCAGATGAGCATATATATATATATATATCAATAATAATGGGGATATAAATTAAGAAGGTTAGTAAAACAATAAATCCTATATGATGCATGCACCATTTGATACCTGCAAAAAATATCTCTGTATAATGAGTTGAAAAGTAGGTAGTCATGGTTTGGGTGAATGGATACATTGGCCGCTCGCACCACCACTAGAATTCATGGCCTCAGAGAAGCACTTGATACACTTTGACACTATTTCCCTAAACCCAAAAAAATCCACTTAAAGGGACTAATCTTAACAAAGTCCCAGGGATCTAACCATATATGATACCAATATTTTTCAACCTGACCCAAGCTGAGGCTCAAGCTGTAACCACCCAAAGCCCACCTCCATAGGCCTGGTGGTGGCGACAAGCACTGAGGGAATAACTAAGCATGAGGAGGAATTTTCCTACATACCTACACACACACACACACACACACATACACACACACACATCCATCTCGATGAAAAATTACCGAGGGGAAGAGTACAATATGCAACCCAACTATAAAGTAAACCAAGCATGCATAACCTCTAGGGTGTATTAGAGATCGATAGTAGAAACTGAAAAGAAAATGGGAAAAATATATGCCCAACTTGAAATAGGTCCCAACCTGACAAAAATAAAAGAGTAAGCTGATGAGAGATCCCTTATAAAGATCTCCAAGCTATGAACACCACACATGGTCCGATGCACAGAGTATCCCTAAGCTCCTCTGAATTCACCATCGACTTGTCTGTCATCTACAAAAGACATAACAAGTGCAGAAAAATCCAATGTAGGGTTGAGTATATGCATACCTAGTAGGACACCCCATAAGCTAATGGGGAAGTAGTAAGAGATACAAAATTAAAGGAAATATATTAGATGCAAGATATAGTCAAAGAGAATTGATCAACCCAAAAAAAGAGTTAAAGTAACCAAATCCAAACATAAGGGGATAAACATGGTGAGTAGATGAACTAGTCATCAAGTCTTCTCCACCTGTAATAGAAGAGTAAACCCATCCAACCATGAGAAGATAAACACAGAAATCATGTGGCATACCCCACGAGTCTTTGCCTCTCTTGTATGGAGAGTAATCAAATCCAAGGTGTGGATATAGAAGGATATATATATATATATATATATATATGCTCAGTCAAAGGAATCCCAAACAAGACAGTAAAGGGATATCCATCTCTTAATTCAACCCAAGAAGAAGAGTAGCCAATAGTTCCAAAAGATGATCAACTATACCCAGTATCCCATGAATCTTCCAAAAAGTAGGAGTACAAGTCAAGTCACACCTCATCACTGTTCCCCATAGTTGAGGGGCCAAAAACTAAAAGTAGAGGTCCCACACCCTAGTACCACAAGGGGTTCCACTCTGATAGAATATATAGAGGACCCGCAACCATGCTGATGGGGGTTCCACTATAGTGGTCATGAGAACCCACAACCTATCTGATAGGGGAGTTACAGACAGAAGGTATAGGACCTATTCCCATGTCAATGGGGGGGGGGGGTCCACTCTATATGTTGAGTACCCACACCTTGATACAACACCGAGTTCCACTATGGTCATTGAGGACCAACACCCTACCTAGCAGGGGGGTTCTACTCAGAAGTTGAGGACCTCTACCCTAGAATAATAGGGAGACTCCACATTGGTCATCAAGGACTCATGCCCTACCCATTAGGGGGGGGGGGTTCCACTCAGATGTCTAGGACCCATGCGATAGTATAATTGGGGGTTCCGCTCTGATCATCTAGGACCTCTACCCTACCAGGTATGGGGTTCCACTAAAATGGAAGTTGTAGAGGACATGTTCCCATGTTAATGGGGGAGGGGGGTTCTACTCCAAACGTTGAGTAATCTACTACACAATTCTAATATAGGGCATAACATGGTAGTCTATAGTGATATTTCTAGATCAATATTGTTATCAATCATCACCTAAAAAAGCATTGTGACTGGAAAATTTCACATCATATTCTAAAGACAGAATCGAGGAAACCATCACATTCTAAATGAAAGAACACTTAGGATAGGAAACTCATGTGCTAAAATGTGAGTTCAAATGAAGTATATACGGAACCTTGAAGTTTTCTAAATAGAGGTCAAGGGGAATACAGTGTGTGAGGGTCCCCACATGACGTGTGGTCCCAATCCACTTCCTAGTTGTATCATTATCCAAAATATGAATCCAATCTCATGTAGTAGTACATAACATGCAGTTGAAATACATGACATGTCCAGAATAACTGGGACTAGGTTGTGTCATACTAGTTGTTTCCATGTACAGACCATATGTATGTGCACCAGACCCCATGTCTATGTACTCAAGTACGCAGTCATTTACCTAGCTGGGTACTTCCACATGGGTTCCCACTCATGTGATCAATTAAACAAGTTTTACATTTGGGGAAGGGGTACACAAAATGTTGGAGGATTACATGACATTTCATCCTATGTTTATCAAAACCCTATCTACCACCGTTGAGGGGATACACACCGTGTGTTCATCCTTATAAACAATGTGTAGTCAGGTTTTAACCAGATTTTATAGATCCAATTCCCGTAACTAAAATATATTCTTATTCAATTAGATCTGGCCCTATCTCTGCATGAAACATTCATATATGGATGTAGATCATGGATTGTGGATGCATCTCACCAGAAGTTGGCTCCATTGTTCGTCGAAGGTCTCACCATACATTCTGTATGCCACCTTTCCTATCACCACAAAGGATTCTGAATCTGATCATCAAAAAGATCTCACATGCCAAAAACAAATCCCAGATTTTTCCATTCTTCATCAATATGTGATTTGTTTCTTGATATGTCATGGTTTTGAGGGTCTGATCAGGCTCGGTACCACCTGATAATGTCAAACTGGGACAACGAGGTACTACAAGTAATTAATGCATAGAAGAAATGGGATAAAAGAACCTCAAAAAATATTTAGATGATCATTGGCTAAGAGTTCTTGTACCATGATAAAGAAAAGTGACCCGGGATGAGAAACCAATCAAATGAATTATGATTTTAATACTTGGGCACATACAATTGGCCACAATTGGTGCAGATCCAAGAACAATTATGGATCTACTTAATCAATTTAATAAAATTGTATGAATCACCAATTTATGAGTCATATTTATTTATTTTGGATTTTTTATTAATGAACAACATGCCCGCCAATGTGGAAGAGGGATCATTGCATTCGCTACGTCCTGATTTTCTTTGATTCAGTATTTCATTGTCATTCGATGTGATATACCACTAGAAATATGAAAGAGAGATCATTGGAGTTTCCATGATTTTATGGGTTACCGTAGGATTTTTCTAGGATGATGTACTTATAAGAATATTTTAGGTCAAATTAGTTTAATTAACTAAATAAATTAATTAATTAAACCCATTGAACATACTAGCAATAGGAGAGGGATCCAAACTCCCCTCATCGACCCAGTTTAGGTCACACATATGGTAAAAATTATGTTCTAGACTCAACCATGGTATCATATTTTTTATCCATGATTCCTTTTAGGAGTTATTCCATTATATACAAGAATTTGTGCATGAAATATAAAATATATTTAATATTCTTTTAAAATTAATTTCAGGTACACCCAACCTCAGAATCACATGTGGTCTTAGCTCCTAGATCTTGAAATATATATAGAATCATTTCAATGTATTACAAGGAAAAAATAGGGACTCTACATCTCATATTATTATAATCTAACCTTTGATGACATGTTGATGATTTTTCCCTTACCGATTTCATGATATCAACCTGTTTTATGTTTCCATTCCCAAGGTTATGAATATGAGTATTCCCTTTGAGGAGTCTATAAGTGGGTTTATTTTGATTCATTTATATAGAAATGTTGTTTTTTTGTAAAATATGTTGCCTATACAATTGGTACTCAAAGAAACTAAGACTCCCATAATTGGGATTGTGTGTTTATTATGAGATTTAATTTTTAGCTTATGGAAAAAATATAAAACAAAGATATCTTTATCTAACATTATATCAAATATAATTTTTAAAGATTTTTTTTTGAAATGGACCCATAATTTTAGGTTTGGGGAGCCTCATTAAGCATCACATGACCACATTCATACCTTATTCTATGAATGAGGCTACCGAATAATGGTGAGGGCCTCAGCTGCATCCTGAGGATACTATGCTCTTGGTAACAAATGTTTATATAGGTGAACACATATAATAGAAGTAATAAAAAATAAATAATATTAATAAATAATAAAACTAAAAAAATAATAACTTCAATACCTGGTATAATAGTATTGTAAACCAATTCATTAAAGCAGTAAAAAGAGATCCCCACATGTAGTGGATTAATGAAAAAATAACCCAAAGAAAAAAATAATGACAAGGAAAGGAAAAAAAAAGTTCCCAAAGTGTGTCCTAACATTGATTCACTCTATCCTGCTCAACCTAATCAATTTCCCAATACAGAGACCTTTCCCTTATCTGGATCTCTATCCATAGAGTTTTCATGTGCACTAATATTCATATGCATAGTGGGAGCATAAACCCATTAAGACACCACCAACGTGTCCTCAATATAAGTGAAATAGTCATATAAATGTGTATGTGATGAAAGAAATTAAATTCATAAACAAAAAAATAATTCATAGGATCATCATTCACTAACCGGATTTCCATGAAACCTTGACCTACCTACTTTAGTTTCATTCAAGAAGGAATAACCATACAATGTAATCGTAAGCACCAATAACCCACTATTTTCTTATTCAAGGGGAAATTACACAACCATATTCCAAACCAATATCCCAATTGAGAAAATCATTATTAGCACTATATGATCCAACCAACTCACGCATGGTTTACCTCACATCATACATCAAGGTAATCTATATAACTCATGAATTTCCGATGTTCACCCCATACGTGACAATCTTACTCTAGGATATCCCCTAATACCATTCCAAGATAAACCATATCACTCTTAGTTGGATTTTATCATCTTAAAAACCCAAAAATCATCATACCACTTCATTTTATCCTTTATCGATAGATAAAAAAATCTTAGAAGACCAATTACTCAAGTGGACAGTCACGCCCTTATCGATGGTACAAGGCTAATATTTCTTCGTTTGAAGCCACAAAATTTTCTCTTCTAATTTATGGGAAAAAAAATTCAATACAGACCTCACATGGTCATTTTGAAAACACAAGAAGGGCTATTATAGGGCTAAAGAATCACCCATAGGAAAATTAAGGAAAATAATTCTATAAAAGTGTTGTAGAAAGGTGAGGACTTCCTACCTGAAGCAAGACCAAGTTTAATCATAAAAAATTACAACATGAAATAAGGCCAACACACTGAATTAATTAAATCAGCCCCAACATCAGCAAAATTAGGGTTTAAATCAAAATAACCAATAAAAAGAGGAATAAAATGGAATCTAAGTCATATATGACATTATACTTACCATGGAAAGATCACTATAATAAACAAAATATCAATAAGTCAAGAGACGAGGAGGAGGTAGCCAAAATAAAAAAAGGACCTCCTACATACCAAAATGTCGAATGAGGATACAATTAAATTAGTGAGAAGGATTAAAATGGGATTAGGTAAGGGTTACAAATTCATCCTTCATTATAAAATTCCGTTGATTCTAGTTATGGCATGAACCTGAGGTTCACCACATGAAATGGTCTCTAATAGAGGGATACCCTCTTTCCAAAAGCATTCATATCATGAACCTATGGTTCACTCCATAACCCACTATATAAATAACCCAAAAACTCTATTTGAGTATTTCATGATGGAGACCATATAGTTCACACTACGAATACTGACTGTTGCAACATTCTGGCTATAGGCTGGAGCCTTTTTTTGAAAATCAACCATGAGCCATTGTTTACCCCTAAACTGCTAGGAATGATCATGTTAAACATGATTAATTGAAAAATTAAATTGTAACACACTTTAAAAATATATGGGGTGTTATAAAATCCCCCAATTTAGACTTCCCATTCTTGAGAAGTGTCTATAAGGGGTCTACTTTGAGAAACATCATCCATTTCACCAAGATATCCAACACCTACTCCCAAGTATCCACCTAGATGAACCCACACTGCTAAAAAATACAAAAAAATATGGATTGTATATCTTCATAATAACTTTTCACTTATGTCCATAATCCTCACTTATGTGTTCCTTAAATAAAGAATCTTCCTATAAGTTGACACGACCACTATTAATCATATGTATAGGTTTTGACTCATACAATTAGATCTATGACACATAGAACACATCATTCACACATTAATATTGTGGAGGAATAAAGAACCAGTAATCCACCATCCCAATGTACTCTATAATCTCGAACAGACCCACAAACTGTGACACTAGATTTCCCAACTCTCTCAAATATTTATTCCCCAACAAAGGTGACACCTATAAAAACACCAAGTTACGCATGATTAACTCCACGGTTCTTCACCTATATTCATCATATTGATGATTTTGGTTATAATACATAACTAGACACTTTTGTATAAACTGAACCCATTCTTATGTCTCTTACACTAGGCTCAACCCAATCACTATCGACTCACCTACCTAAAATCAACACAGTGGTGACTGATATAGTTCTTCCTCTCATACTGTCTATCTAGCTATGGGTGATATGTTATAATCAGGTTTAGCTATGATCCCATAAACTTCTATAGGACTTTAAAAAACTATAGAATGAAATTAACATCCTAATATGAAATGATACTCATGGGATCTTCATGAAACCATACTATTTCTCACATTCGTAAGAAGTGTGAAACCTTTTTCAGCCAGTCAACCACCACTCACACAAGACTTTGACACCTTGGTGCCTTAGGTAACCTCATAAAAAATTCCATAATCACCTCATCTAAAGTCCATATTGTAACATGACTAGGATGAAGTAATACAACTTGTCCCTAGTGCTTCACCTTTAAATTCCAATAGGTACGAAAATGAGTGAAAAACCCAGCAACTTCTTTCTTTATTTCTGGCCACCAGAAATGAAATTTCATATACCAATATATCTTCATCAGTCCCAGTTGAACCACCCACTATGATGTGTGAGATTATCTCATAAAATCTTCCCTCATTTATATGGGAACCAGTACATTTCCATCTTCATAAATCACCATATTCCCCATTGAGGACCATTTTGGAACAAGATCATCTTCTATCAAGTTATCTTGAATCAACAACAAATCTAAATCATAATCATACCAAGACATTACTAAATCCACTAATGAATACTTCACAATCATGGTAGCATAGGTCCCCACCCCTTGATCCTTGAATATACCCACTTTCGAACCCACTATGAAGGTGACATGCTTTCACTCTTCTTATTATGTTTGTTTACCCATTTTCTATGATTTTATATTAAGAGAATATATAAGTACATTACATTTTCCTAGGAATACACCATCTCAAAGTAGAACATCTTCAATCATTGTACCCAACATATATATTTTAGTTTATATTCCCGCTTAAAGAAGATACATCAAAATCGTTTGTGGTCTGTGTATATAAAAAATATCTCATTGAAGAGATAATGATTCCAATAGTTCAAATCAAGGACCACCATAGAATACTCCAAGTCTTGATTCAGGTAGTTCAACTTGTGGGGTCATAGATGAGGATACCCATAAGTAACTACCTAATCTCACTACACCAAGAAACCCAAAAAACCAATGCATACCACATCATAATAGGCTATATAAAAATTTCTGTACTTTTGAAGAATCAAAATTGGATTGGAAATAAACCTCATTTTTAACACCTATAAAAAATCACCACACAAATTCATCTATTAAAACTTCACTCACATCCTAGTAATCCCAGTCATAGGAATTTTTATGTGAGATAAATATATGATAAATTTATTTCAATACCTGAATAACTAGAGGAAAGTTAGTACCTTAAACACATTTCTAGGATACACCAACAAAATATCTACCTACACCCATTTCAGATCAATAGATATTCCAACCTCATAAATGAAATTAAAAATAAAATGTTACTCTGGGTTATAAAGGTGGCACTTAAAGAAAAAAATCACAAATATGATCCAGATGGTGTGAGCCCATAAAAATCTCAAGAATCATGGAATATGACTCTAGTGTTTGTGAATACACAAAAATATCTTCAATAAATACCATAATAGAGGATTCTAGATAATGGTGGAAAAATAATTTCATGAAAACCATAAACACTAACAATACATTTTTTAGATTTAATGACACCACATGACACTCAAACAACTTGTACCTACTCTTGAATCCTATATTTGGAATATCCCCATACCTGACCCACAACTAATGGTAGCTTGATCATAGATTATTCTTAGAGAAGCATTAAGACAATTTCAACTTGTTGAAAAATTTACTAATTCTTGGAAGTGGATAAATTTTCATCACGATGAATTGATTCAATTTTTGTAAATCAATGCATATTCATAGGATTACATATTATTTTTTAGAAAATAAAATTGGGGTACCCCAAAGAGAAGTGCACGGGAAAATAAATGCCTTAACCTCCATGTCATAAAATATATTTCATCTCATTCAGTTTCATTCAATTGGAGAGGATCGATATAGGTTTATCACCTATCATGAGTTTAATTTCAAAATTAATACCCATTTTAAGAGGGAGTCCTAATAAACCCTCTAGAAATATATTCTAGTAACGATCCACAATAGAAGGTAAAATGGTGGGATCTATAACCCATTCTACATCAAGAACCATACCCTCTAACTATATTGTGATGAACCTAATTTATTTAAGGTATGGACATACTATACTTTCCTCTAGGTTCCATTCCATTGTAATAACATACTTCTTTATCATTGGGAAGTTAAAATTCACCCAACTCTGAAAATAATTAATGTAGGATTTAAAACACATCAACCAATCAATACCAAAAAAACATCCAAGATGGCCATTTCTAAAATCATAAAATCCATCATATTTTTATAACCTCCGACCACTATGGGAAATTCTGGGAACCTTTGAATATGATGTACCCTATTCCCGAGATTTTTATAGAGAGATAACAACTAGAGGGAGAACTTCATTAACATTTCAAAAAAATCATCAACTTAGGATGATATAAATATGGGAGGGGATCCTGTTTGAAAAAAAGTAGTATAGAGTATCAACATAACCAAAATCATACCTCAAAATATCTAAGTTCCATCTCCGTTGTTTACTAGAACCAATTATAATGTATAAACACAAGAAGACTTATATCAATTATCTTTCCCCTATGATCCCTATCTCCCTAGGGAAACCATACCCTATAGATCTTGAAAAATCTACTTATATTGAAATCAACATCCTACTCATTGACCAAACCTCCCTGAAAATACTGACTATCTAGTTAGGGACCTCCTGAAAAATCCTTTGAGGTCTATGCCTATCTAAAAAAACTTCTGAAACTCATTTATGGAAACCTTGAAAAAAACCACTAAAGTTATACCTTATTTCCAAACTGAAGGAACTCTACCAAAAGAATAATATAACACCAACTAAAATGTCCACTCTCCATGCACTGATGACAGTAAGGCAAACCTTCCTTTGTAGAGGGAGATAAATAATCTCTATCTTATTTTTACTGATTCAGACCACCATAGAGAATTTCATCTGACATCCACTTATTTTCTCTTTATGCAGCACTCACAACACCACTAAAAAGTCCACTCATCATCCCACATAAAATAGGAAGAAGACTTGTCATCATTTCCTCCTCAAAACCTTTCTCGATCATGAGTGCATGGAGAAGAATGTTTGGGTTAGATATATTGTTGAAGATCCTATCCTAGAACCTTATCTCAGGACACCAAATTATTTAAAACCTTTGGGACTTTTGGGCATTATTTTTATCTAAAATAGGGTAAAAACACAAAACTCCACAAAACAAGTAGTGTAACAGGTTACCAACACCCCTCCCTACCGAAGATCTACAATCTCTTATGTTCAATCCAATCCCAATGCCTCTGAAATGAAATAATAATAAAATAGTCCCATAATTCCCTCATATATTGGTATCTCATGCCTCTTTACCTGGATCATTACACCACACCACATTCTAAAATTTCCCTAAAGAATCAAAGAATCTAACTTCACCCTCCACTCATTAGGAGTCTCTATTGGCACAAAAATTTCACCAATAATATCAATATAACACTACACATCATAAAGGAGTTCCATTAAATATAATTTTATATGTGTATGAAAATAAAAATATTGAATAAAATAAATAATATTATGTATTCCCTTATGAACCCCACTATTAACTGGTACCAACTGAAAAAACCGATAATGAAGTATCTCAAATTCATAAACAGTTGGGGAATCTACCAAATCATGCTCATAAACACCATCCTGTACATTTTGAGGCCTAGTAGAAACATTACCCATCTCATAAAACTACTGACTTGGGTACCTTTGTGGAATTATAGGATGTTGTCTTGATGGATTCTCTGAAATAAAAATTTGGGACTTAGATTCACATTTAATGGAACAATTTTTTTAAAAAATTAAGAAAATTAATAGGTGGATACATAATAATACAAAATAACACTCTAATGCTCTACCCTAACAACCAACCCTAAATAAATATATCTACCCAAGGCCTAAGGACACATCATGGTACCTGTACATTAGTCATAGTCACATATACATAAAAAAAAGTTCACAACATGCTCAGATTAAGTTTATTACATGTCACTAACGATATATTTGGGAAAACACTAAATATATAATTTTTTCATATAATTAATTTAAACATCTATCAACCTTGGAAAAATAGGCACATAAAATGTGATCCTACATGCCTATCCATAATGTATGATCTCAACCACTCTTTCTAATTGAACCAAGATAAAATATCATAAAATGTAACCATATAATACCAAGCAATAATAATATGAAATCAAATATCACAATCTATAAAATCAAATACACTTATCCAATAAATAAAAGGTCTGCTTAATAGGTGCTAACAAGTAACAATCTTAGATCCCCTAACCAAGTCCTTCCCATCCTATCTCTATTATACCAAACCTCAAAAATGAAAAAAATAAACAGGCATATGATGAAACATTATAACACCCTAATCGAAATCCCCTGGTCTAATCAAGATAGGAACATGATCTTATGTGTGACTCCTTGTATGAAAGAGGATTATAAATATCTTTGAGGGTCTGGGTGACATTGTGGGGAGACTATAACCTTAGTAATAAATGTACATCAGAGTATACACATACAGCAAAGGTAGTAGAAAATAAATAAAAGTATTAAAAAAGAAAAAGAAAAAATAATAACACTAATACATGCTATATCAACATGGTATACCATGTCATTCATGCGGTAAAAATGGACACAACATGATATTGATCAATATACAAAAATAACCAAAAAACAAAATAATGGCGAGGCATGGAAATAAAATATCCCAGAATGTATCATGATATCAGCTCAATCCACCACACTATACCTTCTCAACAGACCGATGCAGGGACCTTTCACCTAGAAAAATCCCTGACCATATATTTTGTATATGTATCATGATTCTCATGCATGATGTGAGCATATACCAATTATAACACCACAAATTAATCCTTTAAATAAGTGAATAAGTCATATAAAAGTGAGTGTGAGGAGTGAAAGTAAATTAATAAATAAACACACAATCCACTAGGTCATCGGGTGCTAACTAGGCTACAAAATATCCATACCTACCTGCTTAGGCTCCATAACGGAGGGAATGGTCATTATATCGCGTCATAAGTTACAACAACCCACTCTTTTCTTACTCATGGGAAACTCAAGAAACCCTATCCTAGGCCAATATCTCACTCATAGTATACTTTTTCATCACTATAGTACTACCCATCTCACTCATGTTTATCCTTACATCACACGTCAAGCTAATACATATCACTCATGACAAGCCCATGTCCATCTCAGACTTGACAATATCACTCATTGACATCCCCTAGTACTATTCCAAGCTTAACCAAACCACTCATGTTTATCCCAAAAAATTTATAGAACCCAAAAAACATCACATCACTTCATTATATCCATTCTTAAGACTAAATGGAACATTACGAGCCCAATTATGCACATAGAAAACCCTACTCTTATCAATGTTATAAGCTCGTGTTCATCTACTTCAAGGAACAAAACTCATACTACCCCTCTAAGGAATAAAATACATCGATAAATTCCTAACTTGGTCATTTTTTACACCAAAATAAGTGTTCTAATTGGGAAAAAACACACCCACATGTGAATCAATGTATAAAATTCTATACAAGTGTCGTAGAATGGAAATGATTTTCTACCTCAAGCATGGAGAATATTAATCATCAATAATCACCACTATAAATAGTACCATCACACCAAATAATTTAAATGTGCCCCCAAATCACCCAAATTATGGTTTATATCAAGAGATCCAAGAAAAATAAGAAGTAATAGGCATATAAGGATTAGAAGATGTTAAATACACTAAGATAATACCACTACGATGAACAAAACTTGAATTCATAAATAGAAGAGGATAGGGGAGACAACACCATCAAGGGGGAGTTCATAATACCAAAATACCATGTGAGGGTTGAAGGGAATGTGGGAGAAGTATTAATGGGAGTTTAGGGAAAATTTTAAATTTTATCAATAATTAAAATTATCATAAGAGGCAATTCATGGTGTGAACCTACGGTTCACCACATGAACCACCACTAATAGAGGGCCCCCTTTCTGATAAGTATTCAAAAAATGAACATAATGTTGAAACTGTGAATCACTATAGGAATCACCCTGGCTACTGTACCTCAACATTTCACATCGTGAACTATTTGGTTCACACCTTGAATGTTTCCCACTATAGCGTTCCTACAATAGGATCAAGTCTGTTTTCCAAATAAATCAACCCATAATCCACTCTTGAACTCTCAAAAAACTATAAGAGATCATGACAAACATGAATAGGTATAAAAATTAAATCATAACACTCCTTAACATCCCATGGTATATTACAAACTCTCCCTCTAAGGCCTTCTCATCCTCATGAATTGTCTTTAGTGGTCTCTACTATGAAAATATAACCACTACGCCTAGAATATTAAACTACCACTAACATGTCACTTCCTAGATATTCCCGTGGTTCCACAAAACATGATCAAGAGTAAATATATTTACACTTAGTTCCTTGTTACTTTTTTCCTTGATCAATAGTAGACATTCCTCAAATGAAGAATCTTACTCTATCTTAACATCACCAATATAAATCCCATGTAGGGAACATATCATACTTCAAGGTATGAGATACAAGAAACACATCATGAATAATTTAATCTCTTAGAGGAATATACAACCAGTAAGCCACCATACCAATCCATTCCACTACCTTTAATAGACTGACAAAATAAATCTATAGCTTTCTATGCTTCTTCAAACATTAATTGCCCAACCTAGGTGACACCCACAAGAACACCCGCTCACCCATGAAGATATACAAGGGTCATCACCTTTGGTTTGCATAGGAATGTTTCTTACACTGAGTGGTAACCAACCACTTTTGAAGGATTTCCCAGGCTGCTTCTGGTCACCTTTGTTATGCCTTTTTTCTGCTTCCCCATTTTAAACTTTTTTCTAATGGAAAAGGAAAAATCATCTACGCTGAAAAAACCCATATAAATTATTTATTAATTCTAAAAAAATATTGATAAATAATCATTTTATTAGGTTGTTTTGTAGCACTAATATATGATGATTTTATTTTTAGCTTTCATAAAGATCAACTTTATCATAGGTATGTCTAACTCTGATAAAAGGGGTAGAGTGATAGAAGCTATATATATATCACTATGCTAGATATAATAAAAAAATAAAAACCAATCTAAATTGAAGTAATTTAATAATTTAATATAATAGATATTATATTTACAATGTACCATTATTTGAAAACAAATATTAAATTAATGAATTTCAGTAAAATAAAATTACATTGATGTCAAATTGACATCAAAACAAAAAATATTACAACAAATAAAAAACAAAATCTCTTATAGTAATCCCAATCCAATGATCAAACCAACCTCATACACAAATTTCACATGTCAATAAAAAAACAATATTTATTTTAATAATAGTGCATAAAAAATAAAAACAAATTATAATTTCAATGTTTTATAATATGTGTAAATTTTTATTTGGTATGATATATGTGGTCACTCCCTACATGTCATAAATTAATTATTATGTGTTGTTATAAATTATCATGATGATTCAAGTGTGTTTTATTGGTTTTGAGTATGTGACAAGTAATTTGAATTAAAATATAAAAACTAAATAGAAAAAACAAACTTTAAGTCATATTGGTTACACTATTTTTTAGATCGATGGAAAGATAATTACTACACATCATAAATGAATCACATATCTTTTCCCCAAAGTATCAATTTATTCTGAGGTTGTTTTCTCAATTTTGAGTATGTGACATGCAGTCTGATCTAAAATGTTACTTTTAATTAAAAACACACACTTTCAATCATACTAGACACCCCAAGTGTCAGATTGATGTGTGATTAATTCTAACACACCAAAAATAAATCACGAATCATTTTAAAAAATAATCAATAAAATATAAGTAATTTTTTACAATTTTTGAGTTTTTCACACACGTTTTGATCTAATATTTCACTTTTAATTGAAAACACACACTTTCAGTAATACAAGTAACACTGTGTGTTATATTGATTGATGATTAATTCCTACATGTGACAACTGAATTAAAAATCATTATCTCATATTAATATGAAACAATGAATATGTTTTCTTTGTTTTGAATATATTACATGGGTCATGACACGAACCAAGATGGGGCTAGAGCTACAACTACCCCAAGGCCACCTCCGTAGGCCAGGGGTGGCAATATGTATCGAAGGAATAACTAACTCAGGGAATACTTTTCCTATGTACATGTATTCACACACACACACAACTCACTTCAAAGTGTAGAGGTAAAGAAGAAAAGACTCAACACTTCTATAAGGTAAACCTAGCATGAATGAACCTCTAGAAAAAACAAAAGTATATTACTATAGTCTGAAAAGTAAAGGAAAAAAATACATGTCCACCTAGAAATGTGTCCCAACCATATATAAAACTGGAAAGCATAAATAGTTGAGGGAGACCAGCTCTTGAATCCCAATCTATGACCAACATATGTGGCCCAAGAACCTATTATCTCTAAGATCCTCTAAAGTCATGGTCAACCTATCCTTCGTCTAAAAAAGACACGAGTCCTGCAGGGAAAGCCCATGTAGGGGTGAGTATAAACATACATTGTAGGATGCCCCAAAAACTAAAAAGGGAGAAATAAGAGATACAAGAAGAAGATAAATACAACAGAGAGAACAAGGTATAATGAAAGAGTATAGTTCAACCCAAAAAATATTGAAAGTAAGCTTGTCCAATAACAAGGGGATAAACATGGTGAGTAGATGAACTACCCATCAAGTCATTTACACCTATCGAAGGAGAGTAGACTCATCCAACCATGGGAATCTAAACAATGAAATCACGTGGAATACCACATGCATCTTAACCTCTCCTTGAAGGAGAGTATCCAAATCCAAAGAGTGAATACAGAAGAAGGATATATATATATATACATATATTCCAAATCAAAGAATCCCAAATGAGAGAGTAAGGGGATCTCTATCTCACTGCTTAGTCCGAGAAGAAGAGTATCCAAAAGTTCCAAAAGTACAACAATTATGCTCAGGATCCCACAAATCATCCCTAAACACACAATTATAATTAAATCATTCACCACACCTTGATAAAATGCACTTTTGGTAGCACTGACTCACTCACACAGTTTTAGGTCACATCATAAAAACACGTCTTGGTGGGGAAAATATTCCACATCCTTAAGAGTCAAAATATATGTGAAACCACATCTCATAACTGTACCACATAGTCTATGGGCTACAAATTCAAGGTATAGTACCCATGACCTATATAATAGGAATGATCCACTCTGATTGTCGATGGAGGATGCATGCCCTGCCTAGTAAGAGGGTTCAACTTCAATGGTCGAGGACCCATGCCCAGCCTAGATAGAGGGTTCCCTTCTAATTCATTGAGGACCCAAACCCTGATACTGTAAGAGGGTTACACCTATTAAGTCAAGAACCCCTACTAAACCCATCCATAGGGTTTTACTCTAATAGTCATTGAGGACCCATGCCCAACCCATCTAGAGGGTTCTACTCTAATAGTTGTTTAGGACCCATGGCCAAACCTGCTAGATATTTCCACTCAGTAGTCTGTAGAGGACCCATTCTATGCTCTCCTAGATGGTTCCACTATAGAATCCATTTAGGACCCATTCCTACCTAAACTAGTGGGTTCTACATGGGAGTAAGCAACTGGTGATCCTTCCTAAGAACTTCCGTCATCGGGGTCACCTCAAAAGGTGTCATTCCTAGAAAATTTCACATCGTATCTCAAAATACAAAAATGAGGGAACCATCCTGTTTTACCTAGAAAAATACTTAGGATGGGCCACCCATGGTCCAAAATTTGAGTTCAAATGAAGGAGATATCGAAATTCTAAGTTTCAAAAAAAGGAAACTAGGTGTAAAAAACATGTGAGAGGACCCACACAACATGTGGCCCCACTTAATAGCCTAATCTTGCCTCTGACTAGTACAAATATTCATTACATGTTGTATTACATGCCATGTAAGTGGCCTACATGGAATTTCCTATCTAAACAAGACCAGGTCTAGGTGCTGCATCCTGTGTACGTGTACATGGTCGTGTGCCTAACCCAGTGTATCTCCACATGGGTTCCTATCCGTGTGAATCTTCACACATGTTTTAAAATAGGGAAATATTATATGGTGTGTGAGGGGGACTACATGTCATGTAATCCTTATGTTTTTTCATGCCCTAGCCGACGACACAGGAGGGGAAACACATCGTTTATACTTTGCTAAACACGACGTGTAGTTGGGTTTTCACCAGAAAACATAGATATGACTTTTGTGCATGAATCTATCAACAATGATTAAATTATGACCTTAAATATAATAAAAAAGGGGTATATGATGATGAATCATCGATCTAGGATGTTTTTTATTGGAAAATGGCTTCCAGACATCAATGTGGGTTTCACCTCTCATTCTGCATACTACCATAATTACGATCATTGAGTTCTTTATGTTTAATGAATATATCAATCATCCTAGACTCCCAACGATATTATATATATTACATTCTTTTTAATATATTTATATTTCATCTATAAAACATGATTTTTTGGTTATGATTGAGCTCAGTACCTTTTGACAAAGCTGAACAGGGACTGTGGGGATCTAATTAGTGATGAACACAAAGCAATGTGGGATAAAATCACCACAAAACAATGTTTAAACAACATTGGACAACATTTATTATACAAGGATCATGAACTAAGATTCTAGAGTTATAAAAAAATGAATATACCATGTAATTTTTCTACATGGGCACATGATGAGTCTACAACTGGAGTAGATCCACAGAAATGGGTGAATCTAATCAATCATTTAATATAAGGGAATAAAAACAAAAAAATATGAGTCCTAGCTTGATTAAGGATTGATCAGCGATAAAGAACATGTTTTCCAATGATTTGGAAGGATCCATCAAAATTTCCGTGTCCTGGTCTAATATGATTCAGAGTTCCATCATCATTCGTCGTGAAATGCCAACATAAGGGGAAGGAGAGATCTTGTCAGAGATTGCAGAAATATGATCCAACCCTTGAAAATTCACTATAATGATATATTTATAAACATATTAGCAGTTAAAATGAATTTATTAATTAAATTAAATTAAATAATTAATCCACTTAGATGTACTGCTAGTAAGAGAGGGGTATGAACACCCCACACCAACTCATTTTATTTCACACATAGGGAAAAAATAGTGTTCCAAACTCAACCATACTCCCGGATTTCTGATATGATCAACCAATGAAGAGTTTTTTTGTTTTCTTTAAGAATATTTATGCACTTAATATAAAATATATGTAATATTTTTATAAAATTAATTCTGGTGACACCATGCCTCAGAATCAAATTCCATCTCAGTTCCTAGCTCTAGAAATATATATCGAAATATTTCAAAGTCTTATAATGGATAAAATAGGTCTCTACATCATTCCCCCCTTCGAGGTTTTCATCCTAGAAAATCAAAACTGGGAAAAAAACATAGGATATTGAGCCCGTACTTGGATCTCCAAGTCCCAGGAACTTTATTGTATACTTCAATGTTCCTACAAGACATGAACCAAATGGATGATCCATCCATGAAGGGTCCACTCCTACCAATCCTTGATCTCCACTGAGTGCTTTGAAAAGGTGTCTTGGTCCATGATGTCTACCTCAACCTAGTAAATGAAGTGCATGGGTTCATGCACATATCTCCTCATTTGTGACACATGAAAGAAATATTGCACTCTCTCCAGCTATGGGGATATGTTGAGCTGGTAGGAAACCTCACCAAACCTCTATATGATCTCGAATGGCTTAATGAACCATGAGGATATCTTGTCGTTCCATCCAAACCACCCCAATCCGCATCATGGGGAGACTCGAATGAAAATGTGGTCTCCATAATTAAACACCAAGGTCCTATGATGATGATATATGTAGGATTTATATCTAATATGGTCCATACTCATCCACTCAAGGATGACCTGGACTTTCTCTATTTTCATCTGCACCAACTCTGGTCTCACTAGAGATGACTCTCTAATCTTACACATGGATAACCTACAAGGTATCATGTACAAGGGATCAAAAGGCTATATATTAATGGCAGAGTGGTAGCTATTGTTGTACACAAAATCTACCAAGATATGGTGATACTCTGATCTCTGACTGAAGTCTAACACACATTCCATTAGCATATCCTCTTTCACATTGACAGTGCGCTGGGTCTGCCCATCAGTCCATGGGTGAAAGTCTATACTCATTCACAATTTGGTCCTAAATTCCCCCCACAATACTCTCTACAATGATGAAATAAAATGTGCATCACGATCAGAGACAATCATCTAGAGAACCCCCTGAAGGTGAATGATCTCCCATATGTAAAACTATCATAGACACTCCACCAAACTCTTCTCCTAGATAGAAAATAAGTGCACTGACTTCACGAGTTAGTCAATTATCACCTAGATGGTGTCGTGACTCTTCACTATGAGTGGAATCCCTATGAAATAGTACATGGATACGTTATCCCACTTCCACTCTGGAATCTCAAGGGGCTACAATAAACCTTCTAAAACTTGGTGCTCAACCTTTAACTATTAATAGACAAGGAACAGAGAGATGAACTCATCTATGCTTCATCTCAGACCAGACTCCCAAAAATTCCATCGAATGTTCCTTTATATCTTTCCCATAGAAGGATGTATAACCAGGGGAGAAGTGTCGAAATCTGGCATCACCTCCTTTCACAATGTGACTAAAAAAAATGTTCACCACTAGACCAAGATGACGTGATTCTCTCATTCAGAATATCCATCTAGTGATTCTCTTGTAGATATTTTATCACATAAGACCTTGATGTCAATGTATCCTCTATAGGAATTTCCCAAATTCTTGAGAAGTGAAAGATTCAACACCATCAAAAGAAGAAAAATTGTTCCCTCATTCTCCACCATGATCAGTTACAGGGAAGATAACTACTCTAAAGACTCTTACACTAAGAAATCTTGGGACATACTATTAAGGGAATCCTCTACAATGTTTCCCTTCCCTAGAGTATAAACTATATCAATGTCTTAGTCCTATAGAAACTCCAACCAATTTCACTGTATCAGGTTCAGTTCTCTCTATGTGAATACGTACTTGAGACACTGGTGGTCTAAGTAAACCAGAATGTGCTCCCCCAGAAGGTAATGCCTCCACATCCTCAATGAAAAAACGACTACTACCAGAATTAGGTCATGATTTAAATAGTTATACTCGTGGGGACTCAACTTCCATGACCTGTGTATAATAACTGACTATTATTGCATCAAAAATCAACCAAGATCATATAATGAGGCACCAAAATACACTACGAACTCAAAGCCTTCTTCTGGCTGTCTCAATATTGGAGAACAGTATATCTTCTTCCTTAACTCCTCAAATGACCTTTGACACTACTTAGGCAAGGTAGATGATTTTTTTTCATGTCTGGGTGATCAAAGGGGCTATGATTCTTGAGATATCATCCAAAAACCTCTTGTAGTACCCCACTAAGATAAGAATTCTCTTCACATATGACACATTTTTGGGGGTCTCCAAAGCTAGCACTACTTATATCTTCACTAGATCCACAACTAAACAACGATTATTGTTGACATGCCCTAGAAATTGAACCTCATGTATCTAGAACTAACACTTCAAGAGTTTCCCATAAATCTAGTGCTATCAAACCAATTCTAGGACCATACTCAAGTGCTATGCATACTTCTCCTTTATTTTAGAGTAGATGAGTATGTCTTCTATGATGACAATAACAAACTAGTCTATGTATGTTTGGAAGCCTCGGTTTATCAAATCCATAAAAAATGTGGGAGGAATTTATCACACCAAAGGGAATCACTAGGAACTCATAGTGTCTATAGTTTCATAAGAATGCTAACATTGGAATATCAACCCAAAAAACCCATAAATGGTGGTAGATAAACCTGAGATTTATCTTCGAGAACCATCTCATGCATCGTAATTGATCAAAGTTGTCATCAATCCCCAGCAAGGGGTACTTGTTCTTTATTGTGGCCTAGTTTATGTGATAATAACCCATGAAAATTCCTAATCTCCCATCCAATTTTTTCACAAACAACACTAGTTTTTCATATGGGGACACACTGGGCCTATTGAAACATTTATCTTGAAGGTCCTCCAACTATAATTGCATCTTCCAAAGCTTTGTAGGTGCTATTCAATATGCTTTAGAAGATATAAGAGTGGTCTTGGGGTGTAAGTTGATGCAAAACTCCATCTCCCACCTCAAAGGTAGTCCCATAAAATCCTTAGGGAAGACTTCCATGTAATCCCACAATAACTATATGAACATGTATTCTTGAAGAGCCATATTCTTATAAGGATATACATTCCAACTGATGGGTGATAGGATACAACCTTCTTCTTGAAAATCCAACTTTCCCTACCATGAGGTATCTCTGACTAGAAAAGAAGAATCTTTTCCAATCAGTGCATAAAAATCCAACTTTTCTATGGTGGTAGTCCATCGGGGCTTAGAGCATGGAAAAAAAATACATACCCAGGATGAAATCATAGGGTTACATCGTGAAGACCAAAAGGTCCCACATGAACCTCTCTCCTAAAAGCAATAGATTTCACTACTGATGGATGAATGATATAGAATAAGAATTCCCTATATAATCTTGAAGACAAAGATTTTATACTAGAACATCAACTTGGAGATCCAACTCTCACACCGGGAGTATAAAGATAAAGCAATATCTGGAAACTACGTCTACTATTACTGAAGAAAGTGTAGAATAAACATAGATCATAACCTGAATCATATTGTGTGTTGCAGGGTTATAATACCCCAAAGTCTACAGTTGTACACAACCTCAACCTTCAGCTCCCTGATACTAACATAGGAAGCTCAGTGGTGGCGGTGGAAGGATATCATGAAGGCGTCCACCACTTATAACTCCTCTTACTCCTATTATAGATTCGCATCCCTAAGGACCACCCTGTCCATGCTTGGGAGATCCTAGATCATGGTGCTTCCTCTACTGAGGTGGTCCATCATTATATTCTTGTAATACTCAGAACGATTGGTTGTGTAGTCCCACACCATGGGACCTCGACCATCACAAGTAACTCACTTCACCTCTCTGAGCTTCCATGGTGCTCCATGCTGTCATTGACCATGCGCCGAATTCTTATCATGAGAGGATCTCCCGCACCGAGATCTTGGTGCCCGATGTCTGCTAGCTACTAGAAATAACTTTGATCTGCTGCACCAACTATTTCTTCAGCTATCTGGAATCCATATAAAAAAACTCTTTATCACCAATGGCCTCACCAACACCTCAACATATGTGGGGATGCACAAGGATACAATGCTGGTTCAGATATCTCTATAGAGTCCCTGTTCAAACTTATGTTCTTAGAAGTATCCATCCCATATCATGTTAAGAGTGTAACATTTAAGGTCTGTGGTCATCATTGTGTACTCTTCCACAGTCATCCATTCATGTTGAAGCTCTAAAATCTCATGGATATGGAATGAGAACAAGAAAGAGGGGTAATAATCCTCATGAAATAGATGTTGGAAGTCATCGCATAAGAGTGTTAACTCATCATGCATTTATGTAACTAGTCTCCACTAATTCCTAGATGCTCTATGGAAAAGGATGGTTTCCAGTGACACCATCTGATCCATCATATTCTAAAAAAGTCTGAAGATATACACCACTGACTCTATCCAGTCCTCTATTGCCTAAGGATCTGGATCGCTACAGATCCCTAGCAATATCTATTTCTAGAACTCACATAGTGCTTCAAGCTTGCACACATTCTCAAAATGATCTATTATGATGATATAATTCTTTAAATGTGGATGTTCTACTACCTACCCACCTAGATGAAGGGGGTCATGAGAAAGAACCTGAACTGAGGCCTCGTCGCTCATAGGGTCTTCGACATAAACCAGAGCTACTATCTCGACTGGATGTCATCTTAGAGGCATACTGAATGTTATCAAGGAGCAATATGGTTAAATGAGCACATATATACATATCAACAACAATGGGGAGATTAATCATAAAGGAAAGTCAACGAATCAATCCTATACAATGCATGTACCGTTAATCGCTATAACAAATGTCTCAACATGATGAGTCAACATGCAGGTAGTCAAGGTCCTGGTGAATAGAAACATCGGTCGTCGAACCATCGCTAAATTTATGGGCCTAAGAGCTGCACTTGAGAACTATGAAACTGTTTCCCTAAACCAAACCAATCCTATTCAAGGGAATACATCCAAAAAAAATCATATGGGATGAACTTACTTGGATTCCAATCTTTCACAACCCAACCCAATCTAGGGCTAAAGCTGCAACTACCCCAAGCATGCTTTCATAGGATAGGAGGTGGCGACAAGCATTGAAGGTATAACCAACTTAGGGAGGCCTTTTCTTAAGTACCTATATTTACACACACAACCAACTCAATGCAAAGTGTAGAGGAAAATAAAAATTATTCAACACTTCTATAAAGTAAAAAAAGCATGCATGAAGCTCTAGACAATACAAAAGTACGGTAGTGTAGATTGAAAAGTAAAGGGGAAAAATACAAACAAAAATAGATATGTGTCCCAACCTAATAGAAAACAATAAATTGTAAAAAAATGAGAGATCCCGGCTCCTGAATCCCATGATAGGACCACTATACATGGTCTAAGAACCCAGTATCTCTATGTTCATCTAATTTCATAATAAACCTTTCCATCATATGTATAATACAAGAGTCATGTGGGAAAATACCATGTAGGTTTGAGTATAAACATACCCAGTAGGACGCCCTGAAAGATGAAGGGGGGGGGGTAGTAGGAGATACAAGAGGAAGAGAAATATTTAAGATAGCACAAGTTATAGAGAAATAGTACAAATCAACCCAATAAAGAGTGAATGTAAGCTTGTCCAAACAGAAAAGGCTAAACACAGTGAGTATATGAACTACCCATCGAGTCTTTTCCACATATTGTAAGAGAGTAGACTCATCCAACCATGAGAAGCTAAAAAAAGGAATGTGTTATACCCTGTGTGTCTCACCTCTCATGGAAGGAGATTAAAAAAATCAATGGAGTGGATATATAAGAAGGATATATATATATATAGGATCATTCAAAGAATCCCAAACGAGAGAGTAATGGAATCTCCTTCTCACAACTCAGCCCAATAAGATGAGTATCCAGTATTCCCAAGAGTCTAATAATGATTCTCAGTATCCCACATGTCTACCCTAAACACAAAAGTCCATGAAATCATTCACCACAACTTGATACTATCTTTTTTGGGTGGAACTGACATTCCCGCATGGTTTTAGGCCGTTTCACAAATATGTGTCTTGTTTCGGAAAGAATTCCTCTTCTTGTAAATCCAAATCTATATCATGCCACATCTTGTCGCTATGTAGCATAGTCAAGGTCCCAAAAATTATAGGTAAAAGACCCATTCCCTGTACAGTAGGAGGGCTCCACTCTCATAGTCAATGGAGGACCCATCCCCTGACCACCAGTTTGGTTCCACTCTAATGGTTGAGGAACCAGGCCTCTCCCACTACGAGGGTTCCACTCTGAGTTATCAAGGACCCATGAACTAATACCACATGAGGGTTCCACTTGGGAAGTCGACGACCCATGCCCATCCTAGCTGGAGGGTTCCACTCTAATAATCATCAAGGACCAATGCACAACCATGATAGAGGGTTTCACTCTGGAGTTTATAGAGGATCCATTCCCAGACTGACTGGAGGGTTTCACTCTAGAAGCCATCCTTGACCCATGCCTAGCTCAACTAGAGAGTTTCACATGGGAGTAATCATCTAGTGATCCCAAATGATCACACATGTACAAAACTATTCTTATCATCTCCCTTTTAACGTCAGTTCCTTAGAATCAATGTGAAAATATTTGAAATTTGCTTTTGCACATTGGTTATACAAGAACCGATGTTGGAAAGAATTTTTCATAGGTTTTTTTGAATTAATTCTTATAGAACCAATTTTCAAAACCATTTTTTCTAGTTTTTAATATCAGTTTCAAATAACACATGTTTAAAATTGATTTTTCACATCGTTTAATAAATAACCGATGTCAAAATCAATGTAGATGTCTTTATAACTTCAGTTCTTAAATAACCAACAGTATAAAGATTTTATTTTTTATCTCTATATTTTTGGTTATTAAATAACCAAGGTTAAAAATAAATTATAATTTTTTTATTAAATAACTAATGTTATAAACATTAATTTTTATATTTATTAAATCAGTTATGTCAAAACCAATGTTATAAACCTTTTAAAATTTTATGAATTGGTGACAGAATCATTTCATAGTATTTCATTCACATGAATTAAGCCTTCATTTATCTCATGAGGAACCCCTAAATCAATCATTTCTTTTATTTTTAAGACATAATTATGTCATTATGATCTTTATAGAACCTTAGGATACTTCGGCCAGATCGTTGTGCATCGAAGATAGGTCTTCTCATCTCTTTAGTAATCCTCACACATTATCATTTATCTCCTTCCGGTTGTTCCTTAGTATTTAATCCATAACCCTTGTTTGTTCGATTTGGTGGAGTCTATTATCACATTACCATCTTCATACACCATCTAGTTTCATCGGTTTCATCATTATTCATTCGAGTAGAGATTTTTTTATCTCCAACTCGCTTGAATAAAGTTATATAGTCACAATATCTATTAGGAATTGTTTATATTTTATCATTATCTTGATCAATTAAATATGGTAAGATGATTTATTGAGTAATTTCATGATCAAATTATTTTATGAATTCTTTTTTTGAATCATTTTGGTGTTATTCAATTAGGCGGAAGAAAACCATGTTAATGTGTACCAATAGCTGATTCTTTGTTTAAACTATCTCATTTATTACCACTAATAGCTAGTTTTACATTACAATGGTTTCATTAATAATTAATGGATATGTTTTTTCCCATAATTAATTACTGATCAAGTCATTTTATGATTAGTGTTGTATACTCAGTATTTTCATATCAATTTTATTATTAATTTAAGTACAAGAAGAATGGTTTCCTCGATCTATAGATTTCTCTTCATTAAAGATGTTGATCATTCTAACTCGATCGATGTAGTGGAATTACATGGTGTGGACCCAATGTATACCCCCTATGGTGATGATCCACATGTGTTCCTTGAATATATGAACAGTTCCAATGATTCATTGGGTGCTAGAATGGCGGATTGATTGTCTTCTGTTATATACCTTTGATCACTTAACATTTTTTTAAGCATGAATGTCACTATTCATACATCATATATTTAGTGGTTCAATAGGTTATCTACATTCCTTTTATATAATTACTATTATATATTAATGTCTATTATTTATTAAAGAATAACCCATTAAGTAATCACAATTCCCCTAAAAACCTTATCATATGTCATATAATTAATTATAGTCACTCTAATATTTATCTATGTTTGATTAGTGGTTTACATCCTATTTATTATTATATTATATTATATTTTAATTGTGTTAATTCTTGAGAATGTTATCCTCCATCTATTCGGGTTCTTATTATATAGTATCCCACATTTTTTTGTTCGTTATTTTATAATATATAATATCACAGTTTGTTACTTTGAGAATGTTGTATTTGGATTTTCAAAATTATTAGCAATAATGTGATATAATTGTTTTCAAGACAGGATGATATGATGTTTTTGTTGTTGAAAATGTTCTAGTAAAGAAAATAAACATTTAATTCAATTTAAAGAAATAATTCATTCAACATTGTATTTAAATATATGATTTTTATTTTTAATGTGATCAATATTTTTAAATATTTCTATTTTTATAAAGTAAAACATTGAGGTAGTTTTTAAATAAATTACAATGTGAAATTATTTAACTTTGTAAGATAAATTATTTTTTAAAAAATGTTGTGAAATATTTTTTTAAAATCAATTTGATGTTAAGGATGTTTTTTAAGTATAAATATTATGTAATGGTATTTCTGATTATAAATGCAAAGGGTTATGAATTTTGATTTATCACTTATATTTAAACTCATATTCGATTAATATCTAGAATTTACAATTATAATTTCCAAATCTGCATATATATATATATATATTAAATTTCTTAGTTTTGTTACTTTCAAATTATGAAAACTTTGATCTAAATTTAAAATTGATTTGACTTAATTGTTTTATTCTAACTTTTATCACCACCATATTCTATTGAAAAGATATTTTTTTATTTATTATAGCTTGTAATGAGTCTAATTTGTATTATGGCACTTCAAATATGTGATAAATACAATGAAGGTGTTGATGTTTTTTTTTTAATTTTATAAACAAAATGTTCCAAATAATGACATTTTTTTCTGTCTATGCCTAAAATGTTTAAATATGATGAAGTTGGAAAGTATAAAGATCAAAGATCATTTAATTTTTTATAGTTTTAATCTGAGTTACAACCCTTGTATTTGGTATGGTGAAACAGAGCATAATTTCAGATCTACTGATTATTATTCTTTATTAGATGATAACTATGATGAAATTGAAGGAATGATTTGTGATATAGAATGAGAGGCAATTAAGAAAGAACTAATAATTGAGAATCTATAAGGTGATACTAAAAAACTATTGTATCATGGTTGTACATAATTTACAGTTTTATCATTGGTGTTAATATCAATTCACTTGAAGGTGAAACATGTATGGAGTGACAAAAGTTTTACTCATATGGTAAATTTTTGGAATGATATTCTTTATAAAGAGAACGATATTCCCAATTAACATTATATAGTGAATAAAATATGTTTCCTGATGGTATTAGGGTATATAAAATACACGCCTTCTTGAATTACTATGTTCTGTATATTAATGAATATGAATTTATGTCAAAGTGTCCTAAATGTGGGACACAATGGTATATGTTGAAAGAAAAAATACATGTTGATTTAGCAGTTATAGAGACCCCTGCCAAGGAATTTTTGTATCTTCCTAAAATTCCTCATTTAAAATGTTTATTTGAAAATTGAAATGATTCAAAAAGGTTAATTTGTCATGCAGATGAGTAGATATGTGATGGGAAATTACAAAATCTAGCTTATTGTCCACACTAGAAGAAAATTCATCAAGAATTTCATATATTCGAAAATGAACTTAGAAATCTCAGGCATGGACTATGTATGAATGGAATGAATCCATATCGAAGCCTGAGTAGCACACATTGTTCATGACCTATTTTATTGGTAATTTTAAACACATCTCCGGAATTTTGTATGGAGTGAAAATATGTCATGTTGAGTATAATGATCTCTAGGACAAAACTAACCAGAAATGATATTGATATTTTCTTATCACCATTAATTGGTGATTTGAATCTCCAATGAGAGGATGGTATTAGAGTGTATGATTCTTATAAAATGGAATATTTTCAACTAAATAAAAAGATTATGTTCACTATAAAGGAATTCTCAATGTAATAATTTTTTGGATATAGTGTTAAGGGGAATAATGCTTGTTCAGTTTGTAAACAACAGAGTTCATATTAGAATCTACATAATGGGAGAAAAACAGTATACATGGGTCATCAATTTTTTTTTCTATGGATCACTCTTATAAAATATTAAAAAAGGTATTAAATGGTTCCTAAGAATTTGATATTGCTCCAAAACCATTATCCACTATCAATATTTTGAGTGGGTGTAAAACCTTGATGTTACATTTGGAAATACATGTAAATTTTCCAATGATAGAAATATTTAGATGAAAATGTAAATATTTTATGAGCCACCATATTGGAGATATCATGAGGTGAAATATAACATTGATGTTATGTATGTGTATAATAATATCTGTGATAACATGATTGGAACATTTTTAGATATGAATGGAAATGTTAAATATTGATTGAATGCAAGAGTTGACTTATTATCAGTGGGAATATGTTTGGAGTTAGCACCCACTTCTGATGGATGGAAAACATTTGTTCCCCTGGCTTATAATACATTATCTAAGAGGGAGAAAATTAGCTTCTATCAATGTCTTCATGATATCAAAGTACAAGATGGTTATTCCTAAAATCTATTTTTTATATCTTTAAAGGATTTAAAATTGAATGGTATGAAATATCGTGATTGTCACATCATGATGCAACAGTTTCTACAAGTTACATTGCATGGAATATTACCTATCTGTGTCAGAATGATTCTCATGAAGGTGTTCTATTTTTTCAATTAAATTTGTAATAAGGTGATTGATATGATGATTTGAAATTTTTTAAAAATATAAATTTCTATACTTTGTTAGTTAGAAATGTACTTTCCTCCATCTTTTTTTGATATAATGATGCATTTAATGGTTCATTTGGTTTAAGAAATAATGTTTTTCAGACCTGTATATCTATGTTGGATGTATCCTTTTGAAAGGTATATGAAGATATTGAAGGGATATGTTAAGAATCCATATCGAGATGATGCCTCAATTGTTGAAAAGTATATTTCTAAGGAGATTGCAGTGTTTTGTACAAGATACTTGTTTGAAATGGAGCACATTGGTTTGACTTTGTCTCACCATGAATGAGTTAATTATTGGGGAAAGGGGATCCATGGATTGAATGTTAAATATTTGTTAGGTGAAAAAATAAATAATTTCTATTTATATATATTGAATAAAATAACTGATTCTCAAAAATATATAACATTTCATATTAATTTGTTAAAAAAATGTTATCCAAAGATGAAAGATATGTGGATTTTGAAGGAGAATAACAATTTTTTTCCCATGGTTTAAAGAGACCGTGTTTGGTAGATCAGATGCTTAAAAAAAATTAAAATCCTTAGTGGCTGATACAAGTTTAAATTTGATATCATGGTCTAAGTATGAAATTAATCGCCATAAATTTCATATGAAAGATCAAGACAAAAGAAGTGTTGTTCACAATAGTATTGTGTTGGTGTTTGCAAAAGTAGTGTGTTTTTCGATTTATAAATAAAAAACCCAATTCATGCATCAATTTCATATTGTGGAGTCATTAAATTAACATGGTAGGTTGATTACATTAAATTTTATGTTTTAGTGTTTAACATAAAATGGTTTATTGGGGACAATAGTGTCAGACACGGTGAATTTGGAATTTCACTTATTAATATGAATAGAATGGAATATATAACTGATTCTTTTTTAATCGCAACACATGAAAAAAAATTTCTATGTTCTTGATCAATTATATTTATAGTGGTCTATTGATTTAAAGGGAGGAAAACAATATTTTAGTGATGATAAACTTGAATAAGATTTTGATTTATATGAGATACCTACTTTCATGGAACGATTAATATATAACAATGATGACCACGTCAAAGACATGGTCTGTGCCATAAGGAACAATCATGATGATGGAATTTGGGGAAAAAAATCCTTTAGAACATTCCTAATATTATAGGTAACATATATTTATTTATAATTTACTTTTATAGATTTTAGAAAATGTTAGATATGTTAATTCTATTTTATTTATTAAAACGCATATTAAAAATAAGAAGTTAAAATGTTTGTTTATATTATGTTAATTTTGTTTAGTTTACCATGTTTAACCTTACATAACTAATCTATTTATTGATTTTTTTTGAAATAAAATTATTTTAAATATAATTTTTTAAATAAAAATAATAATTTATAAGAGTACATTGAAGAAATATTTTTTGTGTAAAAAATGATATATTAGGTTGGACCATTTTTAATATTCATACACCTTTATTGGATTTCTTCTCATTAATATGCATTATACATCATATATCAATACTATTGTGAACATTTTAGTTAACTTTAACAAATATTAATAATAATGTTTTAAGTTCAATTTATTTACATTTTGTGTTTCGTAATTTTTAATTTTTAATTTATATTAATATTGTAATAGTTGAATTTGTATATTTTTGTACTAATTGTTTGTTTCTTGGATTTGTAGGATAATGACAGATCAATAAACTGATCAACCACATACTTCTAGGGATGAGTATACTAATAACTATGGGGAGGAATGTGCAAATGCTCCTCTTGATGATCCCCATCCTTATTTACAAGAGTCATATACTCATACAGTTCCAATGAAGAGTTCGAGGGTTGGTAAACATAACATAATAAATTTATCAATGTTATCAGTTTCTCATAGCCATGACCAATGGATACTAGTAGAATTTAATGATAATGATATTCCAAGAGGTATTAATTCAAAAAAAAACATGTGTTTTATATCAATTCAAGATAAAAGATAAGTCAGTATTTTGATTGATGATTGGAGATGTGCTGACAACGTAACACTATCTCAGTTATGGGAGACCATTATGGTAAGATCATTTGTTATTGTTTTCTTAATCTTGAAATGTTTATAGTAATATATGTTTTCCCCCTTCTTATCTAATGACATATGATATACCTGACACTAGAGTAGTTAGGAAGAAATGTTTATCATTGGATTCTAAGAGATATAGGGATTTAAAATGAACTATCACATTTGATTTCATTTTTGGGAAATGGAAAAATCATAAACCATGTGATTTATATCCTTTTATAGATGAAGACACATGGAAGAAATTTTTTGGATGTCTAAGATAAGAATCATTTTTTGTAACTGTAATGTAAAATTTTAGATTTTTTATATATTAATGATGTTATTAATGATTTCTTATTCATAATTTATTGCAATCAAGGAGATATCAGCAGGAGATCCAATCTATAAATGTATACCATCATACATTATTATAGGGAGGGTATAAGTTATTAGAAGAACAAGTGATGACTGAAAAATTCCAAAAACAGAGAGCTGAGTCTTCAAGCTCTTGAGAGGTTTCCCACTCACCCCTCGACTAGACATAAAAAATGGAAGAGGGCTCAAATGAGAAAAAAGGACACTATATTGTGTAAGAGTTGAGAGTTGTAGCTGATAGGATTTTAATATGTTTACTTTATTTATTTATTTAAGTTAATTCAATTTTTTATATATTGTGATTCAATATATAATTTTTCAAATAATTCATAAAATAATCTCTTAAGTAGAAGAGATCACCAGGGGTCTTTTTAGTTGAGGGTGACAATGATATTTTATCTATAGTATTGGGAAATCCCAAACACCTGGGTCATGAATGAGGATACTTGATAGGTGTGTCGGTGGGAAAAGTGTTTCCACACTCTTTAGCTTCTACAATGAAAGATTTTTATTAAAAAAAGGAATATGTGGGGTCTCATGTTCAGAATATTAATGTGATGATGGGGGATAAGACCAGTGAGTCAGTACAGTCCATGTTTGCAGACATGCAAAAATACATTTAGAACACCACTCCCACTCCTCCACCTTAGCCAGAAGATCCCTCTCCTCCACCCTTATTTGCAGACCCCACTCTTTATTCTACTCCTACACCCCTCCTCTACAGCTTCCCAACTACTGCGTGTTATATGTTGATGATCCTCATTATTATATTGTTGAGTATGGGATGATATCTTATATTGGATATACCATTCATCATCAGAACATAGAGATAGAGAATTATAGGATTGATATACCTGATATTATAGATAGATTAGTTGGATTACTTATACCATTAGATGTGGTAACTGTAGTTGGAAAAAGTATCATCAACTTTTTTGTTTGACCATCTAGACATCTAAGACATATTACCATAGAGGTATGTAAATATTTTAAATATTTATTTCGTTTTGTTACTAAATTAGTTTCAATATTTTAAAATTTATATATTTATCTATTTTTTATAATAATACTTTAAAGGATAATAAATATTTTATAGTAATAAAAAAACACTAATATCTACGACTTCAGATACATATTCTAATAGTCTTAATAGATTGTCAAGATATTCGAATTTGTTATCAGGTGTTTATGATATTCCAATGGTAGCTAATGTTTGTGTGCATGTAATGATAGTATCGCTTTTGAAAACTGATATCATGGATCTTGTAACTGGAGATATGTTGGGTATAACATGATAAGATTTTTTCTCTATAAGTCTTAACATAAGATTTCTCTACATTTAATTTATTGAAAATTTATACTTATGTTTATTTTTTATTAGGTATTTTAATACAATGTGTAAGAAGATTGAGAAGAAAAATTTATATGGATTTATGGACCCCCATTTCATTTCACCTACAATAAGGACAAGGACTAATATAGAAAGAATAGTTTATATAGTGGAAATATTTCAAAAGGATTTAATTATTCAATGTTGGATGTTTCCATATCATTAAGAGTATTGAACATTTATCACACATAGTGTAATTTATTTTTTAAATTAATAACCACCAAAACTAAATATTATATAATATTATTGTCCATTGGATGTTTGGTGTTTTATGTCAAAGGGAGAAGACACATTATTGGTTATTCTCTACCCATAGTGTAGTTTGAAAAAATTTTAAGCATGTATTGGAAAAGTAAGTTTGAATTTCTTAATACTTGTTTATATTATAATTAATTTTAAATTTATTTCATTGATAATATTTTCTTATAGGGGATGGAATTTCTTTCAAGATACCATAATAAAAAAGAGAACTAAGATATAATATGTAAAATTAAAGGTGAATTTTCATTTATAATTAGTACATTATAGATATATGACATAATTTTTTTATTTTGAAGTGAAAACTCATTTAAATAGAATTTTCATAAATAAGAAGGTGTCAAATAATTTGGTTATTATGTCTTATGATTTATGTATGAAATAATTTCAATAAGGAAACTTAAAAAGTTCAATCAGTTAAGAATTATTAATAAACTATTACTTAATAATTCATTGGTTTTATTCATAACACATTCTAAATAAATTCCTTTTAATTTTTAGATTTTTGATGATTCTCACCCTTATAGTGAAAAAGAGATCACACACTTACAAGTTGAATGGGGAAATCATTTTATAGTTTTGGATTGAATTTAATTTTTTTATTTTAAACATTGTAATTTTTAATATTATAATTTTAAATCTATTACTAGTTGTTATACTCCTGCTTCTACTTGTTTGATTTTTTGGTCAGCTATGGAGAGGATGGTTAAAAATAAATATTTTTAGAAAACATTTTTCACATCGATTATTTTATAAACGACGTAAAAAACCATATATGAATGGTTTTTATTTTCTGTTATTTAATAATTGACGTGAAAAACAATATTTCACATCAGTTATTTAATAACTGTCATGAAAGATCATTTATCACAATGGTTTTTCATGACGGTTATCTTATAGCCGACGAGAAATATAGTTTTTCACATTGGTTTTTAAATAACTGATGTGAAAAACCATTTTATATAATTTTTTACATCATTTATAAAATAATAAACGTAAAAAACAATTTTACGATTCATTTACAATGTCCATTTTTTAAGAGAAGTTAGAAAGGTATTTATAACATATCCATTAATAATGACACCTTGTACCTAACATAAAAAAGAAAAACCATACCAATATGAAAATTAATTTCTGCACTAGTGTCAATTTCATCATTGAGGTCACATCAGAAGGTTCCATGCCTTGAAAATTTCAAATCATATCTCAAAATACCCAATTGAGGGTTGAATCACATTCTATGTGGAAAAAACTTAGGATATTCTACTCACTGGCCAAAATCAAAGTTTAAACAAAGGAGATAAGGGATGTCGAAGTTTCCTAAAAAGGAAATTAGGGATGCCCAACATATGAGGGGACCCACATAGTGTGTGGCCTCACTTCATAGCCTGTAAATGCCCTTAGCCGTAATAATGATTCTTGTCATGCAGTATTACATGCAGTATTGGTGGACTACAAGGAATGAGCTAGTTAATTGGGACCAAGACCATGTGATACCTGCTATTTCCATGTACTGGAGTACATTGGCATGTACCTGACCCCATGTATCTCCACACAGGTTCCCATCCACATGACTCATAACAAAAGTTGACCAATAGGGAAGGGGTATATAAAATGTGAGGGGGACTACACATTGTGTCCTCCTTACGATTTCTCAAACCCTAGTCGCTGCTGTGGGAGGGGATACACACTGTGTGTTCTTCACTGAACACAACATGTAGTCGGGTTTTCACCAGAAAACTCAGATTCGACTTCCACACATAAATCTTTCAGCCCTACTTTGATTCATTCCTCTAATAAACCTAAAAAGGTGGATTTGACTATGAATCATGGATCTAGGATTTCATTCATCGAAAAATAGGATCTGGTCGACATAAAGGGTTTGACCGCTCATTCGGTATGTTACCAAACATAGGATTATCATTTTCTTGATGTCTAATCAATAGATCAGTCTTCCATGCCATGAAAAGATCCCAGATATATGGCTTGATCATCGATCTGTTACTGTTTAATCAATCTACCATGATTTTGGGGTCCGATCGTGCTCGGTACCTCCCGATAAGGTCGAACCAGAACCCTGGGGATCCAACCAACAAAGAACACGAAGCAATGGGGGATAAAATCACCAAAAAAGTTTTAAAAATCATTGTACAAGTTTTCTTTTCCAATGATCTAGAATAAGGATTCGAGATTTAGAAAACAATGAATAATCCTTGTAATTTCGGTATGTAGGAACATGCAGAGTCTGCAATTGGCATAAATCCAAGTAAATGGGTGGATCTACTCAATAATTTAATCTATTGGTGTAGAGAAAACAAAAATATGAGCCCTACCTTAATCACATATAAATCCTAAATGAAGAATTCACCTTACAACAATTTGAAAGGGGCCGTCACATTTTATGCGTCCTTATTCGATCTTATTTAAAGATCCATCATCGTTCATCATGATTCTCCAATGAAAGGGGAATGATAGCTCTTGGCAACGATAATAGGAATATGAGACAACCATGGTAAATTGTCCATAATGATATATTTATAAACATATCATCTGGTTAAACTAATTTCTTAATTAGATTAAGACGGAATGGCCCGAAGGCGTTCATTATTTTTATTTTTGATAATCCACCTTTCAAGGGGTGAGGTGGAACCCTTACAAGTCCCGAAGGCTTAGAGACATTTAAATGACCCATAGGTCTTAGATGGAATAACCAAGACAAGAAAACTTGTATCTTATCCTCCCCAACATATTTTATGATATCAGTACTCCACCTTCGTAGGTCTGGTCGGCTAGCTATCCTATGCAAAACTGTACATGCATAGTACTGATGGAAAATACTTACAATCTCATTCTTCCAATTCCAGTTATCTATTCTCTAGTGAATGCACATGCCTTGCATCCTCCTCTGAAGCCTTTTCCCTTGTATTCTGACTGGTATATTTTCATTTCATCTGGCCCAAAGTCCTTGGTTGGCTTTAAGTCCTAAAAGTGGCCCGAAGGCCTTGAGAATCAACTAGCCCAAAGGCCATTGGTGGATCGAAAGCCTTACATGAACAGAGGACTAAAATAGTGGCCCAAAGGCCCACATGGATGAATAGTTTCAGCTACTATAGTACCTAACAATACCGACTATAGTACTTCTATAGTACCCCCCCTCAGAAATACTCCTCCACCCGGATTTGATCTCGGGTCTATTGGATGCACCTACCAAGCCCTCACCAATCGGGATGAGGCTCATGTGATTCTTATTTATATTGATTAATTAATTAATCCACTTAAACATACCACCAACAAGCAAGGGGTCTGAAAATACCACACTGACTGATTTTATGTCGCAGCTAGGGAAATCACTAAGTTACAGACTCATTAGTGGTCTCATATGTATTACTCAATCAATCATTTAATATTTATCAAATTTTCCTTGAGAAGCTATGAGAGAAAAATATAAAATATATTTAATATTTATATATACTTAATTCCGAGGACACCAGACCTTGAGATCACACACCATATCAGTGAAGAGCTCTGAAAATATATATAAAAATATTTAAAAGTCTTAAAAAAAACTGAGACTGTAAAATATGAGTTTTGAACTAAAATCTCATTTTTAACTCTCCGACATGAATCACCCCGTTCGAGCTGGAGTTTAGCACCCCAATATTTTATTATATAATGTTTTTATTAAAAAAATACTTTAATGATATATTTTTTCACGTGCAATAATGAACTAAAATGAGACATGATATATTAGATAAATATTATTATGAAAATATAATTATATTAAAACTTATATTGAATAAAAATATTTAAATAAATTATAAATTCATAAAAAATGAGATTAAGAACACTTTAAGTTTTAAAAGAACATTTTTTTCAAAAAAAATAGTTTTTAGTAATATATTATATTTTCATTTAAAAGATAAATTTATAAATTTTATAATATTAATCATGAAATAGAAGAATTAATTAAATGGTTTTGAAATAATTTTTTATAATCAATGATATTTTTATTAATTAAAGAAATTTGTTTAATAATAGAAGGTTGAATTTATAAAACTCAGGTTTGATATTTTGGATACTTATGAAATATTTTACTCTAATAATAGTTTTATTCAAAATTATTTTTCATCACTTATAGAAATTAAATATAAAAAATGGATTTAATAATTTACATCAGCATGATCAATTTTTTAATAAGTTCAATTTTTTTTCATTCATGGAATTATGATTAATAAGATTAAATTTATTAACCACGGTAATGGTAAAATTATTATATTCAAATAATTGTTTTACCAATATTTTTTAATTTTTATCTAATAAATTAAATTGAAAATTTTTATACAGTGAAATTGATATTCTTTTAACACATGTATAAAAATATATTATCACTGATTTTTTTTACATAATATTATAAAATATTACAAACATTTAATAGTGAAAAAGCATTTTCCACAAAATAGTTTTTCTAAATATATATATTTTTTAATTTTAAAATTAATTTTATATTATCTAGAAATTGAATTAGTTTATATGAGGGTTAAATTTTGGTTTAGAAAATAGAATTTTTTTTATATGTGTTAAAATTTATTTTTAATATAATATAAATTACTTGATTAAAAACTAGTCACTAAGGTAATGACTAAAATGTTAAATGTAAAAATTATAGTGGTAAAAGATTTGAAAAATGTTTAAAAAATAGATGAAAATTATTTTTTGATTTTATCTCAACCTAATTCATCCCAAATTTAATTATTTCCCACTTTGGAGCAATTAAACCTTATATAGTGTCTCACCATTATCGAAATAATAATGGATATTTTAAATAGTTTCAGTTTCTTCACTTATATAATGAGATCAATTCCACACTCTTTTTAAACCTATTCCAAATATTCAAATTTTAAAAAATGATTCCCTATACACTCCTTAAACCTCTCCAAATTTCCTATAATACATGGTGTTTCCAAGAGACAAACCTAAGGAGCCTTAAAGTGTTACCCATGGAAGTACATCTAAAGGAAGATGAAACGTTCTCAACTGAACTCCATTGATTCATTATTATTATACCCCTATTATTATCTTATATCCATGATAAAATTTGTATTATTAATATAATATTATTTTATTATACTAAATAAATATCAATTTTCTACCTTCCTCTAAAACCATTCGATGAATGAAGTCCTCGTCATGTGCACGTTCCAACTACCACCTCCGTGAATGCTGTGTTATTTTTTCTTTACCACTCTGGATAAATGACATTAAAAATGAATATTATTTGTAAAAATTATTATTTTTACAATATTAATATTAGTAATATATACTATTGAAAATTATATGAGTGATATTAACAATAAAATGTCATAATAAACTTAATTTCCTAAAATAAATATATAAAGGCACCTTTCTTAATTTAATTCCATTTTTTAAAACCTATGGAAATACATATATTTTTTATAATAGAATTATAAAATACATAAAAATATACTATTATTAATATTATTATTCCATTTTACAATATATATTTACCTGTTCAATATACCGAGGAAGTTTCAGAGAAATCAATTGAACTACCTCAAGTAACTGCTAAATGAAGAAAACTATTTAATAAATAATAACATATGATAATAAATAGAACTTATAAAATAAAATATATATGTCAAAGGTTATTATTAATGTTTTTTTGAAAATTTAATTTATTTTTTAAGAAATTAGGCACAAACATATAATGGACTAGGACCTGAGGGGGGGGGGATTATAGGTCTTTATCTTTAATTCCATGATATATGTTTGATAATTAACAAAATAATTTAACTTACATCATGTATTAACTCCCCTATTTATTTCATGTATAATTAATATCATACATTTTAGGATATTTAATTTTCTATTTCATGGTATCCCCTTTATGATCTTTTGATTCTCACATTACTATTACTATAAGAGTTGTTTCCTCTCGAGTTTTCTTTCTTATGATAGGATGGGTATTTACAACTTGTTTCATATATGTGGTGTATATATTAGAAATGGATTTTTTTTAAAATAATTTTTCTTAAAATATGATTGATCTAAAAATTCATAATGATATCCTTTTCATGGTTTTTAATTTAAGTATTATCAATGATATACTAGACTTCAATAACTCATATATAATTTCATGAGTTATAATTCCTATCCATGAACTTATTTCTTATATGCTTTGTTTATTCCTCCATATGATTTTATTTTCTAGCGTTTTATCTTAATCTATAGGTAAAATGAACTTTTATTTCAAATATTTTACATATATTAATTCCTTTTTAAAAAGTATATCTTTATTGCGAATAATTGTCTTCTTCTTGATGAGTGTTTCACCTTCTTATCCATATTTTCCCATCCCTCCAATGTTCTCATTTATATATGGAAACCTAATTATGTGGTCTCTCATGTATCCTTTATATTTCCATTCACCTCTTTTCAAAATAATGTTTTATTACTCTTTTTATGGTGTAATTTTTCAACAATAGTATTCCAAAATATTAAATTATTTTCCATCCATTCATAATAAAATGTTTTATCTTCCACTCCAAATACATTTTTGAAACCTCTATGTATTTTCAAGGATCCATTATAGAAATTTATTCTTAAAAATTAAAATATTTAAATAACTTTTTTTACTTCACCTTTTTGAAAACTTTATGCCTTTTGAAATATATATTATTAAATATTATTTTTTGAAATTAAAAGTTTTCAAAATGTTTTCATATCACATTTTAGAAATATTTATGTATTTTTTGGGGAACCACTATTAGAGGATATTTTATAAAGAAGATGATATAAAAAATTTTCAATTCAAATTTTTTAAAATGTAATTTTAATGTGATATGTAACTACATATATTATGATAATGTAAAAAATAATTTCTAAAAACACTTTTATGGTTTTGCTAATATTTTTCATATTTATCATTAAATGGATTTATTTCCTTCGAAATTGTTTTTGATGAGAAATCCTTTGTATGTTATTATATAATACACAATTTGGGTTATTGGATTTTAGGTATCAATAGCTTAAATTACTGAGGTAAATTTTGGTGATACCATCTGAAAATGTTATGAAACTCATTTTTCATTCCATAGGATATTTATGATGTGATTAATGAACTATCCCAGAGTGTATCGGGATATCAACTCGATCTATCCCACTATACCTTCTCAATAGCCCGATTCAAGACCATTTCCTTAGATAAATCATTGACTATATATTATGTATAGTTACCATGATTCTCATGTTGGGTGTGAGCATAAAACCATTATAACACCACCAATTCATCCTTAACATAATTGAAACAATCATTTAAAAGTGTATGCGATGAGTGAACGTAAATAACAAAATAAAAACACAACCCACTTGGTCATCAGAAACTAACTATGATACCAAAAACCCCATCCATACCTTGTTCAGATCTATGCTGGAGGGAATGGTCATTCTATCACACCATAAGCAATGAAAACCCACTCCTTTATTACTAAATGGAAACTGAAGCAACCCTATCCCCACCCAACATCTCACTCAAAATATCTATTTTAATCACTATAGTACTAACCATCTCACTCATATTTATCCTTACATCACACATCAAGCTAATACATATCCCTCATAACAAGACCATGTGTATCCAAGACATTACCATCTCACTCATAAAAATCCCCTAGTACCATTACAAGCTCAACCATACCACTCATGTTTGACCAAAAAAAATTTCAGACCCTAAACATCATCATAGAACTTTATTATAACCTTTTCCAATAATAAATGGAACCTTCCAAGCCCAATTATTCATGTTTATAACCCTGCCATTTTCTATGGTATAACGCTCATGTTAATCATCTTCAAGGAATATAACTCATACTCCCCTTTAAAGGATAAACTAATTCAATACAAACCTCACTTAGTAAATTTTTACACCAAAATAAAGGGTATAACAAGGAGAAAAACATACCCAAAGTCAAATCATGGAATTCAATTCTATACAAGTGTCATCGAATGGTAAATATTTCCTACCTCAAGTGTGATGAAGCTGAATCATCAAGAATCTTCACATGAAACAATACCATCTCAAAAAATCACCAAAATGGCCCCCAACATCACCAAAATTAGTTTTTATGTCAAGAGAACCAAGAAACATAGGAAGATAAAGGAATCTAAGGCTTAGAATATGTTAAACACACTAAGAGAAGACCTCTATGATGAACAATACATAAATTCAAAAAGATATGAGGAGGGAGAAAACATAATGAGGGAGGAGTTACTGATACTAAAATTCCAAGTGAGGGTTTATAGGAATATAGGAGAAGTCTTAAAGGGGGTTTAGGGAAATGTTTAAATTTTGTCCTCTATTAAAAACTACATATGAGTCCATTTATAGTGTGAACCTAAGGTTCACCACATGAACCAACCAATAAGAGGTAGATCCCCATTTCCTAGAAGTATTCATAGAATGAACCTATGGTTCAAACTATGAATCACTATAGGAATCACCTGTACTACTCTTCCTAATCATTTTATGTCGTGAACCATATGGTTCACACCTTGAATGTTTCCCACTATAGAATTCTAGTTATAGGCTTAAATTGTTTTCATAAAAATCAACTCCTAATATACTTTTAACCCTAAATGAGCTAGAAAATATTAATATACACATGATTAGGTATACATATTAAATATCAACTCAACATAAAAATCCATTTTGTGTTACAAACTCTCCCTATAAGGCATTCTCATTTTCAAGAATTGTATTTAGTAGTCTCCAACAAGAAACTGTAATCACTATACCTAGATATTCAAATCACACTACCATGTATCCTGTTGGATATTCCCATGGTTCCAAAAAACATGAAAAAGAGTCACTATAATTCCATTTATCCCCTTATAACTTTTTTCCATGATCCATATTAGACTTTACTCAAATGAAGAACCTTACACTAACTCAATATAGCCACTATCAATTACATGTAGAGAACAATTAATATTTATAAAGATGTGATACATGAAACACATAATGAATAAATTGATTTCATGGAGTAATATCCAACTGGTAAGATACCATCCCTATAAAAGCCCATTCTTTACATACAAAGACATAACATAACATTTGATGAATACATAAAAAAATTATTCAACCAGAAGCCCAAATACCGTACTAGTCTAGTGCCTTTAAAAACATGGAAACATAAAAACAAGTATATTAATGAACTACATCATCTCTCACTAGGTTATCCTGGACTATAACCCTTCATAAACACATCACATATAATACATATCTTCATAAACTAGGGGAAAAGAAAAAAAGGGGTGATCTCATATGATTATAAAGGGTAAACAAGGGAGATATGTAATCATAATCATGAGAATGAGGTTATGAGAATATGATAATAAAAATAGAATATCATACCCTTCATATCAAGGATCATACACATGAATCGTGGAATAAAGCATGGTAGTTCATAAGACATGAATTATAAGGAAATAAATAACATAATCCACGAATGTACACCATAGGAATAAAACATGGAATTATGGAAAACAAATAAGCATATAATATGATTTCAATAGTATCCAATGCATCACTTCCAATTCCATATTAGTGGATAAAGTCATTTACTGAACCAGGTACTCCCCCGTTCTAGCCCTGTATTACCGAACTGAATAATCCCTCATTGCTTCCATGTATTACTAAACCGAGTATACCCTCGTTCCAGCCTTATATTATTGAATCTAGTTAATATACCATTCCATCAATGTCTATCTCAAGGGATATAAATCTTTACCCAATTCATTGGAGGGATATATAGGTCCCAACTAGCTCATAATGAAATCATACATACAAGTTCCAAAAATTCATAAATAAACATATCATAACCCATGAAATGTAATAAGTATTATAAACATGTAGTAATATAATAACCTATTAAAAAAGATAAGTTTCTTAATAATTTCATGAAAATCATAACCCCTAAAATAAAAATGTATTTTATAAACATTTAACCCTTGGAAGAGAAATATATTTCATTAAAATATTACCCATGGAAGAGAAACATGTTTCACGAAGACCATGAAATCAAGAATAACACATTCATAGAAATAATATGAATGAAACCATTAGATAGTTTCCTATAAGGTAATGAGTAACATAAATGGATGTCATCTTATATAGAAAATAATTTTTAAATATAATTCAAAAACATTTCTTCTAGAAAATATCCCTTCTTCTTTGAAAAAGGTCTTTTAATATATAAAAACCATTTGAAAAATAATTTTCTTATAAAATAACTTCACAAATTAAAAAGAAGAATTGAAATAATTTTTTAAAACCTTTTTCCTTAAACACATAAAAAATAAGCATCAAAACATTTTAAAAAACCTTTTTCTTCAAAAAAACTTTAAGAAACTTATAAACAATGCTTGAAAATATTTTGAAAACCATTTCATTGAAATGAATTTGAAAACTTATAAATAATAATTAAAAACATTTTAAAAATATTTATATTAAAATTTATTTTAAAAACATTCTTTTCAAAATTAACCATTAAACATGAAAACAAATCTTCAAAGGATTGACATTAGATAAATCTGTACATGTCGTACAAGGTAAAAAGAACATTCCTTTTGTATGATAATATTAGAAAATGAATCATTTGGAAAGAGACAAAAATATTCCTTTAAAAACAATGGTAAAATACAATAAGGGTAAAAATATCATTTAAATATTAAAGAATTATAGTAGAATATTCTTGGAAACCATTTTAACAAAACTTGTTTTTGAAAGAACATATATTTCTGACTGAAGAGGGGGTAAAGTTGGGCTTTGTTGAAATCTATTTCTCAATTATCATATATTCCAAGGAGTGGAATAAATAGTAACAATATATGAATAAATAATGAATATGAATATTAGAATAATATTCATGAATTTTATTGATATTTGGGTCATAATATTTCATGAATGGATGCATAAACATAAACAATCTCAAAAGCGATGAGATTGTTTCAACAAAATCTTATAATTTAGTAACTTGGGATCATACAATCCATGAATGAAAATCAGATTAATTGAAACTTAAAATATAATTAAAGTAATTAAATTAATTATATAAAATGTAAAATTGATGTATATAAACCTCGAAAAAGAATTTATGTGTATAACAAAACATGAGTCTCAATGAAGGAAAATTGAGACAAAACTATTTTATCGATTTGGTAAATTTTAAAACCTATACCCCATAAAAGAAGGATAATAAAATGTAATTGTGGATACCCATAAATCTAATTATAATACACATATAATAAAATAATCTTCATTACATACACCAAACAAAACTAAATAATGGCGAACATTGCATGTATCTCATAGAAATAAAAACTGAGATGAAATCACCTTACCTTGTGTCTTGACTATCATCATACATGTTCAAAACAGCTGTATAATACATATAAATTTATTATAAATATTTTAAATAACTATATTTTTATATCTTATACCATATACAGTTTGATAACGACCTTATATTACCCACTTTCAAACCATTATATATTCAGTTTTCGCTTTGGATAATATTCGCTTTGTTCTTCACACGTGTCTTAATTTGTTACATCGTTGGTCATTATTATTATATCATGACTACAAGATTTAAAACATGATATAAATATCATGTATATAAATTATATTTTTATTATAATAATCCATATAATATAGAAGCATGAAACAGAATACACTCTTCATGGAGACGGCAAGCCGTACATACGCATGAACACCATTTCTGTTTAATTGTCATGTTGAAGGAATGAAAGTAAAATAAATATATATGTATATATATAAATTATTATTATTAAAGGAGAGTTATTATATCATATATTTTATATATATTCAGTACATCTTTCCTTAATACATTCCATGTAGTATATGAACGAATCACATTGCTTTAAGGGGATGGTAGTTCACACTCCCTCAAACGAAATTATTGTATTAACACAATAAGAAAAGTATAAATATGTATTTTTTTAAATAATTATAAAAATTTTAATGTCACAATATATATCATATATAACATATATAAAAATATTTTTCATTATAATGGCCACCATGAGAGGAAATAAATGAAAATTGAATAATCATTGTTTAGTGAGACGGTAGTCCGCCTACACATAAACAATATGTTCATTACCCATTAGATGGATGTGTGTGTAAGTTAATGTCTAAATAATAACATAAAAATATACTAGTATATTTATGATGCTGTTATTGTTATATGATCATGTAATAAGAAGATTTTATGGAGTGGATAAAGGAAATAAAATAAAGGAGTTTGAGGGAGGGTGTTATCTCTTGATCAGGTAACTCCTTTTGGTTTGAGAAAAACTGATTCCTTGGATTGCTTTCTTCCAAAGGGGAGTCTGAAAGGATTAAGGAAGGGATGTTGGATAGTTAATTAGGAATATTTTGGAAGAACCTAAGGGAATGATATATGTGAGGAAGTTGAATTGATGAAGGCCTTTTACAATGGAGGAGGGGTGGAATCTCTTGTAATATTTCAATAGAAAGGAACCCCACCAAAGTTTTTTATTAAAAGTTGTTCAATAATGGTTTCAAGTCAACAAAAGGGAGTATATAACCGAAATATATCCATATAATGTCTTTATAACTAGTTTATAGGTCGTTTTGTGACTTAATGTTATGGTTTTAGTTCCTTATTAAGCTTAATTTAACATTAATAGTTGTAGATAATTTTAAATATTTCACAAATATTTTTTGATAAAAAATAAGTTTACATTATTATACAATATAAATGAATATGGAATAAATTTTTCCAAATTCCAAACACAGGAGGGGATGAAATTAATTTAAATTTAATCCTGCAGTTGGGTTGAGAATTAGAGTTTTTAAAGTAAAAACATTCAAAAGTTTACTATGTTTTTTACCTTCAACATCAAAGTGAAATTTATTAGAATGACCTAAATTTGAATTAATGGGTAAAAATATTATCTAATTAAACATATAAACCGATTTAAAATATAGTATAACCTTATGAATAAATTATATGAAAAATCAGTTTTGAATTAAAATCCAATATTTTTTTAATATTCATTACAAAATAAAGCCTTACAGAAAAACACCAAAAATTTATCCCAACCTAATTTTTATATTTTGGTTCTAAATATGAAGTTTATTTTAGAATATTATATATATAAAATTTCTATAAATTGGATTTGAAATGGGTTCTCCATTAAAAGGTGACAAAACTAAAAAATATAGGGTTTTAAGCATAAAATTGGGTTTATTCTTATATTATGTCTATAAAGCTATTGAATGATTATAAAAAAAATACTTGATTGAATATATCACATATATATTATAAAAATATTACTTAATTATTATAAATAATTTAATTTATAACGATTAAAGCAACTTCATGAGCATAATAATAATTTTCTATAAAAATACACTCTTTATATTCAATTGGTTCTTCTATTCATTTATAAATAATTTGTAACTAATTATTCATTTTAATTTTTTTTGAAAAACATATATTTATATAATTTAGTTAATAATATTCATATAATCTAAATTAATATATAGATTTATATTGTTATACTAAAAAATAATATTGTAATAATATATTTTTGTTCGGTAACACTCGGTCATACATGTTTTTCAAGTCATTGAGGAAAGTATTTCTTGAGTGTAACACAAGTTCACCTCAGTGGTCCATGTATATATAGATATAATTTATATTTCATGTAGTAAAAATAATCCAAATATAGTGATTTAATATAAAATAGAATATTTTCAGTGTTGTGTGAAATGAAAAATATAAAAAAGATTAAATTAATTTGAAAAAAATAATTCACAAAATCTTAGGGAGTTACATTCTACCCCCTTAAAATGGATTGTTTCCTCAAAATTTTCTTTATTTATCAAAAGGTTAATACTTTAATGTTTCATTCATGGAAACCTAGATGGTAAATATGAATAATAAATATTCCCTTAAAAATAGAAAATTGGAACCATAACAGTTTCCCAAATTGACCTATGACTAGGTTTCCACATTATATAACATAGGTTGGGAGTGAATATTGGACATAGAGGAAATGTTTAAATATTTATAGGCAATTATTGAGGTCATAAATCACAAACAAGTGATTCAACAATGAAAATTTGAGGTCCTCAAATTCATAAATCAGTGATGTTTTCAAAGGCCATCCGTCCAACAATATTTAATGTGTTAGGACAATTTTTTTTGATAATTTACCTAAATTTGAGTAATTATTTTTTACCAATAATAAAATAAAATATACATAAAAATTTTGATTCTTTAATTGTGATTTTATTAGTTTATAATATATCTATTACCTCATGGAATTAATGTCCATAAATTAACTTTGATACACTTTTAACGGATCTTAATGACAAAATAATGAAAAGTATATCTATTTGTTTAATCAAATTCATTATACATTAATCTAACAACAAAAAAATACAACACTACTGATTCATAATCAATATTTATTCATAAAAAATAATAATACATTAACTAGGACATCACATAGGCCAATGATAGGTGTAAAAACTTTATCGTCCTTTGGCCATGGGTTCAAGACCCACGACCTTTCCATACTTGATTGGTTGTCACATGACATATATGATTTACTTTAATAAAAACACACTAATATAATTTCTAAAATAAATATGATTAAAATCCTTGAAATAAGGTTAGTCACTAAATAGCCTTTTAACTAGGGTTATCAATCAACCCTTAATATAAAAATAATTCATTAGAAGTTTAATATAAAATTTTATTTAATGATTAACCTTATAACCCTTCCAAAAGATGAAAAAACCAAAACAGTATAAATAATGTCACAAAATCAAATTAAAATTTATCCCCCATATATCACAATGTTCCATTTTTTTCATATTCCAAACATGTGAATACCCTTATCGTATATTCCCTTGAAACATGGAAATAACCTTAATTACCATAAATCATTTTGGAAACATGCAAGCTTCCTTATTCCAAAATATAATGGATCTATTCCATAAATTAAAAAATTCTATAAGCTTCATTAACGATGGAATAACCCACCTATCAATAAGTCCTTACTTAGTTATAAGGTAAACATTACTGTCCAATATATTTTTTCATAACAACATTATCTTAACATAAATAATATATTAAGGGTTACCTTCCCTTAGTCAAAATATCACCCTATCATTAAATCACTTCCACAGTCCAATAGAAATATTCAACATAAACTTGTAAATACCAAGTGAAAAAATAAGTAGAAAAATCCTTGTATATTTCATCATTCATATAACATTTTTTTATTCCAAACACAAAAAATCATTGATTATTCCACTTCATAATTATTTCATTAACAAGGTTACCTAAACTTATTACACAATACCTATTTACTTTTACATTTCATATGTAGTCTCGTCATCATAAAAAATGTAACTATTAATCACACCACCTTTATGATCCTCATAAAGAGTTTTCATCTTGGGGAATTGAGTTTCATAATGACAATTATTACACATTGAAAACACTGAACCTTTGATGATGTATTAGGGAGGTCAATATTATCGTCCATTTTGTTAACCTAGATCTTTATTTTTACCTTTCATTCACTTGATTTGTTTCCTTATTTTACATGGTAAAAACATTTTCTTATTCCACTATTACAATATATTAGGTTATTCTTTCTATATTCTTGGCACAAATGAAATAAAATCCTCTTTTATATATGGTCCCCATTACAAGAACTCTCATCAAATTCCTTTATTATCTTCCTTGGGGAGTCTAAGAGTTGGTTAAGGTATACATTGTTAATCATGTTCCATGAAAACTAATTAGGAATTATCACTAAATCATTCACTCCAGTGATCATATCACTTGCATTCTATTAATCAAATTAAACATCACATTTAATTTTAATCCAATTCCTTCCAGTTCCCTCCACTGACTATAACCAAAAGCATAGTGTGAGCATTACTTATAATAGAGGAAAACCACATAGTCATGAAAATAATTAATTATAGGATGTCTAAATCATAAAAACTTCTTTAATCTACGATAACATACATTCCTCCTAGGTTATTCATATCCAACACATGATAAATTTTTTAATGATTATTCATGAAGAGTTTGTAAATTTCCAACACATATCCCATAGGAGTGTCAAACTAGGTATGCAGTAAGGCATGTTGTCATGAACCAAATTACCCAAAATTAGGATTGGAACATCTTATCAAACTTTTCACTCCTAGGTATATCTGTTCCAGATCTACTTCCACTCGTCATATCCAAATTGGGATGTATTATAAGGAAACCACTTACTCTATCCTTTACCAAAATTCATAGAAATTTTCCTAAATGACGACTCATCCTTACACTTATCTATAGAGACATCCCTAGAAATATACTTAGAAATATACTTAGGGATATCACTAAAGTTGTATCATCCTAGTTTAAAAATAATAACTAATGCTTTCCTCTAACACCAACTATAACAACCTGGTATTGACATACATAGACAAAACATAACATTTGTGGAATACTTAAATCATTATACAACCAAACACACAAAGACTATACTAGTCAAGTTCCTTTGGAAACATGGAAAACATAAACACCTGTACATGAATGAGAATCATAATCTCCCACAAGGATCTCCTTTAACAACACCCATCTTAGACACATCAAACAAAATACATATCTTCATAACATAGGGTAAACGAAACACAAAAGGGGTGAGATATGTTTCTTAGTAAGGGTAAAAAAGGAAGATATGTAAGCATAATCATGAGCATGACAGCATGAGATCATGATCATGAAAATAGAATATCTTACCCAAAATATTAAATATCATACACATGAATCATGAAATAAATCCTGGAAGTTCATAAGACATGAATTATATAGAAATAAAGAAGATAAGCCATGAAAGTATAATATAGGAATAAAACATGGAATTATGGAAAACATAGAATCATATAATATGATTTCCATAGTATCCAAGTCATCACTATCAAGACCATATTAGTGTATGAATTACTTTACTAAACCAGGCACACCCCCATTCCATCCATGTATTACTGAACCAGGTAAACCCCCGTTCTATCCCTGTATTACTAAACAGAGTTCATTTACCATTACATCCATGTCTATATCATGAGATAAAAATATTTACCTAATCCATTGGAAGGATATATAAGTCCCACACATCTCATAATGATATCGTACATACATGTTCCACAAAATCATAAATAATCATATCATAAAACATAAAATTAAATCGGAATTAAAACATATAATCATATCTTAACCTATTGAAAAAAGAAAGGTTTGATAATCATTTAATCAAAATAATAAGCTGTGAAATAGAAATGGATTTCATGAAAATATATCCCATGGAAGAGAAATAGATTTCAAAAAAATATAACACATGGAAGAGATATAGGTTTTACAAATACCATGACATTAAGCATAACCCATTCATATAGAGAATATGAATGAAACCGTTAAATAATTTCTTATAAGGGCATGAGTAACATCCATATATGTCATCTTATATGTAAAATAATTTCTAAATATCATTCAAAAAAATTATTGAGGAAAATAACATTTATTCATTGAAAAATGATTTTTAATACATAAAACCACTTGAAAAATTATTTTCTTATAAAATAACATCAAAAATTATAAATAAGAATTAAAATATTTTTGGAAAATATTTTTACTTGAAAAATTATAAAATAATTTTTAAAAAATTTAAAAAAACCATTTTCTTTTAAAACCCTTCGAAAAATTTTAAATAATGCTTGAAAACATTTTGAAAACCATTTCCTTGAAATTACTTTGAAACCTTATAAATAATGCTGGAATTTGTTTTGAAAACCATTCCCCATGAAAATATACTTAAAAAAAATTCTTTTAAAAATTCATCTTTAAACATGAAAACAAATATTTAACGGATTGAAAACATATAAATCCATAAATGTTATACGAGATAAAAATAACATTCCTTTTGTATGGTAAAGGTTATAAAATTCCTCATTCGGAAATTGACATGAAGATTATTTTGAAAAAATGGTAAAAAAACAAGAAGGATAAATATTTATTTTAACAATTAAAGGATAATGGTACAATATTATTTCAAACCCTTTTTAGAAATCCTGTTTTCGAAGTAATATAGATTTCTGACTGAAGAGAGGGTAATGTCCGGATTTCTTAAAAAAATTATTAACTATCTTATGTACCAAATAGTTTTATAAATGGTACTAATAAATGAATAAATCATTAATAACCACTAGAGACGAAAAAATATAAATTTTCTTGAGAGATGGGTCATTATATTTCATCAAAGGAATCTTAAACATAAACAATCTCAAAAAATGATGAGATTGTTTCAAAAAATCTTATAACTTGGTAACTTGGGATTATACTCTCCATGTAAGAAAAAGTGATTAATTTAAACTTAAATTATCATGAAAATAAGTTAATTCAGGATATAATTTGTAATACACTTCTATAAATAATTATGGTGTATAACAAAGCATTAGTCTTCAAGAACGAAAATAGCGACAAAACTATTTTACCGATTGGGTAAATTTTATAATATAAAACCTGTGAAATAAGGATCATAAAATGGACATGTGGATACCCATAAATTTATTTCTAAAACACATAGAATAAAATTATGGGATGTACATCACCACAAAAAAGTAAATAGTAGCAAACATAGCATGTATCTAAAAAATATAAAAAGTGAGATGAAATCCCATTACCTTATGTCTTGACTCTCATCATACTTGTTAAAACCACTTGTGTAAAAAATATAAATATATTGTAAATATTTTACATAACCATATTATTATATCTTATACCATATATGGATTTATTATGACCATATATTACCCACATTTATCCATCCTATGTTTGGGTTTCTCTTCGGATAATATTCGCTTTGTTATTCACACATGTCTTAATTTGTTTTATCATTGTTCATTATAATCATATCATGATTTAAAATTTTAAATAATGATATAAATATAATATATATCTAGTATATTTGTATTATAATAATCTATAGAATATAGATTTATGAAACAGAATACACGATTCATTGAGACGACAAGCTGTACGTACGTATGAATGCCATTTCTGTATAATTTTCATGTTGAAGGATAGAAAGTAAAGGCTATATATATGTATATAAATGTGTATATATCAGTATTAAAGTATATTTATAATATCATATATATTATATATATTCATTACATCCATCCTTAATACATTACATGTAGTGTATGAACAAATCACATTTCTTTGAGGGGGCGGTAGTCCACACTTCCTCAAACAAAATTATCGTATTAAAAAAATGGAAATTATAAAGATGTATGTTTATAAATAAATTAACTAAGATTTATGACATAATAAATATCATAGATAACATATTTAAATAGATTTTTTATCATAATGTCCACCATTAGAGGTGGTAAAGGAAAATTGAATAACCATCATTTAGCGAGGTGATAGTCAACCTACATGTAAACCGTAAGTTCGTTACCCATTAAAAGGATGTGTGTGTAAGTTATTGTAGAAATATTAACATAAAAAATAATAGTATATTTAGGATATTGTTTTTGTTATATTATTTTGGAATAATATTATTTGAGGGAGTGTTTAAAGGAAAAAAAGAAAGGCATTTGAGGGAGGGTGTTACCTCTTGATCGGGTAACTCCTTTTGGTTTGAGCCAAATGGATTCCTTGGATTGCTTTTTTCCCAAGGATAGAATTAAAGGTATAAGGGAGGTAAGTTGAGGAGTGAATTAATAATATTTTTTCTGAACCTATGGTTATTGAGAGGTGTGAGTAAGTGGAAGTGAATGAGGCCTTTTATAATGGAGGGGGAGTGGAATCTCTTGTAATATTTTAAAAGAAAGGGACACCACCAACATTTTTTTATTAAAAGTGGTTAAGTAATGGTTTAAATTATATTAAACGGATGGTTGGATCAAAATATGGATGAAAAATGTATTTATTACAAGTTTAAAGGACATTTTGGCCTTAATGTTATGGTTTTAGTCCCTTATTAATCTTAATTTAACATTAAGCATTGTAATTAATTTTAATTACTTCACTAATATTTTTAGTCAAAACATAAGTTGAAATTATTATAAATTATAAATTATACTTATTCTAAGTAAGGTATTTTTTTTCTAAATTAAAAACAGAGAAGTGGAAGAAATTAGTTTAAATTTAATTCCGTAGTCAGGTCGACAATACAGATTTTTAAAGAAATAATGTTCAAAAGATTGCTACATTTTTATATTCAATTTCAATGTGAAATTGATTATAATGACATAAATTGGATTGATTTTTAATATTTTTATAAAATTAAACTTTTAAACCAACATAAAATATTATATTACCTTATAAATTAATTATATGAAGAAGTAGTGTTGAATTAAAATCCAGTATTTTTAACTATTAATTAAAAAATGAAACTTTTTTGAAAAATAAAAAAAAATTATCCTACCATAATTTTTAGGTTAATATTCATAATATGATTTTTTATTTTTAAATATTAAATATATAAAAGTTCCAAAAATTTGATTTTAAATTGTCTCCCCATTAAAAGGCATCAAAACTAAAAAGTATAGGGTTTTAAGCATAAAATTGGGTTTATTTTTATATTATGTCTATCAAATATTTTTGATGATTATAAAAAAATAATTTATTGAATATATAAAATATATATTAAAATAATATAACTTACTAATTTTAATAAATTTAATTTATTAGGATTAAAAAAAATTGTGAGGATAATAATAATTTTCGATAAAAATACTCTCTTTATATTTAATTGGTTATTATATACATTTCTAAATAATTTCTGACTAATTAATTCATTTAATACTTTTTGAAAAATATATATTTTCATAAGTTAGTTTATAATATTAATAAAAGATAATTTAATTTCTAGGTTGTATATTATTTTATTAAAAAAATAATATTTTAATAATATATTTTTCTTCGGTAACACTCGGTCATGCGTGTTATGCAAGTCATCAAGGAAAGTCTTTTTTGGATGTAATGCAAGATAAACATGGTGTTCTATATAGATAGTGCTAAAATTTATGTTTAATGTACTACACATAATCCAAACATAGCAATTTAATATAAAATATACTATTTTCATTGTTATGTGAAATGAAAAATATCAATAAGATTAAATTAATTAAAAACAATTCATAAAATATTAGGGTTTTAGAATCCGAATCCATTCCACAACCTTGAATAGAACCAAAAACCACAAATCTAGCTTTACATGATTTTTCAAATGTTGATGCCCCATCCTATGTAACATCCGTAAGAACACCTAGTCACCCATGATGAAATACAATGGTTATCGCCTCTGGTTGTCTTATGAATGTTTCCTGCTCTGAGTGGTAACTAACCAATTTCTAATAAACTGTAGCTGCTTATATGTATCTTACACATGTTATAGACTAATAACTACCTACTAACCAATGAAAAACTAATACAATTGATAATGACATGTTCAACCACAGATTACCTCAAAATGAGCCATTTAAATCAAAAAATAATGTTTTTATTATATGTGAAATCTACCAAATGCATAAAGTCATCCCATGACCCACCAAAATCAAACACACATTTTTCTAAGCATGAAATCTAGTATTTTATTTCATGATATTAGATTTTATATCTACCTACATGTGATATATTGTACTCATATTCATATATGATACCATCACCTTCTATAGGCCTTGCCAAAACACTGATGTGAAATGAACATTTCAACCTGACATTATACTCATAGGCATGATTTGAAATTATACTATTTACCACACATAAATCCTACTCAACTCATCTACATGCCAATTCCATAAATGTAGAAATTTTTAAAACCTTTATTTGGTGATCATCCACCACCTACATAGTATCACGACTCCTGGCGGTATTATGAAACCTAATAACAATGACCATTTTAACCTCATACCACTTAAATTTTGGAATTTTTAGAGGATAAAGTAATCCACCTAGTCAATAGTGCTCCACCTTTACATTTTAATAGGTAATATAATGAATAAAAAACCACACCACATATTTCATCATACTAAGTAACCACAAACAACATTTCATATCATGATACAGCTTGGTAGATCCTAGGAATACCTTCCAAAATTAGGTGTGGGAGATTCTAATCAATCCCTCCATCATAGATGAAGGAACCATAACCATTTGATGTATATGAATCACATCATTATCATCTAAATAGTACTATATAATATAATCATTTACCATCAAGATCATTCACATCACCATCCAGTCTAAATCGGACTCTTGGATGGATTTTAATCAATCCAATAATAAAAAAAAATATTGATCCTAGGAATTAAGGTCACTACCTATTGATCCTTTTATCACCCACATTAAAAAACACTAGCATGGTTATAATATTACACTCTTCCTCTAATATTTTCATCCCTAGTTCTTGTGATTTCCTACTGAAAGAATACATGAAAATATTCCCCTTTACCAGGACATACACCATCTCAAAATTGAACACATGAAAGTACTCAACACATGGTGTAACACACCAAGCTTCCACGATATGCTTCTCTTTCAATAATGCAATAGCTTGCATTGTACGAAAGTTCGAGATTCTAACAAACTGCAACTAATCAAAGTAGCCGTTATGAATAGTAATACCCAATTTTTAAAATTATAGAAACTTTATATTTCATAATGGAATTAATTTTTGTATTTGTAATATCGAAATTATCCTAAGTCGATTTTTTTGTAATTTTCTGAGAACCTTCAATTTTTTATGAATAGTGAAAAATAATTAAAATAACTTTTTTAATCAAAATAATTTATAGTGATAAATTATACTATATAGTGGGTTTAAATTATAATTATAATATATTTTTACTATTTTATTCAATGGTGGTCATTAGAATTAATTTAACATTGAAATTGGACATAAACAATTGTCAATCTTTTGATATATATTGTTTCTTAATAACACGCTATTTGTTGTGACAACGGGAATTAATTATAAAATTTATGAATGAAACTTATATGTTTGGAATTTTTTAAAATAGACATCATTTTTGAATTCCCAATATCAAATATAGCTTAGGGTGAAATTTTGGCATTGTTATGAAAAACGTCAATTTTTGATGAATAGTGAAACCACTAAGTGGTAGTTAAAAAAACTGATTTTTCGTTTAAATGAAACATTACCACTTCTATGATTTGATTTTCAAAAATCCGACATACGTGGTTGTTATTAGGAAGTAAAATGTGGTTCAATGGGATTAAAATAATTTTTTGGTGAATAGTAACTTTTAAGTTTAATTAATCGCGATTAAAGGTAATTAGTGATATTTAAGGTAAAGATAATATTATAATAATATGAAATGACTTTTACACTTGTCCAAAACCTATTGGATGAGTCATGGCCGATCAAGACAATCCATAGGTCAACTTGGGGACCCCATGGAGCCACTTTGGTAGGAAAATATATTAAAAACTTTTTATTTAAGGTTAAAATAAAAATGTTACAAACATGAGTTCTTTTACTAAAACAATTTTTAAATGGGGTTATAAAAGTCATATTTTTGACTATAAATATTCATTAGAAATATAAAAAGATTTACTACATCATGATACTTTTTTTTATAATTTTTAGACATTAAATAAATTAAAATTCTCATGACACAATGATGATGCAATGATTACCTCATTAATTAACGATTTAAATAAAATGAAATGATAATGTAAAATATAAGGCATACACTTGTCAAAAACCTATTGGATGAGTATATTTAGAACCCTTTTCACCTTAGCCTCGAAATATATCATTGTGCGACCTTTAGAATCCAAAAATCATTTCATAATAAAGTAACATTTCTATATTTCTAAGAGTACCCCTCCTCTCTTCTTATAAAAGGCCCCCACCTCTACCACATTACCCACACCTCTCAAGCGTTTGGCTCGGCCAACCCCTGCCCATTTTGTCTCTCCACTTCCCTCTCTTACTCTTAGAAGCCTCACTTTGGGCAGAAGTCTTCCCAAGGAATCCTTTGAGCTCAAATCAAAAAGATTTTCCCTTTTTAAAGGTAGTGTTTTCTCTTGTGTTCTTATGTATTATTTTGCTTCTCCAACCCACTAAACTCTTTTTATTAATTTCTTCTGTAACAACACCAGTATCATAAATATACTAGGATGTTTTTATAAGAAGTATTAGAGCTACACTTTCACACACCTACATCTAATGGTTAAAGAACATACTGTTTCTGTGGATGGCGGATTTCTGCCTCACGAAACGATGACTGTTCAACACTCATATAACACCTTCAAAGGTGGCCATTAAGATGTCACTATATTTATATAAGATACATTATATGTTTATGTTTTACTTAAGCTTCTGTATTTATCATTTATGTCATACCTTTATTATTTCCATTACGGGTAAACATGATAATTTCATTTTAGTAAGTGCGGACTACCGCCCCTCAAAGTGATTTGAATCGTTAATGCCATATGTGGGATGTATAAAGGATGGAGTAAATAGTATTATAAATTATATTATACTAGAATTATAGTATACGTTTATATAATTATAATTTTATTCCATTAAATAAGAAATATAAATGAAAGTAGCATTCATGCGTACGTACGGCTTACCGTCTTCATGAACGGTGCATTTCATTTCTTACCTCTAAATGTTATGTAATAAATGCATGTATATACTGGATATATATGATATATATGATATCTACATCATGAATATGATAATGGATATAATGGAAATTTCACCACCTCAACAACTTGTAATTATAAAAGTTTATTGTTGACTCAAGTACCAAAGATCGAAAAAACGAACGTTATTAACTTAAATGAATTTTCGTAACATTGTAATAAGTGATATAAAAGGGATAATGAACTTGAAAAGGGTTCATAAGAATGTAGAGATTAAATCTAGTTTATTATTCAGGAGATTAAAGAACGGTCGAGTGAAGTCGGACATGAGGTAAGGGAACATCTTAACCCAATTTTCGTTCTTTGGGTTAATCTCATACATTCAAATTATGTCATGATATTATTATGTCCTATCTTGTATATATACTTTATTTATGTGTACATATAGTGAATAAACATAATATATATATTGTATTTAAAAATGATCTTTGTAAGGGACTTCGTCTCAATCTCTTTTCATTGAGGCCTATTTCATTTTATACACAACTTTCTTTTATACGGTGTATAAAACCCTTTGACTTTTATGTTTTTTTCAAAATGAATCTTTTTATACAAAGAATTTTACTAAACGAAAAAATGGAATGTTTTTTTGTCGTACGTATGTGGCGACAACGACTTCTCTGCCACCGTGACCATTATTTGAGTATCAGATTCCTCTACAAGATATAACTTTTTTTAAATGAAAAATAAATACCATGTTTTAATTTTCTTTTATTTTGGTATTGGAAATGGTTTTGATAATAGTTTTATTATATCAATGTGTCGTATTGATATCTTGTGATTGAAATGTGGAAATGTTATGTTTCCTTTATGCATGTTTTATGTGATACAATTATGTTATGGTTTATGATATGTTTAAACCTATTCATATGAGGAATGCATTGGACTTAATAAGTAACGGGTGGAGCCCATTATAGCTCCGCGATACATCGGCAAGTCTCATGAGACGAACTAGTGTCTTGGCACAAGGCCTTGACAAAATCTTATTTCTAGTCTTGGCACGAGGCCTTGACTACGTGGTTATGATAGTCTGGAATTATGAATTCCATCATTATAAAAGTGGGTATTGATATTGCATGTGATTATTCGACTAGTAGAATATCCATGTGAGTAAGTAAATGGCATTATTTAATTTTATTTTTGCCATATTATACTAAAGTTCAAGTTTAAAAAGGCTTTTGTTTTAGTTATACATTTCCTTAAATGTTAATGTTTATTTATGAAATATTCCGCTATATTGTTATCCTTACTGAGCATCTGAGCTCACCCCGTTCAATGTTTTAATATTTTCCAGGATGTGAAGAAGTATTTTATAAATGACCTGCAGGGATAGTCAGAAGGGGATATGAGTGTGGGCTATGGAGACCATGTTATTATAGTTTTTCACTTTATGATGTATTGTAACTTTTATGAATGTATCTAGTGTTTCCAAGGCTACTAAACTAACCGGTCTTTCGAGAAATGATTTTTTGTGATCATGCCAATGTTACGAAGTGATGCACCCACTCTAGGTAACTGGGGTCGGGGCGTTACAATTCGTATCATAGGCAGTTTAGTACTAACCTTGGAAGATAGATTTAGATAAACTCTGATTAGAGCACATATACCTATGATAGACGTTGAGGATTAGTACATAAGAACTTCATAGAATTTTTGTATTATAGAGATTTTTTGAGTTTTCCGAGCAATACATCCATGTTTGGATATGAGCAGGTAGAGGCGGCTCTAGCAAAGATGTACCTAGTGGTAAAACCCGAAAACACTGCTTTGAGCTAGACTCGAACTGGAACTGGTGCACGACAATGGGCTTTGCTGCACTCTTGGTTACGACACTCCCGGGGGATATGCTCAGGATAATTCTCATTTTCATTACAAACCATAATTAAAATTTTATGAGTATATACTTCCTCAAAGAAAACATTTATTTTTATGATTATGGATTATATCCATAAATAGCTCAATTTATGTTAAGTGTTTTACAAGTATGGAATTATGTATTTTAATTCATAAACTAATCTAGTTTATGCCTTTGTTTAGAAATGGAACCTAGTGGGAGGAATGGAAACCATATAAATGCATGCACTCCACGTAGGGATTTACCTCCTGCTCAAGATAATTATTGTGGAGCTGGAGATACAACCTGTTCTGATCAACTTATCACCATACTGGGACAACTCACTCAGATTATGAATAATAACCTTACTCGTTTGGAGCACCCTGATCCGCAACGTGCAGGATCAATGTTAGACCGCTTCATGAGGCAATAACCGCCAACATTTAATGGGGGTACAAATCCATTAGTAGTTGAGCAATGGATAAACTCCTTAGAGAAAATATTCCACGCCTTGGGGAGTAGCGAAAGGGAAAACGTTTTCATGGCATTTTACCGACTCACTGGAGATGCCGATCAATGGTGGTCGCTGATTCAAAACACAATGGAAGATGAAGAAGTATCAAGTATGGAATGGAGGGAGTTTAAGTAAATTTTCATAGAAAAATACTTTCTCGTGACCATCGAGCAGATATGGAAAGTCCATTTCTGAGTCTGAGACAAAAGGAGGATGAGAATGTCGCAAAGTATGAGGCCAACTTTACAAGGATAGAAAGACATGCTGCAGATTATATACGTAACCCAAGAAGTAAGATTGATCGTTTCTTTGATGGGTTAAAACCGTTTCTCCGTCGAGCATTAGTATCACAATCTTTCTCAACATACGAAGATATAGTCTTGTGTGCTATCAAGACAGAAAAGGAATTCTCTAAATCTTATGACAATAAAGTAAAGAAAGAGAAGAAGAGAACAGTGGAAAAAATTACAGATAAAGGGAAAAAGGGAATGAAGGATTTTCCATTATAAGGTAATTGTGGGAAGAATCACCCCGGTACTTGCCTAAAAGGAATGGGAGTTTATTATAAATGTAGAGAAAAAGGTCACCAGGCTCGTGATTGAAAGAGAAATAAAGTGGCTATCAATGTTGAATGATACAATTGTTGGGAATGGAGAATTATGCAAATGAATGTCCTAAGTGTCAGGGAAACTTACCTCAGAAAAGGCCAAGGGATCACATACAATCTTATGCTGTTACTACAGCTGAAGTGGAGTAATTAATGTATTGGTGTTTTTGGACTCAAGGATTATATTCTGGTTATAAGAATATTGTGATATATATAAGGATTGTACTGCAGTACTCTTTGAATTCATTAATGTTTTAATATGATTAAGATAATCATATTTTTAGTATGTGACAATAAGAGAAACTATACTTTGTTTGGGGAATCTGACGTTACAATTGATTTTGGAATTTTGAGACCTTTTAGAGAAAGTCTGGACGGAGGTATTTTGGATTACTATAAAGGTTGGAAAGGACTAAGTTGAACTTTGGATAGTATTGTTTAAGGTTAAAAAATTTATAAAGATTATTTTTGGAATATTATAATACTATAGTTTTAGGAAAAGGAAAACCTGCAGGTTGGTGGATAACCTGTCGCATCGGACAAAGCTGCAGGAATCGAACCCACAACCATAGTGCGACAGGCCTTTATTACCTACCACTAGCCTACAGGAAGTCCCTGGTTATTACAAAATGTTTCCTAATCTAAATGGTATGTGTTAATATTTGGAACCTTATACAATTATGATAAATAGAATATTTTTGAGTTCAATTTCCGTTTATAGTAAAAGATGGGTCTATGGTAAAAATATATTAAAGAATGAAAGTCTACATGACAAGTATGTATATTACCTAACATTTTTAGTAAATCTCCTAAATAAATTCATCAACATTATAAAAGGTATCTTAAAACAAAAACGCTGCCGGTTAACTTTTCCAACTGGGGATTCAATGACCGTTTAACAAATCACAAGTTTGTGATTTTCTTATGGTTAACTTTCTCCTAATCTAGTTTTCTACAACTCTCCATCAAACCTTGATGGTTTGTTTTTCTTCTATATCCATGTTTTCATAGAATCATAGTATGGGCTCTCTCTGGTGACCTTTGTACTTATCATTATTTCTTTTAAAGTTATATTTTTATTAACCTTATTTTCGATGCGGGTTTTCCACAAAGGTATTTTCTATTTTCAACCTTTTATTTTCAAAAAATATTTTCAAATTGCGAGGACGCAATTTATTGAAGGAGGGGAGAATGTAACACCCCGAGCTTCCATGATATACTTCTCTTTCAATAATGCAATAGCTTGCATTGTACGCAAGTTTGAGATCTTAACACACCACGACTAATCAAAGTAGCTGTTATGAATAGTAATACCCACTTTTTAATATTATAGAAATTTTATATTTCAAAATGGACTAAATTTTTGTATTCGTAATATGGAAATTATCCTATGTCAAATTTTTTGTAATTTTTTGAGAACTTTCAATTTTTTATGAATAGTAAAAAATAATTTAAACAAATTTTTTAATCAAAATTATTTATAGTGATAAATTATACTATTTAGTGTTTTTAACGTATAATTATAATATATTTTTACCATTTTATTCAATGGTGGTCATTAGAAATAATTTAACATTGAAATTGGACATAAACAATTGTCATTCTTTTGATATATATTGTTTCTTAAAAACACGCTATTTGTTGTGACAGAGGGAATTAATTATAATATTAATTAACACAACATATATGTTTAGAATTTTTTAAAATAGACAGAATTTTTGAATTTGGAATATCAATTATAGCATAGGGTGAAATTTTGGCATTGTTCTGAAAAACTTCAATTTTTGATGAATAGTGAAACCACTAAGTGGTAGTTGAAATAATTGATTTTTCATTTAAATGAAACATTACCACTTCTGTGATTTGATTTTCAAAAATCCGACATTCCTGGTTGTAATTAGGAATTAAAATGTGGTTCAATGGGATTAAAATAATTTTTTCGTGAATAGTAACATTTAAGTTTAAATAATCGTGATTAAAGGTATTTAGTGAAATTTAAGGTAAAGATAATGTTATAATAATATGAAATGACCATGAAATTTGTACTAAACCAATTGTATGAGTCATGGACGACCAATACAATCCATGGGTCAACTTGGGGACCCCATAGAGCCACTTTAGTAGGAAAATGACATTAAAAACTTTTTATTTAATGTTAAAATAAAAATGTCACAAACATGCGTTCTTTTACTAAAACCATTTTTAAATGGGGTTATACAAGTCATATTTTTGACTATAAATATTCAATATAAATATAAAAAGATTTACTACATCATGATACTTTTTTTATAATATTTAGACATTAAATAAATTAAAATTTTTATGACATAATGATGATGCAGCGATTACCTCATTAATTAACGATTTAAATAAAATGAAACGATAATGTAAAAGTTGTGGCTTACACTTGTAAAAAACCTACTGTATGAGTAGATTTCGAACCCTTATCACCTTATCCTCTAAAAATATCATTTTGGGACCTTTAGAATCTGAAAAGCATTTCATAATAAAGTTACATTTCAATCTTTCCAAGAGTGCCCCTCCTCTCCTCTTATAAAAGGCCCCCGCCTCTACCACCTTACCCACACCTCTCAAGACTTTGGCTCGGAAAAACACTGCCCATTTTGTCTCTCCACTTCCATCTCTTACTCCTAGAATCTTCACTCCAGGTAGAAGTCTTCCCAAAGAAGCCTTTGAGCTCAAATGAAAAAGAGTTACCCGTTTTAAAGGTAGTGTTTTTCTCTTGTGTTCTTATGTTTTATTTTTCTTCTCCAACCCCCTAAACTCTTTTTATTCATTTCTTTTGTAACAAAACCAATACCCTCAATATAATAGGATGTTGTTATAAGAAGTATTAGAGCTAAAATTACTTACACCTACATCTAATTGTTAAAAAACTTTCTGTTTCTGTGGATGGAGAATTTCTGCCTCACGAAATGATGATTGTTCAACACTCATATAACACCTTCAAAGGTGGCCATTAAGATTTCACTATATTTATATATGATACATAATATGTTTATGTTTTACTTAAGATTCTTTATTTTTCATTTATTTCATACCTTTTTGATTTCCATTGTTGGTAAACACATTAATTTCATTTTAGAAAGTGCGGACTACCGCCCCCTCAAAGTGATTTGAATCGTTAATGCCATAAGTGGGATGTATAAAGGATGGAGTAAATAGTATTATAAATTATATTACACTGGAATTATATTATACCTTTATATAATTATAATTTCATTCCATTAAATAAGAAATAGAAATGAAAGTAGCGTTCATGCGTACGCACGGCTTACCGTCTCCATGAACGATGCATTTCATTTCTTACCTCTAAATGTTATGTAATAAATGCATGTATATACTATATATATATGATATATATGATATCTACATCATGAATATAATTTTGGATATAATGGAAATTTTACCACCTGAACAACTTGTAATTATAGAAGTTTATTGTTGACTCAAGTACCAATGATTGACAAAACGAACATTATTAACTTAAATGACTACATAATTTTCGTAACATTGTAATAAGTAATATAAAATATATAATGAACTTGAAAATGGTTCATAAGAAATTAGATATTAACTCTAGTTTATTATTCAAGTGATTAAACAATGGTCGAGTGAAGTCGGACACGAGGTAAGATAACTTCTTAACCCAATTTTCGTTCTTTGGGTTAATCTCATACTTTCAAATTATGTCATGATATTATTATGTCCTATCTTGTATGTATACTTTCTTTATGTGCACATATAGCGAATACACATTAAAGATCTATTGTATTTATAAATGATCTTTGTAAGGGACTTCGTCTCAATCTCCTTTCATTGAGGCATACTTCATTTTATACACAACTTTCTTTTATACGGTGTATCAAACCCTTTGACTTTTATGTTTTTTTTTTGAAAAGGAATCTTTTTATACGAAGCATTTTACTAAATGAAAAAATGGAATGTTTTTTTTGTCGTACGTATATGGAGACAACGACTTCTCCGCCGCCGTGACCATTATTTGAGTTTCGGCTTCCTCTACAAGCTATAACATTTTTTAAATGAAAAATAAATAACAAGTTTTAATTTTCTTTTATTTTGGTATTGAAAATGGTTTTGATAATATTTTTATTATATCAATGTGTTGTATTGATATCTTGTGATTGAAATGTGTAAATGTTATGTTTCCTTTATGCATGTTTTATGTGATACAATTATGTTATGGTTTATGATATTTTTAAACCTATTCATATAAGGAATTCATTGGACTTAATAAGTGACAGGTGGAGCCCACTATAGCTCCTCGATGCATCAGCAGGTCTCATGAGACAAACTAGTGTCTTGGCACAAGGCCGTGACAAAATCTTATTTGTAGTCTTGGCATGAGGCCTTGGATACGTGGTTATGATAGTATGATATTATGCATTCCATCATTATGAAAGTGGTTATTGATATTGCCTGTGATTATTCGACTAGTAGAATATCCATGTGAGTAAGTAAATGCCATTATTTAATTTCACCTTTTCCATATTATTCTGAAGTTCAAGTTTAAGAAGGATTTTGTTTTAGTTCTACATTTCCTTAAATGTTAATGTTTATTTATGAAAGCTTCCGCTATATTGTCATCCTTACTGAGCATCTGATCTCACCCCATTCAATGTTTTTATATTTTCCAGGATGTGAAGAAATATTTTATGAATGACCTGCAGGGATAGTTAGAAGGGGATAAGAGTGTTGACTATGGAGGCCATGTTATTATAGTTTTTCACTTTATGATGTAATTTAACTTTTATGAATGTATCCAGTGTTTCCAAGGCTACTAAACTAATCTGTCTTTCGAGACATGATCTTTTGTGATCATGCCAATGTTACAAAGTAATGCACCGACTCTGGGTAACTGGGGTCGAGGCGTTACACATGGTATCTATAAAAGGTTCAAGTACCAATGATATAAGATGTATCGTAGGCTTTTTTTGTCTGTATAGATGAACAAAACCACACCAAAAATATTGCTATGATAACACTTAAAATAATAAATCACCACAAATACCTCTAAATCATAGTGGGGTAGTTCCACTATTGAGTTTATAGATAATGATACCAGTAATTAACTATCTAATATCCATATATCAATAAACCCACCCAGAAAACATCTGAAGCACCACAATAGACTGTATATATATTCCCAAGTATAAAATAACTAGAGTCAAAGTGGATGTAAAAATCCTATTTGACTTCTAGAATGAAATCTCACACAGATTTATCTACTCAAAATTCAATACATTCCTAGTAATCCTAGTCAAAGGCTTTCCAATTGATATATGTCCTAGGAAAACTACCTTTAATACCTATCCAGCCCAAGGAAACTCTGATCTTCAAACATATTTTTAGGCTGAACTCATAATATAACTGTCTCAACCTTCTATGGATCAACATAGATTCCCACTTCCTAAATCATGCACCTACCTCATAGTTATAAATGTGTATCTTCAATAATAAGGAATAAATATAATTCAATCATAGTTTTATCCAATCAATCTCAAGATATATGGTATACAACTTCAGGGCATATGAATACACCAAAATATTGTCAATGATTACCACAATGAAGGAATCTAGGTAATGTTAAAAAACATGATTCATGAGAACAAAAAATATTTTTGGTTCATTTTTCAGACCAAATGAAATCACAAGATACTCATAAAACCTTTACCCACTCTTTAATTAAATCATTGCTATATCCTCATCCCTGAAACACTACTTCTGGTAGCCGGATCATAGATCAATCTTGGAGAACCATCAAGATACCATAAACTGGTAAAAAAAATCCTCAATCCTTGGTAACATATACATAATTTTTCACAATGAATTAATTTAGATTCTGATAATCCACACATAGTCAAAGATTTCCATTCTCTTTCATAGAAAATTATATTAGAGCACCCCAATTATAATTGATCGGGTGAATAAATCCTTTCACCTCTTAGTCAACAATCTACACTTTAGGATATATCATCTTATCTAGTGCAATTGTAAATGGGGGATCATTATAGGTTTCACACCTTATAAGTGTTCAATTTCTATCTATTTCCCCCTCATAAGAGGGATTCATGAAAAATATTTTGGATTGTTTTTTGGGTAACACTTCACCATAGGAAGAAATTGGATTGAACTGTTACCTAATATAATTCTAGAACTATACCTTCTAGCTATTGGTAATGGAACCAATATTATTAAGGTCTAGTCATTCAATTCCTTCCTCTAGGTTCCATTCCCAAATAAGAATGTACTCCTCTACCTTATGGGAATTAAAAGTTATCTATCTGTGATAACAATTGACGTGATCATGATAACACATCAAATAATCCATGATAAAAATAAAATAAAAGATGGTCATCTTCAAAATCACAAAATCTCATATATTTTTGTATTATTCAACCTCTATTGGACATTATAGGTACCACTGAATATGAGATAAAATATTTCCAAGAGGTTTCACAAGAGCTAACAACATGAAGGAGAACTTCACCTTAAATTCTAAACCATCAAAAACTAGAGAATAAAAAAAATGAGTGATAATCTCTTATATTAAACTAAGTAATAGAGAGTGTTGACATAACCAAAATTTAACCTGTAACTACAATGGTCCTTATCTACTATCTTATGTAACTTAATACTATTCATAAACTTTTCCAGCCATGGATCCGTGGTCATACCCTAATGAAACCTAACTCACTAGAGGAAATAACCCCTACAAATACTATAACTACAATTGATATTGAGATCCAAAAATTACTCCATGTCCAAAACTCCATAATGAATCCTAACTATTCATTTAGGGTCCTCCTATACAAGCCCTCAGGGATTAAATCTATCTAAAACCTCTCCCAAAACTCATATGTGACACCCTGATGAAAACCCACTATGATATCCCATCATTATACACTGATAACACTATCTCAATGGACTAGTATAGTACCTATGGAAATTTCCACCTTGAATTCATAGATAATGATTAGGGAACCAACTATATAGAATGAATTTAAGAATATCTAGCCTTATCTTACTACTTATCATCTCACTACCTCATTTCCTCTAACATTCTCTCACTTATGCATGAAGAGGATCCCACAAATATATTAGAAGCTCTACTCATGGGACCACTAAGAACAGGAACAATACCCATATCCTTTTTCTCATCCAAATATTTCAATATCATAAGGGACTTATAGAGAATGTGAGGGTATGATATAAGGTTAATGATCCTCACCTAGAACCTTAACTCAGGACATAAATAGATTTCAAAGTATTGATTCCAATTAAGTGTTTCATTTGATGTCCAAGAGTAAATATTTTTATAGTGAGTGTAGATGAGATGATGATTATTGGATGATTATAATTGATTCATGAAATGGTATTGGATTTAATGATTTGTATATTAATTTAAATAAATTGAGATAATTTTTTTGACACAAACTTTAGAAAACACATGAGTTACTAGAATGACCGTAAACTAGATGACTGACCATGCAATTACATGAGTTACTACGCTTTTCTCAAATGATAATGCATGATTTAGGTATGGTTGAGATTTAAATAATGAAATATACCTAAAGTTACACTTTTTTATACAAATCTAATTCAAATAAGAAACATGAAATCCATGCATTTATAGTTCATTTCGAGCTGATCATTTGACCATGAAATCCATGGGGATTCTATGGGTTCAATTCATGGGTCAAATTTTAAACAAGAATGAAATAAGGACATGATATATGTTTTTTATTATTTAGTAATTCATGCATGATATTTCACATAAAAAAAATAAAGAATTAAAGAGTTATGGTTTACATATAAATCATTTTAAGAAACAAGAAACTTGCATGTTTTAAAGAGTTAAATAAGGTTGTGGTTTTTGATAATTTCATGAATAAAATAAAGGGATAATTATTTATCCTTTTAGATATTTAAGATGATATTAAATTATTATATAAGTAGGTATTAGTTGGATGAAATTAAAAGATAAATAACTTCTTGAAAATATATTCAGTTATGATGAAAAAATCATGGTAAACTTGATTTAAATATTCTGGGAATTAATTTAAAATGTAATAACTAATTTTTTTTGGGTTTTTAATATTTAAATAAATAATATATATATATATATATTCCTACAGTACATGAAGAATAAGTTTTATCATCTTTGATAATATTCATAGAATTATTATAGTCTTATAATTTCCATTGTCAAAGAATGAGAAGAGTCTAATGTTGGGAGTCTTTCAAAATAAGGAGACCAATTACACCCGAGTAGTAAAAGGAGAAGAAGATAATATAGATCCCATCTAATATTTTTTGAGTTTCAAAACTATTAATTGTGTTTAAGATATTTAATATCATGAAGAGACGTTCATATGTGAAGGTGATTCAATTAGTTTCTATAGGAAGACTATCTAAAGAATAATATCTTTTTATTGTTGGATCAACACTAAAGAAGGATCTTGTTACAAAGAGTTTAACTAGTCACTATAGGCTTATGATTGGGATATCTAAACAATAACAAAATGAGTTTAATTTCATTTTCTAACCAATTTATGACGAATCATAATTATTTTCTCTATCTGGTTGTAACCACTTGTGTCTATAATAGAGAATCCATATTTGGGCATCTAACCAATATGGAAAGGAGTAATATTTTATTACGAACCATATAAAAACTATTTTTTTCTCTATATTTTACTAATACTAATCATGAGGAAATTATGTGAGATAATAATGAGAGGATCTAGTACTTTAATAGTTTCAATAGGATGGGTTAAAAGTTAATTACACATAAAAAGAAAACAGGATCACTGATTCCCCACTCCCTATCTTAGTAGTATATCTGAACATGGGATCTATAATAATTCTTATAGAAATGTTTTATTCTAAACATCTAAAATTAATTCTAAGAAATTGAAAATTTTAACTTTTTCAATAGATACGGTGTTTCAATATTTTATGGGAAGAATAATCAATGATGGATGAACATGATCCTACCGTACCTCATATCACTTGTCCTAAAAGGGAGAGATGTTGCGATATTTGGTTTTCCACTAATATTTTATAAATATACTATGAATCAAGATGATAAGATAAATACGGTGTTAGATAGTAAAGATAAAAATTCCACCTTGATGTCTTTATTATATAAGGTTTATTCATAGGTCATTGGTCTCCAAACTAAAAAAGTTATTTATACCAAATTGGGAAAAATCTATAAAGGAAATGTATAATTCAAGGAATATAAACTTAAATATTGTAGGAGAATTTTTTAAGACATAAATATGGATGATTCTGAAACCATTGATGAAAAATTTAAAAGGGTCAATGATTTCTAAGAAACGTCTAGGGTTTTTATGAGAAGATAGAAAATTAATTCATGGTTAAAAAATTGATGAGGATTTCTCTAGATCTATTTTATTCTAAAGTATTAGACCTAGAAGAAATAGGGTATTTTACACTATATGAGTTACATGATATATTTATAGACAATAAAATGAGAAAAAGTATTGTATTCAAGAAAATTGAAATATATTAAATTTTCTTTGAAGAAATGGGAAAATGAAAAATTGAAAAGAAGTTGTTTTTGAATCAAGTGATTTTGATGATGATGAAGATGAATATTAATTTAATAAAATACCTTCTTTCAAAAGGGTTCAAAAAATTACAACGGAAGAGGAAAATAAATAAATACACGAAGTTATAGAATATAGACAAAATTAAACACTTTTTCTATGATTGTACATGGAAGAAGTTATAAGAATATGAATATTATAATGATGATGAGACACTTTGAAAATAGAAAATTGATAAGAATAATAAGAAAAATTATAAAAATAAGAAAATGAGTTTTATAAATAAGTATGATAAATCATATTCATCATCAAGTATCTCTTTAGATGATGTGGTTAGTATCTATACTAATTCTAAAAAAGTTTTTCATTCATGAAGAAATGATGATAATGGTAAATAAATAACCAATCCTAAATGAAAAATAAATCAAGATTTGGAAGCATGTATTGAGGATATTACAAATTTCATGAAACAAAATAAAAAATCACTAAAGGATAAAAATAATGTTGTTAAATAAAAGGAAGAGTTATGAAATAAGGATGCAGCCTATATGGATGATATCATTTAGTTTAAATTAAAATCTCCCAACCTTGAAATAATTATGATTGATCATAAAGAACATATAGTTTAAAAAGAAGAATAGTTATTTGAAACACAATCCATATTTTCCATATTTCAATATGAGTTGAACAATACCAGGGAATACTTTAATAAATCAATGGACATTAATATATAATCTTCCCAAGATGGTGATATGAAGGGTTCCAATGATCTAGGAACTAATAATTCTTAAGATAGATCTATTATAACTGGAAATTCAATCCTAAAGAAAACTTGTACATCGATGGACCAAGATATTTTTTTAGAGACGCTCTTCACTATCAAAGGAAGAGATGAAACCAATAAAAAAATGTCCCCTAATGGAAAATAATTTTAAATTCATAGCACAAAAATATCAATACAAACCTATAAAAAAATAAATCAATAAGATCTTAGTTTATATGATTTTTTAGGTTTTGTGGAAGGTATGAACATAAATCATTTATTTATTGGTTTATTGTGTCTCTTCCTGAAATGAGGCAAGAAAAAAAGGGAGTTTTAGTAAGAAAATGAGATAAAAAACTGAAAATAAGTATGATATTAGATCTACACCAAAACGTACACCCTTAAAAAATTGAGTCTTTAGAAGATTTGTGTGCAAGATGTGGATTATAGGGTCACCATGAAATGGTTTCCATGGATACACTTCCTATAAAATTTTCCAAGGTATGATTGGAACAAATAATGAAAAAAATAAGGATTTTCAACCAAGTCATTTTACGATTAATAATAATTAAAATGATAAGCCTTAGAAAACTTAATATGTTAAGAAATAATGCTTGTTTTTTTTCATAATGAATTGGATATGGAAAAATTGACGGAGGAAGGAAAAAGTGTTGATTCTAAAAGAAATTAGGCGGTGGATTAAGAATATGTGGTGAAATTACATGATAATTTATCTATAATAGATAACATAATTGTCTAGGAGAATTTTGAAATGTGTTACGCCCTGATTTTCAATTCCATGATTTCTTTAAAATCTTATTTTATTTATTAATTTTCTCTTGGATTCTGGGTGTTCTGGGTTTAAAATTGGTGTCTCGGGTGTTCTTGATCTAGGTCTTTAGTCTTGGAAGTCTTGGATGGTATTTGGATTTTACTTTTTTTAAGGGAAGTTATAAGGATTATGTGTCTTGGAAATATGGTTGGAGGCCATATTACAATCACATCACCATCATGGAGAGTTTTCTAGGGAAATATCACCAACTCCAGATGGCTTTCCATGCCCTGCAAGCTCACTAAAACCATTAACCAAACTCCCTTTTCATTTCCCCAATCATTGACGAACCATGAGAACAAAATGACTCATATAAAACCAAATTTCATTGACGAAATGAAACCCATAATGAGGTGTTTTGTCCAGTCTCACAACTCATAATCAGAATGTCAAGTCCTGAAAATCCGAGCTTCGGTCTTCCCAGAATCATTCCCAAAAGAACATGACCAAAAAGGGGGAACATCCCTCTGATACCATCTTTTCACAAACTAGATCTATTCGCCATCAAAAATGGAACTTGACTTGATCTGTACAAAATCCCAAAGATGTTCCCAATCCCCATGTGTTGGAACAAGTGCCCATGTATGAAAAATTAAATGTTTGGAATGATTTCCCCGCATTTATAAACATAAAACAACAACAACAATAAATTGACTAAATCTGAAAATTTAATCCAAACTATCCTTTAATAAAAATTCAGAATTGAAATACATAGTTATAAACAAATAAAAAGAGGGACACAACTAAAAACTAGTATAAAAACAACATAAGAACCACCATAATAAAATGGGTCATCAACACCAATCCTTCTCCCCAACACCGCACCGAGGATGGAAGCCAACAACCCGAACTACTGATTCCAAAAGCTTTACCCAAACCTGCAACAATGATTTCAAATACTAATTACACCCAATGGTATAAGTAGGGTGTTATTATAATCCCAATAGGATTCCACCAAAAATATATTCTGTGTGATACACATTATATGACAAAAATAATGTATGTTATTATAAACAGGAAATGCCATAAACAATTTTTAAAGGACACAAATTTGAATGAAAATTTCAAGAGGGAAACAGTAATGAATGAATTTTTTAAAAGAAAATGCACATGATACTGAATTTAGAAGACTAAAAAAACCATATACCAAAGGTAAGTACAAAATATCCAATGATCACTAGTCACGGGAACACCCTTAGAACTAGTAAGTTGTGAGTCCCATGTACCTCATATCTCACGGAAAAGTAACCATAAAAAATATTTGTTCTCATGCACGAGCTACTAGTAGGGGAATCACCAAGAACCTTGTGGTGCCTAAAATCATAATCATAGTTTAGTTAGTGTTTTCATCATTAAAAATTCTATACGAAACATGGGAGAAACCACTCCGAATCACTTTCATACAAGTACATGTCCTCCCACAGTGATACTTGGGTTTCTATTTTTGTGCTAAAAAAAGTTCCACATCTTATAAAATACCATTACACATGTATATTCCATTTTCAAATCATAAATTCATCAAAAAGACCACACATAATCCACAAATACCCATTGTCATATTCAATTTTATTTTAAAACTACACTCACACCAAAACATCCTATATACATGTCTTCTACCTTTCTCACAATTTAATAAATCATTACACAATTTATAAAATATTATCAAAATGTTTTAAATCCTAAATCATCACATTCTATTTAAAAAATAAATTTTATGAACATACACTCTCCAAAATAGTATGTCAACATATTTTTCACACTTTATGTAACTCGATAAAGAATTTGAGATTTTTATAAAAGAACTTCAAGGAGCATGACAAGCTTCTGCACATAAAAACCATTTGAAAACCCTATTTCATGGCCAAAAGCACACCAAAACCCTACCAAAACCGATTTAGCAGCCCAATCCACATTTAATAAACCATTTTCAAATGTTATAAAATGACCCCAAATGATACCACAAGAGTAAGATAAGAAAACAAACCATTTCAAGAAATAATGTACCTTTAAAATTAAACACTTAACCAATTCCATAAAAGACAGACTTTGAACCACACACAACATATAAAAAACATGATAAATAAGTAAATCAAGAATTATTATTCGTCAATAAATTATTACACATGGAATTACATACCATTTGTGTCAAAACCGAAAAATCATTGTGTAAAACTTCAACCACACCACCGCCACAACACATTGGAATTAAACTAAACCCTAATACAATAATATTGAACCAAGAAACTAAAAAATAAACCCTAGGTACTAAAAACTAGTAATTGGGAAATTTGAAACATCATTGAAGAGGGAATAAATCCTAAGGATAATGGAAGAAACAAGAGAGATTTACTTACTTGAGAAACATTAAAAAAAATCACCCCAAATACACAAATACTTGAATCTCCAAGAAACCAAAATTGAAAAGGAGGTTTGAATAAGGCTAAGGATATCGAGTGAGGAATGAAATGGGTGGAAAAGAGTAAAAAATTAATGATTTAAGAATGTAAAAAATTACCATTTAAATATGGATGATTTGAGAAACCTAGAGAAAATTCTCCCTAATCCATGATGAAGATGAGCTCTAATGAGGTAAAATTGAACATGGCGGTGTGCCTAGGTTTTTTGGGATTTAGGGAGTGTTGAGATGATTGAAAAATGTTAAAAAACGAATGAGATATAAAATAAATATTTTTAAAAAAAAACTGGAAATGGGCTCACAGGTTGGCCCAATTCCTGAATAAATCACCCAAATCCACCATGATTATGAGTTCTTAAGGGGTCCAAATAGATATGATTTTTGGAATAGGTTAGGGGAGGCCAAGTGGGAAGTATAATGGGTAATAATTTTTTTTTTAAAAAGGACTTATAAAATAAAAAAAATTGTTTTTAAAACTGGAAATGAGCTCATTGTTTTGCCCAAATCATGAACCCTTAGAAACTCATTATCATGGTGGATTTGGGTGATTTATACAGGAATTGGGGAAACCTGTGAAACCATTTCTATTTTTTAAGAAATATTTTTATTTATTTTATATCTCATTCATTTTTTATAATTTTTCTTTAATTCCAACTATCCCTCAATCCAAAAAACATTAGGCTCACCCCCATGTTTCGTTTTCCCTCTTTGGAGCTCATCTTCATCGTAGATTAGAGTGATTTTTCTACAGGTTTCTCAAATCATCCATATCTTCAAAGGTAATTTTTTTCTTTCATAAATAATTTTTTTACTATTTTCTTCATATATCAGTTCCCACTCAGCCTCCTCATCCTTATTTGAACCCCTTTTCAATTTTGGCTTCTTGGATATTCAACTATTGGTGTATTTGGTGGGGATTTTTTCAAATTTTTTCAAGTAACTAAATCCCTTCTTGTTTCTTCCATTATACTTAGGGTTTATTCCATAATCTATTTTGTTTATAATGTCCATCAACTAGGGTTTCATACCTAGGGTTTATTTTTTAGTTTCATGATTCAATTTTCTTAAATTAGGGTTCATTTTCATTCCCCTGTTGTGTGACGGTGGTGCGGTTGAAGTTTCACACAACAATTTGGCGGTTTTGACACAAATAATAGGTGATTCCATGTGTAAGAATTTATTTATGAGTTATCATGATTGATTTAATTACTTATCATTTTCCTTATATGTTTTTTTGTGGTGAAAAATCTATTTTTGATGGAATTTGTTAAGCATTTAATTTTAAAAATACATTATAGCTTGAAATGGTGTTTTTTCTTATGTTACTCAATTGGTATCATTTTGGGTCATTTAATAACATATGAAAATGGTTTATTCAATGTGTATTGGGATGAAAGATCTGATTTTTTAGGGTTTTGGTATGCTTTTGTCCTTGAATTAGGGTTTTTGAATGGGTTTTATGTGCAAAATCTTGTTATACTCATTGAAGTTGTTTTATAAAAGTCTCAAATTGTCTATTGAGTTACATAATATGTGAAAAAAATGTTGAGGTACTATTTTGGAGAGTGTATGATCTTAAAATATATTTTCGAAATATAAAGTGATGATTTTTGATTTCAATCATTTTGATAATATTTTATAAATCGTTGAATGATTTATTAAATTGCGAGAAAGGTGCAGGACATGATTAAGGGTTGTTTTGGTTTGAGTATGATGTTAAAATGAATTTGAATGTGAAAAGGGGTATTTTGTGTCTTGTGTATGGTATTTTTGATGTGTTTATGATTTTTAAATGGAATTTCCATGTTCAATGGTATTTTATAAGATGTGGAACTTGTTTGAGCACAAAAATGGAAACCCAGGTATCTCGGTTGGAGAAAATGTACTTGAATGAAAGTGATTCGGAGTGGTTTGGAATCTATATCAAGAAGATAGTTTGATTATGAAAACACTGACTAAAATATGATGATAATTTTTGGGGTCACTGGGTTATGGGTGATTCCCAAACCAGTGGCTCATGCATGAGAACTGATATCTGTTGTGTTACGTTTCACCAAGATACTAGATACATAAGGCTCACAACTAAATAGTTCCTAGGGGTGTTCTTGTGACTAGTGATCATTGGATATTTTGAACTTAACATTAGTATATGGTGTTTTTGGGATGAAAAATTCTGTAGATTGTGCATTTTCTTTAAAAGTATTTATTATTTAAAGTTCCTCACTTGAAAACTGTTTTCATTGAAAGTTGCAGCCTTTAAAAATAATTTATTACATTTCCTATTTATAAAAACTTACAAGCCTTTTGTATTATAATTTTTATCACATGGAAAATATATTGGATGGAATCCTATTGGGATTTGTCTCACACTCTACTTACATATTTTTGTGTAAGCAGGCTTGGAAATATTAGTCACAGTTTTGGGTAAAGCTTTTGGATTCACTGGTTCGGGTTTCTAGCTTCCATCCGTGGTGCGGTGTTGTGGAGATGTCTTGGGGATGATAAACCCTTTCCTTTTGGTGGTTCTTGTGTTGTGTTTTCTTCTAATTTTTCATTGGGTCCCTCTTCGGATTTTTCTAGTACCATGTATTTATATTTTTAATTTTTATTAAAGGCTTTCTTAGATTCAATTTTATTATTCAGTTTATTTATTTCGGTTGTTGTTTTATGTTTATAAATGTGGGTAAATAAATCCCAAGTTTTACTTTATCATACTTTGCACTTTTTCCATCCCCTAGGGATTTGGAATGCCCTTTGGTCCTTGCCACAGACCAGGTCGGGTTCTAGTTTTGATGGAGACCAGATCTGGTTCATGAAAAAATGTGTGAACATGATGGTCATGATATGAAGAATTACATGAATATTTTTTCTACTCAAAAAGTAAATAATAAAACTATCATTTAAAATAAATGAATATGAGGTTGCCTTAATTTTTAAGGTATGTAAAAGTATCTCTTAAATGAAGATACATCATAGAGGTAAAATTATTTCATAATATTTTAATATTGTTGAAATGAAAATAAGTGATGATATTGGAAGGTTATAATGGCCTAGGTTAAGAGGAAACTCCCCTATATGTTTCAATTATAAGGGAAAAACATATTCCAAAAAATTTCCTTTGGTTATGTGTTATTGGAATGAATGTCCAGGGAATTAAAGGAGAAGTTTGAGGATATCACTATAGGATAGATTGCATATATTTTATATCATGTAGTATAAAATGTACCATCAAATGAAAAAGAGGTTTTCATCCCTTGAGGGGGAGAATTACTCAAGAGAATATTTTATTGTGCTAAATTCCCTAAAATCTAGAAATTGTGGATAAATATAAAACTGGTGGAGTGAGGTACTCAATGTAACTTACAAACCTCATTTTAATGTATCAAAAATTATTATTAAGGGTGTGGGTTGATTAATGAAGATGATTAGTAATGGTGGGTGGGTGTGGTGGGGGAGTTATTTAGCATGCACTTAAACTATATAATGTGTTTATTAAAGTGAGTACATGATTTTTGTTTCTAATGAATCATTTCTTTCTATGAACCCGTTGAAAGAGTTTTTTAGTATGGTATCATATATAATGGATTATATATATAACATCAATCACCTAGTTTTTACACTCTTGTTTTCTACATCGGGGTTTCCCATATAGACTTAGAGTTGCTTAATTTAAGGATATTTTCAAAGAAAATAACAAGGTATCATTGTTTTTTGAATAAATTTCTACTGGATATTATTTGAGGATAAAAATTTGGGTCATTGGGAAGAGAATATGATAATAAAACCCCTTGAATGTTTATTTAATTTTATTATCAATAAGGGGGAGAAATTAATGAGTGCACATATTTATTTTAAATATGTCTAATGATATTCATAATAAAATAAAAAAGGGGAGTTTTTTATCCCAAGAATATGTTTCATTTTTTTTTCAATGATTCAATTGTGTTTATTAAGTAGAGTGGAGGTTATGATTCTTTTAGTGTTGTTATTGATTCATGAAATTTCATTAGATGTCATGTTTTTTATATCAAAGTAATTAATGATCAAGTTTTTGGTGGATAAAGGAACATAGTCTACAATATATTTATGGTATGTTTGAGTTTCTTAAGAAAGGATTATAATAAATTATTATGAGTTTGAGTAGATATGTAAATGTAATTCCTATTTTATGAAGGTTTCATATTGTTAAGAATGAATTTCAATAGGCATTATAAAGGTAGGTCATCAGTATTGCAAGGGTAAGTTAAGATGATACTACATTGTGTAAAGGTATTCAAAGATTACCACCGGCTGCATAGAGGTAAGTGGAAGATGCGTAAGGGTCAGACCAAATATAAGTTACTTATAAATGGGAAGTAGAGAGTTTTGAAGGAAACATAAGAGTAATTGATTGAGGCTGTGTAAAGTTAGTTTCATTGACCACATGAATTATTTTGGATTTATGATGACATGATTTTTTGTGCATAATGTAATGCTAAAGTGACTAGAATAGTTTATGGAGATACCATAATATAGTGAGATAAAACACATGACTATATCTTATCAAACTCATGACTATATTGGATCAACCCTCAAAAGATTTATCTATGTACAAAGTAGAACTGAAGTGACCACATGAGTTTCTGTAGTGGCCAAAAATTAGAGGATCGACCACCTGAATATCTTCAATTAACCACATGACTATATTGGATTGGCCATGATATGATTTGTTTTCATAAACAATGAAGTGACAAAAAAGAATAATATTGACCATAATGTCTTTATGTGTGATCATGGATCAACCCTTATGAGTTTGGTATTTCTCATGACTTAATCAAGCATTCTCCAGTTGAGAAAAACCGAGGAATTTGATTTTTGAGAAACACGAATCAAAGGTAGTTTTAATTTCATGTATATGATACATTCTTCCATGAATGATTTATAGACCCTAAAATATATACTATTACCAAATGGTGAAGCTTTATTTCAACATGGGTAAGATAGAAATACTAGGATATGCAGTCAGTTTAACTTTATTATATATATATCTAATGATAAGAAGAAATAAAACAACCATACATTTATAGTTCATCCCGAGATAGTCATTAGACCAAGAAATTGATGGGGATGTTATTCGTTAAATTCATGAATCACATGAAAACCTTGTATGAAAGAAGGATAGGTCATATGATGCTTATGATGGATGCATTTAGGGATTATTTATCACATGCATATGTGAGAAAAATAATGGAGCTATGGTTTAAATATAAACTGTGCAAAGAATCTGGAAAACCAAGTTATTGGGGTAATTGAATGAGGTTATGGTTGTTGAAAACCATGTAAAGACACTAATGAAGGAATACCCAAGAATTTTGGGTATTTAAGATGAGATTAAATGAGAAGATATTTCAGGATTAATTGGACAATGTTTAATGGTAAATAAATTCTTGTAGTTATATAAAGATATGATAAATAAATCATGGGATACTTGATCCGAATATATAATTTTTAATTAAAACCTTATAAATGTTTTATTATACTTTTTAATGATTTAAAAATTCACATGTAAAAGATATCTATATATTATTATAGTCCATGATTATGTTTTTTGATCATTAAGAATATTCTATGAATTCTGAGAGTCTGATATGTTATATTATCAATGATAGAGAAGAAGATGAGGTTGAGAGTTTTTTTTAAAAAGAGACTGTAATGTCCTGACTGACTCATTACATAAAAAATAACTATACCAGAATGTTTTATACCTCAGTCACACCACCTCATATGATATAGATTATAAACTATAAGAGTGGTCCTATAAGGATAATGGGGAAACTATATCCTTTTTATCAGAGCATTAAACAAAATAGAAAATTAAATAAATTGGTTTACATCAAGAAAATATCACAAATAGTGTAAGTGAAAAAAAATATAACCAACATATGAAATTATAATTTAATTTTTCATATATACCAACTGGATTCACCGTGGGTAGATCATACATAAGAATCATAGAAGAAATAAAATAAAACTACGACCAATAGCCTATCCACAACTGTTCTTGAGTCATGTCTTGTCCCATCATCCATCAATAACCTTGGAATCCAATATATGATACATTGACATTAGGTATTTCCCAAAACATACACATGTAAAGAAGAATAAAATCTTCTTGGGAACCTAATGATGACTAGTGTAGGGTGTGAGTACATCACAATAGGCCACCACCAATGAAATCTCTTAATATAACCAGTTAGATAAATATTTCATGTGGAGGTGCTCAATCAAAATAGATACACCAAAAACATTTAAAACAGTTAATATCAATACCAAAAACAATTAAAAACCATTTTTCTTGGTTCACCCCAATAATGGTACATACCTACATCAATTAATGATGGGGTGTCTCTTAGAAAACCATAATGATCGTGCCCACCCATATCCTATCAGGATAAATATACCCATCCCCGAATTAACACCAAATATTTCAAGGTTAATATACCAATCTCCAGAGCCCCAGTATCCACCCAAGGTCTGTATTAAATCCTGGATTAAAATAAAATAATAGGAATTCACCTGAGGGACATTTTCACATAGGTTTTAATAGTCAATACCAAGTTTCCACACAAGGGTTTGTCTTCATCCAAGGTTTAAAAATAAATCTTAGAGATCCCTAGGTCCACTTTCACCACAAGATAACCACTAAAACAATTCCTATATTTTTTAAAATAGAAAGATACTCTATTTCCATAGTACCAAAATCAACAAAAAAATCTTGACGGGGAATTTCACATTCCCGTTTTGAAAAAACTCAATTTCCTTTACTCCACACTATTTAAAAAGATATTTACTAAATCAAATCCATTTTAACTGTTCAAATACTATTTGAAAAATAAAATCTCCAAAAACCAAAAACATATCATCAATACCATTTCACATTCCCATACCTAATGAAAAACTGATTAACCAGTTTCAAATCAAATTCCAATTTCCTTCCTAAAACCATTTTAATGACACAATTTCAATTTATCATTTCAAAATTCGAATTTAATATTCCCATTTATTAAAATAATATTTCATGTACCATTTATAGATTTAATTTCAAGAGAATTTTTCCAAAATACCACTTTCAATTTAAAACCCCAATTAATTAGCCAACTTCCAAGGGTCAATACACTACCAAGATGTTCCACTAGGAAGAACCTTTCAATGATGATCTGACTTGTCAAGGGTGATAAATAACACAATTCTTCAATTTCAAATAATAAATTAATATATATTGTCATTACTCACCTATTGGTGTGACCTCCACCTGATGAAATATTGAAATAAAACAAGACTATAACTAATTATAGGGACCACCTTCTTTGTAGGATAATTTCACAATTTATATCAAATGGATGAGAATTTCGTGATGGTCCTCCATGAATCTCATCACCAACCGGGTACCCGTTACACACCAAAAAATCTCAAAAATTAAATTTACAAATTTATAATTAATTAAAAAAATCCTAAATGTCCTAAGTGATGAGAAACCAATTGAATGGTATATGTATATCGAAACCATGTTCGAGTGATAGGAAATTTACCATGGAATACGCTGAACTCATTTTAGTCCAATGCCCTTGGAGGTAGCATCATCACCATTGTTAATTTTAAACCAAAATAAGGAAAAACCTATCAAAATTTTATATGGATTCATATCTTAACAAAACATAATGCCATGGTGTGTATAATACATACTAAGATCTCCTATACTCTATAAAAATGGAATCCCCAGGGTACATTGACTATTAAACCATGATTTAGTGGAATGATCACTAAAAACCCTAAATGATGAACTCCAATAACTAGGTAAGATGACGGAGAAGAGGATAAAAGAAAACTAGAGGAAAGAAACTCACCTAATATACTGAAGAATTTACCATGAACCACCCCAAATGGAGGGGAGTCACGATAGGGAGGAGGAACACAACTATCTAGGTCGTGCGTGTGGATGTGGTAAAGAAGGGGGGAGGTGTCCTAATGAAGCTTTATTTCACTATATATTTTACACATATCTTTTTTTATAAATTTAATGTATTTTTTATTGAAAAATGATCTTATAATAGTGATTTAATTAATTTTGATTATTTTATGTGAGAAGAATTGTTATTTGAATATTATTATTTAAATGATGTTTTTGTGTTCTTAACTGATGAAATTTTCTTAGTGTTTAAATTAAAATTTAATTTTTGAAATGATTTATGAAATAATAATTTTTTTTTCAAAATCAATTATGTATTCAAATTATTGAAATGTAATTATGACAAATTTGGTTGAAAATTGGTTTATTATTTTATTTTGTTTATATTGTTGTTTAGTTATTTAAATTTTGAATTTCGTTTATAATTACTTTTTTTATATTTAAATATTTAAATGTTCAATTCTTTTAATTTTTATTAGAAATTTATTTTTAAATGTAAATTTTGTTGTTTTTTTATTCTAATAGATTATTAAAATTTAACATTTTATTTAAATGTTCTTACCAATTTATTATTATTTTTTATTTTAGTTTAATTTTTAATACTTTAATTTTTTTTATTTTAATTTTAATTTACAATGTTTAATTATTTTTAATTTATCTTATTTTAATTTTAAATATTTTTTAAATTTATATAGGGGAATTGGTAAAAAAGTCATGTAGATGATTTTAATTGAACAATATAGCGAATTTTAAAATAGGATACGTATCCAAATTTTTTCACCGTTATGTAGCTGAATTCCATATAACCAAAATTTCCATGTATGGTATTTTCATCAAAATCATGTAGATATATTACAAGTTGCTCTGTTACCATTTTTTCAGCCTCCCCATATAAAAAAATTTCTACAGTGCCTTCACGTAGATGATTTCCATTGGCTACCATGTAGCAAAATTCAGTCAGATGTCTACTAAGGCAAAGATTTTATTGAAGATAATGTTGAAGATTGAATCATTGAAACAGTCTTCGCTTGATTAAACTATCTATGAAATTTCATGTATCATATGTCTTAAATTTATGGTGAGACCAAATCCTATTACTTCCATGAAGGATAAAACTTGAACAAGTTCTACATCTGTTGAATTCATTGGCGAACAAAGAAGAACAACTCTAACATGCCTAAGACACTGCTTACTGATATTCGTAGATGAGGATTTTTGGAACATGGATCTCTAATATTTAATATAGATTTATTATACATGCTTTGACCTAATTAATTTGGGGAATATATTCAATTGAAATTGGTTAAACGGCATAGTTTCACCTTGGTGATTCGATAAAGGGGGATTTTGACTAGGATCACTGGTCAAAGAAGATGAATAATGTTCTTGAAGATTTCATGTGAATAAGAAGAGCTTTTTATGTTCAAAATCATAACCCATATAGGTTCTATTTTATGAAGATGAACACATCCTTTCATGATTTGAGATAAAGGGATGATTTTAAGTCCAAACTGACATGGTGAGGCAGACCAGTGACGAATCTATATTGCTTGATGACATGTGTAATGATTCCTTAATGGGTGTTATTTTTTTGAGTTCAAAATTGAAAATTTATCATTATTTAGAAGATTTCATGTGTTTTGTATACAAATCATGTGATCTATATGGGATAGTTTGGCTGATCAATGTTGGGTTTTAGTTTAAAGTATTTTGATAAGATTTGTGTTCGAGTGAAGTGAGTATTTTTCTATATAAATTTACGCTCGATGGAGATGTCCTTATAATATCCAAATTCTAAGGTTGTTTGGTCTTGTTCTTTCATGCATTAGGTATATGGACAAATACCACTCTGTAATCCCTGATGATGAAAACATCCCCAGGTTAAATCCATACTAATGTAAAGATAACAGGTCTATTAGCTACTGAAGCATGAATTATCAATGGAGGATGTGGCCTAGTGGTCAGGGTTTCAATAATGATTATGGTATTTCATATATGGATTTTAGTAAATCCATATAGTCAATTAGATAATGTAGTAAATTTAAATATTAGATGTTTAATAATTACAGATAAATGATGATGTTTACAAATGGATTAGCTTTTTTGAATTAAATGATCTTAGTTGACTCCTTGCGATGGTTTAAAAAAAACAGTTAGATATTTTTGGCTAAATGGAACTAGTCATGATAGAAGTACAAATCAATGCTTATCCATTTAGCTCTGATGAGGTAAATCAGTTAAATTTATTTAAATATAGAAAGAAAAAATAATTTTTAGGTTGGGTATTTATTCAGTCATTACAAGACATCTTTTAGAGGCTTAAGTAGTGGAGCATGGGCATATATAGCAGGCTATGAGTTCATTTTAGATCTAGATACTATGTAATGATTCCTCATATAATCCTTCTTCCATTTGTTATTGAATTGTAATTATTTCATTATTTTTTTTTGAAATTATTATTGTATAAATATTATCCTGGGGAAATAAATTGGTTAGTTCATTGTTTTTCTTCTTCATGTAAATTATTTTTAAAAAATTTTCAATTTAATTTAATTTCAAATGTCATAGTCTTTCAAAGAGATAGATTCTGATTAAAATTTATACAAAATCTTCATAGTTGGATGATTATTGAGAGTAAATAGCCTCAAGAATCATTAATATATAGGTTAATATCATGGTGAAGGATATCAACTAGTCAATTTTTCGTTTGTGCATGCAATTATTCTTTCGTGAAAGAGAAAATATATTTTAAACAATGAACTTTAGATTTCACTTATGCATTCACATAATTTTTTCAACTCTTATTCTAATTATGATACCTTTTTTCTTGTCTCATAGTATCTGAATTCAAAATTTTCTTAGGCAATTATTTTCCAAAAAGAATGTAAAATTAATAAATAAATTATATATCCTTTTTTTAGTTTCATGTGCTTGTGGTTTAGTTTTTTTGGGTTTTATTCTTTATAGTGTGCGCATAATCGCCTTTCCATAGAAATTAATACCCTATATTAATAATTTATAGAAGTTTTTATGTTTAAATATTCATGGGTCCAGTTATTTTAGTGTTAAAATTTTAGCATCGTTACTGGGGAAGGATTCACATGCCCCAAAAAATCATAAAACAAAAATAAATACACAAAACAAATTTTCCCTAAAAAAATAAAATATATAAATAAAAAATCTGTTAATTTTTTTAAAATATATAAATGATTATATAAATCTATATTTATTTATTAATGTATACACACATGATCCAAATCTAACGATCTAGAACCCATATTACCTAAAATTTAAAAATAGACGAGTGATGTAATAAAAGACAAAAAAACTGAAATTGAGGATCCTAGAGAAAGTAATATTGCTGAAAATGAATAGAACTATGAAGCCACAATCATCCATGAAAACATTGAATGACCTAGGAAGATGGAGTATCAACGCCCACAAGTTTCATGAAATCCATCATATTAGGCTGACCACTATACCCATAAAAATGAGTTGAAACAATATCACATTTCAAGGATTCCAACATTTATTGGAATTCTCAGTGAAGACTCTTTATATTTCATTAGAGACTTCTATAATACAATGATATAGTTTCCAGTACAAGGGATCAATGAGGATTATATTAGGATATGGTTTCTTCCCTTCGTTTTTAAGGGGAAATTAAAGAACTAGTTCTTAGGACTAGATTAAAACATGTTTGAAACTTGGGAACAAATATCTAACTCATTAATCATGAAATATTACCCAGGTAGATTAAAATAAAAATTAAAAAAAATAGTTTATAGGTTTTTATCAAGATGATATATAATCATTTCATGAGGATTTGGGATTGTTTTATGGATTTTCATAGGTAATTACATCACCTCCATTTATCTTCCCATGTCATCATGAAAATATTTTATGAAGGGTTTCCCTCTTCTGATTAAAATTAAGTGGACTAGTCAGAACTCAAAAATTAAATTAAAAAAACTAATGAGGAGTTGTAACAAATTTTTAGTAACAGTTCCTTAAATTCACTACATAGAAATTCTAGAATCATAAATGTGAATAGAGGGGGGGGGGGATTTGGTGCAGGAATAGATTAAAGTGATCAATTAGATGAATTAATGTATCAACTTAAATCTATAATGAACAAAAATTAAAAAAAAAGTGTTAATCAAGTGGGATTTCAAAACTAGAACCAAATAATTAGAGAACAATTCTTTCTATGTTTTTTGTTTTGGCATAATATTTTTCCCAAACATTGATTTTCCATCCCAATAAAAAATGTCAATTTAGTGACAATATCAATCTCTCCTAGAAGAGAAAGGAATGATTAGAAATCATGCTTTCCTTGGTTACCAAAATTATCTTAGAAAAAAAATTTCAAAATCAACAAAGGGATTTGTAACACTATATGTTTTTAGAATATATTTCTCTTCAAATAATTTGATTTCTATGATAGCTTGCATTACATGCAACACCATGTTAAAAAACATGATATAATATTAAAATATTATTTTCTCCAAGTCATTGTATTGTTGGGAATGAATAGGAATAACTAATTTAGGAAACAATTATGGTTTAAATATGTATAAAATAAATTTTTCGTTTATCAGTTAATTATAAATTTAAATAAAAGTACTTTGAAATTGAAAGAGATATTTTTTTTGAAAAATGATTTTATGAACATAGTATATTCGTATCTTAATAAATCAAATTAATAATTATTAGTGAATTATTTTAATGATATATATATATATTATATTCAATCAGATTTATTAAAATTCGTTTAATATTTTCCTCGGAATGGGATAAGAAAAAACATAGTTTTATGCTTAAGATTGATTTTTTCTAAAAAGTGGGTTTTGCTTTGTCTTGCACGCTTATTTTAAAATTAATTTATTCTACTTAGAGAAATTTTATCTCATAAAATGGAATCCATATTAAGATTTAGGAGGTTCAAATTTAGTAAATATTTCTTTTTTTGGTCAATATGAATTGTAAACATTTTAAAAATTTTCACCTCAGTAAAGGGTAAATTGTGTTAATATAGGATAAAAATAACTGATAACGCCATAATTTTTCATCTTAATTATTATGTGATGAAGTTAATTCTAACTGTATCAATTGAGTCTCTAAATTTATTTGTTTAGATGACTCTTCAATTAAAATGACCTATATAATATTTAATGTAAAAAAGGTATAAATATACCACTCTCTTACTTTTAAATATCTATTATCTGTCCACATGGGAAAAAAGATATTAATGAATATAAATGTATATTTTGAGAATAATAAAATTATTTTCATGATGGTAATTTATTTATAATTTTTATGTATTAAGTATTTAGATTGAATGCTTACATAACATTGAAAGAGTATTTAACCAATTGATGAAAAATTAAACTAAATTATATTAAAAATATTAAAAGTGATATAATTTAACTTATTTAATGGATGAAAATAATTTTATAGATTAATATTTCATATAATATTTATTTTAAATGATTATATTTTAATTAATAATTTGTCTTTATACATTTTTGAGTCAAATTAAATGAATAATTTTAAAAATTGACATTAATGATATTTTATGAACATAATATTTTATTAATTTTTTAAAAAATCATAAATATATTTAAATAGGAAAATTTTGATAATATATGGTATAAAATATCATCCCTTTCACATTATATGTAAAATTATAATCCTTTAAGAGTGAAAAATATGTTACCACAATTAATTTTAAAATAGATTAATTAAGGGGATAAACTAAAAGATAAGGATTAAAACACCCCCGAACTTGTCCAAATTTTATTGGATGATATTATTTCAACCCAAATATATGTTATATTTTAATTAATGTACTTTTTTATAATTTTAGGGTAGATAATGTCTTTATTATAATTTAATCTTTTATAAAATTTCAAAAAGTACCCCTCACCACAATTACAAATGGTCACCTCCTCCCTCAATTATTTGAAAAAAATTGAGCCTTATATATTAACTATACCATACTAAAATACCTTAAAAAATTACTTATAAAAATTATAGTTGTGATATTCATCAAAAAATTCCAACCCTATGGGCCTTAAGTGTAGATCTAAAGGATTTGTTTTAATGAAGAGGTAATCGCCTTAACCGATCACCTTATTTTTAATTCATATTTTACCAACTCTAAATATTTTATAATATTCAAAAAATAATAAATAATGTATTATAAATTTACTTAAATGTTATTATTATTATGAATCCACCTTTAATCATCCTATTTATATCAAATTTTAAGTGAAAGTATCGCTCGTGCGCACGTACCACCTATCATCTCCACATAATGATACAATTCATTTTTCATCACCATATTTCATGGATGGGTATTATGATGGGTTTAATGTTTATATATATGATAATAATGATATAATAATACCTTTTAAAATATAATATAATATCTACCTTGTAACCTTTTAATCCTTTAGAAAATGATAACTTCACTCGTGTGTATGTGCAGACCAATACATCTTTGAAGCGATTTGATTAATTTTTCATTTCTCTTAAACATTGATTGAAATAAATTTGGATTTAATGAATATATGTGATATACATGAAATAATAATTATTCTTTAATTTGGATTAATTATTTACATTTCTTTCGTTTTATCCGATGAAATGTGAAAACAACATTCATGTGTATGTACGTCCTACTGTCTCCATGAACGGTGTGATTATTTTTTCCAAATATAAAATTTATGAAAGAATATATATATATATATATATATATAATGAATATATATTATTTTTAAAACATTAATAAAAATATGAATATGATTTAACCATGATCAAATTTCAAGAAAAAGTACTACCCAATTGAAATTCTTATGAAAGAACAAAATTGTTGGTACCAGGAAACAATGATTTTAATAAAGGGTTCTTAATAAAAGGGTATTGAATTTCTATAAGGTGATTATGTAAGATATTATAAGTATTTACAAACATATTTTATATAATTATAATAAATTTAAAGTTATTATACAAGTGTTTACTATGCTTTCAAAGAATGTAAAATTTGAGGCAAAATATTTTATTCTCACTTTTATTTTTGTGAGACACATAACATATTCATAATTATTATTTTATGTAGTGTATATACTAACCAGTAGAATATTTTATTATACATATTACAAATTTTATTGGGATTTATATATCCATATATGGTTCTTTATTTCAAGGGGAATATAATTCAAATGTTACCAAAGTGGAAAATGCATTATTTTACTATCTCATTATTTATCAGGATTGTTTATTATTAATTTATAATGGTAAAAAAGTATGATATATCTCTAAAAAAACTCATGAATTTTATTCTCCTCTTTTATTTCATCAAAAATAAATGTTTCTTTTTTATTTTCCACACTTTACAAACACATGAGTCCAATTTTTTTTAAGGAAAATCGACTTTATTTATCTATTCAGTCGAAAACCCTTTTTCATCCATATATGTCACGAACCAACCCGATTCACCCCTGAACCTGTCACCTGAGCCGGCCTGCGACAAGGCCTAAGAGGTGTTCCTGATCCTCCCAGGCTGGGGAAAAGTACCATCACATCTATAGAAACGATGTGAATGATTTTTCTTAGTATAAATAAATAAAATCAGATGAAATAATAAAGAGAAACTCAGAATAAATAAACCGAATAAAGAGACTAATCAAGAACTAAAGAAAAATAAAACTAACCGAGCAGGACCAACACTATCTATGTGCGACCTCACGAGCCACTCTCCACCTCACGATTGAACATCTCCCAAGGTGAACAAGCTCGTGTCGAGCCTGCAACAGAAACAAAAAAATGAAAACACTATATGCATGAGTATTAAAACTCAATAAGCATTCCCCAACAATATATTCCAAAAACACACCCATTAAATAAAGAATTTTACTAATCCCAAGTTTTAACTACATTATATAAAATATGAGTTTTCACACACATTTCCATTTCTAAGGCAAGTAACAACCCATTACCCTTTTTAATTCAAAAATAAGTTTTACGTTTGGGGGAAAAAGATGCAATACATTTTTAAAACATTTTCGCGAACAATTTAAAATCCGTATTTCAGTTGTTAAATATGAGGAAAAACACACACACACACACAACACACAATAAGGGAAATGGAAAAGTAGAGCATGGGCCAGAAATTAAACTAAGAACCTCAAACGTCCACCACATAGAAATAAGAACTAAAGAAAAGATGGGTCGAACCTAGGATCTCGTGAACAATCTAAAACGTACTATACATGTGACTCACCCTGAAGGCATGCCTACTCTCGATGACATCATAATGCCCTAAGACCTGATCTTCTTCCTACCTTTCATGATCGAGGGGCCCAATCCCATGACAATAATAAAAAAACACCTCTCTGCTATGGCCCAGTAGCCAATGCGTAATCTAAACTAGTGCAACAATCGTTCTCAGAAGATTCACTTACTATGCCAGGTTCTCATGTCAACACGTGTAATAAAATGGGCGAGTAAAAAATTTCAAACAAGAAACCAATTCCAATGCACAAAAATCACACACAACAACCCTCAAAATCTACGTGCACAATATAGTCACCCCCGAGTCACTTGAAAGAGGGTTTTCAAAATAATTTATTTCATTAAAGTTCCAAATGGGCCTTAACCAACAAATCGACACCAACATGTTTCCAAAAATACATTTTTAGAAATCCAAACACATTTTCAACCCAAACTGATCTTTAAAGGAAACAAAATTTACTTATAAAGGCTAACCGTGCATTTTATCAACACTAATTATGCACATTTAAGAGAAAACAATTTCAGGTAATTCGAAACAAGAGAAATCCATTATCCTTCACAATGAACATTTATTCTAAAACAAATTATTCAATATTATATAACATTAATCTAAAATTAATTAAATAACAAGAAATTAATAAATTCTAAATATAGAGGCAAGTGCAATGGGGACCTACCTCAAGGTGGAACTAAGCCACTCACTCGGCTCTTGGCGCTTTCTAACTAATAGTGGTTTGCGCTTGAAGATGGAAACCTGGAACTGCTTAACCTATACGCATATAGATTTTTATATATATATACCCTTTAACCCAAGTACATATTCCCTGTTCCATGATAGAATATGTGGAAGGTGGATATATATATATATACATGCTATCCCATGTATATACCCATAGGTCTTCGGTCGCTGACGACCAAAACCCACACCACGATGAGAAAACACCCTACAATGATGCAAGGGAGTCCAATAACGACCAAAGGCTAAAAAAATAACAATTTTTTTGCTTCCCATAAAATAATATAAATTAAGCACAACACATGAAAAATACACCTTTCATGGAAAAAATGTCACAAGGACAATTTGAATCACACTCACAACATAATAAATCATTTACATATTTAATATAAACTTTTCCAAGATGTATAACAATGTTTCACTAAAAAACATACTCCAAATCACCTCTTTAAAATTAAACAAACCCTAAAACATTTTCCTACACATGGTGTGCACACTTTATTAGATTTAATAAACCACTTAAAAAATATTTTGAAGCTACTCGAAACAGTATCCCAAGAATTTGAACACAAAATACCTCCCAAAAACACCTTTTTAGGCCAAACACACAACACTTACATTTCAAAACATAATTTTCAGCCCTTGAGCACAATATAAAATCAATAGCACAGTTTAGAAAACACTATGAATGGCTCAACAAAAGTTTTCATAAAATCAAAACATTCATATCACAAAAACACGTTAATAAACACTTTGAAAGCATGTTTATACATCCGGAAAAAACATATTATCACAATGCAGATTAATCAAATAACATACTAAATTGATTAAACAAGAAAAATAAAACACCAATAAAAGATTATACACAGAACCCCTACCTTTGGTGTCAAAACCCCTATTTCATTGCGAAACACCAATTGCTTTCCAATGAAACAACAATAAATTCAATTGAACATTAAAGTCAATACATTGAACAAAAAACATTAAAATTGAACCAATTAAAACACAAAATCTAATTTGATAAACTCTCGAAGAATGAAATCAACTAAATGACAAAAAACAAACCATCTACGAGGGAGCGGGAAACTAACCAGAGATTAAAGGAAGTTGCCGGAGATGTGTCATGCTGAAAACTCCAATTAAAAGGGAGATGCAGTGTGGTTCCAAGTGGTCCGAGGTAGTGGAGTGGTGCATGTTCGAGGTTAGGGTGTGGCGCGGTTTGTCTGGCTAGAGAGGGAGGGCGACCTGACACGACTATCTGAAGAGGAGGGAGGGAGGCGTAGTGCGACTGTCTGGAGATGGAGGAGGAGGGAAACACAACTTAGGGTAAGGGATGGAGGTCCTGTGCATGATAGAAACGAGGGTGGGTGGTGGTGGAAGAGAAGTGGAAAAAAAGGGAAAAAAGAAAAAGTGAAAAGAAATGGAAAATAAAGAAAAATGAAAAATGAAATAAGAAATAAAATAAAATAAAATAAAATTTACCTTTAAACATAAACTAATTAAAAATTAAAATGAAAATTAAAATCATTACAAATGTCCTATGTCCGGGTGTGACAATTCTCCCCAACATGAAACTTTTTGCCCCTAGAAAGTCCCAAAAGACTTGAGCAAGCCATGATTCCAAGAAAGACAGCAAAGATACCTAAAAAACCTCAATCATCTGAATACCAGACATTTAAAACACCAAATACCTAAAACTCTAATGATAAAAAAACCAGAACACCGTGAAAAATATCCAACAACAATGAATTCACCTCTAAACACAACTACAACATGAAACACCCAGACTCGTAACTTAGGGATCACTAGGGACACTCGAGATCTCCGAGAACACTCATCAAGCGTCCCTTCACACGAGCTAACCGATTACCATGGTCAAGGTTAGGAGGAGTAGAGGTAAGGATTACCTGACCAAGAACACATTGAAGATAATTTTTTCCAAGAGTTTGTCCTTATGGTGGTCTCCCACTATATTAGTATTCTTGTCAAGCATTGGTTCTCCAATCCAAAAAGACCATAGACCCAGACAAATCTCTAACACTAGTTTAATGCTCCACGGTCCATAAGTTAAACCAAAACCAACACAGGAGGATACACCAGCGAGACCCGTAGTGGGTATCCCCACCATTTTAGAATTTGACTAACACCACGACACCTGTGTGGGATTCCCCCCTTTTTTGAGTGTTACGGACTTAACTCTTCATCACAAACCTACAAACACAAGCTAAATTGCTTGGAAAGTTCCCAAAGTGGGCAAAACAACACCACATGAAATGGTTATGATAGATAAAACCCCTAATGCAGCGGCAAACTGGAATGGCGCACATCAATCCCACAAGACAAGAGGAATTTCCAAAACGAGTAACATTTTGACTCCTTATCGACCCACAAGAGGGTTCATAGACAACACCTGCTGGTTTTACACGAATATTGATTCTACAAACCACTTTACGACCTAAGAGGAACTCCCATAATTTAAGACCATGTATATGAGACAAGGACTTCATGAACCTCACAACAAAACTAAATTCTTCAAAGACGATACCACAATAGGAAATTTATGTTTTCCTCATCCTGACACTGCAGACGTAAGTTGGACCAATCCCATCCCATGTCCAATGAGTTTTGACTGCGCGTAGGCTTCACCTCGAGACATATAGCTGGGGACCATATGTCTGAAGAATCTAACACATTATAGACATACGTTGATCATCTCCGACTAGAACTTCCTCTTCTGGAGAAGCAACCTGCAAACTTTTCTTCATGTCCCAAGTGACTACTCCGTCAACATACCAACTATGAATTGTGGCGAACGAATTAGAGTGCCTGACTGACCACACTAGAGATAGGTGATTGAGTGGTCTATCCAACATGCAACACGAACTGATGGAAGGAGCACTCCATCAATAGGCCCCTTCAGTTCACACTCTTCATTGGGTGAGGAACCTTCACTTACCACAATATGAACAATACCACTAACTATTACGAGGATTAAAATGATCACTTCACACCACCTCTGAGGAACATTAAACTAACTCGTCGAAGGGTCAACACACCTCCTTCACCATCTATTGACTGGTTGAGCACCCATGAGCTTCACCACTTTCCATCTACTTCACTCAGGTACAACCATGGAATGAGGTTAGTCTTGAGGATCGCTCCTGAAATTCCACTTGAAAACAAAAATAGAACGATCAACTTTTGTTGGTGTAGTCTCACTCCTCCAATCATACACTAGAAAAATTATGCTTACATAACATTTGGAGTTCCTCAAAAAATGGAGACAGTGCTAACCTTCCCAATGCAATCAATGATATCTAACCGACCTCGACCTCTACAAACAATCGACACAACCGAGCAGAACCCAACTCCGTCACTCCACTGAGCATTTAGGCTGAGACAAGAACTAAGAGAGACCTTCTAGAAACCCATGGGACATTTCTAAGGGGAATATCTCGAACAAGAAACAAAAAACTAGCCTTCAACAAAACCAAGCATCTCTCCAAACAAACATCCACATTTCAGACAAACATCCAATAAATAACAATTTAAAACATCGATTCTTTTTTAAAAAAAAAACACCCGCTTGAAAAACCAAGAACAACAAAACAAATCCTAAAATATCTTTTGAAAAAGTCATATTCACTCTGAACTCAAATCCATTTACCAATTAAAAAACCATTTAAGCACAACAACCCATTTTAGAGAAAAACCCAATTTTCAGGGAATAAGAAGCAGCCATAGAAAGCGATCACTCACCACCGATATTACATGATGTCTTGCAAATATATATTTTCGTGCCACTCAAGAACCCATCCAAATGATCCACCAACTATCCATTAATCACATCCACATGCACAAGAGAGCACCCATAAGAATACCACTAAACTAAATAAGGCTCTATTACTTTCATTACATGTCATTCCAAATATTCTGAAAATACTTTTTTTTCCAAAACCATTTACAAATTTTCAAGAAAAATTCTCAAAATTTTCCCATTTTCAGAATAACTCACATAAATATCAAAAAACCCTATAAATGCTTTTAGAAATTCAATTTCAACAAAAAAAACACCAAATTACAAAAAAGAATGTCCAAGAGAAATGCACCCCAAAATCCATGCCAAACTCACACCAAGATAAAACAAAAGCAACCCCAAAGTCCACATTCCTTAAAAAAACCCCTTCATTCCAACCAAAAACTGAACCAACACATCAACAACACTGAAGCACATAGATGGAGGACTACTGGTCATGCTAAACCCGACTACATGGTTTAACAGACCATGCCCTAGCTAAGCGCCAACCACTAGGGGTGTCGAACTATAATCTCAAGAATCACATGGGTTGCTACTCAAGGTGATACCGTGCACAATACTAGTTTACTCTTATTGTAATCCCCCATCCACATTGGCCAAAGCTAAAAAAAATAAATCCCAGACTAATCACTAGTTATCAGGATTGGAGAGAGAAAGAGTTTGAGACGTTGTTACCACACCTACCACTCATGTATAGACAGTCTAATCTCTAATCTACCTGACACCCCAAATAACAAGAACAAAACCTCCCTCTGATACCATTTTGTCTCGAACCAACCTGAGTTAACCCTGAACCGGTCACCCAAGTCGGCCGGCGAAAAGGCCCAAGAGGCATTCTCGATCTCCCTAGGCTGGCGACAAATGCTAGGGGCATCGACAAAAATTATGGGAATGGTTTCTCCCAGTATAAATAAATAAAAGCAGAGGAAATAATAAAAGAGAAACTCAGAATAAAATAAACCAAATAAAGCGACTAATCAAGAACTGATGAAAATAAAACTAATAGATTGGGACCCCCACTATCTCCATTTGACTTCATGGGTCACTCTATAACTCACGACCGAACATCACCCAAGGAATATAGCTCATGTTGAACCTGCAACAGAAACTAAAAACAATAAAACACTATAGGCATGAGTATTAAAACTCACTAGGCATGCCCAAAGAGTCTATTCACAAAACACTACCATTAAATAAAGAATTTTACTAATCTCATGTTTGAACTACATTAAATAAAATATGAGTTTTCACACACACTTCTATTTCTAAGGCAAGAAACAGTGAATTACTCTTTCTAATTCAAAAATAAGTTTATGGTTTGGCGGAAAAAGATGAATTAATTTTTTAAAACATTTTCACAAACAATTTAAAATCCAAAATTTAGTTGTTTAAACAAGTGGAAAACCATATGCACACATACAACACACAATAAGGGAAATGGGAAAGTAGCGCAATGAGCTAGAAATCAAACTAATTACCTCAAACATCCTCCACATACAAATAAGAACTAAAGAAAACATGGGTCAAACCTAGGAGCTTGTGAACAATCCAGTACATACTATACATGTGACTCATCCTGAAGGCACGCCTACTCTTGATGATTTGATAGTGCCCTAATGCTCGATTTTCACCCTTACCTGACCTGATGAGGGGCCCAATTCCATAACAATAATAACAAAACACCTCTCTGCTATGGGCCTCTAGCATTTGCGTAATCTAGACTAGTGCATCAATCGTTCTCAGAAGATTTACTTACTATGCCAGGTTCCCATGTCAACATGTGTAATAAAAGGGGCATGAGTCAACAATATCAAACAAGAAACCAATTCCAATACACAAACATCACACAAAACAACCCACAAAATCGACGTTCACAATATGGTCACCCCCGAGTCACTACAAAGAGGGTTTTCAAACTAATTTTTCCAATAATGTTCCAAAATGGGCCTTAACCAGCCAATCGACACCAACCTATTTCCGAAAATAAATTTTTAGAAAGGCAAACACATTGGAAACCCAAAACACTCTTTAAAAAAACACAATTTACTTATAAAGTCCAACCAGGCATTTGATCAACACTAATTATGCATATTTAGGAGAAAAAAAATTATCCTTCACAACTGAACGTTTATTCTAAAATGAATTATTTAATATTATTTACCATTAATCTAAAATTAATGAAATAATAAGAAATTAATAAATTCTAATTATAGAGGAAAGTGCCGGGGACCTACCTCAAGGTGGAAACCTAGCCACTCACTTGGATCTTGGAACTTTCTATCTAAAAGCGGGCTTCTGTTGATGATGGAAACCTGAAACCGCTTCACCTATACAGATATACATTTTCACATACATATATACCCTTTAACCCAAGTACATATTCCCCTTTCCATGAGGGATTATGTGAAAGAGGATATACATATATTCATGCATACCCATGTATATACCCATAGGTCTTTGTCACTGATGACCAAAACCCACACCACCACTGAGAAAAACACCCTATAATTTATTCAAGGGAGTATAATAACTCCCAAAGGCAATAAAAAAAACATAACCAATTTACACTTCCCATAAAATAATATAAATTATGATCAACACATGAAAAATACAAATTTTCATGGAAAACATGTGACAAAGACAATTTTCATCGCACTCACAACTTAATAAATCATTTACATATTTAATAAAACATTTCCATGATGTATAACAAAGCTTCACTAAAAAAACATACTCCAACTCCCCACTTTAAAGTTAAACACACACTAAAACATTGTCCTACACATGGTGCACACAATTTATAAGATTTAATAAACCAAAAATATTTTGAAGCAACTCCAAACTGAATCCCAAGACATTGAACACAAAAGAACATAAAAAAACCCCTTTTGAGTCCAAACACACCACGACTTACATGTCAAAACCGCATTTCAGCCCTTATGCACCATAGAAAATCAGCATCACAGTTTAGAAGAAACTTTGAATGGATGAACAAAATTTTTCATAAAATCAAAACATTCATTTCAAATAAACATGTAAAGAAACACTTAGAAAGCATATTTAGACATCAAGAAAACCATTTTCTCACAAATAAGATAAATCAAATAAACATACTTAATTGATTAAACAAGAAAAAACAATACACCCAAATAATGATTATGCACAGAACCGCTTCCATTGGTGTCAAAACCCCCCAATTTCAGTGAGAAACTTAAATTTCTCGCCAATCACCCAAAAAAATTCAATCGAACACTAAATTCAATACATTAAACCAAAATCATTAAAATAGAACCAATTACAACAAAAAATATAATCTGATAAACTCTCAATGAATTAAATCAACTAAACAAAGAAAAAAACCTGCGACGAGGGAGCATGAAACTAACAAGAGCTTAATAGAAGCTTCCAGAGATGTGTTGCACCAGAAAATCCAACTACAAGAGAGATATTGTGTGGGTCCAGGTGGTCTGAGGTAGTGGAGTGGTGCAGGTTTGTGGTTGGGGTGCGGTGTGGTTCGGCTGGCCGGAGAGGGAGGAAGCGCAACACGACTGTCCGTAGAGGAGGGACGGCGGCGTCGTGCAGCTGTCCGAGATGGAAGAGGAGGGCAAAGTGACTTAGGGTAATCTAGGGAGGTCCCGTGCACGATGGAAATGAGGGGGGGGGGAGGAATTGATGTTGGAAAAAGGGAAAAAAGAAAAATGGAAAACAAATGGAAAATAAATAAAAATGGAAAATGAAATAAGAAATAAAACCAAATAAAATAAAATTAACATTAAAACATAAAATAACTATAAATAAAAAGGAAATTAAAATCATTATCGATGTGCGATGTCTGGGTGTGATAATATATATATTTTCAATGAAAAATTAAATATGGTTTTTACTATTCTCTCAAAGTTGTTTAAAGTCATTTTTAACCCTGATTAAATTTTATAAAATGGTTGAAAATGAATCTTCTTATCATTTTCTGAAAGAGGTCTATTATTAATTTCTATAAACATATGAAAGGAATGTTTTCTTTTAACTTATATAGAATGAATATAATTTTCCATCACCCTGAACACTCATTAATATAGATATTACATTATAAATTTCCAAGATTATTTTTAAAGAAAATATTTTTCACAATATATTGTGAATTTTTCTAAAAAGTGATTTTCAATGTGGAAATAATATTTTCATAAAGAATGTTTTAACGATCTTGTAATTTAATTTTGATAAATAAAATAAAAATAACACTTTATTTCACTTATGTTTTACTCAGTATATTATCAAATAATACGATCCTTATTATTTTTCTATATGTTTTATGATTATGATGAATTTATTTTTATGAAACTCATTTATCTTCCACTGGTAATGATACGATGAACTAATAAAATATTTAGGAAACCCATTTCTTTCCAAAGGTTAGGCTATGATGAAATGTCAATTAAAAAAATTTAATTTTTTGGTTCTAATATGATGATTGTTTTATGATATTATGGCACCAAAATATATTATTTTCATTATGTGATGGGTTGGCTCAGAATTATATATCCCTATAATACATTGGGTAAATATTGAAATCACCTGAAATAAATTGGGCTGTAAGGGGGAGTGAACCTAATTTAGTAATGGAATTTTTCCACTATGAAAATTTTGGGAGTTAAACTTGAATACTTCGTTGATTTGGAGAGACAACCCATTTCGATATTTTAGTCTTGGAAATGAGCCTCAACTACTAAGGAGATAATTTTTATGATTATGTGTATGCCAAAAACTAATGTAATTTGAAAATGTTATGTTCTCATGAATCATGTTATTTTATTCAATTTTGATTCACGTATTATAAATTACCAATATTTATTCCATGAATCCGTATTATGACATATGATATGTAGGGTATGATTTCTAAATGTTATGATCATTCCCTTATACCCTTATTCTCATGTTATTATCAAGTGCTCATTTATATCTCCCTTGTTTAACCATAATGAGAATATAATTCACCCTTCCTTATGTTTTCTTTCCCTAGGTCATGAAGAAATATTTTAAAAATGATATATCTAAGAACGGTGATAGTTATAAAGAACCTAGTGGGAGATGATATAGTTGATTTATAAAATATTTATTTATGTAACCATGTTTCTAAAGGGACGAGAACTACAGAATTAATGAATTGATTATTATGTTATCTAATGAATATTAATCTATTAATATGTGAAATCTATGTATGAAAAGTATGTGTTTTTATAATTAGTATCAGAGTAAAGTTTATTTAACCATTGGAAACTAGGATGAGAAAAAAAAAATTAATAACCCTAGGGATATATATAAGTATAGGATAACATCTTAATGTTTTGATGATGATCACGAATAACCTAGGTTAAACATAATATGTCATATAATTAAAAAATGTTTCTTGATTTAGACATCATATAAATGGGTTATAATGATTATGTGATTTTCCACTATAATTATTATTTATCACACTATGTTTTTGGGTTGTAGTTAATTTATGGGACCCAAAGGAATCATATTAATTATGAATTTGATGGGTAATTTAATATTTTCAATCTCAAGAAACCAAATTTTATTGGAGTTTGAATGAAAATACCACTTCTATTCTCACACAACTTTCTCAAGTTACGAATCACACTGAGCTTCAAAATGAGAAAATGAGAGAATAAAATTCTTTTGAATACTTAATGAGGTAATTTACACCTTATTTTAGTGGGTATAATGAACCACTAGTCTCTGAGTAATGGATAAATGTCATTAAAAATATAATTTTCATTCTCTAATGTTAATAACTTGAAAACGTTATTTTGTATGTATATCATTTATAAGGTGAAGTAGATTAGTTGTGAAATCTTATCAAAAACATGATGCAAAGGGAATAAATTATATCAACTGAGTGTGATGAGTTTAAGATCTTAATTCTTAATACATACTTTTCTTGTATTCTTTGTACAAAAATAGAGTATGAATTCCTTTAGCTAAAGTAGAAGGATTATGACTTTGTTAGTTATTATGAGGAAAATTTTATAAGACTTGTGAGGTACATTTTTTGGTATTATAATCCAGCCTAAATTTAATGCTAATTGATTATTCAGTGGTTTAAAACCAGGTCTCCTATGGGAATTATCCACAAGAGACTTTAGTAGCTATGAATAAATCATTTGATGTGTTATTGAGGTAGAAATGGTGATTAGAGATACCTATCCATCCTATAGTTTTAATGAAAAAACAATGATTGAATTTAGAGTAAATTATATAGCCCACATAGAGAAAAATATGATGCTTCCATTATACTAGAAGCATGGAAAGAAATGTTGATGGAACTACATTAAGTGGACTATAACATATCATATTAGATTCCACTAAACTAGTACCCCGAGCTAGTTCACCATAGCCCTCAAGTGCACATATCCTTACACTAGAGGCTGCCAACTAGAAGTAAGGTCATATGGTGTGAATGTGGGGAGACTATTCCCGCATATAAGAGTAATACAATAGAATTAAAGAACTATATAACATCAATAGAATCAAACAAAAAAGTGAAAAAGATATAAATAGACTAAAAAAGGAGCATGCTATCATAATAAATTAAATATAGTAAAGTCCGGAATGACTATATCATAAATACAACACTGACCTTCCCTAGGACAACCATACATATATTGGTGTAAAAAAAATTAAAATTAAAAGTCTCTAATACAATCACTGATAAATACCACATACTTTATCTCTACCTATATATCTGATCCATCCTACTTGATTAGACCCAGGACACATGCTATCTTATGCCTATAACCAAGTGAATGACTTTTCGGGTACAACGGAGGCCTAACCAATGTGTGAGAAATAACTTAGTAGGGAACCACCAAAGTGGTTTGGTACATATCTAGTAATATACGTTGTGTGTAAATGTGAGATAATCATTTGGATAATAGTAATAAATAAAAATAAAACAATAATCACAACAAAGATGTAATAAAGTAAACCACTGATGATCCTTGGGCTTGTGATCCCAATCAACCATACCAGCTTCGAACAATGTAAGATTTTTTCTGATCAATGTGTTATTTCATATATATATATATATATATATATATATATATGAGTAAGGTGACAAATAACATTAAGAAAACCATATCCGATCCTTGGGTCTATAATCCCGATCATCTAGACATTTTGTGAAGAAGGCAATAAGTTATATGTCATACCACTCAAACCATATATAATTAAGTCGATCCATGCGTCCGTAATCCTGATAGTCAAGTATATACCATTTTTAGTTCTAAAAAAGTATCTGAGAAAGACAAATGACTATGGGGACACATGTCATAGCCATGGGATCAACCATACTCTTTTCTAGTCACTATAATTATATATTACATGTACAGATAGAAAATCTTGAAAATTTGGAACTATATCATATTCAACTTAATCTAGATGTATTAATTATCATACCTATGAGGACTACGACCCAGGGCCATTGACCATGGAATCTTCTTCGAGTCCATGGAGTGTAACCAAAGAAAATTCAATATAATACTAACCAACTAGGGCCAAGAGACAAGGACATTAACCGAGGTGTCATCTTAGAGTCCATAGAGTACATCCATAGAGAATTAAATATAATTTAGACATAGAAGAGCCAAAAACCAGGTCCATTGAACAAGGAATCCACTTCATGTCTATGGAGTGCATATATAGAAAACTCAATAAATAGTTCTATACCATGATAGTCATATACATCAATAAGGATTTAAAGTTAGATAACAATTAATACCTCTATGAATCCTAATCCTGTATTATATCACTTTAAGATCATTATCTAGAATCCAAGAATCAGCTATTATAATCAAAGATGCATCCATAGTAACCATGTAAAAGATAAAAGAAAGAGTGAGGATGTCTGAATTCCAAGACCCACCTCTACAATACCAACCTCATGAATTACATGTTTGGTATGGATTATAGGTTCCACCCGCTACCATCTCTACCTAGACCCATGAAATACAATATCATGGTATATCAAACATTGGGCACTGGGTTCCCAATGTTAGTGATCAGGAGAGGCATCATACCCTGGATCCTTAGGGTTTTCATGTAAATGGATTAATCCCTCTTAGGATCCTCTAAGAATGCCCAACGGGATCACTGTATCACCAAGAGGGTGAGAGGGTGAACTTTTGATAAAATTTTCATTTATGTTTCCTTCTTTTTGAAACAAAATTCACCTCCTATTAGATAATTATCAGCTTGATGAAAAAAAACAATCAGACATCTACAAGCACATAAGAATTTTCAAGGTTCACTATTCAAAGATGGTAGATACATCCTTGTTATGGTTTATAAACAATTCAATACCACACATTCCACTAGAAAAAATCCTTTTAGTGTGGATACAACAAGCAGGATATTACTTTACACTTATGTAAGACTATGTTCTATAAAATAGTGCATGTGATTCAAGTTACATGAATTGATGTGATACAATTTGTGTAAAATATTATGAAACATTAACCAGTTGCTTCAAAACATGATATTGTGCTACCCTAGCAACATTAAAAAATATGATAATCTAAATTATTCTTCAGTTTAATTCCCAGAAGAAGGTAATAAATTATTTGGAAATCATAATGATACTCAGTCTGATACCTAGTTCAATTCTCGAGTCTAATATAACTCTTCCAGAATACAACTAAAACCAATTTGAAATGATTCTGCCCCAGTACAGAAATTGTAGTCTGATTATGTAGTCTAATAAGAAAACAACTAATACAATATTCCTTTTTCTTATTAATCAGTCTAGAAAAATTCCTCAGGAATTCTCAAAAAGAAACTCCTTCTCTCGAGAAACATTTAGTTCTCCACCTTCAATCTTCACGTGTGAATAGTAATTGTATCACAAAGTACAATGTAAATCAATCTATTTATTGGTGATCAAAATGTGGTTTAGGTGGGATTCTAAAAAACTTTCCCACTTAATCAAATTTCCTGAATCATAAATTTTTTTATATTTTGGATTCAAATTTGATTTATTCATTGCTTCTAAAATCATCTTGTTTATTATCAAACCTTCTCAAATCTTCTCACAACATCAACTTGCTTCAGAATTTCTTCACAATATTCAGTCTGATTACAATTTCTATTCTAGTTTACCATGATGATATGTAAATAACATTCTTCACTATTTTTATCCACATCAATTGAAAGATATGAAAATCACATTTCTTCTCATTATGACTCTCAAAAACAACTAAATAACAACATCCCATTTTGACACTCCATATCATTTGAAAATAAATCTTCTATTTGCAATGATCAACACAAAATTATAACTAAAACATGTTGAAATAATTATATAAAAATATTATTGATACTTCAGTAGAATTCAATTTCATTTATTTTTCCATTAACATAGTATACACTTTTAAATATTTCAACACTTCTCAATATCACTTCAATAACACCAAAAAAATTCTTCAAGAAGCTTTCAAAAACTCCTTGAAAATTATTTTGTAACTAGATAAATTAATTCTAATTTTATTATTTTCCTCAGAACAATTATCCTAAATCCGATGGAGTCTAGTATCTGATGAATTGAATCAGTGTCCATCTGCACCTGATGAATCATAATCTTATTCACTATGATAATCAGTGTTAGTTACAGTCCAATGACTCTTGGTCCAATTAATAAAAACCTGAGATTATTTATACCTATCTATTGACACAAAGGAAAACAACCAAAAACTAATTTTGAATAAAATGTTTGACTACATTTTTAATCGGTCTCTGACTTTTCTCTATGTATCAGTTCAAAAAATTCCACTTCTTTTATTTTTCACTGGTCCTATAAACTTACAAAAAAACAATTTTTCCTTCAATTACCTTTTTAAACCATCATTTCATCTGATGATCAGTGTCAAGAAAACTCTAATGAATTGTGGTAAACTACAACCGATGGACTAGTATCAGAAACATAGACTTCAACAACTTTTTTTTTCTGATTAAGATTTAATCCAACATATTTCTCTAAATATTTGTATCTTGTGTATTATTTTCTAATAGAAAACTAGAATCCTTATCTTCTCATGTTTTAGAAAAAACTTTCCTAGCCTTCAAACAATTCTACATCCGATTATCTCACACTGACGAGTTAATACTAATTTTTTTTGACTTCAACAAATTACTTCTTGCAAAAACTTCATCTTGTATCATGACTTACTCAAGTCTTTTAGAATGTTTTAAATCATAATAACATAACCTGACTTTCATTGGGAATAATTTTAACCTCCCATTCTTACAAAACCTCTTTCTTTGAAACCAAACCACAATACGATTGGAAGATCATGTTATGCCCTTTCTTTCATAAGGCTTGCATCAATAATTTCTAGAAAAATTATGATGATAACTATAATATTATAAAAGTATCATCATCATTTTTATCATATCCATGAAGACACCAATTATCCATCTCATTATGATCCGAACTTTATTTATTAGACCTAGGGTGAGTCTAATGGGCCTTTTCTCCCAAATTTTTTTTTATCAAAGAACTGGAATTTCTTAATATTTTTTTTCATCCAATTACCAGATTTTGATGATGATTCTGATCACCAACATTTAAAAATTGAGGTGATTTCTTTCCTTTTATTGTTTATTGATCAAAAAAGGCAACTCTTTCAGTGTAAACTACTTTGAGCTTCTAAAAAAACACCAGGACAACTTGGTCTAAAAAATAATTCCTTTTGGATTGTGTTTTAAACCATGGTTTATAAATCACTATGATTTGTAACCTCAAGAAATTGTTAACTTATTAAAAATTATTAGTATACATGAGGTAACACATTGTAAGAAACAAGAGTTATTGAAAGCAAAACCAAGCTGTCTGAAATAGTGATTGAGGAAACATACTAAAAATTTCTTCACATCATTCTTTTCTTCTTTAACTTCTCCTATAAAAAAAGATTCCGACAAACACACCAAAAAAACTGTCAGAATAGTTCAAACATTTTGATTCCAAATTCATAGTTTACCCACAAATACCCGTACATACATACGTCCTTAAAAGGTTTAGTGCATTTTAATGGATAGATTTATGAAATAATTCTCCCAGTTGTCAACACTATCTAAAGTCTATATGAGAGTTGAGACAAAAAAGACATACCTAATAATTTATAAGAGGTTAGATGTCCATGTTAAACCTTATATTTTGAAAATATTCCTTTGGAAAAGGTTTTGTGAAAATTTCATCAACTTATTCCAATGTAGAAACATACTCCAGTTTAAATTCATTATTATCCACATTCTCTTTGATGAAATGATTTCTGATTTCAATATGTTTTGAATGAGAATGTTATTCTAGGTTTCTAGTAAGTTGATAGCACTTTTATTATCACAACCTAAGATAAAAGGTAAATTGACTTCCATAAGTATTTCAACTGAGTTTCCAACTATCCAATTTGAGTAACATATTTGGTGGTAGAAAAATACTTATCTTCATCCATGATAAGAGTAAAGGAATTTTATTTCTTTGTATGCCAACTATCACAAATTTCCCTAGAAAGAAAACTCCACCATTTGTGGATATTCTATAATCAATATTTCATGGCCAATTAACATCTGAATACCAAAACAAGTCAATAGTTTTAGTGCTATCATACTTAATTATGAAATTCTTTAATTCTTTGATATGTATGAGAACACTTTTTTCTAGAAAATAGATGTGATTCTTTTAGAGAACTCTAAAATATTTCATATAAGGTTAATGGATAAAAAATTTAGGTCTTTATGTAGTCAAATATAAAAAACATTAAGTCATCTTCTAAAACTATTTTGAGTCAAATTCCTTGCCTTCTCCATATTTTTTTCAACATGGTTCCCAATGAAATATGTGGGGAAATAGTTTCAAATTTTCCTTGCTGAACATCATGAGAAGTTAGTTAGCATGATTTTATTGGGAGATAAATATGAATTTTGTTCTTTTGTGAGATTTTTAACCTAAGAAAATATTTCAGTTTACCCATCATAGAAATCTCCAAAAACTATTTAATTTCCTAAGTGAATCTCTAACAAGTTATTTCATCATTCCAAGCAAAGATAATGTCATCAATATATGAAATTACAATGGGGGAAAACTATTGAATTTTTTAATGCACAGATTTCTATCAACCATTCATTTCTTAAAAAAATCTTTCTTATATAGGTATCCAATTTGGAATAACATGATATCAATGCCTGTTCTAGCCCATACAAGGATTTCTTCAACATTCACACATAAAATTCATCATTCCCAACAACAGATACAGATGTTTTCTCAATATAAACATCCTCTTCAAGTTAACCATTCAAAAATAATAATTTTATATCCATGTAAATTTTTTTTAACTTTATTTGTGATGAAATTTCAAGAAAAATTTTGATTGTTTCTAACAATTAATCTAGAGTAAAAGTTTCATCAAAATAAATGCCATCAATCTATGAGTAACCTTTGCACACTAATATTTATTTTTTTCTTATTACTTCACCTTTTTAATTTAGACTGTTAAGGGAAGCCCATTTTTTACCAATAATATTTTTTATTTGGTTTAGGCACAAGTACCCAAGTATAATTCTTTTCTATATGATCCCGATCTTCATTCATGGACCAAAACCATTTTGGATAATCAAACGCTTCATTAACATCTTTCAACTAAACATTTTTAATACAAGGAAGTATGTTTAATAACATTTTATGTTCTTTTTTATGAAAATTTTGATGTTGAACACCAATATTTTTTTGAACTTCAACTTGTTTCCTTAGCCTAGGAAGAAAATTTTAAGATTCATCCTCATCATATAAAATAGTGAAGTCCGATTCTTCTTCTTGAGTAAGATTAACATTTTGACATCCTTATTAGGATTATAATTAGACATTATTTCATCCTATTTATCTTTTTATCAGTATGATTTAGTGTAGCATCTTCCCCATAATTTTCAAAAACATTCACATCAACAGAATCAACTAATATTATCATTTCTGTGTTGAAACATATATTTAATCTTCCTTCTAGAGTATAGAAATTAAAAATTACATCTTCACCTCTATACTCCAACATTACAATGTTTCCACCTTTTTATTTTATGATTCATGGGCTCCTATAAACTCTTAAGTGGTTCAAACATGGATTTGTATCAGAAAAAATTTCATATAGAGTCATATCTAAACCCGACCAATAGAAATATTGGTTTTGAATATAAACAGACATGATCATGGATTGCCTCTAAATTTAATGAGAGAGACCATGTTTAAGTAACATAGGTCTCCTTATTTCAACAAAAATTATTCTTCCTTTTAGAAACACCATTTTGTTTGGTAGTCTATAGTAAAATAAACTCCTACCTAATTCCATGATTCTCAAGATAACATTAAAACTCTTAATTTTTTATTCACCACTATTTCCAGTTCTCAAATTATTCACTAAAAACTCACATTCCTTCTCATATTCCTTCATTAAAATTTTAAATATTTTCATATCATCTGACTTATGTTTCATATACAAAACATAAGTAATGCAAGTAAAGTCATCAATGAGAGTAATGGAGTACTCATATCTATGAGTTTATATTTTTCTCATTGGCCCATAGATATTATAATGAATAATTTCTAGGGGCAGTTTTGAAAAAGAATCAATATTCTTATGCACAGTGTTGGTTATCATACCCTTGTAGAAAATATTGCAACACGAATATTTTATTATGGACATATCAAGAATACCCCATACACTATCTCACGTTGATAACATTCTAATGTTTCTGTGAAACATGTGTCCCAGCCTTTTATTCCATAACTAATTCTATTCCACTATTCCTTGGTAAAAAAACTTTTGAGACTTATCATCTTGAAACAAGTTTCCTTTTACACATTGTAATATTGTAACTATTTTACCATCTTACTCACTTTTCAAAAAAAACACATATTTTTTGAAAATAATTTTTTCCCTTTATCACAATGTTTTAAAAAACGTTGTAAGTTGTGTTTTAGCCCATGAAAAAACAAATATTTCCTATGTTTCAAAATTTCATTCCCAAATAATTGCTAATCCAACACCTTTGATTCTGATAGATTCATCCCTGCCAAATGTTACTTTTAAATACTTTAAGTCTTTCACATTATTCATAAATTTTAAGCCTCATATAATATTTTATGAAAACCCACTACCCATGATACATGGTCATTATACTTTTGCATCTTTGAGAGTAGTTTCTACAAAATGATATTTTTTATTCCCTTTATCTTTCTTGACTTTTGAATTTTGAGAATTTTAAACAATATTTTATTGTGTTGGATAAAAAATAAGACATTATTTTGTAAGATGTCCTGGTTGTTCACATATTTCACAAATATTTTCCATAGGTAAGAACCCATTTTAAGAATTTTCACCAACCTTCTCAGTTTTCTTCAAAACATCATTCTCAAAATTATTTACTTGTTGAAATTAAATCCATGTCAATTTTTTCATTTTATAATTTGTTGAACAGTAGTAATATTTGTTGATTAAACCCACCCATATATTCCACGTGTTTGAATCAACCACAATACTATAAATATCTATTGAACAAATATTTTCCAATTTTATTTACATACTTTCAGGAGTTTTGATCATGTTTTTCTAAAATATTCTTATCAGAACTTTGTTGACCACTGAAATTTATATTGTAACCCAAAATATTATTTTTTAACTCAGATTTTTTCTTAGCCTTATGGGAACTAGAAGTTGTAGAAATTGCTTTAGACCTATGATTTTCATAAAATTCATACTTGTCGACTCTATTTGTTTTGGCTATATATATAACTATCCCATATTTTTTCTTCTCAGAAATAAAATCAACTTTGTTCTCAATCATTGAAGGTAGTTTTTGATTCTTATCAGGTTTACCCTTACTAGAACACTCATCAACTTCAGAAATAGAATCTGTGAATCTTTTATCCCCATGTTCAACTTTAGAAATATTTTGTTGGAAAATTATGACTACTGTTATTTCTCTTAAATATTAACCTCTATTTGTTCACTATGATTCTTTCCTTTTTAAGAGATTTATTTATTTAGTCAATCTCTTGTAGAAGAATAAATTTTCTAGTAAGAAAAACTTATTTATAGTTTTTTGAATGATTTTCATTTTTTAGATTCAGAATATATTTCTCATGTCTCCTAATCATTATTATACATCATTTCAATTTTCCCTTTAGATGAAATTCAAATCAAGTTTCTTCTTCTTTTTCAGAACAACTGCTTCTAAACTAGTCATTGTTAACTATTGCAATACAATTCTTATCTCTATCATGATCAAAATATTTTTTGGATTCAACTTCACTTTCTCCTTGTTTATCATTTATATTCGAAAATATTCTCTATTTATTTGGGGAACATCTTATCTTTCCATTTGGAATAAATTTTAGCCTGATCACCATGTTTCATCCATGACCTTTTCTTACATCAATCATTTCACCATAATCATATTTTTTCATTCTTCAAGGATAATTAGCCACAATGTTAAAAATGAATACACATTGACGAAATTTCAAGGGACATTCCTCTTTATATTTACATATAACTATTTTTATATTATTAGAAAACAAGGATAAAAAATAATCAATTTTTTTAGATAGCACATTTTTGGAATCAAAATCACCAGCTTCTTCTTCCTCAAGATTATAATTAATGTTGTTGAGTCAATAAGGTTTCCTTATGACTTTTCTATTCTTTCATGTTTTGAAAACCACAAAAACTCTTCCTTGAGGAAAATTTCATTTTCCTATGTTTTATCTTCAAAAGGAAAATTTTCATTCCCCAAGGAAATTTATCCTTACCATGTTTTCATTGTTCATATTCTAAATATAAAATTTGGTTTCATATCCAATACCTCAGAATCATATATATACTTAGATATAAAGAATTCTATTTTTAAGATCTGAATTCAGGTTCCATGTTCTCTGAATTCAGACTCTAAACTCTTATGATTTCTAACTCTAAGTTCATTGAAATCATACTCCAATTGTTCTGAGTTCAGATTCCGAGTTCTCGGAATTTAGACTCAGAAATATTATGAGTTTTGACTCTGAGTTCCCGGAATTCAGACTCTGAACTCTTATGAGTTCATACTCTGAATTATTCTGAATTCAGACCCTGAATTCTACTAAATTCAAACTCCAAATTTTCTTGAAACCGAGACTCTGAGTTCTATAGAATTCAAGTTCCGAATTATTTTGAAGACATAATTAGAATATTCATATATTATAAACACCCAATGGTTTTTGGTTAGACTCTGAACTTTTATTTTTCCCTAGACTCCAAAAAGTGAATTTGGTTAAGCATCATATTTTTGCTTACTCTTGTTATGGTTATAAAACGATGTCGTGCTTTCTGTTTCTAAACAGCCATTGTTTGAGTGACACGTGTATAGGTCCCTCCGAAATTCAAGGAAAAATATGACCGTTGGAGGAGGGATCCAACCATTGAAGATGTTCCTATAAATAGAAGCTCATTTGAACAAGATCAACACTATTAAATGACTCTAGAGATTACATGCGGCTAAAGTGATTTCTAGAGAGAGACATTCATGCTTTGTCCATACTAAACAACTTGTTCAGAATTGATTTGTGAAACTCCGAATGTTTCTAAGTACATTTGAGGGCTTCTCAGGATAGGAAGACAAAGTTCCCGACTACCTTGAAGTTGATGGATTGCGGGGATATTAAGACAGACTTCGATCTTCATATCGAGGGCTTACCATGGTGTGGGTAAGACCGACTTTCTTGAAAGTATAAATCAAGGGAACTTTATCCAAGGTTTTTGGATACACTTCTCTTTGGGTTAAAAGATTTAATACTTGTTACTTTTATTGTTTTAAGTTTTTTGATGCATTTTGATTGTTGAGAAAATTATAACTATCGTATACTTTCTTATACTTGTACTCTGATAAGTAAGATTCTATACTCTTTAAGGTAGAACATTTATCTTTGTAAACTTTTCTTAAGTTTTATTTCTGGAATCAATTTTCTGGAATCAAGCATGTTCGTATAAATAAGAGGTCTCGCGAATTAACCATGTTTAACTTTGTTAAACATTACCATCTTTAAAATTTACAAAGGAATTTTTAAAAGAATAAAATTCACCCCTATTGTATTTTGAGAGTCTACATAATTAATATGATACTACAATCCATATCAATTTAATCCTACAATTGGTATCAAAGAAGGTCTCTGAAATACTCATATTCACATATATGTTTTCTATCCCAAGTTTTCATTGTTCTATATTTTCCTTGCTTAGGATATTCTTATCCTTGTTTTCAAACTTTATTATTAACAAGTTTTTGCAAAGAGTTTTTATCTTAGGATGATAGGAATGAATTTTGGTTCCATAAACAACCTAAATCCTTCTAGACCACCTATTTTTTATGGGAATTATTAAGAATATTGGAGAGATCGTATAAAGACATTCATTATAAATACTGGAGTAGATAATTTTGTTACGCTTACTGAGGGATATAAAATCACTGACAAGGAAGTTAGTAATTTCACCAACCAAGAAAATCATGAATATCTACAGAATTATAAGGTACAAAATACATTTCTTTGTTCTATGACTAGAAATACATATAGCCAAATTTCATCTTGTGAAGCAGAAAATTTTATTTGGAAGAAACATGAGATTAAACACATTGGAAGTTCCAATGTTATTGAAACTAGAAGAGCCATGCTCAAAGCTGAATATCATGGTTTCTGATTTCCTTATGGAAAGCCTATATGTAATTTGCAATAGAGATTCATGAATATTGTTAATAGTTTACAATCTCTGGGTGAGAAAGGATTAGATGATGAAGCTCTTGTGGACAAAATCATATACATCATGCCCAATGAGTGGGAATCAAAGATTACTGCTATTGATGAGAATATAAAGGTTACTCAGATTTCTCATGATGAACCTTTGGGAAATATTCTTCAACATGAGACTAGAATGAAGAGAGATGCTTATAATATTAAGAAAATGAATGGGAATGTCAATGTATCTTTTACAACAACTTCAAACCATATGAAATCCAAGACTCCTGAGAGAGTTACATGATCTAAATCTAAGAAGGTTGTTATTAAATCCAAATCTAGTGGATGTGAATCTTCATAAAATGAGTTAGCCAATATTCCCCAAAGGATGAATGAGATTTTTGGACAGATGAAAATTCAATCAAGATATAAGAAGAAAGAAAGGAAAGATAATAAAGATTCAGATGTCACATGTTATGAATGCAAAAGACTTGGAAATATAAGACCAGATTTCCCTATGCTTAAGAGAAAGGAAAGAAAGGAAAAAGTATTCTGAGAGAAACTGAATGATGTAAAAAAATATATAAAGGAATGAATGTATTGAATGCTAATGACACCTGGAGTGCCAGTGGTGGAGACTCTTCAGATGGATCATCAGATTACAAATCTTATGGACAGAAGAATCTTGGTTTAATAGCTAGACTACCTATTGAATATCATTACAAAATGGATAAGGTACACAATGCTGAATCCACGACCAATGTATCTTTGAATGCTAATTATAGTAATTATAAATATTATAAGTCTTTTTATGAAGAATCTTCTTCTGATGAAGATAATACTTTACATACCTATGAAGAAGTTTCTCGGTTTAATAAGATTCTTGCGAAAGAGAATTCAAAAATCAAGAAAAACATTGATAAGGAAAATTCTAGGAATACTATTCTTATTAAGGAAATATCATATCTTTCTAAAGATCTTGATAAGAAAACCCATGATTTTTAAAGTATTTCAAAAAATCATGAGGTAGTAAATTCTGGGAATGATCAACTTTAAAAGGATATAGAAAATGTAATTTCTATGAAAAATGTTTTTGATCCTAACTCTAGTCATAAAACTAATTTTTTGGAAGACATGAACTTAGTTATTAGACTTAAGTCAGAAATATTTTCCATGAGGAAGTGTTTTTCAATCTTTACCTTATGTAAAGAAAATTTTGATAAGATGTATTCTCAAATCGAACCTCTTAGGAATATTTCTGGTTTTTGTTATAGAAGTTCAAAACTGATTTTTAGTAAAAATTATTTTGTTCCTCAAAGTGTTCCATTCTACAATAAGTGTCAGTGTGGTGGACACTAGGAAAAAAGTTGTTCCTTAAACAAAACACAGTCTTTAAGATTTCATAAATCTTATTTTTCAATGAAAATGTTGGTGCCTAAAATTTTTCTATCATAAATTTCTGAATCCAAGAAATATTGGGTTCTAAAAGTATAACACTCTTATTTTTAGGAAAATAAAGATGGTAACAATAGAAATACATGGTACATGGATAGTGGATGTTCTCGACATATGACTGGTAATAAATTTCTTTTGAAAAGATTATGAAGATGAAAGGAGGAAAAGTAACTTTTGTAGATAATGCTAAGGGAGAAATTATTGGTAAAGGTAACATTGTTCTTCTTGGAAATACATTTACTTCTAATTATTTATTTGTTAAAGGTCTTATGTACAACCACATTATCATAGGTTAATTATGTGATGAGGGTTACCTTGTGAACTTTAGGAATGAAAAGTTCTTAGTACAAAATTCCAAGGAATATTTTATTCTTTCTACCCATAGGCAAGAGAATGTATACACACTAAAAATAGAAGAACTTAGGAGCCTAGAATTTCCTTGCCTTTGTGCAATGGAAGATCATTCTAGGATATGGCATAGAAGGCTAGGACACTATAACTATAGGAACCTATGAAATCTCTATAAGAAAAGACTAGTTACGTGTAACACCCTGAGATTTTATGAAAAATATTCTTATTAATTTCATTAATGTCTTGTGTTGTACGCTACACCAAAAGGAGCTTTCACAACACTCATCCTTGATTTGCCTTGCATTACACGCAATCGCGACCTTCCTCGATAGCATGTGTAGTACGCAATAACGAGTTTCACTAAACAACAATACGCTATTAAAATATTATTAAAACTAGCAGTTATGAATATTAATAACCACTTTTTGAAATTTTGTAATTTTATTTTTCAAAATGGAATTCATTTTTAGATTCATAATATCAAAATGAGCTTAGGGTGAAATTTTGGTACTTTTCGGATAACTTTCATATTCTGATGAATAGTGAAAATTACTAAATTATAATTTAAAAAAAACTATTTTAATCAAAATAATTAATAGTGAAAAATTATTAGTTTGAGTGGTTTTAAAGTATATTTAGAATATATTTTTACAATTTAATACAACGTTGGTCATTGGATGTAATTTCACATTTAAACCAGACATAAACAAGTGTCAATCTTTTGATAGATATTGTTTCTTAAAAACATGCTATTTGTTTTAACAGCGGGATTTAATTATAAAATTAATTAATGCAACTTCTATGTTATGAATTTGGTAAAATAGACTTCATTTTTGAATTTGGAATATGAAATATAGCTTAGGATGAAATTTTGGCATTGTTCTGAAAAACATCAATTTTTGATGAATAGTGAAACTACTAAGTGGTAGTTAAAAAACTGAATTTTTCATAAAACTTAATTTTACCGCTTCTGTGAATGGAATTTCAAAAATCCGAGAGACACGGTTAATGTCAGTAAGTAAAATGTGGTTCAATGAGATGAAAATAATTTTTGGTGAATAGTAACTTTTTACTTTTATTTACCACGGTTAAAAGTAAATGGGGTAATTAAGGGTAACACTGATATTAATATTACCCTAACCCATGTACTAATCCTATTGGACAAGTTTATCGCGACCAAAAACAACCTTAAGTGTAAAATATTATCATTTAGGCCCACTTCGATTAGATTAGGACATTTGTTATTATTTAATTCAAAGAAGAGTTAAAAGAGTTAAAATCAAAGTTTATTTACTAAAACATTTTTAATATAGGGATATACATAAGATAAATTCGATTGTGAATATTCATTAGAAATCTAAAAAGGTTTCCTACGTAATGGTATTTTATTTGTAATTTTTAGACATCAAATAAGTTAATTTATTTATGACACAAAGATGATGCAGTAATTATCTTATTAATGAAATATTGACATAATTGATATTATAAATACCAAAATAAATGTAATTTAAGACTTTTTATGAATTAAAATAATTTTCTAGGTTACTATGATATATTAGTGTTGATTTAATCAACTTGGTTCGAACATATAATTCTGTTATGACTTTCACAAAAATCATATATCAAATAGTGTCAAAATTGACACTAAATAGTTTTTAAATCAAATATTATATTATTAATTGTTATTTTATTCCTAAAAATCTAAGGTTCGGCCAAATGACTTAGATAAGGATATATATATTAATAATAAACAATTTTGGGTTCGTTTGGCATGTTATAGTAAGTGTATTAACCATATAGCGAAAGAAAACAAAATGACACGGTAAAAGTTAAATTATTTAACTTAGAGTTAAATCTAATTGATAAGGTTAAAATAATACCCTAAACTTGTCTAAATCCTATTGGTTGATAGGCTTTAGACCCATACCCACTTTATCTTTGATATAAGACCCTTTGGAACCATTATAAACCGATTTTGACTTTAATATAAAATAATATTTTGAGATATTCCTAAGGTGCCCCTCTCCTCCCTTATAAAAGGGCACCTCCTCCCTCTCTTACTCACACAACTTTGAGCCTTCAAGCTCGGCCAAACCCTGAAAAAATCCCTTCTCCACTTCCCTAGTATCATCCTAGAGGTCCTGGTCTTTTTCAAAGACCATTTTTAGTTCTTTAAGTGGAGGCTAAAAAAGGCGCGTCAAAAAGAGGTAATATCCATTACCGATCTTTTTCAATTTCATTCTTCTTCAACTTCTTCTTCTTTAGTTGTTTCATGATAAAGTAATAAAATCAGTATTTCTTATATAATTATATGTTATTATAAATATGAAACAACTCTAATTAACCTTTTATCCATTCTACGGAAAAAGGAAATCACCGCGCGTGCGTACGTACGGAATACCGTCTCCACGCCGTGGTATAATATATTTTCCGCCACCACCTTAATTGGATGAGTATAAAGTTGTAATGAGTAACTATATATGATTATTATAAATTGATATTGATACTGAAATAGTATACATACACTTCAACACAATTCCACGACCATGGGAACGATATCATCGCTCGTGCGTACGTACGGACTACCGTCTCCACAACGCGATGAGATTCATTCTCAATGATTAACCATTCATGAATGATTATAAAGTATATATAATATGTACTAATGAAATATATGACCTAATAATGATACTGGAATTATTTATATTTATATGTATGTCATCTACTTAATTCCATTCAATTCAATAAGGAAACGAAAACAGCGTTCATGCGTACGTACGGACTACCGTCTCCATGAATGGTGTATTTCTTTCCATTTACTGATTTATTATATATGTATATTCTGAATATATATATAAATCATGTTTTATATTCTGGAATTAAGTAATCATGATCTAAGTAATCATATGAATAATTACAAGTTAAAAACACGAACGACAAATGAGACGATTTTACCCAAAACGCTACTTTAACATGAATTTACAAAAGAACGGGTAATATAAAGTCATAAGTGGATCATATATGATATAATAACAATGAATATGATTCTGGAATAAGTCAATAACATGATTTAAATCATTATACAGGAGGTTCAGACACTTACAAAGCAAGTCGGACCTAAGGTAAGGGAAAATATCACAATCTCATTTTTATCCAAGATTGTTTATACTTTGGTATTTACTGGGGTGTATTTTATCATCCACATCCATGTTTCATCAATATGTAATATTTATATCCTTATAAAATAGTTTATATTCAATTTTACACTTCGGTGAGTTTTTAGTAAAATATATGAAAGGAATCTTTTGTCGTTTTTCGTACGAGGTACTTTTTGACTTTTCCGACAAAAGTATGAGAAGAATGTTCTTTTTAACTTATACGAAATGAATGGATTTTTAAAACATTATTTCCAAGAAGCTTCCTTTACAAGTTTTCAAGTTTATTTTTAATCAACTTCTTTTAGTTTAAAGTTGTATGACATGTTAAGAAAGGAAAAATGTTTTTGAAGAAGAAATGATATTTTCCTCAAGAATTCATTTCAAGTGTTTTATCAAAATTATTTTCCATCTAAGATAATAAAGGGTTCTGTTTTTATCCCTATTATTACATTGATTTGATTATGTTGTGATGGAATTATATTTTTATGAATTCTTTTATCTTATATGAATTTTTTTATGATGTCACGATGTTTAAGATTCCCATTTTTATTACATGGGTTATGCTATGATGTATGGTTTATGATTTTGTGGCACACATAAGAATGGTATCATTATGAGATGGGTGGGACCTATCTGTCCCTCCAATGCATTGGGTAAAGATTTCATATCTCATGAGATAGACATGGCTGGAATGGTAGGTTATACCGGTTCAGTGAAACAAGACTGAAACGAGGGTGACTCGATTCAGAAAGGGACTTCGTCCACTAAGATAGTCTTGGCAATGAGTCATGACTAACAAGAAATTATTCTATATGATTATGTGTGTATGACACAAAGTTTCATGTTTTAAGTTATGCTTATTGGGATTTCATTTCACTACTATGATTTATCCCATGATATGAAATTATGCTCTCTTTTGCAGGTTAAGATTTCCAAAAGTTATGTTCTTATGAATATGATGTGATTGATTTTTTTTCTTTTGCTTACCCTTACTGAGCATTTGAGCTCACCCTTTTATGTTTTCTTTTCCCCGGGATATAAAGAAAGGTTTTAAGTAAAAAAAAAGGGAAGATCTTTATGGGAGATATTGAAGATCTTTCACCACGATTAGAAGATTACGTTCCGAGTTTCCAAAGACACTAAACTATTACGATCCTTGTGTGTGTGTTTTTGTTATGTACTAAGTATTCCGCAAAAGTAATGTAATGTCCATGTACGTCAGGCTTAGGGTCTCTACAGTTGGTATCAGAGGAAAGGTTTATTTAACCTTTGGAAACTAGGATGCGAAAACGTTAGTGAGATCCCTAGAGATATTTCTAAGGTATGTCTAGGGATGTCTCTAAGGATAAGTATACGTATAGAATATAGTCCTAGAACTATGGTAACGATCATAGAATTTAACCTAAGATGTTAGATATTGAAGGTACTCCCCCTTTATTATGTTGTTTTCCCTAGCATGATTTTTGCCTATCACACTATTCTTTTTGGGTTTTAGACGATGGCTGGAACCCGAAGGAACCGTGTTGATCAATGCAATGGACAATGCAATGATTGTCCTCCTGAACAAACAAATGTTATGGGAGATGGAGTGCAAAATCTTATTGCTATCCTTACACAAGCTATGAATCATTATAGACTTCCAAATGAGCAGAGAAAGGAACAGTATTCTATTGAGTCCTTCATGAGGCAACGTCCACCTTCTTTCAGTGGGACTTCCGATCCACTTGTTGCTGAACAATGGATCAGTACCACTGAAAAGATATTTTCAGTTCTTCAATGTTCTGAGCATGATAAAGTCATATTAGCATTATATCGTTTGGAAGGTGAAGCTGATCAATGGTGGAATCTTATCAAGAATACGAGGCAAAGAGATGAAATTGATTCCATGGAATGGGACGAGTTCAAGAACTTGTTTTTCAGTAAGTACTTCCCTAGTATTCTTCGAACGAAGATGGAAAAGGATTTTCTTGAGCTGAAACAGAAGGATGATGAATCTGTTGGTATATACGAAGCGAATTTTACAAGACTTGCAAGGTATGCATCTGGCATTATCATCCAACCTGAAAGTAAAGTTGATCGATTTTTCAGTGGCTTAAAACCAATTATTCGAAGGGCATTAGCTATACGAGACTTCAGTAGCTATGAAGAAATTGTGCGTTGTGATATGAAGGTAGAAATGGATGTTGGTGTTACATATCCATCTCATGGTTTTTAAAAGAAACAAAAGATGGAGTTCAAGGAGAAATCTCATAATAATGGTGAAAAGAAAATGAATGTTTCCTTATGCTCAAAGTGTGGAAAGAAGCATGGTGGAGATTGTCTTAAAGGGACTAGAAAATGTTTTAAGTGTGGAAAAGAAGGTCATCGAGCAGCTGAGTGTCGAAGTAATGGAAAAAGGGTTTCTAATGATGTGAACAAAGAAAACACTACAGAGAACACACCACCAACACTTCAATGTTTCAAGTGCAAGGAGATGGGACATTATACCAATAAATGCCCTAATCCAAGGGTTAGTGATGATCAACATGAGCAACCACTTAAGGAAAAGGACAAAGGGAAGTCACATGCGATCACTATTGGCGATGTTGAATATGAAAACGATGTGGTGGAATGATTAAGTGTTTATGTAATGGGATTCCAAAATAGTGTTGTATATAGTATCGTGGAATATTAGAATATTTATGTATTGGTCTATTGTGGTTTTCAATAATTTTATGGTACCAGTAACCATGGAAAGTGATTGAGATATTTTTGGAAAAAGAATGATATGCGCATAATGAAGGGAAAACGAGAAAATGAAATATTTGACAGTATTCATGAGCTCATGATTGATATAAGGACTAAGTGATATCATGGTTTGAGTATATAGAATTCTAAGGATTTTGGTATGTGGAAAGTGTTAAATTTTAACTGCATTCACGTTTTCACTAAGGTTCAATGGGTATTCAAAAGAATACCTGATTAAGGCCTTTGAATGTTTGGAATGTGACCAACAAGACATATCTTATGATATATGGGGATCAACGATGGTATTAAATCTCTGGTAATCATTTTCACTATATTATGAGAGTGGACTACAGTATTATAGATAAGCCTAAATATTGGAATGGATTATGTTGGACATAAGTTTGTATTTTTTAAGGATAGAAGTTTTTTAGATATTATTGATAGGATGTTATAGTAATATAGTTTTAGAAAAAGGACAACCTGCAGGACGGGTGACAACCCATCGCTTCGGACAAGGCTGTGGGAATCGAACCCACAACCGAAGTGCGACTGGCCTTTATCGCCTACCACAGACCTACAGGAAGTCCCTGTTTAGTAGAAACTAGTTTTATTATATTAAGCAGTATGATATATGAAGTATAAGTCCATTTTAGGAACCATATATGATTAATCTCACTATAGAATGACTTATGTATATTTAATAACTTTTGCTAACCTTTGTTTGAGACAGATGGAATGACTCGTAATTCTATCACATGATCTGCTAACACATCACGAATAACAAATTCAACTTCATTTATTTAAGAGATGAAGTGGAAATTGTTCAAGGCACGAACAACAGTGAGATTGTACCAAAATAAAGTAAGTATTTATTCTAATTCAAATTCTTCAACTTTAAGGAAATGATCTTGAAAACCAAAAATGTTGTCCTAGTGCTCTTATATCTGATTAATCAGATGGTACCTTAGATCGTCACAAATTTATGGATTTGTGATTGTTGGCTTTTCCATAGCCATGTTCTCTACCACTCTCCATCAGAACATGATGGTTAGATTTCTCTTCCATATCCATATTTTCACCTATGTGTTAACCCAGTGATTAATTTATTTGGGTAACCGTTACGTTTCATACTTTTGTTTTTAAAGATTGGTTTTGGTATTCCTTTTTACGATTTGGGTTTCGATTAAATAAACTTTAGAATAGTAAACCATTTATAACCCCGACGAATTTCGAGGGCGAAATTCATTTTAAGGGGGGTAGAATGTAACACCCCGAGATTTTATGAAAAATATTCCTCTTAATTTCATTAATGTCTTGTGTTGTACGCTACACCAAAATGAGCTTGCACAACACGCATCCTTTATTTGCCTTGCATTACACGCAATCACAACCTTCCTCGATAGCGTGTGTAGTACGCAATAACGAGTTTCACTAAACAACAATACGCTATTAAAATATTATTAAAACTAGCATTTATGAATAGTAATAACCACTTTTTGAAATTTTGTAATTTTATTTTTCAAAATAGAGTTCATTTTTGGATTCATAATATCGATATTAGCTTAGGGTGAAATTTTGGTACTTTTCGGATAACTTTCATATTCTGATGAATGGTGAAAATTACTAAATTATAATTAAAAACAACTTTTTTAATCAAAATTATTAATAGTGATAAATTATTAGTTTGAGTGGTTTTAAAGTATATTTAGAATATATTTTTACAATTTAATACAATGTTGGTCATTGGATGTAATTTCCCATTTAATCCAGACATAAACAAGTGTCAATCTTTTGATAGATATTGTTTCTTAAAAACACGCTATTTGTTTTAACAGCGGGATTTAATTATAAAATTAATTAATGAAACTTCTATGTTATGAATTTGGTAAAATAGACTTCATTTTTGAATTCGGAATATGAAATATAGCTTAGGATGAAATTTTGGCATTGTTCTGAAAAACATCAATTTTTGATGAATAGTGAAACTACTAAGTGGTAGTTAAAAAACTGAATTTTTCATAAAACTTAATTTTACCGCTTCTGTGAATGGAATTTCAAAAATCCGAAAGACATGGTTAATGTCAGTAAGTAAAATGTGGTTCAATGAGATTAAAATAATTTTTGGTGAATAGTAACTTTTTACTTTTATTTACCACGGTTAAAAGTAAATAGGGTAATCAAGGGTAACAATGATATTAATATTACCCTGACACATGTAATAATCCTATTGGAAAAGTGTATCTCGACCAAAAACAACCTTAAGTGTAAAATATTATCATTTAGGCCCACTTGGATTAGATTAGGACATTTATTATTATTTAATTCAAAGAAGAGTTAAAAGAGTAAAAATCAAAGTTTATTTAATAAAATATTTTTAATATAGGGTTATTCATAAGATAAATTCGATTGTAAATATTCATTAGAAATCTAAAAAGATTTCCTACATAATGGTATTTTATTTGTAATTTTTAGACATCAAATAAGTTAATTTATTTATGACACAAAGATGATGCAGTAATTATCTTATTAATGAAATATTGACATAATTGATATTATAAATACCAAAATAAATGTAATTTAAGACTTTTTATGAATTAAACTAATTTTATAGGTCACTATGATATATTAGTGTTGATGTAATCAACTTGGTTCGAACATATAATTCTGTTATGACTTTCAAAAAAATCATATATCAAATAGTGTCAAAATTGACACTAAATAGTTTTTAAATCAAATATTATATTATTAATTGTTATTTTATTCCTAAAAATCTAATGTTTGTCCATATGACTTAGATAAGGATATATATATTAATAATAAACAATTTTGGGTTCGTTTGGCATGTTATAGTATGTGTATTAACCATATAGTGAAAGAAAACAAAAAGACACGGTAAAAGTTAAATTATTTAACATAGAGTTAAATCTAATTGATAAGGTTAAAATAATACCCTAAACTTGTCTAAATCCTATTGGTTGATAGGGTTTCGACCCATCCCCACTTTAGCTTCTAAATAAGACCCTTTGGAACCATTATAAACCGATTTTGACTTTAATATAAAATAATATTTTGAGATATTCCTAAGGTGCCCCTCTCCTCCCTTATAAAAGGGCACCTCCTCCCTCTCTTACTCACACAACTTTGAGCCATAAATCTCGGCCAACCCCTGCCAAAACACTTTCTCCACTTCCCTAGTATCATCCTAGAGGTCCTGGTCTTCTTCAAAGACCATCCTTAGTTCTTTAAGTGGAGGCTAAGAAAAGGCGCGTCAAAAAGAGGTAATATCCATTACCGATCTTTTTCAATTTCTTTTTTCTTCAACTTCTTTTTCTTTAGTTGTTTCATGATAAAGTAATAACATCAGTATTTCTTATATACTGATATATTATTATAAATATGAAACAACTCTAATTAACCTTCTATCCATCCTACGGAAAAAGGAAATCACCGCGCGTGCGTACGTACGGAATACCGTCTCCACGCCGTGGTATAATCTATTTTCTGCCACCACCTTAATTGGATGGGTATAAAGGTGTAATGAGTAAATATATATTATTATTATAAATTTATATTGATACTGAAATAGTATACATACACTTCAGCACAATTCCACGACCATGGGAACGATATCATCGCTCGTGCGTACGTACGGACTACCGTCTCCACGACGCGATGAGATTCATTCTCAATGATTAACCATTCATGAATGATTATAAAGTATATATAATAAGTACTAATGAAATATATGACCTAATAATGATACTGGAATTATTTATATATATATGTATGTCATCTACTTAATTCCATTCAATTCAATAAGGAAACGAAAACAGCGTTCATGCGTACATACGGACTACCGTCTCCATGAACGGTGTATTTATTTCCATTTACTGATTTATTATATATGTATATTCTGAATATATATATATATAAATCATGTTTTATATTCTGGAATTAAGTAATCATGATCTAAGTAATCATATGAATAATTACAAGTTAAAAACACGAACGACAAATGGGACGATTTTACCCAAAACGCTACTTTAACATGAATTTACAAAAGAACGGGTAATATAAAGTCATAAGTGGATCATATATGATATAATAACAATGAATATGATTCTGGAATAAGTCAATAACATGATTTAAATCATTATACAGTAGATTCAGACACTTACAAAGCAAGTCAAACCTAAGGTAAGGGAAAATATCACAATCTCATTTTTATCCAAGATTGTTTATACTTTGGTATTTACTGGGGTGTATTTTATCATCCACATCCATGTTTCCTCAATATGTAATATTTATATCCTTATACAATAGTTTATATTCAATTTTACACTTCGGTGAGTTTTTAGTAAAATATATGAAAGGAATCTTTTGTCATTTTTCGTACGAGGTACTTTTTGACTTTTCCGACAAAAGTATGAGAAGAATGTTCTTTTTAGCTTATACGGCATGAAAGGATTTTTAAAACATTATTTCCAAGAAGCTTCCTTTACAAGTTTTCAAGTTTATTTTTAATCAACTTCTTTTAGTTTAAAGTTGTATGACATGTTAAGAAAGGAAAAATGTTTTTGAAGAAGAAATGATATTTTCCTCAAGAATTCATTTCAAGTGTTTTATCAAAATTATTTCCCATCTAAGATAATAAAGGGTTCTGTTTTTATCCTTATTATTACATAGATTTGATTATGTTGTGATGTAATTATATTTTTATGAATTCTTTTATCTTATATGAATTTTTTTTATGATGTCACGATGTTTAAGATTCCCATTTTTATTACATGGGTTATGCTATGATGTATGGTTTATGATTTTGTGGCACACATAAGAATGATATCATTATGAGATGGGTGGGACATATATCTCCCTCCAATGCATTGGGTAAATATTTCATATCTCATGAGATAGACATGGCTAGAATGGTAGGTTATACCGGTTCAGTGAAACAGGACTGAAACGAGGGTGACTCGATTCAGAAAGGGACTTCGTCCACTAAGATAGTCTTGGCAATGAGTCATGACTAACAAGAAATGATTCTCTATGATTATGTGTGTATGCCACAAAGTTTAATGTTTTAAGTTATGCTTATTGGGATTTCATTTCACTACTATGATTTATCCCATGATATGAAATTATGCTCTCTTTTGCAGGTTAAGATTTCCAAAAGTTATGTTCTTATGATTATGATGTGATTGATTTTTTTTCTTTTGCTTACCCTTACTGAGCATTTGAGATCACCCTTTTATGTTTTCTTTTCCACAGGATATAAATAAAGGTTTTAAGAAAAAAAAAGAGAAGATCTTTATGGGAGATATTGAAGATCTTTCACCACGATTAGAAGATTACGTTCCGAGTTTCCAAAGACACTAAACTATTACGATCTTTGTGTCTGTGTTTTTGTTATGTACTAAGTATTCCGAAAAAGTAATGTAATGTCCATGTACGTCAGGCTTAGGGTCTCTACATTACGTATCTACTAGAGATTAGATTTTATTCTTCAAAATATTGTTATCCTTTTCAATATGGTAAGCAACATAAATCAAGTTTTAAATCAATTGGTGAAGTCCTAACCACTGATTCATTACGGTTAGTGCATATGAATCAATTTGGTTCAACACAAACTAGAAGAATTGGAGGAAAATATAATGTATTTCTCTTAGTTGATGATTACACCAGATTTACATGGGTCATTTTTCTAGTACAGAAATCTAATGCTTTTTCTTATTTCAAAAGTATTAGAGCCCAAGTTATAAATGAGAAAAACTTGCTTTGATAAATATTCATAGTGATCATGGAGGTGAATTTCAAATTTCACATTTTGAAACATTTTTTAGTAGAAAAGGCATTACTCATTACTTCTTATCACCCAGAACAACTAAAAAAAATGGTGTTTTTGAAAGACAAAATTGATTTTTCAAGAGATAACAAGAACCATGTTGAGTGAGTATTCTGCAGCCAAATTTTTTTTGGAAGAAGTTGTAAGTACTTCTTGTTATACTATAAATAGATTTTTGATTAGAACTTTTCTAAATAAAACCCCTTATGAGTTATGGAATGGTAGAAAACATAGACTTTCATAATTAAAGGTTGTTTGTTGCAAGGTATTCATTCTGAATACTAATGATAATCTATAAAAATTCGCATCAAAATATGGTGATGGAATTTTATTAGGCTACTCCACAACTTCTAAGGCTTGTAAAGTTTTCAATAAAAATACTTGTATTTTTGAAGAAACAATACATGTCAAAATTGATGAAACAGATCCTTTTGTTTTTAAACAACCTCAACTTACATCTTCAGACGTGTTTCAAAAACTGATTATCAACCTTCGTTAGAAGATCCTTCTAATAAGGAAAATGTCCTAGGAGATAATTCTGAATCATTTACCCTTGAAGATTTCCTACCCTATGTTGATGAATATGTTTTACAAAACCCAAATTAGTTGTTTCTTAAGAATAATCCCAATGATATTATCATTCTTGATGTAAATGAACCTATAAGGACAAGAAGATCCTTAAGAAGTGAAGTAGAATATCTAGAATTTCTTTCCCAATTAGATCCAAAAAGCACTGATGAAGCTTTAGGTGATGATGATTGGATAAAGGATTTGTAAGATGAACAAAATGAATTCGAAATGAATAAAGTATGGACCTTGTTTGAATGACCTAAGGAAACTTCTGTTATTGGAGTAAAATGGGTTTTTAGAAATAAGTGTGATGAAAATGTAATCATTGTAAGAAATAAAGCTAGATTGGTTGCTAAAGGCTATAATCAACAAGAAGGAATAAACTATGAAGAATCTTATGCTATAGAAGCTAGACATGAATCTATTTGTATTTTACTTGCCTTTTCAGCATTCATCAATTTCATACTTTTTCAAATGAATGTTAAATGTACTTTCCTTAATAGTTATGTTTAATATGATGTTTTTTTGAACAACCTCCTAGTTTTGAAGATAAAAAACATCTTGAACATGTTTTCAAACTTACCAATGATTTGTATAGACTTAAGCAAGTCCCTCAAGCATCGTATGATAGACATATGGGATTTTTTCTCCAAAATAACTATGCTATGGGATGTGATGATCCGAACCTTTTAATAAAGAAATATAAGAAAAATTCTTTGATTGATCAAATTTATGTTGATTACATTATATTTGGTTCAACTCAGTAATCTTTAACTGATTCCATTGCGGATCTAAGGAAATATGAGTTTGAAATGAGTATGATGGGTGAGTTAACATTTTTCCTTAGTTTTCAAATTGCTCAAAAACCAGAAGGAATCTATATATTCTAACATAATTATATTAAATAACATCTTAAAAGTTATGGATATGACAACACTACGAGTATAAAAACTCCCATTGCTACCTCAAATTCACTTGATCTAGATGAAGCTGGGAAACCAGTAGATCAAACATCTTTTATCGGTATGTTAGGAAGTATACTTTACTTGACAACTAGTTATTCAGACTTAATGTTTTTGGTATTCTTATGTGTAAGATATCAATCTAATCCTGAGGAATCTCTTTTAACGGCAGTGAAATGAATTTTTCGCTATGTAAAGGGAACCATGGTTCTTGGACTCTTTTATAATTCTAGAAATGATTTTGTTTTAAAAAGTTTTTCAGATGATGACTTTGGTGTATATAGAATGGATTGGAAAAGTACATCTAGAACATATCATTTCATAGGATATTCATTAGTTTCTTGGTCATGCAAAAAACAACACTCAGTAGAACTTTCCACTGCTAAAGCTGAATATGTAGCAGCTGGAAGTTGTTGTGCTCAAGTGTTGTGGATACAAAACACATTCAGAGACTAAGGTATGAGTTTTACCAAAACACAAATTTTGTGTTTTAATACCAGTGCCATTTCCCTATGTAAAAACCCTTCACATCACTCTCATGCAAAAAACTTAGATATGAAGCATCATTTTCTTAGGGATCACACACAAAAAGGAGATATCATTCTTCAATTTATTGGAACTCAATATCAACTTTCTGATATTTTCACAAAATCTTTTCCATCCGATATATTTGAATACATTAAACAGAAGTTAGGAATGATAACCATAAGGAAATATTTTTGGTTAACATCTTGTTGAAACCTATCTCCTTACAGTAATAAACTACTATTCATAGGGGGAGTATATTTGTTTGTCAGATTTCAAAAATTTTTCCATAGTCTAAAATTTTTATTAGTCTATTTTTCATAGTCTAGAAATCATTCAATTTTTTTTCTTTTCTTTCTTCTTAAATTTTCAAAATAAATATTTTCTAAATTTTCATAATGAATATTTTCTAAATTTTCATAATGATGATTTTCTAAATTCTTGTAATGACGATTTTCTATGTTTTTTATAATGAATATTTTTTGAAATTTTCATAATAAATATTTTCTATGTGTTTCGTAATGAATATTTTCAAAAAAAAATCGTAGTCAGTTTTTCAAAATTTTTTCTTAATCAAATTTTCGGAATCTAAAGTTCATCAAGAAGAGTTTTTCCTCACTAAGAGTAATCTTCCTAGAAATACGAAAGGTATGATTCTTTCTTGAGTTTTTATAATAATCTTTTACTTGTTGGTATTTTTCATTTTGTTTTTTAAATCTTTTTTCAGATTCTATTTCCCTTAAATCCGAATGTTTTCCTTTAAAACCTCAAAAGATCGAATTCTAACAAAATTTCATCACAGCTATCATCTAAACCGTCAAATCTTATCAAGAAGTTTTCAGCAGTTGGATCAATCAGATAAGTTGAACCATCACCTAAATTTTATATACAGTGGACCCCAATGGATTTCCCACATCGAAACTCAACATTCAGATGATGAACCTCTTCCCTTCTACTTAAGCGCATTCCAAACTTCTCAGATCTTGATCAAATCTGAATGTCTGTCGTAGAATCTTCTCAGAAATACATGTCAACTTTAAATCCAATCTTGAAGTGGCAGGTTTATAGAGAAAGGTTGGTTCATCCAAACTTCTTCGCCATGTATGATTCCATCATCTCAAAGAACATCAAGCTCAATGGATGGGACAATATTTGCGTATCGAAATAAGGATCTCAAGATTTAGTATATTAATATTTTTTAGTTGAATTTTATGAAACAAAATGTTTTTTCACGGAAGAAGTTAGAGATAAGTTCACTTTAAAGAGCTATGAGAAGACTTATGCAATTTTATATACCAAGGCTGCTGGCCTGGTTGGTATTCCGTATGAAGGAAAAGCAGAGTTTTGTTCTCATAAGATGACTGATAATCAAGGAAGTTTCAATAAGGTTAAGGCTATGGAATGTCTTGGAATTTCTGAAGTAAATACTATGAAGATTGGTCATCTTTCTACAAATTTTCGGATTCTCGAATTATGGGTTTAAGGATCCATCATACCAAGAAAAGTTGACAAGGATACATTAAATAAGTGTGACATGTATATTTTGGATTTTTTGGTGATCCTGGGAAAGATCAACTTGGTTAATCATATTCTGATTATGAACGAGAATATAAAGAATGGAAATATTAAGGCTCAGATCATTATGTATCAATACATTCTTTAAAAAATGAGTGTTCGATGCTTAGAGTATTTCAAAATTCCTTGCAGTTCAAAGCCAAGGAATTGAAAAGTCACGCTGGTTAGTGATGATATATTGAAAAAGATGAAAGTCGGTTTTTCTATGGAATCCGGAGAATTTTATGACTTTCCAATGAAGAAGATGAAGCCATATCGAAGAAACAAGATGTGGCTGAACCATCTAAAAAGGATGGAAGGAAGAGTAAGTTGAATGAAGTAGAAGAGAAAGAAAAAACCTCAAATCCTAAATAAATCCAATCCGCACCTCCGAAACCTATGAAGAAAAAATATTATTCGGATGAGCTAGTAGATTAATGGATGGAATTTAAGAAGAAAAAGAAATCAGAGGATCCTAGATTTTTTTTGGATCCTACTAAAGCAAAATCATTAAAAGAAAAGACTGTTGATGAGCTTGAAAAGAAATAAAAATATAAGAAACTAAAGAAGAAGATGACTAAAGCAGAGATTGTGCAATCCCTTCTGAAGGCTGGAGAGAAAGCTTCAAAAAACATTCTGGTACCAAGATATTTTCTGATAGAAGCTTTACCAGACACCCCTAGAAAGAAATTCATAACTCTGGAAAAAGTCAATGAAAAATAAGTAGAAGTAGTAGAAGAAGTTGAAGATGAAGAAGAAAGCAGTGGTGACACCACATAGTTGATTAAGCAAGTAGAAGATTTCCATGAGAAAGAAAGTCTATCTGAGAAGCTCTCAATCCAAAATTCTGAAGAAAAATATTCAAAGCTTGCTACCCCTGAGAATGATTAGAAAGGTAAAAATAAAGAGGATGAAGAATAAGTGAATAAGCTGTCTAAAGAAGGAAGTTCTAAAGATGATTTTATTCATCCTAAAGATACTGAGGGAGGAGCTCAGATGGAAGAGGTTGATGAAGATAAAATTGTTCAACTATCTGATAGTGAACATATATACCCTAACCAATAGGAAGCTATTATAAAGTTTGATAAGGGAAAAGGTGGTTGTTGATACACCTAGTAAAGTTGTTGTAATGAAGAAGGAAACTGGTGGATCATCAAAGAAGATAGCAGCTGAGTTAGAGAAAGAGCCCTCACCAAGAAAAATCATTGATTCAGAATCATCATCCCTTGGAAAGGATTTCATTGATTAGTTTTTTCAGAATCTTGTTGGGACCATTCTTATATTTACAAGCATTGATTCAAGATGATAGATGCTTGAACACACCCTAAATAAAAAAACAAGATTCAGTATCCATGGTGATGGATAGGTGTGTCAAGCTGGAGGTAGACATCAAATAAATTTTCATAAAATATGAATCCCACAAAAGATCTTGCAAGAAGATAACCAACTGGTCAAAGAAAACCATAGAAGAGAAAAAGATTCTTGATGAATTCCAATAATTTTTTAAGGATTCTTTTGACACTGAAGATAGTAAGATCAAGGATCTCACAAATAGTTTTGAGAAAAAGCCAACACTAGAACAGAATTCTCGAATTCAAGAAGTGAAAGATAAAAATGGAAAGCTATATTCAGTTTCCCAGTGTTGGAAGAGAGAAAGAGATCTCAGGATAGAGATAGAAGAGAAGCTTTCTAGGAATGAATAAATCTTCAAGGGTTAGGTAGAATCTCTCAAGGACTAGGAAGATAAGATCAAAGCCATAGAGAAGAAAGCATAAGATCAGGATCAACTTCTTAAGAGATCAGAGGAAGATCATAAGGAGCTCAAAAAGATGAAAACAATAGTGAAGAAGATGATTCCCATGGATAAGGAAGTATAAATTTGTTCAATACTGATATTTTGTTGTATTCCCTCCTTGTAAATTTTTTTCCAATCATAACTTTTGGATGTTTAGTACTAATTTTTCAAGTACCATAATTTCTTTTCCATTCCCTTTAATCATTTTTGAAAATCACAAAGGAGGAGAAAAGAATGTAAAAAATAATACTATGACCAAGACAGGGGGTTTATTTATAAATATTTCCATATTCAAGATAATAAAAAATCTCATTCAGGAATTTAGAATATGATCTTTAGTGGTTCCAAAGCCTAAGGGGGAGTTAGTCATATTCATCATTGCCCATGTGTTAAGGGAGATAAGATTTATTTTGAAAGTCTATAAAAATATACTCTATGTCCTTATATTCTTTTTCCTAAGGTTGTTTGTTCTTTCAAAAAATGGGGAGATTTTTGAGTCAATAAGGTTTCCTTATGACTTTTTCATTAGTTCCTGTTTTGAAAATTACAAACACTCATCCTTAAGGAAAAATTCATTTTTCTTTTGTTTAATATTCATAAGGAATATTTTCCTTCCCCAAGGAAATTTAACCTTACCATGTTTTCATTGTTCATATTCGAAGTATTAAATTCTGTTTCATATCCAAAACCATCGAATTAAATGTATTCTTAGACATAAAGCTTTCTGTTTTCAGGATCTGAATTAAGGTTTTGAGTTCTCTGAATTCAGACACCGAACCCTTTTGAGTTCTGACTCCGAGTTCTCTAAATTCAGACTCTGAACTTTCTGAGTTCAGATTCCGTGTTCTCTGAATTCATACTCTGAACTCTTATGAGTTCTGACTATGATTTCCCTAAATTCATACTCCGAACTCTTATGAGTTCAGACTCCAAATTCTATTGAATTCAGACTCTGAATTCTACTAAATTTAAACTATGAATTTTCTTGAAATTCATAATCCAAATTCTCTAGAATTCAGGTTATGAATTCTTTTGAAGACAGAATCATAAAATTCATATATTATAAACACCGTAGGGTTTTTGGTTTAACTCTGAACATTCATTTTTCCATAGACTTTAAAAAATGAATTTGGTTAAGCATGATATTTTTTCTTACTGTTTATATGGTTATATAATGATGTCATGCTTTCTGTTTCTAACCAACCATTTCTTGAGTGACACATGTATAGGTCCCTTTGAAATTCAAGAAAAAATATGACCATTGGAGGAGTGATTTGACCATTAATGATGTGACTATAAATAAGAGCTCATTTGAAAGATCTGAACACTATTTTATGACTCTAAAGATTACATGCTGCTGAAGTGATTTCTAGAGAGATACTTTCATGCTTTGTGTGTACCAAACATGTTGTTCAGAATTGCTTCAGAAAACTCCAAATGTTGCTAAGTACATTCAAGGGCTTCCGGGGATAGCAAGATAGAGGTGTTGACTACCTTGAAGTTGAGGGCTAGAGGGGATAGCAAGACAGACTCCGATCATCATATCAAGGGATTACCCTGGTGTGGGTAATACAAAATTACTTTAATGTATAAATCAAAGGACCATTATCCAAGTTTGTCGGATACCCTTGTCATTGGGTTAAATTATTTACTACTTGTTACTTGTATTGTTTTATGTTTTCCTATGCATTTTGATTGTTGAGGAAAGTATAACTATCTTATACTATCTTATACTTGTACTCTGATTAGTACGATTTTATGCTCTTTAAGGTAGAATCATTATCTTTGTAAGCATTTGTTATGTTTCATTTCCGGAATCACTTTTCTAGAATCAAGAAAGCTTGTAGAACTAAGAGGTCTTGTGAATATCCTTGTTTAAATTTGTTAAACATTACCAACTTTAGAAGTTCCAAAGGAATTTTATAAAGAATAAAATTCACCCCCTCTTGTATTTTGAGCATCTATATCATTATTACGATACTAAAATCAGTATCATTTCGATCATACACATATTTTCTTTCATAGAAGCCTTGAAAGATATTTTTTGATCAATTTTTTTTTAAAATTCAAAAATTTCTCCATTATTATTTCATTATTAATGATAGTGCTGTAAAAATCATCAATAGATAATGTTTTTGGATCCCTATCTTCCAGTAAAGAAACTTTCACATCAAACTTGTCAAGAAGAGTTTTCATGATCTATTCGATAGTAGTATAATATGCTAACTTTTCACCAAGACATATAATAATGGTAAAATTTTCATTCACCCTAATAAATATGTCACCAACAGATTCATACTCACCCATATTAAAATCTTCATACTTTAATCTCTATATTTTTAGATTTTCCTTCTTCAATTTTGTTTTTCATTCATAAATTTTCTTCAGCATATCCCAGATACCTTTAGAAGTGGAAACACATTTTAATCTTAAAAAATAATTTCTAGAAGGTGATGAGAGTAAATAATTTTTATCAATTCCATCATTATTGAGATTCTTTATTTCAATAGATGTAAGAGGAAATTTTTCATCAATAGAAAAAAATCCATCTATTGTAGCTTCACGAACTTCATACCCAAGACACATAAGATAAGTAAATAATCTATATTTAATTATATGATATTTATTACCATAAAATATCAAAATCCATTAACTATTCACATAATTTATACTCCCCATCACAAATAACTCTTCAAAAACTTAAAAAATGAGTAAAAAAAGGAACCTTGGCTCTAATACCAATTGATAATGCCTGACAGAATCAATATATCATTGAGAGGGGGAGGGATGAATAAGTGATATCTTTTTCTTTTAAGCTTAATTTTTTTGAAACAACCTTTACCTCCTTTTAAAGAATTATCACCATTATGAAAACAAAACAATCATATATCCATAAGAACATAATAATTTAGAAGGATTACTACCAAACATGAGTAGCTACATCCTTCGTATGGTTTGGAAACAATCCAATACCAACCATTCCATTATAAAACATTCCATTTGTGTGGATATTCCCTTAAAATTGTGTAACACAATATTCAATAACAAATTGTATACTCTTGAAGTATCATGAAATAATGTAATATAGATTGTGTAACATGTTAAGGAAAATTTAACTAGTTTCTTCAAAAATATTACTATGATTCCTTTTCATCTTTTAAAAATATGATCTTCATAACAATTCCTTAATTTCCTAACCATATTTGGTTATGAATTTATCTTGAATTTGTAATTTCTCAATCCAATAATATAACACTACCAAAATATTACTAAAAAAATCGTAATTGTTTCTTCATTAGTCCAGATATTCCAATTTGATTTCTCAATTTGATACGAAAACTATGAATATGATCTCCCTAAATTATTTCTTCTTATTCTATTTCGAAAACATCCCCAAGAGTTATCAAATGATAAATCCTTCTCTCTATAAACTTTCTACGATCCACCTTCTCAATTTACTTATGAACAAAACGTATGTCAGAATGTACTATGAAATTCGCTCTATTTATAGGTGATTCAAATGAGGTTTTAGAGAGATTCTGAAAAACCTTCTTTCTTAACAAAATTTCTTGAATAAAAATTTTTACTTAAATTTTAGATGCATCATTTAATTCTTCTGTGATTTTCAAATCTACTTGTTTCTTTTCGAACCTTCTCAAATATTCTCAAAACATCAACTTTCTTCCGAATTTATTAACAATCTTTAGTCCAATTATAATTTCCATATTGATTTCCATTTTTTATGAAAACAATAGATTCTTCATTAAATTTATCCACATCAATTGAAAGATATGAAAATTACATGTCCTATTATTATGATTCTCATAACCAACTAAAGAAAAACATCCCATTCTAGTACTCCATACCAATTGAAAATCAATCTGCTAATTCTGATGCTCCATACCAACTAATAACTAAGACACATTAACACCATTATGTAAAAATATTGTTGTTACATCATTATAATTCAATGGCCTATTTTTTTCTATAATCATATTCTAAGCTTCTAAATATGTCAACACTTATCAGTATCACATCAACATCATCTTCAAATATCTTCAAGAAGCTTTCCATAACACATTGAAAATAGTTTTATAACTACTTAAAAAAGTCTACTTTTCTTATTTTACTCAAACTGATGATATTTCATTCGATGAAGTCTAGAATCTAGTGATTTGAATCTATGTTCCTTCATACCTAATGAATCATACTTTTCCTTAATTTGATAACCAGTGTCAACGTCAACCCGATGACTCTTAACTAAATTGATAAAAACATGAGAAACATTTTCATTATCACTTGAACTGAATGATAACAACCAAATACTCATTTTTTATGAAAATAATTGACTACATTTTTGATTTTATCTAACTTTACTCTAATCATCAGTTTAAAAACACCAATTTATTTCATTGTTAACTGTCCCAAAAACTTTTAAAAAAAATTCTTCATTTGATTCCCTTCAGAAACCATTATTGAATATGATGATCGATGTTAGGATAACTCTAATGATCAGTTCCATAAGGCATCTGATGGATTGGTATCCAAATCTTCGACTTCAAAAACATATTTCCTTTTTTAATTACGATTCACACCAACTTATTTCCCCAATGATTTGAATATTTTAACATATTTTTATAACTGAAAACCAACATCTTCATCTTCTCATGTTTTGAAAAAAAAATTCCCATCCCACAAATAATTCTATATCTAATTAAATAACACCGATGAGTTGAGTCTTAGAATATTTGTCTTCTGAAACTTCCTTCTTCTAAAAAATTCAACTTGTATCATGGTATCCTCATGACTTTGAGAATGTTTTTGAATAACATAGAATCATATGGCTTTCATTGGGATGTATTGTAACTTCCAATCCTTCCATTACTTATTTCTTTTCAACTGAACCTAAATTTTACTGGCATCACTTTTTCTACCCCTTAATTTAATAAGGGTGTAATAATAAGTTTCATGAAAACGTATGATTTATGAGAAATCCAAGATCAAAAAAATCAGCATCATATTTTTCATCATATCCATGAAGACTTTAATTAACAATGTGATTACGATCAAAACATTCTTTCTCATACATAGGGTGAGTCTGATGAGACTTTTCTCCCAAAAGTTTTTCTAAAAAAACTAGAAATTATTACGGTTTTTTTCATCTGATTACCTGATTATGATGACTAGTTTGATCACCAACATTTACAAAGTTGTATTATTTATTTTCTTTGACATTTCTTTGAAAAAAATACAATTCTTTCAGTACAAAATTCTTCCAGCTTTCAAAAACAACTTCTTGTCAGCTTGGTCCCAATATCCTATAAGTCAAAACATAAGTAAGTCTATCCCTATTAGGATCCTCTAAGGAGTAATAAAAAGGAGTCATACTACGTGAAATCCTCTAGGTTAGAATATACATGGAGCTATCCCGGAGGGGATGCTCAACCTCAATGATATTTTGAAGCATCAATCTAGCACGTAGTGGCTGATAGTGACCCATGCCATTCTTCTTTTAATTGTAAACATAAATAATTTATTTTGATATTTACTTTGGGTAATTATACACAAAGGGTATTTACCTATAGAGAAATACCATGCATATATATGCTATATAAAAATGCATAAATAATACAGGTCTGGTATAGAGGACAACCTACCTTTCTGAAGCATTAATAATTTGTAATCATCTCTTGATAGCTCTATCAAAGATAATTTCTATCTAGGCCAAGAAATATCAACATCCTAGTCATTGTATAACATTGGATAGGTCAACATAGTCTAGAACACCAATTATTACATAAAACATTTAATATAAAATAAAAACCAAAGAGGCATAATAGGTGATAACTAATCAGATGCCCATCACTCGATGAAAATTCAAGAAACAATGACAAAAATTTATTTGGGTTGCCCCAAATAACAGTCCAGGGAAAATACATAACTAATGATGTCAACAATTTTTTTAAGTTAAATTAATTTAGTTTAAATCCCTATGAGAAATTATAACAAAGTCATACCTCATTGAAAAGACACATGGCCAATTGTAGATGATCATTCATGTTATCTTCTTCATAAGAAGAGAAAAATAACTACAATTGGTTTCTGATTCAACTATGATCTATGGGAATCAAGATTGAAAACCCTAATTAGAGAAACCAAGAGTTAAATAAATCCAATAAAAACACCACAATGGATAATGGAGCTGAAGGCTTACTCCAAGGTCTCTATCACATCTAATGACATCTGATTATGACTGAGATTGAGGGAGAACTCCAATAGTGGATGGGGGAAGGGGGGCTATGTAAAAGGGGGAGAAAGGTGGAAGAGAATGGTGTAATAACCTTCAAGGTGTAGAGGAAAAAATCATAATTTTACCCTCTTTTATGAATCATATTGTAAGGCTCTATGGTCTAGAAAATTGTGTTCCATTTGTGTGATGCTACTATCCCTGTACACATCCGCCTCAGACAGTTTCAACACATGGTTACTCAATACATGTTCCAATTATTAAACATGTCAATAAAAAATTACTTTCCTCATGTATGGTTTCTTATGGCCCATTATATAGTTTATAAAACTGTGCTTCTATAAAAATTAGAACACACGGTTAGGTCACACAGTTATCACTTACTGTGCACCAACTGTGTGCCATTAGCTGCACCTTTCCAAACCTATGTCTTCAAGACCCAAACCCCTTTTATGATCTTGATAACTATAATATATATTAGAGTCCTATAACCACATCTAAAAAAATTATTTAGTTGCATTACAACCTTTTAATTCCCATTCCAAATCTCTGATAATGATTTTACTAGTCCATTAATTTAAAATTCAAAATCAGTTAGAAATTTCCATCTCTGAATAAAGGTATCTTACAGCCTCCCCACCTTAAAAATTATTGTTCTCAATAAGACTTAGTTTGAATAAAAAATAAATAACCTAACCTATGAGGGTTGTGAACTCCATTGGAATGGTTGTGTTACATTTCCAAATGCCCAATGTACTTACAACATAACTTTAACCATAATTCACTTATCCCTCTAAAAATTGATCCGACATTCGTAACTACCAATAAAACATTATGATGACACATACTAGAGCCGTTCTAATACATGATATGGTCAAGTCATCATCTTTTCATAAAATGGCCTATGGTTTTTCCTAATACAGGTTCTTACTTTCATGACCAACTCTGATCCATTGTACTTCCATCATAGTAATTTTCTAAAGAGACACATACCTAGTTTCCTAAATATGCTTATAGAATGTTTATAAACATGATACATGAGATCACAAACTAGGTCACTACTCACAGTTCTAAGTATGACTGAATTATCTAAATCCATTGGATCATGCTCAACCTAGTAATGCTAGCTTTTACCTGAAAAGCCCCAGCCGTCGTCCAGTCATCTCCTGCCTCATCCCAATGGAGTTCTCGATGTGGTTCCATACTAACTGCTATCAACTACATGAAGTAACCTAAGTCAAACCACCATCGATGGACTATTATAACAAAATAGACTTTAGTATCCGATTCAACATCAAAAACTAATTTTATGTCATTATCCCATGGCATACCGATATCGTTCTATACATGATCACTGATGTCCGTAACCAACTTCCGATGACACCACAATGCCGAACCATCCCTTATTCAAAAATATTATCATGTTACATCTTGAGCATAAATTATATACTCGATCCAAAATGACTTCATCATTGTAAGCTACTCTGGGCATAATTATCACACTCAGACTTCACCCAAGTTGATATTAAAATTTTTACATATTATCTACCAAGAAATACAACCACACATTCATCCATATATTTAATGGAATACTAGAGACAAAACAACAATATAATGACTGGTCTCAAGATCCATCAACCCTTCTCACATGAGGTCAGCCCAGTAGTGACTAATGTCTCACTCCCCACCATAGGATCATCCTTGTAATCACTCTAACTAAAATATAATATAATCACTATAGACTTTTCCCTATCCCTCCTGAATATAAAAACTAGAGTGTCTTAAAACCTTCTCATCCCAAGAATTAATATAAACATTTCCATTGAATTGTTACTGATTTTCAGGAAGAGTTTCCATGATTCTTGTCAAAATTCAAAACAAAATGATGGCCACTAAGCTTTAATAGACAATGGTGTACTACACACAATCTAGATTACTTTTAAACCACTCCTCGAGTGCACTTAGAAAGAGTTTTTTCCAACAAAAAAGGTACAAAGGTGTCCTAAAATGTAGATGATGCAAAATTAGCATACTTAGGATGATTTAAAGATGTTGGGATTGATCAAATCTATCTAGGAGTACACTAATATTATATCTATAGGTATATATTTCTCCCTCGATCCATGATCACATCTAAATAGGCTTCACTTCCCTTGTCCAACTTCTTACCCCACGTCTCTTGATAATGTGTGTCCAAGTCCAACCATGGGTCAAATACCACCTAAAACATAATCGATTATTGATGTATCCTATACAAAGGTGAGAAATTACACATTTAAGTCACATATTTCATGTAAATAGGCCCATAACAATTCTTTTAATTCATCGGTACATGGCTTGCATATAGCCTCTCACCAATTTATAATTTTAAAGGGTTCTATGATTATCTGACATGTACCAAAATATAATGTGTATCAGGTGTACTATCCCATACCAAACACTAATTATAACTCGACTCACACTTCTATGAGTTGTTCAACAATAAGGCCAAGCTGACCGTGCTATAAGATATGTTAGTCTCATCAAGAAAAAATCTCCCTTGGAACTCCTCTTTAAAATCAAACACCTCTCTTATGCCACAATTTATTCCATGAATTCCTATCATAAAATATCTTTTTATGAAATTTAATAATCTAATTTGTAACCAATGCGACTGGTCTAGGTACCTAAATAGTCATTCCCATTGAATCCATTCTCAAAACACAAGCACCCCAGGTGAATTCTTATAAATCGATGGAATCATCCTGCCCATATCATAAAACATGAGCACCTACTATAAATTTGTATGAATAAGATTATAAAACCAATATAATTTTCTATAATGAATCCATAAAACTAGGGAAACCTATATAAAAGATTTCCCTTGATCAAAATAAAATTTATACCTACAAGGGTCTAAGTCAAAACGGTGGATCTCTAGGTCTCCCACCCAGTACTACCAATCTAATCACGTCTCATAACAAGGTATCTAGTTCTAATTACCAATCCCAAAATTTAAATGTCTCCAAGGTCCCATATCATGGGGTGTCATCCACACACTTGTTTCAACATAAGGCATCTAATTCCTTCATCAACTCTCTCTCTCTAAAGGTGGTAAAGAAAACATCAATCTACAAGGGTCAAAAAACTATCAACATCAGCCTACCAGGTCCCTAATCATATCCAAGTATTCTTAAAAGGCACTTCCTTTAGAGTATCATGATATATTATTTAATAGAATTAAAAAATGACACTCACCGAGAATTCTTATATATTAATACCCCTTTAGGTTTAGTATACAATAATCATTTTGGTATATATTGACATCATACACAGAGACCCAACTATTTCACCATAAATGAAAAGTTACACCCATAAAGGGTCTACTAGAAAATCATCAGCTACCACCATCAACCTACAATGTTCAAAAATGGGAATACAGAATCATCTCATCAATCCATGTGATACCACACATATAGTTTAGTTAAATATAATGTCATTCAAATCCATGTGGTAAAATACTGTATAGGTTGCTGCTAACACATCAAATATAAAAACTTAAGAAAAAATATCCTCCAAGGGTCCAAAATTTAACCATGATTTTCCCTATCAAACTATTAGTGTCACTATGCCTTGGGTACATGAGGAATCCGTCATTAACCTCATCATCAAAAATATCACTGTGGATCCACATACCTTCAATCAAAAGGAAATATATATATATATATATAATCACATGTTAGAACAATTGATTAGAACACCACCAAGAACCTATATGGTAAAACACCATTTAGTTTGTCACTGAAACATTAAATAATTGACCTCTATCATCTGTAAAATTAAAAACTAGAAAAATAATAACATGTGAACTGTCACGAACCGAATCTGGTTGCCGCCAAAACTGGCACCAATCCCATCCCATGACATGACCCGAAGGGTGTTCCCTAGCCCCACTTGCTGGCACAAGTGCCCGGGTATTATTTATTTTTGTTTGGGAACGATTTACCCGAATATGAAGGAATAAAACATTAAAAACAATCAATAAACTGGATCCGAAAAATGTAAACCAAACGATGTTTACACAAAAACAAGAACTGAATACATATGTTTAAAGACACTACAATTGGTCTAAAAACAAATAATGACAACATAAAGACATCCCCATGGACTCCACACGACAATGGTGTCATCACCCGCAAGCCTTCTCCGCAACTCCACCCCAACGATGGGGACTAACACCCTGAACTGCCATCACCCTTAGCCATCCCTTTACCCGAGTAAAGCATAATTAGGTCTACATACACCCAAGGGGTGTAAGTAGGGTGTGACCCTAAGCCCAATAAGATACCACCAAATGATTCCAAAGATCATGCAATACAATGTGAACAAAACAAGCTCTTTTAATACACAAGGTGAAACAATGTTAAAATTCAAAGAAATGCAACATTCAAATGAAAATAGTTATCAATACAAGAATTTCAGGATGTTAACACATTAAATAGACATGTTAGATACTGTAATTTTTGGCCAAAACACTCCACAACAAGGTTAAATACCACAAATCCAATGAGCATCAAAATCGGGAACACCCATAAGCACTAGGTTGTCTCGGGCCCTATGTACCTCGTACCTCAGTGTAGATTAACCATAGAAAAATCTATTCTCATGCACGAGCCACTAGTAGGGAACATAACAATAACCTAGTGGTCCCCAATCATCATCCAAATAGTTTAGTTAGAGTTGTCGTTATCCAAATGCTATGTGGAACAGGGACAAACCCATCCGATCCACTAGCCGTACTAGTACAAATCTGTCCCACCTAGGTACCTGAGCATCCCCTTTTGTGCTCAAAAAATTTCAGCAAACAACACACATCCTTTTGCATATAAAATATCACTACTGTTCACAATCAAATAGTACAGTATCTACACAGATTTTATACCATTTAAAATAGACAATAAAATAATTTTATTTTCAATAAAACAACCTCTCATAACATCACATTGTTTTGCACCCAAAGCTCTTTAAGATATCCACTTTGCACACTATGTGAACACTTGTAAGTAATTGAAACAAAATTTCAGTTTAATACCCTTTAATGAAACCAAAAATTCAGTTATGGGGCAGCCCAATGTGAACCAGGAAGTTATATATTTTAAAAACCACCATTTTCACACAAACAGGGCACTTAAAGCCCATTTGCTTCCCAAACACCATTTAAACAAACTTTCACAGCAACAAAAAAAAGTGTAAACATTCAAAACATAATTTTCAGTCCTAATAAAGTTCAAAAAAATCAACTAATTAATTATAGGTCCGCCCAAAATGAACCAACAAAAGATTTGAATGAAAACCCCCTAATTTCACCAAAAATTGGAACTTAAAATTCATTTGCATTATAAATACAACTAAAACCAATTTTTACAGAAACATTAAAGAGAAATAAACATTAAGGTACCATGAAAATAGCAATATAATTCACAAAAAATTCACACACAGTGGAATCACCTACCAATGTTACAAAAACCATTGAATCTCCATGCGAAAACTCAAACGCACCACCGCTGCACCTCAAGGAAGGTAAACCATACCTAGAAACCAGAATTTAAAACCATGAAACACAAGATAAAACCCTAATTTTTAAACCCTACTTTCAAGAAATTAGGAACCTCAATGATATGGGATGAAACCCTAAGTACATTGGATGTATCCCTAAACAAATTGAACGAAGAAAGAAGGAGAACAACTTACTTAAAATTTCTTTTAGAAATCGCCCACAAAAATACCAGTATCTGATTTTAAAAATACTCAAACCTTAATGGGAGGTTCGAACAAGGATAAGTATATCATTTAAGAATTTTAAGGGTGGAAAATGTGTAAAAATTGAGAGAGTTATGAAGGAATGAACTTACCTCTTCAAATCTGGATGATTTGAGGATGCCTATGAAGTTTGGCACCAAATCGCGATTAACCAGAGCTCCAAAGAGGGGGGAGAGAGAATGGTCACGCAATTGGGTTCCGTGGGCTTCGGATCCACATAGAATCACCAAAAAATCCAAACAATTGAATTAGTTATAACATAATAAAAATTTATTTTTAAAACAGGAATTGGGCTCACGATTTGGCCCAATTCATGAATAATCATCTATTCCTCCCTAAAACCTAGGGAAACCCCTAAAACAAAGCAATGATGTAAATAAAATGAAAAATACCTTTAAAATATGTCTTGTATGTGACAATTATCCCCACCATAAAGCATTCCGCCCCCGGAATGCCACAATAAGGCCAGATGCAAAAGCAAATCCCAAACGATAGACCAAGACAGACTTCCTTGCCACGTTTTCACCCGCTTCAAAAAGGAAAAACGTCTCTTGTTGATCAAATAAAGGAAGATAATACTCTCACTGAAAAAAATAACCCCACTTACTTAAAATTATAAAACACATTCAAAACACATCCCAAAACAAAACCCCTCAAACACTACAAGACGACGCTCAAGCAATCCACCTGAAATGAACAACGAACTCAAATAACGCTACCACAACATTACGTAAACAAAACCATTGGGTGTTCTCAAACCCTAAATTTACCCAAGTAACAAATTTGTGGATTGATTGACTTGAATGATACTACCTCATACCTAGAATACACCAATGAGAAAACTGAGTCACTACTACGGGGTGACCCAATCCGGACATCCCACCACCAGAGACAACTCAATTTTTAAGATAGAATAAGGATAACAATTGGGGAAGGAACGAATGGTCTCCCCATAATAATAACAAACACAACTTTCCTTAAGACAAAATCAAGACACCAACAGGGAGCCTCAAACAGACTTCCCAGAATTAGGGGTAGATTAATATCAGGATTCTTCCAATGATACTCACATAAGTCCCATTGTGGGTATAACCCAAACAAAACCCAAACATCTTAACTAAATAGTATGGGATAACAACAAAGAAAACAACAAAATTTTAAGGAGTTGGAATGGCCACACGGTTGGTTGACACAGTTTGTGAAACCGTGAGTTAACTGTGCAGATCATTCTGTCCAAAGAGGAAACTTCACACAATTTCCTTGGCCAAGGATCATGGACGTGAGGAGAACATGAAGTAGCTACTATCTCTTATCACACGGTCACCTGGGTTGGCACACGGTTACAGCTAACTACGCACAAACTAGGCACTTCAACCTGCTTAACCCAAGTTTTAATCTTTTCTCCAAAAATACAAGGGGACCCAATGGGGAAAAAATCAACTCAGGGTATGACATGGGAACAAGGTACTCACACATATTTCCACCAAATGTGAGAAATTGGAACAAGATGACGACACTAGAGGTTTAAACTATTCCTATCTTTCATATTGAGGATATGAACTTGACCAAAAGTTTGAACGACTCTACGATTTGCCCTAACTATGCGCCATGTTCTCTTCGGGGCCTATGGCTGGAGCTCAATGGATTGAAGCATATTCAGCCTCGCAGTTAGGATTTGGAAACCCCTAAACTGAACATCTTCTTCCAATTCCAAAAAAAATTATACTGTAATCTCAGATGGTCTCATTGAGACATGACACACTTCAAACCCGCTTTTCCCAAACGCATCATTTTACCAAAACAAGAACATAGAGGATGCACACACATCACCCCTTTTTTTCTTCAGATGGTAAACATCGGAATGAAAGGACTTATGAAAACACATTCCTCTAGAACTAGGATTTAGAATTTTTTATAGGGAGACACACATCCTAAGAAATACTTACTCTCATAAGATTTCACAATCTTCACCCTTATAGTCAAATGAACACATGACATAGAATGGTGTCACCAAACATGACCATTGTGGATAAAAGAAAACACAAGGAGAGGGACCTTGTACTGAGTCCCAAACAACACATGATTCCAGCAAGTGTCCATAATAGCCACTCTTGGCCAGATCTTTCACACTGGTGGCCTAACATGAACTCTTGCTTCAATGAGACTGATGAAAGACCCAGAGGCCCTTTAAGACATGATTCTGCATTGACAACCCTGAACTTCATTGACCTTCGAGAACATAGGAAAAATAAGAATCTAAGGTCTATTTCAACCTCCCACAAACACTCTCCCACTATAGGGGAATCCACATAATTGAAAAAGAAGAGGGGTAAACTCAATATCCAAACCTAAAGAATAAATTCCTTACGTTGGTCAACTGGAGGATCATCCAACGGTGAATCACCATAGGCCAAACATGAATCATACATTAACACTTTATGGGGGAGTACCCTATCCTACAAGAAAACCCAAGGACCAAACCAATATGGTCATTTGGTCACAACATACAATATACCACAAACCTGAACCAAACAAATGAGGGGAGCCACCACATTGGCCTCCAAAACCTTTCCTCAAAAGAGACCACTAACCAAAACTTCATTCCATATTATCAGAGAAACACAAACCCAAAACATCGTTTAAACAAGAGGGGTTATTGAACTCGAAACATCCGACAATAATACTCCCAAAAACACATAATCCATACCTCCCAACCATACATTATCAAAACACATCACTTTCCTAAAAACATTTTTTAAAAATACAGTGTTGGTTGGTTGCGCATTTACCGATGGTATCTCATGAGCCTCACACATGCATGTTTACATGCCACACTGGGAACCCACCTCATATCCATCCATATTCACAAATAAACCTATGCATGTGGTCACCCTTGAGAATACCAAATACCAAAAATTAAACCTTTTCTCTTTCTAAAATCAAACTTTTAGCCACAATTTTCCTTTCTCAAAAACACTAACCATAATATCAAAACCCAATTTTTCATCTCACAAACCAATTTAGAAAAGAATGCATAATTCAATAAAATCACATATTCATGCTTTTCACCATTGTTTCAAAACATTTCAACCCATTTCAAAACACTTCTAATTTCATGAAAAACACCATTTCATAAATCTCTATTTAATTAAGAACTCAACTCTTCTCATTTCAAGAAAAGGTTCTCGAAGTTCATAATTTTTTTTGTTTAGTAGTTACCAAACCCAAAATCCATCATTAACACCCAAAAAAATTTCTATAACACTTAATTCAATCCAAAACACTTTTCCACGGTTTAAAATAAATTCCACTAGAAACATATTTTCAAAACCCCAATCAACATAGTTCATACTTTCAAAAGAGGCATAAACACATAATTTACCCTTTTGAAATAATTATGAAATTTCATTTATAGGTATAAAAAAAATATAAAACCATATTCACTTTACTAGAAAATAACTTCACAAAAATTCATACTCCTTAAAGTGAAGTCATTTTTTTTACTTAAAAAAACCATGTTTCCAAGATTCCAAAACAAAGAGACACAAGGCAATGTGAGAGGAAACTAGTTTCGGTGGGTGACTTGGACATATGGTTGGAAGCAATATTCCAATCACTTCACCATCACAAAGAGTATTCTAGGGAAATATCCACGGCTCCACATGGCTTTCCAGGCCCTACAAGCTCATTGAGATTATTCGCCCAACTCTCTTTTCATTTCCCATAGTCATCATTAAACCAAGAAAACCAAAGGACTCAGATAAATCCATACTTCCCATGGTGACTTGAATCCCATCATGATGTTTGCTGACCAGGCACACTACCCATGACTGAAATTTCAAGTCCCAAAAATCCTACCTCCATACTATGCTGACACTTCCCCAAATAACAAGACCCAAGGAGCGAACCACCTCTGATACCATTTTGTCATGAACCGAATCTGGTCACCACCAAAACCGGTACCAAACCCAGCCCATGACATGACCCGAAGGGCGTTACCTAGACCCACGGGCTTGAACAAGTGCCCGGGTATCATTTATTTTTGTTCGGGAATTATTTACCCAAATATGAAGGCATAAAACATTAAAAACAATCAATAAACTAAATCTGAAAAATGTAAACCAAATGATGTTTACACAAAAACCAGAACTGAATACATATGTTTAAAGACACTAAAAGTGTTCTAAAAAAAATTACAACATAAAGTCATCCCCATGGACTACACACGACAAGGTCGTCATCACCCGCAAGCCTTCTCCGCAACTCCGCCCCAACGATGGGGACTAACACCCTGAACCGCCATCACCCTTAGCCTTCCATTTACCTGAGTCAAGAATAAGCAGGTCTACTTACACCCAAGGGGTGTAAGTAGGGTGTGATCCTAATCCCAATAGAATACCACCAGATGATTCCAAATATCATGCAATTCAATGTGAACAAAACAAGCTATTTTAATACACAAGGTGAAACAATGTTAAAATTCAATGAAATGCAACTTTCAAATGAAAACAGTTTTCAATCCAATAATTTCAGGATGTTAACACATTAAATAGACATGTGAGCTACTTTAAAGTACTTCTAAAACACCCACAACAAGGGTAAATACCCCTAATCTAATGAGCATCAAAATCGGGAACACCCCTACGCACTAGGTTGTCTCGGGCCCTATGTACCTCGTACCTCAGTGTAGAGTAACCATAGAAAAATCCATTCTCATGCACGATACATTATTAGGGAACATACCCATAACCTAGTGGTCCCAAATAATCATCCACATAGTTTAGTTAGAGTTGTCGTTATCCAAATGCTAAGTGGAACGTGGACAAAACCCATCCGATCCACTAGCCGTACTAGTACAAATCTGCCCCACCTAGGTACCAGGGTTTCCCCTTTTGTGCTCAAAAAATTTCAGCAAACAACACACATCCTTTTTCATATAAAATATCACTACTAGTCACAAAAAAATAGTACAGTAGCTACAAACATTTTATACCATTTAAAACACACAATAAAATAATTTTATTTTCAATAAAACAACCTCTCAAAACATCACATTGGTTTGCACCCAAAGCTCTTTAAGGTATCTACTTTGCACACTATGTGAACACTTGTAAGTAATTAAAAAAAAATTCAGTTTAATACCCTTTTATTAAACCAACAATTCAGTTATGGGGCAACCCAATGTGAACCAAGAAGTTATATCTTTTAAAAACCACCATTTTCACACAAACATGGCACTTAAAGCCCATTTTCTTCCCAAACACCATTTAAACAAACTTTTACAGAAAAACCAAAAATAATAAACATTCAAAACATTATTTTCAGTCCTAATACAGTTCAATAAAATCAACTAAGTATTTATAGGTCATCCCAAAATGAACCAACAAAAGATTTGAACGAAAACCCCCCAATTTCACTAAAAATTGGAACTTAAAATTCATTTGCATTATAAATGCAACTAAAACCAATTTTTACATAAACATTCAAGTGAAATAAACATTAAGGTACCATGAACACAGAAAGATAATTCAAAAAAATTTCACACACAATGGAATCACCTACCAAAGTAACAAAAACCCTTGAATCTCCATGTGAAAACTCAAACGCACCACCGCTGCACCTCAAGGAAGGTAAACCAGACCTAAAACTAGAATTTAAGACCATGAAACACAAGATAAAACCCTAATTTTCAAACCCAACATTCTTGACATTAGTAACCTCAATGACATGGGAAGAAACCCTAACTACATTGGATGTAACCCTAAAAAAATTTAAAGAAGAAAGAAGGAGAACAACTTACTTAAAATATCTTCTAGAAATCGCCCCTAAAAATACCAGTATATGATTTTAAAAATACTCAAACCTTCATGGGAGGTTCTAACAAGGATTATTAGATCATTTTGGAATTTTAATGGTGGAAAAAGAGTAAAAATTGAGAGAGTTATAAAGGAATGAACCTACCTCTTCAAATCTAGACGATTTGAGGAAGCCTATGAATTTCAACACCAAATCGCGATTAACCAGAGCTCCAAAGAGGGGAGAGAGAGAATGGTCATGCGGTTGGGTTCAGTGGGCTTGGGATACACTTAGAATCACTAAAAAATCCAAACAATTGAATATTTTGTAACATAATCAAAATTTATTTTTAAAACAGGAATTGGGCTTTCGGGCAGGCCCAACCCCTTAGATAAAAACCCAAATAACCCCTAGTTATGGATTTCTAAAAGCTCCAAATTACCTTTGTGGTGTTAATAGGTTAGGGGAGGTCAAGTAGGAATTTGAATGGATGAAAAAGTTTGAAAAATGAAATATTTATAAAAGATACAAAATTTATTTTTTAATATGAAATTGGGCTCACGATTTGGCCCAACTCATGAATACTCATCTATTCCTCTATAAAACCTAGGGAAACCCCCAAAACAAAGCAATGATGTAAATAAAGTGAAAAATACCTTTAAAATATGTCTTGTATGTGACATGGACCCTATGTGACAAATATGATGCTCGGGGTGCCTCTTTCCTTTTCTGTTCATGTATTAAAATCAGTCACTGGCCACTTTCCAATGCACCGCGATACATAAATCCATCAATGGCCTATTTCCAAAGGGCAGAGAGCTATAAATATATAATAAATTATCACCTCAGAAAACATGTACATCGATCAAATTAAAAATCACATAAACTGTAACATAACATATCACAACAATAATACAATAACCCTGGAAACCAAGGCTTCTTAACAGAACATGTGTTATTTGATGCACCAATTTGATATCCATCAAAGGTTTAGAGAAATTCCTAATATTCCTATCTACTATATCCCATATAGAAATAAAATAGAAAAGGAAACTCAATTATACCAATTTGTAACTTCCTAGCCTAGATTTCTCTAAACTGGTGCCATGAGCTAGTTCACCATAATACCTCAAGCACAACTCCCCATATGCCAGAGGATTTTGACTAGTAGCGAGGGCCTAGGGTGAGATAACAGGGAGACTATTACCTAATATCAGAGTAAAAAAACAAAAGAAAAAACCAGATAAAATATATATTAATTATCAATAGAGTGTTAAAGAAATAAATAAATTAAAATAGTAGTACACTATATTAATAAATGTAATGCAGTAAAGCCCCGAATGACAATATCATACATACAACACTAACTTTCCACTTGGACGGCCAAACATATACAAGTGAAAATAAAATGAGGAGAAATAATGTTATAAGGATATAATCTATATATCAAGCCATACCACATACCTGATCTCCACATTTATATCTAATCCATCGTACTCGATAAGAGTCAGGACTCAGACCATCATATACCCACAAAAAATTGAACATTTTCTTGGGTAGCTGAGTGAAATGGCTTCACAAGTAGGGTGAAAATAAAAAATTTACCAGGGAAATGCCAAATTAGTCCCATATATAAACCCCCAAAATTAGGAAATAATAATAAATTTTTCTTATAGCATATGCGACATGAAACATTGATCTTAAAAAACCCAGAAAATATATTTCTTTAAATTTAAAATCATTGATAGCTTACAGACCACACAACCTTGAGTATAATTGAACAGTAATATCGTATACCACTATAACCTATATATTAAATTTGAGGGAATGAATAATACTAGCTAAATTATGAAAATTATGGTTATCTATTGATTATAAATCAAATAAGAATCATTTTAATGAAAATTAAATGTTTTCTAAAAAAGTACATTCTCTGTAAAAGAATGTTTAGTGAAATTATGCACACATAATTTTAAATTTTTTTACTACATTAGAAAAATTAATTAAATAATTATTTCAAAATTATCTTACGATGATTTTTTGGGATTTTTATGAAATGTTTCATTTATTGATGAATATTGAAAACAATAATTTTTACTAAAAACTACATTTTTATTTAAATAATTCACATGGTTAAATTACATTTTAATTTTTTTAAAGAAAAATTAGTTCAATTATATTACAATTTAACTAGTTTAGGTCCTTTGAATAAATTTCATATTGATTTTTTTATACTAAAACCTCCAATAGTTATAATAATTTTCTCTTTGAAAACCTACATTTTCATCGCATCTGTGGGTATATTTTAAAATTGGAAATCCCACATTTGTGAACCGAATTAGGAAAAAACGATTCCCTATTTGGATTCTACATAATATACATTATATTATAAGGTTTAGTTAATTTTTTACCATAATGAATAGTAAAAGTAGTAAAATTTAGTTACCACAGTAAATGTAAAAACTAATGTAATGGGGGGTTAAACTATAAAGGTAATGGTTAAAAATGACCTACCAACTTTTCCAACACCCATTTTCTAGACATATTTAGACCTTATCACCTCAATGGGTCGAGATTGACTCATTTGGGAGGATTCCTTCCTCATTAAAACACATGTATAATTGGATCCTTTGAAAACTTCCATGCATGTCCTCTCCCCCAGTTATAAAAGGCCGCCACCTATAATCCCCTCATCAAACATACAAATCCATTTGGTTCAGCCAATGTAACAACCAAAAACATAGTATCCATGATTAAATTCCTACTTTATTTCATTTTCATAACATATAAGTAATTTCATCCCAAAGTACCAGATAGTTTAGTAGTATTGGTAAACTAGATACATACATGAATCCCATATTATATTAACAAATATTACAAAGTATTTTTTTTCAAGAATAACATTATTCCCTATAGAATGTCCTTACACATCAATCATAGTACACTTCATGGAATATTGGGGATAAGAAACAAATTTAGGATGAACTCAAAAGAATTGTAAGGGTTAAGTATAGTGGAATCTATCTTGAATAAATTAGAATAACCAACATGGAATAATAAACAACTGAACCATAATTCAATTTAACAAATAAGATATTAATATAAGTAAATATATAATCAATATGGAAAGGTAAATAACTGAAAACACACACCATATAATTAATAAACTGAGAACAAAATTTTTAATAAGATAATATAATTGTGAAAATATCATCGATAATAAGTAATGAATTCTCAATGAAGGAAATACTTAATTATTTGATTTCAAGATATCAAGAATTATGATACCTATATCGTTAATACCATTGAAAATATGGTTTAAATTTGTAGGTATAAACTCATTTAATTCTAGATTACTGGTTCAACTCATGAGACAACCGATTCATCAAGGTGATATATAATCGTGGTCCCCACCCATCACTGCATGTCCAAAGAATTCCTCAAATATCGAATAATCAATTTAATTCATGAATAATGTTCCTTATCATCAAATATCCTAATTGTTTAAATAATATATATTTATTAATATTTCCCTATAATAGACAAATAAAATTCAATGTGGGACACTGTATAAAAAAATGATATACATTTTAAGCAATATAAATATCCAGGATAAATAATATGGATATTTAGGAGAAATTTGAGGTCCAATGATCCTAAGAAAGTGAATAATTTATGGGAATGTTAATGAATAAAAAAATGAATCAAGAAATTGAATGTAAATACTTTCCTTGGTCAAAATGATCATAAACCATCAATAGGTTGAATAAGGATGGTATGAATACAATATATCCCTAGTGGGGTATATGTTAAATAAATATTTGTTGTCATGGATGTGTAGAAATACCATTAGAAGATCTTTAAAAAAATTACTCGGGAAAATATACTTTAAAATTTCAAAATAATTTAAAAAATAAACGTTCCCAAAACATTTTGAAAATAATTTCCTTTTAAAATAATATTTGAAACATTTCAAAAAAGATTTAAAACATTTAGTGGTAATGAAAGAAGGAAAATCCATACATGATGATTATATTAAAACAAAGATTCCTTGAACATTTTTGGTAAAATCCAAATAGGCCCTGTTTTGAAAACAATATGAATATTCACTTAATTTTATTTTTGTAAAAAGTAAAAATGGGTAAAAAATACTTAATAAATCAATTGTAAAAGGTTACAAACTTTTTTTTGAATATTTTAGAAAAAATAATTTTGGATGGAAACACATTTCCAACCGAAGAGAGAAATGAAGTCAAATATTATTAAAAATATTTTGTCAATTTTTTTACGTACCAAAGAGTGAAAAAACAGTATTATTACTTGAAAACATAATAATAAACCCTAGGAGAATTAAATGAAAGCGGTTTAATAGAAAATTATCAAATAATTTACTTTATTTGAAATTCAATCATAAATAATACTAATTAAAATGATATTGTAAAATAAACCATTAAAATATCATAAAATTGATGAATGAATTAATCAATCAATAGTGTACAACCCTAAGATTTTGTGAAATAAATATTTTTTCAAATGAAATCAATATTTTCTATATTTTATCTTACAAGCTATATCGAGTTTAGCTTGCATTACATGAAACACCATGTTTGTCTTGTGTTACATGCAACAATGAGTTTAGCTAACAATATACACAACACTAATTTTAGCTTGAGTTACATGAAATATCGAGCTTAGATTGTGTTACATAAAATGCTGAGTTTAAATGAAATGTTTAATATTATTTAAATATTTTTTTTATATTACAGTTATCACCTTGCAGTTAGAGTTATAATCATGAATAAGTTTATGAAAATTATGAAAATATATAGTTTACAGTGTATATAAAATAAATTATTTTGTAACCGATTAATGAGAAAAACTATTTGAAAATAAATGAAATCATTCTAAAAAACTTTTTTTATGGAAACAACTACATTTTACCTCAATAAATTAATTAATGGACTTTTAGTAAATTATTGTAACTAAATTTATAAATTATATATTCAATCAAATTTTTGACATTCATCTTATGTGTTTTCTAGACAAGATATAAGAATAAATATAATTTTATACTTCAATATATTTTTTTCTAGGACATAGTTTTGTATGCTTTAGTGCAATTATTTTTGTAACACATGAAGATCTTATGGTAAGTATCTTTTAAAATTTATCACCTTTGAAATTTTATGCTTCAAGAAACAACAATCTTAGAATCATAATATACTATTAAATATGATTGTTGGAATAACAATGTGACCATTAAGAATATAAATTGGACTAATAGAATAGTAACTTTTCCTATGAATGTATAATAAAATTTAGCTATCTTAAAAATAGAAATATGGTAAATTTTAATCATGTAATAAGTAAATAAATGTTTTACAAATGATAAATGAAGTTTTTTTATTTTTTTAAGTAATAAATATGTAATTAAAATTTTCTTAATTAATATAATTATTTTTAAAAAATATACTTTCATAAAATTGGATCACAAATTTAATTTTTTTTCTTATGATTATAAGATAGTTTTTTTACCTTAATTAACATTTCAAAGTGTTATAAAATCATTTATAATTTTAAAATCAGTATAATTTGAATAATTGATTATTTTATTTAAAAATTAAATTGAACATATTTAAAAAAATTATACTCATAAATGGGAGGCCATTTTTTTAATTCTTCACATTGAAAAATGGGTAGGTTGATAATTTGGTATTTTTCTAGAATATTTGAATTTTTGGTGAATAATGAAATACAATAATTTACAGTGTAAGATAAATACATGAATTATTGAGTCATAGATGGATTATTTAAGCCCATAATTTAAAATTATCATCCATTATTTCAATATATTTGGTGATAATTCTCAAACTATTCATTGTCTTTAGCCAAAAAAATATACAAATAAATAAAATATTCCAAAACACCCCTCTCCTCTATGATAAATACCAACATTCACCACCACATCTCGTCACAGTTCAGAAGTCTTGAATTTTCATTATATTTTTCCCATTTCCTCTACCAAAAATCTCCCCCATGTTATTTACTTTCTTTTCTCACCAAAATACGATTTCATTGTTCCTTAAGGAGGTTCTCAAGGATAAGAATTCAAGAGGTAAATCCTTATTTATTCTCTTTCAATTTCTTTTAATTTATTTTATTCTTATTGTATCCATATTTATTATTTCCAAAAATTCATGATAACTCCAATATCTTATATATACTATAATTTTACTATTTTAATGGAATATCTATCATCAAACCCCTTATCCACCACTTTTATTCTAAAAATAAAAACATCATTCGTTATGTGCCGATTTACCGACATCACGGATGATGGAACTTCATTTTCTATTACTGAAATAAATAATGTTTATAAAACCATAATTGGAGTTAAACCATATTTTATTATACATATTAATTTTTTTTTATTGTTCTATCATCAATATATATATAATATTGATTAATAAGAAAAAACTAGTTCGTGATGATAGAAAAACCACCAAAATAATCTAGACAATTATCATTAAAGTTATATATAATGAATCATAATCATATGTGAAAAAAATAATACATGAGACCATTAAATATTCTTAATTCTCATTACTAACATATAATTTCAATTCTGGATATTTATTTCCATTTTACATGATCTTTTATACAATGTATACAAGAGAACTACTCCTGAAAATTAATGAATCAAACACTTACAAACAACAAAATTGTTTCTTATAACTCATAAAAAAGACCATAAATGAAAATAATAAAATTATAATAAATTAGATTAATGTATTATATTTTCTTAATAAATTAATGGATGGATTTAATTTTCTTATCCAGGACATTAAGTACAAGTGCAGAACACATTCAAACATAATGTAATGGTTATTCCCTGAATCTTCATTTTTTATTTAGGCTACGCTTTCTATCTATTTAACCCAGGGAAATTATTATTTTAAATTTATATAATAATTATAAATACTGTGAATATGTTCCAAAATCATGTATCTGGATCAATTTATCCTCTTTTGTTGGGAAATACATGATTATATAAGGTTCCCTCCTCAATTATTCTTGATAAGCAAGCTCTATTTTAGGGAACATCCTAGTTTCTTTCCCATTTTCAGGTACACTTCATAATATATTTTAAGCCACCATTATTTTTATAAAATCAATAATTTTATCATGAAAAAATTTCTTTGTTCATTTATGGTTATTCCTTTTTACATTTTAAAGACTTTTTAGTATTTTCCCTTAAACTACACTAAAGTGGATCATTTATAAAGTCTCTTAAATGATCTTTTTATATATTTTCACTTCTATAGAAATAATTTATTACTCAAATATAATTTCATTTTCCCTACATTTTTTTCTAGTATATACATGTTCATATTTTTATTTCATAAAAAATGCAAATGATTTTTCAAACGAACTCTTCTTTCCAATGTTGAAAAGTTTTTTCTCTTATGAATTCCTTGATGATTTTAACAGTATTCTTACCTATTTCAACACCCTGTATTTAATATTATTCTAAATTGTTATTTATATATTATTAAATCATATACCATATTTTATTAAATGGTTTATGATCATTTGGGATGTGGATGTGCTACTTTGATACCCTTACCCATATTACTCAGAATGGTTCGTGAATATGTTTAATGATTGGGGAAAGTTATTTATATTTCATTAGTATATGTTTTTTATGTTTAAAACCATTCATATGAGGAATTAATTGGACTTATTATGTGATGGTTGGGGCCCATTATATCCCCTCAATGCATTGGTAATTCTATTGCGATAAACTAGATTGGGTTTTTACCAACTTACGTATGGTGTCTTGGACAAATACATGGTGATATGTTTATGATGTAAGAAATTATTGATTCCCTCATTATGATACTATTAATTGATATTATTTTTTTATTCTAATAGTAGAATATCCATTATTTAGTTTCATTCTCCCATGATTATTTATATGGAACCATTTAATCAGTTTTTATTCCTGCCATATTATTCTCAAATTTATGTTTTAATGAAATGTGTTTTTAGTTATTCAAAATGTGATTAGCCAATAGAAATACATATTTCAATTACATTTTAATGGTATCAAATGATCATTTTTGATCTTATGGGCCTGAGTTAGTGGATTTTAATTTTGAACATTCATTCTTATCATTTGTGCACTTCATGCCTAATTTACACCAATTTAGGCCCAATGATTCATCTAATTTTAAGGATTGTAATTATAAATATTTTAATTTGATATTTTGTAAATGGTACATAAATTTAAATATGAACATTTTTTATTCAGGGATCAATGTAGGATTCATAAATAATGATGGAGATATTTGGTGATGAAAGGAAAGAATTCTGGAGAAGGGAGATTGGACACCAGCCCACTGATGAGAATGTGGGACCCAAAATACAAACCCAATGAAGCCCAAATATGGTGGTATTATTGAATAAATATATATAAACAAATTATATATCATAATCCAGTGCTAATTCGGTCTTCATTGTGGCTATTAAGGTGTCCCAATTTAGAGATAAAATTATGGGCCATATTCTACAGTCCATAAACAAATCCCACCAATTTAATCATATCTCAGCAAACACATTTACATTGGGCTGAAATTTTATAGAGCGTTAGGAGACATCCAGAAATTCACTTTTGTATTTTATGGACCACTACAATTCTTCCATATAGAAGGCCATTAAGATGTGTCTGTTCGGTGGATGAAAGCTGGATGCCACATCCGGGAAAGGGTGGAAAAATCAACTCTACCTCAACTTTCCACCCACCTATGGCCTACCAAAATTAATTGTGGAGACTTGAAATATTTAAGGATCTAACCAAGGATTCAAAAATTTCTATTTAAGGAAGTGTTGGTGGAGGAGTTGATCATTTTTGGTTCTTTGTTCAATTGTAATGTTATATTGCAATTTTGTTGTTTCCAATTTGTCTTTCACATGTAAGTTGTTCAATTCACTTTAGTTTCTTAGTAAAAGTTATTATATTCCTCTTATTATTTTGTAATTCATATCACTTTGATACCTTTGGTTCAAGTTGTAAATATATCCACACCAAACCTTTTAAAATTATCACACAGTGGTGGAGTGATCGTTATTTCATTGTTTTTTTAACTTTTACATTTCATCCCTCATGAGTCTACTTTATGATTCCATTGAAACCATAGAATCAATGGAAGGATAACCCACTTATTAGTTGATCCAAGGGAGTAGAAAGGGTCTGTATTGGATGTTATTTATCATCCCATTAATTTCTAATCACTTCTTTTAATTGATATTTTTATTTGATGATGTTTAAAATCAATCGTCCTTGTTGAATTTAAGGCCACACATTCAGGTGCTAATACAAACCATTACTTTGAAGTGCTCGAAACATTGATCCTTAAAGTGTATAGGTGATTAGTATTAAAGTGTGTAGGTATTAAACCAGTAAGTGAGGATGTTGTTTGATCTTATTAAAAGAAACCATCTCAAATATAAGAAATTGAAATAGTTGAAAAAGAATCTCATCCAATCCACCCAAAGTGATATCCTTTTATCAACTCATTATTTTAAATTGAATTCACATAAATATGTTAGTTATCCTTTAAACCCATATAAAATCAACCCATGTTGGCCACTTCATAGACAAAAACTGTACATAGAATGTACGTGCCTATAGGTTTCTTCTTAGGGATCTGAGGATTCGAGAACCCAAGCTAAACTACAAGGACCATTCTACCATCATTTCCTAGGTAAATTTGAGAATGAATAAAATTTTGGCACCATTTTCAGGGACCCAAGTAAGTCATTTAAACATCAATTCTATTCTCCCCCATTTAATCTATTCTCACCCAAGATCTATTATCTTGTCCCTTTCTTGTTTTTTTACCTTTGGCGTATGTCCGCCTACACCCGTGATCAATCAAACCATCTAGTTAGGGTGGAAATTCCTAGGAGTCAAGTGAACCTTGGGGATTATTTCCGTTAGATTATAATCTTCTTAATACTCCTTAGTCAAAAATTGATCGCATTTCAATGGAAGGTATTCTAAGACACCAACTTATAATCCCAGGTGGGAACCAAAATAGAAATCCAAATGAGGAACCCCCAAACATGGGGAATACGATCTATCAAACCATGAATGACTACCTCACACCTGACTAGACCAATGCCCCCTCATTCATTATACACAACTACATAGGAGATTTCAACTACATATTTAAACCCCATGTCCTTAACCATCTTCCCACATTCCATGGAATGATGTCCCAAATGCCCTACTTTCACATTAAGGAGTTCAATGACATTGTTGAAACCATGTGTCCTCGACATCTACTAGAATCAACTAAGTTGAGTCTATTTTCTTTTTTTTTTAATTTATCGAGATATAAATAGGATAAAAAATTTGATACCATTATCCATCAACGGTTCAAACCAACTACAAAGAGAATTCTACAAAAAATACCATCACCACCACAAAACAATTACACTTAGAAAGATTATCCAAAACTTTATTGAAAAAGATAGAGAGTCATTCTATGAAGCATGAGAGAGGTTCAAAGACACTCAAAACATGGTTTTTATATTCCTGAAAAAGTAATAATTTTCTATAATGTTTTGGGTTCGTGGAACAAACAACTCATTGACATGACGTGTAATGGAACCATTAAAAACAAAGCCTTAAATAATGCTTATGAGTATCTGGAAAGCCTTACTCAACAAAACCAAACACGGGGAACATCACCTTAATATTAAAAGCCACAATGAACTAATAGAATTCATACACAGATAGAAGAATAAATCCTTAGGGCTAAAATCACAGTACTCTCTAGGAATGTTGAAGAGATAGACCTTAAGAAAGTTCATGAAATCCAAACTGTAGACCATGTTTACACAATTTGTTTCAAACATGACCATAAGACTGAAAAATTCCCAACCATTCCATCCATAAAATATGTTCTTTTAGGAGGACCCCCAGTAGAAGTAAATTCTTTGAACTTTTAAAATCCTCAATACCAAAACAACTTCAACCCAAGGTATAATGACCACCCAGGTTTTGGCTGGAAATATAACCAAAAATATAGCCAACCATAGGGACACCATCCTTATCCCCATCAAAACTACCAAGACCACTACCAATTAAAATGAAAACAACCACCTGTCCATTTTCAAAAAACCATCCCACCTCCAAAATATCCCCCTGGGATAAACCTATCTTCTCATGCACCAACACAAACTGTTCCAGAAAGCCTACTAAAAAAACTGTAAAAAAAATGGAAATAATGAACTCAGAATTCTCTTCCCTTAAACTAGAACTTCAGACCATCAAAAATGGAAAGGAACCCATGCCTAATCAAGTAGTTCCATACTCAAATTTAAGGGAAGAGTCAATTTTCACTCCAAAAACTCATGAACAACTAAAGGATGTGACTATTTTAAGAAGTGGGAAATCAATTGAGAAACCTGAACAAATAAGTTAGAAACCATGTGAAGCTTCAAACTCTAATGAAAATAGAAATTAACCAAATGATAAAACTGAAAACATGATAACATGGTCAAAGAAACAACTCTTCAATAAACAACCCACAACCTGCACCATTTCCTCAATGCATGAGGGGGAAAACCAAGCCTGAATTGAATGAATCATTGAAGGAAATATTCTCACAAGTCAAGATGAAAATTTCACTTCTCTATTCCATTCCATCCATTCCTACATACTCAAAATACCTTAAGTACCTCTGCACTTTTAAAAGAAAATTTTCATATAAAAACGAAGTACTTTTGGATGCTAATGAGAGTACCACCATTCAATAGACCATTCCTCTTAAGTTGAATGACCCGGGTTTCCCTTGCATCAATGTTGAACTAGGAGAAAGAAAAGTTTTCAAGGCCTTGTGTTACCTAGGTGATAGTTTCAATATCATCTCCTATGATATGTACTATCAGTTGGGCCTAAAAGAGCCCCAACTCACATCTATCTCACTTCATCTTGCGAATCATAACATTAGAGTTCCAAAGGGGATTTTGAAGGACGTTCTGGTAAAGGCTGATAACAAAATCTACCTTGTTGACTTCATTATCCTTGAAATCCATCCAAACTTAGGAAATAAGGAACAAACCCCATTTATCCATAGTCATCCCTTACTTGAAATAATCATGTTTGTTATCCGAGTCCATAATGGGAACATTACCATCACCTTTGGAAACATGAGTCTAGACTTGAACATCTGTAATGCATGCTCACAAATAGAGGATGACGAGGAAATTCATGAAGTAAACATGATATGAAGAATTCATAATGAATCCATATAACATGAAGGAATATTTGATAGATATTTAAGCGAGGATGAGATTGTATTCCTTTGTTCACATGAATGAAGTTTATCTCCATGGCTTGAATCATTTTCAAATCCCTCTTATGATGAAGTCTTAGGTCCAACAATCAGTGAAACCATTCAGGAAACCTCATTCATGGAGACCACTCAAACTTCTTTCCCTAAATCTGATCAACCCAATCTATTAGCTGAACCTTCTACATGTGGGGAATCAATCCTATCTAAAACTCTAGGAAATAAAATTGATCTTGATCTAATGTCCCAATCTTCAGTTGAAATTCTGAACCAACCTGATATTGAATTGAAGGAACTCCCTGTTGCACTCATGTGTGCCTTATTAGGGAATGATCAAACACATCCTATTGTCATTTATTCTTCTCTTGAAGATAATCATGAGAGGATGCTTATAGATTTCTTTATGAAATATAAGAAAGCCATTGGATGGACCTTGTCAGATATTCCTGCTATTAGCCCACTTATCGGGACTCATATGATTGTTCTGTAATATGATTAAAAGCCATGTCATCAACCTCAATGATGACTCAATCCTAATATCATGTAGGTAATAAGGAAGGAACATATGAAATTGTTAAAAGCGGGTATTATATATCCCATAGCTGAGAGTGAGTGGGTCAACCCAATCCAAGTGGTTCCCAAGAAGGGAGGAATCACAGTGATAACCCATAAGGATGGAGATATGCTTCCAACAAGTGTGAGTAGTGGATGGAGGGTCTGTATTGATTATGGGAAGCTAAACTCATTCACCAAGAAGGACCATTTCCCCTTACCATTCATTGACCATGACCTTTAGAGAGTGGCAGGTCATTCCTTCTACTGTTTCTTAAATGGGTGCTCGAGGTATAATCAAATTGAGGTCTCCCTATAGGATCATGGGAAGACTACATTCACATGTCCATTCAACACCTTTTCTTTCAATCACATTACCTTTGGGTTATGCAATTCCCCCAGAACCTTCCCGTAGTGCATGATGGGAATATTCTCAGACATGGTAGGGGATTTTCTTGAGGTTTTCATGGATGACTTCTCTATGTTTGGGGATACATTTGAGGGATGTCTAAGGAATGTGGAGAGATCCTTATTAAGATGTGAAGAAAAGAATTTGGTCTTAAACTGGGAAAAATTCAATTCCATGGTTAAAGAAGGATTATTACTTGGCCATATGGTCTCAGGTAGGGGGATTAAAGTTTAAAAAGACATGGTTGACATCATTCGTGACCTTCCATCACCCAAAACTATCAATTAAGTGGGTTATTTCTTAGGAAATGTTGGTTCCTATAGAGGATTCATCTAGGACTTTAGTTCAATCTCCCGTCCCATTTGTGCTCTCCTATTAATGGATGCTCTATTTGTTAAGATTGAAAGTTGTGAGGGTTCATTATCAACCCTCAAATCCCCTCTCACCTCTCCTCTAATTATTAAATCTCCAAATTAGAACCTTCCTTTCGAACTAATGTGTGATTACAGTGACTTTTCTATTGGATAATTGTTAGGAAAACGTTGTGAAAAAAATCCTTATATCATTGCTTATGCAAGCAAATCCTTAAATGGTGTCCAAATCAACTACACCACAACTGAAAATGAGTTACTTTCTATTGTGTTTTACTTAGATATGTTTAGGAACTACCTCTTAGGACCCCCCACCATTGTGTCCACTGACCATTCTTCACTAAAATACCTCTTCCAAAAACAGGATGCCAAAATTAGACTTATTAGGTGGGTCCTTATCTTACAAGATTTTGACCTCACAATCAAGGAAAAAAAGGGTGTCGAAAATTATTTAGCTGATTATATCTCTTGGATTTAATTAAAAGAAAACTCATATCACCTTTATGTGTCTGATTCATTCCCTGATGAACACCTATACTATGTGAGTGACTGCCCTTGGTATGCCGTCATAACCAATTTCTTAATTATAGGAGTCATTCCAAAATTCTTAGGGACTCAAGCTAGAAGGAAATTATTTTATGATGTGAGGTACTATGTGTTTGATGATCCATACCTCTATATGTTCTTCCATACCAAGTAATTAAGAGGTGTGTCCCAGAATCTAAACAAGAGTCCATCCTTAAATTCTGTCATAGTGTGGTATGTGGAGGTCACTTTTCCTCTATAAAAACATCTGCTAAGATTATTTTGTGTGGTATCTTGTGGCCCACCCTCTCAAGGGAATCCTACAAATTTTTTCAAAGATATCCTAAGTGTCATCAAGTATGGTCAATCACAAAAAGAAATCAAATTCCACTCACTCCCATCTTATTGGATGAAATATTTGACTGTTGGGGAATTGATTTCATGGGTCCCTTCCCAAACTCTATGGGATATCATTACATTATCTTAGCTATTGATTATGTCTCAAAATGGGATGAGGACATTCCCACAAAATAAAATCAACATAAAACTATGAATAGATTCCCAAATTAAAAAATCTTCTCTAGATTTTGAATTCCTAGGGATATCATTAGTGATCATGGAACTCATTTTTGCAATCGTCCATTATCATCACTCATGGACAAGTATGGAATTTCTCAAAAAGTATCCAATACTTACCACCCATAGACCAATGGTCAATATGAGATAGCCAATAGATAAATCCAAAACATTATTGAGCAAAATGTTAATCCATCAAGAAAAGATTGGTCAAGAAAACTCTTAGATGCTCTTTGGGCCTATCGAACTGCATATAAAACCATATTAGGAATTTCCCCATAGAGGTTTGTTTATGGTAAAGCGTGCCATTTTTCAGTGGAGATTGAACCTAAGGAATATTGGGAAATTAATAAAATGATTTATAACCTCTCATTGGATGAAAAAAAAAGAAAATTAGATCTTAGTGAACTTGAAGAACATAGGATGGAGGCTTATGAAAATTCAAGGATCAATAAAGCTAAAGTACAAGCCTAAAAATCTCGAAATCTTAAAACCAAACACATTGTACTGGGTAAACCTATTATTTTGTATAGTTCTAAACTTCATTTACAGCCGAGAAAATTTGAGGTCTAGATTTTCAGGTCCATACATAGTGCATAAGGTGTACCCCCATGGGGCTGTAGAAATTCAAGATCCCACTAATGGTCAAGCCTTTGAAGTTAATGGTCATAGAGTCAAACCATTCATTGAAACAATCCAAAAAAATGATGTTGATGAAAACCTATGTGAACTAACCTAAGATTAGGAAAATAATTAAATAATTAAGGGTCTAAGTAGAGTTTGTGACATTAATCGAAAGCGCTGCACGAGAGGCAACCTGTGGTTTTCATCATTGCGAATCATCTTTTTTCTCATATAGAAATAATTAATAATTTTGATACTATAAAATAGACTGTTGATCTGTTCATCTATTATGAGTATGGATTGGTATGAAATGGGATCACCATATTCATCTGTGTCATGTGGTGTGATCCTTGAGTAATACCTTACCTAGAAATTTAAAAATAAGGAAATGTATCATCAATTCATTTTATTTTAATGTGATTGTAGGTTAAAATAAAAATACAAAAAAAATATTAATAAATAAAAAAAGGACACGTCATAGGTCATGAGTCAAACCCCATCACAACTGGCAAAGCCATGGGGAATCGAACTCGGGGCCGAAGTGAGGCATGGGCGTGCACTTACCACTAACCTATGACTCGTTGTGTTTCCTTATTCTATAATTTTTTTATATATACTTATATTTTACATTCTTTATTATATATATATATAGTTTTTTTGTTTTTTTGTTTGTTTTTCATTTTTTTCCACTAGGGAATTCTCAGAGTGATGTCGAGATCAAGGGATTAAAAGGGAGAACACTAATTTCAACTTCAACCACCAGGTGACATCAATCCAGGATCCTCATTTTCAATTACCTTTTTGAACTCCAATTCACTACCTCTACCCCCTTCTAAATTTTCTTTTCTTTAAACACTAGGGACAATGTTATTTTACGTTGGGGGTGGGATAAAATAAAATTGCTTTTGTTTTTAAATAAATTAATGATTTGATAAAAAAATATTCCTTAATGGAAGGAAAAATTTCATTAACCTTCAACATGATAATAGTGATTGTACACATTGAAACAAAATATCAAATAATTTAGCATGCCCAAATCTTGTTTTTAATCCATGTATAATTTCATGAGCATAGATTTTTGAAAGTGTGACTGTCTATTGTGACCTTTCATGGTTAATATTTTCATCCAAATAAAAAAAATCACAACGCACGTACTTTGGAAAGTGGGGTATTAGTTTGAGTTCATTGGGTCCCCCAAATAAATAACATAGGTTTGGTGATAATTTTAGTTTTAATTTTAGTATTCAAAAAATTTTTTTTTTTAAAAAATAAATTTTCTCGTAGAGCAATGACATGACCTAATGGATGACTTTCAGCACTTAGGGATCATGACTCTATAGTTGTCAGGCCCATAGTTAGTAATTTTATCTCTATTTTTGGTAATTTGAATATGTTTTTGACTGATTTAACTCGAGATGATGCCCGAGTATGTGAGATTCACTTGGTTCCCTAAGGTCGTTGAGCCTGTGAGTCATCAGCAAAGTCTCACTACAGGGGTTTACTCTTTTGAGTGCAATTTCAATTACCATGGAAATATTGGGAAAAAATAAAATAAAATATTTTTTTGAATACTTATCTTAATATTGAAATGTGATTCCACCTAGTACTTCCATCATTTACCTTTTGAATAAAGATGAACTACCATGTCTAATGCGATGTACAACACATCATCAATCATAATTGATATTGGATGAAATATGGCGATGAATTTGAACAAAGGAATGGACATGGGATTGGGATCTACTTATGAAACTATCTCGTATGAAAATATTTTGATGGGATTCATGATTGTTGGTTATAAGGGTTTTTGGTGATCATTGTGTATTAAAATGTTTTTGGAAAAGGGAATTTGAATTTCATATTATTAAGATACATTTTGCTTGGGACTAGAAAATCTAAAATTGAGGGGTGTGATTAGCCAATAAAAATAATTATTTTAATTAATTTTAAATGGTATTAAATGTTAAATTTTGTTCATATGGGGATGAGTTAGTGGATTTTAATTTTGAACATGCATTTTTATCATTTGTGCACTTCATGCCTGATGTACAGCAATTTAGGCCCAATGATTTATATGATTTTAAATATTGTAATTATCCATATTTTAATTTGATATTTTGGGAACGATATCTACATTTAAATATGAACATTTTACATTCAGGGGTTAATAGTGGATTCATAAAGAATGATGGATATATTTGGCGTTGAAAGGAAATAATTCTGGAGAAGGCATATTGGACACCAACCCGCTAATTTGAATTTGGAACCCCCAATACAAACCCAATTAAGAAAAAATATCATGGGATACTAGAATACATATAGACGAAAAAATCATTATTCATAAGCCAGTTCTAATTCGGCCTACATGTTGGTTATTTAGGTGATCCAATTTAGAGATCAAATTATAGGACATATTCGGTGGCCCAGAAAAACAGACCACCAATTTAATCATATCTCTACTACCACATATCTATTTGGGATAACATTTTACAGAGCACTAGGAGACATCCGTAAATTCACTTTTTTATTATATGGAATACTCCAATTGTTCCATCTAGAAGGCCATTCAGATGCATCAATTTGGTACATGAAAGCTGGCTGCCACCACGGGTCATGGGTGGAAAAATCAACTCTCCCTCAACTTTCCACCAATATATGGACTACCAAAATTAATTTAGGAGACATGAACAATTGGAGGCTCGAACCAAGGATTCAAAAAAATTTATTTAAGGTAGTGGTGGTGTAGGAGTTGATCATCTTTGGTGCTTTGTTCAAATGTAATGTTACGCTGCGATTTTGTGGTCTCAAGTTTGTATTTCACATGTAAGTTGTTTAATTCACTTTAGTTTCTTAAAAAAAATTTCTTCTTTTACTCCTATTCTATTTTTATTCATATCACTTTGATATAATTGGTTCAGGTGTTAGTTTATTCACACCAAACCTTGTGAACTTACCCCACAACGGTGGAGTGATCATTATTTTATTCTTTTTTTACTTCTCTATTTCCCCCCTCATGAGTCTACATTCCGCTACCATTGAAACCATAGAATTAATGGAGGGATAACCAATTTATGGTTTGATCCAGGGGAGTAGAAAGGTGCTGGATTGGATTTTATTTATCACCACATTAAAGTCTAATCACTTCTTTTAATTAATATTTTTATTTAATGTTTTTTAAACTCCATCGTCCTTGTTGAATTTAAGGCCACACACTTCAAGTGCTAATACAAACCTTTACCTTGAAGTGCTCTAAAATTTGATCCTTCAAGTGTATAGGTGATTAGTATTAAAGTTTGTATGTATTAAACCAGTATGTGGGGATGTTTTTTGATCTTCTAAAATGAACCCATCTCAAATATAATATATTAAAATAGTTGAAAAATAATTTCATCCAATCCACCCCTAAAAATAACCTAGGATCAACTCATTATTTTAAATTGAATTCACTTAAATCTATTAGTTATCCTTTAGAACCATATAAAATCAACCCAATTTTGCCACTTCATATCCAAAAAACATTCCATATAATGTATGTGCCTATAGGTTTATTCTTCGGTCTCTGAGAATTCGATAACCCAAGCTAAACTACAAGGACCGTTATACCTTCATCTCTTGGGTAAATTTTAGAGTGAATCACCATACCTTATTGTTTATTATTATTTATGATATATTATGATTTATTTATTACCCTTACCTATAATCTGATCTTACCCCTTTATTATGTTTTTCCCCAGCATACGAATATATATATTATGAACGACATGTAGGGATAATCTAAGATTTTATGGGTGTTTATAGTGGAGTTTCTATGTTTTATTTCATTTTAATTTGTTATAAAAACCTTATGTTTGTATCTGGTTTTCGAAAGGTAAAATGCTATTTGGTTCATTGGTATGTTGTCACTTTTTTATAATACCAATTTAATAAAGGAAGGCCTCAACTCTAGGAAACTGAGGTTGGGGTATTTACAATTGGGTTTATGGAATGTTTAACAAAAACCATGGAAACATGATTTATGAAACATAAATAAGGGAACATAACCCAATGATATAATTTGAGAATATGAATATAATAAAATCGTATAATTTTGGAAAGGTATATATTTTGTGTGTTTTCTGAAAAATAAATCTCTATCTAGATACTATAAGAAGTTGTGGTTGTTGAATTGATGTAATTAGGCATAAAAAATATGACAAGGTGTGTCGAGACTAACGTGATTTAAACTGGTAGATGATAAAGGGACTTATTATTCACTTGGTTTGACACTTATAGGTGGTCTTTTAGGTTAATTGACATTTTTTACAAACCATTATGAAGGATTTAAAACAATATATTTTGCCAGACAAATCATGTTTATCATTATGAGATTAGTAATGCATATATTTTCAATTTATGTTAAGTGTTTTGCTAGTTCAAATTTTTAAATTATGATTCATAAACTAATTTAGTGTTTGGCATTTTATTTAAAATAGCGCCGAAAGGAAGGAATGGAAACTATATTAATACATACATTCCATATATATATTTCGCTATTATTAAAGATAATAATGTTAGAACTGGAGCTACAATTTTTACTGAACAACTTATAACTATACCAGAACAAATAACTTAGGTTATGAAAAATAACCATAGCCATATAGATCATCCTAATCCACAACATGGATGAAAAATGAAAGACCGCTTCTTGGGATAAAAAACTATACTATCAAATCGGAATACAAATCCATTTGTAGCAGAGTAATGGATAAATTACTTAATGAAGATATTTTTTATTTGGGAAGTAACGAAAAAGAGAAGGTTTTCATGTACATTTATCATATATTGGGAGATACATATTAATGGTGGTCATTTATTCAAAACAAAACCAATGAGGAAGAAATAAAACATGTAATGGAAGGATATTATGGAATGTTTATTGGAAGAAATATTTACTTTGTGAACAATGATCAGATATGGAGAGATAATTCTTGAATATAAAGAAAAAAGAGGATGAGAATGTGGCTACGTATAAAATTTTTTTTACAATCTTAGGAAGTCATGTTGTGGATTATATACACAATCCAAAGAGAAATATTGATTGATTGTTTGATGAGGTAAAACCATTCCTTCAAAGGGAAGTCATCTCCCAAACCATCTCATCATATGAAGATATAGTCTTGTGTGCTACCAATACAGAGAAATAAATATCTAGGTCTTATAACTTAAATGGAAAGAAAGTGAAGAAGCGGGTTGTTGAAAATTTTGGAAAATGAAATTAGGTAAAGGGGAATGAGGGAAGATTAGATTTTACATCATGAAATAAATGTGGAAAAAAACCTTACGGAAGAAGCCTATTGGGAATGGTAGTTTGTTACAAATGTAGAGAAAAAGGCCACCAAGCTCGTGACTGCAAGGGAATGAAAGAAGCTACCAATGTTGAATTCTATAATTGTAAAGAGATAGGACATTAGGGAAATTATTTTCCTAAGAATTAGGGAAACATTTCCCAGAAAAATATAAGAGAGAAAGTCTAGTCTTATGTGAATACATCTGTAGAGGTTGTAGTTCCTAATGATGCATTGGTAGGTACATTAAACATTTCCTAAAACTTAGCTAATGATTTATTTGATTCTGGATTATATCAGAATTTTATATCTTCCTATTTTCCAAGAAAAATATATATTTAACTTTTGATTTAAAATATGAGTTGTCAATAAAATTCTTTAGGGATGTATCATTGAAATAAATATTTGTTGGATAGTACCATTTTTGATACATAAACGTTCTTTATTTGCGAAAATTATCATCATACCTGTGATTTAATTTGATATAATATTTTATATAGGCTGGATTTTAAAATATGATGTAAAAATCTGTTCCAAGAAGAATGAAATTATTATTGGCAAGGAAGATATAGAATCCCTTATATTTGGAATAGATACCTCAGCATCTCATTCTTATCTAGATCCACCCTAGTTTCTCTACTATATGAAATTTTTGGGGAGGAAGGGAAAAAATCATCTATGGGTGAGGAAGAAATATTCAAATTGAGGATGTACCAAGTATATATGAATACAATAATTTATTTTTGGAAGATTTAACTAGAAATACTATAGAGAAGGAAGTTATGTTCTCTATTGATTTAATCCCTAATGCAAGGATAATATTAAGGACTCTCTATAGAATGACCATTGTAGAATTAGTGGAATTGAAGAAACAACTCTAGGAGTTGAGTAATAAAGAATTTATTTTCCCCAGTGTTTTTACGTGGGGATCACACATCCTATTTATCAAGAAGAATGATAGATCCATGAGTCTGTTCATTGACTATAAATAAATCAATCCTCTTATAATAAAGAACAATTATCTTTTACCACTTATTGATGATTTATTTCATCAATTTCATAGAGATCAATATTTTTCAAATATTGAACTTTGATCTGGATATCATCAATTTCATATTAAGATGGATTATATTCTAAAGATAGTATTTCAAACTGAGTATGGACATTATGATTTTATAGTAATTCCATTTGGACTGACTAATCCACCCTCTGTTTTTATGGATCTAATGAACATATTATTCATGGAATATCATGATAATTTTGTAGTGGTATTTATTGATTCAATATCAATATATCATAAATGTTACGACGACCATGAATACTAATTGTGGATTGTTATGAATTCTCTTAGAAAAAAAGAGTTATATGGGAAGTTCACCAGGTGCGAATTTTGGATTCAAATAGTTTCTTATCTTAGCCATATTGTCTTTATGGATGTAATATTAATTGATCCCATGAAGAGAAAGGCTATACATGAATGAGAATCATAACAAAGGTATAAAGTTTGATTGGTTTACCAGGTTACTATTTTCTTTTCATTTAGAATTTTTCCCAATTAGCAAAATTGTCAGCCAAGATTACTCATAAAGGGGATTGGTTCATATGAAAAAAACAATGTGAAGAATTATTTAAAGAATTGAATTAGAGATTAGTGAATTATCCAATATCAACTCTTCCATTGAGAAATGGTGGATTTGTGATTTATAGTGATGTATTAAAGAAAGGACATGGCTGTGTTCTTATTTAGAATGATAGAGTTATTTCCAATACATACCCGAATGGACCAAAGGCCTTCAATTTATTTTTATTATAGATAATCCCCCTTTTAAGGGTTGAAGAGGAACCCATACATGACCTATAGACCCAAGGAACAAGGCCCGACATTACCCGCAATACATGACCCGAAGGCCCAGAGGCATACCATGCCCATTACATGACCCGTAGGCCCAACCCACTAGAAATTGGTCAACTTTGTATATGAAGATGGGATTTTGAAATTTGGGAAGTAGATTTTTTTCCCTATATACCAGATCTAAAAAGGGAATTATTGGATGATTATTATAGATATAAATTCTCCGTACACCATAGTAGAACTAATATATATATATATATTTGAAGAAATATTTCTGGTGGGATAATATGAAGTGGGAAATTTTTTATTATGTATCAAGATGATTATTCTGTAAACAGGTGAAGGCTAAGAGAAAACATCCTAGAGGAGTCATGCAAACTCTTCCTATTAGTACATGGAAATGAGATGATAGTATTTTGGATTTTTTCACCATATTACTAAATAATACAAGAATGAATGATAAAATATGGGAAATTTTTTATCAACATACAAAATCTACACATTTCCTTGCTACAAGGGAAGATTTTCCATTGGAGAACCTTACACGAAATTATATTAACGACTTTTTAAGACTTAATAGAGCACATATTTCAATTGTGTTTGATCATGATCCACTATTTATATTAGAATTCTGGAAAATTATTCATAAATATATATACACAGAGATTCATTTGAGCACCACCTACCAGTCTCAAACTGATGGACAATCAGAAAGGAATATTCAAACATTAGAAGACATGTTAAGGTCATGATCACTTGACTTTCAACGTATGTGGGATTCATAATTTCCATTGGTTGAACTTTCCTATAATAATTGCATCCATTTAAGTATTCAAATGGCACCGTATGAAGCATTATATAGAATGAGGTGTGTTACACTAACTTGTTGGGATGATGTGGGTGAATGGAATCTTATAAGACCAAAACATGTGGTGGAAAAATAGAAAAGTTAAGGACTATTCAAACCAAAATCAATGCAGCTCAAAGTATGAAAAAGAGATATTCTAATAATCGAATGAAGGATTTGGAATTTCAAGAGGGATATCATGTTTTCTGAAAAGTATCTCAATGGAAGGGTGTTATAAGATTTGGGAATAAAGGGAATCTAAGATTCAGGTACATCATATCTTATGAAATCCTAGAGAGAATTGGAGTTTTTTCTTATCATTTAGAGGTTCCACCCAACCTTTATAAATTAAAAAATTTGTTTCACATCTATTTGTTAAGGAATTACATGCCAAAACCAATGCATATACTCACTTATAAAGGAATATAATTGAAACCTTATTTTTATTACAGTGAAGAAACATTCAGATTCTAGACACTAGATAGAATATGTGGATGAATTAGATGACTCAGTTGGTAAATGTAATTTCAAAAAATCATAAAATTGAAGAGGCAATGTGGGAACCAGAGGAATTTATGTTGACTAACTACACAATTATTTTTTTGAGGTGACATTATAGAAATTTTGGGGTCAAAAGTTTTGTAGGATGGGGAGAATGTAACTCCTCAAGATGTTATGGCGGGTCTATTTTAAATTTAGCATCTTCGATTATTTATGCATCAGGATACTGCGAGTCCAAAACCATAATATACTATTAAATATTACCATTAGACTAGAAGTGTAACCATTAGGAATATTAATATAACCAATAGAATAGAAACATCACCCATTAAATTATAAATTAATTTATGTATCTTCTTAATGAAAATTTGGTATATTAATATCATTGTATAAGTAAATAAATGTTTTAAAATTATAAATTAGTGTTTGTATTTTTATAAGTCATAAATATTTAAATAATATTTTATAATTAATATAATGATTTAAAAATAAAATATATTTTCAATAAATAGACTCATAAACTATTATTTTGTAGTCTTATGATTATAAGATAATATTTGTGAGACATTATTTAATTGTTCAAAGTTTTATAAAATCAGTTATAATTTATAAATCAGTATATTTTAAATAAATTATTATTTTATATAAAAATAAAATTTATAATATTTAGAAACAAATTTCCATAAAATAGAATTCATTTTTTAATTCTATGCACCAAAAAATTGTTAGGGTAAATTTTTAAGATTTTTCTAAAATAGTTGAATTTTTGATGAATAGTGAAATACAGTAATTTACAGTATAAGATAAATACATAAATTATTGAGTCATAGATGATGTGTAACTAATTTAATACCATAATATTGAACATTAATTCATTATTTTAATATTTTTTTTTATAATTATAAAATTATTCATATTCTTGAGCCAACATAATAATCAAATGAAAAAATAAACAAAAAACACCTCTCCTCCTCAATAAATATCACACCCACCCCCTCTTATCCTAAAAATTTCAAAGCCTTGATTCTTGATTATATTCTACCCATTTACCATCCTAGAACTCCTCCCCAAATTCTATTTTTGTTGGTCTCACCGAAAGATCATTTAAAAGTATCATAAGGAGGTTCTAAAGGAGAAGAATTCAAGAGGTAATTTGTTTTTTGTTATTTTTTAATTACATTCATTTAATTTTCATTTTATTACATACTTACCTCTTATATTAGAAAACTCATTACAATGAACCAACCAGGGTTACCTCTAACTTGGCACATGACTTGATCTTTACATACCTTAAGGGCGTTCCTGATGCCCATGGGCTGGCGAAAAGCACCCGAGCATTAAACGAAACACCAAGGGAACTATTTCACCCAACCTAATTGTATAACATGGAACAATATACATAATAAATGTAGAAATAAATATTTGAAGACTAAAATATATAGGATCCATATATTTATGAAGATATCAGAAACAAAACAACCACTAAAGTATAAAAAAACTCAAAGAGGAAAGTCCAATTGTAAAGGACAATGAAAAAAAGAAAATAATCAATGTGGTAGTGTGGGAAACCTCCCACCATCTCACCACCAGTTACCCAACTCAAATGAAATGAAAACCCACCATCTCACTATGATTCATTTCCTTTTACTTACATCAAAATACATACAAAGGTCTACGCACTGCCAAAGGGGTGTAGAGGGTGTGATCTAACAAGCTCAGCAGGATCCCACCCAGGTTCTCCATAAAAATCATTTATATTAAAATTATCATATGATCATTTCAAATAAAACATTGCATGATAAGTAGAAAATAAGTTTAAAAAAAACAAGGTAATTATTTCCTTATTTCCACAATTCTACAAAAAAATAAGTTATATCAATTTCAATGAACGTTTTCTATATCAACTTTAACAAGCATCAACAGGCATATGTAGGCTAAAATAGTACAAATACAAGTCGTATAAAACAACAGTTACAACATATGTGTAACAACACGAAGGAATACAACATGTCAGGAAAAAGAATAATCATACCTAAAAATCTATGAACAGTGTAATGCGGTACCTGAATCCAGTTATCTACACTCAAGGACCAGGGAGATGCCCAAACATGTGAAACCCTAACATCATATATATATCGAGATCCAATAATCTACACTCTAGAAAATAAGGAACACCCAAAAAGTGAACCCCCAAAATGGAAAATTTCCTTAAGATAAACCTTATACCAAGTACCCAAGTTAACCCATGTGCTCATTTCCACAATCATATCAATGTCTTGAAAACCATTTCAATTTTTTTTTGCAATTCAAAATTTAATAGGGTAACCATACCCGATTATTTTTCACAAATAATTCAAAACTTTGAAAATACCCATTTTCTTTACATTTATGAAAAACTATGGAAAACACACTTTTCATCAAAACTATTTCCAATCAAACACAATAATTCATGCCCAATTCATACCAATTTATTTATAAATCGATTTATAAAAACCGAATAATACAGTTTATAAAACATAGGCTAGAGATGGAATCAACTATATCCAAACTCATGCCGAACACACCCACAACAAGATCCACTAACAACGAAATACAAAAATGTCAATGGAAACCCAATTATCCAATACATATCGCAAGTTATATTCCTTTTAGAAAAAGGGGTTTCTAGAAAAGCGGAAATTCACATACCTCTAGAATGTACACCCGTTGTACAAAAACAAACGAAGAATGAATGGAATGAGGATCAATCGCTAAAGTAAAAGACCTGGAAGGGTTAGAGGAGTTTGAAAACTTCCTAGGGGTGGACCTATGTTGATAGAAAGGATTTATAGAGGAATAAGAAAAGAAAAATCATACGCTTTTTCAATATAAAAATATTTATCAAGACTTTAAATTACATGTAAACCAATTACATGTCATGTAATTATCAACTCCCCTAATCAATAATAAATCCATTATCTTTTTATTAAAAACATATTTAATTTAATTTATGTGTTACAATTCATGTATCCATATTACATATCTTGTAATCCTCTAGTATGCTACAGAATCAGTAGGTTTCAGGCTAGAAATTCCAAAAAATCTATGACTTCACCATTTTAGTTATCCTCTCATTTCTTTCTCAGCACTACCCTGATAAAGAAAAAATGAAACCCATGAAAATTTTAAAAAGGTACCTATTAGAAAAGTAATGGGATGTTACAACCTCCCCACCATAAAAACTTTTTATCATTAGAAATCCTATGAAGAAGCCTCTATGCTAAATATATGAGGTCACTACTCTCTTATCAGTGCCTCACACTCCCACATCTCATGACAGTTAGAACTGTGCTGCCATAGAACTCAAACCAAAGGTACCATCCTCCCATGAATTAACATGGTTTTAGAATCAACTATCCTGATTGACCGCACAGTTATGGATTAGTCAGTATTAACTTCAATATCATTCTAGGTTATAACATGAGAGGGATGAGATATATACATTGAGAGTTGAGATACATGAAACACGTTATGTATCAACATCATTTGCGGTGGATGTGGAAAATAGTAAACAACATTCCACACATACTCTATAACCTACAAAGTTCCCGAAAAATGGGGAAAACGTTTCCCCTACCTTCCTAGCAGTCAATTACCCAAATGGTGTGAAAATTTTAAGAACACATGGTCCCCAAAGGAAAGCTCTAATGAACTGTGATGATGATCAACATTAGATTTATAGAAAATCTATGCCATCAACCTACTCTAATGAATCGACTAAATCTTTAATGTTGTCTCTTGAACCAAGATCAGTCCAATCAAGGAACGTTCAGCATTCTCCAACCAACAAAATAGAGATTTATAAGGTTTTCCATAAAAGGTATCAAAATGACCCATTCTGATTGTGGACTAGTAACTTTGTTATATGAAAACTAAACCATCCCCAAGTGATCATCCCAAAACCCACTAAAGTAGAGAACATAATCTTGATACATATCCTCAATAATTTGTATTGATATTTCTCTCTATCCATATAATATTTGATGGTATTCCGTAATCAAATGAACATGAGATCCCAATGCCTCCTAGATCCCTTTCCAAAAGTGAGAAGTGAACCATGGACCTCTATCAGAAACTATAGTATATGAAACTCCATGAAACTGAACAATCTCTTTCACATTGAGATTTCCCAACTCCTCAACTTTTGTTGTATCTTAAATGGGTATAAACTAAGATGATTTCGTCATTATAACGATAAAAATACACATCATAATCTTTATTTTTTGTGTACAAAAAAAGCCCAACTGAAAAGTCCATAGAGATATCATCGCACTTCCAAGTAGGCATTAGAAGTAGCTGAAGAAAACTCAAAATTTTCTGATTCTTTTATTTCACATATTGGCATGTATAGAAATGAGAGACAAACTTAGCAGTGTCCCATATTTTATCAGGACACCCAAATTTCAGACTCATTTCATAGAACATATTCATGTTTATTTGGTGAAATTCCCACTAGGAACTATGGAAATTACCTATAATAGCTCTCCTTTATGACTGTGGTACAAAAAAATTATTCTATATGCCAATAAAACCCTCTTTGGAGGAATAACACTCAGCAAAAATCTCCACACCTTTGTGAGATTTTCTAATTCCATGGAAATCATCATCTGGATAGTGTTCCTAAAGAATCAACTCAAGAATAGAGGATCTCAACTAAACACTGGTCAAAGAGATCTCTTACCCTATTTCTTATACTCAAGTGTAAAAAAATGAAAAAAGGTCCATCATTTTCTGCTATTCTAATGATTCTTTCTCTTTATAGTTCATAAGTTTCTTGATCAAAATATCCACAATTAAATTCCACTTCTTAGGGGTGTAGGAGATATTGAAGTCAAACTTTTGAAGTTATTCTACCCATATTATCTATTTGAGATTAAAGTATTTATGAGAAAATATATATCTCAGACTCTTATGATCAGAAAAAAATGTGAACCTATCCCCAAAAAGATGGTTCCACCAACACTTAAGCTCATGCATAACCACAAAAACCTCTAAGCCATGCATAGGGTAATTATTCTCATGCGTTCAGGGCTAACAAGAGCCATAAGCCACCACATGACCATCCTACATAAGCACAAAAACCAAACTAGTAACATAAGTACCACAAAACACCATGTATCCCTTATCAGGATTAGGTAAGATCAGAATAATAGATGATGTCAGAAGTCATTCTAGTTCATTGAAAAAAGACTGACACTTCATATCCCATGTGAATTTAACCAATTTCCTATTAAGGTAAGTTAAAGGTGATGCTTGTTTAGTGAAATATTTAACAAACCATTGCTAATATACTACAAGTGAAAAGAAACATTGAGTATTAAATACATTCTATGGTTCTTTCCATGACAATATAACATTCACCATTTCAAGATCAACTCATAATCCTTGTTCAGAAATCCTGTACCCTAATAACATCTCTTCATGAATCTAGAAACTACACTTCAAAAGATGTCCATACAAATGGAGACTTCTCAAATTTTCTAAAACCAAACTCAGATGGTGATCATGCTCATGATCAGATTTTGAGTAAACCAGAATCTCATCTAAAAATCCATACCCAAAAATGTCTAGATGTTGATGGAATATCTTACTCATCAAAGACATAAAAACTAAAAGAGCATTAGTCAGACCAAAAATAATCACAATTTATTAATAATGGCTACACCTACTCCTGAATGATGTCTTGGGTATATCAGTCTCTTGAACTCTAAGATGATGATAAACTGGGTGAAGATCTATATTTGAAATCCACTTTTCCAACTTTGAATAATCAAAAAAATCATCCACATGAGGCAATGGATACTTGTTATCAACTATTATCTGATTCAACATCCAATAGTCCACACAAAATTGATGTGTACCATCTTCTTTCATTGCATATAGCACATGGGCTTCCTAAGACAAAACAATGGGGAGATTTTTTTATAATAGGTCATACAACTGAATTTTAGGCTCTTCCAACTGTATTGGTTCTAACTAATAAGAAGGTAGCGATATCAGTTGTGTCTAGTGTACTAATTCAATCAAAAAATTTACCTCTATCTTTGGGGGAAAACCAGATAATTCATCTAAGAAAACATCAGAAATGTATTGAACAATAATGGAAAGATCAAAATTAGTAGCAACATAATCAGGATCAATTGCAATAGCAGACAAAAAACTCCCATGATCTAGGAGGGAAGGCCCGACATGAGTAGACATTGGGTCCCACTCCTCCTTAAACAAAGATGTCTCCCATCGACATAAATAAATGAAATACAATAATGATAACAATCAACCTTAGATTGATGAGTGCCTATTTAATATATACTAATGATGACATCAAACACATCCAAAAAATGAATGAGAAAATTGCAAACCAACTCCATATCATTTATTTTTAATGAATATGGAAACAAAAACCCTTTCTCTTTCCTCCTACCAAGGAGTATTTCTCACTCAATAACGCGGAAAATAAGTTCTATTGGAATTCTATGAAAATTGAAAAAACAAGTAGATATAAATGAGTGGTAAGAAATGATATCAAATAAAGCAATAGGAATGGAAGATGAAATAATGATATCACCTCTAACTATCACTGGCCCTGAATCGATATCTATTAGAAACACATCTATTATGTGAAATTGATTCACTCCTAATGCCTATGGCCAGATCCCTATAGTCTTTGAAGCATATGATTACCACATAGTAGCATTTGGAGCTGACAAAAAATTGACCATAATGAGGTTTAGATATGGAATGATAGAAGCTTTGTAAATGACCAACATTTCCACAACTATTGCACATCTTCATGAGCATAGAAAAAAATGTGGTAAAAAATTCCACATTGATAGAATGTCATAGGTACACTACTGGATATAAAAGATATTATAAAGGAGGTTTAATGATGAGAACCACCTCGACAACTCCTACAATGATCCTTCCACTTACTCTTCCTCCCATTAATGCTAGTAAAGATGCCAATGGATGGAATAGAAGAGGTGGAAAAGACAACCTTTCCTACGATATTCATCTTGTCCATCATAGATCTATCTACTATCTCTGCATAGGTAGAAATATTTAACATAAATTACTATGATTTTATATTCGATCACAAACCCTATAGGTACTTCTGACCCTTCAAATGGGCATTCTTCACCATGTATGGAGAAAAATTGATAATCTCAGAAAACGGGTTGGTGTACACCGACACTGTGCACTCTCCCTACTATAAAGAGAGTAACACTAGAGATTTTTACAACATCAGCGACTCTGGACAAAACTATTTGAGGAACAAGGTTTTGAAACCCTTCCAATAGAATTCCACGTGTCTATCCATATAGAATATGGAATCCCACTATCGCTTACCAGAACCCTTGATCATGAACACTGTACACTTCACCTTGATATTTCTAGGTGTCGCTGGAAAGACAATGATTTGATCGATCCTATCCAACCTGTCCTCTACCTCTTGAGGTTTATTCATTCCATTAAATAACTATAGATTATAATGTTAGAATTATTTCTATCAATCTCTCTCTCTTCTAGCTCATCACTATACCTCAACCAATTCATTTTGAAATCCTGGCATGTACTGATCAATAGCCTGAATTTCATGTACTATATCCTCGATCAGATTCTGGTCTATTGGGGGATTCCCTTGAGGAGAATCAACTTCGCACTCATGAGAAACTCATGGAAGATATCGTAGGGGCATACTACTTCACACCAAAATAGATGGAATGATTAGAAAATAGATAAAATATGAGTTTAAACCAGAAAACCCATAATCTAAAACTGAGATTTAATGGAAAACACAACACTAGAGATACCTATCCAAACGTCCCAAGGAAACATGAGTCTCATCACAACAAGCGATATCCAGAAACGTATCACAAAATACCTATCAGGATTTGGAAATCATATCTCCAGTCTAATAGACATCCCAAGATAAGTAATCTTGAGGAAATTCCTCCTCTAATACCACTTTGTAATGAACCAACCTGAGTTACCCTCAAACCTTGAACCCGATCTGATCTGCTATATACCCAAAGGTAATTACAAATCCCCATGTGCTGGAAACATGAACTCAAGTATCGAATAAAAAATCAAATAAAATATTTCTCCCAACATGAACGAATAACATGGAAAGATATACATACTTAAGAAAAAAGAAACAATATAAGACTGAGTTGTATAGGTTCTATAACTGTAAGAAGACATTAGAAAAAAAAACCAATAAACTAGATACAAACTCAAAGAAAAAAGTTGAACTACAATGGAAAAGGAAAATAAGTTACTACACGATGTGATAGTGTGGGAAACATCCACCATCTCACCACCATCTTCCCAACTCAACTGACACAACAAAATGTCTCTTTACTACGATGCCTTTCCATTCCCTACATTGAAAGGCATATATAGGTCCATGCACAACTAAAGGGGTTCATAGGGTGTGAGATAACAGGCTCAATAAGATCCCACCTAGTTTCTCTATAACAATTCATTGTATACAAATTCCCATATTCTCATTTCAAATAAAACATGGCATGATAAGTAGTAAAGTAGTTTTATAGAAAGCACGGTAAAAAATTCCCCTTTCCTACAATTATAAAACAAAAGAAATTATATCAATTTCAAAGAAAATTTTCCATATCATCTTTCACAATAATCAACATTCATATTATGGATAAAATAGTATAATTCCGAGAAGTAAAAACAACAATATAAAAATAGGTATCACAACACCAAAGAATACAATAGGTTAGTCAAAAAACTACTCATACCCAAAAAAATCTAATAATAGTGAAATGTGGTACCTTCATCCGATTATTTACACTCATAGTCCAGGGAGACACACCAACATGTAAAATCCCAACATCATATTTGTACCTAAATAAAATAATCTACACTCTAGGACAATAGAAACACACAAAAAATGAACCCCCACAATGGATGATGACCTCAAGCTACACCCTCAACCAAGTACCCAAGGTTACCCATGTGATCGTTTTCACAATAAAATAAATTTTTTGAAAACCATTTAAAAGACATTTATGTGATTTAAACTTTAATAGGGTAACTATAACTGATTCTTTTTCATAAATCATTCAATACATTGAAAATACCCTTTTTATTTCCATTTATCAAAAACCAAGGATTTGTTTTCGTCAAATACCATCTAAATAACACATAAACAATTATTCTAATTTCATACCAATTTATTAATAAATCAATTTATAAAAATGTCACAATACAGTTTACCAAACATAGGCTAGAGAAGGATCCACTTACCTCCAAACCTAGGTCACACACGCCCGCAATGAGGTCCACCAGAAATGAAACCCAACAAAATCAATAGAAACCCTATAATCCAATCCAAATATCATGATAGATTTAATTTAGAAAAACTGGTCAATAGAAATGAGGAAATCCACATACCTCAAGATCATACAATCGCCATAGTAAAACCCACGAAAAATGACGAAATGAGGATTAATCGTCGAATGAAAAGACACAGAGTGGGTGGAGGGATACCAAAATCTTATGGGGAAAGATCTAGGTAAAGCGAAAGGATGTTTTCAAGAAGAAATAATATAAATTAGTAGGGCTTCTTTCTTAAAAATAGTCATTTTGAGTTTACTTGTCGTGTAATTATCAACTCCCATAATCGCTGAGAAATCCTTCACTCTTTGATTAAAAACATATTTAATTTCATTTATGAGTTACACATTATGTAACCTTATTAGATGTCTTTATATCATCTAGTAGGATATAGAATCAGTCTCGTTTTTTCCAAAAATTCCAACAAATCTCTGACTTTATCCTTATAGGTATCCTCCCATTTCTATATCGACCCTATATAGGAAACCAAAAAGAAAAACCATGACAAGTTTAAAAATGTTCGTGTCATAAGAGTTATGGGATGTTAAATTATTGATAACTCTATTATATCATATATACTATAAATTTATTATGTTAATGAAATATCCATCATCAAACCCCTTCTCATCCTCTGTTTTATTCTAAAAATGAAAACGTTGTCCATGATGTGCCGATTTACCGCCATCATGGACGATGAAAATTCATTTTCCATTACCACCTTCATGGATGGTTATAAAACCATAATTATGGTTAATTTTTATAATTATAAATATTATAAGTTATTTAGTGTTCTGAAATAGTATATATACATGATATTAATTAATAAGATAAAACTAGTTCATGACGATCGAAAAACCAGCAAAATAATCTAAATGATTATCATTAAAGTTATATCTAATGAATCATCCACATATAAGAATAAATAATAATATATGAGACGATTAAAAATCTTGGATGTTCATTAATAACATATAATATAATTTTTTGACAATAATTTCAATTTTACACGATCTTTCATAAAATTATACATGTGAATCAACCATGGAAATCATGTAAAGGAACACTTCTGAATGATGAAATTGTATATTACAACTGATAAAAAATTCCACGAATGAACTTAATAAATTTATAATAAATTAAATTAAATGTATAAATGTTCTAAATTAGTTAATTAATGGATTTAATTTCATTATTCAAGACATTAAGTACAAGTAAGGAACACTTTGGGACATAAAGTAAGGGTTTATCCCCGAATCTCTATTTTTTATTTGGGTAACACTGTATCTGTCTTTAACACAATGAAATTTTTATTTATTTTTATATACTCATTATAAATTCTGATTATATGTTCCAAAAATAATTTATTCACATTATTTCATCCTCAATTTCTTATAAATACATGATTTTATAAGCTTCCCTTCTAAATTCTTCCCGATATGCTATCTCGATTCCAGAGAACATCAAAGTTTCTTACCCATTTTCATGTACACTACATTATCTCTTTTAAGCCACTTTTATTTTTATAAAATCCATAATTTTATCATGGAAAACTCTCTTTGGTCATTTAATGTTATTCCTTGGTGTTTTTAAGACTCTTTAGTATTTTCCCTTAAACCACACTAAAGGGGATCATTTCTCATGTAACTTAAATACTATTTTTACATATTTTGAAGTTCAGCTAGAAATAATTTAATCCATGAGTATAATTTCATTATCCATACCTTTTCTTTTTTGGTATATACATGTTTATTGTCAAATTTCATAACAAATAGAAATTATTTTCTAAAATAACAATTCTTTCCAACGTAAAAAGATGTCTTTCTATTAATAAATAATCAATGATTTTATTAGAGTATTTTAATATATTTATACACCCCATATTGAATCTTATTATTAATTGGTATTGATATTTTATTAATTAATATACCAAATTTTATTAAATTGATTATGATATGTTTGATAGTGGATGTGCTACTTGGATACAATTAACCATATTACCCAGAATGATTAGTGATTATGATTACTGATTGGGGAAAGCTATTTAAATTATATGTGTATATATTGTTGAAGTTTAACCCCATTCATATGAAGAATAAATTGGTCTTGGTAAGTGATTTATGGGGCCCTCTATATCCCCTAGATGCATCAATAAGTCTCATGCGACAAACTAGATCGGGTTTTTACCCGCTTATGTATGATATCATGTCTGATGCTGTGATGGTGTGTTTATAAAGTACTACATTTTATTACCCTCATTATGATACTATTAATTGATATTAATTTTAATTAATTAACGAGTATAATATCCATGGGTATGTTTCATTCTACTGTGATTATTTTTAGGTAATTATTTAATCAGTATTTATTCCTAACATATTATCATCATGTTTATGTTTTAATGGAATGTGTTTTTAGTTATCCACCATGACTTATTATTTATGTTTGTTTATGATATATTCTACTATATTTGTTACACTTACTAATAATTTGATCTCACCCCTTTCTTATATATTATTATTTATCAGGATGTGAGGATGCATATTATGAATGATATGTACGAATAATCTTAGAGTTTAAGGGAATTTTTAATGATTTTTCTATGATGTATTTCATTTATAGTTTTAATTTAGAACATATATCTTTATATCCTTTTTCCAAAGATACTAAACTATTATGTTCATTGGAATGCAATCACTTGTTTATAGTACCCGTGTAATAATGTAAGGCTTTGGCTCTGAGCTATTGGGGTCGTGGTCTTTACAATTTTAAAATTAATTTTTATCACTTTCATAAAATTAATTTTATAAAACAATAATTCTTTTTTAAATAAACCTTTCAAAATTAACTTAGGATTAATTTTGGGGATTATTTTTTTAAAAATTCATTTTTTTGAGTACTGAAAAATACACAAATTTTTATTGAAAAACATCATTTAAATTTAATTTATTTATAAAGTTAAATTAAATTTTATATAGGTTTTAAATTAAAATATGTTAAATTATAAATCCTTTAATCCAATTTATTTTATTTGAATTAATTTTAAAATAATTTTTAATTTGAAAATATAATAAACTTTTGATCATTTTCACTTTAAAAACCTAATTTCTCACCGTGTCTACATTATTAATTTTAAGTTAAAAATTTCCACTTATTTAAATAAAATTTTGAAAAATGAAATAATTTTTTTAATTAAAATAATTTATATTATATAATAAGTTTAAATTAATTTTTGACCAAAATTATCAGTGAATGCAGTAAATATTAATTATTATAGTTAAGGAAAAAATTGGTTTACTTGGGTGCTAAAATAAAAAGATATGGGTAAAAATAACATATAAACTTGTCTAAAAATTATTTTATGGCCATATATTGATAATTAATCCTCTAATTTTCTATAATGGTTTATTTTTGACCCTTGGTATATATGAAAAATGTGGGATCAGTCAATAGTTTTCAAAAAAAAATGTGTCCTCTCCCCTACTTATAAAAGGCTACCCATATCCTCTCTTCTTACTACCATAATATTCTTTTGTTTCAGTCAATAACTACACAAATCACTTAACAAATTCCATACCATCATTCTAGAATCCTTATTTTTGACGTAAATCCAACAAAGGAAGGATTTTAATGAAAACCTAAGAAGGAAACCCAACGTTTATGGTTTGGCAGTTTATCTTAATGGATTGTGATCCCTGAGTTGGTCTTCTTGTATCTAGATCCCACTTATCCTCAATGTTATTTCATTTGAAAATGAAAAAACAATATTTGGATAAACAGGATACCCAATAAAGAGGTAATATTTATCAATGAGCGTTTTTGTTATATTTATTACTAAAAATAAGTCAATTATTATTATACAATACTTATATGATAACCTTAGTATCATATATATAATGAGATTTTTTTATATTAAGGGAATTAAATACAACTATCCCCACTTCCAAAAAATGGGTTATGAAGTCATTATTCGTGTGTACGGAGGACTTCCTCCTTGCGAACTGATGATGTTTGATTTTTCCATTAACACCTATCAAAATTGGAACTAGTGATGGATTTATTTTTTATATATGATATTTAGGATATTATTATGCTTTTAGTGTTATTATATAACACACACATTCATGTATTTAATTTTTTGTGAATATTATATCTTTTCTAGTGTGTACGGTGGACTACCACCTCATGAAGTGATGTGATTCACTCAATCATTACATGAAATGTATTAATGATGATTCTAATGTTCATAAGTGATATATATAAAATTAAAAATATTTTTGAATGATAGTATATCATATAAATTTATTTCATTCAATATAACAAGAAAATGTAAACAATGTTCAAGCATACCATGATCTACCTTCTCCTTGAGTGATTTATTTCTTTTTCTATCACTTAATTTTAAGGATTACTATAAATACATATATACTAAATATATATGATATTTAAATAATGGTTTTAATTTTGTAGACTATGGAAACATGATAAAAAATAAGGGGAAAAATATAGCAAACCAAAACATATATAAAAACAAAGTGGTAATTACCTAAAAAATAACTTTAACATGGATTTGTTAATAAATAGATAATAAAAGGTCATCCGAAAATAATATATGGTAAGAAATGTATAAATATTTTTCTTTAATAGATTTAAAAAAATCATATATTTATTATCCACTAGGTTTGAATGTGTATTATTTAAAGTCAAGACTTAAGTTAAGAGATTTCTAGTCCCTCTTTTATTTCAAGGAGACATATGCAAATTCACCACTTGTTACATTTTTGTGTTATTTATAATACCCCTTTGACATGTTATATCATGAATAACATTATTTTCATGATATTTAATGTTTTATTAGAATTTATTGTTTATTTAGGATTACGATTCAAAATATTACTAAATTGGTAATTAATTTTTCTCTCAATTTTGAATATTTGATACTTATACACATATATTGTTTTATGAGGTGTATATACAGAAACATATAAATATAATATCATGTATTTATTTATTATTATGATATTTTAAGTTTAATTTATTTTTAACCCTTTATGGGGATTATATTTTTATATAACCAAAGTGGTAATGATTTTAGGTTACAATATCATCATATATTTGGATTATTTATGACTCTGTTTCCAATTATCAAATCCTATGATCAATATATCCAGAAAATCAGGAATTTTATTCTCCTATGGTTATGTCATTAGAATAATTTTTTTCCCTTCATTTTCATCTTTTCTATTTACCAAAGTGTTGAAAATAAATTTATTTAATAAAAATAATCTTTTTGGTCAAAACACTTTTTTCTTCCAAAACCATGTTTTTAGGAAATGTTTTGAAAATTGTTTTATTATTAACCTATGTTTTTTAAAATAATTTTTTAACCATATTTATCTTTTTTTTAAATGTTTTGAAAAGAATATTAATGTCATTTTCTAAATAATTCCTATTTGTATTTTACTTAAAATGTGAAAGGAATAATTGTTTTAAATTGTATTGTTTGAATTAAACCTCTTTTCATCATAACCATTATTTTAATTAAGGATTAAATTATAAGATTCTAAGTTTATTTTCAAAGAAAAATATTTTCAAAATGTTTTATGTTTTAATATGTGTTTTTCAAACCATAATGAATATTTTCCTAAATAAATGTTTTAAATGAGTGATCACAATAATTCTTCATATAATATGACATCAGATGATGTTACATATTCCTTACTAGGGATAAGATTAAATGATAAAATTATTATTCTTTATCTTAATGAATTAAATTTATAATGGTATGATTTTTTTGAAACCTGTTTCTTTTCTAAGGGTTATACCATGAAACAATACTTATGAAACCTGGTTATTGATTATAGGTTATACTCGGATGAAATGTTGAAATGATTATAAAAACATTATATTTTATACAGGTTATGCTTTGATGAAATGTTTATGATTCCCATTTCATTTTCTTGGTAATGATATGATAAATATTACACGTTCTTATAGAACACATAAATATGGTTTTCATTATGTGATGGGTGGGACCGATATCTTTCTCCAATGCATTGGGTATGGATTTATATCACATTTTATAACAATGGGAAACATGTATATGGTCTTGATCCGATATGGGAAACAATTATGTCTTGATCCACAATGGGAAACAGGGTTGTCTTGATCAAATATGGGAAATAGTTGTGTCCTGATCTACAATTGGAAATAGGTGATGATTCTGGATTTATTATTTTTATGGTCTTGGTTGTTAACATTGACATATTAATTGGTTTTAAATATTTATGATGGTTCTACACTTTTATGAGAATAGATTATGGTTTATGACCAGTTTATGATGATTTTTTACCCTTATGGTCTATGTTTTCAGAAATGATAATGTTTTATGTCATGAATCATGTTTATGATCTATGAAAAGTAATATATGAAAATTTTAAGTCAGGTTCATGATCAAATACCCTTACGAATATCTTATTATTTAATATTATCAAAGATTGATATCTCTTGTGTTTACCTTTACAATGAATCTAAACTCACAATTTCTTATGTTTTCTTTCTATAGGGTATGAAGAAAGGTTTTAAGTAGGGTATTTCTATGTAGAGTACACAATGGGAATATATTTATGAGATACATGGATATATTTCACCAAATTATAATATAATATTACTAATATCCAAATACACTAAACTATATTATTCTTCAGGCATGTTTTTGTGTAATGTATTAAATATTCATCTAAAAAGTTACCATATCCATGTATGAATGGATTGGGCATCTATAGATTGTATTTGAGGATGTTTTTAGTTAAACATTGAAAACTATGATGTGAAAAATTATGTTAGATCACTAGGGTTATTTATAATGATATATCTAGTAATGTATCTATGGATTAGTTTATGGATGAGTGAAAGTAGAAGAAAATGTCCTGGAATTTTGGTAAAGGATAGAGCGTGTGGTTTCCATGAAATTACATCATTATCTCGATACTACAAGTGTATGTGTCTTTGGAACATATATACCTTTAAATAAAAACTCCAATAAAAATGTATTGAGATATAATTTATTAGGAATGATTGGACGACAACATGACTTGATGCACACCTTGTTTTACACCCTTGGGGGAAATGATTTGAAAATTAACTAATTATTTAAAAACCATTATGAATAATTTAAATAGAAGATGACTATAAATAACCAGGGAAAAACCTAATGTTTCATATATTAAAATTAGTTTCAAGATTTATAAATCATATACGTGATTTTTCATGATTTAGCAGTTTTGCACTATGATTACTGTTTCTCACACTATGATTTTGGGTTTAGTCAATTGATGTAACAACAAAGAATGATTTTAACCATGAATCAGATGGAAAATTCAGTGACTATATTAATCCAAATTATATGAGGAATGGAGATAAATATATTATGATTATTCCTAATAATCTATCATGATATATGACTAAAAATGTGAACTTCAATGAGATTCCTAAAACATTGAATAAGATGAAGAGGATTTTTTTTGAATGTTTGTTTTCTATTAAACATAGATGAAAGAATAAGTTTCTTCTAACATGTGAAGATGGTGGGAAGAAGAACATGAAGGAATATATCAAATGGAGGGGAAGATGTTATCTGTATGGATAAAAGGTCATAGAGTGAAAAAATTTCAGGGGGATCAATTTTTATGTGTGGGGAACATGAACATTACCCCACTCAATTCCCTAACATACGAATTAACTTCTAAAATAAGGAATTAAATATTCCATGAAAATAATCAAAATGAAATGATTTAATTATTTATGTATTTGGATTCAGGAATTATGTTTTTTGTATTTTGAAATATAAAAGGACTTTTCAGTTTACGTTTTTCATTAAGGATTTGAAAGAAAATTTTGAAAGATGCTTATGACCTAGAAAAGTGATTTAATGGAAAGGTTAATATTTTTATTAAGGGAAAGATAACCGTTAATATGATCCTGGTGTTTATATAATGATATTGGGATTAATATATCATAGATTTGGATATTGTAAATTGGATAGTATTGATGAACTTATACTGATTAATGATTTGTGAAAAAAGTGATTTATGCTATCATTGATGGAGTTTAAAACATTATTGGATTTAAATAATATGTCCAAAAATATATGTATTATTTAAGGAAAAATGAGTAATATATGTTTTCAATTAGGTTTTCTGGTAATTTAGATCATTACCATGTTTCATGAGAATATTTAAATAAGGTATTCAAATGTTTGGTATGTGACAATTAAGAGCTACTTCATGTTTTTAGGGGACTAATGATAAGATCATATTGGGAATATAGTGACCTTCTTTATAAATCTTTGGATTTTAATATTTGTGAATGATTATAAGGTTAACCATTTAAGATATAGTTTATAAAAATCTTTCTAAGATGTTTTAAGGATTAACATATTACTTTACCATATGATGATTTATCCATATTTGATAACTAGTGCTATCTTTTTTAACTAATGATATAATTAATGTATTATCATTGTTTGATGGATATTATTTTGTGATTTAATCATGGAAAATGCTTCTCTAAGGGTAAGATATGAAGTGTAAATTGATAAAGAACCCACCAAATGATTAAATTATGCCTATGAAATAAAAATATATCAAGTAAGTACATTTTGATATGTTCTCATTCTAGATAGAAAATGAATTCTTCAACTTCAGAAAAAGTATCTTGAAAAAAATATAATCTTAGTACAATAATTTTTAATGAATCGAATGGTCCTTTAAATCAACACAGATTTATGGTTTTTTTATCTTTAACATTCTATATGTCACCCAATTTTTTGTTATCAATGTTCGATATCACTCTACATCAACATTTGGGTGTTATTTTTCTAATCTATGTCCATGTTTTGACTTAAAACTTATGTTATCTAATATAGAAACCTAATTATGAGATACTTTGTTTAACTATAATGTTTTTAAAGTTTTATTTTTAAAGTAATTTTTGTTATTAATTTGTATGATCTGGGTTTCTATGAAGTATTTTTTTAATGTTAATAATTTTATTATTGAGATTAATTTTTAGAGTTAAAATCATTTTAAGGTGAGAATAATGTAACACCCTATGATTTTTTGAAATATTTTTTTAAATAAAATTAATAATTTTATTTTTTTTGGGTTACAATCAACATTGTGTTTTTATTAAATTATAAAAAAAATTTATTTTATCTTTCATTACATGAAACATTGGGTTTATATTATGGTATAAGAAACCATTAGTTTAGATTGCATCACAGAAAACAATGATTTTAGCTTATGTTACCCACAACACTGAGTTAAAATAAAATATATCATATTATTAATTTATTTTTATTTAATATGATAGTTGAAACCAATCGATTATAATGGATGTTATGAATAATATTAGTTAAATTAGGAAAATATATGGTTTACACATGTATATAAAATAAATTCTTTGGTGGCCAATTAATTAAAAAAATGAAAACAAAAACTATTTGAAAATAATGGAAATATTTTTATTCAAGTTGTATTTTTATGAAAACAAATGTACATTACCTAAATTAATTAAAAAAAGAGACTTTTAGAAAATTATTTTAATAAAATTTATATAGTATACTTCTAATAAACTAATTAACATTAATCTTATGTGTTTTGAGATAAGATATAAGAATAATTCTAATTTGATCCTTAAAAATATTTTTTTCAAAGTAGTTATGTCACCTTTGGTGCACCTATTTTATTTTTTTATCCATGTTTTAGAAAATTAATTTGATAAAATATAAAAATTTAAAACATAAATTAAATTTTTTATTATGATTAGTTTTTTGTATATTTCAAAAAAGTTTAATTTTTTTGGTGAATAGTGAAAAAATCATATTTTAATTGAAAACTGCCATTTCATTTAATTTATTTATAAAGTTAAATTGTATTTAAATTTGTTTTAAATTAAAAATAGTTCAATTATAAGCCAATTAATCCCATTTAGGTGATTGGAATAAATCTCATATTTTTTTGATATGAAACCTTTGTAAACATTTGAAAATTTTCTCTTTAAAAACTAGCTTTCTCATCACGTTTGAGGGAATAATTTTTAATTATATTCTTCCTCTTACATAAATGAAATTTTTATAAATGGATTCCATATTTATAACAACAATAATTTATATTATATAATAAGGTCAAATTATTTTCTGACAATAATGAATAGTGAATGTAGTAAAAATTAATTACCATGGTTAAAGTAAAAATGAGTATAATTGAGGGTAAAACTAAGCATATAATGGTAATAATAACCTATAAACATGTATAAAAACTAATTTATTGACATATTTAAACCATTCCGCCTATAAGGTTTGTTATTGGGCCATATTGGACCCCTATTACATATTAATAATGTGGGAGAACTCAATTATTTTAAAATATACCTTGTGTGTCCTCTCCCCCACTTATAAAAGGACACCCCATATCAATACTATTGATGATATTTAAAATTTAGTGTGATGTAATGAATTATTGGGGATTTGGATTCAAAATATTACTAAAGCAGTAAGGGTTTTTTGTCTCGATTTTCATTCTTTGTGACTTATACACCTATCTTCTTTTATAAGGTGTATATACAGACCCTTTGATATACAATATCTTGGATTTATTTATTCTCATTATATTTTAAGTATCATTTAATGTTTTCCCCTAATAGGGATTATGTTTCAATGTTACCAAAGTGGTTATTATTTTATATAAAACTACCATTATATATTTGGATGATTTATGACCATGTTTTTGATGATTAAATATTATGATCCATATCTTACGAAAATCATGAATTTTATTATCCGTTGGTTATGTCATGAGAATAAATATGTTCCCTTCATTTTCCTCTATTTATGCACAAACGATTTCAAAAATAGTATTTTTATGAAAAATCATCTTTTTGGTTAAAAACCCTTTTTAATTAAAAAAATATTTTCTAGAAATTTTTTTAAATATGTTTTATCATTCTCATTTTATTTTTAAAATTCATTTTACGCATTATTAACTTTTTATTATTTTTTGAATAGAATCTTCATGAAATTTTCAGGTTAATACCCATTTAGATTTTATCAAAAAAATTAAAGGAATTTTTGTTTTAAAGTATATGATATGAATTTTTTTTCTTGAACAATATTTAATTTAAATCTTCATTCATAAGAATTCAGGGTTATTTAAAAAAAATACAGTTTGAAATTTTTTTATGTTTTATAAAGTGTTTTTCAAAGAGGAAAGGATATTTTCATCAAGAATTTTTTTTAAATGATCGTTCAAAATCATTTTCCATATAAGATGAAATTTGTTGATGTTTTCTATTTATTATTGGGGATATGATCCAAGTATTAATTTCTTATTATTATTTTGAATGTTTTATGGTTAACCTATCTCTATTCCATGGGTCATACCTTGAAAAAATTCATATGAACCCTACTTTTTTTATATGGGATATTATATGATAAAATGATGAAGTGGTTTTGAAACCTGTCTCTTTTCTACACATGATGATATGGTGATGTGTTTATTAAACCCATTTAATTTCATGGGTTAATATATGATGATTTTTTTATGATTTTGTGGCTCACATAAATATGGATTTAATAATGTGGTGAGTGGGACCTATATCTCAATCTAATTCATTAGGTAAATATTTATATCTCATGATATAATAGTGGGAAAAAAGTTTATGGGCTTGATCCACTTTTGGAAATAGGTGTGTCGTAATACACTATGTGAAACAAGTGTATCCAGATCTACTATGGGAACCATGTGCGTCCTGATCCCTATTTGGAAATAGGTGATGTGTCAGGAAATAGTATGTGGATATTATTGGTAGTTAAACTTGAAATATAAAATATATTTCAATATTTATGATGGTACCACACTATTATGAGATTATATTATGGTTCGTGATTGATTTATGATGGTTCATCACTATTATAGGACATGTTTTTATAAAGGATAAAATTTTATTCCATGAATCATGTTTAGGATCTATGAAAGGTTGGGTATAAAATTTTTAAGTCATGATAATGATCATGTATCCTTAGGATTATAATATGCTTTCATATAATATTAGACTGATATCCCTTATGTTTTCCCTTACTGAGCATCTATGCTGAACTATCCCAATGTTTTCTTTCCATAAGATATGAAGAAAAGTTTTAAGTAGGGTATGTTTATAAAGAGTACACAATAGAAAGATATTTATTGGATTCACTTAATATATTTCAACAAATTAGAATATTTTGTTCCTAATCTTCAAATATATGAAACTATTATGGTCCTCAGGCATGTGTTTGTGTAATGTATAGAATATTCATCTAAAAAGTTGTAATATCCATGTATGAAAAACATAGGATGATATAAATAGATTATGTCTATAAATTTTAAACACATATTAGAATTTTTTAAATATTGCATAAGATAATAAAAAAATATTCACACATAATCATAGAATATCAATGATGACGAAGAAATAATATAAATCAATAAAAATAAACTATGTTACGATATTATTTACAATATGGTAACTCCTAAATCAAATCCCTTTCGGATAAATAATTCACATAGAAACTTAAACTAAAATAAATTATTAATTAATCATAATACTCTTGTTTTAAATGGTATTATTTACACCACATAAAATAAATTATGTCCATAACATTACAATATTCCTCAACGAATAGAAATTAAGATAAATTCCCTTACGTCATGATTCATTTTGGTTGAACATGCTTTAACCTATTATATAACGGTTTTTATAATAATATTAATGTATAAAAAAATATTATTTATATTTATAACGTTATATATGATCCTTTTATAATATATTATCAACTTTTCATTAATAATATTTTATTTGTTTTCATTTTTTTTTGGTGTTAATAGCCTTGTTTTCTCATTTGTGCTTTGTCATGAATGTTCCAATTCTTATACATATTATATAGTTTCATCATAAAAATAATAAAAATAATTCAATATTTTTTATATTTTTACATCAATTATAGTTTTTCAACCGATAATGCAATATGGTTTTGAAAAATGATGTATGATACCACTATAGTGATGGTATACCATACGTACGCATGAGTAACATTTCTATTTTTCATCAATCATATTGGAAAACATGTATGAAATATTTTACCTTTAAAAAATTATAATAATTTTATAAATACCATATTATTTCTTTAAATATAATTATATATATATCATCCATGTGGTGCGGTGATAAAATCATATTCACATTTCATTGAGAAGACATTAGTACACACGTACAAGAACAATGTTATTATCTTTAAGTGAGTGAAAAGGTAACAAATAAAATTATATATTATCTTTAAATAATGATAAAATGTAATTAATATCATAATTATTTAATTTATATAACCTATTTTCATTAAATTTATCTTTATTACCTTTAATGTAAAGCAATGGTGAAAAACGAATCACTCTACTTTGCGAGGCGGTAGTCCACCATACACACAAGTGATATTTTCATATCCCCTATGGAATGAAAAGTAAAAATTTATATATTATATAATGACTAAATAGTTATAATTATGCAATAAATATTATATATATACCTTATATTTATCATTATATCCAACCTGGATAGGTGGTAATGGAAAAAAATAACCTTATTTTACGAGGTGGTAGTCCATCGTACACACGAATGATGATTTCATAACCCATTTGATGAAATAGGGGAATGTTTTATGTAATTAAGTAAAGAAAAAAATATAGGTAAATTTAATATTTTTATTTATTATATCATCATGGTTTAATATTAATTTAAGGCAGTGGAGATAGAAATAAAATAAAAATGCTTGATGAAGAATGTAACCTCATCCTTGGGTAACCTCCTTAGGATTGCACCAAAAGCCTTTTAAGGATAGATATATTACCAAAATATATATTATAAGAAGATTGGATGGAATATTGGAAGTTATTTGGGCATTTATTATCCAAAACAAAAGGGTTTTATGGTGTAAGGAGGGTAGGAGAGGGGGTGCCCTTTTAAAAGTGATGTGATTGTCAGACTTGTAATATTTGAAAATTAAAAGATGAAGCCATGCTTTTCACATTTAAAAAGGATCTAAAATAGAGTATTTTAGATATTTAGAAATTATATTGTCAAAATATATCAATAAAATATATTTTATACAAGTTTTTAATCCATTTTTACCATTATCTTTTTATATGAAGCCCCAATAAATCGATTTTGACCATAATCACGGTAAATAATTTTTACTCTTTTCACTATTAAGTTTTGTAATAATTTTTTTAATTATTTGAAAATATAAATATTTCATATTCCAAATAATTAATACATTTTTCAAATTACATTCATATAATTTAAAAAATATTAATTAAAATTAATCTCACAGACGTGACAAAAAAGCATGTTTTCATAGAGAAAATGTTCTAATGATTACAATGTTTTTATATAAAAATACCATATAAAAATATTCTAATGAACTAAATTGGATTAATAGTTATATAATTGAAATAATTTTACATTTAAAAAATATTATATATAATTTAACTATATAAATAATTAAAAAAATTGTTTTCAATTAAAATTTAGAATTTTTCACTATTCATCAATAAATAAAACTTTAAATAAAAATTATTAAAATTTACACTAAAGTGATTTTGATTTGATGTTTAGAAAATTGAATATTATTTCTTTCAAATAAAATTTATAAAACATTTAAAAACTAATTTTCAGTTATTTTTGCAAAGAGAAACAAAATATTCTTTTAGAAAAATATAGTTTTTAGAAAACTGTACTTTTTTTAATTGATTATATATATATAATCAATAGATTAAAATAATATTCATAATTTATTTATTATTATTCTTAAAATATAACTAATGGATATGTTATAATGGTATATTACATTATGGTTCATTTAGACTCTAGGTTTCATGTTCCGCAAGATATCAAAGAAATTAAATTTAAGAAATATATTTCATGAGTTATTTAAGCATGGTATTTCAAGTTTAATACTCTATTGAATACAATTTACATATTTAATAATTTTTGTGTGTTACATTATTCCCACCTTAAATATATTTTTTCCTCTCAATTTAATCTTTATTCTGGTAATTATGGGAGTGATATTTGAAAATTATTTATTTTTGAAAATCCACATATTAAAAATAGTTAATAAAACATACACCTAATACGAGACAAGGGGAAGTACAAAGGTCATATGGATTAATAAATAAATAGTTTTTTAAGTAGGATAAAATTGGTGGAAACTAATGATATGGACGTGGAATAAAAGAATAAATAGTTATATAGAATGATAGTGGTCATTCATCACAATAAAGTGAATAATCAATGGAAAGTTAAGGACCTAAAAAACATAAATCAATGATGATTTAAAACAAAATATTATTCATCATATATGAATCTAATATGATAATATTTTTTTTTCAATATCATTTTCATAAAGTTTATGAATTCATTTTCTATCTTATAATATAAGGAAATAAACTTACTTGATTAATTTATATTTCATAAGAATAATGTATTCTTTTTAATATGATTCAATAAATTTTATATTCATTACTTACTCCAAGAAATGATTACCCAAAAATGAATTTTTTACTCCTGAAGAACTAACATTAACTTTGAACAAATCATAAGATCAATAAAATGATGAAAAGTATTTCTTTATGTCACTTACTATTTTCCAAATCCTATATAGTTATAAAAAATATCCCAATATAATACATTAATATTTGAACCACAATAGTAATAACACTAGTTCATCATTATTATTTTATCATAAAATAATTTAACTAAAAAAACATATTAACCAGAACATCATGTAGGTCAGTGGCTGTAACAAAACCCTTAATGTCTTTTGATATATGGATCAATCCCCTCAGCCTTTTCGAACATGATGGGTTTTCACTTGGTATACGAGTTAAATGTTTCCAAAACGATGTTAATATAATTCCTATAACATCCCTACAAGTGTAATAACCCATAATTACCTCAATATCAATGATTAGAAAAATACTAAAGGTAACCATTACCTTTAAAATTATTGTTATAATGATCAAGGGAATTATTTATTAAATTATATTTTTACAAAAAAATTAGTAAACCAATGGGTTGTAATCCCATAAATGCTTTCAAAAAATATCCTAAATATTTGTGAACTACCGTCAAATTAAACTTGGTGTTTAAGACATCAACTTATGATCAACCTTAAACTCATAACCCTTGACAATATGCATAACTCTTATGTTAATTAACCCATATATACTTCTTAAATCTTACACAATCTTAGATGTTGCATGATTATTATAACAAAAAACTATGGGTAAAAAGTAAATTCTATTATTTAATTATTTAATCGCAATACATACATAATTCATCCATTTTATTTCAATATAGATCATTCCTTGGATTAGTGGTTAACCTCTAGAAGAGGGAATTGAATCAGATAATTTCCAGGTTCCCCACATTTAAGAAAATAAAATAAAAATGGATCCCTACGTTGAAATTTATTTCAATCCATCTTACTATTAGTTTTTTCTCCTAAATTGCTTACTTTATGACCTTATTTTTCACACACAAAACATTATCCTATTCATATGAGACACCTTATTTTCGATCTATGTCACGTTATTTTTGACCTATGTCATTTTTTTCATCATCTATTCAAATCCTTCAGAATGCTTTTAAAAGAAAATGTGGTTTATCTAAAGCATGTCCCATGGGAGTGTCAAACTAGGTGTGTTGTATGGACCATTTTTGTGCCCCAAGTGATTATCAGGTCAATCCCATTGAACCTTTTTTAGATTTATCACCCCTTGGTACATATATTCCAGAACTACATCCACTTGTATAATCTATATAGGGATATATTATAAGGCCCCGACCTTAAACATTACATTATCTTTAATTAAGTTAATAATTCACAATGAAAATCTATTCATGTTTAGAGTTGTAGAGAATTAGGCTATAACTATTACAATACATCTAAAATATTAAACACTTGACACTTCTACTCAGTATCCATTTTTTTCTTAAAATAAAAACTCTTAAAATAAAACAAGAATTATTTTCATGATATAAATCTTCCTTACTTCTTCCTTTCTCTTAACCATCCTTATACCCTGTAAAAAACATTTCCAAAACTTGGGATGAGCTTAAAATGCTCAGTAAGGATTATAAAATGAATAAATAAATCATTAGACCATTAATACAAACAAAACATAAGCTCTTTAACAAACCTATTGAAATCATAATATTTATGAATAACACATAGAAATCATAAATCATATTGGTAACATGTGTCATCCCAAATGTACTTACATTGTTTATTTCACAACTATGTAGGGAGTTACATTTGGAATAACCTTCACTGTATATTCACTAAATCTATTAAGAGAAACATTAATTTTTACCTCCATTACGCTACCTAATGCATTGGAGAGCTATCTCGAGATCACCTTCATATGTTTATCAAGGAACCACCCATATACGTAAACAATTCCCAAGAACCATAACATATTCACAACGCATAAAACAAACATAAATGAAAGATAACATTTCCACATTTCAATAAAAATATATCATTTAAATAAATTGACATAATAAATCCATTATAAAAACCATTTACAATACCAAAATATGTAAAGATTATATGGTATTTATTTTCTTTTTGAAAACATTATGACATGTTAAGGAAGCCAAATATCAAATAACGATCACGGTGGCAGAAAGGTCATTGTCACTGTGTATCATTAACCTGCTGCTTTCAGTCAAACTACTTTTATGTTACCTTTGTGTATGAAATCAACAATTATATCAAGAGAAGAGCTTTGTGGAGGAACCTATCTGAAATTTCTGACAGCATGGATATGTGATGGATCCTAGTGGGTGACTTCAACACAGACTTGAGGCCTACTGAAAAAACAGGAAGCAATTTCTGCAGAGCATCATCTAAGGACTTCTCCACTTGTATTGATAAGTGTAGGATGGCTGAAATACCAGTCTCAGGAGATGATTTCACATGGAACAAATACACTATTAATGGAAGGCAAGCGAGCAGGCTGGATAGGTGCCTTGTGTAAATGACTGAAAGGAATGATTTTATGGAAATCTCTGGCATGTCTTTATCCAGATTCCATTCTGACCATCATCCCTTACTGCTTGATTTTTGTTTCAGCAACATCAGATCTGCTCCCTTGCCATTTAAATTCAACAATGCCTGGTTAGTTGTACCAGGATACAGGGAAGTTGTAAAAGTGGCTTGGGAGGTTGCTGTACAGGGTAGTGCTATGCATATTTTGACTACCAAACTGAAAAATGTGACGATCAGAATTAAAGAGTGGAGAAAACAGTCATTCTCCAATTTGGAAACTGACATTATGGAAGCTGACTTTCACCTGGATAACTGTCAGCAAGCTAATATGCATCATGACATACCATCTCAAGAGGAGATACATGCGGCTGTAAAGCTTGATTCATTACTGGATCATAAGGATAACATTGCTCGATATCAGTCCAATGATAGATGGTTAATGGAAGGGGACAAAATCTCAAGATTTTTTCATTGTATTCACAAGGAAAAAAAGGTAAAGTAGTCTCTTAAGGTGCTACAGATTTATGGAAACATATTTACTACTGAGAATGAGATATACAGTGCTATGACTTGTTACTTTGAGAATATCTACTCTGAATCTAGGGATGATAATTCCAACAAGATCATTCAATGCATAAAGCCACATATTGATGACATCAAAAATAAAAAACTCACTGACATTCCTACATTCAAGGAGGTCCATTCTTCTCTATTTTCTTTAAATATGGATAGTGTCTCCGGTCCTGATGGCTTTACCAACAAATTCATTATGTTTTATTGGGATATAATCCAAAAAGAGGTGATTGATGCTGTGAAATAATTCTTCTATCATTCCTACATTCCTTTTGGGATGGACTCCAATTTCACTACATTTATTCCAAATAAGGATAGTGCTTTGGATATTAAGGATTTCAGGCCTATTACCATTGGGAACTCGATTCCTAATGTTATCAGTAAAGTCATTTCTTTACGGTTAGGTGATATTTCTAATCATCTTATTTCTTCTAATCAGTTTGGTTTTTTTCCCGGTAGGAATATCCAGAATTTCCTCTTTACAACTTCAGAGTGTGGTAATATCATGAGAAGGAAAGTCTAAGATGGTCATATGTCCTTGTAGATTGACATTTCTAAGGCCTTTGACATAATAAGGTGGGACTTTATTTTCAATGTTCTTAAAATGCATGGCTTTTCACGGAAATTCATTGGTTTGATCTTTGCAATTTTGAAAAGTGCTAGCCTCTCGATTCTGATCAATGGATCCCCTTGGGGCTTCTTTCGATGTTCTAGAGGGGCCAGGCAGGGTGACCCACTTTCTGGGCTACTTTTTTCCATTTCTGACGATTACTTGAGTGTCTGTTTGAATAATAATGTCAATAATGGGCTATATCAGAGGATGAGAGCTGGTTGGAATTGTCTTACAACCTCTCACTTGTTATATGCTGATGATATCCTCTTATTCTCTAAGTCTGATTAGAAAACTATCTATTGCATCAAGAATCTCTTTGCACATTATGAGGAAGTGGCAGGTCAGGTCATTAGCTAGGGGAAGTATTTTGTTGTCTTTGGGGAAGTTATTCGAACATAGAAGCAGATAAGAGTTTCTAGCAGGCTTGGTGTGAAGATAGGTAGTTTTCCCTTCAGTTATCTTGGACTGCCTCTGTTTTGGGGGAGGGTAAAAAGGGTATATCTAGAGGAGATAGCTATAAAAATCACTAACCAGCTAGCTAGCTGGAAGGGGAAAACCATATCCCAAGCTGGGAGAGTATGTTTGGTCAACTCTGTAATCACTTCAATGTTTTTTTATTCGTTCTCATTATATAAGTGGCCTATAACTTTATTAAAGGAGTTAAGTGGGATGATACACAACTTTATATGGACTGGCTCTATTAATCAGAGGAAACCTGTCACGGTGGCATGGAACGAATATATCAAGTCGGTGGACATTGGTGGGATGGGGGTGAAAGATGTTATGATTTTTAATGATGCTATGATTATGAACTTTACATGGAGACTTATAAATGGAGATAAATCCTTGGAATTCATGAACAACAGGTTTACTCACAGGCTTCATAATCATAGTGATGCTTACCTGAAGTCCTCTTTGTGGACCTCTATCAAGAGTACCTATTCTCAACTCATGTCACAATCCAAATGGCTGGTATATATCAATTATTCTTTGAGCTGCTGTAATACTTTATGGCTTTCTTCTCCCCTTATGGAATTCATTGATATTCCATCATCTTGGTGGCAAATGTCTATATGTGACATGCAGAGGAATGCTGATGTTATGACTATTATACCTAGTAACTTTTTTGTGGAAATTACAAATTATGACTATGCTGATCATGACATTCTTGTTTGGAAACCTGCGTTAAATGGACTTTTCTTAAGTCGTGATTTTTATAAGCTGGAATGTGGTACTACATCTAATATACCATCATGGTTCAAAGGAATTCGCAAGACCTTTATTTCTCCAAATAACATTCTGCTGATTTGGAGAATCTGGAAGAAAAGGTTACCAATTCAGTCTTCCCTTCAACTTATCGGTGTACACCTTGCCTCGGTGTGTCCTATTTTCTTGAGTAATGAAGAATCTGCCATCCTTTTGATCCTTGAATTTCCTCTTGCTGTGCGATTATGGCTGTATTTACAGTCCATTTTCACTGCTGTTTCACCTTCTATTCGGTTGATACATTCTTCAACTCGGTGCTTCAAATAGAAGCAAATGAGCAAGTGAAATCCTTCTCACTGCTGCTACTGTTTCGGGGTTTTCATACATCTGGAGAGCTCGCAATAATGTGGTCTTTAATAATGGCAACCCCATGTTTAAGGAAGGTGTTTTGTTTATTCACTGAAGCATCCAGATTTCTTCGGCACATCAATATGGAAGCATGAACAATGATATTTCTGACTTTATAATTTTGAAGACTCTTGGTGTAAGTGGAAGGGAGAGGCGACCGTGTGTGATGAAGTACATCATATGGATCCCACCAATCCGTGATTGGTTGAAGGTCAAAGTGGACGGAGCAGACCATGGTGCACCAGGCCTGGCTAGCTATGGTGGAGTTTTTCGGACTTTCCGGGGCTTTGTGAAAGGTGGCTACTTTCATTACATTGGGACTAGGCATGCGATTGAAGCAGAAATTTGGGTGATTATAAAAGCAATCAGGTATTCGGTCCGATATGGATGGCGAAAGTTACGGCTCGAGTCAGATTCCTCTGTTGCTGTGCAGATCCTGAAGGATCGGTCCAGGAATGTCCCATGGAGAATGCTACCTGCATGGATAAAGTGTCTCAAGCTTGTTTAGAGGATTTTTCATGATGTCTCACATGTCTACAGAGAGGTAAATCCGGTTGCTGATGCTCTTTCTAAAAGAGAAATTATGGAGGTCAGTTCCAGCTGGTCTTTTGTGTTACCCAGTTATTGCAATGGCCTAGTGCATGATGATAGTGCTGGTGTTGTTTATACGAGGCTTTGTAAGGCTCCACTTCTTTGAGCTGTACTCTGTTGTTTATCACCTTTTTATTAATAATTTGGTGGGAGAAGGATTTTTCTGTCTCTCGGACTTTTTGTCTAAATATGTAGTATATATATGTATTTAAAATAGTACATAACATTTGGAGATAAGAAATGAAATGCATCGTTCATGGAGACGGTAAGCCATACGTACGCATGAACGCTACTTTAATTTATATTTCATGTTTAATGGAATGAAAATTAATGATACATAGGTAAATTATAATTATATTATAATATCATATATAATTTCAGTAACTTAATCCTTTATATGTTCCAGGTATTTCATGAACGAGTCACATCACTTTGGGGCGCGATAGTCCGCACTTCCTCAAATAAATTATCATATTTACCTATTATGGAAACAATAAAGGTATGATATAAATGAAAAATACAGAAGAATATAGAATATATAAATATATTATATGTCAAATATAAATATAGTTCCATTTTAATTGACTCCATAATAGGCGGTAGGAGATAATTGAACAATCATCATTTCATGATGCAGTAGTTCACCGTCCACAAAAACAGTATGTTTGTATCCATTATATTGAGGTCTGTGGAAGTGTAGTTAGAATACATCTCATAAAAACATCCTAGAATATTTAGGATACTTTTTTTGTTATAAAATAATGGAATAAAGAGATTTTAGGGGGTTGGAGAAGGAAAGTAAAATAAAAGATTATGAGAGAAGACGTTACCATTAAATTGGGTAACTCACTTTGGTTTGAACCAAAATGCTTCCTTGAAGTGCCTTATGACTAAGTTATGTCTTCTAGGTGGAATAGAGGAATGTTAGTAGATTATTTGGCCAGATTTATTATGAGCCAATGGGGCTTGAGAAGTGTGAGTAAGGGTTATAGGTGATGGATTTTTTTAAGGGGGGGGGGGAAGGGACTCTTTAGGAAAGTTTGAAAATATTATATTATTATAAACTGAATTTCGAATTCAAAAGGTCCCCAACTAATTTAATTAAAATATATGGTGAGAATTGATAGAAATCATCCCAGAAAATTTGTTTATACAAGTTTATGTTATAAAATCAACTTTATCTTTCAGCTTTAACCTTTAGTTAAATAATTTATCTTTTACCATGTCCTCTTGTATATCCCCAAACATGGTTAATATATTTACTACAAAATGTCAAGAGACCCAAAAATGGATCATTAATGAAATTAGTAACATCATATATATCAATTTACTACATCTTAGATTTTTTGAATTATTTAATAATTTAATAATATATTGATTGATTTAAAAACTCTTTTTTGTCAGTTTTAATACTATTCATATCATGACTTTTAAAAAATTAAAAAATACTTGATTCTCTTGAAAAAACGTCATTAATTCAAAAAATACAAGTAATAATTATCTCTAAATATCATGTATGAGATAAATATTTTTATGATAAATTTATTTTATTATTTATAATCTCATTTATTTTAATCTATCATTAATAATGTAAACACAACATCACTATTGTGTCATAAATAACATTATTTATATATTGCCTAAATATTATAAAGAAAATACCATGATGTAGTAAATCTTTTTATATTTCTATTGAATATTTAAATTCAAAATTGTTACTTATATAACCCATTATAAAAATTGTTTTACTAAGAGATATATGTTTATGTGACATTTTTCTTAACATTAAATTAATTTTTCTAAAGTGTCATTATTACATAAAAGTGGTTCCATTAGGCACCAAAACTGACCCAAGGGTTACCATGGTCGGAAATGTATCAGCCTATAATATTAGGACATGTTTTAGGGTAATTTATTATTATTATAATATTCATGTTACCATTATTTACCAGATTTACCTTTTTACCATGGTAAAGAAAATATTTACTGTAGTTACTATTCATAATTTCTAAAAATAGAAGTCACATATTAATACAATTTTGACCTCTTGTTTCCAAATATGGAATATTTTTTTCCAAATTCAAAACAAATAAGTTACAGAAATTAATTTAAAATTAATTCCCATTTTCAATATAAAAAAACATGTTTTTAAGAAATAATTACTACTTAATGATTGACATTTGTTTATGCCCAATTTCAAAGTAAAATTATTTTCAATTACCCAAATTGAATTAAATGAAAAAAAATATAATCTAATTAAAATTTAAAACCAATTAAAAATATAATATACACATATAACTAAATTAGATTGAAAGGTAGTTTTGAATTAAAATGCAGTATTTTCACTATTCATTAAAAAATGAACATAATCATAAAAATAATAAACATTCAACCAATGTAAATTTTGATGTCCTGATTCTAAAGAAAAACTATATTCATTCAAATATAACATATAAAAGTGACAAAAACTAGATTTAAAAAAGTTTTTCCATCAAAAGGTGGTAAATCATCTTTTTAAAGAATATTAGAGTATTTCATGCGTAAAATTGGATCCATTCTTAATTTAAACGTATAATTTTTTTTGGATAAATGTAAAGACATTTAAAAAATAGGTATAATAATATTTTAGTTAGTTCTGGTCATTCCCGCCAATACAACGAAAAGGCATTAACTACCATTTAAAATAATATTATATTATTATTTTTCAGTATCACATAGCCTTGTGTGCAACATGTGATTTCAAAGAAACCCATTATTCCGTGTCAGGTACATTATCGAACATAACATCCCCTTTAAAGTAAAATTAATATTTAATTAAAAAATATTAATAAATATGATAATTTCATATTCTTTATTTACCTGGGATGTTACATCCTTCCCCCATTTTTGGAATTGCATCCTCACAATTTTAATATTGGTCTAGGAAACTTCATTAAAAGTCCCAAATCCGTAAAAGAGTCAATAAAACTATCACTTTATAAGAAATAAAGAGAAGAACAAAGGTTACCTGGGATAACACATATTAGGATTCCATGTATGAAAACACGTATTTAGAGGAGAAACTAAGTTTCATGTTCTGAAGGAGAGTGATAGAAAACATGACTAAGGGAAATTTAACAACAAGAAACCCAGAAACATGTGAGAGGTTAAATGGTCTTTGATTCCCCAATAGGAAATGTAAACGGACAATGTTTTTTTGGATTTTTGTTCCCTTTCCAAATGTTGGAGAATTTATTTATGTGATTGAATAAGAAAATTATGAAATATACATGCATTTCATGTAGAGTTTTCTGTTTTAATAGATTTCTAAAAAAACTCATATTTTCTCTATATAATTAGTATTTCAGATGACTTGGTCACACCTGAAGCACTAGAATCAACTTATAGATAATAACATAATCAACAAATGATGAACTATATATTCCCCCATCTTTGAATATTAACCAAAATGGTCAGTACAATATAGATAATCCCCCCAAAGGATAATATTTTATTAAAATAAATACTTATATTAATCTCCAAAATTGAACAAACAATACCCAAAGTTCAACAAAGACCATTCAATACAAAATTTTAATTAAAAAAATTCTTTATGATTATCCAACTAAGATTGAAACACAATACTCAGAAGGATCATATCACATAGTCTTTGAAAAAAATCATAACATTTATCTCCAAATAACATCAGTTACTCTTAATGTCTCATACTAAAAATTAATTAACCAAATTACATATTCTCTATGATAGGATAATCATTTCGATAAATAACCCAATCTCCATATTTCCACAATAAAAACATACATTCTTCCAAAAAAAAATTTAACTATTACTGTACAAATGAAATCCCATAGTATTATATTTGTCATAGTCTTATAGTGTTCCCAAAGGATATAACATCTTCCAAAATAAATTTTATCAAATAATCACCAAATCATTTTCTTACACTAAGGATATCCATTTGATAAAACATAGGATCAAAAATAAAATTATTCCTGATCAACAAAATAATTTAACTAAAAAATAAGTCATAATAAATAGGGAATTCATTTAGTCTAGTGGTAGGCGATAAATCCCAATCACACATTAGTTGTGGGTTCGATTCCCACACCTTTTTCTGACGTGATAGGTTGTCACACACTCTATGTGTTGTCCTTTTTTATAAAACTCAAAAATTACCCTAACATATTTTATCCTAAAAGGTTATCTAATACCTTTTATTTTGCATCCCAAAATGTAATAACCATTTATCACCTAAAAAAGATAATATGAACCACTAATGTTATCCATAGTGTCCACACAAGAAGAGATAATTCGTTCTTAAATAACATTTTCACAAATCAAACTTTAGGGTTAAAAATACTAGAAAAAGTCTTCTAATTTAATCCCATAATCAAAAGAGCCTTAAAACTTTGAAGCATTTCATCATCCTAAAATATACCATAACTCTTGAATCCCTTATATGAAAACCTCTTACTTATTCAAAATTTTTATTTAACCATTAACCATTCTTTTCCAACTTATTCTGTAATACATATTTCCTACAAAAAAAATCACGAATCATATCATAAGATTCAATAATTTTAAAATATCAGTTAAGAAATAATTCCTACCTTTAATAGGTCATTTTCAGTTTCCTCACCTTCAAATGGATTGGGATTAGGAATTGCTAAACATATATTTGTATAATCCTGCTGATGCCATCCCTGAACCTTCATAGTAGGATATCTATTTATACAATGACCATTCACAACACATTTAAAACATTCAATTGATACATAGGATAGAAATTATTTATTTTTCCTCTAGTAAACTGGACTCTTCCTTTTTCTATGGAATTTTCTTGTTTTATTACCTTCATGACCACATCTATAACATCTTCCTATCCCATTGAAGCATTTTCCTAGCTGTTTATTTCCATATCCTTAACACATATGTTTTTGAATATACTTACCTTTATGTTTATTACCTGAACTCCAATTGGCATTCATTTCTCGCATATATGATGCCTTATAAAAATCCTCGAGGTTTAGGTGCCCAATCATGACACCAGATAGTTGGTTGAGAATAACGAAAATAGTTTTCCTTCCAGCTCCCATTTCCTTTGGTTTCTTATTCAGAAAACCATCACAGTTTTATTCATATCCATTGTTAGTTTGGTTCCTTCTAGATCCATCTATTTACAAAAATGAAAATTTTCAGTGTGAGTATAGAAGTAATATAATCATATAATATCTTATGAGGATGGTAAACACTAATATTTACTTAATCATGTTATCTTAAACTGATTTAATTTATCTCAAATAACTATGAATTTTCTAATATTCTAACCATTATTGTTATGTCACTTATTCTTAAATAAAACCCTATAATCTATTGTTATCTAAAAATTTCTTTGATAACAACTATAAGGCCCCAACCATAAATATTAAATCATATTGAATTACATTAATAATCCTCATTGAGGATCTTTTCAAGTTTATAGTTTTAGAGAATTAGGTCATAACTATTATATTACATCTCAAGCGTTACAAATTAGAGACTTCTACTAAGTATCCATTTTTTTCATAAAATAAAAACTCATAAAAGAAAACAAGAATTATTTTTTTGATATAAATCTCCTTGAATTTTTCCATTTTCTGACCCTACCTTATAACCTATAAAAAACATTTCGAAAATGTGGGATGAGCATAAAAAGCTTAGTAAGGGTTATAAAATAATGAAATAAATTATTATTCCATAAATAATGAAAAAACATAAGATCATTAACACACCTCTTGAAATAATAATATTTATACAAAACACATAGAAATCATAAATCATAAAGGTAACTTGTGGCATCCCTATCATACTTACATTGTAGCTTTCACAGTTATATAGGGAGTTATGTTTGGAATACCCATCATAGTATATTCCCTAAATATATTAGGAGAAACATTAATGTTTACCTCCATCATGTTACCAAATGCATTTTAGAGGTATCTCGGGATCACCCACCCTAGATTTATCCCAGAACCAATCGTATACGTAAATAATGCCCAAAAACCATATCACAGTCACAACATATAAAACAAACATGAAGGAGAGATAAAATTTCAACATTTTAATTAAAATATACCAGTTAAATATATTAACATAATCAATCCATTATCAAAACCATTTCAGATACCAAACATGTAAAAATTTATATGGTATATATTTTCCTTTTAAAAAAATTACAGCTTGTTAAGGAAGCCAAATATCAAATAACAGTTGCGACGGCGGAATAGTCGTTGTCACCACGTACTTTAAATAAATTCTTTTATTGTTTAGTAAAACGCTACTTAGAAAAAGATTCCATTTAAATTAAATGAAATTTCAAAGGGGTTTATACCCCTTTTAAGAGAAATCTGTGTATAAATCAAAATATGCCTCATTGAAAAGAGATTGTGACGAAGTCCCTTACGTCGTGTCTGACATGTCTCGTTCTTTCCTTAAACTCGTGAATAATAAACTAAAATTAATTTATAATTTCTTAAAACCTTTTTATGTATATTATTACATTTATATTACTTATTACCACATTATAAACATTACATAATCATTTAAGTTAACAACGACCATTTTATCATTATTTGGTACATGAGTAAAAAATGAATTTCTTATAATTAAAAGATGTCCATGCAGTCAAAATTATATTATCTACAGAATGATATTTATGATTAAAATATAACATATATCATATATATCTAGTATATATATATATATATTTATAATAGTAAATAACATTTGGAGATAAGCAATGAAATGCACCGTTTATGGAGACGGTAAGCCATACGTACGCGTGCATGCTACTTTCATTTCTATTTCACATTTAATGGAATAAAAACATAATGATAAATAGGTATATTATAATTCCAGTATAATATCATATATGATTTCAGTAACTCCATCCTTTATACGTTCCATGTTTGGCATGAACAAGTCATATCACTTTAAGGGGGCGGTAGTCCGCACTGTCTCGAATGAAATTATCATATTTACCCATTTTGGAAACCATAATGATATGATATAAATGAAAATTACTAAAGAATAGAGATAATATAAATATAATAAATATCACATATAGATATAGTTTCTTCTTAATTACCACCATAAGAGGTGGTATGAGATAATTGAACAATCATCATTTCATGAGGTAGTAGTTCTCCGTCAACATAAATAGTATGTTAGTATCCATTTGATGGAGGTGTGTAGAAGTGTAGTTATAATACTTCTCATAACAACAACATAGTATATTGAGAATAGCTATATTTATATTATAATGGAATAAAAAGTGTTTAGGGGGCTGGATAAAGAAAATAAAAGAAAAGATCTTGAGAGAAGATGTTACCTTTAAATTTTGTATCTCCATTTGGATTAAATCCAATGGCTTTTTTTGAAGTGAATTATAACTAATTTATGGATTATAGGTAGAATAGAGGGATGTTTGGAGATTATTTAGTCAGATTTTGGATGATCCAATGGGGCTTGGGAGGTGTAAGAAAGGGTTAGAGTAGATGGATTTTTATTACGGGGAGGAGGGGCTCTTGAAGAATGTTTGAAAATATTATCTTATTATAAATTGAATTACGATTTAAAAAGGCCCAAAACTGATTTAATTATAATATAATGTGATTATTTTTCTAAATCCTCTCATAAAATTGGTCTTAGAAATGTTTAGGGAATAAAATTAACCTTATCTTTTAGCTTTAGCCTTTAGTTAACTAATTCAACTTTTACCATGTCTTCTTGTATATTCATACTATACTGTTAATATATTTTACTATAAAATTCCAAGACACCAAAAATAGTATCATAAAAGATGTTAGTAACATCATATATGATATAGATATGCATATTTGATTTTTATGATTATTTTATCATTTAATAAAATTTTTATTGTTTTAAAAAGTCTTTTATATTAATTTTAATACTATTCATATCATAACTTTAAAAAAAATTCAAACTAGCTTTATTCATTCAAAAAACATTAATTAATTAAAATATAGAATTTTTTAATTATATATAAAATTAGTGGATGACATAAATAGTTTCAAAATAAATTTATTTTAATATTTATAGTCATATTTTTTTAAATCATTCTATAAAAAGGTAAACACTACATCACCATTGTCTCAGAAATAAATTTATTTATATGATTTCTAAAAATTATAAACAAAACACCATGATGTAGAAAATATTTTTATCATTCTAATTACTATTTATAGTCAAAATTATCACTTATATACCTCATTATAAATTTTTTTACTAAGAGATATTTGTTTATGTAACATTTTCCATAACATTAAATTAATTTTTTTAAGTGTCATTTTCACTTACAAGTGGCTCAATGGTGTCCCAAAATTGATCCAAGGATGAACATGGTCGGAAATGTATCATCTAATAGGATTTGGAAAAGTTTTAAGGAAATTTAATATTTTTATAATATTATATTTTACCCTTATTTACGAGATTTACCCTTTAACCATGGTAAATAAAATATTTACTGTTGTTACTATTCCTAATGTCTAAAAATAAATGCTATCTATTTACAAAATTTGGACCTCCTGATTAAAAAAATTTAATCAATTTTTTCTAAATTCAAAACAGAAAAGTTGAAAAAATTAATTTAAAATTAATTCTCTTTGTAAAATCCAAAAAACACGTTTTTATGAAATAATAACTATCAATAGATTCACATTTGTTTATGTCCAATTTCAATGTGAAATTACTTCCAATAACCAAAATTGGATGAAAGAATAATAATATAATCTAATTAAACTTTAAAACCAATTAAAATAATAATTTACCCATATAAATAAATAGATTAAATTATATTTTTGAATTAAAATGCACTGTTTTTCACTATTAATTAAAAAATGAACATTATCAGAAAAATACCAAAATTTCACCCGAAAATGTTGATGTCCCGATTCTAAAAAAGAACTTTATTTTGTAAAATATAACATATAAAACTAAAAAATCTAAATTTAAATAGGGTTCTCCATCAAAATCCGGTAAATCGACCTTTTAAATAATATTTGAGTATTTCATGCTTAAAATTGGATGCATTATTATTTTAAGCCTCCAATATTTATTGGATATGTGTAAATACATTAAAAAAACATTTATAATAATATTTTAGTCAGTTCTATCCATTCCCTCCAATACAATGGTTAGGGATTAACTACCATTTAAAATAATTTTATATTATTATTTTGTAGTATGACACAGCCTTGCGTGCAACATGAGATTTCAGAGAATCCCATTATTGCGTGTCAGGTACACCATTGAACATAGCAACCAAATTAATGAAAAATTAATATGTAATTCGAAAATATTAATAAATATGAAAATTTCATATTCTTTATTTACCCAGGATGTTACATATATTCCTAGGAACAACCACAAAATATCATCCTTACCAAAACGTTAGGATGTTATTATTCACATGTCCTAAAAGTTTATCATATGGTTATAATACTATATCTATGTTTTATTAAATCTATTCTCCATTGTTTCTACTAAACGTTACTAGTACCAACTATAACGACCCTAACCCCAGTAGCATAGAGCTGGTGTCTACTTTCTTACATTGGAATAAGATATATCGAATCAAATCCCATCAAACTAAATAGTTTATTAGTCTTGGTAAACTAAATACATACATGGATCCCATATTACATTTTAAAACAAAAACTATAATATAATTTATTTTCCAAAATAACATTATTCCCTATGTCACGTCCTTTCACATCAATCATTTCAGGCTTCATGGAATATTATAGAAAGGAAACAAAATACGGATGATCTCAAATGATTAGTAAGGTTTAAGTACAATGGAGATATCCTGAATTAACAATCATAATCAATATTTAAAGGTAAAAATTTAATAATCATTACATTTAACAACTTGAATATCAAGATAAAATAAGGCAAAATAAATATAGAAGGTAAATAACTGAAAAAACATGCCATTTAATCAATAAACTAAGAATGAATTGAATCCATAGAAAATATCGCTGTAAAAATCACATGTACATTAATTATTTAACTCTTAATGAAGGAAATACTTAATTATTGGACGTCATGATCTCAGAAATCATAATACCTCTTCCATTAATACCTTTCATAAGATGGTTTAAAATGATAGGTAGAATCCAATTTAATGCTAGCTTAATGATTCACCTCCTTAGAATACAGATATATTTAGGGGATATATAATTCCATTACCTACCAATCACTATATGTGCAAATAATTCCTCAAATATCGAATAATCTATTTAATTTTTGAATTATGCAACTAATCCTTAAAAATATATGTTGAGTAAAGATTATATATTTATAAATAGTTCATCATATAAATAAATAACTTTAAATATAGGATACCATATATATAAATGATAATAAATTTATTAAATTAACAGATCCATGATAAATAATATGTAAATTTGGGAGAAATTTAATTTTCAATGATCACAGGAAACTAAATATTGATGACAAAGTTAATGTCTACACAAATGAATAACAAAAGTGAATATAAATACTTTCCTTAGTCCAAATGAGCACAAAACATCCATCTTAAGAATAATTATGGTATAAAGATATTATATCCGTAGTAAGGTATATATAAAATAAAGGATTTTGTTCATTAACCTTTAGAAATACCATAATAATATCTTTAAAAATATTGAGGAAAATATCCTTTCAAATTTTAAAATTATTTTAAAACTAAATATTCAGAAAAAAATATTTAATTAACTTTATTTGAAATTATTCTTTGAAAAATATAAATTAAGCATTAAGACATTGATAAGTCATGATGGTATGAAACTCTAAACCTAACGATTATATTAAACCAAATATTCCTTTCACACTTTCATTGAAATTAAATTGATCCTTGTTTTGAAAATATAAAGAATATTCCTTTTAAAAAATATTATAAAAAATAAAAATGGTAAAAATTTCTTAAATAAATCATTTTAAAAATGTTGATTTTTTTAAATAATACTTATAAAATAAGGGTTTTGATGAAAATGAATTTCGGACCGAAGTGTGAAATGAATTTAAATTTTATTAATAAAATTCTCTCTATCAATTTTAATTGCCAAAGTGTATAAAAATGGTAATATTAGTTGAAATATTAATGAATAAACATAGGATAATAAAATTAAATAGGTTTATTAGACAATTATAAAATAATTTCCTTTAATAGGAGTTCATGTATTAAAAAACCCAGTTTAACTGAGCTTATTAAATAAACACTTATAAAGATCATAACGTTGAAGTGGGAAAAAATAAATGAATCAATTATGTGTATAAAATAACAATCCACATAAAAAATATGGAAATACAATATAATATAATAAAAATTCATTACACACATAATCATTGAATATAAAAGATAATTAATAAGTAATAGAACTCAATGAAAACAATTTGAGTTATAATTTTTTACCACTTATTTTATCTTAAGTCAAATCACCATAGATTATTTAATTCAATATGAAAAATAAAATACCATGAAATATTAATTAATCATGATATTACAAGTCAAATGGGTAGTATATTTTCCATATAAAATAAATTAGGTGCATAACAATACAATATGCCTCAATGAAGGGAAATTGAGACAAAGACCCTTACCTCATGCTTCCTTTTGGTTGAACATGCATTAAACTCATGTATAATGTTTTTAGGAATTATATTTTTTATAAAATATTGATATTAATATTTATAATTTCATATATGATACTTTTATAACATCTTATCTCCCTTTCATTAATAATATTTCGTTATTTTAATTGTTTCGAGTGTTATTTGAATTGTTTTATCATTTGGATCTCCTCAGGATGAAGTTTTTCCCACGAAATATTTAGAAGATGTAGACCTTATTAATATGAACTTGGTGGCTTAATTTAGAAAAGAACAACCTTTGTTTGATGCCTTTCGTAGGCTCTTCTTTGGCTCTTGGGGTGTACAAGAATGCGTGCTGATTGGTCTTCTCGATAATAGACATTAGATAATACACTTTTCTTCAGAGGAAGATATGAATCTCTCATAGTCTAGTGATACTCGATCTATCAGTGGGTGATTATTTTGCCTCTTATGATGGACCTATGAGCTCCTCATAAAGCATGATGTTCCTTCTATGGTGGTGTGGGTATGTTTTCTTAAACCACCTCAATCTTTCCAAAATCCATATACTCTTTGTATGCTTGGAAATATGGTTGGCCTCTTTCTAGGTGCCGATTGTCAGACTAAAGCTGTTTGAAACCCAATTTTTACACAAAGCTGTATTGAGGATGATGTTTCATGACCTCTAGTTAGATGAGTATGGATTGTGTCCAGGGAAGAATTTTGATGGAATCAAAAGGTAGTCTTTGAGTCCTGGACAAATTATTGCTTATATTTAAAATGGTTGGGGAATCTACAATCTGCATGACATCAAGATTATATATTTAGGCATGATAAATTCTTTTTCCTGAGCATTGAGTCTAGGAAGAAGGTCACTGAGTCCCCCATAGTGAACTATATAGGGTCAACATAGTAGGCACCCGATCAGAGTGAGGCAAGACCAAATATTTTTAATCCAAATGTTCTGGATATATTCAATCACTTGAGATAGGATTTGGAAAACTATAAGCTATTTATGTAGGATCCATTTAGATTATGGGGAGCTAAAGAGGTGTATGAAGTTGTGCCTATAGTAAATAGTTTTCACATACCATATTCTTAACATCATGATGAGCCTATTAGTAATGATATCGGACCCACTCATAAGGAATTGATCTATGGAGCCATTGAAGTAAACTCATTGAGATATAAGGCCCAAGATAAATCCTTCTAGGTAGTCTTATAGGGGGTAATTGAGAGGATATTGAGAAGGAATATTCTATTATAGAGTAGTTTTCATATAAATCTTAGCAACTAATTTGAAAGGCTGGATGAGGAAGGGCAAGGGAATAAGCACATGGGCTCTATTTAGGTAATGTATTCTCACCTAGTTGAGGAACACATGTTTTAGGTTGTGATGAGTATGTATATTAATTCAACATAATAAAACCCCATAATTGTTCTTTCAAGTGTTTATGATGATGAAGAGATACTAAGCACATTCTTAGTTGACAACATGAAGGGATCATGTATTATAATACTTTATATCCTAAGGAAAAAAATGTATGGACGAGGAATTGAGATGTAGGGGGATGCGTTGTGGTTAAAGGAAATAAAACCAAAGGTTGAAAGGACCACTACTAGCTACCAATGTTGATGTAAACAAATTCTTCCAGTATAATGAAGTTGATAGACGATAGAAAAATTAACAAATATTATAAAAGAAAGAAGTTTTCAACACTGAAAAATATAAATAAAAATCCTGAGAGTAGAATCATTAAGAAAAAAGCGAAGGGTGGTATATATGTATAGGTGGATGGGGAAAAAATGAATTAAAATATAAATGGAATGGAAAGAACCTATTTCTTATTCTTCGATCAAAAGAAGAATTATAGACAGAATCATTCTAGCTTAAGGCTTTAAAGGAGGTTATGGAAAAAGTCATAGAAAGAGCATTATGAGTTGATATTAATGAGGAATAAAGGCATTGGATAAAAAAATCAAGACATAATTATAGCACATGGATTTAACAACAAAAATATTAATTCTAAGGAATATATAAAAACATGGGACAATATGGCCAACCATTTTGAGTACGTAGTCGTAAATGTATTGAAAATGAAGAAACATGGTGTTTATTAAGTGTTATACAAGGTCAGAAATGACAATAAGTTTTTTTTATCATTTTTAATGATTTATATATTTATTACTATATTTAATAGTTTACTGCATATAACTGGTATGGTTTCCCACTTTTTCCTAAACATTTATTCTGAAATAAAAATTTAATTTTCAGGATTGTTTTCTCATTTGTGTTTTTTCATGAAAGTGATAGTTCTAGTGAAGATTGTACTATTTCATCATATCTAGAATAATAATCAAAAATTAATAATCATATTTATACAGAAATGTTTCTTTTTAAGACCAATCATGAAATATGGTTTTGAAAAATCATGTATGTTACGATCATGGAGATGGTAGGCCCTACATATGCATGAGTAAAGTTTCAATTTTTGAATGATCATTATGGAAAGAGGTAAGTAATATTTTGTCTTTTTATATTGACAATAATGTCATAAATACCATATAATTTTATTAAATATACTTATAAATATCATCCATGTGGGTTAGTGATGAGAATAGTGTCACATAAATTCCAGAAGGTGGTAGTTCACACAAACACAAATAATGTTATCATCAATAATTGAGTTAAAATGTAATAAATAAAATGATATATTATATTTACATAATTACAAACATGTCCGGAATATTATAATTATGGCATTTATGTCACATATATTCCTTTAATTTGTCCTTTCTAGGTATAATTATGATATAAATATCATATTTAAATCTTAAATCCACTAACAGATCCAATCATGAGAGGTGGTAATGAAAACATGAATGACATCAGTTCACGAGGTGGTAGTCCACCATACACATTAATGATGATTTTATAACCCATTTTATGGAAGTGGGAATAGTTCTAGGAAAGTTTCATAACATAAAAATTATATATTTATATGAAAGATACTAAGTTTATTATATCAATATGTTTTAATAATAATTAAAGGAGGTAGAGAAAGAAATAATATAAAAACGCTAAATGAAGATTGTTACCTCTTCCTTATGAAACCTCTTTATGTTTGAACCAAAATCCTTCCATGGTTATCATTTGAAAATAATAATGATTATAGGATCATAGGAGGGATGGGTTGACTTTTTTTTGAACTAAATTGATATGATGGAGTTAAGAGGGGAGGAGAGTGGGTGGCATTCTATAAGTGAGGTGAGTGGAACAATTGTAGTTTTTGAAAATAAAAAGGTGTACCCACGTTTTTCACATACCAAAAGGGTAAAAAAAGGAGTATTATTGAGTCTTAGACACTATAGGGTCAAAATATATCCCTAAAATATATTTTAATAAATTTCAGGTCATTTTATCCTTTATCAATTTTGTTTATCCCCCAATAAATCCATTTTGACCCAAAACATGGTAAATAATTTTTATTATTTTCTCTATGAATTTTGGTAAAAAATAAAAATTACATAATTATATAATATAATTATAATTATTAATAATAAGGAATAAATATTTCAAAATTCCATTCATATAATTGGAATAGTTTAATTTAAAATTAATCCTATAGATGCGATGAGAAACTGAATTTTCATAGAGAAAATGATCTCATGTTTATAGTATTTTTATAACAAAATTCAATATGAAAATTATTAAAATGATCTAAATTGAATTAATATATATAATTCAATTATTTTTCTTTAAAAAAAATTTAAAATTTAGATTAATTTTCTTTATAATTTAAATAAAAGATAAATTTTCAAATAAAATTCTGTATTTTTCACTATTAATCTAAAAATGAATCGTTGAAGAAACTCCCCAAAAAATAACTCTAAGATAATTTTTAGATGATGATATCAAAAATTAAGTTTAATTTTTAAAATATATTTTATAAAATTGTTAAAAATTAATCTTTTATTATACACGCAATGCAAGACTAAACCGTCTTTTAGAAAAATATTGTTTTTTAAAAAACATTACTTTTTTAATTATAAATTTCTTTTTCTATCTAATCAATATATAATAATAATTATCATTATTTAGTTAGTAATGTTAATACCAAAACTATTTAAGGGTTATTGAATAATTTTATATTATATTATAGTTTATTTAGACTTGGGTTTTATGTTCTATAAGCTATCGAAGAGTTTAAATTTTGGAAATATATTTCATGGGTTATTTAAACATGGTGTTATGTGTTGAATACACTATAAAATACAATTTCCTTATTTCATAATATTAGTGTGTTATAGGTAAGAACTATCTAATTTAATTCCTTATAACCCTCCCAACACCTTAGATACCTTGGTTTGATCAGAAAGCAATCCTATCGAGTCATTTGGTACAAACCAAAAGAAGTTTCCGGAAGAAGAGGTAACATTATTACATGATTATTTTCATATTATTTATTCTTCTTCCTAATTAAAATATTATTAATATATTATTATGTAATATCCTTTATATATTCTATATACATATACATTATTATGTTACACTCATGAGGAATATTCATTTCCACTTTCATCAAATGGGAAATGAAATTGTCGATCGTCTGTACGGCGGAATACTGCCTCGCGAACCGATGTTATTCGTTATCCATCACGACCTTTTGAGGTTGGATATAATGACTGATTTAATTGATTTATTTTATATTTAAGATATTATTGTACTTATGGAGTTATAATATTACTTATATCTTCTAACATTGCATGCTGTTTAAAATATGATAACATCACTCGTGTATATGGAAGACTACTGCGTCACAATGTTATGTGATTCATTTTTCCCTTATGATTTACATGGAATGTAATAAGATAAGTTTAATAAATATATTTGATATATATATAACATTATATTTATTATTTATAATTAATAAATCATAAACTACTATACGGTTTCACACGTAAAGGGAAAGATATCATCGCTCATGGGTATGTACGACTTGTCGTCTCCACATAGCGATGCATTTAACATTCCATCTCCGCCCGTAAAAAATGATTATAAAAATGTATTTAATTAGTAAATATGATTTTGATTATATTAATATAATTATTTAGAATATGGATATATATCATATACCCATGAGCTATATCTTTCATTAAAAAGAAAAAAAATGAGAAAACCAGATAATTAACACCCAAACAATGAAATTCATGAAAGGCTATTGACAAACATGTAGTAAAATGTTATAATAGGATCATAAATGATATTATAAATTTAAATATTGTTCAATTATAAATGAATAACATTCTTAAAACCATTATATAGGAGGTTACTACATATTCAACCAAAATGATGTTTGAGGTAAGGTACTTCGTCTCAATTTCCCTTTATTGAGGCATATTTTATTATTGTTATCCTAATTTCTTTTATATGGTGTAAATACTTCCCAATTTTCTTATAATATCATGAACCGTTATTAATTAATTTTTTTAATTTCAAATTTTAGTTATTTCATTCAAGGGGATTTGAGTTGAAAATTACTATGTGGTAAAAGTTATCATACAATCACGCATTCTATTATGATCATTAAATTTCTCTTGAATCATTCATTTTTTTCTAATAATTTTTTATTTGAAATTAAATTTATATTAAAGGTACACATAATTTTATTATGGATATTATTATTTGTTAAAATATATACCATTTTTACATTCTATGTTTACATTGAAAATTATTTGATTGACTAGGGAAATATTGATAAATTCATATCCTTTAATCAATACATATATTCAATGATAAGGAATATTGATTCAAAAATTAAATAGATTATTAGATATACGATGAATGATTTTTACCTGTATATATTGGTATGTCCCCATTATATATATCCCTTTTGTGCATCAATATGTCTCATGAGAAAAATCAGTTGGCCAAATTAGACAAGTTTTTACGTAGTAGTTTTAAATTGTCTTAGGAAAGGTCATGACTGTTGAGGTATCATGATTCTTGAGATCATGAAATCCAATAATTAATAATTTAATTCAGTTAAATTTCTAATATAATTATCCATTATATTTTATCAATGATATTTTCTCTATATTCATTTCATTCTTGGTTTATTTATTAAATGGGATCTGTTATCAGTTACTTACCTTTCTATATTGATTATGTCTTTTCTATTTTTGATAGATTTCTTATTAATTAAATGGAATGTGTTTTTAGTAATTTACATTTCCATACATATTTTTCTTGGAAAATATTTAAATAGAATGTGTTTTAATTTATTTATCGTTCCATGTTTATTTTACTTTTTGATTCATGATACATTTCACTATACTTAACCAGTACTATGAATTTGAGAACACCCTTATTTTTTCCTTTTCTAGGAATCTAAAATGTGTAATAAGAATAATATTAAAGGATATTATATGATGGAATAATGATATTATAAAAATAATAATTAATTTTTTTCAAATGTAATTTCGAAATCATGTATATATTTAGTTTACTAAGAATACTAAACTAGTTGGTGATTTAAGATGTGATTATTTATATAATATGACCATATAATAAATTAAGGCACCAGATCTGAGTTATTAGAGATGGGTTTATTATAGTTATTTTTAGAAAATTTTTAGAGGAATCATTTAGAACTATATTTATGAAAACATAGATAGAAGAACATGACCCTATGACAGTATTTAAGTATGTGTATAGAATAACATCCTGAAGTTTTGTTAAGGTATATATTATCTTGTTATTAATAAAAATTAATATTTTTCTAGATACTAAATGTGGTTATGGTTCTGGAAAAAATGTACCTAGGGGTAATATCTCTGAAAAGGGTGCTTTGGGACAGACCCAATTATCACCAGGTGCACGACAATAAGCCTTACTATGTATTAGGATTAAAACTCTTGAGGGATATGTAAAGGATAATTTTCATATTTTTATATACTAGTATGAAGGATTTGAATAAATTATTAGAATTAATGAAATAGCTTAATCCTATAGTGTCTTATGTTGAAAATAACATGTAATGACTTATAAATCCTATAAATGATTATGCAGTTCTGGACTATAATTATTGTTGCTGACACTATATTTTTTGGTTTTAGTCAATGGATGGAACCTAAAGGAAATGTGTAAAAATGGAATGTTAAGGAAAATGTGTTGACTATGAGATGGAATATGGGTGAGTAAAAGACTAAAATATAATTTTATTGTGTGTAATCATTTATCCCAAAATATGATTAACAACTTATATCTCAACCAACTCTCGGACTCACCAGAGAAGAGAAAGACGGAGTTCACTAAGAGATAAAGTGATAGATAAAATAGAGGAATGAAGTATTGATTTCCATCATGTCATAAATGTGAAAATTAAGCCTAAAGAATTATATTAAAGGAATGAGAAATTTGTTTACATGTGCAAATGAAGGACATAAAGTAAGGAATTGCTGAGAAAAAATGAAGTTTGTCATGGAATGAAATATATCTTATCCTGGGGATCCATTTATAATTCATTTTCATAAATACAGGGGACCTAGATATTATCTGATTTAATACCCTCTTATAAAAATTAACCCCTATACAAAGGAAGGAGACATGTAGAAATAAAAAAATAAAGTATTTATCTATTAGGATTCTACAATTAAATTATTGATTTTTTTTACTAATGGTAATTTTTTATAATAATTACAAATCACCAAAAGATTCTGTTAAATTTTAGAAGAATATATTTATTCATTAACATTATAGTTATGAATACTATCAGGGGTTTATGTGTTTATGGTTGATCATATGTTCAGATTCTTAAAAACCTCTTTAGTAAATTTTTGTTGTGGGAATAAAACATGATTAATGATACTTCTAGAAAAACATTTATTTTAATACAAACCATTGGATTAGTATAAAAATAGTTATTTATGGAATAAATACTTTAATTTTCTAGACTTTAGATTAATGGTATTCATAAAATTTATGTTTTATCTTATCATTGATTTTGTAATAATTGTGGGGAATCACAATTTGTGAATGTTATAAGAATTATATTAATATAGTTTTAGAAAAATGATAACCTGCATACTGATGACCATGGGGCTTGAACCCACAACTGAAGGATGATATTTGTTTTGATCTTACCAATAACCTACATGATGTATTAGATAATAATTAATTATTTTTAGTTAAATTATTTGATGAATACATATTAATGATGAACTGATGGTATTACGATTGAGGTTTAGAGATTAATGTTTTGGATAGCATATGTTAACCATATTAGTTTCAAAAAATAGTTAGAGATAAACAGATATACTTATCAACATTTTATGGATCCTATGATCCATTAATAATTGAATTTAGTGCTTTAGGCATAAAAAATCATTTTTTGAGATTAATTTCTTTGATTAAGTGATGAATTGAAAATTGATAGAAGCACAACAAAAGGATGAAACTGTTCTTTTGAAATAGAAATGTATTAGGTAATTATTTTAACTTTTTTTCATATATTGTAAAATAATTCTTCAATATTAGGAAAAGGATCATGAAAAAATAACATCATATTACCTTCATTTTAGATGAATAAAATTATCTTTTAAATCATCAAATATTTATGGTTTTTAAGTCTTTAACTTTCCATTGAACATTCACATTATTATGATCAACGTCCTTTATTAATATCTGTAATTTTTTATAATTTTCATCAATTTAAAAATATTCACATTCCTTAATAGTTATCATACTTAAAAAAACTAGTTAAGTGTTATACCATAAGGCATTTTTACATCCCTTTCCCTCTTATTAAGATGATTATTTATTAACCCTTTTCACAGTGAGAGTTTTAGAAATGGAAATACTAAATATCAAACCCTTGATTTGTGAGCGTAAGATCGAATATTGGGGGTGAAATTTATTTAAGGTGGGGGAGGACGTAACACCATTGAATTAAAAAATAATAAAATTATATTTTTCATTTTATGCCACACGTAACACCGATCTTAATCTTCCCATGAAATAAATTTCATTAAATTTAATCTTTTCGATAACCTGTGGAAAATAAAACCCCGAGTAAAAATGAACTGTAATAAAATATACCATTTTAACATAGTTTCCAAATTTTTGGGTATGAATATTACTAAATAAATTATTAAAATTATTATTATCTATATATTAGTAAAAAAGTAAGAATCATTTAAAAGAAAAAGTAATGTTTTTTAGAAAACAATAATTTTTTTTCTAAAAGATGGTTTAGTCATTGTGAATAAACATAATTTAAAATTTATTTTTACCAATTTTATAAATTTTATTTGAAAAAATTAACAACATTTTTTAATTCATAACATATAAATTATTTTATGGTGAATTTTTGTGACTTTTCTAAAATGTTTCATTTGTTGATGAATAGTGAACAAATACTATTTTTTATTCAATATTTCCTTTACATTTATATAATGCATAAGGATAAATTAAATTTTATATTGTTTTGAAGTAAAATTATTAAATTAATATTATAATTTTAATAGTTTAGTTCATTTCAATCAATTAATTATTGAATTTTGATTTGAAAACCTTTCATACTTATGAGAATTTTCTCTTTATAAACCTATTTCTCATCATGTTTATGGGTAAAATTTTATTTTAGATCCTACCTATTAATTGAATTATATTTTTTAAAATGGATTCCATATTTTGAATAATAATAATTTAAATTATCCTATAAGGTCAACATATTTTTTTATCATTATGAATAGTAAAAGCAGTAAAAATTAATCATCGTTGATAAAGTAAAGGCTAATTTATTGGGGGTTGAAGTAAGAATATATGGTATAAAAATAACCTAAAAACTTTTAAAACATAAATTTAATGGAAATGTTTAGACCTTAAAACCTATAAGTTTCAATGCTGATCAATTTTTTAGGATTGAAGAATGATAAAAACATGGGTGTAATTGAATATTTTAAAAAATTCAATGTGTGTCTCTCTCCCATATATAAAAGGCCACCCCCTCTCCTCAATTATTCACATTTAAAAAGACATTTATTCCAATACCAACCACATCACTTAATTAATCCCTTAAAAGTATCCTAAATCCCATAGGATTATTATTAAATAATCCTATCAATGATTTTGTTTCAAACCAAAAGATGTTCCACGAAGAAGAGGTAACATTCTTGAATGAGCATTTTCATTTTATTTATTATTTATCCTCCTAAAAATTATATTAAAAAATTATTATATAATAAACTCATTATCTTAAATAAAAGTATATTTTATTATATTAATTTTATAACCTAGATCCATTTCCTATTTCATCAAATGGAAAACAAAACCATCAATCATGGGTACGACATATTACTGGCTCACGAACCCATGCAATTCATTTTCCATAATCAACTATTGAGTATGGACATAATGATTGATTTAACACATTTAAATGATATTTAATATATTATTATAATTTTGGAGATATAATATTTCATATAACACCTTTACATGCATTTTAAAATATGATAATGTCACAAGTGGGCATAACATACTACCACCTCATAAAGCGATGTCATTAATTTTTCAACTACCCTTTACATGGAATGTAATAAGGTTTAATTTAATGAATATATGTGATATATATGGCATTATATTTAGTCATTTAAATTTATATATCATACACTTAATTATCCTTCTACCTATAAAGGAATGATATCGTTGTTCAAGCCTATGTCTGACCACCTCCATGAAGCGATGAGATTCATTTTCCATATTAACCCTTTAATAACGATTATTAAAAGGCATATAATGTGTAAATATTATATCTATAACATTTCTATAATTCTGGAGATTACGGATCAATATCATATACCCTAGAATCATAATATTTATGACAAAGGACGAATAAGAAAACGAGGCAATTGAAAACTGAAACAATAAAAATAATAAAAGATTTATAAATAATGGGTTGTAAAATGATATAATAGGATATTATATTATATTTCAAATTATAATATGGTTATTTTATAAATTAATACAATTCTCAAATCCAATATAAAGAAGTTTAAAGCATGTTCAACCATAATGATGTTTGATGCAAGGGACTTCATCTCAATTTCCCTTCATTAAGGCATATTTTATTATTTTGAACCTAATTTATTTTATATAGTATACGTAAATATCCTCTTACATGTAATATCACAAATCCTTCACTATTAATGGTATTTAAAGTTTCAATTCGAATTATTATATCCAAATGTATTTGAGTTTTAAATTACAACATCGTAAAAGTTATTGGGAAATCTTACTTTTTTTATTCTTAACTTTATCATCTAACAATCACTTTATTTTGATAATTTTTCTTTGAAAATAAAATTTCTATTAAATACCGATATTATTGTCGGATGGATATTATTATTTATTAAACTGTATACCATTTTTTCATATGGTTTTTACGTTTAATGTTATTTTATGGACTGTGGAATATTGATAATCTATATCCATTACTCAATATGGATATTTGATGATCAGAAATATGATTCATGAATTAAATAAAAAATTTAATATGTGAATAATGGTTTGGGAATGCAGATATAGGTGGGTCCCACTTCCAAATAGCCCCTCAATGTATCAAAATGTCTCATGAGATAAATAAGTTGGTCAAATCAGATTGATATTTACCTAGTAGTCTTAAACAAACTTGAGAAAGGTATTATTAGTAGAGATATCATGATTCCTGTGATCATAACATCCAATAATTAAAAATTTAGTTTATTTTGAATTTATTTATCATTATCCATTATATTTTCCCAATGATATCATCTTTGAATATATTTCATTAACAGTTTATTGATTTAATAGCATGTTTTTTAGTTATTTACTAAACTGTATTGATTATTCATTATCTAGTCATGATATTATTGTTTTCTATTAAATGGAATATTTATTAGGATTTTACTATTCCATATTGATTATTCAATTCAAATTATATAAATGGAAATTGTGTTCATATATATACATATCAATGTTGATTATACTTATTAATTCATGATAAGTTCAACTGTACTTAACCCTTACTGAGAATCCGACATCACCCATATTTTTTTCCTAAATTATGAATTAGGTAACTATAATAAGAATGATATTCAATAAATGAAATAGGGAATAATTATATTTCTGAATTATTTGTGTTTTCAAATGAAATATGGGAATCATGAATGTATCTTGTTTTCAAAGACTACAAAAATATTTTGTCCTTCGGTATTCAATTTTTTATAACTTATTCAAATATAATAAAGAACGACACTGACTTTGGGTGATTAGAGATGGGGTCATTACACCGTACACATATAGTAATATGTAGTTAATTTAAATGTGATCTAATCATTATGATAATATTTATAAATAAAAATGAATCAATAATGACAACAAAGACATAAATAAATTAAACCATAACTGATCATTGAGTTTGGGATCTTGGTCGACCATAACTTCTCTGAGCTAATATGGAATGTATTTAATCAAGGTGTCATCTCATATATATATATGTGTGTGTGTGTATATATATCCCCATAAATATATACACACAAATATATATATATATATATATATATATATATATATATATATTGTAACAAATAAAATAAAACAAACCGCAGTCGATCCATGGGTTTGTAATCCCAATCATATGGACATTTTGTGAAAAAAGAATTAAGTTGGATGTCATACCACTCAAACCTTGTACAATTTGGTTGATCCTTTGGTTTTTATCCAGATTATAAAATATCATATTTTAATAGCACTAAAAATGTCTCTGATAAAACTTTCTCACCAAGGGGGATATAAGTCCAAGCTGTAGAATTTCCTATACTATCCTCCAACCACTATAATAAAGGATTACATACATTGATGTAAAATATTAAAAAGATGGAACATCATAAATTATGGACTACACCAGATGTATCAATTAATAGAAATTTGAGGTCTAAGACCCAAGGCCATTGACCAAGTTATCCTATTTAAGTCCATGTAGTTCATCCATAGAAGTCTCAATATAATATAGAACTACTAGGACTAGGACCCATAGAAATTGACCAAGGCATCCTCTTCGAGTCCACGGAGTGAATCCATTTAAGACACATTATAATGTAAACCTAAAAGGTTTAGGACCCATTTCTATTAACCAAGGAGTCCACTTCATGACAATGAAGTGAATACATAAAAAACTCAGTAAAAGGTTCCATACTTCGATTTCCATAAACATAAACAGGGCTTTGAAGACCGATCCAAGGAAGCACCTCTAGGGATCCTTATCATGTAACAAATCAAGTTACACTCATCAACCAAAATCTAGGAACCACCTCTAGTAATCATAGTTGAATCAATACTATGAAAAATATAAAACGAAGAGCGAGGGATTCCAAATACGTATACCCACCATAGCTACCACAGAATCATGACATACATGTTTGGTAGGGGTTCTAGGTTCCACCTGTGACCATCTCTACCCAGAACAATGATGTACATGCTTATGTTTAATCAAATATTAGTGAAACCATTGGGTCCCCTAGGTTAGTTCTTAAGAGAGGAATCCCACTCAGGACCCTTTGGGTCTGCACATAAATGGAGGCATCCCTCTTGGGATCATCGATTTAAAAACATAAGGGAATTACTCTTGGGATCCTATAATGAGTATGAAAAAGGAGGCATCCTATATGGGATCTGCTATGTTAGATCATACATGGAGGCATCCGATAGGGGAACCTCGTCCTTAGTGATAAGTCAAAGCATGAAGCTAGCGTGTTAGGGTTGATAGTGACCCAAGGAATTTATCCATTCAATTACCAAGTTATGTAATTTAATTTAACAGTTCCTTGGGGAAAATATAAATAAGGGGTGTCACCTTTACGTCCAATCCCAAGAATACTCATACTATAAAATCATTCATAAATACTTGAGGGTAGGTATGAAAGACTACCTACCTTTAGGAAGATTTATCCATTTATAATCGTCTATAGACATATCCATGCAAGATATATATTATCTTATACATGATGCATTAATTACCAAGTCCCAAGATAACATAGGGATATTACACCTAGCCTAGAATTTCAATTAGAAAGTTAAACAATTTAATATTAAATAAAAATAAAAGAGGCATAATATATTATAACTCACCAGATCCCATCACCTAATGAAATTATGGGAAACCATGAGAAAAGGTATCTAGGATTCCCCTGACACCACTTCTAGGAAAATCCCTAACCATTGACATCAATTCATGTTCTAAATTAAAATAATTTATTTTAGAACACTATAAAATTTTATAATAAAGGAATTACTCATTGATACTTTAAAAGACCAAGCACATTTGGGATCTTAGGCTATCCTCTTCATAGGGAGAGAAAAATCCCGATCACTAGTATTGGATTTTCACACGATCCAGTGGAATCGGTATGGAAAACCCTAATTAGAGAAATTAGAAGTTATTGGATGAAGAAGAAAAATGCCGTGATGGATTTTAGAGTCAAAGGCACACCACAAGTTCTCCAACACACCTGATAGTGTTCGATTCTAACCAATATCAAGGGAGAATTCTCATGGAAGAATAGAGAAGGAGGGATATGTGTAAAGGGGAAAAGGGGGAGGAAAAATGGTTAAAAAACATTAAGGTTCGAAGGGATTAAATTGAAAATTTCCACTCTTTAATGAATAACAAAGTTAAACCAAACAGTTTGGAAAACTATGGGCTATCTATGTGGTGCTACTATCACCATACACCACCACCCTAAATGGTTGCAGTGCGCAATTAGTCAAACTTTTCACTAACCGTGTGACATGTTAGTAAAAAAATCGATACCCCCATATAGTTTTCTCCAGCACACATCAATGTTTATCAAACCATTATCCTATTAATAATGGACATAAAAATTAGAAAAAATTATTGGAACTAAAAGTGTGACAACCATGTGCTATGAGCTACAACATTCCAAAACTCTAGTTTCAAGCCCCAAACCCCTAAGACACTCTCAAAACCAGTAATCATTCTTCTAAGCATCAAAACATTTCTAAAAAATTATTTTGAGGAATTATGACTATTAAATTCCATTCCAAATCACTGATTAATATTTTAACCATCTTTTATAAATTTCAAACTAGGAAGAATAAAATATCTTACATGAATGCTTAGTGTTTTAGTGTATAAATTATGTACATCGTTAAATAAAGTATTGAAGTGATGTAAAGAAGTTAACTAATGATGTTAATAGAGGGAAGGATCTATAGAATGCAGCACCCATATTTAAGTGTTTTAAATTCAATGATTATGGTAATTATACTACGAAATGACAAACTTTTAAGGTTAGTGATGATGATCGATGTCAGCAACCACTTAATCCCAGAGGAAAAGGGAAATCTCATTTGATCACTATTAATGATGTGGTCTAAAATAAATAAGTGGTGAAAGGAATACTTACTATCCACTATAGAACTACTAATATCTTTTTTGATTCCAGATCTACCCACTATTTTGTATCTTATGAATTTTATTAGGGTATCATAGTACCACCTCAAATATTAGATGTTTTGTTAGAAGTGAAAACACTTAATATTATGATTATCCCATTATAAGTCAATATTATTATATGAATTTAATTTGTGGGAATCGTCTACATAATTTTTTGTATTCTTCCTATAGTTGAATTTTTTATTTTTTTTAATTGATTTATTTTATTTACTTAAATCCCACGTCAATTTATAAGGACGGAAAGTTAAGTTTGATATCTAAAAATAACCTATTATTAACTATTAGTGAGATGATAAATATGAACATACAAATGAAATTAAATCCATTTTATTATTTATGATTACTATTTAAAAGGTTGTTCATCTCAAATGGTTGGGAAGAAACTCAACATCAAAGATATTCCTATTATGAGGGAGTTTATTGATGTATTTCCATAATAATTTCCCAATATTTCCTTAAAAACAATTTTGAGTTTTCAATATAAATCATACATGGGGATGTACCTATTTTAAAGAATCTATATAGAATGGATGTAATTCAGTTTATATAATTAAAGAAGCAACTTCATGAAAATCTTGAAAATAGGATCATTTAAGAAAGTTCACCACTATGGGGTGAACATATTCTTTTTCTCAAAATAAATATGGATCAATTTAACTCTTAAATGATTATCTATAACATGCCAGGAACACTATAAAAAATAAGTTTCATATACTCCATATTTATGACATGTTTGATTAACTACATGGAGCTCAATACTTTTCTAAGATTGACCACCATTTGGTATAACATTAACAGAGGTTCAATAAGAATGATATTCTAAAGAAAACATCTTTTACAAGTTATAGACATTATGAATTTGTAGTTATGCATTTTGGTCTTACTAATTACCCTGTTATCTTCATGGATTTAATGAATATAGTCTTTATAGATTATCTTGATCAATTATTAGTAGTATTAATAGATAATTTTCGTATTTATTACCCAAGAAAGGGAGATCCCAAAGATCACTTTAGGATTGTGATGAAGACCCTATGAATGAACTATATTTATAAGAAAATTATGAAGATTTAATTTTTTATTCAAAATGTATCATTCTTGGTCCATATAATCTCAATTTAGGATATATTAGATGATCCTTCAAAGATAGAAGTTATTAAACATTGTACCAGGTCAACCACTATGACTGAGATTCGTAGTTTTCTTGGTTTGTCTTGATATTATTAATACTTTGTGGAGAATTTATCATGAATTTAAAATCCAATAACCAATTAAAATTAGAAGGGAACAATTTTCATTTGGGAAATTGGATGTGAAGAAAATTTCATGGAATTAAAGGGAAGGTTTGTCAATGTACTTGTTCTTAAATTACCCTGTATAAGAGAATGGATTTTAATCCATAGTGATATATTAAATAAGGGACCCATATGTGTTCTCATGAATAAATATATAGTGATGGATTATGCTTCATGCCAATTTATGTTCCATGATAAAAAATACCCAACTCATGATTTGCATTTAGCTATGGTTAAATTGAAACTAAATATATGGAGGAATTGAATTTAGAGATAAAGTTGTCATTTATATATATACATTGATCATTAAATAATAAAAAAAATATTAATATAGAAATATTTTAATATATTCTAGGTAATATGGTGGGATGTGATTAAATATATTGTATGCTCAATATAATACCACCTTAAGAAAGTGAACAAGCTTGTACATGCTATGAGTTTAATGAATCATGCTAGCTTATATTTGATGAGGATAAAAAAAGATCAAATATTTATTGGTTTTCAAAGGATGGATCCTGAAATCTTGAAGTGAGGGGAGAAATATTATATTTTTCAAATGTGTGATAAAACACCTATCCATGTGAAGATAAAATAGGTATAGAATTTGTATAAAGACATATTGAATAAGGTGAGAAATTTGATGAAATTTATCCCAGATTGTGATAGAATGATAATATTTTTGATGTGTGTTGGTGTTCCATCCATACCAAAATTAAAGGAGTTATTGGTTGAGGATCATAGTTCACTATTACCTATTTTTCATAGATCTTTAAAGATGCATAGAGACCTGGAAGATTATTTTTTGTGGGATAGTATAAAGCGGGATAATACTGAGTATATATCTCGATTCATGTTATTTAATCATGTTAAGGATGACATATATATGTCTAAGGGGTTGTTATAACCATTACCTTTACCATAATGGAAATAAAAAAAACCCCAACCTGGATTACACAACCAGAGTCCCCAAAAATTATAAAGGTCACGATTCAATTTGGGATGTATATGATCACCTTAAAAAGTCAGTTTACTTCATTTCCATTAGAGATTATTATTCTCTTAAAAATATTTTCTAATTTATATTAATGATATTGAAAGGTTCCATGTGGTACCACATTATATTATATGTGATCAAGATCCATTGTTTTCCTTGAAGTTCTACTTATGTATTCAATAGGCTCTGGATACATAGTCATGTTTCTGTATAGTGAATCAAAATCAGAATGATGGTCATTCTGAGAGAAACATTAAAACCCTAAAGTATATATTTATAAAATTTTCTATGTATTTCAAAGGTGGTTGGGATCGACACCTTCCTTTGGCTGTGTTTTAATTCAAAAATATCTTTTATTCAAGTAGTTAGATGGATCATTTGGAACCCCTCTGTAGAAATAATTATATAACTCCCATATCATATATAAATATATATATAGAATGATATTGGTACCTAATATAGTTAAATAAATTGTAGATAAAGGTAGATGAATTCAATATCACATCAAGGAAGCATATAGTTGAAAGAAAAGTTATCCTGGAAATCATCATTATGATCTAGAATTTGAAGTTAATGAGAAGGTTTTTTTTGTGTATTTCACCATGGAATATGGTAATGATAATCAGAATGAATGGAAATCAAAGACTTATGTCTATTTTACCATTTCATATTTTTGACTGAGTATAGATGGTAGCTTATCAAATGGTACTTCCACCGAACCTCTATCAAGCTCACCATGTGTTCCATATATCTCTCAAATGGAAATATATTCCTCATCCATCATATGTACTAAACTCAGAGATCATACCACCGATACATGATATTTATTATAAATGAAAAAAAAATTAGATATTAAAGTATAATTATAAATTATTATGAAATAAGACTACTCACTTGGTGATAGTTCTTCAGAGGATTCCGAATTTTGAAGAAGCTATATGGGAACTCAGAGATATAATGAAGAAAAAATATCCTAAAATTGTTTCTATTGAAGTGATATATTTCAATGTAAAAATTAATTTTATGGAGGATATAATTCATCACACTATGATTTTTGAATATATTTATCTTTAAATAACTTTATTTCTTTGATAGCTTGTGTTAGGCCCAATATAATCTATTAACAAACAATGATATACTTTTAAAATATTATTATCACCTAGCCATTCAATTAAAGGGAATGACTAAGATTTACTAATATATGAAAAATTTATTGTTTATATATCTATAAACTAAATTATTTTGTTATTAATTAATTATAAAATTAAAATAAAAATCATTTGAAAGTAAAAGAGATATTTTTATAAAAAACTATTTTTATGTACACAATATTTTTTTAGCTTAATAAATTAAATTCTTCACTATTTGTGATTTTTTTAAATTAAATTTATATATTATATATTTAATAAATTGTTTTAACATTAATTTAATTTTTTTTTTGGAATGGGATAAAAATAAACCCAGTTTTATGATTAAAATTTTATTTTTTTTTTCTAAAAAGTTGTTTTCACTACGTCGAGCATGCTTATTTTGAAATTAATTTCACCCATGTATATAAAATGAATATGATAAAATATATTTCATATTTTAAATTATTTGGATCAAATTCGGTTATGGCCTTTTATTTTTGGTCAATATAAATAGTAACCATGGTAAAATTTATCACCTCGGTAAAGGAGAAATCAAGTTAATCTAAGTTAAAACTAAGTGATAAGGCCACAAATATTCAAAATTATTTTTATTGGATTAATTTAATTAGAATAATATCACCTTATAACAAAAGAAATATTTTTTAATGGAAAATTATCGATGAAAATTACCAATATAATATTTAAAGCAATGAATGTTTCAAAATGCGAGTCTCCTACTTTTAAATACCCATTATGTTTCGATATAGCGACAAAAGAAAGTTATGAATGAATTTTAATTTATATTTTTATAAAAATTAAATTATTTTCAGTATGATAGGTTATTTATAAACCTTAAGTGTAAAATAATTACCTTTTATTCTTGCACAGTGATGAAATAATATTTATTTAATTTATGGAAAAATAAAATAAATGATATTAAAATTATTAATAGTGATATAATTTGACTTATTTAATTGGTGAAACGAGTTATATGGATCAAAATTACCCAATATAATTGTGTTATAAGATTATATTATAATTAAAACATTCCAGTTATGACTTTTAGGCCATATTAAATGAATCGTTTCAAAATTGACATTAGTGATATTTTATCAAAATAATAATTTATTATTTTTAATAAATTTATAAAAATATTAAAATTTGGAAATTTGGAAAATATACAGTCTAAAATAAACTCCCATTTCCATTTATGATTCAATTTTTACCTTATATATAAAATTATAACCCTTTAAGTGTGAGAAACATATTACGAAGATTAATGTTAAAATATGTTAACTAAGGGATTAAACTAAAAGATAATGTTAAAAACACCACAAAATCATTTAAAAATTTTATTAGTTGATATAATTTTAACCCCATACTATATTATCTTCAAATAAAATTTCATTTTGTGGAAATTTTGATAGATAAAAACTTTATTATAATTTAATCTTATAAGAAATTCATAATGTGACCATCACCTTAATTAGAAAAGGGGACCTCTTACCTAACTTCTTTACACCACATTGAGCCTTATAGATTGAGAATAACCTATTAAAATATATTTTAAATTTATTTATACACATTATATAGGTGATTTTTTAAAAAAATACCGACCCTGGAGCCATTAAGAGAATATTTAATGGAGTTTTTTCAGAGAATAGTTAATCTCCACAACCAATCACTTTTTTTATTTCATCTTTTTTCACATATTAATTTGTTATATTCTTAAAAAAATAATATATTCAGTATTATAAATATAATTAAATTTTATTATGATTATTAATCCACCTTTACCAATCCTATTTCTGTGAAATGTTAAGTGAAATTATCACTCGTGTATATATATGACTTACCGTCTCCATGTGGTGATACAATTCATCTTTCATCACCATATTTCATGGATGAATATTTTTATAGGTTTAAAGTTTATATATATGATTATTATTAAATAATTATACTTTTATAATTATAATATCACATCTATCTTTTTACCTTCTACACCATTGGAAAGCAATAACATCACTCGTGTGTACGTGTGGACAACCAACACCATGATGCAATGTGATTCATTTTTCAATTACATTTTACATGGATGTAATAACGATATATTTAATGAATATATAATATATATATATATATATATTATTTCAATTATTCTTGAAATTATTGTTATTATTTACCTTTCATTCATTCCATCCATCAAAAATTAAAAATAACGTTCACACATACATAAGACATACCATCTCCATGAACAGTGTAATTAATATTTATATATATAACTTTTATGAATGACTCTAAATATGAGTATAATGAAAATATAAGATTTTATACCATTATTATCATTATTAATATGTTGTAACCATGATCAAAGTACAATTATGGGAACTACCAAACCAATATTCCTATGAAATAACAAAATAATTAACCCTTGGAGACAAATATTTTTATAAATGATTTTTAATAAAATGATTTTGAAATGTTATAAATGAATTATAAAAGATATTATAATTATTTAAAAGACCATTTTAAATAATTATAATATATTTAAATTTTTTATATAGTAGACTAGATCACTATAAATGAAAATCAAATTCGAGATATTGCATTTTTGTCACACATTTATTTCTATGAGAAACATTCCATATTAAAAAATTTATTGTTGTGGTGTAAATAATTCACATGAATGTAATTTTTTATGACAATTATTAATTTAATTAGTATTTTTATATCCATATGTGGTTCTTTGTTTTATGGGGCTTATGATTCAAATGTTACCAAAGTTGTAAGGGATTAATGTCTCAATCTCATAATTTATTAGGATTGTTTTTGGGTAGGTTTTGATGATGAAATATTATGATCTATATATTAAGAAAATCCTAAATTTTATTCCAATTTGCTTATTTCATTAAAATAATTTTTCTAATTTCATTTCATTCACCATATGTACTCTTGATTTTGAAAATAATTGTTTTTGTAAAATCAAATTTGTTTATCTCTTCTGTCAAAAAAACCTTTCTTTCCATATCCATGAATTATAAAAATATTTTAAATAAGGTTTTTAATGTTATCCCATTATTGTTTATATACATTTTTAAACATATATGAAATTTTAAAAAATTGTATGAATGGAATTTTTTTTCATCTAAATATGGAAATTTTTGACGATTTACAATAATGTGAAAAAAATATTTTTATTAATCTTAGAAAACCTGAAAAAATTTAATGAAATATTGAATGATAAATAATGTAAATATTCCTTTATATGTTTCCAAGTAATTTTTTAGTGAAAATTATTTTCACATTTTTTTTTAATTTTCTTGAAAATTGAATTTCAAAGTAGAAAGGATATTTTTCTAAAAAATGTTTCACAGAACTGGTAATGGTATTTCTATTCATTAAAGACAACAACCCTTGATTTTACTTCTGATTTACTGGGGATATGATCTAAGGATACCACCCATATTATTTATATATATGGTTAATAATTATGATGATTATATGTTTATGAAACTCATTCCTTTTCCACATGTTATTGTTTAATGAACAGATGAAATGTTTATAAAACCAATTTATTTTCTATGGGTTATTATATGAATAAATTTTCATAAAACCCATTTTGTTTCATGGGTTTTGAAATGATTAATGATTTATGATGTTATAGAACATATTTGTAAGTTATTAATTATGTGACAGGTTGGATTGGAATTATACAACCCTCCAATTTATTAAATAAAAATTAATATCTCATGTGATAAATAGGATTGGAATGGGGAGTTAACCCAATTCATTATGGAACTTTATCCACAATCGTAGTCTTGGGGGTGAACATTGAATATTATGATTATTTGTGGAGTTAAACTATTATACTATTATTGTCTTGACATTGATCATTAACTAATATGGAATGATTTTCTATGCATATGTGTATTCCATATAATTGTTTTATATGAAAATTTCATGCTCTAATGGATCATGTTACTTTATGATTCATGTATTATGAATTTTTATGTGTTATTCCATAAAAAATGATTATGATCTATGATATATAGGGTATAATTTTCAAATGTTATGATAATTTCTTCATACCATTATTCTCAAGTTATACTCATGTGATCATTGATATATCTCTTACTTACCCTTATATATAATTTGATCTCACCATTTACTATTTTTCCTTTACTAAGGTTTTGAAGAAATATTTAAAATATGATATGTCTAAGAAGGGTCCTAGTTATTAATAAATAAGTTAGAGATGATGTAGTTCATTTATATACCTATTGTTTATGTATCTATGTTTCTATTTCTATAGAATATGGAGAGGAATAATTGATTGAAGGGAACTATGAGATATATTCATTTCTAACATGTGAAAAGGATGAAATAGTTAAAGTATTTCATATTGGGTTATCATTTATAGATTCACGTCAAATTTACCATAATTTCTTCTAATGAAAAATGGGGGACGATAATTGATTGGGGGGTGAGTATTGTAAGGACCTGACCCCAGTTGTTCGGAGCCAGTGCCTTATTTTAATACATTTTCATATAAACAAGGACTCAAATTCATAAGGACCGAGTAGTTTAATATGTTTGTAAATATATATACATACATAATTTCAACATTAGAACTTGAAAAAAATACAACATATAAGTTTTGTTGGGAAAATCCACCACCCTAAGATTGTCCTTGTAGGTCAATCATAAAAAACATCTTCATGTCCTAAGAAAATGAAACATAAGAAAGAGTGGATCTCAAACACTTTCTAAGGGTAAGAAATACATTGGAAGATGTCATATACATCAACAATATGAATGGTGAATAATTGAAAACACATGCCTCTATAAATAATAATATTGATCACATTAGGGAAGGAATTTTAGCTGAGTAAATTATTCCCTAATAAAACATAATAATGGGTATTCTACTAGTCAAATAACCACATAAACTTTCAATTACTAGCTTTATAATGAGTTAAGTGCATATTCTAGACATTCTGAAACATTTTATTGAGGCCTCGTCCAAGACATCTAAAAATTACAATGGCCTCAGCGAAAACTATGTATCAAATTGGGAAATCCCTCATCCAATTCCATGTCTATTTGTCTCATGAGAACTACTGATGCATCGAGGGGCTATATCGACACTACCCATCACATAGTAAGCCCAATGAATTTCTTATACTTAGGTGGTGAATATAATCAACATATACATTAATATTGAAACTAACATATGAAATATAAATATGTTTCCCCAATCATTAAACATAAACACTAACCATTCAGAATAATATGGTGAATGGTATAAAAATTGCACATCCATAGTCAGAATAACCAAAGAAACATAAAAAACATATTTTTTATTATATCATAATATATAAACCTTAATTAAGTACAATATTCAACAATGGATGTTAATATAGACAAATATATTTTTAAATGAGACCATTGACAAATTCTTGATGAAATAATCATAAAATATTCCAAAGTGTCATATACTACCTTGAAACATTAAAATCATAATACCTTAGAATATCGTGAGAATAATGAGACTCTTGATATTATATACCAAATGGTAGTTCATACACCACAAGAAAGAAATAAGTGGGGAATAAGGCATATATATCATAAAAGATAAAGAGTTGAGAAAAATCATTTTTAATTTTGAAAGAAGTCTCCTTTTGGAAAATCATTTATATTTTCCATGAAATCATATTTTAAACATGAATATCCCAAAAAATAAAATACTAGGACATTTAAATTATATTTTGGTCATAAATTATGTCCCAATGAAGTGAAATCATGTAAAAAGAGTTTATAAGATAATTTATAAATAAAATTTTTTAGACCATTTTAAGGAAAGTATTAAAGAGAATTTTAAGGCAGAAAAGAACATTTTTTATCATAAACACAGAAATGATCCAAAAGTAGTTTTCCTGAGAAAATGAGTTTTTTTATAAAACTAATAGTGGATTAAAATTGATTATGGTGTACACTTGAAAGCATGTAAGAATATGAAAATATCCCATGGATCATGTTTGTATTTTAGAATCAATTTAGAAGTTCCTTTTAAAACATGCAACTATCCGTAAAATAAGGAAGTATTCTGGATGGTTAAAATATATAGAACACTAAAACATAATTTATGAGAAGTAAATAATAATACAAAAGAGTTTTATTGAGGTAATTAGACAATAAAAGTAACCTGAATGAAAATAGAGGTTTGGGTGGAAAAACCATTACCACTTTGTAATCAATCGATTCAAATGCCACAAAATTAATAATATATTCAAATGATATGTTTAATACCTTGAAAATAATACATTTTAATGATATTTTATATCAATTTTTGATATACATAAAACACAATCATGTATTAGTAGTGAATACGGAAAATCTCACAAAAATGCAAGTGAGATTATGAAACCCTAACCTTAAGTCTAAATGTGTTACAATATTGAACTTAAGGTCATTGAATATGATATTAGAAATTTTAATAGCATATTTAATAACATATTATACATTTATTTAGTTTATAATAATTCGTTTTAGATCATTTATGAAATTATTGATAAGTTATTATATTCAATTTTGTCATTCCAGAGCGTTCATTTTCCTTATTTTCATAACCAGTTCACTTGTTCTTATGTAATGGAGTTCAAGTGGAATGTATACAAATATCAATAATTGAAATTAAATATTATTTATGAACATAAATAAGTATTAATGGTCATTTATATCATTTGGTTACTTGGAACGATGATGAATCATAAGATGAAATATTTATGACATTCACTTAGATTATTTTAGCAGTATTTTGATCATTAAGAGCTAGTTTGGTCATAAGATTTTATAATAAAAATGTATACTAGTTCTTGAATATTAATTAGTTTATAATAAAAATATTATATTCTAGTTAAACCATAAAAATGGTTTCCTGACCAGTAATGGAGGAGAAATTGATGAGCAAAACATCATCTCCTATGAAGGATACAAATTGGAACCTCATATACATTGATTTTGTTTATAAAATAAGAGAGAGAGAGAGTATGGTTATTAATGATGTTTCTTCCATTCACATGATATAATTATAGTATATATATGATACTAGATATATCATGGTCATTGTTATAGAGGATGTGATAATAGGATAACAAATGATGATTAATTGAAATAAAGCTAAATGAAAAAGAAAGGTGATTTACCTCTTGAAATAACCTCTTTGAGAACATACTTAAGGGAACTGATTTTTGTCTTTTGGAATGACCAAGAGCTTCTTGGACATGGGGAGTTACTAGGGAAAGTTATTTTTGAAGAACTTTGAGGATATTATAGGCTTATAGGAGTGAAGAGAAGAGGGAGTGGGGGGAGGGGGGTTATAATGTAGGAGAGGATGGTTTTCATAATTTTCTAATCATTAGTTTATTAATTTTCCCCAAGACCAGAAATAGTGATGTTTCTATGAACAAGAATAGTAATAAATGAATGTGAGTTCGATCCAAGTGGGTTTAAATAACTTATTATGTCATTAATAGTGTATTTATGTGATAATTTGTATATAAGGTATTTTACCATATTTCACTATTCATAAAAAAATTCGAGTATTTTAGAAAAATACTAAAAAATTACCCTAATGATTTTTTGAAATGTAGAATACATATATGAAGTCCACTTAAAAAAATTGAAATATGATTAATTTAATATTTAACTAAAATCATATTTTATTCTATAAAACAGTTTTAAAACATTTATTAACTTATTCGCAAACATATGTATATCATACTTCTAGTAGAACATTATTTTTATACTATCATAGGTTAGGATACTATTAATTAATTAATTTTACTATTAATAATTATATGTTACTATTCAAAAGGTTAGGGTAATATTCACCAAAAATTATATTTTTCTTATTAGAATCCAAATAACTTACTGATCACAACTACATATGTCACATTTTTGAAATTCAAAACACAATGGTGGAAAAATTATGTTAACTTGGATAGGTTATAATAAAGTGGTGTTTTGTAAAGACTCAGTGTTTCAAGAATTATATATTAAATTTATTTTTAAATTTATGGGGTGTTACATTATCCTCTCCTTATAAACAGATCATCCTCAAAATTTGAAATTGAACATCAAAAGTTAATGGTTGATACTTGAAAATTACCTTGTGGGAAATCACATCAAGAATATTGTTAAAATATACTATTAATATGAGGAAAGGTAAATTCATTAGTTAATAAAAAACAAAACATTCTAATTGGACAATAAATTCATTGAAAAATAATCAAACCATCATGTAGTGGCATTAAACTCTAAATCCCCACACAATGACCAACATAAACAATTTTGTAAATGGTTTAAAATTACAAAATATAATGATTCGACAGATTATATTGAAGGTATATAAATTTCCATGATGAAATTTTCATTTACTATTAATCAACATTAATCAACTCTAAAATTCACATTCCAAACATGTGAATAACTTTATTGTGTATCCTCTTGAAATATATTAATAACTTGAATTACCATAAAGACCATATTGGAAACATGAATTCTTCTGTATTCCTTAAGTAAGATACATTTTATTTTATATATTACTTAAATCCAACATTTATTTAAACTCCAAATATTATAGCATATACAACTTCTAAATAAGTCAATAACCAGTTCCAAGGTAGTCATTTCTTATCTAAATCAATCTTTTCCTCATATTTATCTAAACATCAGATATATATCATGGGTTTTCTTTCCCTCAATCATGTATTTTTTTTCTTAAAATTTTTATCATTATACTCAATCACACTTTATTTTTACCAATCATTATACAACCTCAAATCCTTAATGAAATAATTCTATAGTACAATACTTATATATTTCACAATTCTTATAACCAACACATTGCTGAAAAAAATATATTCAAATGACAAGATTCTTGACTAGGAATATTAATCATTCTAATTCATCTATTGTAGTATCATAACTTTTCATTATCCAAAATAATTATTTGGGGTATATTACTTTGACATTGGGGACATTGATTTGAATAATGTCTCCTCACATTATAGTTGAATCATTCAATACAGGGAAATTCTTACCTTGTCTTGAAATTATGAGAATGGTGGCCTTTTTCTCCACACTTAAACCAAACTCATTTTCCCCTCAATTATATGACAAGGTGTTTCCTTCCATAATTATAATATGTTGCAATATGCAACTTTCCCTTCTTTCATTTATCCATGCTTTTTCCTACCATCCTCTTCTTATTTTTCTTCCCTTAATAGCCATAAGACTCAGAGAATTCCTTACATACCTTATCAACACATGATACTATTTCCTCATATGATGAGGATACATGGGAGACATTCTTCCTTTAAAATTAGGGCCTAAGACCATTAGAGATATGATCCTTCTTTCTCTTCTAACCACATGCCTTGGGGATGTTCTCATTCCTCCTACTTGGTTCCATTTCTAATCAAATCCATGTTATATATTAGCTCATAAAATTACGAACACTCTATATCTCTAAACATTTTATAAAACATAACTAAAATTTATGAATCATAAATCCTAAAACCATAGACTTTTTTTACTTTGGGGATAAAGTCCTTTATAATTTTATATAAAGAAAATGTGAATTTTTCAAAGAATATCCCCCATGATTGTCAATACCAAGAGTGCAGCAAGGCCCGTTTTCATGTACCAGGATACCCTAGGGCAAGCTCAGAACTCCTTGTCAGAGCTTTCACTCCTAGGTATTTTTGTTCCAGATCCACCTCTACCTGTTTGTATCCAGACAAGGATGTATTTTCTAGAAATATACACATAATCTATTCCTTACCAAAATACATGGATTTTATTGTATTCTTATCCTCAAATAATATCTTAGGTTTTTCCCCATAATCTATGTTTTCTAAATATAGTTTCCAGGTTTTCAACTAAACTTCCTTTCATATAAACTATAAAGACCCAACCGTAGCTGGCCAGAGCTGATGCCTAATTTTAATACATTGGAATATAAATAAGGAATAAAATCTCAAAGGACTGAGTAGTTTAGTAGTTTTGAAAATACAAATACATACATAAGTTCAACATTACAAGTTGAAAAGAAATAAAACATATATGTTTTTTGGGAACATCCACCACTTTTTGATTATACTTGTAGTTCAATGATAAAAATCATCTTCATGTCCTTAGAAAATGAAATATAAGAAAGGGGTGAGCTCAAAATCTCATTAAGGGAGTTAAATAATGCGGTAGATTTCATAGACATCAACAATAGGAATGGTGAATAATTGAAAAATCATGCGTCTACAAATAACTAAAATGAACACATTAATGAAGGAATATTAGCTTAGTAAATAATTCCATAAAAAATATTGGGTATTATACTAGTCAAATAACCACATGAACATTCAATTAATATCTTCATAATGAGGTAAGTGTATATGTCAGACATTCTGAAACATTTTGTCACGACCTCGACCAAGATGTCTAAAAATGATTAAGGCCTCGACCAAAACCATGTATCAAATTGGGAAAGGCCTCATCCAATTCCATGTCTATTTGTCTCATTAGACATACCGATGCATCGAGGGGATATAGTAGGCCCCACCCATCACATACTATGTCCATTTCATTCCTCATATGAATGGGGTGAACATAATCAACATATACATTTATATTAAAACTAACATATGAAATGTAAATAACTTTACCCAATAATTGAACATAAACACTAACCATTCAGAATAATATGGTGAATGCTATCAAAATTGCACTTACATAGTCCGAAGAACAAAAAAACCTTCAAAAAAATATTGTAGATGATATCATAATAGATAAATCTCAATTCAGTACAATATTCAACAATGGATGTTGACATAGGAGAATATATTTGTAAATTACACCACTTAAAAATTCATGGGGAAATAATCCTTAAACATTCCAAAGTGTCCCATACGACATTGAAACATTCAAATCATAATCTCTTATAATATCATGAGAATAAGGAGACTCTTGGTATGATATACCAAAGGGCAGTAAATACACCACAAGAATGAAATAATTGGTGGACAAGGCATATATCTCATAAAAGTTAATGAGAGATGAGAAAAATCCTTTACCTTTTGAAAGAAGATTCCTTTTATAAAATCATTTATATTTTCCATGAAACCATATTTTAAACATGAATATCCCATAAAATAAAAGACTAAGAAAATTAAATTATATTTTAGGCATAAATTTTTTCCCACTGAAGTGAAATTATGTAAAAATAGTTCTTATGATTCTCTATAATTATTACATTTTACATAATTTCAAGGAAAGTATTAAAGAGAATTTTAAAGTGGAAAAGAACATTTGTTCTCATAAATCCAAAAATGATCCAAGAAAAATTTTCAGGATAAAATCAGTGTTTTTATAAAACTAATGATGGATTAAAATACATTATGGTGTACTCTTGAGATTGGGTAAGAATTGGAAAATATTTCTTGAATCCTGTTTGTCTTTCAAATTGTTTTTGAATGATCCTTTTATAACATGGAAATATCCCAAGAATAAGGAAGGATTATGGTTGGTGACCAAATATATAACACTCAAACAAAATTTATGATGAGTACATAATAATAAAAAATAGTTTCATTTATGTAATTAGACAATAAAATTATCCTGAATGAAAATGGAGGTTCAGGTGAAAAAACCCTTACAACTTTGTAATCAATCGACTTGAATGCCACAAAATAAATAATATTCCAAATGATGCATTAAATACCATGAAAATAAATATATTAATTATATTATATATCAATGGGAAATATAGATACACCATACAAAATTATTAGTAGTGAATACGGAAAATCTCACGAAAATGGAAGTGAGATGAAGAAACCCCTACCTTAAGTCCGAATGTGTTCCGCTCTTGAACTTAAGGTCCTGGAATATGAAATTAGACTTATTAATAACTTATTTACAAACCTATTATACATTTATGTAGTCTATCATAATTCTATTTAGTTCATTTGGGCGATTATTGATATGTTTTAAATTGAATTTCGTCGTTCTGAAGTGTTTGTTTTCTTAATTTTTATAATCGGTTCACTTGTTCTTAAGTAATGAAGTTCATGTGGAATTGATGTAAATTTCATGAATTGAAATTAAAAATTATTTATTAATATACAGAAGTTTTAATGGTCAATTAAATCATTTGGTAACATAGAAATTGGAAGAATAATTAGATGAAATATTTATTAAATTCGCTTAAATTATTTTAGCGGAATTTTGATTTTTAAGAACTAGTTTGGTCATAAGATTTAATAATATGTACATATACGGAATAATGAATATTAATTAGTTTATAATACATATATTATAGTTTGGTTCAACCGTAAAAATGTTTTCATGACCATTAATGGAGGAGAAATTAATTAACGAAACTTCATCATCCATAAAGGATGTAAATTGGAACATCATGAATGTTGATTTCATTCATAAAATAAAAGAGAGAGAGAGTGTGAGGATATTGATGATGGTTATTACATTCACATTATATAATTGAAGTAGATAAATGATATTAGATCTATCATGGTCATTTGGACAGAGTAGGTGAGAATAGGATAACAAAATAAGATAAATTAAAATGAAACTAAATGAAAAAGAAAGGTGCCTTACCTCTTGAAATAACCTCATTGAGATCCTCCTTAAGGGAAGGAATTTTGGTCTGATGGAAAGAACAAAGGCTTATTGGACATGGGTATTGACTAAGGAAGGGTATTTGGTCTGAAAAATGTGGAGATTCAAGGCTTATAAGAGTGAAGAGAAGAAGGAGTGAGGGGTGGGGGGGGTGGGGGTGGGGGGGTTATAGCGGAGGAGAAGAGGGTTTTCATAATTTTTAATCATTACTTTATTAATTTCCCTCAATACCAACAATAATGATGATAAAATGACCCAGAATAGTAATAAATGAATGTATGTTAAAATCAAGTGTGATTACATTACTTATGATGTCATAAATAGTGTATTTAACTTATAATTTTTATATATGGTATTTTACCATATTTCACTATTCATCAAAAATTCAAGTAGTTCAAAAAAATACCAAAAATTCACCATAACCATTTATCGATGTGTAGAATCCGAAAATGAATTCCATTTTTCAAAAAAAAAATTAAAATACGATTAATTTATTATCAATTAAAATAATAATTTATTCCAAAAAATAGTTTTAAAACATTTATTTACATATTCCAAAACAAAGGTATATCGTACTTCCACTTGAACATTATTTATATACTATCATAGGTAAGGTTACTATTCATTAGGGTATATCACTATTCATAAGGTATGTTACTATTCATAAGGGTAGGTTACGATTCACCGAAAATTATGTTTTCTTATCAAACTCCAAATAACTCACTGATCGTAATTGTGTATGTCAGATTTCTAAAATTCAAAACACAATAGTGGAAAAATTATGTTTAATTAGATAGGTTATAACGAAGTGGTGTTTTGTAGAGACTTAGTGATTAATGAATTCTATGTTAAATTTATTTGTAAATTCTTGTGGTGTGACAAGTATGGTTGCAAAATCATTCATGTTGGGTTTACCGTTTTCATCTTTCAATAAAACTCGCAATAACATCCACATGCATGATGAATAATAGGCCTAATTTCTATAACAAAATTTTCAGTTAGAGTTTAAAATAATGTGACAATTAGGAACTCACATTGGTTGAGAGGATGGAAGGATGGTATCATCAAACCCATTTGGGGGAAATTGTTGCATACTCTGATTCACTCTTGTAAATTTATGATATGTTCATGAATTTCTTCCAAATAGTGATACATGATTTTTTACCCAAATAGAATGACCAGGTGTTGAATAATTATATATTTAATGGGGGGTTTTATTAATTATACCATATTTATATATCATATGCTCTCCATATATATCCTATTATTTCATAAAAATGGGTAGCTAATTGTGTTTTGAATCATATGACCAGTCCCTCTAGAGTTTAATGTTGTTTAGGAAGGAAAATGGTGTTTTTATGATCGGATTGTACCTCCAAGAGGCATCCTATACATCCAGTGAGAACATGAATCAAAACCCACTTTATTTTTTTCGGTCCAAGACGTAAAGTTTAACATTATGCATAAAGGAAATATATGAGAGAACATAGGAATTGATTATGGAGCTCGAGCCATAGGATGGTTTACTTTGTATCTTCCATATAATAGATATTAGAGTCTTCATAGTCTAGTCTTCCCACAACACACTGATGGGTAGGGACAGATAATTAGTACCCATGAGGTTTATTACCAAAAATTTTACCAATATAGGAATTCCGATGGGACCTACACTATGGTGGATTTCCATAAAACATTTATTTGTATCACATTACCAAACCAAGCTTACACACTGAGATTACCCTCATTGGGGTCGTTTTATAGTTCCATTGATACAGTTGTTGAAAATAACTAATCTTATATAAGTCATGCTCAATGTGATAAAAAGTGACAAGAAATAATTTGACACTCTACTCATAGATATTGGATTTAGGTGGTGAATCATCCTTAATGGGGTGTTTGATATGGAGCTCAGGACTTAGGAAGGAATCCTATGTATCATTATTATAGTAGTAATCATATTCCTTATAGTTTAATTATTTTATCAATCTTTTGATGGATGAGAAAAAGGATGGACCCATAGGGGATGTGTCATATGAACATGAGTAAATGAAATATTAAGGACTTATAACAAAGTATATTCCCATATATAATCCCATTTACTATCCACTAATGGATAAAGAAGGATGATATACGTATAAGAGTTTTTGGGTCCCATGAGCAAGAGTAGTTTGGATACAGAGAGGTTTACACTAAGGTGGATGCCTATTAGAAGATATATGGACCTTATCCTATGATTTATAGAGGTAGGTATAATTAGTGTCATGAGGACATCATAATGAGTAAATAGAGCTAATACATTATTGACAATTCCCTTATTAAGGGAAATGTTCATCCAAAGTCTCATAGTTTGGGGTTTACACAATATGAGGGCACATTCCTTAGTATTCCAACTGGTCAAGGCTGACATGTCTAGGGGTGTCAGCCTAACTTCTCCAGGGTATCTTTCGGATGAGTCAAGAAGTTTATTCATGAAATGTTTTGGGGTATTCACATGATTGAATAAAAAATATCTGAGGTCTATCACATGATGAATTTGATATGTCTAGATAACTTTTCAGGGACCTGATGATATGCCAAGAAGACTTTACATGATCTACCTAACATTTTCATAGGGCATCACATGAATTTGATGACATATCCAGAGTCCATCAAAAGATCGTTCTGACATGTCTAGAAGGCATCCCATGACATGGGTGACATGTACAGAGGACATCACATGATCCTGCTAACATGTCTCGGGGACTTCACGTGAACCAGCCAGAATGTTTGTAAAAATTTTCATGAACCAATTAACATGTATAGAAGGATTAAAAGGAACAAGATAACATTTCAAGGACTCCACATGATCTACCTGACATTCCTAGAGGGCATCACAAGACATGAATGACATGTCCAGAGGCCATCACATTATCTAGGTGACATGTTGGGATGAATTCATGTGACATGGATGATGTGTCTAATGGTTGTCACTTGATTGGTGAATAGATCATGAAAAGCACATTAACCCCTCACATTAAAATCAACATCTCTATCTTCATATAAATATTTCATAAATTTTATCCATTATTTCATAAACTCCTCAACATGAATTAAACATTGTCCTATTGATTCCTCACATGATTGAGTCGAAAAACAAAAACTACTTCATGTTATATGGACAACACATTAGCGTTCCTCCACACAATTAATAGAGTGATCAAATGAGGTGTATAAACATACACGGTCTTCCATTAAGTTATTCCCTATGGGTTATTCATGATTTCATCCTCATATCTTTTGATAAAACCTGACCAAGCGATCTCTCCATCATTTCCATATTTATTGAACCCATGTTTTTAAAAGGTATTTATCATAATAAAATCAACATTTCAAAATGACTTTTCCAAATCTAGTTGAAATATCTAGAACCCTTAACGAGATCAGGATATCATGTTATAAAGACTTCACATGATCAAGGAAGACTTTTTATGGTCCCTTCATGAGATTAATAGGACATGTCAAAGGGACTTTGAAGGACCATATCAACATGTCTGGGTCCCTTAATGAGATTAAGTGGTCATGTCAAAGGGCCTTTAGATGATTGGTAAGCTAAACACATAAAACACATAGTCTCTTCACATGAAAAAAGTGTGAAACTCTCATTTTCATAAAGGTAACATAATTTTCATGTTTTATTTTATAAAGCCTATGATATTCATTCATTGGTTGTCCATCACGGCATCACATGATCAAACAAACATGTTTGAGATCCTTCACACGATAAAGGTGACATGTCGCATGGGGGTTTTCATGATTTATAAATGACTTCATGAGCAGTGTAAGCATTCTTTGTGAAAATAAATGTGATTGAACTTCATATTAATCCCACAACTTTTTTATATTTTAGTTGATAAATGTAATGTGTGATTATTAGGAGCCTATCCATTAACATGTTTTATGACTGGGGGAACTCATCTTTCACCCTTTACATGATCATCCTCACTAGTCTATAAGACTTCATTAGATCAAGAGGGCTAGTCAGAGGGTCTTTGTGTGATCATAGATAGATCACGCAAAGAACATGACCCATTGAAGTGATGTCCTGAGGATCACATGATTCATATGACCGTTTTTCCTAATCACCATGTATCCATGCTTCTCATTTGTTTCTTTTATGGATAAAATAATACATATGATATTTGGTATTTATCAAATCCAAAAATATTCAATTCGAATATTGTGTGAATAAAAAAATGCCCCCCTTAGAAGAAAGGTCATAGTAAACACCAAATCTATTCTAAAGAATGAAAATTCTCTCCTTAGTACCTTAGCCTTCCACTGGTCAGTGTTGCTATCATATTTTGGCCTATTAAGAGACAGTTCACACTCTATAGGGTTCCCTATAAATAGGGGATCAAGGATAAATTAATTTCAACAGTGATTTAGTCTTCTAGATATATCTCACTTTATTATCTCATGTGATCTCTTTGTAAGACCTATTTACATTACCACATCATGAGAACTATTCACATGACTCCATCATGTGAATGACTTGTCCCAAAAACTTCTGTAATAAATAGTGAGCTAATCAATATTAATTTTTTATATATGCTACATATCCTTGGCTATGAGCCATCCTACATAATACACATGTATATTGGATGGATTTATCATGATTTTCGGAGCATTATGTGATTCTTATGACCTCTATATGGTCACACTATTCACAATTATTAAAAAGGATCTTGTGATTGTGAGGTGTTACATGGATCATGTGATCCATCAGTCCAATAAGAGGTATTGTTATCATGAATCTTTTTATTGATCATACAATTTATGTGATGTTGCCTAATCAATGTACTTATTTTACTCCTTTATAAAAAATATTCCTTACCCATATTACATATTATTCTTGCTCTATACAAATGTTTTCTAGTTATTTAACATCTTTTGATGTATTCGATTAGAGATCCATGATTAATAGGAATTCAAATATTGAAACATGGTATTAGGTATTCTATGAAAATGATGTTTTTAATGGGATTATTTTAACTCAACATCAAAACTAACCACTATCACACATACTAAATTTACATTTATTCATTTTTCTAGATGATACTTTTATTCATTTTCCTGAATATAAACTTCAATCTTCCTGGATATCATCTACTCTTGATAGTATTCAAATTACTATTTAAAAGTATAGTCAGTCAATCATGTAATAATTCAATGGGATATCCATTATGTTGGATAATTACCCTCAAGTTTTGGAACATCATGATATCTTTCATTAAATTTTTTTAATGATAATTAAACATACTTCACTCCTCTATGGACAATGCAAAAGGTGGATGGAGTTCAAAGTGCGAGTTTCAACATGATGGTAACTTCTCTTATGAAAGATAATGGCAATTCTATGATAAGTATAGTTTCATATAATTCTATCACCATTTACATGTTATCTTTCATTATGAGGTGACACAAATTTATATGTTTATTATGTACCGTTGATCAGAACTCCTCATAGAACTAATTAGTCATTATTATCCCAATAGTAAATATTTTCATCTAACCTAGGGTGAGGTAGTGATATGTATTTGGGATATTTATCAGTTTGGGGGAATACTTACTCTTAGGGATATATATGACGAATACATTATTACTATGGATGTTTGGGATGGGCTTAAGAAAACTCCAACCTTGGCATGGGATATACTCACCAATGAGAAATATAAGTTAATGAAGGATATGAACCAATTATCAATAACTAATTTCAAGGATAGGATTAGAATCTTCTTTATCATAGTGGGACTTAGAAAACCACCATATTCCCTTATCGATGTCCATATCGAAAATTTAGAAATATTATATGCCCTTATTGGGACATTCTGGAAGTTGGAGAGTATGACTCATGATGCTAAATGATTGGACTAGAGGTGTACCCATACCTTTGTTTAGTGGGATATTTGGTCATTCGTTTAAATAGATGGAATTTTCCAGTCAAGGATGCCTGATTGGAAATTCAATTCATCACATTGGTCATGTAAGAAAAACAGGAGTAAGAGATACCCCTCAACTTAGTCCTGAAAACCCTTGATCATATTTATCAAGTCATTGTCGATTTTCAAAATCATAATATCCTATACATGATCATCTGTCCTACTAAATTTTTATTTGGATGGAAAGAGGATCAATTTCAGTGTTATATTTTTGACAACACATCTGAAATTTCTTATTACCTTGGTAATCCCATGATAATAAACAATTTTGGGGTTGAGGATATGTCATTAGGACCTCATGAAGTTATTGATGTATTGATCTAGTATGATCATTTCAATTTCATACCATACCTCACACCCACTGGGCTGATTATTGACAAGGGTAGTGGTTCCCTTTCTCATATATCACATAAATTCTCACTATAGCTTGAGGTTCTAATAGATCTTGTAGATGAACTAATCGTATATGACCGATATACCCCTTTCTAGTTTTCTCTTCAATTTTGATATACTCAAGGGGATTCTCATGTTCCCGTAGTTGGTGTACAAGGAGATAAAAATCCTAGAATTATTTACTAATTATAGATTATATTGAAATGTGAAGATAAAAATACCAAAATTGTTCTTCTTAATTCCAAATTTTTTCTAGAATATTTACCCTTTTAGAATACTGAATCATTTAGTTCATCAAGTATATAAGTCATGTTATTTTACGAGTCCCAGGTCTATGGTGTTGATGGAGTTGATTAGAGACTTGGTGGAGCCCCCAAGGAAAAGACCTCAACATTGTGATATGAATCCCATCAATAGGACATGGTATATTAAGGAATCTAGCCCTTCGGTTCCATTGATAGATGATTCACTGATCGGTGGATAAACACATGAGACTCATTCTATTTCTTCTTAATTTTCTTGGCTGATCCTTCATTCAATAGAAATGATACCTGAACATAAGCCACCAACCATTCTTCCTTCCTATTTCCCCCCTCAAGTGGTCACTCATATCTCATTAACAGAAATGATATTTTTGTAGAAAATACATGGCCTGATTATAGAGACTCCATTGGGGAACATTCCTGACCAAGGGGAAAGCGTTCACCAACTCTTTCGTGATTTGGGAGCCAGTAGATTCAACTATTGGATATGGTTTGATATCATGATAAACATTTCTTATCTTGGAAATAATTGGTCAGAAATGATAGGGTGTTAGTGGTTTCTACAATTAGAATTCTATAACCAAATTAAAAGTGGAGTCTTAGAGGCGCATTAACAGAGACATCAAAATATCTCTTAGCTTCCCACATAGATGGGTAACTTGAATACATAGATATTAAACATAAAGGGATCATATATCACGCAATATCACATATCTTAGTGTCATTATCCTTACTAGAGATCAATTATACATAAGGTGGGTATTTATCTTATTCTGTTGAGACTCTTCATCGCCAGGAGACAATAGATGTAATAGAGAAAATAACACATCAGTACTCAATTGACACCTCTCTTTGTACTCTAGTTGAATTAGAAAGCTCAGTCCACTATATTTTATTATGATCTAGCCCTAAATTTTTTAATATTTTTACATAACATTATAGAGACTCTAGAATGTAGAGCTTCAACCCTTCTTTGAACATGATCAATAAAAAAACCTTCCAAAATTTACATCTTTCTAGTAGGTTTTCTTTCATTCATTATGCGCATGGAATTAGACTGGATTAGTATCATATAGATCATCAAATATTTATATAATTTTTTAAAAAATATTTCAAACCAAATTCTTTAATTTGAATACATGAATCATAATATATCTCTCTTTAGAATTTCCCATGAATGATTATTTAGATACAAATTCTCATTGATGTGTGTACTTTATCCATATCGATATCACCTAGTTCAAAAGGATAATTTCGGTGAATATGTCACAAAAGAATGTTTCTATAACATTTTCTATAGTAAATGGACTTAGTGAGAATAGATTGATTTTTTCTAGGGATAAATAAAGAACTCTAAAATATTTTTATCAATTTTTTATATTTCCCAAACTTTTCCTATGTTTCATATGTAGAATTATTAGTGGGCATGGTCTTGGATTTTTCTCATAATGCACTTAATGCATTTTCCATCACATTTTTTCAACCCTTTCCATCTCATGATATCTTAATATTTCAAAGAACACACTATGTATGTGGCTATTGATTAGTGAAGGAACTATTTCCTTGGAATCCCTTTGCAGGTTTTAACCTTGTGAGTATTGTGTCTCTTTAGATTGAATGTTTAAGGTCATACAAACTAGACCATTTCTGTTGTTTAGAATATTATAGCATAGAATATATCATACTATATTTTAGGGTACTCTAGATCACACTATCTATTGTTAAAGATTAGTGTATTCTATTTTGGACCACCTATTGTTATAGTTTAGTTTCATCTAGCTCAAACGATCCACTGATATAGTTTAGGTTATTCTAGCTTGGAACATCTGTTGCGGTAGTATAGGTTCTTATAGATTGGAAAATCATTTTTGGGTTATGGTGGATGGGTATTCATGATGGGTTTGAGGACCCTATATACTTTTTGGAACTCTTAATGATGATTTCTAATGAAGGGTTATAAAACACTAAAATTTTAATTAATATTATGAAGTATTAATTTTCATAAAGGGTTTTGAAACAATTTATACATGAAAAAACTATAAAGGATGGATATCCATGATGGGTTATGGAACTATACTTCCTTAATTAAATGGTTATTGGTTGATGGTAAAATTTTTGGGATACTGAGTGCACATGGATATTTGGACCATGGATTGTGTGAGTTTTAAACCAAAAGTTTTAACAGAAGTTAATGAGATGTGGTAGACATTCCCAAAATGATTACAAAACATTCTATGATGTTGAGTTTCAACATGATGTTTTTGGGGATCATGAGGATTGGAGGTCATTTCATATAATGTGGATACACATATAGTTAATGTTTCAAATTCCCTTATGCATGAGTCCCTAGGGATTTACTGCATGGTCATGCAAAGGGATACTTGAGTTTTTCCAATGGCTATGAAATATATTAAAATATTCAAATGTTTGGACTATTGTGTATGATATAGGGAAAAGATATATCTTAGAGGGTTCTATAACACTCGGGATGTTTAGTTTATGGTTGGTTAAATCTATCCCTAAACCATGTGGGTGTAGGTCACATGGTGAGGGCCATAAAAAGGTTCACGAATAGAATATCACATTCATTCCTTGAGAATGGATAAACAACAAATTTAAGTAATGTCAAGGATGTTGAATCAAATTGAATATTCTTGTTATGGAGATTGAAAATCATGGTCTAGGAATATGTGAGTCAATTAAAAACAAGGGATAATGGATACTGGTAGATAATTAGTAATGGTGGAAACTAATATTACACACAACAAGTATAGAAACTCATGCATTTAATGGGGAACATTCTTCTGAGAGCAAGACGACCACTAAGGGAAACCTATTAATAATTACATTATTCAATAATGAATCATAGTGGATCCCCATCAGTGTAGACAATCTATATTACCAATAAACTATAGGGAATAAAAAATAGAAATAACCCAAGGATATGAGTCTCTAGGATAGGTGTATCAACTCAAGGAATTGGTTAGTTTTATCTTAGACAACAAAGGCCTTGAGGAGATTTATGGAACGAATAATACTAAATAAGGGTTAAGGAAACCTAAAATTTTCATCACTATATAGTTAACACATTATTATGGTGAGATGTTATAATAAATAATTAATCTATCTTTTTCTTTCACTAGGGGGTCTAGAGATCATGGATCAAAATTTACTAGATCATAAGACGCGACCCTTATGATTTATGAATTTTTATTTTTACTCTATCATATTTCCTAAACTATAGAAATAATGTGTTTACTGAGAAAAAAATTGAATTTTAATTAAACTAACTTTTTCATTTTATAGCCTAAATAGATTTATATCTCTTTCACTAGATGTTTAGGGTCTTATAATTGGGGCCATCAAAGGATAATGTTTAAGGCTATTCAACATTATCCAATGCTTGTTCTGTTTAAGGCTATGATGCATGTAGACCTAATATGAGGGGAGTGTTGCACAAAAGTCTAATTGGGATTCCTAAAGTCTGTTGCACAATAACAACCTTCCAATTTGAGGATGAAGGTGAGGAACATCAATTATCAATGTTTTGGAAACATGAGTAATGGACTGGGATATTCATGTTGAGAATGAATGTGAATCACTCTGTGGTGATGGGATCTAGTATGAAGATTTTAGGGCTCACAAGGATTAGAAGGTCATTCTTGTAGGGCCAATATTCCTCTAGTTGAGGGGTATAATTCCCTTATGTAGATCCATATGATAAATGGTCAAATACAGAAATTATTTCTTCTTTACAAGGGCCATGAATGTTTTACAATAATCCAACACTCTCAAGATATGAAGTGTGGTTTAGAGATTGAGGTGCTAAAAAAGATAATGGATGCAACCCAAACACTTAATAACAAGGGTTAGGCTCTTATAGTCGTTTGATATAATTTTTTTATAGATGAAAATCTATATAGTTTAGTTCCATGTAGTGGGGATTCATCTTCCATTCATTTTAATGTCATTTGAAAATGAAATATTCCTTTTAGATTAACATAATATGGTTAGGATGTAGTAACTGATGTGAAATTTTGCATGATATCCATAAAGATACTTTACACTGGTCTGAGGTGTCTAGATGTGAGATTTATCTTTTATCTCTACAAATACATACTGGTGGGTAGCCCTATTTTGGAGATTTTCATATGTTTATCTGGATAGACCTGAATCGTATACTAGAGAGTGTGTCATGTTTTTTATTACCTTACATAGTATTAAAATCATTGTCTGATATGGGGTCCTCTATATATATGGGGCTCATATGAAGGGAAATATAATTTCCACATTTCATACAGGTATAGCGCTGAAAGACTCATCCATAGCACAAATTCATGGATACGATGGCTTGCTCTATGAAATTTTAGGTCATGTAGGATGAACCATATGTCTTCTAGTTTAATATTGTTCGACTAGGATGTTGTCATTAAACATAACATTATTTGACTAGTTCATTGTTATGTAGTGTAATTTCATGTTACTAGGACATATCACCAAGACAAATTCCTAACATAGGGAAATTGGGACTTCATAGGAGATGCATATCTTGGGATGAAGGGGTATAATATGAAATTATTATAATATATCTTTGAAAATGGGTATGAAGAAAATATGTGTAACATAGAGAGTACCTGAATCCAATTGAATGGTTGGGTTATGGAAAGTGTAATAATAGACCAAAAATATCTGAGTCAATGGGAGATGGAGACTGGTGGGTACTTGTCAACCATTAGTAATGGAGAAATCCAATATCCCACTCAGTTATGACAATTAATCCTAAAATTAAAACAGTCCCCTCCACTTGTACCAAAATAATCACTAGACATAGGTATTAGGAATTTCATTATTCATCATCAAATGCTACTAGTTCCCTTTTGGATCATCTTATCCCAGTTGGTTGTTTTATATTGGGTAGAACTAGAAGCAAGGGACCCATGGTCTATGGGGTTCCAAGAGGAGGATATCAACTCAAAAAATTGGTAGGTATTAACTCATATATCGATGGTATAAAATTGTTTCATTGATAACATGATATTTAAGAAAGTATCAAGAAACAAAAAGTCCACACCAATGTGTATAGAATTCATTTTGAGGTGAAGAGTTAAAATATTTTATTATTTAAAAAAAGCATCATAGAGGTTGATACATTCACTATGAAGACATATTTTTATGTATTTTAACATCACATGACAACGAAATCATTGTTTAGATTCACATCCTATGACTAGGAAATGGTTTCCTCTCTTTGGATATCACCCACATTGATCATGGTGGTCAAAGTGACTTTCTAGGATCCCTATGCTCACAAGAGTCATGCTCATGGATGGAAATAAGAGAAAACCATAAATTAACACGATCAGTGCAAGAGTGTATGATTGTGAAAATGCAGGGGCACTCCCATTTTGATAAGAGAAAAAATCACCCAAAAAATTAGTTTTCATCAATAAACCATAGTTAATAGTGACGAGAACTCATGGTTGGGCCTGAAATGGAGGATCCATGTGTCACCATGTTACTGTGGTATGAGAATAAATCAAGACATACTTATTCATAAGAAATACCCATATATATATTAGGCCCATGTTAAGGAAAGAATCATTTTATCATTACGTTGTGGGTGGAATCAGGATTTGAGACTCGGGCACCACTACATTTCCCATTTTAATAGGAATTATTCCACACAGAGTTCTTATATGAATGATGTGCGGCTTAGAATCCTGCTGCCATGTCTTTGAATATGAAGGCATTAACTACTAATTCATTATTGATCCCTCTTTATCAGAGATACATACCTCGAAATGAAAACTCTACATGAATATGTTATCATAATATTTATTTGAAAATGGGTATGATTCATAGATGTGTAATATCAAGAGCATCCAAACCCACATGAATAGTTGGGTTATGGTAAGTGTAAATCATAACCAAGAATATCTGAGTCAATGAGAGGTGGATATTGGTGGGTTAGTTCTAACCATTAGTAATGGAGGAATCTGATATTCCATACAGTTAGGACAATAACTCCTAGAATTAAGGAGGACTCTTATATAGAACAAAAAAACCAAATAGTTACAAGATCTTTTACATTTCATTATTCACCATCAAATCCTGGTGTTTTCCATTTAGATTAACCAGTCCCAGTTAATAGTTTTCTACAGGGGAGAACCAGGAGTAGGGGAGCCCAATGTTTATGGGGTCCCAAGATAAAATATCAACTGGGGTAATTGGTTGGTATTAACATTGATGTAAAATATATGATGTTTGTTCGTGGGGAACCTCAAATTCAAGAAGGGTTGAAGTGACCCAAAGTCTACGTCAATGAGCATTGAATCTTTTTCCAAGTGAAGGGATGAGACATGAAATTATGGAATACATAGTCATTTGGGGGATGATCTGTTTAGCATGAAGACCTCTTGTGGTGTAGTTTAACATCATGAAACTAGGAAATTTTCTTGATGTTTATCATCATGTGATTAGTACATTGTAGTGTGGTTTAACGTCACATGACTAGGACATTGCTGTGTAGTTTAACATCATGTGACTAGGACATGGTCACATAGTTTAACTTCATGTGACCCTGAAATAAGTCCTTATCTAGAACATTCACTAATCATGAATGGAAATGAGGATTTCTAGGTTTTTTAAGCTCAATGAGTCATTATCAGTGTGATAAATAAGGGATAATTGGGCAATTGATTATTTTTCATGATAGTGCGTGGTTGAGAGTATGTGGGGTTGTCTAAAATTAAATATGGACTGTATCCTCTACATGAATATGACACTCATGGAGGATCATGGTTGGGATTGATTAAAACTCATATATGTGATTTGAATGGAATATCTAGGAATCACTACAAATCCAGTGGTGATAGGAATCAAGGCACATGTAGTTCTAGAGAAAGCTCTATACATAGATCTGACCCATATACTAGGATATGGGAGTTCATTTGTCCCATTTCCTTTTTATTGCACATGGTCCCATGAATTGGGACCTGGGAATCACATCATATGTTGTGGTAACAAAAATTAGGCCAAACCTATTTCTAGAGAATGTTCCCTTCCTTGGTCCGACCCATAAGCAGGGAAGGGTGCAATTTTTATATATATTATGATAAGACCAATGATTCAAGATCAGTGTGTCAGTATGTATACTATGATAATAAGAATTTTACCACATGTCATTCATTAATATAAAATTAACTATGAAAGTCTGACCCATACACATGGGGATTTTTTTTACATTTATATTTTGGCTAGACCTAGTATTTGAGATCCAAGCATCACTACATATCCTATGTAAATAGGAGTGAATAGTACTTGTCTGAAAATTCCCTATACAGGTCGGACTGATATGTTGGGAGGGGATAAATTTTCATATTGTGTATAGAATAAGGATTAGAGATTCTATATTCCCTTCATATCCATTTTAAAATTGGAATAAATCTATACATAGATATTTAAATGGAAAATTCTCTATGTAGGTAAGATCCATACATAGAGATGGGGGATTTTTTCAATTTATATTACAGCTTGAACCAATATTAGAGATTTAGATGTCACTAAATATCCTAAAATTATATTTACCAGGCCACATGTAGTTTTTGAATAGAAAATTCCATATGTAGATCTAACTCACACATAGTGATGGGTGTAATTCATCTTACTCTCATAATGTTATAGATCATGTGTAGTGAATTGATCATGATGAAAAGTCCTTTATGTAGTATAAAATCATGTGTCACGTTCATCTTCCATGAAATTTAATGTCATTCAGTAAGGAATTCTTCCACAAATTTTAACATTATACTGTTAGGGTGTAAGATGCAATGCAATTTAAAGTACTGATTCCAGGACTTGGAATTCTTGATAGAATATATGAAAAGTAATTCTTGAAAAACTATGCATTGGTGGGGGGGGGGTAAAATGTGATCCCCATCCATTATGACCAATGAGTACGCTCCACTAGAATAGGACTCTGGAAGGATGTAAGTACTTTCTCACTTTATTAATGGATTTGGAGGTTTAGTTCTTACTATCTTTTGGGTTATGAGAACCAATAAAAGTTATCCATGAAGAAATAACTGGAGTTGAAACTTTTTATAAAGGCTCACAAAATATTTTTCTAATTAAATTCAAGATTGTGAAATGTATAAAACCATATATTTTCAATCTCTTCCAACCTATCCATCCACTTTTCTGATTTCTTATAATCTTAGAGTTTTCTTTAGAAAGATATTTGGTGCGAGGGAAATTGTACATCAATGGGAAACACATCCTTGGTACCATAAAACAGTAATTATGGGGTTACCTATGTAGTAGTGTGTGTGGTTGTATAGTAGGCCTGTAGAGTATGAAGGATCTTGTTCAGTTATGATTTAATGCCCATGTCTACCATTTTATGGATTATATTTGATAGAGTCCCATTAATATCCCATATCTATCAATTTTCCACTACATGATAGAGACATGAATGGTTGGACTCGGTGTTGTACTCATAGTAAAATTTATACATTTTATAAGAATAGAGGTTAGTTCCATTGTCTGTAACCGGTGGATATGGCCCCACAACATTCCGTCCCCATATGGCAATGAAAACATAGTTGTATATAAAACCCTAGGGGTTAGTGAATGATTTTTTCATGAAACTATCTTGCATAAAATTTTCTAGTGAATTCATCACAATCCTTCATCATTATTTTCTAATAGTAACCATGCCTTCAAACATGGTGGGAGTGTATGGTCTTACACATACGAGAACTATTGGAGCTTATGTAGACATTCTCCATGACTGTGAGAATCTCTCATTATGTAATACATGTGAGGATGATTCCATAGGATCCTTTTTTGTAGAGGGGTTTATACTCATTTTAACTATCCCAAAGGAAAACTTTTTATACTCAATATTCATTATTTTCCATTTTAACATGATATATTAGGAGGGTCCCATTCTTGAGGTAATCGATGATGACATCCATCCATCTAGGGGAAGATAACAGATCATCATGATATGAGGAAGCGTTGACCAGATTGATTTCCACTATTTCACAGATGATGACAAATGAGACTACACATTGGTGTGTGATATAAAAAACCACTTCATTCTGAGTAGGAATAGTGAGTACATTGGGTGTGTTAGCCTGTGCACCAGCAAGAATATTTTTGTGATTGAGGGACATGTTGCAATATTGGTTCAAATGGGAATTCGACCATCATTCCTATTATGTAGCCGATTAGAGGGGATAATTCTTCCTTCATAATAATATGTTCACTAATGATCAATTATATTACTATATTAGAGTTCCCTTTGATATTTAGTTAGGCTATCTTCAGCTATGGGGCCAGTTCTAAGACAATAATATGGTATTGGTAATCTGCTTCATTATTAGTGAAGCCTACAAATAGTGAGAAAGAGTAGGGAAAATTTTATTTTTCTAGGGAAACAAATAAAATCCCCAGACCAACCTAGTTAAGATTCGAGTCCTACATCCTTTTTAAAAATGGACTTTGGGATGAACTATAAAAATACATCTCTTATGTTTGGGGAGTGTCAGGGTAAAGAAAACTAATTCTTCAAAATGTTCAGTGTCCATCAGTTTGATTTATGTGGTGGGTTATGCCACAATGAAATAAAAACATTCCCTCCCTTTAACTTCATATTGTGGCACAAATCTTATGTCAAACTATTTCTAGATAACCACATATCAGTCCAAGAACCTAGTCAACATAGGGTGGCCAAGGATGTACACGAGTTGGTCAATACAAGAGGCCAAGTGGACATCATGATAACACATGTAATGGATCATATTTTACATTGAAAATATGACCATGATGTAGTTATTCATGATATCAGAATACTAGGTCTCAGTACCAAGAATTTTTCAAATGAGATAGTATGAGAATCTTTCACACCCTACACCACTTTTCTATGCAAGGAGACCAACAAACATTCATTCTATAGTAGCCACATATAGGATAAGTTAATTTCCCTATATTAACAACATCAAGAGAATTTGAAAAATTAAGTATATCTTTAGTCTCTATAATTCTTCTTGGAAGTCCTTGTCCCATTTATAGAAAACTAACTTCTTGATTATATATTTAAAGGGGGGAGATTTTCTAGTTTTGTTGGCTATGAAACATTGAATAAAATAGTGGTTATCCTAGAGTAACCTTTGTTGTTTAATATTTTTAGGGGGTTCAATTGCAATTATTTTAGTGGTATTTAATGGATTTACCTGAATTCCATAACCGCATACCACAAAGCCAGGGAATATCTCCAACGTTACTCAGAAAGTGTAATTTAAAGGATTCTTCTTTAAACTATGATGCTACAGTTTTATGAAGATCTTTTGATGGTTAGTGAGGTGATCACATACCCATCGATATTTAAACACCATGTCATAAATGTAAGATTACACAAATTTATCCAATAAGGTTTTAATGATATGATTCATGACACATTAGTAAGAAGAATCAGTGTTCTTTAATTCAAAGGGCGTGACCCAGTAGTATAAATCATTTAATGTTCTTTGATGGTAGTGGATTTCTCATCTTTAGGTGGTATAAAAATATAGTTATTCCCTAAATTACCAAACATAAATGAAATGTCTTGGAAGATATCAATAACATTGATAAAAAGATTTACGTTTGGAAATGGGGAATCATCCTTTGGTACGTGTCGAATAAGATATCTGAAATCAATGAAAACCTTGACATACCCATTCCATTTATTGATGATGATGATGATATTAATCCTTTTTGGGAACTTCGCCTATTGAAAAACGTTGTATTTGTTCATATTTTGAACCTTCGATTCTATATTAGTAGCATGCGAGGAGTGAATTATCTTGGATTCATGCTTGAAACCTCGATGGTCATCAGGAAGGCCTTGGTGAGGAGTATCCACATCAGGGTTCAGCTTTGGAATATATATATAATTTTAGGTGAACACATATTAATCCTACTTTATAAATGAAATATACATATTCTTCTCCTCATAAGGCTTGATAGAACAAATCAAAATAGGACATTGGTCTACTTTTATTCCAATATTACCTATCTTGAGCCCGTTAAAGGTCATGGAGACACCTTCTTCAATTGACGGAGGGGAATTACTAAGTTCATACTCCTTTTCTTATATATCCATATAATTGGATGAATTATTAGACATGGTGGGTAATCTATGGAAATACCCATATCTATCTATTTAAAATAATCCTTGGGAAGAGACAATGGCATCCTAAACTGTGAGTGTATTAATAGATAAATTTCAGGGATTTGTGTATTCCTATATTCTACCAATATGGGTTGGATAGGTATGGAAATCCTGAGTTGGAGAAGATTTCTTAGTGAAATATTCCATATTTTCAATTTTCACAAGATATTTATTGGATCCCGATAAAACATTATTCGTATTTCCCTTTGATTGATGCAATTTATCTGATGCGATTTCTATCACATGGATATGTACCAGTGAATTTATTGGTTCATAATATCTTGATGGTATTTAGTTTATGTCATCGATCAATTTTATAGGTAACAGATATACACTATCAAGAAATCTCTTTTGATTTGTAAATAACGTTCCCAATCCAGTATTAGCTACAACATAAATATCATCATCCACTATTGGATATTTTCATTTCCTCTTATAGAAACATTCCATAGTGTATATGGCTTCACAAGACTCAAAGGATGTGTTGTCACCATGTAGTATGACAAAATTTCCATTGATGTGGTATTTCAATCATTCCTAGAATGTTGAAGGTACTACCTCATAGATATGAATCCACAGACTTATAAGAAGAAATTTATATATTATTTATTAATAGATTTGCATGAAATCAACATTATATTTGAGGTCCCCTACATGAGCCTTGATCTTGATCTTGGTGATATGACTTTACTCACTCTTTTTATACCCTTTAATGATTATATTATTTAAAGATACGACCCCTTTCCATATCATAATAATCAGAGGGTCTAGATCAGGATGAGGTTTCTCTGGAAACCATTATCAACCAGATCCCTTTGGATGTCAACATTATCAAATTTTTCTGAAACATACAGGGGTATGATATATCCCTATTTTAACTCTTAATTATCTTGTTTTGTGAATGATATGGTAGTATATCATTCTGATGTAATTTTATACACTTTATAAAACTATACTATAGTGAATTCAATCTCAAACTCTTATAGTGTTTAGAGTTGTTTGATGAATAATTCTATATGTTCATTTGATATATTGAGTGAATATAGGATAAAAAATTTGGTTGAGACAGCAGCCAACTATTTCAAAAAGTAATACTTTTTTCTAGAGGCCTATAATTCCTAGGAATGGGTTTCTCTCTATTATGTAACATATGAGATGATGTTTATGAGGTGGAACTGACTGGTGCTTTAGTAATGTTCAAGGGACATATTTTGTAAGTTGTGTAGGTTTCTCCAGCCTCCCCCTTTTTCTGGGATGATCAAACAATCACACCCCCTCTGGTTGGTTATGTAAAATTATTGGGTTTGAATAATTTCGGGAGGGTTATGAGGTATTTCAATGTTTTTTTGGCCTTATTGAAGTTCTCTACTACTATTCTTGAATGTATATATGAATTTCATAGAGATATTGTAGAAATATTGGGCTCATCTATGTTGGATCCTTACCCCATACCCTAGTCTTTGGTGTCCTAGGCCTTCGGATCCCCGAGCAGGTATATGAAACTATAATTAGGATGTGTATTAATCATCAATAAAGGGATCTGTTAAGTAAATTATGTTAACAGAACCAAATATTATATCTTCATCCTATGAGGGTTGTGTTTGGTGGGGCGGTTCCTATTCCCTAGATATTGGATGAATGAAGAACGAAAGAGTTTGAGTTCATGTGGGACTTAGATATACCTCTTCTTATTGTGTATTTTCCAATTTTTTATGATTATGTCCACCTATATAAGGTTTATTCAATGATTTATCCCTTGGTTTTTGGGTCGTGATTGGTTTGTGAAGCTATGCTCTTTGGATGACTTGTGATCAGTCAACTATCTTTCGAGTCATCCAATTACCAAAATAATGTTCATGCTTGGAAAAAACATCTTTTGAGTCCACCAATAATTCTTGTTCAGTGATAGATACATAGGTTACATGTTCTGGGACCCTCCTGAGTATTACCTCTACAAAATTAACTATTCTTTGAAAGACATCTCTGAAGACAAAAAAGTCATGGACAGTGTCACCTAGTATCATATGAAAAGGGAAGCCTTCTAAGTGGTTAGTGAGGTTGATCTCATTGGGTTTTCTGGGATCTTTTATCTTAGAAAGTTATTTTCCAAGTATTTAAGGAAATAATTGGGAACTTGGGAATTATGGACGGAAAACACTTCACTCAACAATTATTGAAATCGTGTTTGACCCTGATTTCTTTTTTGGTTCTAACAGGGAGTTTTTTTTTGCTTTGAACACACAATGGGAGGTTCCATATGATGGGGGAACTACCTATGTTCATGTATGGGATCATCAACTAGTTCTAGATTTGTACTAGTAGTATATGCCTTACCCAGCATTTTTCCTTACACTGTGGGCGTGGGTCGAGATTTTTCTATGGTTTACTAATTGGAATATTCTATGCATTGTGAAATCTCTATAAACTCACATAATCCACCTAGATAATTCATTGGGATCAAATATGATTCCAACTCATATAAACTATTCTCAACCCAATGTTCTTGAAATTTTTATTATGAAAGGGATATTGAGTTAATATGTATAACCATTCCATATCGCGATGAATTTAGAAACCCTCCTATTTTTATATTGTCTAAAATTTGTGAGGTTGACAATCATTATTTCAGAAAACATGGAGCTGAATTGATAAATTAATTGATGATGTGGGTCTTACTACCCTGTGATAGATCCTACTGGAAGGCTGATGTACCAAATAATGGTCGGCCCTACTAGAGTATATGTAGCACCAGAATGTTTTTTGGAAATACCTTTCTTTAAATAATTTTAATTCTTCAATAGCTTGAATTCCACACAATCATGATTATGAAGAAACTGTGAGACACCATTTGTATTAAATGACTATTGTAACATAGAAATTAGGTTAACAATAATAATATAACTAACTTATAAAAATGTATGGTGAATTCATTGGCTAACAATTATTTATTAAAAATAAAGTCCTACTAAATATAAAAGAATTTTTTGAATTTTTTATGTTAATAAAATAAGTTACATACATTTAGTAAATGGAAATAATGAAATATAAATTTTATATATTTAATAAAATATTTTTTATATCCATTCAATTGATATTATAGACGTATGGTATGAATAAACCCTATTTTATGTATAAAATAATATTTTTTACGAAGAAAAATTCTACCACCTTTTAATGGAAAACCCAATTTTAATTAAAATTTTGAAACATTAATAATTTTTATATGAAAAAATAAAATTATTCAATGTAATTAGGATATAAAAATTTACATTGAATACTTTTTTGATATTTTTTGATAACTTTCACGTTTTGAGGAACAGTAAAAATATACTAAATTTTAATTGAAGAAAGCTTTTTTTCATCAAAATAATTTATATGGTTAAATTATATTTTTTAATGGTCTTAAATTATAAATATATTATATAATTATTATCTAATATAATTTTGGTAATTTTATTTTACTTTTCATTTTATTTAGATGTAAAAAAATTTCAATCTTTTGTAATGTTTTATCTTTTAAAACCGGTTTTGACATTCTGACAATGATATTAATTTTAAATTAGTTAATGAAAATTTTATTTTTTTTAATTCTAAAAAATGGATTCCATATTTTTTATCAATATGTTGAAATTATGTAAATATATGTTTTGGGCATTTTGAATAGTAACTTCAGAAATTTTTATTAATTCAGTAAAAGGGTAAATCATGTAATTAAGGTTATAAATATTGTGATAAAATTACCCTAACACATTTAATAATAACTTTTTTATGATTTTGTTTTGACCTAAATCACCCTTGGGTCAAAATATTATCCTTTGGAAGAAACCTGGATGAGATTAGGACATTAAATTTATTTTATTTAAAGAAAAGTTAAATATGTATTACTCAAATTTTAATAACTATATCATTTTTAATATAAGGTTATAAAGAATATAAATTTTATTGTAAATACTAATTGTAAATATAAAATATTTTTTATCATCATGGTTATATTTTTTATAATTTTTAGAAAATAAATAATAACCTCGAAAGATTATACATTGATGATACAAAAATTATTTAATTGATGAAAAATAAATAATTTTTTTTATAAAAATGATAATAACCATTAAAAGACAAAGAACATGACCAAATCCAATTATTCGATTATATATTAACCATAATCATCCAGGAGTCAATTTATTGACTATTTGGAGAAAAATTGAAAAGATTACAACACTAGTAATTTTTTATTTAAAGAGATGTTAAAGTTGTCACAATCATGTTTTAATACATATAACATTTTTAATGTTGGATTTTATAAAAGATATAGTTAACTATAAGTTTTATTTTGAAATCTAGAGTATTTATTGTCATGATAATATTTTTTTTATTTTTATTCAAAAAATATTTATTTTATTTAATTACACTAAACTGATGATGTAATTATTTTATTAATAGAGATAACAAATAAATATTATTAAATATATTAAAATAAATATAATTTTGAATAATTAATATATCCAATTATTTTTATTGATTACCTTGAACCTTTATTAATATAATAAAATATTTGGTTTTAATCTAACTATTTATCCTTATATTTTTTAATCAATGAATTGAATTGTGTCAAAATTGACACTATTGTTTGTTTATCAAAATAATGTATTATTAAATTATTTAAAAATCATAAAAACATTTTAAAAAATATAGAATAATTATTATATGGACTGAAATTGTATAAATTATTCATTTTTGGTCTAATTTAAATCAAATAAGTAAATATTTTACCCTTTTAGTATAGAAATATTTGTTACCTCAGTTGAAAATTAAATAGAATAACAAAGTGTTAATTAAAATGATAAAATTTAAGCTGATATAAAAACATTTATAAAATTTATAGTTTGATTATATAACAACCTTAGATCATCTAATATTCTACATTAGGACATTTTATAGGTTTTTAATGTGGTTTAATTTTATTATAAATTAATATTTTTAGAAATAAAAAAAGTTACCGTCACCTCAATTATAAAAGGGAACATCCTCCCTCACAACTTCACTTCACATTGAGCCTTCAATATTTTATATAAAAAACGATTTCTATTATAAACGTCCTTATTCACATTTTAGAGGTTATTTTCTTCTCTATAAACTAACAATTGTTCTTTAAGGGGATATCTTGAGTGAGCACGTTGAAGAAGAGGTCATCTCCTCTACAGATTCTTTCAAACTTATTTCTTTTTATACTTCTTCTTTATGAGTTATTCTATTATAAATCAATAAATATAGTATAAATTATATAACAATATTTTATTATTAATATGGAAAAATCATATTCCACCTTTTATACATCCTACAAAAAATGAAATCACCATGTGGGCGTACGTACAACTTACCGTCTCTATGATGTGGTGTAATCTATTTTTCACCACCACATTACATGGATGGGTATAATGATGGAAAAAAATACTATATATGATTATTATAACATGATATGAATTATGAAACAAAATATATGACATTAAATTCCATACCATTTCTCAATTACGAGAATGATATCATCGCTCGTGCGTATGTACAACCTACCATCTCCACAATGTGATGCTCTTAATTCTACATGATATCCATTAAAGCTTTATTACATTAATGTATATAATTAATAAATATGATATATATTATGTTAATATTTTTTTAATGATATAAATATGACTTATAAAGTTGAACAAGGTTTTATTCAACAAAACATGCATATGAAAATGAAGTAGTTAATTCACGAATAACGAGTAATAATGAAATGTTTTTAATAAACAGATGATAATATGATAATATATGATATCATAAAAATGAAAACAATTATGGAATATGTAAATGACCTTATTTAAATCATTATACAGGAGGTTTAGATACATATAAAGGATATCATACCTAATATAAGGGATAATTTCAAAATCTCATTATTATAAGAGATTTTTTATACATAAGTATTTTATAGGATATATTTATCATCCTTGTCCATGTTTCCTAAATATTTATTCCAAAATATTATTTCTATTTTCCTATAATGGTGTAAATACAATTTTACCCTTAGGTAGAATTTTATTAAATTATATGAAAGGAATCTTTTTTTTGTTTTCGATACGAGGTACTTTTTGACTTATCTGACAAAAGTATGAGAATAATGTTTTATTTTAAATTATACTACATGAATATATTTTTATGTTTTCATAACGACACTTTTCCATGAATATGCCTTTATAATATTTAAAGGTTATCTTTAATGAAATTATTTTCTTTAAAAATTTAATGGTATTTTAAGAAAAAAATATTTTCATAGAAGAAAGGATATTTTCCTCAAGACATAATTTCAAGTGTTCTATCAAAATTATTTCCCATCAAAGATGGAATTATTTAGTATGGTTATATTTCAAGTATAATATCCCTATTATTCCAATGGTTTCATTATATTTATTATTTAATTATATTTTTGAAATTCATTTGATTTACATGGATTATGTAATGAAGGAATGATGTTAAAGAAACCCATTTTATTCATTGGTTCAGGCTCTGGTGAATGATTTACATTTTTGTTGAACACATAAGAATGATTTAATTATGAGATGGGTGGGACCTATATCTCCCTCCAATTAATTGGGTAAAGATTTATATCTCATGTGTTATACATGGATGGAATGTGAAATGATCTCAGTTCAGTAATCCAGGGCTGGAATGAGGATTGAACCCAGTTCAGTAACAGACTTTGTCCTCTATGATCATCTTGGAAACAAGACTTGACTAATATGAAATGATTTTCTATGATTATGTGTTTGACACATATTCCATGCTTTAAGTTATCTAAAATGTGAATATATTCATTTATACATTATGAACTTGTGTGATTTATCCCATGATATTAAATTATTATCTTTGATATGCTGGATAATATTTTCAAATGTAATGTTCTTAGGTACAATGATTATGATATGATTGATATATCCATTTTTTACCCTTACTGAGAATATGATCTCACAATTTCCTATGTTTTGTTTTTCTAGGTATTGAATAATGGTATTATTAAGATATTTCAAAAGGTGTCTAGTTATTAATGAATAAGTGAGAGACAATGTGGATGCATTATAAACAAATTATTTATGATTCCCAGTTTCTAAAGACACAAAACCTATAAGATCCTGGCGTGGTTTTGTTATTTTTTGTAATGAATATTGTTTAATTTTTAATTTATATCTATGTATGTAAATTATGGGTTGTTATAGTTGGTATGAGTGAAAATTTATTGTTAACCATTAGAAACAAGGATGTGAAAACCTTAGGAAGAACCCTATGGATATGGAGAAGTATAGGTTACAATTCTAGTGATTTAAAAACGATCATGAATATCCTATGATAAAACCAAAGGTGTCCCAAATTGAAATTTTATTCCTCAATATATTTTTTTCCCATTATGAATAGTTTTTAACATAATATGTTCATTGGTTTTAGACAATGGATGGAACCTGAATGAACCATGTTAATGCTTAATGTGAGTGGAAATTCATTGACTACCCTCTCGAGAAACCAAATGTTATGGGAGCTGAAATGAAACTTTTTTTAGCTATTCTCACACAAAATTCTCAATATATAAAACATATAGGACTTACAAACGAGAAAATTCATGAACAAAATTCTATTGATTGCTTCATGAGGAATCATCCACCTTCTTTCAGTGGGTATTCTGAAGTACTAGCGTCTAAACAGTGGATCTGTACCACTGAAAATAATTTTTTAGTTCTCTAATGTTTAGAATATGATAAATTCATCTTAGTAGTAATCGTTTGGAAGGTGAAGCTGGACAGTGGTGAAAAATTATCAAGAATACAAGGAAAATAGTTGAAATTGAATTCATGGAATGGGATGATTTAAAGAACTTATTTTTAATAAGTAATTTACTCATATTCTTCATACAATGATGGAGAAGGAGTTCCATGAGCTTAAGTAAAAGGATGATGAATCCATCCGTAACTTATAAGAAAATTTTACAAGAATTTAATGGCACACTTCTGGAATTATTATCCACCATGAGAGTAAAATTGATCTATTATTTAGTGGCTTAATTCCATGTATCTAAATGGAATTAACCATAAGGAAATTTAATAGCTCTTGGGGAATTGTTCTATATTTAATCCAGGTCGATACAGATAATATTGTAACTCATTACTCATAGGGGTTTGATAAGAAGAGAAAAATGTAATTTTAGGGAAAATACAAAGACCAAATTAAAACGATGATAAGTTTCCCTTTATACTGAAATTGTGGAAAGAAACATGGATAAAATTGTTTTAAAGGATTAGAAAAAGTTTTAAATATGTCAGAGAAGGTCATCAAGTAGTTTAATGTTTATGTTATGTGAAAAAGATGTCTAATTATGAGAATAAAGAAAAGTCTACATAGAATGCACCTCCCACACTTTAATGCATAATTAAATGGAAATGGGGAATTATACCAACCAATTCTCTAATCCAAGGGTTATAGATGATGATCTACATTAGAATACTCCTAAGGCCAAAGACAAGGGAAAGTCACATGCGATCATTATCAGTAATGAAGAGTGCAATAATGAAGTAGTCAAAGGTACACTTATTATACACTCTAAAGTATCAAATGTTTTATTTGATTCTGGATCCAAACTATATTTTATTTCTTAATAATTTTCTAAGGGTATCATTGTATTTACTCAACAATTAGATGTTTATTTAATTGTGAAAACTCATAATGGAAAAAGTTGTGCATCAAAAGTGTAAAATTATTCTATAGTTGGAGTATGTGTGAAATTTCTTCCATAAAATCTTATGATCCTTCCATTAGTGGGATTTCATGTCATTTTTGGCATGGATTGGATTTTAATATTTGAATATATAGAAAATTTCCAATGAAGGGGTGTCAAATATCCTATTCTAGGTCAATATATGATCATCTATTGATGTAAGGATGAATATAAACTTCCAATGGAAATTTATTTCATCTTCTGGGTCTTGGTTCCTATAAATGAATGTTCTCTAACACAAATTTCTAGGGAGAAACTAACCATTAATAGCACACCTATTGAATATGAATTTTTTGTGTCTTTTCAGAATAATTTCTAGGACTCCCACCGAATTGTGATGTTTAGTTTTCAGTAGAACTCATATCGGGTGCTATGACTATTTCAAATAAACCTTATAGAATGGCCCCAATTGAGCTGTAGTAATTGAGGAAGAAAATACAATAGAACATTGAAAAGGTATTCATAAACCCTAGTGTGTCCCCTTGGGTGCACCTGTATTATTTGTTAAGAATAAAGATAGATCAATTAGACTCTTCATTGAGAATTTAGAACATAACAATATCACTATAAAGTAAAAACATCATCTTCCCTACATTGAAGACTTATTTGACCAACTATGCAGTTCTCAATATTTTACCAAGATTGATCTTCATTTAGGATATCATCAATTAATAGTCAAGAAGGAGGATATAACAAAATAGAATTATGTACAAGTTATGGACACTATGAATTTATATTGATTCCTTTTGGTCATATTAATTCCCATTCCATCTTTACAAGATCTAAGTAAGGGAGTCTTTAGAGAATATCTTGATTAGTTTTTGGTAGTATTTATAGATGATATTATTTTATAATCAAGGAGTAAAGAATAACATGAATATCAATTGAGAATTGTACTGAATACCCTCAGAAAGTATAATATTTATAAAAAATTTACCATGTGTGAATTTTGGCTTCATAAATTTTCCATTTTTGGTCACATAATCTCAAGATAAGGGTTATCTGTGGATCCAAAAAAAATGAAATTAATTGAACATTTTACAAAACTAATAATGGTAACTGAGATATGAAGTTTTCATGGATTGGTTGGATATTATCAATGTTTTGTGAAATATTTTTCAAGAATATATAATACACTCACGAAGTTGACACTGAAAGGAGTTATGTTGATGTGGATAGAGTAATGTGAGGAGAATTTCAAAGAGCGAAAATAAGGCTAGCTAGTGCACCTGTGCTCACATTGCCTTGTAGTGAATAAAGTATTTTCATATATAGTGATTAATATATGAAGGGGTTGGGATGAGTTCCCATGAAAAGTGATTGGGTGATAGTTTATGCCTCGCGATAATGGACAATGCACAAGAAAAATTACTAAACTAATGGTTCAGAGTTAGCTATGGTAATATTTGAATTTATGATATTGATCCATTATCTTTATGGTGAACGGATTTATATTTATACTGGTCATAAATGTTTAAATTATATTTTATTTCAGAAAAGTAGTTGAATATTCACCAAATAAGATGGTGTTAGTTGACTAAAGATTACGACTGATCAATACATTACTACCCTGGCAAGGAAAACAAGGTGGAAGATTCTTTGAGTCGAAAGGACCATGCTAACCAATCCACGATGAGGATCACCAACGATCCAATATTTAAAGATTTTAGATGGTTGGATGATGAAATTTTAATGGGGAGAAATGTTATCTTTCTCAAGTGACTGTTCAACCATCTATACTATTGAAGATTAAAGAGGCATAAAATTAATACATAGAGCTACAAAATAAGGTTGGAAATGATTTTGATTTAAAACATTATTTTTATGGAATAATAGGTTTTAAGAACCAAGTTGGTATTCCACCCATGCCATAAATAAATAAGGAACTATTAGATGAGGGTTACAGTTCTTCATTCTATATTAATATTAGAATCCAAAAAATGTATAGGGACCTGAAAGAGTATTTTTGATGGTATGGCATAAAAAGATATATTGATGAATATGTCTCTTAGTGAATGGTTTTTCAACATGTTAAGGCTGAGTGATAATAATCTAAGGGTTTGTTACGATAGTTATCCATACCTAAATAGAAATGGGAAAACATCACTATGGAATTTGTTGTCGGACATCCCAAAACATCAAAAGACAAAAATGCTATATGGGTTATAGTTGATCTCCTTATTAAGCCGACACACTTCATTTATATTAGAGTGGATTTATCTCTTTATCATCCTTTCATGATATATGTAAATGATGAGGTAAGATTTCATAGAGTTTCACATTCAATTATATCTGATCGGGATCTGAGGTTACCTCAACCTTCTAGAGAAGTCTTTACAATGATCTAGATATAGAGTTATGTTCAAGCACTTCTTATCATCCTCACATAGATGGTCAGTCTGATAGAACAATTCATACTATTTGATACATGTTGAGGGCATAATCTATGGATTTTAAATGTTATTGGGATTAACACCTACCTTTGGTAGAATTTTCTTACAACAACATATTTCACTCTAGTATTCAGATGGCAACATATGAAGCCCTATATGGGAAGAAGTGGAGAACTCAACATTCCAGGTTGTATTTTGGGAAAGAAATCTATTAGGAGATGATATTGTTATTGCTGCTATAGAGAAGGTCAGATCTATTCAACAACATATAAGAGGAGATTCAAGTCGGAAAAAAATTTAAGCTGACAACCAATAAAAAGACCTAGAGTTTTAAGTGGGTGAAAAGGTTTTTCTATGAATATTTTTCTACAAGAGAGTAATTATATTTGTAAAGAAGGGGAATATGATTCATAGTTATATTAGTCCTTTTATGATTCTTGATCATTTTGGGAAGGTATCTTATCGATTGGCACTTCCAAAGAATCTATCTAAATTTCATGATGTGTTATATTTACCCCCCCTAGGAAATTAAATTCCTGATCTTTCATATGTACTAAAAATAGAATTCATAGAAATATGGAATGATATTTTTTATGAGGAACAATCGATAGAGATTCTATATTGTAGTTAAAAAGTTCTACTAAATAAGACCACTCACCTAGTTAATGTTTTATAGAGGAATCACCATTTTGAGGAAGCAATGTAGGAACTTGAGGATGTGATGAGGTGGAGGTATCATCATCTGTATGAATCCAAGTTACTAATTTTGAGGAAAAAATTCAGTGTAAGGGGGGTAAAATGTAATACCCAAATGTTTTTATGAAATATATTTCTTTAAAAAATTTTAATTCTTCAATAGATTACATTGCACACAATCATGGTTTTAAAAGAACTATGAGACACCATTAGTATAAAATAAACATTGTAACCTAGCCATTATGTTATAGAGAATAAATATTACTAAATTTTAAAAATGTATGGTGAATACATTGGTTAAATATATTTTATGAAAATTATACACTAATTAAATTTATGGGAACAATTTTTAATTTTTGTATTAATAAATTAAGTAAATTACAATTATTAAATGAAATTAATGAAATATATATGTTATATAATTAATAATTTTTTTATTCATCCAATAGATATTTGAGTCATCATGTATAAATAACCCTATTTTTTCTATAAAACCCTTCTTTTTTAAAAAGGATAATTTTACCACCTTTTAATATTGACCCCATTTTAAATTAGAAATTTGAAACTGTAATAATTTTTATATCACAACATAATATTATACATTTCAAGAAGTATATAAAAATATAATTTGAATGAATTTTTGATATTTTTATGATGACATTCATGTTTTGATGAATAATAAAAATATACTGAATTTAAATTGGAAACCCCTTTATTCAACAAAATAATATAATGATTAAATTATATCATAGAATGGTTTTAAAGTATAAATAGATTATATTTTTATTTGTTGATAAAATTTAGGTCATTGGCATTAATTTGACAGTGAATTTAGATGTAATAACATTTCAATCTTTTTCATTGTTTTAACTTATAAAACTCATTTTCACATTCCAACAAATAACTTAATTTTATATTAATTATTTAAACACCTATGTTTTGAATTTTGAAAAATGGATTCCATATTTGGAATAAATTGAACTAAATTATGTATATATCTTTCTTTTATTGTTGGTCATTATGAATTGTAACTTCAGTAATTATTAGTAATATGGTAAAAGGTAAAATCAAGTAATTAAGGGTAAAAATAATATTATAAAATTAACCTAAAACTTTTCTTAATATCATTTTATGATATTTTTTATCTAAATCATCCATGGGTTGGAATGGTATTCTTTTGAATACACTTGGATGAGATTAGGACATTTAATTTATTTTATTGCAATAAAATAAAAATAACTTTTACTCAAATTTTAATACCTATATAATTTTCAATTTAATCTTATAAAAAATATGAATTTCATTATAAATAATCATTAGAAATCTAAAATGTTTTTATTTATCATGGAGATTTATTTTTTAATAGTAGGAAAAAAATTACTTTATAGGATTAAACATTGATGATTCATAAATTATTTAATTGATAAAAAATAAATAAATAAATTTTAATTAATATGATAATAATAATTAAAAGACTAAAAAACTTGAACAAATCCAATTGGTCAGGAATAAACCGACCATAATCATCCAACATTCTATTTACTGACCATTTGGGAAAATATGGAAATGATTGTGGAACTTATAATATTTTATTTAAAGTGATGTTAAAGTTGTCACATTCATGTTTTAATATAAATAATATTTTTAATGTAGGATTTTATAGAAGATATATTCTACCATAAGTTTTATTATGAAATATAATGTATTTATCATCAACATTATATTTTATTTTTAATTTTTATTAAAAAAATAAGTATATTAAATAATTACACAAAACTGATGTTATAATTATTTTATTAATGGAGATAACAAAAAAAATATTATTAAATTTTTTAAAATAAACATAATTTCGGATAATTAATATATCTAAGGAACATTATAGATTATCTAGAACTATTACAAATTTAATAAAATATTTTGATCGAAGAAAACTAGTTATCCTTATATTTTTAATAATATTATAATTTAATAGTGTCAAAATTGACACTATTGTTTGTCTATCAAAATAATGTATTATAAAATTATTTAAAAAAAATATTTTTTTAAATATATATTAATTATTATATGGCCTAAAATATTTTGAATTAATCATTTATTGTCTAAATGACATCAAATATGTAAGTATTTCACCCTTTTAATATTGAAATATTGGTTACTTTAGTTAAAAATTAAATAGAATAACTAAGTGTTAATTAAACTAATAAGGGTTAAATTGACTGAAAGAATATCAAAAATTTATTTTTTGATGATATGGAAACCTTATCTCGTATAATATTCTAAATTATGAGCTTTTGAGGTTTTTGAATTTGGTTTTATTTTATTATAAATTAATATTTTTGGAGATTCAAAAAGTGCCTGTAACCTCAATTATAAAAGGGCACATCCTACCTAAATATTTATCATATATTGAGCCTTCACGAACATCCATACCCTACCTATTTAATTTCTAAACTTATGTAGTCACATTATAGATGTTATTTCATTCTCCAAAGAACAACTCTAGTTCTGTAATTGAAAATCTAGAGGGATCACGTCAATGAAGTTGTAATCTCCTCAACCGATTCATTAAAACTTATTTATTATTCAACATCAACTTCATGATTTTTTTCCATTATAAATTAATAAATAAATTATAAATTATATAATAAGATGTTATTATGATTATGGAAATACCATATTCCACCTTTTATCCATCCTACAAAAAAAGAAATCATCACATGTGCGTACATGCGACTTATCATCTCCACGCCGTGGTCTAATCTAATTTTCACCACCATATTACATGGATGAGTATAATGATAGAAATAATTAATATATATTATTATTATAACATTATATGTATTTTTTAACAAAATATATAATATCCACTTCCATACCATTTCACAATTTTGATAATGATATCGTCGCTCATGCATACGTAAAACCTACCATCTCCATGATACTATGATATTAATTTTACATTATATCCATTAAATAATGATTATATAAATGTATATAATTAATAAATATTATATATATTAAGTTAACATCATTTTAGAATGATATAACTATGACCTAAGAAGGATAACCCGAACTTATTCAAGAAAACATTCATAAGAAAATGAAGTAGTTAATACCAGAATAACAAGTAATAATGAAGTGTTATTATCTAATGGATTATAATATGATCATATCAGATATCATAAAAATGAATATAATTATGGAATAAGTAAATTAAATTATTTTAATAATTATAAAAGAGGTTTTTATATATAAAAAGGATATCAGACCTAAGGTAAAGGATAATTTTGAAATCTTCTTATTATCCGAGATTGTTTATATGTAAGTATTTACTTGTGTATATTTATTATCCATGTTCATGTTTCTTAAATATGTATTCCGAAATATTATTTGTATTCTTCTAACATGATTTAATTTCAATTTTACAATTTGGTGAACTATTATTAGACATTATGAAAGGAATCTTTTGTCATTTTCTATATGATGTACTTTTTCGCTTATTCCAAAAAGTACAGGAATAATGTTTTCTTTTAAATTATACAGTATGAATGGATTTTTATAATTTAATAACACCTAATTTCAATAAATATTCCAATATAATATTTAAATATTATATTAATATTAATTATTTTTTTTAAATTTCATGGTATTTTATGTAAAGAAAACATTTTTTGAAGAAGAATGGATATTTTCCTGAAGAATTAATTTCAAGTGTCCTATCAAAATTATTTTCCATATAATATTGAATTATTTAGTAGGGTTATGTTTGAAATATACTATCTATATTATTTATGTTGTTTAATTATGTTTATAATGTAATAATATATATGAAATCCATTTGTTTTACATGGATTATGTTACGATGGAATGATCTTTAAGAAACCCATTTTATTCATTGGGTTATGCTATGATGATGATTTTAGTATTTATGGAACATGTAAGAATGATTTCATTATGAGATAGGAGGGACATCTATATCCTTCCACTTCATTGGGTAAATATTCATATCTCATGAGATAGACAAGGCTAGAATGGGAAATGATCTAGGTTTAGTAATATAGGGCTGGAACAAGGAGTGAAATTGGTTCAGTAATAAACATTTCCTACTATGATGGTCTTGCAAATGAGCCTTGACTAACATGAAATAGTTTTTTTATAATAATGTGTATGTGATAAATTCCATGTTTTATGTTATTCCCATTGGTAATATGTTCCTTTATTCTCTACAAACATTTAGGATTTATCCCATGACATGATATTATGATATTTGATAAACATTGTATGATTTTAAAATGATATGTTCTTATGTATTATGATTATGATATGACTAATATCTCCCTTGTTTATCCTTAATAAGCATATAAACACACCCATTATTAGGTTTCTTCTTCCTAGGTTTTGAATGAAGGGTATCAGTAAGATATGTAAAATGTGGTCAAGTTATGATAGAATAATTGGAAGATATGTAGATGTCTTATGAAATAGTTTTTTATGTTTCCTTGTTTCTAAACACAATAATCCTACATGGTCCTGGAGTATTTTTTTTGTTTTTTAAAGAATAATATTCAATTTTGAAGTATTATCTATGTATGTAAAGTATGGTCCATTATATCATATACAACATATATTATTTTGGTCACCTCCTACCGATCTCAAGGGCCCATTATCAGGTCGTATCAAGACATGAATTTAATGAGATGCAATTCTGGAACTCCCATATTGTCAAAGGTTGAGATGATATGACTACAAAAATTGTGCAAGCAAAAAATTTTCATCCTCCCAATCAGTAAATGGCATATTTCTAGGCTACACAGAGGAACGCTATCCTTCCAAGGATTCCATTTAGGCATACCATGATTCAATGGTGTTGAATAGTTCTTGATGTACCTCAATATGGACCACCTCTCATCTATAGGGAGTGGGTGAGGCTTGATGAGGTGCACCCACATTCATATCCGACTAATTCTTGATATGTTTGATGATCTAATGGACACCCTAACAAGGGAGATTCTCTCATGATAATAGAAAAAAGGCATGATCATACTCAACTTCATCATTTATTTACACTGTTTTTCCAAATCTAGTACTAGCCTGATGATCAAATTCTAATCTTATAGATAGATTATCCCTCTATTGATGTATTGGAGGGGGATATTTATTTCTTTTTTAATACAATACCCAATGGGAATTTCCCCCTGATAATTTACTCATTGAGTTTTTTGAGATTCTATATCTCGTTATCATATTTTTTTAGACATTCATTTGTGGAGGGAAATTCATATTTTATAGGAAGTTATTGGGATGTAGCTGCACCTTTTATTTTATCCTTGGAAGTGTTCCACTAAGGAGGGAAAGATTCATTTTTTCTGAGGTTCCAAGTTATGGATTCTTCCTTGATTCGATATTTGTTCATAGATAGTCTCTACATCAATATTTCATTAATACTGAGTTATTATTTCTATGTTGCATCCCTATGTGTTTACATCTTGGTATACAACATTTGTTAGATTGGAAGTGATGACATTAACTATGGTGTATTAGAAAATGGAAGTTACCCCATCACTCTCCATGAAATATGGTGGTTCTATACCACATAAACCTCCTTTGAGGGTTTTATCTAGTTTATTTCTTTAACTCATGGTCATATTAGACCACTTTGGCTTATGAACCTTATAGAGTTTGACTCACTTTCTCTTATTTTCCAACTATCTAAATCTATAAATAATGACCTTAAGGTAGTTTTCACTTGTATATTTTGAGAGGTACTTGAATAAAAGATGTCTGTCTCAAGGTGGGAGGAATAAATTGGATTTTGGCCATCGATATATACCTCACAATTTAGAGAAGAATAATTCTTTTAGAGATGATGATAAAAATAGAATTATCCCATCCCTATTGGATGGGGATGATTTGGAACCATTATTATAAAATTTTGATCTAATTTTTTAGGATTTGATAACTCCATTTGAGGATTTGATGGATCTTGAGATGAAAATTGTGATATAAATGCCCCCACCAATATGGGATGGGTTTGATTTGTAACTGATGCTGATTTCCCTAGGTCCTTCTTGGGGTGTGATGAACCATGTAGTAGATATTGAGAAAATAATTCCCCTATACCAAAGGGATGGGGATGGTTTATAGATTCCACTAGTATTTCAAAAATCATAACAGCATTTGATGGCCCTAGGGGTAGAGTCAGTTGTGATAATTCCCCCTACCCTATGGGAAAGGATTGATCCGGGATGGATGATTTGGAAGATACTTTTGTGATCTGTTTGATTTGGTTCAATTATATTCATGCATGGTTTTGGTGTAAGGTATTATTATGGTGGGATTCACTTATTACGAGAAGTCTTCGAGTAGTCTAAAACATCAAATTCTGTGTTTGAGACATGTTCCCATTTTGTTGAGAGGCGCAACCTACGAGTCTACTAGAATCCCTCTCCCTCTATTCACAACATCTTTATATCTTCAATGTAGAGAAGTCTTATTGTATTCACCAAATGTCCCACACATTACATCATCCCATGAATTCTCTCATGGCTATAATGTTGCAGGATGTCATATCCAGGGATATTTTCTATTCTAAGGATGTAAGGAATTGAAACTCCCCAAACTCACCCCATCCTTAGATATAGTTGTGTAACAAGGCTATAATGATCAGTTTTAGAGGGTTGTGGTGTTATTCTAGAATGCATGCTATATAATTTTTCTGTACCACTCAAGTCTCATGTCCCTGTCCGAAGAGATAGCTGCCAGGTCCATTGGTCAATAGAGTATGATTATGGTATAATGGTGAACCTTATATCTTTTATTGAGGAGATGTCTATCCTTTATCCTCTAATGAGTCTCACACATATTATGGAATAATTAATGCATGTACTCATTATCTAGATTATCTGATATCTCATAATTATGAGTCTTAATGGGAAAAAATGTTTGGGAGGTTGTTTTAGGATAAATCTATCCACATATCAAGTTGTATTATTTATTGTTGGAGTCATATTGATCCACCTGGTCAAACCACATAGATAACTTCTCTAGGTCATCCACAGACCAAGGTGAGGTGTTGCTGATAGGTGACAGGTAACTATATATTTTTGACCTTGATGTTTTGATCACCACTATATATAAATGTTTTTATGGCTTCTCTCACCTCTATATATGAAATTCTATGGAAAATGGGAGGATTTTCTGGTTTGGGAGAGATATTACTACGGAGAGGTTTTCCATGGAGGATATTAGGTGTTGAGTCCCTATCACCCCTCTCTACATTACCATGAGGAGGAATATTGATGTAGTGATCAACTTATGATTCATTTTAAGACTCAATACACCCTTTAAGTTTTAAAGATATACGTCATACAAACTTAAGTACACTATCATAGAAAAAATCATCAATATGAGCCTCATTCTTCATTGTGGAAAGAATATAATGGCCTACCTTTTGGGGTTGAGTAGGGATATGATACAACTACATGATGGTCTCTAGGATATGTTGATTTCCATCTGGTGCGGTGAGGATATGATCCCACTATTGAGAAGCTTCTAGAGTATGGTAGTGATCCTCTATATCATTGGTGGGGGATATGAGCCTTCTCGTGAGTGGTTTCTAAAATATTTTGATCAATCCTATCTGAATTATGGTATGAGATCATATCATGTATGTATTCTCAATCAAAATATGATGAAATACCTCCATAATTATAGATGGGATATGATCATCCTCCATTATAGCCTCTATAGGATGATAATGAACAATTTCATTGGCATAAGTAGTAATATGATCATATGTTCTGTAATCTACAAGAATATGCTATGTTGGGTCATTATTAGGGATATGAGCTTTCCCTATGGTGATTTCTAAATTCTACTAACCAAAATTAGTTGAATCTTGGTTATAATCCTAGTCTTTTTCCTTAGGGTATGTCTCTAGCTTTCTTTGACCAGAATGTTCACATGTCCTTAGGTATATTCCATACTAGGTTTGTGATCCCTAGTTAGGACAGGAATATGAGCCCATTCCAATGCCTCATCCTTTACTAAAATATGCCGATTATCCTATTCGATGGGATTAAAAATGTGTGATTTCTAATAATTATCTACATGATCATACTGATCTTTGTGGTATGCTACTGTAGCAGTGGAAATGTGGGAAAGTTTCTATCCATGTATTTGTACTAGTTCTAAAATATTCCAATAGAGCTCTTTTATTGTTTCTACAATGTAGTGAAACATCAATAACGTGTACGTAGGAATATTGGCCTACACATCCTTAGTATCCAGATATACTAGAAGATGTCTTCCATTGAAGAGAGGATATAATACCACTCCTATACCCCTTATGCCATCACAATATACTGATAGTCATTATACCCAGGAAAAGAGATATGGTCCTCCCCCACGATTTTTGTAGGAATATTTATGTAGTCTTGATTTGAGTGATTAAGGATATGAGCCTACACATTAGAAACTACTAGAAAATATCGATGGTATTTGTAGGTAGAATGAGTGGTATGAGACCACTCTTGTTTAACCACATATTTCTATGTTTGTTGAGACGTCCTAGGTAACCCTGCTTGAGTATTCTAGGTGGCACACTATTGGGTGGTTCCTTTAGCCGGTGATTAAGGGGCACTAGCAGGATGAAGTTGGTGACTATAGTTGAAAGTTTCCCTCCCAAGAATCTCCTAAACTAGGATGAAGCTATAGTTGACTCCTTCATCCACCTTCCTATGGTAAAGATTTAGCTACTTATCATGCTCTTGGGATAATGCATAGAAGAGGATGGTGGTGGTGATAGGTGTCACTGATTTCATTGTATCTTTCATTGAATGAAAAGAACATGTTAGCTTCATCATCTGGAAACCTCTATATATAGCCTTTCGTTCTAAGATCATAAAATATTTTTGGTATTTTTAGACCATCATGTTTTCCACTTGAAGCTAAAGGTATTTGGTGGGTGATGTTGTTTTTTATCTTATATTGGTTACTTCCATAGCTATGGTTCTAGAACATTTTACTAATGAATAATTTTTTTTCGGGTCAAGGTGGTGATTGTCAGAGTAGTTTTTGAAGTCAAAAAGATGTCGAGGAACATGATCCCTGATGAGTGAATCATCACAAGTGTAAAACATGCTTAATTTTCTAGGCACGGGAAACAAAATTACTCATTCTTATTATTAGTTCCACAAATTTTCTCATGTGAAATTTTCATGATGATAATACCCTATTTCATTAGAAACATGATATATTATTTAATAATATTATTCTTTTCATAGAAGATTAAAAAAATCCTATTGCATGATCAACCGATCATGTATATTATTTGAGAGCATCACATCAGGTTAACCATTTTTCTTTCTGTTAAAGCTGAAAAAGAATTATGGCTCAATGGGAACAATGAAATCAATCATTTTTACCTCTTAAAAGGATGGAATAGTTAAAGTATTTCATATTGGGTTGTTATATCCATCATCACATTGAGTTTAATATCTTTTCTTCTGAAAAAATGGGGGCCAATTATTGATTTTGGGGGGTATTAAGTGTTGTTTCACAATACGTCACATCAGGTTAACCATTTTCACCTCTCATGGAAACTCCCAAGGGATCCTACATCTGCAATGAATCACAATCCAACATTCCAAAGGTAGGTGGTCTCATGGTTTTTCAAACCAAATTACACTTGGGAACTCATCGTGGCTAAGAGTATGGGAGGTGAAACCCATCACAATATTTTGAGGGAAATTATTCAACAATATGAGACTCACTTATAAATTCATGATATGTTCTTGAATATCTTCCAAATACCGATAGGGTTTTGTTATCCTAATAAAATTACAGGGTGTTGAATATTTTTTCGTGTAAAAGTTTTTCTATTAATGAGACCATCTGTATGTATCATAGGTTCTCCAGATGTTTCCCATTATTGCATAGAAATGGATAGCTGCTTGTTTTTTTGAAGACTTATAACTAGACACTGAAGTGTTTACTACCACTATGAAAGGAAATTTGTGTTTTGAGGATAGGATTGAACCTCAAAGAATCATCCAGCATATCAAGTGAGAACATTAATCAAATCCCATATAGTTCATTTAGGTCTAATCCATGTGGATTACAATCTTATAAAAATGAAATATATGTGGGAACATAGGTAAATGGTATGGATTTTAAGACATTAGAAGGTAGCCTATGTATTCTTGTTATAATAGGAATCAGAATCATTGTAGTTTTGTTTACCTTCATCCTACTGATGGGTAGGGAAAAATAATTAGTACCCATGAGGGTTATTTCCCCATAGTTTACCAATATGGAAAATCCATTAGGACTTACATGAAGGTGGATACATTGGAAATGAGGAATTTTAAAAATATAATTTAATTGGGATCACACACTGAGATTAACCTCATTAGGGGTATTTTATGGTTCCTATGATATTATTGTTTAAAATATCTTAGATCATGTAGTTCATGGTTAATTTGAGAACCAATGGGAAAAATGATCAGAAAAATACTCATATATATGAGATTTATGTGTTGAAGAATCTCTGATGGGGTGTTTGATATGGTTCTTGGGCCATAGGAAGGAATCCTACATATCCTTCTTATAGTTGGAATTGGATTCCTTATAATTTAATTAGTTTCACTATCTTATGATGGCTGATGAAGAACGAAAAAACCATCAGAGATGGGTACTAAAAACTCATGTAAATGAAATATCAAGGACTTAAACTAAAGTGGAAACCCATGTATGATTTTATTTCCAATCTACTGATGGACAAGGATAGATGATTGACTCATAGGAGAGTTTGTGTCCCATGAGCTAGAGTATTCTCAATATGGTGGGGACTACCCCATGGTGGAATTCCTTGGGAAGATATATGAACCATAAACATTGATAGATAGAGGGTGGGGACCATGAGTGGAATTAGGATTTCATAATGAGTGCATATCTCTACTCCATTATAGAAACTTTACTTATGAAGTGGAATTCCCATCCAAATATATATAGGTTGGGTTTCACATGGTTTGAGGGCACATACCTATGTATTAATTTTGGAGAAGTCTGGCATGTCTAGGGGTGTCATCTAGACATATACATGAAGTTTTCTTGATATATCTATTGGTTTTTGCTTGACATATACAAGGGGTCTTCATGTGATCAAAGTCGACAAGTCTGAGGGATGTCATATGATCAGGCCAACATGTCTGGAATACTTTACATGAATTAGATGATATATCTGAAGGAGTCTATATAATCTTCACTACTAGAAAATTGGGCTACAACCAGAGTCCAAAATTGTGTATATAGGAGTCAAAACCACATCTATAAGTTATAGCCACAATTTCGGCTGTCTGTGACACCAATTGGTGTGGCTATAGAAAAAATATATAGCAACTATTTTAAGGGGCTATTTCCTTGGTCACAACCATGGAAATGTACCATATAGCCATGGTTTTGGAAATAATGTCTATATCTCACACGGTTTTCCACCGTGGAAATATGGTCAATTTCCATGGTGGGAAACCATGGCTATAGATTAAAAATAAATATCTCCCAGCTAGAATCTATCTCTTTACCTACGCTACCATAGACCGGACAACTTACCACTAGACTGTGAAATTTTTTTTCTATATATATATATATTGTTACATATATCATTATGAACCATTGTAATTGAAGAAAAAATCGTGTCTATATCTCTTCCCGATATTTCCCAAAACAAATCCCCATGTAAAGGCTAGAAACCTATATCCATGTTTCTATGAAACCATGGACATACGTGGATGATATAGACACAGTTTTATTGAACCATAGAAATAACCTTTAATGAAATACCCTATATCCATGGTTTAATAAAACCATGGCTATAAGTGTAATATATAGCCTCAGTTTACAAAATATTGAGGCTATAGACTTCATATAAACACCTATAGCAGTGGTTTTGGAAACCCATGGCTATAGGTCTGATGCTATGGCCCAATTTTCTAATTTTGATTCATGATATACCCATATAGAATCAAATGACATCAATGATATGTCCAAAGGACAAAAAATGATATGCATCAAATGATCATAGGTTTTATATGACATTTTTGACATGTATGAAGGTCATTTTATGATTTGGATTACATGTCCAGAGGACTTCACATAAAGTAGCTAAGACGTCCATAAGACTTTTCCTCAATCACCTAAAATGAATGGGGGACTTTACCTGAATCAGATGACATGTCCATATGACATTTCATGATGTACCTGAAATGTTTAGATGGTGCTGCTTGACGTGGAACACATATATAGAGGCCATTTCATGAGTTAGTTGTCATGTTTGGAGGATTTTACATGACATTGCTAACATGTCCAAAGGTTTTCACATGATCAGTAAACTTAACATGTGAATTTCATTACCTACTCACATAAAAATTGGTGTGGTCATATTTTTAGGAAGCTTCAATTATTTTTATGATTTATAGAATAAACTCTACAATGTTCTTCAAGTTATGGATTGTTGAGGCCTCATTCAACTAATTATACATGAAAAGTTTCATTCACATGATAAGTTCATGAGACCAGAAGTCCTTCACATGATAAACGGAGTGATCACTCAAGCAATATATACATATTACATAATCTCTTAAGTTATTCCATAGGAATATTGGGTGGAAGACTCTTGTAATTGCATGGTTCTTGACTCTAGAAAGTCCACTCTCATATATATTCTCCCTTTTTTTTCTACACCCATGGGGTATTTATAGGTATCACCACTATAGATCTATGCCCCATTTCATGATACTTAATCACATTTATGCGCTTGATTTGGTGGAGGGAGTATCACATCTTGTGTTTCATGTGAACCTACCACAGGTCTATCATGATGTTATCTTTATGTCACGTGATAAATAGAGACTGTGATATTATTCCATTCATTTACATATTTATTCAACCCATGTATTTTCTAAGGGGCTTTTCACAATCAACTCAATATGTCAAAGGGAATTTTCATGATCTGGATGACATTTCTAGGTTCCATTGTGACATGTTTATGGACCTTCAAGAGATTATTTTAGTGTGTCAAAATGACTTTTTTATGATTAGGATGACATTTCTGGAGCCCTTCACAAGACCAAGATATCATGTTGGAGGGCTTTCACATTATCAGTCATCGAATCATGTGAACCACATAGCCCATTCGAATGAAAAAATAACTATCATTTTCATAATGGTACCATATTTTGTATATTTTATATTAAAAAAACTATGATGTTAATCCATTAGTTTACCATAAGATTGTCACGTGATCAAACATTCATGTTTGAGATCCATTTTATAATGAATACGTCATGTCGTTATGGGTTTTCACATGAACTATAAATAACATCATGAACTATATAATAATGCCACTTGAAAGTGCACATAAATCCATTTAATATAAAGGTTAAACATTTTAATATTTTTTATAGATGGATTGGGAGATTTTCTGGCGTCTGCCAATCTATATATTGTATGATTTGGTGAACTCATCTGGCAACATTCGTATGATCATCATTACTTTTCAAGAAGCCTTCAAAAGATCAAGTGAGATAGTCCAAGGGTCTTCGCATGATCATTAATATATCACAAGAATTTCATGACACATTCACATGAATTTCTTAGATTCATGTGATTCATATTATCTTTGTGCCTAATTTCCATGTGTTCATGTTTCTATTGTCTTTCTTTTGAGCATAAAATAATACCCATGCTTCTGGTATTTCTGTGATCCTAAAATTATCTATCCTCATCTAGAGGGTGCTTAAATATTAGAAAGTCACTATACCTATCTAATTTATGCATGTAATTAAATTTTATATAAGAAATATTAGTATATTTATATGTGATCTCCATGTATGAAAATTTTGGGTCACTATAGGTTAAGTTATCCTATATCCAAGGAAATTTTGAGGGACAAATTCTTTCAAGGATGGAAAATATATTAAGAAGTTTTTTGTCACTAGAGGATAAATTATATTCTGAAAAGGTTCAATATGATTCTGACATGGATGAAACTGAATCTAAAATTCTTTACATTGAGATTAAAATGGGTTAGATGGAAAGAAAGTTAACTATAAGAGATAATGGAAAGTTGCCTAGTTCCGTTAAAATCAACCATTGGGAAAATATTATGGTTTTGGTCAATAGGAGTGGTTTAAAACACAATATTTGGTTAGAGATAAAACTAGTAATGCTTGAAATGATAATTTTTTAGAATCTAGGTGATAAAATTAGGGAAACACCGAATCAAGTAATTTGGACAACATAGCTAAAAATCAAGTAAATCAATTTATTTCACTAAAAAATCAAGAATAAAAATACCATAAAATGAAAATAATAAAGGTATATAAAATATTGTTGATAAAATATGATAAATTTATCATATTCATATTAATGTTTTCCATCTATCTAGTTCCTTAAAATATTAGAATCAAAAAATATAAAAAACTAAATTGCATATATTCCTTGGGATTTGAAACAAGAACCATGTGAATATTCCATTTGTCTAAGATTTGATTCAATTTACTTTGTATCTGAAACCACTAAATAAAATTGTTACATATAATAAAACATTATAATAGTTTTCAAACTATAGCCTCACTAAACAGTGTATCACAATTCCTCAAAAAAATTCCACCAAATCATAATGATCCAAGGAGTTTTAGAATTCCCTATAAATTGGGTAATAGTGGTCAATTGAAAATATATTTATAACCTTGGTTATATGATAATTCTTATTCCTTTATCACCATTTCAATCGTTTGTATTAGGATAATTGAAACCTACTACTGTGGTAAAAAAACTGGATAATGTTTTTAAAAAAAATCTAATTGTAAGAGTTGATTATTTTCATATATTTGTTGATAAGATATTATTAACTTATGAAATTATTATTATTCAAATGGAATATGAAAAATAAATACCTATCATTATTTTAATGAAATTATTTTACACAAGGTGATCTATTATGAATTTTGTAATTTGTTGTCTAATTTTTATGTTTAGTGAATATGAAGAAGAGTTTAATGTTTTTTCCAATGATAATGAACCCATATTTGGGGAGAACTATTTAAGGGGTGTGACAAAAGAAGACTGGGACACATTAAAACAAAAATAATATTTTTTTTAAATAATTTTACAATTAATATATTCATGTGGATGATGAAATCAATTTACCAAATTATTTTAAAGCTGTTAAAAGTTAAAATCTTGAAAATCTATAAGATATGAAAAACAATACTGTTCTAGGTTTGGAAAGATTTCAAAAAATATATAATTTTTTTAGTGCTTTGGATATTTCTAGGAGAGATTCATATTGACTTTCCAAACAAAAATAAATTTTAGAATCATTTTGATTTATGTGAGGATGAGAATTTTCCACAGTCTGTTGAATTTACTAAGGGAAACATCTTAAAATCAAATATAGACATTGAGTTCAAAGAGCTATCAACCTTGGACATGATTAATGAAACTTATGTTTATTATATATAAATTGAGAATTTATAAAATTTTCACACTCAAATTAAGAGTATTTTTTAATAAATTGGAACTCATAGGACAAGGGTCTACTATATAGTAATGCAACACGATTACTTAGATTAATCATTCCCCATCACATCTGAGGTTTCTATTTTTTGTTGATAATATTTCCCTACCCCTTATAATTTGATATAAACATTATAAAAACAAAAATGAAAAATAATTAGGTATCTTAAAAAAGTATAAAACATCCATAGTTTAGAAATTCTTTTATATCAAATGGATTATTAATTCATTGTATATTCATAGGATACCTATGGAACCTGATCATAAAATGAGTGTTAAGCGTAAAATAAGGCTAAATCCAAAAATAAAAGTGGTTGTGAGAGAGAAGGTTATCAAGATGCTTAATGATGGAATTATATAACCCTTTTAATATTGTGTTTTGTTTAGTCTAGTCCAAGTAGTTCCTAATAAAGAATGTTTCACTATTGTTATCAATGAAATGAATGAAAAATTTTATGTTTGAAAAGATACTAAGGGGAGGTTCTGTATAGATTATTGAATGTTTATTTTTTTCCACTATAAATTATCATTTTATCATGCCATTATTTGATCAAATACATGAGTTTCTTGATTGAAATTAATTTTTCTATTTTTGGAGGGATATTCTGGTTAAATTTTTTTTTATACCCCCATAAGGCCATGAGGAGTCAAATTTTACACATACGTTTTGGATATTTTCATACCTATGAATTAATATTGGATTATGTTGTGAAATTAATACATTTCATAGATGTATGATGGTGATATATTCGATATTATTGAGAGGACCATTTAGGTTTTCATGTATGAATTTTCAATTACTTGGAGAACTTTTGAGAGTTGTTTAGTAAATCTAGAACTAGTTTTGGATAGATTATAAGAAACTAATATTATTATTAATTATTAAAATTGATATTTTATCATTAAAAAATGTATTTTTCATATTTGAATGGTTTATAATAGAGTCATTGAGTTTGATAATGATAATATTGAGTTCATTAGAAAGCCTACTCCTCCTATGAATGTTAAAGGATTCAAAATCATTCTAGTTAATTCAGGTTTTTACAAGATATTTATAAAATATTTTTCTAAAATCTTTAGACAAATTTCTTCACTATTAGAGACAGAAACACCATTTTTATTTAATGAAAAATTTCTTGAATCATATAATATTTTATGGGGAGACTCACTTCTTCACCCATTATCATTGAACCTAATTGGAAAATTCTATTAGAACTTATGTGTGATTCTAGTTGTGTGGTTGTTGGAGTAGTTTTATGATGAGGGAGATATAATAAATTATATATGGTGTACTATGATATCCGATTTCAAGATAATGATTAATTAAATTAACATAAAACAAAGGATTTATTGGTTCTTGTGTTATCTCTTGAAAATTTTTGACAGTGCCTAATAAGTTCTAAAGTCATTGTTTTCACAGACCATTCGACCTTGAAATAGTTTCTATAAAAAAACGGCAAATCCTAGGATCATTAATTGAGTAATTTTTCTATTTTAATTTTATTTATAAATAGAATAAAAAAATTGTACTAAGAATGTAGTGGCCAATAAATTTCCTAGGTTGTTTGGTATTCAATAAGATGATCTAAGAGAGATAAATTCTTCTTTTCTTGATGATAAATTTCTCGCTATTTCTATCAAAAAATAATCTTAGTATGAGAGTTTTGTAAATTTCATGACTTTCATGGAAATTTCAAAATATTTTACCCATAAACAAAAAATTAAATTAATATTTATGTTGAAATAGTACCTATGGGATGCAAAAAATTTATTTATAAAGTGTGTTGATGGTATTCATTAGTGGTGAATGCCTGAAGACGAGATGTTTTCAATTATTGAATGTTTTTACTCATCAACTTGTGGTGTCCATAAGGAAGAAGAATGAATAGATTAAAAATTAGTACAAGTTGTATTTTATTGGACTTCATTGTTCAAATATTATAGGATCTTAGTTGTTGGTTGTGATAAGTTTTAAAGGATAAGAAATAAAGTTACTGAAGAAATAGTTACCTCAAAAGGGGATATTGGAAGTTGACATTTTCAATGTATGGATATTGGATTTTATGGGGACACTGTGTTATGAGAATGAGTAAATCTTGGTGGATGTATATTATATGTCTAGGAGGGTTGATATTACGGAACTTCTAAAAAATCAACCTAAGTGTGTGATCAAATTAATTAAAAAGATAATATTTTTAAGATTTGGGGTACCAAAAGCCTTTATCACTGATAATGTAACTCAATTTAAAAATTAAAAGATCAAATATTTGATGTTGAAATACAATAAAAATAAAATAACTAGAACAACTTATTATCCAAAATATAATCCAAAAGATGAAATTTTAAGTAGGTAGTTGATTTTTTAAAAACAAATATGTTTAGTTCCCAGAAATTATGGTATTTGAAACTCAATGAAGAATTATTATCTTAACTAAATTCATTTAAACGTCCCATAGGAATGTCACCATATAGAATTATTTTTGTTAAATCTTTTCAATTTCATTTATAGGTTCAAAAAACTTCTTATTGGGTAGTTATAGCCCAAAATTTTGATTTTAAAACTACAAGTGGGAAGATATTTCTTGAGTTAAGTGAACTTCATGAGATTAGGAGAGATTCATATGAAAATTAATTGATCTATAATGATATATCTATGATTTTTCATGACGACGTTATATAAAATAGACAATTCATGGTTGTTCATATAATTTATCTCTTTAATTCGATTTATAAACTGTTTCTAAGAAAATTTAAATTCAAGTAGTATGATCCTTTTACTATTCATAGAGTGCATGAAAATAAAGATATTGAAATTGATAGAGGAGAAAATATAACAATTATATTTAATGGATAAAGGATCAGAAATTAATTTTAAGGACATCCAAAGAGATTTTATTCCTTCTTGGTGTTTGAAATTTGAAATACCATTGAGATTGAATGAAGGCTATGAATATGTTGTTGAATGGAAGGTACCCCTTGGAGTTTTTGTTTAATTTTGAATAATAATAAAATTACTTTCTTTCTTCCCTGGTTTCACTTGTTATCTAATATTTTAGGCAAACCTAACACTGTTGTACATGTTTCTCATGGGACAATTTTTCAAACTCTTGGAATTGAATTCAAATTATTTTTATTTTCAAGAAGTGTTTCTAGTTGGATTTTATAGTATTGAACTACGCTAAAAATTTTCTCTGGTTATTATCATTATTGAATTTTTCAATTTTTGAATCTCATTTTAATCTTTTTATTTTATAAGAGTTAAAACTAATGAACCGGGAACTTTACTAAAATCAAGAATGAGAGTGGTTGAATAAATTAAAGTGATCGATGATTCATTATTAAAAGGTATTATACTTCACTATGCTTTAAAATGTTCTTACAATTCACCTACATAATTCCTTGATAGTCATATTTTGTTAAAATCTTTTCATATTTTGGAATTATGTAAGGAAGAAGTACCCTGAATTTTTTTGACTTGTTAAAATTGTTTTGGTGATATAAGCCATGGATGTTAGTTCTAGATCTATAATTTATCATTGAAAATCTATATAAACCTATATTTAACTAGAGTTTTAATACCATAAACATTATGATGTTTTCAATAATCAATGTATCACATTATGTTTCTTGAGATTAATGGAAAAATATTTCTTTGTGAAAAAAGAAAAATTATTGTACTTTTAAAAACATATTTTGGAAATGTGTTGGAAGTTATGGATGCTTGTGTTTAAACTAGAATTTACCACTTAACACTGGAATTGAAATACTAAATTTATAATATATTTTTGAGCTAAATTTTATTTTATTGTTTCTCCCACTTTAATTCAATTTTGAGGACAATTTTGGGTTTTATGTTTGTGTGAGTGTGGGGGTGATTGTTGTACTAAGACATATTCACTAATGTAGACATCAAAAACCCATATTTTTTTAGAATTATTTGGTTTTCAGTATTATACCTTCAAATTTTAGTGGGTCCAAATTTTTCTTGAGTTAGAAGATTTTCATACCACATTGAGTTTGTTAATTTCTTTTACCCCATGTATTTTTAATAAGCATACCATTTTTATTATCCTCTTGAAAAAAAATTTGATTGTTAAATTTTGGGAGGATATTATACAAAAATAACTGGTTTTGAAAATTATGATTCGAATTAAAACTCATGAGATATGCATCAAAATGTGTTATGAAATGAAACTAATAAAACATGTTGAGCCTCTATTATTTCTTGCTTTAATTCTTTAAGATTTTGTATTAGTTATTTATGCTTCTTTATTATTTTTATGTTTTCTCATTCAAATAAAGTTTTAATTATTATGCCTTTTAATTATGTGGGTCCATTCACCAAGAGGTTAAGAGATGTGTACAAGTTCTATTTGGATAAAAATCATAGTGTGTTTAATACCATTGAAACGTTTCATGTTCAATAATTTTTGTAAAACAAGAAACTGACTTTGTGCTTGATTTGTTATTGATTTTAACAGGGTAATCACATTTTTAACATGAGAGATCCATAGAGGTAAAATATTTTTAAAGAACAATTCATTATGGAATTCCGATTTCAACTCTTCGAATTTAATATTTTACACAAAAAATTATTATTTAATTGATTTATTATTTATTATTTTTTTCTCTCAAGTGTCGAGGTATTTTATGTGGCTTTATTTCATTACAATTTTTAACCTCTATTTACAAGGAATTTGATGTATTTTTGATGAAAAAATGATCTTTTAGTGTTGAATTAATTACTTTTGAATTTTCCATGTGAGAATTATTATTCCTTAAATTTTATTATTTAAATGATGTTTTTGTGTGCTTAAATGATGACATGTTTTTGGTGTTTTAATTTAATTTAGTTTTTTAAAATGATTTATGAAATTAGAATTTTTTATTGAAATAAACTATCTATTTTATTTTTTGAAATATACTTATGATAGATCTGGTCTTAAATTGGTTAATTATTATTTATTCAATATTGTTATTTAAATATTTAATTTGTAAAATGAATATTATTTTTAATATTTGAATTATTAAATTTTATATTTTTTGAAATTTTGTATTATGAAAATTATTTTTAAATATTTTTTATTCTAGTAGATTTTTAATATTTAACTTTTGATTTAAACGTTCCTATCCTTTTATTGTTATTGTTCTTAATTTTGTTTAATTTTATATTAATTAATTTTTTTTTGTTTTTTTGTATTCTAATTCCAATTTATAAATTTCATCCATTTTTTATTTATCATGTTTTATTGTATTTATTTAGTTCAATTTTTATTCATCATTATTTTTTGTTTACAAAAGAATCATCACATGGTAATTGTGAAAGAAGCCACATACCCGATAACATGTGTAGATATGTAGCCAAATTTCAAATAGGACGTGTATCTACTTTTACATCACAACTACTTAGTTTAATTCCATGTATTCCAAATTTCTATGTATGGGATTTCCATTCGAACCATGTATTTTAATTACAGGGTGCCGTATAGACATTTTACATCATACCCCCCAAATTTGAAATTCCTAGAAGGCCATCATGTAGATTATTTCCAGTGGCTATCATAGATCAAAATTAACTTAGATTTTACCCAAGGTTAAGCTTTTATTAAAGACAATGAAGATTAGTAACTCACAAAAAATGCTCATTCTTGATTCAACAACCTTGGAAATCCCAGGTTACACAAATCATTGCTTGGTGGTGATACCAAATCCTGATGCTTCGTTAAGAGAGACCACTTGAAATAGAATAGCATTTTTTGAAGCCACCGATGACCAAAGAAGACTATAGATGAAATTAATGAGCCACCAATGAATGAACTCTGTAGATTAGTATTTTCAGATCCCTAATTTATTATGTTGAATATAAATTAAATAGAGATGATTGAGATCATTTAATTCAGGTATAATCATTGATCAAAATTTGTTCCAAGGCAGAGTTACACATTGGAGACTTAATGAATGGGGTTTCAAAGAGAGATCTTTTGTTAAAGAAGCTGAATGTTGTGCTCAAAGATGTTTCCTAAAGAAGAGTAACCTATTCAATTCAAATTCATAATGCCTACTAGTTTTATTTTGTGAATATGAACCCGTTATTTCATGATTTAAGGTAAAGGAGGATTGAGGTTTATAATTCACATATTGAGGCCAACCAGTGATTAATTTCTACTGTGTCATGATTTACGTGAGGATAAATTAATGGGATTTCAATTTTTGATTTTGAACATGAAGATTTCTCATTGTTTAGACGACTTTATGTGTATATGATTCAAATAGTGAAATCTATATGAGAGAGTTAGGTCGATCAATGTTGGGATTTTGTTCAAAGTTGTTTATGAAGATTATTCTTCTGATTAAGTGAGAATTGTTTGGTGCATGTCTGAGTTTGATAGAGGGGGGCCTTGTAATATCCAAATTATACTGTAGTTTAGACTTGTTTTTGTATGCATCAAGGGGTTGGGGGAATTCTTTTATGTAATCCCTATTGAAGAAATCATCACTGGTTTGAATCTAGACTGATGTGAAGATAGAAGGTCTATTAGGTTTGGAATCTTGAATCATGATAGGTGGAGGGGGACTAGTGGTATATGTGTCAATTATGTTTATTATAGTCCAGGGATGGATTTGACTGATGTAATCCAATCAATTTTATGATGTAGTCAATTAAGATATTATATGTCTAATAATTATAGTCCAATGAATATGGGGACATGTGGATTAGGTTCAATGAAATTAATTGATCTCAGCTGACTCCATATGAATTTTAGAAAAACGATAAGAGATTATTTTCTCAATGGAACCAATGATGAAATAAGTAGAAATTATTTCTCTTCCATTTATTTGTGATGAAAAAGTCTACTAAATTAATTTAAAGTTATAATTAAATGTAAATTTTTAACGTAGGGGTTAATTAATTCCATACTTATGAGACATTTTCTAAAGAATTTTGGAGTGGAGGTAGGGTAGACGCAACAGTTTGTGCAGGAGTTCATTTCATTGATAAAGATTAAAGGAAGAATCATCATCTTATCCTTATTCCATTTTCACTTGGGTTATAATCCATGTATTTTATTATATTTGAAATGATTATCTTCTAAATATTTTCTTGAGGAAATAATTTTTTTGGTTCATTATGTTGTTTCTTTAATAAATTTATTTTTAATATTTGTCGCACATCGTGCATTTAATTTCAAACATCAGAATATTTTGATGAGATTTATTTTGATTGAAATTTTTTAAAACAATTCATAGTTGGAGGAATATTGAGAGAGAATACATCAAGAATTACTATTCTCTAGGTCTATATATTTCAAAGAAGATTTACCAATCAAATTTGTGTTTACTTTCGCAATTAATTTTTCATAAATGAAGAAATCTATTTTAAATTTGGAAATTTAAATTACACATGAATATTTTCATAACTGTTTCAGTTACCATTCTCATATATAATGTATTTTTATTATATCATCTTGTAAAAATACAAGTTTTAATTAATAATTTTGTTTTCAAAAACAAATAATAATTAATAGAAAAAAATTATATCCAATACTATAGGTATTATGTACCTGTGTGTACATTTTGTTTTTTTTTCTTCCTTGGGATACACACCTAACTGAATTCCCTAAGGATTCGATACCCAATCTCAATGCTTTATAGTAGTGTTTATATTTAATTTTTCATGATTTCAACGAATTTAATGTCAGGTACCCTCTTAAAAATCATAGGGGAAAATAGTCTTTTACATTTTTTAAAATATAACTTGATTTGGCCACATGGTTATCCAAAACTCACAAAAAACTGTGAGAATCCTATATCTAGGAACAATCAAAATCACAAGGTAAGGTACATGGTTTTATTAACAATTTAAAAACACTGAGAAATGGTTTTGGAGTATGATTTAGATCTTTCCAAAATTTATCATCCCCCTTCACACTTTTTAAAAAATCATGAACGTCCATTGATAAAACTTCATTTTTAGGGTTCATGGTCAAACAAAACATTGAACTAACCTTTCACCAAATTCCACCATCTAAAAAACCAAAATTTTGAATATTGTGTCATAAAAACACTCATAAGTCTTATATGAGAATCCTGGAAGGTCTTTAGCCTCAAAACATGTCAAAAAACATCAATTTTTAATGTCCAAACACTATATACTTCAATTTTAATATTTGATAAAAAATTGACCCATCTTGTAATCAAGGATTACAAATTCATTTTTAAATTTAAAATACCAAAAAGACATGGGATCTTAATACCTCTCCACTATAATTATTCTCATCCCTGAGTGGTCCTTCTAGTTGAAAATTCTTAACCACCGACATGCATTAGTCACAACTCATGGCCAGATGACCACATTCAATTATCGAATGTAAATATCATGTCCAAAAAAATCTAATATAAAATTCTTTAACTGAAAGAACCTTATCCAAATCACATCATCAAAAAAACATTAAGATGAAGATTACCTGATCCCATCTATCATAAACACTGATGGTGTTAATATCTAATTACATTCCATACGTATTGTTCTCCCCACCATATGAATCATCTTATGACCACCTGCATTGAATGATAGGAACCTAAACAATAAAAAAATCCCACTAAAAATCCATCCCTATTTTATAATGTTGTTCCTGAAATAGTCTCCAGCTCACCACAACTAAACATACATGAAAAAAATGGTTAAACATTAGTACCCATACTTGCTACAAAATTTTAACTAAGATGGATGTATAACCTCTGTATATGCAAAATGAAATAATATATTGGACTCTCATATAAAATAATAGATTTATTACACAAATTCATCAATAAAATTAAAAATAAAACACCAAATGTGATTTATAACTTATTTAATTCAATTTCATACATCAACACATGTAAAATCATCCTTGATTGACATGTCTAAAAAATGACCTGTTCCAACCATCATTGCATCACCAATTTAATAAACCCTGAATAATTCACAATTGAACGAATATTGTGATAATCTGAACACCATTCATGTTACATACATGACTCATGGTGGGATTATTTGATTAGAAACTCAACCATCAAAATGTTCATCAAGCCTTGCCTCACACACTTATGCACCTTCAATCCATGATCCCTTGGATAACAATAATTCCACATGATCCTAATTTTAATTATAAATATAGATATGACACCACATCCTATTTAATCATTAGGTGTTATTTGAATAACTAATGTATACATTTAATTGGCTTCACACCAGAATCAAAAAATCACTACAACTAATCTATGGTCAACTCGACATTCTTGTGACCCCTCCAACACAAGGTTCATATAACGTTAAGTGGTACATCACTACAAACCATTCGAGTCTCATTTTCATCACTTTAGTATATAAAATATAAACACCATAGACCATGATACATTAAGTTATGAACCCAAATATTGGAATGGATATCCCATTCTCACCCATGTGATAAATGAAACATCAACTACTACCTATTCCCAGCTTTCTAGAATAGAACTCAACACATTCATTGAAATCCAGTCAAAAAAATAACAATTACATTAAACAGTTGATGATACACTTCATACCATATTATTTCTAAGAATACCCAAGCGTAACCTCCAAGTTTCCAATTAAAATTAAAATATTCTAATATTCTAGCCACATTAAATTTATCCATCAACCTTTGAGATAATTTTTGGATAAAACATAGGGGCGTTTTCAACTTCACTCTAATAGATCCATGACGAAACCTCTCACTCTAAAGACATTTCAAAATAAAACCGATAGCCTCAGGACTCCCTACCTGGAAGCATCTCATCAAACCCAATCACCTCACTATAAGAGTGACTCATCCTCTAAAACCTGCCATAAACTCCTGAATTTGTATAAAGAAGCTATGGATCAAGTTCATCATGTCGCTACTGGTATTATGTTACTTGATATTTTTCATGTTTTGAATGATTATCAATGAAACTGTTAATGAACCATTTTTCTAATAAAAAAATTCAATAGGTCCCATATATAGCTTGTATATTTATCACCCCAAGCTTCTATAAAACTTTTCATTTTGAATAATACAATAGCTTGAGTTGTACGCAACGTCGTGCTCTAACACACCACGACCAATCAAAATAGCCGTTATGAATAATAATACCCACTTTTTGAAAAATTATAAATTTAATTTTTCAAAATGGACTTCATTTTTGGATTCAAAATATCAAAATTAGCTTAGGTGAATTTTTTTGATATTTTTCTGAAAGCATTCAATTTTTGATGAATAGTGAAAACACTACGTTATTGTTTAAAACGGAATTTTTATTTAAATAATTATTTATTTTATTTAAATTTATTTTAAGTTAAAATAGATACATAATACCTATATAAGTTCAATATAAATCATTGGAGTCATTTTATAAAAATATTAGATATATAAAATTTTGTTGAAATTTTTACCGTCCTTTACCCACATTCTAGGCGCATTTTCAAATTTTCATAAAATGTAATTTTACCACATATGAGAATTGAGTTTCAAAAATATGAGGGAAAAAGTTGAAATTATTAAGTAAAATGTGTTTCAATAAAATGAAAATAGATTTTGGGTAATAGTAACATTTGACTTTTATTTACCACGGTTAAAAGTAAATAGGCTAATCAGAGGTAAAAATTATATTATAATTACCCTAAAACATGTCCTAATTCTATTTGATAAGTTTATTTAGACCAAAATAAACCTTTGGAATAAAATATTATCCTTTACGTCTACTTGTATTATATTGGGAAATTTATTATAATTTTTTATAAAGAAGAGTTTAAATTGTTAAATTCAAAGTTTAATAACTAAAAAATTTACAATATAGGGCTATACATAAGATAAATTCAACTATAAATAATCATTATAAAGATAATAATATTTCCTACATAATTATATTTTATTTAAAAATTTTAGGCATTAAATAATTAAATTTATTTATGACACAATTATGATGTAGTAATTACCTTATTAATGAAAGATTAAAATAATTGATTTTATAAATATCCAAATAAATGTAAATTGAGACTTATGATGAATTAAACTAATTTTATAGGTTAATTTTACATGTTAGGATTTATTAAATAACTTTTTTTGTAGTGATAACATTGTTATGACTTTCAAAAAAAAATTCTAAATAGTGTTAGAATTTACGTAAATGTGTTTTTAAAACAAATACTATGTTATTAATTGATATAATATTCATAAAAATATAATTATCAGGCAAAGGACATATTTAAGGTTATATATATCAATAATGAACCACTTTGGATTACCTTGGATTTATTTAGTAATTTTATTGAACATTTATTATAATAATACAAGAATGCATGGTAAAAGTTAAACTATTTAACTAAGAGTTAAATCTAAAAGTTAAGGTTAATATTATGACCTAAACCTGTATAAAACCTATTAGTTGAGATATTTTCGACCCATACCCACCTTATACTCAAATTAAATAATTTTCAGCCACTATAAACCTAATATTATTGTATAATAAATAATATTTTAAGCCTTTCCTAAAGTGACCCTCACCTCTCTTTTGAAAGGGTACTTCCCCTTCTCTAAAAATCACTCATCCAAAGCCATTTAGCTCGGACAAAAACTACTCAAATATCTTCCCAAATATCCATAATTATACCTAGAGGCATTACTTTGATCATAAAGCCAACCTAAGGAGCCCTTTTGATCAAATAAAAAAGAAAACACCCGAAAAAGAGGTAATAATTTCACCAACCTTTTCAAAGTTATTTTCTTCTTCCACTTCCTCTTTCTTGGTTGTTTCCATACAAAAATATTAAATTCAGTACCTTATACATACTGTGATGTTATTATATATATGGTACAACCATATTCATTATTCTATCCATTCTATGAATGACAATTCACCATACTTGCGTACGTACGGATTACTGTCTCCACGCCGTGGTGTAGTTTGTTATTCAAACACTTTATTATTTGGATGGGTATAATAATGTTTATAACTGATGTCAATTAGAAATATAACATGTTAAGGATTCTATATATATTATATAAAATCTAATTACATATGATTTCACCGTCAATAAACTGATATTGTCACTCGTGTGTATGTACGGATTATCGTCTCCCCAAATGTGATGAAATTCATTCCCCATCATAACCATTCAAGAATAATGTTCACATTATGATTAAAAATAATCATTAAGAACTTAATATCATTATGTATATAAATAAAATAAATCCTATCCATAACAAACATGGATTACATAACCAAGAATATAATGGAAAATGAATCAGTTAACACCCTTAACGATGATACTACTAAAATATTATTATCAAAAAAATATTAGAAGATCATATATGATATCATATTTATGTATGTGGTTCCTTTATAATTTAATAACAATTATTTATCTATTATATATGAGGTTAACTTACCCTTTATGAAGGAAAAGTAAAAGGTAATGGTTAATTCTACAATCTCTTCATTATCTGAGGTTGTTTATACGTGAGTATCTACTGGGACATATTTATCATCCACATCTATGTTTAATAAAAATGTATTTCAAAACATTTTTACTATTCCCTAGACTATGGGATAAATTGTTTTATTCCCTTGGATGAATTTTTATAAAATTTCTATAAAGTAATCTTTTCGTCGTTTTCCAAACAAGGTCCTTTACGACCTTTTCGACAAAATTAAGGAAATATTGGTTTTTAACTTATACAGCGAGTGTGGATATTTTACATCAATTTAACATCTTTGAATCTCCCCTTAAAATTTTACAAGAATATTTTCAAAATAAATGATTTCTTTTATAATTATGTGACATTTAAATGATTTCAAAATAGAAATATAGATTTCTCTCAAATAGTTTTGAGTTCAACTATGTCAACGTCCTTTGATGGATTTTACAGTTGTTTGAAGTTGAATTATTATGATACAATATTCCATATTGTATTAATGGTTTTGGTATATGATTGACTATGGATGTGTTATTTTTATACCATTCATTTTTCATGGTTAGAGTATTAACATTTCGTATGCTAGTTTTATTATGAATGATTATGTATGTTTCAACATTTTCATATGAGGAATGCATTGGACTTAGTAAGGGATGGATGGAGACCTCTATAGCTCCTTGATGCATCAGTTGGTCTCATGAGACAAACTATTGTCTTGGCACATAGCTTAATCAAAATCTTATTTGTAGTCTAAGCATGAGGCCTTGACTATGTGGTTATGATGTTTGGAATTATGAATTGCATCATTATGAAATTGGATATTGATATTACATGTGACTATTCAAATAGTAGAATATCCATGTGAATATGTAAATTGAAATATTTGATTTATCATTGCCATATTATGCGGAAGTTTAAGTTTAAAAGGCTTCTGTTTTAGTCTTATACATTGCCTTAAATTTTCTGGCTCATTTACGAATGTTTCCACTATATTGTTATCCTTACTAAGCACCTGAGCACATCCCTTACTATATTTTATTTTTCCCTGGATGCGAAGAAGTATATTATGACTGACCTTCAGGGATAATTTAAGGGATATTAATGGGTTAAATAAGACAATGTTTTCATTGTTTTTCATTTTATATGTAATGTAAAACTAATGTATGTATGTAGTACATCAAAGGCTACTTAAGTAATCGTTCCTTCAAGACTTGATCTCTTGTGATCATTCTAATGGTATGTTATAATGCACTGAATATTGGTAATTATGGTTGGTGTGTTATAGTTGGTATCAGAGGAATTTTAATACTAACCTTGGAAGCTAGAATGATAAAAACTCTGATTAGAGAACATTACCCTAAGATATAATTTGAATATTAGTATAAGAGAACATTCTAGAAATTTTGTAATGATGTGATTTTGTGAGTTTTCCAAGCAATACATCCATGTACGGATACGAGTAGGTAGAGGAAGATCTGGCATAGATGTACCTAAGAGTGAAAAATCTGACAAGGAGTTTCGAGCTTGACTTGGGGTATCCTTGTACTCCATGACGAGCCTTGTTTCTCTCTTGGTTATGACTCTCCAAATGTATATGCTTATGATAATTCACATTTTATTTACAAACCATTATGAATGATGTATGCGTATATACCTCCTAAAAGAAAACTTTTTTATGACTATAGATTATATCCATAAACGGTTCAATTTACGTTAAGTGTGTAAGAATTTTGGAATTATGTATTGTGATTCACAAACTAATATAATGTATTCCATTGTATAGAAATAGAGCCCAGTGGAAGGAATGGAAACCGTATCCATGCACATATTCCTTACAAATATTTCCCTCCTACTCAAGATAATTATTGTGAAGTTTGTGACGCAACTTGTTCTGATCAGCTAATCACTATACTAGGACAACTCAATTAGGTTATGAATAATAACCTTACCCATATGGAGAACCCTGATGCACAAAGCGGAGGATAAATGTTAGAATGCATCATGAGGCAACAACCACCAACATTCAATGGGACTAAAAATTAATTTGTAGATGAGAAATGTATATGTTTCTTAGAGAAAATATTTCATGCTTTGGGGAGTAGCGACATAGAAAAAGTTTTCATGGAAATTTATCACCTCAGAGGAGATGTAGATCAATGGTGGTCGTCAATTAAAAAAAAGGAAGGTGGAGAAGTAAAAAATATGGAATGGAGGGAGTTTAAAGATCATTTCATAGAAAAATACTTTCTTCGTGACCACCAAGCAGATATAGAAAGGCAATTTCTGATTCTAAGGCCAAGGAAGGATGAGAATGTCGCTAAGTATGAGGCTAACATTACAAGGTTATCAAGGCATGTAACATATTATATAAGTAACCCAACGAGTAAGATTTATCTATTATTTTATGGGTTAAAACCATTTCTATATCGATCATTAGTCTCACAATCCTTCTCACCGTATGAAGATATTGTCTCATGTGCTATCAAGATAGAAAAAGAATTCTCTATGTCTTACGACTTTAATGTAAAGCTAGAGAAGAAGAGATATACTCAACACTCTGGACATAGAAATAAGGGGAAGAAGGGAAATGTTGAATATCCATCATGTGGTAAATGATGGAAGAAACACCCTGGTACTTTTATAAAGAGAATGGGAGTATGTTACAAGTGTGATGAAAAAGGCCACCAAGTTCGTGATTGCACTAGAGAGAAAGAGGCAGTCAATATTGATTGTTACAATTGTATAGAAATGGGGATTTATGAAAATGAATGTCCTAAGTTCCAAGAAAACATACATCAGGAAATTCCAAGAGAGAAACGTCAAGCATATGTTATTACTACTGCTAAGGTTGAAACTCCGAAAGATGTGGTGGCGGGTAATTTAATGGTTTCCTCATGTTTAGACAATGCCTTATTTGATTCTGTATCATCACATTATGTTATATCTTCCTAGTTTTCTAATAAAATTAGATATTTCCAAGTTTTTTGTGACAAGGGAGTTGTCAGTAAAAACTCTTAAGGAAAGTATCATTGCAACAATGTTTTCTGAAGCAGTCCCTATTAGAGCATATAAATGTTCTTTATCTCCAAATATCATCATCATAACCATGATTGATTTGATATAATCCTTGGTAATGATTGGATTTCGAACCATGATGTGAAAATTTATTGTAAGAAGAAGGAGGTTACAATTGTTGATGTGGATAAGGAGTACCTTATCCTTAGAGCAAAAATGTCACCACCTAATTCTTATCTAGATCCACCCCTAGTAGCTCAACTAAATTCAATTATTGGGGTGGGAGTAAGAGAATTAAATATATATGAGTGAGTAAATTAATGTTCAAATATATTATGTACCTATTTTGCATGAATATGTTGATGTGTTTCTTGAGGATTTACCTGGACAACCTCTAGAATGAGAAATTGAGTTTTCCAATGATTTAATTCCTGGTTTATGGACTATATTGAAGACCCCTTATAGAATGTCCAATGCTAAATTAGTGGAACTAATGAAAAAACATGAGGAATTGAGTAATAATGATTTATTCACCTTAGTTTTCCTCCATGGGGATCCCCTGTTCTTTTTGTTAAGAAGAAATATGAATACATGAGGTTGTTCATTGACTACAGGGAGATAAATGCTATAACAATAATGAACTAGTATCCCCTACCTCACATTGAAAATTTATTCGATAAATTTCATAGAGCTCAATATTTTTCAAAGATCTACCTTCAATATGGATATAGTCAATTGTTTTTGAAGAAGGAAGACATTCTGAAAACAACATTTCGAACCAGGTATGGGCATTACAAGTTTACAGTAATGCCTTTTGGACTGAATAATGAACCCTATGTTTTCATTGATCTAATTAGTTGAGTTTTCACGGAATATCATGATGACATTTTAGTGGTATTTATTGATGATATCTTGGCATACTCAAAAATCAATGAAGGTTATGAAAATAACTTGTGCACTATTCTGAAAACCCTTAGAAAATATGAATTATATGAGAAGTTTATAAAGTTTGAATTTTGGCTTCAAGAAATTTCTTTTCATGGCCATATTGTCTCTATGGATAGAATATCTATTGATCCTTTTATGATAAGAGAAATACTAGAATGTCCAGTACCGACGAGTATTACTGAGGTATATAGTTTTATTGGTTTAGCAGGTTATTATCATCATTTTACCATGAAGGTTGCTCAATCGGCTAACCCATTAACCAAGCTCACACGTTAAGGGGTTATATTTTTTTGGACAAAAGATTGTGAAGAATGTTTTGAAGAATTGAAGATAATATTAGTCAATTCTCCTATCTTGACTCTACCATCGGGGATTGATGAGTTTGTTATTTATAGTGATGCTTAAAAGAAAGGACTTGGTTGTGTCCTTATGCAGAATGATAGGGTTATTGCCTATGCATCACGGCAACTAAAAATTGATGAACAAAAGTATCCCACTAATGATGTTGAGTTATCAACTGCAATATTTTCATTGAATATATGAAGACACTATCTCTATGGTGAAAAATTTGAGATTTATACCAATCATAAGAGTTTGAATTATTTTTTTATAACAAAATGAAATCAACCTGAGGCAAACGAGATGGCTCAAACTACTCAAGTATTATAATTTCACTATACACTACCACCTAAGGAAGGAAAATAAGGTGGAAGATGCTTTTAGTAGAGTGGGTCATTGAGTTATTAACAAGATGAGAGTTGAAAGGGATCCAATGTTCATGGATTTAGTAAATATCGACATGGGAATAATCATGGAATGTGAAACATCAATATTTTTTAAAATGGTTTGTAAACCATATTTAATAGAAAGGACAAAAAGTTCCTAGACTGATGATGAGGAGTTTCAAAAGATAATTAAAGCTTTTAATGATGCGAGATTGATTGAATTCATATATGAAGAGTGGAATTTGAAATTTTGGAAGAGACTTTGTGTTCCTGTCATACCTAATCTAAAAATGGAATTGTTGGCTTATTCTTATAGGTCCAATTTCTCTATTCACCCTAGTAGAACTACGATATATAGAGATTCGAAAGAACATTTTTGGTGGGACAACATGAAGAGGGAGATTTCTGATTATGTGTCAAGATGTATGTTTTGTCAACAGGTTAAGGCTGGAAGACAACATCCAGGCGGAGTCATGAAACCTCATCCCATACCAAGAAGTAATGATGCAATTTGAATCATTCCCGATTGTCTCACCATGTGAGAACGTTTTCTTTCTATAATAGAAGATTTACCACTTGAACATTTATAAATAAAATATATTAATTACATTGTAAGACATCATGAAGTACTCCTATCATTTTTTTCTGGTCATGAAAACAATTTGACATCAATATTCGTGAAAAGTCTTCAGATGGCCATGGATACAGAACATTATTTGAGAAATACCTACCACCCTCAAACTGATGAACAATCAGAATACAATATTCAAACCTTAGAAGAAATGTTGAGATCTTTCTCTCGTGAATTTCAAGTTATGTGGGATCAATATTTACCTCTTCTATAATTTTCCTATAACAATAGCTTTCATTCAAGTATTCAGATGGCACCATATAAAGCATTATATGGAAAGAGATGTCGCACTCCAACCTATTGGGATGATGTTTTTGAAATAAACCTTATAGGACGAGAAATTGTTGAGGAAACAATGAAAAAGGTGAAGGTTATCCAATCTCACATCAAAGAAGATCAAAGTAGACAAAAGAATTATGACCATAACTGAAGGAAATATTTGGAATTTAAAGTAGGATATATTGTTTTCTTGAAAGATTCTCCATGGAAGGATTCTATATGTTTTGGTAAGAATGGTAAATTAAGTCTGAGGTACATCAGACCTCTCAAAATTCTAGAACAAATTGGAGTTGTAGCTTATCATTTTCCAGTGCCGCGAAGTCTCTTCAATGTTCATGATGTCTTCCACACATCACTGTTGATAAAATACATTTCCACACACAACGCATGTACTCACCTATAAGGAAATTGAACTGGAATCTGATCCATCTGATTGAGAAGAGACTCTCAAGATTCTTGATACCATAGAAAAAGTGTTGAGAGACCGAACATCTTATCTAGTAAAATATCTATGGAGAAATTATAAGATGAAACCAGAAACATGAGAATCTAAGGAAATTATGATAACGGACCTCCCATATCTTTTTTATGTAGTAATATTCTATAAATTTATAGGATGAAATTATTTTTAGGAGGGGAGAATTTAACACCCCAATCTTCCATGGTATGTTGCCCTTTGAATAATACCATATTTTTTACTGTACGCAACTTTGAGTTCTAACACACCACGACCAATCAAAATAGCCACTATGAATAGTAACATCTACTTTTTCAAAAATTTTAAATTTTATTTTTCAAAATGGACATCATTTTTGGATTCAGAATATCATAATTAGCTAAGGGTGAATTTTTGGTATTTTTCTGAAAAAATAAAATTTTTGATGAATGGTGTAAAACACTACGTTGTTGTTTAAAACTGAATTTTTATTTAAATAATTAGTTATTTTATTTAAATATATTTTATGTAAAAATAGATTCATAATACCTATATAAGATCAATATAATTAATTGGATCCATTTTATAAAAATATTAGATATATAAAATTTTATTGAACTTTTTACCGTCTTTTACCCACCTTTTAGGCACATTTGCAAATTTGCATAAAATGTAATTTTATCATTTTTATAATTGAATTTCAAAAATCCAAGAGAAATTGTTGACATAAGTATGTAAAATTTTGTTCAACAAGATGAAAATAATTTTTTCTGCATAATAACATCTGACTATTATTTACCACAGTTAATTGCAAATAAGGTAATTAGAGGTACAAAAGATATTATAATTACACTAACACATGTCATAATTATATTGGATAAGTCTATTTCGACAAAAATTGACCTTATGAATAAAATATGATCCTTTTTGTGTATAATGATTAGATTAGGACATTTATTATTATTCTATTTACAAAAGAGTTAAAATTATTAAATTTTATTATTAATAACTAAAACATTTTTAATATAGGTTTATACATAACATAAATTAGTCTATAAATATTTATTATAAATATGAAATTATTTATTACATAATGGTATTTTATTTATTATTTTGAGAAATTAAATAATTAAATTTATTTATGACAGAATGAGGATGCAGTAATTACCTTATTAATGAAATATTAAAATAATTGATATTACAAATATCCAAATAAATTTAAATTGAGATTTATGATTAATTAATAAAATTTTAGAGATTAATATTACTTTTTTGGTTTGATTAAATAAACTTTATTCAAAGTGATAACATTGTTAGGAATTTCAAAAAAAACCAAATAGTGTCCAAATTGACATAAATGAGTTTTTAAAACAAATACTATATTATTAATATATATAATATTCCTAAAAATATAATGTTATCCAAAGTACTTATATAAGGTTAGATATATCAATAATTAACCACTAGGGGTTCACTTTTCTATTTGTAGTAAGTTTATTAACCATTTATTATAATAATACAAGAATACTTGGTAAAAGTTAAACTATTTAACTATGAGTTAAATCTAAAAGATAGGGTTAATATGGTGACCTAAACCTATCTAAAACCTATTTATTGAGAGGTTTGAGACCCATAACCACATTATATTTGAAATAAATCATTATGGAGCCATTATAAACTGAATATGATTGTATAATAAAATAATATTTCAAGATTTTTCTAGTGACCCTCGCCTCTCTTATAAAATGGGTACTTCCCATTATCTCAAAATCACTCCATCATGGCCATTTGGATTGGCCAAAACCTAATAAAATATCTTACCAACTACACTAAATTAGACCTATAGGCCTTACATTAATCCTAAATCCAACCTATGGGGCCCTTGTGATGAACTCAAAAGGAAACACTCGAAGAAGATGTAATAATTTCACCAACTCTTTAAAAGTTCTTTTCTTCATCCACTTACAATTTATTTTTTTGTTTATATAATAAAATAATAAGTCATGTACCTTATACATACTGTGATGTTATTATAAATATGGTACTAGAATATTCATTATTCTATCCATACTATGAATGACAAGTCACCATACCTGCGTACGTACGGCTTACCATCTCTACGCCATGGTGTAGTTTGTTATTAAAACTATTCATTAGTTTGATGAGTATAATAATAAGTATAAATGATGTAAATAATAAATATAACATATTAAGGACTCTTTATATATTATATAAAATCCAATTACATATGATTTGACTATAAATAGAATGATATTGTCGCTCGTGCGTACGTATGGATTACCGTCTCCATGAACGAGATGAAATCCATTCCCCATCATAACCATTCCAGAATAATTTTTTTTATATGATTAAAATAATGTTTAAGAACTTAATATCATTATGTATATGAATCAAATACATCCTTTCCACAACAAACATGCATTACATTACCCAGAATATAAAAGAAAACAAATCATTTGACACCCGAAAGAATGATACTACTGAAATGTTATAAAAAAATCCATAATGGAAGATCATATATGATATCATATTTGTTTATGTGGTTATTTTATAATTTAATGACATTTATTTATCTATTACACATGATATTAACATACCCTCTATCAAGGTAAATTACAAGGTAAGGGTTAATTCTACAATCTTTTCATTATACGAGGTTGTTTATACGTGAGTATATACTAGGACCACTTTATCATCAACATCCGTGTTTCATAAAAATGTATTTCAAAAAAAATTTACTATTTCCTAGACTATGGGTTTATTTTTTTTATACCATTGGTTTGATTTTTATAAAATTTTTACAATGGAATATTTCCATCGTTTTCCAAACAGGGTCCCTTAAGTCCTTTTCAAAAAAATTAAGGAAAGAATGTTTTTTAACTTATATGGCGAGTGCGGTTATTTTCTTCCAATATAACTTCATTGAAGCTTCTCTTACAAGATTATAAGAATATATTCAATATAAATTTTTCTTTCATAAAAATGTGACATTAAAATAATTACAAAATAGAAATAGATATTTCTCTCAAATAGTTTTTATTTCATCTATGTCAATATCCATTGATAGATTTTACACTTGTTTGAACGTTGAATTATTATGATACAATATTCCATATTATATTGAAGGTTTTGGGATATTTTTGACTATGGATGTTTTATTTTTATACCATTTATTCTACATGGTTATATTATTTAAATTTTATATGCTTGTTTTAATATGAATGTTTATGTTATGTTTCAACCTTTTCATACGAGGGATGCATTACACTTATTAAGTGACTGGTGGAGCCCAATATAGCTCCCCAATGCATCGGTAGGTCTCATGAGACAAACTAGTGTCTTGAAACAAGGCCTTGAAAAATATTTATTTTTAGTCTTGGCACAAGGCCTTTACTATGTGGTTATGAAGTCTGGAATTGTGCATTCCATCATTATGAAATTGGATATTGATAATACATGTGATTATTCAACTAGTATAATATCCATGTGAATATGTAAATGGAATTATTTGATTTATATTTTTCATATTATGAAAAAGTTTATGTTTAAATGTCTTTTTTTAGCCTTAAATTTTTATGCTTATTTATGAATGATTATGCTATATTGTTATCCTTACTAAGCACCGAAGCTCACCCCTTTCTATGTTTTATTATTCCCAGGATGTGAAGAAGTATATTATAAATGACCAGTAGGGATATTCTAAGGGATATGAATCTGTTCAAATGAGACAATGTTGTTGTTTTTTCATTTTATATGTAATTTAAAATTTATGTATGTATCTAGTACTTCCAAGGCTACTAAAATAATCGGTATTTTGAGACTTGATCACTTGTGATCATTCCAAAGTTATGTAATAATGCACTAACTCTATGTAACTAGGGTCGGGGCATTATAGTATACATCACCTCTAACTTACTAGAAGAAATATGTATTAATACCAAGATACCTGACCACATAATCCCAATGGCATAACACATCTATTTCATTTTCATTCCACCTTGACCTAGTCAAAACCCCCATAGTCACATACTCCCCAATGATAGTTTACCAAACCCAAATCAATGTCCTAGGAGTCATGAATTACCAAATACAAGATCGCACACTCACCTGACATCTTACCATGTCCCCTCGAATGTCTATTCCATCGAACTTGATGAAATTTTAATACGTTTCATCCATCCAAATGAACATTTTTCACGATTCAAGTCTAACTATATGACAACCTCTAACCATTGGTTTCATTCCATGTAAAAAACCTTATACCCATGCTCTAATATCCTTGGACCCATCCACCCAATGTTAAATCTAATTATTGCATCAAGAAGCGTCATAACATTAGGTTCATGTATCCAAATGATCCTCCCATTAAAACTAGATTAAAAACTAAACCAAAATCACTCAAGGTTATTACCATTTGAAATGAAAAATCCTTATAAAAACCTTTATAGCACCACCCATGAATCAATTCCATACCCCAGATGGTCTAACCATGCTTCCAACTCCTAAAACACTATAAAAAAAGGCGAAACGCTCATAGAATTACCCTTTATTGAAAATATTTCCAACTCGAGACCACAAATCAATTCATACTCCCATGATCACCACGATGTCACACATATCCATTAGGGGTAGGCCTAACACAAGACCCTTCACTTAAGTGGAAATTAATCCTCTATTCTAAGAAAAATGACTTCTGACACACCATGTTAAACATTTACTTGAGGTACCACATGCCTAAAAATATAAATCCACTGGCATCAACACTACAAGATAATAAAATCACTATAGGGTCCTGTACACATTTCCCACAAGTGTAACAACTCATAAGGTTCAAAGTTAACATGATATAAGGGAACACCTCCACAAAATAAGGTTAATACAAAAAATAATGAATATCATGTAACACTCCTCTATATGGTACGGTCAAACCCATCACGGTCTCACAACCTATATCCAAGTGCCTCACCACACACAATCTCTCTATATCCCAAACTACTCTAATGTAGAGTAGGGTCACAACCACTGAGGGTAGATAACAAAAATACCCCTAAAGGGACCATCAATGTCCTTTCACATTATTTAAAATATCATAATATAAACTAAAGGATTCATATTTTTAAACTTTTCCTACGGTTTGAATGCCTCCCCGGCAGCTTTGGATTTCCCACCCGTCTTCGGATTTCCCATCCTTCTTCAGATTCTTCGTCATCATTCTCCAATTTCATTCTCATATTCTTCACTCAGGTCCCTCTCGACATCACTCTGTCTTTGTCATTCATTATTAGGTATGGAATCGTTTACCTATTTCCTTCACTGCTCTACCGGCCTAGTCCGAAAAGCATGACCGCATACTGGTAGGGTGTGTTTGTTTCAGGTGGGTTTGGGATTATGGAGGTTGGAGTAAAGGCAATGAAATCCTATCTGATAAGCGGTTTCTTCTGCTGTATTATCTTGATTTGTTGTTCCATTTCAGTAGGTTTGGTGGACTTTTAGGGTTTCAGCCCTGCATTTCTTCTCTCTCGGTTATCATTTGTTCTTTCATCGGCATTGGCTATTGCCTTTCATAATTGTTCCTTTAAGGGTTTCAACAATGGATTCCCCTTTCTTGGGTTCTGGTTTCTTTTTCGACTATTTTATATTTTTTTTTCTCGTTCGGAAGTTATTCCCTTTGTCCCTACTTGGAGGGGTTTTGTTGCGGTTCTTTCTTTGTTTTTTGGTTGATGTGATGCTGGTCCCATTATTGGAGAAAATTCTATGTTTGGAGAAGGTTTTGTGCTGCTTCAGAAGGGTTTGGGCCCGATAATGGTTATGTGATATATATATCCTTGGCCGCTCAACCTACTCTGACCTCATGTTCCTACACGCCTCTCCTAGTTGGATCTGGCGCAATGGAAACCACATGGTTTTGGGATTGTGGTTTGAGGTTTGAAGGGATTAAATGTGGTACCAGAGTTGGAGGGATTTTGTTTTGGGGATTTTGTTTTCTTTTGCTGCTTCGTTGGTGTTCTATTTCAATTTCTCTTGGTGGTGATTATGGTTTCTGGTGTTCGGATGTTTCCGACGTCCTGTTTCGGTGGTTTCATGATCTTGATGCTGAACAGTGAAGATGGTTTGATGGTGCTTGATGCAGTTTGTGGTGGTGGACGTCAGTTTCGTGACGATGGAGAGGTGTTTAGTATGATGGTGACAAATTATTCAAGACGTGACTTCTTCTTGGCATCCGATGCTCTGGGGTCGACTAACGGGATGTGCACAATTTGTGTTGATGTCCTTATATTTTGATTTTTTAAATAGGTTGAATGATATGGTCTTGACAGGGTGAATGGTTTTTTTATGAAATTTTAATTTTGTAATGGCTGTTTTGTAAGGGTGTAACTTGAGGCTGGATTTTTTTGTTGGTTCCCTCCCAATTACACTAAAAGTACATCTTCAATAAAATAAAAAAAATTGATTGTGGTAAGGTAAAAACCTTATAAGTTACTTACTATCACTTTAACACTTTTTATACTATCCTATTAACCAGAACTCACATGAAGAGTTGGTCATGTAGAATTCCACCATACAATTATATATAACCTATATAAATGGATTCAAGTACATTAAATACAAACCCTCTCAATGAATAAAAACCATAAGAAAATAAAAATTACTAGAAGAAATAAACCCAAAATAATAAATAAATTATTGGTACATGAAAATCATAGGAATCCATCAACCACCTGAAACATATTGATGAGACATAGATACCATGTGCCTAGAATGATGCATAAATTCACACCATCCCTATTCATATTTTTTCAAGTGATAAAAATACAATAAAAAACCACATAAAAAAATGTATGACCATTGAGGTTGAAATTAGATAGCCATAAAGTGAATTGGAATTTCTCCCACACATGGGGCTATATACACCTAGGAATGAGCCCGTTACCAACTGCTGATAACAGAATAGTCTCATATATACCTTGAATAAATAGTAATTCAAAAACAAAATCACAAAGATAATTCTTTTTAATATCCCATCCCAGCTTACACCATAAATAATAACTACACTGGATCCCTACATACCTCACACATTCCGCTCCATCTTTTAGAAGATACCAACTAGCATTGAGGTCCTATAAGGATCATGGAGAGACTATACCCTTATCTATAGAGAGTGAATCATAATAGTAAATGAAATAAATAGATACAAATCTACAAAACAAAAAAATAGGGAAATTAAATAAAAATAAATAAAACCAAATGATGCAATATTAAATGAGTATTTCTTGCATACCAATTAGATGTATTGTGGGTGGATCATACAAACGTAGTACAAAATAAATAAAATAAAATAATGTCCAAAATACTATACGAAACTAGTCCTTATTCATGAAAAATCACATCATTAAACACAAACCTTATAATACAAACTGACATATATTAACATTGTTTCTTTTGGAAACTTGTACCTAAAAACAAGAATTTTGTTTTCTCAGGTACTAAATGGATGCTCAATCAGGGTATGAATATGAATCAGTACGCCAACACCAATAACACCCCAAAATATTACCAGTTTGAAAAATAGTGCATGCATGGGTTTATAAGCTAAATATTTGTATCACATCCATTAAAAAAACTAAAATCAATGTTTAATACAATGTCAAACTTTAGGGATGGGTTTACCAAATGAATGATACATTTTTACTTCAAATATGGTTAGATTATCTCAAAAAACATCATTATGACCATAAAAATACATGTCCCGTTAGGGTAATATTACAATCTCTGATCCCAAAATTCCATTCGAGGTATATGTTGTCCCTAGGTTCAATAGTCAATACCAGGATCCACCCCGGGGCATGTTCACCCTAGGTATAATCATCAATACATGGTATTAACCTAGAGCCAATGTTCACTCAAAATATAATAATCAATCTTATAATTACTTGAGGGTTGTGTTCAGAATGATTTTACCACCAAAGAATTTCATATACTTTTTAGAAAAAACATAATCTCACACCATTTCTATTTCACTAGTAATTACAAAACAAATCATGAAGGGGAGTTTCACATTTCTATTTTGAAAACAATTCAAATCCATTATCCCACAACATTTTAAAATCTATTTCCAATATCAATTCTATTTTATGATATCAAATACCACATAAAAAATACCTTTTCCCAAGACAAAACACATGTCATCAATAACATTTCACATTCGGATACAAAAAGATAAATTGTTTAACCAATTGAAACCAAAATCAAATTTTGTTCCCAATCCAATTTATAAAACCTAATTTTTATTTATCATTTAAAAATAATAAAACATTATAACAATTTAAAAAAGAATCCCTTTCAGGTACCATTTGTAGATTTCATTTCATGGCCATTTCCCCAAAATACCACTTTTAATTTATATCCACAATTATTTTTCCAACTACTGATGGTCAATATACAACTAATGTTTTCCACTATGTATTAAATTTATATAAAGAAAAGATATTTAATGCTTTCTAAAAGGTAATTTTTTCAATTTAAAATGTTAAATTAATTTCTATGGTCATCACATGAAAAATAGTGAGATGACCACCTCATGCACTATAGAAATAAAAAAATATGATACTTCAGGGACCACCAACCTTGTACAATGAATTCAAAGATTAATTCAAATTCTAAATTTTTTTACAAGAACCATTGATACCCAAATCACTAAACAAATACCTATGTGAATCTACAACAAATTAATAATTAAATATAATTAATTAATAGAAAACCCAAAAATTCCTAACTAATGGAAGATCAACCAGAATATCGAGCTATTTCAAAACCATGGTTACACATTTTATAATTTCCCGTAGTATACATTGACTACATTTTAGGATAAATCTCTAAATGGAACCACCATTACCATGTTTAATTTAATAGCTAAATAATTAAAAACATAATAAAATCCAAAATTGCATCATACATTAATGAAATTATGATTAATAGCAGGTAGAATTTGTCATGTGATCACCTCTATATATGAAAATGGATTCACCATGGTACTTGGATGATTCCTCTATATTTTGTAGGAGTTGGCACTGAAAACCCTAAATCAAGATCTCAAAAAATAATGAAAAATAAAGAGAAGAAGAGATGATGACACCAGATGATGGAAACTCACCTAAGATGGAAAATAATGCCCCTAGAACAACACCAAATATAGGTAAATCAAGAGAAAAAGAAGGATATATTATGAATGGGTTATGAATGATGAGGAATAAAAGAATGAGGGGACACCTCTTGAAAATCATAGGGTATCAATGGGTTTTTACATTTTTTTAATGATGTATGATTTTGATGCATGGTTGGAAAAACTGTGTGCCAATAATGAGAACCCTGTTCTCGAAAACTATATATCTTACATGGATAGGTTTGTTTATAAATTGTTTAAAAAACATGAAACAAGTATTTAAAATAAATTATAAAGTTTTTAATAATTTACCAAACCCCCTTCAATGGGTTTAGAAAACCAATCTTCTCCTATTATCAAACCACATGAGTTGTGTGCACAGTTATTACAAACTATGAACCTTATTCCACCTTTCCTAAAATGAAAACTTCAATCCATCTGCCCCCCAAAATACACCCATGTATTATTTGAGAACCCATGCACCTCTTAGGCCTAAAACCATTTCAAAAAACATCACTTTGGTACATCAAATCTCTCCATATTTCCATCCAAATATTCAATAATAAATTTAACCATCTTTTAATTGGGAATTTCAAACACATTTTGAAATTAAAAATACCATACAGAAATGTTATCTTTTAGTGAAAAGTTTCACATATGTATTCATAAGTGGAGAAAATTAAATAGATCACATATAATCTTTTGTGAGTTTCAAGACCATTAGTTCTGTTCATACTATTGACGATCTTGATGAAAAGTAAATAGATGATAGTGATCCAATTTTATTATTGGGGAAGAATATATGAAGAATATGATCTTCCTAAAATTGGATAAACATCATATAAGTATTTTTTAGTTAGGGTTCCAAACCAATCACTAGATAATGGTGATTGGGGTGTCTAACATGTGATGAAAGGAGTGAAAATTGTGTTTTCTAACCAAATATTGTAGAATTGTAACTAGTGTGTCTAACCAGTTGTAACAAATTGTGTCAATAGTTGAAAATCCATATTGAGATATCTAACCCCCCATGGAATGGAGTAGGATTTCTTAATGAACCTTATAATAATTTTGTGATGCTATCTCATTTACTACCACTATAATTGAGGTGATTTTTTGAGATAATAATGAGTGGATGAAGAACTTCAACAGGTTCCAAAGGTTGGTTTAAAATGAAATTACCCATAAAAAATAGATCACTGATTCACATATCCACCTCTCAATGATCCATCTAGAAATGGGAAATACAAAAAACTCCGAGATTTTTGGGACTCATTCCCATCTAAAAGAGGATGAAACCTAGAAACTATAAAAAATGTGCAGTTTAACAATATACTGGTATCACTCCCTAATTGATCTTTACGAACACCTAATATCGATCCATCCTCCATGTATCTAGAATGAACTAATAAAAAATAGTTCATTGAAGGCCTCAAATATTAGACCTTCATGCCTACATTCTTGGATCATGACACCCCACCACTATTCTGAGTTTCCCTGAATATATAAGGATCCAACTTCACCATCCACTCATTTGAAATCTCAACCAGCTCAAAAAATATTTTGAGGATCTTAATCTAAACCTTCATATTATAAAGGCCTCCTATTCCTTGAAATTACATAGGATGCTACAATTGGAAATTCTGAAAAAAAAATAACCATAATCGGTCTTCCCCTATGATCATCCCTTTTTCAAAATAGATCCAACCAAAAAACACTAGGATGTAGTTGATCTGCTACCAAAATCAATAGGATAGCCAACATATCATGCTCAGACACACACTCTTATACATCCAAAGGCATAACGAGAATATTCCCTTCCTCATGAACCTCCTAAACTAGATCTGTGGGTGGTACCACATGATGTTTTCTTTATGAAATACTTAAAATTCCAAAAAAGGTATGAATACACATATAATTTCATAGATTCATAATAAAATTATGAAAATTATTAGCCATATAAACACCATCCCAAAAGCACATTTTAATGGTCCACCCAGGATCACCAATCATAGACACCCCAATCTACCCAAGGCCTAATCTCATGTCACGATGTCTACACATTATCCATGATCATATATACATAATGAAATTCATAACAGGATAAATTTTTTTAATCAGATGTCCCCAATTATATATTTAAGAAGTCATTGAATATATCATTATTTTCATCAAATTAATTAAACACTTTATAAACCATGGTAAAATAGGTGAATGATAGGATATCCTGTATACCTATCCATGATGCCTAAACTTAGAAACTCTTTCCCAACAATCCAAGACAAAATCCCACAAACCATTACTGTACAATAAAGCCAAAGAAAATCACAAAACCATAACAAAAAAACAAAAAAAATCAATCCCACATCCCTAGAAACTCATAAATACTATACCAATGTGAATATCAGGAACAATCTTAGCCCCCCGAATCCAAGTTTTATTAAATACATGATAATTCTAAGAATAATTGAAACATAAAAAAAAGGAAAGAGGCTCTTATACAACTTTGTTACTCCCCAAAGCAACTCACATATTCAGGCATAGAGGGCCAAACCCCATCATGCATTCCTCCTTACAAACATGAAGCAACCAACTAAAAGTGATGTCTTTGGTGGCCTCATGGGGAGACTATGCCATGATTTAGATATTTTGAATATATTAATCACATAAATAAGAAGAAATGTAAAATAAATAGTAGTAATAAACTCGTAGATTAAATAATAAGAACATCAACACATACTACATCAATATTGAATAGTAATTCATACAAGTATAAAAATTGATGCACACATTTGGTGGTTCAATGTTAAAAAAATTATGTTTTGGTCCACTAGGCTAGATACCCTGAGAGGGGAGTGAATGAAGGTATGAAAAATAAAAAAAACTGCCACATTTATTCTTGTCTTGTTGTTAGAAAAAACCCTCATGTCTCTCTCCTTCCCATTGTAGAGTATGAATGAATATTAAAGTACACATAGGACACAACAATTTTACTTGGTTCACCGTCACTGGGCTATGTACAAGGAGAATACACCGACAATGTGATGATGTAACAAATCCACTATAAGCGCGCTATTGTTTACATGTTTGAAGATGAGTCACTATCCATTCTGGATTACAACCAATCAGAATTTGAGAACTCAATGCTCTCTCAACTGAAGTGAGATAACAACTTCTTCAGATGATACACTCACAGTTTATAGACCTATAGGTATTTTCATTATCACAAATGAATGTATCTTTCTCTATATGTATATTCTCTATTGACGTTCAACTTTCACCCACAAATGAATCACACTTTGCACCAGAGGTGCCAGACACTCTTCCAAATTTCTCGCAGTCCTAGAGTGTCTGGAATGCTTCTCTATGCTTGGAATGCTTCTCAAATTCCTAGCGTGCTTCTTCAAGCCCGATGCACAATTTTCACATAACCAATTAAATGACACTCCCTTGCCAACTCCAAACTTGTCCGACTCACACTCTTTTACACCCAAACCAATATTGGCTCGCAACTATCAACTGGCGTGCTACTTATGAATAACCTTATACTTGTGCACTCACACCACCACTTGTGTGCTAAAATTACCTGCATGACTAGATCTCTAATTTTCTATGAGTGGTGAACACCATAAGAAATGATGAGGGGTATCTCTCTATTTATAGGAATTTGGGTACCCTGAGCGTCGGCGTGCAAGTCTCCTCTTAACACACACATCCATCAACCCTAGTCACTATCATCCTAGTCACCATGTACACCCAAACCAAAACATGGGTGCCCCTCTTTACTTTGCTATATTTTTATGTTCGAATCTTGAAAAAGATATGATTCAAAACTTTCTATGCCTCCATGACCCCGACACGCAGTCCCTTTTCTGAAAACACTTTTCTCCATTTTTCGATTTTGAGGCCCAAAAATTAGGCAAGCACTGGAAAACAACACCACCTTGTATCTGCTCTTTTTGTACCACCTCCAGATCATCCATTCCATTTTTGAGGTTCTTCTTTCAATCATGTATTGTAGATGAAATCTATTGAACTCGAAAACTCACCATAAAGACCTCTTTGTTCCAAAAATTGAACTTCGTGGTCGGCTTTGTTACCAAGCACAACATGGAGGTCCACTGTTTCAACAAACACAATCACCTCAAACATTCTACAATGATACCATGAGGGAATTTTTCCCAAACACAAAGAAATGAAAAAATAAGGATTATTCTTAGAAAAAACCTATGTAGGGTCCTTGTCCATAGTTGAATCCCCAACCATATATTCTTATCATGCAGTAATATGACCAGTCAAGGTGCGAATAAATCTAATAGAACACCATCCATACATACTTAAAATAAGTGAAATAGTGATATAATAGTTTTCATGTTGAATGAAAGTAAATTAATAAATAAGAAACAATAAATAATGTTATAATGTGATAAAGATATGACCACAAACCCCATCCTCACATTATTTAGACCCATGATGGATGTAATGGTCATACCATGAGTCTACAAGCCCCAAAAACCCACTTTTTTATTAAACAATGAAAACTCACTCAACTATATTTTGGCCCACAATCTCACTCTAAATGGCCATCAAAATCACTATAGGACCAACCCATCTCACTCATGTTCATATTTACTTTACAGATCAAAGTAATCCATATCATAAATTACTAGATCTTATTCATTTTGGACATGAAGATATCACTTATGCCCATCCCTAACTATTATGTAAATCTCAAATATGTCACTCGTGGTTTTCCTAAAACCTTATAAGATCCCAAATGCCATCATTCTACTTTATTCTAGTCTTTCCTAAGACCAAATGGAATCCTCGAAGGCCAATTACCTCAAAATAAATTCCTACCCTTATCGATGGTACAATTCTCACATTGATCGGCTTCATGGAACAGAACTCATACTCCCCCTTTAAGAGACCTAATTGTAGTGCCTCGACTCGATTATCCCCCTAAAAAATTGTTTGAGGTTTAGTGTCACTAGTCTAGGGAACACCTCCCCATATCCCATAGGTTTTTGACTAGCAGTAAGGGTCTAAAGAAGTGGAAGTGGGGATACTATACCCTAAGTTGATGATATAAATGTGGTATTATGTATATAATTATAATAATTAGAATGAAATTACCTATAGACACAAATGAAACATTCCATTTGTAGCTAAAAAGGGAATGCATATATAATAGGTGATACAATTCAATAAATAGAAGGGTCACAAATGGTTGACAATAGTTCATACATATGATATTATTACACTGAAACAAAATGGAATATAAAATGAAATCTATATCTAAGGAAAGTCCCAGTGGTCCCTTAAATTTCATACAATGCTAACAAACACAAATCTATAGATCCTGAACCCGAGCCTTTACCTAAGTCTACACACATCCCAAAGGTCCCATGTACAGTGTGGGAAAGAGTCTCAGTAGGCCATCACCAATGTTTTCCAACCATACAATTTTGGTTAAGCATGTGTGAACTACAAAATAAATAATGATAACATGTTCATTTAAAATAAACCAAAGATTCATTGGTGCTCAAAAGAATTCATGAATCTACCTACTACTCCATCCATCACCAGAATAATTGAGGAGGATGTGATACTTAGCTAATGGATCAAGGCATCACCTAATGTCAATAGACCAGGTGAACCACTAGTTTCCACCTCAAAATGTCACTCAAGACCTCCTTTCATCAACCAAGTAACCTACATCACAAATGCATGTCCCATCAAAATAAATATGATCCCCCAAAACCATGCTCAAAAGAACCCATCTAATTAAAGAATGAAATATAGAGGCACATAAATATATTTCCTCATGTAGTAACCACCGCCATCTCAAAAAATTATGTCTCTAGGAATGGATATACATGTCCTCTAAATTGATCCTAGCCTAACGACCTCAATCATGGTGAGCCTAACCCCCAACCGACAACATCAACATTGTCCCCCGATGAATCCTCACCATCCCCATGACATTATATGGAATGAAAAATAATCTATTTTCATAATCAGAAATTATAAGAGGTTTATACCCACTTGAGTGGTAAAATTCGACTCATTACTGAGTCATCCAATGTCAACATGGCTTCAAATGATGATTTGGTTAACACAGGTGAGTGAAAAAAACTAATTGTAACCTAATCCACATCAATTATCAAACCTCATGACCTTGCAACCACATCTGTCAAACTGATTTCCATTCCAAACAACCTCACACAGGCCATTCATGTACCTAACAACCTCACCACCTAAAATCAATTTATGAGTCACCCAACACATGATCAGCATAACCCAATATATATATTGGGTCATGCCTATCATGATAATTACATCACATCAAATTTGATACCTAATGATATCTCTATCCTTAGGCCTAACCCACCACGTCCCAAAAGAACTCATTATTACATACAAATCACTCCACATTTATACAAATCAATTCAAATTAACTAAAAAATATAGATCAATATAACAAATTAATTTTATATAAAGGAAAAACCCGATCCAAACTGCCCAAGTTCTAATCCTCTCGCATGACTCAAACCACTTGTAGTATCTTTCATGAATTACCATACATCTCACAAGTTTCAATTCAATTAATTAAAAAAACAATTATATTAATAACATATTTCCCGATCAAAATATTGGAACAAAATTATCTATACCCATAAAAAACTCACAAAATCAGAAATAAAAGTATGCACCACCAACCTCATAGTCATAAATAGAGAAACGTATGATATCAACCTCAAATTTGAACCAATTTTGAATAAATTGGAATTTTAGATGAATTCCATGAAAATAGAGTGAAATGACTCACATTGATTTAACAATCTATGATTTGAGGGAAAAGGGAAATTGATGCGAGAGGATGTAGATCCTTTACTATATAAATACAACTCCACAAACAAAATGAAAAATGCGGAGCGTACAAGGAAAGTAGGTAAAAACAAAGAAGGGGAGGAAAATAGGATCTCCCATGCTATTATGTGCGACCAAGAGAGGAGAAAAATAAGAAATGAATAAATAGAAGGGGAAGGAAAACAATCATTTTACACATTTAATGGGTTTCATGGTTAGCTCTCATAGTTTTTCCCAATTTTTGAAAAAACATGTGGCCCATTCTATTTAGGAACCATTCCCCACAAGATTAGCCTGCATGGTTTTCCATATACATGAGTATACCATATATGCTACAGTGAAAAGTACTACCCAAATGGTAGAAACCGTGTGGCTTGCACACGATTTTCCATAACCGTGAAAATCTATTTGAAAGACCTATACAAAAATTTTACAAGTTCACACACGGCTATGAACCACCTATTGCATGGTTTTCCAAACCATGCATAGTTTAAAAAGAGGGAAAACAATTTTCACTAGGAGGATTCATGGTAAAATTTTATCATATGCCTCATGACCACTTCACCAAAAAGGGCCTTTAGGCCTATGATTCCCCCAAAACACAAATGAACACCCATGAAAATTATTAATCCTTAAACCTTGACTAATAATAAGGTCTTGGGTCAAGGTGAAACATGGAATTCAATTATGATAATTGAAAAAAGAAATGGTATACCATCAAAACTCCAAAAATTCAAAACGGGTGAGGATTATGATGCACTCAAAATACCCATGATGTTATAATCTCCCCACATTAACATAGGTTTCCCCCGAGCTATGAAGCACAACATGAAGATGGTAAAAAACATACACATGTATATAAAATTTACCTGGACTACCTAGATCTCAAGGGAACATATCAACAACCCAAAGGGGATCCACATCATTTGAGTTACATACCCTAGTTGCATCTTTACCATAAACTCAACTAAAAAATATGGCCCATAAACCATTGATAGACTCAGAAGTCCTCCCATGATGCCTACTCACTCGTACACATCATCAGGTGCTCCTATTTCACTCTTAACACCAATCAAAATCCAACACCGCAATAGTGACCACCTCATGACCATGCCTCAAATAGAACCATTATGGTCCTACATCTCAACAGATTCTGAAAATCAGTCTTGATACCTCACACCTCAACAATCCCTATATCGCATCAATGCCTAAATTCTTATTCACCTCAAGTAACCCACACTATCTCGATTTTGCGATGCCAATACACATAAATAAAAACTCATCCGATGATTATCACATATAGATCCTGAGGTCACACACCTCACTCTCTCTCTCACCAAGATATATACTACATCTGAGCTGATTCCAACCTACTAAGAAGTATCTAGTTAGTCCATTAACACATCCCATGTGACACATTCATAAAAAATATAAATTCCTATAAAAAGTCCACGCCAAAAGAAACAAAAGAACCCCCAGACATACCCATGAAATACCTCTAACTATCATCAAATCAACAACCAAATTAGCACCTAGAATATCAATGACATGCACCTGACCCGATGATTGACTTTCTGAAGCCTAGAATACCTATGGTGCTTCACCAGACACCTAACAATAACCTTATTTCATGGTCCCACTATCTATGAAATGAACTCCACATGCAGTTGAAACTTGTCTACCATCACATGGTATTACTCCTGGTTCGACGACAGAACCCTGAGTCTTCCCAGGTACCCGACTTCCATCTATCCAATAAGGATTCTTACTGATACTATTAAGATTCCCAACATAGCTACGTATCCAACACTCATTTGGAGTCCACTCATACTAATCCCAAACCATTCATGGATTCCCACACTAAAATCACACAGCCGAAGATCCATTGCGAGGTGGCATGCCTTATTCCTTCTCCTGATTTCCCTATTGGAACTCATATAATCCATGTTTCTTTATATCTAATCCATTTCCATTGAAATCACCCAACACCATCACCCAGTTAGGGAATGGCTGATATGTCAAATTTCCCTCAACTATGAGTGCTTGATTCACCACCTTTGATAATGAGGCCAACCTGAAGATGTTTAACTACACATGAATTTCATTCCATAAACCATCCTCAAAATGGCTCACCCTCGAGAAGTTGTTTCTCACCATGAAATGTGAAAATTGAGACAATTTATTGAATGTAATATCATTGTCCATGATAGAAATGTCACCATGTTACAGGCTTAAAAAATCATGGTCTCTCTCTTCCATTAGCATTTCTGCAAAGACATTCTCGATTAACATAGACTCAAAATCCTTATACATGATACCCGTGAGTCTTTCCACATAATCCTACCCAACCCACCATCATTTAGCTGGTCCTTTAATAATTTTTGTATCTAGATTTACCCTTTCCCCATATGTGTCTCTAGTTGATCAAGTATCACCTATATAGACTCGATCAAATTTTCAGGTGATTGTTGGCCACCCTCACCCTGAAATCGCAACGGGTGATGGGACTAGAACTTTTGATTCAGATATTCCATGAAAGAACCTGCTCTATGAGCTACCATGTCTATTCACTAGATGATGTGTACTATAATTTCATTGAGATTCTAGTTATGTCATGGCCTAAAAGATATCAAATATGGTGGATTCCCTTCCTACACTGGATCTTTCACCAGAGCCTATACTTGAACCTCATTATATACCTGACCCTTAGGGGTCTCAACCTATGTGTGCTCCTCTAGCACCTCATCACCACCTTCCTCATTCTCTATAGGATCCCATCTTGGTGGAAACCCACTGAATACCATTACAAAGTCACGTAGACCCTATAACATATATATTGATATCACATATATGTAAATATTCAATAGGAAGAATCAACAAACTACCCTTACTCTCCCCCATCACAACCATTCCATATGACATCCTAGACTCATGGCCTCCTTACCCACCCATCATAGAGTCTTGTAAGAAATATTCCTTGGGCCACGCCCATCCTAATGAACCATGTCACCTTAATCTAATGACCACATCACCAAATCCCGTCATACCTTCATGCTACTATAAGACATAATATCGGGATTTTTTTTATTAATAATATTTAAGGAAAACAAACTGAAAAGAGAGAGACACAGTAAATGGGAACTAAAAAAAAGAAAACCTAGGGCATCCGCTTGAACAAAAGCCGCACACTCATGGGGTGAGAAGGCCAATGGGGAATAAATAATATAAGGATCACAGTGGTATACTTGGGAAGCTAGGCAATCAACAACAGAATTAGGCTCATTCCATGTGTGGGTCAAGTGTACTTGACCATTGTAGATCAAGAATCATATGATAATATAAACAATGGACTAAGGGGTTCATTAATTCCCTATAAAGAGTTGAATATAACTGAGGACTCAATTTTGATTTCACTATGGTTGATATTCATAACATGAAAGAGCTAAAGTCCATTAAACATCACTTTGGATTCTATAATAAGTGAGTAACCATGTCCCTAGTAACTACTAAATGATATAATGAACGAGACAAGGGAATCATGAACAATGCCTCCACCTATCATGGTTCCAATTTTAGAAGATCCATCAATGTTGATTTTGAGTCCATATCCTGGGGTATTCTAGCGAACCCATTTGCCTTGTGTAGGTAAGTCTCTAGAATTTGGCATGGATCTTGGACCATTAAATAACAATCTCATGGAAGGAGTAGTATCCCAGTCTTTTATCACATACCCCAAGTCCACCTCTAATAATTTGAAATGAGTAAAAATATATAAACCCGATCTTGTAGAAACATCACCTCGAGCCTTATATCGGGAACCCCAAATTTTTTAGAAACCAGCCATGATCAAGATAGTTCTCACCTTCCTCTCCAAACTGCTATCCTTGATCCCATGGAACCAGGTATGAGAAAAGTTCTCAATGCTAACATTTGAAATATCAATACCGACGAAATTTACAAAACCAAACCAAACTACCCTTGCCAAGTCTCCATTGAAATATAAATTGCTGGTTTATTCCACCATGGAAAGTTGAACGAAAAGGAATTCAGAAACCAATGAGATACCTCTGCATTGAATCTGGTCATCCATTAGGAAAATACGCATCCAAATGCACCAATAATGAAAATTATATTTGATTGGGACCTCCTGGGACCATACTAATTAGACCACGCTTGCATCGGGTAAAATCCAAGTAGCCTGATGAAAAGCATTAGCTGATAATACTCCCAACGAAGAACCATTGAAAACATGTTTGTCAGGGTCAATTGAAAGTTGAATGTTGTTGAAAATTAACAATTGACATGATTCATGTTTGGTAGAAATGAACCTAGGAAAAGTACTATCTTGAGAAAAATATGATATCAGGGGTAGGGAAACCCGAGAAGTCGAGGGTCTCTCCCACACAATTTTGATGCCAAAAGCTAATATCATCGCATGCAACAAGCCATCTAGACTGGTGTTGAAAATCTAGAATATGACAATGTAACATCTTCCACAGGATTTGGCCATCCCATATAAGATGACCAGTGCCAACGACCCTCTCCATGTGCATCCCAAAAAAGGCAACAATAGTATTTTCAATCATACAAATCACTACATTAGGGGATTTAAGTACTGAGAGGACATGCATTATAATAGATATAGGGACACATTTAATCAATTTAATAATGCCCCCAAATGATATGAATTTAATATTTAAGTTTTTGATGTTACCTACTATTTTTTTCCTCAAGCAGTCAATGTGTTGGATGTGAATACCACGAGGGGAAATCGGGGCCCCCCAGATATTCCATTGGAAAGGGTTTTTTGGGGACCCTTAGAAAGCAGTCAATATTTTTGACATGTTGCTCATAACAGGATATAGAGATATCAAAGCTTCTATTCTCATAATTGATATGCTTTCCACTCCACTTGCAGTATTTCTGCATTGCTTTAATCACCTCTGAAATGATATCTTATTTTCATTAATGCAAATAAGCATGTCATTGGCAAATAGAAGGTGAGAGATGCCATTAGATTGAGACCTGCATCTAAAAGGCAGTATATTTTGGTTATGAATGCTTTGGGATATGTACTTTCTAAAGCATTCCTGAAAAAAATTTACAAGGCATGGGGAGAGAAGATAATCCAATTTTAGGCCTCAAACACCTTTGACAAAGCTTCATATTCTTCCCATGAACATAACCAAGAACTAGAGAGATCTGAATCACCTAGAGAATATGTCTGACACACAATTATAGAAACCCATTTTGGTCAAGACTTTCAAAATGAAATCCCATTCAATTCTATCATAGGTTTTTTCCATGTCAATTTTAATTTCCATGTTGGATCCTGTGATTTTCTTGATGATGTATCTAACAATCTCTTGATATAATGAAATTTCTTCCTGAGTTGACATCTCTCTTACAAAACGATGTTGTTCCTCTGAAATCCACTTTTGGAGATGAGGGGAAGGCCTCCTATTAATGAATCTACCAAGAACATTATAAGGTAAGTTACATATACTTATTTTCCTATAATGCATGATAGATGATAGATCCTTAGCATTCTAAAAAAGGAATTAATGTTTTAGAACAATCCACACAAGGATAGTTTCCCCCATGAAAGTAGTCCAAAATAATTTTAACCAAATCCTTTTTGACCACCTCCCAAGAGGCCACATAAAAAACACTCAGAATTCAATATAGCCCAGGATAAATTTCCTGATTAAGATAGTTCACTGCATCCCAAACCTCCCTATCATTAGGGATCTTTCCAATCTCAAAATCGATACCATTATAGACCACATTCGGGAAAACTTCACATAAGGATGACTGAACATGAGGTTAGACCTGTAGAATCTTTGGGTTTCTACCTTATATCAAGGATTTAAAATTAACTTCCACCATATCACCCACTTTATCATGATTGGTTGTGAAAGAACCATCCTACTTGTGGATATTGGAAGAGGTGTGACACTTTCTCTCCTTGATACAAGCATGAAAAAACTTCATTTTTGTCTCTACCCTTAGTCCATTTCTCTTTGGATTTCTCATGAGCAGAATGTTCCTATGCAAGTACAATATCCACAAATTTATTCTTTTATTAAATGAAATCCCAGAACAACTCCCTATCCATGTTTTCCTCAATACCGGATTCAGACTCCTCAAGCTCCGGATCCACTATATCTGGATCTTCAAATAAAGGGGGAAATCTTCTAATCCACGTAAGTAGGTCCCCTTTCCACCTTCTGATTTATTCTTGAAACCCAAGCAAAAAATTGTCCTACATAGGTTTGTTTCATGAATAGTGCACTATTGATAAAAAATTAGGACAGTAAGTCCACTATTTACAGATGAAAAATGTGGAACCAGAATCCACAGCAGATGACATTTGAGCCAACAAAGGGTAGTGGTCAGAAAAAATATGAACAAGGTGAGAAACACTTACCCATGGATACTCATAAATGGAATTATAGTTTTCTAGACACTGGTAAAATCTACTCAACTTGCGACGACCCTATTTTTGGTTATTTCACCATCTAAACTTGTCTATAGTGAAACCTAAATCAAGGAGTCTTTTTTGAGCCATGAATGAGGAGAACAAATTCAAGCCCTTCCAATGATAAGTTCTAGTACCTTTTTTTGAAGGGTCTAAGATAACATTGAAATCACCGTTGTTAATCCAAGAGAAATATCTCAGATCGAAGATTTCAAGATCATGCCATAGCGGATCTCTCATCCTTGACTCATATTTGGTATTTAAAAGTATTAAAAAACACTAATAGACTCCATTATCCCCCATTACTGTGACATAATGATCATAGATATCATTAAGATTTACTAAAATAGAATCCTTCTAGAAATTATATATTTGGTGGTTTTTTATTCACCATGCATAAAATGACAAAGTACCATTCTAAAACCAATTTCAGCAATCTTAGACACAGACTTTTCAATTCAAGAACAGCTAAAACAGTAGAACTTATCCTATATAATTCAATAGATAGAATATCAGTCTTCACCCAGGACCCGAGGATACGGAAATTCCAAACAATAAAGGATATCATTAGAATAGGTTTCCCCTAGCTTTGTCCCATAGAGAGGCATGGTTTTTAGGGTAAATAGACAGGAATTCAAACCCCTCTTAGATAGAGACCTCATAAAAAATCTAGAAGGTTCCAGTTAGGGAGAGGGATATTGTGTGTCTCCCTTTTTTGTATCATATGATAACATAATGAAAGAGTTATAGGTTCTTACTGGGGTGATAAAATGAGATTTGGAAACACATGGAACAACCTTCGATAGAGAATCTTCTTGACCAATCAAGTTAAAACCTAGCTTACCCATGTGTAGATGAGCATCCATTATTAGAAGATCAAAATCACAGAAGTGAAGGAATCTAGCTTGGGAAATATCAACGATCCAATATAGAAGAAGTCCATGAAAAAATGAATCGACGATGAAGTCACTGGCTGAAGAAGAAAAAGGGATACTCGGATTGAATAGAACCATAACCAGATAGGGGTGTGGCTTCGATGGGGCAGCTTAAGACTATAAGAAGAGGAGAAGATTGAGGTAGGAGATAGGAGGGACCGATGAATTCATTGGAGGGGAGGGGAAACATTGTAGGAATAGAAACCTTGGAAGTCTAATCAATTGACGACGAGATGCATGGCTCATGAACAATTGTAGGATCCAGCTACCGATCTGATATGTGCACTGATCATTGACTCTTGTATGCTAACACATCATTCCAATGACTGAGTTAAGGCTGTTGAGTCAATAAGGTTTTCCTTATGACTTTTCCATTCCTTTTTGTTTTGAAAATCACAAACACCTTATCTTTAATAAAATCTCTTTTATAAGGAAAATTTATTTTATAAGGAAAATTTCTTTTGTAAGAAAAATTATCCTTATCATATTTTCATCCGGATTTTTCTTAAGTATGAGATTTGGATTCATTTCTATTTTCTCGGAATTGTTTGAAACTTTGATATGAAGTATTCTAATTTTTAGGATCCGAATTCTGGATAAGAACTGTAATAAAGTTTCACTCTGAAATCCAAATAAGAACTGTGATAAAGTTTCATTCTGAACTCCGGATATGAACTCTGATTAAGTTCTACTCCAGATTCAGGATACGAATCCTTATGAAGCTCGACAATGAATTCTCATTACAAATTCTGATGATGAATTCTCATTACGAATTCTGATGATGAATTCTCATTACGATTTCTGATGATGAATTCTCATTACTAATTCTGATGATGAATTCTCATTATGAAACCTGATGATAGATTCTCATTACGAATTCTGATGACAAATTCTCATTCCGAATTCTCATTCCGAATTCACCTATTAAACAGAATCTGATCATCTTTGTTTTATACACTCCGTATTTGTTTAGACTCCGAAAAATTATTTTTGTTGACACTCCGAACATTCATTCCAAACTTTTGAGTTAGATTTTAAATGGTGTTTTACATTCTGTTAAACTTGTTTTGTTATAAAACGATGTCATCTATTCTGTTATAAAACTAACTGTTTGATAAGTGACACATGTAAAGGTCGTTCCGATTTTTAAGGAAAATATTACCGTTGGGAAGGAGGCCGACCTTACCTATAAATAGGAGCTCATTTTAAAGAGCTCAATATAGAGAAAAAAGTTGATCAATCTAGACACCACACGCTGCTAAGGTGATTTCTAGAGAGAGAAATCTTTTCATACCTTGTGTGTACTGAACCGCTCGTTCAGTTTTTTCTTCGTGCGACTCCGAATGTTGATGATTACATTCGAGGACTTCCGGGGATAGGAAGACAGAGGTGCCGACTACCTTGAAGTTCGAGGGCTTCCTTGCTGAGAAAGACAGAGTTTTCCAACTATCTTGAAGTTGAGGGCTTGCGGGGATATCAAGACAGAGACTCCGATCATCGTATCGAGGGCTTACCCTGGTGTGGGTAAGATAGACTTGCTTGAAAGTATAAATCAAGGGACCTTTATCCAAGGTTTTTGGATACCCTTCTCTTTGGGTTAAAAGACTTATATCTTGTTTCTTGTAGTTTTACTACTTGTTTATTTCCACTGCATTTTGTATTATATGGAAATTATAACTTTATTATACTTCCTTACTTGTACTCTATTTCATTTAGATTCTATACGCTTTAAGGTAGAATCTCATATTGCAATATTTTGTTAAGTTTCAATTTCCGGAACCATATTTCCGGAACCTACTTTCGGAATATCTTTCCAAGTTTTTATTTGGTATTAGAGGTGTTGTGAATTTTCTTAAGTTTAACTTTGTTAAACTTAGCCCTTTCCTTTCCTTAAGGAAAACAAAGTTATTCATAACTAACTTTAAATGTTCTATAGGAATTTTTAAAGTATACAATTCACCCCCCTCATGTAAATTGAGCAATCTACATCGTTATTTCGATCCTACAATTGGTATCAGAGGAGGTCTTTGGAATACTAGTACTCACGTATTTGTTTTTCTTGCTCACTTTATCATTCCAAACATTCCCATTCCAAACTTTCTCATTCCGAACATTGTTATTACGAACTTTTTCTACTAACAAGTTTGTGTGCCGAAGGTTTATAAGTATGGCATGAATTAATGTTGGTTCTATTGATAATCTAAATCCTACAAGACCACCAACCACTGATGGTAATGATTATGAGTATTGGAGAGACCGAATGAAGTCTTTTGTTATCAATACTGGAGTAGACAATTTTGTTATGCGTACTGGCGATTATAAAATTCTTGACAAGGAAGTTAGAACTTTTACTAACAAGGAAAAGCAAGAATATCAACTAAATTATAAGGTACGAAATACTTTTCTTTGTTCAATGACCAGAAATATATATAGCCAAATTTCTTCTTGTGAAGCAGCTAATTGTATCTGGAAGAAGTTAGAGGTTACAAACTTTGGAACTTCTAAAGTGATTGAGACTAGGAGAGCTATGCTTAGAGCTGAATATCATGGCATCAATTTTCCTTATGGAGAACCAATCTGTAAAGTTCAACATAGATTTATGACTATCGTCAACAACCTACAGTCTATGGGAGAGAAAGGTTTAGATGATGAAGCTCTTGTGGATAAGATAATTGATATCATTCCCAATGAGTGGGAATCCAAAAGAACAGCTATAGATGAGAACAGGAAGGTCACTCAAATTTATCTTGATGAGTTATTTGGAAATCTTCTCCAACATGAAAATAGAATGAAGAGAGATGCTGACAACATCAAAAAGAAAAATGGAAATGGTACTGTTGCTTTTACAACAACATCAAATCATATGAAAGCTAAGACTCCTGAGAGAGTAACCAGATCCAAGTCTAAGAAGATGGTAGTTCAGTCAGATTCTAGTGAGAGTGAAATATCAGAAAATGAATAAGCAAATCTCGCCCGAAGGATGAACAAGATAGCTGGCCAGAGAAATTTCCAATCCAAGTATAAGAAAAAGGAAATGAAAGATAGAAAAGATGGAGAAGTCACTTATTATTAATGCAAGAATGCTGGACATATTAGACCAGACTGCCATTTGCTTAAAATGAAAGAAATGAAAGAAAGGCATTCAGACAGGAATAGAAAGAAGTATTAGAAAGCCAAATCTAAGAATGTTCTGAAAGATAATGATACCTGGAGTGCCAGTGGTGGTGATTCTTCTGATGAATCTTCTGATTACGAATCTTCAAGATAGAAGAATCTTAGTCTTATATCCATATTACCTATTGATAATCATTGTTTTATGGATAAGGTACGAAATGCTGAATCATTGACCAATGTTTCTTTAAATTCTAATGATAGTAAGTATTATAACTCTTCTGATGAAGAATCTTCTTCTGATGAAGAAAATACTTTACCTACTTATGAAGAAGTCTCTAGGTTTGCTGAACTTCTTGAGATTGAGAATTATAAACTAAATAAAAAACTTGATAAGGAAAACTCTAGGAATTCTATTCTTACAAAAGTGATATCATATCTTTATAAAGATCTTGATAGACAAAATGCCGATTTTGAAAGTATTTCAAAAAATCCTGAGGAAGTAAGTTCTGAGAAGAAAAAACTTTCTAAATAATTAGAAAAATTAATTTCTAAGAAAAAGGTTTTCGAGCCTAGCTCTAGTTCTAAGTCTAATGATTTTGAGGATAAAAACTTGGTTATAAAACTCAAGTCCAAAATTTTTTCCTTAAATAAGTGTTTATCAAACTTTACCCATGGTAAGGAAAATTTTGATAAAATATATTCCCAAATACGACCTTTAAGAAATAAATCCGGATTTGGTTATACCCATGCAAAACCAATTTTCAGTAATTTTTTTTGTTCCCCAAGGTGCCCCATTTTGTACCAAGTATCAATGTGGAGGTCACTGGGCAAAGAATTGTTCCTTAAACAAAACCCAATCTCTAGGATTTCTCAAAGCTTATTTTTCTAAGAAGATGTGGGTACCTAAAAATCTATTATCTGGAAATCTCAGATCCAAACAAGTTTGTATTCAAAAAGTCTAATTCTCTTCTTGATTTCATGAAAATAAGGAGAGTACCGACAACAATACATGGTACATGGATAGTGGATGTTCCTGGCACATGACTGGTAACAAAAGCTATTTTTAAAAGATTATCAAAATGAAAGGAGGAAAGGTAACATTCGGAGATAATGCTAAGGGAGAGATTGTTGGTATTGGTAATATTGTCCTTCTTGGTAAAACCTTTATTTCAAATGATCTTTTTGTTCAGGGTCTTAAGAACAACCTCATTAGCATAAGTCAGTTATGCGATGAAGGATACCTTGTGAATTTTAGGAATGATAAGTGCTTAGTTCACAATTCCAAGGAAGAATTTATTCTCTCAGCTAATAGGCAAGAGAATGATTACACATTGAACTTAGAAGACCATATAAGCCAAGATTTACCTTGCCTAAGTGCAATGGAAGATCATTCCTGGTTATGGCATTGAAAACTAGGTCACTGTAACCTTAGAAACCTATGTAAACATTCTAAGAAGAAACTAGTTTAGGATCTACCGGATCTTAGATTTGACTCTTCTAAAGTTTGTAATCCTTGTCAATATAGCAAGCAACATAAATCTAGTTTTAAATAAATCAGTGAAGTCTCGACAACCGATGCATTATAGTTAGTGCACATGGATCTTTTTGGTCCAACACAAACTAGAAGTATTGGAAGAAAATACTATGTGTTCGTTCTAGTTGATGAATACACTAGATTTCCTTTGGTCTATTTTCTAGAAAAGAAGTCTGAAGCTTTTTATTATTTCAAAAATTTTATAGCTCATGTTAAAAATGAAAAAAACCTTCCATCAAAAACTATTCATAGTGATCATGGAGGTGAATTTCATAATTCTGATTTCAAAAACTTTTGTAGTAGAAAAGGTATTACTCACAATTTCTCAGCACCTCGAACTCCTCAACAAAATGGTGTAGTTGAGAGAAGAAATATAAATCTTCAAGAGATAACTAGAACCATGTTGAGCGAATATTCCATAGCTAGACATTTCTGGGATGAAGCTGTAAGTACTACTTGCTATACTATAAATCGAGTTTTGATTAGACATTTTCTTAATAAAACTCTTTATGAGTTATGGAATGGTAGAAAACCAAGACTATCCTACTTCAAGGTTTTTGGATGCAAAGTATTCATTTTGAATACTAAAGATAACCTACATAAATTCGCACCAAAATCTGATGAAGGAATTTTCATAGGTTATTCCACAACTTCTAAGGCTTATAGAGTTTTTAATAAATATACTTGCACTGTTGAAGAAACAGTACATGTAAAATTTGATGAGTCTGATCCTTTTGTTTTTAAACCATTCCAGCCTACATCCTCGGATGTGTTTTCAAAAACTGATGGTCAAACTTTGATAGAATAATCTTCTGATAAGGATAATGTTCATGAAGATATTCCTTAAACATTTACCCCAGAAGATTTTCTCCCCTATGTTGATGAACAAGATTTTCAAAACCCAAATCAGGCGTTTCTTAAGAATCATCCGAGTGATAGTATCATAAGTGATTTAAATAAACCTATAAGGACTAGAAGTTCCTTAAGAAATGAAGTAGAATATCTAGCATTTCATTCCCAATTAAAACCTAAAACCACTGATGATGCTTTAGGTGATGATGATTGGATCAAAGCCATGCAAGATGAACTAAATGAATTCGAAAGGAATAAAGTCTGGACCTTGGTTGAAAGACCTAAAGAAACTTCTGTTATTAGAGTAAAATGGGTTTTTAGAAATAAATGTGATGAAAATGGAGTCATATTAAGAAATAAAGCTAGACTTGTTGCTAAAGGCTATAATCACAAGAGGGAATAGACTATGAAGAAACCTATGCTCCAGTATCTAGACTTGAATCTATCCATATTCTAATTTCCTTTGCAGCATTCATTAATTTCAAACTTTTCTAAATGGATGTGAAATGTGCTTTTCATAACGATTATGTTCAAGAGGATGTTTTTGTTGAACAACCTCCTGACTTTGAAGATACAAAACATCCTGATTATGTTTTTAGACTTACCAAAGCTCTGTATGGCCTTAAACAGGCCCCACGAGCATGGTATGATAGACTCACTGGATTTTTACTTCAAAATAACTATGTTAAGGGAAATGCAGATCCAACCCTTTTTATAAAAAAAGATAAGAAAAATGTTTTTATTGTTCAAAATTATGTTGATGACATCATATATGGTTCAACTCAACTATCTTTGACTGACTCTATTGAAAGTCAAATGAAATGTGAGTTTGAAATGAGTATGATGGGTGAGTTAACTTTTTTCCTTGGTTTTCAAATTTCTCAAAAACCAGAAAGAACCTATATATCTCAACATAAGTATATTAAAGATCTTATCAAAAAGTATGGTTATGACAACACTAAGAGTATATGTACTCCTATTGGTATCTCAAACTCTTTAGATCTTGATGAAACTGGGAAACCAGTAGATCAAACATCTTTTAGAGGTATGATAGGAATTCTACTATACTTAATAGCTAGTCGACCAGATTTAATGTTTTCAGTATGCTTATGTGCAAGATATCAATCCAATCCTAAGGAATCTCACTTAAAGGCTGTAAAAAGACTTTTTTTCTACCTTAAGGGAACCATGGATCTAGGATTATTTTATACTTCTGGAAATGATTTTATCCTTAAAATCTTTTATGATGATGTCATTGGTGGATGTAGAATGGATAGAAAAAGTACATCCGGAACTTGTCATTTCTTAGGAGATTCATAAGTTTTTTGGTCCTGAAAGAAGCAACATTCTGTAGCACTGTCCACTGCTGAAGCTAAATATGTAGCAGCTGGAATTTGTTGTGCTAAAGTGTTGTGGATGCAACACACACTCATAGACTATGGCTTGAGTTTTACTAAAACTCAAATTTTGTGTGATAGCACATGTTCCATTGCACTTAGTAAGAACCCTTCACATCACTCTCATGAAAAAAACATAGATAATAGGCATCACTTTCTTAGGGATCACACACTTAAAGGAGATATTATTCTTCAGTTTATCGGAACGCAAGATCAACTTACTGATATTTTCAAAAAATCTTTGCCTTCTGATAGATTTGAATATATTAAAGAGAAGTTAGGAATGATAACCGTAAGGTAATCGTCCTTAATTATCTTTCTATTGAAAAATTCTCCATACAGCAAAAAACTCCTTTTCATAGGGGGAGGACATTTGATTGTTAGAATAACACAGTTTTTCAAAATTTGTTTTCAAACTTTTCGGAACTAAAATTCTGGAATGGAATTTCCGGAACTAAAATTTTCCAGAATGGATATTTTCTTATAGAAAACATCTGTAATGGAAGTTTTCATATTGAAAACTTTCAGAATGGAAAATTCCGTACTGGTATTTTCATAACGGAATTTTCGTACCAAATCTTTCATAATGAGTTTTCGTTTTCAAATTTTGGAATGAAATTTTCGTACTGAGTTTTCCGTACTGAGTTTGTTTTTCGCAGTGAGTTTTTGGAATTTTGTCTTTTAGTAGTAAAGTTTTTTTGTTTTCATAAGAATGTTACCAATTACGAATAATCTTCCTAAGCCAATCCGCAAGGTATGATTTCCTTACTCAAGTTTTCGTAGTCATACTATACTTTCTGGCATTTTCTTATATTTTGTTTTCAGATAATAGTTTTCTTAATTCTCTGTTTTAATAAAAACCTCAAAAGATCGGATTCAAGTATTCTTGAGAATTGGTTTTCAACCATCAAATCTGATCTCAGCTTGTCAACCATTCGATCAACCGTTGAAGATGAACCGTTTTCTCATTTCCTATATAAAGGGGATCCCAAATAGTTGTCCCACATCGGTTTTCAAGCTCCTGCATCTCGAAGCTCTGCCTCTCTATTTTAAGACCGTTCCAAACTTAAGCTTTCTCCGTTCCGAACTTCTCAGAGGTCTTCAGATCCAAATGTCTAGGGAAGTAGCTTCTCAAGACATGTCTTCTTCTAAGCCGATTTCGAAGTGGTTAGTGTATAGAGAGAGGCTGGTCCATCCTGATTTCATCAACAAGTATGAATCTCTTATTTCAAAAAATATTACGCTTAATGGATGGGAAGATGTTGTGGTGTCAAAACCTAGGAATCAAGATTAAAAGTGTATTCAAATTTTCTTATAGAGTTCTATGAAACAATCTCCTTTCTTAAGGAAGATGGAATGGAGAAGTTGTCTTTTAAGTCTTATGGTAAGACTTATAAGCATTCATATGCCAAGGCAGCCAGCTTGGTAGGGGTGAATAATGAAGGTGAAGCCGAATTCATATCTCATGTGTTGCCGGATTCAAAGGGTAGCTTCGACAAGGAAAAAGCTTTAGAAACTCTCGGACTGGAAGATGACAAGGCTCCGAAGATTTCTAGTTTATCTACAAATTTCCGGATTCTAGAGTTATGGGTACAAGGTCTTATTGTACCGAGAAAGGGTGACAAAGATAGTTTGAATAAGAGTGAGATTTATATCCTAGATTTTCTGATAAATATGAGGAAGTTTAACCTAATGAAGCACATTCTTATTACTCTTGAATATGTGAAGAAAGGAATTCTGAGAGCTCAGATTATAATGTATCAAGCAATCTACTCAAAGTTGATAGTTCGATGCCTTGAGTCTTTCAAGGATGGTTTAAAGTCTAAGCCAAGATTTTTCAAGATTATGTTGGTGAGTGATGGTACACTCAAAAGGATGGATGTAGCTTTTGACAAGAAGACTGGTCAGTTTATTGATTTACCTGATAAAAAAGAAGCGGTTCTAAAAGTTGCTGATCAGGAATCCTCTTAGCCAGTAAGTAAGAGAAAGTTGAAAGAAGTTGAAGTTGTAGCACATAATCCAAAGTAAAAGGAAGTTCATTCCGCACCTCCAAAACCTAAGAAAAAGAAAGCTTACCCAAATGAGGTAGTTGCTAAATGGAGGGAGATGAAAGAGAAAAGAGTGCAAGGGGAGCCTCAGTTTGGCTTGGATCCTCCGGAGGCTAACGCCTTGATGGAAAGAACTACAGATGAGCTCGAAAAACAAGTGAAAGAAAAGAAGCTCAATAAGAAGATGTATGAGGCTGAGGTAGCTCAGGCTTTGTTGAAGTTTAATGAGACGGTATCAGAAAACATTCCTATTCCAAGATCTTTTTCATTGGAATCTCTACCTGAGACTCCATGAAGAGATTTTATCACTCCAGAAGTGACAGTTGCTAAGCCTGTTGAGGAAATAGAGCAGATTGAGCATGTAGAAGAAGAAGAAGTTGTTTCTGAAGGAAGTGGTGAAACTAGAGATGTTTTAAAACAAGTATATGATTATAAGGGGACTCCTTCGGAACATTTGTCGCTCCAAACTTCAGAAGCTGAATCTTCGAAGCTAGTCACTCCAACGATGAATGAGGAGAAAGGAGAAGAAGAAGTAGCTTATCATGCAGAGGAAGAACAACTTATACATGATATTTCTCAAATGGAGAAAGTAGATGTTGGTGCTCAGGGAGTTGCTGATGAGGAAGACAATGTTGTTCAAGTTTATGATAGAGAAAAGAGAACTCCAGGACAGGAAGCCATTCCAAAAAGAGACAAGGGATAGAAAATTGTTGCTGAAACTCAGAGCTCAGTAGTGGTGAAGAGAAAGAAAGTTGGTAGTTCTTCAAAGAGAAATCTTGATCAAGTTGAAGAAGAAACTTTTCCAAGCAGAGTCTCAGATTTGGAGTCATCTTCATTGGGGAATGATTTTGTAGTTCAGTCTTTAAAGAAGCTGGTAGGTTCTATTCCGACTTTCTCAAGCATTGATTCAAGATGCCAAATACTCCAACATGCTTTGAATCAGAAATTAGACTCCGTATCTATGGTTACGGACAAGTGTTTTGAAATAGAGGCTCGGTTCAAAATGTTATTTCTCAGCTATGAAGCCCACAAAAGATCTTGCAAGAGGATGACGAGCTGGTCGAGGAAGACTGTGGAAGAAATGGGGCTCTTTGATGAATTTCAAGATAATGCTAATGATTCTTTTGAGACTGAAGACATGAAGATAAATGAGCTAACTTCTTCCTTTGAAGAGAAGCTGATAGATGAAAAGAGCTTTTGGATTCCAGAAGTCATAGATCCGAATGGGAAGCTAAATTATGTCTCTCAAAATTGGAAGTTTGAAAGGGATCATCAGATTGAGTTTGAAGAGAAATTTAAGGCTCAGGAAGAAAAGATTAAAGCTCAGGAAGAAAAACTTCAAGCCCAGGAAGAAAAGATTGAAGCCCAAAATGCAAGAATTGTTGTGTTAGAGAAGCATGATGAAGAAGATCATAAATACTTAGAGGATATAAAGACTATTCTTAAGGGTCTCATGGCGAAGGAAAAAGATCCAAAATAGAAAGATTCGATATTTTGTTGTATCTAAATTTCTTTGTTGATGAGCTTTTAAAACTTAATAAAAAAATTTTCTTGCTCATTTCTTTTGTTGTTACTACTAATTTTTCAGGTACTTTGTTATTTTTTGTTCCATTCCCTCGAATTATTTTTGAAAATCACAAAGGGGGAGAAGGAAAAGATCCTTAAGGAAAAATAACTCTAATAAGATCTTATCTAAGGGGGAGTTTTTCATTAAAGAAGACTTTCTTATTCGTAATGAAATTTCACTACGGAAATCTAGAATACGATCCTTAGAGTTTCAAAGCCGAAGGGGGAGTTAGTCGTATTCATCAATATCCTTAAAGCAAAGGGAGATAAGACTTTATGTTTTTCTTTATTCTTTGAATTTATTTTTCATCAGGATGTTTGTGCTTTCCAAAAAGGGGGAAATTGTTGAGTCAATAAGGTTTTCCTTATGACTTTTCCATTCCTTCTTGTTTTGAAAATCACAAACATGTTATCTTTATGAAAATCTCTTTTATAAGGAAAATGTCTTTTATAAGGGAAATTTCTTTTGTAATAAAAATTATCCTTATCATATTTTCATCAAGATTTTTCTTAAGTATGAGATTCAGATTCATTTCTATTTTCTCGGAATTGTTTGAAAATTTGATATGAAGTGTTCTGTTTTTAGGATACAAATTCTGGATAAGAACTGTAATAAAGTTTCACTCCGAAATCCAGATGATAACTGTGATAAAGTTTTATTCCGAACTCCGGATATGAACTCTGATTAAGTTCTACTCCAGATTCAGGATACGGATCCTTATGAAGCTCGAAAACGAATTCTCATTACGAATTCTGATGATGAATTCTCATTACGAATTTTGATGATGAATTCTCATTACGAATTCTGATGATGAATTCTCATTAAGAATTCTGATGATGAATTCTCATTACGAAACCTGATGATAAATTCTCATTATGAATTCTGATGACGAATTCTCATTCCGAATTCTCATTCCGAATTCACCTATTAAATAGAATCTGATCATCTTTGTTTTATACACTTAGTATTTGTTTAGACTCCGAAAAATTATTTTTGTTGACACTCCGAACATTCATTCCGAACTTTTGAGTTAGATTTTAAACGGTGTCGTACATTCTGTTACACATGTTTTGTTATAAAACCATGTTGTCTATTTTGTTATAAAACTAACCGTTGGCTAAGTGACATGTGTACAAGTCCTTCCAATTTTTAAGGAAAATATGACTGTTGGGAAGGCGGCCGACCTTACCTATAAATAGGAGCTCATTTGAAAGAGCTCAAGATAGAGAAAAAATTTGATCAATCTAGAAACCACACGCTGCTAAGGTGATTTCTAGAGAGAGAAAGCTTTTCATGCCTTGTGCGTACTGAACCGCTTGTTCAGTTTTTGCTTCGTGCGACTTCGAATGTTGGTGATTACATTCGAGGACTTCTGGGGATAGTAAGACAGAGGTGCTGACTACCTTGATGTTCGAGGGCTTCCTTACTGAGGAAGACAGAGGTTTCCAACTACCTTGAAGTTGAGGGCTTGCGGGGATAGCAAGACAGAGACTCTGATCTTCATATCGAGGGATTACCCTGGTGCGGGTAAGACAGACTTGCTTGAATGTATAAATCAAGGGTCCTTTATCCAAGGTTGTTGGATACCCATCTCTTTGGGTTAAAAGTCTGATATCTTGTTACTTGTAGTTTTACTACTTGTTTATTTCCGCTGCATTTTGTATTATAAGTAAAGTACAACTTTCTTATACTTCCTTACTTGTACTCTATTTCATTTAGATTCTATACGCTTTAAGGTAGAATCTCATATTATAATCTTTTGTTAAGTTTCAATTTCCGGAACCATATTTCCAGAACCTACTTTCAGAATATCTTTCCAAGTTTTCATTTGGTATTAGAGGTGTTGTGAATTTGCTTATGTTTAACTTTGTTAAACATAGCCCTTTCATTTGCTTAAGGAAAACACAGTTATTCATAACTAACTTTAAAGGTTCCAAAGGAATTTTTAAAGTATACAATTCACCCCCCTCTTGTAAATTGAGCAATCTACATCTTTATTTCGATCCTACAAAGGCCAATAGAACATGGAAGGGTTGGGATAATGAAACCACATCCTCCATTCTGAATACCCTTTAATCTAAATAACGAGCTGATATGGGAGCCCATGTGAGACGTCCATATCCACACTGATCTAGCTGACCAAGGCCTCCCAGAGATGAACATATCAATCATTTGTTGACACTTTAGAAAAACCTACCCCTATTGTGAAATTCAGGTCCACAATGTAAATCCCAATAATTCTATTATAGACACATGCATATATTTGGTTTAAGTCATTCCATTTTCTTAATCAAAAATATGAAAAAGAATACCAAACAACCCTTTCCATAAAGGGTTAAGCTTCCAATACTCATCTCCTATCTTACCAAGCCATGGATCACAATTCATAATAGTAAAAATAACATTTCAAGTGTACCACTTGAGTAGTAAATCAAATAAAAAAATAAAATGTGAAAAAAGAATAGAAATTCCCACCCTTGGAAACATGGTCTGGTCCCTGTGCATGGGACTGTAGGTACCCAAACACGAGTTCTAAATCTAAATTCAATAACATCCTAATATCTAGTCTACCATAGAACAAATATTAAGACTAATAAATAGGAAAATAATACTATTTTGATACCATTTCTTATCACCCTTAACAAATTAGCCACTGAAAGAGTTCTTTTGGGTCGAGTGCCAATGACATTTGGTGCGCCTCCCTATAATCCGATGGCTTATGACTAGTAGTGAGGGTGTAAAGTGGTGGTAGTGGGGAGACTATACCATATATAGATGATATAATAGTGGTATGATGTATATAAATATAATAATTTTAAATAAAGACCATTCATACACAAACCCAATATACCATTTGTAGTTTAAAAAGGGTAAGCATACATAATAGGTCATACACTATAATATACCTAAGGGTCACTAATGGTTGAAAAATATACATAAATATGATACAACCATGATGAAACATAAAAAAAAAAAAATTTAAAATCCATATATGGCAAGGTCTAGTGGTCCATTTCTTTACATCCCAAACTAACAACCACTATGATATAACTTTTGAGCCTGAGCCTTTACCTAATCTCAAATTATTAAAGTCTTCACGCATCCTGAAGGGAACATGTAGGGTGCGAGAACCAGTCATATTGGGCCACCACCAATGTGTTCCTATATTAAATGTATGGATAACCATGGATGAAAAAAAAATACAATAAATGAATTTAAAATAAACACAAGCTTCTCTAGTTCTCAATAGACACCAGGAAGCTACCACCTAATTTGACCATCACTAAAATAACTAAGGGGGATAAGATACATTTCCCATAGCTCAAGTCACCCCATAATTTCAATATCCCAAGTGAACCGTCAGGTTTTATCTCAAAATGTCAATTGGAACATCGTGCCATCAACCATGTAACCAACACCCGGAATTCATTATGCATTAAAAGAAATATGGTCCCTCGGACCCATAATCGAAAGTAACTGTTGGTTCAAATCCCAATTCCCAGAGGCACATCGATATCTGTATTCAATTTGTATCCATCACTAGATCAACAACATACCTCTTATGGAATAAAGATTCACATCCTCCAAAATGATCATGGCACAGAAACCCCAAGCATGGGGAGCCTCATACCTAACCCACTATGTCAATGATATAATTTTTTTCTTCCTCACCATCTCTATGGATTTTTATGGAAAACACCCCATTCATTTACAAAATCCACAACTACTAGGGACCTCTACCCACATGAGAAGTCAAAAAAACCTCATCATATAGTTAGTATGTGTGAACATGACTCAAAATAGTGGTTTGGCTAATATAGGTGAAATAAAATAACCAATTAGAATATAATCCACTTAAATTCTAGCACCGCATAACCCTACAACTACATCCCTCAAACTGGGGGCCACACCAATGAACCTAACATGGGCCTTTACCATACATGATTGAATTGTATCCAAAAAATGATCATTGGGTCACCCAACATGTGATCAACATCACCCAATGTATATATATTTTATAAAACAACCACCATGATGATCTCATCACCTCAATTCAAATATCCAACAATATCTCAATCCTCAGGCCAAGCCCATCATGTTACATTGGAACTCAAAACTTCTTCACAATCATTCAAAATTTAAATAAATCAATTCAAATTAACTAAAAACTTGTGATAAACACAATAAACCCATTTTATATAATGTAAAATATCTCAACCTAACATTCCAAGGTCCAAGCCACTCGTATGACTAAAACCAATTGTATTATTGTATATGAATTCTTATAGTCATCTCATAATGTTCAATACAATTAATTAAATGAAACCATTAAATTATTGGGGTTTATCTTGTTAAATACAATAATGGGATAAAGTCATTGCCCCCCAAACAATAATCAAAGGATGAATAATATTTTTCACCACCTTCCACATAGTTATAGATTTAGGCACAACTAATCGCAGCCTTAAATTCAACCTGATTTGGGGGAAATATATGTTTTAAATGAATTATATAAAAATACTAAAAAACGACTCACACATATTTAGCAGTCCATAAGGTGATAGAAAAGAGAAATAGAAGCTAGAGAATGGATATTCTTACCGATACGAATACAATGTCGCAAATGTCTGGAAGAATGGATCTCGAATGAAGAAGGTAGGTCAAAACCATGAAGAGGAAGAAAAGAGGATCTCCTACAATATTGTGCGAGACCATGAGAGGAGAAATAAGAAGAAAAGAAGAAATATAAGGGGAAGATTGAATAGTAATTTATCACATTTAAATAGATTCATGGTTAGCTTGTATGGTTTTCCTAGCCGTATGACAACCGTACATCTCTTACTGCTTAGGATCCAAGACTCGTATGGCTAGTCTTCATGGTTTTACCAAAGCATTCACATACAATGTATACTAAAATTCCAGGGTACTACCCAAATGGATGTAACCATTTGAATTACTCAAAATTTTCCCTAACCGTGTGCAAATAGTGAGAAATCAATCTACAAAAATTGTAGAGGTTCATGCATGGTTGTGTGCTTCCTCTTGCATGGTTTACCAAAATGAACCTAGTGTAAAAAAATGTGCACAATTTTCACTAAGAGACCAAATGGTTAAATCTAACCATGCTTCTTTTCCTACACATCACCAAAATAGGGCCTTTGGGCTTCTGACACACTTGAAACCCATCCAAACACCCATGAAACTTGTCAAGACATAAAACATAACTAAAAAATGGTCTCGGGTGAAGAGAAACCATATAATTACGTTCCAATAAATGATAAAATATTTGGAATACCCATATTCTAAAGGCTATAGACTAGAGGTGAGGTCTTATAAGGATTGTGGGGAGACAATGACCTCATTTATAGATATTGAATCATAATAAAAAATAAAATAAATATATAAATATCTAGAAAACATCACAAATAGGGAAGTTATAGATAAATAAAAACAACAAAATGATGTAATAATAAATTAATGTGTCTTTCATACAAACAAGATCCCTTTCCGGTGGATCATAAACATATAGTACAAAAGAAATAAAATAAAACTAAGTTCAAAAGACTATACTCAACTGAACCTAATTCCTTAATGATCCCAACATTCAACACCAACCATAGAATCCAAACCAACATACACTGACATTGGTAATATCCTAAAACCTATACCAACAAATAAGAAAACTATCTTCATGGCTACGAAATGGATTATCAAGTTGGGTGTGAGTAAGAATCAGTAGGCCACCACCATCTACATCTCTAAATATAATAGTATAAAAAATATTTCATTCATAGGTTTTCAAGATAAATATTTAAAAAAATACATTGAAAACAATTAAATTAAATTCTGAAAACTACACCAATCCTAGGGGATGGGTTCACCAAAGGAATGGTACATTTTTAATTCAACTTGTGTCAGAGTATCAGAGAGAACATTATAATGACCATACAAATACATCTCTGATTAGATTAGTATACTCATCCCTAAGCCTCAACTTCCAACTATGGTCCAAGTCCACCCCAGCTTCAACAATCAATACAAGGAGCCAGTCGAGGGGCATGTTCACCCCATGTTTAATGGTAAATACTTACAAATTCACATAGAGCATGTGTTCACCTCATGTTTAATAATAAATAATAGCATTTCATGAGGGTCTTTTACACAATGAGTAAACCACCACCACAATTAATATAATTTTTATACAAAATATAAATGCACACAATTTCCATATCACCCAAAATAACAAAACAAATCATTCATGATAATTTCATATTTCAATTTTGAAAACTAATCAATTTACATTATCCCACACCATTTCAAAATATATTCCCAAAAATAATTCTATTTTCCTGTAACAAATCACAAATCTAAAATACTTTTTCTAATAACCAAAAACACTTCATCAATTACATTTCACATTCCCATACCAAAAGACCAACAGATAAACAAATTTCAAACCAGAAATCAAATTTCCTTCCCAATCGCATTTACAAAAAAATATTTCCATTTATCATTTAAAAATAATAAAACAATATAACCATTAAAAACCATTTTAAATTACCATTTACAGATTTCATTTGAAGGTCATTCTCCCAAAATACAACTTTTTATTTTAAACACTATTTATTTAGCCAACTTCCAATGGACATCATATAACTAAGGTAGTATATTAAGAATCACATTTCCATAAATCTCAAACATGTTAGGGGTTCTAACTATGTAAATTTTCTAATTTAAAATTGAAAATTAATTTCTACAGTTATCACTTGGAAAATAGTGACACCACGACCTCATGAACTATATAAATAAAGCAATACTATAAGAAAGTTTAGTATCCACCCACACTTTAATTCCAAATCTTGACAATTTCTCCAAGTACCATTGAGACACACATCACTAAAAAGGTACTTATGTGAAGTTGAAAAATCAAAAAAATTAATTATAATTAATTATAAATAATTGACTAGAAAATCTCAAAACTTCTTAAGTGATTTCAAATGAACAAGAATCTCTTAATGTATCAGAACCAAGGCTACACATTTTATAATTTCCAATAGTATACCATGATTAAATTTTAGGATAAATACCTAAGACGAAACACCATTACCATGGTTATTTTAATAATCTAAAATGAAAAAACCTAACAAAATCTACTATGGCTTAATACCTTAATGAAATGTGAATTCATAACCTATAGAAGCCATCACATGATCTCTTTCATACAAGAAAATGGATTGCCTAGGGCTCTTGGATGATTCCACCATAATTTGGTATATTTGGAACATAAAACCGTAAATCATGAAATCCAAAAATTGGGAATAGTAAATAGAATTTAGGATTGTAACATTAGAGAGAGGAAACTCACCTAAGATGGAAAAAAATGAACCTAAAACAACAACGAATGCATTGAAATCTTGAGAGGGAGGAGGATCTCCAATTACTAGATTATGCATGATAATGTAAAAAAAAGAAATGGGGGGGGGGGGTTCCCTCTTGAATCTCATAGGGGATTAATAGGTTTTAACAATTTTAAAGGGTGGAGGATTTAGTCACTTGTTTGGCTAAACCGTGTACCATTCATGAGAAAGCCTTTTCTTGAAAACAATCTATCTCACATGGCTAGGAAACCAATTTTTTAAACTGTGTGAAAACCATATGAAATGGATTTATAATAAATTATAGTGATTTTACTGATATGAAAACCACCATTACATGGTTTAACAAACCATACTCCTCTATTAATCAAACCACATAGTTGAGGTGCATAGTTATTACAATCTATGCACCATATTCGTCCTTTCCAAAAACCAAAACTCCAATCCACGTTCCCTCCAAATACTCACAGGACATACTCAAGTATCCAAACAACGCTTGGTCCTCAAACCATATCAAAAAATATTAATTTGGAGCATACCAAATCTTAGGATTTCAATCCAAATATTCTCTAAAAACTTGAATCATCTTGTAATCAAGAATTTAAAAATCGCTATGAAATACATAAGCACATACACGCATGGGATCTTTTAGAGACTATGTTTAACCAAGTATTTTAAGGTGGATAATATTACATATATCACATCTAATATGTTGTGTGTATCAACACTAGTAGTAATGTTCATTATTTTGAAGATCTTGAAGAAATTGCACGAGTGATGGTGATCCAATTTTATTATAGAGGAAGAGTATATGATGAATAAGATCTTTATAAACCATAATCAACATTGATGAAGGATGATATAACTAGGGTTCCTAAAAAGAGCTAGAGGTTGGTGATTGGGTTTTCTAAGCTATCATGGAATCTATTAAATAGTTTTTTAACCATTATTGAAGAATTGTAACTAGTGTTTCTAACACGTTAAAACAAATTGTGTTTATAGTGGAGAATATATTTTGGGATATATAACCTTCATGGAATGGAGTATGAATTTTTTGCCAAAATTTATAAACATTTTGTGATGATATCTATTTTACTATTACTATATATGAGGTGATGTTTTGAGATAGTAGTGAGTAGATTGGGAACTGTAATTGGTTCAAGAGGTTTGGTTAAAAGGGAATTAACCATAAAAAGAAAATTGGGTCATTGATTCTCCTCTCAGCTTCTTCTTGATCCATACAGATCATGGTAATACAGAAATCTCTATGTTTTTGGGGCCTCATTCCCATCTAACAGAGGGGGAATACTCAAAAACTACACAAAATGAGTAGTTTAAATAGCCACTAACATCGTTCCCTACTGAATCTTGATTAAATTCTAAGATCGATACATCATCCTTGAATAAATAAATAAATAATAAAAAATAGTTCCTTGATGTCCTCCTATATTTGACCCTCGTGCCTCTCTGCCTAGATCACGGCTCCCCACCACCATTTAGTGTTTCCCTGAAGGATTTAAGAAACCAACAACACCATCCGTTCACTGGGAGTCTCAACTAGCTCAAAAATTACATTGACAATCTCAGTACAATACTCTATATCACAAAGGCCTCATATTCCCTAAAATCATGGAGGATTGATCAATTGAAAATCTAGCAAAAATAAACCATAGTTGATATTCCCCTTCGATCTTCTCTACTATGAACTAAAACAAACTGAAAAACCATTAGATGAAGTTGATCGGATGCCTGAATCTATGGGGTATCCACAAAATAATGATCAACCATGCAATCCTTTACATCTAGGGTCATAACATGAATATTTCCCTCCTCATTAAACTCATGATATAGGTCTGTGTGTGGTACTACATGATGTTGTCTCGACGATATCTCTACAATTCCAAAAAAAATTACCAGATACACCAATAATTTATAATTTTAAAATAAAATAAATAAAATCAATATGAACAGAAACACTATACAAAATGCACATTCTAATGGTATACCCAAGATCATCAATCATAAAACACCCAATCTACCCATGCCTAATCCTATATCATTATTTCTATACAATAGCGACAAATAAGTATACATAACCAAAATTCATAACAATATCATGTTTTGTTAATTAGATGTCCCCAATGATATATTTAGGAAATCTCTAAATATATCTTTGTTGAAATTTAATTAATTCAATCGTTTATAAACCATGGGAAAATAGGTTCATGACATGCAATCTTATTTACCTATTCATGATGCATGAACTCAACCACTCTTTCTAATCAGTCCAAGATAAAATCCCATTAACCATTACAACATAATAAAACCAAATAAAAATGAAACCATGAAATAAAAACCAATATAATAAATCCCACGTCCCTCATATCTCAGAGGTCCACTACACATGTGATGATCAAGAATAAGATTCCCCCCCACCAAAAGTCATGTTCTGTCCATTTTGCCTTTATTTTACGAATCACCAAAACATAAGAAAAGCAAAGGGGCTTTGATACTACTTTTTAACACCTTAACCCAAATCACATGGTTTGGGTTGGAGGGTAAATTTTCCAAAAAAAATTCAACTTAAAAAATTTGTATCTATGAACTAGTAGTTAGGTCTTCGGTGGAATCATGGGGAGACTATTCCCTACTTAACAGATGTCCATAGGAGTAAACACATAAAAAATAATGAAATCTATTAATTTAGTGAAAAACATCAAAACTAATAAAATTATTACTTTTATCTCAATATTATTTGAGAGAATGAAATAAATCAATTCTACATGAAAAACACCTCCTTTATACTTATGTAAAACCTTTAAAACCAAGTGAATGTAAATAAAAACCTCTTTAAAGTAACTTTGAGAATAATATTCATAACTTTTTTAAACTAGAATTAGAAATAACATGACGCCAGTAAAATCTAAAGGAGAACCCTTATTAGTAACTCTCTTTTTCTTTCCTTTTATAATAAGGAATATGCACAATGCATTGAGGAGCTATAGTGGGGTTCACCCTCATAATAATCTATATCTGGATCACCCATTTTTCATGAGGTATAATGTGGACAATCTCATCATATATGGTATATCGGGCTCAACCATTTCCCATATATAATTCTCAAGTAAAATATAATGAATAAAATATTATATTCTTTCACTTTTATATCATGAAAAATTGGAAAAACTATTTTGAACTCATATGAAAAAGAACTTTAGATATTTAAATACCTCTTCTTTTCAAAAAAAGTTAAAAATAAATTACCCATAAATTATATGTTTTTTAACAAAACATGAAATATTTTAAAGTAATCTAAAAATTGAATAACAATTATGGTATAGGGAAAAGTTGTTATGAACATATATTTTAAAATAGAAAAATACTTTTTTCTTTTATAATGAATGTAAAATGATTTTACAAAAATAATTCCTTATAAAGACATTGAAATAAAGCCAAAAGATACAAAAAAGAGTTCCTTGATAATTATTTTATTACAATATATTCAAATCCACAAAACAATTTTAAAAATATGGACATGGAAGAATAAGATTTTGAAGGGAAACATTAAAATACTAATTTTTTAAAATAAATACTCTTACCTCGAGTATGAATCATCATGTGTATTTCTTATCCTCCTGAAAAATAGACTTTTGTTAGTGATTTTATTTATTGGGAATTTTTTTCAAGATTAATAAATCTTCTATTTCCCTTTTTTCCATGTTATATACATTAGCTAAATTATTTTAGGTCACGTCAGATATTTTGACAATATTCATCTCATATGTATAAAATGAATTTGCTAGGTTAACTATGGTCAAAGTGGTAATTATTACATTATCTCAAGAAAAATAATAAATAATTTATTATAATTTTAATACATAAATTATACTTCTAAAAAAATCTAGAAATATGGCTATGAAAAATGAACCACGTTACAATCATAGAGATAATTGGTTGTACATACACATGAGTAACATTTCTATGCATCAATGATCATTATGGAAGAAGGTGAAGAATATTTTATCCCTAAAAAACTATAATTTTATCATAAATTCCATATTATTTCTATAAACATACCTATATATATATCATCCAAGAGATTTGGTGATGAAAAATTAACCACATCGCTTTGTGGAGGTAGTAGTCCACCCGTATTCACCAATGACGTTATCATTTTTCAGTGAATGGAAAGGTATGATAGTAAATGATATATTACATTTTAATAATGATAAATATGACTTTAATATCATATATATAAATTAATTCCATCATTATAAGAAGTTGTGATAGATGGTGATTGAAAACAAATTACATTAGTTCGTGAGGTAGTAGTGGTTGTACCCACGAAAGATAGTTCTGCTTCCCATTTGATGGAAGAGGAAATAAATATAGGTTGGAAAATTAACATAAAAAACAAATATATTTGTTAGATAATGTTTTTATTATTTTATCATGGTTGAATAATATTTTATAGTGCTAAAAAATAAAATATGAATTTTCGGTTAAAAACAATATATCTTCTCTGGAAAAACTTCTTTTATTTACACCATAATATCGATAAGGTTGGTATTAAGCCCTAAAAAAGGCCTATAGTATTTTGATATGGATTTAAGGAAGGTATTTTGGTAGTTATTGTCTAAAAAAATATTTTTTATGTACGATTAAATGAGAAGAAGATAATCCCTTTTATAAGAGAGTGGAGGTGAACTCTTGTAATTTCGTAAAATATTAAATTAATATATAATAATTTTGATGTCATAAAGGGTCCAAATTGCTAATATTAGAATATAATATGATTTTATGTAAATATATTATCATTTAATAATATTTTTACATGTGTTGATAACATTTAATCTTTATATTTTTATATTATATCTACGTTACCCTTTGGACAATTACAGCGATCTCAAAATTTTTTACTCTTAAGGGGTTAATATAGTTTCTATAAAAGGGAGAAAGGGCCATAAATAGACTATATTTTATATTTAAAACCTTATCCCAATAAATTTTTATAATATATTAATTATAGGAACATTAGATAATTTAATATATTATTATTTATTACAAAGTAACATTATTTTCCATTTTGGAACTATTCAATTAATTTCATTTTTAAAACAACAAGACAACAATGTCAATAGAATAAAGTGAATATAACCATATATAATATGTTATATTAATCTAAAAAAATATTTTAATACAAAATTTTTCTAAAATTATGTTAATGTTAATATTTTTAATATAATTTATTTTGTTTGCAACCAATTGAATATTTATTGTGTCAACATTGAGTACGATTTTATGGAAATTATTTCCTCATTAAGAATTAAAAATATATTAATTTGATAAAAAATAATTTATATTTGAAATTACCATTTATAAACAAACATATCATCTTTTCAGGCATATGTTAAAAATATTATTGTTATTAGAAGCAGGAGTGTGCCATTTTTGGATTTATATTCACTTAAATATTATAAAGATTATGATCATGTAAAAAAGGAAGCAAAAGATTATATATTTGACTTAAATATTATTATGGATGATATATAATCACCCAATAAAATCAAGGCAGGTTTTAGGGTCATTCATTCGTCCTTATAATTTTGTTTTCAACCTTAAATACTCGATTTACCATTTACCATGGTAAAAAATTACTAATGTTACTATACATAATATCCATAAATAAAAGGAAACTATTTTCCAAATTGAAAATCATGATTCAAAATATGGAATCCATTTTTACGGATTCAAAAATACAATTGGATGAATTTAATTTAAAATTAAACTTAAAAAATGAACAAAAAATGTTTTTAGAAAACTACCCATTTTAATTATAACATGTTTTATACTAAATTATATTATAAAATTTATTTCAAAAACTATAATTTTGAAAAATAAAATTCTACTTTATAAATAATAGAAAAAATACAATTTTCGATAAAAATAGTTATTTTCTACTATTCAGTGAAAAAAATTCAAAAAATTCCCAAACATTAATCCTAAGATAATTTTAACATCATGAATTAAAATATAAAATTAATTTTTTCATATTCATATTTTATAATTCTGATATTATAATTTTAAATAAAACTATATATGAAAAGGTTTTAAGAAACTTTTTTTTATTTAAACAATTAATTAATGTAAGAATGTTAATATATATTTTACGAATGCTAATAAATATTAAACTGACTTATTATATCATTACCTAAGTTTTTACATTCTTCCACCATTTTTGAAATTTGATCCTCACAATTTTATTCACTTATCTAACGAGTAGATATATCATTCCCTCATATGATATTTATACTCCCATGATGCTTCTAGAATAATATAATGTTTCTAGAAAACCTTAACATGATGAATTACCTTATGCCAAAACTATTTCACTATATGGTCAATAATTTGAGTAGTCTATTGCTTAAAATAAATTTTTTCTTCAAACTGAACATCCTTAGTGCTTAAAAAAGTAGATGAATCTGGCAGATATTTTCTCAACAATGTAATAGAAAAAACATAGTTTACCAAATATAACCTCATGGGAAATTCCACTTTATTGGAAACTGATCCAAATATATCTAGGTTTTAAAAGGGGATTACTAACTACAAACTGAAATTACCCTTTTCCAAAAAATAGTGCACTTTCCCAAGGAGATACCTTAAAAAAACTAGATCACCTATAACAAAAGAAATATTACTTATCCGGTTATCCACAAAACATATCTATCTTCATTGAGATATCCTCATATATTACTTAATTATTTTGACCTTCTCAACCATTTATTATACCAACTCTAGTCCCATACAATTATTTTCTTCCACTTCACCCCCAAAAGTACCATTTTGACACTTCTTTCCATATAGTGCTTCAAGAGGCGGCATCTGTATATTAGAATAAAAACTATTATTATAAGAAAGCTCATCCAAATAAATATTCTAAAACATACTTCACTGACAATTTATTAAAAAAGAACCAATCACATATTCCATGTTCTTAATCATTCACTCAGGCAGTCCATCGGATTGAGGATGAAAAGACATACTGAAATTTAATCCATTACCCAATAAATTTTTAATTAATTTACAAAAGTTTGAAGTGAACCGTGGATCATGGAAAGATACAATAGATATAGGAACTCCCTATAACCTTACTTTTTCCTTGAGGTATATTCAAAAATGTTTATCTAAAGATATAAAAACTCAAATAAGAATAAAATATAAATGTTTATTTAATCGATCAATAAAAAATCACATTATTACCTCAAGAAGACTTTAGTAATCCCACTATGATATACGTGGATATATTTTCCCATTTCCAATGAGATACTATAAATAGATGAATCATCCATTTTAGGAATTGATATTCTTATTTTATGTGTTGAAAAATCAAAAATTTCTTGGCAATATCAGTGATATCTCTTTATATTTCATCCCACTATTAATATCCCTGAAGGCCCCTATACAACATATTGATGCAAAGATTAATGGAAAATGAGGAACTATGAGCTTCACATAATAATTTAATCTTCAACTGAGTATTATAAGGCACACATAATATATTTCCAAATATCAAAATACATTCTTTTACATTATTAAAGTCATGAAACATACCCTTATTGAAAAACTATACCTTTTATTGTAACCCCCAATATTCCTTCTGAACATGTTAAATTATTTCTGAAAGAGACTATTATACTAAAACATGAATCAAAATAGAGTATGTTTTTGTATTTACAACTTATAGTACAAAATTAGTTAAATCATTAACTATGGGGACAATTTTAAAATGAAACCTGGTAAATTTGTTGTATTTTTTGGAATCAAATCATCATATACTTTTCTTTTACATGATGATAATGTGTCATGAAATAATAATCCTTAATTAGTTCAACCATCTTTTATGTCTGATGTTTAGATCATTCTGAGTAAATATTTACTTTTATTAATATATATTTTACGCTTTACAACATATAATATATGGCATTAATTTTTTAAATCAAAAACCATATTAGTTAATTCTAGATCAGGTGTAGGATAATTTAACTCATGATGTTTTATTTCCTATGATGTATAAGAAATTACCTGACCATTCTACATCAGAATGAAACTAAGTCCCTTAATTGAAGAAAAAATGTTGATGGAAAATTAACCATTTCTAAAGGGAAAGGAAACAATATGGAGCATTCAAAAATATTTTTCATAGTTCCTAAATAAATAATCACATTTTTTCATCTAGATACATTTAAGTCATGTTAGAGCTAACTTGTTTATGGGGGTATAAAAATGAGTAATGTTTTCAAAAAACTTCTAGTTTTTACCTTCTAAACCATGATAACTATGAATCTCTATGATATTTACTAGTTTTTTCTACTATTCAATAACTTTAGTTTTTGTTGAGTCCATTGTAATACCAATTTTGGAAACAATAGGTTGATGGAATAAAATATTTTTCAACCAAAATTCACACATACAAAATTTAACAAAAAGTTTATTTTATTTTATAGTATTTGAAAATTTATCAGGTGCCATTTATGATCCTCATGAATTTTATTATATACTAGTATATTTTCAATAAATATAACTAAAAAACATCTAAATAGATATAGAAAAATATATTTATAAAATACATGAATAAAACTAATTTGTTAAACAACATAAAGGGAATAAATGAAAACTCATAATTCCAACATCTTGTAAAAACTATATTCATTGAAATATCATCCTCCTACACATTCAAATAATGGTACCCCTACCTGAAAAAAATTGTTGACAAATATTGCGATCCCTATAGATGATAAAAAAAATTATTGATATGATGAAAATGATAATTGTTTTTATCAGTGACATTATTAAAATATCTATAATCATTGGAAAGTCTCATTGAACCATTATTATTTATTAATAAAAAGGATCACCACAAGGTGAAGTTATAGGTAAAATGAAAAAAATATTTTTAAACTCCTATTAAATCTTTTTCAATTCCAAAAGTTCTACTTTGTTCATTTTATAAGGGGGTTTTGAAAAAAGATTAACATCAATAACATAGTCAAAAGTAAAATCAACCTACTAATATTGAATAAAACTAGGTAAATCATCAATAAGTACATCCACATGTTCATTTTATATTGGTATATCAATAATTTAAAAAAATTATTTCATTTAAACAACATCTTCTATGAAACATTCACTACCATATCTGATCAATTTATCAACTTCTTGGTATGTTATAAATGGTATGAAATCAATAAATAAAACCTCATATTTTCAATCTATCTAACCATGAAAAACTCAAAACCAATCCATATCAAAATAAATATCAATCTATACCATAGAAAGCTCAACAGTATTTATAGGAAATTCCATCTTAATAATTAAAATTAGATGATTCTTATAAATCTTTATTTCATTAATATTTCCACCTATAGTTTTCAGCAAAAGTTCAATATTATTTTCTGGAGGTTATATAACGGTTTTACATGAAATGTTCTTATAAATGAATTAATGTTAACATATAGTGTTAAATAAGGTATTGTTATATTTTTAATAAATAAGTAACATACTTTTAACAAGTTCATTAGATGATCTTGCATCAACCATAGAAGTTGAATATAAATTTTCTATATTATTTTTTATATCTTAATGATTTCCAACCTGAGTAACTAACTTCAAACACATGTAATCATAACATACCAACTCATTGAAATTAAAAATATTCACCGCTAGATGGATATCTTTTACCCCATTCATGGATTTCCGAAGACATTTTTTTTGCAGTCACGAACTCTGTGTCCACACTTACAACACAGATAAAACATTCTAAATCCCATAGAACATTAAATAAATATACTTTTAACCAATTTGGGGAATTTGGGGGCTTATCTCTAGACTTCTTATTTAGAAGCTTCTCTCCTGCTTTCCACCATGACTATTTCTTATTTTTGTCACCTAGGGGAACATAAGTGTCGAAAAACTCCCTCTCAATTTTGTCATCAAGATGAAAAAATTTCTCATTACTTTTAAATTCTATTAATGCCAAATATCTTCAAAAAATTATTTATAATTTTGAGTACAATATATTAATTCCAATATCAAGGTCCTGAATAGAATCTGATACTTTCTTAGGAAACCTTCTAAAATTTTATGTATATGAGATTACTAAATATTTAATATTTTTTAAATTCCAAGAAGTTTTTCTCTATCATGAGCTAAAAACCTTATATAATTATTTAACAAGGAAATGATTCATAAATGTGTCATATTATATGGAATCAGGACCATATCTCTCTCTCTCTATCATTAATCTTATCTAAATACAACAATTGATAAGCTCGAACATAAAAAATGGTAAATAACAATGGTTGAATATTGTTGTTATAAACATCCGATGATAATGGATATTTTTTCCAGAAAATTGATCCATTACTTACCTATGATTAGAAAATAGGTACTACTAAAAGCTGGATCATCTTTAATCATAAAATACTCCACCATTGTCATGCTCATCTATGGTATATCGTGATTCTATATTGAATGGATACCACCACTATTTATAGCCCATTTCAATTGATACATTAATATAAAAAATTGTTCAGTTCCAATTTAGACCATTTAAATATGCCTAATTGGAAGGACATTTTAATCTTAGTGCCATTCAATTTTAGATTCTGGGTTTCCTCTATGGAAATGCATTATGAATATACATATATTAGATAAATAAATATTATAATATTCAAATTTTATATCATTTCAATATAATCATATGTTAAAATATTTCAATGGTAAACTATTAACATTATCCTAAAATCTAATTTCATCTAACTATTTTCTATGATAATGAATATAATAACCCAACCTTAAAAAACACACTCTCGTATCTTTAAGAGATAATTCAATGGCTTTCACTCCCGATTATCTTTTAGTTTTAATGTTTCACATAATTAGGTCATCACTATTATAAAAATAAATATTACATTACAACGTATGAGCTTCCAATTAGTATCCACTTTTCCCATAATATAAAACTGTAATTAATAAACACTTTTTTAAGAAAACTCATCACAATATTGATCTCTACCATATGATTTTCTTTACTCATCCTTAAAAAAAATTGGAAAACATTTTAAAACATGGAATGAGAAAAAAAGATTTTAAAGGGAAAAAAATATAAACAAATCAATTAGTCTAGTGAAAAAAACCCATTAATGATTTACCTTTATGACAATGTTAATGGAGAGAATAAAATAAATCATTTACACATGAAAAATATATACCCTTTTTTCTCAAGGAATGCCTTTAAGACAAATAGAAAGAAAATAAAATAAAATTTTAGGTTTTATAAGGCATCATATTCATAAGAAGTTTTAAAATAGTGTCAAAAATAACAATATCCCAATTAAATCCATATGATAAACCTTATAAATAACATCCCCCTTATTCCCTTTGATGAAAAGTAACATACAGAATGCATTTCTGATCTATAATGGGTTTCAATCTTCATATAAGATATATCGGGCTCACCTATATTTCATGATGTATAATAGGGAACAACCTTCAGATAAGCTGTATAAGGATCATCTATTTCTTATATATAGTTCCCCAGTACCATATCAAGAATAAAAAATTCTATTTTTACAAATTTTTATCATAAAAACATTGAAACAATCATTTGAAGTCATATAAAAAACAATTTCAGACATTAAACTAATCTTTATTTTAAAAACCCATTTTCAAAATTAAATTGCATATAAATAGTGGTTTTCTATGAATGAATCATAAATGATTATAAAGGAATCCAAAAAAATAATGTTAATAGTAGTGGGAAATGTCGTCATTGTTGTATAAATTAAAATAGAACATTATTATTTTTATTTTGTAATGAAAGTAAAAGCATTCTATAAAACTATTACTTTTCAAAACCTATGAAATAAATTAAAAGGAGATATAAAATATCCATTATAATTATTTAATTTCAATTTAAAAAGATCTATTTTTTTAAAATAAGGACAAGGACGAATAAGAGTTGAATGGGAAACTTTAAAAGATGATTTTTTTAAAAAAATATACCTTACCTTGAGCCTGACTCATCCCATGCATTCCTAATCATAATGAATAATAAATTTATATTAATTATGTACTATGTTGAGAACCTTTTTCATGTATATTATTAAATTAATTTCACATATTACTATTTTATATACAATTACTTAATCAATTAAGTACACATCATTTTTTAGACAGTATTTGTCTCATATGTCCAAAATGACTCGAGAAAGTTAAACATTGTAAAAGAAGTATTTATTTAATCATATATATATAATCATAAAATAATAATTATTTTTATAAATAAATTGTACTTTTAAAACAAAAAATTATATTTGGTTATAAAAAATGAAAAACATTACAATCATGGAGATAGTATGTCCTACATATGTGTGAGTTACGTTTACATTTTTGAATTCTCAGTATAGAAATAAGGTAAGTATAATTTAACTTTTATAAAATGCTATTTATAATGAAAATATAATATTATATTGTTTACAAATACTTATATATATTCTACATGTAATGTGGTGATGAAAAATAAATCACATCACTTCGTGGCGGGGGTAGTCCACACGTACATATGAACGACGTTGTCATTTTTAGTGAATTAAAAGGTAAGAAGGTATAATATTTATTTTATTTTAATAATAATAAATATATAATTAATATAATATAAATAATTTAATCCATCCATTATAACTATAGGTGAGAGATAGTTATGGGAAAAAATAACTTTCTTCGTGAGGCGGTAGTCTGCAATATAAACGAATAATAGTTTTATTTCCCATTTGATATAAAATCATATATATATTGATTTTTTACATTAATTAAACAGAACATATTTATATTTAAGACACCTATTTTATTATTTTAACCTATTTTAATAAAATATTAAGGTGTTATACAAATAAATAATAAAAAAACCATCAGTTAAGAACTATACCTTTTATTTAGGCGACCTCCTTTTCATTACACCTTAAGACATATATTGTTGGTATTATGGAAAAAATAAAGAATCTATGATGTGAATAGTGTTTTAGTTATTGTATTGTTTTAGGGATTAGATTATCCAAATGAATTTTATGTGTGAAAAAATGATAATAAGAGGTTCCCTTTTATAAGAGGAAGGATGGGTAATCAAGGAATGTCTTAAAATATTAAATTAATGTAAATTAATTTTGATGTAAAATAGGATCCAAATTGATAATATTAGAATATAAGATGGGTATGGTTATAAATAATATCATATAATAAAATTATAACATGTTCATATCACATTCTTACTCTTATATTTTTATTTTAACACTCTACAAACCCTTTTGACAACAATAATGATATCAATGTTTTTTTACTATTAAGGGGTTATATTATTTACACTAAATGGGAAAGGACCATAAATAGAACATGGTTGATATTATAAACCTTATACCAATAAATTGGATGAATATAATATTTTTAGGTATTCTAGATCATTTAATATTATATTATTAATTATAAAATAACATATGTGTCAATTTTTGTAACTGTTTATTTATGTTGACTTTTAAAACTACTAGAAAATATAGAAAATTAAATAAATTTAATAAAAACCACTAAATTATATCATTTTTATCAGAAAAAATATTTTATAACAAAAATGAATTCACATTATATTAATTTTTATATTTTAAATATCATTTATTTTGTTTTACTATTAAATGAATAATTATCGCTTTAACATTGCGTAATATTTTAAGGGAATTAATTTTTTTACAAAACATTAATGATAAATTATAATTATAAAATATAATTTATTTTTAAAATGAATATTTATAAAATAATTTAACCTCTTTATATCTATATTTTGAAAATATTGTAGTTATTAAAAGAAAAAGTGTAATTGATTTGACTTTATATACACTTAAATATTATAAAGGTAAAAATCATGTACAATTGGAAAAAAATCCATATATTAATCTTTATGATAATAATTTATGATATGTACTCATATAATAAAATTAAGGCAAGTTTTATGGTCATTATTTAGTCCTTATCATTTTATTTTAACCATAATTACTAGATTTACCATTTACCATGGGTACATAAATTATTAATGTTACTATTAATAATGTATAAAAATAAAAGATATAAATTTACAAAATTTTGCAATCAATATTCGAAATATGAAATAAATTTTTAAATATATAAAAAATAGATGTTTCAGAATTTAATTTAAAAATAAATTGGAAAAAATCATCAAAAAATGTTTTTTTAGAAAATTACCCTTTTAACAATAAAATGATTTTATACTAAATTAATGTATAATATTAATTTAAAAACTCTATTTGTATTATATTAAATATAATGAAAATTATTATATTTTAAAAATAATAAAAAATTGAATTTTCATATATACATAATGGAAAAGAAATTAAATTTTTTAATATAAATAAATAGTTTTCATTATTCATTGAAAAATACATCCTTCAGAAAATAATCAAAAATTAATTCTATTTTAAATTTAACATGATGAATCCAAAAAATAAATTCAACTTTTCAAATTCAATGATATAATTTTCAAATTATTCTTTTAATTAAAACCTTATAAGAAAAGTTTTTAATAAAACTATTTCTTTTGTGATTTTAGAATGTACACAATGTAAAAATATAAATTATAATTAATGAATATTAATAAATAAAAAAATTATTCATTCTGTCATTTATTTGGTTGCTTCAATACTTTTCCATGGTTGAAAAGTTTCCTATTTAAGAAATTATGGAAATGGTGTAGTTGATCTCTATAAGGTTAGCGACAACTTAGATTCTGTAAAAATATTATACTGACCATAACCATCATCCTTTTAAGATTAAGGCTGGTAATCATGTCTTTAAAGGTTTCACCTCATTTAAGAAATTTTTGTTTGGTAATATAGGGTACTTTTTCAGTTAGTTTTTCCCCTTTCTAGATCATTGAATGAATTTAGTGGCTTATTGGTTTGAATTTCCATCTCTTTAACATCATTTCATAACATGTTTCATGTTTCCTAATCTATGAGTAGTCAAAAATATCTTTCCCATGAGATAAAATGGTATGAAGTCGATCTTGATATCAATACCTCAGTGGTTGAGTGACCATCTTAGATTAGGGATCACCAGGATAAGTTTAAATTTGGTGAAAAAATTTGTTAGCCCGTGTACTTTTATATTAGAGGATGGATATCCATGAGATTTTTGTGTGGGAATCATTGATGAGGTAGTATTAAACTTTTATTGTTGAAAGTTTATAATATTTAGTGATCTATAAGGATTTAAGATATCTTAATGGGGATAATTTTAAAGCACCTTGGTTCACTATAATGTCTTTTTTGTGTTTATTTTTTCATGTTTTTATGTTAACATGGTTTTTAGAAGTTAGGGGATGAAAATTCTGTGTTTCTGGGTAAAGAGGCCAAGTGTATGGTACGCACACTGTTAACAGTAATCATGTAGTAACCATGTGATATGGCTCTGTTGGTTCTAGTGATGATTTTCATGGTTTGAGTATAGTTTTTCTAACCCTGGATGTCTATAGGAAAATAATGAAGATGGATGCATTTAGTCCAGAGGCTATCACAAGTCATGATCATAGGTTGACATACAATGAGACTATTACCATGAAATCATGAATTTTGGTTTTCATGATATATTAACTATTGAATGGTTATCACAAAAATTTTCTGACCATGAATCTTAACCAATTTTCTAATAAAAGTTTTAAAAATGAAAAATTACCCCAATTCCATTGGTTGTTTTAACTATAATATCATCTTTATCCTTCATTAACTCAAACCCATCAATTCTTGATGCTATATATGGGTCTACCCTTGATTACTTTGTTAATCTAAATCATTTTTGGTTCATCTCCTAATGGTTATTGGATTTCCTCTTGTATTATAATATTCTCTATAGATATATCCACTATTTACCATCCTTTTTATTTTTTTGTAACCTAAATTGGATATGATTGCTAGATATACATGGTTTTATGGGGGAATTAATGATGTTTTATATGGATGTAGTTTTTTCGGATTATATATCATCTATTAAAATCCTTATTTTCAAATGGGAAATGTTTTTCATCATTAGAAACATATAAATTTCAATACAATGGTCCTCTGTCATGAATTACATGAGTTTCTTGTAAATTCCATTATTTCAACTTATAAAATTGATTGATTTGAATTATATAAGTGTTATTTTGGGGTAAATAAATTTTGGGTTTCATGTAAAATTGTTTCAAATTGGTTTTTCATTGAATATAGTTTTATTTTTGTAATGTGTTTGATGAATTAAATCAATGATGTTTTTGACTGTAATATTGATTTTCAATATTGGGAGTGGTGATGCTTCTCTTTTGAAAATATTTTCTAAAATTATGATCATGTTTTTGCTATATGTTTTGTGGAAAAATAATATAAGGGAACCATGGGTGCAATGGGTTACCGACATATGAATACCTTAGTGTTTGGGGAACCGCTAGGGGTTATGTATCAATTTTTTAGTGGAAACTTTTTAGTAGTTTCGAGTATATAAAACTATGGATAGAATCAGTATTTATAGTAATCACATTGTACTGACTTAGTGTTCCTTATTTTTCCTAGTATAAATTCCTATATTATAGATCCCAAAGTGTTCTTGGTTTCAAAAATGGAAATTTTATTTCATATTTTATTTCTAACATGTTTGTCTCATTTATGGTATCAATAAATGCACTCCTTTTATTACTCATTTTTATATTCAAATTATTATGTATTTGAATATGGATTATAAAGGAAAGATAATGATTTTTTAACAAAAGTGTTTTGAAATGAAATGACATTATAAACGTGGATAAATTTAAAGATATAAATAATGATTAAATGGTGATTGATATTTTATAGAATCCTTTTTTGTCTAACTAGTAATTTTTTCCACACCCTTTATACACCATTGGGCATGTCCAGATTTGGGTTTTTAGGATACTAGTAAAGGGATGGGAATTTTTTAGCATATTAACTTCTCCTAGTTTTTTTCATCTTTGTAATGGGTTTGGATTATAGTAAAAAATGTTCATTTAGAGATATAGCTTTGTATTTGGTCCTAAATTTCATTCTTTTCAATTCATCCTTGTGGATTGGATTGTCTATATCACGGGTATTTATCATTTCTTTTTTGATGTACCTTCATTTTTTATCTTGGTTTTTATACACGAGACATGTTTTTTATGTTAATATCTACCTTGGCATGATACCTCATGGGATACATGTTATATTGACCCTGGTTGATTCAATATAAGTCTTTTGATGGAAAATAACTTCATAATTATGAGCCCCAATTACATAACATGTTTAATTTATTAAAGGGTTGATTATGTATAAATTTTACAACATCCATGGAATCATAATAGAGAAAATTATTATTTTTGTTAGAATGTAAGAGATAATGAAACGTTATAGAACATGCTTACTATATCATTTACATAGAAATAATTAATGATTTATGGTTAAATTGAGAAGTAATGTGTTATTTAAAACATCATTTTTATGGTTGAGAATTACTGTATGTTGTTTTTTAGGAATGAATTCTATGATTAATAAAAATTTATCAATTTTTTATTCTATGTTGAAGATTGTTTAACTATTATACAAATATGATTACTTGATATTATAAATATTCTACATTGATTTAAAAATCATACTAGAATATAATTTTATAATTATATTGTAATCTGATAATGATATTTAAAATTTTATTAGAAATAATATGATTTCATTATTATATTTCCCTTAAAGATATAAAAATAATTATTTTTTGCATGACATGAATAATGTTATTTTAATGATGGTTGGGCATTATACATAGAATTTATCATCAATTTTGGATTAGATATATATTGATGATTTGTTTCCATATGCTATATGTTTGGATTTTTAGTACTGATTGATTATGCCTTATTTGAATTTCCAAAATTACATTGATGTATTAGTGTTAATACCCTTGATATGATATGATACAACGATATGTGATGAATTTAGTGATATCATTATTTAATTTAATGCATCTAAAGGTGATGAGGATGAAGTCGGGATAGTGGTTCAATTGTCTTTTATTTTCCAACATGAGATACTAGGCCCTACAAATGAATGGGGTTTGTAGGGCTGTGACCCACCCCACATCAGAGGTGACTTGATTTGTGGAAGGAAGTATTGGGATGATGGGTATGTTAATCTAGTGAATTTTTTCTCTATGGATATGTTTTATTAATTTATATGGTGTTTTTTGTGTCGTTTTTAATATTTATGTGTTGTGGAATAATCAGGTTATGTGATTTTAATTGAAGATATTATATTTAAATTTCAATGAGATTTTTCTTATGGGAAGGAGAAATAGAAACCTTCATGTAATGCCTTCATGACACCATGTTATGGGAAATACCAAATTTCATCCATATATCTTCTAGGGGTGATTTTAAGGAATATATATAAGTGGTTAAAATTGCCTTTATATTGCTGAGTAATCTGAACATTTTCCGAGTTACTCTAGTGGTTAGATTGTTTTAGAAGGTTCCCATTGTTGGTTGACTTGATATATTTCTATTATAATGATTTTAGGAACCACACTTTTTATTTAACTATAAGTCAACATGCTCTATAGACTTTGATGGATAAATAGTTATGGTTTTAGAGGTGAATCATGTCCTAGGATATTATTGGTATCATTTCAATATTTGTAATGTGCTAGACCAGGGAGCCACTAAACCAATTCCCCCCTAATATGGGTCACCACATGACCTCATGTGTGCCTCCCCATATTCCATAGGATTCATATTAGTAGAAAGGGTCAAATAAATAATGTGGGGGAGACTATACCCTCTTTACTAGAGTAAGAAACAACATATATCATATAAAATGTAGGAAATAATAAACCATAAACAAGAACATGAATTACCAATTTTTTCCCAAATGGGGTACAAACCACAAACAATCAATAAATATTCCATGTCATGCTAACTCTTCCAAAAGTGAAAGAATCCTAAAATAAGTTCAAATGATTGAATCCCCAAAACACATCCTAAATCTAGGTCTGGATCCTTCTTCCATGAACATCCCATGACAAACTTAACCCTCGAGTATATGACTTTTTTCCCAATCCAGACCTTCAATAATGAAATATTCTCACATACCCAATGGTGGCCCAAGCAGGTTATGATCAAAACATAGTAGGCCACAACAAATGGTGTCTAAAAAATATACACTCTAATGGTAAAGTTCGTACATGTACCAAATAAATGACAATGCGAGAAAAAAGAAACCAGGGTGCCATTAATTAACAATATTCACCTTGTCCATTTTTTTATTTCTTCTATGGGATAATGATTTACATTATATACATTACAACCTAAGGCAATCAATTACCCAATATAAGGTAATAATCCAAGTTTCCTATCTCACTAGGGGTAAAAATTTTAAATATAAATACATCACACTTACCTTGGAGCCTTGGTACATGTAGTCTCATCAAATGCAACCGTTAGAGTTATAGAGCCTATATCCCCTTCCTTAACCCATGAATTATAGCGGTGGGGTTAAGAGCCTTTGTCTAACCTAAACTATGGACATAGATCCTCAAGTCAAATACCCCACAACTAGTAATCCATGTTCACTTTCTTCTTTATCTATTTACCAGATATAACATATCTAAAACCATTCAAAAATCAATACACATAACATTTACAAGTGTCATACTATTCAACACATGAATCGTAATCAAGACTTAACCCATTAGTACATTTCATATTTAGAAATCATATCCCAGTTAACCAATTTCCCTTTTCATACCATAACCCATTTAATATATCCAAAAATTTCCAAACATTAACCCATTTTTTATGGTTTATCAACTCATATGCATTATCCCATTTACACAATTCCATTACACACTCAAAATCCATTTGACATATTCACCTTATTACATTTAACCTTTTTTCATAATTTTAAAATCAATACCTTATTCAATTTAAAGAAACTAGACACAACTACCATTAGTTCACCTATATAATTTTAACCAACATGTCAACACATTTATCATGGGATGTATTTCAATACAAGTGCACTTTAGGATTATTGTTTTAATTTTCCTTGTTCAGTAATCTTTCCACATGCCATGGGTGGCCCTAAATGGTCTAATTAATTTTATTTCATTTCAAGGGGATAATGAAAGGTTTAAATAATAATTTATCCAACCATTTTACTATATATCAATAATGGAATCAAATCTACATCAAGAGGGAAGGAATTTCCCAACTACCCACGTGAAAACCGATAAGAAAACTATGCGATATAACTAGTAGACCACCCACCTTAAACCTTTAGAAGAACATAAACTTAAACTCATAGTTAGATCCTTATTAAACCCCCCATTGAATCTACAAAATAGGGTGCATTGTAAAAATAGGGTTTTAGGTCTTTGGAAGAAGAATATCAAAACCAGAAGCCCTAATTGGGAAATGAGAAACAAGAGAATTATTAGACTCACCTGGAGATTTGTTTCATGCCAAAAGACACTCCAAATTGTCTAGAACTAAAGGAGAAAAACCCTTGGGAAGATTTGGGAGCTTAGGTTTTTCATTTAGATTTATAGAGAATAATTAGGAAAAAATGGTTAGAATACATAAAATCCTAAGGGTAAAAATGAAAATTCTCACTTCTTAATGAGCAGAGGGTTAGGATGAACGGGTTTCCAAAACATGTTCCATCCATGAGCATGCCTCTGTCCAAGAGGGATCCAAGTCACATGATTACCTTGAGATTCTATATGGTTTGAAAAAAACTTTTAGAATAGTTTGATCCAAGCCAGTATGGTTTTTCCTCCCCTTCGCACAGTTTACTCTAGCTGTGCTCTGATCATGAAACATGCACAGGAAGGCCCAATCCCCCTTTATATAATGTCCTGAACCCATGAAATACCCATGATATTACTCATACACCGAATAAAAATATAATTATCCAACCATAATTAATTTAAACCAGAATTTAGGGAACCAAATACCCTGATGATGTCCAAGATCTTACAACCTCCTCACCTTATAATGAATCATCCTCAATCTTCACTTCCCAAGAATCACTAATCTTCCAAGGTATAATGTTCCAACCACTATATTTTCATATCTGTATCCCTCTCCCATGTGTATTACTTAAAACTATATTAATTATATAGTTCCCAAACCAAAGGAATAATATTCCCCCATAATACTTTCTCACTATGATATATAATACAAACCAGATTCTCCTCAAATGACGCATTAGCTATAAGCTCAATATACTCAACATTAATCACATGATATGGGTTATGGTGATACTTCCAAATTTGAGACACATGAAAGAAATCATAAATACCACTATATTATTGTGGAAGAGATAATCAGTATGCCTCCATTATCATCCCCTAGACAATCTAAAACTTCCACACATACCTGGGTTCTAACATACCCAATTTTTGAATCTGATGGTGCCCCAACAATGGTGAAACCCAAATATACACACGAAAACCCACTATAAAATCGATATGTAAATTATTTCTATCTTCAGATGACCTATACCATCTCTGATCCAGATCCCTATATTTCTGAATCGATTGAATCTATTTCAAAGTCTCCTTTATGAGACTTGGTACTAACAACAATGATTTCCTAGTCTCTATCAAACACAATGAAGATCGACACAATCTACCATAGAGTGCCTCAAATAGTACCATATAAATCATATAATCTTAAATATTAATATAGGAAAATTCAATATGTGATATGAGATTTTCCCCCGATCTACCAAAATATAGGACAAATTCCCTCAACATATCTTCTAAACACTAAATAGTACACTCTGACTACCCATCCATCTATGGGTGGAAACACATACCCAAAAACACCATGGTACTAAGAACCTTTTGTAATCCCTTCCATAAGTGAAAAGTGAAATGTAGATCATGATCTAAAACTATGGTTCACAAAACCCCATTCAATCACACTAACTCTCGAACATACAACTCACCCAAATGATCCACGGTGAAATTATCTGAAATTTAAAAGAAATTTTACACTTTAATAAACAAATGAACATCTACCCATATCAAATATTTATTCTAAGGAATACTAAAAAGACACACCATGAATTCCATCATCACATCATCCCATATCCATTCCAAAATGTGAAGTGGATACAAAAAACAACCTGATGACTATTTCTCAGCCATCACCTACAAGTAGGTAAGTAACCACAAAATGAATCATGCATCCTCTTTATTAATCCCTCACTAAAAGAACTTACTATGAACATAACAATACATTTTGGTAAATCCATTATTCACTTCCCACATTGATCCATGAAAATCAGGAAAAAACACTTCTCATATACATGTTGGAAACAGAAACACGACCAAAAAACACTAACAATTCCATCATCACCAAGTGTCTAACCAGAAGGTGGATTCCATCCTTTAAGACCTTCCGTTAAATCAATACAATATAGATCCTGACACTACCTCTCCTTTGTCTATCTCAGATGCGGGGACTCAATTGACAAGGATTCAAGGGTCATCCACCCTTGGAAATTCTGCACCTTTAGACACATCTCAACAAACAATGCCAGCATACTCCACTCAGAGTTGGATTCTTGAACTACATGATTTTGAGCGCCAGACATAAGGTATCTGGAACACTACTTGACTTTTCTAGTTTAAAATCCAACTCGATGTCAAAAGACTGCATGTAGTCAACCCATACTCATTGTTGAAGATTCAAATAACCCTAATTGAAATGTACTTAAGGATGACATGATCAATATACACCATTTACTATTATATCAACAAGTAATTATTCCAAAACATTAAATCATAGACCACTATGGCTAGATCAAGATAATGTGTATGGTAATTTCTTTCATGTGAACATAACTATTGTGACCTATACACGACAACCCACTAAACATACATCAATACTGCTTAAATCCCAACACCAGATGCATCAAAAAACAAGTAATAGTCCTTACCATAATTGAATAAGATCATAAAATATGTAGAGTCAACCACTTCTTTACCTCTTGGGAATAATTATCGTATTCTTTAGACCATTCAAACATGATTCATTTCTTGGTAATTTCTAAAAGTTGTGCTAAAAAACAATAAAAGTATTTAATGATCCTTTAGTATTAGTATTCCATCCCCAGAGAACATCATACATCAGAAATATTTTTCAGCTACTCCCAAGACACGACTTCCTACAAATTCTGGTGGTCCACTTACATAACTTCCTCCAAGGTAATGTGACATAAGAAATATATATTATTGATCCGAAAATGTAATTTGGTCAGCTTGGTGTATATCCTATTCTCCCTTAGTGTACTCAAGATGATTTCAAGATGTTAGGAATGATACTAATGAGAAGTGAAGTATACCATTTTTTCCTCAACAAAGACAACCACAAACTAATATAATTAAGGTTGAAATATTCGATTCATTTGGTATATAAACACTATCAATGCATTGGTCAACCCTAACGTTATCACAACAAGATCATATAACCTATACATACTTCTAAAGGCAGTTTGTGATACATTTGTAGGTCTGAACCTTAGCTAGTTATACCCTGATCTAAAATCAATCTTGATGAACACTGAACCACCTCTTAGATTTTCAAAGAGATCATCGATTTGAGGAAGTGGGTATCTATTCATTACTATAATTTGATTCATCTTCCTATAATTGATACATAATAATAATGATCCATCAAACTTGTTAGAAAAAAAATTAGAGAATCCTAAGGTGAAATAATTTGCAGTATAAACCCATTTAATCTCTAATTCCTCCAATTGAGTTTTATATCTGGGATTTTTGCTGACTCTATTCAATACAGAAGAATGAAAATTCAGTTTTCACTTGGGAACAAATCTATCGTGAACTCAATATCGCTATTAGGTGGACACCTCAATAATTCATTAGAAAACACATCCAAATTCCAATACACAATTGGAGGAAAGACAATAAATTATACACCCTCATCATCAAGCCTGACATAAGCTGCTTTGTTAGTGAGTTCACCCAACTACATACAACATTGCTCGAAACAACCTTCATGGACACCTTGTTCACCATGATGGACATATGTGTCTCCCTTAGGATATCTAAACACTACCTTAGGATAGTAGTTGTAAATAAAGGATTGGTACATCACTATCCAATACATACATGAAATTAGATAAAAAACCAACATATCAAGTTTAAATATGTCCCAAAGAAAATGGTACCCCCTAAATTCAAGGGAACAACCCTTACATTTCCTAATATTTTATACTCACAACCATAATGGTGTATTAATAAATATTACCCCACACATACATTCCACTACTAGGAAAAACAAAAGAAACTTAGCAGATAAAAAATAATTAATGAAACTTGGGTCAATTGAAGCCCTAGAAACAGTTAAAGATATTATAATTGTACCTCAAACATTTGATGGTCCAGCCTCGCCACCCCTACTATATAATGAACTTGTGATACCCCAACCCTAGTTACCAAGATTTGGTGAGATATTTTAATTCATTTTCATGATTACAAGTATTCATGCCCCGAAGGACAAATCGTTATTGTTGTGTTGGAAAATAGATTACATACATGAATGTTACATTACCCATTGAAACATAAAAAACAAAATAAATAATCCATCGATAATGACTATATTCACCAAGATTAACCCTACATATCCGTCATAATACACTTCTTGGAATCTAGTGAAAATGAAACATAAGAAAGGGGAGAGCTCAGATACTCAGTAACGGTAAATAATTTAGCAGAAGCTATAAAATTTTAAGGCATGATGTGTAATAAAAAAAACAGTCTTTTTAAACATAAAATATAACATAATATGGAAAAAATAAATAAAGAATTACTATATAAACAATAACATGGATATTATACTAGTAAAATAATCACATGTAATAACTAATTTTAGAACGAGGGAATATATAATACAGGACATAATAACCACATAGTCAAGGACTCGTGCCGAGACTACAAATAATTTTATTTCAAGACATTGTTCCAAGACACTAATTTATCTCATGAGACTTACCGATGCATCGATGGGGCTATATAGAGCCCCTCCCATCACTTACTATGTCTAACACATTCTTCATATGAAAACGTTGAAACATACTATAAAAATTCATATTAAAACTAGCATATGAAATGTCAATACATTAATCATAAACCATGAATGGTATAAAAATAGCACATCCACAGTCAAACATATCATAACTCATTCAATACAACATAGAATATTTTATTATAATAAATAAACCTCAATCACGAATAATATTCAGTAAACAATGTTGACATAGTTGAAAATGATTTGTAAAACTCTTTTAGATAAATATATATTTTTTATGAAATCATATAAAAGTAACTTATTAATAAAGGAAAACCTTTAAAAGATATTTTTGAATCAAAGAGTTCCATACCACTATGGAAATTTTTAATGGAATTAACATTTTAAATCATTCATGTCCATATAAATAAATCCTTAAAATTATTTTGAAAAAAATGAAATTATTGAGAAAGATTTAGAAGAATAAATATTTAAAACATTTAAAATTATGTTTTAGATAAAGATTCCCTTGAAAGAATAACGTTGAAAATTCATTTATTAAACACGGACATGGAGAATAAATATTTCCTAGTAAATACTTACACATTCACAATCTCAGATAACAATGAAATTGAAGAATTAACAGTTACATTGTACTTCCCTTTAGTCAAGGATACATTTATCATCCATTATAATGATAATAGTATGTTATTAAATTTTACAAGAACCATATTAATATTTATGATATCATAAATGATTAATTTATGACTATATTCAACCCATTTAATAATAATTTCCATGTTAAATTAACATTTCAAGTAATAATCTCGTACATGTTTTAACTTGTTGTTCTTGATCATATCACTTAGATCATGATTTAAATACTTAAAAAAATATAAAATATTATTTATATATCATATATATTTAGAATATAAATTGGTATAATATATAGATATATTAAATGGAAAACACTGTTTATAGAGATAGAAGGTTATACGTATGCATAAAGGTTGTTTCAGTTTTCATATCTATTGAAAAGAAGTGAGTGAATAAGATATATATAAATACACACACACACACAAATATATATATATATATATATATATATTAATTTCAATTACCCTTATTATTTCATATATTACATACTTATTAATAATATACATTATTATAGTCATCATTGAATGGTGAATGTGGAAATGAATCTCATCGCGTTGTGGATATGGTAAGCCATACGTACGCACGAGCGATGATATCATTCTGTTGATGGTGAAATAATGTTTAATTTTATGTGATATTATATATAAATAATATTTAACATGTTATATTTACTCTTTACATGAATTATACTGATTATTATACCTATCCAAATAATGAAGTGTTGAATAACAAACTACACCCTGACGTGGAGATGGTAAGCCGTACATACACATGTATGGTGAATTTTTCATTCATAGGATGGATAAAATAATTAAGATGGTCATACCATATTTATAATGAAATCACATTATGTAGAAGGTACTGGAGTTATTATTATGGTATAGAAACAACAAAGCAAGAGGAAGTGTTAGAAAAAAGATCTTTGAAAGTGGTGATTAAATAATTACCTCTTCTTCGAGTTCTTCCTTTTGATTTGATAAAAAGGGACCCTTAGGTTGGATTTATGATAAAATTAATGACTATATGTTCAATTGAGGGTATTTTTGAGGATATTTGATCTGGTTTTGTCTACGACAAATGGATTTGGAGATGTGAATTTGAGAGAAGGGAAAGTACCATTTTGTAAGAGTGGTGATGGGAACATTAGGAAAATCTTGAAATATTATTTTATTATAAAATAATTTTCAGTATCTAATGGCCCTAAATTTATTTATTTCTAGTATCAGGAGAGGTTGGGTCGAAAACCACTCTACAAATAGGTTTTATACAAGTTTAGGTCACCATATTCACCTTTTCTTTTAGATTTAACTCTTAGTTAAATAGTTTAACGTTTATCATGTCTTCTCGTATTATAATGTTACATGGTTAATAAAATTACTATAAAATTCCACGATAATCTCAAGCAGTTCATTAATGACATACCTATTATTATATAATTTATTTGGCTGAATATTATATTTTTTGGAATCTTATATCATTTAATTAAATAATATTTATTTTAAAAAAACTCGGTTATATCAATATTAAAGAAATTTAGTATTTGGTTTTTGTAAAAGTCATAAAAATTTGATTACAGAGAAAAAAATACATTGAATCAACCCTAAAATGTCATATTATCCTATAAAATTCATGGATTGAATCAAAAAATTTATATAAAATATATTTTAATATTTATAATATCATTTATTTGATTATTTAATTAATAAGGTAACTACCGTATCATAATTGTGTAATAAATACATTTTATTATTAAATTTATAAAAATATAAATAAATTACCATGATGTAGGAAATCTTCTTACCTTTATAATTATTGTTTATAGTAGAATTTATCTTATGTATAACCCAACATTAAAAATGTTTTAGTTAATAAATGTTGAATTCAACACTTTTAGCACTCCTTTAAATAAAATATAATAAATGTCCTTAACTAATACAAGTTGATCAAAAAGGACAATATTTTTGTCCAGAAATTTATTTTGGTCGAAAGAAACTTATAAAATAGAATTAAGACATGTTTTGGGGTAATTTTAATATTATTTTTACCTTTAATTACCATTTTTACTTTTAACCGTGGTAAAAAAATTCATATGTTAATATTCCCAAAAAATTATTTCCATCCAATTGAACTACATTTTAATTAATAAAGTAAGTATTCTCTCATATTTTTGAATTTCAATTCACAGAATCTGTAAAATTGTGTTTAAATCAAATTTGGAAATGTGCCTAAAAGGTGGGTAAATGTTCCTAGAAGGTGGGTAAAAAGACGTTAAAAGGCTCAATAAAATTCTATATATGTAATATTATTATAAAATGAATCCAATGAATTAAAATTGGATGATATATTTATTATGTATCTATTTTTACTTTAAGATAAATTAAAAATTATTTAAATTAAATAGTCAGTTTTTATCTACAACGCATTGTTTTTTACTATTAAAAAAAATTGAATGTTTTCAGAGAAATACCAAAAATTCACCCAAAGATAATTTTTATATTCCAAATTAATTTTTTTTTGTCTTTTTTCCAAATTAAAATATTATAAGTTGTTTTAATTAATTTAATATTAATTTCAATTTTCAAAACCAGAAAGCGTGTTTTAGTGACGTAAAAACTATCGAAAGATTGATATGAGTTTATATCCAATTAAAATGTAAAATTACTTCCAATGACCAAAATTAGATTAAATGATAAATATTTAATTTATTATACTTCAAAAACATTCAAATTTATAATTTAACACTATAAATATTTTTTTAATAAAAAAGTTGTTTTCAATTAAAATTTTGTCTTTTTGCATTATTCATCAAAATATGAATGTTATCAGAAAAGACAAGAAAGTTGTCCAAACTAAATTTTTATGTCACAATTATAAAAATGCAGTTTATAATTTTAATTTGAATATATAATGTGTCAAATATTGGATTTAAAAAGGGTTCCCCATTAAAAGGATGTAATATTTCATTTTTGAACAATACATCTTTTATCTAAATAAATTAATATATTATTATATTATGTCTAATAAATAAATAATATGGATGTTAAAATTATATGGAGTATATAAAATTCAAAATTCAGTTAATACTATTCATAATTTTAACAATTAGTTTGGTAAGTCGTGGTGCGTTCAAACTCAGTGTTATGTGTAGCACAAGCTATTGGATTACTCTAAAGAGATAACATACTATGAAATTTTGGGGTGTTACATTGTTCCTCATTCAATAAATTTCAACCTCGCAATTGGAATTTTTTCTTCAAAAATAAATGGTATAAAATAGAAATTACCTATGTAGAAAACCCACATCAGAAATAGGGTTAATATAAATTATTCTTAATAAGAGGGAATGAAAAATGAAAAAGTCACCACCAAATTAGGGTTTCGAATATGAGAACACTGGTTGATATTATAGACACAGAATTTTAGGTAAATCATAAATATTTTAGGGAGTGATTGAGGTCATCAATCACAAACAAGTGAAACATAAATGGAAAATTTTGGGTCTCAAAGACATAAATCTATTTTCATTTAATATATCATCTATTAAAAAAAATAAGGTATTAGGATAACATATTTTTGGTTTTGAGATCATTTACCTAATATTTATGAATTAATTTCTCTATTGAGTAAAAAAATACATGACATGTAGAGTTCCATCCATCAACTAATTTATACCACAAACTCATATTTCTCTATAAAAGATAATAGAACTCAAAAATATTATACTAAACCTAATCACATAGGGTTTCAAAAAAATAATTTTTAATTCATCTGTCATACCATTTTAAAAAACATCATTATAAATTCCATGACATCACATAGTCCATTGGTATGTAATGTACCCTTGTTGCCCTTCGGTTGCGGGTTCAAGTATCGCAGCCTTGCTGGGTGCTATGGGTTGTCGCATGACCTCAGGGTTGTCATTAAAAAAAATTACAAAAATAATCTCAATAAATGCTTTAACCATAAAAAATAGTATCCAAATCAAACTTAATCCATTCCAAACCTTAGACTAATCCACAATACTTTTGTGGAAACTCACAATTCAAAGTTTATAAGGAAGGTCAAATAATATACATGTGAATACCTTCATCATGTATTCTCTAAAAACATAGTAATAAACTGAATTACCATAAAACCATATTGAATATGTTCATTCTTCTACAATTATTATGTTAAACATATAATACTGGATATACACCTTAAATTCGAAAATGTTGAAAACTCCAAGTAATGATGTTATGAACCAATTTTTAAACAAACCAATAATCAGTTCCAAGGATGTTAATAATACCATATTTACTTTATCCAAATCGCTAATCCTGGTATCCAGACATTATTAAGGTTTATCTTTCCCTCAACCATGTATTTTTCAAAAAAATTAACATGATATTGAGTTACTTTTCTTAGTACAATACAATCTCAAATCCTAAATGAAATATTAATGCAATAAAATCGTAATTTATTTCCATAATTAACATCACTAGTACATCATTAATACAACACTCAAATGACATAATTCTTCAATCCATAAGCACAAATACATTAATTATTACACATCGACCATAATAACATATTATGCTTGACCTTGATTCGTTTGATTCTTATGATCTATATTTCTTTGATTCTTAGGGAATTTATTTGTGTATTTTCACATTTCACTATAGTTAAAACAAGGATTAGTAGTCTTTTATTTGTTCCATTTGCATTATTTTATCTTGATGACCATTTTCACCACAATTATAATAAACACTGAGCCCTTTCAAATACTTATCAGGGCGATTCTTTCTACAATTTTCACATATGGGAAAATCATTCATTCTCTTGTTACCTTTATCTATATTTCTCTCTACAATCCTCTTATTATATGGATTCCCTTCAAAGCCATAGTACTGAGATAATTCTTTACAAATCTTATTAAAACATGATAATATTTCCTCAAATGATAAGAATATATGGGAGGCTATTTCACTTAGAAATTTTGGCTTCAGACAATGAAATATTGGATCTTTCTTACACATTGGATCATGTGTATTGCTGGAATTCTTATTCTTTCTACCAGGAACCATTTCTAAATGACGACATATACTAGGTTAGATAATATCATAATGTATAATACAAAAACTATAAAAACATTCAGCATTAATTGAATATTTACACACATCTAGTCTCATAATCATATCATTGGTTTCTTTTCTGATATATTTACTCATAATTCTTTCATCATGGTTTTGTAAAGAAAATGTGAATTATCATAATAATATACCCTGGGAGTGTCAAACCAGGTGCACAGTAAGGCATGTTGTCATGTGTGAGGATACCCCGAGTCAAGCCCAAAACTCATTGTTAGAGTTTTCACTTCAAGGTAAATCTGTTCCAGAACCATGTCCACATGTAGTATCCAGACATGGATATATTGCACGGAAAACCCACATAATATCTACATTACCAAATTTTGTGGAAATTATTCTATAATAATCCCCAAAGTCTATCTTAGGGTAATATTTCCTAATTATAGTTTATCTAAATCTATTTCCAGGCCTGTTCCTAAACTATATATGATACCAACCGTAACTCCCATACTCTAGATACTAGAGTCGGTGCATTATTTTAATACATTGGAATGATTACAAGGAATCAAATCCCGATAGACTGAGTGGTATAGAAGTCTTGGAAAAAAATTACATACATGAAAGTTAAATTACACATTCAAACATAAAACACAATAAAAATAATCTTTTGATAATTTTATTAGTCCCCTAGCTTAACCCTTCATATAAATCATAATACACTTCTTTAAATCTTTGGAAAATGATACAATAGAAAGGGGTGAGCTCAAATGATCAGTAAGAGAAAATAATTTAGCGGAAGATATCAAATTTTAATGCAAGATATGTACTAAAAACAAATGCCTTTCTAAATATAAACATGAACATAATATGGGAAAAATAAATCATACATTACCATATAAACATGCACATCTATATTCAACAAGTCGAATAATCACATGTATTAACTAATTTCATAAGGAGAGAATGTATAATGCCGGACATCATAACCACATTGTCATGGCCTGATGCCAAGAATACAAATAAATATTTTGTCAAGGCTTTGTGCCAAGACACTAATTTCCCTCATTAGACCTACTTATTCATCACGGGGCTATAGCGGGTCCTTCCCAATCACTTACAATGTCCAATGCATTCCTCATATGAAAATTTTGAAACATAACATAATCAATTGTATTAAAAATAGCGTAAAAAATTTCAATACTTTTACCATAAACCATTAATGGTATAAAAATAGAACACACCCAGTCAAACACATAGTAAATAATTCAATACAATATAAAAGATTGTATAATAATTAATCAACCTCATTTAAAAAATGTCTACTAATGGAGGTTGGCTTAGTTGAAAATGACCAGTAAAACTCTTTGAGAGAAATATCCATTTTTATGAAATAATTTAAAAGTAATACATTTATAAAGGAAGAAATTTAAAATATATTTTATAATTAAAGTGTCACATACCTATTTGAATCTTTTTAAAGAAATTAACATTTTAAAACATTCATGTCCATATAAATAAATCCTAAAATCATTCTGATAACATAGACATTAAAGACAAAGATTTAGAAGAATAAATACTTAAAACATTTAAAATGATTTTTTAGTAAATGATTCCCTTAAAAGAATAATTTTTAAAACTATTTTATGAAACATTGTAATGGATAATAAATACATCCCAGTAATTACTTACACATAAACATTCTTGGATAATAATGAGCTTGATGAATTAACCCTTACCATGTAATTTCCTTTAGTCGGGGGTATGTTTATACTCCTTTATAATAACCATATTATGTTCTTAATTATACTATAACAATATTAATTTTGTATTATATCATACATGATTCAGTTTTTACTTTATACTACAAATTTAATAATAATTTCCATGTTAAATTAACATTTTCGGGTAATAATATCATACGTGTTTTACCTTGTTATTCTTGATCATATTACTTACATAATGATTTAAATACATAAAAATATGAAAAAGGATTTATATATAATTTATATTTAGAATATAAATATGTATAATAGACAGATATATGAAATGGAAAACAATATTTATGGAGATGGAAGGCGGTACGTACGCATAAATACTGTTTTCGTTTTCATATCTATTGAACATATGTAAGTGAATAAGATATAAGTAAATACACACACACACACACACAAACACACATATATATATTTATATATCTATATATTTCCATTACCCTTATTAAGTCATATATGAGATACTTATTAATAATATATATTTTTCTAATCATCGTTGAATGGGGAATGTGGAAATGAATCTCATTACATCATGGAGACAGTAAGACATACATACACATGAGTGATGATATCATTCAATTGACTGTGAAATCATGTTTAATTGGATGATATATTATATATACCTAATCATTAAAATTTTATATTTATTATTTATATCAATTATAATCATTATGAAACCCATCCAAATAATAAAGCGTTGAATAACAATCTACACCCAGATATGGAGACGGTAAGCCGTATGTACGCACGCTTGGTGACATTGTCATTAATATAATGGAGAGAATAATGGTTATGGTTGTACAATATTTATAATAACGTCACATTATTTATAAGTTACTTGAATTATTATCAAGTTTAGGAAACAATAAAGAAAGAGTATGTGGAAGAAGAAAAGAACATTGAAAGAGGTGATGAAATAATTACCTCTTCTTCGGGTGCTTCATTTGGATTTGATAAAAAGGGATAAATAGGTTGGATTTATGATAAATATAAGGCCTCTATGTTTAATTGAGTGTAGTTGGGAGGATATTTTAGTTGGGGTTGTCTGATACAAATCTCTTTGGAGATGTGAACATTAGAAAAGGGGAAGTACCCTTTTATAAGAGAGGTGAGGGGTACATTAGGAAAAGATGAAAATATTATTTATTATAAAATATTTTTCAGTTTATAATATATAAAAATGGATTTATTTAGAGTGTAATGTCGTTATGGGTCTAAAACCTCTTAAAATATAGGTTTTAGACATGTTTAGGTCACTATTTTATCCTTATCTTTTAGATTCAACTCTTAGTAAAATTGTTCAACTTTTACCATGTCTTCCTATATTTTTATATTACATGGTTAATGAAATTACTATAAAATTCCAAGAAATATAATGTGGTTCATTAATGACATAACTATCATTATATAATTCTTTTGGCAGAATATTAGATTTTTAGGAATATTATATAATTTAATAAAATAATATTTATTTAAAGAACTCATTTCTGTCAATTTTGATCTATATAGTATTTGGTTTTTGTAAATGTAATAACAACATGATTACTAAGAGAAAAATATATTGACTCTAAAATAACATATCACATTCACCTAGAAAATTCGTGGATGGCATCAGAACAATCAAATTTTATTTATTTTAATATTTATAATATCATTTATTTGATTATTTCATTAATAAGGTAATTACAACATCATCATTATGTCATAAATAAATTTAATTATTTAATATCTAAAAAATAAAAATAAACTACCAAGATTTAGGAAATATAATTACCTTTCTAATGAATATATATAGTAGAATTTAACATATGTATAACCGTATATTTAAAATGTTTTATTTAATAAAATTTGAATTTAACACTTTAAACACTTCTTTAAATTAAATATAATAAATGTCCTAATCTAATCCAAGTGGAAAAAATATGATTATAATTATTTCATAAGGTTAATTTTGGTCAAAATACAGTTATCCAATAGAATTAGGACATGTATTAGGGTATGTTTAATATTATTTTTACCTTTAATTGCCTTATTTACTTTTAACTATGGTAAATAAAATTCAAAGGTTACTATTCACCAAAAATTACTTTCATCCAATTGAACCCCACTTTACTTAATGATGTCCACCATATCTCTTTGATTTTTGAAATTCAATTTATATATGTGGTAAAATTATGTTTTATGCAAATTTTCAAATGTGCCTTGAAGGTGGGTAAAAAGATGTTAAAAAGGTTCAATAAAATTCTATATATGTAATCTTATTATAAAATTTATCCAATTAATTATGATGTACTAATATATGTATTATGTATCTATTTTTACATTATGATAAATTAATAATAATTTAAATGAATAAGTAAATTTTTATCTACAACGCAATGTTTTACACAATTCATCAAAAATTGATTGTTTTCAGAGAAATGCCAAAAATTCACACAAAGATAATTTTTAGATTCCAAATTAAAATGAGGGATATTCACTTCTAAAACATGGGCCTAATCTACCACCTCTGCAAACCTCGTTAAATGAGGGATATTCACTTGAGAGTTGATATACTGTCTACTTCCTTCCTAAAATCATATCACCATAGCTTCCTCATCCCTTTCCAATCCAGGAACAATGTGTTTCATGTCTTTGAAATAGCCCTCATAATTCATCAATTACATAATTCCCTTCGTCAACTGCATAAACTCCACAACCCACTCTTATCTCAATGTATCTAGATAAAAGAAATCTTGAAACTTTTCTTGGAATTATTTTTATAATATATCATCAGCCTACTATGTATGAACCAGGATATCCCACCAACACTTTGTAGGTCCACATAACATGTATGCTACCAACTTGACTCTCTTCTCAATAGGGGTTTCTATGTGGTCCAAAAAATTTTGGTTGGAGTGTATCAAGAACTCTGCCACCTTAGTTACACCCTCACTCGAAAACAGTGTATAGTCCTGCAATTGAAACTTTCTATTCAGATCAATCATACTCAACACGACCCTCCTGATGTCTCTTTCTATCATCTGGATAAAATGAAAACATTTCTCATGGAACAGATCGTTTCATCAATTTTTTTGACCAATGGATTTTATTTCTCTACTAAAAGTGTATAATTCTTTAAAATATCTTATAGTCTCACGAATCGTCCCCCGAGGCTCGTGCTGTGACTACACCAAGCCCGCCTTCCTTAGGCCAGGGGCTGGCGACTAGCACCAAAGGCATAATTCCCAAGAAATGGGAAGAAATTGCCTTTATAACTTATAATCACACAACCAAGAACACATCATTATAGGATCTCAAGAAAAATTATTAGTAAATAGAGTGAGTACAGTAAGTAAAAAGTGGCGAGAATACAATCCCAATGGGAATGTACAAGGAAAACTAGAAAGTAAAAGATGAAAAATAGTTGAAAAGCATCTCCTGGATCGTCCAACTTGATTCCTACCTGAAACGTAGGTACCGATCACCTCCTTATCACTCCACGTCCACTCGTCCGCCCACTGAGAACCAACATGTCGTATTGTCCACCTCCGAGCACAATATAGTCCTGGTACCCTCGTCCTCAGTCAGCACTGCCTATCGTTTGCATCTAACACAACAAGGTGCAGGAATAGCCCATACAAGGGTGTGTATAATGATACTCAGTAGGGACCCTGTGACCCCCATGGTCTCTCAAAATCCACCAAGGATAAACCACAAAGTATGAAATCAACAAAAAACCCTACTTCGGTATATGCCCATACATAAAGATGAGTTTTCAAGTAATCCAACTCAATCATGAGGAAACCATAAAGGTACAGAATCCGCTCACAACCTGTATATCATTAGGTATAGTGGTAGAGATGATTATATGTAATGAATAAATCATCTTACTCCATTAAGAGGATCTTCTACTGACCTATATAGAATCACTAGGAGATGATCCATAGAGGATTGATTGGAGATGACCCACATAGGATCGCTGAAGCTATCCCACACAGGATCGCTAGAAGCTGACCCATAAAGAATCGTAGGAACTGACTGGCAAAGGATCATTCGGAGCTATCCCACACAACATCATTAGGACTTTACCCACACAGGATCACAAGGAGATGACCCACAGAGGATCGTTGGAGCTGACCCACACAGGATCATTAGGAGCTGACCCACACAGGATTGCAAGGAGATGACCCACATAGGACCACTTGGAGTTGACCCGAACAGGATCACTAGGAGCTGGCCGGCACAGTATCGCTAGGAGCTGACCTGTATAGGATATCTAGGAGCACTCTTCTCTTCAAAGCTAGCTACTGGGTTTATTCACTAGGCTTTCTCGTCTCTAGGAGAGTCTGCTTCCCAAGCCACTGGTCGATTCTTCAACTACCATGATGTCCCATGAGGAAGTATCTCAGAGTACCCCCATGTCATTGGGGTCTCAATGCAACAGACAGTGTGTCAATCGGACGCACGATTTACAAGTTATTAGCCTTTATGTCCTGGGGGTCCGGTTGGAATTGAAATTGACCCAACCTAACTGTGCCCCATCTTAACCCAAATATCTAGTGGAGTATACTCAACGGGACCATGTTGCTCCAAGATTTCCATTTCCAATGAATGTTCATCAAACGGACGTCTGGTGCCAAAGTTATGGAAAAAAGAATGTAAATGGGCCATAGTGGGACCGAGTCTCGTTCGACCCGGTCGGACCGACCTTTAATGACCCAGCCTTGGCCGGTCGGTTTGGGTCGACCCAGACTAAACCACTGGGGCTGGACTGGCCCGCTGGGCGGCCTGGCCCATTGGGTATGGCTCGGCCCACTAGGCGGCCAGGCCCGTTGGGTTCGGCCCGACAGGCCGAGAGGGGCCGCAGAGTGCCTCAGGTGGCCACGAGGCTACTGAGGGTCCCACGAAGGTGTTAGGCCATAGATCGGATCGTTTGGGGGGTTTTTGAGAGTATGCGAGGCCACAGGGAGGCTCAGCCGGGATTTTTTGGCCAGAAGGGCGGCGGCGGCCCGTGCGGCGGCTCGGCCTGGACGGCGGTGGTGGTTCAGACGATGGTAGTGACTCAGCCCGGATGGTGGTGGAAACTCGGAGGGTGGCTCAGCCCGGTGGCGGTGGCTCGGACAGCAGCTTGGCCCAGACCGTGGTAGCGACTCAGACTGCAGCTCGGCCCAGCGGTAGCGGCGACGGCTGCTCGGACGGAGGTGACGCCTCGTCCCGAACGTCAGTGGGGGCTCAGATGACTACGACGACTCGGTTAAGATTGCGGTAGCATCTTAGCCTGGGGGCGATAGCCTGGGCAGTGGCTCGGCCTGGACAGTGGCGATGGCTCAGCCAAGATGACGGCGGTGGCTCGGAAGGCATTAGCGACTTTGCCAAGATGGTGACGACAGCTCAGGTCAGTTCGGCTGTGTACGATGTGGAGCGGCAGAGGCTGCGGGGTGCCGATGGCCCAGGGGCGGTGGTGGACACGGACGAAGGAGCACCGTGGGGCATGGAGGTCATGGGGTAGTAGAGCACTAGGCCTTAATCGACAGTTCTCAAGTTACACCACTACCGACCGCTGGCACCAGTCACCCCCACCAATGTCACCTTCCTCCATCGTGAATGATACACCATTAAAGAAGAATGATGGAGGGGTCAGTCCATGTTTGTTTGTCCACCCACCCTCCACATTAGAGTAGTAGGAAGTGGCTAAACAAGAAGAATAATGTGTATGGAAGATATTTAAGAATTTAAATCCCCACAACATTTGTCAATCACTAATCCCATTCGCACCAAAGAAACATAGGAGGGAAGAACATGGCAACAAAACCCATACCTTGGATTGTTCATTAATGTTGGTGTGAGAAGAAGTTGAAGTTGCCGACATTTATCTCGTCTTCCACACAACTCCAATCCCAGTCTCGTCCATCAGTTCATCGTAGTTGAAGACGTTCCTCATTGGAGGGTGTCCTGAGGAAGAAGTCGAAATCGGCATTCGTCGTTGGAGGAGCGTTCTTCATGGAAGACGTGTAATACTCCAAGGGTTCTCCTCTCACAAATCCACCCAAAAATGATAGAGGTTCCAATATAATTAACATAATAAGAAATTATGTTGGCACACTCACAAAAGTTAGCAAAATTAATTTGGTGCGTTGGCACAAATAATGTGGAGGATGCTAAATAGGATCCTCCACATTAAAGAGTATGTTGGAAGGTTTCTCCCTCATTAATAGAGGAGTTCATGGGATTTATATCTCGGGTGGTCCCCACCACCATAACCTCTCATGGGTGGTTAGTTTGGGTGGTCCCCACCATCATAACATCACATGGGAGGTTTATGTCTAGTGGTCCCTACTTCTCAACATCCACATGGAATAAAACTAAAAGTAAAAGATAAACAATTTTATCATTATTTTTATTCTTTCAAGAATATGTGAAAATCTAACATCCACCCTTGGCCTGCTGAGGTTGAGGTGAAGGTATACATAAGAGAATATCAGCATTGCGAGTTCAACAATGCCATCAGATTTCAATTCTGGGCACCAGTTTAAAAGTTATAAAAACATACTCATACGTTTACTGAACGTACCTGAAATAAAGGTCATAAATTCATTCCGAGCACTACGGGCCTTAGAATCATTCGCCGTAAATATTTGCAGACACATAAAATTCCAATCTAATAAAAAAAATACATGGAAATTTTGGGTCTTTACAGTCTCCCCATCTCAAGGCTTTTCATCCCTGTAATCCACAACATAAAACTGGGAAAACAAGTGGGGGGGGGGTATTGAGCAAAAATGTGAGCCGCCCGCTCCCATGTTCTCTCCTGGAGGTTACCGTGCTACTTACGAATGCGCACCAGAGGTATTGACCATCCACAAAGGACTCGTTCCTGTCAATCCTCAATCTCTATTGGAATCTCCGTAAAAGTCTCCCCATCATGGATGTCAATCTCGCTTTGGTCAATGACGAGAGAATGTTCATGAACGTATCTCCTCAACTGGGATACGTGGAAGACGTCATGCACCCAATGCAACTGAGGTGGAAGAGATAAGAGGTATTCCACCTCACCAAATTAGATGAGGACCTAAAAAGGTCTGATAAACCTCACATATACCTATTTTCCTCGTCCAAATCATTGCAAAACTCTTCGAGGTGAGACTCGTAGAAAGACGTTGTCGCCATCCTCAAACCCTAGAGGTCTCCGTCTCCTGTCAGGATATGACTTCTGCCTACTCTGTTCAGTCTTCATCCACACTTGGATGATTTGAACCTTCTCTGTGGTAGCATGTTCCATTTCTGGTCGCACTAATTCCGACTCCCCTGGGTCAGTCCAGCACCATGGTGATCCCCATGGTCACCCGTACAACACCTCAAAAGGTTCCATCCGAATGGTGGAGTGATAGATTTTCTTTTATGCAAAATCCAACAAAGGAATGTGATCCTCCCAACTATGACCAAAGTCAAGGAAAGAGGCACACAACATTTCCTCGAGGGTCTGAATGGTCCGCTCAGTCTGACCATCCATCATAGGATGGAAGGAAGCTCTCAAATGAAGCTATGTACTGAAAGTATCCTTCAACCCCTTCCACAACCGGGATGTAAAATGTGTATCAAGATTGGGGAAAATCATCGAGGGTAATCCATGTAGACATACAATCTCCTGTACATAGAGGTGTCCCAACCTCTCTACTAAACCCTGCTCCTTAAATGTTAGGAAGTGGGCCGACATTGTGAGTCGGTCGGCGATCACCCAGATAAGGTCATGTCCCCTCTATGTACATGGATGTCCTGTCACGAAGTCCTGAGATATCCCATCACACTTCCACTCTAGGACCTATAAAAGATGAACCATGCCTACTATTACCTGATGACAAACCTTCACTTGCTGATAAGTGAGGCACCAGGAAAAAAAATCTGCTACATCTTTCTTCATTCCTGACCACTAGTGTTTTCATCAGAGATCCTAGTACATATTCTCAACTCATGGATATACTGCTAGAGGGGATGTGTGGAACTCGCTCAATACTTCCTTATACAGTGACACTGGTCCCATGGTACGTCTTATGAAGAGGATGATGTGCTCCCCCACCTTCAAAAAAACCATCTGGTGCATGTCCTGTGGATTTCTGAGCATGTCGTGCCTGGCAGTCAGCGTCCCCACACTACACTTCTCTAACTCGCCGAAGAAGTGGGAGAGTGAAAATAAGAGACTGAACGAAATCTGCTCCATCACATTCCATGAAGGATATCTGAAAAGAATATAGTTGCTCTGTCACCTCACCTAGTAGCTGTATACCAGAACTCTTGCTGAGTGCATCTGCTAAAACATTACCCTTCTGAGGGGTTTAGACTATCTCGAATTCATAGTCCTAGAGGAACTCAATACAATGTCGCTGTCTCATGTTCAGGTCCTTCTGAGAGAAGATATGCCTAAGACTCTTGTGATCAGAGTACACTGTAAAATGTTCACCCGTTAGATAGTGCCGCCACATATTCAAGGCTAAGACCACTATTGCTAACTCTAGGTCATGGGTAGTGTAGTTCTTCTCATGCTGTCTCAGCTACCGAGAACCATATGCAATCACTACTTGCTCCTGCATCAGGAAACTTCCATGTCTAGTCCCTAAAGCGTCGCAGTAGACTATGTACCCTACACACTCCTCTGGAAGCCTCCAGATGGGGGCACTCGTCAGGCTCTACCTCAGCTCTTGAAAAATCCAATATCATTTCTCAAACTAAACAAAGGGTTTCCCCTTCTTCGTCAATGCTGATAGTGGTGCTACAACTCTAGAGAATCCTGGCACAAACCTCTCGTAGTGTCCAACTAAAACCAGGAAACTCTAAACCTCTGTCACACTCCTATGTGGCTCCCAAGAATGTACCGACTCAATCCTCGATGGATATACTGCAACTCTAGTCTCTGAGATGACATGTCCTAGAATTTGAACCTCTATGATACAGAACTGACACTTCGAGAGCTTACCATAATGTTGGGGCTCTCGAAGTATTTCCAGTACTACCTGCAAGTGATAGGCATGCACCACCTCAGTAGTCGAGTAGATCAAATTTTATTTGATGAAGAATACTACAAAGTGATCAATGTATAGCTGAAAGATCATGTTCATGATTTCCATGAACATTGTTGGTCTTTTGGTTACATCAAATGACATAACCAAGAACTCATATTGGCCGTACCGACATCTGAAAGAATTATTATGGACATCCTTGTCTCGTACTCTGAGCTGGTGATAGCCTGGTCTGAGGTCTATCTTTGAGTACCACCGTGCTCCCTTCAACAGATCAAAGAGGTCCCCAATCCTCAGGAGTGGCTACTTGTTCTTCACTATCACCTGGTTCAGGTACCGATAGTCAACACAAATACACAAGCTCGTATCAGCCTACATGGCGAACAGAATCGGGGCATCCCATGTTGAAACACTGGGTCGGATGAACCCCTTCCCCTGTAAGTTTTCCTGTTGTACCCGTAGATAATGAAGCTCCCTGGGAGCCATCTGAAACACTGGTGTATATATTAGTGTCGTTTCGGCGTACAAGTCAATGTAAAATACCACCTCTCTGTAAGGAGGAAGGCCCGGGACATCATCAGGGATGAAATCCATGTACTAGTCCACCACTACATGAAAATTTGGACTCTTCACATCAACCAATTAGAGGGTAAAACTATACCACTGATGAGTGATTGGATGCTCCCTCCTCCGGTAATGTCCATTCTTCACTGCAAAGGCTCCCTTCTAACCATTTAAGGTAAACCTTTTCCCATCCGTGTGACACACCACACTTTATGCCTAATGCAGTACATCTAAACATGGGCTGCAGATAACCAGTCCATACCCATGATAAATTCTTAAGGCCTCAACACCACTACTAAGAGATCCCTACCGAAGCTCTCACCTCCTAGAGTAAGCTCGCACTACCGGCACTAGTGCATAATCGTTGAATCTGATCCCATATGAGTCTCTATCGATAAAGATCGAGCAAACAGATCCATCGAAATCTCTGAGATCTGAACGAGGGAAGTGGAAATAAAAAAATTACTGGTACCTATGTCTATAAGTACTATAGAAAAGGTGGAGTAGCACAAATCGTAACTTGTATCATCTCCGGAGCACCATGATCATAGTTATGAGATACCTGGAGCTGAGCTCACCCCTACCCACCTACTCCTTGTAGTCGAGGTGGACCTCCTCGTGCTGGTGGAAGTAATATATCAATACGTCACCCACTGATAGTTGCATGGCCAGTTCCTCTGCCACATTCTCCTACTCCCTACGTACCTCCTTGGTCAGACCTTTATCTTTTCCTGGGCAGTCCTTCGACCATCTGCTGTTCATTCGTATAGTGGGTCCAACAATCACTATCCTTGTGACCCTTCCCGCCGCATGTGTAACACTGCCCACTCCTGGTATGACTGGCTCCACCTTGGGTACCTTGCACAACTGATCCTGAGTCATGCGGTCATCCACCTATAGGTCTGGTCCTCATGAACTGCTATGATATCTGATAGCTTCCTCATGTAGAAGACTCCTCTATGTGACGACTCGTGGTGGATCTCGCAGATGTAGACTGCTCAACATGGAAAGTCTCCACTATGAGGGATCTCTCTAACCCCCCTCCAATGTCGGGATGCTGAGTGAGATATTCGATGCCATAATCTCTCATCTGAGCCCCTTCTAAATGGTTTAGGCCCTGATGAATGAAACCCAAAACACATCTATGGAGTATAATGAGAGGTCAGTGAACCTCCTAGAGTACTGAGCCACAGTCATACTGCCCTGCTTCTAATAAATTAGCTCCTGAATGTGTACTGCATGAAGAGTCACTGGGATAAACTCTGCTTGAAACAAGCTCTCAATGTCTACCCAGAGAAGCATAACTTTGTCGTGGACCTAAGAATTGAGTTCCACCATTTTCCTTCCGCTACCTGTAGAAGGTTGGCGACAAGGATCACCATGAGATCGGCTGGTGTCCCAACCATTGGAAAGACTCAATCCACAACCTCCAGCCAATCCGCAGGTGCCTGTGGGTCCGTCTCCCCCTTGAACCTGGGTGGCCTCTCGTGCCGGAACTCATAAAATGTGCTCAAGCGACGTGTACCGTCTGCTGCTGGGGAAGGTGGCACTGGTGGCCCAAAAGGTAATGGTACCATTGGTCCCTTTTCTAGTGCCTCTACTGGAAGAGGGCCCTACATCGAGTCCTTGTCACATGGTGGGCTATCAGTGAGTACAACTCCCGGAACCCTAGCTGGCTATCCGTATGGAGGAATACTAAAAAGTAACATGTGCACAAAGGTTAATTAGTTACACCTGGTGAGGTGGATCAAAATATCAAAAAGAAAACATTCCAAACACACACACACTCAGTGTTTTGATGCACAAAGATGGAAATAAGAAGTCAGGATCCTAGTGTAGGGATACTTTGGCCACCACACCAACATTGGATTCCCAAAACGGATAACCACTCTCAAAAAGCATAACACTATTGACATTAAAAGGATATGAGTCCTATGTTCTACGTTATAACTGAGTCCTCTGCTACCAATTTGGCACAACTCGTCCCCCGGGGCCCGTGCCGTGACTACCCCAAGCTTGCCTTCCTTAGGCAAGGGGCTGGTGACTTGCACCAAAGGCATAATTACCTAGAATAGGGAATGAAATTCCTTTATAACCTGTAAAAACACAACCAATCACAAAACAAGATACAAACTCAAGTAAACTGGATAGTAAAAAAGTGAGTATAGTTAGTAAAAAGGGGCCAAAATATACACCCAACTAGAAATTACAAGGAAAACTGGAAAGTAAAAGATGAATGTTTGGTTAAAAGAAGCACCTAAATCATCCACCTCGATTACTACCTGAAGGGTAGGTATAGATGGCCTCCTCATGACTCCACGTCCACCCATCTACATACTGAAAACCGACACACCATACAGTCCACCTCCGAGCACCGTCCTGTCCTGGTACCCTCATCCTCAGTCAGCGTTGCCTATCGTCACCATCCAACACAATAAAGAGTGGGAATATCCCATGCAGGGGTGACTATAACGATACTCAGTAGAGATCCCGAGACCCTCAAGGTCTCTCAGAATCCACCAAGGATAAACAACAAAGCATGAAATCAACATATAACCCTACTTAGTTATATGCCCATACATATACCTTCATTTTCAAGTAATCTGTCTCAATCATGAAAAAAAAGAGGTACTAACTCTACTCACACTATGTAAATCTTTAGGTATAGTAGTAGGGATGATTATATGTAACTACTAAATCAACATACTCCGTTAAGAGGCTCTGCTACTAACCTTCACATAATCTATAGGAGTTTACCCGCACAGGATAACTAAGTGCTGACCCACACAGGATTGCTAGAGCTGACCCACATAGGATTGCTAGGATCTAACCCACACATGATCTCTAGAGCAAACATACATAGGATGGCTCAGAGATGACCCACACAGTATCAATAGGAGCTGACCCATAGAGGATCGCTAGGAGCTGGCTCACACAGAATCAATGGAGCTGACCCACACAGGGTCTCTAGTAGCAGACCCACACAATGTCGCTAGGAGATGACCCACAAAGGATCTCTAGGATCTAACCCATAGAGGATCTCTAGGATCTGACATGCAAAAGATCACTAGGAACTGACCGACACATGATAGCGTGGAGCACTCTTCTCGTCACAACCAGCTATTGGGTTTTTGCACCTGGCTTGCTCGTCTCTGGGAGAGTTTGTTCCCCAATCCACTAGTTGATTATCCAAATTCCACGATGTCCCAAAAAGAAGTATATCAATGTAATACCACATCATATTGGTCTCAATGCAATAGATAGTGCGTCAATCGGACACCCGGACTGTGAGTTGATAGTCCTTTAGTCCTGGGGGCCCTGTGGGGTTCGTGATTTATCTATCCCGAATGTATCACATATTTACCGAAATGTCCAGTGTCATATTAAAAAAGGTACCTTCTAACTCAACGATTTCTAGTTCCACTGACGTTTCAGCAAATGGACATCTTTTGCCAATGTTATTGCCAAAAAAATGTAAATGGGTTGTAGTGGGCCCGGGACCTGTCTGATTCAGTCAGATCGACCCAGCCCGACCCAGCCTGACCCGCTGGGTCCAGCCCATCCCGTTGGGTGTCCTGGACTATTAGGTTAGGCCCATCCCATTGGGCGGCCCGACCTGCTGGGTCCGGCCTGGCAGGCCGTGAAGGGTCGCGGATAGCCGCGGGCGGCCGCGAGGCCGTGGAGGGTGCATTGAGGGTACGAGGCCATGAAGCGGCTCGACTTGGGGGTTTCCGAGAAGGCTTGAGGCAACTCATCATCTCATATGGGGCATTTCGGCCGAAAGGGAAATGGATGCTTGGGCGATGGCTCAGCCTGGACGGCGATGGCGGCCAAATGGCACAGATAGTGGTGCTGACTCGGACGGCGGCTCAGCCCAGCGACAACGGCTCGACCCGGACGGCAGCAGCGGCTCGGCCAAGACGATGGCTGGGGCACAACCTGGATGGTGCTTGTGGCTCGGACGGTGGAAACAACTCGGCCCGAACGGCGACGATAGTTCGAATGGCGGCTTTGACCAACGGTGGCGGCTTAGGCGGCGGCTCAGCCCGGATGGCGGCGACTACTCCTCCGGGACATTGGCTGAGGCTCGGACGATGGTGGCGACTTGGGCCGGACAGTGGCGGCGGCTCGGACGGTGGCAAGGACTCGGCCAAGACTGCGGCGACAGATCAGACAGTGGCCCGACCCAATGACGACGGCTAGGGTTGGGGCTCAACCCAGATAGCGGCGCCGGCTCGGGCCTGCTCCACTGCGGATGGTGCAGGACGTGGAGTCTGCGGGGCGGCGTAGCGCCACGCCTTCTTCGGAGGTTCTTCTGTTCCACCGGTTCTGACCCCCGACACTGGTCACTGTCACCAAAGTCACCTTCTTCCATCATGATGGATACACCATTCAAGTAAGATAGCGGAGGAGTTGGGCTATGTTTTTTTGGCATGCACCCTCCGTGTCAGAGCGGTAGCAAGTGGCTCAACAAGAACAAGAACATGTATGGAAGATATTTAGAAACCTCAATCCCCCCAACCATCGTCAATCACTAATCCCAATCCTTCAAATGAAACATAGGAGGGAAGAAAATGGGAACAAAACCCCTACCTTGGATTTTTTGTTGACGTCAGCACGAGAAGAAGTTGAAGTTTTCAACGTTCTTCTCGTCTTCCAAACACCTCCAATCCCGGGCTCATGCGCCGGTTCATCTTAGTCAAAGATGATCCTCATTGGAGGGTGTCCTGAGGAAAACGTCGAAGGCGGCATTCTTCATTGGAGGAGCGTTCTTCATGGAAGAAGTTTAATCCTCCAAGGGTTCTCCTCTCATAAATCCACTAAAAAATGAAAGAGGTGCCAATATAATTAACATATAAAGATTTTATGTTGGAACACTCACACAACTTGGAAAAATTAATGTGGTGATTTTTCACATTTAATGTGGAGGAAGCTCAAGATTCTCATCCACATTAAAGAGGGATTTTGGAGGTTTCTCCCCTATTTAGAGGGGAGTTCATGGGGTTTATACCACGGTGGTCCCCACCAGCATAACTTCTCATGGGAGGTTATTTCGAGTGGTCCCCACCATCATAACCTCTCATGGGAGTTTTAGGTATGGCGGTCCCCACATCTCAACATCCATATGAAATAAAAATAAAAATAAAATATATACAATTTTAACTTTATTTTTATTCTTTCACGAATATGTGAAAATCTAACTTCCACCCTCAACCTAATACGGTCGAGGTTAAAGACTCCTTATGTGAATATCGGTGTTGTGAGTTCAACAATGCCCTCATATTTCAATTACGAGCACCGGTTTTTAAGATAGAAAGACCAAATCACATGTTTACAGAACATACCAGAAATAAAGTTCATAAATTCATTCTGGGCACTCCGGCCCTTGGAACACACGGGGTAAATTTTTACAGACTCATAAAATTCCCATTTAATTAAAAAATATTTTACATGGAAATTCTGGGTAATTACATATTGTCACCTAACTAGTAGACATCATCATGGTGGAATTTTATCTACAATTCTAAACATTAGTCTTAGACTATAAAACATAAATCGTTAACAAGTAACATTTAAAAGGATCTCGAGTATCCATAAACAACTCATTTCACATAACCTATCCCAATGGGAAACATCACACGTATAATAATACTCTCAACCAATCCTATCGCATTCATGGTCATAATGGGGGGAAATAAACTTATATTGTTGCAATACATTTATTAGACACCTTATTAAATCCATTTCATCTCTCACCACATCAATCATTCCTCTTAGGAATATTTTCATTTCACAAATTTTTACGGCCAACTTTTTACCTCATTTATAACTTTTTATTGACCAAAATTCATTAACCATTATTTAACATTATTTCCATTTACCCATATGTATAATATTTATTAAACATCATTTTCATCCAATTTTTTAACAAATGTAAAATGAATCCTACCCTACATGACCCACACTCCTATCCCATGTGTGTCTATCATTATGCATTACAACTATATACCTAGGTTCCTGTAATGATAAATGAATGAAGAACCTTATACCATGCCGACCATGAGTCAAATATCATAAAATGGTCAAATCACATAGAAAGTCAATCACATAATAGTTAATTATCATTCAACTTTAACAACACACATCAAGAAAAACAATTCCCACCCTGTGTAGTTGGGTTTTCCCTCATACATGGGTTATATAATCTCATGAATGAGATCATTTCCAATTTTTAAACGTTCCTAATATCCTCTCTAAAATTCCCAAATTGTAATAAATAGAAATTAACCACCCTAATACCATTTTGTAACCTCCCCAACTTCTGAGCCACTAATCTGGTGCCCCGAGCCAGGTTTCCACATGTCCTCAAACACGTCTCCCCATATACCAAAGGTTCCCATATAGTAGCTAGGGTCTAATAAATAATATGGGGAGTCTATACCCTTTTTACTATAGTAAGACACATTAAATATCATATGAAATTAAGGAAATAATAATAAATAAACTAGAACATGCATTACCAATCGTTTCCAAAAACAGGGTACAATCCACAACCAAACACTAAATATTACATGTTAATCTAACAATGCCAAATGTGAAGGAAACCCAAAATAAATAATAACAAATGAATACCCAAAATAGGTCCTAACTCCAGGTATTGATCCCTAATCCATGTACATCCCATTCCCAACTCAGCCATCTTGTATAGTGCCGTTTACCTTTCCATTAAATGCAATAATGATATATGCTCAGGTAACCAATGGAGGACAGAAAGGTTGTTAGTAAAATTCAATAGGTGACAACCAAATATGTCAACCAATTATCTATTATAAAAATAAAGTGCATGAAATTACCCAATAGCAGATAAGGTGAGAAAAAAAACATGTGTTCTATTATTTAACAACATTCAATTTATCTATTTAAATCATTTGTTCCATGGGTTAAGCGTTTACATCATTTACACTACATCCTAATCCAACCAATTATCCTGAATAAGAGAATAATTCATGTTCCTTGTCCCAGTAATGGTAAAAATTTAGTAAAAAAATCATCACACTTACCTTGGATCCTTAGCCCAAGTAGTCCCATCAAATGAAACCATTATAGGTATAGACCCTCATCCCCTTCCCTAGGCCACACATTACTAGGGTGGGTTATAGATCCATAATAAAACACAAACCATGGGTATATATCCCCAATTTCAATAACCCACAAATTCAAATCCATGTTAAAATTCTTATTTATCCATTTATCTCATATACCATAACCGATTCAATACACAAATCATTTACAATTCAAACTTTATTCAACACATTCATCATCATCAAAACATAACCAACTAGTAAATTTACCATTTAATTGGAATTCCCAATTTAACACTTTCAAATTTTTATTCCGTAAACCATTTACTATATACAAAAAATTCCATATACTAACCAATTTCACATGTTTCATCAATTCAAAAGCGTTATCCAATTTACAAAATTCCATTACAAACTCATATGTCATTTGACGCATTCACATTATTCCATTTAAATTTTTTAAAAAACAATACCTTATGCCATTTACAACAACTAGACACAACTATAAATAGTTCCTATTTATAATTTGAACCAACATGTCAAAAAACATATCATGGTATCAATTTTAAAACAAGTAAACTTTCAGATTTACATTATAATTTCCATCTTTTTGAATATTGGTACACCCCATTCTCTAAAAGGTATAATCAATCTCAATGCATCATATATAGATCATGAGGGGTATAAATAATCATTTTTCAAACCATTTTACCAAATCATACAAAAGGCATCAAGTGTAAATAAATATCACAATCACACATGAAAAAATTGACAATAATAATATGGGATATAATATATAGACCACCTACCTTGAATTTGTAGATGAATACTCACTTAACCTTATCCATATATCTATATTCAATCCCCTATCGAATCTGAAACCTAATATCTTCTAAAAAATTATGGTTTTAAGGCTTCATAAGATGAAGAACGAAAACAATATCCATAGTTTGTAAAAGAGAAGCAAGAGAAGCGTTAGAATCACCCAGAGATTCAATCTCCACACAAAGGCACTCCTAACAGCGTAGAAATGAAGGATATCAAACTGTTGGAAGACTTCAGATGTTATGTTCATCACAAGGGTAGATGGAGAAGAAATGGCAGAATAAATTGGGTGGAATACTACAAATCCCAAGGGGGAAAAAGAAAATACTAACTTTTTAATGGGTGTACGGTTTGGCCGCACAATTTTCCAGACAGTGAACCAAGTATGTGCTTGACTCTATCTAACATGGGTCCAAGTCAATCATATAACTTAGGATTCCACATTGTTTAAAAAACTGTGTGACACGTGTGTGGAATGCCTCAGTTTAAGCCCCCACTTTTATGCCTCTCCCTTCAAATGGTTTACACTAACCATACACCAACTATGAAACATGTACATGATATCCTGATTCCCATTTAACTCATGTATCAAACCCCTAGAACACCCCAAATCTTCGTCATAGTCATGATAAAAATTTAATCATCAAACATTATGGGATTTACAACAAAATTGAAACAAGTTTATACCTCCACAAACTCTTGGATCATTCAGTATTATTTAATAGGTATCTCTCTAGGGATATTATGATTAGGTTCATTCTGTTGAGCATTAGTCGATAATGGCTTGATTTCTCCCTATTCATTGATATACTACTCTTCTTGGGTTTTATTAATTCTTGGGGATAAAGAATTTATGACTGATATGTGATGTCAGGTCATAATTTTCTTGAATTTCTATCATTGTTTTTATCTAGATCAACAGGTATTTAAAGGGATTTTAGAGGTGCTAAAGAGGAAAGGGATGACTTTAGTCTATATAGAGGTTTCCCACACCATGGTGGTAGGTGTGGTGGAGTCTGTGGCCATGTGGTTTTGAGCATCGTTTATTTGATCCATATTGTTTTTTAGGTTCGGTTATAATGCATAGTTTTTTGGTGTTTGGTGTACCATGAGTTGTGAAATACCCATGGTGGATGGTGTTCAATATTTTTTAATTTCGTATGTGAAATGAGGGATGTGCTTTATATTGTGATGTTAGAGAAGGAATCCATAAGACTTTGGTAGAGTTGAGATAAAACCATCATGTTCTAGGGGTATTCATTTGAAAAGGCATGTTGGATGGATATTTTTGGTGAGATTTATTATGGGAAATAAGAATGAAATACACTGAGGGGAGAGACATGTCTCTATTGATAGGTAAGGAACGAAATATATTGGAAATGGAAGGATTAGTATCCTAGAACCTTGGAGGTGGGTGGTTTTTCTAGTGATCTAACCATTTTGAAACCAGGTGACCTCCATGTCATGTAGGAATGCATAGTGGTCAAATGATGTTGTGATGATAAATATGCTATATTATTTATGATGAAACAACATATATTATACATCACTATGGTACAATGTGTGTGGAGGGTGAAATTAGTTTTAAATGGGGTAAACCAATATTCAATTATGGTGGATTCAACCATTTCAATGTCCATTGATCTTAGATATCTCATTGATCAAGACACCCTGCAGTAATGGTGTAATTCCTTACACTATGGTGGAGGTTAGTTAGGGAATCCTATAAATAGGGGTTATCCATTCGTCTTGGTTTGAATTTATTTATTTCCATTTTGAATTCAGTAGGTTTAGGGCCTCTCTTACCATCATTTAGTCATCTAATAAAGGATTATAATCATCTCAATTCCTAATGTGGATTCTTCTTTGATCAAAGGTGCTTCTTCTTTTTATCCCCATCCATATTATTAACAATTCTTCCAATAATTATGGTTGGGTATGTTAAATAAAATATATATTTCAATGTTAAATTTTTTTAATATAAATTTTTTGATACATTTTCAAGGAATCTTTGTGTAGATTCATCGGTGATGTACTCGAGTTATTTTTGAATGGGTTTTCTTGAGTTCATTGTGGCAGGGAATTTTTTTTGATTTTACTTTTATCTTTTGAAACAATATGTTTATTGATATATATATATATATATTAAATTTTAAGTTACAACCATTGATCCTGAATTCATTCATTTGATTTTAACTTGAATTCAAAGACTTAAACTATCATCATCCCTCTATGATTTGTAGTAACTTTTCATAAACGATTAGATTCCCCTATATTAACTTATTAGAAAAACATTAATTAAAACATATAAACTAAATCTGTTTACCACCCTATCCTTTGGAAACACACCTATACTAGGGATTTATTTATAAATGGTAAGTATAAATCATCTCTCAGTCACAACATTGTTATGTAGATATGGTTTAAGGGAAGGTTTGATATAACCTTATTCATTTGATTTTATAACTCTCACATTTGGACTAAGGTTATTGAGATACTGTCTGAGGGGAGGGGTTTATGAAATAATATGTATTTTCCTTCTATAAATGATATCTATGACTAATTGTTGTGGAATTTATTCTTTCAAAAGGTGATATTTCACACTTCTACATAGAATTTTTCGGTTGCTTTTATTTTATTACAATTTTAATATTTTTTTCTATATATCTTTAATATATATTGTTTTTCTTGGTTTCTATGAAATTTAATTAGAAGGTGTCATGGAATGGTTTATGAACATAATAATTTAAAGGAAATCTAATTGGTCTGACTTCTTTTTTTCTTAATATTAGTTTGAGGATTTTTTTCATAAATTATTATATATTTTTAATATAATTCATGATGAAATATATAAAAGGTAAGTGGAAGGGATTGATTATGTATGTATGGAATTGAATTAACATGTGGAAAGAATCTTGATGATAATAATATGAAGGGAAGGTAATATAAAATTATAATTATAATGATTAAGGGAATTTAAAATGTAATTGTTAAAAAGAATGTGACCTAAAATTTATATTCAATGTTTTTTAACGTTTAATTTTCTTTTCACTTATAGTATTGAGGTGTTGATAAAGATGACTGGGTTCTTTCCTCTTTGTATATTTTTCCCTTAGTTGAGTCTAGAGTATGGTTGTTATTTATTCCCTTATAATGTTGATAGGTTAATCTTGGCTAGTTTTAACCTTTTGATAGGATTGAGATTGTTTCCTTTATACTCATTTAGTATTTTTTGCTAACATTTGAGCCTCTATTTTACCAATGAATGTTCTTGGAAACTCAGTTTGTATCATCAATAATCACAAGAAATTTAGGAGTGACAATGTAGTGTTCCTTTCATGATGGTGAAGACTAGTATAAGTGTAACATGCCCGGTAAATAAAGAATATGAAATTTTCATATTTATTAATATTTTTGAATTATATAATAATTTTAATTTAAATGGATTCTATGTTTTATGGCATACCTGACACACAACAATGGGTTTCTCCGAAATCTCATGATTCACACAAGGCTGATTTATACAGAAAAATAATAATATAATATTATTTTAAATGTAAGATTAATATTAGTCGTTGTATAATCAGGAATGAATTGAAATAACCATATTATGATTATAGATTTTTTTTAAATGTATGTACATTTTCCAATAAATTTTGGAGGCTTAAAATAAGAATGAATCAGATTTTAAGTATGAAATACTCTAATATTAGTTAAATGGTCGATTTACCTCCTTTTCATAGCGAACACTTTTTAAATCTAGTTTTTTTAACTTTTATATGTTTCCTTTGACAAAATAAACTTATTATTTTGAAGGGTGCTTAAAAATTTACTTTGGGTAAATTTTTCTGATAAGGTTCTTTTTTAAATTATTAGTGAAAATACTATATTTTAAGTCAAATCCATCTTTTAATCTAATTTATTTATATGATTATATTATCCTTTTAATGAGTTTTAAAGTGTAATTAGATTTAATTTTTATATTTTAATACATTTTTTTTAATTTAAATTAATTTAAAACATGAATTGGACATAAACAAATGTCAATCTTTTGGTCGTTTTTTCTTCTTAAAAGAAGGCTTTTTAGTTTTGACAACGAGAATTATTTTTATATTAATTTCTGAAACTTCTCTGCATTGAATATAAAAAAATGTATTTTCTATTTGAAATTAGGAGTTACAATTTCTGTAAATACTTAACGTTTATTTTTAGACATTATGTATAGTAACATCAGTAAATATTTTATTTACCATGGTTAAAAGGTAAATATGGTAAATATGGGAAAAATATTATAATAATAATATTAAATTATCCTAACTCATGTCCCAAACCTAATGGATGAGATATTTCAGACCATGTAAATCCATGGGTCGATTTGAGGACCCCATTGAGCAGTTTTTTTTAAATGTGTCATTTAACTGCTTTTAATTTAATGTTAAGAAAAATATAACATAAACATAAATATTTTATTAAAATAATTTTTATATGTAGTTATATAAGTAATATTTTAAACTATAAATAGTAATTAAAAATATAAAAAGATTTTATACATCATGATATTTTATTTTTAATTTTTAGGAATTAAAAAAATAAATTTAATTACGACACAATGACGATGTAGTGATTGCTTCATTAATAAAGGATTCAAATAGATGATATTATAAATGTTAAATTAAATATAATTTGGTTATTTTGTTGACATAAATGTATTATTTGGATGATATTAAGTGGCTATATTACTATTAATGATGTTTTAAGAATAAATAAAGTTGTTATGGATTTTTAAAAATGTCTTGTCATTAATATTGTCAGAATTGACATAATTCTTATTTTAAAATATCAAATACTTTATTAAATATTATAAATTTAAAAAATATTATATTGGTTAAATTTGTTATAATAAAACTAAAAATTAATTATTGATTCTTTAATTTTATATTTTTCATGTTTTGGTGACTATATTGATTCCCAATGTGTTAAATGCTTCATAATACGGTACAAGTAAAAAAGGGTTAAATAAAAAAGATAGGGATTATAAAAATATCCAAACCCCATATAATTGTTATTGGATGATTTTTCTAGACTTCTATTCACCTTTTCCTAGAAATAAATGAATTTGTACTCTTTTATAATCTAAATTAAATTTAAAATAAAATAATAATTCAAGATATTCATAAAGTACCCCTCTTCCCTCTTATAAAAGGACATCATCTCTAAACCTTACTCACACCTCTCAAGCCCCCTTTTCTCATACAAACTCTTCCCAAAAAAACTAAAAACATAACTCCTTAATCTTAGAATAATTATCCTAGGCCGAAGGCAATTTAAGAGATCCATTAGGCTCAAAATCAAAAGAAGATACCCGATTTGAGGTAACGTCTTGTCTGAAGTTCATTTACATTATTTTTTCTTCTCCACTCCATATGATATTATTATTCATTGTTTATATAACAAAAATAGAATCATTAGTATACATGTTTCTTTTTTAGAAGAAGGATTCAAACTTCACTTACACACACCTCTGTCTAATGGGTATAGAATAGACTATTTCTTTGGACAACAAACTACTACCTTACGAAATGATGATTGCTCAATATTCTCTTACCACCTCTTATGGTGTCCATTATGATGGAACTGTAATTATATATGATTTATATGATATTTATTTTATCTATATACTATTTTAATTCTCATTTATAACATACCTTTATGATTTTCATGTTGTATATATACGATAATTTCATTTGACGAAGTGTGGACTACCACCACCTCAAATTGATATAAATTGTTCATGTTGTACATGGAATATATAAACGATGGAATTAATGAAATTGTATGAAATATATAACATATATTATATACTATAATTATAATATACCTATGTATCATTTAGTTTTAATTTTTTTAAATATGATAAATAAATGACAGTAGCGTTCATGCATACGTATGACTTACCTTCTTCATGAACGGTGCATTTAATATTTTATATCCAAATGATATGGACTATTATAAATACATATATACATGATATATAAGATATATATGATATATAAAACATTAATATCAGTATGGATATAATGGAACTTTGACCACATTAACAATTTATAATTATAACAAGTACATTTTTGACTCAAGTACTGAACATCCACAAAATGTCCTATATGAACTCAAATAGTAAACAAATTTTAATATCAAGGTAATAAGTGATATAAATGAAATAATAAACTTGAAAAAAGTCCTTTATCAATTATAATTTAACTTATGTTTATTATTCAGAATATTAATGAATGAATGAGTCAAGTTAGACCCGAGGTAAAGGATTTTGCCTCAATCTCTTTTCTTTCAGGCATATTTTGATTTATACCTCACATGCTTTTATATGATGTATAGAACCATTTGAATTTTAATTTCATTCAAAGGGAATAGTTTTCTACATATCTTTTGACTAAATTTCAAAGGGAATGATTTTTTAACGTATGCAATGATAATGACCTTTTTACCGTTATGAGCGTTATTTGGTGCTTGGATTCCTTAATGAGATGTGATGTTTCTAAATGGAAAATAAATTCCATATACCCTTTTTATATATTTTGGTTTTGAGAATGGTTTTGAGATTTGATTTACTATTTCCAAATACTAAAATTATTTCATGGGATTTGAAATGAAATTTTATTATTGAAATGTAAATATTTGCAATCGTTAATGTATGGTGATTATAAAATAGTACTTTGACATTTGACGGTTGGTTACATGATAAACCAAATGACGAGTGGCTTCATGATAAACCAAATAAGGGTGTTTAAATTATAAATTCCAATGAATTGGGTATGGATGTCGGCCGTATGACTATTCAATTTATAAGAATGATTTGTGGAAGTCAACTATATTGTTATTCCATTTAAGTAAGATTATGTCACTTGATTACATTTTATATGTTATGTGTGCTTTATATGGGTTTTATGCTAATTTTATGGTTTCAGAAGTGTATTAAATGAGATTTTATTTAGTGAAGAGTATTTAATACTTCATAAAGGTGAAAAGAATTAATTTTGATAAAGTATTCATGGTTTATATGTTGTTTTGAAAAACTAATAGTTTTTCTTCTTGGTGTATCCCTTACTGAGGTTTTTATGCTCATATCATGATTTTGAAATGTTTTTCACATGACTTAATGTTGAATCGGGTCAAGGATGGGATCATGGAAAATTCATTCTATTTAAAACATGGATCTAAATAAGTTTCTTTTCTTTTATGAATTTTTATTTTAGGAAAAAATGGATACTGGGTTGATGTGTCTACATGTCATATTCAAGATGTTATGTATAACATATGACCTAATTCTTAAAATAACTAAAACTAAAAGGACCCTCTATGTGAATTATTAACATAATTCAAGATTATGTAATGTTCAAGGTTGTGGCCTCATAATAAGTAAGTTGATTTTGTAGTTACCCAAAATAAGTGTGAAGTCGACATTTTTGAATTTTAATTTTAGTAAATTGTTAGTTAAGAGGGTTCCTATTACATGTGAATAGGTGGTAAATGTATGATGGTTTAGTGGATTAAATTGAATAATAATTATTTAAATGTTATTTTGGGATTGAGAATTTCTAAGGATTTAGGGTCAATTTCATGAGTGTTTCTCAGGTGAGATATTTTGTATGGTATATTTCATGGTTCTGAAGATGTGATTTGCAACCTAAATAAATATCATTAATAGGATATATAGTTTTTTATGATATTTTATAATTAAATTAATTGGTAACTTGAATATATATTTGAGTTCAGGTAAATATTTTTATTAAATTACAAAAAATTTATTAAATGGATGAATTGACTCCATTACATAGGGAGAAGTTTAAGTTAATATAATGATGAGGATGAATATGGGTTAATGATTATCTGAATGAATAAATTATAAAATTATTTGAAATTAAATAAATTTTAGAATAAATCTAAATAATAATTAGCTGAATAATGATTAAATGATGTAATATGTAGGTGTTTTCTATGGAAGGGATAAGTGAACTTCTATGTTGATGATTGTAATGCATCAATATTGAAATTAATTGATTTTTATTTAGTTTTTTCTTCCATTTTACTATTATAATATTTATAACTACTTATCGATGATCATTATGATGGTATTGTTTCTGGTTTTCATACAATTGTGATACTTGGATCACATACCTTCATGATGATGCAGACTTGATTACTACATGTGGTGAAATATGAAATATTGTTGTGATAGATAAGTGGGAAGATGTGGTTATGATGAATTCATGGAGTGTGGGGACTGAGATAGTTGTAATGGATGAATGGGTTATAGGGTATGAGAATAATTTTGTGGATTCATGGGGTAAAATGTGTCATTTTGATATGATGATAAGTCAGATGGCGTGTAAGTGATTATTGTTCCTCTCCCAGCTTCCTAACCATTGTGTGAGGGATCCTCCTAATGAGTCATAATTATATTGATGAATGAATTATATTTGATAGGTATGTGTCATAATATTTCTTTTCTAGGTCCCCTTTCTATATTTATATATTTTTTTTCATTGGACCTTAATTGATACGTTCTATTGGAAATAATATAGATTCATAGATAGGGTTGAATAATGAAAACTATGGTAATTTGAGAAGTTGAGAATCACTATATTTTGATTATGGAAGTGTAATTTATATACAATCATTGTTGATGATGAAATATCAAATGATGAAGTGATTATATGTGATTTAAATGGTAATGGTAGATAGGATTTCACTCATCTATATTGATTAGGATTATTCTTATTTCCATCTTTACCTTTTTTAATTGTTCTACAATGTTTAATCCAATAACCTTGATTTTAATTAGATGAAATTTTGATTTGAAATATAATCCGACTTTGTAATCCTATATTCTCAACCCTATAAATAGTTCCTTGAGTAGTTTTGTGAGATAAATAAATGGAGAATAAGGGATACTATTGTTTAGGTAGATGAAGTATAGTTTAGGATCATGGTCATTCATTATCTTTGGTTTCATTTCTCAACATTTAAATAGTTATATCAATGATTGGGTAATGTGAAATATTCTAATTTTTAATGAGTGGATTTAATTGGTGGAACTTTTCTCTCTTAATAGATTATTAAAATAGGGAAATTCCTCCTTTAATTTTGTTAAATAAACTTTCTTCTAGTTTCCACGTTGTGGCATATAGGAGGGATGCTTCAGGGGTCATCCCCATATTCATTACCATACAATGAGGAGTAATAGGGGAGGGGTAAGGTTCATGAAATTTTTATATATAAAGAGAGAGTCTATAGAGATATAACTGATTAATAAAGGAGCAGGAAATGGGCTATCACCCATGGAATAACTTATATAAAGAGTAGATGATGGAATTCGTAAGGTTTTTTATGTCATATGAAGAGGTAATGATATTATACATGGAGGAATGATTAAAGTATCTTTTAAAGAGTTGATGTCACACATAGTGAATTATTTATCATATCATATTGTGGAGAAAAATTCCATGAGGTTTGAGATAAATTCATCTGATTAAAAAATTATAATGGTTGTGGGATAAATTCATTAAGGTAGAAATTTTATATGGATGAAAGAAAATCATTCAGGAGTAAAAATAACATTAGGTGATGAAAATCCTATAGATAGTGGGTGGGAAAGACATTGAGTTTTTAAAGTGACGATCTCTCTTAGATATTTTTTTGATTTACTAATGAGAAATTAATCTACATTTATTTTAAAATTTAATGTATGTTATATCATTTAATTTTCTAACAAACACATCAATAATATTAAAAATGGGTTTTAACATTTTTTTTATTTTAATGTTTGTTAACTAGTTACCTCTTTGTAAGATATATTGTAAATATGTTTTTATACATCAGTTATTTTAATTGATTTAAAAAACAACTTGTTCAATGGTTATAAAAATAACCGATGTTGAAAACCATCCTAAAATGAAAATTGAGGATCTTTCAACATTGGTTATAAAATAATTTGTTTAAAATATAATTTCTATGTGATTTATAAAAAAAATATTTGTTAAAAAATACAATACAAAAAATTATAATACAATAAAACTTTCATAAAAAATAATAAATTCCAATAATGAAACATCAAAAACAATTATATAATAACTATTTAACCCATGACTTTCTAATAATTAAAACAACTGTACAATTTTATAATTAAAATACAACATCTATATGACAATTATAAAGAGATAAAATATAACAGAATCAAATATATAAAGTAATCATCATATATGGATCATATATTATTTAGATCATTTCTACTGTATGTGTGGGGATCATAAAAAAATAAAAATTAAAAACAAAATATTCACCAATTACTCTCAATATAATTATATAATAAATAAAATAAAATCTAATAATAAAACCAAATCTAATCAAATGTTGTATCTTTCCCAGTAATAAATATTTCATACATTGACTTCATAACATAATACACAAACATGGTTTCTCATTGATGATGATGAAATTATATTTTAAAAGAAGTTATTAATTGAAAATGAAAATTTATATATTTGTTAAATTATAATTTTATAAAATAATTCACATTTATACAAACATAATAAATCTATTTCTTCTTCTTCTCACTGATTGAATATTGTTAATCCATTCCCTTTCTGAAAATGATAACTATGAAATAAATTAATTTTTTTATGAGAAATAAAAATCATGATAATAAATCCTAATCCTCTAATACTTATTTAATGTTTCATCACACACCAAAATATTTGGAGTATTAATATTTAGTGGTGTATTCATGTAGAAAATAAACACAAAACATCCAATAGCCAATAAAATAGAAAAATATAATGTGACTGGTTTTTTAATTAAGAAAATTTCACTATATAAAATATATGTTTCATACTCAGTTAATACTTGTATCCATGAAATAGTTTATTGTATCATTTTAAAATCTAGGTGAAATATATTCAATTCTTTCTTCATCCTACGCTATCATTTTTACAAGACATATAAATTGTGGGTCCAGGAAAACATACAGTAATGCTGTATCATAATGAGTAAAATTTGTATTGATACATCTAAAAAAAATCAATATATTATGAAAGTAAGGTCAAATTTATATAATTGAAATAAACATGATAATAAAAAAATATTGAAAAGTTGTGTATCACTAAGGGGAACAAAATATATATTATTATAATCTCGAAGATATATTTTTTAGAATTTTAGAGTTCTTAATCAGGAACAAAAATATCAGTATTAATTATAAACAAATAAATAGTCAAAAATTTAGATTTATATGATGATAACATAGAATTTTGTTTATAGAAAATAGAATTCAAAGCCAAAGGGTCGTCAATATATTGGTGCACTCAATATAACATTTGATAACCTTTAATTTACTCATAAGAAAAATATATTTAAATATTAAATCCAATTTATGACCAGTAATAAATAAAGGATATAAGCTATACATACATAAATGATAAGTTTTAAGAAAACTCTAGATATCTAAAGTAAAAAATTTATGACTCATTTTACCACTTTAGAAATCTCCTCAATATAAAATGGTACTATAGATGATGCATCTATAATATCATGTACCATTTCCCTATGATAAGAAATATCCATCAATTTATGATGCAAGAAAAATCCAATATAATGTATGATCTTATATTTAATAATGTAATACCAATGATGCTTCACATGTAGCTCATTGTAGATGATAAATTATGTAGGAGATAGTGGGTTGTGAGATATATTGGTGGAGGTGGAAGAGTCAGATATGAAGCCTTAAACTATATTTTAATTTCTGGAAACTGAGGCATTACTAAAATCTAATATTTTTCCCATCATCTAACCGATATTCTAAATAGTAAATATTAAAGCATTTATTTTTTCTTTTAATATATATTACCATAAATAATATTTAGAATTAAAAAAAAATTTCTAATTGATACACCTCCCTCATATCCTCATACGAAACCGAAGTGTATTTCATTCCTAATACTGTTGAAAAAATATCCTTCCCACCCTTTTCTATGAAGGTCTCATGAGTTTTATATTCTTCAAAGTCTTCATGAAAATAATCATATAACAAAAATTATTCGTAATTTATTTTTTTAATAAATATAATCCATGAATATTCATATATTGAATTTTATATTTGAAATGTATTTTCATTTTAAATTCCAAAAATATATAATTTGAATTTATTGTTTATTTAAATCCATCCACATCTTTACAAAAAATGATAAACTTCCATAATTAAATTATTTAGTGTCAAGTATATCATATTTCATAGAATGAGAAAAAACACCAAATATTACTAAAACATGACATGATAAATAAAATTATAATAAATAATTTTTTTAAAATTTCCTCCAATAGATGACAGAGTTATTTATAGTCCAAAAAATTCTAATTATAAATCATAATGTGGTATTTTAGTTTTTATTATTTTGAAATTATTATATTTCATGAAATTTGGTCCTCTAGGATTTCTATTAGCACAAAAATTGATGTATGTCCTCTTCTCCTTGATATGAAAATGTTCTAATTTAGTTAAATAAGTTCTATTGTGTTTATCAACCTTATAAGATTTACCTTTCCTTATATAAGTAGGGTGGCCTTATAAAAATAAATGAGTACACCCCTTAACTAAATTATGTGGGGGGGTCCTTCCTATAAGATTAAAATAACATACCAGTTTGATTTAACATGATCATATAAATACAATTAAAAAAATTTATACAATTATACAAATCAAAATATTACATATAAAATTAAATAACAATTGAAAATTATTCACACCATACTAAACTAAAAAATATTATGATATTTTTTAGAGTAGTTAAATAAAATGATAAAAAATGTTAACAAAATTTATGAGACATGAAACGCTAGATATATAAGAAAACAAAACAAAAGTAAAATACTATACAAATCAGTTGTTACATATAAAATTTAATAATACTTAAAAAATGAAAAAAAAGTATGATAAAATGGAAATTTTTTTTATCAATTTGTCTAGAGTTTAAATAAAATTATAATTGTTTTGGAAAGATTTATGAGTCATGAAATGATATAGATAAAAGAAAAAATATTAAGTAAAATAGTATAGAAACCCAAAAAATTTTTATATAATTTAAAATATTTGGAAAATGATACAAAAAATGCTAAACTAAACTCAATTCACACTTTGTCATATTATTAAATTATTTAAATAAAATAATGAACAAAACATTGACTACATTCATGAAACAAGAAATGATATAGACAAAAGAAAAAAAGAAAAATTAATATTTAAAATGATAAAAAAATTAAAAAAATTAATTTTTATAACCAATGAAATTTTGAGTTCTAAAAAAATAATTTATCATATGTTTTAAAATATGTTTCATAAATAGATAAAAAAAATTTAAATAATACATACCATATAAAAATTCTTTTAAAATATAAATAGAAAATAACTATACATTACCTTTAAGATTATTTCATTTTTAAAAGAATTTTTTCCAATGTTCTTCTTTCATGATCATTTTTTATAGAACAAACCATGTCTATGAAATGGATATCAATATTTTCTAGTATACATTACATGGAAGAGGAGATCTCACATAATTCAACATCTTCATTAACTTTTTCTTCACCAAAATATTATTTGTTTCCTTCAAAAATGGAAAACAACCACAACTTTTTTGAATCAAGAATATATAAATTTTGTTTGGAATGGGTTTCCATGTTGAAAGTGACAACTGCATTTTCCTATCATTTCATATTTAATAGTTTAATTATAAATTCACTATTTTAACACTCTTCTTACCAACAACCCATTTATAGTTGAATGTATGATCTCAAAATTTAAGGTAATTAATATACCATATAACATAATTAACTCTATAATATGGACTTAATGTCCTGATTTTTTTTTCACATGGAAAATGAATTTCTTCAGCGAATACCAATATATATCTATTTTAAACTCCACTTCTATTGTCCTAGACATTGGAATCAAATTAATATCCATTAATGTCATACCAAAACAATGTTATCAAATTTTAACGTCGGCCACCCACAGACCATCTCATCATTTTTATGCATCATATCTACCATGTGTGGGATCTTTAAACCATTTTATTTTTTTATTATTTACATCATTACCCTCATATATTTCATCCCTATGTAAATTTATTTTAAAACACTAAAATGTGATTTTATATATCATTGAGAATCATTTATTCTATTAAATATAAATAAATGTTCCTACAGTATTTGTTACATATGAGTGATTTTAAATTCACAGATCCCATTTCTATTAAAGCATTCTCATTCATGAATATATGTATGAAAAATAATTTACCCAACTATAAAAAAATATAATGTACAAAATTATGATAACTCCTTATAAATATACAACTAAATAATAGAGTCTTATAGTTAATATTGATTCTTAACAGACCAAATTAATATCTTTACTTTCCTTTCAAAATGATCCATCAATATAAGTGAAGTTCTCCCACTAAAAGGGGTGATGAGAGATACATTTTTAATCTCTCTATAAATAGCAAAGAGGCTGACCCAAGGGTCCTTGTCAAGGAAGCAGAGACTCCCATTCTAGGGATTATCCTAAAATAAATATTTTTATATTTGAATGTAGGAAATTAAAACATGCATACAAAATGATGAAAATCAGTGAAGTGGTGGGTGGAATGTAAATAGTGATCATGAACTGAAAAATAGAGAAAACAAGGCAAGAAAAAGTAAAAGGAAGTTATCAAGAATCCAAACCAAAACTATATTGTTCTAATATAAACTTTGTATTTTGAAAAAACAGAAGAACAAGACCATCAATATAAAAATCACTCAGTTCATATTCAATGGGTTCACCATAAAACTATATCATACAAAATGTTGAAAAACCATGAACATAATGACTTATATGACGTGAGATCTCTCCCCATGTAAAGGAAACACTCAATCAGGCCTCCCAACCCAATGTATATCCTACATTGAGGTGATATTGATTAGATCATAAAACACACAAACTTTCCCGTACATTTTTGTCAAGTAATCTAAAAAATAAGGGGTTAATCATAACGGGAAAAGGAGAGTAAATAAATTCCAATAAGTAGATCTGATTCCATACCTCAAATTAGAATAACAATCTTCCCAACGTGAAGAAAAAGAATAATGGCCAGATTGATGATTGGGTCATTTGGTAGAATTGAACTTCACTCTCTAGTTTTGATAATGATAATTATCCCTCCATCACTGATGTTTTGAAATCTAAACATATGGAAGAAGAATAACACGAATCTTTTATATATGAACCAGATCAAGAAATACATTAATAGAAGAAGATATTAGAGGGATTAGAGTTAGTTATTATATATAAGAAATTTTTCTCGTGCCCAGTAATTATAAATTATAGAGTTCAAAACATCTAAAAAGTCAAAAACTGAAACACAATGACATCCAAACTAACATGAATCAATATCTAATGGAATTTTATAATGTTCTCATAATTATCTTCAAGTGAGTTCTCTAGTGATCTGAGTGAGCTATTATTCATTAGCGAACTAATTCCCACATCATATCTAGCATCACAAGTATCATCATAGATTTACTTCCATGTTTCACACATTTATATTATATATTATTCTTTTTGTGGCATGGGGAATGATCTTTCAATAAATTGTTCTCCTCATATGTGGTGTTGCACCCCATCTAGTAACAACATATACTAGAATCATTCTATACAAACATTAATAACATTCATAATGTTCCACATGTATCTTCAACAGTTCCTAATTAAAAATTTATGTAATCATACCTATTTTACTATTATAAAATTCAATATCTTCTTATTCAAACACATGATGATTCAAGTTCTATACACCGATTCTAGAGTTATGGGCTCAGATGAGTTGGTCCAGTGGGTTTTAGTTGTTGGGATATGACTTGATCTTGGAAATAGGGAATTAAGTAGGGTAGTATTGAGATACTTATTTTATTTTATTTTAGAAAATTTTATTTTTATAGCTCATTTTTTAAAAAAATATTTATATATGTACTTCAAACAATTGTTTTCCCCTACACCCAATGAAGTTAAAAACATTTGGAGAGTTTGGGACACCAACCATCTTCAACAAGCTACAACTACAATTGACCAATCACCATTAAATAAAAAACATATAATTGAAACATACATTGTAATAAAACTTTATCTAAAATGAGACATCATGAATTTTGAGACTCCTCTTGTATAATCAATATATTATCTTATTCTTTAGAGTCAGTATTGTTTCAATCCAGAAAAATATGTTTTAACCCATCTTGAATTAAATACATTGGTAATTCCCAAATCATTATCGATAATAGAAATCTCGATATATTCCTAAAAAACATCAAACATTGTAAAGATAAAATAACCCTCATCTTTTGTGCATTAACATCAAAATTGGATATTTGATTATCCAATTTCTAATTAAATTATTTTCTTCTAGATATATGATCAATATTTTTGAGTTTTTAGTTACAAAACTATTAATCTTAAGTTATATTGTATCGATCCTTGGTCAATTATTCTGCAACATCAGTTTTCGCAACATTTACCAATTGCACATACATGGTCACTTCGATCTACTCCTATACATGGAACAAAAAATTAATCTTCAATATAATTGCATATTTCAACACTCAATGAGATTCCTTCATCTTTTCACAATTTAATTTCAACTACCAATAGTATATTAAATTCCATATATGAATTCCCATTAAAGGGTGATTGGGAATAAAATCAGAAATAATGAATGGATTATATCCCGTAGAAGTATGTAATTAATAGAAAAAGAAATTTATTCTCATGAAAGCAATGGGGTTCGAATAAACGATGTTCTCTATAGAAAGATCATAAATTTCAGTCCAAAGAAGGGTGCCCAATTGATTTCCCCATTATAAATTTATGGTTAGCCATTGAATATTGTCTAATAGATTCATATCTAGTCACAGAAGGTCCATAAATCTTATGGAACTTTTCATAAGAAAATAATAATATCTTCTTATGGAAGCATGTAACCAATGATCATTCAATCTTATAAAAAAATATTGCCTTTTTTCAAATTCCATTTTTAATAAAAAAAATTCCTAAATCAAATAGATATTATAATTAAGAGAATGAAAAATTTATTAATGAAAAACTACATCTTCAAAAACTAAATTTTGAGATTAAATTTCAGTGTGAATATTTTCAACAAAAAATTATTATACTTAAAAAATAAAATGGGGTGACTAGAATAATTAATTCAAGAGATTCAAAATTATCAAAATTATCTATTTATTTTTCCTTATAGATAAAAAAATAATTATTGTAGAAATATTTAGAACATCATGAATAGGAAATTTGTTTATTAAATAACCTGAATATAACAAAATAGGGTTAGGATCCAGGCTGTGTCCCTTTCTTATGAATTTATTTGAAAAAAGAAAAGGTAATAGAACATGGGGGATTAAAAATATTATAATGAAAAACACCATGAACATATAGATGAATAAGACATGAAAAACAAAGATGGAATGACAAAAGATGATAAAAATGGGGCCTCTAAAATTTATCTCTTGATCATAGAATCAGATACATGATTGACCTCCATATAGATAGGAGTAACATATAGATAATGATGTTCAATAATATTAAGGGATTAAATCCAATATTGAAGTATCATCAAATAGTCATCCATAGACCTCATATTCAAACTACGCACCACTGTTGTAGAGTCATATTACAACCATATATGTCTCCATCCATGCCGGACAACATACTTGATAGCTTTAATCATCTCTCCTAGATCAGATTTAATGTAAGAGCCTATAATAGTATAGTTATAGAAACAACCATTAATGAATCCCCACTTGGTGACGAAGACACTACCATATCCCAAAGGTCCTGGGGAACCTGACGCCTCTAAAATCACATTCACTTTCATCAAGAATGATATTTGTGGAATCCATATAATATATTGCAACATTAGATATTTTTGGAACCTTCCAAAAAAACTGAGAGTTTTTAGAATAATAATATTAGAGAGTTCATTATTCATAGCACTGATTTTGATTATGGAGGCTTCTATAATCTCTATGTATATAGTATTCAACCCAACCTAAAAATATGACCTATGATTCTCAATGGAAAGGTCATTTCATGCCTTCCAAATATAAGAAAATATAATAGCCACAAAAATGATAAAAAAAGAATGGATTAGATCGATCTAGACAGAATTGATGATAGAATCCATGAATCCACAAAATATATCCATATTCGTATTAACACCAATGAATTCCTGAATATGCTGATAGATCCTATAGGAAAATATTTAGAAAATGAATAAATAGAAATTTTATTCATCAACTAGCAAGAATATATATCTTGAAAAATTCATGGTAGGGGTCTATTTTGTAAAGAAGACATTATACTATATGTATTCACCTCTAGGTTCTCCAAATCAATAATAAAAATGGGGAGATATAAAGTGTTTTTGATCATTTGTAGTGATATTTGAATAGTACTTCTTCCATCACACATGTAACTATAATATTCTCTAGAAGTGAAATATATAGAGGATCAAGTAGCCTATATTAGAGTATCCTAGTCACTAAAGTGGTAAATCTAAAATTCCACTCCGATTTGAGTGGAGAGACAACCCTATAGATCATTGTTTTGTTAAGAAACATATAAAGAGAATTTCTCCCTGATAAGAGGTAGATCCATTATTTTACAAATGGTACCTTCTTAATAATGTATACTCCATAGATTCATATTATATTTCTTACAGACCAACCATTTTCAGTTGTTATTTAGTTCATGGTAAGCATGTTTAACAGCATGCCAAATAGAAGAGGTGACATATTTAGAATACCAATTATGTAGGTTTGAGAGAAGTCGATGAGAGATAAATACAGCGATATTTCCCAAGAAGTCAATAAGTCCCTACAGAATTTACTTAGGAGTGGATCATAGTAAAATTTTAGATCATTAATTTCCATAACCCCAAGTTCAGTGGGTTTAATGTAATCTTTCTAAGGAATAATTATTATTTTATTTTCATGAATGGATTCATTCAAAACATAGTTTATAAATATGGAAAGAAGGTCCTTGATGAGAGTTATGAGACATATAAAATTAGATAAAGCATAGGAAAACCATGAATTGAAAACTTATTTCAAAGAGAATTTTATCTATACACAAGACATTAATTTCTGTTTCTTGGTTTCAATTTGGACAATAAATATAGAGTATATTCTTTCTTGGTAACATATTTTATCCTTTCCTCAGATTAGGGTCACCCAAAGATAACTGAAAATAAGGGCCTCATTCTTTACTCCAAGATTCCTAGAAATCTATATCTACAAGGAGATAATAATTCCATTACCATAATCAAAAAAATATTCATTCTATCTTATTAATTTTCCATAAATTTTCTTTTAATGAGTGATTTTTTATTTTCAATATATTTTCAATTTATCATTTTTGGAATATAGAAAATTTTCATCTGCATAAAAATGGTGGGAATGGGTGATGGAATCCCTACTAGACTTAATTTTACTATATAATCTATCTTGAAAAATATCAATCTGGCATGCACTCAGATAGTATATAGATATGGAAAATTAGAGGCTAGAAAGAGGGTCCCCTTGTCAAAATTCTATAGAGCATTGGAAATATTCAATGGGTGACCCATTAATGAGAATGGATAGTTTGAAAATATGAAGGATTTTGTCAACCAAGTTAATTAAGGAATCAGTGATGAAATGCTTTTTGAGAATTGAAAAAATAAATCTTGATTTTATTATATTAAAGGCCTTAGAAATATCCAGTTTGAGGTAAAATATCCAATCCTTAGCCATCTTCTTCATTATGATGGTGCATTCAGTTGCAGTAATGAGATAATTATAAATGCTCTTATAAGGGAAAAAGCAATTTAACTAGAGGTTATCATATATATATATATATATATAAATGTGTCCCAACCTTATGGAAATGATCTTGCTGATGATTTTTGGAAATATGTTCCCTATCGAAAATGGCCTAAAATCCTTCATATCAAAATCATTTTTTTTTTGGAACAAAAGTAATCAAAAATGCATCGAGACTATAGGTAATAAATTCATGATTTAAGAACTCTCTCACAACATTGATGAACTCAGGAAATTTTTTTTTTGAATTGAACATGAATAATTAATAGTAAACCCATCCCAACCATCCATAATATCAATGTTTAGAGAGAAGAGGGAAATGTTTATTTACTTCATTATAGGGGCTTCAACAAGAGTCATATTTTTCTATGTATCAAAATATAGTTCAGTTTTATCAATAATTTTATGTATGTAATCATCCCTTCTATTTGAGCATAAACATTCAATGTATTTAACTATAATATTAGAAATATCATGAACTAAACTAAATAAAGACCCATTAATGTGAAGCGTAGTAAATACTCTTAGAACCTTCTTCTCCATGTATAGGAACTGAAAGAACTTTCAGTTTCTATCATATTCTTGTATCCATTTGACATTATATTGGTTTCAGACAAACCATTCTTAAAGTATAAGAAGTTAATAAAGATGGGAAAGGGCCCGAATTTCATCTTTAGAAGGGACTTAGTTATTCTAAAATTCATTTTTTACATTGAAAGAGATGGTGTGCATCAACATTAATTAAATTGTCCAAAGTTCATAAAGGCGTATTTCTCTATTCCATAACCATATTTTTAACATTTTCCAAATTGATTGAATTTAAGTGGTATTCTAGAAGAATGAATCATTTAAACATTTGAGACCACTTCTCTACATCTATGAATAATAATACATGCATTGTTGAACATTAAGGGAAGGGGTGATGACCATACATTGGATGTAAAAAATTCGCCAATACAGGGTTATGATCAGAATGACACTTAGCATAAATATTGAGAGCATCATTTCATTCATAAATATGAATATGATTCCTGTCTAACTCGATGGATTATCTCCTATTAACATTATCCCTTATCTATGTTTAGTCACATCTAATAATTGGGAACTTATCCAAATTGTATCAATCAATGAAATAATAGAAACCAAAAGCTTCTAATCTATTGAAGTGTGTACCAGTTTTTTTACCATGTATAATAATAGTGTAGAAATCACACAAAATAACCAAAATATTAGATACCCAATCATAAATAATTTGAAAATATTTCAAGGGATCCTTTATTTTGATTTTGAAATTAGAGGAATATATAAAGGAAAAGGTGATAAAAACTCCTTGAAATCCAATATCAAATGAGACAACCTGATCATTATGGATATATAAATGTGGGAAAATTTTGTCATTCATAAGAACCCATAGAGTTTAAACAATTTTATAATTATAATTTTGTGAAAAAATAATAACATATATAATCCCATTTGAAGGCATTCCATTTTAAAAAAATTCCTTCTTTAGCAATACCAATGACCAGAGGTTTAGTGGTCACAATGAAATTTCTCAAGGTTGTGACCGTGGGAGAATTCCCATGTCCTTGAAAATTACAAAAGTGTAACTTAATTTTTAATTCGTGTTTCTCATTTAGTTTGAGGCCCTCCATTATTTGGTAATTCTAATATGTTTACTCTCCAGTCCCTTTACCTTTCGCATTACCGATCCTTTATTCCAATCATTCATCATCTTATTGGGGGGCTTAGGGGGTCCATAGAGAGGGGAATAATATCACTATTATCATACCATAATCATCCAATAATTGTGGGGAATTGATTAAGAGAGTGATAAAATACCATATATGAATCATGATGTATCTTCTCCTGGAATTGATTCCCATTGGGAATTAAGAAAATGGATCTTCTATCTCATGTTGATGGGGAATGTTTTCAGTTAGCGAGCCAAAAATTATGTCTCTATGATTTTTGAGATATCCCTATGTATCATCAAGTGTATCAAAACCATAATATGTTTGCATATTAGAGTATACAACACCCTCTTCAGATGACATTGTATACATGTTCCGAGGTTCCCTAAGATTAGGTGAGATATGGTGGGACTACACCTAATCACAATCATAAACTTATTTGTTCATCCCATTACCTCCAACAAAAGGCCTCTACAACACAAGATTTTCCTTTTCCATAGGGAAAAATATAGTTAATCCCACTCCAAGTATTAAATTTTCATGGTTAAAATGATAAAGTGACTATTGATGCTCCATAGGAATTTTGTTTTCACCAATTAACATTCCAAAATTAGATTTAGTCAATGCATTTGGATTTCCATTATCCTGTGTGACATTAAAATGAAGAAGGGTAGTTGGAACAGAAATCTACACTTTTTATGGTTATATAATGTCTAATCATGAACCAGGTTCATAGAGTCATGCATAATATACTCCTTATCCAGCATTATGTCAGAAACCCATATGATAAGGGAAACATCAACCATCTTAAGCTAATCCTCTGTAGGAAGAATAAAATCCACCCTGTCATCTAATGATGCACCCATTCCATGCGTGTGGGGGTCAGAGACACCCCTAAATATAATAGAGTACATCCATTTCTACCATCATTAGGTGAGTGTCAATTTTTTGAGGGCTAAGGGCCTTTGCATCTACCACCATCTCAATAAGTCCAACAAGGGAAACCACTTCTTTGGCCAAATCAATGTCCATCCACAGAGGACCTAATACATTTACATACAAGGTCTTGCGAGGGAAACCATATTTCACCAACTCATTCTAGGGATGCTTGACAAGATAGGTCCCTATAAATCATTTAATCTAGTAGTAGTATATGCATTTCCTTTACATTTCTCTGTTTCCCATAAACCAGAGGTCTCATCATGGACCATGGGATTTTATAGGTTAAAATTCTTAGACCAATTTTATTCATAATATATGTGAGTAAATAAACATTAGTCTATATAGAATTTGGGTTTCCTTTAATATATGATTTCCAACATAATACTGTCATCCCTTCTGGTGAGGCTCACCTCATCCACCAATGTTGTATACATATCAAATTCCACCAAGAAACTATCAAAGTTTCCAAACCTTGGATTACCCTTTATTATGTTGACTCTAATCAGATTTAAAAATAAGGAAGTAATACACCATAAAATCTGTGGATTATAATATAACCAGTTGGTGAAATGATTCCCTATTTGCGTGTGAATATTACTCACATCAATAGGATGAAAATTATGATCCTATTCCTATATAATAAAAGTTATAGGTCTTAGCAGAGTAGAGACAAAACTCCATACATTCCACTTCATCTCATCATATGGAAAGAAAATGTGGAAGGTCCCTCTTCCAATGTCAGTAATCCACCAATATACAATGTGACAAAACATATCAATTATATTTATAGGATCGTTGATTCTCCAGATCTTATGACCCTTCAGATTCAAGACTCATGCAATTAACGAGAATTCGAATAAATTAATACCTTCCTAAATAGATTCTTGTTTGGATGACAATTGCACAATTTTTTTTTCTTGATGATTCTAACTAAAGTAGTATAAAAATCAGATAATGAAAAGGTCTACAAAGATCTGAAACCCATGAAAAAGTTTTTGTTTGTTTTGTAAGACTCTAAGGGAATCAAATCATTTTATGATAGAATATTTGGTGGTACACAAAGATAGAATATATCTTTATTCCCAATAATATCATGCTGAACTAAGACTAGATCTTATGTATAATACTTATATTTCCCTTATACAATCCATGCTTTTTTTGTGAGAAGGAAAAAAGAGTACATTGATTATACTAGAAGGTAGAATGATGTGACATTAATTTTCCATGGAAAATGATTTTGATATTTGCTGAGCTTATCAATGAATTTATTTTCACCAGAGCCTTCCTAGATTCAAATATACATGCTAGAGATAAAGAGGTTGGAGATTTATCTGTCATTGAATATTTAATGCCTCCTATATAAAATGAACTCACCACCTTATATCAATTTAAATTCAAGTTCTATTGATTAAATTAATGGAATGACATATTTACGTGGAATGAAAGTCTAAAAAGAATAACTTTTAGTAATTGATCTCCCATATGTTACTTAAACATGATTCACACTTTCTAATTCATAAATAGAATTAAATTATTTTTTTATAAGTGATTTTACATTCATAAGTAGGGTTAAATATTATCTTCACCTTGATGAGTTCAGTTTTTTATGAATAGACACTTTATGTTATTTTATTTTATAAAATTATTTTCAAGGTAATTAATATATTTAAAATATATTTTTTATAGCCTAATATCATAGATATTCACTATAGGATCCCGATTTAATATTTTACTCTTATGTAAAATAATATATATAACTATCTTTTTATTTTTCCCCTTTATGTATGATTTTTGGAAAATGTTGAGCTTTTAGGTTCAAGTTCACACATAATGTTTCCTAAAGTTATAATTCCAATTAAATAATTATTTATCCTATGAAACTCCTATTCCTAGTTGAAAAATTGAATTTCTATAAAAATATTGGGTAACAATACCAAAATATCATACATATACAACAATTTTATACTCATTTTCAACATAAATAACATCATGTAATTATACATTAGTCGGGATAAAATTTTAAAGAAATTAATTTCTCAAAGTCCCTAATGTATTGACTTTTTTAATCTTTTTAATTTTTTGTGAAATTCATGATACAAATAAGTCACCAAAGAAAAATTAAACACATTGAAATAACTGTATTTCACATACCTAAAACCCAACATTTTCCCCAATGTTTAATCCTAATGTGTGAGAATAATAAATGAATTTTTGATTAAGTAAGGCTTTCAATTGAGAAGTTTACAATGTGTTTGAAGTGTTACAAGAGTAGTCATGGAATAATTTCCAAATCAATTCGAATGAACATTACATATTTAGAAAATTTCATTCTTTTTATTTTACAAACAAACACAAGAATTTTCAACAAATAATAGATAAGTAGAATAGTAATAATTTTTCATAATAACAATATATTGAACCCAAAACCATTTTAAATGGTTATATATATATTTTTATAGATGGTTAAATTTTATTTGCAATACTCATATACCATCAAGTTAGAAACATAATAATAGTCATATTCATTGAATTAAATTCAAATAAACCTAAAAATATCCCCACACATAGTTCTTAAAAGTATTCATAAATCACTTTATTAGAACAATACTTCCCTAGCATATAAGCTTCCAATTTTTTTCTTATCAAAATGAATAATCCAACCTATTACATTTATAATGATCACTCAGTATATTTTTTCATCCCCTAAAAAGTTAAAATAGACAATGATTATAATTAAATAGATAATTCTCAAAGTTAAAAGAATCCAATGTTAAAGAGAAGAAGGCGTAATCATGATTTTATCCAATTTTTTGCATGCATTGTTCTTAAAATTTTAAATGATTATATAGTATATAGTTATCTTGAACATTGTTGTAGGTTGAAGAGTAATTCTCACTATTATGTTGGCAACCTATCTAGTAATAGTATTCACTATAAAATTATTCCCCTACAATTAAAAACATAAAAACATAACAAGATAAGTACACTAATATAGGAACCAAATATTATAATCATTTGATAAACCCCCAATGAGCGCTATATTTATAATATTCTCTACCGGACCATTTTTGGGTTAACCGCAATTTTTTTGGAGATTTTTTATTCACACTTATAAACCACCCAATTATCTTGTTCCGATCTTTAGTTATTTAAAAAATGTGGAGTAATACCTTTAAAAATTCATTTCATTCACCGTATATATAATTTTGACTTTTATTGTAGAGTGGGAAGGGAAAAAATGTAGGGTTACCAACATTCATCTTTAACTCGCGGATAAGTGTGTACATGTTGGGAAAATGAACTATAGGATGATAAATTTATTATGGTTTTGTTAAAAAAATTATATCTTCTTTGAAAATAAAAAATTTATCATCCCAAACTTCTGATATTTTCCACATCTCTAACTTACATTTTTTAATGGTCAACAGCTCATAGAAATAAATTTTCAATAAACATTAGGAGTTTCAAAAATTTATTACTAGGTTTATATTTTTCCAAACTCTCCAGGATATCACATATTTAAGCTGACTTAACATAATAAAAAAGATATAAGAAACATCATAATCTGTTTAAAAATTTCAGAATAAATTTAAATCAAATTTTCTTCAAAATAATTAATAAGTTTCTAAATATATGTAGCATTATTTTGTTTCAGAATAGAAAATGCTCCGGGATATAATCTTGGGTCAGAGGTTAGGTAGTCATCCCTCTTCAACCGCTCTTATAAATACACCACTATAGGTTGACTATCTTCTATGGAAAAGGAAAATGCCTCTTCAGCTGGTTTATAGTTTTCAATTGTGGAAAATCATTATGAAATATAATAAATTTTACATAATTATAATGCACATTGAAAATAATTTTTTCTTCAGAAATTATTTTAAACTCATAAATTATGGTAAATATCATATCCTTCCATACTCTAAATCATGTATTATAATGTGTTTCTTTCTTTCATCTATTATTTATTTTATCTTCCTGAAATTATAAAGTAAGTTCAACATAATGTTTTTGGATTAGTTCCATATTCTTTCGGTCTTCTTGAGAAGGTTTTTTAGTCCCATGTATGCTCATAATTCTTCTAATAGTTAATAAATAGTTCTTGGATGGTGGATTCCCCTTTTGATCCTATTTGGATTTGTTTAACCATTTCAAAAACATTAGCATTGTTTTATGTGAAAAAACCCATTCAGTATCTCAAATATCATAATATTTTTTTCAAAAAATATTGAAATAATGAAATATAGTAAAAAATTTGTTTCACATGGAAGCATTCTGATAATTAAATTGAATCATAAACATCAGTGTCCTTCACATTTGAAAATAGTTAATATAATAATAGAAAAGTGAGAAATAACTCGAAAAAAACATGTATTCCTTAGTAACATATCCAAAATTTGACAAACACCCACCATAAAAATAATTTAGAGATGAATTAACAATATAGCTAGATATAGTATAAAGGATAATCCTTAGGTCGAGCAGAAGGAAATAATTTCACTAATTATATGCACTCTACAAAATATTTTTTGGAGTTTTTATATTTGAATGTATGAAATGAAAACATGTAGGCTAAGTGATTCCAATAATGTAGTCATTAGGTTTAATGGAAATATTTAAAAATATTTATAAATAAGTAAAAATAAATAAAAAAAAGGATGAGGATATTATTATGAAACAAGCCCATAACTAGGATGATACACTCGCAACTGTCGATCGTAGATATTTTGAAAAAAAAACCACCAGTATAAAACTCAATTAGGGCATGGTCAATGAAACAAACATGATCCTATTTCCAAAACAAAATTTAATTCACATGTACATAATGACATATAGTAGATAAGAGATCCCCAAAAATGAACGAATCACTCATTCAAACAACCCCAACCCAAAATATCTCATAGATGGGAGTCATAATTGTGAGATCATCGAACAAACAACCACACTAAGAAAATTTTTCATGTAATATACGAAAATAAGTGGATATGGATCAATGGATAAGGGGAGGAAAAAACTACTTGTGAGCATGTTTGATGCCACATCTCTACATTCCAAATAAACATTCCAAAATTGAAGGAGAATATTGATGATCAGCTTGATGATGTGGTATTTTGGAAACATATAACTTCAACCCCTTGTTATTATGATATATATTATCCCTAAATCATTGAAGGTTTAAGGTAAAAACATAGGGAAGAATAAAAAACTGAAACATTTATTTAATCAATGGATATATAGTTACACTAATAGAATTGGGGAGGAGAATGATTAGAGTTAGTTCATATATCTAGGGAATTTATCATTTGTCCAATAATGAGGAATTGCAGAGTTCAGTCCAACCAATTAATAAAAAATAAAACCCAAGGACATAATAAATAACATGAAGTGACATACATATGGAATTATCATAGGTTCCCTTCATCATCTTCTATGAGTGTCCCTAGTAACTATAACTAGTTATTCTTCATTAGTGCGTTAATTCCCACATCAAATCCAGGATCACTAGCATTTTCAAATATTTTCTTCAATGAGTATTTCCTTCATTATACATATTTTACATTGTGTTAATTGTGTGATTATCTATAAAATATTTTCTCCTCACACATGGGACTTATCCCTCATATACTGTCTTTATCTGCTCCGCACACTCATTCAATATTTTAACACCCACCATAGCCTTACCCAATCATACTCAATACATCCTAATTAAATATTTCTCTGATCATTACTATTGAATTCATTGATTATATTTGCTCCAATTGTAAATAAATATTAAAAATATGAGTTCTATAAACATAGGATAGAGTTGTGGGCTCATATGATATAGTGCAGTGGGTCTTAATTTCTAGGGTTGTATTGAAGCCTTGATCTAGTGAATTAAGAAGAGTAAGTTAGAGTTTCTTTCCTTTCTTAAATTTCTATGATTTAGAATTTAAGTTCTCATTTTTCTAAATCATATTTGGAGATTTACTTCAAACATTTGGCACTCCCCAATGCCTGATTGAGAAGACACCCCTAGGGTAATTGATACCCCCACCATTTTATCAAGATGCACTTACATATAGAAAAGTAACCAAAAACAACAACATATCCTTGTCATATTATTATTCATAATGTTTTTTCAAATGAGGGTCATTTTATAGTTCAACACCCCTCTTCGATGACCATATGTTCATATTATTATTCAGTTTCTCCATGGTTTAAATCCATATAAAACACTTGTAGACTTGTTATATTTCCACACATAATTAATTCCCAATTCATCCTTGACATAAGTGGGCTCAAGATATTCCTCAAAAACATCGAACTAGGTAATGAAGTGATCAAACTATTAATTTATGTTCAATATAAAATTTTTATTAGGAAATATAATTTGTGGTAATCAATGATTTTCATATAAATTGATGTCTAACATGCTCGATTATGGATTTTATCTATTGTTTTTCTACAGTTACACAATATTTACAATTTTTCTAATCATATTTTTCTTTCAAACATAATTGAATAATTAAAAATGCATATTAACTTTGATTTTCATTTTTAGAATGAAAAAACTTCATCTTCAATAAGATTCCTATTTTTGAAAACATTATAGATTATTTTGGTTTGGAACATGTTCATTTTTTTATGTGAAAGAAGATTTATAAAAATAGAAGAATCCCCTATAAATGTTTCTTGGGTATAAAATAAAGAATTTTCCTGGATGATTTCATATGGAATCATGGAACATATAACACCAAAAAGTTAAAAATGATTATCATTTTATTCCATATCATATATGACACAAAATAAAAATCTTAAATAACCCATGAAATATATTTATTTAAATTTCATCTCCAGGATATTTTGTGTAACATGAAACCCCGATTCTAAAGGAACCATTATATATTATACTATTATAACAATGAATTTAAATTAGTATGTATTAATAATAAAAACTAAATTATGATTATCTATTGATAATATGTAAAATTAAAATCATTTAAAAGAACCGTTTTCGGAAACACTATATTTTTTTATCAAGGACGGTTTAGTAACGATTTACGCACAAAAATTAATATATTTTTTTTACCAATTTTAGAAAACTTTTATGATAAAATAAACTTATGTTTTGAAATTTTTATTTGAGAATTATCATTGAGTTCATTTTTGGGTTTTTTCTGAAAAGATTCATTTCTGCATTAAAAGAGAAAAATACTTCTTTTTATTGAAAAATTTCTTTTTTATTTAAATAATTTAAAAATATATATTTTATTTTAAATTTTTTCAATGAAAAATTGTAACAACCCACGGTTTTGTTGTACATTATCTCTCTAAAGTAATTCAATAGCTTGCACCTCACACCACACTGAGTTCAAGGGCACGACGACATACCAAACTAGAAGTTCAAAAGCAGTTAAGAATAGTATTAACTGAATTTTGAATTTTATATATTCCATATAATTTTAACATCCATATTATGTGTTTCTTAGACATAATATAAGAAAAAATTAATTTTTTTTCAAAAAAAGGAAGCATTTATAAAAAATTTCAAATTTACCACCTTTTAATGGAGAACGCTTCTTAAATCCAATATTTGACACTTATATATATATATATTCAATTTGACAAAATAAACTTCTTATTTAGAATCAGTACATAAAAATATAGTCATGATAAATTTTTGGCATTTTTTGATAACTTTCATATATGGTTGAATAGTGAAAAATACTAAATTTTAATTGAATTTTTTTAATCAAAATAATTTATAGTGTTAAATTTTACATTTTAAATGTTTTGAAGTAAAATTAGTTTATATTTTCACCATTTAATCCAATGTTGGTCAATGGGATTAATTTCACTTTTGAAATTTTACATAAACTAGTGGCAATCTTTAAATAGTAATTGTTTCTTAATAACACGCAATTTGTTTTGACATCGGGAATTAATTTTAAATTAATTAATAAAAATTCTATGTTTTTAATGTGGTAAAATAGACATAATTTATGAATTCAAAATATCAAATATATATTAGGCTAAAGTTTTTGTATTTTTCTGAAAAACATAAATTTTTTATGAATAGTAAAACCACTTAGTATTAGTTAAAAAAACTGACTTTTTCATTTAAATGAAATATTACCGCTTCTATGAATTGAATTTTGGAAATATGAAATACATGGTTCTTGTTAGTAAGTAAAATTTGGTTCAATAGAAAGAAAATAATTTTGGTGAACAGTAACTTTTGACTTGTTTTCCGCAGTTTAAGGTTAATAGGGTAATTCAAGGTATAAAGATATTATAATAAAACAAAATCACCTTAACAAATTTCCTAACCTTATTGTATGAGTCTTGGACGACCATTGGCATCGTTGGGTCGATTTTGTGACTTCATGGAGCCACATAAGAATGGTAATGAAACTTTATTTTAATTCACTTAATGTAAAGATGAAAATGACATTAACAAATATAAGTTAGTATATCCATATTTACATAGGGTTATATAAGTCATCTATTCATCTATAAATATTAATTGGAATGATAATATGATTTTCTACATTATGGTATTTTTTTAATTTTTAGACATCAAATATATTAAATTATCTATGACCTAATGATGGTGTAGTATTTACATCATTAAAAAATGATTTAAATGAATAAGAGTATTGATATTAAAACAATATCCAAAACCATTAGAATTATTATAGGATGATTTTATTTCAAACATGATTCATCTTATATTAGACATTAATGAGTGTTTTACCTTTTTAAACTGAAGATAAGTCAATAGTAAAATAACATTTTCAAACATTCTTAAAGAGCCCCTCCTCTCCCTTATAGAAGGACACCCTTCTAACCCATTCCTCAAAAATATCAAGCCCCTTGGCTCATCCAAATCATTAACAAATAATTTTTCAGGATCCCTCACTTCCACCTTGATTACTTCCCTTAGGAATAAGTCACATTAATAAGTCCTTTTTGTTCAAACCAAATAGAGTTACCCAAATTAAAGGTAATGGTTTCTCTTAACATCTTTTCATTTATTTTACTTCTCAAACCCCTAAAATCTTATTATTCAATTATTTTATAACAAAAACAGTATCCCTAATATACTAGGATTTTTATGATATGTATTCACACTACACATACACACACCTCCTTGTAATGGGTAAAGAACATACTGTTTCTGTGGATGGAAAACTAACGCGCCATTAAACGATGATTATTCAATTATCTCATATTGCCACTCATGGTGTCCATTAAGAGGGAACTTTATTTATATATGATATATATTATGTTTATGTTTTCTTTATTCTTCTGTATTTTCCATTTATATCATACCTTTATGGTTTCCATTATTGGTAAAACACGATAATTTCATTTGAGGAAGTGCGGACTACCGGCCTCTTAAAGTGATATGACTCGTTAATGCCTTATGTGGGACATATAAAAGATGGAGTTAATGATATTATATATGATATTATTATGGAATTATAATACACCTATTTACCTTTATGTTTCAATTCCATCAAAATACTAAATATAAATGAAAGTATCGTTGATGTGTACATACGACTTACCGTCTCTATGAACAGTGCATTTTATTTCTTATCTTCATATGTTATGTATTGTTATAAATAAAAATATATACTAGATATAATATATATATATATATATATGATATCTAAATCATGTCTATCATTCTGGATAAAATGGTCTTTTTACTATAAGTAAAAATTGTAATTATAACAATTTCATTTTTGACTCCAGTTTCAAACATCGATAAAATATCCAATATAAACTCAAATAATTAACCAATTGTTAAATCAAAGTAAAAGTGATATAAAAGGAACAATAAACATGAATAATTTTCTTAATCAAGTAAAAATTAACTTACATTTATTATTTAGGAATAACAAGGAACATACAAGACAAGTCAGACTTGAGGTAAGGGGTTTCTTTTCTAATTTTTCATTCTGCGAGATTTCCATTGTTCACCATGTTTTTATTGCATGTGGTGTTTTGTGTACTACCATTTGATATATATTATCATGATTCCCTATATATTCAGGGTATTTTGTGATTAATTTGGTTGTTATTAACATTGGCGCACATGACTCGATCGATTACAATGGCGTAAGGGGTTTTCATATCAATTTTTATATCGGTGAGATTCATGCTATATTGGACACTATTTTATTTTGTGTGGTGTATGTAATGCCCACGATTTTATTCTTGGTGTAATATAATTTAATTTATTATTATATACATCTTAATTGTATGATCTTTCTTTCATGGTGTGTATGTTTTATATGTTACCAAATCGGTAAGAGAATTTCAAATTTCAATTTCAACTCATTAGGATTTACGCATAATTCATTGATTATTTTACACCATTATTATGTGTGAAATCACTATTTATTATTTATGTAGTAATTTAAAATTCTCTTTGTCCAGATATACATTTGATACACATAATCAAACCATTTAGAAATTATCAAGTCATGGATATGAACATGATAAGAGTAATCAGAACTCAATTTCATTTCATTGAGTTAAACATCAAAGTCATTAGTATTATTGTTATAAGAATATGTTTGAATGTACTATGATTTATTTACAAAGAATATCCCATCATATTGAGTGTATTTATATTTTTTACACATAATTATGTCATTGATTTATCCATAACATAACGATGCAGTCTTTATAAGGCATTTCATCTCAATTTATATTCCATTGAGACTTCTTTGTTGTTATAAGCCAATTGACATTTATATGGTGTATATAATGTAGTTTTACATAGAATATCATGAATCCCTTTATTCTCATGATATTATAATGTTTTTATTACCTCAGTTATTGTATTCAAGTGTCTCTCATTTGGTTATGAAATCTAAATAATATATCATTTTAAATGTTTTGAAGATTTATTTTTATGAATTTTTCTCATAAAGGTCCGTGTTTTAAAAATTGATTTTAGGATTTATTTATATGGATAATAATGTATTAAAATTAAAATTCCTCTTAAATGTTTCAAATTTGTATCGTACACTTTGATTCAAAAAGCTATTTTAAATGGCTTCATGATAAAAAATGTGACTTTTAAATGTTTTAAAAAAAAGGGATATTTCTCTCAAATAGTTTGGATGATTATATTCATCTATGTCAATATCCTTCATTATTCTCAATTGAGGTTAATATAATATAATAAAATCATCTATATTGTATTGAATGGGTTATGTTTGATTGTGTGTGTGCTATTTTTATACCATTCTTGGTTTGTTGTTAAAATATTGACATTTCATATGGTATTTTTAATATGAATGTTCATGTTATGTTTCAACCATTTTATATGAGGAATGAATTTGACATAGTAAGTGATGGGTAGAGCTGTTATAGTTCCTCGATGCATCTGTATGTCTCATGAGACAAACTTGTGTCTTGGCACAAGGCCTTGACAGAATCTAATTTTTAGTCTTGGAACATGGCCTTGACTATGTGGTTATGATTACTGACATTATGAAATCCTTCATTATAAGATTAGATATTTTTATTTCATGTGGTTATTCGACTAGTAGAACAACCATGACTCCGTTTTATTATTACATTATTTAATAATCTCATATTCCAGCCATAATGTGTTCATGTTTATTTCATGTAAAGGCATGTGTTTGCAATTATTCAACATGCCAAATGCTTTTGTTATCTTCCGCTGTATTGATTTCTCTTTCTGAGCTTTAGATCTCACCCCTTTCTTATGTTTCATTTTCTGAGGATATGATGAAGTTAGTTATGAGGGGCTTGCAGGCATAATATAGGAATATTTGATGTTTCTAATTGTATAAATTAGTTTTTTTTATTTTCAAGTTGTAATTTTGAACATATGTATGTATCTTGTTTCCAAGACAACTAAACTGATCGGTCCTTTGGGACATGATTACTTATAATGACGCCAATGTATTAAAATAATGCATCGGCTCTTAGATTCTGGGGTCGGGGCGTTATAGTTGGTATTAGAGAAAGCTTAGTAGAAACATTGGAAACTATATTTAGATAAACTCTGATTAGAAATAATTAACTTAAGATAAACATTGAGAATTTGTATTGGAGAACTTACTTTAATTTTGTTAATGTATTGATTATGTGTATTTTCCAAGAAATACATCCCTGTCTGGATACGAGCAGATAGATGCGGCTCTAGCATAGATGTAACTAGGAGTTAAAACTCAGACAAGGAGTTTCGGGTTTGACCTGGGGTATCCTGATACATGACAATAGGTCTTACTGAACTCTTGGCTATGACACTCTTGAGGCATATGCTTAGGATAATTTACATTTTCTTTACAAACCGATTTGAAGGATTTTAATATAACATGAGAATAAATGTCCTTGGTTAATCCTAAGGTGTTTCAAATTGGAAATATGGTGTCATCATATTCTCTAAATGATTTTATGACAATTTTTTCTCACACATTGTTTTTTGTTTTTAGTCAATGGCTGGATTCCAAGGAAGTAATTGTAACATTGAGGATGATGTACAAGGCAAGAACGGTGGTGGATGTGAGCAACAAAATGGAATGTTGATAGGCATAAAAGATATCATGTTATTGAAAAATTAGTTTTCCAGAAATATGATCATCAATATAAATATTAACTAACTACCGGACTCAACAAAGAAGGGAAAAGAGATGAATTATAAGAGCTCCATCAGGGGAGACCATGGAGAAAAGAAACTTCAATTTCCATCCTGTAGGAAATGTGGAAAGAGACACCCAGGAAAGTGTCTCAATTGCAAAAAGAAATCATTTATGTGTGGTAATTAAGGACATAATGTAATGAATTACAAGGAAAAATGAAGAGTACTGTAGAAGAAAATAAAAATTGTCCATAGAATCCATTTACAGTCATTTTCCATAAAAATAGGGGACCTTGCTGTTACCCAAGTGAATGCACTATTCTATAAGATATACTCTTGCTCATGGAAGAAGCTAGGCAGAAATAAATGGATGGCGAAATTTTTAAATTATTAGTGGTCTTTATTGATGGGATTAATTTGGAAGACTTTTATCTCGTATGTGTATCCCTCAAGTTTGTTATGTGAAAATAATATTTGAGGAAGTATTATCATTTCTCTTGTGAATATAGCTATAAATAACCTTTTAATTTTATATGATCCTTGAGTTTGAGGAAATTCCAAGTTATTAAATTTTTGGATGAAAATTCGAGTTATGAGATAAAATTTGTGGTTAAATTATATTATGGTTATATTGATTAATTTATCTCATTTTGATAAAGTCATAAAATATAGTTTTTGAAACAGGACAACACGCAGACCATGTGACAACCCATCGCATTGGGCAAAGCTGTGGGAATCGAACCCACTACCAGAATGTGATTTAGATTTATCACCTACCATTGCACTATGTGATGTACCTAGTTAGTGTGACTAAATATTTAATTGTAAATTATTTTATTATGTTGATTTGGGACCTTATGTATTATCAAATGGATATCCTTAGTATTGGAAAATGTTATGGTGATTAAGTGATAAATGTTATTTTTGAAGACATTCGCTCTGTTGGAAACACTATATGCCTAAGGAAAATAGAATACTATGGGATATCTTTTTAGGAGTAATGGTGGATATTTTTATATGTTTTTATTATGTATTTATAGTGATTTGAGTGATGTATGGAAATGATTAACCTATAATTGAGAATATTTTATTATGTTAATTACTTTATAGTATGTGACTTTAAGGGTAGTCAATGTTTTTTGGGGATAAAATTTAACATGGAAGAATACATAATAAAATTCATCTGAGTTTTGGGGTTCAATCGTAGTTATGATTATATTTAAGGATTTTAAGGAAAATTGTTCATTGATGGATATTTGTTGAACTTTGGGCATTTTTTGTTTAAATTTTGGAGATTAAGAGTAGTATTTCTTTCAATAAAGGGTTGTCATTTTCTGGGGATCACATGATTATGTACTAACCATTTTATAATTGGTTAATGATTAATGACAAGGGGAATATATAGTTCATCCTTTATGGATTATGTGATTCTCTATAAGTTGAGTCTAGCGCTTCAGGTGTATCCAAGTCATCTGGAATACTCATGATTTAGAGAAAAGATGATTTTGTGGTTGAAATTTTTTATTGGATGAAACTCAATTTGTAAAGTAGGTTTATCTCCCTATACACTTGGTCAATATCATAAATAAATTCATCAACATTATGAAAATGAACTTAAAACAAGAACATTTTTTATTTACTTTTCCAAATGGGTAATCAATGACCTTTAACCAATCACATGTTTATAGTTTTCAAATCGTTAACTTTCTCCTAATAATATTCTCGATCACTCTCTATTAGAACATGATGATCAGTTTTCTCTTCTATATCCATGTTTCCTACACAAAACCCTATTATGTGTTATTTTACGGTAAACATCATACATACCTTTATTTATTTTAAAATAGTGGCCACATTAATCAATTTTCAATATGGGATTTCAATTAAGATATTTTGAAATGTCAAAACCCATGTTTTAAATCCTAGGCATAAATTGTGAGGATGTAATTTATTGAAGGAGGGGAGAATGTAACACCCCATGTTTTCATAGTCTGCTATCTCTCTAAAGCATATCAATAGCTTGAAGCTCAGACAACACCGAGTTCGAGTGCATGATGACTTACCAAACTAGATATTCATAAGAAATTATTAATAGTATGAACATAAATTTAAATTTTATATATTCCATATAATTTTAACATCCATATTATTTGTTTCTTAGACATAATATAAGAACAAATTTATTTTTTTCAGATAAAGGATGTATTTTTCAAAAAATTCAATTTTACAACCTTTTAATGGAGAAACCTTTTTAAATCAAATATTAGACACATTTATATATTCATTTGACAAAATAAACTTCTTATTTAGAATTAGGACATAAAAATTTTGTTTCGATAAATTTTTTATGTTTTTTTGATAAATTTCATATTTGGGTGAATAGTGAAAAATAATAAATTTTAATTGAAAACAACTTTCATAATCAAAATAATTTAGAGTGTTTAATTCTACATTTTAATGGGTTGGAATTATAATTAGAATAAATTTTTAACATTTAATCAAATGTTGGTCATTGGAATGAGTTTCACTTTGAAATTATACATAATCAAGTCTCAATCTTTGGATAGTTATTGTTTCTTAAAAACACGCCATTTGTTATGACAACATGAATTAATTTTAAATTCATTGATGCAACTTTTATGTTTTGAATTTGGTAAAATAGAAATTATTTTCGAATTCGGAATATCAAATATAGCTTTGGCTAAAATTTTCATATATTTCTGATGAACATCAATTTTTGATGAATCATAAAACCACTTAGTAGTATTTAAAAAACTGAATTTTTCATTTAAATGAAATTTTCCAATTTTGTCATTTGAATTTTGAAAAACTGACCTGCAAGGTTGTTATTAGTATGTAAAATGTGGTTCAATAAGATGAAAATAATTTTTTTGTGAATAGTAACTTTTGACTTTTGTTTACCACGGTTAAAGTTCAATAGGGTAATTCAATGTAAAAGAATATTATATTAATAAAAATTACCTGAACACTTGTACTAACCTTATTGGATGAGTAATGGCCGACCATGGGCATCCTTGGGTCAATTTTGGGATCCCATGGAGCCACTTAAGAATGACAATGACACTTTATTTTTATTAACATAAAGTAATGAAAAAAATGACATTAACAAATATATTTTAGTATATAAATTTTTACATGGTGTTATATAAGTCATATTATCTCCTATAAGGATTCATGGGAAAGATAAAAAAATTTCCTAAATTAAGTTATTTTTCATATAATTTTTAGACATCATATAAATTTAATTATTTATGGCACAAAAATGATGAAGTATTTACCACATTTAAAATTATTTAAATAAATAATATTATTAATTCTACATAAATATCCAAAACCAGTCCAATTATTATTGGATGATTTTATTTAGAACATGAGTGTTCTTATATTTGAATTTAATGAGTTTTTGACATTTTAAAACTAAAGATAAGTTTATAATAAAATAACATTTTCAAACATTACTAAAGAGCCCCTCCACTCCCTTATAAAAGGACACAACTTCTAACCAATTCCCCAAACCTCTCAAGCCCTTTTCCTTGTCCAACGCCTGCCCAAATAAGCTCCCAATATCCCTATATTCCACCTAGAAGCATTATCTTAGCCAGAATTCACTTCAAGATGTATTATTGGTTCAAACTGAAGGGAGTTACCCAAATAAAAGGTAATGGTTTCTCTTAACTTATTTTTATTTATTTTACTTATCTAACCCCCAAACTCTTTTTATTCCTTTATTTCACAACATAAACAGTATAAAAAATATACTAGGATGTTTTTATGATATGTATTTGAACTAATCTTATACACACCTCCATCTAATGGGTAAAGAACATACTATTTTTGTGGATTGGAAGTGAACGTATCACGAAACGATGATTTTTCAATTATCTTCTACCGCCTCTCATGGTGGCCATTAATATGGAACTATATTTATATATGACATTTGTTATGTTTATGTTTTTTTATGCTTCTGTATTTTGAATTTCTATAATACATTTATGGTTTCCATTATGGGTAAAAAGCGATAATTTCATTTGAGGAAGTGCGGACTGTCTCCCCCTCAAAGTGATATGACTCATTAATGCCTTATGTGGGACATATAAATGATGATGTTAATGATATTATATATGATACTATAATTGAATTATAATATACCTAAGTACCATTATGTATTAATTCCCTCAAAATAGGAAATGGAAATGAATGTAGCATTCATGCATTTGTACGATTTACCGTCTCCATGAATGATGCATTGCATCTCTTATCTCCAAATGTTATATACTATTATAAATACATATATATTATGGATATATAATATATATTTGATATCTAAATCATGTATATCATTTATGAGATAATGGAATTTTTACCACATGGACAAATGGGAATTATATCAACTTCACTTTTGACTCAAGTTCTGAACATCGATAAAATATCCAATATGATCTCAAATAATTAACTAATTGTTATAAAAAATTAATAAGTTATAAAAAAGGAGTAATAAAATTGAAAAATGTTCTTAATCATGTATAAATTAACATATGTTTATTATTCTAGATGAACAAGGAACATATAAGACAAGTCAGACTTGAGGTAAGGGGTTTCTTATCCCACTTTTAATTCTGTGAGATTTCCACTGTTTGGCACATTTTTTTTGCATGTGGTGTATTGTGTACTGACATTTGATTTATATTATCATGATAATATTTATATTCACGGTATTTAGTGATTTATTTGGTATTTATTAACTTTGGTTCATACGACTTGATTTATTACAATGAGTTAAGGGGTTTTCATATCACTTTTTATTCTGGTGAGATTAATGCTATATTGGACACTATTTCTTTCTGTGTGGTTTATATACTGACCACAATTGTATTGTTCGTGTAATATAATTTAATTTATTATTATTTACATCTTCATTATATGATCCTTATTTCATGTGGTGTATTTTTCATAAGTTAACAAATCGGTAAGGGAATATCAAAATTCAATTTCCACTCATTGGGATTTACACATACTTAATTGATTATTATGCTCCAAGATTATGTGTGAAATCACTATTTATTATTTATGTAGTAATTTCCACTTAACGTTGTGTGGATATAATTATTATGCACATAATCACTCCATTGATAAATTATAATGTCATCAATATGAACTTGATAAGAGTAATCTTAACTCAATTTCCATTAATTGAGTTAAACATCCAAGTCATTGGTATTGTTGTTACAAGAATATGTGTGAATGTACTTTAATTGATTTACACAGAATATCCAATAATATTGAGTTTGTTTATATATTTCACACATAATTATGTCATTGATTTATCCTTAACCTAAGGATACGGTATTTATATGTTATTTTATCTCAATTTACATTCAATTAAGTCTTCTTTGTTATTATACGCCAATTAAATTATATGTTTTATATAATGTACATTGACATATTATATCATGAATCCCATTATTCTCATGATATTATAAAGTTTTGATTTCCTCAATTATTTGTATTCAAGTTTCTATCATTTGGTTATGAACTCTATCTAAAATATAATATTAAATGTTGTAATGATTTATTTTTTTAAATAATTCCCCATAATATCCATGTTTTAAAAATGGTTTTAAGGATTTCTTTAGTTGAAAATTAATTTTTTAAAATTAAAATTCAATTTATTAGATTCAATGCGGCATGGGACACTTTTATTCAAAAATATATTTTAAATGGCGTCCTGATAAATAGTGTGACTATTAAATGTTTTCAATAAAAAGGGGGATATTTCTCTCAAATAGTTTTGATGATTATTTTCATCTATGTCAATATACTTCATTATTCTTGATTGTGGTTAATCTATTATAATAAAATATTTCATATTGTATTGAATGAGTTATGTTTGAATGTGGATGTTATATTTTATACAATTCATGGTTTCTAGTTTAAATATAGACATTTTTTATGTTAGTATTAATACAAATATTTATGTTATGTTTCAACCTTTTCATATGAGGAATGAATTGGAAATAGTAAGTGATGGATGGAGTTCTCTATATATCCTCGACGCACCAGTAGCCTCATGATAAAAACTAGTGTCTTGGCATAAGGCCTTAAAAAAATCTTATTTTTAGTCTTTGCATGAGGCCTTGACTTTGTGGTTTTGATGTCTAACATTACGCATTCCATAATTATGAGATTAGCTATTGATTTTGTGTGTGGTTATTCTACTAATAGAATATCCATGACTATGTTTTATTATGGAATTATTAACTCTGCTCATATTCCTTCCATAAAGTGTTCATGTTTATTTTTTGTAAAGGCATGTGTTTTGAATTATTCACCATGCCTAATGTTTATGTTATCTTCCATTGTATTTCTTACGCTTACTAAGCACTTGATCTAACCCATTACTTATGTTTCATTTTCCTAGGATATCAAGAAGTTAGTTATTAGGGACTTACATGCATAATATAGGATTCTTGGATGTTTCTAATTGAATAAATTATTGTTTTTTTCTTTTTATGTTTTAATATTGAACTTATGTATGTATCTTATTTTCAAAACTACTAAACTGATTGGTCCTTCGGGACTTGATTCCTTGTAATCATGGAAATGTATTAAAATAATTCACATGGTCCTAGATTTTGGGGTCAGGGCATTACAAAAATTACTACAATTATATTAAAATTTATTAATTTAGTTCATTAAAATCAATTTAATATTTAATAATTATATTAGAACCTTCCATACATATGAGATTTTTTTCCTTGGGAATCTTCTTTTTCTTCTCATAAGCAGATTCTCTATTAAATTTAAATTTTCTACTTACGATAATTGAATTTGGTAAAATTGATTTATAATATAGAATAATAATAACTTATATTGTCTAATAAGATCAAAATAAATTTTTACCATAATGAATTGTGAAAATAGTTAAAATTAATTACCATGATTAAGGTAAAAATGGATTTACTAGGGGTTAAACTCAAATGTGAATGTAGAAAATGACATAATTTGTTATTAAAATATATTTTAAAGACATATTTATACCAATCATTTTATAATCGTCTATAATAATCCATTTGGACACTTTTTTAATGTGAAAAATGTGGGTACCCCTTTTTCTTTTCAAAAATTACAAGTGTTCCACGAACATTACTTATTAAAGGTAAAACTTATAATGTATTATTAACACCATAAAACCATTTTACCTCTTTCAATACCAACATAATCCACTAAAAACATTATATAATCTAATCCTATTATCTGTGGTTTGTTTAGGAATCCATTCTAGTAATATTTTATGTATATTCCAAAAAGAAGTGGCATGAGAAGAGGTAAAATTCATAACTATCTGTTGTTGTTGTATTTATTTTTTAAACACCTCAAAATATTGTCAATTTATGAATATATTTTAAAATTTCTATCACCCATATAATGAGAAGTTATTATTTTAAGGTAATGAACTATATTCATCTTCTCTTCCCATGTATGGGAAATAATAACATCGCTCAGGTGTACAAAGGGATACCTCCTTGCCAACTGATGTGCCTGTTTTCCATAAAAAACTTTCATATTTTGGTATGATGATGAATAATATATATATATATATATTATTTTTAAAAATATTATTTCTATATATTCATTATATCATACATAAAAATATTTACTTTCTATTCTGTATTGGATAGAATATTAGCACTTGTTTGTAATGCAGAAAACTGCCTAATGAACCGATGTAATTAGTTTTTCACAAATGATTTACATCGATGATATTAAGGAAAAATGTAGAGAATATATGTAATTTAAAACACTTAAATATGATATTTATGACCATTATATCAATATGAAGATATATTATATCATTTTCATTCTTACCGTTTCGCTCACCAAAAGATGACATCATCGTTCATGAATGTGTGGACTACCGCCTTCACATAGCGATGCGACTCAATTTTCATAACCACACCCCATGGATGATATATATAAGTATATCTAAGTATATAATAAGTTAATTATAATATTATTATAATTTATTAAATATAAATATTACTTACCTATTTTTTATATTGACCATTGAGATATTGAAACGTCACTATTGCGTACATACGACCTACTGTCTCCGTGATAGTAACAATATTCATTTATCAAAACCATATTTCATTATATTACCTAAAATTATAATATATATATGTATATGAAAATATTTTCATGATTATTATTCATGATCTATTGAAATAATGACCTCTTAGACCAGTAGTCAACCTACCAAACTTATTTTTGACATAAAAGTCAAATATCATCAAAACCCTCAATGTAAGAATTATTGATTATGTAATATTATAAAACATGGAGTTATGTGAAATTAAAGTAATAATAAACATTTAAGAGTTTCATAATCATTTAAATAATTTACATTATTTTATTATTCAGAACTATTAAGAACATACGTGGTGAGTCAAACTCAATGTAAGGGACTTCGTCTAATTTTTTCATTATTAAAGAATAATATAATGTTAAAATCCCAATTTCTTATATATGGTTTACATAATGAATATTTTTTATTTAATATCTTGATTAACTAATAATTCATGGTATAATAATTTACTACTTGAATTATTCCATCCAAAAGGGTTTTACATTAAAGTTACCAAGTGTTTGGGGACTTCATCTCAATTTCTCTTCATTGAAGCATATTGTAATTTTATTAACCAAATATCTTGTATATGGTGTAAATAATTAATATTTTATATGTAATATCAGGAAAAATTAATAATTAATCTTATTTTATGTTTAAACTTGAATTCTTTCATCTGATGGGTTTTATATAAAAGTTACCAAGTTGTAAGGGGCTCCATATAAATTTCTATTCATTGAGTAATATAGTAATATTATGATCATAATTTATTATATATGGTAAAAATTACACCTATTTTACATTTAATATAAAAAATAATTCATAATTAATTTTATTATATATTTCAACTTGAATTATTTCATCCAATGAGGTTTTAATAGAATGTAATCAAGTGGTAAGGGTCTTCATCTCAATTTATCTTCATTGAGGCATGTTTTAATATATGCACATAATTTATTTATTATATTGTATATAGCACCACTTTAAAATATAATATCCATAATAAAAAATAATTCATGGTATTTTAAGTTTCAAATTTAATTATTTCATCCATGGAGATTTTTTCATTAATGTTACCAAGTGGTAAGGAATTTCATGACTGAATTTATCTTCATTCAGTTATATTACTTCTTTTTCATTTAATAATCTAATATTATGCATATAATGAATTTTTATTATATTATTGTGTATTTATACTTGTTATATATGGACATAAATTTTATATACATAATCTATTCATTGATTAATTTTCACTTTAATGTTTTGATCATTATAATGGATTTCATCTAAATTTCCATTTCATCGGGACATATTTGTTAAGAGGAAACAATTCAATTTTCTATGATTCATATATTTTCCCTTAGATTTTTAACACATATACCATTTATTCATGATTTATAAAGATTTATAAAAAATTTATTCTTTAAGGGGTTATAATTTAAATCTAACAAGAGAGTTAAAAATTATTGAACATTCTCAATTTATTTTGTGGTGTTTAATTTCCTTTTAAAATATCACATTTCTATAAATCATTTTTTATAGAAATTTAATTTATATAAATAATACATATTTTTTTAAAATGAATATGATTATTTCGTAAATAATATAAAATTTTTTACATATGATTTTTACTTGTAGTAAATTTGAATAACTAGGTAAATATTGATAAATCCTTATCCTTACTCTATACCAATATTTGAGTACAAAGAATATTTTTCATGATTTAAATTGATTATTTGATATATGATGAATATATTGGCCATAAAGAAATGATGTGTGTCTTTGTTTGTGTGTGTGTGTGTGTGGGGGGGGGGGGTTATAGATATTCCCTTGATGCATTGGTTGTCTCATGAGACAAATAAGTTTGATAACCATAGCTAAATGGGTTTATGTTGTATACCTACCATTAGTTTTAAACTATTTTGTGAAATTTGTTAATAGTAGAGGTATCATGTGTTGGAGATCATGAAATATAATGATTAATAATTTACATCATTAATAATTCATTTATTATAATCCATGAGATCTTCACCAGGATATTATCTGTAGATTAATTCCAATCTTAGTTTATTGATCAAAATTCATTGTTTTTTTTGTTTTTTACATTTTCATATTTATTATGCCTTATCATATGATCCCTAAAATTTTTGTAAATAATATTATATATGAATGGATTTAATTTTCACTTTATTGATTAAATTAAATGTTTTTTTAGTTTTTAATTATTCCTTATTGTTTTTACCTTATCTTATAATTATAGTAATGTTATTTAAATGGCATGTGTGTTATTTTTTTTTAATTTTTATGTTTATTATGATTATTGATTAATAATAGATTCCACTACTCGTAGTCCTTACTAATAATTTTATATCCCATTTATTTAGTTATATTTCATATGAATCCATGAAGTGTATAATGATTATTATTTAAGCATATACTAGATGGAATAATTTTATTCTTCAAACAATTGTTATAATTAGTGTTTTCAAATGTGATATGGGAATTATGATTTCATCTAGTTTAACTAGAATACTAAACTACATAGTCCTTAAAGATGATATTCCTTATATTTTCTTCCAATTTCTGACTCTAGGTTACTAGGTTTGTGGTTGTTAAAATTGATATCAGAGAAAATTTAGTAGAAAACTAGTGAACTAGATTTAAGAAAACATAGATTATGGTATATAACCCTTAGATAAATTTTTAAATAAGTTTAAGATAATACTATAATGTTTTGTTAAGGAGGATAATATGGGGATTTTTATAGGATCACATCCCTATCAGGATACTAAAAGTTGATATGGTTTTAGGAAAATTGTACATATGGGTAATAAATTTGAAAAGGGTACATTGGGATCAGCATGATCATCACCCAGTGAATGAAAATGGGCCTTACATCAAACCTATTTTAACACTCCCATCGGATATTCCTATTATAATTTACATTTACTTTATAATCCACTCTAAAATATTACAATATATGATGATAATGATTGATGTAGTTTAAATACAAGGTGTCATCGAATAAAAATGGGTCATGTTTTAGATATCCTATAGATTATTATTTGGTTTCCCACTAAGATTATTGTTTCTCACACTATGTTTTTTGGTTTTAGTCAATGGATGGAATCAAAAGGAATCATATTTACAATGAATATGAAAATCATTGTGGTGAAAATGAGAAAAAATGGCATGATGACATGAGTAAAATATATTGTGATTAAGCCTAATAAGTTATATTAAAATAAGATTAAAAACCTATAACTTAACAAAATCCAGAACTTTCCATAAAAGAGATGGATGGAGTTTCTAAAGAGATGGAGTAGTGGAGTCCATCAATGAAATATGGATAAATTTCTGTCACATAAAAACATTATAATGATAAAATCAAGAATGTGTCTGAAAAGGAATATGAAAATATTTTACTTGTAGAAAGTAGGGGTACAAAGTATTTAATAGCCGTGGATAAATGAAGAGTATTATGAAAGGGAATAAATATCATCATAGGAATCAATTTAAATTTAATTATAAATAATATGGGGAAAATGGTAATTATCTATGTTAATTCCCTCTTATAGAAGATAACCCCTTGAAAATGGATGAACTTATTTTGATATAAAAATATGAAGTATTTATGTATTGTGATTCAATAATTAAATTGTAGATTTATTTACCAGTTTTATTTTTGTTATAAAAGTATGAATCATCTAAATATTTTGAAAAATTTAATAAGAACAAATATTTTAATTAACACAAGAGATATGGATATGATAACAGGTCTATGAGTTTATAGTTGATAATATGTTCAATGTCTTATAAACCCATATTTATATTTTATATGGTGGGACGATAAAAATATAAAGTATATTTTAAAATAACATTTATAGGAATACCAACTATTGATTTAGTATATAAAATAGTTATTTGATGATGAATGAAATTAACTTATTTGGAAACATGATTAAAGGTATTAGTAAAGTCTATGTTTTATCATATCCTTGATGTTGTAATAAGTATGGGTCATAAAATTTTAGAAAGTTAAAATAATTATATTAATTTGTTTTTTGAAGAGGTAAAACCCATATGTCTGGTGGAAACCCATCATGTCCGGCATGACCATAAGGCTTGAACCCACTAATAAAGGATGACAAGGTCTTAACACATACCAGTGGCCTACATTATTGTTTTGTTAATATATGTATTTTTAAGTTAAAGTATTTTACAAATAAATATTAATTATGAACTAGTGGTGTAATAGTTGAGGTTTAAATATTTATTTATTGTATTGGATAACTTATTATAACCATATTGGTTTTGGAAATTAGTTTGGGACTAAACACATACATGGACCTATTTTATGTATATTGTGATCAGTGAAAATAAAACTTTAGGGATATATGATTAAAAAAATGAATTTTCTGATATTATTTTTAGGGAGTATGAGATGTAGTGGAAATTGATCAAAGCACTTCCAAAGGATGAAATTGTTCTTATGAAATTGAAATATTTCAAGAATGTTTATTTACATATATTCATATATCTTAAAATAGTTCATTAAATTTAAGAAAAAGATATTGATATAAATATTTCATCCTATTATATTCGTATATAATGAGTCAAATTGTCTTTTAAATCATTATATATTAGTGATTTTTTGGTCCTTAACTTCCCATTGATCATTCAATTTCATATCATTAATGACCTATATCTTTCTCAATAATTATTCATTCATTTCTTCCATGTCAATATCCTCACATTAAACCAATTTCCCCCTACATATAAACCTAGTTATGTGTTATTTCATATGAACTTTTAAATCCCCTTTATCACTTATTAAAATGTTGTTTTCATAACCCATTTTATGTGGGTTTTCGAGAGAGGAATTTCAAATAAAAAACCATTAATTTATATAGGCATGATCAAAATTGTGATGAAACAATTTATTAAATGGGCCTTGAATTTAAAACCCAAAATACTAAATTATTTACATTTTATTTGATATCCTTTGAGATAAAAACCGGTAAGGATAAACAACACAGGAAATATATTTCATTAAATTTAATCTCTTTGATAGCTTAGAGAACATACAAACCCTATTCTAAATGATCTATAATATAGTATATATTTTTAACATTGAATTTAAATTATAAGGTATAAATAGTACTAAATAAACTATGATAATTATGATTATCAACAAATTATAAGAAAAATAAGAACCATTTGAAAGAATTATTTTTTTTTGAAAAAATTTATTTTTTATAAAAGAGGCTTAGTTGTGCTTTCAGAATTTAATTTAAAAATATTTTTACCAATTTTTATAAAATGAAAATGATAAAATGAAATTTATTTTTTAAATAATCACATAAATATTATATTAGGGTGATTTACTTCTTTTTTTTTTAAATTTTCATTTTCTAATGAATAGAGAAAAATACTGATTTTTATTGAAAATTGTCTTTTCCTTTAAATAATTAACATCCTAAAATTATATTATAAATTGGTTTTATCGTAAAATTATTTAAATTATATTACAATATTTATAATATATTTCATTATTATCAATATTATATTGAATTTTTTATGTTAATACTTTTCATACTTATAATAATTTTCTTTTCGAAATCCCGCTTTTCAATAGTGTCTGCTGGTTTTGTTTTAAATTTAAATTATCCAATTTTATGAATTAATGTTTCTAAAATAGAATATATATTTTGATGAAGATTTTTTTATCATAAGTTCATCTAAAGTTTTTACAACATTGATTAATGAAAAAAATCATTTACCATAGTATGGTAAAAATGGGTTTACTAAGGATTAAACTAAACAAACAAGTGTTAAATTGATGTAAAAATATATATAAAATATATTTTATGGATATATATATATATAGGTATTAATTTTTTAGTATCTAGAATAATATATTTTGTACCCCTTTTGAATGTGAAAAACAGATGTATTGATTTTTTATTTTCCAAATTTACAAGTATGCTACTTAAGTCACTTTTAAAGGAACTCCCCTCTAATCTGTTCTAAACACCATAAATCCAATTTATTTTAGACAATAAATTACCAAATAACTTCAAAACATCCATGCACTCATCCAAGAAGAATTTATTTGTTCATAAATCTATTATAGGAATATAGTAGGAATAAACCTAGAGAGGTTGTCCAATAAGTGGTAAAATTCCTAACTGTGTGTTTTCATTTTATTTCCTATTCCACCTCCAAAATATATTATTCATTTATGATTTTAAAAAAAATTATAATAAATATAGATAAAAACTTATATTTTATGTTAATGACATATAATTCTCTCCTCTTCCATCAATTAAAAAATGATAACGTCATTCGTGTGTTCGGGGGACTACTACTTCGTGACCGAGGTGACACATTTTACATCAACACCTCTCATATTTGGGTAAGAAGACGGGATATAAAGTATATATAATATATTTATATAATAATTATATCTATGGAGTAATTATATCAAATATAAATTATTTTACTCTCTATTTCATTGGAGATATGATAACTACACTCATGTGTATGGTGGACTACTGCCTCATGAAGCGATGTGATTCATTTTCACTAATGATTTAAATGGAACGTAATAAGTATATATTAAATGAATATATATGATATAAATTAACTAATTATTATATTAATGAAATAATAATAATTATTTTAAAATAATACATCATCTTCATTCTTACCTTTTCACTAACTGAATGATGATAATATCGTTCGTGCATGTGTAGACTACCACCTTTACGAAGTGATGTGACTCTGTTTTCATCACCACACCACCTGGATTATATATATAATTATATTTGAAGGCATAATATGTTATTTAATATATTATTATCATTTTTAAGATAAAAATATTACATACCTCATTTCTATATTGATCATTGGAAAATTGGAACGTTATTCATTCGTACGTATGACTTACCATCTTCATGATCATTACATACTTCATTTCTCAAAAATACATTTCATGGTTGATATTAAAATTATAATTGATGCAGATATACGGTAATTATTTCATTGTTATTAATGTATATATATTGAAATAATATCCTCTTATACCAATATTCAACCTATCAATGTAATTTTTGACATATATGTAAAATTTCATCAAAACACCTGACATAAGCATAATTTATTAGGTAATTGTATATAAAAAGGTAATAAGTGACGTAAAAGAAATATTAAAATTTAAAAATTTTATTTAAAATTTAAATAATTTTTATATGAATATTATTTAATAAGATAAATAACGTACGTGACGAGTCAGACTCAAGGTAAGGGACTTCCCCTCAATTTCTCTTCATTAAGGCATAGTTTAATATTATGAACCTAATTCATTATATAAACTGCAAAAATACCAACATTAAAATTTTTATCATTAAAACTTATAACTTAATGCTATTATATGTTTAAAATTTAATTATCTTATCCAATGTAGTTTTATGTTAATGTTACCAAGTGGTAATATACTTTATCTCAATTTCTCTTCATTCGGCAATACTGTAATTTTATGCCCAAAATATTTTATATATAGTGTAAATACTGAATATTTTACATTTAATATTGTTAATAATTCATAGTAAATGGTATTTTTACTTTATACATTAACTAATTCATCCAATAGTGTATTAAATGAACGTTACTATGTTGTATGAAATTTCAACTCAATTTTTATTCACTGAGGAATATTGTAATGTTATGAACATAATTTCTTATATATGGTGTACATAGTTACTATAATATATTTAAAATCATAAATCATTCTTAATTCATGTAATTTTAATATTAAATTAGAATTATATCATCTAATGGGGTTTTAGATGAATGTTACCAAGTGGTTAGGGACATCATCTCAAATTCTCGTCATTGAGACATATTATAATATTATGAACCAAATTAATTTTTTATGGTGTTTATAATCCAAATTATATCATTATTAATTAAAAATTCACGTTTTTTATGTTCTAATTTTAATAATTTTATCTAATGAGACATGATATGAAATTTACAATATGGTAAATATTTCAATAATAAATTTATTTTCATTGGGTTATATTACATAATTGTTTTCATTGATATTATAAGATTATGTGTATAATTATTTTATATTATTTTATGTTTGATTAATACTTTTTATATGTTTATTAATATTTGATAAAAATAAGCTATTCATTTATTAATTTTCACATCATCATTTTGATCTTTGTACGATATTTTGTATAAATTTCTATTTCATTAAGACATATATTTTAGTATGAATATATTCAATTTTATGTGGTGAATGTGCTACCCATTTTAGGTAATTAACATGAATAAATTTTTATTCTTGATTATTAATGTTTCATTAAAAGTTTATTCTTTTAGGGGTTATAATTTAAAATTTACGAAATAGGTGAAAATTACTGTACACTCTCAGTTTCTTTTGTGATTGTTTAATCTATATTGAAAAAGTCAATTTATTAAGATCATATTTAATTATAAATTAAATATATATTTAAAATACATGTTATTTCTATTATATCAATGTTTCATAAACTAGACAATTTTTTTAAATATGGATATTTATTTTAAATTTATTTGATTTTCTAGGGAATATTGAAAAATCAATATCCATTACGGAATATGCATATTTAATGATAAGGAATATTTTTGATGAAATAAATTGATAATTAAATATATAAGAAATTATCTTGACATGTCGATATGGGTGGGGCATGATTATAAAAACCGCTCGATACATTGGTAGTTTGATGAGACAAATCAGCTAGCTATCCTTAGTAAAATTTGTTTCTGGTGTATACCTACTCATCAGTTTTATGTTTAATTATAAAAGCTATTACCAGTAAATGTAACATGTTCTTAAGATTAAGAAATTCAATGAATAATAATTTCCATTATTAAGAATTCAGTTATTATTATAATTTAGATTTTTAGAAGGATATTATCTCTATATTCATTTCATTCGAAATTTATTTATTAAATTCCATGTGTTTTTAATTATCTACATTTCTAGGTTGATTATGAATTCTATTATTATCCATGTAATTTTCATAATGATATTATCTATAGATAAATTTTATTCTCTATTAATTTACTAATTGGATTGTGTTTTTAGTTGTTTGACTTGATATATTGATTATGCCCTATCTTTTCATGATAGTCATGTTATTTAAATGGAATGTGCATTAAGTTATATACCTTAACATTTTTATCATTCTTATTAAGTCATGATATATTCTACTATAATTAAACATTACAGAGAATGTGAACTTATCCTTTTTCTCAATTTTTGTGAATCCATGATGTTAAAGACGATTAATATGAAAGGATATACTTGAGGGAATAATGTTATTATCAACAAAAATCATGTTTTAATTTTTATTTTCAAATGTAATATGGGAATCATAAATGTATCTATTTTACCAATAATACAATATTATTTGGTTCTTTGGGATGAGATTACTTTTATTTTATTATAATGTATTAAATTATGATACAACCTCCAGGTGAATGGTGTTGTGGTCATTACACAACACGTGGATGAAGGCCATTTATTCTCAAGTAAGCAAGGGTAATGTAATAGAAGAAAGTAGATAGGTCTTGTAATAAGTACACAGAAGAAATTTAATTGATATAATACCTTGAAATAGTGGCATAATTGATTTCCCATCTATTAATTCATGGGCAGGTATGAATGAATTCCCCATGGAAGCATATCTCTTCATAGAAGATTTGTGCAGCTCATGGTCCTCAACCTAGAATCATGAATATTTCTTCTCATGGAATCAAGTAATAGGGTACCCATCACTCACAAGTATGTAAACCTTCAATTTTTAAAATCCTCTATTCTAAGAAGAATATAGTAATTTTTTTTATTATTAATATAAAATAAAAATTTTTAATATAAAATCACGTCATGCAACACCAAATAAATTTATTAAATTTTAATTAAAAAATTTACAAAAACAAATGTTTTTCGAAAACAATGAAAATAAAGAAATTAAATGAATTCATTCAAGAGTTGCATTTTTTAAAAAAATTAATTTTTTTTAAAGAGATGTAAAATTATAATTCATAAAATATTAGGAATATCATGATAAATGGTTTTTTATTAAATCAACCAAACAATTTTTTAAAAAAAATATCCTATAAAAAAACAGTATAAAAAATATCAACAAATTAGTAACTCTTTATTTATAAATTATTTCAACATTAGAAACTCATTTAATTATCAAATATGATGTGAATAAATTAAAAAAGTAAATACTACATAAAAATGATACGACACCATAACACATTATTTCTCATAAAAAATGAATAATTAAATGTACCATGATATTAAAAAAATATGGTGGAAATTGAATTTCTATTTGAAAGTGTAGATCAAATATATTTTTTTCTAAATTGTTCACTGAATTCAGATCCATCACATTGTTACAAATCAAATTGAATATTTTCACAAATTAATTATAATCAATATAGAATATATGAATAGTATTATAAATAATGAAATTGGTAGGATATGTTACGTCATAATATAATAATAATTAAATGTTACACATATTGATATGAAATTTTTTACTAAAAAATTATTTTTTTACATTTATAGAATTTCTCTAACTCAGTTTGATATCTTTATGGATAAAAAAATAGTTTTTATCCCACTTTGATATTGTATTATAATCATGATCAAGTATGTTCATTTAACTTTAGGATTTATAGATAACTATAAATGTATTCCCATTGATATTATTTTCAGTCTTATATTCAAACCTTCCTTAGACATTGTTTTATTATCTATAAACATTTCAATCAAACCAATACAAATAGTATTAATAACATGCACCTTTTGAATCTTATGTTTGACCTTATGATATATCCAATATATAAACTTAAAAAATATTAATTATTCCATCACATATATCTATCATTAATGGATGTTTTATGTATTTTCAAATGTCACATAAATGTTGTTTACCCTCTCAAACCATTGATTAGTTGGAAGAGTATTTGGAGACAAATAAAATTTCCATGAGTTATCGAATTCCTTTTGGAATTTTATAGAAGTGATCCATTGGTAAAAAAAAGGATGACCCTGTATGATTTTTTTCATCTATGAGGGAGTTCATTAAACGAATTATATTCATCGTAAATCAAAGAGGAATTATTCCCATTAAAACTTCATCATGATAAATTTATATGTTATAGGAAATAATATATAGTAAATATAACCATTTCATGAAAGTAATAATGTAAATTTTTATAAGAATAATACACTCTAATACCTCACTACCGTAAGATTTTCAAGACATCAATTATGGATGTAATGTAAACATCAATACCCTTTTCTGGTTGTTTTCATCTAAAAATTGTTAAAATCCATATGATATAATTCCATTTCATACGAAATTATGGAGAAAAGTAATTAATTACAAATGAGATATGTCATGAAATATATTTTATACTTATGAAATGATTTGGATTCATTCCATTTGTTCATATTTATTGTTTTATATTTCCAAACTCATTTGAAAAAATAAAATAATTTTAATCAATTTTATCCCATTTTTTATGATTAGTAGAATGATGTAATTTTCTATTTATATGCACACATATGATTTCCATATTTACGTTTTTTATAATAATAATTTGAAAATAAATAACATCTGAAATGTGAATTATTGGAGGATACCAAATTTACTTAATATGAATCTTTGTAACTAGAACAATAGATGAATCAACATGTGATTTTTCATTCAACTTTAACATGATGTGCAACATTTAAGACACTTTGAATTAACTTGGTATTATTTTATATATAACAAAAAAATTAATGGAAGGCATGAATATTATTTTATCCTAATCTAATCAACCATAATATTCTTTTTGAATTATAATGTGAATCCAATAAATATTTTTCTTGGATTTCTTTCAACATTTGTAGCATCTTCATAAAACTATTTTCACTCTAACTATTTCTATATTTTGAGTAAACTAATCATAAAACTATTTATAAAACCATAAATAATGTATAACCTGGTTATAATTGTTTTTTAGTATTACTATATAGGTTTTCAATCTCTATTTATATATCTGTTACATCCAATTCAAAATTATGAATCTTTTCTCCAATTTGATCAGAATTATGATCCTAAAAATCATTATCAAAATTATATCCTAATTCCTCCAAATTTAATTATTCTAAATCCATGTAATGTAACATATATTAATACCATTGGAAATTAAATAAACTTTTATTTCTTTAATTTTAAATTTCCTTATATTTAATCATTCTATTCTTGGATAAAAAAGATTTTTTTGGAACATTTTTTTGAAAAATTCCAAAAAAGAATCATCCCCTTCATAATATTCATCTCATTTTAATCATGCAGTAATCCAACTATGCTTAATTAATACGAATAATAACATTTAATTATGAAACATAAGTTATTAATATTTGAAATTTTATATTCGAATTTACTTTTCCAAATTTCAAAAATAAATATTAATTTTTTAACGGATTAATAATAATAATAAAATAAATTAAGAATTCTAAAATAAATAATAGATATAGTATATAATTTAAATAATATATGAACATTTATACATTAGTGAACCAACTATGATTTATCCATGACATAATTTTTTGAATAAAAAATTATTATTTTGAAAAAAACTATAACAAAATCAAACATACCACTTATTAATATAAACGAAGTCAATTTATTATTTATATAGAATATATGTTCTATATTACACATTATTATTTTTAGAAAATATGAAAAAATGTAATAATGAACATTTAATTTTATATAAAATAAATATGTTGAAATAAAACAAAAAACATGAATTATAATACAAATCATTTTCACATAAATAAATATTTATTTTAATAATTATGTATATATTTATTAAAACATTAAAAAAAAAGTTTTCACTCACAAAAAGATAATAAAATTAATTAATATTATAAAAATTAAAAAAAAAATAATTTTATATTTTAATAATAATAAATTTATTAGTGTGAGAACAAATACAAAATAACTAAAAATAAAAATATATAATAATATTCATAACAATTATTATAAATGATTCTTCTACAAATAAATCATATATTATTTAATAAAAAAACAATATAATATTTTTTATAAACATATTAATTTAAAAATTAAGAATAAATTGATAAAATTAACATATTCAATAAATTAAAACTGAAATAAGAATGTTAATAAAATCATTAAATAGATTGATAAATTTTTTTTAAAAAATTTTCAAGGGATGAATACCTTTAAATTAAATATGGAAGAAAAAAATAATACTGGTGGAGAGAGATGGGTGATAAAAGAGAGAGGATGATGAAGTGTAGTGGATAGTGGTTGGGTGGTGGTTGAAGGAAAAGAGTGATAGAGGAATTTCAAAGAGGGAGGATTCCAGCCATCGGTGGTGGAAGATGGATGATGAAGGATTTCAATTGTGTGGTCGGTTGATGAATGATGGGTTTGATTTTTTTGGGGAGAGCATCATAAGGGGGTGTGGAGTTGAAATAACATAAAATATATGGCATAAAATTTCAACTTTTTTTAAATCTTTGTTATCATCAATTATTTTATGACATATATAGAAATCATTGACTATTATATTTTTACATCATTTATAAAATAACTGATTAAACAAAATATATCACATTAGTTATAATTTATCAACCACAAAAATTATTTTCTTGAATTAATTTTTGTAATTGTTTAAGAAATATATCATTACTTATTATCGATGAAAACTTTTTTCAAAATAATTTTTTTCATAATGTTTTTATTTATAAATGGGATTAGTGGAATTATCATACCATATTTTTTTTATGGTAACTTATTTTTTTCTTCCAAAAATTCATTACACATTAGGTCTAAGTCTCAGGAATATCTATTAATTGATCCAAATCGTTATTTGAGTCATACTATGTATAGTTAATCAACATGATCTTACAGTTGGGGGAGATTTTCTTCATGATTTTTATTATACTTTTTAGGAATGTTAAAATCCTTGGATTCTCATTTTCCCTAGTGTTAAATGATAGATCCCTACATTTACTTATTTTTATACCCATTCCATGTTTCACGATTCTTCAATTTTATCGTGGACCCCATGTGTTTTTTGTGATAATTTCTTGGAAAAATTGAATGGTGTGCCTTGATTACCACATCTGAATACATAGTACTAAGGGAAAAGATTCATTTTCATGATTATATTATGATTATTAGTTTCAATGACAGAAAACTAAGTGCATCATTGTTGTTTTAATTAGCCAATATAGAAGTTAATAGAGTTATATTGAGAGATTTAAGGCATGGAAGAGATGATATCACTTTTGGTACACCTTGTTTATGATACCGTGATCATTAATCATTCTATATTCTACAAGTGGTATTTCATTTTACATATTTATTTATAGTTGAAATAATAATGATATTAGTTCTAATTTTTTCAGGTACATTTCCCTCTATGTTTTCATTTTATTTGAGCTTCAGTGGCCTAGTTGTGTTTAATGATGAAGATATTGTGTTGGAGAAATGAAATAATGTTCATGGATGTATTCTTGTTTAAATTAATGGAGTCTGGGTATAAATGGGTTAAGTATTTAAATGATTTCGTGGTGAGTTGAGAGGCTTTAAAGAGAAAATGGGATGAAAACTCAACTATATAACATTCAAAGATCGTGTAAGGGTATTAAACGTTGTGTAATTATTTTAGATTTTTAATAAAATATATCCATGGGGACATATTTTTGGTCAAGTACCATTAAAAATAATTACCCGACATGTAACTAAATTACATGTATTTGAAATGCTCAATATGGTATTAAAATTGGATGTGAGGGAAGTTTTTATAGGAAACTGCTTCAAATCTTCTCCTCTCAACATTGGGTGACCCACCATGAAATTCTGAACTATGAAACCACCTTCTAGACATTCTGCTTATGCAATAAATCCATGGTTAGAATTTTAATTAGATTTCTTCTTTCTCTTCAATATTCTCCAATGCATTTTTGTAAAATCCCTTTCCAAATTACGTTTTTCGAATTTTTTTGATCAATATTGAATTAGGAACGTATTCACAACCATCCACATCTTTCCTCATAAGATATTTTCATTGCAAACATTGTCAGATCTTTGGTGGAAGGTTGGTGGCATAATTTTCAAATCCAATATTTTTTATTTTGGTTATACATATAAATATTTTATAATTAGTATATTTTTTAGAAATTAAAATATATAATTTAATTAATTAATTGTGTAAATTACTTAATTAAGATAATTATTAAATTGTGAGATTTAGGGATTTTTTATTCAAATAATTATTTAGAAAATTAATTATGTGACGTTGCAATTTCTGATTTGATAATTAATTTTGGCAATTAATAATGAAAAAATTTAGATGGTTGAGTTGAGTAATTATAAGTGGAGTAAGTATAATTAATTTGAGAATTAGTTATCAAATTGTTGATTAGATAGTTGGGGATAATTAATTATTGATATAATGATAAATTTTTTGAAATATAAATTAAGAATAAAAAATTGGGGAATTAATTATTGGATGTTGAGTTTTAGTAATGGTGAATTGATTATTTTAATTATTAAGGGAATTTGATGTTGGTAATTAACTTTAAAATTAATTAAAAAACATGGAATAATTAATTTTATGAATTAGTTAATGGATATAGTGGTGGTTAATTTTGATATGATTATAAATGTTGTTTATTCATGGTTGGTAAATTGATGATTATACAAAACAATATAAACCAAGTAAATAATTATGTAAAATTATAAATGATAAGTGGGGTGTTAGATATGATGATATATGCTAGTGATATACGTTCATAGTTGTGAAATGGGTTCTAGATATGCTGATATACACCAATGATAGATACATCTATATGGATGAGAATTGGGGAATCATACATGATGATCTACACCCAAGATATATGTCTATGATTGGGAATCAGTGAATAGACATGATGTTCTACGTCCATGATGTATATGCATGATTTAAAATTAGGGTGTTAGACATGAAGTTATATTCCCATGGTAAATATGTGTAATTGATAAATTGGATAGTTGGCATGGAATTATATACCCAAAACATCAACATTGGACTATGGTTCCAAATAGTCGTAAAAATGAAATTAAAAATATATTTTTATTTTAATCCCTTCATATAAAATAAATTATGATTTGAATATGTGACATGGATTTAGCCAATTGTGGGTTAAAATTGGTATTGAGGTATTGGTGTCCTTTGGAACATGTTGATCTATGTGGATGCTAAAGATTAATTGATAATGTGATAACTATTAAGTTATGAATTGTAACATTCATTATAGAATTACATAAAAAATTTAATGACATTAATTATTTTAGATACAATTAGTGGTGGACTACTGAATTGTAATCACACACTACATGAGCTACCTAATTGGTACTCAAATAAATTTTATGTATATCAAACTTGTTAACTGCAAGGGCCTAATGTTTGATTGTTGAGTCAGGAAGAGGCATGGTTGGGGGAACCAAACTTGATTCAGGACCCACATGGGAGTTGTTGGTGTCATTATTTTGAGATTCATTTTTGATACTTTACACATACATGGGCATGACATGTTTTCTACCTTCGTGGGATATTGTATGCTTCTGTATTGATTATCTTGAAATACTGTTATTGTTTATTGATATATATTTCTTCCCTTATGGTTTATTATTTCTATTGGTGTATTAATCTAATGAAATATTGTATATTCTCCCCAAAAATGACTTATTATACCATTACAAATGATCTGTAGCCTCTAGCATATGAGGAGGCATGCTTGGGGTCATATGGCTAACTAGTTTTGGGCACCAAGGTGTGTCACCTCGGCTGGGGAGTTAAAAAGTGGATTTAGGGGAGGTTTTATTTGTTTTTATTTTATCTTAATGTTTGGGAATGGTATATAAGAGACTAGGAAGAGTCGGCCCCTAGTAATGAGTTCTTACATGGGATTTGTAAACCCATTTTTAGGAGAAATCCCAAGTACAATGGGTGGGATTTTTGTAATTGTTATTTACTATTATAGTTGAATATTATTTCACTTGGGGTGAAACACTTAACATTTGATGTGAATAATTTTTTAGAGATTTGAAGAGTATGGACATGTTGTCCTGAATGACGTGAGATTTGAGTCTCCATGCATCATCGTAGGTACCCAATATTAATTATGACATGAATAATTTTAGGTATTCATGATAAAATAGGTTTCTGTAATGTTTTTGAATTTAATCTTCTTTGTTTTCTTATGAGATTCAATTGAAAAAAGTTCCTAATATGAATTTGAAAGTTGTTAAAATGATGAAATAATGTGAATTAATGGGTGAATAAATGGGTATCATGAACTATGATAATGTATTTACTCTTTTTAACAAGGACCTATGTGTATGATTGTTAAGGGTAGTGTTAACACCTAGGTTTTAACCATATAGAGAGGTTTTTGGAAAAGGATTGCCGTGACTTGTTGTGTATTCTTATTATGTAAAAAAGTTATTTTTATGAACTGTTTCCAATGTTTCATGTTTTTAATTATAGATTTTTTTCTCCATGATGATTCCTATTTAGAGGATGGCATTAGGTTATGGGTGAAGACGATTTACCTGTAGTGGAACCTAAGGCATCGATAGTGTTGGGTGTGCAAGCAGGGGAGATGTTGTGGTAGAACATAGCATGATTCATGAAATTCATGGGAAGAAACCTAGGGATAGTTTATAAGAGCATGTATGAACTGATGAGGGATTTTCAATTGCAAGACCCTCATACTTTCCCTATAGAGGGTGGACCTGATGGAGTTGAGTTTTTGGTTGAGTCGATCGAGATTACACTTGACCATTTTGTACCACTTGTGGAGAAGAGTGTCAAGTTAGATTCATATATTCCATAAGTATCAGTGTATCACTGGTGGGATATTAAGGTGTGAAATTGAAAGAATATGGGTATACTATTTGAGTGAATTTTTGGAGGTGTTCTTGGATCACTTTTTCCTAGAGACACTGAGGCCGGAAAGAGTAGTTGAGTTCTGAAGGATGACTGAGGGGAGCATGTCCATGATGGACTGTGTGAGATGCTTCCAAAATTTTTATCACTTTTCACTTAAATTGGTGGAAGAGGAGGCTAATTAAGAAAAATTATTTTAGGATGGACTAATGGGTGAAATTAATTTCCATGTGAATATAATTAAATGGATTTGTTTCCAGGAGTTGTGAATATGGCTTTCAACTTAGAGGGGAATCAGAGAGAGGATTCCAGTGTTGGACTGGCGGTTTCTTACTGATGATCTGACAGTACGTCTTTCAATAAAATAAAGAATTATTATGAGATATTTATCCAGAGTAGTGGGATATAGAGTGTCCAGTCAGTGATTTTAGTTTCCCAGGATTTTACCCAAGTGATTTTCCACAAGTGTGGTAGGCCTGGACACTTTCGTAAACATTATCCCCGAACACAAGTTGACTACTGATCTAAAGGTAGGATGGGGAATCTATATAGGTTTTGAAGGAACCCGTGATAGATGATTAGTGATAGAGGATCTAGATAGAACCAGGGTGTGGGAAAAGAATATTTTTCACCATATCAATCTAGAATTTGGGGTTCTACTAGCCTAATAAGTATAGGTGGTGAAAATGGTGACTTTATGAAGGAGGATTAATATCAGTTGAGTGGTGAAACTTAAGGGAGTCAAATGAAATCATAGGGAAGAGGGGCAGGACAACTACATGAAGTGAAACCAACACTTGTGGATAGTAAGGCTAGGCAATCAATAGTGAGAGGCACTATTCTAGTAGCTTATAATTCTTATAGTGCCTTATTTTATATAGTTGACTCTTCTTCCATCATATATTCAAAACATGTTAATGGTTTAATCCTGGTGATGGATTTTGTGAATGAGGTGATGACTATACACACCATTAGAAATTAGGTCTAAATACATATATTTTTAGAGATGATTTCCACTAATTTATGGGGAGTATCATTTTTATGGTATCTCGGTATTCTTGAAATTTAAGGCTTCTAATTAATAATAAGTATTGAATTTATAGTCACAAACAGATCCCACATTGATTGTTACACAAGGAGTGTGAATTTTACATATACTTAGGGTGACCATTATATTCACCATGGGGAGTGGGGTATTTAGGACGACCTAGTCGGTCCAACTACTATGATGCTGCGAGATCTCGTAGCCTAGGTTTGTAGTTTATTGATGGATGATGCAGGATTACCAAATGATACCTTTCCACAAGTACCAGAACTCTTTCAAGATGTTTTTCTTGAAGACTTCTCATGGTTTCCAGCAAATAAAGATATGAAATTCACTCTAGTGTTCATATCGGGGCTGAGATAGTATCTATTCCACTACATAGAATGTCATCAATTGAGATTCTAAAGATAATGAATCATATATAAGTTATGTATGATAAATAATTTATCAATCTAAGTATGTCACCATGGGGATTACCAATGTTGTTTTTAATAAAGGATTTAAGGAGCTTTCATTTTTTTGTTGATTGTCAGAAGTTGAAACAAATGACTATGTAGAACCGACATCCACTTCCATGTATCAAAAATCTATTTCTCTAGTTGAAAGGATCTTCCGTGGTCTCAAATATCAAATAGAATTTCAGATATCATCATATGAGAGATCGGATGTTTGTTATACCAATTAATACTTTCTAATGAGGGAACAACCTATATGAGTTCTTTATAATCCCATTTTGGTAGATGAATCCACCTGAAGTGTTTATAGAATTGATGGATAAAAATTTACATTTTTATCTAGATCATTTAGGGGTAGTGTTTGGGGATGAAATCTTGGTGTACTCCAAGACTCATGATGACCATTCCCAATAACATAACATTATACTAAGTGCAACGAGAGAGAATCAACTATATTCCAATATATCTAAGTGTAAATTTTAGAATGATCAGGTACATTTCATGGGGAAAACATCTCATAATTAGGTGTGTCAGTGGGCTAAGAAAATGTTAAAGTAGTGGCTTCTTGGGAGAACACTAGGAACATGTTCGATATCTGTAGATTAATTTGATTAACTGGATATTATCAGAGGTTCATCTACAACTTTTCTCATTTAGAAGTGCCACTTTTGGGCCTAAAAAAAAGGATATAAATTTTTATTGGTTAGAATCATGTAAAAAGGCATTCTATGTAGAGTTTAAGTGACTAACTTGGACACCAATTTTGATCCTACATGAGATAGGTGGAGAGTATACAGTGTATTATGATACTACTGGGAAATGAAATGGAGCTGTGTGAATGCAATGAGATTAAGTTTTGGTATAAGGGTCTCAGCAGCCATGGCCACCTGAAATATCTACCATACTCATGACCTTGAGCTAGTAGTAGTGCTTTATGTTTTAGGGTGTTGGTGATATTATCTCTTGGGTGAAACTATGACTATGTATACATACTATAAGAGATTAAAGTATATCTTTTTTCTAATGAGAATTCAATCTTTGACAATGGATATGGGTTGTGTATATGTAGTCATTTGATATTGAGATTGAATATATGTCTGGGAAGGGAAATAATTTTGTTGATTCCCTAAGAATGAAAACTCAAACATTGTTAGTTCATAAGACCATTTTTGTTTAGAATATGATAGATTTACAAGATGAGATGCATGTTGTAGTTCAGGAGAGTCCGGAACAGATGACGATAGTGTCCGTTTTAGTGGAGCACATAATTTTTAGATGGACCTGAGACAAGTAGTATGAAAATTTAGAGTGTTTACCTTGAGGGAGAACCATAAAGTTGTGGAGTCACCTTCCGATTGGATCATAGATGAAGACGATATCATCAACATCATTAATTGAGTTTTAATGCCTACAACTATGAGAGAGAAGCTCATACAAGAATTTCTTTCATTGATGTGGGAATTACATATAGTTGTGGCAAAAATGTATCATGGACTAACATGACAGTTGTTTTGATCAGGAATGAAAAATAAGATTATAGGTTTTGTGAAATGATGATTCACCTATCAGAAGGAGAGGGCATAACATCAATGACCTGGAGGTTTTTGTCATTCATTACCCATTCCAGAGTGGAAGTCGGACAATGTAATAACAGACATTGTGGTTGGTATACTATAAACACCAAGGAAGAATGAATCCTTCCGGGTTGTTGTATATTGAATGAAGAAATTATGGAATTTATTTCATATATAAGATAGTTTCTTAGAAGGGAAGTTGAAATTATTGTATCTTATGAAGATCATCCATTTTCATAGGGCTCCATAGACTATAGATTCAGATCTCAATTTTCTCATTACTTTTTTTCTTTTAGAATGGATTATAGAAATTTCTGGCTATAACGGTACAAATGAGTATGGATTTTCACCCAAATATAGATAGGAATTCATACTGTACAATATTGGTTCTTGAGTATATGCTGCAGATATGTGTAAATGACTTTACTGGATCTTGGAGGAACCAATTAACCTTTGTAGAGTTTTCATATAACAATATTTGTTAGAAAAATATACAGATTTTACTATATGAGGCTCTTTATGGTAGTCCATGCAGATAATCGCAATGATGGATGGAGGTTGGTGAGTTAGAGTTTCAAGGATAGAGTCTTGTAAAAGAGATTTTGGAGCATGTACAACTAATTCAAAAACATCTGGCTATTTCATAGAGTAGACAAGAGTCAAATACTGACATTTAAAGATTACCAATAGATTTCTCAAATAGTGATCGTGTATTACATATGAAGTCACCTAGGATGGGTCACCATAGGATATAGAGCATGGAAATTTGGTGCCCAGGTTTGATGGAATGTTTATGGTAGTGGAGATAATTGGGCCTGTGGCATACCGATTAGCTCTTCCATAGAGCTGTTGTGATATGCATGAAATTTTTATTGTATTATAACTATGATGATATCATATCCAAACTTATAATTTTCTTGATGTGGAGGATATTTATCTTATGGTAGATGCATACTTTGAGGAGAATCCATTATGTGTTTTGGTTCGCAGTGAGAAAGTGTTGTGGGGAAAGACCATACCGATGGTTCTTGTATTGTGGTAACATGGGCATATAAAGAAGAAATCATCTGAAAGAGAATAAGATATGTGAGCTCGGTGGCCCAATATTTTTGACTTAGAATATTAGGTATTCATGGAATTGAAACTCAAGTATAAGATTTTATAATGTGGGGAGATTGTATGATCTCATAATTTTCAGGTAATTTTCTCACTTTTTTTTCATTTCATTTGAGTCTTACAGGCCTCGTCTAATTATGATACATATATTTTTTTGGAGAAAATTACCTAATGTTCAGGGATGTATAATTTTTTGAATTAATGAAGTCAAGGTATAAATGGGTTAAGTGTTAAAATTTATTTGTTGTTAGTTTAGAGGCTTTAAAGTGAAATTGGGATGAAAACACAACTGCAAAACATTTAAACATTGTGTAAGGTTATTACACATTGTGTAATTTTTCTTATATTTTAATAAAATATCTCTTAGGTGACATATATTATGGTTAATACAATTACAAATAATTTCATTATGTGTAACTCAATTACAAGCCATGAAAATTCCCGATGTATAGTTTTAAAGTGCATGTACAGATGATTTGTGTTGGAAACCACTACTGATCTTATCATCTCTAACTATGATGACCCTCCAAGCAATTTTGGTGTGCCAAAACACATTCCAAATATCCAATTTATATGATCAATACTTAGTAAGTATTCTTGGTTGGATTTATTCTTCCTCTTCCTTGTTCTCCAACCCATTGTGGTGAAATACCTTAAGAAATTTCTTTTTTGGTTCTGATCTTGTTCAATCTTATTATAGGATCCTCTTTGCAACCATCTGCATCTTTCCCTAGATATGTTGGTCATTGGAAACAATGTTTGAACTTTAGTTAAAGGTAGGTGGTATAATTTCCAAATCCCATTGTCCTGATTATGATTATGTATATGATTTTTTTTTGAATCACACGAGTTGTTTACCAATTGAAATCCCTAATTGAATTAATTAATGTGGTAAATTAATTAATTTATATAATTGTGAAATTGTGTGATTTAGGGATTATGGATGAATATAATTAATTGGATAATTAATTATGAGATCATTGGATTAGTTATTTTCTAATTAATATATGGAAATAATTATGAGAAAAATGAGATGGTTTATTTGAGAAATTAAATGTGGATTAAGGATATTTAATTGGTGAATTAATTATCTAGGTGTTGATTGGGAAATTAGGGATAATTAATTGTTGAGTTAATTATCAAAAATTTTAATTGTAATATGATAATAATTAATTGGTGTATTAATTATTTGAGGATAAGGTTTTGAAATGGTAAATTGATTGTTGAATTGATTAACATAAATTTATTTTGTAAATTAATTATTTAATTGTTTAATATTAATAAACCAATTAATTTATAAATAAATTAATGGAAGTAGTAGTGGTTAATTTGGATAGTAGGATTAATGTTTTTAATCATGGTTGGTAAATGGGTTATTATACATGATGATATATTATAAGTAAATAATAAAATAAATTTATGTTTGAGAAATGGGGCATTAGAAAAGATGATATATGCTAGTGATATACATGCATTGTTGTGAAATGGGGTGCTAGACACGATGATCTAGAAAAGTGATAGATATATCTATATTATTAAGATTTTGGGTGTTATACATGGTGATATACATTAAAGATATATGCGCATGGTTGGGATTTGGGGGTTATACATGACATTCTATTTGCATGATGTATATGCATGATTGAGAATTGGGGTTATATGTATGATGTTCTATGCCCATCATAAATATGTATAATTGATTAATGGGTAAATCTACATCGAATACAATTCCCAAAACATCAACATTGACTATAGTTATAGATAATCATAATAAGGAAAAAAAAGAAATGGTTGATGAAATCCTTTTTGATAAAATAAATTGTTATTTGAATATGTAACATGGTCCACTCCCAGTTTAGGCCAGAACATGTATTGAGGTATGGGTGTCCTAAGTTATACTAGTGGTATCTGTGGTTAATAAATATTAATTTATATTTTGACAAACATTTACTTATTCATGGTAATTTTAATTATACAAAATCATATGATTTTTAATGACTAGATCTGTTTTAGACACCGTTGGTTGTGGCCTACTGATGTGTACTCACACCCTACTCAGGCTGCCTTATTGGCACTAAAATAAATTTATGGATAGAGTACATGTTATGGGAAATAGAACCATGTCAAATGGATGAGTTGGGATGGATCTTGGATGAGGACACTAGATGTGGTTCAATAGTCTCTTGGGTGTTAGTGTATTTCAATTGTGTGGGATTTTAGATATTTGACACATACATTGGCATGACATGTTTTCTTCGTTAGTTGGATAATGTATGTTCATGCATTGATTATCTTGAGATATTTCTAATTTTTATTGATATATAATCCCTATGCAACTATTTATTACTTCCACGGGAGTAATACTCTAGTCAAGGAAGGTATAGTCTCACCACAAATGACATATCAGACCCTCCTTAGATGTCAGTTGCCTCTGGAATACAAAGTGGCACACCTAAGGTCTTGTGACAGACTGATTCGGGGCACAAGTTTATGGCACCCAAGAGGGGATATTACAAATAATCACTCATATTGATTTGTGTTGTTAACCTTATGAATATTACATCCATTAATCAATACTATGACTAACAAAGTTCTTACAACAATTTACATGTCCCCATAATTTTTTTCATTTCTTATTTTTTTGAGTAATTTTTAATTATCTTTTTTTGATCATCTAGGATTCCTGTGAATGAGTGAGTATATTAAAATTAGAGGAATGTGTTACCTTAAGTATGCTTATTTTGAATGTAATATCATATAGTAATATGATCCTTAATCTTCATCCTTTTCATTGTGGATGTCTCAATTATCTCTAAAATATTCTATAACGATTCAGTCGAGATCTCAATTTCTCATAGTCCACCCTAAACATGAAATAAATATGGAAGTTGTGTCTAGAATTGAATTCTCAAATAAAACATATAAAACCCTTTTCCCCATATGGCATGGTCTATAGAATTTATATCCCTAACCAAATTCACATGGAGTTGTTGGACCATAGGAGAAAAAATGAATAGGAGGTTCTGGTCCCACATAAAGTGGGGGAATTCACATCCCCATGATCACTCTAAAATGGAACCCATTTTTGTGTAATACCACCAAAAGTCTAAATTAGTGGCTCAAAAAATTTCTGGAATATTTATTAATATCACAACTAGGATAATTAATTACGATCGATCCATCTCAGTACTCTATACACACCATAATCACATAAGGGTATCAAATAACTCTAGTAGTCCTTATGGATAGGTACATAATAAATATAGCAATCACATAAATATTTATTAAATAATAGGAAAAAAGAACTCATAATAATATTTATTGTGAAGTAAAATTCCTTCAATAACTTATATAATAAAATTCATTGTAGATGATTATTGATAGATTAAATGAAAATTCTTTTCATTTATAACTAGGATCCCAACAACACACCGACATGAAAAAAATCATGTAAACCCAATGAGTTAAATATGATTCATAAATTTTTCCCTCTTTACTCCCCATGCCAAGACTAAAATGATAATCTATAAATCATATGTAGTATTCCTTCAAATCCCAAAATTATGACATCTAAATACCAATAAAAAAAATCCCATACCAAAGAATCCTAGAATTTTCCCATTCATATTATATTTAGGCATAAGCATTTGGTCTATCAAAATTTCAAAAAAATCTAATCTACTTCTAAAAAATGAAAAATTGTTAATAAAAAATGAGGAACCAATACCACATTATAATATCCCCATCTTGTTCAAATAAAATGCTCCAATCCATCACAAACCAACTGGGGTCAACTTGAAAAGTCATCTGGGTCAGCCCATCATAAGGTCGATTCCACTTTCCCAATTTGCCTACGATAGTGACTAGACCCATGACCTGAAAACATTCCATGTGGTAATTATTTCACTCTCTAATTTAAATAACCAAATACCAGATTCTTACCAATGATATAGTATAGTGTATCCGTAAGTTGGACTTCCATGCATAACAAAATATGAATTACAAATAATAAAAAAGACCAAATAAGGCTTTTTCAAATCAAACATGCTCTATTTCAAAAAGAAAATATAACCATAAAAATAAGTAATTAAAAATAAATAAACCAAACTTGTAATATCCAAATCAAATATCCAATATTTAAAATGAAAAATGTTACCATAAAAATAAAAAACTCAAAGAGTACCAACACAAAGGAAACCACAATAAAAAGGGTTACTCAATTGGATAATGCAAAAACATCATAAGACAAGATGTAATCCAAAACCACCAAACAATCATTTACATGTTCCAGGAGGTAACAATCTCACAGCAAATCACACCAGATATAAATGAAATAGATCATAACTTAAACACCAATATTGAGTCAGAAGTTTTATACAAAAACAAAGAGGTATATATTGGGTGTGAGTTAAAAATTCCTAATGGGGTTTCAATAAAACAATAATACATGAAATTAATTTTATAAGGATTTACATAAATTCTAGTTTAAAATATAACTCATCAAAATATTTTTTCTATAATCCGTGATAAGATAATCAAATTATGTTACATAATATTTAACATTTAAAATAAAATTAATTATTTTACAATATAGATAAAGTGTTCTTATAATTCCATTTCAAACCATTTAAAGGAGATATATAAATTCAATTATTATATGGGAGACTATTAATTGAGGTTGAGAATCTAGATTTAGCCTTTCATTTTTAAAATAATTTGATAATTTTTGATAAATCGAATAAAGGGTAGAGAGTTGATCCAAAAACACATGGTTGAAATAAAAATAGAATAACATAGATAAAAAATTTAAGACCACACGGATTTGATATGAACTACTATATGAACATAGACATAGAAAATAATCATCATATATGTAGGGCTGAAGAAACAAAATTAACAATGATTAGAATGTAAAAGAAATATATAACGTAATGTGATAATATAATAATTATTAAATAAATTTAGTACTAAAACAGAGGATATAATCAAAAAATATTAGTAATAAAATAAAATTCATGATGTATATTTCATGAGAAACACTTTAGGTTATATTCATACAATCCTATGCATACTTCGGTGGGATCATCTACCAACCTAATAATTAATGCCAAACAAAATAACCCTTGTAATAACGTAATATGCCTCATTATACAATAGTCCAAATATATAAATATATATATAATTTTCCCATATAGTAAGAGAGACTAGTTGGTGAAGAATGAAAATAAGCATAGAAAATGTCACTTTATTTCAAATTCAGATACCCAAGGTTTGAGGAAAATAGATAATTGAGGGGAGGGAACATTTTAACACATGTCAATCAAAATTAATAACATAGCGCAAACTATTTCTTTTAAATATCAATTGATCATCTCATCTCCATACTCCATTTCTGAAGTAACCATTTTTAATCATATAAGAATTAAACCAAAATAAATTACTTATTACAAGATACAAAATCTCATATAACAAAATGAAATGGTGTTCAAACTAAGGGTGCGACATGTGTTATGAAAAACATTAATACATGGTTCCAAATGAACATTTCATTTTAATCAAACCATAGAGAACTTCAAAACCATCTTTGAAATCTTGATTTGTATAATTTCTTTGGAAAAATAATTTAAATCAATTTTGATAAAACATATAGAAATAACATGTTGAAGAAGTTTTAATAGGATTTAAACATAAATTAATCGATATAAAAATAACATGAATTTAATTCATCCCACATGTTACAAAAAAACATATCAAAGTGACCAAATAATCTCAATAATAAATACATATCAATCCAAGAATCCCCGTTATGCATTTTATAGATTCCATAAATCCAAAAATTATAACGTGTAAAAATAATTGGAAATCATTTAGAAATCTAAAAACCCACTGTAATTATAAATTAATTTAAAAATATCCTCTTATTAATTTTGAAAAACACATAGATTTCACAAATGATTATTCTAGGGGTATATAACATAGATACCATTGAAAAAACCCTTTTTATATAAATACTAAAAGACTATAACTCAATAAAACCAATTTAACATTATTAAAATTTTAATTTATTAATACATTTGGATTAAAATATATGTTTAAAACACCCAAACATCAATAGCTGGTCAAATATAAATAATTGCCTAAAAAACCTACCATAATCAAGAGGAAACCACGATACCTTTAGAGATGAATGAATATTGAGTTTATGTGGGATACTTTACGATCCATATAAATCAAAATTCCAATGAAAACACAACCATAAATAATAAATCGACAATTTTGGCCATTAGAATTCATAGAAGGAGATGAAAGAACTGGGAATATAAAATTGAGATTAAAATAATGATTTATATTTTACTTGAGATTTAACAATGCAATCATAGGGAGGATACAATAAAAATATTCAGGGAAGAGGGGAATCAATAATAGAGTCCTTTGTAATGTTTTAAACAAATAGGGTATATAAATGATGAAAAGAAATAATCAAAATCATCCAAAAAGACAAAAATACAAAATATCAAGAATGTTTCATGGTTTGGTTGTAATTTTTACACAGAAATGTATTTAGATAATATTATAATTTAATAAAATAATGTAATTAAATTACATCATAATGTATTTAGATAACCTTTATTTATGAATCAAAAACTTCATTTTACAAGATAAATCAATAAGCCTCCAATCATTTTAGGTAATCCGAAGGGACACCAGCACTATGATCAGTTGGCCTAGAATATGGCCAAGTAATCCTACACCATCTTCCATAGGGACCATATATTAATCAAATGAGAAAACTATATTTAGTATGGTCAGATTACATACATCTAAAAATTACATATTTCTTTATATATGAGCATTATTAATATCTTTTATGAAAATAATTTATTGTAAAAATGTGAAATAAATTTATTCATATTAAAATTTGTACCTATAACAGTCACCCTCCAATATATCTGTAATGAACTAGTAGTGGTACCCCTCTCCCTCACTACTAATGATGCTTAATGGGAAGGCGTCGACTGAGTTGTTGACGAGACACTCATGGAGGGTGTAAGAGATGATGCAGGGTGCAAGAAGATAGTGTCTCAGTTGCTGTCGGGGGGGGGGGGATGATAAATTTTTATCTATTAGTGTGGTCAATGGAACAACATGACACTTCCTCACATGATTTTTTTGTAATTTAAACAAATAAAAGTAAATTTTGAACATATATTTCACAATAATTATGAAGAAATAAATTGAAATTTAAATAGATGTATAATTCTAAAAAAATATACATAACAACGTTAAAAAATTAAGAATTTTAAATACGGTTTTCTGTTTCCTTATAAGTAAAACCGGTTTTATAGAATTCTTTTGAAGATTCCATCCTAATATTTTTTGTATTTATAAAATATCCACAAATGACATAATTTTTTTTCTATGTCTAAAATGAAGCATTAAAACAGGATTTGTTCAACAGGTAGATATATAGTTAAAAAATACTAAAAAAATACATGTCCCCCATGGAAAAAAATGAAATGGTTTATAGGTTGAGTATCATATAAAAATGATAAATACCAAAATGACTATTCCAATGGTGTGAGGAAATTTGAAGGCCTAAAATAAATCTATGATATATAGTTTATACGTAGTGAGAGGGGGTGTTGTAGGTAACAATGAAATAGAACTAGGTTTCACTTTGACACAACTATGAATACAATATTTCATACTCCATAATTTCATTCTGATGGAGTAAGATGTGAAATAAATAAATAAATTCTATATAAAAGGGGATGTGTTGAAACCATATTTTACATATTTCCTAATATATGTAAAACTATATAGGATAGTTCTGTGATCTTTAGTGGAAATATAAATTCAGGTATCATTATGTCATAATGAAAGTGTTCTATTTTTAAGTGGATGAAATGAGTTTCAGTGGTTTTATAAATCTACACATGTCAATGCCCAAGTAATAGAGTAATATATTTTATGAGTAAATGATTATTAGTAATACGGGTCATCATGACCAAGTAAAAGAGTAATATTTTTTTGAGTAATTGTTCTCCCCCTTTTATTCCACCATCAATAGAATATTGATTCAATGGTTCATAAAGTCCAAATTTCAATTTATTTTTGACATAATACTGTATTCTTTTTATTGGTGTATGTAATCCTAGGAATACCATTTCTATTGGTTTTAAACCATTCAGTGTCATAAAATCCACTATTGGGGGGATCAACTATGGTCCATGAATTATGAAAATAGATTATTTTTTGTACCATAGTCCATGGACTATGACATTACACTATGATTCATATTTCTAGCATTATGATCTTAGAATATATGAAACTCTATGGTCCATGTATTGTGACTCTAAACTATTTTCAAGTTCATAGTTTGACTAGTATGACCATTATGTAAAAAAGCATTGAGGGAAAACTGTATGTGAGGTTAAAAACCCATTATGGAAACCTAATCCAGAGTCAGAATCCCCCTATCAGGTCAATACCATTACATACGAAAGAATAAAGTGATAGAAGAATGATTTTCAAATGTAATAGGGACCCACTGCTAACCCCTATAATATCCTGGATATTATATTACATAATTTTTATAATTCATAAAGAATGAGGGAATCATAAATGAATAAATAAAAAATATTATAAACATTTACCCATGTATATAGTAAATGGAAATAAAACTATGATAATATGGACACACATCCAAAAATTATATATTAGTAATATATGAGAGGATTTGTATGAATACATTGTTAATTATCTATCAATAGGTTAATCATATATACAAATGGTTTCCAAAAAATATTAAATAAAAAGATACCAGAGCCATCAAAATAGTACTAGATGTCAACTATAATTTTTCTCTTCACACTATTCTTCTTAACATCTTCAATATCCACCATTCATCATTTGGACCTTTCCTTTATATGAATCAGGATATATAATTTTTACAAAAATAAGTGAAGTTCACATGTAGGGTGTGGGTATAAAATAGTTAAATGATTTCCACATATCTCTCCGAAACATATCTAGCAGTACAATAATTAATTCATATGTATGCATCGCGTAGTGTTTCATACCCTTCCTAATAAGTAGTGATAGAAAAAGAGGATCAATTTCACACATGGTGAGGCAAAAAATATCATTAAAACCACTATAATACATCAATGTCCTTACTGGGTACCATATAACTCATACTCACATACATCAGGTCACTCTTATGTTAATCGTATGGAAAAAATAGAATTTTATAAGTCAACCTTTTCTCGAAGTCCACCAAGGAAGGAAAATTAAAAAACAGAATATTATAGAAACATCCTTTTATATTTAGGAATGAAGAGAAATGTAAATCTCATTTAATACTAGGGAACCCTCCATTCATAACAGTGCTATAAGGGTAAAGTACATTATATTATGAACAATTGTAAACTCCATTCAAAATCATTGCATAATGGTATACGATAACATGAAATTTTGATGTTTAAATTGTGGTAGACACAAAATCATAAAACAACGAATCATATTAGGAAATATAATTCGAATATCATGTAAATGTAACAATTCTATTTAATATCTGGTTATAAAACACAAAAATATGTTTTAAATGCAAGCATACTAATGATGGGTAGCGATAGGCAGCGACGTAGGGAATGATGAGGCGAGGTGTAGAGACTGATTGTGAGTTAAGGTGTGGTGAGAGTTAATGAGGAACGACGACTTGATGAGGTGAGGTGCGATGAGGGCCAGTGAGTGGATGTGATGTGTGGTGATGGGTGGAAACATGGAAAGGTATTTAGAGAGTCGGTAGGGTGGGGGTTGGGGGTTTAGAAAAGTGTCTTGTTTTTAAAAATGATTAACTGTTTAGAAGCATTTTATAAAAAACAGCTACAAAATTATTTAAAAAATTTGTCCTCAGTTTTCAAACAGCCTCTAAATGCTCAGTTGGTGTATTATATTTACCTTACTTTAACTACCTCATTACAAATATAGAATAAATGTTATTACTGTAAATTTATATAAGTTGTAGAAATGAATTTAAAAATAAACCTCCAAAACATGAAAAAATGATTTTTAATGAAAATTCATTTTCAAGCTATAATATGATTTTACATTAACTTGATGACTTGTAATCACCATTATCTATATTTAAATATATATTGTTAGATGTATAATTTATAAATTTAATTGAAAGAAATTATTAATTCTTCTTATTATAAATATTTAAAATTGAAAATCATTATTCAATTCAAAATAGTTTTATTGAAAGAATTATTTTAACCTCCATATGATCTTTCATAAATTTATTTCAAATTCATAATCATTATATGATTAATTATATATACTTAAAAAATATTTTTGTAATTACTCTATTTTTTGTTGTTTTTATTTTTTGATATTATATGGATTATTTTAAAGAACATTCACTAAGATGGCATGTGATTCCATGGCCTAGTGTGCTCAGAATTAATATTTAAAATACAATAAATATATTAAAATGAATGTGCATGAGGTTTTATTGAAAAATTAGAATAACATCTAAATAGTTTACAGGATCAGAAATCTGAGAGCTACATTGAGATCAGAATGTGAGTCTAACCACAGACACGACTTAACGTTGTTCTTCGTGAGCTGTTTGTGGAAAAGTCACAGACTGTGTGAAAATTAATAAAATAATTAAATAAAATAAATTATTTTTAATTCCTAACGTAATGGTTTACACATCTTTAAATAGAATATTATCGAGAAACCCCAGGGTTATCCATATAACTATGGAATCAGTAGGGTGATGTTAGAGAGACTTTTTGAGAAATTATCTCGGGTGAATGAAAATCAGTTCATGTATCGATGGTCATTGCACTATATATTCGAAGGATCTAACAAATGAAACTAAAAATTCATCATATTTCATCATAGATTGATCCAAATTGAGGTAGATTGGTTGTTTCAATTTTTTATTTTTTTATCCTTAATTCTATGGTGAACATGAATCAATCAATGAATAGATTGATCCATGATTTGATCATTATGAGGGATGGGTTTATTCTGTGGGAATTTAAATTAGGAGTATTTTACTTATTTGGTTCTCCATTTTTCATTTTAATGGAAAAAAATCAAGACTAACCGAACATGGTAAGGGTTCATTCCTGTTATGTGTGTTTCACTCCCATATTTTTTAATTCATCACGATCATTCTTTATTTGACTAGTGGTTTGATATATTACTATAAAATTTAGAATATCATACCCTTTTTCTTCATAAGAGTTCAACATTTTAGAGATTGACATGGCATAATGTAACAAAGGTGAGATGGTAGTAGAGGAAATAGAATTATAATATATTTGAAACCCCCAATTCGAGTGGGTTGGAAGAAGATGATTGGTGAACATAATTCATTTTTTAAATAGATTTGTAGCCTGGATGTTGGAAAACAGTTATGGAATGGTCCATCCAAGGGAGATCCCTGATTTCTCATCTGATTTGATCTCAGATCCATGGAAGCAGTGGAACCGGTATTCATTGAAGGAATAATAAGGGGTTCTAGAAAATCCCATTTGAAAAAATAGGTAATTATGGATTACAAGGAAGGTGGGTTCCTCTTCATAGAAGTTACAATTTTAGGAGATACATGTGTATCAAATGGTAAATGAACCATATAACTCGGTGTGTGGTATCTCTTGGTGAACTCATCATGCGACTCATAAGGTGAAAAGACATTGGGTGAACTACACGGGAAGCCTCCATGTTGTGTACTCACCAACACGGACATGGTCTAGACAAGGTACACATGATAAGGCATGTACAAGTGCACCATCACAAGTACACATGATGATGCCGTGTAATGGAACACAAGTAAACTACACACGAATCCTACACACCATGTACTTTTATACAGACATGGGATGAAGACATACACTATTTACATAGGTAGGACTTGGGGTCAAGGGATATGTTGTGTGACCCCTCATACACGACATGTTGTTTATTATGCATGGCTTAGACCCCTTATCATCTATATCTTGGACAAATATAATTAGTGAGTGTTCCCTTTATCCATTCCAAATTAGTATGGAACCATATCCTATTCTTAGAACCGTGGCCTATTTAGTAGGAATTCCTAGATATAATCATTAGAATCCCATTGAGAGGCCCATAGTGAGAACCACTATTAAACATAATTCCCTAATGGGAGTTCTAGGTATCTTCATGATCAATAGTACACAGGCATCAATGATTTACATAGAAGGTTAATCCATATTGAGTTGTTGATATCACCCCATGGCCTTGGCAACGATCCTTATCTTTGTATTTTATTCTTTTTAGACTATCTTTGTGTATATATAATGATAAAATTCTACAAGCACTACCACTTAGACATTTATCATTAGTACCACTAGACTCAGGATTGTGTTTTCTGGGATGATTTATTTTTGGAATCTTTGAGTTGGAATCATATGTTGGAAAACTACAAATTTGAATTACCTTTAAAAAGTGTGTTTTTGTTTAGTATGTCAGTATATTCATTTTAAATGTGATATAGACATATACATAAGTGGAGATTGATTTGTTAACATTGTTGTATTATTTTTTTGGTTATGGGGTGTCATACTGAGTATTGTCACACTCAAAACTACATGAGATTTTCCCACACATTTCTTGTCTTGAGTATACGCCCGACCTTTTGATAGTGGCCTTTACTAATAAATAAATGAGGGTTTTTAGTGATACTTAATTTAATGATGTATATTCCTACAGTATTCTGATAGTAGTCCCAAATTTTCTTCTAGTTGGAAAATTGTTATAGAATTTTGTGGTGGGATTCTATTTAGGACTATTTACTTTCCATTACATCCCATTTCACTAAAGTTGTGAGAGTTAGAAATATGGATCCATGGTTGTTCCGTTGTTTTTATATTTTAGCAGTGTATCGGCATTAAGATGTGTGCATACGTAAATGTACCTAGTCTAAGGCAACCCATATCTGTGATATGCCTTCTCGGCACTAGTCACTATCAGCTGGCCTATTGGAGGCGGGCCTTGGGGGTCACAACATAGGCCCCATTGGGACGAGTTATGGAAATTATATTTAAATGAAGATTATTTAAATACTAAATATTCAATTATTCATAAAATAATATTTCTAAAAATAAATTTTTAAAATTCCTAGTACTTTAAAATTGATATTTATCCAATCAAATTAGAATTGTATATGCCAGGAAATATTAAAATATTCATTATACTGTAGTTTTATTAAAATAAAATTTTGACTTAATATAATATAATCTCATGGGTAACATTTGTCCCTCTAGAAATCACATCCTGGAAATTTTCATGGATATTACATACTAAAAAAATTATTGTGAGTTTTCTTTATAAATTGTTCAATTTCTCACATTTCATACTCTATTTTATGATTTCTCTAAATTACCTTCACCACTCAAGTCATCCAATTCTGTAACACTTGTTCTCTTGTTTCAAGAATCTGCATAGGTTCTTCATAGTATGATAGATCGTGTTACAATTCTATTTCTTTATAGGTTATGAAATAATTTGGGTATTAAATGTTGATAAATAATTATGATATTTGGAACACATCATGTTCTTTTGAGAGGATGATTTTAATTTTCAAACTCTATGACACCGTTTACATTATTTCCATATTTTCAAAAGGTATGATGTAATTAGGTCTCTATTTCCCTTTCTTACTGAACCTTTTATCACCGTTCCTTAGAGATACTTGTATGAGAATGTGATATACTACATGAAATTATAAATCTTTCTTTTGTTATAGTGATACCACCTTTTAATTATTTAACATACTTTAATATGGGTCTAAATAGTCATTAAATTCCTTTTTGTTTCCTCAACAGGTTCTGGTCCTATAAGCTTCAATTCACTAACTTCATCCCAATATGATGGGGTATGATATCTCTTTCCATAAAATGCTTCATAAGAAACCATATGAATACTTGAATGAAATATATTGTTATAAAAAAATACACTAAAAGTAAATATTTATAGCACATACCTAGAAAGTCAAGTGATCATGATTTTAGCATGTCTTCTATTTTATGAATAGTTCTTTTATAATGTCTATTCATTTCAGGATAATATGTGGTACTCTAATGAAGCTTAGTTTCAAGATCCTTTTTAATAATTTTCTATAAGTTCTATGTAAACATGAATCATTATAAGATAAAATGAAGAAAGGTTCACCATGAAGAATTAAAAATTAATTAATATTGAGTAGGTAAAGATGATAAATTGGTAAATATTCTATTATAATGGGTAAATGTGATGATTTAATAAGGTGATCCTCGAGAACCCATATGCCATCATTATCTAATGGAGGTTTTATAAATCCAGTAAAAATGTATTAGTGATATATTCCCATTTCCATATATGAATAGGTATAATATTTATGATTTCCATAATATTCCATCTACGAGCCTTTATCTATTTACAATGAAATAATCTTGACATATAAGCAATAAATTTCCACTTAATATTATCTGAAAAAATATTCCTTTATATCCTAATACATCTTGGTGCTACCAGGGTGTATAGTGAAATTTGAGTTATGAGAATCATAAAATAATTCCCTTTCCATATCAGGTATACATATAAATTATAACATATTTCATCATTTTAGAACAACATCTTCCTAAATGAAGTCTACCAATTTCCTACCATTAAAAGATTTAAATTTCATTTGAAAATTATTGTAATATAGAAAAAAAAAATTTATCTTTCCCAATAAAAATGGTTTAGAAATAATTTTGAAAATGGGTGATGTTATTCCTACCAAAATATTTCCCATATCCATATTTACTAAATCCTTATATATAGGTTCCTTTTAAATCCACATATTTGGTCAAGACTCATTGATCTTTCTTGCTCAATGCATCTACTACCTTATATTACATCCCTCTTTAGTAGTGTTAAAATTAATCATAAACATGAGTATCTTTATCCATAACATTTTTCCTATGTTTACATATTTGTTTATGCAAATATGTAATTCATATTTCTAGGATCTTGGTACATCTGATATCTTTATCCACAGAGGTAATATCTCTATATCTTTTAACAAAATATTACAACTAAAAATTCAAGATCAGAAGTTGTGGAGTTAAATTGAGGAGTTGTTAACTTCCATGATGTGGATGAGATAAAAGTATCATTCTAAAAAAAGGAAATACCTAAGTTCATTCATTGATGAATCACTATATATCATAATTTTGTCCCTCCTCGTTGGAAGATTCAATATTGAAGCATGATACCATATCATCATTAATTAATCAAAACATTCTTTAAATTCCTTTATCCATATAAAATTAATATCATTAAATGTTAACTAGGTTAATGGGTTAGATAATTGAGATGTTTTTGGAAACGATCATCAATAGTAACCTACCAAACCATGGAATCCATGTACCTCAATTATTATCATTGGAGTAGACTATTATTAGAATTCATTTTTCCTCTCAATATCAACTAATATTCAATCAATGGATAAAATATGGAATTAAAAATAAACATCTAAAAGCTATAATTATAACTTGTTAAATTTCCCCCCATGAACACATTTTCTTTAAGAGTCTCCTGAATGAACCACAAGTGATTCTTATAGTCCACAAATATTATAGAGTACACAATGATAACATAATGTAATACCATAATAAATTATCATGATACTCATTGAATATGTTTTTCAATAGATATAAAAAATAGAGTGTTTGTTTGTCAATCCTATTAGATTTATTGTAAACTAATAATGTTTAGGGCTCATAAGATATGTTTTCTAGTAATATCATGTTCATTTTCTCAAAATCGTGGACACAGAACAATAATTAATCTTCAAAATATTTTGATCTCATTAAAATAGATCGAACAAGTTATCAATGGGAGATAGAGGATACATGTTCATTATGGTAATAATATTTATTTCCCATTAATCAATACACAACCTCATACATCTGTATTTATTCATAACTAAAAATTAGGGCCTCTACAAGGTGAAACACTTGGTTGTATAAATATCTCTTCACATGACTCATTTTGTTGTTTATTTAGTTCCACTACCTCTTCTTTGTCTATTATAAAATGTTTCTTTTATATAGGTCTTGAATAAGGGATTAAATAATTGAAAACTAAACTTTTTATACTGGTGGATATATAAGAAATTCCTTTGGAAACACATTAGTATATTCATGTATAATACAGAAAATTTCGAATTTGAAGATCATGTTTCCCATTGTCAGACTGTGTTTTCTCTTCATTCCTAAGAATCTCATTTGGAAGAGGTACTAGAGGTTGATCTTGATATGAACCATATGTTGAAATCTCGACTCTAATTAAAAGTGAATTTCCATCCCTATCATGATTCATAATATCTTTATCTTTGTAAAAAATCTGTTTAATTTTAATTAGAAAGCTATTACATAACAATTTTTTAATGACTCTATTATTTCCATGTGAAACATCGGAATACTTGAAAAATATTTTTGATCTATAGAGTGGATTCACAATGAGATTATAGACCCTATAGAGCCTCGATATAGATATATTAGAAATACTGAATATAATATGCTGCATCTGCATAGTTTTTAGGAAATAATATAATATATATTGAATAGTATCTCAGATGTTAAAATTGAGACCTTCACTAATTCTGAATTACAGTTTTTATGCTAGGAATGCTATAATTTTGGTCAACATTTGATGTTTTAGTAGAGTTTAATTTCTATAAGAAACATGAAAAAAATAAATGATTTAATTTATTAAATATCTAATTAATTTTTAACCTTGAATAAGATCTCTATTTATAACATTTTAATGAATATATATTGGGGTTACCTCATAATCCTATGTTATTATAGGAGGTATAAAATAGGTTTAAACTTTGGGTGTGATCATAATGATTGGTTGATATGGTGGTGAATGCATCGAATTCATAAATGGTCTCTCATGTAAGAATATCTTCATCAATATAGTTATTGGATCATGAAAATGAAAATATTATATAATTTTTATTTGTTAGTGCTCAATCTATTATTGAGGTAGGATGTTTGATTTTGTGGTTTTAATCCAAAATATTGTTTTCTAATTTCTTGAATGTCCCAAAGACCATAAATTTTTATAAATTTTTGATAATACACCCTTTAATGGTAGAGGGGGAACCCTTATATGGCCGATAAGATTTGAGAAATGTCACATGTCCTAGAGGCCATAGAGTAACTAATCTAAAATAGAATAATTGAAACTACTCCACCCCAAAATATATTTTGATGTCAACTCTCCACCTTTGCAAGGATGGTCAGTTAGCTATCTAGTAAAGACATGCACATGCCCGATAAGGATGGTAATTCCATACCCTATCATTACTTCATATCTAGTTATCTCTCATATGGTGATTACACCTACTCTTGAATCCTCATCTGGAGCCTTATTCCTTGATTTTTTTTTCCAGTTTCATCAGCATTACATGTTCCTTTAATGCCATGAGGTGGCCCTAAGGTCTAGAAGTGTCATGAAGTCATTGACTTTCCTAAAGGTCTTGTACAACCCGAGGACCAAACTGGTGGCCCAAAGGCTAAAACAAATGAATTGTTTTGTCTACTATAGTACAAAAATAATTCATGTTATAGTTCATTCTATAGTACTGATATAGTACCCAGAAATATACCTATGCCCGAAATAGAACTCTTGTTACTTGGATGAACTTGGAGAGTCCTCACCAACTAGGCTGAGGCTCAAGTTTTCTTGTTTTCTACATATAAAGATTGAATTAATTAATTTTTAAAAAATAATTCATGTATCATTTTCTTGATTTATGGTTGATTATTTTAAAATTCTCTATTTAGAAAATTTTATCCATCAATTTTCTTCAAGGTTCATTGAATTAACTTTCAATTAATGATGGAAAAACTAAACAATTGAAAATTTTTATTTCTTGGTTTTATGTACCATGATTTTATCCTTCTATTCGTTAGATGTTGATTTTTTGTATTTTAATTAGATGATGTTATGATTTAGCTTGTAAATATATCATTGCATAATAAATAATTGGCACAACATATCATTTACTATAGGTTCCATTTTTGGATTGAAAAATTTATGGATACATGACATCTATGATCGAGAATTAGATAAGGTGTGATTGGTTAATTTTATGTTAGTTAGATATTTTTATTATTTCATAAAAAATATGTGTTTTTTGACTAAGGTGTTTCCAAAATCTAAACATCAGTGACAATATTTAAATTTTCAACTCAAATTTTATTTTTTCATAAGATTCAATAACTGAATAGATATGCTGGTTGAGTGAGTGATGTTTCATGTGTGATCTATGATTTATACCAAATCATGATATACAAGGCACATAGTACATAAAAAGACATGTTTTGTGGTACGCCTTTTATAGAGTCAAGTGTTTACATGTAGTGATCTGAACCTATATAGCCTAGAACAAGTGTCTACATCCATTATATTGACATGATTACATGGAATATAACCATGATGTATCAAAGAGTTTAGTATTCTTAGTAAACTAAATAAAAAAATGAGTAATATATAACAAATAATAAAACTATTTCATCATATTTTTTTCTTTAGAAGCTAGCATTATTCCATTCAAAATATCAGTATATATCCTTCATAGTAAACATCATGGATTAATGGGGAATGGAAAAAAATAAGGGTGAACTCAATAGCTCAAAGACGGCCAATTATAGTATAAGAAATACAAAATCAATGAGAATTGTCAATATGAAAAGGTAATAACTGAAGACACATTACATGTAATTAAGAAAATAATAATTAAGTTTATAAAAAATAGAGTAAGGAAATTAACTGGAAAAACTCTATTAATTATTAAATTGAAATGAAATTTACCCACAGACACGTCGAAGAAGAATTCTCATGGGTAGTGATAATATATGAATTATTAATAATGGAAATTCTTAATAAATGGATGTCATTTTTATGGAACATGAACCACTATACTGTCATGATCTGTACTCAAGATAGTTTATCTATTGGGGTATAAACTCCTCTATTATTTAGTGAAACATACTTAAAGTGTTTTTTTAATAACTAATTCTTTCTAATAAGACTGTATATGCATCATGGTCCTTGCATTTATCGGTCCTAGAACCATAGTGCCTGAATTAAATGATCCCTAACCTGTTTCTCACATGTCCAAATAATTCCTCTTATATTGAATAATCAATTTAAATTCATAAACAATGTTCCTTATCTAATATCCATATCGAGTAAAGAATACATATTTATCAATATTTCCCAGGAAAATAAACTAACATTAAAACTAAGCACCAAATGTCAAAAATGGTTATGGTTTAGGAAATTAACTTATGTAAGATAAATGATATCAATAACTAGGGAAAATTCGTTGTTGAATTATCATACGAGGTTGAATATTTCAAGGGTACTAACAGTGGAATTAGTATAGTGAATTTCAATACTATCCTTAGGAAACTAAATCATAAACCATCAATTTTATGAATAAATATGGTATTAATACAATTTATACCAAGTGCATAAAAAATAAAGGGGTTTTTCGTTTATGAAAAGGAACATTATAAAAATATTTTTTGAAAAATATTTTTGAAGAAAATATATTTTTCATATGGATATTTTTTAAATAAAATTATTTGAAAATAACATTTTCAATTATTTTTATTTAAATGTTACCATTTAAACATGAAAAATATTCATCAATGAAATTATGGTACATAAATCCTTATATTCTTTAATAGGTAAAGTAACATTCCTTTTGCACGATTGAAATTTTAATAAATGAATAATTTAAAAGTGACAAGAATATTCCATTAAAAAAATTTGAAAATAAATAAGGGTAAAAATTTATTTAATATATCATTTTTATTTGTTAAAAACAATTTAGAAATCCTTTTTAAAAAATAGGGGTTTTATAATAAAATTGGTTCTCTGATTAAATAAAGAAATGATGTCGTATCTTTATAAAAAAAATTCAAAAACATTTTTAGTAACAAAAAATATGGAAATTATAATATTAAATGAAAGGATCATGAATAAATAAATTAAAATAGAATTAAATTTATTATTGAATGATTACATAAATTATTTCTTATGATTGAAATTTGAGTATAAACAATCCATAAAAAATTATATCTTCAAGTAAGACCTTGAAAAGATATTAACATTTATATGAGAATAAATCTATTAATAGATTATATATGTAAAATATAAATAAACATAGAAAAGGATAAATATTAAAATATATAGTAAAAAATCAATACATAGAGAATCATAAAAAAAGCATCATGTTTCGTTGATAGAACATAGACCCACGTAAATCTGGTGTAATCATCAACTAGAACAAATACATAGTACTTACCTCTAATGCATCCAGTTTTTTGTTGGACCACAAAGATCCATATGCACTATCTGTAATGCATCAGTAGTTGTGACTTCACCTACTGACTTAAAACTCGATTTATGTTTCCTTCCATATTGACAAGGGTCACAATCTTTTGAAGAATAAAATCTAAGCTCTAGTATATCCTTAACTAATCTTTTCTTAGAGATTTTTCATAAGTTCCTAAGGTTATACTGACCTAACCTTCTTTTACACAACCAAGAATGATCTTCCATTTCACTATGACAAGGTATATCTTGGCTCCTATGGTCTTCTATGTTTAGTGTGTAAACATTCTCTTGCCTAAGGGAAGAATGAATGAACTCTTCCTTGGAATTGTGTACTAGGCACTTGTCATTCCTAGAATTCATATGGTATCCATCATCACATAATTTAATTATTCTAATGAGGTTTTTAAGACCCTTAACAAATAAAACATTTGAAATCAATTTTTCTCCAAGAATAATGATGTTACCTATACCAATAATTTCTCCCAGAGCATTATCTTCGAAAGTTAGTTTTCCTCATTTCGTCTTGATAATCATTTCAAAGTAGTTTTTGAAACTAGTCATATACTGGGAACATCCACTAACCAGGTACTATGTATTGTTGTTGGTACTTTCTCTACTTTTCTGAAAACTAAAGAGTTATACTTTTGGGATCCAAACTTCTTTTGATCCGGAAATTTCGGAATGAAAAATTTTAGGCACCCACATATTCTTAGAATAAATATGATTTACGAAATACTAAGGACTGGGTTTTGTTTAGAGAGAAATTCATTGCACAATGTCCATCACACTGACACTTAGTACAGAATGGAGCACATTGAGGAACAAATTGATTGTTACTATAAATTGATTTAGATCTTTTATAACCAAAACCAGAACTATTCCTTAGAGGTCAGATTTGGGAATACATTTTATCAAAACTTTCTTTACCTAAGGTAATGTTTAAAAAGCACTTCCTCAAGGAAAGGATATCGGATTTCAGTTTGATAACCAAGTTCTTGGCTTCTAAAACATTTGAATTTGGACTAGAGTTAGGCTCGAAAACATTTTTCATAGAAATTACGTTTTCTAGATCATTAGAATGTTTATTCTTCTCATTATTTACTTCCTCAAGATTTTTTGAAATATTTTCCAGATCAACATTTTTATTTTCAAGATCTTTAGAAAGATCTGATATTTCCTTAGTAAGAATAGTATTCCTAGAATTTTCCTTATCACATTCATTCATGAGTTTTGAATTCTCAATCTCTAGAAGTTTGGAAAACCTAGAATCTTAATCATTGGAAGCTAATGTATTATCTTCATCAGAAGAAGATTATTCATCCAACGAGGTAAAATATTTATCATTACCATAATTTGAATTTAATGATGCATTGGTCAATGATTCAGCATTGTGTACCTTATCCATCAAAAAATGATTGTTAATAGGTAGTATGGCTATTAGGGCAAGATTATTCTATCCAGAAGATTTATAATCTGAAGATTCAACTGATGAGTCTCTCCCACTGGCACTCCTGGTGTCATTAGATTTCACGACTTTCTAAGCTTTATCTTTGTAATACTTCTTTCTGTTTCTCTCTGAATGCCTTTCCTTTCTTTCTTTTCTCTTAATCATAGGACAATCAGGTCATATTTGTCCAGATCTCTGGCATTCATAACAAGTCTCTTCTGAATCTTACTTATCGTTCCTTTCCTTTTTCTTATATCTGGATTGAAATTTCCTCTGTCCAGCTATCTTGTTCATCCGTGGAGCATGATTTACTAATTCATTTTTTGAGGATTCACTTCCACAAGATTCATATTAGATAACAACTTTATTATATTTGGATCCGGTAACTCTCTCAGGAGTCTTAGCTATCATATTATTTGAAGTTGTAGTAAAAGAAATACTACCATTCCCATTCTTCTTCATAACATTATCAACATCTATCTTCATTCTAGACTCATGCTTAAGAAGAGTTCCAAACAGTTCATCGAGAGTAATCTGAGTAACCTTTCTGTTCTCATCTATAGCTGTTCTCTTGGATTCCCATTCATTTGGCATGACATCTATGATCTTATCAACAGGGGCTTCATCATCTAATCCTTTCTCTCCCATCGATTGTAAACTATTCACAATAGTCATGAATCTTTGTTTCACCTAACATATGGTTTCTCCATAAGGAAAGAAGAAACCATGATATTTATCTCTGAGCATGACTCTTCTAGTTTAAATTACTTTGGAAGTTCCAAAGTGAGTAACTTCATGTTTCTTCCAAATACAATTTGCTGCGTCACAAGATGAAATTTGGCTATATATGTTTATAGTCATGGAACGAAGAAAAGTATTGCATACCTTATAATTTAGTTGATATTCATGTTTTTCTTGATTGGTAAAGGTACTAACTTCATTGTCAGGGGTTTTATATCTTCCAGTAAGAATAACCAAATTATCAACTCTAGTATTGATAATTAAAGTCTTCATGTGATCTCTCCAATATTTGTAATCATTTCCATCAAATATAGGTGGTCTAGTAGGATTGATATTGTCTATGGAACCAACACTTATTCCTGCCATCTTAATGAAAAACTCTTTCCAAACAAATTTGTTGATCGAAAAAGTTCGTAATCAAAGAGAATATTTCAAATAATAGAAAATATAGAACAAGAGTATCTCAATGAAAAAATGAATCTTAACAATAAGAGTCCGAAAAAATGATTCTAAAAATGTGTGAATAAGGAAATTCCATTCTGAATGTAATAAGGAGAATAATTCTCTTCTAAATCTAATCGCGAGATTAATTCAAAGGTCACCTCCTATGATACCAATTTTAGGATCGAATATGTAAATATGAGATACTCAATTAAAAGAGGGGGTGAATTGTATACATTAAAAATACCTAAGGAAATTTTCCATAACCAAAATTCACAACACCTCTGAGATATAATAACTTTCTTCATTCCAGAAAAGTGATTCTGGAAATGAAACATAACAATAGTTTACAAAAAACTAAGATTCTACCTTAAAGAGTATAGAATTTAACTAAATCAGTGTACAAGTATAAGGATGTATAGGATAGTTATAATTTCCTCAACAATACAAATGCAGCGGAAAACTCGTAACAAAACAAGTAACAAGTAGTAAATATTTTATCCCATAGATAAGGTTAGCCAACAACCTAGGGTAAAAGGCCCTTGATTTATACTTTCGGGAAATTATGTCTTAACAACACTAGGGTTAGCCTTCGATACTAAGATCGGATTCTGTCTTGATATCCATGCATGCCGTCAACTTCAAGGTAGTCGACACCTCAGTCTTTATATCCCCTGAAGCCATCGATTGTACACAGCATCAATCGGAGTTTCACAAAGAAAATATGCATGAAGAAATGTTTGAACAAGTTGTTCAAACTTTCTGCATGAAGCCTGAGAATTTATAAGAGCCTCATTCTCTATGAATCACTTGTAAAAGTTCTGAGCTTTAAAAATTTCCAAAAGTCCTGCGCTCTTTCAAATGAGCTCATATTTATTGTCACTACTTAAATGGTCAGCTCCCTCCTCCAATGGTCATATATTTTCGGGAATCTAAGAGGGACCTGTACATGTTTGAATCAAAAAATGGTTATTGAGTAATTTATAGAATGAAAAGTTTTATTATAAAACAAGTGTAAGTAAAAATAAAATATGATATTCAGTATGTAAGAAAATGAATGTTCGGAGTCAAACCAAAAATTTAATTCAGAGTCTTATAATACAAGGATATTCATATTCTGTTTTTTAGGAATTCAGAACCTGGACATAAAATGTTTGGAGTCAGAGTTCATGAGAATTCAGATTCAAAACTCATAGGATTTTAGAGAATGTATTAACAGAACTCGGATTCAGAACATAAAAAAGTTTATAACCAGAATTCATATTCAGAATTCAGAATTAGAACTTTGAATGTTCGTATCCTGGATTCGTATACAAGATTCGTAGTTAGAACTCTGAAGAGTTCGTTTCCAAAATTCATATTCAGAATTCAAAGTCAGAACATTGAGGAGTTTGTATCCAGAATTCATAGTTAGAGTTCAGATTCAGAACATAGAAGAGTTCGTAACCATAATTCTGATTCAGAATTCTGAGTCATAATTTTGAAGAGTTTGTATCAAGAATTCGTATCCAGAATTCAGAGTCAGAACTCAAAAGAGTTCATAACCAGAATTCTGATTCAGAATTTTGATCTTAAAACATAATTCTTCATATCTATGTAATTATAGGATTCCAAGGTTATGGTTTTAGTACAATTTTTACACATATAAAAAATATGATATGAACAATGAAAACAGGGTAAAGATAAATTTCCTTAGGGAAGGAAATTTTTCCTTATGGAAGTAAAATACAAGGTCAAATAAAAATATCCTTGAGATAAGGTGTTTGTGATTTTAAAAACCTGATGGAATTGTAAATACACAAGGAAACCTTATTTACTTAACAATATCCCCATGTATAAAGGAATGGAAAATTGATAAGGAAAATCTTATTGACTCAACAATCTAACTTGTATGAATTCTCATCCCATAATTCAAAAACCCATTTAAAAAATATTGTACTTTTTATTTTTTTGATTAATATCCTTGAATATAATGAGTTATAGATAAATTATGGATGAATAAACTATATTACCATGGTTTCTATTTGAAATCAAGAAGTCATGATGTTGTATTTACACATATATAAAATATTTCCAATTCATGTTGAAAGTTACTTAAAGTATCATGTTCCCATTTTCTCATGAATTTTGACATATTTAATTAATATTACATAGATTCAAAGAAGTTTAGATATCTATTATCTACTATTCTAGTTCGAAAAATAATCCACAATCAATGGAAATCATGTTACAGGTTAATAAAAGAAGAGAAATAGTAATTTTTTTAATATTTAACTACCTATACAACAAATGTGGATATCAAGTAATTTGAACAATGTTTTAATTTTACCATGCATCAAAAGGGGATCCCATTTGGGTAAATGGAATTATGCAAATGGTACATGGGTTACTCATGAAATGGTATAAGGATTGACATTTTTTCCAATATTAAAAACATGTCTTTCATAAAGGGTAGGTAAATTTATCTTTATGTAAGAAATAATTAGGACATAGTTACCTAACTCATTTATGAGGTATTATGGTTTAATTTAGTGAATCTTAATAGGTTTATTATTTAACCTTACACAGAGGATGGCTTTCAATGATACCATTATACTGCTGAAAGATTTTCTACTTACCCATATGCAAGATGGTTTTACATCATTCCTGAAGGGGGTGTTATGTAAGGTTAATTTTTTTTGGAATAAATAAATATTCAAATGAAATATTTTTAATTAATAATAATAAAAATATATGTTTTTAATTTTTCAAAAGAAAATTCAAACTAAAAATTTATCCAAAATGTAAAAAATCAATAAACACCCATGAACTCTTAGGATACCCTCGATATAATATGAGATGAAGTTCAGAATAGTTGTACCTTATAGTTTTTTATGAGAGAAATAATTATTAGAGAAGAAATAGTCAAAGGGTAGTCCCAGAACTAGGATGGGGTGCTATATGTCCACACTAGAGTGGTGGTTCAAACTTACATGAGAGAGAAGTTGATAGGGGAACATCCATGCCTCATGTTAAACTATCTGCCTTGGGCTGATCAAGATGTACCATTATATAATTAATCACTTTTTTGTCTTGGTATGTGGGACAAAATAAATAATTTATGGCCCATTGAAATAATTGTTAAAGGATTGATTTGGAGAATAAGTGACAAGGTGGGTTACTCTATACCCCTTCTAGTTCTTATATTGAGGATGGATGCGAAAACCACTGATATATAATATGGATGTTTTAAGGACCCTGAGGGTTTGTTATGTGGTGTGACTGGAATTAGAATAGTTTATAGTGGGTGTTTATCTATTTCAAATTTTAGAGACTCAGACAGTATATGATCATGGATTTTGGTATTTTTGGGAGATAATGTGGTTTCATTAGATACCCTAAAGCATAGTTTTAGATCAATATTTCTAAATTTCATATGTATTCTAGTAGGTATTGTTTAAATATTTGGTTTCATAGCCAAATTTGAATATATTATAACACCCAAAGAGAGATGTGTAGTATAAGTTGATGATCTATATTCATGATGATATGCTCAGTGTGTGTGTGCTTGAATTTTTTGGGGCATGGAATAACCATAATGAAATGGTAGAGAATATATATAATAATGAATTTCAACCATAGAACAAGATGAGATACAACGAGGACATACAAATTAGACCATGATTCTCACCCCTATACTAGTTTTAGGAGGCTGAGTAGTGGTGTTTGACCAAACATAGTACATGAGACCACTTAGATAGTGGAATTGATTAGGAAGTAGTTTGTTACCACTCATAGTATGTAAATATCATAAATTTAATTAACGTGATGACCCATTTAGTTCTTAATGTGTGATCGAATATTTATATACATGTCCACATGGTCAGTGAATCAATATTTAAAGAATCAGTGAAACTCATAACTTGTTTTTTAGATTCATCCACGGGTCTGATGTAGATTGGGGTTATGTCTTAACTATTGGATCTTTCTCCTCAGTATCAAAGTGTGAAAGAAATATTTAATATTTTAATTCTTTAAATTTATAAGGTTGAGTAGATATATTTGAACAATAATGACTATGTTGAGATAAATATAGATCCACCTTTTATGTAATGTATCGTGCATATTGTTGATAAGAGTGAGAAGTTATTTTTTTTAATGACAGTTCCTATCCTCTAGCTTCTATGAAGACATAGGGATATCTAGGAGGATATCTTGGAGTGACATTTTAATTTATATGATTGGTTTCTAGGGTTTTTAGGGAGGATCCTTATAGATGCTTCCCAAGCACTAGAGTTACTCATAGAATAATCTTGAAACAATCTATAAATTTTAGGAATGAAATAATGGATTGTTACTAGGTTTGAATTTTTTATTATTGTTGGATTTTAGATACCATTAATAGGAGATGGGTAATTTGATTTATTTCGATTTCTTTACCTGAGAACCGTTCTAAAATATTTAGTATATAGGAACCAATAACAAGGGGTTATTTCATTATGTATCCAATGAGTTATGAAATTTCAATATATAGAATATTTCATGACCATGTGGTTGGCGGAGGTGAAACATGTGCTTGGTAAGGGTATAGGGTACTCAGTATAGGTGGAACATATACCTGGATTCCAATCACATTTTTTAGTTATAGTTTTTTAGTTTTTACAATATTCCTCAATAAATTACCTATAATTCTCTCCATTAACCCAGGAATATCTCAACACCATTTTGGATTTATTTTTATTTCCTCCTGATCCTGGAATCTCATTTCTTCATCATTTATAGTGTCTCCTATTTCATTGGTTCCCATTTGGTTAGTATAAACTATATTATTCCCTAGAATATCCTTTTCTCACTGTGAAAGGCTTCTAAAACTCAAATCCATTCTTAAAAATATGTTTCTTCTTATGGTAGGAATTTTATGGTTTGAGTATAAACTAGGTGGCCCAACATGGAGGGTGATATCCCTTAAGATGGAGTTATTTGGTACACTGAATGTATCACTATTTGTATATATTTATATGGCCTATTGTTATTATTTGTGTGTGTGTTTTTTGGATATTTTATACCATAGAAATTAATATGATGATGGATGTTTAAATTGAAATAGTTTTCCCCTTTACATGGTAGATCTGGGTGGAATGGAGTGGGTATAATTAAACCAATCCATGGATCATAGATTGATATATGGATATCGTCTTGGGTTGGATGGTATTTTTATTAGTAGTTTGTGATTGTTAGAGGTTTGGCTGAGCTTGTGGTTTGACATATGGGTATGAGTAATAAAACCCATAAAATATGTTGGTATTGGGTGAGTATTCTTGGCTCACATTGGAATCCCATAGTGATTTATTTAAGAGTATCCAATGGACTATCATTGTTAAACCCTTCTGTTTTTTATGTCATAACTGTGCAAGTGGTAGATCCCATTTGATTATATGATTTCTTCGTAACATTTTAATATGTTATTTTATGTGTAGAATAGATGATGTTGTTACTATATCATGATTAAGAGGATGATCTCTAGTGATAATGTTTTGAGAACATCTTGAGTCAAAGGATGTTGGCCTAGGATGAGGTCGTGTTACTACATCATGAGTGAGAGGGTTGTGGTTTGTGATATAGTGATATATCCATTCCCATAAAGAGTGGGTGTTGGCATGGAATAGTGAGAATGAGGTTGCCCAGAGTGTGGGGGGTGTTAGGGCCAGAATGTTGATGTGTGACATCCCTTGAATGAGTGGGTTTTGGATTGGGACTCTATGTGGTACAATGATCTGATTGAAAAGGTTATATCCATGTTTTGATAGGAGCCTATGGTTTGATATGAATCTTTTTCCATCATGAATCCAAATCAAGTATGGTAGGAGTTTGTGGTGGCATGGTTCGAGAGTATTAGCATGATATATATGTATTATTTAATGTTAATTATTTTTTAGGGAATACTGTCTCATATATACTTCTATTATTATAATGATGAAATAATAGATTATAATTGGTTTATTTCTTAAACCATACAAGGGAACCACTATATATATAAGGAATTATTTTCTAGGATCTATCCATGGGTACATACCCAACGCTAGGCATTAGAGTAGGCAGAGATTTTTATGGAAAGTGGATATGATAGTAAATTTTTATGTTAATTTTAATTTATTCCTCTATATTAATTTATTCTTTTCATTATAATACATATTGATACAATGCATTAATGTATCTCTTTTCACTAGATATTTGGCTCTCATTGTATATTTTTTTATACCATGCGATGATACTGATATGGTTGGTTTACAACTCTTATTCCAATCTATTGTTTTAATTTATTATTTGTAATTTGGAATATTTTTTGGATTATAATTAACTTATAATGATAGAATAGTCTCCAAAATATTTTTTTGATGGCCTCACTTCTATTTAGAAGCCTATTGCTTATCAAGTGGAATGAATGTGATCATTTGGTTCCTCAGATCAGTCTTGGAGAACTGAAAAAAGGTGTTATACTGGAAGTAGAAAAGTATCAAAAAAATTTCCATGAATCAAGAAGAGGTTCAGAAAAATAAATATGAACGTTAATTGAAAAGGGTTGAGTTGGAAAAGATGAAAATTGATTTTTTGAATAATAAAATCTATGATGATAAAATAAAAGTTAAAGAGGAAAAATAGATGAATTTAAAAAATTGATGAATTATTAATATTTAATTCCTAAAAACCCATAGGTAATTCAATATTTAATCAAAACTATTGGATTTTAGATGATGGAAGTTATAAATATATATAATAAACATAATTTCCAAACAACATCATTAATTAATAGAGAATATTAAGGTAGGAGGCTAACATTAATGAATCTTCTAATTCATCACCACCTTAACATAAATAAATGGGTATTGATGTTGGTTTACTTGAAAAATTAAAATCTACTTTAAAAAAGTAAAAAATAATATGTATCTCCTACTCCTCATAAATCTAAAAATAATCACCATTTTCATTTTATTTATTTCTAATAACGTAAAATTCTATTTCCCTTTGTACACAATTATAGGAGACTTGAAAGAGAATAATTATCTAAAGGTATTCTAAAAAATATGAAGAATAATTAGGTTTACAAGATTCTTGAGAATCTTCATCAAGTAAAAAATGTAAAAGATAAATATCATAAGAATAATAAATAGATTAATCATGTTTAAAATATCCATAATGTTCTTGGAAATGTCCAAATCAAATCACGAATGAAGGAACTAGATAAAAAAGTATATTCTATTGAATTTTTTTAATCTACCATTGAATTATATTTAAATGTAACAGAGTAAATTAAAATGTTTGAATCAAAACACCCATATTAGGGAATAATATACTATAGAATAGTTTTTCTAATTGAATTATCTAAAAGGGTTAAATCTTTAGGGAATGATATGTTTCAATAAACTATATATATTATTAAAATTGAAATGGTTATTTCTATTATTTTAGAAATCAAAACTTGTGTAAGTATTATTAATGAAAAAAATAGGATTATGAAAATATAAAATCTAAAATTGAAATATATGGTCTGAATACTAAAATTTATCTATATTTATTTATCATTAAAGAATAATAATTTTATAAATTTTTAATTATATAATGGATATACCAGTTTATATGAGATAATGATATTAGGATTAAATATCTAAATCTATACCATAATGATTAAAATAAAATTTTTTATAATATTTAAAATAATTATTACTTTCTTTAATAGAAGAATGATGAATAAGAACAAAAAATGCACTATTAAATAAAATAACTAAATAATCTCAGGGGGAATTTAAATATTGAATCTCTCTTATAATTTCAATATATGGATAAGTCGGTGTTTTTTTGACCCAAATGATTTTTTCATTTAAACCAACTCACTTTTTGAAATTTAAAATACCAAATAGGGATAAATTGGTTTACAATAATATTTTTAGGTGTAGAAATATGATGGGAGGGGTATTTTACTGTTTGTATATTCATAAGGGGAAATATTTCAGATGAATGATAATTTTTTTACTTTAGCTTTTTGATTATTTATTTAAAAGAAAACTATAATCATGAATTTTAATTATCAAAAATCAATTGACTGAACATTAATTTTTTAAATGGTATCTTTTATAATATTGTTTTTATAAATCACAGTATACATTTTATTTTACCCATGTCTATTTGTTGATTATTTGGAATTCAATTTTTGTATAATTTTTCATTCAAAATTAAATATTATTCAAATTATATTTGAACAATTATATAATGGATTAATATTGGGGGATCATTGATGTCATTATAACTATAGATAAAATAGAACCAACCATAGGATATTAGTAAAAAATAATTCCTTTTAATAGATTATGGGGAAATGAAGGTGAGAGAATATGAATAGAAAAAATGTTTATCACAATCTCTATGATTGAGAGTAAGATGATTTTTTCTTCAATTTGTTTTTCAATTGTTTCTATGTTCAATTTTTACGATATTATTTTATAAAGGATATATACATTATCATTCTAATGATTTTTTATTCTAATCCTTTCCAATCATTTTTTTGCGTTTATAGCATGATTCAACCAATTTTGATGAAATAATATCTTGGGATAATTAGATTTCATTTTGAATCATTTATCAATGATTTTATATATCATCTTTTGTTCATCATGACTTAGCTTTATCCCTAATGACTTTTCGGATTAAAATAATTGTGGTTCTGGGTATATGGAAATTGATATCATTCACTAAATAAAAGTATTTATGGTTCATTTAGATTATTTATTAGAACCCCATTTTAATGTATTTTTTTACATTGTAGTTTGTACTAACATTGTTATATTTATACTATTTACTTAAAGGTTTTTATTTATTATAAATTAAAAAATTATTTTTTATGCAATGTTAACTTGTTCAATTTTAGTTTATTTCAGAGATATAGTACATTATCATTATAATGTATATGAATTTAAGAGGGAAATATTTAATAATAGTTTTAAATATTTTATTTACCCCCACAAAGAAGCTTCCTATATGGTATAAAATTTTTTATCATAGAATTGTGGAACCTATAATGATTTTTTTATGATCTAAATCATGTAACATATTTTTGAACCATAATTAGAGTTTATATCAATTATTTTGTATATGAATCATTATAAGAAGACCTCAGACCAAATATAGGTATCCAAAATACATTGGAAGTTAATCCAGGAAACATAAATAACATTTCACATTGTGATTTGCGCCCTCAAATCCTGAAGCATTATAAACAACAAGAAATATCACCATAAATTTTAGGTCATGTAATAAATGGTTTTCAGTGGGATAAGTGATTGTCTTCTTTATTTTGTAACATTATTCAGTTTATAAACAACTTTTCATTATTTGAAAGATTAATATGATGATATTTCTCATGTCATGAATTTTTGTAAGGCCATAAATAAATTGATATGTATTTTACAGTTTTGGGAATAAATGCTTTCATGTCATGACCCATTAGTACATGTTGTAAAATCTCTCAAGAAGAATGTCAAAATCATCATTCATAATGGTTATAATTCCATTAATCTTGTATCCTACAACATTAATTAATCTAGATTAATTATTGAATGGTGACAGAATCTATAGTGGTTATAAATATATTTTTATGGATTTTTGGATCATAACAAATAATCTCAATGAAACTCTAAGACAAATAAAATCATATAAATCAATTCTAAATGTTTTTCCATAAAACTCTCCACGATTATTCCAAATATCCATATATAATTTTGATTTTAATAAATTAAATCCTTTTACTATTTTCCAATTCAACATTAATCTTATTACTCCAATATTGTGATTTATTAATGTCCCTCCCTCTTTCCCCCATAATTTATTATATTATAAATATTATATAGAGAGGATTATGTTCTTTGTATTGTATTTGAATAAAATATCATATTCCTCTTCGTATTTTGGTCCCCACCACTTTTAAAAATATTCATTATTGTTAATGGATTCTATTAAATCCAAGTTTATTTGTTGGTTCTTATTTATATTAAAACCAATTCATTATTTATTCTTATATGGTTCTTGGAATTCCATTAAAGGAAAATGAAAAATATAACCCACTTAAGACTTCTTTATGGGAAGATACGTAGGGGATCATTCCTGATCTCTTTCTAGCTCTGTTACAAACATGTTCCTTTTGAATTCCATGCTTTTTTTTCTAGTACACTTAATGTTTTAATTTTAGATACACTCAAAAATATTTTATTGTTTCATTACTGAGTCAAATTATTCCATGTTATTCAATTTTGTAACATAAAATCATTTTGAAATTGTTTTAAAACCCAATTACCCAACATGATGAAATTTTATCTCTGGCCTACATTTGGTCTGAAATAAATCTTTGTGTTTTCATAAAAAAATCCATATTTTGGAAACATTATATTAGTTTTATAAAATCATAACTAATTATAATGTTTGATATTAATAAATTTTGTATCTTTTTCAAACATCCTTGGTGGTAATAAAATACACTCTATGAGATATGAAAATGTCTTTAAAGGGTAGAACTATAAATATTAAAAAACCCAAATTTCTACTTTTTGGATAGTGTTGGATACCGAGTTTTGATCATTTATATGCATGGATTTAAAACATCGAAAAAATTTGAATAAAAATGGAATCCTGATGAAATTTCCAATTTTGAACTTGATAACAAATCTACAACTGATTTACATCATTGTTTATATCATAATGACTTTAATCACATTTATACTTGTGAAAGTACTCAAAAAATAATGATATTTATATAAGTAATGCATGAAGTAATGAATTATATTAATGAAACTAGGAATTAAATTTCTTTAAAATATTTTGAAATCATTAGTATTCATCCTAATGAATCTGTTATTGATATTTTTAGGTGATTAGTAACATATAGAATTACAAAAAAAAATTCCTAGTGATGCTTTCTCTACAAATACATTAGCGAAAAAATTAATTTTGTTTTTATAAGAAATCGTCCACCAAAAGTGTTGTCAATACAAGAAGTAAAATACATAAATAAAATAGCTATTGATGATCTAATTAGGACTCTCAAGAACATTTAAATCACAATAGAGAACAAATTTGATAAAAATTTATAATAATTAATGGTGAAAAATGTATTTCCTTTAATGAATTTAATTAATACTCATACAATGCAGATGAAATGTATCATCTAGTAATGATTATCAATAAATTAATAAAAAAATAACTGATCACCGATGCGAAAAAGTGGAGTATGTACAATGTGAACAATAAGTTACATGATTCGAATGAAAAAAGAAGGAATATAAATGGATGATTTTTCCCATGATTAGAAAGAAGAACAAAAAAAACAAGAAACAAAAGGCCATCAATGACTATAACTAGATTACAAGAGATTTTTATTTCTATTCAAGTGAATCTAATGATGAAAATTATTTTTATATCATATCTCAAGTCAATTTTAGTAAATAAGTATACTCAAAATCATCTTCATCACACAAAAATTAATATTATTCCTTCCCAAATTACTCTAATTTACCTTCATTATACAGTCACCTAATCTATAGAAATCTATAATATTTTAGTGATCAATTTGAAGATAGTTTTTGTAAACTAAACTCTAGGTTCCAAGAGATTAAAAATTATTATATACAATCACTTATAGAAAATGATTATATTGCTCTAATAAAATAAATTATTTTCAGAATTATTTGATCAATCAAATGAGAACGAATTACAATCCATTATCAATGATCCCAAAAAATATATGAGGAACAATAATATATAAAACCTATACCAACATTTTAGATGAGATTTCGATGTTATGATGTTGGTATTAACCTATAAAAACCGTTTTGTAAAAATTGTTGGTATAGTCCAATACAAACAGTTTTCTAAAATCATTGGTATAGGTCATATGAAAAACCAATCCTAACGGATTTACAAAACTATTGGTATAAAAAATGTAAAAATAAAACCCAGTATGTTTTGATCCCAAAACCTCACATTTATAATCAAACGACCTACCCGCTGACCTAAGATGACATTTTTAAACATAATTTCACACACAGACACAAAAATATATATACATATATAATTACATTTATTTAAACTTTTGATCTTTTTTTTAAAACATTATACACTAATATGGGTACCTAAACCCACAATTTTGGCCAAAACCATTTCTATATGATCAAATAAGTAACAATATTATTTTTTTCTGTGAATTCATTAGAATAGGGTCTCTATAAGGGACCTATACCAATATATTTAGAAAAACACATTGGTATAGGGTCCTTATAACATACCTATACAGATTATTTTCCAAAAATAGTTCTATATGGTCTCTCTAAGGTACCTATACTAACAAATTTGTCCAAACTATTGATATAGTCCCATTGGTATAGAACTAGTTTCTAGTAGTTGAAATTTCATCTAGGGAAAGAAACCTTAAATAAATGTTTTCTTTATAAATGTAATATTAGACATCAATATGGTTTTTATTCTTTGAATAATGGCAGCTCTTCAAAAATAAATTCATGTAAAAGTAATTTACCTAGAAAAATTATGTAATTATTATTGTACAATATAGAATCTAACTGAAAAATGATATTGAAAAAAATATATATATTTTTGACCAAAACATATCTATATTTCATCCCATTTATCAACTCAAACATATATTCAAAAGAAATTAGCATTAAAAAATCAATAATAGCTGACATATATGAACCTAAAATCATTGAACTGAAAAGAATAATGTAATAATTTTATAAGAAATTTGTTTAAAGAGTAAATATATAAAATAGATCTACTATATGTAATGTGGTTGATATCATCAAATATATGGTGGACACTTCAAATTTAATCAGTTTGATAAACTTGATTGAGGATACAAGACTTTCAATGACAAATAATGAAGTAAAATCATTGGTATATGTGATTTCTTTTCCATAATTACACCCACATAAAATATGTTTTAGTCATTTGTTGATTAAAATAGTTCTTTCAATAATAAGATTATTTTATACAAATGGTATTGAAATATCATTCAAAAATTATTTTTATAATGTTTGGAATAACAAATGAAAACAGTAATTTAACTCTTTTAATTATTGAATTGAATATATAAACTATTGAAAATATATTAATCCTAAATTTTTTCAATGTTTGAGAATTCATGATAGTAATTTATAGAGCTGGAATTGAATCCTATCTCAATGTATCAGATACACACTTGTTAAGAACAGAAACATCTATAATAATTCTTAATTGAGTTAGTCAATGAGTTATTCAACATATTCTTATGGAATAATTTAAAACATCTATAATCCTTCTTAATTGAGTTAGTCAATGTCATGTATTTTATTATAATCCATGTTATGAAAAGAAACACCCTGAAAAATACCCCTTATAAACATAAGAAAAATAAGATTTTAAAAACATATCATTTTTGAAATTTTTGGATGTAAATGTTTTATTCCTAAAACAAAAAACCAACTGGAGATTTTTTACAAAAAATATTATGAATTAATATTTATTGGGTAAAAAAACTCAATTAAATCCAACCAGTTCTTCAATAAAACAAGAAAAACCATTGACGAATCAATTCATATTTTATTAGATAAAAATTATCATAGGCCATCATTAGAATTCTTAGATGTGGATAAACATGAAGTATTTTCATTTAACAATCCACCATCTTCTAAAGAGTATATTATTGAAACTCCTTCTAGTCCTATATAAAAGTATTTGAAAAAAATATAATTTCTATCCCATGGAAAAAATTATAGTGACTTTCCAGATGGTACTCATATGAGATGATCTGTATGAAAGGATGTAGAGAATAATTCTTTATATTATTTTTTAAAACAAAAAAAAAGAATGATGATTTTATAAACAATGATTATTTGGGGTTTTCTATGAATTATGAGATACATAAATTTAAATCGGTGTTGTTTTGGGATCTTATTTGAGAAATGAATAATTATCTTGTTATTGTTAATTGTTTTTCATAGAAATATATTAGATGAGTATGGTAACATAAAACGTAAAATATATACTTATATCAGATAATTATAATCTAGAAGAATGAATTGATTATGATGAATGATTTTCCCCTCTTTGTCTTCTACTATAAATTTTTTTTTGGAATTCAACACAATTCTAAATATTTATACATTTCAAATAGATGTTGAAATTTATTTTCTAAATGGTTTTATATCTGAAAATGTTTTTTTAAACCACCAACTAGTCTTGAAAATTCTAAATTTCCATATTCAGTCAACAAGTCTACTATATAATTATAGGGATTGAAAAACCCCTCATGAATGGTATGAATGTCTTAAAAAATTTCTACTAATAATTGGTTTCGAAATAAAAAACTAGGATTCAACATTATACCAGATTTTTTTAAAGGATATTGTGATCATTCTAATCTATGTCGATGATGTAATTTTAGGATAAAAATGTATCAATTTTCAATGAATTTTAAAATATTATGAGAAAATTATTTCGAATGTTTTTTGAGGGTGAGTTAAATTATTTCATAGTTTTAAAATCTCTCAAAAAGATGATGACACTTTCCTATGCCAATGAAATCACACTAATGAACTATGAAGTCAATTTAAAATGGATCATACTAAGGAAATAATCGCACCTATGACTATGAATTACATGATAATAGTTGATTAATATAATAAAATTATTGGAAAAAATCTTATAGAAGTACGATTTAGAGTTTACTTTACCTTACCATGACATAAGAAGACATTTTATTCAGTTTTTGTCTTTGTTATCATTTTCATTCCAATCCAAATTAAATGAATTTAAATATACAATAAGTTTTTTTCAATTTTTAAATGTTCATAAAACTCATGATATAATTTATTTTAAAGGAACTTATTTTACACTTTCATGATTTTACAAAAATTATTTTGGATAATATTAAATTGATTGTAACTGTACTAGTAGGATTTGTTACATTCTTTGACATTTTTTAATCTCACGGAGTAGTATGAAGAAAAATTTGTTTCTTTCTCTATACATGAAGTGTAATATAAATCCTCGAGGAGCTGTTGTACACAAATTATATAGATGAATAAAAATATCATAGATTTTGGGGTAATATGTATTCGTCTATCTATTCAATGTGATAGTTATAGTTTCATAAGAACCTCTAGAAATCGTGTTTAACGTGAAATCACTAAGAACATTGATATTAAACATCAATTTTTGGGATGAGAAATTAAAAAAAGAGATATCATATTAGTATACATTATAATAAATATTCAATTATCCTATTTATTCACAAAGAAACCTTTTTCCAAATATTTAAATTTTATTTTAGGTGATTTATGAATGAATTTCTTTTTATTATTTTCTATGTTATCATCTTGTCTATTTGTATATTTTTCCTAATTATTGAAAATGTTTTTTTTATTTATATAATATCTTATTCAGATTTTTAAAATCATGTTGTTATGATCACATTTATTATCTTATATTTAATTTTTTTCTAATAAAAAAGAGAGATAAATAAATAAATGAATATAGATTGATAATTTGTTTTATAAATGTGAATGTTTTCATTAAGGGGAGAACATATAAAAGATTCTAATAGTTGTAGGATCTCTATTTTTTCAAAAAATATAAAGGATTTGATTTAATGGAGATACATATTAATTCGTGTATGAGATAATTATAAAAACATTTACCCACTTAATTAATCTCTATTTTCACCACCTTATCTATTATATTTTTTTTAATTTGAAATGACTGTTTCTGATCATTAAAAAGAGAGATATTTTAAATCCACTAATGAAATTTTGTATAACATCCATATAGGGTGTTTTATAACAATTGTTTTGAGTTTATTTTGGTAATTATGTCTTGATATCAAGATATGATGGTGTCAAATAAAATGGAGGAGTTCAAAATAATTTTTATTTTCACTCCAACATATTTAAAAACGTTTCATGTTGTGTCTTACTTTATTATAACATGAAGCATTACTATCATTTTTATGTTTCATCGGTAATTTTGGTTCACACTGCAACTGGTTTTCAAAGGATGTAATGAATGTATTTTTACTTTATAACACCATTATTGTGATGAATCTATTCCCACACATTGAGATATTTTTTGGTAGACGTTTTTCATAAAGTTAATTTTATTTAATGCCATAAATAAATCGAGTTTTCAAGAGTTTCTGGAAGAATGATATTTACATCAAGAATTTTCAGTTCGCAAATTGAAATCTATTGATTAGGTAGAAAACTATTTCATTCATTCTTGTAAAAATATGAATAATATTGTCTCATATGGGTTAAATAAATTTATGAAAAATATATAAGATTCTAAAAACCTACGGAGGCTATAAAAAGTGAACTAGAGAGGCATACATCACAATAAGGAATCTCAATTAACCTCCATGATAACTACTTTTTTCTAAATCGATTCCTTTTTTTTAAACGATCTCCAGGATTTTTATGAGTATCAAAATTCAATCCAAGTTTCATTTCCCTTAATCCATTTTCTATTTTCCCCATTCTCTATCACCCTATTCCGCCATTATTTTTATTTATCAAATGATATTTTTCTCCCACCTTTTCTCTTTATCCTTCTCTCTCTATTTAATATTCTTAAAAATATTCATTAGATATTATTGAATGGTTTATGAAATAAATCTATTATTTCTATCATTTCTTTATTTTTTTAATCACTATTAAATTGGTGTATCTTGGTTCTTTACATCTATTAAATGAAAGTGTATAATTTCATTAATTGTTTTTGTTAACAAGAATGGATTTTTTTCTCTTTAATCGGTTATTGGAATTATATTTAATAATTTTTTTCAATATTACCCCCTAAAGAATTTATGAGGGATCAAGAAATTGGGTAACATTCATGAGCTATTTATGAAATATCTTATCAAATTAAAATTTTAAATTCCATAATTTGTTTTCCCTATGCATAATGTGTTAATTTCCACTATACTCTCTTTACATTGATTATCATTTTCTTGAATAAAAAAATTGAAGTATATTCATTATTATTTTATAACAATGTTCAAATATTTTACTGTTTAACCCCTTCTAACCATTTTTTCTCTGACCTATATGAACTTCTCAACATTTCCCATATACTGAAATATAATCCAATGATGGATCATTATGATAGATAATATTCTAGTTGGAACACGAAATATATAAATACAAATAAAATACCTATTTTTTTAATTTTTGTTAGTGAATATTGGAGTCATATATTTATGAATTATTTTATCAACACTAGATATGATTATTAAAATATTATTTCAAGTTTATATAGTATTCTATATAAAGAAAATCCAAATTATTCATAATATGAGAAGGAAAGGATTCTGTAAAACTATGTAGATCAAAAATATATTACTTTATATAATAAATAACATATATTGCCAAATTAAATCATGTGAAACTCGAAATGGTATTTTTAAATCGTTTTAAATTACTCTTTTAGGAACATATGATGTATTATAAACTATAAGAAGTATCCTTTAAGATAATTACTAATATTAAAATTTGTTTTTGTGGAGAATGTTTTTCAAATCTATCAAAGGATCATGTGGATTGGCAATTCTTTACAATGTAATATAGAATAAAATATAAAACATTAAAATTTTTATATTTAATATTTTTAAATAGTTTTTAATAATTGGATTATAAGAGGAATGAATTAGAAGACACAAACCACCTTTTTTTTATAAACCTTTTTAATATTCTTCTAATATTGATTCAGTTTGAGAATCATCATAATGAAATGTAAAGACATGAAAAATAATAACAATGTTTCTTTTACATATAACAAAACAATAACCTCTAATTCATAGTACACATCTAATCATTATTTAGAGAATTGTGATGTTTAGTTATGAAAATATGAGAGTTTTCAATGAGTAAATTTTATGGGGAGAATATTATGAAAGAAATATTTTTGTAATAACAAAAATGATTGGGGAATAAAAAATATATATGAAAAATATGGAAGATAATAAGATATAAAATATTAAAATAATTTAATTTTTTAATGCATAAAACTAGGAAATATCCCACTATATTTTCTATGACTAAAGATAAAAGATAAATATTTAATAATGAAAATTATTCTATAAGATAAAATGAATAATGAAAAAATTTCAAATACTATATTAATACATTGAGTAAAAGTGATGATTCTTTTATTAAATTTTTTAAGAAGCAATGACCGTATAATAATATATGTATCCAAAATCACAAATTTTCAAATGAATGAAACATTAATCAAATTAATGGTTAGTTTATTTATATCCAGTGAGTTATTAGATCCTTATGATTCTTTATATGAAAAAATATGTTTATCAATAAATTTAAGAAATTTAATATCATTTACATAACAAAAATTAAATATATAAAAAGTAATCCAATAAATATAGTCATACCGCATAGATGATAAAATTATCAATATAGGACTCCCATGGGTGAATGGTTTACCTCATATAATAGAATTCCAAATACAAGTTAAATGATTATCATCAATACCCAAAAAATAGAAATGGTAAATATATAATCATTAATCACATAACAATAAAAAATAGTGAATAGTGAAGTGCACAACAGGGATATTTTAATATGAGGTTGTATAATTTATCAATATAATTTTAATAAAAGTTAATGTTGTATGATGAGGTTCTTCTCATATAAAAATGTTAAAAGTAAAAAAGTTAGGGGATGATGGAGATTCTTTCCTTTTAATGATTCTTTACGAATGCGTTTATATGAAAATGAAATTGATTCTTTTTATTAGAATAATTGGATCGATAGATTATAATATAATATCCTAATATTTTTATCATTGATGAAGATCCTTAAATATTGGACACGTGATGATGATGAAAAAATATGTAAATTAGTTTTGAAGATATTTTTGAGGAATTCATATATTTGGTATATTGATGATATAATATTAAGAAATTAAAACTAGATAAAGATAAGTGAAACCATCCAAATGATGTTAGAAGGAACTGATGTTGTGATTAGAAGATGAAAATATTTTTAAATGACGTAGTGAAATGAATTTGGGATTATTTTATAAGTTATGAGATATTTTGAGTTGATCAAAAATTATTCTGGTTGTAAAAAATTTGATAATGTATTCTTTAAAAGGATGATTCTTCAGTTACATACGAGTTATCTTGACTCTTGAACTAAAAAATACCAAAAGTAATTAAAATCTATAAGAATCATCAGAATAAATCATAAGATTGATTTTTGATATCTATAAGGATTAACTGGTTACTTATTATGTCCTTTTTCTTGAATCTATATGTACCATCAATGTACTTTAAAAGGATGATTTTTTGTGTATGTAAGGATCATCATAGTACTTTTTAGGTGTCATTTTATATCATTATATAGGCCTTTTATGACTCTGTATGAGTCATTGTTGTGTTCATAAGAGTCATTCAGACATTGTAAGGATAATTACAGGAGTTTGTAAAGATGATTTTACAACATCATATAGTTATATAACAACATTATAATGATAATTTAACCTCATGAAATGGGATAATAACTGATATTTGGAAAATCAATGAGTAATTCAAAACGACTCATAAATATTTTATTAGAATCATTTATTACTTTATAATTAAGAGTTCAATTATATACATTATTGGATTCTAAAATTAATATATTATGATATTTTATACAAATAAATAATTTGTAATTTTTTATTTATTGAAACAAACATCACAAAAAATGTATTGTGATTGATCTGGCATATTGATATTTACACATCATAAAATGTAATTCCGCGTCATATTAAAAAACATGATTCCTTCATGGAATAAATAAAAAAATTAGATTATATTGAGGAGACTATAATGAAATTTTTTTATCACCCTGAAATTTTATGATATAGTTTTCTATAAATAATTTTTTTCATTAATATCATTATTTACACACAACACCATGATTAAACAAACCGTAGAAAATTAGTGAATTATTATTATTTAACATGACAATTATCATATATCCATTGAATTTGTGGGTATGAAAATAATTAACACCACTATAAAAAATGTTTAATTTCAATAGTCAATAAAAATTGTTAATTAATTATAAATCGATTTTTATTAATGTTATTTTACACATTAAAATATATGTTTTCTTAAAAAAATTATTATTATTCTTATACATGAGTGAGTATTAAAATTAATCTCAAGAAATTATAGAAATTATATTTGATAAAAATGTAATACTTTTTGAAATCAAAATATCAAAATTATCCTAGGGCTATTTTTTGGTATTTCTTTAAAAAATTTATTTTCTAGTGAATAGTGATAAATATTGTTTTTTATTGGTTCTTTTATTTTCATTTCAAGAATTGAACAATTTAAATATTGTTTTAAAATAGTTTCAAAGAAATATTTTTTAGATAATATTATTTTTAATCTATTTATGTTCATTGGAATCAATTTTATGATTGAATTTGTTATAAAAAATTTTTATACATAAAAAATATTATCCGAAAAAACTATTTTTCATTGTATTTTGTTTTTTATAGTATGTTTATCCACTTCTATAAATATAATCCTGGAAAAAATTAAATATTATTATTTGGGATATCAAAATAATGTAAATATGTCCCTTTTTTGTCAATTTAAACTGTAACCATAAGAAATTTTTATTACCATAATAAAGGTAAAAGGGTTTATTGTGGTTAAAATTAATGTGATAATGATTATAATTCATTAAAAAATGTGCCTTTATTATATTGGATGAGTTTAGATTAGTCATTACCCTATGGTTCTCAAATATATGTTTACTTGGTTCCATTTTCCTTGATTGTTACCTTTATATTAATTTAAGAAAATAATTAATAAAAAATTTCACTCTACGGACATAAATATAACATTTTTTTCATTAAAAAGGTAAAAATAGGATAAGTAAAATTATAAATGATTATATGAAATACTAATTAATTTTTTTATCATGTTAACTTTTTCATATATTTTGGTGACTTTTTAATTACTTTAAATTATTATGTGACCCAAATAGAGTGAATGATAAATTAATTGAAAAATAAAATAAATGATATTATAAGAAGTAAATATAAATCAATTTGGATGAATAATTGTGTTCCAGGATTTTTTAGATAGTTATTTTATTTTAGTAATTAGAGATAGGTTTAAATTCTAATTAATTTTCTATCATGTTGTTTTCAAATTCAAATTAAATGTATATTTCCAAAAATGTTATTAATGATGTTTAATAATAAAAATTTATTTTTTGAATTATTTTAAATTATAAAAAATATATTATTAGAAATTTTAATTTTATGTGGTTGAAAATATTATATATTTTCTATCTCTTTATCATGAGTCTTTTTACGGTTTCATTCATTACTTTGAAAGAGTATAAAAAGTTGCTATTTTGGTAATTCCCAAAAGGGATAAAAGAGGATTAAAACTTAGAGTCAAGGGTAAAAGAGTAACCAAACCTATTAAAATTTTAATGGGTTATATTAGTTATATGCTAACTCATCTTATTTTATAAATATATTAATTTGGTAAATTTTCCCATGAATATATATTTAATACTTTATGTAATTCATAGAGTGCCCTCCCATCACTTGTAAAAAAACCGTATATCCTTAATTATTCACAATGTTTGATCCTTATATATCATCTAATACTAAAACTAATGTCATGTTATATTCATTAATCACATATTTTGTATTTTCTTATTTCTAAAATCCTATACTTTCAAGGATAAACATGTAAACCAATGACGGTCTAGCGAGGAAGATGCATAAAACTAAATCGAGCACATTCAAATTTATTTATTATTATAAATATTATAAATATAATAAGAATTATATATTGAATATTTGTAATTATTATTATGAAATTTATATATCTATTTTATACAATATTTCCATCCATTGGAAAATGATAACGTTTCTCATGCTACGTGTGGACTACCATATCCACCATGTGGTGCAATTTGTTTGTCACATCAATTTGACATGAATGGTAATAAGGATGAATTTAATGAATATATAAGATATATATGATATTATATTTATTTTTTATGGTGAATTTTTATTTAACTTTATTTTTATCCATCCATCAATTAGTTAAAATAGTTTTATGTGTTCGTACGACCTACCAACTCTATGAAATGGGTAATTCATTTTTCTATCCCCAAATATTTTATATGAACCTAAATATATATATATAGATATAATTAATATATAATAAAATTTTATCATTATTAAATGTAAAAATATTATTTAACCAAGTTCAATATATAGGGATTGAGACTATCAAACCAAAACATGCAAGAAAAACGATGCAGTTATCAGAAAAAATATTGATTTTAATAATAAATTGATTATAAAAAGCATATAAAATGTTATAAGTAAGTCATATATAGAAATACATATATTATTATTATTTTTTAATATATATAATAAATCTATATTTATTATATAAGAGTTTCTAACATGTAATAATTGAGACAAGATTCGACTTAAGGTATTTATGCCTCAATCCCATTTTATTCAGAATTTTTTATGATTGATTTTACATTGAGTAAATTATATGATCATGATAAGATAAATAACATTAATTTTTCAACACCTATGGTTAGTTATGTATATTACATGACTTATTTTTACCTCTCTTTAATTATTCAAGAGGCTGAAGGGATATATTTAAGGAAAACCTACTTTAATTCTCTCATAAGATGAAAATCCCTTTTCTTCCATATCGATGATTTCTAAAAATATTTCTCAAGAGTGTTTATAATATTCTCATATAATTTTTAAATTAATTTTTAGACATGATTTTATTTACAAAATTTTTGTTATATGGAATCTTCTTGACTTATAATGAATGAGACAGTGTAGATTATTTATGAAAAATGTGAATGATATCTGTGTTTTTTAATACACAGTATGAAAAAAAATTACATTAACTTGAATGAACAATGATTAGATGCCTCCATTACATGTTTACAAATTGTTAAGAATAATAATTTTTCTATAATTTTATCAATATTTTTATTTTCTAAAAATATTATTTTAAATTAAAATGGTTATTTTCCTCAATAAATATTATAGTAATATTTAAAACGAATTTTTATCAAAAATATATTAATTTAATGGCAGTTATAATTTATTAAGGATATGATCTAATAATATTATCCTTGTTCTTTGTATATATATTTTATGATTATAATGATAATAATTTTTTCAAAACCTATTTTTTTTAAAAGGGTTATGTCAAAAAAGATATAATAAAATGTATAAGAAATATGATTCGTTTCAAAGAGTTATCCTATTATGAAATTTTTTTATCATATTGTTGAACCCATATGTATGGTTTTTAATAATTCATGGGTTTCCATAAAATTATATATCCCTCCAATTTGTTGGTTAATGTTTTATATATCATGATATAATTTTTGGAGTTAATTTGATGTGAATGATCCACTATAGGAAACAATCTGGGATTCCTCAAACACAATGGGAACGGGATACCTGATACATTATGGGAAACATTTGACGATTCTTGATCCATTATGATATGGAAAAGAGTATTTGATGTTTGTTACTTTATTATTTTATGTTCATGGTAGTGAACCATGAAATATTAAATGGTTTATATAGCTATGATAGTGCCACACTCTTATGAAATGATTATATGATTAGGATTTGAACTTTTGGTTCATGAATATTTTGTGGCGATTCTTCACTCATATGATTCATCTATATTGAAATCATATGGCTTTATTATATTAATCATGTTTATGGTCCATGAAAATTTATATATGATATCTATAAGTTATATTCATTTTCCCATGATTTTACTCAAATATTATCCCTTGATATGATCCTCAATTAATATCTCCCATGTTTACTCATAATGAGCATCTGAGATCGTCTTTTCTAATCCATCATTTCCCAAGGTAAAGAATAATTATATGTAAGGTACGTCATGAAGGGAATAAAGTAAGAATAAACACATGACATATGACAACAAATGATCATAAATAAGTGTTTATGTATCTTATATCAATAGATACTAAATATTTACGGTTAAAACACAGATCATAATGTTATTTACTGAATATTCATCTTAATAGATGAAATATTTTTATATGAAAATCTTGGATTTATATATTTGGTTTCAAAGAGGGGTTTAGTGAATATTCATATATTATGATTATTAATATTTAGTGAACACCATGTGAATAAATCTATGTATAATATAAAATTGAATTGTTTTGGTAATAGTCCTCCATAACCTAGGATAAAACTTAATATCTATTGATGGAGAAGATTTTTTCATGATTTAGACATACTATGATTGATATTCCATGCTTTTATGATACATCAATTTGAGTATTATATCATTATTATTATTCACTTATTTTTTACTTTTAGTAAATATTTGGGACCAAAAGTCTTCATGCTAAAATGAATGTCGTGTAAAATCCAATGATTGTCCACCTATGTAACAAAATGCAACATGAGATGGAATATACAATATTGTTGTTATCATCATTAAACATTCATAGAACATGAATCATAATGGGAATATAAATATTAAAAGGATGGAATAAAATATAGTTAAGTCTTTCATTATAAAACACCATATTTATTTAGTAGGTATTATGATCTACTAGTGGCTGAGCAATGGATCAGAACCTCTAAAAAAATATTTTATGTACTACCATGACCAAAATATAGAAATTTTCTCCTATCCATTTATCGTTTAAAAGGTGAAGTATAATAATATTGTTGATCCTAATTCCAATTTAGTAAGGTTAATTATCTAAAATAGATGGGTTTAAAGTCAACATTGAGTATATGCCTATTATATAGGCATTTGTTGATGTTTTTCTAATATAATTTCCTAAAATTCCAGTAAATCTTGATGTTGAGTTTTCAATAGATATCAATATTTTTTTAAAAGGATGATGGTCAATCCCCCATTTATAAATATAAAAAATATAGACCTCCTTTTGAAATATGTGAAAAGGGGGAACCAATTACATGACCCAGATGCAATCATATTAATTTAATCATAAAGAAAAATCTCTAGGAGAATATGGATAAGGGATTAATACACACTATCATGTCACCATATTGTGTACATACTAATTTTTTCATGAATAAAGATAGTTTGAAGCATCTATACATTTATTATTGTCAACATAACATGATAATTATGAATAATAAGTATCTTATACACCATATTATGGATTTTAAGATCATTTGTGAGGAGATGAATAAGTTTTCAAGAATGAAATTGATTTTTTAAATCACTAATTGATGGTTAATAAGGATGATATACCCAATAATACCTTCAATATGAGATGTGGGAATTATGAATTTCAATGGATTCCATTTTGACTTATTAATGTACAATCAATTTTATTGGATTCAATATAAAAGAGTCATTATAGATTACCTTGATCATTTTTTTGTTATCCTTATTGATGAAATTATTATATATTCAATGAAAAAGGAATGAAAAATTAACATTATGGAATTATGTTGATAACCCTATATAAAGATAATTCATATCAAATATTTTAGAAGTGTTTATTTTACATTCAGAATGATTGACTCTTGGGTCATATAATCTTATATGAGAGTATTTTAGTGGATAATTTAAAAATAAATGTTATTAAGAAATGGCCCAGACAAAACAAGTTAACCAAAATCCATAGTGTTTTTAGGTTAGATCTGTATTATTGATTATTTATGAAATATTTCTCATGATTTTTTGACAAACTAACCATGTTTACCCTTACGGGGGTTATGTTATTGTAGATTGATTAATGTGAATATATTTCCAATGAATTATTGTCAAGGTTGGTTAGAGAACCTTTTCTCTAACTACCCAATTGTGGACAAGGGTTTGTGATCAATAGTGATATATAAAAGAAGATACTACTATGTTTCCAAATGAATAATTTTATAATTACAGCATATGAATCATTCTAATTACTAATACATGTTAAAAATTAACTGAATATGGATTTCAAAGAGGAAGTTCTAATTTTTCATTGGAGACATGGGGATGTTATATTTGTGGGGAATGGTGTAATATATACGTAGATAATAAATATTTGTTGTATGTATCCACATATAAATAGTTTAATATTTTACTTACAATATGGCTAAAATTTATTAATGATTATGACTATTCAATACATTACCACCTTGGGAATGATAAAATGGTAGAAAAGGATGCAATTTAGAATGACAATGATAGGTTTATATTTATGAGGATTGAATGTTAATCCATAATTATATATTTATAGAATATGGATCCTCAAATATTTATGAATAGTAATTGAACCTATATTTCTTAGATGAATTTTCAACCATCCATAAATGTGACGATTAGAGATCCATAGAGGGATGATGTAGAACAATAGATGAAATTAAGTAGTGTTAAAGAGTTAAACAATGATAGTGATTGAATGATAATTTTCTAGAATAGATTATGTGTCTCATAAATAATACAACTAAAATAGTAACTATTATATTAAGATCATTGTTTTTCATTATCTTTACATTCAAGAAGTACAATGATTACTACATATCTGAAAAAATATTTCTGGTGGCACAACATAAAAAGGGATATTGAAGAGTATGTATCTCAATTTATGGTATGTAAAGTAAGTCAAGGATATGATATAGAATTACCAGGTTATGTTAAAATCATTACCTATACCAGAATGTAATTTGGAAAAAATTCATTGGATTTCATAATCAGATTCCCAATAACATCTAAATTTTACAATGCTATTTGGGTTGTAGTTGATTTCATTATGAATTCAAAATAATTCATTTACACCAAAGATGACATATCTCTCTAACATACGTCATGTTTATAGAAGTTTTATTATTTTTGACTCGGGTCCAATATTGAATGATAAATTAATGTTCTGGTGAAATCCTTTTCTATAAGTGATTGGATATAATAATTTTTAATCTCTTGGAACCTAGAATTTAACTTAACTGTTCAGATCACTACCCAATTCTCATTGATTGTATGCAAGTCGAACAATATATACAACTCAAAAGACCCTTCAGATTTGAGGGCTTCTGGTCAAAAGTCTAGGAATGCGAAGAGTAGGTCCGATCAAATTTGAAGAGTTCTCACGATGATGTCAGCCTCAATCTCCAACAGGTTGCATCAGGTCTGAGATCTTGGAGCAACAATAAATTACATCAATACGATAGGCATTGTGATGTCCTTGAAAAGAAGTTTCATAACTTAATGAGGCAACCCCCATCCAATGGAAACAACTCTAGGGTTCGTGCCACTCAAAGAGAGCTGGACGTGGCCCTACATGTTAAGGAAAGAATCAGTGTTATGCAGGCACAAAACATCCATATTAAAGTGGGCGACACTAATACAAGGTATTTCCACCTGAAAGCGTCAGATAGGCATTAGAGGAATTCTATCATGATCTTATAATGACCTGATGGAATCAATGTCTCTGACACCAGTGGAATTCACGAAGCTTTGTTATGCTATTTCCAGAACCTCTTCCCTACCGGAACTCCTATAATGTCTTCTAAAGTGGAAGAATGTATCGGACCTGTGATCACCGATGATATCAATCGACAACTTAAAAAATATGTGATTAATGACGAGATACACCTAGTTTTGAAACATATCCACCCCACTAAGGTCCCGGGACCAGATGGTTTTCACAACTTATTTTTTAAACAATAATGGCACATCATCAGTCCCGACATTTGAAAAATGATAAAAAAATATCTAGGCAAGTAATACAAGAATTTCCACCATCAACGAAAATATCCTCGTCCTCATCCCCAAAATCAAGAAACCTCAGGTGATCGCTGATTTTAGACCTCTCAGCCTCTGCAATGTCTCTTATACGATCTTCTAAAAAATCCTTGTCAATCGGTTGCACTCATGGATTCCTGATATTATCTATGAAAACCAGAGCACCTTCGTGGTCAAGAGGCTGATTATTGATAATGAAATTCTTTCCCATGAAGTGTTCCACTCTATGAAAATGCTCTCCACTGCGAAAAGAGGAACCATAGCTTAGAAACTTGATATGACCAAAGAATATGATAAAGTGGAATGGCAGTTCCTAAGAGATGTGATTCATAGAATGGGATTTTTCACTAAATGGACAAATATTGTCATGAAATGTATCTTGACCATCTCCTTCAGAATCATGGTTAATGGTGATCTCAAATGGGGATTCGCCCCAACCCGAGGCCTGATCTAGGGAGATCCCATCTCCCCTTTTCTCTTCATCTTGGTGGCTGATGTTTTCTCTAACCTTATTTTTAGGGCTGCATCCTCTAAGTCTATTCATAGAGAAAAGGTATACCATGATATCCCACAAGTGTCACAATAATTCTTTATCGACGACTGCCTTATATTCTATAGAGTAACTATAAATGAATGTCTGGTGATCAGCCATGTGATCATGCAATATGATTCGGCATCTTGATAGTCTATTAATCACAGAAAATCGGAAATATCCTTCAGCACAGGGGTGCCTATGGCCAAGAGATTTGAAATTTTTGCATCTGTATGCATCCATAAGGTTGATAAACCCCAGAAGTATCGCAGGAATCCCACTGTGATTTTCCGGTCCAAAAAAGAAGTCTTTCCATCTCTGGTGGACAGGATTGAGAAAAAAATTCATGACTGGACCCCAAAAAGCATCTCCAAATCTAGAAAAGGAACCCTCATTAAGGATGTCATTTAGAATATCCCCATATACTTTATGTCAATGTTTAACCTCCCGGAGACCATCACCAATCTAATCTATTCACATACTGCAAACTTCTGGTGGGGGAAAAATTATGGAAGGAATAGAACCCACTGGTTTTCCTAGGAGAAACTCTACAAACCCAAGTCGGAGGGTGGGATGGGATTACTGAATCTTCATCTATTCAATGATGCACTGTTGGACAAGAATGGAAGATGCCTTATTAACCATCCAACATATCTATGTGTGCTGGTACTCCATGCCATGTACATTCCCCACACTTACTTCCATGTTTCCTCTCTTGGACCCCGGCCTAGAATCCTCTAAAGAATTATTTGGGGGGCCCAAACTCTCTTAGAAAAAGGGCTGAGCTGGAGGATTAGAAATGGATCATCTGTCTACATCTAGACCAATCTTTAGCTTGTCCATAAGGATGGTATGCGGGCCACATCCCCCGCCCAACTAGGTCTTGAAGACGCCCCTATCAACTACCTCTTTTCAGACCAGGGTTCGAGTGTTGTGTGGAAAAGATCCAGGAATGGGTTAATGGAAGAGACCAAAGAATTATTCTGAGCATCCCATGGGTACTCGATACAGGCCCCGACCATCTTTTCTGGACCAATGATATTTATGGTGATTACATGGTGAGATCTGATTATAGACTGGCTCTTGGAATCCATTCTCTCGATCGTGATGAGGGACCATTGAAAGTGCTTTGGAAGCTCAATGTCCCCCAAAAAATATGCCAATACTGGTGGAAGGTGTGCACAGAACCCTCCCTACCATGAGCCTTCTTGTTTTCTGACATATGGAAAGTGGTGAGTCCTTCCCTTTCTGCCCGAATATTTAAGAAACTCCTTGATACACCATCATTCACTGCCCGTGAGCTATGTAAATTTAGAATAAATGGGGCCCTGCTTCAGATGCTTCACTGAACATTGCCTTTGACCTCCTCGATCATCTGATGCGTTGTTGTTCCCCTATTTCATTGTCTAAGGTAGGTTTTCTTTGCACCCTGTCCTGGATCATTTGGGTACAGTTTAACGATACATTTTTCCACCACATTCATTAACCTCTAGAATTCTGGATTGAACGTGGCATTTCATGGATGGAGGGCTAGAAGGATCACAAAGGAAAATTTATGCAAGATGTTACCCCCTCCTGCCCCCCTCATTGGAACCCCCCAATGGATGGGAGTCTTAATCTTAACACAGCCACATCTCTCCCAAAGGATGGGGATGTTGCTCCCAGTCTCCTGGCACGAAATCATATGGGGCAGGTCATTGCAGCAAAATATGAATCATATCATGCCTTCTGAGAACCTGAAGTTGCTGAGGCCTCTGCCATCCTTGTAGGTATGATGCTCACTATGGAATATGGATGGGTTGTTATCATCACTGAGTCTGACTGCCTTACTGTAATCAATGATATTAACCACAATGTCGTTGGACTCCAGCCTTTTGGCTTCATCATCAAGAGAATTCGCTCAGATCCTCAAGGCTTCTCTTGTTCCACCATCTCCTTTACCAATAGGGAAGGAAAAAATGAGGACCATCAACTGGCGGCCTTAGGACCCTTCGCTGTCAACTATCTTTGGCTAGACAATTTCCCTTCATGGCTCTGCTTATGTATGGCTGTTGATCTTCATCATTAATGTTATCTTTCCTTCTATTCAAAAAATAAATGTTCAATTTAAGAGAACCATTTAAACCTTGAAATATATTTTGAGATCTGATTCTGTCCATTTATTATTTGGTTGGGATCTACATGTTCTTCTTGTAAATATTTCTTACAAAAATATATTTTACTCAAGAAATCATAGGGATCCTTATGATGCTATATATGGTATAAAGTGAAGAAATAAAAATTTTTTAGATTAATTTTGTGAAAGAAATATATTGGGACCTTAGCTAGCTATATTAATGGAAGAAAAGGTTAAAACCGTTTATCGTCAAATATGGTATGTTTAGATTTGATTGGAATGTTATGTTGACAATATTTTGTAAGATTTGGAGTTTGAAGTTGGTAAAAAGGTGTTCCTTTTAATATGTCCATTGAATATGGTAATGTTATTGAAAAATTAGTAAAATTTTATCCCCAGATATGTCGAACCCTTTTAAATTCATGATCACTTTAGGATAGTACATTTTCACTAGGTACGTCCACAAAATAAATCTAAAGATCATGATATGATCCATGTATCTATTTGGAAGAAGTATATATCTAATACTTCTATTATACTAAAATTGGTGTTCATAACATTGTAGAAATATCAATTTTTTGGGGAAAAATATATCAATATTCTATATCATAGAGAAAAAGTGAAATGAAACAAGGCCACTAATTGGCTCCACATTTTTTTGGTGAAACCCTAAATTATAGGAAGTTATGTGGGAACCCATGTATGTGATTAAACAATGATATCCTATATTTTTTGTGTTAGTATGATAACATTTTGAGTGTAAATTATTTTTAAAGGGGGGGGGGAATGTAACAACTTGATATTTTATGTTATATTTATCTATAAATAAATTTTATTTCTTTTATATATTCATTTATATGAAACATAGAGTTTATATAAACTAAGATATTCTTTTGAATGGTTAGTATTTAATAAGATATATATTAACTAGCCATTGAGTTGTAAGGTAAAAGTAAGGTTTAAAATTTTATATATATATATATATATTCCCTACTCAATTCCAATGTCTTAATTAATAATAATATTTTATGTTGAAGGTCATATTATTTTTCAAAAAGATGTTTTCTTGAAAAAATTAGTTTTATATGTTTTGTGAAAAAATAACATTTTATAATTTTCTAAAACTTCTATATATTTTATTGGATAAAAATGAAAACATTTTGAAATAAACATATAAAATTTACCTTAGTATGAAATTTGTTTCTAATAATATTTATTTTATAGTGAATATTGAAAATTAATATTTTTATTAAAAACTGTATTTCAGTTTTGGGGAATTTCATAGTTTAATTATGTTTAAAAACGTTTTAAAAGTAATATTAGTTATATAATATTATTAATAATCCAATTACATTTATTGGAATCAATTTGGTGGTTAAATGTTTTTATAAATGTATTTTTATATTAAAAAAAATTCAATTTTCTCAAAAAAATAATTTTCATTAGAGTATACATTTTTACCTTAAATTAATATCTACAACATTATGAAATTGAATATTAAAAATTGATTCTTTATTTGGAAATAAGAGGTCCAAATTTGGTAAATAGGTTCCTTTAATTTTTTGTTGAGATGAATAGTTATTCTATTAATTTTTTGTTTCCATAGTAAAAGTAAAACTAGTTAATTTAGGTTAAAACCAATGTCATAAAGAATAAAATATATTCAAACACTGAGTATTTTTTGTTATTTTATTTCTTCCTTTTACAACCATGTCTTAGATATATGGTCACCCGGTTCTATTTTTCATTATTTATGACCATCATATTAATTTAAGAAAAAAATTAATACCAAATGTCACCCTCTTGGCTAAAATATATCATATTTTTTTATAAGATTCAAAATAGTATAACATTGGTTGTAATTAAATATTTTAAGTATGAATTTATTTTTTAATTAAGGTTTTTTAAATTTAATTTTTAGTGATTTAATAATTACCTAAAATTATTATGTATCACCGACACAGTTTTTACTCATTTAACATGAAAATATATTAAATGATTTTATAAATATTAAATGTATTGAAATTTGGATGAACTATAATGTTCCAGGATTTTTAAAATAAATATAATATGTTATGGATATTTTAAATAATTATGAATAATTTTTTTTCATTTTTCTTTTAAAGTCAAATTTATTCAATAGTTCCCAAAATGTCTTTAATAATATATAAAAATTAATAATATTTTATTAATTGATTTAAAATTGAGGAAAAAACATATCATGAGACCCTTGAATTTAAAATGGGTTACAAAATCAAACATTTTCTAGTTATGATTCACTTTCCCTTTTATGGATGTATTCATAATGTATAAAAAGTAGAAAACATATATATTTTGGTAATTGTAAATGGCTTAATCGGGGATAAAACTAATAGAGAAGGTAAAAAAAATTATGAAACTAGATCAAAATTTATAATATTTTAAAATATTGAACCACATTTATCTTATCATCAAGAAAATTCAATTTGGAAAAATATTTATTATAAAATTATTTTATATTAATTTAATACATTATGTAATTACAAGACTACCCATCATGTCACTTATAAAAGGTAACATCCCCTTTTGTTATTCATAATGTTTGGGCCTTGTATATCGACATTTACCGAATCTAATACCATCATAGCTTCCTTATCCTCTTCCTAAGTCTTATTCTCATTCAAAAAGACCATCATTTCAAGGGTTAAATTGTAATCTAAAGAAGGTTTCTCAGTGAAGTGGAATAACTCTAATTGAGCATTTTCAATTTCATTTATTATTATAACTCCTATCAATATGTTGTATATATTATAAAATTATGACCTCCATATCATCAATATAATTAATTTTTAGTTTGATTAAGGGAAACCCATGATCCACCTTATTTCCATTCACTGTAAAATGATAATTTTGCAAGTACTTATATGTGGATTACTACCTCCACGAAGAGATGTGATTTTTTTTTTCACATACATTTTACATTGATAATAATATGGATATATTTTATTAATATATATGCTATATATGGTATAATAATTATTTTTTAAATGGAAATTTTTGATTACTTGTTGTTCCATCAATCATGATTTGAAAAAAACATTCATGCATACATACTACCTTCTACATCAATGAACGATATGATTCATTTTTCTATCTACACATTTTATTGTTGAATATATATATATATATATATATATATATATATCTGTGTGTGTGTGTGTTTTTAAATTAAGGATTAATATTATAGATATGATGGAACCCTATTCAATGTATAAGGATCGAGACTCCTGAGTCAAAACAACCATGAATAAATAATGAAATTATCTCATGGAATATGTTTTTTGAAAAAAAATTATTAGAAAATGAATGATAAGATGTTATAATTAATTCATGAATGGGAATATATTTTTTATTATTGTTCTATAATATATGTAAAATAAATCTATATTTATCTTATAGTTTTTTTGAATATGTGTGAACAAATAAAACACTTGAGGTAATAGAGTTATGTATCAATCCCATTGTATCCAACACTATTTATGATTGAATTTACATTGAGAAAATTATCTGATCCATATATGATAAATACCTTTAATTTATTATATTCCTAAAATTATTTCTTAATATTACATGTTATAGTTTTATTTTAGTCTGTTTAAATACTCTAGAGGTTGAAAAAATATTTTCAATAAAAACTGATTTATTTCACTCATAGGCCTAAAATCCTTTTTCTTTTATACACATGTTTCCAAAAAATGTTTTTTAATAATTGTTTTAATATTACCCTATAATTGATTAATTAAATTTTTACATAATGGATCAAAATTATTATACTTTCATTTTTTGAATGTTGTATTCTTGAGTTTTTACCAAAAAATGATAAATAAGACATTGATTTAATATTCACTGTATGAAAATTATATTCTACCATAATGAAAACTAAAATATTTATATGGTCATTTAAATATTTCTGTTATTATTTTATTTATTTTTATTTATAAAATATATTTTTAAATTTACCAATTCTAAACAAGTGATCTAAAAATAAAATCGGTATTCTCCTCATGAAATATTTCACAGAACATTCATTAAAATTATAATCATATTTAAAATTATTTGAAAATAATAATACATTATTTAGGTTATTATCCAATTATAACATCCTTTTTATTTATATGAATGATTTAGTGTAATGATTGTGATATTTTTGTGAAAACTATTTATTTTCCTCTTTTTAGGTGAGGTTTAAATGATGAAAATATTATGAAACCCATTTCCTTTCCATGGGTTTTTTGATAGGATAAGTTTTTAATGATATTATGTAACACATGTTTAAATTTTTCATTATCTGACTGGTGGTTTTTGAATTATATATCCCACCAATGAATTGAGTAATTTTATTATTTCTCATGAGATAATTATGAGGAAAAGTTTTAGGTCTTTGATCTATTGTATGAATTAGGTATGGATTCCAGATCCACTATGGGAAACATGTGTTGATAGATGATTATTTATGACATGGGAAACATGTAATTTTTTACTATTACAAAATTATATTATATTCTTGATAGTTAACCATGAAATATGAAATTATATATACATATTAAGGTGTCACACTCTAATGACATATTTTTATGTTTATTAATTGATAATATAATTTATGATTAATTTATAATACCTCTTCACTATTATGATTCATTTATTTATAAATGATAGCATTTTATTGACTGAATTTTATTTCAATCCTTCAAAATATTGGGTATGAACATTATACATTATTGACATGTTCAGATACCCTTTTTCTTATAATAGTATTTTATACGAACATTTATTGATACCACACATGTTTACCCTTACTAAGAATCCATGATCACCAATTCTAATTTTTCCATTTTCTAGGTTGGGATGAATGGTTTTAAGTATATTATTACCATTTGGGTTCAAACTAAGAAGAAAATTATGAAATATGATGATCAATATTCATAAATAGAATGTTTATATACCTAGTGTCAAATGAAATAATGGTTTTTTCAAGGATCATAAGGTTATGTCTTGAATATTTCAACAAATAGTTCTAATATTTATGTTTTAAAATATTATATTTCTACATAAATATTTCCAAACCTATTTTTTAATTTAATTAAAATTTTTTACCATAATTTTTGTTATTATTTAATGAGAAATAAAATTAGAATATTTCCACTTGTTTTAATAAACATTAAAACCATAAAACATAAATTTTAGGAGATTATGTAATTCAATATAGAAATAATATTCCAAATATTCATTATATAAAAAATAGAACAACAGAGGTGAATAAATTGAATTCATTAATGATATATTTCATTATTTATATCATTTTGGAGAATCTTTTTTGAAGTCAAATAATTTGATTTGGACAGTAATATTACCTGATGTTCATTTGGGATTCGAAGGAGTGACTCAAAAACATCCAACACAGTAAAATAATCAAGTAATGTGGTGAAGAATAAGGCCTATGATAGTACTATATTATATAAGAACATTATTATTTATTATACAATAAAAAATGAGAGGAATACACAAAATAGATAAAATATATTGATGACCTATTCACATGTTAAAAGAAAGAGCCATCCAAGGACCGTGGGAGGTATTCAACACCAGTGAGAAGATATTAATCTATGGGAACTATATAAATTATTTTGTGAGTTGATTATAATTATTATTTAATTATGTTATTGAGAGGATTATTTGTGTAACAATTATTTTTATTTTTATAGATAATCTTTGTTTGGGGAATCTAATCAATCCTTTGAAGTAGTGGGATATCACGTCAAGTATAAAACCAATAAATATAAACATTTCCTACAATATATAATTTATTTAATGTTTAAATAATACCTAGAGTAAAAAATTAATTGAATTGGAATATTAAATGATCATATATATTGTGTTAGATGTAATAATTAAAAAAATATATTCATTGTTTCAACCCTAATTGATCTAACCAAATTGAAGAACATCAATTGTTATAAAATTAGAACTAGGATCTATTTATTAGTTAAATAAAATATATCAAAAAGGAAAATAATAATTATATTTATTAAAGATAATTCCCTACATTGTATGGAAATAATTACCATAGTTAAATGAATTTCATTTTGTTTCAACTTCTATAATTTTCATAGAAGTAAGAGATGCAGAAACCGTTGGATTTCATGTCATTAATAAAGATGATTATATTCAATTTTATGAATATATAATTAATTATGTTGATGTAAATTATATAAATCCCACATTTATATCTCTTTTTGAGAATGTATTAAAAAATTCACTAGGCTACAAACATCTACAAAAATTTCGAATAAATTGGAGAGAAGTTATGAGGGAAATATAAAATTAAATAAGGAAAAATTATTAATTTTAAAGTGTAAATTTATATAACTAATGATGTATTGTGAAGATAATATTAATGGATAATTCATTAGATCCAATTAAATTGATAGAAATATTCATGGATTTTGAAAAAAAATTGGATGATTCCACAATTGTGAAACAACTATTTTTACTATTTTCATATATGTTCAAGCCTAATAATTTAGCATTGTAAGATATAGAGGACTATTAATTGATTCATATATTAATATTCACAATGATTTTGTAATGTTAAAAATTATAGTCTTTAGAATGAAGATTAAGGATTATATGTGTTTTGAGGCCTCTAGAAAATTAGAAAATTGAAGAATATGAAGCTGTAAAATCAATTATGTTTGATAAATTGGAATATAATGAATATTATTGAATAAATATTTCTTTTATATAAAATATATTCTATAAGAGAATGAAGAAAATAACAAAAAACTCTCCCTAATGTGTAACAGTTATAATGGGATAGGTTATTTTTTTATAAATTTTATAAAGAAGAAGGGTACAAAACCAGAATTTGATAGATTTGATGAGAAAAATTATAAAAAAAATAGTGTAAAATTTCCATCGATATAACAAAATCTTGTATAATAAATAATAATTTCTCTCAATGTAAAAAATATGTTTTATATTATTTGAAGAAAAAGAAGGATCCTCATAAAAAACTATTCATAGGGTTAATCTTTTGCAAATTTCACTAATTTTATGGACTATATTGAGACTATTTTTTATAAGTCATGAAGTGAAGAAGATTAAAGTTTTTAACTAGTTATAAAACACATGAATAATTATAAATTAGATAGATGTATATTCTAAAATAGAAAAATCATGAAGGAGAAGTGGTTGTTGAAAAAAGAGAATCAAAATACAGTATAGGGAATGTAATTGTATATCAAGGTTGAATAAGTATAAATTAATGAGATCAATAAATGTAAGTTAAGAGTGTCTAAAAATATAAAATAGTGAAGTATCATTTATTAAAACGTTCTATAAGTGAATATGACTTGTTCAAGTTGCAATTAAATTATATTTTCTCTTAGAAATAATTTAAAATAACCAATAAGTATTTAAAAGTGTAACATATGTCAAGTTTGAATAATCAGATGATGGTAAAAATATTGGTCAAAGGCATATGAAAAATATTTTCCAAATGAATATATATTTAAATTGGTTATTTATAAAAATATACGTTCTGATTTTTTTTCCAATTTAATCCAATAGGACTAGTGAGAGAAACTATTCTACTTCAAATAAAGGGAAAAATATTTCATCTCTATCAATTAAATCATGGAAAATAAAAATTCAATTTAAATAATAATAACAACAACTTATATATATATTATTCATCATTATCATTAAATAATAAAAATAGGATACTACTATTTATAATGAGTGTTTGGACTAAAATCCTACTCATTTTTTGAAATATGACATTACAATGAATTATTCCTGAACTATGAGGGAACTATTCAAATATTATAGGGAAAAATTTTGAAAATATAGTTTTGACCATAAATTCATATAATTTTATAATAAAAAATTTTGTAGGAGTGTTGGATGAATTCTTTAGATGTTATAATCAAAAGGGTTATAGTGAAAAAAAATCAGGACTTCTTATAAGGAATGATTCCCTATGGTTTGAAAGGGGATAGAATTAGGAAAATTAACAAAGACACGTAATGCTGAACTGAGGTTTACAATAAATCATATTATAAATCTTAGAAATGTTAGCATGGTATAATAGATTGTTTAACTATTTTTCCTTCCCAATTAGAAATGGTACGTCATATAGATAATGTAAATAAAATTCATGTGCAAAACAGAAACTGATTATTTAGCATGAAGTGGATAGAAACCATGAGATGTTATCTAAACGTAATGAACCAATAATTAAAGAGAAAATATGTAAGAGTTTAAAACATGTTGTAAATAATATAAACGATTGTATAACCATTCTACTATGTCAATAAATTTTTTTGTAAAAGTTGATGCTCAAATAAAGAAGCACATTTTTCTTGAATGTATATAAACAGATGAAAAATCAATAAAAAATGATTGAATGGCGTAAATTGACCACAAAACTAAAGATGCCACACATATGGAATGGAACAAAAAATAATTATATCTATGTAGATATTGAAAACAATTTAGGATCTTGGTTTATGGGTATCTCTCTGCAATTTAATTTTTATTAAAGAGGAAGTTGTTCAATATTATTCTCATATTTATTTTTTTACTTATATATTGGGAATTAAAGAAGATGAATAATAGTGGTAGCTATATGAGTGATATGATAGTCTAAGAAAATAAGAGGTTTTCATCATAGAATAGTTAAACTTTAATGATAAATAATAGATTGTATCCCTTAAGAACAATCATACATGTGGAATTTCTTTTCCTGAAATAATCCATTTCTTTTTGAAATTTGTAATTTGTTAATATCATAAGAAAATTAAAAGTTATTTTATATGATCCACAGAACTCCACTATTTTTGTGATTATAATAAATAAATTTTTAAATGGTAGGTTATGTTTTTTGGTTTTTTAATATTAAATAGGGTAGTTATATATTTTTTACATGAATGTTTTTTATATATTTTTTAAATATTATTTTAGGTTGTACAATCCTTTTTTATATTGTTAAATAGTTACCAGAATGGTGAGAGTTGATGTGGTATCATATATTGATCTAACTAGAGTATATTATTGATGTCTATGATTATAAACTCTCATTTTTTAAACTATGTTAGCCATCAAAAGCATAGATTTTATAATAGATGGATCATGAATAAGAATCATGTGATTATATCCTTCCCTTAAAATATTGAATTATGTTTTTATATTGACTTAATTTGAGAGATTAATATTTCAAGGAAATAAAGGAGGAATAATAAATATGATATCATATGAAATTATCTAAAAATCACACATTTTAATTTCTTATCAACAAGGTGGAGAAGATAATATTCAAATTTTTTTAACATTATTATTGAAAACATATCCAAAGGGGGAGATTGAATTACCCAAATTTATTTTTGGATAAGAAGTATTACTTTTTTTCTAATGAGATTACGGTTAATTTAAATGTAATAGGATGATGTATTTCTCATACATATATAATAACGGGATAAAATTATGGAAATATGGAGATAAATTTCAATGAAGGATTCATAATGATTTTATTTATATATCCTAGGTAATTGATTATACTACCTGTAACCAATATCTAGATAGGTTCCATGATAGTATCCCAATCATGTGATGACTGGTTAAATATTTTTTAGGATAAATGATTTTTTTGATGAAGAAAAACAATCTAAAAACGTTTATATGATGTCTTGGAGGAATATAGTTAGTTTCAAGATTGAATATTTAATATTAATGATGAAAAAATGGTTGATCTTTTGAGAAACCATATCAATGACGTTGAAATATTAAGATGATTTGATCAGGTACAGAAATAAATTTAGAAAAAATTAATGGAATTTTGGATGATTTGAGAAATTCTAAGATGATTTTATTTTATTCTAAAATATTCAGGGTATGGAAAATTCGATAAATTACTCTTCATAAGGATGATTTTTTATCTCCATAAGTATTATTTTGTCTATTGAACAAATATTTTTCAAAATAATTGAAACTCCAAAAGGATCATAATGTCACTTTAGATGGAAAATTTGTAGTTTTTTCTGAGGATTATCATAGTATTTCATAGGGATGGTTTTCAGTAATTTTATATAACATTAGAGTAACCCATTATGAGAAATTATTATGGATAATACATGACTTTATAATAGTGTTATATGAGTTTTTATTATTAATTTAGACTTTATAAGGATATTTCCTTGAGTATTAGGGATAATTTTCTTAATTCAAATAGATAGCTACCTACTTTATAAGGGATATTTAAAAATATCAAATTGGAGAAGAAATTTTATTTTGTAAAATAATTAGGAGTTTGTAATGATACCTAGAGACTTTAGAAAGATCATTTATTACATTCTATGGACAAGTTTATTTACGAAATTTATGGGATTATAGAATTAATATACTTTAAGGAATGAAATTAAGATATACTTTTTAATATTAATTTATTGTAATTAACTTCACAATAAAAATATTTTTATTAAATATGAATGACTGAGAGTTCAATGCCCCAAATAGATGTTCCACATTGCAATGTAATATACAACGCATCTGTTAATGAAGATCAAAATTAAATAATTTTACTACTATATATTAGAGCCATTAGATAATAGAATAATATTTGATTTATTAATGATTTTAATAAATAATATTAATCATGATTTTGAGTTTTTTCGAAATATTATGTGACATTTTTAACAGAAAATAACCACTATAATGAATAAAAAACATCTCCATGAATTATACTTTTTTGTAGTTTCTACAATAAATATATAAATAATATTACCAATATTTAATGAATATAATTATAAAGTGGGTGGATAAAGAGAGAAATACTTTTTTTGATAGAGTCCCCTTGATTTTATTATTATTTTTAATAATCATTATACAAGATGAAGAATGATAATTTTATATTGCTGCTACCAAGAGATCACTAAATTATTATAGGATAAATCTATGACATCAAACAGAAAATGTGCATTGAATAATAATGACAATAATAATTTCTATGAAATAATATTATTCTAAATGGATATAATATTCTATATTCCATAGTAGATTTAAAGGAATAAAATATCCAACAATAATATATACGAAGGAGAGAAGTCTGTTAAATACACACTCAAAGGTTCAAAGAGTAACTCAAGGTGTGTGTGAGGTAGTCAACACCAATGAGAATATGTTATTCTAGTGAAAATATTCCAACCATACTGTGACTCAATTTAAATATGTATATTAGTAAGGGGTTGAGAATATTGTTTTTGTTACCACTTGTGTTTATAGTAGAGGTTTTATGATTGGGGAATTTATACAATCATACCATAGTGTAGGATCTAAAATCATGATTACACCTTGTTAAAATCATCATTTCATATATTATTTACATTATAAAATACTTGGTTAAGACTTGGAGAAAAAAATTAAGAGGATTTATATCTTAACCAATCACCGAGGTTGAGTTAAAAAGAATAATTTGTGAAAATAGATCACCGATTCACCCCTCTTAGATATCTAACAAAATATAGTTACATAAAACTGATAATCACTAATAAAAATAAGACAATTAAGGGTGTATGGCTAATCACATATGACTTAACCATAACAAGTCATAAATTTAAAATCCACCATAAACATAATCTAAGAAACGGTGAATATATAATCTATTATGAATGCAACATAAGAAAGTGTTAATGGATAATCACCAGTAAATATAACATTAATATGGGTTAATGAATAACTTCCAATAAATAAAAAATAATTTAGGGTGAGAATATAATCAATAAAAATTAACATAACCAAGTTTTAATGGTTAATAACCTATAATTGTAACAAATTCACCATTAATACATAACCATGCCAATAGTTCATCACCTTCAAAATTGGTCTCATTAATCTAAATAACTCACTTGGTTATACGAGGTTATGTAATAATAATCTGTAGATATATATTTCATGATTTACCTTCCCTGGATATTGAATAAGATCAACAAAAACTCTTATACTATAAGGGTCTCACTAAACTATGAACTAATAATATCAAGGTTCCATTGTGAGGCTTATTTTCAACTAAAAGAACCCTCACCCATGCTTCCAATAGTCATGTAATACTCATGTATGTATCTCAAGGATCTGTAATAGGAATTTTAGATAGGGACCATACTATGGATATCATTTAATTTAGATAAATGGACTATTATGTGTCAGATTTCTCAAACTCATTCTTTATAAATCATGTATACTGTATTTTGATATACTCTTGGTCATTCACACACAACCTTTTACACTAAAATACCATATGGTAAAAACAATTTCCTTATAAAACTTTTAGGGACCAGTTAATTCATAGTTTAAGGATCCCACACATTGAATATCATTGGAAGAATCTACCTTAATGGAATGTAATCAAAAATACAAAAAAGACCCAATATAGATATTTTTAAGTAAATTTCATAAAATTAGAGAGTGAAAACTAGAATTCATAAAGGATAAATATTATATATACTCTGAATGATCCACTAGATTAAATGTCCTACAAAATATGATAAAAAATATATATATATCCCTCTTAAAAGGGTGAAAAAGTGGTTGAGGGAGCACTTTTGTCATGTTTCTAGAGACAAATTGGGCGATTATAATTTTTTTAAAATATTTCTTATTTAAATAATTTAGTAATATAATTTTATAAAAAAACTTTATGTTTGTGTGTTCTTATACCTCCTTTATAGGGCACCATAATCTTTATTGAGTACCCACCAAAAGGCCATTGGGTGGATAATGTCCATCATATTCCTACCCCTCCACTAATAAATCCAATAAGACCATTTCCTCATAATAATACCTCCTTATTCTATTGAAATAGTTAAAAAGAACCGAAATTAACCAATAATGACAAAAAATAATTTCAAATTAATACCATTATATATGGGTACCATTTTAAGTATGGTGTAGACGATATTAACGTGGATGTTAGAATAATGACATATATTATTAGCTCAATGATTGTTCTCAGATTTTTTACTTATTAATTATTATATATATGTCATTATATTATGGATAGGAGTACCATACACTATGAAACCACCACTTGAGTTATTTTTTCCCATTTATACAACATTTGGATATTTGGGATGATCGATAGAATATATATATTAGTATTCAATCTCTCTCTACCACTAGTTGAGTATATTGTTATCCAAGATTGATTATGGATGTGGATGTGTGATATTTATCTTAGTGGGATGGTGATAGTAAATTTAATGTTGGAGATGTGTATTGTAGCTAGTGGGGTCCCTTTTCATTTTGAGGATGTGTGCCACACTATACATATTCTATTACTTTTTGAGTGATATAATTATTGATTTTGGAAGTGAAATTATAAATTAATTGGATTAAAACAATTCACATACTTGTGTGTATTATCTAAATAAGCTATAAGTGGGAGATAATTCCCATGAAAAGGTTTTTTTATAGATTTACAAGGGTGGTATTGGTCAGTAAGGCTGTAAATAATTATAATTATTATAGGTCATTTATTATAATAATACATGATATTGAAATTATTAATTATTTATTTTAATGAGACACTTAATATGTTGATAATCTCACAACTAATTTTAAATACAGTTCTATAGAATTTTAATTTTAATGATTTCATCCAACATTAACTCATTGATCGAGGTAGATATTTGGATCCTGATTATATAGAATTTTTTCATATATAGTTGTGGTTTATAGAGTGTTTGGTATATTTATATATTTGTAGGTAGAGAACATTTTACTATAATTATAGTATAATATCATTTTGGTTATGTTTTATGAAATTCTATCATGTAAATTGAAAATTATTACGAATTTAGTTTTTTCATTGTTAATGGTTAAGGATTTTATTTTATATTATATTATTCTATTATGTTTGACGTAAAAGAATGGATTTTAAGTTGATGGCGATATTTATTTTAAATAAATTTTATTAAAATGTAAAATTTAATGTCTGTGAATATTGGATATTGGTGTCAGATTCCTCCAAATGGATCATGTGAAGGTATTACCCAAGAATTATGGGAATAGAATAATTAAGTTTACTCCAAATGAAAATCCAAAGAGTAATTACCTTACGTTAGAAAAGGAACATAAAGTATATGTTACACCGTGAGCACCCACCACAATACCCATAAAATCTAGTGATTAATATATTTTATCCCCATGGAAGTAAGTTACTATTGTTGATAGAAGAATGAGAAATTTTTTTCAATTGTTTAGAGAAGTTAGAGAGATATATATTATAACAACTTGAATAAACTATTTTCATCAGCGTTAATAACCTACTAAACGGATTATTTATTTTTTAAGATAGAAAAAAAACATATAAGGAATGTTTCACATGTTTTATAGTAAATTTAAGTGAATATATCAACTGGATGACGGGTTTTGAAAAATAATATGTGAACCTAGAATTTAGATGTAGTGGAATTTAATGAAATAATACCCAGACATAAATTTATACGTTATAAGACATTGCGATAATTAATGAGATTTTTTGATCTAATTTTAGAAATTTAAGAAATTAATTTAATATGATCTTGGTGATTTAATACATATTTTAATAGATATTTAGTGGACCCAAAGACAATTAAAATAAACCTAATAAATTGAAAATATACAGACTCTTATAAGGACATGTTCCATAAGGATCTCGTGAATCTATGAGGAAAATTCTCCAACAAGGATGGAGTCCCATGAAATTATAAAACCACATAATAATTAACCCAAATAATCAAGAATTACACATATTCATGATTGAGTGAAATCATAAAAGTTTTATTAAGGATAGAGCATCCATAAGAGTGATTTTCTGATGAATGAGTGGATAGTATGGGTTAATCAACCACATGTGTAAAAATGAGAAAAACAGAAGATTAAACCCAATAAGAATAATATAAAGCCAAAGATGAAATGAGACTAAAATAATTATCCCATAAGTATGAACCTATAAGGATGGCACCATACTGTTGAGACCATAAGGATCATTTTACAACTATAAGAAATTTGGGTTATCTAGAATATAAAAATTATAATAGAAATGGATTCTGTTGTTGTGTAGACCGATCTACATGGATCAACAAAATAATTAAATAAATATGGTACAAATATAAAATCTTACATATTCTGATATTTCAATTTTTGTGAAAAATATCAAAGAAAGTGTTAGTTTAGGAGACATATCATATCTGAAAATATTATTTCCATGATTATTAATTATGAAATATACATGATGATGACTATATTGTTCTTAATTTGATGAAACATTAACATTGTATTTTTATTCATGATTACTTTATAATAAATACATGATCAATGTAAATTGAGTTTCTAAGAAAATAATTAATATTCATTTGTATAAATTCAATATTATTAAATTTGGAAATGAATTAAATATTAATATGAAAAAATACTCTAAATATAAAAAAGAATAATTTTATTCTAGCTTGGATGGGTTAGAAGAGTTAATGAAGACATTATATTTAGAGACTATGAGGCTCATTACATATATTTTTATATTTAATGAGAATTCTAATTTTTTGTTTGTTTTAATATTATTATAATTCTTCATTGAATTAATGTATAATATGGCTAATGTTAAAGTATTTTATGAAGATAATAATGAAGAACAATATCGTGGAAGAAGTATGTGGAAGATATATTTTTGTGAGTTATAGAAATTTTAATATTATAAGAAAAGATAATAAATGCAAACTCATATCATTAAACTAGAAAAAACTAATGATAATGAAAAATAAAATTTGATCATAGGAGACATCCACATTCAAAAAAGTGAAAAAATAAAAAGTAGATCATTGAATCAAATTAGAGAAGTGATTTTATATGATATAAAATATAGAAAATATTTATTGGTGACTATCATATTATATTAAAAGAATAGAGAATGTTATATGTGTTTGATTATGGATAACCAAGTGTCTAATACTAGTATTAAGAAATAATATCTCTTGATGAAGAAGATAAATATTATTGTTATCCTATGATACTAGATATTGTTCATCCAGGTATCTACTTAATAAGAAAATGAAGAACATATGACATCTATTATTATAGATTATGAGAAGAATAAATAATTTAATAAATAAAATAAAGGTGTTTTTTCTGGTCTATGTGATGAGATTTTTAGAGATTGAGGGGTGTTTGTATTAGTGAATATTACAAGGGAACTAGTTTAGTATAGAATGCTTAGTGATAATGTTTTGTAGATGATATGTTAAGTTGAACTAGAACTGAGGCAAATTTTTATTGAAATATCTTTAAAAACTATTAGAATCCAAATAACATTTTCTATGAATAAAGAAACCTATTATGAGGATATAGTTTCATCCATACTTTTATTAAAGATCAACCTCATTAGGATTGAAAGGAAACACCTATAAATACATTGTGGGATTTGGTGGAATGAGTGATATTATGTCTATCCAATGAGAATATAGAATGAATATTTGACAGTAGTGGAAATGTAGATGTAATGTGTTCACTATGAGAACCAGTTTGAGTGTGTGAATTAGTATGTTCTTGTAAAGGTAAAATTTATTCTCTTGAGTTTATAATTGGTAAGGGAGTTTTTGAATGGGGAATACCAACGTGATATTTAGTAGGTATCAAAGAGTGGTGTTGAACTATATAAAAACACAACATGTTATCTCATACATTCTTTCTTGAATTGCATTGGGAATATGTGATTGGAAATTACTAAGAAAATCATCCATATTCTAACAAATAATAGAGATAAAAATTACAAGTGAGTAAAATACCAAAAAGAAAAATTACAATTTGTTAAAAAATTAAAACCATTGATTTACCCCCACATACCTCAAGATAATAAAATTAATCCATCATGTTTTAAACTAGTACAATAGAAAAGTTATCCATATTCTTGTATTGAATTATAATAACTGATTTCTTTATATTTTAATTAGATAAATTTTATATTTTTAAAATTTGAATAATATCCTTAGATGGAAAATTTACTATAAAAATGACAGTCTCAACCATTACTATTGATAATAATATAAATAATGACTGAAAAAGAATTATAAAGGTATATAATATGAAAGAGTAATAACTACTATCAATAAAAGATCATATTGGTTTTTCCCTTATTGAATCTGCATTTATTATATCTCTAATGAAATAAATAAATTAGTATGAATATAAGTGCAATGATAAATAAATTCTTGGTTTTTATTTTGAAGTAAAAGGTTATCCAAATTATTTTTCTAATTATGTTTTATATAAAATATCTCATATAAGGAGATTAAATAATGAAAAAACAAAACATCAACAAAAATATGATTCTAGGAAGGACAGATAGGCTTAAGAGGTAAGTTGTTTTAACACACTATCAATATAAGTGAAGGAAAAAGAGAAATTATTTTATTTTAAAATGAAAAAGTTTCTACCAATGATGAATACTTGAAAATATTTATTTGTGAGATAGATTGTTATATATTTGTAATTATTGAACTACCACATTCATTAGAGAAGTTCAATAATGTAAAAGTTGATTTTAATGTTTCATAACTGGATGTCAATGAAAAAAGGATGAAATATATTTTTAATAATATTTTAGAGGATATGATATTGAATTATGCACAAATTAAGATGTTTAAGATCAATTGGGAATATATATTGTGAAATGTTGACGATGAAAATAGAACCCTCAACTTGTAATTTCTTGAGGTGAAAATTAAATAGAATATCTTATAATCAACTGAAGATATAACTTCCAAAGATAATTATAATATGTTTGTTTCTACTAATTTTTTTGAGAAGTATTTACCCAAAAAAAGATTTATATAAGTGGTAAAGACCTATTAATAATATTTCGATAAGTAACCAGTACATGTTCATATAAAAGCATACCTAAAAGTCATGAAGTATCTGATTTCTAAAAATCTAGCATTATTACTGTAGACATGTTAATGTAGAAATTTGGACAAATTTGGGATGATAAAAATTATATGAATACCCCTAATGTATTAAGGTTATATTTAATTAGGTGTATTAAAGTAATTTAGTAGTTGGATCCAGAATATATTGTGTTCCAACCCAAAAAAGGAATCCTATAATTCTATATTCCCACACCTAAATTGAATTGAATATGATTAGTAGGACATAGTTTGCATTTCTAATTGTCTGGTCATAGTAAAATTGATTATTTTTATGATATGTAAATATAATTAATTCATGAATGTATTAAATATAAGGGATGATTCTTTTTAAATGGAATACCAGCTATACAAAAACTATCTACGTAGAAAAAGAAAAATATATTTTATAGTAGTAGATTTTACCACCTAGTGAATTATTATAATTATTAATGATAATTTGTGTCAATATTAAATAATTTTGTTATTCCCAAACTCAATATAGTTCATATATTTTAGTTATGAGGAAACAATAGATAAAGAGAGAAACTACTACAGAAAAATCTTTTATGAGAAAAAAAGTAAGTTTAGATGAAAATTAATCAAAATACTTTCATGAAGCATAAGAAATAACTCACTCATGTTATATTATCTATAAAGAGTATATCATTATAGTGTGAAAATAGAGGCCAAATCTTGTGTCATTGAAATGTGTCTGTGAATCTCAAATCTAGTTGGAGAAATATTGTACCTATAGGAAAATTTATCTAAGAGAGAGATAAACAGATAGAATTAGTGGTTGAAACACATGATTTATAAATCTAGAGGCATCCCAAGAAGGATTATCCTACAGTTTATGAGTTGTGTGGAAGGTGAAATAAATTTATCTCTAATTCTTCAAGGTCCATTACCTATAACCCTATTAAAAAATATATGTAAAAATGTAAAGGGAAAACACTAATGTATCCTACTAATAAGAAACTAATGCATGGAATTAGGGAATTCCTTGGAAATAAAATAAATATGATCCAAATCATTTTCTAATTATATGACATGATTTTTCATAAACATATTAACTAATGTTGAAAGATGAAAATAATAATGATTATCTTATTTCTCAAGTGAAGAACTAATTTTATTGATAATAATAAACTTGTAAAATTGTGAAAAACCCTTATAAATAATGAGGAATAAGTTTGGAAAGTAAATAAGGAAGAAATAATGAAGACTATATGTATCTTTATAAATTTAAGGAAGGTTTTTACTAAGAAAAGAACAGAGTCTCTAAATTTTTACTATAACTATCGAGTTAAAGAATACACATCTTATTATGAAACATTATTTTTTATATACTGTAAACAGTGGATTTAAGGTGATGAAAAAAAATGTAACCACTTAATTGTTTTTATTCCTATACAATTAAATAATAATCTGTCATGGTGTAATGATATGATAAATTAGTGTCAAACATAAACTTGTATAAAGTCTTACTGGATCATGTTTATGGAAGAAAATTTCAGTAGTGAAGAAATATGGAAATCATATTTTGTTATGGATATATTAAAAGGGTTATGTTTTCAAATATGAAACATGACTTATTAAATATATTATCATGAAATCCCCAAAAAAATATCATGTTTGATGAAAGATTTTGACACTATTATCTCTATTTTAGTTTATATAGGATATATAATCAATTTTTTGTGATTTTATATTATAATGGTTAAGAAAAATACATTCAATTGATCACTTTTGATATGTGTTTTGAATTTGGGTGTGGGTTTACAAAAAACATTAATTTTTTCAAGAATGTGACAATTAAATTAATTTCAATGTTGTTAACTAGGTTAGAAATGTATATATATAGGCATGATTATTTGGAATAATGAAACCAATTTTATACATTGGGATATTCAATATAGACATAGAGATGAATTATCTAGGGTTTGTTTCGATGAAATTATGTTATAATCCTTCTACCAAGAAAAGGAAAGAATATCTTGAGAGAAGATGATTATTTTATTTATAGAAATTTAATGGAGGTTATTTCCATCTTTTTTATTCTACATTTTTGTAATTTGGATTCAAACATTTACCCTTTGAATTTATTTTAAATTAGGATCATATGAGTGACATTTACATTGGAAAAAATTTAGTTTTGACAATAATCCCAATGTGGAAGTTTAATGTAGCAAAATTGATTTAGAATATGATGGTATTATTTGTTTTCAATAAATTCTTGGCAAAGATGAAATTAATTTTGTGTTAATATTAGTTTATTGAGTGAGATTACACCTGATGAAACATAATAAGGTGATTCCCAATTATTATAAGTATTTAAGAATGAATTTACATCCATTGAACATCCAAATGAGAACTTGTGTTATGTTAGAAAATGAACATGAATGAGAAGATGAATGGTGAGTACCCCACCATATCAATCACAACATAAAATAATTTATAGAGTTTATCCTCATTGAATTATGTGGATTTTGTTTAATGAATAAATATCACCTTTCTATAGAATTTTGTTGAATTTAGAGATCAATATGGGTGAATGACTTAAGAAAGAAACGATTTTTAGTTTTAAATCATGATGATGGGGTCATAAAATTTCAATGTTTATGGATACACAATCCCGGGAATATTGAGCATATGGGCTACTGTTGTTTGGTAAAGAACCCATTTTGATGAATGTTTTCAATGATTTTGAAGTGAACAATAAATCCAGAGGATGTGCAGTAAAAATAAATAGTACTCAAGAATTATTTTATTATATGATAGACTCTATGAGTGGTGATGTGAAATTTTAATCCAATTTTATAAATTCAAAAAAGGTCATTTGAGATGACTACAGTGATTAAGAAAGTTTTAGGTTCTAATTTCCCTAAAATCAATTGATGAAAATATTTTAAAACCCATGTTGATGATTCATGTAAGGATGTGTTCTTTAAGGATCATTCCTAGCTATAAGGATGATTTTACAATAAGTAAGGATGCCTAGAAAATTATGAAACCATGTAACTATACTGTAAAATAATCATTGATGCCTATAAGCATAATGGACATTGTATGCATAAATAATCCATAAGTATGTCCACCCTAAAAATGAGTAAACCATAATGGTAATCCACAATTACAAATAATGATGGGAATATTATAAGAATGAACCTCATAAGGTTCATCCAAATCTATAAGGATGACTTTTTCCCATATGTATGAGTGCATAAGGATAAGCAATTAAGGATAATCCTATAATGATGATTCCATGATGGTGGTCTATAAGGATGAGACTATAAGGATCATCTTACCCTTATAAAAATTCTACGTTATCTTGAATTTAATTCTTATAATGGAAATTTTTATGGTTTGTTATTGAATATATTTTTAGGTAATTAAATATAAAAATATTAATGTTATGTAAGAACAAAATATTTGAAAATATGATATTTAGATTTTAATGAAGATGATCAATGGAAGAGGGAGTTTATTTAAAATTTTAAATTTTGAAAAAACAATGTTTTACGAATTTATAATTATTATTAAAAATTATAATGATTTTATTGTTATTCATTCTTTTTTAAAATATCAGATGAGTGTTTGGATTCAAATTGTCTTTCTGAGAAATATAAGATCAATTTAAAATGATTGTTTCAGAATTGAACGAATTTGAAGTTGAGATGTCTCTAGATTATTGAAATTAGAAAGAAATAAAATATGACACTTTGGGAGTAGATCATGAATGATTAAATTATTCTAAATAATATAATTTTTCTATCTATGATTGAGTTAGTGGATTATGAGTTATGTTCATATTTGGATCCTATAAGATTCCACCAAAATCTATATGAATTTAATTATAGAATATACAGGAATTTAAAAATTATAAGATTTTAACATATCATTGAAGGAATGTATCATATAGAAACTATCAATGTAATATGAGAATAATACTTCGAAAAAATGAATCATACTTGAAGTATTTATACGATACAGTAAAATAGATGAAAAATTAAGAATGAAATAAAATTAAAGGAATCCCCTATCATTTTATAGGTGAGAACCAATGAGGTGGAAAAAAGTAACTAGATCATGGGACACATCAATATAAAAAATTTATAAAATGTGAATGAATATGGTGTAATTTAATCTTAAAAGGGGATTTCTAAATTCTAATATATATAAATTTTTTATTTGGGCTAATGTATAAAAAGAAAAAGGTATAGAAAGATTTGAGTGTTCAAATGTACTAAAAAGTGGGATAAACCCCAGTATAATGAATAATGAACTCTCAAAAAGGAATAAGATTATGAAACAACTCTATTTTAGACAATGATTCATCTTCAAAGTATCAATTTAATAATATGAATTACTAGATCAAATTATGAGTGTGTTGTTGCTGTTTTTATCTATGTGTCTAGTCATTTTGAGATTGATGATTTTTTTGGTAATTATTGATCACTTTAGCTCAAAATGTGTTATTAAATCCATGTTAGTACGTTCTATAAAAGATATGTAATGCTCAAATGAAACTTATTCAGAGTTGTATGCATTTACCATTAAGAAATTTTAGAATTCAATGACTCTATTATTTGAAGAGCAAGTATAATTATGAGGATGTTGATGCATCCCTAGGATGTACACAAATCATATATATATAGAATAGAAGAAAAAAAATTATATACACTATTTGATACTACATAACTAATGCAACTTTTGTTATGAAAAGAGATCATAGTCTGGCTCTATGACAATAGTTGGAAGTCAGAAGTATTTTATTACTACAGAAAAAATGACAAAGTGTGGAACAATATGGGGTTGTGAATATCTATTTTATTCAATTTATTTTATAGTGGATAACATAATATTTTATTGGGGAAACAACTAATCATGAAAAAGAGTATATTTCCAACATCTGGGAAAAACTATGTAAAAACCACATTTAATACTTACTAGTATTCTTGAATTGCTTATGGAATATGTTATTGGTAAATACTAAGAAGATCATCTATATAATAATATATAACATATATAAAAATTAAACGGTGTCAAATTCATAATTTAAAAAAAATTATTTGGTAAAAATATCCATTGCCTAATTCACCTACACTCTTAGTTGTCTACAATTGATTAATTGTGAATTATAAATGTCATTCAGAAAAAGGTTTCCCTCTGTTGGGATCTAAGTTTATTTTCTTAGGAAATATTTTTAGAAGATTATTGTATATAATTTTAATAATTTTATCATTTTGAACTCGATAATATAGTTCAGTAACATTGAATCCTTATATTATTTTATGGTTTCTTTTTGAATAAAGATGGTTTTCATTAAATTTGGTGTATTTCTTAAGCACTACTATGATAAAAAAATAATAATTCGCTATGATAAAACCCCTAAATTCCCTAATGGAATAAAAAAATCAGTTCAAATTCCATATAATTTAATAAATATCTAATAATATTGATTAATGATTTATTTGGTATATACATAGATGAATATAATAGTGTCGTTAACAAATTAATTATTGTAAAAAAATAATATTTTTCAAATTAAGACTTTTAATACTAGATACATGGGAGAACTAATTCTATGGGTGTTTACAATATAAATATATAATTAATTTTATAATAGTGACACCATTTATTTTTCATCCATTAATTGTGCTATATATTTTACATAAAGAGTGCTATTGTAATACCCACATAAGACCTATAATTTAGACATCAATAAGTAGTGACCATCATGAAATATTATGGGTTATGATGATATTCTTGATTGGTGTGAATAAATTCTCATTTTTGATACATAAAAAAATGGAAATGATAGGTGTAAATTATTAAATTGATTGACATTCCAATGTATATAACATGAGATTTTATATGTATAGACTATGATATACATAGTGATGTATTCTTCTATTAATCATAGTTAACCAAGGTTGTAATGTATTATCAAATTTTAACATTCATACTTTATTACATTTCATTTAATGAACGTGAGGTTGAGATAATTAGGGGTTGTTGGGAATATTTTGACCATATAGAGAATTTTTTTTACCAGGATGATATTTTTCCACCTTTATAAAATTTGTAACATATGTGTCCTTAGTTTAATTAGATTCCAAAAAATGTATATTGAAGAAATGTTTAGTGGAATATGGCTTGACCTTGTACATGGATTAATGACAGGTTATATATTTATCTAATATTTAAATTTTATCCCAATGAATGAAATTTGTATGTGTTAGCGTATACTAGATTGACATGTAACATGTCTAGTAATTTAATTGAGGTATTAAAAAAATAATTCATATAATTTTTCATATGATCTATAAAGATACATATTGTTGTAGATAAATTCATATGGGGACATATTTATGCTTGATATGGATAAATCCAAAAACCATTATAGATTGTGTATAATTACCATTTCTCCAGACACTTTATTTTTCTAATAATTATGAATAATTGAATCCATATTGTCATAAAATTACTCAAATTACATTCGGTTCTTAATATTATTCATTGGATAAATATTAATTATTATTTAATGTGTTCATCCCAAATTTTATAGAGCATATTTTACAAACACATCCAATGATATAGAATAGAAAAAAGGGGTTATGGTGTTTTTTATAAATATTTTTAGGCATTAATGAATTGTGGATATTTTTTTAATATGCAGTAATACATAAAGAAAAACCTACTTAAATGCACCATATCAAGGTCTATGTTAAGTAATATTTATTGCGTCCACATCAGAGTGATTATTATTAATGTTTATGATTTCATTTAGGTTATTAACCTTTCACAATATTCTTATTACTGGATTTCAATGCATAATGTGATGATGTATTGATGATTAAGTGAAAATAAATGTTGTTTAATAATAATGTGAGAAATGAAAAGATTTTGAAAATATTGTATTAATTGAAATTCAAAAGACACCTTTTTTTATTAATTTATGTGAAATTTTAAATATGAATGATCCACTTTTTTAGTGGAGTATTGTTTAAAGGGAGTTTATTGAACCTACTTTGATACAACAATTCAATCATAAAGAATCCAATAAACAAATAAATATGTCCCAAATTATCAAAATAGGACATGTATTTGGTCATCACATGACACTAGGAGTATACCCTATTTATCAGGGACTATGTATTAGTTCTTTGAATCTTAGTTTTCAGTTTATGAGTGATTTTACAACTATGATGGATAATTATAAACATAATAAATAATATCATAAACCTAAAATAAATTTCATATGGTTATAATGAATGTCCCATGTAAAATATTTATATCAATAGTGTGCATTAAATACCAACAGAAAAGTAACAATTCCAATAATAACCCCCATCTCCAATACTGATTGGAACTCTACACATTCTAATTTCATTCATTCATGGTACAAAAATCATCCCAAATTAAATATTACATCTCTTTTCCTAAAAAACTGATCATGAATTTATTTTTCCCACCAGTGTTCACATGTATGGTGTGAGAATATAATACATACTATGAAACCACTATGGTTCCAACATATTTAAAATACACTTTGGTTCATTATTTAGTTCAATATAATGATTTACCTTATAAAATAATGGATTCTTTTCAATGATAAATATAAATAAAATATGGAGTGGATACACAGAAGAAGAAGAAATATTAATATATAGTTTTAACAATGTTATTGGTTTTTTTTGTAGCATGATGGCCTATATTGCATTTAATGAATATGATTATAGTCTCTATAAATGAAAAATCATATCTGTAAAAAAACATCACAAACAATACAACTTGAAAATTAATTTATTATATTAAATGATGGAACCAAAAGAGGAGGAAATTCACATGTAATTTATAATTAATTTTTGAGAATATATTGAATGACTCCAACTTGTAATTTTTTCTTCATTAATGATTTGGTTGACTAGATATTGTAATATTGTCATTAAATTTCATGATCTATGTGTAAAATCCATCTATAGGTGATAAAATAATGCACCAAAATCTGTGAACATTCTCATTGAATCATAGAATGATAGAATAAAAGATTTTTATTTCTTTCATTTCTTGTTGTTGGTCGCATTAATATTCTTATTGAAAGAAAATTTAATCTAGGTATTCTCTTTAATGTTTGATATAGGATGAGGGGGGAGTGTGTTATAGATGTCTAGATTTCTCTCTATGGATTTATAGATATTATATCTAACTATTTTGAATATCCAAAATAATTATTGAAAGTTATATAATTTTATATTTATTATGGTAGGATTATGTTTATAAATTAACACACAAGACCCATTCTAATTTTATAATTCTCACTTGACCTCATTTCTAAAAATAATATTGTTAATATTCAGTTCACTTGTGCATCACTTTAATAATAAAAAACTATCATTTACATTACTTCCAACCAGATAATTAAGATCATTTCACTTATCCTACTTTTCATTAAACAAACATAGAATATTTACTTTTTTATTTTAATAATATATAAATACTTTATTCATTGAAAAATATAATAAATGTTATATCTGAAAAACCATGAAAATAAATATTTATTATTATTATTTAACTCAGTTATTCATTAAAATAACTTTCTTTTAAATCATGTAAATCATCTAAACCAGAATAAATATCATCAAATACGAATTATTAAATTAAATACTGAATTTAACCACTATTTTAGATATATTTATTATGTGACCCTCAAGTCCACTTTCTCTTTGACTTTAGGAAGAACTAACCGAAATACAAGGGTAGATTAACGAAACCTACAGAGGAACCTATACTGAAACAAATTAATTTTTCATTGATATACGATCCCCTAGGAACAAATACCGTGTAATATAATCGGTTTTATCATTAAAACAAAAATTAAAAAAGTCTCATTCTGGTGTCATGTACCTAAGTGCTAGATTTCCCATTCATGGAATTTTTCAAATGAACTCACCCACAAAAAAACAATAACGATTGATTTCATAGGTAGTTCTATTCCTATAAAAGGGCATGATATTTCAACTTTTGACAAAGTACATAAGGGGTAAATTCTTGGTCACATTATCCATTAATCAAATTTCACCCTTGATGTGCCAGATGTATTTTTCATCATCATGGGAATATTATATCACAGTTTTCAATCATACATCAATTTAATGGAATCATGGTATCCATTAATTATAATATTAATTTATAAGGATCAATACACATGATTTAACATAGTAACATACACTAACTAATGTCAATATTGATTTATTATTGGCTAGTCCATTATCAAAGTCTTCTGCATTTGAAATTTCCTTAGGCATAAACCACTAGAGGTTACCTCAGTGATTTTTGAGTCTCCACCCGTCATAGGATATATCATATGTTTCCCATAAAATTGTATAGTCCAACTATAGAACATAAATTCCTGAATATTTTCAATAAACATTTATTTTTCTTCATAATAGGGCACTTTTTTGACTGTTCTATGTGATATATATTCTTTAGACAATATCACCTCTAAATCTCACATGGAGAAAAAATTATAATGGTATTAGGAACATCATTATTATTAATGTATATAGTCAAGTAGTTATAATTTGGTCATATGGATCCAACTCCTTAAAAAGTAAATCAATTTTTTGGGAGGTCCCATACATGAACTACTTTCTTCTTATCAACACCCAGAATATGTCATGTTTCCCAAATTACATTCTCAAATAATGATAATGTTTTTATGAATTTGTAATATGATCTGGACCAACAAATTCTACCATATAAAGTGGATGGTGTATACAATTTCTGTGTATCATCGCATCCTCTAAAATATGGGATTCCATATACAATTTTTACGGGGGAAATCCCATTCCATTCAACAATATATGTCATTATCTGGAATGAATGATAATTTTTTACAAGGAAAAAATATATATAAATACCCCTACAAATATTTTCATTAACTATCAATTTAAAATAAATTATCAAAAACATTTTTAATCAAATAAACTATCATTATCATTAACCTTAAAATAAATATTCATGATTCAAAATAAATTCCATCACAAAAAATAACATAATAAATTATTAAAAATATCGACATTTTGGTTTATTCAACTGTAGTTATCATATAATAATCTGATAATTAATTTCATATGATTATATCATTAATTTTTTCAGTTCAAATATATCACATTCTGAATTATATACATGAATAAAAGAATTACGAAAAAAATCATAAGTCACAAAAAAATATTCACTTCATTTTACCAATGAAACATGCTAAGTAAAATGTTCAATATGTTTAAGTGGTAATCCATGTTCCACTATAATTATGAAAATTGAGGCTCTAACTCTTACATGGGTAGTAACTAGGATACAATAGATTATAATTAAGTGATTCACTAAGAATAGTACTAGTAATTGCTAACACATAATCAAATAATCCCAGATAAAGTGGGAATGTTGGAGTAAGATTAAAATTTAATACCCCTATAAATGTAAAATTATTTCTAAATAAAGTTATCAATCCTGTAATCTAGATTATGCAAAAAAAAGTTGTGTTTCAATGTTGTCAACATGTTTTATTTAAACTCAATACTTTGTAAATTATACCCAGAAACATATTTGATTAAGGTTATTGTTTTATTAAATAAATTTAGAATTAAATGGTTTTGCAATAAAACATGGAAAAACTTCATTCCTTTAGAAAAAATACATGTTAAGTTTATCAAATGAATGAATATGGTTTTGGTTGAAACATAATTGATAAAATTAATTAATTTTTGGTATCATAAAATTTTTTCCCACTAGAATTAACCCCATTCATTATCTCACCAATGATGTATCTCTTAACTAATGTTAAGTAAAATTTAGAGATATATAACTAATGTATGTTTATCTGAAAAATTGTATCAACCCATCTTGGGTAAACCTGAACCATCAACCATACAAACACACAAGATGTCCAAATGTCCATTCACAATAACAATGGGTTTATGAAAAGAACTTTGCAATCAAAACTATTATTTTTTTATTGGGTTATCCCTTAAAAATTTGAAAAGGATCATCCATGTACTGGATCAACACACCATGTGGATATAAATGTGAAAAATATATAAAAATACAATAATGAAAAAAAATAAATTACTAGTCTCATAAATCATAAACAATATAACATCACTATATGTAATAAGTGATATATAATACATACACATGATTTCTATAGTCATAATTTAAAAATTCGCAATAGGGATTCGGTCCCAAATAGACAATACGTAACAACCCTACTAAAAAAAATATAAAATATTAATCCACATGAGATAAACCCCAGGGGGCCCAAATATCCTCAATCAATTACAATCTTGGATGGTGATAGTCATGAAGAGGAACCATATTGCATGATTCCCTTTCCTTAAAACATTTCCTTCAAAACATATTCTATATACATACTAAGGTATATACATATTTCGATTGATAAATCCATGTAAGATACCACCATGAATATATATATATATATATATGGTTTTTAACCATTAAAACCAATTTGAAACTCATTTTCAACACCATGTTCAATTTTTAAAGTAAGACCACTTGAAAAATCCCCACCCTTTTTGTAATCCATTTGATTTGTCACTAAATAAAAAATGTTACCAAATATCAGTAAACATGGTTAAAAAATTGGATAATTCCACCCAACATAATCATGCTGAATATGTTCAAAAATATAATAACCAGGGAAGATGCATAATCACCACTGTATAATAATGAAAATTAGAATGGGCACAATACACGATATCTCTATTAAAAAGATATCAAAATAATGTATAAAGGAATATGAAACAACCAAATATAAGAAACATGAAACATAGGATCTACCCATAAGGGTCTAGTTTGAATTAAACTATGAAATGTATTGGTGGATAAACATTGTAGTATAATAAGTTAGAACCTCCCTCAATCATTCCTAGGACCAAACAACCAATATTTCACTTGCTCCCCGATTAATCATTTTGAAATCTCAAACAGTATTGCTTCCCAAATATCAAACAATTAATTGGAAAATTTTCTTGAATATAAATATGTTTTTTCTCTCAAATTCTCACTCTATCTTGTTGAAAACATAATTTTTTTATCTAATTCATGCACCCACAAACACTTAAGGATACCCATGTGATTCTCATGCCAATAAAATTGATATAAACAAGATTCAATCAAAAAATTCATTTAATTGTACAATTTAATAAAAAAACATTCCCATTTAAATTCAAGAATGAAAACCATACATTAACTCTTTGATAAACCATACAAAAAACCTATTTTAATTCATAAACCTTCTTGATTAATTTCTATAGACACATGGAGTGCACTAACTCCAACCCACATTGAGAACCCACATTAAACTATCGAATTTCCAAGACAATCCTTGTATCACAACAATCATGGATTATGAAAAATCCTAAATAAATTTGAAAGAAATTTTATAACTAATACATCATCGATATAATTAATTAATAGAAATCCATGAAAAACTCCCTTAAATAGAGTAGACTAAACAAGTCATAAAGGGGTACACACATAAGAACCATTATATAATCAAATAAATGGAAATGGGAATAACAAGATATATATCCATCAATAAAGTCTCTGTCATAATTCATTATAGCATATAAACCTATCATAGACATGAATAAAACATCATGGGATCTAAACATAAGTTTCTAGTGTGAATTAAATTAACAACATAATTTCTTGAAGGTTAATAATGTTTAACAAGTTGGAATCTCACTCAGTCTTTAATGTTCCCAAGCTTCCAAGTGCTCAATTAGTCCATTGGTCCTAATTTTGTATGCTTATTCGGTCATCCTCCTAGAAGATCACTGAATCTCCTAAAAAATTATAAGATAGAATGGTTTTCTTCCAAAAGTCTTACTCAGTCTCTTAGAAGACATATGCATGGTCTAAGTCATGAATTCATAAACACCCATGCTTCCACATGTTCTACTCAAGGAAATAAATATCCACAAAAAACGTGTCAATCATAAATTCCATTTTAAATGAAAATTAAATAAACCAAATTTCGTATTTAGAGAAAAGTATAAACCATTTTAAATACCTCTCTAAAACCCCTTTCAAAATAATATTTGAAAACACAATTCCTCTTTGATATAATTCCATAAACTCTTGAGTCCATTAAATGCACCCCCCTTGGAAAAAATATTAAATTATATAATTTAAAATAATAACCATGAATTACCTTAAACATGGATATAAATTAAATTTTAAATCTTTTTAAAGAAAATTTGATAAATAAAAACTAAATTTGATAATAAATTATATGTTAGACATGGAATATTTCCTTAAATATAGGCACCTACTGTAGAACTAATTATATCATTGTATCCTTTTGAAAAAACCAATCTATTTTAGAATTAGAGGGACATATAATCCTAAAATTCAATGATATAAATAAGAAACCCCATTAAAAATAAAATTTCATCCATTGGGAATTTTAGGAATTCACACATCCACCAAAATAAAAAAGCAAGGAACAATTAGGGGATGTATGAAAAAGTTATTTTAAAATAGATTACCTTAAGTTTATATAATAATTATCATAGAATAATACATAAAAATCCCTAAGAGGAAGATATTTGAGAAAACATTTTAGGAATTAATGTGATTTAGATGATAAATGAGGGTAATATTCATATAAACACATACGAAAAAAATAGTCGCAATTTTAATGACCTAGATGAACTACAATATTGTCCCATATAGTTATCCAAGCCATTTTCTGCCATGTGGGTGCTAATATCTCCCTAAAATCAACCCATCCATTTTCTATAAGAACATTCATAGTTAGAAAAACTGTTCTCAAGATGTAAAAAGTCCAAAAATTATGAAAAAATTACCATTTCATGTTTATCTACATATTTAAGAATACTATGTGATGACCCGGTGATAGGAAATGTTTTTTAAAAAAATGGTGGTTTCAACCTAAAAAATATTGAAAACTCCCAAGAATTTATTGGGATCTGGTCATAAACATGATTTAATCTTCAATTAGGATAATAATTCACATTGAAGATCTTTTTAGGTTTAGTTTTTTAGAGAATTATGCTATAATGTTTTCATAACAACATGAATATTACATTTAGACAACTCTACTCAGTATCCATTTCTTTCATAAAATAAAAACTCTTAATAGAAAACAAGTGTTATTTTCTTGATAAAAATATTCATGAATTCTTCCTTTCTATTAAGATTCCTCATATCCTGTCAAAAACTTTTCAAAAACATGGGATTTGCACAAAATGCTCAGTAAGGGTTGTAAAATAAGAAAAGGAAACAGTAACCCATCAATAAATACAAATAAATGAAACCATACTTTTCAATCACAACATACATCATGAAATCATAAGATTTTTGAATAACACAATGAAATCATAAATCATAAAGGTAAATTATGGAAAATAGAAATAACATACATTGTAGTTTTCATATATACATAGGGAGTTACCTTTTTAAAACCCATCACATTATATTCCCTGAATTTCTTAGGAGAAATATTTATTTTTACATTTATCACATTACCCAATGCATTGGACAACTCTTTTGGGCTCACCCGCCCTAGGTTTATCATGGAACAACCCATATAAGTAAAATATTCCCAATAACCATAACTTATTCATTACCCATAAAACAATATTAAATGATGATAAAATTTCCACATTGTAATCACAATATATCATTTCACGATATACACATAATCAATTCTTTATCAAACAATTTTCAAAATGCACTAAAACATTTAATAAAGGAATTTTTGAATAAAAGTGTCCCATAACACATATAATATTTTGAAGGAAATTTTAATTTAAAAAAACTCATGTCTATATAAATAAACCCTTAAAACCATTTTTAAATCATGGACATTATTGAGAAATATTTAGAAGAAAAACTATTTAAAACATTTAAAACGATATTTTATTTAAAGAGTTCCTAAAAATTTTAGAGACGTATGAATACACATAATTGAGGAAAAAAATTAATAAAATCATATAATATCATGAGAATAAAGATATTAATGATATAACATGTCAAATGTCAGTATATACGTTATATTAATTAAAACTGGTGAATAACAACAAATAAGTTTCAATAGAATGTAAACTGAGAAAAAGCCCCTTGCAAAGATAATATCCTTAGATTAAGGAAAAATAAATGACATTATTATGTGTGAAAAATAATAATACACCTAATATAAGTGTATATTAATTTTAAAACAAAAATAGTTCATTCACACATATTCATAGTGTGGCATAATCATGATGTAGAATGAAATTGGGTTAAGAAGTTCTCTTATAAAAATTTGACAGCCTAACGATGTCACATTAAAATTAAGAAAATGAGTTGATGAGAGAGGAAATGGTCTCTCATAAAATGGACAGAAAATTTTAAGATATAAGTATTATAATAACATATCCCAATATAAAAAAATTGTAATTTAAAAGACATAATTGATGACTTTAACTAAGAGAGTACGGTGAAAGGTTCCCTTACCGATTTGGTATCATACAAAACCTAAACCACAAGAAAGAAGGATCATAAAATTAATATGTAAATACCAAAAAATTAAATTATATTACACAATTAATACAATCATTTTAGGTAAAAATACCACACAAAAGGAAATATTAGCAATTATAGCATGAATCTCTCGGGAATAAAAAGTGAGATGAAAACCCCTTGCCTCATGTTTGACATGATTCGTTCATTCTTTAATATCATTAATAACAAATTAAAGATAATTTAAAATTTATTAATAACCTTCTTCAAGTTTTATTTTCCTTTTATATCACTTATTACAATATTATAAACATTATGTAATCATTTTTGTTAAAAATGGTTGTTTTGTTGAGATTTGGTACTAGAGTCAAAATGAACTTCTTATAATTACATATTGTTCATGGGGTAAAAATTCCATTATCTCTAGAATGATATTAATTATTTAGATATATTATATTTATTTTATATCTTGTATATATATTTATTTATAACAGTACATAACATCTGGAGGTAAGAAATGAAAGGCACCCTTCATGGAGACAGTAAGCCGTACTTAAGCATGAATGCTACTTTAATTTATATATTATATTTAATAAAATGAAAAATTAATGATACATAGGTATATTATGATTTAATTTCAATATAACATATAATTTCAATAACTCCATCCTTTATACATTCCATGTATGGCATGAATGAGTGATATCATTTTGAAGGGGAGGTAGTATGTACTTCCTCAAATGAAATTATCACGTTTCCTATTATAGAAGCCATAATGGTATGATATAAATCAAAAATACAGAACTGTAGAGAAATTATAAATATAATATATATCATATATAAATACAGGTCCATCATAATGGCCACCATGAGAGGTGGTTGGAGATATTTGAACAATCATTGTTTCGTGAGGCAGTAGTATGTCATCCATAGAAGCATTATGTTCGTATCAATTAGACGGATGTGTGTGGATGTGTATTTGGAATAATTCTCATAAAAAACATATTATATTTAGGATATTTGTGTTGTTATAAAACAAATTAATAATGAGAGTTTACGGTGTTGGAGAAGTAAAATAAAAGAAAAGAACTTAAGAGAAGATGATACCTTTAAATCAGGTATCTCTTTTTGGTTTGAACCAAATGTTTACTTGAATTTCCTTATGCCTAGGGGAAAGATTTATGAGGAAGATAGGGATTTAGGGAACATAATTGGTCCGAGGATCGATGAGACAATGATATTGAGAGGTGTGAATAATGGGTTATATATGATGGATTTTTATAAGGGGGAGGGGCTCTTTAGGAAATTTAGAAATCATTATTTTATTATAAACATGTTTTTGGTTTCAAAAGGTCAAAAAATCATTAAATTCTAAGATAAGATGACTATTTTTTAAAATAAAATTATCCAATAAAAATTGGACATGTTTTGGATTGTTTGTAAAATATTATAATATCATTTATTTAAATCATTTAATTATAAGGTAATCACTGCATTATCATTGTTTCATAAATAAATTTATTTATATGGTGAATAAAAATTATAATTAAGATAACATAATGTAGGAAATATTTTTTAATTTAAAAGGAATATTTATAGTCAAAGATATAACTTATATATCCCCATTTAAAAATTTATTAACTAAAAGATATATGTTTATGTCATTTTTGACTTTACTTTAATTTTTTTAAAATAAAGTGTCATTATCACTCCCAAGTCGCTCCATAGGGTCCCAAAATCGACACAAGGATGACAATGGTGTGAAATGTATCATTTAATAGGATTATAAAACATGTTGGGGTAATTTAATATTGTTATAATTATATTTTTTAGCCTTATTTTTTCAGATTTACACTTTAACCACAGTAAATAAAATATTTACTAAAGTAATATTCATAAGGTCTAAAAATAAAAGATACCTATTTTCAGAATTTGGACCTCCGGATTCCTAATAAGGACTTAGTTTTTCCAAATTCATAACACAGAAGTGGCAGAAATTAATTTAAAATTATTTCTCATAGTCAAAATAAATATCATGTTTTGGAGAAATAATAACTATGAAAAGATTGACACATATTTATGTTCAATTTCAAAGTGAAATTACTTCCAATGAACAAAATTAGAATAATTGGTAAAAATATAATATTATTAAAAATTAAAAACAATAATAATGATAATATATCCATATAAATAAATTAGATTAAATGATAGTTTTGAATTAAAATACAGTATCTTTCATTATTTCATAAAAAATTTAACATTATCAGAAAAATACTAAATTTTAATCCAAAATAAATTTCATTGTCCAAATTATAAATAAGAATATTATTTTACAAAATAGAATATAAAAATGTGAAAAAAAATTATATTTAAAAAGGGTTCACCATCCAAAGGCGATAAATCGACCTTTTAAAGAATATTAGTGTGTTTATGATTAATATTGGATTCATTCACTTTTTAAGATTCTATCATTTATTGGATAAATGTAAAAACATTGAACAAACATGTGTAATAATATTTTAGTTATTCCTATTCATTCTCACTAATACAATGGCTATGTTTTAACTACCATTTAAAATAATAAAAATAATATATTATTTTTTGGTATAACATAACGTTTTGTGTAACGTAAGATTTCAATGAAACTCGTTGTTGCGTATCAGGTACACAATCAAAAACGACTTCCTCTTAAATTAAAATTAATATTTAATTCTCAAATATTAATAAATATTAAAATTACCTATTCTTAATAACCCTCGTATGTTACATCCTTCCCCCGTTTTGGGAATTGTGTCCTTGCAATTTTAAAATTATTCTCTGAAACATCATTAAAAGTCCCACATTTGAAAAAAGATTCTATAAAACTGTCAATTTAAAAGAAATAAAGGGAGGTACAAGGGAAACCATAGATAAACCTTACTAGAATTCCATGAAAACATAGAGATGGTGGAGAAACTAAGTGTCATGTTCTGGTGGAGAGTGATAAAAAACATGATTAAGGGAAATTTAACATCCATGGAACGAAAAACATGGGATTGGTTAAATGACCTTTGGTTCCCCAGTAAAAAAATTTAATGTAAAAAGTTTTTTTAATGTTTATTTTAATAAATTTCGAGAATTTATATAGGATACTGACTAAGTACATATGGAAATATAATTACCTTTCAAGTAGAGTTTCATCCATTAATTTGTTTCTACCAAATATCATCTCTTCTCAAAACTATGTGTATTCAAGTTGACTTTGCACACCTAAAGTTCTATAATCAACTTCTACTGAATAACATAATTCACACATGATTAAATATATATTTTCCCTGTCTTTAGACATAAATTGACACCATAATGGTTGGTACGAGATAAGATAATCCCCAAAAAGGATAATTATTTATAAAAATAAAGACTACTCTTGGTCTCCAAAATTCAATAAACAATACCTGAAGGTCAACAAAGACCATTCAATAAACAATTTTCATTAAAATTATTCAATATAAAACAAAATAATATTGAAACACAACACTCATAAATATTTGATCACATAGTCTTCCAAATTTAATTATAACATTTATCACCAAAAATATCGACTACTCTAAAAGTCTCATACTGATGTGTAATTAATCTAATCACATATTCTCTATGATAGGTTAATCATTACCAGAAACAACCCAAATCTCTATATGTCCATAATAAAAACATAGATTCTTTGAAAATAAAATTCCACCATTACAGGAAAACTAAAATCCCAATGTATTCAATTTTACATAGGCATATAGTTTCCCAAAAAGAGAAAACGTCTCCAAAAATAACCTTAATAACTTATTCATCAATTCATTTATTTATATTGAAGATATCCATTTGAGAAAACATATGTTCCTAAAGTCAACTTATTATTGATCCATAAAATCATTTATCCAAAACTAATAAGTCATACTAACCAGGGACTTTTCGTAGTCCAGTGGTAGGCGATAAATCACAACCACACATTGGTTGTGGGTTCGATTCCTACATCATTGTCTTAGGCAACGGGTTGTCACATGGTCTATGTGTTGTTCTTCTGCAAAAACTATAAAATTTTATAACATTCCAAAAAATTAGATAAAATTCTCAAAAATAACCATAACATGATTTAACCTCAATGGTTGTCTTATACCTCTCATTTTCAACCCCAATCATAATGACCTCAATATCTTAATTCATGAAGTCTTTTATATATTGAATTTTTTTTACTCTATATAGTAACAATATTCCCAAATAAAAAACATCATACCATGATCATTGTGTCCACCTGGGATTATAGTTATCTTGGTCACATAGATAGATGTTCCATGCATTGAAAAATGATTTAGATATCCTTTAATAACATATGCTTACATTATCCAAATACCCCTCATACAACTTGGGTCATATGGGTGATCGCAGATAAATAGTTTTGAAAAAAAATCATGTATCACATATAATTTCAAAAAATCTGATAAAAAATTATTTTTATAAAACAATTGAACCGATTTTGAGTTGAAACATTCAATCTATGGTCCTTTTAAAAAACTATAAGTATGTTATGAAAGACTATAATTTAAAAGGAAATATAAATTGGTTGTGCAGGGGTCTCCTTCTTCAGCACCCTTTTCAAAATCATAATACACTTCAAAATCTTATGATAAGGTAAAATATTTGGAAATGCCTTGATAATATTTACCTATCTTGTAAATATGAGAATATTTAAAAAATAAGATTCGACTAAATACAATACATGAACAATGATGGAATTTAGGTATAGTGGAGGTGTTTAATTTCTCAAATAATTACATCCAATTGAGTTTTATATTAGATTTTTTTAGAGTCATCTGGACATGAATTTGTAATAATTATTGCACAAAAGTCATCAAGAATATATAGGAATGTCATTTGAGATCCTCCTCCTTCCATTTGTAACAAAAATTTCAGGATCTAAAAATGTTACAAAATAAGGATTTAACATAAAGAATAGGCATAGAGACTAACCATGTGTCTAACAAAAACTCATAATCCCTAAATTTGTCTAAACCGACCACTGACACCAACTATAATAACCTAACCATTAACATTACAAAATCATGAATTAAGATAATAATTCACATTGAGGATCTTTTTAGGTTTAGATATTTTGTGAATTAGGACATACCTATTGAAAAACAACTTGAATATTACATTTAGATACCTCTACTCAGTATCAATTTCAATCATAAAATAGAAACTCTTAATAGAGTACAATATTTATTTTATTGATAAAAATATTCTTTAATTATTCTTGTAAAATCACTGGTAAATAAAGAATATAAAATTTTCATAGTTTTTAATATCTGTAAATTAATTATTAATTTTACATTAATTGGGATGCTATGTTTGATTGCATAACTAATACACAACAACATGTATCTTTGAAATCTTACGTTACACACAATGTTGAGTTGTACTGAAAAATAATACAATAATATTATTATTTAAAATAGTTGTTAATGCCTTGCCGTTGTAATGGAAGGAATAAATATAAATAACTAAAAAATGATTATTCATGTTTTTTAAATATTTTTACATTTATCCAATAAAAGTTAGAGGCTTTAAATGTTAATGAATCTAATTTTAAGCAGAAATACACTAATATTCATTAAAAGGCTGATTTACCACCTTTTGCTGAAGATCTATATTTAAATATAGTTTTGTTCAGTTCTATATGTTCTATTTGTTAAAATAAAATTCTTATTTAGAATCGGGAAATCAAAATATACTTTGTGTTTGTTTTTGGTATTTTTCTGATAAAATTCATTTTTAAATGAATAATGAAAAAATGTATTATAATTCATAACGACCATTTAATCTAATATATTTATAAGGTTATGTTATTTTTATAATTGGTTTTTTTGTGTAATTATAATGTGTTTTTACCATTTAATCCAAATTTTGTCATTATAAGTAATTTCACTATGGAATTGGACCTAAATAAGAGCCAATCTTTTGATAGTATTTATTTCTTATAACAGGCTTTTGGTTTTGACAACAGGAATTAATTTTAAATTAATTTCTACAACTTCTATGTTTTGAATTTTTAAAAATGGATTCCATATTTGGAATCAGGAGGTCCATGTTGTGTTAATAGCTAACTTTAATTTTTACAATTACGAATATTTACTTTAATTGAAATTTTATTTACCATGGTTAAAGGGTAAATATGGTAAATAAGGGTAAAAAAATATTGATATAATAATATAAAATTACCCTAACATGTGCCTTAATCCTTTGGTTAATACATGGATTACCATTGGAATCCTTCGATTGATTTTGGGACCCCATGGAGCCACTTAAGAGTGATAATGACACTTTATATTAATTTATTTAAAGTACAGACAAAAATTAAAAACATATATCTTTTATTAAATAAATTCGTACATTGTGTTAAATAAGATAACTCTTTGACTATAAATATTCACTGGAAAGATAAAACTATTTCACACATCAAGTTATTTTTTAATTGTTTTTAGACATCAAATAAATATAATTAATTATGACACAAAAATGATGTAGTGTTTACCTCATTTATAAATGATTTAAATAAATAAGATTATAAATATTAAATTAACATCCCAAACCAGTCCAATTCATATTGGATGAATTTTTTTTGACCTTGAGTCATCGTAGATTTTACTTTAATATGTTTTGGACCTTTAGAATCAGAAAATTAATATATTATAAAATTATATTTTCATACATCATAAATAACCCCTCTTCCCCCTTATTAAAAGCCCTCACCTCTAACCCATTCCTCACACTTCAAAGTCTCCTTGGATATTCCAAACCCTGCAAAAATAAGCTCTCAAGATACCTCTCTTCCACATAAGAGCCTTTCCTTAGTAATAAGGCACTTCAATAAGTCCTTTTGGTTTAAACCAAAGGGAGTTACACAAATTAAAGGTTACCGATTCTCTAAAATTCTTTTGATTTATTTTGTTTTATTTTACTTATCCATCCCCATAAACACTTTTTATTCTGTTATTTAATAACATCACCAGTATCCGCAATATATTAGGTTGTTGGTATGAGATGAATTTGAACTAAACTTACACACACCTCCATCTAAAGGGTAATGAACATACTGTTTCTGGGGACGGCGAACTACTGCCTCACGAAATGATGATTGTTGAAATATCTCCAACCGCCTATCATGATGGACATTATGATGGAAGTATATTTAAATATAATATATAAAATATATATAATGATTATATGCTTCTGTATTTTCATTTATATAATACATTTATGGTTTCTATAGTGGGTAAATATGATAATCTCATTTGATGAAGTGAAGACTACCGCCCCCTCAAAGTGATATGATTCGTTCATTACTTATGTGTAACATAAGAAGGGTAAAGTTAATGAAATTATATATGATATTATACTAATGTTATACTAAACTTAATATTAATTAATTTTCCACTCCATTAAAATGCGAAATAGAAATGGAAGTCGTGTTCATGTGTACGTACGACTTACCGCCTCCATTAACACTGCATTTCATTTCTTATCTTCAAATGTTATGTACAATTATAAATACATGTATTTACTTGATATAGATGATATATATGATATCAAAATCATAAATATAATTATGGATATAATTAACATTTGACCACATGAACAACTTGTAATTATAAGAAGTCCATTTTTTACTCAAGTACCAAATATCAACAAAAAAACCATTATTAACATAAATGATTACATAATGTCTATAACATGGTAATAAGTTATTTAAAAGAAATGATGAACTTGAAAAATATTCTTAATGAAGTACAAATTATCATTAGTGTATAATTCAGGATATTAAATAATAAACCGGTCAAGTCAGACACGAGGTAAGGGGGTTTCATATCTCACATTTAATTCTCTAAGATTTCAATTGTTCCCCACTAATTTATTTCATGTGGTGTATTTTGTACTACCATTTGATATAAATAATCATGATCCTTATTATATTCTGGTTATTCTATGAATAACTTGGTGGTTATTAGCTTTTTTTCATACGACTCGATTGATTACAACATGGTAAGGGATTTTCATCTCAATTTTCTTCATGTGAAATTCATGCTATATTTGACACTATTTTCATTTGTCTGGTGTATTTACATCCCAATATTGTATTGATTGTGTAATATACTTCAATTTATGGGTATTTACATCTTTATTTTATTACCCGTCTTTCATGGGTTGTATGTTTCGTAAGTTACCAAATCAGTAAGGGAACCTTTTAACCAAATTTCCATTCCATGGGTTAATCTACTAATTCAAAATTATTTTATGCTATAATTATCTGTGGAATCAATAATTATTTATTTAATTTTTAGTTTCCTCTCACAATTGGGTGGATATTATTTTTCTACACATAATCACTCCATTGATAATTTCTCATGTTATCGATATGAACTTGATAAGAGTAACTCAATTTCCATTCATTGAGTTAAACATCCAAGTAATTGGTTTTGTCTTAAAAAGAATATGTGTGAATGTTCTATGCTTGATTTACACTTAATACCAAACCATATTGAGTGTATTAATATTTTTCACACATTATTATGTAATTTATTTATCCTTAATCAAAGGATACAGTTTTTCTAAGGGATTTCTTCTCAATTTTCATTCCATTAAGACATCATTGTTGTTATGTACTAATTCACTTTTATATGGTGTATATACTGTCCTTTGGAATAGTATATCATGAATACATTTATTCTCATGATATTATAAAGTTTTTATTAAATGATATTCCTAAATTATTCATATTCATGAATCTCCTTATTGGTTAAGAACTCCTTAACTAAAATATTTTTTTATTGATTTATTCTTCTAAGACAATATCATTAATGTCAATGTTTTCAAAATGGTTTTATGGATTTATTAATATGGAAATTAATTATTTAAAATTTTAAGTCCCTTAAAATATTCAATGTTGTATGAGACACTTTGATTCAAAAATTTCTTTATTAAATTTGTAAAATGGTTTTGAAAATGGTTTGATAAGGCATTGATTAGGTCTATATCATGAAATTATATGTTGTGAAAGAAATGTGGAAATTATATATTTACTTTATTCTTGATTTATGTGTTATGAATATGTTATTATTATTGGGAATTTCTCATGTATACGGGTGGTTCTGTGATAACCCTTCGGCGGATGAGCCCCAGATAGCTCTCTAATAAATTGGGTAACATGACAGAGGTAACGTTAATTTTTCTCTTAAAATATTCAGGGAATATAATGTGATGGGTATTCCAAATTTCACTCCCTATGTAGTTGTGATAAAAAAAATTATGTATGTTATGAATTCCATAATTTACCATTAGTTTCTATGATTTGTGAGTGTTATTCATAAATCTCATGATTTCGTAAGGTATGTTAGGATAGAAATGTAAGGATTCATTTATTTTTATTTTTTGATGGGATAATGTTTTTCTTTTTTATTTTATAACCCTTACTGATCTTTTTTGTACTCAACACATGTTTTTTAAATGTTTTCCACATGACTTAAAGATGATTTGGGTCAAGGATGAGATCAAGGAAAAGTCATGCTATCTAAAACATGAAACTAGAAATGGTTCTTTTTTAAGAGTTTTTATTTTATGAAAAAAGGAAACTTATTAGAAGTGTCTACATTATAATATTTGAGATGTAATGTATTAGTTATAGACTAATTATCTAAAAATATAAACATGAAAATATCTTCAATGCAAAATATTCATTTAATTCACGATTATGTAATGTTTAAGGTTGGGTCCTCACACTTACTTTCTCTTACCCTTCCACATAACCCGTGGAAAACATTTCCAAAACATGGGATGAGCATAAAAAGATTAGTAAGGGTTATAAAATAAGGAAAGTAAAAAATAACCCATCAATAAATTTAAATCAATGAAAAAATACTTTTCAATCATAACATACCTCAGGAAATCATAAGATTTATGAATAAAACAAAGAAATCATAAATAATAATGGTAACTTATTTCATACATGACAAAATTACATTGTAGCTTTCATTGCTACATAGGGATTTACATTTGGAATACCCATTACAGAATATTCCCTAAAATTATTAGGAGAATAATTAATGTTTACCTCCGTCATGTTACCCAATGCATTGGAGGGATATCTCGGGCTCACGCTCACTAGGTTTATTAGGGAACCACCTGTATACGTAAACAATTCCCAATAACCATAACATATTCATAACACATAAAACAAGAATAAAGGAAAGATAACTCTTCCTTATTGCAATCAAAATTTATCATTACAATATTTTGGAATAATCAATCCTTCTTAAACCATTTTTAAAATCATCTAAAACATTTAATAATGATATTTTTAAATCCAAGTGTCTCATACCACATTGAATATTTTGAAAGAAAATTTAATTTCAACAAATTCATGTCCATATAAATAAATCCTGAAAATATTTGTTAAAACATGGAAAGTAATGAAGAATATTTGTAAGAATAAATCATTAAAACATTTAAAATGATATTTTAGATAAGGAATTCATAACCAAATTGGAGACACATGAATACATATAATTGAAGAATAATATTAATCAAATATTATAATATCATTAGAATAGAGAGATTCATGATATAATATTTCAAATAGATTTATATACACCATACAAAATTTAATTGGTGTAAAACAACAAATAACTTAAAATTAAATGTAAATTGAGACAAAGGCCCTAGAAAAGATCATATCCTAATATTAAGGACAAATCAATGACATAAATATGCGTGAAAAAAATAATACACCAAAAAAAGTGTATATTATGTGTAAAACATTCATACTTCATTCACAGATATTCATAGCATGACATAATCAAGAAGTAAAAGTTTAACCAAAAGAATTGAAATTGGGTTAAGAAGTTCTCTTACAGATATTCGACAACCTTACAACATCACATTAAAATTAAGAAAATTAGTTGGTGAAGGAGGAAAGGTATATCATCACATGGAAATAAAATGTACATAAATAATGATATATAACAAGATATCCCAACATAATAAAAATAGAAATTTAAAAGACATAAAATAAGTATTTAACTAAAAGAGTACGGTGAAAGGTTCCCTTAACTATTTGGTATCTTATGAAACCTAAAATACATGAAATAAGGATCATACATTGCGGATTTATACCAATAAACTAATTATATTACACAGTGAATAAAATCATGGTAAGTGCAAACACCATCAAAAATGTAATAGAGGATAATATAACATTAATCTCACGAGAATAGGAAGTGAGATGAAAACCCCTTACCTCGTGTCCGACATGACTCGTATGTTCATTAATATCCTGAATAATAAACTAAAGTTATTTTATACCTCAATAAGAACCTTAATAATGTTTATCATTAACTTTATATCCCATAAAACAATTTATAAAAATTATTTAATCATTTATGTTAATAATGGTCGTTTTGTCGCTATTTGGTACTTGTGTCAAAATGAACATCTTATCATTTCAAGTTGTTCATGTGGTCAACAGTCCATTATATCTAGAATGATATTCATGATTTGGATATCATATATATCATATATTACCAATATATATATATAATAGTCCATATCATTTGGAGGTATGAAATGAAATGCACCGTACATGGAGACGGTAAGTCATACGTATGCATGAACATTACCTTCATTTCTATTTCATATTTAATGGAATGCTAAATTAATGATACATCGGTATATTATAATTCAAGTATAATATCATACATAATTTTGGTAACTTCTTCCTTTATACGTTACATGTTTGGCATTAATGAGTCATATAACCTTGAGGGGGCGGTAGTTCGCACTTCCTCAAATGAAATTATCGCGTTTTCCCATTATAGAAACAATAAAGGTATGATGAAAATGAAAAATACAGAAGTGTAAAGATAATATAAATATAATATATATCACATATACAAATAGTTCCATAATAATGGACACCCTGGGATGTGGTTGGAGATAATTGATCAATCCTCGTTTTGTGAGGTAGTAGTTCGCCGTCCACAGAAACAATATGTTCGTATCCATTAGTGGGAGGGGTGTGGATGTGTAGTTCGAATAATTATTATAAAAAAATTGTATATAGAGTTTACTGGTGTTGTTATAAAACATTCGAAAAAAGAGAGTATAGAGGGTCAGAGAAGTAAAATAAAAGAAAAGAACTTAATAGAAGATGTTACCATTAAATCAGGTATCTCCCTTTGGTTTGAACCAAAAGGTTTAATTAAATTGCCTTCTACCTAGGGGAAGGATTATAGTTGGAATATACTGATTTAATGAGATTAACTGGGCATAGGGTGGGAGATACAGGGGGCTTGGGAAGTGTGAGTAATGGGTTATAGGTGATGGGTTTTTGTAAGGGGGGAATGGTCTCTTTAGGATATTTTGAAAACATTATTTTATTATAAACTGAATTCTGATTAGAAAAGGTCCAATACTCATTAAATTAGATGATAAAATAACTATTGTTTGAAATATAATCATCCAATAATAATAGGAAAGGTTTTTAATAGTTTTTTAATTTCTCATTAATTTAAATCATTAATTTATAGGGTAATCAAGGTATCATCATTTTGTCATAAATAATTTTATTTCTATGATTTATAAAAATTAAAATTAAAATACTATGATATAGGAAATATTTTTTTGATTAAAAATGAATATTTATAGTCGAAGAGATAACTTATCTAACCCCATGTAAAAATTTATTTACTAAAATATATATGTTCATGTCATTTTTTCCTTTACATTAAATTAATTAAAAAAAAGTCTCATTATCACTCTCAAGTGGCTCCATGGAGTCCCAAAATCGACCGATGGATGCCCATCATTGGAAATGTGTCAACCAATAGGATTATTACCCATGTTAGGGTTAATTAATAATAATATTATAATATTTGTTTACCCTTATTTACCATATTTAACCTTTAACTAGGGTAAATAAAATATTTACTAAAATAAATAGTCCTAATGTATAAAATTAAAAGTTACCTATTAACAAAATATAGACCTAATAATTAAAAATATTGAATCCTTTTTTCTTCAAATTCAAAAAACAGAAGTTGTAGAATTTAATTTAAAAATAATTCCCATTTTCAAAAGAAAAAAATGTGTTTTTTATAAATAACAACTATCAAAAGATTGACACTTTTTTATGTTAAATTTCAAAGTCAAATTACATAAAATGACCAAAATTGGATTAATTGTTAAAAATATAACATAATTACACTTTAAAACCAATTAAAAAAATATATCCATATAAATATATAATATTACAAGGTAGTTTCGAATTAAAATACAGTAATTATCACTATTTCATAAAAAAATAACATTATAAAAAAAATTATAAAATTTCATCCAATGTAAATTCCGATGTCCCGATTCTAAATAATAATATTATATTTTCAAATATAACATATAAAATAGTCAAAAACTATATTTAATAATGGTTCTTCTTCATAAAGGTCATAAATCAACCTTTTAAAAAATAGTAGAGTATTTATGATTATAATTGGATTCATTCACATTTTAAGCTTCTAAGTTTTATTGGATAAATGTAAAAATAATTAAAAAAATGTGTAATAATATTTTAGTTAGCCTTGATCATTCCATCCAATAAAAAAACTATGCGTTAATTACCATTTAGAATAATATTAACAATATATTATTTTTTGGCATAACCTAACATCGTGGGTAACGTAAGATTTCAATGAAACCTATTGTTGCATATCAGGTACGCCCTCGAACATGGAATCCCATTTAAAGTAAAATTAATATTTAATTCACAAATATTAATAAATATGAAAATGATATATTCTTTATTCACCTGGGATTTTACATAATTAATATATAAATAAATATAAATGAAAATAATACATACCAGTGACTCTTAGGGTGTTACAAAAATCCACAATGTAACGTCCCAGTTCCTAAAGCCACACAAAGGTTCCCCATACCCAGTTAGTCACATGGACTCAAGCGCATTTCTCCGAACATCAGAGTTTGCTGACTAGTAGAGAGGACCTTGGGTGTGACAGTTTGGAAACAATTCCCTCATTGGCAGAGTAACATAGCATAAGAGAAACAAATACACAATAGCGGAAGCAGTAAATATACATCAATAGTAAACACAAGAAGACTGAGATAGTAAACAACTGGATCACATGTATATAAAATGATACATGGAACACATGTCATGGAAAATATCTAAATAAGTCACAATGTAGAATATAACCAGTACTAAGCCAAAGAGAAATGGAATGAAGATAAACTCCTCAGCATAGAAAGCCACATCATTGTCTCATGCTCTCTATCTCCACAAAAAATCAAGTACTTGAAGTCGAAGGGCGCTTTCCCTTGTCTATACCTGCAATAATATAATCTGTTTGGGCCCAAAAGCATGACCCAATCATTGTGTGGGACTAAATACCAATATGCAACCACCTGAAGATCTGTGCCTAACAATCCCTATGTATAAGGCAGTGTAAAAGTACATAAAGTAGTAAACAGAAAGTACTCAGCAGAAAAATACAATCTATAGTTTCAATATAAAGCATCAGCTAGGAAATTAGTTAAACACAATAGGTAACCCTATGGTATGTAATCAGAGCCTAACCCCTATGATTCAACCCAAGAAGTACATGCAACCCTCTGGGAAGCACACACAGTCTCATCCCTCGGGTTCAGCTTTAGTATAGACTCTCTCGTGAAGCATTCATAGTAAATTCCCCCTATAGTCTCGTATCATACTAAAGGCTATTTGGGGAAGCACTCAACATCAATTTCCCATGTGCTCCGTGTAGAGGAACTACAAACACTCTGGGGAAGCACTCAACGTCAATTATCATTGTATTCTCGCATCGTACATTTATAAACACACTCTGGCGAAGCCCTCAATGTCAATTCTCCCTATGGTCTATACATTAGGTTCTCACGGACCATTGTAAGTCAACCAAGTGTAGGATAACATATCATCCCAAGTAACCCTCAAGAACTACTTGGCTAGAATTCTACATCATATCAGCATGTTAGAACAATAGTCACACCATCCTACAATACTAGGCATGGAAAGTAAACAACAGCCTAACAGGCAACTAGACCCAAATGACAAAACAGGCAATACATGCAAGGGAATCACATCCAAAGCACATAAATTCACCCTCTTCACAAAAAATATCATCTAATTAAGCATACAAGCATAGAAGACAAACAATAGGGCTAGAAAAGTAAATGTGCAATACCTCGTTCATCGGTATTGGGAAAATTTGCACATAAAACTGAAATACATCCATCATTAAGGCACAAACCACCCACCACGGAATAGGGAGATCAATATAATTGAACCACAAGGCTGGAATTTCATTAGAAAATCGTAGATCTATGAAAACATCTAAGAATTTCAACCCACGATAACTTGGAAAAGAAGAGGAATCATGAAATGAGGATCAAGAAAAAGAGTGAACTCATAGATGCGATTCCAATGAAACCGACAGTGTTGAATTCGAAGGATGGATGGAGGCTCGGTAGCTCATCAATGATTTGTGGTCATACCCTCGCTCTCACATGAACCATACCTAGAAGAAGTCATTTTTGTCTGTCAGAAGTGACCCCGTTGCGTTTAATGAAATAAAAGAATGTACAAAGTGTGTACTTTTAAAGTACATGACATGTACTTTCCTTTTCCGTACTCCGCTTTAGGTGGCCTCCACATCAACCCACACCACCGTGTTTGTGGACATGACATGGCCAGCACACGGCTTCCTGTGGTAATGTAGTACATGGCCTATACAAAAAATGTACATGATGTGTACTTCAAAAATTTCTAGAAACTCTACTTTTCTCAAAAACCCCAGAAAAAAACATACCTGAAAAGAAGATCTAGGTTCTTACAAACTTCCCCCCATAACTATATTCATCCATGAATTTCTCTAGCAATGTGGCATAAAATATGGAAACCCGAACAACTCCAGCCACTGTGCTCGTACATCAGCCTCCCTCTCACAAGGCTCGTCCTACACCCGCCCGTGCTTCCATAGAACTCATACCAAGGGAACATACCAGACCCGTAAAACCATTGTACTATGATCCACAATTCGAATAGGTTGCTCCTAAAATGATGCATCCACATCAATCTAAACCTCATCGGGTTAAAAGACATGAGACGGGTCAAAAAAGTATCATCAAATCTGAGAAACATGGAAGAAGTCATGCATATATTGGTACCTATAAGGTAACTTCAATCGGTAGTCAAACGGCCCAACTCTTTCCAACACCTCAAATGGCCCGACATACCTCGGGGAAGGCTTACCCTATCTCCTAATCCTATTGTGTCCCATCCTTGGTGTGACACACATGAAAACCTGACCCCAAACCTTTAACTCCAGCGGTCGTCTCTGCTGATGAGCATAAGAATTTTGATGACACTGTGCAGTAGTCATCATCTTCCGAATCAACTCTATCTACTTCGTGTTCTCCTGAAAAAGATGAGGTCCCAACAAAGCTTCCTCTTCTACCTACATCCAACATAAAGGTGATCAACATGGTGTACCATACAAAACCTCATAAGCTGTCATCTGAATAGTTTCATGAAAACTATTGTTGTAGGAGAACTCCATAAGAGGTATATACTTCTCCCCAAAACCTCCAAAATCTTGGATGCATGCTCAGAGCATGTTCTCAAGCACCTGAATTGTACACTCGGACTGGCCATTTGACTGGAGGAGGTAAGCTGTAATCAAAAGTACCTATGTACCCAACACCTTCTGAATCCCCTGCCAGACCCGAGAAGTAAAACGAGAATCTCTGTCGGAAACAATGGAGAGTGGAACTCCATGAATATGTATGATCTCATGGATTTACAAACATCCCTGCTAATCTATAATGAATGTCTCTTTGATCGGGAAGAATTGGGAGACATTCATATGTATGTCAATGACAACCCATAATACTTTATTCCCACGACGCGACCTCGGAAACCCTATCACGAAATCCACCACGACGTCATTCCACTTCCACTTGAAAATGGGTAACTATTGTAGAAGTCCTTCTAGTCACTGGTGCTCTGCCTTCACCTGATGACAAGTGGAACACCTCCTAATGAAACCAGCAATATCCTTCTACATACCTGGACACAAATACTGATGGTGTAAATCACGATACATCATGGTGACACCAGGATGAACTGCCCAAACTGAGGAATAAAAATCCCGCTTCAGCTCCTCGCTTATTTCCGCTTGCGCAAATACTTATCCCTGGAAACAAAAGATCTCATCCTCATCTATGGTCCATCCAAGAATAGGGTCCTATCCTGACACACATTCCTGCAAAACTAGGCCTTCATAATTGTATAGTTTCCTTATTCGTACTCAATCTTGATGGGTATATGTAATGGCTATATAAGAAAGAAAGGTTTGTACGTGTCTGTCATGAACCTCCAAATGCATCCCCGAGAGTAGGGCCATCATCTGACACTCACTATTGTCCTCTTGAACTACATATATCTAAGTTCTCTTTATCAATGCATCATCCACTATGTTTCCTTTCCTAGGTGTGTAGGCAAGCTCAGAGTTAAAAGACTAAAGGTACTCAACCCACCTTTGATATCTCAAATTCAGATCATGCTGAGTGAAGATGTACTTGAGACTCTTATGGTCGGTGAAAAACACAAAATTCACTCCCATAAGGTAATGTCTCCAACAACGTAAGGCATGAACAACAGCTACCAACTCCTGGTCGTGCTTCAGGTAATTCCTCTTGTCTGGCCTCGACTTCCAAGACCGGTATACAATCACTCCATCTCCTTGTGTAGCCACATCCCCCAGCCCAATACCAGAAGCATCACATTAAACAACATAGATCTTGCCCGGCTCTGGAAATACTAGCATCGGTGATAAAGTTAACCTCCAATTCAGCTCATGAATGGATTACTCACAAGAATATGACCATAAGAACTTTGCACCCTTCTTAGTCAAACTCGTCAGCAGTGCTACTAAGCATGAAATGTCCTATATAAAACGTTTGTAGTATCCAGCCAGCCCTAGATGCTCTACACCTCAATGATGTTGTTCGGCTGCTCCCAGGAAACTACTATGCTCACTTTTCATGGGTCTACTGACACTCCTATCGCCGAGATAACATGACCCAAGAAGTGAATCTGATCCATCCAGAAGTGACATATTGAGAACTTATCGTATAACTGATGCTCTCTCATTGTACTCAAAATGATCTCAAGATATTTAGCATGGTCGGGTTAAGTGTGAGAGTACCCCAATATATCATCCACGAAGACCACCATGAAATAATCCAAGTATGGATAGAACACTCGGTTCCTCAGTGCCATGTCAACTACAGGTGCGTTCGTGAGACCGAATGACATAACCATATACATGTATTGACTATACCTGCCCCGGAAGGGTGTAAGAGGTATATCAGATGGTCTAATGTGCAACTGATGATAACCAAAGCTCAAGTCATTCATCGAGAACACCTGGGCTCCTTGAATCTGGTCAAATAGATCATCAATCCTAGGTAAGGGATATCAGTTCTTGACTGTGAACTAGTTCAGCTTCCGATAATCCATGGAAAGCCTAAGAGTACTGTATACCTTCTTCACAAACAAGACAGAAGAACCCCAAAGAGAAGTACTGGGTCGAATGAAACCCTTTGCCTATAAATCCTTTAACTTATTCTTGAGCTCCTGCAACTCTGGTGTGCCCATCCTATAACGGGGAATGGACAATGGTTCCGCCCCTGGCACAAGCTCAATAGAAAAGACTACATCATGCTCTGGAGGAAAAACTGAAAAGTCCTATAGAAATAAATCTCTGAAATGATCCAACACTGGATGAAAGTCTAATTGTGAAGTCCCCTGGTCATCTAGATAAAGACTAGAAATTTGGTATGTAACTTCTCCCAACCCACGATGATATGGACCCACTCTACTCGCCTAGACATCCCACTTTCCCTTATGAAGAAGAGGTCCACCCTATGGTGATATGAAACTCACCCTATAGTGATAATAGTCAACGACTGTCTGGACGGGAATTATCCATTCCATTCTGAGAATGACATCCTAGAATGTCATCTCTAGGACATAGATATCCAAATGGAAGTGGAACCCACCAACCCCAAGAGAGAACTCCTTGGACTAACGTACAACAGATGTCTCATCCCCAACGGAGTGTCTAGTTTCAAAACATCGATAGAAGATAAGATTTAAAGACCAAGGCTTTCCACAACAGTGACAAATAAAAATCAATGTGTAGCACCAGTATCGAAAAGAGTTGAAGATAGAACCAAGGCAACTAGGATCGTAACTGAAAATAAAAAAGTTCTGGGATCCTACTCCTGCTGGGTCTGCTCCACTACAATGGTCTGGCCTGATCCACGACCCTGTGACCCTGCCTAACCACTCTGAGTTGATCCACTCTGTTATCGCTGAAAGAATGGTGATTGACCAACATGGCCACGACCTCCACCTCATCCTGAATAGCCAGAAGAACTCTAGTTCCCTGACTATTGAGAAACTGGTGGTGCTCTTCCCGAACGTGGGGTCATAGAAGAACTCATTTCACTAGCTGCTGGTTAGAAGATCTGACAGAAGTTCTGAAGATAACCCATCTTGCCGCAAGATTGGAACTCTACTGGGTCTCTCCAGCACTGCAGCCTCATATTCCTGCTTCTCCCACACGGGTAGCACACCACATAGAAACCAGATGATGCATCCCACCTACTTGAATCTCCTCGTGTAGACTCCCTACGGCGCTTCCAGCTATCATCTGGGGAAGCACTAACTCTGGATGTCGAGCCACCCTGGCTCACAACTCCATATTCCCTCATATTCCACTCCTTGATCAGTTCCTGGTTGACGATGCAAGAGATGGAAGTCAAGCTTTAGATATTCACCTGAGAGAAGATGTCCTATCTGAGGCCATCCTCAAACTTCATAGCTAGGAATGATCCTTCTCCTACTAGGAAGGGTGTGAAATGCTAAATCATGGTGAAAAAAGAGGAATACATCATAACTGATAGGGTACCCTACTAAAGGCTCATAAAATCTCGGGCTCAGTAGTCCCTCAGGGTCTCCAGAAAGAATTAGTCATAGAAGATGTGCTAGAACTCCTCCAAAGCCATAACCTGCTGGTGTCCCTCCTGTGAGATCACATCCCACAATCTCATGGTGGAATCTCGTAGCATATAGGTAGAGATCATGGACCTCCTCTCTAGAGGTGTCTCCAGATGCTCAAAGATTGCCAGCATGGATTCTAGACATTACTCTGCATCCTGAGGTCCTCCTTCCCTTGAAACGGTGGGAGGATAATGCTACTAGAGGACCCCAGTAAGATCATCCATCAACGGGGCAGGAGGAGATGCACTTGGAAAGGTCTACAACATCCTCAAGAATCATTCCTTTAACTATGAATTTATACTGGTAACAGGTAAAACTGCTAGTGCCACGACTGCCACAACCTAAGGATCTTCAAGAATTCCCTGATCAGCCATATTCGGCATCTGATCACTGCCCTGTAACTGGCAGACAATCAGAGGACGTCTTTGTGACATGAATATGCAAGGTCAAGCACACACCTTAGACCAGGATTAATAGGGAATGAATTAACGATGTGTAATAAGAGAATAAGAGATTGAAAACATTCATGTTTTAAAAAACATGACTACAAGGCATGTACACATGATACATGGCATGTTCCCTAAATTCATTCACATGGGCATGTACTCCAGACTATACTGGTCATGTAACACCCCAAACACACGATGTTTTGTCTTAACACATAGCATGTACTTGATTCCTCTTCCCTTGCCCATGTACTTCTACACAGTTAAGGCACACGGCTTTTCTAAAACAAGAATACACTGTGTGTTAAAGATAGACATGACGTGTACTATATAAGCTTCAACTGGCTCGTGTTGTTAGTGACATGGTCTGACACATGGCTCATACTACACGGTGTGTTTTAATGTGAAATGGTGTGTTCGTGAAAGGATAAAACCGAACTGTGTTGTTCATGACACGGTCAGGTACCCAAGTCAGACTGCACGGCGTGTTCACCACGTGGACACAACGTGTATTGCTTATGGTCTTTTCTATCCTTTTTGTTGGTCACACGGGCAGACACTGTGTCAACACTACACGGTGTGTTTGAAATGGAAATGGAATGTTCCCACCAGACATTCTTCATCCCATGTCTCTACCCACATGGCCTACGACATGGTCTGAGACTAAACAGTGTGTACATAGTGTACACGACATGTACTTAAGAAAAAATGTTTCCTCCTGAACAGAAGAACACATGTTGTGTAAATAACATTACACGTTGTGTATTCTAAGTTTTTCCGGACATTAAGCCTCAGAAACTACTCTAAAACCCAGAATAGACAGAAACTAACATTGGATGTGCCAAATTGCGATCCGTGAGGGCCCATACTCACTTAGAATCAATGTTTGGCATCAAAAACATGTTATAAACAAGAAAATAGTGCAATGATCCACCAAATTCCGGTCCATGAGGGCCCATAAAACCTCAATAAACACTTTTTAGAATTCATCGAAACAATACCTTACACATAAAACCCTATCAAAAATACCTATTTCTATCAAGGCATCTATCAGAACTACATGCATATTCTACACAACATCTATCACAATGACATGCAGTTGCTAATGCATGGCATGAATGCATGGCATGTCATTTCTAAAAAGTTCCTACATGATGCATGAGATGGAATACCCTCATCTCATTGGGTTGCGATAGAAATAAAACCACAATAACATAAACAGTAATTGTACAAAATATGTGAATCACGGAATGGTGAAATCTAATCAACTATAAAATTGCATCCCAGAAAATTAAAATAACGTGGTAGATTGGATTTTCTCTATACACATGTTTTCTACTCCCGGGAAGAGCTTATTACCAAGTACATGTTCCTTTCTATCCCTGGCTAAAGGCTCCAAATAGTAAATCAAGAGAAAAGAATTCCTCTGATACCACTTTGTAACGTACTAGTTCCAGAAGACACCCAGAGGGACCCCATACTCGGTTGGTCAGATGGACTCAAGCGCATTTCCCTGAATGCCAGAGGCTGCCAACTAGCAGCGAGGGCCTCTGGTGTGACAGTGGGGAAACTATTCCCCCACTGGCAGAGTAACACATCAGAAGAGAAACAAATATACAATAGCTGAAGCAGTAAATATCCAACAATAGTAAACCTCGAAAGACTGAGATAATAAACAATTGGATCATATATATATATATATAATGATGCATGGTACACATGTCTAGGAAAACATCCAAACAAGTCACAATGCTGAATACATCCTGTACTAAATCAAAGTGCAATAGAAAGAATATAAACACCATAGCATCGCAGGCCATAGTTTGGTCCCATACTCTCCTTCTCCACATCAAATCAAGTACCAGAAGTCGAAGGGCGCTTTCCCTTGTCTATACCTGTAGCAATATAATCTCTTTGGGCCCAAAAGTATGACCCAAACTGGGTGTGAGACTAAATCCCTTTAGGAAACCTCCCTAAGATCTATTCCTAACAGTCAGTGAGTATATGGAATGGTAAAAGTATAGAAAGTATTAAACAGTAAGTACTCAGCAGAAAAATACAATCCATTGTTTTAATATCAACTAGTAGCTAAGAATGTAGCTAAACACAATAGGTAACCCTCTGGGAAGTACTCAAAGCCTAACCCCTGTGGGTAAACCTAATATGTACAAGCAACCCTCTAGGAATCCCACTCAGTCTCACCCCTCTGGTTTATCTAATGTATGGACTCTCTGGGGAAGCAATCACCACCAATCCACCATATAGTCTGGTATCATACTAAAGGTGATCTCGGGAATCACTCAATGTCAATTACCAATTTGGCTTGCATCGAGGAACTACATACACTCTGGGAAAGAACTCAATGTCAATTCCCCCTATGGTCTCGCATCAGACATTTATAAAGATACTCTAGAAAAGCCCTCAATGTCCATTCTCCCTATGGTTAATACACCAGGTTTTCATGGCCCTGTGTAACTCAAGAAAGTGTAGCATCGCGTATCAGCCCAAGTAACACTCAAAAATTACTTTTCTACCATTCTATAGAATATTATCATGTCATAACAACTATCACACCATCCTACAATACTAGGCAAGGAATGTTGCATAACGGGAAAATATACCCAAAGGTCAAAATAGGAAAAAAATGCATGGGCATCACATCCAAAGAACAAAAATTCACCCTATTCAAAAACAATATCATCTAATCAAGCGTAGAAGAATAACAGACAAACAATTGGGCTAAATACGTAAATTCGCAATACCCCATTCATGGGTAATAAGAAAATATGCACATAAAACTCAAAGACATTCAACAGAACACCACAATCCACCTACCTCAGTGTTGGGAGATCAATATACATGATCTATGAATATTGAATCGCCTTATAATGCCATAGATCTATTAAAAGGTCTAAAATGTTCAACCAACGATAACATGGAAAAGGAGAGGAATCATGAAACAAGGCTCCAGGAGAAGAGAGAACTCACTGATAGGATTCCAATGCAACTGATGGTGTTTGATGTGGAGGACGGACAGAGGCTCGGGGGATCGTCAAAGATCCTGGGCCGTACCCTCTCTCTCGGATGAACCATTCCATGAAAAATTCGGTTCTGTCTGTCAGATGTAACCCCGATGCATTTAATGAAAAAATGTACATGGCATGTACTTTTGAAGTAAAATACGTGTACTCTCATTTTCTGTACTTTTCATTAGGCGGCCTCCACGTCACCCCACACTGTTGTGTGTGTGGCCATGACATGGCTAGCACACGGCCTCCTACGGCAACACAGTACACGATATGTACTCACAAAGTACACGATGTGTACTTCAAAAATATCCAGAAACTCCCCTTTTCTCAAAAACACCATAAAAAATGAAAAAATTCCTGAAAAGTAGATCCTAGTTCTTACAAAAGAAATATAACTTTATTCCCTAGGAATGTCTTTATGGATATCCAGATGAAAATATGTGTGACCACAACTCCCTATCCAAGAATTTCGTCTCTCATTTCTCATACATATCCCCACCACATAGCCAAGCTAAACTAACCAATGTGGTGTATTTAATATTTATTTCCCTTTTATGATAATATTAGATACCAACATGCTACTACAGAATGGCGACATCTGGATGCAACTCTAAATATTCCAACTCTCCCACAACAGATTGGTCTAGATAAAATCTATTTTACTGGGATACATGAAAGAATTTTTGAATCAGGGTCCTCTATCGAGTAAACTCTAACAAACATGAAACATTCATAAGACATTACACAAATAAAAATTTACATACATAATACGGAACTATGCTCCCTTTATGACCCAAGTGATGCTGTCAATGTTGAAATGGTACATGAAGAAACACTTGATCACTAAACTAAAACGTTAATGAATGATGATGTCAGTAAATGTATAACATTTGGTGACCCTATTCTATTCATAACCTTTTATTAATCATCCATAATGTCTACACCATATTTGGAATGGTACTCGATCCAAATGAATAATGATCACCGACCACAGTCCATCCTAAAAAGGACTAGAATGGGTTCTTATATAACACATCAAAAGGAGATATTCTGGTAATGGATTAATAAAATTTATTCTAATAAAACTAATCCAATGAATTATTCATTTCGAAAAAACCCCTAAATAAAGTACACATTCTTAGATCATATCTTTTAGAGTGTAGATGATATATCAAAACTGGCTATCGACATTGGAGCCATTTTCATCCTCACTATTATCATTGTCCAAAATCATTCCTAGACTACCTCCAAAAAATGAGAAGTAAAATTAGAATCAAATTTAGATAATATAATTGAGGGAATTCTATAAATGAGAAAAAACTCTCTTATATATTGGTTCTCATGCTCTTCAACATTTATTGACTACCTAATGGGATGAAAATGAGTTGGTATGTTCAAATACTAAACAATCAACAAAATGGAATCTTTTCCACTATGTGTATGAGGTAGTCCAATAATAAAATCCATTGATATTTCATCCCACCATTACATTGATTTTAGAATAGGATAAAAAAACCATACTAGTCCTTGATGCTCAACATTAAACCCTTGCACAGTAAAACAATATAAAAAAAGTAATTGATTTCCATAGGTTAGGGAACCAATACATACTCCTCACTGATTGCATATTATTGGAATCCTTATGCTTCATTAACATCCAAGAATATTTTATTAATTAATCACCTCCTACCTCATGATTATAGGAATGACCAACAAATTCTTAAAAAAATAGATCAATTAGGAGATTGATACAAAAAACATGAGATCTCACCATAATTTAGTGATCTAAAAAACTTCTATCACTCATAAGAATATATATACTCAACCTAAATGCATCCTAAAATAGATGGTTTTGGTTGGAATCAATCCAAAACACCATGCTCTAAATCCTGATATACATACAAATTCCGAGAAGAAAACAAGCTCATCAAGCCCCACTCTTCCACAAATTCATGAACATCATAGAGTAGAAGAATTATTATCAAAGCATTAATAAAAACATTAACCCTATATGAAGTATAATCCATATCAAAATAAATGGTATTAAAATACTCTACCCAATTTATGTTCCTCATGTTTATGGCCTTCCATGCCAAAATATATATTTTGATTAATGATCTAAATAAACAATAAAACTATCAATGAGTCGGTAATTGTATCTTGCAATCAAAACATGCATCACATAAGATCTATATATGTCATGGGTGGGGTAATTATACTCTTTTGGGGTTATCTTACATGAAAAATAATCCAAAACAAAGTCATCCTACATCATCACGCACCATAATACTACACCTATGGAAACAAATAATACATCATAGGCTTTTCCTGGATCATGAAACATCAAAACAAATATGGATTTCATATTGGCCTAAAAACTTTTTAAATAATGTAGTCAATTCAAACTCAACTAAAACATCATAACTTCCTTTTTCAATTTTTTATGAGAGAAGATATCATGGAGAAGCACAAAACTAATCACCTATAATACCCTCACAAACGAAAAATGTTTTTGTTATCAAACATGTTCTTAGGTCATTACCAATACAGAATTACCTAAATCTTATTAGTATCTAGGGAAACTCCCTCCCCCAAAATACTATGGCCCAATAACATTCTTTATAAATCCCAAAATATCTTTTTGAAATGTTTTAATATATTAAAGTATATCTCAATATTTCAAAAACACACTCCCTCTATTCTATATTCCCCAACTATGTCCTAATACACACAATGATATACTCCACAAACAAAACTATAAATGACTCCAAAAACATTGAAACCACCAAGTCATCATGATAATAAATAATAAAAGCTCCTTATTAAATAATAATAGTTTATAAAAATAATAAAATTATCGATACATGCATTAAAATGTGGTATTAGAAATATCCTCATTTATAACCTATAAGTTGTGGTACCCTAATATTAGTTCTATCATGGAGAAGCACAAAACTAATCACCTATAATACCCACACAAACCAAATTTTTTTTTGTTATCAAACATGTTCTTAGGTCATTACCAATATAGAATTACCTAAATCTTATTAGTATCTAGGGAAACTCCATCCCCCAAAATACTATGGCCCAATAACATTCTTTATAAATCCTAAACTATCATTTTGAAATGTTTTCATATATTTAAGTATATCTCAATATTTCAAAAACACAGTCCCTCTATTCTATATTCCCCAACTATGTCCTAATATACACCATGATATACTCCACAAACAAAACTATAAATGACTCCAAAAACATTGAAACCACCAAGTCATCATGATATAAATAATAAAAGCTCCTTATTAAGTAATAATAGTTTATAAAAATAATAAAATTATCGATACAGGCATTAAAATGTGGTATTAGAAATATCCTCGTTTATAACCTATAAGTTGTGGTACCCTAATATAAGTTCTATCATAGAAACACAATTAGATACTATTAGTTGGTTAGTATATCATCAATTTCGAGAAGTTGGAATTTAATATTTTTTGGATACCTAATTTTTCTTATAGTTATCGATAAATTTTTTTGTCATATTTCCCCATATTTCAAAATAGATTGTGTGACACCCTCGATGACATTATAAGAAGAATAAATCACATTATCTAAAGTATTCTAAACAATCATTCATCTCTATATTTTTTTGGTGCTATTGGTTATGATGAAAAGGGAATTGGGATCATACTGGGGAGTATATCAATTTCAAACTAATAATATTAGCGGGATTTAAACCCAAAAAATCCATCAAAACACATTGGGGTACTATACAATTACTTCTAGAAGATAATCAATATAAATATTCTCTATAAAATCAATGGAATATTTGTTTAGCTATCAGGAGTTCAATCCCATTTTAGAAAAAATGAGCCCCACCCTCCCTGATCAAGGATACCACTACATAATGATTTTGTGAGTGCTCAGAAAAGGAGATTGAAACTGAAACTTGTTTTTATAGAAATCAGTAAGACATTTGAACCCAATCAACCATTCTATACATACGATGATATCAAAAACATAGAGGTCCAATATGATGAAAACCCACAAGACTTCCATATCAGTGATTAAAAGAAAACAATATAGGTATGTTAAACCATTATCCATCCTCATACATAAAGGGGTAATAAGGCCCATTATAAAGAGAATCACATCATCTCATATTATCAGAACATCATGGAAACTAAACGATGTAAATGAACTGTAATCATCCATATCAAATAAAACTAAATAAATAAAAGAAGTAATAAAAATAGTTATTATGATGGCGTCAATTCTAGACATAGTTACCTTAGGTTCCATATCATATGTATAATATCATCCCATTTCAGGATCACCCTACGAATTCTTCCCCATGTGATAATCCCCATAGAAGAATATAATTTCACATGTGATCCCTTAGAGGATGAGGATCCAATTACAGTCCCCTATGTTTGAGTCTAACATTAGTGTTTATGATGACCTAGATGGCCACATTGGCGGAACATCATCAGAGCCTTTTGGAAATCAGGTTTGGTATGGCAGGAATTCCCACACCAATAATTTATTACAACCATATTGATTGAATAAACCATTATATCATAACTACATTACTACAGATCACTCGTACTAATACCCTGGCATTGTCCATCTTATTTCAATTCTATATAGAATAATAGATCTGAATACCGCACACAGAGCAAAGACCACTTGGAACTATCTTTGTAGCCATGTATTCCTTACGCACAACTGCCTTTTCAAATACTTATTCATAGGTAAAAAAATTAAGAATAAGAATCGATATGATCTAATCCATAAAGATAATCTCTAAATGAGGAGTTTAATGGTGTAATTTTTGGCGAGAATAGGATAAACACAAATAATCTCACCAACTAATAGGCATACTCCATCATCATAAACTCTCAATACTTAACTAACCATAATTAGAAAGGATCTTTGATTGAAATCAAATTTAAATGTCTTCCATGTGAGATCCATATAATGCTTTAATAAAACCATGGATTCACAACATTTACTATGAGAACCATCAACATGAATTTGGATAATCCAACAGTCAAGGTATTATGGGTCTTTAAATACAAAATAGATATTCTTGACATGTTCAAGATAGTCCTCATTCTTCTAGATTTTTGGAACACTATATAACACCAGATGATATTATTAGTGAAATACTTAGTGTGGCACACTTTCCATGTATGATATTAAATATACTAATGGATTGAGGATATATTATAAGGTTATCCCACTCAACCAATGTCAAAAATATTTGAGTGTTTTATTGTGGGGAAATAATCAAGAAATACCTCTCTATATATAGATGAGGCCCTTATTAGGGGAATTTTGAACAAAAAAAAGTCAACTTTTCAATGAATACCCACATGAATCTCAAATGGAATCAATTAAACAATGAATAAATAACTTAAAAATCTGAAACAATGAGAATAATAATATTGTAAAACATCAATTAAAATAGTGTCAAAAAATAATAAATTTTAAAAAAATTCCATGGGTCATGGTCTGGCTTCATAGATTGGAAACTTATGTTCAATCCATTCAATTCACACAAGAATGTGAATGAAAGGACTACATGGATTCCATATTGTTTCTAAAATCCATGTTCCAAAAATGTGTTCCCCTTACTATCCATCATGTTTCACCTTGAAACTAAATACAACATGAAGGCTCACCCTATAACTCATAATAAAAAGGGAGAAACATCATATCCCAAATAAAACAACCATAACCGGGCTAAAAAAACAATACATAATCCCATACCAACCAGAAAAAATCAATGTTCAACATGAAGAAAAGTTGAAAATACACTCCTCAACTCATACCTCTTAATATACTATGATACTAGATCATTCCGTCCACTAAATCCCAAATAAAAAGAAGCCACTAAAACTATTTTTTTTGAAAAAAACAATGGTAAACCTACGATAGATTTCAAAAAATCCCAAAAAAATTCCCAATCATCACTCCCTAGAGACATGTACTAGGGGATTAAAAATATATTTTTGGATTGAATTCTTCCTTGAAAAGCATGCATGAAACATCTATGAATAGACATCCACAAAAATATAATTATTATGACGAACATATACAATAATATAGAAGTTTAAACATAAGAGTTTCTAATATATGGCATCCTTAAGACCATCATATTACTATATGTAATAAGTCATATATAAGATATATACACGATATCTATATTCATAAGTTTAGAACACATAACATGGATCAAGATGAAAATAGGTAATTAATATAACATCCCAAAGAAACCAAAATCACTAATATAACACCTTAAGAGATAATCATTATGAAGCCATGCATCCTCCAACAAAAAAACCATTAAGTGGTGGTAACTAGGAAAATCCACCACAATAAATTGTTTACTTAAATTTACATATTCACTATAAGAAAAGATTTTATACGCTCGATTACATATCCAATGTGTGACAACAAAGACTAGTAGAGTATCATGATGAATGTATATAAGGATTTAAAATATAAAAAAAATAAAATTCATTTCAAAAGGATTTCTGAAACCAATTTCACATATGTTTTCTTTTAAAAATATTTTTCCTATTTAAATACCTTTTTATTTTTTCAAAATTATCATTGTTAAAAAACATGACTAGATAGGGCTCAATTCATAGTACAAATCTATTTGACATATTTAGGATCAACACATGCAAACAACGAATAAATAAGGTTACAAGAACACACATAATTATATAACCAAATAAATAGAAATTCACATAACAAAAGACATCTTCATCAAATAATGTAATAATATAATTCATGAAAGCATATAAAAACTAGACATAATAAAAAATCAGCATCAGTTATAACCATAATGTTCTAGTGGGACTTACACTAAAAATGGTAATATATTTTACTAAGAATGTATAAAAAGTAATAATATCACTCGGTCATCCCCATTATAACACATCGACGGTACATATTGGACCCAGTTTCCACATTTTAGAACATCACATGATCTTCCCCCCAAAGTCTCAATCATTCCCTTAGACAACAATTTAGAAGCTCACTTGGTCTTTCATCCAACGGAACATTCTGTTTCTTAGGGGACAAACACTTTTTCTATATCATGAAGGCACACACATACTGTTACCCATGTGGATATAATATCCTAAAATTCCCACATAACTAATTGAAAATCATAAATACATTTTAAAAACCAATTTAATAAACCATTATTCCCATTTAATCTCATGATTCAACACCATACATGAGGTAATACACTAAGAAATAAAAAGAAAAAAATCGTGTTTTATATCATATATGAAATGAAACAGTGATGTTAGAATAGAATAAAACTCCTAAATATATTATTATATATATCATTTTTTATATATTTAATCTATTTCTTATATTTTATTGAATGTAAACCCAAGATAATTTTTTTCGATCGCGTATTCAGCACGCAACGCCGATCTAAATTGACCAATGATATATATAAATTGTATAAAATAGTAATTATATTAGCAGATATGAATAGTATTTATGATTAAGTAATATATATATATTGATAAATTTATTAATGAATTTAAATTATTTATAAATTTTTTGTAATTATTTAATCAATAATTAGTATAGTGATTATATTCTTCCAAAATACCTTTTTTTAAATGTTTTTTGTTGATATTTATGAGAAAATATTATAATAAAATTTTGGGCCTTTTATAAAATAAATTTTATAAAATGAAATTAATTTTAGGAATCATAATATCTAAATTTATGTTTGGTGAAATCTTTGAAATTTTCCGAAAATAACGATTTAAGTGAATAGTGAAAAATACCAATTTTTTAAAAGGATTTTTATTTTCAATATATTAATTAATTTTAATATAACAATATGTTATGAATTTATTTTAATGTAACATAATTATTAATTAATTTTATTTAATCTACATAATTAATTTTTAATATATTATATATTGGTTTTTATTATAAGTTTGTTTTTGGGTGTAAAAAATGGCTTTTATAGAAATTCTTTGAAAAGGAATAATTTTTCTCCATTATAACTAATTAAAATAAAACTAATGAGGAATTAAGTAAATTAACTTTATAGATTATATATCTGTAAATTTTAATTTATATTCATACCATGATTATTATTAGACATATAGTTAGTATAAAATCATATTGTGCATGACAAATACACTTCTCAAAAACCATTTTTTCACCGCTTTTGTGTGTTTTATTAAAAAAATAGAATTTATTAAAATTTATTTGAATTTTTTTTTTAAAATCACCTTCTTATAATTTTATTCAGGGTAACATTAGAGAATTATTTAAAATATTATTTATTTAATGAATAGTAAAAAAAAAATTTATTGAAGACTAACTTTTTCATTAATTTTTTTAAAGATAAATTATATTTTAAAGTAATTTTAAATTATAATAAATTATATTATATTTATTAATTAATTTTATGTTATTAGGAATTACTTCATTTTGAAATTGGATATAAAAACATTGTAAACTCGTGGACTTTTTTATTTGAAAAGCATTTTTCTTATCGTCTCTGTGGGGTTAATTATCAATTAACATTTTCCAATTATAAGAATTGGATTTAGAAAAAAACTATTCCAAATTTTTAATCATAATAATTTATAATTTATAATAATTTTAAATTAAATTTATACTCAAATGAAAACTGATAAAATTAAAAATTATGTATTGTGGTTAAGGTAAAAATGGATTTACTAGGAAATAAACTAAGAAGATAAGGGTTTAAAATGACCTAAATACTCATAAATAACACATTGAATGGGTCTATTTAGACATTATATCCCATTTTATTTATAATTTCTCATTTTGGAGCTATATGGAAGGACAAAAACATGGATATGATTGAATACCTTAAAAAATTTATAATCTTACACTCACCTCACTTATTAATGGCCACCACATATCCTATACACTTCACAACAAAAAAACCATTTGGTTGGGAAAATACATTCACACAAAATTCCGAAACCCCTCATTTAATACTGTATCATTATTTTGGGTATAAATCCAACCTAGGATGTCCATTTGTGGAAACATAAGGAGGATACCCAAATAAGATGTAACGTTCTTTGATGGGAATATTTATAATATTGATTCATGCACCAATTTAAATTATTCCTAAACCCATATTATATAATAAAATGAGTTTAATAAATATAATTATATTTTATTATGTTAATTTTAAAAAATAAACCATTTTTCTCTTCCCTCAAATGGATTAGAAAATCATCATTTATGTGTAAGATGCACTACTTCTACACGAACCGTTGTCATGGGTTTTTCCATCACCGACTCACACAGTTGGTTATGGTGATGTATATAGATTTTATAGATTATATTTATATAATAATTATATTTTTTGATTCATTATATCATACATACCATTTAAAAATTCAATACATTGTTGGTATGATAATGACACTCGTCTATACGGTAGACTACTGCCTAACGAATTGATGTGATTAATTTTTCACAAACACATTACATGGAATGAAATGAGGGTAAATATAATTAATATGTGAAATATAAATTAAAAAATTATGATATAAGTTAAATAAGTTTAATTATTCAATGATAATATACCATTTCTTTTACACAAAAAAGATGATAAGGTTGCTTGTGTTCATGTGGACTACCGTCTTCACAATACGGAGTGACTCACCTATTATCACCACACCATAAAGATAATATATATAATAATATTTTATGAAATAATTTTGAATATATGATTTTATGATCACTCTATTAACATTAAATATTACTTACCTCATTTCCACAATGATCACTGAAAATGAAAACATTACACATGTGTACGTATGGTCTTTCATCTCCACGATCAAAATATAATTTATTTATCAAAACAATATTTAATTATTTTTATTAAAAGTATAATTAATGAAAAAAAAGAAAATTTTTTCAATATTATCATTATTTATATTATTGAACCGCAAAATATGCACTTGAACCAGAACGTTCAAAACCAAGTACAAATGTGAATCCAAAGAAATTAACATTCGAAATGATAATAACAATGAAATATTATTATTGAATGGGTGAAAAATTTTATAAAGGATAATTTATGATATTAAAAGTATTAATATTTTTCATTAATAAAAAAATAAATTTATTAAAACCAGTATAAAGGAGGTAAAATCATGATCAACCAGAAGCAAGTGTGTGGTAATGGGTTTTCTCGTCTCACTTTTACATATGTGAGACACATGATATATTCGCCACTTATTAATTTTTTTCAGCGTATATACTTTTCATTTGACTTGATATACCGTGAATCCAATTATTTTTATGGTATTCTAATTTTATTTAGTTTTTTTAACTTTACAAGGGTTTATGATTCCAATCATTACTAAATTGGTAAAAGTTTTTTGTCTCAATTTTCCTTCTCTGAGGGTCATGGTGTGTCATGATCTTATATTCTTTTTAAAGGTGTATATATAGACCAATTGATATGTTATATCATGAATTTATATATTATAATTTATATATTATGTTTCATTTAATTTTATCCTTCCATGGGGATTATGATGCAATGTTACAAATGTTTTAAAAGTTTTATGTTATAATCTCATCGTTTATCAGGATTTTTTATGAATAAGTATTAAATGTTAAAATATTACGATATATCTCAAAATAATTCTCATGACTTTTATATTTCTCTGGTTATGTCATGAAAATACATTTTCCTTTAATTTTCCTCCCTTTATGCACTCAAGAGTATTATACAATTTTTTTATTGCAAATCATCATTATTTACATTTTCAGTCAAATCTGATTTTTCATAAAAAAACCACGTTTTCTAAAAATGTATTCAATAATATTTTTATAATTATTCTAATTATTTATAATATTATGTTTCATAGATGTTTGATTACATAAAAAATTCATTAAATAGAATATTCATGTTGTTTTCCAAAAAATTCTCATTTGAATTTTACTATAATTTTGAAAGGAATATTTTCTTAACATGTAAGAGATAAATTAAATAATGAAACTAGATGACCCTTATTTTATATGAAGCATAATTTATAGATTTTATTTTTATTTTAATTTCTAATTATTATAATAAGTGTTGAAAATGTGTTTTTCAATTTAAAAAGCATATTATCTTCCAGAAATGTTTTAACTTATTTTTTGATGTATCTGTTATATATTTATATGGTTATTTTTAATGAAAATGATATTTGAAATATTTTGAGAATTTTTATTTTTAAAAAATTTATTTTCAAAATGAATTTTATTTTATTAAAAACTTTTTCAATGATATTTTAATGTAATTTATATTGATGGATATAAATAACCCCAGTCATTACATATGATTTAGTATATATAATTTGTAATGATACAATCCTCATTATTTATCTACTGAGATTATGATTTTTTCATAGTGATTATTTAGAAAACTGTTTCTTTTCCATAGGTTAATCATGTTTTAAATATATTTTTATGGGATATATTTCTTTTCCATGTTTCAAACAAGTTTAAACCATATTAACATGAAACCCACTTATTTTACATGGATAATCATCTTAATAAAGAATAATTATTATTTATTGGATTTTTATGGTGAAATTAAAGCTTTAGGAACTATATTCATGTTGTAATTCTTGGATATTATATATGATGGGTATGCTCAGATAGCAATAGTTGATCCCGTTATAGATTATAGGAAGGGGGTGGACTAGATAGTGCTTGGAGTGCTTGTTATATAATAAATTATTTGTGCACCCATATAAAATTAAAATGAATTGGGTAATGATTATATCCTTTAGATAATTATATTGGGAATCAACCATATAACTATTAAATTTATAAAAGTTCTGTATGTTTTTTTAACTGTTCTATAGTGATGATGTTCTGGTATACTGACATGTTTTATATTGTCTTGTTATATTTTTATAGATTTTCCATTAACCACATATTAATATCACGTGGCTCATGATAATTTACATTATAAAAACCTTATCCCATGTTTTGTGATTTATGATTCTAGAATTTATGTGTATGTGTTCTTTTAGGATTCTCTCATGCACTATCATTATTTCATTATTTTTTATGCACTTCTTATTCTCATTGATCAAAATATGTTTCTAATTATTATATTTACCATTACAAAGAATTTGGGAACATACTTCTTATTTATCCTCTTCCCAGGTTATAAAAAATGATTTTGAAAAAAAATTATAACAATAAGGTATTTAATATGGAAGATTATGATTAATTAAAGTTAAATATGTAATGATATGTTAAGTGGGAGATATAATCATTTAATTAAATTTTTATTATTTATGATGTATTATTTCGTAATTCTAAAAAACTATAATCCTAAAAGATCATTGAGAATGTAACAAATCCATTCTTACATGATTTTTTAAGTTTTTAATGGAATAAAATTGGGACCCAATTATTCATCATCAAAGCCAAAAATTTAAATTTCATGATTTGAGCAGTTGATCCGGGAGTACAGGGTTGGGGTTGTTATAGGTGGTCTTAGAGGTCTTTTTATATATAGTTGAATATTAATGTGTTATCACATGAGTTTATATTATGATTTATGGATACCATTATAGGTTTATGAGATTAAGTATGATCACATGTTAGATTTAATAGAAAATCCTTTCATGGTTTAAAGAGATGATACATTAAAGTGATTAATGGAAATTTATGAGAGGTTTTTTAGGATATAGTCTATGATAATATTTGGATTAACTTGATGCATTAATTTACATTTTATGGAAATAATATTTAAGGATTTGATAACATTTAGGGTTTATATGATCTTGTATCCCATGGTAATTAAGGGAACACAACATTTATCATATAGATAACAACAACGTTAAAAAGTGATTTGGGGACTAATTGATTAATGTAATTTATAGAAAATATATAACAATTTTTTTGGGATTGAATAGTGAAACGTATGAAATAATATTTTATGTTAAAACAAAAATTAATTTGGAGGTTATTTAAGAATGATTTATTTGGAACATTGGGTATTACTGTTGCATTTGAATATTATTATATTAAATAAAGGTTTACTAATTTTGAGAATTATATGACCACATAATGCAAATTTGGGTTTGGTTAATGTCACAATATAGGTGGAATATATTATTATCCTTTTTTGTGATATAAACATTTAAAAGTTGATATTCAATGCATCATGCATGAGAAATTCATCATGAATGCTCATCAGTTGGAGAAAATTATGTGAATCTTGTAAAAATTTGATAAAAGGATGTCATTATAGTTGATATGTATGTATATTTCAGTAAATTGTTTAGTCATGATAGTGAATTTAATCTTTAACTCTATGGAAATTTTCTTGAAATAAAAATGGTATCCTAATAAATTAATATATCATGAATCATATGAACTTCTAGATCATCACATATTTGTTGTTTTATGACCTTAATATTCTATTTATGATTTTTTTTCTTATGATCAATGAACTCAGTCACTATCTATAATTATTGATTATTTTATTTCATGTACAAATAATCACATCCCAGCTATGTTCTCATATTTGGAAACCTTGTTATGCGTTATTCCAAATGGGCATTGTATCTTGTTAATAGGTTGTTTTATTAGACATTTTTTTTATTTTTCATGGAAACAAATTATTTTCAAATATCCATAGATTGAATTCTGAGATAATGATCAAATTGAGAGGATACAATTTGTTAAGGGGGGGGTGGGTGAGGGAGTAATACCTGTAGACTTTAAAAGAATAAAATTATATTCAATAGAAAAGGACATAAAAAACTAAGATTATATGATAATTTAACACCCAGATACATCATGATGTATTTATATTTTTTTTATAATTTTATCATCTTCATTAGCCTATAATAGATGCAACCCTAAGTTTTTTATGTCTGATGGCATATTCAACATGCATCATCGAACTTAAATTACCCAAGATATAGATAACCATTATAATCTAGACATTAAATTGGATGGTATTTATATTATTAGCCACATCAGAAAATATATACATATGAAAATTTATTATTCACTATAAATTAATGATAAATTGTTAGTAAATAAGCAATCAATTTTTAGTAACGTGATTTTATTCTTTCTAAATTCATTTTATTCAAAAAATAATTTACTCGTTATTTTATTAAAATAATATTATAATAAATTTTAGGAAATTTTAGAAAAATTATTTGAAAAGGTAACTTTTTTTTGAATAATAATACTATAATTTTCGTTGGGTGAAATATTTTAATTTTTCCTAAAATTTTAATTTTCTAGTGAATTGAGGAATTTGTAGAACGATTTTTATTTTTAAAAAATTATAAAATTTAAAAGATTAAATATTTCTTGAATATATTTTAAAGTAAAATTATATACATTTATTTATATTTTACCTACATTATTAAATTATAAACTACATTATATTTAATTTTAGTATAAGATTTATTTTGGGATTTAAAAATGTGTTTTTTAGAAACTATTTTACAATGCAAAATGGTCATCATTTTTAATTACATAAAATAATACCAAATGTGGAATATCATAAATTGAATTTATAGATTATATATTAATTAATTTTAATTAATATTAAAAAAAATACCATAAGAAGTCATAGAGTTAATATAAATTCATCTTGTAATTGAAAAATACACTTCTAGGAAAACCGTTTTTTCATCGTATCTATGGGTTTTGATTTAAATTTATTTTTCATAGTTATAGAATATTTCTTTCAAAAATAAAAATTAATATTATAAATAATAATTTAAAAATTATATGAGGGTGATTGTTTGATAATTTGTGGAAAAGTTTAATTTTTTATGGGTATTAAAAAATACGGGTTTTATATTTAAAAGGTGAGTTTCATTTAAATTATTTATCAAATAAAATTAATTTTAACTTATTTAAGAATTTAAAATTATTCAATTATATATCAATTAATCCCATTTATTTCATTAGGACCACTTTTATATTGAAATTTTATATGAAATCATTGTAAACTCCCGAAATGTTGCTAATTAAAATCTCGTTTTATCATCCCATCTGCAGGATTAATTTAAAATTAATATTTTCCACTTATATGAATTTAATTTGTATAAATGGATTCAATATTTGGAAAAATTATAATTTATGATGTATAATAAGTTAAATATAATTTCGATCAAAAAATAATAGTGAATAAAGTAAAAATTAGATACCATGGTTAAGGTAAGTATATATTTACATGTGGGACAAGATGTATCCTTGAAACTGGTATTATTCCTTGGACCCCAGTAGTCAAGGATTTGATCGTTAATAAATTTTATGGATTTTGTTTACCCAGATAGGGTGCATTCTCTACAAATGAACATAGCTTCCACTTGTATAGTTCCACTTAGATACATTCATGTAGAAGAGAGTTCTTGAACAACAGTGATAATCCAAGGATGGATGTGATTGACCCTTAAAATTGTATATATTTATTATAATAGTTGATTATCAAATGGTATGAGTTTTCCTCCACAAATAGTATTTGATTTCATTGGTGGGTATACCCTATGTAGGACACATGTCGGATGGGCATGAGAGATTGAAATAGGATTATTTGGGATGGGTTATGGGAATGATTCAATTTAATTACGGTATTGATAATAATTCATAAACAATTATACCGATGAGGCCCTAGTATTATTATGGTGATGTTGATGGATATAGTAAACTCTTTTTGAGGAAATTTATTCGTAGATTTTGGAATGGAATAAATGAACCAATGTAAGTTACCTAGAATATTATGTGTCCTAGGGGCCTTAGCAGGTGACCTTGAAATTTATATACCATAAAGAGTGTTTGTGTACGGTGGTAGGTATTCTTAATTTTTGATTTCACATAGAACCCAAGATCTGATAGGGAGATCCTAGTATTGATTTTGTAATTTGGATGGTTGGTTCTCGTTATTATCTAACTGAAGATATTTTTTATGCGTTCAGTTGTGTTTCAAACTAATATGAGGATTATGTGAAATTTCAAGGTGTGGAAACATTACTCATGATGTTATATTTGATATATGAGATAATAAAGGAGGGATTCAATACCCACAGACTGGTTTCATATATGGATAAGATGTAAGGGAAGGATTTTGGTCCCTTGATAAGAAATGAATATAATGAATGAGTTGGATCTGAGAGAAACACATTCCCTAAAAATAAATGGTTATAATAAATATGATGTATGGTAGGGATGTAATCTTCCCAATGTGACATATATATATATATATAATATAATAGGGAAACAATTCACTTGATATTATCTATAAATGTTATTTTCATGGTGTAATGTCGTACCTGCTAAATTATTAGAAATAATTCATTTGTATATATGAGTTAATCTAGGATGGCCACACTTCCCCCACCCCCAATGACCATATATAATTATGATGAGTTTATTGGTGGGAGTATGAAAACCATTAGAATTATTATTAAATGTATCAAGGATCTGTGTAATTTTTTTATGTAGTTTGGATATGTAGGTACTAGTTATCAAGATGGACTTGGTGACCATGGGTGATGTTCAAAAGTGGTTTCGGGGTATGATATGGATCTCCTTAGGTAATTGTGTGACATGCTCAGAGGCACTAACACACTAATAGAATTAGGTATGGTCGAACTTAAGTGTCATCTTATAACCCTAGGTTCAATGATGGTTATTATCTTTACTCCTAATCACTTATTTTTTATTATGAGCATATTACATGTGAAAAAACTATATCACTAGGTATATTCAAGAATCCATTGGTCGTGGCATACAAATTTTTACTCTCACCCAACTTCGGTGGCCATGAAACATTGGTACTTAGGTAGTACTCATGTTCATATTATAATGTAGGATAAAGGTCCATTATTTTATGATCATGTGGGATAGCCTTAAGATAGTCTAGATGTTGGGATTATGTTTGACGCGATGATGGAAGTAGAGACTCTTCTTTATTATTCTTCCATTTTTTATTTTCTTTTTCTAATTAAAAACATGGGATATAATGTGGGATTAATATTTGTGTGATTAATTATTTCATATGATATATGATATTAATTTTAATTATTTTTATCTAATTATTTTTTCGGCTATGATGGTTATTTTTGGACATTTATGCCGATGTGACTCGAATTTTATTGTATGGTGTCAATGAGATAATATGTTAGAACTGCATTCCATATTAATTGCCATTATAAAACTTAGAGGAACTCCCAGGGGCCTCTAATACTCTAGGACCAAAAAATGGCGATTTTATAGGGATGGAGGGATGAGACAATGTGGCGTGATTGTTTTTTAACTAGTATTTAGTTATTTTGTATAATTGATATTAATGAAAATAAGGGTTTTTTGTTTTATTTAAAATTATACGAATTTTCTATATTGATTATTGCTGGATTTTTACACATCTTATCATTGGAATATTTACTCTGATGAATGGTCATGTGGATCTTATAATGGAATCTTCCATGAATATGACTGTATATAATCTATATGTAAGGAATTTATAGTGACCCTTAGTGGGTTGATATAGATATTTGATGACTTGATACCCGTTTATGATTTGGAAATATTCTTGGTCACATAATGTGTCAATGACAAAAAATATAGTGTTTTTGTATATTAATTCTTGTGAAAATATATATAATTGACCCATATGATCATGTTTTACATTATATTATTCATAAAATGGAGATTTCATACATTTAAATTTTCATAGAGATGAGATCATGGTCCCCTGGAGGTAGTTTGGTATGTTGATTTTTTGTGTGAATGGATGATCAAGGATGGATTGATTATATTGAAAATGATTATTAATATATATATATATATATATGATAATCATAGGAAATGTATTTTATCTTTTGAGTTAAATTGATTTATTTGAGGAAATGTCGAAGATTTTACCCCTGTAGTGGTGAATTATGTGAGAGAAAATTATGGGATATGTTGTTGATTTTAGATCCTTTAGTGGATATTTTTGATATTTTTGTTATTTGGGTGTTATGAATAAATAATACAATACATTTTTGTTATTTCATGAGATGTTTGTGATGTATGAGGGTAACCTGAGAGAGTGAGATTATATAAAAAATATGAGTTTCCTATAAATTTATGTCTTATGTAGATTCATTGATATTTGTATTGAATTACATGGGGTTCTATGATATATCTGATTTGGGTAAGGATATTCCATTATGTTATGTGATGTAGATAACATAGAGTGTTTTTGGTTTCAATAATTGATTTTGAGGGCTATATCGGTTAGATGGTTGATTCTATTCATTTTTTATGTGGTTCATGACGAGGTTTTATATTTAGTTGTTTGATGGTTTTACTGATTATGGATATAGTTTAGATATAATTTTTTGGATTTGAGATGAGACTTGGGCAGTTGTTGATCATGTGATTTACTCTGGAATGTGAGTGATGTCCATATTGTTGAAAAAAGAATAAATAGTTCATTTAGCTATATTAGATTCGAATCATGTCTGACATGGTTAATAACCAGGTGTGTGGACCTAGGTTATAGGACAATCGACTCATGGTAGTGTGTGTCTGGTTATTCGGTCGAGTAGTATTGAAGCATACACCAGTAGGGTTTTTGGATCCTTGAATAGACATGTGAGGGATAGGAACCATTATTTTCAATGAAGTTATTATCATCAAGGAAGCCTTGGATATAAATGTGAAGAATGATTGGTTCCTCTATAATGACTATTAAATAACATATGGATCATGACACAGTGTCACAATTTATTTAATCATTGTTGGCGACCATGGATGAAAGGATGGGTGGGCATGGATTGGGTTGGTACACATGTGTGTGATGACGAAGCTTGTTGATTTTGAATTGGATAAGTGAAATAAGGGAGTCTATGTAATGGGAAGTATATAATTGGATATGTAGTGTATGAAAGAAATAATAAATGAAATATCAGTGAATGTCGAGGTGATGTTCTTAGTGAACCATGAAGGTTTCGCGATCAGTGGTTTTCATTGGGGTATGGGTTTGGTGAGGAGGTCATGACCAAACATTAAGTGTGATAATGGATAGAGCAAGAGTTTTGGATATCATTTTATTTGTTCAATGCAACAAAATTTTGGATACCCTTATTATAATGATCACCTTGTCCATCATGGATATACGTGTATCATGTTTTATGGGTTATTGATTTGATAATTCATGGTGGTAGACAATGATGATGGCACAGAAAATATAGAGTTTATATAAATTTGAGTTCAATCGGTTCCTTGAGGATTATAATATTTGGAATTCATATTTAATATTTTATTGAATTTGTGTATTTTAATTGAGCTTGAGATGTATTTGACATGGTGTGGGAGGGACTTGGATCAATTAAACGTTAGTTCATAAAATGAGACTACATTGAATGATTTTGATAGCTGGAGAATCGAAAATGGGATCACAAAGAGTGTTGGGTTTATACTTTGATGTCAATGTTTTGGAGATCTTGTGATAGCTTAGGTGATTTAGAAAAATTAATTGGGAGATGTGATATGCGTCAATGAATGTGGCCAATTATTTTCAAGAAAGGTTAGACCGAGGATGTCAAAATAGTGTCTTGTATGAAATGGTATGCATGGTACTAACATGTTAATAGAAATTGAGAGCCAGTGTCTACTACCCTTTCATTTACATTAATACAACGAATCAAATCCTTATGTACTAAAGAGTTTAGTAGTGTTGTAAAACCAAATACATAGATTAATTTTTTTATAAATCAATATGCTAATTATAACATAAATGTTTTTCATTCAAGGATGATAAATTTTTTCTATAAAAATATCATTGAATATATTTCTTTTTACTATTTAGGGAACACTAGGGAAATAAAACATAATAATGGTGATTTCAAATTCTCAATAAGGAAAAAATAAAACAAACAAAAGTAATTAATCTTTTAGATTAGTTAATATGGCATGGTAATAATTTGAAAAAATTCCATTAAAATAAAAAGATAATGAAAAATAAATATAGAAAGGTATGAAACTAAAACATATTCCCTTTAATCAATGAACTAATAATAAAATGAATTCAAATAAACCCCAATGAAAAATATCATGGATAATTAATTAATGAATCAAAATTAGTTAAATGATTAATTTTTGGATGTCATGTCACATTCACATGAAAACCTATACTATGGCGATCTATCCTCTATACATTTTAAAACTACAGGCACAAAGCTGTTTAATTTGTGAAAGTAATTTGTCTCATGAGAACTAGTAAACGCCTCGAGGGCTATGTAAATTCTAGGCACTACTCATCACTACTTTCCCATGGATTTCCTAATATCGAGTAATAAATTTAATTAATAAAAAATATTCCTTATCAAATATCCATATTTAATAAAGGATAAAAATTTATCAATATTTCATTAAATAATCAAATAAATTGAAATGTATAAAATATATTAAAAATGGTATACGGTTTTGGAAATAATATTTCCCATAAAAAAATATGTGGCTACTCTAAGAAAAATCAATGTCAAATGGTCATAGGATATATAATATTTCAAGGGGACTAAAAAGTATCATGGATGTTAATTTCAATACCATCCTTGGAAAAATCAACCCAAAAACACCCAAAAAAGGAATAAGTATGTAATCAACAAAACTTATCCTATGTAGATTAAAAATAAAAGTTTTTTGTTATATATCTATAAAAATAATAAAAATGAATTTTTACAAACATTCTTGAATAAAATATCTTTTTTATTTTTTTTATTTTTGGAAAAAACATTCTCTAAAAATCATATTAAAACATATTAATTAATAATTAAACATTTATACAAGACTAGGCTTTTTAAATTTAATTATAGCTTATAAATTTATATGTGTCGTGTGAGGGGAAAAAATATTATTTTTTCATTGTAAAAAGGATGCAAAAATGACTTTTTTGGAAAGTGACTAGTAGATTCCACTGAAACAAATACTAAAATAGTAAAAGGGTAAAAATGTATTTAATAAATCATTTTTAATGATTGAAAAAATTTAGAATTTGTTTTATAAAAATATGGGTTTTAGAATATAACTTGTTTAATTACTAAAGAGATGAATAATGTTGGTTTTTCAAAAAAATATTTTCTAAAACATTTTAATTACCAAAGAGTGAAAAATTTGTACTACTATATTATAAAGATATTGAATAAATAAAGGATTATAAAATGAATTAGTTTATTAAAAAATTATCAATGAATTTCACCTAATGGAGATTCCGAGGAAAAAAATCATGGAAAAATGGGATTGTAAAGTAAACCATTGAAAATACAAAAATATTGAAGTGAGAATTAGTGAATGCATAGATTATGTTTAACAACTATAAATCGACATATAAAAGTGGAAAGCCATCAATATACAATAAATTTCATTATACACATAGTCATATAATATTAAAAAATAAGATAGTATTATATCCCAATTGGGTTATGAGATTATTTTCCACTTTGTCACTTTTAAATCGAATCCCTTTCGATGAAATTATTTAAATTTAAATTCAATATATCATGAATAATGAATGAGTCATTATATAATATGAAAATTGGAAATATGTAAAACATATTTATGAAAATTGGTTCCCTAAAATAAAGTGATTATTTCATGATATTTTTAACAATCACAAAAGGACTTGAGATTACAAAGAAAATAAGTAAAAACTTTTTCATGGAAAACAATCATTAAATATTACAAAATGTCCCACACAACATAGAAACATTTGAATCATAATATAAATGATGTAATAATTTTATATGTAACTTATACTATCTTGAGAATAAATATATTAAGGAAATAACATGTCAACTAGATGTATATACATCATATAAAATAAACTATTTGAATAACAACAAATAAGTCTTAATAGAATGTATATTTAGATGATATCTGTTAACCTTCATTTACCTTTGTGTGGAAATAAATTAACATACTATATAACGGTTTTAAACATGTCAATATATTTTAAAATAACTATATTAATTCCAATGATATCATATACCATCTTCTTGTAACATATTATTACCCATTTGTTAATAATCTTTCTTTATTTTCAACATTTTATGGGCTAATGGCCCAATTTTTTGAGTATGTTCTGAATTTTTAATTGTTTTCATTTTCAAATATTACCTTATTTATTCATATATAAAATGTAAACAATGATTTATTTATCATATATATCCATTATATATTAATTTATAATAATCCATAAATTTTTGAGATATGAAATGAAATTCAACATTAATGGAGACCGTATTCCATACATACACATTAAAGAATACATTCATTTATTTTCTATATTAAAAGAAAAAAATTAAATGATATATATGTAGTTTATAAATATTTTATGTTATATTTTTACTGATAACTATATAGTTTTATTTTGTTCATCCTTCAAACATTTCATTATAGTGTGAACGAGTCACATCACTTTGAGGGGGAAATAATTCACCATTTCAAAATTGATGTTATCATATTCCCAAAAAATGGAGTTCATAAAAAATGAGTTATAAATAAATTAAGAAAATTATAAATTAGTTATAAATATTATATATTACATGGATAAAAAGTTTTTTCATCACAATAACCTACCATGAGAGTTGGTAATGGAAAAAAACAACATCATTTCATGAGGCGGTAGTTCACCGTGCACATAAAAGGTATTTTTGTTACCCATTATATGGAAATGTGTTTATGTTTAGGAATAAAACAAAAAATAAAAAAAAATATTATTTAAGATTATATTTTTGTAATATAAACATGTAATAAGATGAATTGAGACAGTATATAATGAAGTAAAACTAAAGAGCATGAGGAAGGATATTACCTCTTAATCGGGTAACTGCTTGTTGTTTGGACCAATGAGATTCCATGGATGGTTTTATGTACAAGGAGAGTAATCTATATATTTTGTACATATTTATATGATCTATATGGGTATATATATATATATATATTTAAATAGTGTCTTTAGAAGCGTGAGGAAGTCTGATGGTTGGGTGGCTTTTTATAGTGGAAGAAGAGTGTCACTCTTGTAAATTTTTTAAAAAGGAATTCCATCCACGTTTATTCCATTTAATGTGGCTCTAATTGTATGATAAATTTAATATAAAGGATTATAGGGTCAATATATAGACTTATAATGATTTTTTTAAAGATTTATAAGTCATTTTATCACATAAATTTATAGTTATTCCCCTATTAAGATATTTTTTCTGTTAATCATAATAATAAATTTTAACCACATTCACTAATATGTTATTGTAAAAAACTATAATTAAATAATTATTAATTATATTTAATTCATATTAAAAAATATGGAATCCCTATTTACAAATTATATTCTCATAAGTGGTAGAAAGTAAATTAAAATTACTCCTACAGAAGGGATGAAAATGCGTGTTTTTTAAAGTAAATTTGTTCAAAAGCTTTATATGATTTTACAGCCCATTCTATGTGAAATAAATTCCACTAAACTAAATATTATTAAAATATATAACCATAAAAATAATTAATCTTCTAAATCAATAAAAAATATAATTTTACCTTATAAAATAAATAGACGAAAAAGCTGTTTTTCGTTAAAATTCAGTTTTTCCATTATTTATCAAAAAATTAAAATTCCTAGAAAAGTAACGAAAATTCACCATAATTTAATTTTTTTGTTTTCATTTGAAATATTAATTTTATTTTTAAATATATTATTTATAAAATTTAACAAAATTGGCTTCAAAATAGGTTCTCTATTGATATGTGGTAAAAGTGTCTTATTAAAAATATAGGACTTTAGGTGTAATATAAGGTTAATTATTGTTGTATTCTCATAAAATATATTGGATGAATGTAAAAAATATTTAATTGAATATATAAAGGTTACTATATATTTCATTAATTTTTATTAGTATAATTTATTTGAGTAAAATAGAATTGTGAGAATAAGAATGGTTATCTATAAATACATTCCCTTTATATTCCATTGGTTCTTATATTCATTTTTAATTAATTAGGAAACAATTAATTCATTTCACGTTTTTTTAAACCATATATTTTCATAAGTTTGTATATATTATTCAAAAAAATCATTTAACAGATCGGTTTTATCATATTATATTATATAATAATATTTAAATAATATATTATTGTATGGTAAAACTCATTTTTGTGTGTAACACAAACCATTAAAGAAACTAGTTGTTGCAAGTGAGGTACTCAAACTCAATTTCACATGTATTTAAAGCAAAAAATTATATTTAATTTATTTATAATATTAAATATCATATACATTATCAAGATATTATATTCTCTTACGCGTTTGGTGTTGTGTACCAGAAACTCTATCGAATAAAATGTTACCAAATTCAATTTTCGGGCAGTTACATTCTAAGAAACATTATTAAAATGTCTCATTACAATTTAAAATTGATCATGGGGATAAATATGTTGATATTTTATATGTTTTGAAACCCACAACCCAAGAAGGGTTCTAATAGAATCCTCTTGAAAAGAATGAATGGGATGTAAATGATCTAATAGGGTAACATATAACTAGGTCTTTAAGTCAAAGAATTCGAATGTAGAGATACATACATGGAGGAAAATATTAAATTTTATATTTATTGATTCATGAAATCAATCACAAACAATTTAATTATCAATGGAATGATGAGGGCCACAAAGCCACAGGTTTGGGATAATTTATAATACCATCCATTCAACATAAATTAAGGTATTAGGACAACACGTTTTTGTTGATAATTTTCCTAATGTGGAGTAGTAATTTTACTTCCATAGAATATAAGGAAATATACAAACTTTATATAATTCTAGAAAAAATTTATTCCTTGTTTTTTTTCATTTATCCATTTTAATTCATCTATTAATTCATGAAACAAATATCCACAAATAAATAAACATGATTTTTGAAGTACTAAAATAAGCATTTAACGGATTGTAAAACCCCAAAAAGAGTGAAAGGTGGAACTACTTATAACTAAATATTCATTAATTCTGATATGATTATTATTTATTCATAAAAAGTAATACTATTTATTCATAATTAATATTTATTCATTATATTTTTCAACTAGAAACAATGAAATATTAACTAGGACATTGTGTAGGTTAGTGGTTGGTGTTAAACCCTTACCATCCTTTGGTCAGGGAGTCATATCCTAGGGCCCTTCTAGAAGTAAATGTTAGTAACTCAACATACATTTTGTCCTTTTCTATATCAATATTGATATAATTCATTTTACTTTTCCAAAAATTATGATGGAATTCCTTTAAATAAGGTTAACCACTAAATGGCATTTCATCTAAGGATTTTAATACAACCCCTGTAAATAAATACTTCATCCATTTATTTCTAACTAGTTCCTTACATGGAAAAGAGTTTATACTATAGGGGAGGTAATTTATTAAAACAAAAAAACATAATGTGAGTAACAATACTCATAGTGAGATAAATGTATAATAATTTATTGAATATATAAATCTTGACACATTATGTTTAATCTATGACACCTTATGTCAAACCAAGATCAATCATTGTCATTATCTATAAAAATAATTTATAATGTTTTGTAAAGAAAATTTTGAAATATCCTAATCATATCACCTGGTTCTAACAAACATAGTGCACAATAATGTTCATTGTCATGTGATAGGTTACACCGAGTCAGGCCCGAAGCAACTTGTCAGATTTTTTACCCATATGTGTGTCTCTTCCAGAACCACATAAACATTTAGTATCTTGATAGGGATGTATTCCTTGTAATACCAATAATATATCTAACCTTCCAATTTTCTAGGATTATAGTATATACATATCCTATGGTTAAGTTCCATAATCTATGTTTTAAACAATTTACTTCACAAGGTTTTCTACTAAACCTACTCTGACACCCACTATAGAAACCTGACCCCAATAGCCAAGAGCTGATGTGTAATACTATAACATGGTCATGATTTCATGGAATAAAATCCCTCTAGATCAAAGATTATAGTATTATTAGTAATCCAGATTTATACATGATTTTTGTACTACAAATGAATGCACTAATTACAATTTTTTTTCTTTTGAGGATAACAACAGAAATCCATTTTGTGTATCCTTGAATGTATTTCATAGTAAAATTCAAGGAATCCATGGTAAATTAAACCCAATAAGGGTGATTTCAAATGCTCAGTATTGGAAAAATATATGGGAATAAATAATGAATCATTGTGAATAGTCAATATGAAAAATTAATTTATGATAAAACATGCCATTAAAATTAACAGACAAGGAAAAGATAATATAGAAGTATAAGAAAATAAAATACATTTCATATAATAAATGAACTGATAACTAAAGGAATTCATATACATGTCGAAAGAAAATAACATAGATAAATAATAAATGAATTAAAATTAAGGCAATTCTTAATTGTTGGATGAAATCTATTTGGAACATCAAAACTTATATGGTGAAGATCTATCCTTAAGAGTGTTTAAAATATTTATCAGAACCCTATTTGAATAAGGAAACTAATTTTTCTCATGATATCTTGTTAATTCATCAAGGGATTGTACAATGTCAATACCCCACCTATCACTTCATGTCCAAAGCATTGCTAATTTCTAATAATCAATTTATTTAAAAAAATATGCCTTATCAAATATCCATATTTAATAAAGGATGCATAATTATAAATATTTCCCGAAATAATCATATAATATTCAAATTAATAATAACACATAAAATGGTTTATGGTTATGTAAATTATCATATCCATGAAAAATTATATGGATATTTTGTTTAAATTCAATGTCAAATGAATATATGGAATTGAATGTTTTATGGGGAAAAAATGGAATGAATGAAGTGAATGTCAATTGTAACGATGGAGAAATCAATCACAATACATACATATTCGGAATAAGGATGGTATCAATGAAACATAACACAAGTGGAGTAAAAATAAAGAGGTTTTATGTTAATTAATTGAAATAGTGTAATTTTTTTTAAATACATTATTCAGAAAGATGTTCATTTTTTTGAAAAAACCTTCAGAAAAAAACATTTTATTTGAAAATTAAATTTGAAAACATTATATTTCGCAATTATATTTTTAAAAATGAAAAGAAATATTCAATGAATTTATTTTGGTTAAATCAATACATGATGTATGATGTGTATAGAACATTCCTTTTTTCATGTTAAAAAGGATAAAAATTTCCTTATTCGGAATGTGACAAGAAGATTCCTTTGAAAAAATTGGTAAAAATGAAAATGGGTAAAAAAAATATTAAATTATTTTGTAATGGTTACATTTATATTATAAAACTTTTTTTTAAATTAATTATTTTATATGAAAATATTTTCTCTAACTAAATAGATAAATATAGTCATGTTTTTTTAAAAACATTTTCTAAATCATTTTATGTACCAAGTAGTAGAAAACTGGTGCTAATATTTAAAAATGGTCATGAAAAAATAATTGTGAATAAAATGAAAGTGCTTGTAATACAATGATCAAATAAATTCCCCTACTATAAATTAATGTGTAATAAATCTGAAAAAATGAGAATGTAATGTAAACCCTTGAATTTATTAAAACATTGAAGTGATAATCAATCAATGAGTAGATTATGGGTATCAAATGTAAATCCGCCAGAAGATATGGAAATAACTTAAATAGATAATTAAAGTAATTAGAAAAATAATAATAAAAAATTTATGATAATGGGGTAGTAGTATAACCCAATTACGTTATGAAATTATCTTCCACTTGGTAACTTTTTTCTCAAATCATGTTTGATGAAATAATTCATATTATATCTCAAAATGTCATAAAGAATGAATGAATCAAGATATTTAATGAAAAAGTGGAAGTATGTACACCAAATATAAGAAACTACGTTAAAAAATAATATAATTGTTTCAATATAATGATTATAATCACTAAAGGAGGTGAGATTTCAATGATAATCAATGAAAATATTTTGAAGGAGAATAATCGTTAAACATTCCAAACTGTCACATACTGCTTTGAAAATTTTGAATCACAATCTACATGACGGAATAACATTAAATTAAACTTTTAATATATGTATAATATAGATATTAATGATATAATCGGTCAAAATCCTGTATATATACCATATAAAATAAAAAAGGTGCATAATTACAAAAATGCCTCATTGGAATATAAATTCAGATGAAATCAATTCACTAGAAATTAATTTCATGTGAAAATCCACTAAATTATGTTACAAAAGTTTTATATATATATGTAACTAATTCAATAGTAATATTCATACATATTATATCATACATAATATTTTTATAATATCTAATTACTAGTTTGTTAAAAATAATTAATTGTTTTCACTGTTTTTTGTGTTAATTGCTTAGTTTTATGATAATGTTTTGACTTTTTTACTTGTTGGTATTATTATTTAGATCATGGTTTCATCATCGACATAATATTAAACATGATTTATTTATTATATTTATATATTATATATGTATTTATATTAATCCATAATTTTTTGAGATAAGAAATGGAAGTCACCGTTCATGGAGACGATAGGCCATATGTACTCATGAACACTACATACATTTCATTTTCGTATTAAAATAATGAAAAGTAATTGATATATATGTATATAATAATTCCATTATAATATATATGTAATTTATTTTATATAGTTTTATTAAAACTATAATTTATACATTTCATGTATAGTGTGATCGTGTCACATCTCTTTGGGGGGGAAGTAATCCCGACAGACGCATACACTATTATCATATTTCTACAAAGTGGAGTTAAAAAGGTATGTGTTATAAAAGTATTAATGTAAGATTATTTTATTATAAATATCTTATATGACAAATATATATATTAATTCCATCACAATATCAAAACCATGAGATGTGGTAAAGGAAAAAACGACAACTTCATTACGAGAGGTGGTAGATGACCATACACAAAAATGGTAAGTTCTTTACCTATTAAATTGATGTATGTGTATGTGTAAGTAGATTAAATACCATGAATAAAATCATATTATATTTATTATACTGGTGTTTTTATAAAATCATATAATTTTAATAATTAAAATAGTGAAGAATGAATTACAACTAATGATCTTGAGGAAGAATGCCACCTCTTAATCATGTAACGCCTTTTGGTTTGACACAAACTGATTCCTTTGATGGATTTATGAATATTTCTTGGCTTATATATTTAGGGTATGGATTTTTCGGATCTATTTTGGATGATCTTGGTCGAGTTAATGTGGCATGTGAGGTGTGAATAAGTGGGAGCGTTGAGCGCCTTCTTAAAGTGGAGGAGGAGTGACACTCTTGTAAATATTGGGAAGGGGAATCTCAACCATATTTTCAATTATAATGGATCCAATAATAGAATAGATTCTATCAAAGTTAGGATAGGTTTGAAATATTTCCATCAAATACATTTTTTGACAAATTTCAAGGTTAACAGATCCCTTACTTTTAAGGATTAGTCCCTTGTTAAGATAATTTTTCTCTTAATTATTGTAATTAATTTTAATCACATTGACTAATTTTTTAAAAAAAACCTTATTTGAAATTATTATTAATTATTAAATATTATGTTTCCCAACATTAAATCCATTTTTATAAATTCCAATCACTGATGTTCCAGAAATAAAATCAAAATTAATCCCATAGAGGGGATAACAGTGTGGGGGTTTTTGAAGTAAAAATTATCAACAATTTGAAAAGTTTTTATATCAAATTTAGGACTGATATTTTTTAAAATGACCTAAATTTTATTAGATTATATGAAATTTATCTAATTATTCCATAAAACCAATAAAAATATAAATTATCATTAAAAAAATTATATGAAAACGATGTTTTGGGTTAAATATCAGTATTTTTCAACATTAATTAAAAAGATAAAATTCATAGATTAATACAAACAATTTCCCATAACCTAATTATTATGTTTCTATTTCAAATAATTAGTTTATTTTTATGTATATAATTCATAATAATTCTGAAAAAATGGATTTAAAATTGGTTCTCTATTAAAAGGTAGTAAATGTACCTTAATAAAATTTCAGTTTTTTATATGTAATTTGGGTTTTTTGTTAATTTATTATTATAAAATCAATTGGATTAATGTTGAAAATATTTTTTATTACATAAATATTTCATTAATATCATTTACTAATTTTAATTAATTTAATACATTTGGATAAAATAGTTTAGTGATCATAAGAATAGTTTTATAAAAAAACATTCCGTTTATATTCTATTGGTTCTTGAATTCATTTATAATTGATTAGTCCCCAATGAATTCATTTCAAATTTTTGTATACCATATATTTTCATATGTTAGTTATTCTTATTTATAACCACTAATTTAATGAATATGTTATATCTTATTATATTAAATGATAATATTTTAATAATATATTATTATTCAGTGAAAATTGGTCTGGCGTGTATCCCAAGCCATTGAAGAAACATAAAATTGTATTTGATGTATTGTATCTCAGTGTAACATGAATTGAAAAAATTAGATTATATTGAATTTATTTAAAATATTAAATATTTTATAAATTTTCATGATATTATTTTCCCTTATGATCGTGGTGTTACATATCATACATGATATCCAATACAATGTTAACACATTCAATCCTCAGGGTATTAAATGCAGTGAGGTGGAAACCAAAAAATGAAAATTTATGAACCGATAGGAATATACATTTGATAGTAAAATAATAGTGGGAAAATATAGTGTGGGTCAGAGTAAAGTACTCAATAGGGGGTAGGGTGAATGGATTATCTATAAAAATATTGGTTTAAAAAGTATTTTGAAAAAAGTTCCCAATAAATTTAAATACCGCTCTGTTAATCAAAGTAAAATAGTTATGAAGGTTTGACTATTTAAATAACTTCTTATAAGATTAATTAATTCTTATTAATCATAATATTAGTTATTAAAATTAGTTTTGAAGCTATTCTAAAAATTCAAAACAATTATAACTTCTTTTCATGATTAACTATTAATATAAATTAAGTTATTTTTGAATTAAATACTAAAACAGAGAAACATAAAATAAATTTCACAATAGATATAAAAGAAATGGCTTAGTCTCAAGATAAGACCTAATACTCTCCACTAGGTGATCACCATCCACCAAGTAGTTTATGTAAATAAACTAGATCCACACCCTGGTTCTGGGTTAAAAACAGTGCCCAAGACTGTCCAGGTCACACGTCCACTTCCACAATTCATAGTGGGTATAAACTAACAGGTCACACAAGGACCTATTCCACACTTATTCATTGGAATAAACATGTGTAAAAAGATGTATGAGATGATATATCTTATATCCTTCAGTTTAACGTAGGTTACAATACGTGTTTTTATACCGGCACACACACTAATCTAAAGATAAAAGTAATACACAACAGAGAAAAATGATTAGTTATGGTTAGAAGTTCTTTGACTGTTTTTTTATTAAGGTCTGGATAGCTAGGATGAAGTAGTTGTAGAAATCAAGTCCTCTTGTGGAAAATAGAGTATCGAAAGTCAGATTGATCTCACTTGTGTTCTTCTTGGTGCTAATAGTGATAAAAATGATCTCGACTCTAATATTCTTGTATACTACTTGTTTTTTTAGAAGTGTCGAGTTTCATGAGTCATTTATTCTTTCAATAATGCTCGGTATTCTTCATTATTGTGCCCACATTTAATTCTATATCGTCACTACTTTCACCCAATTTTCTTCTAGACACATTGTTTTTTCTAATCATAGAATGCATGAGTTGGAGCCAACATGATGCACTTATTCTGCATCTCGTACCTCATACTGTCAGGTGACATGTCTACAATGAAACATGAATTATTTCAGTTCTTTTCAAAACATCAAATATGATTGTTAGAAATTAAATTGAAACACAATGAAACAGATTTAGAAATGATGCCATAGTTTTCCTAGAAATGATGTCTTCGGGAAGTGGTTTCATCTTGAAACAATGTCTCATTGTTTTCCTTTGAGTGGTGAGACAGTTAGGATGAAATAATTGTATAGAGATCATGAAATGGTAGAATATATGCAGTGTTTCATCACAATGTATGATCACAATGTCTGGATGGTTACGATTTTTGGGTCATGTTTTCTTGGTCATGGTGTCTTGATGGCCACGATTTCTAGATGGTCACGGTGTATGGATTGTCACGGTGTCTGGGTAACGGTGTCTAGATGGTCCCGTCGTCTGGATGGTCATGATTTCTGGATGGTCACGGTGTCTAGATGGTCATTATGTCAGGGTCATGGTGTCTGGTCACGGTGTCTTGGTCGTTTTCTAGAAAAACATAATAGGTGGTAGACCACGGTAGTTCATACTTAGCCAAATATCTATATATAGACTTAAATAGTGATATTCATAGAATGGATTAGACTTAATCATTTATCAAGGAAATCCATTATTACACAGACTCAAAATAGTTTATAAACATTAAACATAACACTTTATATCTTTGATATGTTTATTTAATGGATAAAAAACGAATCATCTATTCGCACGAATTTAGATAGATTAAATAGGATTTTAAAGAATTATAGAATGTATAAGATTTGTGATCATTATTACATGATTAACAGATGTGGAGTCCAATAATCCCCCTCTTTTTACGATTACAAATAATGTGAGTAAGAGATTTATTCTTAGGTAATTTGTCTCTTCATTAATGTGAATATAGAATACATATTTCTCCCCCTTTAGATATTATCAAAAAGAGTGAAAAAAATAAATAAAAGAATAGATATGAGGATTTCATAATGCATTAGGTTAAATGTGTCTTTAGAAAAATTGATTAACAAGAAATAAAGTAATCATCCCTATCAAAAGATAGTAGTCACTATTCTTCAACACCGGGTTGTATTCTCATTTCCCTAGATAGTAGCATCAGAAGAAGAAACTAGAGGAGGAGAGGTAGAAGTGGAAGAAGGGAGTGAACCCGTGGTCAGAGAAGGTAACATGAGTCCTTCCAAAAAAGAAGTGGCCAAGATAGGTGTAGTGAAAGACTGAGGGAAATATTGAACAATGATAACATGGCCGATCTGACTAATATCCTGAGAGACAAACATAGATGTAGAGGCAAGGATACAGGATGAGAAGTTAGGGATACCAGATCTCAGGGGTGCAGCTATAGGAGTGACAATGGATGTACTCTAGACATGAAGATAAGGCCTCAAAAGCTTGATGAAATCAGCAATGATTTCTCCACCATACGTCAGGGCTTTCTCAATGTTGTACTTGTTCACCATAAACATATCCAACAAAGAAGTGAAGTCTTTGACCTTTTGGACTTGGGTTTTGAATGCTTGAGTAATAGGAGGAATTATCAGATTCTCTACAAGGTACATAAAGTTGTTGGTCATGTCATGCTTTGAGAAGATCCTATGGACGTAGAAGTCCACCTTCTTATAATTTTTTTTGAGAATAAATGGAAATCTTGGAATGAATTATCACCAAATAAAGTACTTTATCACTATTCCTAACAACATCAGATATATACTCTTTATCAGAACCACTAAGCAGAGCCTGAATTTCTTCTTTTACAACCATTGTGATCATATAACTATCTAATGATAGTTGAGATGATTTCCAAAAGTATGAGAAGCAGTAACAACTGATATAAGGTATTTCCATTGATTTATAACTTTCTATACAAAACCCTTATAATCATCATTTATGTTGTTAAGTACAATAACAAGCTCACACATTTATTAAACAATATTCTTGTTTCTTGAAGCTACATTGTCATACAAAGAGGTTATATTAGGTTGAATTAGTGAAGCTAATTACTGTGGAATTTGACTAACAACATCCTCAACAAGATAAGAAATAGGTTATGGGATTGATGACATCACTATCTACATATCTTCAATCTATCTCTGAGAGTTTTTACTTCATCACTTAGCTATTTGTTCTCAACTCCGAATTAATGAATCTCATGAAGAATCTTAGGCTGAATCTTCCATATTATCTATTTCAACAAAATGGAAACATCTTTTTCACTTAAATTAGTTACATGAGTCATTTTAATATTCATGTTTTTTTAAACTCTAGCTAATAGGGTAGCTTCAAATTGTTTCAGATCATCATTATTCACAATGTTTGTATGTTCTTGTGATGATTCAGGGAGAGAAACTAAGACAAACTCAGGATCTTTGGTAGAGATAGCATAAGGAGAAGATGCTAGTTTCAATTGAAACATAGTATATGTATCAATTCCTTTAACTAAGACTTCTTAGGAATCATTCAAATCAAAATAACTTGGGAATTTATACGATTTATCCACTAATATTGGGTCAAACAGATTTCGTTACATCAACATGTTCTGTAATCGGAGGCTGCTCCCCCTCACCTGGTACCTCTTTCTAAAGACTGAGAGATTTAGATCCTTAATCTACATCAAAAATATAACAACCCACACTTTACATACATTGTTAATACTTCAAAATTGAAGCACACTTATTACAACATATGACAAAACCACAAAGGACCGTATAGGTATAGTGTCTTTAGAAACTGGGAAACATAAACAACTGGTTCATAAATCTTCTACAGTGTCTCCCATTTATTTCATCATATCTAGGGTCCCTTTTAGCATATTCTACTTAATATCCATCTTCCTGACCTGGGGAAAAGAAAACATAAAAGGGTGAGCTCAAATGCTCAGCAAGGACAAATAAAGGAAATAAAAATCATATCATATCTTTATCAAAACCTGCAAAAGAGATCATAATATCTTAACATGGAATAAATCATAGAAGTGAAAATGAGATCCCCATAATCATAACATAAAACTTGAAACTTTGTGTCATGCACACATAATAATGGAAAATCATTTCTTGTTAGTCATGACTCATTGCCAAGACTATCTTAGTGGACAAAGTCCCTTTCTGAACCGAGTTCACTCCTCGTTTCAGTCCTGTATCACTGAACCGAAATAACCTTCCGTTCCAGCCATGTCTATCTCATGAGATATAAAATCATTACCCAATGCATTGGAGGGAGATATAGGTCCCACCCATCTTATAATGAATCCTTTCTTATGTGTGCCACATAATCATAAAACATACATCATCGCATAACACATATAACAAAAATGGGATTCTTGAAACATCATGACATCATAAATCAATTCATATATGATAAAGGAATTCATAAACATAATTCCATCACAACATAGTCAAACCAATGTAAAAATATGGATAGAAACAGAACCCTTTATTATCTTAGATGGAAAATAATTTTGATAAAACACTTGAATTGAATTCTTGAGGAAAATATCCTTTCTTCTTCAAAAACATTTTTCCTTTCATAACATGTCATACAACTTTAAAATAAAAGAAGTTGATTAAAAATAAACTTGAAAACTTGTAAAGGAAGCTTCTTTGAAGTAATGTTTTAAAAATCCATTCATGCCGTATAAGTTAAAAAAACATTCTTCGTACTTTTGTCGCAAAAGTCAAAAAGTACCTCGTACGGAAAAACGACAAAAGATTCCTTTAATATTCTTTACTAAAAACTCACCTAAGGGTAAAATTGGATTTAAACTATTTCAAGTGGATGGAAACAATATTACATATTGAGGTAACATGGATGTGGATGATAAAATACACCCCAGTAAATACTTACGAATAAACAATCTCGGATAAAAATGAGATTGTGATATTTCCCTTACCTTAGGTCCAATTTGCTTTGTTCGTGTCCGAAGCTCCTGTATAATGGTTTAAATAATGTTATTGACTTATTCCAGAATCATACATATTGATATGAGATCATATATGGTCATATTATTAACTTCTTGTTAGTAATATTTCATTGTTACTTGTTACTCGGGTCTTTATAACTTTTTGTTCTTATGCGTGTTTTGTTGAATAAATTCTTATTCTTATCTTCAGGTTATAGATAATTCATTTCCAGAATGGTATTAGTGTAGTATATACCATATTCATTCATTCCATTCATTTATATAATCATTATGAAATGAAGATCATGTAGAACGAATTGCATCACATCGTGGAGACGGTATTCCGTACGTACGCACGAGTGATGATATCGTTCCTATGATCGTGGAATTGTATTAGATTATATATATATATATTATTTAAGTATCAATATTACTTAATAATAATCATATATAGTTACTCATTACGCCATTATACCCATCCTTGTAAGGTGATGGTGGAAAATAGATTACACCACGGCGTGGAGACGGTATTCCGTTCGTACGCACGCGCGGTGATTTCATTTTTCCGTAGGATGGATAGAAGGTGAATTAGGGTTGTTTCATATTTATAATAACATATCAGTATGTAAGTAATACTTATGTTATTACTTTATCATGAAACAACTAAAGAAGAAGAAGTTGAAGAAGAAAGAAATTGAAAAGATCGGTAATGGATATTACCTCTTCTTTGGAACGCCTCTTTGAATCCTCCACTTAAGGAACTATGATTGGTCTTTGGAGAAGACCAGGACCTCTAGGATTATTCTAGGGAAGTGAAGAAGAGAAAATGTCAGGGGTTGGCCGAGCTTGAGTGCTCAAATTGGTGTGAGGAGGAGGGGGAGGAGGTGCCCTTTTTTAAGGGAGGAGAGGGGCACCTTAGGAATATCTCAAAATATTATTTTATATTAAAGTCAAAATCGGTTTATAATGGTTCCAAAGGGTCTTATTTCGAAGCTAAAGTGGGGATGGGTCGAAATCCTATCAACCAATAGGATTTAGACAAGTTTATGGTATTATTTTAACCTTATCAATTAGATTTAACTCTAAGTTAATTAATTTAACTTTTACCGTGTCTTTTTGTTTTCTTTAACTATATGGTTAATAAACTTACTATAACATGCCAAACGAACCCCAAATTGTCTATTATTAATATATATATCCTTATCTAAGTCATTTGGCCGAACCTTAGATTTTTAGGAATAAAATAACAATTAATAATATAATATTTGATTTATAAACTATTTTGTGTCAATTTTGACACTATTTGATATATGATTTTTGTGAAAGTAATAACAGAATTAAATGTTCAAACCAAGTTGATTAAATCAACAATAATATATCATAGTAACCTAGAAAATTAGTGGAATTCATAAAAAGTCTCAAATTACATTTATTTTGGTATTTATATTATCAATTTTGTCAATATTTCATTAATAAGATAATTACTGCATCATCTTTGTGTCATAAATAAATTAAATTATTTGATGTCTAAAAATTACAAATAAAATACCATCATGTAGGAAATCTTTTTATCTTTCTAATGAATATTTACAATCGAATTTATCTTTTGTATAACCCCATATTAAAAATGATTTACTTATTAAATATTGATTTTAACTATTTTAACCCTTCTTTAAATAAATTAATAATAAATGTCCTAATCTAATCCAAGTGGGCCTAAATGGTCATATTTTATTCCTAAGTTTGTTTTTGGTCGAATTACACTTGTCAAATAGAATTAGGACATGTGTTAGGGTAATATTAATATCATATTTACCCTTAGTTACCCTATTTACTATTAACCGCGGTAAAAATAGTAAAAAGTTACTATTCACCAAAAAATTATTTTTATCTCATTGAACCAAATTTTACTTACTGACATCAACCGTGTCTGTCGGATTTTTGAAATTCCATTCACAGAAGCGGTAAAATTATGTTTTATGCAAAATTCAGTTTTTAACCTACCACTTAGTGGTTTCACTATTCATCAAAAATTGAAAGTTTTCAGAAAAATACCAAAATTTCACCCTAGGCTAATTTCGATATTATGAGTCCAAAAATGAAGTCCATTTTGAAAAATAAAATTTATAAAATTTCAAAAAGTGGTTATTACTATTCATAACGGCTAGTTTTAATAGCATATTGTTGTTTAGTGAAACTCGGTATAGCGTACGACGCAAGCTATCGAGGAAGGTCCCGATTGCGTGTAAAGCAAGCCAAGCAAGTGTTGTGTAGAAAAAGATTCCTTTGATGATTTATATAACATAAAAGTCTCGGGTGTTACATTCTACCCCCCTTAAAAAGAATTTCGCCCTCGAAATTCGTCATTTTGTAACAAACAAATGAGGATACTTCTCCCTCATCATATCCTCAAGCTCCCATGTAGCTTCTTCAAGTTGGTGGTTCCTCCATAAAACTTTCACCAAGAGAGTGGTCTTGTTTCGTAGGGCTTTTTCGCTACGATCCAGAATCTCTATCGGCTGTTCTTTATAAGAAAGATCTTGCTCCAGCGGTACAACTTCTGAGCTGAGTACATGTGAAGGATCTGGTATGTACTTTCTCAGGAGAGATACGTGGAACACATCGTGAACTTGAGAGAGATTCGGTGGAAGCGCCAATCGGTAAGCTACCTTCCCAACACGATCCAGTATTTCAAAAGGACCGATATATCTAGGGCTCAACTTCCTCTTCTTTCCAAATCTCATAACCCTCTTCCAGGGAGATATTCGTAAGAACACTTTATCGCCCACTTCAAACTCTAGGTCTTTTCTTCGGTTGTCGGCATAACTTTTCTGTCGACTCTGAGCTGCTCTTATGTGTTGTTGAATAGATCTAACCTTTTCTGCCATTTCATCAACGAGATCAGGTCCTAATAGCTTTCTTTCCCCAACTTCATCCCAGCAAGTTGGAGTCCTGCATTTCCTTCCATAGAGAGATTCATAAGGAGCCATCTGAATACTGGAGTGAAAGCTATTATTATAAGAAAATTCCACCAAAGGTAGGGGTTGATCCCAACTTCCTTTGAAATCCATAGAGCAAGCTCTCAACATATCTTCTAGGGTTTGAATTGTTCTCTCAGACTGACCGTCTGTCTGGGGATGATAAGCAGTGCTGAAACTCAACTCTGTATCCAGAGTATGCTGAAGACGTCGCCAGAACTTCGAGGTAAATCTCGGATCTCGATCAGATATAATAGAAAGTGGTACTCCATGCAATCTTACCACTTCCTTTACATATATCCTGGCAAGCTGATCTAGAGAGAAATCCTCTCTAATAGCAATGAAGTGTGCAGACTTTGTAAGACGATCAACTATGACCCAGACATCATTATTGCCTTTGGATGTTTTAGGAAGTCCTGTGACAAAGTCCATAGTGATGTTTTCCCATTTCCATTCGGGTATGGGTAATGGTTGTAACATCCCCTTAGACTTTTGTCTCTCAGCATTAACTTGTTGACAAACCAAGCATCGAGAGACATATTCAGCAACATCTCTTTTCATGCCATCCCACCAGAAGTACTCTTTCAGGTCCCTATACATCTTCGTGCTTCCAGGATGAATAGAGAATGAAGAACTATGAGCCTCATCCAGCAGCTCCTTCTTTAATTCGGGGATGGGAGGAATGAAAACCCGATTCCTGAACTTTATTATCCCATCACAATCAAGGTTGAATTCAGGAACCTTTCTCACCTTCTTTTGTAACTCGACATCTTCTTTCTGTGCCTCTTTAATCTTCACATGTATAGATGGTTGAACATTCAATTGAGAAAGATAAGATTTTCCCCCTTCCATTATAATTCCAAGATCCATCCTTTGTAAATCCATAAATATTGGATCTTTTGTGATCCTCATCATGGATAAACTAGCATGGTCTTGTCGACTTAATGCATCTGCCACCTTGTTTGCTTTCCCAGGGTGGTAATGGATTGAGCAGTCATAATCCTTAATCAGCTCCAACCATCTTCTTTGACTCATATTCAACTCCTTTTGTGTGAAAATATACTTTAAACTTTTATGATCAGTATAAATATCACACCTTTCACCATAAAGGTAATGCCTCCAAATCTTTAATGCAAAGATTACCGCAGCCAACTCCAAATCATGTGTTGGGTAATTTTGCTCATGGATTTTCAACTGTCATGAGGCATAAGCTATCACCAGATCATTTTGCATAAGAACACACCCCAATCCCTTCTTGGATGCATCACTGTAGATCACAAACCTTTCTCCACTACAAGGCAGTGTGAGCACAGGTGCACTGGATAACCTTCTTTTCAACTCCTTGAAATTCTATTCACATTCCTCTGTCCAGACAAACTTAACTCCCTTCCGAGTCAACTTGGTGATTGGATTAGATAATCGTGAAAAATCTTTTACAAAACGTCGATAATATCCAGCCAAACCAAGAAAACTTCGGATCTCAGTTACTGTTGTTGGTCTTGACCATCTTTCGATAACCTCTGTTTTTGCTGGATCCACAGATATCCCCTCTTTTGAGATTATATGACCCAAAAATGCAACTTTTTGAAGCCAAAATTCACACTTGGTAAATTTGGCATAAAGCTTCTCCTTTCTCAGGGTCTTCAATATAATTCTCAAGTGATCTTCATGCTCTTCCTTTCTCTTTGAATAGACAAGAATATCGTCTATAAAGACTACCACAATTTGATCAAGATAGTCTCTAAAGACTCTATTCATTAGATCCATGAAGATAGCAGGGGCATTAGTAAGACCAAATGGCATCACTATAAATTCATAGTGTCCATACCTTGTACGGAAAGCCGTCTTTGTTATATCCCCCCCTTTGACCCTTAATTGATGATACCCTGAACGAAGATCAATCTTGGAAAAGTATTGAGCTCCGCGTAGTTGGTCAAATAAGTCATCAATGCGTGGGAGAGGATATTTGTTCTTGATAGTGATCTTGTTAAGTTCTCGATAATCAATGCAAAGTCTCATTGATCCATCTTTCTTCTTAACAAATAGAACAGGTTCTCCCCAAGGTGACGCACTAGGGCGTATGAATCCCTTATCAAGATTCTCTTGGAGTTGCTTCTTCAATTCCTGCAACTCAATTGGGGCCATTCTATAAGGTGTCTTTGAAATAGGCAAAGCACCAGGTACGAGTTCTATTGAAAACTCAACTTCACGATTTGGTGGAAGACCCGGAAATTCCTCCGGAAAGACATCATCAAACTCCCGTACAATGGGCATATTCTTAATCGTGAGTTTCTCACCAACCATTTGAGATAAATAACCTTCATTTAGTGGAATCAATACCCATAAGATGGAAGAAATTTCCACTGGAAGGTTATGTTCATCCTTGCATTGGTATACGATCGTAGATTGATCTGGAATATGAAATGTGACTTCCCTTATTTGGAAATCGATATGAGCTCCATGTAGAGAAAGCCAATCCATGCCATGAATCACATCAAATTCCACTAAGGGAAGGATTACAAGATTTTCAGGAAGCACTTTCCCACAAACTTCGATCGGAGAAGAATTATAAACTTTTGATGTGATTGATGTGCCATTAGGTGTTGTCACAGCTAACTCAACATCTAATTGTTGAGGTAATACGGTGATACCCTTAGAAAATTTTTCAGAATTAAAAGAGTGGGTGGATCCAGAATCAAATAAAACATTTGATACTTTAGAGTGGATGGTAAGTGTACCTTTCACCACATCGTTATCGTACTCCACATCGCTGATAGAAATTGCATGTGACTTTCCTTTGTCTTTAGCCTTAAGAGTTTGTTGACGTCGACCATCATCATCAACCCTTGGATTTGGGCATTGATTGGCATAATGCCCCATCTCCTTACACTTGAAACATTGAAGTGTAGTAGGTTCATTCTGTGTATCCCTTCCTTTGTTTGCATCATTAGACATCTTCTTCCCATTATCGCGGCATTCAAATGCCCGATGACCTTCCTTTCCACATTTAAAACATTTACTTGTCCCTTTAAGACAACTCCCTCCATGTTTCTTTCCACACTTTGAGCATAAGGGAAAGTTCATCTTCTTTTCCGTGTGCTCTTTAGATTTTTCTTTGAATTCCATCTTCCTCTTCTTATCAAACCCATGTGACTGATGGGTTACTCCAATCTCCATCTCGACTTTGAGAGCACATCGAACGATTTCTTCGTAGCTATTGAAGTCCCTTATGGCTAACGCCCTTCGAAGACTTGGTTTTAAGCCACTAAAGAATCGATCGATCTTACTCTCAGGTTGGATAATAATACCAGAAGCGTACCTTGCAAGTCTTGTAAAATTTGCTTCATAGGTACTAACAGATTCATCATCCCTTTGCTTCAGTTCAAGGAACTCTTTCTCCATCTTTGTTCGGAGAATACGATGGAAGTACTTATTGAAAAATAAGTTCTTGAACTCGTCCCATTCCATAGACTCAATTTCATCCCTTTGCATCGTATTCTTAACAAGATTCCACCATTGATCAACATCTCCTTCCAAACCATACACTGCTAGGATGACTTTATCATGCTCAGAACATTGAAGAACTGAAAATATCTTTTCAGTAGTACTAATCCATTGTTCAGCAACTAATGGATCAGTAGACCCGCTGAAAGAAGGTGGACGCTGCCTCATGAAGAATTCAACAGAATGTTGCTCCCTCCTTTGCTCGTTTGGAAATCCTGCATGATTCATAGCTTGAGAAAGTTGTGTGAGCATGGCTACAAGATTTTGCATTCCAGCTCCCATATCGTTTGTTTGCTCAGGGGGACAATCATTGCATTGCCCATCACATTCCGCATTAACACGGTTCCTTCGGGTTCCAGCCATTGACTAAAACCAAGAAGAATAGTGTGATCAACACTAATTATAATAGCAAACCACATAATTCAAGAATAAAATTTTCATGCTTAAGGTCTTATCCTAGGTTATTCAATGCCATTTCTAAAACACTAAGATTGTGTTCTATTCTTAGACTTATCCTTAGGGTTCTTACTAAGGTTTTCACATCCTAGTTTCCAAAGGTTGACTATACCTTTCCTCTGATACCAACTATAACAACCCACACTTTACATACATTGTTAATACTTCAAAATTGAAGCACACTTATTACAACATATGACAAAACCACAAAGGACCGTATAGGTATAGTGTCTTTAGAAACTGGGAAACATAAACAACTGGTTCATAAATCTTGTACAGTGTCTCCCATTTATTTCATCATATCTAGGGTCCCTTTTAGCATATTCTACTTAATATCCATCTTCCTGACCTGGGGAAAAGAAAACATAAAAGGGTGAGCTCAAATTCTCAGCAAGGGAAAATAAAGGAAATAAAAATCATATCATATCTTTATCAAAACCTGCAAAAGAGATCATAATATCTTAACATGGAATAAATCATAGAAGTGAAAATGAGATCCCCATAATCATAACATAAAACTTGAAACTTTGTGGCATGCACACATAATCATGGAAAATCATTTCTTGTTAGTCATGACTCATTGCCAAGACTATCTTAGTGGACAAAGTCCCTTTCTGAACCGAGTTCACTCCTCGTTTCAGTCCTGTATCACTGAACCGAAATAACCTTCCGTTCCAGCCATGTCTATCTCATGAGATATAAAATCATTACCCAATGCATTGGAGGGAGATATAGGTCCCACCCATCTTATAATGAATCCTTTCTTATGTGTGCCACATAATCATAAAACATACATCATCGCATAACACATATAACAAAAATGGGATTCTTGAAACATCATGACATCATAAATCAATTCATATATGATAAAGGAATTCATAAACATAATTCCATCACAACATAGTCAAACCAATGTAAAAATATGGATAGAAACAGAACCCTTTATTATCTTAGATGGAAAATAATTTTGATAAAACACTTGAATTGAATTCTTGAGGAAAATATCCTTTCTTCTTCAAAAACATTTTTCCTTTCATAACATGTCATACAACTTCAAAATAAAAGAAGTTGATTAAAAATAAACTTGAAAAATTGTAAAGGAAGCTTCTTTGAAGTAATGTTTTAAAAATCCATTCATGCCGTATAAGTTAAAAAAAACATTCTTCGTACTTTTGTCGGAAAAGTCAAAAAGTACCTCGTACGGAAAAACGACAAAAGATTCCTTTCATATTCTTTACTAAAAACCAACCTAAGGGTAAAATTGGTTTTAAACTATTTCAAGTGGATGGAAACAATATTACATATTGAGGGAACATGGATGTGGATGATAAAATACACCCCAGTAAATACTTACGAATAAACAATCTCGGATAAAAATGAGATTGTGATATTTCCCTTACCTTAGGTCCAATTTGATTTGTTCGTGTCCGAAGATCCTGTATAATGGTTTAAATAATGTTATTGACTTATTCCAGAATCATACATATTGATATGAGATCATATATGGTCATATTATTAACTTCCTGTTAGTAATATTTCATTGTTACTTGTTACTCGGGTCTTTATAACTTTTTGTTCTTATGCGTGTTTTGTTGAATAAATTCTTATTCTTATCTTTAGGTTATAGATAATTCATTTCCAGAATGGTATTAGTGTAGTATATACCATATTCATTCATTAAATTCATTTATATAATCATTATGAAATGAAGATCATGTAGAACGAATCGCATCACATCGTGGAGACGGTATTCCGTACGTACGCACGAGTGATGATATCGTTCCTATGATCGTGGAATTGTATTAGAGTATATATATATATTATTTCAGTATCAATATTAATTAATAATAATCATATATAGTTACTCATTACACCATTATACCCATCCTTGTAAGGTGATGGTTGAAAATTGATTACACCACGGCGTGGAGACGGTATTCCGTTCGTACGCACGCGCGGTGATTTCATTTTTTTGTAGGATGGATAGAAGGTGAATTAGGGTTGTTTCATATTTATAATAACATATCATTATGTAAGTAATACTGATGTTATTACTTTATCATGAAACAACTAAAGAAGAAGAAGTTGAAGAAGAAAGAAATTGAAAAGATCGGTAATGGATATTACCTCTTCTTTGGAACACCTCTTTGAATCCTCCACTTAAGGAACTAAGATTGGTCTTTGGAGAAGACCAGGACCTCTAGGATTATTCTAGGGAAGTGAAGAGGATAAAATGTCAGGGGTTGGCCGAGCTTGAGTGCTCAAATTGGTGTGAGGAGGAGGGGGAGGAGGTGCCCTTTTATAAGGGAGGAGAGGGGCACCTTAGGAATATCTCAAAATATTATTTTATATTAAAGTCAAAATCGGTTTATAATGGTTCCAAAGGGTCTTATTTCGAAGCTAAAGTGGGGATGGGTCGAAATCCTATCAACCAATAGGATTTAGACAAGTTTAGGGTATTATTTTAACCTTATCAATTAGATTTAACTCTAAGTTAATTAATTTAACTTTTACCGTGTCTTTTTGTTTTCTTTCACTATATGGTTAATACACTTACTATAACATGACAAACGAACCCCAAATTGTTTATTATTAATATATATATCCTTATTTAAGTCATTTGGCCGAACCTTAGATTTTTAGGAATAAAATAACAATTAATAATATAATATTTGATTTAAAAACTATTTTGTGTCAATTTTGACACTATTTGATATATGATTTTTGTGAAAGTCATAACAGAATTATTTGTTCGAACCAAGTTGATTAAATAAACCATAATATATCATAATAACCTAGAAAATTAGTGGAATTCATAAAAAGTCTCAAATTACATTTATTTTGGTATTTATATTATCAATTTTGTCAATATTTCATTAATAAGATAATTACTGCATCATCTTTGTGTCATAAATAAATTAATTTATTTGATGTCTAAAAATTACAAATAAAATACCATCATGTAGGAAAGTTTTTTAGGTTTCTAAGGAATATTTACAATCGAATTTATCTTATGTATAACCCCATATTAAAAATTATTTACTTATTAAACGTTGATTTTAACTATTTTAACCCTTCTTTAAATAAATTAATAATAAATGTCCTAATCTAATCCAAGTGGGCCTAAATGGTCATATTTTATTCGTAAGTTTGTTTTTGGTCGAATTACACTTGTCCAATAGAATTAGGACATGTGTTAGGGTAATATTAATATCATATTTACCCTTAGTTACCCTATTTACTATTAACCGCGGTAAAAATAGTAAAAAGTTACTATTCACCAAAAAATTATTTTTATCTCATTGAACCAAATTTTACTTACTGACATCAACCGTGTCTGTCGGATTTTTGAAATTCCATTCACAGAAGCGGTAAAATTAAGTTTTATGCAAAATTCAGTTTTTAACCTACCACTTAGTGGTTTCACTATTCATCAAAAATTGAAAGTTTTCAGAAAAATACCAAAATTTCACCCTAGGATAATTTCGATATTCTGAGTCCAAAAATGAAGTCCATTTTGAAAAATAAAATTTATAAAATTTCAAAAAGTGGTTATTACTATTCAAAACGGCTAGTTTTAATAGCATATTGTTGTTTAGTGAAACTCGGTATTGCGTACGACGCAAGCTATCGAGGAAGGTCGCGATTGCGTGTAAAGCAAGCCAAGAAAGTGTTGTGTAGAAAAAGATTCCTTTGATGATTTATATAACATAAAAGTCTCGGGTGTTACAAAAAATATCATCCATAATATCCTCCCCCATTTCTATTCTATCCAACTAAATTACTAGCTGGATTCTCTCTTCAACAGATGGATTAATTTCAGGAACAACTTGTTCCTATGGGTGTTCCTCTAGAGAAGCTTCATGCACATCATAAAGATCATCATCTATATTTTCTTCTATAAAATCCTATTTGTATACTTTGGAAACAGATTCTTCTTCAGTACCAGGTTGTTTTTTTAAAGTAACATCATATTTATGAACAATTATTTCCTTCTCAATTAAAACATGAGGACTAGATTCACTTTCTTCCTCAACCATAATAGTTAATCTTGTAGGTGCAACAACATATTCCCATTTTTCCTCATCAGAATACTCAATAATCTCATTTAGTTCCAAAGTAGGATCAGAAACAGCCTTAGGTCTTGAAGAGTGTTCCAATAGATTGAACATTTCATAAAACGATTCATTATATTCTACCCATGATTTTCTCTATGGATTCCAGCTTATTTTCATTCTCTTTACTGTAACATTAGAGATTAAAAACACATAATAATTAATAGATTCTTTATCTCATACAACCAACCCTTTTTCATGAATCATAGATGAGATAAGCCTTTAATATAATAGGGAGGGTGACTTGGAGGTTGTTCTGATCAAATCACACATATTGTGCATAACATATTTGCATATGTAAATCTTATGTATATTTTCCAGGAGATGTGTAAAAAATATGTCATGATACTTGAGGGGGAAAAATCACCTTTTCTAGTGCTAATCAGATTCAAAACAAACTTAAACATAAGCTTGGTTTCACTATCAAGCTCAGTAGCAATGGATCTTTGATTTGTTTCATTCCCAGCTAAGATTCCCAACACTTCTTCCAAAACAAAGAACTCACATATAAGAGGAGGACCTCTCTGACAGTCCTCACAAATACCCTCATGAGGTATCCCAAGGCATCCATCCCATAACATTGAAGAAGAGGTAAAACTCTATCCATTTATCCATCTTCTCACTACATAGAAATCTTTTATATGAAAAGAGAATTTAACATACAAGAAAAAATGTGAATCTTGTTTTGGGTAAATTTTCCTATCCTATTTTGTGAACCAAGCATGAAATACAAGCCCTATAAGCACATTCAATACCAAAGACATACTTGATCGAAGCTATTTTGGAATATCTCATTTTCAGGTACCACTATTCTACCTACCCGATTCGGATTCAACTGACCTTTGGGTGCTAAATTTGGCCTGATTTTCAACTTCTTCATTGTACTATGATTCTTAGGAGTTGACGACGATGGGAGTCTCATCCTCAGAATTCAACGATGGTTCAGGAGAGAGAGAGAGAGAGAAAACTGGATGACTGTGAGAGGGGTTACAGTTTGACAGAAGAGAGATTGAGTTAGGAAAGCACGAAACCTCTTTAGTATATATCATTTAGGGATATCAAGAATTGCATGATCAAAAATGAAATAACTTAAAAGGGTAAAATAATTAATTACCATGATATGGGTTATAATGTATAAATAAAATAATAAAGTGTATTTACAGGGAGACCATAATCAACTTTCACGGTGAGACCATAACTGGCTTTCATGGTGAGACTGTAATTGCTATTTAAGATGAGACCATAAACATGAAATAATAAGTCTTAAGACATTAAAATTATATAATTGTAAGATAGTTAATTGTGAAACTGTAAACTGTGAAATAGTATGCTGTGAAACCATGTATTTACTATTTAATATTTATCATTTCTATTACATGTATGATGTAGTCTATTGTTTTAGAATTTAATGGTTTTGTGAAAATATCTGCAAGATGATTTTCAGTTCCAATGAATTCCAATGTGATGTCACCTTTTTGATATTTATCTCTCAAAAATTGATGTATTTCATGAATATGTTTTTTCCTAGAGGGTGAAACATTCTTTTTTGAGATGTTTGTATCACTTGAATTGTCACAATTTATTTGTACATGTCTGAATTGATATCCATAATCTAGTAATGAGTGTTTCATCCACAAAATTTCTTCACTACAACTACCAGCAACAATGTATTCTACTTCTACTGTAGATAATTCAACAACTTTTTGCTTCATACTACCCCATGATACTAGTGACATTCCGTAAAAGTGACATGTTCCCGAGGTTCTTTTTCAATCTAACTTACAACCACTGACGCCAGTGTCAGAATAACATAATAACTCAAATCATTGTCCTCTGGGATAGAACAGTCCTATATTGAGTGTATGATTAAGTTATTTGAAGATTCTTTAAACAGTATTTAAAAATGATTTCTTAGGATTTTCTCGAAAACCAGAACACATATACACACTAAACATAACGTTAGGTCGGCAAGTGGTTAAGTAGATTAATAGTCCAATAATTACTTTGTAAGTGGATTGATCAATTGATTTTCCATTTTCATCAAGATCAAACTTACAAGTAGTACATATTGGAGTGTCACTACTTTTAGTGCAATCTATTCCAAAATGTTTTAAAAATATCTCTAATGTATTTGATCAGATTTAAAATACCTATATTATTATTTTGAATTATTTTTTATCCATGAAAGAATCTGTGTTCACCCATTAAACTCATTTCAAATTCTTTTTTCATCATTTTAGAAAATTCAAAAAAAAAATGATGATCCAAAGATAATGTAATCTACATAAATTTTACTAACTAAAAAATCTATTGAAATTTGTTTTATAAAAAGTATAGGATCAGTTATTCCTTTTGTAAAACCTTTGGAAATAAGAAAGTTCTCAGCCTATTAAACCAAGTTCTAGGAGCTTGTTTTAAGGAGTATAAAGCTTTTGATAATTTAAAAATATGGTTTGTAGAATGACTGTTTGTAAAACCAGGGGGTTTCACAACAAAGACATTCTTGACAATATATCGATTTAGGAATACACTTTAAACATTCATTTGATAAAGTTTGAAATTAAGATGTGAAGTTTAAGCATGCATAATTCTGATAGCTTCAAGTCTTGCAAATGGTGCCAACAAATCCATGTGAATCAATTCAAGAGGTTGAGAAGTTGATAGTTCTTTCTTTGGATTGAAGCGAATTTTTTGTTTCTTTCCTGTTTTACAAAGATTACACACTTTATCATTTGGAAACTCATGTTTGTGAAGGTCTTTGACTAGGAGTTTTCTATTTAACTTTCTAAGGGAGGGAATATTATAGGGTCCTAATATTTTATGCCAAATACAAGATACATTGTGAAATACACTTAAACATGAAGCGTTTTGAGAAACTAAAGAATCAATGTTAAGAGAGTAAAAATTTTCATCTCTTAATGAATTATACAGTAAATCATTTTTAGAATTAAAAACATTGAAAGCTTCATTTTAAAATTTAAAATGAAATCCATATTCAGATAGTTGTTAAATATTAAGATGATTATATTTAAATCAATCTACAAGAAGCACGTTGGAAATTAAAACTAATTTAGAGTTACCGATGTGGTGAAAGCCCGTAATCTTTCCTTTGGAATTTTCTCCAAAGGTGACTTGTACTCCATCAATTTTTAATAAATTATGGAAGCATGAATAGACTCCTATCATCTGTATAGAATACCCAAATTCCAAGTACCATAATCTTTTATAGGATTTTTTTAAGAATCTTTCCTACAAAATAGTCAGATAAAAATAGATTTTGGTACCCATACTGGTTTTGGTTTACTAATATTAGTGATTGGTTTTTTAAGAACCCAAATCTACCTCATAGAATTCCTATAAGAATTTTGTAATGTACATTAAAAATAAACTATATTTGATCCATAAAAACATTAAACAATAGAGAGTGTATCATAACTTGAACTAGTTGACTGTTTTCCAGAATTAGGAGTAATGTTGTATGTTCTAGATTTAGAAACCAAGTCACTTCTTCCAAAATTTCTTTTCCCAGGATGACAACAAATGACCATACATTATTTACGTGTAATATGTTTACCTAGCATTTGTACAAAGGTATCTTTACCGTTACTAAACCTTTGAAGTCCCTTTATTAATTTCTCATTAGATAGATTTAATTCATTGTTTTTTGTGAATAATTGATCATTTGTTTTCTCCATTTCAAAAAAGTTTAGTTTTAACAGTTGTGATATGAGAATGCTATTTCTTTAAAGACTTGTATTTATTTTTTAGTTCATTTCACGTATCTTCAATCATATTATTGTTTTCAAAAATTACTTCATTAGAAATATTTTCAGATTCAATCTCATCTCCAGAATAATAGGAATTGTATGCAGGGGATTCTTGTGTTACCTCAGATTTTTTGGTCATAAAATAAATACTAACTTCGTTAGCATGTTCATCTGGTGAAGATTCTGAGTCACATAAACTTTCATTAGAAGAACTCCATGGTAAATTCATTTTCTTTTTATAATTTCTATTTATATCATCATATTTCTTTTTGTATTTGAGCATGGGATAGTCTGCCTTGATATTACCCTTTCACTAAAATTCATAGAAGACAATCTCATCAGACTTGTCACTTATTTTCCAATCTTTCTTCAAACTTTCTTTTTGATCATAACTTCCCTTAAAGTTATGATTTTTGAAATAGTTCTTCTTATTTTAAAATATTGTAAAAATTATGGATAATTGATCTATCTCCTCATAACTATCATGTGATGATTTTTCTCTACAAGAACATTATACAGAATATTCTAATTTCTCTTTCTCTTTGTGATTCAAGGTGGTGGTATTGAATGAAACATATTTTCTTTTTGGTTCATCCTTCTCTTCCTTGTTGACCTTCAGTTCCTCTTCAAAAATCATCAGTTTTTCAATGAGTTCATTTACAGGTTGCTCGCTAATGTCGCATAACTATTTAATAGAGAATGTAGTTCCTCTATAACTATCATGTATGAATATAAGAATCCTCATGATCATTTCTTTGGCATTAACTTATCTTCTAAGAGAAATCATTGTGTCGAAAATTTCGTTGAACCTGAGATACATTTCAATAACAAGCTCATCATGTTTCATTAAAAAGTTAACATATTTAATTGTATAAGTAGTAAGTCCCATTTCATTGACAGTATAAATTCTTTCATGTGAAATAGAAAAAAGAATCCCAAATTTGATGGGTAGTTTTACCTGCTGAAATTCTATCAAATTACTCATCTCTTAAAAATTAATATAAAACATTCATGGCTTTGAAATTTTTATTAAAGGAAGTTTTGGTAGCATCATATCATGTCATTCTATCTATAACAGGAATCTTATACTCATATATAATTGATGACCAGATTTCCAAACTCATTCTTTATAAATGAATTTTCATTTTAATTTTCAATTGAGAATAATTGGTTCTATTAAAGAATGCAGGTCTGTTTGTTGATGCACCTTCTAATATATATCTATAATAATGAAATACATTAATAGAGATCAAAATTTTGAATTAATAGAAATTTACATATCTTTATAGTACAACTAAAAAAAATTGGATATTGTCCAAAATTGAGTATTAATAGACAATACTCATATAAAAAATGTTGGTTGGACTAGAGTACTCAATAGGGGGGGGGGGCTGGGTGAAATGAGTATCTATAAAAAAATTTATTTAAAAATTATTCTTAAAAATGATCCCCAATAAATTTAAATATGGACCAGTTAATCAAAGTATTATAGTTATGATGGTTTGTATATTTAATTAACTTCATAAAAGATAGATTAATTCTCAATAGACTTAATATTAATTATTAAAGTTACTTTTGATGTCATTCTAATAAGTAAACTCAATTATAACATCTTCTTAAGATTAACTGTCAATGTAAATTAAGTGATTTCTGAATAAAATAGTATAACAGATAAAACCAAAATAAACAACAAATAGAATATAAAACAAGTGGTCAAGTCTGAAGCCGAGACCAAATCCATTCCACTTGGTGATCAACTTCCACCAAGAAGTTTATATAAATAAACATGATCTACACCCTAGATTACAGTTGAAAACAGTACACAATACATTCTAGGTCACATGACCCCATCCACAGTTCATCATGTGTATGAACTAATCGCTCACACAAAGACCACTTCCACACTTATTTGTGGGAATACACAACTAAAAAAATATGCATGAGAAGGGATATCTTGTATCTTTCAATTTAATGCAGTAGACAATGCATGTTTTTAGACACACACACACACACACTGCTCAAATGATAAAAATAATACACAACAAAGAATAAATGATGAGATATGGTTAGAAGTGCTTTGAGTGTTAGTCCATATAGCTCTGTACTTCTAGGATAAAGTAGATTCCAAAATTGATTCCTCTTTCAGAAAACTGAGTATCACAATTCAGCTAGAACTATCTTATGTTCTTCATGGTGTTTATTGTGCAAAAAAGTTTCTCAAATATAATATTTGAGTATTATTTATGTGTTCATCATAAGTGTCATGTTTCACTAGTTGGTTCTTTTTTCAAGAATTCGTGTGCTTATTTTTTATCTCGCACAAACTTGCTTCTCTATCGTCACTATTATCACCCACTTTTCATCTAGCCACACTATTTTTTTATTATTTGAATGCATTTGTTTGAGCTTACAGGATGCATGTATTCTATACCTCATACCTCATAATGTCAGGTGACGTGTCTACAAAGAAACATTAATTATGTTTCTGAATTTAAAAAATCAATTATGAATGTTAAAAATAAAATTATAAAATGGAAAAACAATTTAGGAAATGGTGTCACAATCTATCTGGAAATGATGTCTTCATGAAGTGGTGTCTATTTGAAATAGTGTCTCCTTGTTTTCCATTGAGCAGTGAGATAATTATGATGGCATAGTTGTATAGATATCAGGAAACAATAACAAAAATTAGGTGTTTGATCATAGTGTCTGATCATGGTGTCTGGATGGTCCTGGTGTCTGGATGGTCACCGTGTATAGATGGTCACGATATCTGGATGGTCATGGTTTATGGGTCACGGTGTCTGGTCATAGTGTTTGGGAACATTGTAAGGAAAAAATAACCACTGTCAGACTCAGGATTCTTCAGACTTAATTAAATTTCTATATTTTGACTTAAAGAGTTATATTCATATAATGGATTAAAATTAATCATTTATCAAAAAAATCCACTGTTACATAGACTCTTAATAGTTTACAATCATTAAACATATCACTTATCATATTGGATAGGTATATTTAATGCGTAATGAAACTAATCATCTGTACAAAATATTTCAGATAGATTAAACAAGATTATTAAACTTTACAAAATGTATATGATTTGTGATAATTAAAATATGATTAAAACTAGAGGATTACAACATATAGAGTGGAATAAAAATTTATAAAGTATGATATATGCTAAGATGTTCCGAAATAATTGTTATAAATCGATATAAAATGACTTAATGATAAAGGATAGTTAGGTTTTGTTGAAGTATTGGTAATGACGATGAGTGGGCATCTTATCTTTTGACCTATAATGTACCATTATGTTTAAAGTTTCATTCTAGAAGATAGAACCAAGTTCCAATATATAACATGGATTTTTTTTATGAATTAACCGCTAATATAGGTAGGACTGATGGATAATGACCATTAAGAAATCTATAGCATGAGAAGTTCAACGGTAAAAGATGAATAATATTATGTCATTTTGGGTTATAAAATTCAGAGTGAACCAGAAAAAATTGATCCCAGATGGGGGATAGTTTTTTAACTAGTATTAAGAATATAATTCTTATAGTTTAATAGTAATTAGGTGTAGTTTTTAGTTATACATTGAAGAAAAATAATGGTTTCCTATGATCATGTGAATTTATGGACCATTATATTAATTTTGTATTTTTGGATAGGGAATTATTCAATCAAACTTTTGCAATCAATTATGGAAAACTATATCGAGAATTATAGGAGATAATATTTGGTGTATTTGGAACGATGGTTAGGAACATTGATCAAACATGGTTATAGATGACTGTGAGGGGAAACCATAGATGATTTTTATATGTTTCATAAGATGTTATCTCATTAGAAAACATTTTGGAAAATTGATTAGAAAATCTATGTGAGGTAGTGTTCATTAAGATAGTATAATCCAAATTTTTGGCACATAGTTTAAAAAACTCTATATACAAAACATATGAATATAAATATATCATTAAAATGTTTATTTTACTATTTTTCCAGGAATTTCTTAATCCCCTCCCCCTCTTTTCTCTCCATCACATGAGACCGATCCTGGTAGATCTCCCCCTATATTTTTTCTCTAGACCCCCTTGAATAAGGGTGGTTCTTGGAATATTTTTATGGTATTTAAACTATTTTATCCATATACCTATCCTCCTTTATTTATATTTAATGGAAATTTGTGTTTCTATCCTTTTTTACAATGATTACACACTTTATCATTTGGGAACTGAATTTTGGGTAGGTCTTTGACTAAGACATTTCTATTTAACTTTCTATGGGGGAATATTATAGGGTCCTAGTCTCATATGCCAAATACAAGATACATTGTGAAATATACATAAACATGATGCATTTTGAGAAACTAAAGATTTTATGTTAAAAGAGTAAACATTTTTATCCCTTAATGAATTAAACAGTATTTCATTTTTAGAATTAAAAACATTGAATGCTTCATTTTTAAATTTAAAATGAAATCCATCATCAAATAGTTGTTAACTACTAAAAATATTATATTTAAATCCATCAACCAGAAGTACTTTGGAAATTAAAACTGAGTTAGAGTTACCGATTTGGTGAAGGCCAATAATATGTCCTTTGGTATTTTCCCCAAAGGTGATGTGTCCTCCATCAATTTTTATTAAATTCTGGGAGCATGAATTGTCTCATATCATGTGTCTCGAACACCAACTATCTGAGTACCATAATCTTTTACAAGATCATTTTAAGCATCTTTCCTATAAAATAGTCAGATAAAAATAGATTTTGGTACCCATACTTGTTTGGGTCCAGTAATATTTGTGATTGGTTCATTAGGAACCCATATCTACATCATAGGAATCCTATAAGAATTTTGTAAAGCACTTGAGAAATAGACTATATTTGGTCCAAAAAAAAATAAAATAGTAGAGAGTATATCATAACTAGTACTAGATGAATGTTTCCCAGAATTAGAAGTAATGTTGCATGTTTTAGATTTAGAAACCAAGTCAGTTATTCCAAAATTTCTTTTACCCGGATGAAAACCAATGACAATAGTTTATTTAGGTGTAATCCGTTTACCAAGAATTTGTACCATGGTATTTTTACCATTGTTAAAACTTTCAATAACCTTCATTAATTTTTCATTAGATAGCTTTATTTCATTGTTTTATTTGATTGATTGATAATTTTTTTCTCCATTTCTATACAAAGTTTAGTTTTAATAGTTGATATAAGAGCATGCTACTTCTTTAAAGACTAGTATTTATATTTTAGTTCATTTCACGTCTCTACATTCATATTAAAGTATTCAAAAATTAATTAATTAGACATATTTTCAGAGACAATCTCATCTCCAGAATAATAGGAATTATGTGAAGGGGATTCCAGTGTTACCTCAGATGTGTTGGTCATAAAATAGATACTAGAATTGTTATCATGATCATCATGTGATGATTCTGGGTTACTTGAACTATCCTCATAATAACTCCATGGTGCTTTCATTTATTTTTTAGAAATTCTATCTCTATCATCATTTTTCTTTTTGTACTTGAGCATGGGATAATCTGCCTTGATATATCCCATTCACTTACATTCATAGAAGACAATCTCATTAGACTTTTCACTTATTTTCCAATCATTATTCCAACTTCCTTTTTGATCATACCTTCCCTTAAGGTTAGGATTTTTGAAATAGTTATTCTTCTTGTAAAATATCATAAACCTTATGGATAATTTATCAATATCTTTATAACTGTCAGGTGATGATTTTTCACTACTAGAACTTTATACTGAATATTCCAATTTCTATTTCTCTTTGTGTTTATAGGTGGTGGTCTTGAATGAGTCATATTTTCTTTTTGGTTCATCCTCTTCATCCTTGTTGACATTTAGGTCCTCTTAAAACATCATCAGTTTTCTAATGAGTTCATTTAGATGTTTTTGCTGATGTCCCATGAATCACTAATAGAGAAGGTGGTTCCTCTATATCTATTAGGTAGGAATCTAATAATCCTCATGATCGGTTCTTTGGCAGTAACTTATCTTCTAAGAGAAATCATTGTGTTGACATTTTCGTTGATCCTAAGATTTATCTCAGAAATAGGCTCACCAGGTTTCATTTTAAAGTTATCATATTTAATATTATATGTAATAAGTCTCATTTCTTTGACAGCAGAAGTTCCTTCATGTGAATCAGACAAGGTATCCCAAATTTCATGGGTAGTTTTACCTATTGATATTCTATTAAATTACTCATCAATTGAAAATAAATATAAAGCATTCATGGATTTTCAATTGTTATTAAAGGCAGTTTTGGAAGCCACATACCATGTTATTCTATCAGTAGAAGTAATCATATACTCATCTATAATTGAAAACCATATTTCAAAACTCATTCTTTATAAATGCATTTTCATTTTAATTTTCTATTGGGGATAATTAGTTCAATTAAATAATGGTGGTTTGTTTGTTGATTCACCTTCTAGTCTATAATCCATAATTAATAATTACATTAAAAGAGATAGAAATTTAGAATTAACCGAAATTTACAGATCTTTAAAGTACAACTACAATCACATTTGAATATGGTCAAAAATAGATTATTAATAAACAATACACTAATACCAAATGTTGGATGAACTAGAGTACTCAGGGGGGGGGGAGGGAATTGAGTATCTATAAAAAATAATATTTAAAAAGTATTCTTAGAAATGTTCCACAATAAATTTAAATATAGTCTAGTTAATCAATGTATTACAGTTATGATGGATGGTCTGTTTAAATAACTTCATAGAAGATTAATTAATTCTCAATAGTCTTAATATTAGTTATTAACATTACATTTCATGTTATTCTAATAAGGAAACACAATTATAACTTCTTTCTAAGAATAACTATCAATTTAAATTTAGTGATTTCTGAAAAAAATAGTAAAACGAATAAAAATAAAATAAAAAACACAGCGGATATAAAATAAGTGGTCCAATCTCAAGCCGAGACCTAATCCACTCCACTTGGTGATCACCTTCCAAAAAGTAGTTTATATAAATAAAATGATCTACACCCTAGATTGCAGTTAAAAATTGTACACAGCACTTTCTAGGTCACATGACCCCTTCCACATTTCATCATGGGTATGAACTAACCACTCACACAAGGACAACTTCCACATTTATTTGTGGGAATACACAACTGTAAAAATATGTATGAGAAGGGATATCTTGAATCATTCAATTAAATGAAGGAGAAAATGCATGTTTTTAGCCACACACACACACTTCTCTAATACTAATAATAATACACAACAAAGAGGAAATGATGGATAAGGCTAGAAGTGATATGAGTGTTAGTCCATATAGTTCTGGACTTCTCAGATGAAGTAGATTCCAAAATCGAGTCCTCTTTTAAAAAAACTGAGTATCACAAATCAGCTAGATCTGTATCATATTCTTCGTCATGTTGATAGTGAAAAAAAGTTTCTCGAATCTTGGATTTGAGTATGATTTATGGTTTCTTTAGAAGTGTCGAGTTTCAGGTGTTGGTTATTCTTTCAATAATTCTTGTGCTTCTTTATTATCGTGCACTCACTTTTTTCTTTATCGTCACTACTGTCACCCACTTTTATTCTAGCCAAATTGTTATTTTTATTCATATAATGCATGTTTTTGAGCATACATGATGCATTTATTCTAAACCTCATACCTCATAATGTCAGGTGACATGTTTACAATGAAATATTAATTGTGTTAGTGAATTTGAAAACATTCAATAAGAACATAAGAAATAAAATTGAAAAATGGTAAAATAGATTAGGAAACGGTGTCACAGTTGATCTGGAAATGATATCTTCATAAAGTGGTGTCTCCTTGAAATAGTGTCTACTATATTTCTTTTGAGAGGTGAGATAATTATGATGACATAGTTGTATATATATCCATAACCTGTAGCACAAATTCGGTGTTTGATCATAGTGTCTGATCACGTTTTCTGGATGGTCCCGGTGTCTTGATGGTCACAGTGTATGGATGGTCACGATATCTGGATGGTCACTGTTTATGGGTCAAAGAGTCTGGTCATGGTGTTTGGGTCCTTTTCTAGAAAAAATAACCAATGGCAGACTCACGATTCTTTAGACTTAACCAAATATATATATATATATATTGACTTAAACAGTTATATTCATATAATGGATTAGACTTACTCATTTATCACAAAAATCCATTATTACAAAGACTCAAAAAAGCTTAGAATCATTAAACATTACACTTATGATCATGGATAGGTTTATTTAAAGCATAATGATACTATTCATCCGTACAAATGATTTTAGATAGATTAAACATGATTATGGAGATTTACAAAATGTATAGGATTTGTGATCATTAAAACATGATTAAAACTAGAGGATTACAACATATAGAGCGGACTGACAATTTATGAAGTATGATATATTCTAGGATATTCCACAAGAATTTTTATATATTGATATATAATGATTCAATGATAATGGATAGTTAGGTTTTGTTGTAGTATTGGTAATGGTGACGAGTGGGTATATCATCTTTTAGCCTATAAAGTTCCATTATGTTTAGAGTTTCATACTAGAAGATAGAACCATGTTCTATTATAGAACATGCAGTGTTTTTTATGATTTAATCACTAATATAGGTTAGAATTTAGGGATAATAACCATTAAGAAATCTGTAAAAAGAGGAGTTCTATGGTGAAAGATGAAAAATATTATGTCATTTTGGGTTATAAAATTTAGAGTGAACCTATAATATTTATCCCATAGGGGGGAGAGTTTTTACACTATTATTAATCATATAATTATTAGAGCTTAATGGTAATTCAGAGTTGTTATTAGTTATACATCGAATCCCATGAAAGGCTTCTTGTGATCAAGTTAATTTATGGAGCATTATTTTAATTTTGTAATTTTAGAGAGGGTATTCTTAAATAAAACTTTTACAAAAAATTATGGAAAACTATAATAGGAATTACGGGAAATAATTTTTGGTGTATTTGGCATGATGGTTAATTTACATTGATCAAACATGGATATAGATGACTATGAGGGGAAACCATAGACGACTTTTTTATGTTTCAGAATAAGTTCTCTCATTGGAAATCATTTTGGAAAATTGATTAGAAAATCTAAGTGAGGTGGTGTTCATTAAGATAGTCTGAGCCACATTTCTGAAACATAGTTTTAAAAACTAATTATCCAAAACATATTAATATCAATATGTCATTAAAAATTCTTATTTTACTATTTACCTAGAAATTTCTTAATCCCCTTCCCCTCTTTTCTCTCCATCACATGAGAATGATCCTAGTAGATCTCCCCTTGTATTTATTCTCTAGAACCCCTTGATTACGGGTGGTTCTTGGAATATTTTTAAGGTCTTTGAAAGATTTTTTCCATATAACTCTCCTTATATTCCTGTTTCAGTTTTTAGCTACTGATTTTGGATGTTTGTACCAGGGGTTTATAAATGATTCCACCATATCATGGTGAAATCATACCGTAATGATGGGGTTTCTACTCAGTGTTAAAATAGGAAATATTGGAAGGATAATCTCATGATGTTTCTTTAATTTTTTTTGAAGGTATGAAAATGAAAAAATTATTCAATTGATTTCATCAAATTTAAATAATTTTTTGGATGAAGGAATGTAATGGGTTATTGTTTTTATGGTCTTAAGGGTCTTTTAGGGTTTTTTTGTTCCCCATTTTTTAGGTTAAGAAACTGTTTCTCCACTCATTGTGTTTTTGAACAATATTCATATTTAAAATAAAATATATATTGAATTTTAAATTACTATAATTAATAAATTTATATATTTTGGATTGATATTGGAACTTGAGAGATTATAAAATTATTGGATCAACTTGGTAGAGAATGAATGTGTTTTATTAAAGGGATGTTACTGCAGATGAGGGATGTGGTCACTTGAACCTCTTTCAATGTATATGCATATTATTAATGAATAATTATATTTGTTTTATTTCCCCTTGTATATGTTTAAACATCAAATTAAAAATAAATTGTTTAATTTTAAATTATAATTATGTGTTTGAATGTATCTTATTACAGAATGGACCCCTGACTCTAGTTAGATGGAATTATAATCAATGTTCAAGGACTTGATCATTAATATGTTAAATCAAGTATGTGTAAACAATAAGTGTGTATTTTTAGTGAATGAAACTAGTATCCTTTGTAATACATTCCAATAGACCCTTGATTGAAGAGGAATGTGATTATATTTGTGCGATTTTCCCTTTTAGGCCATGATGGAACCTTGATATTCCAAATGAGATTTAGGATATTTTAATATAGATTAAGGTTATTGTTCCCTAGAAAGTATGTTGGATCCTTAGTGGGAATTACCTGGGTTGGACTCATCCTAGATTCCCATTATATAATGAACAAAGAGTGAATTTGGAAGGGATATAATATTTACACGAACTCTATATGGTGATTTCTGTAAGGCATGGATAATGTGGATAGTGATTCCATGGTAAAATAATGCTAAAAGTAAGAGTTCTAATGCTCTATAAGTGATTTAATTTTCCCTAGAGTTGGAAATGAGATATATCAACCCATATTGTGTGTCTAGACTATTGTGTGACCTAAAATAACATAGTGGGTGATCTAATCTTTTGATAACCCTAGAGATATTCAGTGGAAGGAGGAATGTATTCAAATTTTTTTGTATCACCTTAAAACCTACGTGTCAATGGTGTAATCCAATAATTCCTATAGTGATTCATATGGGTTTTTACTTTGAGCATATAACCTAATATATGTATTATAGGTTTGGGATGTGTCTAAATAGTACAACTATAACAAAGTATTTTGGTTGTGACTCCATTCCCACTGATATTATATATTATATGTTAGTTATAATTGTTACGAATAACTACCCATCAAATTTATTTATAGATGATATATAAGAGAGTGGTTTACTACCACTAATCTAAAATATCTGTGAAATTTTTGGTTGGGATCCACTTCCACAAATAAAAAATGAATTTTATAAATGAGTTGAAAGATAAGGACATATCATCCTATGATGTGATTTTAATATTTGAGTTAGATTGTAGTTACTCACTTACCCTCGAGGTAATATATATATATATATATATATATTATATGATCTGGGTTGGTTTCACATTCCCCATAGGGATTACATAAATTTTATATTTATATATGAGATGTTCAGAGTGGGATGATCTACCATCGAATGATTGCATATTTTTATAATGATTTTATATGTTGAAATTTTCACAACCCATAAAATAGTTATTCCACATGATTAGATAAATATTTAAATGGATGGAGAATGTGTGATATTAAGTTACTTGTTCAGGGGTATGTCTTGGTTGACCTGGGTGATTTTTTAAAGAGGATCTAAGGTAAGGAATGGTTCCATGAAGTAATTATATGACCAGATCATATAGACACCAACACTGGCCATAATAGGCATAGTCAATCATTTGTTTCCCCTAAGAACCCATGTTTTGAAGTTTATTATTTTATTTACTCTTAAATAATAGTATCACTATTCTAATAATAAATATATATATTCTATATTACTAGTAAGGTTATGAATCTCATTGATGGTTCCCTACTGAGTTTTACCCACACCGTACATAGGTGCCCATATCACTTTTGTACCCCAGAAGACACCATATTAACATGTTTTAGTATCATAGAGTTCTATTGTTTCAGAATTAAGCCTAATAGCTTGGATGGAGTCAAGATATTTTGAAATGGAAAATCATAGTGCTACAGTAGTGTCTCTTCTTAATTTCTATTCCATTTTTTAATTTTTAGATGTTATTAGACCAGTGAGAAACCTATTGATTTATATGATTATGTGTTTACATATTTTACCTGATATAGAATATAATTTTTTATTTATTATATGTTCTATAATTTTATTCAAGGATAATGTAGTATATTATATGATATTTATGTTCTTATGACACTAATACATGGGTATAGTATCCCCATGATAATAATTTAAACCATCATTTCTAAACAGAAAAATCTAGGATATAGGTTGGGATGCCTATGGTCAAATAAAACCCCCTATTCATACTCTAGTGAGTGGTCTTGGGATGACTGGATGTTACCCAATTGGTGAACGTAATTCATAAATTACTATATGACAAGTTGAAAACGATTAAATTATAATTGATATGAATGATATAATTTTTAAGGATTAGATGAATTCTATAGAGTTTATCACTATGAAAAATAATATGATATATATTAAACAATCATCATTATGTAAAAGTAGTCAATAATTTTAGAATATTATGGTATAATACTGTGAATATTTTATTTGAAACTCTTATGATGTTTAATTATGAAATAATTACTCAAATATAAGTAAGGATTTCAGAAATAGAGGATACTATTTCTTATTTTTGGAACTGTCCTTTCATAGTCAAATCAAGAATTAAAATTATTTTGAGTTTTAGCAATATGGTGTGGTGGAAAATAAATTTCTATTAGATACTACAAACCTATTAAAGATTGAAAAATGAATAATTTGATTGGATGAATCACTATGTATTAAGATGATATGATCAGATATTTTGATTATCACAATTTCATCAATAAATTTACTAAGTATCTTATGTTTTATTGTTCAAAGTATATGAGAATGGAAAAAAGAAAAACAATCTGACTCATTTTTTGACAAATATATTATTACAAATTATATTAAAGAACTTTAATTTATTTATAAAATATTAAACAGGTTTTGTAAGAGGAGGAAATAAAAATTTATGAAGGATGATGAAAATACAAATGATGAATGATCATATAAATATATGAAATGTGGAAGTGTCATACATGGTTTGAATAATCTCATATCTAAATAAAAATTTAAAAAAACATATTATAAACAAAAAGGGAATAAATATATGAATTATAATTCGAGTGATTTGGAGGATTTATGTGATGAATCATATTCTAACTTTAAATTTCATCATCTATATAAGAAAGAAAATATGCATCATCCAGCTCAGAGGTAAGAGGTATATTTAGTTTCCTCAAATAATTACAAAATGAACAGTTATACCACTTGTAAAATTAATGATTATTGTGTCATCGTTGAGGATAAATATGTCAATATAATGAAAAATAATAAATATATAAAGAGATATTATTATTTTGTTCATATTAATAAAATATTTTTTTTCTAAAAAACATTATTAATTAATGTCTAAACAAGATGATGATAACTTTTTTGTCTTTTTCATGATAGTATAAATACTGATTTATTAAATGAATTTTTTATTTGAAATTGTTTTCTATAATTTTTAGTAAATGAGATTATTACCTACAAAAAATCCTTAGTAATATTATATAAAATAATAGTAATCTTGGAATTTGAAGTAATAGGGAAAATAAAAATCCTTATATGAAATATTTTTTCCATGGTTCAGAAAATAAAAAATCTCTACTATTACATGATTTCATAATGAAATTTTAAGATATTATACAAATTATCGTTTACTTTAAATAAATAATTATTTTAAATTAAATATTATTAAATATTTATCCAAATTAAGGGTTGTTATTTCTTCCAGGAAAAAATTGTTTTGGTTACCATAATCTCTTTATTATAATGCCAATGGACCCAAAATAATATGGGTACGAAAAGAAATACTTGTTTAATTTTTTTAGGAATAATCCAAAAACGAGTAAATGTTAAAATTTTTATGGATGTTTAAAAGTAATATAAAGAAATGAAGTCTTCATAATGGAATTTTTATTACATAGATGGATAATTTTGAAAGTGTTAACTTTAATAATTAGATCATTGATGTAATGTGTGATTAATATTTCTGGGCATTTGTTTAATTCATTCTAAGAAGTATTTATTTCACTTCTGTCATCGTTCCACAACATCTTCATGTGAAATAACTATTTTATATAATGATACATACTTTAATAAATATGTTATATTCTACCCTTCTATATTATATATTACTTATGGAAACCCACCTTCATAATACATAAAACATTCATTACTCAGTAAAACATTTAATAATATAGAGGATATGTTTTGATATGTTTATTTAAAATTAAGAATATAATACATTAAAAACATAATATTTTTTTTGAAATTCACTTGAAATTGTTCTTCTTATATTCAAACTAGGTTAATTTTACTACATCACAAATCCTAGGTACATATAATAAATCAAAGGGGGAGAATAAAGACAGATATTGGAATAACATTGAAAATATTTAGATGGGATCATACAAGTAAGGGACCAGATCCATGATTCACATCCCTTTGTGATTTTGGTGTATTGGAGGCACCCATAGGAGGATACAAGGTCATTTTATGGATTTTTAGTGAATGTATGGTGCCCCTTACTTTTATGGAATGATTTTGTCATGGAGATGTGAGCTGTACTATAGAGGGATGCAGTTATGGGCATGAAGAAATAGTTATAGCATAGGGGATTTTGAGAGGATAGTTACACTTTTGGGGTGAGTATGACTTGGAGGATTTCTATGGTATATTTAAATCCTTATATGTATTAGTTTCTAGTTTGGAATAGAAAACTATGGTGTGTTGGTTTTGGGCGGTTGTATAATTTGACGGGTTTCTACATCATGGGATTTTGGGTGATGGAATAGTCCCCCAATTGGCAACATAAGTTTTATAGAATGATCCATAGGCTAAGATATTATTTCTCCCTGTATACTTGATATAATCCATTATAGGAAACTTATTTTTTTAATAATATTCTACTATTAGATAAGTTGGGGTCTCCCCCAATTATTCTATAGATTAGGTGTCTGGCAGTGTGGCACCTAAACATCTGTCTACCTATAAATAACCCAACACACCCAAAACCATATTTTATACCACTTATTTATATTTCAACCTAAACAAAATAGAGTTATTTTTAAATTATTTGAAGACCCTTTAAGTAGGGATCAATCCCCACCTTCCCATGGTCGATCCATTGTGATCCAATGTAAGATCTACTAATAGTTTTCCAGTCATTTCTCATCATTAGAATTTTATTCCTCCAATTATCATATCCATGTTTTGGTGTATCATAACGTTAATTTTAATGTGATTTTATTTTTCATTTTCATGTGTTTTTGTGGTATTCCATCCTTGGGAAACCATGGTTTCATTGTGGAAGTGTTAATTAGATATCTATATTGGAGTTCCCTTCCATTCAAAGACCATCAAAATACTGGTATATGAGATATATTGATTCAATTTTTATTTACATGAAACCATAAATTGAAAAAGTGCATCCCGTTGGATTATGGTGAAATAGAATAAATAAATATTAAACAATATTGATTAATGTAACAAGATTACATTAGTGACCACCTGTTTTTACGTTCTTCCATGACAACAATTCTCTTTCTGATTTTCTAGATAGTGTGTTATCTGTGACATTATTTTAATATCACACAAATTTTTTTCATTATAATATTGATATTTTTGAAATTGGTTATGAATATAAAATTGGGAAAGTAATTAGTGGGATTTATGTAATAAAATAAGAAGTAAGTTTAATAAATCTATTTTTTTTTTAATTAGATCGCAATAAATTATATTCTTGTATTCATGGTTAATTGATTATGTCATCCAATGTGATGAAGGAATTCATTTAAAAATTTAAGATGAAAATCATGTTTATGTGATTAATTATTAAAGGCATGTTAAAGAGAATTGTTCTTCTACTAATATTTCTGTATATGGAAAGTGCTAGGAAGCATGTTTAATTAATTTGATATCCTATAAAAGATAATAATTTATGTTGACTGTATTAGGAACCCATAATAATAAAATATGTTAATTAAATATTTAATAATAAAAGTTTTTTAGTAAAGACAATTATTTAGGGCCGAGAGTTCCCACCTTCCCAAGTAGGCTAAATACCTTGTATTTGAGGTTGACAGTACATACTTCATTATTAATGCTTCTAGAAATGTTGTATGGAAATGTATCCATGTTGAGAATGTTTTTTCATACTTCCCTAATTTTAGTGATTTAGATATGATCCATTGGATTTAATGAAATCCTATATTGACTTATGAGATATAGGGAGGGATTCCCAAGGTTGTGATCGAAGTGGATGCCCTTGATGGAGGGATGCATGAGGATATGCATGTTGGTGTCGGGGATGAAATTAGGATTATGGAATAGTTTTAACATGGTATTACTCATTATTTCATTTAACTTGGATAATTGAAGTAAATTAATATGTTTAATTTTGGGATAGTTTGTTTGATGTTTCATCAGTATTCTATTCCGCACTATTTGGGTTTATTGAACATTCTTGGTTATCCATCTCTTTGATGGTATATTAGGGCATTTTCCTAGAGTAACTAGATTTGATAAATGGTAATAATTTTTTAAAAGGATTTAAACCATTGGGATTTTCCTAATAGAATTCAATATTGTAACGCCCCGACCCCAGCTTCCCAGAGTCGGTGCATTACTTCGTAACATTGGCATGATCACAAAAGATCAAGTCTCGAAAGACCGATTAGTTTAGTAGCCTTGGAAACACTAGATACATTCATAAGCGTTACATTACATCATAATGTGAAAAACTACAATAACAAAGTCTTCATAGTCCACACTCATATCCTCTTCTGAAAATCCCTGCAGGTCATTCATAAAATACTTCTTCACATCCTGGAAAATATTAAAACATTGAAAGGGGTGAGCTCAGATGCTCAGTAAGGATAACAATATTGCGGAAGCTTTCATAAATAAACATTAACATTTAAGGCAATGTATAACTAAAACAAAAGCCTTTTTAAACTTGAAATTCAGCATAATATGGAAAAAAAAAATTAAATAATGTCATTCACTTACTCACATGGATATTCTACTAGTCGAATAATCACATGCAATATCAATAACCACTTTCATAATGAGGGAATGTATAAGGCCATACATTCTGAAACATTTTGTCAAGGCCACGGCCAAGACGTCTAAAATGATTAAGGCCTCGGCCAAAACCATAAATCAAATTGGGAAAGGGCCTCAGCTAATTCCACGTCTAGTTGTCTCATGAGACCTACTGATGCATCGAGGAGCTATAGTGGGCTCCACCCGTCACTTATTAAGTCCAATACATTCCTCATATGAATAGGTTTAAACATATCATAAACCATAACATAATCGTATCACATAAAACATGCATAAAGGAAACATAACATTTCCACATTTCAATCACAAGATATCAATACAATACATTGACATAATAAAAACGCTTTCAAAACCATTTTCAATACCAAAATAAAAGAAAAGTAAAACATGGTATTTATTTTTATTTTAAAAAAAAGTATGGCTTGTAGAGGAAGCCGAAACTCGAATAATGGTCACGGCGGCAGAAAAGTCGTTGTCGCCGCATATGTACGGAAAGAAAAACATTCCCTTTTTGTCGTTTAGTAAAACGCTTCGTATATAAAAAAAGATTCCTTTTGAATAAATGTAAAAGTAAAAGGGGTTTATACACCGTATAAAAGAAAGTTGTGTATAAAACCAAATATGCCTCAATGAAAGGGGATTGAGACGAAGTCCTTAAAAAGAGAATTTTTAAAATAAAATAGATCTATTATGTGTATTCACTATAGGTACACATAAAGATAGTAAAAATACAAAATAGGACATAATAATATCATGACATAATTTGAATGTAGGAGATTAACCCAAAGAATGGAAGTTGGGTTAGGAAATTCCCTTACCTCATGTCTGACTTGACTCAAACGTTCTTTAAACTCCTGAATAATAAACTAGATTTAATATATACCTTATTAAGAACCATTTTCAATTTCATTATCCTTTTTATATCACTTATTACAATGTTATGAACATTATGTAATTATTTATGTTAATAACGGTCGTTTTGTCGATCTTTGGTACTTGAGTCAACAATAAACTTCTTATAATTACAAGTTGTTTATGTGGTAGAATATCCATTATCTCCAGAGTTATATTCATGATTTAGATGTCATATTTATCATATATATCCATTATATACATTCATTTATAATATTACGTAACATTTAGAGGTAAGAAATGAAATGCACCGTTCATGGAGACGGTAAGCCGTACGTACGCATGAACGCTACTTTCATTTCTATTTCGTATTTAATGGAATGAAATCATAATGATATAAATTTATAATATAATTCCAGTATAATATGGTGTATAATAACATTTACTTCATCCTTTATACATACCACATATGGCATTAACGATTCAAATCACTTTGAGGGGGCGGTAGTCCACACTTCCTAAAATGAAATTATCGCGTTTTACCCATAATGGAAATCATAAAGTATGCCGTAAATGAGAAATACAGAATCATTAGTAAAACATAAACATATTATATATCATATATAAATATAGTGACATCTTAATGGCCACCTTTGAAGATGTTATATGAGTGTTGAACAATCATCGTTTCGTGAGACAGAAATTCGCCATCCACAGAAACCGTATGTTCTTTAACCATTAGATGTAGGTGTGTGTAAGTGTATCTCGAATACTTCTTATAAAGACATCCTAGTATATTGAGGATACTGGTGTTGTTATAAAAGAAATGAATAAAAAGATTTTAGGGGGTTGGAGAAGAAAAATAAAATAAAACAACATTAGAGAAGACATTACCTCAAAATCGGGTAACTCTTTTTGATTTGATCCAAAGGCTTGCTTGGGAAGAGTTCTGCCCAACGTGAGGCTTCTAGGAGTAATAGGGGGATGTTGGGAGAGTATTTGGGCAGAGTTTGGCCGAGCCAAATGGCTTGAAAGTGTGAATGAGGTGGTAGAGGTGGGGGCCTTTTATAAGAGGAGAGGAAGGGCTCTTTTGGAAAGATTGAAATGTTACCTTATTATACAATGTTTTTCGGATTCTAAACGTCCCACACTTATATAATTAGTGTCTGAGGTGATAAGGGTTATAAATATACCCATCCAATAGTCTTTGGACAAGTGTATGCCTTGGATTTTACATTATCGTTTCATTTTATTAAAATCGTTAAATAATGAGGTCATCGCTACATCATAATGATGTCATAAATAATCTAATTTATTTAATGTCTAAAAATTATAAAAAAAAATAATATGATGTAGGAAATCTTTTTGTCTTTCCAATGACTATTTATAGTCAAAAATTTGACTTGTATAACCCCATGTAAAAATTGTTTTAGTAAAACATGTCATGTTTGTGTCATTTTTTACTTTAACATTAAATAAAAGGTATTTATGTCATTTTCCAACTAAAGTGGCTCCATGGGGTCCCCAAGTTGACCCATGGATTTTATTTGTCGTACATTACTCATCAAATAGGGGTAGGACAAGTGTCAAGCTCATCTCATATTATTAAAACATTATTTTTACCTTAAACTACACTAATTACCTCTAATCGCGATTAAGAACTTAAAAGTTACTATTCACCAAAAAATTATTTTAATCTCATTGAACCACATTTTACTTATTAATGAAAAACATGTATGTCAGATTTTTGAAAATCAAATCACAGAAGTGCTAATATTTCATTTAAACGAAAAATCAGTTATTTAACTACCACTTACTGGTTTCACTATTCATCAAAAATTGATGTTTTTCAGAACAATGCCAAAATTTCACCCTAAGCTATAATTGATATTCTGAATTCAAAAATGATATCTATTTTACAAAATTACAAACATATAAGTTCCATTAATTAATTTCATAATTAATTCCCGATGTCACAACAATAGCGTGTTTTTAAGAAACAATTTATATAAAAAGATTGGCAATTGTTTATGTCCAATTTCAATGTTAAATTAATTATAATGACCACCATTGGATAAAATGGTAAAAATATATTCCAATTATACTTTAAAACCACTAAATAGTATAATTTATCACTATAAATTATTTTGATAAAAAAAGTTGTTTTTAAGTAATTTTCACTATTCATAAAAAATTGGAAGTTCTCAAAAAATTACAAAAAATTCAACTTTGGATAATTTCGATATTACGAATACAAAAATGAAGTCCATTTTGAAATATAAAATTTCTATAATTTTAAAAAGTGGTTATTACTATTCATAACGACTACATTGATTAGTCGCGGTGTTTCAGAACTCGAAGTTGCATACAATGCAAGCTATTGCATTATTGAATGAGAAGCGTATCGTGGAAGCTCGGGGTGTTACATTCTCCCCTCCTTAAATAAATTGCGTCCTCGCAATTTGAAATTTTTCTTTGAAAATAAATGGTTGAAAAGAGAAAATACCTTTGAGGAAAACCCACATCGGAAATAAGATTAATAAAATTTAGCCTTAATAAGAGGGAAAGGGAAATGAAAAAGTCACCACCCAATTATGATCTCAATTAGGAGAACATTAGCGGCAATTAGAGACATATAATTGGAGGAAAAACGTAAATATTTGTAGGGTGTGATTGAGGTCATCAATCACAATCAACTGTCAAATTGAGGGCCTCAAAGCCTTCAATCTATGTTGATTTAAAATATCATCAGTTCAACAAGACATACGGTATTAGTATAACACATTTTTTTTTTGTTTTAATATCCCTTTACTAAAGTTTAAGAATTAATTTATTCATTGAATAAGAGAAAGGTATATATATATTTATGCTTGACAATTAGAGTTTCAACCTTCAACTCATCTTTCACTCAAAAATATAATAGAACTCAAAAATAATATACTTATCCTAATTGTATAAGGTTCCAAAGGTTAACAGATACCATTTAGATTAGTAAAATTATTTTGTAATAACCGGGGACTTCTTGTAGGCTAGTGGTAGGAAATAAAGGCCTGTCTGTAACAGCCCAAGATTTTATAAAAAAATATTCTTTTTAATTTTATTAAAGTCTTGTGTTGTACGCTACACCAAAAGGAGCTTGCACAACACGCATCCTTGACTTGCCTTGCATTACACGCAATCACGACCTTCCTCGATAGCGTGTGTAATACGCAATACCGAGTTTCACTAAACAAAGATATGATATTAAAATATTATTAAAACTAGCCATTATGAATAGTAATAACCACTTTTTAAAACTCTGTAAATCTTATTTTTCAAAATGAACTTCATTTTTGGATTCAGAGTATCGAATTTAGCCTAAGGTGAAATTTTGGTACATTTCGGATAACTTTCATATTCTGATGAATAGTGAAAATTACTAAATTATAATTAAAAAACAACTTTTTTAATCGAAATAATTAATAGTGATAAATTATTAATTGTAGTAGTTTTAAAGTATATTTAGAATATATTTTTACAATTTAATACAATGTTGGTCATTGGATGTAATTTCACATTTAAAGCAGTTATAAACAAGTGTCAATCTTTTGATAGTTATTATCTCTTAAAAACACGCTATTTGTTGTAACAACGGAAATTAATTTAATTAATGCAACTTATGTGTTGTGAATTTTGTAAAATAGAAATCATTTTTGAATTCGGAATATCAATTATAGCTTAGGGTGAAATTTTGGCATTTTTCTGAAAAACTTCAATTTTTGATGAATAGTGAAACCACTAAGTGGTAGGTTAAAAACTGAATTTTGCATAAAACTTAATTTTACCGCTTCTGTGAATGGAATTTCAAAAATCCGAGAGACACGGTTAATATCAAGGACTAAAATGTGGTTCAATGAGATGAAAATAATTTTTTTGGTTAATAGTAACTTTTTACTTTTTTTACCGTGGTTAATAGTAAATTGGGTAACTAAGGGTAAATATGATATTAATATTACCCTAACACATGTCCTAATTCTATTGGACAAGTGTAATTCGACTAAAAACAAACTTAGGAATAAAATATGACCATTTAGGTCCACTTGGATTAGATTAGGACATTTATTATTAATTTATTTAAAGAAGGGTTAAAATAGTTAAAATCAAAGTTTAATAAGTAAATAATTTATAATATGGGGTTATACATAAGATAAATTCGATTGTAAATATTCACTAGAAAGAGAAAACGATTTCCTACATGATGGTATTTTATTTATAATTTTTAGACTTTAAATAAATTAATTTATTTATGACACAACGATGATGCAGTAATTACCCTTTTAAGGAAATATTAACATAATTGATGTTATAAATGCTCAAATGAATGTAATTTAAGACTTTTTATGAATTCCACTAATTTTCTAGGTTACTATGATATATTAAGGTTGATTTAATCAACTTGGTTCAAACATATAATTCTGTTATGACTTTCACAAAAATCATATATCAAATAGTGTCAAAATTGACACAAAATAGTTTTTAAATAAAATATTATATTATTAATTGTTCTTTTATTCCTAAAAATCTAAGGTTCGGCCAAATGACTTATATAAGGATATATATATTAATAATAAACAATTTGGGGTTCTTTTGGCATTTTATAGTAAGTGTATTAACCATATAGTGTAAGAAAACAAAAAGACATGGTAAAAGTTAAATTATTTAACTTAGAGTTAAATCTAATTGATAAGGTTAAAATAATACCCTAAACTTGTCAATATCTTATTGGTTGATAGGCTTTCGACCCATCCCCACCTTATCTTCGAAATAAGACCCTTTGGAGCCATTATAAACCGATTTTGACTTTAATATAAAATAATATTTTGAGATATTCCTAAGGTGCCCCTCTCCTCCCTTATAAAAGGGCACCTCCTTCCCCTCCTCCTCACACCAATTTGAGCACTAAAGCTAGGCCAACCCCTGAACAAATCTCTTCTACACTTCCCTAGAAACATCCTAGAGGTTCTGGTCTTCCTCAAAGACCAATTTTAGTGCCCTAAGAGGAGGTCTCAAAGAGGCGCTTCAAAGAAGAGGTAATTACCGTTACCAATTCTTTCATATTTATTTCTTCTTCCACTTCTTCTTCTTAGGTTGTTTCATTATGAAGTATTAACATCAGTATCACTAATATACTGATATGTTATTATAAGTATGAAACAACCCTATTTCACCATCTATCCATCCTACGGAAAAAGAAATCACCGCGCGTGCGTACGTACGGAATACCGTCTCCACGCCGTGGTGTAATCTATTTTCCACCACCACCTTACATGGATGGGTATAATGGTGTAAAGAATAACTATACATAGTTATTAAAACATCATATTGATTCTGATATATTTTATAATCCACTCCAATTCAATTCAATATTTATGGAAATGATATCATCGCTCGTGCGTACGTACGGACTACCGTCTCCACGACGCGATGAGATTCATTCTTAATGATTAACCATTCATGAATGATTATAAAGTATATATAATAAGTACTAATGAAATATATGACATAATAATGATACTGGATTTATGTATATATATATATATATATGTATGTCATCTACTTACTTCCATTCAAGACAATAAGGAAAGAAAAACAGCGTTCATGCGTACGTATGGACTACCGTCTCCATGAACAGTGTTTTTCATTTTATTTATCTATCTATTATATATATATACTGAATATATATGATATATAAATCATATTTTATATTCTGGAAGTAATTAAATCATGATATAAGTAATAATGATGTCAAGAACAACATGTCAAAACACCTACGATAAATGAAACGATTTTACCCAAAACGCTTCTTTAACATGGAATTTACAAAAGAACGGGTAATATAATGTCATAAGTGAACCATATATGATATCATAACAATGAATATGATTCTTTAATAAGTAAATGACATTATTTTAACCATTATACAGGAGCTTCGGACACGTACAAAGCAAATCGGACCTAAGGTAAGGGAAATATCACAATCTCATTTTTATCCGAGATTGTTTATTCGTAAGTATTTACTGGGGTGTATTTTATCATCCACATCCATGTTTCATCAATATGTAATATTATTTCCATCCACCTACAATTGTTTAAATCCATTTTTACCCTTCGGTGAGTTTTTAGTAATATGTATGAAAGGAATCTTTTGTCGTTTTTCGTACGAGGTACTTTTTGACTTTTCCGACAAAAGTAAGAAGAATGTTTTTTTTGACTTATACGGCATGAATGGATTTTTAAAACATTAAATCAAAGAAGCTTCCTTTACAAGTTTTCAAGTTTATTTTTAATCAACTTCTTTTATTTTAAAGTCGTATGACATGTTATGAAAGGAAAAATGTTTTTGAAGAAGAAATGATATTTTCCTCAAGAATGGAGTTCAAGTGTTTTATCAAAATTATTTTCCATCTAAGATAATAAAGGGTTCTGTTATTACATGGATTTGATCATGTTGTGATGGAATTATTTTTATAAATTCCTTTATCTTATATGAATTGATTTATGATGTCATGATGTTTCAAGAATCCCATTTTTGTTACATGTGTTATGCGATGATGTATGTTTTATGATTATGTGGCACACATAAGAAAGGATTCATTATAAGATGGGTGGGACCTATATCTCCCTCCAATGCATTGGGTAAAGATTTTATATCTCATGAGATAGACATGGCTGGAATGGTAGGTTATACCGGTTCAGTGAAACATGACTGAAACGAGGGTTACTCGATTCAGAAAGGGACTTTGTCCACTAAGATAGTCTTGGAAATGAGTCTTGACTAACAAGAAATGATTCTCTATGATTATGTGTGAATGCCACAAAGTTTCATGTTTTATGTTATGATTATTGTGATTACATTTCACTGCCATGATTTACCCCATGTTATGAAATTATGATCTCTTTTGCAGGTTATGATTTCCAAAAGTTATGTGCTTATGTATATGATGTGATTGATATTTCTTTTGTTTACCCTTACTGAGCATTTGAGCTCACCCTTTTATGTTTTCTTTTCCCCAGGATATAAAGAAAGGTTTTAGGTAAAAAAAGGAAGATCTTTATGGGAGATTTTGAAGATCTTTCACCACGATTAGAAGATTATAGTCCGAGTTTCCAAAGACACTAAACTATTACGGTACTTGTGTGTGTGTTTTTGTTATGTACTAAGTATTCCGCAAAAGTAATGTAAAGTCAATGTACGTTAGGCTACGGGTCTCTACAGTTGGTATCAGAGGAAAGGTTTAGTCAACCTTTGGAAACTAGGATGCGAAAACGTTAGTGAGATCCCTAGAGATATTTCTACGGTATGTCTAGGGATGTCCCTAAGGTTAAGTAGACGTATAAGTTATAGTACTAGAATTACGCTAACGATCATAGAATTAAACCTAAGATGTTAGATATTGATGGTACTTCCCCTTTACAATGTTGTTTTCCCTAGCATTATTTTTCCTCTCACACTATTCTTTTTGGGTTTTAGAAAATGGCTGGAAACAAGATGATTCATGATAATGGAGGATATGATTGACAATGGAATGATATTCTTCATGAGAAACCAAATGAAATGGGATTTGGAAGTCCAAAAATCATTATTATGCTGAATCAGCAATCTCATAATATGATCAATAAAGTAAAATTTGGTAAGTTTCCTGACTCAGCTAATAAGAGAAAGATGGAGTTTCATGATGACCATAGAGGAAAGAAAGTTCAATTTCCCTCATGTAAATCATGTGGGAAGAGGCATCAAGGAGAATGTTTCAAGGGAACTGGAAGATGCTTAGGTGTGGAAAAGAAGGACACAAAGCAAGTAAGTGCAGAGGAAAAGGGTCGGTTAACACCATGGATGAGGATAATGGTATTGCTACGACATCAAAAATGGTTAAGTGTTTTAAATGTGGAATGTATGGGCATTATGCAAAAAAATGCCCTAAGGGAAAGACTCATGAAGAGAATCAGTATGGTCATATGGGTAGTATTTATGTGGATGATGATGAAGAGACTACAAATGATATGTGAGATGAAATAATTTTTGAAGCTCGGTCAATGGTTTGAGAATGTAGTGGGATGATTACATGTTTATCATGTGTAATTTTGGAATAAAGAGACATCTATGGATTGTTACACTGTTGTCTTTCCTTGTGTTTTGAAAGTGTATGATTAATGTTACCAGTATCCATGAAAGGTTATTCAGATATTTTTGGAATGTAGATGATATGCGCATAATGAAGGGATAAGGAGAAAATTAAATGTTTGATAGTATTCATGAGCTCATGATTGATATAAGGACTAAGTGATATCATGGTTTGAGTATATAGAATTTTGAGGATTTCGGTATGTGAAAAGTGTTAACTTTTAACTGCATTCAAGTTTTCACTAAGGTTCAATGGGTATTCAAGAGAGTATAAGATTAAGGCCTTTGAATGTTTGGAATGTGACCAACAAGATATATCTTATGATATATGGGGATCAACGATGGTATTAAATCTCTGGTAATCGTTTTCACTATGTTATGAGAATGGACTGCAGTATTATGGATAAGCCTAAAGATTGGAATGGATTATGTTGGACATAAGTTAGTATTGTTTAAGGATAGAAGTTTTTTCAATATTATTGATGGGATGTTATAGTAATATAGTTTTATAAAAAGGACAACCTGTAGGACGGGCGACAACCCATCGCTTCGGACATGGATGTAGGAATCGAACCCACAACCGAAGTGCGACTGGCCTTTATCGCCTACCACTGGCCTACAGGAAGTCCCTGTTTAGTAGAAACTAGTTTTATTATATTAAGCAGTATGATATATGAAGTATAAGTCCATTTTAGGAACCATATATGATTAATCTCACTATAGATCGACTTATGCATATAATTTTTGCTAACCTTTTGTTTGAGACAGATGGAATGACCCGTCATTCTATCACATGATTTGCTAACACTTCATGAATAACAAATTCAACTTCATTTATTTAAGAGATGAAGTAGAAATTGTTCAAGGCATGAACAACAGCGAGATTGTACCAAAATAAAGTAAGTATTTATTCTAATTCAAACTCTTCAACTTTAGGAAAACGATCTTGAAAACCAAAAATGTTGTCCTAGTGCTCTTATACCTGATGAATCAGATGGTACCTTATATCACCAAAAATCTATGGATTTGTGATTACTGGCTTTTCCATAGCCATGTTCTCTACCACTCTCCATCAGAACATGATGGTTAGATTTCTCTTCCATATCCATATTTTCACCTATGTGGAAACCCAATGATTAGTTTATTTGGGTAACTGTTACGTTTCATACTTTTGTTTTTAAAGATTGGTTTTGATATTCCTTTTTACGATGTGGGTTTCTATTAAAGAAACTTTCGAATAGTAAACCATTTATAACCCCGACGAATTTCGAGGGCGAAATTCATTTTAAGGGGGGTAGAATGTAACAGCCCAAGATTTTATAAAAAAATATTCTTTTTAATTTTATTAAAGTCTTGTGTTGTACGCTACACCAAAAGGAGCTTGCACAACACGCATCCTTGACATGCCTTGCATTACACGCAATCACGACCTTCCTCGATAGCGTGTGTAATACGCAATACCGAGTTTCACTAAACAACGATATGCTATTAAAATATTATTAAAACAAGCCGTTATGAATAGTAATAACCACTTTTTAAAACTCTTTAAATCTTATTTTTCAAAATTAACTTCATTTTTGGATTCGGAGTATCGAATTTAGCCTAAGGTGAAATTTTGATACATTTCGGATAACTTTCATATTCTGATGAATAGTGAAAATTACTAAATTATAATTAAAAAACAACTTTTTTAATCGAAATAATTAATAGTGATAAATTATTAATTGGAGTAGTTTTAAAGTATATTTAGAATATATTTTTAAAATTTAATACAATGTTGGTCATTGGATTTAATTTCACATTTAAAGCAGTTATAAACAAGTGTCAATCTTTTGATAGTTATTATCTCTTAAAAACACGCTATTTGTTGTAACAACGGAAATTAATTTAATTAATGCAACTTATGTGTTGTGAATTTTGTAAAATAGAAATCATTTTTGAATTTGGAATATCAATTATAGCTTAGGGTGAAATTTTGGCATTTTTCTGAAAAACTTCAATTTTTGATGAATAGTGAAACCACTAAGTGGTAGGTTAAAAACTGAATTTTGCATAAAACTTAATTTTACCGCTTCTGTGAATGGAATTTTGAAAATCCGAGAGACACGGTTAATATCAAGGACTAAAATGTGGTTCAATGAGATGAAAATAATTTTTTTGTGAATAGTAACTTTTTACTTTTTTTACCGCGGTTAATAGTAAATTGGGTAACTAAGGGTAAATATGATATTAATATTACCCTAACACATGTCCTAATTGTATTGGACAAGTGTAATTCGACCAAAAACAAACTTAGGAATAAAATATGACCATTTAGGTCCACTTGGATTAGATTAGGACATTTATTATTAATTTATTTAAAGAAGGGTTAAAATAGTTAAAATCAAAGTTTAATAAGTAAATCATTTATAATATGGGGTTATACATAAGATAAATTCGATTGTAAATATTCATTAGAAAGCTAATAAGATTTCCTACGTGATGGTATTTTATTTATAATTTTTAGACTTTAAATAAATTAATTTATTTATGACACAACGATGATGCAGTAATTACCCTTTTAAGGAAATATTAACATAATTGATGTTATAAATGCTCAAATGAATGTAATTTAAGACTTTTTATGAATTCCACTAATTTTCTAGGTTACTATGATATATTAATTTTGATTTAATCAACTTGGTTCGAACATATAATTCTGTTATGACTTTCACAAAAATCATATATCAAATAGTGTCAAAATTGACACAAAATAGTTTTTAAATGAAATATTATATTATTAATTGTTATTTTATTCCTAAAAATCTAATGTTCGGCCAAATGACTTATATAAGGATATATATATTAATAATAAACAATTTGGGGTTCGTTTGGCATGTTATAGTAAGTTTATTAACCATATAGTGTAAGAAAACAAAAAGACATGGTAAAAGTTAAATTATTTAACTTAGAGTTAAATCTAATTGATAAGGTTAAAATAATACCCTAAACTTGTCAAAATCTTATTGGTTGATAGGATTTCGACCCATCCCCGCCTTATCTTCGAAATAAGACCCTTTGGAGCCATTATAAACCGATTTTGACTTTAATATAAAATAATATTTTGAGATATTCCTAAGGTGCCCCTCTCCTCCCTTATAAAAGGGCACCTCCTTCCCCTCCTCCTCACACCAATTTGAGCACTCAAGCTAGGCCAACCCCTGCCAAAATCTCTTCTCCACTTCCCTAGAAACATCCTAGAGGTTCTGGTCTTCCTCAAAGACGAATTTTAGTGCCCTAAGAGGAGGTCTCAAAGAGGCGCTTCAAAGAAGAGGTAATTACCGTTACCAATTCTTTCATCTTTATTTCTTCTTCCACTTCTTCTTCTTAGGTTGTTTCATTATGAAGTAATAAAATCAGTATCACTAATATACTGATATGTTATTATAAGTATGAAACAACCCTATTTCACCATCTATCCATCCTACGGAAAAAGTAATCACCGCGTGTGCGTACGTACGGAATACCGTCTCCACGTCGTGGTGTAATCTATTTTCCACCACCACCTTACATGGATGGGTATAATGGTGTAAAGAATAACTATACATAGTTATTACAACATCATATCTATTATGATATATTTTATAATCCCCTCCAATTCAATTCAATATTTATGGAAATGATATCATCGCTCGTGCGTACGTACGGACTACCGTCTCCACGACGCGATGAGATTCATTCTTAATGATTAACCATTCATGAATGATTATAAAGTATATATAATAAGTACTAATGAAATATATGACATAATAATGATACTGGATTTATGTATATATATATATGTATGTCATCTACTTACTTCCATTCAAGACAATAAGGAAAGAAAAACAGCGTTCATGCGTACGTACGGACTACCGTCTCCATGAACGGTGTTTTTCATTTTATTTATCTATCTATTATATATATATATACTGAATATATATGATATATAAATCATATTTTATATTCTGGAAGTAAGTAAATCATGATATAAGTAATAATGATGTCAAGAACAACAAGTCAAAACACCTACGATAAATGAAACGATTTTACCCAAAACGCTTCTTTAACATGGAATTTACAAAAGAACGGTTAATATAATTTCATAAGTGAACCATATATGATATCATAACAATGAATATGATTCTTTAATAAGTAAATGACATTATTTTAACCATTATACAGGAGCTTCGGACACGTACAAAGCAAATCGGACCTAAGGTAAGGGAAATATCACAATCTCATTTTTATCCGAGATTGTTTATTCGTAAGTATTTACTGGGGTGTATTTTATCATCCACATCCATGTTTCATCAATATGTAATATTATTTCCATCCACCTACAATTGTTTAAATCCATTTTTACCCTTCGGTGAGTTTTTAGTAATATGTATGAAAGGAATCTTTTGTCGTTTTTCGTACGAGGTACTTTTTGACTTTTCCGACAAAAGTACGAAGACTGTTTTTTTTAACTTATACGGCATGAATGGATTTCTAAAACATTAAATCAAAGAAGCTTCCTTTACAAGTTTTCAAGTTTATTTTTAATCAACTTCTTTTATTTTAAGGTCGTATGACATGTTATGAAAGGAAAAATGTTTTTGAAGAAGAAAGGATATTTTCCTCAAGAATGGAGTTCAAGTGTTTTATCAAAATTATTTTCCATCTAAGATAATAAAGGGTTCTGTTATTACATTGATTTGATCATGTTGTGATGGAATTATTTTTATAAATTCCTTTATCTTATATGAATTGATTTATGATGTCATGATGTTTCAAGAATCCCATTTTTGTTACATGTGTTATGCGATGATGTATGTTTTATGATTATGTGGCTCACATAAGAAAGGATTCATTATAAGATGGGTGGGACCTATATCTCCCTCCAATGCATTGGGTAATGATTTTATATCTCATGAGATAGACATGGCTGGAATGGTAGGTTATACCGGTTCAGTGAAACAGGACTGAAATGAGGGTTACTCGATTCAGAAAGGGACTTTGTCCACTAAGATAGTCTTGGAAATGAGTCTTGACTAACAAGAAATGATTCTCTATGATTATGTGTGAATGTCACAAAGTTTCATGTTTTATGTTATGATTATTGTGATTACATTTCACTGCCATGATTTACCCCATGTTATGAAATTATGATCTCTTTTTCAGGTTAAGATTTCCAAAAGTTATGTGCTTATGTATATGATGTGATTGATATTTCTTTTGTTTACCCTTACTGATCATTTGAGCTCACCCATGTTTTCTTTTCCCCAGGATATAAAGAAAGGTTTTAGGTAAAAAAAAGGAAGATCTTTATGGGAGATTTTGAAGATCTTTCACCACGATTAGAAGATTATAGTCCGAGTTTCCAAAGACACTAAACTATTACGGTCCTTGTGTGTGTGTTTTTGTTATGTACTAAGTATTCCGCAAAAGTAATGTAAAGTCAATGTACGTCAGGCTACGGGTCTCTACACTGTCGCACTATGATTGTGGGTTCGATTCCTACAGCTTTGTCCGACGCGACGGGTTATGCTCCACCCTGCAGGTTGTCCTTTTCCTAAAACTATAATATAATATTATTCCAAAAATAATCTTCATAAATTTGTTAACCTTAAACAATACTATCCAAAGATCAACTTAATCCACTCCAACCTTTATAGTTATCCAAAATACCTCTGTCCAGACTTTCTCTAAAAGGTCTCTTAATTCCAAAATCAATTTATCAGATTCCCCAAACAAAGTAAAGTTTCTCTTATTATAACATACTAAAAATATAATTACCTTCAACATATTAAAACCTTACTGAAATCAACAAGTACTGTAGTACAATCCTTATATATATATCACATTATTCTAATAACCAGAATATAATCCATGAGTCCAAAAGCACCAATACATTAGTTATTCTGCTTCAACTGTAGCAACAGCATAAGATTGTCCTTGATCCCTTGGCCTTTTCTGAGGTAAGTTTCCCTGAATCATAGGACATTCATTTGCATAATGACCCATTTCTCTACAATTGTAGCATTCAACTTTGATTGCCTCTTTCTTTCCCTTGCAATCACGAGCCTGGTGACCCTTTTCTCAACATTTATAACAAAATCCCATTCCTTTTAGGCATGTACCAGGGGGATTCTTCCCACAATTATCACATAATGGAAAATCCTTCTTTCCCTTTTTCCCTTTATCTGTCTCTTGTTCCACCGTTCTCTTCTTCACTTGCTTTACTTTGTTGTCATAAGACTTAGAGAATTCCTTTTCTGTCTTGATAGCACACTTGACAATATCTTCGTATGATGAAAAGGATTGTGATACTAAAGCTCGATGGAGAAATGGTTTTATCCCATCAAAGAAACGATAAATCTTACTCCTTGGGTTACGTATATAATCGACAGAATGCCTCGCTAACCTTGTAAAGTTAGCCTCATACTTTGCGACATTCTCATCCTCCTTCTGCCTCAGACTCAGAAATTGCCTTTCCATATCTGCTCGATGGTCACGAGGAAAGTATTTTTCTAAGAAAATCTCTTTGAACTCCCTCCATTCCATATTCGATACGTCATCATCTTCCTTTGTGTTTTGAATCAGTGACCACCACTGATCGACATCTCCAGTGAGGCGGTAAACTGCCATGACAACCTTCTCCCTTTCGCTACTCCCCAAGGCATGGAATATTTTCTCTAAGGAGTTTATCCATTTCTCAGCTACTAATGGATTTGTACCCCCATTAAATGTTGGTGGTTGTTGCCTCATGAAGCGGTCTAACATTGATCCTCCACGTTGTGGATCAGGGTGATCCATACGAGTAAGGTTATTATTCATAAGTTGAGTGAGTTGTCCCAGTATGGTAATAAGTTGATCAGCACCAGTTATATCTCCAGATCCACAATAATTATCTTGAGCAGGAGGGAAATCCCTACACGGAGTGCATGCATTGATACGATTTCCATTCCTTCCACTAGGTGCCATTTCTAAACAATGGCATAAACTAGATTAGTTTATGAATCAAAATACATAATTCCATACTTGTAAAATACTTAACATAAATTGAACTATTTATGAATATAATCTATAATCATAAAAAGGTTTTATTTGAGGATGTATATAATCATAACCGTTAATAGTGGTTTGTAAAGAAAATGAGAATTATCCTAAGTATATCCCCCGGGAGTGTCATAACCAAGAGTGCAGCAAGGCCCGTTGTCGTGCACCAGTTCCCGTTCGAGTCTAGCTCAAAGCGGTGTTTTCAGGTTTTACCCCTAGGTATAACTGTGTCAGAGCCGCCTCTACCTGCTCGTATCCAGACAGGGATGTATTTCTCGGAAAACACACAAAATCTCTACAATAACAAAATTCTAGGAAGTTCTTCTATACTAATCCTCAAAGTCTATCTTTGGGCTATGTGCTCTAATCAGAGTTTATCTAAATATAGCTTCCAAGGTTAGTACTAAACTGCCTCTGATACCAACTGTAATGCCCCGACCCCATCTTCCCAGAGTCAGTGCATTACTTCGTAACATTGGCATGTTCACAAAAGATCAAGTCTCGAAAGATCGATTAGTTTAGTAGCCTTGGAAACACTAGATACATTCGTAAGCGTTACATTACATCATAAAGTGAAAAAATACAATAACAAAGCCTCCATAGTCCACACTCATATCCTCTTCTGACAATCCCTGCAGGTCATTCATAAAATACTTCATCACATCCTGGAAAATATTAAAACATTGAAAGGGGTGAGCTCAGATGCTCAGTAAGGATAACAATATTGCGGAAGCTTTCATAAATAAACATTAACATTTAAGGCATTGTATAACTAAAACAAAAGTCTTTTTAAACTTTAACTTCAGCATAATATGTCAAAAATAAAATTAAATAATGTCATTTACTTACTCACATGGATATTCTACTAGTCGAATAATCACATGCAATATCAATAACCACTTTCATAATAAGGGAATGTATAATGCCAGACATTCTGAAACATTTTGTCAAGGCCACGGCCAAGACCTCTAAAATGATTAAGGCCTCGGCCAAAACCATTAATCAAATTGGGAAAGGGCCTCAGCCAATTCCACGTCCAGTTGTCTCATGAGACCTACCGATGCATCGAGGAGCTATAGCGGGCTCCACCCGTCACTTATTAAGTCCAATACATTCCTTATATGAATAGGTTTAAACATATCATAAACCATAACATAATTGTATCACATAAAACATGCATAAAGGAAACATAAAATTTCCACATTTCAATCACAAGATATCAATACAACACATTGATATAATAAAAATGCTTTCAAAACCATTTTCAATACCAAAATAAAAGAAAAGTAAAACATGGTATTTATTTTTATTTTTAAAAAAAAGTATGGCTTGTAGAGGAAGCCGAAACTCGAATAATGGTCACGGCGGCGGAGAAGTCGTTGTCGCCACATATGTACGGAAAGAAAAACATTCCCTTTTTCTCGTTTAGTAAAATGATTCGTATATAAAAAAATATTCCTTTTGAATAAACGTAAAAGTCAAAGGGGTTTATACACCGTATAAAAGAAAGTTGTGTATAAAACCATATATGCCTCAATGAAAGGGTATTGAGACGAAGTCCTTAAAAAGAGAATTTTTAATATAAAATAGATCTATTATGTGAATTCACTATAGGTACACATAAATAAAGTAAAAATACAAAATAGTACATAATAATATCATGAAATAATTTGAAAGTAGGAGATTAACCCAAAGAATGGAAGTTGGGTTAAGAAATTCCCTTACCTCGTGTCTGACTTGACTCAACCGTTCTTTAACCTCCTGAATAATAAACTAGAGTTAATATATACCTTATTAAGAACCATTTTCAATTTCATTATCCTTTTTATATCACTTATTACAATGTTATGAACATTATGTGATTATTTAAGTTAATAACGGTCGTTTTGTCGATCTTTGGTACTTGAGTCAACAATAAACTTCTTATAATTACAAGTTGCATATGTGGAAGAATATCCATTATATCTAGAATTATATTCATGATTTAGATGTCATATATATCATATATATCCATTATATACATTCATTTATAATATTACGTAACATTTAGAGGTAAGAAATGAAATGCACCGTTCATGGAGACGGTAAGCCGTATGTACGGATGAACGCTACTTTCATTTCTATTTCGTATTTAATGGAATGAAATCATAATGATATAAATGTATAATATAATTCCAGTATAATATGGTGTATAGTACCATTTACGCCATCCTTTATACATCCCACATATGGCATTAACGATTCAAATCACTTTGAGGGGGCGGTAGTCCACACTTCCTAAAATGAAATTATCGCGTTTTACCCATAATGGAAATCATAAATTATGCCATAAATGAGAAATACAGAAGCATAAGTAAAACATAAACATATTATATATCATATATAAATATAGTGACATCTTAATGGCCACCTTTGAAGGTGTTATACGAGTGTTGAACAATCATCGTTTCGTGAGGCAGAAATTCGCCATCCACAGAAACCGTATGATCTTTAACCATTAGATGTAGGTGTGTGTAAGTGTATCTAGAATCCTTCTTATAACAACATCCTAGTATATGATGATACTGGTGTTGTTACAAAATAATTGAATAAAAAGATTTTAGGGGGTTGGAGAAGAAAAATAAAACAAAACAACATTAGAGAAGACATTACCTCAAAATCGGGTAACTCTTTTTGATTTGAGCCAAAGGCTTCCTTGGTAAGCGTTCTGCCCAAAGTGAGGCTTCTAGGAGTAAGAGGTGGAAGTTGGGAGAGTATTTGGGCAGATTTTTGCCGATCCAAATGGCTTGAAAGTGTGAATGCAGTGGTAGATGTGGGGGCCTTTTATAAGAGGAGAGGAGGGGCTCTTTTGGAAAGATTGAAATGTTACATTATTATACAATGCTTTTCGGATTCTAAAGGTCCCACACTTATATAATTCGTATCTAAGGTGATAAGGGTTATAAATCTACCCATGTAATAGTCTTTGGACAAGTGTAAGCCTTGTATTTTACATTATCTTTTCATTTTATTAAAATTGTTAAATAATGAGGTCATCGCTACATCATAATGATGTCATAAATAATTTAATTTATTTAATGTCTAAAAATTATAAAAAAACTACTATGATGTAGGAAATCTTTTTATATTTCCAATGAATATTTATAGTCAAAAATATGACTTGTATAACCCCATGTAAAAATTGTTTTAGTAAAACATGTCATGTTTGTGTCATTTTTTACTTTAACATTAAATAAAAGGTATTTATGTCATTTTCCAACTAAAGTGGCTCCATGGGGTCCCCAAGTTGACACATGGATTTTCTTGGTCGGAAACTACTCATCCAATAGGGGTAGGACAAGTTTCAAGCTCATCTCATATTATTAAAACATTATTTTTACCTTAAACTACAATAATTACCTCTAATCGCGATTAAGAACTTAAAAGTTTCTATTCACCAAAAAATTATTTTAATCTCATTGAACCACATTTTACTTCTTAATGACAACCATGTATGTCATATTTTTGAAAATCAAATCACATAAGTGGTAATATTTCATTTAAAAGAAAAATCAGTTATTTAACTACCACTTAGTGGTTTCACTATTCATCAAAAATTGAAGTTTTTCAGAACAATGCCAAAATTTCACCCTAAGCTATAATTGATATTCCAAATTCAAAAATGATGTCTATTTTAAAAAATTCCAAACATATAAGTTGCATTAATTAATTCCCAATGTCACAACAATAGCGTGTTTTTAAGAAATAATTTATATCAAATGATTGGCAATTGTTTATGTCCAATTTCAATGTTAAATTAATTCTAATGACCACCATTGGATAAAATGGTAAAAATATATTCCAATTATACTTTAAAACCACTAAATAGTATAATTTATCACTATAAATTATTTTGATTAAAAAAGTTTTTTTTAAGTAATTTTCACTATTCATAAAAAATTGGAAGTTCTCAAAAAATTACAAAAAATTCAACTTTGGATAATTTCGATATTACGAATACAAAAATGAAGTCCATTTTGAAATATAAAATTTCTATAATTTTAAAAAGTGGTTATTACTATTCATAACGGCTACATTGATTAGTCGCGGTGTTTCAGAACTCGAAGTTGCGTACAATGCAAGCTATTTCATTATTGAATGAGAAGTGTATCGTGGAAGCTCAGGGTGTTACAAATATAATTGATAATCATGAGAAAATGTGGACTCAGTTTAGATTATTCATAAATGACATGGACTATAATTTAGGATAATAAAATTTCTTGTATTAAATTTTAATTTAAGGTTAATGTAATAGTTTTAATGTTAATTAATTTCTTATTAAATAGTAAATGAAATGAAAACTACAGTAAATGAATAAGTAATTTAATATTTCTCTCTAAATGTTTTGTTAATTATATGATATCCTGTCCATAGAAAAGGTGTCTAGGTATCTAATTGATGGTACTAGTCGTCAATCCTAGGACTAGTTTATAACGATTGCATGGTTGTGAGCTATATTATACCCAATATGTTTTTTATTTCATACCCTACCTAAACAATGAATTTTAGGGAGACCAACACCTTGTGGGATCAGGTATAGTGGTTTCCACAAAATCTTGGTTGGTGAGTTAGGGTGGATGGTTGTACCCTCTTTCCCACCTCTCTTCACATTGAAGTATTATGTGGTGATATGCATGGTGATTTGTTTCTCCCTATATGTTTATAATGGGTTATAATAGATTTGGGTTATTTAACATATATGTATCTCATGATATTTTATTCAATGGATTATTAATCGTACGACATGGATAGGCTGTGATGGATTCAGGTGCCTTACATGGTGTACGGACTATGATGGATTGAGGTACAATACCCAATTTATGATACACATAAATATTAGTTTTAGTAGATCCCATATGATATATGATTAGCATACAGAGACGGTATGATGTGGTGATATGATCCATGAGGTACATATTGTGATACTACTTACAAGTGTTTTTAGGCTTGAAAACTTTTTGAGGGAGATAGATCAAGATTTATGACATTGGGTAAAAGTATCAAAATAGACTGGAAACTATAGTGGGCTACCCGATTTTTTAATTAATATATTACATGATCTCTTATATGAAATACCTGGTGAGAAGTAGTCATGGTGAGGTTGTGAACATAGTATTTATTTGGGATCTATTAGTTTCCCTTATTCATCACTGTGATTTAGTATTCATTCATTATCTTTTACATGAATGGATCAAGGGAGTATCCTAATAAGCATTATGATATTAATGGAAATCATATATGAAATTGTATTAGGCTAAGAGTTTATGGTTTGATATCATTCTATATATTACTAGCATGTCATTATATCAGATCTGTATGAGAATTGTAGTCACTATTATGTTTATATTTTTTGGTACTTTTAATTTTTATCATAGGTTTATATGTCTAGAATGGCATTACATGTATGCACTTGTTTTTTATTTTATAGATATTCTTAACCAGGAGTATATTATTGAATCTATATTATATCCCTTTTCTTCAAGACATACTTAGTAGTTATTTCCTCCCATTTTTATATATAATATACCATCAGAGCTTGTCTCCATCCAGGAGCCTATTAGTGGTGGGACTTGGGTGGTCACTATCATCCTTCTCCCATTTTAAAACTAAGAGGGGTACAATTTGGGGGGGGGGGTTGCCAAAAAATATCCCAAAATATCACTATTATTAATTTTTGGGCCTCACATTTATTCTATGTATTTTTAGAAGTTTTATAGAAAAAATTGTGATATTTGGGGAGGAAGAAGATGGTGCATTGTCAGCCCACATTTAGGATAAATAATGTTCCATCCATGTGGAAACCATGCATTCTAGATACCGCCAATGTTTGTATCACATTCCTCTTATTATGGTTGTGATACCCTCTAGGGAAACTAAGTGGACCCTTTTTAACTTATAAAAAGGAAACCACGCTGTTAGTATACGATAAGGGAGGCTGTGTGACCATCCAGTTTTTTTAAAAAAATGAATAATTATTCATTATTTATATAGACATTATCATTATTATTATTTTAATGAACCATTAAATGGGCATCATCCCACTACCCTAATGATGCTCGACATTCCTACACCAGGATCATGAACCCCATCCCAATTGGGCTCTCCACATACACAACACCCATCCCAAAGACAACTCTCCTAGGGTAATTTCTCCCCCTTATTTTCTTGTGATCTTCTTTGGTTAGCTTCCCCCATCCCACCACATTTATCTATATATCTTGGTTTTATTTTCCTATGGTTTGTGCTCACAACATATTCCAAACCCTAATCTCTGTATTTTTTTTTCTAATTTCATTATTTGTAGATGTTTATGATTAATGGGGTTGATTACAGGTCTATTCTAGACACAATCATTGAAGTAAGTGGATCAAAAATTGTTTTTGGGAAACGATTCATCCATAATTAATATTTTCCTCTATTTCAAATTTTATTTTTCATGATTTGTGATATTCTAGTAATTTTTCTTACTGTGTTTGAGCTCACTATTCTTGAGGGATTCCTACACACTTATGAATGGGTAAGGAATAAAATTATATATACCCTCTTTTTTGATATTACCTCATATAGAGGGTAATATATACATTATATTTAGGGGAATTTATATATGGATAAATTCATGTACATGTATGTATAAAATTGATTATTTGAACTAGAATCATCAAAATAATAATTCTTTGAGGTAAGTTCCCAATGTCCAAGATTTTAAATTGAATTATTTGATTTATATTATTTTCATGAAGAGTGTTTTAATTATTATATAGAATTTTTATTCTATTTAAAATGGTTGTGATGCTTGATATTGGATTTACCTATTTATGAATGTTTCCCACTATGGTTTGACATGTATAACACTTACTAAAATATTTTTTCATGATTGTATTAATAAATTAAGTATTGTAAATAGTCAAATGCTTTTAAATTTTTTTCAACATGTAAAATGGATATTCCAATTCCGTTTTCATCCCATGACTGTTTTTCTATAACATTTTATTTGTGAAAATTATTTACAAAGGGATTGAATGTGTTTTTCTAAATGATTTAGAATGGGTATCTGTGTTTTAAAATATACAATAGTGTGTGTGTGGTGGTTGTGAAATGGATTTTCCCCTTTGGTTTTTCAGAAATATATTGATAATAATGTGTTGATTTTCTTATAATGATTTTGAATTTATATGTGGTATGATAAATGGAATTTGATTTTTTTTGAAAAATAAAATATAGAACATCAGAATCTTAGGTATCTAGATGGGTTTATCTAGACATGTACACCAATGGGGTTGGCCGAACAATGATTAGGGAACCCCAAGAATGTACATGCTATGACACTAACTAAATGAATGATGATGACTTATGGACTACTATAACTTTGACTGTTACCTCTCTACCAACTTGTGCATGAGAATGTTATATATAGACTGATCGATGAGGATTTAGGATCATGTGTATTAAAAAAAACAATATTCCTCAGGATTATCCCACGGTTCTCTCTATCCATTACCATATGTTTGAATGGTAATATGTTATTAATTGATTTATGTTTTGTTTTCCATTAATTTCAAAAATAATTATTTTTCAGTTTCTATTATTGTTTAGAACTTAATGAAATTTTTCATTTATGGAATGATTATTTACGTAATTATTTTTTGAATGAATGAATCACCTTCATAAAAATGTTTTTATGGTATAATATAAAAATGGTTTTCATATACTCTATCTTGTAACTTTTTTTTCTATAGATATAAAATCTTATATTATTTATTCATATTTCCTGACCAGCATGACAAGTTTTTGTTTTTAAAATTATGGCCAAGGGAATTGTTATTTCTCTAACACGTTCTGAGTTTTAATACTCAAGCATATAGATGTACCTTTTTTATAGTTTAGTAATACTTCTAACTAGGACATGGCCACCACTAAATGGTGTTGGTCCAGTTGTTTGTTTTGTACCGTGGGGTCACATGTAGGCATTTTAAATTTTATTTTCCTTCTAATACCATTTTAGTATCCTTTTTTCAATTTTTAGTTTGTTATTTTTCTATAATTTATGGTCTAAAGCATTCCCAATTTACTAAAACATATCTTTAAAACAATTTTCCATCCTAAGAGGAATGTGAACGCCTCTCAGGACCTGTCACACAGTGAATCGATTGACCGGTTCAGGGTTGACATGAGTTGATTCATGAAAAAATTATATTTGAGAAGGTACTAATTATTTGGGATTTTACGTAGATTTAATATATAATATATTATGATTAGGATGTAGTTCATTGGTGGGTTTCTCAATACACCTACTCTTGATGAGACCCGATTCACCAGGGTTAGTTGGGTTTAATGTCTTTATTTTTGGTTTGGGTTGTGTGGTCTTAGGTTTTATTTAGTTTGATGATATTTTTTATTGTGGGGTATAAAAGTGGAAGTGATGTTGGTTTAATAATGTTCTTAAATGGAATAGAGAACCATGTGGATCTTTAGCTCACAGTTCAATATTCTTTTTGTAGTTTGTGAATTTTTCATGCACGATCTACTAAACCATTTTGTATGGTTATGCATGAACACAAGTCACCTATTTCAGTTATTTTTCTGTGGGTGATGATTTGGTATTATTTTGGTTGGTGTGAAGTATTTTCAAAGAAAAAATATTTATGAACATTGTTTTGAGAGTTAAAATAACTTTTTAAAGGATAAAGGTATTCTTTTTTAGTTGAATTTTTGGATTCAAAGGGGAATTGAATGGGTTGGTTTTGTTTTAGAGGTGGGTATATTGGATGTGTATTTATCCAATAGAAAAAGGAATGTAAAAATGAATTAGAAAATGATATTTAGTAATTAGGGTTGTTTTGAAAGTGGAAATAGTTTCATTTTCTAAATATGGGATTGAATTTGAATGTGGTTAATTTCTAAATGGTGATATTTAAAATATGGCTATTTGCTTAATTTTAGATTTTTTTGCTCATTGGTTTTGGTTATTAATGTGATTTGTGATGTTAGGGTTTATGGTCTTCATATTTTGTTTAATATTTTAAATAATAAAGTTCTGATTTATTGTTGATTACAATTTCTGCTTTATGTTTCTTAAAGTTGACACCCAGAGAGACCTTGAACGTTTTTGAGGATCCTCTTCTAGTTATTTCCCCTTCCCAGAAAACTATTGGGGAGGTGGAGCTGACATATTCTTAATATTTTTTTGATATATATTATTTTCAAGGTATTATAGAGGATGTGGAGTGAGTTAAGAATGTTTTGAGTATCTTTAGGGTTTTTGGACCTCCAAATTTCGTGAGAGTGTTAGTTTCCTTGAGTATGATTAAAGGACCCTTATTGGACAAGTATAAGGTGATCATTCCATTCAAATTTAATGTTAGAAGGTATGGGGTTATCTTTAAACTCACATGTGCCACATTTATCATAATAAAGTATTTCATTAATAATTCTTGGAAATAATGAATGAGTTTAATGTAAAATCCATTTAATACATAATTCTTAAAGTAATGTGAATTAATTCATTTTTAGCAAACAATAATGGAATGAAAGATTGATATTTGGATTTACCCTATCAATTAATCATTGTTATATCAATTTTAATACATTTTTTTGGAGAAATGGGTTCGATATTCCCAATATAATGACATTTCATTTAATTGAGACAAAATTAATGGGGAATTTTGTTAGCATAAATACTAATAAGAATAGATATTTATTAATATTAATAAGTGTTTGGGGATTATATCATTAATTAAACATAATTTGGGAAATAATTGAATCATTTAAATGTGTATTATCAAAATATAATGAAAAAATTTATTATAAGGGGTGAAATTTAATGTAATAAATGAAAGATGAAGAGAATTCACTTCTGTTGAAGAGTTCCTTCCCAAAAACAGAGGATGAAAATTTAAGACCTTACGAAATCCTTTTAAAAACTATTTGAGTGAAAAAATTATGATAAATTAATGGATAATGGATCTTCATTAGAGATGAATGGGGGAATAGGTTGGTATTTTGAGTAAAAAAGGTGTCATTTTTTAATAATTTCTAAATACTGATCATTGAATTTTAGGTTTTGGAAAATGTTAATCCATTATATTACCCATGGATTTTTCTCATGGTTTTATTAATTGATGTAAACATATATAATATTTTAATCTATCATAGGTGAAATACTATTTTTAATATTAATTCGGATGTGGTAATGTAAATTATTTAAAAATATATATTTCTTAAATCATAATTTTTATTTCAGTATTTGGAAACACATTTATAGGTTTATTATTTATTAAAATATCTTACAATATAAAATATTAATCAAATAACATATTTTGGATCATGGATTATGTTTAATTACTTATGAAATCATTATTACATATATATAAAGTCATAAAACATACTGAAATTAGGAAAACTATATTTTATTTTTTCAATGAAATATATATTCCATTAGAAAATACTTAAAATTTCACCATAACCTAATATAGACATGATAATTCCATTTATAATGCGTATTTTATCAATATAATTCTATAAATATTATAATTATAACTATAAAATAGAAAACAATATTTATTTTTTAAAATAAAGGTTTTTTACTAAATAGTCATATTTCAAACACATATAAAAATTTCCTTGGAGTAACAAAAATTAGTAGATTTTAAATTTAAATAAATATTTTGTATAAGAATATTTCATAAAAATAAATTTCATTCAGTATACTAAATTTTTAATTTTTAGATATTTTCTAAAAATAAAATTATTTTTTAATTTTATGAAAAATTATTTTAATGGAATTCATATTTTATTCATGTGTATTTTATGAAATAATCAAAAAAATGTTATTAATGATTATAGATTGGATAATCTTTTTAAAGAAAGTTAGGTTATAACTAAACAACATTAAAATGAAAGATATATATTGGTTCAGACATATAATATCTCAACAGTGAGATATGAGAGGCATAATGGGCATTGGAGATATTTAGGGTTACTGAAAATTGATAAGAAACTACTCAGAGGTGAAAAAATATCTAATTTTATAATTAACATTGGAGTTATTTTTACCTTATTTATAAATTTTATGATTCCTTTCCATGGTGATTACATGAGACAAAACAAAATCCTCAATATAAAATATTATATCACTCCATTAGTTATAAGCATAAAATGTCAATAGATTCAGGTTATCTTTGATGTGTTTCTAAATCACTTGTATATTTTATGTAGTCTACATTGTAATGTATAGTCTCAACAGTTCCCCTTCTCTCTCTAAATCCCAACATGTTTGATTTCCAGAACTTTTTCCATAGAGATATTCAAAACATGACATCTAAATACTCTAGTGGTTGCTATTGTTATAGGTTGATTTTAAATATAAATGATTTCAGCCACAAAATCCATTTAAAATGTATTTATCTGTTTAGAATCATCTCTTATAATGCTTGAATTGTGTTCCCACACTACTCATTAGTTTGAGGATGATAATCGGGGATAAAGACTACTTCTATATTCAAATATTTTTAACTACTCCTCAAGATCATAGAATTAAATTGTGGTTCTTAGTTAGAAATAATCAACATTAGTACTCCATAGAGCCTATATACTTCATGAATAGTGAGGTACGATGGGAACTCTTCATATAAATCCACTATTATTATAATAGAATGGGATGGGACTTTAAATACATCTATATTTAGATATAAAGTATTAGTTCTCTTGGATTCCATTTAAATCCTTGAGAAAATGTTCAAGGATATGTGGTATCACATTCATACAGCTATTTGTACGGGCTATAATACCTCTTGAAGGTTTTTTTATTTTCCTTCAATTGTTGACACACCAATAACCATGCAGAGTAATCGAAAATCTCCCTTTTTATATTATCCAACTAATAAAGATCATGAAGGATCCTATACATTTTATTGATCATGGAGTGTATAAATAATATATTCTTCCATGATTCGTCAATCAAATTCTTCTTTATCTCTTTAATATATGGAATACATATCACTATTCCATATTGTAGTAAACCAAAGTGATCAATATTCAATTTTGGAAGCATTCCAATTTTCAAAGCCACTATTTTTTATTGTATTAAAGGATCATAAATATGAGATATTGTTATATTCTCTAGTGATAGATGTTGAGAAATCATTTGGGATATGATTAATGATGTTCCTTCTCCTATGTTTCCCATTAAAAACCATAAAAAGACCTTTATCAACCAATATCTTTAAATCCTCACTATTGGAAGAACACTAAAATAATTTTTACTCATTTTATTTGTGACAGTTATTATCACGAATGGTGATAATTAATTGAAAATTAATAGTATTATCAAATATACAACTACCACTATGTATCAAGTAAGATAAATATGGGTGAATATATACTTCTCACATTTATGGTCTATTTAAATGTCACACTTTTTATAATAAATATAGATTTTCAAAATAATCAGAGAAAAAATAGCAGTATCTAACTCTAGGTTATGAGTAGGATATTTTTGTTATTATTCATTAATACACAATATTGATGACGATATTATATTTTCCATTTTCATGAGAACACATCCATTTCCATTCAGATATGCATCAATATAAATAAAAAATACCTCCTTGAAAGAGGGTATAGTTAGCACAGGTTAACAAACCAACCATTTATTCCATTATTGGAACAATGTTTAACACTCTATGGTATATACAAAAAAAATGAAAATTTCAAATTAACTTGGTTTTTTATTAGAAATATTTTACATTTTTTTCACAAAATTTCTATAATATCTCATTAAACTAAGGATACTACAAATCTCAAATACTTTTTTTAGATGAGGCCACTCCTATACAACCATTTTATTTGTAGGATCAATTCTTATGGATTCAAATGTTTCATTGTTTCCCAATAATTCAACTTGTTATTCATATAACTAACATTTACAGAATTTACAAATCCACTTAATCTTCCATAAAGTTTTCAATAGGATCCATAGATGATCCTATTACTTGTCATTAATTTTATAAACTATTATTATTTCTTCATTAGATACCAAAAAAAAGTGTCAAGGTAACCCTTAAATTATATATTATTTAAATAAATATATTTTGAAGTTGAATTATTCAATCCAAAAGCCGCGAAAACAAACTCATAGTGTCTATATATCATTAAACAAGTGTTATTTAGTGTTGAGATGATTGGTATTAACATCTTCATGGTAGTTTCAAGCTATATGTCCATATACATTTAACTTTTCTCTCTTTCAACATCATTAAAGGCAATTAAAAAAATTCTTGTTCCCATATTTATTACACATGGGATGTTTTGCTTTCATTCCATCATGATTCTTTTAACAAAATTCATCATGATTTTATAAATTTCATTATATATATGGGTCCATGGTACCTCTTTTACCTACATTTTAACATTTAGATCATATATTATTAAAATTTCATAACATCCATGGCCTGATATTTACTATTCTTTTTATCAATAGGGTCAAATTCTACAAATTAATCGGTTGATCTTCTTATCAAGTGTGACTTAAAAGACTAAAGAATATCATGAACGTGTTGAGAATTTCATCCCACAATTACCCACTGTATCATATTATCTTCATTTTATCATAAGGGATGGCATTTCCATAATGGTTTAGATGTAATGAGAAAAATACCCATTGAAAAATAATTTTTTTGATGACTTCCCATTCAATGGATGTCACCTCATCACTTAGATTCATGTTATAGGTTATTGTGCACAAATTATCATCTTCGACCTCTATGAAATATACTGCTGATTCATATATTTTTTAGAATAACATATTATAGAAAATATTTTTTCTATAATATTTATCAATTTTTAGGTGATTAGTGAGTTGGAGAACCCAAAAAAGTGGGAATTTACACATGAAGGGATCAACATCAAGTTTTTCCTTCCATGAAGAATTTAGAAAATCGACATATTTTTTGTCATAATTCATGATATATATTAACTGATTCATCATCATCATGGTATTTTATCTTAACATTTTGTGTCATTTGGAATATCATTGTTACTCTATTCAATACATTAATTATTTACATCAGTCATTATATCTCTATAAATTTTTTCAAATTGGGAAATAATTATAGGGAAATGTGTTAATTTTTGGAATATATTAACTCCTAGGATTTTAAGTCATAAAACAACTTGAATCAGTGATATAATTATTTAATTTCCAATAAGAAATGTTTTTTTTCTAAATATGCATCCTAATGGTCCATCGAAATAATGTGATTAAAAAAATTATATCAGGATTTTTAAACATGGTTTCACGCAAAGACTCAATTTCCTGCACTTATTCAATATTTATTTAAAACCTAATGTGTTATTTTTTAGTGTTGTAACCCCTATGTTCTACTATTCTCGATCCACATCAAATTTTAGTGTCTATAAAAGGATTTCAATGCATGTAAACCACTCACCATACACATTCCCAAAATTTTAGGTTTTTTTATATTAACACATTTCCCAATAGCCCATACTAATGTATTTATAACATTAATTTCTATAAAAAAACTACACCTACCTTTTTTGATAGACTTTGATTGATTATATGAAGTGCATGTGTTATTATTGTGAAAATTATCCATGTAGTAGTTATAGATTACATGTGCCGCCTTATAATGATATGCACATTGTTTTTCTAATAGACCATGGGGGAATTAGACCAGGAAAATTGTGGGGGTTTCCATGTTTACTTACATAGGATCATGAAAGCCATGGTGTAGATATTGACCCAGGGATATTGTCTATGAGAGCTAACCAGGAGGCCGTTTGTGATTTTTTTCTATATAGACCCGGGGGAATTCACCATGAGAGCTACCCATAAGGTCATTTATAAGTTATTCATACCATGTTGAACTAGGGGTATTGACCATGAAATCTACCCAGGTGGTTTTTATTTAATGAAATAGTTTTGGGTTGAACCATTGGGGTTAAACTGTGAGATCTTTCATAGAGTGTTGTTTACGAATGATTGAATGATTGCGAGGAGTCTACCGAGCCAAAGCACAATCTTGGACTCAGTATTACTTGTTTTTTTATATGGTCATCAGACACATCTGTTTTTGTATTACCTAGGGAATATATATCTTATTCTAGATCCCGAGATTATATAATTCAAGGATGAATGATAAATATAAATCTATGTAATTTAAAATAGAAGGATTGTTTACCTTTGAGTTCATTCTAATTTATTACTTCATTTCGTCATATTACCCGGTATATATATTCCCTGATAGTTAAGCATAGATAATTTGGTGGTTGACTTCTGAGATTCGTCTCACACCCTGTTTGTGTCATTTTATTGGACCCAAACATATTATATGGTTGTAGGTATAGATAAGGGAAAGCACCCTTCTTCATTAGGTAAGTGATTTCTATTAGAGATGGAGAACATAGGGCCAAGACGAGGCTTGTGATTCTATTGGAGACCACTTTTTTATTTATTATTATTTTTCCATGTATTGTTTTTCCATTATTATGACTTTTTGGAGGCTTTTCGTAGATTCATGTGACATGAATCACTTATATATACTCTAGTTGTTATGTTACTATCAGTCTTCTACTGTTTACTTTCACTAGATAGTATTACCGCTATCACTATTGATTACTATTTTATTTCTATTTTGTATACTCCACCAATTATGGAATAACAACCCTATTATCACACCTTGGCCCTCACTACTAGTCTGAAACCTCTGGAATTTGGGGAAATTCTCTTAAGGTCAAGTGACTAACTAGGTTCGAGTCACCTTTGGGAATCACCTTGAACAGGGATATTACAAAGTGGTATCAATGAAGTTCTGTTTTATTTTCCTTAATATTTAGATCCTATAGAGATTGATTGAAAACAATAGTTAGTTGGTAATTAGCTATTCTCGGGAGTAGCTGAGCTGTGTACCATGAAAATCCTTGTTAACTCAAATATTTCATTTTTTTGTGTTTTCAATTTCACAGTTGATTTGATTTCTCCATTGGGTGAAAAATTTAGTTTTTGTGGTTATTATTGATATTAGTGTGGTTATATTTCAATTTACCAATGATGATATTAGGGTATTCCATCTCATGCACCATATAGTCATCTTCTAGAGATCAGAAGTCTTTCATACCTGTTATTCCATTTAGGATGCATTACTTAGTACATGATGTTGTGAAAGATTGTTTTCTATATATGCATGATATTGTGATATATTCCATGATATAAACACCTACTACTATGATAGTGTATTGGAATATGTAATTTTTCATATGGATGGATGCCAAACATTGGTCTTGGAGCTGTTACGGGCCATCTTTGTTTAGAATTTAGTAGATCAATTTTCACCATTAATTGAATTATATTATTGCGTGATGTAAAATAAGATTCCATACATTGATTCTTAGGGATTATGGGCTCTCATGGATTGGAAGTAGGAATTCGAGGGAAAAAATTTATTTTTATAAGGGTTTTAATGAATTTTTAGATCCATACTACCCATAAACCCAGACTACACGAAACGTGATGATATGAACTCATTCCATGCGGTATTCTATTCTGGAAGATGAATATTTTCTTAATTACATTATATTTATAGTATGTAGATGTTTTATTGTTGTTGATGATGTGACTGACTGTGTGGGAAGAAGCATGGGGTTGATAAATGGTTGGTAGAAGGCGTCGTGTTATGGGAGTACTTGCTATGTTGAAAAGACCACATGTCCCACCATGTGACTAACAACACAGGTATATTAGAACTATCTTTTAAAAGCCATGTATCATTTATACACACAGTATTGTAATCAACAATGTATCTAGCCACACATATAATGAAACGGGAGGATGGAACCTCGATGGTACATGTCGTGTCTAGGGTGTACACGAAATGTAGTGTTACACCATGAGAGAATTGTGAAGTTCTAGATATGTGGAATAAATTTGGTAGGATGAAATGTTCAAATACACATCGGGCCTCATGAGGAACATGCCGTGTTTAGGGTTGTTACACGAACAATATTGGCATAGGTACATAGTCATGTTAAAGGATTGAGGGAACTCAACGTGTAGTAGTTATACATGTTGTGTAACCCTGTTTTGTATAAAATGATTTCATTACTTATCATGACCATTATTGAACTTATACGTTATTATCATTGATAATCTTGAACTGAGAGGTGCGCTTGAACTTGCAGAGTCACGCCACCAAGATGTCCTCTAGTTGTACAACAGGTACAAGGTGACAAATAGACACCAGAAATGGTTGATCAGGAACTACCAGTGGATCCCCACGTCGTTCCCATCTTAGACCCAACTATTATACTGGATGAAGCTACTGATTCACAATTATGAAAATGATTTTTGAGGATTATACAGACAATCTAGGGAGCACAACACCCTGCCCGACTATGGTAGAGTTGACGTGGGAGTTCAATCAACATCATCCTCCCACATTTTTTGGGGATGGAGGACCATAGGAAGTAGAGACATGGATAGAGGCCATGCTTACTATCTTCGATCATATGGATACAACTCTTTATAGTAGGGTGAAGATCGCAATTTCTATCCAATATGATTTCTTCATGATGTGGTTGGATGTTTTCTCACAGGCAGGACATAATTGGGATTTGGCTTGGGAATAGTTTCAGAGAACCTTCTATGATTACTTATACCCTGAGAAGTTGGGGGCTGACTGATCGTGGGAGTTCATGCATTCGAAGTAGGGCACTCTTTCAGTGATGGATTACTCCTTTTTCATCAAATAACTTCAGTTCATCACACATATTTTTGGAGGTGACGAGTTGTCATTATCTTTGGATTTGAGTATGGTATAAGGTATGATATTCAAATGAAGGTTAATGTTTTTTAGATGGCTTTGTTGACTGCTATATAAACCCAGGTGTTGCTTACCGATCAAAATCTAAGGGAGTTGGGAGCTATGAGCCAGGGTGGTTCAAAATCCAGGGATGGTACTCCTTCAGTGATAGCTTGAAGATCTAAAGGCATCCTTTGCGAAGTTATTATTCTAAAAAGGATGTGTCTTCCGGTAGCTAGGTGACGTGATACCAGTGCGGGAGAAGTGGAAACATGACACCTCAGTGCTTGAGAGACCCATTTGAGTGCTGATCATGCTACATGTTGGGTCATCTTCAGCATTTTTTCATTTTTTTTCGCTGGAAGCCAATGAGAGGGGACCTAAATTGAATCCATGTTCAAGGTAAGGACCACCAGTTTCTCCTCATTCAGGTAACATGAGTCTACAAGTCATTTAGGTCGATAAGGTGGTTATAGCCCTAGAAGCCAGCCGACTTGTTTTTAGCGATAGCAGGGTGGATCAACTCAGGCTAGTCTAGCAGGGTCACAGGTCCGTGATATAGGTCAGACTTTTGAGATGATGCAAACCCAACATGGACAGGATCATGGACCTTCTATAGTTAGAGGCATGATTTTAGTTGCCTAAATATTGCCTTTTTCACCTTTTGATATAGGGGTTTACCATAGTTTTATATATGTTTCCACTGTGAAGATCCATGGGCTCTATATCATTATTTTTGAGAATTTTATGATGTAATACACACTTTTGGGGATTAGGAAAAATATTGTACATTAGTGCAAGGAGTTCCCTCTTGTGGGTGTTGGATGTATATTCTTGTGGGACCTCTTTGTCATAGAGATGATAAGATTCGATATCATTCCCAGAATGGACTAGTTAGACTATTTTCAGGCCTTTGGGGATTTCTCTCACTACAAGGTGAGATTCACATATCTAGAGGGTTGATATTTTCTACATAAGGGTGAATGAAATGTATAGGTTATCAGAGTTAACCTGATCATCATGGGTTAAGATGAATTTAATCCCAGATTGCTAGATTATATCTATATTACCTAGAGACTTCACAAGTGGACTTTCCTCCAATTGTAGAAAATTTTAGAGATGTTTTTCTAGATGATTTTTTAGAATTACCTCTAGTGTTAGTGGTATATTTATATATTGATCTTTTTTGAGTAGTGGAACAGGTTTCCATTCATCCATATTGATGGCTACACCAGATTTACAAGAGCTCAAGAGGTAGTTTGAGGAGACTCATGTGAAGGGTTTCTTATGGAATATTACATCTCCTTGGGGTTCGCCTGTCCTTTGTGAAGAAGGTGAATGGAACCCTTAGACATTGTGTGGACTATCAAAAGTAGAACTAGTTGCAGATGAAGAACTGATACCCCTTTCGGATGATTGATGACCTCTTTGATCAGCTTTGCAGATCCCATGTGTTCTCTAAGATTTACTTGAGATCCAGTTATCATCATTTGTGCATTAGAACACCAAATATACCTCTAATAGCCTTCTGGATAAGGTATGGTCTGTACGATTATTTGGTTGTTCTATTTGGAATCATGAATATTCCATTAGTTTTCATGGCACTGATGAACCATGTGTTCCATCCATAATTATATTCTTTTGTGGTAGAATTTGTGAACAATATCTTAGTGTCCTCAGATGCTCGACATGACCCTGATATCCATCTTGAGATCGTATTGACTACACTAAGAGAGCAACAATTATATGATATTCTCTCAAAATGAAACACTGGGTTGAACTAGATTCACTTCTTGGTTCATGCTATCTCAGAGACGGGAGTGTAAGTAGACAAAAAGAAAGAGAAAGAAGTAGCCACATGGGAGGTACCAAATAAAAAATTTGAGTTATTGAGTTTTTGGTTATGGTTGGTTACTATAGTCATTGTATACATGAATTTTTACACATAGTAGCACCACAAATAGGCCTGACTAAGAAGGGTACAAAGTACATGTGGACAGATTCTTGTGATTCAGCCTTTATGGAGAGGAATGTGATATTTACATCATCACCGATATTTATTTTACCTGATTCAGGAAATAGTTACACAATTTACTATGATGCATCAGGTAACTATATGAGAGTAGTGCTTATACAAGGGTGAGGAGTCGTTGCGTACTAGTTTCGGCAATTGAGACCACATGAGAGGAATTACCCGACACATGATCTCGATTTTCCTACAGTTGTACATGATTTTCACTGTTGGAGACATTATATTTTAGGAGAGAATTTAGTGGTATAATCATACCACAAAAGTGACAAGTATATCTTTACCCAGCGTGATCTAAATTTGATACAATGAATGTGGGATGGGTACATTTAGTCCTTTGACTTTGTGTTTTCCCACACACCTAGAAAATGCAACGAAGTGGATGATGTGTTGAGAATGTGGACTCATGAACATAAAGTTTATGAGTTCATTAGTGAGTGGAATATTATGAATATGTTCTATGAGATACATTTGGAGGTGCACGACAGATAGAGGCATACAATTCATTATTCTATAGCTGTTACATCTACTCTACTAGACCAAGTGAGAATGAGTAATCTATAAGATTCTGAAGGCCTAGTATTACAAGAGAGTGTATTTGGAGAGGACACTACTCTTATGTGGAATGTATGTGAGGATCGTGTTTGGTGTTTTTGTAGTCATGTATGTGTTTCAGTAGACATACACGAGGAGATTTTGAGTGATTTTCATGCCTCAGCATGGGAAGTTCATCCTTGTATCACCATGATGTATCGAGATCTACATCATCAGTATTGGTGGCTAGACATGAAGGCGGATGTAGCTAGTTTCATTAATACATGTTCTACCTATTAGTAGGTGAAGTCCGAGCATCAGTGATTAACAAGTCAATTACAATAGATACAAATTCTTGAGTGGAAGTAGAATGATGTCAAAATGGATTTCATGACTGGTTTACAATGATTTCCTAGAGGCAATGATGTTCTATGAGTTGTTTTTGACAGACTCACAAAGGTTTCATATTTATTTCCAATCATGTAAACCTTCCGTATTGACGGGATTGGAAAGTTGTACATCCAGATGATTGTACATTTTCTTGGGCTACCGTACTCTATAATTTCGTACGAGGTTGCCTAATTTTCTTATCATTTCTGGTAGGGACTATAAAGGTATTTGGATACAAATTAAATTTTGACTAGAAATTTGCATCCCTAGACAGATGGCCAGTATGAGCAGAGGATTCGGGATTTGGAGGACATGTTTCGAGTATGGATCCTAGATTTTGGGGGCTCTTTAGAGAGACAGATACCTGTAGTGGAGTTTTCCTACAATAACAATTTTCAAGAAACCATTCATATTGCACATTATGAGGCTCTGTATAGTAGGCCACGTCGACCAACCCTATGTTGGATAGAGGCAAGAGAGGCCAGAACTAATAGACCTCATCTTTTTTAGGAGACCACGGAGGTGGTGGAGTTGATTTGGATGATGATGAATATTTCACTATCTATCAAAAAAAATATGCTGGTCAATAGAGATGACATTTGGAGTTCAAGGTCAGAGATACTGTTTTCTTACGTGTCACAACGAGGTTGGGACATAGGAGGATTATGCTAAATTGGATGCTTTCACCAAGATATTTCAGGTCGTTTGAGGTTTTGGAGAGAGTCAGACTGGTTTCCAATTTATTGTTGTTACCTCAGACATATAAGGATATGCACAACATCATTCATGATTTTGAGTTACAATGTTACTTCTCAGACTTGTCTCATGTTTTTCAACCTGAGAAGGATGAGATGGAGGTGGATGCATCCTTCAAGGAGCACACTGTTTGGATTGTGGATCGCCTCATGAAGGTTCATAGTGGCCAGTCTATTCCTATGGTATGGGTGCTATGGAATCACATGAGAGTGCAAGAAGACACTTGTTAGAGGGAGGATAATGTACAATCGCAATGACTGAAGATCTTTGTATATTATTCTTCACCACACATGGATGTGAAATTCGGGGATAGATTGTTTGAAGGGGGGTTGTTTGTATGAACTTAGATCATCATTTCAGGTATGGATATTTATATCAAGATTTTTTTTAATGGAAAAAAGAATATTTTTTTAAGTACACACCATGTACTTATGAGTACACTATGTGTACATAGGTAGGGTGTAAAACTATGTACTGGCCACGTAATGGCTGAGTACATGGCCGATTAGGTGACTTGGAAGACTGCCTAATGTGGGGACTAGTTGAGGCTAATACACGACATGTACATTTAATGACCATGCAATGTACATTTATTTTTATTTGATAAATCAGTTCAGGGTCATGTCTAATGTCCAGACTATATTTCTTCTTCCTGCACTTCATACTGGAGAGCGACAAAATGACCGCGAACTTTGAACATTTCCTTGTTCTTTGACCGAGCTCCGATTAAGACATCGTTGGGTGGATTGGAATCAAGCCAATGAGTTATCAATTACCATAGGTCCATTATTCCTGATTCTTTATCTCTCATGAGTTATCAATGGAAGATCATTTTTACAGTTTTTGCAAATATATGTCATTATATGCCGATTCAAGGTTCGATGTTCAAGGGTATTGATCATATGACATCATGTAGGTTGTTTGTACCTTTTTTTTAGTATTTGGAATATATATGCTAAAAGTACTACCCGCCCATGTTTTGGGTACAACATGATTGAGAATTTTACCCTATTATTTACTTCATATGGTTTAATTGATTTAAAAGAGGATGTTGCATATAGTTAAATTTAGATGCCTTGTTTACGGGACACCCCATGGGTTTGTTTCCATAGTTTTAATTTTTATGGCCATTTGGCCTAGGTAATATATGAGGTGTGCCTTCTTTCCATGACTTGAATTGTTAATGATGGAGTTTGATTGATTATATTAATATAATATGTTTTGATTGTGAATGTTATTTTTGTAGTAGATATAGATTACATGTGTCTCCTTGTAATGATATTCACGCTATTTTTTCAATAAACCATGAGTGCATTGGACTAGAAAAATTATGGGAATCTCCATATTTATTTACACATGACCATGAGTGACTTGGTGTGAAAATTGACCCAGGGATATTGATTGTAAAAGCTACCCAGGAGGACATTTATGATTTGATTATGCTATGCTGACCCATGGGTTTTGATCGTGAGATCTTACCATGGGGTCGTTAATAATATACTGATGCCATGTTGACCTCAGGGTATCTACCATGAAATATGTCCATGTGGTTTTTATTTAGTGAACTAGTGATGTGTTGAACAATAAGGGTTAGACTATGAGAGCTTTCCCAAACGGTTGTTCAAGAATGAATTAATGATTGGGATGTGTCTGGTAAGCCAAAGCACAATCTTGGACTCGGTCTGACTTGTTTTGTTTTGATTGTCTTCTGAGACATCTGTTCTTACTATAACCCAAGGGGATATTGAGCTTTAGGATTGTTCACTTTGGAGTACATTCTAGTTTACTACATTATTTTTACATATTACATTCTATATATATTCACTAACAGTTAGGCATATATCATTTGATGGTTGCCTACTGGGATTTGTCTGACACCTTATTTAGGTCATGCTTTTGGACCCAAACTGATTATATGGTTGTGGGTAGAGATAAGGGAAAGATCCCTTCTTCATTAGGTACTTGATTATTTTTATAGCTAGAGAGTATGAGGAAAAAATAACTCTTGTGTTGCTGTTAGAGTTTACCTATTTCAATTTTTTACTATAGTTTTAGTATTTTATTTCTATCATTGTAACTTGTTTGGCTGATGTACCAAGATGCTTATGACATGCATCATTTATATATGATTTAATTGTTATATTACTATTATTAATTTACTATTTAATTTTGTTGTATAAAATTAATTATTTTGCGGTTGTTTACTATTTTCCTTCTACAGTGTATACTATCCAAGGGTGGCATCATTTTCCCATTATTACAATGTGTCCCTAGGTACTAGTCGGCAGCCTTTGGCATTTGAGGAAATGCGCTTGAGGTCATGTGACCAACTGGGTTAGGGGAACCATTGAGCAACACCTGGAACATAGAGGTTACACTAAAATAAAATATTTTTAATCCAATATTATATTAAATTATTTATTTTATATTTATTATGTATATATTAATTCATAAAACATACTATAAATAGAAAACTCTATTTTCAAAATTCAATAAAAAATAATGTATTTTAGGAAATCAACAAAATTTCAGCCTACCGTGATTTTTCATGATCAGTTCAAATATAATGTTTACTTTATCAAATTAATTCTATAAATATGATAATTTTATTGTTTGTTATAAATTAATACTTATTTATTAAAAAATAATAGTTTTTATGACAAAGTGAACATTCTGACACTTATTAAATATTCATAGTCATTATAAAATTATATTACCATTTATATTTTAATCAATATTACTTTATAATAATATTTCATGAAATTGAAATAATTTTTTATTTGTGAATTTTAAATGAGTATTTAAAATCCATAACCAAAATATTTTTTTCATTCGAAAATATGTTTACCAAATTCATCTTATATTCGTCTGTATCCTGTTATATAAAATAATAATGATTATGTTATGGAAGAAAAAACAACTTCTTTGATAGAAATGTAAGAACACTCATATCATACAACATTTTAGATACATAACCCCTTATTACATCTATGTATACCTTATTTTTAAGGTGTGTAATGGTGGAAGTTTCATAGTGTAGCTTAGAAAAAATTTAACTAATAGTGATCACTAAAAACATTAAAATCTACCACAGTACATTTCACGCTAGTATTAATTTTTTAATCTATTATTTGGATTGGTAAAGGGTGCACACTAGTAACTTTACCTACCTCCCATGATTTTATAAATGGAATTTTAAAGGCATAATACTATGGATGAGGTCACCCGTTATATCTCTTTCCTTCAAATTAAATCCTATAATTACCATTAATATAAACTAATCATAGTGTTCAATTTTTTAACACTACATTTCCAAATGTCATAATTACTATTGGTAATATTAACCAACAATCATGTAATAGTAATAAAATAGGCATAACCTGATGGTTACATTTCATATTACAACCAACATATAGCAAGAAACAATAATATTTACTACTTCATGCCAAAAGTTATTACAATTCACTTGAAAATTTATATTATATTACTTATATTTATTTTTTAAAATGTTTTTATTGTAGGTTAAATATTATCAGAAGAGTTTGATACTAAAGAGTATTTCATTGGGTGAACTCAATTATTTTTTATTTATATTCTTATTATTAGTCTTAGATGTAGTAATTGTTGTTATTAATTAAAGTTATTTCATTCCTAATATTATCGTTAGATATTTTTCAGTTAATTCCCATATAGCCAGAATATGTTCTATTTATATTCTAGACTTCCTTTATGATGGTATGAATTGATTTTAATATTGATATTTTTCACATAGTCATGGGTTTACTATCATATCATTTGGTTTAGTAACATATACTATTCCACTATTATTTCATGGCTTAGAATGAAAACATAAATTAATATATTTTATTTCGGTCATAAAATATTTATTATTATCTATCATTAGAATATATGACATGTATTAAAAAAAATTTAATAAATTATTTTAAATTTATTAACTTTTTTCATTTCTCCATGTAATTAATTACACTACATAGGTGGATTTTACTTTATTTAATATTAACCATATGATATTTTATTGAATGGAGTATTTTACTATTATAATCATTCATAAAGGGATATATTATTGGAATAAGTGGGCTATTTCAAACTTTTATCATTCATTTACATATTTATGGGAATTTACTCTTTTAAAAAAATAATAATTCAATAATGATGATAATTCTATTTTATATTTTTCATTGTTTTTGAAGTATTTTAGATTTTTGTATTCTTTAGTATTTATGAGTTATTATTTATTACCAATATTAAAAATATTAAATATTTATATTATTCATTACTACTATAATAATACTACAAGAAATTCTAGTTCAATTCGTAATAATTTAGTAGATAATCTCTTTTTATTATATTTATAACATTATTTTTTTGAATAATGCATTCCTTTATTTCATTAATTATATTGTTTTTACTGAAAAATTTTATTCTTATGTTATATTATAGACACTATATTAGAAAATTTTCTTTATAAATGGTTGATATTATGTTTGATGTGTTTATGTTTTATAATAATAAATAAGGGGGAAATTGTTTTTTCGCTCCATACCACTTTATTCTTATTTTTAAAATTATTTATCTTTTCATGTTTTTTTATTTTATATTTTAAATATATAATTATTGTTAATATATTTTATTATTATTCTTGATTTTTAATAATAATTTAATATTAAATTTTTATGTGGTTTAAAATAAGGAATTTGATATTCAGTATTTAGATGTAAAATTTGTATGAACAATTTACTGAAAATAAGATGAATCAAAAGAAGAAAATAAATTTGAATTTCAGTAAGACATTTATATTATGTTCTTTGAAAATGATTTTTTTTACTATTATATTGGTTTTTTTGTATTCAATGGAATATAAAAATTTAATTCAGTTATAAGGAAATATTTAAAATAATCCACAATGTTTTTTGACTTTCATAAACTATTCACCGAGACAAGATCAACTTCTATGTATTAAAATTTTACCATTACATGTGAATGAATTTTATGATTTTAATTCTACATAATGGTATCATTTAATGATGAATGTCAAGAATTTGGTAAATTATTGGAGGACTCTTAATAACTGATTTTTCTACCCATACTCATTATTGTGAAATTTTAAGAAGTTATAATATTCCTAGATACAAAATATTACATATAATGTTTTACTATTATATATTAATATGTTGAAAAATTATAACATTATAGAATAAAAATTAGAATTTGTGTATTATAATTAATTGTTCTCCAAATGAATTCTATTTTAAATAAAAGTTCAAATTTATTAATATGGTAAAATAATAATCATTGGGATTCAAATGATTTGTTTCTTTGTAATTTGAGATTAATATTTGTCACAATGGGATAAATTATTTCACATTATTCTGATAAAAATTAAATTTATGTGGTTTTATTGATTTAGTGTGGGACAGTCCCTGAATATCAAATCACAACATTCCCCTGAGGACCATGAAGGGCAGAAGAGACCATTTGTGTCATGAAAAAAATTTACATGACCTGAAGACCTAGATAGTTTCAATTATATGAGAAATATATTGAATTATTAATCACATGTTATTAATTAATTTTCAATTTCATGCTATAATATAAATTCTATTATTGTTTACAACATATAATTAAAAATCGTCATACTGAAAATTAATATGTTTGAATTTTTGATGATGTTATTTCATGATATTTTAGGAAGATTAAAAGAAATATTATATTGAAATGATTTTTGACACATATTCAATTTCTATAATGTCAATTTAGAGGAATTATCTAATTATATATCAGTTCGTTATTCAAAAGGTAAAATATACAATGCTTCTACACTATATTAAAGGAGATGATTAAAAATTAATTTGAATTGATTATTTTGAATTATAAACGTTATGAGTACAAAAATTGTTATTAGAATTTTTTTAACATATAAATGTTCTAATGTAAAAATTCAATAAATAAAAAATATTCTACTACCACATTATTCAAAAAATATATAAAATAGATTAGTGATATGTCATTTTCATTCAATTATTTTCTTACTAAAACAGAAACATGACTGAAACAAATACAAGGAATAAAAGAAAAGAGAGATGAAATTTTTTTATAAATGTTCATTATTAATGATATTGACTTATTATTTTATAGAGAAGAACCATGGAAATTCATAAATTCTCTTGAATAATTCTCTAATATCAAATGTGAGATTTTCAATAGTGTGCAAATGTTTTTTAAATTTTTTACTTCACATATAATTCTATTATAAGTTTCAGTTACTTATATGTAGTTGTGGAGATAAATTTAATCGACTTATATATTTTTCTAGGTTTTTAAACTAGTTAATTTGTTGTATGTTTTCGAATTAAAGGATTTTATGTCTTGAAATGTCATCATATTAAGTATAAACTGCATTCACCTGGTTTTGAAAATTTTAAATTTGATGAATATTATTATTGGACTTGTCTCCCCACCTATTGATTAATTTTTATAAAAATATAGGTCAATAATAATGTTTTATCAATTATTATATAGTAGAGAAATGGAATAAAATAATTGTAGAATTATTTTTTGTATGACTATATGGATTAATTTTCATTTGTTTATAACTTGTACACTAAAAAATAATTTACAATAATGGAATATTGATTTAATTTTTCTTTACATTGTCTCTGTAATTCGTTAAAAAGTCTCACAAGACTTTAGTTTCAAATATTCCATTTCAATAATATATTAAGTGTCTTTATAACATATTTAGGGGTTCAAACTCTGTAAGAAAATTATTATTAATCACAGATGTCCATAAAATATATCTTCAATGAAATCATAAATCATTCTAAATGGAATTTTTATCATTAATGTTAGAACTAATTTTATGAGAAAACAATTAAACTATCATGATCTCAATTGGAATGTATTAATTTTTTATATTAATAATTATTCACCAAAAGGTGGTGGAATTATTATTATTTTGTACTAAGAACACATAAATAATATCCACTAATTTTTGTAATGAATATATATATATGTGAATTATTTTCATCCTAGAAACCATAAAAAAATGCTTATCAGTTTAAATTTTTTAAATGTAGTGTATGTTTTTAAATAAAAACTGATATTTAACATGTATTAAATTATAATAATATCATATAAAAGACAAGAGTAACATTATGTTTATTATAAGTAGTGTACAATTGTAAAAAAGATAATTCATATTTAATTTTAAATTTTGAACTCTTAAATTAATTAAAAATAAATATAATTCATGTAATAAATTATTTTAAAATACAAAACCTCATATATAAAAATTAACAATAATTAATAAAATTTCATGGTTTATGGGACCATAAGTACATGATATGGTTTCTGATAATATTAAAAAAACAAAATAAAGAAAATACAATTTATGAATCATAATAAATTTATTGTGGTAAAAAGAATATTAAAATTTAATTTCCTTTGTGGGGATATAATATATATTTTTTAATACATTTAGGGATATTATACATTTTTGAATACATTTTTTTAATTTTTTCACTCATTAGGAAGAGAGAAGCAAATATAGATGATTATGATTGTTAATGAAGACTAGGATTTTAAAAAATAGAAGACCATATACAAATTTGTTAATAATATACATATAGACACTAGATTATTTTTGGAAAATAGAATTTAAATAGTATGTGGAAATAATTGAATGAAAGTATACAATTTATATTTTCCTTGTTTATTTGTGATGAAAAGTTTATGTGCACATTTTCTCTTTACATCAAAAATTCATTACATTTATTTTTGTGATGTAAGAAAAATGTAGTAATTGAGAATTCTAGATAATTTTTAAATATTATTATAGGATAACTGGAAGGAATGTTTTTGAATAAATGGGTATAATTAAAAATTCCAATATAATGTTTATAGGGGTACCTGAATTGCTGTTTTTCATTTAAGTTAATACATATTTTTTTCATAAAACATTAATTTTAAAATTTTTATTCCAATGATAAACAATGAATTTATATTGAAAATTTCATCTTTTGAATTCATAGATAACATCAATGTGTCAAAAAATTATAAACAAAATGTATATATAAATGAATCAATGTAACTATATCTATATTTTCCTAGAAATTGTGTTAAAAAATAAAAAGTATGATTTTTTAGATAATTCATGGGTAATGTTTCATGTTTGATGTTTCAATAAAAGCAATTTAGTAATGAAAATTACCTTAGAATTTATTATATATGCTAGTTAAACTAATAAATAATAACAAATAATTAAATTTGTCTAAAAATTATGCAACTAAATTTATATTCTACGAACACCCGTTTTACAAGAACATTTTCTACGAAACCAACATCATATTTTTTCCATATAAAATTTTCCCAGAAAATTTTCACTAAAAAATTATTTTCTAAATTTTTAATAAAATATTTTTTTTGAAATTTTCCACAAATATTATATATTTTATTTTTTTCTTTACTTTTCATTTCTTCAAATTTTAATAGTTTTATAACCATCTATAATAGTTAACACATTGAAAAAATAATAATTTTTACTAAAAATATCCACTAAAAATTGTCATAAATAATTTTTTCAACTTATTTACTATTTTTAAATGGGTACATATCTCTAGAAGATAATAAAATTTCTCTTCCTATATCAAATTATCAAAAAAAAATCTATAAAATTTCAATAAACACTTTGATTTATTTGTAACATTGACCAATAAAATTATTTGGCGGAATTTATAATAACAAACATATCTAATATATTTATTTATACAAATGCATTAAGAAAAATTATTTCAATAGATTTTAGTTTTAGACATAATATTACTAAAATTTATATTCCTTTAAGTAATAGTGTAAAGACATGGAAATTATGTATATTTTTTTAAATTACTAGGGATTTTTACAAGTCCCTGAATTTTTACAGAGCTCCATTCAGCAGCCCGGTGTGCTCGTAATCAATTTCTGATTTTTTTTCGGGTACATTTAGTAAACATACGAGCGTGTTTTTTTATATCTTTTGAACCGCTACTCAGAAATGAAATCTGATGGCACTGTTGAACTCACAATGCTGGTATTCGCTTATGAAGACTTTCAACTCGATGGCAGTTGGTCGAGAATGAAAGTAATTTTTTGGGTTTTAAAGAATAAAGTTAAATCAAAATAATGTGTGTAGATTATTTTAATTTGGTGGTTAAAACCTCCAAGTGGAGGTTGGGGGTGGGGGCCACCACACCTGAACCTCCCATGAGAGGTTATAGTGGTGGGGCCCACCCGAACATAACCTCCCTTGGGAGGATAAATTTTGCTGGGGACCACCCGAGATTTTAACCCATTTAACTGCCCATTTATGTGGAGAAAAATCTTGATCTTCCCAACTAATTTATTAAGCCAACTCCATCCCTTAAATTAAGTGAGTTATATCATTTAATTAAATTCCACATTTTGAATTCATGCCAACAAATAAAATAATAGACAATCTATTATTTCATTAGGTTGGCATCATCCTTTTTTTGGGAGGGAGAATTGTGGATCTCTTTGAGATAGAACACCAAGGAATGAAGAAATCTCTAATGAAGAAAGACCACCAAAGAATGAGAGACACCTTCTTCCTTCTTCAACCAAATCAATGGGGGGAGCGCCATTCTTGAAGAACGCCGATGACACAATCCTCGACTTCTTCGTTTTTGACGTCAACAAATCGATGTCTTTTGTTTCACATCATCGTTATCGAACAACAATATGAGGTAGGGGTTTTGAGTTTGAAGTTGTTTCGTTCTATGTCATTCAACCTTGTGTAATGATTTTTCGATTGATATCACCATAACGTGGAGTGCTCGGGCTACATGAACATAGCATAACCCTCCCCCTTTGATTTTCATCTCTTTTTTATGACAGTGGTGGAGCAACGGTGGCCGAGAAGAACACATGCCGTGAAGAAAACCAGCGGCGCAAGGTCGTCGGGATGCCGGAAGGGCGCGACACGGTAGTGCTGGGTGGAAGAAAGTGCTACATCCAGGACGGTCCATAGCAGAAGGGCATGGCACCGTCGCGCCGCCAGGAGGAGAAGGGGTCTGCGGTCAGGGTGGGCTGCAGCGGAAGGGCATGGCGCTGTCGCACCCTGCGGAGGAGAAAATCCAGGGCCAGTGTGGTCCACAGTGGAAGAACAGAGGTGGCCGGCTAAGCCGGCCAACAAAGTAGCATACTGAATGGCCGCTTGGCCAGCTGGATAAGGTGGGACCCTTTCTGGTCCCGGGGGTTACCGAACCGGCTCTATGTGCCGGTTCGGTTTGGGAGATAGGGGGCGCGACACCCCCTGCCACACGTGAGTAGGTCGGGCCCCGCAGGGCACCGCCAGCCACCGCCAGCCGGGCCACGCTGGCCGCCAGCTAGGCCACGCATGCCACTAGCCAGGCCACGCAAGCAGCCAAGCTGCCGGGCAAGACCTAGTGCGGGCCAGGCCACCCCCTCAGACCGGGCCTCTCCCTCAGGCTAGGTCGGACCTGCAGACCTAGTCGGACCCATGGACCAGGTCGAACCCCAGTCTTGACCCATTGACCTGAATTCACCTTTTCAACCATATCATGGGCTACGAGTGTCTAATTGATAAACCGCCTACAATGATGGAAAGCTTGGACCGAGGAAGTTCTTTTGGAATACCCCACATGAGGTTTGGACATAGTTGGGGTACAATCGAGTTGGTTTGAACCAAAATCAAACTGGGCCCCCGGGACGAAAATTCTAATAACTAACAGACCGGGTGTCTGATTGACGGACCATTTGTTGCGTTGATACCCCTATGATGTGGCGGACCTTTGAGATACATCTTTGTGGCACTTCACGACAGTTGGAGTATTTTCTAGTAGCTCGTGGAGCAGATTCTTCTATTGAAGATCATATAGATTGCTGAGACGTAGTAGCTGGCAGACCTGAGGACTGCTTGACCGATTCTACTCGGAGTGATTTGAGTAGCCTAGTGTGGAGCACCTGGTAGTTGGTGGCAGAACCATGGAAGAGGAGCGCCTAGTATTAGGCTGCAAACCCATGGTAATCGACAGGAGGAGTACATCTGCAGGATATTAGGGGGAGTGCCTAGTATTTGGTGACAAACCCACAATGGAGGAGTGCCTGGTTTTTGGAAGCATACCCATGGTGCTCGACATGAGGAGTGCCTCAGCCGACTATGGTTAGTGAGAAACGCCTTGGTTTCATGGAAATCCCACTTTACATGACATAGGATGAGTTCTCCAGCAGTCGTGGTTTCGATATTGGAAATCCTTGTATGAGTTGAGTCAATGACTATTGTGTTTTCCTCATGATTTTGATGGGTTACTAGATAACATAGGTATATGTATAGGAATATACCTAAGTAATGATAATTCATTTATTTAATACATTGTGGTTTATCCTTGATGGATTTATTGAGAACATGAGAGTCTCGGGGTTCCTACTGAGTATCATTATATTCACCCTTACAAAGGCAATGCTCGCACCTCGTTGTGTTGGTTACAAACGACGAACAATGCTGACTGAGGCAGAGAGTAGTAGGACTGCATGGTAACCGGAGGTGGATCACTCGGTGTGACGGTGCATGAAGTAGACAGATGGATGTGGTGTGCTAAGGAGGTCATATTTACCTACCCTTCAGGTAGGAACCCTGGAGGATGAACTAGTAACTGCTTTAATTTTCTTTAGTTGTACATTCTTTTTAGTTGTACTTGTACTTTTCTTGTTGGGCTTGTATTTCCTGCCCTTTTTACTTTACAGTACAACTTTTTGTATGCAGTTTTACATAGTTCTTTCCATCCAGTTGTGTAATCTGTTGTGTTTTGTTTACAGTTATAAATGCAATGCCTTCTATGTTTAAGGATTTATGCATTCCGTGCTAGTTTCCAGCCCCTACCCTATGGAAGGCGGGCTTGGGGCATTCACGATGTGGTCTCCGGGGGACAGGTCATGAGAAATTGGTATCAAAGGAGTCAGTTCTACAATAGTACTTATGACTCTGATATTTCCTCTCTGTGAAGCAATAGTGTTATGGGTACTAAGTGTGGTATTTAGTTCAGGGAGTCCAGTGTTGGTGCAGGTGACCGACGTATCCATACACAAGGACTGTGACTCTTGATTTCCAACTCAGTGCAAGAAAACACTGATTGTGTGTGTGTTTTCAAAAAGTTTGTCTTTAAGTGAACTCAACAAGGTCAGCTCACCAGTTATAAATTTTTTGATCGTGTCACATCTTATTCTTTCAAGATGCCTCCCCGTGGATGACCAGTTAGAGCCCCAAGTGTTGTACGTTCTGACAACCCACCGAGCGATGAGGCCCCAGTGTAGGGCCCTTTAACAGTGGAGGCACCAGTGGTACTACTTCCCATTGGGTGACCGACGCCACTAGCCCCAGCAGCAGATGATGCACGCTACTTGAATGCTTTGAAAGAGTTCCATTTCTAGAGGCCACCTAGTTTTAGGGGAGAGACGGACCCACTGGCGGCTGAGGATTGGTGAGAGGTTGTGGTCAGTGTTATCAGGTCAGTAGGGACACCAGCAAACTTCATGATGATCCTTAATGCCAGCCTCCTTCAGGAAGAAGTATGAAGATGGTGGAGCCTGATTCTCTAGGTGCATGACGAGGCAACGCTACAATGGACAGGCTTCGAGAGCCTGTGTCGGGTGATGTTTGTCCCAGCCACCCTTTGAGCGGTGAAGATAGAGGAGATACTACATCTAAAGCATGGTATCATGACAATAGCATAGTACTCAGTGAGGTTCAACGACCTCTCACGCTACGCCAATGATATGGTATGAGACCCATTATTCAGGTACCAGACCTTCGAGAAGGGGTTCAGGCAAGAGATCAGTGCTCTAATGATCTCACTCAGCATCCCAATGCAGGAGAGGGTGCTAGAGAGAGCCCTCATAATAGAGGGTTTCCATGCTGAACAGTCTCTTGAAGTAAGACCCACCACTAGCCGACACACAGTGGAGTCTTCTGCAGCTGGCAGTAGACAGATGTCGCAGAGGTCCAAGAGGACCATACCTATAGGTGGTCAACTGCATGACTTAGGATCAGTTGTGTGGGGAACCCGGAGTGGAGACAAAGCTAGTAATTCTAGCAACGGACAATTTTACTCATGCGGAGGGCTTGGTCGCATGGCTCGTGACTGCCCAACCCTCTGTTCTGATGATCAGTAGACAGTTGAGGAACCTCCCAGTCCGAGGCAGAGAATCGGTTGAGGTGGTCCATAGGGAGGAGGTGGACGTGGAAAAGGAGATGGATGTGTAGCTGGTGGTGGATGATGTTTTGAGGTATTTCCACCACCACAACCAAGTGGTCCACCTCTACCGCTGAGATCTGGTGGAATGGGGAGAGCTCAGCTTCAAGAATCTAAGGCTTACGATCACAGCACTCCGGAGATGATTGGAGGTACGATCTATGTCTACTACACCATATTTGTAGTTATTATAGACACAGGTTTCAATCACTTTTTAATTTCCACTTCCCTCGTTTGGAGCTCGGATATTCCGACAGAGCCGTTGGATCAATCCATATGGATAGATAATCTTACGGGAGCAGACTCGACGATTACGCACTGGTGTTGGCAGTGCGAGCTTAGTCTATGAGGAGAGAGCTTCGGCTGGGATCTCCTCATAGTGGCGTCGAGGCCCTACGATGTCATCTTGGGTATGGACTGGTTATCTACAGTGCATGCTCAGATTGAATGTATAAGGAGTAATGTGTAGTGTGTCCACATAGATGGGACTAGGTTCACCTTCACCATTGAGAAGGGAGACTTTGCAGTGTAGGATGGACTTACTCTGAGGAGGGTGAAACCGATCACTCATCAGTTGGCCTGCCTTACCCTCCGAGCAGTACATGTGGAGAGTCCGAGCTATCCTATAGTGGTGGACCAGTATACGAATGATTTCTCTGATGACGTTCTAGGACTACCTCCTTGCAGAGAGGTTGACTTATACATTGAACTGTACCCCAGGACGATGCCAATATCGACTTCAGCATATCAGATGGACCCCACTGAGCGTCGTGAGTTGCGGGTACAGCTGGGGGACTTGTAGGGGAAGGTAATCATCCGGCCTAGTTTTTCCCCTAGGTATCCCCAATTCTGTTTTCTAAAAATGTGGTCAGGAGCTTGTGGCTCTGTGTCAACTACCATCACTGGAATTAGGTGACCGTGAAGAACATGTACCCACTTTTGAGGATTGACGACCTCTTTGATCAGCTGAAGGGAGCACGATGGTTCTCAAGGATAGACCTCAGATCAAGCTATCACCAGCTCCGAGTTCGAGACGAGGACATGCAGAAGACAACCATAAGGTGTTGGTATGACCACTACGAGTTCTTGGTTAGGCCCTTTGGCACAAACCACACTCCAATAGTGTTCTATTGACTCATGAACAAGATCATAGAGCCATACCTCAATCGCTTTGTCATTGTCTTCATCGAAGACATTCTGATCTACTTGAATACTGAAGAGGAGCGTGCCTACCATTTGAAGGTACTACTGGACAAACTCTAAGAGCACTAGCTTTATGGTATTCTCTTGAAGTTCCTGTTTTGGATTCGAGAGCTTCACTTCATGGGACACATCATCTTGGAGGCTGGAGTTGTAGGGGATCTAGAAATAGTCGAGGGGGTACTTACATGCCAGCCACCCAAGCATTTGACGAAGGTACAATGTTTCTTGGGTTTGGCTGGATACTACCGGAGGTACATTCCAGACTTATCTAGAGTTGCAGAACAAGTATCATCCTTGACGAAGAAGGAGATACCCTTCATGTGGTTGGAGATATTCCAGCAGAGCTTTCAAGATCTGAGGTAGAGGCTATCTAGTGCACCCATCATGAGGCTTCCAGAGGAGGGCTTAGGGTATGTAGATTAATACGACACATTAGGGATCAGACATGGGTGTTTCTTGATACATCAGCTACTAGTGATCGCATATGGTTCTGGGCAGTAGATACAATTTGAACATAACTACACTACCCATGACTTGGAGTTAGCAGCAGTGCTCTTCGCCATGAAGATGTGGCAGCACTATCTGACGGGAAAGCGTTTTACTGTGTACTCTGATCATAGGAGTCTCAGGTATATATTTTCTCAGAAGGACCAAAACCTGAGACACCGACGTTGGCTTGAGTTCCTCCAGGACTATGACTTTGAGGTATTCCATTCTCCTGGGAAGGGGAACGTTGTTGCAGATCTGCTAAGAAAGAGATTTGGTATACATATTCTAGGAGAGGCGATAGTGAAGCTGGAAATGTTATATATATCTTTTGTGGACAGGGATGGAGCAGACTTTCTATGATTTCATACAGTCACTCCCCCACATCTTCAGCGAGTCAAGGAGGCACAAGATGGGGACGCTAACTGCGAGAAATGACGTGCTCAGATATCCATATGGAAGGCACCTGATTTATTTTTAAAGGTGGGGAGCATGTATCCTCTACAAAAGACGTACATTGGTACTCGTGTCACCTCAAGAGAATGTGTTGAGGGATTTCCACAAATCCCCTGTAGTGGTACATCTAAGAGTGGAGAATATGTACCAGGATTTTCGACGACAACACTGCTGGCTAGGTATAAAGAAGGCAGTAGCAAAGTTTGTCTCACAGTGCCTCATTTGCCAGCATGTGAAGGTAGAGCACCAGGTACCAGCAGGATTGGTTCAGCCTTTAGAGGTCTCAGAGTGGAGGTGGGATGGGATATCCATGGACTTTGTGACGGGTCTTCCACGTACATCCAGGGGTCACGACTCTATTTGGATGATCGTCATCCGACTCACCAAGTTGGCCCACTTCCTACTGATCCGAGAGTAGGGTTCACTAGAGAGCATTGGATGCCTCTATGAGCCGGAGATTGTGCGTCTACATGGAGTACCTTCCTCTATGGTCTCTGACTGTGACACACAGTTCACTTCCCATCTATGTAAGGTGTTTAAAGAAGCTCTCGGAACAAAGCTTCGCTTGAGCACCACCTTCCATCCTCAGACTGGTGGTCTAACTGAGCGGACCATTCAGACCCTCGAGGGCATGCTACTTTCTAGTGTCCTTGACTTCGGTTGTAGCTGGGAGGATCACTTGACTTTGGTGGAGTTTTTGTTACAACAACAACACTCACTCCACCATAGGAATGACATCATTTGAGGCCTTATATGGTAGACCTTGTAGATCACCTTTGTGCTCGACTGACCTTGAAGATTTAGCACTAGTTGGACCAAAGATGGTACGAGCTTCTACAGAGAAGGTGAAGATCATCTAGGAGTAGATGAAGACTGCACAGAGTAGGCAGATGACATATGCCGACCGATGACGGAGACCTCTAGGGTTCGAAGATGGAGACCACATCTTTCTATGGGTCTCACCCGGATGTGGTCTACAGAGATTTGGCCAAGGCAACAAGTTATCTACACAATTAAATGAACTATTTCAGGTCGTCAACAGAGTTGGTGAGGTGGCATACCTCTTGGCTCATCCACCTCAATTGCATCGGGTGCCCGACGTCTTCCACATATCTTAGCCGTGGAGATATGTGAACAATCCTTCACACATCATTTACCCTGGGGAGCTGGACATCGATGATGGGGAGACATTCACGATGGATCTAGTGGAAATTGAGGATCGATATGATTGGGTCCTCTGTGGATGGTCAATATCTCTGGTGCGTGTTCACTGGCAGCACGAGAACCTCCAGGAGAGCACATGGGAGAAGGAGTCTCAGATGCATGCTCAGTACCCCCATTTGTTCCCATAGTTCGCGTTATAGATTATGGGGACGTAAATCCCGGAGGTACGAAGAATGTAAAGTCCCTGAAATTCCATGGTATTTTTGTTTAAATACATGTTATTTTGATGAATCTGCTAATTTTTATAGCACTTGATTCTGAATCTCGGTGTTCCCGGAATCAATTTATGAAGTTTTTAAGGGTATTTTTATAAAACGTATGAGCTGGTTTTTTATAACTTTTTAACCGGTGCTCAGAAATGAATTCTGAGGGCACCGTTGAACTCACAGCACTGGTATTCTCTTAAGAATACTATCATCTCGATAGTAGCTAGTCGAGACTTAAAGTTATTTTTGGGGTTTTAAAGAATATATTTAAAATATAATAATGTGTGTAGCTTATTTTTAATTGGTGGTTAAAACCTCCAAGTGGATGTTGGGGGTGGGGGCCACCACACCTTAACCTCCCATGAGAGGTTATGGTTGTGGGGCCCACCATAACATAACCACCCTTTGGAGGATAAATTTTGGTGGGGACCACCTAAGATTTTAACCCTTTAACACCCCATTTAATTGGAGAAAACTCTTGACCTTTCCCACTAAATGATGGAGATAACTCCACCCCATTAATTTAGTGAGTTATCTCATTTAATTAAACTCCACATTTTGAATTCATTCCAACAAATAAAATAATATACAACTTATTATTTCATTTGGTTGGAATCATCCTTTTGTTGGAAGGGAGAATTGTGGAGCTCTTGGAGATAAAACGCCTAGGACGGAATAATTCTCCAATGAGGGACAACCACTGAAGAATTACAAACACCTTCTTCCTTATTCAACCGGATCAAAGGAGGGAGTGCTGAAAATTCCAACGACGCCTTCCTCGGTTTCTTCCTTTTTGACGTCAACGAATCGACGTCCGCCATTCCGCATCATCATCAACGAACAATGATGAGAAGTAGGGGTTTTTAGATTGAAATTGTTCTATTCTATGTAGTTCAATATTGGGTAATGATTTGACGATGGATTTCACCATAACGTGGAGGGATCGTGCCGTACCAACATGGCCCAACACCCCCCCTTCATTTTCCACACTTTTTAACAATGGTGGTGGAGCAATGGCGGCCGAGAAGGACACTAGCCACCTAGGAAACTGACGATGCAAGGCCGCTGGGACACCAGAAGGGTGTAGCACTGTCATGCTGCTTAGAAGAAAAGGTCCCGAATAGGAAGGGCTGCGGTGGAAGGGCGCCGCACCGGTGTGCAGCATGAAAGAGAAGGGGGTCACGACCAGGTCGGGCCACATTAGAAGGGCGCGGAACCTCCACACCATGCAGAGGAGAACATTTGTGGTTAGGGCAGACTGCGGCGGAGGAACAGAGGCAGCCCACTAGGCCGGCAGCAGGAATAGCAAACCGGCTGGCCGCTCGGCCAACCGGACTAGGCGGGACCCACCTTGGTCGCGTGGCTTACTGAACCAACTCTTCCACCGATTCTGTTCGGGATACAGGGGGTGCAGCAACGACCCCCCCTCATGCGGCTAGGAAAGGGCCCACATGGAGCTTTTAGCTGTTGTCCATTTGGGCCACGCGGACCGCCAGCAAGGCTATTCGGGCCGCCTACCAGGCCACGCGGGCCCCCATCTAGGCCACGCGGGCTGCCAGGCCACCGATCCCTACCCAGCATGAACCGGACCAAATGCGGGCCAGGTCGCCCCCTTGGGCCAGGCCCAACCTGCATACCTGGTCAGACCTGCAGACCGGGTCAGACCCCAGTCCGGACCTGTTGACCAGAATACTCCTTTCCGCCCGTAACTTGGGCTACAGGTGTCCGATCGACATACCGTTTGCAGCGACGGAAAACATAGAGTGAGTCCATTAATTTAGAATACCCGAATTACAGTTTGTTCACATTTGTGGAACATTTTGGTATGTTTGAAACAAAATCTTATCGGGCCCCACGATGAAAATACAAATAACTAACAGAATGGGTGCCCGATTGACGCTTCGTCTGTTGTGTTGAGACCACTATGACATTGAGGACCTTTGATATACTTCTTCATGTGACTTTATGAAAGTTGGAATGTATCTTCATAACTTGTGGAGAAGATCATTCCAGTGATGATAAGGGAGACTGCAAATACCTAGTAGCTCATAGACCAGACGACTACTTGACCGATTCAACTCAGAGTGATTCGACTAGCACATTGGGGAGATCCTAGTAGTTGGCAGCAGACCCACGACCAAGGAATGACGAGTAGTTAGTGGCAGACCTGTGGTACTTGATATGAGGAGTACCTATGTAGGCTATTAGGTGGAGCGCCTAGTAGTTGGCGGCATACCCACAGTGGAGGAGCGCCTAGTAGTTGGAAGCAGACCCACAATACACTACATGAGGTGTACCTCAGTAATCCAAGGTTAGTGATATGCTCCTTGTTGTCGTGGCAATCACACTAAACTCAACAGATGAGGAGTTATCCAGTTGTCGTGGTTTTGATAATGAAAATACTAGTTTTATATAAGTCAATGATTTTTGTGTTTTTATCATGACTGATATAGGTTACTAGATAACATAGGTATATGTATGAGAATATACCTAAGTAATGTCTATCCATTGATTTCATACTTTGTGGTTTATCCTTGTTGGATTTAGTGAGACCTTGAGGGTGTCGGGGTCCCTACGGAGAATCGTTATACACACCCCTGCATGGGATATGACCGCACCTCATTGTGTTGGTTGCAAAAGACGGACATCGCTGATTGAGGCAGAGAGTAGCAGGATAGGATGGTACATGGAGGTGCCTCACTCGGTGTGACAGTGCACGAAAGAGACAGACAAACATGGAGTGCTGAGGAGGATATCTGTACTTACCCTTTAGGTAGGAACCCATGAGGATGACCCACTTGTTGCTTTACTTTTCTTCAGTTGTACTTGCTTTTCATTTGTACTTGTACTTTCCTGTTGGGGTTGTATTTCCGGCCCCATTAAATTTCTAGCACATCATTTTGTATACAGTTTTACCTAGTTATTTTCTTCCAGTTTTTTACTATGTTGTGTTATTTTATAGTTATAATGGCAATGCCTTCCTAGTTTACGGATTTAATCCTTTGGTGCTAGTCGCCAGCCCCTAGCGTCTGGAAATAGGGCTTTGTATAGTCACGATGTGGGCCCCGGGGGATGGGTCGTGACAAATTGTATCAACAATATTTTTTTAATATTTTTTTTTATGAAATAATAAAAAATAATATATGGATCTAAATTGTTATTTAACTAATAATTTATGAGTCTGCATTGTCATATCTCTTTTTAATATTAAAAAATATATTTATATATATTAATATAGTAATATATATTATACTCTTTTTATAATTATTATATGATAAATTTAAATTTATCTTTGATGATTCTCCATTTTATATGATATAAATTAATTTAAAAAACGTGTCCAAATTACATTAAAAATTTATTAAATTGTTAATTAAATAAAAATGTAGTACATGGAGAATTTCTGAAAAATTGATGATAACTAATAATAAAAAAACAACAAAAACAACATACAAATTAACTAACATATCCACCCCTAAGTATATAATTATTATATAAATAATATCATGTAACATCCATCTCTAGTACCATAAAGCCAAAATATACATCAACATCAAAAAATAGGGTCCCTTCACACTGAACCAATGATAAAAATCAACCAAAACATCTAATAAAAAAAATAAGAAAAAAGGATACAATGGAGCTGTAAATAATGAAAAAATATGTAATAATTTTTTATAAATTTAGAAAAATTTATGTATTAGGACATCACATGTGTGGTAATATTTTAAATAATTTTATTTTAATTTCCCTTATAAATAATTATATCAATTTTACAAAAAAATATTACTCATTATTAGAATTAGAAAAACATAAATTAGGTGGTGGTTTATTATAAAATATTCCATCATATTTATCAATTCCTAACACATAGATGATATTGTGAATCAATTATAAGGTTTTGTAGCTTCACCTTCTAATGGACAACATTATTAAATGAAAATGGTGTTAATTATATCTAAAGAAAAATTATATTACAATAAAATGACACCCGATTTTTTCTAAAAAATAAACATATAAAATTGAAATAAAAATAATTTAATATATAAAAGTGAATAATGTTAAATGAAAACTACATTTATAAGGATAATCAATAAATGAAAAAATACATACTTGAAATTAAATTTTTTTGGAATAGAAGAGAAAATAATATCACATTAGATGAAAAATTAGACACCACTAGTAACAAAAATCTAACCTAAATATTAGAAATATTCTCTTACACATGATTTGTTAAAACATCCAACATCAACTAATTATCTTTTAGAGTGATGAGTTCCAAAATATTCACTACCAACCATAAAATTTCTATATATGATGATCTAAAAAACTAGATTCTGTAATCCATGAATAGAATTAAACAAACTCAATAGAGTAGCAACAATATTATTGATTATAATAGTTTTAATACATAAATATTACATCTTAGAAGATTAATATTCATTAAATAAAATTATAATAAATCATAGAATATTATTTCTTAAGTGTATTTCGAATCATTTATACATAAACAAATGGGGAAGGGAAATAAATGGAATTTTAAGTTGAGATTCTCATTAAGGATAATCATGGGAGATGTGAATGATAACATAACATGAATATAAGGGTATAAGAACATGATTTTATCATATTAAAACCATACCCTTTATATCAAAACGATTATTACATTCATGGCATAAATATTATTATTAATTAAGATACGAACAATGAAAGAATCAATGAACATGAGATGTGAGAGTATAAAATTGACATTATACCCTAGTTTTTGGTATATGTAAAATCATAGAAAATGATCTCCAAAGTCATTGGTCACTACTAGGACTATCATAGTGGATTGGGTTCACTCCCCATTATAACATATGATTAGACAAGGTTCACACCCCATATTATCAAAGTGTAAAATATCCCTTACAAAAACTAGGTTACTAAGCATTTCAGTCATTATTATATCACGAATTATCCATCATTACACTGTTAAAAGAAGGATTATATAATTGCACACCCAATATCACATATTTTTTCTATTATTATTTTTCCCCAATATTATCAAACAATTATCAAATATGAAAACCCCTAAAAATTAAATAAGTTTCATTAGTATTTGTTCACTTCATCATAGAAAAATCAGTGAAAAAATATTGGGTTTCATAAATATATTTTAATTATAATAACAAACCATCAAGAAAAATAATAATCATGCATTACATGGATTATATCCCTATGATAGAATAATTATAACCAAATTATATTATCATAATAGAAAATTAATTTAAACTATCACTTGGAATATATATTCCGGAAAATACCGTTTTAATTTTGGAATCACTTTCTTAAAATAAAAACATTTGAACAAAATTATGGAAAAATTACTATTGTAAAATATTTTTTGTAACATTTCATATAATCATCAAATAAATTAGTTGCAATGATGGTGGGATCTTTCATTATTGCCTAATACATTAAATAAAATATTCCTTTGAAAATTTTGGTAAATAGTAAAAACAACCTCATTTAGAAAATGAAATGAAGATCACTATTAAATAATTTTGTAAAAATTTAATCATGTTTAAATATTAATTTTATATTCATAGGATATTATGATAAAAATTATTTAAATACGTTTTTTATATTAATAAAATGGATGAAAATTGATTTATGACCAACGAGATAAATATAGTCATTTTTCATTAAAAACATACATCCAGCCTATTGAGTACATAAATATAGTGAAATTAATAGAACCATGTTCAATATATAAAAAATAGACAAGATAAAACTCCTAGGATTATTGAGTGGTAGTTTGTGAAACATCATCATTAGAAAATTAATCAAATACATCCCGATAAATAATGCAATTGTAATGTAAAAGCTTTTCCTTATTTTTTATTATATCATAAAGCTATTAAAACTAATTTTTAATAAATTTGAATTTATAATAATTCAATAAATGTTCCATGTAAATACATATTATATATTATATTACCCACAAATAATATTTCAAGGCCCATTTATAAATAATTTCTTATTAAAATCCTTATCCTTCGGTGTTGAATATTTCTTCTTTCATGAGAATTTTGGTTCAGTAGTTGTTGTACTTGTACATTGATCATGGATCAATAATCTACATAATTTTAATCATGATATAAATATAATATATTTTCTTTATATATATATATATATTGTATCATATATAATAAATAGAGATAGAAAAATGAATTACACCATTAATGTAGATGTTTGGCCATATGTATGCATGAATAATGGTTTTTGATTTAATCAGATGTAAAAAAGACTGTTCAATTGTAATTAAACATTATAAAATGCTTATTATATAATATATATATATATATATATATATATTAAATTTATCTTTATTTCCATTCATATAAAATGTAAGTGAAAAAATAATCTCATCACTTTGGTGAGGCGGTAGTCCTCGCCTAGACAAAAGTGAAATTATCATTTTCCAATTTATAGTAAAAAGGGATAGTGGTTAGTACATGATAATAAATAATTATCATTTTACTTCTAGATGATGTAGATATTCCCTCAAACCACTATATAGAATGGATGTTAGTTGAGGAACTTGGATTTTCAAGAAACAAAATTCATGATTTCCCGAAAGATTGCAGTTTATTATGGGAGAAAACTGCTTAATGAAATGATTGTATAAAATGTGGCACATCCCAATGGATGTCCAAATCTAATGGAACACCATCCCACAACCACAGAATGTAATGTGGCACATTCCATTGATCTCCAGACTCTAGAATCATGTTACATCTGATTAAAATATCAATAAAAATTAGATGGCATGATACCGAGAGAAAGGAGACTAATGATGAGTTCGGTCACCGTGCATATATATTTTCATGGTAGAGATTTGATTCTCGATATCTGGATTTTGTAGCTGACATGCGTAATGTCATGCTGGGTCATTCATGTGACAATTTTAATCCGTTTGTGAAAATTCTTACTTCGCACAGCACATGGCTAGTTTTTATACCCATTTATAATCTTCCCCGATTGTTGTGTATGAAAAAACATTTCACTTTGATGAGTATTCTCATATCTATCCCTTCTAATACTAGAATTTATATTTACGTATACATGTAACCATTAATAATATAGTTGAAACTTCTTTGGGATGTAGGTGTACGCACATACGATTCATATTCGAAAGACATATTTCAGATGTATGCTACACTTATGTGGAAGATCAATGTTTTTATAGCTTATGAAATGATGTCTGGATGGAGCATGATGGAAAAAATGTCACGTCCTATTTTTATGAAGAATACATGGTCCAGAATACTGAATCATCGCAGCAGTTTCAGTTTTATGGGACATCGACGATTCATTCCAATGGACCATTCAAATAGAAATAATTGTCGAAGATTTGATAATAGCATAGAGACCGATGATCCACCTCACCAAATGTCTGGAACTGATGTGCTTAATGAATTGAAAGATTTCAGTTTTTCATTCTGGAAGAGTAAAATGAAATATAGAAAGAGAAAGAATGTTTCCACTGAAACCTATTACAAATGGAGGAAGATGAGTATCTTTTTTTATTTTCCTTATTATTCATCAAATTTTTTATTTTATTTCATAAACATAATAAAAATTGAAAATAATATATGTGAATTTTTTCTTAAGATACTTATAAATGTTAATGAAAATAAAAAAGATGATTTACGGTCTCGGCGTGACTTGGTGGATTGGGGCATCAAACCAGAATTGCATCATATGCGTATCAGTGAAAAAAATTGAAAGTTCCATGTTCTTATTATGTGAATTCAACTATGAAAAAAATTCTAAAAGTATTAGAGACTAATAGAGTTCCAGATTGATATTAAAGAAACGTATCTAAACGAGTCAATAGAAGAGAGTTTAAGATAAAATCTTTGAAGACTCATGATTATCATGTTCTTCTGCATGAGTTTATTCAAATATCAATCTGTAGTATTTTGTTCAATAATGTAATGGTGACTGTTCTTCGGTTGTGACATTATTTTAGAGATATTTGTGCTATGATGTTTTCCAAGTATTTAATGAAAAAAATGATGACAGACTCCCCATTAATTTTGTGTGAGTTAGAGAAAATATTTCCTCAATCATTTTTCAAATTCATGCTTCATATGACTGTCCATATTCCCAATAGAATACTTCTTGGAGGACCTATTTTTTTTGTTGATGAATCAAAATGAAAGAAATATGTACACATTAAAGTCTTATTTCCAAAACATGAATCATCCTGAAGGTTCTATCGTGAACTGTTACATGGATCAAGAATATATGGATTTTTCTCAATGTATTTGTCTGATCATACTAAAATAATGAATAGAATAATGAGAAATGAAGAAGAACAGTATGAGAAAATTGATCCCAGTTTTCCATCACTTCCTCAAACATGAGGAATTCCTGGATCGTATACATTGATGACATTAATCCTTTAAGATAGAGAGATGGAACATCATACAGTTTTGTTCAACTATGATTTGTTCGATGAGTACATTAGGTAACTAAATTGAATATGTATATCATACATATATATCTATTAATCTATTCATATTTTTTTATCTAAAGGGAACATAAAACAATGATAAATAGAAAGCATCATTCGTTATCTTTAAGAGGGAGGGAGAAGCAAAGAGATTTATGCTAGGTTAAAATTCATGGTAAATATATTACTCTTTAAAATAATTAAATAAATATTTAATTAAGTTTAATATCAATTTATATTGCAGGTATTGTGTTTTCCTGCTAACTCTGTCTATCATGAAATAAGATCTTTGGATTTTGGTCCTAATACTGTGGTTCGTGACTGTAAATCAATTGTTATCAATGGGTAATAATTAATTTGCACTGAACAAGAAAAGAACATTGGAACACAACATAATGGTTTTATGGTTGTTTCCCCAATAAATTTTTATGCATGTGCATCAGATAACAGACCGGAATTTGAATATATGGGTTATTATGGCGTCATTGAAAAAATAATAATATTGGATTATTCCCCTCATGGAGGAGTCACGATGATGAAATGACCTTGGTTTGATTCAATGATCAGACAACAAACATTTATTGGTGATTGTGGATTTCTATAAATTAATTTGACTCACAATCATTCTACCAAAGAACCATATGTATTTGCATCAATTGATAAAAAAATTATGTCAAAGACCAACTTCGACCTGAATTTGGAGTCATAGTTGATGTAATTCCATGAAAAATTTTTGGGGATGGTTATGATGGAATTGACAATGTCCCTATTGATATTGGAAAAAATCCATTTATTAATTTTGATGACTCTAATAGCTCAATTGTTTGAGTTGATTAAGAACCTGATGTTGTGGTGGAAAATATATAAAATCATCCATCCATGTTCTCAATTATTTTGGTGTACCTGGAGTTGTGTGATTAACGTGGGTACTATTAAAATTGATTTAATACTAAATAAAAATATGTTTTATTTGATTTTAATGTAATGTAAAATTTCAATGTTTATAGGTTGGAATTTTTATTTTAATTCCATTTTGTAATTTGGAATTGAACTATATTTAAACCTACAAAACCAACATTTCTAACTTGGTGAATATCTCAATTCTTAAACTGTGATTTGTATAAAATTTGTATGACTCTAAGACCTGTATTTATCATTTTACTAGGTGATGAACATGATGGTTTGTATTCTTCTTCAAAAGAGGTTTTGAAAAATATATTATCTACCTATGCTAAAGAAATAAAAATTTTCCAAAATATTGACAACTACATCACCACTTATGAATCTGGTAGAATCAATGTTCCATGATTTTGAAAGACTTATTACACTTATTAAATAATCATGATACTAAAAATAATATTTCCTTATTACATCTTGTATGATTTATTGAATTCATTATATATTTTTTCAAGCTCATCTAAAACAATGGTTTGTTAAATTATCCATGAATCCCCCCATTCCCTCTCATTTATTTTGTTTTTTTGGGTTACACATTAGTTATTTGTTTCTAGTTACTTCCAAATTTGTTTTCAAATGCAACAAAATGAAACCAAATAAATAGGGGTGACAAAAACAGATTATGGACAACAGTATTAGCGTGGCTGAGCTAGGCATTCCACTACTAGTGCCCGCAGTGAGTATTTTATTTCAAACATATTTATTTAAATAATATATAATGTCATGTGATTAATTTTTTTAAATTTTTTTTAGGATCCATCTATTAAGAGACAATTATTTGATGATCATCCCAGTAGTGGTCCTATTACTCGGGGAGTTCGTATGAGGGGGGGTACGAGAGTTAGATGATATGGTCGGTCTACCCGATTAGTCCCTACCCCTCCCACTGATATACCATCCATCCCACATTCTGATCCCAATGTGTCGTTAGGGACACACAGGATATTTACGACTCCTATGTTTTCACCATACTTTACATCTGAGCCTCCTCACCCATCTGTACTATATTCGATGATGATTCCCACTCCCCATACAGCATTTGGCCTGCCATCCCTGTCATCATCTTTTAATTTTGCTTCCTTCTCTTAGGGCTTTTATATCTCATCTTCTTCGATTACTGCTCCTCCAGATTCTGTCTTTGAGGAGCATACATTGGGACCCACTCCATATGTACATAGTGTTCCTTCAGTTTATGAGGATCCAGTGGAGCCCATTGATCAGACTACCATAGGTATACATATACAACCCTAACAAATTGTTACACCATTATTTATTTTCATTATAACATTTATGGATAAAATATATGTTTTTCATTCATAATAGATACATCTACTGTTATGAGGAGGGGGTGGGGCCGTACACACATGTGTTCGGTGTGGAACTTCCACACACAGTTGATGGTGGACTACAATGAAGATAGTTAGATGATTGAAAATTTAGGGCTGCAATGTCGGAGTTTTTTGGCAACGCTTGCCAAATACTCCGACATCAGTCCTATTAGCCCGCTCTCATGGAGAGAGCTGCCAAATGAAGTCATAGATAAAGCCTCGACAGATATATGGGTAAAAAATTCATTTCTATTTAATGGAATATATTAATTTTTGAATATATATGAATTAATATTTTGGTGTCATCTGCAGTTTAATTTCTCCGATGGTGAGGGTGCACGACCAGGACGTGCAAAAAATTTCAGCGTGCTTTGGAGAGCTTATTAGCATTAGTGGTACATTGGATGGTGTGTTGGGGTGTGAAATGTTTTATAGGTGGTCCCTATCGTGGATGATTGTTCATTAGAACAGTACCGACAGATGATTACTCAATCGAAGACTAGCCAATTTATGGAATTAATAAAATTAAAGATAGTTAAATGAAAATTTTCATATTTTTCGTTAATAATAATTATTGAATTTTAATTAAGATTCATGTTGAAGAAATAAAAGAAAAATTTATGGTATGAAATACATCCACACATTGGGACATTATATGATGCCAGATCATGAGATACAGCTGGTATGAATGTTTATAATCCTTTATGAATTTCACTTTCTATTACTTCCTCCATAATTTATTCGATTGCTAAAGTTGTTATATAATATTATTTATGAAATTACTATGTTTTTTTTGGAATCCTATTTTTAATTAGGTTTTCTACATTCAATGTCATTATAGAGTCATAAATTCAATATATAAGGATGTGTTCCTTGAGCAAAACTGTTTTTCTTGTGTAGAAAGAAGAAAGATGGAATTGCTATTAATGAACTGACTCAACAAAAGATTATAATTTTTACATTGTAGATTTAAAATTTTAATCTATACTTATTAATTTAATAATCTATTTATATTTTTAACAGGATACTATAGAGGCTCTTGATGCCCATTAACCTGACAATTTTATGCTAAACGATCAAATAAATCAAGTGTTGGGTGATGAGAACCCTGGTAAGGTACGCTGCCAACCAGGGAAGTGTATAGTTTTGAAGAGGTATTGGCCCTCCTCAGGTATGATTTTTAGTGCCACCGAGTTGCAATAGGTTAAGGAATAGGAAGAACAGGATGAAAAAAGGTCAATAAAGATAGCAAAAGAGCCTGCATCGACAAATACTACATTTATGAAACTGATGGAAGTTTCACATCCAACACTTCAACCAGAGGCCAACACTTCTTGTGATTAATATATGTCATCAATGCGTTCTATATATGGTGCTCTAGGTTGTAGTTATAGTGGTGGTCGAGATGACGACAACGAGGAGGCCGTGGCAGAGGAGGAGGAGGGCGAGGAGGAGGCCGAGGCGGAGGAGGAGTGCGAGGAGGAGGAGGAGGCCGAGGAGGAGGCCGAGGCTGATTACGAGGTCAAGGAGGAGGGTGGCGATGATGATAGGGACAATGATGAGGACGAGGGTGAGGGTGACAGTGATGGTGATGATAGTGATGATGATGAGGGATTGATTGATCCATTAAAATTGTGGATGATATTACTAACCATTGATGTTTATTGATATATTGTGCCTGAATATATGTGTGATGAGGTAGGTCACATTATTTTTATTTTTTTCAATTTTAATGAAATTGTACTTTTTAGTGGAATTTTAAAAATTTACTGTCTGATTAGAAGTTGATATAATGAAATTTTCTTTTAACCATGAACGAATTTTCTTAGAAAATTGTAATTACCATCCAATGTGTCTGGTACAGCCCCCCAACAACCCCCCCCCCCCCCTCCTTTGTGGAGCTCGGACAACCCCACAGACAACCCCCACCCTCCTCCCTAGACCGCTGACAGCCCCCCTCCTCTCTGGACCCTAGACATCCCGCCCAACCTCCTCCCTAGACACCTGACAGCCACTCACCCTCCTCCTTGGACCTCGGACAGCACCTGAACAGCCCCCCGGACAGCTCCACACCGTCCTCCCTGGACCCCAAACAGTCCCCCTCCACCTTGGTACCTTGGCAGCCCCAACCCTCCTCCCTAGACCTCGGACAGCCCCTGGAAAACCCCCCTAGAGAGCCCCCCGAGACAACAACCACCCTCCTCCCTAGACCCTGGAAAGACCCCCTCCACCATGGACCCTGGATATCCCCCCACCTTCCTGGACCCTGGACATCCCCCGGAAAACTCCCCTGATATCCCCCCACCCCCACCCTCCTCCATGGACTCTAGAAAACACCCCAGACAGCCCCCCCAGAATGCCCCCACCCCCTCCCTCAATCCTGGATAGTCGCCAGAAAGCCCCCCAGATAGGCCCCTAGAAAGCATACCGAAAATCCCCCCTACCATCCACCATGTACCCCAGACAACCCCATGACCAGCCCCTACCCTCCTCCCTACACCCCGGATAACCCCATCCTCTATAGAACATGTACATCCCCAACCCTCCTCCTTAAATCTCATACAGCCCCCGGATAGCCCCCCAGACAGCCCCCAGACACCCCCCAGATAGCCCCCACCCTCCTCCATGGACCTCAAAAAGCCTGTAGATAACCCCCAAGACAACCCCCGAGATAGCCCCCCCCCCCCCCCCTCCTAATTGGACCCCAGACAACCCCCAAACAGCCCCCACCCTCCTCCCTGGACCCCAGACAACCCCTCCTCTGTGGACCCTGGACATCCCCCCCCCACTCTCCTCCATGGACACCAATTAGCCCCTTGACAGCCTCCCCCCCCCCTGAATAGCCCCTAGAAAGCCCTCCACCCTCCTCCCTAGACCCTCCACAACCCACCAACCCGACATCCCAACAATGGGCGAGCAACTATTTGGCATATGTAGAACATAAAGAGAATTCACAAAAGGCTAAGGACCATCTACCTTGATTTCAGCAACAATCACACTCTTAATTCAGTTTCATAAATCCCAATCTAAGATCTATTTAAAATGGACACCCTTTTATGTAAAATCAACTGGCATACAGAAAACTAATATAACATATTTGGATTATGTTTTTACTTTTGAACAAGGATCCATTTGTCATTTGTGACGTGTACGAATCAGACTTTCCTCAATCTGAGACACCTTGAGCCATGTACCACTCAAAGTGTCTCAATTTTATTTGAAATGGACAACATATTTAGTGAAAACAACAACTGGAAGATGGAAAATAGCCCAAACACATTCAGATTCTGTTGATTCATTAGGAAAATGATCCATGGGTCAAATATGACATGTACGAGTCAACCCCGCCTCAATCTGAGGAATGTTGTGGCCTGTATCACTCGAAGTGTCTGTCTTTTGTTTAAAATGGGCACCTTTTTAAGTAAAAACAACGATCATACAAAAAAATAACAAAAAATATTGGTATTGTGTTTATAATTTATCACAAGGATGCATGTGTCATTTGTGACGTGTATGAGTCATGAATTCCTCAATCTGAGGCACGGTGTGGCCGGTAACACTCAAAGTGTCTCACATTTATTTGAAATGGAAAACATTTTATGTGAAAAGAAGAGGCATACAGAAAACTGACCAAACAAATTCTGATTCTATTAATAGTTTAAGACAAGGATCCATGGGTTATATGTGACGTGTAAGAGTCAACTCCGCCTCCATTCGAGGCACGGTGTGGCCGGTATCACTCAGAGTCTCATTCTTTAGTTTAAAATGGAATCCCTTTTATGTAATAACAACTGGTATATGGAAAACCAACCAAACATATTTGGATTTTATTGATACATTATCATAAGGATACATGGGTCACTTGTGACGTGAACGAGTCAACTCTGCCTCAATCTGAGGCATGGTGTGGTCGTTACCACTAATAGAGTACAACATTTATTTGAAATTGAAAACATTTTAAGTGAAAACACAAACTGGCATACAGAAAACCAAGCAAATGAATTTGGATTCTGCTGATACATTAGGACAAGGATCCATCGGTCCTATGTGATGTGTGCAAGTCAACACTGCCTCAATCCGAGGCATGGTATAGCCAGTATCACTCTTAGAGTCATTCTTTTTTTTAAATGGAAACCCTTTTAAGTAAAATCAACTGGCATATGGAAAACTAACCAAACATATTCATATTGTGTTGATACATTAACACAATAATCCATGTGTCACTTGTGACATGTACGAGTCAACCCCACCTCAATCTGAGGCACAGTGTGGCCGGTACCACTCCAAGTGTATCACTTTTATTTGAAATGGACAACATTTTATGTGAAAAAAACAACTGGCATATTCAAAACCGATCAAAGAATTCAGATTCTATTGATACTTTAGTAAAATGAACCATGGGTCATTTGTGACATGTAGTTGTCATCCCCGTCTCAATATGAGGAATAGTGTGACTGGTACCACACAAACTGTGTCACTTTTACTTGAAATGTACATGAATTTAATTGAAAACAACAACATGCATACGGAAAAATAAAAATCTTATTCGGATTGTATTAATACTTCAAAACTAGGATCCATGAGTCATTTTTGATGTGTACGAGTCAACCCTGGCTCAATCTGAGGCACGGTGTAGCTGGTATCACTCAAAGTGTCAGTATTTTGATTAAAATGGACACCATTTTAAGTGGAAACAACAACTAGAATACAGAAAACCGACCAAACTCATTCATATTCTGTTGATACATTAGGAAAATGATCCGTGGGTAATTTTTGATGTGTACGTGTTATCCCCGTCTCAATCTGAGGCATGGTGTGGCTGGTACCACTGAAGGTGTCTCTCATTTGTTTGAAATGGAAAGTGTTTTATGAAAAATAATAGACATATGGAAAACCAACCAAAAAAATTATGATTGTTTTGATACGTCCGAACAAGGATCCATGGGTCATTTGTGACGTGTACTAGTCAACCCCACCTCAAACTGAGGCATGGTGTGGACGATACCCCTCAAAGTGTCTCACCTTTATTTGAAAGAGACAACATTTTAAGTGAAAACAACAACTGGTATACGGAAACCTGACCAAATTCATTCAGATTCTGTTGATTCTTTAGGAAAATAAGACATGTGTCATATGTGACGTGTTTGGGTCAACCTCGCCTCAATACAAGGCACAGTGTGGCCAGTATCACACAAACTGTCTTTATTTTTTAAAAAATGGAAACCCAATTATGTAAAAAAAACTGGCATATGGAAAAGAGACCAAACTGATTAAAAATTTGTTCATAATTTAACACAAGGATCCATGGTTAATTTTGGATGTGTATGAGTCAACCCCACCTCAATATGAGGTAGGGTGTGGCCAGTACCACTAAAAGTATATAACTTTTATTTGAATTGTACAACATTTTAAGTGAAAACAATAACTGGCATACAAAAAACCCAACCAAACACATTTGGATTCTTTTTATACATTAACACAACGATCCATGTGTCTTTTAAGACATGTACATGTCAACCCTGACTCAACATGATGCACGGTTTGGCCGGGATCACTTAAAATGTCTCACATTTATTTGAAATGAACAATATTTTAAGTGAAAATAACAACTTTCATACCGAAAACCAACAAAACACATTATGATTCTGTTGATACATTATGACATCGATCCATGGGACATTTGTGATGTGTATGAGTCTACCACACCTCAATCCAGGGCATGGTGTGGACGGTACAACTTAAACTGTCTCACTTTTATTTGAAATGGACATGATTTTCATTGAAAACAACAACTTGCATACAGAAAACTGACCAAACATATTCGTATTATGTTGATATTTTAGCACAAGGACCTACGGTCCAGCCTCACACAATCCACTAAAGATATAGGAACTCCTACCCCTATTCTAAAACACACATGATATTTAGTAAGCTTATCCCATCATCCAATAGTGGGTTCTTAGAACAAACCAAAGTCCCTTTGGGAACCCAATACCGAAGACATAATTTAATATTCATACCCACTACCCAAAATGGGAATTCATCTCACATCACACCCTAATGAGAAAATTAAAATTACCCACATAACCTTTTATTCCAATTGAAATGTCTATGAAAAACAAGTATGTTATTTTTGTAACCCATCTCATTTGTTGAGATTGGATAATGTTTCCCACTAACACATGAGGATCCATTTATACATGGATACATTATTATTAGAGGAATATAAAAATCCCTTGTGATACCTATAACTCATCCTAGGTCTAACTACAAGACCACTACCATTGTCTATCTTATGGGTATGATGATCTTGGTCCATTCTACCCTAGTTTACCTATTGGTTTTAAGATAGTCAACCCAAGACCATGAGTAAACATCCCATGCGAGTCTTATAACATGTAGGTTTTTTCACTTGTGTTTATTAGTGTTTTGGTTTGAGTGATGAGTGAATTATAAATTCTGAATACTGTTATGGGTGTTATTTAATTTCTATTCTAAATTTCTGAATTCTGGATGTATTGGATTCTAGATGTATTGGTAATGAATTCTAAATTTTTTATATTGTTATGTGTATTGTATTCTTGATGTATTGGATTATAATTTTGTATTTGTGTTATGGGTGTTATTGAATTTCAATTCTAGATGTATTGGATTATGGATTTTTCTCTTGTGTTGTGGTTTGAGTGGGAAATGAATTTTAAATTTCTAAATTTCTAAATTATGAATGAATTTTAAACATCCCATGTCAGATTTGGGATTCTGGTTGTATTTTTTATTGCAGTTCATGGAGTGTTCTTACAGGTCATGGAGAGTTTCAGGTTGGAAGTGGATGCTGGCTTCTATGGAGCTGCAGCATATGTATACCAATAGTTTTTAAAATCATTAGTATAGGTTCTATAAACTACAATATGTACCAAAATTTCTAAATCATTGGTATAAGGGTACCATATACCAAAAAATTGTGAAACCATTGATATATCTCTTAATTTATCACATATTCAAATGATTTACATAGAAATGTTAGTATAAGAATATACCGATGACTTACATGTCCATGGTTTTGGAAACTGTTGGTATTTAATATACCAACAGTTCAGAACCATTGGTAAAGGGTAAAATTCTAGTAGTGTGAGTTTTATATGATTTATATTATGTCTTCCTGAAACATATTTTATTTTAAATAGAATGAAAATGTTTTTTAATTTTAAATATAGATTATTCTCATTTGGGGTAAATATATTTATTTTTAATAAAATGGAATTTTTATGATTTTTTGGGGTCTAAAAACAAATATTATTTGTTTTTTTCCATCATATTTATTTATAAATTGGTTGATGAGAATATTTGGGTAGTAAAAAAATTTAATTGGTATGTAAATAATTTTTTCACAAAGAGGATTATTATATTATACTCAAGATATCGTTTATGATTTCATTGTTTTAAGTGATGCAACATGTTTTTTGTCCATTAATGAGTTGTTTTTGCTCGTCACAAATATTTATATGTTTTTTTCCAGGTTTCAACGATGATTATGAATAATAAAGGAGTCATGGTAAAAAATAAAATGATTTTACATGACAATAAATTGTGTTTTACATTAAAATAATTATATATTTGGAAAATAAATATTAAGATAATGTTTCAAACTTATTATGAATGAGGTTGTACTGTTTATGTTAGGACCTAAATGTAAACAATTGTAAAACTGAAAAAAAAATTCAGGAGTGAATGAAAATGAATAATAATTTGAAAATCATATTATGGATTGAATAAAGTTCAGGACCATATAATCGGTATCATAGAATATAATTATAAAACCATACTAGTTAGAATAACGTTAATAAGACAAACTAATTATATTCAAAAAAATTTATCTTGATATATCATTATAAGAATACCATTTTTAATTATCTAATGTCTGTATGTTTAGAATTTCATTTCCTAAAGGAATAATGTAAAATGAACTATGATAGATAAAATGAGAAAATATCCTTATATATTAGAAACATTGTATGGTTGGAATTGTTATATAGTAGTTTTTTTCCTTTACAGTTCAGCTAACAAAGACTATAAATTGTGTTGGTATTGATGTGGGAGAGAAACCACATTTACCATAGTGGAATAATTATATAGTGGAGCATTTCATGAGTTGATAAAATCTAGAATTCTATGTATCATATAACCTAGTGGTAAAAACATGATGAGGTGAATCTTTAGAGAATATATTTTATGTCATTTGTTGTTCAAATAATTAGTAGGAAACTCATTCCATTTAAGGATTTAAATGTTATTGGGACTTTTTTTTTAGTAGTAAATATTAATTTGAGAATGGAAAGATACTGACACAATGTAATGTGATAATTTTAAGGATATTTTTATTAATAACTTTTTTTCTATAGTTTTTTAACTTATAATTAAAGATAAATTTAAAGAATTTTGTATAAATAAGGAATATTTACTGATTGTGTATGCATCCAAATTCACCATATTGGAAATTTAAAAAATTATTTTATCGATGATATTTATAGTAAAATTAATTTTTTGTACTCATGATTTTATCCAATATATCTAAGATAATTAGCATACGATGAAGCTAAATGTTATGAGAGAATTGTTCGTGGTGACATAATGGATGAGAAGTTGGTTTCTGATAATCATGAATTACGTATAAAAAATATAAAATATTCTATAAGGTGGTAAATGGGGAATAATTCATCAATGAAATCTGATGGGAAGAAAATCAAGTTCTATATAATGATATGTGTGGTAAAATGAATGTTGTAAATTGGATTATAAAATTTGGGAAGTGATTATTTTTTGATATTTTGGACCTATGGCTCGTGGATGTAAATTATATAGTCATAAAAATAATTTCCAACCAATAGTAAGATGATTTAGTTATAACAAGATGGGTTATTAGGTTAGAACTCTTCTAAACAAATAATTTAGGGATTGAATTTATCAATATATCAAATAGAAATTTGTGGAAAATTATTTTAGAATATTATAGAAAATTCAGGACCTACTAATGATATGGTTTCAAGTAAATTACATGTTTTTTCATATTAAACTATTAAATTTTATGATTTGGGGTCTACCCACTCTTTAATTTCAGAGAAATGTTACCAAAAAATATGAAATTACTCATTATGAAAAGAATCCATAATTCTTTTTAAAATATATGGGAGAATTAGTAAGGGAAAAATAATTTATTAGAATCATATTTTTATCATTTGAAGAAAAATAATTACATTTAAACCTTTTTGTCATTCCCCTTCGAGGGTTTGGGGAATTTATGAGTATACATTGGCCATTAGTTTACTATTCTATGATAGATTGTGCAGTTAAAGTAATTTTTTTCATATTAAGTTTTCTTTTATATAAAAGATTAAATTTATACCATTTATAGCTTATGAGGAAGCTATGAAACTATAATGATATGTAAATGATTGTATATTTTTTCATGTTTTTTAAAATATTTTAAATAAATAGATTAATTATTATTTTTTAGTATTAGAATATATGGATATAATTCCTGAGGAGTTTCATTATATCATACTCAATCAGGAATTTGATTTCTCTGTTGTGGTAGTTCCTTTACTAATCCTATTATAAACACCCCTTATTGAATGTATCATGTAGATGTTATGGAATTGAAAACCTAGTTGCAGGAGTTTTTTGATAATGGTGTCATTCATCCAACCATTTCACCATGGGCTGATCCAATATTCCTTGTAAAAAATATGGATTATTCGATGATGATTTTTATTGACTATAAATCATTTAATAACATCAATATCAAAAATAGTTATCCTATTCCACATATCAATGAATTGTTTAATCATATATATGGAGAACAATTTTTTTCATTGATCTCGAGTTACGATACCATTAGTTGATGGTGAAGTTGTAAGATATTTAGATGATGAAATTTCAGAGTAGATGTGGATGTTATTTTCTCTTTTTATTCTTGTTGTGTCATCTAATTCACCTGATATTTTTATAGATCATATGAATAGATTTCCCATGAATTTTTAAACAATATTTCATTGTTTTTTATGAATCTATATTGAAATATTCCAAAATTCATGATGATTTGAAGGAAAACCAATGACTATTTTTAAAAAATTTAAATACGAAAATCTATATAGAATATTTAGATATGTGTGGTTTCTTCGAGAAACTTTTCTATAAATATTTCATAATATTTTTTCCATATAAATTTAAAATAGATTAATAATGTAAATAACTATATATATTAAAGGGATTCAATTAGTTATTGGATTTAAATCTTACTACTATCATTTTTTTAATTATTATCTGTTATATATATCCTAGTGGTTATGCTATTGTGAAATGAAATTAAAATCATCCAAAAATGTGACTAACGATTATTTACATGATCAAAAAACCATATTTTTGAAAGATCCGTTTTTTAACTTTCGTATGGAAATAATGAATATTTAATCTACAAAAATTCTTCATTGAATGAATATGGGTGTGTTCAAATAAAAAATGTTCAGATAATTTCTTATGATTTATGTCATCTGAAACTAGATGTGTTCAATTATCCTACACATAATCTAGAATTATATAGTGTAGTTTTTGTCATAAAAAATATGGGTTCATCATTTATATTTAGTAAAGTGTGACATATACACTAATCCTAAGAGATTTAATTATATGCTAACATTTATAGAGTTGAACATGTGTTAGAGAATTTGACTACAACCGATTATTTAGTATGACTAAATTAGTCATTATTATTATAAAAAAATAAAAAAAAATTATGTATTTGAGTCAATATTATAATTCAAAATTAACAATTTTATTTTTGGGACATTACATTTTAGTTTATGATTTTTTGAATTTTGTATAAGATATTTTTAATTCCAAAAATTAATCGATTTTTTCCAATGTTAGTAGAATCATATCTATAAAAAAATTAATCATGAATATAGAGAGTATCATGTTTTAAAGGAATATATAGAATCTATTAGGAAGGGTAAATTTCTAGATATTAGGTTTGATAATATGGTTTTATCATTTTGGGAAAAAGATTATGTGGGTCTTGTTATTTCTAGTAGAATATTGATTTTTTAGAATAGTTCATAGCTTTTAATTTTCCATTCAACATGGAATGACTATGATGTATAGTTTCCTTTGGATATATTACTAGTACGATGAAATATTAATAAATATTTTTGAATTTAAGAGGGATTTTTTTATTTTTAATATTGTAAATTACAAAAAAAATTATTAATGGGGATGGTTTGTCATTTTCTTAAACTAGATTGAAAATGGGAGAAAATAACCAAATATTTTTTGGTGTAAATATTGATTACATATCAATTTAATAATATTATTTGTGTAATTAATTATATATGAAATAAGAATAATAATTTCCTTCAAATTTGAGACAAACTAACTATAGAAAATTGTTCTCAACTATTACTAAAAAAGATATTAAAGCCAAAATGAGTTCCTCAGTCAAATTAATCTTACCATGATCATATTCTTAAATCTAATTTTTGAGAAAGGAATTTGGATTTTTTTTTACTAAATGATGTTTGCTGTTACTTTTCATCCTTAATCTGATAGAAATTGGAGAGAATAATTCAGACTAAGGAAGATATGGTACAAGATTATACAATGGATTATGAGGGAAGGTGACATAATCAACTTTATTTGGATTAATTTTCTTATAATTTCATTTTTCATTCATGTATAGAGATGTCACCTTTTAAGGTATTGTATGGAAGTTTATGTTGGACACCCTAATTTTGGGATGAATTTATGAAAATAGATTCACTAGAAACAAAATAAGTATAAGAAATGTTTAAGAAGATAAGGATTCCCCAATAATATATGAGGATATATCAATGCAGGTTAAATAGTTTTACATATGACCAAAAGAATGATCTATCATTTGATGTAAGTGACTAGGTTTTCAATAATATATCTCCATGGAAGATTATTGAGAATACTCATTGAAAATGTAATCTATGTATATAGTTCAACAGACTGTATTAAATCGTAAATAAATTTGGATAATTTTCATTCCAAGTGTACTTTTTACTAATTCTTTCATTGGTACATGATGTATTTCATATTTTTTTATGAAAATATATTCCAAATGGTTCACATACATTGATCACAAAAGTAGTCCAATTAGAAAATTCTTTTCATATGAAGAACATCCTATTCATATTCTTACCCACATATATTAGTAATTTATAAACAATATGAATCACCAAGTGAAGGTTAGTGAAAAAAATATTATCAAAAAGAAACAAAAAACTTAGAAAATGATATAAGAGAAAGATATCTCCACTTATTTAAATATTAAATAAAATTTTGAGGAAACAATTAATAAAAGGTGGATAAATATAAAATCCTAGTTAATATTGAGATAAATTATTTTCTGGTCTTATTAATATTCAATAATTATATTTTATAAAATAATATCTATTTTAATAATATTACATAATATTTCAGTAAAATGAGAAATGGTTATTTTCTAACCAAATTGGGTTTCAATTCCTTATATGATTTTGTTTAAAATATTGATTTCAATATTATATTATTTAAATAGGAAAAAATAGAATACTTCATGAACGCATCCTATCAAAATTTTATTATGTTGTATTTTTTATAATCTTTTGAATAGTTTGATTTAACAATGAATATAGAAAAATACTTGTTTTCATCAATTAATTATAATAAAAAATAATTTTTTGTATTATTATAAAAATTAGATTAGTTAAAATCAATTAATAAAATACAATAATTGTTTTTTAAATGATTTTTATTCATTCACATGGTATTAAAAAAATATACATAAACATGATTTTATCTAGAAAACCATTTTCACCAGTTTTTACGGGTTTAATTGAAAATTAAATTCCACCAGATACATAACTTAATATTTGAATAATGGGTTAAATATTTTGAAATAATAGTTCAAAAATTTGGTAAATATTTTCCTATTATGTTTTCTCATAATTAATTATAAAAATTGAAAACATTTGTCACATCAGTTAAAGTTAATACATGATTACCTAGGGTTAAAATAATGAGTTAAAGGATATAATGACCAAAACAATATATAAATTCTATTTTATAGATATATATTGGCCATATATAATATAATTTACACAAATGATTGATTTTTGATCCATTTAGAATGATTATGACATTAGTAATATTTTTGAATATTCTAAGTCTTTAATTAACCCCACATATTAAAAAGAATCCCTCTATCCAATCATTTTGACACTACAAGTGTCATGTCCCAGATTTTCAATGCATATATTTTAAATATTAAGTTGATTAATTTCGATACTAGGTGTTGGGACAGTGTGCAATTTTGAGACTCGATGTTCCTAAAATGAATGTCTAAAATATATATAAATTTTAAATAGCTTGTTCATGTGATTTTCCAAAAAACAAATTGGAATGAACTCTAAATGGGTGCCTCGATTATAAATTTAAGGCACTGTTTTATACAATATAATGAATTTACCCAAGTCCTGACATAAAATTTTTTGGCACAGGTCTGCAGTAAAAAGTATTCATGGGCATTTTCAAGGAATAAAAATAATTCATAATTTATTATATTTTATACAGTTAATCAATGCAGTTAGGTAGTGTAACTTTCTATTTTAATTAAATGAATATGAAGGGATCTACTCTTAGGATCATAACCCAGGAATTCACTAGAGGATCTCGATATGAATCCATGATGATTTTCTATTGTAGGGCGACGATGGAACTATGGATCGAGGATCAACAAATACCACTCATAATAAATCACACCAGCAGCAATCAGTGTTGACAAAAACAATCCAATGCCTATGTAGGATGTATTTGTTCATATTTCCATCATCATTCATGAATTCAACAGTGAACACGGAACCTCCAACAATTAGGTTAATATGTGGTTCAACCATTCTATGCGAGATGAGTTATATATTGTGGGATTTACAATGTTTGATTATAGAGATTATTCTATGGATTTTTGATATTTCACATGCGAAGGGATCCAGGCCAGAATGAACAACGGACAAAGTTTTCTCCTCAAATTTGTTCTCTGTTAATTTTTATTTGCCATGATTTTTCTATGCATTCTTCATTCCTTGATGAGTTCGGAAAGAACGATCTATTTACCTCCGTTTCAAGGTGAAACAATCCAAAATTTATTATAGAACATCGGGAAACCCGAATGAAGGTGTGATGATAATGAAGATGGATGATTTTAAGTGATTTTAGAGAAATCATTCCTCAGGTGAAATTCATCGGATATGATTTAATTAGTTTTCCAAGATGAATAAATTTTCGAAAACCCTCATATGGGTGTTAGGGTGGTGAGAGGAACATCGATCATGAGTTTAGAAGAGTTCTTAGAACTAGATTAGAACCACAAGATTTGGAGAGGCAAGCTGGAGGATGAAGATGACTTTCATGAAAATCAACAACACACGATATGTAGCCCCATGTACACAGTTTTTTCCATCATTTGAAAACTTGACATGTATGTGGAATGTACAAAGTCTTAGAGAGGAATACATAGGGTTCCTATAGGTCATTTACTATACCAAATGACATCACATGAACCGGATACATGGTAAACCCCATGTACTAGTACATAAGAAAGGTTTCATGGGATGATGCTATTTATTGGTACACGAGTAGAACCCTGATAGAGGGACACAAGTGTCACTCTTCTTACATGTTGTGTACCAATATTCTACATGAAAAATTCTAAAGAAACGGTCCATTGTAAATGGGTTGTACCTAGGGTGAAGAGACATGTCTTGTTACCCTACTTCACAGCATGTTCTGCTTTATACATGGCTTGATTCACTTTTACTCAATATCATGGACCGGTTTTGTTAGGTTTTGTTCCCTTATCATTTCCTTGGAGGTAGATAAAACTCATTTCCTACTCATATGACTATGATACCGTCATGAGGTCATCCATGATAGAGTTTTTGGAATATCCTGAGAGGCCCAAACCAAGATCCGTTATTAATTATCCATTCCCTAGGAGGAGTTATATTATCTTCATTACCAACACTACTTATGCACTAATATTCTACATAAAAGGTTAATCTAAATTCAGGTGTTTGTATCTCCCTATGCACCAAACTATGATGCCCTTCTATGTATCATATATCTATTCAAATCTATCTGTGTATCTCTCCGAAGAAGATACCCGATGAGTAGTACCACTCATATGGAATTCATTATTGCTATCAGACAAAGAATTTTATTCTTCTGGATGAGTGCATCATGGAATCGTTGTGCCCCTAGTGATGGTATGAAATAGTCATGACATACCTCTAGACTACGTGACTTTTATGGAGTATATATAGATATTCTTATATGTGCTATAAACATATACTTTGGTAGAGATAATCATACTTTCCCTTGTTATATTGCTTTGTGGTTTCAGGGTGTCATATCGAGTATCGTTATACTCACCCCTTCATAGGATTTTCCCACATGTGCCATGACTTTTATATATTAGTGACCATTGGAGGAAGTCCTAGGCAGATCAAGAAACGATAGTGCATTGAAAGATCATGAAAGCTGAGGTGTTTCTATTTATACAAGCAGTAGTCATAATAGATTTTGTTTATTGGTTAGACTATTGGCATACATACTCTTTTTAATGGGCTTGTATTCTGGACCAGTTCACTTAACATGCATATCATTGATGTTGTACTATATTTGATGGAATATAGTTGTATGCCTGATTTTTTTACTTAGAGGTTTTTATATTACAACATTTTTTCTATTTTATATGGGTTCATGCATACATGTACATAATAAATTCATCACATGATAGTTATATATCTACTCAGTTATAGTCACCAGCCCCTTTCATATTGGAGGCGGGGTTGGGGAGTCGTTGAATGACCCAGTCTAGGATAGGTCATCATAGATTAGTAACAGAGGCTGGTCAGTTATACATTATGACACAACGTCTATGATATTGGATTAGGGAAACAATTTAATGTGTTTCGTCATTGGATTTTAGGCTAGGAACTCCAATTTTGGTGAGGGTGGTCGATGTATCCATAGACCAGGAATATGATTAATTTCTTTTCAACTCGGTACATGAGAATAATGGTTGTAGGGAAAATAATGGTACATGAAACATATAGGAATAGGTTTTTGGATTCCATGTCCTTATTGAGTCATCTCTATAGATATACACATTTAATTTTGTACATATTATTATCTTAAAAGATGCCTCTGCAATGCATACAAGCCAGTATTCAATAGATTGATCATGACGATGACTCGCTCAGTGATGGGGATTCTATACAGGGAAAAGTTATCAGGATTTCACCTCCAGGTGCTGTAGTAGCAATACGACCACCTGTTGAGCAACACGTTGTACCCATAGTAACAATATATGAGAAGCATAGGCTGAGAGTGGTCCATGATTTTCAGAGACTGATACAGCTTAGGTTTCAGTGCAATCTCGAACCACATGTTGTTTAGGACAACCTGAGTTGGTGATCGGAATTTTTCACCTAGTTCGGACAGCAGCATATCAGATGGTGGTTTTGGTGTAGATCCTTATACATGGATTAGTAGGGAGATGGTGGAGTTTTCCCACTTATACACATGATGAGGAAACCCTCTCATGAAAATAGTTCATGCATCTCTTTTGAGAGGACTTCACAGCATTTACTGTAAGAGGTTTGTGTGTACATGAGCTTCTTCAACTCGAGCATAGTATCATGATAATGGATGATTATTCATAGAGGTTCACTAAACTTTCATGGTAATATATATATATGGGTAGATATCAGTACTCCAGGGATCAAACTATTGGGAAAGGTCTGCATAGAGACATCCTAGCCTTCATTATTACTCTATACATACAAGTTTATGTTGGGGGACATGAGAGAAATTTGGTGGTTGGAAGCTTCCTTTCTATGTGGATATAGACAGTGATAGTTATCAGTGGATGAGTAAGAGAATATAGCTCAGCAGTAGAGAGACTATTTTAGTACCAAGGGCCTAGGCATGGGGGATGTTTACTGAGGAGGTTCTTGGATATGGGATCTACAATTTAGGGTCATAGGGTTGGTCCATCATCCTAGAGAGAGGCGATGATATCCATGTGATGAAAAGGGACATCCCTTCAGATAATGTCCAAACAATTGTGTTGTTGATAGGGAGACTATGGATAAACCATGTGGTAGATACATTAATAAAAGTAGGAATATCCTATGGGTGGAATAGTTGGTAGGGGAGATGGGATAGAAATATGAGGTGGTCAAAATTTTGACTTGTTACCACCCCACCACTGGAGGTCCATGACTGGATCCTGGTGCTGCCAGACAGGAGAGAGGAAAACTCCATGTGGTCGAGGCATATGAACATGGGGCTCTAGGACTGATTTAAGGTAACATTAGTGTATTTTATAATTTAAATATAGTACTCATATACACATGATGCAGTCATCCCATTCTCACCACATATCTTCTTTGATACCTATAGATTCAAGTTGAACCATTGACTCAATACTTATGCTTAGAGACACCTACTGGAGAATACTCGATGATCACACATTTATGCTAATAGTGTGACCTGACCCACGGAGGTGAGAGTTTCAGTTGGACCCTTGGTGTTAGTGTCGATCCCTTAAGATATAAATCTTGCTATGGATTGGTTATGTAGAGTCTGTTCATGAATCGACTGTTTTTGGTGAATGGTGTGGTGTTTTCATAAAAATAGAATACAGATTCCCTTTTTCAGTGACATTGAATCCCATGTAGCGTAGGATATACGTATTCATAAGAGGGTGCATCTGATTACCCATAATTAGGAGATCCAGACAATCGGTGCAGTATATGTAATAAGATTTCAGTTTCCAGTAGTGTTGGAGGACTATGAGGAGGTCTTTACAAAATATATTCTAGGATTACCCCCCCATAAATAGATAGAATTCTATACTGATTTACACCCAAGGAGTTCCTTGATATCTTCACCAGAACATTGCATGGATGTAGTAGAGCTTCATGAGATAAGGGTAATATTTGAGGACTTATAGAGAAAGGGATTTGTGAGACCAAGTGTTTAATCTTCGGAAACCCGAGTTTTGTTTTCAGAAAAGGAATATGAGAGTTTCAGTTTTTATGTGTACTACCAATGCTTGTACTAGGTGACCAAGAAGGACATGTATCAATTACCAAGGATCGATGAAATATTTGATTAGTGGAAAGGGTAATGATAGTTCTTGAAGGATGACCTCAGATCCAGTAATTAGTATTTGTTAGTATTGGATGATTATATACTATTGACTGCTTTCAGATGTCGTTATGGTCACTATGAGTACTTGGTGCTACAATTTGGCAGGATAAAAACCCTAGGAGTAATCATGGGACTCCTGAGCTAGATCATTCAGCATTACATGGACCGTATTGTGGTCATATTCCATGACAATATCCTTATGTATTCAATGTATGAGGAGGATCATGTAAGACACTTAGGATGGTTTTGGACATATTTTGAGAGAAATAGATTAATGGGAAACTCAGTAAGTACTAGTTCTGGATTTAGGTGGTCCACTTGTTGGGACATGTTATCTCAACGGATGAAGTGGCGGTGGACTCGGATGAGGTCGAGGCAATGTTAGCACATGATCCACCTAAGAACCTGATGGATGTGTGGAGTTTCCTTGGGCTGTAATTTTTTATCAGATATTTATACATGATTTCAAAATGATATGAGAACCTATGAAAATTTCGACATGATATTGGTAGCCTTTAGTGGGGATAGAGAAGTTCCATCAAGATTATCAGTAGTTGGGGTAGAGTTACATGAGAACTTGAATACTGAGAAAATACCATAGTTACAGTCTAGGAGGAACTATATCCATATCTATTGTACCAAGTTCAGATCATCCTCAAATAATATATACTGGAAAATGACGTTCTTTTCAAAAGATGCTCAATAATAATAGTTTTATTTCAGAACTGGTTTTTTATAGAGTTTTATACATCCCCTTTGGCAGTACATATAGGTTTAGAGATGATGTACTAGGGCATATAATGTCATTTTTTGTGGCATGGGATTGATAAGAGTGATACATAATTCATTTCTTGGTGCTTTACTTGTCAACAATTATAGACTATGCACCAAGGTCATGAATGTTTATCTCAACCCATTGATGTGAAAGAATGGATGTGGGACTGAATATAAATAGACATCGTTACAGTTTTACAACATACATCTAGGGGACATGATGACATATGGTTAATCTTTGAGCAAATCACAATGTTGACCCACTTCCTAGCTATTGGAGAGAAGAGTTTAGGAGAGTGCTTGGTACGCCTCTACATTAACGAGATAGTTCAACTCGATAGAGTCCCATTGATTATAGTTTTACATTGTGATGCATGATTTATGTCATGGTTGTGAAATGTATTACATGAGGCATTTGGGACCCAGTTTCTCTTGAGCATAGAGTTTAACCTACATACATACGACCATATAGAGCATAACATTCTGGATCTAGAGGACATGTTGTAGGCTTCCATGCTAGAATTTATCAATAGTTAGGAGGATCACCTACCACTAGTGGATTTTTTATACAACAAAAAATACCATTCCATAATTATAATTGCACTATTTGAGGATTTGTATGGGTGACCCTGTACGTCACCACATTGTTGGACATACCTAGGAGAGGCAGCACTCAGGGGCCCGAAGTTGGTGTGAGATACTATAGGGAAAATTTATATCATCTATTATAAAATGAACACATCACAGAGCCACCATAATTCATATATAGATAAGTGATGAAAATCCATTATGTTTGAGGAAGAAGACCATGTGTTCTTTCAAGTTTCACCTTGTGAGGATAACCGAGATTTGGCCTGGATAAAAACTTATTCTTGAGATTTATGATACCTATTTGGATACTACATAGATGTTGTAGAAGTGGATTATTGATTAACTCTACCACTATTGTTAGACCAGGAACACAACATCTTCCATAGGTTGCACCTAAGGAGGTATGTGCATGACCCATTGCACATCATCGTCTTTGGAGATCTAGAAATCGATGTTGCATAAACATTTGTTGAGTACCTAGTAGAGATCAAGGATCCACACAAGAGGATCCTTTGATGGTGAGATAACCCTTTGGCACATGTCGAGTGGAAGGATTGTAATCACCTGGATAACACATGGGAGCGATATGCTCAAATTCTTACAGAATACCCACATCTTTCTGAGTATCCCTTATTTTGGATTTTAAAGGATATAAATACCTAAGGTGGGGAGAATTTATTATCAATGATTTTTTATGTACTATGTTTAATATTATATGGATTAATTTGATGACCAGTAACTGAGGCAACATACAGTTTTTAGGCCCAATGTTCTTGGAAACAATGTTTTAAATGTACTAAAATATTAAGTGTCACACATGCATGGTTTTATTGTAAAATTACTATAAAATCTCAATGGGTACATGGATTAGAAATCCAAGAGAACCGTTTTTTTCAGAGTTGCGACTTTACCCTAGCTGCAACCTAATATTATCCTTTAGGGTAAAAAATTGAATTTAAGTCATGATAATTTTTAATGAATAAAATAAAATAAAACTTATATTATTTTGTCCATTTAATTGATGCATCGAGGTCATGATAATTTTTAATTTAATTAAACCATTAGGTATGGATCTACGATTAATCTCATAACCCTGGAATTCCATGGATGCTCTAGATTTGAAAATATAATCATTTATCTTTGTGGGACACAATGGATCTGGGGATGGAAGATAGACGAAATACATTCTTAATGGATATCCCCTGCAGAAATCGATCATCCATAGTGAGCAATCCAATTCTCAGGTAGGATGCGTTATTTCGGATTTTTATCCTTGTTCATGTATTTAATGATGAATATAGACCAATCAATGAATAAATTTATCCAAAGCTGGAACTTTTTTTTAATGAATGGCTTACAGATTATAGGATTTATGGGGGTTCATTATAATGATTGTTGTTTTGTTTTCTTATCTTTCTTATAAAAAAATATCATCCATAATGGAGAACTACTGAGGTTGGGTCCTCATATTGTTTCCTTGTGTATTTCTATATCCTCTAATTCTCTACAGATTCATTGTTCTTCAACAATTTTTGAATGAATGATCATTGCACCTTCATTTCATGGCACAACAATCCGAAATTGGAGATTCAAAAATTGGGACATCCTAAAGAAGTTGTGATAGTTCGATCAATGAACGAATCAATGTGATTTGGGGGAAAGTATTATTTAGGGAAAATGAATCAAAATGGATTTAATAATATTTTTCATAAGATTTAAGGTCTGAATACCCTCGTTTAGGTGATAGAGTTGTGATACAACCCTCTATCTTGAGTTTTGAGGCAAATAGAACACCAGAGTGGAATCCATTGATCGACCGAGGTGAGATGGAAGAATAAGATGTATTTCTATGAAATACTAAACACATGAAATGTAGCCTAATATATAAGGTTTTTGATTATAATTAGACTACTTGATGTTTACATGGATAGTGCACAGACACATGTTGGAGTACATGGTTTCCTTATACGGTGTGTACTCCACCACACGACATCCATCGAATTGGATACATGGGATACATCATGTACTAGTACAAGGGAATGGTTATATGATTTGACACCATGTACTAGAATATGTCTTGAACAAATAGGTGGACCTCAGATGGAAGGACATGGAGGGTGACTACTTCTACACATTATCTACCCATATCCAACATGACAAGTTCTAAAGAGAATAGCCATTATACATGGTAGTACCTTGGGTCAAGGAACATGTCATGGGACCTTACTACAAAACATGTACCCCATTAAATTTTTTTTATTCTCTTGTCCTCAGTAGCATGGAAATGTTTTATTAAGGTTCATTAACTTCTAATTTTTTTATAGGTGGGTATTAATCATTATCTAATTTGTGGACTATGATCCCTTCAGTAGGACTTCCAACATAATGTTTTTGGAATCCCTTGAGAGGCATGAATCGAGATCCACTATTCATTCTTCATTACCTTGGTAGAGTTATCAGTATCTATGTAAACAAAACTACAAGAGCACTGATCTTCTACTTAAAGGGTTAATATACTTTGAGTTGTTGGTATCACCACTTGTCCCTTGTTGTGATCATCATCAATGTATTGTATCTCATTTCAGAGTTATTGACGTATATATATCATGACAAGAATCGATGAGAAGTACCACTCAGATGTTCATAATAAATACTATCAGACATTGGATTCTGTTCCCCTAAATGAGTGCTTCGTTTAATCTTCAAGTTGAATCACAAGTGTTGATATGTGGTAGTCATAAGGTAGCTCTATACTACGGGTCTTAGATTGAGTATATCTAGATATTCCAATATGTACTATAGATGTGTAATTTTTTTAGAGCTGAATGTACATTCCTTTTTTATATTTCATTGTGTGTTTGGGTTGTCCTACTGAGTATTGTTATACTCACCCATGTAATGGGTTTTCCCACTTGTGTCGTGTCTTGTAAAGCTTTGTGAGCTTTTAACAAAGTACTACGTATACCAAGACTGGATAGAGCTTCAAGATAGCGGACAGGTTTAGTTGTATCTATGGATACATTTATTAGTCATAGTGCCTTTTTTTACAGGTTGGACTTGTGGTTTATATACCCTTTTGGGTGCGCTTGTATTCTGACCTGGTTTACATTACCTACTTTAATTTCTGATAAAACTATTTTGGTTGAGATACAGTGGTATGCAGGAAATTTTTACGTAATGGTGTTTTTAAATTTCGTAATTTTGAGGGATTGGATATGGGTACATGTGTATAGGTATATAAGAAATGCCTCCCATGTTTCTGATATGCCTACATGGTGCTAGGCATCAGCCACTTCCCTATTTGAGGTGGGCTTGGAGAGTCAGAACAGGAGCCACACTAGGATGGGAAAGGACAACAAGATCCTTTTGGTTATTCAAATACCTAATGAAATACCTAAATTACATCCATTTAAACATCCTAGAGGAACCTATTTGATCAGAAATCTCACTTAGGGTGACATTATGAAAAAACCTAAAGTGATTTAGTGAAGAAGATGTATAGTTCCTAAATGATATTTTTTTTCTTTTATTTTTCTAAATCATTAAAATATTCCTCAAATGTGATGAAATAGTAAAAATAGTATTTTTAAAATATTTAATTTTTTCTGGTGTAGGAATAACTAGTATTCATGTCCTTCATCCATCAAATGGAAAATGAAATCAATGAGTATGTGTATGATGGCCTACATCCCAAGAGTTGATGTAATTCATTTTCCATCACCACCTATCACATATGAGGATAATGATGAATTTAATATATATATATATATATATATTATATTCATGATTGTTTATTATTATTTATCAATAAATATATCAACTTCATTCTTTCTTTTAAATCCATTGAATAATGATAACATCATTCATTCCTACATATGAATTACCCCTCTACGAAGTTATGTGATTCATTTTTCCTAACCACGTCACATGAATTATATATATAAATGCATTTAAACAAAAAATATAATATTTTATATATAATAAAAATACAAGAAATATATAAAAACTATTACCTACATTCCACCATGTTTGTTGACAATGGAAATGGTACTTATTTGTACGAATGACTCGCCATATCCATGATGGTAATATTTCACATTTAGAGAAACCATATTTTATTAATTTTATTAAAATTAAAATTAATATATAAAAACAATTATTATATTATATGTATTATTTTGGATATTGCGTAATAATTTCATCTTTTTCCACAGTGGACCAACTATAGTAATTTTGGACTAATATACTAAATATCTTCAAAACATCTGAAGGAAGAATAATTGATAAGGTTTGTAAATATAACATTGTAATAGAAGAATTAAAATGAATAATGAAAATCATATTTTATAAATTAATTAAATAATTATGAAAATTTATTATTCATGATGATATAGTTCGTTCGTGATGAGTACGACTCCGGGAAAGGTATACTTCACCTTAAAAACATTCTTTCCATGTTTTTAAAAACTTAATTTCGAAATATTTTTCTATGATGTCCATATTTTAAAAAAAAATTTAGGGATATATGTATATGGACATAAATAAATTATAAATTATATATTTTTTTTATTTTTACTTTCTATCTCATTTTTTCAAAAGGATTGTTTTTAAGTATTTTATATGGAATATTTTGAATTTATTTTACAAATGAGAAAATGAAGGTTCCATTTTAATGTGAATAACATAAAAGGACTATCCCATATCTAAAATAGAAATTTGTTATTTTTGATTAATTTATAAGCTTCCATTATTTCATTCTATATAAACCATCCATCCCTTTTTTCTCGAAATTTTATATCTGAAAATTTTGTTATAATGAAATAAAATATATCAATATATAAAAATGATTTATTTACGGGATAAAATGACTATTTTTATTACTGATTTTTGAAATAAAATATTTTATGTTTTTTATACATTTTATAGTCCTTGGACATTGTTTCTGAATGAAGGTAGTGTCTGATTATCTTAGGATGATGGTTGATACTGATATTCATCATGATGATGGGTGAGACCATTATGGATCTCTAATACATTTGTTATTGATTATTCTCTACAAGGTATTATATTGGAAATTAAAAATATCATTTATTACACTTGTCTCATTTAATTTTTTTTATTTAATGGGTTATATAAATAAGATTTCCCAAATCACCTAAATGAATTTTATATATATTCTAATGACATTCCATTGAATTTTTTTTAATATTATAAAGTATGATAATGATATTTTTAAATAATCATTATGGACTTCAATGGTAAAAAGTTATGTTTTTTAATAGAATATATTTTTGGGTTCTCATATTTTCAACAAATACCTCATGATTAAGATTTTGACTTTATGATTTCATATTACTTGATTTATGAAAAACATATGGTAGGGATGGTTATTTCATGTTTGAGTAAATTATTTTTTGATCTTAGAGTTTAATATGTTAATGCAAAAGCCACATGTAAGATCTCATGGGGTTCAAGTGGAATAATGAGATTCATTATACTTTTTTATATACCGTACTGAGGTTTTTATTCTCAACGCACATATTTGAAAAAAATAGGTTATAAAGATTAGTTTGAATAAAGGAGTCAAGATGGAAGTTATAATGAATTTTCCTGAAAATAAAACATCTTTCATTATAAAATTAATATATTATAGAAAATGGATACTAATAGAATGTTCCCAATATAAAATGTATGTGTCTATTATCTAATAGTTAATGCATAAATCTATAAAACTCTAAACCTTCATAGGTTCTCAAGATTGAATGAATATTAATTATTCTTTTAATAATTAAATAATATATTTGACAAGGGGTTGTAATTATTAAATGACCCTATTAGATACATTGATTTAAACATCCAAATTAGGTTTTAGAAATTTTTTATTGTCCATATCTTGAAATAAGTTTAATTTAATGAGAAACGTGTTTCATCATTGTAAAATTTATATTACCAAAATTAATGTTAATATTAATGAAAAATAAAAATAGAATTTTTTTATATCGAACATTATATTACAGGAAATAAAATAAATGTTCTAATAAAATTAATATTATGTTGAATAATAAATTAATCATTCACAAATAATACATATAGTAACAAAAATAAAGATATTTTAACATACTAGATCTTGTAATAACACATATACTTGTAAAGGCCTTAAAACACTAGGTTAAACTCCATTAATATCGCATATTGTTTTAACTAAAGCTACTATTTCCGTACAAAATCCTTCAACTGTTATCTACCTAGTAATTATAAAATCATTCTAATAAAAAAATTATATAATTAATTCATGAAAAATATTATAAAAAATTCATATAAATCATTTCAATAACAAACCTCCCTGAGTATTGAATCACCTTAAAATATGTCATTGATTTCAAAGAAAAAAATCACATTGTGTTGTGAATGTTGTTTAATTTTAATTTATGATATAAAATAATAAATATCCTAAAAAATGAACCTATTGAAATGAAACTATTACATACAAATTCATTATAATAAATAAATTTATTAAAATTTACTGAAAAGACCTAACAAAGGACTCATACAATATTATTTATTCAATATTTTTTATATTAAAAAAATAAGTTAATGTTTTGGTTTTATTTATTAAAAAAATTAGTGATTAATTTATTATTGAATACATACAAAAGTGTAATATTATGGGGATGTGATTCATAACATGAATCCATTAGTTATAAGAAGTAGAATTTCTGTCAAATATGATAGTATATTCTAGAAAAGAGAAGAGTTCATATCAAAAATCATCTTTGGATTTCATTGACTGAAAATAATTCTTAGAAATTTTTGTAATCTTTTATATATATTAATAGTAATTTCAATTTCATTAGGGTTTTTAGAAAAATATTATATAATCATTATATATTCTGAACTTTTATTACACAGAAAATGATACAATTATTTTTTTACCTCTTTTTTTATTCATGTTTTTTAAATTTCATTATGTCACTTTACCTGAAATTCTTTTCATCTTTATGTGATTCTTGGAATCAAGAATGTTCCTTAGCTAGTGGTTTGATTAAATAGACAAAAATAATCTCATATGATACTTTTTACTAGGACATATAAAAAATGATTGATTTTTCTAGATGAATAAAAAAATTGCAAGCGACTGTAAGAGAATGAGTATCCTATAATAACATTGATTCATTAATTAAAATTTATTAATTAACAAGAATATCTTATTAATTATTTTTATATTTTTCTACTATAATTATATATAATATAAGTGCATTATTATTACAAGAAAATTAGGTTTTTGGATATAAAAAAATTTGTTAAAAATATAATTTAGGATATAATTTTAAGGAAATATTCCCCACATGTAGATATATTAAAATTAACATGAAAATTATAATGTAAATTTCTAATAACCCATTTTTAAATATTTAGAAGAAATCATTTATGGTTGGTTTTGGAAGAAAACTATGTTAATAGGAAAAATAATAATAAGAATCTATTGTTTAATAATAATTGTCTAATCATATTTCGTTATAAATAAATGTTAGTTTTGTTAGAAACCAATGTTGGAACAAATTAATAAAACATCCAACAAGAAAAAATCATTCAATATTTTTCAAATCTTTATTTTTTACTGAACATCAAAGGCACTAAAAACCACCCATTATCCAACAATCGTGATTTAATTAAATTTTAATCATATCTAATCAATTTTTTTATCATGGATCCTCTATCAATCCTATTAATTTCTTTCATGATATATAGATTTATTTTTTCACTGAATCCCTATTTTGATTGATCATGAACCATCAGCCATCTATTGATATTCAACAATGATTTTAGTCCATTTTAATCATCTTTAGATAATCATTTATCATCAATATTTTATCCTTTTTCATTGTTTGATGATCCATGAGGATATTTTATTCTTGAAATCCCTATTCAAATCAATAAAAAACCATGGTTGATGGTTTATATTTTTTATTTTTTAATATTCATTTTCCCACACAAGATTTTTCAATCTTGTAGTGCTCACCCTGTCATCTACTTTGAGGGATTACATCTATTTTATGATAATTTTATCATTATCAAACGTCAAATGTTTTATGTTATTTTCACAATTTGGTAGATAAATTATTTCTCTCTAAGTTATAATAAATTTAATTTATCTTTTTTAATTTTTTTATTCATTTTATTGTTAATTATGATTTTTTATGTAAATTTTTGTATAGATTTATAAATTTTTTATTGGATGGAACTATTGAATAATTTTTACAATATATATATATATATATATGTGTGTGTGTGTGTGTATCTATGTGTGTATCTATTCAAAATAGTATCCATTGTATTATTAATTTTTATTATTAAAACCAAATTATATATTTCAAATCGACAAGAAAGACATCAAAAAAATTAGTATATGTCCTAATATAATTATTAAAATTCAATAAAATTTCATAACATAATATATAACATTTGTTTTATTAATTTCAACTAAAATCAAAATTTGTTGACAATGATATCCAATATCATTTTTAATCTTCATAAAATTATTTTATTATTTTCATTTATAGTAATCTCCTTAATCTAGTTATGTTGTATGTAAATAATATGTAATCAAAAAATTTATATATATTTATGGAAATTTTTAGAAGTTTGATTCTTATTTTAGTGGCATCTTAATGTTGTACCATATTAGAAAATTGTAATTTTTTTCTGAATGATTATTTTGAAACAAATATTTTGGGATAAATTATTGGTTTAATATATTAAAAGTGTTATTTTTTCAAAATCATTAAATATTATATTACATTGAAAATGAATTTTTAATGTATTTTTCCTCCCACATTACAATATTGTGTTTGTGGATTTCAATCAGTGAGTTTTTTATATTTTTTCGTACTTTTGTTAATTAATTTTTTAACATATATTATTTAACCTTTAATTTTTTTTATAATGAAACTTTTAAATTTATGTTTAATGATATTTATTATAGGATAACTAAAGGGGAATATTGGTGACTATATTTAATGATCTTGGTAGAGTGGAAGTGGGGATGTGTGATAGTTTTTTTAAAAAAGTATCAAAACATGAAAAATATATTCCTATTACATTATTATGTTCATTAAAAATAGTTTATAATTAATTCAATATATAAAATAATATAATAGAGAAATTTATTTTTTATTTGGTTCCAAAAAATCATAGATATATTCCACATAATTAACCATCATATTTATTGTATTTTCCATAAAAAAATTTAATTGTTTAATATATTTATAAAGAGTTATATGTTATTATATATTCATATTTTATATTTTGTGTTAGATATTTAATTGATGATAATTGGAGAACTTTATATAGATCCACTAAGGAATATAAATATGTTTTTTTTCGATTTCATATAATTTTCTAAATAAAATCATCAAAACATAGATTAGATTATTTTTATCCATGTGTGATGTGTTTGAATATGAGAATGTTAATTTCTATATAAATAAAGGAGTATCTCAATTTATATGGATTTTTCTATAATTACTCACATTGGAACATGTATTGTAAAACAACGAAAAAATCAACATCTAATTTGGATGAAACTATTTAGAACAAGATAGAGGTTTTTATTAGAAAATTAATTCATGATGTAATAACTGATCCCATAAAAACAAAAAATAGTGGATGAATATTTATATATTTTATGAAGCTATTGTTTTAACATTTCACTAATTTTTTTATTTTAATTTGAGTTCTTAGATTAGTTAACTTGATGTAACATAATCGGTGGACTCATAAAAGATTTTATGAGTTCATTAAACTCTGAAAAGAGCTACATCAAGTCGGCAATAAGCTTCCATATTCTAATTATGAGGCAATGAAAATATTATGCACAATGGGGCTGGGTTGCAAATATATACATGATTTCCCCAATTATTGCATGTTTCATAGGATGAAATATTAATATCTGTAAAAAAGTATTAAATTTGGTACATGATTAAATAAGATAGATACAAAATTAAAATCGGATTCATTCTCTGATATTGGAATCTAACCTCACTCTAAATCAATTTTTTACTATCTAATAGTTTCATAAAATATTTCATTATAATATCTCAAATATTTTAACAGTAATTCATTATCAGGTACCAAAATTAATTCTCCTTCTAAAGTCATCTTATAACTACTAGTAACTCTTCATTTTTTGTGTTTTTGGAAAATATAATAGGCATAATAAGAATGTGATGACCTAGAGAATTCTACATCATTGATAATAAATTACATCAGCCAAATGATTCACCGTAGTGGAAGATATTTTATTAAAAAATTCATGAAGTTTGAAAGAATGCTAGAAATATTAGAATGGGACTGTGCATGTTTGGAAGGATTATATATAGGATCCTTAGTAGATAAAATAGTTTATGGAAATTGTTTTTGGATGTTTACAACTTATACCCATAAAATATGTATGAATAAAAAAACATTTTGATGGTTTTTCATATTTATAGGCCAAAACAGGTGGGAAATGATATTAATGTGATTTTTTTACAATTTATTATTGATTTGAATTTTTAATGGGGGACATGTGTTATCATTTCTGATGCATACAAGAACATGTACATTCTTTTTAATGATATGATATTGTCACTATAAACAATGTTACTGTATATAGAGAATTATCTTTATATATTTTTAAGGGTTATAAATAATGTCCAATTTATGAATATGATACTTCATATTTTAAATTATATAATAGAATGAAGAAACTGTACATGGGACATCAATTTTTTTTCAATTTTATCATATTTATTATAGATTGAAAAGAATCATTTATGGTTTTATAGGAATATATGCCCCCACAATAATTTTCAGTTGAGAAATATTACCATAGGGTGAGAACTATATATTTATCAAATGAAAATAGTATAATTTATTTTCAATAAAAAGTAGGTGGAAGAAGCCATAAATCTTTTTCAATATGTATTACTATATTAATTAGAGATAAAACATTTCTTTGATGTTATTTAAGTTAATGAAAACATATGTGAAATTTTTATTAGAACTTTTTTTCAAATAAAATGAAATGAAAAATAAGGATTTTATGATAGATTGGACTTGATATCAATTGGTATAAGTTGGTGATAGATATCATTATTTAAGTAAATTGTGTATATTTCCCTCTAGCTTGTCACACATTAAACAGGGGTGAGAAGATGATTTTTTTGTTTCATCGTGTTATTAAAGTACCCAATTAATATTCTATAAATGTGAAGAATTTTTTTCATTAAAGGATTGTAAATTAATAGGTATGATATCTCATGACTATCATGTATTGATGAACCCACTTCTACTTTTCACATTACATGGTACATTACCAACCAATGTATGAGAGAATATCATTAGATTATGTTATTTTTCCAAATATATTTGTTGTAAAGAAATTTATCCATGTTTATTAGATGTGTTGGAGAATGAATATGAACATATACCTTTTCATATATAAATAGATGTCCCACCTAATATTTTCCATATAATCGTTTACATGTGGATCTATATGATGTGTGAGAGAAGAATATGTGGCAATATTGTTTTAAATAGGATGTACAATTTAAATATATATATGAAATTTTTTAAGGGATATGTTTAAAAATTGTATCAAATAGAGACCTTTATTAATCAAAAATATACATAGAAAGAGTTGACTCAGTTCTATATTGAATATTTGTATAATTTGGTGCATATTGGTCCTTCTATATCTCAAGATATGATAGTTGTTAGTTAAGTTTGAGGGATTATAGTCCTGAAGGTAATGTTCAATCCACAAGATGAAGTGATGTAGAAACATTTATACTTTTTGGGAAACACATATGAGGTTCAACCATATATATCATCATATATAGATGAATAAAAGGGCTGATATCAAAAAAGAAAAGAAAATTTGTTGATTATTAAACAAACAAATAAATTTTTTACATAATAATGAATGTCATAACAAATATATGATTATCATAAACATTGAAATGGTGGGTAGTGGTATAATATCTTAATATGATCACATGGTTTGGTTTTGATACTAATGAGTACTCATTTTTCATAGATCAATTTTTTTATGACATGGATCCTTTTAATAATTTGTGGTCCATCATTTTTCAAGGGGAAATCATTTAGTTTATGAGAATGACAATGATGTTATGAATTAATATGAGGATTATCAATTTTTTTGTGATTTATGGATGATATCACTGGCTATTAAGAAGACATAGACTATGTGGCATGAAATGATCATGTAGAAGGGATATGAGAAAGCACTGAATGACTCTTCTAATAATTGAGGTAAATATTTTTATTTTATTCTCAATATGAAATTTTCTTCTATAGAACTCTATTTTTTCATAATTATTAATTTTATAATTATATATATGTATATATTTATTATTTATATTATTTTTATCTTAAAATTTGTATTCAAAAATTATTGTTAAGCACTAACTGATGGAAAAACCCGATGTACATCATTATGTTTGTATTAAATTTACACATATGGAAACACATTTGTTATTTTTGATATTTAAATTTAAAAGTGTTTCTATCTTTTTAAAATCACTATTTATATTTAATATTATAACTTATATATTTTTTTGTTAAGAGACATGATGTTATATTTTTATTAAACTAACACATGGGTGAAAATAGTTTTTAATTACATATTTTTTTCTTCATTTTTCATAAATAAATTTTTTATAATAATTTTTAGGTACACCAAATTTAATTTAATTTGTCTTCTTAAATGAGGGTCCTTGAGGCAGAAGAACATTTACGGAGGTATATGCCTTATTTACTATTATTAAATATTATATAATATAATTATTTAATGAATTTGAATGTATAATTTGAAAAAGATAATTACGGGACTACAAATTTTCCTCCCATAATGGAATATTATTATTTTGATAGAGAGAAACTGATTTATAGAGTTAGAAAACATGGGAATACATATTTTACAAAATTATCACATTCCCATGGAGAAAGGAGAGTTAATATTCAATTTTAGGATAATAATTACCCATTAAGTCCAAAATCAACATTGTTTACCTGTTATATTAGAATGTAGATCTATAGTAGGATTATCATTTGATATCCTAATTGGATTTTAATTTAAACGATTTTGAAACAGATGTTATTGGAGTCAACAACAAAACAGTTCTCAATTTATTTACTTTTCTCTCATTTTTTAATATATTATATATTTTAAATTGCTAAAGTTTAATTTTATCAATTATATATGAAATTCAATTTTGAATAAATGAAGAAAATTAAAAATTTAATTCTATTATTAGTAGTTGTTTGATTGAGATATTTTAAAACAAAAGTTAAAAAATTAGGTTTTTGTTCACTTATAAAATGAATACACATGCCTAATGTATGATTTTTTTGATATAGATATGTGAAAAAATATGTTTACCATCAAAATGATGAGGAATTTATGATATAACAAATAATATATGTTGTATAATTTCTTGTGTATTACTTGACAAAATATTATTTTTTTATGTAATAGGATGCTATAAGATCTAATGAAGATATGCATTTCTAGAAAGTATACACTCATATATCACTATGTAGTGGGTATCATTTATTCGAGGATAAAATAATTATAGAAAACATCAATGTATTAAGTGATCAATCAACTAGTTTTTTAATAGAGATCCAGTTCACTTCCCCACCACCCACCACTATGCATGTGGAATTAAAAATAGAGTGCATAAGAAGAATGAAAAGTATATTATAGGGAAATGAAAGGTTGTTGCTAAAAATATTATAAGAAATTAATTTTTTTCATGAATGTTTTTCTTTTTTAAATTAACAAAAATATTATAATATTTTTTTTATTTTAGGATGCTCTTCACGATAAAGATATGTAGTGGATGTTTATTCATGAGGAAGTATTGATATCCTATATACTACATTATGAAATCAGAAACACCCTAACCACATAAGTGGATATGAGTTGGGTGTTTATATAAGGACTTTTTTTGCGATCAATATAATAAATCAAGATACCCCGTAGTATATTCCTTCAAAGATAAGATACAACACATTGAAATCACAATGGATGATAAAATTTATTTATCCATGCAGGCTATGATTGTGCTATTGATTAGACAATAAAATCTTGTGCATTTTTTATAGCCTGCAGAGCCTACCCATCCCGCCTACATGCATCCTCCACCTCCTCATTCAAACACAAACATATACTTTGATTTTAATGATGTAGATCCCCATGTATTTTTTATGGATTATGAAGTCATACATATATTTTTGGGGTCTCTACATCACCAACCCATGTAGTTGGAATTGTTAATAATATAAGTACATGATATCATTGATCCAAATCATCTACTACCATTTCCTACTGAGGTGGTTACTAGTTGGAAATTATATGGGCCATTTTTTACATTGGGTGGAAAATATTCTTATTTTTATCTTAAATTCATGGCATGCAATGTTCATTAAATATTTTTTGAAATTTATTAAAAATTAGTTATAATGATTTCTAACATAATTTTTTTAGGACTATCTAATATCAAAATAATGAGTAGAAAAGAATAAAAAAATTCCAAACCTACAACATCATATACTTATGAGATTTCTCACGGGATAAAAAAATATCTCATGTTTATTCTTATATAGATAATATTTATGAGATTTTTATTATATATGATATATGTAGAAGAGTGTATCCATTTATAATTTTGAAATAATATATCATGTATTTGGTAATTTTTTATTATCCTAGTGTTCTTAATTCACATTTTTTTATGTCAGTACATTTGAGATTCAATTTTTATTTAGTTAAATAAAATGATTTTATATAACATAAAATATTAATTATTTAATTATGTATATATAAAACTTCTTAATCGTAATGATACTACTTGGGATAATGGTCTAATTGATCAATAATTCATTTCAACATATGTTCCATATGAGAAACATCTTACTAGAGTTGTATATATATCTAAGAGATTATAAATTAATGACATTGGGTTATTTTATTTCCATTCTACGATTGTTAAAATCAATATTATAATTATGAATTAATATTCATTATAATTTTATTAATGATTAATATTTTATATTTTAGAGTTCATTGGATTTTAGACGTATTCTACCTAAATAAATGAAAATTGTTTGAGTTTTTCTCTTTATTAGGCGATGTTCATAAATAATTTAAAACATGTTAGACTAGTAAAAAATAATATTTTTTATGAATTTTGGATTTTTTTTATTTTACATCTTTTATTAATTGATATATATTTGAAAACTATGGTCATTGAAATTGATTAATAAAGATCAATTGTTGAATAAATAGCCAATACAATCTAAAACTTTGAAGAGATGGTTAACATATATTATATTTGATAATATTGGGATATTATTATATATAAATATATATTGGTTTAATTTTCATTTTAATGATTTATAAATTTAGTCTAATCATAAAAAACGACGTTTGGATTGTGTTTATTATGTTTTTATGATTTAAAAATGATATAATAAAAAACAACACAATTATTGAATCCTATAAGGGTGGTTATATTAAATATTTTTTCTTTTATGTTTACATATTATATTTTTATCTTAATAAATTCATTATTATTGTAGATCTTCAATTATATTAAGAATATTGAATGAAAAACTACACATTTTCATAGTTTATTGATTGACTATTTTTTAAGTATGATTAATATTTAAATTATCAAGTATATATCATTTAATTAAATTGAGGAAAATGATTATTTTGATAATAATTTTATGAATTATGTTGGTATATTATATTTATGTTTTAAACATTGTGAATAGATGTATAAATCTATATATATTTATAAAAAAATATCTATATGACACAAGACATTAAAATTTTATGCATGTCTCTTTTAGTAAATGTTTATAGGTGAGTTATTATCCAATAATTTTTTCGTAAAATTTTTATCTTCCATTTTATTTTAAATGTTTCAAATGTTTTAGGAATGTTTCTTTTATTTAATATTAATAAATTGAGTGTCTATAAAATTTACTTATGCATTTGGTCGGTATACTGTGGTTTATTTTATAGGGTTACTCTTTTCATTGTATTAGTGTCTTTAGTGGGGAAAGAAAACCTATTCAAAATTTTTTAAATTAAGTTTAATTATTTCTTATAAGTTATTTATTCATTATTATTATTGTTCATATGTGTTTTTATATTTAATATATTAAAATTAAGGTTATGGAATATGTTTAATAGTGTCAAATAGTAGATACAAAAGACTTTTAAATTCAACAATGTGAAGATATCGGTAAATATATTTTATATAAGAAAATATATGTTTTGTATTATATATATATATATATTCGTTTTTATTTTATTTTTATTAATTCTTAACTATAGTGTCATCATACACATCCAATCAAATAATATCCCATCACTTTTAACATTTATCATTCATATAAATCTATAACTTTTCATTCATGGTTTGTTTTCTCTAAAGCTCTAAATACATAATTTTATTTTCGTTAATTATTCCACAATTATTATACGTTCAATCATAGGTTTCAGTCTGAGTTATCCTCTATTACTAAAACCCTAATATTCTCAACCATATTTAATTCATCTTTTCAGTTCTACAGTTAATCCTCAATTATAACAATAATATTGTGACTATTTTTTTAGTTTACTTTTATCTTAAATGGTACTTCCCTATAAATGTTCCAGGGTCCTTATTTCAAGTATTTGATGATAATGAATCACAAATAATTTAAAATTATTTTTTTTATTCCATTAATGATTATTGAAAATCCAATTTACCAATTTATTTTTATTTTCATCTTCTATGAAAAATGAATTTTTAAAATTTCATTATTCATTTCTTGTAATCTGGACCTGAGGGGTTAAAAATAATTCTAAATTAAACCCTATTTCCATCACCTGGAATGAAAAAATGACCATGAGGTGAAATGTTTTTATTTAGTTGATTTTCATATTTAATCGGTTTTCTTATTTGAACTATATATTCACACAATATAAGAGGTAATATTTTTATAGGGGAAAAATATATATATTATGATCAATATATAGAAGTACTAAAATTTTATTTTTTTGTATAAAAAAATTATTAATAATTCTAAATTAATATTATGTACAAAATGTATGTGTTTTTTTGAAGTGATTTGTAGTATGTGATATTGTTTTTTATTAATGTGAAATATATGTATTGATAAAAATATTCTTTGAGGAATTATATTTTTATGGATGATATCTCTATTTTCATGAATACATATTAGAATAAATGAAAACTATTTATTTTCATCATTATATATATTTGTTCATAACTAATATTATGATCAATCATATATTTTATTTTTAAACCTGTCTAACAAAATAAAATACCTATAAATTTATTATTTTAAATAAATAAATTTTTTTATTTTAGATTTCATTTTTTCATTTTTATATATTCTATAAATATGTTATTGTATCTTTTTTAAATCACTTCTGACTTGTGATAGTTGATTTTTTAATATTTTTGGGGTATTGTATTCAAATTATTATTATTAATAATTTATATATGAAATGCGTTTTGTTATTTTTTATTTTTTGTTTCAATAAAAAAATAATTTAATTTGAAAAATCTATAAAATTATTTTCAAGAGAAATATGTCACTCATATAGGGAATTAAGAGTACTCCAATATGAATGGTACATGTTGATTACATTGATTTCCAGGTATTTTGGGTAATGGACTAAAATAGATGCACAAATATGATATGCTTTGATACAAGAATGAATATATAATTTTTTTCATTGTTTCAATATACTTAGTCGTGAAATAATGAAGCATTTTATGTTGTTTTCAAAGATTTTCTAACATTAGAAGATTGATTAAACCAATTTCCTGTATTATTTTTGTCATAACATTTTATTTAAGGGTACAATATTATTAATAAAATAATTTTTTTATTTTAGTTTTACAATTATGATTGTTTTTATTGGTATGAACTCTACTATATATTTCTTGTTCATTTTGTTATCTTGTTTTACTAGTTTTTAGATTTTGGGGTATGTAATCATTTTAATTAAATTAATGTTTCCACGTATGTTTATTTAAAACCATTATTGAATGTAATCACTAAGGCTTTCAACATCGACTATTACATAAAAATAACAATTAATGCCTCAGTGATTTTTTGTTGTGGATTTTCAATGCTAGTTTTATGTAATAACTGATGTTGAAAAACACTTTCAACATCGTGTTTTTTATAATATATACTTTTAAATTCATATTTAATTAATGAATCTGGACATTAAATGTTGGTTTTATGTAATAACAAACATTTAATGTGTTTTTAAATTTTAGTTAATGTAAAAACTGATGTTTAATTTCTTCAGAGTTTTTTCACATTAAAATTATAAAATTTAAAAGTCATTTTTACAAAAAAATGTTAAAATAACAATTATTTATTTTACATGTTTTTTATATTAAAAACTATATAGGAAATTATTTTCAATCATATTTTATAGAAAATCAACAATGAAACGCCCTCAAATTCAATTTTCAATTAATTTTTTGATGTAACTTTTATTAAAAAAGATGTTCAATATTTTGTTTTTAACGTCACCTTTATAATCATCAGTTTAAAATTGAAATTAAAATGTAAATAAAACAATGTGGGAATATATATTTACACACATTCTAGTATCTTATTTTAATCTTAATAAAAAAATAAATTATATCTTTTCAAATATATATCTCAAATTCATTATCATAATAATACTTTTCACAATCAAAATTTTTATGAATCAATATATTTTATTTTTAATAAATATTTTACAATATGACATCTATTGAGATATTTATCAATAGAGTCCAAATTATTTATTCCTTAACCAGATCAAATATTTGTGTAGTAATCTACAGAATCCTGCTAACATAATTTCATCAATAATAATTTAATATTCATTGAAGAAAATAAAAAATTAGAATAATTAATTGTTTTTGGATAAAAACTCCTATAATAGGTCTATTTATCGAGAAATATAATTTGAATACTTTAACCAAAAAAAGATGAAAATTGGGATAAAAATAAGAAAAACAGCTATTGCGAAACTGTAACATTAATATCACATATTTAGTAAAATAAATTTATTTTTGAAGGTAAGATATATTGATTAATTGATTCACTCACACATTTAATATAAATGTAACTAATTATCATGTAAATTTACCATTATAATATAGATAAAGATGATTGAATATTAATAATAGATTATAATTCTGGAGATCATTAGGTAGTATACCGAGAAGCAATAAATACATATTCTCCAAAGTCAAGATTTAAAGATTCAATATACATGAAAAACTTTTATTTCAATGATATGTTCATTTCATAAATAAGAGAAAATTAAATCCATATTTTTGATAGTGATTTTTTTATAACATTAAATAATTAATCATTAATATATTGTAATATTAGGATGAACGAAGTGTAATGAAATCTAATATAGGGAATTTTTTTATAAAATATTGTTATTGTGTAATGTTAAAAAATACGAAAAATGATTCTATATCAATAATAAAATTCAATTCCATCTAAAAAATACACTATAATCCATTTTTAAATATTGTAATAAATGATAAAAATTAATTACTATGCCCAATAGTATGTTATAAATACCATATCAATTACACAATGATATTTTTTACTCTTTATTAACTATGGGACTAGTTTATCACTATTCATGACTTGTGGAAACATGGAAGGGGGAGAATAATTTTTATTTTAAATTAAAATCTTTTTCTCCTAATTACATCATGTATTATAGGATCGTGTTCCCCAATTATAAGGATCACATTCAGTCCTTGAAATCAAAATTTTCTATACCATGAAATATAAAAAATAAATATATAATTTAATAAACTAAATAGCCAAATTGTCTCACTTGGTTTATCTTCACTATGTTACATCCAAGGATTATAAACATGGTGATGTGTCAGTGTACCAAATTACACTATTACAAAATTATAGGGGATATAATATGTAGGTTATGATGACTATATGAAAATAAAAACATCCCCTAAAAAGAGGTATTAATAATTTACCACCTCCCAAGGGTCACTCAATAGTCATCCTCTTCCATACATAGCTCTGGGGATGTATTCGTTCGTTTAATGACATTGTTTTCTATCTATGTAAAGTGCACAAAACTGACTCTATTTCAATATTAAGAATTGATTTTTCACTCCTTTGATCTTGACTTTTTTTCCCCTTTTCCAAAGATATATTTTATCAACCTATCAATAATAGTTTTAAAGAGATACATTCCCAGTAATATTATATTCGACGACTTATTCATCTAGAGAAAAATAATATTTATATTTAAATTATTCATGTTGCACTTTCTTCATTGTCATCATGATGAATCAATGGAACATTTTTTTATCAAGAATAATATATCATTTCCAATGTATCAATGAATACCATGAACGTGTATCTCTTCATTTTATTAAATTAGATTTATAAATCATGTTTTCCATCTCCAGTGCTCCTCCTGTTCTCCCAAAACATTTTTATATGGACATCAAATCTCTATGTATATATATAAATTGTTAATTGTGATTCCAACTTACTAAAATATCAAAAAATAATAATTATGTAACATATAAATTATTTTGGTAAATTTAAGAATTAAATATTATGGAAAATTAAATGTTTATTTGAAATTCACATTGGAGGGAAAAGTGGTAAACTGCAAAATTTCAACACTAATAATCATTAAACATTGTATGAAATTAAAAAATAAATAATGAAGAGGATTAAATTATTATAATTTCATACTAAATATTTTCTCTATTGATGTAATTGTATCATTGTACACAAATAAACCTTGATTATGCTTTAAAAATGATTTGTCGTATTTTCCAATTTTTGGTTGTATTCTTCCACAGTTATCCTGCTTTCATGAATCCACTTGCCAAAATTCGATATTGTTTTTGTTCTAGGACATTTGAGCATCATTAACATAAAATAAAACTAATGTTAGTATTATTTTTTCCACATACTTTTTTGGAGAATTGATATGGAAATCCCATTCCTTCATTTCTTCCTTAGAATGGAGAAAGATCTCAAAATATTTTTCTCTCTCCCCATTCACATTTCTTTCATAATAACATTATAATTGTTCCATAAATATACAAACATGAACATATGGTTTATATTTAATATATACTTACCCTACTTACATTTTAGGTCATAAAACCTTGGTTCACCTTCAATCACAATGGTCCTTCTAGCTGACCTTATTTCCAGTGGATTATGTACTTGGGAATAATCATTTTGACCTTTGAATTTACTTATCATGACCACAATATATCCCTATGGCTCCTTAGTGACCCTTATGACTCATCTTCTTCATTGGACTACGAATTTTTAACATTTTGACCCAGGTGCCGCACATCAGTGCCTAGAGATGATCGGTTACGTGTCCATAGGCACACCTCCTCACACGCTAGTATTTCCGACTAGTAGTGAGGGTTAATATCGACCATAGGGAGACTAATAACTCTTTATCAATGAATCACAAAAAAATAAATATATAAGAAAAAATAATGATATAACCATAACCAGAGTAATACCAATAGCATTTGATGACCAAAACATTTAACATAATATCATAACTAAATAATTGATATGTCATGAAAATACGTCTCAAGTGTATATATGAAAAACATAATATAAATAAGACATTGACTAATCCCATGTGGGTCCAAAAACACATATGGCCCCCTTATCCATGCTGTATCCTATCCCAACTATTTAACATAGTGTCGTTTCACGTATCCTATCATAAAATATGAAATCTATTTGGGTACCCATTAGGAAACTCATGTTGGGTGAGATTAAAACACAGTAAGCCACAATTATCGTTGTCTAAATCTATTTTCATTAAAACAATTATATGATGTTTTATATTGAATAAATAAAAGAAATAAATTAGGATCCTTATTCTATATCCCACTCCTCAATAATCAATTATTCACTATGGGTTTTGGTGTAACAGATCATGTCTTACACTCAAATGTCAATATATATCACTACAGGCCTCTAATGCAGCAGAAACTTCCTCATACATGAGTATCACATATATCACAATACATAAACTTACTACTAAGGGGTTTTTATTTAGTAGACAATGTAATTCACACAATTATCACATATATCACAATATTCCAATTCTATGAGTTCCTCTATATCAATTTTAACAAAAACAAACCATAAATTATTTCGACAATTAATTAATTAAATTCAACAATTATATATTCATATCATTAATTTAGTAAGATCAACAAATAATCAACCACACCCATTCCATTATTAAATAAAATAATTAATTATTCACATCAATTACATTAGTTAATTCAACAATTAACTAATCACACCAATTCCATTATTAAATTCATTAATTAATTTATCAAATTCAATTAATTTTATTATCATAAAAATATCAATTAATTATTTCAAAAATTAATTAATTAAATTAATAATTCAAAATATTTCCATAATTATTAAAATAATTAACTATTCTAATTCAATCAATTCAATATACCCAATTTCATAGTCTCATAGTCAATTAATTCAAAAAAGTAATCAATTAAATAAAGAAATATCAATTTCAATGCATTAGATAGAAATTATACAATTACATAAAAGTAATTGAAATCATGACTTTTTTATTTGATGAATAGGCAACCCACATCAACATATTGATGAGTTATCACCCAATAGAAATCCAAATTATATGGGAATCAATGTCATATAATGATATCTATATCGAAAAACTAAATCCAAGATCAAATGAATCATTATATAAAAAACCAAGATCTATAATCATCAAAATAGAAGAAAACATTCCTACGAAGGATGTGACAAACACATGAGAGATTTAGCTAACCACATGAGAATATAATGTCTTTCTAGGAGATTTTTTGGTCATTAATAATGATTTGAATATCCAATAATAGAAGTTAGCTACCATAGTAATTCGTCTAGGAGTCTCCATAAAATAAGAGAAATCAAATTTTCACGAGCTTGGGATGATTTTTGGATAACCTTGAGGGTTGTTAAATTTAAATATAATTTTAGGGTTAATTAAAAACCCATGAGTGGATTCCATGTTAGGGACACATGTTTTTTCAAACTATGTTCCACTTCGGGGGGGGGGATTTCTCTAAAGGTTGTGCATGATTTCTCAAGACATGTTCCAGCTGGAAAACCCCTCTCTATGACAGGTTCACTGTTCACTAGGCCAGGGTGCATAGTTTGGGAATTAAAGTTCCCACAATGGACATAAATATTTATATCATATATTCTCCAATTTTCTACCAAATATACTCAAGTTAAAACCCTAACAAAATATACTCAAAAAAGAAAAATAATACCTAGAAAGAAGCATGATACAACATCTTAAATGGTTAGGATATTACAATCTCCCAACCATATAAAAACTCATCCATGAGCAATACTCCCCTACATCCCAATGACTCTAAGTCAAAAATTTAAGGCCATTGAGCCCTTATATCTGCTTATCATTACCTTGTTTCCTCCAAAACACACCGATGTTTTCACAAAACACAAATTATCGACACAATGATTCCTCACAACACTTTCTCACTTCAACACAACACACAAATCAAATTCTGCTTAATGGATTCATATATCCCCAGATCAACATCATTCAATTTTAACACATGAGAAGTGTCAAGGTAAAACTACTAATGCTGTGAGATATAAAAAACATTGTGAATAAAAAAATATATATGTGGAAGAGGTAATCCAAATGAAATTTTCCTTATTCACTCCACTACCTCTAATAGTTCATCAAACATGGGAATCATCTTTCCCTACCTCCATATCCAATAGTAACCCAATATAGGCGACACACTAAGGGATACACGATCACCCTATAAAAACTCTACGAGTCATCAATATCAATATGCAAACAACTTCTTCCTACTATTATCAACATCCAGATATTTTCAAATCAACTAATCATGATCTGATTTCTCATAACCACGACTTAGTCCCAACAACTCTGACTCACCTACCTCTTTCCAGTAAATAGGTGACCTCCATTTCCAATGAAAAAGAGAAACATATGGTTTCTTCTATATCATTTGTTGATAAATTTTGTAATAATAAAAATATATCAAAACTATGTGCTTTTACCAAGTCCACCATGATAAAGAACCCATGATTATAGAATATCCTCAAGCACCATTATAGTACGATATGATTACACATATGTCTATGGGTGGAATTATGTACTCAGTATAACATGGGTATGAAGAACATTATACAAGAATTTCTAGAAGTGCGATGTAAAATGCAAGTCATGGTCTAAAAATATATTCTATGGCACCCTGTGTATACAGACTATCCCCCGAAGGTTCATTCCCCCTACTCTCCACTAATAAAGTCTCCAATTCCTGTATGAGAAGTTATATTTTTTTTTCAAATGGTCTAGAGTCCCTAGAATAGCATAATTCTGTAGTGGTGTCTTCTATATACCCACCACAAAAACCACGGTAACTTCATTACACATCGATTCATGAATAGAAAACAATATAGTAAAAAAATTTCAAATTGATGGTCATTCATTACCTAATGATAAGTTTAACATCTTGTCAAGAACCATACTATCTTCTTTAATCAATAAAATCGACAAAAATATATCATAGGTCATTGTACATTTTTTCACACTTGGGTGAACCACCCATTTCGGGGCATAAAATTCATACCTCAGCTTCTACTGCATACTGTATGTACAACAAACAGATTATTGACATAATAGATCTCATCGTCATCTATTACCCAGTATAAAAGAAACTCCCCTTCTCATAGTATTTCCCTAAATGTTTATCATTTTGGGTCGTCATTATTCCTGTCCCTAATCTATATCAAAAGTGTACCCTCCACTAAAAATGATATCAGAGATATATACTCCTAACTCTCATGAATCAAGAAAATTCATATCATCCAGTAAGGTCATCATATTCCTATCATTATAAGACTTCTGAGCTACCTGAGTATGAGTTTTCATTCTCAAATATTCACTAACAACGTTTCCTTTTCCCTACATATAAAATATATCAAAGTCAAAACGTGGAATATACTTAACCTATCTCCACATCCGGATATTTAAAACTCATTCCGAAGATAGATAATTCAATCCCTTTTTATATGTAAATAGATTAAACTTTTCATCCAATAGAATATTCCACAAACATGTCTAATCACAAAACACTGTAGCTAATTCAAGGTCGTGCGTATGGTAGATATTTTCATGTGGCCTCAATTGTAGAGACTCATATGCCACAATTAGTTCACCATGCATCAACATTGCTCTAATACCTATCCCATAAGCATCAATAAACACCATATTAAACACACCTAGATTGGGGAGGATCAAGATTATAGTTGTTGTCAAGCACTTATATAACTCCTAGAAGGATTTATCCCATGATTGTTTCTATTCAAACATTATCCATTTATTGGTCAGGCCTGAATGTGTTGCATCCAATTTTGAGAATCCCTAGATGATACTTATATAATATACTAAAGACAACAAATGAATACATTTATCAAAACCCATCACAGGATTCACCCATGATAAAACTACCTGACCATTTTTTGGGTCCACTAACCCACCTTCCTCAAAGATGATGTGTGCCAGGAAGTGTACCTCATCAATACAAAACTGAAACTTCTAAATCATGGAGAGTAGATAATTCTACATCAGTGTACTCTGGGAAATTTAATGATGTTGGGAATTTTTTTCATGTGTCTTTTATTACAAAAATATTTCTTCAACATGGACTACCCCAAAACTCTCTAGGTATGGGTAAATGATCTGGTCCATAAAGTCAATAAACTTTTATGGCACGTTCGTTAGCCAGAATGGAATCACACAAAACTCTTAAAGTCCATACCTTCTTCTAAAAGTTGTCCTCGATATATCATATGTTTAAACTCTAAATTTATGATACCCCAATCTCATGTAAATATTTGATAATATAAATCCATCCCTCAATTGGTAAAATGTATTATCAATACACAAAAGAGGTTACTGGTACTTCACAGTCATCCGATTTAAAAACCAGTAATAAACAAATGAAATCATCCATAAACCATGTTTAAAAGAAAGATTAGAAAACCCCTAGGAGTGTTAATCATATATATAAACCCCTTATAATAAAACTCATCAATATAAATCTTGATCTCTTCAAGCTCTTTCAGCTCTATTCTATGTCATGGAATAGAAATTGGATCAATCCCCAAGAAGAGCTTATCATTTGACTGAACCTCTCTATCATGTTGAACCCAATGAAGTCTCTATGAAAGTCATCCTCAATCCTATCTACTAGTGGGGAATGGAAATATTGTTTCACACCCCCATCATCCACCAATAGACTAGCATACTGGGAGGTATGATGCCCCGGTTTTTGATGAAATTTCACTACCGAACCTTCTTGGATATCCCATTCTCCATGGTGAGTATAATTTTCACCCTTAGGATATATAAAATTCAATCTCCTATAGTAAAAATCTATATAGGCTCATTATGTGTCTAAACAGTGCATAGACAAAATTACGTCAATGCATGGAATTCCCAGAATATAAAGATCCCATAGGAAATGATACTCCCCAACCAAAAGTGAATTGCTCGTACATGAATAGTTGTCACTTGAATATTCTCCCAGTGATATTTTTATCATCATAACCCCACTCATGAACTTTATCACTAGGTTCATACTATTCTATTGTTGGTCATAACTAAATGAATTATAGAAACTGATATCAAATTGGGAACTAGCTATCATAAACGCTAGTAGAATGGTATCTCTAAATATTGATAGTCCAGTCTCTCTATCCACAACTGTTGGTTGTACTACATGTAACTATCCTATCTTTATTACCAATGATTCATTCAATTCTCCATGAGATACAGTAGTCTACAAATATAGTAACTATTTTCAAAAAAAAACCCATCTAGTACCACTAACATGCCTGAATGGCCATAAGGCCTTCATTTTTATTGATGTTTTTGATAAATACCCTTTCAAGGGATGTGGGGGAACCCTTAAAAGGCAGGTAGGCTCAGATATTACATGGCCCATAGGCTTAGGGGATTACATGACCCGAAGGACTTATGGAATTCTACCAGACTGTCTAGCAGGAACTACCCCTTCCCAGCATCTGCATCCTGATAGTAGCTCTCCACCTTTATATGACTGTATGGCTAGGCTTACCTTACAAGCATAGGATGGTACCGATTTATTAGACATACCCCCTCATTCTGAAAATCCATTTGGTTATTTCTCTGGTGAGTGCACCTGCTTTGAATCCTCTTTTAGGGCAGCTCCTTTTTTGTAGTGTGTCTGGGACCTACATTCATGTGGCCCTAAGGCCTTGGGGTGGCCCTAAGGCCTTATGGTGGCCGGAAGTCCTTGATAATCATTTTCCCCAATGGCCTTTGGTGGCCCTAAATCCTGGTAGGACCCGAGGACCAAACCGGTATCCCGAAGGCCCAGATGGATGAATAGTACCGGCTGCTACAGTACTGAACATTACCTACTACAGTACTGCTACAGTACATATTACAGTACTTCTATAGTAACCCAGAAATATGCCTCCACTAGGATTTTATCTCGGGTCTGTTGGATGCACCTAGCAAGTCCTCAGCAACTGGGATGAGGCTCATATGCATTCCAGTACCTCTAACATCATTACATGTTGAACTCGAGCTGGTAGCCTGATATGGGGTTGAAGACCCCCTTCCAGTGCTATGATTCATCCTTGTATAACAATCATAACTCGTATATCACATATTCATGTACAACATATATATATTTTCCAATTTTTCTTAGCCAAAGAACCTAACCAGTGGTTGGGGAACTGTTTAAAGATGTTTCCCAGCATATGAAATTGGTGACAGATCACATGAGAAAGGTCCTATGTAACTGAATCTCCCACTGGGTAATCTTCTTAATATCATCCTAGAAAATTTTCTCATAGAAAAACATCAAACAATTGGAATTAGTACCTCCTAAAAGTCAATAAAAACCCACCTTTCCTCAACTATAAGCCTCATTTAGGTTCACTTATAATACAAGATATTGATTAACAACTTCTGATAACTTCTTCCACATGAATATATTCACCTAAAACATAATATCACACTTAAGACTATCACAAAACCTATTTTCAATCCTATCCTCATATTCTTCAAATGATGTAGTAATGTGTTACAAATCTATAAAGTGTCTAGAATATTCAACCATAGACAAACTCCATTGATTCAAACTCATTTACTATGTTTCCCTCTTTTATCTCAGTGTCTCGGGACAAAAGTGTTTCCAGAACATCTCCAAAAATACCATCAATAAAATACCATCAACCAGGGATGTTTGAGCTTTATCATCCCAGTAGCACTTCACATATCCTCAATGGATAAAAGTATCCGGAGTGACCCTATTCCTAGAATGATTCTAAAAATTTTCGTGTATTGTCTTGATTGAATCAATCATTAACTATACTTCCTCAGGGCCAACCTATTCAGTAATCATTAGATGGTTCTATAAATAAAACTCTCATGCGAGGTAAAACACACTCTTCACCGTATTCTATGGGACTCTTTCAATAGACTATATAAACTCTGAGAGGTTATCTTAGAACTGCTCCCCAAAACCTCACTCAGTACTTCTAGTGCCTCAGGTCCCACTACTAGATGATAATCTCCAGCCATGCTCACGTTTCATCCTCTAAAAAATATTCTTCCTCGATGTATATCTCTAAAATTTCAAAAAAACATAGTAGTACACATAACACAACATTTATCACATTTGATAGGAGGAATTAAATAATGTCACACCAATTCAATCCCCAAACCATTACACATGGTACAAACTATGGTATCATCACTACCCATTGCCATCCAACATATTTCTAATGAATAATAATGGAAAAATCATTCTCAGTACTCATGTTTCACCTCACGTACCCATTTATTTTCATTTTACATCATTGTTATCAATTTTAATTTTTAGAAGAGTCGCCGTTTTTATTAACATGTACACATTCATGGAATGTTAGTTCAATTTCAACCACTTACTCAAAATATGTGGTGTGTTGCATTCCGAAATTTTTTTATAGAAACAAATCATGAGTTCCTAGATTGATTCATTCTCACTCAATTATCATTCTATATCGGTCCTCATGTAAAATCTCAAAAAATATTCAAAAAAATTGATTATAAAGATCATCACTCAAGAAGAAATAAATTAAATTGTAACAACACACCCGAATAACTATAATCCAACACTGGGTACTTGGATTTTAACCTTGTACATGGATCAGTTACTCCCATGAAGGAGCTCTTAAATAAGTCCTGGATCATAGTATTCATCAATATAATATTCCCATATAGAAATAAAAATGAAAATAAATGAAACCAACCACTAATACCACTTTGTAATTTCCTAAATCGGGTGCCACAAATCGGTTCCCTAATCCGGTCACTTTCATAACCATAGGCACACCCCCTCATAGTCAAGAGGTTGTTGACTAGTAGTTGGAAAAAGTTTCAGTCTTGGGAAGATTATACCCTCTTTATCCAAGTATCAAAAAGTGGAAAAAAATTAAAATAACCAAATGATACAACCATAACCAGAATAATAACAAAATCAAATTATAACCAAAATAGGAAATACAATACCTAATCTAAATAGTATATTTGTGTTGATAAGACCTTTCATGTTTCAAAATGAAAACTCCAAAATAAATAATTCATTGACTAATACCATGTGGATCTTGAACAACATTTAGTTACCTCATTCATGCTCCATCCAAACCCATCTAGCCACCATATAGCGTTTTCTCTAAACATGTCCCTCAACCATTGAATCTATTCTTAACCGACCAGGTAGCCTGATTAGGGTATCAGTACAACCCAGTAGGCCACAAACTATAACATATAAAACAACATCCAGTCAAAACTATGTATATAATAGTATAAAGAATAAACAATTTGAACATTTAAATAATTTAGATTGATTCAATTTCCCATTACACAGTCACATAACCCCCAGGTTTCCAAGGACATTCGAACTCTAAATGACTACTGCTAGCTATGATGGAGTCTTAATCATATCACAATTCAATTCACATTTCATTATAACACTTGACCATTCATTATACATTTCATATGAATTCATGCAATGGTAAATTTGAAACATGGTCCAATGATTACTCATAGGCATAGAATATTGTTTCTAACACCCCATGGGTATTTGGATCCCCAGTCCTAATGCCACACCTTGATTATCAATTATTACATATGGGATTTTGATGCATTATAACATGTACCACACACGAATGTCAATATTTATCACCATGGGATTTGTATCTAGAAGACCAAATTCCACACACTAAAATAACATATATCTCAGTATCAATATTTAATAGTATGAGTTGTTGATGTAGTTGACCATGACCCACACACAATTCTCACATATATAACAATATCACAATTCTATATTTACCTCCATTTCACTTGTTACATAATAACCCATTAATTAATTTAACATTTAATTAATGAAATTCAACAATTTCATATTTTGACCATTCCAGTAATTAATTCAAAAATTAATTAGTCATGCCCATTCCAATAATTAATTTAACAATTAATTTTTCACAATAATTAAATAAATTAATTTAATAATTTATTATTCAAATCAATTCGATTAATTAATTCTATAAATAGTTAATCTAATTAATTCAAATTTATAATCATAAAATATAAATTAATTATTTAAATTTTAATTAATCCAATTAAACTGTTTGAATATTCCGAAAACTAATTCAAAAGATAATTTTTCCACTTCATTCAATTCAATATCCCCAATTGCACAATCCCTTAATTAATTAATTCAACAAATAATTTAACTAATCTATATAAAAAATTTCGAATAATCTAATATCTATTATAAAATTACATACAAAAAATTGAAATAAATACATTGGGATTTTAATTTTGGACCGCCTACCTTGAATAGTTGATGATCATTTTATAAACGAAAATCCTCAATTGAAGAAGAACAATGATAATGATAGAGATCTAGATCGAGAACAAAAATACAAGAACAAATTAATTTATTTACAACAAACCATGATCTATATCTATAAAAATTGAGGAAAAAATACCTCTAACGTATGAGAGAATCATAGTACAGTGGGAGGAAACCTCACAAAATTAGGATATAATAGTGAGAGAGATGCAGATCATCTGTTTGGACATTGAATAATGAATAATAGAGGTTAGTAGCCCTAGGAATTCATTTAGAAGACTCCAATGATGATAAAAATAAATTATGTATGAGATATGGTCAATTATGGATTATAAATAGTGGTTAAAAAATAAAAAATATAATTTTTTATGTTAATTAATATCCTAAACAAGGTTTCTTGGGAAGTGGCGTAGGGTTTTCTTAACCTTGATCCAATACCAAAAAATACTTCAGTTGGGTAAGTATTTCTCCGAACATGGAGAACAATTTTTCAAACCATGCACAATTTTTGAAATACCTCTATATGAGGTGTTAAAGTTTTTGTGATTCCATGGCACATGGTTTTGCAAATCCGTGCACATCCATATTTGCTTCAAATTTTATCTAATATTCCCCAAAATGGGTCTATGATAAAACCAAAACAAAACATACTCGAAAAAAGAAATATAATTCCTAAAACCATGACAGATACATATTAAAATAAGTTTGGGATCATATATAAGTTTTATACCTACCAAAACCTCCACACTATCAATTGAGAATTGACTAGAGATCTCTTCTTCATATTAAACCTTAGATAATACTTGGTCAATAGTGGGATTGTCCTATAATTATTGAATCTGCAATCCAATTCAGCTAGTTCCAAATCCATGTGTTCTTAAAACATGCATGAATCCTTAAGAACTATAAAGAGATTGGAAGTGTTAATAGTAATGGGAGATATTCAATGCCTCTAACTTCTCATTGCCTTCACCTAACCCATAAAATTTGTGAGTTTTGTCTTGATCTTGGACAATTATTTTCATTTTCCCATCCCTCTATCCAATTGATGTTTCCAAGAATATTCATTCCTATTATGCGCACCTAGATAGACCTCCTCCAACTACCTCTTGAAGAACTACCACATGGCCATGTTCTCATCCAGTTTTCAATTCCACATCATATGATAATGGACTGGGTACATTACAGTTGAGATATAATGAATAATCTACACACATCCACTCTAGGCCTTATATAATAAAGTGCTTACACTACATTATTTTGATCATCCAAAAACTTTTAAAATAGTAAGGATGGGTGAAATATTCAAATAATAATTGTGAAAGGGATTATCATGAATTTCATCGTTGCTACGAAACTCATCAGTGAGAGTAGTGGAAGTATTTGTCCATGCATACTATTTTGACATCGATTAAATCACGATGTATCTATCTCCATGATGAAATTCAAAACCAGGTGGCCTAGACATCTTCATAATTATTAATAGTCGATCTAGGACTCAAGGTCCACATGTTGTTTTCAATGAAATTATTCCCTTATAGAAATACACACTCATTCTGCAAAGACTTTGCAACATCCACCTCCTCATTGATATGTGAATAAATTAGATGAAAAAAATACATTCATTGTATCATTAGAACATAGAAAACCATAATTAATTTACTAGATTACATACAATAGAGGGATGTTGGCAAGGAATCATGTTTATAGGGAAGTTTAGTAAAATCATAGTTATAGAACAATCGCACACCAAGTCAAAGTTATATGACCATCGAAACATGTATCATCCACAATTGATTCATTTCCATGGAGCTCTATACTATGATATAATTATTTCATCTATCGATGCAAACTGAATATTAATATGTCTTTTATTCAAATGTCCAACAATCACCTATTTTCTTAATCCACTTGTTTTATAGATAAACCTGTAAAAAGAATCCACTAATGACCAATGATGCCTGAAGTGAGCCACTATGGTATGATTTAGAAGATTTTTTTTTGAAAATTCTGATGAAGGGATAAAATTATTATGTGATCCATCAATAAAATCTAGAACATTAAATATAAAAAAATATCTACGAACTGCAACAGATACTTGGGGTTAGCGATTGGAAGAATTGAGAACGACCACACATTTAGGGAAGATTAGGATAGAGTAACCCCCTACCCCAATAGAGAATGGGGGAATTTTTATTTTTCATTAAAAAATATTATTTTTAAACAATGATATATTAATGTCAAACCCATATTTTGACCACTAAATAACATAAAATCAAGATTTTTAATTCTTGAAAATTTAACCTATTTTTATTTTTTCTATACATGTACCACCAAGACATAAATGTCTGAAAACCATGGTATAAACTATTTCAATGTTAATTTTTTAACCAGGATTACCACCTCTTAAAAAGAGACTATTTTTAGTTCACTCTAATGAAAATAAATACTCTGCACGAAAACCACTACAATATGACTATACTCTACGTACACATATAAATGAAAACCTCAATGATTGACATAACAACCAATTCGCTATCACATTTTATTAATGGATTTTTCAAACAACTACCAAAATTAATATAAGTTTATCCCTAAAAGATCATTTTTAGATGCTTTAATACCTTTTTCCAACACAATTACATTTATAGGGATATCATGATATTTAACATTGCATTTCATCTAACTCAATCAAAAAATGTAAATAGATCCATTATATTAAGGTTTTACTAAACAATTTTCTCTTAACCATGGTTAATAATATGGAATAAGATTAAATCCCATTTCAGAAAAGAAGAAATTCAAGATTATATTCACACAATAAGATGAAAAATGGATATTCCCATGATGCATTCAATATTTAACCATACTATAATTTGTTTTATCAAATTTTATGATTTAGTTGTCTCATAATTCACCAAACATCATCTATAAATAATAAATGTATTATATTTTATATCATACTTATTATTTATCACTAATATTCAATCATATTAAATGATTAACTTATTATCCATCCATTCAGGCAAACTCCACCATTATTCACTCTTAATATTTAATAACCTAGAATTTTTTGAAATATCAAGGTATTAATAATACATAATTCAATGTTTCTTTATCTAGTCACTATTATGACATTAGTACACCAAATAATAATAACTCATGGCTCCTCATTTTAATATCTCCATGTTTGTATCATATTTCACTATTTATTATCTACCAATCACATATCCTTTAGATTACAACCACTTTTCATGTTTTCCAAATACTATCGTGATCAACCTTACATTCTATCACAAAACCTTCTTATTGACAGTAATTTTCTACTATTTCATCATTTCAAATAGTCCATTACTTTTATTATATTCTTTTAAAATTAAAATAAACCAACTCATAAGAATTAATGACATCATAAATGTTCTTTAAAATGAAGGGGTATTATGAAATCAACAACCTCATGAATTCAATCATTTAAAATTTGAAATTTTGAAAATAGAATGTACAAATGATAAATATAAGACAAAATTAAATAAGTGAAAGGGTAATATATATTTTTATTAAAATTTAAAGGAAAAAAATTTAATCTTTCATTTGGTGTGTGTATACATGTGTGAATTTTTATGTAGGATTGAATATAATAAATTAAAAATAATTACTCATAGGTATAAAGTCAAAAAATGTTTAATATTTGGGGTTGATGTGGACATGGACACTCCAATTGATAGGGGAATATATTTTTATGTCATGAGAGAAACATTATTGGTCAAAAAAATAATTGATTTTTATTTTTAGTATTTATCCCGCATAATGTCAATAAAGGATGCACACACATTTTTCTTTTCAAAATCCTTTATTATAAAGCAGAAGATGTTCACAATAATTTTTAATGAAATTAGTGTACATATTCAAGGAATCCCAATTGAAGATCCTTATTGATTGATGGATATATGTGGGATTGATATTCATGTCGAAAGGGGGTGTGGGCTTCTTGTCTTTAGTGATGGGTTGGGGAGTGTAGGGTATTATCAATGGAGTAATAATATGTTTTTGGTAAATAGCTAGATCAATTCAATAATAGTTTTTTGTATCTTACAAATTTTCAGCACTTAATTGAAAAAATTATATTAATTCTTTTTCATTACATATAAAAAATATATTTAACTTTTATAAAACAAGAGTTGATATTTTTTATATACTGTAAGTCTATGTTTTATGTTTTATAGATAATAAAATTATAAAAAAATTTAAAAAAAAGATATTTAATAATGAAAAGATACATTTATAGTGATAAAAATATTAATTGATTTGATTTTTGTATCACTATATGGAAAATAAATAATATATTTTCTTATTTAAATAATTAATTTTCTTGGTGTGTATATATAAACTCTCTCAAAGTACATATATATATATATTAATTTAATTAAATGTGAATAAATTATAAATTTTTTACATCAAAAGATCACGATAATTTTTCATAGTAAAAAACATTTTTGTTAATAAATAATTATATAATTTATTGAAATATGTATTTCCAAAAGTAAAAACATTATTGTTTATAATAATTATTAATAAATAATATAAAATAATATTGTTTTAATAAAATATCTTATTAGCAGATAAAAGATAATTATTCATTGGTATATCATTTCACTAATAGATATATGAATATCAATGATTTATTTTTAAAAAAATCTCTAAATGGTATACCGACTTAGAAAATGATTTTATTAAACTATTAATAATACTACAATATAATATATATAATGATAAAACTATTTAAGAATATATACATAAAAAATTATCGATTTATTGTAATAACAACAAAATTATTATTTTAATTACTGGAAAAATTAAAAAGGTAATTACATTTTGGAAAAAAATCATTCACATTAAAATATATATTTGTATTACCAAATAATCAGGTAATAATTTGTGTTATATATTTTAAAAAAGTTATCTAAAAACACACAAATATATTATAATAAAAATTAACAATATATCTAAAATATTTTACTATTTGAGATTGATTTTTGAGTTTAATTTAAAAAAAATATAATTATTATTATATTCAATATATATAAAACAATATAATAATGTTTTTAACAAAAAATATAACAAAAAATATATATGAATAATCAATTTCAAATATATTTCAAAATCAACAATGAAAAAGAATTAAAATATAATTAATCTCTCACAAAACAATTTTTACCAAAAATGAAACCATGTCCCTAGATGACTCTAAATAGAATAAAATATATTATGTGGGAAAAATGTTATTTTAATTGTTTTTCACTAAATTGTTCATGAGGATCAATATGGTCACTAACTATAGAACCATTTCTTCATAATTAAATAGTAATACATAAACCCACTAAAAAAATATGAATATTTTAATATACGGATATCGGAAATATTCAATGATATATATATATTGGATTCATTAAATGGGATTCTTAACTAATTTATTAATTCATGAATTCACATCAAATACAAAAATATAGGCATTTAATTTCATAACAAAAATGAAGATTTTAATTATATTTTGTTTCTTTTAATCAAAGGAATTGAATAAATTTTTTGACCATTAAAAATTATTTATTTTAGAAATAAATATAATAATCATAATAAATCATATAAAAATAGAAATTTAGTCAGAGTACAAATTTTAAAATATTTCATAAAGAGAATAAACTATGATGGGTTGGTTCTCCATAGGATTATATATGATCAGGAACACAATTAGATTACGTCTAATAACCTTTTTCCTTATTTCATATTTGATAATGACTTAACATTAATCCCATAATATGATTCCTTAATTTTGAATAATGTCTATATTCTTGGAATAAGACATGTAATTCCCTAAAGTCATCAGTGAGAAGAATGGTTGCTGCCAGTAGCATGATATAAATTTTAGGATAATATTCTCTATGGTTGGGGAAAGGCAATGAATATCATATTTCTAATTTAATGAAATGATATATATATATATATATATAAATGTAAATCATTTTTATTTTTTGTGTTTCATTAAAAGGTCATCACTAACCAATATTTGAATATAATGTTAGAGTGGTGATCAATCTATTATGAATGGTGTCATAATTTGTGTGAAATGATCACATCAATTAGAAAATAATAATTTTCCTATATATTTTTAAAATATATCAATTTAGAATTCAAAAAACAACCATTGGTTATAGATATATTTTTATTTAATAAAATTTAATATTAAAAAACATCTTAATAATTTTTTTGGTTTTTTTCATTTATATTCAATCAAAAGAAAAATTATAAAAAAATATATCACATGAAATAAAAACATAACATTGATTAATATTTCATGAAATGCATGTATTGTCAAGAAAATAATATGTTCATGAAATTATTTATAATATTAAAACCATTATATAATAAATTAATCTTTTAAATAATTTGTTGAACACCTATGTTTTAAGTAATTTTTTTTAATTTATGTACTTATAAATTAATAAAAACTGCCTCTTAGTATAGTATTAATTATTTAATAATGTTATTTTAAAATAAAATATATGATCAATATGAAAAAAACAAATAAAACGAAATTAAAACAATGTATTGAAAATAAACATTTTTATAAAATATATATTCTCAATAGGATGGGATTAATTTTTTTTATTAATGATTTTATTTGTCAATATAACTGGTTTGTGTGTCGAACCCAATGGATAAATATTTCACATTCTCATATCAAATAGATTTTTTAATCCTCAGAATAATGGTAATGTAGAGCATCAATGTACACACCATTGAAGGTGTAGTTATTATGAATTATCTTCTTATGTTGTTCCACTTCTATATCCATACCCTCCATTTTTTATACTAAAATAATTCAAGTGAATTTGATAGAATACAGAGGAATCATTTTAGGACATAGAACTAGTAGTTTTCACAAGTCATTCCATAAAAAATTAATAAAATTACAAGAGTTCAAATTTTATTTCACTAATAATGCAGAATATAAAATCATACATATTAGGAATTACTAACTAGAAGGATATAATAATTAATATTCTCATTTAGGTAATATTAAACAAAATATACAAAACCTATAAATTAAAATATAATTAATTATATTAAATAATTATTTTCTTACATTTATATGAAAATATACTGGGTAACAAAAAAATATTTAGGATCCATTTTAGTAACTTTCTTTGTCAAATGTTGACATGGTTCTTATTGTAAATCTTGATCCTACTATTTTAAAACATTAAGCTCGTGTTCACCACACTCATCCTAAAAGAATGATATATTATTTTATTTGGTAAATTAATCATTATCAACCACATGAAACAATTATAACCATAAATCTTATTGATTAATTAATAAAAAATTATTAATTATTCACTAGAAAATATATAATAATTGTGGTATTAATACAAGAAATAATATCCAATTCCATGCATTACAAGATATATTTATAAAATATTAATTGAAAATAAATTATTTTTATTATATATTTTTTATGATTGTAGATAAAAATTGAAACAAGTACATCAAAAAATTTAAATCCAATCAAATGTCAGTGGGTATCATTTAAAATATTACAAACTCATTATTAGCCACCCCTTCAGTTGACATAATTCCTCATTCACCTTCATATCTCAATAAAATCCGATTATTTTATTTGATGGGAAATTCATATTTTAGGCCATCAAATACACAAAACAAGATATATTAATATATATTATAATTTGTAACTAAAAATGAGACTGAAAATATTTATTAAATTAATTGTAGACCCATCTCTGGAAACTTATTATAATTATATAAAAATTCTATCATGATTGACCTTCTAAACAAAAGGGAGGGTTTTTATATTCCTTAACCAAACCCATTAGATTTAGAAGAATTGAAATGTAAATAATGTTATATGCTTCCCACTAAATCCAATGGTTAGAAATAAATTTATATGGTATTTAATATAAGTGGGGATAATTTAACCTTAGATACAATGAAAACACCACCAATTACTGGTAATCACATAATATAAACATGATTAAAAAATAAAACAAGATAAAACACCATACATATATCATAAAATTAAATAGATTCAAATCATTTCATAATATTTTAGCATATTTATACATGAAAAAATTCTCTAAAGAAAATTTTGGCTACAAATATACCACTAACAATACTACAACCCATGACCACCTCCATGTTTTATACTTCTACATTAATGACCACAGAGTCAAGGTCTTCCACTAAAAAATTAATATATCTGCCATTACCCATATCATGATGATAAAAATCAGTAAATACCCTAAAGTATATATATAGGTGTAAGTATGACCCCAACCGTGGAATTACCCTAAGGGTCCCAACACATGCCACTATGAAAATAATATGTTCAGTCATAATAAAAGTATGAAAAATTTGGATATAGAATAATGACCAATGCATAATATACATATAAAGAAAAAAATGTGGGGTAAATGAAACATTTAATGCACTAATACCTCACCTATGAAATCCATGTCATGAACCTAAATATTTCCTCATTAAAGGATACTCCCTAAACAAACCAAACTCATGGGTGGAACCTAATCCCCCAAACCCCTTTCATCATATGGAAGTGAATATCAATCATTCCCCTGAATTGGAAACTGAAAAAAATCTGAACCAATAATGTTAGACACTTATATTTCATGAATGTACTTTAATACAAGATAACGATTATCACACCCAAAACGAAAATATTCATTATGATCAAAAAAATAAATATCAAACAAGCTATTAAAGTTGTTATTTGACTACAACTCTTAAATAATATGTCTGCACACATATATGTAATGAATTCACACCAACCCATTAAAAATATTATTTTAGATACAAAATAAATCTCTAAAACTAATACATACCTCATTCATATTTCCAAAAATTATTTTTAAACCCCCCCAAATTATATTTTTGGGAATATTTGTTTGGATAATTATGTCAATTCACAAAATAATTAAATTCCAATATATAGATCCTTAATGTTTTAGATTTAATATAGTGTAATGAAATCAACCAAACTCGCCACATGGTTCCTTAATAATCTAAATGGTAGATCCTTGAATGTAATGAATAACCAAATTTTGTCTCTTATAGTTTCTGGTTCGAGGGAGATCATGTGGATAAAAAATAAGGGTGCTATTTAGGGATGTTAATTGATTATAAATTAAATTTATGATATTGTTAAATTCAATTATTGGTTTCTCATTCATTGAATGAACTCTCCCCCAAAACATGGAGACTTTTAAAACATATTAAAATCAATATGACCAACACCATGATGTGGTGGTACCCACCATGAACATAGATACCTCAATTATTCCTTCCCCATCAAAGACCCAAACTTGCAAGGAGGAAGAATGATTTCAATTTTTTCAAGACCATTACACCATTCATGGAATAGAGGATCTTCCCTTCAAAATTTCAAACTTATTAAATCATGACCAAATATTTCTTGACATAAATACAAAAATCAACAACGTGGGTTCCATGGGATTCTCATTTCCCATAAACAACCATCCATGAACTATGCCTACAAAATGGTCTTCCCCATTGTGTGGTGATATCAACATAAATATAAAAATATATACAGACAACTCACAAGACCCCACAATAACTAAAATTTATATCTCCAAACACCAAAGTTGCTATTTTGAAATATTACTAAACCAATTTTGATATTTTTTCGCTCTTGTTTTTATACCTATTCATTTGGTTGAATCCATTTTTAAAAAATCAAAATGTTTCTTACCATTGTCTAAACACAGTTACTACCATTGTTTTTGGGAGTACTAGAGATCCAAAACTCCAATATCCAACTAATCACATCTCTAAACATCATTAAACAAATATAAATAATCCCATAACATAAAAATAAAAAATCATATCTATAAAAAACGATGGTGGCATATTCTCCCCACAATTTGGGTTTCTATCATTTCAAATCAAGAGGATAGATATGTTTACTCAACTATCTATATGTAGCTCTCTAATTGAGTTTTGTAATAATTCATTACTTTAAAAACATGATCATCCTATTATGAAACCAATATCACAATTAGAAATTGGCATCACAACATATTTTCATTCTGATTCTAACAACATGACACATAATGTAAACAACATAGTGAATTATTTTATGAAAAATTAAATAAAAAACCATTTGGCCATCAAAATTAGTCTCAAAAATTATTATATGAAATAGAGACTACAATTTATAATTTTGAATCAGAAAGGTAGTTCTGATTGATATGTAGCCTCTTTGATATGCTCGAAAATTTGTAATGGTCATTTATTACAAGGAGGTAAAATCTCTTACAAACCAGTGAATCTTATATTTAATCATGTATATACCAAAAAGAATCTATGATTTCTAAAAATTAATGGTAATGGAAAGTAATAGTGGGCCAACTATGTTATATTAATATTTGACACTATAATAAGGCTATTAGTAGGATTTAATCCCAACCGTAATCTCCTATAGTTGACTCAATATACGAAAATAAAATACCCAACTCACTTGCCAAATTTATTTATATTAACATAGTTTGTCTTTCAATATACACAGTAAGGCCATATGAATAATTTATGGAAAACTTCTGATGTAATATGATGGTATTTATTATAGAATGTGGAAATAAATACACCTTGTAATATGCCCACTTATCAAAAAAAAATAATGTTAATATTTTATATAATTCACATCCCAAATTGGAATAAAACACAAAAAATATGTGACTCATTCGACAACAATCCCAAATGATGTAATTATTGTAAAGAATAAAATGCTAGTTGGTGGCATGATACATGATAATTGACTCTTATTGTACTATAAATATTTTTAATAGTCATGGAATTCCCACTTGGTGATGATGTTCGGTATTCTTGATCATATATTCCATTCCTACCTAGATATAAATCTTATATGGTTAATGATTTGTATGGAGAAAATATGTGAGCCCAAATGAGGTACCTGAATTGGCACTTGAGATATCTATAGAATACATTCAAACATTATCCATCTATTAAGGACTCTCCATTACTATGAAATTAACCTTATGGTTAGGTTATCATAGTGTTACAAATTGTCATCCTTATACATCGACAACTATGTTATAAATTAGAGTCAACCCATTATAAATCCTTTTTATTATCTTGTTATGTACATAACATACTGTGTTTCAACTCTTAAAAAAAATAATCATCATTGATCTCACATTGTAGTAATATATGATTTTAGGACACAAGAACTAAAGTATCACCCATAAAAATGACTATAAAGAGTAATACCAAGTCAAGAAGTCCCCAATATTGGAATGATAAAACATGAATTAATTCAATATAACCACTAACTATAGATAGAATGTAAATTTTTGGTATCTAAAAATTATTCCACTCATCCATTCCGTGAAAAAATCTAACGCAATAATAAATTCATGAAATGACCACATTATCTTCCAAAATTTGGAAAATATACAAGGTAGTCACCCATCCGACAACAACTCTATGACCTAAGAAATCCAAATAATTGTTAATTATATGAATGGTAATTTCCTTGAAAAGTGAGGTGAACATATTTTCCAATGTCCTCCAACTATAACATTATTTCAAACAGTCCATTTGGTGATTTAAAAGTGATGATTCCCAAAAATTACTATAAAGATCATGTCACTTCATGACTCATCTCTCATCCCCCAATGATAATATGAAATCTACCAGAATATTTTGGCATGACTATCCTAGTGATGTGTTTATTGGGACATTTATTTATTCTAATGACTTCTTTTATAAGATTATGTCAATGTAAAAATTTCTTCAATAGTGAACTCCCAAAAAAATTAGACTATAAAAATGAAAATTGAATAAAAGTAATGATTTAAATTCAAATGACATGACATTAACTATGAGGTTAATGGGGGATGATTTAATGAGTTTTCATTTCAACATAGAAACACTATTATTGTCTCCTTGTATTTTGTGAAGAAAAATCATGCACAACCCCTACAACCAGAATAATATCGGAACAATGATAACAAGAATAACAAAGATGAAAAGGTTTAAAAGACTGCATTGAACCCATCATTCCATTTAAAAAATAGGCAACCATATATTTCATAATTTCACAACAAGGCTTCCACCATGTTCATTTAAAAGATAAAAAAATTGTTAAAATCTATTCAATGACAAAATTCATGAAAAAAATAAAATTTTTACTTCACAATTTTTTTTATCATAATACAATTTAATGAAACTCATTAAATATTTTTTAGATCCTAAAAAGAAAAAAAATCAATTTAACATCCATAATTCCATTCTGTAAATTGATTGAAAATTAAATAATTTTTTTCACAAAAAACAATTCCCATAAAATTCCCTAAGATTAAATCCTCTTTCTCATAAAAAAGAAAGTCTTTATCATAAAAGTAATATAAACTACAATAAGAAAACCCCTCCAAAACATGTACCCATAATATAATCCTTTTACACAAGTTCAATTTTTTTCAAATCCTATCATGATCAATAACATAGATTAACATAAATAAATGTTACAACATGTTTATAAAATTACCATATAACATTATTTTCAACAAAAATTAAAATTGTTTTGTGACACATATTATTCTAAAATATTTCATTCCATTATGATACAATGTTAAACATATTAATGATAAAAATAAAATTAAAATCAATAATGATCAATTAATGAACAAATTAAACATCTATAGTTGATATCTTATATATTTCATTAGTGAATTAAAATATTAAAAATTAATAGAAAAAATTACAATGAATAAAAAGCTATCTATTCTAACATGCAATGGTTTTATGGGTAATGATAATCATTTTGAAAATCATGTTTGATAATTATATACAATTAACGGAGAAAAAATATGTATGTATTATTAAAAAATATTCACATTAACCAAGATAATATTAAATAAGAGTTCTAGTGTGATATTCATTTAATCATAGTCCATATACACCATACTTTCATATCAGAATATTTTTTTCATGATATGTGATCTCATAAAAACATTAAATGAAGTGTTAAAAAATGTATAATGTTTAATGGTCTAATAAACTCTAGATATGGAACACATTATTAAAATTTATGTAGTTTAAATATGAACCAATTTAATTAAGAATCAATTAATTATTGTTAATTTTTTTGTATAAATCTTTAATATATTTTTCTCATTCTCTTCTAAATATATTATTTTTGAAATAAAGGAATGTGTATTCTATTTATAGGTTTCTCTATGTAATAAAATCACATGTAAGACATAAAAATATATCCATGATATCAATATTAAATACCAGATTTATTGAAACAATAAATTACCATGGTCAGAAAAATAATTTGTTATAATCTCCCGAACTAATTGAAATATGAAAAAATCAATTACAAAAAGCAAGGATCTGATATCACATGAAACCAAATATAGTCAATCAAATACCATATTATTGATTCAATAATAGGGGTATTTCAATTTAGTAATCCTTGTTACACAACACTGAATTTAATAATGCATGGAGATTATGGGATAATAGCCTTAGAAGAGATTTGGAACTATTTTTAGACATTGACCACCTGAGAGACGTGATTTTTAGTATAAATAGGATTGTGCTAATTTTTTAATAATCTTTATTTCAAGTCAAAAAATTCCTACCAATATAACTGTCACCCCAAATATAAGACTTTATTTAAATTATACAATTTGTAACATCCCCATGTGAATCGTTGGCTTGGGTAGAACCAGAATACAATGAACCATAAGTTCACCCATAAACAAAAAATGATGAAAATAAATGAGTTGGTTATTGAAAAAAATTGGGGAATAATTTTGAATTTGATAAATTATAACATGTAGTAAAAACTGACCGTGAAATAGTATAAAAACAATGCATGGTTAAAAATGAAAAACTTCCATACATATAACATAAAACTGACCCGATTAGTTGAATTTCACAATACAACCTATCATGTAAAAAATAAAAAGAGAATCCATATATAACTTGGTTTCTAAATGTTGTATTTCCTTAGACAGCTTTTTATGATCACCTCTATGAATTAAACTCCAATTTCCAGAACTATAGCATCATGGTGCTCCACTACCATATTATGATTTCTTCCCCTAACCTACATCAAGATGAAAAACATCGACATATAAAATAGTTTTAATATACATGGGGTGAATATAAAACTATGTAGGTAACCCCCAGAACATCCAATACATGCCAAGATTTCATGAACATAATATATTACAATAACATTAATAATAAATCAGGATGTATAATAATAACTAATCCATAAGATACATAAAATGAAAATAAATTAGTGTAAATAACCCATGTAATTAACTAATCCCTACCCCATTGTAACTCCCTCATAAAACAAGGTCATCCAATTCATGAAATAATCCCTAAAATGACCAAAATAGTGAGATAAATCACATTCATCTAGATCCTTTTCTTCAATTGGTAGTACATATACAATGTGCCCCTAAATATTACACTAAAATCCATGTTTGAACCAACAAGGAAACATACATGGATGAAATTAAGGCACACTAACACATTCATAAAAATATATTTCTGAAACCAAAAATATTTAGTAAAAATAATATTCCATATACAATGTCCCCGAAATTGTGCACAGACAACCATGTTTGTACCCATAAGTCCCCATAAATATATTTTATGAATACACAAAAACCCATGTCAAATCTAATTTTACAAACCCTAAAAATGTTCTATTAAACCAATACATCTCCTTTTCATTCCCTAAAAACATGTTTATGAAGGAAAAATGTAGTTCCTTAATATTTTTCATATAATTTATATGGATTAATATTTTAATAAATACAAACATTAAATTTCAACAGAAAGAGGAATTAGTTTTATAAATAGTATAGTTGTAGATAACTCCTTATATCCTAAACTCTTTTATCCAAAAATATACATAATCGGAATCCTAGATATGAACTAATCACCCATACTCATGGGGAGTGGAATGTTGAGGCATTTTTTAGGTATGTAATTCAGATAAAATTTTTGATCTCCTAATATTTCAGACCCATTTCCTTCTTCATGGAACAATTAATCCCCATAAACCTAGATGTAGTTTGTTTCATTTCAAAATTGAGGTGAGCAACAGAATGGGGTTATGGTAGTTTCCATACGGGTGGTTCGCTCAACAATACCTTCCATTAAGGATATCCACCTCGATGAGGAGGAATAAACCCCAACATCTCCACAATACCATTTCCAACTCCATTATATGGAGGATCCTCCCTACCTATATTCCTACATACCTATTGAAGGACGACACTACCATAAATCATCTTCTATTCCCACAAATATGGAAGAATTGGCCTTTATACTGGCTTAGAGTGGTCAAACATGCCATGGAATGGATTGAGATTGAGCATCATTAGAAATCGGTAATATTGGAGGTGGTTGGGCGAGGTATTGTGGATAAGAAGTAGTTAGTGGGAAACGATAGTTGTTCTATATTAGGAGAATGAGAAAATGGTATGCATGGTAGGATATATCATCTTATAGTGGGATATGGAGGTCTATAAATGAAGTGGAGAGCACAAGGATGAAATTACAGTAGTAGTTGAGGCAGGTTTGTGGGGATTAGGGAGAAATATTTGATATGGGAAAGAATAATAAAAGGGTTTATTCAATTAGAGTTTTGAGAAATTAATTATAATTATTTGTGTTGATTTTTTGATTCCCAAAGAAAAATTTCTATATTATTTCATATATTCATCCCTAATAATATTTCAATATTTTTTATTATTAATTTTTATTTTTTGAATTTATTTTAATATTTACATATTTGAAAATATTTATAAATAACTTTCTTAAAAAATTAATTATTATATTAATTAATATAGTTCCACTACTTTTTTATATTAACTATAAATTAATATAAATATTTATAAATATTAGTTACTTAAGATAATATTATTAATAAATAATAAATATTTTTTACTGTAGTTAATTGTATTATATATATGAATATATTATTCATAAATAAATAAATATAAATATAAATATAAATATATATATATATGATACATACACTACTGTAGATTGATGTTTTATGTGGTAACCATTATCAATAGTAAATAATAAGAACTAATAGGGGGGATTTTATGAGTGCTTACTCAATTCGTATATAAAGAGGACTATTGTCATCCCTAAAATTTATGATTAAATCAATCATTTTGTCATCATTTTTTTGGTTGGTAAAGGTTGTAATTTATTAGTTCCCTTTGTAGCACTAATAAAATATTGACATCAACACTATGGAAATGTCAATGATAAAGGGAACAATTAATACATTCTTTTTAATATACATATTTATACATATTTTGTAATGATTTATATAAAAAAATCATATATATGTAAATATAATATACAAATTCAGTTTATTCGGCAATACAATACAAAATAATTAACATTCTTATTTTTCAATAATTTTTTATAATAAAAATATTAATTTTTTTAAAAAATAAAAATTTATAAAAATTTATTTTTGTTCAATACGTATAAAAAGTTTATATAAATATGTAAACATAATATTATATCTGACCAATTTTATAAATATATGAATGAATTCATATTTATTTTAATAGTTCACAATTGAATTTAAATATTTATATTTTTATTAAAAAATTTAAAATATACATATTTATTTGCATGTATGTGGTTGAATGTGAATTTATGTGGATTAATGGGTACATGTAATAAATTTTTACTATTATCAGTTATTTCTGAACCCTTATTTTTTCCTTATTTGGTATGGTTTCTTTGTGGGTGTTTCTAGTTGATATTTTATGTGTCCTAAAATTTATGGGTTAGTGAACGGTAGGTGCATGGTTCTGCCAATCTATAAACCCTATTAAAAAAACTATTCAACCCAGGGTAGTGGGTTTTTATATGTTTAGAGCACTGGTTATCATATATTGTGCCCTATTATGAGAACTGTGTGTCCCATTAATAATTGGCACATGGTTTTCACATAGTTATTCTAAACCGAGAACCTCTTCCTAGGAAATATTTCCTACGACTATAAATTAATATGAAATTAATAAGAAATTATAAAACACTGTTTTTGACCCACCTTATGATCAATTTACCCATACATGATTTATATAGGTGTTGTGGCTCCTAAGAACAATTTTTAGCTCCTAGAAACCACTTCCAAGGAGGACCAAATCTAGACATTCCTTGATTAGTCTCTTTCTAGTAAGTTTTATACCTGTGTTCCCTATCTCCAGTGGTCTTTCATATCAACTCTAGGGTTTTGTAGATCCCAATGTTGTTTTTTGGATCTAGTTCCCACTTTTTTTTTTGTGAAACTTGTTTTGATTCATATATCCAAATTATAAATATTCTATGTTAGAGTTTTCTGTGTACAACATTATAATTGGAGAACTATTGATCTGGAGATGGGTGGTTTTGTTACGGTGACAATTTATATTAACCCAATTTTTCATTTCTTAATTTCAATTTTTTGAATTAAATTAAATTTATCAGGATTTATTAAATGACTTCCATTATTTGGCTGTAAACCACCAATTCTATTGATTTATTGTTTTTATGAAAAAAAATGTTTTTTAATGAAATTTAAAATCATTCAGTTCTATTGAATTGGTGGATATTAATGTATTTTGATGATATTAATATTCTTTAATATAAATTTTGAAATTTTCTCATTTAAATTGTTGAATTTAATTGGGAAAAAAATATATTTTACGGAAAATTTTAAGCAAACCCAATAAAATTCTATCTGGTTGGATGATATGAAATAGAGAGATTTTTTTGGAAATTATATTTTAAAACATAATTTTTAAATTTTATTGTGAAATTGAATGGTAAATTTAATTTAAATCCATTTTTGTGGAAATGACAACAAATGAGTTTGATTGAAACATTAGGGTTTTATCATGGTGAAAATGCACGATTTTAATTAAAAACCGATTATGGATGTTAAAGAGAAACATATAATATTTGAAATGGATAATCCAATAAATTTTATTTTAGGGATGGAAGGAATATATTTCAAATCGTTTTTTTAACTTGAGATCATTCTATCCTTACATAGTTTGGCATTTATTGGATTACACATTACAATTTTCTACATTCTATAACCAAATATTTTTACATCACGTCCCTTGGATGATGCTGATGAGTCCTCTTTTTCCTTGGTTCAAGGGGACTTATTTACATACTGTACTGCACATTGAGTGTCATTCCCCAATTTTTTGGAACCATCATAACTTATTTGGCATATGACAATGTAACTCACATGTTTGAATTTGAAATTAATATATTACATTTTTGTAAACTATTTTACATGAATATTGAATTTATATAATCTATTTTATATAAAAGTGTTTTTTAATCCATTTGTGAAAAGTTCTATTGGTGAAATTCAATGTTTATGAACATTTCTCTATCAATTGAAATTTTATACATTTGTTTCAAAGTATCTTCATAATTTTAAATGTAAAACATTATTTTTTGAAATGGTGTCTTTGTATACGAAACATTTTTATTTAAAAAATTTGAATCACTTATTGGGTTAATTTGATATTGGAATCTTGTTATGGAATCCCATGTGAAATCCTACTAGGATTTTAGCTCACACTTTACTTGTGCCTTCAAGTGTTTGTATATTACCTCTGGTATGGTATGATAAATGGTAAAATTTTCTTAGATGTGGTTATAACTGTAGAACTATTGAATCGGTGGGTCGTAACTGAGTATCAAATTGGGGAGTTTTTCTTCATGTATTTCTATTACATTCTTATGGTAAATGGTATTTTTTATTTCTATATGTTTTTTGGAACACTAATCCTATTAAAGATTCATTTTTATAAATACATCCTTGATTATTTTTCTTCCGCAATGATTATTGAATTTTTTTCATATTTATTATTTTATGATACCAGTTGTTATTCAAATACCCAAGGGGATCAAAAATTCACTTTGGACTATGTTAGGTCTGGATTGGTTATCGTTTTACCAGGGTACTAGTGATGGTTCGTGACAATGTGTTTCCAAAGTGAGGTGGAAATTCTTATCATGAATTTATTATGCATTGTAAAATTATGATGAGAATTTAGATGTATATTTGATCGAGTTCCTTTACAGATCTCACTACAATGAACCTTATGTCACTAGTGGTGGTTAATAAAAGAAGAATAGCGGATTAGTTCTATAATTTTCCTAGTTTTGATTCAGATAGAGTGAAATCCAAATCATATTTGTTCAATTATTAGATGTATTTCCCTTATCTCTTTGGTTGATTATTTTTATGATGTCTTATTTTTTTACCAATTTTGTGTACCATCATTCCTCTGAGAATATTTGTGAATCATATCCAGGAGATTGATTATTTTTAACCTAAGTGATCGAATCCCCTTGTAGATATGAATTTGGTAGATGTTATTGTGTGTACTGTCTAAGATCAAGGAGAGGTCCCACAACCATTTTCCATTCAGGATCAAGTTATGGAACCATAAATAGTGGTTATCAAGAGTTGTTCTATAGAGATCATTCTCCAGAATCCAGCAATACAAAAAGTCTCAAATTATCCTCAAGATGATTAAGAATGTATGATAATAAAAGGGCATTTTTTTAGTTATTGGACACACTAGAGTAAGTAAAAGTTAGTGGTGACACCTTTTTGATAAAATTTCCAAGAATGATATGCTGGGAAACTATGGTAACAACAAAGAAGCATGAGGTGTTAGAGTGTAAGGGCTTCATTGTTACTTTTACTGAACAGTTCTATGTACATTAAATTCTCATCGACAAGATGATAGAGTTTTTCAAACTAGTGAAGGACGATATGACCATGAAAGTGTAATGAAATCATTTTTACGAGCTTATGTACATTTCATCTGATATTGTAGAGAAAATTAAGATGATGTCTTGAAGGATCTAGTTTAGACATTGTCAATATTTTTGTTCCCAGGTTTTCATACTAAAACTACTTTCTTATGATGATGTGATAGATAGAGAGCTAATGGTTGGAATGCAATTGGTTGGGATGTCCGGATTATAAGGGTTTTCATTCACTCCCAATGGAATCATTTGTTCGTTCAACGGTAAATAGATGTTTGATTAATATAATAGTAGTTTTGGGTAGCATGGACATTATAGAACTCATAATGTACCAAGAAGATGTCATATGAATTTATACTAAGGGGGAATGATAGGACATTCGATGGCAGTTTTCCCTGAGTTACCCAAGGAAATTTGGTTCTTATGGATGTTCAGTGAACAATCACAGATTCTTTGTGAGATGGTATGTGAGTATGATATACTCTATAATACCAAATGTAGGATCAAATGTATAAACATGAGATGCACAAATACAAGAGATGGGGGTGGATTGTACTTATAAAAATTCATTTGGATCATTTAATGATGGTTTTGTTTGACAATGTTAAACAAGATAATTCACCAGACCTCTAAGTTATAATAACATGTTTGATTCCTGAAAAGTACTTCTGAAAATGAACCTAACAAAAGATTACAATAACTAAGATTCCACCTGAAAGCATATAGTATATTATTAAATCAGAGTATAGTTATGAGGATGTATAAGAAAGTTATACTTTACTCATCAACACAAATGTAGCAGAAAATTTGAAACAAAAACAAGTGACAAGTAAGAAATATTTTAACCCAATGAGAAGGGTATCCAACAAACTTGGATAAAGGACCATTGATTTATACTTTCAAGAAAGTGTATCTTATACAAACCAGGTTATGACCTCAATATGAAGATCGGAGTTTGTCTAGCTATTCCCGCAAGCCCTCAACTATCAGGTAGTCAAAACCTCTGTCTTCCTATCCCCGAAATCCATCTATTTTACACAACAACAATCAGAGTCGCACGAATAATGTATGCACGAAGAAAATTTTGAACAACACATTCATACTTTCTACACGAATCTTGAGAGTTTATATAAGCCTCTCTATTTATAAATCACTTCAACAACATGTAAGTACATTTGTTAAAAGTCTAGTTATCATTATCTTTTATATGAGCTCTTATTTATAAGCACAGCTCCAATGGTCAGCTCTCTCCTCCAATGGTCACATTCTTACTTGAATTTAGGAGGGACCTGTACACATGTCACTGAAACAACAGTTAGTTGATAACTGAAAGCAAGACATCATTTTATAATTGAACAAGTGAAAGCTTAACCAAAGACTAACATTCAGAATGTATGTAAATGAATGATTAGAGTCAACCAAAAAATAGAATTTAGAGTCTATAATACCAAGGTGTCAGGATTTGATTTTCTAGGAATTCAGAACCTCAATTCTCTGGAAATCCAGAGTCCGAATTTCAAGGAAATTCGGAGTCTGGATTTAACAGAATATGAATCAATAACTTAAAATGTTTGGAGTCAGAGTTCATGAGAATTTGGTGTCAGAACTCAAAGGAGTTCATAGTCTATATTTAGAGAACTGGGAGTCAGAACATAGAGGAGTTCTTATCCAGAATTAATAATAAGAATTCAGAGTCTGAACTCAGAGAATTTCATATCTCATATTAAGAATTCAGGGTCTGAACTCAGAGAAGATGATATCTAGAATTTTTATTCAGAATTCGGAGTCAGAACACAGAAGGGTTCGTAACCAGAATTCTGATTCAGAATTCAGATTTGGAACATAGAAGAGTTTGTAACCAGAATTCTAATTCAGAATTCGGAGTCAGAACTCTGAAGAGTTTGTAACCATAATTCTGTGAATTAGGATCCTAAAACAGAATGCTTTGATTCTATGTAATTATATGATTCCTAGGAATTGGTTTCAATCTGAGTTTTACACTTAGAAAATTTATGATATGAACAATGAAATCTAGGTAAGGGTAAATTTCCTTGGGTAAGAAAATGTTCCTTGTAGAATTAAAACAAGGGGAAAATGAGATTTTCCTTATGATATGGTGTTTGTGATTTTTAAAATAAGAAGAAATGGTAAAGTTGTAAGGAACCCTTAATGACTTAACAATCTCCCCCTTGAAAGAATGAATGGAAAATTCATAAGGACAACCTTATTGACTCAACAATATCCCCCTTTCTGGAAAGCACAAACATCCTTACTAGAAATAATATATGGACTTAGAAAAACTTTTCTTGACATAGAATATAAAACTTATCTCCATTTTTACATTGGAAATGGTGAATATGACTAACTCCCCCTTAGACTTTGGAACTCTAAGGATTGTATTCTAGATTATATAGTGGGATTTTCATTATCTTGGGTATGGAAATCTTCATAATGAGAAACTCCCCCTTAAATAAACTCCCCCATACTTAGGGATATTTCTTTTATACTTATAAAACTTTTTCATTTTACTCTTTAGAATTTTTTTTCCTTCTCGCCCTTTGTTATTTCAAAAAAGAGGTTGAGGGAATGGAAAAAAAATATGGTACTTGAAATATTAGTATAGACATCCAAAAAATACCAGAAACCAAATTTCATTATGATTGGAAGATTTAGTACAAGGGAAAAAATACAACAATTGATCATATATGAGAGTATTTTGTTTGTTTTTTCCTTGGGAATCATATTTTTCACAATTGTATTCATCTTTTTCTGCTCTTTGTGATCCTCTTTAGCTTTCTTTTCCATGGATGTGATTCTATCCTCTTGTGCATTCAGGGCATCTGCCTGAGCCTTCAAAAAGTCATCTTTCATCACAAACTTTTCCTCCATCTCGGTCAGGTGATCCCTCTCTGATTTCAATCATTGAATGACCTAACTCAACATTCCATTCAAATCTTTGACATCTTGAATCCAAGAATTTTGTACAAGATGTAGATATTCATGAAAGCTGTTTGTAAGATCATTGATTTTGACATCTTTGGTATGAAAATCCTCTTGGACATTTTCTTGAAACTGATCAAGCTCTCCCAAGTATTCATTGATTTTCATCAACCATATAGTCCATTTCCTACAATAGTTTATGTGGGAATCGTAATTGATAAGAAAATTCTTGCGTTTTGCCTCAATATTCACACATCTATCCATCTTTTGATTCATAGTGTGCTGAAGCATCTGACATCTGGAATCAATTGTAGTGAAAATCAGAATGGTATCCACAAGTTTCTTATGGGACTGAACAACAAAATCATGCCCTTAAGATGATGACTCTGAGTTAGGAAATTTGATTGGAGACGGTTCTTCCTCTAACTCTACCAGCTTCCTCTTAGAGGATCCTACAGCTTCCTTCTTTCTCAAAATATCTTTGGTTGGGGTATAAACAATCACTTGTTTACCCTTACTGATTTTCAGATTAGCCTCTTCATCTAGAGATTCATGCTCACTCACAGATATCTGTACAATCTTATCTTCATCAACTTTTTCATTTTCAGATCTAGCTTCAATGTCTTATGGATGTATTAAGTGATCATTGTGACTCTCTTCCTCAGATGGCTTGTTGACTTAATCTTCACACTTCTCGTAATATCTAGTAGTAGAATGTTTTGAAGATCCATCTTGAGATGTCCAGAGTGAAAATTTCTCCAATACACTTTATTTTTCTAGATACTCTTCAACTTGCTTTATCACATTATCAGAGCAACCACTGCTCTCGGCCTCTTGTTATTCTTCTTTAGCTTTCTTCTCTTCCACAGTCTTCTATTGTGGGGTTTCCAGAGTCATAAAACTCTTACCCGGAATCTCAGTTAAAGGTTCCATGAAAAAGTTTTTTAGTAATGGAAATTGTTCAGATGCATCCTTAGTGTCCTTAAAAAGAGATTGGTCATTCTCGGCCTCAGATTTTTTCAACTTTTTATTTTTCTCTTTTTCTCCCCTCTCAAGCTCTTCAGCAGGTGATTCTTTCAAGGCTTAGCTTCAGCAGGATCCAAACCAAACTGTGACTACTCTACTTTTCTATTTTGCACACCCTCCCATAATTTTTCTATGACATAATCTAGGTAAGCTTTCTGTATTTTTTGATTGGAGGTGCGGATTGACATTATTTAGCCTTGGGGGGTTTTGTCTTCTACTTCCACTTCCTTCAACATTATTTTCTTCCCAGACATCATTGAAGGATCAACTTCTTCTGTATTTTTCTGAATGACTTCTGCCTCATCCTCAAGTAGATCATAAAATTCTCTTGTCTCCTTGGAGAATCCAACCTTCATTCTTTTGAGGGTTTCATAACTAATAAGAATCACCTTGAAATTCCTCATCTTGGAACTTTAGGGGATCTTGAAATATTCGAGGCACCAAACTATCAGCTTGGAAAGAAGGGCATGATTCATAATAATCTGAGCTCTCATATTCCCATTCTTGATGTTTTCAATAGTAATGAGGATGTTCTTCATGAGATTCACATTTCATAGGTTTAGATAAAAATCCAATATGTACATTTCACCTTTCTTAAGGGTGTCTTTATCACCCTTCCTCGGTACGATAAGTACTCGAACCAATAATTGTAGATTCTGATTGTTGGTAGATAGATGGGAAATCTTTGCTGTATTTACATCAGTAAAACCAATGACTTCCATAGCCTTCACATTAATGAAACTTCCTTGAATATCCGATAACCTGTGGGAGAAAAATTCGGCTTCACCTTCATATGAGATCCCCACCAATCTCGCAACCTTGGTGAAAGAGAGTTTATATTTCTTGCCATAACTCCGGAAGGAGAATTTTTTCTCTACCTTCTTACTTAAGGAAGAAAACAGATTCATTGAATTCTATGAGAATATCTGAATAGACAACATCCTAGGCTCTTGTCTTAGAAATAGCTACACATTCCCATCCATTGAGCTTGTTTTTCTTGGAAATAAGGGATTCAAACTTGTTGAAGAAGTTTGGTTGTACCAACCTATCCTTGTATATTTTCCACTCTGCAATTGGATTGATAGAAGACATATCTTGAGAAGGAACATCTGCAGACATTCGCACTTGAGATCATCTAAAGAATTCGGAATAGGATTTTATAGAGTGGCAGAGCTTCAACACACACAAGCATGAGAATCGATGTGGGACATCTACCGAGGGTCCCCTTTATATAGGTGTTGGAGTGACCTTTCATCATCAAAATCCAATATAATGGTTGGGAAACCTTTTGATTTGATCTAATGGTTAATATGATAGACACAAGGAAAATTTGAGTAGGATCCGATCTTTTGAGGTCTTTTAAGAAAAAATAGAATTCGAGAATTCAAAACACAAAAGAAAATACCCGTAATGAAATAATGTCAATGAGAATTTAAGAAATAAATCATACCTTTTGGATTCCTAGGAATATTATTCATAATAGGTGATATTCTTCTTTAAGAACTTTGGATTCCAAAAAAACATGAATACAGAAAAAAATATTCACTATAAAAATTTAAAATCTGATAATTTTCATTACGAATATTTCATGTCATAAAATTTTCTTACGAAAATTTCAGATCCAACGATTTCAATTACGAAAATATTTGGTCTGAAAATTTTCATTACGAAAATGTCAGTTCCGAATATTTTCCTTATGAAAATTTTAAAAAACTATAAAAATTTTCATTATGAAAAATTTGAAAAACCAACTACGAAACAAATATGAAGAAGCTTCATTTCGAAAGATATGAAAATGCTTTACTATGAAAAATTTTAATTATGAAAAAAAATTTGAAAAAAAAATCAATAACAGATGTACCCGCCCCTATGAAAATGAGTTTATTATTGAAAATAGATTTCTCTAACATGAAGTTAATCGAAGAAGATTACATTACTATTATCATTCCTAATTTCTGTTTAATGTATTCAAATCTATCGGAGGGTAAATATTTTGTGAACATATCGGCAAATTGATCTTGCGTTCCGATAAATTGATGAATGATATCTCCTTTTTGTGTGTGATCCCTAAGAAAGTGATGCCTAATATCTATGTGCTTTGCACGAGAGTGATGTGTAGGGTATTTACTAAGGAAATTGGAACTTGTGTAATCATAGACAATTTTAGTCTTATTAAAACTCATGCCATAGTCTGTGAGTGTGTGTTGCATCCACAACACATGAGCACAGCAACTTCCAGCTACTACATATTAAGCTCCAGCAGTGGAAAGTGCTACAGAGTGTTTCTTCTTGAAGGACAAATAAACTACTTGATATCCTAAGAAATGTCATGTTCTGGATGTAATCTTTTTATCCATTCTACATCCACAAAATTCACCATATGAAAAATGTTTAAAAAATAATAATTTCCAGAAGTATAAAATAGTATTAAGTCCATGGTTACCATTAAGTAGCGAAAAATTCTATTCACTGCCTTTAAATGGGATTACATAGGATTGGATTGATATCTTGCACAAAAGCATACTGAAAACATTATGTCTGGATGATTAGATGTCAAGTAATGTAAACTTCCTATCATATATTTAAAAGTTGTTTGATCTACTAGTTTCTTAGCTTCATCAAGATCAAGTGTGTTTGAGGTACCAATGGGAGTACTTATACTCTTAGTGTTTTCATATCCATACTTTTTGAGAAGATATTTATTATAATTATGTTGGGTTATATAGATTCTTTCTGGTTTCTGTGAAATTTGGAAACCAAGGAAAAATGATAACTCACCCATCAGACTCATTTCAAAATCAGATTCCATTAGATTCGCAAAGGAATCGGTCAAATATTGATGAGTTGAACCAAATATAATTTCATCAACATAGATATGAACAATTAAAATATATTTCCTAGCTTTCATTACAAAAAGGGTTGGATCTGCATTTCCATTATCATATTTATTTTGAATAAAAAATCATATAAGTCTATCATACTATACTTGAGGGGTTTTTTTAAGTCCATATAATGTTTTGGTAATTCTAAAAACATGATTAGGATATTTTTCATCATCAAAGCAAGGAGGTTTTTCAAGAAAAACTTCCTCTTGAACATAACCCATAAGGAAAACACATTTCACATCCATTTGAAAATGTTTGAAATTGAAGAATACTGCAAAGGCAAGTAAAATATGAATAGATTAAAGTCTATATACTGGAGCATAGGTTTCTTCATAGTATATTCCTTTTGGTTGAATATATCCTTTAGCAACTAATCTAGCATTATTTATAACAATGATTCCATTTTCATTACACATATTTCTAAAGACCTATTTTACTCCAATAACAAATGTTTCCTTAGGTTGTTCATCCATGGTCCAGACTTTATTCTTTTAGAATTAATTTAGTTCATGTTTCATGGATTTAATCCAATCATCATCACCTAAAGCTTCATTAGTGATTTTTGGTTCTAATTGGGAAAGGAATGCTAGATTTTCTACTTCATATCATAAGGATCTTCTAGTACTTACAGGTTGATTGACATCACCAATGATACTATCAATGGGATGATTCTTTAGAAACAACTGATTTGGGTTTTGTAAATATTATTCATCCACATTAGATATGAAATATTCTGGAGTAAATGTTTCAGTAGTATCTTCTTAAAAATTTTCCTTATCAGAAAGATTTTTTATCAATGGTTGATAATGTGTTTTTGAAAACACATCCGAGGATTTCGGTTGGGGTTATTTAAAAACAAAACGACAAGTTTCGTCATATTTGACATGTACTGTCTCTTCAACAGTACAAGTGTATTTCTTGAAAACTCTATATGCCTTAGAATATGTGGAGTAGCATAAGGAAATTCCTTCATCAGATTTTGGTGTGATTTTGTGTAAATTATCTTTATTATTCAGAATAAATACATTGCAACCAAAAACCTTAATGTATGAAAGTATACTTTTTCTACCATTCCATAACTCATAAAGAGTTTTAGTAAGATAAGATCTAATCAAAACTCGATTTATAGTATAACAAGCAGTACTTACAGCTTCATCCCAAAAATATTTGGCAACAGAATACTCAGTCAACATAGTTCATGATATCTCTTGAAGAATCCTATTTATTATATCAACAAAAACATTTTGATGAGGTGTTCTGGGTGTTGAGAAGTTTTGAGTAATACCTTTTCTACTTCAAAATGTTTCAAAATCCAAATTTTGAAACTCTCTTCTATGATCACTATGAATAGTTTCCAATGGAAGGCTTTAATCATTTTTAACATGGGCTCTAAAAATTTTGAAATAAGATAAGGTTTCATATTTCATTGCTAGAAAATAGACCCACGTATATCTAGTGTAATCATCAACCAAAACAAATACATAATACTTTCCCCCAATGCTTCCAGTTTGTGTTGGACCAAAAAAATATATATGCACTAGTAGTAATGAATTTGTTTTCACAAACTAGGCCATGTCTCCATCCAACCCGACGTGTGACCCAGTCCGCGACATGGCCCGAAGGGCGTTCCTGATCCCCACAGACTTTCACAAGTTCATGGGTATAAAAAATAAAACATGGGAACGATTTACCCGAATAAATAAATGTGCAATAATCAGAAAGATGAATAAATTTAAAACTAATGTCAACAACCAAACAAACTCTTAAACTATAGTCAAAATTCAGGTTTACAAATTGACCAAAAAGAAGGGGATGAAAATAAAGGAAAAACAAAAAGAACACTAACTCAGACCTTCGTGCGACATGAAGAGTCGTGTCATCAAGCCACCACCACCAACCTACATGGGGAAACCAACACAACTCGATCCACCAATGTTGTGCAAGATGCCACAACCGGGAATGCAGAAGAAACAAAAAAGACATACACCCAAGGGAGTATGTAGTGTGTAAGCTAAAATCCCAGTAGGATTCCACTTAGAAATGGTTCCATGCATAATTATTAAATGAAAAATATATATGTAGTTTAATGGAATAAAAATAAATAAGTGCTTAAAGAATTTTAATGAAAACTTTGTTTAATGGAATCTTCTCTAAATGGAAGACAACTTAGATTAACACACACACACACACACTCACTCACACACTTTCATGGTAACCCAAATGGCACACCGTGTGTTGACGGTGATCGAAAAGTAAATGAGGAGCACAATACATGGGAGAGGCCCTAAAGATACTAGCAAGAAGTGGGACCCTAGAACCTCATGTTTAGGTGAACAGTATAGGAATCACAACAAAATATGTTCTCATGCACGAGCCACTAGACAGGGAAACACATCGATAACCTAGTGGTGTCCAATCATCATTCCTTGTTAAGTTAGTGTTGTAAGTGTCAATCCAGCTAAGTGAAACTGGGCCGGATCCACTCCTGTATCACTAGAGCACTAGTCCTAGTCTGCCCACCTAGTACCCAGGCTTCCCGTTTGTGCTCAAGAAATTCAAAGTTCATACCACATGTCATAATAATACACTCAAACCCAATAGGACACTACACACGCCAAAACAACCATTTGCGCACACAAAATCCATTTGAAATAATACACCGCTAAAACGTTTTCGAAACATGTTTCACACTAATGACATAATCTAATAAACCACTTAAGATGTTTATAAAATAATAGAAAAAGAGTGTCTCATGTTTTTACACACACAAAAGTAACCATTTATAAATCCAAAACACATTCCAACATCGCACGCACTGAAATACAATATAAAGTGTGACCCTCACCACCAAAAAGGATTGATGAAAAAACCTTACGCCATATGAAAAACAACATTGCATAAACATCATAATTTAACATTCCAAAAATAAAATCATATAAAACGATTTAGAAGAAATATCTTAATATTAACTACTATTCTCAAGAAAAAACAACTTTTACGAACCAACACACCCGATGCCATGTAAAAAAAACACTTCGCACCTCTGACACGACTTGATAAGATAACTGAAAAATTCAAAATTCTCTAATAAATATCTCAGCATAAAACACCAATAATATGAACAATCTACTAAAAATTTTTAGTGAAAATCAATCATCAAATAAAACTCACTTCGCACAACAAAATTTAATTAAAAATATGCGAAACAAAATAAACATTGCAAATTAATTCATCTGATAACAATTATTCGGGGAACCACATACCTCACCATGTTGGAAACCTCATGAGCTTGGTGCGAAACTCCCGCTTCATGCCAAATGCACCACAAACAACACAATTAAACCCTAAAAACAATCAATTTGACCAATTACAACATAAACAAATGAATTTCAAAACAAAACCTAACTACAACACTACAACAATTAAATGGATAAATAAAGAGGGATTGCACCTATGAAGAGGGGTCTGAGAGGTCTGTCGGAGGTCAAAGAGGGCTGATGGAGTTTGCCCGACATCAGAAAACAACAGGGAAGGTCGTCGGTCGGTCGGCCAAATGATGGGAGTGGTGTGAAACCTGCTGGATGAGGGTAAGGGAGGGTCGCCGGTGCGTGGTGGTCTATCAGAAAGAAGGCGGATGTTCTGCGTGCAGGTATCAGGCTGGAAGGAGGAGGGCTCCACCATGAAGTGGACTGAAGTGCATATTACAGGCTTTAAGGAGCATGGGAAAAGGGAGGTGGCCCGTGGGAGATGTGTGCATGGTGAGGAGACTGGAGAGGCTGCGCTGAATGGAAGCCGAAGGGTGAGGCTCATGGGAGGTGCTGAATTGATTCGTCGTCGGAGGATGGAGGGTGCCGCTGGAAGCAAGAGGAAAGATGATGCGAGGAAAGTCGGGGAGAGGAATGCTAGTGCACTGTGAGCTGGAAGGTGGTAGGTGTTGGACGTGTGGGCTGGAGGAGATGGTGTCTGCCGAAGGGAGAAGGGAATCTGGCGGCGCGCTACTATCCGTAGGAGAGGAGGCCACCTGTCCAGCACCTACCAACTTCAAAGACCCAAGGAGATCAACGAATTAACTTTGGACTATGTTAGGTCTGGATTGGTTATCGGTTTACCAGGGTACTAGTTATGGTTCGTGTCAATGTGTTACCAAAGGAAGGTTGAAATTCATATCATGAATTAATTATGCGGTGTAAAATTTTGATGAGAATTTGGATGTATATTTGATTGATTTCCTACAAAGATCTCACAACAATGAACCTTATGTCACTAGTGGTTGTTAGGGGAAGAATAATAGAGGATTATTTCTATTGTTTTCCATGTTTTGATTCAGATAGAGTGAAATCCAAATCATGTTTGTTCTATTTTTTTAGATTTATTTCCATTATTTCTTTGGTTGAGTATTTTAATGATGTATTATTTTTTTACCAATGTTGTGTATCATCATTCCTCTGAGAATATTTGTTAATCATATCGAGGAGATTGATTTTTCTGAACCTATGTGATTGAATCCCCTTGTGGATATGAATTTTGTAGATGTTATTGGGTGTATTATCTAAAATCTAGGAGAGGCCCCACATCAATTTTCTATTCTGGATCCAGTTGTGGAACCATAGATGGTGGTTATCATGAGTTATTCTACAGAGTTCATTCTATAGAATCCAGCACAACTAAAAGTCTCAAATTATCCTCAAGATGATTAAGAATTTATTATAATTAAAAGGAATTTTTTGAGGTATTGGACTCACTGGAGTTTGTAAATGTTAATGGTGACACATTTTTGATAAAATTTCCATGAAAGATATGGTGGGAAACTATGGTAACAACAAAGAATCATGATGTATTAGAGTGGAAGGGCTTCATTGTTCCTTTCACTAAACAGTTCTATCTACATTAGATTCTCATGGACAAGATGATAGAGTTTTTCAAACTAGAGAAAGATGATATGACCATGAAAGTGTAATGAAATCATTTTTACGAGCTTATGTACTTTTCATCTGATATTGTATAGAAAATGAAGATGATGTCTTAAAGGATCGAGTTTGGACATTGTCAATATATGTTTTCTCAGGTTTTCATGATCAAACTACATTCTTATGATGATGTGATGGATAAAGAGCTAATGGTTGAAATGTAATTGGTTGGGAAGTCCGGCTTATAAGGGGTTTCTTTCACTCCCAATAGAATCATTGGTTCCTTCAATGGAAAATAGATGTTTTATTATTCAAAAAGTAGTTTTGGGTAGCAAGGCCATTATAGAACTCATAATTTACCAAGGAGATGTCATATGAATTTATACTAAGGGGGAATGATAGGACATTCGAGGAAAGTTTTCCCTGAGTTACCCAGGTAAATTTGGTTCTTATGGATGTTCAGTGAACAATCAAATATTCTTTGTGAGATGGTATGTGAGTATAATATTATCTATAATACCAAATGTAGGATCGAATGTATAAACAAGAGATGCACAAATAAAAGAGGGGGGTGGTGGATTGTACTTATAAAAATTCCATTGTAACTTTTAATGATGGTTATGCTTAACAAGGTTAATCAAGATAATTCTCTAGATCTTTAATTTATAATAACATGGTTGATTCCTAAAAAGTAATTCCAAAAATGAACCTTAACAAAAGTTTACAACAACTAAGATTCTACCTAAATGAATATAGAATCTAACTAAATCAGAGTATAGGTATGAAGAAGTATATGAAATTTATACTTTACTCAACAACACAAATGCAGCGGAAAATTTGAAACAAAAACAAGTAACAAGTAAGAATTCTTTTAACCCAAAGAGAAGGGTATCCAACAACCTTGGATAAAGGATCCTTGATTTATACTTTCAAGAAAGTATGTATTAAACACTCCAGGGTAAGCCCTCAATAAGAATATCGGAGTTTGTCTTGCTATCCCTGCAAGTCCTCAACTATCAGGTCGTCGACACCTCTGTCTTCCTATCCCCGGAAGCCCACAAATTTACACAGCAACAATCAGAGTCGCACGTAGAAAGTATGCATGAAGCAAAGTTTTAACAAGCCATTCATACTTTCTACACGAAGCATGAGAGTTTATAAGAGCCTCTCTCTTTATAAATCACTTAAAAACACATAATCACATATGTTAAAATTCTAGTTATCAATCTATTTCAAATGAGATCTTATTTATAAGCACAACTCCAACGGTCAGCTCCCTCCTCCAATGGTCACATTCTAATTTTATTTTGGAGGGACCTGTACACGTGTCACTCAAACAATAGTTAGTTGATAACCGAAAGCAAGACATCATTTTATAATAGAACAAGTGAAAGTATAACCACAGATTAACATTTGGAATGTATGTAAATGAATGTTCAGAGTCAACCAAAAAAAAAGAATTTGGATTCTATAATACCAAGGTGTTTGGATTCTATTTTCTAGGAATTCAGAACCTGAATTTTATGGAAATACAGAGTCTGAATTTCAAGGAAATTTGAAGTCTAGATTTAACAGAATTCAAAATCAGAACATAAAAATTTCGTAGTTAGAGTTCATGAAAATTTGGTGTCAGAACTCATAGGAGTTTGGAGTCTATATTTTGAGAACTCGGAGCCGGAACATAGAGAAGTTCTTATCTAGAATTCGTAATAAGAATTTGGAGTCTGAACTCAGAGAAGTTTGTATCTCATATTCAGAATTCGAGGTCTGAACTTAGAGAAGATCATATATATATAATTTGTATTCAGAATTAGGAGTCAGAACACAGAAGAGTTTGTAACTAGAATTCTGATTCATAATTCAGAGTCGGAACACAGAAGGGTTTGTAACCAGAATTCTAATTCAGAATTCGAAGTCAGAACTCCAAATAGTTCGTAACCATAATTCTTATAATTCAGATCCTAAAATAGAATGCTTTGATTCTTTGTAATTATATGATTCTGAGGAATTGGTTTTGATCTGAGTTTTACACGTAGAAAATTTATGATATGAACAATGAAATATAGGTGAGGGTAAATTTCCTTGGGTAAGAAAATTTTCCTTGTAGAAGTAAAACAAGGGGTAAAATGAGATTTTCCTTATGATAAGGTGTTTGTAATTTTTAAAACAAGAAGAAATGGTAAAGTCATAAGGAACCCTTGATGACTTAACAATCTCCCCCTTGAATGAAAGAATGGAAAAGTCATAAGGAAAACCTTATTGACTCAACAATATCCCCCTTTTTGGAAAGCACAAACATCCTTACTAGAAATAATATATGGACTTAGAAAAACTTTTCTAGACATAGAATATAAAACATATATCCATTTTTACATTGGAAATGGTGAATATGACTAACTCCCCCTTAGACTTTGGAACTCTAAGGACTGTATTCTAGATTTACATAATGGGATTTTCCTTATCTTGGGTATGGAAATCTTCATAATGAGAAAATCCCCCTTAAATAAACTCCCCCTTACTTAGGGATATTTCATTTATACTTATAAATCTTTTTCATTTTCCTCTTTAGAATTTTTTTTCCTTCTCGCCCTTTCTGATTTCCAAAAATAGTTTTAGGGAATAGAAAAAAATATGTTACCTGAAATATTAGTATAGACATCCAAACAATACCAGCAACCAAATTTAATTACGAATGGATGAATTAATACATGGGAAAAAATACAACAATGGATCATGTTTGAGTCTATTATCTTTGTTTCTCCATGGGCATCGGCTTCTTCACAAATGTATTCATCTTTATCAGCTCTTTGTGATCCTCCTTAGCTTGCTTTTCCATTGATGTGACTCTATCCTCTTGTGCCTTCAGGGCTTCTGCCTAAGCCTTCATAAAGCCCTCTTTCTTCAAAATCTTTTCCTCCATCACGGCCAGGTGATCCCTATCTGATTTCAAACCGTGAATTACCTAACTCAACTTTCCATTCATATCTTTGACATATTGAATTCAGGAATTTTGTACAATATTTAGCTTTTCATGAATGTTGTTTGTAAGAACCTTGATTTTGACATCCTTGGTATTAAAATCCGCTTGGATATTTTCTTGAAACTGATCAAGCTCTCCCAATTATTCATTGATTTTCTTCAACCATAGAGTCAATTGTTTACAATATTTTATGTGGGCCTCATAATTGATAAGAATATTCTTGTGTTCTGCCTCAATATTCACACATCTATCCATCTTCTAATTCTATAGTGTGCTGAATCATATGGAATCTGGAATTAATTGTAGGGAATATCAGAATGGTATCCACAATTTTCTTATGGGAATTAACAACAAAATCATGCCCTAAAGATGATGACACTGAATCACGAAATTTGATTGAAGATGGTTCTACTTCTAACTCTATCAGCATCCACATAGAGGATCCTCCAGCATCCATATTTTTCAAAATTTCTTTGCTTGGGGTATCAACAAACACTTGTTTACCCTTACTGATTTTCAGATTAGCCTCTTCATCTGGAGATTCATGCTCAGTCACAGATATCTGTACAATCTTATCTTTATCAAATTTTTCTTTCTCAGAACCAAAGTCAATGTCTTCTGGATGTATGAAGTCATGATTGTGACTCTCTTCCACAGATGGCTTATTGACTTAATCGTCACACTACTCATAATCTCTAGGAGTAGAAAGTTTAGAAGATCCGGCATGAGACGTCCAGAGTGAAAATTTCTCAGATGCACTTTCTTTTTCCTGATACTCTTCAAATTTCTTAATCACATCATCAGACCAACCACTGCTCTCGGCTTCTTGTACTTCTTATACAGCTTTATTCTCTTCCATAGTCTTCTCTTGTGGGTTTTCCGCATTCATAAAAACCTTACCCAGAGTCTCAGGTAAAGGTTCCATGAAAAAGGTTTTTAGTACTGGAAATTGTTCGGATGCAAGCTCAGTGGCTATCAAAAGATATTGGACATTATCGGCCTAAGATGTTTTCATCTTTTTCTTTTTCTCTATTGCTTGCCTCTCAAGCTCTTCAGTAGGTGATTATTTCAAGGCCTTAGCCTCAATAGGATCAAAACTAAACTGTGACTACCCTAGTTTTCTATTTTGCACACCATCCCTCCATTTTTCAACAACTTCATCAGGGTAAGATTTCAGTATTTTTAGTTTGGAGGTGTTGATGGACATTATTTAGCCTTGGGTGTTTTGTCTTTTACTTCCACTTCCTTCAAAATTATTTTCTTCCAAGACTTCTTTGAAGGATCAACTTCTTCTGTATTTTTTGGAATGGCTTCTGCATCATCCTAATGCAGATCATAAAATTCTCTTGTCTCCTTGGAGAATCCAACCATCATTCTTTTAAGGGTGTCATAACTAATAAGAATCACCTTGAAATTCCTCATCTAGGAACTGTAGGGGATCTTGAAATATTCGAGGCACGAAACTATCATCTTGGAAAGAAGGGAAAGATTCATAATAATCCGAGCTCTCAGATTCCCATTCTTGATGTTTTTATCGTAATGAGAATGTGCTTCATGAGATTAACCTTTCTTAGTTTTAGAAAAAAATCCAATATTTACATGTCACCTTTCTTAAGGGTGTCCTTATCACCCTTCCTCAGTACGATAAATCCTTGAACCCTAAATTGTAGAATCTGATTGTTGGTAGATAGATGGGAAATCGTTGCAATATTTACATCAGTAACACCAAGTCATTCCATAGCCTTCACATTAATGAAACTTCCTTGAATATCCGACAACTTGTGGGAGAAAAAATCGTCTTCTCCTTTATATGAGAGCCCCACAAAGCTCGCAACCTTGGTGTAAGAGAGTTTATATTTCTTGCCATAACTCTAGAAGGAGAATATTTTTCTACCTTCTTCCTCAAAGAAGAAAAATGATTCATATAATTCAATGAGAAGATCCGAATAGACAACATCCTAGGCTCCTATCTTAGAAATATCTACACATTCCCATCCATTGAGCTTTTTGTTCTTAGAAATAATGGATTCAAACTTGTTGAAGAAGTTTGGGTGTACCAACCTCTCCTTGTATATTTTGCACTTGAGAACATCTAAAGAATTTGGAATAGGATTTTGTAGAGAGGCAGAGCTTCAACACGCACAAGCTTGAGAATCGATGTGGGAAAAATACCAGGAGTCCCCTTTATATAGGTGTTGGAGTGACCTTTCATCATCCAAATCTAATCTAACGATTAGGAAACCTTTTGATTTGATCTAACAGTTGATATGATAGATGCAAGGAAAATTTTAGTAGGATCCGATCTTCTGTGGTTTTTTAAGAAAAAATAGAATCCTAGAATTCCAAACAAAAAAGAAAATACCCGAAATGAAATAATGACTATGATAATTTAAGAAAGAAATAATACCTTTTGGATTCTTAGGAAAATGATTTGTAATAGGTGATATTCTTCTTGACGAACATTGGATTCCAAAAAAACATGAATGCGGAAAAAAATCTTCACTATGAAAATTTAAATTCTAATAATTTCCATTATGAATATTTGATGTGCTAAAATTTTCATTACGAAAATTTCAGGTCCAATGATTTCCATTAAGAAAATTTCAGGTCTGAAAATTTTCATTACGACAATTTCAGTTCCAAATATTTTCATTATGAAAATTTTGAAAAACTAACTATGAAAATTTTCATTATAAAAAATTAGAAAAACCAACTACGAATTAAAATATGAAGAATCTCAATTATGAAAGATATGAAAAAGATTTACTATGAAAATTTTTAATTACAAAAAAAATTTGAAAAAAAAATCAATAACAGATGTACCCCCCTATGAAAAGGAGTTTTTTACTGTAAAAAGATTGGTTTAACATGAAGTTAATAAAGGGATTACCTTACTATTATCATTCCTAACATCTGTTTAATGTATTAAAATCTATCAGAGGGTAAATATTTTGTGAAAATATCAGCAAGCTGATCTTGTGTTCTAATAAATTAAAGAATGATATCTCATTTTTTGTGTGTGATCCCAAAGAAAGTGATGCCTAATAACTATGTGCTTTGCACGAAAGTTATGTGTAGGGTTTTTACTAAGGGAAATGGAAATGTGTTATTGCAGAAAATTTGAGTCATATTAATACTCAAGCCATAGTCTGTGAGTGTGTGTTTCATCCACAACACTCGAGCACAACAACTTGCAGCTACTACATATTCAGCTCCAGTAGTGGACAGTGCTACAGAGTATTGCTTCTTGCAGGACAAATAATCTAATGAATCTCCTAAGAAATGTCATGTTCTGGATGTAATCTTTCTATCCATTCTACATCCACCAAAGTCCGTATCTAAAAAATGTTAAAAAAAAATCATTTCCAGATGTATAAAATTGTCCTAAGTCCGTGGTTCCTTTTAAGTAGTGAAAATTTATCTTCACTACCTTTAAATGGAATTCCTTAGGATTGGATTGATATTTTTCACATAAGAATATTGAAAACATTAAGTCTGGACGACTAGCTGTCATGTAAAGTGAAATTCCTATCATACCTCTAAAAGTTATTTAATCTACTAGTTTATCAGCTTCATCAAGATCAAGTCTGTTTGAGGTACCAATGGGAGTACGTATACTCTTAGTGTTGTCATATCCATACTTTTTGAGAAGATATATATTATAATTATGTTGGGTTATATATATTCTTTCTGGTTTTTGAGAAATCTGAAAACCAAGGAAAAATTTTAACTCACCCATCATACTCATTTCAAAATCATATTTCATTAGATTCACAAAAAAATTAGTAAAATATTACTGAGTTAAACCAAATATCATTTCAACAACATAGATTTGAACAATTAAATATATTTCTTGTCTTTCATTATAAAAATGTATGGATCTGCATTTCCCTTAACATAGTTATTTTGATGAAAAAATCATGTAAGTCTATCATACTATACTTAATAGGCTTGTTTAAGTGCATATAATGTTTTGGTATGTCTAAAAACATGATCAGGATGTTTTTCATCTTCAAAGCTAGGAGGTTTTTCAACAAAAACATCCTCTTGAACATAAACAATAAAGGAAACACATTTCACATCCATTTGAAAATGTTTGAAATTGAAGAATGCTACAAAGGCAAGAATAATACAATTAGATTCAAGTCTATCTACTAGAGCATAGTTTTCTTCGTAGTATATTCCTTCTGGTTGAATATATATTTTAGCAACTAATCTAGTATTATTTTTTATAATGATTCCATTTTGATCACAAATATTTCTGAAGACCCATTTTACTCCAATAACAAAAGTTTCCTTAGGTGTTTCAACCAAGGTCCAGACTTTTTCTATTAGAATTCATTTAGTTCATATTGCACGGATATAATCCAATCACCTTCACCTAAACCTTCATCACTGATTTTTGGTTCTAATTGGGAATGAAATGCTATATTTTGTACTTCATATCATAAGAAACCTCTAGTCCTCACAGGTTGATTGACATCACCAATGATACAATCAATGGGATGATACTTTAGAAACAACTGATTTGGGTTTTGTAAATCTTATTCATCAACATTGGGTATGAAATCTTCTGGGTAAATGTTTCCGTATTATCTTCTTGAAAATTTTCATTATCCGAAAGATTTTTTATCAATGGTTGATAATGAGTTTTTGAAAACACATCCGAGGATGTAGGTTGGGGTTGTTTAAAAATAAAAGGATCAGTTTCATCAGATTTGACATGTATTGTCTCTTCAACAGCATAAGTGTTTTTCTTGAAAACTCTATATGCCTTAGAAGTTGTGGAGTAGCCTAAGAAAATTCCTTCATCATATCTTGGTGCAATTTTTTGTAAATTATCTTTATTATTCAGAATAAATACTTTGCAACCAAAAACATTAATGTAGGAAAGTATACTTTTTCTACCATTCCATAACTCATAATGAGTTTTTTTAAGAATATATCTAATCAAAACTCGATTTATAGTATAACAAGATGTACTTACACCTTCATCCCAAAAATATCTGGCTACAGAATAATCAATCAACATAGTTCTTGATATCTCTTGAAGATTTATATTTGTTCTTTCAACAAAATCATTTTGTTGAGGTGTTCTGGGTGCTGAGAATTTGTGAGTAATAGCTTTTCTACTATAAAAAGTTTCAAAATACAAATTTTGAAATTCTCCTCCATGATCACTCTGAATAGTTTCCAATGGAAGGCTTTTAAATTTTTTAACATGGGCTCTAGAAATTTTGAAATAAGATAAGAATTAAGATTTCATTGCTATAAAATAGACCCTTGTATATCTAGTGTAATAATCAACCAAATCAAATACATAATACTTTCCCCCAATGCTTCCAGTTTGTGTTGGACCAAGAAAAAATATATTCACTAGTTGTAATGTATCAGTTGTCACGAACCAGGCCAGGTCTCCATCCAACCCGGCGCCTGACCCAGTCCACGACATGGCCTGAAGGGAGTTCTTGATCCCCATGGGCTGGAACAAGTGCCCGTGTATGAAAAAATAAACATGAGAATGATTTACCCGAATAAATAAACATGAAACAATCAGAAAGATGAATAAATTAAAAAGTAATGTCAACAACCAAACACACCCATAAACTAGGGTAAAAATTCATGTTTACAACTCAACCTAATAGAAGGGGATGAAAATAAAGGGAAGACAATAAAACACTAACTCAGACCTTCGTGTGACATGAAGAGCTGTGTCCTCAAGCCACCACCACCAACATGCATGGGGAAACCAACACAACTCGATCCACCAATGTTGTGCATGATGCCACAACCTGGAATGTAGAAGAAACAGATACTACATACACCCAAGGGTGTATGTAGGGTGTAAGATAAAAGCCCAGTAGGATGCCATCGAGAAAAGGTTCCATTCATAATTACTAAATGAAAAATACATATGCAGTTTTATGGAATAAAAATAATTAAGTGCTTAAATAATTTCAATGAGAACAGTTTTTAAGGGAAACTACTCTAAATGGAAAACAACTTAGATTAACACACACACACACACACACACACACTTTCTTGGTAACCCTAATGTCACACCATGTGGCGAAGGTGAGAGAAAAGAAAAAGATGAGCACAATAAATGGGAGAGGCCCTAAAGATACTAGTGAGAAGTGGGACCCTAGAACCTCATGTCTAGGTGAACAGTATAGGAATCACAAAAAAATATGTTCTTGTGTGCTAGCCACTAGACAGGGCAACACATCCATAACCTAGTGGTCTCCGATCATCATCCAATGTTAAGTTAGTGTTGTAAGAGTCAATCCAGCTAAGTGAAACTGGGCCGAAGCAACTCACGTATCACTAGCGCACTAGTCCTAGTCTGCCCACCTAGTACCCAGGCTTCTTGTTTGTGCTCAAGTAATTCAAAGTTCATACCACATTTCATAATTATACATTCAAACCCAATAGGACACTACAAACGCCAAAACAACCATTTGTACACACAAAATCCATTTGAAATAATACACTGCTAAAATTCTTTCCAAACACGTTTCACACTACTGACATAATCTAATAAACAACTTATGAAGTTTATAAAACAACAACAAAAGAGTGTCACATGGTTTTACACACACAAATTTAACCATTTAAAAATCCAAAACACATTCCAACATCGCACGCACTCAAATACAATATAAAGTGTGACCCGCACCACTAAAAAGGATTGATGGAAAACCCTTATTCCATATGAAAAACACCATTGCATAAACCACATAATTTAACATGCCAAAAAAAAGATTATAAAACAATTTCGAAGAAATCACTTATCTTTAACTACTATGTTCAAGAAAAAACTTCTTTTATTAACCAACACACCCGACGCCATGTCAAAAAAAATAGTTCGCACCACTGACATGACTTAATAAGATAACTGTAAAAATCAAAAGTCACTAATAAAGTTCCCAACAGAAAACACCCAATAATATGAACAATCTACTAAAAAATTTTAGTGAAAATCAAACATCAAATAAAACTCACTTCACACAACAAAAAATAATTAAAAATATGAAAAACAAAATAAACATTCCAAATTAATTCATCAAATAATAATTAGATGGGGAACCACCTACCTCGGCATGTAGGAAACCTTGTGAGCTTGGTGAGAAACTCCCGCCGCATGCCAAACGCACCACAAACATCACAATTAAACCATAAAACAAACAATTCGACCAATTACACCATAAACAAATGAATTTCAAACCAAAACCTAACTGCAACACCACGAAAATTAAATGGATGAATAACGAGGGATTGCACCTACGTAGAGGGGTCTGAGAGGTCTGTTGGAGGTCAACGAGGGCTACCAGAGTTTTCCTGACATCGGAAGACAATGGGGAAGGTCATTGGTCGATCGACCAAATGATGGGAGTGGTGTGAATCCTACTGGATGAGGGTAAGGGAGGGTCGCCGGTGCGTGGCAGTCTTCCTGAAAGAATGCGGAAGTTCTGCATGCAGGTATCCGGATGGAAGGAGGAGGGTGCGGCCTTGGAGTGGACTGAAGGGCAGAGTGCAGGTAGGAAGGAGCAGGGGAAAAGGGAGGCGACACGTGAGAGATGTGTGCATGGTGAGGAGGCTGGGGAGGCTACTTCGAATGGTAGCAGGAGGGTGAGGCTCAAGGGAGGTGCCGAATTGGTTCATCGTCGGAGGATGGAGGGCGCCGCTGGAAGTAAGAGGGAAGCTGGTGCGAGGAAAGTCGGGGAGATGCATGCTAGTGTGCGGTGAGCTGGAAGGTGGTAGGTGTTGGATGGGTGGGCTGGAGGAGACGGTGTCGGCCGAAGGGAGTAGGGAATCTGGCGGTGTGCTGCTGTCCGTAGGAGAGGAGGCGAGGTGGGTCGAACCGCCTGAGATCAAGATAAACAAGGTGGCTCGCTAGGGTTTAGGGGAGAGGTGTGGCACGATGGGAGAAAAAAAGGGGGGGCAAAGTAGACAAATGAAAAAAATCGGGAAGGGGGGGGGGCTTGCGCAACAGGGGATATAGAGAGGGTGAGGAAGAGGGATAAAAAAAGATAAAGAATAAAAAGAAAATATAAAAGAGAATAATGTGAAAATAGAAAATAAAAAATAAAAAGGAGATAATATGGAAAATAAAAACCCAAATAAATAATAATGAATTTGTCACTATAAATAAAACAATACAACCAACCATAAAAATAACAATTTTATAAATTAATGCTAGGCACCGTGCAAGTTTGCGTGCACATTCACGTGCATGGTCGCGGGACCATATAATAACAAATTAAGTAATATAACATTATTTTATTAAGGATGGAATTCAAGCATGGTCACGTGCATGGCCAAACATACGTATAAAATCCATTTTTTTAAAACCTCGTTCAAACTTAAGACCAAAAGCAATACCAAAAAAATAATTAAATTAAAATAAATGGTTGGTTGGGGTGTGAGAATTCTCCGCACCATGACACTTTATGCCCCTAGAAAGTCTCAGAAGACTAGGTCAACAAAGGGTTCCAAGCTAGACAATGAAGAAACCTAAAACAAAACCTCAATCACATGAAGAACGGGCATTCAAAACACCCATGACCTAAAACATAAAAGAACAAAAAGCATGAACCACTATGAAAAATAGCCAATATCAAGGAACTCACCTCCAAACACAACAACAACATGGAACACCCCGACCCATAACTTAGTGATCGCCATGGATTCTCTAGATCTCCAAGAACAAACTTTTAGAAACCAACTATCTGAGCTAACCAAATAGCATGGTCGAGGTCGGGGGTAGAAGAAGCAATGGGTTCCTCCACCAAGAGAAATTTGAAAATAGAGTCTTCCATAAGCTCATCCTATGGTGGTCTCCACACCATATTTGGGTCCTCTTCAAACATTGGATCTTCAAACCAAAACAACTCACAACTCATAGAACCTCTAACACTAGCATGACCCTCAAAGCCCCCTATGTTCAAAAAACACAAAAGGGGACAGTGGTGAGACCCGCACAAGGTCTCCCCACCATTTTAAAATTTCTTAACCCCATGAAACTAACACGGGCATTCCTAGTTTACATTAAGAAATACTGACTGAACCCTTCATCGCAAACCCACCACATGGGCCGACACGCACTGATTATTCCTACAGTGGACAACTCTCTGCCACATGATATTGCTTTGATTGCAGAAACCCCTAACTAGGATTCAAACCAGACAGGCGCATATCAATTCCACAAGACATTAGCATCTCTGACAATAAAAAGTTTCACGGAGCACACCCACTAGCTTTACATGAATATAGATTTTCCGATCCTCTTTAAGGCCCAAGAGAAACTACTCTAAAAAAAGACCATGACAAGTAGACCAGGGCTCCATGACCCTCACAACAAGAATGACACCTTTAGAGAGTGTACTACACTCAGTAAATATAATCTTTCCCCCTCCCATCACTGCGAACTGAAGTCGGATCAAGCCTATCCCATGTCAGACGAGTTTTGACTGCACACAATCTTCAACCTGAGACCTATGGATTGGGCCATGATGTCTGAAGCATCTACAGCCTCGTAGTCATAAGCTGATGACCCCTGACTTGATCTTCCTTTGCTAAAAAAGAAACCTTCATACTTCTCTACATGTCCCAAATGACAACTCTGCAAAAATAACAACTGAGAATTAATGAAAATGACATAGAGTGTTCGACTGACCATACTAGAGGTAAGAGATTGAGTGGTATGTAAAATGTGCTACACAAACTGAAGGAAGGAGAACTCCAAGAACAATTCCTATTAGTTCACTCTCCTCATTGGATGAGGAACATTCAATTTCCACAGTATGAATATGACCAACAACTGTTACGAGTTTTAAACTCATCGTTCCACACAACCTCTGGGGGACAAGAAACCAGCTCATCAGAAAGGTCAACATACCTCCTTCACCCTCTGTCAACTGGTCAAGCACCACAAGATCCACCACTTTCCTTTTCCTTCACTTAGGTACAACCGTGGAAGGAGACTAGTCTTGGGGGTTTCTCACGACGTTGATATTCCCAATGAAAATGAAACAATCATAGTTTGCTCGTTTTGTCTCTCTCCTCCAAACATACTTGAGACAAAATACACATACACAGCATCTAGAGTTACTCCAAAACTAGAGACACTTCCAACTTTCCCAAAGAACTCAACGACATCCATCTGACACCGACGTCTATGAACAGCCGACATAACCGAGCAGAACCAAACTCTAACACACCACTGGGAGTCTGGGCAGAGCCAAGAACTGAAAGACTTGCTGGAAATCCATGGAACGTTTTTAGTGGCATATCGCAAACAAGAAACACAAAACAGCCTTCCACAAATCCAAACACATCACTAAATATACATCAACATTCCAAAAACATATCCATAAATTCCAATTTAAAACATCAATTCATTCTCAAAGAAAAACACTCACTTGAAAAACCAAGCACTGCACAACAAGACCAAAATCTATTTTGAAAATCTATCTTTACACTAAATGCAATGTCATTTTTTTCATTTTCAAAACCATTTGCACAAAAAACCCCATTTAAGAAAAAGGACCAATTCCTATGAAACAATAAGTAACCTAGGAAATCAATCAACCACCATTGATATTCCATGGTGCCTCGCAAAAATGAATTTTTTTGCTACTCAGGAACCCGTCCACACGATTCACAAAATATCCATTAATCAAGTCCACACGCATATTCAAGAGCCTATAGGAATAACACTTTAAAGAAACAAGGTTACTCCGCTTTCAAATCAAAACATTCTCAATATCTGAAAATTCTCTATTTTCAAAACCATTTTAAAAATTCAAGACATATTTTAAAAATGCTTCCCATTTCAAATATAACTCACTTCAATTTAAAATAACCCAAATATTTTTTTTAGAGATTCATCTTTGAAAAATCAATGCTGAATTCCAAAAACAAAGTCTAAGAGAAAAGCACCCCAAAAATCATGTCAAACACACACCAAAATAAAATAAGAGCAGCTCTAATGTCTGCTTCCATTTTTAAAGGAAAACAATTTCGCGCCAATCCCAAAATTGAAGCAAGACATCACACCAACCACTAGGAGTGTCGAACCGTACTCTCGGGCATCACATGGGTCTCTAAACCATGTGAGACCGTGCGCAATACCGGTTTTCTCCTACTGTCATCCCCCATCCACAAAGAGCAAGGCAAAAACATAAATCCTGAACTACCCCTGGTTACTCGAGGATCGGAACGAGCAAGAGTTTGCAACGCTCTTCTTGCACCTACCACTCGAGTACCGACAATCCTATCATTGATCAACCTGACATCCCAAAAAACAAGAACAAAACCACATTTGATACCATTTTGTCACGAACCACGTCGGTTTGCCATCCAACATGGCACCCAACCCAGTTCGTGACATGGCCCGAAGGGCGTTCCCGATCCCCACGGGCTGGCACAGGTTCCAGGGTATCAAAAATAAAACATGGGAACGATTTACCTGAATAAATAAACATGAAACAATCAGAAAGATGAATAAATTTAAAACTAATGTCAACAACCAAAAACGCCCTTAATCTAGGGCCAAAATTCATGTTTACAACTCGTCCTAAAAGAAGGGGATGAAAATAAATGAAAAAAAACACACTAACTCAGACCTCCGTGAGACATGAAGAGTCGCATCCTCAAGCCACCACCACCAACTGGCATGGGGAAACCAACAAAACTCGATCCACCAATGCTATTCATGATGCCACAACTTGGAATGCAGAAGAAACAGAATCTATATACACCCAAGGGTGTATATAGGGTGTAAGCTAAAATCCAAGTAGGATTCCACCGAGAAAAGGTTCCACTTAAATTTTTAAATGACAAATACATATGCAGTTTAATGGAATAAAAATAAAAAATTGCTTAATGAATTTTAATGAAATTAGTTTTTATGTGAAACTACTCTAAATTGAAAAAAACATAGTTTAAGAGACACACACACACACACAGACACACACTCACACAAACACACTTTCTTGGTAACCCCAATGTCACACCGTGTGCTGAAGGTGAGTGAAAAGAAAAATAGGAGCACAATACATGGGAGAGGCCCTAAAGATACTAGAGAGAAGAAGGACCCTAGAACCTTGTGTCTTTGTGAACAGTATCTGAATCACAATAAAATCTGTTCTCATGCACGAGCCACTAGATAGGGCAACACATCCATAACCTAGTGTTATCCCATCATCATCCAATGTTTAGTAAGTGTTGTAAGCGTCAATCCAGCTATGTGAAACTGGGCCGGAGCGACTCCCGTATCACTAGCGCACTAGTCCTAGTCCGCCCACCTAGTATCCAAGCTTCCTGTTTGTAATCAAGTAATTAAAACTTCATACCACATGACATAATCATACACACAAACCCAATAAGAAACTACATGTGCCAAAACAACTAGTTTCACACACAAAATCCATTTGAAATAATACACCACTAAAAAATTTCCAAACATGTTTCACACTACTGATATAATCTAATAAACCACTTAAGAAGTTTATAAAACAATAGCAAAAGGGTGTCTCATGGTTTTACACACACAAAAGAAACCATTTATAAGTCCAAAAACCATTACAACTTCGCACACACTCAAATACAATATATGGTGTGACCCGCACCACCAAAAAGGATTGATGGAAAACCCATACGCCATATGAAAACCACCATTTCATAAACCACATAATTTAGCATGCCAAAAATAAAAGCATATAAAACAATTTAAAAGAAATCGCTTAACGTTAACCACTAAGCTCAAGAAAAAACATCTTTTACGACCCAAAGCACCCGATGCCATGTTGAAAAATAGTTCACAACACTTACACGTCTTAATAAGATAACCGCACAATTCAAATGTCACTAATAAAGTTCTCAGCAGAAAACACCCATTAATATGAACAATCTACTAAACAATTTCATTGCAAATCAAAAAAAAATAAAACTCACTTCACCCAAAAAAAAATTAATTAAAAATATGCAAAACAAAATAATCCATTCAAATTAATTCATCAGATAACAATTAGATGGGGAACCACCTACCTCGGTATGTAGGAAACCTCGTGATCATGGTGCGAAAGTCCCTCGGCATGCCAAACGCACAACAAACAACACAATTAACCCCTAAAAACAAACAATTGGACCAATTACTCCATAAAAAATTTAATTTCAATCCAAAACCTAACTGCAACACCACAAAAATTAAAAGGATGAATAAAGAGGGATTTCACTTTTGGAGAGTGGTCTGAGAGGTCTATCGGAGGTCGATGAGGGCTGCAGGAGTTTGCCCGACAATGGAAAACAACAGAGAAGGTCATAAGTCGGTTGTCCAAATGATGGATGTTGTGTGAAACTTGCTAGATGAGGGTCAGGTAGGGTCGTCGGAGTGTGGTGGTCTCCCGGAAGGAAGGCGGAAGTTCTGCGCACAGGTATCCGGTAGGAAGGAGGAGGGCACATTGATGGAGCGGATTGAAGGGTAGAGTGCAGGCTGGAAGGAGTAGGGGAAAAGGGAGGCGACATGTGGGAGATGTGTGCACGCTAAAGAGGCCGGAGAGGCTATGCCGAACGGAAGCAGGAGGGTGTGGATCTTGGGAGGTGCCGATCTGGTTCGTCGAAGGATGGAGGGTGCCATTGGATGCAAGAGGGAAGCTGGTGTTGGGAAAGTCGGGGAGAGGCATGCTGGTGTGCGGAAAGTCGGAAGGTGGTAGGTGCTGGATGGGCGGGTTGGAGGAGACGGTGTCGGCCGAAGGGAGCAGGGAATCCTACGGCGCGCTGTTGTCCGTAGGAGAGGTGGCCAGATGGGGTGACCCACACGGGAGCAAGAAAAAAAGGTGGTGCGCTAGGGTTGAGGGGAGAGGTCTGGCGCGACGAGGGAAAAAGGGGGCGAAGGAGAAAAATGAAAAAATCGGGAAGGGGGGGAGGCCTTGCGCGACAGGGGAGATAGAGTGGGTGAGGAAGAGGGATAAAAAAAGATAAAAAATAAAAATAAAAGAAAAAAGAGAATAATGAGAAAATAGAAAATAAAAAATAAAAAGAAAATAATATGATAAATAAAAACCCCAATAAATAATAATGAATTTTTAACTATAAATAAAATAATACAACCAACCATAAAAATAAAAAATTTATAAATTAAGGCCAGACACCGTGAATGTTCACACGCACAGTCGCATGCACGGTCGCATGCCCATATAATAACAAATTTAGTAATAGAACATTATTTTATTAAGGACGGGAACTGAGCATGGTCGCGTACATGGCCACACGTCCGTATAAAACCCTTTTTTTAAACCTGGTTCAAACAAAATCCCAAAAGCAAGACCGAAAAAAATAATAAATAAATTAAAATTAATTGATGGTCGGGGTGTGACAACAGAAATTGAGACTTCACTGACTGATTTAAAACTTGAATTATGTTTCATGCCATATTGAAAATCATCACAATCTTTTGAAGAATCAAATCTATGCTCTGGTAGATCCTTAACTAATATTTTCTTAGAATGTTTGCATAAGTTCCCAATTTTACCGTGTATTAACATTTCAAGCCATAATGAAAAGTGATCTTCCATTGCACCAAGGCAAGGTAAATCTTGGCTCATAAGGTCTTCTAAGTGTAGTGTGTAAACATTTTATTTCCTATGTGCAGAAAGAATGAATTCTTCCTTGGAATTATGTACTAACAACTTTTCATTCCTAAAATACACAAGGTAGCCTTCATCACATAATTGGCATATTCTAATGAGGTTGTGCTTAAATCCCATAACAAATAAAAATTTGAGATCAATGTTTTTTCAAAAATAACGATGTTACCTATACCAATAATTTCCCCCTGAGCATTGTCTTCAAAAGTTAATTTTCCTCCATTAGTTTTGATAATATTTTCAAAATAGTTTCTATTACTAGTCATATGCTGGGAACATCCAATATCCATGTACCATGTATTGCTGTTGGTACATTCCCTATTTTCTTGAAAATAAGAAAAAGTTATACTTTCAGAATCCAAACATTCTTGGATTCAAAATTATTAAAATAAAAAGGTTGGGTATCCACATTGTAGAGGTCTAGAATTACTTCCAGTGGACTACAATTGATACCTATCAGGGCACTCCATGGGCGGCTACACCCCCTGGGCGGGACACACCACCATCCCCAGTGGCAGCCATTTCCTCATGAAGCCCTTGGGCGGAGAGCCATGCTTCGTCCAACGCTCACATGTGAGAGTTCCCAAGGATCAGATACATTCCTACCTCCTTTGTCTCTGATACCAACTGTAGAGACCCGAAGCTTGACGTACATGGACATTACATTACATTTGCGGAATACTTAGTACATAAAAAAAACACACACTAAAGGATCGTAATAGTTTATTGTCTTTGGAAACTCGGAACGTAATCTTCTAATCGTGGTGAAAGTTCTTCAATATCTCCCATAAAGGTCATCACTTTTTTCTACCTAAAACCTTTCTTTATATCCTGGGGAAAAGAAAACATAAAAGGGTGAGCTCAAATGCTCAGTAAGGGTAAAAAAAAGAAAAATCAATCACATCATATACATAGCTTTTGGAAATCTTAACCTGCAAAAGAGCTCATAATATCATAACATGGGATATATCATAGAAGTGAAATGTAATCCCAATAATCATAACTTAAAACATGAAACTTTGTGTCATACACACATAATCATAGAAAATCATTTCTTGTTAGTCAAGACTCATTGCCAAGACAATCTTAGTGGACAAAGTCCCTTTCTGAATCGAGTAACCCTCGTTTCAGTCCTGTTTCACTGAACCGGTATAACCTACCATTTCAGCCATGTCTATCTCATGAGATATAAAATCTTTACCCAATGCATTGGAGGGAGATATAGGTCCCACCCATCTCATAATGATACCATTCTTATGTGTGCCACAAAATCATAAATCATACATCATTTCATAACCCATGTAATAAAAATGGGATTCTTAAAACAACATGACATCATAAAACCATTCATATAAGATAAAGGAATTCATAAACATAATTCCATAACAACATAGTCAAATCAATGTAAAAATATGGATAGAAACAGAACCCTTTATTATCTTAGATGGAAAATAATTTTGATAAAACACTTGAAATGAATTCTTGAGGAAAATATCCTTTCTTCTTCAAAATCAATTTCTTTTCACAAAACATCATGCAATTTTAAAAGAAAGAGATTTTATTAAAAATAGTCATGAAATCTTTTGGAGGAAGCTTCATGAAAATAAGGCTTTATAAAACCGTAAAAATCCGTTCATTCCGTTTAAGTTAAAAAAAATATTCTTCGTACTTTTGTCGGAAAAGTCAAAAAGTATCTCGTATGAAAAAGCGACAAAAGATTCCTTTCATATTCTTTACTAAAAACTCACCGAAGGGTAAAATTGGATTTAAACTATTGTAAGTGGATGGAAACCATATTACATATTGAGGGAACATGGATGTTGATGATAAAATACACCCCAGTAAATACTCACGAATAAACAATCTCGGATAAAAATTAGATTGTGATATTTCCCTTACCTTATGTCCGACTTGCTTTGTAAATGTCCGAACCTCCTCTTCTTTGAAGTGCCTCTTTGAGACCTCCTCTTAGGGCACTAAAATTGGTCTTTGAGGAAGACCAGAACCTCTAGGATGTTGCTAGGGAAGTGGAGAGGAGAAATTGGCAGGGGTTGGCCGAGCTTGAGTGCTCAAATTGGTGTGAGGAGGAGGGGGAGGAGGTGTCCTTTTATAGGGGAGGAGAGAGGCACCTTAGGAATATCTCAAAATATTCTTTTATATTAAAGTCAAAATCGGTTTATAATGGTTCCAAAAGGGTCTTATTTCGAAGCTAAAGTGGGGATGGGTCGAAATCCTATCAACCAATAGGATTTAGACAAGTTTAGGGTATTATGTTAACCTTATCAATTAGATTTAACTATAAGTTAAATAATTTAACTTTTACCGTGTCTTTTTGTCTTCTTTCACTTATATGGTTAATACACTTACTATACCATGCCAAACGAACCCTAAATTGTTTATTATTAATATATATATCCTTATCTAAGTCATTTGGCCGAACCTTAGATTTTTAGGAATACAATAACAATTAATAATATAATATTTGATTTAAAAACTATTTTGTGTCATTTTTGACACTATTTGATATATGATTTTTGTGAAAGTCATAACAGAATTAAATGTTCGAACCAAGTTGATTAAATCAACATTAATATATCATAGTAACCTAGAAAATTAGTGGAATTCATAAAAAATCTCAAATTACATTTATTTTGGTGTTTATAACATCAATTATGTCAATATTTCATTAATAAGATAATTACTGCATCATCGTTGTGTCATAAATAAATTAAATTATTTTATGTCTAAAAATTACAAATAAAATACCATCATGTAGGAAATCTTTTTAGCTTTCTAATGAATATTTACAATCGAATTTATCTTATGTATAAACCCATATTAAAAATTATTTACTTATTAAACTTTGATTTTAACTATTTTAACCTTTCTTTAAATAAATTAATAATAAATGTCCTAATCTAATCCAAGTGGGCCTAAATGGTCATATTTTATTCCTAAGTTTGTTTTTGGTCGAATTACACTTGTCCAATAGAATTAGTACATGTGTTAGGGTAATAGTAATATCATATATACCCTTAGTTACCCTATTTACTATTAACCGCGGTAAAAAACGTAAAAAGTTACTATTCACCAAAAAATTATTTTCATCTCATTGAACCACATTTTAGTCCTTGATATTTACCGTGTCTCTCGGATTTTCAAAATTCCATTCACAGAAGCGGAAAAATTAAGTTTTATGAAAAATTCAGTTTTTTTAACTACCACTTAGTAGTTTCACTATTCATCAAAAATTGATGTTTTTCATAACAATGCCAAAATTTCATCCTAAGCTATATTTCATATTCCGAATTCAAAAATGAAATCTATTTTACCAAATTCATAACATATAAGTTTCATTAATTAATTTTATAATTAAATCCCGCTGTTAAAATAAATAGCGTGTTTTTAGGAAACAATATATATCAAAAGATTGACACTTGATTATGTCTGGTTTAAATGTGAAATTACAACCAATGACCAACATTGTATTAAATTGTAAAAATATATTCTAAATATACTTTAAAACCACTCAAATTAATAAATTATCACTATTAATTATTTCGATTAAAAAAGTTGTTTTTAATTATAATTTAGTAATTTTTCACTATTCATCAGAATATGAAAGTTATCCGAAAAGTACCAAAATTTCACCTTAGGCTAAATTCGATACTCCGAATCCAAGAATGAAGTTCATTTTGAAAAATAAGATTTACAGAATTTTAAAAAGTGGTTATTACTATTCATAACGGCTAGTTTTAATAATATTTTAATAGCACATCGTTGTTTAGTGAAACTCGGTATTGCGTATTACACACGCTATCGAGGAAGGTCGTGATTGAGTGTAATGCAAGGCAAGACAATGATGCATGTTGTGCAAGCTACTTTTGGTGTAGCGTACAACACAAGACATTAGTGAAATAAAAAAGAATATTTTTCATAAAATCTCGGGCTGTTACATTCTACCCCCTTAAAATGAATTTCGCCCTCGAAATTCGTCGGGGTTATAAATGGTTTACTATTCGAAAGTTTCTTTAATAGAGACCCACATCGTAAAAAGGAATACCAAAACTTGGCTTTAAAAACTAAAGTATGAAATGTAACGATTACCCAAATAAACTAATCACTGGGTTTCCACATAGGTGAAAATATGGATATGGAAGAGAAATCTAGCCATCATGTTCTGATGGAGACTGGTAGAGAACATGGCTATGGAAAAGCCAGTAATCACAAATACATAAATTTGTGACGATCTAAGGTACCATCTGATTCATCAGGTATAAGATCACTAGGACAACATTTTTGGTTTTCAAGATCATTTCCCTAAAGTTGAAAATTTGAATTAGAATAAATACTTACTTTATTTTGGTACAATCTCACTGTTGTTCGTGCCTTTAACAATTTCCACTTCATCTCTTAAATAAATGAAGTTGAATTTATTATTCGCGAAGTGTTAGCAGATCATGTGATAGAATGACGGGTCATTCCATCTATCTCAAACAAAAGGTTAGCAAAAATTATATACATAAGTCGATCTATAGTGAGATTAATCACATATGGTTTTTAAAATGGACTTATACTTCATATATCATAATGCTTAATATAATAAAACTAGTTTCTACTAAACAGGGACTTCCTGTAGGCCAGTGGTAGGCGATAAAGGCCAGTCGTACTTCGGTTGTGGGTTCGATTCCCACAGCCTTGTCCGAAGCGATGGGCTGTCGCCCATCCTACAGGTTGTTCTTTTTATAAAACTATATTACTATAACATCCCATCAATAATATTGAAAAAACTTCTATCCTTAAACAATACTAACTTATGTCCAACATAATCCATTCCAATCTTTAGGCTTATCCATAATACTGCAGTCCATTCTCATAACATAGTGAAAACGATTACCAGAGATTTAATACCATCGTTGATCCCCATATATCATTAGATATATCTTGTTGGTCACATTCCAAACATTCAAAGGCCTTAATCTTATACTCTCTTGAATACCCATTGAACCTTAGTGAAAACTTGAATGCAGTTAAAAGTTAACACTTTTCACATACCGAAATCCTCAAAATTCTATATACTCAAACCATGATATCACTTAGTCCTTATATCAATCATGAGCTCATGAATACTATCAAACATTTAATTTTCTCCTTATCCCTTCATTATGCGCATATCATCTACATTCCAAAAATATCTGAATAACCTTTCATGGATACTGGTAACATTAATCATACACTTTCAAAACACAAGGAAAGACAACAATGTAACAATCCATAGATGTCTCTTTATTCCAATATTACACATGATAAACATGTAATCATTCCACTACATTCTCAAACCATTGACCGAACTTCAAAAATTATTTCATCTCACATATCATTTGTAGTCTCTTCATCATCATCCACATAAATACTACCCATATGACCATACTGATTCTCTTCATGAGTCTTTCCCTTAGGGCATTTTTTTGCATAATGCCCATACATTCCACATTTAAAACACTTAAACCATTTTTGATGTCGTAGCAATACCATTATCCTCATCCATGGTGTTAACCGACCCTTTTCCTTTGCACTTACTTGCTTTGTGTCCTTCTTTTTCACACCCAAAGCATCTTCCAGTTCCCTTGAAACATTCTCCTTGATGCCTCTTCCCACATGATTTACATAGGGGAAATTGAACTTTCTTTCCTCTATGATCATCATGGAACTCCATCTTTCTCTTATTAGTCGAGTCAGGAAACTTACCAAATTTTACTTTATTGATCATGTTGTGAGATTGCTGATTCGGCATAATAATGAGGTTTGGACATCCAAATCCCATTTCATTTGGTTTCTCATGTAGAATATCATTCCATTGTCCATCATATCCTCCATTATCGTGAATCACCTTGTTTCCAGCAATTTTCTAAAACCCAAAAAGAATAGTGTGAGAGGCAAAAATCATAATAAAGGGGGAGTAACTTAAATATCTAACATCTTTGGTTTAATCTAATATCGTTACCATAGTTCTAGGACTATATCCTATACGTATACTTATCCTTAGGGACATCCCTAGACATACATTAGAAATATCTCTAGGGATCTCACTAACATTTTCGCATTCTAGTTTCCAAAGGTTGACTAAACCTTTCCTCTGATACCAACTGTAGCGGTCTAGAATTACTTCCAGTGGACTACAATTGATACCTATTAGGGCACTCCATGGGCGGCTACACCCCCTGGGTGGGACACACCACCATCCCCAGTTGCAGCCACTTCCTCATGAAGCCCTTGGGCGGAGAGCCATGCTTCATCCAACGCTCACATGTGAGAGATCCCAAGGATCAGATACATTCCTACCCCCTTTGCCTCTGATACCAACTGTAGAGACCCGAAGCTTGACGTACATGGACATTACATTACATTTGCGGAATACTTAGTACATAACAAAAACACACACTAAAGGATCGTAATAGTTTAGTGTCTTTGGAAACTCGGAACGTAATCTTCTAATCGTGGTGAAAGTTCTTCAATATCTCCCATAAAGGTCATCCCTTTTTTCTACCTAAAACCTTTCTTTATATCCTGGTGAAAAGAAAACATAAAAGGGTGAGCTCAAATGCTCAGTAAGGGTAAACAAAAGAAAAATCAATCACATTATATACATAGATTTTGGAAATCTTAACCTGCAAAAGAGCTCATAATATCATAACATGGGATATATCATAGAAGTGAAATGTAATCCCAATAATCATAACATAAAACATGAAACTTTGTGGCATACACACATAATCATAGAAAATCATTTCTTGTTAGTCAAGACTCATTTCCAAGACTATCTTAGTGGACAAAGTCCCTTTCTGAATCGAGTAACCCTCGTTTCAGTCCTGTTTCACTGAACCGGTATAACCTACCATTTCAGCCATGTCTATCTCATGAGATATAAAATCTTTACCCAATGCATTGGAGGGAGATATAGGTCCCACCCATCTCATAATGATACCATTCTTATGTGTGCCACAAAATCATAAATCATACATCATTTCATAACCCATGTAATAAAAATGGGATTCTTAAAACAACATGACATCATAAAACCATTCATATAAGATAAAGGAATTCATAAACATAATTCCATAACAACATAGTCAAATCAATGTAAAAATATGGATAGAAACAGAACCCTTTATTATCTTAGATGGAAAATAATTTTGATAAAACACTTGAAATGAATTCTTGAGGAAAATATCCTTTCTTCTTCAAAATCAATTTCTTTTCACAAAACATCATGCAATTTTAAAAGAAAGAGATTTTATTAAAAATAGTCATGAAATCTTTTGGAGGAAGCTTCATGAAAATAAGGCTTTATAAAACCGTAAAAATCCATTCATGCCGTTTAAGTTAAAAAAAAATATTCTTCGTACTTTTGTCGGAAAAGTCAAAAAGTATCTCGTATGAAAAAGCGACAAAAGATTCCTTTCATATTCTTTACTAAAAACTCACCGAAGGGTAAAATTGGCTTTAAACTATTGTAAGTGGATGGAAACAATATTACATATTGAGGGAACATGGATGTGGATGATAAAATACACCCCAGTAAATACTCACGAATAAACAATCTCGGATAAAAATGAGATTGTGATATTTCCCTTACCTTATGTCCGACTTGCTTTGTAAATGTCCGAACCTCCTCTTCTTTGAAGTGCCTCTTTGAGACCTCCTCTTAGGGCACTAAAATTGGTCTTTGAGGAAGACCAGAACCTCTAGGATGTTGCTAGGGAAGTGGAGAGGAGAAATTGGCAGGGGTTGGCCGAGCTTGAGTGATCAAATTGGTGTGAGGAGGAGGGGGAGGAGGTGTCCTTTTATAGGGGAGGAGAGGGGCACCTTAGGAATATCTCAAAATATTATTTTATATTAAAGTCAAAATCGGTTTATAATGGTTCCAAAAGGGTCTTATTTCGAAGCTAAAGTGGGGATGGGTCGAAATCCTATCAACCAATAGGATTTAGACAAGTTTAGGATATTATGTTATCCTTATCAATTAGATTTAACTCTAAGTTAAATAATTTAACTTTTACCGTGTCTTTTTGTTTTCTTTCACTTATATGGTTAATACACTTACTATACCATGCCAAACGAACCCTAAATTGTTTATTATTAATATATATATCCTTATCTAAGTCATTTGGCCGAACCTTAGATTTTTAGGAATACAATAACAATTAATAATATAATATTTGATTTAAAAACTATTTTGTGTCAATTTTGACACTATTAGATATATGATTTTGGTGAAAGTCATAACAGAATTAAATGTTCGAACCAAGTTGATTAAATCAACATTAATATATCATAGTAACCTAGAAAATTAGTGGAATTCATAAAAAATCTCAAATTACATTTATTTTGGTGTTTATAACATCAATTATGTCAATATTTCATTAATAAGATAATTACTGCATCATCGTTGTGTCATAAATAAATTAAATTATTTTATGTCTAAAAATTACAAATAAAATACCATCATGTAAGAAATCGTTTTAGCTTTCTACTGAATATTTACAATCGAATTTATCTTATGTATAACCCCATATTAAAAATTATTTACTTATTAAACATTGATTTTAACTATTTTAACCTTTCTTTAAATAAATTAATAATAAATGTCCTAATCTAATCCAAGTGGGCCTAAATGGTCATATTTTATTCCTAAGTTTGTTTTTGGTCGAATTACACTTGTCCAATAGAATTAGTACATGTGTTAGGGTAATAGTAATATCATATTTACCCTTAGTTACCCTATTTACTATTAACCGCGGTAAAAAACGTAAAAAGTTACTATTCACCAAAAAATTATTTTCATCTCATTGAACCACATTTTAGTCCTTGATATTAACCGTGTCTCTCGGATTTTCGAAATTCCATTCACAGAAGCGGAAAAATTAAGTTTTATGAAAAATTCAGTTTTTTTAACTACCACTTAGTAGTTTCACTATTCATCAAAAATTGATGTTTTTAAGAAAAATGCCAAAATTTCATCCTAAGCTATATTTCATATTCCGAATTCAAAAATGAAATCTATTTTACCAAATTCATAACATAGAAGTTTCATTAATTAATTTTATAATTAAATCCCGCTGTTAAAATAAATAGCGTGTTTTTAGGAAACAATATATATCAAAAGATTGACACTTGATTATGTCTGGTTTAAATGTGAAATTACAACCAATGACCAACATTGAATTAAATTGTAAAAATATATTCTAAATATACTTTAAAACCACTCAAATTAATAATTTGTCACTATTAATTATTTCGATTAAAAAAGTTGTTTTTAATTATAATTTAGTAATTTTTCACTATTCATCAGAATATGAAAGTTATCCAAAAAATACCAAAATTTCACCTTAGGCTAAATTCGATACTCCGAATCCAAGAATGAAGTTCATTTTGAAAAATAAGATTTACAGAATTTTAAAAAGTGGTTATTACTATTCATAACGACTAGTTTTAATAATATTTTAATAGCACATCGTTGTTTAGTGAAACTCGGTATTGCGTATTACACACGCTATCGAGGAAGGTCGCGATTGCGTGTAATGCAAGGCAAGACAAGGATGCATGTTGTGCAAGCTCCTTTTGGTGTAGCGTACAACACAAGACATTAGTGAAATAAAAAAGAATATTTTTCATAAAATCTCGGGCTGTTACACACATTCATTTAGAAAAATAAGCATTATGAAACAAAATAGGTTGAGTTTTATTCAGGAAACAATTTTTTTTACAATGCCCACCACTTTGAAATTTGGTGAAAAAAGGGGCTCTAGAAGGAATAAACTAGTTGTTTTTGAAAACTGGTTTTTGGTGAGTATAACCTACTCTAGTAGTATTTCCTTGCGGTTTAATTTGAGATTACATATTTTCAAAATTTACCTTTTTGGAGGTAAATTTTGGATGAAGCTTCTTAAGAAAAAATATTTTAGATGTCTGTTTGATGAACAAATTCCTATCCAAAAGAATTGTTTCCTTAGAGTTATATTTTTCCTCAAAAAAAATTATTTTTAAAATAGCATTATTAAGATCCTTAAAAAGTTTTTATTGATTATAATTTTCAATCTTATTGTCGTTATAATGTTTTTCTAAAACCTCCTCATTATCTCTAAGATATCTATAATGATATGAAATATCTTTTATAAGAATTTATTCCCTTGTATTTGGTTTTTCAAATTTTGTATAAATTTTACAATTTCTTACATGAAGTAATTTGGAAAATCTAGAAACATTTTCATATGAATGTAATTCTTCATTTTCTGAGGATGAAGTACCTTCATTAGAAGTACTATTTTCGGAATAGTAATTCTTATCAAGAGATAAATTTGTTAAAGCCTCGGTAGAGCGTACCACGGCCATAAGACATGTATTTGGAAAAGAAGTAGTAGCAATGAATCCCATATTCTTCTGTGATGATAAATTATATTCAAAAGATTCACTTTCTACAAAGTCTTCACAGCTAGAACTCCAAGTATCAATAGATTTGAGACTTTTCTTGTGCTTTGATCGATAGAATTTATTCTTGTTTATTTCTGAATTCCTTTCCTTCTTTTCTTTCTTTTTCAACAAAGGATAATCAGGTCTGATATGACCTGTTATTTTACATTCAGAACACGTAACTTCTCTATCTTTCTTATCTCTATAGTCTTTCTTCTTGAACTTAATCTAAAGGATCCTTTGATCTACAATCTTATTCATTCTCCGAGCAAGATTACCTAATTCATTCTCAGAATTTTCTGGGTCACTATATTTTGAATGAATAATGACTTTCATGGACTTTGATCTAGTTACTCTTTCTGTGGTCTTGGATTTCCTATGTTTATAAGTGGTTGTAAAAGAAACTCCACCATTCCCATTCTTCTTCTTAACATTTTCAGCATCTCTATTCATTCTGGTTTCATCCTGTAGAAGAGTCCTAAACAACTCATTTAAGGAAATCTGAGTGTCTTTCCTGTTCACATCAATTGATTTCCTCTTGGACTCCCATTCATTTGGTATGATATCTATTATTTTATCTACAAGAGCTTCATCATCCAAACATTTTTCTCCCATATATTGTAATCTTTTCAAGATAGTCACAAACCTTTGTTGTACTTTTCGTATAGGTTCTCCATAAGGAAAGTTAAAGCTATTGTATTCAGCTCTCAACATTCCTCTTCCTTTCTCTATGACATTAGACATACCAAAATGTGTAACTTCTAGTTTCTTCCATATACTGTTTGCAGTATCACATGATGATATCTGACTATATATGTTCCTATTCATGGAACATAAAAATGTATTTATGACTATGAAATTTTATTGATATTCTGATTTCACTTGAATCGTAATGGATCTCAATTCCTTATCTAGAATATAATAATATCCAGTCAACATTAGATAGTTATCAACTCCATTATTGATAACCAAAGTCTTCATCATATCTCTCTAGTATTCATAATCATTTCCATAAATAACATGTGGTCTTGTAGGATTAGGATTATCAATAGAGCCATCATTTAATCCTGCCATTATTAAGATAATATTTAACACAAAAACATGTTAGTATTATAAGTCTGTAAACAAGAGAAAATATCATATGAAAGGAACTAGATATTGTATCTCTAAGAAAAAATGAATCTGAAATATGTGATTCCGAAAAATAGATTTTAAAAAAAATATGAATCCAGAAGTTCAATTCTGAATATTCAATTCTAAAATTTATGAGAAGAAAAATTTTCTTCTGAATCTAATCGTGAGATTAATTCAGATTGATACCAATTCCTCTGATACCAATTGTGAGATGGTATGTTATTATGGTATACTCTATAATACCAATTGTAGGATAAAATGTATAAACATGAGATGCTCAAATACAAGAGGGGGGAGAATTGTACATTTAAAAATTCCATTATAACTTTTAAAGATGATTATGTTTAACAAGGTTAAAAAAGATAATTTACAATACCTCTATGTTCTAATAACTTTCTTTATTCCAGAAACGTAATTCCGAAAATGAACCTTAACAAAAGTTTAAAAAACTAAGATTATACCTTAAATCGTATAGAATCTAACTAAATCAGAGTATAGGTATGAGGAAGTATAAGTATGTTATACTTTCCTCAACAACACAAATGCTGCGGAAAACATTAAACAAAAACAAGTAACAAGTATGAAATATTTTAAACCAAAGAGAAGGGTATCCAACAACCTCAGATAAATATCCCTTGATTTATAATTTTAAGAAAGTCTGTCTTACCCACACTAGGGTAAGCCCTCAATTCGAAGATAAGAGTCTTTTTTGTTATCCCCACAAACCCTTAACTATCAGGTAGTCACCACATCTGTCTTTATATCCCCGGAAGCCCTCAATTGTATAGAGCTACAATCAGAGTCGCATGAAGCAAGTCTGCACGAAGTGAAGTTTTATCATGTCGTTCAAACTTTTTACACGAAGCTTGACAGTTTATAAGAGCCTCTCTCTCTAAAAATCACTTATAAAACATGTAAGAACAGATGTCAAAAGTCAGGTTATTGAGCTCTTTCAAATGAGCCCCTATTTATAGGCACATATCCAACGGTCGGCTCCCTCCTCCAGCGGTCATATTCTTCCATAAATTTCAGAGGAACCTGTACACGTGTCAAATAAACAATGGTTATTTGATAACTGATAGCACAAAATCGTTTTATAATAGAACAACTGAAAAAATAACCACAGAACTACATTCGGAAGGAAAGTAAATGAATGTTTGGAGTCAACCAAAAAATTGAATTCGGAGTCTATATTACAAAGATGTTAGGATTCTTTTTTCTAGGAATTCATAACCTGAATTCTAAGGAATTCGGGAGTCTGAATTTCAATGAAATTATGAGTCTGTATTTTCCAGAATTCAGAACCAGAACATACAATGATCAGAGTCAGAGTTCATGAGAATTCGGAGTCAATAAACAAAGGAGTTCGAAGTCTATATTCAGAGAACTCGGAGTTAGAACACAGAAGAGTTCATATCCAGAATTCATAATTAGAATCCAGTGTCTGAACTCAGATAAGTTCGTATCTATATTTCGTATTTAGAATTTGGAGTATGAACTAAGAGAAGTTCTTATCCATAAGTTCATATTCAGAATTCGGAGTCAGAACTCAGAAGAGTTCGTAACCAGAATTCTATTTCAGAATTCGGAGTCAGAACTCAGAAGAGTTCATAACAAGAATTTTGATTCAGAATTCGTAGCCAGAACTCAGAAGAGTGTGTATCCAAAATTCTAAGAATTCGGATTCTAAAACTGAATGCATAAAATCAAGCTAATTGTATGATTCCAAGGTTTTGGTTTAAATCAGAGTTTTACTCCTACAAAATTTATGATATGAACAATGAAATCTAGGTGAGGTTAAATTTCCTTATGTATGAAAATTTTCCTTATAGAAGTTAAACAAGGGGTAAAATGAGATTTTACTTAAGATAACGTAATTGTGATTTTCAAATCAAGAAGAAATAGTAATGTCATAAGGAACCCTTAATGTCTTAACAATCTCCCCCTTTAACGAATGAATGGAAAAGTGATAAGTAAAACCTTATTGACTCCACATTATTTTCTATTTACTCCACTCCATGTAGTGGGACGGGTACATCAGCACCTCATTAAACTACAGGACAATCTGATTATTCACATATGAAAGGGTTCTAACCACAAAAATTTTGAATATATACATTTCACATAGTGGGTGATTCTATAAAGGAATTGTATATGGGTCTAGTGACTGAGATAGGTACCAATCCAATACCATCCTCATATTTTATTATGCTATTTTATATTCATTCATTTCAAATGTATATTTCAACAATTTATATTAATCTTCTTAGTCTTCCAAGGGATATTTAATGTTTTTCAATGTATATTAATATAGCCATTGGTAAAAAGAGGGAGAAGATTCTATGTAGTATCACATGTGTTTTCTATCTAGAATATGCCGAGGTTTCTTGTAGTTTTATTTTTTTTATACATGAAACCATGTGATGTCATCTTTTTATTGGACTAGATAATTTCCAATAATTCTCTGATTTATTTTTATCTTTGATTGGTCTCCTTTATTACACCTAATGGTGTCTTCCATGTCATTCACAGAGAATGGGAAACATGGTCCCGTAGAGATAAATATTTTTTTCTGTTTGATGAATTGATATCTATGTTTTCTATTTCTTGTGAGAGGGATTCATTGAGTTATGATCTCCCACTAGTTCATTTAATGTTTCCAGACATGCTTCTTTCTGAATTATCTGATCTCTTGCTAGTAAAGAATATTTAATTTTCTATTAACATTGTTTTCATTAATCAATTAGTTTTATTCCCTCTTACCGCATGGAACCAGTTAAAATAAATGTTCTTAAGACCTAGTTAGGTGATATTCTTATGAAAGGCTTGATATTATGATGTGTGTCACCTTGGGAGGTTCCGGTCCTCTTATATAAGAAAACTGATTGTTCACTTTTCCTATCTGTTGAGTACTGATATCCTAATCGAGTGATGGTAAAGAAAATGGATCTATTTACATAGATTGAAAATCTCTTTGATTAGTTGAATGTGGATAAGTTTTTTTCAATGGATGATCTTTACAATGGTTACTATCAGTTGGGGACACATGAATCTGACAATCTGAAAACTACTATCAGAGCATGTATGACCATGATGAGTATATTGTTATGACCATTGGTCTAACGAATGATCATGAAATATTTATTTCATCAATGAACATGATTTTCTAGCAGTATATTGATACCATAGTGCTAATATTTGTATATTAAATCCTTTTTTATTCTATCTATGAGGGGGATCATGTTCATAATTTGAGAAAAAATTTTATTTTTTAGATAAATCAATGACTTTATGCCTGGATTTTGATGTGTGGCTTCTAGATCTGATAATTACAATTATTATGAAACATGGTGTTAGAACATGGTATTTCATATCATCCTAAGAAGTTAAAATATTTAAAGATATATGAACAACAACAAAATGATTTTGAAATTTGGAGATTTTTGGGTCTATATGTGTATCACCATTGGGTTTTTAAGGACTTCTCAAAATTGGTGTCTTTGATGGTTTCTCTATCTCATATAAGTGTAAATATTTTATGAAATGATAAATTTAGGATCTATATTGTTGATCTGTAATGATTTTTGACTATTGAGTTGGTGTTAACTCTTCTAGAGGCTGGGCTAGGCTATGTGGTCTTTATTGATAAATTGAGTTCAGGTTTGGGATGTGTTCATATGGTAGGTTATCTTGTTGTTTCCTTAGTATCTTTTAAATATTTTCCACACAAGAAGAATTATCGGACATATGAACTTTAACATATAGATGCGATGCAGAAGCTTAAGAGATGGAGGCATTAGCATTACATAGAAAATTTTAATTTTTCTTCAGACTAGAAGAGCATGCGTTAATTTTTTTTACAAAATGATTTAAATCTTTTTCAGATGAATTGGGTGAAATACCTACAATATTTATATTTTGAAATTTCCTATACCCCGAGGATAAGGATTATCATTTCAGAAACCATTAGAAGGAAACTTTCAATCAAGGAATTAAAATAATTATTGGATGTTTGGAGCATGATGAATCTCTTTGAAAATTTTAATATATGAGACCATGAATTAGGGATTGAGGTCACCTTGCCTATAGTTTAATTGAAACATTATATTCTCTAAATGATTCTTTAGGAATATTATCTTTACAATGAGTTCCATATCATTAGAGAATCTCATAATTGGGCGGAGAAAGTTTATGATTAGTCATTCTTCAAAGAGGAAATTCTACGATTTTGAAACTGTTTTGTGGTACCATCTATGGTAAGAAAAGTTTTAATGGTGATTTTTATATTTTCTAATAGGAAGTTAACCAAGGAACCATGAATAATATTTATGACATGGAGTGAGAGTTTTGGTTACCAAGTGATCTTATTGGTTTCAACCAAAATGGATCATTGCTGACATGGGAAAAAACGTTAAACTTTATCCTTGTATTTTGGGACTATTTGAGTTTATTGAGAAGGTGGGGAATGTTTCTTACACATTATCACATCAACCAAAAAAAATTAATACATAACATCTTCCATGATCCCAATCTATGAATGTATTTATCTAAATCATATCATGTTCTGAGTTTGCATGATCGCGATGTTGAAATAGATTTATCTATGAGTGAAGGACTGGTTAGGATAGTTGATTCTGAATCCAACGTACTTAATCAAATAATGATACCTTTGGTTCATGTTATATGGCAGTATAGTTCTGATAACCATGAGATGTGTGAGATATAGGAACTGATGAAAGAGTGGTGGACTAATGTTTTTGGTATGTATGATTATTTGATGTATTTATAAGGCCATAAAAATACCACGGTGGGAAGGTTGTAACATCCTATTACTGTTTTCAAGTATTCATAAAACCCTACTTTTAACAAGATTTTGTATGGGTTTTTCGTGTTTTTTTATATTAGATTTTTAAGAGTTTTGAAAATTAAGGGCTAGTGCATGGTTGGTGCATGGTTTTATCGAACCCTAAATCCTATCAGAGAAAACTGTGCAACCAAAAGATGAGTGATTTTTCATAATTGGTAAATATTTAGTCATTTCAGACACCATAATAAGAGAACATCATGGCCCATTTAAAATACCCACATGGAATTTTCAGGGGATGTCTAAAGCGTCCACCTCTTCCCAATAATCTATTCTTACAACTTTAAATTAATCAAAAAATTGTTAAAAAATTCCAAATTTCTATTTTGTCCCCCATTCTAGATCATTAGACCCCTACACGATTTTTAAAGGTTTTGGGGTTCCCAAGAACTATTTTGTCTCCTCCAAACCCCTTCCCAAGCAGATTCATATAGGTTATCCTTGTTTTATTTCATCATAGAATAGTTTCTTCCCGTGTTATCTCTTTCATAAGATATATATTCTCCTCCATAGTGTTGTGTAGATCCCATTGTTTATTTTTTGATATAATACTCACTCTTTTGGATCAATACATTTTATTATTAATAAAACCAAATTGTATTCATTCTCTATTGAATATTTCTTTGAATGGCTTTGTGATATGAGATCTATTTATTCCGATGTAGGTGGTTCCATTACGATGCCCAATTTTAGTTAACAATAAACTTATTATTTTTTAATTTCAAATTTTTTAATTAAATGAAATTTATTTATTTTGATTAATGTATTTCAATTTCTTTTTTTGGAAAACCCCAATTATATTGAATTTGGGATTCTAAGAATAATTGGTATTTGGATTGAAATTGGAAATCCGCCAATCCCATTGAATTGGGGTGTGATTAATTTTGTTTTCAGATATACAATTATTAATTTTAATTCAGAAATTTGATATATTAATTGTTTTAAAATTTTATTTTGTAAAAAGGATTTAATGTAAAATTGTGAAAAACCACAATTCCATTAAATTAAAGGTTTTATTAAAAATTGATATAAATTTTTGGATATTAAATTTTGGAAATCAATTTTCAAATTAGATTGGGAAATTTAATGGTTAATTTTTTTGAAATCCCTATTTCTGGAAATGCTTTAAAAAATTTCATAGAAACTATAAGGTTTTATCTTGGTGAAAATACATATATTTGGTTAAAAATATGTTATGGGTTTTAAAGGGAAAATTTGTATATTTTAAATAGTGAATGGGATAAATTTTATTTTATAGTTTCCTTAAATAAATTAAAAATTATAGTTTCTTTACCTCAGTATATGAAAGACTTAGGTAGTCAATGTGTTATTTAGACCTCACCTTAAGATATTCCACATTCTCAAATCGAATGTAAGCACATCACATCCCTTAGGTGATGGTGATCAATCCTCTTTGTCCTTGGTTTAATGGTATTTATGTGCATAAAACAATTCACCTTGAGTGTGGGGTAGCTATGGCCTATAACTATCATATATTATTAAGAATATGCCCATGTTTCCTGTTTTTTTTGTATTTCAAATGAACTTGTTCCATTTTTTTAAACCTTTTTATATGCCTCATGAATTTATATATACATTTATATATAAAAGTGTTTATTAATTCTATTTATGAAAAGTTACATTTGTGTAAATGCCAAATTTTGAAATTATTTCTATATATTGAAATGTGAATATTTTATAAAAAGTATTTCAACCATTTTAAATATAAGTCATGATTTGTTGAAATGTGTTCATTATATTCCAAAACATTTTTTTGAAAAGTGTGAATAAGTTATTTGTTTAATTTGGTATTGGAATCTTGTTATGGAATAATTGGTGAAATCTTACTAGGATTTTAGCTCACACACTAATTGTTCCTTTGTGTGTTTTTAGAATACCTCCTTTAAGTTCTGAGTAAGGGTAAAACATCCCTAGGAGGTGGTTCTAGATATTGATCCTTGGACATTATGATTTGCATCTAAGTTGGTATTTTGGTTGTTTGTCTTCCAATTTTTCTAGTAATTTATTGTGTTTCATGGTCTTGTTTATGCAGGTTTAATTGCTTCTACACTACTCCCAATTGAGATTACTTTTTTATGAATACTATCTTATTTCTTTTTCTTCTTCAATGACTATGGAAAAATAGTTCCCACTATCTTTTTATATGTTTCCATGTTCTAGAAAAAAACTCATGGGTATCAAGAACACCCATATAGCTATTTGAGGGTCGTATCGCTTATCATCATAGAAGGATAGTTGGGGTTGTTCATGATAGTACTTCTTCATGTTCTTGTATTTATCAGTATGATTGTGTATATGCATGTGTTATATAGATGTATATATCTATATGTGTATGTTTATGTGTATGTGTCTATATATGTTTGTGTGTGTGTGTGTGTTCATATGTATGTGTATGTATATATGTGTATGTGTATGTGTATGTGAATGTGTATTCATGTGGATTCATGGGCATGTATGTGTGTTTACATGTGCATGAAAGTGTGTATGTGTATGAGTATATGTCTATGTATCTACATGTATGTATGAATATGTGTACATATGTCTATATGTGTGTGTTTACGTAACAAGTTAGGATTTATATAGTATGTGTATATATGCATATATATATATATATATGTTAATTTAGGTGTATGGACATTTATGTTATTCTATGTATGTGTATGTGTATACATCTGTGTATTTGTATGTCTGTTTATATGCATGTATGCTAATGTATGTGTATGTGTATGATTATGTTTATACATATGTATGTGTGTATGTGTGTATATATAATGTGCATGTATGTTTATTCATTAAATATTATTTAATCATATTTTATATTTCAACATCTTTAATATTTTATGTAATATTTTTTTTAATATTTTTTTTGAAATATATTATTTTGAGAGTTATTTATACATTTTTAAATTTTTAAATTTTTATTTATATAATAATAATTTTTATTAATTTCATAAATTCCAATCGTTAATATTTAATTACATTTTTATACATAATCAATATAATTAATGTGGTAATAATTTTACTAATATTATGTTTTCTTATTAATTTCTATTAAATTTGTTTTGTGTTTTCAATTGATGTATCTAATATAAACAAATTAAAAATTTTTATTTTATTAATATTTTTTCATTAAAATATTTATATATTTGAAATTTTTTTCTTCATATTTTAATTTTTAATAAATTCAGAACTTATTAATTTTTTAAAATTTGTACATATCTTTTTAGTATGATTTATAATTTGAATATTATTATAATTTATATGATTAAGATTTTTTTATTTTTATTTATTATATTTTAATATTTTTAATATGATTGAATATTATTTATTTAATTTACATAAATTCAGTATAATTTAAATATTTTTTGATAGTTAAAAAAATTAATTTATCATGTTTATCATTTATATAATAATTACTATTTATGCAATATTTTTATTAAATTTTATATGTTATTAACACATATAATTAATATTATGAATGTAGTTTTTATGTTTTTTATAATTTATCCAATTTTACTTATTCATGTCTAATATTCCTTCATTCGATATAATTTATTCATTTTTGATATTTATTAATTCATATTTATTTACTATGTTTGAATATTTTCAATATTTCGGTAATTGATATGATTAATATTGATCCATTATTATTTAATAAGCAATAGTATTTTTAAAATGTTTAAAATGTTTATCACTAATATATTTAAATATAGATTAATTATTTTTGGAAATTTATGTAATTACTATAATTCATCATTAAAAATTACATTCATATATTTTAGCTAATTTGTTTATTTACTTTCCAAATTTTTTATGTGTAAACAATCAATTCATTAATTTTATGAATTCATTTTTTCAATATATTTAATTTAATTATTAATTTTTAAGGATCATTCATTTAATAATATTCATTATTTTTTATTATTTATCAATTATTACATTTTTTTAATTTTTTCTTTTATAATAATTATTTTTACGTATTTATTTATAATGTTTTAATATTTTCTATATGTTTGTAATTTTTCGAATTAATATTTATACATTTTTTGTTTATTATGTTTTAATATTTTAAATAAGTGAGAAATTCAATTAATTTATATATTTAAATGTGTTTTTATCGTTTTTTATATTAAACAGTTGATATTAATTATTTTTTATATATTTGAAAATTATATTATTAATATTATTCTTTTACTCATTTTTATTCTTTTTTATCTGTATGTAATTTAGGTAACTAATGTTATGAATTTGAATTTATTATTTTTTTATAATATAGTTTCATTTATATATTAGTTTTTAATGTCAATTCATTCAATTATATTTGTTAATTTTTAATATTTAACAATATTTCATATTTTTAGCATGTATTCAATGTTATTATTTATCTACACATATATATTTATTAAGATTTAATATTTTTAATATGATTGTAATTTAGATAATGAATTTATTGAAATTAATTTTAGTTTTTTGAAAATTAAATATTTATTATATTTCATTTCTAATAATTATTTCATTTATATAATTAAAAATATTTATTTATGGATTTTTATTTAGTTTTTTAAATTTTTTTCGGTGCTAGGATTAAGGTAGAAAAAGTGAATTTAAAAATATCTAAAATATAATTATTTAAAAAAACAACTTTTTCTACATTTGTTAGCGCTAATAAATGATCTAATTTTAAAGTGCTAAGAAAATGTTGACAATATAGGTGGTGTTTATTTTTTTTGCACTCATTAAAAGTGCTTTTATCAACCATTTTCAATAAGTACTCATAAAACCCTTATCCATTTTTAATATAGACCATAATAAATCACTTCTCCACTGACATATTTAATCTCATACATTACCAATATTTTACAGAAACTAAAGTTGTTTTTATGAATATTGAACCTCAAAACTATATGTATAAATTCTATCTTTTTTTTAAAATATATTAGTTGATCGTTCGGGCTTTTTCAGGCTTTTTTGGATTTTTCCATCCCATGCCCATCTTTAGTAACCAGACTATTTTATCTTGGAAAAATTTAATATCATAAAAATGTAATATATTCCAAACATGTTTTTAAGGAATCATAAATTACAGTTCATGTGTTTTTCATAAATTTTTTAGTTTATATTCCCCTTTTTCTTGCAATAATTCATCCCAAACATGATTATCCATAAACATTTTTTTGCATATTTTTCATTCCAAATTTTTGGATGTATCAACACTCTTATTTTTATTTCCATTTTATTTTTCCTATATATCATAACTTTTCTATGTTTCGGTTTTCAATGCACTTCGTATATATATATATATATATCTAGAATATAAATAGGGATTTCCTACAAAATAATTTTAAAAAATTATTATTTGATATCTAATTAAAATTTAAATGTTGTTCAATGGAATAAAAATGGTTTTCATCATTTAGTTGGTAAATAAATATAATGGATATTTTTTAAAAACAAATCAATGTTTGGGATTTCATAAACATGTGTAGTCCATATAAATATCTATTTTTTCAATATTATTTAGAGGCTTATGTTTTTAGACAAATAAGTAACTATATTTGAAACAAGAATGTTAAAATTGTTTGATTTGATGTTTTTTCTAGAAACATGACCATAAATATGATGATTATATATATATATATATATTTGTGTGTGTGTGTGTGTGTTTTGTGTGTTTGTGTGTGCGTGAAAAATTAGTTATCATATGTATAAGTATAAAAGTATATATATATTTTTAGGTGTGTTTTAGTGTTTATATATCTATCATTGTATAAGTATATATATATATATATTAATATTAGTTTATATATATATATATATTAATATTAGTTTATATTATACATAAATCCTTAAAATTCCATTTAATAAACCACTATATTATATCATTTCATTGTGAATGATGTTACCAACTATATAATAGGAATCCAATCATCGCCATAAGGGTGGATAAAAATCTATTCCCAAACATATGGTTTGTCATATCATCACATATGTATGTGGATCAACAAGTATACAAAAAATTTGTGGTTTATGGTACATTAATACCTCTACTTATTATTTTAGTATGTATAAATATGTATTTAACATGAAACACTAATATTGAATCATTGAATTATTCGAAAATATCCATAACTATTTAATAACATCATTTTTGAAATGATATTAAATTATTTTAACCACATTGCCGTAGTGAGTAACTGAGTAGAGAGTTTACCAAATGTTTACGGGGATTCAATATACTATGATAACTCACTCATTTGGAACCACCATTATAAAATTGTGTATTAATAGAGGAATGTTTTTACAAACATGGTTCGACCAATTATTAATTAAGATTAATATTCATATATTAATCTGGGACTATCCTTTAGAAATAATAACATTTATAGATAACCTTGTTCTATATATGAAATTTTAGTATACATCATATTAGTGTAGAATTTAATGGTCCAATTTTTTTAATGTATTGTTCCTTCATGCTTACCCCCAAAAAATTGAAATAACTATGACGACCATTGAAGAAGTGAAATGAATATAGATATAGATCTCCATTTTAAATGTCTGAATTATTATCTCCCATATTGAATCAATTCAAAAAATTTCTGATTTATGATTTGAATCTTCCTGTGTTAAAAAATAAGTGTTATAATAATTTAATTTCATATTATTCTCGATATTTATATATTCTATAAAGTTGTAGACACAATGTGATATTATGAAATATATGATGAATATATATATGTGGCTATGTATAAAGAATACCCTTTTATGATTCAAATCTCGTACATTTATTGTATTTATTTATTCATATAAATATGTATATTAATGAATCAAATAGGATGGATATGAGTAAAAGAATAGATGGATACCATTGGTATGAAAAAATATTATGAGGTAAATGTTATATATACGACCATTTTTTAAAAATATCATACATATAACCCTTTTATAATCCATTTTATATTTTAATATTGTTTTTTTCAATACTTATTAATCTAGATGAGTTGTAAGAACACATGATGTATCATAAAATAGATCAATGATATAAATGATAGACTAAAGATGAGGATAAAAAAACTATAGCCAATGTCTAGGATAATACTATTATTAATGGATAATTTCACATTATTACTAGTATGAACGATGATGAAGATTATATTTATGATATTTTTATAAGTGAATTGTATGATTTAGATTATATTGAGGAAACAAACATGTCAAATAACGATTAATTTTATTATTTTTAAATCTATTTTAATTGTTAAAGAGTAGTCAAAAGATGACATTGTTTGTTGGTTGTACTAAATAAATTACACTATCATCTATAATTAATCTATGTAATTTAAAATCATACAATTTATAGAGTGAAGCCATATATATAGAACTACTTTCTCACTTGAATGATATTATTCTAAAATATAATGAACTTCTAGGATAAATATATTATGCTAAAAAAGTGTTATGTTCAATCTTAAAGATCTATAAATGATTAAATGATTATCCAAATAACCATATATTTTTTTATCAAGGAACATAATCAACTAAAACTAGAAAATTTGGGCTGAATATTGATATAATATTTATTAATCAACAACTTATAAATTATAGTGGTACCTTCCAATCATTACAATGTAGAAAAATATATATGTATGTGATGATAATGTGTGTAAATTGATGTGGCACATATATACAAGAAATAAATATGGGAAAATTTATCACCATGCATACTCTCCTCAATTGTAGAAAAGTGACCATGAGTTTTGTAAATTTTGAAAAAAATTGAGATACCTTCATCTTATGTTACTACAGATAGAGTGAATACATTATTTTTTATAATGTATCACTCATAAAACATGGTTGATTATTCCGGTAAATTATGACATGCCTCAATGATTATGCATGATGTTAAAATAAATTATCCTTTCATTGATTATATCTGTTCCAAAACAACTATGTAATGACATTGATTTTTATTTGTCTTCATTTATTGATGTTATAATATCAATGAGTGATTAATTAGTTACAATACATGACTATTTTTGAAATAAGATTTCGGGTTGAGAGTTCTGTTCTACAGGATGATAAATAAAATTCCTACATATTGAAATTTTTTAGGATATAAAATTAAATGAACTTAGTGGTGTACCATATTTGATTATGGAATAAAATAATTAAGGTTGAAACTATACTCAAATATTTTGTTTCTATTTCATAAAAAGTTTTTTCATCATTGAGATTAATACTGATCTCGAATGACATCATTATTTGGGAATTTATAATAAGTCACAACATAATCTTCTTTAATAGGCGATCACTATTTGGGACTATAAAGGATATAATGCCCTCTTTTGGTAGTAAATTTTTTAAAAACCTACAAAAATAGGTTGTAAATAGAGATATTTTTTTAAAATTTACCATACTTGAATTTTTTATATTAAATAAATTTTATTGATATCATCCATGTAGAAAAAAAAATGTGTGACAGTGTCATTGGAATGTTACTAAATGGACCTAAAGAATGAAAAAATAAAATTAGGTCTTGTTTTGAAATCAATGACATTGGGATACATGAAGTGTTATCACTAGAGAATGGTTAATTAATGAATTATCTTCCTTTACCTACATACACTCATTCTAGAATATAGAGATATTAATTTTTCCAATTCCTGAATGATTTAAAGGCCCGTTAAGGGTATTCATCAAAATTTAGAATATAATTTCAATGACTAATTTCATTTTAATGTATTTGAAATTACATGACTATGCTATCATGATTAAATATTTAGTGGGGATACTATTATTTTTTATTTTTCCTAAATTTTAGCATCCATAACTAAACAATTATTTTTTTATTTTAAAAGAAATATTAAGTAATTTTATAGGCCTAATGAAAATTCTATATATGGAAAATAAAATTTATGTTTTATTATATGAATTTGATATATTCTTCTCTACATCATTATTTGATATGAAGGTTCACTTGATTGTTAAAATAGTTAGAGAGATCTAGTTAGACGGTCCTATAAATTATAGATGGTTTTAAACCATTGAATTATATTCGATTATATTTAATATATTTAAAAAATAGAATTCAATAAGAATATTTTGTTGAAGAATTATATAATATTGCGGATGCCAGGGAATTACATTCTGACTAACTACTTAATGTAATGATCTTTAGAATAAATGAATATCACCATAATAGGAAACTCGTTTGTAAAGGGTTTTACAAAATATATTTTTTCATAATTACCATTACTCAGTGATAGCATGATCACCATTAAATTTAACATAAAATTTTAGAGTATTCTACATATGATTAAATCAATAATGTATTTCCTATGGATTTTAACTCATCTGATGTTTACATCTTGTTGTCATATTCAAAAAATCAATAGTTTATTAGACTATATGAATACCATTTTTTATGGATTCAACTGAAATTTTGATATCAATTTTAAAATGACATTGATGTATTTCCAAAGGAACAACTATGTGCGTATAATCTCTATATATTTTATGTATGTTATTGTTAGACATTATATAAAAAATGGTATGATGAATAAAGAACCATAAAATAATTATAGAGTTACTCTTTTGCTACCAATGAAATAAATATAATTAATAAAATGTTATACTTTGTTATCATTGATCAAATATCGTAGTGGGATTATACAAAATTCCATGTAACAATTATCTATTATATGTGGGTTGATAATAGGAGTGACTTTAAATTTGAGGAACTCGTATTAGGGAAATTCAAATTCAGTAAGGATGGGTTTAATTCAAAACCATTCATAAGGATATCATATGTAGTTGAAGTTTTTTATGTATTTGATACTTTAATTAGAATGTGGTCAATTGTTCTATTATCAACCAAATCTACTACAGTTTGAGATATCAATTCAAATACAGACGACCATTTTATTACAATTTAACAATTATTTTGATATGTTCATAATATAGATGGGGTGATACATGTTAGATGAGACCATAATTAGGGTATTTTGAAACTTTTTATTTGGTTCATGTCCCATAAACATGATAGAAAAAACACATTTTAACAATTTGGTCATTTTACACAAACATTGTGTAACTGTGTAATATGATGTGTTCAATGTTTCATTTTATGTAAGACACACTATATTTTCAAAAAATAACATATATAATGGATTATTTATATAAAAATGCCCCCAATATTGAGGAATAATTAGTTGCTCACTATCTTGATTAACCCCATATTGAGGAACAACATGTTTCTCTATTTGAATATGCTACCAATCACGAGGAAGAACATAGAGATAAAATTGAAATCCACGAAATTGGAGAAGGTGAGAAATATGTTTCTAGGAAACAATAGAAATGTTATTGTGATATAGTATTAAAAATATATTATTTAAATAAATGGATGAAAAAACTTATAGGATGAATGGAATGAAATTGGCCAGCTGTTTGACCCCAATAAGTCCATTTCAATCTATTAGATTTTTATCACAACTTGAATGAAAATTATTATTGATGTAGATATATGGAATAATGATTTATATGTGATCAGTGAAATAAATTGCTAATATATTATTTTAATATTATTATATTCTTTCTCTATTTAATAAAAATTATAATAATGAAATATTGATTTACTATTTATTATCCCATACATAGTGTATTTTTACAAGATGACTATTGAATGAAATTTCTATTGATGTTCATTAGAAAGGATCATAAAATATTTTATAAATTTATTTCTAGTAAATTTTTTTTGTTACAATAAAGGGAATGAAAAACCATAGTTACTAAAAATATATGAACATATCCCAAACCAAGAAACATATAATGAATTTATTGGTCTTCATGAAGTGAAATCATTTCTGTTACGTTTTTATTAGTTATATATTCTTAAGTAATAGCCATATTAATCAAATTAAATAAGTATTTTTAATTTGTGAAATAATAAACGAGTAATGAAAATAAAATATGTTCTTCATAATCAATGAGCCCATAATGTAATAAATGTATAATGTACATTTAAGTAGAAAAATTTTATATATTTAAAATCTATTATAATAATTTTATATTGTATATAAAAAAATATATTTTTTATCCTTTCTAAAATATTGATTGATGAATCAAAATCCGAATCCACTTCCATCTGAGGTCATGTAGTCTAGAAGGAGGTACACGTAAATGGAGATAATGCTAGTATATTAAAACACATAATGTGTCTGACCACCATTTGTATGTATTCCATAATTATAGTTTGTTCTAATTTAAATTGATAATACATAATAATGAAGACTTATTTTTTGGGTATTTTTTATCTAGTTTAGACATAATAATAATAAATATCTTTACCTAATGAATGGCTAATTTTAGTGTATGTAATGAAGACAAAACAAGATGGTTGGATTATGGGTGATGGTTTTGGATTCTCACCCTAAAAAAAATATTGAGAAAAATTTGCACAAGGGCATAATGATACGAAAAAGGATTAAACATAGGCTACAATAAATATTATAAAAGATAAATATAAATGTGAATTTTAGTATTTAATGATCTATATAGGAGGAAATCAATAATTTTAGACAATAATAAAACCACTATATGAAGAACAAGAACCCCCGAGCATTGAGGCTATCCATTACCCTCAAATGTCTACACTAGAAGAGGTAATCAATTTTTAGATAACATCTTATTTGAAATCCAAAATATAAAAATAATGATACTATTAATATAATAATAAAATATACGGTGAAATTTATTGTAATTTATATATATCATAAACTACTCATCACCTTGTTGGGATAGGTAAAAACTACTATATCTAATTATATGTTCTACACAACAATCAACATATGAAATCTTATAAGAGTTAAGATTATTATAGATCATGAGACTACAAACGGGAAGCATATTATCCATGATGGTATGAATATTCACATTATGAAACATGAAATGGAAAATTTCATTGTGTGGAATTCTTTAATGTAAAAATACATTTGAAAAAAAAATTATTTCCTTTCAAATTTAATTTATAATTTTTTTAAATAATTTATCAAAAGGAATGTTCTAATGAATTGCAATATATATAGCTAAAAAAGAGTAAATGGAATTATGAATAAAAAATATAGAATAGATCAATTAATAAATTTAAAATACTTTCATAGAGTACATTTACTATGCTAGTTCAATTTCTACATTTACAAATATTAAATGTTCTTGTAGATACAATTTCTAAAAATGTTGATACAAACATTATCTTTTTGAAAAACCAATGTATAGAGTGTCCATTATAGAAAATCATAGTCTGGATAATTTAGATGAAATCCTAAATTATAGATGGTGTGTACTGTATATTTTATTTTTATACGTGATGTGTGTTATCATAATCTTGTTGTCCAATATTTTATATGCTAAGTAAATTTATGTTAGGTATTATTCAGATTTTATCATAGGAATATATATATATATATATATATCATTTAATGTGAAACCAATAATGAAAAAATTAGACTCATTAATCCTTACATATTTATAATTTATTCATTTTTTATATTTATTTATTCATATTTATTTACTATGTTTGAATATTTTCAATATTTCGGTAATTGATATGATTAATATTGATCCATTATTATTTAATAGGAATTAGTATTGTTAAAATGTTTTAAATGTATATCACTAATATTTTTAAATATAGATTAATTATTTTTGGTAATTTATGTGATTACTATAATTGACCATTAATAATTTCATTCATATATTTTATCTAATTTGTTTATTTACTTTCCAAAATTTTTATGTGTAGACAATCAATTCATTAGTTTTATGAATTCAATTTTTTAATATATTTAACTTTATATATTAATTTTTAATGTTCATTTATTTAATAATATTCATTATTTTTTATTATTTATCAATTATTTCATTTTTTTGATTTTTTTCACTCTTAATATTTATTTTTACATAGTTATTTATAATGTTCTAATATTTTCTATATTTTTGTAATTTTTCAAATTAATATTTATACATTTTTTGTTTATTAGGTTTTAATATTTTAAATAAGTGAGAAATTCATTTAATTTATATATTTAAATATGTTTTTATAATTTTTATATTAAAGAGTTGATATTAATTATTATTTTTATATTTGAAAATTATATTATTAATATTATTCTTTTACTCATTTTTATTCTTTTTTATGTGTATGCAATTTAGGTAACTAATGTTATGAATTCGAATTTCTTATTTTTTTATAATATAGTTTCATTTATATATTAATTTTTAATGTCAATTAATTCCAAATTATTTATTAATTTTTAATATTTAACGATATTTCATATTTTAAGCATGTATTCAATATTATTATTTATTTACACATATATATTTATTAAGATTTAATATTTTTAATATGATTATAATTTAGATAATGAATTTATTGAAATTAATTTTAGTTTTTTGTAAATGAAATATTTATTATATTTCATTTCTAAAAATTATTTCATTTATATAATTAAAAATATTTATTTATTCATTTTTATTTCGTTTTTCACATTTTTTTCGGTGCTGGGTTAAGGGTAGAAAAAAGTTCATTTAAAATAATCTAAAATATAATTATTTAAAAAAATAACTTTTTCTGCATTTATTAGCCCTAATAAATGATCTAATTTTAAAGTGCTAAGAAAATGTTAACAATATAGGTGGTGCTTGATTTTTTTTGCACTCATTAAATGGGATTTTATCAACCATTTTCAATAAGTACTCATAAAACACTTATCCATTTTTAATATCGACCCTAATTAATCACTTCTCCGCTTCCACATTTAATCTCATACATTACCAATATTTTTCAGAAACTGAAGTTGTTTTTATGAATATTGAACCTCAAAACTATATGTATAAATTCTAATATTTTTTTTTAATATATTATTTGATCATTCATCATTTTTCAGGATTTTTTAGATTTTTCCATCCAATGTCCATCTTTAGTAACCGAAATAATTTATCTTGGAAAAATTTAATATCATAAAAAATTTAATATCATAAAAAATTTAATATATTCCAAACATGTTTTTTAGGAATCATAAATGACATTTCATGTGTTTTCCATAATTTTTTTAGTTTATATTCCCCTTTTTCTTGTAATAATTCATCCCAAACATGATAATCCATAAACATTTTTTTGCATATTTTTCATTCCTAATTTTTGGATGAATCAACACTCTTATTTTTGTTACCATTTTATTTTTCCTATATATCTTAACTCTCCTATGTTTCGGTTTTTAATGAACTTCGTATATAAATGGAGATTTCCTAAAAAATACTTTTAAACAATTATTATTTGATATATATTTAAAAATTAAATGTTGTTCAATGGAGTAAAAATGGTTTTCATCATTTAGTTGGTAAATAAATAGAATGGATATTTTTTAAAAAGAAATCAATGTTTTCGATTTCATAAACATGTGCAGTCCATATAAATATTAATTTTTTCAATATTACTTAGAGGCTTATGATTTTGGAGAAATAAGTAACTATATTTGAAACAAGAATGATCGAAGTGTTTGATTTCATGTTTTTTCTAGAAACATGATCAGAGATATGATGATTATATATATATGTGTGTCTGTGTGTGTGTCTGTGTGTGTTTTTCTTGTCTGTCTGTGTGTGCGGGAAAAATTAGTTATCATATTTATAAGTATAAAAGTAGATATATATATTTTTAGGTGTGTTTTACTATTTATATATCAATCATTGTATAATTATATATATATTTATATATTAATATTAGTTTATATTATACATAAATCCTTAAAATTCCATTTAATGAACCACCACATTATATCATTTCATTGTGAATGATGTTACCAACTCTATACTAGGAATCCAATCATAGCCATAAGGGTGGATAAAAATTTATTCCAAAACATATGTTTTTTCATATCATCAAATATGTATGTGGATCAACAAGTATACAAAAAAGTTGTGGTTTGTGGTACATTAATACTTCAATTAATTATTTTAGTATGTATAAATATGTATTTAACATGAAACACTAATATTGAATCATTGAATTATTCCAAAATATCAATAACTATTTAAAAACATCATTTTTGAATGATATTAAATTATTTTAACCACATTGCCATATTGAGTAACTGAGTAGAGAGTTTACCAAATGTTTAAGGGGATTCAATATTCTATGATAACTCACTCATTTGGAACCACCATAATAAAATGGTGTATTAATAGAGGAATGTTTTTACAAACATGGTTCAACCAATTATTAATTAAGATTAATATTCATTTATTAATTTGGGACTATCCTCTAGAATTAATAAAATTTATAGATAACCTTGTTCGATATATGAAAAATTAGTATACATCATAGAAGTGTAGAATTTAATGGTCCAAACTTTTTAATGTATTGTTTCTTCAAGCTTACCCCCAAAAAATTGAAATAACTACGACGACCATTGAAGAAGTGAAATGAATATAGATATAGATCTCCATTTTAAATGTTTGAATTATTATATCCCATATAGAATCAATTTATAAATTTGATGATTTATGATATGAATCTTCATGTGTTAAAAAATAAGTGTTATAATAATTTAATTACATATTATTCTTGATATTTATATATTCTATAATGTTGTAGACACAATGTTATATTATGAAATATATGATGAAAATATATATGTGGGTGTGTATAAAGAATAACATTTTAATATCCAAATCCCGTACATTTATTGTATTTATTTATTCATATAAATATGAATATTAAAGAATCAAATAGGATGGATATGAATAAATAATGGATGGATACCATTGGTATGACAAAATATTATGAGGTAAATGTTATATAGACGATCATTTTTGAAAAATATCATACACATAACCCTTTTATAATTCATTTTATATGTTAATATATTTTTTTTCAAGACTTATTAGTCTATATGAGTTGTAAGAACACATGGTCTATCATAAAATATATCATTGATATAAATGATAGACTAAAGATGAGGATGAAAAAACTATAGCCAATGTCTAAGATAGCACTATTTTTAATGGATAATTTCACATTATTACTAGTATGAACGATAATGAAGACTATATTTATGATATTATTATAAGTGAATTGTATGACTAAGATTATATTGAGGAAATAAACATGTCAAATAACGATTAATTTTAGGATTTTTAGATCTATTTTAATTGATAAAGAGTAGTCAAATGATTACATTGTTTGTTGTTTGTAATAAATAAACTACATTATCATCAATAATTAATCTATGTAATATAAAATCATACAATGTATAGAGTGAATCCATATATATAAAACTACTTTCTCACTTGAATGATATGATTCTAAAATATAATGAACTTCTAGGATAAATATATTATGCTAAAAAAGTGTTATGTTCAATTTTAAAGATCTATAAAAGAATAAATGATTATCCAAAGAACCATATATTTTTTATCAAGGAACATAATCAATTAAAACTAGAAAATGTGGGATGAATATTGATATAATATTGATTAATTAACAACTTATAAATTATAGTGTTACCTTACAATCATTACAATGTTGACAAATATATATGGAAGTGAAGATAATGTGTGTGTATTGATGTGGCACATAGATACCAGAAATAAATATGGGAAAATTTATCACCATGCATACTCTCATCAATGGTAGAAAAGTGTCCATGAGGTTCGTAAATTTTGATAAATATTGAGATACCTTCATCTTATGTTATCTACAGATAGAGTGAATACATTATTTTTTATAATGTATCACTCATAACACATGGTTGATTATTCCGGTCAATTATAACATGCCTCAATTATTATGCATGATGTTAAAATAAAATATTCTTTCTTTGATTATATTTGTTCCAAAACAACTATGCAATGACATGGATTTTTATTTGACTTCATTTATTGATGTTCTTATATTAATGAGTGATTAAGTTGTTACAATACATGACTATTTTTGAAATAAGATTTCGGGTTGAGAGTTGTGTTCTACAGGAAGATAAATAAATTTCCTACATATAGAAATTTTTTAGGATATAAAATTACATGAACATATGGGTGTACCATATTTGATTATGGAATATAATAATTAAGGTTGAAACTATACTCAATGATTTTGTTTCTATATTAGAATTTTTTTTCATCATTCATATTAATACTGATCACGAATGACATCATTTTTTGGGAATTTATAATAAGGCACAACACAATCTTCTTTAATAGGTGATCACCATTTAGGAATATAAAGGATATAGTGCCCTATTTTGGTAATAAACTTTTTAAAAACCTACAAAAATATGTAGTAAATAAGGATATTTTTTTAAAATTTACCATACTTGAATTTTTTATATGGAATAAATTTTATTGATATCATCCACGTAGAAAAAAATATGTGTGAAAGTGTCATTGGAATGTTACTAAATGAACCTAATGAAAGAAAAGATAAAATTACGTCCTGTTTGGAAATCAATGACTTTGGGATACATGAAGTGTTATCACTAGATAATGGTTAATGAATGAATTTTCTTCCTTTACATACATACACTAATTCTAGAAAATAGAGATATTAATTATTCAACTTCCTGGATGATTTAAAGGTCCCTTAAGGGTATTAATCAAAATTTAGAATATAATTTCAATGAATAATTTCATTTTAATGGATTTTAAATCACATGACCATCCTGTCATGATTAAATATTTAGTGCGGATAATATTATTTTTTATTTTTCCTAAATTTTAGCATCCATAACTGAACAATATTCTTTTTCAATTTAAAAGAAACATCAAGTAATTTTATAGGCCCAATGAAAATTATATATATGGAAAAGAAAAATTATATTTTATTATATGAATTTGAGATATTCTTCTCTATATCATTATTTGATATGAAGGTTCACTTGATTGTTATCATAGTTAGAGAGATCTAGTTAGACGGTCCTATAAATTATAGATGGTTTTAACCCATTGAATTATATACGAATATATTTAATATATTTAAAAAATATAATTCAATAAGAAGGTTTTGTTGAAGAATTATATAATATTACAGATGTGAGGGAAATACATTCTGACTAACTATTTAATGTAATGATCTATAGAATAAATGAATATCGCCATAATAGGAAACTCGTTTGTAAAGGGTTTTACAAAATATTTTTTTTCATAATTACCATTATAGAGTGAGAGCCTGATCACCATTATATTTAACATAAAATTTTAGAGTATTCTACATATGATTAAATCAATAATGTATTTCCAATGGATTTTAACTCATCTTGTGCTTACAACTTGTTATCATATTCAAAAAATCAATAGTTTATTAGACTATTTGAATACCATTTTTTATGGATTCAACAGAAATATTGATATCAATTTTAAAATGACATTGATGTATGTCCAAAGGAACAACTATGTATGTATAATCTTATATATTTTATGTATGTTATTGTTAGAGATTATATAAACAAGGGTATGATGAATAAAGAACCATAAAATATTTATAGAGTTACTCTTTTGTAAGGATCGATAAATGGGTATGGTACCAGTAAAATAAATATAATTAATAAAATTTTATACTTTGTTATTATTGAATAATTATCGGAGTGGGATTATACAAAATTCCATGTAACAATTATTTATTATATGTGGGTTTATAATAGAAGTGAATTTAAATTTGAGGAACTCGTATTAGTGAAATTCGATTTCAGTAAGGATGGGTTTAATTCAAAACCATTTATAAGGATATCATATATAGTATAAGTATTTACTATCTTTGAAACTTTAATTAGAATGTGGCCAATTGTTCTATTATCAACCAAATCCTCTACAGTTTGAGATATCAATTCAAATAAAGACAACCATTTTATTACAATGTAACAATAATTTTGATATGTTCGTAATATCGATGGGGTGATACATGTTATAGGGGACCATAATTAGGGTATTTTGACACTTTATATTTGGTTCATGTCCCATAAACATGATAGAAAAAACACATTTTAACAATTTGGTGATTTTTTCCACAAACATTGTGTAACTGTGTAATATAATGTGTTCAATGAATCATTTTATGTAAGACACACTATATTTTCAAAAACTACCATATATAATGGATTATTTATATACAGATGCCCCCAATATTGAGGAATAATTAGTTACTCACTATCTTGATTAACCCCATATTGAGGAACAACATGTTTCTCTATTTGAAGATGCTACCAATCACGAGGAAGAACATAGAGATAAAATTGAAATCCATGAAATTGGAGAAGGTGAGAAATATGTGTCTAGGAAAAAATAGAAATTTTATTTTGATATGGTATTAACAATATATTATGGATATAAATGGATGAAAAAAATTATAGGATGAATTGAATAAAATTGGCCAGCTGTTTGACCCCAATAAGTGTATTTTAATCTGTTAGATTCTTATCACAACATGAATGAACATTATTATTGATGTAGATATATGGATGAATGATGCATCTGTGATCAGTGAAGTAAATTACTAATAGATTATTTTAATATTATTATATACATTCTCTATTTAATAAAAATTAGAATAATGAAATATTGATTTAGTGTTTATGATCCCATAGAGAGTGTATTTTTAGAAGAAGACTATTGAATGAAATTTCTATTGATGTTCATTAGAAAGGATCATAAAATATTTTATAAATTTATTTCTAGTAATTATTTCTGTGACAATAAAGGGAATGAAAACCCACAGTTAATAAAAATATATGAACATATCCCAAACCAAGAAACATATAAGGAATTTATTGGTCTTCATGAAGTGAAATCATTTTAGTTACATTGTTATTAGTTATATATTCTTTGGAAATATGCATATTAATCAAATTGAATACGTATTTTTAATTTATGAAATAATAAACGAGTAATGAAAATAATGTATGTTCTTCATAATAAATGATCCTATAATGTATTGAATATATAATGTACATTTCAGTAGAAAATTTTTTATATATTTAAAATCTATTATAATTATTTTATATTGTATATAAAAAATATATTTTTTCCTTTCTTAAATATTGATTGATGAATCGAAATCCAAATCCACTTCCATCCTAGGTCATGTAGTCTAGAAGGAGGTACACGTAAATGGTGATAATTCTATTATATTAAAAGGCATAATGTGTCTGACCACCATTTATATGTATTCCATAATTATAGTTTATTCTAATTTAAATTTGCAATACATAATAATGAAGACTTATTTTTTGGTATTTTTTATCTAGTTTAGACATAATAATAATAAATATCTTTACCCAATGAAAGATTAATTTTAGTGTATGTAATGAAGACAAAACAAGATGGTTGCATTATATGTGATGGTTTTGGATTATCACCCTAAACTATTATTGAGAAAACTTTACACAAGGGCATAAGGATACGAAAATGGATGAAACATAGTCTACAATAAATATTATAAAAGATAAATATAAATGTGAATTTTAGTTTTTAATGATCTATATAGGAGGAAATAAAAGATTTTAAACAATTATAAAACCACTATATGAAGAACCAGAACCCCCAAGCTTTGAGGCTATCCATTACCCTCAAATGTCTACACTAGAATAGGTAATCAATTAATAGATAACATCTTATGTGAAATCCAAAATATGAAAATAATGATACCATTAATATAATAATAATATATATGGTGAAATTTATTGTAATTTATATATATCATAAAAATCTCATCACCTTGTTGGGATAGGTAAAAATTACTATATCCATGTATATGCTCTACACAACAATCGACATATAAAATCTTATAACTGTTAAGATTATTATAGATCATGAGACTATAAACAAGAAGCATATTATCCATGATGGTATGAATATTCACATTGTCAAACATGAAATGGGAAATTTCATTTTGTGGAATTTTTTAATGTAAAAATACATTTGAAAAAACATTTAGGTCATTTCAAATTTAATTTATAATTTTTTTAAATATTTTATCAAAATGCATGTTCTAATGAATTTAAATATATATAGTTGAAAAGGGTAAATGGAATTATGAATAAAAAATATATAATAGATCAATTTATAAATTTAAAATACTTTCCTAGAGTACATTTTCCATGCTAGTTCAATTGCTACATTTACAAATATTAAATGTTCTTATAGATACAATTTCTAAAAATGTTGATACAAACATTATCTTTTTGACCAACCAATGTATAGAGTGGCCATTAGAGAAAATCATAGTTTGGATAATTTAGATGAAATCCTCCATTATAGATGGTTAGTAATGTATATATTATTTTTGTACATGATGTGTGTTATCATAATCTTGTTTTCGAATATTTTATATGCTATGTAAATTTATGTTAGGTATTATTCATATTTTATCATAGGAATATATATATATATATATATATATGTCAATTAAAGTGAAACCGATAATGAAAAAATTAGACTCATTAATCCTTACATATCTTCTAATAAAAAATGAATATTAGAATAAAAGAAATGATTAAATATAGTGGACCAAATCTATGTAATGATTGGAAAGAAACACAAAAATGATATAAACAACTTAATACCCATTATATAGGGGCGTACTATAAAATATAATAATTTAAAAAATATTTTCACTATATTTATTACTTATTCCTATAAAGGGATCATTTTCATCTCAATTAAATCAGTTTGGATAATCAAATATATAGGTATTTGGATTCAATGCATTGATTACAAATAAATTTAAAATACATGATGATGTTAATCATTTTTCAATACACTACAATCATTATTTTTAAATTAAACAAACATGTTATATGTCTTTCATTAAGATCTAATAATTTTTTTATGATAGTAGATTTTTTAAATATCATTAAAATCAAGGTATAAGGATGGTCCAAAGTGACAATAATTCTATCAAATTCCATTTCTAGAAAACTATCAGGGTATATATAATTTCAAATCACTAAGAAAACATATATCAATATAGATTGTTTATTTTTCATAATATTTATATATTTTATAAAAAAACCAAGGGAAATGATACTGATTGGTATGCTTTCAAATTTATGAAAGATATTTCATTCCATTAAGAAACTAGCCTGGAAAATGTGACATTTATAATGATAATTTAATTTTTTTATATATTTCATCATATTTTAATTATTTATATTTCAAAAATAATACTAGGGATGTAATCTATCAATGTATTCAAAAGATGAAATTGTTTTTTAGAAATGGCAGGGATGAATACAGGGTATTAATATTTATACAAACATGGTGAAGAGGAAACTTTATGTTACTTATTTAGTAAATTTTCTCATTATTAGATATATATATATATATATGTTAAAATAATTTGTATTTTTATCTACTAATAATTTAGTTAATTTTCAAAGGGATCATGAAGAAATTACATCACTATGAATTGATTCATAGGAACCATTTTTTCAATATAAAAAAATGCGTTGATAATTTTTTTTATGAAAATGTATTCAACGAAGACGACGAACTCAGGTAGTATTTGTTATCATTGTAGGGGTATTTTTTTATTCTATATTTTTATATACATTAATGTTTTTTATATATAAATGACTCAATTTTTTTCACTTTACCATGACATTTTATTTAAAATTCCTAACACTCATTGGATAGTAATCAAACATAGTCAAATAGTTTTGATATGTTAGGATAATTATCCATATATCATTTTTGACTTATAGTAATTCCCACACATTAATCATAAACTATGTAAGCCCAATATATAAAAAAATGAATCTTTTTAGTTTAAAAGTAATAATTTAGATCCAAATAAACATCACAGCTAGAATACTATAAAAATAGAAAAATTTTATCCTAATACTTTTGTAAAATGATCCATAATTCATTTTCCATATATGAATCATTCAGACCAAAATATGACACACATTGTAGTCAGTATGATTGAATTTGTATATTTTTATTTAAAAGTAACATTTTAAATTAAAGTAGGTGTCACTCAATTCTTATTAATAAAACATTCTTTATTATCATGATACATTAGAAAAATGACCCATTAGTTATTTTCAACATGTAAGAATCATCCATATGTCAATATGACACATAGTGTGTCTATTATTATTGAATGTCTATGCTTTTATTTCCCCTTCATTTAGGGAATTGTCTTCCTCCACCGGTCGGATCATCCTGATAAGGGATGCCTTACAAAAATTTCCAATAGCTATGACCTTGCAGCCACCGAAAAAAAGACCACAGTGGAAGCACTACGACCACTGGTTCGAGAACCCATGGGGGTTGAGGTTGCAGTATGAAAAACCTATATAGTTAAAAAAATGCATCACTCCATGAGATATGAAAAAATGATCAGATTGTCTTGATGCTTTAGTAAAATGGTATATAAATAATTTGTGACAAGTAAGTATCTATAAAATATTAATCCAACACATGTGGTGCTTGATATAAATCAATGTGACTAGTTTCTATTTGTTAGTGGGATTTCATTTCAAAACATGCATCGTGAAATGAAAATAATAAAAGCCACTATAATGGTCATGATACTTTAATAAAATGATATATTAAATATTTATGAAATTTTGGAATCAAACCCACTACCATTTGAGATATGTTTTGATGAAATTAATCAAAATGATTCTTTAGTTGAATCTAACATTTCAGTTAAAAACATATTCCCCTCAATAAGAAAAAAACGAGGATTGTATTTTCATGATACATTAGTTGCACGATCTATAAGTCATTGGATTCGTGACAGAATTACCCACATGTAAATAATATAAATGACGTGACCGATATGACTCAAAGAAAATATTTTTATTTAAAATTTATTTTTTTTAAAAAATATCTCTTACTAAAAACTAAATAATTAATTTATATTATTTTTTTACTTTAGATTAATGGTATATAACTCATTATTACATTTAGTAATCATCCACACTTCTTTCTGATACACAATGTGATCAATATGATTCGTTTGGCACAATTCTATTTTTAGAAATACATTTTATTTAAAATATATCACTCATTGATAACCAATAAATAACATTGATATTGTCTTTATACATTATTAAAACGATCCTTATATCAACTATGACCTGCAGTAATCATGAAAATGTCAACATGATACATAGTGTGACCGATACGGTTGAAAGTGAGTGTTTAGTTTAAAAGTGGCTTTATTTGGAAAAAAATTCCAATCACTAAAATTCATGAAACAATATTATATTGTATAAATATTTATGGAAAATAATCCATAAATTAATTTGGATGAATAATAATCAACCATACAGCAATCATTAATAAGTATTGATTGGTATGACTCAATGTTTATAATTTAATTTTTAATTTGAAATTTTATTTTAAAACATGTTTTACTGACTAAAAAAGAAAAATCACACTATTTATATTGATAATTTTTAAAATTATATTTAGCTCATTTTTAATGTTGGTGAATAAATTGAAATTCTAGCAGACAAAAGGTGAGACTAGAATGAATTAAAATGAATTTTTTTAATTTAATGTTTAAATATTAGTTCATAATAAGTGTCACAGATTGAAACTAATAAACCTCCTTTTTATTGTTTTAATACATTATAACAATAACCCATAAGTCATTTTTGATATGTATGAGTTTTCCATGCATCAATATGATGCCGTGTGTTATCAGTAAAACATAATGACCATGTCATTTGTTTAAAAATATCATTTTAGCTAATAAAATATCATTAATTGAAATACATGCAAAAAACTATTAAAAATTTTAATGTAACACCCCAAGATTTCATAGTAAGTTATCTCTTTAATTTAATTTCAATAGCTTGTGCTACACACAACACTGATTTCAAGTGCACCATTAATTACCAAAATAGCCAATAAAAAATCGGGTATGAATTGTATTAACTGCATTTTTAATACTCTATATAATTTTAACATCCATATTATGTGTTTTTTGGACATAATATAAAAACAAATTCCATTTTTAAAATTTTTTTTCTGAAAAAGCAATTTTACTGCCTTTTAATGGAAACCGTTTTAAAACAAATATTTTACATTTTTATATATTCTATTTGACAAAATAAAATTCTTCTTTAGAAGTTCTACATGAAAATATAGTTTGGATAAATTTTTTTACTTTTCCGATAACATTCATATTTTGATGAATAGTGAAAAATACTAAATTTTAATTGAAAACAAACTTTTTTAATCAAAATAATTAAAAGTGTTAAATTATTAATTTGAGTGGTTTAAAGTATAATTATGTTATATTTTTTATTTAATTTAATTTATCTCATTACATGTAATTTCACATTTAAATTGGACATAAACACAAGTCAAATTTTTAATGGTTTCTATCTTTTTTTAAAAACCCATATTTTGGTTTTGAAAATGGGAATTAATTTTACATTAATTAATGAAACATAAATGTTTTTAATTTTTTAAAATATACTTCATTTTTGAATTTATATTATAAAAATGACTTAAGGTTGAATTTTTTGTATTTTTTTGAAAACGGTCAATTTTTAATGAATTGTGAAAAACACTATGTTATTCTTTAAAACCGACATTTATATAAATAATTATTAAAATTTATTAAAATTTATTTTAAAATAAAAAATAGATACATAGTACCTATATTATTCCAATTTAATTTATTTGAGTAATTTTATAATAAGATTAGATATATAAAAATTTATTGAACATTTTAATGTCTTTTACCCACCTTCTGGGAACATTTGCAAATTGGAATAAAATGTAATTTTACCTCATCTTTGAATTTAATTTCAAAAATCTGAGAGACATGGTTGACATAATTATGTAAAAAGTGGTTCAATAAGTTTAAAATAATTTATGGTGAATTGTAACTTTTGAATTTTATAAACCATGGTTAAAATTAAAAAGGGTAATTAATGGTAAAAATGATTTTATAATTACCCTAACATAAGTATTAATTCTATTAGATAAGTGAATTTAGACCAAATTCAACCTTAGGAATAATATATTGTCCTTTTGGTCCACATTTATTAGATTAAGACATTTATTATTATTTTATTCAAACAATAGTTAAAAGTGTTAAATTAAATGCTTAATAACTAAAACATTTTTAATATAGGGTAACACAGAAGATAAATTCGACTATAAATATTAAATAGAAATATATATATATTTTATAAATATTTGTATTTTATTAATAAATTTAAGTCATTAAATAATTAAATTTATTTATGACCCAATGATGATGCGGTAATTATCTCATTAATGGAAGATTCAAATAATTGATATTTCAATATACAAATACATTTAAATGGAGACTTCTGATGAATTCCACTAATCTTATAGGTTAACATGAAATGTTAGAGTTTATTAAATAATTTTTTTTAATGTTATAAAGTAGTAATTACTATCACAAAAACAAAATAAAAAATAGTGTCCAAATTGATAAAAATGGGTTTTTAAAACAAATAATATATTTTAAATTGATATAATATTTCTCAATATCTTTTATTTGGCCAAAGGACACAAATAAGGGTTTTGTATCAATAATTAAGCACTTGGGGTTATATTGGGTATTTATAGTATGTTTATGAACCATTTATTATAATAATACAAGAATGCATGGTTAAAGTTAAACTATTTAAATAAGAGTTAAATATAAAATATAAGTTTAATATGGTAACCGAAACAAGTCTAAAACATATTGGATGTGTTTTTTTCGACCCATCCCCACCTTAGCCTTGAAATAAATCATTTTGGAGCCATTATAAAACTAATATAACTGTATAATAAAATAATTTTTCCATCTTTTCCAAAAGTGACCCTCACCTCCCTTATAAAAGGGTATTTCCCCTTCTATCACAGTCACACCTCCAAATCCATTTGGCTTGGCCAAACCCTGCTCAACTATCCTCTAACCTACAATCACATATACCTATATTCCTTATTAGTATCCAATGTCAACTCAAAAGGAAACTCCCTATGAAGAGGTAATAATTTCACCACCTTTTTCAAAGATATTTTATTTTTCAAATTCCTCATTCTTTGTTTTTTCCATAAAATAATAATAACACTAGTATCTTATAAAAACTGTGATGTTATTATAACTATGTTACAACCATATTCTTTATTTTATCCATTCTATTCATGACAAGTCACCATACGCGCGTACGTACAGCTTATCATCTCCACGTCATAGAATATTATGATATTCAAAAATTTCATTATTTGGATTGGTATAATAATGAGTATAACTGATGTAAATATTTAATATAGAATGTTAAGATTTCTCTATATATGATATACCATCCAATTATATATGATTTCACCATTAATAGAATGATATTTTTTCTCGTGCGTACATGTGGATTATCATCTCCACGAACAAGATGAAATTCATTCCCCATCATAACAATTCAATAATAACTTTTATTTAATGATTTAAAATATTGTTTAAGAAAATAATATAATTCTTCATATTAATTAAATAAATCCTATCGATAACAAACATGGATTACGTAACCAATCATATCAAAGAGAATGAATCAATAAACACCTGAAACAATGATACTTCTGAAATATTATTTACAAAGAAAAATTAGAAGATCATATATGATATCATATTTATGTATGTGGTTATTGTATAATTTTAAAAAAATGATTTAAATATTATACAAGAGTTTAACACACCCTCGACTAAGGAATAGAACAAGGTAAGGGTCAATACTAAAATCTCTTCATTATCTGACGTGGTTTATATATGAGTGTCAACTAAGAACTCTTTATCATACACATCTGTGTTTCAAAAAAATATATATCAAAACATTTTTACTATTTCTTAGACAAAGGGTTAATTTCATTGATACACTTTTTTACCTTTTTATAATATGTTAATAAAATAGTCATTCCTTCATTTTCCAAACAATGTCCTTTATGACCTTTTCGACAATATTAAGAAAAGAATGTTTTTTAACATCTATGGTGGGTGTGACTGTTTTATTCTTTTATAACACCTCTGAAGCCTCTTTTATAAGAATATAAGAATATTTTCAAAATAAATGTTTTTTTTAAATTACATTAATTTTAAATGATTTCAAAATAGAAAGAGATATTTTTTATCAAATAATTTTATTTTCATCTCTGTCAATATCCTTTGTTGGATTTTATTCTTGTATGAAGTTGATTTATTATGATACAATCTTACATATTTTATTGAAGGTTTTGTGATATGTTTGAATGTGGATGAGATATTTTTATACCATTCATGGTTTATGGTTAATGTATTTACATTTTGTATTCTAGTTTTAATACGATTATTTAAGTTGTGTTTCAACCTTTTCATAAGAGGAATGCATTGGACTTAGTAAGTGATGGGTGGAGCCCGATATATCTCCTCGATGCATCAGTAGATCCCCTAATAAAACTATTGTATTTCCACCAGGCCTTGATAAGATTTTATTTGTAGTCTTCGAACGAGGCCTTGAATATGTGGTTATGATATCAAGAATTATGCATTCCATCATTATGAAATTAGAAATTGATATTACATGTGATTATTCGACAATTAGAATATCTAGGTGAATAATTATATGGAATTTTTTGATTTATAATTTCTATATTATGCTGATGTTAATGTTCAAAATTCATTTGATTTAGTCTTACAGATTTCCTTAAATGTTTTTTCTTATTTAAGAATGTATCACATATATTGTTATCTATATTGAGCATATGATCTCACACTTTTATTTGTTTTATTTTTTCCAGGATGTGAAGAAGAATATTATAACTGCCCTGTAGGGATAGTCTAAGGGATATGAATGTGTTCATAGCAGACAATGTTATTGTTGTTTTTTGATTTATAATTAAATGTAAAACTTATGTATGTAGCTAGTACTTCCAAGGATACTAAATTTATCGGTATTTTGGGATGTGATCCCTTGTGATCATTCCATTGTTATGTAATAATGCACCGACTATGGGTAACTGGGGTCAAGGCATTATAGTTCGTATTAGAGGAAGTTTATTACAAACCATTGAAACTAGATTTATATAAACTCTGATTAGAGAACATTACCTTAAGATAGACTTTGATTATTAGTATAGTTGAACTTACTATAATTTTGGTAATGTTGATATATTGTGTGTTTTACTATAAATACATCCCTGTCTAGTTACAAACATTTAGAGGTTCCTCTAGTACAGATGTACCCAGGAGTGAAAACTCTAACAAGGAGTTTCAGGATAGACTTATTGTATCCTTGTACACGACAACGTGCCTTGTTGCACTCTTGGTTATGAAAATCCCCGATGATATGCTTATGATAATTCACATTTTCATTACAATCCATTATGAAGTATTTAAGAGTAAATATATTAGAAAAGAAACCATTTTTATGATTATTTGACTAGATGTGTGGTAATATTCAATTAATGTTGAAAATATTTTTAAATGTTTCATTATACATTTTGATAATATCTAACCTAGTATATTTCATCATTTATAAATGGAACCCAGTAGAAGTAATGAAAAATCTAGTAATACAGATGATCCAAAAAGTAATAAGGATCATATATTTACTGGTCTTATTCCATCATTTTGAAGGGAAATAGTCTCCCACATATTCTCATTGTACAAAGAAATAGTATCATGTCTTTATTTGATAAGTAATGATTCTTTAAGTCCTATGGCTTTATAGGGAAGCCCGAGAAGAAAAGGATGGTAGAGAGAATGATGGATGAAGGGAAGAAGGGAAATAAGAATTTTCACATATGTGATAATAGTGGAAAGAATCGCCATGGAAATTTTTGGGGGGAATGAGAGTTTATTATATGTTTGGAGAAAAGGCTACCAATTATGTGATTGAAAGGGTAAGAAAAAGGTTTCAAATGTACATTTCTTAATTTTCAAGGAGTTGGGACACTATACGAATTGATGTCCCAATCATCAGAGTATGACCAAATGATGCTACAAGATAATAATCAACATATGAGACTACTGCAGATGAAGAGGACTGACTAGTGTTCTTATGTTTTTATTATAAAATTATGTCATTTGAGTGTTGTATCTATGATTTATCATTTATATGAATTATGAAAATAAATCAGCATTGTACTACAGTTCTATTTCATCCAGGATTCGAGATTATATGGTTATAAGGAAAGTGGATCAAGAAAAAGTTAATTTTCTTATAAAATACATGGTTGAATGAAAGATAAACATAAATATGATCCTGATACTAAGGTAGTGATTTTGGAAACAAGAGATGGATGATTTGGATAAATTATATTAGATATTTGTTTTACCTCAGAACTGATTAATGGTTTGTGTATTCAATCATTGTTGGAGTATTCAAAATTTTTGGTATATAAAGAATATATCTAGTATTCTATAAGGAATAGGGGAATGTGAATGTAATCAATTAGGATTTATGGTAATTCAAGGTGTTACCATGTTTTAAGATAGTACATGATGAAGGTACTCACATGTTATTATGTGGAAAAAATGATCTTCATTATGTTATGTTGACCATTGTTATAAATTTTTGGACTATGAGTTCAGATAGAAGTATTATGGATAATTATAATGTATGGAATGGATTAAGTTGGACATTGGATACTACGGTTTATGGTAAAAAAATTTCTTATGATTTTTTTGGATTTTTTATAAAAAGGGTAACCCGAAGGTCAGGCGACAACCCATCACGCCCGACAAGGTCACAAGACATAAACCCACAACCAAAGGGAGACAAGGGTTTATAAGCTACCACTAGCATAGATCATGTCCTAGTTTGTATAATATAGTTTCTTAAATGGTCAGGATGATGAATTATAAATTCATTTTTTTGGAACCCTCAATGATTAGGATAAATAAAATATTTTTTAATTCTATTATCTTTTGGAGTAAAAGATGAGTTTGTGGTGGAAGTAAGATGAAGGATGGAACTTTACTTGTCAATAATATTTTTTCTCTTATTCTATGATGAAATTAATTCATAAATATTATGGATGGGATCATAAAACCAGAAATGTGTTATCCTAATTCCTTATGTTTTGTTAAACTAATGATATTTTTAATCATCATAGATTGATGGCTTTGAGGCCCTCAATTTTACACTTCTTTGTGATTGATGACCTCAATAACTCCCTATAAATATTTATGTTTTCCCACCAATTATATATCCTTAATTTCCACTAATGTACTCATATTCGATGGAATAATTTTGTGGGTACTTTTCCATTTCCATTTCCATTTTATCAAGACAAAATTTTATTAACCATATTTCCGGTGTGGGTTTTCCACAAAGGTATTTTCTATTTTTGTCCATTTATTTTTGAAGATAAATTTAAAATTGATAGGACACAATTTATTGAAGGAGTGGAGAATGTAACACCCCCATATTTGATAGTATTGTATCTCTTTAAAGTAATTAAATAGCTTGTTCTACATGCAACACCGATTTTGAGGGCACCATGACTTACTAAAAAATCGTTCAAAAAGCGGTTATGAGTAGTTTTAACTAAATTTTGAATACTCCATATAATTTTAACCTCCAAATTATGTTTTTCATAGTCATAATATATGAACACATTCAATGTTTTAGATAAAATAAATATTTTTCAGAAAATGCAATAATATCACCTTTTAAATGATAACCCTTTTTAAATTTAATAATTGTGACTTTTATATATTCAAAATGAAAAAGTAAAATTCTTCTTTAGAAGTGGGACATAAAAATATTGTTTGGATAATTTTTTGTACTTTTCGGATAACATTCACATTTTAATGAATAGAGAAAAATACTAAATTTTAATTGAAAAACCTTTTTTAACTGAAATAATTTATAGTGTTAAATTAGGCATTTGAGTGGATTTAAGGTATAATTTTATTTTATTTTTATCATTTAGTATAATTTTGGTCATTATATGTAATTTCTCATTTAAATTGTACATATACACATGCCAATCTTTTAATAGTTTTTACTTTTTTAAAACCCATATTTTTTGGTTTTAAGAACATGAATTAATTTTAATATAATTAATGAAAATTATAAATATTGAATTTTTTAAAATAGACTTCATTTCTTAATTTGAATTATCAAAATTATCTTAGGGTGAATTTTAGGTAATTTTCTGAAAAAATCAATTTTTGATGATTAGTGAAAAAGAATGTGTTATTGTTTAAAACTGACTTTTATTTAAATAATAATAATTTTTTATTTATATTTATTTTACAATAAAATTAGGTAAATAATAACTGTATTAGTAAAATGTTATTCATTGGAGTCATATTATAATAATATTATATATATAAAATTTCTTTGAACTTTTTGACGACTTTTACCCACCATCTAGGCACATTTGGAAATTTGCATAAAACATAATTTTAATACTTCTCTGAATTGAAATTCAAAAATATGAGATTCATTGTTGAAATTAGAAATAAAATTTGGATCAATTGGATGAAAATAAATTTTGTGGAATAGTAACATCTGAATTTTATTTACCATGGTTAAAATTAAATTGGGTAATTAATTGTGAAAATGATATAAAAATTACCCAAAAACATGTCTTAATACTACTAGATAACTATATTTCAACAAAAATGAACCTTATTAATAATATATTAACATTTTGGTCATCTAGGATTAGATTAGGACATTTATTATTAATTTTTTTAAAGAAGAGTTAAAAGTGTTAAATTCAATGAATAATAACTAAAATATTTTTAATATAGGTTTATACATAAGATAAATTAGACTATAAATATTAATTATAAAGAAAAAAATATTTACTATATAATTTCAATTTATTTATTAATTTTATTCAACAAAAAATTAAATTTATTTTTGACACAATGATGATGCAGTAATTACCTTATTAAGAAAAGATTGAAATAATTGATATTATAAATATCCAAAAAAATGTAAATTGAGACTTATGATGAATTCCACTAATTTTATCAGATAATGTAAAATATTAGTGTTTATTAAATATATTTTTTTCAATGTGATACAGTTTTTATGACATTCACAAAAACAAATTACCAAATACTATCAAAATTGACATAAATGAGTTTTTAAAACAAATTCTCGAGTATTAATTGATATAATGTTCTTAAAAATATAAGGGTTGAATAGAAGACTTATATAAGGCTATATATGTCAATTATAAATGAATTGTGGTTTTCATGGTGTTTTATAGTATTTTTATTAACCATTAATTATTATAATACAATAATACATTGTAGAAGTTAAACTATTTAACAAAGAGTTAAATCTAAATATAAGGTTAATATGGTGATATAAACCAGTGTCAAACCTATTGGTTGAGAGGTTTTCAACCCATACCCATCATATACATAGTATAAATCATTCCAGATCCATTATAATATGAATATGATTGAATTATAAAAAAATAATTCAGGCTTTTTAAAAAGTGACCCTCACCTCTCTTATAAAAGGGTACATCCCCTTCTCTCAAAAACACCTGAAAATCCATTTGGATCAGCCAAAACATGCTCAAACAACCTCCCAACTACCCTCAGATCTACCTAACATCCATACATTGGTAAAAAATCCAACCAAAGAGCCCTTTTGATCAACTCAATTGGATACACCGAAAGAAGAGGTTATAATTTTACCACCTCTTTCAGAGTACATTTCTTCATCCACTTACTGTTTCATTATTGTTTCCATACCAAAATAATACCACAAGTACATTATACATATTGTGATGTTTTATAAATATGTTACAACCATATTCATTATTCTATCATTAATATAAAGGAAAATTCACCATAAGTGTGTATGTACAGCTTACCGTCTCCACATTGTAGTGCAGTATGCTATTAAAACAATTAATTATTTGGATGGGTATAAAAATGACTATAACTAATGTAATTAATAAATATAAAATGTTATCTATTCTTTATAAATGATATACTATCCAATTAAAGTTGATTATACCATCAATAGAATGATATTGTTGCTCAATCGTATGTATGGATTACTATCTCCACGAACGCGATGAAATTCATTCCCCATCATAACCATTCATGAATAATTTTAAATTTATGATTAATAATAATGGTTTAGAACATAATATCATTCTCGATAGGAAACATATATATCTTATCCATGACTAACAAGTCCTATATAACCAAGCATATAAAGGAAAATGAATCAGTTAACACCCGAAATAATAATACTACTGAAATATTATTAAAAACAATATTAGATGACCATATATGATATCATATTTATATTATTGGTTCTTGTATAATTTAATAAAAATTATGTAACTATTATACAAGAGTTAAACATACCCTCGACTATGGATATTATGGTCTAATTTTCCCTTTGGACAAGGGTCAACTCACTGAAGATGTTTCGAAATTTGTTGACCAGACATTCTCAAAGTACTTAATAGGGACTAGTCTAATTAAGTAATTGACTATGTCATTAAGATAAAATAAATAAAATCTTTAATAAGGAAGGATAAAATACAAAAAAATTTCTAATTAAATAAAATAACTGATATTATTTTATCATATACGAGGTAAAGGACCAACCTGGAATGTTTGGACGTGAGGTAAAAGCATTATCAAAATTTTCATTAATTTAGGAATATTTTATTTATAGGAATCATATTTATTTTATATGGTGTATATACAAACCATTTTACATTCTATAATATAAATAAATTATTCCTTCTTTTCAATTTTGTTTCAACTGATATTTTTTCATCCATGGGATTTTTAATTGAAATATCCCGTGTTGTAAATGGTCTTTATCTTAATTTCATTTCATTAGGTTGAAACACTTATTCATTGAAATTATTTTTCTATTATTATTTATGAATTTATATTTAAATTATTTTATTATTTATTTTGAGTAAATTGTTTTACATTTAAATTTATTTCACATTAGATATCGATTAAATATCTCTCAATTCGATGATATGTTCCTTGTATGAGTAATTCATCTCAAAATACCTTTTTTGGAAATATGTCTATTTTAGGAACCTATATTACTTTATAAGGTGTATATGGTACCCCTATTATATGATATATCTAGAATATATTTATTTTTATGGTATTAAATGTATAAGTTGGTGTTATTCTATTATAGGGAATATTATTGAAATGTAACTAAAGATATAATAGATTTATGTTACAATATCCTTTATTTTAGGGATTTTTTATGTTCATGGTTCATAGGGGGAAATAATACGAACATATATTATATAAAAAAATATTTTTTATCCTAGTTTAGTCATGATTTTTTATGATTAATTTTTATTTCCTCTATTATTAGTTAATGAATCATCCAGAATGTTTTTTCAAAGTTACATTGCTCATGCCTATTGTTTTATTACTGATACATTCTATCCTTTATTTTTGTTTTGTTAATTGTTTTAATAAATGTTATTTTATAAAAAAAATTACTAATTATTATTACATAATATATTGTAATGAACCAAAATATAGTAGCCAAATTCTTATATATACATTATTCCATTGTCTTAAGATATAAGTAATCTCATTATGAAGGAATTAATAATTTTAGTAGGCATGATAAATTAGATAGATACATGAAATTCAAATAAAATTTTAAAACATAAAATACCAAAAATATATATATTTTGAACATAATTATTTGTTTTACTGTATCCCATCATATCATTTATAAAACACTTCACCAAATCATAGGGAAAATAAAACATAAGAAATGTATGAGCTTGTATGCTTAGTAACATTATGTGTACATAAATATATATAAATAAATTATACCTAAAGAATAATTTATGGTAAATAAATGAAATAAATTCTATTAAATCATAAAAATAGGACAGTAAATCATATAAAAAATAAAAATAAAATAATTTTATATAAATAATCACATGAGAATAAAACAAAACAAGGATTTACTAACTAATTGAATACTCACATCAGTTATGATTCACTTAATTCATAGTGATTTAATACATAATTACAAGAATACAAAACATTCCATAGATCCTTAATTTCAATACAAATAATACGACCAAATCATCATTCCATGGCATCTAATAAATGGGTAAGCCCTAAACAAAAACTATATATTGTTTGGCTCACGAGACCCACCAATGCATTGGGGGGATATACCAAGGAATGTTTTTCACCTACTAAGTCCAATAATTTGTCAAATAAAATGGGTGAAACATAATCAGCATAAAAATTTTCATTTAAAAACTATCATACCTAAGGATATACATTACTGCAATCAAAAAGAATAATATGAAACTATTCAGAGTAATATGAGTGATCATGAAACATCCACATTGAAACTGATCATAAAACATATGGATAAATAAAAAATATGGTATAACTACAAAATATCCCATTTGAAGCATATAAATTCACTAAACAAATCAATAAAAACATTTTTAAGGAAAAAATCATTTTCACTTTGAAATTAATTTTTTAAAAATAAATTGTGAAGATAATAATGAAAACAATTTCTTTTAATATAATCTTGTAAAATAATAAATAAATCTTATACTAATTAAAACATACTGGTGGGTGGAAAATAATATCATGCTATAAAAGAATAAAAAAATTCACATCATATTTTTTTAGAAAAATCATATTATACTTGTTCGAAAAAAGGTGGATTAATTTTTATATAATTTAGAAATATATAAAACACGTAAAAAATAAAAAAATTGTTACTGAATAATAATAATGAAATTTTTGAAAAAATAGAAAAAATTAAAATTGAATAGAAATATTTTTCTAGTGGAGAATAAAACCTAAGTATACCATAATAATAACTTGATTGTGAAATATAGCCTTAATGCTTTGGTATCATTCTTATCATAATTCCCGTGTAATTATTAATTGAAAAAGATCATTAAATATCATCAATATAAGGAGGTTGATGATATAACATGTCTATGTGATGTATATATATCACACAAAATAGAATTGTTGTGTATATGGAATATGTCTTCCAAAAACAAAAGGGTCACTAAAATGAACATAACTTAGGATTAACATCCATAAAAAAAATTGAACACCCTCTACTTCAATGCACTTCCTATAGATCACATCATAAGGAATCTATGGTTTACCTTTTGAAAGGAAACAAAACTCTGGATTTAGGATAATAATTATAGGAAGATAATTTGGTAGGTGAGGTTAAATATAGAAGGATCAAATTTGTTTAAATAAGGGATAGAGGATGTGTAATTTTGTAATTGAAGTGATAGTACTTTTTTGAATTTTCATCAAATAAAACTATAAAATGAATATTCAATAGAAAAATTCATTAAACCCTAAAATAAATGGACAAAAAATAATTTTTCTTACCATATACTATACCCTTAGTATTTATTTATAATTTTGTTTTTCGATTTTTGAATTATTTAATAAAATATTATATTTATAAAATATGATTTTTTCAAATTTAGAATATATTCAATACTTTGATTTTAATAATACCATTAATACAAAGAAAAATCATAACCTAATATTTTTATAAATACATAATAGTACATATTAATTTAGATAGTTCATAGTTAAAATTAATTAATTCAAATTATATTACTTTTAATATTTTTATATAATTTATTTTATTTATTCACCAATTTAATAATTAATGCGTCAATGTTGGAGAAAACATTACGGTAGTTATTTCCTCACTAAAAATTAAAAATAAATCAAAATGCTTGATATTAATCATTTCTAATTTATAATAATATTTATATTCAGTTATATAATCTTGATTAACCTATAAACAATGTAATTGTTATTAAAAACATGAGTGCAACATCTCTGAATATTCATTAAATAAAATATTATAAAGATCGTGATGTTATTTAAGTGGCCAAAAAGGTCATAAATTATAAAATATTATGATAATGGTTAATATATATTAATAAAATAAGTTTTATATTACTTTTTGGGACATTTTATGGCTCTTAACATATAATTTTTAATCGAAATTACTCAATTTCATGTTTACTGTGGGAAACAATTACCATGGTTACAATTTATATTTGAAAAAAATTGGATTGAAATATTTACTAAATTTGGAAATATGAAATAAAAATATGAAATTCAATTTCCAAAATTAAAATCATAAAATTGGAATAATTTAATTTAATATTGATCTAGACACATGAATTGAAAAATAATCTTCTATAAAACATTCTTTATTAAGAATAATTTATTTATACAAATTCAACCATGAAATTGATTCTAATTTCCATAATTGGATAATTAATAATTAAATATTAATAATTTTACATTTAAATAATCGTAAAATTAAAAATAAATTTTCAATGGTAGAAATTAAAATACACTTTTAAATAAAAATTGTTATTTTTCACAAATCCCTGAAAACATATATTTTCTGAAAAATAAAAACATTCAACCCTATGATAATTTTGTTGATCTAATTTCAAAAAGTATATATATTTTACCCAATTATGTTTTGAGAAGTGTAAAATATAAATTACATTATTTTCTCACAAAAAATAATCAATTTGTTTTGACGAAAACATATAAAATAGTTTTACTAAAATTTGAGTGTTTATTTACAAATTAATAATTTGTATGTATTTATTGATTAAAAAAATAATACATATTTCATAATTTGGTTCATATTTTTCATACCCTCCCATTCAAAAACATTTTATATCATTATCATATGTAAATAATAATTCAATTATGTCTGTTTTGGATCAATGTTTCATATTGTATACATTATCGAACAAAGAGTTATTTTTTGATCTCACAATGTCATATTATCAAATACTTTAAAAAGTTTCATCTTTATATTTTGAGATATTGATTTTTAATTAGGGATTTTACAATTGAAAAATAAAATAAAAAAATTCCACATTTTCAAAAGGGTTAATGAAACATTATCTTAAAAATACGGAGAGGAAAATGTGAATGTCAATACAAAACTAGGACTCAGAATTACCGAACACTATTGGGAAGTTACAATATAGACATCGATGATAGATATATAAATCAAGGGATGATAGAGGATAATATAAAACATACTAATTAAAAACATTTTCACCACAAAAATATTAATCTGTGATGAGTGAAAAGGTCATCGACTTCAGGGTAATAAAAGTAATCATATAACATTTTTTTGCATAATCATTTTCCAAGAGGTGATGAAATCATTCCATATCTAGATAAATATATTTGGAAAGTAAAAATACTTTATTTATTTCTATTTCATAACAATAATTTCATCATTTACCAATGATGTTATCTATTTCCACTTCATTTCTTATATTAGGTGGTGGATATTCAAGATTGATTCTTATTTCTAAAGCTATTTTATCAAATCCGAATGACCAAAAGTTATCTCTTCGACATATAATAATATAATAAAGAAAAATTCATTTCATAGTTTTCCAATATGATACGTATTACTTTATCGTCAAATAATTATATCCAATGTTCAACTTAGTTCATTTTATATGTAATTATCCATAATAATCTTGCAAAATATTCCTAACCATATAAAAAATAAACAATTTTGATCAATCATTTAACTAGGGTCAGCATAATGTTTTTGGTAATGACACATTCCAAAAATGTGAATTAGATGATCCATGTTTCTCTTAAAACAAAGAAATAATGTCAATCACCATAATACCTTAATTAAAAAATGAATGGTTTCAAAAATTTACTACCTCCTTATTCTTTAAATAAAATATAAGATTTTAAGATGTATTTTATAATTCAAAAATATTCCAAATACTACTTATGAAATAAATTTTCATTGAATCACAAATATTTTCATGGTCTCCAATACTATCCCATTAAATAATATTTATTAATATCATTTACACTTAAGCTATATTTTTTTCCTTCGAAAAATCACGAGTTTTCCAATGATCATCATTCTAAATAATAGGTTTACTTTGTAATCAGCATTATTTATAATATTCTTTCAAATAATTAATGAATAATTGTTACAACACAATCTATATAAATATAATTATTCAAAGTACTTGAATATCATTGATAAAATAATTTTAAAAATAATTATAGAAACCAAATACACAAGAAAATTAATCATTCCAAATCATTATTAAACCATTTACTACATATCATCACCATATTCCTTATTATAACCTTCCTTTAGAATTTCATATGTAGTCTCCTTATCATCATAATTATAATCATTAATCCTACAACCATTTTTATTTTCTTTACAATTATCCCCCTATACGATAAGTTTCTTCATAATACATATAATTTCCACCTTAATAAATTTTCACCGTCATTGAAACCTTATGGAGTCCATTATTCTCATCCATTTTGGAAAAACAACATTTCATTTTTCCTCAAAAATGAAAATATTTTTTCCCTTATTTTGCACACAAAAAAAGCTTTCCATTATTTTTATAAATTACCATTGGTGTTTCATATCACATTTTCTATATAAAATTAACTGAATAATCTTTCCTCGATGGTCCCAAACACCCATGCTCTCCATGAACTCTATCCTTCTCTTACATGGTGAGTCTAAGATTATGTTTGGGTGAAATCTGTTGATAAAATACTATCATAAACAACTAAAAAAAAATAAGAAAACCATTTACTCTAGTTATCATTCAATTTGGTTTCTAATCAACACATTGTATACCACTTTCAACGTTTACACGGTTCCTTCTAGTTATACATATTGAATAAATCTAAAATAATTAGTGTGAGCATCCAAAATCAGTGTGGGAAACCACAATACCCATAACATACAATAAATTTGGGATTTTATCCCATACAAAGACTTATATTTCATTTCATTTATTTTTTTATTTTCTCCAATATATTTTGTTAATAATTTAGTGCCCATGGTTTCTACTAAACATCCTATAATAAAAACATTATTGACAATAAATAAAATATCCCAAAGCTGGTCGTTACGTTAATAAATTTCTATAATATATAAGGAATCGCATCCGGATGGACTAAATTATTTTTTCAAATTTGGAAAACTGGATACATATATTAAATGTTAATTTTATTTTTAAACATAAAATACTAATATGATTTTCTATTATTATTCCATTATTTCCCTTTAGATAACCCCATCTATCACTCAAAATACACATCCAAGTATTTTAGGTAAAATAAAACATAAGGAAGGGGAGATCAAAGATTCTCACCATGGGTAAGAATACAATGGTGGATATGAATAAATAAGACATAACAAATGGAATAACAAATAACTAAAATGCATTCAATTTAAACAATAACTTAATTATAATATGTCATGAAAAACATAATAATAAAATAATTCCATATAAATAATCATAGGTGAATGAAACATATCCATGTATATTATTTCTATTTTAATAATAACAAAGAGTAATAAGAACATAATTTATAATGATGAAATTATAAATGTGAGACATATAAAACTAACCATAGAGGTTTCAGGAAAAGACAACTGATAAAAGGTTCTGGACCTGGTCAAAATCATACCCAGTTTACCTAATGAGACTTGTTGACACATCGAACAGCTATGACAAGCTCCTCCAATGATTTACTATATTAAATGAATTCATCATATGAATGTGTAAAAGAATAATAAAAAAAATTATTTAAAAACAATCATACAAAATGTTAACGATAACCCCAATCAATAAACATAACTATAAAAAATAATGGAAATGTAAAATGGTAACAAACTAGAATATCCCCAATAAAGTTGATCATATTCCACCTAAATAAATAATTAGAGTTGTATAATTAAAATATATCCCTGATGATGAATATAAATTACACAAATGGATCATTCAAAATTTTTTGAGGAAAATATATCTTTCAATAATAAATTATTTTTTTTAAAAAAATTAACTGTTTAAATAAGATGTTAATAATTGTAAATAACTGGAAATTTCAAGGAAATTTTTTACTTAATTCCTTTGTAATTTTGTGAGTGCGCGGTTTCAGACGGTACCTAATTCCGAGGCCCGGTGTGCTCGGAATAATTTTTTGAAGCCTTATTAAGATTAAATTAATGCGCTTAAGCAGTTTACTGAAAAAGAGTAAAAACTCTTAAATGGTTACTCGGATTAGAAATCTGAAGGCACCGTTTCACTTAGGATGGAGGGTTTACCCTAGGCGCGACTTAAGTTTAGTCGGCACGAGCCTCCTATGAGAAATCCCAAAAATGACTTAACCGTAAATAAAATAATTTAATAAATTATTTTATTTTCAAATGCTTATAACTCACAAACTGTAGCTCGGATTAAAAATCCGAGACAACCACTGAACTCATGAGGGCATGGTTTATTTAAGCAGATACTATGTTTGGCTGGCGCGGGCCACCAGAAAAAGTTAGTTTTTGGCCGCAAATAAAATAATTAAATGACAATTATTTTATTGTAGAAATCTTTATCTTTTAAACGGTAACTCGGATGGAAATTCTGAGAGTACCTTTGGATTCGTTGGGGCGTGTTTCACTTAGGCAGAGCTTGACCTTGACCAGCACGGGTCGAGGGTGACTGATAATATTTTTCTGAACTTTGTTTCGGGTACGTTCAGTAAACCTAAATGTGGGTATTCCTATCTTTTGAACCGGTACTCAGAATTGAAATCTGAGGTCACTGATGAACTCAAAACACTGGTAAATGCTTAAGGGGACCATTACCGCAGTTGCGTTTGATGTGGGTTGAGAATTGAAAATTGGGGATTTAGAATTAAATAAATAAAATTGTTGGTACACAATTTTATTTATATGGTAGTTATACCCTACAAAGGGGAGTTAAGGGTGAGACCCATAACCACCAACTACCCATGTGAGGATAAATGAGAGGTGGGGTCCACACAAGACCGTAACTCCTCACCTCCCCCTCAATTCCCTAAACCCCCCTTTATCACCCCTTAAATTAATTTGTAAACTCCCCTTTAATTATGGGAACTCCTCACCTTCTTCTCTCTCTCCCATAAGTTTTTCCAACTTGATTTAAATTAATGAATTGGATCCTCTTAGTTTTGAATTTCTTGGCATTATCAAATTAATAGGAAGACTTTCATTTTATTGTTGGGAAATTAATATGTGGAGAAGATTTTGAGGATTAAGAGGAAAAGATTACTTTCCACGAATAACACAATCTTCCTCTCAGCGAAGGGAATCTCCTTCCACCGAGGAAAGAGTGTGTGGTGACACCACAAGGAGCATTGTTCTTCTGCGATGCCCGACCTCCACGATGCTTGCCTCTTTCCGCGGTTCGACGACGTGTGACGTATTTTCGTGGTAGGTTTTTTTTAATTAAGTTTGAATTCGTTTTATTGATTCTTCATATCCTAAATTCATGACGATGATGACCAAATGAACATGATCATAGTCCTTCACATAAACCATTCTCCATTTTCTTTTTATTCTTCACGTGTTCTTCATGCGTTCTTCAATGTCTAAATATTTATTGACGTTGGAAACACAGAGTTTTTTTGAGCGCAATATATGGATGCGAAGACCTCGACTCAAGGATCATAAATATGCGATCGTTTAATTTTTCGGGCTTTGAACGAAGCCGCAATGGCTCACAGAAGGAGGCGTCCAAATATTTATTGACACTGGAAACTCAATGTTTCCCTGATAGCGACATACGGACGCGAAGATCTCGACCCGAGGATCAATGATATGAATTCGTATCTTTTTTCGAGTTAAATTAATGTCGGAATGGTGTGCAGAAGGATTTGGAGGCGCAGCTGAAGGGCAGGAAAAGGTGGTGGCAATGCGTAAAGAAGAGGAGGCGCTAGTTTGGGTGGTCCGTGGCTTTTGGGTGTGTTAAGTTAAGAATTAAATTAAATTAAATATAATAATAATATAATAATAATATATTAATAATATAATTATTTTTTTTGGGAAAACCGTATTTTGACGGTATATTCTTCGTGCGACCTTAGTTTCACGAACCGTTAGTGGCAGTGCTACCCTGACTTCGAGACGGAATTTATGAGTCCAATATTGGATGTCCTTTTAGGGTTTTTGGATCGGGTACCCGAAATTCTTGTACATAATAGATTTAATATTATTATTAAATCTTTGATCCGCCATAACTCATGTGTGTGACATATGATTGACTCGCCGTCAGCGGTGATGAGACTCTTTCATTAAGATAGTCGATTCAAATTTAATGTTGGATATTAAATTCTGGTTCGTGGCTTGGGCCCATGAAACACTGAATAATATTATTATTAATATTACTGGATCTTGTATCTGACATATCTCTTCATATGGTGTCAGAATGACAAACCGTTTGCGACGTTGAGACCCTGGAATTAAGATGGATGTTTCAAAACCAATTTTTGATATTTAAGTCGAGGTTGAGGCGCGGGCCACACGAGGCCCGGTTCGCTCATGATGCGGTGAAATGCAACTTTTTCACTTACTATCCGTTTTGGACCAATGGTTAGTCCATCTCGTGTGTTTTCCATATGGATTGTAATGGTGTGACCAGTTTGGTTAACTGGTGTCATTTGATGTTTGACTGGGTTGGATCGAGCATGAATCCAACCGGGCCCTCGGAGCAGAAACGCTTATAACTTGAGCTCTGGATGTTTTATTGACGTGCCGTTGACATTGTTGGATTCCACTTGATGATAGAGAACTTTTGGTATACTTCTCCTGAGTTTTGGACACTATTGAAATATGGCCAGGTTGGATTGTACCCGAAATCCAAGCGGGCCCCTAGAACGGAAAAGCCGATAACTTTCAGACCGGACGTCCGTTCGATGAACCATCAGCGGCATTGGTGATCACGTTGAAAATGATCCCTATGAGTATACCCTATGAGAGTTCGGGGTACAGTTGTGATATGGCCGGGTTGGTTCGCACACAAAACCAACTGGGCCCCTAGGACGAAAAGGCTAATAACTCACAGACCGGGTGTCTAATTGACACACCGTCTCTTCTGTTGAGACCCCTATGACGAGGCGGTCCTTTGAGTTACTTCTTCGTGGGACTTTGAGATACTTGTATTATCGACCTATAGCTCGTGGAGCGGACCCTCCCGGAGACGAGCGTTCGGAGTACGGAGACCGTGTAGCCAGCTGAGACCTGACGACTGCTTGACCGACTCGACTTGGAGTGAGTCGACTAGACCAGTGGACGGAGCACTACTTTGTTGGGTGTAGACCCATGGCGGACAGATCACTTCTTGTGTGATAGTGCAGACTTGTGGTACTCGTCCGGAGAGTACCTCTGCAGGCTATTAGGGGGTGTGCACTACTGTGTATGGGTGGCATACCCCGGCAGGAAGCACTACTGTTTTTGGGTGGCTGGCCCGCGGTACTCGATAGGAGGAGTACCTCAGCAGTCTTAGGTTAGTGTGCAGTACCTCGGAGTCGTGACAGGACCACTGTACACTCTAGAGATGAGACTCTTCAGCAGTTACAATTTCGATAATGAAAATCCTGGTTTGAGCTGAGTCTATGACCTTTATATTTACCTCAAGATTGAGATGGGATATTTGATAACTTGGGTATATGTACGGACATATACCTAGGTAGAGGTTAACTATTGAGATCTTCTTTTTGGTTATCCATGTTGGAATTAGTGAGACCATGAGGGTCTCGGGGTCCCTACTGAGTATCGTTATACTCACCCCTGCACGGGCTATGCCCGCACCTCATTGTGTTGGTTGCAGACGACGGGCATCCCAGATAGAGGCCGAGTGTTCGAGGACTGGACAGTACATGGAGGTGGACCTCACGATGAGATAGTATATGGTGGTGGACTTCACGATGAGACGACACTCGAAGGAGGTTGACGGGCGAGAGCATTGTAGAGGCTATCTGTACCTACCCTTTAGGTAGGATTTGTGGTGGACGATCTAGGAGCTACGCTATATGTACCTACCCTTCAAGTAGGATCCTTGGTGGACGATCCAAGAGCTTCTTGTCACCTTTCGGCTATTTTATCTTTTTCTTTGTACTTTACAGTTGGACTTGTATTTCCGGCCCCTTTACTTTCAGCGCAGCTTGTTTCAGTTTTACATAGTTTCTTACTTCCGCTTGTACTATGTGGTGTTTTGTTTACTTTTATAATGACAATTCCTTCCCAGTTATCAGGATTTACGCCTTTGGTGCTAGTCGCCAGCCCCTGGCCTATGGAAGGCGGGCTTGGGGTAGTCACAGCACGGGCCCCGAGGACAGGTCGTGACAAATTAGTATCAAAGGAGTCGGTTCTACCATATGACTTATAACTCGAATATTTTCTTTTCTGTGAAGAAATAGTGTTAAGGGTACTGGGTTGGGTCTTCAGTTCAGGGAGTCCAGTGTTGGGGCGGCGGCCGACGTATCCGTACACCAGGACCCTGACTACTGATTTCCAACTTTGTGCTGGAAAACGCTAATTGTGTGTGTTTCCAAAATTTTTAAAGTCAGCTAAAACCGGGTCAGCTCACCAGGTATATGAAGTTGACCATGTCACATCTGTTCAGGATGTCTCCACGCAGACAGTCAGTTTGAGTTCCAAGAGAGTACTTGATGATGACTCACCAAGCGACGAGGTTCTGGTGCAGGGCCCTTTTTACTATGTTGGCTCCCTCGGGTGGTGTACCAGTAGCACAACCACATGTTGGGCAGCAGATGCCAACACCTATACTAGCAAACTGTGCACGCTGGCAGAGCGCGTTGAAAATGTTCCAGCAGTAGAGGCCTCTGAGGTTACGAGGCGAGGTAGATTCCTAGACAGCAGAGCACTGGCTGGAGGCGATTGCTAGAGTTTTCCGCCTAACTGAGACATCAGTAGAGTGGATGGTGGACTTGGCCACTAGTGTTTTCCAGTGAATTCCCATAAGGATGGTCCGCATAGTGATGAGGCTTCGGTACGTGGACCGATGCCTGAGATAGTGCCTTTGGGTAGTGTGTTAGCTACACATCACTACCTGTTGGTCAGCAGTAACAACCAGCGGTACCGGTAGGTGACACATGTAAGCTTACTGCCTTACATGTGTTCTAACATCAGATACCCTCAAGTTCTGAGGTGAAACAGACTCATATGCGGCTGAGGACTGGCTTGAGGAGGTGGCTGAGAGTTTTCTAGAGCTTATACAGCTTCGGTAGGATGACATGTCGGTAGTTGAGTATTCATCGAGGTGTACCGATCGTTCCTGGTACTTGATGACTACGATAAGATAAGCACTTTAGATCTCAGACCTCAGAGATAGATAAGACCTTTGTGGTTGAATGTTCTTGCCTGAACGGATATAGCTAGAGAATGTTAGTACTAGAAGAGCATGTAATTGGTGCCAGTCTCACAGACATGGGTGTGTAAAATGTATCAAGAAGTGGAAATGTTAAGGATAGATGAATCTGCATAGTAGCAGATGTGCAAGCAGAGCTAAGAGTGCAGCATGAGGTGGTGTACATTTCGACATGTTACAACCACTCACCTTTGTAGTCCCCGCCAGGCTCAGGGAGCTAGAGTGCAAGGGAAAAGAGTAGCTGCATGAGGTCAATGAGTGCGACCGAAATGGCTCTAAGGATGATTTGAAGTGTGGACATTGTCTTCTACTAGCTGCCGTAGCCATAGACATCGATACGAATCATCCATTCCATCCATGAATCTAGTCCCAGACCAAGAGTTTCTGGTTAAGCCGTTGGCTTGACCCTCACGTCTGGAGATACCTTTGGGACGAGACTCGATAGTCACACTAACGCTGATGGTGTGATCTGACCCTTGAGGCAAGAGTCTCGATTGGGACCTCATGGTGGCAGCTTCGAGGCCTTATGATGTTAGTTTGAGTATTGATTGGGCAATCACTGCTCATACTCAAATTGACGGTATTAGGCAAATGTCGGGATGAGTTTTCCTTGGTCGGTGAAAAGGAAACCCCAGACAGCACAAGATAAACTCGTGCATGGGAGGGTGTAGCCGATCAATCTTGGGTCGATGAACCTTACCCTCATGGCAATAGGAGTTCTGAGTTTCAGTTCTAATCAGGAAAGGGAGACCTCTAGAGTTCTAGGATAGTGACCACGTTCTTATATTGGTCTCACCTCGACGAGGTTTACGGAGATGTAGCCGAGGCAGCGGGATATCTCTGAGGTTCAACAAACCTTTTTAGGTCACCAGCAGGGTAGGAAAGGTGGTTTACCACTTCAACATTCCACCTAAGTTGCACCGGGTGTATGAAATCTTCCCCGTACCTCGGCTGAGGAGATACGTGCAAGATTCTTCACACATCATCGACCTCAGGGAGTTGGACGCCGATGACAGGGCGACATGCACGGAGGTTCCAGTGGAGATTGAGGATTGACAGGAGCGGGTCCTATGTGAACGATCGATTCCTCAGGTGTGCTTTCAATGGCAGCATGGGAACCTCTAGGAGAGCACATGGGAGTGGAAGGCTCAAATGTATGCTCAGTACGACTTTTGTTTCCCTATTTTGTGTTATAGATTTACGGGGACGTAAAGCCCTGAGGTGGGAGTAATGTAAAGACCTGGAAATTTAATGTAAATTATTTTCTTAATTTCTTTGTAATTTTGTGAGTGTGCGGTTTTAGACGACCCCTGATTCCGAGGCCCGGTGTGCCTGGAATAATTTTCTGAAGTCTTGTTAAGATTAAATTAATGCGTGTAAGCAGTTTTACTAAAAAAGTGTAATAACTCTTAAATGGTTACTCGGATCAGAAATATGATGGCACCGTTGCACACAGGATGGTGGGTTTACCCTAGGCGCGACTTAAGTTTTTCGGCATGGGCCTCCTATGAGAAATCCTAAAAATGACTTAACCGTAAATAAATTATTTTATTAAATTATTTTATTTTTCAAATGCTTATAACTCACAGACGGTAGCTCAGACTAAAAATCTGGGGCAACCTCTAAACTCGTGAGGGCATGGTTTATTTATGCAGATACTAAGTTTGGATGGCGCGGGCCACCAGAAAATTATAGTTTTTGGCCGCAAATAAAATAATTAAATGACAATTATTTTATTTTAAAAATTCATATTTTTTAAATGGTAACTCGGATTGAATATCCGAGAGTACCGTTGGATTCGTTGGGGCGTGTTTCACTTAGGCAGAGCCTGACCTTGACTGGCGCATGTTGAGGGTGACTGATAATATTTTTATGAACTTTGTTTCAGGTACGTTCAGTAAACGCACATGTGGGTTTTCCTATCTTTTGAACCGGTACATAGAATTGAAATCTGAGGGCACTGATGAACTCGAAACACCGGTAAATGCTTAAGGGGACTTTTACCATAGCTGTGTTTAAAGTGGGTTGAGAATTAATAATTGGGGATTTAGAATTAAATAAATAAAATTGGTGGTACACAATTTTATTTATATGGTAGTTATACCCTACAAAGGAGAGTTATGGGTGAGACCCATAACCACCAACTACCCATGTGAGGATAAATGATAGGTGGGGTCCACACGGGACCCTAACTCCTCACCTCCCCCTCAACTCCCTAAACCCCCCATTATCACCCCTTAAATTTATTTGTAAACTCCCCTTTAATTATGTGAACTCCTCACCTTCTTCACTCTCCCCCATACGTTTTTCCAACTTGATTTCAATTAATGAATTGTCTCCTCTTAGTTTTTAATTGCTTGGAATTATTAAATTAAGAGGAAGCCTTTCATTTTATTGTTGGGAAATTAATCTGTGGAGAATCTTTGGAGGATTAGAAGGAAAATCTTACTTTCCACGAAGAACACAATCTTCCTCTCGGCGAAGGGAATCTCTTTCAACCGAGGAAAGAATGTGAGGTGACGCCACGAGGAGAATCTTTCTTCAACGATGCCCGACCACCACGATGCTTGCCTCTTTCCGCGGTTCGATGACGTGCGACCTCTTTTCATGGTAGGTTTTTTTTAAATATGTTTGAATTCGTTTTATTGATTCTTCATATCCTAAATTCCCGACGATGATGACCAAATGAACATGACCATTGTCCTGCACATAAACCATTCCCCGTTTTCTTTTTATTCTTCATGTGTTCTTCATGCATTCTTCAATGTCCAAATATTTATTGATGTTGGAAACACGAAGTTTTGTTGAGCACAATATATAGATGTGAAGCCCTCGACGCAAGGATCACAAATATGTGATCGTTTAATTTGTCGGGCTTAGAACGAAGCTGCAATGGATCACGGAAGGAGGCGTCCAAATATTTATTGACGTTGGAAACTCAATGTTTCCCTGAGAGCAAAATACGGATGTGAAGATCTCGAGCCGAGGATCAATGATATGCGTTCGTATCGTTTTTCCGAGTTAAATTAAAGTCGGAATGGAGTGAGGAAGGATCTGGAGGCGTAGTTGGCGGGCATGCAAAGGTGTTGGCAATGCGTAAAGAAGAGGAGGAACTAGTTTGGGTGGTGCGTGGCTTTTGGGTGTGTTATGTTAAGAATTAAATTAAGTTAAAAATAATAATAATATAATAATAATATTATTATTTTTGTTGGGAAAACCGTATTTTGACGGTATCTTCTTCATGTGACCTCGGTTTCACGAACCATTAGTGGCAGTGCGACCCTGACATCGAGATGGAATTTATGAGTCCAATATTGGATGTCCTTTTTGGGTTTTTGGATCGGGTACCCGAAACTCTCGTACATAATAGATTTAATATTATTATTAAATCTTTGACCCGCCATAACTCATGCATGTGACGTCTGATTGACTCGCTGTCAGGAGCGATGAGACTCTTTCTTTAAGACAGTCGATTCAAATCTAATGATGGATATTATATTCTGGTTCGTGGCTTGGGCCTACGAAACACCGAATAATAATATTATTATTATTATTATGGGATCTTGTATCTGACAAATCTCTTCATACGGTTTAGGAATGACGAACTGTTTGCGAATTTGAGACCCTGGAATTAAGACGGATGTTTCAAAACTAATATTGGATAATTAAGTCGAGGTTGAGGCGTGGGGCCCATGAGGCCCGGTTCGCGCATGATGCGGTGAAATGAAACTTTTTCACCGACTATCCGTTTTGGACCAATGGGTAGTCCATCTCGTGTGTTTTTTCATATGGATCGTAATGGTGTGACTAGTTTGGTTAACCAGTGTCATTTGAAGTACGACTGGGTTGGATCGAACATGAATCCAACCGGGCCCTCGGAGTGGAAACACTTATAACTTGAGCTCTGGAAGTCTGATTGACGTGTCGTCGAATTTTTTGGATTCCTCTTGGTGAGACAGAACTTTTGGTATACTTCGCCTGAGGTTTGGACGCTGTTGGAATATGGTCGGGTTGGATTGTACCCGAAATCCAACCGGGCCCCTGGAACGGAAAAGCCGATAACTTTCAAACCGGACGTCCGTTTGAGATATAGTTAGTGGCATTGGTGATCACGTTGATAAACGATCCCTATGAGTATACCTATGAGAGTTCGGGTTATAGTTGAGATACAGACGGGTTGGTTCGCACACGAAACCAACTGGGCCCCTGGGACGAAAAGTCTAATAACTCACAGACCGGGCGTCTGATTGACGCACCATCTGTTGTGTTGAGACCCCTATGACGAGGCGGTCCTTTGAGATACTTCTTCATGGTACATTGAGATAATTGAAGTATTGACCTATAGCTCATGTAGCAGACCCTCCCCGAGATGAGCGTTCGGAATACGGAGACCGTGTAGCCAGCTGAGACCAGATGACTCCTTGACCGACTCGACTTGGAGTGAGTCGACTAGCCCAGTGGACGGAGCACTACTTTGTTGGGTGAAGACCATGGCGGATGGAGCAGTACCTGTGTGACAGTGCAGACTCGCGGTACTCGTCCAGAGAGTACCTCTGTATGCTATTAGGGGGTGTGCACTACTGTGTTTGGCGGGAAGCACTACGGGGTTTGGGTGGCTGGCCCGCGGTACTCGATAGGAGGAGTACCTCAGCAGTCTTAGGTTAGTGAGCAGTACCTCAGAGTCATGACAGGACCACTGTACAGTCTAGAGACGAGACTATTCAGTAGTTACAGTTTCGATAATGAAAATCCTAGTTTGAGGTGAATCTATGACCTTTATGTTTACCTCATGATTGAGATGGGTCACTTGATAACATAGGTATATGTATGGTCATATTACTAGGTAGTGGTTATCCGTTGATTTCATAATATTTGTGTTTCCTCATGATTGAGATGGGTTACTTGATAACTTGGGTATATGTATGGGCATATACCTAGGTAGAGGTTAACCGTTGAGATCTTCTTTGTGGTTATCCATGTTGGATTTAGTGAGAGCTTGAGGGTATTGGGGTCCCTACTGAGTATCGTTATACTCACCCCTGCACGTGCTATGCCAGCACCTCATTTTGTTGGTTGCAGACGACGGGCAGCATAGACAGAGGCCGAGTGTTCAAGGACTGGACGGTACCCGGAAGTGGACCTCACGACGAGATAGTATCTGGTGGTGGACTTCACGACAAGACGACACTCGGACGAGGTTGACGGGCGAGAGCATTGCAGAGGATATCTGTACCTACCCTTCAGGTAGGATCTGTGGTGGACGATCCAGGAGCTTCACTATCTGTACCTACCCTTCAAGTAGGATCCTTGGTGGACGATCCAAGAGCTTCTTGTCACCTTTCGGCTGTTTTATCTTTTTCCTTTTACTTTACAGTTGGGCTTGAATTTCCGGCCCCCTTACTTTCAGCGCAGTTCGTTTCAGTTTTACTTAGTTTTTTACTTCCGCTTGTACTCTATGGTGTTTTTTTACTTTTATAATGGCAATGCCTTCCCAGTTATCGGGATTTATGCCTTTGGTGCTAGTCGCAGCCCCTGACCTATGGAAGGTGGGCATGGGGTACTCACAGCACGGGCCCCGAGGACGGGTCGTGACAATAATATTCATTTACAATTTCCATGTAAAATATAATGGAAGTTTCCAATAATTAGGTGGAAATGAGAGTTTGAAAATATTCTAATTCTGTATTAGTTAAATAAAAAATTACTTTCATATTTGTTGTTGGAAAAGATAAAAATTTATATAGTCTGGAAAATGATAAGAATATTTACTCATAAATTTTTTTTTAGAAAGAATACATGGTTAAAATAACATTAAAAATTGTATAAAAATAATTATTATTTTTTGAATTATTTTTATAAAACACAAACATGAATGAAAGATATTTATAGTGGAGATATAAACATATATAAACCTGAATAATAAAAATATTTTTCATTAAAAACTTATCACTTTAGTAACATTTGTATCATAAGACCCATGATTATATAAATTAAAAATGAACATAAAATAACACTAATATAAGGGTTTTCATTATATAACATATAATGGGAATATATAAACACCGAATAAAACAAAATAATATAAAATATGGCATAAGTCACACATAAATAAAATTGGAACTAAAAATACCTTCCCCAAAGTTCTATATTCTTCAAATGTGTTTGAAACTCCCCTTATTCAGCAGACTTCCATTAGAAATACTATAAAGGGATGTAGGGACAGTATTTTAAATTAAATGAACCAATATAATAAGTAAAATTATGTTTAAAATAGAATGTTTAAGTATATGGTCCAGATAGAAGGATTTAATAGGTATAGAGATGTCATATAAGTGGATATATTTTATAATTGTTGTGAGTGGAACTTTTGGAACATCATTAAAGATTAACATATAACATGAAAAATCTAGAGAAAAATGCGTAAAAATTGCATATAAATAAATTCCAGATATCATTTTGACCATATCATTTACAATTTGTCCTTATTTTTAATTTTTATGATTTATAAAATATTAAATAAAATATTATATTCATAAAAGGTCATTAATTTAAATTTCTCACTTTTCATTACATTGACATTAATAGTACCAATAAATATAGGGCAATTTGAACCTAATATTTTTTTTGGACCCCTAATATATCATATTCATCTAGTTGATTCTTGGATCACTTTAATTAACTGAAATTACAATACTTTTAATTTTTTTTATCATTTAATTTATTTTTTCATTAATTGAATTGTAATTGTGTCTTTGTTTTTGAAGAATTTTAGGTAATTATTTCTCTACTAATAATTAAAAATAAATTTCCATTGTGAAGAAAAGTATTATTTATTTTATAATAATATTTTTAGTCTAACATACCCTATATATAACCCTATATAAAAATATTAATTGTTTTTATAAACATTAGTGTGACATCTGTGAATTTCCTTTAAATAAATTACTATAAAGGTTATAATCTTATCCAAGTTCCTCAAAATATCATAAATTAGACCGTTGGATGATTATAGAAAATATTAAGTCCTATTATAATATTTATTTATGTTTTTGGGTCATTTTATATTTATAATAATATAATTTTTAACCTATATTACATGACATCCACTTTACTATGGTAATAATAATTACTATAGTTACTATTCATATTTTTTGAAAATAGAAGAAAAATATTTAATAAATATGGACGTCCTAAATCCATATATGAGATAAATTTTTTAAAATTTAAAACACAAAACTAGATTAATATAATTTAAAATAAAATTGAAAAAAAGAACAATGAAAAACACTTTTTTGAAAAAAAATATTGTTTCAGTATAATTATTTAAAGAAAATTCTATGATTAATTGAATCTAGTATACTTAATTAGATTATTAATAATATAATATAACTAAAATTAATTTTAATCCATTATAAAATAAATCATTTCTTTTACAAGGTAGGAATAAAAATATTGTTTTCAATTAATGAGTATTTTCACTTTTTACTAGAAAATCCAACAATTTCACCTGAAAATAATTTCATATTATGATTTAAAAAATAATGTTAATTTAATAAAATAATATTTTTAAAAGTGAAATAAAAATAATTACATCAATTTCTCATAAAAATGAATTATTTTGATTTTGATGGAAAGGTGTATAATGACATTACTAACATTTGAGGTTTTCTTTATGAGAATTAATCAATAAATTTTTATCAATTAAGTCCATTATATATGTATTTAATTTTTTGGTTATTTCAATTCATACCATCCAACTCAGAGACAATATTATAATGATCATATTTAAATTATAATATTAATATCTTTTTATGTTAAATGTTTCATTTTTCCCATGTTATCGAAGATAGTGTTCTCTTAAAATCTAGAGGCGTTAGATATTTGGCCTTTATATAAGAAAATTTAAAAATTATTTTTTACATATTCTATGTGGGGAAATTTTAAATACCATTACAAATTGATTAAAAATAATTACTATTTTAAACATTTAAAACCTTAATGATTTATTAAACTGTCCTAGAAATAACTAGTTTTGAATATTTACTTATATGTTTTAAAAAATTGTTTTTAATGAAATTGGTTTTTCAAAATTCAATGACTATTTAGTTTTAAATTTTTTTAATATGAAAATTATATTTTCTATCTCAATTTTTTTAATGATCTACTAATGGTATTTTCATTCATTATCTCCAAAAACCCTTGATGTTAATTTGGATCTCCTTGGGATATTTTGTAATTATACTTACCTCATTATTTATTTAGATATATTATGATATTTATAGAGAACATGTCTCTTTTCCATGGGTGATTTATGTAATGAATAATAAGGATTATTTTTATTTGTAAAAGTGAAATATTCTAATTGTCAAATTCATGAATGGTACTTGAAATTATTGATGATGTTGTGTTGATCCCACTTATAGGTCAAGGATGATCCAGATACAACTTATATGATTGGTTTTCCACACTATGGCTCATGAATAATGGGTGATCCTAATATAGCATATTAGATGGGTGTTATTAGATCAATCTCTAATTCATTATGTAATGTTCCTCATAAATAGTGGAAAGAAGACGAGTAGTTATTGAAGGGTATTGCCTATGAAAATAAATATGATATTTTTATTTTAGTGATGGGTTTAGAATTTTAATGAAGATTATGATATGTTATAACAAAAAATTTTATTTATGCTTTCTATGAGTTTCTAATGATTTCATTGAACACGATTGACATCACAACGATCTTGATTTTATATTCTAATGAATCTTTAATTTTGTAAAAAATTGTGTATTTTTTCATGATTGATGGTTTAAATGTTTGTTGATATGATTTCCCATATCATATTCTCATTCTTTTTGATAATGTAATCATACATGTATTCTAATCTTATTTTCACTAATGGAATTCTGATATATATTCTATTGTTAACCCTAACTGAGAATTTGATATCCTTCTTCTTATATATCTTATTTCATAGGTTATGAATAATTACATTAAATGAAATGAGTTCCAAAAGGATTCGTATATGATTAATTTTTTAGATGATTTATATGATTAAATATGGAATATGGGAATATTTGTATAATTTTAAATATATTATCTTTATGTCATAAATTTTTTTTAAAAAAATTATTGTCAAAATTTGATAAAAATATAAACATAAAATATCCCATGGGTATATAAGTGGTTGGGTAATTATTTTTTGTGTTGAATGTTTTTGATGGCTAAAATTATGACACGATTATTTTTATGAAGCTAGAAATGTGAAAAAAAAAATTCGAATTGACATGGGTGTGTCAGTTAGAGTTTTTTTATATGTATTGTAGAAGTGTCTATATAATTTTTAATTTTAGACTGTTTTTATGTGAGGTTATCATAAGATTTTTGGATACCATCTTGGGATAATATCTTTATTGGTGATCAAAAGTTAATATTCTTAGAGACACATTACCAAGCGATTAATTATATTTTTGGAGATGTTTAATTTGATCAAGTTATATGTACCCCTTTTGTTAATCTAGATGTATTTTTTTTTGAAAAAAATGATAATAAATTTTTATGTATGTATTATAAAAGTTATGAGATGAATTTGAATATTAAAATTTATTTTAATTTTTATATTACTGATTTAAATTGTGATATAAGGTTATGAAAGGAATGGTGTAGTATATTGGGTGTTTTTTTGAAGATTTGGTAATTATTACCATTTTTATTCAAATAATTTATTATCAAATATCTACAATTCTTCTATTTTTTATAACATAATGTATACAAAGATATGAAAAAAATTGTATAACTTTGTGAATGTATGTGATCCATTAAATGTTGAATCTAGTTCTTTGGGAATAGATAATTCATGTTGAATATTCATCATTTGGAGAACAAATGAGATTGTACTAGAAATTTATTAAAGGATTAAATTATAAATAGTAAGTGTGTATGTTTCAATATTATTTTAGTATTTATGGTAATGTAATGACTAAACTCGGGGAAAATGGATATTGAAAAAAATGATATCCAATTGCCTTAACTTCGGTTAAATAAATATTCATTTTTATACCTCCTTGGTCTATGGTTTTGTCATCATTTAATTTCTTGGGGTCATTAACATTATAACGATCTTTGATGTCCTTTACTCTCTATAATTATTTCTACATTATTATTTCAATCTATCTATATATTTTCACTATACACTAATTTTTTCCAATTTTTTTCTTAATTATGTTTATTTTTGGATAACCATTATACTTACATTTCTCTTTTTTCAAGGGGATGTTTTATTAACTATTTTTATGATATGTGATTTCAATAGTGGTATTTTAAATTTTTAAACATACATTTATTAGGTTATTGTTCGAATATATTTTATGGAATATATTAAATGATGGAGAATTAATTATCAATTTTTTTTGACGAAAACTGTGTTCTAAATATTTAATGATACACAACACCAAGATTATATGTAAAACAAAAAATTATTACTTAAATATGACTATTATATACATTACATTGAATTAGTAGGAATAATAGGGTTAAGGGAATAATGAAATATATATAATGTTACCCATTAATTAATGTTTATTGATTAATTTTAAGGATATAAGAAATATACTTTTAGAAAATTCATTTTGTTCAACTAAATACATTTTCTTCAAAATTGAATTTTCATTATTTTTTGGAGATGCTATGATAATTACATTATAAATCATTTAAAATATTATATTATATAATTAAATTAAATTTTTAAATAATCATTTCAAACAATAGATTAGGGTGATATTTTGATAATGTTCTAAAAAGATTGATTTTGAAGTGTATAGTGAAAAAGGTAGATTAAATTAAAAAAAGTATATTCTTTTAATATATTTACAAGTAATTTTTCTGTTTTATTTTTTAAATTAAATTAATTTTTTATTATTAAAAATAATCCAATTATATCTTTTTTCATTAATTTGTTTTTAAATTTTTATAAATTTTGTTTTACAAAAGAAGACAATTTTCTTAAAAACTGCTTTCATCATGTTTTGTTGGTTTAATTTTTAATTGAATTCATAGAAATTTTTATTTTGAATCCAGAAAAACTAATTCAATATTTGGAATAATTGGGTCTATATTTATTAAAAAATTTAATTTTTGGACATTAGGAATAATATTAATATAAATAGTTTCAACATGGTAAAGGGTAAATCATTTTATTAAGGGTTAAAAATAATATGATAAAGACTATAAAATGATAAAAAATCCTTACTAATTTTTTTTGAATGAGCCAATTTTATATAAACTCATCCATTATTCATTTATATGAAATTTGAACATTTTTATGTGATTATCTAGTTTATAATATTTTATGTCAATTAACCACAAAAATGCCCAAATTTCATTATTAATAACTATTATATTTTTATTATCTAGATAAGCATATGATTTGTTTAGTTATCAATTTTAATATTATTCATAATTGTTTTTCTATTTATCATTATAATTTTTTTTTAATTACCAGTGAATTTATAATTTCATTAAATTATTATGTAGTATAGATGAAGTCATTATTAAATTCATTAACAAACCAAATAAAAGTTAAAAAATTATTAAATGTTACATTAATTGATATAATTAGTGTTATACAAGAATTATTTTAATAAATTTACAATATTAGCGATATTTAATATTATTATCTAAAATTTCTGTATTTTTTGTTGTTTTTAATTTTGTTGTAAATTAACAGTTCTAAAATTAATATTAAAGATATTTTTTGAGAAATACTATTTTTAGATGAGTAAAAATTTCTAAAAATAATATTTTCAGCCAATTTATTATGATATTGTTTAACACATAAAACATATTAAATTTATGGGATGATTTTCTTTTTAATGTTAGTTTATAAACCCAATAGGAGTAAAATAAATTGATATCACCATAATTTTTCAATGGTTTAATAAACTATTAAAACTAATAAATAAGGGTAAACATTTGATAAGAACATATAAAAACTATATTGAATATAAATATTTAAACAAAAAAATCATAATCTATTATAATATGAAATTTTTTGATCCATTTAGACATCAAAATTAATTCATATTAATTTATTATTTTACGAAATTTCAAAATTACCCCACCCCTATCTTATAAAAGGTATCCTCTTCTTCTGTTTAATTCACACATCAAGAACCATTGGGTGTAGCCAATCCACAATAAATACCATACTAAAATACACCTTCACATTATAGTGTTTAAATAATGGTATTAATACCAACCTTATAGGGATTAATCTTTGAATCAAGGGAAGATTTCTGAAGAAGAGTTTTATATTTTAATTGATCATTTTCATTGTATTATTCTTACACATCCTCAAATTCATCCCAAATCATGAGGATATAATAACATGTGTTTTTAATATATATATATAGATGTTATTATGTAAATTTTATAACAAATATTCATCTCTATTCTCCATCATATGCGAATGGAATTCATAATTCATATATACGACAGTCAACCACCACAAAGAACAATTTAATTACTAAATTGTATGTAATTTTTTATTTTAATGATTTTTTAGGAAAATATGACTAACCAAACATGTTATACTAAAAAAATCAAGCTTAAAAAATATGTTAAAAAATAATTCAAGACAAAGATAAATATATGTTAATCAACCAACTTATAAAATACCCAATGAAATGTGGTTACCGACATATCCAAATCATCCATTAGAGAAGCTTCCATAGGATTTTCCAATTTTATACAATCCTAAATAGATTCATCCACATTGATATTCCATTGGTCGAATACCTTAACTAAAATGAAAACATGATTGTTAATCTACTTCCTTTTTAACTCCTTAATGGAAAAACAGAATCATTCTTTCATACATTTTATTGAGAACCTCATCTTGGGCATTAATATGAAGGGACTATTATAACTTTTCATCCTTTTAGTGAATAACATGCTCTTTGTATTTCTAGTTCTCTACTCACTCTTATCTTACATTCCAATTTTCGAAATTTGATGAGGCTATATCCTAGTCTTACACATATCTTTGACCTTTAGGTTCTTTTCATTCCACAATTAGTGTATACTTGCATGTTTTACCAAAACCTAACTTAAAACCTTTAATAATTGTTTATTCCCCTAGTTTTTCATCTATACCACTTTTCTTTTCCTTACATAATGATCTAGTTACAATTTATTTGGACTGATCGAGTAATTATTGTTAGGTATTTCATCCCCCCAATTTTTACTAGAAAATTATTAGAAAGAATATTTTTTTCCATTCCTCAAGCTAAACAGAAGCATTGTGGGACCTTGAGAGTCCTACTCATAATCCATTATTTGTTATGAGTCCATCTATTTATCACTTTGTTCATCATCATCCTATGTCCTTACCATAACTTATAACCACTATTTAGTCAATAAGTGTTAATTATAAGATTTCCATTTCTCTATGTTTTGAAAATCACAAACTCATTATCTTTGGAAAATTATATTTTTCCAATGGATTTTTCGCATAAAGAAATTTTCTTTTTTCCAAGGAAATTTTTATCCTTATCTTTGATTTCAGTGTTCATCTAATAGTCCCTCTAAATCTAACTCATTTTATTCCCATGTCTAAAATTCAGTTTCAAATATAAAAACTCTGAATCCTATAAATACATTTTTATAATGAATTTTGAAATGTAGACTCCAAATTCTCTAAAATTCAGAATCCAAATTCTCCAAAATTAACACTCCAAATATTCGGAAATTAAGACTATACATTCCCTAAAATTATAACTATTAATTATAAAAAATTTAGACTCTAAATTCTTTGAAATTTAGACTGCAGATTCTATGATATTCAAACTATGAATTCTTGAAAATTTGGACTTCTAATTCTATACAATTCAGACTATGAATTCTCTGAAATTCATAGTCTAATTTCCTCAGAATTCCAACTCCGAATTCCTAATAATTTAGACTTTGAATTACTCTGAATAAAGACTCTGAATTATTAAATATTCCAACATAAATTTTCTCAATATTCAAACTACTAACTACTCAGAATTAAGATTCCATATTCTTTGTAAAACAGAATCAGAATATCCATATCATATAAAATTTCAATGTTTTTTGTTATAGACACTAAATTCTATTTTTCCTTAAAATATGAAAAATATATTTGATTATGTAACATTATTTTTTCTTAATATTGTTAAAAAATGATATCGTACAATCTATTTCGAAGTAAAAGTAGTTTGAGTGAAATATGTCTAGGTCCCTCCATTATTCAATGAAACAAATTCCCGTTGGAGGAGGGAGACGACCATTAGAGTAGTGCCTATAAATATGTTCTCTTTTAAACGAGGTCATAACATGTTGATCATCCTAGAGATTTCATGTTACTGAATATATTTCATTATAGATATACTCTCATGGTACATGAATACTGAACATCTTGTTCAGATTTATTAGTGTGACTCCGATTGTTGCAGGGTACAATCGAGGGATTCTGGGGATAGAAATAAATCGGTGCTGACTACCTTAACAATTAAGGTATTGCAGGTAATGCAATATAGTTTCTGCAATCCCTATCGAGGAATTACCCAAGAGAGGGTAAGATAGACTTTGTTGAATGTATATATCAAGGTACCTTTATCCAAGGTTGTTGGATACCCTACTCTTTGTGTTAAAATATTTTATAATTGTTACATTTTTTTATTCAGGTTTATTTCTAATATATTTTGATAATGGAAGAATGTATTACATTCTTATATATTTTTATAACATTTATATACTCTGATATGTAAGATTCTATACACTTTAAGGTAGAATATTATCCTTGTAAACATTTTTTATGTTTCATTTTTGGAACAATATTTCTGGAACCATGAATGTTTTTTAAAAAAACCTAAAAGTGGTCTTGTGAATTTACCTTTTTTATCATTATGAAACATATTTTTCCTTAAGGTAAAAAATTATGGTGTTTAAAAATACAATTCACCCCTATTGTTATTGAGAATCCACATCATTATTTCGATCCTAAAATTTGTATCAGAGGAGGTTTATGAATAACTTTTATTCACATATATATTTTCTTTCTCAAATTTTCCTTATTCTAAATATTATTGCATTACTTTTATAGTTTATGTTTTTATTAGATATTTTTATCTTGGTTTACAAACAATTTATATTAAAATGTTTTTTTGAAATATTTCTTCTTATAGAATGAAAGGAATGAATTTTATTTTGAATGAAAATATAAATCCTATCAGACCACCTATATTTGATGGTAATTATTATACATACTGGAAAGACAGAATAAAGGCATTTTTTATTAATACTAGTGTAGAAAATTTTGTAATGCATATTGGGGATTAAAAAATTCTTGATAGGGAAGTCAAAACCTTCACCAACCATGAAAAGTCAGAATATCAACTAAATTACAAGATACAAAATACATTGTTGTGTTCTATGACGATGAATATATATAGTCAAATTGTTTCTTGTGAAGCTGCAAACTACATCTACAAGAAATTGGAATATACACAATTTGGCACATCCAATGTTATATAAACTAGAAGAGCTATTCTTAGAGTAGAATATCATGGATTTTTATTTCCCTATGGGGATCCAGTTTTCAAAGTTCAATAAATATATATGACCATTGTTAATATATTAAAATATATGGTAGAGAATGATCTTGATGATGAAGCTGTTTTAGACAAGATTATTGATATTATTCTTAATGTGTGGGAATCTAAGAGGAAATCTATTGATGATAAAATAAATAAATCTCAAATCACTCTTGATGATCTTTCTGGAACTCTTCTTCAATATGAGACAAGAATGAAAAGAGATGCTGATATAAATAAGAATAATAATGTGAATGGAATTGGAAACTTTTCTATTACTAAATCCTTGACTCTGGAAAGGGTTAAAAGATCCATGTCTAAGAAATTCATAATTTTATCTGAATCCAGTGAATGTGAATATTCTGAGAATGATCTTGATAATATTTCTTGAAGGATGAACCAGATAGTTGGAATGAATGACATTAAGTATAGATATAAAAAGAAATTATGAAAGGATAATAAATACTCAGAATACATTGCTATGAATGCAAAAGAGCAATGCATATATGCCCAGATTGTCCTATGATTAAGAAAAAAGATATAAAGGAAACAAATTTTAAGTGTAACAGAAATAATTACAACAAGGATAATGCTACGAATGTTTTGAAAGCTAATGAAACCTAGAGTTCTTGTGGTGGTGACTCATCTAATGAGTCCTATGAGTATGAATCTTCCAAATAGAATAATCTTCATTTACTAGATAAACTACCCATTGAAAATCATTATCTAATGTCCAAGGTACACAATGCCGAATCTATTACTAAATTTTCTTTTAATGTAAATTAAACTGATGATAAATACTGTAAATCTTCAGATGATGAGTCATCCACCTTAGAATATAATACATTACCATCTTACAAAGATGTGTCTTGGTTTTCTAAACTTCTTGAGAATGAAAATTCAAAACTCAAGAAAAATCATGATAATGAAAATTCTAGTTTATCAATTTTAACTAATGATGCTTTAGATAATTCTAATGGTCTTGATAAGAAAACATTTGATTTTCGTATTATTTCCAAAAATCATGAGGAATTTAATTCTGAAAAAGCTAAACATTCTATAGGTATTAAAAGTCTAATTTCAATGAAAAATATATTACTGGCTAACTCTAGTGCAAAAACTAGTGTTTTGAGGATAAAATCAAGTTATTAAACTAATGTCAGATATATGTTCCTTAAATAATTGTCTATCAAATTTTACCATAGTTAAGGAAATTTTTTACATAATGTATTCCAAAGTTAGACCTTTAATAAATAGTTTTGCTTTTTTTTATACTCATTATAAACTAGTTTATAGTAATAATTATTTTTTTCTCTAAAGATCTCCATTTGAACTAAATTTTAATGTGGTGGAAATTTGGAAAAAAATTGTTCTTTAATAAAAATTCAATCTTTAGGTTTTCATAAAGAATATTTTCTATGAAAATTTAGATACCAAAAAAATTTATTTCTGAATTTTCCAGATCCAAGAATGTCTAGATTCCCAAAGTCTATCACTTTTATTTTTAGGGAAACAATTAAAGTACAAACAGAAATTCATGGTGTGTGGATAGTTGATGTTACAGACATATGACTAGTAAGAACAATTTGTATGAAAATTTTACCTAGATGAATGGATAAAAAAGTAAAATTCAAATATAATGATGAATGAAAAAATATTGGTATAAATATAATTTTTCTTCATGAAAATACATTAATTTCAAATGTTTTATTTGTTAAAGTTTGTAGGAAAAATATCATTAGCATAATTTAATTATGTGACGAAGGTTACCATGTGAATTTTAGAAATGATAAATGATTGGAACATAATTCCAAGGAAGTGTTTTTTCTTTCTTCCCACATGCAATAGAATGTATACACACTAAACATAGAATACCTTAGAATCCAAGATCAACCTTGACATAGTGCAACAGAAGAACAATCTTGGTTATGGAATAGATGGTTTGGGCACTATAACCATAATATCTTATGAAAACTCTCGAGAGAAAATATTCTTAAGGATCTATGGCAGTTTAGAATTGATTCTTCAAAATTCATTGATCCTTGATAATTTGGAAAGTAACATAAAAAAATATTTAAATCAATAGGTGAAGTCTCAACTTCTGAAGCATTATAATTAGTGTATATGGATCTTTTCAGTCCAATATAAACTACATGTATTAAGGAAAATATTTACTATTTTTCTAAGTTGATGATTACATTAGATTTAAATATTATTATTTTCTAATAAATAAGTATGAGGATTTTTCATATTTATAGTTTTTGAAGCCCATGTTAAAAATGAAAAAAACATTCCATTGATATCTATTCATATAGATCATGTGGGCGAATTTCAAAATTTAGGTTTTGAGGCTTTCTATATTAAAAAAATCATTACTCATAACATCTCAACTCCATGAAATCCTCAACAGAATGTAGATGGTGAAAGAATAAATAATATTCTTCAAGAGATAACTAGAACCATGTTGAGTTGATATTTGATAGCTAAACACTTTTGGGATGAAGAAGGATGTACTTCTTGTTAAACTATAAATCACGTTTTGATTAGACTTTTTCTAAAAAAACCCTTATGAATTGGGGAATGGTAGAAAACACAGAAATTCATACTCTAAGGTATTTGGTTTCAAATTACTCATTCTAAATACTAATTATAATTTACATAAATTTTCACCCAAATCTAATGATGATTTTCTTCTAGTCTACTCCCCGACTTCTAAGGATTCTAGAATTTTTCAAAAAAAATACTTGTAATGTTGAAGAAAAAGTGCATATTTAATTCGATGAAACTGATACTTTAATGTTCAAAAATTCCAACCAACATCCTAGGATGTCTTTTCAAAAATTAATTATCATACATTGATATATCATCCTTCTGATAAAGAAAATGTTGAAGAAAATATTTTAGATGCATTTACCCCAGAAGATTTCCTAACACATGTTGATGAAAATGTTTACGAAACCCACATCAGTTGTTTCTTAAGAGTCATCTCAATGATTGTATCATTAGTGATTTAAATCAATATTTAAGGGCTAGAATTTCTTATAGAAATGATGTATAACATATGACATTCATTTCCTAATTAGAACTAAAAATCACTAATTAAGCTCAAGTTTATGAATAGTTTATAAAGCCCATACAAGATGAGATAAATGAATTCAAAAGGAACAGTGTCTATACCTTAGTTGAAATACCTAAGGAAAATTTTATTATTGGAGTAAAATGGGTATTCAAAAATATTTGTAATGAAAATGGACTCATTGAAAGAAATAAATCTAGATTTTTAGAAAAAATTTATAATCAACAAGAAGAAATAGACTATGATGAATCCTATACTCTAGTATCATGACGTGAATCTATTCAAATTTTACATACCTTTGTAGCATTCATTAATTCTTACTTTTTTCAAATAGATGGAAAATGTGATTTACATAATTGATATGTTCAAGAGGAATTTTTTATTGAACACCATCATGTTTTTGATGACATGAAACATATTTAACATGTTTTCAAACATTCCGAAGCATTATATGGTTTTAAACAAGCCTATAGTTCATTGTGTAATAGACTTACATGAGTTTTTTTTAGGAAATATTTATTTTAAGAGAACTGATGATCCAATAATTTTTATAATGAGAGATATGAAAAATATTTTGATGGTTCAAATTTATGTTGTTGACATTATATTTGGTTCAACTAATAAATCTTTAACTGAATCATTTGGGAATCTAATTAAATCTGAGTTTGAAATGACTATGATTGATAAGTTAACATTTTTTTTGGGTTTTAAATTTTCTAAAAAAAGAGAAAGAACATATGTATCTCCAAATAAGTATATTAAATATATTCATAAAAAGTATGGATATGAGAAAACTAAAATTATAAGAACTCCAACCAGTATCTCAAATTCTCTTGATCTTGAGGAAGCTGAAAAATAGTAGATCTAAAATTATTTAGTGGTATGATAGAATATTTACTATAATTTATAGCTAGTAATCTATATTTAATGTTTTTAGCATTATTATGTTCAATATATCAATCCTATCATAAATAATCTGATTTAAAATAGGAAAAAATATTTTTTTTCAATTTAAATAAACCATGTATTTATGAATCTTTTATACTTCGGGAAATGATTTTGTTTTTAAATTTTTTTCAGATGCTGACTTTGGTGGATGTATAATGGATTGAAAAGGAAAATATCTAACATGTCATTTATTGAGAGATTTATTAGGTTCTTGGTCATGAAAAAATAAACACTCAGTAGAACTTTCCACTTCTGAAGCAGAATATGTAGCAGCTGGAAGTTGGTGTGATCAAGTGTTGAGGATACAACACACACTCATAGAATATTGCATGAGTTTTACAAAAACATAGACATCGTGTGATTAGAATTATTTCTTTAACCTAAGAAAAAACCCTTCACATCGCTCTCATACAAAACACATAGATATTAGCAATCACATTCTTAGGGATCACATAATAAAATGAGATACCGTTCATCAATTTATCGGAACACAATAATAATATGCTAATATTTTAAAAAATTATTTACCATCCTACAGATTTGAATATATTAAACCATAGTTACAAATGATAATTGTAAGGTAATCATCCATATTATAATTTTCTTTCAATCCAATCCCTTTAAATTAAGAAACATCATTTCAAAAGTGGAGTACATGTTCTTGGTAGTTAAATTTTTTCGAAGTTAAAATTTTGCGTAGTTAAATTTTACACAGTTATGTTTTTTATAGTGAGATTTGTTCGATACTTAATTTTTTTTTTAATAAAGAATATTCATATTCTAAAATTTCTCAATATCAAAAATTTCATTTCTTTTAAAAAATTCAATAATATAATGTTCATTGAAAATAATTTTCTTCATTACTGATAATTTTCATAGAAATCTGGAGGGTATATTTTCTTACTTAAATTTTTATAATCAAATTTTACATTGAATTCTCCTCTTGTTTTAAGAATAATTTTGGATTCACTTTCCTTAAATCTAATGTTTTATCTTAAAAACCTCAAAATTTCAGAATATTCCAAAACCCATCTTCAACTTTCATCCCTACCATTAGATCATATTTTGCAATTTTTAACCATTGGATCATTCGGGTAAGATGAACAATCTCATTCACATATATATAGATATGCCCTTAATAGTTGAACCACATTGGTATTCAAGCCTAGCATGCCGATGATCTCCCTCTTTTTGTAAGTGCTATTCTATATTACTGATCTACTAAACTCTGAATGTCTTTGGAAGCATCCGCACAAAATAAAATGTCGTCAACTAAGGAAATTTACAATTGTAATGTTTATAGATAAAGGTTAGTTGAACAGAAGTTGTTTTCTAAGTATGCTTCTATCATTTTAAAATATATTATGTTGAATGGCTAAGAATGGTTGTGCATAACAAAATTGAAAGGACATGATCTGTTTTATCTAGAGTTGATTATTGAGTTCTATGACTATGTAAGTATTTTTAATGAAGGTGGGAGAGATAAGTTATCATTCAAATGTTGTAGAAAAAAATTATTCTCTTTCCTAAAACAAGGCAGCTAGAATCATTAGAATACCAGATGAAGGAGAAGGCATTTTTTTCACCCACAAACTATATGATTAGGTAGGATGTTTGGATAATGAAAATGATATAGAATGCCTCAGACTCAAAAAAGTAAAAACACTGATGATAAACTATATCTATACTAACTTCGTAATATAAGTTTTATGGGATCATGAATTTCTAAATATGATAAAATGAGTCAAGTACACCTTAAAGAAAGTGAAATATATGTTCTGGATTTTCAGGTCAACCTGAGAGACATAAACCTAGTGGAGTATATCTTACTGACGATTGAAAATATCAAAAATGACAGCCTCAAATCACAGATCCTTATATATGCAAAAATTCTATACATGATCATTGGATTATGTCTACAGTTGTTCAAACACCCTTTTTGATCAAAGTCCAGATCATTTAAATTCATGTGGCTCTCTGATGATACACTGAGGAGAATGAAGGATGGTTTCGATGACAATTCTAGATATTTTTATGACTGGAATGAAAGTGAGTTCAAATCCTTATCCAAAAAGAAAGAATTAATTGAGAGTTCCAAGTAGAGTGGCAAGAATAGAAATCTGAAGGAACCGGAAGCCAATGAAAAAATCTTATACTAGGAAACCTAATCAGAACCTCTAAAATATGAGACCAAAAATACCTATCTAAATGAAGTTATTTCTATGTGAAGATTTGATAAGAAGAACAAGAAGGAAGAGGAGCCTAGTTTTGTCTTGGATCATGTTGAGGAAAAAGCCTTAAATATTAATAATGTTGAGGAATTTGAGAAGAAATAAAAGAAAAACAAGAAAAAGAAGAATATACCCAAGGCTGAAATAGTTCAATATCTTCTCAGAGATACTGAGAACACTTCTGAGCATGTTCGGGTACTAGAATATTTTTCCAATGAACCAGTACATTTACAGACTTCGGGAAAGAAGATAGTCATTCTGGAATGTGATGAAGAGGAATAGATTGTGAAGGAAGGGGAGGTGGAAGGAGAATAAGATGAAGGAAGTGATTATATAGATGATATGGTAAGTAAAGTTGAAGAATATCATGAGAAGGAGAGTCATGGTAATGCCTTGACCCCCATTACACAGAGTTGGTGCATTATTACATAACATTGGCTTAATCACAAGATATCAAGTCTCGAATGATTGATTAGTTTAGTTTCATTGGAGGTACTGGATACAAACATATGTATTACATTATATATTAAAATGGTAAAAAAACAACCTTATGACCCCTTTGAACACACTCGTATCCCATATCCTATTCCTGTAGGTTAATCGTAATATAATTCTTGGCATCCTAGAAAAAATAAAACATAGAATGGGGTGAGCCCAAATGCTCATTAAGGATAATAATATAGTGTAAACTATCATAAATAAGAATAAACATTTAAGGAAATGTATTATCAATAGACAATTTCATTACCATGGAATGAAAAATGTCGGAAATCATAACCATATATTCAAGGCTTCGTGCAAAGACTAAAAATAATATTTTTTCATGGCCTTGATCTAAGAGACTAGTTTGTCTCATTACACGTACTAATGCATCAAGGATCTATAAAATGCTCTACCCGTCAATTACTAAGTCCAATGCATTCCTCATATGAAAAGGTTTAAACATAACATATAAATTCTTATTAAAACATTCATACTAAATGTTAATATTTATCCATAAACCATGAATGGTATAAACATAATAAAACCACTTTCAAACATATCAAAAAAAAATTAATACAATATGGATGATAGTATCATAATAAGTCAATTTAAACAACTGTAAAATCCATCAAAGGATATTGACATAGATAAAATAAAAACTGTTTGAGAGAATTATATCTCCATATTTTGAAATCATTAAAAAGTCACAAAATTATAATAGAAAAAAAAAATTAATTTTTTTTATAACCTTCTATGGGAAACATCGAAGGTGTTATAATGGCAGAAAATAGTATTACTTCTATATAAGATAAAAAAGCAATCATTCCTTAATTTTTAGGAAAAGGTTGTAAATGAACTTTTTTGAAAAATGACAGAATGATTACATTATAAAAATTTTATAAAAATTAAATAAGGGTATAAATGACTTTAAAACAGTGTATAAGAAATAGTAAAAATGTTTTGAAATACATTTTTCAGAAACATAGATGTTGATTTTAAAGAGGTCCTAGTAGATACTCAAGATATAATCAACCTCAGATAATAAAGAGATATTAGAATTAAGTATTTACTTGTACTTTTCTATGATAGATTGAATTTTAACCTCCTATATACATGTTAAATCATTGTTATTAAATTATACAACAATCAAATACCAATATATTATATCATATATGATCTTCTAATATTGCTTTGTTAATAACATTTCAGTAGTATCATTGTTTTGGGTGTTATCTGATTCATTTTCCATTATTTGTTTTGTTACATAAGTCACATTTGATATATTAGGATGTATTTGATTCATATCCAGAGAGATATTATGTTATTAAACCTTATTTTTAATCACAAAATAAAAATTATTCTTCTATGATTACGATGGGGAAATAATTTCATCACGTTCGTGAAGATGATAATACATATGTACAAACGAGCGAAAATATCACTCTATTGATGGTGAAATCATAAGTAATTGGATCTTATATCATATATACATAATAATTAACATGTTATAATTATTATTTACATCAATTATACTCATTATTATACACATCCAAATAATTAATTGTTGAATAACAAACTACACCACGATGTGGAGAGGGTAAGTCGTATGAACGCACTTATGGTGACTTTTCCATTTGTAGGATGGATAAAAAATGAATATTGTTGTTAAAAATGTATAATAAAATCAAATTAAGTATAATTTACAAGATTTATTAATTTTTTTATGGAAAGAACAAAAAAAGATGAAGTGGAAGAAGAAAAGAACTTTGAAAGAGGTGATTAAATTATTACCTCTTTTTTCGGGTTCTACATATTGATTTGATCAAAAGGGATAATTAGCTTGAATTATAATCAATGTAAGGCCTTTAGGATGATGTGAGGGTAGTTGGGAGGATATTACGAAGGTTTGGGCTCAGCCAGATGGCTTTGGAGGTGTGATTTGGATAGATGGGGAAACACCCTTTTATACGAGAGGTGAGTGTCACTTTTGGAAAAAATGGAAATATTATTTTATAATAAAATCATATTCGGTATAGAATGGCTCCAAAAAGAATTTATTTTGAGGATAAGGTGGGGTTCGGTCACAAAACTCTCAACCAATAGGTTTTAGAAAAGTGTATGTCACCATATTAACTATATCGTTCAGATTTAACTCTTAATTAAATAGTTTATCTTTTACCACATATTATTGTATTATTATAATAAATGGTTATTAATCATACTATATAAAGCCAATAAAACCCCAAGTGGTTAATTATTAATATATCTAACCTTTTATAAGTCATTTATCTGATCCATTGATTTTTTTGTAATATTATATAAATTAATAATATAGTATTAGGTTTAAAAACTCATTTTTGTCAATTTAGCTACTCTTTACTATTTTGTTTTTGTGAAAGTCATAACAACTTTATCAATTAAAAAAAATTATTTAGTCAACCCTATAATCTCATATTAACCTATAAAATTCATGTAATATATAAAATGTCTTAATTTACAAGTATATTAATAGTTTTAATATCAATTTTCAAAATTGTTCAACAATTAGGTAATTACTGTTCATCATTGTGTCATAAGTAAATTTAATTATTTAATGTTTGAAAATTATAATTAAAATTCCATTACATAGGAAATATTTTTAACATTATATTTATTATTTATAATCTAATATATATTATGTATAACCCTATATTAAAAATGGTTTTTTATTAAACATGGAATTGAACACTTCTTACTCTTCTTTAAATAAAATAATAATAAATGAACTAATCTAATAAAAATGGGCCAAAAGGATCATATTTGAATCCTATGGTTGATATTATCGAAATAAACTTATCCAATATAATTAGGAAAGGTGTTATAGTAATTATAATATCTGTTTTACCTTTAATTACCCTATTAACTTTTAACCTTGGTAAACAAAATCCAAAAGATACTATTCATCAAAATGTATTTTCATCCTATTGAAACACATTTTACTTATTGATGTGAACTGTGTCTCTTAGATTTTTGAAATTCAATTTTCAAAAGTTGTAAAATTGTGTTTTATGGAAATTTGTAAACGTGCCTAGAGGTGGGTAAAAGACATTAAAAGTTCGATAAAATTTTATATATCTAATCATATTGTAAAATGACTCCAATTAATTAAATTGAACCGATGTAGGTAATGATTACCTATTTTGACCTAAAATAAATTTAACTAAAATAACTAGTTATTTATATAAAAGTGCTGATTTAAACAATATTGTAGTGTCATTCATTAATGATCAAAATTTGAATGTTTTGTTTGAAAAATAACAAAAATTCTCCAAAAGCTAATATTGATATTCTGAATCCAAAAATGAATTCCATTTTGAAAAATAAAATTTATAAAATTACAAAAGGTAGATATTAATATTCATAATAGCTAGTTTGATTGGTCTTGGTGTGCTAAAACTCGAATTTTCATACATCGCAAGCTATTACATTATTCAAACAGAAATGTACAATGGAATCTTGGATGTTACATTCTTCCATCCTTCAAATAATTTTGTCCTCAAAATTTCTATAACACTACTGCATAAAAAGATTCGAGTGCTTCTTCAATATATATTTCTCGTGTTTCCATGTTCCCTCTTCCATTTTATGTTTTCTCCAGATATCATTTACCTAACGTGTCGTTGATTTTCTCAACAATTGTTCTGATTTATCATGAATCTTGACAGTATCTTCACAATACGACAGATTAGGTTTTAGTTATATTTCTTCATAAGTTATCAAATGTGTTGGGCCGGGCATGTATTTTCCGAATAGTGATACATGGAAGACATCATGTACTTTGGATAAACATTGCGGCATTTCCAATAGGTACTCTACAACTCTAACTCATTCTAGAATTTCGATGGGTCTGATGTATCTAGGACTTAAGTTACCATTATTTCCGAATTGTAAAACACCCTTCCATTGATAAATCATCAATAAAACATGATCTCATACTGGAAATTAAAAAACATTCCTTCGGTTATCTTCCTAAGTCTTTTAGATACATTTAGATGCTTTTATTTTGGTTTGGATAATCATCACCTTTTCCATTATTTCTTCAAAAAGTTCTTGGCCTACAAGTTTTCTATCCCCAACATCATCCCAACAAGTATTTGTGTAATATATCATTCCATATAACTCTTTAAATGGCTCCATATGAATACATTAATGGTAGATATTGTTAAAGGGAAATTCCACCAGAGGTATATATGGATTCCACATACCTTTAATGTCATGTGAGAAAGATCTTAAAATGACTTATAAGGTTTGAATTGTCCATTTTGATACTCCATCTGTTTGAAGGTGGTAGGTATTTCTCAAAAAATGTTCAGTATCTAGATCCTTCTAAAGAAATTTCTAGAATATTTATGTAAAACGGGGATCACGATCAGAAATAATCGATTGGAGTACTCTGAGAAGTCTTACAAAATCATTAATATATAGTTTTGCCAAGCTTTCATGTGGTAAATATTCTCTTATAGAAAAAAAAGTTTCATACCTGGTAAGACAATCAATAATGACCAATATTGCATCATTCCTTCATGGGGTTGTTTTGTAGCCCCTTGAAAAAATCCATTGTAATATCATCCCATTTCCACTCAGGTATGGGAAGAGGTTGCATGACTCCTCTAGGATGTTGTCTTCCATACTTATCCTATTGAAAACACATATATCGTGACACATTATCAAAAATATCACCCTTCATGTTGTCCCAACAAAACATTTCCTTCAAATCTCTATACATCATAGTTATACCAGGGTGTATAGAGAAATTGGAGCAATGACCCTCATCCAACAATTCCCTTTTTAGATCAGGTATTTCATGAACACAATTTCTCTTCCCAAATTTTAAAATCCCATCTTCATATATGATGTCGATCAATCTCCCATTGTTCAGAGCTTTAATTATCATCTAAAACTTCTCATCATTAGTCTGAGAAAATTTTATCTTTTCTAGTAAATATGGTTTGGAAACCATTTGAAAAAGTATTAATGTATCACCTTCAATGATTATTCTCATAACAATATTTACTAGATCCATGTACATTGGATCCCTTTCAACAATCATCATGTTAAATACTCCTAGATCCTTTCGGATCAAAGTATCTGCTAACTTATTTTCCTTCCCAGAGTGGTAGTGCATAGTGAAATCATAATCCTTGATTAGTTAAATCCATTATATTTACAACATCTTGAGTTCTTTTTGTGTGAAAATATACTTCAATCTCTTCTAACCAGTATATATCTCACATTTTTCACCATAGAGATAGTGACTCCATACCATCAATGAAATGATTATAGCTAATAACTCAATATTATAAGAAGGATGTGTTGGTTCATGAATATTTATCTATCATGATGCATAGGAAATTACACTTTCATTCTACCTTAGGACCAAACCAAGTTTGTCCTTTGAAGCATCAATATAAATAATAAACCCATCATTCCCCGATAGTAGAGTCAATATAGGAGAAATGACTAATCATATCTTCAATTCTTCAAAACATTCTTCACAATCTTTTTTTCAAATAAAATTATCCCCATTACGTGTGATATTGGTTAATGGATTAGCCAATCGGGAAACATATTTGATGAAATTCTGATAATAACCTTCTAAACTAATAGAATTGTGTACCTCAGTTATACTCTTTCGGGATGGCCATTCTTGTATTTCACTTCTCTTAGAAGGGTGAATAGTGATTCAACAATTAGATATAACATGGACATGAAACGATATCTCTCGAAGCTATAATTCACACTTACTATACATACCATATAAGTCATTTCTTCTAAGGGTCATTAGAATAATGTGCACGAAATCTTCATGATCATCATATCTTTTGGTGTAATCCAATATATCTTCAATAAGTGCCATGAGAAAGTCATCAAGATATTCCTTGAAAAAACTATTCATTAGATCCATCAATAAATAGAATCAATTAGTTAGTCCAAAAGGAATTACATTAAACTAGTAATGCCAATACCTAGTATGAAATAATGTCTTCAGAATGACTACATTCTCGTGCACAACTAATGATATCCATATCGATGTTTAACCATTGAAATATATTGTGCTCCATGATTTTGATCAAATATATTATCAATGTGATGTAGGAGAAACTTGTTATTTATTTTTATAACATTTTTATCCTTGTAGTCAATGCACAAACTCATTGATCCATCTTTCTTCTTAAAAAAAGAACATGGGATCCACAAGGAGAAACACTAGGATGAATAAATCATTTATTACTCAATTCCTCATGTTGTTTCTTTAATTACACAAATTCCACAATTTCCATTCTATAAGGAGTTTCGATATGGGCCTTGAACCAGGAATTAAACAAATGAAAAACTCAATTTCTTATTCTGGAGGATGTCCTGGTAAATTATATGGAAACAAATAGAAAAATTCGTTCACAATAGGTATATCCTCTATTTTTACATTCCATTCCTCACATATATTTATTTCTTTCTCTTTCACCACAAAAATTGAATTTAGTAGTACTACGAGAGGTGCATCTAAAAAGGAATCAGATGGTAACATTTCTGATCTAAATATAAAGTACACTTTATAATCATAGAAAATTGAATCGTCTTTCTTCTTTCAATAAATTTATGTGTCATTGTCTAAAATACAATACTTACTGATGATTATATCAAATTTAATCGCGGGTCTGACTATGAGATTAGTAGATAAAGCAAGTTTATATTCCCTAATGAGAACCGATTCACAAAACATTATTGCAATGATACTTCCCTTATGAGTTTTGACTGAAAACATCCTTATGAAATAAAATTGTAAATATCTAATTTTCATAGAAAACTGGGAAGATATGAAAAAATGTAATTTTCTAGAATCAAATAAAGCATTGTAAAAATTTGTGGAAACCATTGAATTTCCTGCCACTACGTCATTTAGATCTTTAACCTCCGTAGTAGTGATCTCATAAGCTTGTCCTTTCTTTCGTGACCATTTCTAAGGTATGTTTAATTGGATCATAGGACATTCATTTTCATAATTCCACATTTCTCTAAAATTATAGCATTAAAAAATGACAACCACTTTCATTCCCATTCAATCATGAGCATGGTGGCCTTTTTCACCACACTTGTAATAGAATATCATTCCAATCAGGCAAGTACTGAGGTGTTTCTTCCCACATTTACTACAAGATGGAAATTATACTTTTCCCTTATTCCCTTTATTCCTATTTTCGGAGTGTTCAGTAGATATATTATTTTCTTGTGTTGCATTAAATTCATAAGACTTAGAGAATTTCGTTTCTATCTTGGTATCACATGAGAAAATATCTTCTTAAAATGAGAAGGATTGGTAGACTAATTCTTGATGGATAAATGGTTTTATCCCATCAATGAATTGATCAATATTACTCCATGGGTTACATATATAATATTTTACATGCCTTTAAAACCTTGTAAATTTTGACTCATAAATTGCAAGATTCTAATCCACCTTTTCCCTCAATCACTGAAATTTTCATTCCATATATTCTCAATGGTCACAAGGAAAGTATTTTTCTATGAAAATTTCATTAAACTACCTACATTCCATATTTGATACTTTTTAATCCCTTTATGTGTTTTGAATTATTGACCATCATTCATATGCACCTCCCATGAGGCTATAAACTTCCATGAACACTTTTTCCATTTCACTGCTCCTCAAAGCATGAAATATTTTCTCTATAGAACATATCCATTTCTCAGCTACAAATGGATATGTAGCCTCTTTTAATGTTGGTGATATTTTCCTCATGAAGCGGTCTAACATAGATCCTCTGTGTTGTGGATCGGGTGCTCCATATGGGTATGGTTATTATTCATAGCCTGAATCAGTTGTCCCAACATGGTTATAAGTTATTCAGCAAATGTTGCATCACCATATGTACTATAATTTTCATTAGTAGGTGTGAAATATCTATATGGATTACATGTGTTGAAACGGTTTTCATTTAATCCACTAGGTTCCATTTCTAAACAATGGAATACACTATATTAGTTTATGAATTCCAAAACATAATTCCAAACTTTTAAAGTACCTAACATAAACTAAAAAGTTTAGGCATATAATACATAATTAAAATAATAAATGTTTTCTTTGAGGATTTATTTACTCTTAAATTCTTCAAATTTATTTTTAAAGAAAATGGTAATTATCCTATGCATATCCCCCAAGAGTGTCATAACCAAGAGTTTAGCAAGGCCCATTATCGTGTACCAGGATACCCCAGGTCAAGCCCAAAACTCCTTATCGATGTTTTCACTCCACGTTACATCTGTGTCATAGCAGACTCTATATACATGTATCCAGACATGGATGTGTTTCATGGAAAATTCAATAAATCACTACATTACCAAAATTCTAGGTAGTACTTATATACTAATCCTTAAAGTCTATCATAGGGTAATATTCTCTAATCAGAGTTTTTCTAAATATAGTTTCCAAGGTTTGAACTAAACATTCTCTAATACCAACTATAACACCCCGACCCTACTTACCCAGATTCAATACATTATTACATAACATTGGCATGATCACAAGAGATCATGTCTCAAAATACCGATTAGTTTAGCAGACATTTATGTTAGATATATTTATATATCTAATTATTAAATTACATCATGATATAAAAAAAACAACAACATTGTGTCCCCTTTGAACACACTCATATACCTTACCCTATTCTGGTAGGATAATCACTATATACTTCTTATCATCCTTGGAAAAATAAAACATAGAAAGGGGTGTGCTCAGATACTCATTAAGGATTACAATATAGCAGAAATAATCATAAATAAGCATAAACATTTAAGGCAATGTATATGACTAAAACACAAGACTTTTAAACATAAAATTATACATAATAAGGAAATGATAAATCAAATAACTTCATTTACTTATTTACATGGATATTGTGCTAGTCCAATAATCACATGTAATATCAATAGCCAATTTCATAATGATAAAAATGCCAAATATCAAACATCATAACCAATAATCAAGCTATTGTTCCAAGAATGAAAATAATATTTTTTTCGATACCTTGTGCTAAGACACTAGTTTGTCTCATGATACCTATAGATTCCTCGAGGATCTATAGTTTGCTCCACCCATAACTTACTAATTACAATGCATTCCTCATATGGAAAGGATGAAACATAACATAAACATTCATATTAAATATAGAAAACGAAATGTTTATACATTAAACCTAAACCATGAATGGTATAAAAATATCAAATCAACATTTAAACATATCACAAATCCTTTAATACCATATGGAAGATTGTATCTTAATAAATTAAATTCAAAAAAGTGTAAAATATAATAAAGGATGTTGATATAGATGAAATCAAAACAATTTTCGAGAAATACATCTCTTTATTTTGAAACCATTTAAAAGTCACATAATTATAAAAGAAAACATTAATTTTGAAAATATTCTTATATTCTTGTAAGGGACTCTTTGAATGTGTTTTAATTGTAGAAAATAGGTGCACTTGACGTATAAGTTAAAAAACATTCTTTCCTTATTTTTGTTGGAAGGGTCATAAAGGACCTTATTTTAAAAACGACGGAAAGTATCCACTATAAATTTTTTATAAAAAGTAAAACTAGGGTATAGATGAATTTAACCCATAGTCTAGTAAATAGTAAAAAAAATTGGAAATAAATTTTAAGAAACTCAGATGTGGATGATAAAGAGGTCCTAGTAGATACTTACGTATAAACAACCTCGGAAAATGAAGACATTGTTGAATTAAACCTTACCTTGTACTTTTCCTTGATAAAGGGTAAATTAACCACCGATATAATAGTTATATCATTGTTATTAAATTATACTAGAAGCAGATACATAAATATGATATCATATAATATCTTATAATATTGCATTGTTTAAAATATTTCAGCAGTATCATTGTTTCAAGTGTTAACTAATTCATTTTCCAATATATGTTATGTTACCTAAGTCATGTTTTTTATGGATTTTATATATTTTATTCATATCGAAAATTATATTATGTTCCAAAATATAATTTTTTGTCATAAAATGAAAAATATTGTTGAATGATTATGACGGGGAATGAATATCATCACGTTCATGGAGACGGTAATCCATATATTTGCATGACAGACAATATCATTCTATTGAAGATGAAATTGTATGTAATTCTATTGTATATAATATATACAGAACCATTTACATGTTATATTTATTATTTAAATTATTTATACTCATTATTATACCCATCCAAATAATGATGTGTTGAATAAAAAACTACACCATGATGTGGAGATGGTAAGTTGTACATACACATGTGTGGTGACATTGTCATTCATAGGATGGATAGAATAATGAATATTGATGTACCATATTTATAAAAAAAAATAAAAGTATATATAAGTTATTGGATTTATTATTTCTGTATGGAAACTATAAAGAAAGAAGAAATGGAAAAAGAAAAGAACTTTGAAAGAGTTGAGGAAATTTTTACCTCTTCATCAGGTGCTTCCTTTGGATTTGATCCGAATGGATACTTAGGTTGGATTATGATCAAATGATGGCCTCAAGGAGGAAGAGAGGGTAGTTTTGAATATATTTGAGTAGGGTTCAGCCAATCAAAATTTCATTGGAGGAGTGATTTTGAGAGATGGGTAAGTATCCTTTTATAAGAGAGGCGAGGGTCACTTTAGAAAAAGGATGAAATATTATTTTATTATACAGTCATATTTGGTTTATAATGGCACCAAAAAGATTTATTTTGAGGCTAAGGTAGGTTTGGGTCAAAAAACTCTCAATTAATAGTTTTTAGACATGTTTAGGTCACCATGTTAACCTTATATTTTAGATTTAACTCTTAGTTTAATAGTTTATCTTTTACCATTTATTCTTAAATTATTTTAATAAATGGTTTGTAAACATACTATAAAAAGCCATGAAATCCCCATGTGGTTAATTATTGATATATATAACTTTATCTATGTTCTTGGTATGAACCTTATATTTTATGAATATTATATCAACTAATAATATATTATTTGTTTAAAAAACTCATTTTTGTGAATTTTGAGAATATTTATTGTTTTCTTTTTTGTGAAAGTCATAAAAACATTATCACATTGAACAAAATTTATTTAATAAAACGTAGAATTTCATATTAACCATGAAATTTTTTGAATACATCAAATGTCTCAATTTAAAATTATATCAATATTTATAATATGAATTATTTTAATCTTTCAATAATATGGTAATTATTACATCATCATTGTGTCATAAATAAATTTATTTATTTAATGTCAAAAAATTATAAATAACATACCATTTTTAAGAAATATTTTTAGATTTCTAATAAATATTTACAGTCGAATGTTTCTTATGTATAACCCAATATTAAAAATGGTCTAGTTGTTAAAAATTGAAATTTACACTTTTAACTGTTCTTTAAATAAAAAAATAATAAATTTCATAATCATATCCTAGTAGACAAAAATGAACACATATTTTTCATAAGGTTTATTTTGTTTGAAATTAACGTATCTAATCGAATTAGGACATGTGTTAGGGTAATTATAAAATCATTTTTATCATTAATTACCCTATATAGCTTTAGCCGTGTTAAATATTAATTCAAAAGATAATATTCACAAACAATTAATCTTATCCTATTGAACCACATTTTTCATAGTAATTTAAATAATTCCACTCATATTTTTTAAATTCAAATCAAGGAAGCGGTAAAATTGCTTTTTATACATATTAGAAAATCTGTAGAGAAGGTTGGTAAAAGAAGTTAAAAGTTCAATAAAATTTTATATATCTAATATTATTTTAAAATGACTCCAATGAATTAAATTTAATAAATATAGGAATTATGTTTCTATTCTTCACTAAAATAAATTTAAATAAAATAAAGTATTAATAAAATAAACATTTGGTTTCAAACAATAACCTAGAGTTTTTCACTATTCATCAAAAAAAAGTTTTTTGAAAAATATTATAAATTCACCCTAAGATAATTTTGATATTCCAAATCCAAAAATGTATTCCATTTTTAAAAATAAAATTTATAAACTTTCAAAATGTGGGTATTAATATTCATAATGGGTAGTTTGATTGGTCATGGTGTGTTGGAACTCGAAGTTGCATACAGTGCAAGCAATTACATTATTCAAAGAGAAACATACCGTGGATGCTTCGGGTGTTATAGTCCTTCTAAAAAATTATCAATTCGTAATTCCTAGGCTGAATCTTCTAAAAATTATACACTAGGTAAAGGTGATTAATGTTATTATGATGTAAACAAACCATCAAAATAATAGCACATCAACCATGATTTAGTTCAACCGTAAGACCTGGTGGTAGATGCTAAAAAAGAAAAGGATGAGAAAGATAATATATTCCGACTATAAGATATTGAATATGAATCACCAAAGGCTGTTGAGATCATTTTAATAGATGATAAAGGAATACAGTTGTTAGCTAATACGCCTAAGAATGCCAAGGTGGCTAAGAAAGATGTTGGTGGATCATCTAAAAGAAAGGGTGTTGAGGTAGAGAAGGAATCCTCACCAACAACATAATCTGATTCAGAATCATCTTTTATCGAAAATGATTTTTTGTTTCAATACCTGGTGATATATTCTGATGAAATTTCCTTGTTTCTGAGTATTGAATAGTGGTTCAAGATGCTTCAGTATTATTTTATTCAGAAAATGGATTCTCATTCCATGCATAAAGACAAATTTTTCTTGATTGAGGTCAATTTTAAATCCTTCTACATCGTGTTTGATGCACACCGTGGTTTTTCAAGGAAATTATTATGTGTCCTATGTACAAAATTGATGACTTGAGAATCTATGATGACTTTCAATGTAATGTGTATGATGCTTATGATACAAAATATATCAAGATCAATGACCATATTACTACATGTTTTTATGAGAAGCTCAATCTTGAACCAATATCATGAAGCTGGAAGAAAAGGATCCGAATGGGAAACTTAATTCAGTTGCTTTGAATCTGAAGAGGAAAAGAGATCTCAGAATTTAGTTTGGAGAATATCTCATTAAGCAAGAATAAATTTTAAAGACTCAGACGGATATTTTTAAGGCTCGGGATGAAAAGATCAATGCGTTAGAGAATAAAATAAAGATAAGGATCAACTTCTCTTACATTTTTAAGAGGAGCACATGGATGTTAAAAAACTAATGAACATTATCCAGAAGCTTATACCAAAGGAAAAAAAGATGGTTTATTTTTTCCCTTACTCTGATATTTTTTTTATTACCTTTATTGTTCAAATGATTACAATTATAATGAAAATTTGGGTTGTTCATTATATTTTTTTTAATAGGACTAATTTTTCATGTTCCATATTTTTCTCAATTATCGCAATTCCATTTTTAAAATCACAAAGGGGGAGAAAAGAGTAATAAAAAAAGAAAACGGTTTAATGAAAATATTTCCCTAATTAAGGGGGACTCTATATAAGGGGGTGTTTTATCAATGAATATTTCATTATTCATGAAAAATAATAATATCTTTAAGGAAGTCATGAATATGATCTATAAATATTTAAAAACATAAGGGGAGTTAGTTGTATTTATTATGATTCATAACTAAAGCGATATATGATTTTATGTGTCAAAACTCAAAATTCTATGACTTTATAATGTTTTTCGTACGGATATTAGTGCTTTCCAAAAAGGGGGTAGATTGTTGATTCTATAAGGATTCCTTATGAATTTACCATTTCTCTATGTTATAAAAGTCACAAACGCATTATCTACGGAAAATTATATTTTTCCTATTGATTGTTTTCATAAGAAAATTTTCCTTTCTCTATATAAATTTTTATCCTTATCATTGTATTCATTGTTCATCTAATAATCTATCTAAATCTAACTCAATTTATTGTTTTGTTTAAATTCTATTTCACATCTAAAAACTCTGAACCAATAAATACATGGATTTAGAGTATTTTGAAATTTAAACTCTGAATTTTATGAAATTCAAACTCCGAAATATCTAAAATTTAGACTTTGAATTCTCTGAAATTCATCGTCATAATTTCCTGAAATTCAGATTCAAAATTCTATGATATTCTGACTCCGAAATCTATGAAATTATGTATTTGAATTCTCTGAAATTATGACTGTCAATTCTATGAAATTAAGACTCAAAATTCTCTAAAATTCAGACTTAAAATTCTCTGAATGTTATACTCTGAATTTTTTATAATTTAGATTTTGAATTCTTCATAATCCAAACTCTGAATTCCATAGAATTCAGATTCTGAATTCCACGTAATTAAGACTCCTAATTCCTAATAATTTCGACTCCAAATTCCTTAGAATTCTGAATCTAGATTATTTTTAAAACAGAATATAAATATCCATAAATTATAAACATTGAATATTTATTTTGATATAATCTGAATACTATTTTTCTTTAAACACCAAATTTTTTTTTTGATTATGTAGCTTTATTTTTTTCACAGTTTCTATAAAACAATGTGGTACAAACTGTTTCTAACAAACCGTTGTTTTAGTGACATGTGTATAGGTCCCTCTGATATTTGATGGAAAATATTATTATTTCAGTATGGAGATGACCATTGGAGAAGTGACTATAAATAAGAGGTCATTTGAATAATCTCATAACATGTTGATCAATCAAGAGATTGCATGCTACTGATGAGTTTTCTAGAGAGAGAGAGAGAGAGACTCTCATGCTTTGTTCATACTGAACATCTTGTTTAGATTGCTTTGTGAGACTTTGATTGTTGCCTTTTATATTCATGGGATTTCACAGATAGGAAGATTACAGTGTCGACTAACATAAATATCTAGGGCTTATGGGAATAGCAAGACAAATTTCGATATTCCTATCAAGGGATTACTCTAGAAGTGGTATGACAGATTTTCTTGGAAGTATAAATCCAGGGACCCTTATCTACTATTGTATCATACCCTTATCATTGGGATAAAATATTTTCTATGTGTTTCTTATTTTTTAATGTTTTTTCTGTTATATTTCAATAATGGAAGAAAGTATAACCTTATTATACATTCTTATAACTTATATACACTTTGATAATAAAATTTTTATACACTTTATTGAAATAATATTCTTCTTATAGAATTTCTATATGTTTCATTTCGAGAACCATACTTCTGGAACCTAGAAAGTTAGATTAATATAACTAAAAGAGGCCTTGTGAAATTACCTAGTTTAATTTTGTTAAACATAGTTTCCTATATGGGTAAAAATGAATGTTTTTAAACATATAATTCACCCCATATCTTATAATTGACCATATAAATAATTATTTCGATCCACCAACCATTAATATATTGTAATATATGTTTTCCATCCATCATGATTCACATTATCCTTTCTATATCCCTTCAATGTAGAGGAATGATTTTGGATCATAATTTAATTTGTTTTTTTGGCTTTATTTGGGAATCCTCTGACTCATTGGTAATACCACATTCATATTAGGACATTCATGTTTCCCAATAAGGGTACTTGCATCAACAGGAGTTGTATCACTACTGGTAGAAGCATATTTCTCAAGATCTTGTCTATTAACCAGACATTTAAACTGGACATTATCAGTAAAGTAGTGCACTATCATTGAACAAGGCTCTCACTAGATCATCATTTCCAATTTCAAAACCCCCATATATTTTTTCATCATTGTAACAATGTCCTTAACTCTATGGTCTTGATTTAAAACCTTCACCCTAATACAAGGAGGATCCAAACTATGAGCCTGATCGGGTGCCGCAGGGTTAGACGATAGATTAGTGGGACATGTCTCAAATGACTATTTGGGGTCAATCACCCCAAGGGAATCCATATGCCACCAATGGTAAGAAGAAGAAGAATTATCTTGTTTTATGCATGAAGAACAAAATTATGTATTGGATTATAAGAACTCCTTCAGCTTGTAGTGAAAATACTCACCAACTGAAATCCATATCACTTAAATTGGAGGTTCGAAAAAATAAACAATAATGGAAATCATGGAAAACGTAGTATGGAAAATAGTTTTGCTTATAATTTTTGAGAATGAGAATTTTCAATCCGTATTCCACAACATATGAAATAATGAAATATTTTGGAAATGAAGAGGGAGTTCTTAAAAAGTGACTAAAAATTCCATTAGAATAGCATCTCAATTAAAATGGAATTATAATTACAATAATAAGGTAAAAAATTGGGATTCATAATAAAAAACATGATTTTATAGACATGGTCTTAATCTAGTCTACCTCCAAGGAGAACTGTGTAATAATGTGCCACTTTTCAAGTATTCCAACATCATCTAAATCAGGGAATCCCTGTGAACATAAAATGAATCTATTTAAAGAATTAAATGATGGATGAAGTCATGTAAAAAGACCCACCATATACTAGTTAAGATGGTCTGATGCCTTCGTGAGATTTACAATTGAGATCTGATGATGTTAAAAGATGTTGATGAGATATACCAGTTTTGGGAAAAGTTCGATGTCGATTAAGTGTGTGTGTGTGGGGGGGGGGGGGTACTTTGGGTTAAAGAAATTCAAAAAAGGAGGAAGGTGAGAATCCATTTGTGGCATATGAATTTTATCTCCCTCAAATGTGGGAGGGACCACGGTGACTAGAATCACCTGATTGGTAATTCCAGAGAGTGTCGATTTTGGAGGAAAAATATGTAGATGAATTAAAAATTAGACCATTGTAATTTATTTTCCATAATTAATTCTCACTAATGGTTATAATGATAAAATTAATATATATATATATATATGTTACTAATATCATATTTATCATTTTTAATGATAAAATAATACCTATTATATATATTTTTATTCATTTAAAAATGATAACAATGCACATTCATACATTTGGACTACCCTTTCCATGAAGTGATGTTATTCATTTTTAAATAACCAAATCAAATGGATTTTATAAATAAGTAGGTTTATAGAAATAATATTGTATCATTAAAATTTTTAATGTTATGTAATGACAAAATAAAACATAAATTATTTCAACAATGATAATTTAAAATTGAACCGTTTTATATGTGTATTTATAACCATCTATATCCATGATTGCAAAATAGGTTAATTTTTAATGACATATTTCAAAAATTATTATAAAATTATAATTTTTATTTAAAAACTATTATAATTTTCTAATTAATATTATACAGTTTATTTACGAATGACCCCAATTGACCACTGTCAATACACCAATGTTTTTTTGAAATTATGGACCAAAGGATCTCAATGTACATGATATTAAATAAACTGATTAATTAATTAATTTTTGGATTTATATAAATGAAATTAATTTTTTAAGGATATGGGATTAAATATATAAAATTTTATTATTAAATAAAATATTTTATATGAGTCTATTAAATAGTTGTTAATGTGTAGAAACCCTGAACCAAGTAGCCTAGAGACTATTATAGATAACATTATCATGAAATTAGTTGTAGGGAATGACATCCTAATGGTTCAAATTTTTTAGTATTATTGTAAGCCATATACACACTTTATAGTTTAATTACATTTTGAATACATAAATTATAGAATTTTGTTTTTCAACATTATCATTATTCTGTCTAGAATATTCTTCAACATCTGTCTTATTAAACTTCCTGGAATCCAAGGGAATGACACAAAATAAGGGTGATATCAAATACATGGTAAGGGATAGGTATAGTGGATGAAATCGGTAATCAATAACCAAAATTAATGTTGAAATTTAAAAAACTAAATTAAAATTACATTTAAATAAATTTACTAAAATAATATATAATGAATGATCCATATTACAAGGTAAATAACTGGGGACACAATCAATTAAACCAATAATATGAGAATAACGTGCTTCCATTAATTATAACATAAAAAAATATCATCGATAATAATGAATAAATTATAAATAAATGATACCCTTAGACATTAGATGTCATGTTTCCTTGGAACATTATCCCATTTCCGTCAATATCTATCTTCAAGAAGGATTAATCGATGTTTGGTAACGACCCATCTGATTTTCCTTATGAGCTTTCAACAGACTCATACAATCAAAATATATCCTCTAGATAGTTTAAAACATATTTTTAAAAAAATGAAAACGGTCTGTGTCCATAAATTTATTTATCATGATACTTTAGATGCATTGAGGGACATACGATAACCTATCCACAACCAATGTATTTAATGTCTTAATGATTATTCATATATCATGTAATTGATTTAATTCATAAAACATTTTATGTATCAAGTATCTATATTGAGTAAATGATACAGGATTATCAATATTTCTCCAATTAATCGTATAACTATCAATGTAAACACCATATTAAAAATATTTTATACAGTTTAGGTAATAATCATATCCAACATAACTAATAATGATATTTAGTTTAAATGTTATTTCCAATGGAACATGAATTATTAAAGGGAAAGTAAATAAAAATAATTATTATTGAGGGATGTGAATTTAAAAACAACTCGTGGTCACAATAATCTTAAACTATCGATATGAATAATATGGATGGTTAAAAAACATAATATACCCATTTGAGTGAGAATAATGAATTTTTATCCCTAATGAATATATATACCATATGAATATCTCGAAACACATTCTTGACATAAATATAGGATTTATTTTGAAGAAAAATTATAGTCATTTTCTTTGAAAAAATATCTTAGAAACAGTTTTGAAAACATTATTATAAAATATTGGTTTCAAAGAAAATGAATTTCTTATAGAATAGAGGAATGATGAAAAATTTTATTGAAATTTTTTCAATAACATTCAGTAAAAAAGAGTGGGAAAATGGTAATATCACTTAAAATGAACCCTGGATAACCATAGGAGAATAAAATGAAATGATTTATTAAAAAATATCAGACAATATTTTTAATTTAAATTCATTAATAGTCCATCTCTAATAGGATTATATTTTGAAATAAATACTAAAAATTGTAATAATGATGAATTGAGAATTAATTGATGGAACAATTATGTGTATAAAATGTAAATCCACATAAAATAGTTGAAATAAAATATTATATAATAAAAAATAATTATAAAAATATGTATATGATGAAATAATCAATAAATTATAAGATGAATCCAATTAAAAAAATATATTTTAGAAATCCCAATCTATTTAGTTACATTTAAGTGAAATAATCATAGATTAAATAATTGAAATTTAATCATAAAATACTATAAATAATAAATTATTAAAGATATTACATGTCACATGGTGACCATATAATTTCTATATTTTTATTTCAATTTATTTTAACCATTTGGTTGATGTATAATTTGATATCACAGTTTTAATTTTGATTTTTGTAGTTTTGCATTGAGTTTTATGCCTATTCATGGGTTGCATGCACAATTTGAGGGAAAACCATGTGGAATGTTGAGGTAGAGGATTTTGTAGATTATTTATTAATTCTGTACATTTACTTTCACTATTTGAACATGTATTTTCCTAAACTGTATGTGGTCTAGGGGAAATCATGTGGCTTAAGGGTATGTGTCTTGGGTTTGGTGCAAAACATGCACATGATTTGATGAAACCATGTAACTATCTCGTAAGTTGATCTATAGTGTGGACAATGAAACATTCATTGTTGGTGCATGATTATTCATACTATGTGTCTTATCCTTGTGATTTTCCCACATTTCATAAAGCATGAAATCCCATGTTTTCCTCTTATGTTTTAACCGTATTTCAGATTTTCCTCCCTCCTGGATTGTATATTTAACATGATTGGGATTCCAATCTCACTTCCCATGGACCGTATTTCCATTTCGGTGATTCTACATCACATCTATGGTGAGTTTTGCATATTTTCTACTTATTTCTCACTCTTATATTGTTCACATCTTGGATTCATGTTTTTTCATTCTTGGGGGTTACTTTTGTCCTAAAACTATGGATTAGGGTTAATGTGTGATTAGATTTCATTGATGTTATGGTTTTCAGATTTTCTCTCAAGCTTGATACTTAATTCTCTAGAAGTTTTATTGCTTTTTCAATTCATTAAGGTAGATGTTTCCATCCATCTCCTTTTTAGCACTTTACGTTTTTATGCTAGGGTGTGTCGAAATAATTTACAAATGTGTTTCACATGCATGTGATATGTTTATTTGGTTTGGTATTAGTTTTTCATGATGTAATGTTTCTACTAAATGGATTCTAAAGGTTTTATTTTAATTATATATATATGATGATGAATACAAGTTGTTTGATAAAATTCCATTTGAACATTTAAATTGGTATTTCGTGTTTGGGGTGGTGTTTTCCATTTCTTATGTATTATAATATGGAAGTATTGTGAATTATATGTTCAATGTGGATATTTTTGGCTTTTATGTTATGGGTGTTATGTGTGTATTGTGGTTTTGGATTAATAACATGTTGTGATTCTTCAAAAGGGGATGTTGTGTGATTTCCTCGAATCTTGAAGTGTTTCAATGAATGATAGTTATAGGTTTATTACATGAATTTGTAAGTGTTTTTGGACTTATAAATAATTTTTTCGATTTTTTTATAAATTTGTGGGTTCCTAATGGTTTCATGGGGAATTTTTGGCACCATTATAAAATTGTTTCCTCCATGAACCATGGTTTTTTGAAGGATTCTCTTCTCTTTCATACATTTTATCATGAAGATCCATTGATTTCTAAATATTTTTTCTGTGTTTCCTATGATTTTATTAGTGATTTCAAATGTCTTTCTTGAAATAGGTCCCATTTGGATTTTGTAGATACTGTTTGGTGAAATATTGTTACAATGGACTGTTTGGAACATTAAGACACACATGGAAATCTTGTGGTGTAAAATAAATATTTTTTACTTTTCATGTTGTTTCACGTTTTTTACTTTATTTATGGAATGATTTTGTATTTGTAATGTAAATTCCATATTGTCTTTACAAACATTAATGGTGTATTTTTAATTGACATTCGAAATGGTGTGGAAAAGTCATTGTAAATGTGTATGGATTTTTAATTTTAAATAAACATTTGGTTGCATATGATGTCCTTGATATGTTGGGTTTTGAAGTTAAGTGATGTGTATTCCCTATTTAAACCATGTGTTGTTTTTGAAATTTATTTTTGAAATCATGTGATGCTTAGTCCTAGTTGGAATCATCTAATTTTTTGAAAAATGCATTGAATGCCTAGGTAGCGTGAAGGCCATGTATGTAATTTAAAATTACTGGGAAATTTACTTCTTAAATCTAAAATGATGTCATAACATGGTATGATTTTTATTAAGAAGTTACTTTTTATTCGTGTTCATTGCTACATGGCTCATGTTCGGATATATTTAAACCTTGGTATGGGATTTCCAATAGTGGAGAAGGCATGTGAACACTATTGGTTTTTTATTATGTTTGGAAACTAGTAGATATTGGTATGTGTTCTACTATAATGGATCAGGCATGATAAATCTCTTGGTTTTGGTGTCTGTACTATGCTTTATCATGTACATTTATCATGGGAATCCTATGATTTATGAAGACTATTTCCTATTAACCTAGATTAGAAGGGTTGGTTCCCCCTAGGCGTACTGATAGCCAAAATGGGCAAGCCACTAAATTTTATATTTTAGTGTGGATAATTGGTTACTGACAATTATGTAAGCAATATACCAGTAGGTGATTCCAAACTGAGTACTTATTGGGATTTCTTAAAGGGAATCTTAAGAAAGTAAAATGATTATTTATATGTATCATTTGTTTTTCTTATACTATATGTTTTTATTATCCCTTCCAGTTTATGCCTTCAAATTTATTTTTATTTATTAATAAAATAGTATCTATTAGGTAATTTTTTATTTATTTGTAACTCGATTAGGTATTTTGAGAGATGTTTTGGAAGGTAAAAATTTTTTTGAAAAGGAAATATGAAACTTTGGTTTTTTAAAATGGAATTTATGGAAACCTATTTTTATTCTTTAAAAATTATTTAACACATATTATATTAATGTATTTAAAATAGTGTTTGGGAAATATTTTGGATAAATAAATTTATGGAAACTATGGTGATTATCTATTGACATTCTTAATCTCACACACTGCTTATTTCACCTGTGGTGAGTAACACTGATATGTTTTTTAGGTTAAGGATTCTAGTTCATTTTCATTTATGAATGTCGGTCTTATTTTTGGTGGTGACTAAGAGGACATATGAATATAATTTTATCATGGTTCAGTTTTATTTTTGAATATCATTTTTTTCATATGATTTTAAATTTTCATAAGTTTGTATTTTTTAAGCATCAGTTAATGACACTACTACTATGTTTTCCATTTGTCTTGTGATATTGACTGTTTATTGGTCATACTAATTCCCCTGAAATTTATTTGAAAATAAAAAATAGTTTCCACTGAAAGGGGATCTGTAACACCCTTTGAGCCATGTCTCGAAATGGTTTAGTTGTTGGGATGGATTTCAACCCATCTTGGTTCATGAAAAAATGTTATCATAAAATTCTCTGGTTATTTATAGTGTGTAGTAGACTAGATATTGGAACAATCGAGAGTCGAGATATATGTCCAGGAAGGATTTCATAAACCTTAACTCGTCCCGAGCCTCGAGTTTATAGGTTTATTTTGGGAGTTGATTCCTTTTCCTTTCTTTTGTCTATGTGAAACGAATGGAAAATGAGGCAAACTAGTTGAATGGTGTGATCTCACACGGAGTAGTGAACCTTGTATAGAATGAGTGAATGTTTCAAATCCCTATTATATTTTAATGCTTACATGGGGTCATGAATCACTAAACATGTCAATGGCTTAGGAATTGCCAGTATTTCCTCATCCAAGGTGTTTACTGTGAATTTTTTTGTTTTGTTTGATTTTTGGTTAGTGTGAATAATTATTGAAATGGGAAAATGGTGTTTGGAAAAATAAATTTTCATAAAGGGAGAATGATTTCCTTGGAATGGTTTTTTTGTGAAATCTTTATTTAATGATTTATTTTGGTGGGAAACTAGGTTTTTGAATTTGATATTTTTCCTTATAAGAAAGTGGTTTTAAAAATTCGAGTGAAAATGTAGTTTTTGAACATTTGAATCTTGTTCTATTTGTGATGTTTCAATTATGAGGCTCTTTTTTTCCATAAAAAGTTATTTTTTGTTTATATATGAGTATGATGTATATTCTTGTTTTTTTCCTAATATTAATCTTAATATGGAACCTAGAAAGGTAACCATGGTATTTAGTGGGTCCCATCTTCTCTCATCTCCTTGAATGTTATTTCATGTCTTCTATAGTGATCGATGCCTGATAGAGGTTGTATAATGGATTGAGGATGTTGGGAGTGTCATTAAATCATGATGAACTCCAAAATTTGTGGGAGTGTGGGCAATTCTAATCTCATTTTAATATATGTGTTTAGATCAGAGGGGCTGATTGTTCCGCCATCATTTAGAGTTTTTATGAATTAGGAAATATTAATGTCCATATTCGTTGCAAGGTTCATACATGAGGAGGTGAAGAAGAAGAAAGTTGCAGTGCTATTGATTATTAAAAAACACCAACATACGGTGAAGGCATATGTTTACCACTTTAAAGAGATAGTTTCTTTATCTTTGGAGATCACCACGTAGAATTAGATTAATGATCCTTCAATCATTGGGGGAATTAATCCAAATATTATGTTGTTTCATTTCTCTTCTATAGATGTTCATTTTGTTAAATAGGTATATGAGGTGGCCGTTGATGGGTTTGTTCCAGAGGATCAGTTAGTGGTTGTTGGTGCTTATGGTGGTTCCCCATCTATTGAGAGGTGAGTTCCAAAGGAACCCTTTTTTAAATAATCTCCTCAATAATCATCTTATTCCCACTCATCGTACACACCTTTCGTTTTCTTTTAGTGCAATAATTTTGGGTATTCTAAGTCATATTATCATAACCACCATATGTATTGTCACCTCTGTGGTAGGTTGGGTCATCTACAACGGTTATATAATAATTTTTTTTGGAGGAATCCATAATTGAAGGGTTTTATTGCCTGAGTAAGGGGTAATGGATGCTTCCATCATTAGGTCTTTATACATTTACCCTAAAGTGAATCTTATACATAGTCAACGATCACTGGATGTGGGGATGGGGTCCACCTTTTGTCTCCAAATATTGAATGGAAAGGTTTAGGTTACAGGTTTTAATTTTTCTTGTTGTAAAGGACTTGAATGATTTGTTCTTTTTTAATTCAATTATTTTCCCCTTTTAATGAGTATCTTGGGTTGTATCTCTTTCTTGTGTGTCCATTCCTTTTTTTTGGAACAGCTCAATTTCTCCACTGATCTTGTTTTTTAAACATTTGATTCTTGTGTAGTTAGGGAATTATGAATTCACTTGGAGTTTAATTCAATTTTATTCCATGAGTTTCCCCATTACATCAAGGTATTGTTTTATCTAGAAACCCCTCTAGTTTTGGTGACAGTTTTGTTCATATTGTGATGGAAATTTTATGTTTGTTTTGGGAGTTCCTGTGATGATATCGATGTGTTGGGAATTTCAATATTGGTGGTGTTAGTCTAGTTCCTATGGTGGGTTGAATCCTCCTGTGTTCTCTAATTTTTTTTCATATTATGATTTCCTCTTGAAATTTCATAGTATGACTTATAGAGTGAATGTTTTCATTGTGGATCATTTTTCCATTTGATCACATAACATTTTAACATCAATATTTTTCCTCCTTACGCCTATGTCACATTATAATGGTATAAAGTCTTTGTGGTGGAGATAATTGTCAAACCTATCTTAAATTTCTTTTATATTATACTTTCATGGATTTTTACCATTTATTGGATGTTCATGTTGAGTTACATATTTGAGTTTTTTAGTTCTGTAGTTTTGGGGTGAGTTTTTCCTTGTCCATGGGTTGTATGTATAGTTTGAGGGATAATTATGTGGCCTTTTAAGGTAGAGGGAGATTTCAATTTATTTAATTCTTGCAAAAATTTCATATTAAAAAGGTATAGTCCAAAACCATGATGGTTCTAGGAGGTACCATTTAGCATCGGGACTGCTGTATGGATCATAGTTCACTAAATGCAAAAAGTTAGAGAAAATTGTGTTGAATACATGTGAGGTTTTTTCTGTTTGGAAAGTGTAATTTTTTATGGCTAGCACACAGTTTGTCAAACTGTCAGGCCAAACCTGGTGATTTGGAAAGATTTATTAAACCATGAAATCATGTTTTCCCTCTTATATTTATCCATATATCAAGTTTTACTCTATCTTGTATCATGTTTTTCACACGAAGGGTAACCCAATCTCCCTTAACATGGTTTTACTCCCCTTGTAGTTCTTTATCCTACATATCAATGTTCGGTTTTGTTGATTTTCAATTTATGTATATCTCTTATATCTTTCCCGTCATGGATTCTAGGTTTTTCAAAGTAGGGTTTCCTCTTAGCCTAACCCTAGGAATAGATATGATGTGTGGTTGGATTTCGTTCATGTTAGTGTGTGAGAATTTTCTCTCTCTATAAATTCATCCTTTTCCCAATGTTTTATTACAGTCAAACATTGTTTATGTAGGTGTTTTGATCCATTTAATTTCTGAAACATTTCATGTGATACATGTGGGTTTATAAATTATTTTATAATGTGTTTCAAATGCCTGTGATATGTTTTTTTAGTTTGGTATGGTATGGTGTTTTCCGGATGGAATATTTGAATGAAGTGGTTTCCAAGGGGTTTCTTTATTAGTGACTATATTTTAATGAATGAAATGTGTGTGCTAAAATAAAAATTTAACTTTTAAAGAGGAATTAGGTGATTTTGGAAGTGTATTTCCTTGTCTATGTTTAGGAATATGTTTGAATTGTGAATTAGTTGGTGTATGGGAATATTCTTGAATATTATGTCATTGACCATATATGGGGCTTGTGGAATTGAACTAAAAAGGTGATGTTTCTTCAATGGAGGGTTTTGTGTGATTTAATGGATACATGAAGAGAGACATTAAAGGTTGGTTTTGGTTTTCTTAAATTGATTTTTTGGTTTTTTGGAATCTTAAATGGTATGTTGGATTCTTTAGGAAATGTTTGGGTTTTTAACGATTTCCAGAGGCCTGTTCTAAACCATAAAAAATGATTCCTCTTTAATACATGGTTTCCAAAGTCAACTCTTATCTTACATCAAAACATTAATAAAATGGTCCCTTAATTTGTAAATGGTGTATTACTGCTTCATATGACATTTAGAGTGGTATAAAATGTTTTTCTTGAAGCATAGTCTAATTGGTATTTTGATATATCATTTGGTGAATAATTTCCCCAAAGTCTCATTTGGCATTATAAGACATACTTCATAACCATGTGGTGTAAAAGGAATATTTTTTACTTTTCATGTTTTTTCATATTTTCAATTTATATTTGGAATGGTTCTTGATTTGGAATGTAAAACACCAATAACCATTTTTCACATGTAGGTTGGGTTTTATATTGGATTTGGAAATGTTTTGTAAAGGGAATTGAAAATGTGTTTGGATTAGAAATGTTTAAGACATGGTTGGAACTTATTGATGTCTTTGAATAGTAGTATCTGATGTAATGTGATGATAATGACAAATATAAACCTTGTGATGTTTTTGAAATCACAAGAACATGGTTGGAACTTCTTGATGTTTATATTAGTGTGACTTGTTCCTATAGTGGGAATCTTGGTATGTTTTGACAAATGCTTTGAAACTGTTGGTAGCTTGAAGGATGAATTAGTATTTTATCTATTTTAGGAATGTGGGTTTTGAAACTCAATTGATGTGATATGCCAGTTGGAATTTGTATAAGAAATGGGTTTTCATGTATGTTCTTGATGACATTCCTCATGTTCGGAAACCACTAATCCTTTGGATTGTATCCCCCTTGTTAACTATTCAAGGGACCACTGTTTGTTTTGGTTTATGTTTGGAAATCCTTATATCATGGTATGCGCCCTCTTATACTATCTTGTACATGAGGACACAATGGGTTTCAATTTCTATACCATGTTTCACAGAGTAATTTCATCATGGGATTATTGTGCATCATCTAGAGAGTCGAGTGACATATTCTTATCAACCTCGATTAGACTGGTCGGTACCTCGTGGTTTTGAATGATTCTAGGAGGGACATTCCACTAGATTGGATAGATTGGAGGAACCAGTTGGTTATTGATTATGGATATGCACCATATTAATGTATGTGACTCTATACAAGTTACAAATAGGATTACGTATTGAGTTTTTTTATGATATTCCAATGATTATCTGTTTGTTTGTTCTTTTTTTTTTCTGGCTCCATGTTGTTATTATCCATGCATTTTATTTCCTACTCATTTTTTTCCTTTGTTATCCAAAGAGTTTCCTTTGGGTGATTTTTTGTGGACTTGGAAATTGATTTTTGATATTAACTGATTTTTTGAAATTGAAATATTTTTTTGAAATAAATTATGCATGTATTGTTTTTGAAAAAGGAATTTGTGAAAAGATGTGTTTCGTTGTTTAAAATGATCAAAATATTTTTTTTATTATATTTAAAATAGTTTTTATAGAATATTTTATGGAAGGAAATTCATGAAATCTATGGAAATTACCTATCAAGTTGTTTAATATCAAACCCAACTTATTCCACTCAACATCAGTAGTCCAATGCATTTTTGCAATTCATGTTGCTGGTTCGGTCTTCCTTTGACATGATTTGTCTTGTGGTTAATGGTGATAGGGGGTCACACAAAGATCATGTTTGTGTGGTTCAATTTTAGTTTTGTATTTAGTTATTTGTTTAGAAGCTATTCTATTTGGGTCAGTTTGCATTCTTGTATAAATTTGTTAATTATCATTCTTATATGCGTTCATTTAGGGTTTTTATGGTAAATGTTTATTTGGATAAGTCATTGCCATTAGATTACATAGATGTCCGACACTAGTTGTCATCCTATGAAAGATAGGAACGAACCTTAGGCAATGTATTAGTCCATGTCAATGTTCATATTGGATGGAATCAGGGATTTTTTTGGGTAATTTTATGTAAATCGACAGTATCCCATTATATAGAATAATTTAGTTTCAAAATAATACAATATCCCTCTATGAAATGAAGTTGAGATGAAAAATCTTACCTTAAGATTCATTTCTGGGTGAATGTGCTTTAAACATTTGTTTAGTGGTCTTCAAATTTCCATTAACATAGGCATAACTATACTAAAATTTATCATACCCTATATAATATATTATCATCCATTCATTACTAATCTTTATTTATTTTCATTGTCTCTAGTTTTAATTGTCCTATTTTCTTATATGTGTTTTATAATGAAAGTTAAAGTTCTTCTTCTCATTAAATAGTTATATAATATCTAGAGTAATAATAATGAAACTGTTATCATATTTTTACATAAATATTAATTTTACAATAATTCATTAATGATGGTTCTAAAACGTTATGTTTATTACGATCATGGAGATGGTGGGTTGTATATACGAATGCGTAACAATTTCATTTTTTCCAATCGTTATGGAACAAAGTTATGTTATACTTTACATTTTCATAATTATCAAAAATTTATTAATAAAATACTATGATAATTTATATTTTAACCTTATGTTTTAGTGATGGAAAGAGTTCGACATCGCTTATTGAGAGCTGTAGTTCCCAAGTACACGAATGAAATTATAATCTTTTATTGAGTGAAAATTTATGAAAAGAAAATGATATACTAAATTTATAGAATGATATGTATGTAATGAAATTCATAATTATTTCATGTATATAACAGATAAATTTTCACATTATTCCATATGAAATTTCATGTAAAGCATTAGTGGAAGATGAATCACATCATTACATGTCGCAACAGTATATCGTACACATGAGCGATGTTATCATATTTCTTAAAGATAAAAGATAATAAATATTATATGATATAATGAATATATGGGTATTTTCTATAAATATCGGATGTATACTTTATATCTATAATAATAACCAATCTTGAAGGGTGGTAATGGAAGAAAAAACAACATCGGTTCATGGGTCTAATGTCCATTAGAACAAAGACAATGATTTAATAGCCCATTTTATAGAAATGTGTGTGGTTGTAGGTCATACATTTATCATAAAAGAATCTATGTTTTTGGAATAAATATATTATTTTATTTTATTTTATTTTGAAAATAATTGAAGGTGGCAGAAATGAGATAAAATGAATATTCTTGTCGAAGAACCTTATCTCTCTTTCAGGTATCCTCTTTAATATTGATCAGTGGCCTTTAAGGTGTCAATTTATTCAAATTAATAAGTTATATAGGATGAGTTTAGTGTGTTTAATAAGTCATTTGGGTATATCAAATCATAAGAAAATTGTTTTATATTGTCATTTGGAGAGGATAGGGGTGGCCTTTTATAATTGTGGTGGGTGGAACACTTTTTATTTTTTGAAAGTGTGAATTCCACTAAATTTTTTTAATGTCACCATGCCCCGATAATTGTCCTATATCAATAATATAAATTATAAGGTTAAAATATTTCAATCTAATGGGTGTGGGATAAGTTTCTGGGTCATTTTATTTCCATATTATTAATGTTTAATCCCATAGTAAAATCATTTTTCCTTATTCAATGTAATTAATTTGAACTATTCTCACAAATCACATGAGTAGAAATTTAATTTCGACTTTTTATAAATTATATAACATTCTGATTGGAAATATAGATTCCATTTTACCCTTTTTCAATTCACATAAATAGAAAAAATTACCTTCAAATTAGTACCATAAATGTGAGGATAAAGCGGGTCCTTAAAGTGAACATTTCTAAATGTTACAAAAATATATTATCCAAGTTCAATGTGAAAATTATTCAAATGACCTATATTGGACTAATAGATTTATAATACCATTAAATTGAATTTAAATCCAATTTCAAATATAATTTAACATTATAAATTGTTAAGAAGAATTTTTATTATTCAATTATAATTTATTATTTTTGACATTTTAAAAAATGAAAATTTAAAAAAAAACAAAAAATTCACCGAGAGATAATTTTGGTATTATAATTTAAAAAATAAGGTTTTTAATATAATTTTATTAAATTATTAAAAAATAATTTTTCATATCTTTGTAAAAATCATGATTAAACTATTTTTAGGAAAGATATAGGTTATCCAAAAATATTTATTTTCATGTTTAATGATACATAATTTTTTACTAATAAATAAATAATTAAAAACAATGTGGAAAATATATATTTTAGTATTTTATTTAATCTTATTTAATATAATTATTTCAATGGATGAGCTATAATAATCAATAAAATAATAATAATAATAACAATAACAATATATTATTATTATTATTATTGTCTGTTAAAACCCAATCTTGCATGTAACATATATTATCAAAGAAATTTCTCATTTCATAGAGAAAAATTTATAATCAATATTCTGTGTAACATACTCTATTGAATAAAAGTTTATTCTTGGTGAACATTTGTGGAGTAACATTTTCCACAACATAAATTAATCTTTTCTTCACAATTTAAACATTATAATGCTATTAAATGTTTTTATATTTGAGAATTTTTTTTTCAAATCATACATACTAAAAGATTTAATAAAATATCAACTTAATAAGAGTGAAATAGAAGTATAAAAATCATATTGGATGAAATATTACTAGGCTCTAATGTCGGTTAACATTGGTAGAAAGTGATGATATTGACCTAGAATAAAAGAGAAATCAATTATATAGTGTGACTGAGATCATTGATCAAAATAAATTTAATGTTCAATTTAATGATAAGGGCCTCAAAAATATTAATTTTTTATGATTTAATTGACAATTTTTCTAATCATATATGAATGTATTTGGTATATATTTTCTTATTTGAAGAATATTTTCCTAATTTTGAGGAATTTTTTTATAGTGTATGAACATATGGTAATATATATAATTTATATATTTCAATTTTATAATCATAATTTCATCATATAGTTATTCATTATTAAATTATCAATTTATCCCTTTAATCCGTGAAATCAATATCGAAAAATGAATGATTTACATCTGAATTATTTAAATTTACTTTTAATAGATCATAATATCTATTGAGTTAATAGTATTTCTATCTATCTCTAACTATTTATGATACCCAATAAAGTTATACGATGTCTTCTAACATAATAATGTATGCCCTTAACCCGAAATGAAATACCACCGGATCATCATTTATATTTATTTTTAACATCGTTTTACTAAAAACAACGACATATTAACCATGACATCTTGTAGATCTGGGGTAGGTTAAAAACCCTTATCATCCTTCGATTATTGGTTTACACCCCAAGGATTTTATGGACATGATGTGTTGTCACCCATTATGTAGGTTTATTTTTATGAATATATATAAACATAAATCCTATAATGTTCATTAATAATATTATGCATATACTTGTAATAAAATTAATCATTAAATAAATTTTTTACTATGGTTTTCAATACAACATATATTTTAGTGTCTAATAATGTTAATTTACTATTATTTCATTGTCAATAATGATAATATTAACCAAAAATCATACAAATAACTTCAATATTATGACTATAAAATATAAAGTTAGTATTCCTAAAATTAAATTTTTCACTAAAACACATACTAAACAAATAATTTTTTTTACATAATTTTTCCCCAAAATATTTACTAATCATGGCAGCCAGTCATCACATAAAATCTAAAAAAAGGTTTTAATAATATGAAATTATGATAAATCATAAAATCATAAACCATAATATAATCCATAAATATTATGTTAATTAATACACATATGATTGAAACTAAATCCATTGATGTTTTATTTTTATTATAAAAAAATACCATTGGTATAAATTCTCCTTAAATTACTTTTTTTAAATCACAATACTTAAATACAACTTTTGAATTATTTCAACATAGTCCCTTCATGTTTTTGGGGATTAGCCTAGGAAATTTATTTTAATTATCTATTCAGATAATTCATAATTAATATAAAAGAAAATTTTCATTATCTTTTGTATATTCTTAAATATTTTCAAACTAGTTGCATTTTAAGGCCCATCACCTGGTAACAGGTAATACTATGGTCAAGACCAATGCACATATTTCAGATTTATTACCCCAAGTTACCTCTTAGGATAAACCACATACATATGATGTATCCAGAAACGTATTTATTTCTAAGAAAAACTATATAATTTATACCTTACCAAATCATTAAGACGTTCTTATGTACTTATCCACAAACTTTATCATAGTATTACGATCACAAATATACATTCGCCAAAATCTAGTTTCCCATGTTACTTCAAAAATTCTTCTAGTAAAAATATTAGAGACCTCAACACCAATAGCATGGATCTAGTTCCCACTACCAATACATTGGAATAAGATATATGTAATCACATCATGAAGGAAAATATATTTTACTATTTTTCGCAAACTATAATAATATAGGAGGATTATGTTATATTTGAATACAAAAATTTACACAATGTTTTTTCAATAATATATTTATTCTCACTATAATATTATTGTATATATTTCATATTAAAATTCATGAAATCATGTGAATGGAATGAAAATAAGACTGAAATCAAATGGTCATTAAAGGTTAAGTACATCAGAAGCAAACATGAATCAATAAACATAATCAATATGTAATGTTGAATAACTGAAGACATATTTCATTTAAATACCATGAATGCATGAATAGAAAATTCATAATAAACATGGAAAATTAAATAATTGTGGAAATAATCAATTTTATCAATAGGATGAAAATTAAATTCATACATATATTATAACAATGATAAAATATCATGGATAATAACAATTGAAGTTTGATTGAAGGAAATTCATATTTATTTGGAATCATGTATCCATGGAACATGATACCATTACCATAAATATATATTTATATACTGATGGTTTAAAATATGCTGGGTTAAACACGTCTTATTTTTTTCATGACCATTCACAAGACACTAACTATTATGATCAATCCTCTATATATTTTAAAAAAATATTTCCAAAAAGGTGAATGGTTTGGTGTCAGGAAGATTTGTACCATGGTAATACCAATGATTTGAGGTTCTTACATTATTAGGTCCCCAACCTATGTATTTAATGTCCAAAAAATTCCTTATATATAGAATAGTCAATTTAATTCGCAAAAAAAATGTTACTTATCAAATATATGTATTTAGTGAAGAATGTGTATTTATAATTATTTCCCTTCTAAATCTAATAACATTGACTTTAAAAAACTTATTTAAAAATGTTATAGAAATTATGAACTAAATATATCTATGACAAATAATATGGATATTTAGGGGAATTTTAATGTCTAGAGGAATTTAAATAATTGAAGGGAAATTTAATAACCACAAGTATTATTGAAGTTAGCAAATGTTAATAAATTCCTCAATAAGAATTATATTTAACCATCCATAGTAATAATAAGGATGGTATTAATATGAAATATACCAATTTTAGATATAATAAAAGTTTTTTGTCATTGATACATGGAAACACTATTAAAATATCATTAAAAAATTCTTGATGAAAATATTTATTTCATTTTGAAAAAAAAATTGAAATTATTTTTTCTTTGAGAATCAAATTTCAAAACATTTTCTATTTTTCTTATAAGACATAGTTTTGGTAGAAACTTGATTTCAAATTAATGAGTGACATGACGTTAGATTTTATTAAAATAGTTTCTCAAAAACATTAAGAACAAAAATTGAAAAAAACATTAAAATCAATTGAAAAAGATCACAAATGACTAGAGGGTAAAAAAAATTTTGATTAAAAAATTTATTAAATTATTTCATTTAATAGTAATTCCTGAACAAAATATCTCATTTAGTATTAGATTTCGAAATAAATCCTTAAAATGAACATATAGTTGAAGTGAGACTTAATATATTGATATATTATTTTAATAATATATTTATCCCTATAAAATAAGTAGAAATAGAAGATAATATAATGAAAATTCAAAATCCACAAAATCATATAATGATATAATCAATGAACTAAAATATTAATCTAGTGAACATTAATTTTGTAATGAAATATATTTCCACTTGGTAAATTTTAATTCAAAACCCCATAGGTGACATAATTCCAATAGAAAATATTAAAAAAATAAATGACGATTTATTCAGTATATTATCTATCAAAGGGATAATATATACACTATATACATGATACTATGTGGATAATAAAACAATACATCTCAATGAAATGAAATTGAGATGAAAATCTTTACCTTGCGTTTTGGTTTTGTTCAAGGTTATGTAACCCAGTGTTAATCAATTTTAAAATATTGATTAACCTAAAACTAAACCATATTATTATTTATAATCTCTTATATAATATATTATCAACCATTTATCAATTATAACTGATTATTTTCATTATTTCATGTTTTAATTGTCTTGTTTTATAAAGGGTGTTTCATTATCAATGTTCTAATTCTGGAACTTGTTGTATTGTTTTATCATATAAAGAAGAATAACCATGACATAATTATCATATTTGACATAAATTTTACTTTTAAAAACAATAATGAATAATTGTTTGGGAAAATAAAGTATATAACGACCATGTAGATAGTAGGTTGTACGATAGACTGAGTGACGTTTCAATTTTGCGCCGATAATTATAGAAATAATGTGATTAATACTTTTCCATTAGATAATGATCATATAATCATAAATAAAATTATATATATATATATGATATAAGTGGTGTGAATATGACAGAGAGTCATATTGCTTTAGGAATCTTCTATTCCACATGGACATGAACGATCCTATCCTCTTCCATTAAATGAAAAATGCTAGAAAATAAAATTAAATATTATAATTAAAAAATGATAGATATATCATTAATATCATAATTATATAATTTATATTGAATATAATATTTATCATTATTCATTATTATCCTCCATGTTATTAATTATTGAATGGAGATTCAAATCGGTTTGTGAGGTAGTAGTCTGTCATACACACAAGAAGCATTATAATGTCTCCAAAAGAATTGTAGATAATAAGTTATATATGATATAATAAATCCTTAAATTTAATTAGGTTTTGAATATTATATTTATAATTTTTATCTAACATAATACCCAACCATTAAGACTGGTAACGGATGAACGAACATCCTCAGTTCATGAGGTGGTAGTCCACTATACACATGAATGGTTATATCAAATCTCATATGATGAAATTGTGTGATTTTGTAGGTTTTACAATTAACCTATAAACGCTGTAGTATATTGATGAATTTTTTTATTATATATTTATGGATTAAAAATATTTTATGGTTATGGATATGTAAATAAATTGAAGTGTCATTATAGAATAACGTTTCCTATCCTTCGAGTATCCTCATTAGCTATGAACTAAAGTCATAATGTGTTATATTTATTCCCAAAATATTTTTTGTGGATTATAAAATAAATTTTTGGATTCTACATGGGTAGGGATTGGATGAGCCAAGGTTTTTTGAAGGTGTGAAATTTATAGGATGGTGGGTGGCCTTTTATATGTTAGGTGAGTGGAACACTAGTATTTTATGAAAGTGTTTACTCCAACCACATTTGTTTCATGTATACAATCCCAAATAAAAATAGTTAATCATTAATAGATGTAATGAGTTACTTTAAGGAAAAAATATATGTAGAATATGCTTATAGGGCATTTTGCCACAAAATTTTATTGTTTAGCCCCAATGTAAACCGATATTCAAAAGAAGTGCTGAGACTAATTTTCACAAGTTCCAGTAATTACATTAGTTAAAAAATAAGTTAAAATTATAATATATTATAAATAACACTGGTTAATATTATTTAAGGAATTTTTTCAATTTAAATTCATTGTAGTGGAAAAATATAATTAAAAATTTATTTCGCAAACAGGTAGAGAAAGTATATATCTAACGTGGAAATGTTAAAAATCATACAATGGTTTTTTATACATTAAATTTGAAATTGACACAAATGACCTAAATTAAAATAAAATAATTATAATTGGACTGCTGTGACTTTAAAACTAATTAAAAATATAATTTACAATTATATATTATTTATATGAAAAGTATTTTTTCAATTAAAGCTCTGTATTTTTCACTATTCATAAGTAGTTTTACATTTCATAAATAAACCAAAAAATTAACCCTATTATTATTTTGATATTATGATTTCAAAAATTGAACATTATTTTTTCATATAAATTTTTTAAAATTTTTAAAAATTAAAATAAAAAATGTGTGTTCCAAGAACAATTAAACCATCTTTTTGAAAATATATTGTTTTTCAGTGAATATTTATATTTATTTAAAATGATATTTATTTAATTACTAATAAATAGATAATTAATAAAAAAGTAAAATAAATATTGTAGTAAGTTATTTAATCTTATTAAAACCCTTCGTTCCATTTCCTAAGGGATAAATACCACAGTAAATATTAATATTAATAATATATTATTGTTCATTAAAACCCAGCATGCACTTGATTCATGTTATTGAAGAAAATAATTATTGTGTGTATCTGAAAAAAAGTGGGGTGTGTGACATATTCAATGAAATAAATTTTTCATCCATCAAAATTTACAAGGGTTTACATAAAGTAAATAAATAGAAATTATGGACTCAATGTAAGGGATTCAGTCTCTATTTTCCTTCACTAAATCATATTTAATTATATGCACATAATTAATTTTATACCGTCTATATAATTTCTGTTTTTTATGTTATATAATGAATAATTTATAATTAATGGTATTCCATGTTTCAAATTAAATTATTTTATCTATTTTAATTTTACATGAATGTTATAAAGTTGTAATGTGTTTCTTTACTCAATTTAATTTCATTTTGTTTTAAATCCTCTTCATTGATTATGTATTCCTATGATTATGCATGAATTCGTGTACAAATTGGTTAATTATTAATTTAGACTAATTTTTATTATTATCACATCTTAAACATAGTCTATCAATTATTTATCTCTCAATTCAGTAATAAAATATTTATTATTATTATTCATATTCTAATAAAAAATAGAGGAAATTTCTAATCGTGGAGGTAGACCGTGCGTTCTTGAGGTTCTCACCACAATATAGGTTGTAGATATTTTTCAACTCTGAAATTTTTTCTCTGAGATTCATTGAATAATTCTATTTACTTTATAGAATCTGCGATGTGGAATACAACTAGAACATCCTCCACTATCAGATGGGGTACATGATGTCTACCATGTGTCACATCTAAGTAGGTATGTTTATGACACATCTCAAGTAATTGAATAGGGTGAGCTATAAATCAAGGAAAATGCTACCATTTTTAGGAAAGTAGTATACATCTAGGATTGACATTATTGAATCCTTTATGGTCCATTAATTCCCCTAGTTCCTTTTAGGTGGAAGAAATGGAATCTTGATGAGAATCACTGGGACTAGGAGACCGATATATATTCTCTATATCCAATTCTATTTGTGTGTAATTTTGTTTTTAATTTATAGGATCTAAAAACACAACATAGAGCGGATGTAATAAATCTGATTTTTCCCATATAAGAAATCATGATATTTTATAAAATATTTTTAGAGATAAGAACAAATATGAAATGAGATACTAAGGATCAGTGCGCCTAAAATTTATTATTGAAATATATTAAATATATTAAATATCAAACATAAACAGTTTTCATGTAAAAGTGTAATCTATTATACGTGGAGTGTCGTATTGGAAACATGAGGCATCGTTTGAGTACAGAGTAGAGGTTTTACCCTAGGTGTTGCATAATCTATGTCTATGATGGATATTGATATTGAGAGTATTTGTTGGTGGGTAACCAGAAAAGTTTGAATTATATTTAAATTATTATAAGATTAGAAACCTATACATAACATTTCATTATCAATATGCATCAATAGATTTTTTTTGGTGTTAGCTACATAACCATGAAAATCGAGAATAGTTGTATGAGAGTATCATTTAAGGAGATGATTTTTAATGACAATAGATAAAATAAGGATCGATGATCGTTGTTCCAACAAAATGTATGGATATAACCAATTATGGTGATGTATGATTATTCTTCACCATAGATCAATCCACCTATATGTATTACTATTTTTTCTTTTATGGATTTTCCTTGTCTTATCACTAAATTAATTAATATGAATCAATAAACTAACGAATTCATTCATGATTCGATCTTATTTAGGTGAGTGTATATTTATTATATATTCGGGTGAAATTTTTTATTTTATTATAAATATTCATTCATCATTCAAATGATAATTGATCGAGGGTAACAGAACATGATTGAGGTTTGTTCCACATTTTCATGTTTCCTAGATTTCTCACCCCATTAAACATTTGATCTTCACCAGATTTGTTTTGGAGAGTGGTTCACCAATTTACTATATTTAAAATCACTACACAACCATTTCATTGAGAAACGAATAATTATAAAATTTATGGGTTCAAATAGTGGTTGAGATCATGATTTGATGATGGTAATGGTGGATCAGAACATGATTATAGTTCTTCATGTGGGTTTTGAAGTGAGGTAACTATGTGACATGATAGAAGGTTTTACCTTGTGATATGGTAGCCATATTCTAGTGAGTGATGATGGAATGGATCATCCAGAAGAGGCTTATACTCCCTGGTCTGATTCATTGTTGGATCAGTGGAAGTAGGAATGGAGGATGATTCCTAATGATGATCTGGGTGTTTCTATAAATTCTGAGTAAAAAAATTTATAATCTGGACAGCATGATGTGTGGGGACCCCTTGTAGAGATATGTTTTGAATTGAGTATTAAATAATCACAATCTATGTGAAAAATGTAACACATTGTGTGACACTTACCTAGCATCTCATCATGTACCCGATAGGGAAATTTTGTTTCCAAGAGTACTCGGGGCCAGAAATACTCTGTATGCATATATTAAAATTAGCACAAACATATTAATAAGTCATGTTACATAGGTAGGACCTAGTACAAAATGAAAATTTCATATACTAATAGATCAATATGTTTACTCCATCAATGATTTATTAGAGAACTCGTCCTATTCATCTTGTAAAATATTCATGACAGTGTGTTCCCTTGATAAATTCCCTGAGGGTTGTTGTGGAATCACATCATGTTCAAAGGATATATATCAATATTGAGTAACTTCATTCATGAATAGAGTTGTTGAAATCCTTATATGATGCCTAGAATGAGATTCAATATCATTGATGTTGTAGGTGAGGGTCTTTTTATCAACGTGACCAACACTACACAGTCAACAATCCCCAATGTAGAGGTATAATCTAGATTCGGTTGTTGCTATAACCTAACGATCTTGGTGTGATGCCCAATATATGTATTAATCTTTTCAGATAGCCATCATATAATTATTATGGTGATACCTGATGAAAATTATATGTTAGATGGAATCCATAAATGATATTTGATTCATGGAGTTTGTTCTCCAAGATGTGTTCAATCTGTACACTTCGAGAAGGAATACTATCATCGTATTACATTTCGTACATTACTTTAGATAGTGTTTCTATTTTTTGTATATCTAGATATTCTTATTATATGTGTTTTAGAGATATACATAGATAGGATGGCATTTATTCATGGTTTTATATACTTAGTTATTTTTGGGAGTCCTACTAGGTATAAATATACTCAACCATAAAAGGGATTTTCCCACATGTGTCATGTCCTATACAGCTGATCGTGCATTTGATGGAGTCATAGAGGGACCATGATTAAGAAGAGCATAGAGATCCTGACTATCCAAGGTTTGTTCCTGCATTATCCTTCATATAAATACCCTCTTAAACATTATAGGTAAGACATTTTTTGCTTCTTTTTGGTGGTCTTATATTTGGCCCTTTTCTTATAATGTACTCTCTTTTTTAATCTACTTGGGGTATTTTAGTTGTAATGATGCATTTTTATCATCTGTTTTAAATTTTTTTCATTGTATGTGATTGGTGATATTTTAATATTTATATGTACATTATTTTATGACCTTCCATGTGTGTGATATACCAACTCAACAGTAGTTTCCATCCCCTAGCGTATTGGTGGTTGTCTGGGGGTAGACGCGATATGGGCCCCATAGGGATGAGACTTTACATTTTACCTATTAACTCTCTTAAAAATATGAGAACAAAAAGATGAAGAAATTAAAACTAGAAATATACATTTAAATAATATGGTTGTTATAATAGAAGTAATGAAATTTTTAATAATACATGTTAAAAATACAATAATAAATAATAATTTTTTAATGTTTTTACACATCCATTGTCACAAAAAATCCACTAATGGGATCATATATATAATCAGTACAAGTCTACATGGCCTCATGTGGATAAATTTTAACTTTAATTTAAAACAAAATCATTTAATTTAATGTTTTTCATCTTTTATTAAGGTATAAAATTATTATTACAACATATATAACATTATTGTTTATTAAAATAAATTAATTTACATCTATATGAAAAAAGATGATTTGGATTTATTAGATTAAGAAAAAAAGTTTTTGATAAATCCAAATTGACCCACAAAGATTTCAATTTGGGAAGAAATAACCTACCATGAGGAATGCCTTAAAATATATACCCTTTTACTATAACAATATCCTAAATCATCTAAAAATTTCAGAACCACATTTCAGAATCAGTTATTTTTAATTACCCATGACACTAAAATCACTATGTTGAAATCCAAATTGAAATAAAGATGACTAAAATATAAAATTTAAGAACTAATCCAATGAAATATATATATATATATATATATATATAAGACCAATGAAATAGTAATTAAATAAATAAATAAAACCCTGTTATAATGAATACACAATAATAATCCATTAAAATAAAAATCAATCTCCATGATCTCTTTTAACTAATAAAAGAAGAATCCAGGGACTATAAATGCATTTCACCTTGAATTGGTAGAATATAAAATTAAGAGTCCCATTTAAAACATGGGTAATAGAAAAAATTATTGAACATTGTAAATAATAATACAAAAAATGGATTACCATATATTTCTCATGAATAACACCCATTTCACCTCATTCAAGTGAGAAATAATAAAGGAGAAGGAGGGATATAGTATTCTAAATATGAGATCCATTAAGTCTTGGAAAAATCAAGATATATGGTATGTATAAAATGCTATAAGATATATTTTTTGAAAGGAATAAATTTACTTATCCATATAATGATATTAATAAAGCTATTGGGTTCCTTAAAGATGTCCATTAGGTTAATAGTCTCACCCCTAGGGAATCCATTTCAATTCATGACATACTGAGTTCCTAGTGTAATGATATTGTGTAACTGGTGCCATATAAAATCTAGAATTATTAGTTTATAGAACCATAAACCACCCTGAACAAACTAATTCATGCAAAGAATATTGATCTATATCAAAAAACACCAAAAATAAAATCCAAAATAATCAATATTGATAACTAAAACATTTAATAAAAAAACATTCAAATAGATTTTAGTTTTCAAAAAAGATCATAAATTTGTCACACATGGTTTACATATAAATATTTATATATAACCTTATCTCTAATGATGGAACACTACCTAGTACGAACACCCACTATATGACTTCCCATCCCATTGAAGTCATCATGAATTATTTTTTAAAATACTCACTACCCTTAAGTGTCCAAGATACACACATAGGTATCCAAAAAATTTCTGACAAATTACTCACAAAATGTACTCAATTTACCAAACCAAATAAATATCATCTATTTAAAAATTAATAAACAACAAAAAATTGACCTTAAATAATGGCACTGTGATCACATCACCAGTACAAGGCCCTTGACATACCTTAAAAAATTATCCAAATTTAGCCATCTCACTTTTGATTCATAACACTCAAATTTTAACCAAGATCACAAAATCTTAGATATCCCCATTAACCATAAGGAAAAAACAACAATAAATTTCTAACAATTCATTCAAATTACACATCAAACTTCCACTATATGAATCATAAGATGAAAAATAATACATTAACCACAATAAGGATCCAATACTAATTATGCACCATCACATATATAATCACCTTGATTCCACTAATTAGAAATAATTCAATAAAATGTATCCCCCACCATTTGAATTACTATATATGAACATATCATTATCAACAACTTCTTTTATTTAATGAAAACTGTTACTTTAAAAAATTTAATATTCCAATTTCATTTAATAGAAAATTTCCAAATCTATTTTATATATAAAATTATTGAAATAAAACATTTCCTTTTACCAATACATCTGTAAAATGAAATTTTAATTACATTAAGATATCTCCTTTACATTTATGTATAAATTTTATTTTGAAATTACTTTTCTCTATCATAATTGAAAATAGAGAGTATGTTTATATAATCAATATAGTGAAATGTATTATCTTATTATAGTAAAAATTGAAACATACATAAATTAAAAATAGCACATTCAATAAAAATATTCATAATGTGATAATTATTGAAATTTTTATATCTATAATACTCTCTAATATAGAAACAATCTATCATGAAAGTAGATATAAAACTTTAACTAATTTTGACCACATTAGTGAGAGTTATATGTATATCAAAAAAATAGAAACATTCTTATGAATCAATAGTTATAATTAAACAAAGAATACAACTAATAATGGGATAGAGATATAATATTTATTATCCATTTAATGAGGTAACATGAGTATGACATTCAATAAAACACCCAAATTTAACCATGTGATTACTAAAATTAATTTCATTTCCAATTATATAGTATATAATAAAATAGTATATACTTTTTTAGTTTCTTATAATTACTTAATTATCCCCATGGACTTAATTCTATATAAATAATGATGTGTATACTTTTTTATTACAGGAAAAATAATTCATAAAATCATATTAATGTTGACTCCTGGTCATCCTGTATGAATCTTTAGAGACCTCAACTACCCATAGCAGAGGTAATATAACTATTCGATCATCTATTGTTATGGTTCCTATATTACTGTGTAAACATACATGTTAATTGGATCTTACATCATAAATAGGTTTTTCATTGATTTTTATTGGAAAGTATTATGTGTCAACATAACTAGATTTATTTTACACATAACATCAATTATCCAAAAATCTCAAAATGAAAAATAATATCAATTTTATAATGTGAAAAAAATTTCTAATGGTTGTGACTCGAAATATTTAAATTTTACTCAAATTAGGTTTTCAAAAAGCCTCTGAATAACTAACTGGTTCCCAAGGGCTGGGGAATATCTTTAAAACACTTCGATTATATTCGGTGACCAATTTTACCTCTAATGATATAAAACTATAATAAAAGGGGAAAATACCACTTGAATAAAATACATATATAACATTATAAATGCATGTATCATGTAAATTTTTATAATAAGTATGTGTCTAAAATAAAATGTATTAACTCTAAGATAATATATAGTCCCTAGATCAAACGACAAGTAGACCTTGACATATACTCACATTATTCATGAATAAAAAAACAACATGCTATCTACTTGTACCTATTGGTGCATACAAAATAATAATGATGTTTTAATACCACTGGAACACACATAGAGGGTGAGAGAATACCACACATAATAGGAAACCATTTTGGTCCCTACTTATATAAAATACCCACAAGGGTTTGCTTTATATGAGTTTATTCGTTTATATAATAATAAAAATAATAATTTTGAAAATTATTAAAAAATAATACAATTGATACAAAAAATAATTAGGATATTAATTTAATTATTTAGAAAAGAAAATTTTTATTCTAGGAGGGTACATTCATGAACTAAATACTTTTTCCCAACACTGAAAATCAATGATGTTTCGCCAATACCATATTTAAAAGGATACATTGTGAATATTTGTATAAAAAAATTGGGGCCAAACGGCCCATTATGTATAAAGGAAGAGTTTAATAAAAATTTAGGGCCTCATCCCATCCCTTGAAAAGTGGTATGATGTATACTATATTCACCATGGATAAAACATCTCAATCAACCACATACATCATTTTATGAAATACATACTTATACCTTTTGTGGTAAAAACATACACGTGCATGACACAAAATTTTTTATCAACCAATAAAGTAGTATTCGTGCCCAAAATTACTAAAACAACTGGAAAATGAATGATCATAGTAAAATTTTCATGCTTCTTTAAATTTTCCATCATAATTATTAACATAATAAATAATTAAATAACAAGATTTACTAGCATATATCATGGTATTTTTTTCAAACCATGTAAATTTTCAGTTAATTAACTTGAAACATAAAAAATTATGGTACATGTACATTACATTATCAATTACAAAAAATAATACAGGAATTATTGAAACCATAATATATTTTGTCACGAACCAACCCGGGTAGACCCTGAACCGGTCACCCGAGCCGGTCCGCGGCAAGTCCCGAGGGGCGTTCCCGATCCCCCCGGGATGGAAACCAGTGCCGGGCGTTAAGACTTGATCGTTGGGAACGATTTCAGCCCAAAAACAAAAGTAAATAGAACAGAATAAACAACACTAACAGCGGAAAAGAAAAAAAACCACACAACCACGTACCTCCATGTGACCTCTCAGGTCACCACCCAACTAGAGAGCAACCTCGCTCCAACACTGAGCGACTCAAAACAGAAGACCTGCGACTGAAATGGTAAAAGATAGGCGTGAGCACAAAAGTACTCAGTAGGTGAGCCCAACAACAAAATCCCAAAGCACTGCCAGTAAATATAGAATCTACATAATCCAGGTTTGAACTATAATGTATAAAAGTAAGTTTTCACAATGCTTTACTTGAAAATCAAACACGAGACATTTCCCTTATTCCTTTTTAAACGTTGGTTCCATTCCATTAGTTTTAAACTCATTCTGATAAGCAAAATGTTACATTTCCAAATCTTACCCAAAGAGAATAAAACATTTTCATTTGAAAACCATTTTTCCAAAAATCTAACAGTACAGGCTGTGAAGGACGACTGAAAGTAAACAAGCAGGGAAAACAAGTGCAAGTAAAGGTAAACAGGCAAGGAAAACCAAGTGCAAGCAAAAGTAAACCAGAAGTTATCAGCAATAACCATGGGTGATCCTGAACATCCCTAGAAAACCCCTGGACGTACTCGGGTTCAGACTACCTGCCGGCATGGTACTCCATAGTCAATAACCAACTGGCCGCCCTAACAGCCAACCAGTGGCACATCCCTCCTGGCCTGTCTGTAACTCCAGGGGGTACTAACCCGTCTAATCAGGGTTAGCAAGCAACCGTCACTCGATAATCTACAAGACGCCCAGGAACCCATAGTAGTTTTTGTAACACTGTGTAAGTGGGAGACCCGCGCACGCGTGACTCATCTCACCGCACTTGCCAACCCCTTACACGGACATCGCTACACGACAACCCTCGAAGGGAAGTCCCCCTGTAGAAATGCCCTCACAAGTACGTATATATATATATAAATATAAGTATAATCACTTCACATTTATTAAAGTGCCAACCGGGCCGTCATATCATTTACACTTTAAACATCTAACACTAAAACATTTCCAAGGGACATGACATACGCCACACGATTGAAAATCAGAAATGCACTTAGAACATTATTTAAGAAACTCAAATCAGTATCTCAAACCTGAAAAACGTTGGTATCACAAGTAAGAATTCTTTTTCCAAGTTCCAAACGCACCCCACTTTTATCAAGAGCCAAACGGGCCTTTAAACACCTTTTGAAAGAACACCATTTCCAAAATGAAATCCAAATTTTTGTTCGCGTAACAAAGGGAAACATCATTCATCAACCAAGAGCCATATATAAAGTTTCCAAAACAAGTTCAAAGGTCACACGACGTTTTCTCTAATCAAGGTTCTAAGAAAACACCATTTTCCATAAGCAATGCATCTACTAATTTACACACGCCAAAAGCATTTCAAAACACAGTTTAACATGACTTTCATTATTCAGGAAGAACCATTTAGCAATACTACCATGGAAGCACAAAACTAAATCCAAGAAGAACACTTTCAATGAAACGCTAAAATTAAAAACGGCTTTTATCATCAGCAGATCACCACACTATAAAAACTACTAAATTTTCCTTTAAATTTACTGAAATTCAATAAAAGGCAAGGAATAAATAAATTCTTAATTTAAAGGCGAGTGCAATGGGAGACCTACCTCAAGACGCGGCTCGGAACGAAACGACACGGCGCAAGACGGCAGAACCTCGAAAACAAGGCGTGGCGATGGCGCTTTCTCGGAAACGCCCTGCGCGGGTCCTAAGGTCTTAAACCTACCAAAAATAAATATAAATTGATGATGAAAACCCCTAACAAAGCACAAGTAAAAGCCAGAGTAATAATAATAAGAAAATAATAATAATAATAATAATATTATAATGATAATAATAGTATAACCATGATAATAACAATATCATAACAAAATAATAACTTAATAATATTAACTTGAAAATAATAAAAAAAAATAATAATAATCTTAATCTTAATAATATATTAATAATAATAATATAATAATAATAGTAACATACTTTAATAACAAGAATGATATAAAAATAATAATTTAATAAGTATAATAATAATATAACAATAAAAACAATAATGATATAATAAAAATAATAATAGTAGAATAATATCAACATGATAATAATATAATAATAACATAAGCATAATAATAATATAATTATGATAATAATAAAAATAGTATTAATAACATAAAATAACAACATAATATAATAATAATTGAAACAATAATAAATATATTTATAATAATAATAATAGTAATAATAATAATAATAATATAGTATTAATAATAATAACATAATAATAATTTTAATAATGATATAATTATATAAATGATAATATTAACATAATAACAATAATAATAAAATCATATTAACATAATAATAATAATAAAACAATAATAATAATAATATAATTATAATAATATAATTATAATTTTATTAACATGATAAAAATGCTAATCGTTATATAAGATTTAACACAACAAAACAAAAGAGAAAAAAAAAAGATAAAAGTAAAAAAAGAAAACGACATACAGCGGAGGGGGGTGAGATGCGGAGCAGCGGAGGAGCCGGGACGGCGGCGTGAGGAGGAGCGATCGCGGAGGCCGGGACGGCGGCGAGAGGGTCGCCGGGGTGCTGCGCCTGGGCCGAGCGGGACGACAGGGAGCAGGAGGGGTCGCGACGGGGCTCCGGCTTGGGCGAGGCGGGCGAAGGCCGAGGTACGTGGGAGGCCGGAGCGGGGAAACGAGGCGAGGCCTGGGGCAGGTCGGCGTCGCTGCGCAGGGGGGGTGCCGGGCTGGCCGAGGGCGAGCAGGGGTTCGGGCTAGCCGAGGGCGGATGGGGAGGGCCGGCGGAGGCCGGAACAGGGGGAAGCAAGCAGGAAGGGCAGCGTCGGAGGAGGTGGTGCGGGTCGGCCGAACCAGTAGGAGGCCGGAGGTGCGGAGCAAGGCCGGGACGAGGCGAGGCGGAGGTCCGTAGGGGGAGCGGAACGGTGGGCTGTTCGCCGGCGGTCGGGTGAGGGTGGAGCCGGCTGGGCAGTAGACAGCGAGGGGAGGCGGCGGAGCAGGGAGGCCAGGGCAGGGCGCGGCGGGGCGAGGCAGCAGGCCGGGACAGGGGGTGCGGGTGCAAGGGAGAAGGGAGCGGCGGTCGACTGGCGCGCCGGCGGTTGCGGCGACGAAGGGAGCAGGGCAGGAGGAGGGTGCCGAGGCGGTGGAGCAGGAGCAGGAAACCGGCGCCGGAGAAGGTGTGGCGCGGGTCGGTCCGACGCTGGGGTGAGGCTCGGGGGAGAGGGCGGAGGGTGCAGCGGCAGTGCGCAAGGTCGGCTGCACCAGCAGGGGAAAGAAAGAAGAAAACGAAGAAAGAAGAAGAAAACGGGGAAGAAGGAGGAGGAAGGGGAGAGAGAGAGGGGGGAGAAAAAAGTGGCGGCTACGGGAGTAGGGTAGGGTTTGAGAGGGGTTTCAGGTTTCTTAAAGCATATATATATATATATAATAATCATAATAATACAACAAATATATAAATAATAATATGAGGATAATATTAATAATAATATGTAAAAATAATAAAATACTATAATTATAATAATATACTAATAATAATATTGAACATAAGTAATTAAATAAAACAAATCCTAAAAATTAATAATGATTTATAGAAATAATAAAACTTTATTATAATAATAAAACCTTATATTAATATTAATATTATTAATTAGAAAATTTAAAATAATAATTATCTTTAATCCAATGTTTAAAATATTAAAACCATTTGAAGACAAATGTGCGCGCGCGTTCCCGCGCGAGCGCACACACCCATATATTCCTATATACCTGTATATAAACATGTACACATAGATACACTATATATACATATATATACATATATAAAGATAACGTATTAAAGTATATACATTTGTATAGACATATATAGGTATATACTTATACACGAAAAAAAAATAACTTCAATATTAATAACACAACTTAAATAGTAATAACAATAAAAGTCAACGTAAAAACTTTGATGTTTAAAACGTCGGGTGGACACGTCGTCACCCGGGCCGAACGCACGATCACCGCTAGCGATGCGATGACCGCGCACCGGTGCGAAACCATCAATCACAATTAATCTTCGAAAAATTTAAATCGGGACCAAGAGAGGAGAAAAATTACTGATGTCCGCGGTCGGGGTGTGACAATTCTCCCCACCACAGACACTTTCTGCCCCCAGAAAGTCACCAGGTCACAAGTCAGCCAAAAATCCAAGTCTATGCCCAAACATAACTAAAGGAACCAGAGAGGATTGAGAATCTCGGGGATGACCTTACTCCACACAGGTCACACCCGACCGATTCAAGAGAAAACTGGGGTCCGAGATTGAGGGGAGAACATGAAGGGGTTCTCCCCACCACAAGAACTTAACTAGTGCAGAATAGTTGACCATCTAAATAGAAAACCCCGGGAAAGGGGGGGGGGTCGACGCGGGAACTCCCAACCAATTCACCAACTCTTATAACACGATTACTACAGCACCTCTGTCGAAACCTTGAACCCACGACTAGAGTCAACAACCTTCAACACCAGGGAAAACCCATAGAAAAAACATTTAACCAATATCAAATTGGAGACTTGATCCACCGAAGTCTACAAAGCCTAACCACATCGACAACATAACTAGAACGAGGTCAACCCACACGAGAGTCAAACACACTTTTAAGAAGGACACACGATTCGGAATATTACATTCTCACGACAAGTCCGCTTAGATTTATCATAGAACAAGTCCATTGCCACATTTTAGAAAAACAACACATTTACATAAACCAGACTACTTGGATTATAATAGAACAAGTTCATGATAACCCCATGGTAAAACAATGAACGTACAACAACGTCAAGACTTAACAGCAGAAAAACAAGTACTAGAAGATCTTGATTGTTCCACTGCTAACATAGAACACCAAGCCTGGACCAAGGCTTCACACCCCTGGGGACTCCTGACTGTGCGCGAGCTTCACCCCGAGACTTGTGGCTGGGGCTCTGATGGCTGAAGCATCTTCTGCCTCATAGTCAGGTACTGACATTCTCCCATCGCAGCTTCCTCTTCAAGCAACGCTTCTTGCAAAACTTCTCCAGATGACCCAGACAACCACAGCGATGACATGTCTTCGGAGGGTTGCGACAAGACGGCTTTAAATGTCCGAAACGACCACACTGAAAGCACACCATCGAACGATCTGATGAACTGGAAGCTGGGACCAAAGGGGATAACTCATTAGGAACAGGTATCTCTGGCACCTTTTCCTCACCAGAGGGGGAACTCTTATGAACAACAACAGGGGACGCTGAAGTAGTAACCACCCGCACACCGGAAAGCAACTCAGCCAAGAAATCTTTCTCCACCAGCTTCTCGAAACAAAGGTCTTTAGAAGGGAGGACACGCTCCTTGATCTCTGGACGAAGACCTCCAGTGAAAAGAGAGGCCTTCATGAGCTCATGCGACGCTACATCTGGAGAGAAGGAAATCAGTTCCTTGAAATGGTCAACATATGCCTTCACCGTCCGTTGGCCTTGCTGAATATGCACAAGCTCTCTCTTTTTCTCCAGCATCACTTCCTCAGGTACAAACCATTGGATGAAAACGGTTCTAAAGATATCCCACGTCATTTTACCTTGCGTTGACGGTGGGGTAACCATCTTCCACTGGTCCAGAGCTGGACCCTCAAACAACTCCATAATTGCACGAACCTTAACATTATCGGGAGTTCCCAACATTCTAAAGACACGCTCCACTTCCTCAAGCCATTCTACTGCCTCTAACGGACCCTGATCACCATGGAGAACAGGCAAAGTCTGAGGAGGACTAAAAACTGGGCATGACATATCCGAATCCTTAGAGACCTTTCTGGGCGGCATTTCCTGAGCGATATATAAAACACAAGGCCAAAACCCACATCAAACCAAATCAACATCAAATCGAAGCAACATCAATAAAAGCGCCTTTATCAAAAACAGTCAGCACAAGGACCAATCAAATACAACACAACCCAAAATAAAACCTCCTCCTTAAAATTTCCTTTTCATTTTTGATTTCAAAACCACCCTTTCTCAAAATCACTTTCCAAAAACCAATCCACTTTCAAACCAAAAACTTTCCAAAACCATTTTCCCTTTAAAACCAGTTTAGAAAACAAGGTCAAGCCCTTAATTTCAATTACATACCCAGGTAATCTCATGAACCGTTGCACATGTCTTTATCCACATTCTGTTCATACGTGCATCAACACACACTTTCCATGCATTCTCACACATGTGCAGACGTTCATAAAGAGGAACCGAGGTTTCAATCCAAATCATTCTTATCCAATTCCAAGAAAGCAACAGATTTCCAAAACAAGAGATTTCAGTTTTAAAACTCATTTCATACATTTAAAGTCCTTTAAAAGAAACCAGTCCAACTTTCAAAAACCCCTTTTCATTTCAAACAACGTACTTACACAGGCCAAAACAAAAGCAGCATCCAAATTTGCATCAACCACTGAAGTGAGGGACTAGTAGCCACGCTCAACCTGGCGACATGGTAGTGGGCCATGTCCCAAGTCAGCGTCGACCACTAGGAGGAATTCAAACCACGTACTCGAACTCCACATGGGTCACTACTCCATGTGAAATTACGATGTGACGTCGGCTTGCCTCCATTATCATCTCTCAATCCAAGACAAACCAGGAAAGACAAGGACACAATTCCCGAACTACCCCTGGTAACTCGAGGATCAGTGCGAGCAAGAGTTCGCGACGCACTTCCCGTACCTACCCCTCGAGTTCCGACAGTCCTAATCTCCTTCTACCGGACAACCCAAATAACAAAAACCACCTCTGATACCATTTTGTCATGAACCAACCCGGGTAGACCCTGAACCGGTCACCCGAGCCGGTCCGCGGCAAGTCCCGAGGGGCGTTCCCGATCCCCCCGGGATGGCAACCAGTGCCGGGCGTTAAGACTTGATCGTTGGGAACGATTTCAGCCCAAAAACAAAAGTAAATAGAACAGAATAAACAACACTAACAGCGGAAAAGAAAAAAAACCACACAACCACGTACCTCCATGTGACCTCTCAGGTCACCACCCAACTAGAGAGCAACCTCGCTCCAACACTGAGCGACTCAAAACAGAAGACCTGCGACTGAAATGGTAAAAGATAGGCGTGAGCACAAAAGTACTCAGTAGGTGAGCCCAACAACAAAATCCCAAAGCACTGCCAGTAAATATAGAATCTACATAATCCAGGTTTGAACTATAATGTATAAAAGTAAGTTTTCACAATGCTTTACTTGAAAATCAAACACGAGACATTTCCCTTATTCCTTTTTAAAAGTTGGTTCCATTCCATTAGTTTTAAACTCATTCTGATAAGCAAAATGTTACATTTCCAAATCTTACCAAAGAGAATAAAACATTTTCATTTGAAAACCATTTTTCCAAAAATCTAACAGTACAGGCTGTGAAGGACGACTGAAAGTAAACAAGCAGGGAAAACAAGTGCAAGTAAAGGTAAACAGGCAAGGAAAACCAAGTGCAAGCAAAAGTAAACCAGAAGTTATCAGCAATAACCATGGGTGATCCTGAACATCCCTAGAAAACCCCTGGACGTACTCGGGTTCAGACTACCTGCCGGCATGGTACTCCATAGTCAATAACCAACTGGCCGCCCTAACAGCCAACCAGTGGCACATCCCTCCTGGCCTGTCTGTAACTCCAGGGGGTACTAACCCGTCTAATCAGGGTTAGCAAGCAACCGTCACTCGATAATCTACAAGACGCCCAGGAACCCATAGTAGTTTTTGAAACACTGTGTAAGTCGGAGACCCGCGCACGCGCGACTCATCTCACCGCACTTGCCAACCCCTTACACGGACATCGCTACACGACAACCCTCGAAGGGAAGTCCCCCTGTAGAAATGCCCTCACAAGTACGTATATATATAAAAATATAAGTATAATCACTTCACATTTATTAAAGTGCCAACCGGGCCGTCATATCATTTACACTTTAAACATCTAACACTAAAACATTTCCAAGGGACATGACATACGCCACACGATTGAAAATCAGAAATGCACTTAGAACATTATTTAAGAAACTCAAATCAGCATCTCAAACCTGAAAAACGTTGGTATCACAAGTAAGAATTCTTTTTCCAAGTTCCAAACGCACCCCACTTTTATCAAGAGCCAAACGGGCCTTTAAACACCTTTTGAAAGAACACCATTTCCAAAATGAAATCCAAATTTTTGTTCGCGTAACAAAGGAAAACATCTTTCATCAACCAAGAGACATATATAAAGTTTCCAAAACAAGTTCAAAGGTCACACGACGTTTTCTCTAATCAAGGTTCTAAGAAAACACCATTTTCCATAAGCAATGCATCTACTAATTTACACACGCCAAAAGCATTTCAAAACACAGTTTAACATGACTTTCATTATTCAGGAAGAACCATTTAGCAATACTACCATGGAAGCACAAAACTAAATCCAAGAAGAACACTTTCAATGAAACGCTAAAATTAAAAACGGCTTTTATCATCAGCAGATCACCACACTATAAAAACTACTATATTTTCCTTTAAATTTACTGAAATTCAATAAAAGGCAAGGAATAAATAAATTCTTAATTTAAAGGCGAGTGCAATGGGAGACCTACCTCAAGACGCGGCTCGGAACGAAACGACACGGCGCAAGACGGCAGAACCTCGAAAACAAGGCGCGGCGATGGCGCTTTCTCGGAAACGCCCTGCGCGGGTCCTAAGGTCTTAAACCTACCAAAAATAAATATAAATTGATGAAGAAAACCCCTAACAAAGCACAAGTAAAAGCCAGAGTAATAATAATAAGAAAATAATAATAATAATAATAATATTATAATGATAATAATAGTATAACCATGATAATAACAATATCATAACAAAATAATAACTTAATAATATTAACTTGAAAATAATAAAAAAAAATAATAATAATCTTAATCTTAATAATATAATAATAATAATATAATAATAATAGTAACATACTTTAATAACAAGAATGATATAAAAATAATAATTTAATAAGTATAATAATAATATAACAATAAAAACAATAATGATATAATAAAAATAATAATAGTAGAATAATATCAACATGATAATAATATAATAATAACATAAGCATAATAATAATATAATTATGATAATAATAAAAATAGTATTAAAAACATAAAATAACAACATAATATAATAATAATTGAAACAATAATAAATATATTTATAATAATAATAATAGTAATAATAATAATAATAATATAGTATTAATAATAATAACATAATAATAATTTTAATAATGATATAATTATATAAATGATAATATTAACATAATAACAATAATAATAAAATCATATTAACATAATAATAATAATAAAACAATAATAATAATAATATAATTATAATAATATAATTATAATTTTATTAACATGATAAAAATGCTAATCGTTATATAAGATTTAACACAACAAAACAAAAGAGAAAAAAAAAGATAAAAGTAAAAAAAGAAAACGACATACAGCGGAGGGGGTGAGATGCGGAGCAGCGGAGGAGCCGGGACGGCGGCGTGAGGAGGAGCGATCGCGGAGGCCGGGACGGCGGCGAGAGGGTCGCCGGGGTGCTGCGCCTGGGCCGAGCGGGACGACAGGGAGCAGGAGGGGTCGCGACGGGGCTCCGGCTTGGGCGAGGCGGGCGAAGGCCGAGGTACGTGGGAGGCCGGAGCGGGGAAACGAGGCGAGGCCTGGGGCAGGTCGGCGTCGCTGCGCAGGGGGGTGCCGGGCTGGCCGAGGGCGAGCAGGGGTTCGGGCTAGCCGAGGACGGATGGGGAGGGCCGGCGGAGGCCGGAACAGGGGGAAGCGAGCAGGAAGGGCAGCGTCGGAGGAGGTGGTGCGGGTCGGCCGAACCAGTAGGAGGCCGGAGGTGCGGAGCAAGGCCGGGACGAGGCGAGGCGGAGGTCCGTAGGGGGAGCGGAACGGTGGGCTGTTCTCCGGCGGTCGGGTGAGGGTGGAGCCGGCTGGGCAGTAGACAGCGAGGGGAGGCGGCGGAGCAGGGAGGCCAGGGCAGGGCGCGGCGGGGCGAGGCAGCAGGCCGGGACAGGGGGTGCGGGTGCAAGGGAGAAGGGAGCGGCGGTCGACTGGCGCGCCGGCGGTTGCGGCGACGAAGGGAGCAGGGCAGGAGGAGGGTGCCGAGGCGGTGGAGCAGGAGCAGGAAACCGGCGCCGGAGAAGGTGTGGCGCGGGTCGGTCCGACGCTGGGGTGAGGCTCGGGGGAGAGGGTGGAGGGTGCAGCGGCAGTGCGCAAGGTCGGCTGCACCAGCAGGGGAAAGAAAGAAGAAAACGAAGAAAGAAGAAGAAAACGAGGAAGAAGGAGGAGGAAGGGGAGAGAGAGGGGGGGAGAAAAAAGTGGCGGCTACGGGAGTAGGGTAGGGTTTGAGAGGGGTTTCAGGTTTCTTAAAGCACATATATATATATATAATAATCATAATAATACAACAAATATATAAATAATAATATGAGGATAATATTAATAATAATATGTAAAAATAATAAAATACTATAATTATAATAATATACTAATAATAATATTGAACATAAGTAATTAAATAAAACAAATCCTAAAAATTAATAATGATTTATAGAAATAATAAAACTTTATTATAATAATAAAACCTTATATTAATATTAATATTATTAATTAGAAAATTTAAAATAATAATTATCTTTAATCCAAAGTTTAAAATATTAAAACCATTTGAAGACAAATGTGCGCGCGCGTTCCCGCGCGAGCGCACACACCCATATATTCCTATATACCTGTATATAAACATGTACACATAGATACACTATATATACATATATATACATATATAAAGATAACGTATTAAAGTATATACATTTGTATAGACATATATAGGTATATACTTATACACGAAAAAAAAATAACTTCAATATTAATAACACAACTTAAATAGTAATAACAATAAAAGTCAACGTAAAAACTTTAATGTTTAAAACGTCGGGTGGACACGTCGTCACCCGGGCCGAACGCACGATCACCGCTAGCGATGCGATGACCGCGCACCGGTGCGAAACCATCATTCACAATTAATCTTCGAAAAATTTAAATCGGGACCAAGAGAGGAGAAAAATTACTGATGTCCGCGGTTGGGGTGTGACATATTTCATAAAATAATATTCAATTAATATAACCTAAAATACATTCTATAAGATTTTACATTTTGTTTAAGGGGAAATTCATGGTCCACTATAACCTAGAAAAACAAGGATTTTCAATATACCTGAGTAGTATGTTGTATTCATTAGAAGATCACCAAGTTAATGACCAATTACATCATTGATCATACACAATAAATACTCAATGTCTCTAAGGTAAATTGGTATTTATTGAGTTACTACTAAATTTGGAATATCCATTTAAAAGAACAATTCATTCCGAACTAGGTTTTCACTCATGGATTTTTCTTTGAGGAAAACATAATTTTTTGTTTCAATGATATCGTAATTATTATTTTAACTCTATTATTTTGAAACAGATAAAGGTTAAAAATATTTTAATATGGTTATGGTTTAATTAAATAATGTTACGTAGAAAACGTTTTGTGTTAAATATAAAATTTCTAAAGGATCTCGTGAAAAATATTCAAGTGATGGTTTTAAAAACAACATATTCAATTTTGGATGGTTCCTAATTAATAAATCTATGTATTTTTTCTTAAAAAATATTTTATTCCCCATGAAATCATCTCCATTGTTATATCACTACATATGAAAATCTTAACCAAATTTTATTAATGATTTTTAACTTGAATATCATTCATGCTTCTATGGGATGAAATTAATCCATCAATAATTTAAGTCAAAAACATCTCTACATATTCTAATATTTCAAATATAATCGCACTACCCATGTTGCATAACATATATCTCCAAGGATTTCACTTCAATAATCATTAATAGTTCACAAAAGCTTAAGAGAACATCTTGGATCTTTTGTGTGAGTGTCCAATCAGATAAAATGTTATTCATCAAATGAATGAAATTAAAATATTCACACTTTTATATATTTAAGATACTATTTTATAATCACTAAAAAGTTTAATAGAGTAATAAATACAAAAAAATTTATAAACTTATAGAAAATTATTTAAACCACAATATTCATATAAATCATGAAAAATTTATATTATTAATGGTTATTTTATAGGAAAATGGAACATGATATATACCATGTATTTTCAGATTAACTAATTGGATATGTAAAGGGAATAAATTTTATTTATTATATAATTATTAAAACACTATTTTCTGATAATACTTAAATAATATATTAGAATCAATTAATTTATTAGTAAGCATTAAATCTAAAACATAATACTAAATAATGTAATTTGATTTTTTTACAAAAAATAGATACATTTTTAATATAAATTGATCAAACATATATACCTAATGTATTAATTGAAAACAGCTAATTCATATCTTTATAAAATAATTCAAATATTATTTCATTTATTAAAGAAAAACAGTGATAGATAAATATAATGAAAATTATATCGAATTTCATATGGGTTTGAAGAAATAGATATGATAATTCCCTTGATAGTTTATCCCATCAATGACAATTAAATCATTTAATACCTAATAAATAAATAAAATTTCATGATAAATTACCCACATGACTAAAATCACAATATTGAAAACATAATCAAAAGCTAGTTGAATCATAGTAAAATTTCAAAAACAAAATCCCCAATGACTACAATAAAGATAGTTATTATTAAATAAGTACTAAGAAGAAATACATAATATTCATCAAAAAATAAAACCAAATTATTGTTAATACACAATAAGACTACAGAAAAAATACAGAATAAACACTAATAAAACACTCACTAAGGATTCCACTTACCAAATAATGAAGAATCATTGATATAAGAATCGAGGTCACCATGAATTAGGTTAAATACCTAATTATGGGACCCATTTAGATAAACGTTATAATTGAAAAATTCATGAGAAAGATCAAGTATAATTGAAGGATTTTATAACCATATTTTTCCCATGAATAATCATAATGATATCACCATAAATAAACCGAGTAAATGTTTTAAAAAATGAGTGAAATATGATGCCAATTAAGATCACCCAAGAAGATTTCTGAAGTGTAAATATAAGTTCCGGATAAAATTTAATAAAAGAAGTTATTTTAAAGGAAAAAAATAACATTTTTGTTCACGACTGTTGGAATTGACCTATCAAGTACCCAATGGAGATCCACCAAGTAACCAATTGTTTTCACATGATAAACACGAAACCACCTTTCACACCAGGTCCCTACGGATCCTTAACTCGATACATAAGAAAACTTGTATTACCAATAGTATATGATCAATCCAAAAAAGCACTTGAACTCTTGAAATGTACTCTAAAACAATAAAATACATCTAAAATTACTCAAAATACTTAAAAATTTACTTTTGATAACCGAAAACATGATAAAAATCTACCCTTTAACTACAATCATTAATTAATATGATCCAGTAAAATAGATGCCAATTGTTTTCTATCTAATATATTTAAGGTTCCCAAATAATTTGAGATACAATACATGATGATACACAAATACTTTATCAAAATATTTTTGAAATTAATAATTGAGTTTTTTGTTTTAATACATTTAAGATAGAATAAGTCTTATCTATGTGACTAGTTATTCCATCTAGTTAGTACATAATAATAAAATAATTTTCATCATTTTAGTTATTAGGAGGTTCACATTATACTAATTTATTGTGAATGAAAATGATCATCATTGTGGAATGAATTTTTTTTTGTTTAATATGATTTTAATATTTCTTATCCTTGTCGATCAAGTTACTAATTATTTTTATTTTGCTATATTTGTTGAAAATATATTCCCTAAAAACAACTATATTATGAATAACATTTTCATGATTTATTAAATATATTATTGAACAGAAATTTTGAAATTTAAGAAATTTATGAATTTATAATATATTTTCTATAATTTAAATATAAATATATATATAATGTTAATAAAATGGTTAAATATTAGAATTAAAATAGTAAGAGTCAATTTTTTAAAAATAATAACAATATATATAATAATGAGTATATGAATCTCCATTTATATAAAGAATTATTGATATTTTATTTCTATTATACATTAGTATATTTTAATAAAATTCATTAATGCAGAAAATGTCATATAGTATAAAAAAATTTACTTTGTTTTATGGGGAATATAATATAAACAATTACACCCAGAAATATATATATTGAAATTAAATGGTCCAATAAATAATTTTTTTAGATAAGTTAGATGTTTTAATAAAAATATAAAAATATCACCCCTTTTATGTACTTCATTATTTGTTGCATAATGTTAATTTAAAAAATATCGATATACACACTGAATATTTTTTATCATAAGTTATGAAATAATATCAGATATAAAATATCAATTATAAACTTTTATGGAATCATTTAGGATGTTTTAACAAAACCTATGTGGTCGATATTAATTTTTCTCAGGTTTATATCCTCCAATATTCCATAAAGACACTATTCAATATAATACAATCATTTCTCATCAACTATAGAGACATGAGTATTTGTGGAACAATTAACGAAATAAAATATTGTAATAGAAGAAGAATATTAATATTTATAGTCCTTATAGACTCAGTAATGTCATAAATGATGAGTTTCCCGTTACAACATTATTCATATTTGGATAATTAATATTCTCTTACAATTATGTTATTTTACTCATGTTTTCATTTTTAATAATTTATTAAGGTCCAATATTTAATATAATTATTTAATAATAATTCTATTATTCTCAAATTTCATGTTGAAGGAGTTTTTATTAATAATAGGATACCTTCTTCTCAGAAATTCTATTACAAGGATGAATTATATAGAAATTATGAATAATTGGGAGAAAGAAAATAAATATTAATTTTTATAATTCACTACATTTACATATTATAAATAATTTCTTGGTATTTGTAGATTTAATTTTACATATTCAGTGGATTTTGAAAATTATTATTTTTCCTATGAGTTCAACCATTGATGAATTTGTATTGTGTTTTACTCTTAAATATGCTTCACCATAAAAATATTTATTATTATGTATTAACATATTAACCATATGTGTGATGTAAATGTGGTAATTTATATATATATATGTGTTAAATACTTTTATTCTTAGGTATTTAAAAATTATAAAAATATCACAGGTCTCTGATGAATTAATTTTCTTATTCCTACACGATATTGTTTTTTTGTTGGATGTTATAATTTTTGTTTTTATCTGTTTTTACCTATAATGTATCAATTTAACCTATTTTTATATTTAAAAATTAAAATACTCTAATATATTATGTTATTTTTAGATATTACAGATTTTTTTCAGAAGTTAGCAATTTTTGAAGATATGTTCAAAATGAAAATGTGGTAATGTCTTAAACACTACGATTTAGATGATTTGTTTCCTCTATCAAATTATAAATTAATTTTAAAATTTATGATGAATTATAAAATTATATTATGAACATATGTTTATATTTGGGGTTCTATTAATTTAGATTTTATAATTACATGATGATAACATCCAGCCATGATCCCATGGATATGGAAGAAATGAAGAGAAAAGATTTGCTATAAAAAATATTGATTGACCACGAATAGAAATACAATTTAAATGATTAAATAATTATATATATGTTTTAATTACAAACTAATAGTAGAATATCAATCAAATTAAATGATATATAATCAACCTCTATTTTATATTGACAACTATAAAACTTATTATTGGATATTCTAATGTTTTAATTTTTGAAGGACATATCTCATTATAATTTATGTTAATAAAGAACTATATTTTATTGATATTATTGTTATCTAATAACCAATCTCTATGAATACTATTTTTATGAATAAATCAACTATACACTATTATTTTATTAAAAATAAAATGTATACAATGGTTTTTTTGTAGATTCAAATATAGTATTGAATATTTTATAAACTTGATTATTTCAACTTATCAATTGAAATACAAATATAAGTGATTTTATTATTATATTTGTTATATATATATATATGATTTATCGATATATTTGAATAATAGTATATAATATGTCACTTCTACTATATCATAATAAAATCAATATATAGAAAAGAGAAATAAAATATTCAATTAATTTAAATATTCTGTTACAACTTTTATAACTCAACTAAAATTGAAGAAAAAATTAAATGAATAAGGACAACAAGAATGATTATTTTATGTTTTGTTTTATTTATTATCTTGAAAAATTGTATTTCAAATATGTAACATGAAGATTAATATATTCAATGGAATAATACTCTACTATGTCTATCTATGTTTCAACTATCTAGTAAAGCTATGTACCATTTGTAATCCAAATATACTTCTATTATATACATGAACTACGTGTAATCAATTTTTTAGTGAAATATATTCTATATATAATTAGATGAGGGTGTGTTTCAAATGCTTACTTATTTATGAGTTACTATTTCAAAAGAACATATGGATTTTTAAATTCCTTTTTATAAAGGTTAAATCCTTACACATAGTTTTGTAATGTCTTGAAAATGGATCAGAATAAAAATCAATAAACCTATAATTCGTGTTTGTGGAGTGGACTAGAGGATGTTCACTATATCCTTGAACCCTATGAAAAACACTATGTGATTAATTATTTACATTATTTTATTTCTATACCATTATTATTCAAAAAGAGATGTAAAGGAATAAAATATATTATTATTTGATATTTAGATTCGATGGAATTGAGTAAAGGACCCAATTCACCCCCATGTTGGACCTTTTCTTTAATATTTTTGAAAAAATAATCATTATCAAAGTGATTAAATTTAATGATATGATATATTTTCTAATACCAAAATTTTTTATAAGATCCCTTTATTTTTTCATAATACCCTTTTAGCCTTTACAAGCTAAAGATAAAAACATTCAACATGAGAAATATAGTCATAATTTAAAAATGATGATATGATTGTGGTTTTATATTAAGGTATAAATGATAAGAATAAGGAATAAAAAAATAATATTTTTATCATCTAAAATCATTTTAGAATATATGAGAAACCAAAATTGTTAAAGCAGAAAAAAAAACTCCATAAGAAAACACAAAATCATTAAAAAATAACTAAATCCTAATGAAAAAATTCTCCCAAAATAATTTCCATGACAGAGTGGTTACCTATTTTTCATGATGCATTCTGAGGTATTCCTAGTAATAATCCATCTTTTCAAAAGTTTATATATACTCCTCTATATTAATATTCCCATAAATGACGCATCCTATTAGTATATGATCCTTATTGTCAATCCATGCAATCATCTCTTGATTAGTATCCACCAAAATCACTCTTTTCATCATCATGTTAGTTACCTCTATTGTGGAAGTAATCCAAAGAAACTCTTACACCATTTTCTTCAATCGAATGGAAAATTAGATATAGTGTTATCCCATCTATTTCACCCTCTACACTTTTCTATAGCTAATTTTAGGCCAGTACACACTTTAGGGGAGTGGCCACTTTGTCTGTAGCCGCATCCCATTCAAAGATAAAAGCACTTTAAGAAAGGTTATTAGCCATCGAGCCATCTAGATTCAGATTAATTACATAAATTAAACCTTTTTCTTTATCTTGATCCATAGATTCATTAGAAATAGATGAATTCATTTAAAAAAACTTTGGAACAGTATAAATCACATCATAATTCAACCTTTTGGTAGATTATTTATACATTGTTAGGGTAAATGGGAACATTCATTTCACTCTTTTTTTCAGCCTTTTGATCAGTATACAACTCCTCAAATCCAACTTCCCTCTCTGAACCTTACTCCTCCTTGGACTATGTATCCCTATACCTTGAAATTATTTTTAAATATCATATAAACATTTATAGTAATACCCATTATAAGACTCTTCCCGTGGGACAACCATGTTTTCATTGAAGATGTCTACCTGAGATTCTTCCAGAACATGTTCTTGCATTTTATTAACTAAATCTTCGATGTGATTTACAATATTAAGTGATGGAATGTCCCATACCAACCATGACTTTATCAACACCGCACCAGCTATATTCTTCTACTAGAACTTACCGAATGATTTATCACTAACCCTTTCTGCATGAGACACAACTGCATTTTTAAGATGCAGTGGATCTATCTCATGTTACCCATATCTTCTAATTTTTTCATTTCCTACCAGCACTACCTCCATATAAGATGAATCCCTGGAAGCACACTAAACTCCCACAACTGATAGCAGAATAGCAGGCTTGGGTTCACTATATACATCTTCAAGAATCTAAAATTTTCAACCACCATTGTGTCATCTACTTGAGTCCTCCATTTCATGACCTTCACATTATTTGGATCCATAGGAACCAAAAATCGAATATATACCAATGAAACCTCACCAACATAAGAAATTGGGACGTATACACTTCCTCATAATCCCACATCCATATGTTGATAAAATTTCATTATTCTTACTACAACAAACATCCATTTAGGGACAAAATATCTAATAGAAAGTGAAAAAAATAATCCACAACTCCAAAAACTGGTTTTACGCATCAAAACTCAACACCCACTGAAATAAAAAAAATACACAACTAGAAATATAGAAAAATCCACATTGAAATAGATTTTTGGAGAAATAGGGTGATAAATTGATCTATTTCTACTTTGATGACTTATATATATATATATATATATTCAAACGAGATTCCATAGCATTGACATAATTTAGGGCGTTCGAAATTTTAAATGGAGATTATGGATACTAACCAAAATAACCATGGATGGGGAATCATAATTCATGTGTAAGTCCTAGGTATACTTGAAATGGTTGTACCTAGATTCTTTATAGCCCAAGGGAGCAACGAACAATGCCTTGACCAATTCTCTCCCAGATGCGAACTGTATCATAATATGCATGTTTTCCGGAATCCGCACAATTGTTTGATTGTGTAATCCCAAAGGCCCAAAAATGAACCTATCAAAAGAATCCACTAATGGATGACATTATTTTAAATGAAAAATTAACATGTGATTTAGAATATATAAGGACACATTAAACATTGGGCAAGAAATTGAATGTTGTGGAATCGATTGAACAGGTCGAGGACTTTAGGGAAAAGAGATATTTGTGGGAATCATTGAAGGAAATTGTGGTTTGAAAGGGAGAAAAAAGTACAATATAGAGGTTATTTCGAAGTGTAGTGGAGGTCCCTATCCCACACTAGGGGTGGGGGGGTCTGTCTCATCTGTCATCACCATCATAGAAAAAGAGACTCCATTTCAATGGCCCATGTTTTTATCACTCTTTTGAATAGTAATAGTTATGGTTAATTTAAATCATTAATTTTTATATTTTTTAGAATTATTTTTAATTTTTAAATGTGGATTTTAAAATCCCTTATAATTTAATTGTTAGTATACATTTTCACTATGGGTGTTCACAATCAAGGATATTTTGAAATTTTTTTCCTAAATACTGGGTCGTTTTTTGAAGACAGATTTAAATAAGAATTTTGATATTTATAGTATATTAAGGAGGATTTGAATATATGAATGGGGATATAGAATATGTGTAATATGATCTAAAGAATATCATAAGATTCAGGATGAGTTTTTTTTATTTTCGAAGAGTGTCTTCTTCTATGTCTTGTTTATCACAAAGTTATGAAAAAATGTATTGATAATTGTGGGATATAACAAAAGTTGGATTTGGAATTAGGGTTTATGGGAGTATCAAATTCATGGTTATAGGGAACCCCTTCAGGTAAATGATGTGTAATGGAGATATATTTCAATGGGATTTTCATTGTATGGATATTTTTCTGTAAAACTTATATCCAAAAAAATTGAGGGCTTCGGGATAGAGAGAGTGTGAAATACATGATTGGAATATGGTTTGTAAAACCATATGTTCAAACCCTTAGGCATGCCAAATTTTATTTAAGTTCATAATTTTACCATTTTCCCCTCAATTTATTAGTCAAATCCCCCTCCATCAGCTACCTAATGTACATCTACGAATAAGGTATCTCCCCCTCTGCAACGTCAGTCAAACCCCCCCTTAATAGGGGTGGTTCTTAGATGATTTAAAAATATGTTTTAGATAGTTTAACTCTACCTAACCCTTCAATTTACATTTTTTCCCATGAATATACCACAAATTTGGATGATATGAGTATGGTTTTATTAATGATTCCACTAGATCATTTTTCAATTATCCTATAACAAATGGCATTCTGATCGAAAGTGAAATAGGATGAACCAAAATATGATTTCAGATAGTTTTATGATTTTTTATTTGGAGTTAATCATTTATCCTATATTAAATTAGTTTTTTTTATAGAAATTCTATTCAAACATTTTGATGAATTGATGATGGGGTATTAGGTATTATTTTAACCTTTGAGGTTAGGGGTGTTTTCAACATTTTTTGACACCCCCATTATATGATGTTTCATCATATTTACATCACGAAATTAGTTTTAAGTAATCATGAAAATGTGAATTGAATTATTTAATTATTGGTAAATTGTTATGATTCATCAATTTTGATGTAATGATTTTAAATAGGTTCTTGGAAGATTATATGATGTTTGGATGAGCTTGAATGACATTGGATCATATTTATTAAAGCATAATTACACTTGATCTGGTTTGTGTTACCTTAATAATCACCCTAGGTACATGGATGTTGTTTTGGTATAATTTGGTCTATATTTTTTTTTAAATATTAGGTGATCAACGGTTATTTTTGGAATTAATTTTTATACTTTAATATTTCATGAGGAAATTGAAATTATATTGGGCCAAGATGGATCCTTGATCTAGATTGATAGATAATCATTATATTGTTGATGTATTGATCATTAACATATTCTACAGATAATGATGACCCTATAATGGTATATAATCAAAGAATTAAAATAGTTTCCCATACAATAGGTTCCAATAGACTCCTCCTTCCAAAGAAGTGTGTAGAACCAAGAGTGAGTAACACATGTAGGTTGTGATGAAACATTGATAATCTATATAGTCATTAAAAAACATTGTTACAAATTAGTTTAAGGTATCCACCACTAAAATTAGGTAATTTATCATGTGTGTATGCACTAGTTATGATATGTTTAGGTTGGGTAAGATAGGATTAAAATAGGATGATTTGGGATATATGATCAATATGATGAATTTATCTAGTCTAATGATTGTAAGGAATGGAATATGAGGCCAATGAGGTTATTGAATGATTATGGTGATGTTAATGTATTTAATTCCATAAATCTGATTTAAAAAAATTCTAGAGTTTGGAATGAGATTGATGGGTCTGTGTATGGTGTCCAGACTATGGTGTGACCTTAGGGACCAATGTGGGTACCACCGTATTGCATTGACCAAAGAGAGGGTTAGTGTAGGGAATAATTAGAATTGATTTCAGATGTCACCCAAGAATCCAAGATCAATGGGGAGAGCTTTTTATGAGTGTAGATATTGGGATGAGTTATGCTATGGGATGTCCAACCTATTAGTTGTGCAATTGTTTTGTGTTTTTGGACAAGTCATGTGATGATGATATAAAAATACATGTCATACAACCATTTCCACTGATATTTTATATTTTATATTACATATTAAATGAGGGAAGCACTAGACACCCCTTAGTGTAATACATATATGAGATGTAAATAAAGGATGCAATGCCCCCAATAAAACATGAATATAGAAAATGAGATGGACCTGAGGGAAAACATCCCATGATAATAAATGTACATAATAAATAATATGGATGTTTGATACATACTTCCCCCAATGATATATATATATATATATAATATGGATAATATTAACACGATACCCATGATGTGATATATAAATTATACTATCGGGGTGTAATTAACTTCCCCCTAACTAATTTCATTTCATTGAGATATATATGATGTGATCTAGGTGAGTCAATCTACCCCCCCTTCAACTTCCATTATAAACAAATGTTGATATTATGGGTGGGTTTTGACATAATTATTATCATGGTTACACAAAATGCTCCGAGATATTAGGAATTATACCAAGTATCTATGATATATGGGTAATAGTTTTGGGTATGTTTTTGTCCCCATAGTCTGTATTCTAAAGTGGTTGTTGAGGTAGGATGTAGTTCTCCTATTGTGATTTTATGGAAAGATCAGAGACACTGTGACACTAAAAATATCAGGTATGATCGATCTGAGGTATCACCTATGAACCTAATGATCGACTATGGTATTTTTATCTACAATTATAGAAAAATTTTGTTATCCACTTCATATCGAAAGTGCATACACTTCTTCAAATGATGTGAAAGGTGGAGAGATACTAATTTTTTAAACATAGACTTCTAGGGTTTCTATGTAACTGTAGTACAAGAGAAAACATCTTGCTTATATGTTTACATAGGGTTGAGGGTTGATATTTTATGATCAAGTGTGGTACATAAAATGGAGTCTAAAAACTCAGATGAGGTGAGGCTTTATGAAGAATTTATGTCTTCATGTATATAATTATTCATTTTCTTATATTTTATATGTGACCAGAAATGTGGAAAATTAAATGGGATTTGTTTTGGTATTATTCTATATTTTACAAGATATAGAATGTGTGTTATTATTAATTTTTAAGGGTATAAATATTATTATGGATAGTAATTTTTACTATATGATATTTATATTGTTTCGAATCTGATTTGAAAATTTAGTCTCCCAAAAGAAATACCATAGACCCTCATTTCTCATCAATTTCCTCGGGCTAACCGAGAGGCACACCTTACGTCATGTAACACCCCTTGGATGTGCAACGATGAGTGTCCTTAGGTTGAAGTAATGTTTAAATGCTACATTAGAGTCTATTATTCATTATGTTATTGTTTGTTATATGGTAAACAATGAATTTGTATTTTTTATATCACGTAATATACCTTATAATTTTGTATCATTAACAACATTTTTTACTATAGGGGACTTGTCACATAGGATATAAAATTTTTGCTCATTTTTTTACAATTATAGTTGTGATATGTTATAAAATATGATGTTTATAATTGAGAAAGTTATTATGTTGTCATATTAGGACTCTTTGGAAAAATGTTTGTGTATATGCCATCATTCTTAGCACATATGACTCACATGAAATTATTTTTCTTCTGTTTGATTAATATCACGAAAGATGATGGTTGGTTATTTATAGTCTCATCTATAATTAAATGTATTTTCCTTTTTAATATAAAAGAAACATTTTAAATATCTGAACCATTTGATATTATCATTGATGACAAGTCATGTGGATCTTATAGGGGGATGTTTCACAAAGTTGATTATATAGTGTACAAATATAATGGATTTATATTCACCCTTAGTGTGTTGATAATTGAATTTGATTCCTTGATTATAGTTTTTGGTGGGGAAATTAATTTTTTAATTAAATTATTAGTAACAAACTATATAATGTTTACATATATCTATTCTTTGTTGCACTCTACATAACAAAGCCATATGATCTTGGTTTTCTCTAGGTGATTCATTAATGTTGGATTTAATTTTTGTATATATGAATGATGTTTAAATTATGGTCCCCTCAGTGGATTCATGTATATGTATGATCAATGAGGATATGTGGCTGAGAATAAGCCAATGACATACAGAAATATTCTATATATATATATTTACATGGGGAAACTAGGAAAAGTGTTTTGGCTTGTGAGTATAAATTATTTATTTATAGAATTAGGGAATATCCCCCACCCCCACATGAGTTGAGACCTATAATAGGAATAATGATGTACTAGGTGGGAGAGTCCAGTTTATGGAGATGTGATTCGAGACATTTATGTGTTGGGAGGAATGAACAAATAACACGACACTTTCCTGTTATTGGTTTAGATGTTTGTGATTAATTATGGAAACACTAGAGAGAGGTTATCTAATACATGTGACTTCCATAGAAATCAAAATAATTGGTATATTTATTGGAATTTACATTGAAGAATATAAGGCGTTGTCAGATACATGATGTATGTATGGTGATTCATTAACTTCTGTGATGTTGTTCATGTAGACTAAATTTGGTATCAAGGAAGAATGTTTATGGATATATGAGTAGATGTCTGAACATATTTATTTTTATGGGGTTTCTATTGAGGTTATATATAATGGTACTATATGGTTATATATAAGATGTATAGTGTGTGTACTAATTATTTTTATTAGGACATGATACCCTGGTGGTGGGAAATCATGTGAATTACCATGTAATGCAAGAAATGTCATTGTTAATGGAAGAATAAACAATGTTTCATTCAGATAGTAGATATTTACATATAAGTGTAAATTGTGAAATGTTAAGCATGTCAGCCTAGGATTGATGATTCGATACTCAAGGAAGTCAAATTCAGGTTGTGCGGATGGGTATTATTGAATCCTTCAAAAGACAGGTTTGTGGATCAGTGAGTGGTTGTGTGTTAGAATAGAACCATTAATTTCCTTGGAATTATAATTAAAATTAAAACCCAAATTATCCAGGAGAATGATGTGTGTTCCCTTATAATGAATATGAAATCATATATGGATCAAAATATGGTGGCATAATTGATTCAATAAATAATGGTGTCAATGTTTCACTGGATGGGTAATAATTGTTCATGATGAGTGAAATTTATTTGATGATGCAATTTGTTGGTTATTTTGGTGGGTAGAAGAAGTGAATTGATATTGCTGAGATTGAAAACTAGATATGGAGTTTCTGACACTAATTATAGATTAAATTATTATTTATTATTAGAATGATGTGATATGTGATCTTGTAATGTGAATTGATTTTATTTTCATATTGGGAATCGGGGGTGACTAAGGTGGTCTGATCTATTCATTACATTTGATAAAGGATATATCATGGGTAATAGAGTTCATGTATTTCATTATGTGATGTGAATATATAGATACTGTAATTGAGGGGAGCATCTTATCTATCCTGGATATACAAATATCGTGTAGGGATGGTTGTGGATATGATAAGAAAATGTTTTATATTTTTATGATGACACAAAAAATCTAGAGCCCATACAGATTAGAGGTCATCTATTTCTTTGAATAATATAAGATTTTGGAGTTTTATGTGGTATTAGATGGTGTTTTTTCATCTGCATTAAAGAAGAGATATATTTGATATAGTTTAAGAGTGAGTTTTATTGGAAATATGTAACACCCCAAGCCTCCACATTATGTTTCTATTTGAATAATGCAACAGCTTGCGAGGTACACAACATCGAGTTCCAGCACACCAAGTCTAATCAAACTTGTGTTTATGAATACTAATACCAACTTTTTGAAATTTTATAAATTTTATTTATCAAAATGGACTTCAATTTTTGGATTCTATAATATCAAAATTAGCTTAGGGTGAATTTTTGGAATTTTTCTGAAAACATTCAATTTTTGATGAATAGTGACAAACACTACATTATTGTTTAAAATGAAATATTTATTTAAATAATTAGTTACATTATATAAAGTTATTATAGGTCAAAATAGATACTAATACCTATATACTTACAATATAATTCATTGGAGTCATTTGATACTAAGATTAGATATATAAAATTTTATTGAACTTTCAACATCTTTTACCCACCTTCTAGGCACATTAGAAAATTTGAGTAAAACGTAAGTTTACCACTTTTGTGAAATTAATTTCAAAAATCATAGAGACATAGTTGACATCATTATGTAAAATTTTGTTCAATAGGATGGGAATAATTTTTTGTATATAGAAATTTTTTAATTTTATTTACCACGGTTAAAAGAAAATCGGGTAATTAATGGTAGAAATGATATTATATTTACCCCATATATTTTCTAATTCTATTTCATAAGTTTATATATTGAAAAATAAACCATAGGAATAAAATATGATCCTTTTGGTCCACATGGATTAGAAGAGGAAATTTATTATTATTTTATTTAAAGAAGAGTTCAAAGTGTTAATTTAAAAGTTTAATAACTAAATCAATTTTAATATTGGGATATACAGAAGTAAAATTCAACTAGAAATATTCATTATCAATCTAATAATATTTTCTACATAATGATATATTATTAATAATATTTAGACATTAAATAATTAAATTTATTAATGGCATAATGATAATGCAATTGTTACATTATTATTGAATTATTAATGTAAATGATATTATAAATGTAAATATAATTGTAAATTGAGACTTTTAATGTATTAAAATAATTTTATAGGTTAATATGTAATTTATATTTTATTTCATAAAATTTTTCAATGTAATAAAGTTGTTATGACTTTCATAATAACCAAATACTAAATAGTGTCAAAATTGACATTACTGAATTTTTTTTAAAAATAATTTATTATTAATTGATATAATTTTCCTAAAAATTGTTGGATCTTCCAAACGACTTATATAAGGCCGGATATATCAATAATATACCCGTTGGGTTATCGTGGGTATTTATAGTTTGTTTATTAACCATTTATTATAATAATACAAGAATACATGGTAATAGTTAAACTATTTAACTAATAGTGAAATCTAAAATATGAGGTTAATATGGTGACCTAAAACTTTCTAAAACCTTTTGGATGAGAGTTTTTTACCCCATACCACCTTATCATCGAAATAAATCCTATCAGAGAAATTATAAACCAAATATGATTCTATATTAAAATAATATTTTATGATTTTCCAAAAGTGACCCTCACCACTCTTATAAAAGGGTGCTTCCCCTTCTCATAAAATCTCACCATCAAAACCATTTGTCTTGGCCAACCCCTACTAAAATATCTTCCCAACTACACTCACTTCAACCTAGATGCCTTAATTTTTTATAATCCAACCAAATGATTCCATTTCATCATATCAAAAAGAAGCACCCAAAGAAGAGGTGATAATTTCATTACCTCTTTCAATGTTATTTTTCTCTTCCACCTCATATTTATTTTTTGAATCTATACAGAAATTATAACTATAGTACCACCTATATACTGAGATGATATTATAAATATGTTACAACCATATTCATTATACAATCCATCCAATGAATGACAATGTCACCATACGTGTGTACAGACGACTTGCCGTCTCCACGTCATGGTGTAGTTTGTTATTCAAGGAATCATTATTTGGATGTGTATAATAATGAGTATAATTGATGTAAATAATAAATAAAACATTTTAATTATTCTGTATATAATATATACCATCCAATTACATAATATTTCATCGTTAATAGAATTACATTGTTGCTCCTGCATACGTACAGATTACCATCTCCAAGAACGCGATGTGATTAATTCCCCCTCCTAATCATTCAAAAATAATTTTCAATTTATGACTAAAAATAATGTTTCAGAACATAATATCATTCTGGATATGAATTAAATGCATCCATTCCATAAAAAACATTACTTACATAAAAAATCATATAATAAAAAATGAATCAGTTAACACCCGAAACAATGAAAGTACTCACATATTATTAACAAAGTAATTTTAGAAGATCACATAGGATATCTTATATGTGTTTGTGGTTTTGTATAACTTAATAACAAGGATTTAATTATTATAAAAAATTTTAACATACACTTGATCAACGAAAATTACAAGGTGAGGGTTAATTATACAATCTCTTCATTATTCAAGGTTTTTTATATATGAATATCTTCTAGGACCCCTTTATCGTGCACAATTGTGTTTCTTAAAAATGTATTTCAAAAAAATTTACTATTTTCTAGAATATGGGTTAAAGTCATTTATATAGTTGTTTGAGTTTCAATAAAAAATTTATAAAGGAATCGTTCCCTCATTTTCCAAACAAGGTCCATTACGACATGTTCGACAAAATTAAGGAAGGAATGTTTTTTAACTTATTTGTCGAGTGCGGCTATATTCCGCTATTGTAACACCTTCAAAGAATCCATTAAATTTATATAATAAAATTTTCAAAATAAACATTCAATTTTTATAATAATGTGACTTTTAAATGTTTTCAAAATAGAGAGAGATATTTCTCCCAAATAGTTTTGATTTCATCTATGTCAACATCCTTGGATGGATTTTACACTTGTTTGAAGATGACTTGTTATGATACAATCTTCCATAATGTATTGAAGGTTTTGTGATATGTTTTATTGTGGATGTTTTATTTTTATATTATTCATGGTTTATGGTTGAAGTATTAACATTTCATATGCTAGTTTTAAAACAAATGTTGATGTTATGTTTCAACCTTTTCATTTGAGGAATGAATTGGACTTAGTAAGTGACAGGTGAAGCCAGCTACAGCTCCCCAATGCATCTGTAGGTCTATTGTGTCAAACTAGTGTCTTGGAACAAGGCCTTGACAAAATATTATTTGTAGTATTGGCACGAGGCATTGACTATGTTGTTATAATGTCTGACATTATGCATTCCACCATTAAGAAATTAGATATTTATATTACATGTAATTATTAAACTAGTAGAATATTCATGTGATTATGTAAATGAAATTATTTTATTTATTATTGCAATATTATGATGATGTTTATGTTCAGAATACAAGTGCTATAGTCTTATAAATTTCCTTAAATGTTTATAGTTTTTTCTGATATTTTCCACTATATTGTTATCCTTTCTGATAATTTGAGCTCACCCCTTTCTTATGATTATTTTTTCTAGGATGCGAAGAAGTATATTATGATTAACCTACACAAATAGGATAATGGATATTAATGTGTTCAAAGTGGAAACAATGTTTTTGTTTTTCATTTCATAATTAATGTAAAACTTTTGTATGTATATATTACTTCTAAGGTTACTAAACTGATCAATCTTTTAGGGTTTGATCCCTCGTGATCATGCCAATGTTATGTAATAATGCACTAACTCTGGGTAACTAGGTTCAAGGAGTTACATTATAAGTCAGTTATTTTAAGAGACCGTGACAACATGTTTGGATAGTCAAGGAATGAAACATAAAATTACATCAACGATTTGGAATATACTTTGGAGAGAATCATTGGTTATCATGGGATTCCTTACCATATTTAGGAATTTTTATTTGGAGATATTATATTGAGTTAATGAGCGTATAAAATAATTTTCATTAAAGGTCAAATAGAGGATCTTGAACTATTATTTTGAATGAAATGTTATCCAGTGTGATCGGAGCCACACCAATCATTTTGATAGACCATAAGGAATGAATCATTGATAGGAATTCCAAATAGAGGGGAGCATTATAGTGTGGAATTAGAGTTTATGATCAGTGAAATATGTTGGTAAGTTACATAAGGGTTTGGATTAAATTGGAAATCGAATTTCTATTTCCAGGGACATTCAAATTAAAATGATTTTTTTTTAAATAGTACTTCCACAAATGTAATGGGTGAGTGTCTCAGCTTTTTGTTGATACTGCACCCCTTTGTTTTGAGTTTCTAAATGGATTCTCATTCAGTGTTCCACTATATAACATGGTGTGTTTGTGAAGAATTATTGTCCGATGTATTTATGTATCAATGGATAAAGACTACTGTGACCTCTTAGTGATGATATGTACTATGAGGGGAATATTCTAAAATTATTTTTTCAGTACGGGTTGTAAAATTTATAGAGAAATTAAAAACATGATTCAGTTGCCGTGGTTTTTTTTCAAAGAGGGATTGTAACTAGTGTTTAAAGATTTAGATAATTTTGGGGTGTTTTTTGGGACATATATCATGGCTTGAGAGAGGTTTCTGGTGCTTAATAGAATATGTGGAGCTTCTGAATGATCTTTGGATTTCTTGAGAGGATCATCATCTATAACAGGGTTTCCTCACAATTAGAGAGAACTATATAGGGCATTAGAGGAAACCAAGTAGGGTGGATTAATACATTGGGTTGATTAACATGGATCAATTTTTTATATAAACGTGCGTGGAAACCATGCATGATATATATATGTATATATTCATTAGGAAATTATCTTGTTGGTTCAATGTTAGATAAATCATTTGGATAAACTACGTTTGGGTGTATGGATCAAGATAATGTGAGCAACATGTTCATTGAATAGATTGTAAAACTATATCTTCAAACCATAATATTGAATATATATCATTAAAATGCTGATTTTATTGTTTACCCCATAGGATTCCTAGACCATTCCCCATCATTATTCACCCTCTCATTAGACTGAGCCAAGAGTATCTCCCCTAATTCTTCAGCACTATATTCCCCTTGATTAGGGGTGTTTCTTAGATTATTATCTATGTTATTTGAGGTATTATTTCCCTCTCCCTATCCATCCAATCAGAATTATTTATATAAATAATGATTTAGCATCTTCTTACTAGGGTTTAATTGATGATTCCATCACATCATGGTGGTAACATCATGTAATGACGGTGTTTCCCTTATTATAGAAAGAGGATATCCTATTATGATGATCGCATTAAGTTTCTTGATGTTTCATTTTAGGTAAGACACTTAACTGAATTATTTTGTGGGTTTTGTCAAATGGGAATAAAATTTGTAGTTAAATTGGTGTCAGAGGTTATAGTAATGACCCGCTCATTCTCAAAGGCTTGAGAGCTAACCAGTCATTAAATGGCCTTAATCAACATCGCTAATATGCCAAATGTTGTAAATGAATGAAAATGGGTTTCCAATACCTGTGGGTGATGATTTACCCTTTATGAAATAAACCAATAAAACAAAAACCCATAACTTACCCAATCACTATATTATGCATGAACAAAAGAAATGTAACTAAACAACTTCATGTATCCCAAAACCATATCATAGTGTGCAGCATTGGAAGACAAAACCTGTATCAATGTAAATTGTGGACAAAACAGTCAATATTCTGAACATTCCACAAGACTCTTGGCTCTACATTCTCTAAGCTCCATAATCACGGAACCCCCCAAATATCATGAGGTTGTGCAAAAAATGTTGGAACCTTTACCATTTCCCCTGTCTCGGAAGATAGAATTTGAAAAATCACTAAAGTTCCAAAGCAGAGTCGAGTTTAAAACTCAGTAGGTTTTCCCCAATGACATCCCTACTCGATAAACTATGACAGAAAAATTATCCAGACTTATATAAAATATTTTATTTAAATTATTTACCAAAAAAATTTATAACCATATATAAACAAGTTCCAAAAACTGGTTGCAACCAAGTGAAAACAAAACCAAAAGAAACCAATATCTAGAAAGTTATTACCCATGAAAAATAACTCATTAAAAGAATTAAAACAAATTCTTATTATCAATTTACATACCAATTTTATAATTCCTAACACACCCACACATGCAAGCCTCATTGGATAGTTCTATACTCATGAGCTGTCTCTCTCCCAATTACCTTGTGTCCCAATGACACACTCCTCCAATCAAGGGTCACATCTCTTTTACCCCAATGGTAGCAGACCCTTATTAAGGCCCATTAAAAATGGACTCACACCAAGACCAATTATTCCAAATTATTCCTTTACTAGATAAAAATACATCAATAAAACCAATCATTTATTGAAAACCAAATGACAACCAATTTCAAAGATATATTTCATTTCAATAAAACAATCCATTTTTATTGAGAAATTCTAATCCAATTCTTATGACAACAATCTTAAATAATGCCATTTTGAAATCCATATTTTAAAACAAACAAACAAATAAATTCTTCAAAATCCCCAATTTTTAATATTTCACAATCTTTTACTCAAAACATATTCTAAAAGTTGTTCATGTACCCAAATCACAATGAATTCATCAAAATAAATTAAATTTGAAATCATGTAAATCAGTTATACTATGAGGATTTAAGAGTGAATCCTCCAACCCTGAATGTTATGATGAAAAACCTAACGAACAAACAATGCATAAGAAAACATGGACGATTCTCCAAGAACCCACCCTAGATCTATTATCCTAGAAGCATCAAGGCCAAATATCCTCATATTTAGTATCCGCACTCATATATCTACACATAATGGGAATACATCTATGAAGACAAGAGATGATGAGAAGTGAATCTGAGTATATTTAAGAAATCGATCAGGAACAAATAAGAACGATCACATACCTCAAGAATTTGGCTTCAATTCTCTAAGGGAAGCCTTTAGATTTCCAACGTATTAATAAGAGATCCTTCTTTGTCCTTAGGAGAAGTAAAATACCGAATTATGGACACTGTGTATAAAAATAGAGCCACATTGAGGCAAAAATGGGTGAGATCCTATTTTTTAGGATATCACATATGCCATCCACATAGTTAGATCAAACATATAGAGAAACCGTGTGCTAACAGTGAATTATCTCTACCTAGAAATCCCCTCACATAGCTTCCTCACAAGGTCTCCTAACGATTCTCCAACTGTTCTGGTACTACTTCCTCAAGAATAACATTATAAATGTTTTGGATGCACTGTTAGGAAAACATTGCGCCACCCGTGTGACATCCATTTTCCTCAAATCAACAAACAAATTTCTCCCAACTATATCATTCATCACACTTAAACATTATAACCCTGAGAAGTGTCAAGTTAGTGTCACATTTCAAAAAATGATGGTACTAAATTCACCCAACCATTGGTCTTTCTATCCTCAGAAATTTGAAAACATTAACTACCCTAAAATAGTTCTGGCCACTACTCTTTCATTTCCTTCTCACTTTCTCAAGTCTCTTACAAAATCTTACCATGCTGCTACAAAATTTGCACAAGAATGATTATTTTTACATGAAAGACTTTTTATTTCTTATCCATAATCATCACTGGGATATGTACCAGCTAATCATATGGATCTAGGTTGATGTGATCCTATTTGATCACATGGTCATGATGAAGATGATACATTTTCAAATGAGATATATTGAATACATTGTCCATCGAAAAGAATCATGGTGTTAATTTGAACTGATATATCACCTCTCCAATCTGTTTCAGTATCTTGAAATGAAAAATGTATCTAGAAGAAAACCCTCCCTGCTTCCCGAATCAACAATTAACATGCATTGGAGATATCCTCAAGAAGATCTGATCATCCACAATGAACAACAACTGTCTTTGACTGTGATCTTCATATGATTTCTGATGACTATGAGCCTCCTCCATAATCTTTTTGATCATCTAGATATTCTCCATTTTTTTAACAAGGCTCTACCCAACATGTGATGTTTCAACCATTTCCACCCATCATAGTTTATAATAAAAAGGATCCTTATTGATTGATTCAGACATCCATCTGTATCGAGGTCTGATATCATTTATTGTATAAGAACTTCACAAAGGGTATATGATCCTCCCAGGAGCCACAAAAGTCCATTACACAATCCCACAACATGTCTTCCAACATCTATATTGTACTCTCAGACTGGCCATCTGTTTGAGGATGACACACACTTCTCATAGACAACTGAGTCCGAAGGGTTATTTTATGGATTTCTAGAAAGGTGATGTGACCATGGATCTCTATATTAGACTATAGAAACTATTATTCCTTGCCTATTTACCAACTCTTGGATATATATTTTCTTCATATCCTCCACCATATGAGTATCATGAATTGGAATGAAATGGGCAGAATTGGTCAAAAGATCCACTATCACCCAAATGGCATCATTTTTCTATACCATACGTGGATGACCTATACTGAAATCCACTGTTATTTACTCCCATTTCGACTCTGGGATAGGTAATGAATACAACATTCCATTTGGTCATTGATGCTCTACTTTAACATACTAACAAGTTAATCACCACAAGACCAACTCACAAAACTTCATTTTCTTGTCATTCCTCCAAAACTGCACCTTCAACACATTATACATCTTCGTTGTATCTGGATGTATAACACATCTTGAATAGTGGAAATCATGAAAGAGTTTATCCTAAAAATCCCTAGGTACATCCATCCGATCTCTAAAGCACAAAAATGAACTCTCATCATGGTTATAACCCATAATGGTCTCCCCACCATTGAGTTTCTATAACATTAGTAGATATTTTTCATCTGATGTTTTTGCCTCCGTGGCCATATTTTCCCAACCAAGAACAAGCATAACTGAAAATAAAAATTCAACATTACCTCAGTGTTCACATTCCACATGCATGACAGTTATGACCGATATCAACATTCATTCATCTGATGCATATATATCTAATTGGGCATAAGAAATTATGCTCAATGCATCATCCACTGAATTTAATTTCCCTCGTGTGTACATCAAGTCAAAGAAAAAAATTTTGAGATCATCCATCCAAATCCTTGTCCTCAGATTCAAATACCCCTATCATAAAATGGGTTTCAAGATTTAATGATCTGTAAACATAGTGAATTTCTCACCAAAGATACAATGATGTCAGATCTTTAAATCATGGAAAACAACCACTAACTCTAACTCAAGTGTTGGGTAATTCTTGTCATGCACCCTCAACTTCCACAAAACACAAGAAACCGCATAGTCTCCGTTCATGAGAACACATCCGAAAATTTATCCTGATGAATCACTGTACAACACATACCACTAATTTTTTTTGGAAATATCAATATAGGTGCTGATGTAAATGAACTTTTAGATCATGGACCAATTTGTGGCATTCCTATGTCTATTAGAATGGATAATTCCTTTTTTTATGTTCTGTCATTGGCAAAGATAGTCGTGAGAAATCATGCACAATGTCTCAGTAGTAACCATCTAGACTAAGAAAACATCGCATCTCGAAGAAATTATTAAGTGGTTGCAATGAGATAAAATCTTTTATCTTCATAGGATCAACAAAAATGCTTTTTCAATAATGAAATTTCCAAGAAAATTTACTTCTTGTATCCAAAAATCACACTTTGATAATTTCTTATAAAAATGGTGATCTCTCATGATTTGTAACACTATTTCAAGGTGCTCCTTTTGGTCTTCCATTATCTTTGAATATAAAAAGAATTCATCAAAAAACACCACCACCCAAGAATATATATATTACTAAAATATCTGATTTATCAAAGCCATGAATCCCATCAGTTCATTCGTAACACAGAAAGGCATGACTACATATTGGTTGTGTCAATATCTGATTCTAAAAGATATCTTTGATGTATCATCTCAAAAAACTCATAACTGGTGATATCTAGATCACAATTGAAATTTTGAGAACCATTTAGCTCCCCTAGATTGATTCAATATATCATCAATGAGTTGAAGTAGATATCTATTCTTCATTATAACCTGGTTATGTTTATGATAATCAATATACAACCAAAGAGTTCCATATACTTTCTTCACGAAAAATACTTGTGCTTCCCACAGAGATGTGCATGGTCAAATGAATCCCTTTCTCTCAAGATCCTCCAAATTTACTTTTTATTCCCTTAAATATTTTTGTTCCATCCAATAAGACGGAAGGGAGATAGGACTTGTCCACATAAGGAGATCAATTGTAAACTCCACTTATCTTATATTTGGAAACCCTGAGATGTTTGTTTGAAATACATATGTAAGTTGATCCAAAAAAACTGGAAAATAATTCCCTATATCCCATCCATTGAATCCGTAGACAATGCTTCCAACTGATAAGAGATTTTTCCCACTGTTGGAGCCAACAAGCTCAATTAGCCTTTCTTTACCATATTATATCCTCGGAAGTGATGATTTATGTCATCATCATTTGTGAAACTGACTGTTCTCCTATAACAGTTGATGAGAGCCTTAAAAATTTTCAACCAATCCACACCTAGGATTACATCATAGAAATCCTTTTACAACATTGAGAAGTTCCATATCAGCTCATCTACATCCATAGTTATAACACATGCTCTATACCCAAAGGCTTTAAAATCCCTTTCACCAAGAGGATTATGTAGATTTGAAATATGAGGCATCATTTAAAACCTTAAACATATAAAATCAACAAAAATATATGAAATTAAATAATGAAAGGAACTAGTATAGAAGAGAACATTCAAAAGGGAAGATGGTCCATCATGATCATTGAAAATCAACTTCTCAGCTCTATACAATTTTTTAGTTTTTGCACATTTCTATTTGCTTCCTTGATAAAATTGTCCTCAATGAGGAGTCATGGTATTACTAGAATCACCATGGCTAGATCTACTCTAATAATGAGACTGATTCTTCTATCCTTCCGCTATCGAAGCATATGATGCTTGTGACACTTATTCTGTTTTTCAAGCACCTGAACTTGGAGCAGTGAAATAATGGCAATGAAGGTACCCCATCTTATTATAGTTATGAAATTCTCTAGGTTGTGTAATACATTAATGCTATAGTGGTCAAGTGAACCACATTTAAAGAAACCTGATTTTTCTGGGGCCGTGGAGGATGGTTCGGTGATCCAGCAATCAAATTTTGATTTCTATATCCACCATAGAAATAGGGGAACCTTTCCACATGTCCCCAATTGTTGAGTTCCCTCGATTTCTTGTAGGTATCATCATACCTCATCTCATAGATCCTGAGATATCATGTTCAGCCGCAGTGGCACTATTCACTATCTCTGTATAATTTGTAATATAGAGTACTATAATCATCGATCGAATCTCATGTTGTTGCCTCGATTGGAAGTTGTGTGCCTTCATGGATGCACTTGCAGTAACATCAGGTGAAAATCACACTAAATTTATTAATTTAGCTACATAATCTGAGACTGAGAGACTATCTTGTTTCCAGTTGAAAAATTTTGCCTTTTTCGGATCATGAATGTGTGAGGATATAATTTTTTCTAAAATAATTTTTCAGAATCTTCCCTCGTAAGGACTTCATATAGTTTAATATACAATGTTAAATCCCAACACATTCATGCCAGGTCCTCGAGCATATACTTTGCAAGCTTGACCATTAGCTCCAACGTTGTGCTGATGAAATCGATGATACCATTCATCCTACTTATCCACACCTCCACATTTACAGTTTTTGAATCACCCAGAATGTTAGGTGGATTCTAATTCATGAATTGGAAGGTATGTTCCACATGATATGGATAACTCCTCTGGTTCCACATATCCACATATTGAAAATATTGGACCACACTCTTAACCGGCTATTGGTTCCTCCATAGTTAATGTACAACCACATTATCCATAGCTTCTTGAAGTTGGTTTCAAAGAATCCTACTCGATTACAATTTCTAAATCAAAAAAAAAAATTCAATCTCACTCAATAAGAATGGAGGGATAGGATTTCAAATTCAATCACATCAACTATGATTTTTTTTTCCAAAATACCCTTTCTATTCCAACCATTTTTGAAACAATCATTCATTATTTTGAAAGCCAAAACATTATATAAATACACCAAATATCCTTGTTTTAAATTCATTCATTTGAAAAAAGAATCATTTTTAAAAAATTTACACCTTGCACAAAATAAAAACTTTTTACTGAAGATGAAATATGAAATCCTAGTTGGAATTAAATCCTCTAAAATGCATGTCATGCTTGTCTCATTGGCTAAACCCATGAAAGTGATATTTTAGGATCCTAAAACAGTATCCAAACACTCATTTACCCAACTACCTAGTGACATGATTTTCAACATAAAAGGGTTAGCTACATCCTTTTATGTTATTCATTTAATGTTCTAACAATCATAATCATTTCTAAGATTCTAACCCCAGGAATAGACAAGAAATAATTTCTAATTGATGTCAAATTTATTTATAAATACTTGTTAGGCAAGATCTGAACAAGATGATAACATTTATACAACAATGAAAGGACCATACTGATACAATTTGTAATGACCCTCTCAATCTCATTGGATTGAGAGAACCAAGAGTCATTAAATGGACTTAAGAGTCATACCCAAGATTCCAAAGTCTAGAAATGAATGCCGAATGGTTTAAAATAAAACTGGAGGATGGTTTAACCTTTATTAAATAAACCAATAATCAAACAACCCCTATCCACACAATTCTCTAAATTATGCATGAAAAAAATAAAGGAAAAAAAATCATGTCTCTCAAATCCATATCAAATTGTGAAGCAACAGAAGAAAAACCATTATAAATCCTAAAAGTGGATAAACAACTGAATACATTCATAAGGCCACAAGACTATAGGCTCCACAATATCCAACATCCAAAACAACCAAACCACCAAAATATCATTTGGTGGTGCTAAAATGTGGAAAACATTATCTTTACCCCAGTCACAGAAGATAACAACTTCAAAAGAACCAAATATTGAAACTAGGGAAAGTATAAATCTATGTAGGATTTCCGCAATAACTTCCCTACTCACGTTGTGGTTCATCATTAACCTGGTAGTGCTTCAGCGGTCAGCCCAGTGTGGTCTCCCTCTAACACATCCAAGTAGTGGTGTGGGACTGGCCTGGTGTGGCCTGGTGTGCATCAATTTCCAATGCATCCTAGGTCTTGATCATTAGTGCTTTAGAGGGGGGATGTTTCCTAGTTTCTGATTCTATTATTTTGACATTTTTTCATTTGGTGATGTTGTGATTTGGTCTCTGCTTGATCTGGTTTTTTTCTAGTCTGGTTCAACTTCAAATGTCTTTCTCTAAACACCTTGTTCGAGGGAGGATTGTATTAGATCCTAGTGAGGAAGAAATGTAGTTCTAATCAGAGTAGATCCATGACTGATGTGGTGTTTCTATTTCTGGAATACATTGATTCACTCATCGGTGGTGTTCTCTTGGAACGGGGTTGGATCATCTAGTCCTAGGTTATGATGCCATGAACTCCTGCTTTTGGGACTTCCATTCGTACCAATGTAGATTCGGTGAGGGTAGTGTCTAGTGTAGGATGGTGGGGTTAGTCTAGGATGGTATTTGTGGGAGGTTTTATTGCTTTGTTTCTCGAAATGGGGGAAAGGATTGTGAGCCCTATTGGTATGGTGATGCACTTGGAATCGACCATGTGGATCAAGATCTCTATAAGGTCCCATATCTATTGTTCATCATTGCAACGCTTAGTGGATTTGGAGTTTGGGGGGGTATTGTGTAATCCATCAGAATGAGAATGCACTTGGACATAGGACACTTTCTTATCATTTAGTGTTGTACTGGTGATGATCATTTTATGATCATCAGCTAGAGTGGGATAGCACTGTGTTGTTAATTTGGTTATTCTTACTAGACTTTTGGGTCTTGTTTTGTTTTAGGTCAATTATTACTACTTGGGTCCCCCCTCCTTCTTCACTTAAACAGGGGGTTTTCCGTAGATAATATAAATATTTTAAGGCTTTCTGGTGATTGGATGGAAAAGGCCCAACAAATTTCAAGGGAAAAATATTATTTTTATAAAAAAAATTCCCTTTATATTGAAAAAATAATCCAATTTCTCTTCCAATAATCCATAAAAAACTCCTTTTTAAAATCCATATTTCAAAACCATAAATTAAAAAACTCATTCCCAATCCCAAATTTTCCAGATTTCCCGAACCTTCATTGAATAAGGTTTCTAAAAACCTTCCAACAACAAAATAACAATTTATTCCGCATAATACTTTTAGTTTTAAATCATATCAATCTATTCTACTAAGAGGAGTTGAGAGTGAATCCTCATACCTTGTAAAATTTCATGAAAACCCCAACGAACGAAGAACACACAAGAAAACCAGGTCGATTCTCCAAGAACCCTCCTTAGATCATCTCTCTTAGAAATATCAAAACCAAATTTTACCATATATAGAATTCAATCATCTGGATCTACCCATAACTTCATAGATCTAAGAACCCAATATTAGTGGAGAAGTAGATTTGAGTAGATCTAAGAAACCGATCAAGAATGAAGAATTAAGATCACATACCTCAATAATAAGGCTTTGATTCGCCATGGGAAGCTTTAGGATCACCTCCAGATCTATGGGAGAACCATATTTGCCCTTAGGAGAACCAAAATACAGTGTTAGGGCCACATAGAATAAAACAAGATCCTCATAGATAAAAAAAAGTCTGAGATCCACATTTTTAGGATCTCACATAAACCATCCGCATAGTTTGTTCGCAAGCCTTAAAAGACTGTGTAATAAGAATCAATTATATACATCATAGGCCGATACACACAAAAATTCCATGCATAGTCTCCCTAATCGCTCTCCAAATGTGTTGGAGCTACTGCCTCTACAGTACCATTGCTTACTGTTTAGTTGCACAGTTAGGCAAACTGTGTGCGGCCCAAGCGACTTCCATTTTCCCCAAAACAACATCAAAAGTTCTCCAAAATATCGCATCCATGAACTTAAACTTTATAACCATAAAAATCATCATGTTAGGGATATATAGTAGAAACTTGGGTACTACCGTTATGTACATTGTTGTGTATAGGATCACAGGTGTTTCAGGATTTGTTTGTGTCAAATTTTAAGATGTTTTGACTTTTTTATACTTCTTGATGAGTTTTATGAGATTATTACTATTTTTGTTAAATTTTATAATCAGTTACAAATGGTTATAATTCACTATTATTTTGTATTTATATATGATTTCAATAGAGTATACAGGTCATGTATGATCTTCGGTATGATTGGTTGGGATTTCTTAAATGGAAGTTACAACGGATAAGGTATGTTGTTCCTTGAAAATATTCATGTGTATATGAATTCTATTTATTTAAAATTTGATTTGTGGTCTTTAATATTTAGGGAAATAAATTTTAAATTCAAAATAAATTGTTTTTTTGTTAATTTTAATAAGGATTTTTAATGTTTCGTAGTCCATGATAGAACCTTGACACTAGCTTGATTCCTTGTACATCAACGGTTGAGGACTAGATCCTAAAAATTTTCCACTAAGATTGTGGAAACTAGGGGGTGAATACTCTATGAATGAATAATGTGTTCATCAGAATTGGTTCCCTTAGAAATCCTAATAGAAGTGAATGTTGGATAAGGAATGATTGGTACATATATTTCATGATGAAAAATTTAAATTCACTATAACTATTGGGATTGTTGATTAATTTATGGGGTGGGTGTTCCCCAACTAGAATTTCAGTTCCTATATGGGTACACCATGGGTTGGGTTTGTGTTGGATGGGCATGAGAGGACTACCTCAGGATGTCTTAGGTATGTGGATGGTCTACGTGCCATAAATATAGGGTGATGATTAGTTGTTTTGAATAATGTGGTTAATGAGTGCATGATAAGATTGTAGTGATATAAAGGGATGTAATGAAATCTAAGTGACAATACATACTCTAAGATTCGGGATAGAGAAAGAAGAACCCGTGATGGGAGTCTAGACTATTTATATACCTATGATCCCTTAATGGGTCCTCTAACATTTATTTTACCCTAGGAAAGGTTTGTGCATGGATGGATGTAGTCTAAAATTTAGGTGTCACCTAAGAACCAACATTTGATTATGTGATATTAGTATGGTTTTACTGATTGGGATGGGTTGTACTCTTGAGTATCCAACCAAAGAGATGTGTTATGAGTTTGGGTTTGTGACCCACTCCTACTGTGATGGTGCAGAATTATTGGATGGGATTCATTTCCCCATGATATTTAATACTATATAAGAGATATTCTATGTATGATGGAACTCCATTAATTATGATATTTATATAAGATATATGGGGGTATCCACTACCCCGAGAATTGAAATATATATGATATGGGTGGGATAGATAGGCTACCACCATTAATAAATTAACGTAATAAATGATATGGAAGATATAGACATACAACCCTCTAATGTGATATATATATATGAGTAGGATGAGAGATATTGACATCACTGTGATGATTTATATATACAATATCTCTTGTGTTTGATGTATTTTCCTTGAGTGATTACTTATACTTGATATTTCTATATGATATTATCATGGTCTTGTTCATACCAAACCATGGTAATCGTTATACCAAGTTCTTTGAGATATCCAACATTGGATTTCGAAGATAAGATATTCGAATACTGGTAATAGGGAATGACTTTGTCCCCTAAGAAATATTCTATAGAGGTTCTAGGTTAGTACATGGTTCCCTAAAATGATTTTTCAAAATGATCAGATACAAACCAAAACTACCCAATATTGGCGTGGTCAATCACATGACTCACCTTTGAACACATGGTTTAATGGTGGGTATTTTATTTTATCTATAAAATTTTTACTACCCTAATTATATCCAATGAATATAAACAACATTATTGGTTATGTTAGGAACATCATTCGTGGTTTCCTACTAATTTTTACCCACACCATACTTAGGAACCCATAGCACTTTGGTATCTAAGAAAATATCATGTTAGCTAGTTCCCGTATGAAAGGGTTCGAATGTTTCGTGATTGATCTTTACATCTTAGATAGTGTTTTGAGATTAGAATAAAGTGAGTCTCAGGGATAATAATAGAATCAATTCAATATTTTAATAAATTTTTTAATTTTTTACATGTGATTGGTCCTTTAGGTGATTGGTTGGGATGTTTGCTTGTATGATTCCACATTTCGACGATATACCATGGTTGTTGTTATTTACTATGTGTGCTCTAATTTCATTTGGATGATGTCTCATATCATTATATATATATATATACAATTAAAATCTAATATGATGGTATAATATCCTCATGATTACACATTAGTCATGCACTACTAATATGTATCTTCTGTAGTATATGGAGGCATGAATTAGGTTAAACAACACCCCCATCCCATATACTTATGAGAAGTATAGTGATGATAGGATTCTACATAAAATTTTGAACTTCATTCATGGTCTAGTACATGATAAATATATTATGATTAAAATCCTATGGATATTAATACTATTATTTATCAATTATTATTATATGGATTCAAAATTATTTCTCAATGAGTAATAACCTATGATATATATATAACTATATATGTTTCCTGCAATGGAAATGATAATGTTATACAATTGTGTTACAATAATAAAAATATTAAATTAGAAACTCTTAGGTTGTTTAATGGTGGAATTATTACTCAAATAGAAGGAAAAAACCCAGAGATGATGATTTTTGTTTCTCCATTGGAAGATTTTATTCATGAATCAAATCATGCTTTGAATTTTAATTGATTTCATACTACTACATGGTGTATAAAATATGTTATTGTTAAACATTACACCTGTTAATGACAGGAGATGAAAAATTTGACTCAAACAATCATGATGTATGAAGACGGTATTCTAGTAGAATTGGATTATCATAATTTAGTAAAAAATGAATATCTTAAGGTTTGTTCATTAAATTATGAGATACAGGATAAATGAAAACATTATAGTTCATATTTTGAATAATATAGTAGAAAAAATTATAATGTTTAAAATAAAATTATTTCTATAATATTCAACAAATTATAGAAGATCGGAAATAGAAAATATAAGAAGGGTGATTGAAGCAAAAAATATTCTAGAAGTTATGAATGTATGAATGTGGACATGTCAGAACCAACTGACTGTACATTAAATCTAAATGATAATCAAGAAAATAATATTTTATGAAAGAAGTAAATAAATTTGTGAATTATATATAGATTTATTATAAAAATTTATTTTCGGAGTCAAATCAGTACCCATATATGAGCATTCATATCCAAAAAAAATAAGCATAATCAAGATTAGACAAATTAGGTATAATTACTCATCTCTAATAATTCAAAGTTTTATAATTATTCCATTAATGAAATTAATGACTCTAGTTATTGTTTAAATATAAATATTAAAATTTAAATAAAAATATTAAATATCAATTGAAATATTATGATTCTTTTTCATGGGTAAGTGTGGTTGTCACGACCCGACCCAACTCGGGCTCGAGCCATAACTACCCCAATCCCGCCTCCATAGGCCAGGGGCTGCCGAACAGCGCTGAAGGCACAAAATCTCGGGGAGCCCTTTTCCTAAGCACCTGTACACACACACACAACACACTCAATGCAAAAGTTCAGAGTAAAAGAAACGACAAGTGGAGTAAAAGAGAAACTTCTATATAAAAACCACAAATGTGTATCAACCTCTAAACAGTACAAAGTACAAGCTGAAAGTAAACTAAAAAGGAAAGGGGAAAACATGTGCCCACCAAAAAGTGACACAACCCGACAATAGATAAACAAAAGAAAATAGCTGGAAGGGTCCCCCACCTGGAACCGGACAGCGACCTCTGCACGCGGTCCAAGATCCCAAACTCCTATGCTCCACTAAAGTCACGACCAACCTGTCCCTCGTCTGCAAGGGCACACCAAGTGTGGGAAAATACCAAGAAAGGTTGAGTATAAAAATACTTATTAGGATACCCCTAAGGCTTAAGGGAGCAAAAAAAGGAGGTACCAAAGAGTGAGCAATAGAGCGAACAAGAAAAGAAGAGGAGTATAACTGAAAGGGAAGTAAGAGTAACAAAAGAGAGTCTAACTCAACCCAACAAGAGGAAATAATGTAGACTTGTCCAGACATAAGGAGCTGGAAACAGTGAGAATATGAACTTCCCGTCGAGTCTTCACTACCTATAGCAGGAGATTAGACTTGTCTACCCATGAGATGCTAGACACGGAAATCTCGTGGCATACCTCGCGCATCTTCGCCTCTCCTAGAAGGAGAGTAACCAAACCGAAGAAGTGGGTACTAGAACAAGGTATATTCTAATCATTATGCTCAATCAAGAAGCCCGAACATTGTCGTAAGGGGATCTCCATCCCGTAGCTCAGCCCAAGAAAAGAGAGTCGCCAACAGTCCCAGAGGAAACACCGTCGATGCCCAGCATCTCGCACGTCTTCCCCGAACCACATGCCAAGGGGCTCAAACCACCGCACCTTGACACTATCCACTTTGGGTGGTACTGACTCGCCCGCATGGTTTTAGGTCATGTTAAGAGGACACGTCTCAATGGGGGAAAGAGCTACTCGTACTTGAGAGTTTTGAGGGAACGTCAAACCACAACTCGTCACTACCCCTCAGTCGAGAGGTCTCCGCAGAGTCAAGTCGTTCCATCACTGACCTGAACAACCAAGAGTCCCGCTCTGATAATCACGGAGGAAAGCCACATGATAGCCAAGTAGAAAGGACTGAGCCTGGAATGCCAACAGGTGTCCCACTGCCCAGCATTTCTGGAGGGTAATTCATAATAGTATATTCGGTGACCCACTGCCCAGCCCTACTGGAGGGTAAACCATAATACATCATCTGAAAAACCACTACCGAGCCCCACTGGAGGGTAGACCTTAATACATAATCAGGCGACCCACTACCCACCCCCATAGGAGGGTAGACCTAGAATAGGTCGATAGGCGACCCACTGCCCAGCCGTGCTGGAGGGTAGACCTAGAACTAGATGACTGGAAACCCACTGACATCCATGCTGGAGGGTAGACCCCAAGAGGTTGTCGGGTGACCCACTACCCAGTCACTGCTGGAGGGTAGACCCTAAGTGCGTCGGGTGACACACTGGGTAGACTCTGCTGGAGGGTAGACCCTAAGAGCGTCGTGTGACCCACATCCCAGTCTCTAATGGAGGGAAGACCCCAGAAGCCGATGAGTAACCCACTGCCCAGCCCCGCTGGAGGGAAAAACTCAGAAATGCTCTGGCCATCTCCACTAGAGGGTAAAACACTGGCCAACCGAACACAGACTGGGTATCACGCAACCACCCAACTCTAGAACAACTCACCCAAAAGTGGTTCAACACCTGCTCCATCACTGGGTGTCACTAGCACCGCTACTGGCCAATCCATCGAGAACAAAACTAGGGGAGACCACTCAACCCTGATGGTCAAATAAATGAGCACAGAGCCAGAGGAAAATCTCCACCATGTTGGTCGAGCAAACGAGCACAGAGGGACCCTCTACATTGCGAGAGGTCAAGTACACAAAGCAGATAATGACACGTACATGGGTCCCACATGACTTGTGGCACAAAGTCAACCCCAACTAAGCACAAAACCACCATCAGGTACAAACAACCACACGTACCACCAAGAACTCCCGTATACTCCTAGAGTATACCTCATTCCAGCCCAAAGGCTATCGTGCACATGGCACCCAGCGTTAACGTGAAGGCATGACATAACAACTCCACCTCAAAGGCCCAGGCATGACCAACCACATCTTGTGAACCATTTATATCACTCTCTCAAGAGTGTGCGATCACAAGCCAAGGGTCCTCTACAAACATGGTAGGACGAACCACCAGTTGAGCACCTTTCATGCTTCCACATTTAATAAGATCGCATATGGTTCTCCACACAAACAAACAGATCGCACAATTATAATCTTCGCGAAAAAACACATGAGTTAGACTACTCAATCACCTCAAACGGATATCATATGGAATGGTCACCAACACCACCTTACGCCTGAACGGCGTCCCATAATCCTGAGACTCGGCCCCAAAAACAGTCGGGCGCATCGCACCATTGCGATCCCCACGGGAAAACACGTCAAAAGAACAACTCACTTGAGTACAACAGATATCTGGAGAGAATGATTCATTCCAACGGACCACACACGAGAGGTTCCACGTGGGACTCGCATCCCGGTCTTGAAACTCAATGAACGGATCGCACCGTTGCGATCCTCTCGAAAAAGCACACAAGGTGGACTATTCACTTGTCCAAAATGGTCGCCAGGTGATAAAGATGGAAAATCACCATCGACGCCCAAACGGCCCTCGTGGGACCCGCACCCTCATGCCGAATTTGTGCGGGCGGATAGAACCATTGCAATCCCCTCGGAAAAACATCCAGAAACGACTGCTCGCACGCCCCGAACGGACGTCTGATGAAAAAGTCGTGAAACGCTGCACGCGGCTCAAAAGATGGGTTGTAGGGCCTGCACCTAAACATCGGCCTCAACACCTGAAACCACCCTTGAATGATCCGCCTCGGTGCCAGGGTCCCAACGCCACTGACCGGATTTAAATCGGACGTCGGACGCGTCCGCGCCGTCCAAAACAAGAATCTCGGGAAAAATTCTCGTCCACTTAAAGATGTGTTGCGCCTCCGAGGCTCCTGGTTTTGGGAATTAAAAATTCCCCAAACCATCTCAAAATATTTTCTTCATCCCAAGGAACACGTCGCCGCTGAAGGCATGTGAATCCGACACCCAGACTGACTTCTACAGCCATTAATAAAAAAGAAACGAACATTAGTGGGCCAGGCCGGTTCAGCCGGCCCACTCTCCTGAACTGGACCGCGGTCACGGGTCGGCCTTCCACACTCGGACCGGTAGCGAGCCAGTCCGGATCGCCTTTCTCCCACAAAGACCCGCCGAGTGCGGGTCTTGCCTGCCGCGGGGTCCTGAGGACCCAGCCCCTGTTCTCGCCGCATCAACCTGGCCAGGAGGGCCGTCCGCGCTTGTCGCCCGCGTGCCGCATCTCGCCGGCGCCCGATGGAGGCCCCCGGGCTCATCCAGAGGCCACCCCCCTCACCCTGTCTAGCCGCCACCTCGCGCCGCGACACCCACAGACACCCCCGCTGCTGCCGCCGTGAGCCCCCGGCCGCCTGAAGCTCGGCCGCACCACCGCGCCGCCCTGCTACTCAACCCAAATTCCCGCAAACTTCGGCGAACATCTGTGAGCAGCTCAGGACTCAGAATTGAAATCTGAAAGATGCGTCAAGTAGAGTATAAAATATACTACAATATTACGGGATTTTATCGATGATCAAACAACAAATATATTCATATAATCAAACTCAAAGAGTGGTTCGGAAATAAAAAGGCTACAAAACAGTCCTACCTCGCTGGGCTTCGCCCGGAGCTTCGTGTCGATCCACCGGCATCACCGCAACTCACCAGAGTCTCCTAGCCGCAGATGGAGGAAATGAGGGGAGGGTTTTTTCCAGGTAGTTAATTGTGGAGGAAGGGGAGGAGGGGAGATTTTAAATAAATAAACTCTAAAATTAAAGTCCCGACCCCAAAAACACCCACATCCAAACCCTATGGTGCGGTCAAGATTAAGCTACCCCTAGGGTAAGAACCACCTCCCAAGAACAACGACGGTCTCAGAATTTTAATCCGAGACCTCATTCAAATGTTATGAAACTCAACGCCCGAGGGAGCCAAATTACGAAAACTCCCTTGGGGCCATTTTTCACAGACAGCCCGCGCCTGCAAAACTTACACCCCTCCTAGGGTAAACAGAACATACCGAACTCAGCGGTGCCCTCAGTTTTCCACTCCAAGCCACCATTTAAAAGATTCTAGAGTTTCAAAACTAAAAAAATAAATTAATTAATTAATTAATCCATTTAACATTCCAGAAGTGGGCGAGGGGTCCAAACGTCCTACGCCGACATATTTTATGTCGTTCTTAGCGTAAACACCCCATTCCGGACCCATCCTTACACTAGGATCTCTGATCTGAAGCACCGTTTAGGAGTTATCCCATTTATTTGGCATTTCAAGGGTGAACGCACTGAAAATGAAATTTCGACCACTCCGGGGCTCGGAATCGCATGAAGTCTGAAGGCGCTGCTATGGGATATCATCAATAATATTCCAAAGTCTTTCACAGTAAAAACTGGCTTCTTAAATCTTTCCATCCTTCAAGGTGATTTCCCTGAAAAGAAAAACTAGCGAGAAAGACAAGGTACTAAGCCCACACCTGGCATTCCGATACCCAGAAAATCCCATGCATAGCTCTGCGTCACCGTACACAGACCAAAAGACTGATCCGTTCATGCGAGGTCATCCCTTGTGATGCCTTGCATAGGAGAATGCACACTTCTTCTCAGGGGAGTCACGTGGGAGACGTCATGCACCCAAACCAACCTTTGGGGTTAGGGAATGGCGATAGGGTACCTCACCAATCCTTTGTACAGTTCCAAACGGCTCGAAGGCTCTCGGGGGTAGCTCACCTACCCGACCGAACCTCCATGTCGCACGTCACGACTGGAATCACCGCCCGCACCTGGAACAAGGCCCAGTGATTCCCTCCTTCAGAATATCCATATACTGAAATACCCAAGGATAACTGGTCACGCAAGATTCCACAGTCGATGTCTCTCTACCAAGACTCTCTTACACGCTGGGGGAGGGATGGACACCACGCCATCGACTAAAGAAAAAGGTTCCACGCCTTTTACTTTACCAACATAGGGTTACACCCAATGCCCTGTGTCACCCTGGTATCAACTCAAGCTAAAAGCAGGGAGAAAAATTACCTCACACACATATTCTAACAATTCTACTACAAGAAGTAGAAGATTCGCAAGGGGTACCTATCATCATCCCATGCTCTACAAGATCATATATATCCAAGCTCACAGCTATCCGCAGTCCCAACAGTCAGCTCCCGGAGCCTAACGTGGACCGCCTAGTGGTGATAAGAAGAACTCGTAAATCCTTCCCTCACCACCAGCTCCTCTCGCTCCTCTGTTAGCACCACCTCTCTGGGTACTACTCTGATCACGGCGCTGCCTCTGTCGTGGTGGTGCGCCTGCTGCCTGCCCGAAGCTCTCAGCAACTCGGGTCGGGCAGTATCGTCCCAATTGACCTTGCCCATCACAAGCATATCACCAAACATCTCTGGGATGCACTGCTGCCCTCCGATGCCACTGTGGTGTACAAACACGCCCCTGAGTCCGGTTCATAGAAGGCCACCTGCGTCGAGGTTCTGCTTGCCGACACCATCTAGCCGCGGAAGGCGTCTCAGCTCCAACGTGCCTGCTTCCACCACTAACACGAGAACGTGACAGGAAGCCCTCTGTCACTGGCACCTACTCTAGCACCCTGATATATGTGGAAATGCCCAAGGGTACTATGACAGAAAAAATCTATCTACGGAGACTCTTCTCAAACATTCGCACTCGGTTATTGTCGTCATGGACCAAGTCCGGGTAAAAGCGTGCACGATCTGCAAAACTAGCCACATACTCAGCCACAGTCATCCCTCCCAACTGAAAATACAGGAGCTCTTGAATCCGAATGGAGCACAAGAAGGTGGAAAAAAACTCCCCACGGAACAACAACCGAACGTCGCCCCACGAAACCGGTGACTTGTCTAGAAACCAAGTCACCAGACTCCATCATCGCCAATCTAATCCATGAAAAAGGCTGACTGCCAAAGCCATTCTCTGATCTGTCAGCATCTACACAAGCCTGAAAAGGCAAACCACTACCTCGAGCCAGACCTCTACTGCCTGAGGGTATGTCTCACCACTGAACCTCAGCGGTCTCTGCCGCTGGAACTCACGGAGCGCGCTCAACCTGTGCTCAAGCTCAGCCTGCTCCGCTGAAACTGCCTGCTGCTCAACAAGTTGGGGTGCTTCTACCAGCCCACTCGGAGAAAGGGGCTCACATGATGGGTCCCAGACTGTGGCCTCGTTGCTCACAGGGTCGTCATCACGAACCAAAGCTGTTATCTTGGCTGGCTGTCTTCATGGAGACATCCTTAATATCATCAAGGAGTGCCGCGGTCAGATGATCATATATGTATATAGCAATAACAACGATTGGGATATGACTCAAGAAGGATAGTCAAAGGCTCAGTCCTATGTGATGCACAAACAAATTTCCCTGCAATATGTGTCTCAACATGCCGAGTCAACAAGTGGGTTATCAGGGTCCTGGTGAATGGATACGTCGGCTGCCGCACCATCACTGGACTTTCTGGCCTGAGAGCCGCTCTCGAGACACGTCAACACTATTGCCCTAAATCCCTACCAATTTCTCTTTAGGGATGTACGCACAACATCCCATGGAACGAACTACCTATGATACCAATGTGTCACGACCTGACCCTACCCGGGCTCGAGCCACAACTACCCCAAGCCCGCCTCCATTGGTCAGGGGCTGGTGACCAGCGATGAATGCACAAAAACTCAGGGAGGCCTTTGCCTAAGCACCTGTACACACACACGTAGAACACTCAATGAAAAAGTGAAGAGTAAAATAAAATACAAGAAGAGTAAAAGAGAAACTGCTATATAAAAACCACAAATGTGCATCGACCTCTAAACAGTACAAAGTACAAGCTGAAAGTAAACTAAAAAGGAAAGGGAAAAACACGCGCCCAACCAAAAAGTGCCACAACCTGGCAATAGGTGAACAAAAGAAAACAGCTGGAAGGGTCCCCCACCTGGAACCCGACTACGACCACCGTACGCGGTCCAAGCTCCCGAACTCCTATGTTCAACTGAAGTCACGACCAACCTGTCCGTCATCTACAAGGGCACACCATGTGCGGGCAAAGCCTAGGAAGGGTTGAGTATAAAAATAATTAGTAGGATACCCTAATGGCTCGAGGGAGCAACAAAAGGAGGTACCGAAGGGTGAGCAGTAGAGCGAACAGGAAAAGTATAGGAGTACAACTGAAAGTGCAGTAAGAGTAACAATAGAGAGTCTAGCTCAACACAACATGAGGAAAGAATGTAGAATCATCATGACACAAGGAGCTAGAAACGGTGAGAAGATGAACTTCCCGTCGAGTCTTCGCTGCCTATAGCAGGATAGTAGACTCGTCCAACCATGAGAAGCTAGACGCGGAAAGCACGTGGTATACCCCACGTGTCGTCAACTCTCCTGGAAGGAGAGTAACCAAACCCAAGAAGTGGGTACTAGAAGAAGGTATATACAAATCCTTATGCTCAATCAAGAAGCCCGAACATTGTCGTAAGTGGATCTCCATCACATAGCTCAGCCTAATAAAAGAGAGTCACCAATAGTCCCAGAAGAAAAACCATCGATGCCCAGCATCCCGCACGTCTGCCCCGAACCTCTTTCCAAGGGGCTCAAACCACCGCACCTTGACACTATCCGCTTTGGGCAGCACTGACTCGCCCGCACGGTTTTAGGTCATGTCACAAGGACGTGTCTCAGTGGGGTAAAGTGCTCCTCGTAGTTGAGAGTTCTGGGGGAATGTCAAACCACAACTCGTCACTGCCCCACAGTCGAGATGTCTCTACAGAGTCATGTCGTTCCATCACCGACCCAAACAACCAAGAGTCCCACTCCGGTAATCACCGAGGAAAGCCACATGCTAGACTAGTAGAAAGGACTAAGCCTGGAATGCCAACAGGTGTCCCACTGCCCAGCCTTGCTGGAGGGTAATTCATAATAGGATATCGGGTGACCCACTGCCCAGCCCAGCTAGAGGGTAAACCATAATACATCATCCGGTGACCCACTGCCCAGCCTCGCTGGAGGGTAGACCATAATTCATCATCAAGAAAACCACTGCCCAGCCCTGTTGAAGGGTAAACCTAGAATAGGTCGACAGGCGACCCACTGCACAGCCGTGCTGGAGGGTAGACCTGGAATAAGTCAACAAGCGACCCACTGCCCAGCCGTGCTAGACGGGAGACCTAGAAATAGATGACAGGCGACCCACTGCCCAGCCCTGCTGGATGGTAGACCCTACGAGGTTGTCGGGTGACCCACTGCCCAGTCTCTGCTGGAGGGTAGTCCCTAAGTGCATCGGCTGACCCACATCCGAGTATCTGCTGGAGGGTAGACCCTAAGAGCGTTGGGTGACCCAGTTCCCTGTCTCTACTGAATGGTAGACCCTAGAAGCCGATGAGTAACCCACTGCCCAGCCCTTCTAGAGTGTAAAACTCAGAAATACTCTGGCTATCTCCACTAGATGGTACAAGACTGGCCAACCGAACATGGAGTGGGTATCGCGCAACCACCCAACTCCAGAACAAATCACCCAAAAGAGGTTCAGTGCATGCTCCATCACATGGTGTCACTTTCCCCGCTATCAACCCATCCATCGAGAACAAAACCAGGGGGAAACCACTCAACCCTGCTGGTCAAATAAACGAGCACAGAACCAGGGGAAAAACTCCAGCCTGCTGGTCGAGAAAATGAACACAGAGGTACCCTCTACATCGCGAGAGGTCAAGTACGCAAAGAAAATCATGGCACACACTTTGGGCCCACACGACGTGTGGCCCCAAGTCAACCTCAACTGATTGCAAAAACATCCTCACGTACAAACAACCATAAGTACCTCCAAGCGCTCCCGTATACTCCCAGAGTATACCTCGTTCCAGCCCAAAGGCTATCCTGCACACGACACCCAGTGTTAACGCAATGGCGTGACATAATAACTCCACCTCAATGGCCCAGGCAGGGCTAACCACATCTTGTGAACCATTTATGTCACTCTCCCAAGTGCGCTCGATCACACGTGAAGGGTCCGCTACAGTCATGGTAGGACGAACCACCACGAGAGCACCTTTCATGCTTCCATATACAATAAGATCGCGTATGAGGCTCCGAACAACCAAACAAATCACACCGTTGTAATCCTCCCTAAAAACATGCTAGATAGACTACTCTCTTGCCTCAAACGGATATCCGACGGAAAGGTCACCAACACTGCCTTACTCCCGAACGACATCCCGTAATCCCGAGACTCATCCCTGAAAACAATCAGGTCCATCACACCATTGCGATCACCATGGGAAAACACATCAAAAGCACAACTCACATGATTGAAACAGATATCCGTAGAGAAAGATGCATTCCGGGGCACCGCACATGAGCGGTTCCACATGGGACCCGCATCTCGGCCCCGAAACTCAACGAACAGATCGCACCATTGTGATCCTCTCAAAAAAGTACAAAAGATGGACTATTTCACTTGTCCAAAATGGTCGCCTGGTGATAAAGATGGAAAATCACCGTCGACTCCCAAACGACCCTCATGGGCCCGCACCCTCATGCCGAATTAGAGTGGGTGGATTTAACCATTGCAATCTCCACGGAAAAACATCCAGAAACGACTGATCGCGCGCCCCGAATGGACAACAGACGAAAAAGTTGTGAAACGCTGCACGTATCTCAAAAGACGGGCTGTGGGGCCTGCCCCTCAACTTTGGCCTCAATGCCTAAAACCACCCTGGAATGTTCTGCCTCAGTTCCAGGGTCCCAACGCCACTGACGGCGTTTAAATCGGACGTCGGACGCGTCTTCTTCGTCCAAAACTTGAATCTCAGGAAAAATGCTCGTCCACTTAAAGACGTGTCGCCCCTCCTGGGGCCCTCGTTTCAGGAATTAAAAATTCCTGTAACCATATCAAAATATTATCTTCATCCCAAGGAACTCGTCTCCGCTGAAGGCGCGTGAATCAAACACCCGGACTGACTTTTACATCCGTTTAAAAAAAACGAACATTAGTGGGCAAGGCCGGTTCGGCCGACCCACTCTCCTGAACCTACCTGCGGTCGCGGGCCGACCTTCCATGCCCGGAATGGTAGCGAGCCATTCTGGCTCGCCTTTCTCACACAAAGACCCGCCAAGTGCGGGTTTTGTCTGCTGCGGGGTCCCGAGGACCCCTCCCCCGTTGACGCTGTGTCAACCTGGCCAGGAGGGCCGGCCGCGCTTGTCGCCCGTGTGCCGCGTCTCGCCGGCTCCTGTTGGAGACCCCCCCGGCCTCATCCGGATGCCCCCCCTCGCCCTGGACAGCTGCCACCTCACGCCGCGACACCCGCAGACGCCCATGGACACCCCCTACTGCCGCTGTGAGCCACCGGCCACCTGATGCTCGGCCGCACCACCGCGCCGCCCTGCTGCTCAACCCATATTCCCACAAACTTCGGCGAACATCTGTGAGCAGCTCGGGACTTGGAATTGAAATCTGAAAGATGCGTCAGATAGAGTATAAAATCTACAACAATATTATGGAATTTTTTTGATTATCAAACAACAAATTTCTGCATATAATTGAACTCAAAGAGAGGTTCGGAAATAAAAACGCAACAAAACCCTCCAAGCTCGCTGGGCTTCGCCCGGAGCATTGCGTCGATCCACCGGCATCACCACACCTCACCGGAGTCACCTCGCCATAGATGGAAGAGGATAGGGGAGGGGTTTCTCCAGGGAGTTCAATGGGGAGGAAGAGGAGGAGGGGAGAGTTTAAATAAATAAACTCTAAAATTAAAGTATCGACCCCTAAAACACCTGCATCCAAACCCTCTGGCGCGATTAAGATTAAGCTCCCCCTAGGGTAAACACCACCTCCTGAGCACAATGGTGGTCTCATAATTTTAATCCAAGACCATGTTCGAAAGATATTGAACTCAACGCCCGAGGGTTCCAAATTACGAAAAAGCCCCTGGGGCCATTTTTCACAGACGGCCCACGCTTGCGAAACTTACACCCCTCCAAGGGTAAACGACACATCCAGAACTCAACGGTGGCCTCATTTTTCCAATCCAAGACACTGATTAAAAGATACTAAAGTTTCAACACTAAACGAATTAATTAATTAATTAATTAATACATTTAACGTTCCGGAAGTGGGTGAGGGTTCCAAACGTCCCGTGCCAAAAAGTTTTATGCCGTTCCTATGGTAAAAACCCCATTCTGAACCCATCTGTTCACTCATATCTCTGGTCTGAAGAACCGTTTAGGTGTTATCACATTTATTTGGCATTTCCAGTGTGAACACACTGAAAATTTAATTTCGGACACTCTGGGACTCGGAATCGCACGCTGTCTGAAGGCGCTGCTCTAGAATATCATCAAGAATATTCCAAAGTCTTTCAAAGTAAAAACTGGGTCCTTACGTTGGTTTCTTTCAACAAATTGTGTATAATAAATATCTATACATGATATTTATAAATATTCTTTTATTTTTTCATGAATGTAGAATTAATGATTTATTAAATGAAATTTACTCAGTGAAATTGGATAAAAATATTTTTTAATGAATTTATAGATTAACAAAAAAATACATGGTAGTTAAAATTAAAAAATACCTAATAATTTACTTAGAAGAAATCGTAAATAACAAAAAAATTTGGAATTATTGTTTCCCTATTTAAAAAAAATCATGTCTACTATTAAATGTTTAAAATATTGTATCTATAGACATCATACTAAAAAATTAATTTTGTATAATTCTTCAATTAAATGGCATGAATTTTTTTTGGAATATTTATTTAAATTAATGGATGTTATCGTAGGAAAAAATGTTGTTTGTTACCAAAATATCAAAATTGATAACATTAATGTCCCTGATGAATATGGTTACCAAATTCCAAACATTTGTTTATTATTTATTAGGAATGAGCCCAAATAATCCTAGTTAATTTTTTTAAATTGTAGCCGGTAAAATATAAAAATTATGTATCTAGATATATATTCATTATCAATATTTAAGAATATAAAAGATTCATTATTGAAGGTAGCATCGTTGAATTACAATATGATAGAGTTCAATGTACTTTTGTTACATATTTTTTGGGATTATTTCATTGAATTATATAATATTTATAAAAACAAGTGAATGTGAACTAATTATTTATATAAAAATAATTAAATTTATGACTATTTTATCTATTAAACTTCTACATTATATGTTACCTATGGAATAAAAACTTTTTGGTACATTAAAATTTCATTACATAGTAAATCAGTCATAACATGGAGGATCATTAGAGGTTGTCTTTCATGGATAGAATATAATAAATGTAAAATATAAAGATTAATATAATCTAATTGAATGTTATATTCATTGTTTAATCATATGTCACATTTACTAAATCTCATATCCACCAAACATATATTAAAATAGTGCGGTGAGAATAAACCCTAGTAAGTGAATAACAAATCAAATATCTAATGTGTGATGATAAGGAATAAAAATATTGAATGATGATAATAATGTGAGGCATATCATAATATAATGATCACAAATCATACTATATAGATATAAAAAAATATAAAAATGAAACATTTATCAGCACATCATCATTGATTATTATAAAGGTGTCATAAAACATATTACCATGGTTATTGACAAAGGTGTCATAAAGCATGTCATCTCATGTTATTAATTCTTTAACAATTACATTGGAATACTATCAAGGTGTTTTCTTTATATATATATATATATTAATACATTCAATATATACTATAAATGCATTTAATTAATGACCTTTGTTAAATAGTCCACCAGTTTCTGGTAAATGTCATTATTTTCATTAAATTATTCAGAAAATATAATTAAATATTTTTTAATGAAAAATAAAGTAATATGCAATTCCTATTTAATATTACCCAATCAATAAATATTTTATACATCTAGGTTAAAATCCATGAGTATAAAAATGGGTTGGGTATTCACAACATTTGGATATTACATGTAAATGAAATAAAATTAAATAAAATTGTTCGGTAGTATAACAGGTGTACAAAAATGCTTATTGAATAATATGAATTAATGGGTAGGAAAGTATATCACCAAATTTTAGATAATTCATAAAATAATGGAACCATTTAAATGTTTGAAATCATAAATAGAAGAAAAAAATAAATATAAAAGAAGTAGTTAAATGAAATGTATGAACGATTAATATGAATCATTTAACATGAAGAGTTTCTTCCTAAAACACTACGAAGGTACATTTATACATTAATAAAACCTAATAATTACTATTTGGGTGGTCAAATGACTATAAATTTGATTATATTATATTTTTAGTGATGATGAATGGTGGAATGAGGGTGTATTTAGATTAAAATATGATGGATAGTTTAATAATTTCTAAATATTGTTCATAGAATTATAGGCCATGGAAAATGAAAATCCATTTTCATAACGAGGGATTTGTTTCATGGTTTTAAAAAATTTAGTCATGTTTTACAATATTTTAATCTATTTTTTACAAAATCCATTTTTCAATATTATAGTGGACATGGAAAATAATATTTTCCAAAATTTATTGCTTTTAAAATAATAATTTCTATTTTATACATTGGAATATCAATATTAAGTTAATAAATTGATTTAGATCTTTTAAAATATATAATATTAATAAAATAATTTATTTTTTGTCTTGTATTATTGTTAATTAAATATTAAATCATTATTACATATATTTGATTTCCTAAAACATACCAAAAATAAGAACAATGTTTTTCTTATTCCCTAAAAGAAAATTCTAAATATTCAAACATAACCATTTTCTAATGTGTTAATATAAAAAGAAATTTTCTTTTATTTAAAAAATTCACATAATATTAGAATCCTCATTTTTTTTAAAATCTTTATTCACTGAGAAATTATAGTTTTTATGATATGGCCAACTTTCGGAAACTTATATATGTTTCCTAAATAATGAAAATATTATATAATATTTTAGATTTAAATAAATATTATTTTATACAATTATTTAATTAAATTATTTTTAATACCTTAATTATATAATTATATATATTATTAAAATAAAATTATATTTTATTCATATTCAAATATATATTTATAAAAGTATATTAATATTCTTGTGTATTTTACTATGTAAAATAATAATTAAAATAGAATTGATTAAATAAATATTTCATTTCTACAAGGGAAATAATAATTTTCTAATAAATATTTTTGGTAAATCTCCCCATATTAAAGAAAAATACCTCTTAAGGGTATTGTGTTTGAGAGTTGTAGATTCATGGGGTGCCTCAATAAAAAATAACCTGGACGTGATAACCACTAAATAGAACATTTGTAGTAGATGATTCATCTAAAGAGTTACTGGATAAACATATGATTGGACATGGTCAAGGGAAAACCCCTATGATTCTACCTCCCTTTCTTGTTTTGATATGTGGGCTTCTAAATGCATGGTATCACTAGTGGGGGCCCTAATTTCTTTCTTTTACATTAAATTAAATCACATAATTACACTGAACAAAAACTAATCATTATAGTCCCATTGTTGTGTATAAAATAATAAAAGAACTAATACAAAACATTCAAATTAACAAAAATCAACTAATAGTATTCATTTGGTCATATCATTTAATCCCATTTATTATTACATCCTCTATATAGCACAAAAAATAAATATTTACAAAATTTTAAAAAATTATATTTCAATTGATAATTTGAATTATATTCCTAAAATTTTATCTTCTATGAAGATTTTATAGACATTTTAGTCATATATGATGTTTCTTATTCAATAAAATAAACTTTTGTCTTCTCACTATTCATTATTTTTTTTGTTCATGTACTAGTCATAATCATACGAATTGGTTTTATCACATGACAAGTAATATTCTTTTTCAATTATTTATATATGTACATCCATTGTAAAAAATAAAAAAATAATCATTATGAGACAAAATATATTCAAATATTTTTAAAATGAATTTTTATGCATGTACATTCTATAACCACAAGAATTTTTTTCCAGGAAAAATGACTCTTACCTAAAAAATGGGGATATTTTTCTATCACTGTTACATTAAGTTCCCAAGTATCTTATTCGTGATTTTTTATAAACATGACTTTACAAAGTAGTTTTTTCTTATTCATCAACACATTCAACCATTTATTAAGAATATATAGGTTTCACATCATAAGGTATTTCAGTTTCCATGTCCACACTATTAATATAAATTATATGTGTTTGGTCAAACATATACTATATAAATATAGAAAAATTAAATGAATCATGGAAATTAGAAATATTTTGAGGAAGTGATAGTCCATAATAAAGTACTCTAACATACACTAGAATCTCAAATGGTCTAATGAAACATTGAATTAGTCATTCCTTTTTTCTAAATATTCTAATGCATTTCAATCAGTATATCTTGGTAAAAACAATATCCCCATCCTAAAATTTTATGTCAGTCCATCATTTTTCAGCATAACATTATTGAATTACCTGATTATCATTCAGGTACTTATGAATCAATTGTATTATTTCGTAGTCTCTTTCATAGGGTCAAGTCCCAATCGTTTCCCCCCTCCTCCTTCATCCAAAAATATGGGATTTATACACTTTTATACTTTGAGAGCTTCAAAAGGTGAAATTTGAATACCCGAGTTGAAAATTTTATTATAATTGAATTTAATAGTTTGAGGTTATTAGTCCCAAATCCCTTAAAAATAAAATTATATATCCATTAAATTTTTTATAATTTTTTAATTCTCCGAATATGAATCCTATTAGTATAAGGATGATAATTACTAATTCGGTTTATGCCAATATTCATATCCTTTTTAGGGATCCTCTAGCATATAAATGTACATGAAAGATCAAGTCTCGAAAGAACGATTATTTTAGTAGCTTTGGAATAATTAGATACATTAATAATGTTTTACATTACATCATAAACATGAAAACTACAAAAAATATAGTTCCCATATTTCACACTCTTATCCCTTCATACTATCCCTGTTGGTCATTCATAATTTATTTCTTCACATCCTGGGAAAAATAAAACATAGAAAAGGGGTGAGCTCAAATGCCCAGTAAGGATAAGAATATAGAGAACACATGCTTAAATAAGAATAAACATTTAAGGAAATGTATAACCAAAACAAAAGATATTAAACTTGAACATCAACATAGTATGGAAAAAATAAAATGAAATAATTCCATTTACTTATTCACATGGATATTTTACTAATCGAATAATCACATGCAATATCAATAACCACTTTCATAATGAAAGAATGCATAGTGCCATACTATCATAACCACATAGCCAAGGCCTCATCCCAAGACTACAAATAATATTTTGTCAAATCCTTGTGCGAAGACACTAGTTTGTCTCATGAGACCTACCGATGCCTCGAGGAGCTATAGCGGGCTCCACCCGTCACATATTAACTCCAATGCATTCCCATATGAAAAGGTTTAAACATAACATAAATATTCGTATTAAAACTAGCAAACGAAATATAAATACTTCATCCATAAACCATGAATGGTATAAAAATATCACATCCATAGTAAATAATATCAAAAAACCTTCAATACAATAGAGAAGTTTTGTATCAACTTCAAATAAGTGTAAAATCCATCAAAGGATGTTGACACAGATGAAATAAAAACTCTTTTTAGAGAAATATCTCCTTCTATTTTGAAATCATTTATGAGTAATATATTTATAAAATAAAACATTTTATTTGAAAATATTCTTATAAGATTGTAAGGGAAGCTTTGACAGTTTTATAACGGCAGAAAATAGCCGCACCCGCCATATAAGTTAAAAAAACATTCTTACCTTAATTCTGTCGAAAAGGTTAAAATGGACCTTGTTTGGAAAATTATAGAAAGATTTATTTATAAACCACTTATAAAAGTCAAAAGGGGTATAAATGACATTAACCCATATTCTAGTAAGTAGTAAAAATGTTTTGAAATACCTTTTAAAGAAACATGGATGTGTATGAAAAGAAATCCCATTAGACTATTATGTATAAACAACCTTGGATAATGAAGAGATTGTGAAATAAACCATTACCATGTACTTTTATTTGTTATGGGTAGGTTAACCTCGTGTATAATGGTGAAAAAATTGTTATTAAATTATATAGGAATCATATACATTAATATGATAGCATATATGAACTTTTACTATTGATTTGTTAATAATATATTAGTATTATCGTTGTTTTGGGTGTTAACTTACTCATTCTCTTTTATATGTTTTGTTACATAAGCCATGTTTTTCATGGATATATTGTATCATAATCATATCCAGAATTATATCAAGTCCTTATATACTATTATTAATCATAAAATGAAAATTAGACTTGAATGGATACGATGGAGATTGAATCTCATCGCGTTCGTGGAGACGGTAGTCTGTACGTATGCATGAGCGACAATATCAATCTTTGGATATTAAAATAATAAATAATATAATGTTATATCATATATAAAGAATCATTTTTGTGTTATATTTATTATTTACATGAATTAAAAATCATTATTATACCCATCCAAATAATAATATATTGAGTAACAATTACACCACGATGTGGAGATGGTAAGCCGTACGTACGCATGTATGGTGACATGTCATTCAAAGGATAGACAGAATAATGAATATGGATGTACCATATTAATAATAATATTATAGTATATAGGAGATACTGGATTCATTAATTTAGAATGGGAATGACAAATAATGAAGAATTTGAAGAAGAAAGGAACTTGAAAGAGGGTGGTGAAAACATTACCTCTTCTTCGAGTTCTTCCTTTTGATTTGATCAAATGGGATCCGTAGGATGGATTTCGGAAAAAAGTAAGGCCTCTAAGATTAAGTGAGGGAAGTTTAGAGAGTATTTGGGAAGTGTTTGGCCAAGCCAAATTGCTTCGAAGGTGTGAATTAATGAGAGGGGGGAGTGCACTTTTATAAGATGGGTGAGGGGACCTTTGGAAAAGATAGAAATATTATTTTATAATAAATTCATATTCGGTTTCTAATAGCTCCAAAGTGGATTATTAAAAATTTAATGTGGGTATGGCTCGAAAACCACTCAACCAATAGAATTTAGATAGGTTTGGATCATTATATAAACCTTATCATTTATTTTTAACTCGTAGTTAATTAGTTTGACACTGACATGTTACTTTGTATTTTTATATTATATAGTTAATAAACTTAATATATACCTCCAAGAGACCCCCAAGTGGTCAATTAATGATAAAACTATCATGATATAAGTCTCTTTTCCGATACTTAGATTTTTAGGAATTGAATATCAATTAATAATATAATATTTGTTTTAAAAACTCTTTTATGTCAATTTTGAAACTATTTTGAAAATTGATTCTTGTGAAAATTATAACAGAATTATTACTTCAAAAAAAGTATCTTAAATCAATACTAACATATCATATTAACCTATAAAATTAGTGTAATTCATAAAAAGTACCAAATTATATTTATTTGGGTATTTATAATATCAATTATTTTAATTTTTCATTATTATGGTAATTTCTGCATCATCATTGTGTCATAAATAAATTAAATTATTTAATTTCTATAAATTATAAACAATATATCATAATGTAGGAAATATTATTGTCTTCCTAATGAATATTTAAAATCGAATTTATCTTATGTGTAACCCTATATTAAAAATTATTTACTAAATAAACCTTGATTTTAACTCTTTTGAATCTTCTTTGAATTAAATAATAATAAATGTCCTAATATAATCCATGTGGACTTAAATGATAATATTTTATTCATAACGTTGTTTTTGGTTGAGATGCACCTGTCCAATAGAATTTGGACATGTGTTAGGGTAATATTAATATCATTTTTACCGTTAATTACCATATTTACTTTTAACCGTGGTAAATAAAAGTAAAAACTTACTATTCACCAAAAATTATATTCATCTCATTGAACCACATTTTTCTTCTTGATATTAACCGTGTCTCTCGGATTTTTGAAATTCCACTCACAGAAGTGGTAAAAGTAGGTTTTATGAAAAATTCATTTTTTTAACTACCACTTAGTGGTTTCACTATTAATCAAAAAATAAAGTTTTTCAGAAAAAAAACCAAAAAATCACCCTAGGCTAATTTCGATATTCCGATTCCAAAAATGAGGTCCATTTTGAAAAATAATATTTATAAATTTCAAAAAGTGGGTATTACTATTCATAATGGCTAGTTTTATTTTTTGTGGTGTGTTAGAACTCGATGTTGCGTACGACACACGCTATTGCATTATTCAAAGAGAAGCGTATCGTAGAATCTTGGGGTGTTACATTCTCCCCTCCATAAAATAATTTCGTTCTCGAAATTTCTAGAATACTACCACATGAAAATACATGGGTGGTTCTTCATCATAAGTTCCTCGGGTTTCCACATTGCCTCTTCCATCATATGGGTTCTCCACACGACTTTTACCAGATGAGTCGTCCTGTTTCTCAGTACTTGTTTTCTCGTATCAAGAATATTGGCGGGCTCTTCACAATAAGATAGATCGGGTTCCAGTTCTAATTCCTCATAGGTGAGTACATGCATTGGGTCAGGCATGTATTTAATCAATATTGTTACATGGAACACATCGTGAATTTTGGAGAGATTTGGCGGCATTTCCAAACAGTAAGCTATATCCCCAATTAGTTCTAGAATTTTGAAAGGAGCGATGTTCCTGGGACTCAATTTACCTTTCTTACCAAAACTTATGAATCCCTTCCATGGAGATACCTTCAGGAAAACATGATCACCGACTTGAAAATCCAAATCCTCCCTTCGATTATCGGCATAGCTCTTCTGCCTACTTTGAACTGCTTTGATGTGATTTTGGATTACCTTCACCTTTTCCATCGTTTCCTCCACCAGTTCTGGACCAACAAGTTTTCCTTCACCAATGTCATCCCAACAGGTTGTTGTGCGACATATCTTTCTGTATAACACTTCATATGGTTCCATATGAATACTCAAATGGAAGGTATTGTTATAGTAAAATTATACAAGAGGTAAATATTGATCCCACATACCCTGAAAGTCAAGTGAGCGTGATCTCAACATGTCTTCTAAGGTTTGAATAGTTTGTTCTGATTTTCCTTCTATTTGAAGGTGGTAGGTAGTGCTCAAATGAAGTTCAGTTTCCAAGGCTTTCTGAAGAATTTTCTAGAATCTTGAAGTAAAACGGGGATCAATATCAGAAACAATCCATAACGGTACTCCATGAAGTCTCACAACTTCATCAATATATAGTCTTGCTAGACGTTCCAATGGTAGAACTTCTCTTATAGCAATAAAATGTGCTGACTTGGTAAGATGATCTATAATAACCCATATTTCATCATTCCTTCTAGGAGTCTTTGGTCGCCCCATGACAAAGTCCATCGTAATATTGTCCCATTTCCACTCCGGTATGGGAAGAGGTTGTAAGACTCCTCCAGGTTGTTGCCTTCCAACTTTCACTTGTTGACAAACCATACATCTTGACACAAAATCTGCATTCTCCCTCTTCATGTTGTCCGACCAAAAATGTTCCTTCAAGTCTCTATACATTTTGGTGCTCTCATGGTGTATAAAGAAATTGGAACTATGGGAATCATCCAACAATACACTTTTTAGATCAAGTATATTGAGATCACAAAGTCTCTTCCTGAATTTCAAAATTCCATATTCATACACAAAGTCTCTCAATCTCCCATCATTCACAGATTTAATCTTCTTTTGAAATAATTCATCATTTGTATGAGAACTCTCAATCCTTTCTAGAAAAGATGGTTTTGCAACCATTTGAAAAAGCATTGATGTTTCACCTTCCCTGGTTATTCCCATGTCCATCATCAGTAGATCCATAAAAATTGGATCCCTTTCAATTATCATATTGTTCAAAACTACAAGATATTTTCTTCTCAAAGCATCTTCCACCTTGTTTGCTCTCCCGAGGTGGTTGTGTATCATACAATCATAATCCTTGAGTAATTCAAGCCATCTACTTTTCCTCATGTTGAGTTCTTTTTTTGGGAAAATATACTTCAAACCCTTGTGATCAGTATAAATCCCACATTTTCAGCATAGAGGTAGTGCCTCCATATCGTCAAAGAAAAGATCACAGCTGCTAACTCGAGATCATGAGTAGGATAGTTTTGTTCATGAATTTTCAACTTTCATGATGCATAGGCAATAACCCTATCATTCTACATAAGGACACAACCATGTCCTTTTCGATGCATCACTATAAATAACAAAACATTCATTCCCCGATGGTAGAGTAAATTTAGGAGCATTGATTAATCTTCTCTTTAGTTCTTCGAAACATTATTTACACTCTTTTGTCCAAACAAATGTAACCCCTTTACCTGTGAGCATTGTTAATGGGTTATCCAACCAGGCAAAATTCTGGACGAAACGTCGATAATAACCTGCTAAACCAATAAAATTGCGTACCTCAGTTATACTCGTAGGCACTGTACATTCTTGGATTGCCTTGGTCTTACAAGGATCAACATAGATTCCATATTTAGATACAATATGGCCAAAAAATGAAATCTCCTGAAGCCAAAATTCACACTTGCTAAAATTCCCATATAATTCATGTCTTCTCAGAGTCTTCAATATAATGCACAAGTGATTTTCATGATCATTGTAGCTTTTGAAGTATACCAAGATATCATTAATAAATACCACTACAAATTCATCAAGATATTCCTTGAAAACTCTGTTCATTAGATCCATAAAAATAGAGGGTGCATTTGTCAATCCAAAAGGCATTATCGTAAAATCGTAATGTTGTACCTTATTCAAAATGATGTATTTGGAATGTCTTCCTTCATCACACACAACTGATGGTATCCAGATCGAAGGTCAATATTTGAAAAGTATTGAGCTCCATGTAGTTGGTCAAATAAATCATCAATGTGAGGAAGGGGATACTTGTTCTTTATTGTTATAGCATTGATCTCCCTGTAGTCGATACATAACCTCATAGATTCATCTTTCTTTTTAACAAAAAGATCAGGGGCACCCCATGGAGAAGAACAAGTGAGAATAAATCACTTATTACTCTATTCCTCTAGTTGTTTCTTTAGTTAAAATAATTTTACAGTGTCCATTCTATAATGGTTCTTCGATATAGGCCTTGATCCAGTAATTAAATCAATGGAAAACTCAACTTCTTTTTCTGGAGGATGTCCAAGTAAATCAACCATAAACACATCTATATATTCTTTCACAACAGGTACATCCTATATTTGAGCATTCCATTCCTCACCCATAGTCATTTCATTCTCTTCCTCCCCAATAATTGAATTTAGTAGAGCTGTTGGGGGTGGATCTAGATAAGAATTAGGTGGTGATGATTCTGCTCTAAATATAAGGTGTTCCTTATCATCATCATCATCAAAAATTGTAACCTCCTCCTTCTCACAATAAATCTTCGCATCATGGTCTGAAATCCAATCCATACCTGGGATTATATCAAACACAATCATAGGTATGACGATGAGATCAGCAGATAAAGAACATTTATATTCTCTAATGGGGTCTGATTCACAAAACATTGTTGCAATGATACTTCCCTTAGGAGTTTTAACTGACAACTCCCTTGTTAAATAAAATTGGAAATATCTAATTTTCTTAGAAAACTGGGATGATATGAAACAATGAGATGCTCCAGAATCAAATAATGCATTTGCTAATCTTGAGGAAACCATTAAATCACTGGCCACCACGTCTTTCAGAGCTTCAACCTCAGTAGTAGTGATACCATAAGCTTGGCCATGATCCCTTGGCCTTTTTTGATGTAAGTTCCTCTGACGCTTAAGACATTCCTTTGCATAATGTCCCATGTCCTTGAAATTGTAGCATTGGACATTGATAGCTTCCTTCTTCCCCTTGCAATCACGAGCTTGGTTCCCTTTTTCACCACACTTGTAATAGACTTCCATTCCTTTTAAGCATGTACCAGGGTGTTTATTCCCACATTTACTATAGGATTTATATTCAACTTTTCCCTTCTTCCCTTTATTTCCCTTCCTAGATTGATCAGAAGATCTATTATTTTCTTGCTTTGCTTTAAAGTCATATGACTTAGATAATTCTTTCTCTGTCTTGATAGCACATGAGACAATGTCTTCGTACGATGAAAAGGATTATGAGTCTAATGCTCGACCGAGAAATGGTTTTAATCATCAAAAATATAATCAATCATACTTCTTGGGTTACATATATAATCTCCAGCATACCTTTCTAACCTAGTAAAGTTAGCCCCATACTTTGCGATATTCTAGTCCTCGTTTTGTCTCAGACTCAAAAATTTTCATTCCATATCTGCTCGATGGTCACGAGGAAAGTATTTTTTATTAAAATAGATCTTTTAACTCCCTGCATTCCATATTTGATACTTCATCATCTTCCTTTGTGTTTTGAATCAAAGACCCCCATTGATCAGCATCTCTAGTGAGGTGGTAAACTGTCATGATAACTTTTTCCCTTTCACTACTCCCCAAATCCTGAAATATTTTCTCTAGGGAATTTATCCATTGCTTAGCTGCTAATGGATTTGTACTCCGATTGAACGTTGGGGGTTGTTTCCTCAAAAAGCGATCTAGCATTGGTCCTCCATGCTACGGATCGGGATTCTCCATATGGGTAAAGTTATTATTCATAACCTGAGTGAGTTGTCCAAGTATGGTGATTATCTGATCGGCACTAGTTACATCTCCATCTCCACTATAATTATCTTGAGCAAGAGGGAAATCCTTAAGTGGAGTGCGTGCATTGATACGGTTTCCATTTCTTCCACTAGGCGCCATTTCTAAACAATGGCACAAACTAGATCAGTTTATGAATCAAAATACATAATTCCATACTTATAAAACACTTAACATAATTTGAACTATTTATAGATATAATCCATAATCATAAAAGTGTTTTCTTTGAGGAAGTATATATTCATAAACCCATCATAATTATTTTTAATGAAAATGATAGTGATCCTTAGTATATCCCCCAGGAGTGTCGTAACCAAGAGTGCAGCAAGGCCCGTTGTCGTGCACCAGTTCCCGTTCGAGTCTATCACATAACGGTGTCTTCGGGTATTACCCCTAGGTACATCTATGCCAGAGCCGCTTCTACCAGCTCGTATCCAGACATGGAAGTATTTCTCAGAAAACTAACGAAATATCTACAATACAAAAATTCTAAGAAGTTCTTATATACTAATCCTCAATGTCCATCTTAGGTCTATGTTCTCTAATCATAGTTTATATAAATCTAGCATACAAGGTTTGTAGTAAAATTCCTCGGATACCAACTGTAACGCACTGACCCCAGTTACCCAGAGTCAGTGCATTATTACATAACATTGGCATGATCACAAGAAAGATGAAATCTCGAAAGACCGATTAGTTTAGCAGCATTGGAATAACTAGATACATTCATAATGTTTTACATTACATCATAAAAATGAAAACTACAAAAACATAGTCTCTATAGTCCACACTCTTATCCCCTCATACTATCCCTACAGGTCATTCATAATTTACTTCTTCACATCCTGGGAAAAATAAAACATAGAAAATGGGTGAGCTCAAATACCTAGTAAGGATTACAATATAGCGAAAGCTTTCATAAATTAGAATAATCATTTAAGGCAATGTATAACTAAAACAAATGCCTTTTAAACATTAACTTCATCATAGTATGGAAAAAATTAAATTAAATAATTCCATTTACTTATTCACATGGATATTCTACTAATCAAAAAATCAAATGGAATATCAATAACCACTTTCATAATGATGGAATGCACAATGCCAGACTATCATAGCCACATAGCCAAAGCCTCGTGCCAAGACTAAAAATAAATTTTTTTCAAGGCCTTGTGCCAAGATAGTAGTTTGTCTCATTAGTCCTACCGATGCATCGAGGAGCTATATCGGGCTCCACCCGTCACATATTAAGTCCAATGCATTCCCATATGAAAATGTTTAAACATAACATAATCATTTATATTAAAACTAGCACACGAAATGTAAATACTTCATCCATAAAACATGAATGGTATAAAAATAAAACATCCACAGTCAAACATATCAAAAAAATCATCAATACAATATAGAAGTTTTGTATCAACTTCAAATAAGCGTAAAATCAATCAAAAGATGTTGACATAGATAAAATCAACACTCTTTTTAAAGAAATATCTCTTTATATTTTGAAATCATTTAAGATTCAGATATTTATAAAATAAAACATTTTCTTTGAATATATTCTTATAAGCTTGTAATGGAAGCTTCGACAATTTTATAATGGCTGAAAATAGACACACCCGCCATATATGCTAAAAAACATTCTTACCTTAATTCTGTTGAAAAGGTTTAAAAGGACCTTTTTTGGAAAATAACAGAAGGGTTCTTTTATAAACAACTTATAAAAGTCAACAAGGGTATAAATGACTTAAACCCATATTCTAGTAAATAGTAAAAATGTTTAGAAATACATTTTTAGGAAACATGGATGTGGATGATAATGAAATCCCATTAGATTATTACGTATAAACAACCTCAGATAATGAATAGATTACGAAAGAAACCCTTACCTTGTACTTTTCCTTGGATGAGGGTAGGTTAACCTCATGTATAATGGTGAAATAATTTTTATTAAATTAAACAATAATCATATACATTAATATGATATCATATATGATCTTTTAATATTTATTTGTTAATAATATCTTAGTATTATCGTTGTTTCGGGTGTTAACTTACTCATTTTATTTTATATGTTTTATTACGTAAGCCGTGTTTGTTATGGGTAGGTTGTATCTTAATCATATCCAGAATGATATCAAGTCCTTAGATACTATTATTAATCATCAAATGAGAATTATACTTGAATGGATGCGATGGAGAATTAATCTCATCGCATTCGGGGAGACGGTAGTCCGTACGTACGCACGAGCGACAATATCATTCTTTTGATATTAAAATAATATATAATTATATGGTATATCATATATACAGAATCATTATCATGTTATATTTATTATTTACATGAATTATAAATCATTATTATACCCATCCAAATAATAATATATTGAATAACAATTACACCACGACGAGGAGACGGTAAGTCGTACGTACACACGTATGGTGACATGTCATTCAATGGATGGATAGAATACTGAATATGGTTGTACCATTTTTATAATAATATTACAGTGTATAGGAGATATTGGATTAATTATTTTAGAATGGGAATAACAATGAAAGAAGAAGTTGAAGAGGAAAGGAACTTGAAAGATGGTGGTGAAAACATTACGTCTTCTTCGGGTTCATCCTTTTTATTTGATCAAAAGGGCTCATTAGGATGGCTTTTTGACTAAAGGAAGGACTATAGGATGAAGTAAGGGAAGTTGAGAGAGTATTTTTGCAGAGTTTGGCTGAGCCAAATGGCTTTGATGGTGTGAATTAATGAGAAGGGGGAGTGCCCCTTAATAAGAGGGGTGAGGGGAACCTTTGGAAAAGCTTGAAATATTATTTTATAATAAATTCATATTCGGTTTCTAATAGCTCCAATGTGGATTATATAATGTTTAAGGTGTGTATGGGTCGAAAACCACTCAAACATTAGAATTTTGAAAGGTTTGGGTTGTTATATTAACCATATCTTTTTGTTTTAACTCTTAGTCAATTAGTTTGACACTTACCATGTCACTTTGTATTTTTATATTATAAAGTTAATAAGAATACTATATACCACCAAGAGTCCCCCAAGTGGTCGATTAATGATACACCTATGATGATATAAGTCTCTTGGCCGAAACTTAGATTTTTAGGAATTTAATATCAATTAATAATATAATATTTTTTTTAAAAAACTCTTTTATGTCAATTTTGACACTATTTGGAAAATTGATTTTTTTGAAAATCATAAAAGAATTATTACTTCAAAAAACGTTAATTAAATCAATACTAACATATCATATTAACCTGGAAAATTAGTGTAATTCATAAAACGTCTCAAATTATATTTATTTGGGTATTTATAATATCAATTATTTTAATTTTTCACTATTATGGTAATTACTGCATTATCATTGTGTCATAAATAAATTAAATAATTTAATGTCTAAAAATTATAAATAAAATTTCATTACGTAGGAAATCTTTTTATTTCTTAAATAAATATTTACAATCGAATATATCTTATGTGTAACCCTATATTAAAAATGTTTTAGTAAATAAATCTTGATTTTAACTCTTTTAACACTTCTTTGAATTAAATAATAATATATGTCCTAATCTAATCCAAGTGGACCTAAATGAAAATATTTTATTCCTAAGGTTGTTTTTGGTCGAGATACAGTTCCAATAGAATTAGGAAATGTGTTAGTGTAATATTAATATCATTTTTACACTTAATTACCATATTTATTTTAAATCATGGTAAATAAAAGTAAAAAGTTACTATTCACCAAAAAAAGTCATCTCATTGAACCTCATTTTACTCCTTGATATTAACCGTGTCTCTCAGATTTTCGAAATTCCACTCACAGAAGCGGTAAAATTATGTTTTATGAAAAATTTAGTTTTTTATCTATCACTTAGTGGTTTCACTATTCATAAAAAAATAACGTTTTTCAGAAAAAACCAAAAATTCACCCAAGGATAATTTCGATATTCTGAATCCAAAAATGAAGAACATTTTGAATAATAAAATTTATAAATTTAAAAAAGTGGGTATTACTATTCATAACGGCTAGTTTGATCGGTTGCGGTGTGTTAGAACTCGATGTTGCGTACGACACACGCTATTTCATTATTCAAAGAGATGCATACCGTAGAAGCTTGGGGTATTACAAATAATATCAAGAACACGATGATCTTTCATGATCAACGTAGCTTTGAAATTGTTTTCACTTTCAGGGAGGAAATGAATTGAATGACCTTAGAATTAAAGAATCTCAACATTCTCATTTGTCGAATGTTAATTTCAATTATAGGTAATATATACTTCAATCATCGGTGTTTTATTTATATATTTCACATTTCACTATAATGATGGTGTCTATATATATATTCAAATTAAGAATCAATATAACTATTTCTGATTCAATATTTGGAAATTATACTCATGATGATTCAACTATCTTCATGAAAATAAAATTAACCGTTTTCTCATTTGACAAATCATCCATCCCTTTTCATATATTCATCACTATAAATAATAAATCTTTCTTTGACCTAGTCTATATTTTGACCATGTACACTATAAAAACTCTTCTATAGTTCTTCAAATATTTCATCGCATTCTTTTTCCTAGATAAAATTACATTCATTTTAAGATAACCAGTTAGTGGATTAAAAAATTTTGTTATTTTTTTCTCACATTTATTTTATAATATCCAAAAAAATAGGATTCCATGAAAATCAGTTAGTATTAGAGAATGAGTAAAAACATATCTATCCTTTTTCTGAAAAGAATCTACTGAGATTCATTCACTAGTAAAAATGTATCCCCAGAATCAAAAATTTTCTAATTATATACAAAAATTTATAGAATGTATTAAAAAACATATTCTTCCTAATAATTTTTAATATAACCCACATTTGATCCCTATAATACTCCCAAATTTTGTTAATATATAAGAATATATTCAATATAGACCACCATAAAAGATTCATTTCAGTCTATAATTACTTCATTCATAAAATCCATAATATATGATGTTAATTATGAAAGAAAAATGAAATTAAAAATTGATAATATCCATATCTCATTCAGAAATTATTATTTTGGGTATCCTTATTTTCTCCCACAATTGATGATATCCCAATCTAAGGTCAAAATTGGAGAAGAATTTAACCCATTCATGTTAGTAGAATAATGTATCAAACTATTGGATTGGGTATTTTTTATTTAATATAAACCCATTAAAATCACTATAGTCAATGTATATAAGCATTGATCCATATATCATTTTCACAATGCAAACATGACCTCTCTAAGGAGGCAAACATGGTCAAATAATACCTTTTTCCATGACTTATTAGTGTTTCCACATTAATTCCCTTACACCACACATAAAATTATATATGACATAATTTATATAGGCTTTCAAATAGGTATATGTTAAATTGAGAACACTACCCACTGGTTGAGAAATGTCCTTCAATTTCAACATTTTAACACCGATTCTTCAAGACCGACAATAAAATTTGTCCATGTAGACATTTAATATCAGTTATATATTGAAAAGCCTTAAAATTATAATTTAATAGCTAGTTCTAGAAAAACTAATTATAAAAGTTGTCATGGAATAATTTTAAAATCCATTATTCAATGACGACTATTAAATTCTAATGTTTAATCTCTATTCAAGATAAAAATACATTAAAATTCCTCATAGAAGACTATAAACATCTATTTTTTAGAAAAATAAACATAATAATAAATATAAAAATAGCTTATTTAAAAATATGGCTTCTATAATTTTTAATATGATTTACTTCGTTTCCCATGGTTTTATTTTGCAAGTCTCATAGCTAAAAAAAACTTACAGATCAAAATAAAAGGACATTAAAATTTGAACTTCTATAAGAGAGCTCTAGAGAAACCAAAATTTCATCAACAATAATATTTGATTAGTGTCTTAATTTGAGCTACAAGACTAGTCAAATCAAATTTTTTTATATGAAATAAATCTATTTATACATTTTTAATTTTAAAATTAAATAAATGTCAAAAAAGACATTTATCATCACTTCTTGAAAGAAAACATCATTAAAAGAATTTTAAGAAGACTTTTAAGGTTATTTTTGGTGAACTAATTTTAAATTTTAGATTTTGACATCTGTTAATGAATAAAATACGATAAAAGTTATTTTTAGATCGTAAAAAATGTATACTTTAGAAATATTATTTTGAAACCCCATTACATGACGACTTTCAACATTAGATATATATTTACCCAACATTAGATGTAAAATTTAAAATTCATAGGATTGGGAAATAAATTTTATCATAATGTAAATTTTAAAATTTAAAATCTTTCATATAATTTAATAAAATATTAACTATTTTTTAACAATATATAAACCAATATTATTTGTCCCTCCACATTTTCAACATCTTCAATCCAATAATATTTTTAACATACCTTCCATCAACATTTTTAAATGGTATATATTCTAATCATTTAATATCACTATATTTTTTTCATCATCACTAAAAATCATGCTATTTTTTATTATACTTATGGACTATTCATATTATAAATATACAAAGATAAAATATCTCCATAAGATTTTCCGAACGAAGGTCAAACTTTATTTTTGATCACCGTTTTCATTTTCCAATGAGTTTTTACATAGAAAAGTGAAAAATAATTATATAAAACATATAGACTTAAAGGAAACGTCTAAAATAATTAAAATTCGGTCAAAATTTTATATTTATTAATTATTTTTCATTTGGTGTCAATAATTTTCAATTCATATTTCTCATGATTTATATAAAACAAGTTATACCTATAAAAACATAGAGAATTACATCTTCGCACTACCATAAATTTTTATTTGTAAGTACTTATTAGCTTCACAATTAGTAAAATAAATGTTTTTAAAGGGAAATTATAATTTTAAAACATTCATAACATTATTTGATGGAAAAAATAACATCGAAAGAGACTTTTAATGTTGGTTCCATATTAAATGATGTTAAATTCCGAATATTATGACATTTAATGTCCATTTTCCATGAACTAACATTAAAAGTAGTCTTCAATTTTTTTTTATAAAATAACAAACATTAAAATCCCTTGATTTGGTCATTTTCTACTACTTTTTAGAAAAACAAATTATGTTATAACCTTATAGAATTATAATTTCAATGTTGATTTTTGAAAACAATAGACGTTGAAAGGTCAATATTGTACAATTTGATGCTATTTTATAAAAATTGATGATTAATGTACCAAGTTTAACATAAGATTCTACAATTTCATTAAGAACCGATAATATATAATAAAAAATATCTTTTTTTAAATGTGTCCTCTCTTTATAAGGGGTCCTTATAACTAATTAAGAAATATATCAGTGTATTCTAGAATAACATTTTAATACAAAAGAATTATAAAATAGATTTCTTATCAATAGTGATCAATAATTTTATGAAAAGTAAATAATAAGTGGTTATTAGTAAGAATCAAGTTGGTATATCTCTCCTTTGAATAAAACTATAGGTTGTATCTTCAAGATAAAAAACACTTTTACCATGTATTCTATCAAGTTCTAATGTTGAAATGATCAGTATTTTGATTGATATATTTCCCCAACATTGTTGATTGGGAAACCCTTATATATATGATGATTGAGTAGTTACTCTTGGACTCTTAATTGAAAACTCTACCATTATCAATATTGGTATTATCTTGAAGTTCTTTTCAAACATGAATGAAATAAAATAATTTATAGAATATGAGTAAAAAATATTTTCTAAGAATTAGTTTATGGTGAGTTTTACACCAACAATATCATTGGAATCCATGACTCAGCTGTTGTTATTGAAAAATAATAACTGTGATCCAATGACATCTTCTATGATTATTGATAGTTTCGCTGGATTGTCTTCATATTTGGACATTGATTAGAAAAACATCCATTCAAGCCACACTCGAATAATTTCATGATAGTCTGGGCTTGCACCATCTTAAATTTTTTATTGTTGTTTATATGCTTAGCCTTAAAATTCAGTTATCATTTTTGAGATATATATTTATCTCCACTAAACATGTATCACCTTGTAGAACATTCTCCAAATATGTCTTCTCACATTTCTTTCAAATGTTATTTTTTACATTCTTCTCGTAACTATTTTTTACAAAAAAATCACATATCATACTATTCTTATTATTCAATCCATGAGTCTATTGGGAATATCATAACCCCATTTCCACATTTAGAGATCATTTTACTGTATGTTTGTAACTCCCATTTTTTCATATTTCTAATGATTTAGGAAAATGTTGTTCTAGTTTTCAAATGAATCATCCAATCTACAAATTCTAATCGATGAATATTCATGAAACATATCATTTATGACTTGTAAATTTCATTTCAAAATTCCCCATTAACTCATTTTATATTTTTTTCAATAAAAATAATGACCTCTAAATATTATTTTCAAGAATTATTATTAGAATTCTACCCATTCCATTGCATCCACCTAATCACTTAGGTTTGTGTTATTGATCTAGGTCCGCCTCTAATTATATTTTTCCTCTAATATAAATAATTCCAATATAAATTTATTTTAGTAAGAACATAGGAGAATAAAATATTAAAAGATTAATTATCTATTATTTAGTGGTCAGTCGATCAAAGGATCGATTAAATGTTGATGTCTATTAGTGGAAGATGAATTTAAATACTAGTAATTCATTACATGGTGAATATAGATTGTCCATATAGTTTTGGTTTGTCATAATTACCTAGATTAAAAGATTCATTATAATCATGAAAATTTATACTGTAGATTAGATAACATTATAAAGATCCTTGTTGCAATATCCTTTACTTACATTATTTACATGAGTCTGTCAATTTACATCCTTCATTATAAAAGTATAAAAATGGTGTGAAAAAAATACAGGAAATTGATGTTATAATAATAAACTTGTACAAACATTTTGAAAAAACCCATTGATATATGTAACTTATAGAGATCTTATCCATTTTCTGGAAAAACTATTACAATAGCAACCATGGAGAGTTACTATACTCTTGGATTAGTCCCAAATGATTATTAAAAGGTCCTCATAGAGGCTCTATACCAATAGTTTTAGAAAAACCATTGGTATTAGTCCACCCTATACCCATTGTTTATTATAAAATGTAGGCATATGTCCCAAAAATCATGGTAACTATACTATCGATTCTCAAAATAGGTTTCATAGACCTATATAAATAGATTTGAGAATAAAAAGTATATGCACACATGTATTTATGGATTTTTTTAAAAAATAAAATTAAATACAGAAAATGTAAATGTTCATGTAAATATGAATATATATATTTACCAAATAATGTTTTAAATGTTCATCTTAGCTTATTTGTTAGGTTGTTGGAATTTAAATGGGAGGTTCTATGATCAAAACCATGTATTATTTTTTTATTACATTACCTATACTAAATATTTTTTAAAATTGTTCGTATTTGTTTTTTATGTGTCCTATATCAACGTGTTTCAAAACTATCAGTACAGGTCTATACTGACATTTTTTTCAAAACCATTAGCATATTTATATACCAACACATGAGTATTCAACTCCACTCCAAACAATGTGTATAGAATATACAAACTATTTGGATAATTATACAATCATTTCCATCTATTTGTATAAGGTTTTTTTTCTAGTTGTGAAAATGTTTACTATTTGGAATACATTATTTTTAAGAGGATTTAATATCATAAAACAGTAATATTGAATGATATTATTCTTTAATATCCTCTAATAATAATTTAATTTCCTATATATCATTCATAATGATTCATCAAAATCATGTGATTATTAATATATATCCACCAGAGTGTCAAAGAAGGTGTGAAGAAATGCCTCACTATAATTCACTTTTTTATGATTGAGTTTACTCCCAATATAACATATTTGGGGTTGTTACATCTTAGAACCACAATACTAGAGCAACATCCACTTGTATTATCTCAATAGGTATATCATTACATAGAAACCACGATACTTATACTTAAACTATTTTTTTTATTTTCTCACAATTAGACATATCCCCATGGTACATAATTATGTATCTATAGTTATAATTTATAAATGTAAATAAACATATATTTGATACCAACTATGGAATCCAAAAACATTACAAAATTAAATATCTAATAAAAATTAAAAAATTTAATCATACAGAGGATATTTTGTGCTATAGTTTCATTGAAATGTTTAATATAATAGATGGAAATATAAAATTTCATCAAATACACTTGAAACAATTCTTTATATATTCATCCTAATTTTCATTTACTACATATTTTTTGGGACATACAATGAAATGGGTGAGCATAAATCTCATAAATGGAGCAACAATGAAATATATAGAATGCGATCATGATGGAAAGCAATATGGAATGGTCATTATAACATAAAGAATTTCCTAATAAAATGATAATGAACTGTAATATGTAAATGTTTCTACAATATCAAAATTTTAAATTCATAAAATTATCACCATTATTTATCAAAAAGGTTCCATAAAACATAAAAACAATGTTTACATACCATGTCATAGTAAGACATATCATTTTTATTGATTAATTAATTACCCACTATATTAGAGCATTATAATGGTGCAACCTTCATTTAAGTAAATTAATTTGTTCCACCTTTTAATCCCACTAAATTTATATTGGAATATATAAAAGGGAATAATTACTTGAAGAATGTGTAATTTGTTCTCTAAAAATAAAATAAAGAAATGGTGTCCAGAACAGAGAGACATCGTAACCTAAAAAAACATGATTGTATTACATTCATAATATTATGTTAAATGGTCATGTGAAATGCATGATTTTATTGAGATCACGAAAATCCCAGGGGAAAATCCTCCATGTCTTGCTGAAAGTTTTAAAGAGACTCACTAATCATGCAGAGGCTTCAAAAATGGTCATCAGAGTGACATGAATTTTCAACCTTCCAGTACTTGAAAAATTTCCAAAATACTTATAAAATATTGGATAAAAATATGAAAATAATGAAAAATTTTGAGTTAATTATTATTCTTGTGATTTACTTATACAGTCTACAAGATCTCATAATGTGATTACTATCTTGATAACCATTTCATGAAAGATCATTTTATCTTGCCAAATTGATCATATGAAGTGTCTCAATCATTTCCATTCAATATTCCGTTAAACCATTTGTTCCATATACAGAATGTTGGGTGTCAATTTCAATGATATTGCATCATCATAAGGACCGTTATTGTCCATGTAACACAACATAGGTAATGATACTGATTGTCTTTGAAAAAACATATATGACATCACAAGATCTTAAATCCTTGTAAAGTAATGTTGGAATTAAATAGGGAAGTGAAAGGAGATTATTGAGTGAGTATGATACAATAATCTTTCAGAAATAATAGTTATACGCCCCATATTATCACTTTTGATTGCAAGAATACCCCCTTGATAGGATAACATAATCCTGTGAGGCCCCTTTAACAATCCACCTTAGTATCATGGGTAACCCTATATGAGTCTTCTTTGAACCCATTAAAATTATTCTAAAGGTATCCTGATCTCATGAAGACTCTTTGAAAAGGAGAACTAACATCATAAAATATACATGATATTTCCACACGGTTAGTTGAAATCCCATCAATTGGATGAATTAAAATAATGTAACTATTGGTGAGACATTCTTATGGCCACTAAAAATCATGTGACACCCCCCTCGGATGACCTATAATAGGTTATCATAATCTGTGTGATACCCAGATTATTCCTCTAACTCCATGTCATAGTATAAAGACACATGCTTTGAAAGGTGGGGAATAACCATTCTATAAAATAATATGTTCCCTCCCCCTCAGCACAAATAATGAATCAAAAAACAATACCACATGATTGTTCAGTTGAGGACTTCATAGAGTTTTTTCTCATGGGATCACAAATTTATTTCAACAGGTAAAGTCTATAAAATGGCATAAATGATCAAACATCAAGCAAAAACACTACACATGTTATATATATTTATCACATGAAGTACATTAAGAATTTTAGTTGAATTATACAATGCAGGTACCCCATGTTGGATGGGTCATGAGAAAAAAACATTGGAAAAACATAAATAACATATGAAATAATTGAATAAATGAATGACTATGAAGATGGGAGGCTTATGTGAAGATAGATTCATTAATCTTCACATGCTTTTCATGACTCATTAAGTTCATTAGATAACACCATGATACGTTACCTAATCCATAATAAATTCCCAGACATACTATTTGGATCATGTGATTCCCCTTGTAAAATCTATTAAATTCATATGATTCCCCCCCAAGCAGTAAAAAAAATATTACAAAGTTTATAATGATTCAAATTGAAAGATTGAAATGACCTCTAGACATGTGTTCCTTGATATGCAGTGGAATTAGGTTATGCCAGCTTGGTTTCAGGATGACACTGGGACATGTAAGCCTTGTCGTGAGATGATATTAAGAAAATTAATCCATATCACATGATTTCCTCTAAAAAAACATACCAGATCGTGCAAGGTCTTTTGGATATGTCAGCCAGATCATTTGATTCCCTCCTAAAATGTCATCCTTGATCATGTAGTGTCTTTTAGAGATTTCATCAATGACTATACAAAACACTCTATATGTGTCATTCTTGGACATTATATGACCTTTAAATAATCCATAGAGGCCATTCAATGTCATCATGAAATTTAATTTAGGTTATCTGATTCTCTTCAAAAGATTCAACTAGATCATGAAATTATCTTCAGGAATGTTTGTTAGACCACCAAGAAATGGCCCAACATCCTTGGAAATATTAGGCAAATAATCAGCCTTTTTCCAGGAGACATAACTAGACATGATAAACATGTCCAGAGGATATTAATGGGAATCATCACTGTGTAATGTCCAACATACTGAGCTATGAGAAATCTAAATCCTACTAAGACCATGACACATTTTAGGACTTAAAAATGAAAATGTAGAAATATGCATCCACATCATTGTATTCACAACCATGACTTTGACATTCCAACCATCAGGATCCAATATCTCGCATTGGATGACAATTATGCCTCATATACCAATAGATTATAAAGGAACCAAGACTAGAATAGATATGATTCCAACAATATCTATGATATTTATAATCGGTTCCAAAGGATGATGTTTAATATTAATCATCCTAATGGATTTCACAGCACATAAGTCCCCCATCCAGATAAAGTGAGACTAATTACCTTCCATCCCGTATTTCTCACATTGAGCATGAATCACGTGGTGTTAGGGATTTGTAATGGTCAAATTATTCACAATATAAGTATCTACCATACAGGGAAACCATAGTGTGTAATCCCTAACTAGAGGAATGATATGTAAACCCTTCATTCATGGGAATCACCCTCAGGGTATGTCCCAATTGCATCACTGATCTATAATGTATATGATTCCTTATTTAAACATGATACATAGGATGTCTCCTTGAGGATCGAGATCAATTTCCCGATTCCCTTGTTCCCACACAGATGTTCATTTCTCATCTTGTATAATTATAGTGGTTCAAAAAACCATGTGGGTTTTGATTCCATCTATGTCTAGGATAGCTATGAAACATCAAAAAGGTTCAATTCCCTCAATAGAATAATAATCACATCCATGGATGGTAGAAAATTCCAATATACCTAGTTATATGGAATCGATATAAATGTTATTTACCACAAATGAGAAATGAATGATGAATGTTGGATATATACAGATAGACTCATTAATTTAACTCCTTTTATACATTGAAGGAATTCAATACATGTTCATTTTTTGGGTAATCAATCCAATATCATAAATAAAACTACATTCTCGATCATATATTAAATATATAAGAGAATCAAAGAGAAGGAAACAATCCCCCCCAAAGTGTGTGATGATAATGACCTCCCATTCCATTGAACAATGTGTGTGCCTATGTGTCATTGGTTATATAGACCCAATTGAAAAAATTACATTGGAACGTTGGTCTGTACTCATTAATGGATGTGGAAACTATTGGGAGTTTCAATTGACGATAACATGAATATTAAATCTGATAGTAATGATTGCACATACATTAATCCCACAAAAATAAAACTGCTGGACCAATTTTTTCCATCTATATTAGTGATTATACCTATCTATTCTAATGAAAAAAATGATAATCTTAACCTAAATCTATCTTATAAAACAATGATTAGTTTCCCATAAATTAGTACATTGTTTGTATATATTATGAAAAAATGAAGGGAACATGCCATGATTAATTGAAATGATATAAATGATTGTTTGATCTTCTGTATCTAGGGTTCACATTAATTATGCCCATCCTCGCAGTGAAAATTACACAAGAGAAGAATGGTCATAATAGAAATTAGAATGTACAATTTTTGTACCCATGAATATCTGATTGAGAAACAATCATTCATATGGTGGTGCAAATATTAGTGGACTTATTCATTACTCTATATGTTACCCCAGATACCACTCCCACAAACAACAACGGACTATATATCATTTCCTCATATATATACCATTCTTGAAAATTATCTAATGGTTGCAATCCCCAAAGGAAGTAGAATTACCTCACCTACACAAAACCTATTGCATCTATTGTTGAATGCATTTGTATCAGAACAACATAAAAATGGTACAATCCCAAACCTTGAGTATACCCAAAAGGTTATCAAAATACTGAAATTGTTTTGTCTACACCAACAAATGAAAGTAATAATAATGCCATCATCCCCCATTTCCAAAACTGACCACTTAAGTGTCTTCACCTCAGTGAAATGAAATCACCCACTTTATTATCAAATGAAGTTTGATCAATGAGACAAATGTGTATCCCTTTTGGTTTAGGATATTCCAAGGAGGGTACCCGTCAACTTCCATCACTAGCCCCACTCCACCAATTCCCCTCAGTGACCCCATTGAGGGGACCAACAGACATGTTTCCACATCTTACATCAATGAATAATTAATAAGGAATATACATCAGGATTAGAAATATATGGATATATGAGAGTGATCTCATTTATTACTATTGATAAAAAATCCATGCAGCATATTCTGACCATATCCTGTAAGTAGGATCATATCCACAACCACATGGAGAAAGTTCAAAGGTATATTGAATGAAAAGGCAAGGGTGAGTCCCATATCAATACCCACATGCAAGAATCCCATCATTATATTATGATAGAAAATGGTGAATATAAGTGGTCTCATATTCACACATCAATTAAAGGCGTATTCTAATAAATAATGTAGTCATAAAATGGTCATGCTTACATTGATGCAGAAACATTGTTAAAAGTGATCTATATATTAGAAACTGTACAGTAACTCCACCGATATATTCCTAATCGTGTACAAATATTGGGAAATACACATATTCAAATCCCAACAACACACACAAATCAACACTCTAATCGGCATGAACAAATGTTTTCTCTACAGAAATATAAAAACCATGCTCCCATCAATGAGGATTATATATATACTGTAGAAAATGATGAGGCGTCGGACGAGGCTCATATTCCCATTTAAACATAGGATCACCAAGTAATAGTGAAACATTCCTTGGGATTGGTACATATTCATTTAAAAAGAACATGGAATACTAAAAGGTCTCAAGATCAGGATTATATCCCCATTCTAATCAGGTCTCACCAAGAGAGAGTTGCATATTCCTCAGTATAGGATCTTGTTAATAACATAAAATACCATCGATATACTCTTGAGAATCAATATTGGTCATGAATTTTTATGCTAACTGTTTACCACCAATTGAGAGTGGAACACACTTCCTGGTAGGATCACATTAATTTTAGTGAGTTATATTTCACATTCCAGTAGATCAAGGAAGCCAAGATCATATCTCTACTTCTTCCAATGAAATAGTTTAACAGAATCATTCTATTTCTATAAAAGGGGATACACATATCCATTATCCCTTCAGAATTTCTTTTAGAAATTTTTGTGGGGGAATTCCTATTATAATCAGTCACAAATCCCCAAATTAGCCATGGATGATTAGAAATTTTTTGGAAACCACCAATGGAAATGATCATATTATCAACAATAATATAGATGATAAATGACATATTTTAAATAATAATCGTCATCATGATTATACCCCCACTACACTAGATTGTAATCAATATATTTTCATATCCTTCATTGAGTAGTCTCATATTTCTCAATAATTCTACAATGTAGGTTATAATATTTTTTCCATGACACAAAATCAGGCTTTTATCCCTAAACTACTCAATGATAGTGTGCATGAGGTTGTTTAAGAAACATCCTCATCACCCCAAGTGTTCTCCCACCCCTCAATCCATGAATTGATAAATCATAACCATCTTAGTCATCCTCATGGTAGTGTGGATATGGATTACATAGACACAACTCCTAACATCAATCATGGGAAACCTCCCATTGATGATATCACCAATAGACAAAGAAGTTGTCCATTTAACCAGACACATTTGTACATATGGATTCTCAATACGTATAATCATTCATGTAGAGTGGTGCTCAAACCATTGGTGTCAACTGTAAATATTTCCCCATAAAATTCTAGAAACCTTTAACCGAGGTCAATAGGTACCCCCAAGAAGAAATTCATGAGGTATATATATGTTAAATCCTGAGAGTTTGATGAAGAGGAAGTAATTTTTAGAATATAAAGAGAGTTTTCCAAAATAAACTCCACACAATATTCTTTCCCATCACCACTTCTAACAATGGGATCCCAGATGAGGTATAAAATGAATTCATGCATTATTTATGAAAAAATATGTGGGATCCTCATTAGTAATTGATGTATGTACATCTATATTATATGGGGCATGAGTATCACCTATAAATAATCAATAAGAACATTTTTTAGGTGGACATGAGAACCTTTTTTTCATCCTAAAACAAATGAATAGATGAGTTTAAAAAAATAGTGCTAGAGTTTTTATCCAGGTCATGGGAACTCTCTGTTGATTGATTTCCAATGAATAGACAAATGTATGTATCAAAGGATGTGTTGAATAGGATCAGTTCACTCCATTATTACCCTATAATTATAGGCGCCACTAGATAATAATTTCAGAAATGTCATGTTCTCTAGAAAAATCTGGGGAAAAAGTAGCATGCAATCCCATTGGCCACTGAACATGAATTCCCCCACTGAAAACGATGTTAAGAAATCATGAAAATAGGGATAGATAAACAAATGGGTCATTGGAAATGACCTCAGAAAAAAATGGAACACATTTTAGACATGATTTCATTATTTTTGGTAAACCAAAAAACTTCTAATAAAAAATTACATCCTTCAAGGGTGTCTATTGGACCCACCTCACACACGATCACAAATACTCCCTATCAAATAGGAAATAATAAATGTTTTCATAGTGTCCATCTAAGAGTGGACCAAGACCACATGTATGGAGGAATATTTACAAATTCCTCCACCCCTTGATTCATCAATCCTTTATAGTAATGAATATGTAATGTTATTTGCTTCAAACTGACACCAACACTTATTCTTGCCGAAATTTTTATCTAAGTCTCCATTAATAGGCTCATAATACCCTAAATGGGTCTTAGATAAATCTGTGTCAAATCATGATCAATCCCATCTCAAATAGATGTGACATTTATATCTCAATTCCCATACCCTGAGTCATCAAATCAAGGACCTGAATCATCATAACCTCAACCATTGGATCAAAAATCCCCTGGAAGCCCTAGATAATACTCATCCCATAGGGAATGAGGGATTTCCGACCTCATCATCACCATAGATTGAATCATTATCCACCAGTTTATGAGGTAAATATCAATGGATGACATCCATTATGTCCCCACTACCATAAGAAAACCCTCGTATATTTTGTTCCTATTCATAATATAAGAAAAAAACCTCCCTCAAGGACACCATTCATAGGCCATGATGGGAGGAACGTATGATGAATGTACCCAAACCCTGCTAGGGTTACAAGAAAAAATTGATTAATATGTAAAAGGGATCATGAAACAAAACAAATACAAGTAGTATATAATTTATAATTTTTATTGAGAGTAATTTGACGTCCACCATTTCCTGATATACCAATATGAATTTCATCACCATCAACAAATAAGATAATGTGGATCATGGCACACATTTTGAGGGATGCAATAAAAAAATACAAATAATGAGGATGGTGATTTGAATTCACCAACTAAGGATGCACATATCCAAACAAGAGGATAATACCAAACATGGAACCTCCAAATATTGGGTATCCAACACTATGGTGGAACACTACAACAGATAATTGTAATGATGTGTTCATATAAAAATCATCACCCTAAAGGTCTAAAATTTCATCCATGGAGGTACAAAGGGTACAATATAATAATGAGATATGAAATCATAGAAAATGTTATGAGGGGTCACTATATTGAATCATTAATAATGAGTTTATTCCATGGGCAGAGGTGATTGACCCTTCTTCCACATATGAGGAAAGAACATATTTTCCATTAAGAGTGGCATTTGAGCATCAAAACGGCTTCGAATCTAGTGATCTGGTCAACATCAATGGGGATTTTGAAGATGATCATGACGTCCCTCTATTAAAATTATAGCATCTCCATTTCTAGGGTATTCATATAGTTATATCATGGATCGTGAATCTGTGGGAAATGAAAATGGGGCCCCCTCATCAAACACCACTCATTTCCTGTAGATAGTAGGCAGATCATGAAATAGTGCCTTCAAAAATAATAAATTCCATTGATTCCTTGGGTACATGAATGTAATATATTAATGGGAGAAGCCCATATTTGTAGCCTGAGGATAAGACATATCCTAAATGGGTGGATGTCAAATTTCCCCCACCCAACTTTGTAAATCCTTGATTCTCATCCTATTTTGGTACATGAGACCACAAAAAATATCACACGCATATCATAACCTAATTCTTCTCACGGATTGGCCGTTGAGATCAACATGAGGATACAAATATGAGGTGTTTTATATAGACTCAAACAGGGAAATGTTTTTTGGGGTTTAGGAGTCTTCCAACTGGGTCTATTCTAGGATGGGAAGTTCTTCTTCATTTGTTACATTATTAGTTAAGATCTAAAATGAGGAATATGATAATTTTGTACATAATGAACTAAATCGATCATGAAAATGGGAGGGTGTATGACTTCATATCTAGGTGGATTGGGACTAAAAATTCACTTGTAATACCTCTCTTAGTGGAGAAATTTCCAGAGATATTTTTTTTTGAAATTCCATGATATTAGCATGAAACAATGTTGTTACTGATAAAGTATCTAAAAAGATTCCTTATATTTATATAAAATGAACAATTTCAAGAATATTCCAATCAGAGGAATCGAGCTATGTTCAAACTATTTCTTTCATCATAGGTGAGGATTGATAAGGCACAAACTACTAATGTTACAGTCAATCCTCTGGAAATGCCTATTGAAACACCTATGAATGTCTCGGGCTACCAAGTGCATCGTCTAGTGAATCAATAACAACAAAAAATCCCAAGACAAGATGCCAAAAAAAGAGATTAGGGTATTGAAGGATTAATGAAATGAGTGAATAAAACATCCTACATTTGAAATAATAACATCCCTAGTTGTATCCTTACATCTTAGGATAATAATATACTCATTATTCCACAACCCATGAACAAAATGATGTCAACCTCACTGACCATCTCAACTACACCCCTTCTAGAAAATGATATGTCATAAAATCTTGGATTTATTCATCTTCAATGATTTCCAAAAAAAGGATGATCAATTCATGTAAGGTTAAGGTGGAGAAGTTTATATCATAGGTGAATTTTCTAATATTTTTATAATATAAGGAAGAGTGTGACTGGAAAACCTTTCACCTAGGTGTGGTCAGATGTTTGAGAACTGGGAGAATCAAAGGACACTAGACTGATCTTATGACATAATGAGAATATATCTTCAAAGAACCATAATATATTATTATCAATGGGTGAAATTAGACATTACCTAGATGGTGAATATAACCATCAGATAGAGGAAAAAATAGATGTTAAAGAGTTATATTCTTCTCAGTTGTAAGCTCAATCTCTTGTAAATTCCGTCTCTGCAATATTTGAAGCATGGGAACTGCCCCTGCAAACAAAACCATCATCGGATTATGAGATAATATGTGGTTCTATCAAATCAATAAAATAGGAAGGCCCCTTCTCAGTTGAGAGATATTCCCCCAAGTATGAGTTAATTGTACCAAAATAGGGAGTCAATGGTCGAAGGCGTAAGAGATGAGGATATATGGGAAAATATTGGTGTGGTCTGAACCAATATTTCAAACACCTCTTTTATGAGGTAATATATGTAGATGATACTTTTGTTTAAGCTCCCAAAAAAGTTTATTATTAACATAGATGTTCAATAGATCCTTACATTGGTCACCGCATCCGATTTATCTTACCCCACCATCTGGAAGGGGGTTAATTATATGATCATCCCAAAAAATGAATAAGGCCAGTTAAACCTATGAAACTAGTAATAGATGATCCCTCAAAGTCTTCACAAATACTAGGATCCTCTACCTCAAATTCCTCAGTTCCAACAATACATAATATGGTGAATACCCACTATGGGATCAGTCAAACTTTGTTAATTTTTTTTGAAATTCTGAAACACTTTTATATTTTCGTAATTATGATCTCAATCCTGGTTGAGATATATCTTTCAAAAGAACTCATACATGCACTCATCAAACCCATATTTAGCCCACAAGAAATCATGAAAAAGATGATATAGTTGAGGTTTATCTAGTGGAGACAATTCCATCATAATTCCACCTCTCCATCTCATTCATAGAGTTGGATAATGAAGAGGTCATACAAATATAGATTAGACACCAATATGCTTCAATATGACAAGAATTATATAGTCATATGAAGGACCCTTATTTGATTTGGTTTTTGGATCAACGTCATATCTATTCAGAACCATTGACATTTGGGATAATGCATAAGAGATTTATCTCCCAATAATTAGACAAGTCAAGGGTATAATAAGAGGGGGAAAATATATATCAGGATGATCAAGCATAAGACTATGTTTGGGGATCTCACATAAAAAATTGATTTCATAGAAATATAACTAGAAACCACATATAATTTCGTGATTCAAAGACCATGGCTCTATATATATATGGCTTTACAATCAACATTTCATAAATGCTTGAAATACCCCATCAATGGGAATGTTTGTGCAAATTAGGGTTTCATCACGCTCATTGAGTCTTGTGAGGACACATATGATGAGGCGTGATTGAATAAAAATTATGGATAAGAACTAATAGTGGATGGAACCATTGATGTTGTATCCTATAATGTATTAGGGTCCGCACATGCGAACCCATAGAGTATTCTTGAGATTTATTATTTGATTCCTGTAAATAATATTGAGGTAGTAAACTTAATCCTAGATGTACATGATACTAGTTTCCTTAGACATAGTTTAAAATAAAATTTTCGTTGAAATATCATCGCAATGAATATAGTAGTAGGGGTGATAATATCTCTTCCCATGGTCTATCTTATCTCGACAAATATAGATATGTCCTAACTTTTTTTACCTATTATGAAAATGTCTCCACAGACATAGTGGTGGATGAATAAAATTTTATCCTCAAGAATTCCCCTCCTACATTTTAGGAAGGAATCTCCACCATGAATAATGAGCTCAGGATGATAAATTAGGGAACAAAATAATACCGAAAGCCTAAACATATTAGTGCATCAATTCCCCTCTAGTACTTGGAGGTGTATATTTCACTTATAATGTAACATCAATATGTGTTCCCTTGTAATTATACTTTAATTCCCAGACTGAATATAAATGTGCCTACACACCATCATAGCTTACACAATGATCATTGTTCATTGAAATAGGAATCTATATTGATTCACCCCTCTCATTATAATAATGTTGAATATAAAGTAGAATAATTTATCCTTGGAAATTTTTTCCATCAAGTGAAATACAAAAGATGTCTTGATAACGTCATCCCCATCATGAAAAAGATTTGACATGATAGGGTTCAAATCATTTTTAGAGATGTAAATAAAAACATAGAAATGGAAGACTTATGATTGATGATAACATAAATTTTTATAAAGGAAAATTTTGTCTTCCACTCCCTCTCCTCTATGGATTGGAACTCACAGAATAATCAGGTACAAATTTCCCCTAAGAATGAGGAAAAAAATACCTTTATATAACCCCTTTAGATATTCTACTATCAGTTCATACCCATATAAATTAATGAATTATGCAGTTAATAATAAACACTCTATGCTTTATATCATGAATCCCTTCTTGGGAAGAATAATCGAATGTTACATAGATGTCCTGCTTGTCTAATCCTGATAGTGGAGTGATCACGTAATGGATCACCTAAAAGTCTATGAAAAATTGCGACATCACATTATAAAGATGAATCAAATTAAAATCACATCTAATGTTACATTCAAAAATATCCTTGTATTTTTGGGTATGTCAACTAGTTATTGGGTCAACCCAGAAGAGAATAGAGAAATCATGGAGATTGAACCCCATCCAGAATCTCAAATAACTAATGGGATCCAATGGAACCTCGCATAAATTCATAATTGCAATGCCCTACTATCTTGAAAATCTATCCCTTTCAATGATATAATGTTGAATGGAATTTTCATCCAATCAGATAAAGACATAAAACAATCCATAAAGTGTCTATTGTAGTACCTTCAACACCCAACATTCTTGATGCTACTATTTCCAAGAATTCAACTCATCAATTACATATCCACCATGGAACAAAAACTTGGTGATATTATTGCACAGAATAATGATATGGGGAATTATAATAGACTCTACTGCCTTAAACTAACAATGATGGGATTCGATACCGAAAAATATGATGTTGAGAATAACTGTCACATTCATCGTTATAGGGAAAATTGGAGGCATTACATACAGTACCATAGAGTCTTCTTGGTCTCTCATATTGATCCTCTCTAATACATCCCTAGTCGACCTATGATGAACAATTTTATGGCATGATAATAGGTTATTTTGCAATAGTATGACATCTATTTCATGTCATGAAGTCAGTGAAAGGGAAGGCCATGTATGATTTCCTCATTGTGAATCCTACCCCAAAAGATACATGAGTGGATACAAAACATCCATATGAAAATATTTTCTATTACATGACAGTACCTTGACCTGAGAGAGGTATTTCGATGGTGCAACCCAAATTCGTATTTACAAAAAGGATGGAAACCCAAATCTCAATCCTATTGTATTATGGAATGTATTTGTTTATATTGACAGGTATATTGTCATATCTCTTTCTCACTATATGAAGGATACGAAATAAATGATTCCAAATACCAATCCCTCATTACTAGATATGAAATGGACCTAAAACTAATAATAACCTTCTTAAATATCAATGGGGGATTCATAGTATGTAATAAATTAAATAAACACTTAATGCACTTTCAACAAAAAACCATTGGTCCCTCTCATATGTAATGTCAGAGGACTGATAGCATAATTCCTTTTTGAACCCATATCTTATCAGGTCCATCGATCATAGAATGATCATGCCGGAGCATTGGATATTGAATCTATAATCCTAGATGACCCTAATATGGTATATTAAATCTTTTGTATCATGAAAAAATAAAATTCACATTGTCTACAGTTTTTTTCATGGAAGAAATAAATCAAATAAAAACTACCATAGAATGACACACCCCTATGTTTCATAGTATGCTATCTCTCTAAAATAATTTAATAGCTTGCACCTCACACAATACTGAGTTCGAGCACACAGCGTCATATCAAACTATCTGTTCAAAAACATTTATGAATAGTATTAACTGAATTTTAAATTTTATATATTCTATATAATTTTATCATCCATATTATGTGTTTCTTAGACATAATATAAGAACAAATTCATTTTTTAGGTAAGGGATGATTTTTTTAAAAAATGCTATTTTACCACCTTTTAAGGTAAATACATTTATAAATCCAATATTTGACACTTTTATATATTCAACATGACAAAATAAACATATGATTTAGAATCAGGAACTAAAAATTTTGTTCAATTAATTTTTTGGTGTTTTTCTTATAAATTTCATATTTGGGTGAATAGTGAAAAATACTAAATTTTAATTGAATACAACTTTTTTAATATAAATAATTTATAGTGTTAAATTTTACATTTGAATGGTTTGGATGTATAATTATACTATATTTTTAGAATTTAATCCAAAGTTGGTCATTCAAAATAATTTCACTATGAAATTATACATAAAAAATTGTCAATCTTATAACAGTTATTGTTTTTTAAAAACAGGTAATTTGTTTTGAAAATGGGAATTAATTTTAAATTAATTAATTCAACTTCTATGTTTTTAATTTTTTAAAACAGAACTGATTTTTGAATTCAGAGTATCAAATATAGATTAATCTGAATTTTTTTATTTTTCTGAAAACCATAAAATTTTGATGAATAATAAAACCACATAGTAGTGGTTTAAAAAACTAACTTTATAATTTTAATGAAATTTTACCACTTATGTGAATTTATTTTTGAAAATATGACATACATGTTTTTTATTAGTATGTAATCTATTTTTCAATAAGATGAAAATAAGTTTTGGTGAATAGTAACTTTTGACTTTTGTTTACCGCGGTTAAATGTAAAAAGTGCAATTCAAGGTAAAATGAATATAATAATAATACAAAATTAACTTAACACTTGTCATAAATTTATTGGATGAATCAAGCCCGACCATGGGTATACTTAGGTCGATTTTGGGACCCCATGGAGCCACATAAGAATGATAATGACACATTATTTTAATTAACTTAAAGTAAAGACAAAAATGACAATAACAAATATATTTTTGTATATCAATTTTTACATGGGGTTATATGAGTCATTATTTCTATTATAAATATTAATTTGAACGCTAAAAATATAACCTACATTAATTTATTTTTTTTATAATTTTTAAACATTAAATTAATTAAATTATTTGTGACACAATAATGATGCAGCATTTAGGTAATTAATAAATGATTTAAATATGTAAGATTATTAATAATAAAACAATATCCAATACCTCTCCAATTATTATTATATTATTTTATTTTGAATATGATTCATCTAATATTTGACTTTAATAAGGTTTGGACGTTTTGAAACTGAATATAATTTTATAATGAAATAAAAATTTCAAACATTCTTAAAGAGCCCCTCTTATCCCTTATAAAAGGACACCACTTATAACCCATTACACACACCTCTTATGCCACTTTACTGGTCCTACCCCAGACCAAATAAGCTCTCAATATCCCTATCTACCACCTAGAATCATTACCTTAGTCAGAAATCACATCAAGAAGTCCTTTTGGTTCAATCCAATGGGATTTCCCAAATTAATGGTAATGGTTTCACCTAACATCATTTCTATTATTTTACTTTTCCAACCCATAAAATATTTTTATTCCTTAATTTTATAACATCACCAATATCCTCAATATACTAATATGTTGTTATGATATTTATTCTAACTATACTTACACACACCTATATCAAATGGGTAAATAATATATTGTTTCTGTGGATGCAAAACTGACACCTCACGAAATGATGATTGTTCAATTATCTCCTACCACCTCACATGGGGGACATTAATATAGAATTGTATTTATATATGATATATATTATGTTTATGGTTTATTTATGATTATGTATTTTTAATTTTTATCATACAATTATGGTTTTCATTATGGGTATAACACGACAATTTCATTTGAAATAGCGCGGACTACCGCCCCCTCAAAGTGACTTGAATTTTTAATGCCTTAAATGGGACATATAAAGGATGAGGTTACTGATATTATATATTATATTATCTTATAATTATAATATAACTACGAATAATTTTTTTTAATTCCATTAAAATACCAAATATAAATGAAATAAGGGTATATGCGTACGTACGACTTACCGTCTCCATGAATGGTGTAATTCATTTCTTATATCAAAATTTTATATATTATTAAAAATAAAAATATATACTGTATATATGATATATATATGATATCTATATCATGTATTTAAATATAGAGATACTGGAATTTTGACTAGAAGGACAAATTGTAATTATAAAAAGTTCATTTTTGACTCATGTCCCGAACATCGATAAAATATCCAATATGAAGTCAAATAATTTAGTAAATGTTATAACAAGGTAATAAGTTATATAAAAGGGAAAATAAACTTTTAAAATTTTCTTAATAATGTAAAAATTAACTTATGTTTATTTTTCAGGATGAACATGGAACATACAATACTAGTCGGACATGAGATAACGGGTTTCTTATCTCACTTTTAATTCTGTGAGATTTCCATTATTCCCCACTTTTTTATTGAATGTGGTGTATTGTGTACTACCATTTGAAAAATATTGCCATTATTATCTTTATATTCATGGTATTTTGTGATTTATTTGGGGGTTATTATCGTTGGTTCATATGAATCGATTGATTACAACGAGGTAAGGAGTTTTCATATCACATTTTATTCCGGTGAGATTCATTCTATATTGGACACTATTTCTTTGTGTGTGGTTTATTTACTGCCCATGATTGTATTCTTGTTTTAATATACATTAATTTATTGGTATTTACATCTCCATTATATAACCCATCTTTCATGGGGAGTATGTTTCATAAGTTACCAAATTGTTAAGGGAATTTCAATTTCCACTCATTAGGATTTACACAAACTTAATTGATTATTTTACTCCAATATTATGTGTTATGTCACTATTTATTATTAATTTAGTAATTTACACCTCCCTTTGTGTGGATATAAGTTTTACTCACATAATCACCCCACTGATAAATTCTCTTGTCATCGATATGAACTTGATATGAGTAATCTTAACTCAATTTCCATTCATTGAGTTAAACATCCTAGTAATTTGTATTTTTATTACAAGATTATTTGTGAATGTCCTATGATTTTATTACAAAGAACATCCAAAAATATTGAGTGTGCTTATATTTTTCACACATAATTATCTCATTGATTTATCCTTAACCTAAGGATACATTTATTATAAGGTATTTCATCTCAATTTACATTCCATTGAGACTTATTTGTTGTTATAAGCCAATTCACTTTTATATTGTGTAAATGATGTACTTTTAAATAGTATATGATGAATTACTTTATTATCATGATATTATTATTTTTTAATTACCTCAATTATTTTTATTCAAGTGTCTCTAATTTGGTTATGAACTCTAACTAAAATATCATTTTAAATATTTTAAATATTTATTATTCTAATTATTTCTCATTAATGTCCATTTTTTAAAAATGGTTTTATGGATTTATTTATATGGACATTAATGATTTATAATTAAAATTCCTTTTAAAAGTTTCAATGTTGTATGGGACAATTTCATTCAAAACTCTATTTTAAATTTCTTCTTGATAAATAGTGTGACTTTTAAATGTTTTCAAGAAAAAGGTCGATATTTATATCAAATATTTTTTTACGATTATTTTCATCTCTATCAATATCCTAATTCATTATCAATTGGGGATTATCTATTATAATACAGTCTTCCATATTGTATTTAGTGAATTATGTTTTACTATGGATGTGCTTTTTTTATACCATTCGTGGTTTGTGGTTAAAATATTGACATTTTTTTTGTTAGTTTAATACGAATGTTTATGCTGTGTTTCAACCTTTTCACATGAGGAATGCATTGGAATTAGTGTGTGATGGGTGGAGCCTGCTATAGCTCGTTGATTTATTTTTAAGTCTCATGAGAAAAAATAGAGTCTTGGCACAAGGCGTTGACAAAATCTTATTTTTAGTCTTGGCACGCGGCCTTGACTATGTGGTTATGATGTCCGTCATTATTCATTCCATCATTATGAGATTAGAAGTTTATATTTCATGTTGTAATTCAACTAGAAGGATACTAATGACTATGTTTCATTATGGAATTATTTATTCAGCTCATATTTTTTCTATAAAGTTTTTATTTTATTATTTGTAAAGGAATGTGATTTCAATTATTCACTATGCATAATGTTTATGTAATCTTTTGTTGTATTTCTTTTCCTTACAGAATGTTTGATCTCACCCCTTTCATATATTTCATCTTCCCAAGATATGAAGAACTTAGTTATGAGTGACCTTTAGGCATAATCTAGGAATCTTGGGAGTTTGTAATGGAATAAATTAGTGTTGTTTTTATTTTCATGTTGTAATGTTGAACTTATAAATGTATCTTGTTTCCTAGACTACTAAATTGATTGGTCCTTCAAGGCATTATTATTTGTTATCATGCCAATGTATTAAAATAATGCATCAGCTATTAGATTCTGGGGTCGTGACGTTACATTTGGTATCAAAAGAAGTTTAGTACAAACCATGGAAACTGTATTTTTATCACCTCAAATTAGAGCACATTACCGTAATATAGACTTTGAGGATTAGTATAGAATAACTTCCATGAATTTTGGTAATGTAGAGATTTTGTGTATATTCACGCAATACATCCCATGTCTGGATATGAGTAGGCATAGGTGGCTCAGGCACAGATGAACCTTAGAGTGAAAAATCTGAAAATGATTTTGAGGCTTGACCTAGTGTATCTTGGTACATGACAATGGGCCTTGATGCACTCTTGGTTATGAAACTCCTAGGAGATATGCATAAGATAATTTAAAATTTTGTTACAAACTGATTTGATGGATTTTAATATAAGATGAGAATAAATGACCTCATTTAATCCTATGGTATTTCTAATTGAAAATATTGTGTCATTATATTCTCTAAATGATTTTATGACTATTGTTACTCACACAATGCTTTATGGTTTTAATCAATGGCCGGATTCCAAGGAAGTCATAGTAACTTTAAGCATGATGTATACGGTGGGAATAGTGGTGGAAATGAATAATAAAATTTAATGTTTATAGGTGTAAAATATATTTTGTTCATGAGGAATCAGTTTTCAAAAAATATAACCAACACCATATATATTAACAAACCCACAGACTCACCAAAGAAGAGAAAAGTGTTTATGATAAAAGCTATAGTAGTAGAGACCATGGAGAAAGGAAACCTCAATTTCCATCATGCAGGTAATGTGGAAATAGACACCCAAGAACGTGTCTCAATGGAAAAAATAAATTCATTATTTGTGGGAAAAAAGGTCATAAAGTAACGAACTACCGAACAAAAATGAAGAGTATTATGGAAGAAAATAAAAATGGTCCCAAGTATCCATTTACAGTCATTTTCCATAAATATATTGGACCTGGCCATTACCCTAGTGAATTCAATATTCTATAGGATATCCTCTTGGTCATGGAAGAAGCTATGTTGAAATAAATCGATGAAAAAATGATTAAAAGTATTTGTGCTCTCTGTTGATGGGATATCTTTGGAAGAAATTTCTCTTGTATATGTAAGCCTCTGGTTTGTCATGTGAAAATGATATTTGAGGAATAATTATCCTTTCTCTTATAGATATAGTTATAAATAACCATTTGATTTTATATGACCCTTCAGTTTGAGGCAATTCCATGTTATTAAATTTTGGGGTGAAAATGAGAGTTATTAGATAACATTTGTGGTTAAATTTTGATACGGTAATTTTGATCAATTTATCTCATTTTGGTAATGTAATACAATATAGTTTTTGAAAAAGGAAAACACACAGACTATGTGTCAACCCATCGCACCAGAAAATGTTGTGGGAATCAAACCCACAACCCGAGGGTGATTGAGATTTATCACCTTCCAATGGACTATGTGATGTCCCTGGTTAGTGTCACTAATTATTTATAGTTAAATTATTTTATTAAGATTATTTAAGACCATATTTATTATGAAATAGATATCCTTTGTATAGAAAAATGATTTGGTGATTATGTGATTAATGCTATTTTGGAAAATGATCTCTCGGTTGGGAACACTATATGCATAAGGAAAATAAAATACTATGGGATTTCATTTTAGAAGTAATGATGTTTATTTTTCATTGTTTTTGTTATGGATTTAAAGTGATTTGGGTTATTTATGGAAATGATTAACCTATCATGGAGAATATTTAAATTGGTTAATTAATTTTATGTATGTGACTTTATGAGTAGTCGATGTTATTTGGAGATACAATTTAATGTGGAATACTATGTAATCATATTCTTCTGATTTTTGGGTTTCTATATTATTTAGGATTATATTGAAGGATTTTAAGGATAATTGTTCATTGAAGGGTATTTGTTGAACATTGGGTCGTGTTTGTTTAAATTTTGGAGATTAAGAGTAGTATTTATTTCTATAAAGTATTGTACTTTTTTGGGATCACCTAATCATGTACTAAAAATTTTGGTATTGGTTAATGTTTCATGACAAGGTAAATATATAATTCATTCTTTGTGGATAATTTGATTCTCTATAAGTTGATTCTAGCACTTTTGGTGTAACCAAGTCATCTTCAATATTCAATGTTTGGAGAAAAGATTAGTTTGTTGTAGAAATTTCATAATGGATGAAACTCTAATTGTAAATTAGGTGTATCTCCTTATAATCTTAGTCACTCTCATAAATAAACTCATCATAATTTTGAAAATGAACTGAAAACAAAAATGTTGTTCGTTTAATTTTCCTAGTGGGTAAATAAAGGCCTTTCAACCCATCACAAATTTATGGCTTTCAGATCGTTAACTTTATCCTAATAATATTCTCAATCAATCCTTATCAGAACATGATAATTAGTTTTCCATTAAATATCCATGTTTTTATACATGGAACCCTAGTATGTGTTATTTTTGGTATTCTTCATACATACTTTAATTTATTTTAAAATATAGGCCTCATTAATTTATTTTCAATGTGGGATTTCAACTAAGATATATTGAAATGTCAAAACCCATGTTTTTAATACCGAGATAAAATTCCGAGAATAAAATTTAATGAAGGAGGAGATAATTTAAAACCCAATGGTTTCATAGTACGTTATCTCTCTAAAGTAATTCAATAGCTTGCACCTCACACAACACCGAGTTCTAACGCACAACGACTTACCAAACTAGCTGTTCAAAAGCAGTTATGAATAGTATTTACCGAATATTGGACTTTCTATATTCCATATAATTTTAACATCCATATTTTGTGTTTCTTAGGCATTATATAAGAACAAATTCATTTTTTTCAGATAAAGGAAATATTTTTCAAAAATGTAATTTTACTACCTTTTAATGGAGTATCCTTTTTAATAAAAAATTTGACTGTGTTATATATTCAATTTTACAAAATAAACTTATTATTTAGAATCGGGATAAAAAAATTTAGTTTTGATAATTTTTTGGTGTTTTTCTGATAACTTTCAAATTTATGTGAATAGTGAAAAATACTAAATTTTATTTGAAAATAAATTTTTGAATCAAAATAATATATAATGTTAATTTGTTCATTTGAATGGTTTGAAGTATAATTATATTATATTTTTACCATTTAACAAAATTTGGGTCATTGTAAATAATTTCACTAATAAATTATACAAAATCAAGTGTCAATCTTTTGATAGTTATTGTTTCTTAAAAACATTTTATTTGTTTTGACAACTAGAATTAATTTTTAATAAATTAATGCAACATCTATGTTTTTAATTTGGTAAAATAGAAATCATTTTTTAATTCATAATATCAAATATATCTCCATCTGTATATTTGATATTTTTCTAATAAATATTAATTTTTGATGAATAGTAAAACCACTTAGTAGTAGTTAAAAAACAGTCTTTTTCATTTAAATAAAATTTTACCATTTCTATTAATTGAATTTTCAAAATAATATATACATGGTTTTCATTAGTAAGTAAAATTTGGTTCAGTAATATGGAACTAGTTTTTGTTGAATATTACCTTTTTTTCTTTTGTTTACCGCGACTTAAGGTAAATAGGGTAATTCAAGGTTAGAAGAATATTATAATAACAAACTATAACTTTAAGACATGCCCAAAACATATTTAATGAGTATTGGATGACCATGGGAATAATTGTATTGAGTTTGGGTCCCCATGGAGCAACTTAAGAAGGATAATGACACGTTATTTTAATTAACATAATGTAAAGACCAAAATGAAATTAACAAATATTTTTTAGTATATTAATTTTCTACATGGGGTTATATAAGTCATATTTTGAACTATAAATATTACATGGAAATATAAAAATATTTCCTACCATATGTAATTTGTTTTATAATTTTTAGACCCCAAATAAATTAAATTATTTAGGACATAATAATGATACAGTATTTACATCATTAATAAATGATTTTAATAAATAAGTTTATAAATTTTAAAAAACTATCTCAAACCTTTCCAATTTCTATTGGATGAATTTATTTCGAACACGAGTCATATTATATTCATTTTAATGAGATTTAGACCTTTGGAAACCAAAGATATGTTTTATAATAAAATAAGATTTGTAAACATTCCTAAAGAGCCCCTCCTCTAACTTATAAAAGGCACCCACTTCTAACCTATTAATAACACCTCTCAAGACACATGTCTCGTCCAATCCCTACCAAATTAATCACTAAAGATACAAATTTTCACCTATAAGCCTTACCATAGGAAGAAGTCACATCAATATGTCCTTTTAGTTTAAACTACTAAAGGGACGTACCCAAATTAAAGGTTGTGGTTTCCCTTAAATTATTTTATTTTATTTTACTTCTCCCACCACTAAACTATTTTAATTCCATTATTTTATTAAAAAAACATTATCCTCAATATAATAGGATGTCTTTATGAGATTTATTCTAACTACACTTACACACTACTCCATCTAATGGATAAAAAACATATTGTTTCTAAGGATGACTAACAAACGCCTCCTGAAAAAATGATTATTCAATTATATCCTACCGCCTATCATGATTTACATTAAGATAGCGCTATATATATATATGATATTTATTTTGTTTATTTTTTCTATAGGATTACATATTTTCCATTTATATAAAAACCATTATGGTTTCCATTATGGTCAAAACATGATAAATTCATATGAGGAAGTGTGTACTACCACCCCTCAAAGTGATATGACTCATTAATTCCTTATGTGGGATGTATAAAGGATGGATTTATTGATATTATATATGAAATTATACTGGAAATATAATATACCTATGTATAATTTTGTTTTATTTCCATTAAAATACAAAATAGAAATGAAAGTAATGTTCATGCGTACGTACGGCTTACCGTCTCCATGAACGATGCATTTCATTTCTTATCTTCAAATGTTATGTAATGTTATAAATACATATATATATTGTATATATAATATTTATATGATATATAAATAATTTATATCATTCTAGAGATAATGGACTTTTGACCACATGGACAAATTTTAAATACAACAAGTTCAATTTTTACTCATGTTTCAAACATAGATAAAATATCTAATATGAACTCAAATAATTAAATAATTGTTATATGAAAATAATAAGTGATATAAATTGAATAATAAACTAGAAAAATTCTCTTAATCAGGTATAAATTAACGTACGTTTATTAATATGGAAGAACAAGGAACATACAAGACAAGTCAGTCTTGAGGTAAGGGGTTTCTAATATCACTTTTAATTCCATGAGATTTCCATTGTTATCCACTTTTTTATTACATGTGGTGTATTGTGTACATCATATTTGATATAAATTATCATGATAATATTTATATTTAAGGTATTATGTGATTCATTTTGTGTTTATTAACATTTGGTCATACGAATCGATTGATTACAACGAGGTAAGCGGTTTTCATATCACTTTTCATTCCTGTGAGTAACATGCTATATTGGATAGTATTTCCTTTTGTGTGGTGTATGTACTGACCAAAATTGTATTCATGGTGTAATATATGTTAGTTTATTGGTTTTACATCTTGATTTTATGATAGGTCTTTCATGGGGTGTTTGTTTCGTAAGTTACCAAATCAGTAAGGGAATTTCAAATATCAATTTCTACTCATAGGGATTTACGCATACTTCATTGATTATTTTTCTATAAGATTATATGTGAAATAACTATTCATTTTTTTAGTATTCTCCACTTTCCATTTTGTGGATATACTTTTGATTCACTTATTCACTCCATTGATAAATTCTCAAGTCATCTATATGAACATTATAGGTGTAATCTTAACTCAATTTCAATTCATTGAGTTAAACATCCTGGTCATTTGTATTGTTGTTAAAAGAATATGTGTGAATGTGCTACAGTTTATTTATACTGAATATCCAATAATATTGAGTGTTTTTAAATTTATCACATATAATTATTTCATTGATTTATCCTTAACCTAAGGATAAGGTCTTTATAAGGTATTTCATCTCAATTTACATTCCACAGAAAAATCTATGTTGTTATACGACGATTCACTTTTATATAGTGTATATAATGAACATTGACATTTTATATCATGAATCCCTTTATTGTAAATATATTATAGAGTTTTCATTACCTCAATTATTTGTATTCAAGTGTCTCTCATTTTATTATGAAATCTAACTAAAATATCATTTTAAATGTTTTAAATATTTATTCTTTGAAATATTTCTCGTTAATGACCACGTTTTAAAAATGGTTTTAAGGATTTATTGATATGGACATTTTTTTATTAGAATAAAAATTAATTTTCAATGTTTTGAAGTGGTATAGGACACTTTGATTCAAAAATCTATTTTTAATGGCTTCTTGATAAATAGTTTGACTTTTAAATGTTTTCTAGAAAAAGGTATATTTCTCTCAAATAGATTTGGTGATTATTTTCATCTATGTCAATATAATTCATTATTATTGATTTAGGTTGATCTATTATAATGAAATATTTTATATTGAATTGAATGAGTTATTTTTGACTGTGTGTGTGCTATTTTTAAAGCATTCACAGTTTGTGGTTAAAATATTGATATTTCATATGCTAGTTTTAATAGGAATGTTTCTATTATGTTTAAAAAAATTTCATATGAGGAATTCATTGGTCTTAGTAAGTGACTAATGGAGCCCACTATAGCTTCTGATGCATCGGTAGGTCTCATGAGACAAACTAGTGTTATGGCACAGGGCCTTGAAAAAATCATATTTGTAGTCTTGGCACAAGGCCTTTAATATGGGGTTATGATGTTTGAAATTATGCATTTCATCATTATGAGATTAGATATTGATATTTTATGTGGTTATTTTACTAGAAGAATACCAATTACTGTGTTTTATTATGGAATTATTTACTCATGTCATATTCCTTCCATAAAGTGTTCGTTTTTATTATTTGAAAAGGCATGTGTTTTCAATAATTCACCAATCTGAATTTTTATATTATCTTCCAATGTATTGATTACTCTTATTGAGCTTTTGATCTCACCCATTTATTATGATTCATTTTCCCTATATATGAAGAAGTTAGTTATGAGTGACTTACATGCATAAACTAGGAATCTTGGATGTTTCTAATGAAATAAATTTATGTTGTTTTTCTTTTCAAGTTGTAATGTTGAACTTATGTATGTATCTTGTTTCCAAGACTACTAAACTGATTGTCTCTTCGGGACATGATTCCTTGTAATCGTTCCAAAGTATTTAAATAATGCATCGGCACGTAGATTCTAGTGTCGATGCGTTATATATAGCACGAGTAACTGATATCCACACATATATAGACAGATACCATTATGTATTATCTCTTAAATGGGATCCTCCATGTAGACCTAGATGGAAGGGAAATTATTTGGAACCAAGAAGAAATCATTTCCCTTTCAGATGGGAAAAATGTGAAAAAATTCCTCTAAAAAAGAGGATTTGAAGGAATCATCATTAGTTGCATAAAATAGACCGATTCCCTCCATCATGGAAGAATTCTATGTAAGCTCTTGTGATGATCATTTGTCTAAGGGAGGGATCACCAACCAAATTAAGAGGATGAGTTTCTACTAGAGAAAATAATACCTTACTACATTTAATTCCCCAATAAATGTCATTTATTACATATTCAAGGAAACATAATACATAAAACCCCATAATTTATTCATAAAGCTAAATATTCATCATTTTTATTAATATGGTGGAATAGATATTTTGGGACCACATCACTTTCTATGGATATGTTATTTATAAACATCATTAAAACAACCAAATTGTCTTCACAATGGTCTATGAAAATACCATTAAAGGAATTAATGATGAAGAATACCATCAACATCCTGATGTCCCATATTATCAATCATATTTGATTCCCAAACATGATATTGAACTATAATAGATCTAACTTCTATCATACAATGATTAGGAAATTGTACCTGGAGTATAACATCAAATGTAATCATTCATCTAGCTATCATGAAAAAAACTAATATATAGAGTCATTAAATATTTCCTTTCAGAATTTTATTCATAATATGGTGAATGAAGAAATTAAGTCTTGGATGGACAAGAACATCCATTCTTTACAGGCCTAAAAAACCCACATGTGCACTACTACTCATAAACTCTACATTAGTTAGTGTATGGAATAGAGTTAGTTTTTCCCATATATTCCTAGTTTTCCTCACTTATAATTACTATATGTGGAAAATGCTTAGATGATGAGAAATAGAATAAGAGGCCAGATGTATTAGAATATACTTTTGAGAAGGGTTTTCATAAATTGCATAAAGTTGAAGATTTTATGAATTGAATAATAAGTGCCTTCAATAAAAATATGGATCGTCATTCATTCATTTTGGGAGAACATGGGATGTCCCTCAGAACCCCAATAATACTAGGAATGAAGCCTCCTATGATATAACCCTCTGGGAAAGTGACTTATATCATATAATATTTCGATCAAAATAGATCTTACACATTGGCCTTGATGGATGGAGAATAATTCATCTCCGTAGTTTGAAGATTATTAAGAAATACATTGTTTAACTACCATTAATAATTATACCAATCATTATCAAATGAAAATAATATAAACAAAAACAACATGAAATCATGACATTAAATAATTCTGAACACATCCTCAGCACCTGATGTTAAAATTTACATAACATGTACAAGAAGATAAACATTAAAATGTACAACATCAATAATCCTAGTTTCATGATGGTAATGTAGGCTAAGATATACTAACCACATGATGTTATTCTATAAAGAACACATGTTGACAAACTGGATTTAATGTACAAAAAAGACATTCACACCACATGAAATTAAACATCAAGGTCAGTATCTCCACATATGATTCATCACACATGATTTATATCTATAAAAAATAAAATGAATTACCCCAGGACCTTGTGTGATAGTGAGATACAAATAGGAAATTCTCATTCTAACAATTTTGTATGGATTGATTTTTTTCATCATTTAATTCATAGAGATTCTTTTATCTATAATCCTTAGAAAATCCATGATATATTTGTCTCATTGAAAAGATATAATATTGTGAAAACAAATTTAGGCGTTCTTTTCTATGTCGGGATAACCCTTATCCTTACCACAAGATTATGTACAATAGGACTCACGTATACTCAATAGGATAATGAATATAATGATTTCACATAACTATGTGTTGATGGATTCTATCCATAAAATGGTATATAGTGGCACCAAACATTATTTCCTTGGACCATCTATAGTATTAATCTTCATTCATAGAGATTCACATTCATTATAAGATAATGACCTTAAACTACATGGATAATTTCCTCAATGTATGATGCTAAAATGAAAAAGTTTCTATATATACGTATACCCATATTCTAATTATAATGTGATACAAAGGGAATCCTAGATCCAATATCATGACCCGTCCACCTCATGGAAAAATACAACTTTCCTTTCTCGAGTTGCCTCTATCTTGTAAGGAACTGTTACTATTAATTGTTTCTGAAACAGATCATAAAACACACGAGATTAAGAATTTTTTAAGGGGGATTATAAACAATATAGATACATAACAAATCACGTGGTATTGAATAAAAGGCCTTAAAAGGAACATTTTATATACATCCATCAAGATGTTAAACTATGTGTTTAACGTTCCTATAATGAAACAAAACCAAGAATTACCATTTACCTCACCCGAGAGGAACACTTACAATTGTGTTTTTATTCCACCAAACCTATGTTCACAAACTATATGTGGATTGATTCATATTTCCACATGATATTTATTGATTCCAAATATCATTCTACATCCATGTAACAATATTCTATATTCAAGGTAAGGATCTAATTTCATTAATGTAATGTGTTAAACTACATGGTTTTCCAAGACATATGGGTTGATTTATTTATTTTCATCATAGTATGCATAGTGATTCCTAGATATCCAATCTCAGGACAAACAAGAACAATAATTTGTATTAATACACCACTCTACATATGTGTTAGATATGGGTTGGTAGTTCCTCATTGAAGAACTACTAGTGAATTCATTCTTATAAAAATAGGACATATTTTGATGCCTAGATTTCTAATCATGAGTCCAACTACAACAATCACCATGAAAATTTCCCCTCCCTACATATAGGTTAGGCCTTCATGGAGATATGTTTTATATAAACTACATATAAATATATTCCTTCCATTCTAGGAAACATAGTACCTTCCTAATCATTGATCCTTTGTTTAGAGGCATCATTTAAAATTAAAAAAATATTTCCTCAACATCATAGGGGTTGAAACTATATAGTAATCCATCTAAGTCCTCATATCTAACTTCAAAACAAACATATATGTAATACCTTTTATCTCAAATTGAATATTACTCATTTGAAAATAGGTAAACTAAATATCCAATTTGGATAAAACTATTAACTCATACTTTTGTAGAGTCATAATTTTTGGATGAAATTAAACATCAAAAAAATGTCCTTACTACATGATATTAAAATTCCAGGAAATCATGCTAGTAACATGAAATTAACACGGAATAAACAAACAACCCCACTACATGAGATTAAAATGTGTAGGCCATCACCCATTATCTTTCCTACCCAAATGACCAAGAAATTATAACCTCATTCAACCATAGTACATGGTGATGCTTCCATCCATTAAGACCATCAACCCATAAATAACATTTCATATCCTCAGATCCTAGGGTTTACATAAATCATTCATGACCCTTAGAAAATAAAATAGATCTCTTTTTTAGACCATCCTATCAATCCATAAGGGGTTTGAACTACCAACCATAGAGATCAAAGCCCTATATGAAGCGGTTGTGGATCCTATCATTGTTGAAGAACTCAAAATTTGAGGGTGTTCTGGTCCACCCCCACCCAACGAAATTATTATTTCATATCAGTACTCATTACCTAATATCCTTGATCCATTATATAAAAAACTTCATATCATTCTATGAAGGATTATGGAGTTCTCATGACACTAGGAATCCAAATTAGGATATTGTGAAGCCTTCCACTCATATAAAGTCTATGTGCCTCATGAACATATAATTCATCAAAATTGTTCAATGTTCTAAGGCTATAAATATTATCCCATGATGGCCTAAACATCAAAACCATAAACTACTACTAAAAGAGAGACAAAAAATTTCTGATTGAAAACCGAAAAATGGTGTCCTATGAAAATGTCATGCTTTCTCTATATAAACTCCTCATCTCATGAGTATAGTAAAGAGTAATATCACAAATGAATGAGGATTAATTCTTGATGGAAACCCAAGTATAGTTAGAAGTTAGTGCAATGGTTTGATGCATCTCCTCATTGTTTTAACATGAACACTAGGTAGAGAAACAACATTTATTATTTCGGAACCCATATTGAATATTATGTTCTCCATAAATGAAACCAAATGATTTGAGAACCCTGATACACCAAAAACCATTCATGTTCCAGGTAAAAGAAATTATAACTCTCTGTTTTACCTTTCTATTAATACATATGGGATCTAACCAACTAAAAAAAGAAATTGTGGCCCTACACAAAGGGTTTTCTAATCATTGTGATTCTAATGTCACTATGGTAGAACTCAACACTATAGAGTGCTCGGGGCCATCCCTTGAATAATTTTTCTCTATCATTACTCTTGTCCCATGAACATTGTATTATGATTTAAAATCCTCATAAATATAATATTAATATGTATTCAATATCCTTGATGTTATTTCACCATGAATTATACCCTTTCATAATGATATAATGAAGCAGTACATCATGATATGTTTTGAAGGCCCACCACCATGACTCGAAACCATAGGACATAGGGACCAATATTTTCAATTAAGAGGTAAAATTCAATATAGTGCCCGAACCCTTATTGGGTAGCTCTTACTCATGACCCAACATCATGATCTCAATGATTGAGTCATTATAGACCTTTTATGGAACTCAAAAAAAGAGTTCGGACACATCTGTTTCATAATGCTATTGAAACATAAGGGCTTTGACCTACTAACTATTAGCATCTCCTCCATGAATAAAAGAAACAAAAATCCTTTTGTTACGTGGTAACACCATGATAGAACTTGACACATAAAAGTGTTATGGGTCATCCCTCGCTTTTTAGCGCCATTCCATATTCCATGAATCAAAATTTTGTTTTATGACTTACTCAAACCATATTAAAACTATCGAATAGGACATAAAATCCAAAATATTTTACACGTAGAGAGTGATAACCCCATAAATATTTCTTAACCCTTATTAATGAATGAGGAAATCACTTTTTGGCCATTTACCACTGTTTTACGGCTATGAACTACAAAATGGATGTTTCAACTTCTTCACAGAGTGGTTATACAATCATTATGGGCCATAATAATGATACGATGAAAATCAACACATTACGGTATTCCATGTTAGATTTGGTATGTGTTACACATTCCATATTCATTAATCTAGTCATGGAAGAAAAATAATAAACATATAGAATCTCAATGTTTGAGATAATTGAATATAACAGACATCAACAGAAGGTCTAAGATAAAATAACAAAAATCTAAGAAATAGAGTGTCCTATCTAGAGGACCCTTAAGTACACAAATAGATGATTCATGATAAAAGGAACAGAACTACAACAATTGATGTTATAGGATAAAATAACATAAAATTCAGATCCAAAATGATTTAGTTTCAAAGACTAAAAAAGGCACCAAACCAGTCAGTCCAAAAACTTGTAAGAGGGTGGATTAAGAAAATGTTGGGTCCAATACCACTAAGACATCCCTTTATAAAGATTTGCATAAAATTAGGGAAATATAAATAAAAATATATACAGATCATATAGCCCACTATAAGGACCTTGAAAAAAAGTAAATTTCACTCTGTACAGTGACCTCAGCCATATATAAATAATTTTCTTTCTGAGACATATATTTTATCCAATTTATTCCCTACTAATTAGGTAATATCAAGAAAAAGCATAAAGATGCATCAAATAGAAATATATTTTTAGAAGGACTTCGTGATATTTCATAAAGAAAATTCTATTATGTATTGAATATTTCAAGCCATAAATTCAAGAAAACAAGACATTGTGAAATGGATGTGTATCATTTATGATTTAATAAACATCAAATCAATGAAATATCAATCATATAATGAATAAAAGAAACATGTAAAAAGATATATAATTTTTATAATATTTTTTCATTTAAAGACCTAAAAATGAATAATCTCCACATTTCATTGAATCTATGAAGATTATATTAAAAAAAACCAAAAAATTGGCGTTATGTCTCAAATATTATTTGATCAAAAGAGATTTCAAAATCAGAAAGAGTTTTATGAGAAGAATAGAGGTTGGGACAATGTTCCCCCATCCCAATGTTTCCACTACATTCAGAGGGAAAAGATTTTTGATAGTAGTATATAGATCCTTAACTAATTTATGAGAAGTTTTTAATGAGGATTATGATGATGAACTTTTAGAATTCGAGTGAGTTGTGATATCCTTGTGTCTTATGATTTGTGTTATCAAGAATAAAATTTGGGCATGCTTCTCAGATATGATTTTATGGATTTTTTCCACTACCACTAAAGGGTAGCTCATTTGTTTATCTCATTTAGTCCCATCAAAATCATGTAATCCCTTCTCACTAGTAGCCAACTCATTCACTGTTCGTATAATTTGTCGAATAATTTCATATAAGGGAAGGTGGTGAAATTCATAATCATTAAAATCATGAGAGAATTGGTAATACATTCTTCCTAATCATGAAATGTATTCAGTGATGTTATAGTTGTCAAAAAATTAATCTACTACTCAAATAAACTACACATGTCTTATCCTATGTTTATACTATAGTGAACATGTCATAAGGGGTAATAGTTGATTGGGCTGTTGATGAAGAAATAGTGGAAGCCCCATATAAACTTTTGTCAAATGATCCATATTTAATAGATCATATTTAATTGTTATATCCCAAAAATTAATATATCATAATAATGGGATAGCCTTCTCTAGGTTGGGGATTCATCCTTGTTAAATTAAAAAAATCCTAAATTATCTCCATTGTTTCTATACACAAGGGGTTTGGTGAAGGACATGGTTCGTCTACCTATCAAACTAGTCTATTCTATATACCTACTAGTTAGGCCTACCTAAATGAATGGGAATAACCATAGTCTTGTAAACTATGGTTTTGATAGGAGGAAATATGATATCATACTTGGTATCCACATGAATCAATATAAGACAAATATTAGGGATAATCTCAAGATGTCATTATCTATGTCCACAAACTGAGGGGATAAGAGAATACTTTTGGGTACAACCAAATTGGAATGAAAAATGGTAAGGGGTATAAGGATTACAAATGATCAACTAATAATTTATGTCCATGATAACACTATATTGAAGGAAGATCATGTGTGGTCATTAATAAAAAGAGTCCCACTATTATGAACAATAGGAATGGTTAGTGCTAGATAAGCCATGAAATTGTAAATACCAAGCTAGATTAGAGTTTTTGTGACATCATTATGGCCTTCTATCATTTCGTCAAACCCAACTATGTTTAAAATCTTGGGAAGAAATAAGGTACTAGGTATCATAGTAGTGTTTTTTATCGGTAACATTGAAAATGATCCCCAATCCGACCAAATAAAAATTGGAAAGGACAATGGATTCATTAAGGTATATTTTCTGATATAATATAGTCCATAAGCTAGAAATTCTTGTAAGAGTTAGTAAAATTAAATTGTGATTATATTCATCTTCCAACGGAGCATCCATTGATAGTGTGCTAACTCAGATACTCGATTGTGCATCCCCAACAACGAAAAGCCACCCATTTAAAAACATCGCCATGAAACCCACCTGTATATTTTATGGGGATATCTTCAACCTTACCTGATAGCTCCATGAAATATCTTCTCTGGATTCAATGATTTTTCAAATATAAGCAAATTTTAAAAAAGACCTACTACAAAAGGAATCAGTGTGGGAATATATTGGTCAATCGAGCTCTACTATGATAGATAAAAATGTATATCATGACATTAAATGAGAAAAAAAGAACATATTATTATCATTCATTATTAATTATTTTATAATTTTGAGAATATACCATCCCAAGACTATAGTTTGTGCGATGTCATCCAAGACATCCCCAATAGAGAGGAAATACACATATATTTCCCCAAGGGAGGTATCCAACCCATTCAATTGAAATCCCACAAGCGGATTCAGACATCTCTTTGGGACATATGAATGAAATTTTCTCTAGGGAACCAATATATAATGAGTTTTATAAGCTGATTGAAATTGTGTTATAAGATGAACTGAGAAAAAAATATGGCCTCACAATGTTAGATAACATGAAGCTATTTGGAAAATATGGAATAGATTTATCTGTTCCATAAGGGCCAAACCTATTTACCAGAAAAATTTCCACCATGATAAAAATCTCATGATTATATCTAGAAGCCAAGCAGATTATTCCAAAAATAGGAATATATTCGTCAATTTTATTGATCAATGTCATAGTGGATGAAATCATAATCATTTGAACAAATTAAATATTTTAACAAAAAATATTAAAACCCCTTAGACCTTGCCACAAAATGATAGAAATACATAAAAATTATCATTTGGATATAATCTTGGTAATTTGACACAAGAAAAGAAGGAATATTGTATTGAGGAGAAGTTATATAAACATCATACAACATGACGAATCCATATAGGGGAATACAATGTGACAAAGTATAACATTGACATTCATTTGGAATAATCCTTTTGGAAACATCAATATTAGAATGAAAATTATATCAAGGGTAAATGTTATGGTTACGAGTGACCATGGCCTTCCATATTTCCACACCTAAGGATTCACAAGATATGAAATCCCATTGAAGAAATGTAAGTGGACTGTGTCAGAAAAATGGAATTTTTTTTTGTCAAAATAGATGCATGATCCAAAAATAATCATTAAAATCATATAAACTATAATGGGAAATCATGATCAAATTACCTGCTATAGGTTTCATGATCCCTATGACCATGTTAGATCTCACAACCCACATAACCAACTTGTAGTCACATGACCAACAAATTCTTCATAATTATCACAATCTCATTACCCCAATATCGATTTGAGAACCACATTGTAGTCAATAAATCAGGACACCAAACAATTAGCTCATGTGAAACCTATAATACAACTATATGAACAATGTTTAAGCAATTACTAATGATATATTAATGGTTGATTCAAACTACTGTAAAGTAAATCTAGGTGTTGTGAATTGTTATCATGAATCATTTCTAGAAAATATGGCCCCACGAATAGATTATTTAAATATTTCTTGATAAGTTGGATTTTGAAATATTTATAACAAAATGTCTTTGGGGAGAGGTCTTCTGAACATATTAATTTAAATGGGATATTTGGATGAGGTCCTATGATGATATCACATGACATAAGCTGATCAAAAGAGCTATAGATATTTGTTTTATCTACTAAATGGTCTCCCCATCATTCTCTTATTTATACGTTCCTCCATAGATTAGTAAAAGTCACTCTAAAGAAAAAATTCCACCCAAAAAACCTATTTTAATTACTTTGAATGACTCAAGATGACATTTTCTTACCTATGAACTAAACTCCAATTCTTTTCCATGTCCCTCCTATGGTGCAGGGGAAGTTTATTGAATTTTTACAAATTAGAATAATAAAATCATGAAGGGAATAAATACCCATAGAATGGGTATTGTTTTTTATGCGATGAAAATAAATATATGGTGTCCAAAACATGTTGATCATGTAATATTCAAAAGGACATGTTATAACGTGACCTTTAGAAGGTCATGTGAATGTTTGATTCATAGTTCATGATCTTCCTGAGTTCACAAGGATATCCTTGGACAATACTCCATATTCATATGAAATCATCCAAGACACCTTTTAATCATGTGGCGGATTCTATACAATATCCTCTGTGTCACATGACTTGTCAACAACTAGGCCTTTGAAAATAATCCCAAAAACATGTAAAATAAAGGGTAAAAATATGGAAAATATGATGACCTAATATGTTCATTGATCTTACTATGATGAAATCATAAATTCTAAAAGACCACACAGGGTCCTTATTGACATGACCATCTTGTTGAGTATTATCCTACTAAAATCTTACATTCTTCTTGTGAGGGGGCTCAGACTTTCCCATTCAATTCTACGCTCCCCCCTGTCAGCAAAGATAAGTAGATAGCTTTTTAATGATAATTTTTTTTCATTTTCAAAATTCCATTTATTGGACATGTGATACGTCATTGATAAAATTATTGATTATCTTTGAGAACACTAGAATAGAAATGCACAATATCTATCAGTTGAAAAAAATGAACAAAATAAAATATGAAGTGATGGGAGCTCTTTATGAGGATAAGATACATTGATTTTCATGATAATGGAGTTATACACCACATGTCATCAACATTGATCCTAAAAACCCCATCACATATCAAATAAGATCTCATGCAGACCCTTATCTAGTTACCTTATTATTGCGAATAAGCTCTGAAGAGTCATGCTTGACCACACGAAATCCTTTCAATGGGATCCTTATCCCCTGAATACTCATATAAATATTGTTCTAATCCTATAAAGTTGATTTAAATTTCCAAATTGTTATCTGAAATCTATTTCATTGGATGAATTCCAATAAATGAGACCCTAATGGTAAATTATTGTGGTCAGTAAAAAACTTATAATTCCCCAAGATGACCCACAAGTGGATATCAAAAAAGTCGATGATATCAAATTCCATCCACCAAATCCAACTCATATTTGTGAGATACGTGCTATGAATAGATGCATATAACTATAGTTGTAGGGCCTATAGATCACTTCCTCTTAGCTTCCATGATCAATCACAAATAGGATTTCATGAGCAAACATTATTAAGTGATTGTTCAGTTGACCGTAGAATTCATATCTTTGGTAATGTACATTAGATGACTTATATGATCATGAGACATGAAAAAGAGCAGAAAATGATCACTCTAAAGATTACATAATGGAAATCAAGCATGTTTTATAGATTATGTGAAGGATGTATCACATATTAGTGGGGTCACACCATACCAATATAAAGATATCAGTGGAAATAATTGGGGAACATATTAAATAATAGAAGGAGTGAAACACTAACAAGATTGGGGTATTGTCAGAAGATATATTCAATCATCATCATGAACTATCCATGACTCTTTTAGATCTTGAAACTATATCAGGAATGGAAAACCAAGCCATGAAATACCCCCTTTACATGAAATTTGGATCATGAAATTTCCCTTGGACAAGTAATTAAATCCATACAACGCCCCTGGGCATGCCAACCAAGTCAGTCATAGCCCCTTGGGCATGCCATCGAAAGCATGAGATGACCTCCAGAGAGGTTGACCTGTTTTTTTGGTGACACCAGGACATGTTATAAATGTCTCATAATGACACAAGGACAAGTCAGATGGGTCTCACAATGACACAAGGGGATGTCAAACTAATCAGGTGACATCATAGAAAAAATTCAGCATGATTGTGCTACATCCCCCATAAAAGTTATGAAGATCATATGACATCATTTGAACAAGATGTTATTAATAATTTTTCATCCTCTATACATGTTAGCATTGATTATGTGACACCAAATTGAAAAGTCAAACATTATTGTCTGAGGTTCCTTGGACAAGACATCTGGATCATGCGAGTTCCTCAAGACATAACATCTAGGTTTTGAGAATCCATTTAGATGACTCACTTAGGTAAAGTGACTGTAATTGGAATATTCAATAGATAATGGTTATACATCCAAATATACTAAAACATATAAAGTAGGCAATAATCCATTTCTGGTATACATATCAAGACATTATAACCTTGTCCAGATAATATATATGGGTAACGTTGGTGTTTTATCCCTGACTATATAAACTATGAGAACACTAATTCCTATTAAATAAAGGATAAATAGCATGGCTTATTAATAATTGAGCTTCTGAGGGAATCAGAATTAGTTTTATTCATGTCATGTGTCCATAATTTCAACAATACAGACCAATACTTCACATAGAATGACCATTCCTCATCATCCACAAACGAATTAAGAATTCAACTGAACAACGATGGCTTTGATTGCATCCAAATACAGGATACATTAGATTTAATCCTAATACATGATATTCATATTAATCACCAAGTTGAATTTTTAGTAAAAATTCCCCGCAACTATATATAGTGTGTTGAATTACTTACCATCCCTTGTTTCTCATGCTGAGGATGGATCACATAGACATTGAGATTTGTAATGATCACATAATTTTCATAATGAATCTCCGCCATCTAGGGAGGCCTCATTATTTATCCATAAATTAGTGGAATGAAATAAAACCCACCAGAAAAGGGAATCCTCCTTGGGTTAAGTCCCATGTGAGTGACCAAACTACAATGAATCTTATTCCTGTCATACCCAGGATAAGTAGGATGCCACCATGTGGCTCATGCTCAATATTGGGTACCTAACTGACCCTATATAAGTTCTTTCCAATTGATTTTAAAATAAAAATTTTAGACAAAATATGTTGTATTTTATTCATATTATAATAAAGGTACATGGGATTCGAAATAAAGGATAATTCCCACCATCAAAATGTTAATAAATATCATGTACCATGTCAGGGTTCCATCCAAATTAGAACTTGACCTAGCCCGTGGCTTGGTGTGATGGGAGTTCCCAATCTCCATGGGCTGGAAACTAGTGTCTTGTAATAAAAAATTAACATTGGGAGTTATTTAACGAATAATTGAAATAATAAACAACCCAAGAGAATATAACATCCCATAGTTGAGAATCATAACAAAACGTGATAAAAAAATTTATATTCAGATTTTAACATATTTTTCCAATACCAAAATACCGAAGTTGAACTGGGAAAAATAAATAATTCCCAAAATCAGCACGTAACAAGGTGCCATCATCCACATGCCACCACCATAAACACCTAAATGTAGAAAAAAACTAGAAGTTAGATCCACAATCACAACCATAATACATATTTCCTCTACTTGGTTCATACATAATAAAGTATACATACATAAAAAGGTATATATAGGGTTTTACACAAATCCCAGTAGGGTGCCACCAGAGAGAAACATTACATGGTATAATATTAGAATATGAATTACCATGAACATTTTGATAGAACTATATGAAACATTTTCAAAAAACACATTGAAGAAATACTAAACCAAAAACCAATATTTTTGAAAAACCATTACAAAAAAATGATTTCTTAGACATTAAAATGTTTATTAGAACCACCGAATACGGATGATTAACAAAAAATAACATAAGAATAACTTCACATCATGGGGAAAATGGTAAATTACCATCGGTAGATTGAAAAAGGTGAACCCTAGTATCCTTATACATCGATGAAAATATTTTACAACTAACACCAAAATTATCATCGTGTAGGATCCAATAGTGGAGAACAATTACCAAGGTATGGTGATCTATAAATAAAAATCCAATACCAATAGAATTCCCTAGTCAGATCCATTGGATGGGATAACATATTAATGTATTTTTTTTATCTTATCATAAAACATTTTTAGTTAGTGTTGTTTTGTGATTACATATTAAATAAACTAGGCCTTTACCCATCCGAATCAAATAGCATACTAGTTCTTATAAACACACAAGGATACCCACAATTCCATTTCTGCAACAATTCTATTTCAGACATCGTATAAATATTCACATTCACACACACAGTCCTAGAATCATGAAAAATCCAATAAATCACCACATTCACAATTCACATTGATTGGCTGACTAAAGATCACATGAAAACACCATTTTACATAAAAAATTCCATATCCCAAATATAGTAAAAAAAAATTGAAACTCATTTCAAATCACATTCACAATTCCAAAAATAAATTTATAAAACTCAACATGGAGTGAACATGAGTAATCAGCCACATCCATGGAAAAATATCAATTCAAAACCATTCACACACAAAACCAATTTTCTATCATTATTTACAACACTTTCACAATTCACAACCAACATTTAAGATGTACAAAAAAGAATACAACATGAAAACTAAGACATTTATTCTTGGAAAACCAACATTCATCACATGAAATTGGGGAACAAAAATGAATAATATAAAAAACATAACAACTTTCCTTTAATTAATCAACATTAATCACATATTCATCTCAAATTATTTTAAAAACATATCTCTCAACATAAAAAAAATCCATTTTGAACATTTATAACACTAAGAAAGCATGAAAAAATCAACTTATTATAGAAAATCAAGTAAACACCACCCAAAATCATGGAAAATTATCCAATATATTGAAAATACAAAACTAACACGAAACAAGTCCCTATAAAGGAGTGATAAGATAACAAATATCATGATTTCACCCAATGACACATGATTGACGCCTATTTGGATATATATGCTACAAGAAAACGAGATCCCATAAAAGAGGGAATAGATACCCTATATGATGGTATATATCAAAGGAAACAGTAATTACCTGATGCATTAATGATAAAAGGGTTCTAACACCACTCAAATATTTATTCACAAAGGCTCCAAGATGTTTAGAGGAAGCACCCATGTATGAATGATCTGTATAGTCCATATTACAGAAAATTTAGGGATAAATACAAAGAGGGAAAATAGTAATTTTACAGTTTCAAATGGCATGGATAGGTTGCAGGGTTATCTCGCATGAATTTATAAAATATTTGGAAATTATTTATCCATCTCTATCCAAGATGAAAGAGGATACGCAATACCTTGTAGAATGGAAAATAGTTTCCCATAACATAGAACAAACCAGGAATTTCCTACTTTTGATCCCGAAACGCTTTTTTCTAGAAATAACCATGTGGAAACCAAGGGATAAATATATAAAAACTATATTCAAATGAATGTTGACATTCTATCATCTATGAAATCATTCTTCCCCGCAAATTTCAATCTAAATTATGATTAAGAAACAAAAATATACACCACTCCCCAACCCAGGACTTCCCCTCCAATGTCTGATGAACATCATTACCAGGATTCCAAAGTACTCGGACCCATTGTATAAAATTCCCACGAATAACCTATTCTTAAGAATACAAAATATGAACTTGCTATTGAAAAAAATAAAAATTATGATCTATTCCCAACTCAGTCCAATTCAACATAAAGGATAGACTCAAATTTTACTTCTTAAACTAAGTGATATTGTCTACATCATGAATTGATAACAAGCGGGTGGAAAAAAACTAATCTATATACCACTTTTCCAATCCACTGGGTGATCTTAAATGGTCCAGAATACAAGACTGTTATCTTCTTGTTCTTACTATGATGACCATGACCTATGTGATGTTCCACCATTAGGAACACCTATTCACCAATAGAGAGATCCAATTCTTAGTCCCTCTCATCAGCATTAGACTTTGGAATACTATATTCCATAAACAAGCACAATCAAATCATCTTAACATTATCAAAGGTTTTTTATACATGTAACAACCCTAACAATGGGGTGTCACCCACCAAATCCCAATACAATGGGACCCACATATCCAACCATAAAATCTCCTCAAAAGGATCTATTTTATTCATGAATTCATAACCTTTGTTATAAAAAAATAGATAATCCAAAATGGATACCCCCAAGCCTAAAAAAATATTACACACATGCCTAGAGCATTTCATCCATGATTTTATTCACCTGCATTGTCTGACCATCAATGTGGGGATGGTATCCCATGATGAACCATTCTAGGGAACCAACACCCTCTAATGGAATTCCCAAAATCATTAGGTAAAATGGTGATATTTTTCTAAGATAATCGTCGATGCAACACCATTAATCCATACTACTAACTAAACATTAAATGGACCGAACTCATCCAATTTTACATTATCTCTAATCAAAATGAAATGGGTTAATTTGATCAAACATTTGAGCAGTACAAAAAAAGAATTATATCCTTGACGTGTATGGGGTAAGACAAAAATAAATCCCATGTTGATATAATCAACTTTTAAGTAGGAATGGTTATCGATTGAAGCATACCAGAGGTCCATTAGTGATCTTATTTAACCTAATGACAAGTATAACACTGAAATTAAATGTTTTATATATCTATCCATATACATGGCCACCCGAACTACCAAAAAACATCATAAAATATTTATCTGTCACCATGATGAATGACCCACTATGGATGGTGGTTACCATGCATCACCATCTTCTAAAATGACAATGACACCATGAAGTGACATCTAAAGAAAAAAATATAACTCTCAAGAAAATGTACATTCACCAAGAACAACCCCACCATTTAAGAACTAAATAGTACATTGGAATACATCATTATAATATTGTTCATATAAAATCAAATCAATAAGTGAAGTTGTTATCTGAACACTGGCCAAGAAAAAACCTCAAATATGCTCCTTGTTCATGATATGAATTTTGGAATAAAGATCCATCAATGACCATTAATCGCTGTATATTTTCATCACATGAAGTGACACATTCTTACTCAAAGAATCTAAAAAAATGTCACTTTCATAGGGTATAAACAATATGAAATTTCAACCATAGATAGAACTCAAATCAACAACTGTCCCACAAATTCAGATCTTTTTGGGAGAAAATGTTGTCAAAGATCTTATGATCATAATTAAAAACAAATATTTCCCAAAAATGATTAGGAATCCATATCATTATGGAATTAATCAATCCTAATAATTCTTGACATGGATTGGTAAAATCAATTCTTCTGGTCAGAGATTTAGAGAACCATATATTTTCTCATTTTCATCCTGTATAATAAAAAACCAATAACCCATAAAAAAATTAATTACAATATATCATATTTCATTTTCAAGACTCATGTCAAATATGAACAGGGATTTTTGTAAAATTCTACATAATCTCCTCATATGATTCTTGAAATTATAGATTCTATATGAACTTTAACCCCTTATAAGAAAGAACTATCATGGATGAATAAATCTATGAGAAATCACAAAAACATCACTTGTAATACTCCTCTAGTTAAAAACAATTTCTGGCTAATCCCATGAAATCACTACACTAATAATCTTGAGGCCCATAGAAACCCCTCATTCTAAGAAAACAAGACATAGAAAAATTATCTTCATAATCATGATGGTTCACTAATGAAATATTTCATAGAGGAGATTATCCTGAAGGGAGCTTAGAATAATCCCAAAATACCATTCAGGATCATCCTCAATCCTGAAATAGACCAGTAAGTCATACAAAAACACTATAAAAACAATGTTTAAATATAGATAGAACACCATGTTCAGGAGACCCATAAACATGGTTGGACAATTCATCAATGTGAATGAAATGAAAATATACTCAAAATTGACATACATACTTCAGAAGGATCATTTCGGAACATCTTCATCTCTAACTCTAACATGGCGATACCCACAATCCATATCAATCTTGGAAAACGACCATTCCCTATTAATTTGATCAAAATGGTCAACAATACAAGGAAAAAGATATTTACTATTGATCATCGACTTATATAGCTTTCAGTAATCGACAAATTTCCTGAGAGATCTTTCATCCTTTTCTCACAAATAATTGTGGATACCCACAGTGATATGCTTGGGCGAATGATAACATCGAATTCCAAATTTGTATAGTTGTATCTTTAATTTCCTCAAATAATTAGGGTCCATACAATACGAAGGAAGAGATATCATCTGTAATCCTAGTGCCAAATCAATGGATAACTCGACATCCCCTCTGGATGAAAACCTAAAAAATCCTCCTGAAAATACTCTGGTAAATCGTGCACTATAAGAGTTAATACATCATATGGAGTTCCATCAACATCCTCTAATGTTAGTGATGGAATTTGAAAAACTATATTTTGACATTTTAAGAAGCGTAAGTCCCGAATGACCTGAAAGGGTAACCCACTCACCATGAAAAATAGTGGTACTACCATCAGATTCCACAAAAATTACTCGATGGTGGTAGCAATAAATCATCCTATGATAATACCCCATATAATCAGTACGAATTATTTAATATAATATTTCCATACCCAAAACCAGAAAATCACATTCCAACTCGACCCAAAAATGGTGAGTGTATAAGAAGAACAATGAAAACCCATCCCTACATTCTTATCATGTGGTGTTACCTACTATATCTCATAATGACTAAAATCAGTTAACAATAAAAAAAATCAATGAGTTGGGAAGAAATAAAAAAATATATGTACCAGTATCAAACTGAACTATGTTAAATATGATGAAATATGAGCAGATACTCAAATGGGGGAAATCCCCATATTTGATTCCATCGTTGCACGATCCACAACATGAAGTTGCCTCATCTCTACCTAAGACCGATAATGAATGTTTTCCAAAAGCTCTACCCTGAAACGAATCAATGAAGTAGATGATCCAGTACTTTGGCTGTGACCTCTATACTGAGATCCCACCATCCTATATTTTTCCAACTCGGCTAACATCACTTCTGAAGCCATAGATCAAACACCACTTTTATATGGGTGCACTAACATATATGATAATTGAATGCCCCATTTTATTATACACCAATGGAAATGTTTGGGTAGAGTTGAACATGCCAATCACATATTCCGGGCCTTCCCTCACTAGGGGAACATGGCTGACCTAAAATATGATGCCATAGATGGTGATAACCAAGAAGGATGACATGAACTACCACTTCTATTTTTCTCCTGCTCATCCCACATCCTCTTTTTTACAAGATCGACGACCACTTCCCACACCTAACAGTACTCCAAAAAAACATATGTTTCTCTATGATTAATTTAAACCATCATAGAATGATAAAACACATCAAAATAAGTACTTATATTGAACAAAAAGACATGGGATCTGATTTCTAGCCACAATCACATCTCAAAATTTTGAATTATCAAATTTTCCTTTGAAAAACATCATGTGTGAAGTGAAATTCAATATATACACATTGAAGACAATATTGAAATCCATACAACCTATATTCTCATACTTCCCATCTAGAACAACTAAGCCCCTATACTTTGACTGGGACCTTCAAACATGAATGAATTGAAATTCAATATATACACCTCCATAATGTCAAAAAACTAAAAAATCATACCTTTTTTGGATCTAGTCCTCCACATCATCATGTTCCATTCTACCTTGGAATGAAGGTAGCTTCAATATGAGTACCTCTTAAGCTTTTTCCCTTCTAGGCCTAGTTTTTCTTCTCTAATCTGAGCAGGGATAAAACCTGCTACATGACCCAACTCATGGATAGCCTAAACTAAGGATTCCTCTAGTATCTAATTGATTAGTGAAGGAAAACTCTATATTGATAGTTTCTACATTTTCACATGAGGTATTAGGGTGGAATATTACTACTACAAGCATTAACCACAAAAAATACCATCAATTAAACCACCAAAATAGTATTTTGAAAAATTTCAGGAACAACAATAAATCCCAAAAACTTCCATACAAAACCATATCACACAAAATAATAAGACAAAAAACAACTCCACACACACTGTGTGTACATATACAGTCTGTAGCCTTTTACATCTCTCCTGGAAAAAAGCCAAACCAAATTCCCAATAACCCATGGATATGCAAGTCCTGTCATGAGGTGTGTTGTCCAGAAACCCCATTCACAACTAGAATATCAAGCCCCAACAATCATAGATTTTGTCTCTCAACACATTTATGAAATAATTGATGAAAGCATATAAAAACTTGATATGATACTATTTTTTCATGAACCAATCTTGGGAACCCTCCACACTGACACCCAACCTGACTAATAGTAAGACATGAAGGGAATTCCAGATCCCCATAGGCTGGTAGATAGTGCCTTACTATCAATAATTCAGTTTTAGAATGATTTCACTGATGAATGTAACAATAAAATAACAATGGGAATTAAATCCAAAAACAAATAATCATAACCAAAAGAGATTTTTTTTTTCAGATTTAGGTTATACATATTTATCCAAAAACAAAATTCAACATAAAATGGTACTACAGAAACATCTCAAAATGATCCATGTAACATGAGGTCGATCACCCTCAAGTTGTTACAACCCACACCTACGTGAAGTGGAACGCTAGATACCAGTTCCACTATCACCACCACGATGCCTCTTTCCATTACCTAGGTCAAATTTAACAATGTTTAAACACACCCAAGTATGTATAGAGGGTCTAATCCAAAGCCAAGTTGGAAACCACAAAAAATAAATATTCCATTATATAATATTAGAGATAAATTAACATGCATATTTTCAAAAGAACATTTTAAATGTTAAAAAATTCATCTAATAAAACATTATAAAGAAAACACTTTTATGGAATTCCCTTTTATAAAATAATATTTATATGAATTTACAATGTACACATGGTAAACTATATAATGACATTTTTTACAACATCATATAAGCATCATGTCATAAAATAGATAACCATGGGAAATCCATAAGTGTATCTTGCACAGGTGGGAACCTAAAAACCACATACATTGGTGATAATCTCGTCCAAACAATACCAACATCATTATCACACATGATCCACTAGATGGTAAAACATCCCATGGTATAGTGGTCTCCAAATAATAAGACAATACAAATAGAGTTCCGGTGCACCAACCACTAGAGATGATACAACCCCAATGTCTACTGGTCTCCCAACATATAACATGTTTAGTTAGTGTTGTATTATCAATAATTATAGATGGATTCTGACCTCTACCCCACAAAATAAACTAATATAATAGTTCTAAATTCCTTTCCTAGAAACCCAGAACGACCTGTTTGCTCAAACTCTATTTCATAGATCATATAAATCAACACATTCACACACACATTCCATGTATCTGGATCACACATGGAAATTGCCACTTTCAATATTCACATTGATCAAATTATCAAATCTCACTTGAAATCCACTATTATCTATCAACAAAAAACATTTACATTTTCCACACACACTATAACCAATTTAGACACTTGTCGCATCTCATTATTAATTCACAGAACCCATTTATTAAACACAAAAAAGAAGTGAACATGAGAAATACAACCATTTCCCTTAGTAAAGAAACATTTTAATCCATACGCACACCAAATCCATTTATTAATTTGCTTCACTAAACATTCACAATTCAAAACACACATAAAAGGTTCACAAAAAAGAATCCAACCTGAAAAAATGTCTATTTGTTTTGTAAAATCAATGTTCAACACATTATTACCGCTAGTTCCTTTTAAAAACATCCTTCAAATCATTCATACAAGAAGAAAAACATTTTTAAGGTGAACCCTAATGAATCCCGCATTGAAACATAACCAGTTTACTTTAGGAAGTTAATATTGATCACACATGAATCTCAAAACAATTTTAAATTCTTTTTACTATACATTTATTATGTAGATCAGACTTCTAAACCTACGAAAGAAAGACAAAATAATTTAGTAATGTAAAATCCATGTATCATCTACCTTAATCTCTAAAACTTCCAGAACCATGTGAAAACCGAGAAATAAACCTAAACCAGAACCTATAAAATAGTGATCTAACCATAACTATCATGGTTTCACCCATTGAAAAAATATACCCCTCATTAGGTCGAACAACATGTTAGAAAATTTAAACTCATGAAATAGGAAAGTTAAACCCTAGAAGAATGGATAAATAGATTGAAATGATAAATATTTGAAGATTTCAAAAATAACCAGGGCCAAAACAACCAAAATGTTGATTCTCAAAGGCTCCAAGTGGGTTGATAAGAATATTACATTACTAAAAATCATATAGGGTTCAGATTAGAGGTGATTTAGAGTATATTCAAAAGATGAGAAATAGGGAAATTTTATTATTTTTAATGACAAGGACATGTTACTGAGTTTTCCTGCCTAGTTTTCCCAAATGTATATCAACTATGAATACCTCACCTTCAAAGAGGTACATTCTAGACTATTATCGCACATGGTTTTCCAAATCATTTGGTTGCCATGCGTCTGTCACTATCCAAGAGGAATGATGCCTTATAGTTTCATGGTCAATGGAGAATAGTTTCCCTTAATTATAAACAAACCATTTCCCACCTACCTCATGCAAAAAAACTCTATTTTTATAAAAAAACTCACGTATAACCCAAGGTATAAATTTATAACCATAAATAAATGAAGCAATAACTCAAAACAAAAATACTATTTGTGATAATCACCTACCCATATGATATATGATTTTAGTGTTCTTGGTTACATGTATTCAATATATCAGTGGCTTCTCAATAATAGGATATTGATGAAGAACCACAAATAAAGATAGATGGAATAATTAATATAAATCCTTTTACACATGTAAGGATTCAATATATGGACAATTTATTAGGGTAATTGGCCCCGTAATTTGATTAGGAAGGTTTTATCAAACATATCACAAATCTATAAGATAGTCCCAAAGCATCAAACATTTCTATCTAAAAGGTGTTATTAGACTCACGTACCATCCTGTATAGAAAAGTTAGTTACAAAGTGAAATTGATTCCAAATACCCAATAAAATACCTACTTTTTAAAAGTAGTTTTGTACTCAGTTATTGATGTGGGAACAACTGGGAGCTTCAATAGAAGATTGGATGAATTGTGAACCTAATATGAATTATTGTATAGACATCAAACCCCATAAAATAAACCCATGAGACCATTTGATCCCTTGTATATAGGTTATTATTCCAATATTTGTTGATGAAATAGCTATATAGATCATACAAAAACATTTCACTAATAATCCATAAGTTAAATTGAAAGGGTTTAATGTAAAATTAATTATATTCATAAATTATTTAATACATGAGTGTTATATAATTTTTAACCCATTGGAAAGGAATGAATGTTTTATTTTTAGAATTATATAGCCAAGGAATAATGGTAAAATCATAGTGCATACCCATGATTAAGGAAATTGATTGTGTTTTCATAAGAAATTTATATTACATATAAATGAATGAAAATTAATGAAATGATTTTTGAATAATAAAATGTATAAAATGGGATTTTATTTAAAATAAATTAGAGGGGAGTGAAGTATCTAATTAAGGGAAAAATAATTTTTATGTTCATTAAAAGACATAATTTTAAATGAAATACAAGAATGAGATTGATTAAATAGGTAGATAACTCACTAAATTTGAAGTGTTCATTCCTAAAAGTTTTGGGTGGAACCCTATGACCTGATGAACACCATAGAGGAATTCATCAGAATTTGAATTACCAAATTTTTTTTTATCTAATTATAGTGGATATTAATGGGGTAATGGGTTGGTATTTTTTGTTAAAGTAGATATTTTTTTAAATAATTTCTAAATATGGGTCTTGCAATTCAGTGTTGTGGAAAATGAAAACCCATATTCTTGCACGTGGTTTTTTCTCATATTTTTCAAAAGTTATGTCATTTTTTATAATATTTTAATCCATTATATTCTAAATCCATTTATATGTATTAATTTCATTTTGAAAAAGTAAATTTGAATCTATATATAGTTTCTAAAATCATAATTTTATTTAATACTTTGCAAAGTCATTTCTACGATTGGAAATTGATTTAAACCCATTTAAAACACAATATTAATAAAATAAATAATTTTTGGACATGCGTTTTTTTAAATTTTTTTTTAATATTTATGAAATATTAATAAGTCATAAAATAGACTAAAACCACCAAACTAAATTTTTAATATTTAGAGAAAAATGATTCTTTTTTTGAAAATTCTCAAAATTGCACCCTATCTTAATTTCAACATTATTATTTAAATTCTACTGTTTTTTATTAAAATAATTGTATAAATATGATAATTTCTAATTTCACATTAATACTATTATTTAATTAAAAAATTGGTATTTATGAAATAATCATCTTTCTGACACATATAAATAATTCATAGGCCATTGTAAAATCAAAATATCCTTAATATTTTCATTAATATTTTTTATAAATTTATTTCATGAATTTAAATTTATTTGGAAAATCTGAATTATGATATTTTATATATTTTTAGAAAATATTATTAATATATTATTTTTATTAAAAAAATTAATTAATTTTTTTTATTTTTTATTCATATGTATTTTATTAAATTAAATAATAATGAGAATAGAATACATGAAATAAATTTTTAATTAATTGAGACACACTTACAGTTTTATAATATTATGTTCTAGATATATAACCCTTTATTACATCTTCATACACCCTAAGTTCATGGTGTTTGATTGAATTAGTTTTATGGGGTGGCTCAGCAAACATTGACCTAATGGTGATCGATACGAACTTTAACTTCTTCAATAGTTGATTTCACTCGAGCCTTAATTATTAAATATATACATAGGATTGGTTAAGTATTAAACACAATGACACTACCTACCACATAGGTTTTTATAAATGTGCTACAAAATCATGATCCTACTAGTCGATGCCAACGTTTCTATATTTTCGATTCAATTAACTATTATAATTATCCTTAATAAAAACTAATTATAATATTCACTTTATTATAACTATATTACCAGTGGTAATAATTCACAATGGTCATACTAGAAAATGGGAATATTGATTGATGGTCATATTTACCAGTGGATATATTCGCCAATGATCATGAAATAATAATGTAATGTCCATATAAAAATGGTCCCATTTCTAATTACATCAAATATATATAGCACAAAAAATCAATATTTACAATTTATATCACAATGGTTTTTATATTTCCTTTGATAATGTAAATTATATTCATATAGTTTATTTTTTTGTATTAACATTTTTATTGATGGTGTAAAATTCTAGGATGATTATGATCCATTAGATATTATTTTTCTAGGTTATTATGCTTTTTTTGTTTCATATAGTAAACTTAGATGTAATCATCATTATTATTAGTTTACATTTAATCATATTTTTTTAATAATTTTTATATGTACTTCCATTGTGAAAACAAATAAAATAAAAATTAACAAAGAGTTTCATTTATTAATCATAGAATGAATTTTCATAATATTAAATTACTATTTTAGGCATTCATACTTGGTCCTATTTTTTCAAATTTTTTATGGTCGAACAGATGATTTAATGAATTTATTATTGATTTTATATTTAATAAAATCATATAGTAATTTGATCCACATATCCCTTTAAGTGAATTTAGATATAATAATTTTTTGATAATTTGATTAATATATTTCTCATATGTCCATCATTCATACCATTTATAAATCTATTTACATTTTTATTATCATGAGTTTATTTTAATTTTGGTACATTTGATAATTATTTTTTTACTATAATTCCATTTTTTTTGAGGAAGAATAATTTTCATATACAAACCAAGATATGGTTTAATTCTATTATTTATACAAAAAATAAGAACAAACAACACAAAAGTCACAGAAGGAGAAAAATGAATATAAGAAAAAAATGGATAATAAGATCATAGCAAACGACCTCGACATTATCATTTAATAGAAAAACAAAATACTACCACAATTTTCAAAATATAATTACTGGGTATCCAATCCTTAATTCAAAGAATCACACTAGTTGTAAAAAAAGAGCAAACTATAGAAATCGAGAAAAATTAAATCTTTTCTTCATCAGATTCAATCTTCTAAGCCCATTTAAAAAACTCTTAAAATCATTCCTCCAATCAACGTACAAAAAAATTCCTAAAAGAACCTATAAAATCCATTATATACAGTTTTATTGAAGGGAAAAAATAATTTACTAAAACAAACATATCAAATAGAATTATTTATTTTTAGAAGCCATTTATCTTAAAAATATTTTCAATATCACGAAAATCATGTAAAGACTATTATGAAACACTTCAAAAACATTTGGAAATAATATCATCCATTTGAATGACATAATAAATTTTAATACAACCTCATTATAAATACCTTATCCAAATATAATTTCAATTTACATCATCTCTCAAAAATTTTATCCCAATTAAATTAGATTAATGAAAATGAAATATAATTTATTTGACAGATACTCTATTACCATATTCCATTCCATTAAAATTCATATTTAAATATTTTTCTGAAAAAACAATTACCTATTAGGTATACTCAATTAAATAACAAATTAAACAACAATTTTTAACATTTAACATATTTAATCATTATCTCAAAACTACTTATATATGAATTATAAAATTTTAAAAACACTCTAAAGAGAGTAATAATTTATACTAATTTGAAATTAATAATTTTAATTGTCATGAAACTCATTATGATATAACTGTTTATATAGAAATGTATATATAATGGAGGAACATCAACATTTTTTTCTTTTTATAACACCATCAAATTACCTAAGATAATAATAACTCAATTTTCTTTCATAATCATCATCTAATTTTTTTTTCAACATTTACCATAATTCCCAAAAAACAATATTTAAGTCAGGATATAGAATGTACTAAAAACTATCAATGGGAAGGTGAAACAACTATATCCTGTAAAGTGATCCTCTATAATATATATATATGTATATATAACAACCTAGTACTCACTGTCCCAGATTCGGTGCTAAAATCGTAATCTTTACTTTCAATTCATTGATACCAATAGATGTGACCCAAATTATGCCATCCAATACATATGGTATCAAAAGTAAATATTTGAGCACTTCTATTCTAAAGCACAATTTAGGATTACTGTTTTAGAGAAAAATGAAAAATTATGAAATAAACATTTCCCATGTCATATTATGATTTTTTTTCTCTCACATAACCCACTTATTATTGTTTAACATTAAGTCATCATCATCATCCATATGAACTACTTATAAAAATAATTAATTTAACATAATTTTAGAAAACTAGGGGATAATTAAACATAACATGGTTGAGATCAAATTTTCAGTAACGGTAAGTATACGAATTATCTGTTTATTATCTTTAATGAGAATAATATTTAAATAATAGGAGAAGTGAAATAATCCAAGTGCATGATAGAATCATAAATATACTCATACCCAACAATAGATGACACATTAATATGAAGCATGACATAATTTTTTAACAATAGAAGTAACCATTAGAATCAATTAACACGAGCCATGTGATTTAAATGTTTATCAAATAATAAAAATAATCTTTTTGAAAGTGTAGATAAAACTTGTTGGTATACATGAACATAATTATCATAGAATCCACATATAACCCTTTGAAATTTAATAACCATATGATTGATTTCAAATATAACTATCAAGATAACATTACCATTATCCAATGCATTAGAGCTCAATCAGGTCTCACCAATAATTTATATTATGATGGGATCACTCAACACTAACTGGTGTGCCTGAAAATATTAGCTATAAATGGATCACACAATGATAAATAGGACACCCCATAAAATAATATTTATTAGGTTCAATTGATTCCAACTGAGACACACAATCGTATAATCTATAACAGACTCACTATGCACTCTCTATGCACACCCATCATATATAATGTCCAATAACCACAACAAGAATATATTACATTGAGCTTTCATTTTACAATAAAACTCATCTAAATAATCGTCATTCCTTTTATAATATGAGTAACCCATTGGAAAAAATGGATTTTATGTAAATATCATTGAAACAATATTGTCTTATGGAAAATATATTGATTCCATGACAATATATTTGAAACATTATTATCTCGTGGAAAAGAAACCGGTTATATAACAATATATTTAAAACATCAATTATCAATAGAAAATAAAATGATTCCATTAAAATATAATTTAATCAATCATAATTCATTCATATAAAGGTGTATAGTATCATTACAAAATATTCATATTAGAACATAAGTAACATTTTGGGTTTTTGAAGTTTAGTAATTGAAATACCATTAAAATATCATAAAAAGATATTGATTGAAATGACCATTTAATTTTGAAAATCACTTTATAATCAAATAAAAATTAAAAAAATATTATGGAATCAATTTATATATAAAAATAATGGAAATATATAAATGAAGCATTAAAAATCATTTAATAAATTTCTTGAGGAAAATATCATGTGCATTTTAAGTCACAATTTTTAAATAATTTTTAAAATCCATTTATTTTAAAATTACAATGATATTTTATAATGTAATCTACAAGGAATGTAACTGTTATGATAATAAAAGATTACATTCATGTCTTACATGTTAACACAATGATTACATTCTCATTTTTGATCAAATAAAAATGGGAATAGTTTTGAAAATGACATGAAGATACATTTATATCCAGTTTGAGGAAAATAAAAACATATGTGAAAAATGTATTTTATTATTCATTTAAATAGTGTTAAAAACATTTTTTAATACATATTTATATAAAGTGATTTTTTAATGAAAAACTGGTTTCATAGAAATATATATATAAATATAATTTTTCATTGAATCATTTTATTTTCTTATTCCGTAATCAATTAGAGTAAAATGAAGAAAAATAATTTTTTCTAATAAAATAACCAAAAGAGAATACAAATTCGTATAATTCATGAGAGGTTGATATTAATATTTTAACATTGGATATGCAATCACAGATATCATGATAAATAATGAGATTGTAACATAATATTTTTACCACTTTGGAAATGATGAATTGCATGCACCATGAATATATAAACATATATTAGACATAATAGAAAGTGATAGTAAATAAATTGGTGATATTAAACCTAAAAGTGGCTATATAAACACCTCACAATATAAGATAAGTGTGTAACATTGAATAAATGCCAATGAATGAAAAATGAAAAAAAATCCATTATTGATTTTCAAATCTTTTGAAACATAATACGAAGAGAGGAAAAACAGAAAATAAAAACTGAAATATAAATAAAACTATTTTATAAATGATATTCAATGTCAAATGGAAAGTATATTCACCACAAAAAACAAATAATTTGTTAATATTACATATTTCTCACAAAAGTAAAAGTGAGATTAGAAAAACCATTACCCCGTGATTCTTTTGGGTTGAAAATGATCTAATATATATAGAGTGTCTTTAAAAACTTTATTAACTGATTAAATAACCATTTTAAAACTTATAATATCATATGGGATAATATTATGACATCTTATCGCCTAATTATTTATAATATTCTATCTTTTTCATTATTTTAGGAATCAATTGCGTTGTTTTGTCATTCATATTTTCTCATAAAAGATATGGTTTGTGTGAATATTTTTATGTTAAATAACATTAATAATATAATTTATGAAATAATTATAAAATTTACACATCAATTATAATTTTATCACCAAAAATTAATGATGGTTTTGAGAAATGAATTATACTACGATCATGGAGATGGAAAGTCATATGAAATCTTGAGTAACATGTCTGTTTTCAATGATCATTATTGAAAAGAACTATATAATATTTAATGTTTAAATAATGATCTTAAAATCAAAAGTTTTATATTATATACTAATATATATCATCCTTGTGGTGTGGGGATGAAAAGAGTGTCACATCTCTTCATGTAGGTGGTAGTCCACATGTACACGAACAACGTTATCATTATTTGATGTACAAAATAAAATGACATATTTCTAATTAAAAATTATAAATACTTCTAAAATATAATTATAATTTTATTTATATATATTATTAACATTATCACCTTCCTTGTTAATAGTTATTGTATGATTTATGACATCGCTTTGTGAGGCGATACTCATCTAAACACAAGAGAAAAAATATCATACCACATCTGAAATAGAAGGAAATAAAAATATATATGATAAAATGATAAAATTGGTATAATAATGCAATATAAATCATATATATTACTTATTTACATAATCAAATCCATTATTATGAGGTTTTAATAGAAAAAAGAAAGTCATAAGTTCATGATACGGTAGTCTGTGTACACCCGAATGATGATTTGACGACAATTTGATGTAATTGTTGATTGATGCAGGACATTAACATGTTATAAAAAAATCAAATAACATGGAAGATATTGATGATATTATATCATCCTTTTAAATAATAATTGAACAAGTTAGATAATGTAATAAAATAAAAAATCATATTGAAGAACAATGCCTCTTCTTGAGGTATCCTCCTTATGTTTCTACCAATAGACTTAATAGGTTGGTTTTTACCCAAAATAAGACATCTAGGAATAGATTATGGACGTTGGTAATGGATTTGGTTACATATTTTCTGAAAAAATTGGTTTTATGGGTTCATGTGGAGAGGAGAGTAGTAGCCTTCTAGAAGTGAGGTGAGTAGTACATATGTAATTTTTGAAAAGATTCAATCATATTCACATTTTTGTCATTCATAATGCCTAAAAAATGAGTCATTATTGAACATAAAAGATATAAGGTCGAATTATTTGATATAAAATATTTATTTTTCATTTTTTTAGGTCATGTTGTTTCCTTATCATCAGAGTCTAACCCCCAGTAAATACATTTTTACATTAACCATGGAAAATAATTTTTAATATATTCACTATTTATTTTTGAAAAAAATTAAGTTTAACATATTTTATATTATAATTATTATGATTACAATGTCATGACCCATCCTGCAGGGCACATACTGTGACTACCCCAAGCCTGCCTTCCATAGGCCAGGGGTTGGCGACTAGCACCAAAGGCATAAATCCCTAAAAATGGTAAGGCATTGCCTTTATAACCTGAAAACGCACACAATAGAGTACAAACTAGATGGAAAACACTGAGCAAAACTTTATAACAAAACAGTTATGAAATGTAAAATGGTCTGGAAATACAAGCCTGACTATAAAGTAAATGAAACTGAAAGTAGAAGTACTGGAAAAATGGAAAATAGCTCCGGGATAGTCCACTAGGAAATTCTACCTGAAGGGTAGGTGTAGATAGCCTCCATAGAACTCCACATCCAGCTGTCTCCTATGGGTACCGTCATGCCATGTGGTCTAGCTCTAGGTACCGCCCAGTCCTAATACACTCAACCTCAGTCAGTGCTATCCATTGTCTGTATCTAACACAACATGGTGCATGAAAAGCCCGTACATGGGTTAGAATAACGACACTCAGTAGGGACCACGAGATCCTCAAGGTCTCACAAAAACCAACAAGGATAAACACCAAGTATGAAATCATGAGATAGCCCCACATTAGTATATGCCCATACATATACCTATGTTTTCAAATAATCTATCTCAATCATGAGGGGAAAAAAGTTACTAACTCAGCTTATATCGGTATCAAAACTCGCGTAGAGTGTTAGAGATGATTAGATGTAGACACTAATTCATCTGTACTTTCAAACCCACACAAGATTCATGAAAAGTAGTCATATATATCAATCCCACACAGGATCCAGGAACAGTGGTCCATGATGTCAAACCGACATAGGATCTAGGAATAGTTGTTGGAGCTGTGGCACCCACACAGGATCCAGGAACAGTCATCAGAGCGAAGCCAGCCACATGGTTTCCCCACAAAGAATACCCGATTCCAGTAGGGTCCGCTCCTCAAGTATTGTTTTGATACATCAACTGCCACGATGTACCACAATGAAGTATCCCATAGTTCCCCAACGTCATAGGGTTCTCAATGCAACAGACTTCACGTCAATCTGACACCCAGTCTGTGAGTTATTAGCATTTTAGTCCCGAGCGCCCAGTTAGATTCTTGCACGATCTAACATGACCGTAAATCAACTATACCATGAACACCAATGGGGTATACTCATAGGCGGCGTCACACACCAAGATTATCAGTGTCGCTGAAGGTTCGTCAAATGGACATCTGGTGCCAAAGATATGGCCAATTGAAAGTAATGGGGGGTCGTAGTGGGCCTGGGTCTGGTTCGACCTGGTCGGACCATCCCGGTCGGACCGACACGACCTAAATTAGTCTCGGCTAACCCATGTGGTTCGGCCAAGCCCGCTGGGCCCAGAACAGCTGCCGCGAAGGTTGCGAGTTGCGCGGGGGTGCGGACCTGTCACGAGGGCGTGGACTGGTCACATGCTCGTGTAAGGGATGTTTGGCCCGGAGGAATAGTGACGGCCACAGATGGATAGCTTGGGCAAGAACACGTGGGGCGCGGCATAGTGTCTTGGCCTGGATGGATGAGTCCGGTTCATCCAGAGCTACGAGGGGCGCAGCTCGGGCGACACGGGGTGCGTAGGGCGTGTGGGGCGCACATGCCAGCACAGTACATCCTGGCACAAGAGAGGCTGCTGGTTGGGCAGTGACCGGAGAGGATGGCAGGGGGCGGCCAGGCTGGCAAGCGGCCGGGCAGGCTGGTAGGTGGCTGGGTAGGTCGGCATGTGGGCTGGCTCGAGGTAGCAGCCTGGCTCGGCGAGCGGCGCGACCGACGGGGGCATGGTCGGGGCCAGTTCGGTCGGTGGTTGTGCGAGATGACGTGTGGGCGGCACAGATAACAGAATCCATGGGTAGCATGTCCTTTTTCCTTGTCACCTTCATTGCCTCGTTTCTTTATCGACATGACAAAGATCATCATAAACCAGAACAGCTGAGAGGTCTGGCCATGTTGGTTTGGGTCGCACCCTCCGCGTTTAGGGTGGTAACATTGGGCCCATCATTTAAAAAGAAAGATGAACTTCAATTTTTACAACCACCACAATAATTCCATTCCAACTGAAGATGAAAAATAAGGAAAGTGATATTACACAAATAAACCCCCTACCTTTGGTCGTTTTTTTACATTGAAGTCGCAGAAAAAAGACGAAGGAGATCGTGGTTCATCTCCGCCACACACTTAAAATCCCGAGCTAGCACATCGGTCATTGAAGATGCTTCACATCTATAGGATTCTGGGGAAGATTATTGAAGGAGATCGTTGCATACAATCATCGTTGGAAGAACGCAGTCTTCATTCTTCGTTGGGAGAAGACACACATCATTAGAGAACACTATTTTTTCCAAGCTCTCATCTCCCCAACATTCCACCCCAAATTCCATTTAATAGATTATGTTTATATATTTCTAATTTTTTTGGAACAAAATTAAATATGGAGGTATTAATTAACTTGGATTCCGTTAATTAATTCATAAGGGTGGCACAAGGAATTGATGTGTAGGGGTAGTGGGCCTATTATATGGGGATCTCAAGAGTTTTCTCCCCACTTAATGGGGAGTTCAAGAGGTTTTAACCTCGAGTGGTCCCCACCAAAATAAACATGAAAATGAGGTTAGGTTTGGGTGGGCCCCACCACCATAACCTCTCATGTGAGGTTATGGTGTGGTGGTCCCCACCTCCAACTTCAGCATGGAGGCTTCAACCAACAAAAAATGAAAATAAATCTACAACTTTATTTATAATTAATTTATTCATTTACACCCAAAAACTAGCATTCATTCGCTACCATCTTTTGTCGAGGTGAAACTCTTCTTAAGTGAATATCGGTGTTGCCAGTTCAACGGTGCCCACAGATTTCAATTCTGAGCACCAGTTCAAAAGACATAAAAACCCACTCGTACGTTTACAGAACGTACCCGAAAAAACCTCAAAAATGGATTTCGGGCATACCAGGCCTCAGAATCATGCGCTGTCAGTTTTCACAGACTCTTACAATTATCCGGTATTTAATAAAAACATATCCACATAAATTCTGGGTCTTTAAATTGAGCCCACATCAGGGATTTACATCCCCATAACCTTCAACTAGAACTGAGGGAATAAGTGGGGGTACTAAGCATGTATCTGAGCCTCCTGATCTCGTGTGCTCCCATGGAGGTTCACGTGCTTCCATTGAATGCACACCAAAGATATCTATAGTCAACAAAGGACCCACTACTATTGATCCTCAATCTCCACTAGGGTCCTCCATAAATGATTCCCCACCGTCGACATCTATCTCGCTAAGGTCGATGATGTGGGAAGGGTTGTGAACGTATCTCCTCAGCTGAGATACATAGAATATGTCGTGAACCTGGTGAAACTACGGTGGAAGAGCCGGGATATAAGCCAGCTCACCTACTCTGCTGAGGACCTGGAAAGATCTGAGGAATATCGGAGATAACTTGTCACCTCGGCCAAATCATCGTAATCCTCGTCGAGGTGAGACCCTTAGAAAGACATGGTCGTCATCCTCGAGCTCTAGAGGTCTCCGACTCCTTTCATCATATGACTTTTATCTGTATGTGAAGACATAATCTGCTTATGGATGATCTTCACCTTCTCTGTGGTAGCTCGTACCATCTTTGGTACCTCTAGTGCTGACTTTCCAGGGTTATTCCATCACAAGGGTGATCTACAATGCCACCCATATATTTCCTTAAAAGGTCCCATCCAAATGGTGGAGTGATAGTTGTTATTGTATGAAAACTCCTCCAAAGGTAAGTGATCCTCCCAGCTATGACTGAATTCAAGGACACAAACTCGAATATTGTTCTCGAGGGTTGGAATGGTCTGCTCAGTATGCCCATCCGTCTGAGGATGGAAGGCGGTGATCAGAAAAAGCTGCATCCTGAAAGCCTCCTGCAACCCCTTCCATAGTTGAGAAGAATACCATGCGTCAGGATCCGAGACAATAGAAGAAGGTAATCTATGTAGCCCCACAATCTCCTACATGTAAAGGCGTCACATGATCTTTACTAAACCCTGCTCTTTGATTGGTAGGATGTGAGAAGACATGTTGAGTTGGTCAATGATCACCCAAATCATGTCCAGACCCCTGGATGTTCGTGGATGAACCATAATAATTCCATGGAAACCTCATCCGACTTCCACTATGGGATGTCTAAAGGCTGACCAAATCCTCCCGGTACCTGGTGCTCTGCCTTCACTTGCTGACAAGTGAGGCAATGAGAGAAAAACACTACAACTGCCTTCTTTATCCCCGACCACTAGTGCTGTCGCTGGAGATCCTAGTACTTCTTTGCCACTCCTAGATGTAATACTAGAGGGGCCGTGTGAAACTCCTTCAACACTTCTTCTTGAAATGACACTGGCACAATAGTACGTCCTCTAAAAACAATGACGTGATCCCCACCTTCAGAAAATCAATCAGGTTCGTGCCCTGTGGATAACAGAGCATGTCGTGTCTCGCAATCACCATCTCCACACTATGCCTCCCAAACTCGCTAAAGAAGTGGAGGAGTGATTGTAAGAGACTGAAAGAAAGATGATTCATCTCAGTCCACAAAGGATATTTGTAAAGTACCCAGCTGCTCTGTCACCTCTTCTAACAGTTGTATACTAGATCACTTACTGAGTGCATCTGCTACAATTTTCCCCTTCCCAAGTTTATAGACTATCTCGAAGTCATGGTCCTGGAAAAACTCAAGACATAGTCATTGTCTGAGGTTCAGCTCCTTCTGATAGAAGATATACCTGAGACACCAGTGGTCAGAGTAGATTGTGAAACACTCTCCCATCAAATAGTGCTGCTACATCTTCAAGGAAAAGACCACTGCTGCTAACATCAGATCACTGGTGGCACAGTTCTGCTCATGTCGTCTCATCCGATGAGAACCATAAGTGATCACTACTCACTCTTGCATCAGGGCACACCCAAGTCCGATCCCTAATGCGTCTCAGTAGACTATGTAACCTATGCCTTCTTCGGGAAGCCTCAAGATGGGGGCATTATCCAGCCTCTGTCTCAGCTCCTGAAAGTTATACTAGCATCTCTCCGACCACAAGACTGGTTTCCTCTTCTTCGTCAAGGATGATAGTGGTGCTGCAACTTTGGGGAAATCTAGCACGAACCTCCACTAGTACCTATCCAAACCCATGAAACTTTGTACCTTGATCACACTCTTGGGTGGCTCCCAGTAAATTACCCCCTCAATCTTCACTAGATCTACTGCAACTCCAGCCTCAAAGAAGAAATGATCCAAAAATTGAACCCATAGGATCCAAAACTGGCACTTCGAGTGATTACCATAAAGATGGTCCTCTCGGAGTATGTCCAGTACTACCTGCAAATGGTAGGCATTCTCCTCCTCAGTAGTAGAGTAGATCAGTGTGTCATCGATGAAGACTATGGCAATGTGATTGAGGTATGGCTGGAAGATCTTTTTCATGAGTCCCATGAACATTTCTGGAGCATTGGTTACACCGAATGGAATAACTAAAAACTCATAGTGGTCATATAGACATCAGAATGTTGTCTTCTGCACATCCTCGTCTCGAACTCTGAGCTGGAGATAGCCTGATCTGAGGTCTATCTTAAAAAACCACCGTGCTCACTTCAGCTGATCAAAGTGGTCATCAATCCTCGGATGTGGGTACTTGTTCTTCATGGTCACTTGGTTTAGGCATTAGTAGTCGATAAAAAGCCTCAAGCTTCTATCCTCATTTTTGGAAAATAGAATTGGGGATGCCCCGGGAGAATCCTTGGGCCAGATGAATCCCTTCCCCTGCAAGTCCTCCAGTTGTACATGCACCTCAGGAAGCTCAGTGGAAGCCATCCAATATGCTGGTGTAGAAATTAGTGACATACCATGGTATAGGTCAATATAGAAGTCCACCTCTCTTCATGGAGGTAGACCTGGGACACCATCAGGGAAAACATCCGCATACTTGTCCACCACTACAGGATAAGTCAGACTCTCCACATCAACTACTACGAGGGTAAGGAAAGCCAAATGATGAATGATGGAGTGTACTTTTATCCGAGAAAGTCCATCCTACATTGAAAAGGATACATTCTTGCCAGTTAAGGTGAACTTGGTCCCATCCATGTGGACACAACACACTTTGCACCTAATACAGTCGATATGGGCATGGAATATAGATAACTAGTCCATACCCAAGATGACGTCGTAAGGCCTCGACGTCGCTACTAAGAGTTCACAGTCGAAGATATTTCCTCCTAAAGTAAGTCACACTGTCTTCACTATTGCATTATCTTCGAATCTTCTCCCGTAAGAGTCTCTAGCCGTAAGGATCGATCCAATGGCTCAGTCAAAAACTCCGAACTCTGGATGAGGGTAGTGGCAATAAAGGAGTGACTTGCACCTATGTCTATAATAACTGCAACTATGGTGGAGGAGACATAGATCATACCGCAAATCATAGCTGGAGCGCCATGATCATATGCCTCAGCTATTTGGAGCTATGCTCTTGCCGGTCCACCTGCTCCCTGCGGTCGGGGTGGACATCCTGGTGCTGGTGGTGGAAACATCTCAGAACGTCATCCACCTCTAGCTTTACGGCCAACTCCTCTACCACATCTTCCTGCTCCTTGAAGACTACCTTCATCGAACCTCTGCCTCTTCTTGGGAGGTCCCTCAACTGTCTGCTAATCATTATAACGATAGGTCGTACAGTCATGAGCCATGTCACCCTGCCCGCCTCATGTGAAACACTACATCTTCCTCAAATGATAGGCTCTGTCTCATGTGCCTCGTACAACCGAACCTGAGTCTTGAGGTCGTCCACTAGATAGTCTGGTCCGCTTGGACCTTTGCGACATTTGTCTGTTACCATCTACAGAAGACTCCACAAAGTGATGCCCGGTAGTGGGTCTTGCTACTGGTGACTTGTCAGTAAAGAAAAGCTCCACTAAGAGGGCTCACTCCAACACCCCTGCCTGTGTCAGAATGCTGAGGGAGATCATCGATGCCCAGATCTCTCGCCTGATCCCCTGTTCGACGGTCAGGGCCCTGATGAATGGGCCCCATACCATATCTTCGGAGTATTGCAAGATGTCAGTGAACCACACTGAGTATTGTGCCGCCATCAGGCCACCATATGGTAGATGTAGTAGCTCCTGCATCCGCACTGCATGTAGGGTGGGTGGGACAAACGTTTCCCGAAACAAGCTCTCGAATTCTGTCCAGAGAATTGGGTCCTCATCAAGAACCTAAAGCATTAGTCTCCACCATCATTCTAATAATTCCTATAGGAGATACACATCAATTATCACCATAAGGTCTGCGGGTGTCCCTACCTGTCTAAAGACTCTCACAACAACCTCTAGTCAATACTTACCTGCCTACAGGACCATCACTCCCTTGTACCTGGGTGGCCTCTGGCACTGGAACTTGTACAACGTGCTCAGATGGGGTGCACTCTCTGCTGCTAGGGTTGGTGGCATCGGTGGCCCAACGGGTTGTGGTACCACTGGTCCCTCCGCTGTGATATGGCCCTACACCGAGGCCTCGGCGCTCAGTGGGCTGCCATCTCGTAAAATTCCTAGAACCATGGCTAGTTGTCTGCATGGAGGCATCCTATAAAGAAATAAAAGCTCCACGGTTAAAAAATTATACCTGGTGAGATGATTTAAAGAGATCACAAAGAAATCTATACAAAAGAAACACAAAATCAATGTTTTTGTCACTAATTCGGATATCAGAAATCAGGGTCCTGGTGTATGGATACGTCAGCTGTCGCACCATCACTGAACTCCTTGAACTGAAAACCACATCCAGAACCCTAAGCACTATTGATTCATAGAAAACATCAGAGTCAAGAGTACTGTGGTAGAATAGACTCCTTTGAAACCAAATATTCACTACCTATCCCCCGGGACTGATACCGTGACTACCCAAAGCCTGTCTTCCACAGGCTAGGGGATGACGATTAGCAAAAAAGGCATAAATCCCTAAAACTGGGAAGGAATTGCATTTATAACCTGAAAACGTAGACAACATAGTACACGATGGAAGAAATACATGAAGTAAATCTGTATAACAAAAGAGTTCTGAAAAGAAAAAGTGGCCCGAAATACATACCCAACTATAATGTACAAGAAACTGAATGTTCGAGTACTCAAAAAATGGAAAACAGCTCCTGGATCATCCACTGGGAAATCCTACCAAAAGGGTAGGTACATATAGCCTCCACAACACTCCAAGTATGTCTGTCGCTTTCATGTAACATCACGCCGTGTGGTCCTGCTCTGGGTACCGTCCAGTCCAAGTACACTTAGCCTCAGTCAGCACTGTTTGTCATCTGCATCCAACACAATGTGGTGCGGGCATGGACTGTGCAGGGGTGAGTATAACAATACTTAGTAGGGACCCCGAGACCCCCATGGTCTTACAAAAACTAATAAGGATAACAACCAAGAATGAAATTAACAGATAACCACACATTGGTATATGACCATACATATACCTATGTTATCAATTAATCCATCTCAATCTTGAGGAAAACACAAAAGTTACTGAATATGATCACACAGGTATAAATATCGTGTATACAGTTAAATATTGTTAGATGTAGCCACTAAATCATTTTTAATGTCGATCCCACATGGGATCCAGGAACAGAAACCAGTACTGTCAAACCCACAAGGGATCCAGGAACAGTCGTCAGTGTTGTCGAACCCACACATGATCTAGGAATAGTAGTCGGAGTTGTTAGACCAACACAGGATCCAGGAATAGTCGTAAGTGATTTCGAACCCAAAAAAGATATAGGAACACTAATCAGAGCTGTCAAGCCCACACAGGATCCAGGAACAGTCATCAGAGTGAAGCCAACAACAGGGTTTCCACACAAAGCACGCATGATTCCGGGATGGTCTACACCTCAAGGAAAGTGTTGATAGATTAACTACCATGAAGTACCACAAAGAAGTATCCCAAAGGTCATACATGTCATAGGGGTCTCAACGCAATAGACGGAATGTCAATCGAGTTCCTGGTTTGTGTGGTTTTTGCCTTTTAGTCCTGAGAGCCCTGTTGGATTCATGCATGATTCAACCTGACCGTAACTCATCTAAACCCTGAACTCTAATGGGGTAAACTCAAAGGGAGTGTCATGCTCCAAGATTACCAGTGCCATTGATAGTTCATCTAACTAACGTCTGTTTCCAAAGATATGGCCAAAATAAAGTAAAGGGGGTCGATGCGGGCCGGGGTCCGGTCCGACCCGGTCGGACCGACCCGATCCGACTTCGTCTAGGCTGACCCATTGGGTTCGGCCTTGCCTATTGGGCCTGACCCAACATGCCGAAAATGCCACAAGTAGCACAGGGGTGGGGACAGGTCGTGAGGGTGTGGACTGACCACGCGTCGGGGTTACAGTGGTTTGGCCCAAAGGCGCGATGAGGGGTGCAAGAGGTTGGCTCGGCCAGGCGCACATGGGACGCTGCTCAGCGTCTCGGCCTGTATTGTCGAGGCTAGTTCAGAAAGAACCGCATGGGGTGTAGCTCGGGTGGCACGGGGAGCGCAGGGAGCGCATGGAGCACAGGCCTACGTGGTTTGGGTGGGTACATGGAAGGCAGGTGGGCAGGCTGGGAGGCAGGTGGACATGCCATCGGGCAGGCCGGCGGGGTGCGGCCCGGCCTGCAGGTGAGTCGGGGGGCAGGCAAGTAGGCCCGTAGGGGCCGGGAGGCAACCGAGAAGGCTTGTGGGGCACAGGTCGGCTTGAGGTTGCGGATCGTCTCATCGAGGGGCGCGACCGGCGGGGGCTCAGCCGGGGACGGTATAGTCGGAGATGATGCTGGATGCTGCGGGCCGACGCAGATCATGGAGGTCGTGGATAGCGTGGCCTTTGTCTTTTACCCTTTATTCACCTCGTTGCATCAGCTCCAAGCCGAAGAACATCATAAACAAGAACTAGGAAGGGGTCGGGCCATGTTGGTTTGGCCCGCACCCTTTGCGTTTAGGGTGGTAACATTTGGCCCATCATGTAATACGAAAGATGAACTTCAATTTTTTCAACCACCGTAAAGATTCCTTTTTAACCGAAGAAGAAAAATATCGAATATAATATTACAAAAATAAACACCCAACCTTTGATCATTGTTCGACAATAAATTCACAGAAATAAGACGAAGGAGATCATTGTTCATCGCGTCTTGCGCATACTTTCAATCCCGAGCTTGCACATCAGTCATAGAAGATACTTCATGTCTCTAGGAGTCTAGGAAGAAGATATAAGGAGATCGTTGTCGGTGTTCTTAGTTCTCCATTGGGAGATGAAGTCCTTCATTGGAGAACACATTTTCTCCCAAGCTCTCATCTCCCCAATATTCTTCCCTAAATGCCAAATAATAGATTATGTTAATCATTTTTTCATTTGTTGGCACACAATTCAAAATGGATGAATTAATTAACATGGCTCCCCTTAATTAATTCATAAGGTTGGAACAAGGAATTAATGTGGTGGGGTGGTGGCACCATTACATTGGGAGCTCAAGAGGTTTCTCCCCACTTAATTGGGAGTTTAAGAGGATTTATCCTCGGTGTTCCCCACCAAAAAAACATGAAGAGGAGGTTAGGTTTGAGTGGGCCCCACCACTATAACCTCTCATGGGAGGTCAAGGTGTTGTGGTCCCCACCTCCAACTTCAATATGGAGGCTTCAACCAAAATAAAAATAAAAATAAACGTACAACATTATTTTTAATTAATTTATTCATTAAGACCAAAAAACTAACATTCATTCTCGACAAACTATTGTCGAGGGGAAAGTATTTTTAAGGTAATACTGGCACTGTGAGTTTAACGGTGCCCTAAAATTTCAATTCTGAGCACCTGTTCAAATGTTATAAAAACCCGCTTGTATGTTTAATCAATATACACGAACAAAACATCAGAAATCGATTCCAGGCACAACAGGCCTTAGAATCACGCGCCGTCAGTTTTCGAAGACTCGTAAAATTTCCTTGTATTTATGAAAAAAATTTCCACCGAAATTCTGGGTTTTTACATCCCTACATGGAATACATTTTTCTAAATTTTTTTCATATTAGTGGAAAAAATTAATTTAAAATAACTCCTATAGACACAATGCGAGAGAACGAATTTTAATGTTAAAATGTTCAAAATATTATATTGTTTTTATATAGAAATTAAATATTAAAATTAATATAATAACCAAAATTAGTTTAAATGATATAATATTTAATCATTATTAATTTAAAACTAATTTACATATATTTTCTCTTTATAAAAAATTAAATGAAAAGGCAGTTTTCAATTAATATTCAACATGTTTCACTCTTCATCAATAATTCAAAAATTTAAGAAAAATAAAAAAATTACCAAAAAATGATTTTGATATTTTGATAATAAAAATTATGTTTATTTGATCAAATAAATTCCCAATATTTTAATGAAAAAAACATTTAATTATACATTCAAATCGTTATTAAACCATTTTTAGGAAAAAAATTGTTTTTCAATAACAATTCATTTCATCATTTAACTTATTATTATTTTATTAATAATAATTATATAAATAATAATAATTTGAAACATATATATTTTCATATTAAATTTTATCTTATTCACACTCTTCATTCTAGAAGATATAAAATATATTAAATAGTAATGTTTGTGATATAACTTTTTTGGTAATAGTCAACCTTGCATGTAATAAAATCTATCAATGAAACTCATTTTTTGCATGTACCACAAGCTAAAATCAGGGATTCACATAATGTAAGCTATTGGAGAGATTTAATTTATTTAAATTTTTTTATATAATTGTGTATTTGTGCCTTATATTTTATTCTACGCTTTGTGGTTCATGACATATATACTATCAAACATAATTTTATTCCATTAAAATATTGAGTCATTGCATCATCACCCTTTATTAAATTTAATCCTAAAATTTTTAATATTATCGTGGAAATGAAGGTTCAATATTTGTAAATACATTTATTGAAAACCCACATCAAAAAAGGTTTAATAAAACATACTTTTGATAATTGAAAAAGAAAGTATATAATTCATCTTGTGAAACATATGATATGTTTCCTAATTAGAAAATACCGGTGGGGTTTTAATATTTTGATGTGCATGAAAATTATAATGCCTAATAATTATTTATGTTGACCAAAATCATTGATCACAATAAAGTGAATGATCATTAGAAATATGAGGGCCTCAAATATACCAATACATGATGATTTAAAAGAGTATTTGATTCCTTAGATATGAATTTAATAATATAATTTTTTTTATTCACGGTCCCCATCATTGAGTTGAGAAAATAATTTTCTAAATATTCTATGAGAATAAGGAAATATACTAACATTATTAGTATAATTTCATATTATTTTCAATTTCAACTACTATCTCATTGTTTTCTTCAAATGATGAATATTCTAGATGATTTTTTCAAGACTAAATAACAAGAATCAACATTTAAATTCAAGATAACCACAAATGTGATAATATATATATTCCATATATCCTAATATATTAATCAAAAATATTGTTATCATATGGTAAGAAAATTCCAAAAATGGATAAAACTTTATATTTTTATTTATTCTCAAAAATTAAATGGTAATACTGAAAGATGAATCTAAATCATTCTATAAATAAATTATACTATATAAAAAATAACATCAATTACATAAACATCAATCAATGTTTTATCCTTAATGGTTACCTCATACCTTTCATCATATGTGAACAAAAATTTGGAGACCAAATTTTGTGATAACATTGATTAATTGGTCACCAAATTACTCCTCAATGACATGGTTAACATTATGATAAAACATTTTCTCCCTTATTTAAATCAATTTTCAATATCCATCCAAAATTAATGATTAAAAATTCATTAAAACACATGTTTTAAAACAATTATATATATAATTAAAATTAATAATATGAAATATATATACATAAACCTAATAAAATGCCAATTAAATTTTCAATAATCACCTTATGATATCATCTTTTAAAATCTCAAAGGAGTGTCTAAGTAATTAAAAACTGATCGTACAAATCTTATAGACAATTTATGGTATCCATAAACCATCACATAACACCACTTGAAAAAAATACTAGTCTCTAAATTTATCTAAACATACATATGATACCAAATATAACAGCTAGAACCCACACTCCTAAATTCTGTAGTGAAATCATAAACATTACATTTCAGGATTTGGTGTTGATACAGATGAAGCAATTTTTTCTTTCAAAACATTATTATATATAAAAGTAATTATTGGATTATTTACATCATCATGATTACTTTTATGTTTATAGTTTTATAAAATTAGAAAAAACTCTTACAAAAACGTTTCCATTGTCTTAAAATGAGAATTTATCTAAGATAACTTAGTTTTTATTATTTCACATTATGTTATCCTCATTTTCCATATGAAATTCTAAGTCTTTATTAATTATTCTTGATAACCTTGGTGAAAAATATAATAAGGGTGATCTAAAATTATTATTAAGGGTAAAAATAAACATTAACAATTGAGTGTCATAAATGAGGATAAAAAGCAATTATGAATTTGGTGAAATTATTATAGTGAATGAGTGAATCATAAAAGAACTCATACTCATAAATACATAAATAATAAATTATGAAACATTGAATAAGTATTTATCAAAGGAAATATTCCTTAGAATCAATAATCCTGAGGTATGTGATATCAATATTGATTAATGAAAACACTATAAACTTATGAAAAGAATATATAAAATATATTGGGATCTTGGAACACTATAATAATTGAATCCTTAAAAAACCATAAAAATTGAATGAACATATGATAAATATTCAATTAATTATCTGAAAAACATAACCATTACCCAATGCATTGGACCGTTATTTTAGGCCACCCATCCTTTAAGCTATAACTAGTTTACCGGACACTATTTTGTCCGACTCATCATATAAAATGTAAGGGGATCACTCGGTGCTATCTTGGATGCCCCCTTATATAAGATATAATGAGATCACCTAGTTCTATATATATGGGCTAAATGTATGTGTGGTAATGGACTAACTCAATGCTATTTGGGGAACCCATCATAGATCATTTCCAAAAAAACAACAACATGAGTTTTGTAATTATAGATTCAATATCATTTTTAAAATCATAGTTTCAATCATAATTCATATTATAAATTGATTAAACCATGTAAAAGAAATGGGTTTAATGTCTATATTATTGAGTCATAATTGGACTGTGGAAAATAAATAGGTTCTATAATATTACTTTTTAAACATAGTTTACCTATGGAAAAGAAATGATTTCACAAGAAATATCATTAAATCATGATTAACCAGTAGAAAAGCAATGGATTCCATTAAAATCTATTTTAAATAATTGTAATCCATGAAGACAAATAATTCAGATAGAATCATTACTAAATATCAAAATTGAATCAAAAGTAAAAAAATTATTATTGACGTTGATTAATGGAAACTACATTAATATATAGATAAAACTTTTTTAAGGAATTTTTTTTTAAATTTAAATATCACAATTTTAAATAATGATTTTTTTTAAAAAAAATTAGTGAAAATGTTTTTCTTTGAATTTTTTTTGGTAACATGAAAAATAATTTTTAAAATTCACATTAAATATTTCTTATTTAAAATATCTTTTCCATTTTAGAAAACACTTTATTAATCATCTTCTAAATATTTTTATTATAAAATAGGTTTGAAATATTATAAATAAAACCTCAAAGAAAATAATTGTCATAATGGCATAAAATTAGATTAATGCCTTACATGTTTTAAAAAATATTAAATTCACAATTTCTATAAATTCAAAAGAGAAATTATTCAAAAAACAACATATTAATTTCGAAAAATGTTGTAATAAATTCATACATGTGAAATATTACTTTTATGTATAATTTAAATAATTTTAAAAACATTTTTTTAATTTATTTAAAAAATCACGGTTTTGGGAAGAAAAGTATTTTTCAACCAAGGATAAAAATAAAGATGATTTTTATAAGAATGTTCTTTTGAATAATTGAATTCTTAAATACAGGATAATGAATGTAATATATGTATTATATATAAATTACAATAGTAGAATTAAATTCATTAGAATTCATTATATGTAGACTGTAAGATTTCATTATTGAATATTTAGTCCCAAAAAATACTGATAAAAAATTTGATTGTAATATAAAACTCTTACCACTTTGGTAACATTGTATCTTATTCCTCATGAAATGATAAAATGAATTTCAAATTAAAATAAAATGATAATAATCACATTCATGACATTACAAGTCAAATGGGACATCTATACAAATCATAAAAGGATATAGCAATATAAAAAACATAAGGGTCACATAATGAAAAATGAGACAAAAATTCCTTTCTGGTTTGAAAATATTTTTAATAGTAACCCCCAATAAGGAATAAAATCAAATAAAACATTAATTATAATTAAAATAATGTGATCCTTGATATATCATGAATATGTTTCTTTATAACAACTAAAAAAATAAATAAGTGTTGAATATAGTATATGTCTCACCAAAGTAAGTAATATTTAAAAATTTTCATAAATATGATAATATAATATAATATATATATATATATATCATATTATATACTTACAAATATCAACCATGTGGTGTGATGATGTAAATACAGTCACATCAGTTCATGAATATGGTAGACCAGACATACAAAAATGATGTTATCATTTTTAATTATATGAATGAAAATGACAAAACATATTTTAGTAATGATAAATATTCCTTGAATATAATTATAATTTCCGTTATATCACTTATATAAATTAACATAATCATTATGAAATTCCATGTTAAGCATTAATTATTGATGAATAACATCGTTTCACGAGGAGGTAGTCTGTTATACACATGGGAGACATAAACATTTCACCTAAAGAATGGAAATGAAAATTTTATTTATTATATAAGGAATATTGTGGTGTAATCAGGTTATAAATATCACATATATACATTAGTTCCATCATCACTCCACACTGTGAGAGGTGGTAATGGAAAACGAATGAGATCTGTTCGCATGGTGGTAATCTCCCATACACCTGAACAATCATTTCACAACCCATGGGAAGGAAGATGAGAGAGTTATTGTAACACACAAACTAAAAAATTCAATTTGTTTGTTTTTTACTAATATTTTTATGGATTTATAATTTATATTTAGGAAAAAAGATGTATCTATGATGATAAACGAATATATATATGATTGGAACACTAATATGAGAAATCATGTTCCAAACAACTAAATACAGTGCAACATAGAGAATAGAACTATTCTGGGTGAATTATTAAGAACATGTGTGTGTAATCCTCCCAAAGTGATCCTTCAGTCCATTCCCCATGGGATAAGGCCCACCACATGGCTGGCTTAAGGTCTGGAAGATCGTACAACCGAATAGTGCAGTCTTCCCTGGTTAATGAAATATATTCTATTATTATTATTAATTATTATTATTTTCATCATCATCATCAAAATCAAAATCATCATAATCATCACCTTCATCATCATATAACTCTACTCCACTACTTAATCATCAAATCCCCCCCCCCTCATCCTTGTGTTGCGTGATAGCAATGCCCCAGAGGTCTCCTAGACCCATGCATCCTTCACCTCTTCATCTGGTTGGCCATTTTCCCCTTGATTTTTTATTCAATCATCTCTAATGTGTCTATATCATCATCATATTCCTTATAATCCCTCTATATCATGGTTTTATTTCTCTTCCGTGACAATGTGCACCAAGGGTGAACCCTATCCTTTTTTGGGGGTTTTTGGTTGTCACGTAGTTCATAGGGTTCATGAAGTATGATTATGGATTGTTCTAGCTATAGTTTTCAGAGTGAGTGAGGATACGTTGGTAAAAATGCTATAGTATTTGTGACTACATACCAGTTAGAAAGGATACATTGGTAAAAATTCTATAGTATTTGTGACTACATACTAGTTAGTGGCCTAGAGTCATTAACCTAAATATTTATGGGTTATACCCCTTTTTCAATCCATGGAGGGTTTCTTCATGTTTTAGAGAAGTGTTTGATAAAATATGGTACCTATAACACCCTGAGATATTATGAGATATATTATTTTTAATTTATTTGATGTCTTCTATTGTAGATTACTCCAAGATTTTCTTGTACTATATGCAACATCGTATTAGCTTAAAGTATACGCAACACGATTATTGACTCGTGTTAAAAACAATTTCATGTTTGTTTTGTAGAAATTATTCTACACAAAATTAAGTATAAATTTTGTTTAATGTATAAATTAAATATGTTTTTATTATGTTATATGCGCCAACAAAGTGAGATTACACTACACACATCCTTGACTTGGCTTGCATTACAAACAATCACGATCTTTCTCGATACCGTGTGTTATACGTTATTCCGAGTTTCACTAAACAAATATATATTATTATAATATTATGAACTACCCATTATGAATAGCATTAACGTTATTTTTAATTTTATAATATTATTATTCATCATCCACATTTTCTAGAACATAGTATGTGAACAAAAAGAATTTCTGGTAAAATAACTATTTTTAAAAAAATTCAGTTTTTCCGCCTTTTGATGGAACACCCACTTTAAATCCGGTTTTTGAGATGTTTATAAGTTCAATTTGACAAAATAATTGCTCATTGGAATCAGGATATAAAAATTTACTTTGGATAAATTTATCATTTTATATAGATGACATTCATATTTTATTAAATAGTAAAAACACGATATATTTTAATTAAAAAATTTCATCATAATAATTTGTATCATTAAATTATAATATTTAATGGTTTTAATGTATAAATTGAATATATTTTTACCATTTAATATAATTTATGCCATTAGAATTGATTTTACATTGAATTCATAGGTAAAATCATTTCAATTTTTGGAATGTTTTATCTTTTAAAACTTGTTTTCATAACAACGGGATTAATTTTAAATTAATTTAGGAAAATTATTTGATTTTAATTTGGAAAAATGGATTCCATATTTGGAATTAGTAATACCAAATTTTGTTTATTGACTACTTTTTTGGCACTATGAATAGTAACTACGGTAAATTTTATTTAGCATAGTTAAAGGTAAATCGGGTAATTAAGGGTAAATCTAATATTCTAAAATTTCTATAACACTAGTCATAATATAATTGGATGATTATATTTTTACTTAAATAATAAATGGGTCTAAATGGAATCAGATGGATCCCATGTGTATTTGATTAAGACCTTTTATTTATTTTATTTCAAGGAAAGTGAAATATGTCTCAATCAAACATTAATAATTAGATTATTTTTATCAAAAGGTTATAAAGAATATAAATTACATTATAAAGACTAATTTGAAAGATAAAATGTTCTTATTTATCATGGTAATTTTTTTTGTAAATTTTAAGAAATATTTAATTTCTTAATTGCATATATATTTAGGATGTTGTAATTATTTATTTAGTGACAAATCAATAATATTGTTTTTATTAAAATACTAATACCTATCCAAAGGAAAAGAAACTTGACCAAACTTTATTGGTAGAGTATAGATATACCCTAATAATCCAATGGTAGATTTGTGGACTATTATGGAGTTATAATCCTGGTTAGGACATTTATATTATATTATTTTAAATGATTACAAAGATGTCACCTTCACAATTTAACAAATATAACAATTTAAATGTTGTGATTTTAAGATGATAAATTATAGTAAAAAATTTATTATAAAATCTATTATACGTTTCTTCGTATTTGGATTTTATTTTTAATTTTTATGATAAAAATAAGTATATTAAATAATTATACAAACATGTTATAGTAATTATTTTATTAAGAGAAATACCTAATAAATGGTTTTAAAAATATTCTAATAAATAAAATATAAACAAATTAATGTGTTCCACGAACTTTTTAGATGAATATGACTTGTTAGGAATTTATTAAATATTTTATTTAGAACATATCTTCTGTGGGGATTTTATTTAAATTCAAATAATGAATAGTGTCAAAATTGACACTATTGATATATTATAAAAATATCATATTATTAAATTGCTTAAAAATCACAAAAATATTTAAAAATTATAAATTGAAATTTATGTGGTCTAAAATGTCATAAATTATCAAATTATGGACAATTAAAAACAACTATGTATGTATTTATAACCATTTAAAATTTAGAATATTATTACCACAAATAAAATTAAATAGATTAAATAATGAAAAAATCAAAATGATAGGGTTTAAAATAAACTTAAAACATGTCTAATTTTTTTTGGTTGATGAGACTACAACCCTATCCCATATAATATATGTATTTTAGTGATTTTGAAAGTTTTTATGTGGGGTTTGAATCTATATTAAAATAATATTTTTGATATTTCCAAAGGTTCTCCTCTCATCCCTTATAAAAGGGCACCTCCACCCTGTCCTCTTCACACAAATTTGAGCCTTCAAGCTCGGCCAAACCCTACAAATTTCACTTCACCACTTTCATAGAAACCTACTATAGGTCATGTGATCCTTCAAAGACCAACATTAGTAACCTAAGAGGACGTTAAGAAGAGCCGCGCCGAATAAGAGGTAATCTCTTCTACCGAGTCTTTCAAATTTCATTATTCTTATACATACTATTATTATGTTTTTTAATTATAAAGTATTAAAATCAGTATAAATAATATACTAATATGTTATTATAAAAAATAATAACCCCCCTTTCCACCTTCTATCAATCCAACGGAAAACAAAATCACCGTGCGTGCGTACATACGGAACACCGTCTCCACGCCGTGGTGTAATCTATTTTTCCACCACCACCTTACTGGGACGGGTATAATGGTGTAAAGAATAACTATATATGGTTATTATAACATAATAATTATTCTCATATATTATATCATCCACTCCAATTCCATTCAACAATTATGTGAATGATATCATCACTCGTGCGTACATACGGATTACCGTCTCCACAACGCGATGAGATTCATTCTCCATGTTAACCATTCAAGAATGATTATAAAGTATATATAATGAATAATACTGATATATATGACATAATAATGCTACTATATTTATGTGTATATATATATTTGTCATCTACTCATATCCATTCATGTCCATAAGGAAAGGAAAACAATGTTCATGCGTATGTACGACCTACCGTCTCCACGAACGGTGTGTTTCATTTCATTTATATATCTATTATATATATACATATACTGAATATATATGATATATAAATCATTTTTTACATTCTTTAAGTAAGTAAATCATTATATAAGTAAAAATAATATGAAGAACAACATGTCCAAACACGTACGATAAATGAAACGATTTTACCCAAAACGCTGTTTTAACATGGAATTGACAATACAACGAGTAATATAAAGTCATAAATGAATATTATATGATATTATAAATATTATTTTGGTTCTGTTACAATTTAATAATATTTTTAAAAATATTATACAGGAGGTTTGGATACGTATGGACGAAATTGGACCTAAGGTAAGGGATGATTTTTCAATATCAATTTTATCTGAGATTGGTCATACGTAAGTATTTTCTGGGTTATATTCTTCATCAATATCCATAAAATGTATTTCATAAACTGTTTAATATTCTTCCATGTATTTTTAAAGTCATGTTTACCCCTCTTTGACTTTTACTTTGTGTTATGTAAGGAATCATTCTTTTGTTTATCATATGAAGTACTTTTTGACTTTATCAATAAATGTATGAGGAGAATGTTTTGTTAACTTACACGGTGTTAACGTATTTTTACAGTTTCATAACACGTTATATCCATGAAGCTTATTCTACAAGATTTCATGATTATTTTCAACAAAATTATTTTCTTTTAAAATTGCACAACATTTGGAGAAAACGAAATGATTTTGAATAAGAAAGGATAATTTCCTCAAGAATTCATTTCATGTGTTTATTCAAAACTATTTTATATCTATGATTAAATTATTAAATATGGATATTGTTCATGTATAATGTTACAATTAATTACATGGTTTTATTTTATTTATGATGAAGTGATATCCATTGTTTTATATGGATTATGTTATGATGGGATGATGTTTATGAAACCTGTTTTATTTATTGGTTTTGGATGAATGATTTATGTATATTTTGTGGCACACGAAAGAATGATTTCATTATAAGATGAGTGGGACCTATATCTCCCTCCAATTTGTTGGGTAATGACTTATATCTCATGAGATAGACATGGCTAGAATATCAAGTGAATCTGGTTCGGTAATACAGGACTAGAATGGAAAGTAAACCTGGTTTAGTAATGGACTTTGTCCACTATGATGGCCTTGGTAGTAATGACTTGGATACTATGTAAATTATATCATGTTCGTAATGGATTACACTATTACATGTTTTATCCGCTTTATATTTTATCATGATTAATGTTCCTTTATGATCTATGCCTTACATACTTCCATGATTTTTTTCACAACTCAATATTTTGATGTTCAAAATGTTGGTTTTTGTTTTTGATGTTCAAATGTATATTCTTGGTTTTAGTTTATCCATTCTTACCCTTACTGAGCATTTGAGCTCAAACTTTATATGTTTTAAATTCCATAGGATTTAAATAAAGGTTTTAGGTAATAAAACAAATGGGTAAGATCTTTATGGGAGATGTTGAAGATTATTCACCATGATTAGAAATTTATGTTCCATGTTTCTAAAGACACTAAACTAATATAGTCCTTGGGAGTTTTTTTGTTATGTATTATGTATTTTTCAAAAGTAATGTATGGTCCATGTACGTCATTCTCTTGGTCTCTACAGTTGGTATCATAGAAAAAGTTTATTTAACCTTTGAAAACTAGGATGTAAAAACATTAGAGAGATCCCTAGAGATATTTCTAAGTTATGTATAGAGATGTCCCTAAGGATAAGTATATGTAAGTTATAGTTCTAGAATTATGGTAATGATCTTATATTTAAACATATGATGTTAGATATTGAAGGTACTACCCCTTTATTATGTTGTTTTCCAAGTATGATTTTTTCCTCTCACACTATAATTTTTGGGTTTTAGGAAATGGCGGGAAATAGGAAGATTCATGATAATAGAGGATATGATAGATAATGGAATTATATTATTCATGAGAAACCAAATGAAACGGGATTTTAAGTAGAAACATCATTATTATGACTAATCAGAAATCTCATAATATGATCAATAATCACAACCTTGGTAAGTTTCCTGACTCGGAAAATAATAGAAAGATGGAGTTTCATGATGATCATAGTGGAAATAATGATCAATTACCATCATATAAATAATGTGGTAAGAGTCATCAAGGAGAATGTTTCAACGAAACTGGAAGATGTTTTGTGTGTGGAAAAGAAGGAAACAAAGCCAGTAATTGCAAAGGAAAAAGTTCAGTTAACACCATGGACAAGGGAAATGGTATTTCCAAGACACCAACAATGGTTAAATGTTTTAAATGTGGAATGTACGAGCATCATGGAAACCAATGATCTAAGGGAAAGTCTCGTGAAGAGCATCATCATGGTCGTATGGGTAATATTTATGTTTATAATGATTAAGATACTACAAATGACTTGTGAGATGAAATAATTGTTGATTCTCAGTCAATGGTTTAAGATGGTAGGGGAATGATTTATGTTTATCAAGAGTTATGATGAATAGGTGATGGTAATATGGAATGAAGACGCATCTATGGATTGTTACACTATTGTTTTTTCTAAAGTATTTGAAAGTATATATTGAATGGTACGGGTAACCATGAAAAGTTATTCAGATATTTTTGGAAAGAATATAATACACACATAATTAAGGGATATAGAGAAAATGATAGTATTAATAAGCTCATGAATGATATAAGGACAAAGTGACATCACAGATAGAGTATATAGAAATTTTGGGATTTTGGTATGTGGGAAGAGTTAATGTTTGACAACATTCATGTTTTAACTAAGGTTCTGTGGTAATTCATACATGATTAAGGTATTCACATGTTCCAATGTCACCAATAAGATATATCATACGATATATGGTGGATAAATGATGTTATACACATGCTGGGTAAATGACCTTTCCAGAAGTTTTTTTCTTTATACTATAAGATTGGACATAAATATTTTGGATTAGCCTAAAGATTGGAATGGATTAAGTTTCAAATCAAACATTATTTTTTAAGGAAAAAACTATTTATATAATGGTATATTAGTATAGTTTTATAGAAAGAACAACATGCAGGATAGGAGACAACCCGTCGCGTCGGACAAGGTTGCGGGAATCAAACCCACAACCGATGATAGACAAGCCTTTATCACCTACAACTATTTTACAAGATTTCCCTGTTTTGTAGAAATTTGTTTTATTTTATTAAGTGGTATGATAGACGAAGTATAAGTTCATTTTTTGAACCATATACGATTAATCTCACCAAAGATGGACTTATTTATATAACTATTGATAAAATTTCGTTTTTCGACAGATGGAATGACCTATCATTCTATCGCTTGATCCTCTAACACTTCACAAAAGACAAATTCAAGGTCATTTAATTAACAGATGAAGTGGAAATTGTTCAAGGCCCAAAAAATTGTTAGATAGTACCAAAATCATGTAAGTATTTCTTTTAATTCTAAAATTATTCATCATTAGGGATATGATCTTGAAACCCAAAAATGTTGTCCTATTGACCTCTTATCTGATGAATTAGATGGTACCTTAGATCATTACAAATTTATGGCTTTGTGATTGTTGGCTTTTTCATAGACAAGTTCTCTACCACTCTCAATCAGAAATTGATGGTTAGATTTCTCTTTCATGTCCATATTTTCACCAATGTTCTCTTATGTGGATACCCATTGATTAGTTAATTTGGGTAACTATTACATTTCATACTTTAGTTATTAAAATTATGTTTTGGTATTAATTTTTTTGATGTGGGTTTCTATGAAAGATTCTTTCAAGTATTAAACAATTTATAACCCCGAAGAATTTCAACGGAGAAATTAATTTTAAGGGGGGTAGAATGTAACACCATGAGATTTTATTAGATATATAATTTTTAACTTCTTTGAAGTATTCTATTGTACACTACTCTATGATTATCTTTTACTATATGCAGCACCATATTAGTTTGCAGTATACACAACAAATTTTTTGGCTTGTGTTATACACAGTTTGAAGTTCATTTTGATGAAATTATTCTATACCAGATTCAGTATAGATTTTGTTTAACGTATAAATGAAATAAGTTTTTATTTTGTTATACGAACCACCAAAAGGAAGTTTCACTACACACGGCCCTAACTTGGCTTGCATTACACGCAATCGTGACCTTCCTCGATAGCGTGTGTTGTACGCAATATCGAGTTACACTAAACAAATATATATTATTATTATATTATGAAATAGTCGTTATGAATAGTATTAACTAAATTTTTAATTTTATAACATTATTATTCATCTTACACATTTTCTAGAACATGGTATGAGAACCAATGGAAATATTTCTGGTAAATTATGTATTTTCAAAAAAATGGAGTTTTGGCACCTTTTGATGGCGCTCCCACATTTAATCTCGTTTTTGACATGTTTATAAGTTCAATTTGACAAAATATAATTATTCTTTGGAATCTAGATATAAAATTTTACTTTGGATAATTTGTCATATTATTCTGCTAACTTTCATATTTTAATAAATAGTAAAAACACGCTATATTTTAATTAAAAACAACTTTTTTCATCGTAATAATTTACATGGTTAAATTATAATGTTGAATGGTTTTATAGTATAAATAGAATATATTTTTACAAATTAATATAATGAATGTCATTATCATTTATTTTACATTGAATTCATAGGTAAAATCATTTCAATATTTTGCCATGTTTTAACATTTTAAACATGTCATCTTAACATTGGGATTAATGTTAAATTAATTTCTGAAACATCTGTGATTTGAATTTGGAAAAATGGATTCCATATTTGGAATCCATAGGTCAAGAATATGTTAATAGAAAACTTTTTATTTTTGGGCACAATGAATAGTATCTACAATAAATTTTATTTATCATAGTTACAGTTAATGAGGTAATTAAGGGTAAATATAATATTTTAAAATTACCCTAACACTTTCCTTAATATAATTGGAAGATTATATATTTCCATAAATAATTATTGGGTCGAAATGGAATCTAATTTGACCCACTTGTATTTGATTAAGACCTTTTATTTTGTTAATTTAAATGAAAGTGAAATATGTCTCACTCAAAATTTAGTAATTAGATTATTTTTAATATAAGGTTATACAGAATATAAATTCAATTATAAATACTAATTTGAAAGATAAAATGTTCTTATTTATCATGGTAACTGATTTGTAATTTTTAAGAGATATTTAATTACCTCAATATCTTACACATTAAAGATGTAGAAATTATTTATTTACTGAAATATTAATAATATAGTTTTTATTATAATAACAATACCTATTAAAAAGACTGGAAACTTGACCAAATTTTATTGGTCATGTATATCTATACCCTAAGAATCCAAGGGTCGATCTGTGGACAATTTAGAGCTTTATAAAATATATTTGTACATTTATATTATTTTATTTTAAATGATGTCAAAGATGTCACCTTCATAATTAAATAAATATATTACTTTAAATGTTGTGATTCGAAGATGATAAATTTGAGTAAAAAAATTATTATGAAAGATAATATATTTATCTTCATCATAGAATTTTAGTTATTATTTTTATATGACAAATAAGTATATTAAATAATTATACAAAAATGTTGTAGTAGTTATTTTATTAAGAGATATAGCAAATAAATGTTTATAAAAATTTTAAAATAAATAATATATGAACCAATTAATGTGATCCATGAATTTTTTAGAATAATATAACATGTTAGGAATCTATTAAATAATTTTTTTCGAACATATATTCCATGGGGTTTTTATTTAACTTCAAATAATTAATATTGTCAAAATTGACACTATTGATATTTTATAAAAATAACACATTATTAAATTGTTTAAAAACCACAAAATATATAAACATTATAAATTGATATTTATATGGTCTAAAATTTTATAAAGTATCTATTTATGGATAATTCACAAAACATAAGTATGTATTTATAACCATTTAAAATTTAAAATATTATTACCACAAATAAAATTAAATAGATTAAAATAAGAAAAATCAAAAAGATAAGGTTTAAAATAAAATTAAGAAATGATAAAATTTTATTAGATAATGATATTACCACCATATATCATCTAATATTTTTATTTGAGTCATTTTGGATGTTTTTGTGTAGGGTTTGACTTTATATTAAATTAATATTGTTGAGGTTTCCAAAGGTGCCCCTCTCCTCCCATATAAACAGGCACCTCATCCCTCTCCTATTCACAAAAATTTGAGCCTTTATGACTCGCTAACATCTTCTCATTTCACTTCTCCACTTCTATAGAAACCTACTAGAGGTTTTTGGTCTTCTTCAAAGACCAACTTTAGTGCCCTAAGAGGAGGATAAGATGAGCTGCGTCGAAGAATAGGTAATCTCTTCTATCAATTATTTCAAGTTTTTTTATTATTCTACTTCCACATCATTAGTTGTTTCACTATAAAATAATAACATAAGTATAACTAATATACTAATATGTTATTTTAAATATGAAACAACCTCATTTCACCTTCGATCCATCATACAAAAAACAAAATCACCGCGCGTGTGTACGTACGGAATACCATCTCCACATCGTGGTGTAATCTGTTTTCCACCACCAACATACTTGGATGAGTATAATTGTGTAAATATTAACTATATATGATTATTATAACATCATACTGATTCTGAGATATTATGTCCCCCACTCCAATTCTATTCAATAAATATGGCGATATAAGTTGCACAAAATTTAGAAAGTTATATTTTTAATGGATCCCTCCCAGAAATTAAGAATCATATGGTTATGGAATGTGTCTTTTATTATTTTTCATTTTATTATTTGTAACACTGTTTTTCATTAAATTTTTTGATCATATTCCCATTTGAGGAACCAATTTTTAACAAATGTTCTAAAATTCTTGGGAGACCACCCCTAGCGAGATATTTGTGAGCGTATTCCTTTACTCATTGTCCTCTTCTTCTTGGTATATTTGAACTCTGTTTTTTTTTGTGACCCTCTTATTCCACCCCGCCCGACCCTGAGGGGTTTTTGGTAGATTTATATGTTACGAGTTTCTTTATTCAATATATTAATAGTTTGTGTTGATTTTTGAGTCGCTTTATTTTTTGGAGTAATGGGTTTTAGATGAATTTTCCTATTTATCGTCCTTTACATGATTACGACTTCATTTTATTAGAGTTATTTCATTCCTCATGTTATGGATGGAAACATATTTTAAGTAATTGTAGGGGAAAATGTTTTAACGATGGTGAGATTTATCCCCCCTGACATGAAAAAATCATTTATTTTATTTATTGTTTTATCTTGTGTCCTCTTTATTGATCCACACTATATATTTTAAAAAACAATGTATGATTTGGGTAGATAGAAGAAGGTGTATGGTTGGTACATTGTTAGATGACACCATAAGATATCTTAGTGAAAACCATGCAACCTATATAGTGTAATTATCAAGGGGGAATGTCTAAGAACACATGGATATTTCCCACCACAGGGGCCCATATTCCCCCCTTGGGATAGTGGGTACCAAGTGGTTAGCGCGTTGTCTAGAACAGAATGAAGTCTTACCTTGTTAAAGAAATAGAAATTTAATTATTATTATTATTTGTGTTATCAATATTAATTAAATATTTAAATAATATTATAATTAATAATATTATTATTAGTAGTATTGAAATATTAAAACAGTCCCCTTACATAATTGTGAAAATACTCCCCCCATTCATCCCAAGGTTACGTGACACCCACACCCTAAAGGGCTCATGTTCGCATGCATCCACCTCCTCACCCTCTCCTATGGTGGGCCTTTTTCCTCTTATTTTTTATTTTTCATCTATAGTGACCCTCTAACCGACACCTCTTCCTTTTCATCCCTCTATTTATTGTTTTTATATGTCTTAGATAGGGCGTGTGGTCTTAGGGTGAACCATATCTGGTTTTGTGGTGGTGTTTAAGTTCTATATCGGTTGATAGGGTTTGTGACGTCTGTTTAAGTCCTGTTCTATCCATACATATTGAATTCAGTGGTTTATCCTCCGGATACAAGTATATTTTAATCCATTTAAGTCCCATGTCTTTAATTTAATTAGGTAATTTTTAACATTTGGATTCATTATAATTGTCTAGTGCGTCTCTGACCTTCTTGAGGTGGTTTCATTCTACTCTTGTGGAAGGAGACATGCATGACTATACATAGGTATGCATATATATATAGTACATATTCCCTCATGGATAAGGGAATATATACATTGGGTCAAATGGTATATATATATGTGTGTGTGTGTGTGTGGAAGTATGTATTCCGGTTAGTGTGTAGTGGCCTTCACCAAAGATAGTGTGTCTTATGGTATGTTCAATATGTCTGAGTATATAATTTGAATTCCATGATTTGTTGATTATTTCAAAAGATTCATTTTAATATTAGGGAGTATCTTCATTTTATTCATGTTGAATGTGGCCTTTGGTGGGAATATTTTTAATTTTTTTGATTTATTTTATTAAGCTACGATCATGGATTTTATAACATAAACATTTTATTAAACTTATTTTAAAATATATGACATATTATATTCTAAATTTAATATTTATATGATTTTAACGTATATTGACTCAATATCGAAAGATTTTTTATTAAATTGATAATGATTGTATTGAACATTAAAAAATTTAATGAAATTGAAAAACCCTTTTATGGAATACACCATAAAAATGGAAAAGTGATATACGTGTAATTTGAAATTTGTGGCATGAGTGGTGGGATTATACATTTCTTATTTTATTTATAAAGAGGGTATTTTTAATGGTGGATTCTTGAGGTGATATAGTGATTTTCGTGTTTTTATGTGTAAAGTTTTGTATTTAAGTGTATGTTATTTTAATAAAACAATCCTTCATTTTAATTTACATGGAAATAATTTGGTATTTTGGTGGGATAATTATTTACATAGGCATAACTAGTTGATGTTACAAAATAGCTAGTGGCCCTGAGTATATAAGGTTAATGCAATTGGGATGTGCCCTTAGTTCAAGATAGTGAATGTGTCACTGAGTGTTAGGGTAGAGTTCGATAATACCCAACACTACTTGATATTTATCACAAGATATGTATTATATCATAGTCTTATACCTTCTTGAACAATACCCAATATCCCATTAAATTGGATTTCATATGTTCTATATTTTCCTGTATTTTTATGAATTGAAACCCTTGATTTTCATTAAGATATAATTATATTATTATAAAAGTAGTTATATTTTAAATTAATTTTAATTATATCAATATACATTTATTGGAAACTATTTTATAAATGTAATGGAATATATTTTTCTTAAAAATGGAAGGTTTATACTAGATTTTTTTATAAATGGAAAACATTATTCAAAAATATATATTTTTTCAAAATGTGTATGATTGGATTTCAAATTAATGGAATGAAATAGGGTGTTTTTTATTAATCCAATACCTAGTAAGAATTATGGTTCTGAATACAATTTTATTTATCATTTTTCACCATCATGATATCTAAATTTTAGATCTCTCATTGAGAGAACATGGTTCATTGGTGGGAGGTTACCCGTGAGGCCACATGGAGGTGTGTGCCACATTAATTTAATTTATATTATCATTTTTACCTTTAAATAATATTTATTTATTACATTTTTATGGAATAAAACATTCCAATTTAAGTCAAATTGATTGGTACATCTAGTTTCATGCCAAAGAGGATCTGGAACTTCTCTCGAACCATGTCGCATACCAACTGTTGTGACCAGTTCAGGGTTGAATTGAGGTTGTTCATAGAAGTTCTATGATATAACATTATATCAAAAAAACTCATAGAATATATATTATATTAATATTATATTACCATTATGTAAAATAAGTTATTATGAATGGGTAAAATATATAAATAAAAAATTCTTGATGATGAATATTTCATCTTCTTTGGTTATCAACATTTGTTTTCTACCAAATTCCTATCTATGACGGATATATTCCCAAAATATGGAATCTATTATGGGATGAAGGAATTTCATCAGTGACATGGGTTTGAATTCATTGACCCAAATGGGATTGAATATGTGAACTGGAGAGGAGAGCTGTGCCTTTTTATAAGTATGGTGAGTGGAACACTTATAATTTTTTGAAAATATTCATTCATACAAAACTTTTTATCATTCAAAAAGCCACCAAAATGGGCCATGGTAGAAAAGGTAATTTATAGGGATGATATATATGCATAAAATAGGTTATGTACATGTTTTTAGGACATTTCATAAGCCATGTCTTCTTATTTTGTCCCCCGATAAATCAATTTTTTACACAACTGCAATAATTAATTTATATTGTTTTCGCCATTAAATTTGTTAAAAAGTTTATATTATCATATTATAAGTTATATATAAAATTATTCATATATGTAAATAGTATCTAAAAATTTATTTCACAAAAGAAATAATTTTTAAATTTAAATTAATCCCACATAGATGATCAGAATGTCGGGGATCAAACAAATATGTCTAAAATATTAAAATGTTTTTAAACAAATTTCAATATTAATGTTAATACAATGTGTACAAATATATTAATAAATATTAAAAAAATTTATTTTAATTTAAAAATATTTATTAAAAAATAATTTACCTTTAAAAAATGTGAATGAAAATGCTACTTTTAGTTTAAATGCTGTATTTTTTTCTAATCATTGAAAAATGATAAATTTCCTAAAAATCCAAAAAAACATACCCTAAGATATATGTGATATTATAAATTCAAAAATTATATTCATTTTACCAAATAAATTTTATAGATATGGTAAAATTCAATTTTAAATTATTTGTGTAAAGGGAGATTAAATTTTTTTTTTATAAAAAAATCAATTTTTAAGAAAATAGTACTTTTTTTAAATGGTTATTATTTTAATACAAAGTAAAAAATAAAAAATATTTTTTTTTAATTTTTTTATAATTCTTTTAATCATATTCATACATTGGATAAGTGAGATATTAAATAATAATGTTAATAGTATATTGTTATTTGGTAAAACACAACCTTGAATTTAACGGAAGCTATTGATGAAACATATTGTTTCATGTAATATAAGATGCACTCAACATGATGTGTAATTAAATATATTAAAGATATTGAATTTAATTTAAAATTAATATATATCCATGTCAGAAAGTGTTATATTTTCATCTAATCTTGGTGTTGCATATTTTATATATTATAGAACATATTTTTCTTCTGTTAAAATTCCATGCCATTACAATATACATTGAATATATTATAAAAAATTTAGTAATGTAATTTTTTTTTCAAATTATAGTATGTAATAATTTTTTTAAAAAATTCCAATTGTTATTTTATTATATGTTGTTAAATCTATTCTATTATGTTCCATTAAGAAATACACACATATAAATGTTGGTATCTTGTTGCTCTATGAAATAAAAGCACATTGAAGACATAAACATAGATCCCCACCATAAAATTGCACACACAATATAGAATAAAATAATTTATTCCCGTATTTTTAAAATCATAAAATATAGTATCCTAATAAAATTCAAATTGGCTAAATTATAGAAAAAAGTTTATAATAAAATAAGAAACAAATAAATAAAAATAAAATATCATATGATTGATTTAATTCTAGAAGAAATTGTGTTCAATAATTCACGATATAGATCTATCACTGTCAAAACCCAAATTTATTAGGTGAGAATAGTCCTAGAAGTGTTTAGAATAAATTTCATACCATGAACATCCTAGAAACATTAAAATTAGGTTAGTTTCACTTTTTATACTATTTATTTTGATCCCGAACACATACTATCTCAAAACCTGTTTCTCAAAATGATGGAAAAAAATCAAAAATCTTTTATAACAACCCAACCCAGCTCATTAATTATGGATGAACCCAAATTTTATTAACTATAAATGATTCCATGAACACTAATGGCTATAAATAAATGAGTTCGTTATTTGACATCATTAGGGTGAAAATTATCCTTTGATAGATTAACACATATGTTATTTTTTCTGAAATAATATATATATGATTCGGGAATAAAATGGGTCCAAATTCTATACAGAAAACATAAAACTGATCAGAGTTGAATCATGTAATAATATAAAAAATAATTTCCATAAAACCAAATGCCTTAAAAGACATCATTAAACCCATCATGGAATTTGATCATAATACATCTGATGAAAACATCCATGATCCATTCTCTATGATATTATAAATCATTTTCTCAACTAATAATATAATGGGTTTTCACCTTACTCGATTAGTGATGAACAACATCGGCATATTCACAATTTTTTTTATGTGGGGGTGATTATACAACCTTGTAGGTAACCCTAATGTATTTCAACAAATTACCCAAAAAATTAACTCATTAGATCAGAATAAATAAATAAAAAATCAAAATAGAATATAATTTTCAATTCCTATGATACATATAAATAAAGTAATTCAGCGTTAATGGACAATCCAATACCCCAATCCCCCCATGGAATCGATGAATTAAACTCTTTACGTGCCCCTGTTATGTATGAATACTTTAATGGACCAAAATCATAAGCTAAATGCCATTCTACTATACACTATTTTTTACATGGTTGTGTATATCCATCATTCCCCTAAATTGAAAATAGACAGTCACATGTGAACCAAAAAGGACCCACAACTGTAGGTCATTAATGCCCACCAGCATATGAAAAAGATGTTATTGTTGAAACCCCAACTATTTTATAAAACATTCAATATCCAATTAACCATTAAATTTTGAATTGAAATACATTTATGGAAAAATAAGGCCTAAAAATGAATTTCATGAATATACATTGACCCTTGTCAATGTTGATTTTAAACACACCACAATCTAATGTTAAAAAAATCTCCTAAATTCTCCAAAACATATATTCAAAAGCCCATAATTTTATATTAATAAAATTTCAATACTTTATATATATAAACGATTCATATAAAATAAGTGTTAACATTTAATTTCATTAGGAAAATCATTTTATAAATAGTATATTGATAGAGTGCCTACAAACCATAAACATTCCTATCCTAAACAAATCCAAAAAGAGGATGCTCAAATTTAATGAACCAGACCAACTCATGGGGATAATAATTATTATGGTTTTTAGGTAAGTAAATTTATTAAAAATAAAATTTTGGAAGATATAGATATTTTCACATGATTTCAGGTTCTTGGTAAAATATTTCATTAAAAAACCTAGAAGAAATTTTGATCATTTTAAAACAGAAGTGAGCGGATACATCATTCACATTTTCCAAAAAGTTTGCACATGGCTAACCACACTTTGACTTATCCACGATGCCAAAAAACATGGATGTGGATGATTGATATGAAAAATGATGAGGATTTAGTTATTTAATGTTTCTTTTTTTAAATATACTTATTTTTCTACTATAAATCATTTGTTTCATCTTAATAATCCGAACGATGAGATATATTCTTTGAGGGCATGTCTGGTTGATCTTATGGAGGGATATTTCATGATGATAACTATATAGACTATCTATGTAACGAATTTAGAGTGACCCCTATTAAGTTTATATTTGTATTTGATTAATTGATAAAAGTTCAAGATGTGGAAATATTTTTTAGATAGTGTGTAATAAATAAATTATATATTGATTTCATATATTGAATCATGGTTTCATTCTACATAACAATTCCATATGATCACAGTTTACTATATATGATTCATTAAACGGGGATTTCATTTATATCTATGTGAATAAGAATGTGGATGACATCATGGTTCCCTAGATTATCTTTTGCATATGGATGCATAGTAAGGATATGTGTTTGAGGATAGGCTGATGATGTGGAATGTGACTCCTATTATATATATATATGTGTGTGTGTGTGTGTCTGTGTGTCTGTGTGTGTGTGTCTACATGTGTGTGTGTGTGTATGTCTTATAGAATCCTGAAAGAGGAATTTTGGATTGTGAGTTTATTTAATTTATTTGAGGAAATAGTGAATAATTTCTATATGAATAGAGACCTATTTGAGACATAATTATTTTCTAGGTGGGATACTCTAAATGCATGGGATGTGACTCAAGATATTTTTAGTAAGATATTTTGAATAAATTGATGGACCCATCCCTGTCACTATATGAGTTTTTTGTTATGTGTGAGGGTATCTAGAGTTAGATGTGTTCTTAGATGCGTGAGTAACATAGAAATAGATACCATGTGTAATTCATGAAATTTGGTACAAAGTAGATGGGGTGCTTCAAGATATGTGATATAAGTATGGAGATATCTTTAGATTCTATGATGTAAGGTAATAAGAGTGATTTTGTAATAATGGATGGATTTTGAGGCCTACAGTAGTAACATGAATGGCCCTATTGATATCTTTTTTGGTACCTATTTATGTTGAAGATCATGGTCTGATATAGTTACATATAGGATTGAAAAATTTTATTATATTAATTTTAATTTTAGATGATTCTTGGGTAGTGGGTAATCATGAGATTTACCCTGGAATGTGACAGATGTTATGATTCATGGAAAAACACCAAATATTATTTTAGATACAAGACATAAACATTTAGGGGGAAATGATTAAATGTTTAGTGTTTGAGACTACTTGTGATGAATGTTGACTACTGGACATGTTAATTGGAGTTTTTAAGTTAGGTAGTATTAAATCATATATTAAGTGGATTTTTGGATCAGTGGATGGTTCTATATGGGTGAAGAACCACTAATTTCAATGAAATTATCATGTGCATGACATCTAAGATTATCATTTGTAATGATGAGATTTGACTCTATAATTAATAGGATATAATAGAGGATCACAAAATGTGTTCATTGTTTATTCAATATTTAGTGTTTTCTATAGTTGACAGGAAGGGTGAAGCAGATTTGGAGGAGTGACATTATTATGATGATTAATGATGTTGAGATTATTTTTTTTGATCGGAATAAGGTAATTCATATTATGGAGAGTGTAAAATTATACATTGAGTATGTAGCCCAAATTATAAATTAGTTTTCATAAGATATACGAGGAGATGTTCTTATTAATATTAAAATGGGTAGTGATTGGTTTCTCATAAAGGGGATCAGGTGTGAGTGAGTGGTCCATGTCTAGTCATTACATGTTATAATGGACAGATCATGGGTCATGGGTATCAATGTTTTAGTTTAGTAGAGAGATAATATGGTAACTCTTATGGTGGGGCGTATCTTAGCTATCATGGGTATATAATTCTCGTGTTTGTGAGAGCTATTGATATGATAATACTCAGTGGTAGATATTCATGATGGCAACAAAAATATAGAGGAAATTTATATCAAATTTCATTTGGTTCCATAATGAATATCGGAAATGAGAATTGGATGTTGTATTATATGAAGTTTTTGTATCGAAATTGATCTTGAAAGAGATTGGATGTGGTATTATAGTTTTCAGTTTTTAATATTTCAACGTCGACTACTTGAAACATATGAAATCATTATAAATTTTATGGAGGCAACTTGTAAATATTATAAAATTTAATTTATAAAAACAATAACCTTAAAACATAAAACATCATCTAAACATCCACATTTTTTTGAAAAAAAAATTCTATAAATATAATAATCATAAGATAATTTGAATGGATCAAATATGATTGACTAAAAAAATAATATTTACACATATAATAATAAATTTTATTAAAATATTATATAATTAAAATGAAAATTAAATTTATATCATGGAATACAAAAAATCAATATGAAATGAATACAATAAATCTATATAAACAAATGAAATGTTCTAAAATAATAATATATTTTCCCACTAAAACTAATTTCCATAAATTTTTTTATGAAATTATTGTTATTTTCAATTATTCTTATATGTCCATTAAGTTTATAAAATTTCATTTCAATTTTAGTTTTACTTGTTATTTATAGAATCACAAAAAACCTCCATGAATAATAATTAATCATATATGTGACATTAAATGTGAATAAATTGTAAAAAATTTAGACAATTTAAATTAAATTTGGAAAACTAATTAACAATATTAAAAATAATGAAAAATAAAAAATTCATATATTTAAAAAAATGGTCTAATGTATATGTCAGAATAATAATTAACAAAAAACAATCCCTATAAATAATTAATGGATACAATTCATATGATATATTATATTATTACCCATATTACTATGCTGTATTATTAATTATTTTATCATAATTAAATTTTAATAATTACATTAATGATATACAATAATTATATAATTAAATATTTACAATAATTAGAATAATATATCATTATATGGATGTAAATAATATTGTTTTTAACATAACTATTAAGTCACTTAATAATATATTTTTAAAATAAGGAAATATTATAGTAGAAATATAAAGAAATTAATTACTAATAATAAAGTTATTTTTATGAAATTATTTATATATATGTGTATATAAAAAAATGAAAATAAAAACAATATATATACAAAAAAATATTTTTAGTTTTATAATTATTTTTTATTTTAGAAAATACACCATCATCCTAGCCTCCTTTTAAATGAATCACAAATATAACAGGGTTTGTTCCCCATTTTTTATAGATTTTAAAATATTTTAAATCAAATATTGATTTAATATTTTTTTTATAATATGTATATTAAAAAACTCTTCACTCTACCACACCTTCCCCTATAGAAATGCACTATATTTTGGAGGAATAACCTTCACTATTTACATCATACAATGACTCACTCCACACATGGGGGATACTCTTTAACGGTTTCAAACTTTTTTTCACATGACCTAAACACCTAAACACCCCCACATAGTGATATAACATAGATGTTATGTTATTTTTAGTGTCTTAGAGTGGTTCAACCATAGAATTTAATTGATTGAGCTCTAAAACCGAAAAAATGTTGGTTGGGTGGTCGTTTCCTGAGGTAGTGTGGATCATAGGAGGATTAGCGAGAAATGTTGATCTTCAAGTGGGTAAGTGGATAAGGGTAAAAAATGGAGTAAAAAATTTCTTAGGCTAGGGGATGGTTGTTTATCCGGGATGAAGAGGACATTGGGGAAGATACAATGGACGTTGAGGTAGGTAAGATGGTAATAGGGCAGTGGATGTTATAGGGGAAAAATAATAATGGGGTTAACTAATAGGGTGTAGGAAACATAATAACTATTATTGTGATTTATATACTATCGATCAAATACATGTTTTTAATCATTCATCAAATGTATTTTAATATATTTCTTATTGATTATATTATTGTATTTTCGATTTATTTTTATTAATTAAATATTAAAAATTATATATAATTAAATTTCCTATAAAAAATATTCAGAATTAATATATCTTATTTAAACATTTTTACATTAATAATATGAATTTTTAATAAATTTATTATTTACATTTTTTTAAAATACAGTTGTAAATAAAAATATATAAAATATAAATGATTTTTTATATTATATAGTAATATTAAAAATAATGTAATTATTTTAAATGTGAGTGGCACAAACCTTTTATTAGAACACTATTAAAAACAAGAATCCAGCATATTGTTAGAAATAGAAAACATACCCTCATCAATTATTGAATGCCACATTCGTACAATTTTTTTAAAATCTCAGACCCTACATGATAGTCCTTATTGTTCATATCCCCCATAAATTAATTTGACAATGCCTACACTGATGAATTATTGCATGCAACCCTATCCTCTAAGTTTCACATGTTTCAAAAGACCATTATGATCTCTCGGATATTATGAGTCAGTTCACACTACATCTTCCTGGTTTACTTGATACATAGATAGGTCATCAATCATGAAATATTTATAGCATATACACTTCTCAATCGGGGGATTAAACATATTAATCTGGATCTCTCCAATGGTGATGTCTCTCTTGGATTCATCATTACTACTTCCACCTAACATATAACTATATCACTACTTAATCCACATATCAATGAATCTAAAAGGATCATATGCATTCAATTATGATTGGTTTAATTTTATGTCACAATATGATCACTCGATTTAATATTCACTTCTTATGAGGTAGATATGGACTAGGTTTTCTTTTCCAATTAATATTATATAAATTATTAAACAACATGATAATAATAATTTATTTTCCATATCTAATTCTCATGAGAGTCCTCATCAATGAGGTAGGATTTTAGTGATAGTTTCATATCAATAAGAACATTACATTGGAGAAGCCAACATCATAACTTTTTATAATTGCCTAATGTATGTTCAATCTCTTGAACTGCATATGTGAATTGTCCACATCTAAAAAGACATGGTCAGTGGATATAGGTTAACATAACTTCTGAGAGCCATTTCCTTTGGAAGGAAAATTATTGATATTTCCAAAAAACTTTTCCTTTTGACCAACATAATTATAAACATGAGGATGTTGAGGTCCACCAACCACATTAACTTGATAAGTTTTAGTAAAATCATTCTTATAGGTACATCTTGATATATTTGTCACAGATCACATTAAAATCTGTTCATTTCTAGTAGATGGTTTATATTTATCATAATTTAATCAATGCAACATCTTAATTGATCTCCCCAGTTAAACCTTCCTTTATAGATTCGAATTCATAGACTGTGATATACCCACACTCTATCCATATTAGAAAAAAATTCATACCAACCAAATCAAATGGATCGATACATTCATCACTATTCAGTACCATTTGCTTCTCATGTGTGTCAAGGTTTCTAAAATCTCTCCCATTAGATGTGCCATCTTCTAGAGTCCCCTCTTAATAATCAGTCATATATTTTACAATTTTTGAATCAACGACATCCGTTAATGAATCCTTGGGGAAAACACCCTGTGAAACCAAAGAGATATCAGTATCTACAACTTTTTTTGGTAGAAATGGTAGAACAAGCACTAGTTGTGGCTCTGATGCCTGCCAATGATGGTACATATTTATCTAATTTGTCCCATTGTATAGTTGAACCTTGAATATTAATTAGAAAAAAATATTCCCATTTTTATGAAAATTATTGTAGAAAATATATCTATTACAATTATCTATTGAATTCCCCCATTAGATTTAAAATCATACAAATGAAAGATGTCATTCATATTCATCCCCTATATCAATACTAAAATCCAAATAATCTAAGAAAACATTTTCAACAAGGGTAGAGTTCTGGATAATATCGAAAAGGAACCGGAAAAAGTAGACATATCGATAATATGGTCTCTATAAAAAACGTCATTGTTGTTCTCAACAATGAAGAATAATCTTAGTGAATATTTGGGATCCAGATAAACTTGTTTAGGCCATGAATCATTATCCAAACATGAAATATAGAATTCCTCACATGTTTAGGTTTGAAAAATGAGTCCCAATTTTGAATTATAAAAATTCCAAGCTAATGATAGGTTGAACCAAAATCCTACAACGTACAATTCAGCTCTTGTACAAGGAAAATTAATGTGACATAAGCAAAAATGTAGATTGGTAACATTGTACACATCATATACCTAATAATTCAGAAGAAGGCTTTGTAAGTGATCAGGCTTCCATGTGATATCCCTCATTTGTGGTGTGACTTTGATGATAATCAATTTCTAGAATTATCCAATAATAATAATAATAATAACAATAAATTATCATTTATAGATACACTACTACTTATTTACATTTATTAATAAGTAACAATCATCATTGTAAAATTAAAAACACTGATAAAGGGTAGAATTTTATCAACAATAACTAAAAGAGTCAAAAAATTTATCTTTTTACGGTCTAATAAAAACACATGATTAATGGTACATTTTTATAGAACTTTTTAGGGCTTATATAGGAAATAAATTATCAATTATTTTCTAACAACTGAAAAAATCAACATTATTACTGCACAAAAAGAACTGATAAAGGAAACATTGAATGGTTTAATTCCGATATAAATATTTATATATTTTTAAATGATATATATATATTTATAAATGTATATATTTAAATATAATATATAAATATAACATATATATCTATATTATAGTAAAAAATTAATATCAAACTATGTTTTTAAACAATTATTTATATTAAAATATTAAAATTTATAAGAAACAATAAAAATGTATATTAATCAATTTATAGACATTAATAAAAAAATTTGAGAAAAATATAATATATAAGTGTTTCATTAAAACGCTTTTATAAATATATAATTGAATATTTTATTGAAGTATTCTATATTTGAATTCTATATTAATGTTCATATTAAATAATATTAAAGACATACATATATTTGTATGTTTCTGTATGCATGTGAATTTATGTTGATGTACATGTAAATATGAATTTGTGTGTATCTATGTGTTTGTATATATTGTATGTGTATATAGCTGTGTGTGTGTGTGTGTGTGTTTATAAAGATTTATATTTTGTATGTTTCCATATATGTGTGTGCATATATATGTGAATAAGTATGTATATATGTGTATTTGTATTTGTATATGCATGTGTATGTAGGTGGATAGATGTGATTGTATGTAAGAATGCATGTGTGTATGTGCAGGAGTGTGTTAATCTGTATATATATGTATGTGTATGTGTGTATATCTGTACATGTGTTTGTATGTGTGTGTTATTGTATCATTTTTATATATATTTAGTATATCTATGTGTACAGAATTATGTGTATGTACATGCATGGCATGGTATTCATGTGTACGTGTATACATGTGCGTACGTATATGTACTGGTATATTTATATATGTGTATGTATGTGTATGTGTATGTTTGTGTGTATGAATATCTGTATTTGTGTGTGTACGTGTACATGTACGTTTCTTGTTTGCATATGTCTATGTGTATGTGTACGCTTAAGTGTATATGAGTTTGTGTTTGTGAATGAGTATGTGAATATGTATGTGTATGTGTATGTGTATGTGTATGTGTATGCATAATTGTATGTGTATGTGTATGTGAATTTTTATGAGTATGTGGTTGTGTATGTGTATGTGGATGTGTATGTGCATGTGTATGTGTATGTGTATGTGTATGTGTATGTGTAGGTGTATGCGTATGTGTATGTGTATGTGTATGTGTATGTGTATGGGTATGTGTATGTGTAGTGTATGTGTATGTGTATGTGTATGTGTATGTGTATTTGTATGTGTATGTGTATGTGTATGTGCAGGTGTATGTGTATGTGTATGTGTTTGTGTATGTGTATGTGTACGTGTATGTGTACGTGTATGTGTATGTGTATGCGTATGTGTATGTGTATGTGTATGTGTATGTGTATGTGTATGTGTATGTTTATGTGTATGTGTATGTGTATGTCTATGTGTATGTGTATGTGTATGTGTATGTGTATGTGTATGTGTATGTGTATGTGTATGTGTATGTGTATGTGTATGTGTATGTGTATGTGTATGTGTATGTGTATGTGTATGTGTATGTGTATGTGTATTTGTATTTTTATTTGTATTTGTATGTGTAGGTGCATGTTCATGTGTATGTGCATGTGTATGAGTATGTCCATGTGTTTGTATGTGTGTATTGTGTCTATCTATTTATTCATTAAATATTATTTATCCATTCATAATATTTATCCATTTTAAATATTTCATGTAATTTATTAATTTTAAATATTTCATCATTAATAATATTGTATCATTGAATATTTAGTAATATATAGAATTTTTATAGTAATTTAGACATTTTTAAATATTTACAATTTTATTTAAATAATAATATTTGTAATCATTTTTAAAAGTTCAAAATGATAATAATAAATTAAAATTTTTATATCAATTCAATAAAATAAATACATCAATAATTAAAATTGATAATATCAATTATTTATTCATTTTTATTCGTTGATTATATGTTTTAAATTCATGTAATTAATTATAAGAAATAACTTTTTTGATTTTTTTTTCTTTCATTGCATTTTATTAATTCAATGTTAATATTCCTTCATTTTAATGTTCTTCCTTTTAAATATATATTAATTTTTAATATTTTCGATATATATTTATTTTTAAAATATAATACTTATTTATTTACAATGAATAATCATTTTAAATTTTTTAATTGAAACATTGAATATTTGTTCATAATAATTTATTCTGTTTTAATATGTGTGATATATCTAAAATTATTAAAATTGATTTATCTAAAATATTTTAGATGATAATCTTTTTTATATTCAATATATTCAATTTTTAATCAATGTTTAATTGATATGGTTAAAATTAATTATTAATTCACTTTTATTCATTTTTATGTGTTTTTAATATGGTTAAATAATTTTACGAAATCGATTTTTCAATATATGCTTTTATAATTTAATCAATGTTACTTATACATTTTTAATATTCTTCCATTTTATATTTTAATCTTTATTATTTTTTTGGAATATATTGAATTTTTATATTTTTTTGTATATATTAATTTATAATATTTTTCAGATATTCAAAATGTTCATAATTTTTATGATTAATATTTATTCATTTTTATTAACCATGTTTAAATATTTTTATAATATGTAGTGTTTATATTAATTGTTTACCTAAATTCATTTTTATTATTTTTGTAATTTAAATATATAATATAATACAATTAGAACAAATTTTTTATTTATATTGTTTATATCATTGATTTATTATATCGTTATTATTTATTTGTGTATTTTGAACAAGAAAATTAATAATACCTATTCAATATTTTAAATATTATTATAAATTTTATATACATTGTTATAAATTTTTCATATAAATTAATTTAATTTTATATTCCCATTTTCAATATTTATATATTTAAAAAATTTGGGGAATTAATCCACTTTTATAATATATTTATACATATTAATATATAATTATTTATTATTATCAATACTTTTTTAATTTATATTTTTAATATTTATTGATATATGTTTAAAATTTAAAATTTTTAATCTGTTTTAAAATTTTATAATATTTTTATTTAACAATGATTCTCGATTTTTTTCAATTCAATCTGTTTTTATTATTGATTTATAATGTTTTTATTTTAATTTATATTCTTTATTTATTCTATTTAACAAATTTTTATTATATTTGAAATATTTGAAACTATTGTGAGTATGAAAATATGTTTAATATTTTTATATTTAATTCAATCTAATTCAAATTTATTTATTCATTTCAAACATTAATTCAATTCAAAAAATTTAATAAATTTTTTATATTAATAAATTTTTAATATTTTTGAAATTTAATCATTTTTACTATATAATTATACATATATATTTATTAATCATTGTTATTTTCTATAATTTTTTAGTTTATATGTTAAATTTATATACAATTATTTTCAGTATTTTTAAATTTAAAATATGTAGCATTATTCTTTTATAATAATGTTTTTATTTATATAAATAATTTTATCTATTTAGTCATAATTATTTTTTAACATATTTATCTCCACTTAATTAAGCGCTGATAAAAGAATATTTTATTAGGGCTGTGACATAAGTGGTGAGCTATAATAACTTTTAGCTCATTATTTTCACTAAACAATTTATTATTTTATCAGTGTTATGAAATCCTTGACAGAAGCAATATTTTTCAAATTTCATAGATTAACATGTGAAAACTCGGATTTTATCAATTCTTTTCAGTAAGCATTGATATAACCCTTATTCTATATAAAAAGGGAACCCTAATAGATCACTTCTCCCCCACCACATTGAATCTACAAAAGAGAAAATCCTTCAGACTAACTCAAATCATTTTTTTGGATAAATCAACCCTCAAAACCATAATCACAAAATTTTAAAATTGATAAAAAGGATTCTCATTTGTTCATTCGTATTCCTATCAATTTTTTTGTGTTTTTTTCTCTTGTTTTCCTATTACAACTCAACTCATTTATTTTTTACAAATAGAACAATTTTACCAAATTTTTGTTATTCCAAAATTGTTTTTTGGATTCATATCTGATCTTTAATATGTTTGTCTATTTTTTTACTATATATTTTTTTATTGCTTATAACATTACTTCCCGAATGAATTCCTTTTTGATCAGTTTTTGGATCTTTAATGTGAATTTTTTTTTGTAGAAAATACTCTTGTAGGGGGCTAAGCATTTTTCTACAATGAGTATACCTACTTTTAAAAATATTTTTATAGTTATTACACTATATATATACTATGATAGAGATTCCACACAAAATAATTGAAAATAAAAATTATTTGATATTACATTAATATTTAAATGGGTTTCCGTGAAATAAAAATGGGTTTAATCTATTTGGAGGAGAATTAATGGATTATAAAGTATTAATAGAGGATATCAATATTTTTGAAGTTATAAATAAGTATAGAAATTAAAAATAATAAAGAATTCAAGATTATTCAATGAATTATGGTTTGCATAAATTAGAAACAATATTTGTATTGATAATGATCAAATAGTATGACTAATTGTTTTCAATGAAACATTACGTGATGTATGATGTTTTCATAGAAGTATATATTTATATTTATAAATGAGTTTCTCATTTGTTTTTAAATGTATAAGTATAAATTTATATATATATATAGATATATTATGTGTGTTTGAGTATTTATAAATCTGTGAGTGCATATCTGTATATATATATTAATATTATTTTATATTATTTATAAATACCCGAACATCCATAAAAAATAGTATTATTATATCATCACATTGTGTTTGAGGTTATATACTCCACACATGGAAAACTATATGATCAAATAGAGAATACTTAATTCATTTTGAGACATATGGTCTGTTATATCATCACATATGTTTGTGTATTAACAAGTACATAAGATGCTGTTGGTTTATAGTACTTTATTTCCTTCATGGATGATTTCAGAATTTATAAATATTTATTTATATTGAAGAAAATATATCTATTCTTTGAAATGAAAAAAAATATCCTATAACTATATAAAAACAATATTTTAAGTGTTAATAAATTTTTTTAATGTAATTTAGCTAGTGAATAAATAAATACAATGTTTCCAAACTATTATGGGTTTTTTGGTATTTTATTATCACCCACTCATTTGGAAATACCATAATATAATGTCATATTAAAACAATGAAAAAATCCTTCAACTACTTATTATTTCATATTTAGCTTATTGTATTTTTTTTGAATTATTCTCTTAAAATAATAAAATTTATAGTTAACAATTTTCTATGTTTGAAAAAAATACACCTTATGAGATGTAAACTTGGAAACATCTAAATTATTTTATTTATTTTTATAATCAATCTCACCTCTAATATCTTTGGATGCTCTTTATGACCTTTCATAAAGTTAAATTACTAGATATGACTATCTCTTTTTTAAATGGTTACATTATCAACTCCCTTGTATAATCCATTTCATAAAAAAATGATTTATGATATGAAACATCTTATGATAAAAAATAATAGATTTAATACATTAAATTCGTAAAATTTTATTTTAATTATGTTATATCCTTTTATTTTCACAAATAATAATATATTTAAAATATAATGATGGTATGTGTGTGTGTATAAATAACAACCTTATCAGAATCTCTAGATTACCCTATCTCTATATTTATTTAGTCTGATGAATATGTATATGATAAAATCATATATGATGGATATAAATAAAAAATTCATGGATATCAATCTTATGGAAAAAGATTATTAGGACAGAGAAAAAGAGTTCAAAATTTTTTCTAAATATAATGCATTTTACACTACTAAAATTTTTTTTCTATTTTTTTTATTTTTATTCTAGTCTAAATACTCTATTGAAGTTGTAAGGACACATCAAATTTCAATGAATACATTTTTTATAATATTTTAATAAATATTAGGATGAATAGAATATAACAACGGATATAGATAACACTATGTCTAAAAGATCATCTGATATGACTACAGGTGTAAATGATGATAAAGAAAACAATCAAGGATATTATTATATGTTTAAATTATTATTAAGATCATATATTGGAAATTATATGATTTTTTATGATGATGTTTGTGATTTTCCAAAGTTATTTTAGGTGTTAATGAGTTCTACCAAGAGGCGATTTTATGTTTCATGTAAAAAAATAAGCAACGATGACATGTACACTTAATAAATATATTGTATAACCTGAAAACGGATGGAGTGACTCCATATTTAATAATATATTTTTATTCTTTAATGATATGATATTGTAATATAAGGACCTTCCCTATTGAAAATATAATTCAAAAAAATACATTATTAATTTTTTTCATATATTAAGATGAATACGTGTCTATAAAAATGAATTCATATTTTTTCAAATTGACTATGAGTTACATAAAAAGACCAAAATAGGTGTTCATATCGATGAAATAAAAATTAATCAAGACCATTAACATATTTATGGTTATTTTCCATCATTACATGGTTTTTGTTCCTATATGAAAGTCAGGAGACTACATGTAAATTTATATTGCACTCAAATATAATAAATCAATATGGAAAACATCATCACCTAGAATACTCTCCTTAGTTTAACAATTTTGATTACTTGTATCACAAATTATGAAAAAAATTTAGGAACCTATACCTTATACTATCAATATATGGAGGGAATCCTTTTTTGGAATAATGATTCACTCATACTAAAATGATGATTTTGTTTGTAAATTCAATCATTCCACCATTATAGTACATTAGGTGAAAATAAATTATGTTCCCCAATTATATAGATAAAAAATAAGAAATGTTATTGATATTTATTTGGATCCATTGATCAAATATCAAAAATTAATGTTGTATTTTGGTTTTATATGATATGATGCTTATATAAATGGTAATTTGTAGTTTTAAATTATGTTTTATGGGATGATAATAGACTATTAAACTTATTTAAAATTTTCATGATATTTAATTAATGTTTTTAAATGGTATCATATTTGTAAAAAAGGAATACAATCGGTTATATTGAAACATTCCTTGTAGAAGTTATTTATAAGACATCAAAAATTTCTACCTTGATGGAAAAAATAATGATCATGGATGACAATAATATATGTAAATTTAGGATATTCAATAACCCCATCTCCAATGATAGGTGATCTAGTTTTGGAGAATATAATGGATGTGGTCCGTGCTTTTGGGTAACCTTCTTAAAAAATCCTAATGAAAACCAAATGTAAAAAGAGACATGTTTTTTTTAAAATTATTGTACTGTATTTTTTTATGCCATACTATTTCATGATTCCATATCTGTTGAATTTTATTTATGATATACTTCCACTAATATAATTCTAAATGATCCTATAAAATCAATTGCTGTAATTATGCCTCTATTATAGATGAATGGCATGAGGATATGAGAATATTTTGTGCCTATGATCGGAGAAAATTGATTTTTCTTCTTCAACCTCCAATAAATCATTTAGGGGAAGATAAATATTATTATTTAAACTTCTTGAATGATGAAAATGTTCCAATGGGTTATTCATAATATATTATTAATTTCATTTCAACAATAAATTTAATAATAAAGGGATTGAAGTCACATGACTATCTCATTTTCATAAAAGACTTATTTAAACTAACATAACATTTTTAATTCCCTAAATATTTCCATATAAATATAACCCAACATTATTTCATTACAATTCCTAAATGTAGTAATGTTATATAAATGATAAAACTTTCATTTATAGAAAAAAATTCTATTATATTTTGCGAATCAATGATTTTCTTCCCACCACAATTCTTTGATATTATTGTTCACATGATGATTCACTTGGATATAATGACACAAATTTGTGGTCCTATAAAATATAGATGGATGTGCCCAATTTAATGATATATGATTACATTTTAAGCATAATTCTATTGTTTAAGTAATAAATAAGGGTTTATTTTAGAGCTGTATATTGTTTAGGAATCCACTGAACTATGTAAGGACTAACTATCTTTGGTGGAGAGAATTGGTCTACCAAAATCCCATCACATTGAGTGAATTCTGTGTTAGTGAATTACCCGAAAATTTGATGTAATAATTACCATCAATGTGTGAGATTATTCTCACCATTATTTCAAATGATTTTTTAGATTCATTTCCATATGTAAAAACCCTTAATGACATTTGTATATAATTTAATCCAATAAGGGATGCATTCTAGAAAATAAATACACATAAAAAATTTTTTGTTGGATGGTTTAGAGACCATAATTTTTATTATTCCACAGTAAATCTGAATTCTATTTAAAAAAAATAAAATTTCTAGGCATATTACCAAGTGATCATGTATTTTCTATAATTTTTATGCAATTAATGATTATACATTATATACAATGGATAATTGTGAACATAATAACATGAAAAATAATAGATATAATCCTTGTGGAAGAAGCAATGTATGTATCTATTACCAAGGAAATTAATCTAATTTACAAAATATATTTTATAATTTGGAATCGTTGAAAAAAATATGGTGGTTGGATTTTAAAACATTACAATTGACTATTTTTTAATACAAGTGGGTCGATAATATGAGTGTATTTAAAAATTATGAATCAAGATGAATGAAAATAAATTACTATAAGGAAGGGTATAAGGATGAACTATTCATATAGAAATTGTATGAATTCTTGTTATTTTATGGCTGAGATCGACAAATATAAAGTGGTCATTTTTTTATTATTAACTAATACCATTGAAGGGATATATGTAAATTCCAAATAGAATGGCCATTTTCAAGGTATGGAACAACAAATTAAAGGTGTTACTAATAATGAAGATTTATTTTATTTTAGAGGACACACAAATGATGGTGTTTGAATACTTAATAGTGGGGTTGAATCTCATCAAACATTAATAAAAAAGAGTTAAATAGTTAGAAGATTTTTTTTAAATATACATTGTGTTACCACATGGTATTCTATGTTCACTATTTCAATTACAAAATATAATATAAATATTCAACCATGTACATAAATGATAGCTTTTCAAGAAGAGGATTGCCACAATCTTGGGATACTACATAATGAACAATATGTTGATACTCCCAATCCTGACGAACAACTTGTTTATATATATGATAATGCTACCAATCACAAGGAAAAAAAAATCGAAATTAGTTAAATAGATGAAAAGGTAGAAGGTGAAAACATATTTTTGAGAAAAAATAGTAATTTCATAGTTTAATGGTTTATAATATAATTAATTCATTAATTTGAAACATAAAATTCTAGGTTTGATAAAATGAAATCGAGAATCCAATTAACCATAAAAAACATTTTCTTTTGATACATTAGGGTCACCACTTGAATTCATGTGCATATTGATGTATACACCTTAAATGGTGTTGTTCTTGTGACGAAAGCAGTAATTTGGGATGACATTAAGGTTAGATTATGACATAATTTCTCTAGTTATATAAATAATAATGTATTAAAATGTTTACATAGTCTTCAATGTACATTAAAGAGTGAGTTTAAAACGAATGAATGACAAAATAATGTTACATTAATGTTAATTGGAATGGATAATTAATTTTATCTATATAATTATAACAAATCATTATCATTGATAAACTAGAAGGAATGTACACCAGCCCGGACCAATGATATACGAACACATGTTAAACGAGGAAAGATGTAATGCATTAATTGGTATTCATGAATATGAATAAGTTTGGGTATATTGTGTTTAGAAATATATTATTTGGTAAAATGATTACTAATAAATTGGATTAATAATTATAAATTTTGGAAAAAAATTAGTGTTGAAGATTATAAACATGTCTCAAAGAAAATTTACACATACCATAATGCATGGATGAGGAATACTTATATAGGAAAAAATTATATGTATTTTTGGCTTACTGAAAAACATGTATGTTCCCTAAAACAATATAATAAATCACTTAAAGTGTTTTAATTATATTTATATATAAAATTCAAAATCAAATTTGATCCAATTTCATGTTTTATTAAAAAAAGAAGACATAAATAAATATATGAATACTATTATTTTTACCGAAAGTGAAAATAATTTCTAAAACAAGTGGAGAGAGAGTAAAAACCATGCCTCCCAAAGCATGGTGGCCAAAAATGGGGAATATCATGGGAATATTGTCTTATTATAAACTTACAATCTCCAGTGAAGGACCCCATACATTTATATAATGTAAGACACTAATCAAGACACCCCGTGATAGTAAACACAATCACTACAAGATTACCTTCTCTCCTGGTGTGACTCACACAAATAGACTGTTTGAGCTCCCTTCTATAATTCCTAATGAGATAATCAAGCTTTCGTGGTAGATTAAACATCCCTTGATGTAACCCAATCAAAAATATGGAATTTAAATCAGCCTCTACAATACATATGTTAAAGAAGTTAAACTGTATGAGTTGGGTGATAATTTCTCTAGTTTAAACATAAATTTAACATCCATCCCTGAAGAATGATATTAAACTCATATAAATCATCCTCCTGATGGATTTAATTAAGCAACATCCATGAATTCCAGTCATGATACACGATCCACTCACAATTAGATTAAGACTAGAGCTTACTGGTTTCCATCGAACCCATCTTCAATTATTTTTTCTACCTCCACTATTATACATAACATTAAAACATGGATTATGAAAAAATATATTGTCGGATTAGTGGTGCATTCATGGAGTTTATCATTAAAAATATTTGAAGAAATGAATTATATAAGGGGATAAATATTTAAAAATAGGTGATATGAAGGAATGAATAAATTTCTAAGAATAAATGAATAATTAATATCCTATATTGTTATAGAATGTAATGGGAAGAATGGAAAATGAATAACATAGGAAAAAATAAATGCTGAAAAAGAATAATAGATTTGAGTCTAGAAATTCCCTTTAAAGGTGTATCTAACCAGAGGTAATCAGTTTTTTCTTAATTGTTTCTGTGAAATTTCAATCACGACGATATTGATACATTTATTATTATAATATTTTATAATGTTAAGGTTATTATGATTTACATTATCAGAACCCAACCATATCTTTGTTGAAATGGGAATAATGTACAACATATAAGGAGTTGTTCTACAAAAAAATCAAAAAACTAATGTGAGAATAGATATTCGTGTATCTCATCAGTCCTGAATATATCTATCCACTCTAATAGATGATCTTGTTGTTCACATAGTTGATATTTTTGTGGGACCATTCATTGAATAGTTGTTTGATCTTGTACAACAAAATTTAGACAACAAGTTTTGTCCCATCCAATTTATTTTATAGGCAATATTTTTACCAACTATCATAAAAGGGATAATATGAGGACAGTTATTGCAAGAAATGAAAAGGAAAGAAAAATGGAATGTTGAATAAAAACAATCTTAAAGAAAAATAAATAAATAAAAAATACAATTACATTGTACAATTACCATACTTTCCCAATTACAATAAATACTACATTTACAATTTAATAATATTACAACATTCAAATATTTTGATACTACAATCATTTTTTTAAAGCTTCCAATGAATAGAGAGGTCATTACAAACATTCATTGTATTAAAATTTTAGATTAAATCCATATGCATATATGTTTAGGAGACTTAGTTTTAATTATGTATATGAGGTATAATTCATAATATTTATTTCTAATAGTTAACGTACAATATTAATTATAGTTTTATACTAATCAAATTTTTATGAGAAGATATACATATTCTATTTAAAGGGTAACTATTTGGAAAAACAATTATAATCATCAGTCCTCACATCAATTCTTAACAACAATTTCTATTAGATGAAAAAGAAGACTTAAATGTTTTTAACATACTAGAGGGAATGATTTAAATGAAACACACGGATGAAATATTATTCTTAATACACATTTTTCAAGGGTAAAACATTATAATATAATCATATAATGAATATTTTAATTTAATTCATTACATAATTTTTTTTGTTTTTATGGAGTATTGGTTGATCATTGTAATAAAATTTATATACTGTAATGATTATTTTTTTGAATAAATCATTGAAATAATAAAAAATCAACCATCGATGATGAAATTTATCTATTTTATGAAAAATAAATTCAATATATTAAAAATGATCTTCCTATTATATGTTTTATATTAATTTTTAATAAATTCAGTCTTATGATAGGGAATAATTTTAATATTTTATAATTAGGGAATGAGGATATTACATGGGAAAACGAATGTCAATCAATAATGAATCTAGATATGTATTATTGTATACATAATAATGTTTCACTAAAAAACAAATATCAAAATTAAAAATATAATTCTATTAATATATCGATAGTGTTCAAAAAAACTAATTAAAATTTTTATGGTTATTAGGTAATTAAATTGAATAAATACATTGTCTTCCTTCAAAAAACTAAAATCTAAAAAGATGAATTTTCGATAATAATTATAGTTTCATTTAAATTATTTGTAAATATTTTTTTTATAGTTTTCTAGTGCTACTATGAATTTAGAAAAACTATATATTCAAAAGAAGTGATATATTTTTATGATTTTTGAGAAGAAAAAATTATAACAGAATGTATACAGAAATTATGAATTTGTGACTTCCTACAATTTATATAGTTAATTTTATCATAACATTATTTAATTATTTTTTAGTAATTTTTTTACTACTACATGTTTAAATAATTGTCCCAGTGCATATAAATAAATGGATTCACTAAAAATTGAAACATCGCAAACATTTGGTAATCTATAAATAGTGAAAAAAATAATATTCAAAACTAAATTCATGATAATGAGTTCAACAAGGATGATGAAAAAATTTAATATACGTTATCTATATATTAATTTTTTTATTAAATATATTAATGATATTTAGTTTGTTTTTGTGAATACAAATGGCTCAAAATATTTTTTTCCATTTAAAATCACATTTATTTAAAACATGTGACTCTCCATTTAACACAAAAAATCACACTATAATTATGTTAATTTTTTTTTTGAAAAAATGTCTATATGTAATTTAAGAAATTTTAATTGAAAACTCTATAATATGATAGATGGTGTCCCAAATACAACTAGAAGATCTTGTTTTTAGTTTAAAATAATAATTCAGATAAAAATGTACATCACTCCTTAAAAATTCATTAAACAAAATCCGATTATGTTGATTAATTATTATGAAGATTCATTAGCCTTTTTTATATTTTTTAGAATCATTCTGACATCAATACAACATATGGTATAGGCAGTATCACTGAATTTTCATGTTTTTCTTTAAGAGTGACATTTTTTTTCAAAAACATGAATCAATCACTGAGAATAGAGATATAATTATTGTATTATCTTGATAAATTAGGAAAATTTTCCACAAGTACCTTTTTACCAATTTTTATTTATCTAAAAATCAATTCAACACATAATGTGACCAAAATGATTAAATGTGTCTATTTATTAATGTTTAATTTTACTTCCAAACATGTGTCACTCATTATTAGTTGATAAAATATTCTCTTATTATCTTCATAATTTTGGAAAATTATACCTAAAAAATATTTGATATGTTGGAATCAGGTACATGTCAATTTGACACACAGTGTACCCAATAACTCCTACTGCATTATTTGAGTTTAAAATATATATTTGATTTTAAAATGTGCATATCTCACTGAAAACCACGAAATACTACTAGGGAATTATTTTTTTTGAAAATATATATATGTCTTTTTTGAATTTTAGGAATCTACCACACGTGAATATGAGACATAGTATTCCCAATATGAATACAAGTGTGTGATTTTAGTTTAAAAAGAATTTTTATTTATAAAATAGTTCTACTAATTAAATATAGAAATAAAACACTCATATTGAAATCGTATTTTCCAAAAATGATCCCTATGTAATTTGGGACATGATGGAATCATACACATTTAAAATTTACAAATGGTGTGACCGATATGACTCCAAGTGTTTATTATATGTAAAATTGAAATTCTAGTTATAAATTGATGTCAAATACTCAGAAAATGAACCCCACATTGATATTTATTTTATACATTATGATAATAGTGTATATTTCATTTGATATGTGTAGTAATCACCAGCATGTCAATTTCATTCATAATGCTATTAGTATGGCTCGATGTGTGTTATTTAAATTTGAAAATGAAATTTTATTTTAACAACATGGTTTACTCATTTAAAAACAAAAAACACATCTTTTCTTGATAAATTAAGAAAATTGATATATATGTCATTTTTGATATACTAGAATCATCAGAATTTCAAGATGATATATGTCTTGACTGATATGTCTTAAAGATCATGTTTTTAATTTAAATGAAACTTTTATTTTAAAATGATACACACAATGAATTTTTTTTTAAAAGTATAGATTTTATTAATATATTACGATAATGATAAACAATACATTTTTTAAAAATATTTATCAACCATGTATGAATCTGATTCATAGTTTGATAGGTAAGAATCAATGTCTATGTTTTATGTTTTACTGTAACATTTTAATTCAAAACAAGTGTCATTCTATCAAAACCATGAATACACATTGGAATTTTTTGTTACACTATTGAAATGATCCATATGTCATTTTGACAAGTATTAATAAACTAAATATCGTTCTTACACACAATGTCACTAGTATGACTCAAAGGTTTTTCATTAATTTAAAATTGAAATTTTCCTGAAAAATTATTTTCACAAACTCAAAACTATGAAAATACTTTTTGATTGGTTTGATACATAGGGAAAACGATCCATAAGTCTTTTATCACTTGTAGTAATCATGTATACACTTATTTGATTGATACTTTGATTCGTAAAACTAAAAGTGTTTGTTTTTAGTTTAAAAATGGAATTTAATTTAATGAAATTTCACTAATAGAAGCCAAGAAAAAACACACACTCAATATATATTTTAGAAAAAAACTCATAAATTATTTTTGATGAAAAATAATCGACAAAACATAAATATTATACATGGTGTCAAAAAAATTTCTCAATGGGTGAGCATAAAATTGTAAAATAACATTTCATTAAATATGTTTATCAATCACTAAAAACATTGAAAACACACTCAAATTATCATGATACATGAATAATGTATTCAAAAGTCATTTTTTACTCATATGATTTGACGATGCATTTATCGAACACATGGTGTGACTAACATGTATCAAATTATTTTTTAGATAAAAATGATATTTTTGTTAAAAAATCATGTCACAAACTCCTAAAAAAGAAAAAAATTACGAATTTTTTAATTTTTTGGGAAAACGATCAATAAGTCTTTTTTGATATATAGGATCCAATTACACCTTAATCCAAGATTGGGTGACACTAGTATCTCTTGAAATGATTTCATTTATATTAAAAGTGGAACTATATTTAAAAAAATTTATGCTGCGTTAAAACTATAAAACACATTCGTATGGTCTTGAATTTTATTTGAAAATAATAAACACTTATATTTTTACATGCAATAATTGACAAGACATAAATTTGATACAATGTTTGATCGGTATTACACAAAGTATGTTTATTCATTTAAAAAATGTAATTTTCATTAAGTATTTTTTTCTTACACTAAAAAATAATAAACTATAGTCGTATTTACTTTATATTTGATCACATTGATCTATACAAAAAACTTTGTTTACCAGAATCAACTACACAACAATCCAACACATGGTATGGCTGGTGTGACCCAAAGTGTGGTTATTTATTTAAAAATGAAATTTTATTTAAAAAAATTATCACATACTCCAACGAGGGAGAATGCACCCATATTTTCTAGGTAATTTAGTATGATTATCTATAAGTCATTTATGATGTGTAGTTATCAACCTCATAAATATGAGAAATGGTGTTCCTTGTGTGACACAATAAATGTGTATTTTGTATGAAAACAGATCTTTATTTATCAAATTTATCATAATTAGGTTTAATTTATTTATTTATATTTTTACTAACATAATAAAATATTTTATTATAAGTACACATGTTTTTTTGACTTTTGGTTGTTTTTCAATATCTAGTATCATGATCAAACTCTTTTGAGATGAAGTCCAACGATTATAGGAAAATGTTTTTTTATTTTTTGATATATGTGATAAATTGTACATTCTAATGTAACTATATATAATTATATAATTGTACTTACCAATGTTTAGAATTTTTATAATTATTCTATTATTTTATTATTTTTCCTAAATGTCAATTATTTTAAATTATATATTTATCTCTACAACAGACTATAATTTTAGTAGCACAATGCTGCATTATGAATTTTATAAGCTCTAATTACCATTCTGATTAAGGTCCCCATTTATCCGGAATAATATAGAGCCTATAAAGTGACAATTTAACTAAAAAATTAACATTTTTAATGTATCTTTTGTTAGTGTTATTTTTAGTTCTTATAATAGCTATATGATTTAAAGGCTCTCATAACATCATCACCTTCTTAGCTTCGATGAAGGAAATCTAATGAATTAATGAAACCATATATATAGTAGTGATATTATGAATCGATAAATAAAATAAAAAATATGGATTATAATATGTTTTTAATATACTTATTTAGAACATTTTTCTCATACATATATTTTGAAAAATACTGGGTCTAGCTTTTTTTATATTTAATTACAATTATTAATACAACTCAATATAATTATACAGCTAAATAGTTCAGAATATATAGTAAATAAATATTAATAAATATATATATATATATATATATTTGATAATAATTAATATATATTATATATATTTAATAATATATTCATTTTAATAATTAATAACACGTAGTAAAACATTATTTATGTATATAAATTTATTAATATTATAAAAATAAATTTAAATTTATGAAGTAATAATTCATTATAATATTTTTATACAGTAATATAAATAATAATAATATAAAATTTCAATTAAATATATATATATAATTAAATATTTTATATATTATTATATATAAATTATAATATAAACATATTTCAAATATTATTAATAATATGTAAATTATCTAAATATATATAATGACATCACCTTATCCACCATAGCCCACTTTACCTAGTAATAAGATGAGTTTCTAACCCCATGTTAGCCACTAATTATCCATGGGGTGGAAACTGGCATCTAGAAGGAATAACATATATAAATTCCCTAAGCCCATTAAAACATGTTACAAATAATGAAACATCTAATAATTTTAAGGGATTCTATTTTTTAATGTATGAAAAAAATATGACTAAAAATGTATTATATATTATTAAAAAATTGTGATGATACATTAAAATGTAGTAGAATATAACATCTTTAGTGTAATGATTCATGAATTTAATATATAACACATCCATTAGAAATAAAAGTGGGTAATGTAAAAAAACATGATAAAAGTAAAATTTTAGATCACTAAGTCCAGATCAATCAATTCTATGAGCCCCTAATGATGATGATGATGATAATACAAATAATGATTCCTGGAAGAATAAAAAACCTTATGACGAATAGATAACTAAAATATGAAGTCCAGTTGATAAACTTACTTCAATATAAAATATTTATAGAAAACAATGATTCATAAATTTAATGTATCCATTATGGTTTTCAAATGAGAGAAACAATTTAGAAATGATGAAATAAAAATATGACCATTGAAACCATTTTTCAGTAATGCATTCATATACATGATTTCATCTAGAACGAAATTCTAAATAATATAAATATTTCCCAATGTTTCATTTAAATTATTTTTAAGAATATGAAAATGTTAATTTGATCATTTGGGTTTAAATTTTTTTCATATATGAATAAGTATTGTAAATAATATAAATTCTTGGTGTTCGGTAAATTTACCTCATAAGAATATTAGTGATCAATTAGGTATTATATTTTAGATTTTGATATTTTTTTGGCCAACCACCAAGTACTGTAGATAGCCACCCCTAAAATCATCATGATGAGATCACAACCAAAAGGAATGACCAGGAAATACTACCAATGTGGTGGAATGGGAGACATCAACAGCTCAAAAAAGATGAACAGGTTAATAAAGAGCCTAGTCATGTGTTAGCTAATTTTTAGATAGTTATGGTAGTCAACAAGACAATCTTCATATGTCTGGTTGTCACTTTTTGATATTCGATGTCACCGCTTAACTTATATTCACGAATCCCAGTTATAAATGTTTGAATGTGGGATTGTTTTTATAGACACCATTCCCCATTTTAATATAATTTGTTAAACCATAGTCGTATAATGATAAATCGATGGCTATGTAGTTACCCAGTTTTTCTACTTCCTTGAGACTCCACTATACCTCGACTGTTTATCCCTTATCCCATAAGTGAAACTAGAGAGGTGTTATCACCATTGTTCAATCCATTAGAACTTTTTTCACCACATGAAAATAATTATTTGATCAAAATAAGAACAATACTCTACTCCACTATTGATTTATAAAAGAAAAAATAAGACCAGTGGTCATTAGATCTATCCATTAAACATTTTTGTACAACTCTTACCTCGATCCACCAATGGTGATGATTTTTCCCTAGCACAATCTTGTTCATAAAACAATAAAAAATTCAAATGAATTTTCTAAAAAAAATCGGGTTTCATTATTTCACAATTTTATATTTTTTTATATTAACCCTCATCCTATTGATTTCGAAAATACATGAACAATGTATTGAACACCTCATCTATGGAAGTGTATGAAACTTTAATCTTGGGACCACTCCCCTTAATTATCCAATATTACCAGGAAAGGAGACATAATTTTTTTTTCACCCATATTTATGTATATATATTAGTTCTTCCAACACCTGAGAATCCCCAATTTATTGGTTTAATGAAGAAACCATAGCGATCCAAATATGTCCCAATATTATTTTACTTTATATGGTTTGAGTTCCATAAATGATGTAGAATCCACTCATTCAGTTTCTAACCAATCATTTAGGGGATTCAATAATTGTTTACGCTATAATACCATGATGGGTAATTTAAAATCTAGATTTAAAAAATATTTATTATTTTCCAACAGTATGAATATTTAATTCAAATTATACATTTTTTTATTCTGATAATTAACTAGGATTATATTCTAATTATCATATAGTTTTTTATTTTTCAAACATATATCAATTTATATTTATATTATATTCAGAAATCATGTTCATTAAATGTTAGGACTTCTAATTTCATTTTTAATGGTGTTATAAAATTTTTAGATATATATAATTTTATTATTTCAACCCATTATTTAATTGTGTCATTTTATGGATAAAACTAATTTTTTTGATCTTGTATGTTATGTAAAAAAGAATGGATAATTATTTTCTGTTAAGGTGTAAATATTTGAAAAATAAATAAATTATAAATGCTTATATAAATGATGACTTATATCATTAATGTATTATTTTATGTTTAAAATATATGTTATAAACTCCATTATTTAATTTAATGGAATCATATCATTTCATGTTATTATGTTTTATTCATGTTGTTCAGGATCATAGTTACAACCATATATTATTAGCTATTAGTGATATTTTTATACACACACACACACACACACACACATATATATAATCATCTGCATTAAATGAATTATTTTTTTATAAGATCAACTTTATAATGGAAGATATGAGTTTATGAATGAAATTATAAATACATGGATTCTGTTTAATTTTTATATTAACTGGCCAATTAATGTATAAATTTCATGAGGTTTGGTTGTACCAAAAACAATAATTGATTACATATTAATGATCATATTTATACATATTTATATAAAATTAAGTAAGAATATTTATTTAATTAATTAATATGTTTTTAATGGAAAAAAACTAGTGAAACATTTATATATACGTTTTTCAAGATCAAAATGTTTTTATAAAATAATTGGAATGTTGAATTCGTAAACGTGGAAGGGAAGGGGGAGTGAACCCAAAACTAATGAAAGTCGATGGGGCTAAAAATCCTTTATTTTTTATTATTCCCTTTTTTTTCAAATCATCCTTAATATATTCTAAAAAAATTATATATTATTTTAAAGCATTTTTAAAGAATTTTGTTTTCAAAAAATTATTATAGCATTTTACAAATATTAAGTATTATCAACAGTATTTTAATATTTTCAAAATTAATCAATATTTTCATAATGAATTATAATGTATTCAAGAGAATAATTATATATAATAAATGTATTATAATGTTTTCAAATGAGTATGTATTTTTTATGGAATTATATTCTTATCAAAAGAAAATGTATTTTTAAAAGTATTATAATATTTCTAGTTCTGTTAGTATTTTCAAAAAACATAATGATTTTTTTTAAAAAAAAATTAAATTTCAAAAAGTATTCCAAATTTTTAAATGACATACATAATTTTGTATAAATTTTCAAAATCATGTTTGCATTGGATTTTCAAAGGTGTTTCCAAAAATAATGTTTTAAAAATTATATTGTATTTTCAAATTATTTTTCCAAGGTATTTTCAAAAATATTTTAAAATGTTTTTTCAAAAGTATATTCAAATGGTACTTTCAAAAGGTTTGATATTTCATTCAAAAACCCCCTTTAAAATGAAATTTTTGTCAGCCAATTTTTTTATAATATATTTTCAATATCATTTAGTGGGTTCTCAAGTATATATTCATTATTGTTCATGGGAAAAACATTCAATCACTATATTTATAATTATTATTTAAACATTTATAATTTTCAAGAATGTTTCTTTTCTATCCATGTCCTAGACTAGAAAATTTCATTATATGTTAGTGACTATATATTTTTTAGTTACAATTAATAAAAAAATATAATATTTTTTTGCTTTCAAATATGAAAGCATGGGTGTGGGGAATCAAAATTGGTATTAAAGGAATGATTTAAATAAATTTTAGATTATGATGGTTGATTAAAAATATATTGTGTTTCTATGTATAATATTTCAGTGAACACTATGTTTTATAACTTTTCAAAATATAGATTTTTTTTATGAAATGGGAGGAGGAAAATATCAAGCAACAATTTAATCACTTCCCAGTGACATGATTTTGATCAAAATTTAAATGACATGAACGTTTGGTATTGAAATCCAATATAATATTCATTTTTTTAAATTAATTGTAATAAATATCAAACAAATCCTTTTTAATTTTCTATTATTATAGATCATGGACCATTCTACTATGATCCCAGTTCTACAAACTCTACCATCTATATCAAAATGGATGGGATCAATAAATAATTGATTTTTTTGGTTTTTATAATCATTATAAGAACATTATGATCTTAAAAAGGCTCTAGAGGAAGGTGATCTTCACTTAGAATACCAATATTTAAAAATCACCTAAAATATTACTGATTAGACACATGATATATTAGAAGGACCCCTAACCGATGGTTAGCAAATGAAATCAATCTGTGTGTATTATAAAAACCAGGACCTATCAGATATTCTAAATATATATATATATATATAATGATTTTCAAATTCATTACCATATTACCACCAATACAGTCTTTGTTATTAATGATGATTTTTTAGAAAAGAATCAAGTAACATTAATGGATATTTCAGTCATTATTGCACCATTGGGACTGTCTACTTAAATGAGTTTAATGATTATGGGAGTATGTTTATACATTTATAATGGTGTGAGTTATTTCTAGGAAATTTTTCAGAATAAAAATAATATTGAATAATGATAAGAGTGAATTCCTTTTGTAAGGGTCACAAACCTTTAGTATAAATATAGTATATTGGTAAATAGTTTTGGTTATGTAAAAAATAAATTTAAGAGAGAAATATTGTTTCTGGTGGTTGAATGTGGAATCCTATAATTTTAAGGGATTATTTTCATTAATGGATTCAATAAATAAGAATATGATTTTATAATTTTGATTTAGAAATAGTGATGATAACATAAAATTTTGTAGAAGAGATGCTATTCAAAATAATTATTTAGGAATTTTAAATATATAACGTCCATTTGAAATAAAAGGATTAAATGTAAAACAAACATTCCAAAAATAATATAGCAGGTTACTTTATCTATATTCATTATCAAAAGGATCCCTCCAATGTTGATAAGGATAAAAATAAAAATAAGTTTAATAACATGAATAATCATCATTAATAGAATACTAAAATGTTTGGTTCAGTGGTCAAAATACCTTAGAATAGAGTATTTATAGATATGGGAGTAGATGATCTTGTAAGGGGCACTACCTGTTAGATTTCTCCATTGTTGCTTCCTCCTTCGTCTCTAGTTGGTGCGACACCCCTCCTTGTATTCAAAGTGATCTGGGGGTGAATCATCTATTACGGTGGCGTTGATCTTCATGGACTTAGTTGTCTCAGGCTTTTCCACTATTGATGGCCTCTCCTCTCACGGTTCAATCCTCACTATATAGTTTCTCCCAATGTAGTGTAGGGTCAGTCCGTGGCTGAGTTCTAGATTCAGTGGCCTGAGTACTCCACCTTGTCTCCAGTGCGATCAGTTGATGATTTTTCATGGTCTCCGCATGAGAACTATTTGACAGTGACATGATATGGGAAGTATGAATTATTTCTTCTATAAGGGTGAGGATTTTCTACTTTTTTTGTCATTATACTTCTATTGGGTAGTTCTAGTTCGTGTTGCTAAGTCTGTTCGATGTTTTTGGTCTTTGTTTTTGCTGATTTCGTGACTTGGTTGGGTATGTGATGTAAGTTTAATTTATAGATCATAGGAAATCTATGACCCTCGATGTATCCCAAATAATGATTTTGTCCTTGTTCCTCCTGCTAACATTGCAATAGTTTTGTTGATGCAATCACCAATAGATTCTTAATTTTTAGAAAGCGTATTTGTTTATGTTGATGTTCTTTTCATGTCAAATGAATTTTTATTTTTCATTAATGTCTTCATCTGATATTCTATGGAAGGAGGATAGTTATGGTTTTCATAAGTGATTTTTTGTTTTGGCATTAGTGGTTCGTGACTCAAGGAATTATTCAACATATTGCCCACATAAAGCTACTCTAGATGTGGTTTAGAGAAAATATGTTTCAATGTTTCATGGATTTTTAGAATTGGATGTTTGGGAGGCTATGTATTTTTCCATAATTATGAGTCCCATTATACTTGGAATATTATAGTTATTTATGAAGCAGTTAGACAATAGAAGATGGAATTAATGTATTTTTTATGCTCAGAGGAGCTACTCCCTTACTGTGAGGGTTGTTTTTATATTGGTTTTTGGTTCATTGATTTATGTTTCATTGTTTATGTCTTAATGGAAATATGGGTTCCCCCTCATCCCTTAAAAGGAGTTTATTTCAATTGAAATAATTAGTTTCTAGTTTGGAGTATTTATATATAATTAATAATTCAATCTTCTGATATATCCATTATGGTTTTCAGCATAGATAAAAATCATTATAATGATAAAAAAATAAAACCATTAAAAAAATTTCAATAAAGTAAACATATAAATGATTCAACAAAGAATGAGATTCAAATTTATAGAAATATTTCACAATGATTCATTTAAATAATTCTAAATAATAATTTTTATGATAATGTGATCAGTTTAGTTTTAATATCATTCACATAGTAATTTGTTTTAGTCATAATTTAAATATATTTAGTTGGTTAAATTTATCACACCAAAATTTTAGTGATCAATCTGGTCTTATATTTTATTGTGAAACAATTTTTTTTAGGAAAATACCATCTATAATAGTCATCCATCCCTTCAACCCATTAGGTGAAAGCTCGACCCAAGAGTATGACCATGGAAAACAACCAACAAGGAGGTAGGGGAGACACTATTTCCTCTAAAAAGATGCATAGTTTTTCCTATTCCATTACCATGTATAGGATAGCATACAGATACTCAAGATGGGCCAATAACCACATGTCATATGTCTGGAAGCTTCTTTTAGACTGCATATGTCCCCAATTACATTATATTCAATCAACCAAGTGATAAATATTTTGATGTGTGGTAATCTTTAGGGATACTATTCACCACCTTAAATCACATGCTTAAACCATAATAGTTTCCTAATAAAACAACAGTATCATGATGACCATTGTTATCTCCTTCCTCACGCTTCCTCTATCCCTTGACTGTGAAAACATTCTTCTACAAGCCACTTTAGACAATTTCCATCACCATTGGTGATTTCTATCTAACTTCTTTAAGCACATGACACTGACAGTTTGATCTAACTACGAATAATAACTTACTCCACTATTGATTTTACATTGTCAAAAAATAGGATTGAATATAATTTGGTATACCTATTAAATGATTTTGGACAAAAATTACCACTATCCTCTATTTACAATACAGGCTTTATAAAGAATCATTGAAAGACAAAAAATCTAAATTCATATTCATTTCCACAAAAATAACATTTATCGTCATTTTATATTTTGAATTTAGTTTATTTTACACCTCATCTAATTGAGATTAACAAAAAATGTACAATGTCTTGAACACCTCCTCTCAGGCAATAATGGATATCATTATCAAGACAATACTCCTCTCAATTATCAAATATTATATTCAAATGAGAATATTTTTTTCTAATATATATATATGTACATTGATGATCTTATTCGTACAACTGAGAACCACCATTCTTTTGGTTTCACGAACAAAGTCTAATTAGCTTATACATGTTTTTATTCTTCTCAATTTCTATCTAGTTTGAGTCACACTATGGAGGCATCTACCCCACATCTAGTTTACAATAAAATAATGATGGATTCATTTATTGTTTTAGTACTGTTATATAAATATTTGATTAATTTGATTTCTATATTTTTCAAACCTATATATATATATGAATTATTTTCAATCCTTTTGATTATTCACTACATATCATAATTGTGTGTTCGTACTTATATTTTTTGTAAGAGTGTATTATATCTATGATTTCATGTATTATTATTTATATATATAATAATATACATGTTATATTATCTTTTCACGTTCATTGATTTCAAAGACATATAATTTCATGTTTAATGGAGTTATAATATTTTCAAATATATATATATATATATGTATTATTGTTAATATTATCATTTATTTTAGGTAATCATTTTATGCAAAAAACTTAATGTTTTCAATATCTTGTTTTTTATATACAAAAAATGGGATTGTATAGTTATGAATGTACTACTTTTACAATAAAAAAATTATGATTATTTATGTAGATGAAAAATGAAATCTCAAAAGTATTATTTTATGTAAGTATTAATGGTTATGAATACCATTTGTTATTGTAGTGAAATCATATTTTTTCAACCTATCATTTTTATAGTCATGCCATTCATGTTTATAATTCTGGCCACATATTAACGATTTCTCATGTAAATTATATATATATATATAAAGATGATAACTGAATATGTTATTCAATTATAATGACTACTTTAAAAATGATTATTATGAGTTTATGATGGGATTTTTTAATACATGGTTGTTATTTATTTTTTTATTAACCATCGATGTATTCCAAAAATTGCATACGATTTGGTGATACCAAATTTAAAATGTGATTTTCATCAAATTTTGATATTTATATATATATAAATCAAATTGTGTATATTTATTTAATTCATCATATTTTTTATCGAAAAAATCCAATGGAAAATGTATACCTATATATAGGGAAATATCCAAATGATTTTATACAAAAAATTGGTCCGTTGTATTTGTGGAAATGAAAATGTAGAGGGGAGTGAACCATAAGTAAAGAAAGTGGGTGGTCTATGATATCCTTCAAAGAATAATGTGGCCCCATTTTTTACAATTCTTTATTAATAATTTATTGAAAATAAAATAATTCTTTTGAATCATTTCCAATGTGGATGTATTTTCAAAATGTAGTTCAGAATTTTCAAAAGCATAAGTATATTTAATGGTATTATAATGTTTTTAAATTAGAAATTTATTTTCAAAAAATATTATAATTTTAGTAAAAATGTAAGTAATTTATTTTAAAAAAGTATTATAATTTTTCAACGTCATAATTATTGTCAATGCCATTATAGAATTTATAAAAGAATGTTTATTTTTAAATATATTATAATGTATTCATATGTTTAATTGTTTTTTAAATAAAATTTTAAAATCTTGTTTTCATAGTGTTTTCAGTGGAGTTTTAAAAAATATATTATATTTTGAAAAGGGTTATCAAGATTATTTTTTCATATTTATAACCACGTTAAATATATTTTTCAAATTTATTTTCAAAAGTATTTTCAGAATTATTTTCATATTATTTTCAAAAATATTTCTCGTAGGAATTTTATAAATCCACACACTAGGAAATTTTGACCAGACAATTATTTTAATAAATTTTTTTAGTTGATTTATTTGTTTCATAGAGTGTTATATTAAAAAATATCTAGCATTCTAATAGTTCAATCACCACCTTTGTATTTAATGGTTTAACACTCACAATTTGTAATAATTTTCCTTTTTAATCTAAATATGAGAGCATAAACGATCATTATATGTAAACGACATTATATTTTTTGATTAATTTTTATAAATAAAAATATAGTGAATTTTTTGTACAATATTTGGAAACACGGGTATTGGGACTCATAGTTCATATCTACGGAACAATTTATATAAATTTTGAGATTATGGTTTTTGGTATAAAATTTGTTATCTTTACAAGTATAATATTTCAGTAAAACCATTGTTTTATAAGATTATATATTGAGGTAATTATATATGGAATGGTTGTATTTAAATCTTAAACAACACTTTTATTTATTCTCAATTACATTCTGGTAATCGGCATCACAAAATCATGTGATTTTGGTATCAAAACCTTTGGAAACATTCAATTTTTTTCAAGTAATTTTATTTCATATCCAACACCTTATATATAATATTCTATAACCATAGATTATGGAATGATTTACGATAAGTCCAATAATTCAATCTAACCCACCAACACCAAAAGGGAAGGTATCACTATGGAATTTATATGTATTTTCCCCTTTTTACCATATTTTGAAGAACATTATAAATTTTTCATGGATATAGTGGAAGGGGATCCACATGTGTCCTTATAATATTTAATAAGAACCTATAATATTTTCGGTCACGCACTTTATATTTTATAATGACCCCTGACCAAATGTTTCCAAAAAAACTCATTCAGAGGGTATTATAAAAACAAATTCCAATAATATGTTCTAAAATTATTTATCAGAAAAAATAATTTTTCAAAATAATTATACTATTACCACCATGAAATAACTATTTATAAAATATATATCCTAATAAATGATGCATGGAACATTAGAGGATATCTCAAAAATCATTTCATCACCAGAACTATCTACCTTTACGAGGGAAAACATGATGAATGTATGTAGATACATTATTAAAGGAATGAGTTATTTAAAGGAAAATATTAAAATATAAATTTTCAATAATTGGTGATAACTGTGAAATTATTTTGTCGGGGTAATAAACCTTATGTCTAAAGCACAAATATTGGGACCTAGTCATTAAATATTTTTAATTGAATTATGATGTAGAAATTCCTTTTAATTTTTCTAGAATCTGACTTCCTAAAATTTCATGGTATTCGATATGCTAACCGAATAAATAAATTAAACATATGAAGAAATATGTATTATTTAAAATAACGATGATACAATAAAATGTAGTTGAGGAGAACCTCTCCAGACTATATATTCTAGAATTTTAAATATATAAAAACCATTATTTGTAAAAGTGGAAAATTAAAAAAATACATGCCAATGGTATTATTATTGCTCACTTCATCTAGATACATTATCATTAAGAGCGCTCCAAATATAAAGATGATAAAAATAAAAATAACATCAAAAAATGAATCAATCTCATAAACATAATTGTAAATTTAGAATCAAATTATTAAAATATGACCCATTTATACTCTTTATAGAATTAAAATGATTCATTTATTGAAAGTAGTTGTTAAAATTAAAAAATTGGATAAATGTTTTAGTATTGATGAAATAAATATTTTACCATTGAAAAACATTTTCTATAAATATTATATAAACATAAATCAACCCTGAATGATATTCAATATTATTGAAATATTACAAATAGTTTCTTTTAAATAATTATAAAAAGAATTTAATGTTTAATAAAATAGTTTAGTTTTAAAAAATATAATATAAAAATGAGTTTTAGTAACGATGTAAAAATTTATGTTCTGATAAATTTATCAATAATAATATTAGTGATCAATTTTCTCAAATATACTAATGTTTGATTTATTTTTTGGAAAAATAAAAAGTATATACGTCATCTATCCCTACAACACTCTGGGAGGATGATCGACCCATATGGAGTGCCATGAAAGACCACAAATATGGCAGAAGTGGAGAGATATGCACCACACTACTGATACATTGGATAACCAAGAGGATGATAATGTATTGGATTGTGTATATATAGTAATGGTGATCCATAATGCACAACTAAAATGTCTGGATGCCACTTATAAACTATAGTTATCACTACTAACCTTATCATAATGTGTCCTAGTGATAAACGTTTCATTATTGGACAATTTTTATGAACATCTTTCAGATCATTAAAACATTCTGTTAAACCATAACTATTTGATGGTCAAATATTTTCCATCTGACCACCCATATTGTCAATAATTTAATGACTCTTCTAACAATCAATTTTGAAACCCATATCATTCAATGAAAGAGAGAAAAGTGTCATCACCGTTGAAGAATCTCATAAAACATCATTGAACAAAAAACAAAAATAGTTGTATATAACTATGAACAATATCATACTCCACTTTTGATTTAAAATAATAGCAATATAGGATCAAAGTTATTTGTATATACCTATTAAAAGTTTTCATAAAATAATTACCTTGGTTTCTCATTTTCTATGCTTACTTCTTAAAGAATTTTTCTAAGAGAACCTTCAATGTATGAATTGGACCCATGTTTTTTTAAAACATTTGCCTAATATTTTTGTTAAAATCAATGGATTACATTAAAATAATTTCAATGAGTATGTATATTAAAATATTATTATTTCATTTTCAAAATAATATGTATTTTTATGTGAAATGTAATGTCTTCAAGTAATGTAGGTTTCATCAAAATTATTATAATGTTTACAAAATAATAATTATTTTGAAAGAACGTATTATAATGTATTAAAAAGAATACAAATTTTAAAAGTATTTAGAACATTTTAAAAACAGTAATTATTTTCAAAAGTATTATTATGTTTTCAAAGCATGTTTATATTTAAACATTTTATAGAATTTTTAAAAGCGTGTGTTTTTTCAAAATTAATTTTATTTTTTAAAAGGAGTGTGGGTTTTAAAATTAATTTTAAAAAATATTTTGAATGTATATTTAAATAGGTATTCAAAATAATATTAAATTTTGAAAATAATTATCAAATTGTATTTCAAAAATTTATATATTTTTAATGGATTATTCAAATGTTGTTTCAAATGTATATTAAAAGTGTATTTTGAAATTTTATTTCACTAGAATTTTAAATGTCCCCTTACTAATAAATTTTTCTTGCAACTTATTTTTGTAAAATCCTCTAAGGAATATTTAGTGGTTTCATGTATTTTCGCTTCATTAGGGTGATAACATAAGTAATGTTCAATAATTGACTATTTAATTGTTTTGACTTTGAGGATTTATGATAATGGTAAATTTTTCTAAGTAGCCTATAATTAAATGGTCCATAGATGAAAATAAATTTCTATTTAGTAGTTTTTTTAATATAAATTCTTTTTTGTAGAAGGTATGGATGCATAGTTCTATGGATTTACTATTTGGTACCAAAGAATAGTTTAGATAAATTTGGAGATTTTTTATTTTGGTTAAAAATAGGTTATATGTTTATGTACATTTTATTAGTAAACACACTATTTTATAAATTATCAGATTGAGGTAGTCAGTTATGAAATTAGTGGTAGAAAATCTAAAATAAAAAGTTAATCTCTTCTCAATGAAATGCTAGAGATCATCATTAAACCACGCATGCATGTTTGCTATCAAAACTGTTTGAAACATTAAAATTCCAAAATAAATATTGTAATAACAATTAAAATCCTCCACAATAATCTTTTAAAACTCTAGATCTTGAGATTTTTTATGATAAGTACAAGATTCTGAATTATCACACCTGGTCCCTAACGGAAGGTATCAACAAGGAATTTGTAAATATTTTTCATTATAAAAAACCTTCAAAGAACATTATGATTTATATATGGATATAGATGAATATGATCCTAATAATTCATTAATATGTTTAATAGCAAACTATAAAAATTTTGGTCACACATGAGATATTTTGGATGTACCCATAATCACAAAGTTGAAAATACACTCAATTTGAGTGCATTATAAAACAATATCCTAGCAGATGTTCTAAAATTATAAATAAAAAAAATATTTTTTACAATAATTCTTACATGACCCCCAATAGAACAAAATTTATTCATGAATATTATATAAAAATTAATCATTTAACATTGAAAGAGCTCTCAAATATTATTACCCTATCCAGAATGTATACCATTATGAGTGATCCTGCAATAGTACAATGTCGATACTTTGATGATGTTATTTGTTTTTTTCCAAAAAAAACTTCTAATAATAATTTTCATTGATCGATGATTATAGTGAAGTCGTTTTTATGATTATTGATCCTTTAGTATAATGATTTTTGTTTTAGTTTTAGACATTTATTATGTATAAATTTTTTGCAAGGGTGCCCTTCCTTTAAATATTGGTAGAATGTTGCATCCCCAAATATTATGGGATTTTTCTCATTAGTGGATGAAATAAATAATAATTTTCAAGGAATATATATAATTTAATAAAAATGATGATACATTAAACTATATTATAAGGGATCAAATATAAGAAAAACATTATAAAATTTTAAATATATAATATCTATTAGAAATAACAGAGGGAAAAGTAATGGTACCCTTCCAAGAGTAATATTATAGCTCACTTCATCTAGATCCATCATTAGTAAGATCTATGAAATGATAAAAATAATTAAAATATAAATATTTGGAAGAAAAAGATTCATTATCATGAAAATAATACGGAAATATAGTGACCATTTATTAAAATTCCTTCAACATAGGCTATTTATAGAAGAAAATGATTTTGACTGTAGATGCAGCCCTTGGGGTTCTCAAATGTTATAACAGTGTCAGAAAATATGAAATATAAATATAAACATTGAAACCATTTTTCTATAATCTATACATATAGATCATTCAACATACAGTGAAATTCTAAATTATTGAAATATTACACATGGTTTCATTTCAATAATTTGGAATTAGAATGTTAATTTTAATTGGATTAGTTTAGTTTTATAATTTAACACATACAAATGATTTTAAATAATAATTTAAAAATGTAGAGATTGATATATTTATCAAATAATAATATTAATGAAAACTATGATCTTATATTTTAGTGTTTGATAATTTTTTGTAAAAAACATATAAAGTTTCCTCCCATCCCTATAACCCTTGCAGATGAACCTCGACACATGGGGAGGACTAGGAAAGATAAACTACATGGTGGAAGGGGATAGACTAGCACCTATCTATGAATCTATAGATTATAAATGATCATGATATTGTGTAAACCGATGTATACATAGTAAAAGTTGGCTACATCATTTAATTAATATGTTCTATTGATGTTCATAAATAGTTGAAGTCACCACCTATCTTATTTTCTAATGTCTATGTGATAATCATTTTGATATCATATCAAATTTATAAACAATTTTATCCACAATAAAATAGTTGGTTAAACCATATCCAATTGATTATCAAATGATGAATATCTGATCATCTGAGTTGTTTTCTTCCTTCAAATTACTAAAACTATAGACTATGAAAACATTTTAACACAATACAGTGTAGACATGTTCTATATCTGTTGATGAATTTCTCCAAACATATTTAACAACATGACATGAATAGTTTGATGAAATTAAGAACAATAACCTACTTCTCTATTGATTTCCCATAAATAAAAATTAAATCAATGTTCTTTGGATCAGACTTTTAAAAGTGTTTGGGAAATTGTTAAGTCGTTACGCCAGTGGCCAAGCATGATTCATGAAATATGTTGGTAGAAAAACCACTAAATTTGAATTCATTTTCCAAATAAATATCCACTTTAATTTTTTAAAAATTTAAAATCATTTTATTTTACCCCACATGTCGTCGAGTACAACAATACAAGAATAGTGTATTGAACACCTCGACTAAGGTAGTGCATGACACAGTTATAATGAATGTAATACCCTAAATTACCCCATATTCCCATCAATGGAGAAGAGACATTTTTTTAGCCATATATATGTATATATTTGAGATGCTTACCACACACGAAAACCCACATTATTTCAGTTTAAAGAAGAACCCCTATCGATCCAAGTCATCCCTCTATTATTTTCTTTACCTGTAACATACCAAGTGATGATAGAATAAATGTTTTTTGTTAATATTTATATATTATATAATAATTTTACCATAAATGGAATTATACTTCCAATATAATAGCCACCATGCTTCAATGTGTTTAATAGAAATATTCTACTTTATAGAAGACTAAGTTATATTGAAAAATATTATATCCTTAATATTGTTATTTATATGGAATTTATCTCCTTTACATTATACCAGATATAATTAATATTACTAATCATATTATCTTTACATATGTTTATTAAATTATTTACAATCATCCAACAAATATTATAGACTTAAAATAATAATAAATCCTATTTATGCATAAAAATATATATATATTCAATTGGATTTTTTTCTATCTTTTTATGAAGAAACTATTTAAAAATTTAATTTTTTAAAATTATATTTTTTTTAATAAAAAAATAAAAATCTTTATGCAAGGAAAAATACAAGAATTTTATATTGGGTAAATTTTTGTCATCATTCTTAGAACATTAACTTTACGATGAATCGTCAATAATATTCAATTTTAGTTCAAAATTTATTTATTTGAATTGTTTTTTAATATTAAATATTGTTTTAATTTTTTTGTTTATAATATAACTCTAATAACAACATTTTAATCTTTATCACATATACATTTTATATTAAAACATAGCACAAATGTGAATATCTTTTCTTAAAAAACTCAATGTCACATTCCCTTATTGAGATTATTTTTAAATTAATTTCTACTAATAATGGGATTTCGATTTTAAAATATTATTAAGTATTCAGAATTAGAAGAATTTATATTGTCTAAAAATATCAAATTAGTTGTTACAAAAAAAATTATTTAATGTGAATAATATTAATTTCAACAATTAAGGAAAAATTGGATTTATATTTTTGTATGTTTTTAATTTTAGGAGTCAAAATGACCAAGAAACATATTAAAACCCCATTTTAAAGAAATTATTAATCAATATCCCCTATTAATTATAATTTTTACAATTATAATATTGATATGATGTAATGGAGGACACTCCATAGTGTTTACCATTTTATATTTCCAAGAATGCCACTCCTCATCCATTATTAAAAGACAGGTAACCTTCCAATTTATTCAAAAATATCAAGCCATATTTAATTTCCAAACCCAACCCATATATTCCTCCATAATACCTTAAATCACTCTAGATTCCTAACATTGGTAATAAATCTATCCCAGATTTTCTTTGGTGCAAACGAAATAGAATTACTTGAAAAAGAGGTAACATTATTCAATGTTCACTTATGTTTTATTTCTTTATCAAAAAAATCATTTATTATTATTCCATGATTATATAATAACATAAGTATCCAAATTATACAAATATTTTTTATGTAAAGGATTCAATCTACACCAATACACACACCCATCGAATCGATAATGAAATTATCATTTATATATGGAAATCTACCATCTCATGTAACAATGACCTTGTTTTTTCCTTTACCACATATAATGGATGAGATTTTTGATGGAAATAATATTTGTATATGATTATATTAATTATATTTTGTCATTTGTTATTTCATCTATAATTTGTAAATACACATACATCTATGATTTCCAATTTTTAAAACATGATAACATCGTTTTTGGACGTGTAGACTATCGCTTCAAAAAAAATTTCATATATTCACAAGCATAATGGAATGTATTAAATTGGGTTTAAATAAATATATGTTAAATATATAAAATATATTTTATATTTATAAAATAATTTATTTTCTTTAAATTTGATATATCATTTTCATTATTACCCATTCACACACTAGAAAAGTGATAACACATTATTATAATGTGTGGATTACCACCTCCTCAACAGTATTATAACATTGGAAAATTTTCATTAAAAAATAGATCTGTTTTAAAATAATAAAATATGTTTATTTATTATAATAATTTCATTCTTATTATTTTTTATATGTTTATATAATGACCCCATTGACCATAGATGACCTACAAAAGTCATTTTTGGCACATAAACTGAATACAGTTAAAACACCGAATATAAACTAGATTTTTTAGGTAGTTGTTTACATAATTTTAATAAGAATAATAAAATTAATGATAATAATTAAAATTATTTTGATGAAAGTAAATAAACAACATAATTTTATTATTTAAGAAGCTAATGATACATGGGACATGTCTGACTCATGGTAAGGTATTTCGTATAAATCCCTCGTCATTGAGACATTTCTTATTAATATGCAAATTTATTTTTTTTATAATGTTTCTAGACATAAAATGTTAAACTAAATATCACTATTTTATCTATTGTCAATTTATTTATTGTATTTAAATTTTTTTCATTCATGCATCTTATAATTGAATGTTCAAGGTGGTATGGGACACTCTGAATGATAAAGGATTTAATCAATTAATCCATATTATTATTCTGGATATTATTTTACAAATTTATTTATATGGATATAAAAGGACTATAAATTATATTTAATATCATGTTTTTTATTTTGATCCAGTACAATCATTCTCGTTTTAATTGAAAAATAAACCACTCTTACCTTTTTTGGGGTTTTTTATATTATTTTGAAAATGGATTTATTATTTTAATATCATTAAATTTATAATTTTTATTACAAATGAATGATTATGAGTAAAATTTTTAGACTTTCAAAACGTTATGTTTTACAATTATATAATGCTACTATGAAATTTTACGGGTGGTGAACTAACAAACCAATGATGGTTTGTTCCATGATAATCCAACAATCAGTGGAGCTGTGATAGCCCTCCAATGCATTGGGAATGGATGTTGGTCATGTGGATTTTACTTTTTTATTATTGAAATATATGTATGTGTACTGTATATTTATTTGACTACATGAGAGTGTAAAATTTAGTTATTTTTAAAGATTCCTTTATTTATTTTCATTTAATCTTATGGGGTTTATTGTACTATTGATATTAAAAAATGTTATGAAAAAAATATTATATTCAATTAATTATTTTTACAAATTCTTAAGGGTTACAAGAATTATTTTTATATAAATTAAGATGATTTTTAATGTTTATAAATTGATTAATTGTTTCTTTATGTTATATCCCTTATGTATCTTATTATACTCATCTTATGTTTTTAAGGATTTTCATAATACCTAATGATTAGATAGGGATTTGAAGAATTCATATTGATTTCCCTTGAGTGTTTTCATAATAGTTATCATCATTTTTCTATGAGTTTTTGGTAATAGAAGAAAAGGATTATATTTAGATGTCAACACTTTTTATTTTATTGTTTTTTTATGTTTGAGTTGTAGACTAATTTTTAAAACACCTAACCTGGAATGATATGAAATATGAAATAATGTAAATTTTTTTACATAACTCATGATTATGAAATTCCTTAAGGCCATGACCTTATAATTGGTATCAAATTTTTGTTAATAAAACATTAGAGATTAGGTTAATATTTGTATAATTACCTAGAAATATTTTACTTTTTTGATAATGTGAGTTGATAGAAAATTTAAAGATTACAATGTTTCTTTATCAAGCGTATTCTTGTTCATAAGGGTTTTCCAAAGTGGAAATAATGAAGAAATATTGCGAAGGCATACAGTGGACAATATCCATCCGAATCACCATCCTCAAATGCTTGAAATTTTAATTGGGGAGTTTTCTTATCATGGTGGAAAAGTTGACATAGGCGATAAATTGTGGTGGGGTCCATGAAATATTGTTACCAGATCTCCATAGTTGAACATGATGATTGTGTTATATTTTATGCGAATACAAACACTATAATTCATATGATAATCTGAGCATGTTCAATATTGATGATGTATTATATACCTAGAATATATATTTGATATCATGGGTCATTCATATCAGTAAAATGAAACTCCATCAATTTTTTGATAAGGTAGTAGAAGTTTAATATTGGAGTTCAATGGTTAATAATAAAAGGGAAACTGATGAGATTGATGCCTTTGAATGAGATGAATTTAAGAGTAGGTTTTTTGAGAAATATCTTATTAAGTCTATTTTTCCTAGAATAGAAAAACAAATTCAATGAATTTAGAGAAAAGGTAGAATATTTTGTGTTATCGTAAAATGAACATTTCCCTGTGCTGTTTAGGTATGTCCCATATTTAATATAAGATATTGATAGTAAGATAAATTAGATGTAAAAAATATATTAGCTGTGATATTAAAGGGAATTGGATTCATGTGAGGTTAAAAGATGTGAGATACTTGTTCAATACAATGAGAAGGTAAAAATGGAGTTTTGTAATTATTATGTGTCCCATGATAACAATAAAATGAAGAGATTAAGTTGGTTGGAAATGGGAAAGCATTCATAAAATAAGCACATATTTAAGAAAATCCAATTCCAATATTGTTATAATAATGGGTAAATAAAATCTTCTAGAATTTATATAATTGACATAGAAGTGCTTCATATGCGGTATGTGGGTTCATATGGATAGTGACTACAAGGAATAAGATCACGAATGCAATGAAAATCTAGCAGTAATATGTTCTAGTTGTAGTGAGTTAGGTAATTTTTCCAATGAGTGTCCCACGTTGATTAACTATGGTGGAAACTATCGTGATTGGAAGAATACAGTGTGGAAAATATTTTTATAATACAGAAATTAATTTTGGTCCATAAGATAAAGTTGTGACAGGTGTGATACTGGTATATTTGAATTATTAAAAAACTTTTTTTGACAATATATCTTCATATTCATTTATATTTGAGATATTTGCAAGAAAATTTTTTATATCACCACATAAATAAAATATATAAATTTTGATAAAATGTATATGCGTGATTATTATAGAAACCATGAATTATTGGAATCATTTCATAATCATAAGTGGAATGGACTTTCCTAAAAAACCTATTAAACTACAAATTGTAGAGTTTGATATCAATTTTTTATGGATTGTATTTAAGTTAAATATTATAAAACAAATTTCAATTCCATAAAAAATTATATGAAATTATTTTATACATTTGGTAGAATAACATGATGAAACAAAATTTATGAAAGATGAAAATGAATATTATCGAGGTCTTGTTTTGGAAAAGAAAGTAACAGTTTCAATTAGTCACATCTATGTATAGAATGATTATACATATGATTATCTTGATGAATTTCATGGGTTTTATTTGAATGAAAAGTTGAATTTAATGTTGTTTTTGTTCCAAATTCAAATCCTTTTTTAAAACCCACTTATATAATTTTACATGTTGAACTTGTGGAATTGAAAAACAAGTTTCATAAATTTCTTGATAAGGGTCTCATTTGACCTTGTACTTCACCATGGGGTGATCCTATTTTTTGTGAAAAAAATTATGGTTTACTAGTACTATGAATTGATTATAGATCCTTGAATAAAATCACTATTATTAACTAGTATCATTTACCTCATATCAATGTTCTGAATGATCATATCTTTGTAGCTTAGTGTTTTTTAATGATTAATATGAGGTCTGGGTACCATTAGCTGATGGTGAATGAGGATTAAATTTTGATAAAGATATTTTGAACTAGATATGACCATTATGTGATTGTAGTTATTCTAATTGGAATATCTAATTAACCTTATATATTTATGAATATTTGTAATATATTTTTCTATTAGTTTTTCAATCTCTTTTTTTTGTTATGTTTATAGATGACATTTTGTTATATTTTAAAATACATTAGGAAAATTAAATTCTCTTAAAGACTATTTTCCAACCATTAAAATAAAAGAAAAAAATTTGGAATGTTATGTAACTGTGAATTTTGGATGCAAAAAATCTCATTCCATGGATATATTGTTTCTACATATGAAGTAACGATTGACCCTTCTAAACCAAATGACGTTGATGTTTGGAAAAGACCTACCAATGTAACATAGATTCGTAGTTTTATTTGATTAATGGTTTATTACATAAATTTAATTGAAATTTTTTCCTTTTATCTCTCATAATTACTAAGATAACATGAATTAGAGTTAGGTTTTTCTTGATAGAGGAATTAAATGTTTGATTTCATGAATTGAAAACATGATTTGTTAATGTTATAATTTTTCACATGCTTTATAAAGATATAGAATTAATCGTCTATAGTGATGCTTCATTGAATGAAAATGGTTGAATATTGATATATATTGACAAGATAATTTATTATGATTCTTGACCTTTGAAAAATAATGAGTTAAATGAACATAAACATGATTTGGAAATAACTTCTATTTTTTCATTATTAATTTAGAGGAATTATTTATGTTACGTGAAGTGTGAAGTATATAATGATCCCAAAATATTGATGTATATACTTTCCCAGAAATAATTTAATATGAGACAAAGAAGATGTCTAGAAGGAATAATGAATAATTACTCAATGATATCTTATCATCTTCAAAAATAAAATAATATGAAGAACACATTTAGAGAGTAAAGTAATTCCACATTTACAATTCTATTATTTGAATGTAACACAGTGGTCAATTAGTTGATTAATTTTTTCCTAGAATTCATGGATGAATGGAAACCCCTTAATTTATTTTTAGATTCAGAATATGAATTTTTTTAGAAAAACTATGACAACTCAAAAGGTGGATCAGTCATTGAAAGAGAAGGTATAATCCATTATGAATGGAATGTTTCATTATTTAAATATTGATTAATATAGTGTTTTATTATTTGTAAAATAATTATGTGTTCCTTGAAATTCATTGTTGTATAATGCATTGTTTAATGGATTTCATAGTAATATATTTTATATTTATCATGGTAGAACTATGTTGTATAGGGACCTTCCAGAGTATTCTTAGTGGGATAGAATAAAAGGATATATTTCTGAATTTATGGTGATGTGTTTAACTTATCAAAAGTACAATGTAGAGAGATAGTTAATAAATGTTATTCTTCATCATTTTTCAGTGCTTGAGTAAAATTAAGAGGATATTTCAATGACTTTCGTTGTAGGATTTTCAAAATATTTTGAATGTAATAATGCAATTTGGGTTATTATAGATATATTAGTTAAATATTCACCTTAACATTCAGATAAAGAAAATTTTTCAATAGATCAGCTTTATAGACAGTATTTAAAAGACATTATTAGGTTACATGGAGTGCCTCTCTCCATTGTATCATACCATGATACCATCTTCAGTATCAAATTTTGGAATTGAATTTTGTTTATTTGGTACAAAATAATGTTTTTATATAACATGTCATCCTCATTTGGGTGGATAATCTGAGTGGATGATTCAGACCCTTAAATACATGCTTATTTCCAAATTAATGGATTACTTGTAAAGTTGGGATAAAAATATTTTTATGCTTAATTTTTCTTATAATAAAATTTTTCATTCTAGTATATAGAGGACAACTTTCAAGGAAATGTATGGAATGCAATGCCAAACATCAAATTTTTTGGATGATGTGAGAGAAAGGAAATGGATGGGACAAGAGTCTATAAAGGAAACAAATGATAAATTTTAGATGATTCAGTGACACATGAGAACAAAATAGAGTGGGTATAAAATTTATTCATATAACAAGAGAAAATATCTTTCCTTTGAATAAGTTGATTATATACTTCTAAAAGGTTCTCCAGGGAAAAGTGTCATGTATCATAGTATGTTGGCTAAGATGATTTTACTATTAATTTGACCATATGAAATTTAGTAGAAATTCTGATCCATTGCCTACAGTTTCACCATACCCCTGAGTTCATCCAAGGTACGAAATGTATTTCTTATTTCAATGTTAAAGAAGTATTTATAGGATTCATCTTATATTTTGATCTCTAAATTAGTTCACCTGGAAGAGACATGTTCATTTGAGGAAGAACCACATTTGGTTCTTGATATTTGATAGAAAATGTGAAGTATAAGGTAATTCATTACATTTATGTTTTATTGGGAAACCACTTGGTTGATGTGGAATCATGAGAATATGAGAATGCTATTAGGGAAAAATACACCCACTTAGTTGATAAGTGATTAAAATAATGGGCAAACAATTTCCAAAAGCATGGAGCGACATAACAGATCAGGCAAAGATAAAATAGGTTTTTATCATAGTTGTTAATATTAATAATTTATATATTAATTTTACATTAAAAGTAACATTGCATCCAATTGTGTAACCAACAAACAACATTGTGTTTCTCTGAAATCTTGTGTTGCACAAGTCACTTTATTACACTAAAAAATAATATATTGTTTATATTATTTTATGTGGTAGTTATCCCATATACATAGTATTGGATATAATTAAAAGGTATAATTATATTATGTTCACACATGTTTGAGTGGAGGCGGGATGAGAGATACTACTCTCTCTCTCTCTCTCTACAAATCGACGATTAGGTTTTTGGTGAGGATGGCTTCAGTTGAGGATCTACACCCTCATGGAAGGTTTGATTGTTAAACAGATACTCCGGTGAGTGGAGTGGGCGGTGATCTCTGTGTAGGGAAGGTTAATCTCTGTCTTGTTGGAGGCGGAATAACATTCGACAAGGGTTGCATGCCTTTTTCTGGCGTGGCGAGCTCATCTCCGGCGGAGGTGGGATATTCTTCGGCTCTGACTGAAGGCGTGAGCTTTTCTCCGGCTGGAGGTGCAAGATCATCTCTGATAAAGTTTAGACTTGTTCAGGTTGCGGGGGGGGGGGAGATCTCCTCTCCAGATGGTTTGTTAGGTCATTCTACGGTCATGTCTGGGGGAGCAGGCTTATCTCTGGCATTTTAGGGACCTGCTATGGTTGCGACTTGTGACACGTGATTGCCTTTGGTTAGTCAAAATGGTGGTTTTGTGGTTGAAATTGGTGGTGGTAGCTTTGCCATGGTGGGAGTGAATGATGTGGGTGGTGTCAAACATGAGGCCACCTTTATGGTTGGTGTCAAGTATTCCATGAAGGATTTGCTTATTTCCATTGCACTGGATGGATCTTTTTCTGATGGAGTTGCTAACCCTATTACAACTCCTGATTTTTCTACGGAAATCCATCCGAAAAGTAGTGGTTCTCGTTCTTTTTCTAATATCAAATGTGGGTTTTATTCCTCAATTCTTGGAAAAGGGAATATTGCGCATATCAAATCGGATCCCATTTCAGTCTCTAAGAAGCTTAAAATGGGTGAGTACTCTATTATTGCTCGCCAATTTCTTCCAAAAGGTTCACTACCCTTGAAAATATAGGACCTCAAGAAACGTATTTCATCAATTTGGGTTTTATCATCATGAAACTATGTCTCTCTTGGTCGAGGATTTTTCATATGCTTTTTCCTATGGATGAACTAACAGATCGAGCATGGAGCTTTGCATCCATTTCCCTCAAACATGGAATTGGTCATCTGCATGAATAGGACAAAAAGTTCAATCTTTTGGAGGTTGGTAACACTACTTCTAAATGTTGGGTTAGAGTTTATGGTTTAAACTGGATAGTTTGGCACCGCAAAATATTGTATGATATTTCCTTGTCTATTGGTATTCCTATAAAAATTGATAAGGATACAGAAGCTACCCATTTTGGCCACTTTGCTCAGTTTATAGTTGAGATTGAGTTGGGTTCGACTCCTGTTGTTAAGGTGATTCTTGAAATTGAGGATTATATTATTGAGATGAAGATGGTTTATGAGAAAAAGACAAAATTCTGTAAGGACTACAATATTTTTGGTCATGAATCAGCTTCTTGTCAGGGTTATTTAGTTTGCATCTTTTGTGATTTGTGTGGTCACAATGTCAATAATTGTCTCAAGAAAAATAAGACTACCTCTGCGCGGAAAGTGGAACCATAGTTGTTGCATGAGGAGGACAAAGAACTGGGTAAAAATATGGATGACTTGGGAACAATTGATATTACTGCCGCATAAGAGGAGCAAGTCACCATTCATGAAGAGGCATCTATGGTTGATGAAATGGGTGATCGCCCAGGCTCACCTAATGTATGTGCTAAGAAGAAGTCATGGGTTGAGATTTGTATGGATGACGAAAATATCCATCATGTTCATACTCCAAAAATGGAAAAGAAGAATCAAGTGAAGAAGAATCACTGATTTCGGTTTATCAACAACTTATTCAAGAAAAATTGGTTCCCTCTGTGAATCGCAAAGGTAAAAAAATGTTAGAGTATGACTCTCCAGTCATATATAAGGCTTGTCACTCTTCTGCAAATCCAATTATAGATCCTGAAGGATTTAAAATTGTTCCCTACATGAAGACATCACCTCTGTGTGCATTCGAAATGGTAGTTTAGAGGAAAACTGCAGAAGAAATGGAGACGCCATTGACAAAAAATTCTCCTTCTGATGTGGAAGAAACAGGGGATAGCTCGGTTTCTGATAGTACTGATGTAGAGACACTGAATAAAAGTCTTAATGAACTTGCGAGTAGGGAAAGTCCAAGCAGAGGGATATTGAATGGGCGGGGACAAGGATGTGGAAGAGCGGAGCTTGATGCTTTTAGAGAAGAAGAACTAAAGCTAACCAAGCGTCTGCTGAAAAAGGTTAGAAAATAGTCTTTCTTGTATTGAGGTTTCCATGTTTCCTTCCCAGACTCTTTCTCTGTTTTCTTCCTCTCTTGATTTTAGTAAATGAAGCATGTCCTTTTAAATAAAATGTTAACACAAGTTTATTAAATATTTTTAAATGCATCTAATAAATTTTATATGATTAAAAAACAATAAATCTTGTTATAATCCTACAAAGATATATTTTTTAAAATATATTTTTACAACATTATAATAGAGAACCAATATTAAAAATAATTTTTCAATATTTTAGAATTATTATATGAAATTATAAAATTATTCTTGAAATAAAAATAAAAAATTTCCTTTCAGGGATTTCTATGTATTTTTCGTAGGAATTTTATATTTTGATGAATGGGGAATAGAACTGAATTTTAGATCAAAAATATTGTATCATACAATTATATTAAATTGATAAAAAAAAAATTAATTTTTTGAATCTACAATTATATTAATATTATTTAATATAAAATAATTTTTTGTCATTTAAATCAATTTTAATTTCAAATTTGATATAAAAACATAGTGAAGATTGGAACATTATCACTTTAAAATGACCGTGTCACAACTATTCTACATAAAAAAAATTATAATAGTTTATAACACTTCTCAGATAGGAATTTGGAAAACAATTTTCTATATTTAGAATTGTAATAATTTATAATATCTAATATGTTCAACTTAGTTTTTGATAGAAATTATAACTAGATGTTTTTTGATTAATAATATTAACTAATGATAAATATTGTTTATTTAGTGGGTAAAACTTATTAATAAGAGTCTAAATGACCTAGAAACAAGTCAATAACAAATTCTCATGATATGATTCAACATTATTTCAAATTTTATATAATTTTTACCATTACGTATGTCAATTATGTATTAGTGAACTCTCTATTGTGTTTATATTTTCATATTTACAAGAATCCCACTCCCATCCATAATAAAAAGTCACTCAACCTTTCCTATTTTCACAAAATCTAAATCCCTTTTTCTGTTTAAAATAATTACCATTGAAAATCCCAATATACATCCCCTTAAAAAAGTGTAATAAAAAAGAGATAAATTCCAATGAAGAAGTCCTTTGTTGAAAACCAAAAGAAGTTACATGAAAAAAGATGTAACAATTTGTAATGGGAACTTATTTTTTATATCTTTCACCACTACATCATTTTTTTATTATTTCATTAAATTATAATAAAATTGTGATAATAATTATTTTGATATGTTTTTATGTTTTGGGGTTGACCTTAACCTAGAATCATTTCATCAAATGGGTAACTAAATTAACATTAATGTGCCAGAAACTATCGCCTCACATTACTATGTATTATGATTTTCCTTCAACGCCTCTCATGGTTGGACATTATGATAGAAATTATATTTTTATATGATATATATTTTATACTTATTTTGTTCTAATACTACTGAAAATTTTGTATTCATGTACATTCACTATAGTAAACCTTACATTTCCTATATTAACATTATATAACTTATAATGAATATGGAATTCTTTATAAAAATGGAAGCCCAAAGACCATTCTAGTCTAGTGGTTTTGAAATCATGGGAACATAAATATTGCTACATAAGTTAGTTACATTTTCTCCCACTAGGTTCTTGTTTACTATAACTCTTATTACACACTTCAAAAATATTACATATCTTCATAATGTGGGGAAGGAAACATAAAAATGTGTGAGATAAAAAGTTTAGTATAGGTAAACAAGTGAAATATGTATGAATAATCTTGACAATTATAGTATTAGAACATGATTAGGAAAATTAAAGATCTCATCCGATATATCAATGATCATATACAAGAAACATTTCATAAATCTTGGTAGTTCATACGAGATAAATCATAAGAATATAATAAATTTAAACCATGATAGAATAAAATAAAGATAAAAAATAGAATTATTCTAAACAAAAAATCATATAATTTGATTTCTACAGTAGATAAGGCATTAATTCAATGACCATATTAGTAGAATGATTTCCCTCCCCAAACCATCTTGATAGTAATTGTTCACTCCCAAATCTATCTTAGTAGCATGAGTTCACGAATCATATCATCTTGGTCATCATGTTTCAATCACATGGACATTATAGTAGTTAATGCTCACTCCCAAGGCCATATTTTTATATATGAAGTCATATCAATATTTACCTAATAAATTGGAGGGAGATATAGTTATAAACCATCTCATAATGAAAGCATACATAAATGTTCCAAAAAATCATAATCAATCCTTTCATAACCCATGAAATGAAACAGGGATCATAAAATTGTCATCACATATTACCATATATAAATAACTACACGTTTAATAATTATATCATCATAATAATAAACATTTTAATAAAAATGGATTTCATAAACATATATCCATGATTTAGAGAGGGAATTAATAAACTTATAACCCATGAATGAAAAACGAATTTCATAATCATATATCTCAAAAAAGAGAAACATTTTTCATAATGACCATGTCATCAATCATAACCAGTTGAGAGAGGCAATATTAATGGAACATTTATACCATTTATTATAATGTAATTATTAACACCAATGGATATCATTATAGATGAAAAAAAATTTGAATTATTTTTTTAAAAAAATTTATTGACGAAAATATACATTCTTCTTTGAAAAATGTTTTTTAATTAATAAAAACATTTGGAAATATTTTTCTATGATAATAACATGAAAAATTATAATGAAATCATGGAATCATTTTAAAACCCTTTTTCCTTGAAAACATATCAAATAAGCATCAAATAATTTTAAAAAACTTTATTCATTAAAAAATTACAAAGAATGCTTGAAAATGTTTTTAAACCAACACATTGAAAACAAGTAAATAAAACATGAAAAAATTTTGAATAACACTTCTTTGAAAATATATATAACATAATTTTATAAAAAGAAAAATTTAAACAAAAAATTAGAATACTTCAATGAATTGACAATGTGTAAATCAGTATAATCCATATGAGGTAAAAAAAATATTCATTCTTCTTGGTATGATGGTAAGAGAAATGAAACAATATAAATAAAAAAATAATATTCCATTGAAAACATTGGTAAAATAAAAAAAGTGTAAAAATTTATTTTAATGATAATTAACTATTAGTGGAATATTCATGGAAACCCTTTTAATAAAACAAGGTTTTGAACGAACATATATTTTTGACCTAAGAGAGAGGTTTGGTAATATTATATTAAAATCATTTTATTAATTATTTTAAGTACCATGGATTGGAAAAATGGTACTCATATTCGAATAAAGAAATAATCGGAAGCGGATAATAATATTTATGAGTTTTCTAGTGATATGGATCATGATATTTCATTAAGTGAATCTGAATCATAAACAATATCAAAAAGTGATGATATTGTTTCAATACACTCTTATTACATGGTATCGTAGGATTATTCTCTCCAGTAAAGAAAATGAAATTACAAGAATATTAAAATATTATAAACATATAGAAAAAAAATTATAGAATAATTAAAATATAATTATATACACCTCAAATAATAATATAGGTTCATAAGAAAACATCATCATCCAATAAATAAAATTGTTACAAAACTATTTTATCGATTTTGTAACCATTGAAACATAAAACCCATGAAGAAATATCATAAAATAGAAATTTTAATGCCAATAAATATAAATAAAGGAAACATATGATATATTTATGGGTAGTATATACAGAACATAAAGGATGTGAGTGATGAATAAGGCATGTTTCTCTCAGTAATAAAAAGTGATATGAAATCCCTTCACAATGTGTCTTGAATCTATTTGTACTCATTCAAGAATCCTGTATAATAAATGTATGTCTATTATAAATCTATTAGAGAAGAATATTTTTATATATAATACCATATGTGGTTTTATTAGGACCTTATATTAGAGAATTGAAAATAATATCTTGTAAATGATTCACCTCAGGTAATATTCTCTTTGTTCATCGCGTGTGTCCTAATTTGGTATATATTTGGTCATTATACTAATATTATGATTTATAGAATATAAAAAATGACAGAAATATAATTTATATTTTAAAAATCCATAAAATATAAAGTATGAAAAAATACATCATTCATGGAGATGGTATATTGTATGTACACGTTAACACTATTTCCAATCGATTCTCATGTTGAAAGAATGTAAAATGAATATATATATGTATGTATATATATAAATTATGTCATTACAAAAATAGATTAATTATATTATAGAAATCATATATATTCACTAAACCCACCATTAATACAATTTATGTAGTGTATGAATGAACCATATCACGTGGAGGGGTGTTATTCCACAGTTCCTCAAACAAAATTAAAATTTTAACACTAAATTGAATGATGAATATATATTTTGAGAATTATTAATATATAATAATATCAAAATTAATATAATATATCTTAAATATAAACATATTATCCCTCAAAATTTCCATCATGATATGCGGTAAATGAAAAAAATGAAAAATCATCATTTTATGAGGCGATAGTTTTATATACACGTAAACAATATGCTTTTTACCAATTAAGTGGAGGTTTTTGTAAGTATAGGGGAAACCCCTAGAATAAAAATATAAATGTATATATAGGATTCTATTGTTTTTAAATATGAATGAACTAAATAGAGTGGATTAGGTGGAGATAGAAAATAAAAGAATAGAGAATGAGAGAAGATGTTACCTATTAATCGAGAATCTCCTTCTAGTTTGCTCCCATAGGATTCCTTGGATTTATTTCTCCCCAAAGGGAGGACTCATAGAAAAATTAAGGGATGATGTAAATTGTATTGTGAAGTTATTTTTTAAAATAATGTGGTTTTATAAGAGTGAATTATATTATGTTTTGGTGGCCTTTTTCAAAAAAGGGAAATGACAAAGTTAACATTTTGTAAAACATGTTTTCTATACCCACGTTTTTAAATAAAAAATTCATAAGAAAAAACAATCAATAATGGATGGTGAATGGAAGAATATGTTCCATAAAACGGGGTTTCGAAATGTTTGTAGGTATTTCAGTTTGTTAAATATACGTGTTAGTTCTTTCTAATCAGAATTTTTCTCATAACCATTGTTATAAATTTTAATCACATTCACTACACCATTTTTTCAAATATAAAAATGAACTTATTTGAAATTATAAATTTTTTTAATTCCAAATATGGAATCCATTTTTCAAATTCTAATCACAAAAGTGGAATAAATGAATTGAAAATTAATCCTGTTTATGGGATAACACATCGGGCTTTCAAAAAAGCATCCCAATATTTTCTGTGTTTTTATACCAAATATCAATAAAAGAATTATTACAATTATATAAATTGTATGAATTGATAAAGATATTATCTAATTAAACCTTAAAAACAAATTAAAATAAAATTAATCGATATAAATAAATTATATGAAAAGTAGGTTTTTGAATTAAAAATTATTATTTTTCACTATTAATTAAAGATAATGTTTCACAACAAAAATCCTAAAACTTCACCCTTTTATAATTCAAAATTATAAATAAAATATTTATTTTTATGTATTAATATTAAATTTATAAACTTGTCTAGAATTAATTTAATTATTTTTCAGAGAAAGACATTAAAAAAGTTTATTTGAGAAAATCGTATTTTTTACGATATAAGGTGTTTGCAAAAAATTATATTTTTCATCATAAATATGTTTAATTTATATAAAACCATTATAAGTAATATTTTAATAGAATTTATTACTATTTCTATTACTAAATTTAACTTCTACGTTAAAATTATATAATTTAAATAATTATAACACTAAATTGATGCTTCAAACAGACTCAGTGTAGCATGTAACAAACGCCAAGTCGGTGTTGTGTGTAGCACAAGCCAAGTTAGTTCCATGGGAAATAAATATATGACTTAGTTTTTTGATATAAAAAATATTTTCAGTGTTTTTTAAAATGAAAAATATCAAAATATTAAATTAATTCAATCAAAACATTCAAAAATATCAATGTGTCACATTCAAACTCCTTAAAAGGAATTTCGGCCTTGAAATCTGCTTAGGTTATCATTTTTTAATACATGAAAATTAATTTCATATAAAAACACATAGTAAAAATAAATAATAAAACATAATATAAAAATGGAAATTTGGAACAATAGCATTTACCCAATTTAACATATTACTAGGTTTCCGCATAAGATAACATAGTATGGGAGTAGAGATTGGACATAGAGGTAAAACATAAATATTTATAAGGAGTGATTGATATCATAAATCAAAAACAATTGAATTATCCAAAAAAATTTGATGTCCTCATTTTCATAAATATATGCTGATATTTAAGGCCACCTGTTCAACAAAAATTATTGTATTAGGAATTTGTTGATCATAGTCTTATATTTATGTAGTTTTTTATTTATAAAGAATGTAATGAAATATAAATACTTGATATATTTCAATCTTATTTTCCCTTGTTGCTCATTTATCTATTTTTATGTCTTCCATTATTTTTTGAATTGGATGTCTAAAATTTTACTTTGATACATGAGATCTGAAATTACATGTTGTGAATATATTCAGACCCATAAAAGAATGAAAATTATTACTATTTATATATAACTATTCTTAAAAATAAAAATTTTCAAGGACTTATTCTTTACATATAAAAAGTAACATAATAGTTTCAGAATAATTAATTATTCATCAAATCTAATTAAATATAGACCCAGAAACCATGTAAGAGTATAGTAGGTATGAAACCCTTATCATCTTCCAGTCATGGGTTCAAGACACATGTCCATTCCAGACAATATTAGTTGTCACCAAACATACAGTATGTATTTTTATAAAAATATACTAATATAATATACAAAATATGATGGCCATGTTTAAAATAAGTTTAAACCTTAAATAAGATTTTAGCAATGGTTTTCAATATAATCTAAATACATGGATTCTTCCTGTGATGTTTAACTTAAATTTTCATGAATTTCTAAACATATAACCCTTATGGATGATGAAATTACTAAACATTATAAATAAACTCACCAAATAAGTTCATCATTGATTCACCTATATATCACAATGTAACTCACAGTTGTATCCTTCAAAACATGTGAATACCATCATCATATTTTATATTAAAACACGATAATAACATAAACAAAAAGTAAAAATTATTGAAAACATTAATGATTCCTAATTATAATAGTATTCGATTTATTCCATAAATCCAAAATTGTTGTCTAATTATTAAATTATAGAATAATCTGCCTTCCAACAATTTCACAATTAGTTCAAAGGAAATTAGTAGCTTGAAATTTACTTATTCATCTCTAACATATCCTTATCCAAACAACAATATATTACATAAGGAACATATTAAAGGGATTGTTTCCCTTAATCATGTATTTTCTAAGGAAAAGAGCCTTACAATATATCAATTTTCAATTCTATCATACCCATTCAATGTATTCATGAAAATTAATTGAGGAAAACATTAAATAAAAAATGATTATATATTTCACATTTTATATATATTAATTATTGAATATGGATACATTAAATATATTATTATATCACTCCATCCTTATTATATTAAAAAGGATACCTCATCATATTTCCCAATACCTCTTTCCTTTCCGGTTTAATCTATAGTCTCATCATCATCTAAAATGTTACCATTTCACACACCACCTTACAGATTCTCTCCTGATGATTTCCAATTGGGACATTGAGTTTCATAATGACCATTTAATCCACACTTAACACACATATACCCTAATGAAAACAAATGAAGGATAATATTATCAACTATTTCTCCAGCTGTTGTCATTATTTCCCCTTATACTCACTTCCATTGTGTTATTCATTTCGATAGTCAAAAATTCTTCTTATTCCAATAATTAACTCACTTAGGGTATTCATTCCACATTATTGATATGAATGGATTTTATCAATCTATATTTCGTGGTCCACCTTTCTTAAACTCTCAACGAAATAATTATTTATCGTTTATAGTGAGTATTAGAATTGGTTAAGGTATATATTTTTAATCAGGTTTCATGAAAACTGATTAGGTATGATCACATAATATTTCACAGCAATGATAATCCCACGTGACTTCTCATAAAATTGTTTTCCATCACATTAAATATTAATATACTTCTATCCAGTTTCCACACATGACTAAAACCATAAGCATAATTTCATCATTACTTCTTATAGTATAAAACCACATGGTCAAGGAAATAATTACTTATAGGATATCTAAATCTTGATAGAATCCTCAATCTACGTCACCCTAGGTTTATCATAGGTTATTCATAGGAAAAATATATTTAAATATTTTTTTATTGTTCATGATGATTCTAATAATTCCCAAATCATATCCCCTAGTACTGTCAAACTATTTGTGAATCAATGGCCATTTTTGAGTACCATATTACCTTGAGTGAGTCCTTGAACATCGTGTGGGAGTTGATACCCTGGGGTAAATCTATTAAAAAGATAAAACTACATATATTATCTTGAGAGGGATATATTTCTAGGAAATTACTCAATATAACATTTACCTAATCTATATGATATTTTCCGAAGCATTAATAATTCTTATACTTATCCATATAGACATCCAGAAACATATAAAAAAATGACATAGAGAACACATTATGGGTTTTTCATTATATTTTACATGGATTAACTAAACATTTTCTCTGATAGAAACTATATAAACCCTTTATTTTCATTATTTATCATTATATAGAATTTTTGGAATATATAAAACATTATAAATATAAACACCCAAAGACCAAATTAGTCTTGTTTCTTTAGATTCATAGAATCATAAATAAAGATACATACGTGAGATACATTATCTCCTACTAGGTTATTCTTTCCTAGAAACCTTCTAAGAGATATTAAAAATAAAACATATATTCACCACCTAGGTAATGAAAAATATAAAAGGGGTGAGTTCTTATACTCAGTAATGGTAAAACAGAAAGATTTGTTTGAATAATCATATGAACAAGTGTATGGGTTCATGATCACCCAAATAGAAGGTCTTACCCTTTATATTAGTGATTATATAAATGAAATATGGAACTTATCAGTGAATATTTTAATAAACGAATCATAATGAAACAAGGAACATCATACATGATACAAACACATTGAAATTAAATAAAGAATTTTGGGAAACAGATAATTATATAATATTCTTTACATCGTTTCCTAGGAATACCTACCATGACCATCTTAATAGTATGGGTTCACTCCCCATACCATCTTAGTAGCCATGGATCCATTACATATCCTTCTTAGTAGCATTAGTTCACTACATGAATGATATTGGTAGCGATGATTCACTGACATGGCCATCTATGTATTCAAGGTGTGCTCGTAAGACCATCATTGTCTATCTTCTGAGATATAAATAAACTTTTATGAATCTCATGTAATTCCATCTAATATTTATTTAGATGGATAAATATGAATATTAATGAAGCAAAACAGATGGATATTAATAAAAATTATTATGGATGTCAATAATATGACAAAAGAGTATTCGGATAGGGCTAATGAGTTCATTATGTTTTCAAAATATTTGTAATATTACCCCTCTCAAATCCTTTTTCTAGGTTTATGTCATTCTAATTCAAGACTAACCACTCTATTAGTGTTGGATGGACACTTTACATGTTAATGAATATGTAATTTTTTTAAATATTATACTTAAAATTTGGAATGAATTGAATATTGAAAGTTATAATGATAACACTATGTTTAATTGATCACCAGATATTATTAGAAGTGTAAATGATGAAGAACAGAAAATAATGGTTATTATTATATTATTAAATATTTATTAATATCATAGTGAAGAAATTATAATAATTTTTTACGATGAAATTCATGATTTCTCTATGTTATTTTAGCTGTTAAAGAGTTGGGGATAGAAGCCATTGTATGTTTCTTATAGAAAATAAAAAACATTTATATGTACACTGAATCAATATAATTTAAAACCTGAAAATGGATAGAGAGACTCTATATTAAATGATCTAGTTCTCTTCTATAATGATATGATATGATATTATAATGACCATACCTATTGAACCTATAATGAAAAAACAAATACTAAAATAATTTTTGGCATATCTGGATGAATACATGTTTTTAAAAATGAATTCATATTATTTCGCAAGGACTATTAATCAATAAAAAATGACCAAATATTGTGTGAATGTAGATAAAAAAATGAGCAATCAATACCTTGAAAATTCATATGGTTATTTATGGTCATTACAATGTTTAATGCTTATATAGATGCGACTAGACAATAAATAATTTTATATTTCACACAAATATATTAAATATAGATGGTAAATATTATTACGTAGAATAATCTACATAGTGGAAGAATGTTGATTACATGAATCCCAAATTTTGAAAAATGGTTAGAAACCCAAATATTATGTTATCAATATATGGAGGGAATCCTTTTGTGTATAATAGTTCACTAAAAATAAATAGATTATTATGTTGATAAATGATATCAGTTCAGAATTTTCATGCATGATGTGAAAATTAATTATATTTCCTAATTATATATGAAAAATGTAATGTTTTTGATGATTATTGGGATCCATTGATCAAATATCAAAAATTAATGTTGTATTATGGAGTTACATAGTATGATTCCTATATAAATGGATATTTCTTATTATGATCCATATTATACGAGATGATAATTGACTATTATAATTATTTTAAATTTTCATAATATATAATTATATAATATAAAGGGTATCAAATTTCTAAAAATCATATACACATTGTTAGACTGAAACATTCGTTAAAGACCTTGTTTCGATGACATTAACAATTTCTACCCTGATGAGATAAATAGTGATCAAGGATGAAAATATTATATGGGAATTTAGGTGAGGGACTAACACTTTCTCTAACAAGAGGGGATCCAATATTTGGTAATGATATGGATGTGGTCCCTGATTTTGGATATTATTCATAAAAAATCCTAATGAAACTCAATTGTAAAAAGATATATGTTTTTTAAATTAATGGACTGGATTTTTTTGTATTCCATACAATTTATTCATTCCATATATTTATAGAATAATTTATCTGATACTTTTACTAGATTAATTCTAAAAGGTCTTATAAAATCAAATGATCTAATGATACCTCTTTTATAAATAAATGGCATGAGGGATATGAGAAGATTTGGTGCCTATAAAGATGGAAAAATGATTTTTTTCTTCCACCTACCTACAATAATTTATGAATGATAGATATTACTATTTCAAATTCATGAATAATGTAAAGGTTATAATGGTTTATTCATCAAATATTAGTAATATCATTTCAATAAAAAAATAGTAGATAATGGGATTGAAGTCACAAGACTGTCATGTTTTCTTGAAGGATTTAATTCCACTATCAAAATATTTTATTTTCCATAAATATTTCCACAATAAATAAACCCATCATTATTTAATTATAAAGAGTAAATATTTTAATGTTATATAAATAATGAAATTACCACATATATTAAAAAAATTAAATCTTATTATTTGAATCAGACATGTTCTTCCAACAATAATTCATTGATATAATGGTTCACATGATGATTCACTGGGTTAGAACGATCCAACTATGTTGTCTTGTACTATATAGATGGATGTACCAAATTTAAATATACATGATTATTTTAAAAGTGTACTTGGATGATTTAATTAATAAAGATTTTTTATATCTCAGATTTAAATTATGGTGGAAGCCATTGAACTATGTAATGACTACTTATCTGATGTGTTGATAATTGGTCTACCAAAATATGATTGCATTGAGTGAATTGTGGGGGAGAAAATTCCCAGAATTTTTGTTTTCACTATTAACATTAAATTGTGAGAGTATGCTCACCATGATTTTAAATGATAATTCAAAGGATTTTCCCAATGTTTAAACCCACAAAGATGTTAATATGTAATTTAATCCTTTAATGGATGAATTATAGATAACAAATACCAAAATAAATTATTTATTTGATTGAATAGAGACAATATTTTAAAGGATTCAATGGTAAATAAGAATTCAATTACAGAAAAATTTCAATTGATAACTAGAATACCAATTTTTCATGTATTATCTTAATTTTTTAATGAAATTTATGGTTAAACATTATATAAAAAGGAAAACTGTTAAAAAATAACATTAAAAATAATAGTGCCTACTCTTATGGAGGAAGCAATGTATGTATCTAGTACCAAAATAATTCCACCAATTTTAAAAAAATATTTTATAATTATGAATCATTGAATAAATATGGCGGTTTGATTTTACAACAGTATAATTACCAATTGTTTAATATATGTGTCTTAATAACATGAGTGTAGTAAAAAATGATGACTTGAGATGAATAAAAATGAATTTCAGTAAAGAAGGGTACAAGGAAAAACTATTCATAGTGAAATAAAAAACATTCCATGTATTTTTTGGTTGTGATCCAAAAAATATAGAGGTCAATTTTTCTATAGTCAAACAAAACCATTGTAGAGATATATGTTAATTAAAATTCATATCACCATTTTATTGGAATGGAACAACAAATTCATGGTTTTTCTATTATAGAAGAGTTCCTTTATTTTATATAATACAAATATGAGGTTATTTGAGTACATGATTGATTGGTTAAATCCACTCAATATTTATAAAATAGAGTTAAATAGATAGTATTTTTTTTTCAAATATACATTGTGTTACCACATAATATTATGTGTTCACTAATATAATTAAAGCTTCTAATTTAAATATTCAACCATAAATATATATAATAGATTTTCAAGAAGAGGATTCTTCTAATCTTTGGGAAACAACATATTTATCAATGTGTTGATACAATGAATCCTAAAGAACAATATGTTTTTATATATGACGATGATACAGATCACAAGGAACAACAAACTGACATCACTGAAACTAATTAAATGTTACTTGTTTGTAAAATAAGTTTTATAAAAAAATATGAACATCATAGTGTAATGTTCTATAATATAATTAATTCAACAATTTGAAGCATAAATTAAAGGTTTGACAAAATGTATTCGAGCATCCAATTAACTACAACATATTCATTATCATTAGATACAATAGAGTCACCAAATAAATTCACGCCAATATTAATGTATATACAAGAAATAATTTTTTGATTGTGATGCGATAAATAATTTGGGAAGGCATTACGGATAAGTTGTGATATAATTTATCTAGTTATATTATAAATAATGTGTTATAATGTTGAACTACTCTTCATTATCACTTGAAGAGTGTGTTTACACCAGATGACTATTGAATGAAATTTGTATTAATGGTAATTGTAATGGATCATAAATTATTTCAAAACATTGTTTCAAATAAACATCATAGATAAACTAAAGAGAATCTATACACACACCCACCATAGAAATGTGATCACCCGATAAATCAGAAAAGATGCAATGTGTTTATCGATCATCAAGAGGAGGAATCATTTTGGAAAAAATTTCATGGTAAGATATTATTTGGTAATATATTTATTGAAAACTTTTATTTGAAAATATAAATAATTGAAACAATTTAATTTCTCATAATAAGAAGCATAAATTGAAGAAAATATAAACTTACCATAAAGCAAAGATGGTGTATATTTTAATATGAAAATGTTATGTATTTTATGTCAACTGAAATAATTTCATATTGCCTAATTCAAAATTAAAAATCTCTTTCTTTTTTATAATTATATTTATTGATCAACATCTAAACCCACTTCCATCCAATGTCATGTTTTATTAAAAGAGGTGGACATAAAGAAAAATATTTATACTAGTATATTTACTGAAATTGGAATTAATTGTTAGAATAAGGATGAATATACTCAAAACCACAGCACACAAATCCTTGTTTCCTGAAATTGTACGATCGAGGGAATATCCTCTTACAACAAACTTATAGTCAATAGGGAGGAACTCTATATATGTATATTATGTAAGAAACTCATCTAGACTCCCATTGACGGCCAACACATCCTCCAATCAATTCCCTTCTCTCTAGGTGTGACCCACAAGAATAGAATTGTTGAGCTCCCACCTAGAATTACAGATGAAAAAATCAATCTTCCATGGAAGATTATACATCCCATTAAGTAACCCAATCAGAAATATTGAATTTTACTTTTCCTCTAGAACTCAGATGTTAACGAAAATACACAAAATGAGTCAAGTGGCCGTTCTATTATATAAAAATTCAATTTAAATTCCATCCATATAGAAATATATTAACCCTAGATAAATCAACATCATTAGCTCTGTCACAAAGACACATCCACCTAAGACACCATTGATGCATGATCAATCCATGTTTAGATTAAGACCATAGGTTAGTGGACTCCATTTAACCCTTCCTGTATTATTTGTTCTACCACTACTATTTTATAGTGGATTAATACATCGAGTATGAAAAATGATATGGTAGTATTAGTGGCACATGCCTTGAGTTCTACATTAAAAATATTTTTAGAAATGAATTGCACAAGAAGATAAATATTAGAAAATGGATGATATGAAGGAATGAAAAATGTTCTAGAATAAAATATTATTTTATAGACTATGTTTTTAAAGAATTTAATGGGATGAAAAGATAATAAAAAAACATATAAAGAATACTGAATAAAGAACAAGAATTCTATATATTAGTTAATAAATTCTGATCAAAGAAGTAACTTACTAGAGTTATTTAATTATTTCATATTATATTCATTTAAATTTGAATCAGGACGATACTGATACATTTCCTTTAATAATATTTTATAGTTTCACATTTATTATTATTTATATTAATCAGAACCCACCCATATCTTTTTTGTAAGGGGTACAATTTACAATATCCACGGATATATTTTAAAAAAAACCTAAAAGTTCAAGAAAGAATATTGATTTGTGTAGCTCATTAGTCCAGAAATGATATTCCCAATCCTCTGGATGATCGAGTTATTCCCAGGGTTTAAATTTCTTTGGGTACATTCATAGAATAATTGTTTTATCTTGTACAAATCAATATCAACAATGAGTTAGATTCTTTCCAAATTATATTGTATGTAATATTTTTAGAAATTAATGAAAAGGGGTAATTTTAGGAATATTACTACAAAAAAGGAATGTGAAATGGAATTTTTAATCAATATAATCTAAATTATAATTAAATAAATTAGGAATACCATTGGAGAGTACAATTACAATGTTTGTTCAATTAAAAAAATTACATGTCTAAAAAATTCATAAAATTACCACATTAAAATATGATTATACAACTATTATTGATTTTAAGGATCCAATGTATAGAGAGTCCATTATGAACATTCATTTTCCAGAGAATGTATATTTAATATGTAATCATTGATACTTGTGAGTCCTAGTTTTATTTAAATAGATGAGGTTTATTTCATAATATTCATTTAAAATAATTATCCTACTATATAAATTATAGTTTTATAGTAATCTAAATTGTTTGGAATACATATCAATTCTATTTTTAGGGAAAAAATGGGAAACAAATTTGACCCATTAGTCTTCACATTATTTATTCACAATAATTGTCTTAAAATGAAAACTAATATTCAAAAATATTGAACTAACTAGAGGAAATTATTGAAAAGAAACATTCAGATGAAAGAATTATATTAATAATCACATTTCTTGGGTAAAACATAAAAAAATAATGTAAAAAATATTTTCATTTCCTACATTACAAAATTCTTTTTTGTTTTACTGGAGAATTGGTTGTTCATTGTAATAAAATTTAGACACTCCAACGATTAATTTTTTGATTCAATCACTGAATTAATAAAAAATCTACCGTAAAAGATGAAATTTATATATTTTCTATTAACTGCATTCAATACCTATAAATTATCTTCATGTTATATGTTTAATATTAATTTTATTGAATTTTATTTCATGATAGAGAATTTTTCTAATATTTTAGAGTCATTGAATGGGGACCGTCCGTGGGAAAAATCATCCAACTACATAATGAAACTAGATAAGTATTATGGTATATATAATAATATTTATTTTAAAAAAATATCAAATTAAAAACATAATTTAATAAATTTTTCTCTAGTGTTTCAAATAAACAAATGAAAAATAATATAGTACTTAGGTCTTTGAATTTATGAAAAACATTGTCTTCTTCTGGAAAATAAAATATAAATAGATGAATTTTTGAGAATATTGTCAATTTCATATAAAATTTTTATAATGGTTTTTTTATTTATATGTTTATAGTAATAATACGATATCGATTGACCATGTATTAAAAATAAGATATAAGTTTTTTAGAATATTTATGGAAGAATAAATTACAAAAGATTTTATATAGAAATTATAAATCGGAGACATCCTACTACTTATATAGTTAATATTCTCATCATATTATATAATTATTTTTTATTATATTACTTTTTTTCTACTAAATTTTTAGATAATTTTCACAATGTTTATAAATAAATGACATCATTGTAGAGTGATACTTCTCAACTATTTTTTGATCTATAATGTGAAAAAAATCATGGGGAAAATCAATTCATGATAATGTCTTCAAAAAGGATGATGAAATCATTTATAATTATATTTCTTTACAATAATTTTTTATTTGATATTTTAAGTTCACTAGTGAGTTTTCTTATTTATACTGAAAGCTGAAAAGGTATTTCCGATTTAAAAATTAAATTTTATTAAAAAACATGAGACAATCCCTAAAATAAAATAAAACACACTCAATGTAAGTTATTTTTTTGAAAAATATTTATATGTTATTTATGACTTTTTGTAATTCTCCACACATTAATATGATATTTGGTGTCCCCAATACACCGAAAAGATCATGTTTTTAATTCAAAATAGTATTTTAGATAAAAATGTGCATCCCTCATTATAAATTAATAAAACACAATCTCAATATCATAATTAATGATTTTAAATATTCATAATTCATTTTATATTTTTTGGAATCATTCCCACATCAATACAACACAGGGTATTGGCAGTATTTATGAAGGTGAATTTTTTATTTAAATATATCTTTTATTCCAAAACTTGAATCACTCATTGAAAAACATAGTATAATTTTTTTATAATAATACATTTGGAAAATGGACCCTATATTATTTTTAACTGATTTCAATTATCCAAAAATCAATTCAGTACAAAATTTGTCCCAAATTATTGAGAGTGTGTGTTTTTTTAAAGGTTAGGTTTTAGTTACAAACATAAATCACTCATTGAAATTTGATAAAATATTCCCATATGGTCTTGATACTTTTGGAAAATTGTCCCTAAATAATTTTTTATTTTTGGAATCAGCTACATGGCTATTTGTCACATGGTGTGCCCGATATAACTCACAATGTATTATTTATGTTTTAAAGGTACATTTAGGGTCAAAACATGCATCTCTCATTAAAAAACAGGAAATATCACTATAAAATTATGGATAAATTTATGATAATAAGCTTATGTCTTTTTTGATTTGATGGAATCTACCCACGTCAATATGAGAGATAATGATCCCAATAGGACTCCAAGTGTATGTATTTTTAAAAAAAATGAAATTATAGATATAATCTAGTTCAAATAACAAAATAGAGATATAAACCATTTATATTGACTTTGTATTTTTTTAAAAGTACTAATAAGTCATTTGGGACATGTTGGAATCATCCACATGTAAATTATATAAATAGTGTGACTGATAAGACTCAAAGAGTGTGTTTTTATTTAAAATTGACATTATATTTCGAAACACTCGTCAGATACACAATTAAATAACCCCACATTTAATTATTTTTATATATTATGATAATAGTCTATAGGTCATTTGTGATGTTTAGTAACCATCACCTCGTCAATCTGATACCTAGTGTGATCAGTATGTCACGAAGTGTATTATAAAAATTTGAAAATTAAATATTGGTTATTCAACATGGTTAACTAATTTAAAAACAATAAAAATACTCTTACTTCATTATAAATTAGTAAAAATGATACATACATAAATTTTATCATACAAGAATCCTCAGAATTTTAGTCTGATATAAGATTTGACTGATATGACATAAATATCATGTTTTTATTTTAAAAGAAACATTTGTTAAAAAAATTTACCCTCACATGAAATTATTTTAAAAAATATAGATTGTAATAATATATATGGAAGAAGATAAATAATACTTTTTTATGAATAAGTATTAACCATATATCAATCTGATTTATGGTGTGATAGGTATGACATATAGTATTTGTTTTTAGTATCAAAATTACATTTTAGTCCAAAATATGTTTTAATATTTGGAAACAATGAATGAACATTGGATTTTTTTGATACATTAGTAAACTGATTCATATATCATTTTGAAAAGTATGAATGAATTGAATAGCCATCGTATACATGATGTGATTAGTATGACCGAATGGGTGTGCTTTAATTTAAAATCGATATTTTATTGTAAAACAATTTTCCAACACTCAAAAATGAGTAACAAATTTAGATTTTTGTTGATACATTAGAAAAATGATACATATGTCATTTATCACATATAAGAATCATTTATAAATTTTTTTTATTTGATAGTGTGATCGATAAAACTAAAATTACATGTTTTTCGTTAAAAGGATGTAATTTTAGTTCATAACATTTCACTAACAGAAAAACAAAAAATACACACACATTTTCTTTATATTTAAGAAAAAAATACAGAAATCATTTATAATGAAAAATAATTATCCACACTTCAATATGATACATGAGGTGGAAATAATGTCTCAATGTGATGGATTATGGTTTTAAAATTAAATTTTAGTTAAAAATGTTTATCATTCACTAAAAGCAATGAAAAACTCTCATATTTTTTTGATACATTAATAAATGGTCCAAAATTAATTTTTAACATGTATGTTTTAACAACACATTATTCAGACACATGGTTTGAGCGATGTGTCTCAATTTGTTTTTTTAAAATTACTTATTAGTTCAAAAAACAAGTCACACACTCAAAATCTAAAATATCATGTTGATTTTTTTCTGATAGTTTTGGAAAATGATCAACAAGTCGTTTTGAAGGTGTAGGAATCCACCACTCTGTTATCCAATATTGGGTGTGAGTTGTGTCTCTTTAAATGATTCCATTCAGTTTAAAAGGGAAATTTTAATTAAAAACATGTTATAATGAGTTAAAACTATATAACAAAATCCTATGGTCTGGATAATTTGTTTAAAATTATCTACACAACATTTTTTACATGTAGGTAATCACAACAGATCAATTTTATACACTTCTTGATCAGTATTAATCAAATTATGTGTATGAATTTTCAAATTGTAATTAAAAAAATTTGTTTCCCTCACTGAAAAACTATATATCACAATTAGATTGACTTTATATTTTATTACATTTATCTATACATAATTTTATATTAATAATAATCAATTACACATCAATATGTCACATGGTATTGCTGGTGTGACCCAATGTACATGTATTTATATAAAATTGATATTTTATTTCATAACCTATACCACATACATGAAATAGGGAGCGTAAATCCATATTTTATTGATAATTTAGTATAATTATCCATTATTCATTTATCATTTATAGGTATCAACTTGATAAAAATGGGGAATGTGGTTCATTATATGACTCCATATATGTGGTTTTTGATTGAAAATTATATTTTAATAATTAATTTTTTCATAATTATGATTAATTTATTTCATTATTTTATTTCTAACATATGAATTAATTTTTATACAAGTATACATGTTTATTTGGGTTGTGGTTTGTTTTCTCTAACTAGTATAATGATCAAAATCTTTGCAGAAGAGGTCCAATGATAATTGAAAAATGTTAATGAATTTTTTGAGGTTTGTGATAAATTGTACATTATAATGTAATTGTATATACTAATATAATATTACTTACCAAGGATTAAAATGTTTAAAATCAGTGTATTGTTTTTTGTATTTTATTTAAATTCCAATTACATTAAATTCTATACTTATCTCGAAAATATGCTATAAGTTTTGCATCATAGTCCTGCAGCATGAATTTTATATGTTATAATTGAAATGTTGATTAAGGGCCCCCTTTATCCACAACAAAATAGAGCGTATAAATCGCCCACTTTACCAAAATACTTTTTATAATTGTTTAAGGTATCATTTATTAGAGCTATATTTAAGTCTAATAAATTTTATATGATTTAAAGGAACTAACAACATGAGCACTTTTCTAAATCGGGCGAAGGGCATTTCAGGCAGTGATGAAACTATATATATATTAGTGATTTTATGAAACTAAATATACTAAATAAAATATGAATTATAATATCGTTTTAAATACTTATATCTAACAGAATTTTCTATTATATATATATATATTGAACCAATATGTGGTCCATCTTCTTTTTATATTTAATTATGATTATTATGACTTTTCACTATAATTATACAATTACATAGTTGAAAATATATACCCAAAACATATTAATAATATTATTTTGTTGATATAAATTATTACATATTATATATATTAAATAATATATTAATAATAATAAATAATAACATGTTGTAAAACTCATTTATGTAAATATAGTTTATAAAATTTATAAATACAATTATAAATTTACGAAGTAATAAATTTTTTTAAACCATTTTTATACATAAATATAATTAATAATAATTGTAAATGTAATTTATTATATTTATATATAATTAAATATTGTTAAGATTATTACATATATTTAATAAAATAATCATATTTCAAATAGACTTAATAATATTTAAATTATCTTAATATAGGTTATGACATGACCTAATCCACCATATACCACCTTACCTAGTGTTAAGTAAGGTTCTCAACCCCATAATTTCCCCTAATAGTCCAAGGGATGGAAATGATCATCAAGAAGAAAAATATATATGTATTCTCTAAGACTGTAAAAATATGATACAAATATTGAAACATACAATAAATTTAAGGTATTCTATTTGTTAATGGATTTAATAAGTATGAAAATCAATGGAATATATCTTATTAAAAAATAGTGATGATACATTAAAATGTAGTAGAAGAGCACCTCTTCAGCGTTATGATGCATAAATTTGCATTATACCACTTCCATTAGAAATAAACGCGGGTAATGTAAATCTAACCTTAAAAAAGTAATACTATAGCTCACATTGTCTAGATCCATCAATTGTAGGAGTCCTCTAATGATAACGATGATAAAAATAATAATTAGTGGAAAATTTTGAATTCTTATTAGGAACACATTGCTTAAATGTAGAGGCATGTTTTTGAAATTAATTTGATGTAGATATTTATGTAAACTAGGATTCTATGATATTAAGTACCCATTATAGTGTTCAAATGAGATGAAAGTATTAGGAATGATGAAATAAAAATATAACAACTACAAATTTTTTCAATAATGTATTCATGTACATGACTTAATCTATAGTGAAAATTTAAATCATATAAATATTACACAATGTGTCCTTTGAATAATTATTTTGAATATTTTTAATGTTAATGTGATCATTTATGTTTTAAAATCTATCATATATTAATTGGTTTTACTAACAATATAAAAAAATTAATGTTTTCTAAATTTTTCACGAAAGAATATTAGTGAAAATATTGGACATATATTTTAGATTTTGAAATTTTTTTGGGCAACCACCATGTACAGTAGTGAGCCATCCCAAAAACCATCATAAATATAGATATACAAATGTGTAGGACTATGAAAGACACCAAATGTGGTGGAAGGGGAGACATCAACACCTCACTAAGGATGTATTTTTTAGTCCAGAGCCTACCCATGTGTTATATAATGTATAGATAGTAATGGTGGTTTTCACGCCAAAATTATTATTTATAGTTGTTACTATTTGATAGTTAATTTCACCACAAATCTTATATTGTTGAATTCTATAGGTAAATGTTTCATTGTTGGATCATTTTTATGAACACCGTTTGACATCTTAAAAGAATCTATTAGACCATAGTCATTGAATTATCAACTGATGGCTATCTGATCACCACGGTTTACTTTATCCTTGAGGCACCACTATACCTCGACTATGCATTCCTTCTCCCACAAGACATGCTAGAAAAATGCAACCAGCATCTGTCAATCCATATGAACATCTTTCACCACATGTAAATAAATGATCGATCATACTAAAAAAAATTCTCTACTCCACTATTTATTTTTAATACCAACAAATAAGGCCATTTATCATTTCATCTACCCATAAAACATGTTTTTACAATAGTTACCTCGATCCACCAGTGGAAAATCTTTTTCATTGCAAAATCTGGGTGATACAACACACCTAAATTCATATGCAATATCCATAAAAACATATCGAGTTTCATTATTTCAAAATTTAAAATTAGTTTATATTACACCTCATCATATTTAGTTATACAATACAAGAACAATGTCTTCAACACCTCATATTAGGTAGTGGTGGACACTTTTATCAAGTGGGAACTCCCCACAATTATCCTATATTCCCTTTAAATAAGAATAGAATTTCTTCCCATAAGTATTTATGTCTACATATAAGTTATTATGACACCCCAGAAGCCACATTATTTTGGGTTAAATAAGAATCCATGTCGAGCCAAGATGTCTCAATATTCAATTCATTATTTATTTGGATTGTTTTTCACAAATGTGGTTGAATCTACACATTCAGTTTCCAACAAAACATTGAGGTTATTCATTAATTTTAAAAAGTATTATATCACGATGTGTAATTTCAATTCTTTGTTTTGAAAACAAATATATTTTTATTATTTTCAAACATTATGAATATTTAATTAAATTGATAGAAGTTTAATTTGTTCTAATTTCTAAGTATGATTGTTTTATAATTATCATACAATGTTAAATTCTTCAAATATAAAAGAATGTATATATGTGTTATACTCAGTTATGAAGATCACCCATTTTTAAGACATCTAATTTAATTTTAAATTGTGTTATTAAATTTATATATATATATATATATATATTATTTTAACCCATTATATAATGGTGTCCTTTTATGGATAAAACTAATTTATTTTGTAATCATATTTTTTTTGTACAAAAGGAAGGATTATTATTTGTAGTTATGAAATAAAGAAATCCAAAAAGGGTATTTTTGAAACATTATGTGGATTAAAACCAATATAATTAATATATTATTTTAGGTTTGAAATATTTGTTATAAATAACATTATATCATGTAATGGAATCATATAATTTCATGTTTTTATTTTTTTATACATTTCTTTCAAGATCAAAATTACAACCATATATATTATTTGTTATTCATGATATTTTTATACATACATATATATTTATATAATCATGGGCATCTAATTACTTATTCCTTTATAATATCCACTTTATAATGGTTGTTCTGAGATTTTTAATGAAATTATAAATACATTGATGTTAGTTATTTTTTATACTTGCAGTCTATGCAAATGATAAATTTCATGAGATTTTTTTTAACAAATTAAATAAGTTATTTCTTAAGAATGTTCATTTTTATACATATTAATATATATAACTATGCATATATATTTTATGAAATTTTATGTTTTTAGTGAAATAACTCTCATAAAAATTTTAACCCATGTTTTTTTCAAATGAATTGATAATATTTTATGAATAATCAATGGATTATTTTAAAGAGTTTTCAGATTATATGTATTTTGAAAAACTATTATGGAATTTTAAAATGAATAAGTATTTATAGAGGTATTACAATGGTCGAAAATTACATCAATATTATAAAAATATCATTATAATTTCTTGAAGATTATAAATTTTTTCAATAAATGTTTTATAATGTTTTCAAATGAGTAAGTATTTTTAATGAATTTATAGCCTTATAAAATCATAATTATTTTCAAAAGTATTATAATATTTTTATAAGAGTCGATATTTTTTAAAGATTTAATTAATTTTCAAAAAACATTCCTAATTTTTAAACTAATACAAACTTTTAAAGGAAATAAGTGTTTTTTAATCATTTTCAATGAAATTTAATCCAATGTTTATCAATGTAGTGTTAAAAAACATATAATATTTTGAAATGTTTTCTTTTTTAAAAATTCTGTTTTTTAAAATTTAATTATTTTAAATGTAAATTTTTATGGTATTTTCAAAAGTAATTCCAAAAGTATTTTCATAATTATATTCAAATGGTATTTTCAAAAAGGATTCTCAATAGATTTTAAAAAACCCCTTTATAGGGTATTTTTAGAACAATATACTGTTATAAAATATATTCAAGATCATATAAAGGTTTCATGGAATCTAGCTTCAATAAGGTTAAAGGGAGAAAAATTATCAATCAAAATATTTTTTTAAATTTTTAATCATTGATAAATTTAAATAATAGTCCTTTTTCTTCCATGTCCTAGACCACAAAAGTTCGTCATATGTAAATGACTATATATTCTTTAGTTACTTTTTTTTTGAAAAATACAAAAAAAAATTAGCTTTTGGATGTGGAAGCGTGGGTGTGGGGTATCACAATTTGTATTAAGTGATTGGTTTTGATAAAATTGAAAATTAATACAGTTGATTGAAAATAGGTTATGATTCAAGGTATGTTGTTTTAGTAAAACCAATGTTTTATAACATTTCAAAATAATGTTTTTTATTAAATCAGAGGAGGAAAATATAAAACAACACATTTACCCTTCCCGAGGACAACCTTGTGATCATCATCATAATTCCATGATATTTTGGTATTGATACCCTAGAAAAAATTTAAATTATCAGAAATATTTTTTATTAAATATCAAACAAATCCACTATAATAGACTATTATTTTAGATCCTATAACTTTTTAATGTATGTCTAGTATTCCAAACCATTCCATCTATCTGAAAAGGGAAGGTTTCAATAAAGAATTTAAATCTTTTTTCATTACCAAAAACATTCCAAGAACATTACTATTTTAGAATTGATCTAGAGGAAGGTGATCCTTTGGTAGAATACCTATATTTAATAATAGTCTACAATATTATTGATCAGACACATGATATTTTGGATGGACCCCTAATAGTTGGTCTGAAAATAGACTCAATCTGAGTGTATTATAAAAACAAAGACTTCTCATATGTTCTAGAATTATATATATATATATATATATATATTACAATCATTCCTATATGACCACCTATAAAGTCCAGGCTATTCATGATGCTTTTTGAGTATAGAATCAGGGAACATTGAAGGGTATTTCTAACATTATTACACCATATGGACTATCTACTTACATGAGTGGCATAATTATGGTAGTATATGAATACGTTTATGAAGGTGTGAGTTATTTCTAAAAAATCATTAAAATAAAAAATTACAATGAATAGTTGTAATAGTGAATTAATTTTGTTGAGGTCATCAACCTTCAATATATATATTCTAGGAGGAATAGTGTTTGATTTTCCAAAAAAAAATTATAAGGGAAAAAACATTTATGCGGGGATTAATTTGAAATCCTATAATTTTATGGGATTATTTTCATTAATGGATGCAATAAAAAATCATTATGATGTAATATATTTGATTTAAAAATAATGATGATACCTTAAAATGTTGTACAAGAGAACTTGTTATGAATAATGATTTTGGAATTTTTAATATACAACATCTATTTGAAATAAATGGGGGAAATGTAAAAAACATTCCAACAATATGATATTAGATCGCTTTATCTATATCCATTATCAAAAGGGACCCTCTAAAGATGATCATGATAAAAAATTAAAATCAGTTTAATAGGATGGATAATTATAAAGAATAGAATACTAAAATGTGATTTCTAGTTATTAAAATATAATATAATAGGGAACTTATACAATGATAATAATTACGTTCGTTGATGTATACATTATTGGTTTCAAAATTCAGAATAGTGTTTGTAATGATGAAATAAAAATATATCAATTGAAATCATTTTTCTATAATGTAAACACATACCGGTTTCAAAGTAGAATACAATTCTAAATAATTCAATTATCACACAATTTGTCATTTAAAATATTATATCGAGTAATTTTTATGATAATCTGATTAGTTTAGTTTTAAAATTTATCACATAATAATGAGTTTTAGTAGTAATATAAATTTTTTTAGTTTGATAAATTTATCACATAAAAATTTTAGAGATCAGTTTGGTCTTATATTTTAGGGTGTGAAAACAATTTATGCGCAAACAACATATAAGGTATTCTACCATCCATAGAAACCTCGAGGAGCAAGCATGAGCCAATAGTATGACTATGAAAGACCATAAATGTGGTGGTAGGGGAGAGACCAGTTCCTCTCAAAGGATGAATAGTTTATCCTAGAACCTGACTATATGTATGATAGTGTATAGATAGTAATGATGATATGAAACCCACAATCCATTGGCTGGTTGTTTCTTTTAAATAGTGGAAGTCCCCAATTAAATTATATTCATGCAGCCAAGTGATAAATGTTTTAATGTGGGGTATTAATGAGGGAAACTATTCTACACATTAAATCACATTGTTGTACTATAAAAATTATATGATCAAATGATGGTCACCTAATAACCAATTTTATCTCCTTCCTTTTGAAACCTCTATCCATCAATAGTAAAAATGAACTCCTTCAAGCCACATTAGAAAAGTTCCAACACCATCGGTGAATTGCATCAAACAACATTCACCACTTGACAATGATAGTTTGATCGAACTAAGAATAATACCTTACTCCCCTAATTATTTTTCTTAGTAATAAAATAGGATTGGAGATCTTTGGATCTACCTGTAAAATATGTTTTTCCAATAGTTACCTTAATCCACAATTGTCAACACATTCTTCATGACGAATATTAGTCAGAAAACAAACCTCATTGCATGATCCTTTTCCAAAAAAAAAAGTTTTTATCATTTCAAAATTTAAATTATGTTTATTTTCTACCATATCTCATCGAGTTTAAAAATACATAAATATTTTCTTGAACACCTCATCATAGGCAGTGTAAGACCATGTTATCAAGATAGTACTCTCCTAAATTGTCACATTTTCCTTTTCTAGGAGAGTAACCATTTTTTTAATTCATATATATGTACATAGTTATTCTTCTTCCCACACTTGAGGACACCCATTAATTTTTTTTGAACAAGAAAACCTACTTAGCTAAGCCTTATTTATCTTATTCCCCATTTCAATCTAGTTTAACTTCCACCATGGGACAATAAAACCCACATTTGGTTCCCAATAAAATAAAGATACATTCTTTTATTTTTTGAATACTATTATATATAAATATATATGATTAATTTCATATCTATATTTTTGAAACACACACACATATATATTAATTATTTTCAAACACTTTGATTATTTACATTAGGTCCAAAAATTATATTCGTATTTATATTTATGTAAGAGTATATTATATTTATGATTGTATGTTATATTATTCATACAAACATAAATATATGTGTTATATTAAATATCCAAGTTCATTCATTTCTAGGAAATCTAATTTCATGTTTAATATAGTTATAATATATATATATATATATATCTGTGTTATTTTAATTTCCAACAATTATTTTACGGTATCATTTTATGAAAAAAACCTAATTATTTTAATAACTTATATTGTATATACAAAAAAGTGTTTTTTATAGTTATGTAGTAACAACTTCAAAAATAAATAAATTATGATTATTTAATTAGATGAAAAAATTCCTTAAAGTATTATTTTATGCACGTTTTAATGGTTATAAATACCATTTGATATTATAGTGAAATCCTATGTTTTCATCATATTATTTTTAAAGACATGTAATAAATTTAAATAATTATAGAAACATATTATAGATAATTCATGAAAATAATTTATATATGTATATATATCTGTGTGTGTGTGGATGAGAATTGAATTAGTTATTCCTTTATAACGACTACTTTAAAAATGACTGATAAGATTTAATGAATGAAATTTTAAATACATGGATGTTAGTTATTATTTATTAACCACCCATGCATAGGCTAAATGTCATTATATTTGGTTATATGAATTTTTTCGAGTGATTTTCTACAAATGTTATAATTTATATATATTTATATAAATATAATAGTGTATATGTATTTAATCCATCATTTTTATTAACGATAAAATCAAATGGAAATGTTTAAATATATATAACGAAATCTCTAAAAGATCTTATACAAAAAATTGGTAATTTTTCTTTGTGGACATGAAAATGAAGTGGGTGAGTGCATCATAATTATAGAATGGAGGTGAGAATAGATATAAATGAAATATTGATGTGGCCCCCCTTTTTTTTACAATTCATGCATTAAATTGTATGAAAATAAAATCATTATTATAAATAATTTTTAAACAGGCTATTTTAAAAAAATTTAATTTATCATTTCCAAAACCCTAAATATTATCAATGTTATTATAAAGTTTTTAATTTACAAATTAATTTTAAAAAAAATATTTTAATTTTTTTTTAAAAGTAATATATTTTTTAAAAAATGTATTATAATTTTTTAAAATGAATAATTTTTTTGGAATTCAGTATAGAGTTTTTAAAAGGATATGTATTTTTAAAATCATTATATTGTTTTAAAATATGCAATTATTATTAAAGGAAATTTCCAAATAATTTTTCATAGTATTTACATTGGAGTTTTCTAATTTTTATTATATTTTTAAAAGTATTTTTAAAAGTATTTTTTTATAATTATAACTATTTTCAATGGATTTTTCATATGTATTTCTAAAATAATTCTCAATATTATTTTTGAAATTTATTTTCATGAATGTTTTAAACATGAATTTTATAAAACCACGTACTATGACATTTTTATCCCCATATTATTTTAAAAAATGTTTTTTGGATCATTTATATGTTTCATAGAGTCTATATTCAATAAGGATCCTACTTGAGAAAAGATCCATCACCATTTTTTTATTTTTTATCATAACATTGATAATTTTTATTAATGGTCATTTTTAGATAAAATCCATGAACATGAGATATCATTATATTTAAAAGACAATATATTTTTCTATGATATTTTAAAAATAATATCATATATCTTTTTGTATACATGATCAGGAAACACCGGTTTGGGGACTCATATTTGGTATTGATGGAATCGTTTAGATAAATTTTATGATTATGATTTTTGGGTGAAAATAGGTTATGTTTTTTAGTATATTATTTTTGAAAATCAATATTTATTACTTTATATTTTGAGGTAATTATTTATGGAATTGTTGGAGTAAAATCATAATTGATACTATTATCTATTTTTAATGACATGATTGTGATCATCATCACAATGTGGTGTGCTTCTGGTACTAAACCCTTTGGAAGCATTAAATTGTTTTCAATGGATTTTAGGACATATCCAACACATCCACTTTAATTTACTATCACCAAGGATTATAGAATTATTATATTAAATTAAAATATTCCCAACTGTCCCAACTATTTCAAAAGGGATGGTTTCAATAAATAATTTATAAATATTTTCCCTTTCCATAATATTTTAGAAGAACATGATTATTTTTCCATGGCTATAGTGGAAGGGGAAACAAATATATCGTACCTATGTTTAACACGAACAAAAAATATTTTCAGTCAGAAACAAGATTTTCTGGAATAACCCATAACATAATTTTTCAAAAAAATCTCCATGAGAGTGTATTATAAAAACCAACTCCTATAACATGTTCTAAAATAATATATCAACAAGACCTATTTTTCAAATTCATTCCCCTAAGACCACTAATAAAACCCAATCTTTAAAAGATATTTCTATAAAAATGAAGAACGAAACATTGAATGAGATCTAAAATATTGTTTCACTACTAAAATAATATTCCTTGACGAGGGACCCAATGATGACAATATATAAATACTTTAAGGAAGGTATGCGATATTTAATGGAATATTTACAAATCAAAATTTTCATTAATTCTTGATAACATTGAATTCCTTTTATAGGGGTAACGAACCTTAATTCTAAATAATGGATAGTGGGACTTAGTATTTGAATATGTTTAAATGAATTTTGAGGTATAAATTAAATTAAAGGGTGGTCAAATGTAAATTCCTTCAATTTTAAAGGATTATATCTATTAATGGTTTAAATAAGTAATACTTATGAGAGAATATATATTATTAAAAATAACGATGATACAATAATATTTAGATGATGAGAACCACTTTAGGATAAATATTATAGAATTTTAAATATACAATAACAGTTAAAATTAAAATCGGAAAATTAATAAAAAATACCAATAGTTATATGTTCTCTCACATAATCTAGATACATTGTCAGTAGGAGCCCTCCAATGATGAAGATTATAAAAATAAAAATATGTGGAAAAATATGAATCATTATAATGTAAATAATATAGAAACTCAGTGTCTATTTTTTAAAATAGCATCCATTTAAACTATTTATAAAATGTAAAATATTCTTTTATAAGATCAAGTTGTTATGATTTTAAAATAAGAGAAAAGTGGTCGAAATGAAGAAAAAAATATAACCACTAAAAAAATTCTATAAATTACATATAAGAATGATTCAACATTGAATGAAATATTAAATTATAGAAATATTACAAAAAGTTTCATTTAAGTAATTATAAAAAAAATTAATGTTAAAGGAATTACTTTAGTTTTAAAATTTTTCACATAAGAATGAGTTTTATTAATGATATAAAAATTTATAGTTTGATATATTTATCACACTAGAATATTGGTGATGAGACCTATCTTATATTTTATAGTCTAATAAGAATTTGTGGCCATAAAAAAGTACAAGCTTCAGCAATCCCAAAAACCCTAAGGGAGAATTCGCAACGTACTTGGAGGACTATGAAAGACAACCAACATGGTGGGAGGGAGAGACTAGAAGAACACTAATGATGCATATGAAAACTGAGAGGGTGAAAATGTAATTGATGTTTTATAGATATTAAAGGTTTTCATAATGGATAAGTCCAATGTCTAGTTATCTCTTTTAACCAATTTAATTCACGGCTAACGTTATCTTATTACGTACAAGTTATAAATTTTTCAATGTTTGACCATTTGTTTGAACAATTTTTATCTTAATAAAACACTCTGTTAAACCATAATTGTTCGATTACAAAATAGTGGCCATCTGATCACCCCTATTATATTATTCTTCATGATTCCTCTATCCTTCAATTTTCCAACCCTTATCCTTCAAGCCAATATATACAAGTATCATCACCTTCGAAGATTCCCTCTAAACTTCATTGACCAGAAAACAAAAATAGTTTTATTGAAAAAAGATCAATAATACACTGTAATTTTTATTTTCAATTAAAATAATAGAGAATCAAAGATCTTCATATATACTAATTAAAATTGTTCATAATATAATTACTTTTGTCTAGTAGTGTCCATCCTTGCTCCATATAGATGTTTAGCTAGACAACATCTCTAAATGAATATGATTTTCCCACAAAAATGTGTAGTTTCATCATTTCAAAAGTGAAAAACACTTTATTTTACCCCTTAATCCACCGAGTTACATGAAACACATATAGTGGATTGAATAAAACATCTATGGATTTAACACCCCAATATTTCATAGTTAGTTATTTTCATTAAAATAATTAAATAATTTGTGCTACACGCAACACTGAGTTCGAGCGCATCTTTACTTACCAAACAAGACGTTCAAAAAACAGAAATGAATAGTATTAACTGAATTCTGAATTTTATATAATATATATAAGATTAAGATCTATCTTATGTGTTTCATAGACATAATATAAGAACAAACTAATTTTTTTATATAAATAAATATTATTCAAAAAATGCAACTTTACGACCGTTGAACTGAGAACCATTTTTAAAGCCAATATTTGACAAATTAATATATTATATTTTACTAAATTAGCTTAATCATTAGAAGAGGTACATAAAATTTTTTTGGATAAATTTTCAGTGCTTTTCTGATAACATTCATATTTAAATGAATAGTGAAAAATACTAAATTATAATTGAAATTTATTTAATAAAAATAATTTATATTATTAAATTATACATGTGAATGGTTTTGAAGTATAATTATATTATATATTTATTATTTAATATAATTTTGGTCACTGTATATAATTTAACATTTAAATTGTACATAGACACGTATCAATCTTCTGATAGATTTTACTTATCAAAACCCCCTTTACTGTTTTGAGAACGGGAATTTTTTTTGAATTAAATAATAAAACCTATATGTTATAAATTTGGTAAAATAGACAACATTTTTGAATTTAGAATATCAAAATTGTATTTGGGTGAATTTATGGTATTTTTCTAAAAACATTCAATTTTTGATTAATAGTGAAAAATAATGTGTTATTGCATAACGCCAAATTTTTATTTGAATAATTATTTTTAATTTAAAATTATTTTAAATCCAAAATACATACATTATACCTATATTTTCCAAATTTTTATAATTAAAGTCATTTTATAATAAGGTAAGATATACAAAATTTTAATGATTTTTTTATCGTCTTTTACTCACCTTATAAGAACTTTTGCAAATTTGAATAAAATATAATTTTACCTCATCTGTGAATTGAATTTCAAAAATGAGAGTGATACAGTTGGCATTAGAAAGTAATATGTGGTTCTATAGGATGAAAATAATTTTTGGTGAATAGTTACTTTGGAATTTCATTTAGTATGATTAAAAGTAAATTGGGTAATTTGAAGTAAATAATTATATTATAGTTACCCAAAAACATGTCCTAATTCTATTGGATAGGTGTATTTTTACTAAATAAACTATATAAATAAAATAGTATCATTTTTATCTACTTGTATTTGATTTGGAAAGTTCTAATTATTTTATTTAAAGACGAGTTAAAAGTGTTAAATTCAAAAGTTAATAACTAAAATATTTTTAATATAGGGTTATACATAAGATTAATTCTACTGTAAATAATCATTAGAAAGGTAAATAATTTACTACATCATGTTGTTTAATTTATATTTCATTGACATTTTATAATGAAATTTATTTTTGACACAATGATGATGCAGTAATTACCTTATTAATGAACGATTAAAATAATAGATATTAGATATATCCAAATAAATGTAAATCGAGTCTGTTGATGTATTCCTCAAAATTTATAGATTAATATGACATATTAGGGTTTCTTTAATGTTTTTTTCTATGTAATAAAGTTTTAATGACTTTCCAAAAAATTAAATAAACAATAGTGTCAAAATTGATATAAATTAGTATTTAATAAATATACTATATTATTAAATGATATAATACTCCAAAAAATATAAGGTTCGGCCAAAGGACATATATAATGATAGATATGTCATTAATAAACCAGTTTTGGTTCTCTATGAATTTATAGTATGATTATTAACCATTTAATATTAAATTATAAGAAGACATGGTAAAAGTTAAACTATTTAACTAATAATTAAATCTAATAGATAAGGTTAATATGGAGAGATAAACATGTTTAAAACCAATTTATTGAGAGGATTTGTACAAATACCCACATTATCCTTCATATAAATCCATTTGGAGCAATTATAAACCGAAAATGTTTTCATAATTAAATAATATATCAGGTTTTACCTAAAGTGACCCACACCACTCTTATAAAAGGATACTTTTCCTTCTCTAAAAATCATACCTCAAAATGAATTAGACATGACCTCACCTTATCAAATATCATGTAAATAACCCCCACATGAACCTATAGGCCTTAAATTTATCATAAATCCAACCAATGGAGCCCTTTTGATTAAATAAAAAAGAAGAACCTGATGGAGAGGTTATAATTTCATCCCCTCTTTAAATGGTCTTTTCTAATTCCACTTCCTTTTTCAATGTTGTTTCCATAATAATATAACAAAATACATTATCTTATACATAATGGGAAGTTATTATAAATTTTTTACAACCATATTCATTATTCTATCCATCTTATGAATGAAAAAGTCACCATACGTAAGTACCTACGGCTTACCATCTCCACATCATGGTGTAGTTTGTTATTCAACACTTATTTTTTGAATTCATATAATAATGAGTATAACTAATTTAAATAATAAATATAACATTTTAATGATTAATTATATATAATATACCATATATTTACATACAATTTCACCACTATGATAATAATATTGTCACTCGTGCGTACGTACGACATACCATCTCCAGGACGTGATAAGATTCAGTTCCACATCATAACGATTCAGGAATAATATTCATATGATGATTAAAAATAATCTTTAGGAACTTAATATCATTACTGATATTAATCAAATATATCCTATAAATAACCAGCATGTCATATGTAACCAAACATATAAAAGAAAACGAATAAGTTAACACCTAAAGCAATGATACTACTGGATTATCATTAAAAAATAAATATTAGAAGAGAATATATAATATGATATTTATGTATGTGGTTATTTAATAATTTAATAAAAATGATTTCACCATAATAAATGTGGTTAATGTACAATATACTAAGAAAAAATACAAGGACATGGGTTTTCATCTCACTTTTTATTCACCTGAGATTCAAGATATATTTTCCTCTATTTCCTTTTATGTTGTGTATGTACTGCACATTATTTTATTATTTTTGTAATATACATTAATTTATGAGTATTTACAACTTCAATGTATGACCCTTCATTCATGGGGTTTATTTTTCGTTTGTTATCAAATCGGTAAAAGAATTTCTAATTTCAATTTCCACTCAATGGGTTTTACGCATCCATCATTGTTTATTTTACTCCTTGATTATGTGTGAAATCACTATTTATTTATTTATATAGAAATTTCCACTCCCCTTTGTGTAGACGTACATTTTACACACATAATCACTCCATTTATAAATTCTGAATTCATCGATATGAACTTGATAAGAGTAATCTTAACTCAATTTCCATTCATTGATTTAAATATCTAGGTCATTGGTGTTGTTTTTACAAGAATATGTGTAAATGTACTCTGGTCGATTTAAAATCAATTTCCCATCATATTGAGTGCATTTTTCACTCATAATTATGTCATTAATTTATCTTTAACATAAGGATATAGTCATTATTGGTGATTTCATCACAATTAACATTCCACTGAGACTTCTTGGTTATGATGTGCCAGTTCACTATAATATAGTGTATATACTATAAATTGGAAAATTATATCATGAATCCCAATATTCAAATGATATTATATGGTTTTTATTACCTCAATTATTTGAATTCAATCGTCTCTCATTTGGTTAGAAACTCTAACTAAAATATCATTTTAAATGTTTATTCTTCTAAATCATTATCCTTAATGTCCATGTTTTAAAAATGGTTTAAGGGATTTTTTTTATATGGACATGAACATTTTAAAATAAAAATTACTTTTAAATGTTTCAATGTGGTATGTGACACAATGATTCAAAAATCGATTTCAAACTACTTCTCTATAAATATTGAGACATTTAAATGTTTTAAAAAAAGGGATATTTCTCTCAAATAGTTTTACTGATTATTTTCATCAATGTAAATATGATTCAATATTCTTGATTGAGTTTAATTTATTATAATGAAATCATCCATATTGTATTTAATGAGTAATGTTGGAATGTGGATGTGCTATTTTTATACAATTCCTATTTTGTGGTTAAAATATTGACATTTATTATGCTAGTTTTAATATTAATATTTAGATTATGTTCCAACCTTTTCATATAAGGAATTCATTGGACTTAGTAAGTGATTTTTAGAGACCACTATAGTCCCTCAAGGAATCTATAGTTCTCATGAGACAAACTAGTGTCTTGGAACAGGGCCTTAACCAAATCATTATTTTTAGTCTTGGCTTGAGGCCTTGACTATATGGTTATGATGTCCGACATTATGCATTCCATCATTATGAAAATAGCTATTGATATTAAATGTGATTATTCGACTAGTAAAATATCAGCGTGAATATGTAAAAGGAATTATTTTATTTATCATTTCCATATTATATTGAATATTAAGTTAAAAAGGCTTGTGTTTTTTCTTATACATTGACTTAAATTATTATTCTTATTTATGATAGTTTCTGCTATATTGTTTTCCTTATAGAGCATCTAAGGTCACCTATTTCTTATGTTTTCTTTTGCATAGGATGCGATGAAATATATTTTAATTAAAAAGCATGGATTGGCCAAAGGATATGAGTGTGTTAAAAGGGGACACACTGATGATTTCCTTTATTTTATGATGTAATGTAATAGTTATATATTTATCTAGTACTTCAAAGGCTACTAAACTAATAGATCAATTGAGACCTATTCTCGTGTGATCATTCCAATGATATATAATAATGCACCGACTCTAGTTAACTAGGTTCGAGGCATTACATTTGATATATGAGGATGTTTAGTACAAACTTGGGATGCTAGATTTCGAAAAAAAAGATTAGGAAACACTACCATAAGATAGACATTAATGTTTCTATAGAATAACATTCAATTTTTTTTGTAAAATAACTATTATGTGGGTTTTTCAAGCAATACATCCCTGTCTAGACAAGAGTATGTAGAGGCGGATTTAGAAAAAATGTACCTAGGCGTAATACCTGAAATCATAGATTTATGATACACTCGAATAAGATTTGGTGTACGACAACAGGCCCTGTAGCACTCTTGATTATGACACTCTCGAGGGATAGAATAATTCACATTTTCATTACAAACCGATTTGAAATATTTTAATATAAGATGAGAATAAATAACCTTGATTAATCTAAGGAGTTTTAGATTGAAACTATGTTGTCATGATATTCTCTAAAGGATATTATGACTATTGTTACTCACACTATTTTTTTTTGTTTTAGTCAGTGGATGGATTTCAAGGAAGTCAATGTAACATTGAAAATGATTTACAAGGTGGGAACTATGGTTTAAATGTGAAAATAAATATAATTTTCATAGGTGGAAATAAATTGTGTTCATGCAGAAGGAAGTTTCCAAAAATATCATCAAAAATATATACATTAACCAACTCTCAAACTGAATAAAAAAGAGAATGATGGAGAATTATAAGTGCTCCAGGTATGGAGTCCATGGTGAAAAGAAAGAACAATTCCCATCATGCCTCAAATGTGGACGACAACACCAACAAAATTGTCAAAAATAGAATAAATAAATTCTTTATGTGTGGAAAAGAAGGACATAATGTAATGAATTGTCGAGGTAAAATAAAGTTTACTATGGAAGATAATAAAAATGATCTCACGAATCAATTTATAGTTATTTTCCATAAATGTAGGGGACCTAGGCGATACAAAAGTCAATGCCATATTCTATAGAATGACTACTAGGTCACAGAAGAAACTATGTGGAAAAAATGGATAACGATATGAATAATAGTATTTTTTGTCTTTGTTTATTAGATTACATTTGAAGAATTTTCTCTTATATGTGTAACCATGCAGTTTGTTATGGGAAAATTCTATTTGAGGATGAATTATCATATCTTTTGTGGATATTGTTATAATAAACTATATGGGTTTATAAAATCCTTGAATTGGAGGCAATTAAAGGTTAGTAATTTTTGCGACGAAAATGAGAGGCATGGGATAACATTTGTTGTAAAATTATGATACTGTTATTTTTTGGAATTTTCACATTTTCAAAATGATATAAAATATAGTTTTTGAAAATGAAAAACATACAGACTATGTGACAACCCATCATGTCAGGAAATGATACGGGAATTGAACCCACAACCAAGGTGTGACTGAGATTTATCACCTACCATTGGACTATGTGAAATCCCTAGTTAGTGTGACTAAATAATTTTAGTTAAATATTTTTATTGATCACTAATAATTTGAACCTGGATCTTATTTTTTATCAAATGGATATCCTTAGTATAAGAAAATAATTTAGTGACTAAGTGATAAATGGTATTTTGGAAGACGTTCAATCTATTAGGAACACTCTATGCCTATGGAAAATAGAACATTATGAGATTTCATTTCAGGAGTATTGGTGTATTTTTTTATATTGGAAGAATATATGTTTTAATATTGATTCAGGGTTTTAGTGGAAATTATTATCCTATCATACAGAATACGTGATTTGTTTAATTATGCATCTAAATGAGACATTAAGAGTAGTTGATGTTATTTTGAGATAAATGTTTAGATTTACTATGAATGACTGTGTGATTAAATTCATCTGAGTTTTGGGTTTCAATCATAGTTTTTATTTTATTAAAGTATTTAAAGGACAATGTTTTATTGAGTGGTCATTATTGAACGTTGGGTATTGTTTGTTTAATTTTAGAAATTATGAATTTTTTATGTAATGGATTAACCATTTTTGGGATCATTTGATCTTTCACTAACCATTTGTTTTTGGTTAATATTAAAGACAAGCGAAATATTTAGTTCATCCTTTGGGTCTTATGTGATTCTCTAGAAGTTGATTCTAAAGCTTCTGTTGTGACCAAGTCATTTGAATACTCATTATTTGGAGAAACGACAAGTTAGTGGTAGAAATATACAAATGTATGTAACTCTACATAAAAAAGTAAGTATATCTCTTAATTTTCTTTGTCAATATCATAAATAGATTACTCAAATTTATAAAATGGAACTTAAAAAAGTTGTTTGTTTAATTTTCCTACTGGGAAGCTAATGACAGTTTAACCCAACATATGTTTATGGTTTTTTGGTTATTAAAATTCTCCTGATCATGTTTTATATCACCCTTCATGTAAACATGACACATAGTTTATATTCCATATACATGTATTCCTACATGGAATCCTAGTATGAGTTATCTCATGTGACCTTTGTACATGTCTTTATTTATTTTAATGTGATTATTTTAATGACTATTTTTCCGATGAGGGATATTCAATGAAGTTCCCAAGCCAAATATTAGAATTGTGAAGATTCCATTTCCAGTAGGTGGAATAATATTACACCCCATGATTTCCTAGTAAGTTATATTCATTAATGCAAATAAATAGCTTGTGCTACACACAACACTGAATTCGAGCACACCAAGACTTACAAAACTAGCGGTTCAAAAAACAGTTATAAATAGTATTAACAACATTTTGAATTATATATACATCATATAATTTTAACATCCATATTATGTGTTTCATAGAAATAATATAAGAACAAATTCAAACTTTCATATAAATGAATGTTTTTCAGAATATTTAATATTAACAGCTTTTAATAGAGATCCCTTTTTAAATCCAATATTTGATAATTTTATATATTAAATTTGACAAAAATAAACATTATATTTAATTTAGAGTCGAAAAAATTTAGTTTGGATAAATTATCATTACTTTTTTGATAACAATCATATTTAGATGAAGATTGAAAAATTTTAAATTTTTATTGAAAACAACTTTTTTAGTCAAAATAATTTATATTGTGAAGTTATAAATTTGAATTGTTTTGACATATAATCAGATTATATTTTTATCATTTAATTTAATTTTGTTCATTGGAAGTAATTTTACATTTAAATTTGATATGAACATGTATCAATTTTTTATCGTTTTTACTTTATAAAAATCCACTTTCTTGTTTTGACAACAAAAAATTTTTTTAAAAAATTAAATATTACAATATATATGATATAAATTTGGTAAATTTTCAATCTTTATTTAATTAGGAATATCAAAATTCTCTTTGGTTGTATTTTTGGTGTTTTTATAAAAACATTCAATTTTTTATGAATAGGGAAAGACAGTGCATTATCGTTTAAAACTGACATTTTATTTAAATAATTATTTTTATTAATATTATTTTAATTTCAATATAGATACATAATACCAATATTATTCTAATGTAATTCATTGAAGTAATTTTATAATAAGATTATATATATAAAATTTTGTTGAATTTTTTACCATCTTTTACTCACCTAATAGGAACATTTACTAATCTGCATAGAACATAATTTTACCACTTATGTGAATCAAATTTAAAAAAAATACATGGTTGATATCAATATGTATAACATATTTCAATAGGATGATAATAAATTTTGGTGAATAGTAACTTTTGAGTTTTATTTACCATGGTAAAAGTAAATAGGCTAATTAAAGAGAAAATATGATATTATAATTACCAAAATACAAGTCTTAATTTTATTGAATAATTTTATTTAATCCAAAAAAACCTGAGGAATAAAATATTATCTTATTTATCCACTTGTATTAGATTAGAACATTTATTATTATTTTTATTTAAATAAAAGTGAAAAGTGTTAAATTAAATGTTTAATAACTAATGTATTTTTAATGTAAGGTTATTAAAATGATAAATTTGACTATAAATATTCATTAGAATGGAATATATATTTCCTTCCTGATGGTATTTTATTTACAATTTTTATACATGGAATAATTAAATTTATTTATGACATAAGGATGATGAAGTAATTACCTTATTATTGAATGATTAAAATAATTGATATTATAAATATCAAAATAAATGAAAAATGTGATTTTGGAGAATTAAACTTATTTTCTAGTTTAATTCGACATGATAGGGTTTTTAATGTATTTTTTTCGAATTAATCTAGTTATTTTGACTTTTCCAAAACCAAATACACAATAGTGTAAAAATTGACAAAAAACGGGTATTTAATATAAATACTATATTATTAAATAAAATAATATTCCAAAAAATATAATTTTCCATTAAAGGACATATATGATTATTGATATGTCATTAATTAACCACTTGATATTTGGTTTGTATTTTATAATATGTTTATTAACCATGTAATATAAAAATACAAGAAGACATTATAAAAGATAAAATATTTAACTAATAATTAAATCAAAATGCTGAGGTCAATATGGAAACCTAAACTTATGTAAAACCTATTTTCCCAAATGATTTGGACCCATAACCAAATTATACTCAAAATAAATCCATTTGAATCCATTATAAAAGGAAATATTTTTTATAATAAAATATTATTTCTAGCATTTCCCAAAGTGACCCCCACCTCTCTCATAAAATTGTACTTCTCCTTCTCTCTAAATCACCCCAACAAAGTTAGTTGGATCTTCCAAACCCTGCTCAAATATACTCTTAAATATCAAAACATTATCTTAAAGGCCTTACTTTGTTCTGAAGGAAAACATATAGAGCCCTTTTGATCAAATATATATGAAACACCCGAAGATAAAGTACTAATTTCATCACATCTTTCATTGTTTTTTTATTCCACATCCACTGATATTGTTGTTTCCATACCAAAATGAAAACTCGAATACCTTATACCTACTATGATGTTATTATAAATATGTTATTACCAAATTCATTATTCTATCCATCATATGAATGAAAAAGTCACCATACGTGCGTACCCATAACTTTACGTATCCACATCATTGTGCAGTTTCTTATTCCACACTTCATTATTTGGTTGGGTATAATAATGAGTTTATGTAATGTAAATAATAAAAATAACATGTTAATAATTATTTATATATTATATACAATCTAATTACAAACTATTTGACAATTAATAGAAGGATATTTTCACTCGTGCGTACGTACGACTTATTGTCTCTCCGACATGATAAAAGTTTGTTCCCCCTCATAAAAATTCATGAATAAATTTTAATTGATGATTAAAATTAATTTTTATGAACATAATATAATTTTGTATATGAGTAAAATACATCCTATTTATAACAACCATGACTTACGTAACAAAACATATAATAAAAAACTGATAAGTTAACACCCAAAACAATGATATTACTGAAATCTCATCAACAAAGAAATATTAGAAGATCATATATGATATCATATTAATTTATTTGGTTCATGTATAATTTAATGAAAATTAAATCTCTATTATACGTGAGCTTTAACAACCCTCTACTAAGGAAAAATACAAGATAAGGAGTTTTCTTCTAACATTATATTCATGTGAGATTCATGATATATTTGACACTATTTAATTTTTTGTGGTGTATGTAGTCCCCAAGATTTTATTGTTTGTGTAATATTATTTAATTTATGAGTATTTACATCTTCATTGTATGATCCTTCTTATAAGGGGTGTAACATTCGAAATTTTCCAAATCGGTAAGTGAAATTCTAATTTCAATTTCCACTCATTGGGTTTTACGCAAACTTCATTGATTATTTTACTTTAATATTATGCTTGAAATCACTATTTATTTATTTCATTATTAATTTCCACTCCCAATTTGTGGATATACTTTTGACACACATAATAACTCCGTTTATAAATTCTCACATCATCGATATGAACTTGAGAAGAGTAATCTTGACTCAATTTTCATTCATTTTGTTAAACATCTAAGTCATTGGTGTTGTTTCACATAAATGTGTATGAATGTACTCATATTGATTTACACTAAATAGCTAATAATATTGAGTATATTTTTCAGACATAATTATGTTGTTGATTTATCCTGAACCTTAGGATATGGTCTTTATAAGGGATTCAACTCAATTTACATTCCATTGAGAATTCATTGTTGTTATGCACCAATTCACTATTATATGGTGTATATATAGTACATTGACATAGTATATCATGAATACCTTTAGTCTCATTATATTATAAGGATTTTACTCCCTCAATTTTTTTTTCAAGAGTCTCTCATTTGGTTAGGAACTATAACTAAAATATCATTTTAAATGATTATTCTTCTAAATCATTCTCATTAATGTCCATGATTTAAAAATGGATATAATGATTTATTAATATGGATATGAGTGTTTTTAAATTAAAATTACTTTTACAAGATTAAAATTAGTTTGGGAATCTTTGATTCAAAAATCTCCTTTAAACGGATTCTTGATAAATAGTGATAATTTAAAATGTTTTCAAGAAAAAAAAGATCATTTCTCTAAAAAAGTTATACTGATTAATTTCAACTATGTCAATATACTTCATTATTATTGATTGAGGTTGATTTATTATAATATAATAATTAATATTGTAATTAAAGAGTTATTTTTTATTGTTTATGGTGTATTTTTACACCATTCATGGTTAGTGGTAAAAATATTGATATATTTTATGCTAGTTTTAATACGAATGTTTAGATTATTTTCCATCCATTTCAAATGAGGAATATATTAGACATAGTTTTTGGATTCTAGGGCCCTCTATTGATATTTGATTCCTCGGTCAGTCCCATGAGATAAACTAGTGACTTTGCACAAGGCCTTGACAAAATCGTTTTTTGTAGCCTTGGCACGAGGCCTTGACTGTGTGGTTATGATGACTGGGATTATGCATTCCATCATTAATAAATTAGCTATTGATATTTCATGTGATTATCACACTAGTATAATATCCATGTGAATATTTAAATGTCATTATTTGATTTATCATTTCTATATAATGCACAATTGTAATTTTAAAAGGCTTGCATTTTAGTCTTATACATTTCCCTGAATGATTATTCTTATTTTTGATAGTTTCTGCTATATTGTTTTCTCATCTGAGCATTTGAGATCACACATTTATTCTATTTTCTTTTTCCCAGGATGTGAAGAAGTATTTTATGATTAAAATTTAGTGATAGGACAATGGATATGATTGTTTTAAAAGGGGACACAATGTTTTTTTCTTTGTTTCATGATGTAATATTAAATATATGTATATATCTAGTACACCCAAGGCTGCTAAACTTATCAGTTTATTGAGACTTGATCTCTTGAGATCAAGATAATGTTATGTAATAATGCACCTAATCTTGGTAACCAGGGTCATGGAGTTACAAAGGTAGTGTAGGGAATTATTATAAAAAGATAAATCCCCTCTATTATCCCAACTTCTCATGTATGGAGATGTACCTTCTTTTGGAGCTGTATCTCTCAATATATAAGATATTTTTCACAATCATGATAAATCCCAATAAATAATTTTCACGATGAATCCCTTCCATTCCATGCCTTCAATATATTCTTCTCATTTTACATTTGGATTGAGTTCCACCATGGTGGCATAAACCCCTAATTTGGTTTACATTAAAAATTAAAAGAATTTTTTACGAAGAAAACTACTATGTATGTGGGTCTAAATTCAATTCTTTATTTGGAATATATATATGTTTTCTTTTAATAACCTATTTTTATTTTAATAAAAAATATATAATATTTTTTATTCATAATTATGTAATATTGTATTATATTTATGATTTCATGGTATATTATTCAAACATATATGCATATATATATATATATATGTGTGTGTGTGTGTGTGTGTGTATGTGTTAAATTCAATTTAGATGTTCATTAATTTTAAGAATTATAATTTAATATTTTTTTGGATTTATTGTATTTCAATTTACAAATTTTATTATTATTTCATACTATTATTTTATTTAAAAAGCATAATTTTGTATATGATTTTTAATTTATAAAAAAGAAAGTATTATTAATTTGTAGTTATGATGTAACTATTATATTGAGAAAGTAATAAAAATTACTTATATAGTTGAAAATAATTGAAAATAAATATAGTTAATGTATTATTTTATATAAGAAACAATGGTTACAAATACCATTATCTTATATAATTACATCAAATAATTGCAAGCTATCATTTATTTATATAGGTCATTCACAATCATACTTTTGGAAAAATATTATTGTTAGTTCAAAATATTTTGAAACACACATATTTTTTTAAAAGAATGTTCATGTAAAAATTTTTCATTCATAATAACTACATTAAAATTGGATGTTATGAGTTTCTAAATGAAAATTATAATACATCAATGTTAGATATATTTTAATAATATTCCATAAAAAGGATAACTGTAATGAGATTTTGTTATAATTAATTTTACATGTGACTTAATATGAAGGTTAATATATATGTATTTATATATATAGAAGTGTGTATACTTATTCAACTTATTTTCATGTTTTAAACAAAAAAACACATGTGACAAAAATTTATAATTGAAATGAAAGTTAACAATTATTTTATAAAAAAAATTAGCACTTGAAATCTATAAGAATTAATGTCTTGTGATGAGTGAATGTATCACTAATGAATGTGAGTGGGACCAGACAATCATCAATGATTGAATTGGCGCCATTGTTTTTTGGAACGTTATCTTAAAATGTTCTGAAAAATCATTGGATAACATTAAAATATTTTTAAATCATATGTATTTTAAGGAAATTATTTAATTTTCAAAAGCCTATGTATTATTAAGGGCAATATAATGTTTTAAAATTATGTTGGCTTTTTCAGAAATTATTACATTTTTTTCAAAAGAATAATTATTGTCAATATAAACATTTTAATTCATTCGAGAGAATTTTTTTTTAAAATGTTTTATAGTATTTTGAAATAGTAATTTTTTTCAAATGATTAAGAATGTTTTCAAAAGTTTAATAATGTTTTCAATAGTTTATGTATATTATTGGGTTTTATGGAATTTCCAAATGTGTAGATATTTAAAAAAGTGTAATAAATTTTTAAAAAGTGTATGTTTTTAAAAAATAATTTGAAAAAATATGTTTAATGTTTTTTTAAATAAGTTTTCAAAATGATAATAAATTTTTAGAATACATTTCAATATTTTTATTATCAAAATTATAAGTATTTTTAATTGATTTTTAAAATGAATTATCTAAATTATTTTCAATGTGTATATTTTGGAAAAAAGTCACTACAGTCTTAAAATAACACTTATAGGGAATGATTTCTGACCATATGATTATATAAAATTTTCATAGGATCATTTATACATTTCATGGATTATACCTTCATTAAGGTGATAATAAAATAATAGTTCTATAATTGCGTATTTGTTTATTATTTGAAAATTGAGGATTTTTAAGAACAACCTTTTTTCCTCAGTATAATATAATGAAAATAACCATTGATGTAAATGACATCATATTTAATAGTTTCTTTTAAAAAATATAAATAATATTTTTTACTAGATCCAGAAGCACGATTCTTTGGGACTCATAGTTCGTACCAAAGGAATGGTTTAGAAAAATTTGAAGATTATGAATTTTTGTTAAATATAGGTTATAATTATAAGTATATTCTTTTATAAAATCCACCACTTTATAACTATTCAGATTGTGGTATTTAGATATGAAATAGGAGGAGGAAAATATAAAATAAAAAATTTATCCCTTTTTGATGAAATTATTGAGATCATCATCAAAAATTTCATTCACTCTTTGTATTCAAACCAATGGAAGCAGAAAAATTTACATAAAAAACGTATTTTCTATACAAAACTTCTTCTAGAATCTTCTATAACCGTGGACCATGAGAATTAGTACGAATAGTCCAATATTCCTAATTATCCCACCTATCCCAGAAGGGAAGGTATCACCAAATAAATTGTAAATATTTTTTATTTATAAAAATCCTTAGAAAGACATTATTATTTATAAAAGACTATAGAGGAAGGCTACCCTCATAAATCATACCTGTATTTAATAAAAGACTATAATATTTTCAGTCATATATGTTATATATTGGAATGACACATGATTAAATGAATGAAATTCGAGTTAATATGAGCGCTTTATAAAAACAATGTCCAATCATATGTTCAAAAATTATATATGAAAAGAATGATTTTTTCACATGAAACCCCCTATAACCAACCAAATAACAAAATATTATCTATATTCTAATAGAAAAATGGGCCATGGAACTTTGAATGGCACTCATATATCATGCTAGTAGTAATATGGTATCTCACTTCATCTTGATCCATAATCAGTAGAAGACATTAAAACATAACGATGATTAATATGTAAACCTGAAGAAGAAAAATAATGATTATTATGAATTGAATAATGAAATATAGTTTCTATTTAATAAAATACCTTCAATATAGGATATTTATTGAAGAAAATGATTGGGCCCATAGATGTAGCTGTTAAGGATTTCCAATGGGAGAAAAATGTTAGTAATATTTAAATAATAATATAAACATTAATTCAGTTTTTCTATAATGTATACATATTCATGATTGAACCTAGAATAAAATTCCAAATTATAATAATATTAAAAAATGTTTCATTCCAATAATTTTACAAAATAATGAAAATTTTAATGTGATCAGTTTAGTGTTATAATTTATCACATAGGAATGAATTTAAATAAAAATTAACTAAATTAGATTTAGATAAAATTATTATATAATATTATTAATGAGTAATTTGGCCATATATTTAAGAGGCTTATTATTTTTCCCAACCACTATGTATAGTATCCAGAAAGCCCTACAACCCTTTTGGAGAAAGCATGACACGTGGGAAAACTAGGGAAGACAACCAAAATTGTTTAAGGATAGAGACTAGAACCTCACTAACAAATAAATGATTAAGAATGATCATGATAGTTTGTAGGCCGGTGTATAGATTGTCATTGTTAGTCGTAACCCACAAGTAATATGTTTAGTTGCTGCTTCTAAACATCAGAAGTCACCCCTTATCTTATATTCAAATGGGAATGTGATAATAATTTTTATTAGATATCATTTTTTTAAAAAAATGTTCCCTGCAATAAAAAAATTGGTTAAACAATAATGAATTTATTATCAATTGTTGGATGTCAGACAGACAGAGTTAACTTCTTCCTTATAATACTTATAACCCTTGACTATACAAACCTCCTCAACAAATCCACTATATAATTGTTCTAAAATTGTTTATGAATACCTTCAATATTATTCGACCACAATATAAGAATATTTTTATCAAATTTGTAACAATTCCCTAATTCACTGTTGATTTTCAACAGAAAAAATTAGGATCAATTTACTTAAAATATAGCTATTAAAAGTGCTCAGGAAATAGTTATATCAATCCAAGAGTTTCCAAGCTAGATTCATGATAAATAAGATCTTTCAAACACACATATATTAAAATTTATTTTACCTAAAACAATATATGTTGTCCTCATTTCAAAATTTTAAAATAATTTCATTTTACCCTTATCTCGTTGAGTTAAACTATATAGGAATAATTGATTGAACACCTCATATACAATATTAAATGACACTATTTTAAAGAATATACTCCAATAAATTAACCCATATCCCCTTTATGGGTGATGAGACAATTTTTAGCCATATATATATATATGTATATATATAATCTTCTTCCCACTTCTGAGAACACACATTATTTCGGAATGAAGAAGAAACCATAATGATCAAAGTCATCCGTCTATTCTTTTCTTAACCTGTTACATACCAGCTACTGATAGAATAAGTATTTTTCATTTTATTTAGTATTTACGAAGTATAATATAATTATACAACAAAAGGAACTATACATCTGTTTGTATACACAATATTCATTAACGAGTTTCCTTAAAATCTTGTACTGTATGCAAGACTATGTTTTATTGAAAAATATTATCTCATTAATATTATTATGTTATGATGAATTTATCTCCAAACAATTATATCATTGTGAATTAATAGGACTAATTATATTATCATTATATATGTTTATTAAATTTCATTACAATAATAAAATGAATATGATCGACTTAAAATACGAATAAATACCATCTTAAAAGTAAAAACTAGTATATTTTAAAATGGTTGTTTGGCCTCTATTTTATGATAAACACATTTAAAAATATCATATTTTAAAATTTTATAATTTTTAGATTATATGACAAAATTATTTTATGAAAAATAAAATATTTACTTTGGGTGATTTTTAGTTGAATTTTTGTGGAACTTTCATATTTGGATGAAAAATAAATAATACTAAATTTTAGTTAAAGATTTTCTTTTTTGAATTTATTTATACTGTTAAATATTAATTTAAATTGTGTCTAATATACAATTTATCCAATTGTATATAATTTAACCTTATTTAGTTTATTTTAATCAATAACACATTAATCTTTTATATAAAAATATAGCACACACTTAAACATATTCACTATAAAAACTAACACTGACATCCCATATACAAGATTATATTTAAATTAATTTCTATTATTAATGTGATTGGAATTTCAGAATAATGTATTACATATTTTAAATTAGAATAATTTATGTTTTCTAAAAATTAAAATTAATATTTTTCCAAAAAATGTTAATGATTATTAAATTAATTTCTGTAATGAATATAAAATTGGGTTTACAGAGTTGTTAGTTTTTAATATTAATAGTCCTAATGACGATGAAACATATCCAAAAAACCATTTTAAAGAAATTAATCAACTATTTCCCCTGTTGTTTCTAATTATTTCCATTATCATATTCACATGAAGTAATGATGAACTATCAATAGTGTTTACCTTTTTATATTTACTAGAACGCCACTTCCCTACACAATACAAAAAACTTATCCATCCAATTTATTCACATATATGAATCATGTTTTATTATTCAAAAACAATAAAATATATTCTACTACAATACATTCTATAAAAATTGATTCTTCACCTTGGGCATAAATCCATCCAATAATTCCTTTCGTGCAAACAAAAAAGAGATACATGAAAATGAGGTAACATTTTTAAAAGAACTTTTATGTTTTCATTCCTTCTACACCACTTAATTTATTATTATTAAATACTTATATAATTACATAAATATAATGAATATAATAAAATTTATTTATGTTATGGATATGAACAATACCCCCACACACATCAATAAAATAAATAATGAAATTATCATTTCGTTATATTGATATACCATTTCATATAACGATGGTGTTTGTTTTTTTTCCTTTACCACCTATCATGGTTTGGGATTATAATGGGGAAAATATTTTTATATGAAATATAGAAATAATATTTATTATTTTTTAACACTTATGTAATTCTTATATACACATAATTTCATGCTTTCCATTTTTTGTAAATATGATACCATCGTTTGTGGACACGTGGACTACTGCATCCTCAATGCGAATTGATATGTTCACATTAAATAAAGAATATATTAATGATAATTTTAATTAATTATATTTCAAATAGATAAAATATATAATATATTCATTAAATACTGCTATTTATTAAAACATGATATATCATTTTTGATTTTACCCATTCACACACTAGAAAAGTGGTAACATCTTTTGTGGGTGTGTGGAGTGCCACCTCCTCCACATTATGTGATTTATTTTGCAACAAAAGAATTATATGTATAAGTATATATGGGTAAATAATTTTTTTACATTATAATATTAATAATTTAATTTAATGTGTTACTTACCTTCATTCCATAAAGATCAATGAAAATTGGGAACATTACTCATGCATATGTACGACCCACCGTCATCATGATTGTAACATTGGTTCAATTTTCATAAAAAACATTCATGATTGGTTTAAAAATTATAATTTTTGTTAATATATGATAATATTTTAATTATTATTATTCTATATATGATTATATAAGGACCCCATTGACTATGGATGACTTACTAATGTCATTTTTGGTGCATAAACTGAATTTTGTCAAAACAACTAATATAAACTAGATTGTTTATGTTGTTGTTTAAAAAATTAAAAAAATTGAAACATATGTAATGATAAAAATTAAAATGGTTCTGAAGAATGTAAATAAAAAACATAATTATATTATTTTGGATGATAATGAATGATATGATAAGTTTCACTCATAGTAATGGATTTTATCTCAATATCTTTTTATTGATACATTTCATATTGATATGAACATTTATTTTATTAAATAGTGTTTATACATAAAATTTTAAATTAAATATCCCTATTTTATCTATTATAATGTTATTTTATTTATTTAAATTTTCATCAATCATGTGGATTATAATTTAAATTTTCAATGTGGTATGAGATGATTTGAATGTTAAAATAATTAATTTATTAATCCATATTAGAATTTTTCATATTATTTCTCATAATTTTGATATGGATATAAAATAAATCTAAATGATATTTTAGGTCTATTTGGGTATTTTCATCCTCTAAAATAATAATGTTTCTTAAATAATGAGAAACCACTATTTCCATTTTTTGGGATTTTTTATAAAAAATGTGTTTTGAAAATGGTTTTATTATATCTAATTCTATATTTTTTTATTGATATTGATTGTTTATCATTGATATTTTGAGAATATAAATATGTTATATTTTTGGATTATATATTGTTACTGGGATATTTTTTTATTAGTTCCCTAAAAAACTATTGACGATTTGTTCTGTGATAATCCTATAATAGGTGGGCCCGTGATATCCCTCCAATGAATTGCTAATAGATTTTAGCCATATCAATATCCCATTTTTATTATTGGAATATATTTAAGTGGATATAATAAATATTCCATTATATGATAGTGAAAAGTATAAGGAGTTCCCAATATGACTTTATTTATTTTCATTGATTCATTTGAGTTTTATGGTAATATTGTTTTTAAAAAATATTTAGAAACAAATTTATTATCATTGGAAAGTATTTCATAATTCTTAAGGGCGTAAAGTGTTATATTTTTATAAATATTCATTGACATTAATTTTTATCAATGGAATGATTGGTTCCTTATATTATATCCCTTATGTATATTTTTATGTCATCCCACAATTTTAAGGAATTTCATAATACTTAAGGGACAAAAAGGGATTGGATGAAATAATTTTGATAGTCATGGTGTTTTTTCATAATAGTGTTCATAATTTATTTTAATATTCTTTATTATGTAAAATATTGATTATATTTATAAGTGTCAACATTGTGTTTTATTTTTTTATGTATGGGTTCTAGCCTAATTCTCAAAAAATATAAAACAAAAAACATATGAAATGAAAAAGAAGGTAAACTTGTTTTTCCTAACCCATGATTGTGTATTGTTTTAAGGAAAATTTATTATAGTTTGTATAAAATTATGGTTAAGATGAACCTAGATTTTAGGTTAATATTATTATAATTCCGTTGAAATATGAGAATTTGTAGATAATTTGAGCTGATAGAGAATTTAGAGATTACCATGTTTTCTTATATAAATTATGCTTATTTATAATTGTATTCTAAAGAGGAAACAAGGTAGAAATAATGAAAAGGCATATAGAGGAAAATATCCTTCAGAATTACCTTCCTGGAATAGTTGATATTAAAATTTAGGATTTTTTATTGTGATGGATTAGTTGAAATAGGCTATAAATGGTGGTGTTGTCCACACAAGAGAGATTCCAGATCTACTATAGTAGAACATGATGATATTGTGGTATTTCATGTGATGAAATAAACAATGATTCATAGGAAAATCTGACCCTATTATCGTTAAAGGATGGATTATATCTCGTAAAAATATATAAGATTTCTTTGGTACTTTAGATCATAAAAATTAAACTCTTTCAAATTATCATATTGAATGAGAATTCGACTAGTGTTGATAAATGGTTATGAAAATCAGAAAACTAACGAAATTAATGCCTTATAATGGGATTTATTTAAAAATATTTTATTTGAGATGTTTTTTTAATTATATTTGACTTATAATAGAAAAAAAATCATTGATTTGAGACAAAAGGAGGAATATTTTGTGGAAGTATACGATGAAAATTTCACATGCCTCTCGAGGTACATCCCAAATTTTATCTATGATTTTGATATTAAGATAATTCATTTGTACATATGATTAAAGCTATTATATTGATGGGAATTATATTATTGTTAGTTCATGTGTTATGAGAAACCAGATCTATGTGATGTGCAGGTATAAAGAGAGTTTTATAATTATCATTTGTCCCATGATAATAAGAAAAGGATGAGGTCCAGTTTGTAGGTAATGGGAATGCATTCATCAAATAAGAACACAGGTAAAAAAACACAATTCCAATATTGTGATAAGTTATGGTAAATTAATCCTAGATAATTTCAACAAATGACTTTGAAGTTATTCAGATGAATTTTTTTAGGTTATATGGCTAGTGACTATGATGAATAGGATCATGAAATCAATGAAAAGCTGGAGGTAATATGTTTTAGATGCAATGAGTTAGGTCATTATTCCAATGTGTGTCACATGTGGATTAACTATAGTGGAAACTATCATGATTTAAAGAACTATGTGAGGAAAATATGATTCTAATAATAAAATTGATTTTGGGCCATCAAATAATGTTAAGACAGGTGTGTTACTAGTATATTTGATTTATGACAATACTCTCATTGACAATGTATATTCACATTCCTTTTTTGTTAAATTTTAATGAAAATTTGGAATATTGCCTCCAGAATTGATGATATATATTTTAGTAATGAATTTGTGATGGGTTTTTTATAAACAAATAGTTATAATAATCTTATCATTATCATTAGTGGGATCATCTTTCCTAAAAATATTTTTGAACTACCCATTTTAGATTTTTATATTTTTTTATGGATGGAATTTGTATTTATAATGATAAAATAGATTTTAAATTGATGATGTTTTAATCAATTTTTTGATACCTTAGATTAAATAACAATAAGATAATAAATTTATGAAATATGGAAGTGAATTTCATCTTGTTCATGAGTTTAAAAGGAAAAATACACATTTTCAATTTGAGACATCTACGTAGAGAATGAATAAACAAATATTTATCTAGATAATTTTTCTGGTGTTTTTTCAGATTGAAAATTTGAATTTAATGTCACATTACTTCATTTTTTGTTTATTTTGTAAACGATTTATAGAAATTCTTTTCTAGATATTGTGGAATTGAAAACTACTAACATAAATTTATTGACAAGGCATTAATCGTAAAAAGTACTTCACCATGGGATGATACTATTTTATTTTAGAAAAATAAATATGGTTTCATAAGAATTAGAATTGATTACATATAATTGTTCAACATAACAATTAAGAACAAGTATCATTTACCTCATATCGATATTTTGTTTCATCTGATTTGGGGATCGTAGTCTTTTTTGAAGATGGATCTATGGTTCGGGTACCATAAGCTGAAGGTGACTGAGGAAGAAATTTTGAAGACAACATGTCTAACAAGATACCACCATTATTTGTTTTTAGTTTTTCTTTTTGGGTTATCTAATTAACAAGATGTATTTTTGATTATTAGGAATTGATTTTTTTTCATTGGTTTATTGATCAGTTTTTGGTTATGTTTGTAGATGCTGTTTTGGTATATTTTAAAAGACAAGATGAAAATTAACGTCACTTAAGAATTGTTTTCCAAACATTAAAATCTAAAAATATTGAATATTTATTTAGAGTTAATTTTGGTGGAAGAAAATTTCATTCGATGGGAATATTGATTCTAAAGACGGAATGACTAATGACCCTACTAAGACAAATGATACTGAAGAATGTCCATGATCCACCAAAGAAATTGAAATTCATAGTTTTATTGGATTAATGATATATTATAGAAATTTTGTTGAAAAAATTTCTTTATTATCTATCCCGGTAGCTTAGTTCACATGAAATGGAGGAAGGATTCCCTTGAAAGAAGAACGAAATGTTAGATTTAAAGAACTAAAAAAATGATTTGTTAATACTCCAACATTGTCTGAACCTACACAAAATGGAGAATTTATCAACTACAGTGATTATTTATTGAATTGAATTGGTAGAATCTGGATATATATTGATAATTAAATTTCTTATGCCTCATGATGTTTAATAAAACATGAGTTATATGAACCTATACATGATATGAAAATATCATGTTTTTAATTTCATTTAAAATTTTAAGGAATCAATTCTGTGTTTTGAAGTGTCAAATATATAATGATACCAAAATGTTGAGGTATATATTCTCTCAGAAATAGTTGACTATGAGAATAATAAGGTATCTAAAAATAATAAATTATTATGATTACACGATTTACTATCATACTGGAAAATCAAATACTGTTGATGACACATTGTGTTGGAAAATTAATAAAACATTTATAATCTTATGTTTGGAATGTAAACATTCATTTAATGATTGGATGAATGTTGTCTTCGAATTTGTGGATGAAGGGACACCCTATTAATTGTATTTATATTTAGCGAAGTGGACTATTCTAGATAAATAATGATAAATCAAACGGTGGTTCAATAATTAAAAGAGAAGGTATAATAAATTAATAATGGTATGTTTCATTATTTAAATGTTGATGAAGAATGTGTTTTATGATTTTTAAAAAGATAATGTGTTTCTTTTGATTCACTGTTGTGGAATTTGTTTTCTAATGAAGCCCATTGTTTTCTATTTTCTATTTATCATGGTAGAACATTATTGTATAGTAACATTCACGAGTATTAGTAGGGGAATAGAATGAAATGAGATATTTTTTATTTTATGGTGAACTGTTTCAGTTATCTATATACTAAAGCATAGAGGAATTTAACAAAGGGTGTGCTTAAACCATTTTTTGTTCTTAAGTTGAAATAGGAGATTATTTCAATGAATTTCATGACAGGATTACCAAAATACTCTAAAGGTAATATTGTAATTCGGGTTATTGTTGATAGATTAATTAAATATACTCCTTAACATCCCAATCATGATAAATTTTTTTATTGATCTACATCATAGAAAAAATTTATGATATATTGTTAGCTTACATTGAGTTCCTCTCTCCATTGTATCATACCATGCTACCATATTCTCAAAAATTTTATGGAATGTATTTAAGTATTCATTGGGTATATAATTATGTTTTTGCAAAACATATCATCTACATTCTGATAGATCAACTGAGCGGATGAGTCATCTCCTCAATGATATGCATCTTTCTATATTTTTTGAATACTAGGAAAGTCAGATAAACCTAGTTGTTTGGTTTATTTTTCTAATAATAATAAATTTTTTCATTCTAGTATATAGATGAAGCCTTTTGAGGAATTATATAGGATCTAATTTCAAACATCAGATTTTTGGTATGATGTAAGAGAATAGAAGTCGATGGTACCATATTTTATAGTGGAATCATATAAGATTTTTTTATTGATTCAGTGACACATGAGAACAAAATAGAGTGGGTAGTAATGTTATGTTGATTACATAAGGAAATATCTTTCTCTCAGAGTAGTTTATGATGTATTTATAAAATTTTCTCCATGGAAAAGTGTCATGTGTTTTTCTATATAGGGTAAGATGAGTTCACTATTCATTGGACCATATGAAATAATAGAGAAAGTTAGATCCATTTCCTATATTGTCACCATACCTATGATTTTATCCTATGTACAAAATGTATTTCTTATTTCAATGTTATGTATGAATGTATATGATTAATCTCAGATTTTGATCCCTAAATTAGTTTAGCATGAATAGACTCATTCATATGAGGAAGAACCATAATAATTTGTTGGCAGAAAAGATATAGTGTGTTGAATGAGATAATTCATCATATTCATGATTTATTAGAAAACAACATTATTGATGATGCATAATGAGATTCTGAAAATTCTATTAGGGGAAAACAAAACCACTAATATGATAAGGGACTAAAATTATGAGGACCTAATTTCAAAAAGGGTTAAAAGAAATAACATATCAGGTAAAGATTTAATATTTTTTATCATAATTATTAATATTAATTATTTATATAGTAATTTTTCATTAAAAGGAATGTTACTTCAAATAGTTTACCCAATACTCAAACTTTAGTATCTCTAAAATTTTTCATTACAAACAGGAATGAGTGACATCAAAAAATAATATAAAGTCTATATTATTATTTTAACTGGTAATTATCTCATAGTAATTGTATTGGTGGGAAATAATAAGAATAATTAAATTATGTTCAAAAATTTTTACTAATTAATTATAAATTCATCGAATAAATTTTATAGGATTAAAAAATATTAAATCCAATTATAATCGTTAAAATATATATATATTTGAAAGATAGTTTTACTGTATTCTAATAGAGAACCCATCTTAAAAATAACTTTTTAATATTTTATAATATTTATAATAATAAATAATTTTTATTTTGGAATTAAAATATAACATTTTCTTTCAGTGAGTTTTTTATTTTTCTGGGAAATTGTATATTTTGATAAATATGAAAGAATATTGATTTTTTACATCAAAATTTGTTTATCATCCAATTTTTTTATATTATAAAATAATTTTTATAATTTTTTAATGTATAATTATATAATTTATTTACAATATAAACCAATTTAGATCATTTTAATCAATTTCAAATTCAAATTGTATATAAAAACATTGGAAACTTTTTAACATTTTAACTTTAAAATGCCCATGTAACATCCCTTCTATGGAATGAATTTAAAAATAATTTATACCACATCTGTGACAAGAATTAGGAAAAATAGATTCCATATTCTGAATCCGAATAATTTATAATGTCTAATATGGTCAACATTTTTATTTTTATAAATATTAGTTAATGTGATTCAAATTAATTATACCGATTAATGTAAAATTGTGTTTACTTAGTGGATAAAAATTAATCATTAGAGGCCAGATGATCAATAATATTGTTCAAAACCAATTTTTATGAGTTGATTTTATATTATTAATTATTTTATATAATATTAACCATTTTTAGGTCACATTATGTAATGGATACCTATTAATAGGGTTTATATTATAATATTTACAAGAATGACACTCCCACTCCATTATAAAAATTCACTCAACCATCCATTTTTTCACACCACTCAAGCTCTTTCAAACATCCAAGTTATTCCCTAATAATATCCCAACATAATTACCCTAATCTTAGATTCATAAACATTAGATCGAAGCAAACTACGAATTCCTTTTTTGCAAACCCAAAAAAGTTACATGAAAATATGTATCATTTTTCAATGTGAAATTATTTTTAATTTTCATCCCCTACACATTGTTAATTATTATTCCCTGATAATATAATAAAATAATTACCATAAATATTTTGATATTTTTTTATTTTATGGGTTTTACCTAATCCTAGACACACATCCATCAAATGAGTAACTAAATTACAATTCATCTGTAGCAAACTATCACCTAACATAACATTGTGTTATGTTTTTCCATTAATGAATCTCATGGTTTCACATTATGATAGGAATAATATTTTTATATGATATATATTTTACATTTTTGATGTGCTAATACTGCTGGATTTTTTTTATACACATTCCTTCATTATAGTGACCCTTCACATTTCATATATTAACATCACATAACATTTTCAGAATATGAAGTGCCCAGATCAGTGTGAATCACTGAGAGGGGGAGGGGGTGAATCAGTGATCCTTTAAAACTTTTTACTAATTGATTCTTAATCAATTAAACCTCTATGTCTGGTTAGAGTCTCGATCCACTCTTCTTGTATCTCTCACCTTTCCTCGAATGATGCAGTAAATATAAAGGCACAGGACACAAGGATTTACAAGGTTCGGCAACAAAATCCTACGTCCTTGCCATGTTGGTTATATGCCCCAAAATGGTTTCCCCCATTATAATCTGTTAGTATTACAATGGTTGATATAGAGTCCCACTATATCTCTCCTGAGTCCCATAGGAGGGTCTTTATACTGCGTCCCACAGTGTTACCAGCGTCCCACTGGCCTGCTCCAGAATCCCACTGAAGACTTATTCTCCCTGAGTCCCACAGGGTCTTCTCTTAGCTCCTCGAGTCACACAAGTAGATCTTCTTATGTTCAAGCTCTTCAAGTATCTTCAGCAGCCTGGGATAAAGACAGCTGGCCTTGCTCTGTACCTCTGATCACTTGAGTTGATCAGGTCTTCTCGTCTTTCTCAGGATTTATCTCCTTCTTCTTAGGTTGACCTGGCTTCTCTCCAACTACTGAATACTCAGACAACTGATATCTTTAACTTCAGTCTGGTCTAGTCTCACAGCAATTCAACTTCATGCACTGAATGCATGGAAACTCTGATTCATCAAGATCTTCTGGTCTTGGACTCCTCAATTGCACACAGCCTGATTTAGCTTTGTTCATGTGTGCACGTGCATGCATGTAAGCATGCAATCCCCTTCTTCTTCTCAGTTCAATAAACCCACAAAGGGTGTAACACTTTTAGAACACACCTTATTCTTGTCCTTCACACATTTTGTTCCTTTTTGATTACACACTTAAATGTGTGTTGTACTTTGTGTGAGTATCTTGTTCTTCTTCAAAGTGTCCACATCAACTTTGTACACACTAAGGTTCGGCCTCTACTCTTCGCACACGCAACTTCTTCACTTTGGCACACACTTGAGCTTGGCCTCCACTCTTGTGTTTAACACCCACAACCCATTTTGTTTTAGTTCATTTAGGTGTAAGCCTCGGCCTTCTTGTTTTGCACATACACCACTAGGGTGTGTTCTTTCACTTCACACAAGGCACTAAGGCCTCGGGTCTTCTTCTCTAATTGGTACACACACACTGCCTTCTTGTTCACTTTGCACCCACAAATGGTGTATGACTTCACTTGGTGCACACACAAGTATGGTCTCGGGTTCTCCTTGCAGACACAAAACTGTAGGGTCCTCTTACTCCATTTGAACACACACACTAGGTATGTACTCCACTGTTCTTTAAGATCCGCGCAAGGTAAACATGGATCCAAGGCTACACGGGCGCGCAGGGTGCAAGGTGCAACCAGCCTTGGGAGAGCAAGGTTGCTACAGCCTCGGGTGTGCAAGGTGCAACACCGCGGGGCGCACAAGCTACTCCTGCCGCGCAAGTATGCCGGTAGAGAGAGCTCCTTCCTGTCGCGCAAGGGAGACGCCCAGGGGTCTTCTCCCCTTCTTCTTTCACGCAAGGAGTGCGCAAAAGGAACTAACAGAGCCAAGGGATGGCTCCGGGCTTCACTGCCTCACAAGTAGTGTGTGCAGGCTGTTCTTCGCTAAGCATCGAGGCTTCGCGGGACATCAGATCTTCAACAAAGATTCAACAAGCTTATTCAATGCCTCAGGCTCTCCTTTTATAGGCAGAGGAATTCCTCAGCCCATCCGCATGATACAACTTTGAACTCCCGAAGATTTTGGGTATTCAAGATTCTCTAAATCTTGATTTTCTCTACTTCCAAACGCGGGTTCCTTCTTCTTTATTTTTCTCCTCCACATGCATTCTTCGAACGTGTGCATGGCCTTCATTTAAGCCCAACCCATGCATAGCATGAACCCCACGTGGCCTCGGCATATTCTCTTGCCTCGGCCGAACTCGAAATGCTCTCCTCATTGCATGCATGCCCATTTTCTTGCAGGATCATGTTCGTTATGCTCAGACGATCTCAATGGTGTCTTCGTCTTGATCAACAGTGGCCGGGAGCTCAAGACCGGTGCTCGGAGACCCTCTGGTTCAGCGGGGGACGTCGGGTGGCCTTCGGCTGAGCTCGAGGAAGGAGACGCCTCGGATCCGTCGGATCAGGCGATCAAATAATCTTCAACGGACTGGATCTGAACGGGGAGCGGCGGATTAGATGTGCGTCCGAGATCTGGCGTGCGATCAATCGTGCGGCCAGGATCCGCTCCTGGAGATTTTTCCGTGTCCCACATCGAAGCGAAGAGCGGTTTTTCCGCGGCTTATCACCCAAGCGCTCCCTACAACCGCTCAGTTGAACTTCCCCCTCCACGGTGCCGCCCCGCACCGTGTTCTCTTAGCGGGCGCGCTCTTGCGCCCACCCATGCCACTCGGGCGCGCCACTGGCGCCCACGCTGCCTCTCGCGGGCGCGCGCTATGCGCCCCTGCTGCGCGGATTTGATCACCGCATGGCCTCCTGCCGCCTTGGGCTTGCTCCATGGGATCCCCCATGGGCGAGGTGCCCTAGCGCCCATGCCTTGGGGTTTGAACCCTCAAGGTGCCTTGGTTGGCCATACTTTTTGGCAAAGGCATGAATAAGGACTTTGTCAAATACAAAGTTCTCTTATGAGTATAAGCCAAATGCCAAGCCCTTCAAGCCTTCTTCCTCACTTTGTTCATTTGAGAATTCCTCTGTACTTCTTCATGCTCTTCACTTAGGATATGGAATTCTCAAGGATCACTTCATCAATCGAACTCCTGAATCATTTATAATCTTCAATGTTCTTCATTGATCTAATCAGAGATCAATTGGAACTTCTTCAATTCACATGCACTATGTGATAGTGTATGGACTTCTTTAAACCACTTCATCCACTTAGAACTTGTGGATGGATCCCTTTCATCTCTTCATGCATTTTCAATACAATACACGACCTTCTAACATTGTTGTGACTTTGTATCATCAGGATACAAGTTCTATGAACTTAAAGATCAGCTCAACAATCGTCAGATATGACTAGAGAATGTTTCAACCATCATCTCCTATGTCACTTACTGAATCTCCTAAGTGACATGCATCTTAGTACCATGGCCATTCTCCATTCATCACCATCACGATCACAACCTTTGTCATTCACATCTTGACATTCCTTGACATCCATTCATTCCATGAAAACATCATGCCTCATTGACAACAAATGCAACACAATGCACTTCAATCTCCCCCTTTGTATTTGTTGTCAATACACTCCTTCTGCGCATATGAATGGGTCAATATGTGTGCCAATATTTTCTCCCCCTTATTGGAAATCAAATGCAAAGGTGTGGTGTGGTTCTCTTCCAAAATATCTCTTCCTCCCTTCGAATAGCATCTTCTTGAAAAGCACTAAGAGAGGGATTATGTCACATGTTCTCTTTAGCAAAGAACCTTTAGTAAATTATCTCTAAGTCTAATTGGGCTAACCTGGTGTAGAAAACAAGACTGATGTAACCAAGGAACTCATTGCTGTCCAAAATTCACTGTACATGTGAGATCATGCTTCAGGGGTTTGAAATTTTTCAGATTTATCAATGAATTGCTAAATCCGGCACATACTTCACCAAACTCGTTAGAAAGTTCAGGTGCACAGATAAAGCTCCCCCATTCATCCATTTTCTTAAGATGATATTAATCTCAGAACATCATCTTCTTTAGATTTGCTCCCCCTCAAGGGGTGCACTCCATTCTGTCCAAACCATCATCCAGCTGAGAATGATCATCATCTTCAATTCCCTACAATGCTAGCACATGTAAATACAACTGTATAATGGAATAATATGGGACCTCCTTGGTTCATCAATGTGGACAACAAGGTTGAGAAGATTCTCTCAACCGAGATGTCCCATTTTCACCATTCTTCACACTTGCACATTTGATCTTCAATGATGATTGTGCTGGTGTGGATCTCAACACATCTTCATGTGGAATCTTCTTCTTCTCTTTTTCTTTAGCAATTGCCAGTACTTCCTCTTCAGCTCTCTGTAGTTCTTTGGCAAGTTGCAACCGATTTGGCCATATGACAAGTAAGCCATTTGGAAGTGAGGCCTCAGTTTTGGAAATTCCACATGGTTGTTTTGATGCTTTTAAGATACCTTTCTTAGGCAACTTATTTTCAATCAATCCCTTCTGCTTCTTCTGGATTGATTTTCTTCTTGAGTCCAGTCTGCGTCTATTCAGTTCCATGTCTTGTTCACAAAGATCCATGGTATGACCTTTCTTTCCACAGTAGAATCATGTTTTTTTGGTGGTCCTTCTAGATGCATCACCCTTCTTGGACTTAGAATCCAAGGACTTCTCTTCCTTTTTCAACATCTTCTTGGGAGCATTGTCACCTTTCTTCTATTTTATTCCCAAAGATTCTTTCTGAGCCAGGATCAGTGATCTTCTCTTCTTTTTAGCTCTGGATACAGTTGGATATTGACATGTATCTTTTTGACCACTTTTGCAAACATCCAAGATGTTATCAAGTAATCCAAATCTATTTGCAGTAAACAGATGTCTCTGGACCTGTGGATGTTGCTTCTTTCCTTCTGGCTCGCTCCCCCTTGGCATGGGCTTCCTCTGTGCTTTGGAATTCAGTGTATTGTACCAACAATCCTTTTCACAATGCCCATACTTGTTACAACACCAACATTGACCCACAAATCTTGACTTTTTGATTCCTTCTGATTGTAGGGTACTTGTCATGAATTGTTGTGCTGCTTCAGGAGAGCTTTCTTTCTTCATTGTCTTTATCCATACTTGTTTGGAATTATTCTTCCATCCCGCACTTTTTGTGGAAACACAATTAGAAGCATTAGTACAAGATGGTATGGATGGTACCTTCTTTTTAGAAGATGTTTCCCTTTTATTAGAGGATGTCCTTCTTTTAGAATCATCCTGGTCAACACATACTTGAGTAGCAACATTTATCCTTTCAGCTGACTGGGAGGCTTTGGCTTTGGGTGATTGCTGATTTTTCAATATCACCCCCAGTTCTATGCATTTCATATTGAGGGAGTTCTTCTCATCCTCAATAGTTCTTAGCCTTCCTTCCCATTTCTCTTCCAGCTGCTTTATCTGGTCTTCATGCACCCTTTTTATTTCTAGCAATGAATTGTCCAGCTCCTTCACCCTGTTTACTTTGTCTTCAAGTTGAGCATCTTTGAAATTCATTGAAACTTTGTGCCTCTTTTCTAGTGCATGTAAAATATCTTTGACCACAGTCTTAAAGAGTTCTTTCTCAGAAAGGATTCTTTTCAATTCTTCAGTAGTGTCTTCATATCATTCATTGCAAAGCAATACTGTTTCATCTTTAGCCTTCACCAGCTTTCTGAGAGTGTTGGTTATGCCAACCCTTTTATCCAATTGATCTTTCATTGCATTGGCTTCTTCTTCTAACTGTGATTTTTCTTCTTGAAGATCAAGGATGCCTGTAGCTATACACATTGCCACTTCCTTGGGGACTGTCTTCTGAAGATATTCGATTGCATTTTGAAGATCATTCATTATTCCATCTTCATCACAGCTAGGACAGACTTTCTTCATCTTCTTGACCTGTTTCTTCTTTCCATTTTTCTGAGTCTTGGAAGATATCTCCATTTGATGCCGGTCACTCATTTCCTCAAATCTACATTTCATAAAGACTCCCTTGGATCTTTTAGAGGTAACCTCCCTCTGATACCAATAGAAGTTCCCAGATCAGTGTGAATCATTGAGAGGGGGAGGGGTGAATCATTGATCCTTTAAAACTTTTTACTAATTGATTATTAATCAATTAAACCTCTATGGCTGGTTAGAGCCTCAATCCACTCTTCTTGTATCTCTCACCTTTCCTCAAATGATGCAGTAAATATAAAGGCACAAGACACAAGGATTTACAAGGTTCGGCACCAAAGGCCTACGTCCTTTCCATGTTGGTTATACGCCCCAACATTGTTTCTCCCATTATAATCTGTTAGTATTACAATGGTCGATACAGAGTCCCAATTTATCTCTCCTCAGTCCCACAGGAGGGTCTTTATACTGTGTCCCACAGTGTTACCAGCGTCCCACTGGCCTGCTCCAGAATCCCACTGAAGACTTCTTCTCCCTGAGTCCCACAGGGTCTTCTCTTGGATCCTCGAGTCGCACGAGTAGCTCTTCTTATGTTCAATCTCTTCAAGTATCTTCAACAGCCTGGGATAAAGACTGCTGGCCTTGATCTATACCTCTGACCACTTGAGTTGATCAGGTATTCTCGTCTTGCTCAGGATTTATCTCCTTCTTCTTAGGATGACCTAGCTTCTCTCCAACTACAGAATACTCAGACAACTGATATCATTAACTTCAGTCTGGTCCAGTCTCACAGCAATTCAACTTCATGCACTGAATGCATGGAAACTCTGATTCTTCAAGATCTTCTGGTCTTGGACTCCTCAATTGCACACAGCCTGATTTAGCTTTGTTCACGTGTCCACGTGCATGCATGTAAGCATGCACTCCCCTTCTTCTTCTTAGTTCAATAAACCCACAAAGGGTGTAACACTTTTAGCACACACCTTATTCTTGTCCTTCACACATTTTGTTACTTTTTGATTACACACTTAAATGTGTGTTGTACTTTGTGTGAGTATCTTGTTCTTCTTCAAAGTGTGCACATCAACTTTGTACACACTAAGGTTCGACCTCTACTCTTCGCACACGTAACTTCTTCACTTTGGCACACACTTGAGCTTGGCCTCCTCTCTTGTGTTTAACACCCACAACCCATTTTTTTAGTTCATTTAGGTGTAAGCCTCGGCCTTCTTGTTTTCCACATACACCACTAGGGTGTGTTCTTTCACTTCACACAAGGCACTAAGGCCTCAGGTCTTCTTCTCCACATGGCACACACACACTGCCTTCTTGTTCACTTTGCACCCACAAATGGTGTATGTCTTCACTTGGTGCACACACAAGTATGGTCTCGGGTTCTCCTTGAACACACAAAACCGTAGGGTCCTCTTACTCCATTTGCACACACAGACTAGGTATGCACTCCACTGTTCTTTAAGAGCCGCGCAAGGTACACTTGGATCCAAGGCTACACGGGCGCACAGGGTGCAAGGTGCAACCTGCCTTGGGAGAGCATGGTTGCTACTGCCTCGGGTGTGCAAGGTGCAACACCGCGGGGCACGCAAGCTACTCCTGCCGCGCAAGTATGCGGGCAGAGAGAGCTCCTTCCTTTCGCACAAGGGAGACGCGCATGGGTCTTCTCCCCTTCTTATTTCACGCAAGGAGTGCGCAAAAGGAACTAACAGAGCCAAGGGATGGCTCCGGGCTTCACTGCCTCGCAAGTAGTGCGTGCAGGCTGTTTTTCGCTAAGCACCGAGGCTTCGCGGGACTTCATATCTTCAAAAAAGATTCAGCAAGCTTCTTCAATGCCTCGGGCACTCCTTTTATAGGCAGAGGAATGCCTCAGCCCATCCGCGTGATACAACTTTGAACTCCCGAAGATTTCGGGTATTCAAGATTCTCTAAATCTTGATTTTCTCTACTTCCAAACACGGGTTCCTTCTTCTTTATTTTTCTCCTCCACATGCATGCTTCGAACGTGTGCATGGCCTTCATTTAAGCCCAACCCATGAATAGCACAAACCCCACGTGGCCTCGGCATATTCTCTTGCATCGGCCGAACTCGAAATGCTCCCCTCGTTGCATGCATGCCCATTTTCTTGCATGATCATGTTCGTTATGCTCAGACGATATCAATGGTGTCTTCGGCTTGATCAACAGTGGCCGGGAGCTCAAGATCGGTGCTCGGAGACCCTCTCGTTCAGCGGGGGATGTCGGGTGGCCTTCGACTAAGCTCGAGGAAGGAGACGCCTCGGAGCCATCGGATCAGGCGATCGAATAGTCTTCAACGGCCTGGATCTGAACGGGGAGCGGCGGATTAGATGTGAGGCCAAGATCTGGCGCGTGATCAATCGTGCGGCCAGGATCCACTCCTGGAGATTTTTCCGCATCCCACATCGAAGCGAAGCGCGGTTTTTCTGCGGCTTATCACCCAAGCGCTCCCTACAGCCGCTCAGTTGAACTTCCCCCTCCACGGTGCCGCCCCGCACCGTGTTCTCTTAGCGGGCGCGCTCTTGCGCCCACCCATGCCACTCAGGCGTGCAACTGGCACCCACGCTGCCTCTCGCGGGCGAGCGCTATGCGCCCCTGCCGCGCAGATTTGATCATCGCGTGGCCTCCTGCCGCCTTGGGCTTTCTCCATGGGATCCCCCATGGGCGTGGTGCCCTAGCGCCCATGCCTTGGGGTTTGAACCCTCAAAGTGCCTTGGCTGGCCATACTTTTTGGAAAAGTCATGAATAAGGAATTTGTCAAATACAAAGTTCTATTATGAGTATAAGCCAAATGCCAAGCCCTTCAAGCCTTCTTCCTCACTTTTTTCATTTGAGAATTCCTCTGTACTTCTTCATGATCTTCACTTAGGATATGGAATTCTCAAGGATCACTTCATCAATCGAACTCCTGAATCATTTATAATCTTCAATGTTCTTCATTGATCTAATCAGAGATCAATTGGAACTTCTTCAATTCACATGCACTAAGTGATAGTGCATGGACTTCTTTAAACCACTTCATCCACTTAGAACTTATGGATGGATCCCATTCATCTCTTCATTAATTTTCAATACAATACACGGCCTTCTAACATTGTTGTGACTTTGTATCCTCAGGATACAAGTTCTATGAACTTAAAGATCATCTCAACATTCATCAGATATGACTAGAGAATGTTTCAACTATCATCTCCTATGTCACATAGTGAATCTCCTAAGTGACATTCATCTTAGTACCATGGCCATTCTCCATTCATCACCATCACCCTCACAACCTTTGTCATTCACATCTTGACATTCCTTGACATCCATTCATTCCATGACAACATCATGCCTCATTGACAACAAATGCAACATAATGCACTTCAGAATATATAATGGTTTATACTTATGGATTCCCAAATACCATACGCTTCTAGTGCCTTTGAAATCATGGAAAAATAAATAATTTTACATATGTAAGTTTCATTATCTCCCATAGGGTTATTCTTGCTTATCACCCATCTCATACACATCCAACAAAATGCATATCTTCCTAACCTGGGGAAGGAAACCTAAAAAGGGGTCAAATGAGATGGTTAGTATGGGTAAACAAGGGAGATATGTAAGAATAATAATGATAATAAGGGTATGAGTACTTGATCATGAAAATAGATGATCATACAACATATATCAAAGATCATATACATGAAAAATGGAATCAATCTTGGGTTTTCATATGAGATTAATCATAAGTAGATAATGATCATAAAACATGATAGAATAACCTAGTAATAAAACATAGAATCGTGCCAAACACAAGAGAATATAATATTATTTTTATAGTGGGAAGGGCATAAATTCCAAGAATCTATTAGTAGTATGGTATCACTCCACATACCATCTCGGTAGTCATAGTTCACTCCCATGGCTATCTTAGTATCATTTATTTAATCATCATACCATATTGGTCATCAGGGTTCACTCACATTGAAATATTTGACACTAATGTTTACTCGCAAGACGATATTTTTATATACAACAAAATATAAATATTTAAATAATTAATTAGAGGATGATATAGTCCCCACAAATTCAATAACGAAATCCTTCATAAATGTTCCCACAAATAATAAACAATCATATTATAACCCATGAAATGAAATTTGGATCTTAAACATGCAGTCATATCTTACAGAATGGAAATAGATTCATGTTTGATAATAATTTCATCAAAATGATAACCCATGTAATAAAAATGGATTTTGTAATCATATGACCCATGAAAGAGAAATGGATTTCATAAAAAAATAACCAATGAAAGAGATACAAATTTCTTAAACATATATCTCGTGAATGAGAAACATGTTTTATAAAGACGCTATCATCATTCCTATCCCATTCTGAAAAATAATATTAATAGAACCTTTAGATAAATTGTAAAAAAGGATTGAGTAACACAAATGTATTTCATCATAGGTAGAAAATAACATTGAAATATTTTTTAAAATTGTTTCTTGAAAAAAATAACATTTCTTCTTTGATAATAGATTCTTAACAGATAAAAATATTTATAATTTCTTTATCATTGAAAATATATTTAAAATTTCAAATAATAAATGAAATTATTTTCAAAACCATTTTCCATAAAAAATCTTAAAATAATCTTGAAATCATTTTTAAAAACCTTTTCATTTAAAACATCCAAGGAAATATTGGAAACTTTTTTTAAACCAATACATTGAACACATATAAATAAAACATGGAAACATTTTTAATTCCATTTATTTGAAATTATATTTATAAAAAATTAAAAAATCAACCAATTAACATAAAAAAACGAAATCTTCAAATAATTGACAATGTGTGGATCCGTACATGTCATACAAGGTAAAAATTAAAATCCTATTTTATTGAAAAATGGTAAGAGAAATTCATCATTTAGAAAGGGACAATGCGTTTTCAATTAAAACAATGGTAATGGAAAAATTGTAAAAATATATTTTAATTATCCTAGGATGTTAGTGGAGTATTCATGGAAATGCTTTTAATAATATATGGGTTTTTAATAACATATATTTCTGACTGATGAGAGAGTTATGGTCATATTTTTATAAAAATATTTTCTTAATAATTTTACGTACAAAAGATTGGAAAAATGGTAGTAATACGACAATAAATAAACTATAGATATAATAGAATAATATATAGGATTTTCCTTGTTGGATGGATCATGATATTTCATTAATTGAATCATGATTATAAACAATATTGAAAGGTGATTAGATTGTTATAGTAAAATTATTACATCATAAATTTTTATCATACTCTCCATTAAAGAAAAGTAAATTACATTAAGATTCAAATATCATAATTATAATAATATTAAATATATTACATGTAAAATATAATTATATACACCATAAAATAAATTTATGTTCATAACAAAAAATAAGTCTCCAATATGAAAAGTTGAGGAAAAAATATTTTATTGATTTAGAAAAATTTAAAACATAAAACCTAGTAATGAAGGATCATAAAAAGGAAATTTAAATACCCATATATTTTAGAATAAGATACATAGAATAAATTTATATGTAGTAGATACACCACACAATGTATTTGAGTGATGGTTTTGGCATGTATCTCCGAGAAATAAAAAGTAAGATGAAATACCCTTACCATGTGTCTTTCCCCTCATCATACTTGTAAAAGAGTCATGTATAAAAAATTTAAGTCTATTATACATCTGTTATAGGAGAATATGATTATATCTAATACCATATGTCGTTTTATTATGACTTTTTAGTACCCTTTTTATTACAATTTCATATTAAGGTTTCACTTCGATTAATATTTTCATTGTTCTTCACTTATGTCTCAATTTGTTATATCGTTGGACCTTATACTTATTTCATGATTTACTGAATATAATAAATGATATAATTATAATTTATATTCAACATATATTTATTATAATAATCCATACAATATATTAGTATTAAATTGGATACACCATTGATAAAGACTGTATATCGTATGTACGAATGAACTCTATTTCCGTTTAATTATCTTACCGAAAGAATGATTGTAAAGGACATATAAGTATATACTTGTAAATTTATATCATTAGTAAATTATATTTATAATAAGATATATATCTTATATATTAACTAGACTCATCATTAATATATTTAATGAAGTGTTTGAATTAATCACATCGCTTTGAGGGGGCATTATTCCTCAGTTCCTCAAACGAAATTTTCTAATTAACAAAAAATAGAAAGATAAATATATTTTGTAAAACTTATAAAAAAGAATTAATAATATATAAATATAATATATAACATATATAAACATATTTTCTATCATAATCTGTTACACGATAGACAGTAATGGTAAAATGAAAAATCATCATTTTGTTAGGTGGTAGTTTGTCGTACACGTAAAAAATATCCTTGTTACCCATTAGATGGAAGGTTTTGTAAGTGTAGGTGGAACCCTAGGCATAAAAACATAACATTTTATGTAGGATACTATTTTTAATACATTAAATGAATATATAGTGTTGATGGGGTAGAGAAGGAAAAAAATTAATATGGCTTGAGAGAATATGATACCACTTAAATTGGAAACTCCATTTCATTTGTGCAAAAATGCTTCCTTGGATTTATTTTTACCAAAAGGAATGACTCAAGGGGTAAGGTAGAGATTTTCGTGAGTGTATTGGGTATATATTGTCTGAATCAATGTGTTTTTAGAGGGGTGAAGAGTAATACATGCTTGTGTACTTTTATAGGGAAGGGAAAGGACATAGTTCACATTTTTGAAAACAAGATAGGTGTATCAATAAATTTCCTTAAAAATTCATAAAAAACTCAATAATACAAGGTAAATTGAATAATAAAAAGTATAAAATGGGTTTTGGACATGTTTCTAGTTCTGTTTGTGTCTTAAAGATAATTTAATTTTCTTTATTATCCAAATGTTTTTCATATCCATTGTAATTTATTTTCATCACTTTTTATCATACTTTTGTTAAAAAAAGATGAGATTATTTAAAATTATTACTTATTCTATTTAATAATATGGAATTAATTTTCAAAATTTATAATCTCATAATTGGAAGAAATTAATTTAAAATTAATAGTGTTGATGGTATAGTACAACGTGCTTTAAAAGAATAAACTTCTAATATTTTTCTTTTTTTTATACCCATTTTCAGAGGAAAATTAATTCAAATGACTTAAATTGAATTAAGAGGTAAAAATATTGTCAAATGAAACATTGAAACGAAATTAAAATATAATTTACCATTATAAATAAATTATAAGAAAAAATGCTTATTACTAAAATCTGTTTTTTTCATTATTTATGAAAAATGATGATTCACTTAAAGAATCCCAAAATTCACCCTAAGAAAATTACTGGATTATTAAAAAATGATATTTATTTTTTAAAATTAAATTTATAAATATGTATAAAATTAATTATTTTATTTTTCATAAAAGGTTATTTAAATTAGTTTATTTGATAAAATTGTTTATTTAGATATATATGAACATTATAAAAAATTATTTCATTCATCATAAATTTGTTTTATTTCTAAAAAACCATTAAAAAAATATTTTCAAGATGTTATTGATATTAATTTTACTAAATTTAACATCTATGTAACAATTTTGTGTTTTAACCAATAATAACTTTAACCTGATGCTTCGTTGAAACTCAGTGTTACATGTAACAAATGCCAAGTCAGAGTTTCGTGTAGAACAAGAGAAGTTAGATCCTTGTAAACAAATCTTTGGCTTATTTATTTAATATAAAAACTCTTTCCAAAGTTTTTTGAAATGAAAAATATCAAAATTATTAATTTATTCAAAAAAACATACAAAAAATCTCAATGTGTCACATTCAACCCATTAAAATGAATTATTATTTTTTAATTAGTATAGGTTATAAATTGTTTAATACTTGAATTTTTATTTCATTAAATCCCACATATTAAAAATGAATAAAAAAATATATTTAAAAATAAAAAATTGGAATCAGAATGGTTTCCCAAAGTAACATATTACGAGGATTCAATATAGGATAACTTAGGTTTTGAGTAATGATTGGACATGGAGGGAAAACAAAAAATTTATAAGGAGTGAATGAGGTCATCAATCACAAGAAAGTGAATGATAAATAAAAATTTGAGTTCATCAATTTCATAAATCTATGTTTATGTATATGGTAATTGGTGCAAAGAAAAATAAGGTATTAAGGAAATATTTTAATATCATTATCATATATTTGAGGAATTTTTTATTTACTATGAATATAATGAAATATATATACTTGATATATTCCAATATAAATAATTTATTTATTTTCGTGTTTATTTATCTATTTCCAATTAAACAATTGTTTCAAAAAATAGAAGTACAGAACTTAATTTTCATACCTAATACCATAAAATAAACTATTAACAGATATTAGTAAATATAATAGAATGAAATGTATTACTATTTATATATAACTATTCATAAAAAAATGATTAATTAATTAAACTCTCAATATAAAAACTAAAACTAAGATTTCAGAATAAATAATTATTCATCAAAACTAAATATATATTAACCAGGACATCTGGTAAGCTTGTGGTAGGCATGGAATGCTTATCATCATTCGGTCATAGGTGCTAGACCGTCATCCTTTCTGAATATGATTGTTTTTCACTGAACATACATGTGTACTATTTCAAAACCATAATAATATAATATACATAATATGATACACTAGATTGGAATATGATTAATCAATAAATATGTGTTTAACAATGGTTTTCAATAAAATATCAATACATGTATACATCCTATAATGCTTAACTTAACATTTTCATGAATTTTTAAACATATAACCCTGTTGAAATTGGAAGATCATAAACATTATAACTAATTCCTTTAAATAAGTTCAACATTGATTCCCTCATACACAACAATGTATCAATTTGTCATAACATTCCAAACATGTGAATACTGTCATCATATATTCTCATGAAACATGGTAATAACCAAAACTACAATAAATAATAATTGAATACATTAATGATTCCATTTAAGAAGTATATTATATTTATTCAATATATCCAAAAATAGTAGTAAAATTATTCAATGATAGTGTAAAAAACCTTTCAATATGTACTTGATTAGTTCCATGGAAATATGTACCTTCTAATTTACTTATTCATATCCCAAATATCTTCATCCAAACAATAATATTTTAAAATAATGATCATATTAATGGTTTTATTTCCTTTAATAATGTGTTTTTTATGGACAACATTTTTCCATTGTATCACCTTTCAATTACATCAGGTCTATTCAATGTGTTCTTGAAAATCCATTGTGAAAAACAATAACAAAAAATCATTATGTATTTCACATTTCATAAATAATATTTATTGAATTAAAATATATAAAATATTTTATTATTTCAGTTCATCCATATTCCATTATAATTGACACTGCATCCTATTTCACAATACCTATTTATATTCATATTTTATCTATAGTCTCGTCATCATCAGCAATGTAACCATTAGTCAAACCATATTGCTGATTCTATTTAGAATATTTCTTATTTGGGCATTGAGTTACATAATGACCATTCAATACACATGTAACCCACATATCATTCGATGAAAACATAGGGAGGCCAATATTATCATCTATTTTATTAGCCGATGTTATAATTTGTCCATTATATTCACTTTCATTGTGTTCTTATTCTCTATAATCTAAACATATTCTTGTTCCTATAATAAATTCACATTAGTGATTCTTTTTAGATTCTTGACATGAAGGAAATTGAATATTCTTTCATCCTTGTTCTCCATTACCTGAATACTCAATAAATATATTATTTTTCTTTTTAGAGAGTTAGAGAGTTGGTTAAGGTATATATTGTTATTCAAGTTTCACAAAAAATGATCAGGAATGATTAAAAAATAATTTACTCTAGTGATCATCCCACATGGCTTCTCATCAGCATGATTTCTTTCACATTCAACATTAATCTACTTCATTTGTGATCCATAATTTAACTAAAACCATTATCATAGTGTCATCAATAGATCTCACAGTAGAAAACAACATAGTCATGAATCTAATTACATATAATATTTCTATGTCATGATAGATTCTTTAATCTATGTCACCCTAGGTTTATCATAGGTTATTCATAGACAACTTATATTTAAATCCATTATTATAAATAATGAAGAGTTTAAAAATTCCAAATGAATATCCCCTGGTAGTGTCAAACTATGTTTGAAGAAATGACTTTTTTCATGTACCAGATTACCCAAATTCAGGCACAAAACATATTGTTGGAGTTGTTACCCCAGAGTAAATCTATACCAGATCCACAACTATATATAGTATCCAAATTTGGATATTTTTCTAGGAAACCACATAGTTTATCCATATCAAAATTACAAGATATTTTCCAAAAAAAATAACTCATCTGTATAAATATCCTTTGAGACATCCCAAAATATATCCATGAATATAGTCATAGAGATCTCATTAATGTTTTATCATTATACTTTAAAAGTTTAAACTAAACATATTCTCTATTACCACCTATAGATATACTCTATTTTAATACATTATCATTTCATATCATTTTTGGAATACAAAAAACATTATACAAATAGATGGCCAAAGACTAAATAGACTAGTTTCATTCGAATCATGGAGTCATAAATAAAAATATATAAGTGAGCTACTTTCTCTCCCACTTGGTTCATCATTCCTAGAACCCTTCAAAGGAACATCAATCATAGTATATATCCTCAAAACTTGGGGAATGAAACATAAAAAGGTGTGAGGTTAATTTATCATAAAGGGTAAACAAGGACTATATGTATAAATATTCATTATAATAAGGGTATGAAAACATGATAATCAAAATTGACGATCAGACCCTTCATATCAAAGATCATAGACGTGAAATATGGTAGAAATCATTAATGTTAAAAAATACATTAATCATAAGGAAATACGGAATATAATCTAAGAAACAATAACATTGGAATAAAACAAGGAATAATATAAAAAACATAGGTATATAATATTCATTACATTGTAGCCAAGACATCGCATCCAAGACCAAATTAATACTATGGTTCCACTCCTCATACAATCATTTTAGTCATGTTTCACTCCTATATCCATCATAGTAGCAGGAGTTCACTCTTAACACATTCTTGGTAGGAATGATTCACTCTCATAGTCATCATTGTAGTTAGGATCTACTCTCAAGACAATCATTATTCATCGTATGAGATAAAAATATATACCTAATTCATTGGAGGGAGATATATGTCCCATCCATATACTAATGAAATCATAGCTATATGTTCCAAAAAATCATAGGTAATCATATCAAAACCCATGAGATGAAATGGTTATCACAAAATTGTAATTATATATTATCCATTTGAAAAATATATATGTTTTATAATCATTCCATCAAAATTATAACCCATAGAAGAGAAACTGATTTAATAAACATGTATCTAATGAATGAAAAAGAAATATCATAATTATATAATGTTTCAATGTGGAACAAATTTCAAAAATATATAACCTATAAAAGAGAAATGCTTTCCCCGAATACCATAAAATATAGCATAATCCATTTAAAGAAAAAAAATTAATAGAACCTTTAGATAATTTGTTAGAAAGTCATGAGTAACATCAACAGTTGTCAATATAGATGAAAAATAATTTTGCAATATCTTTTATAAATGTTTCTTGAGGAATATAACCTTTCTTATTTGAAAAACATTGTTTAACCCATAAAACCATTTGAAAATTAGTTTCATATAAAGTACCTGAAATAATTATAATTAAGACATAAAATTATTTCTATAACATTTTTACATGAAAACATAAAAATAGACTTTAATATATTTTGAAAAAAAATTCATGAAAACTTATAAAATAATATTGAATTCAATTTGAAAACCATTTTTTATGAAATCTTATAATATATATTCGACTCATTTTAACAATCCATTTCTTTTAAAACACATATAAACAATATATAGAAATATTGAATTCATTCTCAAAACCAGTATACTGGAAAACAATAAAAAACATGAAATTATTTTGAAAACCATTTCTATGAAAATCCCTTTATATACATTTTCTAAAAAAATAAATCATAAACATAAAAAATGAAATCATCAAATATTTTATTGTGGATAACTATTTAAATTTCGTACAATTTAAAAGGAACATTATATTTTCACGGTAAAAACACTAGAGAAATGTATCATTCATACCGTGATTAGATGATTCCTGTGAAAAAATTAGTATTATAAAAAGTGTAATATTTTTTAATAACCTTATTATATTAGTATAATATTCATGAAAACCCTTTTAAGAAAAAATGTTTTTGAAATAACAAATATTTATATACAAAATGAGAGGTAAGGTCATATTTTATAAAAAAACATTTTCATATTTATGTTATGTACCACAGAGTGGAAAAAAGTATTACTAATACAATTAAAAATCACGAATATCCAAAGGGTAAGAAAACTCAAAACTTCCTTTAGAAGATGGATCATGAGATTCCATTAATGGAATCATAATCATAAAAAATTTCAGAATTCAATTACATTGTTTCAATAAACACTTATCACTTAGTAACATGGGATCATTCTCACCATGTAAAAAAATAATATTACAAGGATCATTGAAAATCATGAAAATTTGAAGTTTAAGAATATGAAATGTAAAATGGAATTATATAGTCCTCTAAAAAAATTTCAGCTCATAACAAAACATGAGTCCTAAATAAATAAAATAGAGACAAAACTATTTTAAATATTTGATAACATTTGAAACATAAAACAAATGAAGGAAGGATCATAAAATTCATAGGTTAATAACCATAAATTTAAGAATATAAAACATATAATTTATTCGTGGGTAGTAAATACAGGACAAATAATAAACAAGTTATGATTTTGGCAAGTATCTCACATAAATAATAATTGAAATGCAATCCCCTTACCTTGTGTCGTGACATTATTCATACTCATATAATCCTATTATATAATAAATGTATGTTTATTATAAATATTTTATAGGATAATATTATTAATAACCACACCATTTGTGGTATTATTATGAATATATATTACCCACAGTTTATTAATCATATGTTAAGGATTTATATAGGGTAATAATAACTTTGTCAATCATATATATCATAATTCGATCGGATTTTAGTCCTTATACTTGTATAATTATTTCTAAAATTTAAACTGTGATATTAATATGATTTATATTCAATATATTTTTATTATTATAATCTATAAAATATAGATTAATCCAATGGAATACACCATTTATTGAGATGGTTGGTCGTACGAACGTGTGTATGCTATTTCCATTTAATTGTCGTGTTGAATGAAAGAAAAATAATATGTCTATATAAGTTCATATATATAATTATTGAAGTGTATTTATTATATCATATATATTCACTAATCCTATCCTTAATACATGTCAAATGTTTTGTGAATGAATCACATTGCTTTGAGGGGGAGGTAGTCCACACTTCCTCATGAGAAATTATCTTATTAACTGAAATGGAATGTATAATGATTTTTTTAAAAGTATTATAGAAACATAATGACATAATAAATATAATTTATAACATATATAAATATATTTTCCAAAAAAAATCACAACCAAATCTTGTAATGGAAAACAGAACAATCATCGTTTCCTGAGGCGGTAGTTCACCATTCACGTAAATAGTATATTAATTACACATTAGATAGAGGTTTGTGTATGTGCAGGTAAAACCCATGGAACAAAAATATCATATTATATTGAAGATAATGGTTTTATTATAAATTTAAATAATCAATATAGTCAAGGGGGTGGGGAATTAAGATAAAATAATGGAACTTTAGAGCATATTTTACCTCTTAATCACATAAATCCTTTTGGATTGTTCCAATATGATTACACGTATTTAATTATTCCCTATGAGAGTTTTAAAAGAGTAATGGAGGGATTTTTTATGTACATTGTGTAGATATTGGAAAAAAATAACTATTTGGATAGGTGTGAAGAAGAAGGAGATGTGGTGGCATGTTATTGGTAATGGGAAGAACACGCTTTGAATTCTTTCAAAACAACATAGATGTACTGATGATTCTACAAAAAATATCATAAAAACCCAATCGAACTAAATAATATAAGGTTCATGGACAAATATTGTATGAACAGTGGGTTTTACACAATTATATAGGTTATTTTGGGACTAAAATTTATGGGTCAATAATTTATTAGCCTAAATTTTCTCTCAAATATTCTAATTGATTTTATTAATATTAAATTATAATTTTTTAAAAATAATATTTTCTATGTTATAAATTATAAATAATTTTGATTAAAAATAACCAATCTATTTTGTCATATTCTATTCATATTTTTCAATGAAAGTAATTTAAAATTAATTTCACTGACTTGATGACACTATGTGCTTTTAATGTTTAAACGTACTAATTTTTCCATGTTTGTATACTAAATTTCAAAGTGAAACTGAAAAGGAGAAAATAAATAAGATTAAATGATAAAAATATTATCCAAATAAAATATTAAACCCAATTAAAATATATTTTGTCCTTATAAATTAATTATACCAAATTGTAGTTTTTAATTGAAATATGTTATTTTTCAATATTAATAAAAAATTATGTTTCAGAGAAAAATATAAATAACTAACCAAAAGATAATATTAACATTAACAAAAAGAAAATGTAATTTATTTTATGATAATATATTTATAATTTTATTTAAAATGATTTTTTTAATATTTCTTAGATGGGTGTTGAAAAAATTTTCATTTGAGAAAATAGTATATTTAATCATAAAATGTCTTACCAAAAAATATATCTTTCACTATCAATATTTTTTATTTCTATAACACCATTATAAAATGTATTTTAAATTTTGTCATTAATATTCATATTAATAATATTAATAGATATGTTACAATTAAATCATTTAAATAATTATTTCTACAAAATGATTCTTCATAGAAACTCAGTGTAGTGGGTAACGTGTAATAAATTAATATTGTGTGTTTTGTAAGCCTAGTCGATTCTGTGAGAAATTAATTTTTGGATTATTTTATGTGTTTCTTAAAATGAGAAATATCAAAAGATTAAATTAATTATATAAATTTCAGTCACAATGTATATGGTTATTTCATTCATGATTTCGATCTTGTGTAAATACGATAACATCGTTGTGGATTTGTGAACTACCACATCCTCAATGGGATATGATACATTTTGACACTACATAAAAAATTTTAACGAATTTTTTAATAAAAAATATGTGTCCTACATAACATATATATATTATTAATGACGTTTTTATCTTTTTTAAAAATTAAATATGATTTTCATTATTACCCATTCTCACATTGGAAAAGTTATAATAATATTCCTGGATATGCAGACTACAACCTCCTTAAAAAGATTTAATTTAATCAACATAGAATGAATTTTATATAAAAGTATATATGAATAAATAATATTTTATTTATTATATAATGGCCATTCATGAAAGATATGTGTAACATTCCATTTTTCCGTAACGATCATTGAAAAATAGTAAAATTACTCTTTTGTACATATGGTCTACCGTCTCCATTATTGTTATATAGGTTCATTTTTTCATAACCAATTTTGATGATTGGTTATTAAAATATAATTTTTGTTAAAATATGACAGTAAATTCATTATTATTATTCATGATATGTTTATATAATGCCCATTTGACCATAGTTGACCTCCCAAACTCATTCCCAACACATATGATGAATATGGTCAAAACAACCGATGTAAAATTAATTGTTATAATAGTTGTTTATGAAATTTTAATAAGTGAATCGAAAGTAATTATAAAAATAAAAAAATGTTCTGTTGAAATTAAATAATTAACAATAGTTTAATATTCTAGAAGATAAAGAGACACGTGACAGGTCAATCTCAAGGTAAGCGAATTCGTCTAAATCTCCCCTAATTGAGATATTTCTTGATGATGTTAACTATTATTCCTTTAAAATATTTACATAAAACCAATTTGAAATTTAATATCAATATTTTATCGATTCTCTTTTTATTTAATGTTTTTATAAATTTATTCATTCATGGAGATTTTGATTTTAATGTTAAAAGTTGTACGATATGCTTTAAATGTATAAATATTTAATAATTTCCCCAATTTAAATATTGTTTATATTATATTAAAATTTTAATTATATGGATATAAATGGATTATGATGTACATTTTTTGTCTATTATTTTATCATTCTTTATCTACTGGCCTTCATGTTTTTAAATGAAAAAACACCTATTTCATTTTTCTTTTATAGTTAACATGAACATTTAAAATGGGTTTTTAAAATCTATTGATTATTTCAATATTGTGAAATGTATTCTTGTGATTTAAAATGATATTTTTTGAATGAAATATTGAAAATTATAATCTTCTTTTGTTATGATTATATAATGGTACATAAAAATATGACATGTCATTTTGTAATAAACCAATGACGGTTAGTTCAATGATAATCTAATTATGGGTGGGTCCATGATATCACTATAATTAATTGGGTATGTAAGTCTACCGTATGGTTATTCCATTCATAATAGTTTTAGGAGTGGAAGTTGACTGTATGTTTATTCCATTTATAAGTGTGGCTTTTATAATTATTTCCCAAGAGACAGTTTTTTATTCACTATGCATTCTATGGGTCTTATGTAATATTATAATTGAAAAAATGAAAATAAATGACATTATATTCGAAGAAAAGCATTTAAAACTTCATATGTGTGAAATTTATAAAAATTATTCTTAGTTTCATGGATTTTTATGATTAACAATGGAATAATGTATTCCTTTTTGTATATCCCTTAAAAAAACTTTATACTCATCCCATGTTTTTTGACGAGTTTCATTGGTTTAAAGGATGAGTAAATTATTGGATGAATTCATATTGATAGTCTTGAAGAGTTTTCATAAAAGGGGTCATGATTTATTTTAAAACATTTAGATTATGAAACAATATGATATTGTATGGATGTGTCTGCATTTTATTTTATTTATTTTATTTTTTTGTTGTGCCCTAATTTTAAATAACTCTTAACCATAAAAAGTATTTTGAAAAAAATGGATTTGGAATTAGATTAAGGTCAAGACATCATATTACTGATCCTTTTCAAGCTCCACAATAGAGAAAGAATCCATTCATTCAATTTCCAATAAACCAATAAATAGATTTAAAAAAACAAATATTAACTACCAAATATATATAAATATATATATAATTTCTGGTATAGTTTTTCAGTTATATATATAAATATATATAATGTTTTAAACCATAAGAATACATAATTAAAATCATAAATGTTTTTTACACATATTTTTAGGTTTGTCTGTATTATATATATGAATTATTTTTATATTTTTTAATGATGGACGCATATATATATTATATTTAATTTCTGATGTCATTCATTTTTATATATTATAATTTCAGGGTTAGGGGAGTTATAATATTTTCAAATAAATGTCTTATTATTATTTGAATCTATTAATTTATGGTATCATATTGTAGAAAAAGTGTTTTGATTTTAAGAACATGAGTTTTATGTATAAAATAATTTATTAATTTTTTTATATTTATGATATAAATATGAAAAAATTAAATAAGTTTTGATTATTTATATATATATAAAAATATCATTAATGTATTATTTTACGTGAGAAATAATGGTGACAAATACCATTATTTATAAATTCTAATCATATTTTTAAACATATAACTTTTTCATACTTGTATTACAAGAGCAAAATTATACCCATATACAATTGATTATTGTTGAAATGTTTATACATTTATATATAAATATGTGAATTGAATAATTTTTTCTATTATAATAAATACTTTAAAAATTCATGTCATGAGTTTATGAATCATATTATAAATACAAGGATGTTAGTAATTTTTTTATTAATAGCCCGTTGAAACATTAAATATAATTATATTTTATTATAACATATAAAAAACAGATTTAGAATGACAGATCATATTTATATAATAATTAAAATATATGTGTTTATATTTTTTTAATGAATTGTTATGTTTATATAGAATAATTTATATTTAATATATATAAATATAAGGAATGAAAAAATTATTTTAATACAAAACCTGGAACATATAATTTCTAAACTATAAGGAATTGGGGAATCAACCTATCCCTATGAAAAGTGTGTGGGCCCATAAAACCTTCTATTTTGATGTTTCCCCTTGGTTTTGTTTTAAAAAATTCTTAATATTTTATAAAAAATCACTACATAATTTTATATCTTTTAAAAAGCATATATATATTCAAAAATTATTATATTATTTGTAATAGTTGAGTTATTCTCAAATGTATTACAATGTTTTCAAATTACATAAGTATTTTACAAATACATTTTAATGTTTTCTAAAGCATATCTATTTTAAAAATAGTATTGCATTGTTTTCAAAATGTGTATGTATTTTTAAAGACATTACATAATATTAAAAAGCATAAGTATTTTCAAAAAATTATAATCTTTCCAAAAGAATAATGATATTAAAAATATTTAGAGAATTTTTAAAGAATAATAATTTTAAAAATTATTATAAAGGTGTGATTATTTTTAATGTCATTTTCAAAATCATGTTTCAGAAGTATTTTCAAATGATTTTTAAAAAAGAAATTATATTTTAATTTTACTTCAATTTGTTTTGGTATAATTAGATGTATTTTAAAACTATTTGTCAATGTTATATTAATAAATATACTATAAATTAAATTTAAAATGTATATTCATAAAAATACATATATTTTTGATAAATCCCTTACTGAAAAATTTCCCACATCTATTGTTTTTAGAAAAACATTTCTAAATCATTTAGAGGTTTTATAGAGATGTTATTGTATAAAGAGATGGCGTAATAAAAGTTAAATCCCATAATTTGTTTTTTTAACATTGATAATTTTATCAATGGTCCAATTTTATCTATCCCTAGACTATAAAATATTATTAGATGTAAATTATTTAATATTTCTCTATTAATTTTATTAAAAAATATGCATAATTATTTTTTACTAGACCCAATAGACCAGGTTTGGGTTGTCAAAAATAAAAAACTACAAGTATATTTAAAGTTATAAATTATTTAATAACATGCCAATCGTATGTTTATCATTATAGGAACTGATGTTCAGTGTATAAATCCTTTGGGTGAAGGTTTATAAAGAGTCAAAATTGTACCTAAATTTAAGAGGTAATGGATTTTAAATAATTAACAAACCAGAATGTCTTTATAAACAATAGGGACTTATGAGAGTTGATTATATGGTTATATAAAATTTGATAAACTACAAAAGGAAATTTTAGATGGTTTTTTTATTAGAGATAGGTTTTTTTGATTTTATGTGTCCCTAAATACATATGAAAAAATTCAGAAAATGGTAAAGCTAAAAATTCATCTAAGGATTAATTCTTTATGTATCATTATGAGTTGAATGGATGTTAGACCATAATAAATCGGAAGAACATATTAATGAATCGACACAACTATAAACATATTTATTCATGAAGTTATATACTCATAAAGGGCTTTCTTAGGTTGAATAATCTAAAGTGAAGATTTGTTTATGAATGTGTAGTATGAATGCATAATCCATTAATATATATAAATATGATAATAATACATTCATGAACCTCATATGAATCATCCAAATCCATATGAAAGATTTTATCTGATAAGTATTGGTCTATAATTATAAACTTGTAAGGATGATACCTTAAGGATGTGTCATACAGATGCGATTGTAAAGATCTTTTTACACTAATAAGAATGATGTGTTGTCTTCAATCCAATTATTCTGAATGAAATGTGTAGGGTTCACTCTTGGAAATATTACCATAAATTATTATTTAAAATGATATTATAAATTTTTTAATTTATTTTTCAGTCAGATATATATGTTTTTTAAAATATGATCGTTGAAATAAATTGTTTGAAAAAATATTCATTTTTATAAAGGTAATGTTTTCAAAACTTGTTTTTATGATAAAAAAATATTTTGATGATAATTTTATTTCTATATGGTTAAAATATCACATGTTTTTTTTCTAAATTCATGTTGGTTTTCTAATATGGATAATATCAATGTAAAATTTGTTTCTATGAAATGAATGAATCCAAAGATGATGTGCCTTCAGTTTATTGAATTCAAAAATATAGTTAATCTAACATTTCTGGTGACTATATTTAATGAATTATGTGTCACAAAGAATATTATGTTTCTATCATGGACTTTTTAACATGATTTGGGTTGAGATTCTATTTGGATCCAACAACAGTAAATTTTATTCAAAAAAAATGTAGTTGGAATCTCAGTTGGTTGTGAAAAATCATGTGATTTTAATTCATTATTAGAAGAATATATCATTTTTATTTTATAAAATTAGATTAAAAACAATAAAATTATTAAATTAATCATACTATAAGAGTTTATGTGTTTCAATAGTAAAAGAAAAATAGAGTTCAAAATGAGAAGAAAAGAAAATAATTTGGAACTATTGTCTTATAATAGTAGAAGACCACTGAGGAAAAAACATAATATGAAACACAATAGCATATAATAAGTATGAAAAATAAAAATAAATATCAATGATTTAATTAGCAAAAATTATTTCACATATTTTAAAGTATATAAAATATTTATAGTTTCCGATGTTTAAAATTAAAAATATAGAGAGATGTATGTATGTTCAACTGTGGTGAACGGAGTGCTGACCGTAATTATAAATAAAATTTAAAAATTGTAAAAAATGTTTAAAAAAATAAATCTATGTCGTTATATATTATTATTTTAGTAATCATTGTAATAGTTACAAGAAGACAATGTGAAAACATTTTTTGGTTTCTCTATATTAGAAATAAAGGAGATACCAACTATATAGATGATGTTTTTATGTCGGTGTCAAGCCTTTTTTATATTTTGGAGTTACTATATGATTATAGGCAAAAAATGAGCTCATGATTTTTTTAGAAATCCATGTGTGTAGGTTTCATAGAATATATATGAATATGAGTTGAAATATAGAGTGATTTAAATACATTTACCTTTAATAACTATTAGTGTTCAATGATTCTATACATAGAAGAAAGAGACCTATTATGATGATGTAGTCAAATATTTTTTATGATCATTGATCGGGTAAATAATATAGATAAGTAAGAATTTTTATTTACATGGTATAATGACATGGAGCGAGTATGATTTTAGGTTAGCAAGGAGATCATAGCGTGACTTGACTATATCGTGAAGATTGATGTATTGTTCTAACAATGAGATGTTATTAAAATTTGTGAAATCATGTGGAGTTGTGATGATCAATTACATTCACTTGAAATTATTTTTGATATGAGAATCCATTTTTGGGGAGAATATCTAATCATTATACGAATTATGATTTCCACATTGGGGCTAAACTAGCTAAAAATACAGCATTCCATATTTTACATTCCTTCTTTCATTTCTAATGTTATATGTGATTGGAAAAATTATAGAAGATCCAATCCACTCTAATAAATAAAATATATGAAATTTTAGAGGATTAGAAAATTTAAAATAAATATTTTAATTTAGATAACATTCCATCGACTAGTAACCCCTCGCACAAACATGTTCTCGATCCATTGTCAATTAATAATATTATCGAAGAATTTTTTTTCATATGGTTTAATCGAATTTTACTTTGCTAGTTAATTTTTATTTCAGTCTGATTGGATTTAATATTAATTGATCTAACATAGTACACATGATAGTAGGGGTTGCTAACGTAGAAAAACTAGATGGTTTTATGGATTTTTACTGAATAGAAAAATCATAATGGAATTTAAGGTAGTTAGTAGAAGATTATGTTTAATAAATATGTAATTTGATTAAAATTAAGAAATTTCATAGGATAATTTAACCTAGACACTCTAATGGAATAAAAAAAGTCTTTATAAATACCATATCATTTAATATTTCCTTGATACTGGTGATATACTGACCTATCTATTTGATATATAAAATAATATAACTGAATCATTAAAATATTCATTATTATAAAAAAATCATGGGGGTCATATTAGGTCATTAAGTGTTATATACATAGGAAAATGATTTTAAATGGGCATTTCAATATAAATATATCATTGTTTTATAATAATAATACAATTATTTTCTTTCAATCCTGTGTGTTATATAATTTACATGAAGTGTGGAAAGATAAAAACGACTCAAAAAATGATTTTTTTGTGACCATAACGATTTATTATCATAAATAATCAGGTGTATTGTTGACATTTTTTATTTTTGTGAAGAATGTATTCTATATGATATATGATAATATTATGAAATGATATTTTTATCATATTTTTTGGACTGGAATTCCAGAAGAATATATGAGGAAATTCCCTATATATAGTCAATTATATACATATTGATCTCTGCTTATATTAATCCTAATTATATAAGTTTATAATATTTTTTAACATTTTAATAGTCACACATTGATACATTTAATTTAATGGTATTGTGGTTGATCAAATTAGGGGTATATGGGAATATTTTGACCATCTCGTGGATATTTTTTCTACCATGATGAGATTTATCATCTTCTATAAAAGGAATAACTTACGGGCCATAAATTTAGTTATTTAAAAAATAGAATATTCATGATTAACTGAGTGGAATATGGTATTAACATCTACTGGGATTAATGAAATGTTTTTTATACATTTAATCTGGTCAGTATATTTTAGATAATGAAATATGTATGATTTATCATATATATGATTTATGTGTTACATACCTTGTTATTGAGTCGACATATTAAAAAAAGAATTATATGTGTTTTGTAACGTCCAGACATGGGTTCGACATTATGGTTCCATGACTCGGTTGGTCACATGAATTCAAGTGAACCTCCCCAAATGCTAGAGGATGATAACTATCAGTGAGTTTATGATAAATCATTCTTGGGGAGTCAATACACTCTCTTTTCTAAGTTATACACAACTGAAAAAATAACCAATATCAATGGCAATATATTTCAGTAAGATATATAAATATCTCATGATAAACCAAAAAAGAAATAAAATATATAATAAAAACAAAATAATATCATGGTAAAGTATGTGTCATGTGTCTAAAATGAAAATAGAAAATAAAGTCACCAACTAATCCCAATAGAGTACCAAACAATGTCTGGGTCCCTCATCCAAACACCATCCCCAATGCATCCATCTAACATAGGACATGTTCTGTTGACCTGTCATGAAACAAAAAATTATATTTTAAAAAAGATTAGGTAGCCCAAATAGGGTGTGAGTAGAATTAAGTAGTCCCAAATGCATAGCCAATTGTTTTCTATTTACAGTTCATAGATCCGATGATCTGCTAATGTGTATAGCAACACTCAGGCCGAATCCACGATGATGATACTTCTTAATAGTCGATTGTTTTTAGATGATTGTATTTTGGTTAGGGGTTTTTTAATGTTATTAAATAAAAGGATTGATTGATTTAAAAATTTAATATTTATTTTCATGAATTAATTATTAGGGAGTTATTCTGGTGATATCCTTGAAATTTTCATTATATTTTATTAAATTAACACCCACTTCACAAGATGACTTTGATTTGAATTCCCATTTGTTAAGGCTTTAATCCAAGCCTTAACAGAACTAGGATTCTAATCTCAATCAGTACATGATTTTGGTCATGTATCTATGGTTCCAATAATCCATTGAATATATACATTAAACAAAATATTTCATCAATTCATTACTTGTTAAGTAAATCATACACAATGTTAAATTAAAGAATACCCATCGACCAAAAGCTCTATATCACTTAACATCTCTAAATAATGACTCACCACAATGAAATATTTACTCATCAATTATGATTATTAGTAATATGGTTTATTATATTTATGATGATGAGTTATAATAATAATGAAAAAAGGGATAATAAAAGAGTTTTTCGTCGAACACACACGCACGATCGATGATGAGATTTTAAAATAATACTTAAATTGAATGAGAAAGAGAAATAATGGATGGTGTTTAAAATATATTTAAACTATTTTTAGAAAATTAACATTTAATAATTGGGGGTGGATTATTAAAATACAATATGATGAAGAATCATTTTTCAAAATATAATTTCAAAATCAACACTTACCAGATTACAAATACGGGACAACACAAATGTAAATGAAATCAAAGAGAGGTGGAAACGTGTCTCAAGTGAAACATTGAGTATGGAAGGTCATTCCAAGACAATGTAATGGTTTTTTTCGTGATAATGTATTCTCATATCATCTGAAAATCCAAACAATGCAAGGATAATAGGCCGTAGTATTTATAGGCCAAGGAGGTGGACTGTTAGTATTCCAAATATGACCCTCTACATTCATTGCCAATTTTTCCATTCTGACAGCTAAATCTTGAGATATTATCTTTTTCCAAGTTGTAGATATTATTGTTTAATGTCATACAATAAAATTTGGGGTCCATTTTACTTTTGGAACCAATGATATAGATATTTTACTAAATAGTTTTCACTTGTCCATTTTATCAACACTTTTTCGAATGTTAAATTTGAATGGGTTTTTGAACATTATGATTCCTTAAAATAAAAATAAATTTTTCAAACATGTTGGCAGCCAAAATAATATATTCCACACTAAAAAATACCTTCCAGATATGATGTTCACATTAGGGGAACATTCAAGAATACTGTCCTGATATTAATTCCCAGCCAAAATGGTGGGATGGACATAAATTTATCAGCTGGGCAGCATTTATTTGGAGTTGGGCATTTAAATTTTTATCAATGTTAAACTGAATTGTCCGAAAACATTGAAGGATATAAAAATTATTTAGACTTCTAGAATGAGACTAGTAATTCAATATTCATGGATTGTTAGTTTCTTCAAAGATTATTTGTGCCTTTTGATGTGGACCATATGACCCTTCAAATGGAAGAATTTGTCCAACATCCCTTCCAATGAAACGATTTATATTGAATGAGGAATCCTATATTATATGAAACAAACAATTTGGAGTAGTAGAGTGATTTTTATTATTAAAACATTAAACATACTTGAATCTGAATGAATTGAAATAGCGCTCAAAAATTATTTTTTATATTTAAACATTAATATTTTACCCAAATTATGCACATTTAATAAAAAAATCAGTAAATGGATATATAATATGTCATGAAAATATTAATATCATCTACTATCCCACACATAGTCCGGTACATGTCCTCATGTAAAATAATGAAAAAAATAAAACTAAAATAACCTTTACATGCCAATAAATATTAAAATTTTGTTTTCACTGATCAAGGGAGGTATAGTCCATTTCACTCATCTATATTGACTTCCACTAAAAATTGTTAAAGAAAAAATGTTCCATAAGAAACTCTTTTTTCATGATAAAATTTAGAATTCGAAAATATGGGCACTCAAAACTCACTACTCTCAAGATGATAATAATTTATTTCTGTAGCTTCACTATTTCACCAATAAAAATTTAAAATCATAGACTTTGAAAGAGCTCTCAAATTGTATTCTATATCCTAAAGTGCAAACGAATTAATAGGTATTTTGACGATATTTTCAATAGTTATGGGACTATAGTAATTCGGTATTCAAAAGAGAAGAAATAGGGGTGAAACACCAACATGGAAATAGTAGTGCAGAATATTTTTGAAAGAAATCATAGAAAGAAATGGAAACACATATTTATAATGGAACAATTGTGAGAATCAAGAAACAATCGTGGTAGAAAATTTTAAAGGAGTGAGAATATGGAATATTTACAAAACACAAAACATATCCTAATGACATAAAAATATATAATGAAATTGTTCTTTTTTTTATATCAATTTTCTTTCGAAAACTATACTTGAAAAAAGATCTCACACTCATATCTCGTCCCTTGATTGATAATTTCATGAAACTAATTGAAATATTTACAACAAAATCAATGTTTGAGGAAGTTTGATTTTTAACCCACCCAAGACACAACCAATTCAATTTTTGGACTTTTATTTTTTAATTTTTATGGACACTTCTTAATTCAATTTGAACAATATGACATTAGCATATATACATTCCCAAAACACACTAAAAGAAATCCTCTCCCCCACCCTAAAATTGATTCTTTCCATAAAGAATATGATAACTCATTGAAAATCTATAAAAGGGCACCCAAAATTAAATCCATCCCCCCCACATAGATTTCAATTAATAAGTAAATGTAAATACATGTAGATAAGCATTATTATGGTGCCACAATCACAGACCGATAATCAACCAAGGAACCCTAATCCCAAACATCGATCCTTCACAGTTGTTTTTGATGGAATATCCATCAATCAATAAGAAGCCCACTGCTAGTGGTATCATAGATAATGAATTGTGTATAGAATCAAAGATTTTTTGACACAATGGTCACCCGACGATTTCTTTCTTAGCTAACGAGGATCAATATATTTCTTTTGATTTACGATTCATGCTCTTATGAAAATTCTAGAAGTGTAGGCCTCCTTTGAATTTATTAAGGATGTCCCATAAAGTAACTGGATTTACTATTTTCAATATTGGATTGATAAACTATTCAAACGTACTTTTTTGATACTCTTTTGAAAACAAGTATTATAAGCTATGGGTGAGGAGCTCAAGGGTTTTTGGGGGTAGTTATGTTAATGTTTTAAAATGAACCCCAGATTTTAATCCTTTTGAGGAATCTATTATTGTTCTTTTCTTGCTTGGCTTCCCTTGACTTCCACATCACCTATTCAAAAAAATTCATTTTGTTTCTGATTTCCAGCCATATTGGCCATCCATTAAAGCTAGAGATAGAAATAAGGAATCTTTCAAGTCCCTCATATGCAAGGGTTTTCACTGAGGATGACATTTAACAAGGTGTTCCATCCAAAATCTGGACACAAAATGGAGGTTATAGATTCTTTTAGGATGTGGTATGTAAAAACCAGCATAATAACTATAGTGATTGTCTTAATATTGGGCACTCTTGTAACACCACAAGCTTGTATGGTACTCTTCTCTTTGAATAATGCAATAGTGCGTGTTGTTCTCAACATCGAGTTCTAACACACCACAACCAATCAAACTATCTGTTATGAATATTAATGCCCACTTTTTGAAATTTATAAATTTTATTTATCAAAATGGACTTCATTTTTGGATTCTAAATATATAAATTTACCTCGGGTGAATTTTTGGTTTTTAAAAGAAAAACTTCATTTTTTTGATGAACAGTGAAACCACTAAGTGGTAGTTAAAAAACTGAATTTTTCATAAAACATTATTTTACAACTTCTGTGAGTGGAATTTTTAAAATCCAATAGGCATGGTTAATACGAAGGAGTAAAATTTGGTTCAATGAGATGAAAATAATTTTTTCTAAATAGTAACTTTTTACTTTTATTTACCACGGTTAAAAGTATATAGGGTAATTAAGGGTAAAAATGATATTAATATTATCCTAAAACGTGTCCTAATTCTATTGGAAAAGTTTATATCCACCAAAAATAACTTTAGGAATAAAATATTATCATTTAGGTCTACTTGGATTAGATTAGGACATTTATTATTATTTAATTCAAAGAAGAGTTAAAAGAGTTAAAATCAAAGTTTATTTAATAAAAAAAATTTAATATAGGGTAATACATAAAGTAAATTAGATTGTAAATATTTATTATAAAGATAAAAATATTTCCTAAAAATTATATTTTATTTATAATTTTTAGTCAATAAATAATTTAATTTATTTATGACACAATGATGATTCAGTAATTACCATAATAGTGAAAAATTAAAATAATTGATATTATAATTACCCAAATAAATATAATTTGGTAATTTTTATGAATTACAGTAATCTTATAGGTTAATATGACATGTTAGGAATGATTTAATTAACTTTTTTTTTGAATTAATCATTCTGTTATGATTTTCACAAAAATCAATTTTCCAAATAGTGTCAAAATTGACTTAAAAGTGTTTTTAAAACAAATATTATATTATTAATTGATATTCAATTCCTAAAAGTATATGGTTCGGTCAAAAGACTTATATCATGATAGGTGTATCATTAATGGACCACTTGGGGGTCTTTTGGCTATATATAGTAAGTTTATTAACTATATAATATAAAAATACAAAGTGACATGGTAAGTGTCAAACTAATTAACTAAGAGTTAAAAATAAAAGAGAAGGTTAATATAATGACCCAAACCTATCTAAATTCTATTGGTTGAGTGGTTTTCAACCCATCTGCACCTTAACATTTAAATAATCCACTTTTTATCCATTAGAAACCGAATATGAATTTATTATAAAATAATATTTCTAGCTTTTCCAAAGGTGCCCCTCACCCCTCTTATAAAAGGGGACTCCCCCTTCTAATTAATTCACACCTTCAAAGCCTTTTGGATTGGCCAAACCCGGACCAAATAATATCTCAACATACCTCACTACAACCTAGAGGCCGTTGTTTGATCAGAAATCCATCCTATGGATCCCTTTTGATCAAATCAATAGAAAAAACCCAAAGAAGAGGCAGTGTTTTCACCACCCTTTTTTAAATTCATTTTTTCTTCAACATCTTATTTATTTGTTATTCCCATTCTTAAATAATTAATCCAGTATCTCCTATATAATTTAATATTAATATATATATGGTACAACCATATTCAGTATTATATCCATCCTTTGAATGACATGTCACCATACGTGCGTACATACGGCTTACCGTTTCCACGTTATGGTGTAATTGTTATTCAATAAATTATTATATGGATGGGTATAATAATGATGTTTAATTCATGTAAATCATAAATATAACATGATAATGATTCTTTATATATGATATACCATCCATTCATATATTATTTTAATATCAAAAGAATGATATTTTCGCTCGTGCGTACGTATGGACTACCGTCTCCACGAATGCGATGAGATTCATTCCCCATCGTATCCATTCATGTCTAATTCTCATTTGATAATTAATAATAGTATATAATGACTTGATATCATTTTGTATATGAATAAGATACAACCTATCCATGAAAAACATGACTTACGTAACAAATCCTGGAAAAGAAAACGAGTAAGTTAACACCTGAAACAACGATAATGCTAAGATATTATTAACAAATCAATGTTAAAAGATCATATATGATATAATATTAATTTATAGTAATCTTTTATAATTTAATAAAATTATTTCACCATTATACAAGAGGGTAACCTACCTTCAACCAAGGAAAAGTACAAGGTAAGGGTTTATTTCACAATCTCTTCATTATCCGAGGTTGTTTATACGTAATAATCTACTAGGATTTCTTTATCATCCACATCCATGTTTCATAAAAATGTATTTCGAAAACATTTTATTAACTATTTACCAGAATATGGGTTAAAGTCATTTATACCCTTATTTACTTTTATAAGTGGTTTATAGAGGAATCTTTCCATCGTTTTCCAAACAAGGTCCCTTTTACCCTTTTCGATAGAATTAATGTAATATTGTTTTTTCACTTATACGGCGGGTGCGGCTATATTCCGTAGTTATAAAATCATCGAAGCTTCCCTTACAATCATGTAAGATTTATTTCAAAGAAAATGTTTTATTTAATAGATTTATGAATCTTAAATGTTTTCAAAATAGAATGAGATATTACTCTAAAAGAGTTTTGATTTCATCTATGTCAACATACTTTGATGGATTTTAAGCTTATTTGATGTTGATTTATTATGATACCAAAATTCTATACTGTATTGAAGATTTTGAGATATTTTTTACTATGGATGTTTTATTTTTATACCATTCATGGTTTATGGATGAAGTATTAACATTTTGTATGCTAGTTTTACTATGAATGTTTATGTTATGTTTAATCCTTTTCATATGGGAATGCATTGGACTTAATTTGTGATGGGTGGAGCCCGCTATAACACCTCGATGCATCGGTAGGTCTAATGAGACAAACTATTGGCTTGGCACAAAGCCTTGGAAAAATATTATTTATAGTCTTGGAACGAGGCCTTGGCTATGTGGTTATGATAGTCTGGAATTATGCATTCCATCATTATTAAAGTGGTTATTGATATTTCATGTGATTATTCGATTAGAAGAATATCCATGTGAATAAGTAAATGGAATTATTTTATTTTATTTTTTCTATACTATGTTTAAGTTCAAGTGTAAATGACTTTCATTTTAGTTATACATTTCCTTAAATGTTTATTCTTAATTATGATTGTTTTCACTATATTTTTATCCTTAAGGGGCATTTGAGCTTACCCCTTTTCTATGTTTTATTTTTCCAAGCATGTAAAGATGTAAATTATGAATGACCTGCAGGGATAGTATGAGGGGATAAGAGTGTGGAATATAGAGACTGTGTTGTTTTAGTTTTTATTTTTATGATGTAATATAAATCATTATGAATATATCTAGTGTTTCTAAGGAAACTAAACTAATCAGTCATTCGAGATTTTAAATTTCTTGTGATCATGTCGATGTTATGTAATAATTCACCGACTCTAGGTAACAGGGGTCAGGGCATTACAGTTGTTATCAGAAGAAGTTTAGTACAGACCTTGTAAGCTATATTTAGATACACTCTGATTAGAGAATATATATTTATGGTGGATGATGAGGATTAGTATAGAAGAACTTCCAAGAATTTTGGAATTGTAGAGATCTTGTCAGTTTTCTGAGCAATACATCCCTTTTCTGGATACGAGAAGGTAGAGGCGGCTCTGGCACAGATGTACCTTTGGGTAAAACCCGAAAAAACCTCTTTGAGCTAGACTTGAACAAGAACTGGTGCACGACAATGGGCCTTGTTGTACTCTTGGTTACGACACTCCCAGGGGATATGCTTAAAATAACTATCATTTTCATTACAAATAATTATGAAGGGTTTATGATTATATAATTCCTCAAAGAAAACATTTTTATGATTATGGATTATATCCATAAATAGTTCAATTTTTGTTAAGTGTTTTATAAGTATGGAATTATGTATTTTGATTCATAAACTGATCTAGTTTATTCCATTTTTTAGAAATGGAGCCCAGTGAAAGAAATTGAAACTGTATCAATTCACACACTCCATTTAGGGATTTCCCTCCTGCTCAAGATAATTTTAGTGGAGTTGGTGATGCAACTGGTGCTGATCAACTAATCACCATACTGGGACAACTCACTCAGGTTATGAATAATGACTTTACCCGTATGGAGCAACCTGATCCACAGTGTGGAGGATCAATGTTAGATTGCTTCATGAGGCAGTAACCACCAACATTCAATGGGAGTACAAATCCATTAGTACATGTGCAATGGATAAGTTTCCTAGAGAAAATATTTCAGGCTTTGGGAAGTAGCGGAAGGGAAAAAGTTATCAGGATAGTTTACCACCTCACTGAAGATGCTGATCAATGGTGGTCATTGATTCAAAAAATGAAGGAAGAAGATGACGTATCAAATATGGAATGGAGGGAGTTCAAAGATCTGTTTTTAGAAAAATACTATCCACATGACCATCGAGCAGATATGGAAAGGAAATTTCTGAGTCTGAGAAAAAAGGAGGATGATAATGTCGCAAATTATGAGGCTAAATTTACATGGTTATCAAGGTTTGATGGAAATTATATACGTAACCCAAGAAGTAAGATTGATCGTTTCTTTGATGGGTTAAAATCATTTCTCCGTCGAGCATTAGTCTCACAATACTTCTCGTCATACGAAGACATTGCCTCATGTGATATCAAGACAGAAAAGGTATTCTCTATGTCTTATGACTCTAAAGTAATTCAAGAGAAGAAGAGATCTGCTGATCAATCTGGGAATGGAAATAAGGTGAAGAAGGGAAAAGTTGAATATCCAATCTGTAGTAAATCTGGAAAGAAACACCTCAATACTTTTTTAAAAGGAATGGGAGTCTGTTGCTAGTGTGGTGAAAAAGGCCACCAATCTTGTGATTTCAAGGGGAAGAAGGAACCCACTGATGTCCAATGATACTATTGCAGGGAGATGGGACCTTATGCAAATGATTGTGCTAACCATCAGGGACCTTACATCAAAAAAGTCCAAGAGATCATCGAAAAGTGTATGCTATCACTACTGTGGAGGTAGATACTCCGAAAGACATAGTGGCATGTAATTTAATGGTTTCCTCATGTTTAGAAAATGAATTATTTGATTCTGGATCATCACACAGTTTCGTATCTTACCAGTTTTCTAAGAAAATTAGATATTTCCAATTGGATTTAACAAGGGAGTTGTCAGTTAAAACTCCTAAGGGAATTATCATTGAAATAATGTTTTGTGAATCAGTCCCCATTAGAGAACATAAATGTTCAATTTCTGCTGATCTCAACATCATACCTATGATGGAGTATCATATAATCCTCAGTATGGACTGACTTTCGGACCATTATGTGAAGATTTATTGTAAAAAGATGGAGGTTACAATTTTTGATGATGATGATAAGGAACACCTTATCTTTAGAGCAGAACCATCACCACCAAATTCTTATCTAGATCCACCCCCAGTAGCTCAACTAAATTCTATTATCTGGGAGGAAGAGAATGAAATGACTGTGGGTGAGGAAAAGAATGTTCAAATAGAGGATGTACGTGTTGTGAAAGAATATGTAGATGTGTTTCCGGAAGATTTACCTCGACATCCTCCAGAACATGAAGTTGAGTTTTCCATTGATTTAATTCCTAGATCAAGGCCTATATAGAAGACCCCTTATATAATGGCCACTATAGAATTAGTTGAACTAAAGAAACAATTAGAGGAATTGAGTAATAAGGGATTTATTCGCCCTAGTTTTTCTCTCTGGGGATCCCTTATTCTTATTGTTAAAAAGAATGATGGATCTATGAGGTTATGTATCGACTACAAGGAGATCAATGATATAACAATAAAGAACAAGTATCCCTACCTCACATTGATGATTAATTTGACCAACTGCATGGAGCTCAATACCATTCAAAAATTGTCCTTCGATCTGGATACCATCAGTTGTGTGTGAAGAAGGAAGAGATTTCGAAGACAACATTTCGAACCAGGTATGGGCATTATGAGTTTACATTAAAGCCCTTTGGATTGACTAATGCACCCTCTGTATTCATGTATATGATGGATATAGTTTTCAAGGAATATCACGATGAATTTGTGGTGGTATTTATTGATGACATATGTGTATACTCCAAAAGCTACGATGATCATGAAAATCACTTGCGCATTATCCTGAAGACTCTGAGAAGACATGAATTATAGGGGAAGTTTAGAAAGTGTGAATTCTGGCTTCATGATATTTCTTTTCATGGCTATATTGTATCTAAATATGGAATCCCTGTTTATCCTTCTAAGACAAAAGCAATCCAAGAATGGCCAGCACCTGTGAGTATAACTGAGGTACGCAATTTTTTTGGTTTGGAAGGTTATTATCGACGTTTCGTCCAGAATTTTGCCCGATAGGCTAACCCATTAACGAAGCTCACACAAAAAGAGGATAAATATATATGGAAAATAGAGTTTGAAGAATGTTTCAACGAACTAGAGAGATTATTAGTCAATGCTCCTATATTGACTCTACCATCAGGGAATGATGGGTTCGTTATTTATAGTGATGCATCGAAGAAATGACTTGGTTGTGTCCTTATGCAGAATGATAGGGTTATTTCCCATGCATCATGACAGTTGAAAATTACATAAACAAAACTATCCTACTCAGGATCTCCAGTTAGCAGCTGTGATATTTTCTTTGAAGATATGGAGGCACTACCTCTATGGTGAAAAATGTGAGATTTTTACTGATCACAAGAGTTTGAAGTATATTTTCTCACAAAAAGAACTCAACATGAGGCAAAGGAGATGGATTTAATTACTCAAGGATTATTATTGCACGATACACTACCACCCGGGCAAGGAAAAACAAGTTGGCAGATGCTTTGATCAGAAAAGATCACGGATTTTTGAACAATATGAGAATTGAAAAGGATCGAATTTTCATGGATCTAGTGAATATGGACTTCGGAATAACTAGGGAAGGTGAAACATAAATGCTTTTTCAAATGGTTTCCAAACCATCCTTACTAGAAAGGATTAAGAGTTCATAGATCGATGATGAAGAATTTCAAAAGAAGATTAAAGCTGTGAATGATGGGATATTGAGAGACTTTGTGTATAAAGAAGGAATTTTGAAATTCAGGAAGAGACATTGTGTTCCCAATATACCTGATCTAAAAAGGGAATTGCTGGATGATTCTCATAGTTCCAATTTCTTTATACACCCTGGGAGCACTAAAATATATAGAGATTTGAAAGAACATTTTTTGTGGGACAACATGAAGAGGGAGATTGCTGATTTTGTGTCAAGATGTATGGTTTGTCAACAAGTGAAAGCTGGAAGGCAACCGCCAGGAGGAGTCATGCAACCTCTTCCTATACCGGAGGGGATGTGGGACAATATCACGATGGACTTTGTCATGGGACTACCAAAGTCTCCTAGAAAGAACGATGCAATATGGGTTATTGTTGATCGTCTTACCAATTCAGCACATTTTCTTGCAATATGAGAAGATCTACCATTGGAACGTCTAGCAAGACTACATATTAATGATTTTGTGAGACTTCATGGAGAACCCCTATCGATTTTTTCTGATTGTGATACCAATTTTACTTCAAGATTCTGGAAAAGTCTTCTGAAAGCCTTGGATACGGAACATCATTTGAGCACTGCCGACCACCCTCAAATAGATGGAAAATCAGAATGAACTATTCAAACCTTAGAAGACACGTTGATATCCTGCTCACTTGACATTCACGGTATGTGGGATCAATATTTACCTCGGGTAGAAATTTCTTATAACAATACCTTCCATTCGAGTATTCATATGGCACCATATGAAGCATTATATAAAAAGATATGTCGCACACCAACCTGTTGGGATGACCATGGTGAAAGAAAACTTGAAGGCCCAGAACTGGTGGAGGAAATGATGGAAAAGGTGAATGTAATCTAAAACCATATCAAAGCAGCTCAAAGTAGGTAGAAGAGCTATGTCAATAATCGAAGGAATGATTTGTAATTTTAACTCGGTGATTATGTTTTGCTGATGTTATCTCTATGGAAGGGAGTCATATGTTTTGGTAAGAATGGTAAATTGGGTCACAGGTACATTAGACTTTTCGAAATGCTAGAACGAATTGGGCCTGTAGCGTACTGTTTGGCAATGCCGCCAAGTCTCTCCAAAGTTAATGATGTCTTCCACGTATCACTATTGAGTAAATAAATGCCTAACCCAATGCATGTACTCACATATGAGGAATTAGAACTCGAACCTGATCTATCTTATTGCGAAGAGCCTGTCAATATTCATGATATGAGAGAACAGGTACGGAGAAACTACTCATCTCGTAAAAGTCTTGTGGAGAAATCATAAGGTGGAAGAGGCAACGTGGGAACCCGAGGAAATTATGATGAAGAACCACCAGATTCTGTTCATGTGGTAGTATTCTAGAAATTTTGAGCATGAAATTATTTGAAGGAGGAGAGAATGTAACACCCCAAGCTTCTACAGTACGCTTCTCTTTGAATAATGCAATAGCGTGTGTTGTACGCAACATCGAGTTCTAATACACCACAACCAATCAAACTAGTTGTTATGAATACTAATACCCACATTTTGAAATATATAAATTTTATTTTTCAAAATGGACTTCTTTTTTGCATTCAGAATATCGAAATAATCCTACGGTGAATTCTCGGTATTTTTCTGAAAAACATCATATTTGATGAACAGTGAAACCATTAAGTGGTAGTTAAAAAACTTAATTTTTCAAAAAACATAATTTTATCACTTCTGTGAGTGGAATTTTGAAAATGAGAGAGAATGGTTAATATCAAGGAGTAAAATGTGGTTCATTGAGATGAAAATAATTTTTGGTGAATAGTAACTTTTTACTTTTATTTACCATGGTTAAAAGTAAATAGGGTAATTAAGGGTAAAAATGATATTAATATTACCCTAACACATGTCAAAATTCTATTGGAAAAGTGTATATCGACCAAAAACAACCTTAGTAATAAAATATTATCATTTAGGTCTATATGGATTAGATTAGGACATTTATTATTATTTAATTCAAAGAAGAGTTAAAAGAGTTAAAATCAATGTTTATTTACTAAAACATTTTTAATATAGGATTATACATAAGGTAAATTAGATTGTAAATATTAATTAGAAAGATAAAAATATTTCCTAAAAAATTAAATTTTATTTATAATTTTTAGTCAATATATAATTTAATTTATTTATGACACAATGATGATGCAGTAATTACCATAATTGTGAAAAATTAAAATAATTGATATTATAAATACCCAAATAAATATAATTTGGAAAGTTTTATGAATTACACAAATTTTTTAGGTTAATATGACATGTTAGGAATGATTTAATTAACTTTTATTTGAATTAATCATTCTGTTATGATTTTCACAAAAATCAATTTTATAAATAGTGTCAAAATTGACTTAAATGAGTTTTTAAAAAAAATAATATATTATTAATTGATATTCAATTCCTAAAAATTCAAGGTTCAGCCAAGATACTTATATCATGATAGGTGTATCATTAATAGACAACTTGGGGGTATCTTGGTGGTATATAGTATTTTTATTAACTATATAATATAAAAATACAAAGTGGCATGGTAAGTGTCAAACTAATTAACTAAGAGTTAAAACTAAAGGATAAGGTTAATATAATGATTGAAACCTGTCTAAATTATATTGGATGAGTGTTTTGAGACCCATACCAACCTTAACCTTTAAATAATCCACTTTGTATCCATTAGAACCCGAATATTAATTCATTATAAAATAATATTTCTAGATTTTCCAATGGTGCCCCTCACACCTCTTATAAAAGGGCACTCCCCCTTCTCATTAATTCACACCTTCAAAGCCTTTTGGTTCGGCCAACCCCTAACCAAATACTCTTTAAACATCCATCATTAAATCCTAGAGGCCTTAGTTTGATCAGAAAGCCAACCTAAGAAGCCCTTTTGATCAAATCAAAAGAAAGAACCCGAAGAAGAGGTACTGTGTTCACCACCCTTTTTCAAATTCATTTCTTCTTCAACTACTTCATTATTTGTTATTCCCATTTTTAAATAATTAATCCAGTATCTTCTATATACTGTAATATTACTATATATATGGTACCACCATATTCAGTATTTTATCCATCCTTTGAAGGACATGTCACCATACATGTGTACGTACAGCTTACCGTCTCCACGTCGTGGTGTAATTGTTATTCAATAAATTATTATTTTGATGGGTATAATAATGATGTGTAATTCATTTAAATAATAAATATAACATGATAAATATTCTGTATATATGATATACCATCCAATTATATATTATTTTAATATCAAAACAATGATATTTTCGCTCGTGCGTACGTACAGACTACCGTCTCCACGAACGCGATGAGATTCATTCCCCATCGTATCCATTCAAGTATAATTCTAATTTGATGATTAATAATAGTATATAAGGACTTGATATCATTATTTATATGAATAATATACAACCTATCCATGAAAAACACAACTTACATAACAAAACATATAAAATAAAATGAGTATGTTAACACCCGGAACAACGATAATAATAAGATATTATTAACAAATCAATGTTAAAAGATCATATATGATATCATATTAATGTATATGATTCTTGTATAATTTAATAAAAAATATTTAACCATTATACCAGAGGTTAACCTACCCCTAACCAAGGAAATGTACAAGGTAAGAGTTTATTTCGCAATCTCTTCATTATCCGAGGTTGTTTATACGTAATAATCTACTGGTATTTCTTTATCATCCACATCCATGTTTCTTATAAATGTATTTCAAAAAAATTAGTTATTAATATTTACTAGAATATGGGTTAAATTCATTTATACCCTTATTGACTTTTATAAGTGGTTTATAGAGGAATCTTTCCGTCGTTTTCCAAACAAGGTCCCTTTTAACCTTTTCGACGTAATTAAGGTAATATGGTTTTTTTAACTTATACTGTGGTTGTGGCTATTTTCCACCGTTATAAAATCGTCAAAGCTTCCCTTACAATTTTATATGAATATTTACAAAGACAATGTTTTATTTTATAGATATTTAAATCTTAAATGATGTCAAAATAGAAAGAGATATTTCTCTAAAAAGTGTTTTGATTTCATCTATGTCAACATCCTTTGATGGATTTTATGATTATATGAAGTTGATTTAATATGATACAAAAATTCTATATTATATTGAAGGGTTTTTGATATTTTTGACTGTGGATGTGTTATTTTTATACCATTCGTGGTTTATGGATGAAGTATTTACATTTCGTATGCTAGTTTTAATACGAATGATTATGTTATGTTTAAACCTTTGCATATGGGAATGCATTGGACATAATATATGACGGGTGGAGTATGCTATAGCTCCTCGATGCATCGGTAGGTCTCATGAGGAAAACTAGTGTCTTGTCACAAGGCCTTAGCAAAATATTATTTTTAGTCTTGGCACGAGGCCTTGGATATGTGGTTATAATAGTCTGGCATTATGCATTCCATCATTATGAAAGTTGTTATTGATATTGCATGAGATTATTTGATTAGTAGAATATCCATGTGAATAAGTAAATGTAATTATTTATTTTTATTTTTTCCATACATTGTTGAAGTTCAAGATTAAAAGGCTATTGTTTTATTTATACATTGCCTTAAATGCTTATTATTATTTATGATTGTTTCTGCTATATTGGTATCCTTACTGTGCATTTGAGCTCACCCATTTTCTATGTTTTATTTTTCCCAAGACGTGAAGAAGTAAATTATAAATGACCTTAAGGGATATTATGATGGGATAAGAGTGTGGATTATGGAGACTATGTTGTTGTAGTTTTCATATTTATGATGTAATGTAAAACTTTGTGAATATATCAAGTGTTTCCAAGGATACTAAAATAATCGGTATTTCGAGATTTGATCATTCTTTGATCATGCCAATGTTATGTAATAATGCCCCAACTCTGGGTAAATGGGGTCAGGGCATTACAACTCTACAAAGGATTGTGGAATTATGGAAATACATCCACAGGCTCGTAAACTGGAATGGGTTGCACAAGGTAACAAAATGTTGGGTCAGGAAGAATGTAATGATACACTTGTAGTATTTGTGGGCCCTTCTAGAGTTCATGATCATTTTGGATGACTGAATGAGGATGATGGAAGGCCTAATAAGCTTAATAATCAATATGTGGTCAAAGACTAGACTAGCACTATTGAGGATGAAGACCTCTCAGGTATTGTAGATGACGTTCATTTTTCACTAGACGACACCATTGATTTACCCACCCCAGTGGAGGACAATAAGCATCATAGTGAGTCCTTAAAATCCCATCACAATTTACATGACCATGCACGTCAATATGATGATTATTTCTTACACTCAAATTCTCAAAATAAAAAAAACATTGGTGGACCCGAATGGTTTCATAACCGCTCATTATAAAAATAAAAAGAAGATAAACGATAATTATAAATTTTAGAAAACCATTGTCACTAGATATATGTGGACATGCACTAATAAAATGAACCCTCTTCCACAGGTTCAGGTTATCAAGGACCCCCCTCTACTCTTTGATGAGGAATACGTAGATGTTAATAGCAAGCTATAAAATCATTAATGGATTGTCAACCAGGGAATTAAGGAAGATATTTATCCTTGGGTCAAAGAGCATGACACTCTGACCTTCCAAACACATCAAAAGGGGGAGACAACTGCTCATGAATATTTGAAAATTAGAGAGTTCATGCTTTCTAAGACTGCAATGGTATTTGAAGGGGATCCCAAACATGACCTCCTACATCTTTCATGGGAATAGATAATGGTTAAACAATACAATAAGCACATATGGTGTTGATTTTGATGTTAATACTATGATATCTATTTTTTTTCTTATTCTAGTATGGTTTATTGACATTGTGTTGAGAATTTTGGTTTCATCTCGGTGTTTTTTGGTTCACTATTTCAAGTGGGGTTGATGAAGATAGGATATGTTTTCTATTTTATTTCCCAACATGTTATGATATTTCATTAGGATTACTTCTAAAATCATTTAATCTCATAAAAATCAATAGTGGCAGTGTGTGATGTGGAAACATATTTTATCTCGATAAAGGATGTTCTCATGTTAATTGTAGATCAAATTGATGTTATTTGGATTTTATGCATGCTTGGGAATATATTGCCTCCTAGATGGGGAACTATGTTGATTCCAACAATTGATGAATGCTTGAGACAAAACTTGGAAGTCATGTTTCTCTATGAACACATTTTTAGAGATGATGAGGGTTATCTTCCTTTATGATACTATAATGAAAAGGTACAATGCTAAAAAGATGGGTTAGCAGTCAGTCCTTCCTAAAAGGGAATCAAGCTTATTGATGATCATAGGTCTAATAAATTATTTTTGAACAAAATGGGAGGATGAACTAGTGTGAGGGGATATGTCCACATTTTTATTATTATACTACTGTCCATATCAATGGGTAATATGGATCATGATGCTAGAAGTATGAATATTAGTGACATGGAGCTGCAAGGGTGCATCGGGGATGACGCTTTTGGCCATTCATCACACAAGGGGAGATCAAAGCATGCTTTTGGATGTCAGAATGGGGATCCTGTAGTGGGGTCTAATTGGTCATATTTATTTCGGGGAATTTCACTGACATGCATATGATAGAATTTTTTCTTTTTCCCTTAAATTATTGATAGTGTAAGCTCATTACACCTCAGGTGTACACTGTAATTCCTTTCCCATTAATATAATTTTTGGGGACATGGGTTGGGTGACCAGCTCATGTCTTGGATCATTTCAGTAAATCAATGTAGATGTTGGGTTAGATAATTTATTGGGATTTTAATGTGACCATCAATGAAATTTTTTCCATAGGCTCATAAGGACTTTCAAAGGATTGATTATTGTAAGTGTAATGGGATGCTATTTGGTTATTGTGATTGTCATGAGGTTTAGAAAATTCTTCTATCATATTAGGGTAAAAGAAAGTAGAAAATCATCTTGAAGGTCCACAAACTCAAGACTCATAATCGTGAGTTAAAACACACATTTCTAAAATATGGACATAAGTGACCTTGGCATAAACCCAAATATTTTTCCTCACGGTTAGGGAAAATAATTTTCCAAAAAAAATTGAGCATTCAAAATTTGTTGGTTTGGACACAATATTATTTATCAATATATATGATTAAAACACAAACTTTTTAAGATGAATCCATTTCATTGGACTCCCTAAAATGGTTTGAAAAAATTTCCCAAATTGATGGTGAGTGAGTATGTCTCTATTAGTTTAAATTGCATTTTTCCTTTTTTTAGTTTTGTAGTGATTCTAAAATACACTCTCACACAAAATAGAAAGAGAAAATGAATGGTTTTGATGAAGAAATTTGTAAAAAATTTAATGAGAGGTGAAGAAGAATAAATAAGTAGAGATAGGAAGAGATATAGAGAGAGTTAAATTGAAAGAGGTTCCCATGGATTGGATTTGGTGGGTTATTGTCTCTATTTAGTGGTGGGTTAGTGGAAGTTAATGTGCATCAAGTGGGATGTTACATTAAAATGAAAAATCATAATTCATATAATAAAAAAATAAAAATAAATTATAATTTCATAAATGTAAAATAAAACATTGTTTTCCTCCCATGAAGTGTTGCATTTATTTTTTCTACAGCTTGATTGTTTCTTTAGACTATCCATAGTCCAATAATGGACATGGTTTTTTAACTCTAGTGTGCTTCTAGAAAAACATTCCCTATGGGTTGCCTAATTTTTCATTGGATAATTTCTCCCCTTCCTTGATGTGGTGCTTTCAATTGATGGGGGATGGATGTAGCATATGATTATCCTCACTTTGGCCTTCATATTGCTGTCTTATAAAGCCCATTAAATGTTTGTTTTCTATGCATGGATGTTCGAGAAGATGTTTTAATTCTGATGGTATGTTTATGTAAGGATCATATAACACCAATCCAGAGTACGAGATCCCAATTGTTTTTAACTAATTTATTTCATCACATATCAATGTACATTAATGAGGATCATTGGAGTTAGAAGACCGAATAATTTTTCCAATATTCTTTATATCAATGTTGTTTTCTAAATAATGGACATTTTCTACATCACCAATGATGTCTTTATTAATAATGGAAAAAATATAACAATTAAAAAAACCATTGGGGAAATATAACCTCATTACATCTAGGTTCACATCACATATAAAAGAATTTTTAGAATCAGGTATAAGAAATGATGAATTTGGGATAATCGTATTCGAATAAAAAATGATCGTGGTTCTTAATTTTCCCCATCACCATCCATGTTAATGTATTGGATGTGAGAGGTATGATGGGATACCAAAGACATTTCAAGATCCTTTAGATCAATAGATATTGAATTTGTAATGTTAAGAATAATTCTACTTTTATGAGTTGGTTAATGAGGATGAAAAATTAAAAAACACCTCTATTGGTATAATAAGAAGAACATGATTGATTGGGATTCAACGCACTACCAGAGATACTTTAGAAAGCATGGATAGAAAATATTGATTGACTCTCAGATGGGTGTCGAATGGATTGAAAGATACTGAACCTGACCAGTTGGTCACAAAATTCAATGGATAAGATCCCAGCATGGAAATGAATTTTGGTTTTAGAAGTCATAAGGAAGGGTCTTCCTAGAATCAGAGTATATTGGGAATATGTTATCTCACTATCCATTTCTCAGACATAGAAGGCATCAAGGATGATAAGATCATCATCTCGGACAAGGATATCCTAAATTATTCCCTTAGTTCTGTTAGTGCTTCAATTAGCTAACTACATTACAACACTCATTGGATGTGAAGGACCTAGTCCAAGTTTGGTGATGATAGATTTGGGCATGACATTAATTGAGGATCCTAGGTCTGTAATTTCTTCATCAATGTTGGAACATCCAATATGGTATAGAACGGTAAAGGCATTGGATCTTTGCACTTTATTGGAATAGATTACAGTGATGAAACATTTTCGATGGTCCTAATTAGTCTATTGTGGGTTCAAAATTCCTTAAGAAACATGGTATACATAGGGATTTGTTTTATGGAATCAGTGATGGGTATGTTGAATTCAACACGTCAGAACATTTGAAGCATTTCAGGATCAGGTTCAAAGAATTCCTTGGTTTATAAACAGCTTGAGGAAAAGGAATTGGATTTCTAAGAGGAATTGAAGGAGGTGAGGGAATATGTTTAGGTTTCTTTTCATGATTATTTTTCTTTTAATTTTCTAGGACAACATTCAAATGGGGTTAGAGGAATTATCTTGAGGCATATCAATTTTATTCCCTGATCTATGAGTAATTTCACTTATAATAACCTTGGGGTTAGGTAATAATTGAGTTGGGAGTTGGGCATAATTTTATTTTTGTTGCTGGATGAGGTGGGATGAAACTTGACCAATTTGAGTTTTAATGTTTTTAATGCTGGAACAGGTGAAGGAGGAAAGATATTCCCCTAAACATTACCATGGTATCTTGGATGAAGAGGCTTGTCCTAGACTAGGATTACCTTGAGTCTGGTTCTTGGAAAAATGATTTTATTGGATTGGGAATTCAGAAGTCTCACGAGGATAGTGGAATCTAACAGGAGGATTGTTCTATTGAGTTTGATGAACAAAATGATAAGTTTGAAGGATGTTACTGGAACCTAGACCATATTGGAATTGGTTTTTGTTTTGAAGAGGAAATTGAGTTGGTTGAGAAATGGGATACCCATACCTCAAGCATTGGTTGAAGGTAGAAGAGAAGGGCTCAGAGTGGGGTTGGTTGAAGATTCTAATGAACTGAACTGATTGTTGAGGGTTGGTGTTCCACTGATCATATTATGCATTGATATCCAATGGTCTGGGAGAATCAGATGGATCCTCATAATGTTTTGGACATGATTCAATTTGATGAGATGGGGAGTTTCAGATTCCACAATTCCTGATAGGTCCGGGTAATAGAGAAGGAGGAGAATATGAGACTGGGTCTTCAGAAGAAACATATTGTTGGAGAACACGACCTGTAAGTTCACCCACCCACTCTATAATCTTTTTTGACTCTATTAATTTAATGTCTTGGGATTGTTTTACTTGTGAATGTTCTCGAGTGTGGAATTTTTGTGTTCTTGCAGCCATGTTTCTTATGAGATCTCTTGCCACTGTAGGTGTCTTATTAATAAGAGCACTACCAATTGCAGAATCAATGAGAGTTATCTCCATAGCCAATAACCCTTCATAGAAGTATTGGATCAAGAGTTTGGTCTGGGATTTAAAGGTGTGGGCAGGTTGCAACAACCATATTGAACCACTCCAACACTCATGGAGCGATTCATTTGGGAATTTAGGGATATTACTTATTTCCTTTGTAAAAGAAGGTGTACGAGAAGATGGAAAAAATATCTCGAGAAAGAGTCACTTCATGTCATTCCATGTTGTTATGGAACCAAGAGTGAGGTAGTAATGCCAGTACATAGTAGTGTAAACTAGGGAGAAAGGGAATTCTCTGAGTTTAATTTGTTTCTCAAAAACCCTTTGAGGCTTCATGGAAGAGTACACCACTTGGAAGTCTTTAAGATGAAGATGTGGATCCTCTACAGCTGGCATGTGGAAATGAGTGAGATGATGAACCATGACTGATTTGAGATCGAAGCTTGCCTATATGTTTGAATACTAAATACCAAGTGGTTGGAAATTCATATCATGGGAAAAAAGTTCTTTAAATGTTTGTTCCCTAGGATTAGCCATATCTAATTCAATTAGTTGGACAAGGACTTGTTCTTGAGTTACTTGATTATCCCTAATTTTCCTCCTAATTTTATTATGTTTACACTCAATTTCGTGGTCAAACAAATCCGGGGGATTGCTTGGGAGGATACGGGTCGTTTAGAGGGATTTTGGAAGAAAGAGGATGGCGGGTTTTTCTTTCTTTTTTTCATTTTTTGAATATTTTTGTTCTTTTCTTGTTTTTTAAATAAACAAAAACTAATGAATACATAATTCAACCATAACCTGCATTGGAACCATTTTAAAGCATGAAAAATTATCTCCTGTCAACCATTCAAGGTTTTGATGCTCTACTATTGTATAGAGTCACACTCGGGTCAAATTCTCGGTGATGATAATTATTAATAGTAGATTTTTTAGATGTTGTATTTTGATGGGGGGGGGGCGTTGTTTTCAGTTCTTAATTGAAATGGTTGATCTATTTAAAAATTTAATAAATATTCGTGTGAGTTAATTATTACTGAGATAATCATGTCATATCCTCGAACTTTTCATTATATATTCATTAAATTTTCACCCGCTTCACTATATGATGTTGATCGGAATTCCCATGTGTTAAGGATTTAATACAAGACATAACTAAACATTTATTCTAATTACAATTAAATATTGATTGTGGTAGTGTATTTATGGTTCCAATAATCAATTTAATCCATATGTTAAACAGAATATGTCATTAATCCATGACTGGTTATGACCAACATACAGTATGTTAAATTAAATAATAGCCACTGAGAAAAATCACTCTATAGCTTAACATCACTAAATAATGACTCACCTGAATGAGATATTTAATCAAAACATAAGATTATTAGTCATAATGTTTATTAAATTTATGATGATAAATTATAAAAATTAGGAAAATAATGGGATAAGAAAAGAGTTGTGCGTCGAACACAAAGACATGAATGGGGATGTGATTTTACAAAACAGTATATTTAATGAGAAAGTGAATGAAGGGTAGGTAATTCTAATATATTTAAACTAATTTCAGAGAATTTATATTTAATAAAAGAGGGTGTATAATATAAATAAAATATGAATAAGAATCTTTCACTCAAAGATAATTACAAAACCCGTACTTTCAAGATTACAAATGAAGAAGAACACAAATGTAAATGAAATCAAATAGAGGAGAAGGGTATCTCATGTGAAAACAATAGTATGTTTTGTCCTCCCGAGCCTTCATCAAGGATTTGGTAATGAAAATTTATGCTCCCCTCTTATGAAATTCTAACCACATGCATGGAGAATAGGGGTTATTTCTATTGGCCAATGATCTGGACTGTTTGCATTCGAAATCTACCCATTGACTTACATCGAAACTTTTCCCATTACTACTGCTGAATCTAGTGATATTCTCTTCTTAAACATTGTTGATATTTTTGTTTTATGTCTTCCCTATAATCTTTATAGGCCATTGGACTTTTAGAGCAATATATTTGGCTCTTTCAATAAACATTTGTCACCTATCAATTTTAATCAACATTTTTTCGATTGCTAAAATGAGAATGGGGTTTTAAATAGGATGTCTCCATGAAATAAAAATAATATATTCTATCATGTTTAATATACATATCCTCACTTTCGTACTGAAAAATACTAGCCTGATTAGATTAGTGAATCATGAGAAAATTTAGAAATATTTTATTTAAATACCATAATTTACGAATAATTTTGAAACCTGAATTTTGGATTCATTCATGAGTAATATATGATTTAAATGAATTTTCTCAAATTCATTTGGGAACATTATTATTTTTTGTAACATGTCTCAACACTATTGTGGGGCTTGAGCTATGTAATAAAATAATGAAGCAAATATGGAAAAACTCCCCTCTACTCCACTACAAAAACCACCCCTCACCACCTCTTCCCATCACACCTCTAATCAATTGTTCATTTTCCAAATTATGCTCAAATATCATCCCAAGCCCCAACCCCATCTACATATATCATTTTTCTCTAAAAAAGAAAAACAACCCTTCCCTAATGAGTCCCTCAAGATATATAATTTTGAAATGTAAATTATATATTTCAATTCATTTATGTTTCTTTTAGATTTAGTTTATTTTCATTTATATCCTCAACTACCCTCATAAAAAAGGTATGGAATCTTTATTAAATTAAATATATTGGAATTTTATTATTCTATGGGAATAATTCATCATCATCTCTCATTCCCCTTGTTTTATACTAAAAAATGAAAATATTTTCCTTGAAGTGTTAATTTATCACATTCAAGGATGAATGGTTTTCAATTTCATTTACTCACTTCATGGATGGTCATGTAAACATTTTTATGGTTGAAAAAAGTTCATAATATATTTTTCTATCTATTTATTGTTCTGTAACCATCTTACAAACATGATGTAAAATAATATATCAAATAAATATCATTTTGAGTGAAACTGCTCAAATTAATCTAAACAATTATCAATAAAATTTATCTAATGATTCATCCTCACTCCGGATAACCAAAAACAATTTACAACCATTTAATCGTCATGATGTTTAGTAAAAATATTTCTCTTCTATTATGGAAAACTAACCTAATCTTACATGATTATCCATATAATTATATATTTAAACGGATCACAAAAACAAAGGAAACAAAGGCTCCCAAATAATGAAATTGAGCCTCTTAACCCATAAAGAAGTCTATGAATGAACATAGTAAAGTTATACTAAATAAATTACATATATATGTGGTTATTGAATTATTAATTAATTAATATAAATTTATTATTATAGATATTAACATCATGTGAATAGTACCATCGTACTGATGAAAAAGGATTTTACCTGAACCTCCATTATTTAATCAGGTAGATCTATCTTTATTTCTACCCAATTGAATATATCTTATATTTTTATGTACATGCTGTGAACTTTTTCCAACTGGAGCAGGGTTCGAAACAAGCTAGATCCATTTGACCCACCATTGGTGGTGTGGTGTTAAGGGCTTGGGGGTGAGGGGCAGGTCACGGGGTCAAGTCCCTGGGCTTGCGATTTACATGTAATTTTCTTCCTTGTGTGTGTGCCTCTTTCGCGATTATACCCAAATTTTTATTTTTATGTACATATTAAAAATGATGTGAATACATTCCAAAATCATGTATCATTATCCTTTAATCATTTTTATCTGGGATATACATAATTTTATGTTGTTCATGATGTTTATTTGCGATTTTTTTTTAAAAAAAATATATATAAATTTTTTGAAAACTAATTTTTTGTATAAGACTATTTCTATAATCCATTATGAATAATGTTACTGAAGAAGTCTTTTTTTAAGAGTATTGAAAGGAGATGTTGATTTTGATTTATATTTTAGAAGACAGGATGTTTTCGATCATTATAATCAAAATCATATAATAAATTATTATTCTACATGTTCTTACAAATCATTAAAATGTTCATGATATAATAATTGGATGAAATAGTAGAGAGGCATGAAGAAACTAGAATAATTATAAATATTATAAAATTTGGAACCAAGATTCTGAGAAAATTGGAACCATTTTTTGAGGAAATAAACAATATTTTTTGAGAAAATGAGAATGATGTTTCTGAGAAAAATAGAACAATGCTTCTAAGAAAATCATAACCCGGGCTTTGAGAAAATTAGAACCATTTTTTTTGATGAAAATATAAAACAGGATTCTACAAAAATCCTTAAATCTTTTCTAGGAAAATAAGAACCCAGATTCTGAAAAACCCAAAACTAGTTTTCTTTGAAAATAAGAACCATTATTCAAATTAAATCCAGACCATGTTTTTTTAGAAAATTAGAAGAAGTTTTATGATGAAAATGAGAACTATGATTCTGAACAAATTGAAACCAAGTTTCTGAGGATATCAGGAAAATGTTCTTGAGAAAATTGGAACTAGTTTTCATAATAAAATCAGAACCCCGATTCAATGAAAATCAGATCCAGTTTTATAATAAAATTTAAACAATGACTAATAGAAAATCGGGAAAAAATTTCTATGGAAATGGGAACATTTTTTTGGAGAATATCAGGACCATGTTTCTTAGAAAATAAGAACATGTTTTCTAAAGAAAATCACAACCATGATTTTGAGAAAAACTGATCCAGTTTTCTATGATCATTAGAACTATGATTTTGGGAAAACTAAAAAAAATTATGATCAAATTAGAATAAGGTTTCTGAGAAAATAGAATCATGTTTTCATAGTAGATCACAACCATGATCCATATATTACATACTTATAAAATATCATCTATGATCCAGGATTATCATATTTGAGAAAGATATATAGATTTGAATAAGTCAAACACGAATTTAATTTTTTCATAAATATTTGAAAAATTTAAGCAGGATTGATTAAGTAAAAGATTGAAAATTAAATGTGAAATATATTTGAAAAATTAGATATTTGAGTAATTGGAATAATTTTTAGGATTCCCGCATGAGGGTTTTCAAGTATCTTATAAATACAGGCAGAGATCATTTTTTCATTTGTAACTTTTACAAAAACGTGAAAGGAAGAGAACTCAAAAATTCAATGTGAAATGTTCCAAAAATATTGAAAATAAATTTGGTTTAGTTTTTAGTAGTGAAAAATTAGATCCATAAATACCATACTGAGAAGATCGAATTCGGCCAAATCAGACCGAGGATTTAGACCAAGAAAATTACGAAGTATATTCTAAAAAAATTCATTTTTTTGGATTAATTTTTTATTATAAAACATTTTTAATAAACAAGAGTTTTTATAATAATTATTATAAGGAGACAAAATGTGTCTAACGGGGTTTGGAACAAGTTGTATTAACTTGTTCATAATAGTGGATTTCCATAACCCCATGATAGTGGCTATGGAAAGGATGTAGGTTATCACACAGAAGCCAATATTTGTAAATATTATTTCATTTTATTGAATTTATACCATTTTATGCATGACTACATACTGATTCATGATAAGGATATATATCATAACAGTTTATAGGGTTCATGTTGTTAAATATTTTGAATCATATAAAAAGTGAACAACTCATTCACAACCTTCTCATTTGTTATTCAATCCTTGGAAGATCAATTGGTATCATAGATAAGGTTCCCTTATTGACTCCTTATCATCTATAATATCATTTGTGTAAACAATAGATGAATTTCAACATTTGATAGAAAAAATTATTATCGATGAAAAAATTTGGACGATTTCTTATCTCTTATCTATTAGACTAGATGTTATTGATGCTACTACAATGTGTTTACGTCTTATTAAGAACGATTCACCTATGACATTTTTTAATAAGAGAAATATCTTTTTTTGTAAATAATGGATATTAAATCTTTAGTTCGTTGTCAAAAAAAATTATCTGAAGGTAATGGGTCTCAAAACATCATTAAGTATGTGGGACAATAAATAAAGTGTTTTGGAAGGGAATACTAATGTCAAGGAAAAAAAGATGAAAAATCTCAAACCTTGTGTGATGACATCAAAATAAGTTATGAAGAAACAATTTATGAATACATCAAAAGATTAAATGAAATTGATGGAAACATTAGTGGATTCTGATATATCTGAAATGATTATGTAATTATAATAAAACATTTGTGAAACATTCTATATAGCTTTGATTCTAAAAATTATTATTTATAATAAAAGGATTATTTTTCTCAAGATGAATTGAAAAAAATTATTATTTCTTATGAAATGAGGAATGCATCAATGTTTAACAATAATATGAATGATGGAATCTCTTTTGATGATATGAGGAAGATGAAAATCCATGATATTTATGAGGTATACGCTTTTTCATTGGAAGATAAATAGGATGATTAAATGAATGAAAAAATCAGTTCTCTTATATCAAAAAATAATCAAAATGAAAGTGGAATGTGTAAAATCCCATGTAAATAATGAATTTGAAATTTTCATATATATTAATATTTTTGAATAAAATATTAATATTAATTTAAATGGGATGCTATGTTCGATGTCATACCCAATACGCAACAACGAGTTTCGTTAAAATCATACATTGCACAGTAATAATATAATAATATTATTTTAAATTGTAGTTAACGGCTAGCCATTGTGACGGTGGGAATGAACAGATGTAACACCCCAAGCTTCCACGGTACGTTTCACTTCGAATAATGCAATAGCGTGTGTTGTACGCAACCTCGAGCTCTAACACACACCGCGACTAATCAAAGTAGCCGTTATGAATAGTAATAACCACTTTTTAAAATTATAGAAATTTTATATTTCAAAATGGACTTCATTTTTGGATTCGTAATATCGAAATTAGCCTATGTTGAATTTTTGGTATTTTTCTGAGAACTTCTAATTTTTATGAATAGTGAAAAATACTTTAAAACAACTTTTTTAATCAAAATAATTTATTGTGATAAATAATACTTTTTAGTGGTTTTAAGGTATAATTAGAATATATTTTTACCATTTTATCCAATGGTGGTCATTATAATTAATTTAACATTGAAATTGGACATAAACAATTGCCAATCTTTTGATATAAATTGTTTCTTAAAAACACGCTATTTGTTGTAACAGCCGGAATTATTTATAAAATTAATTAATTCAACTTATATGTTTGGAATTTTTTAAAATAGACATCATTTTTGAATTCGGAATATCAATTATAGCTTAGGGTGAAATTTTGGCATTGTTCTGAAAAACTTCAATTTTTGATGAATAGTGAAACCACTACGTGGTAGTTAAATAACTGATTTTTTTGTTTAAATGAAATATTACCACTTCTGTGATTTGATTTTCAAAAATCCGACATACATGGTTTTCATTAAGAAGTAATATGTGGTTCAATGAGATCAAAATAATTTTTTGGTGAATAGTAACTTTTAAGTTCTTAATCGTGATTAGAGGTAATTAGTGTAGTTTAAGGTACAAATAATGTTTTAATAATATGAGATGAGCATGACACTTGTCCTAATCCTATTGGATGAGTAATGGCCGACCAAGAAAACCCATGGGTCAACTTGGGGACCCCATGGAGCCACTTTATTTGGAAAATGACATTAATATATATTTATTTAATGTTAAAATTAAATTGACACAAACATGATTTATTTTACTAAAACGTTTTTTAAGTGGGGTTACACAAGTCCAAATTTTTACTATAAATATTCATTAGAAATATAAAAAGATTTCCTACATCATTGTATTTTTTTTATAATTTTTAGACATTAAATAAATTAAATTATTTATGACATCATTATGATGCAGCGATGACCTCATTATTTAACGATTTAAATAAAATGAGAAGATAATGCAAAATACAAGGCATACACTTGTCCAAAGCCTATTGGATGAGGATATTTAGAAACCTTATCACATTATCCTAGAATTATATAAGTTTGGGACCTTTAGAATCCGAAAAGCATTGTGAAATAATGTAACATTTCAATCTTCCCAAAAGTGCCCCTCCTCTCCACTTATAAAAGGCCCCCACCTCTCCCACCTCATTTACACTTTCAAACCATTTGGCTCGGCCAACCTCTTCCCAAATACTCTCCCAACTTACCCCTCTTACTCCTAGAAGCCTCACTTTGGGCATAACTCTTCCCAAGGAAGCCTTTGGCTCAAATCAAAAAGAGTTACCCGATTTTGAGGTAATGTCTTCTCTAATGTTGTTTTGTTTAATTTTTCTTCTCCAACCCCCCTAAAATCTTTTTATTCATTTCTTTTGTAACAAAACCCATATCCTCAATATACTAGTCTGTTTTTATAAGAAGGATTCGAGCTACACTTACACACACCTACATCTAATGGTTAAAGAACATACGGTTTCTGTGGATGGCGAATTTCTGCCTCACGAAACGATGATTGTTCAACACTCATAAAACACCTTCAAAGGTGGCCATTAAGATGTCACTGTTTTTATATATGATATATAATATGTTTATGTTTTACTTATGCTTCTGTATTTATCATTTATGGAATACTTTATGATTTTCATTATGGGTAAAACGCGATAATTTCATTTTAGGAAGTGCGGACTGCCGCCCCCTCAAAGTGATTTGAATCGTTAATGCCATATGTGGGATGTATAAAGGATGGAGTAAATGGTACTACACACTGTATTATACTGAAATTATATTATACATTTATATCATTATGATTTTGTTCCATTAAATATTAAATTGAAATGAAAGTAGCGTTCATGCGTACGTACGGCTTACCGTCTCCATGAACGGTGCATTTCATTTCTTACCTCTAAATGTTATGTAATATTATAAATGAATGTATATACTGGATATATAAGATATATATGACATCTAAATCATGAATATAATTCTGGATATAATGGATATTCTACCACATGAACAACTTGTAATTATAATAAGTTTATTGTTGACTCAAGTACCAAAGATCGACAAAACGACCGTTATTAACTTAAATAATTACATAATGTTCATAACATTGTAATAAGTGATATAAAAAGGATAATGAAATTGAAAATGGTTCTTAATAAGTTAGATATTAACTCTAGTTTATTATTCAGGAGGTTAAAGAACGGTTGAGTCAAGTCGGACACAAGGTAAGGGAACTTCTTAACCCAACTTCCATTCTTTGGGTTAATCTCCTACTTTCAAATTATGTCATTATTATGTCTTATTTTGTATTCTTTATGTGTACCTATAGTGAATAAACATAATATATCTATTTTATTTTAAAAATGATCTTTTTAAGGACTTCGTCTCAATCTCCTTTCATTGAGTCATATTTTGTTTTATACACAATTTTCTTTTATACGGTGTATAAATCCCTTTGACTTTTACGTTTATTCAAATGGAATCTTTTTATACGAAGCGTTTTACTAAACGACAAAAGGGAATGTTTTTCTTTCCGTACTTATGCGGCGACAATGACTTCTCCGCCGCCGTGACCATTATTTGAGATTCGGCATCCTCTACAAGCCATCATTTTTTTAATAAAAAATAAATACATAGTTTTAACTTTCTTTTATTTTGGTATTGAAAATGGTTTTGAAAGCATTTTTATTATTTCAATGTGTTGTATTTATATCTTGTGATTGAAATGTGGAAATGTTATGTTTCCTTTATGCATGTTTTATGTGATACGATTATGTTATGGTTTATGATATGTTTAAACCTATTCATATGAGGAATGCATTGGACTTAATAAGTGACGGGTGGAGCCCGCTATAGCTCCTCGATGCATCGGCAGGTCTCATGAGAAAAACTAGTGTCTTGGCACGAGGCCTTGACTAAATCTTATTTGTAGTCTTGGCACGAGGCCTTGGCTACGTTGTTATGATAGTCTGGCATTATGAATTCTATCATTATGAAAATGGTTATTGATATTGCATGTGATTATTCGACCAGTAGAATATCCATGTGAAGAAGTAAATGGCATTATCTCATTTTACTTTTGCCATATTATGTTGAAGTTCAAGTTTAAAAGGCTTTTGTTTTAGTTATACATTGCCTTAAATGTTAATGTTTATTTATGAAAGCTTCCGCTATATTGTTAACCTTACTGAGCATCTGAGCTCACCCCTTTCAATGTTTTAATATTTTTCCAGGATGTGAAAAGTATTTTATGAATGACCTACAGGGGTAGTCAGAAAGGGATATGATTGTGGACTATGAAGACCATGTTATTGTAGTTTGTTTAATTTTTGATGTAATGAAAGACTTATGAATGTATCTAGTGTTTCCAAGGCTACTAAACTAATCTGTCTTTCGAGACATGATCTTTTGTGATCATGCCAATGTTACGAAGTAATGCACCGGCTCTGGGTAGCTGGGGTCGGGGCGTTACAGTTGGTATTAGAGGCAGTTTAGTACTAACCTTGTCAGCTAGATTTAGATAAACTCTGATTAGAGCACGTAGACCTAAGATTAACTTTGAGGATTAGTATAGAAGAACTTCCTAGAATTTTGGTATTGTAGAGATGTTGTGAGTTTTCCAATCAATACATCCCTGTCTGGATACGAGCAGGTAGAGGTGGCTCTGGCACAGATGTACCTAGGGGTAAAACCCGAAAACACCGCTTTGAGCTAGACTCGAACGGGAACTGGTGCACGACAACAGGCCTTGCTGCACTCTTGGTTACGACACTCTCAGGGGATATGCTTTGGATAATTATAATTTTTTTATAAACCACTATGAAGGGTTATGAGTATATACTTTATCAAAGAAAACATTTCCTTTTATGATTATGGATTATATCCATAAATAGTTCAATTTATGTAAATTGTTTTACAAATATGGAATTATGTATTTTAATTCATAAACTAATTTAGTTTATGCCATTGTTTAGAAATGGAGCCTAGTGGAAGGAATGGAAACCGTATCAATGTACACACTCCGTGTAGGGATTTCCCTCCTGCTCAAGATAATTATTGTGGATCTGGAGATACAACTGGTGCTGATCAACTTATTACCATACTGGGACAACTCACTCAGGTTATGAATAATAACCTTACTCGTATGGAGCACCCTGATCCGCAATGTGGAGGATCAATGATAGACCGTTTCATGCGGCAACAACCACCAACCTTCAATGGGGGTACAAATCCTATAGTAGCTGAGCAATGGATAAATTCCTTAGAGAAAATATTTCATGCCTTGGGGAGTAGTGAAAGGGAGAAGGTTGTCATGGTAGTTTACCGCCTCACTGGAGATGCCGATCAGTGGTGGTCGCTGATTCAAAACACAAAGGAAGATGATGACGCATCGAATATGGAATGGAGGGAGTTCAAAGATCTTTTCTTAGAAAAATACTTTTCTCGTGACCATCGAGCAGATATGGAAAGGCAATTTCTGAGTTTGAGACAGAAGGAGGATGTGAATGTCGCAAAGTATGAGGCTAACTTTACAAGGTTAGCGAGGCATGCTGCCAATTATATACGTAACCCAAGGAGTAAGATTGACCGTTTCTTTGATGGGTTAAAACCATTTCTCCGTCGAGCTTTGGTATCACAATCCTTCTCATCATACGAAGATATTGTCTCGTGTGCTATCAAGACAGAAAAGGAATTCTCTAAGTCTTATGACAACAAAGTAAAGCAAGAGAAGAAGAGAACGGTGGAACAAGAGACAGATAAAGGGAAAAAGGGAAAGAAGGATTTTCCATTATGTGATAATTGTGGGAAGAATCACCCTGGTACTTGCCTAAAAGGAATGGGAGTTTGTTATAAATGTGGAGAAAAGGGTCACCAGGCTCGTGATTGCAAGGGAAGGAAAGAGGCTATCAAAGTTGAATGCTACAATTGTAGAGAAATGGGTCATTATGCAAATGAATGTCCTAAGCGTCAGGGAAACTTACCTCAGAAAAGGCCAAGGGATCAAGGACAATCTTATGCTGTTACTACAGTTGAAGAAGAATAACTAATGTATTGGTGCTTTTGGACACATGGATTATATTCTGGTTATTAGAATAATGTGATATATATATAAGGATTATACAGCAGTACTTGTTGATTTCAGTAAGGTTTTAATATGATGAAGGTAATTATATTTTTAGTATGTGACAATAAGAGAAACTTTACTTTGTTTGGGGAATCTGATAAATTGATTTTGGAATTAAGAGACCTTTTAGAGAAAGTCTTGACAGAGGTATTTTGGATAAATATAAAGGTTGGAGTGGATTAAGTTAATCTTTGGATAGTATTGTTTAAGGTTAAAAAATTTATGAAGATTATTTTTGGAATATTATGATACTATAGTTTTAGGAAAAGGACAACCTGCAGGGTGGGGCATAACCCGTCGCGTCGGACAAAGCTGCAGGAATCGAACCCACAACCATAGTGCGACAGGCCTTTATTTCTTACCACTAGCCTACAGGAAGTCCATGGTTATTACAAAATAATTTTACTAATCTAAATGGTATGTGTTAATATTTGGAACCTTATACAATTAGGATAAGTATAATATTTTTGAGTTCTATATCTTTTTGAGTGAAAGATGAGTTGAAGGTTGAAACTCTAATTGTCAAGCATAAATATATATATATATATCTATCTCTTATTCAATGAATAAATTAATTCTTAAACTTTAGTAAAGGGATATTAAAACAAAAAAAATGTGTTATCCTAATACCTTATGTCTTTTTGAACTGATGATATTTCAAATCAACATAGATTGAAGGCTTTGAGGCCCTCAATTTGACAGTTGATTGTGATTGATGACCTCAATCAATCCCTACAAATATTTACGTTTTTCCTCCAATTATATGTCTCTAATTGCGACCAATGTTCTCCTTATCGAGATCATAGTTTGGTGGTGACTTTCTTATTTCCATTTCCCCCTTATTAAGAATAAATTTTATTAACCTTATTTCCGATGTGGGTTTTTCACAAAGGTATTTTCTCTTTTCTACATTTTATTTTCAAAGAAAAAATTTCAAATTGCGAGGACGCAATTTATTGAAGGAGGGGAGAATGTAACACCCCAAGCTTCCACGGTACGTTTCACATCGAATAATGCAATAGCGTGTGTTGTACGCAACCTCGAGCTCTAACACACACCGCGACTAATAAAAGAAGCTGTTATGAATAGTTATAACCACTTTTTAAAATTATAGAAATTTTATATTTCAAAATGGACTTCATTTTTGGATTCGGAATATCGAAATTAGCCTATGTTGAATTTTTGGTATTTTTATGAAAACTTCTAATTTTTATGAATAGTGAAAAATACTTTAAAACAACTTTTTTAATCAAAATAATTTATTGTGATAAATTATAATATTTTGTTTTTTTAAGGTATAATTAGAATATATTTTTACCATTTTATCCAATGGTGGTCATTAGAATTAATTTAACATTGAAATTGGACATAAACAATTGCCAATCTTTTGATATAAATTGTTTCTTAAAAACACGCTATTTGTTGTAACAGCGGGAATTAATTATAAAATTAATTAATGCAACTTATATGTTTGGAATTTTGTAAAATAGACATCATTTTTGAATTTGGAATATCAATTATATCTTAGGGTGAAATTTTGGCATTGTTCTGAAAAACTTCAATTTTTGATGAATAGTGAAACCACTAAGTGGTAGTTAAATAACTGATTTTTTTGTTTAAATGAAATATTACCACTACTGTGATTTGATTTTAAAAAATCCGACATACATGGTTGTCATTATGAAGTAAAATGTGGTTCAATGAGATAAAAATAATTTTTTGGTGAATAGTAACTTTTAAGTTCTTAATCGCGATTAGAGGTAATTAGTGTAGTTTAAGGTACAAATAATGTTTTAATAATATGAGATGAGCATGACACTTGTCCTACTCCTATTGGATGTGGCCGACCAAGAAAACCCATGGGACAACTTGGGGACCCCATGGAGCCACTTTATTTGGAAAATGACATTAATATATATTTATTTAACGTTAAAATTAAATTGACACAAAGATGAGTTATTTTACTAAAACAGTTTTTATGTGGGGTTACACAAGTCCAAATTTTGACTATAAAGATTCATTAGAAATCTAAAAAGATTTCCTACATCATTGTATTTTTTTTATAATTTTTAGACATTAAATAAATTAAATTATTTATGACATCATTATGATGCAGCGATGACCTCATTATTTAACGATTTAAATAAAATGAGAAGATAATGCAAAATCCAAGGCTTACACTTGTCCAAAGCCTATTGGATGAGGCTATTTCGAAACCTTATCACCTTATCCTCGAATTATATAAGTGTGGGACCTTTATAATCCGAAAAGCATTGTGAAATAATGTATCATTTCAATCTTTCCAAAAGTTCCCCTCCTCTCCACTTATAAAAGGTGCCCACCTCTCCCACCTCATTTACACTTTCAAGCCATTTGGCTCGTCCAACCTCTGCCCAAATACTCTCCCAACTTAACCCTCTTACTCCTAGAAGCCTCACATTGGGCAGAACTCTTCCCAAGGAAGCCTTTGGCTCAAATCAAAAAGTGTTACCCGATTTTGAGGTAATGTCTTCTCTAATGTTGTTTTGTTTTATTTTTCTTCTCCAACCCCCTTAACTCTTTTTATTCATTTCTTTTGTAACAACACCAGTATCCTCAATATACTAGGATGTTTTTATAAGAAGGATTCGAGCTACACTTACACACACCTACATCTAATGGTTAAAGAACATACGGTTTCTGTGGATGGCGAATTTCTGCCTCACGAAACGATGATTGTTCAACACTCATAAAACACCTTCAAAGGTGGCCATTAAGATGTCACTATTTTTATATATGATATATAATATGTTTATGTTTTACTTATGCTTCTGTATTTATCATTTATGGCATACTTTATGATTTCATTATGGGTAAAACGCGATAATTGCATTTTAGGAAGTGCGGACTACCGCCCCCTCAAAGTGATTTAAATCGTTAATGCCAAATGTGGGATGTATAAAGGATGGAGTAAAGGGTACTATACACTGTATTATACTGAAATTATATTATAAATTTATATCATTATGATTTTGTTCCATTAAATATTAAATTGAAATGAAAGTAGCATTCATGCGTACGTACGGCTTACCGTCTCCATGAACTGTGCATTTCATTTCTTACCTCTAAATGTTACGTAATATTATAACTGAATGTATATACTGGATATATAAGATATATATGACATCTAAATCATGAATATAATTCTGGATATAATGGATATTCTACCACATGAACAACTTGTAATTATAAGAAGTTTATTGTTGACTCAAGTACCAAAGATCGACAAAACGACCGTTATTAACTTAAATAATTACATAATGTTCATAACATTGTAATAAGTGATATAAAAAGGATAATTAAATTGAAAATGGTTCTTAATAAGGTAGATATTAATTCTAGTTTATTATTCAGGAGGTTAAAGAACGGTTGAGTCAAGTCGGACACAAGGTAAGGGAAATTCTTAACCCAACTTCCATTCTTTGGGTTAATCTCCTACTTTCAAATTATGTCATGATTATGTCTTATTTTGTATTCTTTATGTGTACCTATAGTGAATACACATAATATATCTATTTTATTTTAAAAATGATCTTTTTAAGGACTTCGTCTCAATCTTCTTTCATTGAGGCATATTTGGTTTTATACACAATTTTCTTTTATATGGTGTATAAATCCCTTTGACTTTTACGTTTATTCAAAAGGAATATTTTTATACAAAGCGTTTTACTAAACGACAAAAGGGAATGTTTTTCTTTCCATACTTATGCGGCGACAACGACTTCTCCGCCGCTGTGACCATTATTTGAGATTCGGCTTCCTCTACAAGCCATCATTTTTTTAATAAAAAATAAATACAAGGTTTTAACTTTCTTTTATTTTCGTATTGAAAATGGTTTTGAAAGCATTTTTATTATATCAATGTGTTGTATTTATATCTTGTGATTGAAATGTGGAAATGTTATGTTTCCTTTATGCATGTTTTATGTGATACGATTATGTTATGGTTTATGATATGTTTAAACCTATTCATCTGAGGAATGCATTGGACTTAATAAGTGACGGGTGGAGCCCGCTATAGCTCCTCGATGAATCGGCAGGTCTCATGAGACAAACTAGTGTCTTGGCACGAGGCCTTGACAAAATCTTATTTGTAGTCTTGGCACGAGGCCTTGGCTACGTGGTTATGATAGTCTGGCATTATGCATTCCATCATTATGAAAATGGTTATTGATATTGCATGTGATTATTCGACCAGTAGAATATCCATGTGAAGAAGTAAATGGCATTATCTCATTTTACTTTTTCCATATTATGTTGAAGTTCAAGTTTAAAAGGATTTTGTTTTAGTTATACATTGCCTTAAATGTTAATGTTTATTTATGAAAGCTTCCGCTATATTGTTAACCTTACTGAGCATCTGAGCTCACCCCTTTCAATGTTTTAATATTTTTCCAGGATGTGAAGAAGTATTTTATGAATGACCTACAGGGGTAGTCAGAAAGGGATATGATTGTGGACTATGAAGACCATGTTATTGTAGTTTGTTTACTTTTTGAGGTAATGAAAGACTTATGAATGTATCTAGTGTTTCCAAGGCTACTAAACTAATCGGTCTTTCGAGACTTGATCTTTTGTGATCATGCCAATGTTACGAAGTAATGCACCGGCTCTGGGTAGCTGGGGTCGGGGCGTTACAACAGAACTAACTAAAAAATTATTATATATTATTTCTAAATATTTTAACAATTACTCAATAAATTATAGAGGCTCAGAATGAAAATAAATCCAATTTTAAGTATAAATATTCTAATATTCATTAAAAAGTCGATTAACTGCCTTTTGATGGAGAACCCTTTTTAAATATAATTTGTTTCAATTTTATATGTGATTTTTAACAAAATAAAATCCTTTTTTTAATCACGATATCAAATTTTACTTTGTGTAAAATTTTGTTATTTTTATGATAAAGTTCATTTTTAATGAATATTGAAAATGCTGTATTTTAATTCAAAACCTCCATTTAATATAATTTATTTATATGGTTAGATTAAATTTTTAATTGGGTATACGGTTTATTTAAAATATATTTTTACCATTTAATCGAATGGTGGACATTGGAATTAATATCACTTTGAAATTAGACATAAACAAGTGTCAATCTTTGGACAGATATTATTTCTTAAAAACATGCTATTTATCTTGACTGTGGGAATTATTTATAAAATAAATTAATGAAAATTATATGTTTTAAATTTTCTAAAATGGAAATCAATTTTGATTTTCTAATATCAAATTTACTTTAGATAAATTTTTGTAATTTTTCTGACAAATATTCATTTTTAATGAATAGTGAAAAATACTGCATTTTACTTCAAAAAAACTTTTTCATATAATTTAAATTTATAGTCAGATTGTCATTTTTATTGGTTTTAAATTTTAGTTGAATTTTATTTTTTATAACTTAATACAATGTTGTTCATTGGAAGTAATTTCACTTTTCAATTGGATGTAAAAACAAGTCAATCTTTTGATAAATTTTACTTCTTAAAACTAGTCTTCGGTTATGACAACAGGGAATTATTTTTAAATTAATTACTATAATTTTTGGGTATGGAATTGTGTAAAATGGATTCCATATTTTTAATCATATAGTCCAAATTATTTAATTAATACTCTTTTGTTTTTGGACATTATGAATAGTAACGACGGTAATTATCTTTATTTATAGTGATTAATTAGTAATCGGGTAGTTAAGGGTAATAATATAATATCATAATAATATAAAATGACCCCAAGATGTGTCCAAAACCTATTTTTGAGTCTTGGCCGACCATGAGAAGCTTTTTTACCATTCTTTAGGGCCCATGTAGTCACATGGGTGTGATAGTGACATTTATGACATTATTTTTGAAAAAAAGAGAAATATAAAAAGGGTTTGTATATACTAAGTAAAACAATTTTAATTTTTTTTACATAAATGATCTCTTAGACTACAAATAGTAATTGGAAAGATAAAATTAGTTCCTACATAATGGTATATTTTTAATTATTTTTAGACATTAAATAAATAAATTTATTTATGACACCATGATGATGCAGTGATTACCTCATTAATGAACGATTTAAATAAAATGAAAATATAAGTTAAAATATAAAATATACACTAGTTTAAAGCCTATTGAATCGGTGGATTTATATCCCTTATCAACTTAACCCTGTAAAATTTCATTTTGGGACCTTAAAAATTCAAAAATCATTTTATAATAAACATTTCAAGACTTTCCAAAAGTGACCCTCCTCCCTCTTATAAAAGGCGCTCACCTCTACGCCCTTCCCCACACACATCATGCCCTTGTCTCATATAACCTCTTATCATATTATCTCTCCACATACATCTATTACTATTAAAATCCTCACTTTGGGTAGAAGTCATTCCAAGGAATCTGTTGGCTCAAATAAAAAATAGTTACCCGATTTAGATGTAATGTCTTCTCATATGTTCTTTTGTTTTATTTTGCTTCTAAAACCCCTTAAACTAGTTTTATTCCTTTCTTTTGTAACAACACAAGTATCTTAAACATATTAAGAATTTTTTTATTAGAATTATTAGAGCTACACTTACACACACCTCCATTTAATGGGTGAATAACTTACTATTTCTGTGGACGGCGAACTATTGCCTCACGAAAAGATGATTGTTCAATTATCTCCTACCACCTCTCATTGAGGCCATTAAGATGTCACTGTATTTATATATGATATATATTATTTTTATTTTTTCCTTATGACTCTGTATTTTTCATTTATGTCATACCTTTATGGTTTCGAAAATGGGTAAACGCGATAATTTAATATTAGGAAGTGCGGACTACCGCCCCCTTAAAGTGATTTGAATTGTTAATGCCATATATGGGATGTATAAAAGATGGGGTACATGATATTATATATTATATTAGATTGGAATTATAATATACCTTTATATCATAATGTTTTCATCCCATTAAATGTGAAATAGAAATGAAAGTAGTGTTCATGCGTACGCACAGCCTACCGTCTCAATGAATGGTGCATTTCATTTCTTACCTTCAAATTTTATGAAATTTTATAAATAAATTTATATATATATATTGGATAAATATGATATATATGATATCTAAATCATGAATATCATTCTTTATATAATGGAAATTTTACTATATGAACAAGTTGTAAATATATGAATTTCACTTTTGACTCAAGTACCAAATATCGACAAAACGAACGTTATTAACTTAATTGATTAAATAATGCTTCCAACATGGTAATAATGATTTAAAAGAAATAATATACCTCAAAAAAGTATTTAAAAATTATAAATTAAATTATTTTTATCATTCATGAAGAAAAAGGATCATACGAGCGAGTCAAGTTTGACACTTGATAAGGGAATTCTTATCTCGCTTTTAATTCCGTGAGATTTCCATTGTTTTCCACTTATTTGTTCCATGTAGTGTATTGTGTACTGATATTTCATATATATGATCATGATTATATTTATATTCATGGTATTATGTGATTAATGTTTTGTTTATTATCATTAGGTCATACGGCTTGATTGATTACAATGAGGTTAGGGGTTTTTATCTCACTTTTTATTCATGTGAGATTCATGCTACAATTTCCACTATTTGGTTTTGTGTGGTGTATGTACTACCCATGATTTTATTCTTTGTGTAATATACATTAATTTATGGTTATATACATCTTAATTTTATGACCCTTAATTGATGGGGTGTATGTTTCAAATGTTGCCCAAATCGGAAAGGGATCCTTTCACCCTCCTCTTTTTAAAAGACTTATTTTTTAGGTCTTTTAATTTACATATTCTTATTTTGGGATATGTTCTTATATTTCCATATTTCAATATATTTTATTTCCATGTTATTTGATACCATTTTTATCTCTCATCACCTCATTTTATGAATTTTAAAGTGACGGCGTTAGGCTACCAAATTTCTGTAAGGTAACTTCTTAACCCAATTTCAATTATTTGGGTTAAACCTCTACTTCTTGATTATGTCGTGATATTAATATGTGTGGAATACCTCTGATTGTTCTACAAATAATATCCACTTATATTGAGTATATTTATATTTTTCAAACATAATTATTGAATTGATTTATCCTTAATCTAACGATACCGTCTTTGTACGGGACATCGTCTCAATCTCCTTTTGTCTAAGGCATCTTTTTATTTCTAAATGACTTTATTTTATACGGTGTATAAAACCCTATTATCATTTCATTTCATTCAAAATGAATCTTTTTAAATTAATCCTTTCACTAAATGACAAAATGAACATTTTTTGGTCTTACGTATGTGGTGACAATGACTACTCCGCCGCCGTGACCATTATTTAAGTTTCAACTTCCTCTACAAGAAATATATTTTTTTCTAAGAAAAATAAATACCATGTATTAATTTTATTTTATTTTTGTATTGAAAATGGTTTTCATAATGTCTTCAATATATCAATGTGTTGTAATTATATCTTGTGATTGAAATATTGAAATGTAATGTTTCCATTATGCATGTTTTATGTGATACGATTAGGTTATGGTTCATGGGAATTGATTATGAAGTCGGGTGGTTCCATGATAAACTAAGGGCGGGTGAGCCCGAGATAGCTCTCCAATGCATTGGGTAATGTGAAGGAGTTAAACACTAATTTTTCTCTGAAGAGATTTATGTAATATACTTTGATTGGTATTCCAAATGTAACAATGAGGGTTACTCCCTACGTAAGAATGTTATGAATGCCTCAAGTTACCTTTATCTCTTATGATTTTTATGAGTTATTCATAAATCATATTATTTCATGTGTTATGATAAAGTGATTATGTTTTATGAGTAAAGTATGATTTCATTTATTCTTATGTATACATGGATTAATGATTTATTTCCATATTTTTATATTCCTTACTGAGCTTTTTATGGTCAGCCCATGTTTTTGAAATGTTTTCCACAGGACTTAAAGATGAATATGGTCAACGATGGGATCCAGGAAAGACATGCTATCTAAAACATGGAACATGTAAATTTTCTTTTATATGATTTTCTATTTAATAAAAAAATGGAAACAGAGTAAAAGTGTCTACATTAAAATCTTTTGAAATGTTATTATTATGTCCTAATTCTAAAAAAATCTAATCGTGAGAAGATCCTCAATGTGAAGTATTCATATATTTCAAAATAATGTAATGTTTCAAGGTCGAGTCCTTATAGTTGGTATCAAATGTCGGTTTAGATAACATTAGAGGATAGTGTATTCTTTAAGCACAAGTGACATTACCATAATGGTTAGGATTTTAGAAAGAGTCATAGTTATTTTTAAAAAGTTATTGAGTTTAAGATAACATGAAAAGGTATATCTTGGTATTTACCCTCCTCATATGATATTATATGATGATTTTAATACTATACTCACAGTGACCAATTTGGTTATAGTAAATGGTTGGATCTAGCAGGATCCAAGGAAAAAGTGGATGTGAAGAAAAATGTGACGGTTTTCCAAACGAGCAACTGAATGATATGGGAGATATAATGAGAACTTTTGTGGGTATTCTCAACAATCTATCTAGAGTCATGATTGACCACCTGAACCTTAGTGTTTTTTATAAGGCATCATATATTCTAGAAACCAATCCCTATAGATGTTCAGGTAATAATCATAAAGGTAAGAAGTTTCAAAAACCTACGTGTCAAAGATGTGGAAAGAAACACATAGGAAAATGTTTCAAAGAGATAGAATGATTCTATAGATGTGGAAATAAATATCATAAAGCCAAAACCTGCCCTGGAAATGGAAGCATCTAGTTTACTCTAGGAAAGGTAAAGAAGATCGTTCTGAAGGATCATTTGAATGTTTTCAATGTGGGGTGCATAGTCATTATGCAAGAACATGTCCTAAGAAGATGTTTCGGAACTGGGATCACCAAGATTTTACAAAATATTCATTTACCAATATCTAATTCCATTCCGATTGAGGATGAAGAAACTGAAAATGAACAATGGAAGGTATAGATTATTTCTTAACAAATTTTTTCCAATTATTGAATCATAGGATATGATTCATGATTTTGTTTGAAAGAAAAAGGTATTTCAGAATAAGTTTGAAATGAATGGTTAATGGATCTCTAAGAATTTTGAATGAGTATGAAGTCAACATATAAGGGATTCAAGGGTTATGGTAGAATTATGGATGGTGTAATTATTATAATTATGAAGGCTCTTTTGATGATGGGATTACCTTATAAGACATTTTATAGTATATGTAACACTGATGTTTGATATATGAAAATTTTATTCATGGAATAATTCTCTTTTTTTTAAATAGTTATAATGAACCATTTGTGTTTATATGATCCTTGAATTTGAGGCAATTTCCAGTTAATACATTTTGGGATGCAAAACGAATGTTATTAGATAATATTTGTGGATAAAATATGTTATGGTTATTTTTGATAAATTTATCTCTTTTTAGGTAATGTTATAAAATTATATAGTTTTTTAAAAGAGACAACATGAAGACGGTGTTGCAACCTGTCACGTCAGACGAAGCTGCGGGAATCGAACCCAAAACCAAAGTGTGACTGGTATTTATCACCTACCACTGGACTACGTGATGTCCTTGGTTATTATGACTAATTATTTTTAGTTATATGATCTTATGAATCAATAATAAGTTTATTTTAGGTTATCTCTGGAAATGACTAACCTATCAATGAGGATATGTGATTAGGTTAAATACTTTTCAATATGAGACTTTAATAGTAACAAAAGTTATTTGAAGATAAATGATAAGATATATCTTTGAAGAGTATGTGATTAAATCCCTCAGGGATTTGGGTTTAAATCATAGTTTGTATTTATTTGATTAATTTTATGGATATCTGTTTATTGAATTGTCTTTTATGAACTTTCGGTTGTGTTGGAAAAATATTAGAGATTAAGAGTAGTTTCTCTTTTTTTGATAGATTATCCTTTTGAGGGGTTATACGATATAGTACTAAGCATTTTAGTATTGGTTAAGGTATAAAGACTTGGGAATAGTATATTTCATATTTTAGTGATTATGTGATTCTCTCGATGTAGATTTTAGCACTCTAAATGCGAACAAGTCATCCTGAATACTCATCATTTGGATATAATATGATTTTGTGATAGAAATATAGTAAAAAATGAAATCCTACTTGAAAAGTTTGTATGTTTACTTATGTTTTAGTAAAACTCATAAATTTATTCCTTAATGAAAGGATTCATAAAACAAAAAAGTATTCTGTTAACTTTTCTTATTGGGGAATCAAATACTGTTTAACTCATCACAAGTTTTTTATTTTCTGGAGGATAGCTTTCTCTTTAAATGTTTTTTATCAAACTCCATCAGAGATCGATGGTTTTTTTCTCCTCCATATCCATGTCTTCATGGAATCCAAGAATGGGTTATTTCATGTGACCATTGTAATTATTTTTCATTCTTTTAAAGTCATAATTATATTTACTCCTTTTCTGATGTGGGGCATTCAATAAATCTTCAAGGACCAATTTTAAAATTATGATGACGCAATTACTAAAAAGTGGGAAGGATGTAACATCCGAGGTAAATAATGAATACGAAATGTTCATATATATTAATATTTGTGAATAAAATGATAATATTACTTTAAAGGGGATGTTATGTTCGATGTCATACCCAATACACAACAATGATTTTCTTTGAAATCATACATTGCACACTAATAATATAATAATATTATTTTCAAATCATAGTTAACTCCTAACCATTTTAATGGTGAGAATTAAGAGAACTAACTACAAAATCATTTTATATTATTGATAAATATTTTAACAATTATCCAATAAATGATGGAGGCTTAAATTGTTAATGAATCCAATTTTAAACAGAAATATACTAATATTCATTAAAAGGTCAATTAACTACCTTTGATGGTTATCCCTTTTTAAATATACCTTTTTTCAAATTTATATTTAATAATTGACAAAATAAAATCCGTCTATAGAATCAGGACATCAAAATTTACTTTGTGTAAATTTTTGTTATTTTTCCGATAAAGATCATTTTTTATGAATACTGAAAATGCCGAATTTTTATTCAAAACCTCATTTTAAATTAATTTATTTATATTTTTAGTTTATCTTTTTTATTTGGTTTAAATATTAGTTAAAATATATTTTTACCATTAAATCCAATGGTGGTCATTGTAATTAATTTCACTTTGAAATTGGACATAAACAAGTGTCAATGCTTCGATTGATATTGTTTCTTAAAAACACAATCTTTTTCTTAACAGTGAGATTTATTTATCATATTAATTAATGAAACTTCTAGTTTTTTAATTGGGTAAAATTGAAATAATTTTTTAATTTGAAATATCAAATTTACATTGGATAAATTTTTGTTATTTTTCAGAAAAAGTTTCATTTTTAATGAATAGGGAAAAATACTTTATTTTACTTCAAAACTCCTTTTTTTATCTAATATAATTATATAGTTATATTTTCCTCATAATTGGATTTTATTTATAATTTATTTATATTTTTATCACTTAATACAATTTTGTTCGTTAGATGTAATTTTACTTTTAAATTGGATGTATGAACAAGTCAATCTTTTGATAAATTTTACTTCTTAAAAACCCCTCTTTGGTTGTGATAACGGAGATTTTTATTAAATTAATTACTGAGATTTCTATGTCTGGAATTTAGTAAAATGGATTCCATATTTGGAATCATAAGGTCCAAATTATGTAATTAAGACTCATTTGTTTTTTGACATTATGAATAGTAACGACGATAATTATCTTTAATTATCGTGATTAATTAGTAATCGGGTAGTAAAGGGTAACAAAATAATAACATAATAATATTAAATGACCCCAAAATGTGTCCAAATATTCTTTTTTGAGTCATGGACGGCCATTAGAAGCTTTTTTACAAAACATGAGGGCCCATGGAGTCACATGGGTGTGATAAGGACATTTATGACTTTTTTTAAAAAAAGAAGATAAATATAACAAAGGTTTTTATATCCTAAGTAAATTAATTTTAGTTATTTTTACATAAATTATCTCTTAGAACACAAATATTATTTTTAAAGGTAACACGATTTCATACATCATGGTATTTTTTTAATTTTTAGACATTAAATAAAAAAAATTATTTTTGACTCCGTGATGATGCAATGATTACCTCATTAATGAACGATTTAAATAAAATAAAAAGATAATGTAAAATCTAAGACATAACCTTGTCTAAAACCTATTGGATGGGTGGATTTCGAACCCTCATCACCTTATCATAGAAATATATCATTTTGGGACCTTTAAATTTAGAAAACAATTTTTTAATAAAGTAACATTTCATGACTTTCCAAAAGTGACCCTCCTCCCTCTTATAAAAGGCCCCCACCTATACCCCCTTACACACACCTCTCAACCTCTTGTATCATCTAAACTATGCTCTTATTATCTCTCCACATCCCTCTATTACTCATAGAAGCCTCACATTAGGCAGCAATCTTTCCAAGTACGCCTTGGGCTCAAATCAAAAAGAGTAACCAGATTTAGAGGTAATGTCTTCCCTTATGTACTTTTGTTTTATTTTGCTTCTCCAACCAATAAAATATTATTATTCCTTACGTTTGTAACAACACCATTATCATAAATATATTCATATTTCTTTATGATATGTATTATAGCTAAACATAGACACACCTCCATATATTGGGTGAAGAACATACTGTATATGAGGATGGCGACCTACTGCCTCACGAAATGATGATTACTCAATTATCTCCTACCACCTATCATGGTGTCCATTAAGATGTAATTGAATTTATATATGATATATATTATGTTTATGTTTTCATTAGGATTCTTTATTTTTCATTTATTCAATACCTTTATGGTTTCCATAATCTGTAAATGCGATAATTACATTCTAGAAAGTGCGGACTACCGCCCCCTCAAAGTGATTTGAATCGTTAATGCCATATGTGGGATGTATAAAGGATGAATTTAATGATATTATATATTATATTATAATTAAATTATAATATACCTTTATAACATAATGTTTTCATTCCATTAAATGTGAAATAGAAATGAAATAATCCTTCATGTCTAAGTACAACTTATCGTCTCCACGAACAGTGTGTTTCATTTCGTAACTTCAAATATTGTTTACTGGTATAAATAAAAAAATATACTAGATATATATTATATATTATATATTAACATCATTAATATCATTCTAGAGATAATTTATAATTTACTACATGATCTACTTGTAAATATAAGAAGTTCACTTTTAACTCAAATACCAAATATCGACAAAAGACCGTTATTAACTTAAATGATTACATAATGTTTATAACACGGTAATAAGATATATAAAAGAAATAATAAACATGAAAATGGTTATTAATTAAGTAGAAACAAACATAATTTTATCATTCAGGAAAAACAAGGAACATATGAGTGAGTCAAGTGGGACACGTGGTAAGGGGATTTCTTATCTCACATTTAATTCTATCAAATTTCCATTCTTCACCACATATTTGTTTCATGTGGTGTATTGTGTTCTGAAATTTCATATATATTATCATGATTCTATTTATATTCGTGTTATTATGTGATTAATTTGTTTCTTACTATATTTTGGTCATACGACTTGATTGATTACAATGAGGTAAGGGGTTTTTATCTCACTTTTTATTCCCGTTAGATTCATGCTACATATGATACTATTTACTTTTATTTGGTGTATGTACTGACCATGATTTTATTGTTTGTGTAATATAGTTTAATTTATGGGTATTAACATATTCATTTAATGACACTTCTTTCATGGGGTGTACGTTTCGAATGTTACCCAAATGGGTAAGGGAACCTTTCACACTCCTCTTTTTAAAAGACATTTTTTGTTAGGTCGTTTAATTTGCATCATCTTATGTTGGAATATGTTCTTATATATCCTTATTGCTGTAAATTTTATTTACAAGTGATGATATACCATTTTTATCTCTCATCAACTCATTTTATTAATTTTAAATTGACGTCGTTACGCTGTCGAATTTCTGTAAGGGAACTTTTTAACCCAATTTCAATTCATTGGGTTAAACCTATACTTCTTGATTATGTCATGATATGAATATGTGTGGATGACATCTGACTATCTTAAACTTAATATCAACTTATATTGAGTGTATTTATATTTTTCATATATAATTTTGTAATTGATTTATCCTTAATCTTGGGATATCGTCTTTATACGGGACATCGTCTCAATCTATCTTCTTTAAGGCATAATTTTATTTCTACACGAAATTATTTTATATTTTGAATAAAACCCTTTTGAATTTTAATTTCTTTCAAAAGAAATATTTTTACACAAAGTGTTTTACTAAATGACAAAAAGAATTTTTTTTTGTCTTACGTAAGTTGTGACGATGACTTCTCTGCGACCGTGACCATTATTTGAGTTTCGGCTTCCTCTAGATGCCATAGATTGGTTTTTAAAGAAAAATAAATACCATGTTTTAGTTTTATTTTATTTTGGTATTGAATATTGTTTTGATAATGTTTTGATTATATTAATATGTTGTATTGATATCTTGTGATTGAAATGTGGAAATGTTATATTTTTTATGCATGTTATATGTGATATGATTATGTTATGGTTCTTGGACATTGTTTATGATGTCGGGTGGTTCCGTGATAAACTAATGGCAGGTGAGCCTGAGATAGCTCTCCAATTTATTGGGTAATGTGAATGAGTTAAACTCTAAGGTTTCTCTGAAGAGATTTAGGGAATATACTGTGATGGGTATTCCAAAGGTAACCATGGGGGTTACTCCTTATATAAGAATTTTATGAATGCCTCAAGTTACCTTTATGTCTTATGATTTATATGTGTTATTCATAAATCTTATGATTTCATAATGTTTTTTAAAGTGCTTATTTTTATGAGTAAATTATTATTTCATTTATTCTTTATGTATACATGGACTAAGGTTTTATTTCCGTATTTTTAAATCCCTTACTGAGCTTCTTATGCCCATCCAATGTTTTTGAAATCTTTTCCTTAGGAATTAAAGATGAATAAGATCAAGGATGAGATCAAGGAAATATATTCTATTTAAAACATATAACTAGTCATGTTTTGTTTTTAAGAGTTTTTATTTTATGAAAAAATGGAAACTTAGTAGAAGTATATAATTTATAATCTTTTGAGATGTAATAGATATGTCTTAATTCTATAAAAATCTAAACCTGAAAAGATCACCAATGTGAAATATTCATTTAATTTATGATACTTTAATGTATTAAGGTCGGGTACTTATAGAATTAGATGAGGTAAAACTCCCTCAATTTCTTTGATAGTGGTGGTATTAGACAACTTTCATTGATTTTTCCCCAGAATAAAGTCTTAGAATATTGAGAAGAGTTCGATGAAAAGCCTTAATTGAAGAATTGGGAAAAATGATGAAGAATAAAATTATTCCAATAGAGATTAGAATTTTTTTACTGGAAACTTTATAATTATATTTTGTAATCATGTTGAATTGTATTCAAATGAATAAAATTTATCCAAAGATGAATGTTTAAAAAATTTAGAACCTTAATTAAAAATAATGAGAAAAAAAGATTTATCAGATATGGAAGAATGTTTTGAAGAATCATATAGATAGCTTCAGATCAGAACAAAACATGTTTTATAACATGAGAAAAAAACATTCAAGAATGAAATTAGAGTAATGAAGAATGATCGTGAAGGATTTTTTTATGGAATGAAACATTTCATCAAGCATAAGGATGATTTCATTTAGACGGTTTTATGTTATATACATAGAATTATTGTATATGGAAATATGATTGATGATATCAAATGAACCTAGAATCTAATTAAGAATCGGTTAACCAGATTCAATATAAAATTTTGAGTCTATATGTACCTTGAGAAAGATGAAAGAAACATCAGTAAACATTTAGTAGTAAAAGATGAGACTTCTAAAGCTGATGAGAAGGATAAATATGCGAATCAAGTGACATCTTCTTTTACTAAAAATATGTTTTCATCTAATTGATTCAAAATTTTAGGTTCAAGAAAATGTATTAGGAACGATTTGGTAGATAAAAAAAGTGAGAAATCTATAAATTCAACCAAAGTAGAAAAAACACTGAAAAGAAATGATGGTACACATCCTGATCATGTTAGATCTAAAATAAGATAAAACCCTCAATTATGTGTATATAGAAAAACATATTTACGGAATAGAAAGTCTAGATTTGATTTTTATTTTTAGTTTTGTGGAATAAATGGGATCAATGATTTTAATTTTAGCCCCGACTTTTATTTCCCTGAATGTTTAAAAAAATGGAAGAAATAGTTAATGAATAAAGATTAACTTTCAGATCTTATAGGATGTTGAAAAGGTAAATTTCCATGATATTAGAGATATTAAAAACCAAGAATAAAATTGAATGCCAGGAAATTTTTTTTGGTAGATGTGATCAGTTTGGTCCTCTTAAAGAATGATTTACGACACTCATTCTATAACATGTTTTTTAAGATATAAAAGAAAAGATAGATGAAAATAAGGAGGATGAGGATATAATTATTATTGTTGAGACAAATTTGAATGAATATAAGAAGAAAAAACCCAAGATACTAGATATTGGTTGTTATTCACATATGAAAAATGATACAAAAATCATGAAACATATTGAAATTCATGTTGAGGGAACATTTAATTTTGGAAACGATGGTTCTTTGAAAATCATAGGAATTGGAACGAAAATGATTGATGTAGTGAAATTGCAATATAAATATGATTTACATATTTATGGGATAAAATATAACATAACTAGTGTATGTAAACTTTTTGATGATGCAAATTATGTGATATCTAGAAATGTTTCTTGTATCATTAAAAGTATGAAATATAGAAAAGTGATTACAAATGGAGAAATAACAAGGGGGAATCGATTTTAAATCCTAGAAATCAATAACTTGTGTTACATGAGTTTTGAAGATGAACACATGTTATGGAAGAAAATAAATGGCCACTATGGGCCGAAAGACATGATTAAAATTTCTAATGATTACGATGTACAAAAGTTTTCAGAATCGAAAAAAGTGATGATGATGTATGTATTACTTTACCTAAAATAATGATGACAAATAAAGTAATAAAAAATTTGATATTCTATCTACCAGAATAATTATGCTTATTCAATATGATTTTTATAGATGGATGATACATCAATATAAAAAATGAAAATTACTCTTTATCACTTTTGTTGATTGTTTCACATGAATTTCCAAAACCATGTTCTTGATGTACAAGTCAGAGGATATTTGAATGGTATAAATCATTAGAAAACTTATTCAGAAATAATTGGGGGTTTCCATGAAAAAGATCACAATATATAATTGTCTTGAATTCTAAAATAATTCATTTGAAGACTATCTACGAAAATCGGGAATTAAGGATCATTACAGTAATCCTTATACTCCACAACAAAATGTAATAGTAAAAATAATAAATAAATGTTTTGTAGAAATGGGATGTAATATGTTATCTTAATACAATCATTAAAAATTCTTTTGGAGAGAAAATGATACTACTATAGTACTTTGTCAAATTATATGCTTTTTGAGAACAAAAACTAACCTAAATCCTAAATAAATATAGTATAATAAAAAACATTCAATTAAATAAATCAATGTTTTAAGATGTTCATGTTTTCTCAATGGTCAAAAATCAATATTCAGGAATGTTTTATGAGAAGTTTGATGAATGAACAATAATGGGTTATTCACCAAATGGGAGAAGTTATAAATGTTGGAAAAAACTATTACTGTTGTTGGTGGACTCAAATGATCTAAATTTAATTAAAAATAAAATATTCTTAACATATATTATTGAGAATACCGAGGAGGTTAAATTGGATATTTACAACAATAGTAAAAGTAATTCCAAACATTATTTCCAAGATTCAAAAGAATAATTTAATGAAGAAATTCTAACTTGGAAGAAAACATTGAAATTTACAAACCTACAAAAAATATTGAATTAGGAAACATTATAGGAAATTAGAAGGATTCAGATAACACTAGAAAGAAGTTGAGATTATATAATCAGACATCCCTTATATCAAATGTTGAACCCATAAACACTTTTAGAGGCCTTTAAGCATAAAGAAATGGTGGATTATATGAATTAATTTTTGTATCATATTGAAAATAAATAATAACTAGAACTCATTCAATGGTTATTAGATAAAAAGGTTATCAGAAACAATTGGTTTTATAGAAACATATTGAACGATCATGGTGAAGTTTCAAGAATCAAAGGATAACTTGTTAGTAAAGGATATGAACAGGTTGACGACATCAATATTAATGAAACCTTTTCTCCCATTTTATGTCTAAAAACTATTCAAATGTTTATCATTTTGGATTATCATCTTAATTAAAAAAATTATCAAATGGATATAAATTCCGATTTCTTATGTGGTTGGACTGAGGAATATGTTTACAGTGAGAAACCATGTGGGTTTCTTCTTGATGAGGATGAAAACAAAGTCTTTAAATTAAAGAAATATTTTTATGGGCTGAAAAAAACTCGATGTTCATTGTTTTAAAATCATGAAATGTTTGTGATAATGATGAACTTCTCAAAAGGAAAAGATTATAACAAATAGTATATGAAAGATGTTAACTCTAGAACATTAATCATAATTGTTTATGTGGAAGTTATAATTTTTTCTAGGGATGAATCAAAATTATTAAGAAATGTTATTGGATGAAATGAAAAAGAATTTAGAAATTTAAATGTTAGTATAATTAACTTTAATCCTTGGATTAAATGATCAACGAGAAAAAAATTATATTTTCAAATCTCATGAAACATTTTTAAATGAATTGTTAATGAATTTTGGGGTGGCTACATCCAAAGAATTTTCAAGTCTTTTCAAGTGAGAACAAATATTAGTAATGTTGAATCCATAATATGTGTGAATCATAAATAATTTTATAATATTATAGAAATCCTTATTTACATTAAAACATTAGGTACTGATATTTTTTATTCTGTGAATTTATGTTCTAGATATGAACGTAATCATAAAGAATCACATATGTTGGATGCAACAAAGATTCTCATATATGTCAAATTAATAACTTCACATGGGTTGTTATACAAAGAAATAATGAGATAGTGTTTCTTGGTTATACAGATGATGATTGGGTTAAAGATTATGATGATAGAATGTTTACTTCAAGAGGAAAATTTTTAATGGGTGAATTTTCTGTGATTTGGCATAGTATGAAATGATGTTCAATAACATTTAGCACAAATGAGTACAAATATGTTGCATCTAATCGGTCATGTAATCAAATGATTTGGATGAATGTTCTGTTGAATGATTTGAAATAAAATATTCAAAACCATTAAGGATACATTGTGATAATTAGAGTGAAATTAATTATTACATGAATCTTTTCAATCATTAATGATCCATAGACATTTATATAATGTTTTATATTATAAAATAAAATGTTGATGTTGGAGATGATGATGTTTTGATGGAATACATTTCAATAAATTAAAAATTCCTTATATCATTACAAAAGCAGTATCAGAGGACATGTTTGATGAATTAAGGTTGTAACTTCATGAATATATTCCTTCCATATCCACTTAATCCTCATAAGGATGTACCCCAACCATGTTTTGGATTATATTGACCATGGGGGTGCGTAAGTAAAAACATTTTACATTGTATTATTTTTTACATATCATTATCTTATAAATAAGAATACATGGTTATCATATAATGGTGGGGATAAAAAATTTGATAGAAGATAAGATTAAATTGAGAAAAAAATAAATGTCAGAAAGGAAAAGTTTAGAATGAGAAAAAAAGGAAAATGAGTGGGGGTTATCATTACATGGATACAATATTTTCTGACCACAGATATATGAAATTCCATAAAAAATTACTTTACAGAGTAGTTTGGTGTAATGATACTCTCTTTTGATAAGGGATATGTTTTGATAACATTTCAAAAAAATCATTTGTTGGAAAAAGATGAGATATGACAACACAGAGAGATTGAAATGTTTTTATGGGGGTTATTAATAAATCCAATGTTTTGTGATTAATGTACCATTATAATAAATTGTTTTATAATTGTTTCTATAATTTTTGAAAACTCCCAATTTTGAATTAGAATGTTTTTATCAATTAAATGTGTTGTTTCTAAAGTTGTTTTTTTGAAAAAGAGTTTTGTTGGAGGATGTTGATGAAGATTAAGAATTCAGAAGATAGAAATGTTTTCAAAATTTGAAAACAAAACCAATAAATGATTTTATAATAAAAAAGTTCTCACAAATCCTGAATAAATTCATGATAATATCTGTCATTGAAATGGTGTTCAGGCTTGAATAATTAAGAATCATAAAAAGGATTCATAAATTTGGATTCATGATTCTTTGAAAATCATAACCAGATTTTTGGGAGAATCAGAACAATGATTTCTTATCAAATTTGAACCTTGTTTTGGAGTAAAGTAGAACCACGTTTTTTAGAAAATCAGAACCATGTTTCAGAGAAAATCATATCTAGTTTTTTCAATCTTATTAGAACCCTAATTCTGAGAAAATTTGATCTTGTTTTATGAGTAAGTTGGAACCTGAATTCTGAGAAAATTGAACCATTTTTTGATAAAGTCAAAATTGGTTTATTGGAAAAAATCAAAACAATATTAATAGAAAATTTGAAATAGGTTTATGAGAAAATAGGAACCAGGATTTTACGAAAATTTTATCCATTTTTAAGAAGAAAATTATAAACAATATTATGAGAAAATTAGAATGAATTTTCTATTTAAATAAGTACCCTATTTTTGAGAAACTCATTATAATTTTTCTTAAGAATATTGGAACAAAGATTTTGAGAAAATCAGAACCAATTTTCTGAGAATATTGGAACAATTATTCTAAGAAAATATGAACCTCATTTCTAAGAAAAGTATCACCATATTTTGGATAAATAAAAATCAAATTTTATGATAATTAGAACAACATTCCTGAGGCAATTTAGAACCATGATTTTGAGAAAATTGTAACTGTTTTACTAAGAAAATATAAAAAAATATTCTGCGAAAATCATAAATGTTTTTTTGTGAAAATTGGATCCATGTTTCTGAGCATATAAGAACCAATTTTTTTTTGGAAAATCAGAACCAAGATCTAGAATTATCATACATAGAAAATCAGATTTAGAATTAAATAATATCATACTAGGGAAGATAAGAAGTGTTGATGAATTCAAACATAAATTTCAATTTTACATAAATCAGAAATAAATTTAATGGTTTTTGGAGATGTCAAATATTGAATATTAAATGCAAATGATTTTTATAGAATATAATATTTGCATATGCTTGAATTTTTTCATACTCCCCACTTATTGATTTTTATGTTTTGTATAGTTATGTTCCAAAAAAATTTGTTGATTTGTATCTTTTACATATGCGTAAAAGGAAATTGCTAAAGAATTTAATGTGAAAAGTGCCCACATGATTAAAGAAGATTTTTATTTTTTATTTTTTGAAATGATGAAAATTGGAATCATCATTATCGTAATGAGAAGATCAGACTCATCCAAATCAGACTGAGGATTGAGAATGATCATATTATGGATCGGATTCAACAACATTTTAATTACTTTTTTGGCACAATGTTTTTATAATAAAACATTATATAATAATGAGAGTTAGTATAATCATTCTTATTAGGAGATATAAGGTGTCTTATATAAGTGTTCAAAAATTTTATTCACTTATTCATAATAATAGATTTTTATAGACCCATGGGATTGGAAATGGAAAAGACAAAGGTTCTCATAAAGAGGCATAACCTTTTAAATCTTTTGTAATTTTCATTATTTCCTACCATTGAATTCATATGTATTTAATAATGGATTATAATAATATAAATATTAACAGGATTCACGGGTTATGTTTCAAAATGTATTGAAACATAAAAAATGTGGACAACCACTTCAACCCCACTTTCTCAGTTGTAATTCGATCCATGAAATTTTTGTTTCCTTCTCAATTATTCTCAATAATCACACATAGTGTAAGAAAAAAACCCGAATTCTAAACCAATTTTATTTGAACTCTATAATATGTTTTATGATAGTATAATCCATCTAAATTCATGCATTTTATTCTGAAAAACATATTGTTTCACCTATAGCTTTACTAAAAATATTATTCCCTTTTTGGTTTTAAATAATCAAGGATATTTCCCCTAGATAGAACTAAAATGTTTTAAATATATACTTCCTTAAATAATTTTATAAATAATATAACTCAATTTTTACATCACATATCTTGATACATTCACATTCTACATTTTTATTTACTTTTAATGGTCTAATTATTTTCGATCCTAAACACTTTTCTGATATGCCGATTAGTTATGTTTTATGAAATGATTATGATACCCATTTCATTATATGGGTACCCTTATGTTTATGTAGAAATGATTTTATCTGATTAATTGCATGTAAAAAATATTTATGAGCATGATTTTATGGGTTTTCTAAGATATAACTCCAATGCATTGGGTAATGTTACATCTCAAGACACATTATGTGAAAACAGTCTTGGCAGTTATCCTTTAATCCTACTCCATTATGTAAAATGAGCCTTGAATCATGCTATAGACCGATTTTATGTTTCATACACATTTCTATGATTCCATTTTTATATGGTCCCATTTTTTATATGTTATGATTCCATTCTTTCATTCATGTTCTATGCCATTTTATATCATTATATGATTTCTTCTAACCTGTGGGCTTAGATATTTTTGTCTGATTATTCCCTTACATGGACTTCTAGATCATCCCTGTGTTTATAATATCCCCATGTTTTCTTATGAAGGTGTTAGAGAACAATGGTAGTTATGAACTCAATGTATATATAAAATAAACTTTGTTTTTTTAATATATAATCATTATCTAATCTTCCAATATACTTACTTTAGAATCATAGGATTGTTATATGATGTTTAAATATGACTAAATTCATTCATTAATTTTTGTAAAAGGATTTGGATGATATGGCTAGTATCAGAGGATGGTCTAGTTATTTTTGAAGATTAGTAATAGAGCACGTTAGTAATAAAATAATGGTTATGTATGAATGTAAGAATACATTCCTATATTTTTTAGTATAGAATATGTGGTTTATCATGAAAATAAATCCATGTACAGATACTATAAGTGTACACAGTTCTAAATAGACGTACCGAGAATTAACAACACTAAAAAAGGTGTTCTCAGCTTGACACAGGGTAACATATTACATGAAAACCGGTATTACTATGCACATGGTTTGACACTCATGTGGTATATTCTTTAGTAAATTCATAAGGTCATTATAAAACATTATTAGAGAAATAGTACAATTATCAAAAGAAAATGTTTTAGGATAAAATCATGTATATCCAGTAATTAATACAAGGGAACAGAAGTTATGATTTACTTTTCCTTAACAAGTTTATCCCTTTATGTTCAAACATTCCATTTATGTTTTATAGCTAACAATTCTAGCCCACCTAATTTCACAGTCATTTCTAAGTTAATTGAAGAAATTATAATAACATATCCCAACAATAAGTGTGATTGGGAATAATAATATTTCCTTAATGATATTCCAAATATTATGGGAATGGGTGCTCAAAACATTATGATAGTACTTGAATAACATACTCACATGATGAATAATAACTCAAATCTTGTGAAAAACACTAGTCCTCCAAGGATTGAGAAATCTTCCATTGAATACTTCATGAGGAAAAGGGATATCTTTTTTTTTTGAATCAAACATTCCCATCCTAGTGGAAGAGTGTATTAACTTAATTGAAAAAATATTCACTTTCAACCAGTTCATAGAATAAGATAATGTTGTACTGGATTTCTATAATTTTGAAGCAGAACATGATTAGTAGTAAACACTCATCAGCAATACAATGTAATGGGAAGAAATTGATTCCATGGATTGTAAGTAATTAAAAAAATAAATAAATATCTTCCTTGAACCCTCAACCTCAGGATAAAAAGATTATTTCCCAGACATAAGTAGAAAAAAGACGAGTATATGAGGTCGTATGATGAAAATATTATAAGTATTGAATGATACAATTCTGACTGTTTCATGAAAACCTAATGTATGTTGGGTTTCCTCTTTTGTAGACTAAATCTGAATCTATGAAAATAATTATTGATATTTCAATTCAATAGTTTATGGGATATTGTATATGTTTCCCTCATGGTTGAAATTAAGATTAGATACTCTCAATGGTCTCATGGAACCAATTAAATAGAAGAAGAAAATGGAGTCTAATATGGGAGGATCATCAAATAATTTCCATGACGAAAAGAAGACCGAACATCCCACATGTAAAAAATGTAGGACGATGTATCTCAGGAACTATCTAAAGGGAAATAGGAATTGCTTCAGATGTTGAAGAATTGGAAATTGTGATAAGAACAATAGAAGGGATAAGTTGAATTACACTAATGATGAAGATTAATGGAAGGTACACATCAATTATCATCTAGTAGTGTAGTGTTCCAACCATAAGGAACATGGGAATTATGCGAACAATTTCCCTAAGCCAAGGGTTTTCAAAGGCAATAAAAAAACCTCAAAAGCAATAAATAAAAATTTATACTATCACTAATGCTGAGGTTGAGATAGAAAAATAATGTGGTGTCAAGTATGATAGTTATTAATTCATGAATAGATAACATAATATTTGATTATTGTTCTACAAATTCTATCATATCACGCAAGTTTAGAAGGACTATTCAATAACCGCCTCATAATTTAGAAGACGAGTTTTCTGGTAGAACCACCAATGGTGAATTTATTGCATCCAATGTATATAATTCCACCCTAATTAATGTTTGTCGATGGAATCTCCCAAAAAATCTCATCATACAACAGTTGGTTGTGTTTTATTCTATTTTGGGCATCGATTTTCTCTCTTTATATAATGCCAACATCAAATGATATCAAAGGGACATCACTATTCATGTCTCAGAGCATCGTTCAATTTTTAAAAGTGTATAGTGGAATATGAATCTTCTTTAGAATCATTGTATCAAGTGTGGATAATTTATTCTTATGAGAAATCATATATTTTTCAAATAGTTGAGACAAATGAGAGAATATTTCTTGATGAAATGCCCATTGTGTGGAATTACACTAATGTATTCAATGATGGTTTGTCTGGTCATCATCATGATCGAGAGGTTATTTTATCAATTAAAATTATACATGGAACCTTACCCATATCAATGAAACCTTATGGAATGTTTAATATTGTTCCGAAAGTGATGAATAATCTTTTAAAAGAGAATCTAGACAAGTTTTTTATACACCCTGAGTTCTTCATGATGGGGTTCACTAGTTCTCATTGTTAGGAAGAAGAATGGGTCAATGATCCCATACATTCACGACAATGTCTTAAATAAAATCCTGATAATGAAAAAGATTCCCCTACCTCAGATTTATGAGTTATTCGAGATGCAACATTGGGATTTTTATTTATCTAAGGAAGATATTTGGTTGGGATACCACCATTTAAATGTGAGGTTGAAATATATTCTCAAGACTACCATTCTAATGTGGTATGGACACAATGAGTTCCTATTGATTCCCTTATGACTCACTAATTCACCATAAATTTTCATTGATTATGGAATGCATACTTTATAGATTACCTCGTCAATATTTTGGTAGTCTTTATCGATGATATTCTTATATACTCCAAGTGTAAGGAGGAACATGGGGAAAATTTGAATACTTTGTTGAAAACTATGAAAAGGGGAAATAGTATGATAATTATAGTAAATTTTAGTTTTGGATGGTTGATATATCATTAATGGGGATTTTTATCAATAGAAAGGGGATATATGAGGACCCATCCAAGACAATGGAACTAGAATAGTGTCTCAGGACAACATCTGTAATAGGGAACCACCATATTCTCTGACTAGCAGGTTATTATCACCAACATTTGTATAACTGATAAAGATTGTCGAACACAATGACCATTCTAGAATATAAGGGAGTGAAGTTGAGCTATACTCAAGAACATGAGGAATGATTTAAGGTTCTCAGAAAGGAATATTGTTATGCCAATACTCAAACACAACAAGTTGGGAACTCGTTCTGATGTACAATGTTGAATCAAATAATGTATTAGTATATGTACTGATGTAAAATGATAATGTGATAACTTAGTCTTCATGGAAGCTGAATATCCATGATCCAAACTATCACACATTTGATCTAGAGTTAATAGATGTGATATTTATGTAGGAAATCTGGTGGCATTACATTTATTAGGAGAAGTGTGAGATATATGTTGATCACAAGAGTCACAAATATATATATTCACATAGAACAAGCTTAATATGAACCATCAATGATTGTTAGAGATCATCAAAGATTTTAACTATTTAATCCAATACCATCCTGATAAGGCAAAAAAGGATGCAATTTCTCTAATTAAAAAGGATTTTTCATCATCATCCAGGATGATAATTGGAAAGGATCCAATATTTTTAGACATAAATAGGATATAAATTGGAATTATTAATTGAGGAACATCATAACTCCTTTATTCAAATAAATATCATCCACCCCATTTGGGAATAATAATTGATTATCATATAAAAGAAGTATGAATTTTGAAAAGGATCCTCTGAACTCATGATTGATGAGAAATGAGTTGTAAGATTTTGTTAATGGTTATGTGTACCATCTAAAATATAGACAAAAATGATATTTTGAATGACACACATAACTCAACCTTCTCTATTCACCCAGCGGTCATAATGATGTATTGAGATCATCCCGAGAATGACTGGTGGGACAATATGAAGATAGAGAATGCTGAGAACACATCAATGTTTCTGGTATGCCAACATGTGATGGATACCAGGAATAAGTATAATGGGATGTTGAAACCACTTACCATACCAAAATTGAAGTGGTAGAACAACACCATGTTCTTGGTAAGATGACTTTCAAGGATATCTAGAGGAAACAATGTTATATGAGTCATTTTGTGTCATCAGACAAAGACATATCATGTTATCAAAATTTAGGAGGACTTATCATTATATCAACATGCATAGATAAATATCAAATATATGGTAAAGTACCATGGATTACCACTACCTATTGTATCTGATAATGATATGAGTTTCACTGTGAAGTTATGGAAAAGTCTCCAACCTATTCTAAACACAAAACTGATCATTACTACAACCTATCATCCTCAAAATAATAGCTAATCTAGGTGAACTATTCTGGAACTGGAATACATGTTGAGAGCCTTTTGTGGACTTCAATGGAGTATGGGACGAACATCTTCCACTGGTCCAATTATCCTATAACTATTACCTCTCAAGTATCTAAATGGCACCATAGGATGAACTTTTTGGGAAAAGGTAATTAACATTGGTGTTCTAGGATGAAGTCAGTAAGTGTCAACTTTTAGGTCATGAAATGGTCGATCAGAATATAGAGAGTGTGAAAACCATTTAGGAGCACATCAGTGTATCCAAAAATCAATAAAAGTTCTTTACATACAATAATAGATGAGACCATGAGTTTAAATTAGGATACATGGTATTCATTGGTATATCACTATGGAATAATGTTAAGATATTTGGGAATAAAGGAATGCTATGTCACAGGTACAATGACTCATTCATGATTCTTGATCATGTTGGTGGTGTTTCTTATTGAATATCACTTCCACCTACAATGTCTAATGCACACGATTTCTTCTATGCGTCCCTCTTTAGAAAGTAAATATCATATCATTCACATGTACTATTTTGACAGGAGGTACATTTGTAAAATGATATTTCTTTCAATGAATATCCATTGAAGATCTCTGATCGCAGAGATAATTTTCTATGTAACATGACTACACACTTAGTCAAAGTACTATGTCAAAACCATATGTACAAAGATGAATCACGGGAAATAGAGGAAGTGTTGAAGAAAAAGTACCCACATATTTTTTTATCATATAATGTATAAAAAAATTCATGGGAAAAGTTTTATACAGGGGGTGACTATAATGGCCCAATGCTTTACAAATAAAATTCACTTCTTCTAATTATTTAAAATAATATAATCACATATAATCAAAATAAAAAACAATTCCACATCAGGATTAAATGAACTAATATGTGACCATTGAACATAATTTTTCAACTATATTGATTTGAATTTTGAAAACATGACATACAGAGTTTCTATCAGTAAGATGTTTGGAGTCCGATAGGACAAACATAATATTTGGTGAATAGTAACCATCCCTTATGAATAGTAATGTCACTAATATTAATATTAATATTACCCTTATGAAAAAAATCCTCCATTTAAATAGTACCCTTCTCAATGAATGTATACATAAACATTATCCTTCTTTCAAGTGACGATATACTAGTGTTCGTATTTTTGTATGTCATAAATAATTAAATACAATTTTATGATTAATTTAAAATTTAAAAACTAAATATACTTTCTTAAAATATATTCAAAAAATAATTTTTATTTATCTTATTATTATAATATAATCTTATTAGGCCCTAGTTATTATTTCAATGTGTAATACTAGTAGTTAAATTTTAAAATATATATATTTCATGAAAATATTTAATTTAAATAAAAATTAAATATATAATATTTCAAAATTATTATCAAAAATTATATACCCTTTATTGATTCTACAAATTAAAAAATAGTTGGTGTTAATTTTTTTTGATTTTTCTGAAATACGTGAATTTTTTATGAATTGTAAAATTCGATAATTATCGAAAAATGATGAAACATGAATAATTAGGTCGTGATTAAGTCATGGATGTTATGAGTGACCATTTTTTAAATTTTACATGAACACGTTATTTTTAGTCTCTTGAACGAGAAAAATTTACTCACTTTAGAAATATAATCAACTGATAGATTAAATAATCTGAAAATGCCCCTCCCTTCCACTATAAAAACAACCCCTTTCCATCTCTTCCACTTAAACCGATCAACCCTTATGTGTGGTTTAAATTATTATTAACTCTCTTCCCAAGCCCCTCCCCCACTTCTGTCATCTCATTTATCCATTCAAGACAAAAACCAATACCCTAAAGAAGAACTCAAGGAAGATAAATTCAAGAGGTAAATTCCTTGTTTCATTTATATTATATTTCCTTTCAAGTAAATTTATTTTGTTTTCTCTCCTAAACACCCCTGTTTCAAAAGGGATTAAAACTACAATGCCATATATATAATAGGATTTTTTTATTCTAATTTAATAATTAATAATTATCACTCCATACCATTTATTTTATACTAAAAATGTAAACAAATTCCAAGATGTGTTAATTTATCACATTCAAGGATGATGGGTTTTTAATTTCTTTATCATATTCATGTATGGTGATTAAACCATTTTTATGGTTGAACCAAATCACCATATATGTATTTCATCTTATGTATTCATCATTAACCATCATTTACACAAGATGAAAAATTATAAATCAAAGAAGGCTTGTTGTTAGCGAAATTATTCCATATATTCTAGGTGATAATCATAAACATTTTATTTAATGATTCATTGTCACTCAAAATAACAAACTGAATTTTATAACCATTAAATATGCTGGATCTTCTATAATTTTTTTTAAATAAAATTATATACCACCATCCTCTTCTAACAATATTAGCCATACATGTATACAAGTAAACTAATCAGGAATACCAAGGAAACAAACACTCCAAACAATGAAATTGAACCTTGTAACCCATCAAAAAATTCCCTGAATGAAATTAATAAGTTTATAACATATCAAATTCATTTAGTCGATGTGATTTAATTTTTAATTAATTATTCTAATTTGAGTACCCATGATATTAATATCATGTTTAGAACACTTTAGGACTTATTGTAATAGATTCTATAGAAACCCCTATTATTTTTTCAGGTTTCTTTATCTTTATTTTTACCAAAATTAAGTTATATTTTTTATGTACATCTAAAAAATAATGTGTATATATTCCAAAATCTTGTATTCATAACCATTCATCATTCTCTTCTTGGAATATATATATATATATATATTAGTGGTTCATTGTGGAATTCGTATTTATAATCAAGTCTGTTTTATGGGAACTTCGAAAACTATTACCCAGTTTGATGTGTACTCTATAATATGTTTTAATAAACCATTATAATTCTAAAATAAATCATTAAATTATGAAAACCCTATTTTTTTAATTCCATGTTTATATAAAATATTAATCCTTTTCCTATTTCAAATTATCTTAGATATTTTCCTTAAATTTCACTAAAATGTTTTAAATGAAAAGTGTCTTCAATACTCATTTTACAAGATATTGCATCAATTTGACATTAATTCTCTTTATATATTCCTATTTTAACTTATTATTTTCTAGGAATGTTATAATTCATTTCCACCATGGACACTTTTATGATACACCCATTGGTTATGAATTATTACTGGATTATGATACCCATTTCTTTCCATGGGTACCCTTAAATTTAGGTATGATTGATTATGTATGATTTTTTATATAGAAATCATATTATTGAAAATGTTATGATGGGTGAACCCATACAGAAATTTAATACAATGGTTAATGATTTGTCTCATTATATGTTATGTGAAATGGTCTGGGTGGTTATCCTTGATTCATTATCTTATATGTGATATGATTCTTGAATCATACTAAATTCATGTTCTATATTTATTCCAAATTACTATGTTTACCAATTTATCTACAACCATGGTTTTTATGTTATTACTTCATATATTTAATCTTATTTCATGCCTTTTTATATCATTATTTCATTCCTTCTAACTGATGTGCTAATATTTATTCTTACAATTATTCCATTACAGGGCTTTTAAGGTCCTACCATTGTTCCTGTTATCACTAGTTTATCCTATGAGGATGTATTAGTACAGTGGTAGTTAGGAACATTATTTTTATACTAAATAAAAGTTCTTTTTAGGACCTTTATCTGTCTACCAAATCGTCCAAGACACTATACTACATGATCCTTTTCTTATAATATGATATTTAGTTATGCCTAAATTAATATATTAATATGTGTAGAAGACAAGGGATACAATATACATCACATAAATTATATATAAAAATTTCAGATTTGATTTCAAATAGAAAATTTAATATATGTGTTCTTATCCTTCTCACCATTTACAAAAAATTTAATAATGTATATTTTTTGACAAATTAATATAACTGTATTATTCATAGAAAAATATTATAAATATAAAGTCTGATAAATTTTTAAATTACATATTTATTATTATGTGTTTATGTAAATTATTCATTGGAATAGGGTGTGATTAAATAATGATGTTGAACTAAACTTGAGTAAATATAATTTTATTTTTGTTGTTATATTTAGTAAAAATTTTAGACTATGTTTATAGATAAACATTTTTTGTGATCCTCTTTGACTTCATCCAAATTGGATAGGGTGGAATAGAAAAAATTCCAATACAGGTGTCCAAAATAATGCTAAGACACCCAAAGAGAATCATGTTTGTATTTCATAGGTATACAATATCTTACGAATGTCTAAAATATAATATAATTATTTTATAGGGATATCTCTTATAATGCAGGTTTTATACTAGTGTCATCATCATACATTCTCAATAGTCCCATTAACTGAAATTTAGAATATGAACTACCCCAGAAAGCACCGGGTTCAAGGATTTGTCCTGGATATCACACACCAATAAAATTTATAGATATGTCAACATCTATCATTAGACATAATGAATAAATCATTTAATTCATTTCCAATTAATAAAATATCCCTTGTGATGAACCCTTTGTATCATACCTTACCATTATCAAATTTCATAATGGTTGTCATAGAAAAAATTATCGAATTAGGGGGTTCATCGAACCCATTCATGATAATCATAGATTTTAAGGATCAATAAACTCATAAACATATTATAATGACCAATGACACATGTAAATATGTATTTCTTATTTTCGGATTTGTTCGAATAATCTTTTTCATAGGAAATTACCAACGGATTACACATTGTGTGTTCTTTTAAAAGTACAGTCTGTCTCCACCCTTAATAGTATATATCATTTTTCCCATAAAATGATATTATCTAGATATAGAACATATATTCACTAATTCAACTATTCCACCTATAAATTTCCATCATTGTTGGGAATTATCATGAACATTCAGTGTAAAATATATTCTTAAAACATTATCAAATCAAAATTACATCTAGATGAACAATAATTATTTGATAAGAATATTTATTTATAATTATTTGATATAATAAAGTATATTAAATTATGTTCATGGGAAATAAAATCCCACAATTTTGTATTTTTATATAGGGAGGGTCCATATCATAATTACTAGATTAAATTTAAATAATAATAATATTAGATGTTTCCCCAATTACATCAACAATGAATGATACTGGGTTTATCAATTTATAATAGGTTATGACCCAAAGAATTATCCAATTGATTAGTGGAGGTGCATAAAATGTATGGGTATCAAAAAATCTGGCTGAAAACGATATTTATTATACCATATTTATGGTCAAAATCAAATAACATTCAACCATAAAAGTTACTAGATTGAATAACTTATTATTGTTTTTACAGAATAAAACAAATAAACATTCCCTGTAAATCATTATTATTAACTAACAATAAATTACCCGTGCTCAAAAAAAATTTAATGACAAAATAATATCTTCCACATTATCATAAAAAATGGATATCTGTGGTACAACAACTCAATCATAATAAGTAACATATTAAATAAATAACAATACTAACATAGGGGAATATTTTATAGTAGTTATCATATTAAAAAGAGATTATTTTCGTACGATTATATCATGAACAAGTGAAATCTATATACATAATATTATGAACTGAAATTAATTATACAATAATTAATCTAGGATGATAATAAAATATAAAATATTATTTACCAAAAATTTCGATATAAAAATGTTATACAAATTTACTACATGTTTTTTCGGCAATTCATCTTCAATTACAACTATAAAAAATAATGCTCTAACTCTTACATTCTTAGTAAATAGTATTCATTTGAATAAAACGATGTGATATATAAATTACATTATTGGTCATATCAAAATCATAATCAAATAATTTTAGTTAATGAAAAAAAATTTGTGCAAGTGATAAATTTTTAATACCCATTTAATAGTAAAATTAATTACAAATATTGTTTTCTTACATGAAATCCACATTATGAAAAAAATTATGTGATTATGAATGTTGTAAATATTTTTATTTTAATTATCATGAACTAGACCATTCACCCATGTATCATGATAACCAAGTCAATCTTGACATATCACAAAGGTCGTTCCAGACCCCAAAGGTTGGTGACTAGCACACGACATCATACCAAATCAATGGGGGGGAACTGCACCATAATTCAAATAGGTAAAAACCAAAATTTAATTAAAAAATGTAAAATATAATTGGATAAAATCTAATGTCCTAGTTGAAGCGAATCTATATGTCGAAGGATAAATAGCAACTACCACCACCAGGTCGGGCCATAAACTTGCCCAAATCGAGATTTAGGTAATCTAGCCACACATGAAGGTTGGTGTAATGTGTGATATAAAACTCTATATGGGTCTCACAAAGGATTATATAATAAGATTCAATCATTTAATTATCCAAATAAGTATTTCAATTTTTAAAAAACATGTTAGGAACTTCAAAAGTATATTTACAGAAAACCATTCATTACATTTACAATGATAGAAATGTTCTTTAAAAAATGGCTTCATAAAAATTTTATATGAAATAGTTTATATAATTTTATAATGAAAGATAAATAGATTACAAAAAACATTGGTGTATTGATGTATATTTAAAATAAAAAAAATAGACTCGTGTTCATATTCCTAAAGGTGATATAGTTCGAGTCTAAGAGACTCCACACAATCAAATAGTTGACACAACATTATGTGTACACACATTCCCCTTGATACTGATCAAGGACTACTCATCAACAAACAATTTGGGATGTGACTAATTCAAATGTATTTTTAGTGTTATAAATGTAGAGTCTAATTTTAATAACTCACGCTCTATCTATGGCTTCTTGTTCTCTAATAACAAAAAACGATGTAAATTTTTTTAGAGAACATAAAAAACAATTCAGCCCATTCTCTATTTAGAATATTCATTTTTATTATTTGAAACCTAAAATGTGTTTGTAATAAAATCATGTATTTTTCCAAGATATAAGAATAGGGGTTTTATCAAAATCATTTCAATCCATTTTCCTCGAGAACCATTGAGAAATAAATTCCGTCAAATGAATGACAGAATATAAATCTAACAATATAAATTTCATATAATTCCATAAATTTCACAGTTACAACAAAATTCTATGGAATTAGGGTTTTCCACAATTTTATGCCAAAAACCAATTTAAAATCCAAATCAACAATTCATTGTGATTGGATGTTTATGAAACACATGTGAAATAATTTAAATAAATTTAATTTAAATTAAACTATTAACATTAAATGAATAAATTTAGAGTTAATAATATGTGGCTGTCAGGAAGGAACCACCTACCATTGAAATAGAGGATCTCAAAGGTCCAAAACCAAGAAGGGAAATCATATAAATAATGATAGAAACAAATATCGATGAAATACTATAGATCTATGACATAAAGTATTAATTATAATATCCTACTACCAATGTAGATATCCATGAAACCCTAGTGAGGAAACAATAGATTTAGGGGAAATGAGAACATGAAGAGGAAACTAACTAGGTGAAGGTGGAATGTCTTTCTCCAAGCATCAATCCACTTCCCGAATGGTTTCAAAAATTCAAAATCATCTATTTGGTTCTCTCTTATAAGAATATAATTCTATGGGATGAATTAAGCTCGTTGTTAACTCAATAATTGGGGTTTAAGATGATTAAAATAAAATGTGTGATCAAAAAATCTCGTACGCATGTTTATATGGGAATGGTGCATGGTATGGAAAAAAATTACAACATAACTATGTACCCCTATTAAATGGGTATCATACATTGACATATGATGGTGAATGTCCTTTAAAAACAAGCACCAACTATGAATAACATCAATTCTTTGGTTTTCCTAGTTTTTCACTAATAGTGTGCACGATTTAGAAAAAACATGTAGGAACCATGCATACCCCAAAAACATTCAATATTAGAAAAAATTCGTCCTAAATGTTCCTTAAATGAATCCCAACCAATTTATGCTAAAAAGAAGATTTTAGGAATACATGAAAAAATTAAAAAGATGTTACAACATCCCTAGTATAGAAAATCTCTATCTATAGATAGCATACTAAGAAGCTTCCATTCCAAAAAGATAAGGAAACTAATCTCTCAACAATGCCTCCCTCCCCCACGTCTCATTATTATTAGAACTATAATTCCATAGTAGTTGAACCAAAGGTATTTTCCTCTAATAAAGTATCTTGGTTTTAGAATCAATTCTCCCAACTATCAATTCCTTCATGATTAAATCATGCTCAACCTCATGATCACTCCATCTGAGAACATGAGATTTATCTAACAGATACTTTCGAAGATTAGTTATATGGTATAAGTTATGTATATACATGAGCGGTAGTAAAATTTATATGTCTTATGAAATATTCCCCATGTGCTACACAATCTCATAAGTTTCCACAAAATCAAGAGCAGGCATCCCCTATATCACAATCCATCGATTATCCAACTAAGGGGAGATATATAAGAAAAACTAATCACAAACTGGAAACTTCAATGGTTTGAGATGGTGATCTTAATAAGACATATACAGGATCTATGCCATCAAAAATCTCTAAAAAATTAACTAAATATTCTCTAACATATCTTAAACTATGCTCGATGACATAAAAGTGCATTCACTGATATCTGAACAACAAAAAATGGATTTAAAAGTCTAGCTGTAAAAGGAATCAAAAGGATCCATTCAAATAACAGATTGGTAACTATTGATATATGAAAACTAAAACATACCTATATATTCATACTAATATTAATTAATGTTATGAAAACATGAATATAAAATATTCACAAGAATAGGTAAACACCATTCTGTCTATCCGTACGACGACAAATAATATTTTGTACTCAAATGCACATGAGAACCAAATGTCGCATGTAGGCATATAAAAATGAGAGATGTGAACCATAAATCACTTCCAAATAATAAATCGTAGAGAAATTAGGGAAAACAAACAATCTCTTTCATATAGAGATTTCCCGACTCTTCATCATTAATTGAATCATGAATTTATAAAATGTGATATGAATTACCCAACATATCAATCAAAAATCATATATAATTACTCTTTCTATGGGTACATGGAAACCCAACCACAAAGTACATAGATGTTTCATCCCAATTCCATGTTGTCACTGGATGTGGATGAAAAAAAATTGAGGTATTATGGATCTTGCCTATAAGTTACTAGAATGTATACCATTGAGAGACTAATATTACAGAACAGCCTCTCATTCATGGACACCAGAATCTATGTCACATGTCCTAGAAAATCATCATGATTCCTTGGTGCACATCCCGCTAGGGATTATAGAACCTCATCATAATGTCATTATTTACCATTAAAAAAAACAAAGTGGTTTTGATATCAAAGAGTACACTCGCTTGAGAATGGCAAGTCTGGTATGGTTGAACCACTAAAATAGAGTCTTTAAAAACATGGAAGACATAATCAAGCTACTGATCTTGAGTATTCACCTTGAAAAGAGTGTATTTAAACTAAATATTATTCATGGAATCCACGTCCACTGATTCCCAAACATCAATATTCAATTGAACACAAACATCCATCATGTCACAATATTGTCATGATTATGTCACAGAATTGGTCAGATGTTTCCTACTCATATCATCTATGAAAATATTCTACTTTTCTCATGTATATGTTATTTCAATGTCTAAATATTTAAGGTTTTCCACAAAATTCCTCTTGTGGAGATTCAAATAATTTTGTGACAATATAAAATATAGGCTCAGGTGGAATGAAAAAACCTTAAAACTTTCTCAAAAAAACTATTTCTATCAACTTTTATGTGCAAAACATCACTATTGCATGTTCTAGGTCACGGGCCAGGTCATTCATCTCATGTGGCCAATCCGACAGGATCCATAAGCAACTATATGATCACCCTTCATAAGAACACAACCAAAACATAAACCTCATGAATCATAGAATACAAATTTTTTGTCCAAACATTTGGAATGTAAACACTTTTATAGTATTTAATAGATGTTTCATGTCAAAATTTAAAATTTAAAATTTCTCATAAAATGAGAAACTCACTCCATTCCAGGTCCAATAATTAAGTTGATAATCTAACTTTGATAAGTCTTTAACAAACTCTTGATATTACCTACCCTAACATAATATGCTCTAAATCTAAAAGAATGTGTTTATTCCCAATGTCAGGACATCTTTTTCCTTGACAGGATCAAATGGTATATTATTTTCTATAACCACATGTCCCAAGACCATCATTTGTCAACTACAACTGTCACCACTCAAAATATTTGCCTAATTTTGTTGATTTCCAATCAAATCATAAACTATACATAGATGAAGTACATGATCCTTCATGGAACTAGACTACACAAGGATTCCATCCTTGAGATCTCAACATAGTTATCAATATACTCAAGGTAGGTCATGTTAATTTAATCCATAAATTCTCTGGGGGAATTGGTTAGACTAAATGGTTTAATAAGGTACTCATAATGTCTAAAACCTTCCAAAATAAATTTTTAGGAATGGAAAATTATTTTATTCTCAACTAATTGTAACCAAACCGAATATCAATATTTGATAACTAGTTTACTATCTTCAATGGTTCAAATAGATCATTAATATGTGGAAATAAATTCATATTAATTACTATAACTCAATTGTAATTTTTTAATCAAAATATTGTTTAAGGGAAAAATCATCGTTAATATAAAAGAGAACCATCACCGTTGATGTTGACACAGTCATGAATATAAAGCCTTCGTTTTGAAGATGATCAAAAATAGTCTTAGACACCTTCATTTCATATAGTTCCATATTTTAAGAGGAAATAAACATTGGTTTAGTACTATTCACAATGCCAATATAAAATTTTACATCCATTACTAATGGAAAACCATAGAGGTAGATGAAGACATGTTGAAAAACATGACACCAACTAGAGGGAGAAAACCAACCAATGATTTTCACTCTAGGTCAAATGAAAAAATATATATTTCCTTCCACAACCCTGGATAAGATGGTCCAGATCTATTTGACCATGGGTCCCATTATCCTTTAATAATATCACATATTCCATCGAGAAAAGTGAAGAAAATCCATATAATAAAACTATTGACTTGTGCTTTATTGTTAATGATCATAACCATATCTAATACAAAATCAATATGATTAATATTGGGAAATAATAAAATCCATGAAATCTCAAAATTGAAAACAACAATGCACATGTGGGAACATAGAGGCCTTGTTCTCTCTTCATTCCATGGGGCGTAGTAATATCCATCAAAATAAGTAAATACTCAATAGATTAATTTAGTTGATTAACAATATAGCTTGAAATAAATGAAAGAGATGAACCAATATCGAATAAATAAGTCACTAATGATGAATCCATAGTGATAGTACCTCTTAGAGTCATAAGACCAGTATCAGCTTCTTCTACATAATCTTTCAATTTGTGAAGAAGCATTGTGTTGGATACCTATGGTTGGAACTCTATTTCTCATGAAGAATTATATTTTACCCAAACAAATTACACGATGATGATCCCACGCCATTATGTGGAGAAGATAAGATATGAAATAACTTGTTTATGTTACATGATCATTCAAAACATCCAAATATCTTGGGTTTTTCAGTGCAATCCCACATTGGATGTTCATGCATGCCACACTGGTATCCAATCAAGGGGCCTATTTCGGGTACTACATGAGAACTAAAAAACACAAATATTGGAAACCACCATGAGAATCATCATGCTTGTCATTTTCCTTATTTTAATGAACACTTCCAATGTTATAAAATGAACTCCCATAAACCCTCACATTCTAACTAGGTCCATTTCGATCATCAGTGCTCTATCCAATACATCAATATAAAACAGAATCTTGAAAAATAGATAATGAGAGTGAATATAAAATAGAATTACAAGCTCCAACCATAATGTCTTGAATTATTCATTTGATAATATCATAAGTGAAAACATAAACGGATCTAAAAAATGATTATAATACTCATTCATGGTCTAGTTAGCCTATTCATGTTTGAAAAACTGAAAATCATGGGCCATCATTATCTATTCTAAATATAACTGGTTAGTGAAATGATCCTTTATGTATTTCCACTCAAATACAACATATTTTCTAGCATCACCATTGTGTTCCATTTTCTACAACTCATTCCTTCCCTCATGAATGTGGATCACTTCACCTTAATTTCATCATTTGTATCCATGAATTCTAAAGAACACTCAATCCTGCTCAATCATACCTCATACTCAAGAGGATTATTGGTGTAGATGAATGTTTTTCTCTTCTGGGAAAGGAATTACTATGAATGATTCCATAAAGTATCCCAATAATGTTCCACAACTCTAGCCAAAATGATAGTGGGTGTTGGTTCTAATCCCATATCATAGATAGAATGCACAATCACTTCTACCAGTCTCAAGTCTACAAGAGTTTTTTAATATTTATCATAGATAACATCCTCTTGGATATAATTAGCATATTTTCTCAATGAATGAAGGTGAAAAATATAATAATTTTATAATAATGATATCATATTGACTCTAAAAAAATGAAACTTTGGAAAATATATCCACACAGATAGACAAAAAAAAATTGGTTTTCAATCATATCAAAATCAAATGTAGGGAAAAGACATGGACTAACCTTCATGAGGACTTTCCCGAACTAAAAATGGTGAATTAGGTTTCATTACAATGAGGGTATTCTATGAACATAATCACAACTACCTACTATGTTGTGAAATGATTAAAAAACTACATTATAACATTTAAAGAAAAAAATAATACACTTTCTCTAAAATATATTTTTCAAGAACCAGCCTATGTAACCTAGTATCTCAACAACTGCTTCTATCCTGACTTAGAAAGAATGGAATTCTTGATCCCCTTGGGTTACCCACTTCTACATGGTATGATTAAAAATAAAAATGGGAAGAAATTTTACACAAATATTGTGGAAGTGTAACGAATAATTCTATTTTTATACAAGTGAAACTCCACACGGAGATTAGTAATAAAAGTAAAATATGTTTAAAAACAAAATTATTATACCAATATACTTGAAAACAAAATAAAATCCAATGTACTATCATACACAACTCTGTAATACAATGTATCCACTGCTATTATGACCTCACTATAGTTCTTTACCCTTGCTCAAATATTAAATAATGTATTATACAAATACTCAAATGAATAGGTTGGATATGTGATAAAATACTAGTAAGGTCTCACCAAGTAATCCATAATAAGATTACAATATTTAAATAATCAAATAACACTTATATTTTTAAATAATTAGGATTAGTATTTTGAAAGAATATTTAAAAAATTTAATAATTTAAATTTGTAACGATAGAAATTTTATTAAATTAAATTTCATCAGAAACATTTCATATAGAAATATTGATATAAATTCTTATGCCATCATAAATAATTTACAATAAAAACTGGAATATAAATATTGCAAATACAATCAATCGAGTAATATAGTCATATGACTAATTTTTTGAATGTTCTTGGTTAATGGACTCAACACACTAAAATAGTTGACATGGCATTATGTTTACACACAATCCCCACAATAATGATAAATGGGGACTCATCGTCATCCCACCAGGGATGTGAATATTATAGAAGAATTTTTATTAATATAAATTATGAAGAGTTTTCCAAATTAGTCACTAACTACTTAATTCTTTTATTTTCGTTAATAACAAACAACATTTTGATAATTATCATAATAATTATTAAATTAAAATTCATCCTATTAATATGTTTGAATATTAAAAAAAATCCCTAAAACCCCAAAAAGGGGTTTTAGTCAAATCATTACTTTTTACAGGCTAAATCTAATAGATTTCTAACTAAATCATTTCACGAAAATTTCTCAAAATTACATGTTGATATCAATTCCTTCAAAATTAATTCCACACATTACATACATCAATTTATTATTTATATAGTTCCCAAAACTTCTCCAATACACCCCAATTCAATATAATTAGGGGGTGATCCAATTTCATTATAAAAAAACCTATTTCAGAAATATGTCAAAAAATTCCAAGGAATTGGGTTTATAATAAAAAAATTGAAACAAATTTTAAATAATTTTATTTAAATCAAAGAATTGAATTTAAATAAAATAAATTAGTGTTTAAAAATTCTTTCTTACAGGAAGGATCAACCTACCTTGGAAACATGGGATCTGAAAAATCTAAAACCTTACCATGAAAATCCTATAAAACAGAAAAATGTTCATATGAGAAATATCCTAGATCAAAGCCCTAAAACAATTCATAGTAGATACTCCAACCATTATGGAGATCTATGATACCATACGGATGAAAAGAGAGATAGAGTGGAATCAAAAATTGGAAGAGTAAACTAACTGGTAGAAGATCAAAACTCATTCTTCAAGCTAATATCATCTTATTTAAGGGTATAATTGGTCCAAAATAACTTCTTGGGAGATCTCATTGTATAAGGAAACACTATGGGTAAAATTATATTTATTAGGAACCTGATATAGGGGTTTCAGGATGCATAAAATAAAATTCCATATTAAAATTATCATTATGAATGGTTCGATGGGAATGAAAGCATGGTTTAAACAAAACTTGCACCATAAATATTCACCCCTTTAAAATGGGTTTCATAGTTTCTCATATGTTGGTTCATGACAATTCAAACCAAGCGCTAACCATGAAAACCTCAAAATAGAGGTTATCGTGGTTTTCAAAAATAATGTACATGATTTTGGAAAATAGTGTTGCAATCATTGATAGCCTACAAATTTTCAAACATTCAGAATTTTAACCCAAATCTCACTTAAACGAAACCCAACTAATGCATAATAAAAAGAAGGCTTTAGTAATACGGGAATATAATAACAAGATCTTATATGAACTCTATTATTATAAAAATATAATATAATTAATACTTTATAAAGGGTTATAATTTATGAAATAAAGTAATAATAAACCTTATTAAAAAACTGGGAGACATTAGGACCATATGTAGAATTTCCTTATGATGATTTTGAAGGCAAAGAATCCAGTAAGGTATAGTCATATTAATAAAACCAAATAAATTAGGTGTCAAAACATTAATTTCATCTTGTATTAATTCAAGAAAATATCTCTACATACATGAATCACATAACTAATATTATGTATGAATCATTGAAGAATTAATCATGTACATTTAAGTGAGATAATATAGTGATATAGCATAGGTTAACCGAAACCATCACCAATTTCAGCATACCACAAGGCCTAATCTGTTTTGTTGATGTCCCTATGCCAACTAAATGTACTATAGAATGAAAAATTTTATATTTGGAAATGTTTCACCCTTGAAAATATGACATAAACCATCCATGAATTAGATGACAAGTCCATGAATATAAATAATACCAAAATATATAAAAATAATCTAATGTAGAAAAATAAATGACTAAATGAATATTTCATAAACAATATCACATCAATGTATGTGACAATTAATACATAAAGAATATACATTATATCTAATGTTTTAAAATCAAAACAACAAATAGGGATCAAGACCACGATGTGTAATAAAAAATACTAAAAAATTAGAAACTATCAAAAATACATCATCAAGAGCTATAACCCCTAAGGACCTCATATACTCTAACAAAAACAACCCCAGAAGGTGTTAATAATGAATATCCACTAAAATTTATTATTCCCTATTAATTTCCTAGATTTTTGGAAATGAAGTGCACATATTCCCCAGGGCATGTACATGGTGTTAGGCATAAGGCTTGGTAGGTTACCTCCATGAATCTATAAAAGGGGTTTAACTATAGAAACCAATAAATATAATTTTAATCAAAATTTAAAGACCCAATTAACATTCAAAAAAATGAACACATGAGAAAAATTCCACTTTAAAATAAACATCATTTTCTTTAAATCAATCCATTCTGTAAAACATGAGTAAATGAGGGAAAAAATAAGATAAAGCAACTAAACATTACAATGCTTAATATACCTAGATAAAAAATAAAAAAAGCTACAAGTGTTAGTGATAAAGATTTGATTCAATTATAGTAACATATAATAGAATTTTAATAAATAAATAATACAATAAATGATGCAATATTATATGGTAAAATTGTAATTTCGTAAGAAAAAATATATATTTTCAACTAAAATGGTCAAAAAATCCATGAAATAATGTAACAAAATGTTCACTTAGAAATATGTTTTTTTGAATAATAAAAAATGTAGTGCTTAAATATTTGAAATTATATTTATAATAATGTATTATAATATATATATTTTACTATTTATATAGTAGAAATTTCATACAAATAATGATAAGATAATTTTATAGTAAAAATTGTCATATATTTCATTAAAAATGTTTTTTAAGAATATTGTTTGTCCAATTCAATCAATTGAATTAATCTGTGGTGATGAATGATTTAAATGAAATTTTATAGATTTTATATATTAAACATTTAATTTTACCCTTACAATGATGAATGATATTCATATAGTTAATTCAAGGCCCTATTATGCTGGAAAATTGAATTTCATTAAAAAATTGTTTTAACACATTTATCTAGTTTATAGTTAAATTAAATTATACCACTACTCTCATTTTAATTTCATAAAGGGGGTTATATAATTTTAATAATAATGTTTAATATTAAATAATATTTTTGAGATAATTTTCCCCATAATTAATAGTATAAAATATAATAATTAATTACCAATGTTTTGTTTAAAACCATTATTACCCGGTGTTCAATCTAAAAAGAAAAGGGACCAAGTTACAAAAAATCATTTTGAAATATAAGTTTTTGGTTTTATTTTGACCTTATCTCTTTCCCCTTTTAATATGATCTTTTTTATGAATATTTTTGTTAAATTATTTTAAAACATTGAAATATTATAGACCTTCCATTAATCACAACCATAACATTCATAAATTTCTCAAAAAATATTTATCCACATTATAGAGGTTACGTTATTACTAAAAGACCAACATTAAATTCATTAATAAGATATAAAACTATATTATTCTCGGTGAATGTAATTGTCTTCCACAAACACTTTCTTTTCAAATTCCTATATTTCCACATTAAATTATTTCGTGAAACATCCAATATAATAAATAGAATATATACCATATAATTAGATGATATTATATTAATGTAATAATAATTATCTAACTCATTATCCATCAAATTAGAAACAAATCTATCACTTTTTTACGGTATTCAATAACGTTCTGAGCCAATGTAATTTTTTTTCCAAAACAAAATAACATGATTAGTCATAATAATGTAACCAGTGAATATATATGATACCTATCAGATAATATGGATTCTTTAAATTTGACATATCATCTAATTCATTACCTATTCACTCATTAAGTAAATGATAACATTGCTCATGCATATGTGTGAACTGTTATCTCCATGAAATGATTGGAATCATTTTCCATGATGAAATTTTATTAATTATATTATAAATGTATCTAATTAATAAATAAGATATTTACTAATGTAATATAAATATTTATATGATGTAAATATATTTAATAGATATGAATTGTAAAATCCATGACAAATAATTCTTGAGACAATGATGTAGTAAACATCTGAAACAATTTTAATAATGAAATATTATCAACAAATGGTTGATAAGATGTTATAAGGGGATAATATATTATATTATAATTATAAAGAAGAATTTTTTATAAAATAAATTATGCATAAACAAATTTTTAATGATTTTAAATCATTTTAAACCAAAAAAAATCATGAGATAGTGATTTTATCTCAATTTACACTTATTTCAGACATATTTATTATAATACACCAATTTACTTTTATATGGAATACATATTTCAATTATAAGAATTTAAATTGATAAACTATTTATTCATTATGACTAATATTTCCATAAAATTTATATTTTTAATGGGTTAAAATATAAATGTGACAAAAAATGTTAATTTATTTTAAAATCTAATTTTTTTATTATAATAATTTTCCTTAAAAGAAAGATAAATCGTATAATTATTAAACTCTATAAATTTTCGTATCCTATATATATTTAAATAGTTACTATATTTTCTTTGAAAAGTTCATCTATTTGGTTACCAATTCCTAATTATAAATGTATAAAATAAAAATTCATTTTATTTATATTTTAATTAAATACATTTTTCTTCCATGACCATCATTTTCACAAATAAAACACAATGTAATTTTTTATTTAGAAAATGATTTTTTAATGAAATAGAGTGTTCACGTTGAATTTTAAAAATGGGTTTAATTAAATTTTTATAATGTTTTCGAAAATGATCAATTTTGAATATCATTAAAATTTTCAAAATGTTTGTTGTTAACTTATTATGAAATAATGGACTTTACCATCACCATACCTATTTTTTAAAAAAATAACTTATCATAAAATAATTGAATTGTTTCAAAAATAATAAACGTTTATAAATGTTTATTTAGTATTTTACATATACTCTTATTAATCATCAAAAAGAAATGATTTTAATAAAAAAAACATATATCCTAGATGAACTGATGTTCAACTTCTATCTAATAATATTTATTTGGTTGTTACCTTTATTATGAAACATTCAGACTCTTCTGATCATTGTATAATAAATTTCTATTAGATATTAAAATTAATCTATTTTTTATTTTTCTATTTTCTTAATCATATACTATTTTTACATATGATGTTTTATTTTCCATGATAATTGTTTGGTTGGGGAAAATCATGATAAATATATATTATTTTCTCAATACAAATATTTATTGATAGTGAATATTATTTATGAATATAATATAAATTTCAATATATTATAAATGTATTGGAAAAATATATATGGGTGGGGTTTAGTTATAGTTATCCCCTATATTCATCAATATGTCTCATGATATAAATCTGTTAGTGACAATAAATTGATTTTTAGTGAATACCTACGCATCAATTAAACTGTATTAATGCAATTTTTAAAAATTATGAATATCATGATGTCTATGATCATGAATTCGAATATTAATCATTTATTATATAATTAATTTAGTTAATATTATATATGATATTATTAAATTGATATTATCCATTGATCAATATTGTTCTTAGTTCATTGAATAAATGGAGTGTGTTATTAGTTATTTACCATACCATATTTATTATGCATTATTTAATCATGATATCTTACATTTTTGTAACACTAACTAAGAATTTTAGCTCAATATTATTTTGTCCTTTTTCCCAATGATATGAAAATGAATTATTTGAATGATCTAAAAAGTTTCGAATCATATTTTTATTATGGTTCATTTTATATTCCAAATGTAAAATGTATATCATATATGTATATTGTTCTCTTAGAGAATTAAACTGATTTGTAAAATAGGATTATAACCCTTGTATCTATTCCAATTAAATACATATGAAATCATCTATGGGTTATTGGAGTCGGGATTTTGTAAAGTTTTTATCAATTTGTGTTTAGTAGAATCCTTGGTAACTAGATTTAAAAAAACATATAATAGATAACATAACCATATAACATAAATTAAGTATATGGATAATTATTGAATAAAATCATAAATATTTGGTATGTTATATATTAAGAGGTTTTTATAGAATTATATCCCGAGGTATAAACTACAAATGTTCATGGTTTTAGAATAGATGCATCTAGTGTTAATACCCTTGAAAATGGTTGGTTTCAGTATATGTCAACTATCATTTTGTTTCATAATTAGTGTTACCTTACTATTCAACATGTTTTAGACTTTAGTGGTATATTATTTGGTAAATTTACAATTTCATTATATCCCATTATTATGTACATGAAAATCGTTTTAATATTTAATGATATCCCAAAAAAACCAAAATTTATTATCATAATATTAACAATGAATAAAATTTCAATTTATGTCCCGCGTTACACCCAATAAAAAATTATTCATTATGATTTAAAACTAATAATGTTATGAAAAATTTAATATATTCTACATTTTTGATATGGAATATATAATAAATACTACAAACAAAACTTTTGGTTAATTTAGAAATTTCACTCTGGAGAAAGCTAATACAACTAGTGTTGATGTTGAGGAGATTATGAATATATTAAAGATCCTAACCTAGATTTTGACTAATAACCTTTGAAATATAATGAAACATGTTGTTTTTGGACATGATATTTCTATATAGGATGATTTCATGTGATTGAAGAATCCATCATTTATTCAAACTACTATTCAAATGGTAGTTGATCAATGGATTATGTTCATTGAAAAGTTATTTTTTTCTTTTGTATATAATAAAAAGTATAATGATATATCAGATTTATATTTTCATAATGGTAAATAAATTCAGTTGTCTTTTATGATCTAAAATGAAAGTTAAAAAATGAAGTATATCACCTATAATGGATTCCATTTAGAGTAACATTCTTCATAAAATATTTCCTTCACATATTAATAATTGAAAGAAAATAATGATACAAAACAAATTGAAACATTATGATTAATGTGTGGATATGTATGAGGCATAATTTATAAGAATAAATATATTTCACAGGGAATAGGATTTTGATATAGAATGAAATATTTACCATTTATTTAAAGTAATTATGCCAAGTCTTTATATGGCACTATTTTCTTAAACATTTTCATCCAATGATGCCATAGTTTTACGCACCATCATTATAAATAAATAATTATTTTGATCTTGTATATTAAAGTGTTATTAATATAATAAATAGTCTTATGTCACCCAGAAAATGATAAGTGGTATAATTAGAAAAAAAATAATGCAGTTTCCGAAATGTGAATTTTTTAAAAAAAACATCCTAGATAAATGCATAAATGGTATGTGAGTGTGTTATAAGTTCTAGGAAAAGAGTCGTTAAGATATTGAATTTATAGTAATGAAATATAACACTATAATATAGTTCATAAAATATATTTAAATTGGAAATTTAAAAAAATAATAATAATTGTCAAGGGAATTTACCACTAATGATGATTAGGATGTAAAGCTAAGATTATGTGGCCATTTATACAAAGGATGAAGTTCCCAATGATATAGTTTCATTTAATTTATTCATATCCAAAAATTGATCTAATTATTCAATTTATTATCAAATATTTTAATTTTTTACCATCAATATTTTCCATGATAATTTCTCATTTCCCTATAAAATTATGAATAGAGTTATAATTTAAAACACTGAGTGGAAATCACAAAATATCTAGGATTTGTCAAGTATTTCATATTATGACACATAAAAAAATCATATAATCAATATTAATTAACATAAATATGGTTTATTTCTTTATGATCCATGGTATATAATTAATTTAAATATATGATTCAAGCATTTAATGAAAAGAGAAGTCAATTACAATTCAAGATGATGATATGGAATTTTTCATCATTAGATGGGAGACCTGATCATCTATTGTATGTCAATATCTTCAGTGAGTGGATATAATGAATGATATTCATGGGGATGATGTGTATACACTATTTACATATGGTAAATGTTATCATAAAACTCAGGATTCACCTATTTTACAGGAATACATTTATAAATTTCTTGAGGAATTACTTATACATATAGTTGATTGAAAATTTGATTTTTTTATTTGATTTAATATATGATTGAAGACCTCTATAAAATTATTATATCGAATAGACACTATAGAATTAGTTTAATTGAAGAGAAAAATTATATGAGTTTATTGATAAATGATTAATATTCCCTAGAGTTTCTCCATGTTAAGCCTTTGTTTTTTTATTATGATGAATGATGGATCCATGAGGTGTGGCATTGATTATTGGGAAATCAATGCTATTATGATAAATATATAGTAATATTTTCAAACCATGATGAATTATTTTATCAAATTCATAAATCTTAATATTTTTTAATGATTTTTCATCACTATGGGTTACATCAATTATGATTAAATAATGTAGATATTCCAAACTCAATATTTTAGACAAGATACATGTATTAGATTATTTTCGTAATACCATGTTTTTGGACTAGATTACTATATAATATTATATATCTAATGAATATTTTATTATTATTATATCAGGATCATTTAATAGTGGTTTTCATTTATTTTATCAAGGGGAGACCATAACATACGAAGACCTTGAAGAATCACATAGATATAATTTTTTGACTCTTAGAGGAAATGAGTTATATTTTAAATTTTGTGTGTCTGGATTCAATATTTAGGATTTATTTTTTCATAACTATTTTGTCCATCATGATAGAAAAGATTCGATTCGATGAATAATAAGGTAGTAAAATAATGTCTTACACCAATAGGAAGAGTTAGGGTATATAGTTTCATTCATTTGGAAGGTTATTTTTTGAAATTCATTGAAAATATTTTTCCAATTTGGATTCTCAATAAATAAGAATACATGTAAATGGGTTATTTTATCATGTAAAAATGAATGTTAATGTTGTCTTAGAGAATTTAATAATATAATGGACAGTTATTTGATTTAGATACAACCAATTAGGAAATTATGTTTTTCTTTGGTTGTCGCGAGAATTGAATAGGGGACTTGGATGTAACCTTGTAAAGATTGATAATGATATTATTTATGCATTGAGGAAGATAAAGACTAATGAATACAACTCTCCATTAATTTAAATTATTTTAAAAACAAGTTCTTTCTTTGAATAATTTGATGAATTATTCCTATAGTGATATATTTAAGACATATAATATCCATAAGATCCAAAATTACATATATTTTTTCAGATATAGTTTAATATGAGGGAAAAGAGATGGCTTAATTAATATAATGTTTATCATTCAAACTAAACTACTACCCAAAGAAGTAAAATAAGTAAATTAAAGCATTAATAAGAAAAGATAAGGGTGTTCTATCGAAAATGTAGATTGTCACAGATCCTATATTCACAGTTCTAGTAAAGATATATATAGGAATTATAATGTAAGGGGATAAATAAATAATTTTCCCAATGATTGTGAAACTATTCTTATAAGGGAATATAAAATGTTCCCAGTCTAATAGATAAGATTTTTATACGAAAATTAAAGCTGTAAATGATGGAAAAATTAAAAAATTCAATTGTGACGCTGACTATCATAGATTTCTAATGATATTAGGTGTTCTATATATACCTATGAAAATATTGAATTGTTGGATGATTCTCAAAACTTGAATTTATCAATAGACCATAGTATCCCCATGATGTATTTGAGGGAACCATTATAGTGGGATAATGTGAACAATGGAATTTCTAAATATGTATCAAGATGATGGGATTTTCAATAGGTAAAAGATTTGAGACAATATCATATTGGATTTAGGAAATATTAACCCATTTCAATATGGATATGGGATAATGTTATTATTGAATGTGTCAATGAACTAAAAAATGACTCCTAGAAATGTTGATGTGATATTTGATATATTTTATCTCCAAAACTAATCTACACATATCATTAATATTAGGGAGGATTTACATCATGTGTGACATTCAAGAAGTTATATTAATGGTTTTTCAATAAATCATTTCACACATCATTAAATTATGTCCAGGAATAATCCAATATTAACATTGAAATTATAAATGAGTCAACATAACTCTATTGATACTGATCTTCAATTGAGCACTACCTACCATCCTCAAACTGAATTACATCTCAAAATAAAATTAATAACCTAATAAGATATGTTGAGATAAATCCCAATTATTTTTAAAGATAATTTTGATCTATATTTTTTTTTTGTTTAGATATTTGTTATTAAAATATTTTCATTCAATTAATCAAATGGTTATGTATAATACATCATGGGACTAAAGATGTTAGACTCCAGCTTATTGGTATGATGTTAGGGGAAGGAAACATATAGGCCATGAACTTATTGATAAAAAAATGAAAAAATTTAGATTATTTTGGCTCATATTAATGAATCCCAAAGGGTGAAATAAATTTATTTTGATAGCCTAATAAAATATTTTTAATTTAAAGTGAGATATCACATTTTTCTTAACGTATTTCAATGGAATCGTGAAATAAGGATCAGTATGAAAGGGGAAAATGTGTCGGTTGTACATTGTACCATTTGAAATTTATAAATAATAGGATTTAGATAATATAGATTGAAAATTTCATAAATCCCCCAAATGTAGGATATGTGTTCTATAAGTCATCACAATGACCAAGAGAAGTTCATTCTAGAGGAAACACTTGTTCGCACATATGAATAAATAGAATCTCCATGTGATCTATCATACTATAAGTTTCCATAAAAATTATTCACATGATAGATTTTGTATTTAGGATTAAAATTAAATTACTTATAATGGTACTTTTTAGAAATCATAAAATGGAGGTAGTAACATGGGAACCAGTGGATGTAATAGAAAATACCCACCCACACTTTTTTACAAATTGATATCCATTAAAATATCAATTAAAAAAATTATATTTGAGTGAAAATGTAAAACTAATGATTTTATAATAGCTATTGAAAATTATATTTAAATAAAAATATAATAAAAATTTTATATTAATATTTCATGGGACAAGAAATCTAATCATTGGAGACATATATGTACTTTTAACTTGGTCAAAATATGGTTAAATTTGTTTTTTAGTTCTCTATTAAAAATAATATTTTATGAATAATTGAATATTTAGTATGTTACTATTTGTACTTTTAATTAAAATATTCATTTATATTTTGTTACTTAATTATTTATTGGATATAAAATTGATAGAAATAACGAAAAGATCATTCATATGTAAATATGGGTTATCTTTATGAAAACTACCATTTTTTAAAAAGCATAATATCTTTCAATTTTAATTAATTAGAATATTATTTATTAATGAGTAATTTAAAATATATGTCTATTATATATATATATACATTTAATATCAATTATTGATTATTATTATCTATATTATTAAAATATGATCACAATATTCATTAAAAATCATTTCTTGAAAAAATTGTTTTTTGATACATTGTAACAGTTTTTTTAAAAAAATTTATCTATGAAAATACTATGAATTAAATTATATAAAATGGAATTACTTTTAAAAAAAATAATAAATATTTTTCCCTAAAGGAATATCAATATTTGTTCATTATGAATAGTAAAATGGTTAATATTAATTACCATGTATGTGGTTAAAATTGAATTTACTTGGAATAATTTAAAATGAAAAGTGTCAAAATGACTTATATATTAATGAAAACCCATTGGTTTGTTTTATTTTTACCTTATCGTTTTTACAAATGAAAATTATGCATTTTGGATCATTACTTTAATGAAATTAATGAAAAATATTGAGTAATTAAAAGTGTTCCACTATGCTCAATTATAAATTTGGGTATGTTCCCCTCACTCCATCACCCTACAAATATATTTAAGATGAACAAAACATTCCTAAATACCTCTCAAAAATACATATTCAATTTTTAAATGTGATGGTCTTCCTAAATTTCCAACCTGATAGTCTCAAAAAAGAGATAAATGTGGGTTTTCTAATAGAATATAATTTTCTTCATTATCTTCTTTAATTTTACATATTATTTTACAACCATAAATTGTGTATTAAGAGATTGAATATATTAAAACAAGTATAATAAATATAATGATATGTAATTATAAAAATAAAATAAAATTTTTTCATCCCCATCATAATAAAATGGGAAAGAAAATCATCGCTCAAGTGTACAGAAGATAGCCACATCGTGAGCCAATTCCATTTTGTTTCTATCATCGAAAGACAGAGATATTATTAATAGTGGAGAAAATGTATATATATTTTAATTATTACATAGTATTTATTTAGTAAATTTAATATATCATATACTTTCTTAGCGATTCATTATTAATAAAATTATAATATTTCTAATGGATATGTACGCCGTACCATCTTCACAAAGTGATGTGATTCATTTTCCTAGTTTAAATTTTACAAATTAATAATATAATTTATCTCATGAATAAATATGATATTTATAATATTAATATACTTTTGGAGATTATGGATCATTATAATATACATAAAAACTAGAAATTCCATTGTTAATCATGCATGAAAAATCAAAGTTGTTAATACCTAAAAAATGGTAATATTTATTATTAGTTATGAACACATGAAAAGATGTTATAAAAGGATAATATAAGATAATATGAATAATAATGTTGTGGTGTTAGGTATTAAATATTTTTTTTAAACCATTAAAGATGATGATGAACTATTTTAAACTAATGGGATGTGTGAGGTATGGTAATTTGTTACAATTTACATTCTATTGACATGTATTATTTATTTTGTAGCTATTAAAATTTATTTGGTGTATATACTTCCATTTTATGTGTTTCAAAAGAATAAATATTTATTCATGATGGTTAATGTTTCAATTCATGTTTATTATTTCAATAGTGTGCAATTTAAATGTTAACAAAGATGAATGAATTTATGTTGCAATCTCAATTTATGGGATTGATGAAAATTTTTTCTAATGAAAATTATAACCTATCCATTTTTGAATCTATATATTTTTCTATAATATATATTTTTTTATTTTTTTTATTTTAATCAAATTTTTTCTCTCTGGTACTTTATTAATAGAAATTAATTTTAAAAATAAAACACTATCTTATTTCTCTTTTTAATGAGATATATTAACTTCAATGTCTATATTTTAATGATTTATTTTAAAAAGACTATATTTTAACAATAAAATTATTTTTAGAAGATTTTATGATGTCCAAAAATTTAAAAAAGTATTAGAATGGAATATTTATAATTTTTTATGATTTTTTTTCGTATTTCTTACAAAAATTCAGAATAAACAATTTTAACATATAAAATGATAATAGAATTCACAATCACTATAACCATTTTATGATACATAGATTCATCTAAACATTATAATTTATTTTAAAAATAGTAATATTATTAGAAAAACTATTTTAATATTTATCATCCAACCTACTTATTCAACAAAAGGACAATATTTTATTATAAAATCTATCTTCTCGATGGACCATTGGACATCATTTTTCTCTTTTTAATATTCTCATCTGTAATTTTTTTTTGAAAAACACATTTTAATATGATCATTGTAAATTAATATTATATTAAATATCCATATTCTTCTATCTTAGATACAATTCATCCAAAAAAATTACCATTTTTACATATGGTGTGTTATTATAAAAGTTATTTATTGACTAGTTAAAATCTTGATATATTCAAATTCTTCAATCAATAAATATATTTAATCAAAAAGATCATTTTGTAGGAATTTAATTAATCATTCAAGATGTGATTAATGCACTGAACATATGGTTATGGTTGCATTTTAGTTTTAGGTATCCACATGATTCATAGACATGGCTCATAAGACAAATTAGTTGGCCAAATAAAATACGTTTTTTTGTGTATACCTACCCTTTGATAAAATTATCACAGTTAATGGTCTAAACAAATTAAATATCGTGATGTATGAGATCATGGTGTTCAAAAATAATCATTTACATTATTTATAATCATGTTATTGTTATCAATGAGATGGTGTCATGAATATTATCCATGGAATCATTTATAGGTAATATTATTTATTTTATTACATTTGTTTTTTTGTTATTTCCCATTCCATATAAATAATTATCTAATTACTTTGATAGATTCATTTTTATATAACCCATAATGAGAATTTGAGCTCTACCATATTTTATTTCCATTCCCTAGGATAAAAATATTTATTCATTGAATGATTTTCATTTATGTTGACAATTTTATTTTCATTATTTTTAATGTAATATTCCGAACATAAAAAGGGTATTATATTTGTATTTAGTTATCTAACACTAAAAAATTGTTCAGTCAATCGATCTTAAAACCCTTATATATTTGATTTTGTAATAACATAGATAATAGATCTGAGAAAACTATAGTTTTGGCTCTTAAAATACGCACTATCATATAATGAAATAAATATAGATAGACATAAAAGATGATATCTCAATCAAAATAGGAAATAAATATATATGAAATCATATAAATCAAATGGTCCAAGAAACAAAAATTTTGGGATCTAACCATAAGGGTCTACTATAATATAAATTAAAAAAGAGGTTTCTCACAATATAAGTCTATATAAAAAATTGGTAGATGACTATGTTTTCCCAGATCCCAAAAAACCATTAGCTCACTTGGTCACTTGGTCATCATTTTGGAATATAACTTAGTCTTCCTTCCAATGGTCCACTCATTCCCCTAGAAAATATTCTAGAAGATCACACCATCATTATCCCAATGACTCACTCATTCCCTTAAAAAAAATAAACATTTTCAATGTAATTTACTCATAAACACATAAGGATCTTGATGTTTTTATCCATTCAAAAAATATCCACATCAATAATAAAAACAACCAAATTAATTTTTAAAGAAAATATATTAAAAACATGCTTTCATTTAATGTTTATAAAATCCCCCATTCACGAACTCTTTTAAACACCTTTAAAACCCCAATTTTAATGAATAAAAACTCTTTGAACCATTTCTAGAAACACATAGAGTGCATCAAATCGAATCCCATTTGAAAAAAATGTTGAACTGTCAAATTTATAACACTAAAATTGGATGACATAAAACATTGATAAAAAATCAAGAATAAATAAAATTAGAGGAAATTTGACAAATAAAATCTATATGAGAAAAAGAATTAAATATTTTGTGTGGAAAAGAACCTTAAAAATTGACTCCTAAACAAATAATAAACAAGGGTTTAATAATAAAAACCCTTATATAACCAAATTAAAGAGAATGTAAAAAACACAATATATGTCAATCAAAAAATACACTAACAAAATGAATCAAATAATTCAATCCAATCAAGATCAAGAAACATGAATCTTGGGATCTAACAATAATTTTTTATTATGACTTACAGTAGAAGCATAGTTTTCTCGATATGCAAGAAATTATAATATGTTTAAATTTCACTCTGTCTTCCCTAAGCCCAAACATCCAAGAGGTTACTAAATCCCATAGTCCTCATTTTGGAAGCTAATTTTGTTTTTCTCAAAAGGTATGACTCATCCCAATAGACAATATTCTATAATCTCACTCTTATTCTTATGAAAGTCTCACTTAGTCCCTTAGAAAAATAATCATTTTCGTATTGTGCACTCACACACACCATAGGTTCCCTATTATATCATCCCAGGTAAATAATGACAATGTAATTTTCATATTTATTAATATTTGGTAATTGAATATTAATTTTATTTTAAAAGGGATTCTATGATTTGATGGAATACCAGATACAAAATAATGGGATTTCTTGAAATCTTACGTTGCACACAATGATGAGCCATGCTAAAAAATAATAATATAATATAATTATTTTAAATAGTAGTCAAATCCTAGTAATTGAAATGGAGAAAATGAAATAAATTAACTAAAATATTATTATATATGTTTTGAATATTGTTTTACATTTATTCAATAAATTATAGATCCTTAAAATAAAAAAGAATCAAAATTTAAGTATAAGTACTCTAATATTATTTAAAAGATCGATTTACCGCCTTTTAATGGAAACATTCGTTAAATATAGTTTTGGTCACTTTAATCAGTTATATTTGTCAACATAAAATTCGTATTTAGAATTGGAACATCATAATTTACATAGGGTAAATTTTTGGTACTTTTCTGATTAAATTTATTTTTTAATGAATAGTGAAAAATACTTTACTTTAATTCAATACAGTCGTTTAATCTAATTTATTTATATGGTTATATTATTTTAATAATTGGTTATAATGTTTAATTAAATTATATTTTTACAATTTTATTTTATTTTATTCATTGTAATTAATTTCACTTCGTAATTTTACATAAACAACTGTCAATCTGTTGATCGTTATTCTTTCTAAAAAACACATTTTGATTTGACAACGAGAATTTATTTTAAATTAAATAATTAAAATTATATGTTTTTAATATGGTAAAATAGAAATTATTTTTCAATTCGGAATATCAAATATATATTAGGCTGAATTTTTGGTATTTTTCTGAAAAACGTCAATTTTTGATGAATAATGAAACCACTTAGTGGTAGTAAAAAACAGAATTTTTCATTTAAATGAAATTTTACTACTTCTATGAATTGAATTTTGAAAATCCTAAATACATGGTTGTTATTAGAATGTAAAATTTGGTTCAATAAGATGAAAATAATTTTTGGTGAATCGTAACTTGGGACTTTTTTTTACTGCGGTTAAAGCTAAATATAGAAATTCAAGGTAAAATGAATATTATAATAATAAAAAATTACATTAAAAAATATCAAAACCTTATTGTATGACTCATGGAAAACCATGGGCATCCTTGGGTTGATTTTGGCACCCCATATAGCCACATAAGAGTGATAATGACACTTTATTTTAATTAATTAAAATTAAAGACAAAAATAACATTAACCAATATCTATTAGTATATCAATTTTTACTTGGGGTTATATACATCACAATTTCAACTATAAATATTAATTGGAAATATAATAAGTTTTCATAAATTATGGTATTTTTTTATAATTTTTAGACAAAAAATAAAATAAAATATTTATGACACAATAATGATGCAGTATTTATATCATTAATAAATCATTTAAATAAATAAGATTAATAATATTAAAAAATGTATCCAAAACTAGTAAAATTATTATTGAATGATTTTATTTCAAATATGAGTCATCTTATGTTATACTTTAATGAGTTTTGGACCTTTTTAAACCAATGATAAGTTTATAATAAAATAAAATTTTAAAAAATTCCAAAATAGGCCCTCCCCTCTCTTATAAATGGATACCACTTCTAACCCATTCCTCACACCCCTAAAGAACCCTTTCTCATCCAAAACCAACCTGAATAAGATCTCATGATCCCTATCATCCTTTTATAATCCTTACCCACTTCAGAAAGAACGTCAATCATTCCTTTTGGTTCAAACCAATGAGGGTTAACCAAATTAGATGTAACTGATTCTCTTAACTTCTATTATTTTATCTTACTTCTCCAACCCCTAAACCAATTTTATTCTATTATTTTATAAAAACAGAATTATCCTTAATATAAAAGGATTTTATTGCGATAATTATTTTTAACTACACTTACACACACCTCCATCTAATGGGTAAAGAACATACTGTTTCTATGGATGGCAAACTAATGCCTCACGAAGCGATGATTGTTCAATTATCTCCTACCTCCTATCATGGTTTCCATTTAGATGGAATTGTATTTTTATATGATATATATTATGTTTTTGTTTTCCCTATGCTTTTATAATTTTTATTTACAATCATACCTTTATGATTTCTTATATGTGTAAACACAATAATTTCATTTGAGGAAGTGCGGACAACCGCCCCCTCAAGGTGACATGATTCGTTTCTGACATACATTGAACTTATAAAAGATGAAGTTAATGAAATTATGTAACACATATATCATAAGATATTATACTATAATTATAATAAAAAAATGTATTATTATGTTTTCATCCCATTAAATATAAAAAATAAATGTAAGTAGCATTCATGCGTACGTACGACTTACCGTCTCCATGAACAGTGTGTTTCATTTATTAACTCCAAATGAATTGGAATATTATAATTACATATAAAATGAATATATAAGATTTATATGATATCTAAATCATTAATATCATTTTGTAGATAGTGGAATTATGACCACATGGACAATATGTTATTATTACATGTTCATTTTTTACTAATGTTCCGAACATCGACCAAATGTCTGATATGAACTCAAATAATTAACTACTTTTAATAAAAAATTGAATAATTGATATAAAAGGAATAATAAAAATTAAACATTCTCTTATTGAATTAGATATTTACTTATGTTTATTATTTAGGAAGAACATGGAACATACGAGTCATGTCGGACATGAGGTAAGGGATTTCTTATCTCACTTTTAATTCCAGGAGATTTCCATTGTTCGCAACATATTTATTCAATGTGGTGTATTGTGTACTGAAATTTGATATATAATATCATGAATATCTATATATTCATTGTATTATGTGATTAATTTTGTGGTTAATATCTTTTTTTTAATACGACTCGATTGAATTACAACGTGGTAAGGGGTTTTCAAATCACTTTTTATTCTCATGAGATTCATTCTATATTTGCAACTATATCCTTTTTGTGTGGTGTATGTACAATCCATGATTGTATTACTTATGGAATATAATTTAATTTATGGGTATTTACATATTCATTGTATGATCCTTATTTTATTGGTTGTGTGTTTAATATGTTACCAAATCGGTAAGGGACCCTTTCACCCCATTCTTTTTAGAAGAATTATTTTTTTGTTATGTATTTTAATTTACATATTACTATGTTAATATATGTTATTATATATCCTTATTACTGTACATTTTATTTACAAGTGATGGGATTACCTTTTTCTCTTTCATCAACTCATTTTTTGATTTTTAATTTGACGCGGTTAGGATTACGAATTTCTTTAAGGGAAATTCTTTTCCCAATTTAAATTCTTCGGGTTAAACTTATACTTTTTCATTATGTCATGATATGAATATATGTGAATAACCTATGATTGTATTAAAATTAATATCTACTTATATTTGTTGTATTATTACTTTTATCACATAATTATGTCATTGATTTATCCTTAATCTAAGGATACCATCTTTATAAGGGATTTCATCTCAATTTAAATTCCATCGAGACTTCATAGTTGTTATGAACCAATTCACTCTTATATGGTGTATATACTATACTTTGTCATATTATATCATGAATACCATTATTCTCACGAAAATATATTGTTCTTATTAAATGTTATTCCAAAATTATTTGTATTAAAGCATCTCTCAAATTATAAAAAACTCATTAACTAAAATATCGTTTCAATTTTAAAATGATTTATTCTTATGAATATTTATAATTAATGTAAATGTTTTAAAAATTATTTTAAAGATTTATTTATGTGGATATTAATGATTTAAAATTTTAATTCCTTTAAAAGATTCAATGTTTATGGGAAATTTGATTAAAAATTCTCATTATTAAATGTCTTAAATGGTTTTGAAAATCGTTTCATAATGCATTGATTATGTAAATATCTTGAAATGATATATTGTTATTGAAATGTGGAAATGTTATATTCCTTTTTTATTGTTTTACATTTTCTGAATACGTAATGGAGATTTATCATTTTTTACGTATACGGTTGGTTCCGTGATAAACCTAGGGTGGGTGACCCCGAGATAGCTCTCCAATGCATTGGGTAACCTGACGGAGGTAAACATGATGTTTCTCCAAAGAGATTTATTGAATATACTATTATGGGTACTCTATGTGTTACACTCTACATATATGTGATACCTATAATGTATGTTTTATTTGGATGCCATAAGTTAACTTATGATTTATTATTTCTGTGTTATTCATAAATATTATGATTTCATGAGGTATGTTATGATTGAAATGTATGGTTTTTTAATTTTATTTATTAATGGGATAATTTCTTCTTTCCTTATTTTATAACCCTAATTGATCTTTTTATTCTCATCCCATGTTTTTGATATGATTTTCACAGGGTATAAGATAGGTTAAGAGAAAAGAAGTATTCTTGAAGATTAATATCTAGAAAAGTACTCTTTTTTTATTTAATGTGTTTTATATTTATGAAATATTGGATATAGTAGAAGTGGCTACTTTATAATTTTTGAGATATAATGTAAACTTTATTGCCTAATTCTCAAAAAATCTAAAACTGAAAAGATCCTCAATGTGAATTCTTAACTTTACTCAATATTATGTAATGTTTAAGGTCGGGTCCTTATAGTTGGTATCAGAGGTCGGTTTAGATAACATTATAGGTTATGGTGTTATTTAAACTTAAGTGACATTACCATAAAGTTTATCATATTAGAATTTGTCATTGTTATTTTAGAAATATTTAATGAGTTTAAGATAACATGAATAAGTATATCTTAGTTTCTACCCACCTCATAAGATAATATATGTTGATTTTACGGAGAAAATGACACTGACCTTTTTGGTTTTAATAAATAATTTGATCTAGTAGGAGCCAATGTAACAATAGATGTGAAAGAAACAGTATGGGTTTTCTTAATGAGATACTGAATGAAATGGGAGTTGAAATGATAAATCTTATGTATAAAATATATTATGGTTATTTTTTAGGAATTTATTTCATTTTTGGGATTGTAATAAAATTATATGGTTTTAGAAAAAGGATAACTTGTAGGAAGGGTGACAACCTGTCACAACCAAATAGTTTGGAGGAATCAAACCCACAATCGAAGGGAAGCAATGATGCATCTCCAACTACTGGTCTACATGAAGTCCCTGGTTGGTATGACTTTTTATATTTTTAGTTAAATTATTTTACGGATCATGAATAAATTTATCTTATGATTTATCAAATGGATATCCTTATTATAGGAATGATTTTTTGATTAAGTGATAAAGGATATTTTGGATGCCATTCTCTCTTTTGGGGAATAGTATATACCTAAAGAAAATAGAATACAATGAGATTTAATTTCTGGAGTAATGGTTGAAATATTATTTTTGGAGGAATCTTTGTTTTATTTTTGAAATATGGAAATTTGGGTTATATTTGGTAATGATTAGCATATCATTGAGAATATGTGATTTGGTTAAATACACTTCAGTATAAGACTTTAAATGTAGACAATGTTATTTGGAGATAAATATTATGATTTACTCTGGAATAATATGGGATTAAATTTTTTCGAGTTTTGTTTTTCAATATTAGATTAGGTTATATTGATGAATTTTAATTAATGTTGTTTATTGAATGGACATTGTTGAAATTAGTGTACTATTTGTTGACTTTTTGATATTAGGAATCGTATTTAATTTTATAAAGGAATATCCTTTTTAGGGATTATCTAATCATGTACTACCCTTTTGGGTTTCAGTTAAGGTCTAAAGACATGAGAAATATATGCTTCATCTTTTCTGATTCATGTTATTCTCTAGAAGTTTATTCTACGCATTAGTTGTGACAACATCATCTTGAACACTCATCATTTATTGAAAATATGAGTTTTTGGTAGAAACTTATTAATGGATGAAACTATACTGGAAAAGTATGTATATTTTCCTATTTTCTTATTCTAAGCAGTAAATGAATTCCTAACTTTATAAAAATAATCTTATAACAAAAATGTATTCCATTTACTTTTCCTACTGGGTAATCAAAGACTATTTAATCTATCACACGTTTTTGATTTTCTGGTGGTTAAATTTTACATAACCATGTTTTCTATCACACTCCATCAGAACATGATGGTTTACTTTCTCTTCCATATCCATGTTTTTTACATGGAATCTTGGCATGGGACTTTCTTGGATGACCGTTTTACATCCCTTTCTTTCAATTAAAGTGATATATTTATTGGCTCCTTTTCCAATGTGGGACTTCCAATTATGTTTCCAATCCTAGTTTTAAAATTGCAAGTACAGAATTTCCCAACAGGGGGATGAATGTAACATCCATGGTAAACAATGAGTAAAACATTATGATATTTATTACTATTTGTGAATTAAATATTATGTTTACTTTAAAGGGTACACTATGATTTGATGTAATACCCAATATGCAATAATAGGTTTCTTTGAAATCTTACGTTGCCCACAATGCAGTGTCATACTGAAAAATAATAATATAATATTATTATTTTAAAAATTAGTTAACACCTAGCCATTGTAATGGTGGGAATGAAAAGAACTAACTACAATATGATTATACATGTTTGTTAAATGTTTTTACATTTATCCAAAAAATTCAAGAGCCTTAAAATAATAAAGAATCTAATTTTAACCATAAATATTCTAATATTCATTAAAAGGTCAATTTACCACCTTTTAATGAATAGGTAAAATTCTATATTTTAATTCAAAACTACCTTTTAATATAATTTATTTATATAGATAGATTATATTTATAATTGGTTTTAATGTTTAATTAGATTTGTTTTTTCCTTTTTATTCAATTTTGGCCATTGGAATTAATTTCCCCTTGACATAGTACATAAACAATTGTAAATGTTTTGATAGTTATTATTTCTTAAAAACACCCTATTTGTTTTGAGAATAGGAATTGACATTAAATTAAAAAATGAAACTTCTATGTTTTGAATTTGAAAAAATAGGCATTTTTTTTAATTTCGGAATATCAAATATAGCTTACGCTGAAATGTTTATATTTTTATGAGAAACATCAATTTTTGATGAATAGTTAATCAAATTAGTAGTAGTTAAAAAAGTAAATTTTTAATTTAAAGAAGTTTTATGGCTTCGGTGAATTGAATTTTGAAATAATTACATACATGGTTTTTATTATTAAGTAAAATTTTGTTCAATAAGATGAAAATTATTTTTGGGGAATATTATCTTTTGACTATTATATACAACAGTAAAAGGTAAATAAGGTAATTCAAGGTAACAAAGTATTATAATAATAAAAAATTACCTTAACACTTGTTCTATCATTATTGTATGATTCATGGCCTACCATGGGCATACTTTTGTAAATTTTGGCACCCCATAGATCCACATAAGAGTGATAATGACACATTATTTTAATTAACAGAAAGTCAAAAATGACATTAACAAATATCTTATAGTATATAAGTTCTTACACGAGGTTATAAAAGTAATATTTTCGAATGTATATTTAAATTGGTAAGATATTAAGATTTATGACATTATAATATTTTTTTTATAATTTTTAAAAATCAAATAAATTAAATTATTTATGACACAATAACGATTTAGTATTTTCCTCATTAACAAATGATTTAAATAAATAATATTATTAATATTAAAAAAATATCCAATACATGTCCAATTATTATTCGATGATTTTATTTCAAACATGAGTCATCTTAGAATCGACTTTAATGAGTTTTGGACCTCTTGAAACTGGAGATAAGTTTATAATAAAATAACATTTTCAAACATTCCAAAAGATCCCCTCCTCTCCCTTATAAAGGGAGACCACTTCTAACCCATCCCTCACACCTCTAAAGCCCCTTGGTTCATCCTAACCCTACACAATTAAGTGCTCAAGATCCATATACTCCACCTAGAATCCTTTAATTATGAATAAGTAACTACAATATATCCTTTTGGATCAAACCAAAGTGGGTTACCCAAACTAACGGTAATAGTTTATCTTAATTTCTCTCATTTTATTTTACATCACCAACCCATAAAATCATTTTATTACTTTTTTTTGTAACAAAACTAGTATCTTAAATATACTAGGATGTATTTATGATAAGTATTAATAACTAAACTTACACACACCTCCATCTAATGGGGGAAAACATACTTTTTTGTGGATGGAAAACTAACACCTCATGAAGAGATGACTGTTTAATTATCTCCTACTCCCTCTCATGGTGGACATTAATATTGAACTTTATTTATATATTATATATATTATGTTTAGTTTTACACTATTATTATGTATGTTATATTTAAAAACATACCTTTATGCTTTACAATATGTTTAAACACGATAATTTCATTTTAGGAAGTGTGGACTACCGCCCCCTCAAGGTAATATGATTCGTTTATAACATACATGGAACATATATAAGATGAAGTTAATGAAATTATGTCACATATATATATCATGTGATATTATAATATAATTATAATATACCAATATATTATTATGTTCTCATCCCTTTAAACATAAAATAGGAATGAATGTAGTTTTCATGCGTACGTAAGACTTACTATCTCCAGGAACGGTGTATTTCATTTCATAACTCCTATTGATATAGAATTTTATAAATACATATAATATTAATATATATAATTTAAATTTATATCTAAATCTTTAATATCATTCTGGATATAATATAATTTTGACCACATGGAAAAGTTTTAATTATAACATGTTAATTTTTTACAAAAGTTTTGAACATCAACCAAATGTCTGATATGAACACAAATAATTAACTAATTATTATATTAAGGTAATAATTGATATAAAAGGAATGATAAAAATTAAAAATATTCTTAAGTAAGTAGAAATTAACTTATGTTTATTATTCAGGATGTACATAGAACAAATGAGTCATGTCGGATAATAGGTAAGCGATTTCTTATCTAACTTTTAATTTTATGAGATTTCAATAGTTCACCACTTATTTATTGCATGTGGTGTATTGTGTAATAAAGTTTGATATATACTATCATGATTATATTTATGTTCATGGTATTCTGTGATTAATTTGGTGGTTAAAAACATTTGGTCATATGACTCGATTGAATTACAACGTGGTAAGGGGTTTTCATCTCACTTTTTATTCACATGAGATCCATGCTATATTATCCACTATTTCCTTTTGTGTGGTCTATGTACTGCACATGATTGAATTAGTTGGGAAATATACTTTAAATAATGGGTAATTAAATCTTCATTGTATAATCATTATATTATGGGGTGTATGGTTCACAAGTTACCAAATTGGTAAGGGAATGTTTCACCTTATTTTTTTTAAAAGACTTATTTTTTTGTTATGTTTTTAAACTAACATATTATTTTATTGGGATATGTTCTTATATGTCCTTATTACTATAAATTTTATGTCCAAGTGATGAGATTCACTTTTTCTCCTTCATCAAATCATTTTCTGAATTTTAAAGTGACATCGTTAGGCTGTTGAATTTCATAAATGGAACTTCATTACCCTATTTCAATTATTTGGGTTAAACTTCTACTTATTCATTATGTCATGATATGAATATGTGTGAATGACCTCTGAATTTTTTTCACTTAATATCCACTTATATTGGGTGTATTATTTTTCATCACACATAATTATGATGTTGATTTAGCTTTAATCTAAGAATATCATCTTTATAATGGATTTTGTCTCAATTTACATTCCACTAAGACCTCAATGTTGTTATGCACCAATTCACTCTTATATGGTGTATATATAGTATTTTGGTATTTTATATCATGAATCCCTTTATTCTCATGTTAATATAAAATTATTATTAAATGTTACACTTTAATTATTTGTACACATTCATCACGCATTTTATTAAAAACTCTTTAACTATAATATCATTTATATGTTTTAATGATTTATTCTATTAAATATTTCTATTAAATTCCATTTTTTTAATGGATTTAAGGATTTATTTATATGTATATTATTGGTTTAAAATGTCAATTCATTTAAACGCTTCAAATTGGAATAAGACACATTGATTCAAAAATATCTTTACTAAATTTTTTAAATTGTTTTAAAAATGGTTCGATAAAGCATTGATTATGTCAATATCCTGAAATTATATATTGTGATTTCAAAGTGGGAATGGTATCTTCCCTTTTAATTGTTTTACATGTTCTGAATATGGAAGGGATATTGGGCACTATTTACGCATATGGGTGGCTCCGTGATAAACTTTGGGTGGGTGAGTCCGAGATGGATCTCCAATGCATTGGGGAACATGACAGAGGTAAATGTGATGTTTATCCTAAGATATTTATGGAATATATTGTGATGTGTATTCCAAGTGTAACTCCCTATGTATCTATGATATCTAAAATGTAAGTGTGATAAGGTTTACATAAGTTACCATTATGATTTATGATTTCTATGTGTTATTCAAAAATATTATTATTTCACGAGGTATGTTATGATTGAAAAGTATGGTTTCATTGATTTGTATTTATTAATGGGATAATGTTTTCATTCTTTATTTTATAACCCTTAGAGTTATTTTTATTCTCATCCAATTTTATGAAATGTTTTATATAGGGTATAAGGAAGGGTAAGAGGTAAAAAGTATTGAAGAATATTTATATCAAGAAAAGAACTCTTGTATTATTTAAGGAGTATTTTTTAAAACATCGGATATAGTAGAAGTGTTTACTTTGTAATTTTTTAGATGCAATTTAAATGTTATGACCTAATTCTATAAAACATAAAACATAAAAAGATCCTTAATATGAATTCATGACTTAACTCTATATTATATAATGTTTATGGTCAGGTAATAATACCTATGTAGTTAAAAATTCCAAAAAAATATCAAAATTAATATATTTTATTCATAAAATATATATTATAACGAAATTTAATGAATAAATACCTTTTCAATCAAAGAATCAATACAATGGAAGGACTCATTGAGTATTCATTCAAAAAAATATTTTAATGCATAAATCCCCGTTAATTGATTTCAAAAAACCCTTGGAGCTTATTGAATCCAACCCCATCTAAAATATATATATTAAATGATAGAATTTCAAACACTGTCCATGTATTAGAATAAACAATGATAAAAAATTAGTTATAAATATACTTAATGTAAATTTTACAAACATAAACAAGTTCATATATCAAATAAAAGTTTTACCATGTATAAAATGGTTTAATATAGACACCAACATTGAAGAAAATTCCAAAATTTTCTACTTTGATGTAAACCAATATATTCAAGATGGATAGGTCCTCAATCACCTAAAAACACACATTCACTACCCTATATTCATCTGAGATGAATGTGATTTTTTCACACCGAAACCAAAATAGAACATATAGAAAGTGTCTAGAGGAATGATAATAAAATTATGATTAAATAGACCATCTTATGTATAAATTATAAATAAATAAGTGGAATACCCAAAAAACAAGAGGAAAGTATTTTATGTTAACTGTTATTACTATCCATGATTTGATGGATAATTGAGAGTGAGGGATGTAACACCCGAGACTTTTATGTTATATAAATCATCAAAGGAATCTTTTTCTACACAACACTTTCTTGGCTTGCTTTACACGCAATCGCGACCTTCCTCGATAGCTTGCGTCGTACGCAATACCGAGTTTCACTAAACAACAATATGCTATTAAAACTAGCCGTTATGAACAGTAATAACCACTTTTTGAAATTTTATAAATTTTATTTTTCAAAATGGACTTCATTTTTGGACTCAGAATATCAAAATTAGCCTAGGGTGAAATTTTGGTATTTTTCTGAAAACTTTCAATTTTTGATGAATAGTGAAACCACTAAGTGGTAGGTTAAAAACTGAATTTTGCATAAAACTTAATTTTACCGCTTCTGTGAATGGAATTTCAAAAATCCGACAGACACGGTTGATGTCAGTAAGTAAAATTTGGTTCAATGAGATAAAAATAATTTTTTGGTGAATAGTAACTTTTTACTATTTTTACCGCGGTTAATAGTAAATAGGGTAACTAAGGGTAAATATGATATTAATTTTACCCTAACACATGTCCTAATTCTATTGGACAAGTGTAATTCGACCAAAAACAAACTTAGGAATAAAATATGACCATTTAGGCCCACTTGGATTAGATTAGGACATTTATTATTAATTTATTTAAAGAAGGGTTAAAATAGTTAAAATCAAAGTTTAATAAGTAAATCATTTTTAATATGGGGTAATATATAAGATAAATTCGATTGTAAATATTAATTAGAAAGATAAAAAGATTTCCTACATGATGGTATTTTATTTGTAATTTTTAGACATCAAATAATTTAATTTATTTATGACACAAAGATGATGCAGTAATTATCTTATTAATGAAATATTGACAAAATTGATAATATAAATACCAAAATAATTGTAATTTGAGACTTTTTATGAATTACACTAATTTTCTAGGTTACTATGATATATTATTGTTGATTTAATCAACTTGGTTCGAACATATAATTCTGTTATGACTTTCACAAAAATCATATATCAAATAGTGTCAAAATTGACACAAAATAGTTTTTAAATCAAATATTATATTATTAATTGTTATTTTATTCCTAAAAATCTAAGGTTCGGCCAAATGACTTATATAAGGATATATATATTAAAAATAAACAATTTGGGGTTCGTTTGGCATGTTATAGTAAGTGTATTAACCATATAGTGAAAGAAAACAAAAAGACACGGTAAAAGTTAAATTAATTAACTTAGAGTTAAATCTAATTGATAAGGTTAAAATAATACCCTAAACTTGTCTAAATCATATTGGTTGATAGGATTTCGACCCATACCCACTTTAGCTTCGAAATAAGACCCTTTGGAACCATTATAAACCGATTTTGACTTTAATATAAAATAATATTTTGAGATATTCCTAAGGTGCCCCTCTCCTCCCTTATAAAAGGGCACCTCCTCCCCCTCCTCCTCACACAAATTTGAGCACTCAAGCTCGGCCAAACCCTGCCATTTTCTCCTCTCCACTTCCCTAGAATAATCCTAGAGGTCCTGGTCTTCTCCAAAGACCAATATTAGTTCCTTAAGTGGAGGATTCAAAGAGGCGTTCCAAAGAAGAGGTAATATCCATTACCGATCTTTTCAATTTCTTTCTTCTTCAACTTCTTCTTCTTTAGTTGTTTCATGATAAAGTAATAACATCAGTATTACTTACATACTGATATGTTATTATAAATATGAAACAACCCTAATTCACCTTCTATCCATCCTACGGAAAAAATGAAATCACCGCGCGTGCGTACGTACGGAATACCGTCTCCACGCCGTGGTGTAATCTATTTTCCACCATCACCTTACAAGGATGGGTATAATGGTGTAATGAGTAACTATATATGATTATTATGAAGTAATATTGATACTGAAATAATATATATATATATACTCCAATACAATTCCACGATCATAGGAACGATATCATCACTCGTGCGTACGTACGGAATACCGTCTCCACGATGTGATGCGACTCGTTCTACATGATCTTCATTTCATAATGACTATATAAATGAATTGAATGAATAAATATAATATATGTTACACTAATACCATTCTGGATATAAGGAATCTATAACCATAAAAGAAGAATAAGAATGTATTCGGCAAAACACGCATAAGAACAAAAGGCAACAAAGACCCGAGTAACAAGTAACCATGAAATATTACTACCAAGAAGCTAAGAATATGAACATATATGATATCATATCAATATGTATGATTCTGGAATAAGTCAATAACATTATTTAAACCATTATACAGGAGCTTCGGACACGTACAAAGCAAATTGGACTTAAGGTAAGGGAAATATCACAATCTCATTTTTATCCGAGATTGTTTATTCGTAAGTATTTACTGGGTTGTATTTTATCATCCACATCCATGTTTCATCAATATGTAATATTATTTCCATCCACCTACAATTGTATAAATCCATTTTTACCCTTCGGTGAGTTTTTAGTAATATGTATGAAAGGAATCTTTTGTCGTTTTTCGTACGAGGTACTTTTTGACTTTTCCGACAAAAGTACGAAGAATGTTTTTTTTAACTTATACGACATGAATGGATTTTTAAAACAAAATTTCCAAGAATCTTCCTTTACTAGTTTTCAAGTTTATTTTTAATCAACTTATTTTATTTTAAATTCGTATGACATGTTATGAAAGGAAAAATGTTTTTGAAGAAGAAAGGATATTTTCCTCAAGAATGGAGTTCAAGTGTTTTATCAAAATTATTTTCCATCTAAGATAATAAAGGGTTCTATTTCTATCCATATTTTTACATTGGTTTGACTATGTTGTGATGGAATTATGTTTATGAATTCCTTTATCATATATGAATTGATTTATGATGTCATGATGTTTCAAGAATCCCATTTTTGTTATATGTGTTATGCGATGATGTATGTTTTATGATTATGTGGCACACATAAGAAAGGATTCATTATAAGATGGGTGGGACCTATATCTCCCTCCAATGCATTGGGTAATGATTTTATATCTCATGAGATAGACATGGCTGGAACGGAAGGTTATTTCGGTTCAGTGATACAGGACTGAAACGAGGAGTGAACTCGGTTCAGAAAGGGACTTTGTCCACTAAGATAGTCTTGGAAATGAGTCATGACTAACAAGAAATGATTTTCCATGATTATGTGTGCATGCCACAAAGTTTCAAGTTTTATGTTATGATTATGGGGATCTCATTTTCACTTCTATGATTTATTCCATGTTAAGATATTATGATCTCTATTGCAGGTTTTGATAAAGATATGATATGATTTTTATTTCCTTTATTTGCCCTTGCTGAGCATTTGAGATCACCCTTTTATGTTTTCTTTTCCCCAGGTTAGGAAGATGGATATTAAGTAGAATATGCTAAAAGGGACCCTAGATATGATTAAATAAATGGGAGACACTGTAGAAGATTTATGAACCAGTTGTTTATGTTTCCCAGTTTCTAAAGACACTATACCTATACGGTCCTTTGTGGTTTTGTCATATGTCGTAATAAGTGTGCTTCAATTTTGAAGTATTAACAATGTATGTAAAGTGTGGGTTGTTATAGTTGGTATCAGAGGAAAGGTATAGTCAACCATTGGAAACTAGGATGTGAAAGCCTTAGTAAGAACCCTAAGGATAAGTCTAAGCATAGAACACAATCTTAGTGTTTTAGAAATGGCATTGAATAACCTAGGATAAGACCTTAAGCATGAAAATTTTATTCTTGAATTATGTGGTTTCCTATTATAATTAGTGTTGCTCACACTATTCTTCTTGGTTTTAGTCAATGGCTGGAACCCGAAGGAACCGTGTTAATGCGGAATGCGATGGGCAATGCAATGATTGTCCCCCTGAGCAAACAAACGATATGGGAGCTAGAATGAAAAATCTTGTAGCCATGCTCACACAACTTTCTCAAGCTATGAATCATGCAGGATTTCCAAACGAGCAAAGGAGGGAGCAACATTCTGTTGAATTCTTAATGAGGCAGCGTCCACCTTCTTTCAGCGGGTCTACTGATCCATTAGTTGTTGAACAATGGATTAGTACTACTAAAAAGATATTTTCAGTTCTTCAATGTTCTGAGCATGATAAAGTCATCCTAGCAGTGTATCGTTTGGAAGGAGATGCTGATCAATGGTGGAATCTTATTAAGAATACGAGGCAAAAGGATGAAATTGAGTCTATGGAATGGGATGAGTTCAAGAACTTATTTTTCAATAAGTACTTCCCTCGTATTCTCCGAACAAAGATGGAGAAAGAGTTCCTTGAACTGAAGCAAAGGGATGATGAATCTGTTAGTACCTATGAAGCAAATTTTAAAAGACTTGCAAGGTACGCTTCTGGTATTATTATCCAACCTAAGAGTAAGATCGATCGATTCTTTAGTGGCTTAAAACCAAGTATTCGAAGGGCGTTAGCCATAAGGGACTTCAATAGCTACGAAGAAATCGTTCGATGTGCTCTCAAAGTCGAGATGGAGATTGGAGTAACCCATCAGTCACATGGGTTTGATAAGAAGAGGAAGATGGAATTCAAAGAAAAATCTAAAGAGCACACGGAAAAGAAGATGAAATTTCCCTTATGCTCAAAGTGTGGAAAGAAACATGGAGGGAGTTGTCTTAAAGGGACAAGTAAATGTTTTAAATGTGGAAAGGAAGGTCATCGGGCATTTGAATGCCGCGATAATGGGAAGAAGATGTCTAATGATGAAAATAAAGGAAGGGATACACAGAATGAACCTACTACACTTTAATGTTTCAAGTGTAAGGAGATGGGGCATTATGCCAATCAATGCCCAAATCCAAGGGTTGATGATGATGGTCGACGTCAACAAACTCTTAAGGCTAAAGACAAAAGAAAGTCACATGCAATTTCTATCAGCGATGTGGAGTACGATAACGATGTGGTGAAAGGTACACTTACCATCCACTCTAAAGTAGCAAATGTTTTATTTGATTCTGGATCCACCCACTCTTTTATTTCTGAAAAATTTTCTAAGGGTATCACCGTATTACCTCAACAATTAGATGTTGAGTTAGCTGTGACAACACCTAATGGCACATCAATCGCATCAAAAGTTTATAATTCTTCTCCGATCGAAGTTTGTGGGAAAGTGCTTCCTGCAAATCTTGTAATCCTTCCCTTAGTGGAATTTGATGTGATTCTTGGCATGGATTGGCTTTCTCTACATGGAGCTCATATCGATTGCCAAAGAAGGGAAGTCACATTTCATATTCCAGATCAATCTACGATCGTATACCAATGCAAGGATGAACATAACCTTCCAGTGGAAATTTCTTCCATCTTATGGGTATTGATTCCACTAAATGAAGGTTATTTATCTCAAATGGTTGGTGAGAAACTCACGATTAAGAATATGCCCATTGTACGGGAGTTTGATGATGTCTTTCCGGAGGAATTTCCGGGTCTTCCACCAAATCGTGAAGTTGAGTTTTCAATAGAACTCGTACCGGGTGCTTTGCCTATTTCAAAGACACCTTATAGAATGGCCCCAATTGAGTTGCAGGAATTGAAGAAGCAACTCCAAGAGAATCTTGATAAGGGATTCATACGCCCTAGTGCGTCACCTTGGGGAGCACCTGTTCTATTTGTTAAGAAGAAAGATGGATCAATGAGACTTTGCATTGATTATCGAGAACTTAACAAGATCACTATCAAGAACAAATATCCTCTCCCACGCATTGATGACTTGTTTGACCAACTACGCGGAGCTCAATACTTTTCCAAGATTGATCTTCGTTCAGGGTATCATCAATTAAGGGTCAAAAGGGAGGATATACCAAAGACGGCTTTCCGTACAAGGTATGGACACTATGAATTTATAGTGATTCCATTTGGTCTTACTAATGCCCCTGCTATCTTCATGGATCTAATGAATAGAGTCTTTAGAGACTATCTTGATCAATTTGTGGTAGTCTTTATAGACGATATTCTTGTCTATTCAAAGAGCAAGGAAGAGCATGAAGATCACTTGAGAATTATATTGAAGACCCTGAGAAAGGAGAAGCTTTATGCCAAATTTACCAAGTGTGAATTTTGGCTTCAAAAAGTTGGATTTTTGGGTCATATAATCTCAAAAGAGGGGATATCTGTGGATCCAGCAAAAACAGAGGTTATCGAAAGATGGTCAAGACCAACAACAGTAACTGAGATACGAAGTTTTCTTGGTTTGGCTGGATATTATCGACGTTTTGTAAAATATTTTTCACGATTATCTAATCCAATCACCAAGTTGACTCGGAAGGGAGTTAAGTTTGTCTGGACAGAGGAATGTGAAGAGAATTTCAAGGAGTTGAAAAGAAGGTTATCCAGTGCACCTGTGCTCACACTGCCTTGTAGTGGAGAAAGGTTTGTGATCTACAATGATGCATCCAAGAAGGGATTGGGGTGTGTTCTTATGAAAAATGATATGGTGATAGCTTATACCTCACGACAGTTGAAAATCCATGAGCAAAATTACCCAACACATGATTTGGAGTTGGCTGCGGTAATCTTTGCATTAAAGATTTGGAGGAATTACCTTTATGGTGAAAGGTGTCATATTTATACTGATCATAAAAGTTTAAAGTATATTTTCACACAAAAGGAGTTAAATATGCGTCAAAGAAGATGGTTGGAGCTGATTAAGGATTATGACTGCTCAATCCATTACCACCCTGGGAATGCAAACAAGGTGGCAGATGCATTAAGTCGACAAGACCATGCTAGTTTATCCATGATGAGGATCACAAGAGATCCAATATTTATGGATTTACAAAGGATGGATCTTGGAATTATAATGGAAGGGGAAAAATCTTATCCTTCTCAAATGAATGTTCAACCATCTATACATGTGAAGATTAAAGAGGCACCGAAAGAAGATGTCGAGTTACAAAAGAAGGTGAGAAATGTTCCTGAATTCAACCTTGATTGTGATGGGATAATAAAGTTCAGGAATCGGGTTTGCGTTCCTCCCATCCCCGAATTAAAGAAGGAGCTGCTGGATGAGGCTCATAGTTCTTCATTCTCTATTCATCCTGGAAGCACGAAGATGTATAGGGACCTGAAAGAGTACTTCTGGTGGGATGGCATGAAAAGAGATGTTGCTGAATATGTCTCTCGATGCTTGGTTTGTCAACAAGTTAAAGCTGAGAGACAGAAGTCTAAGGGGATGTTACAACCATTACCCATACCCGAATGGAAATGGGAAAACATCACTATGGACTTTGTCACAAGACTTCCTAAAACATCCAAAGGCAATAATGCTGTCAGGGTCATAGTTGATCGTCTTACAAAGTCTGCACACTTCATTTCTATTAGAGAGGATTTCTCTCTAGATCAGCTTGCCAAGATATATGTAAAGGAAGTGGTAAGATTGCATGGAGTACCACTTTCTATTATATCTGATCGAGATACGAGATTTACCTCGAAGTTCTGGAGAAGTCTTCAGCATACTCTGGATACAGAGTTGAGTTTCAGCACTGCTTATCATCCCCAGACAGACGGTCAGTCTGAGAGAACAATTCAAACCCTAGAAGATATGTTGAGAGCTTGCTCTATGGATTTCAAAGGAGGATGGGATCAACACCTACCTTTGGTGGAATTTTCTTATAATAATAGCTTTCACTCCAGTATTCAGATGGCTCCTTATGAAGCTCTCTATGGAAAGAAATGCAGGACTCCAACTTGCTGGGATGAAGTTGGGGAAAGAAAGCTATTAGGACCTGATCTCGTTGATGAAATGGCAGAAAAGGTTAGATCTATTCAACAACACATAAGAGCAGCTCAGAGTCGACAGAAAAGTTATGCCGACAACCGAAGAAAAGACCTAGAGTTTGAAGTGGGCGATAAAGTGTTCTTACGAATATCTCCCTGGAAGAGGGTTATGAGATTTGGAAAGAAGGGGAAGTTGAGCCCTAGATATATCGGTCCTTTTGAAATACTGGATCGTGTTGGGAAGGTAGCTTACCGATTGGCGCTTCCACCGAATCTCTCTCAAGTTCACGATGTGTTCCACGTATCTCTCCTGAGAAAGTACATACCAGATCCTTCACATGTACTCAGCTCAGAAGTTGTACCGCTGGAGCAAGATCTTTCTTATGAAGAACATCCGATAGAGATTCTGGATCGTAGCGAAAAAGTCCTACGAAACAAGACAACTCGCTTGGTGAAAGTTTTATGGAGGAACCACCAACTTGAAGAAGCTACATGGGAGCTTGAGGATATGATGAGGGAGAAGTATCCTCAGTTGTTTGTTACAAAATGACGAATTTCGAGGGCGAAATTCTTTTTAAGGGGGGTAGAATGTAACACCTAAGACTTTTATGTTATATAAATCATCAAAAGAATATTTTTCTACACAACACTTGCTTGGCTTGCTTTACACGCAATCGCGACCTTCCTCGATAGCTTGCGTCGTACGCAATACCGAGTTTCACTAAACAACAATATGCTATTAAAACTAGCCGTTATGAATAGTAATAACCAATTTTTGAAATTTTATAAATTTTATTTTTCAAAATGGACTTCATTTTTGGACTCAGAATATCGAAATTAGCCTAGGGTGAAATTTTGGTATTTTTCTGAAAACTTTCAATTTTTGATGAATAGTGAAACCACTAAGTGATAGGTTAAAAACTGAATTTTGCATAAAACATAATTTTACCGCTTCTGTGAATGGAATTTCAAAAATCCGACAGACACGGTTGATGTCAGTAAGTAAAATTTGGTTCAATGAGATAAAAATAATTTTTTGGTGAATAGTAACTTTTTACTATTTTTACCGCGGTTAATAGTAAATAGGGTAACTAAGGGTAAATATGATATTAATATTACCCTAACACATGTCCTAATTCTATTGGACAAGTGTAATTCGACCAAAAACAAACTTAGGAATAAAATATGACCATTTAGGCCCACTTGGATTAGATTAGGACATTTATTATTAATTTATTTAAAGAAGTGTTAAAATAGTTAAAATCAACGTTTAATAAGTAAATCATTTTTAATATGGGGTTATACATAAGATAAATTCGATTGTAAATATTCATTAGAAATCTAAAAAGATTTCCTACATGATGGTATTTTATTTGTAATTTTTAGACATCAAATAAGTTAATTTATTTATGACACAAAGATGATGCAGTAATTATCTTATTAATGAAATATTGACAAAATTGATAATATAAATACCAAAATAAATGTAATTTGAGACTTTTTATGAATTCCACTAATTTTCTAGGTTACTATGATATATTATTGTTGATTTAATCAACTTGGTTCGAACATATAATTCTGTTATGACTTTCACAAAAATCATATATCAAATAGTGTCAAAATTGACACAAAAAAGTTTTTAAATCAAATATTATATTATTAATTGTTATTTTATTCCTAAAAATCTAAGGTTCGGCCAAATGACTTAGATAAGGATATATATATTAATAATAAACAAGTTGGGGTTCGTTTGGCATGTTATAGTAAGTGTATTAACCATATAGTGAAAGAAAACAAAAAGACACGGTAAAAGTTAAATTAATTAACTTAGAGTTAAATCTAATTGATAAGGTTAAAATAATACCCTAAACTTGTCTAAATCCTATTGGTTGATAGGATTTAGACCCATCCCCACTTTAGCTTCGAAATAAGACCCTTTGGAACCATTATAAACCGATTTTGACTTTAATATAAAATAATATTTTGAGATATTCCTAAGGTGCCCCTCTCCTCCCTTATAAAAGGGCACCTCCTCCCCCTCCTCCTCACACAAATTTGAGCACTCAAGCTCGGCCAACCCCTGCCATTTTCTCCTCTCCACTTCCCTAGAATAATCCTAGAGGTCCTGGTCTTCTCCAAAGACCAATCTTAGTTCCTTAAGTGGAGGATTCAAAGAGGCGTTCCAAAGAAGAGGTAATATCCAATACCGATCTTTTCAATTTCTTTCTTCTTCAACTTCTTCTTCTTTAGTTGTTTCATGATAAAGTAATAACATAAGTATTACTTACATACTGATATGTTATTATAAATATGAAACAACCCTAATTCACCTTCTATCCATCCTACGGAAAAAATGAAATCACCGCGCGTGCGTACGTATGGAATACCGTCTCCACGCTGTGGTGTAATCTATTTTCCACCATCACCTTACAAGGATGGGTATAATGGTGTAATGAGTAACTATATATGATTATTATGAAGTAATATTGATACTGAAATAATATATATATATATACTCCAATACAATTCCACGATCATAGGAACGATATCATCACTCGTGCGTACGTACGGAATACCGTCTCCACGATGTGATGCGACTCGTTCTACATGATCTTCATTTCATAATGATTATATAAATGAATTAAATGAATAAATATAATATATGTTACACTAATACCATTCTGGATATAAGGAATCTATAACCTTAAAAGAAGAATAAGAATGTATTCGGCAAAACACGCATAAGAACAAAAGGCAATAAAGACCCGAGTAACAAGTAACCATGAAATATTACTATCAAGAAGCTAAGAATATGAACATATATGATATTATATCAATATGTATGATTCTGGAATAAGTCAATAACATTATTTAAACCATTATACAGGAGCTTCGGACACGTACAAAGCAAATTGGACTTAAGGTAAGGGAAATATCACAATCTCATTTTTATCCGAGATTGTTTATTCGTAAGTATTTACTGGGTTGTATTTTATCATCCACATCCATGTTTCATCAATATGTAATATTATTTCCATCCACCTACAATTGTATAAATCCATTTTTACCCTTCGGTGAGTTTTTAGTAATATGTATGAACAGAATCTTTTGTCGTTTTTCGTACGAGGTACTTTTTTACTTTTCCGACAAAAGTACGAAGAATGTTTTTTTTAACTTATACGGCATGAATGGATTTTTAAAACAAAATTTCCAAGAATCGTCCTTTACAAGTTTTCAAGTTTATTTTTAATCAACTTATTTTATTTTAAAGTCGTATGACATGTTATGAAAGGAAAAATGTTTTTGAAGAAGAAATGATATTTTCCTCAAGAATGGAGTTCAAGTGTTTTATCAAAATTATTTTCCATCTAAGATAATAAAGGGTTCTGTTTCTATCCATATTTTTACATTGGTTTGACTATGTTGTGATGGAATTATGTTTATGAATTCCTTTATCATATATGAATTGATTTATGATGTCATGATGTTTCAAGAATCCCATTTTTGTTATATGTGTTATGCGATGATGTATGTTTTATGATTATGTGGCACACATAAGAAAGGATTCATTATAAGATGGGTGGGACCTATATCTCCCTCCAATGCATTGGGTAATGATTTTATATCTCATGAGATAGACATGGCTGGAACAGAAGGTTATTTCGGTTCAGTGATACAGGACTGAAATGAGGAGTGAACTCGGTTCAGAAAGGGACTTTGTCCACTAAGATAGTCTTGGCAATGAGTCATGACTAACAAGAAATGATTTTCCATGATTATGTGTGCATGCCACAAAGTTTCAAGTTTTATGTTATGATTATGGGGATCTCATTTTCACTTCTATGATTTATTCCATGTTAAGATATTATGATCTCTTTTGCAGGTTTTGATAAAGATATGATATGATTTTTATTTCCTTTATTTGCCCTTGCTGAGCATTTGAGCTCACCCTTTTATGTTTTCTTTTCCCCAGGTCAGGAAGATGGATATTAAGTATAATATGCTAAAAGGGACCCTAGATATGATGAAATAAATGAGAGACACTGTAGAAGATTTATGAACCAGTTGTTTATGTTTCCCAGTTTCTAAAGACACTATACCTATACGGTCCTTTGTGGTTTTGTCATATATTGTAATAAGTGTGCTTCAATTTTGAAGTATTAACAATGTATGTAAATTGTGGGTTGTTATAAGGGATATCAAAATTCCTAAGGGAAGAATAATTTTTACCACATTTTATTGATCTAGAAATAGTTAATGGTTTCCCAACATATTTTTTCAAACCCTAAGCTGTTGGTTTTGGTGAAAAAAACAACCAAAAATCAAAAGGTGTATTTTATGGAAGGTCCTGTATTATTTTAAATAATATTATAATTCAATGAATAATCCCACAATACATAAAACATCACCTTCTCTTGGTTAGCTGCAATGTTATTAAAATAATCTATTGACTGTGCAAGATTTCATGTTTCATAAATTTAATTTTTTTAACTCAACTCTTCTAGATTCTCCAAAGGATTTTAATATAAGAAAATATGAACTTAAATATTTTTTATTAGTGACCAAGTGGAAGTCACACCCCCCCCATGGAATTTTTGTCCCCCCAAATATCAACATTCATCCTTATAAATAAATATGTGGGGCCACTAATCACTCCCAAAATATTTCCCCTCTCAGGTAAAGTAAATATCCATATAAAACTACTAATTGAAAAATCCCAATTGGATCGATTTGCAATATATTACCATGTTTTAAAATTTTTTTATATTAATAAGATACTCTACTATAATAAAAATTGGATCCAACTCCATATCTTCCCACTCTCTACACAGATTTGTGTATTCATGAAATATATTTATTTGGGATATGAGAAATATTCCATGAATCAAGTCCATCAGTGTGAAAAATATATATGTGAGTCTACGTTATTTATAAATAACACCACTTGAATTATCATAAAATAATTCATTACTAACTTCCCCTACATTCACAGGAAATAGTTTCCAAGTTGAATAGTTACCTAAATAAACAACTCATCAATTACCAAAAACTATAATAAGTGATGATTTCAGTTATCAAACGATTTTTCCCACTGTGAGTTATCACTACCAATTTATAAAGTAGTCGCACATTTTCGATTATCTCAAAGAAGAGACTTATCTTGATAATGAATGATAATCAAACATATCCCATCACAAAGGGTACTGTAATAGATGGCCACATATGTCCATAAATGAGGATATCTTGGTAGAGGATTGATAATATTAATTTATTAAAAATCATCCAATTATATTTATATTTGTACTATAAACCATGAAATAAAGAACAAATGACGTAGGACTATCCTTGAGATTCTAGTTGACCCATTTAGATTGATAATCATTCAACGAGTGATATAACATGATTAACCTTTGTTTTTCCCCAATAAAATGCTAATGTAACATCTAAAACAGAAATGAAAATTGAGATTCTTAGTTATAATAATTCACAAAGCGTACTCCAAGAATCCCAAAAACCTATTGATGTTATATGTTATCAAGAAAATCAACCCTGTTTTCCTCCATGATGGTAACAAAATGGGATGACTTGGTCAAATGATTTATAATAAACCATATGAAATCTTTATCACCTAGTGTATGAAGGAATCAAACAAGAAATAGATGATCTGATTCATCAAGGAAATAATTTCTATTGGATAAATTTTAATGGAAAATCCCATAACCAAATATTCATAGTTTCCATACCAACATCAATTTTTAGTATGATAATAATCCTCATCCTGGACCTTCAACATGAGGTACGTTGATCTCTGTTCAACCATAAAAACCTATTGATATTTTCTAAAATTATTAAAAATGTAATAAATTTGGGGAATGATTATTTATTCATTGTGGTCACTAGATTATGGGTATGATAATATTTGAATATTTAAAAAACATGACTTATTTATTTTAAAATAAATCCATTAACAAAAATAGTGAAATTCATTGAAAAATAAATCCCTTTCTCTAAGGGTCCACTAACTGAGAATTCAAATTTACCAACTTGGTTGAAGTAATCTAGTATGATTGTATGGACGTAGGGAATTTCCATAGTAGTATATTGATTATATAAATGATTTATTTCTTTTTTGGAGACCTAGAAATATAATTTGGAAACACATCATTGTATTTGTCCAAAACTTCTAAGGGATAACCATATAAACTCTTTTCTACACGGTAAATGAAGACAACGTATTGCTAACTTTGGGTCAATCCATTTTCTAGAAAAATCCCTAACATCCTTGATCACAAATGTCATTCACATAAACAACTGTGACTACTCTAATTAGGAGATATGAATAAGAACATGGGGTGATTACAATCATTCTAATATTGTATTCTAAAAAATAAAACCACACTAATGATGAGACAGAAGGTTTCTTGTTCCAACATGAGTTAATACAAAAGAACTTCCAAATTAGTGATTAAATCATGACATGCTAATAAATTGAAAAAATTATCCTTCCTCCAACCCAAAAAGGTTACCATATCCATCATAAATATTATTATCTCAAATAATATTCCTAAAACATGGAGGAATATAAATGAGATAAATGAATTGGAAGCACCCATATTAGATAAATCAGTTGTAATGGATATAGAAATAAACATCATACCTCTGATGGGGTTTGTTAAAGTCTATTTGTATTTTGGTTCCATATCTACTATATAAATACATCCTTAAATCATCCTACCATGACCCTACATTACCTTGTGAAGATTTTGTTTAACCCATGGGGAATACATTTCAAAAAATGGGTAATTTTATCACTCTAGTAACCCCTTAGTGATTAATGATGGAACAACATTCCCCTATAGAGTAGTCTATCAAAAGTGTTGATGATGTACCAGATAACATCACTAGGGTAACATCCGTAGAACCTCATGCAATTTTTTGGTATGAAAAAATATCCCACCTTTATAATAAATCACTATCTTAGGCCATGAACAAACCACTAGCACATAACTTGATGATTATTTATCGCCTTTTTTACTACCCTAATGAGGTCCACCCTATATCATATGCTTGGTAGATAAATATTTCTTTCAAAAAAACACTAATCGAATACCACAGAAAAATATTTTATAATCCATGTTAAATTGTCCCATGCCTATCTTGTTAACCACATCAGTATAGGTAGGTATGAAATGTAGGATAAGCATTGTCTTGATATCATCCTCTAACCCCTTATGAAAAAATATATATTTTCGGGTAATCATTTATTAGGATATCCGGAGAAACATAAAACAATTCATGAAACCAAGACCCATATTCCATCAACCTAAATTTTATTTCATAACCATTAATAACACATGATACATAATTTATATTAATTAGATATAAAAACTAATAAAATACTACATTATTTTGAGTCCACATTATTTCCCCAAAACTCATTTCTATTAACATAGATTTTAATGATTTCATACACTGACCATGAAAAATATTCCTGATGAATCAACCATATATGTCTTAGGGGTTTCCAAAAATAGATTCAAGGACTAGATATAATTAAGGAACTATTAATTCTCATGGGTTAGCATATCTCCAACAAATACCATTGTATTTTTCTCAGTGAACTCTTGAGTGAAGACAATGACCCATGTATTCTATCAAAAACCCACATGGAATGATAAATGTATCATATGGATCACATAATCCCCCAATTTCAAATGAGCTGGAGAGTTCTCCTCTATGAAATTCTCTAAAAACCCCCTCACAATTTCTAGATATCTCCATTAAGAGATGCATTATGTTCCAAAAAATGACACATAATCTCATTCAACAAAAACATGATTCCTAAAAAAATTAAACAATAAATAAATTTTATAATAAACATCAATTAGTGGGAATTAAAATTTAATATAACCTAAAATAATTACGTTGAAAAAAATTAATTTTTTAAAATATTATTCTAATGTGAATAGTTGTTCCAAATTGTTAGGAATACTATGTGGAAACCATTCATTTACATTCGAATGTGAGGGATATGGCCACACAGGTTACAAAATTTTTATATTTATAATGTACATATGCTATGTTACTCCTAATTTCCTCCTAATTTCCCCCAAAAAATATATTGAACTCATAGTACCACCTCATAACTCATAACTAATAGGGATATGCATGAAATTATAAATAAATGAGAAATAATCTATCTAGAAACTTAAAAAAATACATGAACAACCATGGTAACTGAAGGCTCATAATGAATAAGAGATAACAAGACAATCCCCACTCCTGTATCTCGAGATCCAACGATCATAGTTATGGCCGACCAAAAACACCGAATTAAAAATACAGAACCATATCCATTTTTATTGAACCATATAGCATCAACCAAACTTATCTCCTATGAAAAAATTCCATAAATCCAGACATTACATCCTAATCAACAAAGGCTAGAGACAAGAACCTAGGAATAGAAAATAACCAAATAAAATAACCCTTGTAAATATTATATGATCCATATTTGAATTAGATGGGTAAACCAAGAAAGTAAATAGGTTCAAATGGTAAAAACCTAAAATATTGAAAACATAGTGTTAACTAATATCAGGTATCATAAACACTATCAGATCACTATATTTAACATTTCATATACAACACGAAAACATGATATCTAGAGTCATAATCTCAAAACTAAAAATAGTGACATATACCCAAATTTGTTATTGAATTCACCCCATCTAAACAAAAATATCAACAATATATATTCATTATCTAAACCCTATGAGCCCACATCAACATTGATGGGTGGTAACCAAGATGATATAACATTACGACTAGTTCCCATTAATTTTCATAATTACTGACAGTTAATTTCCATATAATCACTAAGACATATTCATTGTCTTAGAAAGAATTATTGTATAATACATCCATGAATATATAATGGATTTTAACCATAAAAAATCTATTTTAAAATTAATTAAAAAATAATCATCACATTAAAGAGAAGTTCCCATTAAATATTAATTTTTTAAATCCTTTATTTCTTGAAAAAAATTATGTTTGAAAGAATGAGCATACAAAGTTCAAATATTAGGCTAAATCCACCTGAATAATAATGATCAACACTCTTGAAAATTATGAAACCAGTGTACAAGTAGAAGAACCATCATATAACAAAAAAAGGGAATGATCAGTATAAAAGAATTTATAATCACATAGGGAAATCACATAATATATGAAATAACATAAACCAATGGTGTATAAAAAATATACAAATAATCTCTTACCAAAATTTTCTAGTGTGTTATAGACTAGAAAAATGTTTTTCTAACTAGTTAAAGAGTTATAACATGTAATATTCTCTCTTGATATTCCTTGAGACAAAATATCCAAGATCTCACACAACAATGTGGTCTATATTTTGGAATTTCACTTATTATTCATAGAACCCATTAATTTAAAGTTATTATTACATGATTATAGGGTGAATTAACCATCAAATAAAACCATGTATTGTAATGTATAGTATCATTGGAATATTATGTACATAATTAAACATCCAGAAACCTAAAAAATAGGTTTTATTTGACATTAATAATGATCTCATAACTCCCATTTTACCCTTATATGTTCATAGGATATCTTGGGGATTACCTGAACAAAATGGATGAGCTTCAACTCCCAGTTAAGAAATAAGTGTTAGAATAAACACGGAATATGGTTTATGAGACAAAACATGATTACATAAAAGGCATGAGATATGAATAAATATATTGAAACATAACATGTATAACATAGTAACATATAACCATGTTATTATATGAATTTGTATACAACATATAACCTGAGATAGTCATGTGTGAAGTATAACTCCATGATTACATCAGATAGTGGAAAAATTCTCATAAAGGAATTAAGTTCACAACTTGTCCTAACATGAGGTATAATGAGATTAAACATAACCCAATGTATTAGAGTACTATATATTTTTACCCATCAGAACATTTTCAGGTATATGTGTTACACATAAAGATTCAAACAAAAATAATCAAAATTAATCATATGGGTTACCCTTGGAATGATTTGGGTATCGTAATGATGTCAAAAGGCATGAAAAAGGAAACATCATAAATTTGTCAATGAATGAATATATTTAAATAATAAATGTACATTAATAATGGTAAATAGGCATATATCATGATAAATTATCTCAAATTTATGTTGAAACACGTAAAAATGATTTTATGACACATTATAAATGAAACCATTTATTGTAGTATATAGAAAATATTAAAGGAAAATTAAAGTGAAAATACACAATTCATTCTAAAGAATTGAAAATGACCAAAATTTTTTTTCATAATAAAAGTATTTACTTGATAAAAATAATGGTGGCTCCAAATAGAATTTGGATGATACATAATAATGGTAAGAAACTGGTAAGTTCCCTTTAATCTGGTTTTCCTATCGAGAGAAATTGTGAATGAAACCATATTAAAACATGTATAACCTAAAAAAATTGATGAAATGATATGGATACATGTTTTGGGTAATTTATATATAATATTACGTAATTAAATAAAAATAATGAAGAGTTACAATAGGGGAAAGAGTGTTATATCATAACCCTATGGGGAAAATGGATGTTCGAGACGAAATCCATACATTATGTCATAAAATGCTGTTCAGTTAGAAAAATGTATTAGATAATCAAATTAAACAAATTAATTGATTAATATAGATGAATTTTAATTTTTACCTGATTTATTATATTTATATTAAGATATTTTATGTCCTTTTTGATGAGCTATAATATACAATTACATTGTTTCGGAGCATTCATTTCCATGGTTCTCATGATTTGTTACAAGTACGCCAAATCATGTAAAATGGTAATGGTTTTCCAGAATTAAAGTAATATATTATTATTTAAAATAAATAATATCAAACGTTTATATAATTAGTTTTGTAATTTTGGGTGAGTTTGAATCATTACATAATACGTTACTGATAATAATTTAGATTATTTTGGTGGGGTTTTAATTATCACAAACCAGAATTATTTTATTAATTATTATTACGTATATAAAATGGTTCCAAAACATTATATTTCATTTCATGCATATATAATAATTTTATTAACCACAATAATTGGATTAATAGTATTATTGAATGAGAGAATGAAAATTAAAATAAATTTCATCCTCGAATGTGATAAATTAATTACTAACGTAATATATTTTATTTTTTGTAAAAAAGGAGGGGGAAAGGAAATGATGATGAATTTTTCCATTATCATAATTAAATTATAGTATATTTGTGTTTTTGGAGTTATCATACTATTTGGATGAAGTAGGATAGTAGGGAATTTGAACAGAAAAGTATATGAAATGAAATTAAAAGAAAAAAATGTGGATTTAACCCCTTGGATCCTTCTTCTTGAGAACCTCCTTAGGTGGATTTACTTTTTTATTTAATTGATAAAAATTATCTTTGACTTGGGTTAGGGTTATGTTATTATATATGAGATTAAGTTTCAAACATATCAATGATTTATAGGTGTGAGGAGAATATGTTGGGAGGGTTGGTATTTAGTGGGGAGGTGAGGGGTGTTTTCTTTTTATTGTTTTCATTAGTTTATTTTTTTCCCTCAATATGTTGAATATCTTAGCATTATGAATATATATATTAAAATAATTCGGGTGATTTCTATATTAGGGTTCTTACAATAGTGATGACTTAAAGAACAATGTATTTAACTTATAATGTATAAACACAATAAATTTTCATATATTACTATTCACTAAAATTCATGTATTTTAGAAAAAAACCCAAAAAATTAGCCTTAAATATTTTTATAACTATACAATTAAAAAATGGACATAATTTTTTGAAAATATATTTTTTAATCTAAGAAATTTTATTTTTAATTAAAATCATAATTTATATAGAAAATACAAATGTTAAAATTATAAATGATTTTATAACACATTGAAAAATAAAATAAATTATAAAAAATAAATATTATATCCCTAAAATGTATGTATTTATTTATGATTTCAGTTTATAAAAATAAAATTTCTATTAAAAATTTCTATTAATTATATAATTGAAAATAAAATCCTTTGTTTCATAAAAATATCAACACAAAATTAATATTTTTTAAAACATTTATTTACTTTTTTTTATTAAATAATATAATCATTTATAAGATGGATAAATTTTATATATACTTTCATATGTGATGTAATTATTCAATTTTAATTTTTACTATTTTTACGGGTCACATTACTATTTAAAATTCCATATTACTATTCAACTGGCATATGTTCCTTAACATATTTAAATACCTCTTATTTCATTCATAAAAAATTTATAAAGTATGTATTGTGTTGTATATGCGATGTATATGAAATTTATACTATATATCATTATTTTAATAATTTAATTTTTATTTATAAAATTTTTGGTTGTTACATTGTTCCCCCTTATGATTTTTAACCCTTAAAATTTTGTTTTAAAAAATATGGTGAATAAAAGTGAGGGGATTTTTCTTTAATCACTTCCTTCAGCCCCCATGTTCCACCTTCATTAATATAGTTCTATTACAATAATCTGACTATGTGAGTGGCTTTATTACATAGAACATTATCTCTATGATCCAAGTTCTACACTGAAAGCTCCTCATGAGAGAGATCATTTTCCATCTTTACCTTCTATGAATTAAATAAAACTGTAAGATCATAAAATTTTCTAGAATTTACTCAGCCTTTAATTCAGGTACATTTTTCTTTTGTTGATGTATATTTCTATTGGGATTTACCTTGGGGTGTGTATGGGTGGATGTGAAGACAAATAGAAGAAAAATGGGGTCTATTTAGTTGGTGAACAGTTTGAGTAAATTGTATGCCCGACATAGGATACCCTATAGCACTAGAGGATATGGGTTTGGATGACATACAAATGGAATGAAAATCCTGGATCCCTAAAAAGGGGAATTGTGCACTACTAATGATATAATTTTGCAGTTGGATAATGGTAAAGTTAAACCACATGCCTCTATCTAAGAAACTATGCTTGAAATTTATTGTGGCCCGAAAATTAATCTTGAAATCCCCCAAACCCACAAAACCTAACCCATTTTGAGCCTCACTCGACTCTATGTGGTATTTATTGATAATAGACTATACCAATGAACTATATTCACTCCCAACCACTATGATTAACAATCTTAATCACACATAGAATATTTTCTCCTCCCCTATTGCATGGATTTCATCCACATGCTTTTTTGTTAATTCTCTATCATTCTCTTGTTCATTTGGAGAGATAAAATATTCCATTTTATTGGATCTACTTCTTGATTTGGTGAATATGCTTCTAGGTTTGTTGATTTAGATTAAGAATTAAGGAGAATATATTTTTGTGGCATTGGAATAGGCTTCGGATATATGGTCCATGTTCTACATCATTGTGCTACTCAAATTCTGGGATTTCAATTAGCCAATTTCTCTCTATAAACCATGGTCAGTGGTCAAATATTCAAATCCCATAGTAGTGATATTGATTACATACGTTCTTGTTGTATAGATACTAGATTCTAATAAAAAGTGAAATTCCTAAATTTAACTATTTAATGTGGTCATTTAATTAATTAAAAAACAATAAGGTTTAAGGATTTTTGAATTAAAAAAAACTATCGAATTAATTATGAGATAATGGGATTTTAAAATGGATAGTTAATTATTTAATTAATTATGGATTACTATGATTTTTAAATTTCACAAATTAACTATTGAATAAATATATTATAATTGTTTAATTGTGAACTGGGGATAATTAATTGGTCCATTAATTATTTAATCTCATGTTCAGAAAGGATTTTTTATTCTCTAAATTAATTAGAATATGTGAGTTAATTAATTTGTCATTTAATTAATGGAAAATTGTGATAAAAGGATTAATGATGAATATCCATGCCTGATGTTATATGTGAAATATTTTATATAAATGATTGTGAGATAAATCTGTAAGGGACAATGTCTATATGTTCTAGAAACCATGGTGAATTTGTTTTTGATATCTATGTGTGAAACATGGTCAACTGCTTCTAAAAGACCATGTGTGCGGGACATGGTCTGTTTCTTATGAAGCATGAGGTAATATATATATATATATATACATATATTTCAGTGTACACATAGGACTAGATCTAAAACATCCGATGCCTATATTGATATATGTGTGTGTCTCTTTGCGTGTGAGTTTGTGTGTGTGGGGGGGGGTCTGCTATATCCCAAGCCCACAGGTTCCTAGACATGATGATCTAGATCTAAATTTATGTCATTGAAATGTGGTTCCAATTTTCTATTTTAATATTTAAAACTAAATGGATATTGAGTGACCATTTATTTAATAATATGAGAATTTATAACGTGGACTAGTATTTACTCAGACATGGGCCAATGAATGTATTGAGGTACGAGTGTACTAAGGAACCTAATTTTCCTTGTGTTTTAATATATATTAAATTATAATGTGATAACTAGTTACTAATTCATTGTAATTTTTTCTTTATAAAATTGCATATACATGTTATTGATTGAATTTGTTTTAGACACAGTTGGTGGTGGCTAACTTTTTTTTTACTCACAACCTACATAGGATGACTGATATGTACTCGAATAAACTATGTTTTATGGATGTGATTAAGGAAAAGGCCCTGAGTTAAATATATGTGTTTGGATGGATCATGGACGAGGAATCAAGGAGTTGTTTGGGACCCGCTTGGGGGTCGTTAGAGTATTCATTTTCAGTTTAAATTTAGAAACCCAAATCATACATTAGTATGAGATGTTTTCAATTTTAGTTTGATATTGTATTTCATACATTTATACTCTTTGAGATATTCGTATTGTTTATGTTAATTTATGCTTTTTTATTGCCTATTTTTTCATCTAGTTTTTCTCCCTGATAAAGGTGGCATAATCTCCCCATAACTGACTTACCATAACCTCACTACTAGCCGATGTCATCTGACATATGGGGAGGAGTTCTAGAGATCATGTGACTGACTGGCTCAGGGAACCGATATGTGGCTCCCAGGTCGGGACATCACATATTAGTATAAGAGTTCTAATTTTATTACTTCATCAATTGTATTACTATTTTTTAATGTTATGACAGATACTTTGAACGTTAAGAGATTGGTAATGATCTCATGTATGGGATTTTCTGACCCATGTGTGAGGCGAAACCAATTTACACAAGTTGGGAAAAAAATTTGATTGATTTAATAGTTGAATGTTATTTCACCTTGGTTGGTACACTTTTTTGTGGAATATGATAATTGATGTTGACATTTTTGAGAACTTTCTCATGTCTCAGAATGAAATTGGAATCATGTTTTCGTTCATCATTCTAGTAACTCCAGATTTTTTTAACATTCATCATTTTATGCATGCACAATAAAATAGCGTATGTGTAAGTTATTGAAAAAAGACCATTTTTTCTATTATTTTTAAATTGAATTAAAAATAGTGAATAATTTGAATATTAGAATGTTTAAATAATTAAAAATGGGATCAAATCACTGTATAAATGAGAAACCAGAGCTGATAATGTGTTTATGTAATGCCCCGACCACATAATCTAGGATTTGGTGCATTATTAGAATATATTGGCATGATTACAAGGAATCAAGTCCCAAAGGACAGAGAAGTTTTTTTGTCATAGAAACAAGATAAATATATAAGATCAACATTACAACTTGAAAAAAAACAACACTAATTAATTTCATTAGAAACATCCAACCTTCCTAGATTATGCCTGCAAGCCACTCATTACTAAATTCTTCGTATCCAAGAAAAATTAAACAAAATAAAGGAGTGAGATAAAATTCTTTGTAAGAGTAAGAAATACAGTGGATGATAACATAAACATTAGGCATGGTTAATAATTGAAAACACATTCTTTTAAAAATAATAAACATGAACACTTTATGGCGGTAATATGAGCTGAGTAAATAATGCCATAATAAAACAACATCATGGGTATCCTACTACTCGAATAACCACATGATATATCAATATCCAATCTTATAATGATGGATTGCATAATGTTAGACATCATAACCACATATTCAAGGCCTCATGCCAATACTAAAATACGATTTTGTCTATGCCTTGTGCCAAGACACTAGTATGTCTCATGAGACCTATTGATGCATCATGGAGCTATAGTGGGCTCCACCCATCACATACTATTTCCAATGGATTCCTCATATGAAAATGTTAAAAATAAAATCAACATTCAAATTTAAACTAGCATAAAAAATGTCAATATTTTAACCTAAAACTATGATTGGTATAAAAATTGCACATCCACAGATAAACATAACTAATTCAATACAATATGGAAGATTGTATTATAATTTATTAAACTCAATCGAGAATAGTAATGGATATTGACATAGGTGAAAATATTCATAAATTTTTTTTGAGAGAAATATCCACCTTTTTCTTGAAAACATTTAAGAGCCACAATATTTATCAAAAATCTATTTAAAATAGACTTTTGAATCAATGTGTTCCATACCAATTTAAAATTTTTAAATGAGAATTTAATTTAAAAACATTTATGACCATATAAATATATCCTTAAATCAATTTTTAAAATAAACATTAATGGGAATGATTTAGCTGAATAAATATTTAAAACATTTAAAATGGTATTTATTTAGATTTTATAACCAAATGAGAGACACTTGAATACAAATAATTGAGGTCATCCAAACATTTTAATATCATGACAATAAAGGGATTAATGAAATACTAGGTCAATGTACATTATATAAACCATAAAAATGTAAATTATCTCAATTCACAAATGGCATGAAGGTCTTTATTTTTATTTAATTTTGATAACCCCCCTTTCATGGGAGGAGGGGAACCCTTATAAGGCCCATAGGATCAGAGATTACATTGCATGTAGGCTTAGGTGATTACATGACCACAGGTCCTAAGAAATTGAATCAGATTATCTACAAGGAACCACCCCTACCCGGCATCTATATCATGATAGTTGTTCTCTATAATCGCGTGGTCGTCTGGATAGGTTTCTCGTATAAGTATTGGCTGGTCCTGATGGCAAAGTAATACACTCTATTTCTGAAAAATCAATTTGTCACTAATCTGCTGATTGCACCTGCTCTGAATCCTCTTCTGGGGTAGCTCCATTTTTTGTAGTGTCTTTTTGGAGCAACTGAATTATTCCTGAAGGCCTTGAGGTGGTCCAAATGACTTAATGGTGGCCCGAAACCCCTACTAACCTGATGGCCTGGCTGGCCCAAAATCCTAAAGGACACAAAGACCAAACCAGTGGCCCAAGTTGAATTTTTCCAGGTGCTACAGTACCAAACAGTTTTTGGTATAGTAACTTATAAAGTGTCTTCTATAGTACAACATAGTATATAGTTATACATATTACCTGCACAATGTATAGTTCTACTGCAGTACTAGCATAGTGTATCGTTCTACTATAGTACTACTATAGTGAAAGCATATATTCTGCTAGAGTACCAGAAAATATGCCTCTACCAGTTTTGAACCTGGGTCTCCAAGATGCACTTAAGGATTCCTCATCAACTAGGTTGAGGCTCATGTGCTATAAAAGTGAGTAGGCATTTAACAGCAATGAAGACTCAGTGAAATGTAAATTGTGATGAAATACCTAATATTGAACACATCCTTAGTATAATGTTAAATAAATGACATAATTGTGTGTGAAAAATATAAACGCACTCAATATGATTATATATTCAATTTTAATCAATCAAAGGACATTCAAATAAATTTCTATAACAATAATTCCAATGACTTGGATGATTAACTCAAAGAATGGAAATTGGGTTATGAATACTCTTATCAAGTTCATATCGATGACATTAGAATTTATCAATGGAGTGATAATGGGAATAAAATGTATATCCATAGAATAGGGAGTATAAAGTACTACATAAATAATATATATTGATTTCACACATAATCACGGAGTAAAATAATCAATGAAGTATGTGTAAATCCCAATGAGTGGAAATTGAAATTTGAAATTCCCATACCAATTTGGTAACATATGAAACATATATCCCATTAAATAATGATCATAAAATGAAGATATAAATACCAATAAATTAGTTTATATTACACCAAGAATAAAATCATGGGTAGTACATGCACCGCCCAAAATGAAATAGTGTCCAATATAGCATGAATCTCATCGGAATAAAAAGTGATATGAAAACTCCTTACCTCGTTGTAATCAATCGAGTCATATGTCCCATAGTTAATAACCACCAAATGAATCATAGATTACCAAGAACATAAAGAGAATAATTATAATATATATCAAATGTCAATACACAATACACCACTTGTTATAAAAAATTGAGGAACAATGGAAATCTCCTGAAATTAAAAGTGAGATAAGATACCCCTTACAATGTTGTAAGGAATAGAGTCTTATGACCATTAGCTAATAAACACATAATAAATCACATAATATCTTTAGTTTAAAAATAATCATAATAATATATATCAATTGGTAGTACACAATACACAACATGCAAAAAATAAGTGGCAAACAATGGAAATCTAACGGAATTAAAAGTGAGATAAGAAACCCCTTACCTCAAGTCCAACTTGTCTTGTATGTTCATTGTTTTTCTTGAATAATAAAATAAAGATAATTAAAAAAATATTATGAACAATTTTCATGTTTATTATTCCTATAATATCACTTATTACTTTCTTATAACAATTAGATAATTATTTGAGTTCGTATTCGATATTTTTTCAATGTTCAGAACTTCAGTCAAAAATGAACTTGTAATAATTACAATTTGCCCTTGTGGTCAAAATTCCATTATATAAAGAATGATATGAATTATTTAGATATCATATATATATTATATATCCAATATATATATATATATATATGTATTTAAAATAGTAAAAAACATTTAAAGATAAGAAATTAAATGCCCCATTCATGGAGACGGTAATTTCTACGTACGCATGAACATAACATCCATTTCTATTTTTTATTTTATTGGAATTAAAAAATAAATATTCATAGGAATATAATAATTATATTATAATACCATATATAATATCATTAACACTATCATTTATACATCCCACATAAGGAATTAACGAGTCATATCACTTTGATGGGGTGGTAGTCCGCACTTTCTCAAATGAAATTATCGCATTTTGCCTATAATGGAAACCATAAATGTATGATATAAATGGAAAATACAGAAGAATAATGAAAACATAAACCTAATATACATCATATATAAATATAGTTCCACTTTATGGGACACCACGAGAGGCAGTAGGAGATAATTGAAAAATCTTCATTTCTTGAGGCATTAGTTTTCCATCCACATAAACAGTAAGTTCCTTACCCATTTGATGGATGTGTGTGTATGTGTAGTTTTAATAATTCTCAATAAAACATACTAGTATATTTAGGATACCGGTGTTCTAATAAAATAATGTAATAAAAAGATTTTTGGGGCTGGAGATGTAAAATAAAAGAAAAGAAGTTAAGTGAAATCATTACCATTAATTTGTGTAACTCCCTTTGGATTGAACCAAAAATACTTCTTGAATTGACTTATGACAAATGTAAGGCTTGTAGGTGGAATATAGGTATCTTTATATCTTATTTGGGCAGGGGTTTGATTGGGCAAGGGGCTTGAGAAGTGTGAGGAATGGGTTAGAATTGGTGTCCTTTTATAAGGGAGAGTAGGGGATCTTTAAGAATGTTTGAAAAAGTTATTTTATTATAAACACATATTCATTTTCAAAAAGTCCAAAACTTATTAAAGTCATATATAAGAGTAATAATGTTCTAAATAAAATCATTCAATAGGAATTTTATAGGTTTTGGATGTTGTTTTAATATAAATAATCTTATTTAATTAAATCATTTATTAATAAGGTAAATACTACATCATTATTGTGTCAAAAATATTTTAATTTATATTATATATAAAAAATATAAAAAAACATAATGTAGGAAATTTTATTAGATTTATGATGAATATTTATAGTCTAAATGATAACTTATATAATCTAATGAAAAAATTTATATACTAATGGTATTTGTTACTGTCATTTTTTTCCTTTACATTAAGTTAATTAAAATAAAGTGTCATTTTCATTCGTAAGAGGCTCCATGGGGTCCCAAAATCGACCCAAAGATTCACATGGATGGACATGACTCATCCAATAGTGTTAGGACACGTGTTAAGGTAATTTTTAATTATTATAATATTCTTTTTACAATGAATTTCCATATTTACCTTTATCTATGGTAAACAATAGTCAAAAGTTATTATTCACCAAAAATTATTTTCATCATATTTAACCACATATTACATACTAATAATAACAATTTATATTGTATTTTCACAATTCAATTCACAGAAATAGAAAAATTTCTTTTAAAGGAAAACTTTAGATTTTTAACTACTATAATGTTGTTTTTCTATTAATCAAAAATTGATGTTTTCTAGAAAAATACCAAAAATTCAGCCTAATCTATATTTGATATTCCGAATTAAGAAAGTATGTATATTTTACTAAATTCAAAACATATAAGTTTCATTTATTTATTTAAAATTATTTCCCATTGTCAAAATGAATAGCGTGTTTTTAAGAAACAATAACTATCAAAAGATTGACACTTGTTTATATATAATTTAAAACTAAAATTAATTCCAATGACCAAATTAGGATTAAATGGTAAAAATATAATCTAATTATACTTCCAAACCCATAAAATTTAAAATTTAACACTATAATTGTTATATTAAAAAACTGTTTTTCAATTTTTTTTTTGTATTTTTCACTATTCACCCAAATATGAATATTATCAGAAAAACACCAAATATTTATCAAAAATAAACATTTATGTAATTATTATAAATAAGAAGGTTATTTTATGAAATTAAATATATAATAGTGTCAACTATTGGATTTAAAAATGGTTCTACATTAAAAGCTGGTAAAATTGCATTTTTTGAAAAATACTTCCTTTATCTGAAAAAAATGATTTTGTTCGTATATTATGTTAAATATTCACATAATATAGATGTTGAAATTTTATGGAATATAAATTATTCAAAATTCTATTAATACTATTTATAACTTCTTTTGAACGACTAGTTTGGTAATTCGTTGTGCGCTCGAACTCGGTGTTGTGTGAGGTATAAGCTATTGAATTACATTAGAGAGATAACGTATTATGAAACCTCAAGGTGTTACAGTTTACCCTTTTTATCTAGGACCTATGAGTATTATTTCTAAGGGTATTAATAACACCTCATTTATGATATTGTGTTGAGACTTGTGGAAAATAGTTATTAAGAATAGTTTTGATTTAACTCTTAGATAATTTTAATGATTTTTTATGAGTCCTCAAATATATATTTGGAACTTTAGAGATATACCTTCCCCATGATGTCAATTGATAAGGAGGAAGTATGAGATGGATGTATATTGTTTACTATTAATGGAACTTGAGGCACTAATACTTCTGGGTGAGGAATCATGGAGGGGTTTTGAGAGAAATTCATTCACATCTTGAAATTCATGGAAAGTGTCATAGGGTTGGTTATGGAGACCATGTCTAACTTGATATGTTATCTTCAATGGTATAAGACTTGTATTTTACTATACCAGGTGGCCTCAATGGTATAGTGTTCTGGAACATCTTTATAAAGAATATATGTTACCACTTTAAGACTCTTACTAAAAGGAGGGTCATGTTAGCTGCATAATAGTTACATGGATATATGATGCATTGGAGGGACACTATGACTCGGGATGCATTACTGGTGACCATGGAGTGTAAGGACATTCTAGATAATTTATTTTAGATAATTTACTCTGAGACACTCAATAATGATAAAGTAGTATATTTCTGGAGTTTGGCATAGGGAAATATTTATATGATAAATAATACTAAATTTTTATTGATTTTTCGTACTTTACACTAGCATTAGCAAGAGATGAGACTTCTGTAGAATGAGGTTTCCGAAAGGAATTATTTGTGAATTTATGTCCCAAGTAAATATATTTTTCTGGAAGGAATTTTTGGATATGGTAAATTAGGCTATCATCAGTGAAGGGTACCTGAAATAGGCTTCGAGTGGAATACATGTTCATTCTTCTACATGGTCTGGTGGTACGACTTCTGAAAATATAAAATGTTGGTATGATAATTTCACTCAGGGTAGTGTCATGAAGGGTAGATAATGTGTTGGTTCATATGCACATGACCATAAAAATATGTTTTTACACCATTTTTGTTGGACTTGAAAATTCCATAAACATTGTCCTTGATCACCAATGAAGTGATGATCTTGGGAAATGATGGGATATATAATGTGGTTCTACAGGAAATTAAGAAAGACTATTGGTGAAGGTTGATATAGAAAGAGCTAGGGTGTGTGGAGGGGATCTTCTAAACCTTATCAGACTGGGATATAGAGTTATACTAGTAGAGGAGGCACAATAAGTAGATAAGGTGATTCTGAGAAAGAGTACCATCATATGTTGTGTGGTACAAATTAGGGGAGTCAAACGACATCACATGGGTGATGGGTTGGAATTTTACAATTGGTGAAGACTCCACACGTGCATAGGGAGGATGTACCATTGATAGTGAGAGGTAAAATTCTAGTGGATTTTACAATAAATTGTTCATATTTGATACTAGATATTCTCATTCCATTATATTTGAAACACATTTTAACGATTCGTTCATGGTGGTGGTGTTTATTAGTGGGACAATTACTCTAGACCAACCATTTAGAGTACGATTTAGAGATATCCATATATGAAAGGGATGTTCTTAGGAAGCCTAGGAGTACCATTTTATACGGTATGTCAATATTTTTGATATTTCTTGAATGGACCAAACTATTTGTATGGACATGAAAATTTCATACTGAGACCAAATTTATTGTTACTGTTGGATAGTAACATTTACATATCCAAAGGGAGATAATAAAATTCTTCGTGGAGAGTGCAATATCGATACATGCCGAATGGGGCCAATGACTCATCAACTGGGAGAGATCATACACTAGTTTCTATTTTATTGTCGGATTATATAGGTATAAATAATGATATCATTCCACCAGAGATGCAGCAGTTTCAGGATGTTTATCTTAAAGAGTTCTCCAGGTTGGAACATGATAGATATGTGGAATTCACTATTGAGCTCATGCTAGGGGATGAGTCAGTATCTATTCCACCATACATAATTGAACTGAATTATCTTCAAGAGATAAAGGATCACCTGGAGGAGTTGAAGGATAAATGATTTATTCGTTCGAGTAGGTATCCTTTTGGGATCACCTAGGTTATTTTTAGTGATGATTTATGGGAGTTTTCAATTTTGTGTCGATTACAGAGCGTTGAATAATATGGAAATAAATAACATGTATCTTCTTCCATGAATAAGAGATCATTATTACTACTTGATTGGAGATTTTGTGTCTTTAATTAATGACCAGATATCATAGTATCATCAGCTCGGAGAACTGAATTATTATATACCAAGGAATAAATTTAGGAGGAAGTATGTTCTATATGAGTCAGTCATGATGTCATTTTTGTTGAATAATTAAGCATTATTATTTTTGGCATTGATGAACAAAACATTAGACCCATACAAAATATGTTTGATGTAGTCTTTTTCGATAATTTTGCTCCATCCATGAGACATAATGATCATGTCAAATATCATGAAATTATCATGAGTAAAAATAGAAATAATTAGCTACACTTTAGGATATGTGAGTGAAAATTCATGATTGATCCGGTACACTTACTAAGAAAAATCATCTCAGAGGAAGGTGTGTCAATGGACAAAGATACGTTATAAGAAGTGATCTCTTATGTATATCCAATGAACATATTTTATATCCATAGATTTCAAGGTTTGGATGGATATTATCATAGATGTATGAATGAATTTTAAATTTTTGAAGAATCACATTCACAATTTACCAAGAAAGGGATAATCTATGAATGGTTGGAATATTATGAGAATACATTCCATTAGTTGAATATGTTTTTGACAGTGTCACCAAACATAGTCCAACATGAAAATGGTGAGGAGTATACAATGTATTGTGACTCTTTTGAGATTGGGACATAGTAGTGTTAATGAAGGGAGATATATTTATACCATATAGGACTAAGTAGTTAGGTCCAAAAGAACATAACTACTTGTCGCATGACCTTGAGAAAGAAATTGTGATTTATTCACTAAAGTATTGGAGAACCTTTCTACTAGGTGAGATGTTTCCAATTTTTACCCATGTTAATAGATTAAGGTATATCTTCATGTAGTAATATGTAAATCATGGACAACTGTTGTTGGTTGTGTATACGATGTCATTTGATTTTGATATAGTATATATTCCTTATAATGGTAATATTGGGGATAATTCTTGGAACATGAATCTCAAAACTAGGTTGTAAATGAGACTTGTGTTGAGTGGAAGTGGATGAATTTAGTGACTGGGATGCATGTAGTGGTTCAGAAGAGATATGCTCATTTGACACAAGTATCATTCCAATTGGAGTCGCCGCATTTGAGATATATTAGTGACAGAGAGTACGAGGATCTATAATGTTAATATTTGTGGGGAATACATGAAGTTGGTTAGTAAAAATTAGATTAGATAATAGATTATGACTAAATCATTTACTTAATGATTTGGGTTGTTGTTCCTAAGATCGTGTGGGGGGGAGTTGATGTGGTAATTTTATTCTTCAAATTGGGAAGTACATCAAGGTGTCACTAAAATATAATGTGACCTAGTATGACTAATTTACTAGACATGCATTAAAAATGTGATATCATGGTTCATTCCATGATGCTTCAATTATCAACAAATGAAGGAACAACATCAATGACATGCATGTTTTCTACATTAATAGTTCATTCCAGAGATGTTGTGGGATGATGTGACTATGAAATTTGTGGTGGTTCTTCTGAATATTATATCAAAGAATGATACTATGTTGGTTATTATCTATCAATAAATTAATTTAGCACATTTCTTACATATATGAGAAATTTTATTAGTAGATATGTTGGGAGACTTGTATATATAGGATATGGACTTTATGTATGGGGTTCCATGAACAATTGTTTCATATATAGATTCATATTCTAATTCATGATTCTAGAAGGGATTATAGAAGTTGATTGGAATGTAGATGTTATTTTTTATGTCATTCATCCCATAGACATAAGTGATGTTAGAGAGCATTATACATGTGCATGATTATATGTTGTGAGCATGTGTCCTTACCTTTAGTGTGTCTTCATAGATGCACTTGGGTTTTGTTGAGTTCACCTATAACAACAGTTATCAAGAAACACTTCATATTGACCAATATGAGTCACTTTATTATAGTTAATGTAGATTACCACTATGCAGGATGTAGGCTGCTGAGTCAGAGTTGTTAGGAACGACACTCTTGTAAGAGACATTAGAACTATTTTAACTGATTCGAAAATGTATTTCTATATATTATAGTAACCATAAGTTGTATAATGATATGCATATATTACCTATAGTGTATATAAAGGGTAATATAATGTTTCATAGCGTTTCAAATAGGTTTGATCACCATAGGATATAATGATATGGAATGTTTGGCCCAGTTTGGGGGATATTTTGAGGCTTTTGTGAGAATATGTCTTGTGGTGCACTAATTGGATCTTCCACAGAATTAAAATTCTATGCATGACACTTTCTATATATCACAACTATAGAAAGGTAACACCGAACCTTATCATATGATTGATGTGGATAAGGTTGATCTAGATTGAGATCTCTCATTTGAGTAGAATCTGTTACATATGTTGGATCACAGTGAGAAGGTGTTGTAGAGAAATACATTATTGATATTTCGTGTTTTTTGGAAACATGGGAGTGTGAGGGATGAAAAATTAGGAAGGTAATGAGCTATACATGCTTAGTGACTCGAATCATTTGGGCTTGTATTCAGCGAGATGGTTTATAGTGAAGCTCAAGGATGAAATGTAATAATGTATGGAGATTTTATTATCAGGATCTTTTCCAGAATTGAATCTAGATCTAATTATTAGGCTTTTTGTTTTTATTTAATAATCTTTCTATTAGATTATACATTGGGGTGTGTTTTGGTGATATTTAGAAAAATAGATGAAAAGGAGGTTGTGCATAGTTAGGGAACTATTCGAGAAAAACCTTATTCTTAGCTCAAGAAACCACAAAACCCTAGACTCTAAGGGTTCTCATAGATAATCCATGATTTGAAAAAAAATTTGACCCTATATAGAAAAAATGGGCACCCCTAAAACAATAGGCGCACAGATGGAACAAGGTTATGTAAAATAAGTTGCCTCTTCCCATGAAACCATGCATAACTTTTATTGTGGCCCAACCATTAATTTTAAAATCCCCAAAACCATCATTACTCATCCATTTCGTCCCAAACATGAACCTTGGAGTTATTTCTTGATTTTAGAGATCTATAGATGAATAAAATTCCCTCTTGACCTCAATTAATAGTGATTGGAATCCTAGACCAACGATCTTCTCCTCTCCTGTTAAGAGGATATCATACCGATGATTTCAGCTTCTTTCATATTCTTTCTCTCATTATATTGATGAAATGTAATTTGCTATTTTAATATATCTATATCTATATTTGGAAAATCATGATATTGGTTGGTTGATCATGATTTAAAATTAAGAAGATATTATTCATTTTAGAATTATAAAAGATTTGGGATACTGACCTACAACCATGTCATTGTGTGGATCAAATTTATGTATTTCCATTGGGAAATAGCTGCTAAAAAAATTTAGGCAGGTTGTCTAATACTCAAATACCACAGTCATTATCTTGATTATGTATTTGAATGTTATATAATTTATAGGGTTTTATTTAAATTTTAATTATGAAATTTATTTAAATAATTTGATAAATTGATTAATTAGATAAATGTGAGGTTTAGGGATTGTTGAATTATATAATTATTTGCGGAATTAATTAAGAGTTATTGGGATTGAGAATTTGATAAATAATTGTTTAATTAATTATTAAATATTGATATTTTTTAAAATATATAAATTATTTATTCAATTAATTTTTTAGAGTTTTTTATTTCTAAATTAGGAATAATAAATTGGTGAATTAATTTTTGGATGTCAAAATGAGTAATGAATAATTAAATTTTGCATGAATTTATGGAAATTGATTTATATATTTATTAATAACATAACTGATGTTTATGATGTGTAATTGAAAAAAATGGATTAATGTTGACTAATCATTCTTGATGTGATATGTACTTTAGGTGATAAATATTATTATGGTATATTTGTGTCGAGGACGTGATTTGCTACTTCCAATGATTGTGGTGAATACGTTTTGAAAATTATGTGTGAGACATGGTCCACTACATCAAAAATATCACATGTGTAGGACATGGTTTGATGCATATGAAGCCCATAATTATATATATAAATTTACTTCATCCGATATGGACATCTTCTAGAATCATCCAAATCCCGTTGTGAGATATATATATATATATATATATATATATATCAGGGTGTAGGACATGTTTTGAGCATTAAAAGCACACTAGGGCGTAAACATGACAATCTGAACCAAAATTACTATCATTGGAATCTTGATCCAATAAAATGATTGAATAATTAAAATAAAATGGATAATGAAACACCATCTATTTAATAATTTTTTTCTTTATAATGTGTAATGATTTAAATTGTGGCATGGGATGAATCATGTATTGATGTAAGGGTGCCCTTGGGAACCCTCTAGTCAATGTTATTCATTAATGATTAATTTCTAGTGTGATAACTATTTAGATATGAATTTTAATTATTTATTTAGAGAATTAAATACACATCGTATAGACTAGATTTGTTTTAGAGACAATTGGTGGTGGCCTACTGAGTTGTACTCACACCCTACATTGGAAACCCGATCATTACCCTAGTAAAATTTATATTCTCAGAATAGGATAAGGGAAAAGTACCTAAGATAGATAGTTGATTCGGGATGGATCGTGGATGTGGTAACTAGACGTGGTGATGGAACCGCTTGGGAGTCATCAATTCTTTTATGTTCAGTTTTCATTTTGGACACACGACACTTAATTTATTATGCCATGTTACTGTTTTAGATGGATATTTTATTTCGTACATTTATTCTCTTCAGATTTTTGTATTGGTTATGGTTATATATGATTCCTCCTTTGTAAATATATCTCCAATGGGTTTTTACACTGATAAAATAGGATATAGTCCCCCCATGACTAACATAGAAGACCCTTTATACTAGTCATCAACCTCTAGTTTATGGGGTGGAATGCCTGAGGACATGTTATTGATAGGCTTGGGGCAGCAACATCTGGAACACGGGTTGGGACATTAAAACAAGTAAAGGTTATGTAATCATCTCTCTCAAGAGGAAAATGTGTAATAAATAGTGTATATGAGACATGGTATATGGAATTTCTAGTAAATATTCCAAAAATAAAACCTGATAAATAATATTGAAGAGGGTGTTGTACCTGGGATTTATCATTCTTTTATTCCCAAATCATGTTATTATTTTCCATATAGAAATGCAGAAAAATACCATGTCTCTAACCACAAAATCTATGTCTCCTTGAATATTATATTCATAACTCAACTATCGACTTTACGGTTCCCATATATTCCATTGAATAGGTTTCACCTTATCTACCATTTAATCAACCATTTCAGGTCTAAGTAGCATATGTTCATTGACTTCATCCCATCATGATTTTGGTCAACATCTTCTCCAATAAATGAATTCAAATAGAGCCATTTGGATGCTCAAGTTGAATCTTTTGTTGATATTTAACTTATCTATAGTATTGTGCTTTTTCAACCATTATTTTTATGTCCATATTACATTCTCTATATATGTCTTCTAGTGTCTTTGTTTTCCATTGATATTGACCATCAATTTGAGGATGATAAAATGTACTGTTGTTCAGCTCATTTCTCAGAGCATGTTAGATAATTTTCCAAAACATAATGGTGAATCTTATATAATGATCAGATATAATAGATAGGGTCAATTCATAAATCCTTACTATGAATATTGATCATGTGTGAAGTACTATCATATTTCATTAAAGAGATATCTCTTTCTTAGATGATTTATAATAACCCCTATAATATTGTTTCCTCTGAATATCATCAGAAGTCCAGTGAAAACGTCCATGGTGATGTTTTCCAATTTATATTTTTGATGGATAATGGTTGCATCATCATATTATAATATTTTAATTAACCTTATATACTAGGAAAATTGATGAAAATTTAGGGATAACCTTCTTAATATTGTCCCACCAATGGTTTTCTCTAAAATTTTGATACATCGTTATACTCCCTATACGAATAGATATGGTTGGGTTATGGGCATAATTATGAATCACTTTTTTAATATCTGGATTGCATGACACACACAGTTCTGACCAATATCTCATGAATCCTTCCTCATCCATTTTGAAATCCGCGTATTTCAATTCTCTGATGGCATCCACATTTTTTTAAAATTCAGCATCATTGATATGAAAATTCATAATTATACTAATGACGAATTCTAATGGAATCATTTTAGAATGGATCGAAGACGATCCATCGCTAATAATTCCCATTTCCATATTTCTAAAATAATGTATGATTATATCTCTCTCAATTTTCAGCGTTGATAATGATTGATGATCATTTCTATATAGAGCTTCTCCCACCTTATTTTCCTTACTAGTATGGTTATGGATTGAGTAGTTCTATTCTTTAGTGAGATATAACCAACTTTTTAGGAACATATTGAGCTCTGTCTATGTGAATATATATTTGAGGCTCATATGATCAGTATATATCTCACACTTCTCCCCTATAGAGATTATGCATCAAGATTTTCATTGCAATGATTACAACATCCAACTGTAGGTCATGCATTGGATTGGTTTTCTCATAAATTTTAAACTACCCTATGACATATGATATCACATAATAATTTTTCATTAATACACATCCCAATCCTATCTTTGAATAGTCAATGTACAACAAATAAAAGTTTATCATTTGTTGGTAGCGTGATAATTGGTATAATGATAAGCCTAATTTTCAATTATTTAATGTCTTCTTCATAATTCCTTGTTTATAAAAACTATTATTCATTTTGAGTCACCTTGGTTAATCATTTTGAGACTTGTGATATGTTCTTCACAAATCACCGTTAGTACCCTACTACGCCATGAAAACTATAAATATCTATTATAGTTGTTGGTTTGTTCGACTTCTAAATCCACTTTATTATAAAAGGGTGAAAAAATATTCCATTACTAGTGATTAAATTCCCCAAGTATGATATTTTCTCCATCCATTACTTTTATGTATTGTTCTTCTTGTATATATTCTCCCATCGCAAAGTCTTTTTCACAACATTAAAATTCTCCCCATTTAACCTCTTCCTCTTGTAGTATATCCTAATATATTCAATAAAGCCTAAAATTTTGTTGGATATAATCTATAAATACTCTATTATGTTAGTGAATTTAATCAAAAAGGTTCTTTTTGGTATTAAATCCATTCGAGGAGGCCCTTTGGTGAAAAAAAGGAGTTTACAAAAGAAGGGGTAACATCCTTTATCAATCTTCTTTCCTATATATTTGTTCAATAGTACCTTAATTATTCTGATTATACAAATAAATAATTTCCTAACAATCCTAAAAAAACTATTGTGTTGTTAATATAACTATTCGGCCTACACATACACACACTTCCATCAAAAAGGTAACAAACTTATCATTCTTGAGTACGACGAACTACCACGTCACAAAACAATTTTTTTGTTTTCCCATTACAAAACGTTAGGTTTGTGAATTATGGTAAAAAATTTATTTTTATATGATATTTATGATGTTTTTAGGATTCATTAATTATTATAATACAAATTTACTAATTATTTTATTTTTCGTAAATATGATAATATTTTTGGGGAAGTATCGACTACCACCTCCTCAAAGCAATGTGAATCATTCACACAATACATTAAAAAAAGTACGGAATGTTTAGTGATATTATATGATATATATGACATATTAAATAAACTAAAATGATATTTTAAAAAGATACATATATGTAATTTATTTTATTTCATTCAATATTACTAAAAAAATGGAAATATTGTTCATGCATATGTATAGCCTATCGTCTCTATGAATGATGTATTCCATTTAATATTTATATATTCTATTGATTATTATAAATAATTATAGAATTAATCTAAATGAAATTAATATAAATTTTTACATTATTAAAAAAACTACATATGTACAAGGACTAATAATATAACAAAATAAGAAACATGTGAAAAAAAGATCATATTATAAAGTCAAACCATCAACATAAAATTGTTAATAATAGGGTAATATAATGTAATAATCCAACAATAATTGGAGTTAGATATATTATTATAGGTTCTTATATATTAATAATAAATTTGTATTTATTATACAGATTATTTGTAAAATTATTATTAGATTAGAGACATAAGGTAAGGGTATTTTTATTCTCAATTTCATTTTTGTGAGATTTGTGCCCTATTCACCACTCATCTATTTTTTTCAAAAAATATGCATCCCATGAATATATTCTATTATTTTTTCTTTATGTTTATGGGTATTTAATGTTTAATTTTTTTTCTATATTTTTCATGGGGTATATATTTCATGAGATATAAAATAGGTAATGTAAATTTGTCTCATTATTACTTCTTTAAGACACAAGCCATGAACATCAAGATACATGTTTTAAAAAATGTTCCCTAAGATGACATATTATGATTATTTTATGGAAAATGTATATTAAATTTTTATGGTTTTTAGGCTACCATTTTTTGATTTTATTATATTTTCAATGAAATGATTTTCAATTTTTTCAATGTTTCCATTCCAATAACCTAAATTTAAGAATGTTTCCATTTATCTTTAATAAGTTTCCAAGAAACATTATTTCAAAAAAAAATTATGTTTCCATTATATTTTTATGTAATAATTAATTTAAAAATTATTTTTATATGAAAAAATTATATAAGAAATAAAATTTTCCTCAAGGAATATTTTTAAAAGGTTAATTGAAAATTATTTTCCATAAAATATGAAATCAATCAGTGTTACTAATTAATATTAGGGAAATAATGAAAATTTTCCATTCACCTTCTTTCTCTGAATGGTTTACGTTTTGATACCATGCTTTTTATGAAACCAATTCCTCTTCCATTGGTTTTATACTTATGAATCCTGCTTCATATCATGGTTTATGTTTTGATGAAATAATTATGAAACCTATATGTTTGAAAATTATAAGAAATGATTACCAATTTATGAAACCTATTTTAATTAATGGGTTATTATTGGATGATTATGAGACCCATCCCTCTTTATGGGGAATTGTATGATGATAGTTTGATTATATTGTGGAATATACAATGATGATTTTATTAAGACTTGGGTGGGGCTTATATATCCATAAAATGAATTGGGTAATGTTTTATATATAATGAGACAATGATGGGAAGAGATTCAGAATTCTTGATCAACTATGGGACTATGGGGAATCATGATCCCTTAATGGAGGGGAATCTGACATGGGATGGAGATGCGTCCCACCCAACATGTGTATTCACCAGGAAGATGGATAATGGGGACTCCTAATCCACTATAGGATGATGGGGAAACCTAATACACTTGGTGAAAATGGGGAAACATAATCCCTTACTAGGATGGGAATCTGGCTGGGGATAGTGGTGTGTCCTAAGAAGTATATGTAGTCTACATAACATTCCATGAAAAGGTCTAGTTACATGTATTGACTTATAGAAAATAATATCGCATGTTTATGTGTATAAATCAATTTCATTTCATATCACTATGTTATATATTCATGAATTAAGTTATATTTTACCACATGATTCCTATATTATAAACTACCAATATTTATGACAAGATTCATTTTTATGATATGTGATGTGTAGGGCATGATCTTCTAATGTTATACTCATGTTCTCATACCATGATTTATGTCATTACTCATGTTTTATGTTCTTGTTATTATTTTCAAATGTTTATGGATTGTTTTATGTTATCCATGTTTACCCTTACTGAGCATTTAAAATCACCCTTTTCATGCTTTATTTTACCCATGGTATAAAAGAAAGGTTTTTGGTAAGAAAACAAAAGTGGAAGATCTTTATGTGAGATGTGGAAGAAATTTCATCATGATTAGAAGATTATGTTCTGAGCATCCAAAGACACTAAACTAATACTGTCTTTGGGCGTCTATTTTTGTTGTGTATTATGTATTATGAAAAAGTAATTTAATGTCTATGTACGTCACGATTTGGGTCACTACATGATAGGCATGTTTATTTCTTAAACAATATACCATTTTTACATACGATGTTTACATAGAATAGTTTTTAATTAACTATTAAAATATTGATAAATTTGAATCCATATCTAAATATGGATAATTGATGATAATGAACTTTATTTATTAGTTAAATAGATTATTCAAAATATGAATACTTTTTTGGATAGGAATTACTTTTATTTCGGGATATTTACCGAAATACCATAGAATCATTAGTAGTTACATGAGTAAAAATCAATTATGATAACCCATAATTATTTGCAACTAGTGTTTTTTTAAACATTAAGTGGAAGGTGTAGACAATAATATGTCATAAAATGTCTTATGAATGGTCTTAATAGTAAAGGTGTCATGTACCAATGAATCATGATCTTCAATTAATATGTATTTATTTCATTCAATGTTACTTATCAATATCCATGATAATTTCTCTATGATGCTAACTATGTGTGAATTTCATTCCTAGTATATTGATTAAATGGAATGTTTTTTTAACTAAAGTTACTTATTGAATAATAATTATCATATCTTGATAGTAATGTTATTCAAATGAAATTTATTCTCAATTATTTCCATTTCTATATTGATTTTTATTATTGATTCATGATATAATTGGTTGACATAATCGTTAATAAGAATTTCTATATAACCATATTATTGTTTCCACCTTAGGAATCCATGATGTAATGGACCGGACCCCTCCGGTCCATTCCTTTGTTGAAATCGATGCGGTCAACACGACGTGCGTAACAATGATAATTATTAATGATAAAAATGAAGAAGAATTTATAAAAATTTAAAAGATGATTTGTCAGTTTATTATATTAAATAATAAAGATGGTGATATAAAGTGCGTGATTAATTAAATTAAAAGGGGTTTTAATTCTAAATAAGAATTAAAAAAGGCGTTTAGTTTTATATTAATTGAGAAATTGTTGGAATTAAATTAGAATAATAATAATAGGTGTTGTGTTATTATTATTATTCATAATATTAATGAGAAATTAATAAAATGAGTTATGATATTTATTGCAAATAAATAAATGAAGATGCGTAGCGTAAGTGTTATTATTATTATGATGGGTTGAAAATATTTGGTGTTAATTAAATTAAAATGGATTCAGTTTAATCAATGTGAAATAAAAGAAATAGAATTGAATAATTAAATTGACGTATGTTACGCGACATTGATGTGGCATGGTTGGATTCAGATATCCAACGCGGTGGTTTAATGTAGTCAATGCGATGAGCATAAATATTATTGTTATTAAAAATAATAATGGCGATGAGTTAATAAAATGAAATAATGAATTGTTATTATTGAAAAAGAGTAATAACAATGATGACGTAAAACTATGTGCAAGAGATTAATGAAATTAAATGTATTAAAAAGGGGTTCAATATATAAGTTATATTAATTTTTGTTTAGTCATTTAATTTAATTAAATGGAATGGTTTTAACTTAATAACAATGGTAAACTAATTTAATGGGATGAAATTAGTACATTAATTATGGGTGTTGTTATTATTAATTTTATTAAATAATAAAGTTGAAGTGAGAATGGAGTTTGGGGCGTTCCACATGGAGTAAAAGAAATGGGAGGCGCCACTTTTGGTGGTGGGAGAGAATCATGAAAGAAAAAAATTATATTGGAGAGAGAAACAAAAAAATATATTTAAAAGACAAATAAATGAAAAAGGAGGAATTGGTGTTTAATTCTAGAACCCTTGAAGACTCCAAAACATGATTGCTTTTGGAGTTATGAAAAATAAATAAATAATTGATTAATAATAATAATAAAATATTGTTATTATTAATTTTTGTTGATAATACACTTTTTTCACAATAACTTCTTAGTGCGACCTCGGTTTCACGAACCGTCAGTGGCAGTGTGACCCTGACTGCAAGAAAAAAATTTTGAGTCCAATATTGGGTGTCCTTTTCGGGTTTCCGGATTGGGTACCCGAAACGCTCATGAATTAATTGATTTAATATTGTTATTATTACGGGATCTTGTATCCAACGTATCTCCCTCATACGGTATCGGATTGACGATCCGTCAGCGACAGCGTAACCCTGAAATTATGACGGTCATTTTAAGACCATTAATGAGCTACTTTTTATGACTCATGAATCAGGTCAATGAAACCCCACATATTAATATAATAATTATTATTATTAAAATGCGTGGAAACCGCGTGACATGTTGTGTGTTAACCAATCAAAACACGTAACGGGTGTACAGTCACACCGTGTATTCATCAATACACTCTGCATACTATTTTACCTATTCGTTGGCTATATAAGAAAGGGTCGCGGATTATTTTCGGACCAATATCTTTTTCATCGCACGACGACACTCTTGGATGATCAAGAAGTCTTCCTCCTCTAACTTCTTTGTCCGAGATCCGAATTACGATCTGTCAGCGGCCATAGGATCTTAGAGACGAGACAAAGCTTCTAAGCCCGGACTTTTCACCTTTCCTTCCGGCCTTCCTTCTACAGCTTCCATCCTATGAGGCGTTTGTCGGGTTTGGCGAAGGCGGAGGACACCGAAGGATGTCGTCAGAAGCGACGTGGTCGGGACCTTTTGAGGTAGGGATCTCACCTTTGTCTCTCTAACTTGTGTATCATGTGTGGAGGGTATCCTTTTGTTTTCATGAGAAATGGTTGAACCTTTAAATAAAGATAATAACTGGTTAAAGAATGGGTTTGGGAAGTTAGTTATTGTTTTTACCTTACTTTTTATATCCTGTGATATTATATTTGTGTATTGAATGAGCTTCTACCTACTGAAAATCACAGTCGTTGGGGGCCTTTGATTACGCAATTAAATGTTGCCCTCTCCTTCTGTATTTTCTTATGGATGGAAACTTCATTGAAGGTGAAAATTGGTTAATCACATAAATTTGACTTTTTAAATGAAAATCTAGAACCCTTGTGTGATCACCCCGGTTGAACCAAAATGGAATAATGAACATGTGGGTGTTGGCTTGGTTATGTGGCATGTGTTGAGGGTGTTTTGTGGGCTGTTGTGGTTTGGGTGAGCAGCGGGGCTGCGACGTTTGGGTGGTGATCTTATTGGAATGGTTGATGGTGGAAACGTGGAGGTGTGAAATGTTTTGTAAACGATGGGGTTGAAATGGGAAGTGGTTGGTTGTGGAAAATGCATTTATTTATGAAAAGTGTTTTGATTATGAAAAGTGTTTTGAAGTAAAAGGTGTTTTAAAATGCGGAAATGTTTTGTGTGTGGAAAGGGTTTTATGTGTGGAACTTTGAAATAATTGAATGATGGAATGTTGTGTGGTTGTGATAATTTTTTTTGTAAATGAAATGGCATGTGGTTGTTTGCATTTTACCTAACCTTGGTTGTGGATGGCAGGGATATGTTTGTGAAAGGTTTTGTCTGGATGATATTTTCCCAGTAGTAATAATTTGTTAAACCATTGCATGAAACATGAAAACCTAAATGGGGTTGGGGGATGATTGTTTGGTTGTTGATGCATGCTTCGTGGTAGCAGTGCCGAGGCACATGCTCAGTTTCTCTTTTTAAGAAGCCATAGGTTGGGCTGTGTGTTTGGTATATGTATATATATAATTGTATCTTTGTGTTTTGTCGCACCACACCCATGTCAAGCACCTAGTGCCGAACACTCCCATTTTATGGGAGAGGGTGTTCCCCCGTAGTTACTAGCTCCTTCCTGCTCCTTCTTCCATAGGCTATGATGGCTTGAGGTGACCTTACACCCAAGACACTTCGGGTAGGTCTTGGAGGCTGTGATGGCTTCAGGAGACCTTTAGCCCAAGACTCTTCGGGCAGGCTTATCGTTCCCACGAACCTTCGGGATGAGGCCCAGGTGTCTGCGGGCGAGTTAGTGGTTGTGTCCTAGGTGTGTGCGGGCGAAATGCGTGGTTGTGAGGCCCAGGTGTGTGCGGGCGAGATGCGTTGTTTGGCCCAGGTGTGTGAGGGCGGGAAGAGTGTGGTAGCGTCAGGACGTTTGCCGTTAGGAAGAGCAGCATCTAATTAAGTGGTAAATGGTGCGTGGTACCCAATACTTTTGTTCTATATATATACTAAACTTTTTTGTGTTACTTGGTGAGTGTGACCAGTGAGGCTAGGTGGATAGTTTTTCCTTGTTAGTTTCTGGTTCTTCTGTTTTCTCACGGGACCTTAGGGTGTCTCCCCACTTGTGCACGAGAGCTTTAGGTTTCCCTACTGAGTAAACTTGTATGCTCACCCTACGTTTACTTTCAGGTTTCCAGGAGGACTACCAGGGCCGTGCGGGACCCTACTAGTCGGGCAGTTGGAGTTGTTGCAGTTGTTGTTCTCTTTTTTTCTTTGGCATTATACTTTTGAGCTTCCTTGTACTTGTACCTTGTTATAAATATTGTTTAAACATGCATGTGGGCTTGGTTTGGGTTTATTTATATACACCTGTTCTTTTCCCTTTTTGGTGGTTGATTGTCCTATTTCCCGATCCAAAATAATAAAAAGGGTAATGCCTCCCATATTTGTGAAAACTCATACCCTTGGTGCTAGTCGCCAACCCAGGGCCTACTAAAGGCGGGACTCGGGGGTCATTATCTCCCTTTCACCATTGCCAGCTCAGGAGGGGCATCTTTGGTGAGAGGGGGTCATGACAGAATGGTATCAGAGGCTGATGGTTGAGAGATAGGATGGAGTCTGGAGTTAGGCACAATGAGGATTTCATGGGATGGTAGGGAAACCGTGTTCGTTAATCTTGGTGCGTGACATAGGCCAGGGAAGACCGGCTAGGACATGGGATTTTAGGGCCCCCCGTGATCCAATGCAAGGACTCTGAGCCTACCGAACGACCAAGTGAGACTATATTGATTACAGGGTAGAGACCCTAGGGAAGGTATATACATCATCATGTTTGTGTTTTACTTGATTTGGGTGTTCTGGGAAAAAAAATTGAAATAAAATGATAATTATAACTTTGAGTTTTTCATTACTACTTGGGCTTAGGCGTTCCCTATTTACCGAACAACTATGGCACCTGGACATCAACAGAATGGCAGAGGAGTGGGACACAGACAGTTTCACGCAATAGAAGTGGCAACCCTAGCAAGGCCAGAGATCGAGAGAGATGTTTCCGGTTTTACTTAAATTCTCTCATTTATGTTTTGTTTAAATTCAAGATCATCACACTCCATTATTGGAACTCTTTTGCTCATTCTCTGGGCCTAGACCTTGTTTTTGTGAGTTTTTAATGCTATGTTGTTTCCCGCTTTTCATTAAATGTACGTGAAGATCCCAATCATGCGGGGAGGGGAAGACCTAATCCCTAATCGAGACGCATTAATGTGGATGCGATTTAACCCGTGCAGGCGAGTCATTGCCGCCTAAAGCGGATAATATCTTGACATGGGAGAAGGAATTCCTCAAGCCATGTGTCCGTGTAGTGTGTGGGTTGTACGTTGTTGGGTGCAGTGTAAGTTGGAAAAAAACCTAATATATGGAAGTGGGAATGCCCAGTCCTTAATCAAGACGCATTAATGCGGATGCGATTAAACCCGTGGAGGCGAGTCAGTGCCCCCTAAAGCGGATAATATCTCGACATAGGAGAGGGAATTCCTAACTTACATAATTAGGGTTGTCGGTTGTTTCTTGTTATTACAAGAGCCCACAGAGGTATCTTGTAGAGTGGTTGTTTAGATCCAATCTTTTTCTTGGTTGGTTTTTAATTCTCGAGGACGAGAATGTTTTAATAGGTATCTGATTTAATGGACCAGACCCCTCTGGTCTATTCCTTTGATGAAATCGATGTGGTCAACACAGCGCGTGTAACAATGATAATTATTAATGATAAAAACGAAGAAGAATTTATAAAAATTTAAAAGATGATTTGTCAGTTTATTATATTAAATAATAAAGATGGTGATATAAAGTGCGTGATTAATAAAATTAAAAGGGGTTTTAATTCAAAATAAGAATTTAAAAAAATAAGGCGTTTAGTTTAATATTAATTGAGAAATTGTTGGAATTAAATTAGAATAATAATAATAGGTGTTGTGTTATTAATATTATTCATAATATTAATGAGAAATTAATAAAATGAGTTATGATATTTATTGCAAATAAATAAATGAAGATGCGTAGCATAAGTGTTATTATTATTATGATGGCCTGAAAATATTTGGTGTTAATTAAATTAAAATGGTTTTAGTTTAATCAATTTGAAATAAAAGAAATATAATTGAATAATTAAATTGATGTATGTTACGCGACATTGATGTGGCATAGTTGGATTCAGATATCCAACACGGTGGTTTAATGTAGTCAATGCGATGAGCATAAATATTATTGTTATTAAAAATAATAATGGCGATGAGTTAATAAAATGAAATAATGAATTGTTATTATTGAAAAAGAGTAATAACAATGATGACGTAAAACTATGTGCGAGAGATTAATGAAATTAAATATATTAAAAAGGGGTTGAATATGTAAGTTATATTAATTTTTGTTTAGTCATTTAATTTAATTAAATGGAATGGTTTTAACTTAATAACCATGGTAAACTAATTTAATGGGATTAAATTAGTACATAATTATGGGTGTTGTTATTATAAATTTTATTAAATAATAAAGTTGAATTGAGAATGGAGTTTGGGGCGTTCCACATGGAGTAAAAGAAATGGGAGGCGCCACTTTTGGTGGTGGGAGAGAATCATGAATGAAAAAAATAGATTGGAGAGAGAAACAAAAAAAAAATATTTAAAAGACAAATAAATGAAAAAGGAGGAATTGGTGTTTAATTCTAGCGCCCATGAAGACTCCAAAACGTGATTGCTTTTGGAGTTATGAAAAATAAATAAATAATTGATTAATAATAATAATAAAATATTGTTATTATTAATTTTTGTTGATAAAACACTTTTTTCACAATAACTTCTTCGTGCGACCTCGGTTTCACGAACCGTCAGTGGCAGTGCAACCCTGACTGCGAGACGAAAATTTTTAGTCCAATATTGGGTGTCTTTTTCGGGTTTCCGGATTGGGTACCCGAAACGCTCATGAATTAATAGATTTAATATTGTTATTATTACGAGATCTTGTATCCAACGTATCTCCCTCATACGGTATCAGATTGACGATCTGTCAGTGACAGCGTAACCCTGAAATTATGACGGTCATTTTAAGACCATTAATGAGCTACTTTTTATGACTCATGCCTCGGGTCAATGAAACACCACATATTAATAGAATTATTATTATTATTAAAACGCGTGGAAATCGCGTGACGTGTTGTGTGTTAACCAATCAAAACACATAACGGGTGTACAGTCACACCGTGTATTCATCAATACACCCCGCATACTGTTTTACCTATTCGTTTGGCTATATAAGAAAGGGTCGCGGATTATTTCCGGACCAATCGCTTTTTCTTCGCACGACGACACTCTTGGATGATCAAGAAGTCTTCCTCCTCTAACTTCTTTGTCCGAGCTCCGAATTACGATCCGTCAGCGGCCACAGGATCGTAGCGACGAGACGAAGCTTCTAAGCCCGGACTTGTCACCTTTCCTTCCGGCCATCCTTCTCCAGCTTCCATCCTAGGAGGCGTTTGTCGGGTTTGGCGAAGGCGGAGGACACCGAAGGACGTCGTCGGATGCGACGTGATCGGGACCTTTTGAGGTAGGGATCTCACCTTTGTCTCTCTAACTTGTGTATCATGTGTGGCGGGTATCCTTTGGTTTTCATGAGAAATGGTTGAACCTTTAAATAAAGATAATAACTGGTTAAAGAATGGGGTTGGGAAGTTAGTGATTGTTGTTACCTTACTTTTTATATCCTGTGATATTATATTTGTGTATTGAATGAGCTTCTACCTAATGAAAATCTCAGTCATTAGGGGCCTTTGCTTACGCAATTAAATGTTGCCCTCTCCTTCTGTATTTTCTTATGGATGAAAACTTCATGGAATGTGGAAATTGGTTAATCATGTAAAGTTGACTTTTTAAATGAAAATATAGAACCCTTGTGTGATCACCCAGGTTGAACCAAAATGGAATAATGAACATGTGGGTGTTGTCTTGGTTACGTGGCATGTGTTGGGGGTGTTTTTTGGGATGTTGTGGTTTGGGTGAGCAGCGGGGCTGCGACGTTTGGGTGGTGATCTTATTGGAATTGTTGATGGTGGAAACGTGGAGGTGTGAAATGTTTTGTAAACGATGGGGTTGAAATGGGAAGTGGTTGGTTGTGGGAAATGCCTTTATTTATGAAAAGTGTTTTGATTATGAAAAGTGTTTTGAAGTAAAAGGTGTTTTCAAATGCGGAAATGTTTTGTGTGTGGAAAGGGTTTTATGTGTGGAACTTTGAAATAAATTAATGATGGAATGTTGTATGGTTGTGATAATTTTTTTGTAAATGAAATGGAATGTGGTTGTTTGCGTTTTACCTAACCTTGGTTGTGGATGGCAGGGATATGTTTGTGAAAGGTTTTGTCTGGATGATAGTTGCCCAGTAGTAATAATTTGTTAAACCATTGAATGAAACATGAAAACCTAAATGGGGTTGGGGGATGATTGTTTGGTTGTTGATGCATGCTTCGTGGTAGCAGTGCCGAGGCACATGCTCAGTTTCTCTTTTTAAGAAGCCATAGGTTGGGCTGTGTGTTTGGTATATGTATATATATAATTGTATCTTTGTGTTTTGTCGCACCACACCCATGTCAAGCACCTAGTGTCGAACTCTCCCATTTTATGGGAGAGGGTGTTCCCCCTTAGTTAGTAGCTCCTTCATGCTCCTTCTTCCATAGGCTATGATTGCTTGAGGTGACCTTACACCCAAGACTCTTCGGGTAGGTCTCGGAGGCTGTGATGGCTTGAGGCGACCTTTAGCCCAAGACTCTTCGGGCAGGCTAACCGTTCCCAAGAACCTTCGGGATGAGGCCCAGGTGTCTGCGGGCGGGTTAGTGGTTGTGGCCCAGGTGTGTGCGGGCGAAATACGTGGTTGTGAGGCCCAGGTGTGTGCGGGCGGGATGCGTGGTTTGGCCCAGGTGTGTGCGGGCGGGAAGAGTGTGGTAGCGTCAGGACGTTTGCCGTTAGGAAGAGAAGCATCTAATTAAGTGGGAAATGGTGCGGGGTACCCAATACTTTTGTTCTATATATATACTAAACTTGTTTGTGTTACTTGGTGAGTGTGACCAGTGAGGCTGGGTGGATAGTTTTTCCTTGTTAGTTTCTGGTTCTTCTATTTTTTCACGAGACCTTAGGGTGTCTCCCCACTTGTGCACGAGAGCTTTAGGTTTCCCTACTGAGTATACTTGTATGCTCACCCTACGTTTACTTTCAGGTTTCCAGGAGGACTACCAGGGCCGTGCGGGACCCTACTAGTCGGGCAGTTGGAGTTGTTGCAGTTGTTGTTCTCTTTTTTTCTTTGGCATTGTACTTTTGAGCTTCCTTGTACTTGTACCTGGTTATAAAAATTGTTTAAACATGCATGTGGGCTTGGTTTGGGTTTATTTATATACACTTGTTCTTTCCCCTTTTTGGTGGTTGACATGTCCTATTTCCCGATCCAAAATAATAAAAAGGGTAATGCCTCCCATATTTGTGAAAACTCATACCCTTGGTGCTAGTCGCCAACCCGGGGCCTACTGGAGGCGGGACTCGGGGGTCATTATCTCCCTTTCACCATTTCCAGCTCAGGAGGGGCATCATTGGTGAGAGGGGGTCGTGACACATGAAGTTCTTCAATTTTTTATATAGATTGATATTCTATAGGAAATATTTTTATTCTCATAAATGATATGTTGTACTTTGATTATTCAGACATAATGAATGAATCATGTATGTATATGAGTTATGAATACTATTAAACAATTTGGTCCATTATAATGGGATTCCATGTATATTAAGCAAATCTAATGTTCTTAGACATCAGATCTTGGATAATGGGGTTAGGTGTTCAATATATGATTAGAAAACCAATTCTTATATTGTGAAAAATCCCAATATCCCTTAAACATCACCCCCCTATGGCTAGATTCACAATTTTATAAACATTTCACTAACCGTGATGTAGGGATTATTTATTTACAATAATGTTTTTGACATCGTTTTTTTCATAATATCATGATAATTAATTCTTCAATAAATAAAACACCAAACAATACGTACTGGTGGAATAGTGTGTGTTATCAGAGAAATGTTTCTATCAATAATACATGTCAAATACATAATAATGATTAATACATTTTGAAATTTTGTCAAACTAATCACATAACTTCTTTCATTCCACTAATTATATTATTTAGAAAGTAACTAAAATTTTACATGGGATAAATAGGATAGCATAGTAGTTATAAAAAAGCGTTTAAAATCATAAAACATTTATTAATTAATCAAGATAAAGTAAATATTGTTTAATTCAAGATAAATAAATAAATATTTTCTAACCATTTTGAAATTAAACCATATTTTTTATTCCATAGATATATATTTACAACTTATTTAGAGTTATATTTTACCATAGTTTCCTTCAAAATGTAGAAACATATTTAGTATTCATAACCAAATTTTTTCATGTAGAGGATATTCTATATTTTATATTTTATGATTGGTCAACTGGGACAATGACATGATTTAGTTTTAGAAATAATGTATAAAGGATAAGAAAAAACATGTCAAACATTATATCAACATCAACAAGTTCCAAATAATACTCAAACCACATAGTAGAAAAAATCAATTTTTCACAATTCATTAAAAATATTTTTTTAGAATTAAATCACATAATTTAATATTTTTTATCACTTATTTATATATAAAATCATATATAAATATATAGTTCATATATAACTAATGAGTTCATAAAATTACACAAAATAATTTCTGTTGGAAATAAGAATTTTTCTATTCTTTTAAAGAAAATAGTGGAATATATAAAAAAATAATTTCCTCTGGAGCATTATATGGGTTGGAACTTGTTTATTCAAGTAAAGACCCAACTGTTTTTCTCATTTAATCTAACCATGAAATAGTATCGAGTAAACCATAAATAAAATTAATGATGAAAATAATTTAATTTTAATTATCTATGAAACCAAAATCACCATATTAAAACCAAATTAGAAATCTAGATGAAACTTACGATGAATACACAAACGATTTTACTATTAAGTAAATCCAATGAAATACAAATTTACATCATACCCATGAACCTTAAATAAATTTTCTAAATAAATAAAACCTTATTATAATGTATAAATAGACAATAAGCCACCAAAAATGAAATTAATCCACAAGAAAATATTCACTATGAACTCTATTATAAAATACTAGAACAATTAACAACATATGAATTTATTATACCATTAATCTATGGGAATCCCAATTTAGGAGACAATTTTACAACATCTTTTAGAGAAAAAATTCATCCTTGTAGATATAAAAAGAGAATAAGTCTTTAGATTAAATTTTACATTATGAATATCTATGATGCCAACTTGAATCAAGTGATAAATAGTAGGAGATAAGTATAGAAACAATATTACAAATATGAGATCACTTTTCTTTGGAAAAATTGAATATTGAAGCGAGGGATAAAGAGGATTAAAATTTAGGATGTCAAATAAAAAATTTCTGTAAACATAAAATATCTATGTTTCATTTATTAGATACCAACAGAACATCCATACATATTGGGGTCTCACCTCAAGGGAAGAAACCCCAATATATTGAACACTAAGTTCCTAATGTACCCCTACTGGCTACCTGGTGTCCCCTAGATTCTGTACTAATTATTTCACACAACCAAAAAACTCTATGAAAATTCTAGTAAAACACCAAAACCTGAATCCCAATAAAAATCACCAAAAATAATAGCTTAAAAATTCAATTTGGATAACTGAATCATTTAATGAAAAATGTATTGTCAACCATATTATAAAATTCGAACAACCTTGTATTTGAGTCATATATTGTTCCCTTTATTGTTAGTAATAATCCCTTAACCACTATATATATTGAAATATCTATTATGTACCCAAAATATCTTAATTAGCTTCACTAATAAGTCTTCTATAATTAATTTTCCAAATGTCCATTACCTCAAACTCACTAAATAACACATTGAGGTATCTACCATTTCATGATTCATATCTCCAAAATTAATCTCAATTATCTAAACCACCAAAAAATAATCAATATAAATATTTAAATACTATTAAAATAGAACTAAAATTAGAAAAACATAATCATTTTAGCTAAACATGGTAAAAAAAAATACCATCATATATATCCCAATTTAACCATGTCTCTATTGATTCATTATTCATAAATTCTATTAGGATAACTGAATTCTAAAATTTAGACTGACCATAAATAATAACAAAAACCATGTTTCAAAACATCCCTCAAAATACTCATCAACCTTCCACAACAATACTCTTAAAACCAATGGTAATATATTAACCATAAAAGGATCTAACACCCATGATGTACAATAACCAATAAAGAAATCCAAATACTATTAATTATGATGTAGTATAACTAAATTACTATCTACTATATAAATTTCTTCAAAACTATATATCCTTATATGTTACCTTTTTTGTTTATTAAAAGTATATATTTAACTACATATGTTTTTCAGTTTCATTTGAAATATAATTGTGAAATATATTTTATAAATAGTAATAGAGGAAACACATTACTTATTACCTATCCATAATAAAAAAACTTAATTTCAATAAGTTCCCTCTTTCAGATTTATATAAATACATTATTTTGATGTTATTTCTTTTATTACCTTTTGAAAATGATAGTACGTTCATATAACCAGTATACATGGATGTATTGGATTAAAAAATAAAAATGTTCAAAATACCTATATTACTGATATCACATAGTTTAAAAATAATCATATGTTGTTAAATAAAAGAATTATTAGAATGATAATGATAACTAGTATAGAAAAAATCATTCATTAAAATAGTAAAAGTAGTTTTTAAATAATTTTGAAAACTTGAATAAGAATTATATATATAATAACAATGATAAAGAAGCATTCATAGGATCCAATAGTAATATTATGGAAATATAACAACTTATAATAGGATGTAAACATACTAAGTTTTATTTTTGTAATGAATTAAATGATGATAATGTTCAATTAAACAACATAATTTATCTATGTGATTGAATTAATTCATTACACATGTAAATATAAGGTATAAAATATAATCATATAAATTTTTTATTTATAATAATTACATAATTTTTCACACAGATTAAATTACAAACCAAAATTATGTGTGTATTATATTGTGTATTGAAAATAATTCATAAACTAATATTAGAAGTTTCCTATGATTAAGAAATATTACACTATAGATACCTCACTTATCCATAGTCATGGTACCTGATATATTAGGTCATCTATATTGGTGGTTCCAACAAAAATAACCTAAACATACCTCACACCTCAAGAACCCACCATAACCAGGATTTCAGTTCATTTTCATCTGTTAATTATTATGTCCTGATAGAAATGGATATCGAATAAACTCCACCATAATTATCAATAATTCTCCAAATGATAAATGATATAATTTTCTATTTTATATAGTTTTCTAATGAAGGGTACCTGATTCATCCAAATAGTAATCGAATTAGGAAACCACAATACCCGGAAGCACTCTCTGACCAAAAGTGCAGTAGACTATCATTGCATATCTTAGAGTATTATTTGGGGAAAATTTTACCTCTAAATATAAATAATTTTTAATATACAAAATAATAAAACATGAATGAAATACACATCATATAATAAAAAATTTTATCCTAGGAAAAACTATATTATATGAATGGGTCTCAAATACACATGGATATGTTCCAACATAATATCAATTTTCTAGATCCTATATTTAATGGAACATGATTAGTTCTCACATTGTTCTTATGTGTGAAAAAATCATCTAATAGATACTAGTACTTATTGGTACCTACAAAAAGACAATTAATTTGTAATTCCAAAAGATAAAAATTATTATATAAGAGCATACAATAATATATAGTAAAATATTGAGTTTCTATAAAATATATTATATCTAGAGGTGTATTATGTATATCTATATATTCCTCATCATAATTAAAAAATAATATTATAAAAAATAATATATATTTCATGTATTAAATATATGAATACTTAGTCAAATGAATAAAATGATTCAATAAAGTGAATCCATTTACTATGATAGTCCATAGAAAACAAGCTAGTTTTATTCAACAACAAAAATATAAGATGATGGAAAAATAAAATCCTCATAGTACGATAAAAGGAATATTTTTATATACAAGTTTTTGTTAAAATACCCTTCAAATGGAATATGGAGATTGCCAAAAAATTCATTTCCTTAAAACATCCTAGGAAAAGTGGGATGAGGTATACAATAGTAATATTAAAACACTTCAAATTTACTTATATATTTCATTAATAGGAATACCTATATACACATTTTATGAAAATAACAAGTTTGTGTATGAATTAGATATTTATTTTCAACAAATAGTGTTGTACCCATGCTCAAAATAATTTTAATCAAACCCACAAGAACCCGGATTACCATAAAATAATATACATTCTAAAATAATAATTCCATCATAATTATTAACATTGTAAATAAATCTCAAATATGATTTACTATAATATTTGAATGTTTCTTTTGTATAACAATGTAAACTTTTCTTGTATTTATTTAAAAAAAATCAAGTGTGGTTCATGCACATTAAATATTTAATTACTAAAAAGAATATAATAATTATGTAGGGTTATAAATGATTATTCAATCAATATTACCTTAATGAAAAGATAAAAAAATTATAAAATTTTTAAGTGTTAATTAAAGGGAAACCATAACCTAGAAATAACAAAATATAACTCTTATAGGAATATAAAATTATATAGAATAAAATATCACTAATTGATATACCATGTAAAATATTATTACGTGACAATACATACTCAATGAATCTCAGATAATGTGTTTATAGTGGAATAACTACAAAATTTTTATTACCCATTTAAAAGTAAAAGTATTTCCTATGTTTTTTTAAAACACTAAATCTATTTTATTAAAACATACATATCAATTTATTTTTACCAACATTTATATTTTATCATTATAATTTTGAAACCAATTGTATGTATAATTATTCTATTAGGGTTATGCTTTTTTTCAAATCATGTTATAATAAAATGGTTTCTGAATAATTAATAATTGTTTTTATATCATAAATAAGGTACACTTTTATGTTTTAAAAAAACTAATTGTTTTTTTTTATTTTTGAAATAATAAACTAATTTGGTTTTTCTATCACATTATTCTATTCAACGTTTAATCCATTATTTTTTTATCTCACAAAATAACAACTCTTAATTGTTGATTATTATGGATCATTAAAATTTTACTAATTCATGATTAAGTAGAACGAAATGATTTCATTAATAATGAATGTTATAGAGAAATGAAATAATTATAAAATTTCAAATACTATCACACATATTCTGTCTCCAAACATACAAATACAAGTATTTCATATCAATAATCATTAAGAGGCTACAAGTTCTCATGGAATCATATTTAAGATTAAGGGGTAGTGACTAAAAAAATAAAAAGTATTCATCTGAATTAATTGAATTAGTCATACATTTTGAAATAGAATAAAACATTTCCCAATCATTTTCAACTTTTAAAAGAGTTCATAGTGAATAAAAACATATTATAATAATTTGTAAAAATATTTATTTCACTTGTTTCATTAAAAATCATGAATAATATATATTTTTCATTAGAAATTTATTGGACCATGGATAATAGTTCATACCAATAATTTTTGGATTAATTTAATGATAAAATTATGGGAATATATTTTAGGATTAATGTATATAAAAAAATTCCAAACATATTAAAATTTACAGCAAACTCAATAAATTCCAAACAATATATATAAAAATATTTAAATAAATCAATTTTAAATCATGAATTCAAACAAAAATTTAAAAAAAGACAACATAATTTTTTATTTTTCTAAATAATAATTGAATTATATACTATATAAATTACTCAAAAAATTATACATAACTTTTTAATTTAATATAACAAACTCATATCTGTTGGAAATAATGTGAATTGTTTAATAATAAACGTGCTAGAAAAATCTGAAGAAAATACAATAGATGCTAATACGTATTACAAGAACCTACGATGGTGTTATCCTTGATTATTTTTACCTTAACTACAATTACATCATATACTCCCATATGAAAAACCTGAATCATATTTCATAATTAATTTTCCATGTCAAAAAAATAACTATATAGAAATTATAATTTAAATCTACTTAAAACAAAGGAAAAATACCTATATTATTACCCTAATATGGAAAAAATGTCTTCAAATATTTTAATAATACCTATGAATACCAAAATAAAATATTAAATGAAGAATAAGATATTATGATCACAACATAATAGGACTCCTCCAAAATTAAAAATAAACATTAAGAAAACACTAGACAATGACTCAAGTAATTAAAAAATAACAATATATTCCATTTGAACAATATGACCATGAATTTAGTGAAATCCCATACTAAGACACCCACTTAAATAAACGGCATAGAAGAAAAAACCATTAATAATATAAAGTATAAGTGAATGATTATATTATCACTTATTTTCTATTAATAATACCTATTATATCATCAAGAATCAAACAAATATTATGATGAGAAAATGTGTGAAATAGGATGTGAAAGAAGACCGCCCATGTAACTGGAAGTACTGTAAGTAGATCTGGTGGAAAAGGGATGAATATGTGAGATGTGGATGGAATAAATTCCCTGTTAATTTAATGAATATTGTGGTTTTTCTTCCTGGATCCCAAAGAAGGCCGAGAAGGAACATGGGGGGAACTTCACAGAATAACACCCCCACCATACACACAAGTTAACTAGTGAAACCTATATGGGCACTTGAAGTCATATAGAGTATTAAATCTACATTTCACCCCACCATGAACCAATTAAATGCTTCAAACCAACATTGTAACCTTAAACCACATCCCTAATCACCCAAAATAAAAAAAACATATTATCACTAAAACCATGGTACAAATTATCCTATAAGTAGATTATAGAATTTAATTGAGACATTAAATTTGTCACCTGGTGTTACCATATATTTTGGAAATAGTTCGCTAAAAAATATATTTAAACTACTTGATATTAAAAATACTCTACCTCATTCTCATCATGAAAATTACCATAGGGTTGGCCCTTGCATTTAATTTAAAAGAAAATAGTTCATGATGATGTGTATGGGGATTCTATAAAGTCAGTAGATACCTATAGAGAATGTTTCATAATTATAGTAAATAAGAGTTCACAATTAACCAAACCAATCAGGAATGAAAACAGAGAATCATTATGGAATTCATATTTATTTAATTTTACTTTTCTCTATCTCTATTGATATTTTTGCTGAATTTTTAGTTTTCATTTTCTTTATCTTTTGTGAAAATATAATCTATAAATCCATAGAAAATGATTAAATTATTTTTTAATCTTAAATATATATATTGGTGAAAAATTGATAATTTTGATAAAATAATAATATATTTTTTATAATACATATAAAATTATTATTAAATGTTAATAAAATAGTTGGAGTTTAAAACAAAATTATCACTAGTCACATTTTTTGAAATACAATACTATCTATAATAAAGTGTATATAAATATACAATTTTCAAATGATCTAGTGAAATATTATATGTATTAAACATTGGGATGTTTAAATAAAATAGTACTATACATATCAAAATTATATACAAAAATGAAATTTTATTTATATATGGAGAATAAGGTATAGAGTATAAGTTCATATTTTATGTTCTAATCAATTAGTAATATAATACTTTAAAGTTTAAACAAAAATATAATAATTTAACCCCTTTTAGTTATTCGTTATTTATGATATAAAGTGAATGTTTCAAACATAGATATGTATTCTTGAAATATGTTATTTTAAATGTTTCTATAATATCAAATATGAAATATAATTTATTATGATTCAGTGATTAATTGAGAATGTTTTGACTATATATGTGGGATTAATATTAATTATTTCAGGATTTTATATCCTTAAATACTCTATGTAGACACTATTTGACATCATTTAAGCATTTATCTTTAGGTATAGAGATGTTAGTATTCATGGAACTATCAAGGGAATAAAATAATGTAAAATCGGAAAGATATAATTTTTTCTAAATCATAAAGACTTCAAAATATCATAAATGTTTAGTGGATTATTATAAGTATAATCACATCTTTCAAAATTACTATTCCCATGTACTTATTTTATTATATTAATGTTTTAATATTTTGTTATTTATTCATTGTTTATATTTTATATGATTTATTAAGAATAATTAATTTGTTCTCAAATTATATATTGAACGATTTTTATTAGGAATTGTTTACAATATTTTGATAAACTATGTTTTGTAGGAGAGTTTACTAGAAATTATGATGAATTTGAAGGAGAAAATAAATCATAAATTTTTGATGGTCTTTCCATTTAAGTTATTTAAAAATAATTTTATATATCACTAAATCATCATTTTAATATTTAGTGAAAGATCAATCATCCTTTTACAAATGAAGTTATAGTTTATAAATGAGAAATGTTTAAAGATTTTAAATTTCCATTTCCATGAGTATATTTTATCTTATGTTTTATAATACTATCCTTATATATGACATGAATGCGGGATTTTAATTCTATGTATTAAATTAATTAAATCATATATATTAATATTTCGGGTAAAATTATTATAATACTCATTTTCCAAGACATTTAATATATTACAACATATAATAAAAATGATATTATTTATTCGTTTCATAATTAAAAAATTTTAAATATCATGTTTCAAATTTAAAATTTGGGATTTTAGAAATGTAAAGGACTATTATATATAAATTTAATTTTGGTAATTAAAATTCAATATTTTAGGAATCCATTCAATACTAATGTTTGATCAAATAGAAATATGTTAAAGTCCTAAAAAATTGATTTCAATTATTTGTCTTCTTTTTCATTCCCGATAATGAACATACACATTATGTTATGGTATTTATCAAAGTATTAATAGAAATTATATTTTAGTGGTTATATATTTTTCTAGGTCATGATGATAAATCCACATCATAATCACACTAACCAATAAGTAATGAGTAGTTCACCTACTCGATGAATACTGTTCTTATATTATAAAGGCCCTTACAATTTTAATAACTACTTAACGATATAGAATTTCTAATTTTGGAATAATATTGTACTATTAATTTTATTCAATTTTATATAATATATATAAAATTAATATTAATAATTGGAAAACATTTTATTAAAAACATGTGGGTTTAAAATTTTGAAGGATTCAGTTCATGAGATATTAGAGAGATAAAATTTTGAACTATATAGAACAATTTTTTTACTAAAAATCAATAGATATGAATATTATTTTAACGAATTAACCAAATATATAGTAGTTTTCTTATTAAAAAGGGAATTTGTACCATAGTGGCATTATAGATTCAATGTTATGACTACAGATTTCTTTGACAATATTATTTTGAATAATAGAAGGAATAAAATATAAATGTTTACATTATTCTGTATCTTATATATGTACGATTTATAGTATGATTAGAGAAAGTGATTATACTATTTTATTAATATGATAGAATAATACATACACTATAATGAAAATATAAGTGAACTATTATTTTTATTAAATTATTATCTTACAATTACAATCGTTGAACAACATAAAATAATAGGAAGAAAACAATATAGATATGCAGATTGTAGTTTTATTGGTATTTTTAAGGTCCTGGAAAATTCTATTTTTTATATTGAACAATAATGATTCATCCATTCCATCGAATAAAACTATATAGTTATTCTTCAATGTATCAATATTTTCTAAAATTTTCTACAATTGCTACACCTCATCTATTTCTATTATTTGAGTAAAATGTAGGCACTCCACTGTTTAATTGACTATAAGATACTAATAATTACTTATTTTTGAGTATTAATTTCTTATGCATTTTTTATTTCACATAAAAAAGGATGAAAATTGTTGGTAAGATTTTTCTACTAAATATGACATACATAAATGTAGTTGTGACATCTCTTGGTTAGGGAACTAATTAAAAATCACTTAAACTAAATTGGTTATTTTGGGAGTTCTCTATGAAACATATATTATACCCACAAAACCTAATAAAAACAAGGTATATAATTATAATAATTTTTTATTTACATTGTATAATTATATTAAAATATAATTTCTGATTCAATCAATCTAAAAATGAATATTTTAATTCAATGAATTTACATAAATGACTCAATTCACCGCCTCTTGATGATTTTAATTGAATATTGTAGGAAGAAATAGGTATCAAAATTATTCACTTTAATGATACTATCTATTTTATAAAACTATTTCTTTTGAGATAAATCTCTTAAAATAAATTAAATTTCATGCCTTCATAACCTATGGATAAAGAGACTCAACTAGATAAAGATAAAATATTGATTTGACAATGTTGTGTTTATAATTTTATTTCCTTATATAAAATATAGTTAAAAAGGTTTATTGGTATATATAATTATTATATAATTGAAAAATAATTTTTTTATATGAATATTTTCAAACCCTATAAGATTCCTACCTTTAGCATAACATGGCTTTAAAGAATAAAAAATTCATAGAGAATTTGAATTTTATTTCTTGAATAGAGGCTCATTTTGTGGTATAGGATTCAAATACAAATTCTGAGAATTTTTTAATATTAAAATTTTTCTTTTGATACAGATTGATGATTGGGGGAGTTTTTCAGTGCTTTGGTCAATTATTAGAGCGTCGGTTTGTTGTTTAGAGTTATGGATTTGGCTCTCCACTATCAAATGATTACTATATAGTAAATGATAAATGTGTTGGTCTTTATGGGAAAATTTTTATTGTGGAATTTACATATGGTTTATGGAGTATAGCTCTAACATAGTTACAGAAAATCACCAATAGAAAGCATTTCATATTTTGAAATTGTTTAGAATGAGTTGCATGCTTGGCACTAGGTTTGGAAAATCATGCAGCCTACGATTTGAGGGGTTTTGGATCGAAAAATTGTAAAGTGTATGATTGGATTATAGTTTGAAAAATGATATGAAATAATGAGTACAGATAAATTTTAATTAACATTATGTTTTTACAATTTTTACCCTCTATATCTTATTTCACACACCCTATTTCTTCACCCCTATTTCCAGTTGAGAAAAAGGGCTATCCATCTATCCAACCGCAATCGATTCTACTTGATTATGGTTGATAATTAGATAATTTAATGATACATATTATGTTTTTTCATCTTACTACAACAATTTATATTTTATTTCCATCAATAGATAATGATTTTAGATGTTGTATCTAGTAATTCATTAATGATTTCATCGGAACAATGTTCAATCATCCTATAAGGATGTATATATTTATTAAAATAGAAATAGGAAGACAAAAAAATTATCTATATGTGTTTCATGTTGTGTCATTTGATTTAATATTCAAACCTAATTATTTTAGGCATTCCAAATAAATATATTACAATTTATTGAGTAATCGATGTTTGAGTGTTTGGAATTTGGTCGTCTATCTATCTATGGTTATGCCAATATTGTTCAATACATTTCTATGTGAGGTTTTTACATTGTTACATCAGTCAGTGTGTTTTGGGTGATAATCATATTTGAATTGAAGTTTTAATTGATGATAAATGGCTATAATAAATTAATTTTACTTTTTGATGCTGATATTGGTTCTTGGAATATTATATTAGTACTGGACATTCCCATTTGATGGTGGTTGGGATTTTAAAGAAGATAATTACTAAGGATGATGTTAGAATTAACATCAAAATCTTATAATATATATGAATGTTGTTTTTATATCATGTGATGTGATGTTTTTCAAATTTAGGTTACTGACCATTACTTTACAAATTAATTATTTCAATTCTAAAAATTATGAGGGGAAAAAAATTTGTTAGCTAAGATGTAATATTGATTTTATTATTGATTGACCCTAGGTTTTCATTTACTTTGTCATTAACACAATCCACGAATTATGTTAACTATGTGAGGGTGTATACTCAAAAAATTAATGTATATTCCCTTGTTATAGTTTCACATAGAACCCTCTGTATAGAGGAGTGTGGTGGATTATGAGTGATTAGCTTATGTAGGTCATGATAGAACCTTCATGTATGACATAGTCATTATTATAGTTGATTAGATAATTTTATATGGGTTCATCCACCACAAGTATTAGATATCCTATGTGGCTATACCTTGTGTATGATATGTGTGGTATAGAAAGTGATTATAAACATCAAATTATTTAAGACAGGAGATGATGGAGACACTATTTATATAAGGAAATGATTGTAAGGAATGGATAATTTTCCAATGAGGCCTTGTTATTTTTTTATGTTGATACATTTATTATCCATTATGCAAAAAATTATCCCTAGACATTCTAATGATATTGTTGAGCTCATGTAGGGTGTCTATATTTTGGTGTGACCTTGGTGAATTCTCTTGGTGAACATGTATTTAACTAACCATAGTGATGGTTAGTTTGGGTTGGTAGGTATTCATGATTTTAGGTTTCAACATAGAACATGAAATTTGAGGGGGAGAGCCGATTACAGATGTATATGTTGAGATGATTTGTGTGGTTTAGTGGCTAATGAAACATACGTATGATGTGTTTTGGTGTGTGTCCAAGGAATGCGAGGATAATTTGAAATTATAAGGTATAATACCCATCCCCCGGATGCTATATATGACATACGTGTTATTATTAAAGGTATAAATTATTTCCCACTCGATGTGAAATATAGTTGAGATTTAAGGGAAGGATGCACTCCCCAGATATAATAAACGAACATAACAAATGATATGGATTATATGGAATCATTTCCACCAATATGAAATGAAGGTAATAAATGAGATGGATGAGATGGACATATTGGATCCTATTATATATATATATATATATTAGATGGATAGGATGGACTCGATCATTCTAATTTGATGTATACATGATAATATCTCATTTTGATGTGATACCACCTGTGTGATTAAAATATTTAAATGTATATATGAGATTATCTGAGATAGACACTCGACCCCCCTGAGTAGCCATATATGATTTTGATTATATTATGTGTGGGATTGAATCCTACCCTTATCATAGTAATAAAACATAATCATAAATATCATTATTTATAAAAAATTAAATATGATATCTATGTACTAGTATAAGTCCCCAACCTTAAACTTTACTTAATCTTGAGTTATTACAAGATTACACATTGAGGATATTTTTTGGTTTACAGTTTTAGAGAATTAGATCACAAAACATGCATTACATTCCACATTAAAACAAAGTGGTTACATAAAATATAGTATTCATTTTTTCCCATCAATGGAAAAATATTTAAAATAAAACATGGATTCTTTCTTGACACTTCAATGACACTATCAACATATCATGTACCTTTCCCTTGACCTGTGAAAAACATTTAAAAAACATGGGATGAGAATAAAAAGCACAGTAAGGGATATAAAAATATGGAAAGGAAACATGAGTTCATATATACATAAGAATGAAATCATAGTTTACCCATAAAACATAGGCACTTTAACATACCTCATCAAATCATGAATAAATCATAGAAATCATAAGACATAAAAGTTAACATGAGGCATTCATAACATTCTTACGTAGGGAGTAACCCTCTTGGTTACGTTTGGAATACCCACCACAGTATATTCCCTAAATCTCTTTGGAATAACCTTAATGTTTCACTCCTTCGCGTTACCCAATGCATTGGGGAGCTATATCGGGATCACACGCCCTTAGTATATCACAGAACCACCCGTCTTCATAACAATGCCCAAGAACCATAACATAAAAGTACCACATAATACATGCATAAAGGAAACATAACATTTCCACATTTCAATCACAAGATATCAATAAAACACATTGATATAAAAAAACATATGAAAACCATTTTCAATACCAAAATAAAACAATAGTAAAACATGGTATTTATTTTTCCTTTAAAAAGAAGGTATGGCTTGTAGAGGAAGCCTAAACTCAAATAATGGTCACGGCGGTGGAGAAGTCGTTGTCATCGCATACGTACGAAAAAAACAATCCCTTTTGTCGTTTAGTAAAACACTTCGTATAAAAAAGATTCCTTTTGGATAAACGTAAAACTCAAAGGGGTTTATACACCGTATAAAAGAAGGATGTGTATAAAACAAAATATGCCTCAATGAATGGAGATTGAGACGAAGTCCCTTACAAAGACGGTATCCTTGGATTAAGGATAAATCAATTACATAATTATGTGTGACAAATGAATACATGAAATATATGTGGAAATTAAGTGTAAAAAAATAATAGTTTATTCACACATATTCATAGAACGACATATTCAAGGAGTACATGTTTATCCCAAAGAATCAAATTTTGGTTAAGAAGTTCCCTTGCAAAAATTTGAAAGCCTAACGGCGTCACTAAAAAATTCAGAAATTGAGTTGATGAGAGATAAAAAGGGTATCTCATCACATGGACATAATAGTTTGTAAATTAGAAGACATAACAAATGAATTCTTTTAAAAACAAGAGGGTGGAAGGTTCCCTTACCGACATGGGTATCTTTCAAAACATACGCCCAGTGAAAGAAGGACAATAGAACATTGATGTAAATACTCATAAATTAAATTATATTACACAATGAGTAAAATAATGGTTAGTACATACACCGTTCAAAAGAAATTGTGGAAAATGTAGCATAAATCTCACGGGAATAAAAGTGAGATGAATAATCCCTTACGAAAACTCGGCAGCCTAACGGCGCCACTTAAAACTTATAAAATGGATTGATTAGATCAAATAAGGTCTCTCATCATATTAACATTATTTTTACATAAAGAGTAATATAAAATAACATCCCCCAACATAACAAATAGGAGCTTAAAAGAAGTTACATAAATGAGAGTACTTAAAAAAATATAGAGAGAGAAGATTGATCTCTTACGAAAATTCGGCAGCCTAACGGCACCACTCAAAACATAAAAAATGGATTGATGAGAGAGAATAGGGTCTCTCATCATATGAATATAAAAATACAGTAAGATTAATATAAAAGAACATCCCAATAACAAGAACTATGAGCTTTAAAAGGAATGACAAAAAAGAGTGTACTTAAAAAGAAAGAGAGGAGTAGGATCCCTTACCTCAAATCCAACTTGTCCTATTCATTTATTTATACTACTGAATAATAAACATTTATCAATTTATAATTTCCTAAGTACCTCCATTAATGATTATTATTCAGTTCATATCAAATATTATAATGTTATAATAATTGCTTAATAATTTTAGTTCATATCAGACGTTTTTGCCGATGTTTGGTACATGAGTCAAAAATGAACTTGTTTGAAAAAATGTTTGTCCATGTAGTTATAAGTAAATAATATCCACAATATTATTAATGATTAAAATATCATATATATCTAGTACATATTCATTTTATACTATTCCATATCATTTGGAGATAAAAAACGAAAAGCACCGTTCATGGAGACGGTAGGTCGTACGTACGCATGAACACTACTTTCATTTTTTCTTTGTCATATTAACATAATTAAAAATTAAATATATATATATATTATAATTACAGTATAATATATATGTTATATAGGTCACATATGTTCATTAATTTTAGTCTTTATACGTTCCATGTATTGCATGTACGAGTCACATCACATGAGGGGGCGGTAGTCCACACTTCCTCATATGAAATTATCACATTTACACAACATGAAAAGAATAAAAGAATGTGTTAAATATAAAATAAAGAATCATATAGTAAACATAAATACCATATATATATTATAAAAAATACAGTGACATCATAATGGCCACCTTTAAATATGTTAAAAGAATATTGAACAATCATCATTTCGTGAGGCAGAAAATCACCATCCACAGAAATAGTATGTTCTTTAACCATTAGACAATGGTGTGTGTAAGTGTAGCTCTAATACTTATTATAAAAAGATCCTTGTATATTGAAGATACTGGATTTGTTACAAATGAGATGAATAAAAAGAGTTTAGGGGGTTGGAGAAGAAAAATAAAACAAAAGGCGTGAAGACATTACCTTAAAATCGGGTAACTCCCTTTGGTTTGAGCTCAAAGGCTTCCTTGGGAAGACTTCTGCCCAATGTGATACTTCAAGGAGTTATAAATGGATGTGGAGAGACAAAATGGGCAGGGGTTAGCCGAGCCAAAGACTTTAGAAGTGTGGGTAAGGAGGTAGAGGTGGGGGCCTTTTAAAAGAGGAGAGGAGGGGCACTCTTGGAAAGTAAAGAAATGATACTTTATTATAGAATGAGTTTCTGATTTTAAATGTTCCCACATTGATTTTATTATAGGATAAGGTGATAAGGGTTCGAAATACACCAATACAATATGTTTTGGACATGTGTAGGTCTTAGATTTTACACTATCATTCCATTTTATTTCAATCATTAAATAATGAGGTCATCGCTGCATCATCATGATGTCATAAATAATTTAATTTATATAATGTCTAAAAATTATAAAACAAATACTATGATGTAGGAAATCTTTTTATCTTTACAATGATTATTCATAGTCAAAATTCTGTCTTTTATAACCCCATGTAAAAATTGTCTTAGTAAAACATGTCATGCTTGTGTCATATTTACTTTAACATTAAATAAAAAGATATTTATGTCATTTTCCAACGAATGTGGCTCCATGGGGTCCCCAAGTTGTCCCATGGATTGTCTTGGTCGTCCATGACACATAAAATGATGGTAGGACATGTGTCTAGGTCATTTCATTTTATTAAACATTATTCATACCTTAAACTACACTAATTACCTCTAACTGCGATTAAAAACTTAATAAGTTGCTATTCACCAAAATATTATTTTAATCCCACTGAACCACATTTTACTTCTTAATGACAACCATGTATGTCAGATTTTTGAAATTCAAAACAGAAAGATGGAAAATCTTCATCTAAACGGAAAATCAGTTTTTTTAAGTACCACTTAGTGGTTTCACTATTCATCAAAAATTGAAGTTTTTTCAGAAAATTACCAAAAGTTCACCCTAAGATATATTTGAATTTATGAATTCCAAAATGTTTTCTATTTTAAAAAATTCAAATCATATAAGTTGAATTAATAAATTTAATAATTAATTCTCGCTGTCAAAACAAATAGCGTGTTTTTATGAAATAAAATGTATCAAAAGATTGACACTAGTTTAAGTCCGATTTCAAACTGAAATTAATTCCAACAACCACTATTGGATTAAATGGTAAAAATTTATTCTAATTTAACTTTAAAACCAATTAAAAAGATAATCTAATCATATAAATAAATTAGGTTAATAGTGGTTTAAAATTAAAATACAACATTTTTAACTATTCATTACAAATTGAACTTTTTCGGAAAAATACCAACAATTTACACAAAGTACATTTTGATGTCCCGATTCTAAAGAAGAATTTTATTTTGTCCAATATAACACATAAAATTATCAAAAAGTGGATTTAAAAGAGGTTCTCCATCAAAAGGTGGTTAATCGACCTTTTAAAGAATATTAAAATGTTTACGCTTAAAATTGGATTCATTTGCATTTATAATCCTATAACATTTATTGTAAAAAGTTAAAATATTTGACAAACATATATAATCATTTTGTAGTGAGTTCTGTTCATTCCCGCCATTACAACGGCTAGGCATTAACTACTATTTAAAATAATATTATTTTATTATTATAGTGCAACGTAAGATTCCCAAGAAACTCGTTGTTGCGTGTTGGGTACGCCATCGAGCATAGCATCCCCTTTAAAGTAATATTAATATTTTATTCACAAATTTTGATAAATATGAAAATTTCATACTCTTTATTTACCTGGGGTGTTACATCCTTCCCCCCTTTTGGTAATTGTGTCCTCGCAATTTTAAAATTGAGCTTGGAAACATCCTTGAAAGTCCCACATCGGAACAAGAGTCGGTAAAACAATCACTTTATAATAAAGGAAGATAAGTACAGACTTCACCCAAGTTAACCCATATTATAATTCCATTTAGGACAACATGGACATGGAAGAGAAAACATAGGGTCTTGTTCTGATGGAGAGTGATAGAAAACATGTTTAGGAGAAAGTTAACCACAAGAAAATCACAAACTTATGACGGGTTAAACGTTATTCGATTCCCCTGTAGGAAAAGTTAATAGACAACATTTTTGTTTTGAGTTACTTTTTATTGATGAATTTATTCATATGGAAACATAATCACTTATCATGTTGACTTTCAAATTTTATTAGATTCCTTAGACAAACTCATATTTTCCCTAAAAGACGAGTATTTAGGAAGACTTGTTCACATTAAGAGTACTATAATCAACTTCTAGAAAATCACCTAATCCACAAAAGATAACTATATACTTCCCATGTCTTTAGACTTTAACCAAAACTGAAACAAAAAAGGTTAGTACAATATCAGATAATTCAGAAAAGGATAACCCTTTATAAAAAGAAAATCTATTCTTAATCTCCAAAATTTGTCCAACAAAACCCAAAGTTCAACGAGGATCATTTGATAAACAATTTTTCCATAAAATTCTTCAAAGTAAACCAAACTATGATTGAAACCCATATATTTGAAGGATTTAATCACAAAGTCTTCCAAGGTACAAATTAACTTTTATCTCCAAATAACATCAGTTGCTTATAAATTCTCATATTGAAAAATAATTAACCTAATCACATATCCTCCATGATAGGTTAATCATTTCCATAGATAACACAAAATAAACATACTATTGATTCCTAAAATCATCTAACTAAAAAAATAATTAGTCAAACTAACCAAGGACTTCATGTAGTCCAGCGGTAGGCGATAAATACCAGTCGCACTTTGGTTGTGGGTTCGATTCCCGCAACTTTGTCTGACGCGACGGGTTGTCACACGGTATGCATGTTTTCCTTTTTCCAAAATTATATAATTCTCATATCATTCCCCAAAGAGAGGTAAAATCATCAAAAATAACAATAATATAATTTAACCTCAATTTTATCTCATTCCTTTCACTTCCATCATAACATATAGTAACCCATAATTACCTCAAAAGTAAGGATCATATAAACCCAAGTGGTTCTTTATAACTATGTCCACAAAATAACAGATAACTATTCCTTGAATAAAATTTTCATATATTAAACATTAGGGTTACACATACTATAAAAAGTCTTCTAATGTAACCCAATCATCAAAAGAGACTTAATACTCCTAAGATTTTCACCATTACTCTTGAAGCCCTTATATGTTGACTTCTTACTCACTCAACATTCTTCAGGATCCATTAACCATTCCTTTCCAACTTATTCTGAAATACTTATTTCCTACAAACAAAATCATGAATCATATCCTAAGATTCTGAAATAGGAAAACAAAAGTTATGAAATAATCCATACCTTTGATTGGTCGTTGTCAGTTTCTTCATCCTCAATCGGAATGGCATTAAGTATTGGTAAAAGAATATTTTTACAATCATGGTGATCTCATTCACAAAACTTCTTCATAGGACATGTTTTTGCATAATGACCATGCACACCACATTTAATACATTCAATTGATCCCTCATAGGGAACATATTTCCCTTTCCTCGAGTCAACTGGATGCTTCCTTTTTCCATGAACGGTTCTTGCTTTATGACCTTCATTTCCACATCTATAGCATATTTCTGTCCCTTTGAAACATTTTCCTAGGTGTTTCTTTCCACATCTTTGACACATAGGTTTTTGAACACACTTACCTTTATGATTATTACCTGTAGTTCCGTAGGGATTTGTTTCACGCATATACGATTCCTTAGAGAAATCACCAAGGTTTAGGTGGTCAATAATGACTCCAGATAGTTGGTTGAGGATAAACACAAGATTTATCATTGCAGCTCCCATATCATTCAGTTGCTTTCTCAAAAAACAGTAACAGTTTCCTTCACATCCAGTGTTACTTTGGTGCCTGCTAGATCCAGCCATTTAATAAAACCAAAAAGGTCAGTGTGAGTATATCAACAAAACCATCATGTACTAATGAGGAAGATAAACACTACAATATACATACTCATTCACTTTATCTGAAACTAAGACTCTTTCTGAAATCCTAACCATTATGGTAATGTATCTTATGCTTAAAGAATACCCTAACCTATAAAGTTATCAAAACTGACCTTTGATAAAAACTATAAGGCCCCAGCCTTAAACCTTACTTAATCTTGAGTTATTACAAGATTACACATTGAGTATAATTTCAGGTTTAGAGTTTTAGAGAATTAGATCATAAAACTTGCATTACATTCCACATTAAAACGAACTGGTTACATAAAAGATAGTATTAATTTTTTCCCATCAACGGAAACATATTTCAAATAAATCATGGGTTCTTTCTTGACACTTCCTTAACACTATCATCATATCATGTAACTTTCCTTTGACCTTTGAAAAACATTTCAAAAACATGGGATGAGAATAAAAAGCTCAGTAAGGGATATAAAAATATGGAAAGGAAACATGAGTTCATATATACATAAGAATGAAATCATACTTTTCCCATAAAACATAGGCACTTTAACATACCTCATCAAATCATGAATAAATCATAGAAATCATAAGACATAAAAGGTAACTTGAGGCATTCATAACATTCTTATGTAGGGAGTAACCCTCTTGGTTACGTTTGGAATACCCACCATAGTATATTCCCTAAATCTCTTTAGAGAAACCTTAACATTTCACTCCTTCACATTACCCAATTCATTGGAGAGCTATATCGGGCTTGCCCACCCTTAGTTTATCACGGAACCAACCGTCTTCATAACAATGCTCATGAACCATAACATAAACATACCAAATAATACATGCATAAAGGAAACATAACATTTCCACATTTCAATCACAGGATATAAATAAAACACATTGATATAAAAAAACTTATGAAATCCATTTTCAATAACAAAATAAAAGAAAAGTAAAACAAGGTATTTATTTTTCCTTTAAAAAGAAGTTATGGCTTGTAGAGGAAGCCGAAACTCAAATAATGGTCATAGTGGCGGAGAAGTTGTAGTCGCCGCATACATACGAAAAAAACAATCCCTTTTGTCATTTATTAAAATGCTTCGTATAAAAAAGATTCCATTTTGGATAAATGTAAAATTCAAAGGGGTTTATACACCATATAAAAGAAGGTTGTGTATAAAACAAAATATGCCTCAATGATTGGAGATTGAGACGAAGTCCCTTACAAAGATGGTATCCTTGGATTAAGGATAAATCAATTACATAATTTTGTGTGAAAAATGAATACATGAAATAAAAGTGGATATTATGTGTAAAAAAATCAGAGGTTATTCACACATATTCATAGAATGACATATTCAAGGAGTAAAAGTTTATCCCAAAGAATCAAATTTGGGTTAAGAAGTTCCCTTTCAAAAATTTGACAGCCTAACGGCGTCACTACAAAATTCAGAAAATGAGTTGATGAGAGATAAAAAGGGTATCTCATCACATGGAAATAATAGTATGTAAATTAAAAGACATAAAAAAATAAGTCTTTTAAAAAGAGGAGGGTGAAAGGTTCCCTTACCGGCATGGGTATCTTTTGAAACATACGCCCCGTGAAAGAAGGACAATAAAAAATTGATGTAAATACTCATAAATGAAATTATATTACACAATGAGTAAAATAATGGTCATTAAATACACTGGCCAAAGGAAATTGTGACAAATTTAGCGTAAATCTCATGGGAATAAAAGTGAGATGAAAAATCTCTTACGAAAACTCGGCAGCCTAACGGCTCCACATAAAACTTACAAAATGGATTGATGAGATCAAATAGGTTATCTCTTCATATTAACGTAAAGTTTACAGAAAGATAAATATAAAATAAAATCCCCCAACATAACAAAGTGGAGCTTAAAAGAAGTGACATAAAAGAGAGTACTTAAAAAAAGAATGAGAGAGAGGTTAGATCTCTTACGAAAATTTGGCAGCCTAACGGCGCCACTCAAAGCATCCAAAATGGATTGATGAGAGAAAATATGGTCTCTCATCAAATGAACATAAAATTACAGTAATATTAATATAAAATAACATCCCAATAACAAGAAGGATGAGCTTTAAAAGGAATGACATAAAAGAGTGTACTTAAAAAGAAAGGGAGGAGTAGGATCCCTTACCTCAAGTCCAACTTGTCTTGTTCGTTTCTTTATATTCCTGAATAATAAACTTTGGTCAATTTATAATTTCCTAAGTACCTCCTTTAAAGATTTTTATTCAGTTCATTTCACATATTATAATGTTTTAAAAATTGTTTAATAATATTAGTTCATATCAGACGTTTTTGCTGATGTTTGGTACATGAGTCAAAAATGAACTTGTTTGAAAAAATGATAGTCCATGTAGTTATAAGTAAATAATTTCAAGAATAGTATTAATGATTAAAATATCATATATATCCATTACATATTCATTTTATACTATTTCATATCATTTGGAGATAAAAACGAAAAGCACCATTCATGGAGACGGTAGGCCGTACGTACGCATGAACACTACTTTCATTTTATCTTTGTCATATTAACAGAATTAAAAATAAATTATATATATATATATCTTATAATTCCAGTATAATATATATGTTATATAGGTCACATATGTTCATTAATTTCATTCTTTATACATTCCTTGTATTGCATGTTGGGGCACATCACTTGATGGGGCGATAGTCCACACTTCCTCATATGAAATTATCGCATTTACAAAACATGAAAAGAATAAAGGTATGGATTAAATATAAAATAAAGAAGAATATAGTAAACATAAATACCATATATATCATATATAAAATACAGTGACATCATAATGGCCATCTTTAATGGTGTTAAAAGAATATTGAACAATCATTGTTTCATGAGGCAGAAAATCCCCAACCACAGAACCAGTATGTTCTTTAACCATTAGATGAAGGTGTGTATAATTTTAGCTCAAATGATTCTTTTAAAAACATAATAGTATATTGAAGATACTATATGTGTTACAAAAGAAATGAATAAAAATAGTTTAGGGGTTTGTAGAAGCAAAATAAAACAAAAGGACACAAGTAAAGACATTACCTTAAAATCGGGTAACTCCCTTTGGTTTGAGCTCAAAGGCTTCCTTGGGAAGACTTCTGCCCAATGTGAGGCTTCAAGGAGTTATAGAGGGATGTGTTGAGACAAAATGGGCAGGGTTTTTCCGATCAAAAGGCTTTGGATGTGTGGGTAAGGAGGTAGAGTTGAGGGCCTTTTATAAGAGGAGAGGAGGGGCACTCTTCGAAAGTAAAGAAATGTTACATTGTTTTAGAATGAGTTTCGGATTTTAATGGTCCCACATTGATGTTTTTCGAGGATAAGAAGATAAGGGTTCAAAATACACCCCTCCAATAGGTTTTTTACATTTTAAGGTCTTATATTTTACATTATCTTTCCATTTTATTTAAATCGTTAAATAATGAGGTCATCGCTGCATCATCATGATGTCATACATAATTTAATTTATTTAATGTCTAAAAATTATAAAACAAATACTATGATGTAGGAAATATTTTTAGCTTTCCAATTATTATTTATTGTCAAATATCTGACTTGTATAACCCCATGTAAAAATTGTTTTAGTAAATCATCTCATGTTTGTTTCATTTTTACTTTAACATTAAATAAAATGATATTTATGTCATTTTCCAACCAATGTGGCTCCATGGGGTCACCAAGTTGACCCATGGATTTTATTGGTCGGCCATTACACATCCAATGAGGGTAGTACATGTGTCTAGGTAATTTCAGTTTATTAAAACATTATTCATTCCTTAAACTACACTAATTACCTCTAATCGCGATTAAAAACATAATAAGTTACTATTCACCAAAAAATTATTGTAATCACATTGAAACAAATTTTACTTCTTAATGACAACTATGTATATCTGATTTTTAAAATTCAAAAAACAAAGATGGAAAATTTTCATTTATACGGAAAATCAGTTTTTATAAGTACCACTTAGTGGTTTCACTATTCATCAAAAATTGAAGTTTTTCAGAAAATTACCAAAAGTTCACCCTAAGCTTTATTTGATATTCCGAATTCAAAAATGATGTCTATTTTAAAAAATTTAAAACATATAAGTTTCATTAATTAAATTAATAATTAATTCCTACTGTCAAAACAAATATCCTGTTTTTATGAAACAAAATGTATCAAAAGATTGATACTAGTTTAAGTCTGATTTCAAAGTAAAATTAATTCCAATGACCACTATTGGATTAAATGGTAAAAATGTATTCTAATTTCACGTTAAAACCAATTAAGAAGATAATATAATCATATAAATAAATTAGATTAAAAGAGGTTTTGAATTAAAATACCACATTTTTCACTATTTATTAAAAATGTAACTTTTTTGGAAAAATACCAAAAATTTACACAAAGTAAATTTTGATGTCCCGATTCTAAAGAAGAATTTTATTTTATCAAATATAACACATAAAATTTTAAAAAAGTTGATTTCAAAGTGTTTTTCCATCAAAAGGTGGTTAATCGACCTTTTAATGAATATTAGAATGTTTACACTTAAAATTGGATTCTTTGCATTTTAATCCTCTAACATTTATTGTAAAAAGTAAAGATATTTGACAAACATATATAATCATTTTGGATTTATTTCTGTTCATTCCCGCCATTAAAACGGCTAGGCATTAACTACTATTTAAAATAATATTATTTTATTATTAGAGTCCAACATAAGATTCCCAAGAAACTCGTTGTTTCGTGTTGGGTACGCCATCAAGCATAACAGCCCCTTTAAAGTAATATTAATATTTTATTCACAAATATTGATAAATATGAAATTTTCATACTCATTATTTACCTGGGGTGTCACAACTAGTTCTAGTGTATAGCTTGGTCCCACTAGGTTATGTTCTAAATATATTATTGGGTAGTTTGTTATTACCCACTAGTGATTGTGGGACATGTTTAATGATAATATATCACCAGCCGAATAAGGTATGATCGATCCTGGGATACACCTTAGAAAATAAGGATTTTTGGTTGATATTTTATTTACATTTCTACACTAATTTTATTATATTAAACATATTATATTTCAATACACTACATTACTAGTTATTTTATATATTCCATTGGTGGTGACCTGCCTTGTTGTACTCACACTTCATTTGGGTGGGCATGGAATGTTAGTACCCAAGAAGTCCCCATGTTCAGAGTTTTATTTTTAGTAGAGTCCTGGTATTTTATGATCATGTGGGATTGATCATATAAAGTATAAGTATTGACTAAGGTGAGGCATGATGATGGTATTAGGTAATCTTTTGTTGTTTTTGTGTGTGTAATCATTAAAATGTTATTAGGACCATGGGAAATTAGATATGGTGTTTGATTATTGGATTCTGTATTTCACATGAAATATCAAGTTTGTTAATATTTATTTTTAGTAATCTAAATATTTTTTCATATGATGAGGATAATTGTAATATATTTATACAGTTAAGAGTCTTTTTCAGAGGTTATCTTTCCCATGGTAACACATTAGTAGACTTATTTCTCATCAATATCCTCAAGATAACTAAGAGGAACTCCTAAAGTCTTGTAAAACCAGTAGTCCAACAAATGATGATTGGTATATGGTCAATAATGTTTTATAATGTGGAATTAGTGTTTATTATTATTTTTATTTTTATTTTAGATATGGTGAATAGGGACTTGGGATGTCTTAGGGCATGTGATATACCTCTGACTTGTGTATTACAATCACCATTTTTCAGGAGAGGAGAAGGTCACTATAGATATGATATTAGACTTCATATTTTTCAATTTTATGGTTGAGATATTTTTTCAGATATTTTTTTCTGTATTTTAGACTATCATTATGAATTTTTAACATGACATATTGGGAAAATTATTTATTACATGATATAATTTATAATACATGAGACTCACATGAAAAACTACTGCATGTTTACAATTCATATCCCCAATGTTAATTCTTATTTTATTTAATGTTTATTGGATAAATATATTTTTTTATGTAACATTTGGATGATATTTTACTCAACTAAAATATTGAATTTTTTCTCAAATGGAAGATCATGTGTGTCACATAGTGGGATTTTCATTGATGATAACTATATTTTCTCTATATATAAGGTATATATAGCATCCAATTATGCATTGATATAGGTTTTTGATTCCTTGATACTGGTTTTTTATGGTGAAATATGTTTGATAACTTATAGATTAAATTAAAAACTATATAGTGTTTTACTATAATAGATCTCTGGTTATATTTAAAATAAATGACCCATAATATCATGATTTTCTATATATGATTCATTAAAGGGATATTTTGTGTGATTATATATTCATAAAAGATATTGGGGTCTCCAATGTGTAATATGGTATATACAATTATTACCGAGGATAGGTACATGGGAATGGGTTGATGGAATTTGAAAAAAATCATGATATAACTATATATTTCTATTACAACCCTTAGATAAATGTTTTCCCTTGTGAGTTTACTTGATATATTTGAAGTAATATTAATAAATATTCCATAGGAGTGGTTATATATGTGAGACATAATTAAGGGCTATGTGGGATATTCATGTGATGTAATACCCCAAATCTTTGATTTATATTTAAAATGATGTTGATGATTATCATTGATGTTATTATAAAGGATTTCAAATACAGAATTATATAATTAATAATACAGAATAAGGAATATTTTTAAAAAACACAGACTACTGCAACATCATTAATAAGCTACAGAACATAGCTAATTCAGAAAAATCATTTCAAAACCATGAAAAACAGTTAGAACACCACATAATGTTAGAATAAAACCAAATATATATACCTATTCTATTGAATCTTTCATAATTATAAATATAATAACAAGAAAAATAATGAGAAAAAACTTACTCTAGGAATGTATAACACCATTATGAAAATTAGAATTTAACTATTGATAATTTCGACGTGTTTTCCAAATTCCCAAAGACATGGTTATTTGACAAATTTTTTTGACCATTTGAAGAAAAATGTAATTGTTTTAATTTATAATTTGTGTTTGATGTTTAAAAAAGTTGAAATTTATTTGAAATAATTATTGAAACTTATAATGATGATGAAGTTTAACTAAATTGTTTTTAAAAAAACATTTGACATTATAATATAACTTAGATTCTTTAATAGATTTAAAATTATTGCCATATTTCTTCTTAAAATTGTAAATTAATTTTTAAATGGTGTAAAATATAACAATAGAGTTAATTTATATATATGTAGTTATATATTACATAGTTATATATACTTTTCCCCCTAAAATAAATATTATTACAAAATATTTGTATGTTCACTACAAACAAAGTGAATCCCAGGAAGGTTAAACCATTAGTTCATGGAAGAACTCAACTTGGGTGCACAACACACGTGCAAGCACAGATTGAGAAGCAAGGAAAAAATCATGTAGGTCCGTGAGGCAATGTATAGTTTGGTATTTTGTGGTCCGAATATCGGGTGGGAGCCCGTGCATAAGCCTCCCATGATGTATGTGTTTGTGTCATCGAGGGGGGATCCACTCCCTAATATCTATAGAGGCATTCTATATCCACTCGTTTTGATATGGGATGATACTGGATTTGATCATTATAATATAATAAATTTAGGCTAATTTGAGTTTTCCACCCTTTTTTCCGATCATTCTTCCATTCACACAGTTCAACTCAAACATTGTTCTTATTCCCATGATCCCGTACTAGGAGGTCATTACACCAAGATCATTTCCTCATCCCCCATCAAAGATATATTCAACCATCAAACCCACTTGGACATTGAATCTCCAAAACAATTCATAAACATATTATAAAAAATGAATATGAACATTGAAAATAACCATCATACCTCTCGAATTCCACCACATTATAAAATTTAATTTATATTTCCTTTTCATTATAAAATACTCAAATTGAATAATTTATCTTCCTTGATTTTATGATTTTTCGAACACACATATATTTTAATCCATAACATTAATCAAGAATAAATATAATATATTTATATATTGTATTTGATATCAAGTGGGGTTTTTACTATCCAAGGGATGATTGAAAAAACCCACATAATTTATTTTCAAAATTCATAATATTATCTCATTTTTTGTTAATTTTGAATGGTTATTGTAAATAAAAATTTTACATTATACAACCCTCACCCAATACACAAAATAACCCGAGGCCATCCTCCAAAATTTTATTTTTATTCATTATCTCATACTGAAAAATCAATTAGACCCTTCAATACTTCCACATTCATGGTATGTGATTAAGAATTTTATATTCATTAGTTTTTATCGAATTAATATGTAATATTCATTTTTAATTTTTCCATTTTTTGAGTATGTGTATGATTTTATTTTTAATCTATCCATTTATTTTTCATTTACATGGATATATGTATATGTGTGTGTATGTGTGTCTATTTATATATCTATATATTTACCTTTAGATGTTTTTAGAATGTGAATTGTCAATATTTCTTTTAAATTTATTTTTAAAACTCTTAATTTATGTTTATAATTATTTTTGTTAGGTGAGTTATTATTTAAATCGTTCTGAGTTAAAAAATTTAATGAATTATTTTCATTTTACGAATTTATAAATATAAAATATATAACTATATTCCGTCATTGAAAATCAATAATAAAATAATAAAATAATTTTATAATTTTATGAAGTCTATTTTAAAAAATTTATTTTCTTTTTTCTTGAAAACATTATTTTTCCAATGATATCCAAAATTTATGCGAGGCATCAATGTTTTAATGAATTGTTTTATATGCTATTTTTAAAAAACTAGGAAACATAGTTTGTTTTATTATTAAATTTTATATTATTTCAAATATAAATAAAATATCCATTAGAGAATATATCATTTTCTATGATCTAGTAACATTATAATTTTATAGGTATCCCAGAGTACTAATTATAACTGTCATCATTTCTTGTAGACTATTCTATTGTGGTAAATTATAAATGATAAAGTATATTTCTGTTTATGTGAAATATTTTTATAGATCCATGAATTTAATTAATATCATTAGACATGTCCATCATCTATGTTATCATCAACATTCTAGATAGTTTATTCTTGAATATATCTAATTTATTAAAATTTAATATGAATGAATTTTAAATAAGAACAGTTGTTAAATAGTAATTATTTCTCTTAAATAAGGTTTTATAAATTCTATAAATATTATTTTTTTCATATTAATAATTATGTAAGAATATTTTATTTTAATGTAAATGATTTATATATATATTATTTTGAATAACTTTTGGTTATTTGTGAGAATCGTAGGACCGTGAAATTGTTTTCATAAAATTGGAACTACTGTATTGAATGTTATATTATAGTTTGTAGAGTGAACCCATGGTCATAAAGTGAGGATTTCCCTTATTGGATATAAGTCAATGGAAATGTGGGTTTTTTGGGAGACTAAGTATGATGATTATCACATATATATTTTTTAAATTGGAAAATCCAATGAATTATTTCAAAATATAATATTGTAAATTGATAGAATTAAAATTAGAATTAACTTAATATATTTAATTGTTATGTAATTTTTTTAATGTTTTCATTTTATGAAAAAAATAATTTTAAAGTACATTCCACTAATTTTAAAACCCATTTTTGGGAAAATTAAATTCTATCCTGATGTTTTAAAATCTATTTTTCCCAAATTTGTTGAAATTATTTGTGAAGTGTTTTTCTTTGAGAATGTTCTAAATGAAGAGACAATTAATATAAATATATTTCATTTAGTTTTTTTTAATTTAAATATATTTACCTAATTCTCCAAAACCAAGATGAATGAAAAATTCATTATTTAATTTTTAGTATTCTTTTTAAAAAAATACACTGCATTTATATGGAATTAGTATGGAAGAATATTATTGAATATTTACAGTTGGGATCCAAGAAAAAGTGTAGATAATTTTAGAAAATTATAAAAAATTTAAAATTTTTGTATACTTCCTCTATAATTTTTTTTAGTATTTTAATATGGAATATAGAAATACATGAACATTTGTTTTGTCTCTTCCAAATAAATTAGATAAGAATTTAATATTAAAAAAATGATAAAATTAATTTCAATCCTTTAAAAACCTTCAACTATATTTTAAATTCATTAATAATATATCCAATAACCCTGATATAGTCTTATTATTTTGAGGATCAAGTTTCATCTATTTTGTAATCATGCAAGAAAAATTTCCATTATTTGCACGTCATGGAAAATATTTTGAGGATATTTTCAAATATTTTACCCTATCTAAATAGTATGATTCTTCAGTAGATTTTAAAGAATCTGAAGAAGAAGTTGACCTCCATATAACCTACCTTTTTCTTGTTTTGTATTTTAGTTTATATGGAATACTTATTTACTTCTAAATACTAGATGTTACGTCATATTATTATTCTATAGAATTCAAGTTCACTTCAGTGAATCATTGTTTACACCCATCATCCCTCGGTCAAAAGACCATATTACTTTTTTACATGTGTTTTACCTTTGATTATTGAGTTGTGAATTTGAAAAAGAAAATTCTAAACATTAAACTGCATAAAGGATCAAATTGATTGGATGAAACCATAATTTTCATTAGAATCTTTAACAATGTGATTCTGGTGGAGGTATATATTAATTGAAATAATTTGATTAGTAATATATATTAGTAAAATAATTTTAAGGAGGAACACAAGTTTTGAAAGAAGAAAAATGTGTGAGGTGTGTTAGGGAGGACAGATTATGAAGGAACATTTCAGTTGAGGGGTGGGGGATGTAGCACCCCCAATTCATAATGTACTTGTAAGTCGATGATGATGATTATTATTATAAATATTTTCAAATACATAATTATAAAATATTGGTAAACAGAGAGAAGAATTTTTTTTAAACACTGATTACAATTACATATATATTAAAGTATTAACCTTAGATAATCCCTAAAAATAATTACAATAATTATAATAACAATAGTGACACCACATATTAACAAAATTATGATGAATGTGTTGCCCACATCTTTTGAAAATTCAATAAGTATTAAATTTATATAATGACAAATAATGAAAACACTATGTTTAATAAGAACGTATAACAAAACTACGAAAACTATGATTGATCTTCATATTATTTTGATATTCTTTCTGAATGCCCATAGACATGGGTATTTAATTACTTTTTGTGACCGTGTGGAGAAAAATTTAACCATTGTCATTTTTAATAGATATTAGGTAGTATAAAAATTTCAAAAGGATTTGAAATAACAATTCCATATAATAAATATGAAGACATTTAACAGAAAAGTATTAATAAGAATATCTACTAAAATAATAATAAGATAAATTTTTTTATTTAATAGAATTAAAATATGGTTCCAAGAACATGAATTTAAATAGTAAATTAATCATTACGTGGTGTAAAATATTATTTTTTTTAATATATATATATATTACAAAAAAATTACATTTCCCCCATGATAGAAAAAGTATAGAATGCTTTTTGAAATTCACCACAAACCAAGAGTAGCCCATTATTTCCAAGTGCTCAGTTTGCTCATCTCAGGTGCACAAAGTCGATGCAATCCTAGCACGAGCAACATGGCAAGACCAATATAGGGCCACAAGTTAGGGACAAGTACTGCATAGTGTTCACTGAATCCCAGGTGGGAGCCCATGTATAATTCCCCCTTACTATGTGTGTTTGTGTTATCATGGGGGGGGGGGGGGTTAGACACACTTAGATATATATGGAGGTAAACAGTTTACCATCATATCTACATAAAAATATGTGATATTATATCCCATATTTTCAATAGATTTAGTCTCATCTAAGATTTTGATCCTATCCCCTAATCAATTTTCAACTCCCCACTTTTGATCTCTTTTAATGTTTTTATTCCCATGTCACTGAACCAGTTGGTCACTCCAATGATATCAATTACTCATCCACCATCGAAGTGTTCTTTATACTTCAGACCTAGTTTGACATCGACTCTAATATAAAAAAATATTTAAAATTAAATCAAACATTGAAAATAATCTCCAAATAAATTAACTTCAAAATCTATTCTGAAATTTCATATATATTTTGTTTTTTTATGAATTAATAAAATTTTACATTTTTTCTTGATCTATATATCAAGAATTAAAACTCAAATGGTTTCCTAGAGATAAATTTAAATATGAATGAATACGATATATTTAAATATTATATTGGATGTCTAGTAGGGTTTTTTTAAAACACTAGGAATATTGAATAAATACTCTTTCATGTTTTTCAAAATTCACAGTATTATCCCATAATTATTTTATTCATCAATGATTAATGTGATTAAAAATTTTACATTTTATAAAACAAACCCTACACCCCAAATGATCTGATCTCATTCTCCCATAATCTATATATTTTTAAGGCTTAGAGTACATAATCCAATAGTCACTTTGATTCAACATCATTCAAGGTACAAGATTAATAATTTATTTTCATTTGTTTTTGTTAAAAATTATTTTTATGGGTGATATTTAATTTATAAATATTAAGTGTAAGGTTTTCATTTTATTTTATATATATCAATTTTTGTTTTATTTAAAAGGATACATATATATTTAAATCTATCAATATATTAATCTTAAATCTATTTTATAATTTCTTATGTAAGGGGTTATTTTTAAATTTATTTCCAAACCAATAGATGTATTATTAAAATTATTGTTTTTATAGTATTTGATTTATAAAAACATATATATATTTTTTATACTGTTATTGCATCTATTATAGATAAACATATTTTAATTTTTTTAAAATTTTTACTTTCGAAGGTCAATTTAAATTCATGTGATGCATCAATGTTTTAACGAATTCTTTAATAATATATTTTAATCAATAATAACACTTTGTTTCTTTATTATTAAATATTATATTATTTTTCATATGAAAAAAATCTCTATGAGAAGAGATATCATTTTTTTGATCTATTAAGGTTGTCATTTTATGATTATCACATAGTTAAAAAGATAAAAGGTATCATTTAATGTGTACTATTCATATGTGGTAAATTGAAAAGCATAAAACCTATTACATTATCTCTGAAATATTTTAATATATCAATGAATTTCATTCACTATATTTTATATAGCTATAATCTGTGTTATCATCAACATTCCATTCATTTTAATCGCGTATTATTCAGATTTTGTAAGCATTAAATGTGTGTCTTTTAATAAAGAACAATTGAATATAAGTATGAGTTACCCCTAAACGTGAATTTATTAATTATTAAAATATTATTAGTTCATTAAAGGATGTAGGTAAATTTATTTTATTCTAAATGGAAAAATTTATTTATGTATTTTTTTTTATATTTTTTAGTTCTTGTGTGAGAATGACAAGACCATTGAAATGCTGTCATAACTTTTTCTCTAATTTATTGAATTTTATGTTATTGAATGGATGGTGAAACCTTGAACATAAGGGGATGATATCCCGAAATAGATATGATTTAGTGGCCTTATGTTTATCTTTTGGTCCAATATGAGTATCAAGAATAATGCATAAAAAATTATTATTTTTAAATAGAGAAATCTGATAAATATTTGAAAATTTTATTTTAGAAATAATTGGATTTCAAATTAACATGAAATTATTAAATTTAACTTTTCACCAAACCTATTTCTACGTATTTATTTTATCAAATGTAATATGTTAAAATTACATAACAATTATTTTAAATGAACATACTAGGATAAATAAATTCTCACCCCATGTTTAAAATTTGTTTCTAAAATATTTATTAGAATATAATTGTGATGTTGATTTATTTGAAGAGTATATCCATGAAAATAGTTTCTGTTTAATTCTATATTATATACTATTGTTAATTTTTAAAATGTGTATATAATTCAATAAACTTATACTGGAAAAGTTACTAGAATGTAATATGTTTTGTGTATTCGTAGTGAAATTTTAAAAAATATATAGTATTTTTTAAGCACAAAATCTCAAAGCACGGGTTCAGGGCTTCACATGTTTGTTGATGTGTGACTTGGTGTAAATTATATTAATTTGATATTGAAAAATAAGAGGTTATGAATTATAAGTTATGATTGTAAAATTATGGATAAAGATCACTTAGTGAGATTATTTTATCCAGGATGTAATTTTTGGGCTATAGTAGTATTACTTCTAACCATGATTATTTCAGGAGTGTTTCATGATGTGTTTTGGGATCATGATCATATGTGGTTATACAAAATCTGTATAGAGTTTGGGTAGAGGACTTGAATTTGAGATAAATGTTAGGTGGTGGGTGATAATGTGATTTACCTACGCAGGAGAGGGATGCAAATCTGGATAGAAACAAATCATTGAATATTTTATCTATATGAGATATAAATGTCGAGGGGAATAGATATGTTCTGGGTGTGTGATACTATGTCTAATTATGTGGGACTCAAGGATTCATGAATTGTGTATTGTGGTTGGTTAGTATTGAAGCATACACCTATTGGATTTGTGTATGAGTTTGTGGTTGTGTGTGGGAAAATAGCAATTTTTTCAATTAAATGATTTTATACATTGGGGCCTAGAGTATCATTCAGTATAAAAAGTATTTCTACTAGAATTACAATGAATTTTTTGATGGATCAAAATATGGTGGTATGGTTTATTCAATCATAAGAGGTGTATGTGGTTGGTATGATGGGTCAAAATGGATCAGGAGGAATACAAAATGTGCAATGAGGAAACCTGTTGAGTTTTCTGTTTTACAAGTATTATAAAGGATTCGATGTGGTTGGTATTTTACCATTTAAATTTGAGTGTTTAACCATAATTAATTATAATATTAATGTGTATGTCGAGTTTGATATTCCTAGTGACCTAGGAAGAAGTGGAGATCAATTTTATTCATTGGATCTTAGCTATGACTGAGGTGGTATTGACATGTTATTGTGTGTGATAGAATATGGTACATGGTTCATGGAGATATAAATTTTGTTAATTAGTTTTAAAATATGGAAACTGCAATATATGGGAGTATCTTATCAGTCTTGGATGTATGAGTCAAATTTTTATGTGTTGTGGATGTGATAGGATCGAATGTTAGACAATCATGATAGAATTAATAATATTGTGTTTATGTAGGTACATGTTCATCATGATCATTGATGAATATTATATTGGTGATTTAGATGTGGTATTTTATATAGTTTTTACATGGAAATTGATCTGATGAAATATAATATTTTTCCCAGGAGAGATGGATTAGATATGTGTTAGTTATTGGACGATAACATTGTTAAAGAATTTTTTTTGGTATCGAACCATAGAAGAAAATTGATTATTGAATTCAGACATTGGATATCATGTTTTGATGATCTCTGTATACTTTAAGAGTTTTGTGAATAATTATTTGGTGATTTTATAGTGGGTTTTTATAGATACCCATGCCTTTTAGAATTGTTATTACAAAATTTTAAAAATAATTAACAAGAAAATAGAATCCAAGGAACATAAAATATGGTTTATTTGGAAGAATATGTGTATAATTGGAATAAATGAAACAAAAATGAAAAACTATTTTATTTAATATTAATAATCTTGTCCAAACATACTTTTAATTAATAAATATTCATAGGATCACCTTGGGAATACATGGAAAAAGGGGTGAGCTAAAAATATTTGTATGGTAATAAACATGGGAACAAATCAAAACACATGAATTATACTGAAAGAAAAGGTAACCTTAAATAGAAGGAAGCTGAATAATGTTATGGAATTATAGAACATGGAACATGGAATCATGTGATCATGGAAACATAAGAATGTGGAAGTAACTTATAACATGATATAAACCTGAGTCGCGAATAATTACCAATACAATATCACATGGTGGAAAGAGACCAATAATGGATTAGTTTTACGACATAATCCCATACAAGAAATATAATGAGACTAAAACATTACCCAATGAATTAGTGGGAATTTGGGTTCAGCCATCGTAACATGTACCTGAATATGTGTTCCAGATAAATAAATCTATCATATGAAATAATCATAAGGGTTCCCATCGAATGAAATGAGATTCATAATCATGTCACATGATATAACAAAAGGTCGCATCATAACGGTTTCCAGAAATAGATGGATTATATAATTTGTTGACATTATTAATGTTAAAATATGAATATATCATCAATAATTATGTCTAGTATAAGTGAATAATTTTAAAATGTTTCTTATGAAACATTATTAATGAGCCACTTTAGTGTTGTTTAAGGGAACAAATTAAACAGTTCATAAACAGAACAAAATAATTATTTTTTTTATAAAACAAAAAACAATCCAAAAACATTATTCATTATATAATAAGTTATTTCATCAAGTATTGGTCAATAAAAAAGTTTATGGGGTGTACATGAAAAATGGGTAAGAAACCATGAAGTTCCCCATAATCAGGCATCCTTATCTAAAGGAATTGAGAAATGTTCATTTTGAAAACTTGTATTTCCCAATAAAAGAAATATTATTTGAGATAATAAAATTTTTCTAAAAATATACTAAACATTTAAGATAAATATCTAATAATAATTAAAAAATTTACGTTAAGATATTAATGTTCCAACATAAAGAAAAATTGGAGGTTTGGAGAGATCCCTTACCTAATGTTTGTATGTGTTAGTCACATAAAAATATTTTCAATGATAGAAAAATTATATTTTATAATAATTTTATTTATTAAATTTTAAATATATATTTTATTAATTTAAATTTAATTTATTTTATTTATGTGAGTTTTGATGAGTAACAATACTTAATTTTTTTATTTTGGGAGAGTCTGTTCTTTGTTCTTATGGCCATTTCCCATGAGTAATATATTGGGAGTTTTTTGAAATTAAAGAAAAACAACATATGTATAATTAAGAAAGGTAAATAAAATAAAATAATAAGATATATTTTTTCCCATATTTGAGAATGATTAATTATAGAAAACCACAAGAAAAGAAGATTAGTTTATTTTTCTAGTTTTTAAGACAATCACAAACTAGTATCATTTTATTTAATATAATGTTTTAATAATGGTTCTAGAAAATGTATTAAGATATTATATACATATTATAATCTTACGTAACCTTATAAATGGTTTTATTATCAACATTGAAGGTGGTATTTATAATTTAAAACTCATCATCCACAATGGTGGTGAATCTATACATAATAGGGGATGTTTTCATTTGAACAATTAAAGTGACGTAAATAGATTTGGGGAATGATATTATATTAACTAAATAAAATATTAGTATGTTTTTTATACTTGTATTTTAATGTCTCTATTTATATTGTATGTGAGGGGTGGGTTATAAAAGAAATTAATAAATTAGAAAAAATGAGGATTTTACCTCTTGAATATCGCCTCGAGGAGACCCTACATGAAGAATTTTTAATTGAATTTTTTGTGATACTAAATATTCTAGGATGTGGGAATATTCTTGAGAGTTAAATATGGAAGAATATAAATACACTTCATGTTTTATATGATGTGAGAGGATGTGGGGGTGATGGGTAGTATTTTAATGGGGAGGAGAGGGGTATTTCTGATTATTTTATACTTCTATTTAATATTTTTTCTCAAGACAATAAATAGTGATTATTCATATGAATATATAAAATAAAGAGTTTATAATATTCTGAAACAATGGGTGGATACCACATGCATACATCATCGATGACTAAAACAGTCTTGTATTTGTTAAATATGGTAAATTATAGTATTTTACTATTCAATTGAAATTCAAATATTAGTTTAACATAAAAAACCTACATTAACCAATTTAAAATATGTATATTTCAAAAATGGAATATTTTTTAAGAAAAAAATTTTATGACTGTGATAAATTTAGTTTTTATTTAAAATGATCAATTATTATAAAAATAATGATTTTAATATTATAAATGATTTTAGACAGATTGAAAAATTAAATAAGTTATCACAAAATTATCTTATAATTATAATAAAGACTAATATTAATTTAAGAATATATTTTATTAAAATAATTTTTATTTTTAATCATTATATTGAATTGGAAATTTTAAATGAAAATGTACTTATCCCAAAAATACCAAAAATAATGTATTATTTTTCGAATCATTTATTTGATTCTTCAATGATATAAATATATCTTGTTTTCATTAATAAGTATCCTAATGTTTTTTTACTTTAATAGGTGATGTTTCAATTCTATAATCTAGATTACTAATCCACATTGTCAAATTACTTTTCCAACAACCATGTTAATATTCGAACGGTCAGAATTCATTGGTCACAAGGGTTTACTACTTATAAATACCTCTTATTCCATTAATCAGTAACATTTATTTTCATCGAAGGTTCTATATATATTAATACATTAAATTAATATTTTATTAATTTCATTCATATTTATTTCCACATCATTGTTTGTGAGTGGAGTCATTCCAATTGATTGAGTAGATCCCAATTTTCGTATTCATATTATCTTCATTTCTATTTATTTCCATGCACTAATATTTGTAATTCTAATTTTATATTTGATGATTAAGTGTCATGCATTATTTATGATAATTATTTTGTAGTTAGTCACATTACGTGATTTATGTTCTTTATAATACATGATGTAACAATTATAAGGGAACATCATTTGACAATGTTCTAGGTAATTATATTCATCCTCCCTTTGGAAATTTCTCCCTCATGATTTCATTTTACATTCTATGCTGAAGAATTTTATGTTACATATCCTTAATTGCTTCATCTAATTCTGATGTCACATATTTGTATTTATGTATACTCAATAGTACATAGAGAATGTTAGTTTTCTTATTCTGCAGAACACTATCTCTAAGGTCAATGATCAATACCAAATGCACCTCATAAGTTATGTAACTTTACAGTTATATCACCAATGAATTCGATACATGTGAGGGATATGGTAGGGATATCTTCAAGAGTGATACGATGAATACATCATGTACTTGAGACATGTTTAGGGGAAGTGATAGTGTATGGGCCACAACTATGGCACAATCAATAATCATAAGGGGGGAGATGTATCTGGGAATTAGATTTTCATTCATCACAAATGTCATAACTCCTTCCTTTGAATATATGTAGAATAATATCATGTCTATAACAAAAAAAAATTAATTCTCACCAATGATTATCTACATAACTCTTATATATACATTGGGATGTATTGATGTTCTTTTTAATTGTTTCAATCTTTTCTAACAATTATTCAAATATTTCAGATCCCATCATCTTACATTCACTAAAATCGTCATAAAAAACTAATAACCTCTGTATTTTCCCATAATGGAATTTATTTTGAGCTGTTTGGATGATTTAATATAAACTATTTTTTTAAGAGAACTCCAAAATAGAAAATGTTGATCCTGTCATAATTGAATTTCCATTGATCAAGATCTCAAAATTCCTTAGAGTGTGTGAATGGTCCATTAATATTTGATATCTATTTTTGGATTACTATCCATACTGATGTTTATCTCAATGGTTAGAGAATATTTAAGTCTCTACCCGAACATGCAGGTAAATCCCAGATAAGGAATTCATATAATTGATTATGGAACTACATGAAGCCTCGATATTTCTATATTTTAAATCTGTACTAGATGGTCATGTGAGAAGTCCTAAAGTATTTTAATAAAGTGATTTGTCTTTTAATAATACCCACATTAACCCATATAGAATTATTTCCCAGGCAGGTATTTGGATGTCCACTGATAATTTATTTGCTGATTATTTATTATTCCAATGCATGTATGGGTAGTGGATGCATTATCCCTTTAGAAACATTCCTTTCCTTAGTCACATTCTATCATACTCAACAAATTGATGTATATACAATGATCTCCCTCACCATATTGCCCCATACATAGTTTTGTCATGGATCATGATACATAATTATGCTCCATGGGTTAATAGAGAAATTTAATCTATATACATTAGTTAGAAGAAATTTATATACCTCTATATTATATGACAGACAATGTCATGACCCACACCATACAACTCATTCCTAATCAGTGTCAAACTCAAAGGTTTAACCCTTTCATATATACCACACATGTTTCTTAATTTCCAAATCATTTCTTTGAGAAACCATTATTTGATCAATATTAGATGGCTAGGAAATTATTTAATAAGGATTGATGATGTTCCCTCCTTAAAAATTCCCATTTAAATCTATTACATATGATTATATCCTTATTAATTTTCATTATTGATAAATTTGGAAGATCTTTCTACATAGGGCGTCTTCCAAATTATTTTTTTCCTTGGACGATAGAGGACTGAGGATTCATAATCATTGATGTTCTCTAACATTCATCACTACAATATATTAGTGTGTTTATGTGCGAACATATATCTAAGGCTATTATTATTAGTATATATCTAACTCTTATCCCAATAAATACAATTCACAAATATTTTCAAACGAAAAAAGATATCTAATAACTCTATATCATGCAAGGGATATTTTTTCTCATGAATTATCTATTGCCTTAAGGTGTAGGTTATCGCTTTATCATTTTTCATCTGTATAAATCCTAATAACTCCATTGAAACCTCATTTTTAGCACAAATATATCCCCATTTGTATGTAGTATATGTACTTGTAGAGTAATAACCCACTTTTTCAACACTCTAGTGAAGTATTCCCATCAACTAGTCTAAAAAACAATACTCCCTTACACGTAATCTTGTATAGTGGGTTTCACATAAATTATAAGTTCATCACAAATCATTAGTAATACCCAGTATGGCATGGGAAACTATGGATATAGCTTTCAAGTTTTTTTCTATGACAAACTTCAATTTCTTTTTTCATTAATGGATCCAAAAATATTTCTTTTCTTGTGATAACATACTCTATGAATGATACTTCCTATGTCAACAACTCACATTTACTAAATTTTGTCATAATGTTTCATCCTTCATAATGTCTTTATAACAGTTGTCAAATTCTCTCAATTTTCTTCCTTTCTCTTTGAGTATATAATAAAATCATCTATAATGAATACTGTAAAACAAATTCGAGGAAATATATAATGAATCAATTAATTTTGTACATGAATATTAATGGATAATTAGTGAGTCATAGAGCCATAAAAGTAAAATAATAATGTCCATAACACATTCAAAAGTTGGTCTAGTGAATATCTTTCTTCCTTAACATTAGTAGGTGAGATCCTAAATGATGTCCCAATGTTGAGAATACATGTCTTGATGAAGCTCATTTAGTAAATCATCTACACGTGGAAGGGGATACATGTAACACCCTGAGATTTTATGAGAAATATTATCTTTAATTTCATTTATGTCTTGTGTTTTATGCTACACCAAGATTATCTTGCACTATACGCAACACCATATTATCTTGTAGTATATGCATCATTATTCTTTGCTTGCATTACACGCAAGAGAAACCTTCCTCGATATGTTGCATTGTATGCAATACTGAGTTTCACTAAATAATGATATGTTATTAAAATACTATATAAACTAGCCATTTTGAATAGTAATACCAACTTTTTAAAATATTGTAAATTTTATCCTCAAAAATGGACTTCATTTTTGGATTTGGAATATCGAAATCTTCCTTGGGTGAATTCATGATATTTTTCTGAAAACATTCAATTTTTGATGAATAGCGAAAACATTGAGTTATTGATTAAAACATATTTTTTATTTAAATAATTATTTATTTTATTTAAATTTAATTTAGATAAAAATAGATACATAATACCTATGTAAGTTAAATTTAATTCATTGGAGTCATTTTATAATAATTTTTGATATATAAAAATTTTATTGAACTTTTTACCATCTTTTACCCACCTCATAGGAGCATTTGAAAATTTACATAAAACATAATTTTACCACTTCTATGAGATTAATTTCAAAAACTTGAGAGACACTAATTATATTAGTATGTAATATGTGGTTCAATGAGATGAAAATAAATTTTGGGGAATATTAACTTTTCACTTCTATTTACCACGATAAAAAGTATGTTGGTTAATTAACGGTAAAAATGATATTATTATTACCCTAAAAAATGTCCTAATTCTGTTAAATAAGTTTAGTTATACCAAAAACAACATTAGGAAAAAATTATTACCCTTTAGGTCCAATTTCATTAGATTAGGACATTTATTATTATTTTATTTAATGACGAGTAAAAATAGTTGAAATCAAAGTTTAATATATAATACATTTTTAATATAGGGTTATACATTAAATAAATTCCACTATGAATATTCATTAGAAAGATAAAAAAATTTCCTACATAATGGTATTTTATTTATATTTTTTAGACATTATATAATTTAATTTATTTATGACATAATGATGATGTAGTAATTACCTTATTAATGAAATATTAACATAATTGATATTATAAATACCCAAATAAATGTAATTTGAGAACTTTTATGAATTAAACTAATTTTATAGGTTACTATAACATATTATGTTTGGTAAGATGAATTTTTTTCTAAAAAATAATTCTATTACGAATTTAGAAAAAAACAAAATACCAAATAGTGTCAAAATTGACATAAAAGTGTTTTTAAAATTAATATTATATTATTAATTGATATAATGTTCCTAAAAATCTATGAATCGGACAGAAGACTTATCAAATAATATATATGACATTATTGAACCACTTATTTTTTATATTGGTATTATATTGTTTGTTTATTAACCATATAGTGTAAGAATACAAGAAGACACGGTAAAAGTTAAATTATTTAACTTAGAGTTAAATCTAACTGATAAGGTTAAAATGGTAACATAAACTTGTATAAAACTTATTGGTTGAGAGTATTTAGACTCATCTCCATCCTAGCCCCAAAAAAGTCTCTTTTGATACATTATAAACTGAATATGAACATATTATAAAATAATACTGAATGTTTTTCTTAAGGTGCCCCTCACCCCTCTTCTAAAAGAGAACTCCCCCATCTCCCTTATTCACACTTCCAATGAAATTTTTATTAGACAAACCCTTCCCAAATACCCTCTAAACAGACCTAACTTATTCCTATAGGTCATCATTTAGTCATAAATCCATCCTACGGATCCATTTTGATCAAATCAAAAGGAAGAACCCGAAGAAGCGGTAAATATCCCACCACCTATTTCAAGTTCCATTATTATTCCACTTCATACTTATTTGTTGTTTCCATTATAAAATAATTAATCCAGTATCTTTTATATAATTTGATGTTATTATAAAAATTGTACAACCATTTTAGTTATTTTCTCCATCCTATGAATGAAAAATTCACCACGCGTGCGTACATACGGCTTACAATCTCTACGCCATGGTGTTGTTCGTTATTCAAACAATTCATCATTTTTATGGGTATAATAATGAGTATAAATTATATAAATAAAAAATATAACATTATTTTTATTCTGTATATATGATATACCATCCAATTATATACAATTTTAATATGAGAAGAATGATATTGTCGCTCGTGCGTACATATGGATTACCATCTCCACGACGCGATGAGATTCATTATCCATGATTACCCATTCAAGTATGATTATAAAGTATATATAAAGAATAATCATGAATGATATGACATAATAATGACACTGGAATTATTTAAATATATGTTTCATTCAATTTGAAAAGGAAATGAAAACATCGTTCATGTGTACGTATGACCTACCGTCTACATGAATTGTGTATTTCATTCCATTTATCGTTCTATCATATATATTTATATAATGAATATATATTATATATAAATCATGTTTTACATTTTTTAATTATGTATATCAGGGTATAAATAATAATATCAAGAACAACAAGTCCAAACACATACGATAAATGACACGATTTTACCCAAAACGCTGGTTTAACATGGAATTTACAAACGAACAGTTAATATAAAGTCATAAGTGAATCATATATGGTATCATAAATAATATTATGGTTATTTTACAAGTTAATAATATGTTTAAACCCACTATACAGGAGTATCGGACACATACGGATGAAATTGGACATATGGTAAAGGATAATTTTGCAATCTTATTTTTATCTGAGATTGCTTATACCTAATTATTTACTGGGGTTATATTTTTCATCCATGTCCATAAAATGTATTTTATAAGGTTTATAATATTCATCCATGTATGTTTTACATCCTGTTATCCCCTCATTGACTTTTACTTTGTGTTATTGAAGGAATATTTCTTTTTTTACCAAACATGGTACTTTTTGACTTTTCCATTTAAAGTACAAGGAGATTGTTTTTTATCATATACGACATGAACAGATTTTTAATAGTTAATAATGCCTTATTTTCATGAAGATTAATTTAAATTATATCCTGATTATCTTCAACAAAATTGTTTCTTTTAAAATTTCATGGCATTTTGTGTAAATAAAATGATTTTGAATAAGAATGGATATATTCCTCAAGATTTATCAAAACCATTTTCCATCTAAGATGAAATTATTTAATATGTTTATATTTAAAGTATAATGTATCCATTATTAACATGGTTCCATTTTTCTTATGATTATATTATATGTATTTATTCTATATGGATTATGTTATAATGGGATGGTGTTTATGAAACCCATTTTATTCATTGGGTTGTGATGAATGATTTATGTTTATTTTGTGTCATAAGTAAGAATTATATCATTATGATATGGGTGGGACCTATATCCCCCTCATATTAATTGGATAAAGATTTATATCTAATGAGTTAGACCGGGCTGGAACGACAAGTGAATCAAGTTCGGTAATACTAGGATGGAACGACAAGTAAACTCAGTTCTGTAGTGGACTTTGTCCACTCCGATGGTCTTGGCAGAAATGCCTTGGCTACTAAAGAAATCATAACATGTATTTAGTTGTAGAAATAATTACATGTTTTATTCCCATTCTATTTTATCATGATTAATGTTCCATTATGATCTATGCCTTATGTAATGCCACAATTTATTTCACAACTCACGATCTTGATGTTTAAACATTATGATCAGGTTTTTATGTTCAAATATATATAGATTGTTTTATTTTCACCATTCTTACTGTTACTGAACATTTGGAAAAACACTTTTTTTGTTTTTTCCCAAGGATATAATGAATTCTATTCGGTAAGAAAAAAAGGAAAACATTTATGGGAGATGTTGAAGATCATTCACCATGATTAGAAGATTATGTTCTGAGTTTTTGAAGACACTAAACCATTACGGTCCTTGGGAGTCTATTTTTGTTATTTATTAAGTATTCTGCAAAAGTAATGTAAAGTAATGTATGTCAAGTGTGGGTCTCTACAGTTGGTATTAGAGCAAAGGATTAGTTAACCATTGGAAACTAGGATGCGAACACTTTATTGAAATCCCTAGAGATATATCTAAGGTATGTCTAGGGATGTCTCTATAGTTATGTATAAGTATAGGTTATAGTCCTAGTATTACGGTAATGAACATAGAATTAAAATGGATATGTTATATCTTGAAGGTACTCCCCCTTTATTATGTTTTTTTTCCTGGAATGAGTTTTTCCTCTAACACTATTCTTTTTGGATTTTAGGCCATGATATGAACCTGAAGGAACTATGATGATCAATGTAATGGAAAACGCAATTATTGACCTCCTGAACAAACCAATTTTATGGGAGATGGAGTGAAAAATATTATTGTTATACTTACCAAGCTATGAATCATTCTGGACTTCCAAATGAGCAGAGAAAGGTACAATATTTTATTGAGTCCTTATTGAGGCCATGCCCAACTTCTTTCAGTGGGTCTTCTGATCCACTTGTTTCAGAACAATGTATCAGTACCATTGAAAAGATATTTTCGATACAAGATAAAATTGAATCCATGGAATGGGACGAGTTCAAGCACTTTTTTTCAATAAATTCTTCCCTTGAATTCATTAAACAAATATGGAAAAAAAGTTCCTTGAGCTTACAAAAAATCATGATGTATATGTTGGTATATACGAGGTGAATTTTAATAGGCTTTCAAGGTATGCATCTGGATTTATCATCCAATCTAAATGTAAATTTTATCAATTCCTTAGTGGTTTAAAACCAAGTCTTCAAAGGGCATTAGCTGTAAGAGACATCAATAGCTATGAGTAATAAAATAAATCTTGGCAGTGCATAAGGCATAGATCATAAAGGAACATTAACCATGATAAAATAACATGAGAATAAAACAAGTAATTGTGGAAACCATTAATCACATGTTATAATTTCCATTGTATCCAAATCATTATATCCAAGAACATTATAGTGGACAAAGTCCACTACTGAACCAGGTTTACTTGTCGCTCCAACACGGTAATACTGAATCAAATTCACTTATCGTTCCAGCCATGTCAATATAATGAGATATAAATCATTACATAATGAATTAAATGGAAATATAGGTCCCACCAATCTCATAATGAAATCATTATTTCGTGCGCCATGAAATAGTCATAAATCATTCATCATAACCCAATGAATAAAATGGGTTTCATATACATTATCCCATCATAACATAATCCCTATAAAACAACTGACATCGTTTCATCATAAACAAAATAAAACTATGTAAATAATCAGAAAATTATACTAGAAACATAACCATATTAAAGAATGTAATCTTATATAGTAAATAGTTTTGAATAAACACATGATGTGAATTCTTGAGGAAAATATCCATTATTCTTCAAAATATTTTATTTTCACAAAATTCCATGCAATTTTAAAAGAAAAAGATTTTTTTGAAAATAATTATTTAATCATGTAGATTATTCTTCATGAAAATAAGGCATTATGAAGCCGCAAAAATCCATTCATGTCGTAAATGATAAAAAAACATTCTAGTCATACTTTTATCAGAAAGGTCAAAAGTACAATGTTTGGTAAACAAAAGAAAACTTCCTTGCATAACACAAAGTAAAACATAAAAAGTGGAAAACATGACATTAAACATACATGGATGATTATTAAACTCTTTATGAAAATCATTTAATGGGTATTGATGAAAAATATAACCCTAGTAAATACTTATGTATAAGCAATCTCGGATAAAAATGAGATTGCAAAATTATCCCTTACCTTATGCCCAATTTCTTCTATATGTTTCAAATATTCCTGTATAGTGGGTTTAAACATACTATTAAATTTTAAAATAACTATAATAATATTTATGATATCATATATTATTCACTCATGACTTTATATTACCCGTACTTTTTTAAATTCCATGTTATAACAGCGTTTTGGGTAAAATTATTTCAATTATCATACATGTTTTGACTTGTTGTTCTAGATATTATTACTTATATCCTGATTTAATCAATTCAAGAATTCAAACCATGATTTATATATAATATATATTCATAATATAAATATATATGATAGATCAATAAATGGAATGAAGTACACCGTTCATGGAGACAGTAGGTTGTACGTACGCTTGAACACAGTTTTCGTTTCCTTATTTATTTTAACGGAATTAAGTAAATTAAAAATATATGAACATAAATACAGTATCATTATTATGTAATAAATTTCATTATTATTTATTATATATATTTTATAATCATTCTTGAATGGTCAATCATGGAAAATTATTCTCATCGTGTTCGGGGAGACGGTAGTCCGCATGTACGCACGGGCTACAATATCATTCTTTTGATATTAAAATCATATATAATTAGATGTCAGATCATAAATAAAGAATCATTTTAATGTTATATTTATTATTTACATTATTTATACTCATTATAATACCCATCAAAATGATGAAATTTTTGAATAACAAACAACACCACGACGTGGAGACGGTAAGCCGTACGTACGCACGTGTGGTGACTTTTTCATTCATAGGATGGAGAAAATAACTGATAAGGTTGAAAAAATTTTATAATAAAATCACAGTATATATAAGATACTTGATTTATTATTTCAGAATGGAAACAACAAAGAAGGAGGAAGTGGAAGAAGAAAGGATCTTGAAATAGGTTGTGAGATATTTACTTCTTCTTCGAGTTCTTCCTTTTGATTTGATCAAAATGGATCCTTGGGTTGGATTTCTGACTAAAGGAAGCCCTATGAGATGAAGGGAGGGCAGTTTAGAGGTTATTTAGGAGGGGATTTGCTGAGCCAAATGGATTTGGAGGTGTAAATTAGAGAGAATATGTATTTCCCTTTTATAAGATGGGTGAGGGGATCATTATTAAAAATATAAACTATTATTTTATAATAAATTCATATTCGGGTTATAATGTATAGAAGGTGAGTTATTTCAAGGATAGGGTGGGTATGGGTCTAAATCCTATCAAACAATAGTTTTTTAAGATGTTTAGGTTACCATTTTAACCTTATCATTTAGATTTAACTCTAAGTTAAATAATTTACCTTTTACCATGTCTTCATGTATTCTTACCCTATATGGTTAATAAACATATTATAAACTGCCAATAGAACATCAATTGGTTCATTAATGTCATATATATTATTATATAAGTCTTTTGGACGAACCATTGATTTTTAGGACCATTATATCAGTTAATAATATAATATTTGTTTAAAAAACACTTTTATGTCAATTTTGATACTATTTGTTTTTTGTTGTTTTCTAAATTCGTAACAACATTATTACTTAGATAAAAATTCATCTAAACAACCCTAATATGTTATATTAACCTTGAAGATTCGATTAATTCATAAAAATTATCAAATTATATTTAATTTGATATTTATATTATCAATTATGTTAATATTTCATTAATAATGTAATTACTGCATCATCATATTGTCATAAATAAATTAAATTATTTAATGTCTAAAAATTATAAATAAATTACAATTATGTACGAAATATTTTTATATTTCTACTGAATATTTAGAGTCGAATTTATTTTAAGTAAAAACTGATATTAAAAATGTTGTAGTTATTAAACATTGATTTTAACTATTTTAACTCTTCTTTAAATAAAATAAAAATAAATGGCCTCATCTAATCCAAGTGCACCTAATGTGTAATATTTTATTCCTAAGGTTGTTTTTTGTAGAATTACTCTTATCCAATAGAAATAAGACAAGTTTTAGGGTAATAATAATATCACTTTTAACCATAATTACCTTATTTAAAAACTTATGATAACCTTTTTGTGATAGAAACAGATGGGATGGCTTATCATTATATCCCATGATCAGCTAACACATCATGGATGACAAATTCAACTTAATTTAATTAAATATAGATGAAGTGGAAATTTTTCCTGGTATGACCAACGATGGTTTTACACTGAAATTAGGTATATATTTATCCTTTTGCTAAAAAATTCATCAACTTTAGGGAAATGATCTTGAAAACAAAAAAAGGTGCCCTAAATGGTACCTTAGATAATTACAAATTTATGGCTTTGTGATTGTTTTCTTTTTTATAGCCATGTTCTCTACCACTCTCCATCAGAACTTTATGGTTATATTTTTCTTTTATATCCATATTTTCACCTATGTTATTCTATGTGGAAACCTAGTGATGAGTTAAATTGGGTAACCATTACGTTTCATCGTAAAATTAAGTTTTAGTATTCATTTTTAAGATGTGGTTTTCTATGAATGAAACTCTCAAGTAGTAACCCATTTATAACGCCAACAAATTTTAAGGGTGAAATTCATTTTAAGGGGGGATAAAATGTAACACCCCCAGATTTTATGAGAAATATTAATTTTAATTTCTTTGTTGTCTTGTGTTGAATGCTACACATAGATTATCTTGAGTTATATACAACACTGTATTAATTTTTAGTATATGTATCACTATTCTTGGTTTGTGTTACACACAAGATAAACCTTCCTCGATAGCATGCGCTGTATGCAATAACGAGTTTCACTAAACGACGATATTTTATTTAAATATTATATAAACTAGCCATTAAGATTAGTAATACCCACTTTTTGAAATATTATAAATTTTATCGTTCATAATTGACTTCATTTTTGGATTCTTAATATCGAAATTATCCTAGGGCGATTTTTTTGTATTTTTTTAAAACTGTCAATATTTGATTAATATTGAAAACACTGAGTTATTGGTTAAAACCGGATTTTTATTTAAATAATCATTAATTTTTTTTTAAATTAATTTTAGGTCAGTATGGATACATAATACCTATATTAGTTCAATTTAATTCATTGGAGTCATTTTATACTAAATTTTGATATATAAAATTTTTATTGAACTTTTTACCATCTTTTACCCACCTCCTAAGAGAATTTTCAAATTAACATAAAACATAATTTTACCACTTTTGTGAGTTGAATTAAAAAAATAAAATAGACACAGTTGACTTTAGTAAGTAAAATGTGGTTCAATGAGATAAAAATAATTTTTGGGGAATAGTAACATTTAACTTTTATTTACCACGGTTAAAAGTAAATATGGTTATTAAGAGTAAAACTTATATTATTATTATCCTAAAACATGAAATAATTCTTTTTGATAAGTTTAATTCGTCCAAAAACAACCTTGTGAATAAAATATTACCCTTTAGGTCCAATTGAAATAGATTAGGAAATTTATTACTATTTTATTTAAAGAAGCGTTAAAATAGATAAAATCAACGTTTAATAACTAAATCATTTTTAATATAGAGTTATATATAATAAAAATTCGACTATAAATATTCATTATAAATCTAAGATAATTTCCTTGATAATGGTATTTTATTTATATTTTTTAGACATTAAATAATTTAATTTATTTATGACACAATGATGATGTAGTAATTAAGTTATTAACGAAATATTGACATAATTGATATTATAAATACCCAAATAAATGTAATATGAGACTTTTAATTAATTAATCTAATTTTATAGATTTATAAAACATATTAGGGTCGGTTTGATGAATTTTTTTATAAGCAATATTGCTTTTATGAATTTAGAAAAAAACAAAATTCCAAATAGTGTCAAAATTGACATCAAAGAGTTTTTAAATAAACTATTTTACTATTTCTTGATATAATGGTCCTAAAAATCTAGGGATCTGTCTCAATACATATATAATAATATATGTGACATTAATAAACCAATTGGGGGTCAAATGGATTTTTATAGTATGTTTATTAGCCACATAATGTAATAATGCAAGAAGACACGGTAAAAGGTAAATTATTTATATTACAGTTAAATATAAATGATAAGGTTAAAATGGTTACTTAACTTTTCTAAAACCTATTGGTTGAGATATGTTAGACCCATCCCCACCCTAGGATCAAAATTATCAAATTTTGAGGCATTATAAATAGAATATGAATTTATTATAACATAATATTTTAAGTTTTTCTTAAGGTGCCCCTCACCCCTCTTAAAAAAGGGAACTCATCATTCTCTCTAATTAACACCACAAAATAAATTTGGCTCAGCCAAACCCTGCACAAATTCTCTTTCATCTATCCTTCCTTCATCCTAGAGGTCTTCCTTTAGCCAGAAAGCCAACCTATGGAGCCCTTTTGATTAAATCAGAAGGAAGAACCTGAAGAGGAGGTAAATATCTCACCACCAATTTCAAGATCCTTTCTTCTTCCACATCCTACTTCTTTGTTTTTTCAATTCTAAAAAAATATCACTAGTAACATCTATATAATGAATTTTTATTATAGAAATTTTACAACCATATTAGTTATTTTATCCATCCTATGAATGAAAATGTCACAATGCGTGCATATGTACGTATGGTTTACCGTCTCCACGTCGTGGTGTTGTTTGTTATTCAAATATTTCATCATTTGGATGGATATAATAATGAGTAAAAATGATATAAATAATAAATATAATATTATGATTATTCTTTATATATGATATACCATCAATGTATATATGATTTTAATATCAAAAGAATTATATTGTCGCTCGTGCGTACGTACAGATTACTGTTTCCATGACGCGAAGAGATTCATTCCCCAGGATTAACCATTCATGTATTATTATAAAGTATATATGATGAATAATCATGAAATATTTGACATAATAATGATACTTGATTAATTTACTTATATGTTTCTTTTAATTTTTTAAGGAATCAAAAACATAGTTCACGCGTACATACGGCCTACCATCTCCATGAACGGTGTATTTCATTCCATTTATCGATCTATCAAATATATTCATATGATGAAAATATTTATTATATAAATAATGTTTTAGATTCTGGAATTATGTAAATCAGGATATAACTAATAATATCAATTAAAAAAATCAAAACACATAGGACAAATGAAAATATTTTACCCAGAAACCAGATTTAACATGGAATTTACAAAAGAATGGGTAATATAAAGTCATAAGTGAATCGTATATGATATAATAAATATTATTATGGTTGTTTTTAAAGTTAATAATATGTTTAAACCCACTATACTAGAGTCTCAGACACATACTGAAGAAATTGGACATATGGTAAGGGATAATTATGGAATCTCATTTTTATCCGATATTGCTTATACGTAAGTATTTACTGGGGTTATATTTATCATTAATGTCCATAAAATATATTTCATAAAGTATTTAATATTATTACATGTATTTTTAAAGTCATGTTTAACCCTATTTTTCTTTTACTTTTTGTTATGGAAGGAATATTTCTTTTTTTTCTTTATATGGTACTTTTTGACTTTTCCGTTAAAGTACATGGAGAATGTTTTCTAACTTATATGGCATGAACAGATTTTTATGGTTTAATGACTCCATATTTTCATGAAGCTTTATCTACAAGATTTAATTATTATTTTCAACAAAATAATTTTTTTAAAATTTCATTGAATTTTGTGAAAAGAAAATGATTTTAAGAAGAAATGATATTTTCTTCAAGATTCCCTTTCAAGTGTTTTATCAAAAGCATTTTCCATATATGATGACATTATTTTATATGTTTTTATCTAATGTATAATGTCTCCATTATTTAAATGTTTTAATTTTTCTTATGATGAAATGATATCTATTTATTTTATATGGATTGTTTTTTGATGGGATGGTGTTTATGAAACACATTTTATTCATTAGATTATGATGAATGATTTGTGTTTATTTTGGGGCACAATTAAGAATGATTTCATTACAAGATGGGTGGGACCAATATCTCCCAATAATTTATTGGGTAAAGATTTATATCTCATGATATAGACATGGCTAGAATTGAAAATAAATCATATTCATTAATACAAGGCTGGAATGCCAATTAATCCCGGTTCAGTAATGGACTCTGTCCACTATGATGGACTTGGTAGCAATGTCTTGGTGACTATGGAAATTATAACATGTGATTAATGGTTTCCACAATTTTATGATTTATTCCCATGCTATATTATCATGATTAATGTTCCTTTATGATCTATGCATTATGTATTTCCAGGATTTATTTCACATCTCAAGATCATGATGTTTAAACATTATGTTCATGTTTTTATGTTCAAATATATATGGTTTGTTTTATTTTCTCCATGATTACCGTTATTGAGAATTTTATCTCACCCTTTTTATGTTTTTTCCCCAGGATTTAAAAAAGGATTTAGGTAAGAAAAAAAGGAATATCTTTTTGGGAGATGTTGAAGATATTTCACCATGATTAGAATATTATGTTCCGAGTTTCCAAAGACACTAAACTATTATAGTACATGGGTGTCTATTTTTGTTCTGAATTAAGTATTATACAAAATTAATGTAATGTCCATGTATTTCCAGTGTGGGTCTCTACAATACCTCCTATTATTAATTGTTTTTTGAGCTCACACCAGAAAATGCTGAGGTGAAATAATCAATCCATATTTTTTGAAAAGGAGGAATATCACACCCTATGGTGAAACACCATAGAGTATTAAACACTTGTAAATATTTTTTTTGTAACAGATTATTCAATTCCATTAACTAAATGGTGGAAATTATATACTATAACCTTGATATGGAAAAACATAACCTCTAGTTCAGGAAGAATACCATGAAATTTTTGAGGGAACCCCTAATTGTAGTCCCCCAAATTGGTCATGTCAATGAGCATGATTCACTCATTTTTATCTATTATTTGAGGTAGATATTATTACTCATAATGAAATTGTATCCATAATTATTATAATGATTATGACCGATATTCATCCTCATCCTTCTAATTTTATATAATTATTAGATGCTTTGGGATATTAATAGTGATCTACCTTTAAAAATAGCTGATATTGGATTTGAATAAAGATATAATATTCATGCCAAATAAAGTAACAAAATCTACCAAAATAAGTACAAAAACATTTTCGGAGCGGTTTAGTTCACAAAAAATAAAAAAATTTGTATTTATATACATTGGATAAATTTCGTTCATTTTCTATTTTCACAAATAACTCAACCATCATATTTTGAGGTGATGATTTAATTGTTCTATTAAGCTTTCATGATATTGAAGAATTCATAGAACAAAAATAAAATATGATGATAACTATTCATGAATGCATAACTTTCACAAGTATCCCCATATCGTTGTTATGATCCTCATAATCCATAGTGATGGTGTATTCCCTTTTTTCCACCATGGAGGTTATTGTTGTAGATTGTCTCTAAAAATTGTTATCTTAAGAAATTGGATTTAATAATAAAAATGATACATGTTGTTAAAACACTACATTAATATATGTGTTATGGTTAGAATCTACAATTATTCTTCTACATTATTGTTCTTCATTAAATCCCATTGATAAAAATTATTTTGATGACCCACCCTTCGTCATTTGAAGCATCTCTGGGTTCCCCTTAAGTAGAATGACTAATATTTCCTACCACACTATTGAAAAGTAGGATATGGATTTTTTGTTCAATAATTGTACTTATATATGTTACTCCCATAATAAAATAAATTTTCTTAATTTTATATATAGGAACATAAGACCACTAAGATTATTTGATATCCATTTAACCATAAAGGTACAACTGATAATATCTTTATAGATTTCAAAATCATGAATCTCTTAGGATTTTCATAGATTCAGATGTTGTTTGCTAAGGAGATCTCCACAATTCTTTCAATGTTTATTAAAAAATCACTATGGTCTATCATGTAAGGAATGTAATGTTTTCCTTTACCCCCGATAGAATAATATTCCTTTTTATATTGTATAGTGAACTCCATTTTCATCATATGAAAGAGAGTTAGAGGAAAATATTTATTGAACAATATTTTCATGACATTTACCCATTCCATAGAATAAATATCCTCCTTAAGAATCATGTATTTATCATCTTCCACCACTGACCAGCTTTCCTATCAAAATAATAGGATTTCAACAGAACATTCTCTTCTTCATATAATTGTAGGGGAGATAATATTATCTCAATAGATATATTTTTTCACATCAACATGATCTTAATACCTACTAATGATAGGGGGCCTTTGTCTTAAAAATGATTTGTCTAAAAATTATATTTATTAGGAGGATGATTTTTTCCATATGATTCTAGTTATTATTCATAGCTTCATTTTGTTTCGCTGGTACTATCATGATGTTTTAGGCTTTCTACACTATTAAATTTGGAATTTAACTATGAAAATAGAAACATTTCCTATAAAAATTATTGTCTTCACATGCTCTCCAATATCCTTCCATTAACTATGAAATGGAAAATGAAATTAAACTATGTGAGTCTTGAATACATAGATAATAAAAATATAAAATTTAAACATTGAACAAATATGGATAAAAATTTAAATAACAAGTATGTCCAAACATGTGATTCCCTATTTTTAAATATAGGTTATATATGGTGACAGAATTATCCATACGATTCTCAATAAATCATTATATTCCAAATATATAAGAATATGTAGACCATGCTCTGATAAAAATATATACACCATATAATTTTACCAAACTTTAATTAATTTTTTTAAACATAAATAATCCTCAAATATATTTAAAAGATTTTAATGTATAACGTCATTGGATTATAAGGTATATAATTAGAAACAATGAAACCAGAAAAAAAGATATTTGATCTCCAAAATGAGATCCTAAATTCCTTTGATCACTTATATATTTAATGGAAAACATATAGAATACTTGATCAATGGGATGAGCTAAAATCCAAGTAATGTAATAAAAATTCAAATACAACAAATCATTTTGTATAGAAGGCAGAACATTTTAATATAAAAGGCATGACACATGAAGAATCTTGTAGAAGAGAAGAAAATTGAACATTGAATCAACTGATCATGGAAGCATGTAAATGTGGTAGAATCATACAACATGGCATAAAAATTAGTTGAGGCTAAATACCAAGACTATATGGTAGTGTAGAAAATTTCCCACAATGGATTAGGTTTTTTTCGTAATCCAATACATTACCTCTTTTGATAATAAAATATTACCCAATGCATTAGATATCTCCTTCCGGTCAGAAATCATAACATGTATATTAATATGTGCTCTACATAAATTAATAAAACATAATGAATAATCATAATGGTTTTCCATGGAATGAAATGGGTTTCATATCATTTTATAATGTAGAACAATAGGGTGTACCATTATGGTATCTCAGAAAACTGGGAATACGCTATTTCTAAAAATTCATATATTAAAAAAATAGGAACATATTATGAATAATGATATGTAAATTAATTTAATACATGAAAAATAATTTTATGGAAACATTATAAATGAACCACATTAGTGTGGTTTAATAGAAAAATGTAATGAATCATTAAATAAAACAAAAGAATTTTTTTTTATAAAACAAAAAAGGAACTGAATTCATAATTTTTTAAAAAACGAATGATTTTCTAAAATATTGGTGGATAGATATATTTTATGTATTTTTCTTGAAAATTAGTAAGATATGAGGAATTTCACTTTAATAAGGATTTTTTATCATGTGGGATTAAGGAGTGATAATTTTAAAACGTGTATTTTACCTTTAAAAGAAATATGATTTGAGTTATATACACATTTTTTGTAACATATAGAAATAAATTAGTGGCAATAAATTAGAATAAATAAAATTAAATTATGATAAATAAAAAAAAGTGTTACCAAAAGGAATATTATAGGTTTAGATGGATCTTGTGCCTTATATCTGAATGAGTTCTACACTTGCACATAATAGAAAATATAATGAAATTAGACTCTTTAATAAATTTAATCAATATAATTTGAACATATATTATATTTATTAAAATATTAAGATAATATTTTTTTATTTTTAAGAGATATACAATTTAATTTCATTGTATTAGGAGCATTTGTATCATGGTTTTATGGTCAGTTCCCATTAGTATAATAATAAATGTTTTTCTACATGGATGAAAAAAAATGAATTAGTGGAATAAAATGGTATTAATTTGTAAAAATGATTTTAAATTTTCCCATATATTATTATTTTAGGATATGATAATGGTTCAATAGATAAAACATTAATGAAAAATGAAAAGTTTATTTTCACAGTTTTTACAACAATCAAGAACTAGTTTCATTTTATTTGAAATTATGAGTATATATTAGTTTCATAACATGAAATAAGATGTAATATACATTTTATACTTGTAATTAAAAATGAAAATGGTTTTAAATCCATCCCTAAATGGGGTAATGAAAAATGAAATTGCATCATCCATGAAGGTGGTGAATCAATACATAATAGAAGATGTATTTATTTTTATAACAAATGAGAAAAGAAGATATTTGATGATGTATATTAAATTAAAATATAATTTCATTATATTTAAGATATTATACTTTCCAATTAACATTACATAGGGAAGGTGATGAGAGAATAAGAAAGGAAAATAAATTTAATGGAAAGATATAGGATTTTACCTCATGAATATAAACTTCTTGGCAAGATCCTCAAGGAACATAAAATAAGAATTTCAGCGAGACGAAGAATACCAAATCATGGGAAAGGGTACTAAAAAGGGAATTTGATATATTTTAAATAATATTAAAATTTTATAATATCTGTGTATTGGAGGTGTGAGTGGAAGTTTTAATAAGTTGAAGAGAGGGTTCTTTTTATTTATTTTATTCATTTTTATATTATTTTGAAAAAATATTTGCCATAGTGTTTATTAATATTAATAAATAATTTAAATTATCCATGTGAGATCGAACCAATGGGTTATTACCTCTTCCATAAATCATCCATGAGTCAAATATTAATGTATTTGTTAAATACGATAAATTATAATATTTCATTAGTCATAAAAATTCGAATATTCTAGAAAAATATAAAAAATTTTCCCTTACCAATTTTTGACATGTATAGTTGAATAATGGTATCCATTTTATAAAAATAATTGTATAAATATCTGAAATTTAATTTTTAATGAAAATCATCATTTATTCAAATAATAAATATATTAATATTTTAACCGATTTTATGACACTTATCAAAATTAATTATAGTCTCAAAAATTTATCCAATTATTAAAACAATCAAAATAATAATTTATGATTATTTTTTTATGAAAATAAATTATTTTTAAATGAATATATAAATTATAAAATTTTTAATGAAGATTTACATTTCACAAAAAATACCTATACATAATTAATCATTTTTAAAATATTTATTTTATATTCGCATGATATAAAAATATACTTTTTTCATTAATAATATATCTATTTTTATACTCTCATAGGTGAGGTTGCTATTCTAATGGATAGATTACTATTGCTAATTTTAATATTACTATTCAAATAGTCAGTTTACTTTTCCAACAGTCATATTTCTAATGGTGATAACAATTTACTACATCCTATAAATAAATCTCACTAAATTCATATATAACATCAATTTTCAACCAAGGTTATATGTATGTAAAATTAAAAAGAAATATTTTGTTACTCTCATAATGTTTTACTTCTACATATATGTTTGTGATTATTGTCAATCAAGTAGATCGAGATGATCTAAAATTTCATTTTATTACTTTTTTATTTTTTTCCTGGTGTATTTTTTTTAATTCTTATGGGTTATTATATAACTAATTTATTATCCATAATTTATGTGAAGGATTTTTTATTAGTTTCTAAATGTGATGTATAGGCATTATAAAAATGACATAATTATTAGAAGTTAAAATTCATTAATAAAATTATTTGTTATAATAGTTAGTCTGTGTGACCAAGAAATTTAAAAAAAGTCTATAAAAAAGAGTTTGAACCTATTTTTATATGATAAGGGATCTACTGTATTATAAACTGAATCAATCAAATCTATAAATACTTTTTAATGCATATTTGAAAATAAATCCTACTGGTAGGGTGCATTATTTACTGTAATAAATCTTTTTGATATGTTACATATGGTGTGAAGTACAATAATCATTTAGATAAATCAATAGATAAAATTTTAATATAATGTGATAAATGGGTTATTTCAAGTTCCATTACAGTAATTTCAAAGTTTATAAGTGGGTATGTCATCTTTTAACAGACATTGTGCCCTTAAATTTGGTGTTTCACAATAGAATCTCATTCAGTGTTTGAATATTGAAAATGGTGAGTTAATGATGAATTAATGTAAAAATGGGACAAGATATATTGATAATGATAACAAAAATATCTATGTGTTGAGAGGTTATATTTTTGGAAGATTGTAAATTTTTATGTTATTTCCTATTGTTAAATTTGGATAGAAATTAAAAGTTTTATCCCCAAGTGGCGGGTAATTTTTTGAATGAATATTCAACATAGAAATATGTGAGTTTGAGAATATTAAGGTGTTTTTTATATGGATATTGTCTGGAGATTTGTTTTAGAATATCAAGTGAATATTTGAAGATTCATATTGATGTTTGGATTTTTTGGGAGAGTCTAAATTTATCGCACGGCTACCGAATAGTTATGAAAAATTATTAATAGATTTAGGGTAAAAAAATAAATATTGAATTTATTCATGGGGTTGACGAACATGGATCACTCATAGATACATATAACAATTTTAGCAAACCATTCATGATACTAATATATCTCAATGTTAGTTACCTGATTGTTGCATTGTTTGGAAAATTGTCTAGATAAATTTAGTGAGGTTGTGTGGATTGAGCTTGTATCATCCACATTTCTGTTGCATGGTTTGGAATAATTTTTGATTAACCCATAATATTATCTAGAATTCATTAAAACGGTGGTGTTTATAACTCACCAACCTAGTTTCAAAATACCCTTCTCATCTTTTTTTCTCTGAGGCCTGAGCCAGAGATAAAGGGTTATCTACTATACCATCTTCTATAGATCATCTTTTATTCGAGGTGTTTATTTGATGGAATTATAAGGTGATAGAGATTTTTTTTATCCCATATAACTATCTATCTATTCATATTACCTTTTATAGATTATAATTATGGATTATTTTACTATGATTCTATTAGAGATTCCAATAGGTCTAGGAGGAAGAATACCATAATGGTAATGATTATTCTTAGTGAAGAAAGTGGATATACATGGATGATTTTCAAAAGTTTTTTCCATATTTTTCATTAATTTAATTTCAAATCCTTAAATAATTTTATGGGTTTTAGTAAATTGGAAACAAATTGAAGGATGAATCAACGTCATGGGTTAATCCTTTTTATTTTTTATGGGAACGAGTGAGTGATGTAATTTCTATGTTCCACATTTCTAAATGTTTCTGCACTATTACACAACATGGTGTATGTAACGCCCCGACCCCAGTTACCCAGAGTCGGTGCATTATTTCGTAACATTTTCATGATCACAAAAGATCATTTCTCGAAATACCAATTAGTTTAGTAGCCTTGGAAACACTAGATACATTCATAAATGTTATATTACATCATAAAGTGAAAATCTACAATTACAAAGTCTCCATAGTCTACACTCATATCCTCTTCTGACTATCCCTGCAGGTCATTCATAAAATACTTCTTCACATCCTATAAAATATTAAAACATTGAAATGGGAGTGCTCAGATTCTCAGTAAGGATAAAAATATAGTGGAATCTTTCATCAATAAACATAAACATTTAAAGAAATGTACAACTAAAACAAAAGCCTTTTAAACTTGAACTTCAACATCATATAGAAAAAGTAAAATGAGATAATTCCATTTACATCTTCACATGGATATTCTACTAGTCGAATAATCACAGGCAATACCAATAACCACATTCATAATGATGGAATGCATAATGTCGGACTATCATAACCACATAGCCAAGGCCTCGTGCCTCGGCCAAAATTAAGATTTTGTCAAGGCCTCGTGCCAAGACACTAGTTTGTCTCATGAGACCTACCGATGCATCGAGGAGCTATAGCAGGCTCCACCTGTCATTTATTAAGTCCAATGCATTCCTCATATGAACCAGTTTAAACATATCTTTAACCATAACATAATTGTATCACATAAAACATACATAATGAAAATATAAGATTTCCACACTTCAATCACAAGATATCAATAAAACACATTGATATAATAAAACTTTATCAAAACCATTTTCAATACCAAAATAAAAGATAAGTAAAACATGGCATTTATTTTTATTTAAAAAAAATTTGGCTCATAAAGGAAGACAAAACTCAAATAATAGTCACGGACGGAGAGAAGTCGTTGTCGCCGCATACGTAATAAAAAACATTCCTTTTTTCGTTTAGTAAAAACGCTTTGTATAAAAATATTCCTTTTGAATAAAAGTAAAAGTCAAAGGGGTTTATACACTTTATAAATGAAAGTTGTGTATAAAACCAAATATGCCTCAATGAAAGGAGATTGAGATGAAGTCCTTATAAAGATAATTTTTAAAATAAAATAGATCTATTATGTGTATTCACTATAAGTACACATAAATAAAGTACAAATACAAGATAGTACATAATAATATCATGACATAACTTGAAAGTAGGAGATTAACCCAATGTATGGAAATTGGGTTAAGAAATTCCCTTACCTCGTGTCCGACTTGACTCGACCATTATTTAACCTCCTGAATAATAAAGTAGAGTTAATTTATAATTTCTTAAGAACCTTTTTCATGTTTATTATTCCTTTTATATAACTTATTAACATGTTATGAACATTATGTAATTATTTATGTTAATAACGGTCGTTTCGTCAATCTTTGGTACTTGAGTCAAAAATAGACTTCTTAAAATTACAAGTTGTTCATGCGGTAAAATATCGATTATATACAAAATTATATTAATGATTTAGATATCATATACATCATATATATCCAGTGTATACATTCATTTATAATATTATATAACATTTAGAGGTAAGAAATGAAATGCACCGTTTATGGAGACGGTAAGCCGTACGTACGCATGAACGCTACTTTCATTTCTATTTCATATTTAATGGAATGAAATTATAATTAAATAAAGTTATAATATACTTCTAGTATAATATAATTTATAATACCATTTACTCCATCCTTTATACATCCCACATATGGCATTAATGATTCAAATCACTTTGAGGGGGTGGTTGTCCGCACTTCCTAAAATGAAAATATCGTGTTTACCAATAATGGAAACCATAATGGTATGAAATAAATGAAAAATAAAAAACCTAATGTAAAACATAAACATATTATATATCATATATAAATATAGTGACATCTTAATGGCCACCTTTAAAGGTGTTATATGAGTGTTGAACAATCAACGTTTCGTGAGGCAGAAATTCTCCATCCACAGAAACAGTATGTTATTTAACCATTATATGTAGGTGTGTGTAAGTTTAGCTCGAATAATTATTATAAAAACATCCTAGTATATTGAGGATACTGGTGTTTTTACAAAATAAATTAATAAAAAGAGTATAGTGGGTTGGAGAATCAAAATAAAACAAAATAACATAAGAGAAGTCATTGCATTAAAACGGGTAACACTTTTTTATTTGAGCTCAAAGGCTTCCTTGGGAAGGCTTGTGAACAAATTGATGCTTCTAGGAGTAATATAGGGAATTGTAGAGACACAATGGGTAGGGTTTGGCCGAGCCAAAGGCTTTAGAGGTGTGGGTAATGTGGTAGAGGTGGGGGCCTTTTATAAGAGGAGATGAGGGGCACTCTTGGAAAGTCATAAAATGATACTTTATTATATAATGATTTTCGGATTTTAAAGGTCCCACACTTATATATTTAGAGGATAAGGTGATAAGGGTTTTCAATATACCCATCCAATAGGTTTTTTACAAGTTTATCTCTTAGATTTTACATTATATTTTCATTTTATTTAAATCGTTAATTAATGAGGTAATCGCTGCATCATCATGGTGTCATAAATAATTTAATTTATTTAAAGTATAAAAATTATAAATAAATATCATGATGTAGAAAATCTTGTTATCTTTCGAATTAATATTTATAGTCAAAAATATGACTTGTATAACCCCATTTAAAAATTGTTTTAGTAAAACAACTTAAGTTTATGACATTTTTATTTTAACTTTAAATAAAAAGTTATTTATGTAATTTTCCTACCAAAGTGGCTCTGTGGGGTCCCCAAGTTGACCCATGGATTTTCATGGTCTGCCATGACACATCCAATAAGATTAAGACAAGTGTAAAGATATTTTCATATTTTTATAACATTATCATTACCTTAAATTACACTAATTACCTTTAATCGAGATTAATTAATCATAAAAGTTACTATAAACCAAAAATTATATTAATCCCATTAAACAACATTTTACATCCTAATGACAACCATGTATGTTTCATTTTTGAAAATAAAATCACAGAAGTGGTAATGTTTCATTTAAACAAAAAATCAGTTTTTAACTATCACTTAGTGGTTTCACTAATAATCAAAAATTGATGTTTTTCAGAACAATGCCAAAATTTCACCCAATGCTATAATTGATATTCCGAATTCACAAATTATTTCTATTTTACAAAATTCCAAACATATAAGTTGCATTAATTAATTTTATAATTAATTCCCTCTATCACAACAAATATCGTGTGTTTATGAAACAATATATATCAAAAGATTGACAATTGTTTATGTCCAATATCCAAGTGAAATTAATTATAATGAATACCATTGGATAAAATGGTAAAAATATATTATAATTATAATTTAAAACCACCCAATATTATAATTCATCACTATAAATTATTTTGATTAGAAAAGTTGTTTTTAAGTATTTTTCACTATTCATAAAAAATTGGAAGTTCTCAGAAAAATACCAAAAATTCAACATAGGATAATTTCGATATTCCGAATCCAAAAATGAAGTCCATTTTGAAATATAAAATTATATATAATTTCATAATGTGGGTATTACTATTCATAATGGCTATTTCTATTGGTCGCGATGTGTTAGATTTTCGAACTTCCGTACAATACAAGCTATTTCATTATTGAAAGAGAAGAGTATCATGGAAGCTCTGGGTGTTACATTATCCCCACCTTCAATAAACTGTGTTCTCAAAATTTGAATTTTTTGTTTGAAAATAAAAGGTTGAAAATAGAAAATACCTTTGTGGAAATCACACATCATAAATAAGGTTAATAAGAATATAACATTAAAAGAAAGAAAGAGAAGTACAAAGGTCACCCGAGATAGCCCATACCAGGATTATATGAAAATATTGGTATGGAGGAAAAACAAACCATCAAGGTCGGATGGAGAGTTGTAGAAAACAGGATTAGGATAAAGTTAACCATAGGAAAATCACAAACATGTGATTGGTTAGACGGTCATTGAATCCCCAGTTGGAAAATTTAACCGACAACGTTTTTGTTTTAGTTAACTTTCATAAAGTTGAGGCATTTATTTAGGAGATTTACTAAGAACGTAAGGAAATATACATACTTTTCATGTAGACTTTTCATTCTTTAATAAATTTTTACCACAAACCCATCATTCACTCGAAATGTTAGAAGAACTCTAAAATATTCTATTTATCCTAATTGTATATGGTTACAAATATTACCACATACCATTTAGATTAGGAAAACTATTTTGTAAAAACCAGGGACTTTCTGTAAGCTAGTGGTAGGTAATAAAGCATTTCACTCTATGGTTGTGGGTTCGATTCCTACAGCTTTGTCCGACGCGACGGGTTATCCCCCAACCTGCAGGTTGTCCTTTTCCTAAAACTATAGTATCATAATATTCCAAAAATAATCTTCAGAAATGTTTTAACCTTAAATAATACAATTCAAGGTTCAACATAATCCCTTCCAACCTTTATAGTTATCCAAAATACCTATGTCTAGACTTTCTCTAAAAAGTATCTAAATTCCAAAATCAATTGTAACATCAGATTCCCCAAAAAAGTAAAGTTTCTCTTATTGTTACATACTAAAAATATGATTACCTTAATCATATTAAAACCTTAATGAAAAAAAAACAAGTACTGCAGTACAATCCTTATATATATCACATTATTCTTATTACCATAATATAATCCTTGAGTCCAAAAGCACCAACACATTAATTATTGCAATTCAACTGTAGTAACAGCATATGATTTTCCTTGATCCATTGGCCTTTTATGATGTATGTTTCCTTGACGATTAGGACATTCATTTGCATAATGCCCCATTTCCCTAAAATTGCAGTATTCAACATTGATAGCCTCTTTCTTTCCCTTGCAATCACGAGCCTGGGGACCTTTTTCTCCACATTTATAACAAACTACCTATCCTTTTAGGCAAGCACCAGGGTGATTCTTCCCACAATTATCACATAATGGAAATTACTTATTTCCCTTCATCCCTATATATGTCTCTTGTTCCATCGTTCTCTTCTTCTCTTTCTTTACTTTATTGTCATAAGACTTAGAGAATTCCTTTTCTGTCTTGATAGCACACGAGACAATATCTTCGTACGATGAGAAGGATTATGATACTAAAGCTTTACGGAGAAATTGTTTTAACCCATCAATGAAACGATCAATCTTACTTCTTGGGTTTCGTATATAATATGTAGCATACCTCGCTAACCTTGTAAAGTTGGCCTCATACTTTGTGACATTCTTATCCTACTTTTGTCTCAGACTCAGAAATTGTCTTTCTATATCTGCTCGATGGTCACGAGGAATGTATTTTTATAAGAAAAGATCTTTGAACTCTCTCTATTCCATACTTGATACTTCTTCATCTTCCTTTGTATTTTGAATCAATGACCACCATTGATCAGCATCTCTAGTGAGGCGGTAAAGTGCCATGATAACCTTTTCCCTTTCAGTACTCCCCAAGGCATTGAATATTTTCTCTAAGTAATTTATCCATTGTTAAGCTACTAAGGGATTTGTAATTCCATTGAATGTTGGCGGTTGTTGCCTCATGAAGCAGTCTAACATTGATCCACCAAGTTGCGGATCAGGGTGCTCCATAAGAGTAAGGTTGTTATTCATAGCCTGAGTGAGTTGTCCCAGTATGGTGATAAGCTGATCAGCACCAGTTGTACCACCTGCTACATTATAATTATCTTGAGTAGGAGGTAAATCCGTACATAGAGTTTGTGCATTGATACGGTTTCCATTCCTTCAACTACGCTCCATTTCTAAACAATGGAATAAACTAGATCAATTTATGAATAAAAATACATAATTTCATACTTGTAAAATAATTAACATAAATTGAAAAGATTAGGGATATAATCCATATTAATAAAAAGAAATGTTTTCCTTGAGGGAGTATATACTCACAAACCCTTCATAATGATTTGAAAAGAAAATGAGAATTATCTTAAGAATATCCCCCGAGAGTGTCGTAACCAAGAGTGCATCAAGGCCCATTGTTGTTCACCTGTTCCCCTTCGAGTCTAGCTCAAAGCGGTGTTTTTGGGTTTTACCCCTAGATATATTTGTGCCAGAGCTGCCGCTGCTTGATCGTATCCAGACAGGGATGCATTGCTCAGAAAACTCACAAAATCTCTACAATAACAAAATTCTAGGAAGTTCTTATATACTAATCCTCAAAGTCTATCTTATGGCTATGTTCTCAAATCAGAGTTTTTCTATATCTAGCTTCCAAGGTTGGTACTAAACTATCTCTGATACCAACTGTAATGCCCCGACCCCAGTTACCCAGAGTCGGTGAATTACTTCGTAACATTAGAATGATCACAAAAGATCAAGTCTCAAAATACCGATTAGTTTAGTAGCCTTGGAAACACTAGATACATTCATAAATGTTACATTACATCATAAAGTGAAAATCTACAATAACAAAGTCTCCATAGTCCACAATCATATCCTCTTCTGACTATCCATGCAGGTAATTCATAAAATACTTGTTCACATCATGGAAAATATTAATACATTGAAAGGGTGAGCTTAGATGCTCAGTAAGGATAACAATACAGCGGAAACTTTCGTCAATAAACATAAACATTTAAGGCAGTGTATAACAAAATCAAATGCCTTTTAAACTGGAACTTCAACATAATATAGAAAAACTAAAATGCGATAATTCCATTTACTTCTTCACATGGATATTCTACTACTCGAATAATCACATTAAATATCAATAACCACTTTCATAATGATGGAATGCATAATGCCAGACTATCATAACCACGTAGCCAAGGCCTCGTGCCATGACCACAAATAAGATTTTGTCAAGGCCTCGTGCCAAGACACTAGTTTGTCTCATGAGACCTACCGATGCATCAAAGAGCTATAGCAGGCTCCACCCAACACTTATTAAGTCCAATTCATTCCTCATATGAACAGGTTTAAACATATCATAAACCATAACATAATTATATCACATAAAACATGCATAAAGGAAACATAAGATTTCCACAATTCAATCACAAGATATCAATACAACCAATTGATATAATAAAAACTTTATCAAAATCATTTTCAATACCAAAATAAAATATAAGTAAAACATGGAATTTATTTTTCTTTAAAAAAAGTTATGGCTTATGGAGTAAGCTGAAACTCAAATAGTAGTCACAGTGGCAAAGAAGTCGTTGTCACCGCATACGTAAGAAAAAACATTCCTTTTGTCATTTAGTAAAAATGATTCGTATAAAAAGATTCATTTTGAATAAAAGTAAAAGTCAAAGGGGTTTATACACTGTATAAATGAAAGATGTGTATAAAACCATATATGCCTCAATGAAAGGAGATTGAGATGAAGTCCTTACAAATATCATTTTTAAAATAAAATAGATCTATTATGTGTATTCACTATATGTAAACATAAAGAAAGTAGAAATACAAGATAGTACATAATAATGTCATGACATAATTTGAAATTAGGAGATTAACCCAAATAATGGAAATTGGGTTAAGAAATTCCCATACCTCGTGTCCAACTTGACTCCACCATTCTTTAACCTCCTGAAAAATAAACTAGAGTTAATTTATAATTGCTTAAGAACCATTTTCACGTTTATTATTCCTTTTATATCACTTATTACAATGTTATGAACATTATGTAATTATTTATGTTAATAACAGTCGTTTCCTCGATCTTTGGTACTTGATTCAAAAATAGACTTCTTAAAATTACATGTTCTTCATGTGGTAAAATATCCATTATATAAATAATTATATTCATGATGTAGATATCATATACATCATATATATCCAGTATATACATTCATTTATAATATTACATAACATTTAGAGATAAGAAATGAAATGAACCGTTCATGGAGATGGTAAGTCGTACGTACGCATGAACGCTACTTTCATTTCTATTTCATATTTAATGGAATGAAATTATAATTATATAAAGGTATACTATAATTCCAGTATAATATAATGTATAATACCATTTACTCCATCCTTTATACATCCCACATATGGCTTTAATGATTTAAATCACTTTGAGTTGGCGGTACTCCACACTTCCAAAAATGAAAATATCGCGTTTACCCATAATGGAAACCATAAAGGTATGAAATAAATGGAAAATACAGAAGCTTAAGTAAAACATAAAAATATTATATATCATATATAAATATAGTGACAAATTAATGGCCACCTTTGAAGGTGTTATTTGAGTGTTGAACAATCAGCGTTTCGTGAGGCAGAAATTCACCATCCATAGAAACAGTATGTTATTTAACCATTATATGTAGGTATGTGTAAGTGTATCTCGAATCCTTCTTATAAAAACATACTAGTATATTGAGGATACTGGTGTGGTTACAAAAAAAATTAATAAATAGATGTTTGGGGGTTGGAGAAGCAAAATAAAACCAAATAAGATAAGAGAAGACATTACCTTAAAACGGGTAACTCTTTTTTATTTCAGCTCAAAGACTTCCTTGGGAAGAATTCTACCCAATGTGAGGCTTCTAGGAGTAAGCGAGGGAATTGGAGAGACAAAATGGGTAGTGTTTGGCCGAGTCAAGGCTTGAGAGTTGTGGTTAACGTGGTAGAGGTGGGGGCCTTTTATAAGAGGAGAGGAGGGGCACTCTTGGAAAGTCATAAAATGTTACTTTATTGTATAATGAGTTTCGGATTTTAAAAGTCCCACACTTATATATTTATGGTCTCAGGTGATAAGGGTTCGAAATATACCCATCCAATAGGTTTTTTTACAAGTGTATGTCTTATATTTTACATTATCCTTTCATTTTATTTAAATCATTAATTAATGAGGTAATCGTTGCATCATCATGGTGTCATAAATAATTTAACTTATATAATGTCTAAACATTATAAAAAAATTATCATGATGTCTGAAATCGTTTTAGATTTTTAATAAATATTCATTGTAAAAAAAATATGACTTGTATAACCCCATTTAAATGTTGTTTTAGTAAAACCACTTATGTTTGTGACATTTTTATTTTAACATTAAATTAAAAGTTCTTTATGTCATTTTCCTACCAAAGTGGCTCCATGGGGTCACCAAGTTGACCCATGGATTGTCTTGGTCGTCCATGACACATCGAATAGGGTTAGGACAAATGTATATGTATTTTCATATTTTTATAACATTATCATTACCTTAAATTACACTAATTATCTTTAATCGCGATTAATTAAACTTAAAAGTTACTATTCACCAAAAATTATTTTAATCCCATTAAACCACATTTTACTTCCTAATGACAACCATGTATGTCGGATTTTTGAAAGTCAAATCACAGAAGTGGTAATTTTTCATTTAAACGAAAAATCAGTTTTTTAACTACCACTTAGTGGTTTCACTATTCATAAAAAATTGAAGTTTTTCAGAACAATGCAAAAAATTCACCCTAAGCTATAATTGATATTCAAAATTCAAAAATTATTTCTATTTTACAAAATTCTAAACATATAAGTTGCATTAATTAATTTTATAATTAATTCCTGTTGTCACAACAAATAGCGTGTTTTGAAGAAACAATATATATCAAAAGATTGACAATTGTTTATGTCCAATTTCAAAGTGAAATTAATTCTAATGACCACCATTGAATAAAATGGTAAAAATATATTCTAATTATATTTTAAAACCAGTCAATAGTATAATTAATCACTATAAATTATTTTTATTAGAAAAGTGCTTTTTTAGTATTTTTCACTATTTATAAAATAGTTGAAGTTCTCAGAAAAATACCAAAAATTCAACATAGGATAATTTCGATATTCTGAATCCAAAAATGAAGTCCATTTTGAAATAAAAATATATATATCATTTCAAAAGGTGGGTATTACTATTCATAATGGCTATTTTTATTGGTCGTGGTGTGTTAGATTCTCGAACTTGCGTACAATACAAGCTATTGCATTATTGAAAGAGAAGCGTATCGTGGAAGCTCGGGGTGTTACAGTGTATTTTAATAGATAATTTCTATTATAATTATATGTTATAATTAATTATAAATGGTTATAATTAATTAATTTTTATTTTTTTGATTGAGATATGAGACTGGGAGATTATATGAGTATTTGATGAAAATGGGTGATAATGGTTGGTCATTATTAAAATAATGTTCTTGATAATGAGGTATGTGTTCCCTTGACTGTATTTCATTGTATTTGAATATTGTTTTTGTATAATTTCATATCTATATGAGAAATATTTTATAAATAGGACATTAAATGAAAAATAAATTGTTTCCTTTTTCAATTTAATGATGAGTTTGAATGTTTCTTAGGCCACAGTGGATCATTGAAATTGGATTGATGAAAATATCACAGAAGCTTGAGGCCATTACCATTAATATGTTAAATAGAGTATATTGACCAAAATAAGGTATATATTCAATGAATCAACATAGTGTCTCATGGAATTGGATCCTCTGGACCACTCGTTATAGGGGATTGTGCAGGATTAAGAGTGCTCTTCTCATATAGACCATGATGGAACAATCATATTCCTAATAATTGTTTGGATACATTATACGATGATATGGTGATTATTACCCAAACAAGTACATTATTTTATTATTTCCTATATCCTCTAATGGATATGTGTTTCTTATTTATGAGAATAATAACATAGGATGAATTCAGTAGGGTGATCATCTTTATTCCATAAATACGAGGAACTGAATATAAGTCATTAAAATGGGGTTAAATTATCCTTCGTTATGATCATGGTTATAATATAGTATTTAATCAACTCTGGGTGATGACCATTGGCCCTAGAGTTTTTGAACGACATAGAGAAACCCATGTGGGTTTTTGAGACAATGTTGTGACCTATGATTCCATTGTGGGTGCTGTCATATTTTTCCCTAGTGAGAGATATTAGAACGAGGTAATTATTATTGATTTTTTGTTGTCACCATAGAATATAACTGTTGATGGTGTGATATTATTATTAATTTAGTGATTCTTATGGGTTTTTAACTTGAGTATCAAAACTAAGATTTGTGTGATGGAATTGAGAATTTGACCAAATCATAAAAGGGTTTGTCCAAATATAGGGTTGGGATATTTCCCCCTTGATATTATAAATTATACATGAGATATTATGGGTATAATGCACAACCCTTCCTTTTGATATATAGATTAGATATATTTTAGCGATTCATTTCGCCCAATTTTAAAAATATATATGGTTTGTGGGAGGGACACATCACCACCAATAATAAATGAATGTAATAAATGAGATAGAAGTGAAGAACATAATACCCTATTATATTATATATATATATACATGAGATTGAAGAGAGGGACACAATTACACCTTGATAAATTATATATATGAGATGATCTAGATTAGACACAATGACCCCGATGTGATTTCAAATAGTTGATATTTTTTTATGAGATGATGTGAGTGGGATGATCTAAACTGAGTGATTTTATATAATTATAATGAAATTATTCTTTTTTATACCTAACCCCAGGAATGTTTATTCCAAATTATAGAGTTATTTGAAATTGGATAGAGAAGGTATGATATTTGGGTACTAGTTCTAGGGATATAATTGGTCCCCATAGGTGGTATTTTGAAGACGATCTACGGTAGGTTGTGGTTCCCCCAGGTGAATTTGTTTCAAAATTAGAGTCACACCAACACTGGCCATTATAGTTATGGTCAATCAATGATTTCTCCTATGAATCCAAATATTGGTAATGATTATTTAATCTACACTTTTAAATTTGTTTTACCTTTCTAAGCATATCACATGAATATACACTAATTCACTTGTTATTTTAGTATAATTTTTTATGGAACCCTACTATTTTTTACAAAATCCCTAAATGGGTTCCCATAATAGAGTTTTTATAGATCATGCCTCATTTTCACAAGTTCTGGAAGGGAGAATACCCAGTGTTGGATGATTGAGAATTTTACATGGATGGAGATAGAATATTATGATGAGGTGAGGATAAAGGATAATAATATTGAATCTTTTTTATTTCCATTCTATTGTTTATTATGTAATTTTGATCATCATATAGGGTGGTATGTTAAGATGTAAGACTTAATGGTTCAATATTTCACTTGATATACAATTGTAGTTGTTATTTATTATGTGCGCACTAATTATATTAATGAGGAATGCCATTTATTTTATGAATTTTGTAACGCCCTGGTTCCGTAAGCTAGCCAGAGGCGCTCCGTACCCTATTGGTCACATGGCCTCAAGTGCATTTCCTCGAATTCTAGAGGCTTCCGACTAGAAGTGAGGGACTTGAGTTTGATTGTGGGGAAACTATGCCCTCATTGGCAGAGTACATAGCGAAAGAGAAGTCAATAACAATTTTGGATGACGTAAATAATCCACACACAAGTGAACAACGGAAGACTAAATATAATAAACAGTAGAAGCACACACATATATAAATGATTCATGATTCATATATTCCTAGTAAAGTATCCAAACAAGTCACAATGCTGAAAACAATACGAAACCAAAGTACAAAAGAAAAAAGAAAATAAAATCCTAATCATCGCAATCCTTGGGTTGGTCCCATGCTCTCCAGCTCCAATGAAATCAAGTACTAGACGTAGAAGGGTTCTTTCCCTTGTCTATAAATGCAACAATATAATCTGTCTGGGCCCAAAATCATGACCGAAATAGGGTTTGAGACTAAATCCCAGTAGGCAACCACCCAAAGATCTGTGCCTAACAGTCAGTGAGTATATGGTAGGTAAAGTACAGTAACCACTAAAGAGTAAGTAGTAAATAGTATGTAGTAAACAGTAAGTAGTAAACAAGATGACACACATTATTACACAATCCACATATCAAAAAGAAACATTGAAGCAAACATCTAACCACAAACAGGAATCCCTCTGGGAAGTACTCACAACCATCCCCTCTGGTCCTATCTAAGAAGTACCAACAACCATCTAGGCAGTACACTCGGCCTAACCCCTCTAGTTTGGTCATACAAATTTATAAGACTCTCTGAGGAAGCATGCTCAGTCAATTCCCTATATAGTCTAAGGTAATTGAGGACATTATGAGTAAGATCACGTGGTTAATTCCTCTTATAGACCCAAGGTCTTGAGACACTTTGAGGAAACTAAATCGTTCAATTCATCCAATAGCCTTAGGACAATCACATACTCATTGAGGAAGCATACTCGGTCAATTCCACCTATAGACTGGAGTGGTTTATGGAAATTCAAACAAAACAAAGACTCTCTAAGGAAGCTCACCCGGTTTATCCACTTATAGTCTATAATGCACAAGATACTCTACGGAAACTCACTCTGTATATCCTCCTATAGTCTATAATATCCAAGACTCTCTAGGATTCTCACTTGGTCAATCCCCTACAGTCTATAACACCCGGTTCTCACACCCCAATGCCATTTAGTGCATAATAATTCTATATGGCCAAAGTAAACCTACAAAGCTACTTGGCTATCCAGTCTACAACATCTTAAGCATGTCCAGGAACAACACTCCATCCTATGGTCACAAGGCATAGAAAATAGGAATAACAGCCAATAGGCTGAAAAAGACAAAAATGTTGTAAATAGAACAAGGCATGGGAAAAAAATCAATGCATAGAAATTATCCTCATAAATAACTAAATTACCATTACACAATCATACAAAGAAGGCAGGAAAACAACATTTGTGAAACCGTCAACACGCAACACCCCATTCAAGGGTATTTGTGTAATTTGAACATTCAACTCAATGACATTGAACATAAAGGCACATACCACCTAAATTGAGGCTAGGAGATTGATATACATGAACCATGCGGCTTGAATCTCCTTAGAACATCGTATATTTACGAAAAATCAAAAACCGTTTAACCCAAAATAACATGAAAAAGGGGAGTAATTGGAAAACAATGATCTAGAAGAAGTAAGAGACTAACTTTTCGGTTCCAATGCAATCGATGGAGGGAAATTATGAGAACAGACAGTGTCTTGGGGGTTCAGAAAAGATTCACAGCCATACGGACTCTCTCAGACGAAGAACACCTAGAAGCAGACGGTTCTGTCTGTCAGACGCAACCCAGGTGCGTTTAATGAAAAAAAAAGTACATGGTGTGTAATTTTAGAGTAAATAGCAGGTACTAGGCTTTTCCATACTTGGATTTAGGTGGCCTCCATGTGACACGTACATGGTCGTGTGTGTGGACCGAACACGGCAAGTATACGGCCTCACGCGGCAAAGGAGTACACGGTGTGTACTCATAAAGTACAAGACAAATATTTCAAAATTTTCAACAAACTCTTCTTTTCTCAAAAACTCTAGAAAAAGGAAATCATACCTAAAAAAAGGTTTGGATTCTTAAAAACTTCCCCCCTTAATGAAATTCAACCCAGAATTTCCCTAGAGAGGCGTAGACGAAGATACCCTTAACAGCTCCGGCCATTGTGATCGTTCATCGGCCTCCCTCTCCCAAGCATTGTCCTGTAATCAATCGTGTTTCCATAGCACCCGTACTAGGGGAATATACTGGCCACAGAGAACCTTCATTCTGTGATCAACAATATGGATAGGATTCTCCTCAAATGATGCATTCGCTTCGAGATCAACCTCCTCAGGATGAAAGACATGAGATATGTCTAAAAATTAATGTCGGAACTGAGAAACGTGGAAGACATCGTGCATAGCCTGGTATATCTGAGGTAACTAAAACTGATAGGAAACCTGAAAAACTCTCTCTAAAACCTCAAATAGATCGACGTACCATGGTGAATTCTTACCCTGTCATTGAATCCTCTTGTGTCCGATCCTCGGTGTGACACGCAGAAAAACCTGATCCCTGACCTCGAACTCCAGAGGTCATCTCAGCTGATCATCATAAGAATTCTGTTGAGACTGTGATGTATCCATGCTCTTTGGAATCAACACAATATATTCTGTGGTCTTGTGAAAAATATGAGGTCCCAGCAAATCTACCTCTCTTGCCTCCATCCAGCATAATGGTGATCAACATGGCCTACCGTACAAAGCCTTATAAGGTTCCATCTTAATTGTCGCCTGAAGACAGTTATTTTAGGAAAACTCCACAAGAGGTATATGCTTCTCCCAAGAACCTCCCAAAACAAGAATGCCTGATCGGAGCATATCATCAAGAACCTGAATCGTACGCTCAGACTGGCCATCTGTCTGGGGATGGTAAGATGTACTCAAAAGTACCTGTGTACCCAAAGCCTTCTGAAGACCCTACCAGAACCATGAAATAAAACGTGCATCCCTGTTCGAAATAATGGATTGTAGATCTCCATGCAGACGGAAAATCTCTCGGATGTACAACATCCCCATCTCATTAAAATAGAAGGTCTCCTTGATCGGAAAGAAGAGAGAAACCATCATGAGTCTATCAAGGACAAACCATACTTGGTTGTTCCCTTGAGGAGATCCTGGAAAACCGGTCATGAAGTCCATCGCGACGTCATTCCACTTTCACTCGGGAATGGGTAACTATTGCAAAATCCATGATGGACGCTGAGGCTCTACCTTCACCTACAAAAAAGTACTACATCTCATGAAGAAACCAAAAACACCCCTCTACATACCTCACCATCAATACTAACGGGGAAGATCGTGGTTCATCTTTGTGACGCTAGGATGAACATCACAAACTGAGGAATGAATTTCATGCATCAGCTCCTCACATATGTCTACCAGAACCCATAGGCATCCCTGGAATCACATGATCTAATCCATGCCCACTTTCCATCGAAGAAGAGGGTCCTATCCTGACACAATCTCCCGCCAAACTAGGCCTTCCAAGTCTAATATCTTCCTCATCCGTACCCAATCAAGAAGCATAGAGGTAACAACTACAAAATATAGAAATGTCTGCCCCTAACAGTCAAGAACATCTAAATGCATCTTAGAGAATAGAACCATAAGCATAAACTCACTACAGGCCTCCTTAATTGCATGTATCTGAGTTCCCATGCTCAATGCAGCATCCACAACAATTCCATTCCCAGGTGTGTAGGTAATCTCATAGTCAAAAGACTGAAGGTACTATACCCACCATTGTTGTCTCCAATTCAGATCACGGTGAGTGAATATGTACTTGATGCTCCTCTGGTTGGAAAACAAAACAAAGTTCTCTCCTAAAAGATAATTTCTCCAACAGAATAGATCAAGAACAATAGCTTCTAACACCAGATCGGGCGTCGGGTAATTCCTCTCAAGTGTCCTCAACTGCTGAGACCCGTATGCAATGACTCCATATCCCTGCAGAAGAACGACTCCCAAACAGATACCAGAAGCATTACAGTAAATAGTATATCCATTAATCGGCTCTGTAAAGACTAGTATTTTTGTTGATGTTGTCCTCCCCTTCAGCTCTTGAAAGGATGACTCCTAAGAATCTGACCATAAATACTTCACCCCTTTCTTGGTCTGACCTGTCAGTGGTGATGCTATGCGTTAAAATTCTTGTATGAAGCTTCTATAGTATCTAGAAAGCCCTAGGAAACTCTGTACCCCAAATACATTCTTCAGATACTCCCAAAAAACTACACCTATCACTTTCTCTGGTTGTACAAACACTATTATCTCAGAGATAACATGACCCAAGATGTGAATCAGGCCCATTCAAAACTTTCATTTTGAGAGCTTAGAATATAACTGATGCTCTCTTAGTTTACTCAAAATGACTTAAAGATGGGTAGCATGGTCGTGTCGAGTGTCAGAGTACACGAAGTTGTCGTCCATGAAAACCACTAGGAAGCAATCCAATTATGTATGGAACACTCGGTTCATCAGTGTCATGAATACTGTAGGTGCATTCATATGACCGAACATCATAACCATATACTCGTATAGACCATACCTTCTCCTAAAGGCAGTAAGAGTAATATCAGATGGTCTAACACGCAACTGATGATAATCGGATCTCAAATCAATCTACGACAACATCTGGGATCCTCAAAGCTGATCAAAGAGATCATCTATCCTCAGCAAGTGATATTGGTTCTTGACCATCAACTTGTTAAACTTTTGATAGTCCACACAAAGAATGAGTGTACCATATGCCTTCTTTGAAAATAGGATAGGCGAACCCCAAGGATAATTTCTTGGTCTTATGAAACCCTTTGCTTTCAAATCCTCCAAATGCTTCTTGATCTCCTGAAACTCAGGTGTATCCATCCGATAAGGAGGAATAGAAACCGATGTCTCTCCTGGAACGAGCTCAATCGAGAAGTCTACCATACGCTCCGGAGGCAACCCTGAAAAGTCCTCTGGAAAGACACCTATGAAACGATCCACTACTAGAGGAAATTCTAATTGTGGAGTCTCCTGGTCATCCAGATAAAGACTATCGATATGGGTTGCATCTCCTCCCAACCCATTACGCTCTAGTCCTAATCGACTCGCATAAGCTTCCCACTCGCCTCTATGAAGATGGGATCCCCCCTATGGTGATTTGAAAATCACCCTGCGATGATAACAGTCGACGAATGTCTGGAAGGGAACTAGCTAGTCCATTCTAAGAATGACATCATAACTCATTATCTCTTGGACATAGTGGTCCCATAAGAAATGACACACTATAAATTCAAGTGGGCACTCTCTGCACTAACATAAACAAACCTCTCTAGTGACCAAAGTTGTGTCTAGCATCCAAGTATCTGTTTAGGAAACGGTGCAGAGCCCAAGGCTGTCCACAACAGAAACAGAGAGAAATCTATGAGTAGAACCAGTATTGAAAAGATTTGAAGATAAAACTGAGGCATCTAAGATCGTACCTCGAACTGTAGAATGGTCTGGATCTTTCTCCTGATAGGTCTGCTCCACTGCAAAAGTCTGGCATGTACCGCGTCCCTGTAACCCTGCCTGACCACTCTGAGCTGGTCAACTCTACTGTCACTGGTTTCCAGGTTACTGAACACCATGATCATGACCTCCACCTTGTCCCGAGTGGCTGGAAGAACATAATTTCCTGGACTGGTGGGAAACTGGAGATGCATCCACTGTACGTGGGGTCATAGAATAACCCCTACCACTAGTTGTAGGTGAAAATATATGACAGAAATGCTAAAGATGGACCATCTTTTCATAATATCGGCACTCCATTGGGTCTCTCTTGCACTGGGGTCTAGTATTCCCATTCCTCTCGCATTGGTAGCATACTACCTGGCTACCCAAAGATACATTCTTCCTATTCTAATCTCCTCGAGCAGACTCCTTGTGGTGCTTCCTACTATAAGTAGGAGGAACAAAAACTATGGATATCGAACCACCCGGGCTCACTTCCCCAGAATAACTCATATTGTGCTCAGAGATCAGCGACTGGTTGATGATAGAGGATATCAATGTCAACCTAATGATGTTCTCCTACGAGAAGCTGTCGTGCCTTAGTCCATCGTCAAACTTTCATGCAAGGAACAACTCATCACCAGTTGGAATTGGTGTGAAATGTTTCAGCTCGGTAAAGAGAGAAAAGTACTCCATAACAGAAAGGGTACCCTTCTCTACAATAATAAACTATCGGGCTCGATTAGACCCCAAGATCTCTGGGTCAAAGTAATAATAAAATATGTGCTGAAACTCATAACAATTTAGACTATGCTGGCGTCCTAACTGTGAGATCACCTTGCGTCACCAATTGGTGGAGTCTTAGAGCATACAGGTAGAAAGCATCACCCTATTCCCTGGGGGTATTTTCAGATGCTTGAAAATAATCAGCAAAGCCTCTAGCCATGACTCTACTGCCTGAGGTCCTCCTTCCCCTGAGAATGTGGGAGGATTCTGCTGCTTGAAAACCCATGTAAATTCTTCCATCGATGGGTCAGGAGGAGGTGCTCCCTAGAAGGTCTATATCATCCTCAGAAAACGTTCCCTAAACTGTGCATCGGTGCCAGCAACTGGTATAACAGTTGGTTCCAAGGATGGCACAATAGGAGGATCTCTATGAGGTCCCTGATCGGCCATATCCTATGTCTGATCACCGTCTGGCAGCTGACGTACAACTGGAGGACGTCTCGATGGAATAACTCTAAAAGGTCAAGTCACACCGTAGATCAGGATTAACAAAGAATGAGTACAACATAGTACATGTTGGGAAGAGGAGAATAGAACATTCATGTTTTAAAAAACATGACTACACGGCGTGTATAAAAACTACACAACGTGTTCCTTTAAACCATTCACATAAAAATGTACTTCTTCCACAATTATTCATGTAATGCCCCAAACACACGAAGTGTTTTCCCCACACACATCATGTACTAGAACTCTATTCCTTTTCCTGAGTCTTATTACATAGCTAACCCACACGGTCCACTTAATTCAATACTACACTGCGTGTATAACCTCCACACGATTTGTACTAGACAAGGTTTCAATGAACCCTATTGTTAGTTTCATGGTCGACTACACGGTTCACTCTACACAGCATGCTCCTAGGGAACACGACGTGTACTTGAAGGTTTTCCCCGACCCGTGTTGTTCATGACACGACAAGGTACTTAGGTTATATGGCACGACATGTGATAAGAGGACACAACATGTATAGTTGAAGTTTCATCCATCTGTGTCGTTAGTCACACAGGTAGACACACAGTCACTACAACACGGCATGTTCCTGAAGGTTTTGCACAACCCCGTGTTTCTGCCCACACAGTTAGAGGTATAGTTTAAAAACTACATAGTGTGTATTCGTAAAGTATACGCAGTGTATTCTGGGGTTTTCCAAGCATTAGCTCAAAAACTACACCAAATCCCAAAAAACACAGAAAATATATTTTAAGGTGCCAAATTCTGAGCCGTGAGGGTCTATACTCCCTGCGAATCAAACCTTGGCATCTTATACTAACTATTACAAGGCAACATGGAAATGATCCACCAAATTCTGGTCCACGAGGGATCATAACACCTCAAGAACCACAGTTTGGTGTCCATCAAAGAAAAGTAATATACATTCAAATTCTCCGTCAAACAGCATAGATTCTATCAAATCATCTATCAAAACAGCATGCATAATCTACACATCGTCTATCAAATCAACATGAAATTGCTAATGCATCATAGATGGCATGGAAAGAATGCTTGAAATGTTATTTCTTTCAAGTGTCTATATAATGCATGAGATTTCATACCCTCATCTAATCGAGTTGCGATAGAAATAGAACCGCAATAACTACAACAGTAACAACACAAAGAATGTGAATCACTCAAGGTGAAATCAAATCAACTATAAAAATAGGAAAACCTGAATAAATAGAAATAAACGAGGTAGGTTGGATTTTCCTTGTACACATGTTCGCTACTCCCTAACACAACTTACTACCATGTACCTATTCAGTCCTATCCCTGTCTATAGGCTCCAAATAGCAAGTCAAGAGAAAATAATTCCTCAGATACCACTTTGTAACGCCCCGGTTCCGGATGCCACCCAGAGGTGCTCCATGCCCGGTTGGTCACATGGCCTCAAGTGCATTTTCCTAAACACCAGAGGCTTCTGACTAGCAGCAAGTTCTTTGGGTGTGATGGTGGGGAAACTATTCCCTCATTGGAAGAGTACACAGGGGAAGAGAAGACAATAAAAATAGTGGAAGCAGTAATCAATCCATACACAAGTGAACAACAACATACTAAATATGATAAAAAGTAGGACAAAAGACATATATAAATGATGCATGATATATATGTCTACGAAATCAGCCAAAAAAGTCACAATGCTGAAAACAGTACTAAACCAAAGTACAAAAGAAAACAGAAAAGCAACACCTCAGCATCACAATCCTCAACTTGGTCCAATTCCCTCCAGCTCCAATGAAATAATGTACAAAAAGTAGAATGGCACATGCCCTTGTCTATACCTATAGTAATAGAATCTGTTTTGGACCCAAAAGCATGACGCAACAGATTGTGAGACCAAATCGAAGTAGGCAATCACCAGATGATTTGTGCCTAGAAGTCAGTGAGTATATGGCAGGTAAAGTACAATAACAAGTAAATAGAAAGCAGTAAACAGTAAGTAGTAAACAATACGTAGTAAACAAGATGATACAAATCAGTAAACAATCCACAGATCAACAAGAATATGTGAATAAAACAGCTAACCAAAAATAGGAATCCCTCTCGGAAGTACACAAAACCATCACCTCTGGTCATATCTTGGAAGTACCAACAACCTTCTGGGTAGTACACAATGCCTAACCCATCTGGTTTGGTCATATGAATTTATAAGACTCTATGAGGAAGCATGCTCAGTCAATTCCACTTATAGTCTAAGGTAGCCAGGGACTCTTTAAGGAAGATCATGTTGTCAATTCCCCTTATAACCCCAAGGTTTAGAGACTCTCTGATAAAGCTCACTCGGTCAATTCCTCCTATTGTCTAGAGTGGTTTATAGAAATTCAAACAAAACAAATTCTCTCTGAGGAAGCTCACTCGGTCTATCCCCTTATAGTCTATAAAGATCAAGACTCTCTGAGGAAGCTCACTCAGTCTATCCTACTGTCGTCTATAATATCCAAGACTCCCTAGGATGCTCACTCGGTCAATCCCCTACAGTCAATATCACCAGGTTCTCATGGCCATGTTTCAGTCAGTGCATAATAATACTATATTAAAAATGTAAACCTACAGTGCTACTTAGCTGACCATTTTACAACATCTGAAGCAAGTCAGGGAACAATACTCCATCATACAGTCACAATGCATGGAAAAAAGGTATAACGACCAATATGCCGAACAAGACCCAAAAGTCGTAAACATAACAAGACATGGGAAATCCATCCTAGAATAGCAATTATCTTTATAAATAACCAAATTACCCCTTCACAAGCATACAATCAGGGTAGGAAAACAATATTGGTAAAACATTAAACACGCAATACCCCATTCAAGGGTATTTCTATAATTTGCACATAAAACTCAAAACTATGGAACAGAAAGGCACCAGCCACCTACCTTGAGTATTAGAGATGGATATACTTGAATCACGAGGCCCGAATCTCCTTAGAATGTCGTATAAATATGAAAAAACAAAAAATGTTCAACCCACGATAACATGAAAAAGAGGAGGAATTGGAATACATGATCTATAAGAAGGAACAACTTACCGATGTAGTTCCAACGCAATCAACAATGGTCGATTCAGAGAACATATAGAGGTTGGGGCTCAAAGAAGATCCACGGCTGTACAGACTCTCCCAGATAAAGAACACCTAGAAGAAGATGGTTTTTTCCATCAGATGCTATCCCGGTTCGTTTAATGAAAAAAAAGTACACGGCGTTTACATTTGGAGTACATGGAGTGTACTAGGCTTTTCCTTATTCCACTTTTGGCGACTTTCATGTCACCCCTTCATAGCCATGTTTGTGATCAAGACACGGCTAGAAAACGGCCTCGCGTGGCAAGTGAGTACACAACGTGCACTCATAAATTACACGGCGTGTATTTCAAAAATTTCCATAAACTCCTCTTTTCTCAAAAAATCCAGAAAAAGGAAAACATACATGAAAAGAAGGTCTGTATTCTTACAAATTTTCTTATTTTGTGAATATTTTATGAGGGTATAGTCGCCCCATGATAATCCATTAGAAACTCACCTCTAATTGAAAGCCTTAATCATATTAGGTTGGATTCATGATGTTACATGACAACCCCATCTCAGAAACTAGTGAGTGGTATAGGAACTCACAAGAATTTACTATTGAGGCACACTACTAAAAAGATAAAATTTTATAATATTATGATGTTTGGTGGGGAATGTATTACTCCAAATATTGTAAGACTCACTTAGATTCTTATTTATATTATTTATCATAAAAAAGATATTCAAGGACAATATGAATATTAAAATATCATAGTGTTGTATCTAATAGATTGGTTGGACTATCTATGGAAATTAAATAGTCCACGTATGTTAAATTAAATAATATTTATAATTTATGTTGAATATTAATTATTTATAATTATGAGATGAATTTATAGTTTTGATCACAATTTAGTAAATATATAATATGAGGATCTTACGGTTTTGGTAAAAATAATGACAGAAAGTCTAAAAAATATTCTGACTCATCAGATGAAAAATTTAGTAGTACAAATTGTATTATTGATGTTACAAATATTTATAGAAGATTAAACATATTGTATAATAGGATGATAAAATTAAATAATTATGGGGGAAACACATAAGAATCTATATGTTATGAATTTAAGAAAATATGAAATTTATGGCCTGATTAAGATCAACTCAAATACGAATGAAAATAAATAAAATAATATTACATGTAAAAAGTTAAAAAATCTATTAATGATAGTTATAGTTGATTCTATGATTTATGTAATGAATTAATATATATCTAGGAATATTATCATTCAAATAAAATTAAAAATTTTATTTATATAAATAATACTAAATAGGTATATTTATTTTTATCTCCAAATTCTAAATTTGAAAATTATTCCTTTAATAAAATTAATGTGTTAAGTTTCCTAGGTGGATGATGGTAATATTTTCATGGAGTGGTTTTGATAACATACTTTTGGATGTGATCTTGGGGAGCATGAAAATATCCCGATCATTGGTTTTATTAGGATTTAGTTATTGAATATTGAATTGGGATTAGTCAAGGGAAAATCATAGTGATTCAATCTCCCTAAGAATCTTTGATAAATGTTCTTCATTAGGTATAACTGTACTGGTCGAGGCCATCCCCTATTCATTGCTTATTTATTTGAACTTTTCATTTCCTTTTATATGCTAATTGAAATAAAAATGACATAAAAATGTATAATTAATAGTCATTATAGTCAATAGTTTATTAAATCTGGCATTATATAACTTCTAATGATCCATGATTTCCAAAGTGGTGATTCTGTTTTCTATAGTTACATTACATAAAATTACATTATTAATTAAACAATATAATTTCATTAATAATATTTTTTTTCAATACACTAACTTATGCACAATATGAATTTTATCGATTTTGAGTTTGTCCCTAACCATATGAGATAAAAATCACTCATTAATAATGATAAAAACTCCTACAATTGATCATATTTCCATCTAATGATAATATTTACCATTTCAATGACATAATATCATTGGTTTATTTAGATTAAAAATGATTCCATCTCTCCCTCACCAATTTATACTATATTTTTGTTATGAAAGCATATACACGCCTATGATACCTAGAAATTCATCAAGATAGAGATTATCATGATTTAATATAAGAAAATTCTAACAAAAACTAACCAAATAAGTATGAAATATATGATATGTGATCATCATATCACTAAGGGTTTTAATTATTAATTCTACATATAATTGTATATGAATAATTTTAGTGCACATAGAATACTCATATGATATGAAATATATTTTAGATAAACATTCATATAGACCATTATTATTTCTAGAGTTTATGGTATGTCTACCAGCAACATCATCATTATCTTATACCTCATAAAAAATTATATATTTATGAGAATTATCTTTTTCTATTGGATTAAGAGGATTGATACAAAGATAAACATTATAAACATTCATATTTTAGAACATGATTTCATAATTCCAACACTCCTTGAATTTGAAACACTATATTGTGGTGGGGAATTTTCTTGAGTTGTCTCTCTATTCTCATCATTAGCTAATTTAATTACATAAATATAACTTTATATTTCTTGATTATGTTACATTCCAAAATTAAAATATTTTACAGTATCTTTTAGGAAATTTTCTTTCTGTGTCATTCATTAATTCGATCACAATGGAAGGCTCATCTTCTTGTTGCTATGGTTTTTAGAATTTCCCTCGATTTCCATATTAATTTTCTTTTCTAGATCATTATTTTGATGGGTTACTCAAATATACATTTCCACCCTGATATCAAGTCAAATTATTTCTTTATAACAAATAATGTAACTAATGAAATATTTCCTTCAAATATTGGTTTTATGACCCTAAAAAATAAATCATCCTTATATTTTATGTTTGATGATAACATCAGAAGTATACCATTTATTTCATTCAAAATTCCATAATTAGTATCATTGGATTCATCATCCTTATCCTTTTTTTACAAGGTATAACTTCTTTATATTAATATGATGAATATGATGATATAACTTATTCAAAAATTATTTTAAACACATTCCACTCAATTGATCCAATTTTTTCTTTTTGACTCTTACTCTTTATAGGTGGCCACTATTGATTTGTTTCTCCTTCCAAATCATAGTCACCTAATGTGACATTTCATCCACAAAAAATAGAAAAATTAAAAATATATTTTAAGTTATTGGATCAATTACTTAAAAACTAGTGGATTAGTGGACCCTCCAAAATAATTATTATATTCCCTTATAAATGATTGAATAAATTATTTTTCCCTCATATTATTGGTGGAATGTTCAGCATGAATCATAACATGAGAACATTTTTTAATAATATCTAAAGTATTTTAACTTCAATCTCATATAACGTATATTTTCATAAGAGTAGAATGAATAAATTTTCAATCACATTAATATTTTACATGTGCCTATCTTGTTTCATTGAATGAGAAAAAACTAGAAAACACATTGTGAGTAATTATTATCATAGTAGAAAACAATACAATTAAGAAAAAATAACGTATATGATTTCTAAATAAAGAAAACACCCTATAAATCAATGTCAGCTTATGTTATACCTATGGTCATTTTTTATAATTATTTATTTAAATCCTTCATGATTGTTTTTAATGAAAATTTCAATTATCTGATGAATATATGTGGGAGTGTAAAAATAGGTGTGTAGTAAGGGAAAAATCAATGTGAACAATAATTTTCGGGTATATATTACGAACCAAATATTTTTATGTTTCTTCCTCTAGATACATATATAAAAAAACTACGTCCCATTATAGTATCAAGATATTGTTTTATTTATAGGATAACCTGGTTACATTATTTACCTTATCATAGAACATTATACTATTATTAGGATAATCAATTGGGTTACTATTAAATATTTATCAACCCAGATTATAAATTTATCTAAAACGTGATTTGATACCTACAAAAGTATCCGTTACATCTTATATATAGATAATACATCTTATTCGATGAATATTATTACATAACATAATGATATATGCTAGAATCATAAAGGTATTGGGTAATTATAAACTATTATGTATAAACAATAGGTTCATAAGTGATAAAATAATATCATATTATTTTCTTTTTTAACTACAACCCTTATTTGACATATCATAATTAATACCCTTTTTTATAACATCAAGAATAGAATTGTACGATCATGTGAGATCACATTATATGTAAGTGTATGCATGAGAGATTTCAATGAACCATTATAAATATCATGACAATGTGGTTATGAGGAAATGCATATAACATATTAAAGCCATACCCAACATATCATATATTATAATCATGAGTCATAGATAAAAATTGGTAGTTAATAAGACATGAACTATAATAATATAAATGAACATGAGAAATGACAGAATAAAATTATCATAGGAAAACCGTTTGTTTCATACACATGAGTATAGAAAATCACTTCCATAATAGTGATGGATTACATCCCAAACTATCAACTTTTAATGGGTTTGCACCCCAAACCCAAAACTATCAAAGTTTAGTGATTCCCAAACTAAATTGGGTTCAAACGCCTTCATATTCATGTTTATCTGGTGAGATATCAATATTTATCAAATACATTATAGGGTACATAATCATGTACCATATTTATTTTAATAAAAACCAAAAAATTTGACAATTATTACTAAGCATTCATTAAATTATTACAACATAACATGTTGAACAAAAAATAGTTTCATAATAATCTTGTCATCATAATCCAAAACCATATAGAAAATTATTAAGGATAACATCATTGGGTAATATTTATAGTTTAGACATTGAAAATTTCAAGGATTCAATATTAGATGGGAAATTATTTTAAGAGCGCACTTTGGAACATTTATTATTAAACATAACCTTTTTACATTGAAATAAATTATTTAAAACACATACATTTCCCCAATATTTAGTAGAAATTTTATTCCAAAATTTCCATTTAAAATTATAATGTAATATTAATTGAAATTTTTTTTCATGATTGTGGGATATTTTTTTCATTCTATAGGATTTAAAAAATATATTCCTTTATCATTTTTGGTAATTAATTAAAAATAAATTATATGGAAAATGTAAATAAAGATTCACCATAAAACATTTTCTAATGAATAAAACATATTTATAAATGACTTCATATAATCAATAGTTAATTGTAAATACATTATTGACACCAGTTTTTGAAAACATGTACATGGTAGAGAAATGATTTTTATCCAAAAGGGTGAAATAAATTTGATTTATCAGAAAAAATATTTTAGACGATTGATAACATAATTTTTTTTAAATCATGTATAATTTATAAACAAACACAGGAAACAATTATTCCTAATATAATTTATAGGTTTATCTTGCATTTAAATTATTATAAACATAATCATATACAATCTAGATAAACAATTAGATTTTAACATAAAATCGGTTACTTAGGCCATACTTCCATTGAATGTGATTGAAATTCTAGTATAATAAATAATAATTTATTATAAATATATTTAATATTCATAATCCTATATATCATACCATATTTGTTTACTAATATCCTTTTAACAACCATTTATTAATAGTTCGTTATTAAAATCATTGTTTAAGGTAATAAGTGCTTAATTTTTCATGTATGTTTTGGTTCTATTGTTGTCGTTTATGTATATTGATCATGGTTCCATGATATTTTTAATGTTAATAATGATATAAAAAATATATATATTAATTTTATGCATATTTATTTTCATCGATAAAAATTATAGATATAAAAATGAATTACATCGTCCAGGAAGTTGGAATTTTATACATACACATGAATGATGGATTAATTTTTTTGGTATATAAAAATGAAAAAATAAATAATAATTAACCATTATGGGATTAATAATATATCATATATATCATATATATTCAAAACATCTAGAATTATAAGAATATTTTATTAAATTTTAGAACCACTTAATCCCATCACTTCGTATATATGTCACTGCACATGTAAATTGTAACAAAATTGTCATTTTCAAGAGGATTGGAATATTAAAAATTATATGTGATATAACATTTATAAAACTAAAATAACCTCATAAAAATCATATATATAAATTAAATCAATTTTTAAATCCATTTATGAGTGGTGGTGATGGAAACACGAATCACATCAGTTTGTGAGGTGGTTGTTCTCCATACATATGATTGATTGTTTCATTTTTCATTTGATAGACTAATAAGTTGATATTTTTTATTCCATTAACATAATAAAATATATGAAGATGAATATTTTATAATATATATTTGTTATAAAAAAATTTATGGTGGAAAAATAAGAAATAATATGATAACTTATTATAAAGAACACTACCTCTTATTTAGATAACTTCTTTATATTTATAACTAAGGACTTCATATATTGGTTTTTGGTTCAGTGAAGGCACTATTGATAAATGTGAGGAATATAACCCACTATTTTTTAAGGTATATTATAGAAAAAAATAGTCTTGGTATGTGGTGAGTGTATGAGGGACAATGTCCTTTCATAAGTGCTTGAGAGGACACAAATGTTATTTTTGAAAAGATTAAAATATATTCATGAACTATTCGACCCATATTTCACAAAATTATACTATTAACATTAATATATGTTATAGTTCAGAAATATTTTCATAAAATATAATGCATACAAGTTTTTCGGTTGTTTTAACCCATTTTTATGAAGCTTAACCATGTGGTAAACAAGTTATAGCATTTATTTTGGTAATATACTTTTTCTATTTTTAATATTTATTAGGAAAAAATTAATTTTATGTTATTAAAAAATATTATTTTTTTGGATTGAAATTATTATATTTTTTACCATTCCCAAAAATTATATGGTTATACTTTAATATGAAATTGAACTAAAAAATGCAATGAAAATCTATTTTCCAAATAATTAATTTTATAAGTATTATAGATTATTATATAAATATTCAACATAAAATTGATTCTAAATAACAAAATTGTATTGTTAATAATATAATTTAACAGATTTAACATTTAAACACATTTGAAATTGAAATATAACTGTTTTAGTGCTTTATCTAAAATGAGATGTTTCAATAAAAAATGTATTTTTCTTTACTCAATGGAAATACAATAATTTATGAAAATTATCAAATATAAACCCATAGATAATTTTTACCAAGTTATTATGAAAATGAAATTTTTATTTTTTCAACTAAATCCCAAAAAAGTGGGAATGTTTTATAATATTTTATTAGAAAATTAAATATAAATTATTTTAAAGAGAAATTGCATTTTTTCCACTCAAATGAATACCTTGAAAAAATTATTTTTTTTCCCTAAGACATGAATATATATATTAAATTGTTTAATTCATATTCATACAAAAATTTTAACAAACTGTTAAAAATTATATTGTATACTACAGATAATTTTGACTCAATATTGAATGGATATCAAAGCTGTTAAAGAAATATATTTATTTTCAAGGAAATATATAACAAAATCATCTACTATTATGCATGGAAATTATATATTTCACTCAAAATTTCATTTTTCCTCATTGTAAAAATCCATGAAATCCCAAGAACCCCATAAATTATAAAATATATTGATTATAATGATGATTAATCATTTAATTTTTTTATTTATTATTTTGAATATCATATCATCATTGTTACACATCAAATTTCCAGTTTATCATGATTTTTTCTGACAGTGTTCTTCAATATATTATCCTAAAATTTTCACATTCTATAGAAATATAATATTTTTATTCATATAATGGATTTAATTGTATGATTTACTAATAATTAAATCAATATCATTTCATTAATCCATAAATAACCCCAAACAATAATCATAAACTATACTAAATACATCATTATCCATTGAGAAAAATTGAAATATATACTTATGTTCAATAATTTTCATTGATGTAAATACTCCCTAAATAAAAATGAGTTGAATAAATACATATCCAATATTCTGAATTTGTTGAGGAAATATGGATTCTGAATATAATTTTTAGATTTTAGTACTCCATTGATAGTAAAATTTGGTAAATGGTCCAATATTAAGAAGAAATTTAATGTCGAGAGACTAGTAAATCATTTTATAGTATAAAATTAATATAATTTAAATAATAGATTTATTATAAAGGAGGAATTATTGAATAGTCCATGATACCTTATGTGGTTTTTAAAACACTAAGGATGATCTATGTTAAGTATTGATGTTATAGAAATTAATAATTTATATCTGAAGTGTATGTGATATCAACTATATTTTTTTACAATATTCGTAGATATATATATATATGTTAATAATAATACAATGGGTTTATAGATCGTATAATATGTATTCATTTGACAATATTAGGACATTATATATGAAACAGTTTAATTAAAAAGAATAAATCAATCTTAGATGCGTCATTGTAAGGGATGATTATTTTAATATCATTTTATTTATATATAAAGAATATTTTCTTCAATAAATTTTCATTAATAATAAAATAGATTATATACATCAGGTTTATTATTTATTATATTCATAAACTTGTTTTGAAGATAATACAAGGACAAAAATATTTCATCCAAGATAATGTTTGTCACAAATATTTTGTTAAAATATGATGGATTTGATTCCACCTATATAAGGAGGTTGTCTTAATAAATAATTTTACATTTTAATATGATACAAATAATCTTAATATTATCCATTATTTTCCAATTATATATTATATTATTGAAACAATGTTAGTAAAATGAAAAAAAAATTATATCTATACAAAATTTTTTATGTGTTTCTTTGGGAGATATTCTGAAAGAATTTTAGTTTCTATGCGTTTAGTTGGTGTATGTTCGTACATAGAGTGGTGAAATGTTAACATTTAATTGATTTTTTTAATAAATATTAATCAATTATATTAAAAAATAACAGAATAGATCTTAGCGTATTATGGTTACAAAAATTTTAAAAACTATTATTTAATTACTATAAGAAAGTCAATATCACTAAATATCTTAAAATATTTTAGGATATTCTATGAAATATATAATATAAAGGGTGAAATTAAATACCCAAATATTTCAAGGGAAATGTTTTTGGGATGTAATTTCAACAATGATGATAATGAATTTATAACAATTTTTATATAGAAAACACATGTTATTAATATCATATCAATTATTGTTGTGAAGTAAATAAGTTTAAATATTCTTGGAATTGAACATTATGAATATCATATCTATGTCACGTAATTATTATTGATTTTTTTATGTATATGTTATCAAAAATAAATTTTAATGGGAGGGTTTTATTAGGTGTTCACATAGTATTTTTTTGAAACTATATAGAGATGTGGAAACTCAACTAAAAAACAATAATGTTTTCCAGACAAGATTTCATATATAAGTCTATGATATATGAAATTATAGATATGTGGTTATATATGTTCTAGCTAAAATTTTGATAAATATTTTATGAATATAAAATGTGTCATTTTATTCCCATTTAAATATCCACTTTATCAATATTTCATGTTGGATATATATATATATTTGTATAGGCATACATTTCGCGATGTCTAATGTTAATTTACATCTCAAGATATGACATGGAGTTATAACTAAATGATGTTCATGATGGTGAACTAATGGGTGTGATGAAATGATATGTTCATTATAAGAATGAATCCTATATTGAGGTATAGAATGATCCTGATGGAGACAATGGTTTATTAAACTAGAAGACCCTTAAAGTACACCACAAAGAGTTTCATACAATATGTCTTTCATAGGAAAGTGGTTAAGTGTTTTTATTTGAGTACCCCGATAATTTTTTTGTAGAGATACACATAATTAAGACCATCATTATTTTATACATTTCATAAGAAATACTTGAGGATTATATAGTAATGGGGTGTTTGGGAATTTTATTATTCATGTAATTTGGTTGATCTATCCGAAGATAGAATTTATCCTCTATAATGATGATTATGACATGATGAACTCAATTGAAATAGATAGATGAAATGTATTTCCATACATCAAATGTGTATATGATGTGCCTATATAAATCATAAAGGTACAAGTGTGGTTCTCATGTTCATGATTAATGAATTTCAATATATTCATCGATGTGGTCATATTACACACTAATAATTAAAAATGTAAATGGGTCTATACAAGGTAGACATACAAAATGTTCATAGAACACTCTATGTCTAGGGAAAAGTGATCATGTGAAATATTCAATATTTATATGAAAAAATAATTGTATTTAGGTATATAAATATATTTTTTGGACATCACCAGAGATCTATTTATATATTTAGTATAATTTGTGATTTTCTAGAAGCCACTATTTACATAAATTTATAAATCAGATAATCCCTATTTGTTTTCTATAGTTTTAAAAAAAATGCATTCAAATAATTTGGTAAACAAGACATGGATTAAGTAATACATAGATATAAACTCTAAAAAATATCTTCTTATCTAATTAGGTGTTTTAGATGGTTATTCACAAGGCATGACTTATGATGTAATACATAGTGAAATTTATCACATCATTTAAAAAAATTAATTTTAAAATATCAAAAATCTGTTATTTATTTTTTATAATAAGTTATCATATTTTATATTTTATAATTTTTTATATAAAATAGTAAATAATGATTTTTTAAAATTTAAGTATAAATGTAATATGACCATAATTCATGTGGTATCAAATAGTATTATATGGTGTGTCATAGAGTATGACATATAATAAGAAAAATGAATATTAATTTTTCAATTATGAAGATCATATATTATTATATAGTATATCATATGATTCTTATTTTATATGATCATTTGGTAGAACATGGTTGAGTCATTAGTACATGTAAATAATGTTTTAATTCATTTGGGGCTTCTATGACATAGTTACCCATCCAATCATTAATTATTTAATTTTTAAAACTCATACACATGTGATATGATAAGATATTTTAAAATATGAACAATATTGAAGAGTATTTATATGGGGATTCCTTAAGATGTTGATATATAAATTTAATCAATTATTTCATAAATTCAAGAGTAAATTCCTGGGATTGGTGGTGAAAGACATGAACTATATAAAGGAATTATGAAAATGGTTCAAATATGTGTGTGTGGTCCTCCTACAAATATCTAGTCCATAATCTCTCCATCCCAAATCAATCCCCTTTAATCATCAATATGATTATATAATTCCATATCACACAAGCTTGAATGACCTTATCTCTAGTTTTTGTGTAATATTTAGATAACGTTGGATACACCTTGGAAGGAATATACATTTTATTCATTGCTGGTGATAATTACTATGAACTATATGGACACAACAATATAATTATAATTGAGTGAAAAGGAAAAAAATCATTTATAATTTACAAAACTTCAGTTTGACATGAATGGTGTTACTAGGATTAATAGTTTATAGACACTTCTATTATATTTATTAATCAATATTGGATACTCAAAAACTAGTCATGAAGGTCACGATATATTATAATTGAACAATACATGATGTATGTACCATCATTCTTATTTCATTAAATAATGTCTCAGGGATATAAGTTGACATATAGGTTCTCCGATTTATCAAAAAGGGTTATTCAATCAACAAAAAAATGATAGTACACCTGGTTTAAAAACCAAAAACAAGATATCTTTCATATTGAATTCTTAAAATTGAAAAACATTACTGACAAGACTGTGAACTACATACTATATCCAAAAGAATCTACATATTTGACACGTCTTGGTCCACCGAGCCCCACATACTTCAATGATAACTCGACTGTTCCACACCAATATATCCCCCAATATTTATGAGGTTTCTGTTATATCCCAACTATTCACCTTATACAATATTTGATACTAAATCATGTACCAACATAAAATAGACACACATCCATAGTACATAAAATAACTAGAAGAATTAAAGTTTTATATGAAATAATATACAATGTATAATTCATCCATGATGCATAACCTGCTATGTACATAGCCACATATAATAAATATATTAGGACCAATAATATTTTCCGAGACACTAAACCTAAAATTATATTGATCCATTATAAAAATATAAATATTTTACACAATATCCATAAATAAACCATTATAACTCAAAAATAATATCACAATACAAAAAATAAATGTATTATTTTCATTGAGAATTATCTAAATGATCAAAATTAATTATTAAAAATTTTAACATTTTCCCACAATCTCACTATTCTAGATCCGTTCTACCCATATATTTATTTATAATCATATTCATATTATGTTGAATATAATCACATAAATGGGTAGATCTCAAATTCATAATAATATAAACCATTTCATCTTTTCATAAAGGAGTTATGAAAATGAGAAAACAAAAATATGGGAGAAAATTTTTATAAAATAGAACATGGAATAATAAGAGTTTTCTATGAATAATTATTAAAGGCCATCAAAACTCAAATGAAAAAATATGTATCACTGAAGAAGAGTGTTAGAGATTAGACTACAGTTATGATCCATTGAGAATAATATTGGAATAAAATTTTGAATTTATTTATGGGAGTAATAAATAGAAAACATAAAAACGAGATCATATTGACTTGTAATTATGAACATAGATTTTATTTTTGTGTATAGATAACAAAAAATACAAGAATTAATAATATTTGGGTCATATTTAACTATAAATACAAAAACATTTTTTTGAGTAAATATGATAAAAAATTAACATTCCTTAAATCATTGTTAGCATAAGGGACAAAAAACACCCACATAGGCATCATGAGAAGATTTCAACTCAAATGTAATTATTCAAAATTGATGTGAGAATTACTAACCATAAATACACTGACACGTCATCATTTTTATCATATATACAATAAAATAATCTCAATAAAAGTCTATTATATAATGAGATAATAATTATTAACCAATGAATTATTGGGTGATATATAACCCACACATAAAATCACAATAACACACACACACAAAAACATATATATATATATATACGTCCGTGGGTGTGTGTGTTCCATTAGAACATGAAAAAACACATTCTTCGAACAACACATAACGAACACATTGAAAAGAGATTGGTCATCCTTTATAAGAACATCCCATAAGCCATGTATATAATGTACTAGAATGGTGTGGTATTAAATATATATTTTCAAAAATTACTATCAATGTATTTTTACATAGATGAAAAGATCCCATTTCTCATTTCTCGATAACTCACATTGAAAAAATACATAAAGAAATATCCGTATTTGAAATTGTACAAAACTACAAAAATGTTTTTACTAAAGGGAAATAAGCTGATATGAAAAAAAATTAAAACATTATCCTTTAAGACCAAATGTTTTTTTGATGAAAACATCTACATAATAGTGAGGGTTTCATAAAAATGAATAAATTCTTTTAAAACTAATTCCACTATAATAATTTTTTTTGAAATTAATAATTTTATTTAAAAAATTCAAAACAGTGAAAACATAAGAATATTTCCATTTCATTGAAAATTCATTATTAGTTAAAAAAATATATATAAATTTAAAATAATTTAAATTAATATCTATAATAAATATTTCGTAGATGGTGTGACAGGCCATTAATTTTATTTTAAAATGCATTAATATTTTGAGTAAAAGAATATTATACAACCATATAAAATTGTAATTTTAAAAATGGAAATGTGAAACCTTTTTTAAATACTGTCAATTAAAATTATCTATACAAAAGTTTGTCGGAAAAACAGAATATATTTTTTAAAATATTTTATAGGAAAGATAAAAAATTTATTTTTTAAAAGATGTAATATATATTTAGTAATTTAAAATCTATTTTTTATGAACACCCATAATAAATAAAATTCATTAGATATACATTTAAATACTATAAAAGTTAATAATGAAGGTCATATAAGACAAAAATTAATTAATTTAACTAATATAAAGCATATTATTATTTCGATGGTAAAATATGGACATAGAAGAAAATAATTGTTACAGAGAATGATAGTTGTTCTAAAGAATGTCATTTTTTATAGGGAATACGTACTTCAAGGTGAAATATTTTAGTTAAATGTTTAATTTTACATAATTATAAATAGAATTTAAAATATAATTATTTTTGGGGTATGAGATCTGGCAATGAATAAAAAATCTCAAGATGTAACATTATATCTCAATGAAAGTTCTTTTGAGTTATTTATATCATCTATATCATAAAATGAATTTTTGTAAGAATCCAATGAAATAGAGAGAATGAAATTAAAAATAAAATACCATTAATAAAATATTATTAATGAGACGATATGACACGAATCGGCCCCTAGGTCCCATATTATGACTACAACATGCTCGCCTTCCATAGGTCAGTGTATGGAGACTAGCACTAGAAATGCATATCTGAAAATTTGGGAAGGCATTACCCTAACCCTGAAAACTCACACAAACCAAGAAAATACCAGGATACAAGAACAAGGTAATCTATAAAGCAAACAGGGTGTGTATAGTAATTAAAGGGGTCAGAATACAAGCCCAAACTGAAAAGTACAAGTAAACTGAAAAGACCAGCTCCTGTGAACACCTGCCAAGGATCCTACATGATGTGTAGGTATAGGAGTCATATGATCGTCTATACAGATCATCTCATCTAATGTACACCTCTGATCAGTCTCCAGTCTGGTACCCATGACCTAGATCAGTGATGTCTGTGTTCTGCACAAGACACAATATGGTGTGAGCGTATCCCATGTAGGGGTGAGTATAATGTTATTCAGTAGGGACCTGAGACCCTCATAGGACACCAAGAGTTTCACAAAGGAAAAAACCAAAAATCCTACAGAAATAGTCATCCTCACTAATTAGGTATATTCCCATGCCTATACCTATGTTACCATTAAAAACACACCTCACACATGTGGAATGAATACAACAAAGGTAACACCATTATGGTATAAGTTCCACACAGGTAACACCACAAAGGTATAAGTACCACACATGTAATCCACGAAGATATTAGTACCACACGGGAAAACCACAATCATATAATCACCACATACGTAACACCAAAAATGTTGAGATACCACACAGGTAACACCACGATGGTATGTACCATAAATTTAAGGACTCAGCACACCATGTATAAGTGAAGTATAGAAGTACCGATGATTAGTTGTGAAATTAGATCATCTTATTTTGTCAATATGTAGTACATATGATTATACAGAGTTTCAACAGCACATGATCGATAAGTACTAACACCCCTCAATGACCCACAGAGGATCTGACCCACACACGATCTGTATGCGCTGACTCATTCAGGATCATTGTGCACTGTACCCACACAAGATCTGGCCCACATAGTATCGGTATGCGCTAACCCACACTGGATCATTGAGCCATGACCCATAGAGGATCAGACCCACACATGATCAGTATTCACGGACCCACACTGGATCGTTGAGCATTGACCCACAATGGATCTATAGGTACTAACCCCCTCAATGACCCACATAGGATCTGACCCTCCCATAGTCTATATGTAACTCACCTCCATATTATTCGTCTCCAATCTCCACCTCAGTACAAGCCACTGGATTCCACGCACCCGGTGTGCTTGTGTTCTGCAGATTGCCTCTCAAGATATCTATCGTACCCCAGTAGCCACTATGCTCCACAAAGGAGTTACCCAAAGGTCTGTCACATCATAAGGGACCCAATGCTACTGATGGCATGTAAAAAGGATGCACGGTATGTAAGTTATTAGGATTTCTTCTCTTAGGGCATGGTTTGATTCAGGGTTCGATCCAACCCATCTATACTCCAACATTATCCAAAAATCATGTGGTGTATATCAAAAGTACCATCTTGATCCAAGGATCCCAACACCACAGATGGTTCGTCAAACAAACACATGGTTCTCTAGTTACGACCAAAAAGGCGTTTCTGGGGCTAGTCCGACCCGATTGGCCTGGGCCACGGCCGACCTCGACCGCTGGGCCATGGTCCAGCCCGACCCACTAAGGGGCTCCCCACACCAACCCACGGACGGGTGTCCCACCATGGAGAGATCCTCCTTAGTCACAACCCTGGGAGGAGTCCCCCCTGGTATTTCGAATAGTTGATGGCCATTCTGTCACCCTGCAGGAATGCAGGACCGCAGGAGCATCCCCGCTCTGCATGAAGAGTTTGACCGAAACGGCTAGCCGGTTCTCCTAATAGTTGCACTGATTCGCATCGCCGCTCACCATGTAGCCGGCCAGGTGCCGGACGCTCTCCGGCCTCCGCCACGACCTCCTGCTCTAGCGGTGCAGACACGTGCTCCCACTCCGCCAGGCTACCGACTAAATGCCGGCTGCCCCTCAGCTCCGTAGCGGCTGACGAGCCACAACTTCCTGCTCCACCAGTGTCACAGACGCACACATCCCCACCTCCTTGTGGTCAGATGGTGTGCCGACCACTATCATCTCCACACCACGGCCAACAGGTCGCTGTTTCCTTTGGCAACATGGTTACAACACCAACATCATCGCAGAGAATGAAGAACACATTAATAACATTGTAGTGAAGGGATCGGGTTGTGCTCATTCATCTTGTACCCTCTTCGTTAAGTCAGTAATAGGTGATTTAATGATTGAAACAATGATTCATCATGAAGAATAAAAAAATATAAAAATTTCCCTACATTATTTTCTCATTGGGCACGGCGGAAAGACAAAGATAATTATGATGAAGTCATCAACGTCCGTTGCTCCCTCAAGAGGCTCCAATGTTGGTTCATCATTCTTGATCTTGAGAGTGTTCTTTGTTTGATATGTTCTTCGTTCGGAAGATGTTTCTCCAAAGATGCTTCTTTTACAATTATTGTCCCCAAGAGTGGTATGGCTCCAAATTAATATCTTAAGAATTAATGTTAGAACATCAATAGAGAGATTCAAAGGGTTAATAAAAAATCTATCTTTATTAACAAGTAGATTAATTAATTAATAATTGATGAATCATATTTATAAAAGATGAATGTGGTTACACATTTTCTGTGACCAGGCATTTAACGCCCATCACTATATTCCAATCTACATCATGTGATCCCCACCATCATGATTCAAATGGGAGAGTTTAAAAATAAAATAAAAGTAATTAATTTATTTTATTATTTGTCTAACCCTCCCACAAAAAATCGTAGAAACTAATTTCTACACTCAACCTAATATAGTAGAGGTGAAGGTTTCGATAAATGAATATTGGCACTATGAGTTTATCAGTGTCCTCATATTTCAATTTTGATCACCTGTTCAAAAGAAACAAAATGCCACTCGTGCATTTACTAAAATTACCCAAAAAAAGTCAAAAATTCATTCCGAGCACACTGGGCCTCAGAATCACGCACCATCAATTTTCAGAGACTCGCAATATTACCTTATAATTAAAAAAATACATGTAAAAAATTAAGTGTCTGCACATTCTCCCAACCTCAGGGCTTGATGTACTCTTAAGACAAAAAACAAACTAGGGAAACAAGTGGGTGTACTGAGCTCGAATATAAGCCTCCCGCTCCTAATTGCTCATCTGGAGGTTTCGGGGATGCCAATGAACACACACCAGAGGTATCACCCACCAACAAAGAACACGCGCCTGTCAATCAACAATATCCACAGGAACCTCTGAAAATGTTACCCTATCGTCGATGTCCAGCATGCCCCTATTCACTTATTTGAAAAGGATCATGTTTGTATTTCCTCAGCTATGATAAGTGGAAGATGTCGTACACCCTGTGAAAATTACGTGGAAGAGATAAGATGTAAGCAACCACGCCGACACTGCTGAGAACCTGAAAGGGTCCAATGGACCTCGGATATAACTTGTCGCCCCAACCAAATATCTGAAAACCTCATCGAGATGATACCTGTATAAAGACATAGTCACCATCCTCAAACTCAAGAGGTCTCTGTCTCTTGTCTTCTATGAATTTTTCCTTCTATGTGCAGTCTTCAACTGCTCCTGGATGATCTGCAGCTTCTATGTGGTAGCTCATACCATCTCTGGTCCTACAAGTGCTGACTCCCTTGGATGAGTCCAGCACAGGGGTGATTTTCATGTTCGACCGTACAATGCCTAGAATGATTCCATACCAATGGTTGAGTGGTATCCATTGATGTATGCGAACTCTACCAAATGAATGTGATCCTCCTAGCTGTGGTTGAAATCTGGGATGGAAGCATACAACATGTCCTTAAGGGTCTGAATGGTCCACTCTGTCTGACGATCCATCTATGGATGGAAGGTAGTGATCAACTGTAGCTGTGACCCCAATTCCTCTTACAACCCCTTCCATAGCCAGGAAGTGAAATGTGAATCACGATTGTAGAAAATTGTAAATGTCACACCATGAAGATGTATAATCTATTGCACGTAGAGGCATCCCCATCTCTCTAATGATCCATTCTCTCTGATAGGTATGAAGTGGGTTGACTTGGTGATTAAATCAATGATCACCTAGTTGGAATCATTTCCCATAGATGTGCATGGAAGTCCTATGACAATGTCCATGGATATTCAATACCACATCCAATATCGAACCACTAGTGGCTAATCTAAGTCTTCTGGAACCTGATTCTATACCTTCACTTGCTAACAAATGAGGCATGGGGAAACAATCTCTGCTACTGACTTCTTCATTCTGAGCAACCAGTGCAAATTCTGATGGTCCTAGTACATCTTTTCCACTCCTAGGTGTTTCTCTAGAGGGTATGTATGGAACTCCTGGAACACTTCCTCACTAAGCGCCACTGGTACCATAGTACACCTTCTGAAGAGGATTACGTGCTCCTCACTTTCATAAAATCCATCAGCTATCTATCATATGGATATCTGAGCATGTGGAGACTCATAGTCAATGTCCCCAAGTCGTGCCTCCCTGATTCCCTATAGGAGTGGGGGAGTGGCTGTCAGAGATAGAAGATAAACTGCTCCATCTCGGTCCACATTGGATATGCGCAAAGCGGCTAGCTGCTCTGTCATTTCACCTAGAAACTGCATACCAGATCTCATGTTGAGTGCACCTACTACTACATTCACCTTCCCAAGAGTGTAGACTATCTCAAAGTCATTTTACTAGAAGAACTCAAGAAAACACAATTGTCCCGGGTTCATTTCCTTCTGAGAGAAGATATAATTGAGGATCTTGTGATCAGAGTAGGCTGTAAAACATTCACCCATCAAGTCATGTCACCACATCATCATAGAGAAGACCAATGATGCTAACTCTAGGTCATGGGTAGAGTTTTTCTTCTCATGTTGTCTCAACTGTCGAGAACCATATGCAATGATTGATTACTCTTGCATCATGAAACATCCATGTTCGGTCCCTGATGCGTCAAAGTAGATGACAATCCAAACGCCCTACTCTAGTAGCCTCAAGATGGGGGTAGTCTTCAGCCTCTACCTCAGCTTTTCGAATCACTATTAGAATCTCTCCAACCATATGATGGGTTACCTCTTCATTGTCAACAAATATAAGGGTGTCACATATCTGGAAATGTCTAGAACAAACCTCTAATAGTAATCGTCCAAACCCAGGAAACTTTGTACCTCTGTTACACTCCGGGGTGGCTCTAAAGCAAGCATGTCCTCAATCTTCACTAGATCCACCAAAACTCCATCTTCCAAGATGACATGTCCTAGAATGTGAACCTCTCAGATCCAGAACTGGCACTTCGATAGATTACCATAAAGATGGTGCTCTCAAATTGTTTCAAGAACTAGCTGTAGATGATAGGCATTCTTTTACTTCGTCACTAAGTAAATATGGTTGTCATCAATGAAGACTACTACAAAGCGATCGAGGTATGGCAGGAAGATCATGTTCATGAGTTCGTTGAACACTATTGGTGTATTTTTCACACCGAATTCCATAACAATGTACTCATAATTTCCATAATGACATCTATAGACTGTCTTCGGCACATCCTAATCTCATACCCTTAGATGGTGATAGCCTTATCAGTGGTCTATCTTAAAAAACCGTTGTTCTCGCGTCAGCTAGTCAAACAGATCATTAATCCTTGAGAGTAGGTAATTGTTCTTCAAGGTCATCAGGTTCAGGTACCGATAGTCCACACAGAGTCTCAAAATCCCATCCGCATTCATGGAGAACAAAATTGGGGCTGCCCAAGGAAAAACACTGGGCCTAATGAACCTCTTTCCCAACAAGTCCTCCAATAGTACATGAAGCTCTCGAAGCTCTGTAAGAGCCATCTGATATACGGGAGTATATATCTGTGCCATCCTGGGGTACAAGTCGGCATAAAAGTCCACCTCTCTGTGAGGGGGTAGACCCGAAACATCATCAGGGAAGACATCAGCGTACTAGTCCACCACTAGAGGATAACATAGACTCTCAACATCAACCACTCCAAGGGTTAGGCAAGCCAACTAATGTGTGATAGGCTACACCATCATCCGGGTAAGTCCATTTTTCACTGAAAAGGTTATCTTCTAACTAGTGAAAGAAAACATAGTCCCATCCTTGCAGACACACAACATATATCACCTAAAACAGTCAATATGAGCATGTATTGTGGATAAACAGACCAAACCCATGATGACGTTGTAAGTCCTCGATGCCGCTACTAAAAGATCCAAGATGAAGATCTCGCCTCCTAGAGTAATCTAACACTACTGGCACCTGTACTTAAATGTCAAATATTATCTTGTATGATTCTCTATTAGTAAGGATCAAGCCAACTGATCTGTTGAAATCACTATGCTCTGAATGAGGGATGTGGAAATAAAAGACTGACTGACACCATTGTCTATAAGTACAGCTGATAGGGTGGAGTAGACATAGATCATACCCTGTATCATCTCTAGAGAACCACGGTTATAGGCCCCAGCTGCCTGAAGATGCGATTTTCCCTATCCACCTTCTCCATGTGGTCAAGGTGGACGACCTGGAGGTGGTGGTGGTAGAACCTCAAATCACCGTCCACCGCCTACTGCACAACCTGCTCCTCTCCCACATCTGCCTCCTGCCTACAGACCTCCTCGATTGAATATTTGCCTCTGCCCAAGTAGTCCTTTGAGAGAATGCTTGTTATTCGTATGACAGGTTGGGAAGTCATCGGCCATGTGACTATGCCCGTCGTATAAGTAACACAACCTATTCCTCTGATGTAATTACCGATCTCATGAGCCCCACACCACTGAACTTGTATCATGCAGTTGTCCACCTGTAGGTCTGGTCGTCTTGGACCTATGCACCATCTATCTATCTCTAGCTGCCGATGACTCTACTACGGTTCTCCCAGTGGTTTATCTCACTGTTTGTGACTGCTCAGTAAATAAGCTCTCCCAAAATATTGTTCACTCTAACACCCCTGCATGTGTCGGGATGCTATGAGAAACCATCGAAGATCTAATCTTCAGTCTGAGCCCCTGGTCAAAGGTCTCGGCCAAGAAGAAAGGGCCCAACACCATCTTAAAGGATTCACCTGAGCGATAAGTGAACCTCCCCGCATACGAATCCACAATCTTTCTACCTTGCTGTATGTAGATAAGCTCATGTATAAGATCTAAGGGTAAGGTCATAGGGATGAACCCTTCTCAAAAAAGGCTCTCGAAATCCACCGAGATTAGAGTCACCTCATCCTGAACACAGAGCATCATGCTACACCATCTTCCTACTGCTTCCTAAAGAAGACTGGCAGCACAGATCACCATGAGATCGGCTGCTGTCCCTACCAGTTGAGAAACTCTAACCACAGCCTCCATCTAGTCCGCAACAGCCTGTTGATCTACCTCGCCTCATAACATCGAAGGCCTATGGAACTGGAACTCATGCATTTCTCTTAAGCAGCATGCACCTTTTTTTGTTGGTTTATGAGACATCGACTTCCCAAAGTGTAGTCGAACTGGTGATACACCACCCGATGGTAAAATTGTCCTAAGGGGTCCATGCAATGAAGATTCATCGATCGGTGTGATGCCATCACGTACACTTCCTGGAACCCTGTCTAACTGTCTGTGTGGAGGTATCCTGAAATGAAACATGTGTTCCACTGTCAATATGTTATACCCTGTGAGCTGACTCAAATAAAACACAATGAAATCTTTTCAAAAACACACACGTAATCAGTGTTTTTGTGCACTGAGTTGGAAATTAGATATCATGGTCCTCATGTATGGATACGTCGGCTGCCGCACCAACATTGGACTCCCTGAACTAAAAACCACACTAAAAACACATAACACTATTTCTCCACATAGAAAAGATCAGAGACCTAGTTCTCTGATATAACCGAACTCCACTGATACCAAATTTTCACGACCCAACCCCCAGGGACTTTTCCGTGACTTCCCCATGCCCACCTTCCATTGGCATAGGGATGGATACTAGCACCAGAAATACATATCCCAAAAACTAGGAAGGCATTGCCTCTAAACCTGTAAACTCACACAAACCCCGAATAGAGTAGGATACATGTACATGGTAATCTATAAAGTAAATACTGTGTGTGCAGTAAGTAAATAGACCAGAATAAATGCCCAAATGGAACATAAATGTAAATTGAAAAAGAACAGATCATGTGAACACCCACCAAGTATCCTACTTGAATGGTAGGTACATATCTGGGGATCATCTCTTCTAATGTCTACCTCCAATCAGCCTGCAATATATTACCCACAATCTTGATCAGCGGTATCTGTCGTATGCACAAGACACGTCAATGTGCAGGCATAGCTCGTGATGGGGTGAGTATAATGTTACTCATTAGGGACCCCGATACCCTTTTAGGTCTCATAGAGTTCCACAAAATAAAAACACCAAATCACAAAGAAATAGTTATCATCCCAACTTCTTAATATGATCATACATATACTAAATTTGTCAATTAAAACACAACACACACATAAAGAAATAATACCACAACATTAACACCACTAAGGTATAATTCCACATAGGTAACAACGCGAATGTATAACTTTTACATAGGTACGCCACAAAGATATAAGTACCACACAGGTTCCACATGATGATATAAGTACCACATTGGTATTACTAAAAAAGGTAGATGTACCACACAGGTAACACCACGAAGGTTTGTACCAAAAATTTAAGGACTCATCTAACCAAGTATAGTTGATGTATTGAAGTACATATGATCAGTCTCTAAGATAGATAATATTATTCTATCAAGAGGAACTATTGTTGATTATATGGAGTTTGACCCACATAGGATTGATAGGTACTAACCCCCATGATGACCCACATAGGATATGACCCACCCAGGATAGGTATGCGTTGAACCACACATGCTTGATGAGTGCTGAACCACACTAGATCTGACCCACACATGATCGGTATTTTCTGACTGACATAGGATAACTGAGCACTAACCCACATAGGATCTGACCCACACAGGATCAGTATGTGCTGACCCACACAGGATCACTGAGCGTTGACCCACACATGGTCTATAGGTACTAACCCCTGAAACAAAAACCATTAGATCCGACCTTCCTAGAGTCAATAGTTAACAAACCTCCTTATTATCTGTCTCTAACCTCCGCCTCACTGCCAACCACTGGATTCCTTGCACCAGGTACGCTGTAGTTTTGTAGACTGACCCTTGAGATAACGGTTGTACCTCGACTGACACTAAGAATCACTAAGCGTAACCCAAAGTCCTTCATGTCATAAGAGACCAAACACAAAAAACGATGCAACAAACGGAGGCCCAATATGTAAATTATTAGATTTTCTTCTCAGAGGGCCCAGTTAGATTGAGGGTTCGATCCAACCCAGCCATTCTATAACATTATCCAAAACTAAGGTGGTGTATACCAAAAGTACCATCTTGATCCAAGGATTACAATGCCATATATGGTTCCTCAAACCGAAATTTGGTTCACAAGTTATGGAAAACAAGGTGTATCTGGGCCCCGATCAGCCTGGGTACGGTTCGACCCGGTTGACCTGGGACACGGCGGGCATGGGTTGTTGGTCTGCAGTCTAGATTTACCCATTAAGGGGAGGCCCGGGAAAGCCCTCTAGGCACAAACCATGATGCTGCCCATAGTCGTGTGGCCCGCCGTGGTGGGGTACTCCCTAGCCACAACCCGGTGGAGAGCCCACCACCCATTTTTTGAACGACCTGATGGATGTTTGGTCACCCTACTGGAACACGGGATCGCCAGAGTTGTTCTTCTCGGCGTGACAAGGTCGGCCAAAACAACTTACTGATTCTCCTCCCAGTGGCAAAGACACGCGCCACTTCTCCACCTATCGTCGGCCGAGTTTCAGATTCCCTCATGCCTCCATCGCGGCCAAACGAGCATGGCGTCCTGCTCTGGGGGTGCAGACACACGCCGCTGCTCAGCTACGCAGTAGGCTGCATGATGGCGACCCGACTTCTCTACCACGGCTTATGTGTAATGACCCAAAGTATCATTAATGGAAAATCCCTCTTGATCCAGTTAAATGTCTCTTTATGAAAAATATTTTTATAAGATGTCAACTTCTTTGGTTTTATGTTATGAATATTTATCGTTGTTAATATATCCATTGAACAGTTATCACATGATTAGTATATTTATAGGTACTTAACAAATCCAATTTACTCAGACAAAAGAAGCGATGGCCTCATCCAGTAGAATTTCCCCATACGAAGCCCATTTTTCATATCTCGGAAAAGAGGTGGCATCCTTGGGCTTTGCCCTTGACCAAGCCCAATCTGAGCTTCACCATGTCAAGCTCGAACATGACCGTCTATGAGAAAAGTGGAAGTTGATAGAGATTACCATTCGAGCGATGTTATCCGAGCCACCCCAAGAGTCTGTCACCATCGCACACCATACCCTTAGGTCTTATGCGGATGTTTTAAGGGGTTATGTAACAAATTCATAGTACTATGTTCATGTACATTATTTATGTATTTAATAATGAATTTAATTTCTAGTCATTTTTGATACCTTTTAAATAGTTTTTAAAGTACAAATGGTGTTTTTAGTTATTATTTAATTAAGAAATCTATTTTATTAAATTAAGGTATTTTTGAATTAAATAATATTTTAATAAATTAATAATAATATTATTAAATTATTTTTTATTAAATATCAATGATCTTATAATTTTATGAATGCAATTAAAATTTTATATTAAGGTTTGAAAGCCATTTCTGTCAAAACCTGTGAATTTTAGATAAATGTCGGTTTTTATTTTAAAAGAGAAAATTAACATATTTAAAAAATTATTTAGATAAAATAAATTTTATTTTTGGAATCAGGAATTCGAAATTATCCAATGGTGAATTTTTCATAATTTTACTAGACAGTCAAATTTTTGGGTAAAAATTAAATACCGTTTAAATATATAATGTGTTTTATGACATCATAATGACCCAATAGTGCTGTAAAAAAAATACTAAAAGCTTTATTTTCAGCCAATATATGTTTTAACATTAAAATAATGTGATTTTGGGTTTGTTTGACTTACTTTTCAAAGCGTTAATGGACCCCTCAAGACTTATTCAACACCTTTCCATTTTAAATTAATTCCCTTGAGAGTGTGACTCACCTCCACATAAGCAACCTAATTATTTTAAGAATTTAGGACTTTGGCCTTATAAAATAATGTTTTCGTCTTCTTTTTCGAAAAACTATAGGCAAAAACCCTGGGATTGTTTGTGGTTTTGATTAATTTAACATAAGGGGTCCCAAACCTAAATAATAATGAATTCCCTCCCCTTTCCTATATAAACCCACCCAAGATCCCACTTCCTCCTCACTCAAAGCCCTTAATGTTCGTCCACCCTCTTCCCTACTCCCTCTATAATCCTCCCAAGGTGCCCCAAGGTCCCAAGAAGCCTCTCACAAGCCTCTCTCTATCCTTTGGAAGCACACCTCCAAGTAAGGGTTTTTTCATCATTTCTCATTTGTGTCAATTTTCGTTAAGTTGTATTGCCCTTTTAATATCAATTATTAATGTTGGGGTATGTTTTCTCACCTCTCCCATACTTACCTATTATTTTTTTAATGATGGGAGACCCATTTCTCTCTCGTTAAATTCCTCCCATGTACACCCGTTACTATGCCAAAATTCGGAAAGGAACTTCTCTCTCCTCTTTTACATTCAAGCAATAATTTTGTATCATGAATCTAAATTCCATTAAAATTGATGGTACATGTATCTATATGACCTAGATACTGTCCATTACATGTAAATATGATGAGGATCCCCTTTGTCTCTCATTTACCATTTTTATGAATTCTTATGTCACGCTGTTACACAGCCGAAATCGCAACGATTTTCTAAGCTGGTGCCATTGTGTAGTGGATACCATGCCCAATTCTCCATCAAGGGTATCCAACTTTATGCACCTTTACATATTTATTACAATGTTTCATGTATGAATTCCACATTCCTTTATCATGGAATAAATGATTATGTTTTATGAATCCATGTTTTATGATCCATGTGGCACACTTATGCATGAAATGAAATGTTTAAGAAGGGTGTGCCCTTATAGCGCTCCAATGCATTGGGTAAAGTATAGAATCATGATACGTTATGTGAAATGAGTGTTGAATCATGCTAATTCAAGTGCAATTAGCGTTTACTCATGCTTTATGTGCAATGAGGATTTACTAATGCTCCATGTGCAATAGGCTTTGGCTCATGCTAATTCCATGTTAAGTGTTTTTGCCACATTTCGATGTTATTATTATCACGTTTTATCATGCATTTATGTTCACATTTTTCTTATTCTCTATTGATATGAATATTGTCAAACATTTATTTTAGTCTTCAAGTTATTCCATGTGTAATCCCTTAATGGGCTTTATAGATCACCCTTTTGTTATGCATGTCCTTAGGTTATCCCATGCAATGCTATGTACGAAGGAATGTAGTGGTCATGTACAGAATGTTTTCAAAAAAGATGTTCTATTTCATTTTTATGTTTTTATTTAATGATCCTAAGCCCCAAAGACACTAAACCTCTTGATCTTCTTGTTGTATCAGGTGAATTTTTATGTAATAAATCATGTGAAAGTTTTTAATAAAAGCAGGGTTGTCATAGTTGGTATCAGAGGATAGGTTTAGTTATTTTTGGGAATAGGAATCCATAGTAAAGCCCTAGAGGCAGCTCTGGCACAGATGTATCCTGGGGGTAAAACCCAAAAATACCGCTTTGAGATAGACTCGAATAGGAACTGGTGCACGACAATGGGCCTTACTTCACTCTTGGTTATGACACTCTCGGGGGATATGTTTTGATAAATTCACAAGCATAGTATGAACCCTTATTAAGGAAATTTAAAAAATTCTCCTATAAATATATGATAGAATGTAGATCATGAAATTCCTAGATTGAAGCCTATAGACTCATGAGTTAAGGAAATAAAAGTTTATTTATATTTCATCAACTTTTTTCTTTGGATTACCCTTTATGTGTTACCCCTAACTATCCTTTTATTCAAGCCAATGGCCTATAATAGGAGGACATAGGCTAACAACCGTTGTGAAGATCAGTGTGATGATTATACTAATGAGATGCCCAATCCAATGGGAAAGAGAATCGTGAAAATTGTCACACATCACTCTCAGCTAACTCATGTTTTGAATAGAAACACGGGTCAAGGAGAATGTTCAACCTCCCATAAGAAAGAGTAGGTCTCTATCGATAGCTTCATGAGACAAAGGCCTCTTACTTTTAGTGTATCATCTGATCCCACGATCGCTGAACAATGGATCAACTCCATTGAAAAAATATTCTCTATCCTCAAATGTTATGAACAAGAGAAGGTTCTCCTGGAGGCATATCGTATGGAGGGTGAAGCTGATCAATGGTGGACATTGATCAATAATAAGAAGCCTGAGGAGGAGATCGAGGCATTGGAATGGAAGGATTTCTGGAAGATATTTTTTGATAAATATTTTCCGTGCACCCTCTAGCTTAATATGGAAAGGGACATCCTTTCCCTCAAGAAAAAAGATGAAGAATCTGTTGGAGCGTATGAGGGAAACTTCACAAGGCTTGCACGATACTCTTCCGGCTTTGTCTTTACCCCCGAATGCAAGGTTGACCACTTATTTGGTGGGCTAAATCCTAGATTGCGGAAAGCATTAGTGATCCGTGAATTTCACAAATACAAGGAAGTTGTCCGATGTGCCCTCAAGGTCGAAATGGAGATCGAGGAATCACAGGGGTATCATGGGGACAAGAATCGTAAGGTGGACATCATTGTTGGTGGTCCGATGGATAAATCCAATGGTGCTAAGAAGTTCCATCACCCCCTTGCCAAAAGTGTGGAAATAAGAACCCTAGAAATTTCATTAAGGGGACGAGAAAATGCTTCAGATGTGGAAGAGAAGGGCACCTAGCTATTAACTATCAGCAAGAAGGGCCCGCAGCTGCGATAGAGGAGAGGAATGCTCCATTAGTACCTCAACGCATTTTTCAATGCTACAAATGCAAAGAACTAGGTCATTTTTCAAATCAGTGCCCTAATCCAAGGGTTATCAGAGGAAACCAACAACTTCCAAGACATCAAGGAAGATCCTCTGACATCACTTCTATCGAAGTGAACCCCGACAATGAATTGGTGACAGGTACGCTAGTTATTCATTCAAGAATAGCGAACTTACTTTTTGATTCAGGTTCTACGCATTATTTTATATCTCAAAAGTTTAATAGAACAATCCCAGCACCACCAAAAACCATGGAAGTAAAGATGTCGGTGAGTATTAAAAATGGGGAAATCATTACATCCCATGAATATAAGTCATCCCCTGTTATAATCTGTGGAATGAATTTCTCGAAGATCCTAGTCCTACTCCCTCTAGTGGAATTTGATGCAATTCTTAGCATTGATTGGATTCCTTTATATAGAGCCAACATAAATTGTCGGGAGAGGGAAATCACACTCCATATGGAGAATCGACCCCCGATTCATTACAAGTGTCAGGAGGAAGATGAATCTCCTTTAGCTTCATCATCTCAAGCATGGATATTATTTCCCTATGAGAATGCGTATCTAGCTCAAATGATTGAGTCCAAAGAAGAAACCATCCTTGAAGAAATGCCTATGGTGAGGGAATTCGCTGAAGTGTTTCCCAAGGAACTGTCTGGTCTTCCTCCTAGAAGAGATGTTGAGTTCTCAATTGAACTTATACCTGGGGTGCTACCAATATCCAAGACTCCATATAGAATGGCTGTTTTTGAGCTTGAAGATCTGAAGAAACAACTACAAGAGAATATGGATAAAGGGTTTATACGCCCAAGTGCTTCACTATGTGGTGCACCAGTCCTCTTCATCAAGAATAAGGATGGGTCAATGCGGCTTTGCATCGATTATCGTGAACTTAATAAAATCACGATACAGAACAAGTATCCTCTCCCAAGAATTGATGACTTGTTTGATCAGCTGTGCGGAGCACAATGCTTCTCCAAGGTGGATTTGCGGTCAGAATATTATCAAGTAAGGGTGAAGAAGGAATATGTCCCCAAGACTGCTTTTCTTACAAGGTACGGGCACTATGAATTCATAGTAATGCCTTTCGGACTCACCAATGCTCCAAAAATATTAATGGACTTGATGAAGAGGGTCTTTAGAGATTACCTTGACAAATTTTTGGTAGTCTTTATAGATGATATTCTGATATACTCCAAAACCAAGGAGGATCATGAGGAGCATTTAAAAACTGTACTAGAGACTTTACGCAAGGAGAAGCTCTATGTAAATTACAACAAATGTGAGTTCTGGTTGAACGAGGTCTCATTCTTGGGCCATATCATCACACGAAATGGGATATCTGTGGACCCCTCCAAAACATATGCAATTAAGGGATGACCGAGGCCAACATCGGTAACAGATATCCATAGCTTCTTGGGGTTAGTTGGATATTATCCACGATTTGTGAGAAATTTCTCATGATTGTCCAACCCTCTAACCAAGCTAACTCGAAAGGGATTAAAGTTTTCTTGGAGTGATGAATTCGAAGAATGCTTCAAGGAGATGAAAAGGAGACTTATCACTACACATGTGCTCACTTTCCACACAAATGGGGAGCTTTTTGTGGTATTCAGTGACGCTTAGAAGATTGGCTTAGGATACGTGCTAATGCAGAATGATAAAGTAATATCCTATGCCTCAAGGAATTTGAAAATCCATGAGTGAAACTGTCCAACGCATGATATAGAGTTGGCGGCGGTGATCTTTGCCTGAAAATCTGGCGACATTATCTCTATGGAGAGAAATGTGAGATATATACTAACCACAAGAGTCTTAAATATATATTCACACATAAAGAGATTAATATACCCAGAGAAGATAGATAGAGCTCATCAAGGATTATGACTGTTCAATAAATTACCACCCTTGGGAAAGCAAACAAGGTGGCTGATGCCCTAAGTAGAAAGGACCCAGCAATTCTATCAATGTTGAGAATTTAGAAGGATCCAATCTTCATAGATTTGATGAATATGGAAGTGGGATTCATAAAGAAGGGAACATCATCAATACTTTCACAAATTATTGCTCAACCATCTCTTTTGGAAAGGTTAATGGATGCTCATAAGGATGATGTGGGAATTCATGAAAAAATGGAAGCTATCAAAAAAGGGAAATTCTTAGAGTTTAATGTTAATGAAGAAGGAATTGTGTGGTTTGGGAAAAGACTATGTGTTCCATCAAATCCGAAGCTGTAGAAGGAACTTTTGGATGATGCACATAGTTAAAAATTTTCTATTAACCTTGAGAGCACAAAGTTGTATTGAGATCTTGAGAAAACATTTGGTGGGATAATATGAAGAAGGAGATCGCTGAATATACATCAAAGTACCTGGTGTGTCAGCAAGTGAAGGAAGAGAGGCAGAAGTCTAAGGGGATGATGCAACCATTACCCACACCAGAATGGAAATGGGAAAACATCACCTTGGACTTTGTCACCAGACTTCCGAGGAAATCCAAAGGAAACAATGCAATATGGGTTGTTGTGGATCATCTTACAAAGACTACACACTTCATTTCTATTCCGGAAGATTTCTATTTGGATCAACTAGCAGAGATATATATTAGGAAAGTGGTAAGGTTGCATGGTGTACCACTATCTATTGTGTCTGACTGAGATCCAAGATTCACCTCTATGTTTTGGAAGAGTCATCAACATGCTCTTAATACTGAACTGAACTTCAGTATGGCCTTTCATCCTCAAACTGATGGCCAATCCAAGAGGACTATTCAAACACTTGAGGATATGTTGAGAGCGTGCTTAATGGACTTTAAAAGAGGATAGGATCAACACCTTCCTCTGGTCGAGTTCTCTTATAATAACAGTTTCCACTCGAGCATCCAAATGGCACCATATGAAGCCCTGTATGGGAAAAGGTGTAGAACACCGGCATCATGGGATGAGGTCGGTGAACGTAAGCTTCTTGGATGAGAAATGGTCAAACTAATGGTGGAGAAGGTGAAAACGATTCAGTAACATCTCAAGGCAGCCCACAGTCGACAGAAGAGTTATGCAGATAATCGTCGATGAGACTTTGAGTTTAATGTTGGAGACATGGTTTTTCTACGCATATCTTTGTGTAAGAAGGTCATGAAGTTTGGAAATAAAGTTAAGTTAAGTCCAAGGTACATCGGCCCCTTAGAGATTCTTGATCGTGTCGGGGTTGTGGCCAATCAACTACAACTTCCACCTACTATGGCCAAATTACATGATGTCTTTCATGTATCCCTCTTAAGGAAGTACATACCAGACCCTTCACATGTACTCTCTTCTTAGGTGGTGCAATTGGAAGAAGATCTTTCTTATGAGGAGCAAACAGTGTTGATCTTATATCGTAGTGAAAAAGTTCTATGAAATAAGACAATTCCCCTCATCAAGGTATTGTACCAAAACCAAATGTTTGAAGAAGAAACTTGCGAATCGGAGGATATGTGGAAGGTGAGTTACCCACATTTGTTTTAGTGAGGGAAAATGAATATTTCGAGGGAGAAATTTCATAAGGGGGAATATTGTAATGACCCAATGTTTCATTAATGGAAAATACATCTTGATCAAGTTAAATGTCTCTTTATGAAAAATAATTTTATAAGATGTCATCTTCTTTGGTTTTATGTTAAGAATTTTGACCGTTGTTAATATAGTCGTTGAACAGTGATCACATGATTAGTATAAATATAGGACCTTATCAAATCCAATTTACTCAGACAAATGAAGCGACGACCTCATCAAGTAGAATTTCCCCATACGAAGACCATTTGTCAGAGCTCGGAATAGAGGTGGCATCCTTGGGCTCCGCCCTTTACCAAACCCAAGCTGAGCTTCACCATGTCAAGCTCAAACGGGTCCGTCTACGGGAAAAGTGGAAGTTGATAAATATTACCACTCGAGCGATGTTATCCGAGCCACCCCAAGAGTCTATCACCATCACAGACCTTACCGTTAGGTGTTATGTGGCTGTTTTAAGGGGTTATGTAACAAATAAGTAGTACTTTGTTCATGTACATTATTTTTGTATATAATAATGAATATAATTTCTAGTCATTTTTGATACATTGTAAATAATTTTTAATGTACAAATGGTGTTTTTAGTTATAATTTAATTAAGAAATATATTTTATCTAATTAAGGGAATTTTGAATTTAATAATATTTTAATAAAATAATAATAATATTATTAAATTAATTTTTATTAAATATAAATGATCTTATAATTTAATGAATGCAATTAAAATTTTATATTAAGGTTTGAAAGCCATTTTATCAAAACCTGTGAATTTTTTATAAATGTCGATTTTTATTTTTAAAATGATAATTAACATATTTAGAAAATTATTTAGATAAAATAAATGTTATTTTTGGAATCAGGAATTCGAAATTATCCAATGGTAAATTTTTCATAATTTTTTGAGATAGTCAAATGTTTGGCTAAAAATTAAATATCGTTTAAATATATAACGTGTTTTATGACATCATAATGCCCCAATAGTGATGTAATAAAATACTAGAAGCATTAATTTCGGCCAATATATGTTTTACCATTAAAATAATGTGATTTAGGGTTTGTTTGACTTACTTTTCAAAGCATTAATGGACCCCTCAAGACTTATTCAACACTTTGCCTTTTTAAATTAATTTCCATGGGAGTGTGACTCACCTCCACATAATAAACCTTATTATTTTAAGAATTTAGGACATTGGCATTATAAAATAATGTTTTCCTCTTCCATTTTAAAAAAACCATGGGAAAAAACCTTGGGATGGTTTGTGGTTTGGATTAATTTAATATAGGGGGTCCCAAACCTAAATAATAAATAATTCCCTCAGCTTTCCTATATAAACCCACCCAAGCTCCCACTTCCTCCGCACTCAAAGCCCTTGAAGTTCGTCCAACCTCTTCCCTACTCTCCCTAAAATCCTACCCAGGTCCCCCAAGCTCCCTTGAAGCCTCTCACAAGCATCTCTCTAGCCTTTGGAAGCACACCTCCAAGTAAAGGTTTTTTCTTCCTTTCTCATTTTTGTCAATTTTGTTTAAGTTGTATTGCCCATTTATTTTCAATTATGAATGTTAGGGTATGGTTTCGCACCTCCCCCATACTTCCCTATTACTATTTGAAAGATGGGAGACCCCTTTCTCTCTCATTAAATTCCTCCCATGTACACCCGTTAATATGCCAAAATTCTGAAAGGAACTTCTCTCTCCTCTTTTACATTCAAGCAATAATTTTGTATCATGAATCTAAATTCCATTACAATTGTTGGTACATGTATCTATATGACCTCCCTACTTTCCATTACATGTAAATATGATGAGGGACCCCTTTCTCTCTCATTAACCATTTTTATGAATTCTTATGTCACGCCGTTACGCTGCTGAAATCACATTGATTTTCAAAGACAGTGCTATTGTGTAGTGGGTACCATGCCCAATTCTCCATCTAGGGTATCCACCTTTATGCACCTTTAAATATTGATTACAAAGTTTCATGTATGAATTCCACATTCCTTTATCACGGAATAAATGATTATGTTTTATGAATCCATTTTTTATGATCCATGTGGCACACTTATGCATTAAATAAAATTTTTAAGAAGGGAACGCCCTTATAGCACTCTAATGCATTGGGTAAAGTATAGTATCATGATACGTCATGTGCAATGAGTGTTGACTCATTCTAATTCAAGTGCAATGTGGGTTTACTCGTGATTTATTTTCAATGAGGATTTACTCATGCTCCATGTGCAATGACATTTGTCTCATGCTAATTCCATGTTAAGTGTTGTTGCCACGTTTCTATTTTATGATTATCATGTTTTATCATGGCTTTGTGTTCACATTTTTCTTATGCTCTATTTATATGAATATTGTCAAACATGTATTGTACTCCTCATGTTATTCCATGTGTAATCCCTTACTGGGCTTTATAGCTCACACTTTTCTTATGCATGTCCTCAGGTTATCCCATGCAATGCTAAGTACGAAGGAATGTAGTGGTCATGTAAAGAATGTTTTCAATAAAGATATTGTATTTCATGTTTTATGTTTTTATGTAATGATCCTAGTCCCCAAAGACACTAAACCTCTCTATCTTCTTGTATTATCAGGTGAAGTTTTATGTAATAAATCAATGTATGTTTTTAATAAAAGCAGGGTTGTCATATGATTGGCCGCGCCGTCCTGCACAATCGGTGATGATGAGGCTCGCTGCCCCACCTCCTTGCGGCTGGATGGCGTACCGGCTACTGTCATCTCACCGATGGGGCTGATGGGGTCACGGTATCCTTCGGCGGCATAGTTGTGGTGCCTCCGTCATCACAGCCCATGAAGAACATGTCAATAATAAATATGCGGAGTGATCAGGCCATGCTCATTCAGCCCGCACCCTCTATGTTAAGTTGATAGCTTGTGGTTCAAAGATTGAAACAATGATTATTCCCAAAGAATAAATAAAAATAACAATTTCCCTACCTTGTTTTCTTGTCGGATATGACGTGAGGAAGGAGATGAAGATGATTAATTCATCGACATCCATTACACCTGCAACATGCTCCAAAGTTGTTTCCTAGTTCATAATCTGGAGAGTGGTCTTTGTTAGAGAGGTACTTCGTTTGGAGTATGTTTTTCAAATGGATCTTATTTTCCAATCCATTTCCCTGCTATAGGTGAGGTTCCAAATTTATAAGCTAATAATTATTGTAGGCACATCAATTGAGAGATTCCAAGAGTTAATAAAAAATAACTCTTAATTAACATGTTGATTCATTAATTCAGAATTAATGATTCCTATTAATTAAAGAGTAATATGGTTACACATTTTTTGGAACTAAATATTTAATGGCCATCATTAAATGGATGACCACCCTCTTGTGTTATCCACCTTCATGATTTATATAGGACAGTTTAAAAATAAAATAAATGTAATTATTGTATTTTATTATTTGTCTAACCCTCCCATGAAATTTCTGAAAATATAACATCTACCCTTGACATATTTTAGTAGAGATGTGGTTTTCCTTATGCGAATATAAGTGGTGAAAGTTCAAAGTTATCCTTAGACTTAAATTCTGAGCACCGGTTCAAAAGTTACAAAACGCCACTCACGCGTTTACAGAACGTACCTGAAAAAATTATCAGAAATTCATTCCGGGTATACTAGGCATCAGAATCATGCGCCCTCATTTTTCATGTACTCGTAATATTCCCATATAATTAAAAATATTACATAGAAAAAAAATCATGGTTTTAAAATCTCTATCTAATAGTTAGTATACACACCATTTGACAAAAAATAGGTTCATAATCAAAATATTTTTAAATTAATAGAAATTTAAAGGAAACACCTTTATCATAATTCTTAAAATTCTCTAAAATGATTTAATATACAGTGTAATTAATATAACCATATTAAAAATTATATAAAAAATAATTTGAAATCAATTTTTTCTTCATTTATAGCTATTATTTAAATTTACATTAGATATTTATTAGATATTTTCGACATCATGTGTGAGTTGTCTTCATCATTTTGTACAGGTTTCATAACTGGTGTTGATATTAATTTTTGTACAAAAGTACATTATTAATAGATAAGTAATAATTTTTATAAATTTTGATTTATGTTTTTTTATCTAAATATAATTTATTCCTATAATATTTTTAGTTATGTATCATGTAGACAATATTGTGAGTAAGAATGTTTTAGTTATTTTTAATGAACACATGATGGTTTATTAGATAATGTTCATAAGATTAAATTTTCGTTTAATGAATTAAAATTTAAATGTTTTTTTACCTTTTTATGTAATATATCATTATTAACTAAATTATTATAGTCACCTTAGATATTATTTTATTGAACTGTTCATGTTGTTGGTCCGATAAACCCAATCATGATCATCTAATAATTAATGGACCATTATGGTTATGAAGGAGAATTATTTTCGAATAATTTAATTAGTATATAAGAAAATGAAATTATAAAGACATTATTAGGGTTCAGAATAACAATTTATGGGGATTATAATAATTAGGAATGAATATATCTATAAAAATAAATATATTACAATGTGAGGGTTGTAGTTTTTATAACGCATGGTTAACATTTTTACTTCTCTGGGAATGAGAGGGAAAAACTATAGATCATAATTTAAATAATAATAATAATAAATTAATGAAACATTTCACATTTAGTATTCATTTCTATACATATAATCGATGAAGAGAGGTAAAGGAGAAAAGCTGAGGTCATCACTTCATGGTGGAATTAGTGTGAAAAAATGGATGATCATTGTTCTATTGTTTTTTTACTGTGACGATGGGGAATAAATTTCAATTCCAACATTAATATAATATTAGTTCTTATTAAAATTTATATTTGTATCATTATATATAATTTTCTCCAATAGTTTTTAATGTAATAAATTATGATAAAATTGCTAAGGAATATGTAATACTCATATTTGGACATTGAAGTTTCTCTTAGAAGACATCATGGAAATTATGGTTATATTATAACTAATTTGGAAAGAAGGTATTTAAAATTCATAGATGATTATAATAGTGGAAAATAGAAGATCATTATTATGAAATAATAATAAATAGGGGAGTTATGATAGGGTGGATGTGTTCCCCTTTTATTAATGACGAAACTAAGAAATTGTGAATAAAAATTATTTTTCAATAATGGAATAAATTATTACTTGGTAAAGGGATCCAAAATAATTAAATAATGGTTTGGGGGAGATATAAGGTTGCTAAAACCTCCACCACTCATTTTACCATCTCTTTTAGAAACTATTCAATCCATGTACATCATAATTTCTTACATTTCATATTTGGTTTTTACAATGGTAAAAAAAAATTACCCAAGTTGTTTATATGTTATTATAAAAATATGGAAACCCATATGTGAATTTTTTGGTGTGAACAACCTAAAATTTACACATTTATAGTAAAATTTAATTATTAAATATAATTTATTTATAAAATAAATCCTTTATTATATAGAACAACTATTTTATGATAAAAATGTAATTTTCATCAATAAATATTCTTAATATTATTTAGAATTGATTACAAAATTAAAGAGTGATCATAATGTAATATATTTGTTTAAAAATTATATTTAAACATTTCATTATACTATATTAATTTATTTTATATGAAAATAATTGCATTATATTAACAAAATAATTCTTTAATAATAAAACCTTTTCCATTATGTTGGTAATTAACATTAATATTAATAATCAAAAAAATACCAAAAAATGAATTTGAAAATATTGCCTAGTTTTAACATGATCTTGTAAAATATGAAATCCATTTTTATTATTTGATTCTTCGATTGATAGAAAGTAATTTTTATTATAAATGAAAAAAATATTTTTTCGAGTAATAGATTTCTTATGTCTCCAAAATATTATACATCGAATTTATAAATTCTATATTGTATTTTTAATTTCTTAATATTATATTATAAATATATTTATGAAAATAAAAATAGTTTAAAAATTATTAATTAATTATTCTATTATTATGATGTTATAAAAGTTTTGATATTGACAATATATTTTTTTAGAGTTCAATTAAAAATCAGTTACTTTAGAAAAATCTAAAAAAACACCTTAGGATAATTTTGATATTAGATATTTATAGATGAAGTTAACAGTGAAAAAATAATATTATAAAATATAAAATTTTATATTTTAATATAAAATTTTAATTATATAAAGAAGAATGATTTTATTGAAATAAATATTTAACAATTTTATTTATTCTTATTTCTATTTTGTATGCATTTCTAATTGGTTACATAATTCTTATATACTAATATATTTATTATTCTTAAATATTATTTCCAATAAAATTTGTCACACCTTATTTTAGTATTTTGTAGTGTTTGAAGAAAAAAATAAAAACATTTATTATTTTTGTTAGTTCTATATATATTTTAATGTCACATAAAGTTATATTAAACCACTAAGAACATGATTCATCAAAATTTTAAATATCGAAAACTAATAACAACAATTAATTTTATATAAATATTATGTAGACTCATTATATAGAATATATGAGATAAAAATCTATCTCCCATGGGGAAAAATACGTAAAATTTAATTTCCATCATAGTTGGCCTATATTAGGAATTATAATCATTAATTTCAGAAAAGCCTCAATATATATCTAAGAAATGTTTATTATGAAAAACCTTCCAAATATTCATTTTTAGGTTCATATTTCCAAAAAAACATATAAATTTCTAAATTTTTAACATAATATTGAATAAAATCAAGGAAAATGATCATGGAAATATGAAATGTCAAACCTAATAATTCTTTTTAAAAAAAAATTAATTTCAACCTATGATACATTCATTGAATCTGTGAAATAATTTGACCAACATATCACTCAATCATATTAACCTTGGATTATTGTTTTCATTTTCATATTAGGTTATTTAACCTAACTTATAATCTATTTCTATAATATTTAAATCATTCATATTTGATTATAAAGATTATTTAATTTACCAAATCGCACCACTAATTGTTGTCTCACATGGTGAGTAGTCATACGTCCACTCATCTAGCACTAGATTGATGATTGTGATGATACTCAACCACTCTATTTTGGCTTAATACCCTAATGTGCATTTATTCTATGGATGTATCAACATGGAAGTATCCATAAATGAATTTAATTTATTCTAAAACCATTCAATATCTACTTCAAATAATAATTTGGATGTCATCATTTACAAATAATTATTCGTAATATTCTCATCAATGTTCCATTATTCTACCTATATGTTGAAATACGAGTATAATTAATTGTGATATGAAAATCTACTTGATATGAAAATTTAATTGACTTGTACTCTATGGTAACAAGTCATGTAACACCTTATAAATGATATCATAATGTAAAACAATTCACATGGCATGAATAATCAACCTACAACATGTGTTCAACTATACCCATGATATGTGTGACCAAATTTGGTACCCGACATATTTTTGTAATATGTGGGCCCATGTACTCTTTGGTTATATTGTTTGTCAAATGTGGCTGCAACATGTGATACCCTCCTTAGTACAAAATATATAACACATGTATCTAAATTCATGTATTGTATTTATATTTGAGAGAGTTCTATAACTAAATGTTATGTTGATGGGAATATAAAACATTTTCTAATCCCAATCATTAAAAAGAAAAAAAATATTTAAACTTGGAATTCACTGTGTGTAAATCCCTAACACGTACCATGTGATACATAGATATATTGAAAAACTAACTTCGTAGTTTGGGGGTATACAATATTTTTTAATCTGAAATATATTAAATATAGTTGTTTTCTTCTACTGGATTATATATTTTTTAGAATTACCCATTTAAACCATAATTCAGATCTATAATCACACCAGTCAATCCACCCTTCACCATAAATATTAACGATTGGTTTTTATGAGTGATATACACATCCACGGTACAACATCGAGAACTCATTCAATCATTCTATAATTGAATATATATTGAAATATCATGTGATAGTCTTCTTATGTGTGTATACTACTTTCCCATTCAGTTGATATCGCATCATCCTCAAACTCACTTAATCATAATTCACAAAAATAACTTAGTATGTCATCTCTGAAGGAGTCCAATGTTATACACAATTGAAATGGAGAAACTTGTATAATAAATGTTGAATAATTGTATCCATTGAAAAATATACCAAATAAAAGAGAACATGAATTCTGTGAGAATATTAGAACTCATAAATAATCATGGATACATGGTTGGGGTATTTTAAAAACCTTCCAAAATGGATGATTCATCACAACATTAATAATTTTTTGACATAATATTTGAGGAGATTTATTGGAGAAAGTTTTTGAACATGGTATAAATTAATTTTTATGTGAGAAATTATTTATAAACTTAATAATAAAAAAATACTAATAATAAAATAGATAAAGTTTTCCTATATTGATGTATAATATTTTATGCTTCAATCAATTATAAATTCATTGGCTCTCGTCATCATTATCAGTGATAAGATTATCAATATCGTCATAATTCTTGATTTTATTTTTCCAATATGACACTGGCTACACCATTAAATAGTTACTCTATTAATTCTTGATTTGTGATTATCGATCATTTAATTATAAAAAACCCACATAGTGAGATAATAATTTTTATTTTATATTCTAATTTTTATAACAACTAGGATCTTCTGAACATATATTAACCTGGACATTTAATATTGCCATCAACATATGGCACTCGATGAACATGAAGATGCTCTGTTGAAATATGGTCTCATAATGCGGCCTACCCATGTTCTTATATAAATTATCATACTAATAAAAATTCTTACATTCCAAAACATTTATGTTTATTGAGCCTTTTTTTATTATTTCACACCTAATGAAACATCCATATGAGCAACCAATCGAGAGACTATAATAAAATATTAGTTATTTATGGAGTTCTAATTAGGTATGATTTTAAAAATAAACATACCCTTTTTTCTATTGTTAGTGTCATTTGGTATATTAACCTATAAACTTACTATGGTGTTTTCACCCCCATTAGTGTACAAATTACACAATGTGAATCATATTTTTTTACACAGGTATTGCCACTTCCCTTTAATGTAGGTAACAAATTTAATAACACTGTAACAACTACGAACAAAAGACAACATTGGTGTCCTCACATTTTAATATGGATTATAGAGAATCGAGAAGTATGAACCACATGTTTCTCCATAGACACATGGTCCCCTAGTAGGTCCCACAAACGTACATATAACGAATAATCATAATAATTAACATCCCTTCAAGATAAAAAATTTTCATTCATTTTTTTTGCTCTTATCCATAAACACCCATAGAAACCTACTAAGAGGTCACTCATACTAATAGAAATCCAATATGATGTATATTTATAGAGAATTTCTAAATATGTAGGATCCTATAAACAAACATGTACAATCGTAAATTATTTAGTAACATTACTTCCATTAACTGTTGAATTTATGGATTCTTATATTGTTTGGATTCACATATTAATTAAAATTTTAATAATTATTTTCATAACAACCCATCAATGGTATGTCTCTATGGTTTTTAATATTAATAATTTTTACGTCACACAATGGGTAATCAAGACATTCTATACTCAATAATGGTGTAGGAAGGTACATTTGATTCTCTAGTTAAGATATATTTACATCTTCCCTTGATAATTAAATATTTATTTCAATAATACAAATGAAATGTATAAAAAAATGACTATTAAATAAATATCACAATGAAAAAAGAAGAATGTAAAACAATGCAGCATGAGAATACCGAAACCACTAAAATATATTTCTACTATTGTATTATAGGGTAAAATCACTGTTTTATCCAACAGCTAGTACAATGACTATGAAACTCAAAATTCAGCTATGTTTATATATAAAAAAATTCATGTCACCGCAAATGAAAAATATTATAATCTTACTCATAGAATAGGGACTAAACCATTAAATTGGATGAGTTTATATGAATATTAATGGGTAAAAATGAGAGACATGAAATAGAGATCATAAGTGTGAATTATATAACCATGTGTGTCCAAGAACAAAATAAATTTATTTAAACATTTCAAAAGGAAATCATACTAAGTAATAAATTCATGACTAAAAGTGAATCACAAAACATGTACTATCGAATAAAATAATAACTGAGAAATATTTATTTGAAATAATAATTCAATAATAATTAAACATGAATCATTGCATAGGAATTTTATTTAACATATAAATGCTGAATAAAAATAATTAATGAAAAAAATTATTATGTTAGGGATCACTATAAAAACCTAGTTTATGTTACGATAATAAATTTCTATTAAGTACTAGAATTAATTAATTAAATTTTATAGAGATATTTTGATTAGAAAAATATTATTTATGTTTTTAGTAAAAATGAAAATTCATTGTATTTATTAAAATTGGATATTTATGCATTATATTGTATTATTAAAAATATTTGGTTTCAAAAATAATAAATTCTATGTTTTTCCAAGTGATCGTTATTTTAGAATTAATCATGATAAAATTATATTAGGAATAAAATTGCAGAGTTCTCATAATGATTTATTTTTCAACAAAAAGTGATAAATTATGCTTTTTACTGAAAATTATCATTTATTATCATGTATTTACAAATAAAAATTTTATTTAGGATTAGTATTAAAATATTATTATTTTTAATTCACTAGAAATAATCTATTTAATGTTTTATAATCAAAATAATACCACAATATAGAATCGAATCATATGTATAATTAAAATAAATTTTTCAAAAAAATATCATTGTGTTATGTGTGTTTAATTTTAAATTAAATTCATCAACATATATAAATTGTATTTTATAATTTTTTGAATTATTGTTAATCCTCATAATTAAAATAATTTATTAAAATTATTCCTAAATTTTTTTATAATAAAATTTAAAATGAGTAAAAATATATTACCACTATTATTGTAAAAAAGGTTTACCCATGGTTATACTAAAGGCAAAAGTGTTAAAAAAACCTAAAACATGTAAATGGTAAATTTAATGTCCATATATACACCATATATATTTTAACAATCTCAAATGGTTTATTTTGTTTCAATTTTTGCGGAGTAATATATTAATATATTTTATATTTAAAAAAAATCATGTGTGTCCTCTACTAAAATTATATAAGGTCACCATCTCCTCTCCACTCTACAACTAAATATCCTTTTGATTTTTATAATACCATAAAAAATAACATACAAACATTCATATCAATGTCATAGAGTATTTCTTTGATTGGATACCCTACCTAGAAAGGTTTTATGTATAATCCAAAAGAGGATGTTCGTAGAAGAGGTATAGTTATTAACAATGCATTTTCAGTTTATATTTACTTATAACTCATTCAAATTTTCATCAAAAGATATATAAAATTACCATGATTATCTTCTATATATTAATATTTTATTATGTTAAAATAATAACTTGTATCCATATTCAATTCCATAAAATTGTAAAAGAACCATCGTACGTGAGTAAGATGGACTACCACATCATGAACCGATATAAATAGTTTTCTATCACAGCCTATCATAACTGTTTATATAGATATATTTTATAATTAAATATAATAATCATCAAATAATTATAATTATATAATTAAAATATATCTTCTATATTATTATGTCGCCATTAATTGAAAAATGTTAAAGTCATTGATGTGTATGTGTGAATTACCAACTACACGAAGTAATGAGATACATTTTTCTTCACCATGTGAAATGTGATTTCTAATTAACTCAGATTAATGATATTAAGTTATATTTATGATATAATCATATTTATTGAGCGAAAAAACTACAATTAATTTCTTTCCCTTGTGCATTATGATAAATGAAATCATTTACCATGGGTTCATATGATATATAATATTTGCAATTGAAATATAAATACTTTTTGATAACCACTATTCCTGGATGATTTTAAAATATAATTTTGATATAATTTTTTTTAATATTATTATTTTATAGTTTTTTTGTCAATAAAATATTTCTATATTCAACCTACCATTGTCATATGGGACCTATGAGTATAATATTCTATAAATACATGACATGGACATAACTATTTTATTAATAAAATATGTCATTGAAAACTCCAAATAGATGGTTTAATGATATTTTTTAAGGCTATAAATGTTTATTAATAATGTAAATAACAGATGAAATTTTATAAAACTATTTCTATATAATGCATCTGATGAGTTGTACCATGTTATCAAACACTTTACCAAAAAAGGGCATTTGATGTTTTTTCATGATTTATAATCTAAATATTATTCTCCCATGTATATATTAATAAATTTATATTATGGATGATATTATATGGAAATAAATTCATCATTAATGACATTTTATATTACTTTCTTCTTTATAGAAATGGTTTTTAAGACAAGCCTTTTTAATTATTTTATATGACACATTGTGAAGAAAAGAAAAAGGAATGTCCTATTTATATTTATACGTCCAAAATGGTTTTTCTAGATGATTCAAACATTTCATTACCTTTGGTTTCCATTACAATATTTCATGAATATTTCATAGAAAAAACCTATTTCACGTTGTTTTTTGTTTTTTCATAAATGGTTTTAAATGGAAGGAAAATTTTGATATAAAAAATGTTTTTTATGGACAAAAAGAAATGTTTTATGAGTGTAACAACTAGAATTGAAGAATACTTGTTTTTTAATTTTGTAATGGTTCTTCATAATAGTTTCAAATAATAGGTGAGTTTGATATAGCTCATGATTTTCGGTGATCCCAATATATTATATGGTTAAATGTGATCTAGATATATCGCATGGTAATTGGGTGAGACCAATATATCTTTTCCATGCATTTGGTAAGGGGAAAATGTAAACTAGTAATGTTTCTTTAAAGATTTAAAAAGAATTTATTGGGAATGTAATTCCATTTGTTTGAGTGAATGAAATAGTGATACAAAAATAGTGGCTCATATTACTAGTATTCCTTTTTAGCGCGATATATAGAATTTCACAGAAATATTACTGTTTCCCATGGTATTATAATGAGATTATGTTTCATTGGATGTATATGATTTCTCTTAAGTGTGAAATATATAAATTTTCAGATAAAATCGTGATTATTTCATGATTTCATAGAAAGAATTTTGTAGTTTATTTTTTACTTTACGATTTTTTATGATATATATTATGAAAATATTCTTGAAAATATGTTTATTTCTTAGTTACGAAAATTTTGATTTTATGCTCATTTAAAATTTCAGGAATAGAAAATTTTTATGAGTCTTCGGGGACTAAAAATATTATTTATTTATTTTTATATATAACTCACTAATTTTTGTATGCTCATAAAACATTTTAAAATATTTTTTATAGTTTTATAAGGATGAATATAGATAGTAATGTTATTAATATGAACTGTTTAAGATATTTCATGAATATAAAACATACTATATTTTTAAATTTTCCTAATAATTTTTAAATGATATTGATCATATTTTTTCAAATTTTTATGTAAATTTTATTTATGATTTTTTGACGAACTAATTATATTAAAATATAAAACAAAATTATTTCTTAGAATTGATGAAAATAAATTCATCCAAAAATATTCAATTTTATTGAATTTTATGTCCAATTCCATAAAAATGATTTAAGGGGAATGGATTAAAAAATTCCATGATATATGATCATGTAATTATATACCATTAAGAGATAAAATGTAGGCTTATCATGATATTTCATATCATTTTTACCATATAATATCATCTAAAATTTTTTTCTCTGAAATTATTTTCAGTATATGTAATATGAAAATAACATACGAAGTCACTCTTAGGACAATAACCATGCTAATTAGAAACCTATAAAGGATATAATTGTAATTGGGAATGTTTTTTATATAATGGATCACATGAAATATTATATAATTAGTGGTAAAATCAAATATAGTTAAAAAAATAAACCATTGAGGAACATGTTGGTAGTCAATCATTTTTTGATTGAGAACTATTAATAATTCAGTAGATCTTCTGACTCATTAGTACTGAAAGGATGGATCAAAATATCAAATAGATATTCAAATCCATTTGATATTTGGATCATTAAATTATAACACATAGTATTTACCATTTAATGATAAAGTTTGTAAAAGGTCACTAATGGATAAGAATACTTTGGAAATTTAAGAGACTAATTCCATGGAATGGGATAAATTAAAGAATATTTTCCTTCCAAATAATTTTTTAACATTTTTTACAGAGGATTTAAAAAATTCATGTAATTGAGAATTACGATTTAATGGCATCATATGAGGAAATTTTTACATGACTTGCAATGTGGTAACCAAAATTATATATTAGATCTTGATAGAAATAATTATTTGTTTTTCATGTGATTAAATCTTGGATACTAAAGATCATCAGTCTATTGGGAATATAAATTTTGTGATAAACTTTTTTGTAGTATTTTGAATGTTGAAATGATTTTGTTAAGGATAATTTTTTTCAATATTAGAAAAAGTGGATTATATGGATATAACTATAAATAATCTTTTAATGAAATATAATATTAATGAAATATAGTATTCAATTTTTGATAGTAATGGTAAAAATCAAATTGGGGAATATCTTATGAAATATGAAAAGCTATAATGATGTGGTATGTTTAAGTATATGGCTAATGATTGAATAGAAATTATTAATGGTAAATATAATCTTGATAACCGTGAAGAAATATTTTTAAAATGAATGAGATAATTTATTATAGTGATTTTTTTCCAACAATAACCTGAAGGATGAGAATCATCAGGATAATAATAAAAATGGTGTGTTGAAATAAATTGTATCGATTATGAATATGTTGGTCCAATGAATGAAGTGGTAATATATAAATTGTTAATTAATTAATATTATGATATTTTATTTCTTTATTTTGGGTCAAAAAATTATTTACTTTTTGAGAAACGTTCATGTAAGATAGTGATTCACCTCAATGAATGATGTCATGAAACATTTTAAAAAAAATTAGGATGGTATTATGGAAATGAGAATTTACAATGATATTCCTATTATCATTTATGGAAGTGTTTCCCCAAAAAAATCATTCTTTAAAATTGTAGGATTTAACGTTATTCTAGGTATGCATTTTATTTTTGTTTATCCTGTAATGGTAGACTATAAAACCAATGATTTTATTCTCTCTAATTAGATTCAAATTTTATATATGAATCAATTAATACATCTGATAATATACCATGATGGTGAAACTCTTTCAAGTGATGAAGATGAATGTTATCATGATCAAATATTTGACAATAAGGAAACTATTTAGATTAATAATGTACTGATGGTAAATATAACACCCCCATATTTTATGATATGATTCTTTTAAACAAATGTAATTCATTCGATAGTTTACATTGCACAACTGAACTGTGATATGATATTAAATAGTAACATGACCATTAGAATTGTAATGTGTCCATTATGAATATTAATATAACTAGTTGAATGGTACCCTTATCTATATAATTATGTGTAAAAATATGGTATCTTATTAATGAAAATATAGTTTTTATATATAATGGAATAAAAAAATAAATATATTAAAAATGATATCTTAAATGATGGTATTTTTATGGAATAAAAATTGTTATTTATAATATTATAATTAATATAATAATTTAGAAGATATATTTTTTTCATAAAATATATTCATAAATTATATGTTTTTTGAATTATAATTATAAGATAATTTTATGAGACCTTAATTAATTTGTCTTTGTTTCATAAGTTCAATTATAAATTTAAAATTAGTATTATTCCATTAAAGGATTATATTAGTTAAAAATAAAATTTATCATATTTAGAATATTAATCTCCAAAACGGAGTCTATTTGTTAATTCTACATGTCAAATATAGTGGGGATGCGTTTTTAGGATTATTCTAAAATAGTTGAATTTTTGGAGAATACTGAAAAACACTAACATATGATATTAGATAAATAAATGAATTATTGAGTCATTTTTGAGTTATGAATGATCTGATAACCATTATCTAAAAAACTATTTCTATGTTAACTATAATTAGTCTCAATAATCAAAACTATTAGTAGTATTGAGCCAAAATATTAATCTATTGAATAAATTAAGCAAAAAAACTCCACCAATCTAATATAAATACCACCCCTAAAAACCACTTATCCTCTCATTTATAAGACCAAAATATTTTCAAATTAATTACAAAGAATATTCCCAAGAATCTTCTCCTTGTTCAGCATCATTTTCTCTCTTCAAAAGTTCAAACTCATGGTCCTTATGAATGTTCCCAAGGATAAGAAATCAAGATGTAAAATACTCTTTTTATCTATTTTAAATTCATTAAATTTCACTAAATTTTTATCCTCTAATTATCTAAAAAAACATTCATGAAATATAAATCTAATTATATATAATGAAATTTTATTTTTTTAATTGAATATCCATCTTTAAACCCTTTCTCAGATACCTTTTATTCTAATAATAAAAGAATCGTTCTTGTTGTGTCGATTTATAGTGATCATGGATGATGCAATTTCATTTTTATTACCACCCTTAAATATATAACTAATCACATTATTTTTGTTAAATAAGAATTTAATATACATATTATATAATATACAGTGGTCTAGAACCAGAATATATAAATAACATAAATTTGAAAAACTAAACATGTTCATGTAGATCGAAAGAATGCCTAAATACTCTATGTCGTTATTAGTTAAATTTTATCTATTTAATTTTCCTTGGATATGAAAAAATAATGTATAAGACTATTCAATTTTTTGGATGTTCATTTGTGAAATATAATTTCGATTCTGTAAAACAATTTCCAGTTTACATGATCATTCATACGTGTATACATGTGAACTAATCATGAATACCACGGAAACAAACACTCCCAAAAGACCAAATTGAATCTTATAACTCATTAAAAAATACATAAAAAGACTATTAACGTCATAACAAATAAAATACATGCTTACGATTTATTACAATTAAATTCAATTTTAATCTAATTTCATTATACACTATAATAAGTTAAAGTGATGAGTAATTTAAGACATTAGGTAAGGGATTCTCTCTGAACCACCACTTATCCATCAAGTTACACTCTGCCTATATTTACCAGAATTTAATTATTAAATTATCATATTTACACCTCAAACGTTCTGTATTTAGGTTGAAATTATATTTACCTAGAAAAATTCATCTTCATTTGATTAGGGAATACATGTTTTCAAGGATTCCTTTTAAATTCATTCAGAAAAGAATGCCTGATTAAAGGGAACATTCAAATTTATTAGGGGTCTTAATGTACACACCATAATGAATTATAATCCACCATTTTCTCATAAATAACTTTTTATATCAAATGAAAATATTTTTATGGATCTTTGAAAACAATTATTATTTTATTAAATTAAAACAATAAATAATATTTCCACTCAAACCACACTAATATGGATCTTTAATAAAGTTTCATAAATACTATTATACATATTTTGAATTTAGTTGGACATTATATATCACTATATTTCTCTATTAATGTCCATGTAGAATTTAAATACATTATATCATTGAAAATATTTTTATATCACCTTTTGTTATTTCTTATTAACCACATATTCTTTATGTGTGGTGTGTGTATAAATCCCTTTTTGTGATCATCATTTATTCAAGATTTCATTAAATATCCATATTTCGTGTTTCATGAATATGATTATATATTTATCCTTGAACAATATTTACATAATTTTTTTTTGAATTATGTTATTGAAATTAATCTATATATTAAAAATTATTTAGACTATCATTGATAGGTGGGGCCAGTTATAGATACCCCCTTGATGCATTGGCAGGTCTCATGAGATAGAAATTCAGTGAGAAACCATTAATTTTTTTCTCCATGAAGAATAATAAAGTTTTTTACTGACAAATGTAAACTATCATGATGGCTTAATTCATTATGTACGAGATACATGATATTCAAAAACTATTCATTTTGTTCATTTAGTTTTAATCATTACATTCGATTGTATTTTCAAAATTGAAAAAATCTATTGATGCGTTTAAATTTTTCTTTTATTGATGGAATGGGTTTAAAATTATTTTCATTTACATAATTCCTATCCCATGATTATGTTTTTTTACTTATTTATGATTAATGTGACATTTTATAAGCATTTCAGAAGAATATTTTTTTATTCCTTCCTAATTTTTTGAATATGTTGTCTTTTTATTAGTGTTATGAAAGGAGTTTATTTGCCATTTTTTATGTATTATATTTAAAAAAAATTTAATAAGGATAAATTTCTGTACCTAGTTCATTATCATTACTAAACTGGACGATCATTGGAAGAGGGATATCTTGTATATATTCCATTGTAATCAAATAACCACTAACTCTTGGGCACTAGGGTTAGGGTTGTTACCGTTTGTATCAAATCATTTTTAGTAGAATCAATTGAAAATAAATGTTAAATAAACATGAAAATGATAATAATTTCTTATAATGAATTTTTGGCAATATAGTCGGGATGATGTATAAGAATCAATCAAATCTACCACAGAAGAGGCCTGGGGAAGATGTATAAGATTAAGCGACTATCACAGTTGATAAAGATGTACCAAATGATGTGGTGCTTAGTATAATAATCATATTTTCGAATTTATCAAATGATTTTTCTTATTATGGGTCATTTAAATCTATTATATATTTAAAATTTTATATGATGATTAGATATTTTTCTTTTGATTTAGTAAGGGAATTGTCAATCAAAACCCCTAAGGGTAGTGTCATTGAAACAAAAAAAATTCTGTCAGTTCCCATTATGGAATATAAAAACACATAATTTGTTATCCTATAATCATAAATATGGAATAATATTATATAATAATTCATATGGAATTCATTTTGAAGTATGATGATATTGATTATTCAATAAAAAGGAAATTATTATTTGTTAAGGAGATATATAATCTATTTTATTTACAGATGAAAGACCATAATTAAAATATTTTCTTGATCCACCCTAGTTTTTCTATTAAATGAATTTATTATGGAGGAACACCAAAGAAAATCGATGGATTATTAATGAAATATTCAAATTGTTGATGTACCAATTATACAGGAATACATAGAAGTATTCATAGTGGATGTTTGTAGAAAACCCCACAGGTTGAAGTTTTGTTTACCATTTAATTACTTCCTGATCAATGACCACTATAAAATAATACTTATAGAATGGCCACTATAGAATTAGTTGAGATGATGAAAAAAATAGTTGAGTTGATTATATATAATTTATAACACCTAAAATGTCTCCTTGGAGAACTCATGTTATCATTCCTCGGAAGAATGTTGGATCCTAGAAGATGTGCGGAGACTATTGATAAATTGATGAAATTAAAATAAAAAAATGTATTATCTTCCCAACATTGATTTTCTATTTTATGAAATTCAAAGAGATGAATATTTTTAGGTTATTTAAGATCATATGGGTATCATTAATTACAACTAAAGAAAGAAGATATTTCAATGTCAAAATTTCATATGAGGTATGGACATTACCTGTTTACATTATTTCAAAATGGATGCACTAATGCACCCTCTATTTTTATAGATCCTATACGAAGAATATTCAATGAATACATAGATTATTTAATTATTGTATTCATTGATTATATTCTAGTATATTCAAAAACAAATTAAATTAATATAATAACTTCTAGATCATTCTTGATACTGTCGGAAGGAAAGAGTTATATAGTAAAATAAGAAAGTGTGAATTGATAATAATATAAATTTACATTCATGGCCATATATATTCTAATGATGGAATGTTAGTTTATCCCCTAAAGGATATGGAAATAAAATAATGGACTACATTGAGGATCATAACAATGGTATATAGTTTAATTTGTTTTGTAGGTTAATATAAGTGTTTCTTTAATAATTTCACTTAATAAAAGAACTCATTAACCAATATTACATGTAAAGGGGTTCTGTCTATATGAAAAAAATAATATGGTGATTGTTTTGAATAATTAATGGAAATTTTTTTTAATTCTCCATTTTGACACTACCATAATAAAATTATGGGTTTTTGATATATAGTGATGTATAGAAGAAGGGATTTGGAAATGTTATTTTTCCAAAAGAAAATGTTATTGAATATTCATCAAGGAAGATGAAGACTACTAACAATAATTACACAACTTATGATATTGAGTACGAAACTGTAATCATTTCTTAGATGATATGGACACAATATCTCTATAGTGAAAAATATGAAATATATATTAATCACAAGAGTTAAAAATAAAAATTTTCTTAAAAATAACTCCAAACGAGTGAAATAAGAAGGATCATGTTAAGAAAAGACTATAATTTCTCAATACATTTCCTCATAGGAAACTAAAATAAGGTAATATATTTATTAAGAATGAAAAATCCTAGAGTTATGACAAAAATTAGTACTGAAAATGATACTATGTTAAATGATTTAGTAAATATAGAAAAAATATTTATTTGATAACGGGAACCATTTATCACTTTTAAAAAGATTACTAAACAATATTTACCAGAGAAGATAAAAATTTCCCAATTTGATGATGATAATTTTTAAGATAAAATCAAAGCTGTTAAAGATAGATTATTGGTAGAATTTTGGTTTGAGGATGGAATAATGAAATTTTGAAAAATGTTTGGAACTCCACCAATACCCAATCAATAAAAAGAACTATTTGTTGAATATAAAAGATCAAATTTTCTATGAACTTTGTAAATACTAGTATTTATAAATATCTTAGAGAATAATTTTTGTTGGATAATATGATGCATTAAATTTCTTACTATGTATCAATCTGGATGTATTGTCATTATGTGGATGTTGAGAGACATCATCCTAGAGGACTCATGCAAACTCAATATATTCATATGTTCATGAAGGATGTTATTAATATTTAATCCTTCACTAAATTACCAAATAACCACCAATGTATAATATGATACGGGATATTGTTGATCACCTTACAAAATCTGTGTATTTTCATGTTATAGGAAAATATTTACTTCTTTAGAACCATGAAAGAGTCTTTATTAATGAAATTGTTAGACATCATGATGCACCTCTATTGAATTTGTCTGATCAATATTTATATTTAGAAAAAATCAATGAAGTGTAATCAGAGGTCCTTGGATACTAATCTTATTTTGAGTATTATTTATCTCCCTCAGGCTGATAATCTGTTAGAAAGGTCTATTATAACATTATAAGACATCTTGCGACCATTATCACAGGACATTCATGTTATGTGGAATCATTAATTACAATTGTTTGGATTATTCTAAATAAATAGTTTCTCTTATAGTATTTAAATGGAACTGTTTGAAGCGTTATATAGAAATAGATTTTGTATACAACTGTGTGAGGATAAAGTTGGTGAGAAAAAACATATGAGACCAGAAGTTACTAAATGAATGACGACAAATGTAATGACTATTTAGTATTATATTAAAGAAGTTAAAAGCATGCAAAAGAAGTATGCATACAACTAGAGAATATATTTGGAATTTCGAGTAGGAGGTCTGGTCTTTATGAATGATTATCCATTGATGGGTTTCAAAAGGTTTTATAATAAAGGGAAATTGATCCCCAAAAACATCAGACCATTTTAAATTCTAGAAATAATTGGTGCTCTATCATACTAATTAGAAATTCCAACTAGTCTCTCAAAAGTTAATGATTTGTTCTACATATCGTCGTTAAAGATGTTAAGAATATACCAAATGAATATACTCACCTATGTTGAAAGTGAGATAGAATATGAATTTTCATATTGTGAACATCCCTAAATATTCATGAAAAATGATAGAAAATAATTTCCAATCGAATGACTTGACTCATAATTGTTATTTATAAAAAACCATAAAATGGATTAATAAAAAGGGAAATTGAGGATGTTATGAAGAAGAACCACCCACATATGTTAAAATGGTAATATTCATGAATTTTTTTTAAGGATTATATTTTTGATGGAGGGGATAATAAAACACACCATGAATTTACAGTATGTATCTTCATATATAAATTGAATTCACTTGATATTTTACATTAAACAAAATAACCATGATATAAAATTAAATAGTAACTTGACTATTAGAATAGTAATGTGACCATTGGGAATAGTTATCAGACCAATAGAATATGAATCATAATAATGAATTGATAAATAAATTTCAGGTATCTTATGAATGATAATATTATATATTTATACAACTGAAGAAGTAAATTTTTTTATTAAAATTGAAAAATTATGTATTGGTATTTTTTGAAATGTAATTATTTATTTATGATTTTTTAAATTATATAATAATTTAAAATATTTTTTATTTTCTTCAAATAAATTCATAAATTAATATAATGAGATCTTATGGTTATAATATAATTTTATATGACAATAATTAATTTTTAAATGTTTCATATAATCAGTTGTAATTTTAAATTTGGTATATTATAATAAATGATTATTATATTTAAAAATTAATTTTGTCATATTTAGAGAATAATTTTCAATTCTAGTTTCTCATTTTTTTTAATTATACCTGTCTAAATATAGTTTGGTTTAATTTTTGATAGTTTTTCAGAAATAATAGTATTGTTGTTGAATAGTTATTCTTGGTAATTTTGAGTATTAGCATCAAAAATGAATTACTGGGTCATTAATGGTGTATATAAGGCATAAGAGTCATTATATCATAAATTATTTCACTATTTACAACAATTAATCACATGAATTAATATGATTCATAGTATTGAGCGAAAATGATATACCAATGAATAAATAATCAAAAACAACCCTCTCTACCTCTATAAATACAACACTTACCCCCCCCCTTCTCCTCACATATTCTACACCATGAATATTATTCAATTTCCACTAGACCCTATTACATAGTATCTTCCCCACATATATGATTTTTTTGTATCACCAAACGTCTAATCCCAAGAACCTTAAATAAGTTCTCAAGAAGAATTATTTAAGAGGAGAAATCCCTTTTAAATCTTTTTCAATTTAATATAATTTCTTTTATTTTCATACAATATGCTCATCTTGTTTATAAAAACTAGAATTATAACTCATGTTTCTTATATATAATGTTATTTCATTCTTCTAATGCAATATCCATCATCAAATCCCTTATCATCTCCCTTTTATTATTAAAATTAAAACATCATATGTGATGTGTTGATTTATCGTCATCGTGGAAAATGAATTTTAATTTTTCAATACCTTATTCAAGGATAGTCATAAAATCATAATTTTGTTAAATTAATATTTTTTATATACATAATTTATTTTATATAATGCTTTGGATCTAGTATATATATACATAATATAAATTTATAAAACAAAACTAGTTCATGATGATTAAAAAATGACAAAATAATCACAATTGTTATCATTAACATTTTATTTAATGAATCATCATCAAATTTGGAATAAAAAATATACATTAGACCATTTAATAGTTTTTTAACATTATCAATAACATTAAATTTCAAATATGGATAACTATTCCCAATGTAAATTATCTTTCACACATGTATACATGTTAACCAATCAGGAAATCTATTGAATTAAACATTCCTAAATAATGAAATTGAATATTATAACAAATAAAATATTACATAAATGATTATAATTTTTCTTCTATATAAAATTATTGTATAATAGGTTGAGAATTAAATTATTAATGAATGTAATTTTAGTATCCATGACAGTATGTACAAGTGAAGAATACACTCAGAGGTAAATTAAGGGATTCTCTATAATCACATATTTTCTTTACATTATGGTTTCTATATCATTACCATTATATAATTCACAATTTCTCTTACTAACCCATGCTAAATTCTGATTTTATGATAAAAAATTAACTAGAAAAGTTAATCCTTATTTGATTGGGAAACACATGTTTTTAGTGTTCCCTTTTTCAATTCCTCTAGATAAGAAAGCCTGATTAAAGCAAAACATCCTAATTATATCCCCATTTTCAAGTGCACTACATAATCTCTTTTAATCCGCAATTTTTTCTAAAACTGATATTTTAATAATTAAAAATGATCATTGTTCTTTCATGGTTTTATTAAAACAATTAACCTTTTGTTATTTTTAAATAATATTTAATATTTTCTTTTAAACTATATTAAAGTGTCACATTTCTAAAAATTCAAAAAAAACCATTTTTTATATTTTTTTACATTAGTTAGACATATTTATTATAATATTTTCCTATGTATGTGCATATATGGTTTAATTATATTATTTTATGGACAACATTATGATACTACCTATTATTATTCTTGATTCACCACTTATTCCTTGTGTGTGGTGTACTTATTCTTCACTTTTTATGATAATAATTATTTTAATATTTCATTAAATATAAATATTTATTGTAACATGCATATAATAAGTTTATTTTTAGTAGAATATTTTTACATATGTTTTTTCATTTAATAATGCTATTGAATTAAATTTATGTGTGATGAATGTATTGGACATATAATTATGGGTATGGCTCTGTTATACATAGCCCTCAGTTGCATTGAAATCTATCACAAAACAAAAAAGATGGTGAAAATCCCTTCATAACTGTTTCCAATAAGAATAAGATAGATTTCTACACACAGACTTGTTCTATAGTGTTGGTGTAATGTTTTATATTCCACACACATGATGTCCAAAAATTATTGATTTGTTTCCTTCTATATTCAATCATCACATTCTATGAGATTTACACTCTGAAAAAATCTATGGACACATTTTAAATCTCATTCTATTGATGGAATGCGTTTAATGTTATTTGAAATTACCTAATGAATATTACTTATGGTATTTTTTCAATTATTATTGATTTATTTTTCCCTTATAGATCATTTGACATCACCCATTTATTTATTTGTCTTACCCAAGTTATGGATATTTAATATTAGAATATGAGTTATGGATGCTGTTTATTTTAATTATTTATGATTTTTCTTTAATGACCAATGTAATAATGGAATCTTGTATTCATCATGTTTTTCATGACTACAAAACTGATTGATCCATAGTGATGTGATCTTGTGCATCTACGATGATGTAATAGAATAACCACCGTCTATGGGCTACTTGTTTGGGTGTTGTTGTGGATTTAGTATATCAAGGATATTTTTTTATGAGTTACATTGAATTATTATTTTTTTGAAATCGAGTTTACGAATAAAAACGTGCCTTATGTAATGATGATTTAAATCCCCCTTATTGAATGGATCATGAAGAATATTAGGAATTGAATAATTAGTTACAATAATTTACTACTAAAGTTTTGATTTATCCTAGCTCTTAACTAAGAGGTGATGATAATTATTTTTCAAATATAATGGTTGTTAAATGAGTCTTTTCGTTGTCTGTGTAGAATAATATAACATCAATGTAGTGAATACATATTAGTTCCCAAATGTCATTGAATTTTGTAATCACCTCAATGGAGTATTAGTATTTTTAAAAATTCATTCTTAGGTTTGTTTATAATCAGCTTAATGTGCATGATATTGAAATATCTATGAAAACATTTCTCACTAGGTTTTTCCATTAGTAGTTTGTGGTTATTTTCATTGGGAATATGTATTCTATATCTATATTCAATGATCATACGAGTATATTTTTATTTTATTATTATATAATTTTTTTTATTTTATGGATGATATATTTTTATTTTAAATGGTATGAGGATATTGAAAATAATCTAGGGATTAGTCTAATAAAATTTAATGAAAATATTTTATAAGAATAATTTTGTAAATTTGATTTTTAATTAGGATAGATTTTATTTATTTTAAATATCTTAATAAAAGATTGAATAATTATTGATAAAATGAAAGATAAATTTTTTGATGATTTTCCTTGATGTATAAATGTTATCAGTAGTTTTTTGAAAAAAATATTATAGTTATTTAGACAATTAAACATGTTAACATGGAATAGATTTTGGTTTATCCTGCTAAAGGAATATGATTACTATATTTATGAATTGAAAAGAATATTATGTAATTCTATAAGGTTTTCCATATTTCATTAAATGGTGATGTTATTATCTAAAATGAATAATATTTAAAGGGAGTAGGTTTTGTTTTAATATATAATTATATGGAAATTTTGTATTTGTAACATTAATTAAATACACATGTGAACAACTATCATTCACATTACCATTAAATTGAGGCTATAATATTTTGGATAAAAATTCATTCATAATTTTTATAGAGGATAATATGATATATGTACTAATCATAATATTTTATATTATGTATTCACAAATAAATATTTGAGCATGAGATAGTGGGTTTGGATGGAATTGATAAAATTTTAAAACTACCGAATTAATTATCATATAGGTAATTCAATAAGAGTAACTAATTCTTCGAGTTAATAAGTTAATGATTAATTAAAAATTATAAGTTATAATTGATATCATTTGACTAATGATGTGATTAATGTTTAAATAGAAATTGATCATGCATGAACTCTCTATGATTTGTTTTAGATGTTAGTATAGTAATCATTTTCATATAATAGTTAGAAATCACTGATGGAAGACTGTGAGTTACATGTAAAGGTACAATTGGTTATGAAATGTATGATACCTAAATTAATATTGAAAAAATGTGTTTTGATATTATGAAAAAGTAAATGAGTATCATGTAACCCAAGATGAAGAATTAATTTATGAGTTATGATCATAGTTCTATATTTTCTATTTATCCTGGTAGTATAAAAAATTTCAAACCTTCAAGAAAACTTTTAGAGGGAATGAAAATAATAAAGATGATATTAATTTTACAATGAAACATTTCAATTTTAAATATATGGACAGATAATAAATATTACTTAATTGGATTATTTAGACATTACCAATTCCATATTGGACATAGTAAACTATATCCATCGATTTTATGGTTGGATAACCAAACAAAATATCAAAGTAATACTATAATTTTGTTAATTATTGAAAAATTAACTAAATGTAATCATTTTATTCCCATCCAATATAATATAAATTTGAATATAAATTGTAAATATTTTATTAATTGGATAATAAAAATAATCAGTGCACCTACATCTATTTTACCTAATCATGCTCCCATATTTGACTCTTATATATGGAAGGGACTTCATAAGTCATTGGGTATATAAATTTTTTTTAGTACATCCTTTCATCCTTGATCTGGTAGATAATCGCAGAGAGTGAATTAGAATAATGAGGATATGAATCGATTTTGTTTGTTAGATAATCAGGTAAATTGGGATCAACATTTTAATTTCATTTATTTTTCCTATACTATTATTTTTAATTCATTCATATAGTAGGGTCCTTTACAATGATTTTTTTTAATGTGGTATTAGAATCCATCATGTTGGGATGAAGTAGGTGAAAAATAAATTGTAACTATAATTTATAAGATAAATTTGTTTATATATAATGATTATATAGAATAATATGAGGACGCATTTGGGTAGGATGAAAAGATAATCAAGTAATAGAGTAAATAACATTTCATGAATGGTAGAAGATCATTTATTTTTTAATGTGTATTTAGGTAAAAGTGTAATTCATTTTAAAATAAGTAATGTTAATTCCATCAAACATTTGACTATTTTAATTTCCTAATAATATTTTATCACTTTTTTATGGTGTTTCATTACATTTATCATTATATAAGGTACATGAGGTATGTAATATATCATTATTAATAAAATATGTCTCATAATAATCAAATGATGTGATTCCTAAAGTAGTTCAGTTGTTTGATTGTTATTCTTATATGGAATATCTATAATATATTCAAAACCATAGAGAAAATGTTTTAACAAATAATGAAATATACGATTTCATGGTTTTTTTACTAAACCATATGGTTCATGTTTCAACATGGAAATCCAAAATTGATATAAAGTAAAAATATCCCCACATGTTTAAGTAAGGCATAATATTATAAGGGAAAATTTTCAAATAGGAGGTAACAATTTATCATCACATAAAATGTTATGATAAATATTTTTCATTTATTATTTATAATAATTAAATAGATTTTATTATTATATAATCATTATTAGGATAGTCTGTTATAGTCCCTCAAATTGAAAAACTCTTCATTTCAACTAAATTGTGTTTTCATGAATTGTGTTGTCTTATTTAAACAATTTTTTCAAAATAATATAATATTATATTTAAAAAATAAGTATTAATTTCACAATTCAACATGTCAATATTATCCTAGGATATTTTTTATAGAATATCCTCAAAAAATTTAATTTCTCAACAAATAGTGAAATATATTTATTTTTACTGAAAAACTTTATTAAATTTCGAAGTATTTACTAAGTCACGTTTAACTTCAAAATAATATATAAATTAAATTATGTTATTTTTATTAAAAATATTGCAATATTTGTTATTTTAAACAATATTATATAATAAATTTGTAAAAAAATATTGTAATACATCAAATAGATCTTCTCTATAAACAAGTTTTCATCTTATTTGTGGGATTATATTTAAATTATATTCTTAATTGTTTAAAAATATTATTTCATAAAATGGAATCCATATAGTTAATCAGAATAATTTATATTATATTATAATTCTTAATTAATATTTCACATAATGTGTACTAAATATATAAAAAATTTGTCTCCAAGGTAATAGTTAAAATAGACTTAGTGGGTGTTTATGTAAATCCAGAAGGGTTAACATGGAATAAAAAGTATTATAAATATAAATACTTTTAATATTTAAATCATAAATCATCTAAGATTTATAAATTTCCTATTTTTGATTGATTTTAAATAAGTAAGAAAATAACATATTTTAATATTTTTTTAAAAATTCAGTTGATCCTCTCAAATATTTATAAAATGAAACCCTTTATACTCTCATATGAAGATATAAAAAATAATTTTAGATTGACCAAATTCTTCTAATATATCATATATTTTATCCCTACAAATTAATTTAGACGACTTTATGGTTCAAAAAATCAACCTAGGAAATCATTTTGTATAATCATAAAGTGGTTTTTCGAAGGAGAGGTATAATTCATATCATATCTACTTTATTTAAAAAAATAACTCCTTCAAATATAATAAAATCCATATGACATATTAACTTCAAATTATTAAATATAAATATATGTAATTTTTTTAATTTAATAATCTATATCCATATATTCTTCTATTAAATGGTAAATAAAATGAGCATTCATTTGTACGTTAGAGTACCGCCTCACGAACCGTTGTAATTTTTTCGGCATATCTTCATCTCATAGATTTTAATAATGTTGGATTTAATAAATCAATATTATATTGATTTAATATTTTTCATTATATAAATTTAAAATATCTTGTATTTTCTTACATTTTCATCCAATGAAAATTGATGGTGTCAAATGTGTGTATGTGTGGACAAACACATCCCCAATTAACGTGATTCGTTATTCATCACCACATCACTATGATGGTACATATCAGGTTTTCAATGATGTAATATTATATTTGTGATATAATTATTTTTATAAAATTATAATATTATAATTACATTCATTCTCATATGATAATTGAAATTTAAAATGTTACTCATGATAATGTGCAACCTACAATATTCATGATTATAATATTATTAAATATTCATAACTATCATTCATGGATGGTTTGAAAATTAAAATTAATTTTTAAAACTTATATTTAATAAATTATAATTCTTAACACAATATAATAATGACCACATTGTCCATAGTCAACCTTCTATAGTAATTTTGGATATATGAGTCGAATATCATCAAAAAAAGGCAACGTAGACTTAACTGAGTAAGTAATTAAAGATTTCATTGATGTAGTTAAATAAATGTATTAATGATAAGGTATTAAATATACAAGAGGATATTATGGTTGTAAATAATTAAAAAAATTATTCTATATTATATAAATAAAATATGTTATTAGTTAGACCTGAAGTAAGGGACACATTACCTTAAAAACCACATTTTAAAGGTGTTCATTATGTATTTTATAAATATTATTCTCCCATGGTCATATTATTAAAAAATAGTTATAGTTGTATTTATTTAAAAATAAATGAAATAAATGAAATTTTTTCCAATTTTTTTTTATTTCAATAGTTTCGAAATAATTATTTTATATATTTTATATTTAACATTTTAAAAAAATGGAAGGAAAATTTATTATTTTGACATATATGAAATAATTTTTCTCCCACCATCATACCGATTATTTTATATTTGGAAACAATTATATAATTTTAGGTTTTCTTCATAGAAAATCCCTCCTTCCATTTTCCATGGCGTTTTTAAAAATTATTTTAAATGGAATGGATATTATAATATAACAAAAAATTTATGAGTAAAAACAACATTTTCATGTGTTTAAGGATGAAACTAAAAGATTTATTAGTTCATGGGTATGTTATCATTGTTTTGAATATTTTATGATGATGGGATGAATCAATATAGATCATTAGAATTGGTGAGCCATATATATCCCATGATGATTAGTGAGCCTGATATAGCTCTTCATTACCAGTGAGTTTGATTTATTGTCTTCTTTCATTAGTAAAAGGGATAAGGTAAATTGGTTGTGTTTTTCATAAGACATTATTAGAAATTATTTTGTGTGTGAATACACTTGTTTGAGTGATTTCATTTGAGATAATAAAATGTCTTCCTATGTTATTAACATGAGTTATTTATTCTCTCTATGAGATTCATGTAATCTATATTACTTCACAAGGTATGATTAATAGAATATGTTAAAAGGGATGTTTTTCAACTTATTTAGTTTGACATTTATTTCTTTAAAAATTTATTTTAAGTGTTTTAATGTTTGAGAAGAAACTATTACATGTTTTATTTTCTTCCATAAATAGTAATTATAAAGAACATTATTGAAGTTTTAATGAAAATAAATTGATTTATTTGGTATGAAAATGATTAATTTAAAGTCAAATTTTACCTTGAATATGTCAAATTTTTATGATCACTCATGGAATAAACATTTTATTTATTTTTTTCAATTCCTCCAACAGTGGATTTTTACCCTTACACTTTTTCAAATATTTCTCAAAGTATTTTTAATAATAATTCGGGATAATGATGAATCCAAGATTATAATAATTAATCTTTTTTATGGAAATAAATCATATTATATAATAAATTTTAAATATTTTATATAAAAGGGATACTTAGTGGATGTGAAAAAATTGTGATGTAATATTTGTTTGTTTAACGGTGATGTCATACCTCTTTAAAACTAAAAAACTAATCTATCTAGAAGAATGGAAAAAATTAGTTATTGTATAATGAATCAATATTACTTATTGTTTATATATTGTCCATATATTCATTCACGTGATTATCTGTACATAATAGAAAGTGTCCCATAAAAAATTGTGTTCAATCACTTTTCCCACAAGGATAGGTGATTGATTTAAATCATTAATCCCATAAAATACATATCATGAGATATAATATCTTTCCAAATGTATTGATGGTATACACAATATTTGGTCCACTTGTAGAATAATAAAAAAAATATTTTAGAAAACTGGTCATGAAAACATTCATAAATCAGGAATATTAAATTCAAATTAAGAGAAAGATGTTATACATAAAAATATTTCCACATAAAATACAGATATCCTAATAAATAATGTAGATTATTCATTAAAAAATATCTATAATGGAACATCAAGCTGTGGATAGATTAATAAATATATGAAAATAAAATCTTCTATGATTGTTGTAAAAACAAATTATGAGATAAGAATGAATAAACATTAAATTATTATCACTCTTTAATATATAAAATTTATAAATTAACATTTTTGAAATGTTATGATAAAAAAAAACTAAATTAGTGAATCCCAAAAAATGGGAATATAATTTATAGAAACAAAAGAAAATGATATTGGTAGGAGAATGTATTTGTATTTTTTTTAAATGATTTCATTAAAGAAAATTAAATTTATTTCCTAGTCATTATAAAAAAACATTAATAAATAATAATAGTAGGGTCAGGAAATATAATATACACTATGAAAAATAGACATAGAAGAAAAATATTAATGATAGAATAGAAATGATAAGATTATTTAACTTTATAATAGTAATTATTATTGATGTATAACCTATTTAGAGGTTAAATGGTAGGAAAACATGTAAACCTATAAAATAATTATTTTATAAGAATTAATAGAGGGATGTTTATAGAAAAGAATTAAAATTTAACTATATGTGAATATATAAATTCTTAATGTCTATTTCCTTATTACATTGGAATCAAAACCCTTACATTTACACCTAAAATAAATAAAAACTATGTATTCTCTTGTAAATAGACCATTACCACCATAATAAAGTTTTTCATTCCATTGTACATATTTATTTAATTTTATATATTTGAATAATAATATTTTTTCATATATATTTTAGTTGGTTATAGATTATTTTCATCACTATCTTTTTGTAATGTTGACATTTTTATAACATTTTAGTATGTGAAATGTTGGCCCTAATTGTTTTATAATATGTTGTTCATTTTATGAGTAACAAATGTTGGGGAAGTATAAGTTTTTATTTATTTATTGAGTCCAACATTCATTTGACGGATCAAATGGGTATGTACTCAAAGAATGGAATTTTGGAGGACTATGTTTTAGGTAACATGCTAATAAAAATGAGATACTTTACATAAAATAATATTGATGTTAATATTTCAAATTTGCAGTAGAGTATGGTATTTTGAAAGAGTAGATATGAAATGGATTTTGAAAGATATATATATATATATATATATATATATATATATTTACTGGATACATTCATGAATTGAATCCCTCATTATATAACTTGATTCATTCAGATTGAAGTAATTAGGTGAAATTCATTATAATAGAAGTCAAAAAACATAAATCTTAAATTTTAGAATGGAAAAATTAGAAGGGATTAATTATTGACGAGATATGTATTTTTAATTTTAGTGGTAACAAGTGAGTTTTATCTATATTTGAAAAATAATAATATTTCAACGAAAACATAAGATAATTAGTGGGATAAGCTAGAATCACAGAAGAGTTCACTGAGTTCAGGAATAAAATAATGGAAATAAATAAACCATATTATCAAAAACTGAAGAACAGTATCCAATATTTTTTATCATTATATTAATTACATATATCTATTCCCTGTTAATTTTATAATCATTGGATATTTTTACCTTGTATAAAATCTTAATGGGGTATGTTTTTAACTAAAAAAATAAGATAACTATTATTACCTATTTGGGAATTTTAGATTCAAATTTTGGAATCCATTTAATGATATTAATTTATATTATGTTATTAATTTATCTTTTCAATGAAAACCAAAACCATATAAGAAGGAAAACTAATAAAAAAATTAATTTGGGAATATTTATTATTCTTACTCTTATCTCTTCTCAATTACTAACCAAATGATTAGTAAATTTTATTTAAAGAATCATTAAATTTTATAGAATATTATTTTAAATTACTTCATTTTAATTTAGTAATATAAAATACATAAAAATTAGAAAAAAATTCCTATAAAATTTTATGTTTTTAACATTAAAGGTTATCAATAACATCCCATTATAATTTGTTATTTTTCTGATGACCATTCAATTCTCTAAACCATTATTATTAGAATAGTTTTTATCATTTTAGAATAACATAAAATAATTAATTAACATTAAAAATAATAATTTGTATGAAACAAATCTATATCTATATAATAAAATATTTTAAATAATTATATTCATTTAATTCAATTCCAAAATTATTTGTTACGTGTGAATAGAAATGTTTTTCATTTTTTACTATTTAATATAATTTAAAATTATTAATGGTAATAATGGATGTATTTCAAATGATCATATATAAAAAATTATTATATAAATCATTAAGATTCAAATAACTATATTACCAATAAGATTATTTATAATAATCACATTATATTTAAATATATAGCCAAAAATAACTCTACAAAATCATTAATCATATTTGATAATTTATTAATCGACATATTTTTCCAATTTATAACATGTAATACTACTTATATATAAATAAATGATGGTATGATTTTCATATCATATCGTTATTGTAAAAATATTGAAAATAAATTATTTTTATTCACTCCTTGTATAATTCAATTCTTAATATTACGAACAATGTTTTTTTAGTTATCATTTAATGTAATGAAATTTTTATTTTACTATTATAATTTATTCAAATAAAACATTGGTAATTTATTCGATAATGTGTATATAAAATGCCATCGAAATCAACATTTTTTTTAAAATTAAATAAAAACTATAATAATGGGGTGTTTTACATTACAGATTTGAACAACAACTATTTTATTTGTGTGAGTTGTTAAACAAATAATTATTGAATGCTGAATTAAAAATGGGAAAATATAATTTAATTTTATAAATTATTTTTGAAATTATTAAATAGTTTTCAAATTTAGGTATAAGTCATTAAACATTTTCCAAATGAGAATACATTTTCTTTTATTAAAATATTTGGAATCGAATTTAAATTCACATTATGGGTGAGTTAGTTTTTTTCATGAGGTAAAAACTTATTTCAAATATATATGACATTATTTATTTCAAATAAAATATACCATTGATGTTATTATGTATTTTTTTATAAATTTCATCAATGAAATAAGTACATCTATGATTATATCATATAAACGGAGTTTATATGGTGTTGGTAACTAATTAAATACTCTAAATTAGAGTGGTATGATTGTGATCCTTATTTAAATTTATATACTAAAATATAAAATTCAATAGATCATGTTCCTATTGCTAATATTGATTCCTTTACTACATTATCTCACATTTTGGTTCTTAAAATTATAATTAGATGTAATTTCCCTATAATAAACATCAGTTTTTTATATCCCAGTTAAACATCAATTTAATTAATATGTATTTGAGATTATAAATTTAGAGGAAACCAACAGGATTGTAGGGGTAGTTGTGGGGATTATAATTTACATGAAATTTTTATCGTCCAATGGAGTACCAAGACAAAGAACATAGTTTCCCTTTTTTACTATTGAAATTGAATAGATATTATGAAATCCTATTTTTTAATACAATGTATTTTATTATTGATCAAATTAAGGTATATATTATAAAATCCCAAATGATAATGAATGCCAATGTATTTTGGAAATTAGGTGCATATAACATCAAAATGATAAATAGATAAAACCATGATATTAAATATTATTGTATCATGATCTTATAATTCTATTACTCATTTAAAACATTGTAGGATAACCTGGTGACATACATAAGAATGTGGTGATATATAAATCCATGTAATGGAATATATTAATAATAGACTAATTTATATTTTTACATGATAACCAAAAAACATATCATGTTATAATAAGAGGAGTGAGAAATATAATCTTGAAAAATAATGCATGATATAACGTTATAGCTTAAAGGAATCATGGGAATTTTTAGACAACATTAATCATAAAATCATAAACAGAGGTCCAGGGAAAAAATAAAGGCATAATAACATGGTATAAAAAGTCACATAATGGGTTTTTTACCTCTCTAATCCCATCAATGACATCTTAAGGGAAAAAACCTTACCCAATGCATTAATGTGATATTTAGGTTCATCCATAATTTTCATATCATGTACATGTATACACATTCCACGTTAATGAAACAAAATAAAGATTCATTTCATTAATTTTAATCCCTTTTGTTTAAGTATTTTTGTTTATTAACATGTAATTACCAAAAAAATAATTATTGTTACATCTAGATGAATCATATAGAGTATAAATAAATATTGGTATTAATAATATATATTTTTCGGCATTTATAAATCAAATGATTTTTCCCAGTATATAATGAGGGTACATAATTTTACAGGATAAGGATTACTAATAGTGAAAATGGTATATAAACACTAGGAAATTGTAATTTCTGCAAGAATTATTTTTTAATTATACACCAATATGGAAAATTTTAGAACAATTTTCATAATAAAATGGAGGTTCTGTAATAAATAAGAGAATGAGAGGTTTCTTAACTTTAAATGGTATTTTCCAAAAGCCTGGGAGGAGCATATTAAGAGAATGATGAATACTTTGGAGGGATATATTGAGGTATGGGTAGATTAATGTCATTATAAAATGTATTTTACTTAATATAAATTAGAATTTTTCTGGGTTTATATAAAAAATAGTGGATAGTTTATTACTAATTTCTAAACATAGGTTTTGGATCCTATATGATAAATTAATAAAAACCCAAAACAGTAACATGTTTTTGACTATTTTTTCTATAAAATTATTTGTTTTAATTATATTTCATATTTATTAATTCAAATCATTAAAATAATACAATTGATGATGTGGAATTGATTTATTTTTACATAGGTATAATTTTTAAACATTTACATATAAAATTGGTTTTTGAGGAATCAATAATGGTTTATAAAATTAATAAAAATATATAAAAAAATATATTAATGGTAAAATATATAGTCGATTGTGTATACCCTTTATAGAATATATACATCACATTAAGAAATTATTATTTCATAATACACAATGTATGTTCAAACTATAATTAATATTGAGCAAAAAATTCAACTACCTCTGAAAATTATAAAAACACCACCATTGGATAATTTTGAAATTATTATTTTAGTAATAATATATATTTTATCTCAATATTTTTTTATGTTACATGATTGACATTTTTAATGAAATATTATACATTTTTTAAAAAATACATTGTTGTTTTGAAAATAACATTTTCTTACCTCTTAAAGATTTTTTGGACGTCATAAAATTATATTATTATTTATATATAATAATGAATATTTAATAATTATATTTTATTATAAATTAACTTATTTAAAAAATTAATGATTTCATTATAATAGAATATATTTATTGAAACAATACATTTCCAGAAATACATTTTATGCTTCATTATATGAGAAACTAATTTTCACCAGAAACATTATTTAATCATTTAAATATTAATTTTAAAAAATGGATGAATATAATAATTAATTTATTAAAATAAAATATTAAAATTTAAACTAATAGGGCCTATATATATATCCCCTCATTACTTGAGAGAATTCCATAAGGGTAAGGTGTGTGATGGGGAGTTTTTCATAGGGTGGTTTGATAAAAATGCTTTTGTATTTTATCTCTATGAGCTTGAAATTATAACATAAATGGTTTTTTCAATGATATAGTTACTAAATCTCATATTTTGATTGATCAAGGGAAAAGCACAGTGATCTTATCTCACAAAGAAGCTCTCATAAATTGGATACATATGTACCAATTCTATTGTTCTAGGTATTCACATCTTTAATCTATAATAATTGAAATTTATTATAAAACTTAATATATAATATTAATAATTTAACAATTGAATGGATATATTATTAACATTTACGATAAATATTATAATTTATAAAAATATAAGATATAAAGTTCCACAATATTCAATTTTTTCCATGTTATTTCTATAAATACATTAGTTAATTAGGAATTAATTTATTCCATAGTGAAATGTCATTTATAAAAGTTCTAGTCATTAAAAATATATATAGGATGTTTTTGTGATAAGTTAATTTAGATATAAATCACACTCAAATAATAAATAATATATTTTGTTCATGTTCCCATTAATAGTTTCAATCCATGTGGGATTAAAATCTCTATAAATCTAATTCAATAGCCACATACTAAGGCGATTTTCCTTAGGATTCACATCTTGTGAGATAACTTTCAAAAATTATATGTATTTTTAAATTTTTAAAAACCTATCACTAAACTAAAGATAAAATCTCATAAAAAGTTATAATTAAAATATTTATTTTGTTATGTGTCCTAGTAATTGAGAGAAAATTACTCTTGTATTGATATAAATGTAATTGAATTTTTCTCTAGAAAATATTTCTATGTTATTTTATTTATATATTAGAATATTATTTCAAATACATATAAAAATATAAAATTTATCCTTACTAAAACTCTATTATTTATTGTTCATGGTTTATTATTATGTTACACTTTGATTTGAAATAAATATCCAATTTTATTAAACATAATCAAATTCTTTTTAAATTTATATATAAAGGATCTATATATTGTTTTCACATCCTTTCCTCTTTTAATATTTTACATATTATACCATTATATTAATTTTAAAGATATTTTTTAATTCTTTTAAACTCCATCTTTTATTCCATAAATTTATTATATTTTTTTTTATGATTTTAATTGTAAAAACCAAATAATTGACTACATTAGAGTCACTATATTATATTGTTAAGAGATACTGAGAACAGTTGATTCCACTATATATCCAATGTACCACACAAGAGTTTTTGAAGTTTGGTTGATAACTAAAAAAATGATTTTTAATCTTTTTATTTTTTATTTCAATCACTTTTTGACGCTCATCCATTCACACATTCGACCCAAAATCTGTATCCTATGGCACCTCACACATGTCAATTAAATTTTCTCATGATTTGTGTATAACCATTAACTATATATTTGTCATTATTTAGAAATTTCAATATTATTTGTTATTTTTCTATTAGGGTTTTTTGTCTCAAACCATCCCAGATAATCCCATGTCATGACACCCCAATGATTCCTCTAATAGGATATGGGCTTGTGACTAGAAATGAGTTGACATATCACTATTCTAGGAGGCCTTATCCTAAGTACATTCACACACACACACACACGCACCGTGCCTATACAATGAATAAATATAAAAATTACAGAAAAAACGTTCATTTATACATCAAAATCCCATAACCAGAGTATGAAATAATGTAACGGAATGTAAATATGTCAAATTAAAAGACCATATTAATGATTTAAATAAATCCAAACAAAAATGTAATTGTTGAGTCTGCAGTAAAAAATCCCCATGAGAAAAAACTCATCTTATATACTACAACTAAGCATTGTATGTTCCTAGCCCATCAAGGACACTATTTAATGGATGACTTTAAGCACAAAACATGTCATGTGCCTGAATATTTTAGGTAGGGGTGAGATTAAAAACACCTATCAGGATATAAGAAAAGTAAAATTCATACAAAAATGCAAACACAGTTAGCTCTACACCGATATATTTATACAATCATATAAGAAGAATATCCAAATATAGTAAAAAAATAAAAATAGACAAAACGTTAGTTACAACCATAGTATACCAGCCTTGGATCCCATCATTATGATTCAAAAAAGATATCATCTTGGAGAACACACTCATAATATATATAGTAGTAATGAAGTTCATCCGAGAGGGAGTTCTCTTCGAGACTCACCATAAAAAAATACACCATGGAAATCTGAAAATAATATGATACATAGATGGGAATCACTGGAAAGGAAATGGGGAGATTCAAAAAACTCAATGGTCTTAACCTACAAAGTGAGGATCAACTCATTAATAGAGTTGGTGATGATGATACTAAAACACCATATAAGACATGAATATGAATAGTGGATCTCACCCTAGACCTATTGGAGGGATTAAAATTACTATTTCCAATATTTTACACTAAAGGGACCATATTCATTGGAGTAAGTGATAATTTCATACCAACCCACAATGAAAGGATATAGAAAACATAAAATACTGAAATATTTATAAATAGTAGAAGACTAGGGATATAGGCCATGTATAATTTAGTACATGGAATGCAATAATGGTTGCATGTCATGTCCCTTATCCTCATATCTGACCTTTGTAAATGTCCTATGTCTCAATTTGTTTCCCTCTCCATGTAAATTTGAATGGTGTGTAGGATAACCGTGTAGTATACGTGTGTTCATGTACCTGGATTGAGCCTATGAACAGGTGCCCATGTACTATTACATAACATTGCACGTGTAGCTATTATAGTCGTTATTTTTATGGGGGAATACACTGTTTTGGGATTCCCATGTATCCCACCCTTGATTTTTAGCCTTTAAGGTACACACCGAGCCTCTAAGGAAGGTCACATGCTATGAGATCGGGTCGCACATTAGTTGACCCTTAAATCCTTATAAAAACCCAAGTTGCCACAAAGGGGATCTACACATCATTCATATACATTTTAAACACTGTGTAATGTAGGATTTTCCATATTCCTTAATCTAGGATCTATGCATCTCCTTCACTAATATAGCTTCTGATCCAACCACGAAACAACCAAAAAAAATCATGAATTATTCACTGAAGAAAGAAGACATCAAAGACCAATCACAATCATGGTACTTGAAAATATGATATTTCTCTATTCATGTTTCACATATAAGAACACAAAAATGGGTATATACATTACCCAATTCAGATTCATCTCTATCATAACACGACCATCATGTCCAGCCAATCCAAGATCCATTATTTCTAATCATTATGCCAAAAAACTATTGTGCAAGGATCGATTGATTTGGATATGTCGATCCCTATTCCAAATGAATTACTCCAATGGTGATCAGAGAACCAATGGAGAAAAACACAAGAACAAATGAAATGAATAAACCATGTCCATTGTTCATTTTGAGATATATTCATTTCAATGATAATAACAATGATTATATTAGTAACACAATGTAATTCCTACAAAAACACCATGTAATAAACCAGAAACTAAAAATATGTAGGATCCATTGATCAATACATTTGAAAATTGATCTGTCTTCATCCAAATAATCGCTAATGTATGAATAAAATAACTTAAACAAGTGACCATCATTGATTTTAATTGAGCACTGATGAATGAATAATCTTTGACATATTCATTGGTGATATCCATCGATTTTATCCCACAGTGGATATCCATCATTGATCTAGTCATAATTTTCCAATGGGATCTCCTCAAATGGATCATGTTGATTTCAAAAATTGAAATTATTATGTTGCTAAACCTACTAATTTTCAAAAATATCTTACTTATTGAAGGATGATATATTTTTAAGTTATTAACAATATTAATTACATTATTCATTTTAGGCCCATGAATTCTTTTTTAAAAAATTTCCTATTCTTCCACTGGTTATGTCAAAACTAAGGTTATACACGTGTTCTAAATTCAACACTGCCCCAAATATCAGATTAGGCAACCCATTTGGATGTTATTCCTCTTTTTCAATATATATATATATATATATGTGTAATATTAAATATATTAAAATATATTCCAATATTTAATCTAGGAATATCAGGACATAGAATCTCATTCCATAAATGTTCATAGTCTCAAAAATAATCCATATATTATCCAAAAATAACATTCAAAAAATCTAATACATTACATTCTTCCCACCATGGGGATTTATGTCAAAAAAAATATTGAATAAGGAATACTAATAAAATTTAGGAACTGAACATGAATCTGAGCCCCTTGATCCAATGGTAAATCCTATGAAATCCTTTGAAGTTAGTAGACATGAAATAAAATAATTTCTCTTCCATAGAGGATCCACTCCTACAGATCCTCGATCTCTGTTGGGTAATCAATAATTTTAGCACATATCTTTATGTCCATCTTTCCCTAATCGATAATGTGTGATGGGTCATTCATGTACTACATTTTCTGCGACCTATTGAGGATTTAATTTACTTTGTAAAACTATAGAGATTGAGCTAAGAGGTTTTCCACTTCACCAACAGTACAAAATATCTGGGAATAATCAACAAACCACGAAGAAATATTTCCACAGTGGACAAATTAGGATAACACAAATCCATGATAAAATTATAAGAACACATTGTACAATTACTTGAACTCAACATTCTTCTTTTTTTCTTGTTGAATACATCTTCTAAAATATTTATGCATTCGTTATCCACTCTAGTAATATATTCACCATCTTAGTAGTAGTACACATCAACTAAAGAACAATGAATGTTAACACTCCAAGGTCACCTTAGTGAAATGGATACCTAAAACGTCTCACATATAAATCCAGAAATGGTACCATAATGGTAGTTTAATGTTAAATGTAATTTTATGAAAACTACATCATTGGTAAATTTTCCCCCAATCTATGTCCACTGACCAGCATGAAATCTCACAACATGTCCTCTAGAACATAAATCTTCTTCTAAGTTTGGCGCTTAGTTTGGGGGGGGGGGAAATATTCTCAATCATATCTAAGTCCCTTATACCTCCAAGGGGAGCCTATGAGCGGTGGGTTTCTGTATCTCAAGGCGTCTAGGGTTTCCTTCCGCAGTCACCTCCTCCCCTCCTCTGGCTTGCTCGAGTCACATAGGTGTATTCCTCTGGAGTTCGTCGTGACTCGCCTTTGGCTCAGGTGCGGTTTTGCTTCGTCGGTTCTGTTGTGGCATATCTAGAGCGTCTGGATCTCAGCTCGGTGGGGTTGGAGTGGCTCAACGACGGCTCCGGCGTTCTCTAGAGTGGCTCGTCATCGGCTCCGTAGTGGCTTGGGGGAGGGGAGGATCTCGTCTCGGAGGCGGTGATTCGTTGACAGCTTCGACGTGGTCCTGTTGCAGATCGGGATGGCTCTGACTCTCTCGACTTGGCAACGGAAAGATCTATCGATGGTCCGATGGTCTTTTCTAGGCTCGGTGATGGCATGTTCGGCATGCTCCAGCGTTTTGGTCTCGGCGTCGGCTCCCGGTGGTTGTCTGGCTTCGGTCTGGCGAGGATGGGAATCCTTTTTCTGGTGGCAAGGCTTCAGATTTATTGGGGCTGAGCTTTGGATTATGGATTCAAGTTCGGATCTTGGTGGTCTACAGGTTCTGCGCGTGTTCTGGTTGACCTCGACATCTGCTGTGAAGCCTCTCGGAGGGGGAGGTCTGCTCATGTTCGAGGTCGGAAGCAGTGGGTTCACTTCGGCGAAGGCTGGTAGGAAGGCGAAAGTTTCAGATCTGTTTTAGATCTGGTTTCATACCGGATCTGGTTGGACAGCGGCAGTTCGAATGGTGAACTTCGGTCTCACGACGACACGGTGTCGGAGCCGTGATGGGATTCAGCGGCGGTTGGTGGCTCCGTTCTGGTCACTGGTTTTGCCTTCGGGTTTTGTTTTTCCTCTTTTGGTTCCATTGGTCACTTGTCATTGGCTTTCCCATTGGGCTCTTATGTTTTGGGTGGTGTCTCTGATTGGGCTTTCTCCCACTGGGCCTGCAGGCTTGTTATGGGATTTACCTTACCCATTCCAAAAGGTTTTACTGCCCTTTTTCTTTTCTTTTAATAAAGGGGCTTGACCCCAAACCTTTCTTCGCCCTTATACCTGCAACAATCACATCCATAACAGGGATGTGATATAGGTACTATGGTAGAAAACAATCGACGGTGGATCTTCATAGTGTCAATCTATCTTATGAACATAGAGGCTTTCTAATCATAGCACTGAACTATTCACTCTGATAGTTAGGAAGTGGGCTGACATGGTGAGTCATTATACACTCACCAAGATTTAATTATGTACCCTGAACATTCGGTGTAAATAGATCATGAATTATAGGGATCTATCACCCCACATCCACTCTCTCACCTAAAGGGATTGATCTAGACTCACTGGAACATTATTCACAGCCTTCACTTAAAGAAAATTAAGGCATCAAGAAAAAAACTACACAAAAACCTTCATTATCCTTGGCCACATTAATTGATGTCATCGGCCCTATTAAATCTTTTCCAAACCTTGACGTACTAACAAAGGAGACATATGAAACACTATAATAACATCCTCCCACAATGTCACTATTACCATCATGAATCATTTGAAAATATTGACATTCTCCCCACCTTTAAAAAATACATCAACAACATACCCCATGGATATATGAGTATGTAGGGTCTCACAGTCTGTATACACTATATATGACTCACTATATTATTATAATAGAGGAGTGGAGAAAACAATTAAATGGATGTACACTTCTCTATATCCATCATCAATGTATATCAATAATGAGGACAATAGCTCTAATGCCTCATTCAATAACAATGATCAATATCTCCCACTCAAGAACATCTTCTAGAATGTCCCCTTTCCCCAATGTATAGACCATTTCGAGTACCTAATCCAAGAAGAACATTTTCCATCACCCCTATATTATGTTAATATCCATTTAAGAGAAGATATATTTGATATTCATGTGATTGGAGTTGATGATAAACCACTCACCCACCAAGATGTGTTCTTGTAGATTTACTGTGAATAATACCATTGATAACTAAATACACTCAGTCAAATAATAATACTAATGTGGTATTAATTTATTTGAACTATAGGCAATCCTCGCATTCCTCTAAATTTGGGAAATACCATTGTTTGTTTCTAATGCATCACCGAACACAATGTACTCAATGCCCTCTTATGGTAATCTCAAGATGGGTGTTCTTGTCAAACTCTACCTCAACTAAAGAAAATAATTTTGGGACCTATCTCTCCAAAGAATAGTCTTCCCATTTTGGTCAATGCTATGATAGGTTTTAATATCATAGTGAAATAAGGTAAAAATTCCCAGCAATAGATAGAAAACACATGGAAGCTCGACACATTTGTTTTGAGATTGGTTGGCCCCAAGATTGCACTTCCTCCGCCATATCATTTTTTGTTTCCACTCAATATTCAAACATAACATCTCATATAAATCGGAATACCCTAGCCCATAAATGGATCTTCATGATCATCCTATAATGTTGGTCCTCACAATGTACATCTTGAACTATCCTAATGTTTTTTCATGATCTTACTTATATTTTGTGTGCAAAAGAATATCATCAAGGAAGACTAACATGGAAAGGTCTTTGAAAGGATGAAAGATCCAATTCATGTGGCCAATGAATATTATTTGGGGAATTATTCATTCCACAGAGAATCACAAATTACTCATTGTGACCATAATGACATCTTATTTTCACCTTTTTTATATCCTCCTTCTATACATGAAGCTGGTGATACCCGAAATTGAGATCAACAATCAAGAAACATGTTCCCCCTCAACTAATTAAAGAGTTCATCATTCCTTATTTATTGATTCATATTCTTAATAATTACTTATTTCAGGATCTGAGAGTCCTCAAATAACCAAAATCTACCATTTCCCATCATATAAAAAATTGATGTTTCCAAATTTGAAACACAATGTCTACTCTATAATTTACACTACATGTAGTCCAAATGAATCATCAACTCATAAAGCTATGTGTGACCAATCCTATATGTAGTAGTAGATATAGGTTTTGTCCCGGGGTTTATGTCAATATAGAAGATTATCTCTCAGTGGAGAGGTAAAACTGGAACATCTTCAGGGAAGTTGTTCTCATAATCATCCACCATGGTAGGAAATTGGGGACACACAACATCCACTACACCAAGGGTTAAGATATCAAACTAAATATTGTTCAGATGCACACATCTATGAACATTTTAATCATATCTTGTGTAGTATTCCTTTTCTCTAAAAAAATAAAAAAGTTATTGAATCACTGTGGAAACCTAATATCATTCTTGTAAAATTGTCAATTCATTCATGAATAACAGTTAACTAGTCTATAAAAACATGTCCTCAAAATGAATTTACACTAATACCATGATATTTAAATAGAAACACTCAAATATAATATTTAGGTCACACTATCGGAACAAGTGCATGATAACTAGTTCTTATCTACAAGAATCCACCAAGAATAAGTGTTATTGAATGGATTAACCAAAATCATTATATCTCATACAAGGTATGTGGGATGAATGTAATGACTAGATCCAATTCCTATTAGTGTTACAACAAAGGAAGAGATGACATAGATCATTATATATTTCATTCATGGGGCGATTGGGTCATATTCATCATCAACATATAGCTATCCCATCCCCTATCCTCCAAATCATTGTGCAAGGTCTAGACCACATGGGGGTGGGGGATATAATAATTCAATGTTTCAAACACCATATGATCCATTCCCATATCCTCTTCTATAGACACAACCCAACGAACCTATCTTCTCATGCCACTACCTCTACCCCGACATATCATCTATGGTATCTATGTTAGTAATATGGTGGGTTATAAAATAACATGCATGAGTTCGTAGATCATCAAATGTGTAGAACCACATTTCTCTAGGATAACTAGACCCACCGTATCAGCCATGAATCACATAACCTATATCCTAGGACCTCATCCAGAAATGTCTCGTGCGTCTAGGTTGCTGAGATAGTTTTCAACTCCCTACATCTAATGTATCCTCTCATAATTTCTTTCTTCCAAAAACAACTAGTTTTATCGAATCAACAAGGAAACACTCTTCTACTAAAGAACACTCTAATAGCACATCATTGATAGGAATTAATATAGGGATTAAAATGGATCATATGTATCGATGATGAACAAACATTCATGTATGGTCTATGGATAAATAGTCAATGACCATATCCATCGATTACCTAAATAGGTTGGTAAACCTATATTAATAATCATCTATTTCATTAATTCCTTACTAAAGAAGCATAATCTCCATGATACAATCATTGTTCAATGTAGCGTGCTAGAACTCCTACATGAAAAGATTACAAAACCATCTTCATGAATGAATCACTTCATCATAAGACTAGGTCACCAATCCACACCATTTACCAACTATGATTTGAAGAACATTCACCGCCAGGACCTCCATCTGATCTGTTGGTGTCCTAATGCGATTGAAAACTCTTGTCACCACCAGAATTTTGTCATCATCCACATATGGACCTTCTACCCATAGAATCCTAATGGTTATCTATCTGTGATACTCATTATTCATGCTCAGCATGTACACCTCATCCTTTGGTACTACGGGATCCACATACTACTCTACGTGTGGTGGTATAGATCGAGATGAACGTGGATATAAAACCTTGAGACCTAGTCTCAAAATCACAACATCATCGACATAGGGATCATAATTTTGGACATGATAAATCCTAGATGGAATACATAACTAATTCATCATGAAAGAAAAATATTTTTACCATATTCAATTAGTACAACAAGAGATATGACTAAAGAAATAAATGTATATGAAAACCCATTCTTATATGATTCATGTACTATTGTTTTCCTTGAAAATTTTATCATGTTCTAAGATGGAAATTAGGTGAACAGATTCATGTTATATGTAATTTTCAACCACAACACTAACCCTTGAGTCCCTACCCTGAAATCCATTAATGAAACACTAAATGTATTTTCCCCAAACCAAAATCACTGACTCAAGTCCTATATTTGAAATGATTGCTCTGATATGACTTTTTCAGGATGCTTCCTAGCAGGTCTTGTGTTGAAACTCCCAAATGACACCTATAATTGGCCCTAAGCTGGCATCTTGCATAGATTTGGAATATATCTAGCATTAGAGTGTTAGATTAAGTAACTATAAATAATTCACATCTCTATGTTTATACAATTACGAAATATACAATCCACTGAACAGCCATGAATTCTTACATATAAATCAAACAACTAGAGTATGGATAGAAGTAAAAGAATGTAAAAATAGACAAATTCAATCCCAATAATATCCTTAAAACACATTTCAAACCAAAATGTAAGAATTTGGAATGTAGTAAAAAATCCATATTAACACAACCCGATATTTTCGGTCTCACTATGGACCATATATTCATGGACCTTCAAGGAATCTGTCAAAAGACTAATCATCTTCACAATAGATGACACTAATTGAAAAAACATGTGACAAGTATAGTATAAAAAATATAACAATAATCATTAGGAAACCTTGAAATAAAAATGTTACATCAATGTAAATATAGTTATGTCTAAAAAAGTATATTTTTACAAAGAAATAAAAAATAATACCCATATATACTAAAAAAATACACATAGTCAAAATGAAATTCACAACCATAGTATACCATCCTAGGATTCAGCTTGACAATTCCAAAAAAAATCATCTTGAAAAAGACACTCAGGAACCTGATAGGAATCACATAATCTATCGAACAAGTATTTCTCATTAGGTCTTTTCATGAGAATGTAAACTCTAATTGTCTGAAAATAGTATGATACATAGATGAGGATCACTACAATGGCCATTAGGATACATCAATAACTCAGTATGGATTAACCTACTAAGTAGAGGATGAACTCCTATATCATTTTCGATTTGAATAAATTAAGAAGGCCACTTAGTGCATAATGTTTAATAGAGGATCTCCCTATAGGCCTCTCAATGTGTATATAACAACTCTATCAATGATGTTTCTATGAAGGGTTTTTAGTACGATGTCTAGGAGACAATTCTATACCAATAATCATGTAAAGGATAAGGGTAACACACCATAATGAATATTTTACTTGATGAAGGAGAAAATGGCTCTAATCCATGTATTGAAAAGTACACTACATGTAGTAGAGGTCACACACCATGTCCCTTGAACATGGGTATTTCCAATTTAAAAGAACAAATTCTCAAGTCGTTTCCATGATCGTATAGATGAACATGATGTGTAGGTTAACCATGTAGTCTACCCATGTACCAGTGCATGACATAATCCTATCTTTAGGTGCTTGTGTAATAGTACATTGTTTCACCCATTCACCTAGTCCATGTGTCAATGTGGGGGAGTAAATGGTTATTTTTATTCCCATGTAGTCAACCCCATTTTTGTGTACCACTGAGGTACACATGGAATATTTATAAAGTGGTCATGTGTTGGGTGATCATTAACTCATACCTGAAACAAAATCCATCACAAATGGGAACCCATATGGTGTGTAGACCTAGTTTACAAGACATGTTACACAAGATTTTCTAGAATCCTGGATCTATGATCCCCGTGTCTCCTCTAATTATCCATCCTCCTATCAAGACATGGTTCCCCCAAAAAACCTTGAATCAGGCCCTAATGAACATAACTGTCACTGATAAAACAATATCATGCATTTGATCCTCAAAAATTGGATTATTCATAATTTTATTGTTTGGTGTTGATGAATATGAAAGTTTGGTTTCGATGTTGTCTTTTTCGATGTTATTTCTATTGCCGCACAACCAACTTGATGGGATGCAATAATTATTTGATCAGAATATAGTGAACCCTAATCCAAATGAAGAATACATGTGATTATCCAAGAACACAGGGAGAAAAGAACAATAAAAATTATAGGAAAAAAATATTAAAATAAGTTCGTATCGATGTCAATATGATTCCTTGAGAATAACAATAAATAAAACAATAACTCAATGTAATTCACCTCAAAATCACCCCATAATATACTCAAGCCAAAAATACACACAATCCATGGATTAATCTATTGGTAGACTGATATGTGTTCATCTTAGGAATGAAAAATGAGGAAGGAAAAAAATTCAACCACTACCCAACCTTGATTCCGATTGATGGCTGACGGAGAACGAAGTTTCATGGCATTATTTTTGGAAATCCTTCTAATTTTCCTACAATGGTTTTCAATATCCTATGACACCGTAATATCTCAATGGGGGCTCCACTAATGGATCTGATGTCACTCATAAATTAATAGGGTTATGTATCTATCATCATGAATTATTCATAATCATGTATTTAAATGGGGATGTTATGTCAAAATGTAATTAAAATCATTTATTTAATTATCATATTTATTTTATGCATGCAATGAATTTTTTCACAATCACCTTAGGTCAACCAAGGTTATGTTGTACCTAGAGTAAATATTACATTATAAACTCATTGGATTCATCATATATTTGATCTGAGAACCCTTTTAGATTGAATCCCACTTTTTCTAGAAAACATCACATGAGTGTTATTTAAAATATTTAATATATTTGAAACATTTATTAGGGATGCATAAGACATCATAATCTTGAGATATATTAGCATATAGTCTCCAATTTAATCCATATAATATATGAAATTAAATATTGATGACCAGTTACAATACATAATATATTATATTCCTCTCTAAAAACCCTATTAAGTCTATTATTCAGAACTATATTTACCAAACACCATTTTTGTTGGTTATTTTATAATGAGACAAAAAAATCCTGAAATGTTTCTGCATAGTTTATTGAATCATATGAGTCTTAATTTATTATCATTGATGATAATTGGTGGATGAATAAAAAAACTATAGTTGGTTTTATATTCTAGATTACATAGGTTGAAATAATTTTCCTTCACCTATGGAATATCATTTCAATTTATGGAATGAACAAATTAGTGAACCACCATCCATAGTTGAAATTTTTATCATTTATGTTCTATAATTCATATAAAATTTAATATTCAATATTTAAAACTAAATAATAAATTTTTTTCAATGAATTTCCTATTAAATTTAATTTGTTCAACCTAATTGTGATAAAAGAATATACCACATAAAGGATATTAATGTGAATTATATAAGGATTGTATAAAAGACCAACAAATCAATATTCTGCATCAACCCTAAATTCCCTCTAAAAAATCAAATTAGTTTAAAATAAATGAAAAAAATGTCTCCTATGAAATTAATTTCATTGATATAATTAACCAAAGATGAGTTTCAACCCAACATTGTGACCTTGATTTTTTTAATTATAATATTATCTATGACTTATACTTCACCGCTAGATATTTTCATTTCATCCAAATTTATATCATATTACAATTGATTCATTACACAGAATCTCATTTAATTTGATATAAGATACTTCATTTTGGTCTCCTCCTTAACTAAATCTTCATTTGTTATTATTATCCAAAAAAATCATTTTTATATATGAGAGAAGACAAAATAATAAATAATATAAAATACACATATTAGGAAAATATTTATTTATGGTAATCTATTGATACAAGAGTGGGTTTATGATCAATAATCTGTGTCGAGATACTACACCATATAGACTCATTATGAATTACATAATGAGTAAATCCATTCTATTATGGATGGAAGTTTTAAATTTTATTCTAAATATTATTATCATGAATAAGTAGAAGAAAAATATAGAGAAAATAATTATGTTCATGAATAATATAATAGATATAGTGATTAAAAGGATTATGATTATATTAATAAATGTAGGGAAATAAATTAGGATACTACTTGACAGGTTAAAGATGCATGTTAATATCCCATGAATTATGGATAACCCCTTATGTGGTCTTAATTCAAGGATGATATATGAATAATTATATAAAATTTGTAGTATTTAAATAATTGATTCACACACATTATTAAATTTCAGTGAATTGTTTTTCATCCATATGAATAGAAAATAAAATAAATCATGATATCATTTCCATTCATATTAATGAACCATCTAAATTATTATTATTAACTCCTTGAAACAAGATATCACACATTGTCTCTCCTACCCTTCCTAGATCCCCAAAATGTTCATGAATTTTTATTTTTGAAGATATGTTTTATAAAAAGTATTTATATTTATTAATCCATATCATGGAAACATAGAAATTTATTAAAAAAATTATAAATATATTATTCAATAATTTTTTAATATTATATTTCTATTGATTTATTTATAGAATTTTTTTAATATATTTAATTATTTCTGATAATCAAAATTGGAGGGAAAATGTTTTATTATGGAATATTTTCATTAGTCAGATAACAAATGCTTTCCAATAATAGATTAGTTAATTATTTTTTCTCTCACAAGTGAAATAAATCTGGATATGATTATTCATTTGTTTTTTATAATTTATATTTAAATAAATTTTAAAATTAATTTTTGGGACATATTCAATTTTTATAATATGTTACATTGTCTATATTTTTAAAGCCTTGGTTCTTTTTCATGAATTTCACGTGATTTAACATAATGATTAATGAAATTATAATATTAAAAATGGGTGTTGTAGTTGTTTGTGGATATTTTATATACTATTGTATTTTTCTTATTATAATATATTATTCATGTTACGTACAGTTTCTCATATATTTATAGATAATATAAACTCAATAAATTTTTATTATAATTTGATGAAAAAAATAATTTGGTGAAAATATAACTATAATATAATAGGTTATAAATAAAAATTTTACTACCATGATTTGATGAAATTAATATAACAATCTTAGATCCAACAAATGTATTCATTATTTAATGGATCTAATGGTCTTGAAGTACAATGTTTAGATATATATATATATTAATGAACCAAATTTATGTATTAAAAAAGTAAAAAATATTGGCTATTTTTAAATTTACAAATTATAATTATTTTAATCATCATTATTCACATTATATTTTCAGTCCATTCTCTCTTATTCCATAATATTTTAATTCACTTCACTTTGGAAGATACTAGATTGTCCTTTATGAGGATTGTTTTAGAATTATTCACCATCATTTATTAACATTTCTTGGGGGATCTCTACATATAAAATAATGCACATGGTTTTCTTTCTATAACCTCTTAATAAAAGTTCTAATTATTAATTAATGTGAATTTTCAACATATAAATCACATTGATTAAATGAAACAATATTATATCTAGGAGAGTTGAAATTGAATGTCCTGAAAAAAAAATCCATCCAAATATCTTTAACCAATTCATCTCAATTTTTCCCTTATATACTCTACTTTATTTTTTAATTTCTAATTTATTAAAAATAAATTTATAGGTTCAAAATTTATAATGGGAATTAATCCATACATTCAATCCATATAGAACCAATAATATTAAAATTTTAATTCACAAAGTCTCTATAAAACATTTTAGTGTCATGTTATATTTCACTTAATAACTTCACTCCAATTGGACCATAATAATCTATTGGATTTTTATTAGTGATTTTGATTATTATAATTATATCATTGGGTTGATGGAATTTTTTGAACAATGCTTCACTATCAAAACTTCTCTCTTATATACTTATTTTTTCATTTCTACATCATATTTTTTAAAAATGGTTGTTTAGATATAATCAGATAATTTAAATGTTTTCGGTAAAATTATTGATGATGAGATGTGTTTTTTGTTGTTAAAGGGTTTCTTTCAAGTTCATTGAAATTTAATCTTATTTTTTTTTAATTTTAGAGTACTTATTGTGCATTTATCATTTAAAGTATTTGATTTAAACATTATCTTTTATATTTCAATGTTAAATATTGAATTTCAATTTATTGTTTTTATTGCGAAAATATGAAATATAATGTAATTAAGATGAAAATTAGAATGAAATGTCAATTTTTTGTGACACATACAAGTTTAAAATGGTTTATTGTTATTGATGAACTTTTTATTTAAGGTTTTTATGCTAAGCATGTTCTAATGATTACATATTACTTATTATGTACGAAAATAAATTATACATTTAATTGTTGATTTAATTAATATAACTATATAAATATATTGGAGATTGAATTTTTATTATGAAATTTTATTGAGTATGTAACACCCCAAGCTTCTACGGTACACTTCTCTTTGAATAATGCAATAGCGTGTGTTGTACGCAACATCGAGTTCTAACACACCACAACCGATCAAACTAGCCGTTATGAATAGTAATACCTACTTTTTAAAATTTTAGAAATTTTATCTCACAAAATGGACTTCATTTTTGGATTCGTAGTATCGAATTTTTCCTATGGTGAAATTTTGGTACTTTTCAGATTACTTTAATATTTTTGATGAATAGTGAAAATTACTAAATTTTAATAAAAAACAACTTTTTTAATCAAAATAATTAATAGAAATAAATTATGAATTTGAGTGGTTTTAAATTATATTTAGAATATATTTTTACCTTTTAATACAATGTTGGTCATTGGACATAATTTCACAATTAAACCGAACATAAACCATATCAATCTTTTGATAATTATTATATCTTAAAAACACACTTTTTCTTTTGACAGCATGAATTAATTTAAAATTAATTTCTGCCACTTCTGTGATTTGAATTTAGAAAAATGGATTCCATATTTGGAATCATGATGTTCAAATTGTCTAAATAGGTAACTTTTATTTTTATACTTTTGGAATAATTACTTCGGTAAATATTTTATTTACCATGGTTAAAGGTTAAATTCGGTAAATAAGTGTTAAAACATAATATTATAATAATAACAAATTACCATAAAACGTTTCATAACCTTATTGATTGATAAATTGACGACCATGGGCATCATTGGGTCGTTTTTGGGACCCAATGGTACCACTTGTAAGTGATATGGACACTTTTTTTAATTAAGTTAAAATGAATACAAAAATGACACAAGCATATATCTTTTTGAAAAACATTTTTTACATATGGTTATATATGTTTTATTTTCGACTATAAATATTTATTACAATTCTAAAACGATTTCTTACATAATGGTATTTTATTATTAATTTTTAGACATTAAATAAATTAATTTATTTACGACACAATGGTGAGGCATTAATTACCATAATAGTGAAACATTAAAATGATTGATATTCTAGATACCCAAATAAATATAATTTGAGACTATTTATGAATTAAACTAATTTTCTAGGTTAAGATTACATGTATAAATTATTTAATTAACTTTTTTCGAAGTAATTATTCTGTTATGATTTTTACAAAAAACAATTATTGAATAGTGTCAAAATTGACATAAAAGGGTTTTTAAAACAAATGTTATATTATTAATTGATATTAAATTCATAAAAATCTAATGTTCTGCCAAGATACTTATATCATTATAGTTGTATGATTAATGGACCACTTGGGAGTCTCTTGGATGTATATAGTAAGTTTATTAACCATATAATATAAAATTACAAAGAGACATTGTAAAAGTGAAACTAATTAACTAAGAGTTAATATGTAGTCATAAGGTTAATATAGTAACCCAAACCTGTCTAAATTCTATTGGTTGAGTGGTTTTTTGAACCATACCCACCTTAACCTATAAATAATCAACTTTTAAGCCATTATAAACCGAATATAAATTTATTATAAAATAATATTTCTAGCTTTTCCAAAGGTGCCCCTCACCCCTCTTATAAAAGGGTACTCCCCTTCTCATTAATTCACACCTTATAAACCTTTTGTCTCGGCCTAAATATACACAAATACTCTTTAAACTTACCTCAATTCATCCTAGAGGCCTTCCTATAGTAATAATGCCAGCCTAAGAGCCCTTTTGATCAAATCAAAAAGAAGAACCCGAATAAGAGGTAATGATTTCACCACCCCTTTCCATGTTCCTTTCTTCTTCTACTTCTTCCTTCTTTTTTATTACCATTATAAAATAATAACTCTAGTATATTATATATAATTCGATGTTATTATAAATATTTAACAACCATATTCATTATTCTATCCATCCTTTGAATAACATGTCACCATACGTGCGTATGTACGGCTTACCGTCTCCACGTCGTGGTGTAATTGTTATTCAATAAATTATTATTTATATGGTTATAATAATGATGTGTAACTCATTTAAATAATAAATATAACATGATAATGATTCTTTATATATGATATACCATCCAATTATATATTATTTTAATATCAAAATAATTATATTGTCTCTTTTGCGTTTGTACGGACTACTGTCTCCATGAACATGATAAGATTCATTCTCCATCGTATCCATTCAAGTATAATTCTCATTTGATGATTAATAATAGAATATAAGGACTTGATATCATTCTGGATATGATTAAGATACAACCTATCCATGACAAACACAGCATACGTAATAAAACATATAAAATAAAACGAGTAAGTTAACACCGTAAACAACGATAATACTAAGTTATTATTAACAAATCAATGTTAAAAGATCATATATGATATAATATTAATATATATGATTCTTGAATATTTTAATAACAATTATTTCACCATTATACAAGAGTTTAACCTACCCCAACCAAGGAAAAGTACTAGGTAAGGGTTTATTTCGCAATCTCTTCATTATCCGAGGTTGTTTATACGTAATAATCTACTGGGATCTCTTTATCATCCACATCCATGTTTCTTAAATATGTATTTCAAAAAAAATTTACTATCTACAAGAGTATGGGTTAAAGTCATTTATACCCTTATTTCACTTTTTAGAAGAGTTTTATAAAGGAATCTTTCTGTCGTTTTCCAAAAAAGGTGCTTTTTAACCTTTTCGATAGAATTAAGGTAAGAATGTTTTTTTAACTTATATGGTGGGTGCGGCTATTTTCCGTCGTTATAAAATCTTCAAAGCTTCCCTTACAAGATTATAAGAATAATTTCAAAGAAAATGTTTTATTTTATAAATATATGACTCTTAAATGATTTCAAAATAGAAAGATATATTTCTCTAAAAAGAGTTTTGATTTCATCTATATCAATATCCATTGATGGATTTTACGCTTATTTGAAGTTGATTTTTAATGATACAAAAATTTTTTATTGTGTTGAAGGTTTTGTGATATGTTTGAATGTGGATGTGGTATATTTAAACCATTCATAGTTTATTGATGAAGTATTTACATTTCGTATACTATTTTTAATACGAATGTTTATGTTTTGATTAAATCTTTTCATATGGGAATGCATTGGACTTAATATGTGATGGGTGGAGCCCTCAATAGCTCCTCGATCCATCAGTAGGTCTCATGAGACAAAATAGTGTCTTGGCACAAGGCCTTGGAAAAATCTTATTTGTAGTCTTGGCACGAGGCCTTGGCTATGTGGTTATGATAGTCTGGAATTATGCATTCCATCATTATGAAAGTGGTTATTGATATTGCAAGTGATTATTAGATTAGTAGAATAACTATTTGAATAAGTAAATGGCATTATTTAATTTTTTTCATGCTATGTTAATGTTCATGTTTAAAAGGATTTTGTTTTTCTTATACATTTCCTTAAATGTTTATTCTTATTTATGAATGTTTCCGCTGTATTGTTATCCTTACTGGGAATTTGAGCTCACCCCTTTCAATGTTTTATTTTTCCCAGGATGTGAAGAAGTAATTAATGAATGAACTGCATGGATAGTATGTGGGGATATGTGTGTGGACTATGAAGAAAAGATGTTGTTGTAGTTTTCATTATTATGATGTAATTTAAGACTTATTAATATATCTATTTTTTCCAAGGCTACTAAACCAATCAGTATTTCGAGATTTGATCATTCTTGTGATCATGCCAATGTTATGTAATAATGCACTGACTCTGGGTAACTTGGGTCAGGGTGTTACAGTTGGTATCAGAGAAAGTTTAGTACAAACCTTGGAAGCTAGATTTAGATAAACACTGATTGGAGCACATAGACCTAAGATGGACATTGAGGATTAGTATAGAAGAACTTTCTAGAATATTGGTATTGTAGTGATTTTTTGAGTTTTCCGAGAAATACATCCATGTCTGGATACGATCAGGTAGAGGCGGCTCTGGCACAAATGTACCTAGGGGTAAAATTTGAAAACACCACTTTGAGCTAGACACGAATGGGAACTGGTGCATGACAATGGGCATTGCTTCACTCTTGGTTACGACACTCCAGAGGGATATTCTTAGGATAAACCTGATTTTCTTTACAAATCATTATGAAGTGTTTATGAGTATATACTTCCTCAAAGAAAACATTTTTATGGTCATGGATTATATCCATAAATAGTTAAATTTATGTTAAGTGTTTTATAAGTATGTAATTATGTATTTTGATTCATTAACAGATCTAGTTTATTCCATTGTTTAGAAATGGCGCCCAGTGGAAGAAATGGAAACTGTATCAATGCATGCACTCCATTTAGGGATTTCCCTCCAACTCATTAGAATTATAGTGGAGCTGGTGATGCAACTGGTGCTGATCAACTAATCACCATACTGGGGAAACTCACTCCGGTTATGAATAATAACCTTACTCGTATGGAGCACCCTGATCTGCAGCGTGGAGGAATAATGTTAGATTGATTCATGAGGCAACAACCACCAATGTTCAATGGGAGTACAAATCCCTTAGTAGCTGAGCAATGGATAAATTCCCTAGAAAAATATTTCAGTCTTTGGGGAGTAGTGAAAGGGAAAAAGTTATCATGGCAGTTTACTGACTCACTGGAGATGCTAATCAATGGTGGTCATTGATTCATAACACGAAGGAAGATGATGAAGTATCAAATATGAAATGAAGGGAGTTCAAAGATCTGTTTTTAGAAAAATACATTCCTCGTGACCGTCGAGCAGATATGGAAAGGAAATTTCAGAGTCTGGGACAAAAGGAGGATGAGAATGTCGCAAAGAATGAGGCTAACTTTACAAGGATAGCATGGTATGCTGGAAATTATATACATAACCCACGAAGTAAGATTGATCATTTCATTGATGGGTTAAAACCATTTCTCTATCGATCATTAGTCTCACAATCCTTCTCGTCATACGAAGACATTGGCTCTTGTTCTATCAATATAGAAAAGGAATTCTCTATGTCTTATGACATTAAAGCGAAGAAAGAGAATTAGATATCTGCTAATCAATCTAGGATTGGAAATAAGGGAAATAAGGTAATGTTTTAATATACATGCTGTGGTAAATGCGGGAAGAAACACCCTGGTACATGCTTGAAGGGAATGGTTGTCTGTTACAAGTGTGGTGAAAAAGGCCACCAAGCTCGTGATTGCAAAGGGAAGAAAGAAGATACCAATGTTCAGTGGTACAATTGCAGGGAGATGGAACATTATGCAAATGAATGCCCTAATAGTCAGGAGAACTTACCTCAGAAAAGGCCAAGGGGTCAAGGCCAAGCTTTTTATATCACTACTGCTGAGGTAGAAGCTCCAAAAGACGTGGTGGCAGGTAATTTAATGGTTTCCTCAAGTTTAGAAAATGCATTATTTGATTCTGGATAATCGCATTGTTTCATATCTTCCCAGTTTGCTAAGAAAATTATATTTTTCCAATTTGATTTAACAAGGGAGTTGTCAGTTAAAACTCCTAAGGTAAGTATCATTGCAACAATGTTTTGTGAATCAGTCCCCATTAGAGCACATAAATGTCCTTTATATGTTGATCTCATCTTCATACCTATGATTGAGTTTGATATAATCCTAGCTATGGATTGGGTTTTGGAGTATGATACGAAGATTTATTGTAAAAAGAAGGAGGTTATGATTTTTGATGATGATGATAAGGAACACCTTATCTTTAGAGCAGAATCGTTGCCACCTAATTCTTACCTAGATCCACCCCCAGTAGCTCAACTAAATTCAATTATTACGGAGGAAGATAATTAAATTACTATGGGTGAGGAAAGGAATGTTCAAATAGAGGATGTACCTGTTGTGAAAAAAATATGTAGATGTATTTTTGGATGATTTACTTGGACATCCTCTAGAACAGGAAGTTGAGTTTTCCATTGATTTAATTCCCGGATCAAGGCCTATATCGAAGACCCCTTATAGATTGGACACTGTAGAATTAGTTTAACTAAAGAAACAACTAGAGGAATTGAGTAATAAGATATTTATTCACCCTAGTGTTTCTCCATGGGGAGCCCCTGTTCTTTTTGTAAAAAAGAAATGTGGATCTATGAGGTTTTGTATCGACTATAGGGAGATCAATACTATAACAATAAAGAACAAGTATCCCCTACCTCACATTGATGATTTATTTGACCAACTGCGAGGATCTCAATACTTTTCAAAGATTGACCTTCGATCTGGATACCATCAATTGTGTGTAAAGAAGGAAGACATTCCGAAGATAGCATTTCGAACCAGGTATGGGCATTACGAGTTTACTGTAATGTCTTTTTGATTGACTAATGCACCCTCTGGATTCATGGATCTGATGAATAGAGTTTTCAAGGAATATCTCGATGAATTCGTGGTGGTATTTACTGATGATATCTTGGTATACTCTAAGATCTACGAAGATCATGATGGTCACTTGCACATTATCGTTAAGACTCTGAGAAGACATGAATTATATGGGAAGTTTAGCAAGTGTGAATTCTGGCTTCATGAGATTTCTTTTCTTGGCCATATTGTCTCTAAAGATGGAATCATTGTTGATCCTTCTATGACCAAGGCAATCCAATAATGGCCAGAACCTTCGAGTATAACTAAGGTACGAAGTTTTATTGGTTTGGCAGGTTATTATCGATGTTTCGTCTAGAATTTTTCCTGATTGGCTAACCCATTAATGAAACTCACACGTAAAGGGTTTAAATTTGTTTCGAAAAAAGAGTGTGAGGAATGTTTCGATGAACTGAATAGTGGATTAGTCAATGCTCTTATATTGACTCTACCATCGGGGAATGATGTGTTCTTTATTTATAGTGATGCATTGAAGGAAGGACTTGGTTGTGTCCTTATGTAGAATGATAGGATTATTGCCTATGGATCACGATAGTTGAAAATTCATGAAAAAAACTATCCTACTCATGATCTCGAGTTAGTAGCTGTGATCTTTGCTCTGAAGATATGGAGGCACTACCACTATGGTGAAAAATGTGAGATTTATACTGATCAAAAGATTTTGAAGTATATTTTCTCACAAAAAGAAGTCAACATGAGGCAAAGGAGATGGATTGAATTACTCAAGGATTATTATTGCACGATACACTGCCACCCGGGGATGGCAAACAAGGTGGCAGATGATTTGAGCAAAAAAGACCCTGGAGTTTTGAACAATATGAGAATTGAAAGGGATCCAATTTTCATGGATCTGGTGAAGATGAACATGGGAATAACCAGGGAAGGTGAAACATCAATGCTTTTTCACATGGTTTCCAATCCATCTTTACTAGAAAGGATTAATAGTTCATAGCATGATGATGAAGAATTTAAAAAGAAGATTAAAGATGTGAATGATGGGAGATTGAGAGACTTTGTGTATGAAGATGGAATTTTGATATTCGGGAAAAGACTTTGTGTTCCCAATATACCTGATCTAAAAAGGGAATTTCTGGATGATGCTCATAGTTCCAAATTCTCTATACACCCTGGGAGCACCAAAATGTATAGATATAGGAAGGAACATTTTTGGTGGGACAACAAGAAGAAGAAAATTGCTGATTTTGTGTCAAGATTTATGGTTTGTCAACATGTGAAAGCTATAAGTCAACGTCCTGGAGGAGTCATGCAACCTCTTCCCATACTGGAGTAGAAATGGGACAATATTACGATGGACATTGTAATGTGGCTACCAAAGACTCATATAAGGAACGATGCAATATGGGTCATTGTTGATCGTCTTACTAAGTCATCACATTTTCTTACTATAAGAGAAGATCTAAGACTGGAACGTCTAGAAAGACTATATATTGATGAAGTTGTGAGACTTCATGGAGTACCCCTATTGATTGTCTCTGATCGTGATCCCCGTTTTACTTCAAGATTCTAGAAAAGTCTTTAGAAAGCCTTGGATACTGAACTTCATTTGAGCACTCCCTACCACCCTCAAATAGATGGACAATCAGAATGAACTATTCAAATGTTAGAAGACATGTTGAGATCCTGCTCACATGACTTTCAGGGTATGTGGGATCAATATTTTCCTCTGGTAGAATTTTCCTATTACAATAGCTTCCATTCGAGTATTCAGATGGCACCATATGAAGCGTTATATAGAAAGACATGTCGTACACCAACCTGTTGGGATAACGTGGGGGAAAGAAAACTTGTAGGCCCAGAACTGGTGGAGGAAACGACAAAAAAGGTGAATTTAATCCAAAATCACATCGAAGAATCTCAAAGTAGGCAGAAGAGCTATGCTGATAATCGAAGGAAGAATTTGGAATTTCAAGTCGGTGATCATGTTTTCCTGAAGGTATCTCCATGGAAGGGAGTCATATGTTTTGGTAAGAATGGTAAATTGAGTCACAGATACATCGGGCCGTTTGAAATTCTAAAACAAATTGGGGTTGTAGCTTACCGACTGGTAATGCCACTAAGTCTCTCCAAAGTTCACGATGTGTTCCACGTATCTCTATTTAGGAAATACCTGCCTGACCCAACGCATGTAATCACCTATGAGGAATTGGAACTGAAACCTGATCTGTCTTATTCCGAAGAGCCCAGCAAGATTCTTGATACGAGAGCACAAGTACTGAGAAACCGGACGACAGGTCTGGTAAAAGGTTTGTGGAGAAACCATAAGATGGAAGATGCAACGTGGGAACTCGAGGAACTTATGATGAAGAACCACCCGAATGTTTTCATGTGGTAGTATTCTAGAAATTTCAAGGACGAGATTATTTGAAGGAGGGGAGAATGTAACACCCCAATCTTCTACGGTATGCTTCCCTTTGAATAATGCAATAGCGTGTGTTGTACGTAACATCAAGTTCTAACACACACCACAATCGATCAAACTAGCCATTATGAATAGTAATACCTACTTTTTAAAATTTTACAAATTTTATCTCTAAAAATGGACTTCATTTTTGGATTTGGATTATTGAATTTAGCCTAAGGTTAAATTTTGGTACTTTTTAGATAACTTTAATATTTTGATGAATAGTGAAAATTACTAAATTTTAATTAAAAACAACTTTTTGAATAAAAATAATTATTATTGATAAATTATTAATTTGAGTGGTTTTAAAATATATTTAAAATATATTTTTACCATTTAACACAATGTTGGTCATTGTACATAATTTAACAATTAAACCGAACATAAACAAGTATCAATCATTTGATAGTTATTATATCTTAAAAACATTTTTTTTGTTTTGACATCGAAAATTAATTTTAAATTAAATTCCTTCCACTTCTGTGTTTTTAATTTGGAAAAATGGATTCCATATTTGGAATCAGTGTGTTCAAATTTCATAAATAGGTAACTTTTATTTTTAGACATTTTGAATAATTACTTCGGTAAATATTTTATTTACCATGGTTAAAGGTTAAATCCGGTAAATAAGGGTTAAAAAATTAATATTTTAATAATAACAAATTACCCTAAAATGTGTCCTAACCTTATTTGTTGATACATGTCTGACCATGGGAATATTTGGGTCGATTTTGGGACCCCATGGTGCCACTTGTAAATGATAGGGACACTTTATTTTAATTAAGTTAAAATGAATACAAAAATGACACAAGCATATATCTTCTAGAAACACAATTTATACATAGGGTTATATACGTTGGATTTTTGACAATAAATATTAATTACAAAGATAAAAAGATTTTCTATATAATGGTTTTTTATTTATAATCTTTAGACATTAAATAATTTAATTTATTTATGACACAATGGTGAGGAAGTAATTACCATAATAGTGAAAAATTAAAATGATTGATATTGTAGATACCCAAATAAATATAATTTGAGACTTTTTATGAATTAAACTAATTTTATAGGTTAATATGACATTTATAAATGATTTAATTAACTTTTCTCTAAGTAATAATTCTGTTATGATATTTACAAAAATCAATTATGGAATAGTTTCAAAATTGACATAAAAGAGTTTTTAAAACAAATATTATATTATTAGTTGATATTAAATTCATAAAAATCTAAGGTTCAGCCAAGAGAAATATAGCATGATAGGTGTATAATTAATGGACCATTGGGGGGTCTCTTAGATGTAAATATTATATTTATTAACCATATAATATAAAAATACAAAGAGACATTGTAAAAGTGAAGCCAATTAACTAAGAGTTAATACTCAATGATAAGGTTAATATAGTAACCCAAACCTGTCTAAATTCTATTGGTTGAGTGGTTTTAGACCCATCCTCAACTTAACATTTAATTATTCCACTTTGGAGCCATTAGAAACCAAATATGAATTTATTCTAAAATAATATTTATTGGTTTTCCAAAGGTTCCCCTCACCCCGCTTAAAAAAGGGTACTCCCCTTCTTATTAATTCACACCTTCTAAGCCTTTTGGATCGGCCAAACTCTACCCAAATACTCTCTCAACTTCCCTCACTACATCCTAGAGGGTTTTCGTTATTCATAAATCCAACTTAATATCCCTTTTGATCAAATCAAAAGGAAGAACCCGAAGAAGAGATAATGATTTTACCACCCATTTCCAAGTTCCTTTCTATTTCCACTTCTTCCTTATTTGTTATTACTATTCTAAAATAATAACTCCAGTATCTTATATATACTGTGATGTTATTATAATTATGGTACAACCATATTCAGTATTCTATCCATCCTTTGAATAACATGTCACCATAGGTGCGTATGTACGACTTACCGTCTCCACGTCATGGTGTAATTGTTATTCAATAAATTATTATTTGGATGGGTATAATAATTGTAACACCTGATAATTTTATGAGAAATATTTTGTTTTTATTATGTTATATAAATCATTTAAGGAATCTTTCACTACACACAACACTATCTGGGCTTTCTTTACACGCAACTGCGACCTTCCACAATAGCTTGCGTCGTACGCAATACCGAGTTTCACTAAACAAAGATATACTATTAAAATATTATTAAAACTAGCCGTTATGAATAGTAATACCCACTTTTTGAAATTTTATAAATTTTATCATTCAAAATGGACTTTATTTTTGGATTCTGAATATTAAAATTAGCTTATGGGGAAATTTTTGGTCTTTTCGGATAACTTTCATATTCTGATGAATAGTGAAAATTACTAAATTTTAATTAAAAACAAGTTTTTTATTTGAAATAATTAATAGTGATAAATTATTTATTATATTGGTTTTAAAATATATTTAGAATATATTTTTACAATTTAATACAATTTTGGTCATTGGATGTAATTTCACATTTAAACCAGATATTAGCAAGTGTCAATCTTTTGAAAGTTATTATCTCTAAAAAACATGCTATTTGTTTTGATGATTGGAATTAAATTTTAAATTAGTTAATGTAATTGATATGTTTTGAATTTGATAAAATAGATATAATTTCTGAATTCATAATATCAAATATAGCGTAGGCCTAATTTTTTGTATTTTTCTGGAAACTTTTATTTTTTTGATGAATAGTGAAACCACTAAGTGGTAGTTAAAAAACTGAATTATTCATAAAACATAATTTGACAACTTCTGTGAGTGGAATTTAAAAAATCTGAGAAACAAAGTTAGTATCAAGGACTAAAATTTGGTTCAATTAGATGAAAATATTTTTTGTTGAATAGTAACTTTTTACTTTTTTTTACCACGGTTAAAAGTAAATAGGGTAATTAAGGGTAAAAGTGTTATTATTATTACCCTAAAACATGTCCTAATTCTATTGGATAAATTTAATTCGACCAAAAACAACCTTAGGAATAAAATATGCCCACTTAGGCCCACATGGATTAGATTAGGACATTTATTATTAATTTATTTAAAGAATGGTTAAAATAGTTAAAATCATAGTTTAATAACTAAAGCATTTTTAATATAGGTTTATACATAATATAAATTAGACTATAAATCTTAATTAGAATTCTAAAAGTATTTCCTACATAATGGTATTTTATTTGTAATTTTTAGACTTAATATAATTTAATTTATTTATGACACAATGATGATGCAGTAATTATCTTATTAATGAAATATTGACATAATTGATGTTATAAATACCCAAATAAATGTAATCTGAGACTTTTTATGTATTAAAATAATTTTATATGTTACTATGAAATGTTATTATTGATTTAATTAATTTTATTCAAATTAATCATTCTGTTATGATTTTCGCAAAAATCAATTACCAAATAGTGTTAAAATTTACATAAAATAGTTTTTAAAACAAATATTATATTATTAATTGTTATTATATTCAAAAAAATGTACTTTTCTTGCAAGATACTTATATCATGATAGTTGTATCATTAATGGACCACTTTGGGGTCTCTTGGATGTATATGGTATGTTTATTAACTATATAATATAAAAATACAAAGTGACATGGAAAATGTCAATCTAATTAACTAAGAGTAAAAACTAAAAGATAAGGTTAATATAATGACCTAAACTTGTCTAAATTATTTTGTATGAGAGTATTTCGACCCATCCCCACATTAGATTCGAAATATATCAATTTAGAGCTACTAAAAACCGAATTTAACTTTATAATAAAATAATAGTTTTAGTTATTCCAAAGGTGCCCCTCTCCTCCCTTATAAAAGGGCACCCCTCCCTCTTTTCATCACACCACTGTGAGCCTTCAAGATCACCCAAACCCTGCCGAATTCTCTTATAAACTTCCCTAGAAACATCCTAGAGGTCCTGGTCTACATCAATGAACAATTTTAGTACCATAAGAGGAAGTCTCAAAGAGGCGTTTCAAAGAAGAGGTAATGTCTGTTACCGATTCTTTCAACTTTATTTCTTCTTCCACTTCTTCTTCATTAGTTGTTTCATTATGAAGTAATAACATCAGTATCACCCATATATGGATATGTTATTATAAGTATGAAAAAACCCTATTTCACCGTCTATCCATCCTATGGAAAACTAAATCACCGCGCGTGCGTACATACGGAATACCGTCTCCACTCCGTGGTGTAATCTATTTTCCACCACCACCTTACTTGGACATGTATAATGGTGTAAATAATAACTATATATGATTATTGTAAATTTATATTGATTCTGAAATATTATACATACACTCCATTACAATTTCACGATCATGGGAACGATATCATCGCTCGTGCGTACGTACGGAATACCGTCTACACGATGTAATGCGACTCGTTCTACATGATCCTCGTTGGATAATGATTATATAAATTAATTGAATGAATTAATGTGATATATATTACAATAATAACATCCAGTAAATGAGATATCTATAACCTAAAAAGAAGAATAAGAATTTATTCGACAAAACACGCATAAGAACAAAAAGTAATAAACACCCGAATAACAAGTAGTAATGAAATATTACTAATAAGAAGCTATAAATATGACCATATATGATATCATAAAAAAAATTATGATTCTCAAATAAGTCAATAACATTATTTAAATTATTATACAGGAGGTTTGGACACTTATGAAGCAAATCGGACCTAAGGTAAGGGAAAATATCACAATCTCATTTTTATCTGAGATTGTTTATACTTTGGTATTTACTGGGGTGTATTTTATCATCCACATCCATGTTTCATCAATATGTAATATTATTTCCATCCACCTAAATTTTTTTAAAAACAATTTTACACTTAGGTGAATTTTTATGAAAAGATATGAAAGGAATATTTTGTCGTTTTTCGTACGAGGTACTTTTTGACTTTTTTGACAAAAGTACAAGAAGAATGTTTTTTTACACGGCATGAATGGATTTTTAAAACATTATTTCCAAGAAGATTACTTTAAAATTTTTCAAGTTTATTTTTAGTTAACTTGGTTTAGTTTAATATTTTATGACATGCTAAGAATGGAAAATGATTTTTTTGAAGTAGAAATGATATTTTCCTCAAGAATGGAGTTCAAGTGTTTTCTCAAAATTATTTTCCATCTAAGATATTACAGGGTTCTGTTTCTATCCCTATTATTACATTGATTTAATTATGTTGTGATGGAAATATTTTTATGAATTCCTTTATCTTATATGAATTGTTTTATGATGTCACGATGTTTAAGATTATAATTTTTATTACGTGGTTTATGCTATGATGTTTGGATTATGATTTTGTGGCACACATAAGAATGGTATCATTATGAGATGGGTGGGACCTATATTTCCCTCCAATCCATTGGGTAAAGATTTTATATCTCATGAGATAGACATGGCTGGAACGGCAGGTTAAACCGGTTCAATGAAATAAGACTGAAATGAGAAGTGAACTCAGTTCAGAAATGGACATTGTCCACTATGATAATCTTGGAAATGAGTCTTGACTAATAAGAAATTATTCTCTATGATAATGTGTGTATGCCACAAAGTTTCGTGTTTTAATTTATGATTTTTGGGATTACATTTCACTACTATGATTTATCCCATGTTATGAAATTATGATCTCTTTTGCTGGTTATGATTTCCAAAAGTTATGTTATTATGTATATGATGTGATTGATATTTCTTTTGTTTACCCTTACTGATCATTTGAGATCACCCTTTTGTATGTTTTATTTCCCCAAGTCAAGAATTATGTTATTATGTAGGATATGCCAAAAGGGACTCTAGATATGATGAAATAAATGGGAGGCAAAGTAGATGCTTTATGAACTAGTTGTTTATGTTTCCCAGTTTATAAAGACTCTATACCTATATAGTCCTTTCCTGGTTTTGTTATATGTTGTAATAAGTGTACTTCAATTCTGAAGTAATAACAATGTATGTAAAGTACGGGTAGTTATAGTTGGTATCAAAGGAAAGATATAGTCATCCTTTTGAAATTAGGATGTGAAAGCCTTAGAAAGAACCCTAAGGATAAGTCTAAGCATAGTACACAATCTTAATGTTTTAGAAATGGTCGTGAATAACATAGGATAAGACCTTAATGTGAAATTTTATTCTTGATTATGTGGTTTTCCAATTATAATTAGTGTTGCTCAAACTATTATTCTAGGTTTTAGTCAATGGATGGAACCCGAAGGAACCGTGTTAATGCAGAATGAGACGGGCAATGCAATGATTGTCCCCCTGAGCAACCAAACGTTATGGGAGCTGGAATGAAAAATCTTGTAACCATGCTCACAGAACTTTCTCAAGCCATCAATCATGCAGGACATCCAAACGGCAAATGAAGGTGCAACATTCTGTTGAATCCTTCATGAGGCAGCGTCCACCTTTATTCAGCAGGTCTGCTGATCCATTAGTTGCGGAACAATGGATTAGTACTACTGAAATGATATTTTTCAATTTTTCAATGTTCTGAACATGATAAAGTCATCCTTGCCGTGTATCGTTTGGAAGGATATGTTGATCAATGGTGGAATCTTATTATGAATACGAGGAAAAGGGATGAAATTGAGTCCATGGAATGGGACGAGTTCATGAACTTATTTTTCCATAAGTACATCCCTCATATTCTCCAAACAATGATGGAGAAGGGGTTTATTGAACTGAAGCAAAAGGATGATGAATCTGTTGGTACCTATGAAGAATATATTACAAAACATTCAAGGTATGCTTCTGGTATTATTATCCAACCTGAGAGTAAGATCGATCGATTATTTAGTGGCTTAAAACCAAGTCTTCGAGGGGCCTTAGCCATAAGGGACTTCAATAGTTATGAGGAAATTGTTCGATGTGCTCTCAAAGTTGAGATAGAGATTGGAGTAACTCATCAGTCATATGGGTTTGATAAGAAGAGGAAAATAGAATTCAATGGAATATATAAAGAGCACACTGAAAAGAAGATGAGCTTTCCCTTATGCTCAAAGTGTGGAATGAAACATGGAGGGAGTTGTCTTAAATGGACAAGTAAATGTTTCAAATGTGGAAAGGAAGGTCATTGGGCATTTGAATGCCGCAATGATGGGAAGAAGATGTCTAATGATGAAAACAAATGAAGGGATACACAGAATGAACCGACTACACTTCAATGTTTCAAGTGCAAGGAGATGGGTCATTATGCCAATCAATGCCCAAATCCAAGGGTTGATGATGATGGTCTATGTCAACAAACTCTTAAGGATAAAGACAATGGATAGTCACATGCAATTTCTATCAGCGATGTGGAGTAAGATAACGATGTGGTGAAAGGTACACTTACCATCCACTCTAAAGTAGCAATTGTTTTATTTGATTCTGGATCCAACCACTCTTTTATTTCTGAATAATTTTCTAAGAGTATCACCGTATTAACTCAACAATTAGATGTTGAGTTAGCTGTGACAACCCATAATGGCACAACAGTCGCATCAAAAGATTACAATTCTTCCTCCATTGAAGTTTGCAGGAAAGTGCTTCCTGCAAATCTTGTGATCCTTCCTATAGTATAATTTGATGTGATTCTTGGCATGGAATGGATTTCATTATATGGAGTTCATATCAATTGACAATGAAAGGAATTCACGTTTCATATTCCAGATCAATCTATGATCGTCTATCGATGCAAGGATGAACATAACCTTCCTGTGGAAATTTCTTCCATCTTATGGGTCTTGATTCCACTAAATGAGGGTTATTTATCTCAAATGGATTGAGAGAAACTCACGATTAAGAATATTTCCATTGTATGGGTGTTTGACAATGTCCTTCCGGAGGAATTGCTTGGTCTTACACCAAATCGTGAAGGTGAGTTTTCAATAGAACTCGTACTGGGTGCTTTTCCTATTTCAAAGAAACCTTATAGAATGACCCCAATTGAGTTGCAGGAATTGAAGAAGCAACTCCAAGAGAATCTTGATAAGGGATTCATACGCCCTAGTGTGTCATCTTGGGGAGAACCGGTTCTATTTGTTAATAAGAACGATGGATCAATGAGACTCTGCATTGATTATCGAGAACCTAACAAGATCACTATCAAGAACAAATATCCTCTCCCGCGCATTGATGACTTATTTGACCAACTACGAGGAGCTCAATACTTTTCCAAGATTGATCTTCGTTCAAGGTATCATTAATTAAGGGTCAAAAGGGAGTTCATACCAAAGACGACTTTCCGTACAAGGTATGGACACTATGAATTTATAGGGATGCCATTTGGTCTTATTAATGCCCCTGTTATCTTCATGGATCTGATGAATAGAGTCTTTAGAGACTATCGTGATCTGTTTGTGGTAGTCTTTATAGACGATATTCTTGTATATTCAAAGAGCAAGGAAGAACAAGAAGAACACTTAAGAATTATATTAAAGACCCTGAGAAAGGAGAAGCATTATGCCAAATTTACCAAGTGTGAATTTTGGCATCAAAAAGTTTCATTTTTGGGTCACATAATCTCAAAAGAGGGGATATCTATGGATCCAACAAATACAGAGGTTATGGAAAGATGGTCGAGACCAACAACAGTAACTGAGATCTGATGTTTTCTTGGTTAGGCTGGATATTATCGACATTTTGTGAAATATTTTTCATGATTATCTAATCCACTCACCAGGTTGACTCGAAAAGGAGTTAAGTTCATATGGATAGAGGAATGTGAAGAGAATTTGAAGGAATTGAAAAGAAGGTTATCTAGTGAACCTGTGCTCACAGAACCTTGTAGTGGAGAAAGGTTTGTGATCTACAGTGATGAATCCATGTGGGGACTGAGGTGTGTTCTTATACAAAATGATAAGGTGATTGCTTATTCCTCACGACAGTTGAAAATCCATGAGAAAAATTACCCAACTCATGATTTGGAGATAGCTACGGTAATATTTGCATTAAAGATTTGGAGGCATTATCATTATGGAGAAAGGTGTGACATTTATACTGATCATAATAGTTTAAAGTATATTTTCACACAAAAGGAGCTGAATATGCACCAAAAAAGATGGTTATAGCTGATTATGGATTATGATTTCTCAATTCATTACCACCCTGGGAAAGCAAACAAGGTGGAAGATGCATTAAGTCGACAAGACCATGCCAGTTTATCTATGATGAGGATCACAAAAGATCCAATATTTATGGATTTACAAAGGATGGATCTTGGAATTATAATGGAAGGGGGGAAATCGTATCTTTCTCAAATGAATGTTCAACCATCTATACATGTGAAGATTAAAGAGGCACAGAAAAAAGGTGTAGAGTTACAAAAGAATGTGAGAAATGTTCTTGAATTCAACCTTGATTGTGATGGGAAAATAAAGTTCAAGAATCGGGTTTGTGTTCCTCCAATCCCCGAATTAAAGAAGGAGCTGCTGGATGAGGATCATAGTTCTTCATTCTCTATTCATCCTGGAAGAAAAAAGATTTATAGGGACCTGAAAGAGTACATCTGGTGGGATGGCATGAAAAGAGATGTTGCTAAATATGTCTCTCGATGCTTGGTTTGTCAGCAAGTTAAAGTTGAGAGAAAGAAGTCTAAGGGGATGTTACAACCATTACCCATACCGGAATGGAAATGGGAAAACATCACTATAGACTTTGTAATAGGACTTCCTAAAACATCCAAAGGCAATAATGATATCTAGGTCATAGTTGATCGTCTTACAAAGTCTGCACACTTCATTGCTATTAGAGAGGATTTCTCTCTGGATCAGCTTGCCAGGATATATGTAAAAGAAGTGGTAAGATTGCATGGAGTACCACATTCTATTATATCTGATCGGGATCTAAGATTTACCTCGAAGTTCTGGCGAAGTCTTCAGCATACTCTAGATACATAGTTGAGTTTCAGCACTGCTTATCATCCTCATACTGATGGTCAGTCTGAGAGAACAATTCAAACTCTAGAAGATATGTTGAGAGATTTCTCAATGAATTTCAAAGGTGGTTGGGATCAACACCTACCTTTGGTGGAATTTTCTTATAATAATAGCTTTCACCCAGTATTCAGATGTCTCCTTATGAATATCTATGTGGAAAGAAATGTAGGACTCCAACTTGCTGGGATGAAGTTGGGGAAAGAAAGCTATTAGGACCTGATCTTGTTGATGAGATGGCAGAAAATGTTCGATCTATTCAACAACACATAAGAGAAGCTCAGAGTCGACAAAAAAGTTATGCCGACAACCGAAGAAAAGACCTATAGTTTGAAGTGGGTGATAAAGTGTTCTTATGAATATCTCCTTGGAAGAGAGTAATGAGATTTGGAAGGAAGGGAAAGTTGAGACCTAGATATATAGGTCCATTTGAAATTCTGGATCATGTTGGGAAGGTAGCTTACCGATTGGAGCTTCCACCGAATCTATCCCAAGTTCATGATGTGTTCCATGTATCTCTCCTGAGAAAGTAGATACCTGGTCCTTCACATGTACTCAGCTCAGAAGTTTTACCGCTGGAGCTAGATCTTTCTTATGAAGAACAGCCAATAGAGATTCAGGATCGTAGCGAAAAAGTCCTATGGAACAAGACCACTCGCTTGGTGAAAGTTTTATGGAGGAACCACCAATTATAATAAGCTACATGGGAGCTTGAGGATATGATGAGGGAGAGGTATCCTCATCTTTTTGTTACAAATTGATGAATTTCAAGGGCGAAATTCATTTTAAAGGGGGGATAATGTAAACCCGAGTCGTTATTGAGAAATATTTAGTTTTTTTATGTTATATAAATCATCAAATGAATCTTTCACTACACACAACACTATCTTGGCTTTCTTTAAATGCAACCGTGTCCTTCGTCGATAGCTTGCGTTGTACACAATACCGTGTTTCACTAAACAATGATATACTATTAAAATATTATTAAAACTGGCCGTTATAATTAGTAATACCCACTTTTAGAAATTTTATAAATTTTATCTTTCAAAATGGACTTCATTTTTGGATTCGGAATATCGAAATTAGCTTAGGGTGAAATTTTTGTAATTTTCGGATAACTTTCATATTCTGATGAATAGTGAAAATTTCTAAATTTTAATTAAAAACAACTTTTTTAATCAAAATAATTAATAGAGATAAATTGTTAAATTGATTAGTTTTAAAGTATTTTTAGAATATATTTTTACAATTTAATACAATTTTGGTCATTGGATTTAATTTCACATTTAAACCAGATATAAACAAGTGTCAATCTTTTGATAGTTATTATCTCTTAAAAGCATGTTATTTGTTTTGACGATGGGAATTAATTTTTAAATTAGTTAATGTAACTAATATGTTTTTAATTTGATAAAATAGACATAATTTTTGAATTCCTAATATCAAATATAGCTTAGGCCTAATTTTTTTTCTTTTTCTGGAAACATTTATTTTTTTATGAATAGTGAAACCACTAAGTGGTAGTTAAAAAACTGAATTTTTCATAAAACCTAATTTTACCGCTTCTGTGAGTGGAATTTTGAAAATCTGAGAGACATGGTTAATATCATGGACTACAATTTGGTTCAATGAGATGAAAATAATTTTTGGTGAATAGTAACTTTTTACTTTTTTTACCACGGTTAAAAGTAAATAGGGTAATTAAGGGTAAAAGTGTTATTATTATTACCCTAACACATGTCCTAAATCTATTGTATAAGTGTAATTCGACCAAAAACAACCTTAGGAATAAAATATGACCTTTTAGTCTCACATGGATTAGATTAGGAAATATATTATTAATTTATTTAAAGAAGGGTTAAAATAGTTAAAATCATAGTTTAATAACTAATGCATTTTTAATATTGGGTTATACATAAGATAAATTCGTCTATAAATATTAATTAGAAATATAACAAGATTTACTACATAATGGTATTTTATTATTAATTTTTAGACTTAATATAAATAAATTTATCTATGACACAATGATGATATAGTAATTATCTTAGAAATGAAATATTGACATAATTGATGTTATAAATACCCAAATAAATATAATTTGAGACTTTTTATGAATTCCAATAATTTTAAATGTTAATATGACATGTCAGTATTGATTTATTTAATTTATGTCTAACTAATAATTCTTTTATGATTTTAAAAAAAATCAATTACCAAATAATGTCAAAATTGACATAAAATAGTTTTTAAATCAAATATTATATTATTAATTGTTATTATATTCCTCAAAATATATGGTTCGGCCAAGACACTTATATCATGATAGGAATATCTTTAATGGACCGCTTTGGGGTCTCTTGGATGTATATGGTAAGTTTATTAACTATATAATATAAAAATACAAAGTGACATGGTAAATGTCAATCTAATTAACTAATAGTTAAAACTAAAAGATAAGGTTAATATAATGAACTAAACTTGTATAAATTCTATTGTATGAGAGTATTTCGACCCATCCCCACCTTATCTTATAAATATATCAATTTGTAGCTATTAAAAACCGAATTTGACTTTATAATAAAATAATATTTTTAGTTATTCCAAAGGTGCCCCTCTCCTCCCTTATAAAAGGGCACCTCCTCCCTCTTTTCCTCACACCACATTGAGCCTTCAATCTCGGACAACCCCTGCCAAATTATCTTATCCACTTCCCTTGAAACATCATAGAGGAACTGGTCTTCTTAAAAGAACAACTTTAGTGCCATAAGAGGATGTCTCAAAGAAGCGCTTCAAAGAAGAGGTAATGTCCGTTACCGATTCATTCAACTTTATTTCTTCTTCCACATCTTATTATTTAGTTGTTTCATTTTGAAGTAATAACATCAGTATCACCCATATACTGATATGTTATTATAAGTATGAAACAACCCTATTTCACCATCTATCCATCCTACAGAAAACGAAATCACCGCGCGTGCGTACTTACGGAATACTGTCTCCACGCCGTGGTGTAATCTATTTTCCACCACCACCTTACTTGGGTGGGTATAATGGTGTAAATAATAACTATATATGATTATTCTAAAGTGATATTGATTCTGAAATAGTATAAATACACTCCATTACAATTTCACGATCATGGGAATGATATCACCGCTCGTGCGTATGTACGGAATACCATCTCCATGATGTGATGCGACTCGTTCTACATGATCTTCATTTCCTAATGACTATATAAATGAATTGAATTAATGAATATGATATATATTACACTAATACCATTCTAGAAATGACTTATCTATATCCTAAAAAGAAGAATAAGAATTTATTCGACAAAATACGCATAAGAAGAAAAAGTAATAAACACCCGAATAACAAGTAATAATGAAATATTAATAATAAGAAGCTAAGAATATGACCATATATTATATAATAAAAATAATTATGATTCTGAAATAAGTCAATAACAGATTGTGATATTTTCCCTTACATTAGGTCTTATTTTCTTCGTAAGTGTCCGAACCTCCTGTATAATGATTTAAATAATGTTATTGACTTATTCCAAAATCATACATATTTTTATGATATCATATATGGTCATATTCTTATCTTCTTATTAGTAATATTTCATTTCTACTTATTATTCGGGTGTTTATTACTTTTTGTTCTTATGCGTGTTTTCTCTAATAAATTATTCTTCTTCTTTTAGGTTATAGATACCTCATTTCTAGAATGGTATTATTGAAATATATATCATATTCATTCATTCAATTCAGTTATATAATCATTATGCAATGAAGATCATGTAGAACGAGTCACATCACATCGTGGAGAGGGTATTCCGTACGTACGCACGAGCGATGATATTGTTCCCATGATCATGAAATTGTAATGGAGTGTATGTATACTATTTCAGAATCAATATCACTTTACAATAATCATATATAGTTATTATTTACCCCATTATACCCATCCAAATATGGTTGTGGTGGAAAATAGATTACCCCACGGCGTGGAGACGGTATTCCGTACATACGCACGCGCGGTGATTTCGTTTTCCGTAGGATGGATAGATGGTGAAATAGGGTTGTTTCATACTTATAATAACGTATTAGTATATGGGTGATACTTATGTTATTACTTCATAATGTAACAACTAAATAAGAAGAAGTGGATGAAGAAATAAAGTTGAATGAATCGGTAACGCACATTACCTCTTCTTTGAAGCGCCTCTTTGAGACTTCCTCTTAGGGCACTAAAATTGTTCTTTGAAGAAGACAAGGACCTATAGGTTGTTTCTAGGGAAGTGGATAAGATAATTTTTCAGGGTTTTTCCAAGCATTAAGTCTCAAAGTGGTGTGAGGAAAAGAGGGTGGAGGTGCCCTTTTATAAGGGAGGAGAGGGGCACCTTTGGAATAACTAAAAATATTATTTTATTATAAAATCAAATTCGGGTTTTAATAGCTCCAAATTGATATATTTATATTCTAAGGTGGGGATGGGTAGAAATAATCTCATACAATAGAATTTAGAGAAGTTTAGGTCATTATATTAACATTATCTTTTAGTTTTAACTCGTAGTTAATTAGATTGACATTTACCATGTCAATTTGTATTTTTATATTATATAGTTAATAAACATACCATATACATCCAAGAGACCCCCCAAGTGGCCAATTAAAAATACACCTATCATGATATAAGTATCTTGGCCAAAACATAGAATTTTAGGAATATAATAACAATTAATCATATAATATTTTTTAAAACTATTTTATGTCAATTTTGACACTATTTGGTAATTGATCGTTGTGAAAATCATAACAGAATTATTTGTTCGAAAAAAATTAATTAAATAAATACTAACATGTCATATTAACATAGAAAGTTATTGGAATTCATAAAAAGTATCAAATTAACTTTATTTGGGTATTTATAACATCAATTATGTCAATATTTCATAAATAAGATAATTACTGCATCATCATTGTGTCTTAAATAAATTAAATTATTTTAAGTCTAAAAATTACAAATAAAATACAATTATGTAGGAAATCTTTTTATATTTCTAATTAATATTTATAATCGAATTTATATTATGTATAACACTATATTAAAAATGATTTAGTTATTAAACTTGGATTTTAACTATTTTAACCCTTCTTTAAATAAATTAATAATAAATGTCCTAATATAATCTATGTGGGCCTAAATGGTCATATTTTATTACTAAGGTTGTTTTTGGTCGAATTACACTTATCCAATAGAATTAGTACATGTGTTAGGGTAATAATAATAACAATTTTACCCTTAATTTCCCTATTTACTTTTAACCGTGGTTAAAAAAAGTAAAAAGTTACTATTCACCAAAAATTATTTTCTTCTCATTGAACCACATTTTAGTCCTTGATATTAAAACTGACTCTTGGATTTTCAAAATTCCACTCACACAAGCGGTAAAATTATGTTTAATGAAAAATTCAGTTTTTTAACTACCACTTAGTGGTTTCACTATTCATAAAAATGAAAGTTTCCAGAAAAATAACAAAAATTAGGCCAAAGCTATATTTGATATTATGAATTCAAAAATGATTTCTATTTTATCAAATTCAAAACATATCAGTTACATTAACTAATTTAAAAATTAAATCCCATCGTCAAAGAAAATAGCGTGTTCTTAAGAGATAATAACTTTCAAAAGATTGACACTTGTTTATATCTGGATTAAATGTGAAATTACATCCAATGACCAAAATTGTATTAAATTGTAAAAATATATTCTAAATATACTTTAAGACCAATCAAATTAATAATTTATCACTATTAATTATTTCGATTAAAAAAGTTTTTTTAATTTAAATTTAGTAATTTTCATTATTCACTAGAATATAAAAGTTATCCGAAAAGTACAAAAATTTAACCCCAAGCTAATTTCAATATTCCTAATCCAAAAATGAAGTCCATTTTGAATGATAAAATTTATAAAATTTCAAAAAGTGGGTATTACTATTCATAACAGCTAGTTTTAATAATATTTTAATAGTATATCGTTGTTTAGTGAAACTCGGTATTGCGTACGACGCAAGCTATCGAGGAAGACCATGGTTGCGTGTAATGCAAGCCAAGATAGTGTTGTTTGTAGTGAAATATTACTTTGATGATTTATATAACATAATTAAAACAAAATATTTCTCATAAATGTCTTGGGTGTTACATTTTCGCTATATTGTTATCCTTACTGGGCATTTGAGCTCACCACTTTCAATGTTTTATTTTTTCCAGGATGTGAAGAAGTAATTTATGAATAACCTGTAGGGATAGTATGCGGGGAAATGAGTGTGGACTATGAAGAAAATATGTTGTTGTAGTTTTCATTTTTATGATGTAATGTAAGACTTATGAATATATCTAGTGGTTCCAAGGCTACTAAAACAATCGGTCATTCATGATTTTATCATTCCTGTGATCATGCCAATGTTATGTAATAATGAAACGACTATGGGTAACTGGGGTTGGGGAGTTACAAAGGATATGATTGTTAATAAATTATGGAATATGAATAATTAATAGTTTTTATTATTTGAGTTATAAATTGGTTATAGAAGAGAGTGATTTATATTTGTGTCATACAATGGATTTTGGGGCAATTATGGGAGGTTTAGAGTGGATTTTTTGTTATGTTATTATTTTTATGTTGAAATATTATGTTTTATTCAGTTGTGGAATTATTGGTGATAACTTCGTCAGTATTAGTTGATTTATAAGGTAAATGTGTGTTAGAAATGATTCTTTTTGTGTGACGCAATTTACTAAGATGTGGTTAATGATGAAACTAATTAAATGGATAGAATAAATTTTATATGGAAGTGGGAGTCATTTAATGAAATTCATTTTTGTTATATAAATAGTTAGTGTCATTTTAATTATGTGTTAAATTAATATTAAAATATATTAGTTATTTTTGAAATAAATTATATTTGAATAAAATTTGAATAAAAAATTATTATTGTTGTGAAATTATAATTGTATACTAATAATGGAATATTGATTATTTTGTTGATACTATGGGATTAGTATTTTTTATTTTTATTTGATGTTTTTTAATTATTTTCTTTTTATATAATGATATAATGAAGTATAAAGTGATTAATATAATTAAAAATGCTCGTATGAAAATAGTAATGATTAATAAAATAATCTAATTGAAGGAGAACTTTTCATGAAAATGTACGGTTTGTATATTGTTATATTATATTTCATGACTTGGGTGTAATTCATGTTATATTGAGAAGTTATTATACCATTCAGATATTGATTGGTATATTATGTGATGGTATACAACTGTGGTAGTCAATATAGGGTGTGGTGTTTTTGAGCTAATAAGTTTTTCAAGTAAAATTTTGATAGTGATTTGGTGATATATTTGTGAGGTTATGGTATTTTTACGTCCATATATTATGAATTATATTTAAATAGATTTTCATATGTTTTTTTGGTTCTATTTCTATGAATATGATATAGTAATGAGTATGCGGTGTATGTATATAAGAGGGATGAAAGTATTAGTGATTATGAAGTTATAACACGAGGGAAACAAGATCAGTATAAAATAAGTATCACAATAACCTTCTAGATATAATTATTATATTCTTATATTATAATATTTTTTTGTGGATAACATGATTGATACTAATAGAGCTATTAGTGATAGTTAACCTAGTTATGTAATGATTTTGTTTCTCTAGTCAGTCACTATGTACATGGTATTCATCTTCCACCATTTCAGGATTACTTCTAGGGAGGAACCCAAAATGTAGACTATTATTATTAACCGGATTGTGTATAAAGTTTTTATTTTCATTATTTAAATGGCTAATATGTTGACTAGAGTGTACATTTACTACTCAACATTTGTTTTATAATTTTATTTTTAATAGTTTTTTGATTTTATACTTGTTTCATTACATTAATAATAAATTATTGATGGTATATAGTTTTTTTAAGGACATGAATGCTAGTTTATAATATCATTAAAGAAGTTTATGAGTGAATATAATCCAATTAATTGTGATTATAAACTTGTTTTAAATCTCCAACACTAGACCTATAGTGAGAAAAAATATGGGGTCACACTCAGTAGAACACAATTAGATTTTATAATTTATGTTCCTTTATTGAATAATATTTTTGATTGTTTTTATCACACAAAACAATGAACATAAACATTAAATGACAATATTATTTAAATATGACCTTCATCACCAAGTGATTGGATTGTTATAATTTAAGAGCTTTAATTAGAAACATCTCGACTCAAATTTCACTTAATATGGCCTCAAGATAGTGGGTAGCATTGACTCAAGAGTTTCTCCACAAATTCCAAAGGGTTCAGAATATCATTGAGGGAATATAGTGTGTCTATGTAGTGACTTCAACCTCTTTACAGTGTGTAACAAAGTGTAATATCATATCAATAAAATAGTTGTATCATTATAGTAATGAATTTTTTGAAAACTAATAATTGAATCGGTGAAAAAAAATCCAAATTTGGCATATGTACAACTATTCAAGAAGTGATCTCATATAAAAGTTGATATGTAATGTCATGTGTCTAAAAAGAAGCCAAAATATGTATACATTCATTAATACGACACATATTTCAAATTATAAATAAAATAAATATCTCCAGAAAGCATCATGAGACTTAAAATGGTCATATAATTTGGTTCTCTTAATCAATAATTATGTTAAGAATCCAAATATGGGAACCTTCCTTGATCACCTCCTACATCTAAATACTCAATCTAGGTACCCTACAATAGACTGAGAAATGTTATGATATGCAATACATGTAGGCCACCAACAAAAATTTCGATAAGATTTTCATTATATGAAATTAAATCCAATAATAGGGAAATATATCAACAATGTATAATAAAATTGAAACAATTTTCCATGGAATATTTAAAAGAGGTTTCCATGGAATATATAGAACAAGTAAAGTGTAACTTTCTTTCCTTACTAATCACACATTTAACACTGGACAAGATCCTATAACAATGAAGCTGAAATGAAAACTAGAATAAACACCACAGTCATGGTGAATACATTTTATATCATATAATTATTTTCCATTCCATATAACTGATATATTGAATCAACCAAAATCATAATGTCTAACCAGAAGTGTCAACTTTTACACACCTAATCTATATAATCAATCATGAAACATTTACCATGGATGAGCCATTCTATCCAATGATTTAGACCCAATAATTCTTGATCCATTACATTATAGGCACAACCATCCTTGTCAACTCCTAGGAGATTCTTGATGGAATCATAGTTAGACATAGGATGGGGTCCAAGGATAATATCATGATACCATGTCCATTGTTAAACCAGGAAAACTGGGTCTTATGTGTTAACAGTCCTATGGTATAACACAAAATTACCGACCAACGAAAAATATCATCCATGGACGACACTAATGCTTTCAAGACCATTGGTATTGCACACGCATGGAATCCTATTGAAACATTATTTATTTTAATCAATTATCATTTCATAACATTAAAAACATTTGAGTTCATCTAACACATATATCCAATTCAATTAAAATAGTTAAATCAATTGACATCATGTATTACATGGAATATTAGGATTAACTATATCCCCATAAAAATAAACCCCATTTATTTATTGCATGATTCCTATAACTAGGAGGGCACACACAAACCTAATTGGATGTTATAAAGTATGTAATATAATAAATCACTCCCCTTGGGTGGACCAGATTTGGGAAAAATCTATAACGACGTCAAATGAACCAGTGGTCTGGCCTAAAAGATTACATTTAATTTAATAAATGAATATAATTCATTTTAGGGAAACCAATTAAATGCCCAGATTGCGAAACAAATGTAACTAAGAATATAAAATACCAAACCCAATGGAAATTATACACCACCTATGGTATATAGGTTGAGGGATACATATCCAGTATCTGCCTCGGATTCTGTGTACATCAGGACAAAAAATTAATAATTAATGAGATTATGAAAATAATTCATATCACCTAACACATAAATATTTTAGCTGATTTAATGACAAATTAAGAGTGACACAAGTGGAATAAAGGCCTTACCAGTGTGGATACAATGAGCCTGATGATGATTCAAATTGGGTCGATATAAGGAAATGGGAGGAAATCCAACCATCTCCTCCCTTTGGAGATCCAACATGAGTGATGTAGGTATTAGGTTTCAAATATTTTCCAAAGCAGACTTTAAAAATAATTAATTAGGTATTTACACTTCTTGTAAATACATTACACATCTTGAAAATGAAGTGGTCTTTATCTAGGAAAAAAACCCTATATCTGATGTTAAATGTTATTTACATATAATTAATCATTATTTAAGAAATAAAAATCTTTTATCTAAATTACAAAGTCTATAATTTTATTCTAACCAATCTATATCCCTCTTCAATATTTTTTTCAATAAATCCCCAACCATCCAATGGCATGAATTACATTCTAATCCAAATATCAAAACTAAAAATAGTGTAACCCATGAATTAATAATATGTGAACCTCTGGAAATTCTCAAGATATTACCTAATTATATTATGAAATAAATATATAGATGTTCATATCATATATTTTTAGTGCTTTGGAAATAACAATTTGATTAATAAAGATAATAATAAAATCATATAACGAAAAATATAATAAATGGTTAAATGGTTATTTTTTCTCGAAAGGTTGTTTTTAATCAAAAAATATGTTAATAAATTTAATGATAAAATTACATTATTTAAAGAAATAAATTAATTTTATAATTATTTCTATACACTAGCACGAGTGTATTTACATCGAATCATAGATGAACATGTTATTATAAATGAAAATAAAATCATTTGATCGTAAAAAGTGATATAATTTCCTAAAAATATTTTTAAGAGTGAATTATAATATGTTATTAATATATTATATTAATAATTTTTTTATTATTGAGTTTGTCAAATTTTTTAATATTGTATTTTATCAAATATATATAATAGTCATCTGAATTTTTTTTTCTGTGAGTTGAATGAAAATAAATACATTTTATGCATGAAAAATAATATTTTTGTTGAAATTATCTTAACACGTTCTGCGTGAGGATTATAAAATTATATTAACACTCAATGATAAATTTTATTTTAATTTATAAATATTACTTTCTATTCATCACATCAATTAAATTTTAGGATAAAATTTTGATATTATTTCAGAAAATATTTATTTTTGGGTGAAAAGTGAAATAAAGAATTAAATAAAAATAATATCATTTAATGTATTTAAAATATAAATTAAAAATATATATTTGTTTTAAGATAAAACTTTTCATATTTTAAAAAAATAATCCATTTATTTCTATAGGAATCAACATTATTCTCAATTTTTTAAATATATTTTTAGGCTAAATAATTTGATTTATAAAAACACTATTTTGTTTAGTTTTTCATTCATATATTAAATTTAATTTCATTTACTAAAAAAATATATTCTTGAAAACATTATTTCATCTTTTGAATCAAGAGGACCAAATATTATATTTCATTATATTTTATTTTTGGTCATATTGTATAGCTTTAATGTTGATGATTAGTTACCATGTTAATTAGTAAACAGTTAAATCAAAATAAAAACTATGGGATAATTTTAAAAAATATTATCTTAATTATTATTAGGTGAGATTATTTAAACAATTATATAATTTTATTTTATTTTATACAAATTTTTATCAACATTAATATGAGTAATACATTTCTAATATTCATATGTTATTGATATTTACAATTTTTCCACTCCCATAACAAATAAAATTGAACCTCTTATCCTCCCATATTCAAAATATTTTTGAAATATATCTAAAACAATACCTAAAAAAATTATATTCCCATATACTATATGTCTTGGTCACACAAGAATGTATAACCTATGAAGTCATGTAGTGTAATTCAAAATATGTTTTCCATTGAAATGGTATAACTCCTAATCGTTATCTTTCATGTCAATTTCTTATCCCATATCACTGAAACCAATCATAAAAATGTATATATAATATAATTATTATATAAAATACAATTCAATGTTATATTGTATATGTCAAATCCCATTTTAATATATTTTTTGATCTAATTGTAAATGAATTCATTGTTCATGTGTATGAATAGAGTATTGTCTCCATGTAGTGATGTGTTTCCCTTATCATCACCCCTCCCATGGATGATCATAAAAATGGTTCAAAAGAATATATATTATATTTATTATATAATTATAATTATAATATTCCGATATATTACTTACCTTTAGAGAAAACTATCATTTAGAAAATGATAATTTTACATGTGCATACATGTGGACTAACACCTCCACGAAGCGATGAATTTTTTTTCATTCCCCCATAACATGGATAGATTTGATGATAAAAATAATAATTTAATATGAATTTTATTACATATTTATAATATATTCAAATTTATATATTATAAAGTTTATATATTTTCTTCTCATTGAAAATGAAATTATCATTCAACTATAAATACCGAATACATTCCCCACAAAATGGTGTGCTTTATTTTTCAGGACCAAATTTCCTGGATGGTTTTATAATATATACTAAATGTAAAAAAATTATAATTATTTAATGAATAATATATTTAAATAATAGAAAAATTTCACTTTTTCCATGGTCAACCCGCTGAAATTATTATAAGATTATTAACTAAATATCATTGAAATGGTTGATATTAACTAAACTAATTTAGATACTCTATTAAATATGGTAAACAATAAATTAATGGAATAATAATAAGTTAAAGGACATGATTTTTTCATGAATTTATAAAATTAATATAACATATTTATTAATTAAATATAATGTTGTACGTGGTTACTGGGAAGATGTGGTAAGGTATTTCTTAACCCAATTTTTTATCAATGAGACATAAGATATTTCAAAAAATGTATTATTTTGATTGGATTATACACATGCATATTATTTTATTTTATCAGATTTAATAATATTAATTTGTTCTATAGGTCGATTTCTCGAACTTATCTTAAATTTCATTTTGATTCAAACTATACCAATCTAGTAAGAGTTTCATCTTTTAAATGTTTTTTAATTGTGTAATCAAATTTTCATCAATAAATATATTATTTTAAATAATTAATTAATTTTATATTTTATATGTAAAGAATTGTAAGATATCATTCTCAACAAATTTATATGTTATTTAAAAAAAATTAAAAATGATCCTTTTTAAAAAAAATTGGTGTTTTTACATTCATTTTAAAAATTTTAAAAGAATTTTTTAGTATATGTTGAATTAATGGAATATTCAACCATAATAACTATTAATCATTAATAATATTTCTATAAATATTTTCATTGTGTTTCAATGAAAATAATATTTCCTAGAATTCAAGTAATTTTAGGTTTGTTGAGTTTTCATGATGAGAAAATATTTTTATCTATATTTTTATAGGAGGCCTGAAGGTGAATATTCAAATGTATTAAACATACTATTTTATGGGATATTATGATGGAAATTACAGATTCGATGTGTTTTATGTATGTCTTATTCCATGTAGGTTTTTTGTGATGATTTTTGAGACTGATATAACTACCCAATATATTTGATAATGATATAGTGAGATAAAAATTTATATAGTGACCCATGATTTTCATAAATAGATATTTCATATTTCTATATGAATATTCCATACATTACAGAAACACATTCAAGAGGGACATAATTTTAGCTTGTATTTTTAGAATAGGTAGGAAATATTATAATTTGATGAAATACCTTCAACATTTCAAGTAACGAGCTTCCTCTTTATTTATCCTCACAAACATACCCTAGATAAAACTGATCATACTTACCTGGGGAAAAAAATAGGAAAGGGTGAGATCAAATTTATAATAAGGATAAAAATGGGAGATAAATCATCATATCCTAAGAATATGTTTATTATAAAATGATAATTAAATTTATAAACAATACCCTTTTTATAAAATATCATTACCTTGAGTCCTGGAATATATATATTCACAGTTCAAAAAGCATGAATCATAATAAAATCAAAGAACATGACCATTGAGTATAAAAACATTTAGTAATAAATGTGTTAGAGGAATATTTATTAATTTATAACATTGTGAGGAATTATGAATAGAAATATTTTTATACATTAACATAAGGACATAATATCCGGACCTCGCATAAACTCATGGACATGTAACTAGGTCCACAAATTACCTTATTGAAATAAAATACATGTCCATCCAAAACATAAAGAACTTTTAATTAGGCTCACATATATAATTTTGAACATATAATTAGGTTTATGCATAATTTATCAAAATATAATCAAGTTCACATATAGCCTCAGGAAAATATTATCAGTTTCATGTAGAATATATGAACTCTTGAGTTATCCACCTTTACAATATACATTTATGGGAGATATTGGTCTTACATTTTAAAAACATTAATTCATATGTATGTGTACCATAATATCATAACAATTTATATGATCATGACCCTTGAAATGAAATAATATTAAAAGAAATTTCATACTATCATAACCTATAGAAATGAGACATGATTCATAATCATTTCAATATTTTTTCACAGAATTACTCATGATAAGAAGTGGGTTTTGCAATCATTTTATCATTGTATAAATTGTGGATGGGAAACGAGCTTCATGAAAAACATGTCATCATAATCATAAACCATTAGTAGAATGAAATATAATTTTATCCTTTAATCATATACCTATTAGAGGATAATTAACATCAAATGATTCAATCTTAGATGGAAAATGATCTTGAAAGATTAATTCGTACATATCTAGAAGAAAATTTCATTTCCACTTTAGAAAAAACAAATTTAACCTTTAATTTTTTAAAAAATACTTTTACATGAAAATATAAACTAAAAACATCAATTTATTATTTAATGATAATATCTTTATGATGGTGGATAATTCCATTTAGGAAGTACATGTTAAAATAAATATTCCTTTCCCATTTTCTATAAAAATCGAAATGAGAATAGTTTAGAAAATGACCCGTAGATTACATTGTAATTTATTTTTAAAAGAGTAACACATGGTAAAATATTTTTACTAAAAAAAATTAATTATGTAAAAAAAGTGAAAATTTTATGGAGAATAATTTATTACAAAAAAAATTTTCTATCCAAAGAGATAAATAAAGAAAATTCTTCATATTTTTTTTTCAATTGTATTAAGTACCAAAATTTTTCTTAATGCTAATATAAGTTTATAATATGATGAATTACATAATGATAAAATAATTGATGATTATAATGGAGATTTATATCATAATATTTCATCATTTGATACTTAATTATAAATAATCACAATAAATGATGATATTTTAACAAAAATATGTCACCATGTTGGTAACATTTGAATCATAATCCATAACAATGATATATAATAAAATTGATATTTATTCCAAATAATTTTTAATAGAATAAAAAATAACAAAATAATAAAATAATATTAATTATATACACAACATTAAAAAGGTGGTGAATATGGAACATTTCTCATAGAAGTTAAAAGAAAGGCATAAATATTTTAAAATAACTATCAAAATTCATTATAAAAGATTAATAATATTGAATAATAAATTATTTTTTATTATAAATATATTAAAAAATAGTAAATATATATATCATACATTATATGATGACATTTTATTACCTATTTTTTAAAAAAATATATATTAGTGTGACATTTTAGTAAAACACCACTTTATTTCTTATTTATGTTTGGATTTTATATATTCTTAATTCTATTAAATTGATAACATTCCCTTCATATAAAGAATAATATTCAGGAAATAATAATCATATTCATATTACTTTTATACTTTTAATTCCAATCCTGAATGATGGTTATGTTAAATGATGTATATTATGATAATTGATATGGTGGGTCATTCGTAGGAATGAGTAACATCTCCATCTTTCCATTAATTAATTTGGAAATAAAGAAAGTAATATTTTATCATTAGATGAGGATAATATTATAAAAAATAAATATTATTTATGTAAATGTTTTTTTCAATATCATTCATTTTTTGTGGTTATGAAATGATAGATTTAAATATTTTTGAGAAGGTAGTAGTCCACATCTACAGAAAAAATGATACTATAATTCGCTGAGTAAATATGTGATTAAGAAAATGATATATTAACATTTTAAAATGATAAATATACGCTTAATATAATAATTATCCAATTTCATTCACAAATATTAGATAATTTTATACTAATTAAATTTTATGTAATGTTTTAGTGAAAACGAATCACATCATTTTGCAACACATTAGTCCACCATATACACAAATTATATTATTGTATCCCCAAATTAATGAAATTTAAGATGCTATATATGATATTATGATATTATATTCATAATAATTATATAAATTTAATATATATATTTTTTGTATCCATCATCATAACCAACCATGAGAGGTGGTATTGAAAACATGCATGACAACAGTTTGTGAGGCAGTTGACCTCCCAAAATAGGAAAAATGATTTCATTACCCATTTGATAGAAATGTATATGGTTTTTATAAATGAATATAACATAAAAATTTAATTATATGTAACATAATTATTTTATTATATCATCATTGTTTTAAAATAAAGGAAGTAGTTGGAGGTAGAAAAAAAATTAAAATAGTCATTGATGAACTTAACATCTTCTTTGGGTGTCCTCCATAGGATTTCCACAATTACATTCCTATGATTATTTATACACAAAAAATAATTATCTAAATATACTAGGGATCTTGGGATGTTATTTTTGATGTTATTGGAAGATTAAATAATTTTTTAATGTCTAAATAGGGTAGGATAGGGGTGAACTTTTATATGTGAGGTGACTCAAACAGTAGTATTTTTTAAAAGAAAAAGGTTTACCCCAATTTTTATCAAGAAAATATTACCGTAAATGGATTATTGTAGATATTTACAGTCTATATAACATAAATATGGATATATAATATATGATAGGTATGTTTTAGGTCATTTTAACCCTTATATTTTAGATTAATCCCTGGTAAACTCATTTTACCTTACCTATGTTAATTAATTTTTATTATTTTAACAATTACTATTATTTAAAAAAAATTGACCTTATTTTATAATAAAAATTATTTTAATTGACATATTTAATCTCCCTTTATAAAAATAATTAAAATATTTTAAACAAAAAATAATTTTAAATTAATACTACAAACGTGAATAGAATGTGGGGTTTGAAAGAGAAATCATTCAAAATTTGAAAAGTTTATAAATAAATATTTTATATAAAAGAGATTCTAAATAACTTAATATTATTAATGTATATATATAAATGAACTGCTTTTACAATTAATGTAATCAAATATACAAGTTTTTTATTTTAATTAATTTTTCTAAAAAGGATTTTTTTAATTAAAATTTAGTATTTTTCACTATTAATCAAAACACTAATCTTATATAAAAATTAATAAAAATAAACCCAAATATGAATTGAAATAATAATCTAAAAATGATATTTATTTTTTAAAAATAATCTTTATTATAGTTTGAAAATTTAATATTTTTTAAATAATAATGAAAAAATTGTGAACAAAACTATTATATCGAACAACACTGTTTGTATGCCTAAAATTAGATTTATTATTATTAACAATTTTCTATTAAAAATATGGGATAAAAGATAAAAAAATTATTGAATATAATATATATATATATATATATCATGAATATAATTCATCAAATGTGTTTTGTTTAATTTTTTTGGTATAATGTGTCTTTTTCATTAAACTTGTTCCAATTAATTAGATTTCATTTATTATCATTTTTAATAAAATATATAATAATGAATTATTTTTATATATATTTCTGAAAAAAAATATTTTCAAAAGTTTGTAAATCCTATTCTTACCTTCCATTCTAATGGCTAGGTGATGACATTCATTTAAAATAATAAATTTTTAAAACTTTGTCACTTTTCAATTAAAATAAATGATGCATGTAACACAAGAAAAATATAGTGTTGCATTTAATGTAATATAAACTCGGTATTGTCTGTAAATAAACATTAACATGTCGTTTTGTGTAATAAATAATATTCAAATGATTATATTTATTTGAACAAAATATTTCCTAAAATCACTGGTTATTACAATAACCCCCCTAAATTTAATTTCTTCTTAAAAATGGGTATCTACGATGCCAAAAACATAAGATGATTCTATACCATTACGTACTCAGGTTCGCACATAGCTTCCTAAATCATCTGTTTTCATCACAAAACTCATTTATGGTTATTGATCTTTTTCTATAGAAAATTATTTATATGATGTAGAATATCCACTAGTTTTTTTTCAAATGAAAGATCATGCTCCAGAAGTATAACATTTGAGTTAGTTTAATGTTATTGATTTGTTATGTACAAGCTTATGATATATACATGGAATGCCCTGTGAACCTAATTAAGGTTTATTAGAAATTCCATGAAATAACTTATGTTCCCAATACAAACATGAATCTCAAAAAACCTAATATACCTTGGGATTAGTTTTCATTATTTCTATAGTGGAAACACATTATTTCCAACTAAAAATTCAAGATCTCATAGATTATTTAAATCATAACATTTCAATAAACTATTTGATTTTTGTCATTTAAAGCATATAACATTCAATACAATATCATCATCTTGATAAAGGCATAATATCGATCAATTTTTAACTTCATTCCATTTTGTTGTAGTTCTACATATCATTCAATAATGGGATTTATAAGGAGTAATTTTAATGCTTCATTAAAATCTAATATTTTAAAAAAAAACCCAACTAGATGAACGTTTTGAACCCTAAAAACATTTTAATCAGAAGAATAAAAACATACAATATCATATAGTATTTGAGTTGTTCACATAGAATGACCATCTGTCTATGGATGATACATAATTCATCATGTCGTCGTCATATACAGATATTACTGAAGAATTCACAAAAATGTTCATGTAAAATTCAGAACATGATTATATATAATTTCATATGTAACATAGTTTGAACCTAAAACTTCCATAATGTTAGTTTTTGAAATTGGATATAAAGATAAATATAATATGATAACATTGGAGTGTTTGAATTTCATATAGTGATTGACTAAAACTCATAATTACCGCAACAGAAAAGATAAGATAAACTCTTAATGTTAACATTACCTTGAATAAAATTTCCCCAATAATTAATTAAATTAATCCATAAATTAATAAAACATATATAAGTCCAATGTTTTTAATTTTTTTATATATCTCTTTAAATATCATTAATCTTGGTAAAATAACATCACATGCATCTTCTAAAGATGACTTTATGATTTTAATCATTTGAAAAAAAGTAAAATCTTAATCCAATGATGTTATCCAATACAATTTATTAAATAATTCAAGGAGACATATACACTTATAAATTTTAATTACACATTATTTCTTATATAATCACATATATTATATTAATAACAGTTTCATTTTATTCCATCATTCATCCTTGTATCAATGGAATAGAAAAATAGATTTCATTATTCTAGGATCCATATAGAGGGACAAAATAACATGAGATTTAATATACTGATGAATAATAATACTTCTGTCGGCTATATTAATAAAAAATAAAATATTAAATTCCCATTTAAAGGTGAGCATATATGTTTTCCCAATTGATCATGTTTCATTTCATTCATTATGATTAAAAAAGAGTTCCCATTATACATTTTCATCTGAGATTTTCATGGTTTATAATCCACATTAGTCCTTTGATTGTGGAATTGATTAACATATTGCTTATACATCTTGAGGATGAAATAATGGAGTGTGTATAATGTATCTTTTTGAAATATTAATCACTTTATTTTAGTAAATGTTGACATCACATCATTTCTATACATGTTTTATTTATGGATATGAAATATCATTGGATTTCCATGGAAACCCATTTTCCATTTATTATCACTGAAAAATAGTTCATGTTGCTTCCATATCCACTTTTAGTTCAAATTGATCGATTTATTAATTATTTCTAATGATGGATATGTATAACGCACATCTAATAGTTGGTTTTAATACATTGAATAATATTTCTACCTAAATTTCAGGATGAATTATGAAACCCAAAGAGAACCTTTTAGGGGTCCTAATATTTTCACAGCTTCCAAAAGATTTCTCATCCTTTTAAAAAATATAAAGAGGTTCATTCTCTATTTTTAATGAGGAATATTTGTAAAATATATATTTAAAGATATTATCATAAACATTTCTCACATTATAAAATCAATTTTTTCTTGTTTCCACATATTCTTCATAAAATTCCACCACAGATATACCTCACCATCGAAAAATTAGATATCTAAAATGAAATTATGATTCTCTGAATATTGGAGTACAAAATGACTTTTCAGTTCTACTAATAAATTGTTTTAAAACTAGTGGATAATATAAAACATTAAAATAATGGGGGATACAACATAGTGGGCTTCCACAAAATCAAAATAAAAAACATATAGACTATCTAAATCATGAAATCATATTTTTACTCTATGACACTGTAGGATTATCCACTTACAACCATAGTCATCATCTATTTACATCCTTCATAAAGTTTTATTAAATTTTTTTTAATTATGATAGAATATCTCCCTGGAGTCTCAAACCAGGTCTTATGCAATGCCCATTGTTAAACACCATGCCATGATTGAGTATATCTCAGTACACGATTTTAATAATTATTACCGCTAAGAACCTCATGGATATATACACCTCTTATTTTTGTAGACAATAAGAGATCTAATTTAATGAAATCCACTTTGTATATCATTTACTACTATTCTATGACATTTTCTAATAGATTTATATATCCTTATAATTATCCTTAATCATATAACTTTAAGTTATTCAGAAATATTCAGCATTATCTTTATAATGATTTATCATCATAGTTTATAAAGGACAACTAAAACATTCCATTGCTTTAAACAATAGTGAACCATGAATTTATTAAAAATATATTAACTAATTTAAAAAAATATTTACTGCATTTCACAAATAAATTTGTAAGGACCCTAATAATTTTGGGTCTTCTAAGAATTAGAACAAAATATTCTAATTTGGTGATAGATAATAAATATCTCTCAAAACAACCATCACTTTTATCCGTCTTCACAAACATTCCCTTCTAGAAACCATTCATCCTAATATGGGGAATGTAAAAAAACTAAAGGGAAAGCTCAGAAGCTCAGTAAAGGTAATCAATGAAGTTACATAAGAATACATTTAGAATAGGAGTATGATAAAATGAACTTAACATTTGAACACCATGTCATACATATCGAATATCAAAATACTTATTTATAGAATAATGATTGGACATTCATAATATATGAATCACAAGGAATGAAAATAACATGACCCATGATAATATAATATTGGAATAGGACAAATATTTATTGTATTGAAATTATTTTATTACATAGTGAAAATGTATATATTGAAACAGGTTGACTCATTAAGATAATAAAATGAAATTTATCCCTCGTAATTCTAATAGACATGAAAACAAGTCCACTAATAAAAATGTGTACATGAAATTAAATTTTACATATAATATTGTGAAATTGTATCAAGGACCACACATAATATTTTGAACATGGAATTAGGTTCTCAGATAATATTGTTAATATGTAATCATGTTCATCCATGTCATTTTTCACATCTAATTAGGAACACACATTACATATTTATGCATGAGTTATCTCTTTTTACTTAATTCATTAAAAGGGGATATTTTTTCAACCCATAACATAATAAAAATAATATTATTGGGTACAAAAGATCATAAAAAATATCATATCCTGACCCAAGAAATGAAATGGGTTTCATAGATATTTTTCATATAATATCCTATGGGTTAAATATGGTATTTATTATAATTTCATTATTTCATAATAGGATAAACCAAGAAAATATGTATTTTTAAAAGAATTTTATCATTCTATAAACCATGTATGAGAAAATAACTTTATAAAAAGAATTTTAGTAGAAATGAAAACCATTTAGATAATGAATAAAAATTATATCATTGTATATCACTAGAATATTGTATATAACATCAAGAGTTGACATCATTGGTAGTAAATAAATTTGAAATATCACTTTGAACATATGTAAAAAAACAAACATTCCAATTTTTAATGAAATCATTTTAAAACATAACCTATTTTAGAAAAACATTCCTTTAAAACTAAACAATTTTAATTTTGATGTATTCTTAAAATAAAATTATTATCATGATGGTAGATAATTATATTTTTACGTATATGATAAATAATGACTAAATTAACATTTTTATCAAAATAGAAATGGCTATCATTTGGAAAATGGAATTTAGATTCTCTTAAAAAAAATTAAAATAAAGTTAAAACATTCTCATTATAAATAATTATAATAATGTTAAAAGAAATTGATTTTTTAGACTACATGTTTTTTAAAGATAAATTGTTTTTAACTGACGATAGAAATTGTGATATTTTTCCTTAAAAAATTCCGTAATTGTTTAAAGAAACAAGTGAAAAAGTTGAACTATTACTTGAAAATGTCATGAATAACAATAGAAGAACAAAATTAATTAGTATTCCATTGAGGAAGATTATAATATTTCACATTGAAAACAAAAACATTAATAACAATAATAAATGATGTGATTCTGAAACAAACCGGAGGAATAATTCCAATTATTGTAGCAGTAATGTAGCTGTACTGTGTTGGTATTGTTCTAGGTACTATAAGAGGTACTATTTGGTACTGTAGTAGCAAAACTATTCACCTTGGGCAATCAGTTTCGTCATGGATTCTTTAAGTCCTTCGGGCCACCTGAAGGACTTTGGGCCCCATGATTCATGGATTTGCACTAGACAATCTCTACAAAAAAGTATCATCCATAGAAGAGGATTCAAATTCTGTGTAATAACCAGAACAGAACAAATTTATTTGGAATAATGATAGGGCATGACTATGCCATCGGGAAAAGCCGATGCTTGCACGAGAAGTTTTTCCAGACGACCATGAAAAGGTGGAGAGCTACCATGACGATGCAGATTTTGGGGAGGGGCATATCCTTGTAGTTATAGTCTGGTTGATTTCTGCTAAGTACTTTGGGTTATGTAATGTATCTTAAGCCTTTTGGACATATAATCTTTAAGCATATGGGCCTTTTTAGTGTCCCTTTAATCCCATGAAAGGGGTTTTATCAAAAATCAATAAAAATGAATGCCTTTAGGCCTTTCGTGCTAATAAATTAAGAAATTGTAACATAAATATATAACTACATTAGTAATAATTGAAACATAGTCCCCTTATAATAGATATACTCATTTAGATATTTAATCCTCATAAATTTTATAACAAAATTCATACATAAATTTAAGGGGTAGTATATAATCCATATGAAAATAGTTGGTTAAAATGGAATGTGTCTCATAGATGTAAAATTTGAGAAAAAACCCTTACCTTAAGTATCGACTTCCATTGTATTTATTCAGAAAACATGTTTAATAAATATATATTTATTGTATATTTATTACAGTACCATAAAAAAATATATATAATACTATATAGAATTAATTTCTTTTGCATTTTTTTAAATACCATTTTAATGTCATGTTTAGTTCAATAACCACCCTATTTTTTATACATGTTTGGATTTATTATGTTTTGTGTTCTCCTACATTGATCATGATTCAGTAATCTATAGAATAATAATAAATTTTTAATAATAAAATTTATACATAAATTATAATTTTTAGAATAATCAATAATCGAGGGTTCTAATAAATTAATTGCATTACAATAATGCAGACAGAAAGTTGTATGTACACAAGAGTATGATTTCCATTTTTCAATGATCATTATTGAAGGGAGGGAAGTAATATTTTTTATTAAAAAATGAACATAATATCATAAATAAAATATTAATAATTCAAATATTCTTATACATATTATCCATTGTAGTGGAAATGAAAAGAGATAGTCTCATCGCTTCATGAAGTTTGCAGTCTAAGTGTACATGAATGACACTATCATCATTCTGTGAGTGAACAGATATGAAATAAGAAGATAGAGTATATTTTCATAATGATAAAAGTGTCCTGAATATAATAATTAATTCATTTATATAACATATATTAATTAAATTCACCTAAATTATTTTCTATGAAATGTGTTATTGGAATAAATTACATCATTTTGTGAGGATATATTCTCTCAAAAACAAAAACCGCATTATCATATCGGATATGAAATGGATAGTAAAATAGTTTTAATTGAAATAATGAATATTTTTGTATGATCATGATATAAATTTCATTAATATACATTTTATACATTATTATACCAAGTCATTATAGATGGTAGTGGAAAAATGAATGACATTGGTTTATGTGGTGGTTATCTATCGTACACTCAAGCGATGATCTCATATCCCATTTGATTGATGTGGAGAAGATTGTATGTCATTATCTTAAGATAAAAATATCACCATACAAGGAATAATGTGTCAATATTATATCATCATCTTTTATCAATAATTGAATGAGGTTGAGGAAGATATATAATAAAAACTCTCATTAAATAATGTTACTACTTCATTGATTATCCTCCATAGGTTTTCACCAAAAGCCTATTTAGAATTATTTTCATCACAAAATAAGGATTTTAGGTTGATATGAGGAGTGTTGGGAGGTGATTTTGGTTGCTATTGGATGAAAAATTTGTAATATTTTTTATAGAAGAAAAGATATTGGGTGACTTTAATAAGTATATTGTGTGGAATACTTGTAATTTTTCAAAAGAAAAAGGTGCACCCACATTTTTATAATTCCTAAATAACAAAAAATGTCATATCATAGAAAATTATTCATCAAAACATAAAAATTACCCACAAAATATATTATAGAAATGTTTTTATTTAATTATAATTCATTTCCTTTTATTATAACCCATGTTAAACGCATTTCTAATTTTTCCATGTTAGTTTCCCTTTTACTATTATCACTACTTATTTTTTTAAAAAATTATATTTTAAAAATTGGATAATATATATTATATTAATTAAAAATACTAAAGAATATTTTCTTCATACACAATTCAATTTATTCTAAATAATTAATTCATCTTTAATTTAATATAGGTTATGAGAATACCATGATTAAATGTGAAAACTTTCAAAAGGATGAAAAATTATTATATCACAATTTCATATGATGCAAATTTCAGCGAGATAAATTGTATTAATATATATATATTTCTGAATTAATTTAAATTGATATCAATTTAATATATAATATAAATTTTATATAATTTAAATGAAAATATTTTATTGAAATAAAATTTAGTAATTTTCATTATTATTCAAAAAATTAATCCTTTCAAAAAGTGATAAAAATTAAAATTAATTTAACATTGATAATATGAATTAAAAAACAACTTTTATTTCCTAAAATAATTTATTTAGATGCCTCAATTTTTTTTAAAAAAATTACTGCATAAAAAATGTTGGAGAACTACTATTTAGAGAAAAATATGATCAGCACAAAATTGCATTTTTTTTATAAGTTTTTAGAAAAAATATATATTGAATCATAAATAGATGATTTAATCTATAATTGAGAAATTTTAAAAAATAACCAACAGTGTTTTTTTAAATTTTATTGAGGTAGAATGCGTCTATTTTAATGAAAAATAGTTCTTCAAAAAATTATTTTCTTTATATTCGATTTTAATTAAATTTTCATTACCTAATTAATTTTATATACATTTATAAGATATATTGTAAAGACCCGAAAATTTCATATAAATTTTTTTCTTAATTTCTTTGGAATTTTACGAGTAAGCATTTTCTGACGACACATGATTCCGAGGGCCGGTGTGCCCGTAATAATTTTTTGAAGTTTATCTCAGGTACATTTAGTGACCGAACGAGCGGGTTTTTCTATCTTTTGAACCATTGCACGGAATTGAAATTATAGAGCACAGATGAACTCGCAACACCGATAATTGCTTATGGGGACCTTTACCACAGTTGCGTTTAAAGTAGGTTTTGAGATAAATATTTGGAGTTTAGTAAAAAGTTAAATAAATTTGTTAAAAAAAATTTATATCCAAGGAAGTTAAATCCTCTCATGTGTGGATATATGAGAGGTGGGGCCCACATGAGGCCCAAAATCTCATCTTCCCATAACTCTCTCCAACCCAACGTTATCACCTAATTTATTTAATTTGACAACGCCCCTTATTATGACAACCCTTCACCCCCATAATTAATATTCCATCAAGGGTTTGAAAGCTAGAAGGTCATGATAGTATTATATATTGGGGATCCTTCACTCAATTATGGGTTGGAAAATATTTTGGAGAACCATGTGGGAAACCACTGGAGAAATTTAGAGTGAACATTAAACCTCTGATGAAGAACAATTCTTCAACGACGGGCCTTCCAAGATCTTCGACGAAGAACAATCCTTCAATGGAGGTCGGATTCCTACGAATCTCCGATGCTCAAGCTCTAATATGAAGTTTGAGGTGGACACAATGTTTGACGTCAACTCCATTCTCTTTCCGCGGCTCAACGACGTGCAACATCATAATTGAGGTAGGGTTTGTTTTTGTATAATTCTAATTATCTGAATTATAACCTCTTAGTTGGTCATTCATATTTGTTGAACAATGGTTTGAGCCTCTAACGCGGAGGGCACAGGCTAACGAACAAGTCCGGACCCTCCGCTAGTTGTTCGCTGTTTGTAGATTGAGGAACGATGACAAACAAGCCTAAATGGCTATTTGAATCCTCAACAGTGAAGTTCGGGTCCCGAGGTGACCTTAGGTGCAGATGGCAGGCGAAACGGACCACCGGAGCATGTCTTGTGGTCCATAATCGGCGGCGGCGGCGCGACGCTGGAGTAGACTGCCGCGGCGGTGGAATTCGAACTCGAACAACTTTTCCATTCCAGATTGGACAGGCGAGAAATTATGTAGTGCCAAGTTCAATCATCGGGGGGGCAGCGCCCCCGCTCCCCGTCACCTGCCCAACTAGACCGGCTGAGCCATAACCGGCCATCGGGCCAGGCCGCCAGTGCCAGGCCGGGCCGTGCTGGTCGGGAAGAGCCACGTCTGCTGGGCCGGACCCCGGAACGGGATGGGTGACCCGGTTCGGGCCGACCCAAAGGGTGTCGGGTCGGGTCGGACCGGGCCCATACCCCCTATTTTCAGACCTTCTTCAGTTAAACACCCATATCAAGAGTTGTGGACCTCTGAATGATGAAACGTCAATTGTGTTGGATTCCTCAAATCACGAAGGTCATTTCGGTTTATTACACTGATGGTTTCAGCGAAGTTTGTGTACGGCTAGGTTGGTTCGAACCCAAAACCAACAGGGCCCTCACAGCGGAAACACTTATAACTTGAGCTCCGGACGTCCGATTGATGTGTCGTCGACATTGTTGGAATCCTCTGGATGAGACGGTTCTTTTGGAATACCTCACCTAAGATTTTGATTCATTTGGAGTATGGATGGGTTGGATTTTACCCAAAATCCAATCGGGCCCCTGGAATGGTAATGGTAATAACTCACAGACCGGGCGTCCGATTGGCGAGTCATCTATTGTGTTGAGACCCCTATGAAGAGGCGGTCTTTTGAGATACTTCCACGTAAGATTATGTGACACATGGAAGTATCGAACAGTAGCTCATGGAGTGGATCCTCCCAGATACGAGCTTACCGAGTATAGAGACCTTGTAGCTAGCTTAGACCTGATGACTGCTTGTCCAATTCGAGTCGGAGTTACATGTATAGCCTAGTGGGGAGCACTACTGTGTTAGGGTGGAAGACCCATGGCGGGGAGCACTACTATGATTGGGTGGAAGACCCGCAGTACTCGACATTAAGCGTACCTCTGTAGGCTAATAGCGGGAGCACTATTGTGTTGGGGTGGCAGACCCATGGCGGGGAGCACTACTGTGTTTGGGTGGAAGACCCGCGGTACTCGACATGAGAAGTACCTCAGCATTATAAGTATGGTGAGTAGAATCTTGGAGTCGTGACAGGACTACTGTTCTCGATAGAGGAGGAGTTCTCCAACATCTGCAGTTTCGACATCATGAATAAAATCCAGGTTTGAGCTGAGTCAATGACCATTGTGTTTACCTCATGATTGAGATGGGTCCCATGATAACTTAGGTATATGTATGGGCATATAACTAAATAGTGGTTATCTGTTGATTTCATAACCTTTGTTTTTCATCATGATAGAGATGGGTTACTTGATAACATAGGTATAAGTATGGTCTTATACCTAAGTAAGGGTTATTTGTTGAGAACCTTCTTTGTGGTTATCCTTGTTAGATTTAGTGAGACCATGATGGTCTCGGGGTCCCTACTAAGTATCGTTATACTCACCCTTGCACAGTCTTTGCCCACACCTCATTGTGTTAGATGAAGATGACAGACAGCGCTGTCAGAGACCATGTGTACTAGGACTTGACGGTACTCGGAGATGGACCTCAACTGGAGTCAGTACCTGGAGGTGGACCTCACGACGAGTTAGTACCCGGATGTGGACTTCACGATGAAACGGTAATTGAAGGAGGTTGACAGTCGAGAGCATTAAGGAGGCTATCTGTACCTACCCATCAGGTAGGATCTGAGGTGGATGACCCATGAGCTGCTTCTATCTTCAAGCTATTTGTCTTTTCTTATGTACTTTCGTTCAGTTTTTGCTATACTTTTCACTTGAGATTGTATTCTGGCCAATTTACTTTTCCGCACTTTCTTTTGTACTTAGTGTATTACTTCCTCTTGTACTCTGATTAGATGTGTTTATGTTTTATAAAGCCAATTCCTTCCCAGTTAATGGTATTTACGCCATTGTTGCAAGTTTCTAGCTCCTGGACTATAGAATGCGGGCTTGGTGTAGTCACGAAATGGGCCCCGAGGACGGGTCGTGACAAATTGGTATCAGAGGAGTCGGTTCTACCGCAGAACAAAGGACTCTGATATTTATTTTCTATGAAGAAATAATGTTAAGGGTACTGAGTTTGGTTTTCAGTTCAGGGAGTCCAGTGTTGGTTCGGGGATCGACGTATCCATACACTAGGACCCTGACTACTGAATTCCGACTCAGTGCACGAAAACACTGATTGTGTGTGTTATCAAAAGTTTTCATTAAGTCAGCTGAACTAGGTTAGCTGGCCATGTTTAAATTGTTTGACCATGTCACATCTGTTCAGGATGCATCCACACAGATAGTCAGTTGGAGTTCTGATAGAGTACATGATGATGACCCACCGAGCGATGAGGCTCCGGTGCAGGGCCCTCTTGCTATATTGGCACATTTGGGCGGTGTGCCAGCAGCACCACCACCCTTTGGGCACCAGATGCCACTAGTCCTACTAGCGGATGGTGCACGCTGACAGAGCATGTTGCACTAGTTTCAGCAGTAGAGGCCTCTGAGGTTACAAGGTGAGACAGATTTCTTGATAGCAAAGGACAGGATGGTGGCAATTTCTAGAGTTCTACACATAGATTAGACACTAGTAGAGCAGATGGTGATCTTAGCTACCGGTGTTTTCCCAGTGAGTGTCCATGAGGTTGGTCTATATAGTAATGAGGCTTTGGTACGTGGACCGATGCCTGAGATAGTACCTTCAGTTAGTGTGACAGCTATATCACTACCTATTGGTCATCATATTCAACAGGTGGTTCCAGTAGATGACACATGTCGTCTTAGTGCCTTACACGTGTTTCAGCATCAGATAACCATCAGGTTCCAAGGTGAGCGTGACTCATAGGCAGTTGTAGACTCACTTGAGGAGGTGGCTGACAGTTTTCTAGTGCTTATACAGCTTCGGCAGGATGACATGTCAGAAGTAGAGTATTCATCCAGGCGTACTGATCATTTTGAGTACACGATGAATATGATACGATTAGTGTATTAGAGCTCAGACTTCTGAACGAGGCGTGTTTAAGGATATCCGAGCGAACACTTCATCATCTATGCATTCCTACTTATTCGATGGTGCTAGAGGAATCCTTTGTGGTTGAATGTTGTTTGGATGAACGAATATATGTATTTAATTTAAGTAGTATGAAACAGGAAAATGGCACCAGTCTCAGAGACTTGGGTGTGTAAAATGTTTCTAGAAGAAGAAGTGTTAAGTACAGATGAATCTGCAGATCGGCAGACGTGGAAGTAGAGCTAGGAGAGCAGCATGAGGTGGTGAACATTTCGACTTGTTACAACCACCCGCCATTGTAGTCCCTGCTAGGATCAGGGAGCTGGAGGGTAGGGGAAGAGAGTAGCTGCATGCGGTCAAGGAGTGCGACCGAAAGGCTCTGAGGTTGATTCGAGGAACAATCAATGTCTTCTATTAGATCCTGTATCTACAGACATTGATACGAATCAATCCTTCCTTCCATGAGTCTTGTTCCAGACCTAGAGTTTCTAGTTAAAACCGTTGACTCAACATTGACATCTAGAGATACCTTTTAGACAAGACTCAATAATGACACTTATGCCGACAGTGTGATCGGGCCCTTTAGGCTAGAGTATCAGTTGGAACCTTTATGTGGCAGCATCGTGGCCTTACGATGTTGGTCTGGGTATGGATTGGATCCACAGTTCATACACATATTGAATGTATTAGGAAAAATTTTTGTAGTTTACCTAAAATATTGGTATGGGGTTTTCCCTTGGTCGGAGAAAAGCGAAACACAGGAATCAAAAGATAATCTCAAGAATAGGAGGGTGCAACTGATCAATTTTTGAGTCGGCCAACCTTACCCACGTGGCTGCATGAGTTTCGAGTAATTGGTTCTTCCACGATTATGACTTTGAGATATTCTGTACTCATGGGAAGGGGAACGTTGTTGCAGATGCGCTCAATAGGAGGACTAGAATTCAGCTTCTAGGAGAGGCGACATAGAAGCTGGCCGTGTTGCTAATATCCTATGTGGACAGGAGCAGATCTAGTTCCATGCATGGAGGTCTTTGTTCTTGGTGCTTTTGGTTTTCATGTTGTTTTTGTATATGGTTGTTATGTGTCTTGTACTACGAGATGAAGTAATAAAATACTCTTATCTTGTGGTGTTTACTTCCATGTCCTTTTTGCATGGTTGATACTGAGAGGTTATGGTTTAATCTGTTGACTTGACCCTCACATTAGAGATTTCAACTGGAGGAGTCATAGTGACTACACACTGATGCCAAAAATGTGACTCAACCCTTGGAGGTAAGATTGACAGTTGAATCTCTTGGTAGTGGCGTCGAGGCCTTACGACATCATCCAAGACATGACCTTTACTGTTCATGTCAGGATTTACTGTATTAGGCAAAGAACGTGGTTCATCCAGGTTATTAGACCGGATTTCACTTTTCATAAAATGAGAACTTTTTAGCAACTCTTGTAGGACCAGAGATGGTACTAGCTACGACAGAGAAGGTGCAGATCATCTAGGAGCGGATGAAGACTAAACAGAGCAGGCAGAAATCATATATTGATATGAGACAGGACAACTAGAGTTTAATGATGGCGTCCGAATTTTATTACGGGTCTCACCTCGACGTGGTCTACGAAGAAGAGGTCGAAGCGTCAAGTTAACTCTGAGGTTCATCAGACCCATCTAGGTCCTCAGCAGGGTGGGAGAGGTTGCTTACCACTTGACCTTTCCAACACAGTTACACTAGGTTCACGATGTCTTCCACATATCTCAGCTGAGAGATACATGTACGACCCTTCACACATCATCAACCACAGTGAGCTAGACATCGATGATAGGGCGACATTCATGGAGGTTCCAGTGGAGATTGAGGATCAACATAATCGGGTCCTACGTCGATGATTGATTCCTCTGGTGCACATTTTTTGGAAGCACATGAACCTCCAGGAGAGCACATTGAGCGGAAGGCTCAAATGCTTTCTCAGTACCACTTTTGATTTATCTAGTGTGGGTTAAAGCCTTACGGGGATTTAAATCCCTCAGGTGGGAGTAATGTAAAGACTCGGAAATTTTAATGAATTTTTTTTCTTAATTCTTTTGGAGTTTTACGAGTACACTGTTTATGACGACACCTAATTCCAAGGCCCGGTGTGCCCGGAATAATTTTTTGAAATTTAGCGCTGGTACGTTCAGTGAACGAACGAGCGTGTTTTTCTATATTTTGAACCGGTTCTCTGAATTGAATTCGGAGGGCACCGATGAACTTGTAAAGCCAATAATTGCTTAAGAGGACCTTTACTACAGTTGCGTATAAAGTAGGTTGTGGGAAAACAAATTGGAGTTGAGTAATGAAGTTAAATTAATTTGTTAAAACAAATTTATATCCAAGGAAGTTAAATCCCCCCATGTTTGGATATATGAGAGGTGGGGCCCACATGGGCCCCAACCTCTCGTCTTCCTATAACTCTCTTCAACCCCCCCGTTACCAACTCTTCAATTTAATGTGACAACTCCCTTTATTTTGACAACACTTCAACTCCCTGATTAATATTCCATCAAGGGTTTGAAAGAAAAAATGGCATGATAGTATTATATATTGGGGAGCATTCATTTAATTATGGGTTGACTATTATTTTGGAGAACCTTGTGTGAAACCATTGGAGAAATTTTGAGAGAAAATTAAACCTCTGACAAGGAACGGTTCTTCAATGACGGGCCTTCCAAGATCTTCGACGAAGAACATTCCTTCAACGGAGGTCAGATTCTGATGAATCATAGACACTAAATCTCTGATATGAAGTGTGAGGCGAACTCCATGATCGACGTCAACTCCATTCTCTTTTCACAGCTCAACAATGGGCAACGTCATAATCGAGGTAGGGGTTGTTTTTGTATAATTCTACCTATGTGAATTATACCCTCTATGTTGGGTGTTCATATTTGTTGAACAATTGTTTGAGCCTCTATCGTCGAGGGCATGGGCTAACGAACAAGCCCAGACCCTCCGCTGGTTGTTCGTTGTGCGCGGAATGATGGGAGATGACAAATAGGTCCGTAATGGTGATTGGAAGCCTCTGCCGAGATGTTCAGGTCTCAAGGTGACCTTAGGTGTAGACGACAGGAGAAACGGGACCATCGGAGCGCATCCCACGGTCCGCATGAGGCGGTGGCGCTCCACCGGAGCAGACGGTCGCGACATAGCCATGGCGGCTGATGTCGAACTAGAATAGCTTTTGTGTTCCAGATTGGAGAGGCGTGACATTAAGCCATTCCAGTTTCAATCAATGGGGGGAAACCCCCCCCCCCCCCGCTCCGCGTCATCTGCTCGGCCAGGCTGGCAGAGCCGCAACCAGCCACTGGGTCGGGCCGGCAGTGCCGGGCCGGGCCACGCCGTTCGGGCCGGGCCACACCAACTGGGCCAACCCGCACCCTATCATGCCATAACTGGACCTGGGTCGGGTTTCCCCGGTTCGGGCCGACCCAGAGGGTATTGGGCCGGTTCGGAACGGGCCTAGACCCCATATTTTCAGTACTTCATCAATAAAACGCCCATAACATGAGTTGTGGACCTCTTATCGATGCACCGTTAGTTTCTTAGGATTCCTTGGATCAAGACGGTCATTTCTATATATTACAAATAAGGTTTCGGCAATGTTTTGGTATGGTCGGGTTGGTTCGAACCTGAAACCAACCAGGCCCTCAGAGCGGAAACACTTATAACTTGAGCTTTGGATGTCTGATTGATGCGTCGTCGACTTTTTTGATTCTTCATGATGAGACAGTTCTTTGGGAAATCTTCACCTGCGATTTGGATATAGTTGGATTATGGCTGGGTTGGATTCTTCCTGAAATTCAGTCGGTCCCCTGGAATGGTAATACTAATTACTCACAGACCGGACGTCCAATTGATGCGCCGTCTATTGCATTAAGACCCCTATGATGAGGCGGTTCAATGAGATACTTCCACGTGAGAATACGTGACAATTGGATGTATCGACCAATAGCTCATGGAGAAGATCCTCTCAGAGATGAGCGTACGGAGTACAGAGACATTGAAGCTGGTTGAGACATGATGATTTCTTGTCCGATTTCAGTCGGAGTGACTTGTATACCCCAGTGGGTAGCACTACTATGTTGGGGTGGCATACCCATGGCGGGGATCACTACTGTGTTTGGGTGGATGACACGCGGTAATCGACAGAAAGAGTATCTTTTTAGGATATTAGGGGAAGTACTACTGTGTTGGGGTGGCAGACCCATGGAGGGGAGCACTACTGTGTTTGGGGGGCAGACCCGTGGTACTCGACAGGATGAGTACCACAACATTCTAAGGTTGGTGAGTATCTTCTCGGAGTCGTGACAGGACTACTGTGCTCGATAGACAAGGAGTTCTCATGTAGCCATGGTTTCGACATCATGAATAAAATCTTGGTTTGAGCTAACTCAATGACCTTTGTGTTTACATCATGATTGAGATTGGTAACTTGATAACTTAGGTATATGTATGGTCATATAACTAAGTAGTGGTTATCCTTTGATTTCATAACCTTTGTGTTTCTTTATGATTGAGATGGGTTACTTAATAACTATGGTATAAGTATGGGATTATACCGAAGTAAGGGTTATCTATTGAGATCCTTCTTTGCGGTCATCCTTGTTAGATTTTTTGAGACCTCGAGGGTATCGGGGTCCCTACTGAGTATCGTTATATTCACCTCATCACGGGCTTTTCCCGCACCATGTTTTCTTGGATGCAGACGACAGATAGCCCTGTCAGAGACTGAGTGTACGAGGACTGGATGGTACCCAAAGGTGGACCTCACGACAAGTAAGTACCAGGAGATGGACCTCACGAAGAGTCAATACCCGAAGGTGGACTTCACGACGAGATGGTACTCGAATGAGGTTGGAGGTCAAGAGCGTTGAAGAGGCTATCTGTACCTACCCTTCAGGTAGGATTTGAGGTGGAAAACCTAGGAGTTGCTTCTATATTCTTGGTGTTTTCCTTTTCTTTTGTAATTTCATTCAGTTATAGTTGTACTTTTCAGTTGGGTTTGTATTCTGTCCCATTTACTTTTCAGTACTTTCTTTTGTACTTAGTGTATTACTTCTGCTTGTACTCTGGTAGGATGTGTTTATGTTTTATAAAGGCAATTCCTTATAGTTATCATGATTTACACCTTTGGTGCTAGTCGCTAGCCCCTAGCCTATAGAAAGCAGGGTTGGGGTAGTCATGGAACGGGCCCCAAGGATGGGTCGTGACATAAATATTTTTGTATTTTATTTATTCTTATTTATAACAAGCTGATATTATAAAAGATCATCATGGTCTTCGATATCATGTATGACATGCGATTCCATATTTAGATGAAAATATAGCACCTGAGGCCAAACGAGACATTGTTTTAAAAAAAATTAATCTCTTCATAGGCTTGAATTAATAAAATAATGATATTATCATGAGTTACTTGAAATAATTAGATAATCTATCATCATAAAAAAATATTAGGTTTTTCTTTCATTACACGAAATACATATTTTTAAATGAGTCTTTTAATATTATTAATACATTTTTATTTAATATAAAAGTTTTACCAGAGTTGTTAAAATAATGGGTATGAATATTAAAAAAAATTGTTTAATCAAATAGGTTTAAACATTTAAATAATAAGTAGATATCAATTTATTATTTTAAAACAATACTCATGTAAAATAAAAAGAATTATTACATAAAAACATAATTTTTCTAAAAGATGCTTTAATTGCACATTACTGAAAAAATTAAAATTCATTTTTACCACTTTAAAATTAAAATTGTAAAAATAATACTTTTTTGAAATTTTTTTAAAAATAATCTTTGTGTTTTTTTGTTCTTTAATAAAAGTTTTATTTTTTAATGAATATTGAAAAATAAAAAATATAAATTGGAACTGCCTTTTTCATTTAAATTATTTATGAATATAAGTAATATTTTAAATTATTTTCAATGTAAATTTTTTAAAATAATTTATCACTTAATAAAATTTATTTCATTTTAATCATTTAGATCTTAATTTTTAATTTTATATCATTGAAAACGTTAAAACAGTTTCACATGAAAAAAAGTTTTCTCAATATGTCTGATGGAATAATTTAAAATAAAATTTTACAATGTATATAATATAATTTTGTAAAAAATTATTTTCTATTTTTAATCATAATAAATAATAATTTATAATAGGTTTAAATTAAAATTTGACAGAAAATAATAGTGAAAATAATAATGATTAATTACAGTAGATAATGTAATAATGGATTTATTGGGTGTTAAACTAAGATAATAAGAGTTAAAAAGACTTTAAACATGTCTAGAACACATTTTATGGTAATATTTTTACATTATTTAATCTATTTTTTATAATGGTAAATTTTTAAATCTCCTAGAGTGATAAAAACATATGATTTTTTGAATAATTTCAGAACAATTCTTGTTCTCCACTCACCCAACTTATAAAAGACTACTCGTTGTCCACTCTTCTAAAACTCAAGAAAAACTATTTTGTTCTAATAATACCTTCCCAAATAAATGCAAAACTACCCTCATTGAATGTTATGTGGTTTAATTTGGGAATAAATATAACCTAGGAAGGATTTTGTTCAATTATATAGAGAATATCCACTGAAGAGGCTATAATCTTCAATGAGCATCTTTATTTTATATTATCATTAAACTCCTTCATTTACTATTAACCGGTTATTATATAATAACAACAGTTTATTACATGTGGATTACCACCTCCACCCAATGATGTGACTCACATTCCATTACCAAACCACAAGAATGATTTATATAATATTATTTTTAGATATAATAGAATATATATAATATTATTGTTTTTATGAAAAGTAATAATATTTCATATATATTTTCTATAATGTCTTTTGAAAATTGGAAAATTCAATCATGTGTATATAGGACCTACCGTCTATGGGATCAAAACATAATTAATATTTGGTAAAAATGTTTCATAATTTGTTTTAAAAGTATAATTGATGTTATAATATAATAATTAATTAATTATTATTTTTATACAGCATTTTTAATGACAAAATATCTGAATAAATCAATCCTTTCATGAACAAACACAAAAGAGAAAACTATCGAATTAATACCCAACATAATAATTGTAACCATATATTATTAATGGATGAGTGATATGATGTTATAAAAGCATCATATATGATATTATAAATATGAATATAGATTTATAACAATTTATTAACATTTCTAAAACCACTATTCAGTTAGTAAAATCATGTTAAATGGAAATGAAGCGTAAGAAAATGGATTTTGTCTCCATATCATTACATTGGTGAATATTATAATATTATGCACCTAGTTTCATTTATATGATGTATAAATTTCCAATATGACCTGTAATATCAATAATAAATAATTCTTAATTTATTTGATGTCTAAAATATAATAATTTCATCTAATCGTATTCGACTTGTGAATTACCAAGGTGTAAATAGTTTTATAACAGAATTTTTTTTAATTGGGTTGTACTGCATTTTTGTTATCAAGGAAATTAGTTAATTATGTCAATAACTAAATTTGATTATCATTTGCTTTATATATCATGTTTATGTATATTAACATTTGATAAAAAAAATTATTCTTTGATTAATTCTAACTTTAACATTATGATCTTTGCATGAATTTCATTAATAATCACATTTTTTCCGATTTATTTGTACATGATTTTACAATGAAAGAAATTATTTTATTCTTCCATAATAATCCTTTTATTTATTTACCTCTAGTTATTCATTATATTTTCAACTAATAATCTCATTTGTTAACTACTATTTATTAAATTTTTATGAGTAACTGTGTTTATAAAAACATAACATTATTTCCCTCTATAGTAGAAATTTTGTTATTTCCAAAACCATGTTTTCAACAAGTCTTTTAAAAAACGTTGTTAACCAACAAAAAATGATTTTTGAAATGATTTTTTACGAATTTTTAAAATTTAAAACACGATTCAAATTTAATATTATTTTTCCCAACATGGAAATTTTGTTCATTTTATATTGAAAAAATGAATGTTCTTTTTATCATTTAGGACATGTATATAATTATCCACCTTTATGTTCATTATTTATATGAATATTATTTATTATGTTTAAAATTTTTATATGATGATTGTTTTCAAAATACCTCGTAAAATTTTATTTTGAAAAATATATTTTAAGGAAAATTATTTTAAAAATACATTTAATTTTAAAAATCAATTTCCAAAATGAAAATTATATTTTCATCAATTATTTTGTAAATTGTATTTTATTTAAAAGTAGTAAAATATTATTTTAAATATACTCTACTTGGGATATTTTGTATATATACCATCTTTATTATTCCTCAGGGTGGATTATTTTAATTTTTAGCAAGGATAGTACTAAAATTTACATGTTTAATTATTTTTCAAGCCATTAACTCCCCCAGTTAAATTATTCTATATCTTGTGATCATCATACATTAACTCTCCCCTAAGTATTCCTATTATTTATCAGGGTTTATTAATTAGTAAAACTATATGTCATATCTATATATGGTGTTCTATATTGAATATCATTATTTAATCATAAGAAATATTTTAAAATATCCATATTTTTTAATCAATAGTGATATTTGATGATAATGAACATAATTTATGAAGTAAATAAATTATTATATATATAAGTAATGATTTGGAATGAGTGATAGGGTTGGTGCACAATTAATGAAATCTCTTCAATTCATTGGTAGTCTCATGTGATGAAAAAATCAAGTAGCCTTTAATAAATTGGTTTCTACTGATAAGTTTCAAAAAATCATTAGAGTTTATATTAATGTTAAAGGTATCAGGTTATTAAGAAACATAATGTTCAATAATTAATTATGTCCATCAGTATTAATTTCATAAATATATTCGAAGATATTTTCCAGGTGATATTTTCTCACGATGCATTTCATTGTCAGTTTAATATTTAAATTGATTGTGTGTTCAGTTATTTACTAATCTATATTGATTATTAATTATATTTTTATGATAGTCAGTTAATTTAAATTGAATTTTTGTTTAGTTATTTAACATTCATATACATTATTATTAGTTTTATCTTAATATTGATATTATCTATAGATAAACATCCTTATCATATTATTGATTCTAGGGAATGTGGGTTTTGTTATTTACCTTACCATATTGATTATTCTTATAGAATCATGATTTAATATACTATACATAAAACTTTTTTACAATTAGATATCAATTTAATTTTTTTCGCTCAACATGAATTAATTAAGTTATTAACATTTGATAAGAAATAAAATGTTAATTGTAATAATATTACTCTAAAAATAATAATATTGAAGTTTTTTATTCAAAAGGAATCTATGATGAATCTATATATCTGGTTAAAAAATACTTCTAAACTATTCGGTCATTCATGATGTGATACCTTATACCTCATGACAATGCAATAAAGAAGGAACTGGCTTTGGGATACTATGTTTGGGGTTACTACCCTACTCACTCTATTTATTCGAATGATTATATGATTCCTATCTTTTTAAAAATAATATTATAATTGTATGTCATGTTTTATTTCAAATTAGTGTTTCATGTGAAGAAATCTAAACATAGTGTTGCATGTAATTCATGATAAACTCACAATTGTCTGTAACACCAAATATAGTTATTATTTCTTGAAATAAATGATATTAAAATGTTTTTGTAAAAAAATTATATTATAAAAAATCTACTGGAGTTATTGTTTTTAAGTTACTCCAATAAAGAGGTTGGAGATAATTATTTTTAACCTATTCATATTAAGTGGAAGGATTGAAATATTAATAAGTTAATCCTATAATGGGGAATGATTTAAAATTTAATAAGACACTACTAGGAAGTAAATGGAATTAATCAGGTAGGTTGTCACAGTATAAGAGTGATTTTATGATTGCTGTGAATATAATATCCCCATTTACCATTATACATAAGTTTTGGTCTACATATTTTTATTTTTAATGGAATGAAAATTAAAATATTAATTAACTATTTTATGATTTTATAACGAAGAATGGTTTATTTTCCATGACATTATTTCATATTTTTCAGCAAACACTGATGATTTATTATTATTTTTCATTTATTTTTCTATACAACAAGTTTTATAAAAATAATGGGGTTTGATGTTGATTTCTTCTTAATGTATATGTTTTTTCTGTAAATATTTATTTTATAAAAAAGAATACAATATTATTTGGTTCATTTGTAACCAATGGATTAATGAGTTCTCTTTATTTCTATATCACCATATAGGAGATTTTTCTAGAAATAAAATTTACAAATATTTTTCATGGAATCAAATGGAGTGAATATATTATATAATGTTCAATGTTGATTTTTATTAATGTAGATAATTATTTTGGAATAAAATGGACTGTAACCATAGGAACCATTTTTTTTAAAATGTATCCTTTTCCAAATGACCAATTTTTTTTTAAAGGTTTTTATAATTTCCAAAACACTAAAACTACAATATATTAGAAATGTATGTTTTAGAATCATTTATTTAAAATAATGTGACTATAGGTTGTTTATAATGAATATTTTTATAGTTGGTATAGAAGAATAGGATTAAATGATATTATAGTATAGGATATTGAAAATAAAAGACACATTATGTATGATAATCTATGGTTATATTATCATGATATAGTGTTTTAGGGTTACTATATAACTTCTTATAATTTATAACTATTATAAAATCTTATCCACAAAAGAAACTAGTTCAATAATGTCAGAATACATTGGGTTGATAGTAACCTTATTAATGAGAAACCAAAAATGATGGGAGTAATATCTGAGAAATTTTCAATCATCTTTACATAGTCAATAGTAGTTATGAATAATAATGTTGAATAATAATGACCAAATTTAATAAGAAGGTACATGTCAATAGTGAAGCTTTTTTATCGAAAAATCACTCTTCCTTTTTGTATAAACTTGTATAATATGCTATGGGATGTATGAATAATTGATTTAGGTAAGAGATTTCAGTTTTAGGGATGTTGATAACATCAGAATAAATCTCTTTCAATTATATTCAAGAGGAAGCTGAAATATGGTGGTATTTAATCCACAATATCAAACATTAAAAATGATTGATAAAATATAGTAGAAGGTATTTAATGTTATTATAGTAAAAAATTCCAAATGTGTTTCAAATATATTAGATTGATAATTTCAACAGATAATGAAAAATTAAGATGACTGTAATGATATTTATTAGTAAAAAATTACTATATTTTTTTGGTATATGAAAACTTTTTTTTGAAACCATGAATGTAAGATAAATATATATTTCATAGGTTAAAAAAATTTATGAATTATAATATTTCCTCTTGTATTTGGGTATATGTTGAAATTTTATAATATGAAAATAAGGTTGAGATAGAGTTTATTAACTCATTCTTTATCCATAATCAGAATGAAACAAAGAAAAAAGGTAAACAATGATAATGAAATAGGGAACATGGAATGATGTATCTAAATGTTTTCTATGATCTAATTTTGATTATAATAATTCATAGGTTTTTCTATTTCGATGTAAGAATTTTTACTACAACTGTACAATCAAACATTTCCCTCATGATTTCATTGAAAATAGAAATCGTAACAGTCATAGAATTATTGGTATTTATCTAGTAAATTTTTTTAACTATATTGAGATTTGAAATTTTACTAAAGTATTCTCAATGATAATTATGATAGTTGAAAACCATCAATACCATATAATTTTTTTTCTCAATTCATAAACTATTATTAGTTGTGTTTTATTTTATAGTTGATTAATAAAAGGATGATAATATGGTCAATGGTCCTGATATCCTTTTAAGGTTTTATGTGATATATTTTTTAGAATATTAACTATGATTTGGGAGATATTTATTGGTTTTTAATATATTATTGAGTTATATTTAAACCTTCTGTACTTATTGATAAATACTAAGATGTTTATTTTGGAAGAATTTTATTACATCAGGGATATAAATATATCCACAATAGTTATTAAGATATTTTATATTATGGTCCTTATGGTGAATAGGGATAAAGTGTTATTATATTTTTGGAACATATGATTTCCTTTATAGATAACTTTTGGATTGAAATGCATTACGGAGACCATGTGAATCAGGATATATTGGAATAATTTTATGATATTGGAAACATTTTATGACCATGGTAAATAAAATATAGGGAATATATATTGACTTAATTCATGGAAGCATGTATTATTTTACTATAGTGTTATGGTAATTGAGTTGATTTATAGAAAATATTACCATATATAAGAGAATAAATTATTAAGGAATGTTTATATTTTATATGTGACAATATAAGTTATTGATGACACATCTTGATATATGATAATATTATTTTTAAACAATATATGATAAAATCATTATTGTGGTTGGGTTTTAATTATGTATTGGTATACTTTTATTTTTTTGAAGGCCTCTTTTTAATGGACTATGCTTTTTTCAACATCGGATGTTATTATTTTTAATAATATTTTGAATTTTATTAATTGTTGTTTAATGTATTTTATGGATATTTTTATCCATTTTGTGTAGATTAAAATGATTCAAGAATAATAAATTCATCATGGTTATTTTTAATTCATAATTTGGGATAAATTATAAATGGAAAAATTAATTTCAGAACACTAACCATAAAAAAAATATTTTTATTTTAAAATGACCATTATCACCTATTCATTAGATTGATCAGTAGTAATAAGTGAAAGATAAAAATTTAATATATATATATATAATGTTATTTAGAAACAAATTGGTTGATTATTTTATAGGAAATAAGTACTCAATTAATAATGATAAAAATGATATCTTAAAATATTTATAATAGTTAATGGTTAAATATGTCATTTTTCTATAATAGTTTTTTCATATTTATTATATTTCATATTTAAGAAACTTTTCTCTTATTTAAATAACTGAATTTATTAAAAAGTCATTTTTTCATACATGAAGAATATTTTATAATCATCATTATATGAATTATCAATTTCTTAGTAATTAAGATGTAATTCGTTAACAGAAAAAATATATAATTTTTTCAAAATTTATTTAATGTCTCTAATCAATTATTATATAGATAAATTAAATTAATCAATATTAAATAATTATTTTTATGGAATTTATTTATTATATATTCATTCAAATTTTATTATACGAATTTTATGGTTGTTACTAGACATTGAATGAAGAAAAATCATATTATTCTTCGAAATAACATTTATAAAAAATTTAGGTTTCAATGGTTTTTTGAAATGATATTAGATTTATTTTTTACCACATTATGAAATTATAATTTAGAATTTAAAATTTATTTTTTTTGTTAATTATATAGATATTTTAGGGTGAATTATTTGGATTTTTTTTCAGAGACTAATTTTTTGTGAATAGTGATAAATATGAAACTTTATAATAACATTCATTTCTATTCAGATATTAAAAAAGGAACATTATAAATTTTATTCGTTTTAAAAGGAAAATTTTTCCAATTTTTTAAAATATTACGTAGTTCTTTCAATATGAATGTGAGATATAATAGATTTTGTAATAAATTCATTTTTATTTTTAAGAACACATTTTTATTAATTACAATTTATCATTATGTTTGGTGTTATTATATTAATGTTAATTTAAATAATATATATATATTTTAACCACAAAATATTAATTTCATTTTTGGAATCAGGAGTTTAAAATTTTAATAATGATATAAATTTAATTTTTCCAATAATAAATGCACAACATGGTTAGATTTAGTTATTAGGATAAAAGGTAATATTGTTTAATTAATGTAAAAAAATATGTGACGTGGTAACAAAATATTATTTTAATTCTTATTGGATAAGAGGATTTGAAGCCTCATAAATATTATTTTAAATTATATTTACTTTGTGATAGTTAGTCATCAGTAATACAATGGAAATTGTTTTATATTTAAGGATATTTATAATTGTGTGACTCTCATCACTTATAAATGGATAACTACTCTTGACATTTATCCTCATGCATTGTGAAATTTATATCATCCAATAAATACCCAAATCCCATCCTAAATTACTTACACAAATTTTATAGGTCTTGTTTTTGCAAAAATAACAACCTATAAAGCATTAAAATGTATTCCATTAGAGGTTTTCCAAAGAAGATTTATAACTCGTAACTAAGTTATTTCATGTTTAATTATTTATCAACCTCCTTCAAAACAATTGTAATCTATCTTATATGATAACCAAATTATGAGGAAAAAAATTAAATATTATTATAATTCATGTATAACCATTTTTCATCTCAATATATAATTAATATAAAATTTATGTATCACTCATGCATGCATACTAATTACCATATCCATGATTTGATGTATTTAATTTCCAATCACAACCTCCCATAGATAGTTATAATTATGGATAATAATTATATCTATGGTATTTATTAATTAAATATGATTATATAAATATGATACAGTAATTATAATAAATAATCCAAACCCACATACACATATTATAATAATATTTGAATCATAAATATATGATAAATACAAATTAAGGATCCAATTACCTAGTGTATTTGTAAGAATTGGTGTTCGTAATAGTGATTGATTTTTTTTAATGATATGTCAATATGTGTTTGTTGTGTTTGGATGATAAAATGATTCTAAGAGAATTAATATGGATCCAATGAAATGGATTTTGTACATGAGAAATTCAATGTGTTATTAAATCAAACTATAGTTCTTGCTGATCATAAATATTCAATATATGTATTAATAAGGACACATGTTTTGCCACAATTTTTAAACAATTTAAATAATTACATGCAATATGAATTTAATATTTCATGAAGTGAATATGAAAGGAAGAGTATGTAGATATATTTAGATGAATAAAATATAAAAATATAATATTTATGATGTTTTTTTGATGAAAAATATATGTGATGATGAAATTGGATTTCATGAATATTTGACTAACACTTTGAATGAGGCTCAAATTAAATTAAAAATATATGTAAATCCACTACTATCAAATTCCAATCCTCAACTAAGGGAACATGTGATACCATAGTCAATCCTTCCCAAGAGAAATAGCCTCAGGAATGTATGTGGGTGGAAGAGGAAAGTGTGATCATTCACAATACATGTGATCTATGGTGTCACAACTATTTAGGGAGACAAAGAGGTAGATGAAATCGCTATAGGGAAGTTCTTGAGGGTGTTTGTGATTTATTTCCAAATATGTAATGTAATTATTGAAATACAAAAGTAAAGATGATACAAGAAACTGATTTGTGGTAGAGGAGCACGTGTAACTATTCATAAAGCATTAGAATGATGAAAATTTCAACATCTATCCAATGTAGCCTATCTAAGAAAATCGATCAACCTAGAACCTATCATCTTCCTCCAGCCACATTCAAGGGTGACTTGTTGCAGGTTATCTACCATTGATGAGATTCTAATAACACGGTAGGGAAACCAACAATTAAAACATCCAATATATTCTCTATTTTGAGGGCCGAGTAAATATTTTGATATCCATCCAAGTCAAAAGAACATTCCATGAATTAAATACATGAATTATCAATGAATTCTGATCCATATCAACACCTAATGTTGTGTTATTTCATCAATGATGTAAATACTATGTTTAAGGAAAATATTTATTGAAATTGGTCACGCCTAAATATCCAATATTCTTGGATGATGATTGAATGAAAATTTCTAAAATGAAAAGAAACATGTTTTTATTATCCCATGTGATGACACAGAGATACAAATTAACCTTGGTGATAATAAAAATAATATATCCATTGTTGTATAAAATATTATCACCATGTGAAGAATGAAACCATATCATTCATGTGTTTAAATGATAATGAAATGTTCGTTTATTCCACACGAAAAATATATATCCTAATCATTGAATATAAATCATTATGATATACATCATGTATTCTAAAATTAAAATACCTATGAAAGAAGAAGGAGTTCTACAATCATTAACAATTAATATGGATAGATGATGAGATGGGTGATAAAAAATATTGCTGAACCCTATGAGAATAATATACTACCAAAGACTTTTATTAGTTTAAATATAGAAAACCATGATGCCAAATTAAAAAAAATCCCAGATGATGGATAATAAACATGACTATCTTAGTTGATTGAGAAAACATGCAGATGAGTTGAATTCTTAAATATATTCATGCATTATTGGTGAGTCTTGGGTGATCACTTACACATATGAAGAATAATAAATTAATTACCAATTCAATTGGGTATTCATAAATTATAATCCTCCATGAGTGGAGAAAATATTTTAAATGAGTATTAAATAAAAAATAAATTCCTTCCCCAATGTTGTACCTCAATGGTAGCTTCTATAGTGGGTCATACATTGTCTTAATTTTGGGTCATTCTTATTACACCAAGTCATTGTATTTTTCATTCATTTCATTGTCATGTTGCTACTTTCCATGAATAAATTGAGTCTTCATCTTCATCATTTATAATATAACATATATTCCCCCATTACATATGGTATTTAAATGAGGGTAAAATGAAACCAAAAAAAACATATTGTATTCAAATTGAGGAAATGAATTTAGTACCGATGATTATTTGGGAATTATTTTTTGAAGGGATAAAATAAAAAATGGGTTTAATTCAATGAACATTTAATTATTGTTTTTAAATATTGAATTTAAATCATTAAATTATTGATATTTCCATGAAACAAATGTTTTTTATTAATACAAGCATGAAGGTGATGATAAGTTACACTAAATTGAATGATAATTGTGGTTTACCTTTCATCCATTCTAAAAGAAGAATTATTAGAACGAACCAAAGATATGTAATATATGAAAAAGGTTATTTCATGTAACTGATCATGTAAAAATGAGAATATCAATTTATTGATATATGTATTGATTCTCAGGACTAAAACTAATGATTGTTTTCATTATGTAAAATAGTAATTCATAAACTATAATATTGTAAAGGAGGATCAAATATCAACATGTTGTAGATCAAAGCCTTCAACAAATTTGAATCTGTATTGTTGGTTTTGGGAGCATATTAATTATTCATGATAGATCTAAGAGTAGAGTGGGACTGTCTCAGTTGGATGTAGAGAATAAATTCTTCTTATCAAAGAAAAAAGAAAATTTAATCTTGAAGACAGAGTAGGAGAAAAATCCTTTTAGTTAGAGATAAAATGAAGTGTATTAACTTGTAGAAATAGTAAATACAATCAATGTTGATGTTTCTAGCAAACATGGAATAGAGAATTCATTTCATTATCACCCTTATTAGTAAAATGGCACACTGTCACTTATTTTTCTACTGTACAAGCAGTGATTTCTAAGAGACTATTTAGTGTATTGAGACACCCAACAAAACCAGTGGGTTAAATTTAAAAGAATAAATATTCATAAAATAAGGGTATCATTGATTTATCACACCTCTTAGGGGAACCTAACCAATCCTTATGCTTTTTAAAAGGTTTTATAAATTGTGTCACCTATAAATATAAAAAATGCTTTGAATATGTAAATATATGAATAATTAAATGATCACACTTCACTTATTTAAAAAAATTTCAAATGGGAAAAATGGAGAATGATTCAAAACATTTTCCTAATAAAAATCCAATTAGTTGAGAAGAAATAAATCTACATTCCTCTCATGAAAATCAAAAGAATATTAATCCACCCCATAAGTTGTGTTATCCAATCAAGGTAAAATCAGAACAATATATTATTCTATGTTAAAACATTGGTTGTGTAAATAATTAAAAATTCAAGGCTCATACCTGGAGTTAAAAATTAAATGTGATTATGGTTATAATGATGTAAAAACATAATGTTATATTCAATGAAATTACCATGAAATGAAAAACATGATCAGTGGAGAATCATGAATGGTATTATTTATTTAATCGTGGATTATTTGAAATGGGAAAAATGAATATGTATAGAAGTGGTGTTCATGAATCTAAAATCAATGAAACTGGGATCTAAGATAAATGGTAAAACTAATATGATATAAAATAATTCCCATTAGATTAAAAATAATATGGTAAAAGATATAGAATTAATGTTTAGAAACATATCTCTTTAAACTCAAAATGATGAAAGGAGATTATTTTGTATGGTTGTTACATTATATTTTAAATAAAAGGATGCAATGATAAAAGAGAAAAAAAAAAGAAAATTAGAGACATTGGGGAGAAGTTGAACACATATTGGGTGAAAATAAATATCCATACAAATATTTTCTCAGTATGTGTATTAACACTACAACCAACTGACTCTATAATGAAGGGTTTTTTATCAAGAGGTTATTTAAAATGCTGCTATTAGGTTATACACTTGTTTCAAAAAACCACTGCTAAAATTCATGTTAGCAATCCAAACACTGTAATTTATTCCATTGATTGGCGAGTTTTATAAATTGTTTTATAATAAATTTTTCTTAAAAAAATAACTAGGATCTAGTGGAGGTTGAAAAATGCCGATAATGTATGGAATTTTTTTCTGAAAATAACCACCACTAATGGGGATAAAACTACTTCTCATTAATGTTTTTTCGTATTTAGTGGTAGTTTTAACCACATCCCATAAAAAACTATTATAATATAGAATCGATTTAAACTGCCACAAAAAAACAATCTTCTATGGTAGTTTAAACCACCACGATAACATAAATTATGAAAATACGCTATAGGTTCTACAGCCTCGAACCTATAGTCTGAACAATAAAAAAATGACAAATAAAAATTTTACCAGATCAATAAATATATCATTAACGGACAAGGAAAATACATGTTAAAACTAACGAGTCAACATATAATTATTCACTCCAAAACATAAATAATCATCAAATTGACTGAGTAAGAAACACATTGAAAGTAATAATAAAATTATAAATAAATTTAAATAATTAAACAACACAAAACTCATTAAAATAATAAACCTATATTTAAAATAGAGTCATGAAAATATATATCAAACATGATCATTTAAAATTTTCAATCTCTATAGCCAATTGAAACACAGTATAGAGACACTTGGTTATTTAAAACATACATAGTGCACCGATTGTCCCAATCCCATCGAAAATATAACAAAATGATGAAAATGAATCACATTTTATGTACTGATACATGGACCAATATTCTCCACTAATCATTGCCCTACGATTAACTCTACTTGTAAACCTCACTATATACATCTATACTTTCTCCTACCGGCATCTGTAAGACAATTATATTTAAAATTAATAAATTTTTTATATTAATATTTAAATATAAAACCAATAATAGTTTGTAAACCTAATGATTTTGATGTTGTTTGATTTTCTATCTCACCACCAGACCTCACATGCAATCCCCATTTTTCTGCCAAATACCTCATATGTTAATATTCTCAAAACCTTCTGTGCACTTGACTGAGATGCTCCTTCCCAAGGACGATACCATCATGGTCTTCCTCACAGACTAAGTAGAACTGTGTGGGATTGACATCACGTAGTTATTTAAATGTTACATATATATATATTTTTTATTCTTCACATTAGAATCAACATATATTAACACAATTATAACTTATAATAAGTTATTATAATGATAAATGAATTCATTCCCAAACATTAATCGAAATGTCTTTAACAAAACTTCCATGAGTTTTTTTGTAAACACTCAACCACAATTCTTACTTGGATTCTTAGTCTCCAAAACCCAATGACATCATTAAACAATGATAAATAATACATTTAATATATTTAATAGATAACTTTGTATAATAAATATTTAATATAATGAAAAGATTAACAAAGTCGTTTGGCTTCAAAAAAAAAACTATTTCACCCCATAGTGTGAGTATAACGCTTCTTTTACCTATATATTATTTAATAAAATAAAATTTTGATCAGAAGATTTATTTTCAAAAAAAATGTAGAGGAAAAAATAGAAATGATAACAGATTCATAGTACTAACATACAATATATACATAATAATGATAATGACTGCATCAAAAAATGAAAGAAGTGGTTGATAAGTGATTTGATAACTGTACATACAATGAATTTCTACTTCAATAATGAAGGATTCATGATCCATAATTAATCAATGTACATAATCCACTCTTTTAAAACTAATATTTTGAATATCATGATTGGAAAAAAAGTCTACTTCTTTCTGTTGATGAGATTCAATGTTAGAGGTCAAATCATCTACTTCATTACCCATATTATACAATTCTTTTTATTTTACTTGAGAAACTACACTCCACCCTTCATCCAAAACATCTTTCACAAAATGTGCCATTTTTTCTTATTATTATATGTTATATAGATTATTTAGTTCACAGTAAACAACACCCATCATGTGAGAGAAATTCATAGAAGTAAATTGCAAGGAATCTATTTTAACACCCCAGATAATATATACCCTATTGAATTTGAATAAAAATATTAAAAAATATATGTGGTAGATTAATTAGATAATATTATTAAATTTTCCATAGTATTCCACTTCAGAAATCTTTAATATTCCACTATTCTATGTTTTTAAATCCTCTTCCCTATTAACCATATTGAATCTAAAGTCATTCATAGTGTAAGAGTTGATCTTTCTTGCTTATTTTAGAGGACGTCGCACAAGAAACATATAATAATATGACCAATCTTCTTGAGTATCAATATTCATTATTGGAAAAAGTAATTATACATTATTAGATTTAAAAAATATATGAATCAACCTAATATCCATATTGATTGCAATATTTATAAACATACACACCATGTGAGCCATTTTACAAGCTCTCTATTAACCTCTTTTGTTTTATCATTATCATTTTTGTTCACTCTCTCAATAATCTATTTTATTGTATCCTAAAACCTTCAACAAATGGATCAGTAATTTCACTATCCAGCATAACATATCTATATTTCGTTAATAATTACATTTATATTTGTGAAACATTTGATATCCTCACAACTGGTCGGCCAACTGAAGGAATGATTTTTGATTTCTCATGTATGTTCAATTGAGTCAATGTGTCATTTACACATCCAACTCAATTTAATATTATCTAAATATTATCCATGTATCTATATCAAAAGTTATAACACTCCTCTACCAAATAAGTTTTAGAAATAATTCCTTCATTTTGTGAATTATATTTCACGTATGATTTGAAATTCCCAAGATATCTATGAAATAAAATAAAAAATATATTTATGTATATAATGAATTGGATCTAATTATTTTATAAATCAAAAAACATATAAATAAATTAAATTTCAATAGGATACATACATCAATAATATAAAGGGATAGCTAATTTATCTTCCTCAACCAATTGAATAGTTTAATGCATCATAAAAGTAACAAACTATAGAGGAAATATAATCTTCAATGAATAATGTTTCAAAAAAATCATCTGATGGTTGTGGAGAATATACATATGTACATTTTTCTCCCATAGTTGTCTAAAAAAATGGGCCGAATTGGAGTACAATAGTAGTATCCATTTCTGGTAATTATGTACGCAACTCCAATGAAATTAACTAATGTAAGAAAATATTTGAATCATGGATTTTAAATCCATGTAACCTATCATTTTTTTGTGAACACACCTTGAGATGTTACATTAATACCCATTACACACAATCACATATTTTAATATTTGATTTAATGTATGTATTTTTCATTTCAAAAATTCTAGAGCATAAATTCTATATCACTTGTCTAGAGATCAAACTTTCTGCTCATTGCTTGTAAGTATTTTGGAGCATTGAATTGATCCTTCAAAGTTCCATGATCATTATGAAATATGAAGATCATATTTTCATAAATATTCTTCTCAATATGAATCACATCAATATTATGTCTCAATAAATTAAATTCATAATTCAGATGTTTGAAGAATATACTTTTTTCATTCATTGTTGTGTTCAGATTTCACATGACGTTCTACATTGAACTCAGTTCCCACTATCATTAAAATTATGCAACTTCCAAAACTCTATTTCAATGTTTCCAAGTTGTATCAATATTTCATAACTTTTTAAAAACATTGTAGATAGTCTACGATGAACGAAACCATTGAAATTTTATTTTTTCAACCAAAATCTACAAAATGTATTGAGATATCATCGATTACACAAGAATCACTATTTTATAATGTGTCGTAGCGTATTGGGATCAAAATAAATGTTACAAATAGTATAATCTAACCCTGTGTAAGAGTTCCAAAAAGAAAAATCTACATGCCCAGTGGAGTCACTAATGATCCACATTAGGGAAACGTTTATTTTGAACATTGTTCTAGAATAACTATCATATGTCTCAACATTGATTCTCTATAAATCCTTTAACTCTTAAATTCAATTGGAATGTATATATAAATATCAATTTCAGTAATTTTTTTCCACGAATAATCATCAAAATGATAAAATACATTTGTTTCATACACATCCATAGAGGAAGATTGTATTTGATCAAAACAACCAACCAAAATTCTATCACTAGTACTCAATGTCCCTAATTGATTGAATCTATCTGCAACCAAAACCAATAGAACATTCCTAGGATCATATGTGAAATATGTTTATATTTAATCAAAATTTCATCCATGATTTGGAATATCTGATATGTCACATTAACCCATCATTATTATAATCTACCGAATGACCATTCATGTGTTCAGTGTTTTTGGATGACACGAATAATCATTTCAATCAACAATTTAAAGTAAAGTACTGAAAAACCTTTGTAGCGGTGTTCATTTTATTCTTCATCGAGTTTTTATTTTTATTCGGACTTCTAACATCACCTATAGAATTTAATTAAGAGGGATAACATTTCATTAAATCCTATCTGATTGAATCCTCTCACTAATAAAGCATGCAATCATTGGGAAACACATGAATTTTTTATAATTCAGACCATGCTTGTTAAATTTTGTTCATATCATACAAAGGCTCAGGGATCTTTTGTTCAAGAAATGTATCATGTAATAATTTCAATATCATGGACATCACCTTCTTTGTAATTCAACATAGGCATTTGATATAGTACAACGTCATCAAAAAATAATGTTTTAAATATTTCCATCATAAATTTTACAACTCATGATTTCAATCATCATGTAAACCGTGAAACAAATCCGCATGGTCTGTAAAGTTTTCACTTAAATTAGATTTAATAGAATCAAGAGGATGATCCAATGATATTTCATAATCATGATATAGATTTCCTACACTATAAAAAACATCAAGATGATATAGATTTCCACCACAAATTTTTACAGAAAGAATGTTCCAAAAAGAATTCATTTTTCATGCTCAAAATTAGATATAGAATATGTGGGCACTCAAAACTTACTCCACTCAAGATGATAAAATTAATTTATGGAGATTCACTCATTCACCAACCAAAAGTGAACATCTTATAGTTTGAAAGAGCTCTCCAACTTAAATTCTCCATTATAAAGTGCACAAGAATCAAGAGTAATTTTTAGGGGGTTTTCTGTGACTATGGGACGATAGGATTATAATGTCCAAAAGGGTGGAAAGAGGGGATAAAACACTAACATGGATAAAACAACGCACAATTTTTTGGAAACTGAAACATGGAAGAAAATGGAAACACATTTTTACAAAGGGAAAAATGAGGCATGACACAAAAGTGGAAGAAAATTTGAAGGGGATGAGAAGATGGAATATTTACAAAACACAAAGCTTCTCATAATAACATAAGTGTTCCTTTTTCTTTTCATTTCTTTTTTTTTGTATTTTTTTCAATTGTGAACTTGAAATAGATCACACACTAATAACCCAACCCATGTTTGATCTCCTCACAACACTAATTGTAATAGTTATATCAAGATCAAAGGTTCAAGAAGAGTGATTTTTGACCTAACCAAGACACAACCAATTCTTTTCATTTTTTTTGTGATTTTTTTTGAATTTTTTTTGAACACTTTTAAATAATAATTGTAGAAAAGGACATCATGATTAGTCCATTACAACAAAACTCACTAAATTATGACCACTCCCCCACACTAAAATGGATTCTTGCCCTCAAGCATATGACAACACGTTGAAAATCAAGAAAAGGATACCCAAAATGAAATCCATCCTCCCCACAGTTAAAATTCAAGAAATTATGCAATGTAAATCCATGTAGATGTTGGGTGGGACAAGGTATTGGGTTTGTAATGTGGCTATCAAAGAGAAGGTTTACATAGGATTGAAGGGGCTTTCAAAAGGAGGATTAATGTAGGGTAATGGGAGGCTATTTGGCCATTGTGATTCTCATGAGGTTAAAAAAATTCCTCTATCATATTAATGCACACCAATGTAGGAAATTCATCTCAAAGGTCCAAAAACTCAAGACTCAGAAATGGTGGTGAAAAACACACATTTTGAAAATATGGTCCTAGGTGACCTTGGCATGAAATCTAATGATGTTCCTCAAGGTAGGGGTAAATCATTTTCCAAATCAAAAATTGGTCATTCAATATTTATTGTTCTTGACACAAAATTCATTATCCAAAGTCCTGATGAAAATGAAAAATTATTGAGATGAAAACATGTCTTTTGATTCCCCAAAAAGGTTTGACAAAATTTGAAAATTTAATGGTGAGTTGTTATAACTCTTTTTTTTAACTTTTGTATTTTACTATTTTTTTAGTGTTTTTTAAAAATACATAGTCACACAAAAGAGAACGATAAAAAAAGGGTTTGATGAAGAAAGTGGTAGAAAAATGAAAGGGAGAGGAAGAAGATGAAATATAGAGAGAGAATGATAGAGAGAGAGTTAAAGGGAAAAAGGTGCCCCCTAGTTTGGATTTTCTAGGTCTCCATCCAGTGGTGGTTCTATTGAAGTGGATGGGGATTCGATGGAATTCGACATGGTTCTCGGATTGTGAGACCTCTCATGGTGATGCTTTAACCAATGTCCGTAAACCGTGAAAGTCCTTTTGGAAGAGGGGTCTTGGACTTGCACTGCACCAAATGGGTAAACATTAGTAACAACAAAAGGGCCTTCCCAACGAGAATTAAGATTACCTGGGTGAAGTCGGAATTGAGAATTGAAGATCATTATCTTTTCACCTTCATGAAATACCTTTCTCAGGATGTGTCTGTCATGGAGTACCGTATCCTTCTCTTTGTACAGATTGGAATTCTTATAGGATTCAAGTCGAAGCTCCTCCTGTTCATCCAATTGCAATAATCTTTCTTCTCCAGATTTTCCACAATCAAAATTATATGTTTTCACAGCCCAAAAAGAATTATTTTGGATTTAAACTGGTAAATGACACGCTTTAACAAAAACTAGCCTAAACGAAGACATCCCAATGGGTGTTTTATAGGCAATTTGATAAGCCCAATGTGCTTCACCAAGCCTTTCAGGCCAGTATTTTCTAGTGGGTTTTACAATTATCTCAAGCACTCTATTCACTTCTCTATTAGAAAGTTCAGCAATTCCATTTGTTTGGGGTGATATGCAGTTGAAGTTTTATGTAAAACACCATTCTTTTTCAGAAGAGATTCCATATTTCTATTACAAAAATGGGTTCCCAAGTCACTGATCAAGGCACATGGTGTGCCAAATCTTTGGAAGATGTGGGTCTTTAGGAACTCACTAACAGTATCAGCATCATCCTTCCTAGTGGGTTTGGCCTCAACCCACCTTGAAACAAAATCAACCGCAAGAAGAATGTATTCGAATCCCTTGGAAGGGTGAAATGGTCCCATGAAATCAATACCCCAAACATCGAATATTTCACAAAAGATTAAGGGATTTTTGGGAATTTCATTTCTTTTGGAGATTATGCCAATCATTTGTCATATGGGACATGATTGATAGAACTAATGTGAGTCCTTAATGAGGGAAGGCTATAGGAATCCAGAGTCTAGGACCTTTCGGGAGGTCCTCTGTGGTCCAATGTGGCCACCACTAGGAATTGAGTGACATAATTCTATGATGGAAGAATATTCAGCTTCATCAACACATATCCTAATTACCATGTCTACCCCAGTTTTCCAAAGTTTATTTTCCTCCAAAAAATAGTTTTTTGAATCACTTTTCAACTTCATTTTTAGTTTATTTGAAAATATATCAGGAAAAACACCAGAAACCAAGTAATTTACAATTGGGGCATACCATGGTAGTTTTGGAGTGAGAGATGAAAGGTGCTCAATTGGAAATTCAGGATCAGTGATTTCAGAATGAGGAGAATTTGTAATTCTACTCAAGTAATCAGCCATATGGTTTTCTTTTCCAGGTTTATCTCTGATTTCAAGGGAAAACTATTAGAGCATTAGAATCCATCTTATTAGCCTTGGTTTGGAATCACTTTTCTTGAGTAAGAACTTAATAGCAGAATGGTCTGTGAAGATGATGATTTTGGCACCTAAGAGATAGGGCCAAAATTTATCTAATGAATACACCACAGCTAAAAGTTCCTTTTCAGTCACAGTGTAGTGATATTGAGTTTCATCCAATGTTTTTGAGAAATAATATATGGTATGAGGAATTTTTTTTATTCTTTGCCCAAGAACAGCCCCAACAGATCTATCAGAAGAATCACACATCAATTCAATGGGTAAGGACCAATCTGGGGGTTGGATTATCGGGGCAGATGTAAGAGTAGTTTTGAGTTCAATGAAGTCTCTCTTGTAAACCTCATCAAAATGGAAAGAGACATCATTTTAGAGAAAACGAGTGAGTGGGAGAGAAATTTTACTAAAGTTATGGATGAATCACCGATAGAAACCAGCATGACCGAGAAATGATCGGATGTATCGAACATATGTGGGTTGAGGAAGTGATTGGATCACTTCAATTTTGGTAGGATCAACTTCAATACCATCTTTTGAAACTATGTGCCCTAGAACAATCCCATTGCAACCATGAAGTGACATTTTTCAAAATTTAACACAAGGTTACACTTGACACACTATTGAAGTTCTATAGAGAGTGAATAAAATCATGACTCAAATGACACACCATAAATGGTAAAGTCATCCATGAAGTCATCCATGCGGTGTTCTATGAATTCTGAAAAGATACTCATCATACACCTCTGGAATGTTATAGGAGAATTACAAAGGCCAAAAGGCATTCTTCTATATGCATATGTTCTAAATGGGCATGTGAAAGTAGTCTTTTCTAGGTCCTGAGGTGCGATTGGGATTTGGAAGTAGCTGGTGTATCCATCAAGAAAGCAATAGTGTGACTTTCTGGCCAATCTATCTATCATTTGATCAAGGAATGGAAGATGGTAGTGATCTTTTTGGGTTTCAACATTCAATTTCTTATAGTCGATGCACACATTCCATTTGTTCTTCACTCAAGTTATGACTACCTCTCCATGTTTATTTGTGACAACAGTTATCCCACACTTCTTAGGTAAAACATGAATTGGACTAACCCATTCACTATCAGAAATTGGGTAGATAATACCAGCTTAAAGAATCTTGGTGATCTTTTCCCTAACTACCTCAAGTATGAGTGGATTGATTCTTCTTTGGGGTTATCTAACTGGTTTGGATGTCTCCTCCAAATTGATGTGATGCATGAAAAGGGCAGGGCTGATTCCTGGTATGTAATCTAGGGTCCAACCTGAGGCTTTTTTGTTTTCCTCTTACACTTGAACAAGTTTGGACTCCTCAGTTTCAGTAAGTGTGGCAGAGATAATGACCGGATATGAGTGATCATGGAAGAGGAATGCATATTTCAGGTGTGCAGGAAGAGGTTTCAAATCAGTCTCATCTTTCAATTTTGGGATAGAAAACTCAAGAATAGATGAAGGGACTTCAGTTGCTTCAGATTCATTTTCCATTATGTTGTCCAAGGTGGAGTAGTAGAGATCAGAATTGATGTGGAATTCAAGAGAGTTTTCAAGTTCATCTAGATTGATGGGGTCTATGAAAGAAAGGTCCACATCAACTTCACCATTTATGACTTGGTTAATCCTAGCGAGGATTTCACAACATCTTATCTCTTCATAACAGGATGAACATGATGTAATGGGGTTCAATTGACTCGTAGAAGTTCCCTCAGAAGCATGGATTGAGAATGCAGATTGATCCTCATATGGGTATCGCATGGCTTGTAAAATGTTGAATTTGACCAGTTGGTCACCGAATTCCATGGATAAGATTCCATAATGGACATCAATCTTGGTTCTCACAGTCATGAGGAATGGTCTTCTAAGAATTAGGGGAGATCGAGAAGATTTCGTCTTACCTTCCATTTCAAGGACATAGAAATCAGAAGGGATGATAAGATCATTGACTCGGACAAGGACATCCTCAATTATTACCTAAGGACTGGTTGTGCTTCGATTGGCTAACTGAATGACAACACATGTTGGGTGCAAGGGACCTAGACTGGGGTTGGAGAATATGGATTTGGGCATGACAATAATTGAGGCTCCTAAGTCTATGAGTGCATCATCAAAGTTGGAACATCCAATTTGGCATGGAACCGTAACGGTCCCTGGATCTTTGCACTTTATGGGAATAGACTACTGGGTGGAAACATTTTTGAAGGTCCTAAGTTTCCTTTTATGGGTACACAACTCTTTGAGAAACTTGGCATAATTAGGAATTTGTTTTATGGGATCTAATAGGGGAATGTTGACTTCAACACGTCTAAACATGTCAAGCATTTCAGGATCAGGTTCAAAGGACTTCCTTGGTTTAGAAACAGCTTGGGGAAATGAAATTGGATTCCTGAGTGGAATAGAAGGAGGTGAGGGAATGGATTCAGGTTCTTTTTCATGTTTCTTTTTCTTTTTTTTTCTAGGTCAACATTCAAAGGAGGGTTTGAGGATTTATCTTGAGGAACAACAATTTGTTTCCCGATCTAAATGCAATTGCACTTACATTACCCTTGGGGTTGGGTAATGGTTGAGCTAGGAGTTGGGAAGAATTTGATTGTTGTTGCTGGATCAGGTGGGATGCAAGTTGACCTATTTGAGTTTCAATGTTTTTAAGGCTATAACGGGTGAATAAGGCAAGATCTTCCACTGCACGTTCCCATGGATTCTTGGAAGAAGAGAATTGTCCCGGATTGGGATTACCTTGATTTTGGTTCTTGGGAAAGCGATTGTAGTGGGTTGTGAATTGGGAAGGCTCATTCCGATAGTGGAATCCAGGAGGCGGATTGTTCCTTTGATGTTGAGGAACAAAAGGATAAGGTTGATGGAAGTTTCCACCACCTTGACCAAATTTGAATTGGTTTGGATTTTGAGGAGGGAATTGAGGGGGATGAGAGATGGTATTACCATACCTCAAGCCTGGGTTAAAGGTAGAAGAGAAAGTCTCGGAGTGAGTTTGGTTGAAGTTTCTAACAAACTGACCTAATTGTTGAGGGTTGGGGTTCTGCTGAGAATATGCTGTATTGAGCTCCATTGGTCCGGATAAATCAGATTGATCCTCTTGAATTTGTGGACATGTGTTTGTTGGATGAGCTGGGGAACTACAAATTCCATAATTCTTGATAGGTACAGGGAATAGTGACTATGGAGAAGATGAGGTTAGGGCTTTGGTAGCCACCGCTAGTTGACGCACAAGACCTGTAAGTTCACTCATCCACTCAGTCATCTTGTTAGGCTCTATGGATTGATTATCATGGGCTTGTTTTACTTGATCATGTGCTCGAGTATGGAATTGTTGTGTTTTTATAGCCATGTTACTTATGAGATCTCTTGCAGCTGCTGGAGTTTTTTCAACAAGAGCACTGCCACTTGTGGCATCAATGAGGGTTCGCTCCATATCCAATAACCCCTTATAGAAGTATTGGATCATGAGTTGTTCAGGGATTTGGTGGTGTCGGTAGGTCAAAACAAGATTTTTTATCCACTCCCAGTACTCATGGAGTGATTCATTTGGAAATTGATGGATACCACTTATTTCCTTTCAGATGGAAGGGGTTTGAGAAGCAGGAAATAATTTTTCTAGAAAGAGACGCTTCATGTCATTCCATGTAGTTATGGAACCAGGAGGGAGGTAGTAGATCCATGACTTGGCAGAGTCAGCTAGGGAGAATCGGAATTCTCAGAGTTTGATTTGTTCTTCAGAAATCCCTTGAGTCTTCATGGAAGAGCACACCACCTAGAACTCTTTGAGATGTAGATGCAGATCCTCACCGGCTAGCCCATGGAAATAAGGTAGAAGAAGAATCAAACCCGATTTGAGTTTAAAGTCAGCCTCTATGTTTGGATATTGAATACCAAGGGGTTGATAATTCATATCAGGGGTAACAAGTTCTTTCAATGTTTGTTCCATAGGATTGGCCATATCGAATTCAATTGGTTGGGTAATGATTGGTTCTTGGGTGATTTGGTTATCCCTAATGGTCCTCCAAAGTCGACGAAGAGTTCTATCAATTTCATGGTCAAAAAAATCTGAGGGATTGTATTGGAGGCTACGGGTCATTCAGAAAGATTTAGAAAGGATTAGGCAGGAGAGTTTTTCTCGGTGTTTTTTTCAGTTTTTTTTTTATTTTGATTTTTTTTGTTTTTTTAAAAAAACTAAAAACTACCAACTACATAAAGCACCATCCCCAGTAATGGGGCCATTTGAAATGCATGGATGATTGTCTCCTATTGATTAGTCAAAGTTCCGGTGCTCTGCTAATGTGTATAGCAGCACTCGGGTCGAATCCTCGGCGATGATACTTCTAAATAGTTGATTGTTTTTTTAAATGTATTCTAATTGGGGGTTTTTTTGCAGAGCTTATGAAATAATTTATTGATGATGTTTGATTTAAAAAATTGATAAATATTGGAGTGAGTTCATCATTAGGTATTTATTCTTGTGATATTCTTGAGTTTTTCATTATATTGCATTAAATTAACACCCATGTCACAAGATGATTTTGATCGGAATTCCCAAGTGTTAAAGCGTTAATCCAAGCCATAACTTAACATAGTATTCTAATCATTACCATTACTTTTTTATGGTAGTGTATTTTTGGTTCCAATAATCCTTGGAAACCACACGTTAAACAAAACAAGTCATTAATCCATGACATGCTAAGTCCAAAATACACATTGTTAATTCAAAGAATACTCATCGAACAAAATCTCGGAGTCGCTTAACATAACTAAATAATGACTCACCCCAATGCAATATTTACTCACCCATTGAAATTATTAGTAATCTGAGTATAATGATTATGGTGATAAATTATGAAGATAATAAAAATAAAGTGATAAGAAAAGAGCGGTGCGTCGAACACACACATGAAAGATTTTGAGAATCAAAATGGAATTTCAATTGAATAAGGAAAAAAAACGAGGGACTGTAATTTAAATTGATTCAAACTATTTTAAATATATTAATATTATACAACATATGGTGGATTAGAATATGATATATTCAAGAAGAAACTTTCATTAAACGGGAATTACAAAAAAGGACATACAAAATTACAACAAAGAAGAACAGAAAAGTAAAAGGAAACAAAGAGAGGAGGAGATGTATCTCTTGTTGAAACAAGATCAAAGAATATCCTCCCAGGCCCTTGGAAATGCTCTAGTAATGCCAAAACTCTTCTTTAATTTCTGAAATGCCAACCTCATGGAAGGAGAGGAGTGGGATGTATTTATATCCCAAGGAGTTGACTGTTTGCATTCCAAATTTGTCCCTCCACTTGACCCGCATATTTACCAATATAGACAGCTGAATCACGAGATGGAGTCTTCTTCATAAATGTGGATATGGATGTCTTATGTCTACCCTCAAAATCATGCGGTCATTGGAAATTTTTATCCAAAGTTATGTCTATTTCATTAAACAAAGCTAAATTACCCATTTCTATCCATGACTTTTCAATGGATGAAATGTGAATGGATTTTTGAATAGTAAGATGTCATCAAATCTGGATAGTTTTTCAACAAAGTTGGCTGCCTATATCTCCTCTTTCACACTGAAAATTCTCAGCTCAAATGGATTTCTAGATATTTAGAAAGTTTACATTTGTGTACGGATTTTAATTCCTGGCCAGAATGGTTGGATGGATTTCATAAAATCACTTGGGCCACATGTTGAAGACTTTGGGCCTTTCCATTTTTATCCAAGATGACACATATTGTCCCTAGAATTATGGTGGAGAATCAACCATTTTGGACTTCTAGATTTATCCCAGTAAATCTATCTTCAGGGCGGGTCCAGTTTGATCACAAATTCATTGGGCATTACTGTGTGGTACATATAAACCTTCAAATGGCAGAATTGGCACATGATCCCTTCTATTTAAATGTTCTAAATTGAAATAGGAATCCTAAAAATCAAAAACCATGAAATTTGTATCAATATAGTAATATTTATAGATACTAAATTAAACTGACACAAATATGGATTTATATAAATAGTGCTCAAAATTATATTTAATATTAAAATATGAAAATTACACATAAATTATGCACTTTTCATATAAAATCAGTAAAGGGGGTTAGTAAAATGTAATGAATAAATTAATAACATCACCATCCCATGCAAGAAATCACCAGGAGGAAATATCCAAGCACAAATACAAAAATCATACTTTAAAATTTCAAAACTCAAACCTCCAAACTCCATGTAGTTGTTATCTCCAGCATTCAGATTCATCAACACAAAATCATCACCAAGAAGGAGTCAAGATTCAACAAACACGAGGGAGAAAAAAACCGCTTCAAGCATGTGAATCCCGCTATCAAGATCCCATCACCTATGTCCTTTTCGGCCTCGAGAGCCGCTGCAAAACACAAACCGCCCACTCCAGAAGCAAGGCCAAGATCTTAGGTGAATGGATCTGGAACATCAGTTTCGGGCCGACACCACCCCACCAATGAAAACCTTATCTAGTGAATTGAATCGGGAAAGTAGAGCAATCAAAGAAACCCCAAAGCCACCAGAACTGAAAAAATGCTAGGACTCACCGAGCAGAAGGAAGGCCACTGTGAAAACCCATGGGAACGAGGCGACGGCGAGGAAATCACCCTATACCATTATGCCCCTTACGGGCCCATCCATCACACTCTGTACCCATATACCATTCTAGATACCCTTACACATTCTTTGAGAACACCACACTAAGGGGAAATTAACCATATCATATTGGACCCTTTGACTATGCTACATCACCTTACATATTCCCATAGAACATTTTCAAAGAAATTGAAAACCCCATGTTCCTGACATACCATACTATACCATTATACTATTAAATATACACTTATGTATTCACATGGAGAACATCTAGACAAAGGGGGAAAATGAAATAATTAATCATCACCAAGAATCTACATTCCAAATTGTTAACACTGCCAATTAAGTGGATTCCAATGCATTGAAACACTCACAAATATTTTGCATCATATAACAAAACAACAACATGTGATTACATTACAATAATAAATGTTTTAAAATTATTCAATTTACAAATTCATAATCCATATATTCTCTAACTGTGGACTCTCATGTAACAGGATAAATTAATGATATCACGTCACTTGATGTTCACAATTATTAATTCATGTAATCTAATCTAGGCTACCATTTATCAATATTTACATGTTATTTTGAAAACCAATTTTCATAATTCAGTAATTATTTTTTAATTCCCATTAATAAAGTATTATACTTCATTACAAATAATGGGTTGGATCACCAATTAGGTGTTCCCATGTTTAGTGTCTCTGAAAAATTACTCAATGTGTTCTATTAGAGTTCAAATAATGTGAAATTTATTCAATAGTTAATTTTATAATTTATTTCAATATTTTGTAGAGTGATCAAGTGTGATAACACTGATTAAAAAGTATAGAAAAATATAATAGATGATATGGTTTTTTATTGACCACACAACTCAAAAATATATATAGATCTATATAGAATCTCATTCTCCAAGGTAAAACTAGGGTGCATCCTTCTTTCTCGTTAAACAAAAACCAAGAAACACTGATGAAAAAAAAACACAACATGATTTGTTATATAATTAATAATAGGGTATTATACATGGTAAATCCAATGAGAGAAGAAGTAAAAGTTCAATTTTAATGATTAAGAACAACTGCATTTTTTAAAACACCAAGACCCACAAATATTCACTTCTTGGTTAAAGAGGATCTTTATAAAGTGCCTGAAAAAGGTATATAATCAAGAGAAATAGATTGTGTATTAACAAAACACGTGAAATATTATTTTAAAAATCTAGGAAAAAAATTCATGAAAAAAATATAGGATTGAAATTTTAATTTATTTTTTCTATTTAGATTGATGCACTAGTCTCTCAAGATTAAAAACAATGATAAAGTGATTTCACATTATGAACCCAACTGAGGACATTAGTTTTTATTCCAAAAATGTAACTAAACCAATCACCAAGGGGATGATATAGAATAGGTCATCCAAAAAAATTATTCTATTTATGGATTTATTGGTATCTTCTCAAAATATTTCATATTTTAAATAAATAATTTCTAAAAAGAATTTTATATGAATTCATACTTCCACTCTTTTATGGATTTATATAGATTACTTTTCTAAAGACCTACAATGACTAGATTACGAAGCTCAAAATTAGAACTAACAAAACACAAATAGTTTTCTGAAAAACTAAATATAGGAAGGCATAGAAAAATATGGGATCCTAATGAAACTACCTAAATCGACCCTCTATTCATGAAATGGGATGTGAATGTCTAACTTGTGCGTACATGTGAAATAGCACATCCATGTATCGATAAAAAAAATTTTCCATCACCTTATATCTTTGATGATTATTATTATATTTTTAATTATTATATAATATTTTTTTGAACTAATTATTCTTTTATAAATATAATATCTACATTCTTATTTTCCAATACTTTCGAAAATGAAAACTCCACACATGTATATGGGTGGACTACAACATCCACAAAGTGATGCGATTATTTTTCAATCTCTTATTTACCAAAATTTTATAAAAAACCTATTTAACTAATATCAATGATATATATGATATAATATCAATTATTTATTATTTACTTATTATTTACCTTTCTTTAATTCCATCAATCAAAAAGTAAAAATAGTGTTCACACATACATATGACCTATATTATCCATTAATAGTTAAATTCATTTTTCTATGTCAAAGTATTGTGGATTAATATATATATATATATATATATATTATGAATATATATCATATTTATATAATTTTTAAAATTCTAGAGATTATGGATCTATTATCCATTTACAAGGATGGGACCAAACCCGACCAAAATTTTCATAAAAATCGAAATAGTGAATATACTTATATGATGATTTTAATAATTATTTGTTATTAAACGGGATATAAAAAGTTATATATATATATATTATAGTATATAATAGGTATTTATATGAAATTAAATTATAATTATAAAAAAATTAAATTCATTATACCGGAGGGTAATATTCTTTCATAGTAAGTTGAACACAAGGTAAGGGTTTCCCATCTTGCTTTTATTTCTATAACACTTATGGAATATTCACCAATTTTTTCCTTTAAGTATTATATATAATAGACCATAAATTATTTTCTGATAATTATATTGATTATGATGAGATATACATCTTTATCAAGGGTTCTTTATTTCATGGGGAAGATAATACCAAAGTTACCAACATGGTAAAAAAATAATATAAAAATCAAATTGTTTGCGAGATTGTTTAAGAATAAGTATATTATGATAAAATTTTATTAACTACCAATATTTATTCTTATGAATTTTATCATCCTATGGTTTTTTATATAGATTAATTTTTTACCTTCAATTTTCCTGACTTTTACATAATCATGATACAATAATATTATTTGTAAGGGAAACTGACTATATTTTACTTTCACGTTGAGGATATATTTTACTACATCCACGTTTAATAATAAATTATCATTGATATTTCTAATAATATTTTCAGATTTTATAAGTTATTTAACGAAATTATTAAATTGTTATTTGAGGTTTTAAAAAGAGTCTTTTTTAAATATTTGAATGAGGTACATTTTAATTTTTTTTCCAATAATGTAAATAGGAAATTCATTACAATGTACAAAAAATAAATGTAATTTACTTAAATAATTACAAATAAATGATATTATATTTACATTAAAATTTTTTATTTTACATTTAAATAAATATTTTATCTTTATTATTTGTTACATTTTTATATCTTAAGATGAAAAGGATATTTTCCCCATGGAATATTATATAGATATTTTAATAGAATTTTTTCCTTTCTGATATAATCCATTATTGTTACATATGCATTATGGGGTATATGATCAACTGTTGACATATTTATTATTTCTGTTGATGGTTTATTTTTATCCTGTATAAATATCAATGAAAAAAAAATATTTTCTAGGGTTAAATTATAATGATTGTATTTTTTATATGGTAGCCTATATAGAATTATGATTATGTGATTGATGGCATAATATTATACATTCCTTCAATTAATTGGGTAGAATTAATGTTCAATAGGATTTATGGTTGAATGACATGTTATAACATTCCCAAAATAGGGTACATTATAGATTAATACAAGCCTAAAAGAGTGTATGTAACACCCGAGACTTTTATGTTATATAAATCTTTAAAGGAATCTTTTTCTACACAACATTTGCTTGGCATGCTTTACACGCAATCGCGACCTTCCTCGATAGCTTGCGTCGTACGCAATACCGAGTTTCACTAAACAACAATATGCTATTAAAACTAGCCGTTATGAATAGTAATAACCACTTTTTGAAATTTTATTTTTCAAAATGGACTTCATTTTTGGACTCAGAATATCGAAATTAGCCTAGGGTGAAATTTTGGTATTTTTCTGAAAACTTTCAATTTTTGATGAATAGTGAAACCACTAAGTGGTAGGTTAAAAACTGAATTTTGCATGAAACTTAATTTTACCGCTTCTGTGAATGGAATTTCGAAAATCCGACAGACACGGTTGATATCAGTAAGTAAAATGTGGTTCAATGAGATAAAAATAATTTTTTGGTGAATAGTAACTTTTTACTTTTTTTACCGCGGTTAATAGTAAATAGGGTAACTAAGGGTAAATATGATATTAATATTACCCTAACACATGTCCTAATTCTATTGGACAAGTGTAATTCGACCAAAAACAAACTTAGGAATAAAATATGACCATTTAGGCCCACTTGGATTAGATTAGGACATTTATTATTAATTTATTTAAAGAAGGGTTAAAATAGTTAAAATCAAAGTTTAATAAGTAAATAATTTTTAATATGGGGTTATACATAAGATAAATTAGATTGTAAATATTCATTAGAAAGCTAAAAAGATTTCCTACATGATGGTATTTTATTTGTAATTTTTAGACATCAAATAATTTAAGTTATTTATGACACAAAGATGATGCAGTAATTATCTTATTAATGAAATATTGACAAAATTAATAATATAAATACAAAAAAAAATGTAATTTGAGACTTTTTATGAATTCCACTAATTTTCTAGGTTACTATGATATATTATTGTTGATTTAATAAACTTGGTTCGAACATATAATTCTGTTATGACTTTCACAAAAATCATATATCAAATAGTGTCAAAATTGACACAAAATAGTTTTTAAATCAAATATTATAATATTAATTGTTATTTTATTCCTAAAAATCTACGGTTCGGCCAAATGACTTAGATTCGGATATATATATTAATAATAAACAATTTCGGGTTCGTTTGGCATGTTATAGTATGTGTATTAACCATATAGTGAAAGAAAACAAAAAGACACGGTAAAAGTTAAATTAATTAACTTAGAGTTAAATATAATTGATAAGGTTAAAATAATACCCTAAACTTGTCTAAATCCTATTGGTTGATAGGATTTCGACCCATCCCCACTTTAGCTTCGAAATAAGACCCTTTGGAACCATTATAAACCGATTTTGACTTTAATATAAAATGATATTTTGAGATATTCCTAAGGTGCCCCTCTCCTCCCTTATAAAAGGGCACCTCCTCCCCCTCCTCCTCACACCAATTTGAGCACTCAAGCTCGGCCAACCCCTGCCATTTTCTCGTCTTCACTTCCCTAGAATAATCCTAGAGTTCCTGGTCTTCTCCAAAGACCAATCTTAGTTCCTTAAGTGGAGGATTCAAAGAGGCGTTCCAAAGAAGAGGTAATATCCATTACCGATCTTTTCAATTTCTTTCTTCTTCAACTTCTTCTTCTTTAGTTGTTTCATGATAAAGTAATAACATCAGTATTACTTACATACTGATATGTTATTATAAATATGAAACAACCCTAATTCACCTTCTATCCATCCTACGGAAAAATGAAATCACCGCGCGTGCGTACGAACGGAATATCGTCTCCACGCCGTGGTGTAATCTATTTTCCACCATCACCTTACAAGGATGGGTATAATGGTGTAATGAGTAACTATATATGATTATTATTAATTAATATTGATACTGAAATAATATATATATATACTCTAATACAATTCCACGATCATAGGAACGATATCATCACTCGTGCGTACGTACGGAATACCGTCTCCACGATGTGATGCGATTCGTTCTACATGATCTTCATTTCATAATGATTATATAAATGAATTGAATGAATTAATATGGTATATACTACACTAATACCATTCTGGAAATGAATTATCTATAACCTAAAGATAAGAATATGAATTTATTCAACAAAACACGCATAAGAACAAAAAGTTATAAAGACCCGAGTAACAAGTAACAATGAAATATTACTAACAAGAAGTTAATAATATGACCATATATGATCTCATATCAATATGTATGATTCTGTAATAAGTCAATAAAATTATTTAAACCATTATACAGGAGCTTCGAACACGAACAAAGCAAATTGGACATAAGGTAAGGGAAATATCACAATCTCATTTTTATCCGAGATTGTTTATTCGTAAGTATTTACTGGGGTGTATTTTATCATCCACATCCATGTTCCCTCAATATGTAATATTGTTTCCATCCACTTGAAATAGTTTAAATCCAATTTTACCCTTAGGTGAGTTTTTAGTAAAGAATATGAAAGGAATCTTTTGTCGTTTTTCCGTACGAGGTACTTTTTGACTTTTCCGACAAAAGTACGAAGAATGTTTTTTTAACTTATACGGCATGAATGGATTTTTAAAACATTACATCAAAGAATCTTCCTTTACAAGTTTTGAAGTATATTTTTAATCAACTTCTTTTATTTTAAAGTTGTATGACATGTTATTAAAGGAAAAATGTTTTTGAAGAAGAAATGATATTTTCCTCAAGAATTCAATTCAAGTGTTTTATCAAAATTATTTTCCATCTAAGATAATAAAGGGTTCTGTTTCTATCCATATTTTTACATTGGTTTGACTATGTTGTGATGGAATTATGTTTATGAATTCCTTTATCATATATGAATTGATTTATGATGTCATGATGTTTCAAGAATCCCATTTTTGTTATATGTGTTATGCGATGATGTATGTTTTATGATTATGTGGAACACATAAGAAAGGATTCATTATAAGATGGGTGGGACCTATATCTCCCTCCAATGCATTGGGTAATGATTTTATATCTCATGAGATAGACATGGCTGGAACGGAAGGTTATTTCGGTTCAGTGATACAGGACTGAAACGAGGAGTGAACTCGGTTCAGAAAGGGACTTTGTCCACTAAGATAGTCTTGGCAATGAGTCATGACTAACAAGAAATGATTTTCCATGATTATGTGTGCATGCCACAAAGTTTCAAGTTTTATGTTATGATTATGGGGATATCATTTTCACTTCTATGATTTATTCCATGTTAAGATATTATGATCTCTTTTGCAGGTTTTGATAAAGATATGATATGATTTTTATTTCCTTTATTTGCCCTTGCTGAGCATTTGAGCTCACCCTTTTATGTTTTGTTTTCCCCAGGTCAGGAAGATGGATATTAAGTAGAATATGCTAAAAGGGACCCTAGATATGATGAAATAAATGGGAGACACTGTAGAAGATTTATGAACCAGTTGTTTATGTTTCCCAGTTTCTAAAGACACTATACCTATACGGTCCTTTGTGGTTTTGTCATATGTTGTAATAAGTGTGCTTCAATTTTGAAGTATTAACAATGTATGTAAAGTGTGGGTCGTTATAGTTGGTATCAGAGGAAAGGTATAGTCAACCTTTGGAAACTAGGATGTGAAAGCCTTAGTAAGAACCCTAAGGATAAGTCTAAGCATAGAACACAATCTTAGTGTTTTAGAAATGGCATTGAATAACCTAGGATAAGACCTTAAGCATGAAAATTTTATTCTTGAATTATGTGGTTTCCTATTATAATTAGTGTTGCTCACACTATTCTTCTTGGTTTTAGTCAATGGCTGGAACCCGAAGGAACCGTGTTAATGCGGAATGCGATGGGCAATGCAATGATTGTCCCCCTGAGCAAACAAACGATATGGGAGCTGGAATGCAAAATCTTGTAGCCATGCTCACACAACTTTCTCATGCTATGAATCATGCAGGATTTCCAAACGAGCAAAGGAGGGAGCAACATTCTGTTGAATTCTTCATGAGTCAGCATCCACCTTCTTTCAGCGGGTCTACTGATCCATTAGTTGCTGAACAATGGATTAGTACTACTGAAAAGATATTTTCAGTTCTTCAATGTTCTGAGCATGATAAAGTCATCCTAGCAGTGTATCGTTTGGAAGGAGATGCTGATCAATGGTGGAATCTTGTTAAGAATATGAGACAAAGGGATGAAATTGAGTCTATGGAATGGGACGAGTTCAAGAACTTATTTTTCAATAAGTACTTCCCTCGTATTCTCTGAACAAAGATGGAGAAAGAGTTCCTTGAACTGAAGAAAAGGGATGATGAATCTGTTAGTACCTATGAAGCAAATTTTACAAGACTTGCAAGGTACGCTTCTGGTATTATTATCCAAGCTGAGAGTAAGATCGATCGATTCTTTAGTGGCTTAAAACCAAGTCTTCGAAGGGCGTTAGCCATAAGGGACTTCAATAGCTATGAAGAAATCATTCGATGTGCTCTCAAAGTCGAGATGGATATTGGAGTAACCCATCAGTCACATGGGTTTGATAAGAAGAGGAATATGGAATTCAAAGAAAAATCTAAAGAGCACACGGAAAAGAAGATGAACTTTCCCTTATTCTCAAAGTGTGGAAAGAAACATGGAGGGAGTTGTCTAAAAGGGACAAGTAAATGTTTTAAATGTGGAAAGGAAGGTGATCGGGCATTTGAATGCCGCGATAATGGGAAGAAGATGTCTAATGATGCAAACAAAGGAAGGGATACACAGAATGAACCTACTACACTTCAATGTTTCAAGTGTAAGGAGATGGGGCATTATTCCAATCAATGCCCAAATCCAAGGGTTGATGATGATGGTCGACGTCAACAAACTCTTAAGGCTAAAGACAAAGGAAAGTCACATGCAATTTCTATCAGTGATGTGGAGTACGATAACGATTTTGTGAAAGGTACACGTACCATCCACTCTAAAGTAGAAAATGTTTTATTTGATTCTGGATCAACCCACTCTTTTATTTCTGAAAAATTTTCTAAGGGTATCACCATATTACCTCAACAATTAGATGTTGAGTTAGCTGTGACAACACCTAATGGCACATCAATCGCATAAAAAGTTTATAATTCTTCTCTGATCGAAGTTTGTGGGAAAGTGCTTCCTGCAAATCTTGTAATCCTTCCCTTAGTGGAATTTGATGTGATTCTTGGCATGGATTGGCTTTCTCTACATGGAGCTCATATCGATTGCCAAAGAAGGGAAGTCACATTTCAAATTCCAGATCAATCTACGATCGTATACCAATGCAAGGATGAACATAACCTTCCAGTGGAAATTTCTTCCATCTTATGGGTATTTATTCCACTAAATGAAGGTTATTTATCTCAAATGGTTAGTGAGAAACTCACGATTAAGAATATGCCCATTGTACGGGAGTTTTATGATGTCTTTCCGGAGGAATTGCCGGGTCTTCCACCAAATCGTGAAGTTGAGTTTTCAATAGAACTCGTACCGGGTGCTTTGCCTATTTCAAAGACACCTTATAGAATGTCCCCAATTGAGTTGCAGGAATTGAAGAAGCAACTCCAAGAGAATCTTGATAAGGGATTCATACGCCCTAGTGCGTCACCTTGGGGAGCACATGTTCTATTTGTTAAGAAGAAAGATGGATCAATGAGACTTTGCATTGATTATCGAGAACTTAACAAGATCACTATCAAGAACAAATATCCTCTCCCACGCATTGATGACTTATTTGACCAACTATGCGGAGCTCAATACTTTTCCAAGATTGATCTTCGTTCAGGGTATCATCAATTAAGGGTCAAAAGGGAGGATATACCAAAGACGGCTTTCCGTACAAGGTATGGACACAATGAATTTATAGTGATGCCATTTGGTCTTACTAATGCCCCTGCTATCTTCATGGATCTAATGAATAGAGTCATTAGAGACTATCTTGATCAATTTGTGGTAGTCTTTATAGACGATATTCTTGTCTATTCAAAGAGCAAGGAAGAGCATGAAGATCACTTGAGAATTATATTGAAGACCCTGAGAAAGGAGAAGCTTTATGCCAAATTTACCAAGTGTGAATTTTGGCTTCAAAAAGTTGCATTTTTGGGTCATATAATCTCAAAAGAGGGGATATCTGTGGATCTAGCAAAAACAGAGGTTATCGAAAGATGGTCAAGACCAACAACAGTAACTAAGATCCGAAGTTTTCTTGGTTTGGCTGGATATTATCGACTTTTTGTAAAAGATTTTTCACGATTATCTAATCCAATCACCAAGTTGACTTGGAAGGGAGTTAAGTTTGTCTGGACAGAGGAATGTGAAGAGAATTTCAAGGAGTTGAAAAGAAGGTTATCCAGTGCACCTGTGCTCACACTGCCTTGTAGTGGAGAAAGGTTTGTGATCTACAGTGATGCATCCAAGAAGGGATTGGGGTGTGTTCTTATGCAAAATGATATGGTGATAGCTTATGCCTCACGACAGTTGAAAATCCATGAGCAAAATTACCCAACACATGATTTGGAGTTGGCTGCAGTAATCTTTGCATTAAAGATTTGGAGGCATTACCTTTATGGTGAAAGGTGTGATATTTATACTGATCATAAAAGTTTAAAGTATATTTTCACACAAAAGGAGTTGAATATGTGTCAAAGAAGATGGTTGGAGCTGATTAAGGATTATGACTGCTCAATCCATTACCACCCTGGGAAAGCAAACAAGGTGGCAGATGCATTAAGTCGACAAGACCATGCTAGTTTATCCATGATGAGGATCACAAAAGATCCAATATTTATGGATTTACAAAGGATGGATCTTGGAATTATAATGGAAGGGGAAAAATCTTATCTTTCTCAAATTAATGTTCAACCATCTATACATGTGAAGATTAAAGAGGCACAGAAAGAAGATGTCGAGTTACAAAAGAAGGTGAGAAATGTTCCTGAATTCAACCTTGATTGTGATGGGATAATAAAATTCAGGAATCGGGTTTGCGTTCCTCCCATCCCCGAATTAAAGAAGGAGCTGCTGGATGAGGCTCATAGTTCTTCATTCTCTATTCATCCTGGAAGCACGAAGATGTATAGGGACCTGAAAGAGTACTTCTGGTGGGATGGCATGAAAAGAGATGTTGCTGAATATGTCTCTCGATGCTTGGTTTGTCAACAAGTTAAAGCTGAGAGACAGAAGTCTAAGGGGATGTTACAACCATTACCCATACCCGAATGGAAATGGGAAAACATCACTATGGACTTTGTCACAGGACTTCCTAAATCATCCAAAGGCAATAATGCTGTCTGGGTCATAGTTGATCGTCTTACAAAGTCTGCACACTTCATTGCTATTAGAGAGGATTTCTCTCTAGATCAGCTTGCCATGATATATGTAAAGGAAGTGGTAAGATTGCATGGAGTACCACTTTCTATTATATCTGATCGAGATCCAAGATTTACCTCGAAGTTCTGGCGAAGTCTTCAGCATTCTCTGGATACAGAGTTGAGTTTCAGCACTGCTTATCATCCCCAGACAGACGGTCAGTCTGAGAGAACAATTCAAACCCTAGAAGATATGTTGAGAGCTTGCTCTATGGATTTCAAAGGAGGTTGGTATCAACACCTACCTTTGGTGAATTTTCTTATAATAATAGCTTTCACTCCAGTATTCAGATGGCTCCTTATGAAGCTCTCTATGGAAATAAATGCATGACTCCAACTTGCTGGGATGAAGTTGGGGAAAGAAACCTATTAGGACCTGATCTCGTTGATGAAATGGAAGAAAAGGTTATATCTATTCAACAACACATAAGAGCAGCTCAGAGTCGACAGAAAAGTTATGCCGACAACCGATTAAAAGACCTAGAGTTTGAAGTGGGCGATAAAGTGTTCTTACGAATATCTCTCTGGAAGAGGGTTATGAGATTTGGAAAGAAGGGGAAGTTGAGCCCTAGATATATCAGTCCTTTTGAAATACTGGATCGTGTTGGGAAGGTAGCTTACCGATTGGCGCTTCCACCGAATCTCTCTCAAGTTCACGATGTGTTCCACGTATCTCTCCTGAGAAAGTACATACCAGATCCTTCAGATGTACTCAGCTCAGAAGTTGTACCGCTGGAGCAAGATCTTTCTTATGAAGAACAGCCGATAGAGATTCTGGATCATAGCGAAAAAGTCCTACGAAACAAGACCACTCGCTTGGTGAAAGTTTTATGGAGGAACCACCAACTTGAAGAATCTACATGGGAGCTTGAGGATATGATGAGGGAGAATTATCCTCATCTGTTTGTTACAAAGTGACGAATTTCGAGGGCGGAATTCTTTTTAAGGGGGGTAGAATGTAACACCCGAGACTTTTATGTTATATAAATCGTCAAAGGAATCTTTTTCTACACAACATTTGCTTGGCTTTCTTTACACGCAATCGCGACCTTCCTCGATAGCTTGCGTCGTACGCAATACCGAGTTTCACTAAACAACAATATGCTATTAAAACTAGCCGTTATGAATAGTAATAACCACTTTTTGAAATTTTATTTTTCAAAATGGACTTCATTTTTGGACTCAGAATATCGAAATTATCCTAGGGTGAAATTTTTGGTATTTTTCTGAAAACTTTCAATTTTTGATGAATAGTGAAACCACTAAGTGGTAGGTTAAAAACTGAATTTTGCATAAAACATAATTTTACCGCTTCTGTGAATGGAATTTCGAAAATCCGACAGACACGGTTGATATCAGTAAGTAAAATGTGGTTCAATGAGATAAAAATAATTTTTTGGTGAATAGTAACTTTTTACTTTTTTTACCGCGATTAATAGTAAATAGGGTAACTAAGGGTAAATATGATATTAATATTACCCTAAAACATGTCCTAATTCTATTGTACAAGTGTAATTCGACCAAAAACAAACTTAGGAATAAAATATGACCATTTAGGCCCACTTGGATTAGATTAGGACATTTATTATTAATTTATTTAAAGAAGGGTTAAAATAGTTAAAATCAAAGTTTAATAAGTAAATCATTTTTAATATGGGGTTATAAATAAGATAAATTCGATTTTAAATATTCATTAGAAAGATAAAAAGATTTCCTACATGATGGTATTTTATTTGTAATTTTTAGACATGAAATAATTTAATTTATTTATGACACAAAGATGATGCAGTAATTATCTTATTAATGAAATATTGACAAAATTGATAATATAAATACCAAAATAAATGTAATTTGAGACTTTTTATGAATTCCACTAATTTTATAGGTTACTATGATATATTATTGTTGATTTAATCAACTTGGTTCGAACATATAATTCTGTTATGACTTTCACAAAAATCATATATCAAATAGTGTCAAAATTGACACAAAATAGTTTTTAAATCCAATATTATATTATTAATTGTTATTTTATTCCTAAAAATCTAAGGTTCGGCCAAATGACTTAGATAAGGATATATATATTAATAATAAACAATTTGGGGTTCGTTTGGCATGTTATAGTAAGTGTATTAACCATATAGTGAAAGAAAACAAAAAGACACGGTAAAAGTTAAATTAATTAACTTAGAGTTAAATCTAATTGATAAGGTTAAAATAATACCCTAAACTTGTCTAAATCCTATTGGTTGATAGGATTTCGACCCATCCCCACTTTAGCTTCGAAATAAGACCCTTTGGAACCATTATAAACCGATTTTGACTTTAATATAAAATAATATTTTGAGATATTCCTAAGGTGCCCCTCTCCTCCCTTATAAAAGGGCACCTCCTCCCCCTCCTCCTCACACCAATTTGAGCACTCAAGCTCGGCCAACCCCTGCCATTTTCTCCTCTTCACTTCCCTAGAATAATCCTAGAGGTCCTGGTCTTCTCTAAAGACCAATCTTAGTTCCTTAAGTGGAGGATTCAAAGAGGCGTTCCAAAGAAGAGGTAATACCCATTACCGATCTTTTCAATTTCTTTCTTCTTCAACTTCTTCTTCTTTAGTTGTTTCATGATAAAGTAATAACATCAGTATTACTTACATACTGATATGTTATTATAAATATGAAACAACCCTAATTCACCTTCTATCCATCCTACGGAAAAATGAAATCACCGCGCGTGCGTACAAACGGAATATCGTCTCCACGCCGTGGTGTAATCTATTTTCCACCATCACCTTACAAGGATGGGTATAATGGTGTAATGAGTAACTATATATGATTATTATTAAGTAATCTTGATACTGAAATAATATATATATATACTCTAATACAATTCCACGATCATAGGAACGATATCATCACTCGTGTGTACGTACGGAATACCGTCTCCACGATGTGATGCGATTCGTTCTACATGATCTTCATTTCATAATGATTATATAAATGAATTGAATGAATGAATATGGTATATACTACACTAATACCATTATGGAAATGAATTATCTATAACCTAAAGATAAGAATAAGAATTTATTCAACAAAACACGCATAAGAACAAAAACTTATAAAGACCCGAGTAACAAGTAACAATGAAATATTACTAACAAGAAGTTAATAATATGACCATATATGATCTCATATCAATATGTATGATTCTGGAATAAGTCAATAACATTATTTAAACCATTATACAGGAGCTTCGGACACGAACAACGCAAATTGGACCTAAGGTAAGGGAAATATCACAATCTCATTTTTATCCGAGATTGTTTATTCGTAAGTATTTACTGGGGTGTATTTTATCATCCACATCCATGTTCCCTCAATATGTAATATTGTTTCCATCCACTTGAAATAGTTTAAATCCAATTTTACCCTTAGGTGAGTTTTTAGTAAAGAATATGAAAGGAATCTTTTGTCGTTTTTCCGTACGAGGTACTTTTTGTCTTTTCCGACAAAAGTACGAAGAATGTTTTTTTAACTTATACGGCATGAATGGATTTTTAAAACATTACTTCAAAGAAGCTTACTTTACAAGTTTTTAAGTTTATTTTTAATCAACTTCTTTTATTTTAATGTTGTATGACATGTTATGAAAGGAAAAATGTTTTTGAAGAAGAAAGGATATTTTCCTCAAGAATTCAATTCAAGTGTTTTATCAAAATTATTTTCCATCTAAGATAATAAAGGGTTCTGTTTCTATCCATATTTTTACATTGGTTTGACTATGTTGTGATGGAATTATGTTTATGAATTCCTTTATCATATATGAATTGATTTATGATGTCATGATGTTTCAAGAATCCCATTTTTTGTTATATGTGTTATGCGATGATGTATGTTTTATGATTATGTGGCACACATAAGAAAGGATTCATTATAAGATGGGTGGGACCTATATCTCCCTCCAATGCATTGGGTAATGATTTTATATCTCATGAGATAGACATGGCTGGAACGGAAGGTTATTTCGGTTCAGTGATACAGGACTGAAACGAGGAGTGAACTCGGTTCAGAAAGGGACTTTGTCCACTATGATAGTCTTGGCAATGAGTCATGACTAACAAGAAATGATTTTCCATGATTATGTGTGCATGCCACAAAGTTTCAAGTTTTATGTTATGATTATGGGGATATCATTTTCACTTCTATGATTTATTCCATGTTAAGATATTATGATCTCTTTTGCAGGTTTTGATAAAGATATGATATGATTTTTATTTCCTTTATTTGCCCTTGCTGAGCATTTGAGCTCACCCTTTTATGTTTTCTTTTCCCCAGGTCAGCAAGATGGATATTAAGTAGAATATGCTAAAAGGGACCCTAGATATGATGAAATAAATGGGAGACACTGTAGAAGATTTATGAACCAGTTGTTTATGTTTCCCAGTTTCTAAAGACACTATACCTATACGGTCCTTTGTGGTTTTGTCATATGTTGTAATAAGTGTGCTTCAATTTTGAAGTATTAACAATGTATGTAAAGTGAGGGTCGTTATAGGGTACATGGTTTGTTATCCCATGCATGATTCAGATACATTGGTGGTTAGTTAAAGAATATCATCTTATGAAAGACATTAGGTGTATCATTGATATTTTTCAATGATTATTAGTAGGTTATGATTTATGCTAATAATTTACGAAATGACCATATTCAAATTTTATATTCTATTTCATGAGGATCTATTATCACATCATGATTGAGGTCTTATAATCATCAATGATTTATTCCATGACTTGTGTTCATAATATATGATTTTTTGGATATAACAGTAAAAGGATAATATCATATTCACACACACCATTAATACTAATGTTATATTTAAATAATTATTTATATCTCCCTTTTGACCCTTACTAATCATTTTGTTCACCCATTATTTTTTATATTTTCCCCATGATATGATAAAATGTTCTATTTATGATGTGATTATAAATGGTGAAATTTACGTATAACAATGTTTGAGGTTGAGTAGATATTTTAGGAATAAGTTTTCAAGAAATCCAAGCTCACTAAAACTCTAAAATGTAATAATTGTATTGTGGATCATAATTCTATTACAAAAATATTGATTTAAAATGATTTAATATTTATGTATGAAAGGTAAGGGTGATTATAGTTAGAATCAAGTAAAAGTTTGGTATCCACTATAAAATAGAGAGAGATAAATCTAATTAAAACCATTAAGATAATCATATGTATTAGAAAACATCCTATGTTATGGTAAAATAAGAAATGTTCTTTTATACATGGATTTGGAATAAATGCCTACATGTGTAAAAACCCTAAAAAAATTGTTTGATTATATCTTGATATCATTATAATGCTCTGAGGGTGTTCACTTACTATAAATGAAGATTAACTATCTAATAAGATATTATTAAGTAAATTCGAATTTTTATTTCCCTAAAATATAATTTATTTAAATTGATCATAACAAAGGATGATCTTGGTTAAGCATTAGGTTTCATTGATTGGAAAGAGGGTGTCATTATTTTTTATTTGATTAATAAGATTTCATGATATATCATATTGATTATTATTTCTCATACTTGGTTTTTTGATTTATATAGTGGATATAATTAGGAGGATTCATGATAATGGGGAATGTGAAATAAAAAATGAATTATTGTCTTTATATGATGCTAAATAAAATTGAAACTAGATAGTAAAACATTTGGATTATGCCTATCCAGCAATCGGAACATATGATTAACAATTAAAATTTTCAATAACTATTTTATCAAGTAAAATAATAGTATGAATTATTATTTTTCAATGATCATGTCATAAGGAACATAGAGTAACGATGTTCAAAATTAGTCATGTCAATAATGGGGGATGGATGTCCTATAAAAATGGCTCAATGTAATGGGAAGATTTACTATATGTTGAAATGAATGTAATGGAGAAAACAATTATTGGGTAATTATATATATTATGTGTGGGAATATTGGCTATTATATGAGTAAATTCAACAAACCAAGGGTCATGTCATAAACAAATGAAGGACTAATTCTATGATAATCACGAAAGAGAAAATAATGAATTGTGTATATATTGGTATTAAATAAAAAAATTATAATTTTTATATAAATGACATTCTCTTTATAGGAATCATTAATTAATTATATATTTTTATGTAGATTATTTTTTTTATGGATTTAAAAAAATTTAAATGTTATTAATAATAATGAAAAATGTTTTGTTAAAAGATGAGATTTAAAGAGAAAAAATAATTAGGGGAAAGATTTAATTAAAAATTATTATGATGTTGATTTGATAATGGTTATGTGGGATATTGATATTATTTACATAGATTATGTAAATGGGTTAATATTGGAAGCCACGAAATTGGGTAGTGATTTTATTAAAAAGTTATTTTGGTGATCTTTAATGAAGGTTATTTAATTTTTGGATTTATGGAAGATATTCAATGGTCTATATTTGTTTCAGGAATATGGGATGTATTATTTTTATGAATAATACATGTATTAATGTGATGTTAAATATACAGTAATAGATACTATCTGCAGTATATAATGTAATGGTAGATCATTATTTCATTGATAGAGATACCCCTTCTGATATTTTATGTGATGGTATTTTGAGGAAATATGAATCATTTAATGGGTTATATAAAGAATAGTCTATGGAGGACTAAATTAATTTTTAAATTAGCATATTATTTTAATTTAAACAAATTATGGTCTATTAGATAAAGGTATATAGATAATCTTCCCATTTTATAATTAAATAACTAACATGGAGATATTTCTGCAGATATTTAGTTTCAATATACAGATTACATTCCATGTTATTACATATTTGTTTTTATTTTATTTTGGTGAATTTCAAAGCATTATATGATTATATAGTGATTTATTACAGTTATTAATGATATTTTGGGTTTGGCTTCACTATTTTGAGTTATATTTAACCATAACATCAAACACGATATTTGAGGGGAATTATTATTTGGGATCAATATTTCTAATTTCTTCTGTATCTAAGATGAATGTTTTGAGATCACCATTATGTAAAAAATATTATTTAATTTCAGTTTTATTTAGGTAACATCGGATGTAGTGTTATGTAATAATCTATGACGAACTGTTATTTTTATTGTGTAATTTTCTGAGTGAAATGTTTTATTTATACAAATTAAGTTTTAAACAATTTTGATAGTATTTTACTTTATGCAAGAAGTTTTGGATTTGATTAATGTTTTAATATTACAGTAATTTTTTTTATCCATTTACGGATTATGTGATCCTCTTGAAATTTTCTTTACTTATTAATGAATTAATTAATCATTTGAAATCTCACCATTTTGATAAATGATGAGATTATGGGGAAAATTGATTAATGGGTGAAATTTAAACTTTCATGTAAGAATAATTCAATATATTTTTGGTATATATGTAGGATGAACTCCTAAAATGTACAAAGATGATTTTGAAAAATATTTAAACTATTTATATCATTTTTGATGATGCGATGGTCATTTTCACAAATCATAGATTTTTTGTAATAAGAACATTATCATCATTATGACCATTCAATCTACTGTGATTAATATTACCTATCACTCAACATAATTATTTGGAATTTATATTTCCTAAATGTATTAATTTTTACATCCCACTACGGATTTCTTATTTGGAAAAGTATTTCTGTGTTATTTTAGAAGTCCATCATATTTACCATTCCATCTTTTCAAGAGGATGATTTATTAATAGTTTTTAAGATGATGATTTTCAAAAATGGAGTTTTAAAATACCCAACCGATGATTAATAATAACATTCTAATATTATGAATATATAATTTATTAATTAGTAAAAATTTCAAACGCTAATATTTTTGTATCACACTATGTTCTATAATATATAAATGATATAAAATATATCTTTAATAAATAATTAATTACTTTTATTATCATCCCATTATAATATATTTATTAAATATGAATGTATATATATGTGTAAGAAAATTAAAAAATATTAATAAAGGTCACAGTAAATATATTTTTATTGATAAATTCCTATTAATTAAGTACTCAATATTAAGTAAAATCAATATATTTAATAAAATATTTTTTCCAGAAAATTTTTTTATTGAATTTTTTGGAAATATATAATTAAATAATATAATATTAATAAATTTTGTTTCCAAAAAATAATAGAGTTATATAAATTAAAATATAAAATTATCTTAATGTGAAATGTTATGATTATTTGGAAATGGTTATATTTTTAGTAAATAGGTAAAAAATATTGGACATTCATGAAAATCAACTTTTTTAGTCATGAATTTAAACAGATACAGTTTGTTTAAAAATTTAATAAAAGTAAAATTATATCTCTTATAAAGTGAATAATTCATGTATTTTTATTGGAATTAACATTTTATGTTGATTTTGGCATGAAAAAATTTTTATACATAAAAGTCATTACCCTGAAAAAATGGGAATCATTAGGTCATACACATTTATATTAAAATGGATTTCCTTCACTTAAAGAGATTTAGTAATTAAAAAATAAGGAAAAATATTGATTTATGAATTCAATATTTTGAAAATATTTCAAATTCCTTGGTGGTAATTATGAATAATAATAAATGTATATATATATAACATTAGTAATTGAAAAATGTGTAAAACATGTTAAAAAACCTTGATATAAGGTCTAAAAATCTACCCAACAGATTATCTAATTTATTTGGAAGTAATATATTCTACATTAGACTTTCCAAATTATTAAATATTGAATTTGTGTGCCATTTATTGTTGATATGGGTCTTTATATTATTATTAGTAATGAAAATTCCAAATGTCACTCTCTTGAGATTATGTTATATATAATTATTTCATAATATTAAAATTAGGTGATGTATGGTTAAAAAAATTATTTTAAATATTAATTAATTTTATCATTATGTTTATTTTTTTTAAATTTTTCATGATTCACTAATTATGTTGACTCCACATGTAATACAAACATAATATTTATTAAATTTATTAATAAAGTTAAAATTATTAAATGTAATTTAATTTGTTCGAAATCTTGTGGACTATAAATTTTATAGACAAAGATAAAAAAAAATCATTGTGGGAAATTTTTATATTCAAATTATACAACTATCTTATTGAATTTAATGTCAAAGTAAAAGAATTCTATCCAAATGATATAAATGATATTATATAAAAAATAATATTTAATTGAATTTTTTAAAAGTCAGAAAAGAATTAAATAAGAAGTTTAGGAGGATAAATTGACTAATATATTATGTAATCTCAATTATTGTTGTAATTTTTCGATAATATTTATAAATACAAATCATTATTATTTAAAAAAAACCATATTACGTCTGAAAATCAGATAAACAAAGTGTTAAACCAAATTTAATAATTAAATGGCACAATTACATATATAAATTTAATAGAATTTTAATATTTAAATCATATAATATTTTTAATATATGTTAATTTTAATAAATTTTTGTTCATAATTACTTAATCAAATTGTAATCTTTTAAAAAAAATCCATTTTCTTTCTTTCCCTCTCTTATAAAGGTCTCACATTATTTTTTTTATTTACGCCACATTTATATCTTTTTCTCTAATAAACACCACCATATTCACATATATAAATAATTATCAATGAAATATAGGTGAATTTATTTTTAATGGATCATTCCATGGGACCTTCATAAATTATATAATGGATGCATGCGAGAGAAAAAGTAATCATCTTACCTAAAATATTTCAATTTATTCTTCTTATACCTTCTCTTAATCTATGGAATTCATCATAACATATAAAATTCAGTAACATAAATTACTAAAATTGTATTATTATCACTTTACCACATATATATACCATTTATTCCATCAAAAGTGATGTTAAATTATTGCTCATCCATTTGTTTAATCTACCACCTCCATGTAGTGATTCAATTAATTTTAACTCACCATCAATCATGGAAGTTTAGTTTGATGGGGTTAATGTTTTATATGATATACTCACATAATTATTCTTATCAAATTAAAATATCATATTAACATTCTTACCTTCCAATATGTTGGAAGAAGATAATTTATTTCTTCGATACGTGTAGACGACCACCTGTTTAAAGAGATACGATTATTTTCATTTATTATTCACATTGATGGAAATACCAAAATATTTAATTAATAAATATAATATATATTATATTATAATGATTATATATAAGGGATATTTATTATTTAAATTTACTTATTTATATTCACTGAAATGTGAAAACATCATTAATGAATACGTAAGACCTACTATCTCCAAGAATGGAATAATATATTTTTCTATATCAATAGTTTTTTATGAATATAAGTATATATGTAATGAATATATATAACATTTATTTCATGGTAAAAATTATTTAAATGGTTGAACAATGATCCAATTAAAAAGATATAAATTAAAAAAGTGGAATTATCTTGTAAAATGAAATATTTAACACTTTGAAATGATGAATATATAAGGATTAATTAACAACAAGCTTTCATGATTTTAGAAGTGAATAATTTAAGATATTATAAATATGTAAATTACCCTTCTATATATTCATAATAAATTTAGATTTATTATATGGGAGTCCAAATCACATTCAATACAACTCATACATGAGGGATTTGTTTTAAAGCTCAATTTTATTTCTGTGATACAAATGCCTGATTCACAAATTATATCATTTTTATGGGGTATTTATTATCCATGAATGTAATTTAAAATTATTATATTTAAAACTATATTATATACATATCCATGTAAGGTTATTTCTTTTATGGGGATAATTATTCAGAAGTTAATTAAGTGATAAGGTATTTATATTAAAAAATCATTGTTTATTGAGATTTTTAATGATTATGTTTCCATTAAAAAGAATTTATTATATCCCCATTAATAATATTATAAATTTTATTTACTAAATTTTATTTTAATTTCTATATGATTCCTTTCAACTCCATCACATTATGTACTCAATAGATATAAATAATATTTGGAAGGAAAACCGAAAATGAGGTAATTTTGGATCATGATTCATTTCATTCCATATCTTTGTAATATAATGAGATTTCAAGAATATATTTAACAATATATTATGAATTTATAATGTTAGTTTTTATGATGATTTACTACTTTAAAATTAATTTTAATTCATATTTATTATCAATTTTCAAATGTGTTATTTTTTCTTTATAGAGAAAATTTGAAAGGATTCATTTCTTAAAAAACAAAACATGAATCGAATTTCCCACCTCAATAACTATTTGATTATTTGTTTATGGATTTAAAAAAATATAAATGTTATTAATAACAAGGAAAAATTATTTCATTGAATGATGATAATTCTTGAGAAATTTTATTAGGGGAAAGATAAAATTAAATATATTTATGATTTTGATTTAGTAATGGTTATTTTTTATATTGATGTTTTTAAAATTGATTATGTAAATGGGTTAATATTGGAATCATTGAAATTGGGTAGTGATTTTATTATAATGTTATTTTTGTGATATTTAATGAAGGTTACTTCTTTTTGGATTTAAGGAATATATTCAATAGTCTATATTTTTTTATTAATAAGGAATGTATTATTTTTTTGAATAATTCATGCAATAATGGGATGTTATATATAGAGTAATAGATGCTATCATGAGTTAAATGTTTAGGGTTGATCATTATTTCAATGATAGAAATACCCATTATAAAATTTTATGTGATTGTATTTTGAGGAAATAAGAAACATTTACTATGTTTTAAGAAGAATAGTTTATGGAGGTCTAAATGTGTCATTAAGTTAGAATAATATTTCAATTTAATCAATTTTTTTTTGTATTAGATAGTTGTATATATATAATCATCCCATTTAAAAATTGATTCACTTACATGGAGATATTATAACAGATATTTATGGTCAATCTATATATTACGTTCCATATTATTATCTAACTTTTTTTAATTTTCTTTGGTGAATTTCATAACATTTTAGGATTATATAGTTATTTATTATGGTTATTAATGATAGGTGGGTTTACATTTAATTGGTTTGATTTATAGGGAACCGTAACATAAAACAAGGTATTTGACATGAATGATCAGTTGGGATCAATATATTTAATTTCTTCTTAATTTAAGTTGAAATATTGAGATCACCATTAGGTTTAAAAAATTATTTAATTTCATATTTATTTAGGTAACACAAGATGTAGTGTTATGTTATAATATTGAGATCACCATTAATTTTAAAATATTTTTTAATTTTTCAATATAGGAGGAATATCTATTTATCCTTTTATTGATTATGTGATCCTCTTTAATTTGACGTTATTTATTCATGAATCAATTAATCATTTTAAATCTCACCATTTTGAGAAATGATGAGATTATGGTGAAGATTGATTACTGGTTGAAAATTTAATATTCGTCTTATAATTTCTTAAAATATTATTTTTTATATGGTAGATGAATTCCTAAACTCTAGGAAGACATTTTAAAAAATATTTAAACTATTAAAATAATTTTTGATGAATTGATTGTATTTTTCACACATCATTGATTAATTGTTATAAAAAAATTAGCTCTCATATGACCATTCTATCTACTGTGATTAATCTTCTCATTAACTTATCATAATTGTTTGGAATTTTTATTTCATCAAGAAATTTATTTTCACATCCCACTAATCTTATCATATTTGGAAATGTAGTTATGTGTTATTTTAGAAGGCCATCATATTTACCTTTACCTTTACCAGTAGGTTGATTTACTAATAGCTTTTATGATTATGATTTTTAGAAAGAAATTTTAAAATAACCATCACATGATTAATAATAACATCCTAATATTATCATTATATAATTTATTGATTAGGGAAAATGTCTAGACCTATGATTTTTAAATCACACTATATTGAGTAATGTATATTAGATACAAAACAGAACTTTAATGACTCATTAAATGAATTTATATTATTCCTATTAAAATGTAGCTATTAAATATGAAGGTATTGATATGTGTAAAAATATTAAAAAATATTTATAATGTTCACTCTAAATAAATTTTTATTTATATATTCTTAATAATTAATTACTCTATTTTAAGTAAAATCAGTTTATTTAATAATTTTTTTTTCTAGAAAAATGATTTTATTCTTTATATTGAAAAATCTAATAATTTATATAAATTTTTGACATTTTATTTCATAAATATAATAGATTTATATAAAGAAAAATATAAAATTACCTTAATGTTAAATGATATGATTATTTTGAATACATTATTTTTTTAGTAAATAGGGATAAATATTGATAATTCTTGAAAATGAGAATTTTTTTTCGAGCATTTATAAAGATACTTTTTGTCTAAAAAATTTATAAAAATTAAAATTAGATGTCTTATATAGTGAATATTTCAATTATGTTTATGGGAATAATCTTTTTTTTTGTTGATTTTGGCTTGAAAACATTTGTATACATAAGTAATTATTTAGAAAAAATGGGTTTCATTAGGTCTTACACATTTATATTAAAATGGATTTCCTCCACTTAAAGAGATTTAATAATGTAAAAAATATTGAATAATTTTGATTTATGAGGTGAAATTTTCGAAAATATTTCAATTTCATTTATGGTCATTATGAATAACAATATTTTTGTATATTTATAACATTGGTAAGGGAGAATGGGTAAAACATGTTTAAAACCATGATATGTGGTCTATAAATCAACTGAAAATATTCTATTATTTAATTAGATTGAATATAATCTATTCTAGACCTACCAAATTATTAAATATTGAATTTTTGTTCCATTTATTATTGATAAGGAACTTTATATTGTTTTTTGTAATGTAAATTCGCAAAGTCAATATCTAGTCAGTTAGGTCTGTATAATTTTTTCATAGTGGTAAAATGATGTTTTCTATGGTTGAAAAAATTATTTGAAAAATTATTTAATTATATTATAAAGAGTATTTATTTATAATTTTTCATGACTTACTAATTACATTGACCCGAAATGTAGTACAGACATAATATTTATTAAAATCATAAAATAATATTTTAAAATTTTAAAAAATAATTTATTTTGGGAGAATTATGATGTTCCATAAGACAAATATAACATTTTTTAGTTGTGGGGATGTTTTATATTAAAATTATAAAACTATATTGATGTCTTTAAAGTCAAACAAAATGAATTGTTTCATGTTGATATTAATGATTTTGTATGAAAAATAATATTTTATTAAATTATTTAGATGTCATTAAAACATGAAATAGTAATAGTAGGAGTAGGAATGGAAAAATATATTAAGTAGCCTCAATTATTGTGGTAATGGCTAGCTTATATATATAATTTTGAATCATTAATATTTTAAGAAAATTATAGTATTATGTGTTAAAATTAGATAACCAAAGTTTTAAACAAAATATTAGAATGAAAAGGACAAAATTACTTATATAAATTTAATATAATGTAAATATTTAGATCATTGCCTTTTTTAATATATGTTAAATTTAATGAATTTTTTGTGATAATTACTTAATAAAAATGTAATATTTCTAGAAAATCCATTTTGTTTCTTTCCCTCAATTATAAATGGGCAGACATTATTTCTTTTTTTACACCACATTGAGCTATTTTTCTTGAATGAATCCCACCATATTCACATATATAAATCCTTATCCATAAAATGGATGATAATTTACTATTTATGGATCATTTCATGTGACATTAAGAAATTATATAATGGATGCATACTGGAGAAGATGTATTCATATTTCCCATCTTATATCAATTTACTTCTTTATCAACCTCCTCTTAAAAAAAGGTATTCATCATAAAATACTAAAATTAGTAACATAAATATTCTGAAATTGTTTTATTTTCATTTTACACCTTATATAAACACTATATTCAATCAAAAGGGAAGTGAAATTATTACTCATACATTTTTGTTGACTACCACCCCCGTGTAATGATACAATTCATTTTACAAAACCATCCATCATGGAAGGATAGTTTAATGGTTTTAAGGTTTTTATATGATATATTTTACATAATTATTCTTATCATATTACAATATCATACTTAAATTATTACCTTCCAATCTGTTGGAAGAAGGTAATTTAGTTCTTCTATACATGTAGACTACCACCTAATTAAATAGATGTGATTGTTTTCATTAATTATTTACATGTATTGAAAAAAATAAATATTCAATGAATAAATATAATATATATTTAATTATTATGATTCTATAAGGGATATTTATTAATTATGATTATTTATTTATATTAACTGAAAATTGAAAACATCGTTAATAAATCTGTAGAATGTACTATCTCAAAAAATGAAATAATACAATTTTCGATATCAATATTTTATTGATGAATGTAAGTGTATATGTAATGAATACATATGACATTTATTTCATCATAATAATTCATTAAATGGTATAACCATTATCCAATTGGAATTATATTATTGAAAAAAGTTAAATTATATTGTAAAATGAAACAGTTAGCACATGGAAATGATGAATTTATAAGGAATAATTAATAATTGGGTTTCATGATTTTAGAAGTGTATAATTTATGATATTATAAATCTGTAAATTAAACTTCTATAGATTCATAAAAAATTTAAATTCATTGTATGGGAGTCCAAATAAATTTTAATTCAATTTATACATGATGGAATTATTTATCGTATCAGTTTTATTTTTATGAAACATATGCCATATTAATAAATTGTTTCTTTTTAATGTGGTATTTATTATACATGAATTTATTTTACAATTATTATATTCCAAACTATATTATATTAATATCTATATAATGTTTATTATTTTACAGGGATAAGGACTCAAAAGTTAACTTACTAATAACAGATTTATATTTAAATCCCATTGTTTATTGTGATAGTTAATGAATATGTTTCCGTTGACATGAATTTTTTATAAACCAATTATAAATATTATATAATTATAGTAACTTTGTTTTATTTTAATTTTTATATGTTTCTTTTCAACTCCATCACATTATGTACTCAATATATAGAATAAATATTATGATGGAAAACTGAAAATGGTTTAATTTCTTATCAAGATTCATTTTATTCCATATCCATGTATTATAATGAAGTTTGAAGGATGTATTTAATATTAAATTATGATTTATTAATGTTCGTTTTATTGATGATTTAATTTTTTTAAATAATTTTTAAGAGACATTTCTTATCATTTTTCAAATGGATTACTTTTGGATTTTTACTAAAAATTTAAAAGGAATATTTTTTAACAAAAATAAAATGAATGAATTTGCCACCTCCATGACTGTTCGATTATCTGTGGGTCATTTAATAGTTTAAAATTTTTTGTTTTGAAGAAAAAAATTCATTAATATGTTTGGAAATTATTGTGTTTAAAAATGTTACATATAAATGAAAAGGGTATTTTTCATAATAAATATTCTAGGGTTTTTAAAATAATTTTTTCATCTATGAAAACATCCATTGTTTTTAATTACAATTTATATCATATTGGATAAATTTATACCATATTTTTTATTTTGATGCTTGTTTTATGGTTATTATTATGAAATATTGATAAATCCTATTATATATCCCACATTCTTTGTTATGATGAAAATATTTTGGATATGTTATCATACATATGTAGGAAATTAAAATTATGTGTGAGGTGGTTCCAAAATTATAAGTCCCTCATATTCATTATTAATATATTAATATACTACGAGCACAAAAGAGACTAAGAGATTATCCCAAACCCACAATTGGGTTTATATGAAGTTATCTGAATCTCAAAAGAGGCAAAACTATTCGATTTCCTATGAAAAAACAATTTATAGGGGTATATATGAATGTAAATGATTATTATTAATGTATATGTGGGTATCATTAACATAGGATTTATTAGATTGTTTTTATGCAACAATTTATTCCACTAATTTATGAAATGATATTATGCCAACTTCATGTTCTCATGACTCATGTTATTCAATCACATAAAGCATAATATATTGTAAACATCCATTATTTATTCAATGAATGATATTTATGATATAAGAATTTTTATGTATTAATTTTAGAGGTTAACAACATTTATCATACCCCTTTTTGAGCATTTTATGTTAAAATAATCATATATATCTCCATTATACATCATTATTTATCATATAAGCTCATCATTTTCTCTATTATCTTTTATCTAGGATATGAAGAAATTTTTTATGTATGATGCATCAAAGAGGGTACTAGTTTTAAATAACTAATTAAGAGATTATGTTGATATTTTATGAACAAGTTATTTATATTTCTGTTTTTAAAATATACTATAATTTTATGAGTCTAGTCTTGATAGTAATGTTATATTATTAATATTATTCAAATAGGATGAAATATTTATCTATGAAACATATGGGTCAAATTACCAACAACTATTTGGTGGAGATACACCATCCCACTTGGGGGATATTAATGAAAACAATGGGTTTTAAAATTGTGCAATAAGATACCTACTTAATATAATTTCCCTACCCTAAAACATTTAATAATATGGAGTTAAGACAATATTTTTTATTTCATTAAAATTAAGGATCATTTCAGGTTTAATGTAGTCTATAATTAAGAAATAACTCATACATAAAAAATTAAAATACAAAGTGGAAACCTCTATTGAGTATCCATTTTTTTAATGTAGAAATTTTAAAATAAACCATTATATCTTTAATGAAAACAATTCATGACTATAAACATGAAATCTCCCAATACCTTAATCACCCAAATTTACTCTGAAAAAATTGAAATGTCAGATGAGCATAAAAAACATAGAAATAGATATAGAAAAAAATAACCTATTAGTCAATTTATAACCATTAAAAACATATGGAATCTATAACATTAAGTAATACATTTATTCTAAGTAAAAAGTAAAAAAATTCCATTGATAATAAGTTAATTTAAAAAATTTTATAATTACATTATTAATATAAAACCCATAACTACATAGATAATACATAAAGATAACATGAATCATTAATATATCACTCATATAAACGGAATAACCATATAGTCAACTTACATACATGTCACATTTAAAAATAAAACAACCAAATGGTTTATTTTCATACCTAATGAATTGGAGGGCTATCAAAAACTTAAATTCAATTGGTTATAAGGGAACCACCGTTCATTTTTTTATTTTAGAACCACCCATTAAATGAATATGTATAATTTATATAATCACAACACATAAAATATTTCATTTTTAAACATTTCACTAATACAATTTCATTTAAAATCCCATGAAATAATTTTATGAAATTGTAAAAATAAATCACTTTAAAAACCCATTATAAAAAAAATAAAAAATTACAAATAATTTTTTTTCATTAAATGAAATTAGAAATCATTAAAAGAAATATAGTAGGAAAATAATACCCATGGCGGTGGGAAATTCATTATCACTGTGTCAGTTATAAATAGAACATTAATTTTGTTTCGTTTTTTAAAAAATTCCATACAAATCACATTAAAATATTTATTTTCATAAATATATGAATTAAATTAAAAATAAAATAAAATTTCTTTTATATTCCTATTTATATCCATATAAATTAAATATATAAAATAAAATATGGAATATTGACCTGAAAAATGATTACATATTTAATCATTCAAACTGTCTCGTACCACTCTGAACATTTAAATAATTCCGTAAATTCAATAATAAAAATTATAAAAACATTAAATAACATGATAATTTATAATATATTAATATTTAATATCAAAGGGGTGGTATATACACATTTTAAAATTTTAAAGGTGTATATAATCAAGAAATTCATCCATGAAATGAGATTGAGGTAAAATCCCATACCTTCGGGATAACGTGTCTCATGTGTCTATAACATCAAGAATAATAAAGATATATTATATTTATAATTTTTGGATTACATTTTTAAAATTTATTTTTACTTTTATTTCACTTATTATATTGTTTTATAGATCTATATAAATAATTATGATTATGTTGGGTGTTTTGACCATATTAAGTTTAAGTGTTAAAATGTTTTTGTTCGGTCAACAATGGTCGAAGGTGTGATAATATGAACATAACCAGAATAAATAAATAAAATGATTATCACATATATAAATCTATTAAAATTTTAAAACTAATCTTTAAAATATGTATATATAAAAATGAACCTATGTTACAATCATGGAGATGATAGATAGTATGTACGCATTAGTATCAATCTCATTTTTAATGATCGATATTTAATAAAAATAAATAATAATTCATATTTATGGAATAATAAATAAATCATATATACCAAATTAGTTAATAATATATATTTTTATATATAATTATGATGATCTAAAATGAATCACATCACTTTGAAGAGGCGGTAGTCCACACGTGCAAGAATGATGTTATCACTTTTTATGTGTGTGGAAATATGTTAATAAAAATGATGTAATTTATATACCAGTAGGTCATTATGTAATTAACATCATATATAAGTTATTTTTGTAACATTTATTTATCTAAATCCAACTTAAATATGATCTATGTAGTATTTTAATATATTACATTGTGTTTTAGAGGATGTGGTCACAACTTCCACAAATTATGTTATGGTATTAGAAAAATATAGTGTATAAAGTTATGTGTCATAAAATAATTAAAAAAAATTAATGACATAATACATATAATATATAAAAATAATTTTTAAAATAACTAAAATCTATTTATGCTGGTAATGAAAAAATTAGAAAAATTGTTTCTTGAGTCTCTAGTTCGTTGTACATAAGAAAAATTTGTTCATTGCCAATTACATTGATGTTTCTATGAGTCTAGGAAAAAATATTATTGTAAAAATATTAATGTATATAGGAGATACATATATTATTTAGTATTCATGGAATACAAATATTTTACGATGTTGATAATGATAATAAAATAAAATTGTTTAAGGAATGGGGTTACCTCTTATCTGGGCAACTTCTTTTGGTTTTTACTATAGGGAATCCTTGGATGTATTCAGTCTCAAGGAATGGATTTTTATATGAGGGGAGTTATGTTGGGGAGATATTTGGATAGATATTAGGTTACCAAATGTTACATTTGACATGTGAGTATATGTGAGTGGTGAGTGTCTTTTTATAGTGTACGGGGAGTGGTGCTCTTATAATTTTTTCAAAATGGAATTCCACCGATGTTTTCCCCATGTCAAGTGGAAACAATAATTTTATAAATTAAATATAATGGATTATTGTGACTATATATGCCCTTAGAAAGGTTTTTTTACTTGTTTTATAGTATTTTGGGCCATATATTTTTTGTTTAGTCCCTATGGAAGCAAATTTTTCTCTTAATCATTTTAATTTATACAAATCACATTGACTATTTATTTCAAAAACTTATTTAAACATTTTAGAAATCATAAATTATAATAATTTCTAATACTGAATCTATTTTTACAATTTACAATGATTGATTTGGTAGAAATTAAAATAAATTCAATCCCGAGGATGGGATATGACAACGGGTTTTTAAATTAAAAATTTTCAAAATGTAGCTGTGTTTCTATATTTAATTTCAAAGTGATATTGATTCCAATAAAATAAAATAGATTAATTGATAAAATAATAGTATAGTTAAAATAAAGAAAATTAAAAATAAAACTCATCACTATAATGAAATTAGATGAAAATGATGTTTTGAACTAAAATTCATTATCTCTAAATATTCATTAAAAATTTGAAACATCACGAAAAAACTACAAAAAACGAAAGTAAAAAAATTATCATTCAAAAAGTAATATTATTTCTAGATATGGAAGAAATATTATTTTTAGATATAAAATAAATAATATTTAAAAAATCGAATATAAAATGGGTTATACATTTAAATTATTTTAAAAAATTTTAAAAATATGGTGCTTTTATTCTTAAAATTGGATTTATTATTATATTTATCCCATAAAATATATTAGATAAATGTAAAATATATTAAAAAATCTATAGACAAAATATAGGTATCCTTAGTCATTCCCACTAATTAATGAGATTTCTAATAACTGCCACATAAATTAGTAATATTTTAAATATTTTAAATTTCGGTATAACTCAATATTGCATACAACATAAGATTTTAGAGACACTTATTGATGCATGTTGTGTAAAATATAAGGAATATCAATGTTTCAGGGATTGAATTACTTTTTTATTTAGAAATATTTCTAAATAATGAAATTTTAATATTCTATAATTACATAGGATGTTACATCCTTCATCCTTTTGAAAATTTCGTCTTTGCAATTTTATTCACTCATCAAACAAGTTGTGATATTTTTTCCACATAGAGTATTTTCATTCCTATGTTTCCTTGTAAACATTGTGGTTTTTACATAAATATTGAACCTAGTGAATTTCCTAATTTATCTACACTTTCTCGTGATGGTCATGAATCCGCATAAGTTGTTCTTCATAAAAAAAATTCCCTTGTAAATGAACTACTCTGTGGATCAAAACATGAGATTTGTTTTATACATAATTCCCTAACAATGAGATATGAAATACATTATTTACCTTAGGTAAAATTGTAGCTAATTCCACTTGGTAGTAAATCGTTCCAACATTCCCTAGAACTTCATATGGTCAAATGAACCATGGACTCAACTTCCCCTTCGTACGAAAACATGTCACACTTTTCTATTAAGATAAAACTATAACGATATGATCAGAAACATCAAAAGGATTAACTTTTCTATTGTTATCCACCTAACTAATATCATTTCACTAAGTCTTTCCTAATGTATCATTGAATCAACTTATCATTCTCTAAAATTTATACTAGAAACTATGATACCATTCACTTTATTTTTTTGATATCATCTCAACAAGAAAGTGTTCAACATCACTATTCATATAATTACTTGAAAGATTCAATTAGTATACATGAATGAAATCTATTTTTATAAAAAAAATCAACCAATGAATGATGATGATCCATTATTTCATGGTAATCCATTGAGATAGAATGAATCATATCTTATCTCGTGTGAGTTATCCAATCAGATTTCCCATCATATTGAGAATTGAATGTTTAATGGGAATTTACCATAGTACCCACCATCTCTTAAACTCCATTATAAATCATTTATGTGATCATGGTATCATGGTCTAATGAAATGGATAAAGACACCCTTTATAAACTCATAAACAGATGTAGATATTGTCTTGAAAAAATAACTAAAGGCATTTTTTTCTGAATGGGAAGGAAATGTATATATTAATTTAGTAGATCAAAAATAACTGACATCGCATTATTACCTTGAGAAGTCACTAGAAATCCCTACAAAAAATCTGTTGATATATTCACTAATTTACACAATGGATTTTGAAAAGGTTGTATCATCACCTTTAGTAACTATCACACTTTAATAATCTATTAAAAATTCAAACACTACATGGTAAATTCATAAATATCAATTTTCATTCAATTACTTGAGTTATACTACGGATGGTTTCTAAACATGTATATAATTCCAAGATAAATGGAAAATAGAGATATATGTGCTTCGGTTGAAAACTATTTCCTCAACTATGAATTTCATGGAACACATAATTTTTTCCCAAATAGAAAAAAACACCTTCTTACTCTATATTTAAATCAAGAAACATTCCATTCTTAATGGATTCTATATTTACATTCATAGATCAATCCACCTTCTAATACTTCGTAATTATTTTTGACAATATTGACTACACTAATACCTAAAAAAGGGATATATATATACATCCAAAACATCTTGTCCAATATTCATAAACTCATTAAAAAAATTATCACATTTCGAATCATTCATGGTAAATGATTCATACATTTTTATAGTAAAATCATCTTATAGAGTGTTATCTTTTCTAAGATGATAATGAATCAAGTAATAATAACCATCAATTATCTACTCTATATCCTATATATCATGATAATATCTTATTATGTGAATACATAATTAAATTGTTGGTTATTTTTACATATTCCACAATGCACCCCATTCAAATGATGATTCCGATTTTTTAATGTAAAATAAACATGAGATAATTCTTGAATCTTGTATAAGGTAATTTAACTGAGGATTTTTCAACTATATTAAATCATATTAAATTAAACTATCATTATGAATTAGGAAACAACCATGTCCTTTTTAAAATGTATCATTTTATACGATAAATTCACCATTTCTATTTGGTTCGGTCAAAACTTGATCTTTAACAAATCTTCATTTCAATTCCTGAAAGAAAACACTACATTCTTATTTTTTGATAATCTCAACACCTTTTTCAATTAACATAGTCAATTGTATAGGTAATTGAGAAGAGTTTTATATAAAACACTTTTAAAAAACCTATAATCCAAGAAAAATATGAATCTCAATGACATTGGTAAATATTGTCCCCCTCATAAACAACATTTTTTATAATGTTCAACATTTTTCCCAGCTTTAGAAATAATACTTGTAAGGAATGAAATTTTTTGAAAGGAAAATTCACCCTTACTGAAATTTCCATATTTTTTCTTTTCATTAATTTTTTTTTAAAACAACCCTTATGTTCATTTTAGGTTCCTCATAGATTTTAGAATATACGAAAACATCATCTATAAAGACAACCACAAAATAATATAAAAATTGATAGAAGAAACTATTCATAAAAAGAATATACATGTCATGTGCATTAGATAAACCAATGTGAAAAAATAAATACTCATAATTCCAATATCTTGTGAGAAATTACCTTTTTATAATTTAATCCTCCTTCACCTTCTGTATATGGTTTATTGTCCTCAGATCAATCTTCCAAAAACACTAATCTCTCATGAGTTAATCAAATAAATCATCAATGTGGGGTAGAGGATAGATGTTATTAATTGTGATTTTTAGTATCTATAATCAATGAAACATTTCCTAGAACCATATTTATTTATTAAAAAAATTGATCACCCCATGATGAAGTGATATGTCAAATGAAACCATCATAAAGAAATTATTGTATCTTCTGTTTCAATTCCACAATTTCTACATGACCACTCATATAAGAGGGTTTATATATAGTCCTAACATCATGAAATAATTCAAATGTAAATTCAACCACCCAATCATGAAAAACACTAGAAAATTCACTATGAAGAACATCTATAAATTCATTCACTATTAGGATGTCACTAATCAGATCATTTTTCATCTTTTAAATAACATGAAGAAGAAAAAATTCACTGTCAACATTCATAAATTTCATTAGTTATTTGTACGTTATGAAATGTATTAAATAATTAAATAAAACTATATTTTCTTTGAAATATATATTATCATGATAAATGGAAATCCAGTCAATTCCTAAAAAGATATCAAACTACACTTTGACCTTTTCAAATGATTTTCAAGAAATACCATCCATATAATGTTAATATGATTATTCCTATAAATAATGGTTTCTCTAACACTTCTACTAGTTTTTTACCAAAACATATATCCTACATTCAAGAGGGGATATTTACAATATTCTAGAAATATCCTTATAAAAGAAAGAATGAGGAGATCTATAATAAAATTGTGTGTTAGAACCATTCAAATAATCAAGTAACATTCATGTCACAACATCATTTGAAATACAAACATCCACATAAGTTATAGAAAAATATTTTACAGACCCTTACTCTTTCAATACTTCTAGTTTCAACGATTGTTATTATTTTTTTGACACTCATTGAAATAATGGCCTCACTCATGGAAAATAAAACATCCTACCGAAGGCATTTTATTGATTTTATTATCAGGTTCATTGTAGTCATGAATAATATGGCCAATAAAATAACATTATAAGCACTTTCTAGACTTCTAAATACATTACCCAGTATTATTTTACCCCAATTATCAAAATATGGGAATTTGGTTTTCCTACATCCAAAATTATTTGATGAATTATTTCTCATTTAATCCAACTGGACCTCTCCTTTTTTCCTATATTAATGAGACACATTATGGTCAAAAATCCATGTTACAAACTTCTCAGTGCACTGAACATGTTTCTTATAGATCCTAAACTCATGAGAGGGAAATTCATTCTATATTATGTCTTCAATTCTAATTAAATATGATTTATTATTCTAGAAATATCTAAGACAAAATTTTGGATGTCATCAAAAGTAAAATAATCTTTTATTCATATATTTCTACTTAATCATCCTTTTTTTCCAATAATATGAATTTATTTTCCATCACAATGAGAATAACATTAGGAAATTATTTCCTAAGGAAAATATTTTTAAATTCATCACATTCCAATGTGTAAATATCATTTGTCATGACCCGTCCTCGGGGACCGTGCCGTGACTACCCCAAGCCCACCTTCCATAGGCCAGGGGCTGGCGACTAGCACCAAGGCGTAAATCCCGGTAAAAAGGGAAGGCATTGCCTTTGTAAAGTAAACAAGCACCACAGAGTAAGCAAGCAGAAGAAGTAATCACTAAGTAAAAGCTGGTACAACAGTAAGTGCAGAAAAGTAAAGGGGGCCGAAAATACAAGCCTAACTGTAAAGTACAACTGAAAGGAAAAAAACAGCAATTAAAAAGTAAAGCCGCAGCATCAAGCCATCCACTGGAAGTCCCACCTGAAGGGTGAGTAAATAAAGCCTCCACTGCTCCTCGGGTCCAGCCTACTGCTCCGAGTACACCCCGCCCAGTGGTCCACCTCTGGGTACCGTCCTGCTCTGCAAGCCTCCACCACGATCAGCGCTGTCTGTCATCTGCAACCAACACAACGTAGTGCAGGCATAGCCCGTGAAGGGGTGAGTATAAGCTACTCAGTAAGGACCCCGAGACCCCCGAAGGTCTCCGAAAATCCACAAAGGATAAACCACAAACGAAAGATACAATCACAAAGTAACATCCGACACTTCTTAGGTATATTCCAATACATATACCTAAGTCATCAATTCTCGCTCGGCTCCAACATCCGAGCTCAAGTACAACCCAGTCCACACAGGAAAGCAAAACGTAAAATCCACACAGGATAGCTCAACACAATCCACAAAGGAATGTAAAACGTAAATCCACACAGGAAAGCTCAACAAAATCCACAAAGGAAAGTAAAACGTAAATCCACACAGGATAGCACAACACAATCCACAAAGGAAAGTAAAACAGAGTTTCAGCTCACACAATAATACTTCTTTAAATGACGATAGAGATGATCACTGATCCTTCTAAGTCGTCAGACCCACAAAGGATCGATAGGTACTAACCCCCGCAATGACCCACAAAGGATCTGACCCACAAAGGATCGATAGATAACTAACCCCCACAAAGACCCACACAGGATCGGACCCACATAGGACATGTAGGCGCTGACTCACACAGAACCGCTGAGCGCTGACCTGCACAGGATCGGACCCACACAGGATCAGTAGCACTGATCCACATAGGATCGCTGAGTGTTGTAGTCGTCGTCGTCGTCGAATCCACTGAGGATCTCTTCACAGTCGTCGTCGCAGTCACAGTAGCAGTCGTAGCCAGCTCTAGGGTTCCCGCACACAGCAAGCTCGTTCGGGAGGGTCCGCTCTACGAGCCGAGAGGCTGATACATCAACTGACACATAGTCCAGAGTTGATGTATCCAAAAGTTATGTATCGTCAACAGGAACTCATCGTCGCAGACTGCGCGTCAATCAGACGCGCGGTCTAAGAGTTATTGGCTTTTTCGTCCTAGGGGCCCGGTTGGTTTTTAAGGCAAAACCAACCCGACCGTACTCCACCTGCGTCCAAACCTTGGGCGGAGTATTCCAAAAGATCCTTCTCACTTATAGGAACTCAATGAAGTCGACGACAGGTCAATCGGACGTCTGAAGCTCAAGATATGAGCGTTTCCGCTCCAAGGGCCCAGTTGGTTTCGTGTACGAACCAACCCGGACGAACCCAAAGTATTCCAAAACCTTGCGTGCGATATAATGAAATGACTGTCTCGATCCAAGGATCGCATCGACACTGACGGTGCATCATTCGGAGGCCCGTAGCTTAAGTTACGGGCAAAATACCGAAAATGGTCTGAAGACGGGGGGTCTGGGCCCGGACCGACCCGGCCCAACCCCCCTGGGTTGGCCCGAACCGGGTCTGACCCAGTTTGGGGCGACCCAGCCCAGCTAGGGCGCGACCCGGCCGGTCGGTTCGGCCCGGCTCGGCTCGGCTGACTGGCCGAGCGAGGGAGCCGCGTGGTGTTGCCCCCGTGGGATGAAGGTGTCGCGGCCCCGCGTGGGGCCGCACTGGATCAGTGAATGCGGCAAAGCTGCGTCTCGTGTGTGCCGGACCCGTGCGGCCGCGGGTCCGCTGGCTGCCGCTGCCACGGATTGAGCCGCGACGGCCTTGTCTGGCGGCGCGCCGGGTGGCCACCGCCTCCGGCCGCCGGTGGGTTCCGCGGGCCACCGGAGTTGCTCCGGTGGTCCGATTTCGTTTCCGTCTGCGCTGTAGCTCCTCCCGAGTCCCGTAATTCACTGCAGAAACAACGAATCACCTCTACGGCATGTTTTTTCATCACCCACCCATCCTCACATCAACGAAGAACTGCGGAGGGTTGTAGGACCGTGTTTGTTTGGCCCGCACCCTCCACGTTAGGTGATAACAATCAGGAAGAAATATTCAACACATGAATAACAAGCAAGGCACAATTTTAATAGAATTAAAATTGAAATTGATCTGGGTAATTTGTTTTAAAAGAAACAATCACGGGAATATAAATTATTTCACAAACAAACCCCTACCTTGTCAAGTCGTCGCACGCGCGTTCTTCGTGGAATTGATCGTCGTGGAAGGAGGCGATCGTCTCGTCACAGAAGGGCGTCGTGTCGTCGCAGAAGGGGTGTCGCGTCGACGAACTCTGAGGTTCAAGAACAAGTAGATTTAATTATATTAATTAAATCCATGATGTTGTTATAACCCCCAAATAGATTTAAAAGAAGAAACCTGAAATCTCATACCTCAAGCAGTTGGTGATCGGAGATCGTTGCGGGGAAGAACGACTCGGAAGAAGCGTCGTCGATCTCCGAGGGTGACGACGTTCTTCGCGTTCTTCGCAAAAGAGGATAAAGGCACAAGATTTCTGTCAAAAGCCTCTCAACGAGCAATCCTCAAGATGTCGTGCGTTGGTCTTATTTTATTACTATGCCAATGAATTTTAAACAGGTTAAGAAACTATTAAATTAATTCATAGAATTAATTCAACGAATAAAACCGCCCAATTAATTGGTGCGTTAAGAAATTAAGAAAACGCGTCAGTTGACTTTCATAATGAGGGGTTTTCGCGGGTGCGTTACTTAGCGGAAAAGAAATGGTGGGGCTCGTGTGGGCCCCACCTCACAAATATCCTTCCAGAAGGGTAGGATATTTCGGGTTCAACCCTATCCTCTTTAACTCAGCTTAAGAAGCTTAAAGTGTCTTTAAGTGAAATAAAATAAAGTTTGTCGTACCAATTATTTAATTTCTTAACTTTAAGCCCGAAAATTATAAACCACAACTGAGCAAACGCAACTTCAGAAGAGGCGTTTCTAAGCAAATATCGGTGTTGTGATTCCATCGGTGCCCTCAGAATTCGATTCCGAGCACCGGTTCAAAAGATAGAATAACCCGCTCGCCCGTTCACTGAACGTACCCGAGTCAAACTTCGGAAAATGATTCCAGGCACACCGGGCCTCGGAATCAGGTGCCGTCAGAAACTGCATTCTTGTAAAAATCCAAAGAAAATTAAGAAAAAAATATCCTTGAATTTTTCGGGTCTTTACATCACTCTCACCTCAGGGCTTTACGTCCCCATAAAGATACATCATAAACTAGGGAAACAAATGTGGGTACTGAGCATGCATCTGAGCCTCCCGCTCCCAAGTGCCTTCCTGGAGGTTCCTGTGCTGCCATCTGATGCGCACAAGAGGAATCGATCGTCATCCTAGGACATGCTCCTGTCGATCCTCAATCTCCACCGGTACCTCTGCAATAGTCACCCCATCATCCACATCTAGCTCCCCATGGTCAATGATGTGTGTCGGGTCGTGCACGTATCTTCTCAGCTGAGATACAGGGAAGACATCGTGCACCCGGTGCAACTGAGGTGGTAGAGCCAAGCGAAAATCCAACTCACCAATCCTGCTGAGGACCTGGAATGGTCCAATGAAGCGTGGAGACAACTTGCCGCCTCGGCCAAATCTCTGTAATCCACGTCGAGGTGAGACACGAAAGAAGACGTGGTCTCCATCCTCGAACTCTAGTGGCCTCCGCATCCTGTCAGCATAATACTTATGCCAGCTCTGAGCTGTCCTCATCTGCTCCTGGATGACCTGGACCTTCTCTGTCGTGGCCCGGACCATCTCTGGTCCCACAAGTGCTGACTCCCCAGGGTTTGTCCAGCACAAAGGAGATCTGCAAGGTCTGCCATACAACACCTCATATGGTGCCATCCCGATGGTGGAGTGGTAGTTGTTGTTGTACGCGAACTCCACCAAGGGTAGGTGGTCCTCCCAACTGCGACCAAAGTCGAGGACACATGCGCGGAGCATGTCCTCGAGGGTCTGAATGGTCCTCTCCGTTTGACCATCCGTCTGAGGGTGAAAGGCGGTGCTCAGACATAGCCGCGTCCCGAACGCCTCCTGCAAGCCCTTCCAAAGCAGGGAAGTAATGTGGGCATCTTGATCGGAGATGATAGATGATGGTACATCATGAAGCCGTACAATCTCTGGAATGTAGATACGCCCCAAGATCTCCACTGAGCCCTGCTCCCTGATAGGTAAGAAGTGAGCCGACTTGGTGAGTCGGTCGACAATCACCCAGATGGGGTTGTGACCTCTGGATGTGTGTGGAAGTCTAGTCATGACGTCCATAGATATGTCGTCCCACTTCCACTCCAGGACCTCCATGGGTTGTACCAAGCCTGCTGGTACCTGATGCTCTGCCTTCACCTGCTAGAAGGTGAGGCATCGAGAAACGAACTCTGCCACATCTTTCATCATGCCTGGCCACCAGTGCTGTCGTCTGAGGTCCTGGTACATTTTCTCCACTCCAGGATGTACCGCCAAAGGAGAAGTGTGAAACTCTCTCATCACCTCCTCTCGTAAAGCGAATGGTACCAAGGTACGTCCTCTGAAAAGGATGTCGTGCCCTGCTCCAATGTAAAAGCCATCAGGTGCCTGTCATGAGGATAACTTTGCACGCCGCGTCCCACAGTCAGTGTCCCCACGTTGTGCCTCTCTGACCCGCTGCAGTAGTAGAGGAGTGACTGTGAGAGACTAAAGGAAGGCTGCACCATCTCTATCCATGAAGGATATCTGCAAAGCGGCTAGCTGCTATGTCGCCTCCTTAAGTAGCTGAATGCTCATCCTCCTGCTGAGAGCATCGACCACCACATTCCCCTTCCCGGGAGTATAGACTATCTCAAAGTCATAGTACCGGAGGAACTCGATCCATTGCCGCTGTCTCAGGTTCAGGTCCTTCTGCGAGAAGATGTACCTGAGACTCTGATGGTCAGAAAAAAATGTAAAGTGCTCGCCCATCAGATAGTGTCGTCATGTCTTCAAAGCGAAGACCGCTGCTGCTAACTCCAGGTCATGGGTTGCATAGTTCTGCTAATGCGGCCTCAACTGACGTGATCCATAGGTGATCACTGCCCACTCCTGCATTAGGAAACATTCGAGTCTGGTCCCTGATGCATCGCAGTAGACTACGTACCCTAATCCCTCCTCAGGCAACCTCAAGATAGGGGCGCTGGTCAATCTCTGTCTCAGCTCTTGGAAGCTCTACTGACATCTGTCTGACCACACAAAGGGTTTCCCCTTCTTTTTCAAAGCTGAGAGTGGTGCCGAAACTCTGGTGAAGCCTAGTACAAATCTCCAATAGTAACCAGCTAGTCCCAAGAAACTCTGCACCTCTATCATGCTCTGGGGTGGCTCCCAAGCTAGCACTAACTCGATCTTTGCGGGATCCACCGCAACTCCCGCCTCAGAAATGACGTGTCCCATGAAGTGGACCTCACATATCCAAAACTGACACTTCAAGATATTTCCATAAAGCTGGTGCTCTCGGAGTGTGTCTAGTACAACACGTAAGTGATAGGCGTGCTCCTCCATAGTCGTTGAGTATATCAAAATGTTTTCGATGAAGACTATGACAAATCGATCGAGTTATGGCTGGAAGATCCTGTTCATGAGGCCCATGATCACTGCTGGAGCATTGGTTACGCCGAATGGAATAACCAAAAACTCATAGTGGCCATACCGACATCTGAAGGCCGTCTTCTGCACGTCCTCGTCTCGAACTCTAAGCTGATGATAGCCTGACATGAGTTCTATCTTCGAGAACCACTGTGCTCCCTTGAGATGATCGAATAGGTCATCAATCCTCGGTAGCAGATACTTGTTCCTCACTATCACCTGGTTCAGGCGATGATAATCGACACAAAGTCGCAAGCTCCCGTCCGCCTTCTTGGCGAACAATATCGGGGAAGCCCAGGGTGAAACACTGGGTCGGATGAATCCCTTGCCCTGCAAGTCCTCCAACTGTACCCGTAGCTCTCGAAGCTCAGCGGGGGCCATCTGATATGCTGGAGTGGATATCGGGGCTGTCCCGGGGTACAGATCAATAAGAATGTCTAGCTCTCTGCAAGGAGGTAGCCCTGGAACGTCGTCGGGAAAGACGTCCGCGTACTAATCCACCACTGCAGGAAAACTAGGACTCTGCACGTCAACAGCTCCTAGGATGAGGCTATCCAACTGATGAGTGATGGGTTTTCCTCTCCTCTGCGGTAGTCCATCCTGTGCTACGAAGGCTCCCTTCTCGCCGGTGAAGGTGAACCTTCTCCCGTCGGTGGGTACACATCGCACCTTGCGCCTAATACATTCAATCTGTGCATGGACTCTAGATAACCAATCCATGCCCAAGATGACATTGTAAGGCCTCGACACTGCTTCAAGAAGATCCCAACCGAAGCTCTCACCTCCTAGAGTAAGCTCACACTGCCAGCACCAGTGCGTAATCGTCGAGTCTGCTCCCGTAGGAGTCTCGAGCTGTAAGGATCGAGCCAACAGCTCTGTCAGATTCTCCGATCTCTGAACAAAGGCAGCAGCTACGAATGATTGACTCGCTCCTGTGTCTATAAGAACTGCAACAAGGGTGGAATAGACATAGATCGTACCTTGAATCATCTCGGGCAAGCCGTGGTCGTAGGCCTCCGCTGCCTGGAGATGTTCCTGTCTCTGCCAGCCAGCTCCCTGTGGTCGAGGTGGACCTCCTGGTGGTGGTGGTGGCAGAGCCTCAAAGCGTCTCCCACCACCTGCTGCTCGGCCAGCTCCACTTCCTCATCCGCCTGCTCCCTGCGGACCGCCACGGTCAACCCTCTTCCTCTGCCTGGGTGGCCACTCAACTGTCTGCTGCTCCTCGGCACGGCGGGTCGGGCAGTCACGAGCCATGTGGCCCTACCCGCCGCAAGTGTAGCAATGTCTGCCTCTCGAAAGACTGGCTCCGTGTTGTGTGCCTCGAACTACTGAGCCAATGTCCTGAGGCCGTCTGCGTGAGGGTCTGGTCTGCCTAGACCCATGAGTCATCTGTCGGCTACCTGCTGCCGAAGACTCTGCTACCTGCTGCCCTGCGGTAGGTCTCGCTGTGGACTTAGCAAGAAAGCTCTCGATCAGAATGGTTCGCTCCAGTACTCCTGACTATGTCAGAATTATGAGGGAGATCAGTGATGCCCTGATCTTGTGTCTCAATCCCTGCTCAATGGTCTGGGCCCAGAAGAATGGGTCTCGTACTAGGTCGGTCGAGTAGCGCAAGAGATCAGTGAATCTCGCCGAGTACTGGGCGATCGTCAAGCTGCCCTGCCGCAGCTGAAGAAGCTCCTGGATGCGCACCGCACGGAGGGTGGCCGGGATGAACTCTGAGCAGAAGAGCCCTCAAAGTCTGTCCAGAGGAGAGTTGCCTCATTTTCCACTTGGAGCATCAAGCTCCACCATCGTCTTGCTGCTGCGTGCAGTAGGCTCACTGCGAGGATCACCATGAGGTCTGCTGGTGTCCTCACTAGCCGGAAAACTCGCACCACTGCCTCCAGTCAGTCCTCAGCTGCCTGGGGGTCCGTCTCCCTGCGGAACATGGGTGGTCGCTGGCACTAGAACTAATGCAGTGCACTATGGTGACGTGCATCGTCAGCGGCTAGTGCTGGAAGCATCGGTGGCTCGGCGGGTAGAGGTATTGCCGGTGCCTCTGCTGTCAAAGGGACCTATACCGAAGCCTCATCGATCGGCGGGTTGTCATCACGTACCACTCTCGGAACCCTAGCTGTCTACCATCGTGGGGACATCCTGAAAGGAAATAGGTGCGCCACGGTCAGAACAGTATACCTAGTGATCTGATACAAATTAATCACAAAGAAAACTTGAAACACACATGCAATCAATGTTTTCGTGCATTAAGTCGGAAATCAGAAGTCAGGGTCCTGGTGTACGGATACGTCAGCCTCCGCACCAACACTGGACTCCCTGGACTGATAGCCACACCCAATACGCTAAACAATATTGCTTCACATAGAAGAAAGATCAGAGTCTGCAGTAGAACCGAACTCCTCTGATACCAATTTCTCATGACCCGTCCTCGGGGCCCGTGCCGTGACTACCCCATGCCCGCCTTCCATAGGCCAGGGGCTGGTGACTAGCACCAAGGCTTAAATCCCGGTAAAAAGGGAAGGAATTGCCTTTGTAATGTAAACAAGCACCACAGAGTAAGCAAGCGGAATAAGTAAACACTAAGTAAAAGCTGGTACAACAGTAAGTTCAGAAAAGTAAAGGGGGCTGAAAATACAATCCCAACTGTAAAGTACAACTGAAAGGGAAAAACGGCAACTGAAAAGTAAAGCCGCAGCATCGAGCCGTCCACTGGAAGTCCCACCTGAAGGGTGAGTACAGAAATCCTCCACTGCTCCTCGGGTCCAGCCTACCGCTCCGAGTACACCCCGCCCAGTGGTCCACCTCCAGGTATCGTCCTGCTCCGCAAGCCTCCACCACGATCAGCGCTGTCTATCATCTGCAACCAACACAACGTAGTGCGGGCATAGCCCGTGCAGGGGTGAGTATAAGCTACTCAGTAGGGACCCCGAGACCCCCGAAGGTCTCCGAAAATCCACACAAACCACAAAGGAAAGATACAATCACGAAGTAACATCCGACACTGCTTAGGTATAAGCCAATACATATACCTAAGTCATCAATTCTTGCTCGGCTCCAACATCCGAGCTCAAGTACAACCCAGTCCACATAGGACAGCAAAACGTAAAATCCTCACAGGATAGCTCAACAAAATCCATAAAGGAACGTAAAATGTAAATCCACACAGGATATCTCAACACAATCCACGAAGGAAAGTAAAATGTAAATCCACACAGGATAGCACAACACAATCCACAAAGGAAAGTAAAACAGAATTTCAGCTCACATAGGAATACTTCTTCAAATGAAGATAGACATGATCACTGCTAAATCTAAGTCTTCGGACCCACAGAGGATCGATAGGTACTATCCGCCACATTGAACCACAAGGGATCTGACCCACAAAGGATCGATAGGTAACTAACCCCCGCAAAGACCCACACAGGATCGGGCCCACACAGGACTTGTAGGCGCTGGCTCACACAGAACCGCTGAGCGCTGACCCACACAGGATCGGACCCACACAAGATCGGTAGCACTGATCCACACAGGATCTCTGAGTACTGTAGTCGTCGTCAACGAATCTACTGAGGATCTCTTCACAGTCGTCGTCGCAGTCACAGTAGCAGTCGCAGCCAGCTCTAGGGTTCCCGCACACAGCAAGCTCGTTCGGGAGGCTCCGCTCCACGAACCAAGAGGCAGATACATCAACTGACACATAGTCCAGAGTTTATGTATCCAAAAGTTCTATATCGTCAACAGGAACTCATCGTCGCAGACGGCGCGTCAATCGGACGCCCGGTCTGAGAGTTATTGGCTTTTTCGTCCTAGGGGCCCGATTGGTTTTTAAGGCAAAACCAATCCGACTGTACTCCATCTGCGTCCAAACCTCGGGTGGAGTATGCCAAAAGATCCGTCTCACATAGAGGAACTCAACGAAGTCGACGACACATCAATCGGACGTCCTAAGCTCATGATATGAGCGTTTCCGCTCCGAGGGCCCAGTTGGTTTCGTGTACGAACCAACCCAGCCGAACACAAAGTATTTTGAAACCTTTAGTGTGATACCCCTAAAGGACCATCTCGATCCAAGGATCGCATCACCGCTGACGGCACGTCGTTTGGAGGCCCGTAGCTCTTGTTACGGAAAAAAGACCAAAAACGGTCTAAAGACAGGGGGTCTGGGCCCGGACCGACCCGGCCCAACCCCCCTGGGTCGGCCCGAACTGGGACGACCCGACCCGGGTCAGGGTCCGACCCGGTTCGGCGCGACCCAGCCCGGCAAGGGCGCGACCAGGCCGAGCGGCCGAGCGAGGGAGCCGCGGGGCGCTGCCCCCGCAGGATGAAGGTGTCGTGGCCCCGTGTGGGGCCGCGCTGGATCAGCGAACGCGGCAAAGCCACGTCCCATGTGTGCCGGACCAGCGCGGCTTCAGCCGCGGCGGCCCTGTCTGGCGGCGCGCCGGGGCGCCGCCGCCTCCGGGCGCCGGTGGGTTCCGCGGGCCAACGGAGTTTCTCCAGTGGTCCGATTTCATTTCCGTCTACGCCGTAGCTCTTCCCGGGTCCCGTAATTCACTGCGGAAACAACGAATCACCTGTGCGGCATGTTTTGTCATCGCCTGCCAATCCGCACATCAACGAAGAACTGCGGAGGGTTTTCAGACCGTGTTTGTTTGGCTCGCACCTTCCGCATTAGGTGATAACAATCGGGATGAAATATTCAACTCATGAATAACAAGAAAGGCACAATTTTAATAGAATTAAAATTGAACATGATCCAGGTTCTTTGTTTTAAAAGGAACAATCATGGGAATATAAATTATTTCACAAACAAACCCCTACCTCATCAAGTCATCGCAAGCGCGTTCTTCGTGGAATTGATCGTCGCGGAAGGAGGGGATCGTCGCATCGCGGAAGGGCGTCGCATCGTCGCGGAAGGGGTATCGCGTCGACAAACTCCGAGGTTCAAGAAAAAGTTGATTTAATTATATTAATTAAATCCATGATGTTGTTATAACCCACAAAGAGATTTAAAAGAAAAATCCCGAAATCTCCTACCTCAAGCAGTTGGTGATCGGAGATCGTTACGGGGAAGAACGACTCGGAAGAAGCGTCGTCGATCTCCGAGGGTGACAGTGTTCTTCCCATTCTTCGCGTTCTTTGTGAAGGAGGATGAAGGCACAAGATTTCTGTCAAAATCCTCTCAATGAGAAATCCTCAAGATGCGTGCGTTGGTCTTATTTTATTATTACGCCAACGGATTGTAAACAGGTTAAGAAACGATTAAATTAATTCATAGAATTAATTCAACGAATAAAACCGCCCAATTAACTGGTGCGTTAAGAAATTAAGAAAACGCATCAGTTGACTTTCATAATGACGGGTTTTCGCGGGTGCGTTACTTAGAGAAAAGAAACGGTGGGGCTCGTGTGGGCCCCACCTCACAAATATCCTACCAGGGGGGTAGGATATTTCTGGTTCTACCCTATCCGCTTCAACTCAGCTTAAGCAGCATAAAGTGTCTTTATGTGAAATAAAATAATGTTTGTCGTACCAATTATTTTATTTCTTAACATTAAGCCCAAAAATTAGAAACCCCACCTGAGCAAACGCAACTTCGGAAGAGGCATTTCTAAGAAAATACCGGTGCTGTGATTCCATCAGTGCCCTCAGAATTCGATTCCGAGCACCAGTTCAAAAGTTATAAAAACTCGCTCGCCCATTCACTGAATGTACCTGAGTCAAACTTTAGAAAAATTATTCTCGGCACACCAGGCCTCGAAATTCTGTGCCGTCAGAACCTGCGTTTTTGTAAAAATCCAAAGAAAATTACGAAAATAAATTTCCTTGAATTTTTCGGGTCTTTACATCATCACATTACCTGATTTTTGTAACCGTTGGATACCACTAATCATATTCACCTTGACAATGATAAATATTAACAGTTACCTTTTTTATCAAAACAACATATGAAATCAATTATATTTTTATGTATTTAATCCATCCTTCATCGATGATGGGGTCATATGATCCTATAAGTTATGGGGGAATGTATCACATAACTTTCCAGAATGATCATGATTTTCTATAGTATATGTAGTTTCTCTCTTGAATATACACCACCACCATTGATAATCTATGTCAACTGAACCATCACCATAAAAAATTACTCATTTATGATTTCATACATATCTAGATACTGATTCAAAATGTAATATTCTTCTCAGTGAAATCCTACTACATCTTAATTGATTCTTGTGCAAAAAATCATTTTGAACAAACAAACATATCCTGAAGAAGCATTGTAATATTAAAAGTAAATATAATTTAAACATAAAAATAATGTAAAATATTTAATGGGAATGCCCTTAATATAATTATAAATCCAAATTTTACATTAATGTTTTCCTTGATACAAACTATAATGACAAGATTAGAAAACCTCACATAATCTTTTGTCCTCTCAAAAATTTTACATTCATTCATATTAAGGAACTTTTCATGTTTATATTTATAGGGAAATAGGCCTTAAGTCATACCAAAAAATAACATATAAAGTGGAAACTTCTAAATAGTAACCATTTCTTCCACAATATAATGCTTGTAAAACAACAAATGATATCTTCAATCAAAACACTTCATGAATAACAACATGAATTATTCCAATCCCGTAATCATATATAATTTTTGTGAAAAAACATTAAAAATTATAGGAAGATCAAAAAACAATCCGTAAGGGATATAAATAGATTGAAATCATTAGCCCATTTATAAACATTATAAACGTTTTCATACATTGGAAAGATGAAATATTTTTCACCTTTAGAAGTAGTAAATACCTATTTTATAATAAAATCATTTAATACAGTAATTTTTATTAAAATATTTCCTTAAAACCAGTAAAAAGCATATAAAATACATAATAGTAAATTGATACATCATTATACCTATCACTCTTATAAAATGAATAACCATACGGTCAAATTCTATACATATCACTCTTATAAATGGAATTTTTATAAGGCCGAATTCCATACCAAATTCATTGGAGTGCAATCCTATAAAAACATATTGTTGGTTTATCACATATCCACCAATCTTGGGATTAATTTTGAATAACCCGTACAATGTCCATGTATAAATTATATAATCATATCACTTAACAGATTTCAATTCTCAACATTTCACTCATAAATATAATTTTCAATCATAGAAAAAAAAATTCATGATATTGGAATAATAAATCAATTATAATAACCAATTTTGAATAAAAAATACCCAAAATCCTATATGAATGATTTTTTTAAAGAAAACATGAAATATTACAAAGCAATATAAATGTAAAATAATTCCCATAGTTGTAGAAATGTCATCATCACCATCTATGTTTGGAATAGATCATTCCTTTTATCATTAGTTAAAACATTCTATATATAGAACATAAAAATATTCAGTTGGAGAAAAAAATTGGGTGAAATTAAAATTATATATAGAAAATCCTATACAATACTATTTATATCTATATAAATTAAATATGAAAAATAATACCAATAATATAGTTATGAGGAAAGGATTACTTATTTAAACATTTAAAGCATCCCATACCACTTGTAACATTAAAATGATAATATAAATGAATGACTAAAATTATATTAAAAACTATATAATATTATAATTGAAAAAAATAATTATATTTAATGTCAAATGGTCTTTACATACACCTTATAAAATAATAAAGGTGCATATAATCAAATAATTCCATATCTAAATGAGATTAAGAAAAAATACTTTACATTGGGTGTGATATGTCTTGTGTGTATTTACATTCATGAATAATAATTGTGTATTAATTATATAAATTATTGACAGACTTTTTCAAGATTATTTTTTTAGATCAGTCATTTACTATAATTTTTTATAAATTTGGGTCGAGTGTTTTGACCATATTAGGTTTTTGTGTCAAAACTAAATTATTTGGTCAAATATGGGAAAATAGATTATTTTATGAAAATATCTAGAATATTAATCCTACAAAAATTATCATTTATATAGATCAATTCAATTTTTAAATCCAATCATTAATGTTGGTTGTGAAAAATGAACCAATAATACAATCATGGAGGTTGTAGATTGTACATAAACTTGAGTAATGTTCTCATTTTTAAATGATCATAATAGGATTAAAGTAAATACCTATTTATATCTCAAAAAATATGTTAATATCCTATAGAAAATATTATTTAATAATATATTGTTTTATAGTGAATGATTGTGATTTAAAAGTAATCACATGGCTTCGAGGAGGCAGTAGTCCCCATTTCCATGAATGACTTTATCCTCATTTTATTGTGTGTGAATGTGTTAAAGGGGATGATGTGATATATTTAGAATGTGAATTATATAATGCAAATCATATTGACAGATTCTAGGTCACATGTTTTTTATTAATCATATTCTGAATATGTTCCATGTAGTGTGTTAACATTTGACGTCGCTTTGATGAGGTTTTAGTCCACACTACCACAAAAAATATTATCAAATTTTTAGAAAATTAAATATATAATGGTCTTTGTTAAAATATAATTAAAAATGAATAAATAAATAATTACTATAATTAACATCATATATAAACAAAATGACCACCATAATTCACTACCATGATAAATGATAGTGGAAAAATTACAAAAACATTTTATGTTGTGGTTGTATGTCATACAGAAGAAATGTATTTTTATTACCCATTATATAAATGTGTGTGTTAGATTATGTTAAAATATTATCATAACAACACTAGAATAATATAGGGTATACTAATGTTATTATATATTTACAGAATAAAAAATATTTTATGAAATCGATAATGAAAATAAAATAAAAGAACTTGAGGAAGGGTGTTGCGTCTTAGTTGGGCTACTCCTTTTGGTTTCAACCAATGTGATTACTTGGATGGATTTTTTCCAAAGATTGGATTCTAGTATGATGATAGTCATGGTGCGGAGCTATATTTATTGATAATGTCTAATCCTTTGTGTCTTGAATGGTTTGATTAATTCAGATGGGTGAGTGCCATTTATAGTGGATGAAGAGTGGTAATATTGTAAATATTTTAAATGGGAATTTAACAAAAGTTTTCCCCTTTTATGGTGTATAAATTTGTGGTAAAAATGATTCATGGAAGGATAAGGTCTAAATATTTCAATCCCATGGGTTTTGGAAATGTTTATTGGTCATTTGGACCCTTACTTTTAAGGTTTAGTCACTTGTTATGAAATTTTTTATCTTAATCATTGTAATCAATTTTAATCACATCCACTAATATTTTTGGTAAAAACATGGTTAAACATATTAGAAAAATTAAAATGTTTTGATTAAAAATGTGTAATAATTTATAAAATTATAATAATAGGTGTTGTATAAAGTAATTTAAATTTAATCTGACACATGGTGTGTGATAGTTCATTTTTAACATAAAAATTATCAATTCTTTTCTATGTATTTATATTCAATTTTGATATTAAATTGATAAATATTACTAAAATTGGGTTTATTTAAGATATAATAATTTAATTAAACTTCAAATCCATGTAAAAATATAATTTATGCCTTTAAATAAATTATAGGAAAACACATTTTTGAATTAAAAGTAATTACTTTTCAATATCTATTAGAAAATGAATCCTCAAATAATTTTTTTTAAATCAAAATATCGTAATTTTTATTAGTGAATATAAAAATGTATTCTATTTTGACATATAAAATAAATAAATTTTCCAAAAATTGGATTACAAATTTTTTCAACATAAAATGAAGTTAAACGTATTTTCAAAAATATAGAGATGTTATTCTTAAAATTTGGATTATTATTTTAGAACCTATCAAATTTAACTCATAAGTGAATTTTTTTTGTAAAAATATGTAATCCTAATATATTTATTACTATTCATTCACTCCCACACAATGACTAGGTGATAGCTACCACTTAATATAATAATATTAATAAAATATTATTTTCCAGTAAAACTCAGACTTCTATGCAATGAAAGATTATAGAGATACTCATTATTATGTATTCTATCATATATAGTATTTATTATAAGGAAAAATTATTATTTAATTCAAAACTATTAATAAATATGAAAATTTATTATTCTAGAATTATCAGGGATGTTACACTTCCAAACCCAAATATGAACCCATTGATAATACTACAAATATGAGTGCTCCCCTTGGTCTAAAATGATCACTCATTTTCCTTCCATTGATCTCTTAATCATTGAAATACATGATGTAGTTTTACTTGTTATTAATTCATATATCTATAAAGTATTAAACATTTTGGTGAAATTAGTATAGGTTAGTGTTGGGGTTTTTACATTCATTGATGAATAAATAGGGGGTCCTTTTTTCAATGTAGATCAATTGTTGGACAATCAATGTGATATCATTCCCAAATAAAATAAAATTGTATCACCAATAATGGTAATTATTCTAGTGTTTTTTCATGAATCATATTCATTAAATCATACATGATATCGGTTCATTGATAATTCCTTAATATATTCCCAAATTTATTATTATTTTGTGGTGAAATAAATTTTTCAATTATGTATCAATGACCAGAGCTATAATTATAATGAACATTAACATTTTGGGGTATTACATTATAGAACACTCATCAAATGATTGTCTCCTTCAGGAGATATATCATTGATCTTTTTTCCAATGTTGGATTGTTGATGGAACGATGAAAATTTTCTATACCTGAGGTCTATTATTGAATTAATAATTTGTTCTCAATAATTTCTTTGATCAATGATGTATTATGTGATTTCGAACTCCATTCTTTTTCATAACAAAAAATTAATTATATTTAAGAACACATAATGCTCTACAATTTTATAATATTGTTTATAATATATAATAATATTTTGTTCCCATTTTAATACTTCTTCATGAAATATGGAATCCTTGTTAGCCAGACTTGATATTTGATTTTCCATTACGTGGTGTGTCACATTTTTAAGTCTTTGATATTGGTGGAAATACAGTTTTCATCCTTCACTCCCATGAGGTAGGAATTTCACTACATTTGGGGAACTCATATACACATGTTTCCACGCGGAAATTTTTATATGTTAATAATTTCATTATATATATTTCTTATTGTCACAAGTGGGTGTGTGTTGGAGTTTAGTATGTGAGACCCATTTACGATTCACGACTCCAAGACTACTAATGTGTATCTTGTATGCCATGTTTTATTTCAATCAAATGAATTATTATGTTCTTAGTATATTTTCATTATATTGGAATATATTTCTTATAGTTATTTATTTTCTAACATGTGGGTGTATGTGTTTGTGTGGTCTGTGAGACATATTTATGAATCATGATTCTGGGATTATGATTTGGTAGAATCTTATATATGTTTTTTTCTATCACATGAATTGTTTTGTTCTTTGTATATTCTCATCATGATATTATATGATTTTAATATATGATATTCCCTTTTATTTTTGTTAACATTCCCATGGTGGTTGTTATTGGTATTTGGGATAGGTGGACCATTATGGGATGTATATCCCATAGAGGGGGAGTGTGTATGTGTATTGATGGTGATTAAGATAGACCTGGTTATAAGGTAGGGGAATGAATGCCTATAATTCTTACCCGAGGCATTGTTTCAGGTGTATGATTCAGGATATGACTAACCTAACAAACATATAGAGTATGATGGATTGAAGCTATGAACCATGCGGGAGTTAAGAAATGATGGTCTAGAAATCTGACATATGATAAAGCTATGATAAAAAGTTCAAGGGGTACGATTCGACCAGATGATTTAAGAGCACTGAGTTACATAATTACATGATGTATTGATTTTTAATTCTCATTTATAATATCATATTACTATCATTAGATCATGGATCTAAAGAATGTAAGACTAGGGGTCCGTGGTTTCTTCTTTTGAACACGAACTCTTGGTTTTGGATGTATTGTTTTTTATTTCTATCTTATTTTCATTTTTTCATGCAATACACATATTTTCATGAGATTTTTTTTTATGAAACACAATTGGCACCGAATTAGGTTATAATACTCACACCCTACACATGTATCTCAATGTACATGAAGATATCATACATAGGGATCCATGTAAGGGAAATGGTCATATGTCTTTTGGAAATTAGATTATTTAAAATCTATTGGGAGTCAAAATTTTACATTGGAATGGTCAGTATCTTTTATTTATTATCTTTATTTTATAATTTGGGGGTTTATTTATATAAACGGAGCCATGTTTATTCACATTTATTATAGGAATTCATTATACATACTTTCCACATCTATACAATTATTATTATATATTTTTTACTCTCTATCAAATTATAATTTTATAAAATAAATTATATTTGGCATGTTGTCTCCACACTGATGAACTTAGTCCGCTACTACTAGTTTCTATCATATCTAATAAGAGGAGCAGAGCGTGAATTCATGAGACACTATGAAATAAACCCTATGGGTTGGGTGATGAAATTAAAAAATATTATTAGTGTAAAATATTATTTTTTACATTTAATAAACTAGGAACATGATTTAAATAATATAGTTTTATAGGACTTTGGTATGCAATGTACCTTATTCGTGGCCAACTCATGCATGATACACCCCTAGTTACCATTTATGGTATTTTTATTATAGTTCACTAGTTTTTTAGGCATGTTCTATAATAACAACTAGGTATTTAGGATCACATTCCATATAAATAAATATTATTATGTTCCATACTTGTTATTTAATTTAATACCTTGATTTTTGATAACTATTTGGTATATAACTATATTTATTAAGGTATTATATATCTATTTATATGTTGTAGTCATATTTCAATATTGATATTAATTAGATGAACCTGTCCATGTTGTTATTTATGAACATATATATATATATATATATATGTGTGACTGAGTAAAATTAATAGATTGCGAACTTTTTAGTTTTTATAGGTTCAATCACTGGTTTATGGGTAGACTCTTAGGATAACCATTTAGTGATTCCATAAAATGATTAGGATCTATTGTAATTTCTACATTATAAATCTTTTAATTAGGTTTCAGATAATTTCTCCATGACGTTTCATTATATGACTACTTAGATAGAGGGGATTTAATGCTATCATAAGGAAGTATATTTTGATTCTACCAAAAATGGTGTAGGAGAATAAAAATTCTTAATCTCCAATAACATCTCTATGGTTTTAGAATCATGGATAATCTAATTAGAATAATTTTATTTAATGTTTTTCTAAGGAATAAGATTTTACAACTATGGTTTTTTTCCCTCGGAACTTCAACACTTTGATTATCTATCCTTTTAGGGAATTGGAGTCACTTTGGATATCGAGGAATGAGTTCAAAAATTTCTATAGTCATTTACATATAACATACCCATAAGATTTCTCATGTTATGATACCAGATATATGATTCTGGAGTTTCTCAGTCATTAATATCTTTATGTTGTTACATGACCCAAAATTCAAGTCAAATTATCGTCTATGTTAAATTTCCTTATTGCATAATTAAGAATGAGATTAGATGGATTTCAGTGATTCCCAGAGTATCTTATATTCATTTCCAGTTATAAAGATCTATGAGACTTTATTATTCTATTGGTGGACTGGTTGAATGTGGTTCACATAATGGACTAGCTTACCAGCTTCTATGATGACTTTGATTAATATTAGCACTTACTGTTGTTTACTATTCTGAATAAATCAATGTTAGTGACAGGAAAAAAATTGGACATATAATCGAGTATAATTTTATAGACATTATTCACCTTTTATGATTATATAATAGTATTAGGGCTCATATATTTTTGTATAAATAATGGAAACCCCCAAATCATGTTCTATAGTTATGAAGCTCTATCAGGATGTCTTTCCATAAAAACTAAATGAAATTCCTATTGATATAGGAGTACACATTGAGATAGAGCTCTTGTTGTGTGCTCAACCCACCACCTTATTGTGTGGAACCAATAGTGATGACAGAGCTCAATGTGTAGCTAGAGGACATGGAGGGGAAGGGATTTATTATTCAATGTACTTCACTTTTTAATGATCAAACCATGTTCTCCAAGAAGGTGTATGGTATTCTTCAACATTGTTTTGATCTTTGGAATATGATCTAGATTATATTGAAGGACATATATCATTTTCCAATGATCATTGATCTACTTGGACTATTATAAGGATCATAGTGGTTCTTAAAGGTTTTATTTTTCTTAGGCTATCACTAACTACATTTTTGAAAGAGGCCATACCAAAGATAATGTTTTTTAGTAGTTATGGTCTAAATAATTAAAGATTATTGTTGTTTTTATTGAAATTTAAGGAATCATTGTACATTTATCTCATGAAAAATGAACTTTCACAAATTTATTTACTCATTTTTCATGGTGTTCTTTTATGATACCCTCACTTATCCGCTGACCAGAAAACAACATTCTAGACATCTTGTCTGAGTATTCAGTAAAATCAGGAAAATCTCCATTACCCCAATTTGTTAATGTGTAACTATTGGATATTAGAGGTGTTCATGTTAAGGATTATATGGTCTGATATAGGTGTCTATGTTTTCCCAAAGAAATTTGAGGTAGTGATTCCATGTATCCATTTGTGTAATTTGTTCGAGATCTATAGGTTTTACGGTTTAGCTAAATACTACAGAAATTTTATCAAAGAATTATTTCATTTATACAAATATTTGATTATGTTTATGAACAAGGGAGTAATTATTCAATGGAATATATATTGTGAAGATGAATTTATAAGTCTGAAGTAGAGGATAACTATAGATCCAGTATTGATACATCCAAACCTTGAGATGGGTAGTGATTGGTACTTATATTAAACAAGCAATTTAATAGGAGTGATTCTAATATAAAGGGATATGGTAGTAGCATAGGGGTCAATTAATTTTTAAACCCATGAGTGGAACTATCCTACTCATGACATGGATAATGTATCAATTTCATATGCATTTTAGTGTGGGCGATAATATATATTTATAAAGTGGATTTTTGCCTACACTGTCCAATAGAGCATCAATTTGATCACCACACAATTGGAAATGAATATGTGGTAGTGAAGTAGTATATAAATTATATATATGTATGAATTTATGAAGTATTATTATCCTAGTAAGGGCACAATCATTGCAGATTATATTTGATTTAAGTTGTAATAATATTAATATATTGGTGAATGAACATTGGAGGAGTAGGGATGCAGGATGAGTTTTTTGGCTGACTGAATGAAGAATTATGTTTAAGATCTAGGTTTGATAATTTAAACTCCATTAGTGCTCACATAAACTCCTGTGCACTATTTAGTTGATAATAATAATTCTTAACCACTGCATGGTATCATATGGGAAAACTAGTTGGATGTGAAACAATACCCAAGTGGTCATTGGATTGTGATGATGTCATCCTTATACATGATATAATCATATTCCATGTTTTCATCATTGATGATTTTATGATAGAAATCAATAATTCTTGAAGGGATGTAAAACCTATGGTGATAAAGATGTAGAATGAATTCTAGTTGTAGTCCTAGAGGCTTGGGATAAAGAGGGACATTGATAGTTTTGTTTCTAAATGCCCTACCCACCAGGGGCTAAATGAAAAACACCAGAAACCTGGTGGACTAGTCGATCCAAATATAGTTCTACTATATAAGTGTGAGGATGTAACAATTTAAATTTAATATAATTCCCCATAATCATTGATATACATTATATTTCCAAGATGAATTTGATTAAATGATTATATTATAACACTTATTAATGATACATGATACTCACATTGTATATTAGTTAGGGAAAATATTTTTTTGTGGGACTGTATTATTACATGGCGTTCCCATGAGAATTTTATTTAAAATAGATTCATGTTTCATGTTTTTGTTTTGGAAGGAAATGTAGATGGTTATTTGTTGAATGATTTTAATTTTTCACAGTGTACCATTCCCATATTGATTGAGACTTCGAACAAAAAATTCACATACTAGTGGATATTCTTTAGATTTTTATCATACACAGTGATGGTGATGGGTATGAAAAACCATACATAGTCTAGTATTTATATATTTATTTCATGCTATTATTCACATTGAATATTATGATGATATTTTTTATGGTCCATTTCGTTTATAACCAAGTTAGCTAAAGGCCGGTGATGATGTGGTGTTAGGACACACTACTGGAAATCCAGCATTTCCCAATGGTTTAGAACCGTTGGGAAAGGCTGCAGAACCGTTGGTATATGTTATACCAACGGTTCTACAAACTGTGGGGAAGTAAGCCGTTGGGAAAGGCTTTTCCCAACGGTTTACACAAAATCGTTGGGATAGGTTAGAAAAATCAACCTATCCCAACGGTTTTGGCAAACCGTTGGGAGACGCCTTTCCCAACGGTTTGGCCCGTTGGGAAATCAACAGAGTAATTTCTTTCCCAACTGTTTACAAACCGTTGGGAAAGGTTTTTACCAACGGTTCCATGAACCGTTGGTAAAAACAACATTCAACAAAGTATCCCAACAGTTTCAAACCGTTGGGATAGGGTGTTTTTACCAACGGTTCAAGGAACCGTTGGTAAAAACACCTACATAGAGCCTATGCCAACGGTTTTCAAACCGTTGGCATAGGCTTTGCTGTAAAAATTGCACAGCAGCCTGCTCTGCAATTTGCATAGCAGATTTTTGGGCATTCCCCATAGGTTTCAATTCAATTTTCAATCCAATTATGCCCTCGTTTTCAATTCATTTTTCAATCCAATTATTGTACCTGTAACACATATAATGCATACATATAGAGAACAAACCAACACATACAAATAATGAAAACCAACCAACCAACACATATAATGCATCCTGAAAATATACTCATCCATAAATAAAGTAGAATTCATAACATAATTATAAACATACATAATTAATTTAGAATTCATTTTTAAATTTAGATTACAATCATATGTGGAATCCGGAATTCAATTCATAATTTGATTGGTTTTTCATATACCATATTTTTTTAATAGAAATGATATCCATTTTAAAAACAAATACATACATCTGGAATGATACCAGTCCCACCGTGCCTCAGATTGAGGCGAGGTTAACTCGTACACGTCACAAATGAATCATTGATCGTTGTCCTAAAGTATCAACATATTCCGAATTCGTTTGGTCGGGTTTTCGTATGTCAGTTTTTGTTTTCACATAAAATGAAGTGTTTTTTAAATAAAAGAGAGACACATTGAATGGTGTCGGCCACACCGCGTCTCGTATTGAGGCGGGGTTAACTCGTACACATCAAAAATGACGCATGGATGGTTGTGCTAAAATATAAAAACAATCAGAATGCGTTTGGTTGGTTTTCCGTATGAATTTAAAATGTAGTCCATTTTAAAGAAAAGAGATACACTTAGAGTGGTCTCGGCCAAACCGCGACTCGGATTGAGATGTGGTTGACTCGTACACGTAACATATGACCCATGAATCGTTGTCCTAAAATTTCAACAGATTCTGAATGCGTTTGGTCAGTTTTTCATATGTCAGTTTTTTATTTCACTTATAATCTTGTCCATTTTAAACAAAAGAGACACAGTCAGAGTGGTACCGGCCACACCGCGTCTCGGATTTAGACGGGGTTGACTCTTACACGTCTCAAATGACCCAGGGATCATTTTCCTAACGTATCGACACAATTCGAATACGTTTGGTCGGATTTCCATATGCCAGTTGATGTTTTTCACTTAAAATGACGTCCTTTTGAAACAAAAGACGGACACTATGAGTGGTGCCGACTACACCGCGTCTCCAATTGAGGCAGGGTTGATTCGTACACGTCACATATGACCCATGGATCTTTCTCCTAATGTTTAAATAGAAACCGAATGCGTTTGGTCGGTTTTCCGTATGTACTTAAAATGTTGTCCATTTTAAAAAAAAGAGTGACACTTAGACTAATCCTGACCACACCGCGACTCTGATTAATCCAGGGTTGGCTCGTACATGTCACATATGACCGATGGATAGTTGTGATAAATTATCAAAAGATTACGAATGCGTTTGGTCGGTTTTGCGTGTGTCAGTTGTTCTTTTCATTTATAATCATGTCCATTTTAAACAAAAGAGACAGAGTTAGAGCGGTGTCGGCCACACCGCGTCTCGGATTAAGACGAGGTTGACTTGTACACGTCACATATGACTCATGGATCGTTCTGCTAAAGTATCGATAGAATCCGAATGCGTTTGGTCGTTCTTCCGTATGTCAGTTGATGCCTTTCACTTAAAATGACGTCCTTTTGAAACAGAAGACGGACACTTTGAGTGGTGTCAGCCGCACCGCATATCGGATTGAAGCAAGGATGATTCGTACACGTCACATATGACCCATGGATCGTTATTCTGAAGTTTCAACGGAAACCGAATCCATTTGGTCGTTTTTCCGTATGTACTTAAAATGGTGTCCATTTTAAACAAAAGAGAGTCACTAAGACTTATCCTGGCCACACTGCGACTCAAATTCATCCCGGTTTGGCTCGTACACGTCACATATGACCCATGGATTGTTGGGATAAATTATCAATAGATTCGGAATGCATTTGGTCGGTTTTCCGTATGTCAGTTGATGCTTTTCACTTAAAATGACGTCCTTTTGAAACAAAAGACGGACACTTTGAGTGGTTCCGACAACACCACATCTCCGGATTGAGCTGAAACCACCGTGCAACATTCTAATTATTATTCGTGATGTGTACGCACAGACGGCACGTCAATCGGACGTGTTGTCTGCGCGGTACGGCTCAATATTCGTGTTTTAAGTGATGCGCGCGCTTCGTAAAGGCGCGTGAGGGGGGTCAAAACGGGCCGAATGAAGTCGGAATGGCCTGAAATCAGACGAAAAATACGGGTGAGTGATTTCTGAAGTGGTCGAGCAGACGGCACGTCAATCGGACGTGCCGTGTGCCCGCGGTGACCGACAACGCAGTTCTGGTGTCATAAACGGCCAAAATGGGCGTCCAACGGTCAAATTCATAGCAGACGACCTCGGATTGAGCTGAAACCACCGTTAAACATTCTAATTATTATTCGTGACGTATACGCGCAGACAGCATGTCAATCGGACGTGCGGTTTGCGCGGTACGGCTCAATATTCGTGTTTTAAGTGATGCACGCGCTTCGTAAACGCGCGTGAGGGTGGTCCAAATGGGCCGAACGATTTCGGAATGTCCTGAAATCAGACAAAAAATACGGGTGATGGATTTATGAAGTGGTCGAGCAGACGGCACGTCAATCGGACGTGTCGTGTGCCCGCGGTGACCGACAACGCAGTTCTGGTGTCATAAACGGCCAAAACGGGCGTCAAACGGTCAAATTCATTGCGTACGACCTCGGATTGACCTGAAAACACTGTGAAACATTCTAATTATTATTCGTGACATGTACGTGCAGACGGAACGCCAATCGGATGTGCGGTTTGCGTGGTACGGCTCAATATTCGTGTTTAAAGTGATGCGCGCGCTTCGTAAACGCGCGTGAGGGGGGTCCAAACGGGCCGAACAAAGTCGGAATGGACTGAAATCAGACGACAAATACGGGTGAGTGATTTCTGAAGTGGTCGAGCAGACGAAATGTCAATCGGACGTGCCGTGTGCCCGCGGTGACTGACAATGCAGTTCTGGTGTCATAAACGGCCAAAACAGGCGTCCAACGGTCAAATTCATAGCGGACGACCTCAGATTGAGAGAAAACCACCGTGCAACATTCTAATTATTATTCGTTATGTGTACGCGTAGACGGCACGTCAATCGGACGTGCGGTTTGCGCGGTACGGCACAATATTCGTATTTTAAGTGATGCACTCGCTTCGTAAATGCGCGTGAGGGGGGTCCAAACGGGCCGAACGAAGTCGGAATGACCTGAAATCAGACGACAAATACGGGTGAGTGATTTCTGAAGTGTTCGAGCATACGACACGTCAATTGGACGTGCCCTGTGCCCGCGGTGACCGACAACGCAGTTCTGGTGTCATAAATGGCCAAAACGGGCGTCCAACGGTCAAATTCATAGCGGACGACCTCATATTGAGCTTAAACCACCATGAAACATTCTAATTATTATTCGTGACATGTACGCGCAGACAGCACGTCAATCGGAGGTGCGGTTTGCGCAGTACGGCTCAATATTCGTATTTTAAGTGATGCCCGCGCTTCGTAAACGCCCGTGAGGGGGGTCCAAACGGGCCGAACGAAGTCGGAATGACCTGAAATCAGACGAAAAATACGGGTGAGTGATTTCTGAAGTGGTCGAGCAGACGACACGTCAATTGGACGTGCCATGTGCCCGCGGTGACCGACAACGCAGTACTAGTGTCATAAATGGCCAAAACGGGCGTCAAACGGTCAAATTCATAGCGAACGACCTCGGATTGAGCTGAATCCACCGTGAAACATTCTAATTATTATTCGTGATGTGTACGCGCAGACGGAACATCAATCGGACGTGCGGTTTGCGCAGTACAGCTCAATATTCGTGTTTTAAGTGATGCGCGCGCTTCGTAAACGCGCGTGAGGGTGGTCCAAACATGCCGAACGATTTCGGAATGGCCTGAAATCAGGCGACAAATACGGTTGAGTTATTTATGAAGTGGTTGAGCATACGGCACGTAAATCGGACGTGCCATGTGCCCGTGGTGACCGACAACGCAGTTCTGGTGTCAAAAACGGCCAAAACGGGCGTGAAACGGTCAAATTCAGAGAGGACGACCTCGGATTGACCTGAAAGCATCGTGCAACATTATAATTATTATTCGTGATGTGTACGCGTAGACGGCACGTCAATCAGAAGTGTGGTTTGCACGGTACAGCTCAATATTCGTGTTTTAGGAGATGTGCGCGCTTCGTAAACGCGCGTGAGGGGAGTCCAAATGGGCCGAACGATGTCAGAATGGCCTCAAATCAGACGAAAAATATGGGACAGTGATTTCTGAAGTGGTCGAGCAGACGACACGTCAATCGGACGTGCCGTGTGCCCGCGGTGACCGACAACGCAGTTCTGGTGTCACAAACGGCCAAAACGGGCGTCCAACGGTCAAATTCATAGCGGACGACCTCAGATTGAGCTGAAACCACCGTGCAACATTCTAAATATTATTCGTGATGTGTACTCGCAGACGGCACGTCAATCGGACATGCGGTTTTCGCGGTACGGCTCAATATTCGTGTTTTAAGTGATGCGTGCGCTTCGTAAACGCGCGTGAGGGTGGTCCAAACGGGCCGAACGATTTCGGAATGGCCTGAAATCAGACGACAAATACGGGTGAGTGATTTATGAAGTGGTCGAGTAGACGACAAGTCAATCGGACGTGCCGTGTGCCCGTGGTGACCGATAACACAGTTCTGGTGTCATAAATGGCCAAAACGGGCGTCAAACAGTCAAATTCATAGCGGACGACCTCGAATTGACCTGAAACCAATGTGAAACATTCTAATTATTATTCGTGACGTGTACGCGCAGACGGCACATCAATCGGACGTGCTTTTTACGCGGTACGGCTCAATATTCGGGTTTTATGTGATGCGCGCGCTTCGTAAACGCGCGTGAGGGGGGTCCAAACAGGCCGAACGAAGTCAGAATGGCCTGAAATCAGACGACAAATACGGGACCGTGATTTCTGAAGTGGTCGAGCAGAAGGCACGTCAATCGGACGTGCCGTGTGCCCGCGGTGACCGACAACGCAGTTCTAGTGTCATAAACGGCCAAAACAGGCGTCCAACGGTCAAATTCATAGAGGACGACCTCATATTGAGCTGAAACCACCTTGAAACATTCTAATTATTATTCATGACGTGTACGCACAGACGGCATGTCAATCGGACGTGCGGTTTGCGCGGTACGGCTCAATATTCTTGTTTTAAGTGATGCGCGCGCTTCGTAAACGCGCGTGAGGGTGGTCCAAACGGGTCGAACGATTTTTGGAATGGCCTGAAATCAGACGACAAATACGAGTGAGTGATTTATGAAGTGGTCGAGGAGACGACACGTCAATCGGACGTGTCGTTGGCCGCGGTGACCGACAACGCAGTTCTTGTGTCATAAACGGCCAAAACGGGCGTCAAACAGTCAAATTCATAGCGGACATCCTCTGATTAACCGGAAACCATCGTTCAACATTCTAATTATTATTCGTGACGTGTACGCACAGACAGCACGTCAATCGGACGTGCGGTTTGTGCGGTACGGCTCAATATTCGTGTTTTAAGTGATGTGCGCGCTTCGTAAACGCGCGTGAGGGGGGGCCCAACAGGCTGAACGAAGTCGGAATGGCCTGAAATTAGACAACAAATACGAGACAATGATTTCTGAAGTGGTCGAGCAGACGGCACGTCAATCGGACGTGCCGTGTGCCCGCGGTGACCGATAACGCAGTTCTATTGTCATAAACGGCCAAAACGGGCGTCCAACGGTCAAATTCATAGCGGACGACTTCAGATTGAGCTGAAACCACCGTGCAACATTATAATTATTATTCGTGATGTGTACGCGTAGACGGCACGTCAATCAGACGTGCGGTTTGCGCGGTACTGCTCAATATTCGTGTTTTAAGTGATGCGCGCGCTTCGTAAACGCGCGTGAGGGTGGTCCAAACGGGCTGAAAGATTTCAGAATGGCCTGAAATCAGACGAAAAATACGGGTGAGTGATTTATGAAGTGGTCGAGTAGACGGCACGTCAATCGGACGTGTCGTGTGCCCGCGGGGACCGACAACGCAGTTCTGGTGTCACAAACGGTAAAAACGGGCGTCAAACGGTCAAATTCATAGCGGACGACCTCAGAATGACCTGAAACCACCGTGCAACATTTTAATTATTATTCTTGATGTGTACGCGCAGATGTCACATCAATCGGATGTGCGGTTTGCACAGTACGACTCAATATTCGTGTTTTAAGTGATGTGCGCGCTTCGTAAATGCGCGTGAGGGGCGTCCAAACGGGCCGAACGAAGTCGGAATGGCCTGAAATCAGATGAAAAATACGGGACTGTGATTTCTGAAGTGGTCGAGTAGAAGGAACGTCAATCGGACGTGCCGTGTGCCCGCGGTGACCGACAACGCAGTTCTGGTGTCATAAACGGCCAAAATACTGTCCATTTTAAACAAAATAGAGACACTTTGAGTGGTGTCGGCCACACCGCGCCTCCGATTGAGGTGGCGTTGACTCGTACACGTCACATATGACCCATGGATCATTCTCCTAAAGTTTCAACAGAAACCGAATGCGTTTGGTCGGTTTTCCGTTTTTCATTTTTTGTTTTCACTAAAAATGAAGTTCATTTTAAACAAAATATAGACACTTTGAGTGGTGTCGGCCACACCGCGCCTCGGATTGAGGTGGTGTTGACTCGTACACGTCACATATGACCCATGGATCGTTCTCCTAAAATTTCAACAGAAACCGAATGCGTTTGGTCGGTTTTCCGTATGTACTTAAAATACTGTCCATTTTAAACAACAGAAAGTCACATAGTGTGGTCCCGACCACACCGAATCTTGGATTTAGGCGGGGTTGACTCGTACACTTCTCAAATGACCCATGGATCATTGTCTTAAAGTATCATCACAATCCGAATGCGTTTGGCCAGTTTTCCGTATGCCAGATGATGGTTTTCACTTAAAATGATGTCCTTTTGAAACAAAAGACATACACTTTGAGTTGTTCCGACCGCCCCGCGCCTTGGATTGAGGCGGGGTTGATTCATACACGTCACATATGACCCATGGATCGTTTTCCTAAAGCATCAACACATTTCGAATGCATTTGGTCAGTTTTTCGTATGTCACTTTTTGTTTTCACTTAAAATCTTATGGAAATTCATATAGAATATTTTTATATCATATTTAGTATGGATTAGATTTTAGTTGATCGTGCTATGAAACATTTCAGAGCTAATGAAATTAAGGAAGGTGGAGGGGCTGTCCGGGGGGCTGCCCGGGGGGGCTGTCTGGTGGGTGTCCGGGGGGCTGTCTGGGGACCAAGGAGGAGGGTGGGGGGGCTGTGCGGGGTCTGTCTGGGGGGGGGGGTGTTTGGGGGTTGTTCAGGGGGTTGTCCGGGGTTGTTCAGGGGGCTGTCCGGGGGTTGTTCTGGGGGTTGTTCAGGGGTTGTTCAGGGGTTGTTCAGGAGTTGTTCAGGGGTTCTTCAGGGGGGTTGTCCGGGGTTGTTCAGGGGGCTGTCCGGGGGGTGTTTGGGGGGTTGTCCGGGGTCCAAGGGGGAGGGTGGGGGGCTGTCCGGGGGGCTGTCCGGGGGGCTATCCGGGGTCCAGGGTGGAGGGTTGGGGGTTGTATGGGGGGCTGTCCAGGGGCTGTCTGCGGGGGCTGTCTGGGGGGGCTGTCCGGTGGGTGTCTGGGGGGCTGTCCAGGGACCAAGGAGGAGGGTGGGGGGGGGGGGCTGTGCGGGGTCTGTCCGGGGGGTGTTTGGGGGTTGTTCGGGGGGTTGTTCGAGGTTTTACAAGGGGCTCTCCGGGGGTTGTTCAGGGGGTTGTTCAGGGGTTGTTCAGGGGGTTGTGAGGGGTTGTTCAAGGGGCTGTTGGGGGGGTGTTTGGGGGGTTGTCCGGGGTCCAAGGGGGAGGGTGGGGGGTTGGCCGAGGGGCTGTCCGGGGGGCTGTCCGGGGTCCAGGGTGGAGGGTTGGGGGCTGTATGGGGGGCTGTCCGCGGGGCTGTCTGGGGGGTGTTCGGGGTCCAAGGGGGAGGGGGATTTTCCAGGGTCCAAGAATGAGGGGGGTTGTCTAGGGAGTTCACTAACACACAACCACTAAAAGACAACAACATCCATAAAAACAGACAATATATAAAAATAACTCAACTCCAATACTATACTACGAGTCTAGATAAAACCAACAACTAGAATAGATTAAACATCAAAACTCAGTAATATAAGTCAAAAATGTAACGGATCAATATGTCCCACATCAGCATCAGCATCACCATCATCATCATCATCATCGCCCTTGTCATCATCCTCCTCATCGTCCTCACCCTCCACAATGCCTTCCTCCTCGCCTTCGCCTTCCTCCTCGCCGTCCTCATCTCCCTCCTCTTCCGCATCAGACTCCTCGCCATCATCATCTTCAAGGAGGACATCGGCCTGACCACCACTGGAACTTCCACCTGGTCCACCATATATAGAATGTATCAACGACATGTATTCATCAATCGCTGGGCTGGCCTCTGCTGGAAGTGTTGGACGTAGTACTTCAATAAATTTCATAAATGCACTGTTTGCCCTAGCAGACTATTCTGCCGTCTCTGTGGCCCTTTTCTCAGCCTGTTCTGCCTGTGCCCTAACTTGCTGTAGCTCAGTGGCACTACAACTCGTACCTGAGGCAGGCTAATACCTCATCGGGGCTATCCTAGGTCGGCAGCGGACTCTGCCGGAATGATCCTCTCCCAACACCTGATGTAAGTGATCAGATGGCCCAAAATTGTCTGCTTCTTGGGCATCGAGGGCCTCTAAAGCATCCTGTTACAAATATAAATATATTATTAAGTTACGAAATAGATATTAAAATATAAAATCAACAGATTAAAACTTACAATCTGCTGCTGAGTCGCTTCATTGACAACACTTCCATCCTTTTTTCGTCTACTTGAGCAAAACAGTTTTGCTCGAGGCACACGTCCTTCAATATTTTGTACTTGCCTCTATAATGACAATGAAAACAAAAGTTATATAAAAACATTAGCAAATAATTATATAATTGAGGAAACAAAAGAAAATGTAAGTCATAAAGAAAACTTATAAACAATTGTCATACCTGCTGCCTCTCATGATCCGGCATCGTCGTGCGTCCTAGTGTATGGAGGTATTTTTTTTGCATCAATGTTTTTTTTATTTTTTCCAGATGATTCCTAAATAAAATTCTATAATGAAAAGGATAATATTAATGCAAAACTTGAAAGTTATTATTTAAATACCTCAAATGTAATTCATACCTTAAACTGGGTACTCGTCCAATGAGTAATCATCTGACGATACTGCTCTATAGGAAAATCATCCATGACTGGTACCGCCTCTAACTCAGTGCCAACTCTAGCACGCCAGCCAATATACAGCTCATTTTTGAAGGCTCTCCAAAGCTCGCCTAAATCCTTTAGACGTTCCAGTCGTGCACCCTCACCATCAGGAAAATTAAATCGAAGCTGAAATCAAAATATTAATTCATATAAATACAAAAATAATTCATGGCATTAAATACAACAGATTTTTTTACCCATATCTCTGCCCAAGCTCTATCTTTGACCTCATGTGGCAAATGTCTGCATGACAGCGGGCTGACGGGAATGATGTCGGAGTATTTGGCAAGCGTCGCCATAAAACTCCGACATTCCTGCCCTGTTTTCTCAACCATCTGATTGTCTTCATTATATTCCACCATAACCTGTGTGCGACGGTTCCACACCGAACGCATGCGTGTACGGCCCCGCCCCCGCCTCCTGTCAGTAGATGTATCTGTCATGAAAGAAAAACAAATATTTTATCAAAACATGTTATAATGAAAATAAATATTGCTTTAAAAATTTGTTAGGGTTTTATAAATATACCTGTGCTAGTCTGATCAATGAGTGGCACCGGAGGCACAGAACCTGATGGAACACCCTCTGGTGGAACAGGAGTCGAAGACGATGGAATATAAATGATCGAAGAGACAGAAGTAGAAGGAAAAGAAGATGGAACAACTGTATGACCTGATGATGACTGGGGAGTGGGAATCATCATGGGATGTGAAAATGATGGGGCAGAAGATGCAGAAGGTAGCGAAAACATGTGAGGTCTAAATATCCCGTGTGTCCCTAACGACACACCGGGATCAGAATGTGGGAAGGCTGAAATGTCAGTGGGAGGGGCAGGGTCTAGTCGGTCACACGCAGCTCTACGTCCACCACTGGTACGAACCCTGCTCATACCACCGGCTTGAGTACTAGGACCAGTACTAGGCTCCTCGTCGAATAACTGTCGACGTAACGGTGGATCCTACAAAAAAGTTTACAAAAAAAATTAATCACATGACATTATATATTCTGTACATATATATATATATATATATATATATATTTGAAATAAAGTACTCACTGTAGGCACTAATGGTGAAATACCCATCTCCTCCATCCGACGATTGTTCTTCGCCATTTTTTTTCTTCGTCTCTCTTCAATTGGCTGCATTTCCTGCATTGGAAAACAAATATGTAATTAATTAGAAAAAGAAAATTAATGTGTAAACCAAAAAACTAAATATATGAGGGAATGAGGGGATTCATTGGTAATTTAGCTATCAATTGTTTTAGAAGAGCCTGAATGAATTTAATAAAACATACAAGTTGTAAGGTTCACCAAGTTAGAAATATTGTTTGATTTGGTTTGAATACAGTTCAATTCCAAATTAGAAAATGCAATTCAAATAAAACAGCAACCAATAAACATTGAAAAGTCACATAACGGTCAAGTCAGCTAAAACATATTTGTGATCAATACTAAATAAATATGAATATTACCAACCTTAACAACCCAACTCGAGGTAAACCAAAAGAATTGAGAACATGGATGAATGATTCTATATATTTCCAACCACAACTTCAGGTTCACAATCAACTCTGACAATTGAGCTATTGGAGTCATCAAAAGAAATAAATGGATTGGTTCCAATCGCAATAGGGACAGTGTCAATTCCATCATCAGCATCATCAAAAATATTTCTTGGAATTACTTCAACTATGACACCAAATTCAGGTTGAAGTTGATCTTTGACATAAAAAACATGTTTAGCGATTGATGCCAACACATATGGTTCTTCGGTTGCAAGAGTGCGGGTCATATCAATTACTCGAAATCCACAATCATCAATAAATGTGCCATGTCTCGTCATCGAATCAAACCAATGACATTTCATCATTGTGACTCATCCATGAGAGTAATAATCCAATATTATTATTTTCTCAACGACTCCATAATAACCCACATTTTCAAGTCGCGGTCTACTATCTGATGCACTGGCATAACAATCTATTGTGGCAGTAACCATAATACCATCATGTTGTGTTCTCATGTTTTTGGCTCGTTCAGTGACAATAAATCTGTACCCATTGATAACAATTGATTTACAGTCACGAACCACGGTATTAGGACCAAAAGACAAAGCTCTTATTTCCTCAGAGACAGAGTCAGCAGACAAACTCAATACCTTCAATATAAATGATAGTTAAAATTAAGTAAATTTTGAAATAATTAATTTAAACAGTAATATTTTTACCTTCAATTTTAACCAAGAAGAAAACTCTTTGCTATGCAAAGTCTCTCTCCTTCTCAAAGATAAAGAACGATGCTTCCTATTTATCATTGTTTTATGTTCCCTGTAGATAAAAAATATGAATAGTTTAATAGATATATATGTAAGATATACATATTCAATTTTGTTACCTGATATAGTCATCGAACAAATCCCAGTTGAACAAAACTGTGCGATGTGCCATCTCCCGCTCTTCATGGCTTAATGCCTTCAATGTATATGATCCAGGAATTCATCCTGTTTGAGGAAGTGATGGAAAACTGGGTTCAATTTGCTCATATTGTTCTTCTTCATTTCTCATTGGTCTCTTCATTCTTATAGTAAGATCAGACAAATACATTGAACAGAAATCCATACGTTCTTGAGCTAAGTAACCGTTCACGATAGAACCTTCAAGATGATTCTTGTTTCGAACATAAGACTTTAATGTGAACATATTTCATTCAGTTGGATACATCCAACGAAAAGAAACAGGTCCTCTGAGAAGTATTTCAGTTGGAATATGGACAGTCAGATGTAGAATGCATTTGAAAAATGATGGGGGAAATATTTTCTCCAACTCACACAAAATTAATGGGGCATCTGTCAACATTTTTTGTAAGAAAGACTTGGACAACTTCTTAGCAAAAAGATATCTAAACAAATGGCACAACCGAATAACACCCACACTTACATTATTGGACAAAAGATGACGGATTGCTATTGGAAGCAACTCATGCAGTAGAACGTGATAATCATGAGTCTAAAAAGATTTTAGCTTCAAATCTCTTCTGTTGACCCGTTTAGATATGTTGCTTGAATAGACATCAGGAACTCTAATAGTCTCTAATACTTCCAAAAATTGTTTTTTTCAGTAGGTGTCATCACATAAGAAGCACATGGAAGTTGCCATTTATTTTCACTGATACGCACAGGATGCAATTCTGGTTTGATGCCCCAATCCACCAAGTCACGTCGAGATTGTAAATAATCTTTTGTCTTCCCCTTGACATTTAGAATAAGTGAAAGCAACATTTCACATATATTCTTTTCAATATGTATTACGTCTAAACAATGACGTAGCAAATTGGTTGACCAATAAGGAAAATCAAAAAAGATACTCTTCTTCCTCCAATTGTAACAGGTTTCTGTGGAAACATTCTTTCTCTTTCTAGATTTCATTTGACTGTTCCTGAACGAAAAACTAAAATCTTTCAATTCATTAAGCACATCAGTTCTAGACATACACTGATGTGGATCAGCGGTCTCTATAGTATTATCAAATCTTCGATGATTCATTCTATATGGACTATCCTTTGGAAAAAATCGTCGATGTCCCATAAAACTGAAACTACAACGATGTTTCAGTCTTCTGGATCGTGTATTTTTCATACATACTGGACATGACAGTTTTCCCTTCGTGCTCCATCCAGACATCATTGCATAAGCCGGAGAATCATTGATCGTCCACATAAGCGCAGCACGCATCTGAAATATGTCTTTCGAACATGCATCGTATGTGCGCACACCCACATCCCAAAGAAGTTTCAACTCTTTTATTAAAGGTTGCATGTATACATCAATATCAATGCCGGTATCAGAAGGACCAGATATGAGTATACTCATGAAAGTGAAAGATTTTTTCATACACAACCATGGGGGAAGATTATAAATGTGTATAAAAACTGGCCATGTGCTGTGCGAAGTAAGCATCTGCCCAAACGGATTAAAACCGTCGCATGAAAGACCCCGCCTCACATTACGCACGTCAGCTGCAAAATCAGGATGTCGAGCATCAAATCTCTGCCATGAAAATCCATCTGCAGGATGAACCAACTCATCATTAGTCTTCTTTCTCTCGGTATCATTCCATCTCATTTTTATTGATATGTCATCAGACATAAAAAGATTCTGGAGTCTAGGGATCAATGGAAAGTGCCACATTACTTTCTGTGGAATGCGGGATGGTGTTCCATCAGATTTTGACTTCCAGCGGGATGTGCCACATTTTATACATTCATTTCGTTCAGCTGTTTCTTCCCAGAATAAACTGCAATCTTTCGGGCAAGCATGAATTTTGTTTCTGGAAAATCCATGTTCTTCAACTAACTTCCATGACATATAGTGGTTTGAGGGAATATCTGCATCATCTGGAAGTAAATCCTTCAAGAGGGTAAGAATGTAATTGATTGCTGTATTAGAAATCCCATACATAGTTTTTCCATGAAACAATCGGATTAAAAATTCCAGCTTTTTCATTTTATCGCATTTTCGATATACTGGAGTCGTGGCAACATCATTCAATTTTTTCACCCTATCGATATCATCATTTTCACTAGATGCATCAGTTGTCCTCATATCGATGTCTTCTTGAGTCGAAATCCATTCTTTTTCATGATGACGAATAAACGGAAACCGATCATCTAACAAATTCTCCATTCCAGTCCTTTCATTTCGATCATCACCAATTTGAGATTTCATTTTCTCCCCATTGTGATACCACACAAAGTAGTTTGCTTGAATACCATTTTTGGTTATGTGGTATCTGACTTCTTCACAACTCAACCAAGGTCTACCAACACAATTGGAACATGGGCAGTGTATGCGACCACTATCTGAAGCATTGTGAAATGAAAAATCTATAAAGCTCTCCAAATTGTATTGAAAATCGATTGAGATACGATCGGTTTCATACATCCAAATTCTGTCCATTCTGTAAAAAAATTCATATAAGTCATTTTGTCATAAACAATTCAATAGGATTGAACTTTAATAGAAAATACATTTAAGTAAACGATAAAAGAAGAAAATAATCATGGTATCAACTAGACATGTGAAAAAACATAATAATGTGTTATTGAAAAAATGTAAAACCAACAAGAACTTAATGTGTTATCACATCATAGCATGCCTCATCCCATAACCATATTAGTAGGGTACCATCGTGGACAGCCCCGCCCACCCACGTGGACAACCCACCCACCCCCGTGGACACCCCCTACCCCCTAGACAGCCCAACCACCCCTGTGGACAGCCCACCCACCCCCCTCGACACCCCTTCTCACTATGGACAGCCCCCCACCCCCTTGGATAGCACGCCCACAACCCTGGACACCCCTACCCCCTGTGGCCAGCCCACCCACCCCCCCTGGACAGCCCGCCCACCCCTCCTTGACAGCTCGGCCACCCCCGTGGACAGCCCGTCCACCCTTGTGGACAGCCCGCCCACCCCCGTACCCCCCTGGACACCCCGTACCCCCCCGAGATAGCCCCTCCCACCCTCCCAAACAGCCCACACCCCCTCCCCTGCAACCCTACCACCACCACCTAGACATACCAACCCCCCTGGAAACCCCACACACCCCTCCCCCACCAGGACACCCCACCCAGACCCCCAGGACAGCCCACACCCCCTGGACAGCCCGCCCACCCCCGTGGACAACCTTTCCCACCCCGGTGGACAGCTTCGCCCACCCTCGTGGACAACCCACCCACCCCCGTGGATGCCCCCTACCCCCTAGACAGCCCAACCACCCCCGTGGACAGCCCACCCACCCCCCTTGACACCCCTTCTCCCAATGGACAGCCCCCCACCCCCTTGGATAGCCCGCCCACCCCCCTGGACACCCCTACCTCCCGTGGCCAGCCAACCCACCCCCTGGACAGCCCACCCACCCCTCCTTGACAGCCCGGCCACCCCCGTGGATAGCCCGTCCACCCTTGTGAACAGCCCGCCCACCCCCGTACCCCCCTGGACACCCCGTACCCCCTGGATAGCCCCGCCCACCCTCCCAAATAGCCCACACCCCCTTCCCTGCAACCCCACCACCACCACCTAGACATACCACCCCACCTGGACACCCCACACACCCCTCCTCCACCAGGACACCCCACCCAGACCCCTAGGACAGCCCACACCCCCTGGACAGCCCCGCCCACCCCCGTGGACACCCCCTACCCCCTAGACAGTCCAACCACCCCCGTGGATAGCCCACCCACCCCCCTCGACACCCCTTCTCCCTATGGACATCCCCCACCCCCTTGGATAGCCCGCCCACCCCCTGGACACCCCTACCCCCCGTGGCCAGCCCACCCACCCCCTTGGACAGCCCTCCCACCCCTCCTTGACAGCACGGCCACCCCTGTGGACAGCCCGTCCACCCTTGTGGATAGCCCCGCCCACCCTTGTACCACCCTGGACACCCCGTACCCCCCTGGATAGCCCCGCCCACCCCTCCCAAACAGCCCACACCCCCCTCCCCTGCAACCCCACCACCACCACCTAGACATACCACCCCCCTGGAATGTGTAGAAATAACATAAAAATACATGATATATAGATAGCACAAAATACTCAACCTATGGGTTCACATTAACTACATAATCACAAACTTCACTACTACCATAAAACACATAAACCACACCACCACCACACAAGACGGATAGATTTTCTCACATTCATTTATAAGCCACTTCATTCACACTTACATTGTACATTCATTTAATGTTAAATTAATTAAATCCATTTACCACACATCCATTTCTATTCCATCTCATTTATTTAATATCTTGTTTTTTTGTTTTAACAGCATAATTTATTCCATAGATAACCAGGAAACTGATAAAACCACCACACAACAACTCACCATCTCACAATAACCATCGACACCATGTTACATCAACCAACCATCTCACCAAAACAACCACATATCATACTAAAAATATTGCACATCACAAACCACCGCACAACCAAAACCACCTCACCACATTATACACCACAACTTCATCACACAACACCTCCACACGACACAACACCACCACACATAATCACTATCATACAACTTCACATGACACATCCATGCCCACTAACCATCACAGTACAACCCCACATATCACAAAGCCCAACTGGTCACCTCAATCCCCATAAAACAGCCTACAACAAACAATGAAACACAACAAAAAACCTCTCATAGAGGCAACATACCCCAACTTCCACAATTTATTTATTCAAGGTCTTTTATTACATTACCCCTTTATTTAGCATGGACATTATAACACAACTGATATTCCAGGGGAAACTAATTAATTAACAAAATATTTATTCATTTCCCTATTTTACACGGTGAAATCAAATCAAAATCCAAACATAAATCTAAAATATTAGATCAATAACAATAAAAACAAGGTACCATATGTGTATAAAGAAAAAATTACTTCATTTGAGATGCTTCAAATGTGTTTTCACCTATTCGGATGGGGGATTTGGAGAGCAGCAGAGAGATGGAGGTGGATTGATAACTTAAAACTAAAATACTAAAGAAATAACAAAAAAAATAAGGAAGTATATGTGTATAAATGAAAAGATACCTGATTTCAGATGGTTTTCACCACTTCGGATAGGGGATTTTGCGAGAGGAGAGCGGTGGAGCGGATGAAATTAAGTTCTGTGCGAATGGGGGAGAGCAGCCTCGCAGCTGGATTTGGGGGAAATAATTCCAAACGGTTTTAAAGAACCGTTGGGAAAGAGATGCTAAGGACCCCTTTCCCCTTTACCAACGGTTTTTTCAAACCGTTGGCAAAGGGGTGGATTTTCCCAACGGTTCATTGAAACCGTTGGGAAAGGTTTTCTTAATCCTTCAAGCCCAATGGTTTTAGCAAACCATTGGTAAACACCCGTTGGGAAAAACAGCATTTCCAGTAGTGACATATGATAGTATATGTTACCTCGAACATTGTAAAACTAATTCAAATGAATTTTACATATCTCGTAGATGATATAATCCATTTTCCATCTGTTTTAGGATACCATTAGAGTTTTTTATAAGTAGTTGGGACCTTCTATGTGTGAGTCCAATTTTTTTCATTGACATTTAAGTAAGTATATGATGCTAGAACCACACAATGTTGGGAAATTTTAGGCCACCGAGCATGTTGGGATTGGGGAATACCATTTGGATCTTTCTTCCCAAAATCACAATTTTTACAATGGGATTCTGGAGGTGTAATTTTGGAGTTCCAATACTGATCATATTCAATTAATTTATTTTTGGGGTCATGAGCATTAGCTTAGACATTATACATGAATCATCATTTAAACATTGTATACCATGGATTGAATTTCCTTTATCAGTGACTCATGTTTCTTACGTATAACAATTAATTGTACTTCTTGGGGATTATAATTCATTAAATAGAGAGAATTGAGATATATTTTATATTTTTTTATTTTATTCTCCATTAATACATTGTATTGTAACTTTATTTATGACATAATAGGTTGGGTTTTAATAGATAATTATTTAAAAACAAATGATGGAAGACTTGTATTAGGGATGGGTTGTACGGTGGCTGAAAATTACCATTGTCCTGATGATGGAATCTATTAGAACATATGTGGATTTTTAGTAAGTATATATGAACTAAGGAACAAAATTTTGATTTGGAGGATGATGTATAATTCCCAAAATTATTCTTAGAACATTAGAAAACAATTGTACATTCATTAATGATGTAGTGGCACCTATAAACAGATGGTGTACAAAGTATTTGGGTATTTTTAGGGACATAAAGACTTGGATACAAGACAAAAAAATAGTTATGGTTTAAAATTCCTGGGGTATGACCCATGATAAATCTAATATATGATGGTCTTGCAGGAAGGCCTATAATGAAGCTGAGAGATGATGTTCCAGGGGTTTGATTTGACTTGATTCCTTGAAAACGCAAAGAAAAATGATTATGAGGCTTGTTCATCATTTTTTTCTCACATATGATAACCTATGATAATCCTTCAACCATTGAATTTATGCAGGTTATACAAGGGGTCATTAGTGCCTTGATTATAATTTGACCACTCATTTCATGATTGTATAAATTCAATCCTAGTTAAACCATTTCTATTATCATTGTATAAAATGTTTTATATTAGAAAAATGTAAAAAATCGTTGGTGGTGTCCTATTGGGTTTTATTACTCATAATAATCTCACAACCACAAATTCATTTATTGAATTCATGCATCAGGATCAAATAGTATATAATAATTATCTTTTCCAATAAGAGTCTATCAGTTGGAAAAAGTGAATTTTATGTTAGTAAAATGTTTTACCAAAAAAAGTGTCATGTTGATAAACTGTTGGTAAAAAAACTATTGCTAAATGTTATTTTAACAGATAAATTTTTTCTGTTTTAATTAAAATAAAACCAACATATAATATATATGTTGGTCAAAATTTTGAAAAACATATTTCTGTGATAAATTTATTTATTGGTAATATTATTATCATATTTCAAAACCAATACAATTAATTCATAATTATTATAATTTAAACTATATTTAATATATTATTTTAGGGTATTTTAATAATTAATGATATAATTTTGTATCATATATATTAATTTATTATATTTAATCAACATATTTTAAATATTAAATCGAAGATGATTTGCATATAAGTTCAATAATAGATAAACATTAATCATATTAAAAATGAAATTTAATAAAAATGATTCAATACATAATTATGTTGATTGATACCAAAAAATATTATAAAAACAACAAATGATGATCCAACTATGTCGTCACTGCACCCCACCCCCCCAACCACAATATAAAAAAGGGATTTTTGTCTCCTGACTCCCAAATTACAGGCATCCGTCATCATAGAAGAATAGTTACTCCCATTAAAAATCATTCATCTCTCCCCACATAATTCATTATGAGACACTAACCACGACAGCTCCAGTACCGATGAGGAACCTAAAGTCTTCATTATGACAAACATTTCAGCTCCAAGATCTACATTGCACAAAACTAAAGATTATTCCAAAAAATTAGCACAATACATATCCATGAATTGAAACCAAACATATAAATGTATCAATATAGTGATATACATAAAATGAGATGTTTCCCTTCATAATTCATCTTGACATATTCACAAATAAATTCAACTCTAATGACAGTGAGGAATGCTAATTTGCTGTTATGACACACCATTCACCTCCAAGACCTACACCACACACAACCAAATGAAATAACCAAGATCTCTAGAAAATATCTATATAAATTGAATTCAAAAGAGAAATAAATGAAAATATAAAAAACTGAAATGCATAGAATGGATATTTTTTTCCACTAAAATTTCAATGAATCATGTCAGGTGTAGTACCAGTGATGAACCTCAAGTAAATGCTATGCTACAACCTTCTGCTCCAATATCTACTTCACAAACTACACAAGAGAATACTCTAAAATAACTGTAAAATATCTACATGAATTGAAACCAAATTAGACATAAAGAAACATATATAAAATAAATGTATAAAATAATTTTCATTTGTCGTGAAATTATTTTTGAATTTCAAAAAAGGTAGAAACTACACAACATGGAAATAAACATTAATAGGTAGACTTTTATTTATAAAATATTTATACCTAGAAATTGTATTGGAATAATAACATGCAAGGTAACCATGATGTCATATTTGTCTAGTCAGTGGGCCTAACGGTACCAATAAACCACTTTCCCACAATCATATCAAAGAGAAAAACACCATATGTGTATACATATGATTTTATAGTAACCTGATGAGCCCATACATACTCAGAAGCACAAAATAAAGAGGTTTCCATCACCATTGTATAAACATGGGTCTTATCAATAGCAGGACCAATCTTTGATATAATAAAATCAAAGTGATTTGGATTGAATTCCTCATCCTAAAATATGTCAAATGAATAGAAATCGTGGTACATTATTGAAAATAAATGGTTCTAAAAAAATTAAAAGATGAGTAATACGAAACATGGGTGGGGGAAGAATTTTACATTGATATTCAACATATGTCCTGTAGAGTCCATGTTGTATTAGTATATACAAAATTTAATAGAATTGAATAGAATTGTTAAATTCATGTGTTCAAGACATGAGTACATGAACACTTGGCCTATACAGAACTGAACACATGTCCATGAGTAATATTTCATGATGTACTGTCTTGTACATTCCAAGGTTATGTGACAAGCCATATGCCATAGGTAATACACCATGATGTAATGGCTTGTAAAAGCCAAGTATTCTATTTTTGAGGAATTTGACACCTGGAATACACATTGGCATCAATGATTTCATCTTAATAAGTCTTGTATAATTCATAGTGCTCCCTACAATACAATATAAATGTTATAGAAACATGGGTATTACCAGTTTAATGAAATGAGGAAGACATGAATGTTGAGTGAAAAAATCATAATAATATGAAAATACTATAATGTTACCATTTTAAATAAAAATTGGAAGATATTAAAAAGAAATATATAATACATTATGCATGGAATAAATAACAGAAATTACCAATGGATGGGGCATGGTGTCCCACTAATCCATAACATCACATAATGAAATTGCATACATTACATAGGTTATAATTGAATTAATATTGAATATAAATTGAATCAAATTATATATTGAATTCATATAGAAAGTAAATTTCATATTTAAACTATATACAATACATATGTTATCATATTATTAAAATTTAGACATGATACTTTACATTGAAAATGAAAAATGAATGAATATTATACAAAGGAAGATTGAAACTGATAATGACGGGGAAAGGATGACACAATTTAAAATCTGTTTACTTCATAAAATTCATTGGGAAGTGATTCATTATAGATATAATAGTATAAAACATATCAAAGGAACAAAACCAAAACCTTTCATAAAAAATAATAATTTGAGTCACATGTAGATGGTTTGAACACAACATAATTAGAACTCGAACATTATTTCCATATGTATTCTATGTGATTATTTATAGCTACAATAATAGAAAACCAATCAAATGCACACAACTCAATCTTGGTAGAAAAAACAATAAAGTGAGTCACATGTACCTTGTTTAAACACACCTTATTGAGAACTCCATCATTATTTCCAAATATAAGACCGAACATCCAACAAATACTCCATTAATTTTTAGATGAAAAGTACATAGCATGACATTATTTAAAATCAAATAAAAATTCATGTGATAAATTTTATTAACATGGGAACTCAAACTAACAGTTACCAATTAACAATGAAATTATAAATTGCGTATTAGGAAATAATAAAACATATAAATAATGAATAAAATAAATAATTATAAATAAAAATAAAAAATATAATTCATGAATATAATACACTAATAACTTATATAAACATAAATATAAAATTGAAATTTTCAATATATATATATATATATATATATATCCATATTGATATCATATTTTGTTCATACTTTATCTACTTAAATATTTGACTACAAGCCATGCATTGTGAAAGTTATTAAAATTAAAGACATTCCATGTCACACCCAAACTTTTAAATTAATATTATTTGGTTATTTTATCAGACTATGAAACATTCTATCATGCTGCGGGCCAAGCCTATTTTAATTTTTTTTGCTTTTCGTTGATGAATTAATGCTTTTCCCTTGACAGCGTACGGTGCATGGGAAGGGCGTGTTCAAAGTCGCGCGTCTTTGCTAGGGTCATTGTGCGGCCTGCCTCATGTACAAGAAAAAAAAATAAGTTTTTAATGATCTAGTTTAATAATTATAATAATGGTGAATATCGTTATTATTATTTTTATGATTAATAATATTATTATTATCAAGTTTATTATAATTATTTTTACGTCGTTAAGAACAATATTATTATCATTATTATTTGAGTTTATTAAAATTATTATTATGTTCATTATTTGTTAATAATTTATTTATATAAATATTCCTTTCCTTTAATTTATTTTTATTTTCTATTTCACTTATTTCTTTTATTATTATTATTTTAGTTTTATTTTATTATTAATAGTATTTTTTCACTTTATTTTCTTTGTTCTCTTCTCACCCGTCGCGACCCCCCCCCCCAATTTTCGCCCACTTGCGTTTTCCCTCCGCCACAACCTGCAGCTCTCCCTCGCGTCACACACCACCCCTTGGAACCCTAGCGCCCATCCTCTCTTCTTAGGCCGAAGCTCCCATGCATATCCCTCTCCGGTGAAGCCTCACCCCAGTGCCTCGACGAAGCACCTTTCGCATCGCCCGAGCACCTTCGTGCCGACCTACATCATGCCACACAGCAGCGTCTCGCACCGAACCGCGCCATACAACCCTCCCCCTTCGTGTCGAGCCTTCTTGGCCTCCTCCCTATGGGTTGTTGGTCGGTGCCCGACCCTACCACGTCTGGAAGCCTCCCCTTCATCGTTCTACCCCGCCAGCCGCGATCTTCCCTCCCTGCCCGCACGCCTCTGGTGCACCCCCTACTGGACAGTCCACCTCCGACGACCAGATCCCTCTTGGCTGAGTCCCCATAGCACCTCCGCAGCCTCTCTACCTCGAGGTTCTTTTCGGTTTGCTTGTGATGCATATTTGGTGTGGTTGAAGATCCGCAAAAGATTTGAGAATTTCTTCGCCATAGGTGATTTCATGCCCTAACATTCTTAGATGATTTAATTTATTTAATCAATTAATGTTTACATGTCCTATAGTTAAATTGTGTGGTGTGAAATGTGTTCTGGAAATATTTTGGCATGCCTGTGCGATGGAATTGGGACTTCTTTGAGAAATGGTCATGTATTTCATGGGGTCTTGTTGTAAGAATTCTTGGAAACATTCAATTAATTATTTTAGGTGTGAAAGGTATGTTTTGGTAATAGTTTAATTTGTATATGTGTTAAAAATGAATTTTTATACAAAATAAATGGTTGTGTGTCCTGCGCATCGTATTGTAGTGTTTCTTGAAAAGATTTTCAATCCTTGTTTTCAAAGTGTTAAATATTTTCTAAAGCACTTAAGGTGTGAGTGTATTAAAAATGTTGTTTGAATGAAAAATGTATTATTTTGGCATGTTGAACTTATTGCGCACCTTTGAAGTCAAATTATAAATAGTTTGAGTAACGAAAAAAATATTTTGGTATGGTTGTGCTTTGGATTCATTTTTAAAGTGGTGTTTTTATATGAAATCGGGTGATTTTTTAGTGAAAATTTTGTAGTGTTAATTTGAAAGTGTTTCATTAATGGGTTTATTGATTTATTCAATTGCATGTGTGGAGCGAAAGTGGTCTTCAAAAAGATTAAGTCTGCATTTGATTTTTAAAGTGGCTTTTCCTATGTGAAATTTAGTGTGTCTGTGGAGCGAGGTCTGGTTTCGCATCTTGGGAATGTTTTATTATGTTTTGATTGATTTATTAAATTATCTTGTAGTGCATTGGTCGTCACATGGTGAGTTCTTGTGGTTGACAACAAACGCCTACATATATATACATGGGTAGGCATGTATATATACATATCCTCCTTGCCCATGTTCCCTCATGGCTCGGGGAATATGTGCCTGGATCAAAGGATATATATATATATATATATATATGAAAATGTATATGTGTGTAGGTGAAGCGGTCTTGGGCGGCCATCGTCAAAAGTTGCGTGTCTTGAGGTAGGTCTCCTATGCCTAAGCTTTTAATTTGAAATTCATAATTGATTGATTGTTTTAAAATTATGTTTTACAATATTCTATATACACATGCTATGGAATCTGATTACGGTTGCTAGAAACTGTTATGCCTTGTACTAGAAAATTTAAATGTATTTCAAAGTCATTGGCCATAAGTGACTTTTCTTGAAAAATTGATTTCTTAAGTGGTTTTGAATTGGTAATATGTATTTCCAATGGTGTTTGGCCTTTGGCCGGTTGATTGTAAAAGGTGTTCCCTTTATGTAATTAAGCATGTTTGATATCTTAAGAATGTTTTATGAAATAGAAAAAAGGCCTCTATTGAGGCCTGTTTGGCACATTAAGATTTGGTTTTCGAAAATATAAAACCCCTTTTGAGTCATTCCCCTAAATTTGAAAATAAAATGTGATGCAAGTGTTAATGAGCGGTTTGTGATATGTGGCTAATGTAAAGTCTTTTGTGTGATGTTGTGATGTAAAGATGGGGAATGCACTTAGGTAGGGAGAGCAGTGGTGAGAGGTTGTATGAGTTTTAGATAATGAAAGTGTAATGTACTTGTTTTATTGCTTGATAAAGAAAACTCACCACCATTTGAAATAGAGCACAATGGGAAACCCAGGTATTTAGGTGGGTGACCAGGACTAGTATGCTAGATGACACGGCATGGGTTTGTCCCGGTTCTTCTAGAAGGAATGACGCAACAACACTAACTAAACATATGAATTCTGAGGGTCGTGGTCTTTTAAGCAATGTTTTTTGAGGGTCGTGGTCTTCTATGCCACGTTTTCTGAGGGTCGTGGTCTTCTAAGCCACGTTTCACCGAGGTACGAGGTCTCTAGGTTCCCACTTGTTCTAGATACCTATAGGGTTTATCCATGGTGCTCATTTGTGACATGGTGTGATGCAACTTTCCTTTCAGTTGTTTCATACTTGATGTCTTTTTGTGAAAACCATATTTTAAGCCAAACTGGTTTCTTTTCATTTGAAACATTAATGCATGCTTGAAACCTATTTGGAAAATACAGTGGGTGTGAAATACTTTACTTGAGAATTCAAACTCGTTACTTAAATTTGAATAGAAGGAAAACACTATTTTATTATATCATATTTTTCAAACTAGAATGATTGGATTTCTTACTAAAGGCAGGGGCATAGGACGTGGTTAGTTTTTTTGGAATTCCTACTAATCATCTCGGTGCTCACGCCTACTTTACTTTTCAGTTGCAGGTTTCAATCTTGGATCGATTTTGGGAGCGAGTGTGGTTGACGTACCGTGGTGATCCACGGGGTCACCTGAGGTATGTCACATTGCTTTGCTTATTCCTTTTTCTGCTGCCACGTTGTTCAGATTATTTTCCTATTTTTTTCCCTTGCTCAGTTTATGTTTATTTATCTTTTTCATGGGCCAAACTGTTCCCAACTCGTTTGTTTTGATGCCCGACACTAGTTGCCCGCCCATGGGGATCGGGAACTCTATTCGGGCCATGTCATGGACCGGGTCGGCTGTCAGGTCGGATGACGACCCGACCTGGTTCGTGACAAAATGGTATCAGAGGTGCCTTTGTTATTTGGGTTGTCATGTAGATTTGTGATTAGGTGTGTCAAAACATGAGTGGTAAGTGCAGGAAGAATGTCATGAACCCTTGCCCGTCCCGAGACTTGAGTTTCCGGGGGTAGTCCGGGATTCAAATTTTTTTATTTGGCTTGGTCTTTCTGGATGAGGGATGACCAAGGAAGTGAGTCAGTGTTACGCGGCAGACTTCCATGGAGTAGCGACCCATGTACAGCCCAAGCGCACAGTTCAAGATGCTTCCTGTGGTTGATGCTCACTTGGAGCATGGCCTGCTAAGCCATGTTACCGGGTTGGTATAACCACTTGTCCCTTATTTTAGGATGTTTTAATGTGATTTATGTTTAACCTTCGTTTTTGTTTGTGTGAGTAGATCTGAAAAATGAAAATGGATTTTTTTGAAGGTGTTTCAAAAGGGAATATGGTTGTTGGAGTGGAAAATGGTTTTTGAAATGGAATATGTTTTGGAATCTGGAAATGTATTGCATTAATGAAAAGCGACTTTTTCTTTTAGTTAGAAATTTGTGCTTCATGCTGAATGATCTATTTTGAAAATGAGAAGTGTCTTGAATTAACCGTAGGTATTTATATGAGTGATCACATACATTGAGTCGCCCATGTGGCAGGTGGGGAAATTAGTGATGTGAGTAGATGGGTTCTTGAGCTAGCACATGGATATGTATGTGTGTGACTTCATGGAATACCAATGGTTGATATTGAAGTTGTTTTGTTTTCTGAAAAAAATGGTTTAAAAAAAGGATATTTTAAATGTTTAGAAAAGTGAGTGAGAAATTTTTTAGCATTCTCTTTTCGTGTCAGGTATTATTTTTCTTGAGTTCTTTGTTTTGATGTACTGAATTGTGGTTGGAATAGTGATTTGAGTTTGAGCATTCGTTTGTGATTGAGGTGTGGAATTTTGATTTATGAAGAGTTTTGATTCGGATTTGTGCCCCTTGTTTTTGATTATGCCATCCAGAAAAGTCCCAGAAGGTTCTAGTGAGTCATTTCTAGTTGTTGGTTTTACCCAGACTCATAGTGGAGTGGTGGAATTGAACTCTTTTCGGTTATTTTCCATCTTATGTGGTGATCATGATCTATCGATGGTAGCAGACTGGCTTGGTGAAATCGTTGGTGTTTCCAAGTTATTGGAAACTCCCAAAAATATGAGAGTTCGCATTGGTTTGGGTTCATTTGAAGGTATAACTTTGGATTGGTGGAGGAAATAATCCCAGCGTCTTTGCATGATGGTATGTCTTGGAAGGCGTTTAAGACGACTCCCATCAGATGGTTTATACCCAAGGAAGTGAAGGCGAGGAAAGTGGCAAAACTAGTGGGTGTCGAGTAAGGCCAACGAGCAGTGAAGGCCTACATGGGACATGCCAAGGGGTTGATTCCATTTTCTCCAGAGGTAGCATCGTCGAATCAGTTAAAGTTTATCTTGTGTGGGGTCTTCGTATAGGGTCCCAGGACCACTTCTTTCTGGTGTTTGAGAAGGATCCCCATCCGGTGATGAGAGCGAATCAGAGGAACCTGTCTCAGACATGTATTCTTGTCAATTACATCTCCTATTAGTTGGACCACCGCCTTGTTTGCTTATAGTGTGCTCAGTTTGGGTATAGTAAGCCTCCTTGTCATCATCCTTCGAAGGCATGCCGTCAGTGTGGCCATTTGGGACAATTGGAGCAGTTCCACTAGTGGCATCATCAGCCGGAGACTTGACCTAAGGATGTCATCTCCTGACTGCGGGTCAACAGATGCTTCAAGACATCAGAGCTCCAGCCACAGGTCTCAGAGCGAAGCCTTTCACGAATTCTGGAATCGTTGGGTGTGGGTCACACTGGTCTAACATTTGTCTGCAGTGCTAAAATTCGGACGGTTTAAATTTCTCGGTTCAAGATTCCTCGTCTTTGAAGGTTATGTTTTTCTGTAATAGGTGCAAAGGTCTCTTTTTCTAATTGTGGTCTTTATTCTTTGAATAACCCACTGTGGTTGTAAAAATGCATGGTGAGCTTGTTTTCTTGTAATTCCAGTAGTTGTGCTTTCTCAAATGTGACCCGTTTTGTTTTAGTACTTTCTCATTTTGAAGATGCTCACCTCTTGTGGAAATGATAAGTGATGGTTATGTTTTACATTTGGTAGAATTATTTTGTGGGTTTTCTCATGTGTCAGCGGTTTCTATTTTGGGTTGGAAGTTCTCATTTCGGTCTATACTGGTTGATTTAAGCTGGTCAGTTCTTAAATGGTGGGGAGACCCACCACAAATCTTGTCATGCTTTCTTTGAGGTTTGGTCTGTGCGGCGGTTCCCTCTTGGATCAAGTTAGCAGTTCCAGAGTTAGCTCATGCTAAGAGTCTCAATGTCGGTTGTGCTAGTCAGGTTCTTGTGGTGAGCAAAACCCTCCTCGTTTCTTAATGGTTTTTATTTGGTCAGATTCCCTCAGAGTTGATCGGTTTTGACTGATGGAGTGAAAAGTCACACCGAGTTGTGATTTTGTTGGCCTCATTTAGTTTCGAACTCAAGTTTGTTTACTCATTTGGCTGGGTGACTTTCTGGGGGCAGAACGTTTTTGTGGTGGGGAGAATTGTCACACCCGAACTTTTAAATTAATAATATTTTGTTAGTTTATCATACTTTGAAACTTTCTATCGTGCAGCAGGCCAATCCGGTTTGAATTTTTTTTTCTTTTCGTTGATTAATTAATGCTTTTCCCTTGACAGTTTCCGGTGCATGGGCAAGGCCTGTTCAAAGCCGCGCGGCTTTGCTCGGGTCATTGTGCGGCCTGCCTCATGTACAAGACAAATAAATAAAATGAGTTTTTAATGATCTAGTTTAATAATTATAATAATGGTGATTATCATTATTATTATTATTATGATTAAAAATATTATTATTATCATGGTTATTATAATTATTTTTAATTCGTTAAGAACAATATTATTATACTTATTATTTTAGTTTATAAAAATTCTTATTATGTTCATTATTTGTTAATATTTTAGTTATTTTAATATTCTTTTCCTTTAATTTCTTGTTATTTTCTATTTCACTTATTTCTTTTATTATTATTATTATTTTAGTTTTATATTATTATTATTTGTATTTTTTTTCTTTTTTTTCTTTGTTCTCTTCTGACCCGTCACGATCCCCCCCAATTTTTCCCCCACCTGCGTTTTTTCCTCCCCCTCAACCCGAAGCTCTCCCTCGTGTCGCACACCACCCCCGGAACCCTAGCGCCCTTCCTCTCTTCATTGGCCAGAGCTCCCCTACATCTCCCTCTCCGGCGAAGCCTCGTCCCAGTGCCCCGACGAAGCACCTTTCGCACCACCTGAGCACCTTCGTGCCTACCTGCATCACGCTGCACAGCAGCGCCTCACACCGAACCGCGCTGTATAGACCTTCCCCTTCACATCGAGCCTTCTTGGCATCCTCCCTGTGCGCTGTTGGTCGGTTCCCTACCCTCCCACGTCTGGAAGCCTCCCCTTCATTGTGCTACCCCGCCAGCTGTGATCTTCCCTCCCTGCCTGCACGCCTCCGGAGCACCCAATGCGGGCCAGTCCACCTCCGACGACCAGATCCCTCCTTGATGAGTCCCCTTAGCGCCGCCACACCCTATCCACCTCGAGGTTATCTTTGGTTCGCTTGTGATGCATATTTGATGCGGTTGAAGATCCGCAAAAGATTTGGGAATTTCTTCACCTGAGGTGATTTCATGCCCTAACATTCTTAGATGATTTAATTTGTTTACTCAATTAATGTTTACTTGTCCTATAGTTAAATTGGGTGGTCTGAAATGTGTTCTGGAAATATTTTGGCATGCTTGTGCGATGGAATTGGGTCTTGTTTGAGAATTGGTCATGTATTTCATAGGGTCTTGTTGTTTGAATTCTTGGAAACATTCAATTAATTATTTTAGGTGTGCAATGTATGTTTTGGTAATAGTTTAATTTTTATATGTGTTAAAAATGAATTTTTCTACAAAATAAATGGATGTGTGTCATGTGAATTGTATTGTAGTGTTTCTTGAAAAGAGGTTAAAGCCTTGTTTTGAATGTGTGAAATATTTTCTAAAGCACTTAAGGTGCGAGTGTATTAAAAATGTGGTATGAAGGAAAAATGTATTATTTTGGCATGTTGAAGTTATTGCGCACCATTGAAGTTAAATTATAAATAGTTTTAGTAACGAAAAACATATTTTGGTATGGTTTTGCTTTGGATTCAGTTTTAAAGTGGTGTTTTTATATGAAATCGGGTGAGTTTTTGGTGAAACTTTTATAGTGCTAATTTACAAGTGTTTCATAATTGGTTTTATTGATTTATTCAATTGTGTGTGTGGTGCGAAAGTGGTCTTCAAAAAGATTAAGTCTACGTTTGATTTTTAAAGTGTCTTTTCCTACGTGAAATTGAGTGTGTCTTTGGAGCGAGGTCTTGTTTCGCATCATGGGAATGTTTTATTATGTTTTGATTGATTTATTAAATTATCTTGTAGTGCGTTGGTCGTCACATGTTGAGTTTATGTGGTTGACAACAAACGCCTGCATATATATACATGGTTAGGCATGTATATATACATATCCTCCTTGCGCATGTTCCCTCATGGAACGAGGAATATGTGCCTGGATCAAAGGATATATATATATATATATATGAAAATGTATATGTGTGTAGGTGAAGCGGTCACGGGCTTCCATCGTCAAAAGCTGCGTGTCATGAGGTAGGTCCCCTATGACTAAGCTTTTAATTTGAAATTCATAATTTCTTGATTGTTTTAAAAATATGTTTTACACTATGATATATACACATGATATGGAATCTGATTGCGGTTTCTAGAAACTATTATTACTTGTATTGGAAAATTGAAATGTATTTCAAAGCCGTTGGCCTTAAGTGATTTTTCTTCAAAAATTGATTTCTTAAGTGGTTTTTAATTGTTAATGTGTACTTCCAAAGGTGTTTGGCCTTTTGGAAGGTTGATTGTAAAAGGTGTTCCCTTTATGTAATTAAGCATGTTTGACATCTTATGAATGTTTTATGAAATAGAAAAAAAACCTCTATTGAGGCCCATTAGGCACTTTAAGATTTGGTTTGCAAAAATAGAAAACGTTGTTTGAGTCATTCCACTAAATTTGAAAATAAAATGTGATGCAAGTGTTAATGATCAATTTGTAATATGTGCCTAGTTTAAAGTCCTGTGCGTAATTGTGTGATGTAAAGAGGGGGAATTCACTTAAGTAGGGAGAGCGGTGGTGAGAGGTTGTATGAGTTTTAGATAAAGAAAGTGTAATGTACTTGTTTGATTTCTTGATAAAGAAAACTCACCACTATTTGAAATAGAGCACAATGGGAAACCTGGGTATCTAGGTGGGTGACAAGGACTAGTACGCTAGATGACACATCATGGGTTTGTCCCTGTTCTGCTAGCAGGATTGACACAACAACACTAACTAAACATATGAATTCTGAGGGTCGTGGTCTTCTATGCCACGTTTTCTGAGGGTCGTGGTCTTCTAAGCCACATTTTCGGAGGGTCGTGGACTTCTAAGCCACGTTTCATCGAGGTACGAGGTCTCTAGGTTCCCACTTGTTCTAGCTGCCTATAGGGTTTATCCATGGTTCTCATTTGTGACATGTTGTGATATAACTTTCTTTTCTGTTTTTCATACTTGATGTCTTGTTGTGAAAACCATATTTTAATCCAAACTGGTTTCTTTTCATTTGAAACATTAATGCATGCTTGAAACCTATTTGGAAAATACAGTGGGTGTGAAATTCTTTACATGATAATGAAAACTCCTTAATTAAATTTGAAAAGAAGGAAAAAACTATTTTATTATATCATATTTTTCAAACTGGCATGATTGGATTTATTACTAAAGGCAGGGGCGTAGGATGTGGTTACTTTTTCGGCATTCCTACTGAGCATATCGATGCTCACACTTACTTTACTTTTCAGTTGCAGGTTTCAATCTTGGATCTCTTTTGGGAGCGAGTGTGGTTGATATACCGTGGTGATCCACGGGGTCACCTGAGGTATGTCACATTGCTTTGCTTATTCCTTTTTTTGCTGCCATGTTGTTCAAATTATTTTCCTCTTTTTTTCCTTGCTCAATTTATGTTTATTTATCTTTTTCATGGGCCAAACCATTCCCAACTGGTTTGTTTTGATGCCCGGCACTAGTTTCCAGCCCGTGGGGATCAGGAATACCCTTCGGGACATGTCGCGGACCGGGTTAGGTGTCGGGTCGGATGATGACCCGACCTAGTTCATGACATTCCATGTAATATTCAATAGAAAATTAGTTGATTTATGTGATAAAATGTACCTTATGAATATTCATACCATTTGTAATGAGAATCATTCATTAGTTAAGAAAAACACAACATCAAGGCATTCCACACACCAAGTCCACAGGTAAAATTTTACCAAATAAAAAAATGGTCCATCATTATTCTGTAAATGGCCAATGGGTTCCACAACCATCCAAGGAAGAATTAAGCTATAGGAACAAACCTTTTTTCAGTACAAATCAACAAAACAACTTCTCCAAGGTTGGTAGCCAATGTGGTTGATAACACCTAGTGAGAAGCTTTTTTAGTGGTATATGATGATGGATAATCACCCTTAAACATTGAGATTCCTTTATCTTTATGAAGATATCATAGTCAAATGAGTTTTTATTAATTGAGAAAACCCAATGTAACACTATATGTATCCTTTTCCATTCATTCGGAAAATAATAATAGTTTGGAACCATTATCCTTTGGATGTATTTAACAATTTCTTTACCATAGAAAATTAATATTGATCTATTATTCTTTCACATTTGAGTGTTTTTGATCACCAAGAAACTATGTTTCCCTAAAAAAGTTGTATCAGAGGGTTTGTGTACGAAATAATGAAGCAACACAATCATTTTCCAGATAACAGAATATTGAACATGGTTATTTTTTGGTCATAACTATGAAGAGAACGACATGATGATTCCAATAGTGCAAGAGGCATAAAATGGAGGTGAGATAAAGAGAATAAACAAGGTCAAATTTTGGTAGAACCCAGAGTGCAACAGTACCCCCATGCTGGATAACACAACCCTATTCAAGCTGGTGGTGACATTCTGGGGAATTTTTCGGCCACTGTTCTAGCATGCCACAATAGTACCACGTCAGCGGTTAAATCCAGACCGTTGAATTTATATTTTTTATTACTCAGAAAATATAAATCTTTTTTTAGAAATTTGGGGGCCGATTCTAGGTACTTCGACCATTTTGGACACATTTGTATAGTCATTTTTTCAAAAAATTTACTCAATGTATGAGAATAAATTTAATAGGATTAATAATATTGTGTTTAATTATACCATCTGTAAAATTAAAACGAAGGACCTTTTTATATAAAATATTTATTGAAGCCTATAATGGCAACCAATAATCCCATTTTAGTTCAAGTGGAGGAATCATTAACAAGTGGTAAACCCGATGAGAAGTCGTCAGCTGATTTTGCTAGTTAATGCAGAGTGGGTCATACTCAATAGGATGTGAACTACCCAAATTAGATAGTGGATCAACAAGAGCATCATCAAAAGTATTTCCAAAGAACATTATGCCTCTGTTCATTGGAGAATATCAGAACTAATGTATGTGATGATAGCCACAAAGAATAATGAAAATATGATACGTCATCTTTCCAACATGAAAAACAAAGATGGTATGAAGGTATCAGAGTACACGAGTGAGTTCCAAGGTATTTTTCATCAGTGGAATTCCATAAAAATGATGATTGATAGGTATTTGACAGCTATGTGGATGTTTTGTACTATTCAATAGACATGAGAAAAACTTGTTGTGTCATTTAGAAATTAAACTATAGATATAACTTCAAAGTAGATATGTTGAAAGATATAATGTTTAATAAAGATACTAGAAGAAAAGACAAGGGGTATACACCTGAATTGGAGCATCTTGTCACCAAAAGTCAAGGGAAGCAGAAAAGTTTGGGATGAAGTAGACGAAGTGAACCCCCTGAACAAATTCTTCAAAATAAGATGCGGTCAAAATTTTGATCCATATATGACATGACGTGCCACCATTTTCTCAAGCCCGAAATCATTATCTGCGACTGAAAAAAGATGAAATTAGATCAGATGAATTTGAAATCTGAGACCCAAAATAATGTTGCTGAAATTTATAATAAAGAAATGTTTATTGTTTAGGAAGACAATCAGGTTAGTCTTGGCAGCCAATACTCGACATGTGTGATATATTTTGACGCTTCCTACCATGTCACTACTAGAAGTGAATTCTTGTCATCTAACTGTTCGAAAAACATCAAACATATGAACATGGGAATTGATGGTGCATCCAAAATTACTAGTATTGGTAATATTTTAATAGAAACTAATTTTAGAAATATGTTATTATTAAATTATGTGAGGTATGTTATAGATATTCACCTCAATATGATATGTACTATAATACATGGTGATGGGGGATATCTATGTTCCATAGGTGATGGGAAATGGATGCTTACCAAAGGTAATTTGGAATTTTTTAATGGAAATAAATATACTTATAATTATCTCATAGATGTTTTAATGTGTGGAGGAGAAGTCAATGCAGCCACGAAATATGTTCCTATAGAACTTTGGAATAGGTGGTTGGGCCACTTGAGTGAGAGATGAATCAGAATGATCCCTCTGAAAGGGAATATTCTTATGAATAAATTGTAAAAATCTAGATACTTGTGTTAATTTCATCATGGGAAAAATCAAAGAGTATCATTTCATGGTTATATACCATCTATAAAAATATATTTTTGATTTTATGCATACTAATGTTTTCATGATAATTACTAAATTGATATCTGATGTTATTTTTCTTCTTCACGTTCATATAAGTTCATTCTATATTATTTTGGTCCTTTTCTTTGAAAACTACTGATCAATTGCATGATGTTTTTAAGAAGTTTAATGTCATAACAGAAAGAGAAATATGATGCCAATTAATGTGTGTGTGAGAAGACAATGGAGGATAGTATCATGGTGCATTCAAGGAGTACTATATGATTTTCAAAAAAAGGATGGAAGAATATGTACTGAAGATTCCTAAGCATAACGGTCATGTTGAGAGGATGAACATAACAATTTTCAGGAGAGTAAAATTCATTCTCTCACATTCAATATTTCAAAACACCGTATGGGGTGGAAATGATGACTACAATTGATATTATAATTGATTCTCCATCAATTTCACAGAACTGGGACTTTATAAAACCGTTCCAAGTAGGTAAAGATGATTCTTACATACACATGACTGTATTTGGCTATGTGGAATTTGATCACATCAAAAAAGAGTAGCTGGTAACGGTAGATTGAAAAGGAAATAAGTGCATGTTTTTGGGATATGCACATGAGAAAGATGGATACTGAATTTGAGATCTTATTTGCAGGATAATCATTAGATGTTGAGATGTGGGGTTTCTTGAGGATCAAATGATTAAATATTTTGAGAATACAGAAAATACAATGAAGTCACAGTCTGGGGAAATTGCATTTAGTCTAGAACCAGTATAACCACCATTTGTAACATCTGTCATGAGAGAAATATTAGACACTAATGATACTTCACTTTCAGGTAATATGTATTCATATAATGATTTGTATCTATCTTATTATATTCTAGTGTAGATTCCCCCCGATTCGTAGTTGAAGAGATCCTGAAGAGAACAAAAACTGATTCATAGAGACTCACCACATGAGTATTTGATTCTCACTGATGGGGGAGAGCCAGAAAGATATGATAATGAAGTCAATACTCATCTGAAGATGGAAAGGAAGAAGGCTATGCAAGAGGAGATGAAATCCATACTCAATAACAATACATTTGATATGGTAGAGCTTCCACATGGATATAAGGAACTCAAGAATAAGTGGGTGTACAAAATTAAAGGAGTGGATGGCATCTCACATGCACGATATAGCTCCAGAATGGTTGTGAATGTATTTCGTTAGAATAATGGAATTAACATTGATGATTTTTTTTCTCCAGTGGTTAAAATGTCTTGTATTATAATTTTTCATGGATTGGTGGATATTTCGAAACTGTAGGTTCGACAATTCAATGTAATGAAAAAATTCTAACATTTTGATCATGATGTTGAGATTTACATAAAAAACTAGAAGGATTTTAGGTGAAGGAAGTGAAAACCTGGTATTCAAGATTAATAATAAATTGTATGGTTTGAAGAAAGCACCAGGGAAATGGTACAGAAAATTCAACTCATTTATAGAAACAAAATGATAGTAAGAGAAAGAATTCGGATCAATATGTTTTCATCAAACAGTTTTCTAAGGGTGATTTCATTATCTAATTGCTTTATGTTGATGACATGTTGATTATTGGCAGTGATATCACCAATATTGATAAGGTGAAAAAGGTGACAAACAAGAATTTTTAAATAAAATAGCTAAGAGACACTACTCCTCTTCATGGTATGATGATTACTCGTGATATCATGAAAAACAAGATTTGTATATAATAAGAGTAATACATTGAGAATGTTGTTGAAAGATTCATCATGATCAAGGAGAAACTAGTCAGCACACTACTTGTCAAACATTTTAGACACACGAAAGGTTAGAATCCATCAAATGGAGTGGAAAAACTTTAAATGAAAAACATGCATATCAGTATACAGTTAGAAGTCTTGTTTGTGACATTGTTTGCACTAGACCAGATACTGCTAATAGTATTTTCATTGTGATCAGGTTTTTATCAATTTTATGAAAGGATCATTGGATAGCAATCAAATGGATATTGAGGTATCTCCGAGGAACATCATGTAAATGTTTATGTTTTAGATGTGATGAACCTTTTTAAAATATATTCAAAGAGGCATATAAGGATGGAGATGTAGACACATGGAAATCCCGAATTGTTACCTGATATCATTTTATGGGGGATCATTCTCATGAAAATCATGAGTTAGGAAGTGTCTTTCCTTATCCACCACAGAAGTAGAATATATCGTAGTTACTAAAGGCTGTAAGGAGATGATGTGGATGAATATGTTTTTGAAGAGCATGGCCAGAGTCAGGACAATAATATTCTCTACTATGATAGTCTGATCACTATTCATCTTTGAAAGAACCCAACTTTTCATTCCAGGGTAAAAGACATCAATGTATGATATCAAAATATTCGAAGTTTGTTGGAAGAATCATTTTTTATTTTAGAAAAAATCCACACCAATAATAATGGGGTGAACATGATGATGAAGGTTCTACCGAATGAGAATATGGACGCATAGTAAGGATACTGCAGGTCCATCATCTACCCCGAACTAGTCAGGAGGGAGATACTTCTGGGGGCCAATCCAAATCAAAGGAGAATTGAGTGAGAGGAAAAGAATATTTTGTGGGTAACAACTCCACAATGTAACATCTCGTTGGTCAATAACCAACATTGTGGATAGAAGTAGATGGAAATATTTTATAATGGTAGCATATGTTGGATAACAACCCTTTAAGATTGAGTTTCCTTTAACTTTATGATTGGAACATAGCCCCATTAATTTTTATTGATTTAGAAAATCCACTATAACACTTTGTGTATCCTCCGATGTTCATCCATAGAAGAATAATAATTTAGCCCCTCTTTGGACGTAGGAAACAGTTATCGAACCAGGGAAATATTTCTATTGATCCATGGTTCATTCTGTTTTGTTTGTTTCCAATCTCAACGAACCTCCACTACCCCCAAAATGTTCGACCATTATCCACTACCATAAACCCAAATACAAAATTGTGGTTAACATGGATCACAATTTGGGGTTACGAACCTCAATCATAAAGAAGCAACAAATAAAACACAATAAATATAATTATGGTTTGTATAGGTCATATACATAACATTGAAGAGTTGAAATTAATAATGAATGGGGAATAGGAAGAAAGTAAAGGATACATAATTATAACAGCTGGATTCCACACTAAAGTAGATATCACCAGAATCCCTGGTAGGAGAAGGAGGGAAGCATACCCCTAGGGTTCCTCTAGGATGGGGTGTACGAAAAAAAACTAGAAGGGGTTGGTCATAGGTGGTGGACACTGATAGGCATTAATAGTATATTCTACAAGGGGAGGACATTGTGGTGGATCCATGGTTGGAACCGAGGATCATGCAATGGAGAATGATGGTGGAATGGCTTCATCGGGAAGACTAGGTCTAACCATTGGCGTCATGGTAGGGTGATGAGGGAGAGCCGTCACTAGGCAGAAATAGTAGGTGGGACGTGTGGGAGAGATTATACATTAGAGGGCAAGGCAACTGCTTCAGGAAAAAGTTATGGTTGAATATGGACGTCCTAATTACGGTTAGACATGATCTGGATGAAAAGCAGAAGCTAGAACAACAAACATGTACGTCGGGGGGGGGGGGACAACATGACTCAGTAAAATTGGCTTCATTATAAGTGTAATTTTGAAAAATTATCATGGAGTATAAAAAAATCTATATAATGAAAATGTTTAATATTTATATATATTCTGAATAAAAAGTTATATTATATTCATATAATGAAATTGTATATAAGTGACTCTTTTTTTTAAATTTAATATTCCAACAAATATAATCATTTATCATCAATTATATATATATATATATTATCAAATAGAATGTATCAATTATGAAATTATTATATGATTTCATTAAAATATAATTAATATATAACATTTATTGAAATAATATATATATATATATATATTCTACTTTGGTGAAATATTTTATGTTTTTGGATAATTTATTCAAATAAAATTTTATAATGGAAAAACATCTGTTGGTGACAACAATTAATAGCAATAAAATCATTTTGTTTAAAAACATGTTTGTATTTACCTGATAAATCAATAGATTAATTTGTTAGTAAATGATTTTTTGGTTATAATCAATCAATTAAAATATCAATTAGTAAAAAAAAGTGTTGGTACCTACCATATATACCAACGAAATTTTATATATGTAGGAATTGCTCATTTTAACCAACTAATATATTATCTATCATTCAATTTCTGTTGGTATACGCATTTATCTTATAGTGAGAATAAAGGAAAGGGGACAATATTTGATGTCTAGTAGAGTATGTTGGAGCTGGTGGATTATCCTAAGAGAATATAAAGGACTTTACTTCTTTAATTTATTTTTTTCTTGATTTATAATTTGTGTTTCGCATGAAACAGTAGGGTTCCTATTTATTGACATATATGACTGATAGTCTATCAACTTAGTTTCCGCATGTTTACTCTAAATAATATATTTTTTTAACATTTATTCAATTATTATTTTTCATGGGGATGATACTATGGTTATGGTAAAAAAACATTGTGATATAGAACCCAATTTCTTAATCATAATGCTCTTTAATATGTTGACATGTGATGAAGCAATGTGACTCTCCTCCTTGATCCTAATTTTTTCCATTAGGGTGTTACATATTTGACTTTTTATAAGTTACTCAAATGAAAAAATTAAAATCGATGAAGTCTATTTTTCTTTTATAATAGTTATTAAAATTGTGATATGAAGATAGTCTCCCATAGTATATCATCATCAAAGGTAAATTTTTATATAAAATAGATAAGAGTTCCAACATACAAGGATGAAACAAAACCATAAGACCTAAGGCGGTCTAATGTAAAGGAGGCCAAGAGAGTCACCTCTAATAAAGTTCACCCCATCCGGTTTCACAAGGAGACAACTGGGAAAAAAGTGACATTAATACTCTGGTCCGCCAAAGCCAATGATGCAATGTGGTCAGCCACCATATTTCCTTCCCACCAAGTATGGGTTACCTCAATATTATTATCAAGGAGACATTTGCATCACCTAATGTCATATAAAAATGACCATGGAGTGATACCTTTGTCTTGCATGGAATCACAGATGATCATGGAATCCATCTCAATCTAAGAAAGTGCCATGTTATCCTTCTCACCTTATGGCAGGCCTATAAGAAATGCTTTATCTTCTACCTGAAGTGACTTTCCCGAGCCATAATATGTAGAGAATTTTATAAGGACATTGCCTATGTAATCCCGAACAACTCTTCCCCCACATATGATCTCTTCATTACACAATATTTCAACATTAAGCTTGATGCCGGAAGCTGGTGGGTGCCACCGCACCCACTGTACATCCACACCTCCATTGCTATGAGTATTTGGTAAAGAAATTCCATGCAAACACCACAAAGAATGCGACTCATGCCAGTTGCTAATACCACTGACCACATCCATGAGCAGATATTTAATTCTAACAATAATAGCTCTTCTAGGGGTGGTAATTCCTTCATACCTAGCCATGTTTTTGACCTTCCAAATACAACAGCAAACTACATTCAGAATAATTTCTCGAGTCGTCCTTTCCACTGCTGTGATGAAAGTGCCGTAAAACCACTGCTCCAGATAGTTTCCCTCCTAAATATTCAGAAAATTCATCACCTGAACCATCCAAAGGAAACCCTATACTACCTGGGCCCAGTCACTATCAAAAAATAAATGGTTCATATCCTCCTCCGGATGACACTTGAAATAGCAGCATTTGGAGGCAATTTTAACACCCAGATGCTTGATTTTTTTCATCTTTCACGAGTGTGAGGTTCCTTATTCTCCAGGTTAAGAAATTATACATAGTTGGAATTCTGTTTCTTTAAACAACATTCTTCCATATATCAGTTTTCTCCTATTAGATAGCAGTTCTGCGAAAATCCCTCAGGGTGAAGAGCCCCGAATCCAATTGAGTGAACACACAACAATATGGATCTATGATGGTGCTAATGAGATAAAAAATTATTTGATGTCATTCATCTAAAACTGCATGAAGAAAGGTTGGATGCATGTTGGATTCCATGAATGTTATCTAGGTGTCAGGACATCCTAGGAATCCAATCATGGATCTTACACAGTTGTGATGCCAAAAGAGATTATTTCCCTCCCCCACAACCCACCGAGAGTGATGTCGATGATCCGACACCAGAGGTAATATCATGGACCATAAAGGGGAACCATGGGCTCTCTCATTGTCATTATTCTCTTTGCCGATTGTATACATAACCTTACCTCACAAAGTGAATTCTCCAAAAACATCCCAACAATGTTTCTCTTGCATGAATTGTGGTGTATCAGATAGGTTCCTAACATTGATACCTCCTTCAATGACCGGTCTCTCCATCCTTTTCCTTGAAATCCATTGGTTCTTGCCTTCAGTTAAATCATCCCATATAAAATTTTCCAGGATTTTATCAATGGACTTGATGACCCCCTTCATCACATTAATTGATGAATGATCGTGGATATGGATTCCTGAAAGGACACTATTAATCAATGTTATGCGTCCCCTGAATTAAAGGATACAATTTTTCCAGTTGAGCACCCGACTCACAAACTTGTTGAAAATCCGATCAAAGTCCTTAATGAAAGTTCTCCCTAGAAAAACTAGAATTCCTATATACTCCATGGGATGAGATCCATTCTGCTTGTTTAGCTCGCTGTATAAGAGGGAAATCTGACTTGACCCATTTTTGTTGGATATGTACACAGTGCCCTTTGTTTTGTTGATCACCTAACCACTCTAGAAGTAGTATTCATCGAGGACATTGCTTATAATACGTATTGTTCATCTATTATAATTAATGAAAATCAGGGAATCATCTGTAAACATTATATGGGAGATAGTGGTTAGATTCATTTTCTTGCAAAATAGAAGGATTTCCCCATAGAGTACCTTTCTGTTGATGAAACGACTTAGTGTGTCCTTCATGATAATGAAAATTTTTGGGGAAAGGGGGTCACCTTTCCTAAGCCCCCGAGTAGCCTTGATGATGCCATGGGACTTACACATAAAATATCCATCTAACCATGGAGAATCACACGTCTAAACCGAATATTAGTAGCCTAGACTGACAAGACCATGATAGAGAGTACCATGTTGATAAAACCCCATTCAATTCTATCATAAGCCTTTTACATGTCTAATTTTATAGCCATGTTTGGAACATACGTCTTGAGGTTGATATCTCTAATAATCTCATGTGCCAAAGCAATATCAGATTGAATCGACCGACCTTTCAAAAAACCATGTTTCTCAAGAGATAGTCACCGTGGAGTATGATTGGATATCCCCGAATTTATAATGGTGGAAATAATCTTATTAGAAAAGTTGAACATACCCACTGGCCTATAATGGGAAATGGAGGACAGATCTTTGATCATAGGAAAATGAATCAGCATAGTGGCACTAGCGATCCCGGGCAGTGTGCTGCCACGGATGAAGTCCTGGATGGCCGTGACTATATCCGCCTTCACCACCTCCCATGATATCCTATAAAAAGAACCAGTAAAACCGTCGGGGCCTAGGTCATTGTCTGGGTTGAGGTTTGACATAGCTTCGAACACCTCTTCTTCATCAGGAATGGCCTCAGAGTATGTGTTATCATCACTAGATACCTATCATGGAATCACATCGAATAACTTCAATGATCCAGTGGGATAACCATTTCACATGGCCTAGCTAGGACCCGCATGTAAATTCTGAAAGAATGACATAGTGTGGAATCTGACCACATCCCTCTCATTTGAGTAAGATCCATCCTCCAACCAGGTATTGGGCCTAACCTTCCGACTTCTCTCCTTTAATCAGGCATAAAAAATGTTGTGTTCTTGTCAGATTCTTGAATCCATTTCACCCTGGATCGTTCCCTTGAGACACGTTCTTGTTTAATAATATGTTCTGCATGTAATTATTTCTTGTTAGACAACTCTTCAAAAATTGCCTAATCCCAAACATCCTCTAAACTACCCTCCAGCCTTTCCACTTCCTGTTTGAGTAAGTTCAATCCCCTGTCACATGTTGGAATCCCTTTTTCCCATGAATGAAGTTTGAGTTTGAGTCGCCTTAATTTTTTGTGAATAGAAACACAGGAATGACCCTGAGCTGGCTCATTCTAGACGTCACACATGATTTGATGGAATCCATGAATACTGGCCCAGTAATCTAGAAACCTGAAAAAGTCACTCCTCTCCTTCCTGATGTTCAATGAAACTAACAAGGGAGAATGATCAGACACCCCACATACTAGATGGTCGACCATAGCCTCAAAGTACTTGGAATTGGAATGTGAATTTACCAAGCACCGATCTAGATGACTCCAACATCACCTACTGCCTTTTTGATTGTTACACCATATGATACGGTCCCCAAAATATCCCAAGTACATAAGTCCCTTACCATCCATTAAATGGGAGAAGTCGAGGCTAGCGCCATGATGAAAGGCTCCCCTGCAACGCTTCTCCTCCAGATCCGAAATGATGTTTAAATCCCCACAAAAAAGCCATGGAGAGTCCGCCAGATCAAACATGCCAAGCTCCTGCCACAGAACCTGTCTCCATTGCACATCATAGCCCCCATAGACAAAAAATAGAAGAAATAATCATCACTACTGGAGGCCCTCACTGTGATAAATTGATCTCCGAATTCTAAAATATCCACACTAGTCTCATTTCCCTTGAAAATCCAGATGTGATGATTAATGGGTTCTCCATGCATGGTTGCATGCATGAAAATTTTGTGCATTAAATCATTGATATTTATAGAGCTCGGTTTGTGCTCTGAAATAGTGGTGATGCCAATCATGTGTTTCTTAATCTCTGTTTCTAGGATGTCGGTTTTAACCCGGGACCCAAGGGATCATGCATTCCAGGTTATAATGGGTATCATTGAAAGAGGGGAAGCATGTCAGTGGCCCTAGCCAATTTGGCCTTCGTGCTGCGAGAAGGTGAACCATCTTTCACAATTTTGCTCTGGGCCCTCTTTCATACTCCCACTCTTGTTGGAGAAAATGTGCCACCTGAAGGGGTCGAAAGCAAGGGCATCCTACTATACATGGCTTTTCTCTTACTTTTAGGGGTTGGGATGACACTCGCTAGTTGGATGTCAGAGGATTCTGGAAGAAAAATGCCACTGACAGCCTTAGAAACACTATCAGGTTGTGTTGATGGAAGCCCTGGGGAGCATTAGTATACCGGTCTGTCTCTGAGGAAGACTGACTAGGAGGAGGAATGACGGTCAGAAAACCATAGACTTGTACCTCTCCTTTACCCCCTTCTATAGATTAGATGCATGGTGAACATGATGCCCACAAAATCCAAGTCCTCATACTCGATCATTCAGAAAACATTCTCTAGATTCCATACATCCACCAAACATCAGAATGAAACTGAAAAGTATTAGGGGATAGAATTACTGGAGCAACCCAATAAGAAAAGATCGAAACTGTGTGAAGCGTTGCTAATGCCAAGTCTGCTTGACTCACCACACAACCTTTTCCAGGCCCATCTTTAAGAGAAGAAACTGGAACGGGCCATACCTGGTTATCCTCTTGCCACATCTGTAGTGATTTATGCAGATCTGAATAGTGTGCCCCTGAAGAGAACAGAAGGAGCATAACCATGGAACGACCGGGTAAACAATGTCCTGACTCCATTCCAGTGAACAATGCACCTTTAATTTGATAAGTTCCAGTGGTGGAAAGGCTAGATCGTACTCCACATAGATACGAGCATCATAGGAGACCACCCCATTTTTTGATTTTTCATTCTCACAAAGAATTCTTCCAATAGAATCCCCGATGGATCTAAGAAGAGTATCATTAAAAAAAGGAGTAGGTAAATTTGGTAAGGAAATCCAAACAGCAGCACGGGTGCACTCCCACCGATTGTGGGCCGCGAGAGACCATCTGGCAAGACTGAAGTGCCATCTGCCCAAGAACCATGGGGCTCTACACCACGACTGGATAATGTCATGCTCTGAAGAGAATGTCAAGAAAAAAGAGTTCCTGTGAAGAGGGGATATTTTCACAGAAGTCGTGAGACCCCAAGATTCCATGAATCGCATAAAAAAAAATAAGATGCATGTATGAACCAAAATGCACTACTAGGGTCCATTTGCAACATTCAACGACCTCCTTGTAGGTCTCCGGGGGAAACTCCACCGACATATAATTACCTTCTCTGGAATCTTTTGAAGAGAACGGTCTGACCTCGAGACCTGTCGCCCGTCATTCCGAAGGGGAGGGTGTACAGAGCACCTCCATGAAGGAAGATACCACTTTATCTCCGCGTAGAGTAGAACCACCGATACTCTGATTCAAATACGGATCCGAAAATGCTTTGGAGTTACCGTCCGGAAGGGCGCCAGACAAAAAAATTTGAAAACCACCTGGTGTGTGGGGCGAGTTCTCTAGAACCAAAAAATGGGAAGCCATATTATCCCATAGTATATATATATATATATATTGTTTTCATGAGATATTAAATGATTTCAAAATGAAGAAAATGTATTTTTTTATTTTAATGCGAGGTTTATAATTTTCCAACAGTGAATGTTCATTATGGGTTAATTTTCGTATTCGTAAAAAAATCTATCTAGAAGTAGGGTTTTACTATAATTCTTACATACAAAATGATTAATAATTATTTGGGGTTTGATTTTGATTTCATGAGTATGTAGATTAAAATTTTATATATGATTTTATCATATACAAATGAATTCATTCTTATTTTTTTTTATGTATTTTAAATCGATTATCTGGCTCCCATTTTCTGTATACACCGCAACGAGGTTAGTTGTTCTCATCACTTGTTATCATTTGTTTCTCCATTTTCTAAAAAAGTATGTAGATTATAGTAAATTCATTGGTTGAATTTTGAATATGAATAAAAAATATATTAGTTAAATATAATAGTAAACAGGAAAGCCTATTTTTTAGACTAAATGAACACTATGATGGAATAACCACTTTTTATGTCATGATTTTTCAAATTCTCTAACATTTGGACAAACAAGACCACATAACTAAAGTGAAGTTCCAACCCATTTATAACTAAAGTAATTATGGTGTTTTTTATGAAATATATCACTATTCAAAAATTCATAACTATCCCTAGAGTGTTTTTAGTTGGTAAGAGTCCATATAGATACATATAAATGATGTGGTTGAGCGTTAGGGTATATTTAATGAGTATCCAAATAATGTGGAAAAAATTAATTTGGTTGTGTAACAGAAATAGTAATTCATATTATATAACATAAGAATGGCTGACTCGTGTGAAAAGGGATAAGTCACCTATTATCAAATTAAATAAAGTTAATATTGGGGAATATACTATAGTAATTTTCTAAAAATTTGTAGTGGAAACCTTGGTGTTATAAATGACAAATAGTTGACTATACCGATGAATAAAATTGATCTAAATATTGAGGTTATTCGAAGGTCGTATGATATTGATATCCCTTATGTTATGTGATGAATATTGTTCGATTTTTTTCATTCTTGTGTGGCATTTATTTATGTTGAGATTTACAGATTTTTATGATTTTTTAGTCTATCAATTTATTTTTTGTTTCGCTAAATTGAGACTTCAAGTAGTAATGTCATTCATTAGTGGTAAATGATTAAAAACCATATAAAATCCTTATCATTCATAAATATTAAATATTAATTTCAAGCGGATATATTTAATTTGATATTATATGATTTCTATTGTGTATACATAATGGATGAAGCCATGTAATATCTGAAGCTAAAATTCATGATTAAAAGATTTTCTGAATGTATAGAGAGATACATAAAATAAATATTTCAAAAAAATGTTTCCTATAATTATGATTTTTTAATACCTTGATAAAATTAATTTCATATCAATGATATTATGTTTTATTTCATTTTTCATGATATAAGAGTTATTATTAAACCATATTTATATGATGAGTAATTTAATGTGTTATAAAAATTAATTTTATAAAAACATTATTTATGATTTTACAATGCATAATGATTATTATTTAACATAATGATATTGTGTGATAAAATATTAACCATATTAAATTTAGTGGTGAGGGGACCGAAAAATAACATACATAAATACCACATCATATTAAATTAATATTCATAAAATTTTATTACGATACACAAAAAAACCATAAAGGTTTGGTGTCTTTGGAAACATAGAATAAAAAATTGTTACATAATCGATCGATATATTATCACATTATGTTCTTCATAACTACAACCCCTCTTGTACAGATCATAATTATAATCATTCTTTGAATGATAATGAAATGGTATAAATTAAAGGGTGAGATCATATTCGGAATAAAGATAACAGAGGTAAGTGTAAATGAATGAACATTTTTCATCATAAAATGATAATATGGGTTTTAGAACAAGGGTATCAAATTTTAAAATAATACCCAATTATTTATAGATCACAATAATGAGCCATGATATAATCGTTGGATGTTCATAAGACAAGGATCATAAATGAAACAAATAACATGATCCATGAGAGATTAATAATTTTATAAAATCATGTTATAAAAAGTGGCACACATTATTGCATGATCATAATCACAGAACTCTTATGTAATTGTTACCTAAATATATTCACTAGATGTTATTAATGGCATAAAAATCTCTGTACCTTCCTTGGAAATGGGATAAACTTATCGTTAAAGTATTTGGGATAGGGATTACCGCACATATACGTCTTATTAGGATTGGGATAGCCGATCATGTAGCTTTTATATTTTTAAAACACTAATATTTAAACATTTAATAGGGGGGTTATAAAATAAGCACACATATTATAATCATAATCCATTCATTTTTATGCCACAAAGTCATGAAATCATTTATCATTTTTTATATAAAAACCATTGGAAAATAATATCTATTTAATTAATAATTATTAATGTATGTTCCCATAATATTATTGATATGAATCAAGCTCTTTAACATGTACTCATTTTAATTTTTTTGTAACTTTTTTTTGGTTTTATCATCTGTGAATTTGGGTGAACGTTATAGAAAATTTAAAGGATGAAGGGTATTTCTTGATTGGTGCATGATTTTTCCAAACTATGCTACCTAGCCTATATAATCATGAAAAATCTCACAAAGAGGGATTTCAGGGATGGTACATAGTTTTTGAAAACATTTTCCCTCTTAAGATAAACAATTCTCCACCTTTGAAGATGTAAATGGTTCAACAACATGGTTTCAAAAACTATGGACCCCTCACATGAAATTTTCCCAGCTATTTAACGACACCGAATGTTCCTTAAAAAACACATGAAATCCTATTATTAATACCTAATCACCCTTATTTAATAATAAACTAATTCCTATAAATTTTATAGGTTACAAGATAGATTCAAATCCCTTCCAACATTCATTCATGGGGATTCAATGCTCAGAATGGATCTGCACCACCATGGGTAGGTAATCCCTTGTCAATTAGATATCTCTCACTAGATCCAATTTCCAAATAAAATGGTGATCATATATACATAGTTTGAAATATTTATTATCCTAATTTATGATTTCTACATTTGGAATAGTTTAATATTTTATCTAGGTTTTAGATATAGATCATGTTTCCATTTTGGGTTTGACTTATCTTTTTTCAAATTGGGGATTTATGTTAGGAAATTGCTCATCATTGAATTGAGTTAGGGGGACTATTATTTAAATCCCAATGTCTTGTTTCATTCACATGTATGTAACAGTAGAATTTATATAAATGTTTATAAATATAATTTCTTTAATGGAATTAATTAATATTTATAATTATATAATTAATAGATTATCACATTGATTAGATTAATTAATTATTGAATTAATTAATAATATACTGATACTCTAGAATTGATTTAGTTAAATGATTTTTGAAATAAATAATGAGATATTGACTTTGTTAAATCATTTTGATTAATTAATTATGGATTTAATAAATGATATATTGATATTGTGAAAATGATTTAGTTAATGGATTGATTAATTAATTAATGAGATATTGATATTTTGAAATTCATCTGATTAATTTATTATTGAATTTGTTAATGAGATGTTGAGATTGTGAAATTTCTTTTTGAAATTATTTATTGAATTAATAAATAATATTTCAAGATATTGAATTTATTTGAATATGTAATTGTCTAATTAATCATTGGGTTATTGAGATTGTTGAATTATATTAACTAACTATTGAATCAATTAATTGGAATTATTGTTTCATCTAATTGATTTAAATATATTAACTAATTGTTGAATTAATTAATTAATTTTGGATCATGAAATCCAACAAGCATTTTATAGTCACTTTTATTTTTATGATGTAATATATGTGTGATTATCATATTCATGTGTGGGACATAGCCTTCTACTTCCAAAGTCAATTGTGTTAAATTTAGTAATAATATTGTGTGGGATATGGACTATAACTTCCAAATCCCATTGTGCATAATTATATGATAAACATGTTTGGGACTTTGTTATTTACTTCTAATTCCCATAGTTATATTTTGATTAATAGAAGGGCGTTGGAGATGATTTTTACCTAAAAAATCCCATGGAATTCTTGGCATTGTAATCATGGACCAAAATGTAAGTATTGTAAAATGTTTCCAATTATCCTTAGTATAAATCAAATTAAATGGATAATGAAAGAACATTTTTTATAGTGAATTGGGTGCTATTTATGTGATACGTTTTAAATTTGGAACATGCGTCATTAGGTGTTTATTTTTTGGTTATCCACATGAACCTAGGGATTATGCTTTTTAATTAAGGGTAATTCAATAAAAGTAAATTGGTTACATTATTTATTATATTTATTCATTATACATCTGAATACATTTTTATTGACTAGATATTATTTTAGTGAACATTGGGTTGTCAAAATGATATGTACACACACATTACAATGGATGCATGATCTGTTCCAAAATAGAATTCATAGTTCAATTACTTATTATGTGAAAGGGCCCTATAATAGATGGTTGAGTTGGGAAGGATACTGTATAAAGGAAATAGATATTTTCTAGGACCCTTTTGGGAGTTTTTAGTGTCATTATTTATTTCTGGTTTTCATATTGAAATGTGACACATATTTGGAATGGAATATCTACTCTTCAGTTTTTATATTTCCATTCATGTTTTGATCATATTATTCAACTAGAGATATTATTATTATGATTAAATATTTCTTTACTGTATATTTATTTTCTCTTGTGTATTACTATGATAAGGAGGATATACTGTCACCATGATTGATATTAGACCCTTACTACTACTAGGCATCCTATACTATATGAGGTGGTGCACATTAGGACACATAGTGGTCCTTATTGGGTAACTGGTGTGTGGCCCCCTTGTTTGGATTATCTAATCCATTTACAATGGTAATCCAAAGAACCCACAGTTTAATTTTCTTATTGGTTTCTTGTTGTTATTGGATGTTATTTAACCACGCGTGATGCATTGGTTTTTTGAAATGATTATAAATTCTGAAATTTTCTTTGATTTTACTTATGGCTCATTATGGAAACAGTTTTGAGTATTAATGCATCATTATAGGAACTCATTTTTTTTTTCATACATCATTTTAGGAACACATGAAAAAATTATTATTATGTAAGTTTATGAAAATGTAATTTTTTTCATTTCTATTTTAATTGAACTAGAGAGAATAAATAATTTGAAATTGAAAATTATAAATGATAAAAAATGTAAATAAATGGCATTATAATGAAAAATATGAATAATGATTACGAGTTAACCTTAATTATCCATGACCAAGATTGAAGATTTTTAAGCGTAGGGATTTCACCTCTATTTTGTTCATGTGGTGGGGATATGATAATTGACTTTTAGTGTATTAATTTCAATCTAACACACCATATATGTTATAATGTGTTGTTATGTATCCTATGTTTTGTGTTTGGATTTGTAGATATGTTCTTACAATATGAATATTGTTAAGAGGAAGATATGAGGGCATGGATGGAGAGACTTCTCTAGTAGTGGATCCTCTCGCACAAGTAGTGTGGGGTGAAAAATTATGATATCATTTTTGTGAGAAAATTTCCTAGTATAATAAAATAATGTGAATAGAAACAAGTAGGTATTCTAAATGCATGCATGGTATCATGAGGGAGTTCCTATTAAATCATTGTATGTATTTTACTTTAGAGGGTGGACCTGAGGCCGGAGAGTTCTGGATGGAGTCCATCCAGTCTATACATGACTACATAGACACTCCAACTGAGAAAAGATTCAAATTAACTTTATATATGTAATGTGTACAAGATAAGAGTTGTTGGTACATCCAATCTAATGATTTAATGTTGGGTAATATGGTGTATTGGGATATCCAAGAGAATTTCATGGATTACTTTTATCCTAAGACGCTCTGGAAGGAGAGAGAAATTGAGATAATGCGGTTCACTTAAGGGAGTATGTTCATGATGGAAAATGACAATAAAAGTAGTGATTTTAATCACCTTTTTCCTATTTTGTATGGATATTAAGTGACCATGAAAACAAATTCAGGCTAGTCTTAAATTTCAAATTATGTTCATGGAGTGTATCTTGAGGATGAAAAAGTTTTCAGAAGTGGTGAGTCTGGTTCTCATGTCATTGGGGAACCTGAAAATGGTATCCAGTGGAGGACAAGAGATTACTAATGGATTTAAAACGTGTATGAAATCTAATAGTAGGAATAAATTCTATGATAATGTTATCTAGGGTGATAACATGATGTCTAGACCTAGGGAAACGTCAGTTACACATGACCTTACTTATGTAATTTGTCACGAGGGTGGTAGACCAGAACACTTCTAGAGACAATTGCCCCTTCAACTAGTATAAGTAAAAGGATATGGAAGAATCATACATATAAAGAAGTTCTACAATAAACCATGTTAGATATTTTAGGATGGAGGATTTTGAGAGATACAGAGTGTTCGAAGGGGATATTATACATCTTATCAGTGTGGTTGTGGGATCTCTACTCGACGTGACGGTAAAGAATGTGGGCATGTAGATTCCAAAAAAAGTGTGATCGTATCTTTATGGTGGATCAGCCCAAGGGAAACATAATGTATCACATGGATGATTATAAGGATGATTATATGTCATTCTGGATATACTTTTGGATAGCGAGGCTGGAATGATGACATTAAGTGGTACATTTCATGTCTCTTCTAAATCCAATAGTTCTTTTTTTGACATTGGTGCCCGCCATTCCATTATTTCATCTTAAATTATGAATGGTTGGATAATGGTATGGATTTAGTGATTGTGGTCTTGAAAATAGATACTCCATTAGTTGTATGATTGAGATACATATGTTTATGTAAGGAGTGTTCACTCATGGTTGGAGAGTATTGCTTCTGTTGGTATCTTTATATCCATGACATGTTAGGATTCGAGCCTATTATGGGTAGAGACTGTTCAGTAGCATATTTATCCCACATTTTCTGTTACTATAAAATAATGACATTTCAATCTCCTCATGATGAAAATTTTGTACACATAGGAAATTCGGTAATCAAGGCGGTCCATGTATGACCAGATTATGAGGAATTGTGGCATCATACCACCGATAGTAATTTTTTTTTCTGGACTATGCATTAGTAATGCTAGATAACTATCCAATTATTGGGAAATGGTTTTCAGTTATATTCCCTGAATATTTCTCAAGGATAACACCAAAAAGGGATGTGGAATTTACTATAGTGATCTTATCTAGAGTTTATTAAGTCTCTATTACACCATATATAATGACACGAAGAAAAATTCCTAAGATTAAGACACAGTTGGAAGAGTTGGAGGATAATGGATTTACCTATCTGAATGCTTCTCTTTCAGGTTCCCTAGTTATGTTTTCAATGAAGTATGATGTGACAAAACAATTGTATGTTTATTACCTGAATTTGAACTAGATAATTTTGAAGAAGGGATATCCACTTCTGCTTGTTATTGATCATTTCGACTTATTGAAGCTAGATTTTAAATTCTCCATTATCTAAAAGAAGTCAAGGAATTTTTTTTTGGTATTTCAACACTCTTATATTTCTTGAACATGTTTGAGAAGATGGTATGACCTCTATGAGTTTTTCATAATTCCATTTTAGTTGATGAACACAACAATAGGTTTTATGGACATAGTGAATATAATCTCTCATCACTACGTAGATTATATTGTTTTTTTAGTGTATGAAATATCAGTATACTCCAAGACTCAGGATGATCATGACCAACAACATGAAATCATCCTGAGTACACTAAGATAGTGTCTTTTATACACCTATCTATCTATGATTTAGTTCTATATTGACCACATACACATATATTTTCACATCATATAATATGAAGGGGTGTCCATGGACCCATAGAATGTTTAAAAAATGTTTCTTTTGAGAATCCCAAGAATTTTTTTGATATACATATCTTTTTGGGATTACTATGATATTATATAAGGACTATGTAAGACTTTTCTTTTTTGGATAAACAACACTTATTCATGAAAAATATGAACAAAAACATTTAATGTATGGATTCACGAGATAATTCATTTAAAAAGTTGATGAAATGATTCACATCACCACCAATCTGGATCCTACCCGAGCGCAAAGAAGAATATATGATGTTTTTTAACACTTATAGGTTTTGTATTGGAGTATTGTTGATGCAGTGAGATCATGTTGGTCAATATGGGTCTCAGTAGTTGAGTCCACATGAACAGATCTATCCCACACATAACCATGAGTTATCTTTATTGGATTATGCATAGATTTTTTGAAGAATTGCCTGTTTGGAAAAAAACATTACTCATATAACTAATCAAAATAGATTGAATTATAAATTTTCTCTAGTTGAATTAAATATATGGCAGTATAAATGGTTTGAGTATATTCATCCATTTGATTTTGAGCTAGAATATATTCATTTAAAAGGATGTAATGTTGCAAAATATATAAGCAACAAGGCTAAAATTTAGGTTTTTACGAGTCTAGTGTTGAGTGGAAGATGATGGATTTTCTGGATAACATGCACGTTGTGGTTAAAGAGAATCACGATCAGAAGAATATAGTATTATTTTTAGTGAAATATATAATTTTAATGTTGATCAATGACATAAAACATGACGATCAAGAATTTTTATCCTTGAGGGAAAGTCATGTAGTGGGGGGTTACATTTATTTTGGTTGGTAGATGAGGACAAGAGAATATATGTCATGAACTATGTGGTTAGGCCTTATTGAAAGCATGATGAGGGAATTTGGGATATTTTTTCACTAAAGTGGGTGGTGTATCTTGGTGTGAAAATCATCTATGACTTATGTTGGTAGTTTTGGTGGCCATTCATGAAAACTTTTACTGCAGAGTTCATAACATGATGTTAAACCTATGAATTGTTCAAGTCCTCGCATCGATGACCTGCTGGATTATTAGAGTCATTTCCCATCCTAGAATGGAACTATTATATTTTTACCATGGACTTTGTGGTGGTTCTCTAAGGGAAACATTATAAAAATGATGATATTTCAGTTATTAAAGAGAATTTGGAAAATGTAGTTTATTTATTGAAAATATGGGAATCTTTCTTAGTGGATGATTTTAGAGCCATATATGATCGGGATATATTTCAACTTAATATAGTGCTAATGAAATTAGTTTTAGAATGTGACTCATGGATTAATTCACATATCTGGAAGTTCATAGGGATGTCCCTCAGTACACTGGTTTTAATGTGTACTCATTTTCCATCCATTGATTGACAGCAAGTCGACACATACTATAAATGTGCTTGAGGATATTCTAAGATCATTTGTTCTTAACATTGCAAGGTCTTGGGTAAATCACCAATTTTTTTTAATTTTTTCAATAAAAATGTGTTTAGGAAACTATACTATTGTCGACATATTAAAAACATTAAAATAGGCTGGGTTGTAATCCTTTATGCTAGATGGATGTAGGGGAGTCATTGTTGTTGGGAATGAGTCTCATATAGGATATGTTGGTTTTAGATCATTTGATTCATAAATGGAAGGTTATGGATCCGAGTAGACATTATCCATATACTGATATATTTATAATACACCTAAAGTTTATAGAGGGTTCTCATGTAATCATTTGTGTGTCACCCAAATTGGGTCACCGTAGGATTCATAGATAGGGAATATTGATACCCATGATTGTTGGATTTTTGGTGGTTTTGGAGGGATCAAGGATGGTTCCATACCAATTGTATCTTCCAAAATGTAAAATTATATTAATGATTTCTCTCATGTGTCACAACATTGGTGGTATCAACGTGTCCCTTACTATGTGATCAGTGTAGATTATGTTGAGCATGAGATCGATGCGGTGATTGAGAATCATTAGATGAGCTTGTTGGATTGTAGTGGAAAATTGTTACATGGAAATACCATACTAATAGTTCTTGTATTGTGTCATAATGGGATTGAGTAGGAATAAACATGGGGGATGGAATTGTATTTGCATGCTCAGTGGGATAATCTTCATAAATCATAATCATTGAGATGTTTAGAAGTACAACATGATGATTATTTTATATATGGAGAGATTGCAAGATTCTGTCATTTTTCAGAGATGAATCGAGCCATTTTATAGGTACTAATTTTTATTAGATTATTACATTATTATTAGGAATTATATTGGCTGTGTATGGGTTAAAATTTCCTAAAATTAGAAGGAAAATAGGCCATCCAATGTTTCCAAACAATTTTCCCAAATCATATTCCATGGACCAAAAAATTGTGAAGCCGCATACATAGAGTGATTTCATAGCTAGTGCATTGTTTGAGAAACTATGTGAAAAATTAGGGGAATATTTGAACCCCCTAGAAGTGGTGTATTATTAAGGTGCATGATTTGGAACAATGTTCTCCCCTACCCAGAAAACCATGTACTAATATTTAATCACACCAAAAAAAATTTAATAATATCTAAAAACCTATTACTAATACTTAATAAACCATATTAGAACCCAAACACAATACTTTTAATTTTAGTGTCTCATAGATTGGTTAAAATTCTTTTTTGACATCCATACTTGGTGATTCAATACCTAGATTTATGATCTACACCACCTAGGTTATGCGGTTTATTCCTAATTAGATCACACTATTTCCTACCCCTCTTTATGGATAAAATAGTTATGATAAATTCCTTGATAGAAATTTTTATGATCTATATCTAGATTTTTTAGATAATTATTCATTTAATCTTTCCTCATGGTTTAAAATTTAGATATGTTTCTTCATCAATGGTTTGACATATCCGTTTCAAAATGGGGATTTCTAATGAGATATCTATAATCAAAGAATTGAGTTATGTGGTATACTATTCAAATACCAAAATCACGCTTTCAATCACATATATGTAATTGTATAATTTCTTTACAAATTTTCATATTGAATTTCATTAATTGAATTAATTTAATTGTAGATTAATTAATTATTGGATTGTGAATTATATTTGATTAATTAATTGTTGAATTAATTAATCTAAATTTGATATTGTGAAATACATTTGGTTAATTGATTTAAGTATTAATTAATTATATATTGAGATTAAGAAATTGATTTAATTAATTAATATGTGGGGCATTCAATGAGATGTTGAGGTAGTGAAATTTATTTTGTTATTTGTTTTTCGAATTAATTAATTAATTATTGAGTAACCTAATGAGATGTTGACCTTATGAATTAGATTTTTTTAATTGATTATTCAATAAAATAATGAGGTATCTAGATTTTTGATTTGATTTGAACAATTAATTGTTGATTTAATCATTATTATTTCGAGATAGTTGAGTTAGAATAATTGAAAGTTTAATTTATTAATGAAATTGTCATGATGTAACAATTGAATGAAATGGATTAAATAATTGTTGAAATAATTAATGGATTTTTTATTGTGAAATTTGATAATATGGTTAATGATGAGTAACCATGTTTTTTGATATATATGTATGATTTGATATTAGTGTGTGTGACACGGTTTGCTACTTCCCATATCTATTGTGATACATTGATTGATAAATGTCTGTGCGATATGGTAAAATTATTAAAACCCCATAAAGATAAATTTCTTGATAAACATATGTGGGAAATGGTCTTTTAATATCAAATACATAATGATAAATTTTTAGATATTTGAGTGTTGCACAGAATATAATGTATCATAAATCCAATAGCATCACAGGCTTGGAGACCTTGGACCAAAATATTGGCATTGGAACAAGGTTCCAATTAGTTTAATTATTAATTTAAGTTAAAATGAAAATGAAATCTAATCAATTATAATTATTTTTGAATGGTTTATGTGATATGTTTCAGACTCTAACAAAATCCGAAGTAGTTATTGAGAGATCAGGTTCCCTCGAGAACTCAGGGGTTATGTGGTTATATTATGATTATTTAACTAAATTTAAATTGTTTACTTTATTGGTTTAATTAATTTTTTAAACACTTGAATACATTTTTGTTGATGGGGTATTTTTTAGACACTATTGGTGGTGGCTTACTATTTTGTACTCGCACTCTACTCGGGCTGCCAGATCGGTTCCAATACAAATTTCATAGTTATAGGACTAGTTATGGGAAATGGCCTCATATTATATGGATGAGTTAGGATGGGTAATGGATGAGGGAAATCAATGTGGTTGAGGACTGTCAAGAGATATTTTAGTTTCTTTATTTATTTTTGGTTTTACATAATAACACTTGATATGTAATTTGGCACGAAAAATATATTGTTCAGTTTGGAAATTGTAATTATTGTTTTGGGAATCTTGTGATACTCATATTATATTTATTATGGTTATATAAGTTTTTAAATGATTTTTTAAACAGGATTATGACTCTAATAATTAAGGAATAGTCTTTGTATTATTGATATTAGACCCTCGCTACTATTATGCATCCTTTAGGGTCCTGGGAGGCACACATGGTGTCACGTAGTTGTACGACATTGGACATATGTCTGTGGAATGGGATGGGATGTTACACACAATCAAAATCCAAAAAAATAACGAATAAGAAAATTACCATATTATATATTCCCATTGAAAAATAAGTAACATAAAAGAATTTTATAATTGATAAAAGATTCATTTAAATGATCGCCTGGACAATTCTTGAGTAAAATACCCTTTTAATTTTTTATCACTTAGTTGAAGTATAAAAATTTCTAAAATATTTTCATTGAAAAAAATGATGAAAAATAAAAATGGTTCTTTAATGAAAATTTTACTGTTGACTTCATGAAATTTCATTAATGCGGTGTACATTAAATCAAATGTTTTTTTAAAACTGTTCATAAACCGCTTCTTCTTGTTAAAACAAAAAAAGTTCATTTTAATTTTTCAACCAAAAATAATTTATGGAAATGATTAAATTGCGTAAATATTTTGACCATAGTAAAAATTTTATTATATAAATTTTAATAAAAATATTCCCATGGATAAAATTATTTTGGTCTTAATAGTAAATAATGTTTTCTTCCTTAAAAATATTCTTCCAAATGGAATTGTAAATAGAGAGTGGAAGATGAAATGAAAAACTCTTATTTATATATATAAAAATATGAGGTTATAAGATATATTAATATATATATATATATATATGATATAATTTAATCATCAATAAATTTTTAGATTGATAAATCTTAGTAAAAAGTGATTCAATTACAAAAAACTCATACCCGAAGTTCAACATGCATCGTAAGAAATCTAACATGGACTATACTATTTCCAAAAAATTTATTATTATATACTAGATAAATATTAAATTTATAAATATATAGATTCATATTTAAAGGTTAGATATGTAAACATTAATTACACAATTTATAGAGATGACAGTCTATACATATGTGTGAACAATGTTTTCTTTTTATGAAGAAAATATGTCAAGAAATATAAAAAGTATTTTATCATTAAATAATTAGAATTAAATAATAAATAAAATAATTATTTATTATATACATTATTATATAGGTCAACGAGATATGGTTATAGAATCAAAATAATATATCTATGTGGATGTGTTAGTCTTGACATACACATTAGCGATATAATAATTTTCTATTTGATTGAAAAAGATGGAAATGGTAGTCAAATAGTAATAATAGAATATTATTATATTTATAATACTATTTTTATATGTCTGTGAAGGGTAAAATAGTTTTAGAGATGATGTAAGAAAACTTATCATTGAAATATCTCAGTTAAGATTTATACTTCTCCTCATAGATTCCTCATTTGAGTAACACCTTCTACATTGAAATAATTGTCACAAGAGGAGACCAAGGGTTATAAAATAAAAGGATGGAAGATAAGAGGTTATTTTATTGGGTATTATCCTATATATTTGGCTCAAAAAATCCTTAATAATGTACTATATTAGTTTCCCTTCTATAAGCGATGCTGAGAAAGAACATAAAATCGCTTAAAAAATTAAATTAATATAATGTCATTTTTTTCTGAAATTGTTACAAAATAGAGAAGGAATAAATTTAAATATAAAATAAAGTCATAATAGCATCATCCAACATGAATTATACTGGTTTATATAGAAATCATATCATTATCCCTTAGATTGACACCCTCGATAAATGTTATTTATCCTTATCTTTGAAAATCTGTTTTAACATTTATACTATTCATTAAGAAATACATGTTTAATTTTTTATTATCATATTTTAAAACTATAATTTGAAATATATAATCCATATTATCAAATTAATTACCTAAATGTGGAATCCATTTATTTTAAAAAATGAAAAAAAATGAACAATGGAAACTTTTCTTTAGAGAAAAGAAATTTAGGCAAAAATCTGAATTTATTCTCATTTCTAGTCTTTTAAATACCAATTGATAAAGGATAAGACCATTTATTGACTTGATAGTATATAAATTTACTTTATTTAATTCTATAATAGTAATTAATTTAATTTATTGTTAACAGAACACAGTTACCTCATCAAAAGTTTTCATTAAAAATAAATATTTTTATATTTAAATCATTTTATCTAAAATTTTAATATATAGAAAACTATTATTTGGATGATTATTCATAAATAAAATAAATAAATAAATTTAATAGATTAAAAGTAATCAGAATATTTATTCTTATTGTTATTTATATCACTAAGAATATTACATTTCATCATAAAAATTGTTCCTCTAATCGTGATATGATTTTCTTATAAACCCCAATGATTCATTCATAGGAATTAATATAAAAGTTTTAATTTATAAAATTTGGTATATATGTATTTCATAATTATATTAATCCTATTTATACACCCCAATCAACCATATCAGTTTTAATGGTATATTATTGTATTGATTTGATAGAATATGTGTTGCGTGTATTAACAGATTTCGAATTCCAAATGTTTATTTTAAATAAAATACATATAGAATGATTAGGTGATAAAATATACCCTAAAAATATTAATTTTACATAAAAATTAAATCTTTATTATAAGAAAATGAGGATATATATGTTTTACTACATCCTCAAGTTCCCATGTAGTTTTCGTGATTTTTTTCCTCCAAGGAAGTATAATTAGGTGAGTAGTCTTATTTCATTAAATTTTATTACAATGATAAAAGATTTATTTTAGTTTTTATTTATAGTAGTGATATTATTATAGTGTTAAAAATACAAAATTTAATTTATTTCATGGATCACTTATATCCATTTTAAAATGCGATATATATAATACATACTTAACATTAGGGAGGTTCAGTGTAAGAACAGTGAAATTAGCATTAATCCCATTAATATAAAGGATTTAAAAATTGAAGATATATATTGTTCTAATGTACATTCAATATAAATTCTAAAAGTTATTCTATGAATTAATTCATAGAAAAACCATCTCATGAACAATGAATCCAAGATGTTTTTGAAAATTATTAGTAGAACTCTTCAATCAACTCTGATCTTCCCTGATGTTTTACTAACTAGATTTAACATTCTTTTCCATTTGATCAGCTATCTCATCATCAAATACATTTATTTCTCTAACATCATCATCAAATGTTGGACTTTTTCATGTCAATTTCTATTGGTATTTAAAACGAAACATCTCAGTTCTCAAGTGAAATATTATTATATAATAGAATTCGATAAGAGAAAGGTTTTGAAAGTAATAACCTAACAAATATATTTAATTTGATCTTTGAATATCCAAAATTTTTATAAATCCTCCCTCATAATTAATAATATTTTATGGGAAAAATGGATTACTAAAAGAAATCTTTGTATCATGGGATATCTAAACACTTGTTGAAATTTGAGGTAATACTCAAAAATTGATCAGATTTAATAGAATGTGGCCAAGACGCATCCTAAAAACTTCATTATATTATATGATAAAAAACTAATCAAGAGTGAAATCTTTACTCATCAAAATTAATTTTACAAAATTTTAAGTTTATTGACAAAATACAATATATACAAATTAAATTTAAAAATACTTTCGAGATTGGAGTTGATATATGTTGTGATGTTTTCCTATTAACATTTTTCAATTGGTTGTTTTTGTAACATCCCTTAGACATCAGTCTATAAACAGTAACATACTTGCATACCAAACATTTCACTAAATACTCTACAATAACTCACTTCATTATCTCCAACCAAAAATAATATTTTATATAACTGCATATCTAATCACATATCAGACGAATAATAATTAATGAGCTATGTTCTTCATCCAATAAATCCTTCATTATATTTTGTATTGACCAGAAACATACTAAATTTATAAACCTAATAATTCAATCATAATTAAGGTAGAAGTTAGTAACATTTCATACTATATTTATAAGATCTAAATCTTTATTATATTCTTCCATAATGTTTACATTATTTTATTATTTATAACTACTGTTAGGAAGATCATATATCTTCCCTGCCACAATGATTTTGAATGTCCATACATAGAAAATATGTAAATTATTGTTAAGTTTTAGATCATAATCATAGACCAACATTCATGATCAATTTGAAACATAACATTATTATCCTAGGTCGCTTTTCATTGGGGGTAATTATTTGAGTAGACATAAATATTAATAAAATCCATCAGTAATATATAGATAATATTGACCCTTTTTATAGTGAATTTATACTTTACAGTTTAATTATTTGTTTATATGTCACACTATTAACTATAATATAATTCCACAATATCAATAATTTAAATGATACTACTAAAAGCTCCAAGTCATGTTTCGGGTAATTATACCATTGATTCATTAATTGATGAGATACATATTCCTTCATAATGACATGCTACATATCAACACATCACATACACTTCTTTGAAGAATCTCTGTAAATATCAAAACCAACACCATTGTAGGGTATTGTGATCACATCTCCATTGACCAACCATTTTTTCATTTCCTTGAAATTATCTTTATATTTATAAATCTAATGGATCCTATCTCCCTTCGATGTTAAAATTGTGGTTGGATTAGATATACCTGATAAAATATTCCTAATGTATCGATAATATCCATACAATTTATGAAAAATATGCATATTAGTAATTGTTATTGGTATGATAAAATAAATAATAGCTTTCTTATTGGTGTATCCCCTTATACTCCCACATTTTATAATATATGTGCTGAATATGAAATATCATAGAGCACAAATTTACATTTTATACATTTTTAAAAACATTTAAATTTTTATGGTATTTAGTATAATCTTCAAGAGATATTCAATATCTTCCTTAAAATTTAAATATATAAATATATCTTGAATAAAGACTACATCAAATAGATAATGGTAATATCTATTGACTATATTCATTCAATCCATGTAAATAGGGAGGGAACAAGTAAGACCGAATAGAATCACTATAATTTATAGAGACTATAACATATATGGAAGGATATATTGGGTATCTCATATAATTTTACCTGTAATTAATTGTATCAATATCAAGGACCAATCCGGTAAAAATATTGATATTTTCATAATTGATTAGAAATATAATCATCATGGGTCATATAAAATTTATTCTTGATAGAGATCTTGTTATATTATCCATAATGCTCCGTGATTCAAAGTTATCTAATATAATTTTTAACAAAAATAATAGGTGAAGCAATTGGTCATTCCCCATTCTAAATGAATCACTTATTCTAACACCAGATGCTTTCATATTACGTTATCATTTTAATATATTTCAATAGCTGGTTCTACACGCTACCCCGAGTTCGAGTTCATTATGACTTAAAACCAATCCATTCAAAAAGTGGTTATGAATAGTATTAACTACATATTGAATACTAAATATAATTTTGATGCCCATATAATTTGATTCTTAGACATAATATAACTATGAATTCTATTTTTCAGATAATAGAATGATTTTTCTGAAAATGGAATTTTACCGCATTTTAATGGAGATCCCTTTTTGAAATCAAATATTTGAAACTTTTAAATATTTTATTTGAAAAAATAAAATTCTTTTTATAATAGGGACATAAAATTTAGTTTGGATAAATTTTTGTTACTTTTCTGATAACATTCAAGTTTTGATAAATAGTGAAAAAAAACATAATTTTAATTGAATACAACTTTTTTAATAGAAATAATTTTTAGTGTTAATGTATGCATTTTATTTCTTTTAAATTATATTTAGATTATATTTTTATCATTTAATACATTTTATTACTTTATATGTAAGTTCACATTTAAATTGGATATAAACACATGTTAATCTTTAGATGGTTTATACTTTTTGAAAAACCGGATTTTTGATCTTGACAATTTGAAATAATTTTATATTAATTGAAGAAAAATATATGTTTTTAATTTTCTAAAATATAATTCATTTTGGAATTGGGATTATCAAAATTATCTTAGGGTAAATATTTTGTATTTTTCTGAAAACTTTAAATTCTTGATGAATAATGAAAAACAGTTTGTTATTGTCTAAAACCGACTTTTATTTAAATAATAACTATTTTTTATATAAATTTATTTTCATGAAAAAATAGATTCACAATACCTATATTATTCCAATGTAATTTATTTGAATCATTTTATAATAAGATTAGATATACATAATTTTATTGAACTTTTAAACATCTTTTACCCACTATATAGGAACAATTGTAAATTTTCATACAACATAATTTTACCGCTCTTTTCCATTGAATATCAGAAATCAGAGACACATGGTTGACATCAGTAAGTAAAATTTGGATCAATAAGATGAATAAAATTATTGGGGAATAGTAACTTTTGAATTTTATTTACCACAGTTTAAAGTAAATAGGGTAATTAATGGTATAAATGATATTATAATTACACTAACACATGTCCTATTTCTATTGAATAAGTTTATTTTGACCCAAATAATCCTTAGGACAAAATTAATATCCATTTTGATCTATTTGTGTAATACAAATAGATTTATTATATTTTATTTAATGAAATGTTAAAAGTGTTATATTCAAATTGTTTTTAACAAAACCATTTTTAATATAGAGATATACATAAGTTAAATTAGAATTTAAATATTCATTAGAATGATAAAATGATTTTCTACATCATGGTGTTTTATTTATAATTTTTGGATGTTAATAATTAAATTTATTTATGACAGAATGATGATGTAGTAATTACATTATTAATGAAAGATTAAAATTATGAACATTATGAATATTAAAAAATAAATGTAAATTTAGAATTTGGATCTATTCGACGATTTTTATAGGTTAATATGACCTGTTAGGGTTGAAAAAAAATTATTTCCATGTAATAATGTTGTTATGAATTTAAAAAAAATGCAAAATACATTCAAAATTAAAATAAATTAGTATCTAAAACAAATATTTTTTTATTAAATGATAAAGTACACAAAAAATATTACGATCTTTCAGAGGACATATATAATATTAAATATGTCAATAATGAACCACTTGGGGTTCTATTGGATTTTTATATTATGTTTATTAACCATTTATTATAATAATACATGAATACATAGTAAAAGTTTTACTATTTAACTAAGAGTTAAATCTAGAAGATAGAATACATATGTTTCCTAAATATGTCTAAAAACTATTTGATGAGATTATTTCGACCTATCCTCAACTTATCATAGAAATAAATAAATTTTGAGATATTAGACACCAAAAAGTATTTTATAATAAAATTATATTTCATGTTTTTTCTTAAAATGATCCTCTCTTCTCTTATAAAAAGGTACGTATCCTTCTCTTAAATTCACACCTCCAATTCCTTTTGGCTCGGCCAAACCCTACCCAAATATCCTCCCAACTTTCCTCACTTCATCATAGAGGAATTATATGGAGCATAAAGCCAACCTATAAATCCCTTTTGTTCAAATCATAAGAAAACACGCGGGGAAGAGGTAATTAGTTTATCACCATGTTCCTAGTTCTTTTATTCTTCCACATTATCATTCATTGTTGTTTACATTCCAAAGTAATAAATCTAGTACCATATACAATCTATGATATTTTTCTAAGTATTTTATAACTATATTCATTATTCTATCCATCATATGAATGGAAAGTCATCATATGTTCGTAAGTACAAATTACCATTCAATGTTGTGGTTCAGTTTGTTATTCAAACACTTCATTATTTGGATGGGTATAATAATGAGTATAACTAATGTAAATAATAAAAATAAAATTTTATTGATTAGGTATATATTATATACCATCTAATTAAATACGATTAAACCATCAATATAATTGTATTGTTTCTCATTCATAAGTATGGATTACTATCTCCATGAACGCAATAAAATTCATACCCCATCCTAATAATTGAATAATAATTTTCATTTTCTGATTAAATATAATATTTAAGAACATAATATCATTATGTATATGAATCATATACAAAATATCCATAATTAACATGGCTTATGTAAGAAATTATATAAAAGAAAATGTATCAGTTAACACCCGAAACAATGATACAAATAAAATACTATTAACAAATAAATTTTAGATGACCATTTATGATATAATAATTTTTTTGTTCTTGAATAATTTAATGACAATGATTTAACTATTATACATGAGGTTAACATACCCTCAACCAAGAAAAAGTACATGGTAAGGGTTAATTCGATAATCTATTCATTATTTGGGGTTGTTTATACGTGAGTATCTACTGGGACCTCTTTATCATTTATATATGTGTTTCATAAATATGTATTTCAAAACATTTTTCAAATTTCATATACTATGGGTAAAAGTCTATTATTCCCTTTTTTACTTTATTGAAAATTTTTATAAAGGAATATTTCTCTCTTTATCAAAACATGGTCCATTACGACGTTTTCGACAAAATTATGGAAATAATTATGTTGAACTTATGCGATGAGTGGGGATATTTTACACCCTTATAACATCATAAAATCATCCTTTACAATATTATAGGTTTATTTTAAAAATAAATTTTTTCTTTTTTAATTACATGAGCTTTATATGATTTCAAAATAAAATGATATATTTCTCTCAAACAGTTTTTATTTCATCTATGTCAACATCATTTGATGGATTTTATACTTGTTTGAAGTTGATTTATTATGATATAATCATCTATATTGTATTGAAGGTTTTGTGATATGTTTGAATAAGGATGTGTTATTTTTATATTATTTATTAATTATGGTCAAGGCATTAAAATTTCATTTTCTAGTTTTAATACTAATGTTTATTTTATAACTCAACCTTTTTATATGGGGAAAGAATTAGACTTAGTAAGTGATGTGTGAAGCCCTCTATAAATCCCCGATGCATCGGTAGGTATCATTATACAATCTAGTGTCTTGGAATAAGGCATTGAGAAAAAAATATTTTTATTGTTGGTATAAGGCCTTGACTATGTTGTTATGATGTTCGACATTATGCATTCCATCATTATGAAATTGGATATTGAAATTACATGTGATTATTCGTCTAGTAGAATATCTATGTTAATATGTAAATGGAATTATTTGATTTATATTTTCCATATAATGCATATTTTTTATATTTAAAAGGATCTTTTTTAGTTATCTACATTTCTGTAAATGTTTATGCATATTTATGATTGTTTTTGAAATATTTTTTATCCTTATGGAGCACCTGTGCTCACCCCTTTCTATGATTTATTTTTCCCGGGATGCGAAAAAGTATATTATGATTGACCTATAGTGATATTATAAAGGAGGTGATTTTTTTTAAAATGGGACACAATGTTGTGGTTTTTCTTTTCATAATGTAATGGAAAACTTATGTTTATATCTAGTACATCTATGGATACTAAATTGATCAGTATTTTGGCACTTGATCCCATGAAATCATGTCAATGTTATGTAATAATGCACCGACTCTGCGAAACAGGGGTCGGGGCACTAGAATTGGTATCAGTGAAATTTTAGTACAATCATTAAAAGAAAGATTTAGATAAAATTTAATTATAGAACATTGCCCTAAGATAGACATTAAGGATTAGTATATAGGAACTTCCTAAAATGTTTTTAATGTAGAGATTTTGTGAGTTTTCAGACCAATACATCTCTGTCAGGATACGGGCAGGTAGAGGCGGATCTGGCACAATTGTACCATGGAGTTATAACTCTGACAAGGAGTTTTGTGCTTGACCTAAGGTATCCTGGTACACGACAACATGCATTGTTGCACTATGGGTTATGACACTCCTAGGGGATATTCTTAAGAGTTTGTTCTATTCATTCCAACTAATACAATCTGTTGAAATAACTACCACTTAAAATAATAATATTACAATACAATATTTTTCTATATAACCTAGTATTGTGTGGAATGTAATATTTATGAGAAACCAATTATTGCGTGTTAGGTATGTTTTAGGAAATAGTGTAATATTTAAGGTAAAAATAATATCTAATTAATAAATAATAAAAAATATGGAAATTTGTATTCTCTAATAATCTGGGATGTTATAGTCAATCTTCTCTTAGTCTCTTTTGTGGTATATTCTCTTGATTTTTAGGACAATTATAAGTATAATGTCCTATTTCATTATAGTATATGCATTTATCACCCTTGAATTTTTCATACCTTTTCAATTTTTTTCTAGATGATCCTTTTCATTAAATATATATCAAACTCCAATGCCTTTAATGCGTTTCCGATAATTATTTATTCCATAATTGTCACACAATTGCAATTGATTTGTTCCCATATTATTTTTTGATTATTAACCTTTTACATGGTTATCTAATGGCATATTATTATATTTATATCCCTAGAACATATATGATCAAAATAATTCCTCCTGTTTTTTACATTACATAATCCTATTTCATCATATACATAAATTGTTTGTGAAGATAGTTCCCTTTAGATACATGGCTTAAGAACTTCAAATAACTATTGAATATTGTATTCAGAATCAAGAATAAAATAAACAACATAACTATCTAGTATTTTCAAATAATCCTTGTACTCTATAATACACACTTATTTCCTTTTATTTAATCTAGAAAAACTTCATCATTTCAGTTTGTTTCACACAATAGTAAAATAGTTTTCAAAAAATATTAAATTAAAATTTCACTAACCCATGTATTATATTATATCTTCCTCATTATTATCAATAAATGACCATAATTTATCATCATATCCTATAATATTTCAAACTAATAGTGCTACCTTTTAGTCTCATTGCACCCCAATTCTTGAAATATATTTTATTGGTACATTATCCACTTCTCAACTGGATAAGTAGTCCCAATAAAATATGGGTACTTCTTCTTCCTAAAATGATAAAACATAGTGATAGTATGGTTATTGAAAAACCTGATTAATCTATACCAATAAGGTCATGATCTACCTTTCTTTAGCACTATATGTGTTGACATGCTCAATAGGCCAGTCCTAACATTGTCTGTGAGTATTGTTTCATTTACATCCATTAGCTTCCGTCACTAAATTATTTAACCCACTATGTTAGCTCATAATCATAATGATAATTGATAAAAAATTCAATAAAAAGAATTATTATAATTATCATGTTCATTTTACATCAATTACCCATGGTTTATTCTAAAATTGCTCTGATACCAACTTCAACAAACATTACCCTAGTAGCCTAGAATTGGTGGTTATTTTTATATACTGGCATAGATACAAATGATAACACCATCAATGATAGATTAGTTTAATAATATTAAATAAATAGATTCATACATGGTTCTATTATTATATTATAAATTTTATATAGAACACAATGATTGAAAAATAAACCGCATCCTTGAAACATATACTATGATTTAATCGTCATAACCGGGGGATGGAAAACAAATTAAAGAATGATCTCATACACCATTAAGGTTTAAAAGAACAAATATTATATAAATAAATGTTAATAATTCATAGTGATTATAGAAAGGTAAATAACTAAAAAATTCCATCAATTAAATGATAATGAAAAATCATTTCTATATTCATTCCATAGTGGAAATTTCATGGAATATAATGATTCATTACAAAATGAAGAAAATTCCTAATTTTTGGATGTCCTGTATATGAACCACAAACCATTACACATTACGGAAGTCTTAATTATATATTTATAAAACCATATATTTTTTCATAAAACAAAATAAAAATGGTTTCTCACAAACTATTTTTACTTTGGAGACATGCTGATGTATCGAGGGGTGATATAATATTGGGTCCTAACCATCACTACATGTGCAAAGCATTAATCATCCATAAACTCAATTAAATAACAACCTTTCAGGAAAACAGTGAATGTAATGATACATAACTAAGATAAAAATCATATCCATGATTCAAAAAATATGGATATTTAATGAAATATTCAATTAATGATGAACATAAATAAAACAGAAGTATAGAAACACAGCACACATAAATATAATTGGGGAATAAGGAAAAAAATATAAATATCATAATGGTTTCCATGAAATAATGGAGTTATATAATTATTTTACATTTATAATGGAATTTAAGAAAAGATCATGGTAAATTATTTCGAAAATATTAGAAAAGATGTTATAAATGGTGTTTAAAAACATATAAATGTGCAGCTTTAGTGAGGTTTGAGGGAAAATATTAATGATTCATTGAAATGAAAAAGAAATAATTTTTTAATAAAAATATAGACGAAAAATGATAGTTTTTCATTATAAAAATAGTTATCTTAGGAAAAACTAACAGTGGATTAAAACAAATTATGGAGTAGAAATACAAATGGGTAACAAATTAAGAGGTTCCCTTCAATTAGGCTTACCTATCTAGAGGAATGGAAAAGGTAACCCAAAAAACAGATATTTTCCCATTAAATATGGATGATGTTATTTGGAAATATATTATTTTGTAACATGTACACTTAATGTAGAATATTTCTATAAAAATAAACAATAATTACATTGTGGTCAATTTATAGAAATTGAAATCAGAAGGGAATATGGGGGTTCAAACAGAATAACTTACATTATGTCTGAATGTGTTTCACAATTGCAATTATCATTCTAGATTATAAAATTATATTCATTAATATTTTAATTATAGAAATATACAATATGTATTTGATTTTTTATAATTTTATTATGTTTATTTAGGTTCTTTTGATGAGTTTGGAGACTCAATTATGTTATTTGGGAGTGTTTGTTTCCTTGGTTTTCATTCTCGGTTCACTTGTATACATGTATCAACGACCATGAAAAATAGTAATAGTTATCCAAATTTAAAATTACATGTTATTAACTAACTTAAATCATACTAAAATGTCTTATATATCCATTTTTCATGAATTGATGATTATTAATTAGATAATATTAAATGATTAGCATTTAAATTATCCTTTGTATTGTTTCAATCACCACAAACTAGTTTTGTTTAATTAATTAATATTATGTGTAAATTCTATTTCAAAACAATTATATTAAATATAAATTGCATAATAAAATTTATCTCTTACATAATAATAGTTCAATTAACCACCATGAATGGGGTAGTAGAAAATTAAAATGCATCATCCTAGATGGCTGTAAATCAACACATCACGGACAATGTTTTCATTTTTAAAAAAAATGGGGAAGTCATGTTGCTTGATGATAGATATTCCATTAGATTAATAAAATTATAGTGTATATATGATAATGAAGTTATCATTCATGTTTTTATTCGGTATATTACTATAGGATAATAAAATTATATAAATTAAAATAAATTAAATGAGAATGGAAGAGTATTTTTGATATGGATTTATTCCCCTTTAGATCCTTCTTTAGGTGATTGGGATTTGTCTTTTCCATAGAAAAAGGTCTCTAATATATGGGGTACATACTTGGGAATATGTCTAGAGAGACATTGTGAAAGATTAAATTCTTAGAATGAGTTATGAGATCGGGTTGTTAGTGGTGGTATTCATATTGAATGAGAGGGGTGTTTTATGATTATTTTATTCATTAATTTATTATTTTGTCTCATAAATATGAATAGTTTTTATTCTTGTGACTATTTACCTAAAATAATAGGATCCATTGAAAAAATTCCTAAACATATATATAACAAAAAAAAGTATGATTAAAGGCTTATAAGGGGTTATTACAAATAAGAGGCTAAACATTCTGATAAATGTCATCCTCCAACATTGGGGAATAATAATCTGGGGATATGAAAGACCACATAAAAGACATGTATATAACTTGGTTTTTTGAAAGAATGTATTATTGTTTTTTTCATCTATTTAATCACGTTATATAACAATGTTGAGATGAGTGACATTATTAAGACATTCAACCTAGTGATTCAAGATAAACTATGGAATATTTCATGTTATTATTTTTAAGAAATGCATCGAAATTTCAAAATCGGATTCAATGCATAATAAGTTTTCTTTTCACTAGAAAACATATCTTATTGTGTTTATCATCACCCATAACTCAGCATCATAAGAAAACCTAGATCTAGTGTGATGGTGGAAATAACATTTAACAAACCCATGATATGTTCGAAAGACACCTCTACAAACCATGGGTCCTGGTGTTCTAGTGGCTTGTAAAGTCCAGAAAAATTCAAGGAAATTTTTCTCTTAATTTTCTTTGGAATTTTTAAAGAACGTAGTTTCTGACGGCACCTGATTCTGAGGCCCGGTGGACCCGGAATCATTTTCCGATGTTTAGCTCAGGTACGTTCAGTGAACGAACGAGCGGGTTTTTGTAACTTTTGAACCGGTGCTCAGAATCGAATTCTGAGCACACCAATAGAATTGCATTGCCAGTAATTGCTTAGAGACACCTTTTACGGAGTTGCGTTTGCTCAGGTGTGGTTTTTTTTTGGGTTAAGTTAAGAAATAAAATAAAGGTGGTGCGAAAATTTATTTTATTTTACTTAAAGCGGCTTAACCTATGTTATGTAGATAAGTTGGGACCCAAAATATCCTACCAACATGGTAGGATATTTGTGAGGTGGTGCCCACACAAGCCCCACCATTTCTTTCTTTCTATGTAACGCACCCCCCCTTTTTTAATGAAGTCAACCGTGCATTTATTTTGGTTAAGAAACACCCCATTATTTTGGGCGGTTAAATCGTTACAATTAATTCATTCAATTAATTGTTCATTTCATTTCTTATGAATTTCAAATGCATAGGATATGTTAATAAAATAAGTGTTGAACTTATTTTATTATTTTTGGTATTCTGGTTGTGGGAGACTTTGGGAGAAAAAGAGAAGTCTTGAGGATTCTTCGTTCTTCGACGAAGAATGCGAAGAACGCACCACCGCCGACGAAGAACGCCGACCTCCGACGGCGGACGACGGCGAGAGACACCTTCCTCAGAGATCACCTAATGCCAATGACGTTCCTTCCATGATGCTTTCATCCACGACAATCATCTTCTTCTGCGACGGTTAATTCCGCGATGAACTCTCGTTCGAGAAAAACGCTGATGTAGGGGTTTTATGCGTTTCTATTTCATGAATACATCCGTCGTTTTCTTCCTTTCAAATTGAACGGCCTGTTATCTTAATAATGGGAAGAGGTCGGACCACATGAAAACGACCGACACTCCTCCCCTTATTTGTTGTTGATATTGATGCGACATGAGAAAGGCATCGCGGTGCCGAAGCACTGCACAGAAATTGTTTAAGGAAGGGCGGAGAAGCACGACGTCGTCGAACCGAACCGTTGGAAACAAACTAATCTGTGGCGCCGTCGCGCCGCGCCGTAGAAGACAAACCAAAGATGGGGCGCCATCGCGCCGCACCGAAGAACTTAAAAAGCACTGTGGCTGGAGCGGGGCTACAACACCGTTGCGCCGCGCCGGATGAACCAAGGCCGTGACCGGTTCTGAGCCACGGCGGGGTAGGGGAACCGGCGGCCTGTACCGGGCTGCCGGCGTCTGAGCCAGGGGACCAGCCTTGCCGGTCCCGTGGCGGCAACAGCCGGTCGGCCGGGGCAGGCCGTCCGGACAAGGGAAAAGCCGGGGGTTACAAATGCACGGCCGGCCAGCTGAGCGGCCCCATAAAGGGGTCGCGGTTTCTCCACGTGGGGACAGTGCACCCTCCGCCCACATCCCTCGCCCGTAATGGTCGAGCCGGCCGCCTGGCCCCCGGCCAACGCCAGCACACCCAGCGCGCCGGGCCGAGCCGCCGGGCCGGGCCATGCCCTAGGCGGGCCGAGCCGTGCCCTAGGCGGGCCAGACCCAGTCCCAGTTCGGGTCGACCCGGTTCCGGCAGACCCTGGGGGTATCGGGCCGGGTCGGACCGGGCCCGAACCCCTTAGTACCGAATCTCCATCGGTACGTTGCCCATAACATGAGATGTGGAACTCCGATCGATGCACTGTAAGTTGCATAGAGATCCTTGGATCGAGGCGGTCGTATCAGTATTTTACACTCAAGGTTTCGGAGTACATTGGTTTCAGCCGGGTTGGTTCATAGACGAAACCAACCGGGCCCTCGTAGCAGAAACACTCATAACTTGAACTCCAGACGTCCGATTGATGTGCCGTCTACTTTGATGGTTTCCTCTAAGTGCGACGGACCTTTTGGCTTACTCTGCTTGAGGTTTGGATTCAGGTGGAGTATGGTAGGGTTGGTTTTGACTTAAAAACCAACCGGGCCCCTGGCACGAAAAAGCCAATAACTCTCAGACCGAGCGTCTGATTGACGCGTCGTCTGTAACGTTGAGTTTCTGTTGATGATACAAAACTTTTGGATACATCAAATCTGGTATATATATATATATATCATTTGATGTATTAGCCCCTCGGCACGTGGAGCAGACCCTCCCGAACGAGCTTGCTGTGTGCGGGAACCCTAGAGCTGGCTGCAACTGCGACGACGACGACGACGACTTTGCAGAAATCCTCCGTGGATTTTACAGTGACGACTACAACACTCAGTGATCCTACATGGATCAGCGCTACCGATCCAGTGTGGGTCAGATCCTTTGTGGGTCAACGCTCTGTGGTCCTGTGTGGGCCAGCGCCTACAAATCCTGTGTGGGTCCGATCCTGTGTGGGTCATTGCGGGGGTTAGATACCTATCTATCCTGTGTGGGTCCGATCTTGTGTGGGTCATTGCAGGGGTTAGATACCTATCGATCCTGTGTGGGTCATTGGGGGGGTTAGTTACCTACTGATCCTGTGTTGGTCAGATCCATTGTGGGTCATTGCGGGGGTTAGTACCTATCGATCATTTGGGGGTCAGACGGCTTAGATGAATCAGTGGATTTATCTGATCATCTCTATCATCATACGAAGAAGTATACATGTGTGAGATAAATCTTGAATTTCAATCATTATCTTTGTTAAAATTGACTTGATATCCTGTGTGGATTACATTATGCTTTCCTGTGTGGATTGGGTTGTGATTTCCTATGTGGAACGGGTTACGTTCTCCTATGTGGACTGGGTTGTTCTTGGGCTCAGATGTTGGAGCTGAACTGGAATTGATGACTTAGGTATATGTACGGGCATATACCTAAGTAGATTCAGATATTACTTTGTGATTGTATCTTCCTTTTTGATTTATCCTTTGTGGATTCTTGGAGACCTACGGGAGTATCGAGGTCTCTACTGAGTAGCTTATACTCACCCCTTCATGGGCTATGCCCGCACTACATTGTGTTGGTTGCAGACGACAGACATCACTGATCATGGTTGAGGCACAAGGAGAAGGTCGGTACCCAGAGGTGGATCACTGGGCGGGGCGTACTCGGAGCGGACGGCTGGACCTAAGGAGATGTGGAGGCTATCTGTGCTCACCCTTCAGGTGGGACTTCCAGTGGACTGCTCACGGCTGCAGCTTTACTTTCAGTTGCTGTTTTCCCTTTCTAGTTTTACTTTACGTTAAGTTTGGGTATGTATTCTGGCCCACTTACTTTTCTGTACTTACTATGGTACCCAGTTTTTACCTAGTGTTTACTTCTAATTTCTTGCTCTGTGGTGTTTGTTTACTTTACAAAGGCAATTCCTTCCCTTTTTACCGGGAATTACTCCTTGGTGCTAGTCGCCAGCCCTTGGACTATGGAAGGCGGGATTGAGGTAGTCACGACACGGGCCCCGAGGACGGGTCGTGACAATTTGGTATCAGGGGAGTTTGGTTCTACCACATAACTTTGGACTCTGATATTTTTCTATGTGAAGAAATAGTGTTAAGCATATTGGGTGTCCTTATCAGTCCAGGGAGTCCAGTGTTGGTGCGGTGGCTGACATATCCATACACCAGTTCCCTGACTTTTGATTTCTGACTTAATGCATGAAAACATTGATTGCATGTGTGTTTCCAGTTTTCTTTGTGATTACTTTATGTCAGCTCACCAGGTATACTTTTTGACCACGGCACACCTGTCCCTTTTTAGGATGGCCCCATGATAGCAGCCATCTAGGGTTCCGATAGTTGTGCGTGACGACATCCCACCGAGCAACGAGGCCTCGGTACAGGGCCATTTGACAGTAGAGGCACTGGTGGTACCGCTACACGCCGAGCCACCGATGCTACCATCCCGAGCCGCTGATGACGCACGTCGCCTTAGTGCACTGCATGAGTTTTAGCGCCAGTGACCACCCAGGTTATGTGGGGATATGGACCCCCAGACAGCCGAGGATTGGCTGGAGGTAATGGTACGAGTTTTCAGGTTATTGAGGACACCAGCAGACCTCATGGTGATCCTCGCAGTGAGCCTCCTCCACGCGGCAGCAAGTAGATGGTGGAGCTTGATGATCCAGGTGCATGATGAGACATCTCTCCTCTGGATGGACATTGAGAGCCTCTTCCACTCGGAGTTCGTCTCAGCCACCCTCCGTGCGGTGCATATCCAGGAGCTTCTACAACTGCGGTAGGGCAGGTTGACGGTCTCCCAGTACTCGGGGAGATTTACCCATCTCTCGCACTACTCGAAAGACATGTTACTGGACCTATTCTTCTGGTCCCGGACCATTGAGTAGGGATTGAGGCTAGAGATCAGGGAATCGTTGATCTCCCTCAACATTCCGACTCAGGCTGGAGTACTGGAGCGAGACCTTTTGATCGAGAGCTTCCTTGCTGAGCCTTCATCAGCAGCGAGACTTACCGCGGGGCGGCACGTAGCAGAGTCTTCTGCAGTAGGCAGTCGACGGATGACTCATGGGTCCAGGTAGACCAGACCCTCAGGAATATGACCTCAGGACACTGGCTCAGCAGTGCAAGGCACACAGTGCGGAGCCAGTCTTTCGAGAGGCAGACAGTTCTAGCTTGTGGCGGGCAGGGCCACGTGGCTCATGACTGCCCGGCCCACCGTGCCGAGGAGCAGTAGACGATTGAGGGGCCACCCATGCAGGGAAGAGGGTCGACCATGGCGGTCCATATGGAGCAGGAAGATGAAGAAGAGGAGCTGGCTACGTTGCAGGTGGTGGGCGACGCTTTGAGGCTCTACCACCACCACCACCAGGAGGTCCACCCCGACCACAGGGAGCTGGCGGGCAGAGATAGACACAGCTCCAGGCAGCGGAGGCCTATGACCATGGCGTGCCTGAGATGATTCGAGGTACTATCTGTGTCTATTCTACCCTTGCTGCTATTCTTATAGACACATGAGAGATTCATTCTTTCATAGCCACTTCCCTTGTTCAGAGCTCGGAGATTCCAACAGAGTTGTTGTCTCGATCCTTACAACTAGAGACTCCTACAGGGGCACACTCGACGATTACACACTAGTGTCGGCAGTGTGAGATTACTCTAGGAGGAGAAGGCATTGGCTGAGATATTATTTTAGCGGTGTTGAGGCCTTACGATGTCATCTTGGGCATGGATTGGTTATCTGCAATCAATGCTCAGATCGACTATATTAGGCGCAAGGTGCGATGTGTATGCACCGACGGGAGTAGGTTCACCTTCACCGGCGAGAAGGGAGACTTCGCAGCATAGGATTGACCTTCACAGAGGAGAGGACATCCCATCACTCATCAGTTGGCTACCCTCATCCTAGGAGTAGTTGACGTGTGAAGTCCCGGTTTTCCTGCAGTGGTGGATCAATATGCAGACATTTTCACAGATGATATTCCCGAACTACCTCCTCGTATAGAGGTAGACTTTTATATTGATCTGTACCCCAGGACAGCCCCGATATCCACCCCAACATATCGGATGACCCCCGCTGAGCTACGAGAGCTACGGGTACAGTTGGAGGACTTGCAGGGCAAGGGATTCATCCGATCCAGTGTTTCACCCTGGGCTTCCCTGATATTGTTCGCCAAGAAGGCAGACGAGAGCTTGTGACATTGTGTCGACTATCGTCGCCTGAACCAGGTGACCGTGAGGAACAAGTATCTACTACCGAGGATTGATTACCTCTTTGATCAGCTCAAGGGAGCGCAGTGTTTCTCAAAGATAGACCTTAGGTCAGGCTATCATCAACTCAGAGTTTGGGATGAGGATGTGCAGAAGACAACCTTCAGATGTCTGTATGGCAACTATGATTTCTTGGTTATGCCCTTCGGCGTATCCAATGCTCACGTAGTGTTCATGGGCCTCATGAATAGTATCTTTTAGTCATCCCTCGATAAATTTGTCATGGTCTTCATCGAAGACATTTTGATATACTCGACGACTGAGGAGGAGCACGCCTACCACTTACGGGTTGTACTTGACACACTCCAAGAGCACCAGCATTATGGAAAGATCTCGAAGTGTCAGTTCTTGAAATGTGAGGTCCACTTCTTGGGACACATCATTTCTAAGGCTAGATATGCGGTGGATCCTATGAAGATCAAGGTAATTCTATCTTGGGAGCCACCCAGGAGCGTGACGGAGGTGCATAGTTTCTCGGAACTAGCTGAATACTATCGGAGATTTGTGCCAGACTTCTCCAGAGTTGCGGCACCACTCGCAGATTTGATGAAGAAGGGAAACCCTTTGTGTGGTCAGATTGATGTCAGAAGAGTTTCCAAGAGCTGGGACAGAGATTGACTAGCGCACCTATCTTGAGGCATCCGGAGGAGGGAGTTGGGTACGTGGTTTACTGCGATGCATCAGGGACCAGACTCGGATGTGTCCTGATGTAGGAGCGGGCCATGACCGCCTATGGATCATGCTAGTTGAGGTCACATGAGTAGAACTACGGTACCCATGACCTGGAGTTAGAAGCAGTGGTCTTCGCTCTAAAGATGTGGCGACACTATCTGATGGACGAGAACTTTACAGTCTTTTCTGACCATCAGAGTCTCAAGTACATCTTCTCTCAGAAGGACCTGAACCCGTGACAGCGACGATGGATCGAGTCCTCCAAGACTATGACTTTGAGATAGTCTATACTCCTGGGAAGGGGAACGTGGTAGCCGATGATCTCAGCAGGAGGACAGGCATTCAGGTACTTGGGGAGGCGACAGAGCAGCTAGCCACTTTGCAGATATCCATTATGGATAGAGATGGAGGTGCTTTCCTTCAGTCACTCACAGTCACTCATCCACTACTACAGCGGGTCAGAGAGGCACAACATGGGGATGTCGACTGTGAGACGCAACGTGCACAGATATCCTCAGGACATGCACCTGATGGTTTCTCATTTGGAGGAGAGCGCGTCGTTATTTTCAGAGGACGTACCTTGGTACCAGTTTCTTTGCAGGAGGAGGAGCTGAGGGAGTTTCACACTTCCACTTTGGTGGTAAATCCTAGAGTGGTGAAGATGTACCAGGATCCCAGATGACAGCACTGGTGGCTGGGCATGAAGAAGGTTGTGGAAGAGTTCGTTTCTCGATGCCTCACCTGCCAGCAGGTGAAGGCAGAGCATCAGGTACCAGGAGGCTTGGTACAACCCTTGGAGGTCCCAGAGTGGAAGTGGGGCGGGATATCTATGGACATCGTGACTGGACTTCCATGCACTTACAGAGTTCACGACTCCATTTGGGTTATTGTCGACCGACTCTCCAAGTCGGCTCACTTCTTTCCCATTAGAGAGCAGGGCTCAGTGGAGAGCTTGGGACATCTCTATGTTCAATATATTGTGCAGTTTCATGGTGTGATATCATCTATCGTCTCCGATCTAGATGTTCTCTTTACTTCTCGCCTTAGGAAGGGGTTTCAGGAGGCATTCGGGATGCAGCTACATTTGAGCACCTCCTTTCACCCTCAGATAGATGGTCAGATAGAGAGGACCAAACAGACTCTTGAGGACATGCTCCGCGCATGTGTCCTTGACTTTGGTCGCATTTGGGAGGACCACCTACCCTTTTTGGAGTTTGCGTACAACAACAGCTACCACTCCACCATCGGGATGACACCATACGAGACGTTGTACAACCAACCATGCAGATCACCATTTTGTTGGACAGACCCTGGGGAGTCAGCACTTGTGGAACCAGAGATGGTCCAGGCCATGAAAGGGAAGGTCCAGATCATCTAGGAGCGGATGAGGGCAGCTCATAGCCGGTAGAAGTCTTATGCTGATAGGAGGCGGAGTCCATTGGAGTTCGAGGATGGAGACCACATCTTCCTGCGGGTCTCACCTCGACGTGGATTACAGAGATTTGCCCGAGGCAGAAATTTGTCTCCATGCTTCATCGGACCATTCCAGGTCCTCAACTGGATTGGCAAGGTTGTGTATCGCCTGGCTCTACCACATCGGTTTCACCGGGTGCATGACGTATTCCATGTATCTCAGCTGAGGATATACGTGCACGACCCGATGCATATCATTGACCATGGGGAGCTGGACGTTGATGATGGGGCCACTTTTGCAGATGTCCATGTGGAGATTGACGATCGACATGAGCGGGTCCTACATGGACAATTGATTTCTCCAGTACGCATCAGATGGCAGCACGGGAACCTTCAGGAGAGCACTTGGGAGCGGGAGGCTCAGACGTGTGCTCAGTACCCACATTTGTTTCCATAGTTTTCGGTGTATCATTATGGGGACGTAAATCCCTGAAGTGGGGGTGATGTAAAGACCCGAAAAATTCATGGAAATTTTTCTCTTAATTTTTTTGGGAATTTTTCAAGAACGCAGTTTCTGACGACACCTGATTCCGAGGCCCGGTGTACCTGGAATCATTTTCCGAAGTTTAGCTTGGGTACGTTCAGTGAACGAACGAGCGAGTTTTCTAACTTTTGAACCGGTGCTCAGAATCGAATTCAGAGGGCACCAATAGAATCACAATGCCGGTAACTGCTTAGAAACACATTTTCTGGAGTTGCGTTTTCTCGGGTGTGGTTTTCATTTTTTTTGGGTTATGTTAAGAAATAAAATAAAGGTGGTGCGAAAATATATTTTATTTTACTTAAAGAGGCTTGTCCTAAGTTAAGCAGATAATTTGGGACCCACAATATCCTACCCACATGGTAGGATATTTCTGAGGTGGGGCCTGCACGAGACCCACCGTTTCTTTCATTCTAAGTAACGCACCCGCACCCCCCATTTATAATGAAGTCAACAATGCATTTATTTTTGTTAAGAAATGCCTCATTAATTTGGGTGGTTAAATCGTTACAATTAATTCATTGAATTAATTGTTCGTTTCCTTTAGTTTGAATTTCAAATGCTTAGGAAATGGTAATAAAATAAGTGTGTAACTTATTTTATTTTGTTGGTATTCTGGTTGTGGGAGCCTCTAGGAGAAAAATAGAAGTCTTGAGGATTCTTCATTCTTCTATTAAGAACACGAAGAACGCACCACCGCCGACGAAGAACGCCGACCTCCGACAGCGGATGACAGCGAGAGACGCCTTCCTCAGAGCTCACCTAACCCCAACGATGTTCCTTCCATGAAGCTTTCTTCCACGATGATCCTCTTCTTCGGCAACGATTAATTCCGCGACGAACTCTTGTTCGACGACAATGCTGAGGTAGGGGTTTTATGCGAATCTATTTCCTGAATACTTCCATCGTTTTATTCCTTTCAAATTGAACCGCCAGTTATCGTAATAACAGGAGGAGGTCAGACCGCACAAACACGGCCGACACTCCTCCCCTTTTTGGTTGATGATATTGATGCGGCACGAGCAAGGCAATGCGGTGCAGAAGAACCACACGGAAATTGTTTAAGGAAGGGTGGAGAAGTGCGGCGCCATCGCACCACGCCATTGAAAACAAACTAATCTGTGACGCCGTCGCGCCGCGCTGTAGAAGAAGAACCAAAGATGCAGCGCCGTCGCGCCGCACTGAAGAACTACGAAAGCACCACGGCCGGAGTGGGGCTGCGACGGGGTAGGGGAACTGGTGACCGGTACCGGGACGCCGGCGTCGGAGCAGGGGGACCGGCCTTGCAGGTCCCATGGCGGCAACAGCCGGACGACCGAGGTGGGCCGGCCGGACAATGGAAAAGCTGGGGGTTACAAACCCCTGGCCGGCCAGCTGAGCGGCCCCATAAAGGGGATGTAGTTTCTCCACGTGGGGGCAGCGCGCCCCCCGCCCACATAGCTCGGTCGTAATGGCCGCACCGGCCGACCGGCCCCCTGGCCCGCACCAGCGCACCGGGCCAAGCCGCTGGGCCAGGGCGAGCCGCCCAGGCCGGGCCGGGCCACGCCCCAGGCTGGCCGGACCGGGACCCAGTTCGGGTTGACCCAGTTCGGGCTGACCCTAGGGGTATCGGGCTGGGTCGGACCGGGCCCAAACCCCTTTTTACCGAACCTCCTTCGGTCCGTTGCCCATAACATGAGATGTGGACCTCTGATCGATGCACCGTTAGTTGAGTAGAGATCCTTGGATCGAGATGGTCGTTTCGGTATTTTACACTCAAGGATTCGGAGTACTTTGGGTTTCGGCCGGGTCGGTTCATACACGAAACCAACCGGGCCCTCGGAGATGAAACACTCATAACATGAACTTCGGACGTCCGATTGACGTGCCGTTGACTTTGATGGTTTCCTCTAAGTGAGACGGACCTTTTGGCTTACTCTGCTTGAGGTTTGGATGCATTGTGAGTACGGTCGAGTTGATTTTGACTTAAAAAACAACCGGGCCCTTGGGATGAAAGAGCCAATAACTCTCAGACCGGGCGTCCGATTGACACGCCGTCTATGACATTGAGTTCCTGTTGATGATACAGAACGTTTGGATACATCAAATCTGGACTATGTGTCAGTTGATGTATCAGCCCCTTGGCTCGTGGAGCGGACCCTCCCGAACGAGCTTGCTGTGTGTGGGAACCCTAGAGCTGGCTGCGACTGCGATGACGACGACGACTATACAGAAATCCTCCGTAGATTCGACGAAGACAACTACAGCACTCAGCGATCCTACGTGGAATAGTGCTACTGATCCTGTGTGGGTCAGATCATGTGTGGTTCAGCGCTCAGCGGTCCTGTGTGGACCAGCGCCTACAGATCCTATGTGGGTAATTGCGGGGGTTAGTTATCTATCGATCCTGTGTGGGTCTGATCCTGTGTGGGTCATTGCGGTGGTTAGTTACCAATCGATATTGTGTGGGTCCAATCCTGTGTGGGTCATTGCGGGGGTTAGTTACTTATCAATACTATGTGGGTCAAATCCTTTTTTGGGTCATTGCTGGTGTTAGTACATATCGATCCTTTGTGGGTCCGACAGTTTAGATGAATCAGTGTCTTTATCTGATCATCTCTATCGTCATACGAAGAAGTATCCCTGTGTGAGCTGAATCTTGACTTTAAATATTTATCTTTGATAATATTGACTTGATATCTTGTGTGGATTACATTATGCTTTCTTGTGTGGATTGGTTTGTGATTTCCTATGTGGAACGGGTAACGTTTTCTTATGTGGACTGGGTTGTACTTGGGATCAGATGTTGGAGCTGAACTGGAATTGATGACTTAGGTATTAGTGTGGGAATATACCTAAGTATAGTCGGATGTTACTTCGTGATTGTATCTTACTTTTTTGATTATCCTTTGTGGATTCTGGGAGACCTACGGGAGTCTCGGGGTCCCTACTAAGTAGCTTATACTCACCCCTGCATGGGCTATGCCCGCACTACGTTGTGTTGGTTGCAGATAACGGACAACACTGATCGTGGTGGATGCACGAGGGGCAGGTCCATACCCGGAGGTGGATCACTGGGCGAGGCGTACTCGGAGTGGACAGCTGGACCCAAGGAGCTGTGGAGGCTTTCTGTGCACACCCTTCAGGTGGGACTTCTAATGGACGGCTCGAGGCTGTGACTTTACTTTCAGTTGTTGTTTTCCCTTTCCAGTTGTACTTTACATTCAATTTGGGTTTGTATTCTAGCCCACTTACTTTTATGCACTTACTGTTGTACCCAGTTTTACTTAGTGTTTACTTCTTTTTGCTTTCTATGTGGTGTTTGTTTACTTTAGAAAGGCAATGCCTTCCCTTTTAACCGGGAATTACTCCTTGGTTCTAGTCTCTAGCCCCTGTCCTATGGAAGGAGGGCTTGGGGTAGTCACGACCCGGGCCCTGAGGATGGGTCGTGACAAGGCTATACCATCGACATTAACTACGATCCATTAGATAATATGAGGTATCAATAAAATGTACCAGACCATTTTCCATTTTTTGGCCAGCCTAAAACACTCACATGTTAAAGAGTATTTATATCTAACACCTTGGTATAAATGATAACATATTGTAGCATGGTTGGTGCATGTACTTCACGATGATTGGAAATCATAGTCAGATGTGTGGTGAACTACACTACTTCAAATACAACATTGTTCTAGATCATCAAAATAATATCAATATAGAAAGAGGTTGCTTCCAGAAATAGGTTTTCTAGATGCATACTGCAAACCACAGTGAAAATGCTCTCCATAAAAGGGTTTAGCTACACACCTATTACAAATCTCAAATCAAATAGGGATCCAATATTATACCATATGTTATTAAAAATCTTTCATGAACAAAATATATTTTGTATAGATTCAACAATACTCATGCGTATTGAACAAACATAAGAAATGTAAAAAGCGTCCCTTTGGATATGATCATGGGTTAGAAGTTAATATCTATGGTCCTCTATAGAATCATGTTGTGATATGGTAGAATAATATGGGTATTGATTGAAAACAACTAGTATGGGTTTGAATGGATCCCATGAATTCCCACTTAGAGAACTCATTGGCATTGAAATATCCAACTTTTTCCAGCTTCCAATCCATGGTGTCATGATCCAGAAAATTATAGCATCAAATTTCCATAAGAAATTGTACTCGGATAAAGATAGAGTAATAATCAAAGTGTGATAAAAATCATCAATCCAAATGTTTCTACTACCGGGTGAATCATATGATATCAAATAGTGGATGATCAAACCATTTAGTGGTCCAACAACTGAGATTGAAACCCCTACACACCAGAAATTTGGTATCCCACAAGATTATATTAATGGATGCATTAGGGAATGAAAAACTGATGTGGAAAGATACTGTAAGTATCCAGTTAACAGTTTCCCAATAATCCTATTCTTAAATAAGTCATCATGAATATCATTTTAAATCAAATTCCATGTACTTTTTTAATGATAACATCATTAAAAATCCTAATGTCTTTGATACCATGGACATGAAATTCCACTATATTTATACATTCTTTTCATGCAACAATGATCATATTATTTTTATAGATGGATACATTCAATATAATTTTCCTAAACAAGATCTAAATCTCCATAATAATACCCATACACCATATATAGATTAAGAAAGAGTAAACAAACTACGATGTTATAATTGAGTCAACAAGACAAAATCGTACATCCTATTTAATTACTTTCCCTTTCTATTATCAATTTAATTAAAAATACCAAAATTTATTCCTTCAATGTAATACCTTTTCTCCTTGCCCAAAAATATGGGGAAAGCATGATATTTAAATGGAATATATCCCCTCCTCACCCTAAGTCTTTAGTTTTTCTTATTTTTTTGACAATAGAAATATATTCACTAAAAACCATGAATGATATGTCCCATATTATGGCCTACACAACTACTTATTCATAATGTGGAAAGAGAGCCTTCACATAAGTGATGGTTGTTTCCGAGGCCTGTCAAAGAAATAAAATTTCATCATCATAAATCATGAGATTAGGAATATTTTAATTCACTACAACATTGATTTTTTTATTCCAAATCTGGTGATTCCATTGATGCATAAACTCGTCTAATATTCTTTAGTGGAAAAGAAAATTCTCGATTGCGGATCACCTTGTCCCACACCACTTAAGCAGTTGAAAATACCCATGGGCTCCCCATTGGTATGAATTTACACCCTTTTATAGATATTTTTTGTACAAATAATCAAAATATATCATTCTACAAACATAGATTCTCTGAGTAAAACAATTTGAAATCTTTATTTTATATTGTAAAATGCATTATAAATTTGAATTTTGAGTGAAAATTTACCCTATAGTGATTTTCTCATTATTAGGTCAATGTGATTTGATGCTAGAAAGGTATGTCTAGAAACTTCTTCTGGGGACAAAACCAAACCAATTTGGGGTTATAGAGCTTGAAAACATTACTCCAATCAAATTCATGATGATATTACTAATGAGTTTGGGGATTGAATTACCATGAGATGTGTTCCTGAAATATTTAATATAAAAACTATTTCCTTCATTGTTATCAAGGAAATAAGGTATGATATCAACACATATAGAATAAATGAGTTACTGAAAAAATCTCGGATTGGATAAAAATTCCCTCGTGAAATATTTTCCAATAAAACATAAAAAAAATTGTTATAAAACGTATCTGGACTAGGTGAACTATCAATATTGAGAGAAAATAAAGCCTAAATAACATCCTCTTTATGTACAATATATGTAAGAGATTTATTCTGATTCTACTCAATGAAAGGATCAATATTTTCAACAATATTTTGTATGTGTGAAATCGCATCATCAAAATGCAACGTTCGGAAATGCTCAACCACATCCGGAGAAATATCATTCCCATAGGTGTATGAATTTCCATTAATTCGAATTTATTTATGTACAACATTGTCCCTATAACACATAGACACCATTTACCCAAATTTCGTGCATTATTAAATTACATTGGCGGGATACAAGGAATAATGTCCGAAAAGAACTATATGTTTAGTATCCTTTGATGTAGTAGATATATGCATAAGTATTACATTATATAATGAATTGAAAAAACAACATTGTGTCTTCATAGAACACACTCATATCCCATATCCTATCTCTATAATTCTGTCAAAATATACTTCTTAACATCCTGGGAAATAATTAAACTTAAGAAATGGTTGATCTCAAAAGCTCAGTAAGCATTACAATATAGCAGAATCATTCATAAATAAGAATTAACATTTCAAGAAATGAATAAGAATAAAACAAAATTCGTTTAAACCTAAATATCAACATAATATTAAAAAGAAAAACCAAGATATGTCATTTACTTATTGACATGTATATTTTAATAGTAGAATTATCACATGTAATATCAATAGCTAATTTCATAATGATGAAATGTATATTTTTGGAAATCATAACCACATAGTCAAGGCCTCCATCCAAGAATACAAATAAGATTTTGTCAAGTCCTTATGCCGAAAAACTATTCTGTCTCCTGAGACCTACTAAAGTGTCAAGAAGCTATAGCAGGCCCCACCCATCACTTACTATGTTCAATGCATTCCTCATATGAAAAGAATGAAACATTACATAAAAATTCAACTTAAAACTATTATACGAAATGTTAATAATATAACCATAATACATGGATGGTATAAAAATGACAAATCCACATTCAAACATATCACAAAACCTTCCATACAATGTGGATTATTTTATTATAATAAATCAACTTCGAACAAGTGTCTAATCCATCAAAAGATGTTTACATAGATGAAATCCAAACTATTTAAGATTAATATCTCTTTCTATTTTAAAATCATTTAAAAGTCTTGTAATTATAAAATAAATATTTATTTTAAAAAAATACTTTTAAGGGAATCTTGGATGGTGTTATAAGAGAGTAAAATGGATGCACCCTCCATAAAAGTTTAGAAAAAATTCTTTCCTTAATTTGTTAAAAAGGTCATAAAGTACCTTGTTTGGAAAATGAGAGAAATATTCCACTCAAATTTTTTTATAAAAGACAAAAAAGGATATAAATCACTTCAACCTGTATTCAAGGAAATAGTAAAAATGTATTGAAATATATTTTTACCAAAAAGAGAAGTGGATTATAATTAAGTACCATAAGATGCTCACGTATAAACAACCCTAGATAATATACGGATTGTAAAATTAAACCTTACATTATAAATTTCTTTGGTTTAGGGTACATTAACATCCTGTATAATAGTTAAATGATTTTTATTAAATTATAAAAAACCATATACATAAATATGATATCATATATGATCTTATAATATTGATCTGTTAATAATATTTCAGTAGAATCATTGTTTTGGGTGTTAACTGATTCATTTTACTTTATATGTTTTGTTATGTAATTGATGTTTTTTAGGGATAGGATGAATTTGATTCATATACAAAAAGTTATTAAGTAATTAAACATTATTATTAATCATTAAATGACAATTATTCTTGAATTGTTACAATGGAGATTGAATCATATCTCATTCGTGGAGACGGTAATCCATACGTACGCATGACGGGCAATATCATTAAATTTATGGTGAAATAGTATGTAATTTGATAGTATATTATATATTCCAAATCAATATCATGTTTAATTTATAATTTAAATCAATTTTACTCATTATTATTCCCATTAAAATAATGAAGTTTTGAATAACAAACTACACCACGACATGTAGAAGGTAAGTCGTACGTACGCACGTATGATCACTTTTTCATTCATTGGATAGATATAAGAAAGATTATTTTTGTACCATATAAATAATAACATCTCAGTATTAAGAATGTTCTAGAGTAATTAATTTAGTTAGTAAAAAACAAATAAAGAGGAAGTGGAAGAAGAAAATAACATGGAAGAGCTGATGAAATAATTACCTCTTCTTCAGGTTGTCCCTTTTGATTTGAATAAAGTCCTCCATAGGTTGGCTTTGTGGTAAACGTAAGGCTTATAAGATTAATTTAGGGTAGTTTGGAGGATATTTTAGCACGGTTTTTCTAAGACAAATGTCATTGGAGGTTTGAAATAAAGTGGTGGGGGAGTATCTTTTTATAAAAGAGGTGAGGATCACTTTAGGAAAAGCATGAAATATTAATTTATTATACAATCATATTCAGTTTATAATGGATCCAAATGGATTTTTTCAAAGATAAATAGGGGCTAGGTCAAAAACCTCCCAAAAAAAGGTTTTACACATGTTTAGGTCACCATATTAACCTATCTATTAGTTTTAAATCATAGATAAATAGTTTAACTTTTACCATGTATTCTACTATTATTATAATAAATAGTTAATAAACATAATATAAAATTCCAATCGAACACCATGTGGTACATTATTGACATATATAACCTTATATATGATTTTTTTCTGATCATTGTTTTTTTAAAATTCTATATCATGTAATAATATATTATTTGTTTTAAAAACTCATCTATGTCAATTATGACACTATTTTGTATTTTGTTTTTGTAGAAGTCATTACGGATTGTTTACAACATGAAAAATTATTTAATAAACCCTATCATGTCATATTAGACAATAAAATATGCGTAATGCATCAAATGACTTAATTTAAATTTAATGTTACATTTATAATATAAATTATTTTAACCTATCATTAATAAGGTAAGTACTACATCATCATTGTGTCAGAAAAAAAATTTAATTATTTAATTTTTAAAAACTATAAATAAAATACCATGATGTAGGAAATTGTGATATATTTCTAATGAATATTTATAGTCTAATTTATATTTTGTATAACCCTGTATTTAATATGGTTTAATTTTTAAAATTCCAATGTAACACTTATAACTCTTCTTTAAATAATATATCAATAAATGTCCTAATCTAATACAAGTGGATCAAAAGGATCATATTTTATTAAAAAGGTTTATTTTGGTCCAAATAAACTTATCCAATAGAATTATTAGAAGTGTAAGGGAAATTATAATATAAATTTTACCTTTAATTAACCAATTGACATTTAAACGTGGTAAATTAAATTCCAAAGTTACTATTTAAAAAATTTATTTTCATCAAATTTAACGAAATTTTACATACTGATGTCAACCGTATGTCATGTATTTTTGAAATTAAATTCTCAAAAGTGGTAAAATTATGTTTTATGCGAATTTGAAAATGTCCCAAAAAGGTCAGTAAAAGACGGTAACAAGTTCAATAAAATTTTATATATCTAATTTTATTATAAAACAACTTCAATGGATTCTATTGGACTAACAAAGGTATTATGTTTCTTTTTTTTACATAAAATAAATTTCAATTAAAATATTAATTATTTAAATAAAAGTCTGTTTTAAACAATAACATAGTGTTTTTCACTATTCCACTAAAATTGATAGTTTTCAGAAAAATACCGAAACTTCACCCAAAGCTAATTTTCATATTCTAAATCAAAAAATGAAGAAAACATTAAAAAATAATATTCATAAAATTTCAAAAAGTTGGCATTACTATTCATAATAACAAGTTTGATTGGTTGTGTTTTGCTATAACTCGAAGTTGCGTACAACGCATGCTAATGCATTATTCAAAAAAGTGTTCCTTGGATATTTGGGGTGTTACATTTTCCCATTATTCAAATATTTTAATTCTCAAAATTTCTAGAATAATACCGAATAAAAATATCTGGGTGGTTCTTCATCATATGTTCCATAGGTTCCCACAAATCCTCTTCCATTTTATGGTTTCTCCAAATAACTTTTACCAAACGAGTCGTCAGGTTTCTCAACACTTGTTCTATAGTATCATGAATCCTGGAAAGCTTTTAAACATAAGACAGATCAGGTTTCAGTTCTATTTATTCATTGGTGAGTACATGTGTTGGGTCGGGCATGTATTCTCTCAACATTGATATATGGAACACATCATGAACTTTAGAGAGACTTGGATTATTTCCAAACAGTAAGATAAAACTCAATTTTAATCTAGAATTTTGAATGGTCCAATGTAACTGGGACTTAATATTCTTTTCATAACGAACTTTATAACACCATTCAAGGGAGTTACCTTCAAGAAAACATGATCTTATACATGAAAATCCAAATCCTTCCTTTAGTTTTTTTCATATCATTATTTCATGCATTGAGCTTCTTTGATGTGTGTCTGGAAAATTTTGAACTTTTATATTGTTTCCTCAACAAGTTCTAGGCCTATGAGTTTTCTTCCACAAATATCATCCCAATATGTTGGAGTGCGACATCTCATTCTATATAACTCTTCATATGGATCCATCTGAATACATGAATGGAAACTATTGTTATATAAATATTCGACAAGAGGTAAATATTGTTCCCACATACCTTAAAAGTCAAGAGAGAATGATATCAACATGTCTTATATAGTTTGATTAGTTTGTTCTGATTGTCTATTAGTTTGAGGGTGGTAGGCAGTGCATAAACGATGTTCAACATACAGGGCTTTCTGAAGACTTTTCCAGAATCTTGATGTGAATTGAGGATCACGACCATAAACAATTGATATGGGTACTCCCTGAGTTATTACAACTTCATTAATATATAGTCATTCAAAACGTTCAAATGGTAAATATACTCTTATAGAAATAAAATGTCTTGACTTGGTAGTTCGATCAACAATGATACATATTCAATCATTCCTTATATGATCTTTTAGTTTCCCCATGACAAATTACATTGTAATATCATTCCAAATTTACTCATGTGTGGGAAGAGGTTGCATGAATTCTCCAGGATGTTGTCCTACAGCCTTCTCCTATTGATAAACCATACAACGTCATACATTAACAGTAATATGCCTCTTCATGTTGTCCCACAAAAACATTTCCTTCAAATATTTATACATCATAGTGCTATGAGGGTGTTTAGAAAAATTGGAGCTATGAGCATCATCCAATAATTATTTTTTTAGATATTGTATATCAGGAACACAAAATCTCTTCCCAAATTTCAAAATTCCATCTTTATATACAAATTCAATCAATCTCCAACCATTCAAAGCTTTTATTTTAATTTGAAACCCCTCATCGTTAGTCTAAGGACATTTTCTCCTTTATAGAAAAGATGATTTGGAAACCAGTAGAAAATATATTGATGTTTGACCTTCTATGATTATTCCCATATCCATATATACTAGATACATTAACATAGGATCCCTTTCAAATCTCACCGTGTACATAACTTCACGATCCTTTCTACTCAAATCATTTTCCACCGTATTTTCCTTCCCCAAGTGGTAGTGTATAGTGAAATCATATTTATTGAGTAGTTAAATCCATCACCTTTGCCTCATGATGAGTTATTTCGGTGATAAAATTTTCATCAAACTCTTTTTATCGGTATATATCTCTTATTTTTTACCATAGAGATATTGTATTCATATCTTCAGAGCAATGATTACAACTGATAAGTCAAGATCATGAGTAAGATATTTTTTTCATGAATTTGTAGCTATTGTGATGCATAGGCAAAAACTCTGTAATTCAGATTAAGGACAAAACCAATTCAATTCCTTGAACCATCACTATAAATAACAAACCGAACATAGAATTGATCAATCTTACATTTGGGGTTACATATATAATCTGACGCATGCCTTTCTAACCTCAAAAATTTATCCTCAAACATTACGACATTCTCATCCTACTTTTTGACTCATATTTATAAATTTTTTTCCCCTATCCTCTCAATGGTAATGAGGAAAGAATTTTTCTGATAAATGATCTTTAAACTCCATCCAATCCAAATTTGATAATTTTTCATCCTTTTTTGTGTTTTTAATTAATGACGACCATTGATCTACATATCCCATGAGCTGATAAACTGCCAAAACAACTATTTCGCTTTCACTACTCCCCAGTGCTTGAAATATTTTCTCTAAGGAACATGTCCATTACTTAGCTACAAATGAATTTTTAGTACTATTTAATGTTATTGGATGTTTCCACATGAATAAATTTAACAATGATCCTCCACATTGTTAATCAGGGTTCTCCATACGGGTAAGGTTATTATTCATAACTAGAGTGAGTTGTCCCCGTATGGTTATAAGATTTTCAATACTAGTTGCATCCCCATCTCCACTATAATTATTATAAGTATAAGGGAAATCCATACGTGGATTACGTGCATTGATATAGTTTACATTCTTTCTATTACGTGCCATTTCTAAATAATAGCATACATTAGGTTATTTTATGAATCCAACTGCATAATTTCAAACATGGAAAACACCTAACATTAATTGAATATTTAATGCATATAGTCCATTATCATAAAAATAATCCACTAAGGAAGTATTTATTCCTAAATCCATCATAAATTCTTGTATAGAAAATTTGAATTATCTTGAGCATATCCCCCAGGAGTGTCATTTCCCATAGTGCAACAAGCCCCATTGTCATGCACCAATACCCGTTTGAGTTTACCTCAATGTGGGGTTTTTTGGTTTTACCCATATATACATCTATGATAGTTCTTCCTCTACCCGCTTGTATCCATACAGGGATGTACTGCTTGGAAAAATTAAAAAAACGCTACATATAAAAAATTCTCGGAAGTTCTTCTATACTAATCTTCAAATTCTATCTTAGGGTAGTGTTCTCTAATTTGATTTTTTCTAAATATATCTTCCAATATTTTTTATAAACATCCTATGATACAAACATTAACAACCCATCCATAGCTACAAAGAGATGGTTCATTATTACATAACATTAGCATGATGCACGAAATCATATCATGAAAGACCAATCTATTTAGTAGACTTGGTAGTACTAGATACATATATATGTTTTACATAATATTATTAACTGAAAAAACAACAAAATTGTGTCTCCAATAAGACACTCATATCATTTATCATATCTATACAAATCAATCATAATATACTTCTTCACATCCAAAGAAAAAAATAAAACATAAGAAATGGGTGAGCTCAGTTGCTTAGTACGGATAACAATATAGCAGAAACATTGATAAATAACAATAATGAATTAAGGCAATGTAATATACTAAAACAAAATCCTTTTAAACCTTAAATTCTACATACTATGGAAAATATAAATCAAATAATTCCATTTACTTATTTTCATGGATATTCTACAAGTCGAATAATCACATGTAATATGAATTGATAATTCCATAATGATGGAATGCATAATTCCAGACAACATAACCATATATTAAAGGACACATGACAAGACTACAAATAAAATTTTACACGACCTTGTGACAAGACACAAGTTTGTCTCACGAGAGATACTGATTCATCAAAGAGCTATAGTGGGCTCCACCTGTCCCGTACTAATTCTAATGCATTCCTCTAATGAATTGGTGGAAACATAACTTAAAAATTCGTATTAAAACTAACATATGAAATGTTAATACTTTAACAATAAAACATGAATGGTATAAAAAAACTCATCCATAGTCAAACATATCACATAACCTTCAATAAAATTTTGAAGATTGTATCATAATAAATCAACTTCAAACAAGTTTAAAATCCAACAAAGAATGTTGACATATATGAAATCAGAACTATTTGAGAGAAATATCAATTTCTATTTAGAAATTATTTAAAAATAATTTATTTATAAAAGAAAACATTAATTTTTAAAATATTCTTATAAACATGAAAGGGAAGCATCGAAGGTGTTATAATGGATGAAAATATCCACAACTGTCATTTATGTTAAAACAACATTCTTACCATAATTTGTCGAAAAGGCGATTACTTAACATGTCTGGAAGATAATAGAAATATTATTTTCAAAAAAATTTATAGTAGTAAAAATGGATATAAATGAATGAAACTCATATTCTATGAAATTGTTAAATGGTATTGAAAATTTTTTTTAGGAAACACAGATCTGGATGATAAAGAAGACCCAAAATATACTATCATATAAACAACCTCAGATAATATTGTGATTGTAAAATTTACCCTTACCTTGTACATTTCCTTGGTCAAGGGTATGTTAAATCTATTATAATATTTAAATCACTGTTATTAAATTATACAAGAACCACATACAAAAATATGATATCATATATGATCTTCTAATATTGAATTGGAAATAATAATTCTGCAGTAACATTGTTTCGGGTGATAACTGATTAGATTTATTTTATATGTTTAGTAATGTAAATATTGTTTTTATGGATAGGATGTATTTGATTAATATCCATAATGATATTAAGTTCATAAATATATTTTGTAATCATAAAATAAGAATTATTAATTAATATTACAATAGATAATGAATCTCATCATGATTAGGGAGATGGTATTTTGTACGTACACACGAGCGACAATATCATTCTATTGGTGGTGCAATTATTTGTTTTTTATAATTTATTATATATACAGAATAACTTGAATGTTATAGTTATTATTTACATCAGTTATACTCATTATTATTACCATCCAAATAATAAATAGTTGAATAACAATGTACACCACGACGTTGAGATGGTAAGGCCTACGTATGCACGTATGGTGACTTTGTCATTCATAGGATGGCTAGAATAATGAATTTTGGTGTACCATATTTAAAATAACATCTTATTGTATATAAGGTACTAGATTTATTATTTTAATATGTAGACAACAAATAAAGAGTTAGTGGAAGAAGAAAATAACTTGAAAGAGATGATGGAATCATTACATCTTCTTTGGGTTCATCCTTTTGATTGGAACAAACGGCTCTATAGGTTGGTCTTCTGATCAAATTAAGACATCTAGGTTAAATTGAGGCTATTTGGGAGGATATTTTTGTAGGGGTTTTCTGAGAAAAAAGTCTTTGGAGGTGTGAAAGTTTGTGAAGGGAAAGTACATTTTTATAAGAGAGGTTGGGGTCACTTTTGGAAATGCATGAAATATTAAATTATTATACAATCATATTTGGATTATAGTGGTTCCAAAAGATTTATTTGTAGGATAATGTAAGGCTTGGTCTCAAAATACTCATATAATAAATTTTAAACACGTTTTGGTCACCATATTAACCTTCTGATTTAGTTTTAACCACCTGATATATAGTTTTAATTTTACCACGTCTTATTGTATTATTATAATAAATGGTTAATAAACATAAAATAAATATAAAATAGTAGACCAAGTGGTTCATTATGTAAATATCTATATTTATCCAGATCATGTTTCCCTTCCTTATAATTTTAGAAATATTATATCATTTAATAATATATTATTTTATTTAAAAAAAATTATGTAAATTTGGACACTATTTAGTATTAGGTTTCTGTGAAAGTCATAAAGACAATATCACTTCAAGTAAAAATATATATAATCAACCCTAACATGTCACATTATCCTAGAAATTTTTTGGAATGCATAAAATTATGAATTTACATTAATTTTAAAATTTATAATATCAATTATATAAAACTATAATTAATAATGTAATTAATGCATCATCATTGTGTCATAAATAAATTTTATTCAACAATGTATGAAAAATATGATCAAAATACCATGATGTAGGAAATCTCTTTTTGGATTCTTATGAATATTTTTAGTCTAATTTATCTTACATAAAACTGTATATGAAAAAGGATTTAGTTAGTAAAATTTTAATATAACACTTTTAACTCTTCCTTAACTAAAAAATTAATAAAATTAATAATCTATAGTAACTGGATAAAAAAGAACATATTTTAGTCATATGTTTTACTTTTGTTCAAAAAAACGTATCGAATTGAATTAGGAGATGTGTTCAGAAAATTATAATATCATCTTTAATTTTTATTACCCTATTTTTTAACCGTGGTAAATAAAACTCTAAAGTCATTGTTCATAAAAATTTATTTTCAATCTATTGAACAACATTTAACTTACTGATATCAACCGTATCTCTCAGAGTTTTGAAAATCAATTCAATGAAGCGGTTAAATTATATTCTAAGCAATTTTGTAAATGTGTATAGAGGGTGAGTAATTGATGGTAAAAAGTTTAATAAAATTTTATATATCTAATCTTATTATAAAATGACATCAATGAATTACATTATATTACAAAAAGTATTATATATCTATTTTGAATTTAAAATAAATTTAAATAAAAATAATAATTATTGGAATAAAAGTCGATTTTAAACAGTTACATAGTGTTTTTCACTATTCATTAAAAAATTATCTATTTCAAAAAATACCAAAAATTCACCGAAAGATAACATTGGTATTCCGAATCAAAAAATAAAGTACATTTTCAAAAATTAAATTTAAATTTTTTTAAATAGATTGTATTACTATTCATAACGGCTAGTTTGATTGGTTGTGGTGTGCTAGAAATCGATGATGCATATAACACAATCTTTTGCATTATTCAATGTGATGTTTATCATGAAATATTAGGTTGTTACAATCCCTCATATCATTATACAACTTGTGGAAGAACATTGAGTTCATATTCCATGGTTTAACCACATAACATTTATCTGATTTTTATCCAGCCATTATTTAATAATTAAGAGACCATTAATCCTATTATGGGCTTCATTTTTCACTATAGGCAGAGTAACTTGATGTTGATTCCTGCTATGGATTTATTCATGCTAATATTGAATAGTTAAAATTTTTAAATACATCATTGAAAAAAATTCTCCTTATTACCTATATTTCCTGGCATTGTTTCTACTTCATATTAGTCTTTTGGAGAGAACTACAAATAATATTAATTTTACATGCCTCCAAAACATGTTTTGTACACCCTAGAGTCACATGACAACCATTGTTAATGTGAAATGGGATAGGGAACGAAGTTTTCATTAGTGTTTTGACATGTGAAATTATAAAATTGTGATCAGAATAATGTTTTTGAAGTGTGAATCCTAAAACCCCATGGGATGAACATTGATCATCCATCTAAACAAAGAATCTATCGTGTTTGATTTACTGCCTACCATCAAAAGTGTTTCGTCTTCATGAAATGTAATACCCCACAAATGGAACTCAAAAAAAATTATAGTGGTCAAAATAAGTGGAAACTCCATAGATATAATGTAGTTAAAATTATATATAATATTCTAATTTATCTTCCAAATAATATTAAAATCTTCCATTACTACCCATTTTTAATTCATATCTTTATAGGACACATTTATCTCTCCCCAAAACAACCTTATTCTGATGATGGATGTGGAATAATAAACAAATGAAAATGAAAGACAACTACCGTATTTGTTGCAAGAGATAATAACACTTTATGATTACTACATAAGAATGTTTATGTGAATAGTTTAATTTCCTAAGACCAAAAATGATCCATATTGGAGTCATGATAGTTTTGGGAAAACATTTAAATTCCAAAGAGTCCAACCTAAAAGACTTTAAATTAGAAAAAAGTTGTTTTGGTTCAGCAATTCCACTAAGAATTGGTTTATAGACCAAGATAAAATATTTATGGGACCTAGACTCTATTGGGTTTTGTAACCCTTTATAGTTGTAATAATTTATATTCATTGACAGTGAGTCTGAACCCTTTTTTGGGGACCTACTTACTTGTCAAAATACACTTGATCCTTACCTTTCCTCTATTATTTTCATCCTATTGGATTTGGATTCCATACCCATACCTTTCCCTTGCTTTTATTTAGATGATGTATCTTTATATTCATTAAGATCATTCATGGTGAGAATATCCTACTCACTAATTATCCTTTCATTAGCTTCATAATCCAAGAATGCACCACATAGTGGTTTGGCCTTATTTATAGACTGTCCATACTTTTGTTATGATTTCCATGAAACCTTATTTTTTAACTATCTTAGAGATAGATATAACTGAAAACCCCCATCAGGATCAGTGGTTTTAATATGATGGAGATGTTGAAAATCATGCTGGTGAGCCTTGGGTGTACTCATGCCGAGGGAGCCAGGGGATATGTCCTTCAGAGCTTGTTCCTGCTTAGCAGTGTAAGTCATATATAGAAGGAGATCATCATAGTGTATTCCCATTTATTGGGTAGAGAAATGTGAACACTCTTTATCAATTTCCATGTCGTGAGAACAATGAGAGGCATTTAATATTAGTGATGCAGGTTGCAAGAAAGGCACATGAACAAACATAGATGATACTTCAACATCAATAAATTTTAAATTCCTGCTACTCGTAAGGAGTTCCCATCTAGGTGTTGCGTCCTTTGATCATCTATAATGATTTCATTTGAGATTTTCTACATAGGGGAAGGTTTCCTCACCACCTTAAAACCACACATATCATCTGATAAAGGTACCACATTGGAATATTTTTCTCCCAATCATGTGTGCACATAAATATTCATCTCCCAATGAGATAAGGATGAATTTAAAAATTCATGTCAATGGCCTAGAGTGAGATCTCTATAGAGAGCCTACATTCTAAGAGACATTCATATTATTCCCTTTATCAATTGGATCATCAGGTGATGTTTCAGCAGTGGGTAAGTGGGTATGTTGCCCAACTTTTTTCCTGGATCCCACTGAAATCCCCCTTATCATAACCCTATTAGAAAGAAAATCATTGTCCTTAATTTTCAATTTAGGGGATAGAATATTCTATTTCCCCGTTGCACTATGGAAATTTGAGTCATCATGGCCCTTCATCACACAAAAAAGACAATTCATTGTTCCTAATACATTTTGAGGAGAGGATGAAAAAGAGAATTTAATACATAAAAAACTTTGGATTCATTTCATATTGATTCATCAAATTGATAATTTAATTCATCATAGTTAATAATATTTTTTCCCAAAGCATTATTGACATGTAAACTTCAACATGTATTCTCTCATTTATCCCAAACATTGGGTATTTAGTCGGCCATCCCATCAAAATTGGATTCCCAATCGCTGATAAAATATCACAAAAAATACATGGATTCCAAAAATGAAACATTAAATTAAATATATATATTCAAAATTTTCGATGTGTGTTTCTTACCCCATCTAGATCAATGTTCCTATTATACTATTGGATTCATATAAAAACAGTTCATATGGATAATGACCCAAGACACTAAGCTATTTGTTTGTGTTCATTTGTAGGGAAGATGACATTATAATACTCCTTCCCATTATGGGTATCATCCATTCAATAAAACCACAAAGATTAGAAATAGAACTTGTAGGGTCCATATATTTCTAGGGCCATTCACCTTACTCACCTAGGACCCTCGCAATAATTGAGTACCATCATAGTATAACTCATTCCATGATTGCTTCATAGTTCATTGAGACATGAGACATCCTTCACTATCATATGATCCTTCCAAGGGGAAGATAGAATTCAATGAATGGTGGGATATATACCGATTTGAACACCTCATCAAACTTCTTATTTTCACCCACCGCCTAATCTGAAACCCAATCATCCATAATTGGTTGGTTAGAGGCATGATGCAATTGCTCCACATGAACAACTTAATCATTTACTATAGAGAAGTATTTTTGGATATAATTGTTCTTACATCATATATACATTATCAATGGCTAAATTATTAATCTATTTTTCAAATACAAAAAAATATCATATTTCACTATTCACAAAAAAGTCATCTTATTTATAATTTCCCAAAAATTCCCCCAAACCCTTCTTCATCTTGTAAAATTAAAAAATTTACTCACTTATTTGAAAATAACTTTCCAAATATGAGAAATTTTATTTTTATTTAAAATCCATTTTTATCCAAAAAATTAATATTTTAAATTTATAACTTATTTTATGAAACATTAAAAAACTAATTAAAGTCTTATTATATTATATTCTAATAATTATTAAATAATATATTAAATAATGAATATATTTTATGAAAATAAAATTTCTTCTAAATTATTATTTTAGTTTTAAAATTCTAACTAAACATTAACTTTTTATAAAATACCAACACCTTCTTTATAAATCTAATTCCAGTTATTTACGTATTTTGTGTTATAAATATTTCATATTTTCATTCATCATATTCATTAAATTAATTTATACATTTATATGTTAGGTTACTATTATATTTTTCATATTACTATTCCTGATGGTCCCATTAAATTTCTAATGGTAAAAATACTATTTAATTGTATATCATGGTTCATTTTAATAATTTAAAAAATCTAATGATTTCAATTTATTTAAGAATTTTTGTACTGTAAAATATTTTGTAGTTATATTGACTCACCATGTCCTTTTCAGGATCATCATTATCCCACCATATAAGTTGAAAAAATTACATTTGGGTGAAATTATAAATATTATTTTTTGTTGTGCATGTAATTTTAACTTCACCTTATGTGCCATAGTTGATTCATAACCATTTCTATTGAGGCTATTGAAATATCTGTCCATTTTAAGTAAATGTTTTTTCAGAAAATATTTATTGAAAACATTTTCCACAATTCACTTCACTCCAAAAATTATATCTTCTCCTATTAATTTATATTTTTTATCATCCTTCGCCATTATTGATCTTAACAATCAAATTAATAAAAAAGTATGATAAAAATCTCTTGTCAAGTCCATCAAAAGAGAAGGAAGATAATTTCAATGGATTGGATCCATTGTTTAGTGATTATAATACCAGAAGTTCAATGAAATTTAGGAGATAATTTTCTTATAAAAGTCTCAATTAAAATATTAAAATTTTTGTGAGATTTTACCCAATGGAGTTCAGTTTTTCTCAAAAACTAAGTTAACTGTGAAATAATAATCATGAATTTCTTAATTAATTATCCTATTAGGTTGGGAATATCTTTTGGGAAATCTTTATATTACCCCTCACATTGGTTGTTCACTTGGTTCCTTTTATTCATAATCATTAACAAAAATAATGCAAATATTTTGGTTGAGAATTTTAACACTACTAAAAAAAGAAGGGAAATTATTTACAATAAATGGATAACTCATACATCACATTGTATCATTAAACTATGAATATATATGTTTAAATATATGTTATAAATGGTTTATTTGATATCATAAATTTCATGGGCATTATTTACCCATAATAATGCTTCATAAAAGAATTAAAATTTATAGAAGCATACCACATGGGAGGTTCAAACTATGTGTGTATCTTTTCATATTTAACATGCACTAGGTGATGATCAAGTCATTTCTAATATGACCATATCAAGGTTATTAACCCAAGGTGAATCTATTCCTATGTCGAATCTACTTATAGTATCTATAATGTGTTCTGGTTTCTTGGAAACCAATTACTCAATACATAACAATAATGTTTTGGTTTATTATTATCCCTATGTATTTCACAATATTTTTAAAATCTTATACATCACAAAATAACCATACATCATTTAATAACAAATATGATAACATAAATCAACAATAAAATTAAATCCATGATTTATTACATAAAAAATACCAAAAACATAATAAAATTTTAAAATGTCTGGTGTATTTGGGTAATTTTATATATAACACAGTAATTTTAATAATGTATAACAGAACATCATTATAAACTCAATTACATGTTCATAAAATTCCATATCCCTTATAGAACTGCTGATGATAACATTGAATTTACATAATAAATAGAAGAGTTAAAAATTTGAGTATGGGAATAATTACATTTTAACATTATTAAATTAGTAAATGTTATTCATTATTCCTATCATTATGACATAATCTGGGCGAGAATCAGATATATGATCATCAATGCATGACAATAGATGGTAACCTCAAGGAAACATATGAATTTGAAAATATCATAAAACATGGAATCATAAACATATGTCTATGATAACTTCTAATACATCCTATCATAGTTTGATGAGGATAACCATATATCCACCATAAATGGTATCTGATTGGATAAAAATAGTACACAATGAATTTGAGGGATATATAATTCTAGGACCATCTATCACATTAATATCTCGTACAAGAATTTGTGTTCCACATACATTAGAAAAAATAAGAATATATATAATAGAATTTTTTAAAAGTATTATAGAGTGTGGGTTTATTTTATGGAAGTCCCAAATAAATGAAAAATTGGTAAATCATAATGAATAACCATGAGTGGAAATGGGGATGGGTATTAAATAAATTGATTTTGTTCATGGAATGTCACAATATATTATTATAGCATATTGTGTGTAAATATAGATTTAAGGAAGGGTCTACTGGGAGTTAAATAGGTTATCTCATAATTTAGAAATCATATTTATTTTAATATGGATATAAAAAAATTAAAACATGAATAATAGAGAATAATAAGGCAAAGTAAAAAAGAGGTTCTTAAAGAAAGGGGATAAGATGAGTTATTACATTGATAGGGTATATCCAAATGCAAGGAAGGAAATTATTCATTTATTAGTAAAAAATAAGGGGGATATATATTCAAAAATTAAGATTAAATTAAATCTAAAAGGTGTATGAGAGATGTGGAATGGGATGTTGGGACTATTTTTCTAAACAAATACAGGTGGATTATTTATGAATTTCTAAACAATATTTGGAGGCTATATATGGTAAAATAATCCACTACAAAAACATCAAACTTGTTTTTTTCAATGGTTTCTTCAGAATAATATTGTTTTTGAATATTTTTTAATGTTTTGAACTAAACTAATTAGAATACCTCCTTTGGTGATGTTCATGTGAGTCATGTCATAGAAAATTCATTTTTAATCATTATAATTTAATAATTTTATTCAAAATATTCATTATGTTATTATAAAATTTATCAACTAAGATAAACAATATTTTAAAAAGAAAAAATATTTTTTTTCATAAATAATCTTTATAGTATTTATTACATCACATTTGTGATTTTATGATGATGTAATACCAAATGTATATTGACCATGATTTAATTTTCTACCATAGAATTTGGTCTATATAAAAATTATAAATGATTCACAATTGTCTAACATAGTCATCCTGAATTCAAAAATAATTTTATAAATATTTTAATTTGATATTTTAAATTAAACTCCCCATTTATTAAAATATGTAGGTAGTTATGATGATAACAGTTTTATGACCCATATAACAAACATATTGGGATTCAATAAATTGTAATATAATTTTAATACAAAAATTATTTAATAATGTTGTTTTAAAAAATAATATGTATTTGAAATATTTTTTAAATAATGAAAATATGTGTTTAAATTAAAACAAGATATTTTACAAAAATTCATTTTTGGTTTCCTTATTTTAAAATATAATTTTATTATACAAATATAAAATTATAACTCATAAAATGTACAAATATAATAATTATTTTATTGAATTGTAAGATCTAATCATTTCAATTAGTAGGCTCTAGATTCATATCCCTTTATCACACCAGTATAAATATTAATGGTAAGGTGTCTGATGGAGACTGTTTGTAGGGGTGGTTCAACCAGCATGGTTTGGAACATTATTTTTAAATGAATGAACTTAAATATTTATTTTTACACTCATACTTTAGTTTTTGAACCATAAATTTGTTTTAGTAATGGACAATGTATAATGATATCATCTTCTTCAGATGATTGGACAAATGGGATTCATAGGGTATAATATTATTGGCCGAGTCAATCACTTATTTAATCTTTATCAATTGTATTAATTTTTACCCTTAATATATACCAATCCGAATGTTCACAATACGACAACTAAATTTTTGATGGTGATGATTCATAATGATCTTTTAAATATATAATGAAATATATTATAATAGACTAAAATATCAAATGTAGTTGTTGCGTTTTCTATAACATCAAAATATAATATAAAATTTTCTACCTATAATGGGGAGTTTAATCAATATATGTTCAAGTTATTATACGTTAATTTGATAATAATAATTTACTTTAAATGTGATAATCAAACCACTAAGATATTTCCCTAATAATTCAATATCTAATTACATAGGTGTAAGTGTGATACTGTTATCAAATTCTTCATAAATATTATTGTTGGTAGATCACCAATAAAAAAAGAAATTAGAATTTCTAGAGGAGAAGGTAAGGGCACCCTTCACCAATTAATTCATATAACCCACATAAGTAATATTGATTTATTGTTATTTAACTTCATATCAATGTGTATGTGTTGTTTTATTTTGATCGTCATTATATTATTGAATTGGTTATCAAAAGAAATATAATCCTTGAATTTCAAATAATCGTGTATGTGTGGTCCATTATTTAACCAAATTACTACATTCACCTCATTTTATAAATTATTCCTATCAATTAAATATTTTAATTATTGATTAGAATCATTCCACAATAATAGAGTTTAATAGTTTATTTAAGATAATTCTCTCCATGTTTTCTTCCACACTTCGCATATAATAGATGACCTATCTTCTTTCCTCAACGTTTTTTGTGGAAATAATTTTTCTATAACAAATACAACTCTTTTCTTAATATAAACATGTGATCGATTAATCACTAGGATATCTATTTCTACATTGAAAACACCTCGAATTTTGTAATCATGAATTCTTATGTCTCTTACAGATAACATCAGTCCAAGACATAGTTCTATTCCACGAAATAGATGACCATTATTATTTTCAAGTTACATGATAATACCAGAACCATAATTCAAAATTCATATAAAGTTTCCCTCATTGGTAATAATGGAATTATAAAAAATATTTTTGATATCATAAAATTATTTATCCGCATTCATACTATAAATAAATGTAAATTACAATTTGCTAAATAAAATTCTAAACTCATCTCTATACATATAGTCAATTTCTTCATATTTACAAATGTTTTTATAAGATTCAATCATTTTTTGATTCACTTTTCAAATTATAAACAACCTAATTGTATTTTCATTCATCAAACATAGGAGAAATGAAAATATTGTTTTTGTTTTATTGATCAATTTTCTAGGAATTACTTGATCAATAGTCCAAGTACAGGATGGTTGATATTACCTCATTCTGACTCAACTGAATGATGATATCTCATTTTATTATTTAGAAAATCAACATGATTCAAGGATTGAGAAACATTTATATCAATAACTATAATATTTTATATTATATTTATTATAACATTTGGTATCCCGTTAGAAAATAAATTGCATTGTTTATCACATTTCAATTAACATAGTTCATTATTGTTCAAGTTCTCGACTACAACCAAAAATTTTTTAGTAATAATAATCCTATTGAATAGCTGTATAATTTTAGAAATTATTTATAGGATTTATGAATCATGAAACCTTATCATTAATCTCTAACACCTTCAGTTTAACCTAGGTCATCCTTTGTTATCAAATGCGTTATAATGGTTATTAAGGAAAATGTAATGTAACTCTATAATATCAACCAATGGTGTCTATCCTGGTGTGGAATCTTGGGAGAAATCATGTTTCACTAGGGTCGGTCGGGTTTAGAGCCATACCACCCCTTTTAAATTTTTAGCACTAGTTACATCTAATTCATAACAATAACTACATTTTGGTATCCAAGAAGAGAAATATTTTCTAATAAAACCAAAATCCTTTCTCTGTATTAACTTACCATATTCCCCTATACACATAAATATAATAAGTTTTATGAATAATGGTTATATATTATAGTTTCTAAAAATGACAATAAAATTTTATTAATACCGACTGATGCTACAAAACCATTACATTCAAATTTATTTCGTCATATAACATAAAATAGTCTTGTGGAATTCATGGAAAACCCAACATAAAATCTGAAACATTTATTCAAAAAACAATGTAAAATGTTATTATGGGAGTTGATATTTTTTTGAACTAACTTATAATTCGCCATGAAGAATTATTTTAGGAAAATAAAAATAAACATAAAAGGATCAATATTTATATTTGTAGTCCTAGGAGACTAAGTTATGATTCCCTCCAAAAACATACAATTTTTATATGATTAAAAAATACATATCATTATATGAAAACTTATATAATTTATATTTGAGTGTCCTGGGATTCATGAAATAATGAAACAGCTGGTGCATAATTAATCTACTTCATCTTGCATTATTTTCTTAATATCTATCACTATATTTTGAAATTTTATTTTTTAAATAATTCATCATATAATGGGGAAAGGGAAACATAATAAATGCTAAACCTATAAGCCCAGTAAGGGAAACATTATAATTTTATAACAAATCAAATTTTTAATAATATCATGAGAATAAAAAAATATGAATATGAGCATAAAATTTTAAAATAAAAGGCAATAATTCATATGATATAACCATGGATCATTCCCTATTTCTTTGAAGTTCATATGACTTGATTAACAAAGGAATAAAAGAATATAATCCATGAGTGCACTACATTTGAATAATATCATCCTATAATAGAGTTTCATAATGTGTTGGATATTCATAGTCATAGAAATATTATGCAAATGATCCCCACTAGGACATTCATCACATATTTGGAATTGTATAAGAACTCATTTACATGCTTTGTCCTTGGGATGACCACTCGTATACCCTTATTTGGGTTGGGATAACAACCCGTGTATCCTCTTTTTGACTTCAGATAACCACATGTATAGTGATTGAACTCATAAAGTAATATTAATGGCCTAATTAATTGGAGACAAATAACTACACCCCCATCTCATAATCATAATATATTCATATATATATTCGATATGATTATGAAATTATCTATCATTTTAGTATAACTATTTCCATGAAAAATTAAATAAAATTCATCAATATTTTTTCATCATAATAATAAAAAATTCAAAGAAAGAATTATTAAGGTATAATAATATCATTTCCATTATGATAAAATGTAACATCAATATAATATATAAATGATAAAATATGACTTTAAAATAACACTACAATATTTCTAAAGGAAAATAACCTTATCACATTGTAATCTGTAATTTAAAATAAAATATTTTCTATAATATTGATAATTTTTTTCATTTTATTGTTCAATGTAAAATTGTAATGTAATACTAAATGAAATGATACATTTAAATGGTTGGAAACTCCATTAGTGTAGTGTATGTTAGAATAATTTTATTCTTCACATCATTTGTAAAAATTCCTTCATTTTTAAAATGATAAGAAGATTAATTCCAATTTTATTATTCAATTTCAATCAAGGGAAAAATGACATTGATTAATTTTTGTAGAATATGAAAAATATTCTGTAAAAAAATTTATGGAACATATTTATATGGATGAAAATATTCAAGATTGAATAGAAAACAATGTGAGTTTTAAATAAAAATATTCTTTCAGGACATTAAGTGCCCTGATAAATGAAAACAACTGTAGAAACTGTTATTCATTAAATTACCATTAGATGATAACATTAATAATATTCATGATCAATAGATCATATAATTTAATCATTTGTGAACATAATCATAAAAAATCCATAAAATAATTTTAATTGTAACATAAAACCCTCAGATCATGTTTTACATGATTTATATTTGATTTAAACTCCTATATAATAATTCTATACATATATAATTAAATAAATAAACCATTTTTATATAAGAAATAATTATTATATGACTAATATTATTCAATACCATGAAACAAAAATGTCTAAATGAGATCACAAAGGGTTAATGTAATGAATTCCAAGAGCATTAGCCCTCACCAAATGAATACATTCTAAATGGAGTGTTACCATACATGAAAAAATGAGTATATTATTCCTCTAATCTCATATATCATGTTCATTATAAAAAATGGAGATGTTGTTATGTCTAATTTTCATATATATGGAGATGTAATTGGCTCTGATGCCCTGAAACAAGAGATCTATATTTCACAAGTATATCAGGATACTAAAGAGACCTCTCCACACTTCCTAACTAATGTTTGAATCCAGTAGAGCGGTATAATACTTAGCTAAAAATATTTAGGGTCGTGAAATTCTTAAAACCAAACTATATGAATCATTTTTCATCAAGATATTCAGTAATATATTGAGTATCCAATGATTCGAAATGGATCCTACAAAATCTTGATATAATATTACTTGATCAAAAGTGATCTCAAGAGTCAAAAACATAAGAAATACCAATCAAACCAATAAAAATTTTATTTTCAAAAAATAATTTATGCATTTTTGATAATCCATTGAGTGATGTTTATATAGTGGAGCGTTCTTGAGTATTGTTTGCAACATAATTGAGGTGAACCCCGTAAACATATCTATGTTTCAATGGTATTTACGACCAATAAATTATCCCACATGGAACTACCCTCCGTGGAATCACAATATAATGTGTATTGCATGGAATTCATGGAACCACAGACTCCTTCAAGTAAATATCATCCTCTTCCATTGGTTTTTAAAACTTTTCCAATGATGAAAAATGATACCATCCAGGATTGTGTGCATCATATATGATGGAATCCATGATATTTTAGATGTTCCTTAAAATATATTTGGTCATCCCTAAAAAATATTTCATGGGAATTCATGAATTCATCCAATTAATAATGGTAATCCATCAAATGAAGTGTAGAATTTTAATTTCCCAATTCATCATGCAGTTCAATATTTTTTAACCAACCATTAGAACTGCTGAATACGTACTCTACCTAGGGATATCGGAGTACCAAACATGATCAGTAGAATATTATTTCTACAGATTCCCTGATCCCCAATAATATTTTTATACATCCATTCTAGAAAATTATTTGAAATATGAAAACTCATTTAATACAAATTGATAATTTGGCTAATACCTGTAGTATTTTTATCAATATAATTAATTAGATTTTAAAAATAAATACTATTTCAATTCACAAAAAATGTTTTCCTCAGAAAAAGATGATGAGAGGTATCATTATATTTATGATTGTATCTAAAGGGTTGAATTGATCCATTTGTAGATTTATTGGGAGACATAACTACTATAAGAATATTTAAATACATTGAAATTCTAGTTGGTAAGGTATTACATTTTTAAGTCCTTTTATCGAATTGAATATCTCACATTTCATTACAATAACATTAAAAAAATCCAAGGAGAGGAAAATCACCTAAAAATAAAATCCACACCCTAGATATAAAATCCAAGACACTTCAACACTATAACAGTGAAACACCATTTCAATCTATCATACTAATTATCCATATAATATTTTATCGAAATGTTGGAGTTATGGGTTTTAATGTTTTTATCACTTATCATTTGTTGAGAAAAACTCGTAGCATCATGGGAGGATCTCTCTAGAAAGAAACCAGTGGTTCACCAATTATATGAACATATGAAAATGAATTTAATGTTTTATATTAATAATACATTCCTAGACATTATATAGTAACGTGAACATACATGTGGATCTAAATTTATTTGTAGCTGAATGAAATTGAGAACTACAGTTCTATCAATTTCCTTAGTTGAAATATATCAACCTCTATAAAAATCATGAATCATTGTATCCTTGTCTATCATAATAATAACACATGATTCCATAAAAAATACCATCAAAATCCATTATTTGATGATGATATATTAGGGTTTAGGGAACAAAAACACTCAAAATACTCTCTATGATATGCAATTTTGCAATGATTTGAGTTAAAGAGATTAGATACTTGAATTTATAAGGAATAAAAAATAAATGAGTTTTCCCTTAGATACCAATCCCCTTTAGAAGGATTAACATCACCCAATAAATATTTAAAGAAGGAAGAATCCATACCTCCCACTATATGAAAATAATATTAAGAAATATAACCTCCATGTGAATGTTAGGAACATATTATCATTTTCTTCTCTAGTAGTGGCATGTAAATATTATGTTTTATATCCATTTCATTAAGAATCTTTTCCATAAACTTGTCTCCAACCACCATTTCTTCTTTTTGAATCCTAAAAAATGATGATCTTTTAATCAGATTATTGATGTGGCCACCATCCTACTCCATATGAAGAAATTACACGAATCGTTTAATATCATCCATCTCTGAGCCCAAATCCATTAACCTAGTATGATTATTTCTATTCTGGAAGACGTAGTTATATTTTAATGAAATGATGTTTTTATAAAAACAAATCCAAAAGGTCTCTACTAATGGCCCTATTTAGTTATACCATAACCTCATTATAGAAGATCGGATTTAATGGCCAATGTATAGTGAAAAAAAAATATTAGCAGTTAATGATCTAGAATTGAGGATATATATAATTGGAATGTGGTCTAAAAATGATCAACAAAATGATTAAAATTTGAATTTATAAACACAGTTATGGCTATATTGTAATAAATTCTGTAGTAAAACCTACTACAAGTGTGAAGTCATCCATTTTATTAATTACCCAACATGATCCAATCACATATAAACCCCATTTCCAACATCCAATTGATATATGTTAAGGAGTAGAAAGAATTCCTACATTTCATAGATAGATAACACCATTTATATTCTCATATAGATCAATGATGGTTTTGAAATTACCCACAACTAGCATGGGATAATCACATGGGTTATAAAATAAAAAATCAAGCCACAAAAAATCCAATTCTAAAAAATCACATTTCATGTAAAAAGCATTTGGATTATGGTATATTTCTATTACTGAAATTAGTAGTAATATGTTTTCCAGTGACATCATGGTGTTCCCTTAAAATTGAGTTCTACAAAACTAACTCACATGTTAATGTTATACGGATATTCATGAATGTAATAACAAAGTCGTAACATTTAAGAAAAATAATTAGCTATAGAGGATTATTATTTTGGTTGTCAAAAAACAAAAATAGATAAATTTATGAATACTATTCCATTGAACATAGAAAAAAATTCACTCAAACTCATATGACATGATAATTCTTGTTAATGAGGTATAAAATTGGAATATCCAATGAATAATTCTAACCCCATCCATCAAGTAGAAACTAATTTTAGAAGAGTATAAAATTAGATTCCTATATGGAATAATATATCACGTGATCTCAACAAATTGGATATAGGATGTCATGATCATTCCAAGATGCATCATCTAATTCCAAAAGAGGAGACCCATGATATGATAAAATCTTATATCCATTTGATAGAGGAATAGTGAGTGTCTAGATGAATCTAGAAAACTATACTTTTGAAAATAAGAGGGAGGACAATAGATAACGGCAACCATGACATGGTTTTAATTCTTTTAAAAAAACATAATGGAAGTAGGAGGAGATCCATGTCGGAAATTGAAAACCAATCTTATCTTATTTGGATCCAAATATCTACAAATAACAATTTATGGAACAAAAATCCAGGTGTTAAAAGAAGAATATTATAGAGGTTATACAGAAATCATAAACGATAAATATGAAGGACATCCGTACTCCATAATCTTTGGTGGTTATTTACATGTCTCAAATTTATGATTCGACACCAAGATAAATGATGAATGAAAATTTTATATGTGAATTTATTCTTCAAATATAATTAAATCCACATGAGGTTTATTTTATTAACTCACCAGCATACTCAATGATGATACCTAAGATGATTCAACCTTATACTGAGGAGAAAATATGGATTTATAAGTGTTCTTTAAAATGGAATAGGATTTTCTTTGGGTATGTAACATTAAAAATCATGGCCATCAAGATGAAAATTAGATCATGTCAATAATAAACACATTCCCCCATAAGAAAAATGATGTGATATGAAGTGGATTTTGATAAATCTTACTCAACAAAAATATTGGACACTAAAGCCTAATGGAGCCAAAGGGAATTCTTGTTTTCATAGATTAATGATTCAAACAAGTATCCTATTATTATATGGAAATCCAGATTAGATAAATTAAGCAGAATCCCCAAGAGAATATTGAAAAGCACCACGAGAGGATAATATTGTAATGAATGAATCACCATCAACCAATGAATGAGAGAGAACCTCCATCTATCCACTGACTATCCAGGATGTGACAATGCCTTGGCTAAATCCATCCATGATAATAGATCCAAATAGAATCCCTTTATATTTAGAGACAAAACCTATACCAGATCTTCTAAACCCATGTAAGAGAAGAAATTATGAAATTGTTCAAGAGGTAGCCTTTCTTGACAAAATAATTCCACCAAAAACCACGAAAGGAAACTATCTAACTACTCAAAAGAGTCACATGGGTGGGAAATCCCAACAAGTCCCTATACGGTAATGGATATCAAAGCCCTATCACAATTTTTGATAAGGAAGAATGAGGGGCCATCTTGGACATGATAGGAAATTGAAAAATATATATAAGTAGAGGCCATATATGGGGCCACTCTATCTAGTGGAGCATTAGGTAAAAATTATGACTAAGATTGAATTGTGATTCCAAACAGAGGGAGGCAGTTATAACCAACACTGTAGAATGTATATCCTTCTCCATTCCGAAATCCAACCAAGACAACCCAACAGACAAAACATTTCAACACAAGGTTTCATGTGATGTGCGTTACTCGTAGGAAATATATCATCTATTTCATTGTTAAAATCTTATAAACCCATTTTAACATTAATTGTGGTGTTAATTTTTTTTCTATTTATAGTATTTATTACGACCGAAAATGAAGGTTACATTACTAAGTAATTTGGACAAGATGATTCCAAATATTCATTTCATTTTTCTATAATTCAATTAATATATGTGAAAAAAGGTAATTTTAAAAATAATGTATCAAAAAACAATGAGTACACATTTGTATAAAAAATACATTTTAAGCATAAGTATGAAATTATTATCAATCCATTACTATTGAAATTTCGTCAATAATTGATAAAATAATTGATTTAGAGTATAATATATATTATTTATAATAATCACTCATTTATGGTGTTTAATTTAATTTAATATAATAAAAATAAATTATGCACCTAAAATAATTTTTTATTATATGAAAATATTTTTTATAAATAAATGATTTCATATTCATAATTAACCTTTAGATAATAATAATATATGTATTTTTTTCCAATATAACATATTAATTTCAATGAAATTTATATTTAATAGTTATAATATTATTTTTTATATAAAAATTTATAAGATCTTGAAATTTACATTTCTTTATAATGATGGATTTTACATCATGAAATTATTTTACTAAACTATTGATGATATTTTAATATGAATTAATAAGCTAATATGAATTTTGGAAAATATATATAAATATAACTATATATATATATATTTCATAATTCAATTAAATATATTTCTGCATGTTTATCGAACAGTTAGGCTATAATGGAATACTAAATCATAGTTCATTTAGAGTTGGGGTTTCATGTAACAAAATATATCAAATAATTCATGTTAATTTCAAATGAAATAAATATAAATTATTCTTTTTATAGTTGTAATGTCTTATGGGATGTTGATGTTATAATTCTATACATGATAACCTAAATTATTTATCTTTTTCACTTGTTAATTTTATTTTATGGTAATAATATTTTTCAATGTTCATTAACATATTGATTCAAGATAAAATATTTCTTATTATAAAATTATTATTGTGTATAAAAATTATTTGATAATATTTCAATGGATTGTTAAAATGTTTCTTACATTATTTTGTTATCTGCTTCACTAAATAATGAATGTGGAAGATAATTTTGCAGTTAATTTTTTTTTAAAATTGGGAAGGTAATTTTTATAAAATGGTTTAATGGGATGTTTTGATAAGGGTATTATTAATTCCATCATGTTAATAAAATATTTAGTATTTTATTTTAAATGGACTTTGGAAAATTGTAAATTTATGACTATTTTTTATTAAATAATCTTCTTTCTTGTGCGTTGGTGAGTTGAATTTTTTCTAAGGCAATGTTTTAATGTAAACAGTATAATTTATAAAATCTCTTGGATATAATACATCAATTAATGTGAAGGGAATTGCTATTTTAATATGAATATTATCGTAAATATTGTTTTATTATTGTGTGTGTTGTAAATATTACGAGGGTGAAATGATTTTTTGGAAAAAGAAGAGATTGTCATGATTATTTACATATAAAAATAATTTATGTAATAGTGGTGTGGGGAAGGTATAGAAATTTATTAATATGAGGGAATAATGGAATTTACTTGTAATAATATTTAACTGTGATTATAATTTTATGATTCGGAAATTTTGGTTTTAATGATTGAATTAATGATATGATGTTAGAAAATCATCTAGGAGTTGGGCATCTGAAAATATTATAAGTGTCACATGTTCAAGTACAGTTGAATTTATATTAGATTGGAGTACCATGGATTATTTGATGAGTGTAAGGTCTTATTACTAAATAATATAATTATGAGGATGATATAGCATTTGAGTTATTGAATACCAATGTAGGATTGAATTATTTTATGTGAATGGAATTGTTTCAAGGTATAGCCCAAATGTTGTTGAATATGAATCAGTTTCTCCCAAAAAAGAGTATTGGAAGCATTCTATGACATTTAACAATGATTTTTATCTATATTCTAAAGGATTAGTTTAAGAGATATATTTAATTGATTAATTAAGGATGATACATTTTTTTCATCTAGTAGATCACATTTCAAATTTATTTCATTTTTCTCGAACCACATAATAAATGATTATTTGTTAGTGTAAATTTTTAGTCCTAATTGATGACTGAGATTCAATGAGACAAGGAATATATCAAATTATTTTTTTCTGTGGTGGATTGTTAATAATATTAAACAGAATATAGTTGTTTGTGTAATGTATAAAGAGTTTTTAATGTTATCTTTTAGGTTTTGATTTGATTCAAGTATGATATTTTATGATTCGGTACCACTAGTACTAAAATACAATTATTTATGATATCTTAAGTCCATTGACTGTAAATTAATTCAATTTTGATATTCTATCTCATGGTATTGTCTATCAGGCTGGTAATTTCATTATTAATAATGATCATGGTAATAAAATGTATTAGTAACAAATTATATATTGTTTAATTTTCACATATTATAATGTTTAATTCAACTAATAGAATATAAAAAATATGAAAATATTATGATATGGTAGTATTGGTTTTAATTTTCATGATTAGTGTGTATAATATATATTTGACCCTACACATTTTGTGAGATTATTATTATCCCATTTTTTTAGATATATTATTTTTTATTGGTTGTGTTTAATTATATTATTTATAAAGGTGATTATAAAATCTAATTCAGGATTTTATATTGAAGGGTTTTGGACATAATTTAACATGTTATAACAAATGATATATTAATTTTCCTAAATCCATAATCCCTTTTTTCTTTTATTTGAATATTTTTTGAATTTGAAGACATCATCACGAGTGGGTGAAGTGTATTTTATAAATTTATATAAGAATAAACATTTGATTTAATAGTGAAATGAGTAAATAATGATTGGATGGTTAAATACGGTTTGGACTAATTATTGTTTTACATTTATTTTTTTACTTTATTGAACATTTTTCATGTTGAGGTTCTTGTAAAAGGGGCTTCTCACATGTTAATGTTCTATTAAAAATATCATTTTATAATGGGACAAGGTAGTGGTATTCCCTATATGTTGAAATTATTTTAATAATTTAATTTGGGTGACTATTTTATTACATATTTATTTTGGGTAGTTTGAGAATATTGGTGATTTTTTTTCTATTTCATAGGGAACTCAATTTATGAATTTTGATTTATTATTGTAAATATTATTTTGTTGTGGGTTTTGTGTTAACTGATGACATCAATATAGATTTAGGGGAATCTTCCAATATGATTTTTTTTAAAATAAATGGTCAATATTTTTTATTATAAATTACTATAATTGATTGTGATGAACAAAATATAAATAAAATGAAATTTATTATCATATTCATTCTCTTTTCTGTGTTTCATATGTGTTTAGAGTGGGTATATATGTGTATCATGATTGGAAATATGGATATCAGGTGAAAAATATTCTATTTAACAAATCTCACCTAGATACTGAAGCATGAAATTGTGATATGTCAATATGTTGAGCTGGAGAAGAATATTTTCATTTAACTATTTCCATATTTTAATTGCACTATTGTTATGAAAAGTTGGAATGATATATTATAAAAAAAATTTGTTTCATATCACATGTTATTTGTTGATGATTCGTATTACTATGGATACGAACTGATTAATATATATATCCATGACATAATCAAGACTTTTTAAGATTATGGTGTAGATCAATAAAATATTTTATGAACAATGGGTGTTTACCAACGAATTTTAAGAGGCGAGTCATGTTAATCTAATGAATACAATTAATATATAATTGAACAAGGATTTATAAAAATTTTATATTTGTTGGTTGAGTTATAAGGTGGATATTTGCACTAGATTTCTTATACTTAGTTAATCAAAAATCATTAATCTATAATCATGCATGTCTCACACTAATTCATGGAAACTTAGTTCCACTCCTCAATTTTCCATTTTTCTTCTATTAACATCTCGAACGTTAGAAATCTATAATCTCTTAAATAACCTCTCTTAGTGGCCATATCACCCATGTCAAACTAAATCGAACATAGAAATAGTAAAAATTTCATGGAATCTTAGTTTTAATTATAATTGTTAGCAAATTCTATAGTTTTTTTATTTACAATGGATCTCATCGAAACCATTGTGTTTTGTTTCTTGGTTTCAGTTCCATAGATCATTCACAATGGTTTTATGGTTCATGTATTTGATTGATCATGTCCAAATGATTTAGTGTTTTGTTTTATATTTTTTTAGAAATTAATTCTATATATACTTTTTTATATGGTTATATTAATGATTTATTTCAAATTTTATAGGGTTAGTCAAATTATTGAAGGAGGGAAATATCTCAATGGATAATTATTGGTATCTTTATTCACTGTAAGGGATTATAAATCATTATATTATACATATATTAAATGAGGAATTATCATCCATTGTTAATCATTTTTAAATAAATGAGAATGTCCAATATGGGGATAATAATAGGAAAAAAAATTAATTTGGTAAATGATATGAATTTGTTTTCATGAATCCCTTTTTTTGATGATTAATAAATTGATTTTTTTGTACTAATTAACTATTTTTAATATTTTTTTTATTTAAAAAATATTTTTAATTATATATGTTATTTGAAAAATATGATAGAAAAATGTGATATGACCTGTAACTAATTTTTGATTTTATTATATAGTCCTTTAAGTGATAAATAATTATGAACATTAATAATGATGAATTGTTTTTGTAAACTAAATAAGATTTCATAATTTTTCTTTATGGTATTATTAGTTATGTTTATTTGGAATTTGATGGATTTATGTGGTGATATTAGTGGGTTAGTTTGACTATAAAATGATGTGGTAGAATAGGTGTTGTTTTGTTATGATTATGTGGTAGAGTCTTGAAGTTCATATGGATGTGTTTGGTGGATTTGGAAGTAATAAAAATAATGGTTTGGGTTATTATTGTATTTTTTTTATATGCGTGGTATAGTTGATGTGGTTATTTGTTATTGTTTCCATAGATGATGTTTATTATGAAACTAATGAAATAAAATGAAAAATTTTATTTTTGCATGGTATCGAATGAATTAAAATCATAGTTTAATAATATGATATTACTATTAAAATAATTATGCGATATAAGAAATTGAAGGGTTAAATATGTTCGAAATATTGTATCTAATGTCAAATTAATTTCTATTACATTAAATTTGGTTAATAAATTCAATATTATCGGTAAATTTTAAAGTTTCATTCATAGTTACGTATAACGAATCATTGTAGTTATTTTGTGGATATTGTGTGTAGTTTATGTGATTAATGTGAACAGAAGGCATGATTTAGTGTTGGAATTATAGGATTAGTAAATTATATATGAGGAATATAATTTTTGTAAAAATTAAATTTATTTTTTATTTATTTATTAAAAATAATATATTAGTAGTTTAATAAGTAGATTTAGGTGTGGTTGGTAAAAATTTATACTCTTTAACTTATTTTTGAATCAATTGATGATATTTTTTGGAAATATAAAATGATAGTAGAGGTATTTTATTTGTTTCTTCCTAGGATGGAATTGCATAATTAAAATATATTATCATTGTAGTTTATTTTTTGTTTTTTCAACAACCTGAGTTTGATAACTTGGCTAACGCCCTTGGGATTTTTATATTATCATCTAAACTGGAAATGTATTATACATATGATTGAATAATACCCCTAGTCTTCAATGAAGATGTTGTGCGATATATATTGTGACGGTGGGATATTGTGGTTTGCGGTATATGATGTTGTACTAATGTGGTGATGTAATGTTTATGTGAAAATATGGTCATGATGTAGTGATATAGAATAAACGTAATGATGATGTAGTCGTATGATTATATTGTTACATATATGGTATGTTGTTTGGGATTTTTTTTTGATGTGGTTATTTTGATGTGGTATTTAGATATGGAAGGGATGGTACTTCAAATAATTGTTTTAACGGGATCTATATGGGACTATAATAATGGTAGTATTTTTTGTCGACCTTTATCAATATATATTCATTATTTCAATTTTTCAATCCATGTAAACTGGAGGGGAGGGAGGGGTGCGGTTGTGGGGATATGTGTCATGAACTATAATGATGGAAAGGGTGGGATAGGGGAATTTAAAAAATATTATTTAGAAAAATTTCATAGAACTACCATTCATATGGTTATTTATTGGGGGGGGGGGATTTAACCACATTTAAATAAGTATAAAATATCAGTGGTTCATTGAACTACCTCTATTATGGCTCCTGTACTCAAATATTGGTAGTTTTAAAATGCCACAATATTGATAAATTAATAAGATTGGTTTAATTTCCCCTCTAATAATATACTCTATGATGAAATTATAAGGGGGTTTTACGAAATCTAAATGAATCACAACTATTTTTTACTTTACATTACTTGTAGTTACTCGAAACCACCTCTAATAAGAGTCTACAGGAACTGTAGTGGTGGTTCCACATAACCACTTCTAATTTGTTTACAAGGGGTTATAACCCTTATTAAAATAAAAAATAAAACCACAAATAGTGTAATTGCTCTGTAGTGATATCACCATCGGTGGACAAACACTTCACAATAATGCTAGATATCATCAAAAAGATAAAATAATTAGAACAATTTATTGGACTAAAACATGTGGAAAAATTTTCACAAAAAGGGATTATCCTAATTTTTTAAATATAAATGTTTAAATATGTTTATATTGATATGATAAGGTAATGTTCATTCTGTTTCTCATTACGATATATGGAATGTTAATTTAATCTTTGTTTACAACAAAATTCCATCACTAAATGAGATTAGATGGTTTGAAATTATCTTACCATCTTTCTAATCACCACTAAATCAATGAATATTCATGTTCATATTTTTAATTTGAACTAAATAAATGTTATATCATTATACAATGATAGGGAGTGGTACATGTATTTTACTCAAACATTTATAGATCGTGGAATTTAAATGTGGTTACTAATCCAAAACATATATATATAGGTTTTTATATTGGAAATTTATTAATTGATGATGAGTATATGGGATGATCATTCATAATTAAGTATGTAGAGGAATTATACACAACATTAAATGTCATGGGGAGAAGAAAAAATCAATGGGAAACTAATGGAACGCTAAGGAAGGGTTTTTACTAGGTAGATAATCAAGTATGAATGGTTACCAAAACAGAAAAAATGAAAAAAAACACAGATGTGATGATGGCTCCCTATTACCCCTGAATATGTGCACCAACGACATACATATGTATCATTATAAGATATATATTTATTCTCATGGATACAGGAATCAAAAACTAAAAAATAAAACATACAAACCAAAAGTGCATGTCATAAAATAATTACTACATTGGTATCATGAAACATAGTTCCCCCACATGGATGATAAGACCATTAATTGAAAGGGAAAATATTTATTTTCATATAAACAACATGATAAAAAATTTCAGAATTTATTGAATATTTTATTGAATAATGTTGTGCTATAAAATATCTTATTTATAATTAAAAATAAAAAGGACATACCATTACGAATTTAGAATTAAAATTTTGTAAAATAACTAATCATCATAGGGGGTGTTTACACTATTGGTATCCCTAGATTTCATCTAGAATGTAGAGCCAAAGTTAGTCAACATAATGCATGGAAGAAGAATTGAACAAATTTCTAATGATATGTTAAAATATAAATAGTGTCAAGAGGATAATGGGAGAAAAGTTTTCAAAATAATTACTTCAAATGTGGGGAAATAATTATAATAATAATATAAATTACTCTAAAATCAAATGATGCCCTTCCTATAGATATAGAGTCAATAAAAATTGGAAAAAATTGAGGTTATATTGTAGATTTGTTTAAAAACAATCCTTAGAAACATTAATTTAATATAATATTTAGTGAAAATGACTATCTAAGTTATGTTTATGAAGTATTTATTTTATAACAAGGATTATATTGAATAATTGGGCACACAACTACAATTTGGGTAATATTAAATAGTGTTATAATATATTTAATCAATGAATAAGAATGACATGTCTAACTTTACAATTCCCATTCAAACTCCTTTTACCGATTTTAAAAGATCATTCTAGAATTTATGAGAAAATATGATTATAATTTCATACAAGACATTCAGGATATTTTTATCTGAATATATGGGGAAATTTTGAGTTAGGATTCAGCATGATGATATAATAGGATGATGCATCAATGGATTACTTGATGATGTCATTGTCAGCGTAGAAAACATAATCTGACTGAGGGGATTCCATGTGTTATTCATGGATGAGGAGATGGAAGCTGTAATCCTTTTTAAACCATTAATATATATGTGGGGGGAATAAATATATGTTTATTGTAGAGAACTAACATTAATATTTAGTGGAAAATAGGAGAAATTATATATACACCATCATATAAAAAACATGAATGAAAATAATATTAATTTTGGTGAATACCAACTGCACAGATTTTAAGATGTTGTTTTTATTAAAAATATGACCTGAATAAGATATTTATCATTATGAAAGGAAGATATGAAATAATGATGAAAAAGAAGAATGACGTGATGGAAAGGATATAATATAAAAGAGGCACTATTATCCCTGGAAATATTATGGATATCCATTAAAATTTAGTTACTAATAATCTAGCATTTTAATTTCCCAAATAATACGAACAGCACTATAATGAGCCAATGGATTTGGAGATAGTACTACTAGGAGGATGAGTGAAATAATTTATGATAAATGGATAGGATCCATTTATGTATCAGAGTCAAATAATAGACCATTTATCCATTTGGACTGGGTAATCCCCTTCATACATTCAATTAGTGGGCTTTGAGATGTAATGTTGAGCATAATGGACATAATTGAAGATATTTTTGAAGGATACCCACATTTTTTTACTTTCATGGGCTATAGGATTTAGCCTCCTTATTAATTAATTATATGAAATAATTTAGGAAAAAATACACTTATCTTCTTGAACTATCATGAGAATGGGATGAAACATTCATTGTATTAATTTTCATTTTAGACCTGTGATGATTTATAGAATAAATAATAGAGGTGTCGTACAAGAGTATCAAAGTGTAATAAATTATTTTAAAATTGGAGTAATAATTAATTTATACCCCCATTTTTTCAAATCAACTATAATATTAATGAAAAAATTTAATGACTCAGATTAATACTTTTCTGATATATGAGACATATGTTTGTTTGTAATCCCATGAAAAAATATTTTAATTTTAAAATTGACTGAATTATATAAGTAAAATGGATAAATATTAAAAATATACATAATAAAAAAAATTTGTTTCATTTAAATAATTTTTCATTTTTTGTTCACATGCAGATGAAAGTTACTAATATAATTTCTATGCTTTGAATTTCAGAATCTCACATAGACTAGTTTATTACTATTATGCATTCCATTAGTTATTAACAAATTATAAGTTTCTAATTCATGAATATATTTATAATACAACTTCATCAATTATTTCTAATAAAAATTTATTAAGTAAAAATGGCACATGATCCGTACTGAGAATTGAATTTTTTCATGTCAAAACTATTATTAATCATATTTATATTTTAAATGACTGATGAATTTTTATTTATTTACCCCTTGTCCTTAGAACCATAATTATATATGTCCTTCAATTAACCCATAGAGAATATGAATGACATTTTATTGGAATGATCCACATGAAAATATGATTATATTATTTCAGATTACACTCTTTGTGTATTTATTATATTCATATGATGAAGTGTGAAGTTGATTTTATCAATTGTTGAAGGGGATATTCCTTATTGAGGATTCTATATTGAGGTGTATCATTCATTTTTTGGGAAAAGATCAATGTAATATTTTATTATGATATCCTCTTAGACTATATTTATTAAGAAATTAATGTTCTCAGACATTATATGTTAAAAAAATTACCATCTACCAGACCACTGAATTTTATCATTTGGAAAGGGTGGGGGATGCTAGATTTTTCATGACAATTACATTTTAAAAAAAAGTATAAATAATAGAAATTTTTTACTGTTTTCATTCATTCAAAATGAATATATTATTCCATGTACATTTTTTTGATATTTTTGAGATGATGATGAAACACCGATGGGGGTATTTATATTATACTTTAATTTTGACTATCATACACTGTTCATATTTTTATAAGTGTCATTTTGAGTTTAATTTTAAAATAAATACCTCCCTACCATAAACCTTGGGACCTATTGATCCAAATTTCCAAGATTTAATAAATCATTTGTGATTTTAGTCACTAAAAAGTTGAGAATGTTTCTCCATATCATCATTATAAATATTGTTTATTTAAATAATTATTGAGGATGATAATAGTTGAATTATCACATTGAGTGATGAGATAAAATAAAACATATAAGAGGTAAATCAGTAAATGTATTGATTAATAATAGTGCTTTATATTTCATGAATGTATGTAAGGAGAAGTTCCATTATTTTGTTATATAGAATGATCAAATATATTGTTGAATAGTGGGGATTATATGAATTATTCATATGTGATACTTCAAAAATCTCTATTATATATTTACAATTATTTGGCTCTTTTAATAATTTAATTTTGAATATTAGTCACATGACGGTCCATTTTTTTCATGTAGAGATTTTATGTTTAGGAAAAATAATATTTTTAAGTGTCGTTTTATTTTAATAACATCATATTTTAGTTGAAAACTTTTAAATTAAAAATTATAATTATAATTTTATTTTTATTTTTAATTCCATTGTTATTCATTTATAAATTAAATAGTGGGTAATTGAAATTATAAAATAAAATTATTGAAAATAAAACAAAAAAACGTTTTTTAGAAAATAATTAATTATGATTAAAAATGTTTTAATTTGAATAATTATAAATTGAAATAATTTTTCATAGATAAAATATGGAGCCACTTCTACTCTCCATAGGGTACTAGACCAAAATAAGCATCTATGGGTTAACCAGGACCAAGAGGAACATGTATTATGTTGTAAATGTGCATAGGGTGGGCCAAAACACACTTCGCCCAAGATTATATTCAAAGGTAAATGTAGTGTGTGAGGTTTTTTAAAACATATCATAGACATATTCATTTGATTTCAGATTAGAGCATCAATTATGGAAATGGAATTTCATGCTAAAAACCAATATGATTGGGGATGGATGAACTTCTAACCCATGTTCAAAATTTCCAAAAGAAAATGTTACATGTCTTAGTGTGCACTTCCCACCTCTAGAACATCCTGTTATCACCATTCACCATTAATTCATCCATACCACCACTAAAAGAGTATGGGGAACTATATTCATACCACTGTGGGAACATGAGATCATGATATCTCATCAGTGTAATGACTGAGGTGACAATGACTAAATCCAAATCAATTAGGTGACTTCGATGAAGCCAATTTTGAGGAGAATGAATACATGTATAAAAATTTTTACAACCCAATCTTCAGATACATATTATTATTTATTATTTCTAAAAGAAATTTAATAATCAAAACCTAATGTTAATGACGCCCAATGTCTGTGGAATACTATTGTAATAATACATCAAAAAGAAACTAATGAACTACATCATTATTTTATTCTCAATATTGAGATCCTCAATCCATTTGACCCCCAAAATATAAAATATCGATCCTTGGGAACATATAAATTAAATTGGTGATCAATAAATTTTGGTAATATTATAAACATCATATTGAAGCTTGTGGGTCAAAGGACATAAGTTGATATCAAACAAGAGGATTTTCATAAATATAAAAATTGGTAAAAAATATAAATCGAATAATATAATTTTATCCTGGAAATAAAAGTAATTAGATTCATCATAACAAATGAAATAAAAAAAGTCATGGTTAACCATTCTGAAAACATCACATGGTGGATAATGTCTGGTTGTAGAATTGTTTTACAAAATAATATCATCAACACATTAAATGATAAAAAACAATTACCCAATTAATTTTTGTATAATGTGGTTAAAACCATCATAACATATAAATTATAATATTTTTTATAAAAGTTAATTGATCACAACCCATTAATATTAAATGTTTCTATGAAAAAAATAGATTTTGAAATATTTCATCATATCATAATAAATAAATATTTTGCAATGGTTCTATAGAGAATAAGAAATTTACTGTTTTTTATTTTCATATATGACATTATATTTATTTGTGTAAAATTATTCCTTTCATTTGTAAATGTATTCATTGGATAGGGTAGATAAATGGGTATAAAAATTAACATTCGAAACAATGTTTTAAGGTATGATCTATTGACTTTTGGAGATAAAACCTATATAAATTGTTTAGTAAAATTGATGAACACAAGGATGTTTATTCCTCAAATATTCCATTATTTAATGAAATAATTAATGGGAATAAATACTTTAATTTATTCACAGAAAAAATTATTAAGGGATTTAAACATTACCCTTGATCCGATTTAATATTAAGGAAAGATTTTTAAAACGGATCATATGGCATGTATTACCCCCCCCCCCCCTCCCCAAAGGAACAGAGAATAACATAGGTATATAATTAAGAATACTATATATAACTCAGAAGGATTCAATATAATCAAGGAGAGAGTGAAAGTGAGGTAGATATAGAATATTTAGATCGTAATTACAAACGATTGTTCTAAGAGATCCTTTACCTTGTTTTCTAGGATTATTAAATAATTTGACTTAATTTCCGTCATAATAAATTTATACTCAATAATAGTTTAATTCATAAAGATTTTCATATAGTTTTGATTAATTATAATTTAATTAAATTTGTTATCCGTTTCTATGCGATACAATGTGTAATTTGGTCATTTTGTTGAAATTTGTTTCATTGTTCCATGTTCAGATCACATAAAAATAAATATTGATGTTGTTTTTAAATTATAATAAAATCCATAAGTGATATTAAATGATATTCATTTCATTAATAAAATTATATTGGTCCCAAAAATCATTTCTTATTTTGATATAGGGGTGATTCACTTAATTAAAAATGCTAACGTTAGGGGTAAGTTCGTTTAGGTTGATTTAATGAAAATCATTAATTAGATCAATTTCCTAATATTATATATATATATATATATATAAATTCATGAATATGAATAAATTTATAATACAATAATTATAATATTAATTAAAACATAATAATATTTTTATGAACATCCAGAAATATAATAATAGAAAATTAAAAGTAATTATCCATGGAATGTTGACATAATATAGAAAATAATTTCATCTTCGGAATATGGGGATACGATAAGGGTATGAGTGATTAATATACCATTAAAACTATAAAATTATGTGTATTGATATGATATTAGGTATATTATTCATTTTTGGATGATTTCTATGAGGTGAATGTAGATAATTAAAAGAACATAAAATTGGAATTTTTAGAATATTATCTATTGAATGTTGTTACCATAAAAAACTCATTAAGGTAGTTAGAATTGTAATTTTTGTGGGATCAATAGCACTAGGACAAGGTGATAGGATTATCAAGTGAATTTAAATGAAATTTTGAAATCTATAAGTCTAATGAAGTTTTATAATAAAGGGTTGTGATGGGTGATATTTATAAAGGGTAGATATTGGTGTTTTTTTATTATTATAAGAATTAGTTCATTATTTTGGCTCATTGATACCAATAGTGTTGATTTATATGACTATCTATAGTAAATGGGGCATGTGGTTTTGAAATTATGGGAACTTATATCATCCTTGACACATAAATTCATGTATTTATCATATAATATATAATACCATAGTGAATTTTATTTCACTATTAAAAAAATCTAAAATTTATGAAAAATAAAAGAAAATCACCCTAGCCATTCTTCCTCATGTTTTTGACAAAATATATTGCATTTTTTTTAAAATAATTATCTAAATATAATAAATGTGGTATTGAAATGAAATCATTGTTAATTTGAAAAAAACATATTTTAATATTATGATACATATTATAACCTTTGTAAAAATTACTCAAGAATCAAAAAAAATATTATCATTAAAATAAAAAATAATATAAATTTGTAAACCCATTTTGTTAAAGAGAATAATTTATTACTTATACAATAATATAAATAAGGTATATTCTAATTTTTATGATCCTAAATATTAATTTACACTTATATGTGAGGATATTATTCATATGGTAATGTTTATATATATAACACTAATATTACCATTCCCATAGTTAGGTTTATATTTTAATTGTTAGATTTCAATTTCAATTTTTTATTTAGTAATGGTTATAAAAGATCAAAAAAATATATAGATAACTAATATTTCATTTTTTCATCATTAGATTATATTTTTTCCATATTTTTATATTACCATGTTTAGAATTCATATCTCATTACATACAAAATGATTAATTTGTGTAGTGTTGTTCATGAGAACAATTATTCTGGGGGATAGAGTATACCATGATATTGAAAAATTTGTTATCTTAATTTAGATTTAATCCCGTAGCAATTATTTTAATTTTTGTAGCAATATTTAATCTATCAATGTAATTTTTATATTAAAATAATAACACATTTTTGGTTTTATACTGTGATGTATGTTATTTTATATATATGACACATTTATATAATTAGATGGGATGTTCCATTGATTGGATTACGGGTAATATTTTTCATTCTTTGTGAATAAATTTATCACTATATATTAAATTATATATACTAAGGTGATAATATGTGATGGTGCTTCTTCTTCATCACTTATTCCAGTTCACATTTCTCTTTATCATACTTATGGAGTCACCAATTTTCATTTAGTATGTGCTTTGTTTCATGGTATAGAATATTAATTATATGTCCAGGCTTCTTATTACAAGAGATATCATTTTTGATATTTATTAACACTAAATTAATTAAATTTTGAGGTATTGGAATGTATATCCCTAAAAAGGATACAAATAATATATCATGAATAGATGAAATAGTTTGTGGGAGTGTTAGTTATTAGAAGAAAACACTAATGAGATTTAGAATATAAATAGGGCATATGTAACTAGGACAATTATTTTTGTTTCTTCCAAACCTCTTCACTCTCTACCATTGTGACATAGAGAGGGACACTTTTTATCCAACCTCAATCTATAGGTCTCATAAAATAGTGTTAGTATAGATCTTTTGTCAACATAGTAAAGTCATTATTCATTTCTAAATAGTTTGACATTACATAAATTTTCTACAACAGTTTTTAATCCTAGATGTTTTTGTATACCTACATAGGCCTATCAAAAATATTCCTTATATCTATTACCAAATGATGATTCATATGATTCAATTTGGATTATAGAGAGGAAATTATTATTTTATGAGAACTAAGAAAGATGAATATTGGATCATTCACTCTAGTTTTGAATATCTAGTATTATCTCAACATGTAATCTATTGATTAAAAATATCACCCAGATATTACAATAGTTTGTATGCAGTAATATATTAATGTTCAAAATTATTGTGATCATGTTGTAGTAATTTTCAGAAAAATAGAGGTAAACATTGGACCTCAATTGGACACAATCTATAGTGGCATTCTATACAACCACCCCATTTCATTGATGAAAATAATTGAATGTTGATATAGTGACAAGTCCACTCAAATTGAAATGATATGACCCGTTTTAGTAAGATTATCTCTATATCCCATCTATACCATTTCATATAGGAATCTATGGAAGACCGATGATAAAGTCCATTGTGATCTTTCTAAATTTTCATGTAGTAATGTATAAGGGTTTCATCATCCACAATGATTATTCCTTTCCCCCTTTACCTACTAGCATACCACACATTTTAGCATATATTCTAAGATATCTAAATTCATATTTTCCCACAAATAGTTATCAAGATGATCATTATACATATTTATGTTCAATTTGTGGTTTGAGAATAACGAGTTATATGCATCATTTGATATATCCTTCATTGTCTAGGTATTTGATGGTAAACCTTAACATGACTCAAATATTACAAAACGTTCACTAATTCTAAACACAATTGATTTCAATTTTCAAATATATTCCACATTATTCTATAAATCCACATTATCTCTTTGAGTATCATTTATCTCATTCAGAAGGGGTGTTTCAGAAATAATTTATCAAAAGAATAATGTAGATCTATGATTTATGATTCTGATATCCTTCAATTGAATTTCTATGAAGATGTGATCCTTATCTATTATAATCCTTGACTGGGACTTAATATATATATTATACATATATTATCGTCCAATTTATTTATGTTCAATGATTGTTTGTTGATTGGGAATTCATATACCTTTATTAGGATTTATAATATTCACTGGATCATATTATACTCATTCTTTGTGAATATGTAATTGAGGATCCTTTGATCCATATTTATTTTAAATTTCTCAACATAATGAAATATTTACTATATTTTCAATGAATATAACAGTACATATAAATCTAGATCACTCATTTTATAGTCATACACACGAACATTCAACTACCATGATGTGTATGATATACTATTTTTATTTTGAATCATTTCAAATCATATGACCATATTTTGAACATTTCATCATACTGAAAAGTAATTCCCCACTTGAGGGAATCATGAGGATTATTACAATGATAATAATAGTTTACATATCAGTTAATCATTATTCATATTCATTTTTCGATAGAAAAATCATTTTATTTTGACTAATCATTGTTATAATGTTTGAAAATAATGATATGTTTCTCGAAAATCATCTGTAATACCATGAAAGTTGACAATAATTATGGATCTCCATTATTGATAATAGTTTGAGATTCTCCTCAACTGTATCTATCATATAATTGTCTATAGATATCCCTATAATTGTGATAACATACCCAATAATGATAATTTATCTACAAGGAAATTATATTTAAAATTTTTTTCTTATATATTCTCTTTTTATATATTCATCAGAAGTGTGTCAAAATGCTCCTCATTTTCAACAAAGATATTGGATTATATTAAAAATTAATCTGTAAATACTACAAAAAATATTTTAGGGTAACTTTTGACATATCTATTCATTATTTTCATGTTGTCTTCGAATGTCTTATAGAGTCTTATAATATTAAATAAGAACTCATAGCGCTCATTCGTCCTTATAAAAGAGTTCTCAGGAATATATTTCGTATTCCTCATTAATTAGTGATATCCTCAAGAAGGATTCATCATAGGGGAATTCTAGAACACATGTAGTTGATTGATCAATTAATATATCTATGGAATATGATACTTCTTAAGTATCATTATTTTTTTAGTTTTGATAATTAAGGAATATTCACAGAGGATTATACATTCTCATGATGAGGTGGACTAGTGTACCCCATGATGAAGCACTAGGGTTTATAAATTCTTTTTTTATATATTTTCTTGAAACTATTTTTTAGTTATTCAAACACAATAGTGGACACACTTTATGGAGTCTTGGATATAGGTAGACATCCTGGAATATATTCAACTAAGAATTGAACCTCTATATCAGGAAGAATATTAGGAAAATATTTTGTGAAAGCATTGTTGAGTCAAAATAATTTTTATTAATTTTATCATTCCTTACGGTTTTGGAAGTCCCAAACACATTTTAATTAGTAATGTTTCCTTATATAAGGAATTGTATTTAAATGTGATAATAATTGGATTCAGATTATATAATCTATTTTATTCAATTTTCTATATATGTCTTACAAAAGATACTTTAAGATCAAATATTTTCTGAGATCAATAAAAATATGATCAATACTAATATTTGAAATTTTACTAATTCTCAATTCTGATTCACCCAAAATTTCAAATCTGACATGCATAGTTCCTTAAATCTGATTTGCTCCAAATTTTGATTCCTATTTACAAATATTCTCAATTTCGATTAAATAAACATATCTGATTCTCAATGTTTCTTAAAACTAATTCACACTATTTCTAAATTCCAATTTTTTAAAAAATATGTATCTAATTCTCTCTATTTATAAATTAGGATTTACCCAAAAATTAGCATGATATTCTCTTTGTTTCACAATTCTGATTCATTCAGAATTTGGAATCTGAATTTCTATGTTTATCAATTATGAATCTCATTGATTTTTGAATCTAGTTCCTCCTATTTCAATATTCTGATTCTCACAAATTCTTGTATATGATTGTCATCATTTCCAGAATCTGAATATCATCTTCCAAGAATCTAATTTTCATTAACCTTAGAACCCAATTTCTTTTTTTCATAAAATAGATTAATTATTCCAATTCCTTATTATTCTTATACATATTATTGTATTCATACATATATATCAAGATAATGACTCTAATGATATTATTCCATAAATTAAACTGATGTCATATAATCAATTATTTTATGACCATTTTATGTTTTAGTTGTACAAGTCCCATCAAATATTTGGAAAAAATATGTCCATTAGAGACCTAACAGACCATTGGATTCCATGGCATTAAATACCAGGTCACTTAATCATTTGAGAATGTGCTAGTTAACTCTTCATGTGTAAATGATGTGAATTTACTCTTATGATATTAAAGTGTGAACAACATATTATATAAGTTTTTTATATAATTAAGGAATTCCAATATTAAAGAAACCTTGTCAGGTTGTCTCATTAAGATTTATTTCATGAATCCAATTCTTCAATATAGGGCTTCATATTGAAGGAAGATATAGTTACTGATTATCTACATACACTACTACAAAAACGGCCTATATCAGCAATAAAAAAGGGATTTAACAGCACGAAAAAAGTACTGTACAACTCATCGCTATTATAGGGGGGTCCCTCTTATCAGCACTCCTAAAAGCGCTGATAAAAGGGGACTTTATCAGTGCTTTTAAAAAGCGATGACAAAGGTCAAATAAATAAATAAAAAAATTAAATATAATACGGAGGGAGTTCTTTTATCAATTCTTCACACCCCCTTTATCAGCGCTAGGATGTCTCCCACACGATGCCCTTCCCACACATCCTCATACGTGCGCTCCCACTTCGCTTCCACCCGAACTCGAACCCGGGACCTCCCCCCTTTCGCTACTGCACCTTTACCACTATTCCATTTCATTTTTTTCTCTATTTAGTGACATATCTATATATATATAGTAATATTTATTCGTATATTGATTCATATATTGATATAGATTCATATTAATATAAATATATTTATTCATGTATTATTATATATATATATTAATCTGTATATTAATATATTTATATATATATATTTAGTTATAATTTTTTGTACATATATTTATTTGTATATTAATATATACATATAATATTAGTTTTAAATACATTTACGAAAAAATACGTTTTTATGTGTGTTTATAAATTAATAAATACATGCATATATACATTGATATATACAACACACATACATATATATATACAACACATAGACACACACAGACACCCACAGACACACACACATTTATATTTACGAATAAATACATATATATGTGTATTTGAAAAGCCATAGAATGTACATATAAGATTATTTTTAAATGCATTTATGAAACAAAATATGTCTTTGATGTGTGTTTATATGTAAGTAAATAAATAAATACATATATACATATATACAACACACAGACACACACATAGGCACCCACACAGACACACACATATATATTTACAAATAAATACATATATATGTGTATTTGAAAAGATATAAAATTTTAAAACGACCATAAAATATAATCTAGAATTCTGTTTCAATGCCATAACCAGTAAAATAAATGAGAATGAAACAATATTTGATATGATATGTGTTACAGGCCTAACGGACATCCAAATCAAAAGTTATATTTGTTTGAATGTTAAAAAATTTGGGTATCCCGACTAAAAACTTAGTTTTAGAGGCCTTCTGGGCCTTTTTTGGGCTGAAAAAATGTGACAGAGGCATTTCCTCATTCACTACCGTGTAGATCATGTTGGAGGCTTCGATTTGATATGTTGTAGAGCTGAAATGGACACCCGGATTAAATGTTATGTCTGTTTGATGTTTGAGTTACATTTACAATGTATTTTAGATCTTTTATTGATTTTTTTGATTTTTTTGTCCTCAAATTGTTATCAAATGATTTTAAGTTGATAATAATTTGAAAATTAATGATTAGTATTATTTGTTTAAAATATTTTGAAGCCATTTTCACTAAATTGCTTATATATTAAATGTAATATTCTTTTTATATGTATCAACAAAATATTTAAAAAATATATATTGTATTTATAACAATATAAATATTCTTATATAAAAAAATATTATTTTTCATGATATTTTTCGAAACTCAACATTTATCAGCACTCGAGAAAAGGGCGGATAAATCCCCCCATTATAAACGCTTTTTTTGAGCGCTGATAATGGGGTAGCGCTTCCCTTTCCAGTTTTTGGCATAGTTATAAGAAAGGGCTTCTGGGGATAGCAAGATAAAAGTTTTATATGATTTTTTTTGGAATGAGGGCTCACTCTAGTGGGGGTAAAACAAACTTTTTTAAAATTAAAAATCTTGGTGGTTTTTTAACATCCCAGGTAAATAAAGATTATGAAATTTTAATATATATTAATATTTCAAAATTAAATATTAATTTTACATGAATGGGGATTATATTACTGATATCATACACAACACGCAACCCCAATATTCATTAAAATATTATGTTCCACACCACTATGAGTTATACCAAAAAATAAAATAATAATTTTATTTTTTAAAATGGTAGTTAAGAAATAGCCATTTTATTGGTGGGAATGAACAGAACTAAGTACAATATTATTATACATGTTTGTTAAATGTCTTTACATTGATCCAATAAATTTTAGAGGCTCAAAACAAGATATAATTTCATTTTAAGCATGAAATAATCTAATATACTTCTAATGGTTTTTTACCACCTTTTGATGAATAAACCATTATAAATCTATTTTTTTCAATTTTATATGTTATAATTGAAAAAATGAATTTTTTCATTAGAATATGGGCATCAAAATATACTTCAGATTATGTTTTGGTATTTTTCTGGTAATGTTCATTTTTTAATGAATAGTGAAAAATACTACATTTTAATTCAAAACTGCTATTTTATATAATATATTTATATGGATAGATTATGAATATAATTTTTTTAAATTGTAATTATATAATATTTTTACCATTTAATCCGATGTTTTTCATTATCAGTAATTTCAATTTGAAATAGTACATAAAAAGGTCAATATTTTGATAGGTATTATATCTTAAAACCATGCCTTTTTGTTTTGACAATCTGAATTAATTTTAATTTAATTTCCACCACTACTATGTTTTAAATTTAGAAAAATGGATTCCTTAATTGGAATCTAGAGTTTCAGATATTTTTAAATAAGTATCTTTTATTTTTAGAGATTATGAACATATACTTAAGTAAATATTTTATTTCCCTGGGTTAAAAGGTAATTTTATGTAAAAAATGGTGAAAAATAATATTAAAATAATACTTGGTCTATCCTTATAAGATAAGGTATATCCAAAAATTGGAATCCTTGGGTTTATTTTGGGTCCCCATATGGCCACTTATAAGTGATAATAGCACATTATATTTATTAATTTAAAGTAACGACAAAACTAACATAAACATATAACCTTTAGTAAAAAAATTTATATATGAGGTTATATATAAAATACCTTCAACTATAAATATTAATTTGAAAAATAAAAAGACTTCCTACATAATTGTATTTTATTTATAAATTTTAGACATTAATTTAATAAATTTAATTATGAAACAATGGTGATGTGGTAAATGGTTCATTAATAGAGGATTCAAATAAATAATAATATAAATATTATAATAAATTTATTTTTAAGCATTTTATGCCGGACATGATTTTTAGAGATAATAATGACTTATTATATTTGAATTAATTAAATTTTTTCAAACTAATAATGTTTTTAAAAAATATTAAAAGTCATGATATAAATAGTTTATAAATTGACATAAATGTGTTTTTAAAAATAATTAATTTTTTAATAAATATTAAAATAATAATAATAATCTAATATACGACCTAATGACATATATTATGTTTAAAATGTCATTAATGATGTATTTTGGGTCACATTTCTTTTTATAGTAAACATGATATCCTTTCAGTTTGAATATGGTAAAAGATAAATAAGTTAACAAAAGATAAAATAAAATTGATAAGGATTAAAAAATATCCAAAAAATGTCCATTATTTATTGATTGATTTTATTTTAACTTATATTCACCATATCCTATAATTAATGTAGTTTTGGAAGTTTTAAAAAAGAAATTCATTTTATAATTAAATAATACATTCAAACTTTCCTAAAGGGCCCCTCCTCCCCTTTATAAAAATCCATCACCTCTATCACATACTCACACATCTCAATCCCATTTGGATAATCCATTCTCTACCCAAATAAGCTACCAACATCCTTCTCTTCTACCTAGAATCTTTATCATTGGCATAAGGCACTTCATGAATGCCTTTTGGCTAAAACCAATGTGTGTTACAAAATTTAAATGTAACGTCTTCTCTCAAGTTATTTTATTTAATTTTCCTTTTCCAACCCCCTAAACTCTCATTATTCATTATTTTATAAAAATACCAATATCTTAAATATACTAGGTTGTTATTATTAGAATCATTTGAACAACACTTAAAAGCACCACCATCTTATAGATACGAACAAACAGTTAATGTGGACGACGAACTACTACCTCACGAAAAGATGATTATTCAATATTCTTCTATAACCTCTCATGGTGGCCATTATGATGGCACTTTAATTATATATGATAAATAATTTATTTTATTTTATCTATATTCTTCAGTAATTTTCATTTATAACATCCATTTATGATTTTCATTTTGTATAAATACGATAATTTTATATGATGATGTGCAGACTACCGCCCCTAAAAAATGATATCAATAGTCCATACCATACATGGAATGCATAAATGATGGTTTTAATGAACATATGTAATGTATATAAAATATTATATTATAATTAAATTATAATTTACCTATGTATCATTAAATTCTAATTTCATTAAGAATGAAAAATGAAATGAATGTAGCGTTCATGCGTACATATGGCTTACCATCTCCATGAAAAGTGCCTATCATTTCTTATATCCAAATGGTATGGAATGTTATAAAAATATATATAATAGATATATATATTATATATGTGATATCAAAATCATGATTATATTTCTGATGTTAATGTTCTTTTTACAACATGGAAAAATTGTAACTATAACAAGTACATTTTTAAGTCAAATTCTGAACATCGACAAAATATCCGATATGAATTCAAATAATTAACAAATTGTTATTTCATAGTAATAAGTAATATAAATGAAATAATAAACTAGAAAAAGGTTTGGAATCATGTAAAAATTAACAAATGTTTATTATTCATGAAGAACATGGAACAAACGTGTCAAGTTGGACTCGAGGTAAGGGTACTTCATAACCCAATTTCCATTCATTGGGTTAAAATTATACATTTTAATTACCTAATTATATGAAAATGTGTGAATGAATTATTATTTTTTGACACTTAATATCAATATATATTGGGTGTATTTATTTTTGTCATTCATTTTTATTTCACTAATTTATCCTAAATTTAATGATATTTTTTTTGTATGGGAACCTTTCACACTCCTCTTTTAGTAAAAGACTTCTTTTATGTTATGTTCTTATTTTTTAATTTTAAAATGATGTTATATGTTCATATATATGTCCTTATAAACTTAAATTTTATGTCCATTTCATTATAGTCCTTTTTTATCCCTCATCAACTCATTTTCTATATTTTTATGTGACTTTGTAAGGCTGCCAATTTTTTTTATCCGAACTTCTTATCCCAATTCCCATTCTTTGGGTTGAATTTCTTATTTATTGATTCTGTCATGATATGATTATGTGAAAAATATTTTTTGATGGCCTATCATTTATCTAAACATTTATCATGTGTACCTATAGGGAATACACATATTCAATCTATTTTATTTACAAAATGATCTTTGTAAGGGACTATGTCTTAGACTCCTTTCTTTTAGGCATATCTTGATATTGTGAACCTTTATTATACAATAAGGTGTATATACTAACCTTTAACATAATATATCATTAATATAATTATTCTTAACATATTATCAACTTTTTTTTTGATGTTATTCTTCAATTATTTTATTCAAGTGTTTCTCAAGTGCTACGTGACTCTTTCTCTAAAACATCGTTTTAAAAGTTTTGAAGATTTATTTTTCTAAATCATTAAAATTAACATCCATGTTTCTAAAAAAAATTTAAGGATATATTTATATGGAAATTAATCTTTTAAAATATTAATTCCATTAAATGATTCAATGTTGTATTAGACACTTCGATTCAAAAATATTCTTTTTAATTTTTTTAATGTCTCTTTTAAATTGTATTTTTATGTGAATATATTGAACATATATGTTTTGATTGTAATATGGAAATTTTATCATTCTTTAATGATTATATATGTTATATGATTATGTTATGGTTCTTGGGAATGTTTTATGTATAATGGTGGTTCCCTGATAAACCTTGGGCATATGATCCTGATATAGCTCTCCATAGCATTGGGTAACGTGACAGAGGTAAACATTAAGGTTTCTCCTAATAGATTTAGGGAATATACTATAATGGGTATTCCAAACATAAATCACGATATATATATGAATGGTACAATGTCTGTATGTTATAGATTCAACAAGATACCTTTAGGATTTAAGATTTCCATGTTTTATTCGTAAAACCAATTATTTAATGTTGTATATTAAATATTTAAAAGTATGATTTCATTGATTTGTATTTATTAACTGTTTAATATTCCTTTTAATTATTTTATAATCCTTACTGAGTTTTTTATAATCCTTCCATGTTTTGAAATTTCTTGCATAGGACATAAATATGAATTGGGTCATAGATGGGACCAATGAAAAATTATGGTGACTAAAACATGAATCTGGTCATGTTTATTTTTTTAAGAGTTTTTATTTTTTTAAAAAATGGTTACTGAGTAGAAGTTTGTTTTTTTAATTTTTTTGATGTAACATAAAAGTTATGTCATAATTATCTATAACTCTAAACCTAAAAATATTCACAATATAAATACCTGAATTATCACAAGATTATGTAATGTTTAATGTCGGGTTATTATAATTGGTATCAGATGCTGGTTTAGAAATATTTAGGGATAATGAGTTTTTGTTAAACACATGGCTAGTCACTATTTCTATTATTTCAGTATTACCCTTGTTTTATAACTTATTCATATCAAGGAATTTTAGTTACATATGGAAGGAGGAGGATCTCAAACAATATTCCAATCTTTTCCTAATGACATGCTTGTAATAATTATTTCAAAGTCGTGTTTGGATGACTGTGAAACTTTTTCAAACATACAACTCACTTGCAATAAATTTTTTGAGAAATCAAACACCTCAACAATACCTCGATATGATCATGGATCATGGGATGTATTTAGTCAAATCCAATTTTCACAATAATCTCATATTTTAATGAAAGTCAAATATAATAAAGAAATTTTCAAATATTTTTCCTTATCAAAAAATTTTGAAGCATATTATGACTTTGAAACTGCTGCTCAATAAGGAGACCCTTGCGCAACCTATTTATATTTTCTTTTACAATATATTCTCTCTACAGATAACTATGTTATTTTAAGAGGACAATTTGTTGAAAGTTTCAACTCAAACATGGTCCAACTATTGTATAAAATTTATGTCTTATTAGATGTTTTGAAATTATATGTCATACATGATTATTCTCCAAAACAGTTTTTTTTGCGAACACCCATATGACACAAGTTGATCAAGGTGTATTTGGACGAAGGAAGAAAACAATTTTAATGGATCTCTAAATCATTTGTTCAATTTAGTGGCCTTATACCTATGTGAAGAAGAAGTCTATGATACCATATAGACACCATGATCAAGGTATAATGTTATTTCTATTGGGAATAGTTTTATTGAATTATATAAAGGTGAAAAAATTGACTATATATATATATATATGATGTTTTGGTATTAATGTATTGAGATGAAAATGAAAGGTTTAATAAATCCTTTGAGGCTAAAACATTTTAGGGTTCTTTTTTAGTCTTATAAAAAATATAAGATGCAGAACGCGTGATAACCTATCGCGTCGGACAAAGCTGCGGTAATCGAACCCACAACCATATTTATATTCGGATTTATCACCTACCACTGGACTACGTGTTATCTCTAGTTAGTCTATCGTATTATTTTTAGTTAAATTATTTTATTGATAATGAATAAGTTTATTTGGGATTTTATGATTTATCAAATGGACATACATAGTATTGGAAAATGATTTTTTGATTAAGTGATTAATGTTATTTTGGAAGACATTCTCTCTTTTGGGCACACTATATGCTTATGGAAAATAGAATACTATGGGATCTCATTTGAGAAGTAATGGTTGAAATTTTATATTGGAAGAATATATGTATTTATTATTGAAATATAGTGATTTGGGTTATTTTTAGAAATGATTTACTAATCATAGCGATATGGGATTAGGTTAATTAGACTTCAGTATGAGACTTTTAGAGTAGTTGATGTTTTTGAAGATAACTGTTATGATTAACTAGGGAAGACTATGTGACAAAATCCTTCTGAGTTTTGGGGTTTAATTTAGTTTGGATTATCTTGAATAATTTAATAGAATTTTGTGTATTGGATAGTATTTCGTGAACTTTGTGTACTTTTTGTTGAATTTTTGATATTATGAGTATTATTTATTTTTATAAAGGATTATCCTTTTGGGGATTATCTGATCTTGTACTAACCATTTTTGGTTTTGGTTAATTTATAAATAAAGGGGTAATATATAGTTCTTCTTTTGAAGATTATGTGATTCAATAGAAGTTGATTATATCACTTGAGGTGTGACCAACTTATCTTGAATAATCATCATTTGACGAAAAGATGAGTTTTTAGTAGAAAATATTTAAAGGATGAAACTCTACATGAATGGTATGCATATTGTTTTATGTTCTTATTCATTCTCATAAATAAATTCCTCATATTTATAAATTCTTACTTAAAAGAAAAACATTTTCAGTTATCTTTTCCATCAAGGGTATTGAAGACCATTTAACCCATAACATTTTTATGGGTTTCAGATTCTTAACATTATCCTGATCATGTTTTCTATGACTCTCCATCATAAGTAGATGGTTATTTTTTCTTCCATATCCATGTTTTACAACATTGAATCCTAGTCTGTGTAATCTCAGATGACAATTTTTTACTTCTATTTCTTTCATTTAATGTGATTATTTTATTGACTTTTTTCTAATGTGGGAATTTTAATCATGTTTTTGAGCCCACATTTAAAATTACGAGGATGAAATTTCCAAAAGTGAGGAAGGATGTAACATCCCTGGTAAATAAATAGAATAAAATTTTCATATATTATTATTATTTGTGAATTAAATATTAATTTTACTTTAAATGGGATTATATGTTTGATAGCATATTCAAAACGCAACAATGAATTTATCTGAAATCTTATTTTCACACGTCATTTAGTTATTCCTAAAAATAATATAATAATGGTATTATTTTAAATGGTAGTTAACACATAGTCGTTGTATTGGTCAGAATGAATAGAACTAACTAAAATATTATTATACATGTTTTTCAAAAGACTTTACATTAATCATATAAATTTTAGAGTCTTAAAATAAGATAGAATCAGATTTTATGCATTAAATACTATAATAATTTTTAAATAGTCTTTTTACGGCCATTTGGTGGTGTACCCTTTTTAGATATAGTTTTTCTTATATTTTATAGGTTATATTTTACAAAATAAAATTCTTATTTTGAAAAGGGGCATCAAAATTTATTTTGGATGATGTTTTGGTATTTTATGGATAATGTTCATTTTTAATGAATAGTGCAAAATATTGCATTTTTATTCAAAACTACTTTTTTAATCTAATTTTCTTATATTGATAGATAATATATTTAATTGGTTTTAAAGTTCAATTAGATAAAATTATTAACATTTAATCCAAATTTGGTCATTATATGTAATTTTACATTGAAATTAGACATAAACAAAGGTCAATCGTTTGATAGGTATTATTTCTTAAAAACATTCTTTTTGTTTTAGACAACAGAAATTATTTTTAAATCAATACATACCTTTTCAATGTTTTGTATTGGAAAAATGGATTCCATATTTGGAATCAGGATGTTCAAATTTGGTAAATATGAATCTTTTATATGTAGACATTGTGAATATTTACATCAGTAAACATTTTATTTACCATGGTTAAAGGGTAATTCTTGTTTATATAACGGTCAAAAAATACTATAATAATATTAATTACCCTTACACATGTCTGAATCCTATTGGATGAGGTATATTGGACGAATAGACTCTTTGGGATGATTTAGGGATCCCATGGAGCCACGTGGGAGTGATATGACACTTTATATTAAATTATTTAAAGTAAAGAAAAAAGTAACATAAACATATATCTTTTAGTAAAACAAATTTTATACGGCGTTATATAAGTAATACCTTTGACTATAAATATTTAATTTAAATATAAAAATATTTCTTACATAATGGTATTTTATTTAATATTTTTACAAAATTAATATATAAATTTAATTATGACACAACAGTGGTGCATTACATGATTCATATATAATAGATTCAAATAAATGGTATTATAATTATTATAATAAATTTATTGTGAACATTTTTATGCCATAAATTTTTTTAAGATAATTATTACTTTTTATATTTGAGTTAATGAATTCTTTTCAATAGAATCATGTTGTTATAGATTTTTTAAAAGTTATTATATGAATAGTACATAAATTGTCATAAATGTGTTTTTTAAATTAATAATATTTTATTAGATGATAAAATAATTATAAAAATCAATTATTCAACCAATTGACATCTATGATGTTTAAAATGTCATTTCTAGTCCATTTTGGCACTCTTGACATTTTATAGTAAATATATTAACCATATAGTATGAATATTGAAAAACATTAATAAGATAACAAAAGGTAAAATAAAAATGACAAGGGTTAAAAAATATAAAAAAAGTTTCCAATTATTATGGGATGATTTTATTTTTACTTATATTATCTTTATCATTGAAATTTAATATTTTTTGGAACATTTGAAACTGAAATTCATTTTATAATAAAACAATACTTTTAAATTTTCATAAAGATCCCCTCCTCTTCATAAATATCCATCACCTCCAACCCTTACTCATTCAAGTCAATACCATTTGGTTCATCCATCCTATGCCCAAATAAGCTCCCAAAATACCTCTATTCCACATAGAATCTATAAATTAGTCATAAGACACTTTAAGATATCCTTTTGGTTCAAACCAAAGGGAGTTACCCAATTTAAATGTAATGTCTTATCTCATGTTCATTTATTTTATTTTCCTTCTCTTACCCCCTAAGATATCATTATTTTATTTTTTATAACAACAACAGTATCTTAAATATTTTAGTTTATTGTTATGAGAATCATTTGAAATGCACATACACACCGCACCATCTACTAGATACAAATATACTGTTTCTATGGATGATGAATGACTGCCTCACAAAATGATGATTGTTCAATATTCTTTTACTACCTCTCATGTTGTCCATTTTGACATCACTATAATTATAAATGATATATTTTATAATTTATTTTATCTATAGGATTCAGTATTCTCATTTATGACATACCTTTATTCTTTTCATGTTTTATAAATATGATAATTTCATTTGAGAAAATGTGTGGACTACCGCCCCCTCAATGTGATATGACTCATTCATACCATACATGGAACGTATAAATGATGGTGTTAATGAAATTATTCAACATATATAAAATATGATATTATAATGGAATTATAATATATCTATTTATCATTATGATTTAATTTATTTAAAAATTAAAAAATAAATGAAAGTAGGGTTCATACGTACTTACAACTTACCGTCTACATGAACAGTGTATTTCAATTGTTATGTAAAAATATTATAAACTATTATAAAGAAATATACACTATAGATATATGGTTTTTATGATATATAAATAATTAATATAATTATCTAGATAATTAACTTTTGACCACATGAAAAAATTGTAATTATTACAAGTTCATTTTGAACTGAAATTTCGAACATCGACAAAATATCCAATATGAACTCAAATAGTTAACAAATTGTTATTTCAAGGTAATAAGTTATATAAAATGAATAATAAAAATTAAAAGGTTCTAAGGAAATTATAAATTACCTTATTTTTATTATTCATGAAGATCAACGAATAAACGAGTCAAATCAGAAACGAGGTAAGTGGACTTCTTAACCAAATTTCCTTTCATTGGGTTAAACTTATACATATTAATTATGTCATTATATGAATATGTTTCAATTAACTATGAATGTCATAAAAAAAATATAAACATATATCAGGTGTATTTATGATTATCACACATAGTTATTTCATTGATTAGTCTTTATTGTTATGATATTTTCTTTGTAAGGGAACCTTTCACCCTCCACTTTTAGTAAAAGACTTCATTTATGTTATGTCTTTAAATTTATATTTTCAAATGTTGTGATATTATCTTATATATATCATTATTTTTGTACATTTTATTTCCATGTGATGAGAGTCCCCTTTTCTTTCTCATCAACTCATTTTCTGAATTTTTATGTGACACCGTTTGGATGCCAAATTTATTGTAAAGGATATTCTTAATCCAATTTCGATTCTTTTAGATTATATTCTACATCTTTATTATGTCATGAAATTATTATGTGATAAATATATTTTGATTTCCTATATTTTATTTGTATATTAATTATGTGTTTCTATAGTAAATACACATAATTGATCTATTTTATTTATAAAATGAACTTTGTAAGGGACTACATATAAGTCTCCTTTCGTCGAGGTATATCTTGATATTGTGCACCATTATTATCATATAAGGTGTATATACTACCCTTTGAATTATTATATCATGAATTTCTTTATTCTCATGATATTATATGATTTTTATGTTGTTCTCTAATTATTTTTATTCAAGTGTTTGCCAACTTTTACGAGACTATTTCACTAAAACATCGTTTTAAAAGTCTTAAAGATTTAATTTTCTTATTCATTCACATTAATTTACATGTTTTTAAATGGTTTGAAGGATATATTTATACAGACATTAATGTTTTAAAAAGTTAATTCCTTTACATGATTCAATGTGGAATGTGACACTTTGATTCAGAAATATTATTTATAATTTTTAATAAATTTTCATTTAAATTGTATTTATTATGTCAATATCTTGAACTGATATATATTTTTTATAATAATATTGAATGTTATCTTTAATTTATTATTATTTTTATGTGTTATGGTTATGTTATGGTTCATGGGTATTTTTTACATATACAGATGGTTCTGTGAAAAACCTAGGTCATGTGAGCCCAATATAGCTCTCCAATGCATTGGGTAACGTGACAGAAGTAAACATTAATGTTTCTCTTAAAAGATTTAAGTAATATAATGTGATGGGTATTCTGAATGTAACTCCATATATATCTGTGAAAGCTAAAATGTTATTATGTAATGGATGCCACAAGTTACCTTTAGGATTTATGATTTCCATGTGTTATTAAAAAAACCTATGATTTTTTGTGGTATGTTAAATATTGAAAAGTATGATTTCATTGTCTTTTATTTATTGATGGGTTAATTTTTTATTTCCTTATTTTATAACCCTAACCGAGATTTTTATTCTCATCAAATGAATTGAAATGTTTTTCACACGACTTAATGATTAATAGGGTCAAGGATGATATCAAGGAAAAGTCATGCTGTCTAAAACATAGAACTGTACATGTTTCTTTTTTTAAGAGTTTTTATTTTATGAAAAAAAAGAAACTGGGTTGAAGTGTCTACATGGTAATTTTGGATATGTACTATAATAGTTATGTTCTAATTCTCTAAAAATATAAACTTGAAAATATCCTCAATGTAAATTCTTGACTTCTCTCATCATTATGTAATGTTTTTGGTCGGATTATTATAGTTTTATTCATGGTTTAGATTCCCGTATATTTGGGTTAAAATAATTCATTCTATCTATAATACTTTTTATGTTACATGTTTCTTTAATTATTTTTCGATTTCTTATCAATATAAAATGTTACATATTATACATTTTTTTATTGTATAAACTCTTATTTAAGAGTCAATATGATTTAAGGTAATATTTTTTATAAGAAATAATGTGTAATATTTTCCTTACAATAATCATCTATATCAAAAAAGGGTGGTTTTCTTGACATTACATAAAATGGTTTAGTGATTCAGATTGGTTTTTATTTTTTAATCAATTATTTACTCAACATTAAGAACAAAGGTTTTTTTGACAAACAATTCACCCCTCCTCTATTGTTCAATCATCATACATATTTCAATCTAAAAATTGGTATTAGACCGGGTTTCTACTTCTTATATATTTTCTTACATTACTTTTTCATGTTACATATATATTTATTTTATAAACTTTTTTTATAAATGTTATTCTAAACTACAGTGTAAAATGGTAAAATATTTTTTGAATTATTATAAAAAATGTAGTTTTTTATATCGAAAAAAAATGAAATTTTTAATCATAAAAGAATTTTTTTTGTTTGTAATGACTATCAATACTAGATATATAGAATGAATATTTTTTTATCAATAATGGGGTTAATAAATTTGTAATTATTACTAAAGATTATAGAATACCTAACAATGAAGTCAGATATTTTTCTTACCATGCGAAGCAAGAATACCAACATTACTATATAGTACAAAATAGATTAATTTATTTAATGTCATGAAATATATAAATCTAGATATCATATTTTGAAGTAGGTAATAATATTTGGATAAAATTTTATATTACTCATTATGGTACATCTGATGTCATCGAGATAGGAAGAGCCATGCCTAGGGCAGCATAACATGATTTTGTTTTTCCATTTGGATAACCTATAACTAAATTTCAAAAAAAAAATTATGACTATTGTAAATATCATAAAATAAATGGTAGAAAAGGATTAGAACAAGAATTTATTGTTAAAAGGATCAATGAAATCATGCGAAATGAATGTGACTCAAAGAGAACCGTTGTTGGTGTATCATTTAATGTTAAAAATGATACCCTTGATCAAGAAAGTGGTTGTTCAATCATACTCATATAAATCAAATAATTCATAAAATAATTTAGCCAATATTTCATCAAGTATGAACAAAATTGTTTGAAAAATTATTTTAAATATTGATATAAGAATAAGGATAATAAAGAAAAAAATTATTCTATAGTCACATGCTCTTAATGTATGAAAGCAGGAAATATCAAACATAATTGTACAAAGCATAAAAGAAAGACATTAAAGATATGTATTTGGAATAGAATCAGGAAAAGGTACTACAAGTATAAAGAAAATAATGTTATAAAGGTATATGATTTAGGTAGACGAATTACTATATTTTATTCTTTTTAGTCAACTGATAATGATTATTTAGGACAAAAGAATATTGGAATTCTACCTAGGGTACCTTTCTAGAATCAATGTTTCATGTAAAAGTGGCACAGTAATGAATCCATATAAACCCTTTCCTTAAATTCAAGTTATCCTGATGAATAAAATTATAATTCTTCATATAAAGATTCTACCTTATTAGAAGATAATTATTTTCCTTCATTTGATTAAGTTTCTATATTTTACATGTTCCATGAAAATGAAAATCGTTGTATCATGAATACAAAAGATAATGAAAATTCTGTAATTAATGTTTTTGAAAAAAAGTATCATATCATTCTAAAGATCATGATGGGAAATATTTTGAAATTGTTTCTATTTCAAAAATCCTTATGGATGTAAATTTTTAAATTGATATATAATCTTATGATTTTTAATACCTTCCAATGGAGAAAAAATATTTTGAAACAAAATATAATTATAAAACTCAAACAGATTGGGATAATAATTTAGTCAATAGAGTAAAATCTTAAATCATTTTTCATAAGAAAAATTTATCAAAATTACTTATTGTAAGGATGAAATTGATGAAATGTAAAAAAAAATTATTCCTCTATGGGATAGTTCTGTAATTGGTTATTGTCACTGAAAACCTTTTTTAGAGATAACTATTTTGTTCCCAATATTCCCCCTTTCATAAATAAGTGTTAATGTGGTAGAAATATGAAAAAATATATATTTAAAAAGAATCCATTATGTGAGATTTCATAATATAATTTTTTATAAATATATATAGATCCCTAATATTTTATTTTGAATCATTTACTTATCAAATAAATTTTAGATTCCAAATTTATTTTTACTATTTTGGAATAAAAAGAAAAAATCAAAAAAACACATGGTACATGGATATTGGATGTTCCTAACATATGAATAGGAAAAATGACTTATTTGAAAATATTATTGGAATGAAATTTGGAAGGGTTTCCTTTGGAGATAATTCTTTGTAAAATATCATTGATGTAGGTAACAATGTTCATTTAGGAAAATCATTGTTTTGAAAATTTTTTTGTTAAGGGTTTTAGGAATAACCTTATATCCATAATCCAATTCTGTGATGAAGATTACCATCTAAATTTTATGAATTAAAAATATTTTGTATAAAATTCCAAGGATGAATTCATTGTTTTCTCCCATAGACATGAGTATGTTTACATAATTAACATTGACGACCTTAGGATCCAAGATGTAACCCTACTTAGTGAAATGGATGATCAATCGTGGTTGTGGAATAAATGTTTTTGGAAAATGTAACATTACTAAATAATGTAAAATAACCCACAATGGACTTTTTAAGGATATAACATATCCTATATTCGATTCTTCAAATGTCTGTGACCCATACCAAAATGTTAAGCAACACAAGAAAAGAAATAAATCTATTAGTAACATCTCAACTACTAATGTATTATAGTTTGTTCATACATATCTCCTTGGTCCTACAAATACCGGATGTATCATAGGAAAACAATATCAACCTTTTCTAGTTGACGATTACCACTAATTTACGAGGGTCTATTTTGGTTAATGAATTGTTAATTATTTTCTAATTTCTATTGTTCTTCATCCAACTTTGAATATGAGAAAAACTAATCATTGATAACAATTAATTTTTATCATGGTTGAGAATTTGAAAGGTGGTTTATGAAACATTTTTTATTAAAAAAATGAATTACCCGTAACTTCTCCACCCATAGAACACCTAATTAAAATGGAGTTTTTGAATAAATAAATTGATTTTTCCAAAAAAAAATTAAATATGTTGGGTGAGTACCTAATTGCTAAAACATTTTTGGTATGAAGTTGTTATGTCATATTGATATATTATAAATCATGTTTTAATACGACCATTTCTCAAGAAAACACTATATTTGTTATGGGCTAGCAGAAAACCAAAAGCTTCATACATCAGAGTAATTGGATGAAAAGAATTCATTTTGATTAAAATAGATAATTTTCACAAATTCACATTGTATCTGATGAAGGTATATTTTTATGTGTTTCCACTACCTCTATGTTTTATAGAGTTTCCATAAAAATTAGTATACTATTGTGGAAAAGTAGTTGTTAAATATAATGAAACTGATCATTTTGTTTTTAAATAATCCCAATATAGATATTATGATTTGTTTTCCATAATTGATTATCATCATTTAATAAAAAACACTTTTAATAAGGATAATACATTAGATAATATTTCGTTAGTATTCCCTCTAGAAAAATTTATACACAATTTTGATCGACATGTTTTGAAAACCCCATGTTAGTTGTTCTTTTGGAAACATCTGAGTTATACTATCATTGGTGATGTATATAAACATCCATGTATTATATGTTACTTGAGAAATAAAGTATAACATCTAGAATTACTCTTCCAATTCCAAAAAAAAATTAATGAGGCATTAAGTGATGAATATTAAATTAAGGATATGGAAGATAAAAAAATGAATTAAAAGGGAATAATGTCTGAACCTTAGTTGATAGACATAATGAAACCTATTTAATTGATGTAAAATGGGTACTCAACCACAAATGTGATGAAAATTTAATTCATTGTAAAAAATAAATCATAATTTGTTTTTAAATCTATAATCAAAAAAAATGTATTGACTATGAAGAAACATGCGCACCGGTAGCTAGATAGGAATCTATTTGAATTCTATTATCCATTGAGACATTCGTTAATTTAAAAAATTTTTAAATTGATGTGAATTATTATTTACTTAATGGATCGGTTTAAGAGGATACATTTTTTAGAACAACCTCTTGATTTTGTAGACCAAAAATATCATGAATATGCTTACAACAATTCTATTGATTTATATGGTCTTAAAAAATCCTCTAGAGCATGGTATAATAGAACTATAGTGTTTTTGATATAAAAATATTATGTTAAGGGAACTAATGATCCAACCATTTATATAAATAAAGATTATAAAAATGTTTTTAATGTTCAAATTTATGTTAATAAAATTATATTAAGATCAACTCAGTAATATTTAATCGATTCATTTGTGAATATTTTGATATATGAGATTGAAATGAGTATTATTGGTGAGAAAAAAAAATTATTTGTTTTCAATTTTCTCAAAAAATAGATGGATCCCATATATATCAACATTGGTTTATTAGATAACATTGTTTGAATTATGTATATAAAAATACTAAGTGTTTTAGATCTCTAATCGGTTCCTTCAATACTCTTGATCCTAATGATTGTGGAAAACCAATTAATCAAACAACATTTAGACCTATGATAGGAGGCCTACTATAATTAATAGATAGTTGTCCAATCAAAATGATTTCTGAATTATATTTTGAAATATATTAATAATATCCAAAATAATCCCATTTAGATGCTATGAAATGTGTTTTTTATTTAATAGAAACTATGGATATGGGACTTTTTTATTCTTCTCGAAGTTATTTTTAACTAAATATATTTTTAGATGTTAAATTTTGTGGTTCTAGAATGTATATAAATAGTACATATTGAACATGTCATTTCTTAGTTGATTCATTCGATTATTTGTCATATAATAAATAACAATAAATAACACATTCCACGATTGAGGTTGAATATGTGGCAGCTAGATATTATTATTCTCATGAATTGTGGATGCACCACACACTCAATTATTATTGAATGAGTTTTTTTAAAACTCACATACTATGTGATAACACTAGTTCATTAACATTACATAAAATCCCTACAAATAACTCATGTAAAAAACACAATAATATTAAGCATCACTATCGTAGAGATAATTATCTTAAAAGTGATATCATTTTTAATATTTATCAGAATGAAAGAAAAACTTGCTGACAATTTTACAAACAATTTACCTTCTGATTGATTTGAATAAATTAAACAACATATAAGAATTATAACTATATGTTAATAACCCTCATAAATTTTTTGTGTTATACTATCTTTGTACGTCAAGTCACTCATTTTCAAAGAGAGAGTACATTTAATTTCAATATTTAAAATTTATTACCTAATTCTATTTTCAGAATCTAATAATGTTTTCAGGTTTTATCAAATTTTTCTTAAGATTTTGAAAATTCTCTAATGATTACAATTTCTTATGGAATCTATGATTAGTAATAATAATCTTATCCAATAATATAAAATTATCTAAGAAATATGAATGGTTCTAGTTCATACCAATAATTTCTTATATTTCAATTTTGTGTGTTGTTATATTCAGTCCTGTTAAATAAATCTTCATTAGATTCATCATTCAATAAATCTAATTTATTTTCTTAAAACCCCAAATGATCATACCTTAAAAAAAATTATATGTATTATTTTAATCCATCAGATCAGATCATACTATTCTTAACAAATTGATCAATTTTTTGAGCAAGAACCACCTCATCATCACCTATATAAATGAGGGATCCACCATCTATCCAATATTAATTTCAATTGATTTTTGCTCGAACTGTTAACCCCTTCAAAGCCTCTGTTCTGATTTCATGAAACTTCCTCAGTTTTGAATGTATCTATCAATATCTTCTAAAAAATATATGCATTTTCATAATGTCATTAAAGATTTGTTCATATTTTAAATGAGGATAGATTATTAGACAGTCATTCAGAAGTGTGATTCTTTAATATAAATGATCATCATATTCAATGGATGTGAAAATGATCTTATTGTGAAAAACAAGGGAGAACAAGATCTAGGGTATGAAAACCTGATAATATATTTCAATGACTCGGTCTAATTCTTCATAGAAGGAGGTAATGATAATGTTTAGTTTTATTGTAATGGGAAAAGATAGTCTAGCTATTATAAGGAAGCATCAGGTTTCCTGGAAATTCATTATTATGGTGTATCTTTCTATCCTTATCATAAGCATCCAAAATAAGAAGGATATTTTAACATAGATAATGATATTTTAGTTCTTAAGATGTATGTATTTATAGAAACAAAATCATTTTCATCTCTCGTCAAGCTATCACCTCATTTGATTATGGTTTCAGTTTTTTGATACAAATAAAAGGTGTTAAGGATAATCTATTTATTATAGAAATATTCATGTTATTTTTTCATGTCAATATATTAATGATTAACTTCCAGAAGTATTTATTTATCAAAATCAGTAAGATAATGTATAGGTCAATCAGGTCATAGATTCTTATGTTTCCAGTTATACTAACTATTTTTTAGAAAACTTATTAACCTATTTCAATATTACTTTATAGATAAAGAAAAATAAAGAGATGATTATTTTTTAAGTGATGACACACTTAGAATAATGAAATATAATTTATGATAAGACAAAATAGTTTATTGATTTATTAGGTATTAAAGTCAGGGTGTGAGAGTGTTCTATGTCATAACCTATAAATGGAATTCACATACCTTGTAAATGATGAAATCAACTCATGACTCTATCCCAATTACATCATATAATTAAAAGGTTTATGTATATTAAGACATAAAGAATAGAGACAAGATAATAATCTATGAAAATAAACAGATATAGGTTTTTGGATAGATCTATTAGAAGAATAAACCCCTAATGATTTATGATGATAAAGAAAGGGAAATAAAAACTTTTCTAAATAATATTATGAAAAAGGAATCTGAATAATATATAATTTTTGATGTATTAAGAGACAAAAAAATCGACAAAACAAATACAAGGTTGGAAATATTTCTGGCATGAATCCGAACATTCATTATCCGAATGATATGGAACTAGAAGACACACCATCAAATAAAGTAAAAGATATAGTTTCAGCACCAGTTCTGAAGGTTGATGAAATATCTCAAGAAAAATATAAAAAAAATGGAGAGAATGAAAGCAATGATGAGATATAATAAAATTTAGAAATTATAAGGGGGATTCAATTTGATAAGATATCCATAATAACCCCTTAATACACATCTTCCATGATTTCTTTTGAAGAGAATATAGTTCATAAATCTGAGAGTATGATTGAAAAATCTTCCTCAGCTAAAAAAAGAAATTTTGTTCATAGTCAAGATCAGTATGTTCTTTCTATTAGTGCTGGTGATAATGATGACCATGATGATGGTGATGATAATTCTGATTATGAGTATGATTGGTATGAAGAAAAAATAGTTAAAATATTTGATGAAAGGAGAATAGAAAAGTGGATAGAGAATTTTAATCATAAAAAAAGAAAGGGAAGAAGGTAGATGTTGGAACTAGTAAGAAGATTGTATTGGTATCATAAAATCCTTCTTTCCATTTTAGATATGTTTTAATTGTTTAATCTATGATGAAGTTGGTAATGTCTATTCCATATATTCCAAATATTGACACCAGAATCTATAGGGTCCAAGAATCATTGATCCATAAATCAGACTCTATATCTCTAAATTTGGTGAAGATGATTATGTTGTAAGTAGATTTAAAAGAATTCAGAAAAAACTATGATTGTCAAAAGAAGTATTTTTGAGACAAAAAAAATATTTTCAAGTAAGATTAAATTTTATCTTAATGATTTTGATGATATGGTTGATGTATTCATGATTGAATTAAATGAATCCAATTATTTTCTCAAAGAACTATCAAATTGTTTTTTAGTGAAAATGAAATAAGGGAAAAGTATGTGGTTGCAAGAAGTTAAATATTTGAATGGATAGTAAAAGTTATTTGGTAGTGAGATCAAATGGTTGAAGGTTTAAAAAGAAGATGTGGATTAAAAAATAATGTCTTCGGAGGAGACAATTCAAATCGAAGAAGAATATATTCAGTTTCATGTGAAGGATAGTTTGGATAAGGAAGGGCTCTTCTCAATTTTTCTAAATGATTATAAGTAGTTGATGAAGTTTATTGTTGTGTTCAAAAAATTAATTCCGTTGATGTATTGATTTTTTGTAACATTGATACTGTTTCATAATAAAATATTCTTTTTAAAATTCTTGTTATGTATCTTGTTTTTTCATTTTTATCCTATCCTTTATTGGTACAACATATGTTCCACCAATCCTTTTTGAAAATCATAATGTGGGAGAATGTTATAAGAATAATATTAAGGGGTATATTGTTTAATTAAGGGGGGAATTATTAATGATGAAAAATTAACAAAGGGTGTATATTTCATTATGAAATGAAGAAAAATAGATAAAGATGAGACTATAATCCTTAAAGTGATTTTATAACCTAAGGACGAGTTAATTGTATTCAATCTTCTACGAGTCATAAACATTGATGGAGATAATTATTTATTTTAATTTAAATGATATCTGTCTTTATTTTCATGTCTAATGAATTTGTTTGTGCCTTCAAAAAAGATGGATATTGTTGAGTCAGAAGAATTTTTATAACTTTTCTCATTCAAAAATGTTTTGTCAATCGAAAATACATTTTCTATAATAATTTTTACATTAATAAGTAATTGTTTCGAAATATGATTATAATCGGATTCATGTACTTTAATATCTTTTATACTATTCTCCTTCTAAATCGGACAAATGTTTCATTATGATATTATAGAAAATGAGATAATTGAAAATATGATCAATAATTTTCTTCAAAATTTTACTTTTTCTCAATTCCAATTCACCCATAATGTCGAATTTGATTTTCAAAATTCCTTAAATCTAATTCGCTATAAATTTTTAATCTAATGTATAATTTTTATCAATTCCAATTCACAAAATTTTGTTAATCCAATTATCACTCATTCAAAATACATATTTACATAAAAATGAGAATCTGATTCATGCTGTTTCTAAATTCTGTTTTACTCAGAAATACATATTTGATCATACTATTTCCCAATTCAAATTCACTCAAAATTGTGAATCTGATTTTCTATTTTTCTCAATTCTGAATCCCATAGATATTCAAATCAGAGTAATCTTGTTTCATATATATGATTATCATTAAGTCTCAAATTTGATTCTCATCATTTCAAGAATCTTATTCTAATCATCCTAGAATCTAATTTTCATTATTCATTAAAATATAATTTTGTATTTTTCATGAAAATAATTAATTATTCCAATTCCTTGTTAATTTTTTTATATAATTAAATTCTTTCATATATTTCATGATGATGATTCTCATAATTTTTTTCCTTACATTAAAACAATGTTTTCTAATTTGATATATTTTGACCATTATAAGTGCCAATCGTTTAAGCCCATCTGAAATATCAGGAAGAATATTAGTGTTTGATTCAAAGTTGATGGTTGGACTCCACACCTATAAATACTCTATAATTACATCATTTGAAAAAGCGTTGGAAAACTGTTGTGTCTACATGTTTTGATTTTCCATTGGTGAAATGAAAGTGTGAACCTGTTGTTCCCTATGTTTTATAAATTTAGTAGAGAGTGTTAATCATAAATAAACCTTTTCATATTGTCTCTTTATGTTCTTCTTCTTGTGCCTGATTCATTAATCAGGGGCTTCAAGCTGAAGGAATTTATAGGTGCCGATTACCTTCTAAATTGAGGGTTTGGGGGATAGAAAGTCCCAAGATTCATTTGATCATTCATGGATATAAGGTTTAACTTTGTTTAGGTAAGGATCACATTCATACATGTATAAATTAGGGGAGTTGTCTCCATGGTTATTGGATATCCTTATATTTGGGGTAGAATATTTTATTCTATATATATTACTTATTCTGTTACAAGTTTATTTAATTTGTGCCAAATTTTTTATCATTATAATGTGTCACTTAATATAAATTTTATTATTGTATAAAATATGATTTCATATTCTATACACATTAAGATAGAGTATTGTAGAATAATACATGTGTCTTATTTTTATAATGATAACCATCATTATCAGAACCATTGTACTTTTCATAACCTTGTTGAATTGGGTTTAGTGAATCATATTTGATTAAATTTTATAAAAAATTATTTTCTTAATGTTAAAACGTATTGTTTTTAAACATTCAATTAACCCTCTCTTTTATTATTCCATCTTAATATATATTTCAATCCAACAAGATTTTATCTAATTTCTCATAATAGGAATGTGTTTCTATTTGATTCTCTAAATTGAATCAATCATTTGGGATTGATATTATTTATCATTGGTAAATAATATCCACACTTGATATGAATATTCTAAAAGAGATTGATACACCACCTTATAATTATATAGAATCAGAGTATGACTCAGGATATGAATTGTTATCTACATATCTTGATGTTTACTATTAAATTTATATAAGTATAGAAAATTCATGCTCTCTATAGAATCTAAATCCACCAGAGGAATGAAATTTTTTTATTACGAGGTTTATTCCCCATAAATCGATAGGGGAAGAGTTATATACTTGGGAGGAAATAATTTTACCATTTTATATGCTCATGAATAGATTTACCAATAACTAATGAGGTGGTGATTGAATAGTTTCACTATGATTTCAACATATTATATAATGCATTTAAAAAAAAATAGTTTGTTTCATATTTAGGAGTTAATAAGAAGTGCACCTACCAAGATATCCTTTTCTGGATCCACATCAATAGTAGTGGAATCATATTCCATAACACTCTCTATAATCTGTTATGAATTTTCAATTTATTATCTCTGAAACCCCTTGAATTTGGTAATCAGTTCACATATTGATTGGGTTCCATGAAATTGGAACACATTACAATTAGTGTAATGACAATATAAAATTTCTTATTACCTATCTTATGAGTGGGTTTATTAATATTTATTTGGAATTTATTGTAGAAATTCCACACTTTTATAAATTTTAATAATCTCTTAGTTCAATTGAGTAATATTCCATGATTCTTCTCAAACATGTTTTACATATGGGATTTTGGGATTTCATTCCACCCTGATATATGTCGGTTGATCCTCCAGATTAAAACACTATTTTATAGATTTTATCTCCTAACCAATGACACCATTACGAATGTGTAATATCTAGAACTAATGTGAAGGAATTGAATGAAATTTAATCATTTAATTCAATGCCTCGATATATAATTAATTTTATATAAAAAAATCAACCCATTGAAGAAATAGTCCAAGTAACATGCAGTGTTGATGAAAATGATGGACATGTTCCATGAAATCATTATGATATTTTACTCATAAGCCCTGATAGTATTATTTTCAATTTAATTCTTTCTATGAAAACATTTCTCCATTTAATGATATTAAGATCATAAAAAATTATTCTATAATGTTTCTTTTAATATTTATCAATCCATGGAACCAAATTTCCCATTGGAATTCATGGAATTGGTTAGTTCCCAAAAATTATCTATTCCACCATCATGATGATAAAAAACCATCCTAAAATTCACTTCCTCCAAGAATTATAGGATAGATAATATCAAATCAATTAATTTAATCCATTTTTTCTGAAGGAAATGATCATAACATTAACTAACGGTTGGAGGAAACTTTCACATATAGAACATGGTCCCAACATTCTATCACTTTGGAGTACGTGATTTTTCCTCACTACTTGAGTTAATATTCATAGAATGAGTATGGTATAAAATTATTTACATGATGGTAATATATCAAGATCCAATAAATTTAGTTATATCAATTAATGGATTAATACTATGTGTGAATCAATTCCTCTTTTTAATGTAATAGTTGATGATAAAGGTAATACCCCACAAACCCTTTTCAAGGTTACTATCACTAAGAAAATATGTTACATAGAAACATCACCTTGTAGTATCCAGATAGGTATGTAATTGTTTTTAAAATATTCATTATATGATTTACCAAAATGTCATGATATTTTCCTATTATTTGTGGTATCACATAAAATGAAACTAAATTATTATAGAATTAATATATAAAAATAACTAGATCTTGTACTAATACCAATTATATCAACTAAATCCTTTTACAGAAATTATTGAATGATTTAAAAAATAAACTTTTGATAAGCACAACCCACTGATTGTGAGACCTGCTATCTTTGGGATACTAGGTTCATAATACAAAGAAATAATCTAAAATAAAAAACAATATTTTATTCTCCTTAATGTGCTTCTAAATCAAATTTATCTACTAAGATTTCACATGATAAACACTAGAATATATAAATAAATGGGTTTGGTCAAAAAATCATTGTTTGGGAATAATCATGATAAAGATGCATATAAGTCAAAGGTTGTAGAAATAAAATCCTAAAGTAAAAGAATCATGATTAATCACATGGTATAACAGCATAAATTTAATAGTATCACAATATAATTGAAATATATGAAAGTGAATGAAACCTAAATCAGGATATAAATATAATCCAAGGCTAACCCATAATAAAACATCACATGGTGGAAAATGTCCCATCATGGATTAGGTTTACTCACTAATCAAATACATACCCTCTTATGAGAAAAAACCATTATAAAATAATATTTTTTAGAGTAGGAAACTCTAGATGGGGTGAATTGGGTTCTTATACAAATTTCTGTTATGAAGTATAATGTGAAAGTCCCCAGAATTTTATGTTTAATTTACCATGTATCTAGTAGTGAATTAGTAAGAGAATAACTATTCAAATAACTTCTCAAAATATTGATTAGTTTCCAGTTATATCAATTTGATAATTAATACACCTTTCTAAACAGATCTAATGTGACAATACAGTTAAAACGCATTCTATGAATAACTATTAATGTTTAATTTAGATTTATAAAATATGTGATAAAATATAGTAAAACAAAAATAAAAAAAGGAAATAAAACAGGAGGTTCATTATCAAGCTGAGACTTAGTCCTCTCGATATGGTGACCACCTTCCACAATTCATTTTAAATTTATTACCAGTTTTATCCATAACATGGATCGGGGATCACAATAGAACAAAGACAATCTAGGTATTAATACCTTTACCACAGTTCTTCATGGGTGAAAATACTACATCACGCGACCTATTTAACAGTTATATGTGGAAAAAATATGATTAAAGAGTTTTATGTGTTGATATCATGTATCATTTCATTAGGTGTAAGAGAGAATGTGTATTTTATAAACAAGCACACAAACCGCTAGAAATGTAGTAAAATGTTACACAACATAGAAATATTTATTTGAAGTGGTTTAGGATGACTTTAAGGTTATGTAGATCAGTTCTATATTGTTTGATGTGTTGGAGTAGATGTAGGAGTCCTCTTCTATAAAAAAACATCATAACATCAGTTTGTGAAGCTATGGGTTCTTTCTTCTAGGAGAATTAGATGTTCTAGTATTTTAGTTTTTTTTTGAATACTATATATAACAAAACAACATGATCTAAATCTGATTCATGGTTCACAACAACAAACATTTACTCTAGTATACTTCTCTTCTTCTATAGTGTATATGAATATGTGTTCTCTCTTCTCTTTTCTATGTTTCTCTTTATGTACCATCTCACATGATTCATTCCTTTTTAATCATTCATTCACAACTATGTGCATTTGGGGGTACCTCATACGTTGTACTACCTATTTTCATGTCTGCAAATAGACATTAATTATTTCAAAGTCATTAAATAACACAAATATGACCATTAGAAAATAATTTTGAATAAAATAAATTTTAATAGTATGTCAATATGTGGTGCATCGGTGAATCATTTAAATGCCGAGTCCTTCCTTCATTTGGTGAGATAGATGATATAACATTTACTCATTTCAATTTTTATTCCTTCAAATTATGAGCCCTTCCAATGGTGACTCATTCCAATATTGAGTCCTTCCCATAGTGATTCCTTGCAATGGTTAGTCATTGTAACAGTTACTCCTTCCAACGGTGAGTCCTTCCCACCATGTCTCCTTCCAATGGTGAGTCCTTATAATAGTGACTCACCCCATTGGTATGTCCTTATATTGGTCTTTCCATAATTCAGTGAATCATTATATCGGCGAGACATTTTAACTATCTGTGAGATGTTGCATCAGTAGCACTATCTGTCAGTGAGTAATTGGCATCAGTGACTCAATTCTTCTATCAGTGTCAGTTTCACTTACTTATAACATTTACCTATTAAAAACATCTATCAACATAGGTAAAATTATAATGTATTAAGCTTAGTAAGGATATGTATAACTATAATTTATGTAGGTGTAATATGATTAATAAGATTATAAATAACAAATTTACATGATTTGTGATCATTTACACCAGATATAGTATCCAAATGAACTATTGGATAACAATCTATCACATTTTTTATGATAAAAAATCATTGAATTATGAAATATAATCATTAGATTTATAAATAAATTGTCCTACATATCATTTATCATTATGAATTATTAATGAGAAAAGTAACATAAGTATCTTATATAAAAAGATACCGGTATAAAAGTATAATGGATTAAGGTTATCCTCCTTTTGGGATTATCAAAAAGTGAATAAGGAGCACACAAAGAATAACATAATGTAAGAGATAATATAAACAAGAATGAAATTCATGAATACAAAAATTACATTAATAAGGAATGTAAAATAAATTACAAGGCACTAAATATAAAGAGAAAACAATGATGCAGCCCCATCATTGAATTATCCACACTATGTTTGAGGTGTATTTCATTTCATAGATGGTTGAATGGATAGATAAGAAAGAGGGTTAGGCTATGAAGTAGGAGGGTCTGAATGGCTTGTTAGGGGAGGTATAAATAGTTCTTCGAGAACTATAAGATCTAAGGAAGTTTGTTGCTATGAAATCATCTGAGGCTGAATATCCAATGTAAAGATGGGTACGATTTGATATATAGCCTAAGAAACTGACTTATGATCTTAAGAATGTGTTGAAACAATAGGTACTTGTGGTGCAGCAGCTGGCACCATGATGGCTTCACTCTGAACATTGTGATATTGTTTTAACATCATGATTATCTCTACAAATTTTTCACATACATATTTCATTACTTTTTCAAAACCAACTTTTTCTCTATGAACATGCCCAACATGGGAGTAAATTCTATTAGCTTCTGAATTTGATTCATATAATCCGTTGTCACTAGAGGAAGAGTAATATTGGTATACAATTACGTAAACAAACTGTTTATTTGATGTATTGCAATTATTTTGGAGAATAAACCATTTATCCTTTTTTCATATCTTCTTGAGTCTATGAAGCACTCCGTGTATAATAATTCACATGGTCATGCAGTTAATCTAAATTATCCTCAACCTTTGAAACACTATAAATTAGGGGTTGCAACCCTTATTTAAAAACTAAACAAATAGTAGCAATATCCATAGATTGTGAATACTAAACCGATCGAGCATAGGTTGAAGTATGATAAGAACATGAATTTGTGATTTCATATTTTTATCATTTTGTAAAAATGAAGATATTTAATATTAGAAATAACATCTTCAATTCATTTCATGAAACACTCCATTGAAGTCCTATATTTAGAGGATAAAGCATTGATTTGAGTACTCATCTTTTTCAACCCAGTCACAAGATTGATGGCGTTTTCCACAACGTATTTAGAAATTGTAATCAAATATGGATGAATTTAATTTTATTACCAACATTGAGACGAAACTAGCATCAGATTGAGATGCACTTTCTGAGGATGGAGTAGAACTAGATGTTCCATTTTTTCAATACACCATCAACAATAGAACATAAGTTTTCATGTTTTCATTCACCTTAGTTTTCTTCTTTCTGATTCATCAATCTCATATCTCATATGAGATTGTCCTGAGTGTCTTAAAGATGAACATATATCTTGATTTAATTTTTCAGAATTGACCATAGTGACATAATTATTATGAATTGAATTTATAGGAGGCGCAAGGATAGTTGTAGATGGAATTATTTGAGAAATGTCTACATTTATGGGCCCCTCAACCATTACATGTTTCCTTGGAACAACATTAATAATCTCATAAGAATCATAAAATAATCAATGAAAAGGATACCCTGAATTCATTTCCCCTTTAGATGCAATAGTTTCATACACAAGAGTAATTGTATATATTTTTATCATTTTTTATTTATGATCCCCCTCACTTAATTCATCCATTATATGTTTTTCTCATTAAGAATAATTCTTCTTCTCATATATACTACATGAGAAACAAGCTCTTATGGAGAATCATTTTATTATTCAACAACACCCTCAATAGATACACTAGCAATAGCTTTAATAAAATCTCTATTAACAGCATCTAGATTCCCATAATGATGATCAAAAGAACTATCACTACCACATTCACTAATTTTGTCACTATCACAATCTTCATTCTTTTCATTTCATATTTCATTATCGTCTTATTCTACTTATTCTTGTCTATTTCATTCTAACCCACTTTCAATGCTACGAGCTTCCACTGCCTCATATTATAAATCTCTATATTCACTGAAATATTCTACATTTACTTCATCTTCTGTCTCTTCACTTCTAGTAGATTAGAGAATAGGTTTATGAGAAGTTATGCCTAATGGTGGGATTGGAGGTTCAACAGAAACACTTTTTACTGGTCCATTTATGTCTGTGTCACTTATTTCATAAATTTTGGATCCATTATCACTGACAAGAGTATCATTCTCTTCATCCTCTTCTAAAGAATAGATTAATGGATCATCAGGACCGAGGCCAGATCCACGATATTCCTTGATCTAACTGGTTGATATATAGGATTGAATATAATATATATTCCATCTTCATCACCAACCCATTCCATACACCATGGGTTACAATTAATTTACATTCTCTGGAAGATTTCATAACATAAGTAGATTCTACTACATTCATTAACAACTACATCATCAACATCACCAACACATCCATTCTCCATTAGCATTGTAGAAGAATGTCTAGATTATAAAATAAAATTTGACTTACAACCTGGTTTAATCATGTCATTTATGTGCACTATTTGAAATCTAGAATGATTGCATTTAAATCATAATTTTTAGAAAATCCTCCAAGTATACATCATGAGATTTTAGAGAGGAAAATACCATTTTCCTTGGACAAATCTGGTGCTGAATAATCATAAATAAAATTATGCACTCACCATTTAACTCTAATTCAATGGTTCACATATGTTCATTATTTCCATTTAGATTTTTAGGTTTGTCTCATAAAAAATAATTCACTTTCGGGTGGATATGTTCCTTGATAATAATAAAATATTCTTTTTGAGGAACCACAAATAATTCATCACAATTTCTTGAAGAGAAATAGATTTTGTTCCCTTTTACGATCAAATTGATCCATCCAACATCACTTCCTTCTAATATAATATCCATATTCATGAAAAATTCATGTAGAAACTTCGGTTAAAATATTTTTTCATAGTTTGCGAAACAATATATCCATCCTTGATCTTGTAGAATCTTTAACAACAATGAATTTCCCTCTAAGACACATTCCTTTAGTACTTATATATCAAATGTTACAAAATGGTTTTCCAGACCATGATTTATAAGAGTGGAATAATTTCTTGATGAACCGTTATATTTCTTAGAAGCTCGAGACTAACCATCATCAAGAGCTCTCTTAACATGCACCATGTCAATCAGTTCATTCTGATGGTTATAAGGGGAATGTTCTTGGGTAAATATAGAGAGTGGTGTCCATTTGATTGTAACGGTAAAGGAGTATAGTGGATCAATTCAAATTTCGATCATTTTGGGTTTTTGAAATTATCCAATCATGAAGTCATGAACCCAGTTCATCAAAATTAATGAAACATAATAATCATAATAATAACATAAAATGAATAGAAACAGTGAGTTATCATTGTCGATATGATGGATTCTACATAACCCTAATGGGGTCAATTTGATGATCCATCAGTGTCAGCATGGAATAGCATTGGTGTTGGAAGGACACAACGTTAGTGTCAGCATTACAATTGTTTCCTTATGACATAGTGTCGGTGAAACATCCTAGGTAAAAAATTAATATGAAATGTTCATATATATTAATATTTTTGATTAAAATATTAAAATTACTTTTAAGGGGATTCTATGTTCGATGGCGTACCCCATATGCCACAACGAGTTTCATTGAAATCTTATGTTGCACGCTAATAATTTTATAATACTATTTTAAAAAGTAGTAAACGTCTAGCCGTTGTAATGGCATGAATGAATATAACTATCTAGAAAATTATTATATATGTTTGTTAAATATTTTAACAATTATTCAAAAAATGATAGAGGCATAAAATGCGAATTAATCCTATATTAAGTATAAATATTCTTATATTCTTTAAAAGCTCAATTAACCACCTTTTGATAGAGAAACCTTTTTTAAATCTACTTTTTGATAATTTTATATGTTATATTTAACAAAATAAAATACTTCTTTAAAATCAGTACATCAAGATGTACTTTGTGTAATTTTTTTTATTTTATCGATAATGTTCATTTTTAATGAATAGTGAACAATTATGTATTTTAATTTAAAACATCCTTTTAATATAATTTATTATTATAGTTAGATTATATTTTTAATTGGTTTTAAAGTGTAATTAAAATATATTTTTCCTATTTAATCCAATGGTGGTCATTGGAATAATTTCACTTTGAAATTTGACATAAACAAGTGTTAATTTTTGATAGATATTGTTTCTTAAAAAAACATTATTTGTTTTGACAGAAAGAAATATTTATATAATTAATTAATGAAAATTAAATGTTTTTAATTTGGTAAAATGGAAATCAATTTTGAATTTGGAATATCAAACATATTTTAGGGTGATGTTTTGTTATTTTTCTAAAAAACATCAATTTTTGATGAATAGTGAAACCACTAAGTTGTTGATAAAAACTGAATTCTTCGTTTAAATGAAATTTTACCATTTATATGAATTGAATTAAGAAAATACAAAATACATTGTTGTCATTAGTAAGTAAAATTTTGTTAAATGGAATTAAAATAATTTTTTTTGAATCGTATCTTTTGAGTTTTACTAACCGTGATTAAAGGTAATTAGCGTTATTTAAGGTCAAAATAATATTATAAAAATATAAAAATACCTTGACACTATCCTAACCTTATTGGATGAGTCCTGGACAACTAATACAATCCATGGGTCAATTTACGGGCCCCATGGAGCCACATGGGAATGATAATGAAATTAAAAACATTTTATTTAAAGTAAAAATAAAAATGTCAAAAACATGTATTGTTTTACTAAAAATTTTATTACATGGGGTTATATAAGTTATCTTTTTAACTATAAATATTAATTAGAAACATAATAATATTTTCTATGTAATTTTAATTTTTGTAATTATTTTTAGACATCAAATAAATACAATTATTTGTAAAACAATGACGATGCAGTGTTTACGTCATTAATGAATGGTTTAAATAAATATGAAGATAAAGTTTATAATAATATCCAACACTTGTCCAATTATTATTGGATGATTTTATTTCAAACATGGGACACCCTATATTTGACATTAATGTTTTTTTGACCTTTATAAACCGAAAATCATTATATAATAAAATAATATTTTCAGGCTTTCGAATAGAGCCCCTCCTATCTCTTATAAGAAAACCCCACTTCCTACCCCATTCTCACACTTATAATGCCCATTGCCTCATCCAAAATCTACTAAAAGAATCTCCCAAGATCCTTATCTTCATCTTATAAGCATTACCTTAGGCATAAACCACTTCAAGAAACCCTTTTGGTTCAAACCCTGGGGATTTACCCAATTTAAAGGTAATGTCTTCTCTTATGTTTTTGTGTTTTATTTTGCTTCTCCAACCCCTTAAACTCCTTTTATTCATTTATTTTGTAAAGACACTAGTATCTTCAATATAAAATTATTTTCTTATTATACTTATTAGATCTACACTGATCCACACCTCCATCTAATGGGTGAAAAACATACTATTTTTGTGGATAGCAAACTACTGCCTCACGAAATGACGATTGTTCAATTATCTCCTGCCGACTCTCATGGTGGCCATTAAGATGTCACTGTATTTATATATGATATTTATTATATTTATTTTTTCTTTATGATTCTGTATTTTTCATTTATTCTATACCATTATGGTTTCCATAATGGTTAAACGCGATAATTTCATTTTAGGAAGTGCAGACTACCGCCCCCTCAATGTTATTTGAATCGTTAATACCATATGTGGGATGTATAAAGGATGTTGTTAATGATATTATATATGATATTATACTGTAATTATAATATAACTTTATATATTAATTTTTTTATTCCATTAAATTTTAAATATAAATGAAAGTTACAATAATGTGTACGTATGGATTACCGTCTCCATTAATGGTTTATTTCATTTCATACATTAAAATCGTATATGCTTGTATAAATACATATATTTACTTGATATATATTATATATAATATATCTACATCATTTATATCATTATGGAGATAATTGATATTTTACTACATGAACAACTTGTAAATATATGAAGTTCACTTTTAACTCAATTACAAAATATCGACAAAATGACCATTATTAACTTAATTGATTACATAATGTTTATAACATAGTAATAAGTGATATAAAAGAAATAATAAACATGAAAAAGGTTCTTAATAATCTATAAATTATCTTAATTTTATTATTCATTAAGAACAAGGAACATACGAGCGAGTCAATTCAGACACGTGTTAAGGGGATTTCTTATCTCACATTTATTTCTGTGAGATTTCCATTATTCACCACTAATTTATTGCATGAGGTAAGGGTTTTTTATCTCACATTTTATTACCATGAGATTAATTCTACATTTTTAACTATCTCCTTTTAGAGGTGTATTTACACCCCATTATTCTACTCTTTGTGTAATATACATTCATATATGGGTATTTTCATCAATATTGTATGGTCCTTTTTTCATGGGGTGTATGTTTCTTAAGTTACCAAATCAGTAAGAAAACCTTTCACCATCCTCTTTTTAAAAGGATTATTATTTTTTATTTTAATTTTCATCTTATTATTTTGGGATATGTTCTTATATATCCTTATTGATGTAAATTTTATGTCCAGGTGAAGAGATACCAATATCTCTCTCATCAAATCTGTTTCTAAAATTTGATGTTACATCGTTAGGCAATAGAATTTTTTAAGGGAACTTCTTAACCCAATTTCAATTATTTGGGTTAAACCTATAATTCTTGATTATGTCATTATATTAATATTTGTGAATGACCTATGATTCATTTACAATTAATATCAACTTATATTGGGTGTATTTATATTTGTCAGACATAATTATTCATTAAATTTATCCTTAATCTAAGGATACCATCTTTGTAAGGGACTACATCTCAATATCCTTTCATTGAGACTTATTTTGTTTTAATAAAATAATTTCTTTTATATTATGTATAAACAGCTTTGAATTTTCATTTCATTCAAAGGTAATCTTTTTCTACAAAGTGTTTTACTAAACAATTAAAGAATGATCGAGTCACGTCAGACATGAGGTAAGATAATTCGTCTCAGTCTCGTTTCATTGAGGCATATTTTGTTTTAATTCAAGACTTTATTTTATACTCTGTATAAACAGGTTTGACTCTGCATTTCATTTAAAGGGAATCTTTTTCTATGATGCGTTTTACAAAATGACAAAAAGAAATGTTTCTTTTAATTTACGCGTTGACAACTACATTTCCCCTGCAGCAAGAATATCATGATCGTTGGCTTCTATAACAAGCCGTAATTTTTTTAAAAGTTAAAATAAATACCATATACCCTGTTATGTATTTTGGTATTGAAAATGGTTTTGATAATGGATTTGTAATGTCAACATAGTTAATTGATATATTGTAATTTAAATGTAGAAATATTTTCTATCCTTTATATTTTCTGTATGTGTTATGATTTCATAATGGTACTCAGAAATTTGACGGGTGGTTACATGATAAAACAAATGACGGTTGGTGCCGTGATAAACGAGAATGGGTGGTTACATTATAACCTCCAATGCATTGGGTATAGAATTCGGCCGTCTGGCTCTTCTATTTAGTGACATGTGTGGAAGTCGACCATATGTTTATTCCATTTATGTATGTTTATATCCCAAGTTACCTTTATACGTTATGTGTTTTTATATAGTTTTTATGGTGATATTTTGGTTAAAAAAGGTTAATCAATGATCTTTTATTCAGTAAAGAGTATTTAATACTTCATAAAGGTTAAAAGTATTACTTATGATGAAGTATTCGTGATTTACTTGTTGTTTTGAGAAACTAATAGTTTTCATTCTTTTTGTATCCCTTATTGAGCTTTTTATGCTCATCCCATGTTTTTGAAATGTATTCCATGGGACATAATGTTGAATACGGTAATGGATGGGATCATGGAATGACATGTTATCTAGAACATGGAACTAAACATGATTCTTTTTAAGAGTGTTTATTTTATGAAAAAATGATAACTGATTAGAACATTCTACTTTGTAGTCTTTTGAGATGTAATAGTTGTGGCCTAATTCTCTAAAACTCTATTCTTGAAAAGATCCTCAATGCGAATTATTAATTTAATTCGAGATTATGTAAGTTTTAAGGTTTGGTCCTTATAGTTGGTATCAATGGTTGGTTTAGATAACTTTATAGGTTATTGTATTCATTAAGCAAAAGTGACATCACCATAATGGTTAGGATTTCAGAAAGAGTCATAGTTTTTTATATAAATTGAATGAGTTTAAGATAACATGAATGATTATATCTTAGTATTATATGATGACTTTACTAATATACTCACACTTACCATTTTGTTTTTACTAAATGGTTGGATCTATAAGGAACCAAAGTAACCATGGATGTGAAGATACTTGTGACAGTTTTCTGAACGAGAAACTGAATGATATGGGAGCTGCAATGAGAACACTTGTGGTTATCCTCAACCAACTATCTGGAGTCATGATTGAACACCATAACGTTAGTAATTTTTATAAGGCATCATATATGTGAGATACAAATCCATACAGATGTTCAGGTAATAATCATAAAGGTAAGTGTGTTCAAAAACCAATGTGTCAATGATATGAAAATATACACCTAGGAAAATGATTCAAAGGGACATAAAGATTCTATAGATGTGGAAATTAAGGTCATAAATCAAGAACCTTCCATGGAAAAAATGAAGCATCTAGTTGACTCCAGGAAAGGGAAAGAATTTTTTTCTGATGGATCAATTGAATGTTTTAAATGTGGTGTGCATGGTCAGTATGAAAACACATGTTCTATGAAGATGTTTAAGGAATAGGATCACAAGGATCGTAATAATATTTTTTTTACCAATACCTAGTTCCATTCCGATTGAGGATGAAGAAACTGACAATGACCAATGAAAGGTATGGATTATTTCATAACATAAGTTTTTCAATTATTGAAATCTTAGGATTTGATTCATGATTTTTTTGTAGTGAAAATTTATTTCCGGATAAGTTGGAAAGGAATTGTAAATGGATAATGAATAATGTTGAATATTTAAGAAGTCAATATATGAGGGATTCAAGAGTTATGATATATTTCTGGATAGTGAAATTCAAAAAAGTATTAAGGCTATTTTGATGATCGGATTACATTAGAAAAATTTTTATATTATGTGTTAACCTGATGTTTGATATATGAAAATTTTATTCAAGGAATTATTATCTTTTATTTTGTGGATATAGTTATAAAGAACCATTTGGGTTTATATGATCTTTGAATTTGAGGCAATTACTGGTTAATACATTTTCGGATTAAAAAAGAAAGTTACTAGATAACATTTTTGGTTAAAATATGTTATGGTTATTTTTGATGATTTTATCTCTTTTTAGGGAATTTTATAAAGTGATAGAGTTTTTTAAAAGGACATCATGCAGATCATGTGACAACCAGTCGCGTCAGACGAAGATGTGGGAATAGAACCCACAACCAAAGTGTGACTGGTATTTATCGCCTACCACTGGGCTACATGAAGTCCCTAGTTAGTATGACTTATTATTTTTAGTTAGATGATTTTATGAATCAAGAATAAGATTATTTTGAGTTATCTAGGGAAATGATTAACCTATCATGGATTACATGTGATTAGGTTGATTACTATTCAATACGAGACATTAAGACTATCTGATCTTATTTGGAGATAAATTTTAAGATTTATCTTGGATGACTATGTGATTAAATCCTTAAGATATTTGGGTTTAAATATTATTTTGGATTACATTGAATAATTTTATGGATATCTGTTTATTGAATGGTCTTTGATGAAATTTGGGTTTTTTGGACTAATTTGGGAGATTAAGAGTAGTTTTTATTTTTTTTTGGAAGATTATCCTTTATGGGGATTATCTGATGTTGGACTAACCATTTTGTTTTTGGTTAATGTCTAATGAAATGGGAAATATATAGTTCATATTTTATGGATTATTTTATTCTCTCAAAGATTATTTTAGAGCTCTTAATGTGAACAAGTCATCTTGAATACTCATCATTTAGAGAGAATATGAGTTTGTGTTAGAAGTCTTGTAAAATATGAAAGTCTACATGACATGTGAGTATGTTTCCTTATGTTTTAGTTATTATCATAAATAAATTCCTTAATTAAAATTAACTTCAAATAAAAATGTTCTATGTTAACTTTTCCTACTGGGGAATCAAATACTGTTTAACCCATCACGTGTTTGTGATTTTCTGGTGGTAAACATTCTCCTAAACATGTTCTCTATCACTCAACATCAGAACGTGATAATATGTTTTCTCCTCCATATAAATGATTTCATGGTATCCCGCTATGGGTTATTTTAGGTGACCATTATACTTCTATTTCTTTCTTTTAAAATGAGAATTTTTTTTACTCCTTTTCTGAAGTGGGGCTTTCAATAATGTTTTTGAGCCCAATTTTAAAATTGCGAGGACACAATTCAAAAAAGGGGGGAAGGATGTAACATCCCAGATAAATAATGAATATGAAATGTTCATATATATTAATATTTATGAATAAAATATTAATATTACTTTAAAGGGGATGCTATGTTTGATGGCGTACCCAATACGCAACAACGAGTTTATTTGAAATCTTACGTTGCACACTAATAATATAATATTATTATTTTAAATGGTAGTTAACGCATAGCCATTGTAATGATGGGAATGAACAGAAATATCTACAAAATGATTATATATGTTTGTTAAATATTTTAAAAATTACCCAATAAATGACAGAGGCTTAAAATGCAAATGAATCCAATTTTGAGCATAAATATTCTAATATTCTTTAAAAGGTCGATTACCGGCCTTTTTATGGCGATATCTTTTTAAATATAATTTTTTTCAATTTTATATGTTATATTTGATAGAATAAAATCTTTCTTTAGAATCAGGACATCAAAATTTACTTTCTGTAAATTTTTGTTATTTTTCTGATAAAGTTCATTTTTAATGAATAATGAAAAATGTTGTATTTCAATTCAAAACGTCCTTTTAATCTAATTTATTTATATGGTTAGATTAAATTTTTAATTGGGTTTAATGTTTAATTAAAATATATTTTTACCATTTAATCTAATCGTGGTAATTGGAATTAATTTCACTTTGAAATTGGACATAAACAAGTGTCAATTTTTGATAGATATTGTTTCTTAAAAACACGTTATTTGTTTTGACAACGGGAATTGATTATAAAAGAAATTAATGAAACATCTATGTATTAAATTTGGTAAAATGGACATCATTTTTGAATTTGGATTATCAAATATAGCTTATGGTGAATTTTTAGTATTTTTCTAAAAAACATCAATTTTTGATGAATAATGAAACCACTAAGTAGTTGTTAAAAACTGATTTTTTTGTTTAAGTGAAATTTTACTGCTACTATGAATTTAATTGAAAAAATACAAAATACATGGTTTTCATTAGTAAGTAAAATCTGGTTCAATGGGATGAAAATAATTTTTGGTGAATAGTTATACTTGAGTTTTATTAAACGCGATTAAAGGTAATAAGAGTAATTTAAGGCAAAAATATTTTTATAAAATTATAAAAATACCTTGAAACATGTCATAACCTTATTGGATGAATCAGGGCCTATGAATATAATCCATGGGTCAATTTGGGGGACCCATGGTGCCACATGGTTATGATAATGACATTAATAACTTTTTTTTAAAGTAAAAATAAAAATCATGTATTGTTTTACTAAAATAATTTTTACAAGTGGTTATATATGTTATAATTTTGACTAATAATATTCATTATAAATAAACAAACTATTTACTACATCATGGTAATTGTTTTATAATTTTTATACATAAAATAAATAAAATTATTTATGACATAATGATGATGCAGTGTTTATGTAATTAATGAATGATTAAAATAAATATGATGATAAAGTTTACAATAATATCCAAAACTTGTCCAGTTCTTATTGGACGATTTTATTTCGAACATGGGACACCTTATATTTGACTTTAATGAATTCTGGACCTTATGCAACAGAAAAGCATTATATAAAAAAATAATATTATGAAGCTTTCCAAAAGAGCCCCTTCTCTCCCTTATAAAAAGACCCCACTTTTTACCCCTTTATCACACTTCTAATGCCTTTTTTATCATCCAACCTCTACTAGATTAATCTCCCACGATCCATATCTTCATATTATAAGTCTTACCTTATTCAGAAATCATTTCAAGAAACACTTTTGGTTTAATCGAAGGGGAGTTACCTGATTTAAAGGTAATGTCTTCTCTTATGTTGTTTTGTTTTATTTTACCTCTCCAACACCTTAAACTCTTTCTATTCTTTTATTTTGTAACAACTACAGTATCTTAAATATAATATTATGTTTTTATTAGTAGTATTCAAGCTACACTTACACACACCTCCATTTAATGGATTAATAACATACTATTTCTGTGGACGTCAAACTACTGTCTCACGAAATGATGATTGTTCAATTATCTCCTACCGCCCCTCATGGTGGCCATTAAGATGTCACTATATTTATATATCATATATATTAGATTTTTTCCTTATGATTCAGTATTTTTCATTTATGCCATACCTTTATGGTTTCCATAATCGGTAAACACGATAATTTCATTTTAGGAGGTGCTGACTACCACCCCCTCAAAGTGATTTGAATTGTTAATTCCATATGTGGGATGTATAAAGGTGTTGGAACCATGGACTTCTATGAATGATTTGGAGTATGGATTGTGTTTTTTGTCAATACTCAGTGGAATTTCAGAATGTGTACCCACAAAGAGATCATATAGTTCAAGCAGACAATAGTATTGATGTTTGGGCTGGTCGCGCAAGTGACCTACGTGCCATGAAGAGACTAGTGCGCCGATGCCTAGGAGGATTAGAAACTTGCGCATCTTTTGTTTTTCAAGATTATAACTTCAAAATATGTCAATGTAAAGAAGGCCGTGCAAGTATTTGTGTGGTTGTGCAAGTGAGTAGTGCGACATTGGCTAGAGAGAATGAGCTGCGCGCCGGAACCTGTGCGCTGAGGGAAGAATTGTGCACCACTGAACAGGGGGTCCAGTTTGCCTATAAATAGAGGACCCCCTCCTCATTTAGAATGAAGTTCAAGACTTAGAGCTTTTTCTTTCTCTCATCACGCAAGTGGTTGTTGGGTCGCACAAGTAGAGGTTGCACACCGGCTGTTGGTTGCGCATCCAAAGTGGTTTGGGATTTAGAGGCGCTAAGCTGTGCAAGTTTGGAGTTCAAAGAGGAAGTGTGGTGAAAGTTGTTTGGAGTCACCGTCGTGCCAATTTTGTACCACACAAGTGACTTGCGCGCCATTCCTAAAACTTGCACGCCTGAGCTTGGAGAAGGGCGCCAGGGTTGTTAAAGTACATCCGTCCTTTTGAAGCTGCACGAAAGCTGGAGGATCATCCAGTACCCTCAGCGCAAAGTGAGATTCATCATCAGGTGAGATTTGGACATCCACAGAGTATCTACATACAATAGATGACACATTCTTATGCAATGATGAAGAGACCTTCACGTCTATAAACAGAGTGTGACTTCACCAAGGGCAGTGAGCCAGGGGGAGTTAACGGGAGTGACCCGAGGGAAGTAGTGAGCTATCCCTAAACCTTTGTAAAGGTAGTGAGCCTGGGATAGAGTGAATGTGCACGAACCTTTGTAATCAACATCTAGTGACGATTATTGGAATTTGGTACGACCGAATACTTGTCGGCGTATGCTCCTTGGTCGTTGCCCTTAGTGGTGAACCAAGTAAAAAGTGATGTGTCTTCTCTATGCATGTGAATGTTTGCTTTCTGATCATATTCATCATACAAGGTCAATACATTCCTACCAAAGTTTGAACAAGATCCATCACATTAAAAGAAAAAGTTTTCACCATGATTCCCCCCTCCCCTCTCAGGGTGTCCTGGGGTCCTACAAGTTGTATCAGAGGGTAAAGGTTTCTAATGTTGAATCTATCCTTTATCGTCATGGAGAATGCAATCAATGTCAGGGGAGGCCCCCACATCAATGGAATTAATTTCCAGATCTGGAAGAACATAATTAGATCTCATCTATGATAACTTGAAATGGATGTTCTCTTTTCTACTGTGCAAGTAATACAAATCACGGATCCAACAGGCCTGGCTATGACTGAAACAGACAAGGAAATTCTTGATGCAGATGCAAAACCATAAAATGCACCCACTACAGCCCTTTCTGATAAGATCTACCTTAATGGTGATTAATTTCACCTTAGAAAAATCCATGTGGGATAAACTCGAGAATATTTATGAAGGAGATAGCAAAGTGAAGGAGCCGAAACTGCAAGTGTTGCACAATCAATTTGGTGATAGGAAAATGCATCCAGATGAGAATGTAGACTCATTCATAAATCGAATTACAGATGTGGTTGGAGAAATTCGTAGTCTAGGTGAAGAAATCAAATATATTGATATCATAAGAAAATATTACGATTACTTCCATCTTTGTACAATGCAAAGGTGTCAGCCCTTGGGGAAAGAGATCATTCCAAACATTCTCTAGATGATCTATTGAGCAGCATGGTAGCATATGAAATGAGAGTCAAACCAGAAGATGCTATGACTCTTGTGATCAAGGAAATGGGATTCAAGGCCATGAATAAACTGAAAATCTCAAAAGATAGTAGCGGTGAAGATGACGAGGAAAAAGAAATTCTTTCACTCATTGCAATGATGTTCCATAAGGGAAAAGGGAGATACAACGGGAAGTTACCTCTCACATGATTTTGTTGAGGAAAAGTAGGGCACATTGCCTCTCAGTTCTTAAGAATGATCAATGATGAAGATAGTGAAGATGAAAGCTTCGAGAAGCCTTGGAAAAAGTTCTTCAAAAAGGGACAGTTCAAATCAGGAAAGAAAATGCAAAGGAAGAGTTTTTTTCTGTGAAGAGGATGAAGATGATAATGAATTCTATGATGAAGAAGAACCAAAATTCAAAACTAGGAACCATGATTCCATGATGGCCACTATTGAAAAGTCAGAAGATACTGGTGGAGAAATCCAACTGAGAACTTGTGTAGATCCCGAGATGCAACTTAAGGATGTGGTTAGTAAGCTTAAGATTAAATGTAATAGTTGCAATATGTGGAAATCAATTGTAGAAGAATCAACTAAAGAAGTTTTCCAAATTGAAGCCGAAATCGAATGACTGGAATAATTCTTGAAGGTACAGCCTGAAATAATTGAAAGCAATGATGATGTTGTGGATCTGAAGCTGAGAATTGATGAGCAAGGAAAGGTCATCAATGACCTCACCTCCAGACTAGATGAAAAATCCAAGACTGCTGAGAGAAATGAGGAGGAATTTTTTACACTTAGAATTAAACATGAGACTTAATCAATTCCAAAATAATTGAGGAAGAAAATACAATTTGGAAGATTATCAGATGCATAATTACTAGCAAGATCCAAGTGTGGTTCAGATGGGTTTGAAAAAACCTTTAGTGATCAAAGACACACTTGCATGGGAAAGAGTGGAATTGGCTGTGCGGCTGAGACATCAACTGCTGGAAGTGAAAATATCCAAAAGAAAGATAATATGAAAGTTGAACATGTTGAAAAGTTTCCTAATGTCCTGAAAAAAGAACCCTCAATCCAAACTAAAACGAGAACTGAAAATTATCCTCAAACATTCAGAAATGAAAGACAGTCTAACTATTCTCCCAATGAATAAGGTATGAGGAGAAATTCAAGTGATAAGACATTTCCTCTCATGAAGTGTCAGTTCTATGGAAATCTGGGCCATACCATGTCTTATTGTGATGAGGAAAGAAGTTATCTGAATGGAGAAGATATAGAAGATCAAAAAAGGAGAAAAAAATTCATATCCTGATTCTTATAGATGAATAAATTTCTATGGATATTGTATCGTTGTTCAAACTTTGGTCATAAGGCTGCTAATTGCAGGCAGATAAGGGACATGGACTCCTCATACCGATGTTCAAGACAAGTCAAGTCTCATCAGCAAGACAATGTTGCTCTTTCAAACAGTTTTTCTCCTCTCAATGAAGATTTCAACTATAAAGAACCTGGGTATACGGAAGAGATAATTGAAAGGCCATCAGTACTATATACTCAATCCAATGTCTCATGGAAGGAAATGAAGAAGATTGAAAAATCCAACCTTGCAGAGGTGGCCCTCAATGCTACAAAGAACAACAGTACCTGGATTATGGATAGTGGTTGTTCATCTTATATAACAGGTAATGATGGCCTGCTAATGGATATCAAAAGGATGGTTGATGGTACAATACAATTTGGTAATGATGGAGCTCTGAAAATCAAAGGGAGTGGAAGTACCGAATTACCTAATGGAGAACAAAATAAGACTGAATTCCTTTATGTAGATGGCCTACGTTATAATCTCTTCAGCGTGAGTCATCTTTGTGCCTTAGGACTTATAGTTACTTTTAATCAGAAAGGATGTACTATCAAGAGAAAGACATGCAATTCACTTATGAAGGGATGCATAACAGAAGTCCACTTGTATTAGGTTGATAGCGAAGAACATGTATGTTACATGACTTTAGAAGAAGAAAACAATTTGTGGAATCGGAGACTGGGACACATCAATCAACAAGAATGGAGAAAACATCAAAATTGATAATTTTCATGGACATTCCCAACCTGAAGCGTGAACGTGAAAAATCTTGTGATGCTTGCATTGGTGGGAAGCTGGTCTGCAGTTCATATGAGCCAATAACGAAAAGGGAATCTCAACTTCTTGATCTGATTCATATAGATGTATGTGGGCCGATAAATGTTTCTGGAACTCATGGAGAATGTAAATTGTCTTTTCATAGATGATTATAGTAGAATGGCATGTGTGATGGTTATTCACAGGAAATGACAAGTCCTTTACTGCATGAAAACATATAAGTGAATCACTGAAAATGATACTGGATGAACAATAAAAGTGTTGAGATCTGAAAAAGGAGGAGAATACACATCCATTGAATTTGAAAATTATATGGAGGAGCATGGGATACAACAAGAGGTAGCTGCTGTGAGAACTCCACAACAAAATGGAGTTGTTGAACGTAGGAATCAACAGATGAACAACATGCCACAAATAATACTGATTGAGAGTTGTATTCCATGACATTACTGGAAAGAGGTTGTTAAAGCTGCATTGTACATTCAGAATTTAACATAACATTATATGGGTGAGACGAAGACACCATATGAATTGTGGCATGGAAGGAAGCCCTCTTTAAAATAATTTTGTGACTTTCGAAGTAAATGCTTCATCAGGAACAAAGAAGGAAATCAAGGGAAGTATGGAGACAATGTACATGAAGGAATTTTCCTCGTTTACTCAATGAACAAGAAAGCCTATAGGTGTTTCAAAATGCGTTTAGAAATGATTGTGGAAAGCAGTGATGTTAAGATAATTGAAGGCAAAACAACAAATGCTTCAAGGACGTCATATGCTATTATGATCGAAAGTTAGGAAGAAAGTGAACGTGAAGAAAATAAAAATGCAGAAATAGAGGAAGCTGTACAAAACACTCAACAGTCACATCATGACATTGACTCAGAAGAAGAATCTGAAGAAGAAACTGTGGCTGAAGATAATGCAACTGAACCTCGTAGGAGAAATTGAAGAGCTGATATTGATGCATCCAACATAATTGATGACATGAGTGAACCCACTCAAACTGGAAGGATGAGGAATAACACGCAATTTGCATTTCTATTAGTTATAGATCCATCCTCATTCGATGAAGCTACAAATGATGAATCTTTGGTGAAAGCCATGAATGATGAATTATATCAGATTGACTAGATTCATACATTGGATCTTTTCCAGACACCCAAAGGTCACAATGTGATTGGTACCAAATGAATCTTAAAAAATAAGTTTGATGAGCATGGAAGTGTCATTAGAAATAAGGCATGACTGGTATGTAAAGGATACCCCCAGATTGAAGGCATTAATGTTGATGAAACCTTTTCTCCAATGGCTAGACTGGATTCAATCGGGCTTTTCCTTGCCATGGAACTCCATAGAGGATATAAAGTATTTCAAATGGATTTCAAGTCAACATTCTTGAATTGTGTACTCGAATAAGAAGTCTACATTGAACAACCAGTGAGATTTGTTTTGGGTACTGATGAAACAAAGGTCTGCAAACTAAATAAATCTCTATATAGTTTGAAGCAGGCACCACGGGCGTGGTACTCGTGGCTGGATTCATATCTCGAGGAAGTAGAATTCAAAAGAGGAGGAGTAGATCAAAATCTCTATGTGAAGAATTCTCCAAAATATCAATTCATGGTTCTAGTCTACGTTGATGATATCATATTTGGTGGCAGCAGGCAGAAATCAGTGGATTAATTTTCCAACAACATGAAATCAGAATTTGAAATGTCCATGATTGGGGAGCTGACATATTTCTTGGGGCTGTAGGTGATTCAGAAAAATGGACACACTTTCATTTCTCAGGAAAAGTATTAAAGAGAGCTTCTAAAGAGGGTTAATATGCAAGACTCCAAACCAATGTCAACTTTGATTGCAGTTGGAACTAAACTTGGAAATCATGAGGATGGGGCCTCTATTGACCCCACCATGTAAAGGAGGATTATTGGGCGCCTACTGTACCTGACAGCGATAGGACCAGATATTGTCTTTGCCACATGCCTTGCAGCCAACATTCAGAGTAATCCAAAGGAGGAACATATGACGTTAGTAAAAAGAATCCTGAGGTATTTTCAAGGTACACATCACTTCGGGTTATTTTTTGCTGCTGGTAGGGACAGTGAATTATTGGAATTTTCTGAGGATGACTGGGCTATTGATGTAGTAGAAAGAAATTCCACTAGTGGTGGAGCCTTCTATATTGGGAAGAAATGTGTTGGCTGGTTGAGTAAGAATCAAGAAAGTACTTCTCTTAGTACAACTGAAGCTGAGTATATCTCTTACACAAAGGCATGCACTCAACTAATATGGATGAAGAAACAATTAATAGATATTGGTGATGAGGTAATGCAACCAATGGTGATTTACTGTGATAACAAGAGCACAATTGATCTTATGAAGAATCCTGTTCAGAATTCCCGTACAAAACATATTGAAATTGGGTATCACTTTATGAAAAAAAAAAAGTTTAACAAGGGGTGATTAGAATGTATCATGTGGGAACTGATGAGCACGTGGCTGATATCCTGACCAAGCCACTGTCAGCATCTGTGTTTGAGAAGTATTGGTTGATCCTCGGTGTTCAGCCACCTCCTAGTGCATAAGGAGGATACAAAATACCCCTCTCCCCAATTATGATAACTATTTTTATATGTTTATGGATGTGATGTAGGTTTTTGGGGGAGATACTATCCAGGGAGAGTATGGTTTGAGCTGAATGTTAAAAAAATTACCAGGAATTGGGTTTATTGTCAATGGGGGAGAAAGGAATAAATTCAGGAATGTTCAGACTTGTAATACTCCTGTGACACAATGCAGATTCAGTGATAGGATGAGAAGGATAATAAGGAATTCACCAGTCATGTAATGATTCATGGGCATCATTGAGAATTCCAAAACCCTGGAACCCAATTCAAGCTTCCTCTCTTATTTTCTACACTGAGAATTTCTCACATAGACATTGATTGTTGGATGAGTTTATTCTTTCTTTTTTGGTTTGCACATGGATGGAGATCTATTGAATTTATTTTCTGATTTCCAACAAACCCAAAGGGGGCAATTTTTAGAACCATGGGCTTCTATGCATGATTTTGAGTATGGTTTGTGTTTTTTGTCAATCCTTAGTGGAATTTCAGAATGTGTACTAGCAAAGAGATCATACAATTCAAGCAGACAATAGTATTGATGGTGGCGTCGTTTCCTAGTGTTTGCCATAATTTTGGGCCTGAAAATCGATAATTGGAGAAAAGTGTTTTTGGAAAAGAGACCTGTGCGCCGTGTACTTGAAGGAGACCAAACTTCCGTGCCATATGTTTTTCAAGATCAGAATTTGGGAAAATGGCACAGGGATAAGGGTTGCGCTAGTTTTGGGTTGGTTGCGCAAGTGACTAGCATGCCATGAAGATACATGCTCGACGATGCCTAGGAGAATTGGAAATGTGCGTGTCTATTGTTTTTCAAGATTATAACATCAAAATATGGCAATGTAAATAAGGTCGATCAAGTATTTGTGTGGTCACGCAAGTGAGTAGTGCGATATTGGCTTGGGAGGATGAGCTGCGCGCCGGAACCTACGCGCTGAGGGAAGACTTGCGCGCCACCGCGCTGGGGGTCCAGTTTGCCTATAAATAGAGGACCCCCTCCTCATATGGAACAAATTTCATGACTTAGAGATTATTCAAGCTTCTGTCGTGTAAGTGGTTGAGTCAAGAAAGTGGTTGTTGGGTCGCGCAAGAAGAGGCTGCGAGCCAACTGTTGGCTGTGCATCCAAAGAGGTTTGGGATTTAGAGGTGCTGAGCCGTAAAAGTTCGGAGTTCAAAGAGGATGTGTCCCGTAAGTTTTTTGGAGTCACATGCGCGCTGATTTTGTACCGCACAAGTGACTTCTGTTCCATTCCTGAAACATGCACGTCGAATCTTGGAGAAGCGTGCTAGGGCTGTAAAAGTTCATCCATCATTTTGAAGCTGGACGAAAGCTGGGGGATCATCATGTACCCTCAGTGCAAAGTGAGATTCTTCTTAAGGTGAGAGCTGGACTTCAACAGAGCATCTACATACAACAGATGATGCATTCTTATGAAATGATGAAGAGACCTTCAAATCTATAAATAGAGTGTGACTTCACCAAGGGCAGTGAGGCAGGGGGAGTTAACAGGAGTGACCCGAGGGAAGTAGTGAGCTATCCCTGAACCTTTGTAAAATTAGTGAGACTAGGACAGAGTGATCGTTCCCAAACCTTTGTAATCCATAGCTAGTCAAGATTAGTGGAATTTGGTACGACCGAAAACTTGTTGGCGTATGCTCCTTGGACGTAGCCCTTAGTGGTGAACAAAGTAAAAAGTGTTGTGTCTTATCATTCCATGTGAATGTTTTCTTTCTGATCATATTCATCCTATAGGTTCAACAAGTTCCTACCATCATGGGAACAAGATCCATCACAATAAAAGAAAAAGTCGTCACCCTGATTCAACCCTCCCCTATCAGGGTGTCCCAAGGTCCTCCAAAAGGATGTTGTTAATGATATTATATATGAAATTATACTGGAAGTATAATATACCTTTATTTCATAATTTTTTTATTCCATTAAAAGCAAAATATAAATGAAAGTAGCATCCATGCGTACGTATGGCTTACCCTCTCAATGAATGGTGCATTTCATTTCTTACCTTCAAATGTTATATACTGGTTTTAATACATTTATATATGGGATATATATGATATATATTATATATATATATTGGATTTTATTCTGGAGATAATTGATATTTTACTACATGAACAACTTGTAAATATAAGAAGTTCACTTTTGACCCACGTACCAAATATCGGCAAAATGACTGTTATTAACTTAATTGATTACATAATGTTTATAACATGGTAATAATTGATATAAAAGAATTAATAAACTTGAAAAAGGTTCTAAAGTAAGTATAAATTATCTTATGTTTATCACTGAGGAAGAACAATGAACATACAAGCGAGTCAAGTTGGACACGTGGTAAGGGGATTTCTTATCTCACTTTTAATTCCATGAGATTTCCATTGTTCGCCACATATTTATTGCATGTGGTGTATTTTGTACAACCATTTGATATTTATTGTCGTTATTATATTTATATTCATTCTATTCTATGATTAATTTGGATCTTATTATCTATTGGTCATATGACTCGAATTATTACAATGAGGTAAAGGGTATTTTTTCTCACTTTTGATTCCCTTGAGATTAATGCTACATTTGTCACAATATCCTTTGGGTGTTGTATGTACTGCCCATTTTTCAACTCTTTTTGTAATATAATTTCATTTATGGGTATTTACATCAACATTTTATTGTCCTTCATTCACGGGGTGTATGTTTCGTAAGTTACTAAGTCGGTAAGGGAACCATTCACCCTCCACTTTTTAAAAGGCATCTTTTCGTAATGCCTTTTATTTTACATCTTATTATGTTGGGATATGTTCTTCTATATCCTTATTTATTTTTGTTTTATGTCCATATTATGCGATACCATTATCTCTCTCATCAACTATTTTTATAAAATTTCATGTGACACCGTTAGGCTATCAAATTTTTGTAAGGGAAGTTCTTAACCCAATTTCAATTCTTTGGGTTAAACCTCTAATTCTTGATTATGTCATGATATGAATATGTGTGAATAGCCTATGATTGTTTTACAATTAATATCCAATTATATTGGGGGTATTTATATTTGTCACACATAACTAGGCCATCGATTTACCCTTAATCTAAGGATACCATCTTTGTAAGGGACTTCATCTCAATCTTCTTTCATTGAGGCATATTTTCATTTAACACAAGACTTTATTTTATACGCTGTATAAACATATTTGAATTTTCATTTCATTTAATGGTAATATTTTTCTATGAATCATTTTACTAAATTATTAAGGAATGATCGAGTCAAGTTAGACACGAGGTATGAGACTTCGTCTCAATCTCCTTTCATTGAGGCATATTTTGTTTTAATACAAGACATTCGTTTATATGTTGTATAAACACCTTGGACTTTTCATTTCATTCAAAGGGAATCTATTTCTACCAAAAGTTTTACTAAACTAAAAAATGTATTGTTTCTTTTAATGTATGCAGTGAAAACGACCTTCCCGCCACCACGAGTATTACTTGATATTTGGCTTCCTTAACAAGCCGTAATATTTTTAAAAGGAAAAATAAATACCATAAACTCTATTATGTATTTTGGTATTAAAAATGGTTTTAATAATCTATTTTTATGTCAATATATTTAAGTCATATATTGTGATTGAAAGGTGGAAATGTTTTCGTTCCTTTATAGTTGTTGTATGAGTTATGATTTTATAATGGTACTTGGACATTGGACGAGTGGTTACATGATAAAAAAATGATGGGTGGTGCCATGATAAACCAGGATGGGTGGTTACGTTATAACCTCTAATGCATAGGGTATCGAAGTCGGCCATATGTCTATTCCATTTAGTGACATGTGTGGATGTTGATCGTATGATTATTCAATTTAAGAATGTTTTGGTCCCAAGTTACCTTTATATGTTATGTGTTCTTTATATGGGTTTTATGGTGATCTTTTGGTTACAAAAGGATAGGTAATGATCTTTTATTCAGTGAAGAGTATTTATTACTTCATAAAGGTGAAAAGTATTACTTTTGATGATGTATTCATGATTTACTTGTTTTTTTGAGAAACTAATTGTTTTCCTTCATTTGTTATCCCTTAATGACCTTTTTATGCTCATACCAAGATTTTGAAATTTTTTCCATATCTCTTAAATATGAATATTGTAAGTATGCGATCAAGGAAAGAAATGATATCTAAAACATGGTACTAGACATAGTTCTCTTTAAGTGTTTTTATTTTATGAAAAAAATGGAAACTGAGTAGATGTGTCTACTTTGTAGTCTTTTGATATGTAATTGTTATTGCCTAATTCTATGAAACACTAAACCTGAAAATATCATCAATGTGAATTATATATTTAATTGAAGATTATGTAATGTTTTAAGGCTGGGACCTTATATTTGGTATCAAAAGTCAGTTTAGATAACATAAGAGATTAGGGTATTCTTTAATCATAAGTGACATTATCATAATGGTTAGGAATTCAGAAAGAGTCATAGTTTTTTTAGATAAATTGAATGAGTTTAAGATAACTTCAATTATTATTTCATAGAATTATATGATGATTTTATTGATATATCACACTAACCTTTTTGGTTTATGTAAATGGATTGATCTAGTAGGAACCAATGTAACAGTGGATGTGAAGAAAACTATGACGGTTTTTTGAAAGAGCAACTGAATGATATGAGAGCTACAATGAGAAATCTTTTGGTTATTCACAACCTACTATCTGGAGTCCTGATAGACCACCTAAATCTTAGTGATGTTTATAAGGCATCATATATGCAAGAAACAAATCCCTACAGAAGTTCTGGTAATAATCATAAAGGTAATTGTGTTTAAAATCCTATGTCACAGTGATGTGGAATGAAACACATAGGAAAATGTTTCATAGGGATAGAAAGATGCTATAGATGTGGAAATGAAGGTCATAAAGCAAGAACCTACCATGCAAAAAGGAAGCATCTAGTTGACTCTAGGAAAGAGAAAGAAGTCCTTTCCGAGGTATCAATTGAATTATTTAAATGTTGTGTGCATGTTCATTATGCCAACAAATTTCCTATGAAGATGATTTAGTAATGGGATCACCAGGATCCTACCAATATTTTTGGCCAATACCTAGTGCCATTCCGATTGAGGATGATGAAACTGATAATGATGAATGAAAGGTATGGATTATTTCATAACATATGTTTTCCTATTATTGAAATCCTAGGATATGATTCATGATTTTGTTTGTAGGAAATAAGTATTTCAGGATAAGTTGTAAAGGAATGGTTAATTTATCATGAAAAATTATTAATGAGTAAGAAGTCAACATTTGAGTGATTCAAGAGTTATGGTATATTTTTGGATTGTGAAATTCATTAATCTATTATGTAATGGCCTGGACCTCTCTGACCCATTCCTTTGTCAAAAAGAAGTCCAAGAAGTGTTCTGGAGGGACAAATTGACTTTTCCCACACTTTCCAGAATTTTGAAACCAAACGCCATGTAGTTTGACTGCACACTGTGTACCCCCTTGCCGGGCATACCCCGTGATGAAGGTCATGTCCTTTTCATGTGATGTAAATGGGTACATGATGTGTACCCTAAATTACACATCGCGTAGTCCCTCCCCGCGTACGCCTTCCCAGTCAAAGAATGTGTGCCATGTTGAGGTCGTGTCCTTGCCGTGTGAAATAAATGAGTACACGCCTTGTGTCCAAACTACATGTTGTGTTCCCATTACCTGTGTATGCGTTACCCTCAAACCGTGTGTTGACAAGTCAACGGCCGCGGAGCTGTGTTGGAAGCCGCGTGGAGACTGTGTGAAAGAACCGACTACACCCCATGTACCATAAGTACACGCCGTGTACTTTTTCTTTTCATGCCTATAAAAGGAGGGGTCCCCTCCTCCTTTTCAACATAGACGTATCCTCCCCTCTCCTCTGAGCAGAGCTCTCTTAAGAGACTCGAAGACTCTTCCTTCCATAACTTTTTCGTTCGAGCTCCGAATTATGATCCGTCAGCAGCCACGGGATAGTAACAATGAGGAAGAACATCCGAGATTGGATCTGTTGACTTTTCTTCAGCCTTTCCTTTCCGAATTCCACCCGAGGAGGTTTTTCCGAGACCCGACAGAAGTGACGGATTCCGACAGACGTCTTCTAAGGTTGATCTCGAGGAGCGATGTGATCAGAATCTGTTGAGGTAGAGATCTTACCTACGTCTCTCTAATTTGTGCATCATGCGGGGTGGGTATCCTCATGTTTTAAAGATAAACCATTTAACCATTAAATAATGATAATAACTGGTTAAATAATGGGGTTGAGAAGTTTTTGATTTCTGTTACGTTACTTTTTTTATCCTGTGATTATGTTGTGAAATGAACATGCTTATGCCTACTGAAAATAATGGTCTTTGGGGGCCTTTTCTTGCGCAATTAAATGATTCCCTATCATTCTAGGCCGTTTATGTGAATGGAACATAGTGGAATGTGGAAATTTGTTAATCACGTACAGTTGGTTGATTAAATGAAAATCTGGATCCCTTGTGTGATCACCCTGGTTGAACAAAATGGAATAATGAACATGTGGGTGTTGACATGGTTACAGTGTTTTGTGGGTTGTTGTGGATTGGGTGAACATCGAGGCTGTGGTTGACTTGGTTGTGGGCGGGTGTGAATGCTATGATGGTGATGGGAAGTGGGGCTGCAATAAATTGTATTAAAGGGATAATGATGTACAGTGCGGTTGTGGTTATGGTGGATGGCAGCCGGGATGTAGGGATGGGTTGGAATGTGAACGGACTATGGGTTGTGAATAATAATAAAATCAGAAGAGTTAATGAATGGTGTGGCGTGGTAACAGAACAAGATTAATAATCATTGGGTTGGTTGGTTGATAAGAAGTGCTTGGTTGTGTTGCTTGTTTTTTCCTAACTTGATTTGTGGATGGCAGGGTTATGTTTTATGAACAATAGATGTGGTTGGTTGTGGATAGTTTCCCAGTAGTTAAGGAACTAAACAAACTAATTCTGTAGAAACTTGAAAACGTAAATGGGGTTGGGGTTATTTTTTGTATGCATGCTTCGTAGTAGCAGTGCCGAGGCGTGTGATCAGTTTCTCTGTTTAGAATCTATAGGTTGGGCTGTGTGTTTGGTATACATATATATATCTGTATCTTTTGCGTTTTATCGCACCCCACCCATGTCATGCACTTAGTGCTGTTTTTCCCTTAGTTACTTTCTCCTTCTCTTTCTCCCCTAGGCTATGATGAATTAAGGCGACCATACACCTAAGACTCATCAGGTGGGTTATGAATGGGGTGGCTTTAACCCAAGACTCTTCGGGAAGGTTCTACTGGTTCCCAGGAATCTTCGACATGAGGCCCAGTTGTGTGTGAGTGGGATAAGTGGTTGTGAGGCCAAGGTGTGTGTGGGCGGGATATGTGGTTGTGAGGCCCAGGTGTGTGTGTGCGTGATGTGTGGTTTGTGGGGCCTAGGTGTGTGCGGGTGGGGAGATTGTGGCAGCATCAGGAAGTTTGTCGTTAGTAAGAGTAACTAACTCAAGGGAAATGGTGCGGGGTACCCAATTTTCTTGTAAACTACTACCTGTTGTGTTGTGTTTTTGGTGAGTGTGGATGGTGATGTTGGGTGGATAGAATTACTTGCTAGGTTCTTTCTGTTGTTCTCACGGGACATTAGGATGTCTCCCCACTTGTGCACGAGAGCTTTAGGTTTCCCTATGGAGTATACTTGTATACTCACCCTATGTTTACTTTCAGGTTTCCAGGAGGACTACCAGGGCCGTGCGGGAACCTACTAGTCGGATAGTTGGGGTTCTTGCAGTTTTTGTACTCTTGTTTTATTTTGGTATTGTACTTTTGTGCTTTCTTGTACTTGTACCATGTTATAAAATTGTTTAAACATGCATGTGGGCTTGGTTTGGGTTTACTTCTATACACTTGTTATTTTTCCATTTGGTGGTTGACTGGTCCTATTTCCCGATCCTAAATAATAAAAAGGGTAATACCTCCCATATTTGTGAAAACTCATACCCTTGGTGCTAGTCGCCACCTCGAGGCCTACTGGAGGCGGGACTCGGGGTCATTATCTCCCTTTAACCATTGCCATCTTAGGAGGGGCTTCTTTGGTGGGAGGGGGTTGTGACAGAATGGTATCAAAGGTGATGGTTGAGATATAAGAAGGAGTCTGGAGTTAGGCACTATGAGGATTGCATGGGATTGTAGGGAAATAGTGTTAGTTAATCATGGTGCGTGACATAGGCCAGGGAAGACCAGCTAGGACCCGGGATTTTAGGGCCCCCCATGATCTGATGCAAGGACTCTGAGCCTACCGAACGACCAAGTGAGACCACATTGATTGCAGGGTAGAGACCCTAGGAAAGGTACATGCATCATCATGATTGTGTTTTACTTGATTTGGGTGTTCTGTAAATGAAATTGATATAATGTGATAAAATAAAAACATGAGAAATTTCTTTACTACTTGGGCTTAGGAAATCCTTGTTTGCCGTACAACTATGGAACCTGGACATCGTCCCCTGGTGGCTCAGACGGTCGAGGCCCAGTAGATCCAGGCAGTCGATCAGTTTAGGATTGACCGAGAGGTGGAAGATAGCCAGTGGCAGAAGACTCTCCGTTCTTTCCAGCGGCAGAACCTCAAGAAGTACAAGGGTAGTACTTTGGATACGGAGACGGAGGGGTGGCTTGAGAAGCTGGGGATCACTTTTACCTTGATCCATGCTCTGAGGGAGTACTGGGTTCCCCTAGTGGCAAGTCATCTGAGAGGTGCGGCATGACAGTGGAGGACGCTCTACCTAGTAGAGAGGATAGAGGCATAAGTTCCATGGGCTGACATTGAGAAGGAATTCTGAGAGGAATTACTTTCTTCCATGATCAAGGTGGAGAAACGGGAGGAGTTACTCTCCCTTCAGAAGGGGAGAATGTCAGTACGAGAGTTGGGGATCAAGTTCACGGATCTCCTGCTCTTTTCTCCAGATCTCTTTCCGGATGAGGAGTCTTGGGAGAGAAGTTTGGAGGAGACGCTTTGTCCTTCGCTCCAGTATGCTATCACCCCCTTCACCCTTTCGATGTACGTGGAGGTATAGAAGAAGGCAGAGGTTGTAGAGAGGATGCACTCGCTGGGAGGTGCACCACGTGAGGGGTTTCAGCCAAGTTCGTAGAAGGGGAAGGCAGTCAGTAGAAGGTCTCATGCGACATGACCTTCTAGGTTCAGGCCAGTGGGGAGCAGGCCCAAATAGTTCCATTTCAGATATTCAGGTCCTCATCCCCTATTCACGAGCCCAGGACCGAAGTGTTTTTCTTGTTGAGGTTTCGAGCACGTTAAGAGTCGGTGCTCGACCCGAGCTCAGTACGGTGGAGGTGGGAAGGTTCAGCGCCCACCTCAGCAGCACTAGTTGCCAGTGAGGCCCTTCCACCACCACCAAGACCATGCTCCTCCGAGGGTAGACTTTGCGGGAGGGAGCCAACCTGAGGGTGCTCCTCAGCGACCACGACCAGGGCATGGTCGGGGAGGTGGACGACATCAGAGAGTCAGAGGAGCTTGGCATGGATAGTTGCACGCAGCAGAGTTGGAAGCTCCGGCAGGACCAGAGGTGGTGCGAGGTACGATTTGTTTCTTCATCACTCTTGTTTCTGCTTTGTTCGATTTAGGAGCTTCACACTCCTTTGTTGCCCCTGATCTAGCCCATTATTTGGGACTAGAAGTAGAGTGACATTCCATACCACTGGTGCTGAGTACACCTGTTAGAGGCCAGACCAGTGTATCTTCTGTTTGCTGGGGATTTGGGCTGTTTTTGGGACCACATCGATCTAGTGGGGACCTTCTTCTGTTACAGATGCAGTCATACGATGTCATCCTAGGCATCGACTGGTTGTTTTTTGTTAGTGCCGTTATCGACTGCTTCCTAAGAAGAGTGGTGTTCTCAAACGTGGATGGGCAGCGCTTATCTTTTGTTGGAGAGAGGAGCTATTAGGTTGGAAGCCAGCATGTGAAGCCTCTCTATTCCTTGTTATGCGGTTTATTAGTGGTTCTAGATGATAACGAGATGATGGATATCCCGGAGGTTGTTGGGGATTTCCTCGATTTTTTTCCTGATGAGGTTGTGACTCTACCCCTCCCCCCTCCCCCCGACGTGACGTTGAGTTCGGGATAGACTTACAGCCTGGTGCCCATCCGATTTTGATGGCCCCTTATCGGATGGCACCTTCGGAGTTGCGAGTGTTGTGGATTCAGAATGATGACCTTATGGGGAAGGGTTTTGTTTGACCCAGTGTATTGCCATGGGGTATTACGGTTTTGATCGTGAAGAAGGAAGATGGTGGTCTCAGGTTATGCATAGACTACCGAAGGTTGAACCAAGTAACGGTCAAGAACTGTTACCCCCTTCCAGGGATAGATTATCTCTTCGACCAACTGAGGGTAGTAGGTTGGTTTTCCATGATTGATCTATGATCTAGATATCATCAAGTGAGGGTAAAGGACATTGACATCTCGAAGACGGATTTCAGGTGAAGGTATGGGAAATTCTAGTTTGTAGTGATGCCGTTTGGAGTTACGAATGCACCCGTTGTGTTCATGGGACTTATAAACATTGTATTCTGAGAGTTTCTGGACCGATTCTTCATTGTGTTTATCGATGACATTATGATCTACTCAAGATCAGAGGAGGAGCACGTTGAGAATCTCAGGGCAGTCTTGGAAGTCCTTCGACACCACCAACTTTAAGAAAAATTGTTGAAGTGTAAGTTCTTGACGCAAGTACACTTCCTTTGGCACATGGTGTCTCAACATGGAGTATCGGTGGACCCATCAAAGGCGGAGGAAGTTGTTTCTTGGGAAGCACACAAGAGCATGGAATAAGTTCGTAGTTTCCTGGGGTTAGCAGGTTACTATCGAAGGTTCGTTTCAGACTTCTCTTGAGTTGCTGCTCCAATGACAACTTTTACTAGGAAGAAACAGGTCTTCCTATGGAGTGTGCAGTGCCAGAAAGCTTTCGACTACCAGAAGAATAAGTTGGTCAATGCACCCATACTCAGGTTACCAGAGGAAGGGTTGTTGTATGATGTGTTTTGTGGTGCTTCTAACCTTGGTCTGGGGTGAGTGCTGATGCAGAATAAGGGAGTGATCTGTTATGGGTCTAGGAAGTTACGCCCTCACGAGCGTAACTATGCCACCCATGAAATAGAGATTACAGCAGTAGCGTTCGCACTGAGGTTGTGGAGACATTACCTCTTTGGGGAGCTCTTTGTGGTCTTCTCAAATCACAAGAGCATGCGTTATATCTTCTCCCAGTGTGACATGAACTTACAGCAGCAGAGATGGGTTGAGTTTCTCCAAGACTATGACTTCGAGATATCTTACACTGAAGGTAAGGGCAACATTGTGGTTGATGCCCTGAGAAGGAAGTCACATCAGGAATTAGTTTGGGAATCCACTGATGATCGGAAGGCGATGTGAGAGTTGGATTCCTTGCCCTTGGATGCTAGGGTAGAAGGTGTTAGAGGCTGTTTGATTAAGATGATGGTGCAGTCCTCCTTGTTGCAGCAGGTGGAAGAGTCTCAGAGGGGGGACTCTGAGGCGGAAGCGATGCGGGATAGTGTCGATCAGGGGAATTCTCTAGAAGGATGGTCAGAGGATAGCCGACATCAGATGCTTTTCCATAGAAGGTTGTTTTTTCCGGAGGCGATGCATGAGGGAGTTATCCATGAGTTCCATATATTAGCCTTGGTGGTACATCCAAGAGTTTAAAAAATGTACCGAGGCCTGAGGCAATAGTTTTGGTGGCCCGGGATGAAACAGGCAGTGGCAGTGTTTGTGGCTAAATGCCTAGTGTGTCAGCAAGTGAAGGGTGAACACCGTGTTCCCAGTGGTTTGTTGTATCCTTTAGATTTCCCTGAGTGGAAGTGGGATGACATCTCATTGGACTTCATCACAGGACTACCCAGATCTCAGGGTGGTTATGATGCTATCTGGGTGGTGGTGGATCGTCTGACGAAATCAGCTCACTTCTTAGCAATCAAGGAGTCGGTCTCGGTGAGTACCTTAGCACAGAGGTACGTAGATGAGGTGGTGTGTTTGCATGAAGTTCTGTGGACTATCGTCTCTGACCGGGATACTCGGTTTACCTCATGAGTCTGGAGAGGGCTACAATAAGATTTTGTCACCCAGCTATGCCTTAGCACTACATTCCACCCCCAGACCAATGGGCAGACAGAGCGGACTATCAAGACGCTGGAGGACATGTTGCGAGCATGCGTTCTAGATTTCAGAGGATCATGGGTACAACACTTGCCTTTAGTAGATTTCGCCTACAATAACACCTTGCACTCTATTATTAGCATGGAATCATTTGAGGCTTTGTACGGAAGGCCATGTAGTTCACCCATTTGCTCGAAAGAGGTTGGTGAGACAGGTGGTCTTGGGACAGAGGTAGTGCAGAGCACCACGTAGAATGTCCAGCTTGTAAGTGAGAGGATGAAGGTGGCTCAGGACCACCAGAAGTCTTATGCTGATCGTCGGAGGAGGCCCTTGGATTTCGAGGCGGGAGATCATGTGTTCTTGAAGGTTTTCCCTTGACAGGGTCAGCGGAGGTTTGGTAAAGGGAGAAAGCTCTCACCTAGGTTCATCGAATCTTTTGAGGTGCTGAGGAGAGTCGGCGAGGTGGCATATCAGCTGGCCCTGCCACCTCAGTTGGAGAATGTTCATGACGTCTTCCATGTCTCCCAGCTTCGTCGGTACTTAAATGACGACTCTCATGTTATTGACTGAGGAGAGTTAGATATGGGAGACAACACAACCATCGAGGAACTAATAGTCAGAATCAAGGATCATAATGAGAAGGTGCTCCGTGGATGAACCATTCTGCTGGTTTGTGTGTTGTGGAGGCATGACGGCCTTGAGAAGAGCACTTGAGAGCGGGAGACCCAGATGCACGCGCAATACCTGGAGTTGTTTTGACTTGTGTTTTCCCATGTTCTTCTGAGCTTTGTGTTGATGCTTTACACTCTACCATTGATTTATGGAATGTTTGGCTTGTTAGGTTGTGAGACCTTTTGTTTCCATGTTCATTGGAAGTGTGTAGCATGTCCAGATGTGTGGGAAAAAGGGTAAAACATGTTCCTTAATCGAGACGCATTAATGCGGATGCGATTGAACCCATGCAGGCAAGTCAGTGCCACCTAAATTGGATAATATCTCGACATAGGAAATTGAATTTTCCCCAAACCACGTGTTCAGGCAGTGTGTGTGTTGTGCGGTGTTGGGGGAAGTGTGAGTTGAAAAATCCTAATATACGGAAGTGGGAAGGCCCAATCCTTAATCAAGACACATTAATGCAGATGCAATTGAACCCGTGCAGGCGAGTCAGTGCCGCCTAAAGCAGATAATATCTTGACATAGAAGAGGAAATTCCTAACACTTGTAATTAGGGTTGTTGGTTGGGTTCCTTTTATAACGTGAACCCTAAGAGGTATCTTTTTGGGTTCCTATGGGTTGGTTTTTGAATTCTCGGGGACGAGAATGATTTAAGAGGTATCTGATGTAATGGAGCGGACCTCTCCGGCCCATTACTTTGTAAAAAAGAAGGCCACGAAGTGTTCTAGAGGGTAAAATGGACTTTTCCCACACTTTCCAGAATTTTGAAACTACACGCCATTTACCCCATTGCTGGGTATACCCCGTGATGAAGGCCGTGTCCTTGTCGTGTGCAGTAAATGGGTACACGCCGTGTACCCTAAATTACACGCCGTGTAATCCATCCCCATGTACGCGTTCCCAGTCAACGGCCGTGTGACGTGTTGAGGCTGTGTCCTTGCCGCGTGAAATAAATGAGTACACGCCGTGTGTCCAAACTACACGTCATGTAGTCCTTCCCCGCGTATGCATTACCCTCAAACCATGTTTTGACCAGTCAACAGCCGCGGAGCCGTGTTGGATGCCGCGTGGAGACCGTGTGAAAGAACCTAGTACACTCTGTGTACCATAAGTACAAGCCGTGTACTTTTTCTTTTCACGCCTATAAAAGGAGGGGTCCCCTCCTCCTCTTCAACACACACCTCTCCTCCCCTCCCCTCTGAGCAGAGCACTCTCAAGAGACTCGAAGGATCTTCCTTCCATAACTTCTACGTCTGAGCTCCGATTTACGATCCATCAGTGGCCACAGGATCGTAAAGATGAGGTGGAACTTCCGATCATGGATCCATTGACTTTCCTTTGGCCTTTCCATTCCGACTTCCTCCCGACGAGGTTTTTCTGAGACCCGACAGAAGTGACAGACGCCGACAGACATCTTCTAAGGTTGATCCAGGAGAGCGCTGTGATCAGGACCTGTTGAGGTAGGGATATTACCTTCGTCTCTTTAATTTGTGCATCATGCGGGGTGGGTATCCTCTTGTTTTTAGGATAAACCATGGAAACATTAAATAAAGATAATAACTAGTTAATGAATGAGGTTGGGAAGTTTGTGATTGCTGTTACTTCACTTTTTATATCCTGTGATTATGTTGTGAAATGAATAGGCTTATGCCTACTAAAAACAACGGTCATTGAAGGCCTTCATTTGAGCAATTAAATGTTTCCCTATATTTCTAGACCGTTTATGTGAATGGAACTTTGTGGAATGTGGAAATTGGTTAATCACATAAAGTTGGCTGATTAATTGAAAATCTGGAACCCTTCTGTGATCACCCCAGTTGATCAAAATGGAATAATGAACATGTGGGTGTTGACTTGGTTATGGTGTTTTCTGGGTTGTTGTGGATCAGGTGAGCAATGGGGATGCGGTTGACTTGGTTGTGGGTTGGCGTGAATGCTATGATGGTGATGGGCAGTGGGGCTGCGATAAATGGTATTAAAGGGATAATGATGTACGGTGTGGTTGTGGTTATGGTGGATGGCAGCGGGGCTGCAGGAATGGGTTGGAATGTGAACGGACTATGGGTTGTGAATAAAAATAAAAGCAGAAGAGATAATGAATGGTGGGGCATGGTAACAGAACAAAATTAATAATCAATGGGTTGGTTGGTTGATAAGAATGACTTGGTTTTGTTTCTTGTGTTTTCCTAACTTGATTTGTGGATGGCAGGGTTATTTTTTAGAAATGATCGATGTGGTTGGTTGTGGATAGTTTCCCAGTAGTTAAGGAACTAAATAACCTAATTCTGCTGAAACATAAAAATTTAAATGGGGTTGGGGTTGTTTGTTGTATGCATGCTTCGTAGTAGCAGTGCCGAGTCGCGTGCTCCGTTTCTATGTTTAGAAGTCATAGGTTGGGTTGTGTGTTTGGTAGAAATATATATATCTGTATCTTTTGTGTTTTATCACATCCCACCCATATTGATAACTTAGTGCCGAACACTCCCATTTCATGGGAAAGGGTGTTTCTCTATTAGTTAGTAGCTCCTTCCTGCTCCTTCTCCCCTAGGCTGTGATGGCTTGAGGCGACATTACACCTAAGACTCTTCAGGTAGGTTTCGATTGTGGTGTCTTTAGCCCAAGACTCTTCGGGCAGGTTCTACTGGTTCCCATGAATATTCGGGATGAGGCCCAAGTTTGTGCGGGCGGGATAAGTGGTTGTGAGGCCAAGGTGTGTGAGGGCGAGATACGTGGTTGTGAGGCCCAGGTGTGTGCGGGTGGGATACCTGGTTGTGAGGCCCAGGTGTGTGCAGGAGGGATGTGTGGTTTGTGAGGCCCAAGTGTGTGCTGGTGGGGAGAGTGTGGTAGCGTCAGGACGTTCGTCATTAAGAAGAGTAGCTAACTCAAGGGAAATGGTGCGGGGTACCCAATATTCTTGTATACTACTATCTATTGTGTATTGTTTTTGGTTTGTGTGGCTGGTGAGGTTGGGTGGATAGAATTTTTTTTCTAGGTTCCATCTGTTGTTCTCACGGGACATTAGGATGTCTCCCCACTTGTGCACGAGAGCTTTAGGTATCCCTTCTGAGTATACTTGTATGCTCACCCAACGTTTACTTTCAAGTTTCTAGGAGGACTACCAGGGCCGTACGGGACCCTACTAGTTAGAAAGTTGGAGTTTTTGCAGTTGTTGTACTCTTGTTTTATTTTGGAATTGTACTTTTGAGCATTCTTGTACTTATAACTTGTTATAAAATTGTTTAAACATGCATGTGTGCTTGGTTTGGGTTTACTTCTATACACTTGTTCTTTTTCCTTTTGGTGGTTGACTTTCCCTATTTCCCGATCCTAAATATTAAAAAGGGTAACACCTCCCATATTTTTGAAAACTCATACCCTTGGGGCTAGTCGCCACCTCGGGGCCTACTGGAGGCGGGACTCAGGGGGTCATTATCTCCCATTCACCATTGCCAGCTCAGGAGGGGCATCTTTGGTGGGAGGGGGTCGTGACATATTAAGGCTATTTTGATTAGGGGGTTAAATTTGAATACATTTTATATTATGTGTAACCCGGATGATTGATAATATGAAAATTTAATTCAAGGAATAATGAACTTTTCTTTTGTGGGTATAGTTATAAAGAACAATTTGGGTTTATATGTTCCCTATATTTGAGGCAGTTACCTGTTAATACATTTTGGGATGAAAAACGAAAGATTTTAGATAACCATTGTGGTTAAAATATGTTCTGGTTATTTTTTATGAATTTATCTCTTTTTGGTGAAGGTTATAAAATTATATAGTTTTTTTAAACGGGCCAAAACGCAGACTGTGTGAAAAACTGTTGCGTCAGACGAAGCTGTGGGAATCAAACCCATAACAAAAGAGAGACTTGTATTTATCACCTACCATTGCTCTAGGGGATGTCCCTAGTTAGAATGAATTAATATTTTTAGAAATATGATTTTATGAATGAAGAATAATTTGATTTTGGGTTATCTATGGAAATGATTAAACTATCATAGAGGATGTGATATTAGGTTAATTACTTTTCAATATGAGACTTTAAAAGTAATTGATGTTATTTGGAGATAATTGTTAAGATTTATATTGGACAACTATTTGATTAAATCCTTTGGAGATTTGGGTTTAAATCGAAGATTAGATTACTTTGAATAATTTTATGTATATCTATTTATTGAATTGTCTTTGATGATCTTTGGGTTTTGTAGGACAAATTTTGGATATTAAGAGTAGTTTTTTTGAGTGATTATCCTTTATGGGGATTATCTGATCTTGTACTATCCATTTTGTTTTTGGTTAATGTCTAAAGACATGGGATATATATAGTTCATCTTTTATGGATTATTTGATTCTCTCGAAGTTGATTTTAGCACTCTTAAAGAGAACAAGTCATCTTGAATACTCCTCATTTTTACTGCTTCTTGGAATGAATTTTAAAAATACGAAATACATGGTTGTCATTAGTAATAAAAATTTAGTTCAATGAGATGAAAATAATTTTTGGTGAATAGTAACTTTTGAGTTTTATTAACCACGATTAAAGATAATTAGGGTAATTTAAGGTAAAAATAATATTATAAAAATATAAAAATACCTTGACACATGTCATATACTTATTGGATGAGTCATGTCCGACCATGAAAATCCATGGGTGAATTTGGGGGCCCCATGAAGCCACTTGGGTATGATAATGACATTAATAACTTTTTATTTAATGTCAAAATAAAAATGTCACAAACATGTAATGTTTTACTAAAAAAAATTTACATGGGGTCATATAAGTTATTTTTTTGACTCAATATATTTCTTATAATGTTAAAATTATTTCCTACTTCATGGTAATTTTTTTATAATTTTTAGACCTAAAATAAATAAAATTATTTATGACACAATGATGATGTAGTGTTTACATTATTAATGAATGATTTAAATAAATATGAATATAATGTTTAAAATAATATCCAAAACTTTTACAATTCTAGTTGGCTGATTTTATTTCGAACTTGGGACACCATATATTCTACTTTAATGATTTTTTGGACATTTAGAAACTGAAAATAATTATATAATAAAATAATATTTTCAATATTTCCAAAAGAGTTCCTCCTCTCCATTATAAAAAGTCCCCACTTCCTACCCCTTTCTCACACATCTCAAGACCATTGGATTGTCCAAAATCTACTCAAATAATCTCCCACGATCCCTCTCTTCATCCTATAAGCCTTAACATATTCATAAAGCACTTCTAGAAACCATTCTGGTTCAAACCAAAGGGAGTACCCCAATTTAAAGGTAATGTATTCTCTTATATTATTTTGTTTTATTTTGCTTCTCCAGACCATTAAATTCATTTTATTCTTTTCATTTTTAACAAAACCAGTATCTTCAATATACTAGGATGTTTTTATGATAAGGATTCAAGCTACACTTACACCCACCTCCATCTAATGGATGATGAACATACTGTTTCTGTGGATGGTGAACTACTGCCTCATGAAACGATGATTATTCAATTATACCCTACCTCCTCTCATGGTGGACATTAAGATTCCACTTTATTTATATATTATATATATATATATATTATTATTTTTTCCTTATGATTCTTTATTTTTAATTAATGACATACCTTTATGGTTTCCTTAATGGGTTAACACGATAATTTCATTTTAAGAAGTGCGGACTACCGCCCCTCAAATTGATTTGAATCGTTAATTAAATATTTGGGATGTATAATGTATTTAGTTAATGATAATATACTTAAATTATAATATACCTTAAGATATTAATGTTTTCATTCCATTAGAAGTGAAATGGAAATGAAAGTAGCGTTCATGCATACGTACGACTTGCCGTCTCCATGAACGGTGCATTTCATTTCATACCACAAAATGTTATATACTAGTATAAATACATATATATACTGCATATATATGATATATATTATATATACATAATGGATTTCATTCTGGATATAATGGATATTTTACTACATGAACAAATTGTAAATGTAATAAGTTCACTTTTGACTCATGTACCAAATATCGACAAAACGACCGTTCTTAACTTAATTGATTGCATAATGTTTATAACATGGTAATAAGTGATATAAAAGAATTAATAAAATTTAAAAATGTTCTTATGAAAGTATAAATTAATTTATGTTTATCATTCAGAAAGAACAAGGAACATTCGAGCGAGTCATGTCGGACACGTGGAAAGGGGATTTCTTATCTCACTTTTAATTCTGTGAGATTTCCATTGTTCATCACTTATTTTTTTCATGTGGTGTATTGTGTAATTCCATTTTATATATATTATCATGATTCTTTTTATATTCATGGTATTATATTAATCATTCAGTTCTTATTAACTTTTGGTCATATGACTCGAATTATTACAATGAGGTAAGGGGTTTTTTACCTATTTTTTTAGTCCCGTGAGATTAATACTACATTTGTCACTATATCCTTTGAATGGTGTATGCACATCCCATTATTATACTCTTTGTGTAATATAAATTCATTTATGGGTATTTACATCAACAATGTATGGTCCTTCATTCATGGGTTGTATATTTCGTAAGTTACCAAATTGGTAAGGGAACCTTTCACCCTCATCTTTTTTAAAGGCTTGTTTTTGTTATATCTTTTAATATACAACTTATTGTGTTGGTATATGTTCTTGTATATCCGTATTGATGTAAATTGTATGTCCATGTGATGATATACCATTATCTCTATCATCAAGTCCTTTCCTAAAATTTTATGTGACACCATTAGGCTATCAATTTTTTGTAAGGGAACTTCTTAACCAAATTTCAATTCATTGGTTTAAACCTCTACTTCTTGATTATGTCATGATATAAATATGAGTGAATGACCTATTATTTTTTTAAAGATAATATCCAATTATATTGTATGTATTTATATTTTTCACTAATAATAATTCCTTTGATTTATCCTTAATCTAAGGATACCGTCATTGTAAGGGACTTCATCTCAATATCCTTTCATTGAGGCACATTTTGTTCTAATACAAGACTTTATATTATATGCTGTATAATCATCTTTTACTTTTCATTGTATTCTAAGGGAATATTTTTCTACGAAGCGTTTTACAAAATGATTAATGAATGATCGAGTCATGTCAGACACGAGGTAAGGGACTTCCTCTCAATCTCCATTCATTGAGGCATATTTTGTATTAATACAAGACATTATTTTATACGTTGTATAAACACCATTGAATTTTCATTTAATTCAAAGGGAATCTTTTTCTATGAAGCATTTTACTAAATGAAAAAAATATAATGTTTCTTTTAATGTACGTGGTGACAACGACATTTCTGCCACCGCGAGTATTACTTGATCTTTGGCTCTATTAACAAGACATAATATTTTTAAAAGGAAAAATAAATACCATATAATCTATTATGTATTTTGGTATTGAACATGGTTTTGATAAAAGATTTGTTATGTCAATATATTTAAGTGATATATTGTGATTGAAATGTTGAAATGTTTTCTTTCCCTTATGTTTTTTGTATGTGTTATGATTTTATAATGGTACATGGACATTTGATGGGTGGTTACGTGATAATCCAAATGACGGGTGGTGTCATGGTAAACTAGGGTGGGTGGTTGCGTTATAACCTCCAATGCATTGGATATGTAAGTTGGTCATATGGCTATTCCATTTAGTGACATGTCGGGAAGTAGACCTTATGGTTATTCCATTTAAGTATTTTTATGTACCATGTAAACATTATATGTTATGTGTTCTTTATATGGGTTTTATGGTGTTCATTTGGTTTAAAAAGGTTAAGCAATGATATTTTATTCAATGAAGAGTATTTACTACGTCATAATGGTGAAAAGTATTACTTATGATGAAGTATTCAGGATTTAATTGTTGTTTTTAGAAACAAATACTTTTCCTTTTTTGTATCCCTTATAGAGATTTTTATGCCCATCCCAAGTTTTTGAAATGTTTTCCACCATACTTCATGATGAATAGGGTAAAGGATGGGAACATGTAAAGACATGCTATCTAAAACATGGAACAGAACATGTTTCTTTTAATGATTTTTTATATTATTTTAAAAATGTAAAATGAGTAGAAGTGTCTATTTTGTAGTCTTTTGAGATGTAATAGTTATGGGATAATTCTCTAATACTCTAAACCTGAAAAGATCATTAATTTGAATTATTCATTTAATTTAAGATTATTTAATGTTTTAAGGCTGGGTCCTTATAGTCGGTGTCAACATGGAAACATTGTCAGCATGACAACTGTGTTGGTCTCGACATGACAACATTGTCTGTGTGGCATCTATGTCGATGTCGGCATTTCAAATGTGTCATTGTCTGCATGAAAAATTCACATAAAAATATCAATGGAATATCAATAAAATGTTTTATAGATTAATCATTCCTAACACAAGTATGATGTAAGTCATTAATTCAGAGTTCAATCGATTAGTGAATATGTCATCAAGGTGATATTCAGTGCTAATAAATTCTAAAGTGATATCCCTATTTCAATAATGATATATCAAAAAGTGATGTCTAACATCCATATGATTTGTTATAGAATGAGAAATTGTGTTCTTTGAAAAGTTAATAACCCTTTTATTGTCAAAATTTATAGGTAGATGTCTTAATTGATATCCATAGTTTAAAGAGTATGTTTCATTCACAAAATTTTAGCACAACCGCTACAACCGGAAATGTATTGAAAATTGACAATAGATAATGAAATATAATTTGTTTTCACACTACACCATGAAACCAATGACATTCCCAAAATGTGAAATGTCTCATTGGTTCCCTTTATATCTGACTTGAATCCACCAAAATCATCATCAGAATAACTCTGTATATCAAATGACTGTCCTTTAGGGTACAACCAATCTAAATTGATAGTACGTTTGAGGTATTTGAATATTCTTCTAACATCATTTATGTGATATTCTTTCAGATTATCTTGAAAATAGACACACATACACACATTAAACATTATATCTGAAATAGTTGAAGTGATGTAGAACAGACATCCAATAATGTCGCTATATGTGCTATGATCAATAGATTTACCATCTTTATCATGATCCAACATACAAGTAGTACTTATTGGAGTGTCATTGATTTTGATTCTATCAAAGAAAAATCATTTTATAAGAGCTTTTTTGTATTTACATTGATATTATATGAAACATTCTTTATTTTGAAATATATGAAATCAATGAATGAATTTAATTCTACACATCAAACTCATTTCAAATTCACTTTCCATCATTTTAGAAAAATCAATACATAAGGAATTTCCTGAAGAACCAAAAATAATGTCATTTACATAAATTGGTTCCACTAAAACATCTTAAGAAATTTATTTTATAAAAATAGTGAGATAAAAAATTCTTTCTGTAAATCCATTTGTAATGATAAATGTTGTTAGTCTATCATTCCAATCTCTTGGATTTTGTTTTAAACCATAAACATATTTTGTTAATTTGAAAACATGAATTTGAATATGAGGGTTTCTAAATCTTGGGGTTGTTCCACAAAAAAATCCTCAACAATATATCCTTTTAGGAATACACCTTTAACATCCATTTGATAGAGTTTGAAATTATGAAGGTAAGTATAGGAAATCAGGATTTTGATGGAATAAACTCTACCAATATGTGATTTTTTTCTTTATAATCAATGTCTTCTTTGGTACTATAACCTTGTGAAACCAATATATCCTTATTTCTAAAAATATTACCATATTAATATACTCTATTCCTAATCATTAACTTAGTTACTATGGTCAAGCTATCTTTGTGTCTATCCACATGATTCAAATCATTATTTACCTTAAATTTATTATTTTCTTATTGCATATCCATCTACAAATGTTCATCTTTAATTTAATCATTGATGTTTTTATGTACAATATTTGACAAAAATGATTGATTTTCTACATGATTTCTATGATAAGCTCTAGTTTGTGTCCCTTTATCTATGTCTCCAGTAACAACATCTAAATAATGGTTCTAGAGGGTTTTAGATTGTTTTGAAAAGGAGGGGCTAGTAATTTAATTTTCATCTATAGGTTCGGGTTCAAAATTTTCAAATTTCTAATAATTTCTAGAACTATTTGATTTAACAGATGGTTTAAAAAGAGGATTATATGATTTTTTATTTATTTCCATGTTTCATATATCATCTTCAAGGTTGTCATTGGAGGTCAAAATTTCATGTTGATCTCTTTCATAAAATTATACATGCACATGTTCTTTTAAACCCTTGATAATTTTATTAATGACTCTTTAGGCTTTAATATAGTTTGATTAACCAAGGAAGATTCCTTCATCACTCTTAGAGGATAATATATCAACATGTCAATTTTTATTAAGGATATAGACTGTTCAAACAAAAACATTGAAGATACTAAATTTGGTATTTCTAGTGTTCCACAACTCATAAGAAGTCTTCATATGGATAGGAATAATTAAGATGATATTAATTATGTAGAAAGCTATATTTATATCCATAGACTAAATGTTCACAGGTATATCATATTCATTATGCATTGTACGAGATATCTCTCGTATGTTTATATTTATTCTTTCCACAACTCCATTTTTTTGAACTGTCATTGGGGTAGAGATGTAATGACTATAGCCATTATGTGAGAAAAATGATTTAGTGTCTTAATTTTCATACTGACGACCTTGATCACTTCTAAATGATTTTATTCTAAATCCACTTAGGTTTTTCAATGTTTTATCATAATTGTTAAATTATGTACGTGCATCATTTTTGGGAGATAAGAAAAAAAACCAAGTATACCTAGAATAGTCATCTCCAAGAACATAGACAAAGTTCTTCACATTTAAATTATAAAATCATCATGGTCCCAACCATTCTATATGAAAAAAATATAAATTTGAGATCCTGAATCTTCTTTTTTGATATGAAATACATCATGTGTTGTTTTCCATTTTGAAAAATATTATTTAATTTTTCATTTGAAATCTCTTGTTTTGGTAGATCCTTGACTAGTCATTTTCTAGTACTGTTTCAAAGTTATTGTAAATTACATTGTGCTAATCTCCTGTTCCAAAAACGAGAATATTTATGAAAGTCACATAGAAAATAAAAATTTTTGGAACAAAATAATATATGTTAATAGAATATACAATTTCATTTCTATGAGCAGAAAATACTAAATCATTTTTATATGTAATAGCATTTGAAGCATTATTTTCAAATTTAGCATGAAATCCATCATAAAAAATTGTGAAATACTAAGCAGATTATATTTGAACCCTTTAATAGAAATTTCATAAAAAATTAAAACATTGTTAGTGTTACAAATCTGGCCTATGCTAATTACTTTTCCTTTGAAATTTGTCACCAATGGTGAAATATCCCACATCAATCAGGATTAGGTTCTTGATGCTTGAGTAATCTCTTTCCACGTGTCTTGAACATCCACTATCCATGTACAAATGACTATTTCAGGAACTCTTCAGACATCTTTCTTATAGAATAATCAAACAAAAATAGACTTTGGTAACCATAAATGATTGGGACTAGTGACATTAGTAATAAATGAATTAAGGGCCAACATTTTGTTCACATAATTCATATAACATGTATATAAGATATTTGATAAATAAACTCTATTTGGTCTAGAAAAACTTGATGTAGTAAAAAGATTTTCACGAATGGAAACTCGTAGAAGAATTTTGATATTTAGGTAGAAGAAATGATTTTCCAAATTTAGTTACAAAAATGTGTTTTAGATATGTTTCTTAGTCTAGCCTAATACCCAATCCCAGAAGTGTACAAAAGAAAATATTTGTCTACCATGCATTTGAGTAAGACTATTTTTTCCCATTTTAGAAAGATTATAGATAATTCATCAATTGAATATTAGACATTTTTAAGTCATTTTTTCTTAGAATAGTTGAGCATTATTATCCTTTTATGTAGTAAGATCAGAATTAATAGTTAAATTATGATCATGCACTTTCATTAATAATTTTTTTTCTTTTAATTCATTGAATGTATATTCCAGTACGTTACACTATTAAAATATTGCATCGCATGTTATATTTTCAGAATCAGTTTCATTTATAGAATAATTGGAATTCGGTGCACATAAATTTATGGTTACCTCAAAAGTGATTTTCATAAAACCGATATTCTATATGTTATATTTATCATCATGTCATGATGAAGAATCACTGGAGATATCAACAGAGACATTATAGGGGGTGTTCATAGATTTATTATACATCAAACCTTTGTTTTCATAGTTCTTTTTGTATTTTAATTTTGAATGACCATATTTGACGTTTCATCTCCTATTACATTGAAAGCAAACATCCTCCTATAATTTTTTATTTCATTCTAGTCCTTTTTATTGTTTCCCATGTTTTCTTGTCTCCCATTATAATTTTTATTCCTGAGGGACAATATCTTTATATAAAATTTCTTGAATATTCTGGCCTGCTGAGCCATCTCTCTATCACTATCTATTTTCGATTAATCATTACTAGATCATTCAATTGAGGCTATAACATTCTTTTTATACTTGTTATTATAGGAAGTTGTCATGAAGGATTCATATTTTCTCTTAGGTTTGTCCTCATGTTCATTGTGGGCTTTCAAATATTCTTCATAAATCATTATTATTCCAATGAATCCATTAAACTGTTGTTTGATGATGTAACATGATTCATTAATGGAGACATAAATTCTTCTCCATCTACCAGGTAAGAATATGAGAATCTTCATAATTTTCTTCTTTGATGTAAAATCTCTTCCTAGAATGATCATAGTGTTCACTATTTTATTAAACCTAAAATACATGTCATAAATTGTCTCTTCATGCTTTATTTTAATTTTATCATTTTTAATAGTATATTTGCAAATTCTTATTTTCTTAACATCAGAATTTTTTCTTGCGAGACAAACAAAATATCCCAAAATTCATGGACTATTTGACTTGTAGAACTTTTGATGAATTCCTCATCTCTAATAGAACTTTAATAGGCATTCATAGATTTTAAATTAATTTTATAATCAGTCTTAGTTGGGTCATCCCTAGTAGTTCTAGCTGTAGCAGGAATTTAATTTTCATGTTTAATTGAAGACCAAATTTTAAAACCCATACTTAATATTTCCATTTTCATTTTAATTTTACATTGCACATAATTTGTTCCACTAAATAATGGAGGTCTATTGGTTGCAGTACCTTCCAGTGTATTTTCCATAATAATATTTTAGAACAAGATATTAAAGGAAAGTAATTTTAGTATTAACATAAATTTTAAGAACATTGTAATATAACTAAAATCGTAGTTGAAAAATTTTGAAAAAACATTAAAAACAAAAAAATATAATCCTCTAATAGAAAATGTTAGTTAGAGTATGAATCTCAATAGGGGGTGAATTGAGTTTCTATAAAAAATTTCTTTTTAGAAGTATATTTTTCAATTCCCCCAAATTTAATTTTAAATTTTTAATTTATCCATTAGTTATGTTATAAGAGTTTCAATGTTTGATTAAATTCTAAATAGTTTGATTAGTTCTCAGTTATATCAATTTTATTATTAGTAAAGCTTTTAAAACGAATATAATAAGTATATGCTATTATAACCACATTCAATGAAAACTATTAGAGGTCAATTTAGTTAGATATAATATATGATAAAATTGAGTAAACCTTAATGTAAAAAATAGAAGAAATAAAAAATGTGGTTCAGTCTCTAGTCAAGACGTAGTCCTCTCTACTCAAGGATCTCCTGCCTGCAGGATGTTTAAATTAATATATAGTTTGATCCAAATGCTGGATCAGGGTCCAAAAGAGCACATTTAGTGTCCACATTATATGACCACTACCAAAATTCTTTTTGGGTAAAAATTACTAGTTCATACATCATGTTCCATATTTTTACCTAGGAAACATGATGTAGAAAGTGTTTTCTATGAGGATATCATGTATCATTCAGTTAGATGCAAGAGATAGTTTTTGTTATATAAATAGACACACACACCACTAGAAATGTAGAAAAATGATATACAATAGATAATAATTATTGAAAATGTTTTAAGATGCTCCAAGTGTTTTGTAGATAAAATATTGACTATTTAATGTGTTGGAGTAGAAGTTGGATTCCCATTATGGAAACAAACACCAGAACAGAGGGCCGTAAAGAACTAGGTTATGTCTTCAATGTGAATGAGATGTTCCTCTCCTATAGTTTGGTTGTATGCTATAAATAATACAACAACAAGACTGACACCAGCTTCTTATTTCAGAGAAACAACAAGTTCCTCTAGTATATTTTTCATCTTATTAGGTGTATATGTGTATGTGTTCTCTCTTCAACTTTCTATCTTTATCATTATGTACCTACTCAATTTTTTTTTCATTTCAACACATTCTAGCCAGACAATTTTGTTGTGGGGTTACTTCGTACCTCGTATTGTCTGTTGTCAGGTCAGTAAATGGAAATTAATTATTTTAGAGACATTAAATAACACAAATATGACTGTTAGAAAATAAATATAATTTAAAAAAATAAATAGTCTTTCAGTAGGTGGTATATCAGGGAATAATTTCAATATGGATTCATTTCATCTGTTGGTAAGACAATTGACCTAACAAGGACTAATTTAAATGGTGATTCCTTCCAACGGTGAGGCCTTCTGACGGTGAATCCATCCATTTCTATGTCCATACAGTTTTCAGCCTATCCAACTATGAGTCCTTCCAATGGTGAGTCCTTACAACAGTGATTTCTTCCAATAGTGACTCCCTCCAATGTTGACTCAACCCATCAGTATGTCATTATCTCAGTATTTCAATGCATCGATGACTCATTATATCAGTGAGGCATTTTAACTATTAGTGAGTCCATGTGTTGGTAGCACCATGCATTGGTGTCGGTGACTCGTCTGCATCGATATGTCACTTGGACTAAAGTTAGGTTTTCTACATCGGTCAGTCATTTGAATCAGTGACTTAGTTCTTTTGTTGGTGTCAGTTTTTTACATGTATGTGATTATGTGTTCAAAAATAAGAAATCAATCACAAGGAATGATCAAAATATTACTTATGGAAATAAATGAGTTTCACAATATTTCCTTATTACATTATATTTGAATATTTCATAAATATTCTAAATATATAAATGAATTAATTATTTTTTATTTTAATATTATATTATATTAGATTAGGTCCCAAAATATGGTGTTCATTTGTAAATAAAATCATAATTTAGTGGAATAGGTATATTTATGAGCATTCAAATTTGTTTTATGAGGAATTTCTAAATGAATTTTGGAGAGGAAATAACTAAAGTATTTTATTACAGAAATATTGGTAAATTGGGATGGTTATGAGTGAAATATTAAATTATTTAATAAAATAATGACTGGTAAAAAAGATTAAAATTTCATTATATAAAATAATTAAGGGACATAAAATATCCCCATAATTAGTTTTTATTATAATGAAGGAATTTGAAAAATAAAATCGAGGAATGTATTAACCCATAAAATGAAAGAAAAATAAGATAGAATATATTTAATGGAAATATATTTATAATTTAGGTTCATTTAACAATTTCAATAGGAGAGATAATGTGATTTAGAGAGATAATTTTTACAACCAAAAGAATACTTTTTTCAGAGTGATTCATAACATACGGTTCTATAATCATTCTGAAATTTCACATTGGGTACCAAATAATGAAATTAATTAATTAATTAATTAATATCATTTTACAACTAAATATTATTTATTATTAATTTACATATTATCTTATAACAATTTCAATTTGATATAGTTATTAATTGTTTTTTTTGTGGGAAATCCTTTCAAAGATGCAAGGTTAAGTCACTTGAGGATAATTATTGATGTTCTTTTCAAATGGTAAAAAACGATAAGTGAAATGAAATTATATTCATTTCATTGAAAAAATATTCGTGGAAAAAAATATAATTTTTTTTGAAATAGGGATTATTAACTTTATTAAAAACATTAACATTAGGTATTAATTTCATTTAATATATTTGTCGACTATCACAAAGTAATTTTGTTTTATTTAATATTATGACTACATATATTGTTACATAACATGAATTATGTTACAATATAACTACATTTATCTTATTAGAAAATAATAACATTTATATTAATTTTATTGAATGAGGTAATCAAAAAATTCACCATCATTAGAGGCTATGAAAATAAATAATATGAAAATTTTTTCACTTTTAGAATATGATGATAATGTAATAAGATAGATGGAATATATTTCATGATCAATATATAATTAGAATATAATTATAATAATATAGTTATTGCTAAATGTAGGATGAGGTGGGTTAGGGTAAGGTAGATGAAGAAAAGAATTTAATTGAGTTAGTTTGAGAATTTTACTTCTTGAATAAAATATCCTTTTAAAACTCCTTATGGTACAATGATTTGGTCTTTTTTTGACCCTAATAACTAGGATATGGGTAAGGGGATTGGGATGATAATTGTCTATAATGATTTCAATCTTAATGTCTTATCTGGTGAGAGGATACGTGGTTTTTAACGGTGGTTTATACAAGTGGAATAAAAGGGTTTTTTTTATTATTTTAAGAATTAAGCAGTTATTTTGGATAAAAACTATCAATAGTGTCGATTTATTAAACTATATATAGTAAATGGCGCCTATATTTTTAATATAATGGATTCATATGTCTGGAATCTCTAATAAATACATGTATTTATTTATTAATATTAAACAATATATTATACATTATTTAACTATTCAAAAAAAATAATCAAATTTTTGAAAAATAAAAATAATCCCCTCAATTTTTAACATTTAGATTCCAAAACTGGAATAAATTTTATGAATCTTTGTAGAAATATAATCAATTTAACTTTAAAATAAATTCCTCATAATTTTAATATATAGTAATTATTATATTGTAATAAATTTTTGACAAATGAAAACATACATATGATCTCGTGAAATTATATTATAATTATAATAAAACATAATTTTAATGTAATAAATGATATTTATTAGAATAAACCACCATTATAAGAATTTTATGTTTAAAAAAATATTAATGTTTTACAAAAACTACACCAATTGTTTTATAACATTTAAAACATTTACATACTTCTAACACAATATAATTATTTCACACTCTAATTTTATAACATAAAAAAATATAATATTACATTTATATAGGCAAGGATACAATTATATCAGTTAGGTATAATGAAATTTTAAATGTAATAATGGTTAGATCAATATTTCAATGGTCAGATTACTTTTTCAATAGTAAATTTTGTAATGGTTATTTAGGAACCCAATGTTCTATAAATACATAATATTTTATTCATAATTCATTTAAATATATTTATTCAAGGTTATATATTTTCATTTTTAAAATGAGTATCACATTACATATATTTTTCTTCATTCTGTAGGGTTGTTCTTGAGTGAGATTATTCAAAAAGAATATGTATATCCAGTACTTAATATTATTTTTATCATATTTTATAATTTTACAATTTCAATATGTTTAATTATTATTTTAATATTTATTCATTAAATGTCAGTTTCCCATTTATATAATAAAATATTGATATTTTTTTCAATTATCTAATGTAATTTATTAAATATGACACATTTATATAATAATTTAAAAAGTTAAATTACTATAAATAATAGTCATTACTATAATAGGGAACTCAGTCCAGTTACTATGAAGGAAATATAAACATGATGGATGAAACTTTCTTAGCTACACCACAATAATAGCCACTACAGTGCATTGGAGATGTATGAAACTGATAAAAAATTTGAACTAAGTTTATGTCAATCTTGGATGTCATAACCATGATTAAATGACTTCAGAATGTATGTTACATCAAATAGAAGTGTGACTATGGTCCATACGATCTATCCAAAAAGTAATCATCTATCCAAAATGTTTTTGGTATATGTGAAATGTTATGGTCCGCATAGTTTTGGGGGAAAGATGCCTGAAATATTAAGATGGATAGTTATGTTATGTCATGTTAAAGAGAATTAATAGTCAATGGGAGAATGAATAATGTGAAACTACCCGAAAATGGTCAACATGGTTTAGCCTTACATGGAGATAATATCCACATGGGAGCATAACTATTTTGGATATGCATGTGGCTAGGGATCATGTTGTAAAAAATATGTTATATATAAACTTGGGAAATAGTGTGGCAACAAAAATTATACTCGTGAGTGTGTGTTTTTCCGTTTCCAAGCTTTTCATCCTTGAGATAGTAAAATACTTGTTAAATGACCACTGAATATGGTTCATGGAATGGTGGGGATGTTTTTTTTTTAAATTGATATCTTTGAATATTTTAAAGTCTTGAATCATCGAGGTGGGAATTTATCACATGCATTAAGGATATCTCAATTCAAATTAGTATTGTACATTTGAAATAGAAATAATGGTCCAATATTATCAATTCTGAAAATGAAATATTTTAGGGGTTTTCTTGAACTATAATGCCTTTAAATTTAGAATATGGTTATTTCAACCTTGAATCAATCTTCCACATAGACTATCACTGACATAATTCTATATAAAAATTCTATAGATGTTTCCTTATACACAGTATCTATTTTGTAATTTCTTTTATCCACTTATGTATAACATGAGGGGGTAACAACTTATCCTAATTTATGATGTAATATAAATTGATTGTGTAAGTGGATACAATCAATTTTTTTTTTCATGTTTAGGTTGTGTATCCCATTCACTAATTCTTATATTATTTGTTCTTAGTATATGAACATCATCATTCATGTTATGAAATAATTTATAAATTAATAGATATTCACTTTAAAAAAATGTATAACCATTTAAAGCGAATGAGTCATTATGATTAATCATGGTATTTAATAACCAAATTTATTGTTGAGAACGAGTAGTAGACCATGACAATAGGGATACTATTGGATTATCAATGGAATACCAAGAAAAATAATCCACATTGATTTAAATTTATCTACCATAGGTCCATTAAAATTTAATTATATTTTCTCTCTGACATGAATGAATTATTATGAAACTATGGTCATTGTAATCAACTAATTTCAAAAACATATATTTTATACACTTGACTTTTATAAGGAATTCTCAGTTTTCCTTATGGATTCGATACTCTGAAAGGGAAATAATTACTTTTAGATAGTTATTAAAATTATTCCATAATATTTTTTATAAATTTTTATATTTAATATATCAAAATGGATTTAAATTTTCAAATGTATAAAAATTAATAAATAAATCTAACTCTGAAAAAAAATTATTAGAATTTTTTAAAATATTTTATTTTTTTAATATGTAAAATGGTGAAGTGTCTTACCGGACATAAAAAACACACAAAAAAACAATGTAGTGTCTAACTAGGACTAAAAGGTTAATTTGACACATAATATGCCCACAAAGGATGGGACAATGTTATCATGGAACATGCATGTTTACATGAGTACATTCAATGATAGTGGTGTTTTGAGAAACCTTCCTAATAGATATTATTTAATGTGTGGGTTGATTATATAAAAATGGTAAATGAGAGGTATAATAAATGCTTATTTGATGTGGGGTGACTGGATTTCACGCCAGTATTCACACATTTAGAAAAAACATTGATTTCTGTTTAATCATTATTTTTCCGCCTAAGAAACCCCTATTGACACCTTCATATTTCAACCCCACCAAACAATAACCACTAGAATATAGGAAACCCCATTTCAACCCCATGAGAATTTGAACTTGAGATAAATCTGCACACTCTTGGTTGTGACCAACATGACTTGAATCATGGACTATAACTGACATCTGTAAACCTCTTTTGGTAAATAATGATTCCATAGAAGATAATAGAGAACACATTATATCCTTAGTGAATGAAATTTTATGGTACAAGGTGAAAATTATAATATATTGTGTAGTAAGGGTCACCATGGTGTATAGGATACAACTGAATCTATCATGGTATATTAAATGGTTTGTTGGTTATGTGAGGTTTTGTTGATGAGATGAAAAATATTTGGAATTTATTCAATTCTATATTGTGGTCAGCCCATGGGTGATAAGAGAATTATAATAGAGAAATGAATATCAAAACCATCTATTGAATATATGAATATACATGGTTCTCATCTTGGTTAGAGGATGGATTAATGATATGTGGGTTTGAACTGGTAGGAAAACGTTGTGTTGGAGAGAATTCGTTGCCTGCAAAAGAATGAAATAAATTTAACACCCCAAATATATCATTTTTTATTATCATTCTTGATCCATGTACGCACAACTAATAAAAAATGAGAGGGTAATGTGGATATTTTTTCCCATATTTCGGGATCTTGTGGTTGAAAATGATCTTCTCAATTAATTGGTAAATTAATTGGAATCTAAATCAGGAAGGAAAGTTGTGGATTCTTCTGTGGTTGATCTGATCATGTATATATTGAAAAACATAGAAAATTCATAATTAATTAATGATATAATTTGGTGGTGGTGATATTTCAAAAAAATTCCCTTTGAATTTTTTTATGGATTCAATAATTTTAAAGTATATTATCAAATGAAATAATGAACTTTACATTCGAATATGGATTAGATATTTTAAATATGGATTCTAGGGGAATATTATGGAAGAATAAGATGAGATAAATTTTTTATTTTGTCAATGGAGATCCATTAAACTATTGGACATCATCAATATGTTGTAATGTAAATTTAGAAGAGGTTACCTAATGCCCACAAAATCCCATATCGGGAAACCCTATTTCAAATATTTTCTTTTCTTTTTCCTTCCCATGGGCACGATGTAGACCCTTTCTATAGTGTATGTATGTATTATTATTATATAATGATATTTTGGCCTTCAATATTTTCTAGTTGAGTTCTCCATAATCATACATGGATTCAATATAATTAAAATGGGATTCATTATTGTATAATGTCTTCCACAATTCTAGTCATGGTTTTCACAACCTCAATTGTGATGATATTTTTTGGTATCATGATCTAAAAACTTTTTAAATTGAGTTCTATAATGTTCAATTGTGTTGGGGATGTAGCCTCAAAGGTGGTCGGAAGTAATGGGCTGCATTCCATGTGGGTTGAGTGTGCTGAAATTAAAAAATGAATCATATTATAATGTGTTAATAATGGAATGATAATTATCAATGCAATATCGGATTTACATTTTTTATTCTCCATTATCATATTCAATCCGCCAAATCCAATTTATATTCCCTCCCTAGGGATGGTACCACATGGAACCATGCCTTAAAGCATGTGAACAAAAGGCATGGTCTAACATTATCTATGTGTACTATGAAATCCATGTTCTTTCTAGTCGTAGAAATCACATGAGCACTTTTTCTAACATAGAACCCTATTCCATGTTGAGGAGGTCACATCTGTAAATTTTTAAAATATTTTTTTTTGTAATTCAAATAAGTAAATCATATTTATTCCAAATTATTCTTATTTCTACTAAAATATTGATTTTATTCTAATTTTTGAAAAACATATTTTAAAATAACAATTAATGAAAAATGAATTAGTAATGAATAATCTTGTCCTATTAAAATCAATAAAATTTATTATTTTAAAAAATTCATTTTATAGGAAATGAATTTTCCATATTGGCCTCCGTAAGAAAATTTCACCAGGGGTTATATTTGATAAATTCTAAATGATCATAATAACATAGGATAGAAATGAAATTTACGGTCAGATGAGGTTATAGAACCTCCTACATAAGGGAAGAAATATCCATTGTGAGGTGTAAGGAATTATCCAATGATGAAATACCAGTTATGTTATACATCATGGTAAAAAATCATAAAAAATTAAACCTAAATTGAATAATAAATATTGACATCATCATCATCACAAAAAAATGAAACTATCCGACACATAATGTCATGTAACATGATTTTTAAGGGGAATACTAACAATATCAGGATACAAGATGTTATTTTCTTCCAAGATTACCTGAAAAACATATTCATGGATTAATATATCAAATAAAAATAATAGTGGGGTTTTATCTAATAGTTTAATCTGAATGTGTTGATGATGATAAGACATATAATTATTTATACCCACCTGATGTATGAGCCATAGGATGTGTGGACATTAAGATTTTCATTTCATTAAAAATATATAGAGACATATATTAGTAGGTATAACATCTTATATTGTTATTAAATCATGGAATTTAATATTTATATGATATTTATATAATTCTTAAATAGTTTAATAAAATAAATTCATTGCAAAAAAAAGGAAATCCTGATGGGAGGAGACCATTAAAATTCATTTATTTTAGGCTTCCAAAATAAAAAAACATGAAATCCCTTTATTCCATGTTATATATTTAATCATAAAGAATCCTTTGATTACAATGACCTCCGACATGGAAAATAATATATTTCTAGACCATTCTTATGTGAAATACCTTTTTACTGTGATGGCCCTAACAACATCCCCAATGGATGTATAGGTTACCCCATACCATAGTTCTAGGGAGATTTTTTCCTTAAAAAACCCCTAAAATAAATAAATATTTTCATAGAAATACCATGATGGTAGTATAGTAATGTATAAATCATCTTTCATTGTGGTGGGAGTTATTAAATCCCACATCCTATAAGAATAAAAATCTTTCATAGATTAGGATTATCTCTACACAATGTTTCATTATAGTTCCCTGCACTAATGAATCACGATTCATCTAATTCCTTAGGATAATTGATAGGAAAATATATATGTATATTTATGGTTTTATGGACAATATTACTTCGACAAATTATATATTTATTAGTGTAATGTATGTTTTTGTATGCTTTGCAAAGAAATAAAATTTAAAGAAAATGGGTCAAAAATGGTATTAATGATACTATCCACACGTAATACATTTATAATGGAACATTACAATTATATTACATGAAACCTTTCATTACACCCCATAGATGATTAAATCCAATTAATATGCATCAATTAAAATCGGAAAATAAATAGAAACAAATAAGATCATCAAATATTCAAGCTCCACTAGATCGTCTTCTCCCTTAAGAATCTCCATAAGATAATATAAATCAACAATAAGAATGAAAAACATAAAATGGGAAATAATATTATATTATATAAAAAGAAGGTTTTTTAAATGATATGTTTATTTTAAGAGTTAAAAATGTAATGAATTTATAAGGACTAATTGTTGTTATGTAACTAATAAAATTAGAAATATATTCGTTGGGAATATTTTTATTGAAATTATGGTTGTTGAAAGTACATTCATTGGATAGAAATGTATTTTTTAGGTACAATGATTTTTTCTGTTGGTAGAAAAAAATTATATAAATAAAAATAAAAAATAATAATGAGTGAAACAGAAATAACATATTTAACTAATTATTTTGAAGATATTTATAAATAAAACCAATTATTATAAATAAAGAATGACATGACGTATTTTAAAAATGTAAATAATAATTTAAATATAAATTAAATGACATCGTAAAATCTTTATAATATAAAAATATAAATTTATTGGTATTTAGTAATTTTTCTTTAGAAAAAAATTAATATTTTTTAGAGAACCGATTTTTATTCAGTTGTATATTATTTATAAAACTCTTATAATGAATAATTTTAATGAAATATAATAATAATATTTACAATTAAATAAATTAACAATTATCTTGATGTTATTACCTTTAATGTGACATGTATAAATTCAATATTTATTTCAAATACACAATTTTTCTAAATGATGTCTTTATTCATTATTAATTGTAATATTAAATTATATTTCTATACGTGATAAAACATGATTGTAATATAAATTTCTCATGTTTTTAAATACAATAATAATTTTCTTAATAAGTTAATTTTCAATTTTCACTTTAAAAATTATGTTACTCATGTTAAAAAATTAGTAAAATAAAACTGTTATTTTTCAATGAATTGTTTTTATAATTTTTATGTTTCAAATAATTAAATCAATAAATAATTGATTACACTAATACGATGCTTAAATATATAATAAATTTTATTAAATATAATATAATTAATTAATGACAGGGGGGGTGTAATAGAGACATGTAATGTATAATAACTTATTTTTATACATAAACTATTTTTCAAATATCATATTTCATTTTGAAAATATATGACCCCATAGCCCCCTGGGAGGGGAGGACTGAATCGAGGTGTCAACATTATATTTTAAAACAACAAATAGTGTTCCCATGTTGGTAGGAACATGATAATCATGTCCATTAGGAATCATTAGTAATTAAACATTTACATACAAATAGACAACAAAACAGTTTTCTTAGTTCACCACTAACGACAAGTCAATGCAATATGTGGTGAATTTGTGTTGGTCATACATAAATCCACTTAGCCACATTAGTTATTTTGGAATGATGATTTTAAAACATAGTAACAATGCATAAGGAATACTGCCTTTACCATGTTTTAGGGATAACACACTGCCTCCCGTGGAGAACTTCCTTCTATATCCCCAAGCCCACTACATTGGGTGAGGTATTATATAGATTTTTGAATTGAAGGTTGCATTAGAATAATTTAATTTAAGTCATTATCCCAAAATATCATGAGGATATACATTCACCAATGTCTGGATAAGATTCACATGAAAATACTATTCAGTTAAACAAGATATTTAACACTAATATTATAACGGCTCCCAAAATTCCCCAAACCGTCATTATATTTTCATGAAATTTCAGAGCATGATAACCTAAAATCCATAATGAAGATCACTAAATTTGAGAATTTTGTAGGAATTTAATAAAAATATTTCTATCATGATACTCACTGACTTCATGGAACACAACTTTTTCATGAAACTTATAGTCTTCACAAAACTCCCAAAACTGAAAAGAATTACCATCGATTAAGATATAACCATTATTTCATGATGATCATGATTGTAAAGAAATAATGAATTATGATCCTCTTAAGAATATTTAAATTAAATAGATTAAACATTTACACTTTTTTTATTTGTGTAAAATGGGGGATGGGTAGAGACATTTTAAGAGGCACATCTCATCGTGAAGATTCCACATATCCAGTGGTCTTTTGCAAACCTCTATAAACATGTTTATGAAGATATAATATTTGTGAGGCCCCAATGAAATTTAACTGTTTATCATAGATTCTCATAGTCATAAATATTTACTATCATCCTGTATCACATTCTCAAAACCTCTCATAGTCCCGATAACACCATCTTTCCATTGATTGTTTTCAATGATTGTTTGTGATGCTCCAAATCATTATGCATCTTAAGATTTTACAAACCCCATACATCAGGAAAATCATGTATTTTTTATATTTTAGAATAATCAATCCCAGATTACTTCCATTCATGATTTTTTCACCTTTATCCTAATTTTTTATAAAAAAATATTGTAAAAACTAAACAATTGTTCCACATTCAACACAATTTTCATCTTGTAATAAAATATCTATTTTTTTAAAACGCCCTAATCAAACCAATATAATATTAAAATAGACAAAATATAGACTCCATTTCCAATTTTGAAATACCTTGGTTCCAATAACTCCCTATTTGGGTTTTTTCAATCTATAGATATATTCAATAAATGAGCATCCCCATACAAGAACATTGTATCCATGGAATAAGTCATCAATCACTCTAAGTATATTTAATAAAAGGATGGCATAGAAAAAAAATTCAAATTGAATTTGAAACTACCATATACAACCAATAAACCTAGAATCTAAGACTCTTTGAATTTTAATTATCTCCCCCGTTGGAAATAAACCCAATGCGATTATGTTTAATTATTTAGTGATCAAAATAGATTCCCCTTGATTTTATATCCCTAATAAACATAAATAATCATACATAAATAGATGTAAATAATTAACACATACTGGGAGAGGAAATAACCATAACATCCACATGCCTTAATATGTTGATGAACAGTAAGGTTAAATAGATGTGTCACGAGTATTTGTTATGAAAAAGGCTTAGCAAGAAATTTCGTCACTTGGTCATCAATTCCAACATGTTCTATTTCAAAAACAGTTTGGTCATATTTTTCATTTATTATATGATATATGCTATCTACATATTTTATATGAGTGTACCAAATTGTATTTTATATATGATTTATCATGCTTTTATTTCCATAGTGAGTCACTATCTGCTGTTTCACCTCACCACAAATACACGTTAGTTGTTACATTATCTATAATAGCTATATGAAATAAATTATAGAAGATATATACTCGCTTTTAGTTGTATTGAGAGAATTTTATTCTTATTTCCATTCTCTACTAGCTCAATTATTTTTGAGAATGAATAAAGCACTACCACTTGTAGAATTTTGATCCACAACATCTTTATCATAGTCATCATAACAAAATGCTGATAATTAGTTTTCTGTTCCTTCTAGATTGTATAATCCACTATTGAGTGTACATGGAATATTCCTCATGATTCATTTAACTTCTGCAAAATTATATACCAATATCTTAATTTTGAAGGATGATTTTAGTAATTTTTTTTGATATCTATCCATGATGTCTTCATGATTAATAAGTTTCATATGATTATACTCTATATTGGTATTTATAGATTCCACATCCTCCTACTTCCTAGGATATTTCCATTATATAGTCGGAGTCAACATAAGTTTGGAATCATGAATATCGCATTTTTTTATAATATAAAATGTTAATTTTTTCTGAAAGAATAAAAGTGAAATAATTCTTTTTAATCACCTTTATCCATAATATGAATATATGTTCAGTAGTCATAGAAATTTAAAAATTCTATTCCAGGTGATAATAAAATTATTCCACTACTCATAATCATCTTTAACAAAAAATAATAAGATCCAGTTACTGTTTCCCAATAAATGGATCTCTATAATAATAATTCACATATACAATATGGTCGAAATTTTATCTATAATTCTCATTAATCTGGAGATAAACCTCATGTCAATAACACAACACTCATGTTGCCTACTTCATACCACAAATATTCTTCTTTAGTCTGTACACCTTAGCCTCATCATTACAAAACATAAATCACACTGTGTGTTTAATGATGAATTTTTCATAATATAATTCATTTAATAATTCTATTTTATATCAATATGATAAAATTGTTACTATCTTTTAATTTATATGCTTAGAAAAAATCATGTGTGATTCCAATCAAGCTACAAGAGAAAAAGGTACTACATCATCATTGCCGTAAATATGTGCATAGACATTAAAAACTAAATGTGTATTTTTTGTGATCACGATTCATTCCCACAATGTTTTTAAGGACCCACTTTGTTCCCTTTAAAATTTTAATTTTATAACCCTAAAAAAGTTACCAGGTCTGGTTCTTTTCAATCAGATCCAATTCTTCTTCCATTTCCTAAAAACATGATTCATCCTACACCACTTCTTCTAATTATTTTTGTTCCAAAATTCATTGGAAGGAATAATGTTCTTCAATATCATTACTTGTGTCTATGTGGGTGTAGTACAATCCCTAAGGATGTTGCATGGATCAATTTATACTCTTCTATTTATCTTACGAGGTTATGATGAGATTTCCTTAGTAGTGGATTCTTTTCTGATTCATATAGTAAATCAACATAATTTTATAGTTCTTACATATGTTTCTTTCTGTTACACTTTTATCATTTGAATCTTTCCATTTTCAACCTTCTTATTTATCTACACTAATATCTATATATTAGTTATTTTAGATATTTAATTTATTATTCTCAATTATGTTGACATTATTTAATTCCATTATTTTTTTGAATATGACTATTGAATCATTTTTTGGAAATTTTTTTCATCGAATATCCTAGGGATATTAGCTAATCTTCATTATAACCTTACATTATATGATTTCCTTATTTATTTCTGATGATACATTATTAAATGAATTTATAAATGGATTTATTGCATAATATATCTCTTAAGTTTTCGTGGAATCTATAATAAAAGTACATATAATATTTAGAGTTGACACTGGTACTTGATCACCCTTTTCTTAGAAAAGATGAGAAACACTACATTTAATCCTCATATTTCTATCCATATTTTTCACTTATCAATTTATGCCTTAAACAACCCCATTTTGTTGAGGGTTTATCACTAAAGAAAACTCTTTCATTATCCCAGGTTTTTTAATGCATTTTTAAAATTCAATCAATTTGTATTATCATCCATTGTCTTATCATATAATATTGGTTGAGCGGCCAGTTTAACTCTCATATATTCAATGATAACTATCCATGTTGCCAAAAAGTTTTCATATCCTCTTCATAGCCACTATGCAATATATTCTACAAAAATAATAAATAAATATAATGAATTTAGTATATCAATATGAATCAACCACATTTTTTGGACCATATTCATCTAGTGGGATGAGATCGAGTCTATTTTAAAGCCTTTTGTTCTTTGGCAAATAGGAAATAATAAAAAATTTCATGGACCAAAAAAATAACATAAATTTTATCATTCAAATTTTAGATTTAGAATTTTGATGAAAATTTTAATCTTCTATATCTATTCCATGATAAGAGAAAAAATGTTATCCCACCTTTGGTTACACAAGTTTCATTCTCCTTCAAATGCTATGTGACAGGTGATCTCCTTACTATCATCCTTTTATAAACATCATTAAATTATATATCCTTCTAAGATAGAATTATAAATTATTACATTTAAATTTCACCCCTTATAATTAAATGTAACTATTATTCCTAATTTATAGATTTTACTCACACATAGAACATTGTAAAACAAACATTCTACATAAAAAAAATTAATCTTTCATAGATCATTAATATATAGTTCTATATTTCCACTGAGTTTAATTTTTAAAGAACCATAACTGGTGAATTTTATAATACAATCAAACCATTTCATAACATTCTTCAAAAATCATATATTTCATGTCATGTGGTATGATCACTTGTTCTCAATAATCGAGGTGATAATATTCGTTATTTTTTAAGAACTATTTTTAAAATGTTGGTTGTCTCAGTTTTCTTTTTTTTTCAGTACATGATATACATGATTGGGTGGAGGCTAAATATAGCCTTTCAAAATATCATTTCAATATTCATGGGTTCATCATAATCGTATTATCCCTCTACATGATAATACATATTTGAAAGATTAACTCCTCTATTTGGTGAGTAATTGACTTTTCCATGACTTCTGTAGGTATTGTTATTACAATTCCTCATTCTATAATTAATATCACTATTGAAATAGTTAGTAAAGTGGAAAAAATACCAACAAAAACTATTTCATGAATATTATGAATGATATGGTCTCATTCCCTTTTGATGACATCCATGAACGGACCTATTCAGATCAATCATTGCCACATTACATTAAGACTGGGTATGGCCCATAAAGTCACATAATTGACATTCCATAAGAGAAAATATCTTCTCAATTACATTCATCCTCATTTTTCCATATTTTGAAAAAGAATATTACTATCCATTCTCTATAAGAAATGTTGATATTTTTTATATCTCTTTTATATTTGAATAAAGGATTTCATTTTTTGGAGATCTGCTACCTTTAAGGTATGACCAACTTTCTTATTCCCATTAATTTGGCTCATTCTATTTCCAACCATTGGTGTCTAATAATCATATCAAATTCTACATTTTAAAATAATTATATATGTCTAATTATTCTTGGACTTCTCTACACCTTCTCAAACTCATTTTATTCATTCTAAGTGTTATAAATTTTAAGATTTCCCAACCTATAATTTCATTTTTTTCAATATTTTTTATTCCATTTCTAGTTTAATCCATAGAGTAACATATTCTTCTTCACTTGTATCAACAATATTATCCTTTTACTCCTGTATAAATGTATATTATATGATGATTTTTTATTTATCTTCAATCCATAGTTTAAATTTCATAACCCCTTATAATCTTTCAAGATTTAATACATGTTAATCTCCCTCTCTATATAGTTGGTGAAATTCATTATCATGAAAATCGAAATACTATGATGTATCTTTAATCATAACTATCTTTTTTTCTTTCTTTTTAATTTTTATGATCATTAATAGAACCCTCAACTTCCAAATTATTGAAAAGAACACCATGAAAATGATTATATTAAAAAAAAATTGGTTCTAATATTTAAAAGGATTTTATCATGGATGCTTGTGGTTCAAATTTGATATCTAGTTCAACATCATCCATAATTTAATTATCATTATAAGGCCCCAGCCTTAAACCTTACTTAATCTTGAGTTATTACAAGATTACACGTTGAGGATCTTTTCGGGTTTAGAGTTTTAGAGAATTAGATCATAAAACTTGCATTACGTTCCACATATAAACAAAGTGGTTACATAAAGATAGTATTCTTCATTCCCATCAATGGAAACACATTTAAAATAAAACATGGATTATTTCTTGACACATCCTTGACTCTATCATCTTATCATGTACCTTTCCCTTGACCTGTGAAAAACATTTCAAAAACTTGGGATGAGCATAAAAACTCAGTATGGGTTATAAAAAAACATGGAAAGGAAACATGAGTTCATATGTACATAAGAATGAAATCATACTTTACCCATAAAACATAGGCACTTTAACACGCCTCATAAAATCATGAATAAATCATAGAAATCATAATACGTAAAGGTAACTTGAGGCATTCATAACATTCTTACGTAGGGAGTAACCCTCTTGGTTACGTTTGGAATACCCATCACAGTATATTCCCTAAAATCTCTTCGGAGAAACCTTAACGTTTCACTCCTTCGCGTTACCCAATGCATTGGAGAGCTATAACGGGCTCACCCGCCCTTAGTTTATCACGGAACCACCCGTCTTCATAATAATGCCCAAGGACCATAACATAATCATATCACATAAAACATGCATAAAGGAAACATAACATTTCCACATTTCAATCACGAGATATCAATACAACACATTGATATAATAAAAACATTATGAAAACCATTTTCAATACCAAAGTAAAACATGGTATTTAATTTTCTTTTAAAAAAAAGGTATGGCTTGTAGAGGAAGCCAAAACTCAAATAACGGTTACGACGGCGGAGAAGTCGTTGTCGCCGCATACGTACGACAAAAACATTCCCTTTTGTCGTTTAGTAAACGCTTCGTATAAAAAAGATTCCTTTTGAGTAAACGTAAAAGTCAAAGGGGTTTATACACCGTATAAAAGAAAGTTGTGTATAAAATAAAATATGCCTCAACGAAAGGAGATTGAGACGAAGTCCCATACAAAGATAATTTTTAAAATAAAATAGATACATTATGTGTATTCACTATAAGTACACATAAATAAAGTACAAATACAAGATACGACATAATAATATAATGACATAATTTGGAAGTAGGAGATTAACCCAAAGAATGGAAATTGGGTTAAGAAGTTCCCATACCTCGTATCTGACTTGACCCGACCGTTCTTTAAACTCCTGAATAATAAACTTGAATTAATCTCTACTTGCTTATGAATCTTTTTCAAGTTCATTATTCCTTTTAAACCATGTTATGAACATCATGTAATCATTTAAGTTAACAATGTTCATTTTGTCGGTATTTGGTTCTTAAGTCAAAAATTGACTTCTTATACTTACAAGTTGTTAATTTGGTCAAAGGTTCATTATATCCAGAATGGTATTCATTATGTAGATATCATATATGTCATATATATCCAGTACATACATTCATTTATAATATTACATCACATTTAGAGGTAAGAAATGAAATGCATCGTTCATGGAGACGGTAAGCCGTACGTATGCATGAACGCTACTTCCATTTCTATTTCATATTTTCTGGAATGGAATCATAATGATATAAAAGTATATTATAATTCCAGTATAACAACATATATAATATCATTAACTTTATCCTTTACACATCCCACATATGGTATTAACGAATCAAATCACTTTTAGGGGGCGGTAGTCCGCACTTCCTAAAATGAAGATATCGTGTTTTACCCATAATGGAAACCATAAAGGTATGCCCAAAATGAAAAAAAACAGAAGCTTAAGGAAAACATAAACATATAATATATCATATATAAAAATAGTGACATCATAATGGCCACCTTTGAAGGTGTTAAATGAGTATTGAACAATCATCGTTTCGGGAGGCAGAATTTCGCCATCCACGGAAACCGTATGTTCTTTAACCATTTGATGTAGTTGTGTGAGAGTGTAGCTCAAATATATCTTATAACAACATCCTAGTATATTGAAGATACTGGTGTTGTTACAAAAGAAGTAAATAAAAAGAGTTTAGGGGGTCGGAGAAGCAAAATAAAACAAATGAACATGAGAGAATGAAATACCTTAAAAAGTGTAACTTCTTTTGGTTTGAGCCTAAAGGCTTCCTTTGAAAGGATTCTGCCCAAAGGGAATCCTCTAGGATGAGGAGAGGGATGTGGAGAGAGCAAATGGGCAGGGGTTGGCCGAGCCAATGGCTTGAAGAGTGTGTGAAATGAGGTAGAGGTGGGGGCCTTTTATAAGGGGAGAGGAGGGGCACTTTTGGAAAGTAAAGAAACATTACATTATTTGAAAATGTGTTTCGGTTTTAAAAGGTCCCACATTGATGGAATTCGTGGATAAGGTGATAAGGCATCGAAATACATTCATCCAATTGGTTTTGGACATGTGTAGTTCATAGATTTTATTTTATCTTTCCATTTTATTTAAATCGTCAAATAATGATGTCATCGCTGCATCATTATTATGTCATAAATAATTAAATTTATTTAATGTCTAAAAATTATAAACAAATTACTATGATGTAAGAAATCTTTTTAGCTTTCCATTGAATATTTATAATCAAAATTTGGACTTTTATAACCCCACTTAAAAATTGTTTTCGCAAAACATATTATGTTTGTGTCATTTTCACTTTAACATTTAATAAAAAGTAATTTATGTTATTTCCCAACAAAAGTGGATACATGGGGTCCCCAAGTTAGGCCATGACTTGTCTTGGTCGGCCATGACACAACCAATGAGGTTGGGACATGTGTCTAGGTCATTTTATATTATTAAAGCATTATTTATACATTAAACTACCCTAATTACCACTAATCGCGATTAAGAACTTAATAAGTTACTATTCACCAAAAAATTATTTTAATCTCATTGAACCACATTTTACTTCTTAATGACAACCATGTATGTCGGATTTTCAAAATTCAATACACATTAGTGGTAAACTTTAATTTAACTGAAAAAAACAGTTTGCTTGATTACCACTTAGTGGTTTCACTATTCATCAAAATTGAAGTTTTTCAGAAAATTACCAAAAATTCACTCTAAGCTATATTTGATATTACGAATTCAAAAATGAAGTCTATTTTACAAAATTCAAATCATATAAGTCACATTAATTAATTTAATAATTAATTCCCGCTGCCAGAGCAAATAGCGTGTTTTTACAAAACAATAAGTATCAAAAGATTGACACCAGTTTAAGTCTAATTTCAAATCGAAATTGATTCCAATGACCACCATTGGATAAAATGGTAAAAATATATTCTAATTTCACTTCAAAACCAATTCAAAACATAATCTAATCATATAAATAAATTAGATTAAAAAGTAGTTTTGATGTAAAATGCAGTATTTTTCACTATTCATTTAAAAATGAACATTGTCGGAAAATTACCAAAAATTCACACAAGGTAAATTTTTATGTCCCAATCATAAAGGATAATTTTATTTTGACAAACATAGTTTCTAAAATTGTCAAAATATAGATTCAAAAATGGTTTTCCATCAAAAGGCACTAAAACAATCCTTTAAGAATATTAGTGTATTCCATGCATAAGATTGTATTTATTTTCATTTTAAGCCTCTAAAACACTATCTTTATCATTAATAGACATAGATAAAAATATCTATTATTCATTACTTACTTGGGATGTTACATCCTTCCCCCCTTTAGAAAATTGCGTCCCCGCAATTTATTTACTTATCAAATAAATTGGGGTACTTATCCCTCATTGCATTTTCGGATTCCCATGTTGCCTCTTCAATCATGTGGTTTTTCCACAAAACCTTTACCTGTTTAATCACCTTATTCCGTAACACTTGCTCCCTGTGGTCAAGAATCTGGACCGGTTGTTCCTCATAAGATAGGTTTTCTTCCAGCTGAACTACCTCTGGACTCAAAACATGAGATGGATCTGGCATATACTTTCTCAACATCGAAACGTGAAAAACATTGTGTACCTGAGATAAACTCGGAGGTAAAGCCACTCGGTATGCAACTGATCCAACTCTCTCTAGAACTTCGTATGGTCCAATGAACCTTGGACTCAACTTTCCTTTCTTACCAAATCTCATCACACTTTTCCAAGTAGAAACCTTGAGAAAAACATGATCACCTACCTCGAAAGATAGATCCTTCCTCCGGTTATCCGCATAACTCTTCTGCCTGCTCTGAGCTGTTCTCATGTGTTTCTGAATCAGCTGAACTTTTTCTGCCATCTCTTCTACCAATTCTGGTCCCATCAACTTTCTTTCACCCACTTCATCCCAGAAAGCTGGAGTTCGACACCGCTTCCCATATAATGCCTGAAATGGTGCCATCTGTATACTGGAATGAAAACTGTTATTATATGAAAACTCAACCAAAGAAAGATGCTGGTCCCAACTCCCCTGATAATCCATAGAACAAGCTCGTAGCATATCCTCCAATGTCTGAATTGTTCGTTCTGACTGCCCATCTGATTGAGGATGAAAAGCTGTACTAAAATTTAATTCAGTACCCAACGACTTCTGAAGGCCTTTCCAAAAGTTAGAGGTAAACCTGGGATCACGATCTGATACAATGGAGAGGGGAACTCCATGTAACCTGACTATCTCCTTAAGATACAAACGGGAAAGTTGATCAAGAGAGAAAGTATCTCGTATAGCAAGGAAATGAGCAGATTTGGTCAAGCGATCAACAATAACCCAGATTGCATTATTACCTCGAGATGTCTTCGGTAATCCAACAACAAAGTCCATGGATATATTCTCCCATTTCCACTCTGGCACTGGTAAAGGCTGAAGCATCCCTTTCGGTAACTGCCGCTCAGCTTTAACCTGCTGACAAGTCAAACACTTCACAGTAAAATCAGCAATATCTCTTTTCATTCCATCCCACCAGTAATACTCCCGCAGATCTCTATACATCTTAGTACTGCCCGGATGAACTGAAAACAGAGAACTATGAGCTTCACATAACAACTCTCTCTTCAACTGTGAATCAGAAGGCACACACAATCTCTTCCCAAACCTCAAAACACAAACACAAACTTATCCAAGAACTCATGGAAAATTTTATTCATAAGGTCCATGAATACAGCAGGTGCATTGGTTAACCCAAAAGGCATAACTACAAATTCATAATGGCCATATCTAGTACGGAACGCAGTCGTCTGCTTCTTTTACTTTCAACTGATGGTACCCTGACCTCTAGTCAATCTTCGAAAAATACTGAGCTCCCTGGAGCTGATACCACTTCATTCGATGGCCCAACATCTGCTGAAGTTGTTGCAAATGATTTTACCACCCCTTTCTGCTTGTAGTCTAGCTGCTTCCCATCACTCAAGCTCCTTGTCGGACACTCGTTTGCATAGTGACCCATCTCATTGCACTTATAACATTTCACTAACTGTAAATCAAATTTATTCTTACCTTCACCTTGATCCTTTTCAGTGCAATCACGAGCCTTATGTCCCATCTTACCACATCGGTAGCACTTCCCAGAATTCAGAAGACATTCCCCAGCATGCCTTTTGCCACATTTATCACAAACTGGAAACTTAGTTCTCTTACCATCAGACTTCTTTGAAGAATTCTTACCTTTCTCCTGCCACCTCGGTCTCTTCTTCTGCTGGTTGTTATAGAACACTTGGTCATCGGCAAACTCCATTTCCACCTTCTCAGCACATCGAACAAGCTTTTCATAACTTTTAAACTCTCGAGAAGCTAATGCCCTTCGATACTTTGGCTTTAATCCTGAGTAAAAACGATTGATTTTACTATCAAGGTCCCGGATAAAATTGGGAGCATACCTTTCCAATCGAGTGAACCTTTCTTCATAGGCAGCCACTGAGTCTTCCTCTTGCCTCAATTCCAAGAATTGCTTTTCCATCCTAAGTCGAACAGCCTTAGGAAAATACTTCTCAAGAAACATACCTTTGAAATCATCCCAGTCAAGAGCATCAATCTCATCGGCTTCCCTGATATTTTTAACCATAGACCACCACTGATCTGCTTCACCCTCCAAACGGTAAATAGCAAGACTAACCTTTTGATTGTCTGAACACCCCATGACATCAAAAATCTTCTCCAGTGCTTTAATCCACCCTTCAGCTTGCACAGGGTCAGATGATCCTCTGAATGATGGTGGATGTTGCCTCATGAAATGTTCCACCACTGACATGTTCCTCTGCGGCTGATCTGGCTGATCTCGTGCATGGATACCACCACCATTTATAGCCTGAGTCAACTGTGCCATCACTGCAACAAACTGTTCAGTTCCGATTCCAACCATCTCAGGTTGCTGATTTGGAAGGTTGTCTTCCTCCTGATGTCGTCCCAACATAGCTGCTTTGTTTCCCCTACGGAAAACCATTCTGAACATGGAAATATCTTAGGCGAAGCAACATGGTAATCTGTAAATGATATATCATTTCAATCATATTATAATTTAACACTTTTCTAACTCCTAAAGTTGTCTAAACCGACCTCTGATACCAACTATAAGGCCCCAGCCTTAAACCTTACTTAATCTTGAGTTATTACAAGATTACACGTTGAGGATCTTTTCGGGTTTAGAGTTTTAGAGAATTAGATCATAAAACTTGCATTACGTTCCACATATAAACAAAGTGGTTACATAAAGATAGTATTCTTCATTCCCATCAATGGAAACACATTTAAAATAAAACATGGATTATTTCTTGACACATCCTTGACTCTATCATCTTATCATGTACCTTTCCCTTGACCTGTGAAAAACATTTCAAAAACTTGGGATGAGCATAAAAACTCAGTATGGGTTATAAAAAAACATGGAAAGGAAACATGAGTTCATATGTACATAAGAATGAAATCATACTTTACCCATAAAACATAGGCACTTTAACACGCCTCATAAAATCATGAATAAATCATAGAAATCATAATACGTAAAGGTAACTTGAGGCATTCATAACATTCTTACGTAGGGAGTAACCCTCTTGGTTACGTTTGGAATACCCATCACAGTATATTCCCTAAAATCTCTTCGGAGAAACCTTAACGTTTCACTCCTTCGCGTTACCCAATGCATTGGAGAGCTATAACGGGCTCACCCGCCCTTAGTTTATCACGGAACCACCCGTCTTCATAATAATGCCCAAGGACCATAACATAATCATATCACATAAAACATGCATAAAGGAAACATAACATTTCCACATTTCAATCACGAGATATCAATACAACACATTGATATAATAAAAACATTATGAAAACCATTTTCAATACCAAAGTAAAACATGGTATTTAATTTTCTTTTAAAAAAAAGGTATGGCTTGTAGAGGAAGCCAAAACTCAAATAACGGTTACGACGGCGGAGAAGTCGTTGTCGCCACATACGTACGACAAAAACATTCCCTTTTGTCGTTTAGTAAACGCTTCGTATAAAAAAGATTCCTTTTGAGTAAACGTAAAAGTCAAAGGGGTTTATACACCGTATAAAAGAAAGTTGTGTATAAAATAAAATATGCCTCAACGAAAGGAGATTGAGACGAAGTCCCATACAAAGATAATTTTTAAAATAAAATAGATACATTATGTGTATTCACTATAAGTACACATAAATAAAGTACAAATACAAGATACGACATAATAATATAATGACATAATTTGGAAGTAGGAGATTAACCCAAAGAATGGAAATTGGGTTAAGAAGTTCCCATACCTCGTATCTGACTTGACCCGACCGTTCTTTAAACTCCTGAATAATAAACTTGAATTAATCTCTACTTGCTTATGAATCTTTTTCAAGTTCATTATTCCTTTTAAACCATGTTATGAACATCATGTAATCATTTAAGTTAACAATGTTCATTTTGTCGGTATTTGGTTCTTAAGTCAAAAATTGACTTCTTATACTTACAAGTTGTTAATTTGGTCAAAGGTTCATTATATCCAGAATGGTATTCATTATGTAGATATCATATATGTCATATATATCCAGTACATACATTCATTTATAATATTACATCACATTTAGAGGTAAGAAATGAAATGCATCGTTCATGGAGACGGTAAGCCGTACGTACGCATGAACGCTACTTCCGTTTCTATTTCATATTTTCTGGAATGGAATCATAATGATATAAAAGTATATTATAATTCCAGTATAACAACATATATAATATCATTAACTTTATCCTTTACACATCCCACATATGGTATTAACGAATCAAATCACTTTTAGGGGGCGGTAGTCCGCACTTCCTAAAATGAAGATATCGTGTTTTACCCATAATGGAAACCATAAAGGTATGCCCAAAATGAAAAAAAACAGAAGCTTAAGGAAAACATAAACATATAATATATCATATATAAAAATAGTGACATCATAATGGCCACCTTTGAAGGTGTTAAATGAGTATTGAACAATCATCGTTTCGGGAGGCAGAATTTCGCCATCCACGGAAACCGTATGTTCTTTAACCATTTGATGTAGTTGTGTGAGAGTGTAGCTCAAATATATCTTATAACAACATCCTAGTATATTGAAGATACTGGTGTTGTTACAAAAGAAGTAAATAAAAAGAGTTTAGGGGGTCGGAGAAGCAAAATAGAACAAATGAACATGAGAGAATGAAATACCTTAAAAAGTGTAACTTCTTTTGGTTTGAGCCTAAAGGCTTCCTTTGAAAGGATTCTGCCCAAAGGGAATCCTCTAGGATGAGGAGAGGGATGTGGAGAGAGCAAATGGGCAGGGGTTGGCCGAGCCAATGGCTTGAAGAGTGTGTGAAATGAGGTAGAGGTGGGGGCCTTTTATAAGGGGAGAGGAGGGGCACTTTTGGAAAGTAAAGAAACATTACATTATTTGAAAATGTGTTTCGGTTTTAAAAGGTCCCACATTGATGGAATTCGTGGATAAGGTGATAAGGCATCGAAATCCATTCATCCAATTGGTTTTGGACATGTGTAGTTCATAGATTTTATTTTATCTTTCCATTTTATTTAAATCGTCAAATAATGATGTCATCGCTGCATCATTATTATGTCATAAATAATTAAATTTATTTAATGTCTAAAAATTATAAACAAATTACTATGATGTAAGAAATCTTTTTAGCTTTCCATTGAATATTTATAATCAAAATTTGGACTTGTATAACCCCACTTAAAAATTGTTTTCGCAAAACATATTATGTTTGTGTCATTTTCACTTTAACATTTAATAAAAAGTAATTTATGTTATTTCCCAACAAAAGTGGATACATGGGGTCCCCAAGTTAGGCCATGACTTGTCTTGGTCGGCCATGACACAACCAATGAGGTTGGGACATGTGTCTAGGTCATTTTATATTATTAAAGCATTATTTATACATTAAACTACCCTAATTACCACTAATCGCGATTAAGAACTTAATAAGTTACTATTCACCAAAAAATTATTTTAATCTCATTTAACCACATTTTACTTCTTAATGACAACCATGTATGTCGGATTTTCAAAATTCAATACACATTAGTGGTAAACTTTAATTTAACTGAAAAAAACAGTTTGCTTGATTACCACTTAGTGGTTTCACTATTCATCAAAATTGAAGTTTTTCAGAAAATTACCAAAAATTCACTCTAAGCTATATTTGATATTACGAATTCAAAAATGAAGTCTATTTTACAAAATTCAAATCATATAAGTCACATTAATTAATTTAATAATTAATTCCCGCTGCCAGAGCAAATAGCGTGTTTTTACAAAACAATAAGTATCAAAAGATTGACACCAGTTTAAGTCTAATTTCAAATCGAAATTGATTCCAATGACCACCATTGGATAAAATGGTAAAAATATATTCTAATTTCACTTCAAAACCAATTCAAAACATAATCTAATCATATAAATAAATTAGATTAAAAAGTAGTTTTGATGTAAAATGCAGTATTTTTCACTATTCATTTAAAAATGAACATTGTCGGAAAATTACCAAAAATTCACACAAGGTAAATTTTGATGTCCCAATCATAAAGGATAATTTTATTTTGACAAACATAGTTTCTAAAATTGTCAAAATATAGATTCAAAAATGGTTTTCCATCAAAAGGCACTAAAACAATCCTTTAAGAATATTAGTGTATTCCATGCATAAGATTGTATTTATTTTCATTTTAAGCCTCTAAAACACTATCTTTATCATTAATAGACATAGATAAAAATATCTATTATTCATTACTTACTTGGGATGTTACAATCATCATGTTTGTCTTTAAAGGGGATGCACTTTCTTGGAAATTTAATTCCTGATTTAAATTATCGTATATTAGAAAACCTCTTCTAAGGATTATTAATAATTTCAACATCAATGTCAATAATGTAAAATTTTCCCAGACCATGATTGGAGCTGTGTCATACTTCACGACATTGAAAATATTCCAATGGATGCTTGCATTAAATCATATATCTTACTATCATCAATTTTGTAGCATGTGGAGAATGAATTGATTCATAATTTACATAATTATGTTTTTAAATAAGATGTTATTCCATGGATTTTAATTCCATTTCCTTTCTAACCTGACTTGTTGCATATTCTAGTTTGACTATTATTACATAATCCACCGTAATTTTTAGCAAAACCTCTATAGAATTCTTAAAAATATATCTATCCTCAAGGGTAGAAACTTTTGGATTATATAGAAGTGGAATCCTTCTCATTACATTTTTCCCAATTTCAATATCCTTAACTTATCCAATATTTTTTCATATAGCTGGAACAAAATTAGTTATAAGATTAATGAAACTATATTGGTTTTCATATTCATGCATTTTCAGATCATTAAATTTATTATAAATGACTTTATATTGGGTATCCTTTATATATTTATCACCTTATTATAATCATCCCATTTTCCCTCATGGACTTGGCTCTAGATTAACTAATAATATTAAAATATATTTGATAATAAAGTTCATGAGTAAGTGAATTTTGAGTTTTTTCATATACATCAATAATTTTTTATCTAATTAACTCATAAATAGTCTATTCACATATGTGCCAGAATACCTATAGTATTGGAAAATCAACATCCCTCCTAAAGTATCATAGATTAAATATCATTAAATTATTCAAAATATATATGTTTCATCCATAAATGTGGCTGACTCCCCTAACATTCATTTTAATCTTCATTAACTCATGATTGCATTTTTAACTCCAAAAAATGTATCCCCTGATACCACTTGTATGATTCCAAAAAAAAACAGAGAGGTGTGGGGTGATTCGGGATATCAAAATTATCTTTTTCTAGTCAACTTATCTAGTAAAACAATTTGTGGGATCTTTTGGAACATGTACGATATAATTATACAGTAATTAAACATTCACAAAAAGATACAACTCAATAGTTTTACAGTAATCACCACAAAGGGATAGTCGAAGGAGAATAGAAAAAATCTGTTTTAGTTTTAAATAAATCCACAATTTCAGACTAGTGATTGTGGAATACATAAGTTTAGAAACAATCACTATATATTATACACCATTCCATTACGCGATTTTATGGATATCTCACTACCTACCTCAGAAAAAATTCATTGAATCCCTCAGAATCACTATATTCATTTAATTCATTCCAAGTTTAATGAAGTGAATTTCACATCAATATATTATATTTTTTGTATTTGTACGGGAATATAACATGATTTTGTTTCCAAAATCTCCTAAGAAGATTAACATGAAATAACTATTTAATTAACCAGGAATTTCAAAAGCACTATTAATGAATCTTTCAACCATTATGAATCCCCCTTTATGTTTCAAATAAAAAAATATTAGTTGCGAACCTATATACATTCATGAATCTCCTTGCTTCCTCTAAGATCAAAATATTAATGAAAAAACATGATTTTTGAAGCTCACGGCCTTCTTAGAACACAACATCTTCATTATTCATCAAGTATTCATGAAACTCCAATAACCCGATATCATTATAATATGTTAATTCATAAACATTATTTTTATGATGATCAATCTTGTATAGAAATCCAGATTCACAAATCACCTATCTATAAAAAATACAGTGATTTATCCTTTTCTCAAATTCACTTCATGTAAAATGATAATGGGGTTTTCTACTTTTTATAAGAACAACCCTTCCCATTGATTCCACCAATCCATTAAACTTTTTAAAACCCTATAGAAACTTGTTCATGTTGATCTTATATATTCAATGATCTAGTTAACTTTGACACATTCATAAATATTTATATGGCCGTTATGATTTACTATTATCCCATCATCCATTTGTGATGATTTTTGTAGTTATGAGAACACCACGTTTCCATTACACATTCGATGTGCATGTTCTTGATACTCTAAGTCATTGCAAACAACAACCATTTTTTAACCCAATCAATTAAAAACATATTCCTTTACCATATTTGATATGTACAAATCCCAGAAAACCACCTTACCTAAATTATTTCTCATGCCTCATTAATTTTGAGCCCAACATGTTAGAAAAAGTAGAAAATTATGACACCTTTAACATTATATCCATATTGTACTAACATATAACATTCACTACAATCTCACTGATCAACCTACTATGGATTGACAACAATCATAAACTAGGCCCTATTTCTAGCAATGAATGTATTTGGTTCTAAAAAATAATTATTTTTTCAGATTTAGAATTTCAATTAGATTAATAGGTATAGGAAATAATATTTTTTATGTTTTAATAAATTATTTGGGGTTATTTAAATTTTTATTAAATAAATAATTATGAGAGAAAATTTTTATTTAGTGTTAATATGGATAAATGGGTTATTTCAAATGGGGAAAAAATTTTCCAATATGACATGAAACATAAAAACTATAGAATACAATATTTGGTGGTAATACCATAACCACTTTTCTCACTAAAATATTTTCATCTAAATAAACATGCACCGATATGATTCTATCTTTACCCCTTGCCCAAATTTAGTTTCCAATGAAATTCCAATTACAAGAAAATTTCAAAACATCTCTATTTCCCTAATGTCCTTCAATATTAAATTCATGTAATAAAAGTGAGTACTGTCCGCTCCCTATCCATTAATTATCTATATTTCTCAACCAAACTTATCCAATCCAAGTAAAAACATAATAATTTAATTTAGTACATATAAATATTATTTTATAATATTATTATTTTAATTGAAAAACCATTAATTTTCTCCCTCTTGTCTAATGAAAAATGGAAATCATCATTCACAGAATGTGTGGTGACTACATGCATGGACCTCATATTTTAATATTTTTCTAATCGTTTAAATATTATTTTAAGGAAGTATTATTTTATTTAAATTAATATTTATAAAATTATTGATAATACAAGAATAAACTATTTTATTTATATTAATACATTGCCTATTTTTAATATATCATGTTGTGATCATTAAAAGTTACAAAACAATCTCATCAGAGATTTCAACCTCATTAATAATAACTTTAAATACTATTAATGTTAATTAAAATTTTATAGGATTTTAAATAACATATATTCAGAAAAATAAAAAAAATTATGATTTTTTATAATTTTTATTTGAGAACAAGGTTGACATCAACCTTACGAAACATTTATGTAACAATATAAATTACTAATATAAGGTGGTAATATTTAGCAAAAACTAAAAAATATAAGTATGATAAATTATTTTTATGAAATGGAAGAAAATAGAATATTTGGTAATAAGGTTTTTAAATATGTTATTAAAACATTATTTATATAATACCATGGGTTAATTCAAATTTGTGGATGTTGGGAATAATATCATGGGTTTTCTCATCTCAATTTCATTTCATGGAGACATATTCCATTATCAAAAATTGTTTATTAGTTTTTGTTGTATATAACACTATTTGGTATATTTTATCTTAAATTTAAAAAAATTATTGTGTATTAATATCGAATATATATTTTTTCCTTTATTGTGTTTTGATTCAACAGTTACCAAAGTTGTACAAAATTTTTCAACTTTAATTTCCTTTTATGAGTTAAAAGGATTCTTCATGAACTACATGATTTTATGTAACCTATATTATTTCATATCAAATTTCATTTGATATTACCTCTTTTCACACTACGTAAAATGGAAATTTTAATTTAAATATTTATCATTTATAAATTTCATTCCAAAAAAAGTGAAATATTTTTAAAATTAATTTGAATACTATCAAATGTAACTATTTTTTCAATAAACATATTATTTATTTCCACAAATATTTTACAATAAACTTATAATGAAATATATATATTAGTATATATTATCCCCATATATCTTTTTTTATATTTTCTTAATGTAATTCTTTTATATCATTAACTTTGTGGGTTTTGATAATATTATTTCAAAGTATTAAATATGAATTTGATGTTCCTATTTTATATATTGTCTTCCAATCCATTTTTTTACATAATCATTATAGTTTTCTATGGATCCAATATTGGTATATAATTTAAAAATATCAACATATTTTCATATCAACTTCTAAAAAAGGATATTTGTCATGTGTGTTTCTAATTTTTCTCTCTACTATGTTAATATGAAATTATTTATAAACAAAATTTTTATTATTTGGTTCTTATTTTACTGATTAAATAAAATATTATATATCAACTTTTATGTTAAATGTTATGAATAAACCACTATGAACATTCATGAAATACTCTATTTAGATGATTGAAATTGTTGTATATCTGTAGTAATAGTGGTTGTCATATTATATGATAGAGTTTTGAAATGACATGAAATCAATTTTATTTATATGGTTTCGTTAAGAAATGATAAATGAATTATTCATAATGGAAGAAATATTTTTTGATGATTTGTTGATGAGTTGTGTACTACATCTCCATGCAATTATATTTTTAAACATTTATATCTCATGAGAAGAAGAAACATGGGCAAGATTTTGTTTCATCAATAATTAATGTGTGGAAATCATGTGAAGGAAATCATTGTATTTTCTGAATGTGTTATGTAATCTTATACTTATGTTTCCCATGATTTTTTATTATTCCATATATTTATTATAAAACATGTTTTTATACGTATATTATTCTCATGGAAAATATTTATTCTCAATGGGTTTTTCAATTAGATGTAATGGTATATGATTGAACATTTTTTATTATATGTTCTTATATATTGATTTATGGAGAAATATTATTATTCCATAGTCATTGTAATAAAATACTTCCCCCATTATGATATTTTAAATTATATGTATTTTAATTCTATTTATTAATTGTTGATATTATTTTAAATATTTAGGATATTGATCTCACAAGTTATTATGTATACTATTTCACTGGGAAATTATATACAAAATATTCCCATGAAGGAATTATAACATAGAGATATTGTGAGAGATGTTAACGAAATTATGTGAAATTTGATTTTTTGTATAGATGATATAAAACGAAACATAAAATTTGAGTTTTGTGAAGTGAATCTATTTGTGAGATAATGTGTCCCAATAATGAAAATTATGTCAAGTAAATGAATGGTTTGATTGGGTAATATCACTTGGTATCAAATATAGTATGTATGGTATGTGTTTCTATCACCATACCTAAGAGTAATATTTTGGTGTTTGTAAGTTAGTACAATAGTAGATTTGTGTAATTTTTTGGTGATTAATTTTCTTATTTTGTTGACTTAGACAATAGAAAATGAGTAAAAAATATTGGCATATGAATAAAAATAAGAATACAACAAAAAACATTGGTATAGTTTATACCATTTTTCTTCATAGAAATGAAATCCATGTCATGAAAAAAATTGTATGCATCATTAGGAACATATGAAAATAGGTATATTAATCCAAAAAATGGGGTTTGGAATTACCAAGATATGAACTCATTGTAGAACGTGTCAGGCTAACTAAACACATTAATTTTCACTCTTGGAGGATCTTCTATTTTGATTGATAAAATATTTAAAAAAGGTTATGAATGATTCTAATATTTCATATTTTACTAAATGTGGGATTAATAATTTTTATTTGATAAAATGGTTTAATATAAGTATGTAATACAATTAGACCATTATAAATATTATTGTTCTATTAATGACACGAAAATTAATATTATATTTGGAAGATATTAATATATTTTATTGGGATATATATCAAAGGAATATATTTATTGAAATTTTCTTTTATGTATAAAATATAATTATAATTTTATCATCACATATTTCAATATTTTAATGGGTTTAATGTATAGTAAAAAAGTTTATTGTAAATTTTCATCAATTACATTAATAATCGGTTAAAATTTACTATGATTCCCAAATTATGGAATTATAGGGTAATCCAAAATTAATATAGGGAAATATTAACATGCCCTAGGATAATGTGATATATGACGAAATCATGAAATTATATTGTATAGTATGTAAATATCACCCCGTTTAGTTATGAAGTATGTGTTCTAATTATCACCTTTTTTAGGATAGATCAAAGTCAACATATGTTATTATTCAAGGGGTAATATCAAACCATTAGGATATTAAGATTTGTTTAGAAATAACATTTTATATTGCGTTAATGTTTTCTATAGGATTTTTAGGGGCATGTACCCACATGAAGTTGATATGACCAAAATCATCACTGTCATTATAATATTATTGAAAATTAAAGAGTCTAATACGTGTATTAAAAGTGACTCAATAACATATTTTTAATATTTTTGAACAATCTCCATTCACGTTTAAATGGTTCTTATTTCTTGATGGATTGAATACACTAATTATCTATCCATCATGGAATATATCATCACACTGGCCTTTCCAAAAGAAAATAATATGGAATTCCCCAAAATGGTATGGATTAAAAATTAACGATTTGGGATGATGACCTGACGATTGAGCATAATTTTATTATTTAATGATATAATTGTAAAATCCCTTTTTAGAATCTGGGAATAATTAAATTTTTAATAAAATATAATAGTTCATTTTACATTGGAATCAACACTTTTTTATATATTATTTCCATTCACAAATATTCTTAAATATAGAAAAATTAATCTTAATAATGGATAGGAAGAAGTCATAAACAACCTCTATTTATCTAATGGAAGATAGAAATGAAATAATCACTATAAGAATTTTCCCATGATATTACAAAAACATATCTAAATTTTAACATACATAAAAAATACATTATAACATAACCCAATCCTCTTATATAGTTTGATATCATGATGGATCATTAAATTTTGTATGTAATTTTTTTAAAAAAAAATTATCCTCCATTAATAAATTTGAAAAAATATGGGACTTCATATAGTATTTACAATTGATGAATCATAAAAATAACTCGTAACCATTTATACAACTCTTTAGAATGGTGCCCATCAAGTAATATATTTATTCATTATCTTTTGGTTGGAATGTTTTTTATTATCTTAAATTCCAACCCTTATTAGAATAAATAAGGACAAATCAAATGTTATGGTTTTAGGTTTAATACGTTTAAAATTATGTTTCAAAACTATGAATTCAAAAATGGAATATTTATAACATTCCATTTCATTCAATATCAACCATGACGTAATGATTGTATAATGATTAAATAAATTAAATGATTTTGAAAAATATTTTAATTATTCTACCATTATGTGGACATAATAAACGGTGTCATGGGTAATCTGATAGAAGTAATTGGATTTGGAATCATGGTGATTCATATTTCAAATTATTTCTTAAAATATATTATTCTCTTGAATTTAGGAGAAAAAATTTAATGAATGTAATTTACCTAAATAGGGGAGGATGTAACACCCTATGTTTCAGGACTTATTTTATGCCTGTAAATTATTTGAATACGATTTTAATGAATATTTTTATATTATTTCACAATAATTAAATTTTACTGGAAATAATCCATAAAATATACATTTCAATCAAAAAATACATTTTTACACACATAATGGAACATTACAGCCAAAATACGTGAAACTTTTTATTATATTCCGAGGATGATTTCAACCACTAAAAGTGAATAAATTCAGATGCTTTAATATATATATATATGAATAAGATTATAAAAATTAAGTGATCTGGTGGATAATCTTCTACAATGATGAAAACCTTTAGTTGAGCATAATATATAATGCTAAAGAACAATATCCATGGAGAAATCATGATTTCAAATATAAAATTAAATTTACTAGAATATAAAGTGTGATATTAGAGGTATTAATGGAATAAATTTATTTTTAGTAATGATGGTTATTTAGCCATTATAAAGGGAAATATTGTGACTAAATAAAAATTCATCTAATATGTATACTATTGTTTTTTAAAAAATAAATATTATAATTCATCAATAATTAATAATGTAGATATTAATATCCTATAAAAAAATTATATATAAACCATGTCTATATCTCATAAAAATCATTAATATGTAATTATATGATTTATTTATAAGTATAAAATAATAATTTTAATATCAGTTTTTTTATAAAATCAAAATTTCAAAATATGAATATTTAAATGTAAGAGTATTTGGAGAATATTTTTTATTATTTATATAATATTTTTATCATAAAAATTTTAAATACATCTTATTTTTATTAAATCCATATTAAAGAATTAATTTAATTAAAAAATTTAAAATGTATACAAAAAGATAATTTAACATTTTTTTAATAGTTATTACAAGGCATGGAATAACAATTACATACTTTTAGGCATAAAAATATAGTTGTCTAGAAAAATTATTATCTGTTTGTAATGATGATAATAAATAGTGAAATTGACTCTAATAAATTTTTCATAATTTTTTAAAATAATATCAAAATTTGGAAATTGGATCATTTAACATATTAATATAATGAAATATATTATTAATGTAAATATTTGTAACCACAATTAATATCTTATTTATATGAATACTTTATATAATAATAGTTTAATTTTTATCAATAAAATTGTAATCTTTTTTATGGAAATAATTTGATTTTATGGAGAAAAGGAAAATATTTTAATTCTCATATAATTAGTAATTTATAAGAAATATGAATATAAAAAATGTATAAAAATTCATTTATCAAGAAAAATATTATTTTCCTATATGATATGATTGAATATAAAAGATATTTTGCAATATTTAAATATTTAAATAGATTTAATGAATGGAAAATTATGGTTTATCGTATATGAATAAGGTAATATGGGTGAGATTATTTTTTCAAATAATAATATTTAACATGATAAAAATAATTTAAGGTTAATAATATACAAGGGTGTTAATTTAAAGTGGACTGACTCATATCTATTAACATAAGACATTTAAATTTTAGAAGACCATTTAAATGTGGTAAAGTCATACACACGTGTCTCCCCAACATTTCATCACATAATTCACATATACCCTATGTTATTCTATACTTACCCTTCAACTGTTATTAGTTTCCTAGAACATATTCCTTATTTTAACCTATATAAGGGGATATCTTAAACACACTTAAATCCATATTTACCATTATAAATTTAATTTAACTTATACCAATTATATATAAAATATATCCATATTCTGATTTCCCTATCCTTTGGTAACAATTACTATTCCCAATAACCCCATTTCTAAAAGGACCTTCAATATAATATTTAGGTCATCAACATGAGTAATATACATTCCATAACTTTTTATTGTCTATAAATTCCATCCACTATCATCAACACATAAAATAAATAAAAATATATATTTAAATAATCGTTATTAAAAAATCTATGTTTTATTATATTAATTTAACAAATACAATGTATCTTCATCTTAACCACTAGAAAATCATAAACATTAGTAATGTATATATAAACTACCACATGCTTTTAAAATGCTTGTCATTTTCCATATCAAAAATGAATTTATCATTATATAGATGAATATAATATATAAAATTATAGTTATGATATTATTATTATTCTATAATGATAATATTGTAATTATGTTAATATATAACCAATTATTAATATACCAGTATTTGAATGTCAAAAATTATAAAATTAAACAAGTAAATGATTTCATCATGAGTATTTGTAACTAAAAACTTCATGTAATTAAATTGTAAAATTATTTCCAATTGTTAAATATATATTATATTCAATTAATAAATAAGTGAGTGAGAGAATTGGTATTATATAATGGGGATCAATTTTGAAATTTACAAACCTCATTAGAGAATTAAATTTACAAACATCCAAGGATACAAATAAATAATAATTAACTAGTAAATAAAACATATATAATAAAAATTAAATTGATTAAATTCTGATTAATATGAACAGGTTTCTAAAATAATTGACTTTTTCGTTTATGATGTCATTTTCTGTGTTAAATAATTCATCTTGAAGATGAAAGTTAATGTGTGTTTTTTCTCATTTCAAATTCTATTCATTGTGACATAAACTATTGATATCACTTTTATTATTTTATGTGGTTCATATAATCCAATATGGATTATTATTATCATAATTTTTAGGAAATTCACACTTTTTACCAAAACCATTCCATTTTCCATCATTTAATATCTTTTTATCCAAAGGTTTCCAATTTTGTAACAAATATTACTCACTAAATCTCCTTACATTGAGTTATATAGGTTTCTTATTGAAATTTATTATTATATGTTCCCTATATTATTCCATTTACTATTTCTTAATAGATTATATTTTATTTGTTTCTATAAACCATCATTTAAAAATTAAATATTTTTTATGAATGTATTTCTTATAAATTGTTGATGTTTTAATAAATAACGGTCTTCATCTATAATGGTTCAATTTGTTCCATACATTTTTTCTTTCATTATACAATTATTTCCGGTTCTTATTTTAAAACCCTATTATTTATTAACACATGTTATATATTTTATTTATATTTAAAATATTTAAAAATTAGGTTAAATTATCATTTTAATGATCCTGGTTTCGGAAATTGTATTTTAAAAAATTGACCAGTTTACATCCTTTCATTATTTTATGTCTTATATTAAAAATAAAATTTACTAGGGTATCCTATATGTCTTTTTCATGGTTCTAGTGTTGGAAATTAATTTAAAATATTTATTTGTAATTATTCATGTCACATAATCAACAATGAGGTTTCAAAAGATACTTAAAAATATATATCTTTACAATGGAGTGAGGACAAGATTTCTAATAACTCTATTTTTAATTCAATTCAATTTTCAGCATTAAACAAAATATATATTTCAACAAAAACATTATATTTTAAAAATATCCCTATAAATTCCATTAGGAAAAATTTCTTTTTGGAGATAGAGTTTTTGGTTTAAAAAATCAAATTATTAATGTCATATTACGAGATACCATATAGAAATTTTATGAAACCCACATTATTTCAATGGAATCTTAATGATATGATGAATAAATGATTTTAATGTGGAAAAAATTTATATAATTCATTCTGTTATTGGGGGGTAAAAAATTTCCTACTAATTGATTAGCTAATCATTATATCTAACAATATAACAATGAATTAGCATAAAAAGGTTTTTTCATAGCATCATGTATAGAAATCAAGGTTTATCATACAATAAATTAATGGACATAATATTTTTTGTCAATGCTATAATATTTCGACATAATAACCTTGTTCACAACATAATAAATGGGAATACATTCTATTTTATATAATGTTATGATTTCCTATATTGAATTTTGTTTCGTAACTCATTTTCCTGAAACCTTAAGATTAAATTCCACAAATTGCGGAATATTCAATACTCCATAGATCATTATTATTTTCTCATATTTCCAAATACATATTTGATGTTATACATTAGATCAGTTTATATTACATTATCTTTTACTATTAATTGCGAGATGATTTTATTTTTTTTGTTTTTTTAATTAGATTATTAACCCATGTTCATGTTGTCATAAATTATTTAGTTATAACCACTTATACATAATTTATATGTTTTTTTTACTATAATAACTATTTTAGACCACAATATATATGGTTTCTAACTTTCCCAAAAATTATATGTTGATTTTTATTGAAGGATATATAATTATATATGTTGTGTGAGATGAAAAAGAAAATAAGTGAAATAATATTATTATGTAGCTAATCACTATTGTCAGTAAACTATTGAGTTCATGGGTGTGTGGTTATTTTTAAGACATATTTTATAAATTATGATAATTATATGAAATATATGAATGTCTATATATTTTTTAATCACATGGTATAAATGGTGGTTTGTAAGGTATGAGTTTTTCATATAGTACCCTGAAGTGTGGGAATAAGTCATCTCCCTATTTGGGGACATCATTGTGATTACTATAAAAAATTCTTTTAGTGGATCTTAATTGATATATAGAAAGTTATTTCCTAGTACCTAATGAAGAAGTGTCCACTATGAGAACTAATGTTAGGGTGGATTGTGTATTACACCAAATATGATCTTTCAATGATAGTGAACCTATTTGTTTTTTAAAGGAAGATGAAGATTTCATTCTAATGATATAATTAAAATCAGTAATGAAAATGATGAGATTTTAAAAATGTATACTCTTGACCAAGGATATAAATTAACTATGTCATTAATCACCATGATACACAAACACATAAATAAATAAAATAATGAGAATATTTTTGTTAAAAATTTATTTCCCAACATTGTGTGATTGGATGGAATTCATTCCAAACAACAGATGAGGGCTCATAATTTTGTAGATTAATTGAATATTTAGCTAAAAAATAAACATAGAGCTTTAGTAAAGGATAAGGGTCAATATATGTCTATTCCCATATCTAAATAATTTCTAAATGATATCATTCTTCTTTCTACTGAGGAGATTTTTCATAGATATAAAACAATGTTATATATACCAATATATCTTAATATAAACATAAATTGAATAATATTCCCATTCTGTTAAATTCTCAGGAACCCGATTCTATGACACCTCCCATAAATATTATCGAACATTTAGAAGTAGAATGAAAAATATAATAATAATCAAGTCATATAATTAGACATAGTATAAAGAAATATGATTTCCTGAACCACTAATAGGATTTTTAAGGATAATCAATTCTACTATGGAAAAAAATATATGGTTGTCTAGTTATGTTATCCTAGATAGAAACTTGACGGTGAACAACAAATATAGGGAAAACATGATATTATAAGATTAGTCCAACCACCTCCACTTCACTATCAACCTAGGAAAATGTGCCCCTAAATAGTTTTGAATCAATTGTGTCCAATAATGTGATGAGGGAATATATGGATGTAAATTACATGATAGTAAATTTTAAGAGGAAATTAGAATAGGAGGGGGTTGACGAGAAACCTAATTTTATAATAATTGGAAATATGATATCCCCATCACTAAACGGTATATGATATCCATTGTAGTAATTCGTAAATTTTACATACTAATGTGGACTTATAATTGGAGCATTATAGTAGTAGGAGGTGGATGCCTAAACTACGCCATAAAAACCACGAAGGGACACAATTTTTTTAACTAAATCAAAATATATTTTAGGTCTATAAAGAATTTGTAAGATTACTATCAAAATTTTTATTAGAAATTTATTTCGTTGATGCAGAAGATGAATATCTATATATCAGGAGAACTAGTGTCGTTATTGTTAAGGGTACATATGGTTACTACCCATTATATCAAAATATAGTTCACCATATATATGATTTTTAATATTAATGGACTTTATTTATGAGTTTATTTCCACTAAAATTGTATATATGGGTAAAATAATTTTGTTTGTGAGATGTGAGTCTTATAATATTTGAAATCATGTAGGATTATAGAAAAAATTAAAAATAAATATATGAGGAATTTTAATTGTTTGAATACCTGATTATTGATCAAAATTGTATATCCAACTTTTAAGGAATGAATGAATCAACTAGCCATAAACAGAATTGATACTATAATAATCAATGAAATATTTAAATGGTTTGGGACATCATACATTTTATGTATATAATATAATTGATTCAATTTTTAATAAGTGGGGACTATTAAAGTACTAAATTTATACTAGTATCATGTACATTTCATTACCATATCCATGATATGATGGTAAATACCCAAATGAAATATTATATTCATTTGATCAGTAGTTGAAATATGTCTTAGTAAATGTTATACACATGGCACACCCATTAGATTATATGATGGAATAATTTGAGCCCATTTTCAATATTAAAATTCATGGTGGAGGTCGCAAATAATGAGAAAGGATTAGTCATTATGGAACCCAATATATAGGTTTCATTGTCACTAAATTCATACCTAATGGAAAAAATTTAGTATAGATAATTCAATGATCATAGACAGAGCATCAGTTTTAGCATTAATCACCAAAGGGTTATTCAAATATGATCATAATAGTGGACTATTTATTAAATAAACTGGTAGAATATTAGACCATAGATATATGGTGATGTTAGGGAAACCCTTTCTGATGAAAATAAATATACACTCAGTTCTAGAAATGGGATGTGGAGATCAATATACTCAACAATGGTCATATGTCATCCATTTTTAGAATGTTAACACTTTATGAAACACATATTGTTTAAAAAATATGTTATTTAGAAATTTTTTCTCATAGTCCCTTCTATAATACTGATTTTTTCTGGCCACCACCTCACAAAATAACATAGATAATCCATCATCATATATTTTTCGTGGAAATAATAATTTTAGATTTGTCACGAACCCCTCCCCACAAAGTGTACCCCTCCTGGGATGGCAATGTTAGAAGGGAGATAATGACCCCCGAGTCCCACCTCCAGTCGGCCCCGGGATGGTGACTAGCACTGAGGGTATAATAAACACACAAATGGGATGCATTAACCATTAAGAGAACTCATGCGGAAGAGAGAGATAATATGGACACCAATAAACTATAACTCATACTGAAATATAAAAAAACCCAAGTAAATATATGAAATTCAATGCAAAAATACTACAACTGAAAGCTAAAAATTGCAAGTACCCAAAAGAAAGTAAAGACGGCATCAACCACAAGCCTAAACCGCTCCTGTAACCCCAAGCTAGTAGAAACAATGATTAACCTCCAACCTGCTCCAAGTGACCTGAAAAAAAAAATTATATTCGTAGGGTGAGTATAACTGTATACTCAGTAGGATCCTCCCCAATGCCTCTGTTTCAAAGTAAAGAAAGCATGATAAAGCATAGTGAACAACAAGTGAAACTAACTCTTCACCTAAACAAGTATACTAAGTTCCCAACCTCACCATGGCCACTATCATAGACTAACACATACAAGAATATAACATATAGTAAAGAATATCAGAGGTACCCTGCTACTAATTCCCCACTGTTTTGCCGCTTTTCACCAACGTCGCACGTCCTAAGCATCTCTCTCCAAAAGGCTTTCCCGTAGACAACTGCTTGAAGAACCACAATATGCACCTCCTTCACCACAATGGCTTTCCCTAAGACACCTAGTCAAAGCACCACAACATCCTCACAACCAAAAGTAACCATTTAGATTTCAAGATCCACCAATGTTTGCATAATGTGTATCATTTGTCGGGTATTATACCTCAAGACATTACAGTCCATACACCGAGTAATGATCCTCAAGACATCACAACTTATATACACTACGCTTATAGTAATCCATAGGATACTATATCCAAAATATATGTTTGTGAATAATCGCAAGGAATTACAACCCTCTACACACATATATGGGGAAAACTAACCGCTTTTCCTAACGGCACAAGTATCTACCAAGATAAGAGTGCGGGGCCAAAGGGGGTAGTTAGCCATTCATGCTCTAACCAGAATGTTGGAAAAAACACCCCCAGGGCTCAGAAACTCCGGGGTGTTCGTTTTCCTTACTGATAGAGTGGAGTAGCATATAGAAACACAAAAAGTACATAATATACTATATCTCACAACCACACTATGGGCATAACCTAGTTTTAGACACAACTACAACTAACGTATATCGGACTCCAGGCTGCCACATCTAAGACTAGGTATCCTAAAAGCACAAAACCATTTACGAAACTTTACTAGATTACTTTATTCCCTTTTTATTAGTTTCAATTTACGTCAATTAATTCATTAACCATTACTTAACCATGAACTATTTCTAAATTAAACTTCATTAGCATCACAACCAATGTCAATTGTTCATTCAAAAATTTCAACCTCATCATTATGTTCTAGCGAACTGCAACCACATGGGTTAACACCATTTTTTCAAACATTCATTTCATAATAACTTCCCCATATTCCTAAGAATTATAGAAAATAATTCAATGCTACTAAACACATGGGGGCCCAACACGGTTAGTAGATGTACTACCCATCGAGTCTTTGCCGCCTATAGCAAGAGCATAGCCCTATTCCCCCTTGAGAAGAAAAACACGTCAAACATGTGGCATACCCCGCGTGTCTTCGCCTCTCTCAGAAGAATGGTATGCTAGACCAGCTGCCTTGAGTAGTCGGGAAAATTAATGTAGATAAACATCCAATAAACCAGCAAGCAATCCAACAATCACATCCATCCATTTCCATCAACCCTAGTGTCCTCCCTTACACCCACATGCATAAACTAATGCATCTTGCCACTATAGCCATCATCTTCTGCCACAACCAAAAGGCCTCTATGCCCCCACACATCACAACATCCATCCAAGATCACATCACAACACAATAATCAGGAAAGAAAACATCACATTAATTGGGCTCTTGGACCTTTAACAAACAAGAGGGTTACTTAGTACCCTTCATGGAATTATCAAACAATCAATTTCATTAATCCATCTGGAATGAATAGGTTTATAAATTCATCAGTTCCAAAATCGAGAACCTAACTAGTAAGCTATCACAAATAATTAAACATGATTACAATGCCAATTTGACTAACATCAAACTACAAAAAGAACCAGATTCGTTCACATGCCTGTTTTATCTTTAGCCAAAAAAATATCAATTTTTCTAGGTTTACGTTCATTACCAATTTCCATCAATGACAACAGTTAAGCAAAGAAATCATAGATATCACACTATCTAGAAAAACAAGAGGCAATAACATACGATCGATACAATTTCTTTATTCGGTTCAAAATATTTATTATGTCAATTCCATTTGTCATCCATGGTGATTAAACATGATAACACTACCGTTGCGCATAAAATAAAGAGAAGAAACGAATCCCCTACCTCAATGGTTTTTGACAAAAACCAGAATGGTCGAAGAACGCTCTAGAAACCCGAATCGATTCTCCAAAATCCTCTATAGATCTCTTCTCCTAGAAACATGAATACCAAACTCATCATATTTGGTATCCACACACTTAGGTCTTCCCATAACAGGTTTGTATCTATGAAAACGAGAGAAGAGGATGAGTAGATCTAAGTAGATATAAGAACCAAATAAGAATGATCGCGTACCTCAAGAAACTAGCATTGATTCTCCAAGAGAAGCCTTCAGATCGCCTAAAAAACACATGAGAGTGGTTCTCCTAACTTCAAGGAAAGGTAATCATGTGTTATGGACACTTCGGAGCTTAAATGAGCAAGTTAGAGGATAAAGTATTGAGATCCACTATTTTAGGATAAAATTTAAGTGCCCGCATGGTTTGCTCGCATGGTTAGACAAAAAGTGTGCTAACCATGCGGTCATTACTACCTAGTCAAACACTCCTTGCACGGTTAGGCAGCATGGTTAGACAATCTTTTCATCAACTGTGTGTTATCTACTACCTCCACGACCAACCTCACATGGTTTGGCCGCACAGTTTAGATAATCCTTCTACCTCCCGTGCGAATGTTATTTCCCTTTTGTCTTCCTTAAAAGTCCACCCAAACACACCCCCAAGTCACCTTGACCTTCCAGAACACCTCTAACACTGCATTTTGACAATGTAATGGACTGGAGTGGTCCAGGACTTTATATAATATACCTCTCAAAACATTATCATCCTCCAGAATCCAAAACCCACCTAAAGTGAAAACGAAACAGGCTCTGAAAAACCACCCCTCGAGATACCTCTCAAAAAAGAGAAAGCCACAAAAGCAAAAAAGGGATCCATCTCATAAACATGAATGTTTCATAACCACATAAGTTACAATGATACACAAAGTGAGTCAAACATCAAACAACTCTGGGTACATAGAACGCATCTGTGACTTATGTTCCCAGGTACTCTCCTCCAAGCCACCATATCACCACAGGACACGAACTAAAGGAATAGAATGTTTGTTAAACACTTTCTCCTTGTGGTCTTGGATCTCCATAGGTCACTCCTCAAAGGTTGTGTTACCATCAACATCGTTCTCTCCCCAATCGATGATGTGAGAGTCATCATGAAGATAATGTCGGTGCTATGATATATGTAAAACATAATGTATCTGACTTATATTAAGGGGTAGTGCTACTCGATACGCCACCGATCAAACATGAGATAACACCTCGAAAGGTCCAACAAACCGGGGGGTGGGGGTGGGGGGAAGTTTGCATCCATGACCAAACTTCTGTTGCCCACGATGGTGAGTAACCTTTAGAAACACATGATCCCCAACAGTAAACTCTAAGTGTCTCCTTCTTTGATCGGCATATGATTCCTGACGATATTTCTCTATCATCATCCTCTCACGAATCACCAGAACCATCTCTTTTGTATTCTACACTAGTTCCGATATGATAATTGTTGACTGTCCGACCCCTATCTAGCACAATGGAGAATGGAAAGGCTGGCCATTCAAGTATTCAAATGGCGCCATACCGATGGTGGATTGAAAACTATTACTGTAAAAAAATACACAATGGGTAAGTTCTTCATCCATGATGATCCAAAATCAAGAACACAAAAGTGTAGCATGTCTTCAAGAGTATATATGGTTCGCTCTGTCTTACCATCCGTTTGAGGATGAAATGTAGTGCTAAGGCATAGTTGGGAATCGAAAGCATGTTGGAGACCTCTCCACACCCTGGTGGTAAAATGAGGATTTCGATAAAAAATGATCGTCCTAGGGACTCCATGAAGTCTCGCCACCTCATCTAGATATTGCCTCAACAAAACATCCACTAAGCTTGACTCCTTGATTGATATAAAGTGGGATTATTTTGTTAAACGATCCACTACCACCCAAATAGAATCATGTCCTCCTGGAGCACGAGGTAAACTAGTATCAAAGTCCATTGAGATGTCCTCCCACATCCACTGAGGTATCTTTAATGGCTGGAGAAGACCACCAGGAACATGGTGTTCAGCCTTAACCTTCTTCCAGACTAATCATCGAGACACAAACGTCGCAACAACATGCTTCAGCCAAGGCCACGAAAACTAGTTCCTCAAGGATAAGTAAATCATTTTCACTACAAGATGTATCGCTAAATGTTAACTATGGAACTCTATGAGGACCGTATAATGCATCATAAAAGGAAAAAAATTCCTTCTGTGATACAACACTCTGTGTTGTTTATGTTTAGTCCAACCATCAAGGGCCTCACCACAAAAAACTCGGCCTCTCCAGACCGCCACCTCTAGATATCGCAACTGGGAATCTTCTACATTTTGCATCAGGGATGACTGTTCCGTCATCTGAAAAAGGCAGCCTCTACCCCCAACTTCTCCCATATCCTGATGTAGTGCTAATAGTTCTTCCATTACTCTCTACGAATCACTAGATTCAAGTACAACATTGCTACGTGAATTTCGGCTCAGCGCATCAGTTACAATATTTCCTTTTCCAGGTGTAAAAAATATTTCGAAGTCGTATTCCTACAAGAACTCCATACACCGATGCTGTTATAAGATCAATTAATGCTGAGAGAAAACATACCCCAAACTCTTATTATCAATGAAAACCACAAAGCACTCACCAATGAGGTAATGTCTTCACAACTTCAGAGCAAACACCATGGCTGCCAACTCAAGATCATGGGGTGGAATAGTTGTGTTCATGGGGATGCAACTGCTGAGACCCATAAGAAACAATTGTCCTCTGATTAATAAGGATATAACCTATCCCCAGATGTGAAGCATCACAAGAAATATCAAACTGAACTCCCTCGGTTGGAAGGAAATGGATGAGAAAATATACTAACTTCTACTTTAGATACTCAAAAGCTGTATGAAACTGATCAGTCCATATGAATGACTAGTTTATTCTTGGTCAAAGCTGTCAGAGGAGTTGGAACTCGTGAGAAATTGGATATGAACCTTCTGTAGTAGCCTGAGTGACCAAGGAAACTTCGCACCTCTGACACTGTATTATGGGCTACCCATGACACAACTGCTTCTATCATAGAGGGATCCACAACAACTCCCTGTTGGGACACAACATGCCACAAGAAAATGACTTCTCGAGTCCAAAATCACACTTTGAAAACTTCCCAAATAGCATTTATTGATGAAGAAATCCCAAAACGGCTTGCAGATGCTGCGCATGCTCTAGTTCAGATTTGGAGTACATGAGGATATCATCGATGAAAACCTACCCGAACATGTCCATGAATTCGTGGAACACAACATTCATCAATCCCATGAACATAGCTGGAGCATTTGTCACGTCGAACGACATAACAATGAACTCATAATGCCCATGATGACAACAGAAAGCAGTCTTCGGAATATCCCCATCCTTCACATGCATCTGATGATATCCTGATCGTAAGTCGATCTATGAGAACCAACATGCACCCTTTAGTTGATCGACACACAACAACAAACTGTAGTCAACCTTCTTCACAAACAAAAGTAGTGCACCCCATGGTGACACACTCGGCCGAACAAAACTGCAATGTAACAGACCATCAAGCTGTATATGTAGATCTCGCAACTCAGAAGGGTCCATATTATATGAAGGAATAGAGATAGTAGACGTTCCTGGCTATATCTCGATCCCAAACTAGATCTCTTGTTGAGGGGGTAATGTTACAACCTCTTTTGGAAAGACACCAGCGTACTACTCTAAGACCCTAGGAAACGCCGACTACAGAACCTCGGATGTACTCAACATTATCTCAGCCTTCATGGATGATAAGGATGGAAATCGTCTATGACCTATCCGAGGATCTCACTCACCAACTAAAACCACTTGCTCTCCAACCGCACCAATGAAGATGACCTTCCTGAAGCAGTCCACAATATCCTACACCGAATAAAAATAATCCATGATGAGAATGACATCATATGGTTGTATTCATAAACATAGGAAATCTCCCCAAGAGCGGTGTTTCCCCATCACTAGCTCGCAGTCTCTACATATTTCAAACAAGTCAGCTCGAACTCCAACTAGCGTAGTCAACGTCAAGGGCATTGGAAGCTTCTCTACATCAAGTCCCAAAGCACGGACAATGTTAGGTTATATGAAGGAGTGTGTCACTCATGAGACAAACAAGGCACACACCAAGGTAGAAAAGTAGAAAAGGGTACCTAGAATGACATCTGGCTCACCTGGTGCGGGAAACACTAGAGCATGTAGCTGAACATGACCTCTTCCATGGCCTCTCTAACGTTGATGACACCCACCACCACAGTCGCACTCTGATCTCTGAGGATGGGGAGCGTCATGGGGCTGTCCTCTGCCTGCGCTATCTACCCTCTGCAGATCTAAAGCTGGTGAAACTAGCTGCTGCTACCTCAGCTGGAACGATGTCAATGGAGGAACCTGAAGCGTAACATGTGGTGCACGATGATCGCTATGAAAGGTTGGGCACTCCCACTACTGATGGCCACAACCACCATAAGAAAAAAAAGCACCTGATCCCCTCGCATAGTCTTGAGAGTCACTGCCTCTGGAGAAATGATATGTGAAAGGATGGAACCTACCCACAACTAAACAGAAACTATTCTGCCTTGAAAACCGGGTACCCTGGACCACAGCTCTTCTTCATGGGGAATCCTGCCGATTCCTCTCTTGTGATGATCTAGTCCTGGACAAAGTCCTCTCGACAACCTATGCCCTCGCCAACACCTCAAGTTATTTTTTCAGCATAAATGTGGTGACCTAGCATTGGATCTCTGGATGGAAAGCCTCATCAAAATGCCTCGCCCTGGCCTGCTCATCTTGTAACAGTTCCGAAGCGTATCGTAAAAGTTTTCTTAAAATGGATTCCAAACACTCGAACACTAGAGATCCCCTTTGGAAGGGTATGATGCTTCTGGAGAATGGACGCCTTTACAGCCGAAGAATGAAACACGACTCTAAACCTCTCTTGGAACTCTTCCCATGAGATCACGGACTCCTCATGATCCCCGAGGAACAAGAACCACTACTTCCTCGCTACTCCACATAACATCGTCATAGGTACGGTCACCCAATGCTCCTTCCAAGCACGGATCAAACTGAAGCCAATCTCGACCTCCTCCAAACAGTCTTCCATGACTGCATCGGAAACGGAACCCTCGTACTTCTATAGACTCTGGCACTAAAACTCTCATAGTTTCTTCCTCCATGTGACTTCATTGTCAACCTCTATCCTACGATGATCTACTGGAACAGCTTGCTAGACATTTTTTGTGCAAACCTAATGAGGACGTCGACCTAGATCCATACCTGTAAAATAACAAACTGTTAGAGATCCTAAACCCGCAATATGAAATACTCAATATTAATTATTTAATTTTTTTTTCTTTTATTAATTTTAGGTTAACATATCCCAAGGTCTACCCATTTAAACATAGGCACAAAGAATAATGATGCATGATCCTTTCCTAGGACTCTACCCTGCAACTAGAATCACCTTGTTTTGTAGCAATTGTAAACATAAAGGTTCGTACATCATATCATAGGGGTCCCTAAACGCCTATGTCTCAGCCGGTCTCCAATGTTTACCTCACTTGCTAAACATGAATGAGACTGTTTCCCTACCAACCCAGGCAACCTCACCAGTTCCTAACTAAAAACTCCATCATATCCCTCAACCAGACCTCGGATACCACGCTTTCACAAACCCCTCCCCACAAAGTGTACCCCTCCTAGGCCCATAATCTGAGAAGGAAGATAATGTCCCCCGAGTCCTACATCCAGTAGGCCCCGAGTTGGCTACTAGAACCGAGGGTATAATAAACACACAAATGGGATGAATTACCCTCTAATAGAACACATGCGGAAGAGAGAGATAAGATAGACACCAATCAACTCTAAATAAGACTAAAATATAAACGAATATCCAAGTACTGATATGAAATGCCATGAAAAATTACTACAACTGAAAAGGAAAAACTGCAAGTGCCCTAAAGAAAGTAAAAATTGTATCAACCACAAGCCCGAACAACTCATACAATAACAAGCTAGTAGAAACCATCTTGATCTCCAACCTGCCCCAGGTGACCTGAAAATAGTTTATATATATGTAGGTTTAGTATAACTGTATACTCAGTAGGATCCTCCCGGAAGCCTCTCATGCAATGTAAAGAATTCATGCTAAAGCACAGTGAAAAAAATTAAAACTAACTCATCACCTAAATAGGTATACTATGTTCCCAACCTCACCATGGATTCTCTAACTATGTAACGCAAAAAAAAATATAGCATATAGTAAGGATTATCAAGGGTACCTACCTTCCACTTCCCCAATGGGTTGGCTATTTTCCCCAACATCGCAGTTCCTAAGCATCTCTCTCTAAAAAGACTTTCCCACAGACACCTGGATGAAGAAACAAAATATGCACCTCCTGCACCACCAAGGATTGCCCGCAGACACGTTGGCGAAGCACCACACCATCCTGACAACCAAAAGATACCATGTAGTTTCTGGGAGCCACCAGAGCTCGCATAATGTGTATCATACATCAATTATTATACCTCAAGACATTACATTCCATACACCGAGTAAGGATCTTCAAGCCATCACATCCTATACACATTACGCCTATAGTAGTCTATAGGATACTATATCCATAATATATGTTTGTGAATAACTGCAAGGAATTATCGCCCACTACATACATATATGGGGAAAACTAACTACTATGCCTAACAACACAGGTATCTCCCAAGAGAGGAGAGTAGGCCAAAGATAGTAGACAACCATTCATCCTCCCACCAGAATGTTGGGGAAAACACCCCCCAGGGCTCATAATCCCCGGGGTGTCAGTTTCCATTACTGGTATGGTGGAGTAGCATATAGAAACACAAAAAGTATAGAATACACTATATCTCACAACCACACTATGGGAATAACCTAGTCATAGAAACAACTTCATCTAACATCTCTCGAACTCCGGGCTTCCACATCTAAGACAATGAATCCTAAATGCACAGAACCATTTAAGGAACTTTATTAGATTACTTCATTCCCTTTTTATCAGCTTCACTTAATGTTAATTAATTCATTTACCATTAATTAGCCATGAACAATTTCCACATTAATCTTCATTAGCATCACACCCAAAGTCATTAGTTATTTCAAAAATTACAACATCATCATTATGTTCCAATGAACTCCATCCCTAATGGGTTAAAACCATTTATTCAAAAATTCATTACAGAATTACATTCCCATATTCGTAGACATTCTAAAAATGCCTTCTGTGATTCCAAACACAAGGTGGCTCAACACGGTGAGTAGATTTACTACACGTTGAGTCTTTTAAACCTATAGAAAGAGTATAGATCCATTCCCCCTTGAGAAGCTAAACACGAAAATGACGTGGCATACCATACGCGTCTTTGCCTCTCTTGGAAGAAGGGTAAGCAAGACCAGCTACCTTGAGCAGTGGGGAAAAGGAAAGTAGATAAAGAACCAAAGAACCAACAAGAAATCCAAAAATCACATACACCCCATTCCATCAACCCAAGTGTCCTCCTTGACACAGACATGCATAAAACGATGCATCTAACCACTCTAGGAATCATCTCCGGCCACAACCAAAAGGCCTCTATGCCCCCACATATCACAACATCCATCCTAGATCACATCATAGCACATGTAGCAGGAAAGAAAACATCACATTAATTGGGCTCTTGGACCTTTAAAAAACAAGAGGGTAACTCAAAACCCTTCTTGGAATTATTAAACAATAAAATTTATTTAATCCATCTTGAATTAACAGGTTTATACATTTGTTGGTTCCAAAATCGGGAACCTAACCAGTAATCTATCACAGATGATTAAAAAAGCTTACTACGCCAATTTGACTAACATAAATTTACAAAATGAACCAAATTTGTTCACATTCCTCTTTTATCTTTAGCCAAACAAATATCAATTAGTCCCAGTTTACGTTTTTTACCAATTTCCATCAAGGACAACTGCTATGCAAAGCAAGCATAGTTGTCAAACTATCTATCAAAACAAGAGTCATTAACATAAGATCAATAAAATTTCATTATCTGGTTCAAAATATTTATTATGTCAATTCCATTTGTCATACATAGGGATTAAACATGCTAACAATAAAATTACATGTAAAATAAAGAGAAGCAACGAATCCCCTACCACAAAGGTTTTTGACGAAAACCATAACTATCGAAGAATGCTAAAGAAACCTGGATCGATTCTCCAAAATCCTCCTTAGATCTCTTCTCCTAGAAATATCAAGACCAAACTCATCATATTTGGTATCCACAAACTTACATCTACCCATAAAAGGCATAGATCTTATAAACCGAGAGAAGAGGAGGAGTAGATTAAAGTAGATCTATGACCCAAAAAAGAACGATATCATACCTCAAGACACCTGCTTCGATTCGCCAAGAGAAGCCTTCAGATCACCTCCAAACGGCTTGGGAGAGGTTCTCCAACCTTCTAGGAAGGGTAATCCTTAGTTATGACTACTTAGGATCATAAAAGAGAATGTTTGAGGCAAAACGGTTGAGATCCACAATTTTACGATCTAATTTAATTTCCCCACAATTTTCTCAAACGGTTATACAAACCGTGTGCTAACTGTGAAGTCACTACTGCCTCGTCAAACACTCCTCACACATTTAGGCCGCACATTTAGACAAGCCATTCGTTAACCATGCTTTATCCACTACCTCCAAGACCAACCTTGCATAGTTTGGCCGCACAGTTTAGACAAACTGTGCGCCACCCGTGCGAAAGTCATTTCCCTTTAGTCTTCCTTAACAGTCCACCCAATTGCACCCCAAGTCACCTTGACCTTCCAGAACACCTCTAACATCACTTTTTCACAATGTAATGGACTGGAGAGGCCCATGCCATTGCAATATTGATGTTTATACGGATAAAATAAATGATGTATAAATGAGAACTGTGGAAGATCACAAGATGGTCTTCTTCATAGAATACGACTATGTGGTTTCCAAAAAGTGTAATTTAGACCCTTGTATGTATCTATAAAGATATATGATATTGGTATTCATAGATCCCAAGTAAAAAATATCAAACCGTTCATTCTCATAACAATTCATACCCTACAACATTTGAGATATATTGAATATAACCCATCTACCACCAACTAAATATTCTATGGAAATGAATATTTTAAGTACATGTCTTTATGAATGATTTTATTGAACACCTATATCAATGTAGTCATTATTAACATAAAATTCATGATATTTTATCATTAAAAACATTATTTTTTTTCATCCTTCTCCGAAATCACTAGGTCTGAGATAGAAAGAATCAATACCTCCTGTTCCCATCTCTATATTTCATACACTATTGATTAGCAGTGACAGTCTTATGTTAAATCATGGTGATGCAATAATCTAAATCAATTTTATAATAAAAAATAAATAAAAATTCATGTAAATAGTATCATTTAATAGCATTAAATCCAATGAAATACAATCAGTAATTGATGAATATGAAAATAAAAAACCCTTAGAGTAAAACCTAAAAATATAGATACTAATCTTAAACTGTACCAATAATATATATATAAATGAAAAGAAAAATTACTTGAGTTTCTAAAATTAACTCCAAGACATGACTCATTCATATATCTAGAATCAAATTGATCTATCTTTCTATGTCATCGAACTAGGGAATCATCCCAATATGTACCTACAACATATGAGGGCCACTCAGATAACAATGTTCCACTACATCCTATGAAGGGAACAGAAAAATCATAGTATGAAACATTAAAATTTATATAGTACCCAGTTGGTAAAATAAACTATATATTCAGGTGATATGATTAGAATTAAGTAAAAAAACCCATCACTAAGGAAACAAAGCATATAATCATCAATTCACATATAGGAAATAGAAAATACATTTTCAAATATTCATGTGTATAATAACTACTACAAACCTTGGTCGTACAATTTTTAGATCAATTAAATAATTATAGTTACGATCGATGTCAAATGTAATCAAAGGATATACTCCATTTTTAGGAACAAGTCAATCTACATCCCCAAGTAATTATGTGGACATGTCACAACCTTGAGTCTGGCCAAAAGGCTGACTGGTGGGTATTTTAATTAGTATCTATATGAAAAATGTTTAATATGAGGTAAAAAGTGTCACTGGTTGACATATTACTATGTATAAACAAGTCACCGGGTTCAAGGTTAGTCCACAAGGCTATCAGGACCCACTTTAATAGTCATGGGTCATCCTCAAAGTCATGATGCCCCAATGAATTATCCAAATCCGTCATCACCATCACAAGTCAAGAACAATTCCCATCTAAGTTGTAGTAAAAAAATAACAATTCACCTATCATTAATACTATATTAATATATCCATAGGAAATATAATGTGTCAAAAATATGAAAGATGAAGAATATAGAGTTAATATTGAAAATAATACTAGTTAATAGGGGATTTATATACCCACATGTGATAAAAAAATATAGAAATGAAATATTAGGATGTCTAAGACAACTCATGAATTGGATTATCATATATATTATATATATATATATATATATTCATGTATATATATCAATTAAAAATGTTGAATAACACATATAGTAAAAAATAAACACATCAAGTTTTAGTATCAACCACCATAATAAACACAAAAAAGTTTAAACCCTATTTTTGTTTCACGGGATACACAATCACACCCATGTGATCAATGATACTCATTATTGATCAATCAAAATCTATTAATGGATAACCTCAATACAATATAAAAGGGTGTCTTTTTTCCCTCAAAAAAATTTCAAATTACCAATGGAAAATTAAATTTAATTAATTTAGAATTAAAGATCAATAATTAATTCACCCTTATTTTTTGTTCATAAAACCATATAAATTTATGTGTTGTTCAAAAAAGGTGATAAAACTCATAGAACATTCTAATAATTTAGGCATAGTACCATATGATATAGTACATAGGACCACTTACCAAAAAAAATGATAACCTCAAGACATACAAATCACATATGCATTTTCCATGTCCATCCATGACTATTCATCCTCTATCTATTACCAAAGGATCTAAATCATTCTAATGATTGAAAATTAGTTAATAATAAGTAAATAATAATTAATTATTTTATTGTATGGAAAATAAAATCAAAGGTGAATTCAATAATTACAGAAGGATATATCGAGTATTTATGTCCTGTCAGGACATGACCAAACTCCTTTGGATTCTATGTTAAAAACATTTGATGATAATCATGTAGAGATAATAAAAAGGTGAATTTAATATAATTGCATATGAGACTATTAAATAATTCAACTAGATGATATATTTTATCTCCAACATCATCCAATAGAGTTCGATCTAGTCCCAAACAAAATCAACTCTAAGGAATGAAAAATCCCCAAAATATAATGATATTTCAATGATAACATTTTTGATGACATACTATAAATTTTTTTGAATGATCAAATTTGAATCAAATTTAATCTTTCACCTTAAATATACCAATCTCAGGATCTCGTATAACTAGAAGAATTTTAGAGAAAAACATAATAAGATACCATGTTATGAATTGTATTTCGACAAACACATACCATAATAAGTCCTTAAATAAATATTTAACCAAGATGTATATACATAGATGATAATAATTCAATATATCTATTTTCAATTAAATATAATATCACAAATTCATTGTAAATTATAGATGATAACCTATAACTATCCATAAACATTGATCCACCATGAAATAGATTATCCAATATAGATCAAACCTGATAATGATGAAAAATAACGTCAAATTATTATTAATGTAGGAAAATGTCCCTTAAAAATTACACCATTTTGGAGGAATATTTTTTAGTTATGTTCATCTAGACAATGAATTGAAAACCACTTCCTTTAAGAAACAATATATGGATTCAATGTTATATTGAACACGAATTCGTAGATTGAGAAACATCATCTATATATATGATTCATCTCTTGAGAATATAGGTAGATCTAAAAGAAACCCAAAAACATATGTATTTTATAACACACCTCTAGTCTTTATCATCAACTCACAAGGATTCACTATAATTTTGAATTGTAGGAGAGTAAAATTTAAAAAAATGGGAAAGACCCATAGTTATTTAGGGATTCCACTAGAATAAAAACACATGTAATAAAATTAAATAAATTTACATTAAATTTTAATTTTAAATCATTACTATAACATAAACATGGATTGGGTGTGTGGGTTAGAAAATGGTGCAAAAATATTAGGAGGAATTCTTTCACACTTGGTAACCCACATGGTTTTGGTGAATGGTTTTTCAAACCATGTTATTTTTATGATGTTGTAATTAGAGGGTAACAATTCAATTTTCAGATTCGGCCACATGATTTTTCAAACCATGTGACTAAACAGTGGACCACCCCATTAGGATACAATAATAATTCATCAAGTTTCCTTTAAATACCACATAATTTTTTGACACTAATCCAAAATAATTCACTCTTTAAAGGCCAATGAAATATTCAAAAACTACATTAATTAACCAGATGCACCATATAAACATTCAAGACACCATAAAATGATGAAAAATATCAAATGTCCCCAGAGAAATTTATCATGTACTAACATAGTTCATTAAAATATCCCTATTATAGTAATTTTCATCCTCAGGATGTTATTATAGAATATAATGAGACCGCTTAATGTACTGAGAATTTCATTGAAAATGCTTTTTTTGAGTTTCTTCCCAAACTTCAAACTCACTATTTCAAGTACATGATAAATACTTAATATCCATCATGTTCTCCTACCATTACTAGTATGATAAATAGTAATGAAATATATATATAATCACCATTATATGACATTTATACTATGGTAATAAAAACTGTTAAATTCAACACACTAAGGTGTATTCAACATATTTCCCTATAAGAATCATAAGGCTCTCCAAAAAAGGGTTTCCCAAATAGAACAAGACTCTAGAATCACAAATAAATTATTATTTTTTGTTTAGTTCAATCAACCTTTATGAAACAAGTATCACAAGTTAAGAGTCAATACCCAAGCATCATTCCTAGTTTTGTGTCAAAATATTGACTCAACATTTACCAATACGTCCAAAACATGAAGGCCATTCCGGAAAGTCACATGTTATCATACACACCTTTATCATACTCAATATAAGTATCATGATTTGTATCCAACACATCTCATCATAATTTTAGTGGTTGAACAAGTTGTATTTCATATAGTTATCTTCCTATTAATATTTTTATCTTCTATAACTGAAGCTCCATGAACGATCATTCATGTATCCTTTTCATTTGAATTAATCTTTATATAAATAGAATATTATTAATGTATTTTTAACTTACATAAAAATATTTTCATTCTACGTTCATTCTCCAATAACATTAACAAGCCACAAGGACCTCTATCATGTGTCAAATAAACACTGATATGACTCCCTCTTAGTTTGAAACTATTACAACACAAGTGAAAAACCTATATATGATCTTTATATAGTATCAGATATGAATAAAAATTGTTGAATAAATTAATAAATAAAATATTCACAAGTAAATTTAAAAATAGATTCTTGGATTCATAATGATGATCCAACCACTAGTACTATATAATATCGTAACCCTTCCCATAAGGGAGGTAATTTCTGACATTAAAATACCTATACTCTCTACCATCTGATTATCCTTAATGTGTGTTTTATTTTGGTTTTTTAGAAATGTATAGGATCCACTAGGTTGTTTATTGTGGTGGATTTGTGTTGTAAACAATGATGAACTACCTATTAACATTTTCTCTTTGAATAGAAAATTCCATTGGTTCCCTCATCCATAACTATTTTCAGACAGGATTTCCAAAGGTAGGCAGTTTCCAGGATTTGAAGCCCAGATAATAATGGTGGATCAAATTGGTTGAAAGGATGGGTGGTTGGGCACATTATACCCTTTTGGTGAGGTTTGTATCCTACTACAAGAATCTCAAACAAATTTAATATATGTTCATAAAATAATTCACAGACCTTGATATAGAGATGGTTAACCCCATTTAAATTACATGTTTATGAACATGTATATATAATTCATTTATATGCATATCAAGTTTTCTTTATATCTCTATAATTTATTTATGATTCTTTGGGATATGGCCTTGTTCAAGCACTATGGAGTTTATTACCATATTGGGATGTAGTTGGTGTCTTGGAGATGTGAATTAAAATATACGAGGCATCATTTGTGTCCTATTTAAAATAAGAATCAATGTCTACATGGTTATTATTGAAAACTTCTTCGTTATAAGATATATGACAATAGGGGACCTATGCTAGACATTAACAAATGAGACTACCATGTGTTGCTTCATCAAGAATGTAACTCTTTGAGAGGAGATGGTATGTAATCATACTTACATCCCAATGGTGGAGATACCATATGGGGGAATTTCACAATAGAATTTCAATACAATAATTTCTATTCTCTAAGCCCATGTGATCCATTCTTGTTGTGAGAATCAAGTGATAATAATTTATTAACACATTTCATGAGATTATAATCGTACTGGGAATAAACATTATTGTTTCCTTTTTATGATCATGATTACCCATCTCATGGGGTATATGGTATAATGATCGGGCCATAGGATGGAGTCTTATGTATATAGGTTATGGAATGAATCATAGACCTCAATGTTCATTAGATTTCCCAATACACTAACAGAAGAGGTAGAATAATCATCTCATGAAAATGATTTGGTTCAAATGGTTGAAATTTCAATGATATGAGGACGACATCAAATAGGATGTTTATTTATGCATAAGACTTATGATGGTGTTCTACATTTCATGGTTATTTATGGAACTATAGTTCTCATATATCACTTATCAATTAACCCACAGATAGGATTTTGTGGATAATAAGTATCTGATGTAATATAGTTATCCTTAAGGTTCTTGTAATACAAGGGATTTGTACTAGGATTAATTCCCATTAGATGATTACATATTATATTATTCTAGTAATCAGGACCTACTCATTGATTCTTCTCAATTGGTTAGGGATTAAACTATGAGGATGCCTGATGAAACACTCATTAATCATCTTCTGATAGATTAATGGGAGGTGGTAAACGTAAAAAATTTCTCAGAGATCCTGAAACCAATAGGTTCATGTTAGTTTGTCACCCAAAAAATCAAGTAATCTTCCATTATATAAGGGTAATACTACTAAAGATTCTAGGCTAGGTTCCATTAGAAATGATTCCAAGTAGGTCAGTAAGTTTATATTTACATGTCTTGGAGGATTTTCATAACACAACACATCTTCTTTCTCGGAATGCCCAAATTATTTTCCCGATATGTTTGGCCATCACCTATATAAGAAAGACAAATCCATGGGTGTATTCCTAACGAGGTTGACGTGTCTCAATTGTAAGAGGGACATATCTTTATTGTCTTTCCAAATGACGGGGCACCAATATGACATGGAAAATAAATCCAGGGGTGTCTTCTTAATAAATTTACTATCAATATATTCAATCTCATAAGAGAATCGTACATGCCCATGATTCATCACGTTACTAATGAAGACATGTATGGGGTATTGAAAACTATGAACATAAACATTACTATCCATTATCTCATGATAACTAGCCTACTCTATATAATTTTATGTGAAAATATGGAAATTTATACATAAAATCTCATGATCACTCTGACATTTAAATTTCCTCAATGAATGATCAAATTTTGTTTTCTATTACATCTTCGCATTACCATGAAAAAGTACATGAAGATGTTTTTCCTGATCGATACACCATGTCCTAGGTATACTGTGTGACATCACAAATATTTCAATTAGTTGTCACCTAATAAACATGGATTATTCTCATGATTTGAGTCCCATAAAGACTCAGACAATCATGTTTCCTTGATCCGTTCATAGAGTAGGGTCTCTCAGATATGGGTGTTAGCTCTCATTTGATTAGGTGTGGTATGTTCATTTCTAAAGGATTCATTCCATAATTATGTATAGTCCATTATTTTCCTATGTATATGGATGTATGGATATTGGAAGGATTTTCCCATGAGTTCTCTAGTGGGTCAAGTCCATGTTCTTTGTGGGTGATATCCATAAGATGGAATCACATGAAACTCTATCCTCCATGAAATTTCCATAAACATAATGAGGTATAGTGAGGAATGTTATGGCCATGCGTGGGGACATGGTATCCAAACATCAACATGCATGGGTAACGGTAGAAACATTATTTCTAATAGGATGGGTGAATATCCCAACCCCTAAAAAGTGAGACTGAGAAGGGGAAAAATCAAAAGACTCAGGGTGTGTCCCCTTAACTGGTTTCTAGCATGGACCTTCATTCCAAATCATCGCCTATCACATGGTCACATGATCATCATAAAATCATGTTATATCCAAAGGATCATGTGATGGATTAAGTGGATGTGAATTGGGGATGCCCACTATTTCAAAATATACAAATAAGAGATCTTGGTTGATGGCTATCAGTTCACCTTTAGTTAAAAAATTCATGACCTCCATCCAACTTCCAAATGAACAGAGACTCGCAAGCCATTATTTCACTGAATCCATTACTATCGTGGATATAATTGGGAATTGATACATTAATGGTAAATGCATGTCTACATATATTTGGGTTACATGGACAATTTCCTTTCAATCATTATGAAAAATTCATTACATATATCATATTTTAATCATTAGAGAACCATCATGGGGATTGATTGATCAGAGGATTATGATCAATTGATTTCTCTTGTGATAGGGTTTCTCGAACCTCAATAACCCATCATCAAAAACTTTTACTCCATGTGGTATCATAATGAACTCTTAAACTAGGGTGATCATGTATAGAGACATGTACTAATATAGTGATACAAAGGGTATCTTATCATGAAGATATTGAATGATGGATTGTTTTTTCAGATGAGATTATATTTCTCATGTGATTTCATGGTCTGAATGAAGGCCCTTCGTGGGGTCCCACGAACAAATGCATGGGTGCTCACCAAGAATTTTTGCATAGAACAGGGACCTGCCTAGAGAGATAACGAACCCAATAGGATATCACATGATCACACGAAATCCTTTGAAATATTATGTGTCATATGATTCACAGTTTTTCATGCAACATATTGATCATAAAGAATCCATGTAGTGGGATCCTATGATTGCCTATGGGATTTCCTCGAGGATGTTGATCATCAAATTCTATTCAGCATTCGATACTTTCCAAAGTTATATTCCTTCATTATTTATTATACTTTTATAGATATTAGAATAATATATATAGCTATGGTTGGCCTGAATCTGATGGAATAATTCATAAGAAGGGTTTCACATGCACCAATGATGAAGAGGAGGCTTTTCCAGGTCAACAACAAGTGGGCACAAACAAATTAGTGTTGTAATCATTCCATCAGTTTACTTCACCGAGGTCTAGTGATCCAAAAAATCTTGATTGAATCAAATAAAAATATTTTGATGGAAAAAGGGTACAATATCACAGAAATTCTCAAGAAAAAATCTGTTCTAATCCTCACTTATATTGCATGGTCAATGGATGATCATCAGATGGCTTCAATATTTTATGGTAGATCTCATATCAGGCCTATTAGTGTCTATGATTGGATCTCACAATGGATTCGTTTGGTTTTCTCAGACATATAAGACTATTAGCGCGGTGTTGGATATGGTGGTGATGATGACCGAGTGACTTCCCATGTCAAACTATAATCAGAGGAGGGAGACAAATGATTTGGAGGTTGAATATGGTGGTCTTGTAGTGGATTGTATTGATTTTAATCAGAATTTCCAGAGAGATAATGAGTGTGAACTATTAATCAGTTGGGTTGAGGCTGATGTCTATGATTCACGTGATGTGTGATTAGATAGTCCATATTTGAATCTCCCAATACCACATCAAAATTTTGCATCACATTAACTCTCATATATATATATATGATATTCTATGTATTCCAATCTACTGATAAGTCAATGTGTTCCAAACCCATAACACATGAGTCACTTCCACTGAGGCTTCATCCGAATGAGATGTGGGCTCGTACTATGTTTTCTTTTGGGCTCACACACCCCAGAACATATACATGGTAATTATAACTTCTTGTGACATCGTTTCACCCTTAGAAATCCATCATCATGCCCTATATAATTCCCAAAGGGATTGTCGACCCCGAGTCCCACACGGGAATGTGCTGGAGTTGGGCTTTCTGGAAAATAAAAGTACTATTTTTTAGATGAAAAAATATTAAACCCTATGAATAATGTTAAAAGTTGAGATCAATAAGAGAAAAAAATTATACCCTTTAAACCAAACCTAAAACATTTATTCATGACTTTCCTAAGTCATTTATGAAAATTAAATCAATGTTTAATGTAGTATTCACACTTCTAAAATCATTGAAAACAAAGTGAATGATGCATAATTATGAGTTTCAAAATGATTACCATTTGTAAAATGAGATTCATTCAAAAAAAGGAATTTGATTTTAAATTAAACCCATATCCCTTCCCCATATCAATGAATATCTGAAAGTGCATGATACTTTATCCTTGTGAGTGTATCAATTCTGGGTATTTTTGAAGAACTCTTAAATGTTATGAAAATGATATTTATAGCCACAAATTCATCATTGAATCAAATATAGGATGTATGTTTGACTGGGGGTGTTGATAACTTGATATTATAATGTGTATGAATTTATAATGGGAAAGGTATTTGGTGGAATGGAACTTGTGGATGAATATGATATAAGCCACTTGAATGTCACAATGAGTCCCAAGAGGATGGAAATCTTGTCTCAAGTAGTTTTGAAATATGTCAATATGAAAATAAATATCATTCATAAGTAACATAGGCTCATAGATAAATAACACTATGAAGATAGTATATATGTAGGTCTACATCATACATAGGAGGGGGAATGTCACTATTATGTGATGAAATCATGAGGAAATATACATCTCCATTTGGATATGATTCTATGATCATCCATGATACTCATCCATTGTGTCTACTACGAAACATATCTAATTTATTTAATTTGAGGTTTTAACATACAACATGTCACTCTCTGAGAAATGTACATGAATCCCCATAAACATTAAATTCTTCATTGAGGAACCTACTCTAATAGTCTTAATATCAAATTATTTACAAGGAAAATTTGGACAAGTTATGCTTCTTGAATACTCTATCTTCTACCTATGTTAGGGGACCTGGATAAAATAGCCAGATTTTTTTTTGATGTCTATTTATTGGATCCCACAAGTATTATATCTCTTTTTTTATTTTCCCCAAACTTCTTTATATATTTCAAATGGAGTAATAATTAGATCTCAATGAATTGGACTTTTCTTAGGTATCCTTCTTATAGGTTTTCACCAAAATACGATTCCAAGTCTCTTACGTTTTATAAAATCTTAGTATTTCCTTGATCACACAATGTGAATATTTAATGAGTGGAGACTCACCTACTTATGATGATTATATATTGTGTTTTAATAATTTCATATATAATTTCTCTTATTGTTTTATGGCCCTTCAATCTAGACCATCATTATGCTATAATATAGGGCCTTTTAGCAAGGACTATTGGGGTTCTATAATTTATGGCCACTAACATTGGACCTCTACAGTGATTTAATTTTGGGGTTTTTGAGTTTCATCCTTTTGTGGAATGTAGTTTAAGTCCTTCTATATTACAACTTATTATCAATATATTTTAGGGTATTCTATCTCTGAAAATGTGGAATATAGGGATATAATCCCCATTATGACTCAAAACACAATGGGATGTTGAGTTACATTATTTTTTTCCAATATTATGGAAGATTTATGGAAGGAAATATATTTTTTGTGAGATACTTAGGATATTTCATATTCTTGGACAGTTGTAATGTTGGGGATATATTTCATAACCCATAATTAGGAGTCTTTGAATATGTTATGGGGATGAAATTACGGTTATGTCCCGGAATTCTCTGAGATGTTCGGTTACACCTCACTATCACCTAAGCATACAATGTTTTGATGATCCTTTATTTCAAGGAGGATATTCGTCAAATTTGTGGGTTTAATCTCTTATGAATTGATAAATTGTCCTTGAAAAGATGATCTCATTTTTTTCCAAATGTAATGAAATTTTTTTTCAAGCCTCAAAAATCTAAATGATAAAGGTGGGTATGGAAAGATTTATATTCAAGAAAGTTTCTAGAACCCTAGGGTAAACCAACTCTTATGTTATGATGCCCAGTACATAAACCCTATATTTTAAATTCATGATGTATGGACCATCAATGGTTCGATAATGAATATTCACATTCTGATTTGGGTAATGGGTACCAAACATGGGGATGCAACATCGAGGATTCCAAATTCACTACAATAATTTAGAACAAAGAGTGTATATACTATTCAAATGTTCTCATGTAATGGGGATATTATGGAAGAGTCACATTGAGGATATCATAAAACAGCATTGGGTGCTATGTTCCACTGTGATGATGGAAATCTCACAAGAATCAGAAATCCCTTAATACATGACCATGATGTCTCTAGTTAATGTGTCTAAGCCCATTAGAATCTATAACATGATCTAGCATAGATATATATTGGGCTTTTCAGAGGATATGAATGGTATTCGATGACCCACGATTCTTTATATCATGATGTGTTATTTATGGAAAATGTATGATCTAATAAGGTTTCTAGAACACAAAAAGTAGTGTCCCCACCTGGAAAACATATTCTCATGGCATAGAAATGAGAAAAATTATTTCTATAAAATTTTAGTAGATCGGGGGGTCCAACAAGAACAAATTTTCTTTTACATTGAATATAGATTAGATCTAATGAGAATTATCCCTTTTATTTACACCCTAGTTTTTTTTTCTAAAACTCCAGTGATGAAGAGTATAACAACTGAAGAATATAATTTTTCTGAGGACAATCATTGCAATTAATCAACATTAATTTTTCTTCTCTTTGGCTGGCAGTTAAATGACATGCGATCTGGAAAATTTGACAATATATTTAATGTCGTACAACTTTAAGAAAAATTCTAGTATTTTAAATTCAGGGTTCACAAGGACCTAATATGATACATGTTACAAAAGTGACTAATTTTGATTCCCATGATCATGCGACCTCCAAAATACTTCTAAGAAGGATAGAGAAATATAGTAAATAATGGATTTATTTTCTCAGGTAATGATAAATGATATGGGATAGCCATACAAGTTATGTCCCACAATACATTAAGATTATTGGTTCCACCTTGGTGATGGAAAGTACACAAGAATTATAAAGTCCTTTAAATTTGAAAAATATAGATCTTTTTGGTGGATATAAGCCCGTATTCCTTGATATAATGGTCAAGAAGAGAGATATATTTTCTTTTTCTGGGATCCATGAAAGGCTTCTAGGAACTTTTTGTACTTTAGACATGATGTGTGGAACAAGGATTACGGTTCTTATAAAATATGCCAAATGAACCCTATACTCATGTAGACTGAGATGAGGATCTTATAGTCCTTTGACAAGGGGTGAAAAATGGGTGATGGTATTCATAATTTATCAACATGTAGTGGGGTTGTTTTTCAATCATATTTAATGTCATGTGGTTCAGATGTATTCTATGTAGCTTATCATCATTAGGTAGGGAGATATTTTTGTGTTGTTTTAATGTAGTGGGACTATGATGTTTTCCATTCAATATATCATCATAAGGTTATGGAATATTATCATGTGGTTTTACATCATGTGGTAAAGATGTGGGAATAAACATGAACAAATGCAATTGTCACTATTTGGACCAAGGACGGAAGTCTCGGTATCAATACATGTCTCATGAGAGAGAGAATTGAAATACATGATGTTCTAAATGGATGTGTACTTTAACATCATGTGAATGGATGTGGATTCTCTAACATGAAGTTTTCATATTACAATTGGGCCCATAAATGGAATTATGGGTGTCACTACGTTTCTCAACATTATTAGAATCATGGAAATAGTAGTTCTTAATGAGGTTACATACACATGTCTAACACATACATGGATAGGTGTAATATTTATATTCTTTGTTGTGACATAACCCAGATATGGAAATGATGGCATCGATACATATCATACGAGGATAGATATAAATAAATATTTACTGACTATTTGGGAAATACTCTATGCAGGTTTGGAATATATGTAGAGGTGGAAATTATTTTCATTAATTATTGTAGTTGGGTATGGGTTCATGATCCAGTTGTCTCTACATATCTTTTAACCAATGGAATAAATACAGATGTAGGTATTTGAGTAAACAATTTGTGTAACATCATGTGGCATGGATGAAGATATACATATGCATAAAAGTGGTGATGTTGTGGAAGGGCCCAAGGATGGATGTCAGGGAATCAATTTATATCTCATTAAAATGAGAATCAAGCTACACAAAGTTCTTGAATAACCAACAGTTATCATTGGTTACAAGATATAGTAAGGACGTTGAAAATATAGTTTAACATCATATAGTAAGGACGTTGAAAATATAGTTTAACATCATATGTAATGTTATCATGGTAAGAAATTTATGGTATTTCATTCAGGACCAAGATGAGCCTGTCAATATCTATTATGCCTTGTTTGGGTGGGGAAGACCATATCGAGACTCTAAAGCACACGTGAGATATGTAATGTGTGACCAACAATAAATTAAATGGGTACATCTAACCATGTATAGTAATTTAAGATAAGGAACATATAATTTTGTATCATGTGGTGGATATACCATTATATATTATCAAAGAATCCATACGTATTTGACTGGAAATTAAAATCAACCCATACATATTTCTATGAAAACCATGATGTTTTCCATCATGTCTTATGGATGTGGGTGAATCTATGTGAAGGAATATGAAAATTATTTAAATATGTATTTTTCATCATTCTTTAGGGCTATTGATCACCCGATGTGATGTAAAAGGGATGTTGTGGATCTGTATAGTTTTATGTCATGTGATAGGGACATTTTCCTTGCGATTTAATTTAATGAGGTAAGGAAATTTGATCACATGATGAATGGAATGTTACCCTATGGCTAGGCCTATGAAAATAGTCTTGGTTTTATGTATGAATCCTATAGTATAAGGTTTCAATACCTAGGTAGTTATTATGGAACGTTGTAGTTTGAGGTCATGTGGCTGGGTGGAAATCTGTATAGTTTTTCATCATTTGGATAGGATGAATTGCTAATGTTTAACGTCATGTATGTAGGAAAAATGATGGCTCTTACTCTGATATGGATTCCCATATGATGCTAGCATATGCAAAGTATTTATTTAGAAGTATCACATTGGGGGTGGTGTGATATGCTCCATATCCATGGTGGCCAATTATTATCCTACATTATGATAATCTTTATGTATGAAATATGGAACATCCCACTTGGGTTCATGTTTCAGAGGAATATTTCTCGATATCATCGAGGTTCTGGTCGACAGCTCCAATTCTCCTCCGGGGAATGAATGAAGGAAAACCTTTTTATTAAATTCCCATGCTATCTAACTCTGATTGAACTCTAGGTTGGGTAGTGTGCACAATCGATTCTTATCCGGTCTTTTTTACTTCGTCCACCCACCTTTCTAATTGTTAATTATCTGAGAGTTGTTCGTAAATTTATATTTAGAGTGAAGGTAACAAGACTTATATTAGTACTACTATCTAGGTTCCATAATCCAATGAATCTGAAATTTCTTGTGTGCCAGTAAGCATGGTGGTAGGGTTTGATCATAATGTATGGAGGAGCATATCCGGATAACACATCTTATCCTTCTCCACCCTCTTCAGAAAGATATTAGATTGAGTTTTACTAAATGCTTCAATCATTCCATTTTCCACAAAATAATAGTGAGAAGAGTGATTAGACTCGATATTATATTCTTGGTACACTCTCTTCAATTTTATATAACTGAAGAAGTGTGGTTTTCCATTAATATTGTAGGAGGAACCCCAAACCTGATGATGATATGGGAATTCAAAGAGAAAATGATATTAGTTTTCCAAAATTCATCAAGGGGTGTTGCCTCCAACCTTTTTGAAAAGAATTATGTATTACATAGGATGTACTTAAACTACATAGTTATGACTTGGAGATAAGTCCCTTCAATATCCATTCAGAAAAGGAAAACTATTGTGAATATTTAGTGATATGTAGGAACTATGGCGGCTAATGGATGAGTTTTCATGGATATAGAATGCAATACATTTCATGTTTAATTTCATGAAGTCTTATATTATGGTTACCCAATAATATCCCTACCTCAAGATTTGTGGGGATAGCATGATTCTAGAAACATGAGTTCCCCAAGATCATGCATGGACTTCATCCAAGATGGAAAAAATATATTCTACTTTATTGAATTATATAAGGATTCTATCAAAGCCCTATTTGTTGAGGGTATTATTCTAATTTAGACCACCCGAAATTGTGTAATTTTCTACATGTCACCCTATATTTTTCCTTTCAGCATGATCTTCTAGGAGAATACTTATTTGTATATAGCTAATTATGGGGTATATCAATAAAAAGTTGTTCATTTTCTAATCAAGATCTGGGGAAACTCTAACATGATTGATATCACCCATATGAAATATGACGATTGATGAGACCATTCATTGATGTGTGATATAGAAATTTTCTTTCTCTTGATCAGGGTCATCCAGGATGTAGGTTGCATTATCCCACGAATCCATGTGAGCATTATGATATTGAGGAACATGGTTCAATGTGGGATAAAAATGGAATTCTTCCGTTAGACCCATGATGTAGATCGTTGAAGGGGATAAATATTCCATTCTAATGGAATGTTCAATGTTGATCAAATTAATCACCAATTATACACCCCATTTGATATCCAGGCTAGCTTTGTTAGAATATAGTGAAAGATCAAATCAAGTGATTATGTCATGATATTCTCCTCATTGATTGTGTGACCATTGAATAGTGATATAATGTAGGGTAAATTTTTTACAGAGAAACATAAAATTACTAGAGTATACTAATTTATCATCAAGTCTTCCTTCATTGTACATAATGTTATATAAAAGGTGATATCCAAGTGCATCTCTACTGTTCAGGGGAGTGTCATGGGAATAATAGACCACTTCATCTTGATGCTCGGTTACCATCGATGTATTTTCAGTTCCAGGATATGATACGAGAATATAATCTATGGATTTTCCATTCAATGAATTTTGTGATGTGAACTGAATGTCATATTTCTAGAGAATGACCAACTGAAAAACCAATTCCATAGTCAACATAAGATGACTAACGATGAACTTGAGAAGATCAATATAAGATACCAGGTGGACTTAATGGTTCATAGTGTAATGCCACATCTTTATGACCACAAATATGAGTTCATTGTAGTTATTCATGACATTGTAATATCTATTTTGAGTGCCTAAAATAATCTAAAATAGGTATTAGAGTCTATTATAGCTTCCTACATCAATTTTTTATTTGAGGAGGGCTCCCAGTGAGCGCTCTAGGGAATCCACATATATATTATGAGTGTCCTCCCTTCCGCTGGAGTTATCAAAACTAGTGGGTAATATATGTACATCATAATACATTAAGCAGATTTTTAACATTCTTCATTCAATTGATGAGAGATTATATTCATCATTATAATTGAAAAAGGGAGAGCTATGATGGCTATGTTGGATATGAATCATAGAATATAGGGGAAGTTCCCATGGAGTCCCTTAAGTTCTTAACATTTTTTGTGGGTTACAATTCTAAAATAAAATTACACTTCACTGGATCAACCTAAATGTTGTAGTGAAATATAATAATTATAATTAACATTCATAATGTTTCCATGAAGTCACATTTCAATGAAATAATAACTTAATTATGTTGAAATAGCTTCTTGAAGGTTTTCTAGAGGTCATTGATGTGATCACATTACTTTTAATATATAAAACCCAGTTTGTTGACATGACAATCAATTATAATTTATAGGAATGTCTTAAAGAAGTGTTGCATGGACCACTGATAACTGGTGACATCATTATTATATCCAATGTAGAAAAACAGATTGAATTATATCCCTTTAGGAACTTTTAAGGGAGTGAATTATTCTTCTTTGTGGGATATTTGGATCTAATTGTACCCCAAGTACCAATCCATGAAGGAATGATCTTGGAAGCCTATAGTCGCATCAATTATGATTTCTGTGATATAAATGGGAAATAAAAATTTAGTTAATGCTAATTTTGGTCTAGGAACTTAATGAAGTCCCTATTATACTGGTTGTTTTTTTGATGAGGATGATGTTTTCCATCACACTTTGATATTGTAATTCTTGTAAAAAGCATTCTTTGATCATATTTTTATCTTTGGTGTCTACATTGGATGAATGAGAGGGTTGAATCCCTTATACTTCCTGAATGAATCCTTGAAGATGATTTTGTAATCCAGTATGTTGTGTAGCCATATCGATATTTGGTCATAGAATTTTTTTATAGCTCTAGGAGAACAAATACTGGTTCAACTTTATAGATTCAATGTATATATATTATTATTTGAGTGCATGGAGTCACTGATCATTGTAAGGAATATGTCATCTTTGGTTCCCAGATTTATTTTATCGAGATCATCTATGGTGGAGGAGACACCTTCCATGAATGATAGAGGTTAATTCTTGAGTTAATCCATATCCTCTTCAAAATTAGATTATGTGGAGATATTTTCTAGTGAAGATTATTATTTGGGGGATTCTTTATAACTATTTCGGTGAGGAAGCCCAGAGAAGATACATCATCATCCCTATCTATCATATTCATCACAAAGAGATATTGGAGCTGGTTTCTATTTTCAATGACACTGATGACTAGAGGGACTTGGACCTCTAGGACCAAATCTTTTAATTTGACCTGACATTTGGTGTGAGCAAAATTGCAATTGAGCATACTCCATGGATTCACTAGAGTGGTCCCATAATCCAATGAGTTTTGTTGTTTCAATATCATCATCAACTATTAGTTCCTTAAATCCCTAATTTTAGAAATATTCATCAGCATATATGTCTCCATAAGCCTTCGAGGGGGTGTTGTCAATATACTGTATGATTAATTTTACATATAATGATAACAATAAATTTAGCAGATTGAGATGATGAATAGTTTATCTTACAATAATGGGGATATGTTTTATGTAGTTTTTCATCATGATATAAAGAAGTTAATATGGGTCATTGGGCTAGGATATAGAATCATGTAATCCCAACTTATTTCATTTGAAATTGAATTCAGTCTTATATTGTTCTAGAATGCAGGCATGGTAGGATACCTACACTAGCAATGGTGGTCCACTTTGGTGAGGTTCACAAGAATATACTGGTTTATGTTATATGAGGTACATAAACCATGTAGGTTAACAGATTACAGTGAGGAATCATAGTATGCCTTTTATTGTCTATCATGTCGGACCATAATGAGCTTATATCAAGTATCCATGCCTTGTTTTGTGTCGGGAAATTCTTAATGAAATTATTAATCTCACATTATCTAAGATCAATTTGAGAAAAAAATAATAACTAGGGAGCCATTCATAGTGAATGGGAAATACATGATATGACATGGGTATTTTCACTATGTGGTGACTAGAAAAAGATAAATGATCAGGGTGTCCCCACATATCTCTTTGGAAATAATAATCAAGCCATATGTATTTTTTGAAAAAAAATATAGTTTAATTCAATAAGACAAGGACATGAGTTGTAAAAATTAACATATTGTGGCAATGGCATCTTCTATGCAATTTAACATCATGCGGGGAAGATGTGATCCACATAATTTAACATCATATGGTATGTACACTAAATGTGATGCATAACAACTTGTGGTAAGGGCCATGGTCTATATCCTACTTGTAGAGTGCATCTTCTAAATGGGGTAAGGAAGCTCTTAATCACATTTCAGGAGTTTTGGTATCCCTATACTCTATCACGTCAGAAGAAACCTATTAATCCCACAAATCGATGAAGAAAGAACATATTTATATAGTGTTTCTAAAATTAATAAGATAGGGGAATTAGTTTTCATTGCCTATCAGCACTTCTTCATTTGGCATCCTCATTATTGGGATTTAAATTTAATAGTCTTCCATAGATAGGTAAATAAACATAGATACATGATCTTTTTTGAAGGAATATGTTTCATTCAATCATGAAATCATTGATTTTAATTTATATCTAAGAGGCAGGTAGTTCTTTCTCTGATTCATAATTGTTTCACCCAATTTATAGTAATCAGATGATTGGATAAGGGATTCATGGTTTGATGGTTCCAAATAACCATGTCCATTTTAACTTGATGCCATTCATTATTTGAAATGAATTTTTCAATTGTATGGCTGAGATTTCTATAGTAGGGGCATAAATGATATACAAAAGAACATGTTTGGTGTGGAAGGAATATACATTTCATTTTTTGTACTCAATAAATCTGTAACCAAGTTACTTCTTATACATGTTATATTGGCCACCATTGGTGTGGAAGCATGGATGAGTCTAGATTTTCAGTAACATTGTCCCAATCATTATTGGTCGGGGAATATATTCTTAAGCATTGTGTGTAATAGATATCATAGATGTTTCCACTGATAAAATGATACCGAATCTATTGATGGTTTTGTGGAGATATTTGAGGGTAGATGGTTTCCAAAATATCCCTGATGAGATGGTTAAAAATATGGGAATTCCCCCAAACCTATGGGATTGGGTGAGGTGGAACAATGTCTATAATTAACTTGATGTGGCGAAGATGAATATGAATGTTTCACCAGCCCCGTGGGTTGGGGAACTTTACAACAAGGTGGTATTTCATTGAAATATACTGGTATATTACCCAAGGTAGTTATCTCAGAATTATTCACATAATTATCTCTGAGAGATCCCTATTCACTTATTGGTGATGCTCTCTATTCATCTGTAGAAATTGACATGTATTCCTCAAGGGGTGGTTGGATGAGGTATAGAAAAAGCCCATTCCCCTTTCGGTAGTAGGGTTAGTGTATGATAGTGGGAGTTTTTATGTACATATAAGTGACTTAATACATTACTACCATTGTCCACAGTTACCATTTATATTATCCTCTAAATACCAAAATGGATTGTAACTATTTTTTCGGTTCATGGTCAGTACTGCGGAGACATTCTTCTATTTTTCTTGTGGTAGAGGATATTCCAAACATATGTGATTGAGATTCATATATGAAGGTATGATTATACAGTTCGAATGTATTCTAATCCAAATACGATGAGTATTATTCAGATGTGGTTGATAATATACTAAATAAGACATAATAAGGTTGCTTCCCCTCCTAAATATATTATCATGTGGTTGAGTTTGGTTCCAATGATATAGTATGAGAGGTGGGATACCTTGATACCAATTTAGGGGTTGGTTCCCCTGATGAACATGACACCATGGTAAAAAATGGAAAATATACCACTAGAACTTTGGGATTGGGTGCTCCCTAGGATTCCAAAGTCACTATGGCTAGTTTTGAGGAAGTTAGAGGCTCATGGAAATCAATAATCGTAAATTTATTCTGAGAACTATTAGGATACACTAGTGGACATTAGATAGATTAGTGGTACATGGGATATAAAACTATTCTAGTGATCCAACTGTTAGATACCCCTAGTGGGATCTCTTATTGGGTTCCCCAACATGGGAAATTAGTATAGGATCAAATTCTTCTGTAGATCCTTGTAGAATAAATCCCATATGTCTGTGGTGATGTCCTGAATGAATGGTAGGCCTACATTGATACACATGAGTCATTTGTTGGTCATGTTTTCTATCATCATCCACCACCTCGAGTTAGGGAGAGTTTTTATTACTACATTTGATTGATATTCACTAAAAACTGTAGAATGTGGATACATGGTGCATTTCCTTTCCTATAGCCTATCATGGGAAGGAAGTCCATTGGGAACTCAACCTATGAAGGATTTCATGAGCATATTATAGTGTAATTATGGATATATTGATTTGTAATTCCCAACCCAACACCTCAACCAATTGATAATGGAAGTAGTGTGTTGGTTACAACATACATTGAGGCATCATGGCCAAAAACGATTCCCCAGTGATCTATGAACCTGTAGGCATATTAGATGATTCCACTTAAATTTAATGTAATATTTAATTAATATGGAAGAAAACAAAACACCATATCGGATCATAATCATTTATAAGACTATGTTTTTAATAAATATGTTTCACAGTTAAAGGATAAAGAGGGAGAACCTTCATTTTTAAATGTTATCAATGTCGTTAAATGAAACATGATTGTTTACCTGTTTTTTGGGCAATGAGAACAACATAAAATTTCCTAATCAGAAATTAAAAGTTTATAATTTTGACCCATGAATGGTAATGAACTTTTAGTGGTTGCACATTAGGTTCACCAGTTTCTCGTTGTCTATTTTTTGAAGGCATGGATTTGATTAAACAGACTGATTGATTATGGGAGATTTTTGTTGTGCACAATAAATAAAATTGGATCATTACTATCCCTATCACCAGAAACTCAAAATGATTCCCTTATTCAAAACTGGTTACATTCCTACATTTAAAATGTAGATGGTCAAATATATTTTTAGGCCTGCTGACTCTGGGGGACTTGCACTAGTCGAGAGGATGGGAGGTCATGCTCATCACACCCTTTTAATGGGAATTTTTTCCTACAATTGGACCCTCTTATTGTTTTAATACATGTTCATAAAACCCATATGAATACCTAATATCGATATGGTTACCCCTATTTCAAAAGAATTGTTAAGAACATGTATCGATAGGATCAATTAATTGAACATCATCAGTTCTCAACTGGTCACTTATTTATTTTAGATACACTGGGAAAAAATAATTTTCAATAACTCTAGAGTTAATTTCCATCTAGGTAGGAATTGGGTTCATGGATACAGGATATAATGTCTATGTGGAATCTTCTAGATCTTGTTCAATCAATAATAAAACACTACATTGTTTATTTTTTCATAGTTTATGTTTGTGTGACTAGACACATCCATGTTTTTTAACATAATATTGTAAAGACATGAGTATAGGGGTGAATACTAGATGAGTAATACTATATATTCTATTTTAAATAGGAATTAGATTTTAGGTAGTTATTATGGTGGGTTTTTGCATCATGATTGATAAGACAATGGAGACCCCAGGTGGGACTTATGCATATTAGACTACCATGGATTTTTGCATTTAGAAGGTACCCCATTGAGTGGATATGGGATTTAATTAGACATATATCATAATAGAGGACCTCCCATATCGGTGGCATACTGCACATACTCTTGATAGAATCATTACTGATTTATAATCCCGTAAGAGCCATTCATGGTGTGAGAAACAAGAGATAATAATTGATTATACAAATTACAAGGTAATATATTTATATGATGATAGCACATAGATGTTTACCATTTATTGGAATGATTACCTATCTCATGGGCACATGGTAAAGACCTCGAGCCTTAAGAATGAATCTAACGTATCTCAGTTATAGAGGAAATAATAGTTCATGTATTTCACTCGATTTCAAAGTTCATTGGGGGATGAGGTACGATAATTATCCCATGATAATGATTGGGTTATGATGGTTGAAATGACAATGATATTAGTTTTACATGGATTTGGATATTTATTTGAGCGTGGACCATATGCAGGCATCATATGTGTCCTGGTTATTGTAGGAATCAGAGTTCTCACAGTTCATTGTCTCTAGAAAAATTAAATAGAGGTGGTAACAATAATGCTTTTCTCTTATAGAATGAGAACAATAGGGTTATGTGAGTACATAAACATAGATCATTAAGGACACATACCATTTAAATGGGTAATGTGATTGACGTTTCCTTTTCATGGCCTACATGGAATGAGTCTAAGATGTTCTTACCAATGAGGTAGACATGTCTTGGAATATTTTCTTGACATGTTTTAGATTCTTTCAAGGATTTTACTACTTTTCTACCTAATATGGTTGGGAATAACATTGAGAATATAGACACATCTATGGGTTTCTTCCATTCGAGGTTGACATGTTCTAGGTAATCCATCTAACGTATCTCAATTTTCTAATGGACATATCTTGATTATTTTTATGATATGTTGGAGAAACAATATAACATCAATGAGATATACAATGGTTTATACCTAATCAATTGATATTAATGGGATGCCTTAGCAAATGTGAAGAATGGCTGCCCATAATTCATCACCACAACAAAACACATATGTATTGGGTACTGTGAATGGTCAAATTATATACGACTAATTGTTATTAGTTGATCAACCTGAATTGTCTCTAGACTGTCACATGACCACATGGACATGTCTATTTAAAATCGTATGTTCATGATGACATGCCAAAGGCCTCATCACATGATGAAGTTTCATTTTTTAGGACATATTTGCAGGACAACATCGGGAAACATCATAGTGATTCTAATGTCCGATATGAATTATAGTAGTATTTTCACGTGATATAAAAGACAAGTAAAAGTGTTATCGGCTGAGAAAGTTGTATTGTCCTTAGGCTTCAAGTCCCATGAGAACTATCATGATTGTGTTTCCTTTAACAATTATTATAGCAGGGGTCTCATAGATAGTTTTAGGGTATTTCATTTTTTTTCATGGAAAAAGATCATGTCTAATGAGATCATTCTCTATGTATATATAGACTATTAATTTAATAGTTATAGGATTGAATGTTTTTTGAAAGGGTCCTACGATGAGTTATCAATTGGGTTGCGATCAGGTTCATGATAACAAATATCCATATGAGGTAGTTTTATGAAACTCCATTATTTAGGCAATTTACATGACATTAATGTGGTCTTGTGAGGGATGTTGTGTTCATATGTGTGGATTTTGTGTCAAAGGCTTTGCAGGAATGGGTAATGGTAGACACAACATGGTGTAGAGGATGGCTTAACATTCCAAACAATACAATGTGATTCTATGTAGTTGTTCTATCATGATACCTAGGGTGTTTCTCTTTAAGACATAATATAATGGAGGTTATCGCCTTGTATTCTACTATGAACTGCAACGTGATATGATCATCACACGAGTGCATGATCTCTAAGGGATCATACAAAGAATTCTATGGATGAATAGTTGGGACTCAAGCTAGGTCTATTATACACACATGGGATTCTATTCATTGACTATCAGCACAACATTAGGCATAGAGTTCATATCCTTTGTACATTATCCACTTAATCAAAGACATGCAATATTTTTCTCACTGAATCTATTTCTTTTGAGTCCATGATTGGGATTCGTGAAACTAAGCGTTTTCCCATGTCTATTGATATTTGGGTTTCCTAGACACGTACATGCGATACTGCTTGACTGAGTTCCAATATATTCATTTGGATAAGGTAATACACACCGCTAGGAATAAAATTATTGATTGAGATGAACATAGGAAAAAGTGAATGATAATTTCTACATACCCCAATCCATTGTTCATTTTATTCCAATGTCATTTAGCAAAGTTATATCATTTTTTTGAAAGGACATCACACATACCAAATATTATATGTAAAAATGAAGGATTCGTGATTATGGATTCCACCAATGCCACCTTTTGTTGACATCATCATTTTATTCATCCCTTTACTAGTTCTTTACCGAAGGCGGTGACTACATGTTACTATCCACCAATATTCAATATAAAAAATTACATAATGAACTGGACCTGAGTTTACACCTAAAACCTAGTAAACTAAATTCCATGATATATTTAGAAGGTTAATAACTTTATTCATTGTCTTCAGAATGGGTTATGACTATTGAAATGGATGGCTCCTTTTTTGTTACATAAGATTTTATTGTAAATATAAACATATCAGATAATAATGAAGTCATGTTGACTTCACAACAATAACCCCATCTATTCCAAGAATCGTATATTGAAAGAAAGACACATTTCCTCTCATAATGATTTGGAATTCAGGAACTATATATTTTACACCAAACATACTTGTTGCTAACTACATGGGTGACTCTGAATAAAATTCATTATTTTAATATCATCCTCACCTCTTCTTGGGTTGTCTGGTTAATCATGATAAACAAAAATTTTTACACAATAATGTCTGATTACCCTGCTAGTTATGGACAACCATTAAAAAATCACATGCCTCTATATTTATCAGCAGCACAAGACACCAGTTCCAACTATCTCAAGAAGTATTAAAACACATTTTTATAATTAGAATGTCATAGATACTGACATTCATCACACATATCTCGTCACATGGTTTTCATTCTTGGTTGATGAGCTTTTTTTTAGATATAACCCGCATAGGTCCTACCACCCAGTTTTTTATATCAGCCTCTAAAGTAAGTCACCTTCAATATTACAAGGTCATGAAAACCAAAGTCCATTATTTTGTCCCAAAGTCAACCAAGAGTTATAATCCATACCCTATATTAGATGTACTAGAACATTAGGTAATGAATTCTCCAATGATGAATGTAAACATTCATGACTGTCTATTAAGCCTTCCAATGGTTTCTCAATAAAAATGGAATTTTCATCCCAAAAAAATGACCCATAGGTATTAACCATGAATATACCTTCAAATGGAATATGTACACTTGTGTTACCTTGATTTTTCATGATAAATTTTATCACAATTTACTATAGTAACATTATAATACCAAAAATTCTTATAGATAACCTGAAAAAGTATTCACTAATGTTCAAAGCTCAAAAAACACCATCTATGAACTTATTGATAAACCTGCTAAAATGGTTTCACTCTTAGAAAAAAAACATTCAAGCCAAGGATACATTGTTTGGATAAAAATGAGGTACATAGGTTGTACATGTATGACTCCATATTTCACATAGTTTCCAATATAATTAACTCAGAATATCTATTCAATACATGCATGTGATTATTTACTATATAAATTAATGTTTGATAATAACCTAACAAGGTACACTACATAACCCCTACCTAAAAGGGATCCATATTCATCAACAAAATCATCAAAAGAAATATAAGTTTCATTATTGATATAACCCAGGTTCACCACATCATTGTCTCACAAGATCTACTATCAGAGATAGACACATATATGGTTTCACTGGTATATATTTCCATTAATAATGAATATGGGTAATCATTATACATGTTTTGAAACCAATGAAAATCAGTAATACATATTCAATAATATCAAACAAATCTAGTAGATGTGTCATGAAAACCCTACATGTCGAGTATGATGCATGAAACACCACTTGAGGTTATGACCAAAAGTCAAGTCCATTTAAAATAAAAAACCAAAAAACTGTGTCAGGTCACGTAAGGTAAAATCATAAATTTCTAGTAGAAAAATTAAGAACATCATTTCAATGGAATAGTAAAATGGTCCTTACACAATAAAGATGTTAGTGGCACAACCGATTGAGATTAATTGCCATATCTGACACATTCCTTTATCACCCATTCACAGAACACCCATAATAAGAAAAATAAGATAGTTTTGATAAAATTTGATATCATCTCATACTAAGTCCCCAGGTTCATGCCCGGGTGCCACCTATCCTCAAGTGCACCTCCATATACTCTAGAAGCAAATGAAAATTATTAATGTTCTATAATAGAATAATTGAATGAATATAAAGTCAACTAGAGTAAAAAACCATACATTAAAACAATAATCATTTTTTTATGTTTAACAAATAAAATACCATCACTAAATTATGGATTATGAATAAAAAAACCCACACTTCACTTCCTTATCAGAATGAAACAAATCTCCCATTATGATGACCATCAATAAAAATTATGGACTAAATAAAGTAGAAGAGGAGAATCACCAAACTCAGTTAGTTTCCTCAACTCAGTCTCTAGACTTTTAGTGAGTTATCTTGCAAGATGACCAAACCAAGGCCTAAAACCAACCAATATCTATAATATGTGAGGGATACCCATAAACCAATATTTCATGGCCTCTAGACTATAGTGATAGTACAACACATTTTCAATCCTCCAATATTGTTCAATCCCAATGTAGTATATTCAAGTTAGTTGTATGTGATAGCCTCATAATAATGTAATATTATATAAATAAATATAGAACAAATCATATTAATTGTAATTCAAAAGAAATTAAAAACACTTTTAATGTGGTTTTACTCTTCCCAAGGAAGGATAAAGCCTGCCAGTACATAAATCATCTACATTATATAAACATATTCATTATAGATAATAGGTTTAAGAAATGGTTATCCTGAAATACAAGGAACGTGTCACCATTTATCTAAAAGGAATTGAGTAAACATGTTAAAATCATTGGAAGGGATATAAGGCTGATTGGTGGACATGTTAATTGGTATCCTCAAGGAATCCAGTTCCAGCATTTTCCAAAATGCCGACTGGTGAACATGTTAATCGAAATCCCAAGGCATCGAGTTCCAGTTCGGTCTACAAGGATATCATACGCCAATAATAAATTCAAATGTTTGGCCTAAACGGAATTATTCCCATGATTTTTTAAAGGTTTTTTTATCATTGTCATAAGATATACACACTACCTCTCTATGGCGTAGTAATAAAAATATGCTCCACCTATATAAGACATATCCATTTACATAAATTATTACATGGTTTTAAGAATAATTTACCATAAAATAAAACAATGTATAATGAAGTCGAATGTCATCGAATTATTATGTACATAATAAAACATCTTGAATCCAAAATAAAACAATATTTTATTTAATCTCACTTATTTTGATCATAACATATATTGAACTCTTACATATAAATAGGATAAAATTGGTAATAATTGAAAAAATATGATGATATAAAAATACCAATACAAAAATAAGCATTGGAATAGACATAGCACATGGGATAAAAGAAATAACGTGATAAAAAATTGTATGGAACATGTATAAAAAAAGAATTAAAACATTAATTACATATTAACATATAATAATAAAATCATATTAATATGTAAAAAATATATAACCCAACATAAAGACAAGTCAAGGCTAGCTACCATGACATGGGGGGACAAAGTCCCATAATAGAATCAGGTTGACTCTCTTTCCCAACATGCCATCTCATGAGTCTAAAAATTTCCCAATGAATTTGAGTTCTAACTTGGTTCACCCATCAAAACATTTACATGAATATGTGTTCCACATGAGTAATAATATATAGGGAATCAAACATAATCATAGTTGTTACCCATGGAATGAATTGGGAATCAAAATCATGTCCCAAGGAATAACATAAGAGATTGTCATTATAATATCCATAAAAAAACATTTAAAATCATAAATGGACATTAATAAATGAAAATAGGAATATATCACAATTATTGAATTCAGACTAAATTGGATACGTGTAAAATTACTTTTAATGAATCATTATAAATAAAACATTTTAGCATGGTTTGATGAAAATATTAAAGGCTCTTTAAAACAAACAAGTTATAATAGTTTTTATAAAACTAGGAATTAACATAGACAGATTTTCATGATTAAATTATTGATATTAGATAAAAATTTTGGCTTAAATTATAATATATAAATCACTTGAAAATGTGTAAAAATTGGGATTTTCTCTTGAATTGGGTTTACTTATCAAGAATAATATAAAAGGGAACCTATAAAAAATGTATTTACCCACATAATAATGATGATATGATATAGATACATGAGTTTGAAAATATAAAAATATTATAAAAGAATTGATGAACCATAATGAATAATTATATTAGGTTAATGATAGATAAAGAGTAAACTGAAGGAAAAATGTGGTTTTGAAATGAATGCCTTATATTATGTCTTATATTGTTCTGCACCTGTTTTGGATAATTAAATTTAGTCCCTTAATTAATTAATTATGAACATTATATATGTTTATTTTTTATTATAATTTTATTATGTTCATTAATGGCCTTTTTTATTATTTATTATATTTAATATTATCATTTAGGAGTGTTTTATTCCTTTGTTTTAATGTTTGATCAATATTATACATGTAAATAAAATCAGGTAAAATAACTATATTTTCCCAAAACTGAAATTATATATTGTTAATTAACATTTAGAAATTAAATTATCTAATAAGTATTTTTTATATTGTATGTTGAGTAATAGTTAGATAATTAGTTATTTTTAATCCATTAGGTTAATTACGACAATTTTCGATCACAATTTAGTCGAAGTGTTTTATCATTTATTGTTTTGAATATATCGTATTTTGGGAACATAAATAGATTTATATAATAAATTTTAGAATATTTTTAAAAAATTTATAATATCTATTATACCATCCTAGAATGATGTAATTGAAACTAAAAACTCGTAGTTCTTTAATGCGATAAATTAATATATTGTGGAAGATATTTTCATTTTTAGAAAAATAATGAAAGGTTAATGAAATGATGATGGATTATCCTTTAAAATAATATAATTATTTTATCTATGAGTTACTAGATTTTAACTTGTATATAAGGATGTAAGAGGGAATAAGAAGAAAAATAAACCTAAATAAAAATTAAAGGGAAAGAAAAATGATATTATCTCATTGAATATCCTCCTTTAAAACCATCGAATGGAATTTGTTTTAGGTATTTTGTTGAGAACAAATTCCCATGGAAATGATGAAGGGTATTGGGAAGATATTTTTTTATAATTTTGAAAAGGATCACATTTTGATAGGTTTGTGGAGAAGAGGTGATAAGGAGTATTTATATGGGTATATATGGGGTTTTTTCCATTTTTTTCCATTGGTTATTTATTTTTCTAATGAAATGCAATATTATGGACTATTTTTAATAACTACACTAATTAGTTTATGTGAGTTCAAAACAATGGTCACTAAAATCATCAATGACTAATGCATGAATCAATAATTCAATTTTTTATCCTAAACTCTTAATTTTTGTAATTCTCGTTACAAATTTTTTTTGAGAATTCTAAATAATTCATCCGAACCTTTTATAAGATGTGAAGAATTAAAAAATTGACACCGTTTTATTAAAATAATTTTTTTTATATGAGGAATTTTAATTTTAATTGAAATTAAAATTTAATTTTGAAAATAAAAATTCTAAAAATTTATCTGATTTTATAAGACATTGAAAAATTCATCAAGGATTGAAATTTTTTTATTATAATAAGAAGAAAACCAAATATTAATTTATGAATAATTTTAATGAAAATAAATTCTATTTTACATTATTATATTAATATTTAAAGTGAAAATAAATATTTGTTTCTAAAAATGATTACACATGAACATTAACTTATAGCTAGTTTATTAACATACACTATAATATGATTATATCATCATTTCATTAATAAAATAATACAATTTTGTTAATATCTTCAATTTTGAGGTTATTATTCTATTGGATGGTATATTTATTAAATGGGTCATGTTTCTATTCAAATGTCAAATGGAAATATAATCAGTAAACATTCCTTGACTTCTAAAAATACCTCTTATTTAATTCTTTATTTATTTATATAGTATTTAGTTTGTTCTCCAAGTGATTTTATAAGGTCTATACTATATGAAATAATTATAACAGGAAAATTTCCATTTAAAAAATATGGTTCATTATATTCTTCCCCCTTCCAAAATTTTACCATAGAAATTTCAGTTTACATTCAATGTATAAAAAATGTGAGGGTACATATCCTTCATTGATTCCTAAAATTCCCAAGTTTTCTTTCTGTACATATGTTTCCTCCATATAATATTTTCTTGTTGAGTACCCTTGTTGTGTACAACATTATCTCTAAAATCCATGATATTCAGTGGCTAATCCTCCTATGAGAGGTTATTTATCAACTATACCACCTCTTAATATAGTATATGTGACGGATCGGGTTTTTACTTTTCAATATGAATAAATTGAATACATCGGTTACATGATACATGGTAGGTATAACTGCTAGTTTGAATTCCATATCTCCGACATGATAAAGGATCTCAAAGAGGACAACATACCTAGGACTCAACATTCATCTATTAAAAAATCTAATGATCCTCTATGTTTATCATTCGATGTTGAAAAGGATGATTCATGGGAATATTGTATTTCAATGTACCAATGAAGTTCTATGTTGTGGAAAAGTAGGTTTCAGGGTGTCTTTTTTTTGGTGGTGCTATCGGAAAATGGTGTGGTTTGTTGTGGCATCAAAAGATGATGTATTGATCAGGGGTTTATAGTTTCCGACTGTTAGGAACGAGTTTCTTCAAACATTAGTTGTCCATGAATATGTCAAAGAGTGAATCTAGTGTGTAGTCATAAACCCTCATGGTTGTAAGGGATCTTGTTCTAGTGTATGTATTTAGATTAAGAAATAGAGAAAGTTTATTCTTTCTGTATATCAATCCCATTAAAAAATTTCACATTGGATGGAGGGATCATGAAGTCCATATATCTCATTGAGTTATTAGGTTGTGTGGGAATCTCTAAAGTTATCTCAAGTAAAGATTTTTGTGTCTGTATATTTTAATCATTGAAGATTTTTGGTCTTTATAGTAGATATCCCACCATGGGTCTTGATAAAATTCCATGAATGTAAACTAATATAATACTTTTTATTATGGTGGCGAGTCCAATATGGCCTCCTTATGTGCATCATAGAATTTCATCCCCAGTTTTTTTAGAGGTTGGTAGTCACATTCAGAGCTATCTAACCCCAAGCTAATCTCTTGAGTAAATGTTGAGGTTATAATATGCCCAATGGTGTCGAGTATTATGGTTGTGGTGACCTTGTTGACTTCATTGTTTCTTTCTGGTATAACACATGAGTACATTTTGGAATGTATATGGTGTTATGTCTTGGAATGCAAGATTGAGTGCGGTGAGAGTGTCCTTTGGTTGACCAATCAAGGGGAGGTTTCATGACTTTTTGGGGCAGCCGTCACATTATGGGGATTCTATTCAGGGTCTCTACTGTTTATTTTTCATGTCCATTCTCTTTGTCAATAGTGTTATTGATTCTCTCTCATGTATTTTGTTGGGAACCACATTGATCTAAGGGGGTGTACCCATTTGGATTTCTATGAAATCTTTTGATGGATTTACGGGGTTGGAAAGGGTTATTATGTTGAGAATTTTCACTCCCATGTTTTTAATTTAACCTCAATCTTATCACACCTTGGGTCTCATTTGATTTTTTTCATAGGAACTGGATTGAAGGATTTCAGGATTCAGAACAATATTTTCAAAATTATGGTTTGGGATGGTTCTAATTTTATTTTTTTGGAAATTTATAAGTTTTTGGCTTGGTTGTGTGCCCCTCATGGTGAGTGAAAGTCGTTCGGTCAGCCCAGGTACTCATGCTTCCATTTCTGGAATGGGAAAAATCCATTGAATGACCTGCATACGATCAATCCTGCCATTGAGGTAACTGCGTGGTAGCCCTGCATTAAAAAATATTAATGTGATAGAATTGGAGTAATTTTTTTAATAAAATTGGATGGATAGTTTAACAAAAATATAAAATTGGTGAAATGAAATAAATATTTATGAATGTTCTAATTGTAATAATATTAATTTTATTAAATGATGTTATTATTGTTGTTGTTAATTATATAAAAAATAAAAATATTGATAAAATTTTTTATATTAATAATTATAATAATATTGATATTATTATTAATATTATTAAACCTATTATTGTTATTATAATTTTTAATATTGTAATAATTATTAGTGGTTTATCTCATTTTATACCCCTTCTTTACACCTTCTTTATGACTCTCTATCCCCCATCCTTTCACCAGGCTCACCCATGATGTGCATCCTCTCTGCACACCACCACCATCCAATGACCTACCTATGGGGAGCTCACCCTCTCGTCAACCCACTCACCTTCAGACGCCCCCTTATCACGTCCTAATCCATCGTACAACCCTCACCTGAACCCCATCTTATCTGGATTACACACCACCCTATAGAAACCTTTCTTATCACATTGGTCCTCTGAGGTCCCTCTCCACGCCCCCTATCCCTCCACCCCAGGTGTGATATATCTCCGAGTATGGGTTTTCACTCCCTTTTAAAGGTGTGTGGTTTCCTGTTATTGGGGGATTGATTTTGGGGGTTATGTTTTGATCGGTTGGGTTTAATATGGATGTTTATGATTTATTCTAGGTTTCTTGAGGTGTTTCTAGGCTAAGGTTGTGTTGTGGATGGATTTCTCAGTACTTCTTCGTAAAATTATTCACCTGGGGTTGGTGATTCCATTCTTAACCATTTCTTCAACAATTTAATTATCATCGTATGTATCTTATGAATGTTCTATAATATATGTTTGAAGTGAAAGAGTTGTTTTTGGAATATTTTGATGTGTTTTTAGTATAAAAATTATTTTTCGATATGAAATTGAGTATATTTGTTGTATAAAGTTTGTTGTTCCTTTTAAAGAACTATCTTAGAGTTTGTATTAATTTTTGTTTAAATTCTTTAAATTGTGTGAATCAAATTTTGGAAAATTTATTATGTGGGTTTGTTTTGAAATATGAAATTATAGGTATATTTTGGTGGAATGATTAATTGGTTTCACATGAAATAATTTAATAAATAGTTTAAATGATTTATTAAAATAGTAAGATGAGGGAATGTACTTTTTGGATGAGTTTAATTTTCATTTAATTATTAAATTTGAATGTTTATATGAAATGGGTCATTTTTTGATGTAACACCATATTACACCAATTATTGGTGTTTTATATATTTAGTAAAAGGATCATATAATTGTGTAAGTGTTGTGTAAAATGTTTTAGAAAGAAATTATTAAGAAATTGGTGTGAAAATTGATTTTCTACGTTGAATTGGGTATATTTATTGGTGTAATACCATGTTGTGTTAGTTAATAATGTTTTATAAATTTTTAGAATGGTATATTAAATTGTGAAAGGGGTATAGAACTTGTTTTTAATCGTTTATGGTGTTTTTTTTGTTATTTTGAACTTTTTTTATGAATTAGAAATTGATTAAATAGTAGTAAATATTCCTTAATTTTTTTTATATGTGGAATTAAAAAGGGGATTCACCCATGTTTATGGTTGATGTTTATTGTGTTCTTATTTTAGTGTTTCCAACAGAAAATTTATGAAATGATTATGTAATGGAAAATGTATTTTGAAATGTTCTTTGTTATGTGTTTTATTTTAAGGATGTGATTTGCATATGAAAGTGGTGAATTTCATGTGGGAAATTCCTTGTTTGGGTTTTGAAATTCATATGTGATATATTATGTGAATATGAATAATGGTCGAAAAAATTGAAATCACGAGTAACATAGTGGAAAAACATGGGTTCACATTCTAGATAATTCAGAAGTGGATTATATTAGATTCCCTAATAATATTGACACTACAACACTAACTGAATACATTGATTTGGATTGGAGACCACTATAGTAATAGGTATTTACCCTACTAGTGGCTTGACCACGAGAACATGGTTGCCTTGGTTTTTATATCACATTTTCACCATGATATGGGGTTACTAGAATCCCACATGAGCTAGTTGACAATAAGAATTTACCCATGATTCTCTTTTTGATATAAAGGTGTTCCAACTATTACAAACTGGAGGACCTCGTGTGTGTGGATGTGTGTGTGTGTGAAAAATTTTTGAAATAATTTTTTTATTAAAATGTTTTTATTAGTTTCCTTGTAACATATTTCTTCTCTTTAAAATTTTTACTCACAGGTTATTTCCTAGAAATGTTTTAGAGGCATCAATTCAACGGATATTGTTATATTATCTAAATAATGTTTTGGCATAAAATATATTTATCTGGTTGGAATCCTTCTGGAAATTATCTTACAACCTATATACACCTTTGGGTGTATATAGACATTATTGTAGTTTTTGATTTAGGGTAAAGAAATATGTTTAGTGTTAGATGGTTGGGTTTCTAGTTGCTCTTATGGTGGATCATGGTGTTGTTGAATTAAATAGGTTCTCTTAATGTTTCACGGAGGATTGAGGTGATTTCATGGTTTTCCCTTTCTCATGTTGTCCCTTTATGGGTTGTTTTAGTTTTTAAACTGAAAATATAATTATTACCCAATGAATATTGGTTGAATTTTTATATTATAATTTTTAGTGTTTGTTTGTGTTTTTGGTGTGGTAAATTAACGTTAATAATTCCATCTAGTTTACTTGTTACCAGGGTACTTATGCAAGACCGTGGGGATCGGAAATTCCCTTCATGCCTTGTTGCAGATCAGCTAGGTGACTGTTTTGTGGTCGACCCCAGTTTGTTCTCTACATGTCCTCTGGTCTTGGAAAAACCTTTTATCCCCATTAATATTAAATTATTTTTTCCATTGTTAACCCATAGGTACATACTACACCATTGGGTTTATTGGATGGGAAACATCATCAATTCTTAATTTGGGGCCCTCAATAATTCAATCTAATGAATTAACTAACCTAGATACAAATGGAATTGTTTAAAACCTCATAAAATAACATAATCCATAGAATTCCCTACTATAAAACCCTACTCACTTTAGGTTTAGGAGTCCTTTATTCATTTCCCCATACAGAGGTTAGTTGAATAAACTTATCATTGTTAGAACCAAGAATCAGACACCACTAATAATATGCACAAACAAAAGGCTTATTTTCAACTGTCTATAAATCACATGATGGATATTTCAATTAAGAACCCATCTACTAATTATGTATTGGATGATATTCTTTTTGTAGTGTGAGGATTACTATTAAAAATAGATATATTCATGAATACCTATGGCCAAGATCAACACATAAAATTATACTAAAATATACACACAGAATGGATGAAATAAATCAATGATGAAGATGTCCCCCAAGGTGATGTTCTTATCTCAAATACCACAACAATTTATTTTTACTTATCAATATATATATAATGGATAAATAGTTAGGTAAATATTATCCTTAGTATTAATAATAGTAATTTAGGATCTACCATAGGATTTTGATGTTAATTTAGTCCATTTAACATTGTTGGGGGTTTTGTTTTTAAATTATTATTAAATATTGTGTTTTTAATAAATTTGATGATGTTATATAATATTTATATATGAATTTGGATGTAATTTTTATCTTACACAAAATTTGGATAAATGTGACAATTTTTTTAATATTAGAGATCATAGATATTTTTACAATTCAAATAGAATATTTATATTACATATCATAAAGTTAGTAAATTATTGAATATTTGATTTTAAAAATATTTATCCTATGAAATAATCTTCATATTGGATGAGTGTGATTCTATTTCAATACCCTTGTTTTTGATGGATTTCATTTCTTTTATTCCACAAATTCTAGACCTATGTAAGATGTTATATCTAGACATAAATTAATATTTTATAATTATTGGATGTATAAGATTATTTTTCAAATATATAGGTTATGGTTTGATATGTATGGTTTTTATCAAAAATCAACTAAATGGATTCCATGTACGAAACCATAAATTATGGAGATATTATTTTATGTAAATAAATAATATTATTCACGAATAAATATATATCAATTAGGGTTTCTGAGCCTATGTAAAAAACCTCATATTCAATGGAAATACATTAAATATGGAAAATATATTTTAGAAGGTATTTATATATTCATTATTAGTGTCATATTTTTTTTTTACGGAAGTAGCCTAATAGAAATATGATTTATATTGAATTTTATCATAGGGATATTTGTTGTATAAAGAAACCAATAAAACTAATTAAACATTTAATATATTAATGAAAATTTATTGTATAATAATTTTTTTGAAGGGATAATATTATATAAGGAATAGTTATGTTACAAATGGAATTTTGATTTATTAAATAATTGAAGATTTTTTTTTGTGGAAAATCATACATATGGTCTTCATAGTGGTGATACATAACAGTATATCGTGGATTTCCAAAACATTACAAATTATAAAAAAATGAGATCATTCCCATTTTATGTAAAAATGAAAAATTGATATACAAATTAGAAAATTGAATAAATTATGGAATCCAAAACTATGACATATGGAGAACAATTATAATAGTCCTCACATTATTTAATTATTCTCCAATGAAGATTAGAGATGATTCTTTGTCAGATTCTCTGCATATCTTAACATAGAGTGAGTCGTCGTAACGAAAGTTAGTCAATGTGGGTTTGGTTATTTTGATATATTTTTTATCCTCATGTATATTTGTAAAAAAACTATAATAGTATGTCTTTTAATATTTTATAAATCATCAAATTAAATCAGATTTAGATGGATTTATTCTGTGACTAACATTCATCTTACTTTAATAATGAGGTTCCTAAATTATTATAGGTCTATACATGTGTTTTATGAGTAAATTAAAAATGGATTGGAAGGCTTAGCAATATTATCCATAGATTGGAACCATCTAGCTTTATATTTTTTCAAAAATAAAAATCATGAAGTAGTATAATGAAAGAAATAGTGTTTTTGATCTAGTATCGAATGCTTTCTCAGTAATGGTGAGTGAATAAATTCGGGTTAAATCTATATTTGATGTTACCGGACGATTTTAGATCCATAATTGAGGATGTGGGTTCATAAAAAATTGTGTGTTACATCCCATGTAACTATGGGTGAAGTTGATCCTAAAATATGGGGAGTTAATGCACCATGATGATGTGGATATATTTTTCCATTTATATTATTTTTAGTAGAGGTTCATATATGGCATATCATAGGTTGTTGGTGAATATTCTCACAATGGGAATGGAGTTGTTATGAACTTCTGAATACACTACCAGGATAATAAGGGGGTTTATACAATAGATTGTGTGTGTTGATAATCATAGATTAAGAGAAATTGGGGGATAATATTGATCGTTGGTAGCTAGGAGGATCACAAAAAAATTAATTAATTAAATATTAGTTTAACCCTTAGATATGGTATCTAGTTTCACCTATAAGTTGGGGCTAATGGACCCGAAATTGGAATATGGGTGTTGTTGTGATTTGTGTTCATTAGGATGATAATCTAATAGAACGTAAAAAATATTAATGATATTGGTTCTTATCTTAAGAGTTATGGACATACTCAAGGGGTTTCATGGGGACTCAAAATAGTTAAATTGTATTCACTAAATGGAATGTGGTGTATAATTTAATGGATAGATGAGACCACATTTATTATATCACAGTATTGATGAATCATTCATCTCAAGAACTATTTGAGGTATATAATGTCTCATTTATCCAATTTGAGCATGTGTGGAGTGAGTCTTTGGAATTGATATTATAAATTTATATATGTGTATAAAATATGAATAGTACTTTTGGGACAATTTAATTAGTTGAAAAGAGTTCATAGTAACACCCTTTTGGACCCTATAGACAATATGATAAACATATAATGTATAAAAAATGTTTTATATAAGAACCATTTTAATAAAATTATATATCATATGAGTTCCTATGATGAACAAGATTTATTTTATAGGTTTTAGATGGTAAATGTGGTTCCTCAATTCCATTCTAGTAGTTATTTTAGTTATTTTATACTTGTAAATGTGTGTTCAGGCTAGAGAAAATCAGTTCAGTTAGGCATGTATGAATTGAAATAGAAAATTATTATATGAATTAATATATTTTAATTTTTTTATATTGTCTTACTTTGATTTAAATTAAATTTATAATTGTTGATATTGATTTTTTGTACTTATTTATCATTAGAGGGTATATCGTCAACAATATCACTTTATAGACCCTCATAGCTACTATGGATCCTTTGGAATATTTTGAGGAACACATATGGAAAACTAGTGACCCAGTAAATAAATTTTCAATTAGTCATATTCTATATAAGTTACAGTGTTTTATTATAATAATGTTCATCTAATGTGGTATAACAGTGTAGAATTAATATCATGTTACATAAAAATGTTACCAAGGAATTGTGGTTACAATGTAGCGTCACTAATAGTTATTAAATATATATTATTAAAAGTTTTTTAATATTTCAAATTTTGTAGATTTGATAGTTATTATAGTTATGCAACATATGAATGATGTTGGGTTTTTTTTCGGGCCGCCACCTATAGGGTCTAACATCGATTCTTATACAAAAATGTTAGTCATTATAAGGTGTACATGGATACAATATGCCTTTTTATGAAATGATATTTTTTTAATATATTATCTATTTAAATAATTTACATGATAGGAAACATATATCACTCAAGAATCATTTTAGGCATGTAGGGATCACATGAAATGTGTGTGCTTATTTGTATTGTTATATTATTTCTAAAAGGAAGTAAAAATTTCACTAGTATAAAGTTTCAGCAACAATATAAACAATAAAACCCCACATATTTAATATATATATAATACATATTAATAGAATAACATTTATTTATCTTTTAAAAAACACTAATGAGATACATAAAGTATTTGGTTCATTTGAAACAATAATACATAAAGTATTAGTTTTTAAGTGAACCAAATCATCGTCCCAAAATATCTTCCCATATTGAACTCCTCATAGGAATACTCTACATAATACCATTATTCATAACTGTGGGAATTTAAATCTAATAGTGGGTGACTTCAGAAACCCAGTATGTGTAAAAAATGGAGATATTAATGATCACATAAATATAACATGTGCATAAGGGTCTAAGAACATGAGCAAAGAATTTGAAAACCATATCTTTTATACTATATTTCATTATCATTTTTCATGGAAGAAATAATTATAGGTCATTAGACTATAATCAATGAAGAATCACTGAACATGATTCATAAGAACCTAACATTGAATTGAGATATATATTTTTGTCATACCAATATTTATATAAAACAAGCCACTAAAATAACAGAAAAGTAAAACGTTTTATAAAAAAATTCATAACATCCATAAACCATTTATGTAATGAATTATAATTATATCATTGTATCACATATCTAGTAAATCTGATGTATATAAATTAATCTCATCATTGAATGAAAATTATTTTTAATGATCCCATAGAACATTTCCATTGAAAAAATAGTCATTTAACATCCAAATAACATATTTAAAATATAAATATTTATAAAATAATAGAGAATCCATTTTCATGAAAATAACATCTGAAAATTAAAAATTATGATTTAAATCATTGTGTGGTCATGAAGGTATGAAATTCCTTTCATGTCGTACACATTTAAAAAATTAAATCATTTTTTTTGAAAAAAATAAAAAGTAACTCATTTTGGTACGAAACTTTAATATTATTTTATAAAATATTTATAAAAAGTAATATATTGGAGAAAATTTCATCAAAAAAGGAAATTTGAGTCTTAAAATAAATTCTAAAAATGGTTTTAGAAAACATAGAAATAGAAGAAAAAGTAAATTTGAATAAACGAGAAATAATGTCAAATTTATTAAAAAATCACCTGGCCTCCTTAGTTCATAAATATATTGAAATGGAAGGAAAAAATATTTTTTTAAAAATTAAATATAATATAAGATAACTCACTATATTATTCATATATTTAATATAATATTAAATTATTTGAATGATAATCATAAATAATCAAGATAAAAAATTATATTGTAAAATAAAACTATTATCAATTTGAAAAAATATGAATCATAATATCGATATAATAAATAAAAAAATATGGATATTTATATTCCATATTTATTATTAGAATTAACATAAAATACATCAATGGTTAGTAAATACACCACCGAAATAAAACATGAAATGAATATATTACATGTCTCATTATATTAAATGTTAGATGAAAATCCTTTAAAGACCTGGTAATCTCATGGAATTTTTTTTAATACATGGGATTTTACGGTTATACGAAAATTTATGGCTCTTGATTCTAAGGCCCATTGTTCCCGGAATCAATTTTTGATGTTTTGTGCGGGTACGTTCAATAAACGTACGATCGGGATTTTATAACATTTGAACCAGTCCTTGGAATTAAAATCTAAGGGCACCGTTGAACTTGCTGCGCCGATATTCTCTTAAGGAGACTTTCACTTCGATGGCATTTAGTAGAGAATAGAAATTAATTATTTTGGTTTTCTTGAAAAAATAATTAAATAAAGTGTAGCTACATTTTATTTTATTTGAGCCTCCATTTCTTGTGTGGTGGTTAAAACCTCCTCATGGAGGTTGGAGGTGGGGCCACTGCACCTTAACCTCTCATGAAATGTTATGGTGGTGGGGTCAACCCGAACTAAACCTCCCATGAGTGGATTAATTTGGTGGGGACCACACGGGTATAAACCCCCATATTTATGGCAGCAGAGTATAACCTCTCAAATCTCCCTCAGTAATGAGGGAGAGCCTCTTGACCTCCCCTTGATTTTAATTTTTCCAATCCTCCACAATTAAGGGGGAGCCTACTCCATTTTGAATTGTGTCCAACTCAACCATTTATACATGCTAGCACACATTAATTAATTAGGAGGAGCCTTTTGAATTTAATTCCCCTTTTATAATTTGTTCCAACGAAATAATATATTAAATAATCCATTATTTGAAATATTGAATTCCCTTGGGTGATTGAAGGGAAAGAAATTAACAAGGAACCTCATCCTCTAACAAAGATCTCTCCCAATAAAGAATGAAGAACTTTGGTGGTGATACATCTTCGACTTCATCCCCATGAACTACAGAAGTGGAACCGCTTCCACAACCATCGTGAGAATTAGGGACTGGAAAAGTGTAGTGGACATGTCGATTGACAACTCCCTCTTCTCCCCGCGACTCCATCAATGAACAATGAATGGCGAATAAAAGGTAGGGGTTTTCTAATATTTAAGAAGGATCATTTCCCATGTTCTACCTTTCTCTCAAATCTATGAACAAGGTTTTTTTTCTTCATACATGATGAACCAATTAATACCACAATAAATGTGGAGGGTACGGGCCAAACCAACATGGCATGACCCCTCTGCTGAACTTGTTTATGTTAATCATTCGGTGACGAAGCGACTACGAGGCGATAAAGGAGGCAACAAAAAAAGTTTCTCTTACCATGACCTCTGCGAAGCATTCCACCCTCGTGGTGCACCGGTGCACTGGCCGAACCCTGTCGGCGCGGGCCGCGCTGAACCGGTCAGCCCGGCCGCCGACTCTCATGCCCGCGTCCTTCCGCAAGCCTGCCCGCGGCCTGCCCGGTGCCCCGGTGGCCTGCCCATGCACCACATAGCCTCCTGGCACCCTGCCGGCACCCTGCTGACCTCCGGGGACAAGTTGCTGAGCCACGCCCCTTGCGGCACTGGCCGAACAGTCCCCTGCCTCTGGGCCGAGCCGCCTAATCTGTGACCCTTGGGCTGAACCGCACCCGCAGTCCGCTGGGTCAGGCCCAGTGGACCGGGCTGAACCTAGCAGGACGACCCACCCAACGGGCCGGGTCAGACCCAGCAGGTCGGACCGGGTTGAAAATTACTAGGTTGGCTCAGTCTGGGTTAGGCCGAGTTAGTCCGACCGGGTCGGACCTGGTCCAGTCCCATTACCAACCCTTTACTTTCGCTGGCCATATCTTTTGTATGAGATGTCTGTTTGAAGAATCGTCGACGATGCTGGAATTCTTGGAATGTTACATTCCCTTTGAGTATACCCCATTGGAGTTCGGGGTAATATTGAGATATGGTCAGGTTGAATCATACACGAATCTAACCGGGCCCCTAGGACTAAAAAACTTATAACTCACGGACCGTGCATCTGATTGACGCACCATCTATTATGTTGAGACCCCTATGAAGAGGTAGAAATCATAGATAGTTCTATGTGGGACTTCGTTATAGTTAGAGTATCAACATGTAGCTCGTGGAGAGGCCCCTCCCAAAGACCAGCGAGTAGAGTATGCAGACCTAGTACCTGGGTGAGACCTGATGACTTCTTGACCGATTCGACTCAGAGTGGATCGACTAGCCCAGTTGAGAGTACCTGGTAGATGGTGGCAGACCCATGGCAGTAGAGCGCCTGGTAGTTTGCGGGAGACCCACGGTACTTGACAGGATGAGTAACTCTTCAGTCTATTAGGGGGGGGGGGATCCTGGTAGTTGGCGGTATACCCACAGTGGGGGTCACCTCTGTGTGAGAGTATCAGACCCATGGTACTCGATAGAAGAAGTATCTCATCAGTCCAAGGATAATGGGAAGCTCCTCGTAGTTGGTGGAAGGCCCACAATACTTGAAAGAGGAGGAGTTCTCTAGCAGCCGTGGTTTTGATAATGTGAATAAAAATCCTGGTTGAGTTAAGTCCGTAACATTTTTTACCTAATGATTGAGATGGATTACTTGATAACATATTATATGTATGGTCATATTCCTACATGAGGGTATCTTTTGATTTCATAATTTGTTGTTTTACTTGATGGATTTTGTGAGACCTTGAGGGTATCGAGGTCTTTACTAAGTATTGTTATACTCACCCTTACACAGGCTATGCCCACACCACATTGTGTTGGTTGTAGATGACAGATGGTGCAGACTTAGCATCAGAGTAGTAGGACTGGATGTTACCCATAGGTGGACCTAACGACGAGTTGGTACAAGGAGGAGACTGATTGACTTAGGGTGTTGAGGAGGCCATATGTACCTTCCCATCAGGTAGGACTTCCCGGAGGACTACATAGTAGCTGCATTACTTTTCTTCTATTGTACTTGTTTTTCAGTTGTACTTGTACATTCATGTTGGGCTTGTATTTCCGACCCCTTCAACTTTTTAGCACTCCTTTGTATACAATTTTTCTTAATATTCTACTTCCACCTCGTACTATATTGTGTGTGTTTACACATTATAAAGGAAATTCCTTCACTGGTTAGGGATTTATGCCTTTGGTACTTGTCTCCAGCCCTTGTCCTATGGAAGGCAAGCTTGGGGTAGTCCCGTCATGCGTCCTGAGGATGGGTCTTCAAAAATTTGTATCATTGGAGTCAGTTCTACCCCAGAACATATTACTTTGTTCTTCCTTTTCTATGAAGCAATAATGTTAAGGGTACTGAGTGTGGTTTTAAGTTCATGGAGTCCAGTGTTGGTGCGGCAGCTGACGTATACATACATCAAGACCCTGACTTCTGATTTCCGACTCAGTGCACGAAAACACTAAGTGCATGTGTGTTTTAAAAGGTTTTCTTTAAGTTAGATCAACCAGATCATCTCATCAGGTATAATCTTTTACTATGTCACAGCTGTTTCTTTTTAGATGCCGCCCTGTGGATGAAAAATTACATCCCCAAGAGTTATAGGAACAGATAGCCCACATAGTGATGAGGCCTCAGTGTTGGGCCCTCTTCTAGTAGAGATATAGTAGTGGTACCAGCAGTACCACTTCCCATTGGGCCACTGAGGCTACCAGCCCCAGCCGCAGACGATGCACGCCTCTTGAGCGCGTTGCATGATTTCTAGCACCAGAGGCCACCCAGGTTTAGGGGAGATATAGACCCAAAGGTGGCTGAGGATTTGTTGGAGGTTGTGGTGAGAGTCTTGAGACTGGTAGGGACATTATCCGATTTCATGGTGATCCTTGCCACGAGTCTCCTTCAGGCAGTAGCAGGCAGATTGTGGATTCTATTGCTTCTGGTGCCTTACAAGATGACGCTACTCTGGATGGACTTTGAGAGCCTGTTTCAGGAGGATTTATTCCCAACCACCCTACGTGTGTTGCAGATACAGGAGGTCCACCTCGACTGTAGGGAGTAGGTGGACAGGGGAGAGCCCAGCTCCAGGTAGCAGATGGTTATGATCATGGTGCTCCAGAGATGATTTAATTTATATCTGTGTCTAATCCACCTTTACTACAGTTCTTATAGACATAGTTTCGAGTCACACTTTCATTTCCACACCCCTCATTCGGAGCTCAGAGATTCCGATAGATTCGTTGGCTTGATCTTTACAGCTAGAGACTCGTACGGGAGAAGATTCGATGATTACGCACTGGTTCCGGTAGTGTGATATTACTCTAGGAGGAGAGAGCTTTGGCTGGGATCTCCTCATTGTGGTGTCGAAGCCTTACAACATAATCTTGAATAGGTACTGGTTATCTACAGTCCATGCTCTGATCGACTGTATTAGGCACAAACTGTGGTGTGTCCGCACGGATGGGACCGAGTTTACCTTCATCGGTGAAAAGGGAGCCTTTGCAGTGCAATACATACTTACTCAGAGAAAAGAACAACCATTCACTCATCAGTTGGCCTGCCGTACCCTCGGATAAGTGATGTGGAGAGTCCGAGCTATCTTGTAGTGGTCGACCAGTACGCGGATGTTTTCCCTGATGATTTTCGAGGACTACCTCCTAGAAGACAGGTGGACTTCATCATTGAACTGTACCCTGGGACGACACTGATATCTACACTAGCATATCGGATGGCTCCCACTGAGCTTCGTGAGCTACGGGAACAGTTGTAGGACTTTCAGGGGAAGGGATTCATCTGGCCCAGTGTTTCTCCCTGGGCAACACCAATTCTGTTCGCAAAGAAGGCGGATGGAATCTTGAGGCATTGTGTCAACTACCGTCGCCTGAACCAGGTGACCGTGAAGAACAGTACCCACTTCTGAGGACTGAAAACCTCTTAGATCATATAAAGGGAGCATGGTGGGTCTCAAATAAATACCTTAGATCAGGCTATCACCAGCTCAAAATTCAAGAAGAAGATGTGCATAAGACGGCCTTCAAGTGTCGGTACGACCACTAAGAGTTCTTGGTTATTCCCGCCAGTTTAACCAACATGATATTAGTGTTTATTGGACTAATGAACTGGATCTTATAGCCATACCTTGATTGCTTAGATATAGTCTTCATCGACGACATTCTGATCTACTCAATTACTGAGGATGAGCAACCCTACCATTTGCGGGTAGTACTGGACCCACTCTGAGAGCACCAGATTTATGGTAGGCTCTTGAAGTTCCAGTTATTGATCCAAGAGGTTCACATTCTGTGACATTTAATCTTAGAGGCTAGAGTTGTAGTAGATCTAGTGAAGATTGAGGCAGTGCTTTCTTGCGAGCCTCCCAGGAGAGTGACAGAGGTACAGAGTTTCTTGGGATTAGATAGGTACTACAGTATGTTCATGCCAAATTTCTCCAGAGTTGCAGCACCACTATTAGCGTTGAAAAATAAGGGGAAACACTTCATGTGTTCGGAGAGATTCCATCAGTGCTTTCGTGAGCTGAGACAGAGGCTGAATAGTGCCCCTATCTTGAGGATTCCATAGGAAGGTGAAGGGTAAGTAGTCTACTGTGACGCATCAAGGACTGGACTTTGGTGTGTCCTGATGCAGGAGCAGGCAGTGATCGCGTATGGTTCTCGGCAGCTGAGACTACATAAATAGAACTACACTACCCATGACCTGGAGTTAGCAGCAGTGGCCTTCGCCTTGATGATATGGCGACACTATCTTATGGTAGATAATTTTAACATGTACTATGATCACAAGAGTCTCATGTATATCTTCTCTCAGATGGACATGATCCTGAGACACCGACATTGGATTGAGATCCTCTAGGACTATGATTTTGATATATTATATACTCCTGTGAAGGGGAACGTTGTTGCAGATGCACTCAGTAGGAGATCTAGTATATGGCTGCTAGGAGAGGTGACAGAGCAGCTGGCTACTTTATAGATATACTTTGTTAATAGATATATATCATTCTTCCTTCATTCTCTTATAGTCACTCCCCCACTTCTATATTGAGTAAGGGAGGCGCATAGTGGAGACACTGATGGTGAGATACGACGTGCTCAGATATCCACATGGCTGGTACCTGATGGATTTTCTGAAGGTGGGGAGCATTTAATCCTCTTCAGAGGACGTACCTTTGTACTAGTAGAAATTTAAAAGGATGTTTTAAGAGAGTTCCACACATCCTCTCTAGTAGTACATCCAGGAGTGGTGAAGATGTACCAGGACCTTCAGTGATAGTACTGGTGGCAAGGTATGAAGAATGCGGTTGCAGAGTTTGTCTCTCGATGCCTCACTTTTAAGCATGTTAATGTGGAGCACTAGGAAACAGCAAGCTTTGTACAACCATTAGAGGTCCCAAAGTGGAAATTCGATGGGATATCCATGGAACTTGTGATGGTTCCTCCACGTACATCCAAGGGACATGACTCTATTTGGGTGATTGTTGAATAACTCACCAAGTCTGTGCACATTCTACTGATCAGAGATCAGGGTTCATTAGATAGCTTGGGATGCCTATATGTGTAGGAGATTGTGAAGATACATGGTGTACCTTCATATTTTGTGTCTAATTATAACACACGCTTTCCTTCCTGCATATGGAAGGGTTTGTAGGAAGCATTCGGGATGCAGCTTCATCTGAGCACCACCTTCCATCCTTAGATGGATGGCCAGACTGAGGGGACCATTCAGAGCCTCGAGGACATGTTGTGTGCTTGTGTCTTCGACTTTGGTCACAGATGGGAGGATCACTTAACTTTGGTGGAGTTTTCCTAAAACAACAGCTATCACTCCACTATAGGGATCGCCCCTTTTAAGGCATTGTACGGGCAACCATGAAGATCACCCTTATGCTGGAAAGACCCAGGAGAGTCAGAACTGGTGGTACAAGAGATGGTACGGGCTACCACAGAGAAGGTTCACATCATCCAGATGATGATGAAGACTACCTAGTGCATGCATAATTCATTTGATGACAGGAGACGGAGGCCTCTAGAGTTCGAGGATGGTGACCATGTCTTTCTACGGGTCTCAACTCAATGAGGCCTATGGATATTTGGTTGATGGAGTGAGTTATCTCCTAGATTCATTGGACTTTTTCGGGTCCTCAAAATTGTAGGCGAGGTGGCTTACCACTTAGCTCTTCCACCTCAGCTGCACCAGGTGCACGACATCTTCCACATATCCCAACTGAGGAAATATGTGAATGACCCTTCTCATATCATCAACCATGGAGAGATGGACGTTGATGATGGGGAGAATTTTACAGAGGTTCCAGTGGATATTGAGTATCGATAGGAGTGGTTTCGACATGGAAGGTCAATAACTCTTCTGCACATTCATTGGTAGCACGAGAACCTCCAAGAGAGAGAATGGGAGGGGGAGGATCTGTTGCATGCTCATTACCCGCATTTGTTACCTTAGTTTTAGTTATAGCTTATAGGGACGTAAATCCCTGAGCTGGGGAGAATGTAAAGACCCGGAAATCTGGTTGATTTTTTATTAAATGGAATTTTTACGAGTCTGGGATAATTTACAGTGCTTGATTCCGAGTCCTGGTGTGCTCAGAATCAATTTATGATGTTTTTTGTGGGTACATTTAATAAATGTATGAACATGATTTTATAACATTTGAACCGATTCTTGGAATTAAATTATGAGGGCACCGTTGAACTCACAGCGCCGGTATTCGTTTAAGAATAATTCCACTTCAATGGCAACGAGTTGACAATAAATGTAATTTTTTTGGGTTTTCATGAAAAAATAATAAAATAAAGTGTAGCTACAGTTTATTTTTTTGGAGTCTCCATTTGGTGTGTGGTGGTTAAAACCACCTCATGGGGGTTTGAGGTGGGGCTACTACACCTTAACCTCTTATGAAATGTTATAATGGTGGATCCCACCCGAACTAAACCACCCATGAGTAGATTAATGTGGTGGGGACCACATGGGGATAAACCCCCTATTGATGGGATGAGAGTATAACCTCTCAAATATCTATAATTAAAGAGGGAGAACCTCTTACCCTCCCCTAGAATTTAATTTTTACAATCCTCTACAATTAAGGGGGATCCTACTCCATTTTGAATTGGTGCGAACTCCCTAATTAATATGTTCTTACAGAAGTTAATTAATAAGGAGGATCCGTTTTAATTTAATTCCCCTTTTTTAATTTTTTTCCAATGAAATAATTGATTATGTAATCTATTATTTGGCAGAGAGATTTCAATTGGGTGATTGAAGGGAAATATCTCAATGAGGAACCTCATCCTCCAATGAAGAACTCTCCCAACAAAGAACAAAGAATGCCGACGGTGATCCTTCTTCGACTTCTTCCCTATGACCTACCGACGTGGAACCTCTTCCACAACCGTCGTCCGAGTTCGAGAGAGGAAGAGTGTGGCTGCCGTGATGAAGGACAACTCTGTATTCTTCCCACAACTCCATCAATGAACAACGAACGACAAATCAATGGTAGGTGTTTACCTATATTTATGTATGATCTTTACTCACATACTTCCTTTCTCTCAAAAGGAAGAACGAGGTTTATTGGTCATTATAATTGATGAAAAAATTGATACCATCCAAAACACGGATGGTGTGGGAAAAACAGACATGGCCCAACCCTCCGTCGAACATGTTTATGTTGAACATTCGGTGATGAAGCGACCATGAGGTGACAAATGTGGCAACGACAAAGGCCGCGGTATCCTCAGATTCCGCGAATCACACTGCCCCCACGGCGCACCGGTGCCCCTGGAAGAACACTTCCAACCCATGCCAGCATGATCCGCGCTGAACCGGCCAGCCCAGCCGCCTCCCGGCCAACCCAGCCGCCTCCCGGCTATTGGACCGTGTCCTTTTTCTAGCCTGCACGTAGCTAGCTCAGTGCCCCGCGCAGCCTGCCTGACACCCCACCAGCCTGCCCGGTGCCCTACCGACATCCCGGGCCGAGCCACCGAGACACGCCCCTCGCGGCACTAGCCGATCCGGACCCAACCTCCGGCCCGAGCTGCCTACACGATGACCTCTGGGCCAAACCGCCCCTGCAGTCCACTAGGTCATTCCCAGAGGACTGGGCCAAACCTAGCGGGCTAAACCACCCAAAGGGAAGGGTAAGACCCAGCGGGTCTGACCGGGTCAACCTAGCCTAGGATGGGGCAAGTTGGTCTGACCCGGTGAGACAGGTCCCAGGCCCATTACTAACACATTAATTTCTTTGGCGATATATTTGGAACCTAAAATCCATTTGAAAAACCATCCACGATGCTGGTATTCTTGGAACATGACAGTCCATTTGAGTATACCCCACCGGTGTTCAGGGTAATGTAGAGATACAGTCATGGGGGATTGTACACTAATCCAACCAGGCCCTCGTGACAAAAAAGCTTATAACTCACAGACCGAACGTCTGATTGATGCATCATCTGTTGTGTTGAGACCCCTATAACGGGGAAAACCTTAGAGAAACTTCTACGTGGGACTTTAGGACAGTTGGAGTATCGAATTGTAGGTTTTGAAGTGGAATCTCCTGGAGAGTAGCAGGTGGAGTATGGAGACCTAGTAGATGGATAAGACCTGATGACTACTTAACCGATTCGACTTTGAGTGATTCGACTAGGCCATTGGGGAGTTCCTGGTAGTCGGCGGTAGACCCACTACAGAGGAGCACCAGGTAGTTGGTGGCAGACCCACGATACTTCATAGGAGAAGTACCTCTGCAGGAGATTATGGGGAGTGCCAAGTAGTTGGCGGCTGACCCACAATTGGGAGCACCTCTGTGTGAGCGCGGCTGACCCAAAATACTCGATAGGAGGAGTACCTCAATAGTCCATGGTTAGTGGGAAGTGACTTGTAGTTGGAGGCATGACCACTGTACTTGACAGAGGAGGAGTTCTCCAGTAGCTATGGTTTTAACAATGTGACTAAAAATCCTGTTTGAGATGAGTCAGTAACTTTTGTGTTTACTTCATGATTGATATAGATTATTTGATGACTTAGTTATATGTATTGGAATAGACCAAAGTGAGGTTATTTGTTGATTTCATACTTTGTGGTTTATCCTTAATGAATTTTGTCAGAACTTGAGGGTCTTGGGGTCCCTACTATATGTTGTTATACTCACCCCTTCGCGGGCTATGCCTGCACCTCATTTTATTGGTTAAAGAAGAAATACATCACTGACTAAGGATCAGATTAGCATGACTGTACTTACCTGGAGGTGGACCTCTCGACGAGTTGGTACTCAGAGAAGGCTGAAAGATGTAGATTGCCGATGAGGCCATCTATACCTACCCTTTAGGTGGGAAATCCCGGAGGATGACTTAGCAGTAGATTTACTTTTCGTTAGTTGTACTTTTTTTTCAGTTGTACTTGTACTTTTCTGTTGGACTTGTATTTCCCGCCCCTTCTACTTTTCAGCACTCCTTTTTATACAGTTTTTCTTAGTATTCTACTTCTAGCTCGTACTCTATTGTGTGTGCTTACACTAGATAAATAAAATTACTTCAAAACATATGGATTTACGACTTTGGTGATAGTCTTCATCCCTTGGCCTATTGAAGGTAGGCTTGGGGTAGTCACGACATGGGTCTCGATGACGGTTCGTGACAAATCCCTTACATAATGTTTTCAAATTTTTGTACACTTTTGAAACTCAGGAATAATAAAAACAACTTTTTTACAAAATTATTGAAAAATATTATATATATATATAATACCATTTATGATTTTTATATAACCTTTTATCATTAGTCTGTTATCAATAAATAGTTAAAATCAATATTTTGAATAATAAGTTCTTTATTTTCCTTTTATATTTTGATTCTGTATTTTTAGTAAATGATGTGGGATTATGGAATAATAATACATAAAATATTATTGATGATATAATTATAATATATATTAAATATATAAAATTTTGAGTTATTCATAAAATAAAGTGATTAAGAAAAGAATTACACTTTTCATGGAGCCGGTAGTCCATTCTTACACATGAACACTGTTTTCATTTCCTTGATGTATTTAATGAATGAATGATAAATATTTTCAAAACATTATAGGAACATTTTTATATCATATATATTACATAAATTTATCTTTATTACCATTCAAGATAAAATTAAATGAAAAACATATCACATCTCTTCGTTGAGGCGAAAGTCCACATATAAACATAATTGATGTTATAATCTTATAATGAATCATAAAGAATGAAAGTTAATTTTATAGTATAAAGCTATAATTATAATTGAGTATTATATATAATATACAATTTTCAATTTTTTCATTACAACTTCATGTGAGATATGATTATATAGAACTAATTAAATAGTTTTTTAGGATGTAGTCCACTTTAAAAATTATCAAAATTTTCTTTTCCCATTTTATATAAGGTGATATGTATATATGGTATTATGTTAACATAATAAAATTTCATTATATATATATATGATATTAGTGTATATATTTCACCATTATTAATGAATATTTAATTGATATGTAAAACGAAAAAATAGAAAACACTCATTTAAGAAAGATATCTTTATTTAGAAATCATCTTTAGGATTAAAGAAAAATCCTTATCTAGAGGGTTTAATGATAATGCAAAGGCCTATAGAAAATGGATATCTAATTAAGTATAGGATTTTTGATGTGGTTTTATATTGGGAGTGTAAATAAAAGAGGATTAGGAAAGTTCTTTTATATGAGGTTGGGAGTATGAACATTGAATATTTGAAAAGGAAACGTTAGACCCACGCTTTAGAGACCACACAACGATCCAAATTGGATAATTATAGAAACTCATTCAATATTATGTTGAAATATGTCTATACTGTTTGAATTGTAACTATTTTTATTCTATATTAACCCCAAACATTTCAATTCATACACTGACTTCCATGTTTTAACTATAACAATCATAAGTAATATTTGTTAATATTACTATAAATTGTGACTAAAAAGTATGTTTACCTTATTATATGATATTAATTATATTGATCTAAAATATAAACTACATTATTTGTAATTTAATACAAAAATGGTGTAGAATTTATTTTAAATTAAAACCATATACGCGATAAATAAACAGTTTTCCAAATAAAAATTTTCGAATGTATTTGTTGTTTTCATATCAATATTAAAAACAAATATGATTCTAATAACCTATATTAACTTATTAAAAATATAATTGAAATAAATATAAATTTAATTTGACATTTTAATAATATTTGACTTTCATGAATTCATTAAATAAAAATATATTATTGAATAAATATCAGTAATTTTTAATATTCATAAAATATTTATTTTTTATGGAAAAAATCAAAAATTAACAGTAACATAATTATTAAATTTCTTTTTAAAAAATAATTTCATATATTTTAAATAATCAGTGTGTATGAAATTAAATTTTTCATTTTTTTCACCCAAATAAAAGAATATTATATTTTGTAGAAAAATGTATTTTAAACATCTATAAAGACTCTACCAAAAATCAATTATTTTTTCTTAAATATATATTCCTTATATAATTAATTGATATCTGAATTTAAAAATGTCATGATAAATATTCACACCATCATGTATTATTTATCAGTTATAATGTTTATTTTTAAATAATTATTTTAATATTATATTGTGGCTCTTTAAAATGCGATGTTTCATGTTACTCAATCTATTTAGTAAATTAAATTTATTCTAAAAAAGCACATTCATAAATTTTTGGGGTGTTATATAAATTAATTTATTAATATTATCATTATATAATTGTACTTATATAACCTAGGATGGGTAGTTGTTTTGTAAATTAAAAGGATTTTCATTTTCTATGGTGTTAGAAACAACCGATATAGTGTTGTCCTAATTAGATTCCTTACATAATACTCCTCATCCTTCCCAGGTGTGTGAAAATTGGTGTGATAGATATGTAGATCCTACGCCGATGTGTTTTTTAATGTTAACTAACCCAATAATGGTGATGAATTAGATGTAATGCTGAATGATAAATTCCATAGGTGTGTTAAATAAGTGTATATGCTAGTTTGTCGGGTGAACTATTACATCCTTCCTTATTTTTCATTGATGAGTTGTTATATAAATAATAATAATGTTTTTTTGTTTTTTATTAACATAAAATCACGATTGAATTTAGTGGAGTATCATGATGGAAGAGATATGTTTCCACTAAGACACACATGGGATGAGTCCCATAATGGTGGGGGTGAGTAATATATATAATAAGAAGGTTAGAGGAAGGTCTTCTTATGTAGAATGAAGAGTTTAGGTAGTGAAAATATAAGAAACACAAGGAGAGTATAGTGAAAGAATCTGTATAATCATTAAATAAGATTAGGTACATGAGGTAAAAATATGATATTTGACCCAAGTGTTCTAGGACTACAATCCATTCATTCATGGAGAGAAGGAACCTCACACAATAAATTAAAATATTGATTCCATAAAGTTGGTGTTATTGCACAATGGATATAGTTGCATGATTTTTATATTTGGAAAATTATTTTTCCTCTAATTTAATATTATGTTGAAATTTTATATTCTGTAAAATTAATTTTATATTTTTTTTTAAATTAGGATTTAATGTTTGAATATTTTATGAGGATGGATAAAATTAGGCATTGTGTATAATATATGATGAGAATGTGCATAAATAAGATATAGGATGATAATTAGTGATGGTTGGTTAATATTGGTGGATACTCAATGGGTAAAAATATGATCGGTTTAAAATAATTATTCTATAAAAAAATTGTTTCAGTAATGTTGGTTAACTTATTCCTATACTGGTGAATACCCATAGATGTGATTGTTTTGTTATATTTTTTGGTTGAGGTATCCAGGTAATAGATGGATGTGTTTAACATCATGTCATTATTTCATGAATAATTTCTGAGAGTACAACTATATTTAATAATATAATGGTTTGTACATGTTTACTATATCACTCGGAAAAGCTATATTATGTTTAGGATATTATAATATCCCTGGTAAATAAAATTTAAATTCATGTCGGACCATTGCAATTCCTCGTAAATCTAGACACTCAAGAAGTTTTATGAGATTGTTATTTTTATTAAAATATATTATTTGTCTCATTTTGAAATTTTATTATCATTTAATAAAATTTTAAGGTTATTAGACTTAATTTTTTAGTTGAAATTATTTTTATGGATTTTGAATAAAAATTTAACATACATCTTGTTTGAAATTTTGTTAGGTGTTGAGAAAAATCCATATTAAAATCATAAGTAGATAAAATTATATTATGTATTATTTTAAAAAAAATTATGTTGGTATATATTATAAATTTATAATATTAATATGATATTATTTATATATATATATATCTAATCCCCAACATAAATTTGGGAAACGCAGGGAATGCATAAGATATTGAGTCTATAATTTAAAAAATATGTTATGTGTTGGATTCATATGATTTTATTTCATATATGATATTTTTGGAGGGATTTTTATGGTTTTTATCTAGGTTCAATTTTTATGTGGCCAGATTAGATGAATTTCATTTAGAAAAGACTATGAAACATATGTAAAATTTACCATAATTAGAAAAAAATTACAGAAGGGTTTTTATATGATGTGAAAATATTTATATTCAAAGGAAAAAAAATATGTATTGTGAATATGTTATTCATGGGATAAATATATTATGTATCAAAAGATGATATTATTTTTTGATTATGATTGTGGTAAATATGTCATGTACTAAATCGATTCTAAGGTAAATAGGTTATATATCAAATATATATTTTTTATTGGATAAATATTCTATGTATTGATGAAAATACAATATATCTCATACATTATAATGGAAAACCATTCCTAGAGAATAATTATGTTATATATGCAATGGAAATGGTAATTATAAACAATTAATATTAATTTTATAGTAAAGTTTTTTGGTATTTTAGGGGGACATATGTGTTGTTTTATATTGGAATTTTAGAGTATGAAAATGTTTCAATAAAATGGACTATTATAGAATTTATGATAAAATGTTTAAATTGATATATTAAATGGGAAATTGAATATTAAATTTGTAAATGGGGTTTTCAATGAGAAAAAAATATTTTTGATCAACTATAATTGTTCTCTCATTCGTCACTTGTTCTCTCGGGAAGATACTGTCTAATTCATGTTACTTTATAATGAGATTTGATGTTGGGAAAGCCTTGGATAATGCTTATAGTAAAACTTGGTCAGTTGTTGGTACATATTATTTTCATCTTATAATTTTATAAAAAACCCTAATTTTTTTTACAATTCTCTAAATTAAAGAATAATTCTCATTATTTATTATATGAGATGATTTTAACAGATTCAAGGAATTTGGTTCCTAGGTAATTCATGATCTATAAATGTGACATGTCTGCATAATATATTAAAATTGACAGGGATGTCAATGAATTTCGATTATTATAATTATCTGGGAATTTACATTTATTTTACTAGATTCCAAGGGATACAGAATTATGTGAAATGGTGAATAGGATATAATACAACAAGATTTCATAGAATTAGTGTATCATGAAATGAGGATATTGATGTTGTCCATTAAATGTGATTATTTATGAGTTGTGATTCTTGATATGATTTTACTAGAACATGTTCGGTGTAACCACTATAACTACGGTTGATATTGTTTAATATAAATTGGATGATATGATTACTTCGATGATGTGGATGGTGTTGATAAGTTCCATGGGTAGAAATAGAGTTTCACTATGGTGTGTCCACTATAATTAGTGATTTCAATGACTTTGGGGGATGAGATCATTCAATTCCTTTTCTCATATGAAATATTCCACGAGGTGGTTTTTCCACTCATTATTGGTTGCGAACTTCAAAGATTAAATTCTACAAGGAAATTGTGTTAACCATCATAATAAAGAAAGATAATAAAATATAAGGCCATAATATGGCATAGTATTAACCACTAAAATGGAGTTGAAGAGTTATTTTTGATCCATTTTTTGTTGATATAAATATTTTTGGAGGATGATTGACTCCATGATTTGGGATCATCGGGATGTTGATCCAGTTATTGTTAAAGAGATAGAGATGATTATGATTATAATGTTAAATGTTATGGATGTGACTATGGGGTATAGTGGAGAGTCATACGAGTTAAATGGCAGGAATGAAAAAAATTTAGTATGGAATTGGATAGAAGGGCGTTGAATCATATTTACTAACATCTTATGGATGTATTATTTCCCATTAGATTTAGGGAAAAATGGTTTTGGCTCACCCGGTTCTAGTTGATCCGGAGTGGAGATGGTGTTTAAATTTATTTGTTTTTTATTTATTAGTCCTTCATACACACCTATGTGATACATATATAAGTTAGGGACACCATTAGTGGTGTCCAACTGGGTTTATAATCACATGAAATATTATTCTTCTGGTACATGCAATGATATAATGTTGTATATAACTTGTTAGGGTAAGGAGAAATTGTCTAGAACATATAATTTATTACAGCGTATACACCATATAGGCTGGATAACATGGTATTCTCAATGACTAGGTGGTTCATCGATGACGTGCTTATGGTTATCATTGTTAATATTTTTATTCATGAGTAATATTTTCCAAATGGAAAATAGGTAGTTTTTTATGATATATAATAAATGTAAAATATTTATCTAACTTATCTTATTTTTAGATTTTAAAATTTTTTATATCAACTTATTTTTCATCATGAGTTAAAATTATTACCATTAATTATTTTTAGATGGTGTAATTTCCCAAAATTACCTCCATATAATCTCACTAAAACTTATTATATTTGGTAGTATAGAGAGGCATGCCAATAGTCCACTAGAGAAAGTTTTTAGATACATAGTACTGGTGCCAAAGTGGGGATTCTAATTATGGGATCCATTTGGGTATTGTGAGTCTATCCAATGGGAGTCATATGAGTGTAGAATATAATATAAACCACTATATGATTTTGATCATTGATAAAGAATTCCACCAAATAATTATTTTGTTTATCTCTCTCATTGTGATGTTTATTAATTATTCTTGGATTATTATTTGGACAGTGTTATGTAATGAGTACATTATATAATAACCAAAATCCCATAGATAGTTGTTCCCTATATTATCATTATTTCTTGTTGGCGAACTCATATCAGATTAGAATGAAATATAAGTATTGTGTGTATGTGCTAACATTGAAAAAATTTCTCACCATTGATCAAACATTTTTCATATCATTGAGGTAGATGAAGATGTTTTTCCATCATTAGTTTTTACATATTATTCCTCAATACATGATCTGATGGAAATTTAGTATTAAAAAACGTGAAAAAATAAAATGTATTTTTTTTAATTTTTAAGACTCATACAAATCATGAAATTTGAGTTCCACATTAAATATATGTGGATAATAAATGTTTTAAAAAAATTTATTGTTGTGGAAGAATATTTGATAAATCTTATGCTCTTACCCATTTTATTAATGAAATGATTTTTAACTATATTGAGAATTACACAATAAGAGCATAAAAGGGATATTTATTATATGGAGATAAAAAATTTTTATGATGAATGAAAAAATTAAATAATAATTTATCAAATTATAGGTCCTAAATGGGGATACCCTCATACTATTTATAATGGAAGCATTGACCCTATCTTTCTCAATATTACATCGAAATTTTATGTTTAATGTGATGTGAAATTTTTACAACATAATTATTTCATCTTCATTCTAATTATATCCATTTATGATTAGAAAGTTTTTGGAATCCTATGAAATATTATATATTTTTAAAATAATAAGAAATTATAACAAATGGAAAATAAAATTAATATAAATAAACTGAGGCATACCTGAAATTAAAATATATTTTAGTTCGTACAATGTTTGAAAATCCATATATGATATCCATGTTACCGACATGACTATATCCCAAATAATATATGATTCATGAGGAAGAGGTGGATATGCTCTAAAACCATGTAAGATTATATCAAATTATGTTTTATGTAATAAACAGTTGAGGAGGATCTGTTAGTTAAATCAATTTATTTAATATAATAAAACCTGCAACACATCCAATTATACAAGTTTCAATAAAATCTTTTTTTAAGATTAAATCATTTTTTTCATAGGAATAAAACCATCAACTAATAATAATGAATCCCTTTCTATATAAAATTAAGGTTTTTAGGTTAGATATATTCATTCATATTTTTAGTATAAAAATTTCACAATGATATAATGAATATTTAAATGCATTTTATTATGGGTTAATTTTTTATTCAATTCTTATCTATATTTGATTAAATATTTCTTTAGTTTGGAAGAACCCCTTCAATATTTCAGCTCAAATTTCTCATTTCATGGTGTTATTTATAGCTCTTATGGGGATATTTAATGAAACCTTGTGTCTTTTTTGTTGAGATAGATTCATCTTCATGGGGGAATTGTATTACACACAACCTGTAAACTAACAATGTAGATAATTTAATATTGATGATGATTTTTTTAACGAATAATAGCTTTAATAAAAGATCAATTCATTTAATATCTTTTATTAACAGGAATGAAATTTTTATGATACATAATTAATCCTTATAGGAATCATCCAAATTTATTTAAGAGATGTATTAATACACTGAAATAAATTATATCTAGTAATTTGTATCCAATATAAATGTTTCATGGTACCTCATATATAATATCCTTTATAGAGGATTCCAAAAAATATTTACCAATTAGTAACCATTTAATTTATTCATGTGGATATTCATACATAATTATAGTATGTATAATGTTCTAATAACATTATAAAATTTAAAATATATTCTAACTACATAATATTACAATCAAATGAAAAATTAATTATTTCAAATGTTCACATATTATATTTCCAATTGTCCATCATCGTGAATTTTTTTACCTAAAATTAAATACATTGTATAGCATCACCATTAATAATACATGGGAATATTTTACACCACATTTCCTCCTAGAATTTCCATGTATGGTCCATTAAACTGAATGAAATTGTTATATATATTCTATGTTTCACAGCCTAAATATTACATTCTATTAAAGCTTCTTACCAAGAAGTAACCCCTAAAAATTCCATATAAAATTTAGTTACTTACAAAAAAAAGAAAAAAAAATACTCATGTATATGATTCAAGGAAATCAATGTTTGGTCTCTGTCCCCACGTTTCCTATTCAACATGACTCAAAAAATATAAAAGTTTCTCCTAATAATCTAATGATAAACTACAAGGAATCATTGTTTACGATACATGACCTAAAAATGTACATCAATGGAGTTATATACTGAAGGAATAAAAATGAAAATCTTCTTTCCCTAAATTCCAATCCTACTAAATTTAAAATCATCATGTATTAAATTCATAATAGTAAATGGAACATCAATTGTTCAAGGTTTCATGATCATAACATAAACTAAAATCTACCTAACCAAATGAATATAAAATGATTGTTGTTTTATATTATGTAATACTAAAATAAGTATGTTCTATTACCTTGAAAAAATATATGTTGAAAGCCCCCATAATGATCTTGATCCCAAATATACCAAATTTTATGCCTCCCTATGTGGTTATAAATTATAAATAAACATTATTTATAACATAAAACTATAATTGTTCCTTGTAAAATAGTAAAATACTGATAACTGATGATACATGATTATTTTTACATCAATGAGTGGAAATGAAAGATCACTCTCACAAACACTCATACAAATACTGCAATGAGGAATGAATTAAAAAATAAATTTTAAATTTATAAGAGTGCCTTAAATTGATTTTTTTTCAATAAATAATTATTTTTAATAACTTCCCATAAATTTATGTGGAATAATAAGATTTATTCGAAAATCCAAATGATTTACTACCTTGGAAAATATTATGTATATACTAACATAAGTCAAAATAAGTGAAACAAGTGGGTAAAAATATTCAATATTTTATGAAATATAAATGATTTATATTTAATGATTTATTATATTTTTATTATTTATTAGTTAATATAATTTCCCAATAAATTATTTGGGAACTCATATTTTTAATCAAAGAACCTTTTAGAAAAGATACAATATTATCCGAAATTATAGATGGCATATATATTAAGAAGAGTAATGTATATCCACATACTCTAAGAAAATGAATATGGAGCCCATTTTGATCATTATTACTCAAACATTGAGGAATGTATATTACAATAAAATTTTCAAATTATAGAGAGGATATGGTGATGATAACCCATAGGTAATAGGATATCTATCTCATATGTTACTTATGAAAAAGGGTATCGAAACTAAAAATTCCATTTTAAGAGACTTAGTGGTATTTTTTATTTTAAACTAATTTTTATAAGTTAAAATAATAACCAGTTGTGTAGTTCCATTTTATAACTTCAAATAACTAGTATGTTGTTTTAGAAAAGATGTAAACATCAAAAATAATGAATGATATATTTTGGGATTTATTTTAACCCAGGAAGAATGAATTATAAAAAATATAAAAAATTCCACAAATAAAGGCCATAAGACTCAAAATCAATACCCATTCAAAGATGCATCATTTTAGAAGAACCTTTTTAGTATTCTTAAATAATAAAATTAACAAATTCCTTTTATTTGTGGTTATACGATAATGGTTGTGTGTGTTCACTGATGTCCATCCATGAATCCTTCCTCATTCATGAATCCAGAGAACTAATTTTCAACCGTACATGTAGTTCATCTTTTTGTAAATGTGGCTCAAGTTTACATAGAGGCTAAACTATGTAAATACATACAACCTATGTTTATGTATATTTATGATTGAAATCATTTTGGGATTCCTATAAATAATAGGAATCCCATTTTAGTGTAAAGAACACTTTTGTTCAGTGTAATTTTGTATAGGGATACACATGAAAACATTAAGGTAAAAAAAAGGAATAAATAACGAATTGGTATAAAAAAAATTTCATCTTCATTTCATTTTTAGAAGATTACTTCAAGTGGTCATGTATAAAATATGACTTTCCAAGTCCACGTATATTATGTTTCTTAATGAGCCTTCATCCATGAATCGTTGTAATGCGGATACATATCTAATGTTCTTACATGACAAACCCCAAAAAGTCAATTCATGAGTTTTATTTGTATGGAATATCTATTAGTTTTCTCACATAATTAACTTCATGTGATTCCAATAACCACTAAATTACATGAACCAATAAGTCCTTCAAATAGTATATTAATTATACCTGATGTAAATTTTACCTAAAGTTATTTACGCCTCCTTTAAAATAGGCTCAAACAATGAATGATTATTCAATTATTTTCACTTTATGATGAATGCTAAAATTTTCGAAATCGAAAAGTTTACTCAATTATCATTGTTTATGTTATCTATCTATATAATATCAACCAAAAATCACCTTCGCGGATTCTTTTATTTTAGTTTATAACCAAAAAAAGGACCTCAGTTCATCAAAACCTACCTTTATCTAATTAATTAACAAGATAACGAACATTTGTCATGATTTTGTGTATGACCTATATAATTATCATGTGACATGTTTTTCAATGTGTCTTTGATTATAGAAATGATTCAGTATAGTAATATTGGTTTTATTGCAACACCATGAGTAGAGACGTAGGGTTTGTTTATCAAAAATTAAATTTCTAGGATCGTCATCGTATGTAAATTCAAAAGGGGATCCCAAACTGTAAGCCCCAATAAATACTTTATTATGTTCTCTCATTAAATATGTTTTATATTCTAGTACCTCTTGTTTCATTTAATAAGAATGAATCCCATTGGATTAATGGTTTTAGTGCATATTTTTTAGAATGACACATACATGTCCTATTAATAGAAAGTAACACATATTCCTGGTTGAATGGCCCAAAAATCATTATCACAAATCCATACTAAATGAGATTAAACTCCATAGATAGGTCCTAAAATATGACCTCAAAATGTTCAAATAGAAATATGACGGGATTGATTTTTGAAAACAAGAATACATAAGATGAATCATTTATGTTATATCTGAAAAGCACAAAGTAAATATACAGTACACATGCTATGTGTGATCCCCACACATATCATATTCCTTCCACATCTATTTAAAAATGGGAATGAGGGTAGAGAATAATTTCATTGGCCTCCCACTAGGTTTTACCCTACAACTAATTAATATTCCTTACACATATTGTCAAACATGAATTGGAGGGTATATTTCCTTATCAATGGTATTATACTATGTAAAATAATCAACCATTTCATAATCCTTACTTGTATAGTTTTTAATAGTAATGTGGATGGACAACTATTTGAGGTCTTTGGGTGAGTGAATTCCCCAATTTACCCCCATGGATCATTATACATATGAGCTATGTCACCCGTCCCCATTTAATTTCAAACAATAATTTTTTTCAATTTATAACATCCCTTTTTTAAATCCACCATATTTTATTTTAGGTATATTTTTCTAGGTATCCATTTGTTCATCAAGAAAAATTACCTAGAACATGTCATTATTAAAAGATGGTAATCTATATAGAATGTTTCACCCATAAGAACGTCATTAAATTGTACCAACTACAAAATTTAACGAGGTATATTACATTCTTATAATTGATATATATATATATTATAAACTATATAAAATCACATATAGAACACAACACAATCCTTATAAATGAAAAATGAATGGAATAAGAATTATTTATAGAAATTAATGAAGCTATAATGATAGAATAGTAACATGAAATTTGTAATAGTAATGTGACCATTAGTAATAGTAAACCATCAAATAGAATAGTAATATCTATTATTAAAGTGAAATAAAAAATTAATATATTATGAATTAAAATGAAATATATTTATATCTTATAATAAACAAATATATGTTTTAAAAAATTATAACTTAAGTACATAATTTTTTTGTGAAATATAAATGTTTATTAATAATATTATATTATATATATTTATACAAAATTAAAATATAATTAATTAAAAAAAAATTATTATTATCATATGCTAATTTTTGAAAGTGTTATAAAATCCGTTATAATATTAAACTCGATATTATTGAGTAAATTATTATTTTATTAAAAAATTAAATTTATCATAATAAGATTACTATATAGTAAATTGAGTCCAATTTTCAAATATACTAATTATAATATGGTTATGGTGATTTTTTGGTATTTTTTAAAAATAGTTTAAATTTTGTTGTATAGTGAAATATGGTAATTTATAGTTGTTGACAAATACATGAATTAAAGAGTAATAGATGTTTTATGTATAATAAAAGATCATAATATATTACTATAAATAATTATTTTAATACATTTAGTGATAAGGATAAGTCTATATGTAGTCTTGATCCATAATAATAAACTAATGAACAAAATAATAAAAAATCTCCCCTCTCATATACTATAATTACCCACCCTCACAACATCTTATCCACACATATCCAAAGACATTAATCATTTCCAATTTATTCCCAAAATCAATCTCAAAATATCTTTCCAATGATCCGGTGTTTATTTTCTCACCCAAAAGACAATATCAATGATCATTAGGAAGTTCTCTAGGAGAAAATATCAAGTGGTAAAATCCACTTTTGATGATTTAATTTCCATTTAATTTCATTATTCTATTATCCATTACTCACATAAATATAAGATCATGTAATAATGACCCCATTATATTTTATATACTTTAATTTTATGATGATAAAGGTATATCAACCATAAATTTAAATCTCTTACCATTGCATTCTAAAAATGAAATCATAGTCCTTTGGGTGCCGATATTCCAATTTCAGGGATGTCATGTTTCATTTTTTCAATTAATACGTTAGTAATGGACATAAAATTCATTATATTGTTATGTGAAAAAATGATATATTTATTATAACATATATAATGTTCCTGAACAAGTATGTATACATAATATTAATAAATTAATCAAAAATAGTGAGTGATGTTAAATAAATTCCAAAAATAATCAACTGAATTACCATTAACATTTTATCAAATAAATGATCTTCATATCTAGAAATAAAAAATGAAATGTAAGATAATCTAATATTATTCATGTTCATTAATAACATATAATTTCTATTATAAACAACGTTTCCCATTTTACATTTTCTTTTATACATGTATTCAAGTGAACAAATCATTAAAAATAAGGGAACACTCCGGAACGATGATATTGAACATTATAACACATCAAAGGGGAATAAATGAACTGAATAAAAGTATACTAAAAAAATATAAATTTTATTAGGTTCTGAAATAAATTATGAATAAATATAATTTAATTATCATGGATGTTAATTTCTTGTGAATAATACATTCGAATCTAATATAAGGGTTCTTCACGAACATCCATTTTTTCCATTGTGATATGAATTCTCTCAACTTACCCAAATATAATAGAAAATATATATATTTTTTAATACTAATAAATTCTATATTTTTTAAAATGTATGAATCTAGACCAATTATACATTATTTTATAGGGAAAATAAATTTCTGTAAGGTTCCTTTTTTCAATTCCTTTTGACAAGTAAGCCCGATTGAAGGGAAGTTCCCAAATTCATAACCATTTACATATACACTCAATAATATATTTTGGTACCCCATTATTTTTTAAAAATAAAATTTTTATAATAAAAAACAATCATTTTCCATTTTTGGTTTTCATGTAAATAATCATGTCCTTTCCATCTTTGAATACTGTTATATTTTCTCTTAAACCCACAAAAGTGTGTAAACTCAAATTTTTATTAAACACATATTTTACATGTTTTAACATTAACTTCAAATGTTTTTATGAATGTTCTTTAAATATTTCTCAAATTTAATTTCATAACCATTACTTTTTTTGGATATACATTTTGAGAATATGATTTTTTGAAAAAATACAAATTAATTTTTAAAAGAACTGTTCTTTTCAATGTACATGTGTATTTCTCTTAAAAACATTTCAATAGTTTTATTAGTTCTTTTTCATATATTTCAATACCCTATGTTGAATATTATTATTCATTGATATTTATTTTTTATTTTACTATATATAATAATTTATTGAATATATATTTATTACTTTTTGGATACCATTCACTAAATTACCATAGATAGTTTATGATTATGCTTATTGGATGAATTTTTTATTTACATTCCATATTATACATTAAATATGAAATTATATGATCATTTTTTATCCTATTCTATATGATGAATTAATTAGAAATATAAAGTGCCAGTAGAGGCCGTCTATAGCCCATCAATGCATCGGTGGGTATCATGAGATAAACATGACTTGGTTTTTACACATTTGTGTATGCTGTCTCGGTTGAATCCATGAGAGTATGTTTATGATGTTATGAATAATTCATTACCTAGTTATGATATTAGTAATTACAAATAAATATGACTATTTTAATATTAGATTATCCATGGTTATATTTTATTGACATGTTATTATTTATATGGCATTATTTTGATAAACTTTTATTCCTTCTATATTATGTAAATGTTTTTTCTTTAATGAAATGTGTTGTTAGATATTATCATTATCTTATTATTTATATTTAAAGAATATTATATTTTTAATGCTTAATTTTCCTATGAGGTTGCCCATTTCTTTTGATTTATTTTTTCCCCAGGATGAGAAGATTTATATTATGAATGACTTAGATGGATAATATAAGAATTTATGATTGTTTCCATTGTAATTTATATGTTATTTTTTACATTCAATTTGTAATCTCAAACATTATTATGTATCGACTTTTCTAAATCCCCAATCTATTTTTTCTTCATGAGGTGACTTCCTTGTTTATTATACTAATGTAATAATTTAGGGCATGTAATCCATACTACTAGGATTATGGTCTATACATATGGTATCAAAGGGAGGTTCAATAGAAATTTTGGAATCGTTATTTGAAAAAAAATTGGTAACATAACCCTAAGATAGAATTTTAGGATAAGAATATAATAAAATCATATTATTTTGTTAATGTATATATTATATGGTTATTCCTAGAAAACATAACTATTTGGCTACTATAATTGGAAGTGGTTCTAGCAAATATATACCTATGGGTAACAACTACAAAAATATGTCTCAGGCCTGACTCTGAAAAACCATGAATGCGACAACATGCCTTACTACACACCTTTTTTGACACTATGGGGGGATATTCTTAGGATGATTTAGATTTTCATCAGACATAAATATGAAGTATTTAAAAGTGAATGTGTCTTTAAAGAATCCATCTTCATCATTATGTGATTATCTATGCATATGTTTTTTTAATTTATGTTAACTGTTACTAGTTCAATATTATTAATTATGGTTAATAATAATTTTTTGTGTATTCTATGTTTAAAAAAATTGATCCATGTTAAATGAAGGGAAACATTATCAACCAAAATATTTCATATATGGATTTCCCTCATGTAGAAAACAATGATGTTGGATTAGGAGCTACAACTGGATATGATGAATGTATAACTATATTGACATAGCTATTTCAGGACTTGAATAATAACTCTACCCTTATAGAGCATCATGACCTAAAATGTGTTGAAATTATGTTATATCGCTTCATGAGACAACAACCTCTATCCTTCAATGTGAATACAACAACATTTTTTGTGTGTAGTGGATAACTTCTTTAGAAATGTTTTTTCACACTTTTAGAGGTAACTAAAGAGAGATGGATATCATGAAATATTATCATCTATTATGAGAAGTATATAAATGATGGTAATTAATTCAAAACACATAATATGATGATGAAATTATAAAAATTTAATGAAATTATTTTATTGTAAATTTCTTATAAATATTTATCCATCCCAATCACTGAGAAAATATAGAGTGAAAATTCTTCAATATATGTAAAAGGGAGAATTATAATGTTAGTATGTATTAATCCAACATTAAAAGGTTTGCATGGGATGATAAGGATTACACATGAAATCCAAAGAGAATTATGGATTGATTCTTTATAGTTAAAAATCATTCACTTGAAGGGACCGGTCCTAACAAACATTCCCATTATAGAATGATATAGTCTCATGTGATATCAAGATAGAGAAATAATTTTCCACATCTTATAAAGTTTAATGAATATAAGATAAAATGAGGGATTTTGAATGCACTAGAATGGGAAATAAAAATATGTTTAAGAAGGTAATATTTGACATTCTTTTCTACAATAAATGTTAACTGGAAAATCACAGAACATGGATATTGGGAATTAGAGTTTGTTATAATTGTGGAGAAAAGGATACCAAGATTGTGATTTCAAGGGTTATAACTAAGCCACAAAGGATCAATTATCTAATTGTAATGAGATAGAAAATTATTCAAATTATTTTTCTATGTGTCAAGGAATGATTCCCTAGAAATGGAAAAGTTACCATGGAAAAGTTTATACTGTCTCAATTATTGTGGTTGAAGTCTATATTAGTGTGTTGGTAGTAACATTAATCATATCCTAAAACATAACAACAAAATTTTTTGATTATGGATTATCACATTTTTTTATATCTTCCTAGTGTTCTATAAGAATTAGATATTTCTAATTCTCCCTGACATGGTTTTGTTAGTAAATACTCAAAGCGGAAACCTTATTCTAATAATGATGTGTCAAACAGTTCATATTATGACACATAAAAAAGCTCTATTTTATGATTTTTCATCATACATGTGTTTTATTTTGATATAATTCCTGGTATGGATATGTATTCAAAATATAATTTAAAAATTTATTGCAATGTGATTGAAATTTTGATGTGTGATGATGTTATATAATTTGTAATATTTATATGGAATATATCATCCTCCAATCATATCCGGGTCCACTTCTAGTAGATCATCGAAATTAAATTCATAAGGAAGAGTAAAAACCATTACTTATATATGAGGAAAGTCAAATTCTAATTGAGTACATACCAATTTTATAAGAATACATTGATGTATTTCTATATTATTTACCTAAACATCAACCGAAGTGGGGTGTTTTTGATTTTTTTTGATTTAATTGATGATGAAAGTCCTATATCAAGGACTCCATATAAAATTTATACGGTATATATAATAGAGTTAAAGAAAACTCGTGTTGAATTTAGTGATAAGGTATTTATACACCCTATTGTTTCACCTTGGGGGCTCCTATACTTTCTGTTAAGAAAGAAATATAGATCTATGAGGCTCATTATTGACTATAGGGAGATCAATGATATTATTATAAAGAAAAATTATTTTTTGCCTCACATAGATGAATTATTTTTATCAACACCATGCAAATGACAATTTTAAAATGAATGAACATAGTTTTTGATATCATCAGTTACATGTAAAGAAGTAAAATATTTCGAAGAAATCATTTCAAGACTGATATAGATACTACTAGATTATAATGATTTCATTATGATAGGATAATGTATCATATGTTTAATGATCTAATGAATATGTATTCCAAGGAATATGTTAATGACTTTTTGTTTTGTTTATCTATTACATCTGGAGATATTCTAAAAGATATGAGTAATGTGATACAAACTTATATGTTGTTTAGTGTAGTCATAAAGGAAATTATTTAGAGGTGATGCTTAGAAAGAATGAATTATGGCTTCAAATAGTTCATTTTCAGGTCCATATTATCTCAAATGATGGAATTTTATTTGATCATGAAATGTAAAATGAATTTATGAATGTAATACACTAATGAACATAAATATGGTACATAGTTTCATTGGTTTGGTGGGTTAATATTCACGTTTCACTTAGAAGTTTTTATTATTACCTAACATGTTAACTATGATTTCTCATAAAAGGGTTAAGTTTATATAGAAAGAATATTTTGAATATTTTTTTGATTAAATGAATTAGATATTATTGAATGGTCTAATATAGACTATAACCATTTGAAATGATTTATTTATAATTTATATTGATTCATTAATGACTGTACAATGATGTGTCCTTATAAAGAATGATTGATTTATTATCTATACCTCCAGGTAGTAACAAACTCATGAACAAAACCATCTAACTAATTATCTTGACATAGGAATCGTAATCCTTACCATGGATATATAAAGACACTATCCATATGGTGTATGATGTGATATATATACCGATCAAAAGATCTATAAATTTATATTCTCACAAAAAGAACTCAGCGTGATAAAATGGTGAGGGCTATAGATACTAATGTATTATGATTGTTCAATACAGTACCTCCCAACTATTGAAAATAATGTGTAAGATTCCATGAATTGGATGGATCATGGTTTTTTGTAAAAAATTAGGATCGATAGGGATCCTGTGTATATCGATATAGTTCATATGGATATGAGAATTATCATGGAATGTGAAACATCAATTCTTTTCCAAATGGTTATAACAATAATTTTTAGAAAATATATATAGTTCTCAACTTGATGATGTGAATTTTCAAAATTAAATTAATGCTAGGAAGGTTGATAAGTTGGAAGACACTATGTATAAATATGGAATTCTGATATTTGGGAAAACGATTTGTGTTTCCTCCATATAAGATCTGAAAAATAATTAACAGATGGTTCTCATATATCTAATTTAACTATAAACCCTTGTATCAATAAGATATATATATATATTTTAGGAAAATAAATTTTTTGGATAATATGATACTGGAAATATTTTATTATGTACAATGTTGTTTCATCTATCAATAGGTTTAGGTTGATGGTCAACATAATAGAATATTAATGAAACCTATTGCAATTCTTTTATGTAAATGGGACTACATTACTATTAATTTTGTCACTGTATTAACATAAACTCCATTAAATAATGATTCAATTTAGTTAATTTTTTAATTACTTACCACATCTACACATTTCATTAAATAAAGGAGGATTTTCCTTTACTGTGTATAACACTACTATGTTTTAATCTTGATGTAAGACTTTATGGATAACCTCTTTCCATTGTATCTGATCATGATCCATGATTTAAATAAAAATATTGTAAATTTATACCTAATGATTTGGACATTGAAATTAATTTGAGTACAACATATCACCCTCAAACTGAAAAGTAGTATGAATAGTCCATTCAAGCATTATAAGACATATTGAGAAAATTCTCAGAAGATTTTCCAGATATGTGGGATCATTAATTACCTTACTTATAGTTTTCATATAATAATATTTTCCATCCAAATATTAAAATGTATTTGTATGTTGAGTAATATAGGAAGAGATATCATACACCAACTTCCTGGGATTATATTTGCGGAAGGAAAATTGTTGGCCCAGAGCATTTATAGAATTCAAAAACAAATTTCTATAATATTGAAACTCATATCGAGGAAGCTCAATGTAGTAATAATATTTACTCTGAATACAAGATAAATTATTTGTATTTTGAATGAGGGATCACTACTTTTGGAATAACTTTACATGGAAGCATTTCATAAGGATTGTCAAGAACGATAAATTGATCCCCATGTACATTAGACCTTTGGAAATTAAAGATAGAATTTTTGATTTTGATTATTATTTTGAAATTCTACCAAGGAATAAACAATTAAATGGTGTGTTCCGCTTCTCTTTTCTATGGAATTACATGCCATACCCAAAACATGTTATCACTATCAAAGGAATAAAATTGGAACCTAATTTTCAAAATTGTGAAGAGACTATCCAGATTCCATACAATAGAGGAGATGCATTGAAGAATAAAATGACTAAGATAGTAATGGTATTTTGGAGAACCCATAAAATTTAAGAAGCAACCTGGGATCCATAATTAATTATCAAGAACACTCTCCCAAATCATTTTATGAGACAAGATTCTGGAAATATTTAGGATTTTACTTTTGTAGGAGGGGATAATTTAGAGACTAAAAAGTTTTTCAATTGAATTACATGTCTTATAATTTTATTATATATTCTAAATTACATATAGTCAAATATAAAAAAATAAAAACATTATTATTGAAGAATCTATGAAATAAAAAAGTATTTTTTTAAATTAAGGAACATATAATATTGAAATAAGAACTTGAATTTTGGAATAGTAATATGTCCATTAGGTATAGTAAACAATCCAATTGAATAGTATAATCACCTATTAAATTATACAAAAATATTTATACTCTGAATGAATATGTAATATATTCATATCATTCAATAATAAAAAACTGTTTTAAAAATTATAATTTATGTATATGATATTTTGTGAAATGTAAATGTTTATTCACAATTTTATAATAAAAATAAAAGTAATTTAATAAAAATATATTCATAAATTAATAATTTTTTTCTTATTATTGTAATATTATTTTATGATACATTAATTAATTTTTGAATATTTCAAAAATTCTGATATAATTTTGAAATAAGTATTTTGAGTTAATAATTATTTTATTTAACAATTATATTTATTATATTTTTAATTTGTTTTTCAATAAATGGATTTCATTACTAAATTATACAAATTGAAAAAAATTAGCATGATATTTTGGTATTTTTCTAAAGTAGTTGAATTTTTTGTTAATAATGAAATACAATAAATTATGGTATTTTAAAAATACAAGAATTATTGAGTCATAGATGATATATGGCTGATATAAGCCCATAATCTTAAAATATGATTAATTATTATAATATAGTTATTTAAAATGTAAAATATATTTAATTTATACTTCCAAATAATAAACTGATGATTAAAATATTCAAAACCCCCCCATATCCTCCACTATAAATGCAACCCATAACCATGTCATTTCCTCACACCTCAAAATACTTAACTAATGTATCATTTCTACCCTAGACCACTCACATAGCACTTCACCATTATTATTTCATTAATTTCTCACCCAAAATACAATATTAGGGTTTCTTATGGTGGTTCTTAATTAGAGGAATTGAAGACGTAAAATCCCCCTTTTCATTAAAATTTCTTTTAATATATTTATTTTATTATCATTTCCTCACAATCCTATAAAAGATTAAAATAATAAATCTATTATATTTTATATACACTATTGTTATACTAATAATGTTATACCAACCAGACATTATTTTCTCATCTTCATTTATTCTAAAAATGAAGACATTGCCCTTGAGATACTGATTTACCATATTTGTGGACGATTGGTTTTTGAATGTTAATTCCACCTTTAATTCAAGTTATAAAACAAATATAGTTAAATATTATTATAATATATCTATATGAACTTCTTTATTTTTATTTAACTAGTATTTATTCATAATTTTAATTAATTTAACAATACTATTGTGTGATGATGTAAAAAGCCAAAAAACTCTAAACAGTTATCATTAACATTTTTTCTTAGGGATCATAATCAAATTAGTAGAAAATGATATTTAAAACCACTTAATATTTTATAATTTCATTAAAAACATGTAATTTCAGTTTTTATAAACTTTTATATTTTACATGATGTCTCACACCTAAAATCATGTGAAAAAATCCTAAAAACAAAGGAAAAACTTTCAAACAGAGAAATTGATTATTATAATTCATAAAACATCTCTAAATTAATTGAATAAAATAATATTAAATAAATTAAATGTTAAATTGGTTTTATGATAAATTATAAATGATTCAAATTTAATTAACCAGAAAATTATGTTCATGTAAAGATCACTTTTGGACATAAAGTATGAGTTTTCTCCTAAACCTCTATTTTTTCCTTCAGGATATGATTATTATAAATTTTCCATAATTTAATTATTCAATTATCTTAATTATTCTTCTTTAATTATATTTAATTTATAATTACAAATATATATGTCATTTTTTATTTCATTTATTAGAAAATACATGTTTAATAATGTTGTTTTTTCAATTACTCTCGATATGGAAGCCAGATTAAAGTAATCCCCCCATTTTATTACATGTTCTCATATACACTCCATTTAGTGTTTTAAAAACCCAATATTTTTATAAAACTTATAATATTATAAGTAAAAACAATATTATTTTAGTTATAGTTTTATGTATACAATTATTCATCTCTATTCATTAAAGGGTTATTTATATCTTAACATAAACCTAACTGAAGTAGATCAATTGTAATGTTTAGTGAAGACTCTTGTTACATTTTTTATCATAGTTTCCAAATTTCAATATTAATTTTAATTATTTATTCCAAATATATAATTTTATTTTCTCTTATTTTTTGGGATATAAATGTTTAAAATTTTATTTTTATGAAAAATAAAATGATTTTCCCAAAGAACACTTATTTTTAAAGTAAATTGGTATTTTTCTCAAGATTTTATCAATGATTCAATTAGAGTATTGTCATCTATTATAATACCCTATATTGAATCTTATACAAAATTGAGATAAAATTCTAATTTATCCGTATATCATAATTTTTTAAATGGTTTATGATTACTGTCTTGATACCATTTTCTATATATATACGAATGGTTTATGATTATGTAAACTAATTGGGTATATTATTTTCCTATAATAAGATAGTTTATATATGAATATACATGTTGATTTCATTTCACCTGTTTCTTATGAGTAAATCATTCAACCTTTTATGTTATGGGAGGGGTCCTCTATAGCCCCTCGTTGAATAGGTAGGAAGCATGAGAAAAACTAGATCGGGTTTTACCCATTTATATATGTTGGATTCGCCGAATTTATAAAAGGGTGATTATAATGTACTTCATTATGAATTCCATAATAATTATACTAGTAATTGATAATCCATGTGATTATTCTAGTACTATAATGTCCAATTTTAACATTTATTATCATGTGATTATTCATATGGAATTATTTTAATCAAATATTATTCTTGGCATAGAATTCTCAAGTATATGCTCTAATGAAATGTGTTTTTTATATATTAACAATTTAATATTTCTAATGTTTATAGCTTTCATTGTATTTTTTCCATAATGTGAATATGATCTCACACCATTCTTATGTTTTTATATTTCTATAGTATGTGATGATGTATGTCATAAATGAATTTTAGCGATAATTTATGAGTATATTTATGTTTCTATTAGTGATTCTATGTTTTTTTAAAGATATTATAGAAAATATTTGTATCTATCTATTTTTACAATTCTAAAAAAATATTCATTAATTGGGAATGAGACAACCTTTTTCAATATATATGTGTAATAAATTAAGTAATTTGATCTAGGATTTGGGGTGTGGTGTCATTAAACTATTTGACTAAAACAATATTGGATATGATTATTGTGTTGTCAGATTTTTATGAATCCTCTATATTTTTCATTACCAATACTATTAATTATTTCTTTTTAAACATGATCATAATAGAATTTCTTATAGTATAAGCATATGATATTTATCTTGAGTCAAGATACTCCACTCATAACTGAAAAATAATTTCACCTGGAAAGATTTGTATAGTTAAAAATTCTTCTCCTTCTATTAGGCATGATAAAAAACATTTTATAGTGTCCCATCCTCTTTTAGTTACTAACATGCATGGGTTTAATCTGCTATATATGGGCCTCCTCCTAGGTGTAACAGCTAACCAAAAAAATTATTGTTCTTTTTAAAATAAATATGAGAAACCATAAATGGATTCTTTTTTATGATTCACACTCCATACATTAATTTGTACCATTTACCAATTACGACATTCTATGTGATGTTAATCTACAAAGACATGATTTTTGATCCACAATCATAAATGTAAATTAACTAATTCATGGATTCAAGACTATAAAAGGATCAAAATTTTTTCTTATCACATAACATTAAAATGAATGACATGTCACATTTAGTGGCATTGAAATATCTATATTTTTATTTCGTTTATAAGGATACATAAGAATCCAATTAAATTTTTCATGATCCAAAACATTCAACATTTATTTCCTACTTTTATAGTATCTATAAAATTAGAATGAGGGAAATTATCTATCTAGTTAAAAATTTTGGACCAAAATAAATTATAACCGGACAAATGGATCAGTTGAAATATATTATAATTCCCTAATTTATTGTTATCATAAATTAATTCTTCAAATCATTATACTTCTTAAGGATAACTAGTAGATTCACAAATGATTCTAATATGTATTCATTAATATGTCATAAATACTTAAGGGAGTCCCATAGTAGTAAATAACACCCCAAAGGGTGAAATGAGCTCAACCACCTTCCCTCTCAAACAACACACATTATAATGTATACTTAGTATCTTATAGTACATGCCATCCATTTGATCATAGTTTTATGAATAAAAAAAATTATTAATGGTGTTTTTAAGAAGACATAAAAATACTAAAATATAACATTTTCATTTATTGATATAAATATAAAATTTTAAAATTTTTATTTTATATATTCCTAATAATAGTGTATATATATATTACAATTTTTTACAGCTTCTTTTTTAATAAAATAATCATAAATAAATATATCATGTAAGTTTTTTTGGAAAAAATTATTTATACAATTATTCATAATTTTATAACTATTCTAGAATATAATGTTTTTATTTTTCTAATAGAGACATATTTAACTTGAAATTATTGAAATTATTTCTTATAAATATCCTTCCATGAATATAAATTGATTCATGCTAGGTATATAGAGTGACTTTATTACATTTTCTATGAATTTTTTATCTTATGAATTCAATTATAATGTTGGTTGATGTATAAATTTAAATATATATATATATTGTGATAGGGTTATATTTGAAATAATATTTATATTGAGTAATCATTTATTGATACTATTATTTTCTGATTGAATTCATATTGTCTTGAGAGATTAAGATATGTTATAGATTTTTTAAATTTTTACTCACCACACTGTACATGATCTTATAATAAATTTTGTTTTTTATTTTTAAAAACATTTACAATAATAGTTTTATTTTAAATTGTCCATGAAATACATTTTTATATGACTACAACTAATATTCCATTACGTGAATAATATGTCGTATAAACTATTAAAAATTATTTCATTTTGAAAAATTAAATTTGGATTGGGTATAGGGTAAATAAATAAATAAATATAATCATAAAAATTATAATAATACATGATAATAGATGATGATATTTTAAAAACACCAAAATAAATATTGTTTATTAGACATCTCCTAGAGAGAAATTTGGATACAATTATCAACCATGTGGTTAGGTCATGGGAAAGGTAGGTTCCAAGGTACGATCTTCTATAAGGAATGAATAATATAGAAGAACCATTTTTAATTTGGATCTTGTATGTAAAATGAGATTGGTTTTGACATAGTTAGTTAACCTCCACATAACAAGGTTCCCAATGGAATATAATTCAAACATTCATTGCAATGTATTGGGTTTAATTATTTTTTACCCAAATATATAATAATCATATATTATTTTGTTGACAAGATGATATACAATAATTACAATGTAATGAGGGTTTGAATAAAGAAACTCAAACCTTATTGAAATACGGATGTTTATCCATTAAATGATATGATGAAAATAAAAATTGATTGTTATATTATTAGGAGAATAAATGATATATGTCATTGTAAAATTATTAAAATAGAGTTTCAAATTTGAAAAAAATCATCCTTTATAGAAGAAATTTAATCATAATTAAAAATAGTTTTGTGATCAACAATAAAAAAGGAGAAACATAATAGAAGAATATTCCTAGACTGTTATAGAAGAAAATAAATTGGATAATAATGAAAAAAGATATATATTTTAGATCATCCATGTTCTAACAATGTAACTCATGATACTATTTCATTAGTTTCTCCATATGAAATCACAAAACCTATGAATGCTTCTTTTGATGTATCAATAATTTAACATTATCAACAGACCCAATATTTAAAATCTGACATGATAAATTATATTCATTTAATAAGCTAGATAACCATAAAACCAAAATACATAATAATTCAATGAACAAGATATATATGGTTTCAAAGGAAATATTATGTTAAAAATGACTGATTAAAATTGAATTTCAACATATCTCATCAATATTATTGGGTGTATCAATTCCTTGTAGTGGATTGTGTCTTTATTAAAGACAAATATATATATAATATTCATTCATTAGTCATTAATGAAATGTTTCTACTAATTAAATGTGAAATAAATAATAAATGAGTTTCATGAAGAAATATTTGTTTTGTATAACATGATAATGATATCATTTTTAGAAAATTAATGTTTGAACTAATGTGAAATGATGATATTAATTATGGTAAAATTCTGTTTTGGATGAATAAATCTACTAGAGGGTGTAATAGAAATATTTACTCATTTAAACCCAAAAAAGATATCATGAATGATGAGAAATGATTTTTTAATGAAATAATATGAAATCAAGAATAATGTCCCTAAAATAAAATTAGAGGTGCATAGATCTCCCTTGAGATACCATGTTTAGTTTAACTTTTTTAGGAATACTAACATCTATTTGAATGGGTATATGATATCAAATGTATGATATGATGTTTCTAATAATATGAGATATAAACATTAATTAATAATTATTAATGGTTATTGATTTATTTTTTCAAATAATTAGATAATAGTATCATTTATTGATACTTTTTCTGAAAATAAATTCTTCAAGAAAAAATAATATTTATATTATAAATAATTTTTGACTTTTTATTTCATTTCCTTAATTTTATGAGGGAATTTTATTTTCATTAATACTATATATTTTCAAAAAATGAGATAATGTTTTTACTTTATATGTTTTATAATTTTATCCATTTTATGAAATAGAAATTAAAAAAAGGATTGTATATGATTTATAATAAATAAAAGTGTTTTATTTGATGGATTTATCAAAATATATTTAGAATAACTTTCTCTTCCCATTATATATATATTTTAAAAAGTAATTAATTTTTTCATTATTGATATTTCCATTAATAATTACATTACCCAAGAAAAATATTTGTTACTAGTTTATTTGTTTAGATTACCATAATGGAAAATATGGGTTATTTTCATTAAAAATTTATTATATGCTATTTATAAATATATTTTATTAAGATATATTTATATGATAGTGTGTTTATGTTACAAAATTGAGAATTTTATCGTTAGATGAATAAAAATTAAAGTAGTTTATTAAATGTGAAATTCACATCAAATCTTAATATAATTTATGATATATTATAATGAAATTATCATAAAGTAAAAATTTATTTTTTAATCTTTTCAAAATTTTATATGCTAATAGGTTAATGATATGGAAATTTTCTTAGATGATAATAGTAGAAATTTTAGAAAATAAATTTCAATTATATATAATATATAAAAAATATAATTTTAGACATTTTAAATAAATTAAAATTTAACATTATTTTACAGTGTTGTCAATAAGGAAAATGAATAAGAAATATCACCAACTTTTGATCTGTTTTTTCTTCGCATATTTTAACTCGAAAAAATGGTTTTGGGGTTATTTTATCTTCTAGGTACATATTAATTTAATTAATTTTACATAGTAATACAGTAGTTGTTTCATAGATATATAATATGTTATGAAATTAAAATATAAGATATATAGATTTGGGTTTTTTTCGGATTTTTTATAGTATAACATAAATATTAATGTTTAGGGATTATTTTTTCTTATTAAAATGTGATATTATAAATTTTATGTGGAATCATGTTATATAATAAATATATTTTTATCACCCGTTTATGGGGGAATCATCTTTCAATAAATTAAGTGAAAACATAACTCTAATTTTTGGAAATTTAAAAATCCATATTTAATTTTAATCATGGATATGTATGGTGTAACACAAAAACTATATAGTTTAAAAAAAATAACACTGTGATTTATGAAAATTATTTTGAATTATTATAATATTATTAATTAAATGTTTCAATTATTCTAAGACATTAAATTTGTGTGTATGAATAGTTGTAACTAAATTGTAAAATAAATATATAATTTCAATATTAAATAAAAATTTATTGATTAACTATATGTAAATTAGGACTAAATTCTTAGTAAATTAATTTTGTTCTTCAGCAATAATTTTTCCCCAAAAACTATTTCCATTTACTTTTTGAAAGAATGTTATAATTAGATTATAACACTTTTAGACATTTTATTTGATAAAAAGGATATCTTTATTTAATACATAATTTCTAAATTAGCATTGTCTAAAATATAATGTTTTTCTGAAAATAATATTTTCGTTAATTATTTGTGAAATATAACAATTTTTAGACTACAATATTGTGAATTCTAGTTATGAAAAAGTCCCATTTTTTATTTCAACTGTTTTTTTAGAATATTAGTTAATTTTTATTAATAATTGAACAATTAGTATCATTATATTCATAATTATTATTTTTTGGTTGATGGATTATTATTTTAAGAATGAAATTATCTTGAAAAACTATTTTTCATCCCTTTTCTCCAGTTAATTTTAATAGTATTATAATCCACATAAAGGAATTGATTTTTATTAAATTAATTGAATATTAAGAATATGGTGGCTCATATATGGTAAATATTTCATATTTATTTTTGGTCACAATGAATAATTACCTGTGTAAATAATCCACACAATTATAAGGGAAAACCATATAATTAATGTTAAAACTATCTGGTTAAGGATTTTAAAAAATATCTCATACCTGACATCTTTCAGTCAAAAGATTTTATTTTTCCCAAATCCTTAATATATGGAAAATTATGAAATTCATTTCATTTTTCCACTGATAAAGGAGTTTATATTATTTTAAATAAATTTAAATTATAAAATTCCGCCATTTAGACTCAAGTTTCACTTGTATTTTCACATAAAGAAATGAATATGTTATAAATGGATATAAATTTTTTTTTTAAGTTAATTTATTTGTTTTTATGGCTGTAATTGTTTTCTAATTTCTAATCATTCAGTAATTATTATAAATTCTTACACAAGAATGACATAGTGGTTGTGAAAGAAGTAGATAAATAAAATTAAATCATATTAAAAAAATTATAACTAATTTTCTAGGATGAATTATTATGTAAAATTTACTTAATGGTTAATAATAATTAATAATTCATGTTTAATTTGTTTATATTGTATTTTTATACATATATTTATTTCATTAAAGTTAGTATATGTGAATAGTTCCATAATGAATTTAATTATATTATATGTGAAATTATATATTACTGATGGATTTAAAAAATAATAAATAAATGAAATATGAAGAGGGGGTTTGATATAATCTAAAATTTTTTCCCTAAATATGTAATAAGCCATGTTTTATATTAATAATTTAGTATTGATAATATTCTTACCGTAGTTATGGATACAAATTATAATGATGGGGTTCAAAAACAATTAAGGAATAAAATACAACAAAACAAACCCAATTTTTATTGGATGATGGTATTTTAATAGTAAAATATCTTTTATTTTAATTTTTTTAACATGGATCAACATTAAATGAAAAAACTATATATTTAAATGTTTTAAGTATTTCTAGGTTATTCCATTCAGTGCATATAAAAAACACAACATAACCTCTATTCTCTGATCCCCCTAGAGAAACTTCTATTGATGAAACCCTGTAAAAAAAACTCTTCAATAAATCCTTATAGATGATTTAGGGTATATAGTAGATTAAAAAATTAAATTACTAGGGTCCTTAGTGAGAGAACTGTATGAAGTTCTTCAAAAAGGATGTTATGGTCTAAACCAATAATTTTCATTTTACATATCATTATAACTCCAAAATTTATATCCAATAGTCAAAAATATAATAAAAACAATATCTATTACATACTGATATGTTGTTAACCTAATTCCACAACCTTATTAATCTTCATTTCTATCCTATGTGGAATGAAACATAGATCATGCCTACATGTTGACTACCATCACCATGAAGTGTTATGTTACATTTTTCAACCACACTTCAGAAGGATTGTTACTTTGAAGGATTGAATATATATATATATATATTATTCATTAATTTTATTTTATTTTATAAATATAATATAATATTGTTCTTTTTAATCTTCCAAAAATTAAAAAAATATAGTGTCAATCCTATGTACATATGGAATACCAACACAAATAAGTGATGTGATTCGATTTCCATTTACTCCATTAATAGGAGAATCTGAAATATATTTCATTCCAGAAAAATATAATTAATGAAGACCACTGATTTATATATTATTTAATAATTAATTCATTGATCACATTCATCACATCAAAGTTGTTTTGAAATTAAGTATAAGACCCTAGCCTTAATCATTAATCAATCTTAAGTCATGTCCAAAAATTTACTCTCATTCACATCGAGGATCATTTTATGATGGGAGATTAGGATATTTAGTCTATTATTCAAACATAAATAATCCAAAATTAAAATGTAGACACTTCTATTCACTATTCAGTTTTTCATAACATAAAATCATTTAAAAAGATACATCGTTTCATTTCATGTTTAAACAAAATAACCTTTCATTAATCCCATCCTGGAATATATTATTAATTAAAACATGTGAAATTATTTCATAACTTTTGATGAGCATAAAAATCACTGAAGCAGTTACACAAAGAATGAAAAATTAATATTCTTGTGAAAACATGTAAACCATGAATAATTTATCATAAGATAACACTTTTTACCTTAATGAAGTAGTATATTCAATTCATTGAATATAAACAAACTGACTTCACTTTTTGAAATCAATTGATTACTATAAAAATCAAATATGTCACTTAATACATATATTGGTAACATGGGATATAATCATACATAAATAAAATAATCATATAGTCGACTTCTATATATGTCACTAAATAAAATATTCATATGACCGAATTCCATCCCCAATGCATAGTAGGTTATAACATAACCACCAATCCTTGGTTTATCATAGAACCACCCATAATTGGATTATCATTTAACCACACGTATTTGGATTATCATGTAACCACCGATCAAATTTTCATTTTCCATTATATACTCATAACATTTGAATGATTTCAACATTTCACAATAAAATTTTAACTCAAAAGGAATCATTAAAATATATATATATATATAAACCAACCATTAATAAATGAAATTTTATTACCAAATTACCATAAAAGGTAATATGCTATATATTTTTCTTTTTAAAACATTTGGTCTTGTAGAGAAATCTAAATACCAAAAATGGTCAGGGTAAAAGAAAATTTGTTGTCGATGTGTACATTAAAAGCCCTCCTTTTGTCATTTTATAATGAAAGTAAAATTATTCATATAAAAATATTCATTTTTAAAACTGTAGAATGAAATTAAATGTCAACAGGGTTATTTATAAATCGAATAAATGAAAGAGGTGTATATTATCAAAATAAGTCTCAAAAAAATGATATTGAGACGAAGTCCCTTACCTTATGTTCGATTATCCACATATGTTCTTTTTTCATCAATAATAATAAAGATAGGTTAAATTATACTTTCTTGAGAAATATTTTTGGGTTTATTGTATCTTTTATATCACTTATTAACATGTTATAAAAATTACAGAATTATTTATGTTCATATAAGAAGTTTTGTCAATATTCTATAATTGATTTGAAAATGAACATGGTTTGGTGTCTCTAGTACATGTGGTCATAATTCCATTATCTCTATAATAAAATTAATATCAAAATGAGAATATTTATATAACAATAATAGTTTTTAAATCAAAACATTTTATTATGGTATTAAAAATGAATAATGTTTTAATAATGGAGATATTAGGTCGTGCATACGCATGAGTAAGGTTTCCATTTTTATTGATCATCATGGAAATAAGGTATATATTATTTTATATTTAAAAAATATTCAAAATATTATTAAAATAATAAAAATAATTTAAATACACTAATATATATCATACATGTGATGTGGTGAATAAAAACTATTCAAATCACTTCATGGAGGTGATGATTCACACCTATATAGAAACGAAGTTATAATTTTTTTATTCATGGAATTCCAAAAATAAAAAAAAATATTATTCTAAAATGATAAAAATATTATTAATATCATATATAAACATTGAATATATCTTTATAAATAGTCGGTATAGATGGTAATGAAAAACTAACTATATCAGTTTGAGATGTCGTAGTCCGCCGTAGAAATGAACGAAATGTAAATTTGACATTTCATGAAATTTTATATGGATTTAGGTGATGATATTGACATTAAAAAACAATGAATATTAAGGATACCATATTTATTAGTCAATAATGGATTAAGGAGCTTTAAAAAAGTGGAATTAGAAATAAAACAGAAAAACTTAAAAATGATACCTCCTATTCGATTGATCAACTTTGTATAACACAATACCAATTTAAAGAAGGGTTTTATACCTAATATATGGTCTCTATAATGAAATTAGATAATCAATTAATGTTTTTTTGGGATGATAATGGCTAATTAAATAGTATTTGGAATTGTGTGTATTATATAGGATGAGTACCTTTTTATAGGGGAAGAGATGGGTGCCCTAGGATATTTTTGAAATATTAAATTAATATAAATTCAATTGAGTTTTAAAATAGCCCCAAAAATATTTATTTCAAAGATAAGATGATTTTGGGTCTCATTTCCATCATCAAATTAAAATTAGGCATGTTTGGATATTTTTGAGTCCTTGTGTTTATGGTTTAACCCTTATTTACCCTTTTTAATCATATTTAAGTATAATTTTATTTACATATTGCGGGTTATTTTAATAACAATATTGTAACGCCACGCCCCCAGTTACCCAGAGTCGGTGCATTATTGCGTAACATTGTCATGATCACAAAAGATCAAGTCTCGAAATACTGATTAGTTTAGTATCCTTGGAAACACTATATACATTCATAAATGTTGCATTACATCATAAAGTGAAAATCTACAATAACAAAGTCTCCATAGTCCACAGTCATATCCTCTTCTGACTATCCCTGCAGGTCATTCAGAAAATACTTCTTCACATCATTGAAAATATTAAAACACTGAAAGGGGTGAGCTCAGATACTCAGTAAGGATATCAATATTGCAGAAGCTTTCATAAATAAACATTAAAATTTAAGTCAATGTATAACTAAAACAAAATCCTTTTTAAACATGAACTTCAGCATAATATGGCAAAAATAAAATTAAATAATTTCATTTACTTACTCACATGGATATTATACTATTCGAATAATCACATGCAATATCAATAACCACTTTCAGAATGATGGAATGCATAATGCCAATCTATCATAACCACGTAGCCAAAGCCTCATGCCAAGACCACAAATAAGATTTTGTTAAGGCCTCGTGCCAAGACACTAGTTTGTCTCATGAGACATACAGATGCATCGAGGAGCTATAGCTGGCTCCACCCATCACTTATTAAGTCCAATGCATTCCTCATATGAACAGGTTTAAACATATCATAAACCATAACATAATCGTATCACATAAAACATTCATAAAGGAAACATAACATTTCCACATTTCAATCACAAGATATCAATACAAAACATTGATATAATAAAAACATTTTCAAAAGAATTTTCAATACCAAAATAAAATAAAATTAAAACATGGTATTTATTTTTCATTTAAAAAAAAGTTTTGGCTTATAGAGGAATCCAAAACCCAAATAATAGTCATGGCGGTGGAGAAGTCGTTGTCGCCGCATACATGAGAAAAAACTTTCCTTTTGTCGTTTAGTAAAAATGATTTGTATAAAAATATTCCATTTGAATAAAAGTAAAAGTCAATGGGGTTTATACACTGTATAAAGGAAAGTTGTGTATACAACCAAATATCCCTCAATGAAAGGAGATTGAGACGAAGTCCCTTACAAAGATATTTTTTAAAATGAAATAAATCTATTATGTGTATTCACAATAAGTAAACATAAATAAAGTAAAAATACAAGATAGGACATAATAATATCATGACATAATTTGAAAGTAAGAGATTAACCCAAAGAATGGAAATTGGGTTAAGAAATTCCCTTACCTCATGTTCGTCTTGACTCGACTATTCTTTAACCTCCTGAATAATAAACTAGAGTTAAATTATACTAGCTTAAATACCTTTTTCAAGTTCATTATCAATTTTATATCCCTTGTTACAATGTTATGAAAATTATGTAGTCAATGAAGTTAATAACGGTCGTTTTGTTGATCTTTGGTACTTGACTCACCAATAAACATCTTAAAATTACAAGTTGTTTATGTGGTAGAATATCCATTATCTACAGAGTTATATTCATGATGTAGATATCATATATATCTTACATATCCAGTATATAAATGCATTTATAATATTACATATCATTTAGAGGTAAGAAATGAAATGTACCATTCATGGAGACAGTAAGCCGTACGTACGCATGAACGGACCTTTCATTTCTATTTCATATTTAATGGAATGAAATCATAATTATATAAAGGTATATTATAATTCCAGTATAATATCATATATAATATCATTTAATCCATCCTTTATACATCCCACATATGGCATTAACGATTCAAATCACTTTGAGGGGGCGATAATCCGCACTTCCTAAAATGAAAATATCGCGTTTACCCATAATAGAAACCATAAAGGTATGACATAAATGAAAAATACAGAAGCTTAAGTAAAACATAAACAAATTATGTATCATATATAAATATAGTGACATATTAATGGCCACCTTTGATGGTGTTATATGAGTGTTGAACAATCATCGTTTCGTGAGGCAGAAATTCACCATCCACAGAAAAAGTATGTTTTGTAACCATTAGATGTAGGTGTGTGTAAATTTAGCTCAATTACTTCTTATAAAAACATCCTATTATATTGAGGATACTGGTGTTGTTACAAAAGAAAGGAATAAAAATAGTTTAAGGGGTTGGAGAAGCAAAATAAAACAAAATAACATAAGAGAAGACATTACCCTAAAATCGGGTAACTCTTTTCTGATTTCAGCCAAAGGCTTCCTTGGGAAGAATTATGCCCAAAATGAATCTTCTAAGAGTAATATAGGGAAGTTGATAGAGTATTTGGGCAGAGGTTGGCAGAGAAAAATGTCTTGAATGTGTGAATAAGGTGGGAGTGGTTGGGGCCTTTTATAAGAGGAGAGGAGGGGCACTCTTGGAAAGATTGAAATGTTACATTATTATGAAATGAATTTCAGATTCTAAAGGTCCCAAAATGATATAAATAGAGGATAAGGTGATAAGGGATCGAAATATTCTCATCCAATAGGTTTTTGAAAAGTTTAAGCCCTATATTTTACATTATCTTTTCATTTTATTTAAATTGTTAATTAATGAGGTAATCACGGCATCATTATGGTGCCATAACAACATTAATTTATATAATGTTTAAAAATTATTAAACAAATATCATGATGCAGGAAATAATTTTATCTTTCCAATGAATATTTATAGTCAAAAATATGACTTGTATAACCCCATGTATAAATTGTTTTATTAAAACAACTCATGTTTGTGACATTTTTATTTTAACATTAAATAAAACGTTTTTAATGTCATTTTCCTACCAAAGTGGATCAATGGGGTCCCCAAGTTGACCCATGGATTTTATTGGTTGGACATGACTCATTAAATATGGGTAGGACATGTGTCAAGGTCATTTCATATTATTATAACTTTTTCTTTACCTTAAATTTCACTAATTACCTTTAATCGCGATTAATTAAACTTAAAAGTTACTATTCACCAAAAATTATTTTAATCCCATTGAACCACATTTTACTTTGTAATGATAACCATGTATGTTGGATTTTTGAAATTCAAATCACAGAAGTGTTAATGTTTCATTTAAATGAAAAAATCAGTTTTTTAACTACCACTTAGTGGTTTCACTATTCATCAAAAATTGAAGTTTTTCAGAACAATGCCAAAATTTCACCCTAAGCTATAATTGATATTCCAAATTTAAAAATTATTTATATTTTAGAAAATTCCAAACATATATTTTCCAGTAATTAATTTTATAATTAATTCCTTCTGTCACAACAAATAGAGTGTTTTTAAGAAACAATATATATCAAAAGAATGACAATTGTTTATGTCCAATTTCAATGTTAAATTAATTCTAATGAAAACCATTGGATAAAATGGAAAAAATATATTCTAATTATAATTTAAAACCACTAAATAGTATAATTTATCACTATAAATTATTTTGATTAAAAAAGTTGTTTTAAGTATTTTTCACTATTCATAAAAAATTGGAAGTTCTCAGAAAGTTACAAAAAATTAAACTTAGGATAATTTTGATATTACTTTTACAAAAATGAAGTCCATTTGGAAATATAAAATTTTTATAATTTTAAAAATTAGGCATTACTATTCATAACGACTACTTTGATTAGTCGCAGTGTGTTAGAACTCGAACTTGCGTACAATGCAAGCTATTGCATTATTGAAAGAGAAGCGTATCGTGGAAGATCAGGGAGTTACATTCTCCCCTCCTTCAATAAATTGCATCCTTTCAATTTGAAATTTTTCATTGAAAATAAAAGGTTGAAAATAGAAAATACCTTTTTGGAAAACCCACATCGGAAATAAGGTTAATAAAAATATAACATTAAAAGAAAGAAACATAAGTACAAAGGTCACCTGAGATACCCATACTAAGATTCTATGAAAATAATGATATGGAAGAAAAAAACCATCAAGGTCTGATGGAGAGTTGTAGAAAACGGGATTAGGAGAAATTTAACCACAAGAAAATCCCAAACTTGTGATTGGTTAAACGGTCATTGAATCCCCAGTTAGAAAAGTTAACCGGCAACGTTTTTGTTTTATGTTATCTTTCATAGAGTTGAGGCATTTATTTAGGAGATTTACTATGAACGTAAGGAAATATACATATTTTTCATGTAGACTTTTCATTCTTTAATAAATTTTTACCACAAACCCATCTTTCACTCCAAATGGTAGCAGAACTCAAAAATATTCTATTTATCCTAATTGTATATGGTTCAAAATATTACCACATACCATATAGATTAGGAAAACTATTTTGTAATAACCAGGGACTTCTTGTATGATAGTGGTAGGTAATAAAGGCATGTCGCACTATGGTTGTGGGTTCGATTCCGGCAGCTTTGTCTGACGTGACGGGTTATCCCCTGACCTGCAGGATGTCCTATTCCTAAAAATATAGTATTATAATATTTCAAAAGTAATATTCAAAAATTTTTTAACCTTAAATAATACTATCCAAATATCAGCTTAATCCATTCCAACCATTATAGTTATCCAAAATACCTCTGTCCAGACTTTCTCTAAAGGGTCTCCAAATTCCAAAATCAATTGTAACATAAGATTCCTCAAACAATGTAAAGTGTATCTTATTGTGACATACTAAAAATATGATTACCTTCATTATATTAAAACCTTAATGACAAAAACAAGTACTGCAGTAAAATCCTTATATATATCACATTATTCTTATAACCAGAATATAACCCTTGAGTCCAAAAGCACCAATACATTAATTATTCCACTTCAACTGTAGTAAAAGAATAAGATTGTCCTTGATCCCTTGGACTTTTCTGTGGTATGTTTCCCTGACACGTAGGACATTAATTTTCATAATTCCCCATTTCCCAACAAATGTAGCATTCAACATTGATAGCCGCTTTCATTCCCTTGCAATCACAAGCCTGGTGAACTTTTTCTCTACATTTATAACAAACTCTCATTCCTTTTAGGCAAGCACCTGGGTGATTCTTCCCACAATTAACACATAATGGAAAATCTTTCCTTTCCATTTTCCCATTATCTATCTCTTGTTCCACCATTCTCGTCTTCTCTTTCTTTACTTTTTTGTCATAAGACTTAGAGAATTCCTTTTCTGTTTTGATAGCACACGAGACAATATCATCGTACGATGAGAAGGATTGTGATACTAAAGATCGACAGACAAATGGTTTTAACCCATCAGTGAAATGATCAATCTTACTACTTGGGTTATGTATATAATCTGCAGCATGTCTAGCTAACCTTATAAAGTTGGCCTCATACTTTGCGACATTATCATCCTCCTTTGGCCTCAAACTCAGAAATTGCCTTTCCATATCTGCTCGATGGTCATGAGGAAAGTATTTGTCTATGAAAAGTAATTTGAACTCTCTCCATTCCATACTTGATACTTCTTTATCTTCCTTTGTATTTTTACTCAATGACCACCATTGATCAGCATCTCGAGTGAGGCGGTAAACTGCCACGATAACCTTTTCCCTTTCACTACTCCCCAAGGCATGGAATATTTTCTCTAAGGAATTTATCTATTGCTCAGCTACTAAGGGATTTTTAATTCCATTGAATTTTGGTGGTTGTTGCCTCATGAAGCGGTCTAACATTGATCCTCCATGTTGCGGATCAGGGTGCTCCATACAAGTAAGGTTGTTATTCATAGCCCGAGTGAGTTGTCCCAGTATGGTGATAAGCTAATCAGCACCAGTTGTATCACTAGCTCCATTATAATTATCTTGTGTAGGAGGGTAATCCCTACATGGATTGCGTGCGTTGATACAGTTTCCATTCCTTCCATTACGCCCCATTTCTAAACAATTTCATAAGCTAGATTAGTTTATGAATAAAAATACATAATTCCATACGTGTAAAACACTTAAAATAAATTGAACAGTTTAGGGATATAATCCATATTAATAAAAAGAGATGTTTTCTTTGAGGGAGTATATACTCATAAACCATTCATAATGATTTGTAATGAAAATGATAATTATCCTAAGCATATCCCCGGGGAGTGTCATAACCAAGAGTGCATCATGGCCCGTTGTCATGCATCAGTTCTCGTTCGAGTCTAGATCAAAGCGGTGTTTTCGGGTTTTACCCCTAGGTACAACTGTGCTAGAGCCACCTCTACCTGCTCGTTTCCAGATAGGGATGTATTTCTCAGAAAACTCACAAAATCTCTATAATACCAAAATTCTAGAAAGTTATTCTATACTAATCCTCAAAGTCCATCTTAGGGCTATGTGCTCTAATCAGAGTTTATCTAAATCTAGCTTCTGAGGTTAGTACTAAACCGCCTCTGATACCAACTGTAACGCTCCGACCCTAGTTACCCAGATTCGGTGCATTATTACGTAACATTGGCATGATCACAAAAGATCAAGTCTCGAAAGACCGATTAGTTTAGTAGCCTTAGAAGCACTAGATACATTCATAAATGTTACATTACATCATAAAGTGAAAAACTACAATAACAATGTCTCCATAGTCCACACTCATATCCTCTTCTAACTATCCCTGCAAGTCATTCATAAAATACTTATTCACATCCTAGAAAATATTAAAACATTGAAAGAAGTGAGCTCAGATGCTCAGTAAGGATAACAATATTGAGGAAGCTTTCATAAATAAGCATTAACATTTAAGGAAATGAATAACTAAAACAAAAGTCTTTTTATATAAGAACTTCAGTATAATATGGAAAAAATAAAATAAAATAATTCCATTTACTTTCTAACATGGATATTCTACTAGTCGAATAATCACATGCAATATCAATAACCACTTTCATAATGATGGAATTCATAATGCCAGACTATCATAACCACGTAGCCAAGGCCTCGTGCCAAGACCACAAATAAGATTTTGTCATGGCCTCATGCCAAGACACTAGTTTGTCTCATGAGACCTACCGATGCATCGAGGAGCTATAAAGGGCTCCACCCGTCACTTATTATGTCCAATGCATTCCTCATATGAACAGGTTCAAACATATCATAAACCATAACATAATCGTATCACATAAAACATGCATAAAGGAAACATAAAATTTCCAATTTTCAATCACAAGATATCAATACAACACATTGAGATAATAAAAACATTATCAAAAGCATTTTCAATACCAAAATAAAAGAAAAGTAAAACATGGTATTTATTTTTCATTTAAAAAAACTTATGTCTTATAGAGGAAGCCGAAACTCAAATAATAGTCACGGCGGTGGAGAAGTCGTTGTCTCCGCATATGTAAGAAAAAACATTCCATTTGTTTTTTAGTAAAAATGATTTGTATAAAAAGATTCCGTTTGAATAAAAGTAAAATTCAATGGGGTTTATACACTGTATAAATGAAAGTTGTGTATAAAACCAAATATGCCTCAATGAAAGGAGATTGAGAAGATGTCCCTTACAAATATCGTTTTTTAAATAAAATAAATCGATTATGTGTATTCACTATAAGTACACATAAAGAAACTACAATTACAAGATAGGACATAATAATATCATGACATAATTTTAAAGTAGGAGATTAACCCAAAGAATGGAAATTGGGTTAAGAAATTCCCTTACATCATGTTCGTCTTGACTCGACCGTTATTTAACCTCCTGAATAATAAACTAGAGTTGAAGACTACTTGATTAATAACTTTTTTTCAAGTTCATTATCCCATTTATATTACTTATTACAATGTTACGATAATTATGCAGTCATTTAAGTTAATAACGGTCGTTTTGTCGATCTTTGGTACTTGACTCAACAATAAACTTCTTATAATTACAAGTTGTTTATGTGGTAGAATATCCATTTTCTCCAGAGTTATATTCATTATGTAGATATCATATATATACTACATATCCAGTATATACATGCATTTATAATATTACATAACATTTAGAGGTAAGAAATGAAATGCACCGTTCATGGAGACGGTAAGTCATACATACGCATGAACTCTACTTTCATTTCTATTTCCTATTTAATGGAATGAAATAATAATTATATAAAGGTATATTATAATTCAAGTATAATATCATATATAATATCAATTAAACCATCCTTTATACACCCCACATATGTCATTAACGATTCAAATCACATTGAGGGGGCGGTATTCCGCACTTCCTAAAATGAAAATATCGCGTTTACCCATAATGGAAACAATAAAGGTATGCCATAAATGATAAATAAAGAATCTTAGATAAAACATAAACATATTATGTATCACATATAAATATAGTTACATCTTAATGGCCACCTTTGAAAGTGTTATATGAGTGTTGAACAATCATCATTTCATGAGGCAGAAAATCGCCATCTAAAGAAACAGTATGTTCTGTAACCATTGTATGTATGTGTTTGTAAGTGTAGCTCGAATCCTTCCAATAAAAACATCCTATTATATTTAGGATACTGGTGTTTTTACAAGAGAAACTAATAAAAATAGTTTAAGGGTTTGGAAAATCAAAATAAAACAAAATAACATAAGAGAAGACATTACCTTCAAATCGGGTAACTCTTTTTTGATTTGAGACAAAGGATTTCTTGGGAAGATTTCTTCACAATGTGAGTCTTCTAGGAGTAATATAGGGAATTTCGGAGAGTATTTGGGCAGAGTCTGTCCGGGCCAAATGTCTTGAATGTGTGAATAAGGTGGGAGTGGTGGGGGCCTTTTATAAGAGGAGAGGAGGGGCACTCTTGGAAAGATTGAAATGTTACATTATTATGAAATGTTTTTAGGATTATAAAGGTCCCACAATGATATATTTTGATGATAAGGTGATAAGGGTTCTAAATATGCTCATCCAATAGGTTTTTGACAAGTGTTAGCCTTATATTTTACATTATCTTTTCCTTTTATTTAAATCGTTAATTAATGAGGTAACCGCTGCATCATTATGGTGTCATAAAAACGTTAATTTATTTAATGTCTAAAAATTATTAAAAAAATATAATGATGTAGGAAATATTTTTATATTTCCAATTAATATTTATAGTAAAAATTATTACTTCTATAACCTCATTTAAAAATTATTTTAGTAAAACAACTCATGTTTGTGACATTTTTATTTTAACATTAAATAAAAAGTTTTTAATGACATTTTCCTAGAAAAGTTGATAAATGGGGTCCCCAAGTTGACCCATGGATTCTCTTGGTTGGCCATGACTCATTAAATAAGGGTAGGACATGTGTCATGGTCATTTCATATTATTATAACTTTTTCTTTACCTTAAATTTCACTAATTACCTTTAATCGGGATTAATTAAACTTAAAAGTTACTATTCACCAAAATTATTTTAATCCCATTGAACCAAATTTTACTTCCTAATGAAAACCATGTATGTAGGATTATTGAAATTCAAATCGCAGAAGTGGTAATGTTTCATTTAAACGAAAAAATCCGTTTTTTAACTACCACTTAGTGGATTCACTATTCATCAAAAATTTAAGTTTTTCAGAACAATGCCAAAATTTCATCCTAAGCTATAATTGATATTCCGAATTCAAAAATGATGTCTATTTTAAAAATTTCCAAACATATATGTTGCATTAAATAATTTTATAATTAATTCATGGTTTCACAACAAATAGAGTGTTTTAAAGAAAGAATATATATCAAAAGATTGACAATTGTTCATGTCTAATTTCAATGTTAAATAAATTCTAATGACCACCATTGGATAAAATGGTAACAATATATTCTAATTATACTTTAAAACCACTAAATAGTATAATTTATCACTATAAATTATTTTTATTAAAAAAGTTGTTTTAAGTATTTTTCTCTATTCATAAAAAATTGGAAGTTCTCAGAAAGTTACAAAAAATTCAACTTAGGATAATTTCGATATTACGAATAAAAAAATGATGTCCATTTTGAAATATAAAATTTTTATAATTTTAAAAAGTGGTTATTACTATTCATAACGACTACTTTGATTAGTCACGGTGTGTTAGAACTCGAACTTGCATACAATGCAAGCTATTGCATTATTGAAAGAGAAGTGTATCGTAGAAGCTCGGGGTGTTACATTCTCCCCTCCTTCAATAAATTGTTTCCTCGCAATTTGAAATTTTTATTTGAAAATAAAAGGTTGAAAATAGAAAATACTTTTGTGGAAAACCCAAATCGGAAATAAGGTTAATAAAAATATAACTTTATAAGAAAGAAAGATAAGTACAAATGTCACCCAAGATAGCCCATAATAGGATTCTATGAAAATATGGATATGGAAGAAAAACAAACCTTCAAAGTCTGATGGAGAGGTGTAGAAAATATGATTAGGAGAAAGTTAACCACAAGAAAATCACAAACTTGTGATTGGTTAAATGGTCATTGAATCCCCAATTGGAAAAGTTAACCGGCAACGTTTTTGTTTTATGTTACCTTTCATAAAGTTGAGGCATTTATTTAAGAGATTTACTAAGAATGTAAGGAAATATACATATTTCAAATGTAGACATTTCATTCTTTAATAAATTTTTACCACAAACCCATCTTTCACTCCAAATGGTTGCAAACTTAAAAATATTCTATTTATCCAAATTGTATAAGGTTCCAAATATTACCACATACCATATAGATTACGAAAACTATTTTTTAATAACCAGGGACTTTCTGTAGGATAGTGGTAGTTAATAAAGGCCTATCACACTATGGTTGTGAGTTCGATTCCTACAGCTTTGTCCGACATGACGGGTTATCCCCCGACCTATAGGTTGTCCTTTTCCAAAAAATATAGTATATTAATATTCTAAAAGTAATCTTCAGAAATATTTTAAACTTAAACAATACTATCCAAATATCAAAAAAAATCCATTCCAACCTTTATAGTTATCCAAAATACCATCGTCCACACATTCTCTAAAAGGTATCTAAATTCCAAAATCAATTGTAATATTAGATTCCCCAAACAAAGTAATGTTTATCTTATTATCACATACTTAAAATATGATTACCTTCATCATATTAAATATTTAATGAAAAAAACAAGTACTGTAGTACAATCCTTATATATATCACATTATTCTTATTACTAGAATATAATCTTTGAGTCCAAAAGCACCAATACATTAATTATTCCACTTCAACTGTAGTAACAACATAAGATTGTCCTTGGTCCCTTGGCCTTTTATGAGGGTAGATTCCCTGACGCTTCAGATATTCATTTGCATAATGCCCCATTTCTCTACAATTGTAGTATTCAACATTGATAGCCTCTTTCTTTCCTTTTCAATCACGAGCCTGGTGACCTTTTTCTCCACATTTATAACAAACTCCCATACCTTTTAGGCAACATCCAGGATGATTCTTCCCACAATTATCACATAATGGATAATCCTTCTTTCCCTTTTTCCCTTTATCTGTCTCTTGTTCCACCATTCTCTTCTTCACTTGCTTTACATTGTTGTTATAAGACTTAGAGAATTCCTTTTCTGTCTTGATAGCACATGAGACAATATCTATGTACGATGAGAAGGATTTTGATACTAAATCTCGACGGAGAAATGGTTTTAACCCATCAAAGAAATGATCAATCTTACTTCTTGGGTTACATATATAATCTGCAGCATTTCTTGCTAACCTTGTAAAGTTGTCCTCATACTTTGCGACATTCTCATCCTCCTTTTGCCTCAGACTCAGAAATTTCCTTTCCATATCTGCTCGATGGTCACGAGGAATGTATTTTTCTAAGAAAAGCACTTTTAACTCTCTCCATTTCATACTTGATACTTCTTCATCTTCCTTTGTATTTTGAATCAATGACCACCATTGATCTGCATCTCCAGTGAGGCGGTAAACTACCATGATAACCTTTTCCCATTCACTACTCCCCAAGGCGTGGAATATTTTCTATAAAGAGTTTATCCATTGCTCAGCTACCAAGGTATTTGTAATTCCATTTAATTTTGGTGGTTGTTGCCTCATGAAGCAGGTTATCATTGATCCTCCATGTTGCGGATAAGGGTGCTCCATATGAGTAAGGTTGTTATTCATAGCCTGAGTGAGTTGTCCCAGTATGGTGATAAGCTGATCAGCACCAGTTGTATCACCAACACCATTATAATTATCTTGAGTAGGAGGGAAATCCCGACATGGAGTGCGTGCATTGATATAGTTTCCATTCCTTCCACTAGGCTCCATTTATAAACAATGTCATAAACTATATCAGTTTATGAATAAAAATAAATAATTCCGTACTCGTAAAGCACTTAACATAAATTGAACAGTTTAGGGATATAATCCATATTAATAAAAAGAAATGTTTTCTTTGAGGGAGTATATACTCATAAACCCTGCATAATTATTTGTAAAGAAAATGAGAATTATGCTAAGCATATCCCTCGGGAGTGTCGTAGCCAAGAGTGCAGCAAGGCCCATTGTCGTGCACCAGTTCCCGTTCTAGTCTAGCTCAAAGCAGTGTTTTCGGGTTTTACCCCAAGGTACATCTGTGCTAGAGCCGCCTCTACCTACTCGTATCCATATGGGGATGTATTTCTCGGAAAACTCACAAAATCTCTATAATACCAAAATTCTAGGAAGTTCCTCTATACAAATCCTCAAAGTCTATCATTGGGCTATGTGCTCTAATTAGACTTTATCTAAATCTAGCTTCCAAAGTTAGTACTAAACTGCCTCTGATACCAACTATAAAACCCCAGCCCCAGTTAACCAGAGTCGGTGCATTATTGCGTAATATTGGAATGATCACAAAAGATCATTTCTCGAAAGACCGATTAGTTTAGTATCCTTGGAATCAGTAGATACATTCATAAATGTTACATTACATCATAAAGTGAAAAAATACAATAACAAAGTCTCCATAGTCCACACTCATATCCTCTTCTAACTATCCCTACAGGTCATTCATAAAATACTTCTTCACATCCTGGAAAATATTAAAACATTGAAAGGGGTGAGCTAAGATGATCAGTAAGGATAGCAATATTGTGGAAGCTTTCATAAATAAACATTAACATTTAAGGCAATGTATAACTAAAACAAAATCCTTTTTAAACTTGAACTTCAACATAATATGACAAAAATAAAATTAAATAATTCCATATACTTACTAAAATGGATATTCTACTAGTCGAATAATCACATGCAATATCAATAACCACTTTCATAATGATGGAATGCATAATTCCATACTATCATAACCACATAGCCAAGACCTCGTGCCAAGACCACAAATAAAATTTTGTCAAGGCCTCGTGACAAGACAGTAGTTTGTCTCATGTGACCTACCGATGCATCGAGGATCTATATCGGGCTCCACCCGTCACTTATTATGTCCAATTCATTCCTCATATGAACAGGTTTAAACATATCATAAACCATAACATAATCGTATCACATAAAACATGCATAATTTAAACATAACATTTCCATATTTCAATTAAAAGATATCAATACCACACATTGATATAATAAAAACATTATCAAAAGAATTTTCAATACCGAAATAAAATAAAAGTAAAACATGGTATTGAATTTTCATTTAAAAAAACTTATGCCTTATAGAGGAAGCCAAAACTCAAATAATAGTCACGGCGGCGGAGAAGTCGTTGTCGCCGCATACGTAAGAAAAAAAATTCCTTTTGTTGTTTAGTAAAAACACTTTGTATAAAAAGATTCCTTTTGAATAAATGTAAAATTCAATGTGGTTTATACACCGTATAAAGGAAAGTTGTGTATAAAACCAAATATTCCTCAATGAAAGGAGATTGAGACACAATCCCTTAAAAAGATCATTTTTTAAATAAAATAAAACTGTTATGTGTATTCACTATAAGTACACATAAATAAAGTACCAATACAAGATAGTACATAATAATATCATGATATAATTTGAAAGTAGTAGATTAACCCAAAGAATGGAAATTGGGTTAAGAAATTCCCTTACCTCGTGTTCGTCTTGACTCGACCGTTCTTTTACCTCCTGAATAATAAACTAGAGTTAAATTCTACTTTCTTAAGAACCGTTATCAAGTTCATTATCCCTTTTATATCACTTATTACAATGTTATGAAAATTATGTAGTCATTTAAGTTAATAACGGTTGTTTTGTCGATCTTTGGTACTTGACTCAACAATAAACTTCTTATAATTACAAGTTGTTTATGTGGTGGAATATCCATTATATCCAGAGTTATATTCATGATGTATATATCATATATATCCTATATATCCAGTATATACATGCATTTATAATATTACATAACATTTAGAGGTAAGAAATGAAATGCACCGTTTATGGAGACGGTAAGCCGTACGTACGCATGAATGCTACTTTCATTTCTATTTCATATTTAATGGAATGAAATCATAATTATATAAAGTTATATTATATTCCCAGTATAATATCAAATATAATATCATTTACTACATCCTTTATACATCCCACATATGGAATTAACAATTCAAATCACTTTGAGGGGGTGGTAGTCCGCACTTCCTAAAATGAAAATATCGCGTTTACCCATAATGGAAACCATAAAGGTATGCCATAAATGATAAATAAAGAAGCTTAAGTAAAACATAAACATATTATATATCATATATAAAAATATTGACATCTTAATGGCCACCATTGAAGGTGTTATATGAGTGTTGAACAATCATCGTTTCGTGAGGCAGAAATTCGCCTTCCACAGAAACAGTATGTTCTGTAACCATTAGATGTAGGTGTGTGTATGTGTAGATAGAATCCTTATTATAACAAGATCCTAGTATATTTATGATACTATTGTTGTTACAAAATAAAGTAATAAAAAGAGTTTAAGGGGTTGGAGAAGCAAAATAAAACAAAATAACATAAGAGAAGACATTACCTTAAAATCGGGTAACTCTTTTTTGATTTGAGCCAAAAGCTTACTTGGGAAGAATTATTCCCAATGCGAGTCTTCTAGGAGTAAGATATAGAAGTTTGTAGAGTATTTGGGCAGAGGTTGGCCGAGCCAAATGGATTGACTGTGTGAATAAGGTGGGGGTGGTGGGGTCCTTTTATAAGAGGAGAGGAGGGGCACTCTTGGAAAGATTGAAATGTTACATTATTATGAAATGCATTTCAGATTATAAAGGTCCCACAATGATATATTTATAGTCTAAGGTGATAAGGGTTAGACATATTCTCATCCAATATTTTTTTGACAAGTTTAAGCCTTATATTTTACATTATCTTTTCATTTTATTTAAATAGTTAATTAATGAGGTAATCGCTGCATCATTATGGTGTCATAAAAACGTTAATTTATATAATGTATAAAAATTATAAAAAAAATTTGATGATGTAGGAAATATGTTTAGATTTCCAATGAATATTTATAGTAAAAAATATGACTTCTATAACCCCATGTAAAAATTTTTTCAGTAAAACAACTCATGTTTGTGACATTTTTATGTTAACATTAAATAATAAGTTTTTAATGTCATTTTCCTACCAAAGTTGATCAATGGGGTCCCCAAGTTTATCCATGGATTGTCTTGGTCGTCCATGTCTCATACAATAGGGGTAGGACATGTGTCATGGTCATTTCATATTATTATAACATTATCTTTACCTTAAATTTCACTAATTACCTTTAATCGCGATTAATTAAACTTAAAAGTTACTATTCATTAAAAATTATTTTAATCCCATTGAACCAAATTTTACACCCTAATGACAACCATGTGTGTAGGATTTTTGAAATTCAAATCACAGAAGTGGTAATGTTTCATTTCAAAGAAATAATCAGGTTTTTAACTACCACTTAGTAGTTTCACTATTCATCAAAAATTGATGATTTTCTGAACAATGCAAAAATTTCACCCTAAGATATAATTGACATTCCAAATTCAAAAATGATTTCTATTTTTCAAAATTAAAAAAATATAAGATTCATTAATTAATTTTATAATTAATTTCCACTGTCACAACAAATAGCGTGTTTTTAAGAAACAATATATATCAAAAGATTGACAATTGTTTATGTCCAATTTCAATGTTAAATTAATCCTAATGACGACCATTAGATAAAATGGTAAAAATATATTCTAATTATAATTTAAAACCACTAAATAGTATAATTTATCACTATAAATTATTTTGATTAAAAAAGTTGATTTAAGTATTTTTCACTATTCATAAAAAATTTGAAGTTCACATAAAGTTACAAAAAATTAAACTTAGGATAATTTTGATATTAATAATACAAAAATGAAGTCCATTTTGAAATATAAAATAATTATAATTTTAAAAAATGGGTATTACTATTCATAACAGCTACTTTGATTAGTCGCAGTGTGTTAGAACTCGATCATGCGTATAATGCAAGATATTGCATTATTAAAAGAGAAGCATATCGTGGAAGATCGGGGTGTTACAAATATAATGTAAAACATTCATCAAAAGTGTAATTAATTATATATTAGGACATATAAAAACTATTGGAGAAATCATATATTTTTATGAATTTAATATCATTTAATATAATATTTTTGATTTTAAATTACTATCATTGACATTTTTGACAATACACATTAGCTAACTTTTATAAATATCATAAAAGCAAGATAAATTTTAACAAACTCCTTTAAATAAATACCAAAATTCCAAAAATATAAATAATATTAATTTATGACATAAATAATTTCAAATAATATTTATTTTAATATTTATAAGACAATTTATTTGATTCTTTATTTTATTAAGAATTACAACATCGCCTTTATGTAATAATTAAATATAACTATTTAATTTCCGAAAATTTGAGATAAATTATCATGATGAAGGTAATCATTTCATATTTACATTTAATATTTTTATTAAAATATATCCACTATATAACTCTATATTAAAATACACTATTTTTTAAAACAAAAGTGTAAAAATTTGCATATTCATTGAATATTATATTGTAAAAGAATTAAATTCAACTATATGGTTCCATTTGGTCCAAAAATGGACCCAAGGATGATCATGGTCAGGATAAACTAATTATATTTTATTAGGTAATGTGTTAAGGAAATTTTAGTTTATTATAATAATTTTTTTACCTCTAATTAAATGATTAACCTTTAATTGTTGTAATAAAATTTATTACCAAAGTTACTATTCATAATGACCAATGATAAAATGTACATATATACATATTTTGGACCTTATGATTACTAATATAGAATATGTATTTCCAAATTCAAAACATATAATTTTAAGAAATTATTTAAATATTAATCCCATTTGTCAAAATGAGAAAATGAGTTTTTTAAAATTAAAAACCACCAAATGATTCCCGTTTATATCAAATTTTAATGCTAAAGTAATTCAATTAAACATCATTGTTTTATATAATAAAAACATAAAAAACAATATATTTAATAACCAATATAAATTTTAATCAATCTATATAAATAAGATATATTAAAAAAGTATTTTTACTATTAATTAAATTGTGAATTTAATCATAAAAATACAAACAATTCAACCAAATTTTATTTTTATGTCCCTATTCCAAATAATAATTTTATTTTTTAAAATAGAAAATATAAAAGTGATAAAAACTAGATTTAAAACGACTCATCTATCTAAAGGTGGAGAACTACTTTTTAGAACAAATATAGTATTCTATGTATAAAATTGTATTTTTTTCTCATTTTTAGCATCTAAAATATATTTAAGAATGTAAAAAAATCATAAAATGTATGAATATTATAGAGGTAGTTATTTTCATTCCCGAAAATACAACAACAAGGCACTTACTATTATTTAAAATAATAATATTAATAATATATTATGTTTCATTGTAACTCGGTCTTGTGTGCATCGTAAAATTTCTGAGAAACCGATTATTGCATGTCAGGCATGCTATCAGACATAGAATCCCCTATACTGTATAGTTAATATCTAATTCGTAAATATTAATGAATATCAAAATGTATTATTCTATAATAACCTTGGATGGTACATCCATCACCACTTTTGAAAATTGCATCCTCAAAATTTTAAATATTGGCTATGTAACTAATGATTCACTTTTCTAAATGTCTTTATTATAATTTCACATTAAAAATGGATTAATACAATATACACATTAAATTATTGAATATAATACATGAAGGTCAAAAGAGATAACCCATATTATGATTCCATATTGGGAAGTATGGATAGTGAAGAAAAAAGAAACGATCTAGTTCTGATGATGAATAATAGAAAACATTGTTATAGGAATGTTAACAATCACGATGATATAAACTTTTTAAGGGTTAGGTGGTATTTGACTTCATAGTCAGAAAAGTAAATAGAAGTCATTTTTTGTTATAATATCCTATTTATAATTTTGTGGAATTGTTTTACTACCAGGACTAATATCATAAAGAAATATACAAACTTGAGAAGTATAGTTTAATCAATTAATAAAATTCCTACACAAACAATTATTACTCTCCAAATGATGAGTATTTATGATGATTATTATGCCTAAAACACTAGAATCAACATACCGTGATTTACATTATCTAGAAATCATTAACTCTCTATATATCTTGTCCTGAAACATTATCCAAAACCAAAATGTTTAGTACAAGGTACGATAATTCTCCAAAATTAATAAACCATTATATAATAATAATCTACATTAATTTAAAAATTCAACACTTATACCACAAGTTTATCATTTACCGTTCAACTAATACATATCCTTGAAATTCATCAAATAATTGAAACAATGATTGAAACCCAAAATTATAAAGGATATGATCACATAGTCATCTGTAATAATTCTAAACATGTATCTCCAGAAAACGTAGACCATTATTAAATTGTCATACTAAAATGTAATTAGCCAAATTACATATTATCCATGATTGGCTAATCATTTCAATACAAAACCCAAATCTCTATAATCACCCAATAAAAAAATTAATATTCCAAAATAAAAATCAACCATTACTCCTAAAATAAAATACAATAGTATTCTATTATGAATATGCATATTGGGTTTCCGAAATTGCGATCTTCTTCCAAAATCCCATTAATAAATTAATCAAAATATCTATTTTCAATTCCATGGATTTATATTTTATAAAATAAATGTTGTAAAATTAAACATTTGTTTTTCTATAAACTCTTCTATCTGAACCGAAAATGTCATACTGACTTTGTAAATCACATCAGGTTTTGGTAGGTGATGCACCCTTCTCGCCCTTTAGTTGTGGGTTCGATCCTCACAGCCATGCCAGATGTGACAAGTTTTCACCCATCAGGCGAGTTATCCTATTTCAAAAACTATATAATTCCTAAAATATTCCAAAAATATTATAAATACATAAAAAATAAACATAATATCTTTTAACCTTAAATTTTATTTCATACCTCCCACTTTTCATCCCAAAAAATAATAACCCATAATTTCCATAATGGTGAATGTCTCCCAAAATACTATTAGTCACCTTAATATTTCAGAACATAAATCCTACAATGTTGTTTCAAATACATTTAAGATATGATAAAAATTAAAATTATAAATCCATGATAATATCCATAACTATTTATAAAACATTCTAATATCTATCGTTGTCTAAACAATCATATGATACCAAAAATACGGAACCTAACCTAAAACATTATATAATCACAAGTCAAGTCAAAAAATTTACATTTATTCACATCGAGAATATTTTAATGTTAATGTATTTTTAGAATTAGGCCTTAAATCATACATAATATCCCAAAAGTACAATATTGACACATCTACTCAATATCCAATTTTTCATAAAACAAAAACTTTTAAAAAAACATGGTTTTGTTTCATGTTTAAAAAGAATTACTTTTCTTTGATTTCATCCATGAAACTATTAATCTTGAACTCCAGTGAAAATAATTTCAAAACATGGGAGTAGTATAAAATGTTTCATAATGTTTACACAATGAACTAAAAAACAGTTAGTCATGCAAAGACATGTAAACCATGAATATTTTATCACAATGTAACATTTTTCACCATTATGAAGTAGTAAATACTTTTCACTAAATATAATCTCCTTACATACTATTATTTAATCAGAATATTATTCTAAAACTCATTTAAATTACATATAACATATAATGACAAGTTGAGACATAATCATACATAACTGGAATATCAATACAGTCAACTTCTACACATATCACTAAATAAAATAGCCATACGGCCGACTTCCATACCCAATTCATTAGAGGTTATAATGTAACCACAGATACATGGTTTATGATGGAATCAACTCACATTGGTACATCATGTACCACCTATCTTTGGTATATCATGCAACCACCTGTCATATGTCGATGTAATATTAAATATTCATAACTTAAAAAAATCAAATATCATAATTCCACTACTTAAATCTGAAATCATAAGGAATAATTACCAGATATTGATATGATCAAACCATTCTTAAAAAATTCAATAATAAAATACTTAAAAAGATTAGTTGATATTTCTTTTTCATTTTAAAATATTTTTTCTCAAGGAGGAAGACAAATAAAAAAATGGCCACGGCGGCGGAAAATTTGTTGTCGCAACATATGTCAAAAAAATTCATTTTTTTGTAAAGAAAGTAAAACAGTTCATATAAAAATATTCATTTTTACACCAATTTAATGAAATTAAAATTCAATGTTGTTTTTTATACACTGTATAAACGAAGTAGGTTTATATATTCAAAATATGCCTCAATGAAAGGAGATTTAGACGAATTCCCTTACCATAAGTTTGATTCATCATGTATGCTCCTTATTCTTCTAGAATAATAAAAATAGTTTAATTTATACATTTTTTCAGAACATTTATCATGTTTATTTTTTCTTTTATACCACATAGTACAATGTTATATAATAATATATAATTCGTTTTTTCCATATTGTGAATTTTATAGATATTATGTACTTGAATCCAAAATGAACGTGGTTTGATGTCACTAGTCCATGTGGCCATGATTAAATCTTATCCAGAATAAAATTTATGAAATAATAATAATTTTTATGGATCAATTACACTATTTTCATAAAATCATTCATTTATGGTATGAAAAATCACACGGTTATAATCATGTAGACGGTAGGTCATATGTACACATGAGTAATATTTCCATTTTTCATTGATAAATATCGAATGAAGGTAATTATTATTTTAACATTACAGAATTATAATAATATAATTAGAATCAATAATCAATTTTAATATATTTATATATATATCTTAGAAGAGATGTGGTGAACAAAAAAGGTTCAGATCGCTTCGTGGATGTGATAATTCACACATATGCACGAACAATGTAATCATATTTATTTTATTCGAAGGTAAAAATATAATTAAAATATAATTATTTTAAAATGGTAAATATGTCACAAATATATTTTATAAAAATTTATTTCATTAATACTTCCATTCTTGATATATTGTAATGAAAAAAATCTATATCGGTTCGAGAGGCAGTATTCTTTTGTACACACGAACGAAAGGATCATTTAACATTTGATAAAATTAGACTTCGATTTACGTGATTGTGAAAAAATTATAACATCTTAGTTTATTTTGGATAATAGGGTTATAAATTCATCAAGTATAATTGATATTTATGTTTTGTGGAATTATAAAAAAAATAGAAACACTTAAAAAATGATAACTCTTATTTCGTTCATCACCTTTGAAAAACACCTAAATCCTATAAGAAGGGTGGTCTATATAAAATAATGCCTCGATAACATGGGGAAGGATTATAGGAATTTATTTTGGAATATCATGTCCAATAAATAATAATTTTTATGTTTTATCATTAGATAAGACTGAGTTCCTTTTTATAGGAGATGGGAGGGAAACCTTTGGAAACTATAAAAATATTTATTTAATATAAATTATATTTCCATTCCCAAAGCTCCCAAAATTATTTATTTCAAGGATTAGATTATTTTTGGTCTAATTAACAAAATACAATTAAAATTAGTTATGTTTTGAATAATTTTTATTCCGTATCTTTTTGGTTACACCATTATTTTACGTTTATAAATCTTATCGTGATATCATGTTATTTGCATTTTCTGGGTTAATATAATTATTATAAATTGTAAAAAGTAAAAAAACATTAATATAAGATATATAAAATATTATACTAAACAATCGAATGATTATTATATTTTTAATAATTTAATATCATTTAATAAATTATTTTATATTTTAATATTCCAATAGTGTAATTTTTTTATCCTTTTTATTAGTTGGCTACTAAAAATATCATAACATAAATATAAGTTGAAACAAACTCCATTAATTCATTAACATGATGTCAAATATACCAAAAAATTCGGTGAATAAAATAAATTATGTCATATAGTATTTATTTTCATATCAATAAAATAATTTTTTTTTTCATTTTTTTCATTAATTATGAAAATACTACATCAACTTTTGTCATATTCAAATTTGATTATTTAATTTCAAAAAATTAAAAATAATTTATCATGATATAGGTAATATTATTAGATTTAAATTACTATTTATATTCTAATATATCCTATTTATAACTCCATATTAAAATATAATTCTGTTTAAAAACGAAAATGTAACAAAAATTACTATTGAATTAAAATAATATTATAAAATCATTAAAGGCATCCATGTGGCTCGATGTGGTCCTAAAATCGACCCAATTAAGCTCATAGTTGGGATAAAATAATATAATTAAATTATGACATGTTTTAGGGTTTTTTTGTATTATAATAATATTATCTTTGCCTTTAATTACCTAATATAACTTTATATATTATACTAAATTTTTTAACGAAGTAACAATTCAAAATATTCAAATTTAAAAGTGAACTATTTACAAAATTCTGATATTCTGATTAAAAATTTGGAATATATTTCTCAAAATTCAATACACATAATTGAAGAAATTACATATAAATTAATCCCCGGTGTCGAAATGGGAAAACTGGCTCTTTAATGTAAAAACCATCAAAAGTGTTACATGTATTTAAATCTAATTTCAGTTTTAAATTAGTTCCAATGAGAAATGATAAGTTAATATATAAAAACATTATCTAATTATTCATTAAAAAATTAAAAGGAAAAAATAACTATATAAATATGTTTGATTAAAAATATTTTTTGAGTTATAATTGACTATTTTACACTATTTATTAAAATATTAATTTAATCAAAAAAATACCAAAAAATCCAGTAAAGTAAATTTTTATGTGCCCATTAGAGTGAAGAAGTTTAATTTTTAAATAATACATATAAAAGTAAAAAACTATATTTAAAACAACTTCTCCATCCAAAGGAGGTAAAACTTATTTTAAGAACAAATAGAGTATTTCTGGCGTAAAAATAGATTTCTTCTTATTTTATGCCTCTAAATTTTGTTTCCAAATATAAAAACGTTTAAAAAACATGTGTAGAAATCATATAATTAGTTCTTTTTATTTCCTCCAATACAACAACTAGGTGTTAAATACTTTTTAAAATAATAATATTAATAATATTTTATTTTATTGGTATAACATAGTATTCTGTGCAATGAATTATTTCAGAGAAATCCAATATTGCGTGTCAGGTACACTATTTCACATTTAATCCCTTTTAATGTAAAATTTATATTTAATTCATAAATATTAATAGATAAAAAATAGTCAATTTCTATAAATACCTAGGATGTTAGATTATGAATTAAGTTTCCTCAAAACACATGTTTTGGACATAACTGATTATGTAATTCAATATGTAATTTAAAAAAATTAATGATTTAGTTTTATGTTATTAAATATGTAAATAATTCTTAATAAATTAGATTAATATTATTTTTTTTATAATATATGATTTAAATAATGTGAATGGTATGTTGTGGGATGAGGTAAGGTAACTCTAGTATCAATTTTCATTCCTTAAGACTAATGATATCTTCACCACATGTTTCCATTTTTTTTCTAAATAGAAATATTAATTTATTATATAATACTTTTCTAAAATTACGGTGTTTAGAAATTCATTCCATGTGTTTCCGTCACTATTTCATTAGTTTAAAAGTTATCACGTAACAAGTAACACTTCATCATAAAACATTATTTTTAAACATTAAATGATTTATATTCTTATTATATTCACTCCATGTCCATATTACAATTTTTAATGGATTTATTTAAATATAATTAAATTAATAATAAATTAAAATTTTAATCCCATATTTTTTTTGAAATGATTATAAAATTGATATTTTTTATTGTTTTTTGAAAACCGTTTTCTCTTAATTTACCAAAGGAAAAAGTGATGTTTTATTTTAATATATTAAATATGAATATTGTTTCCCCTAAATATAACTATTACATTATATTTGAAATATATTACATGATTCCATATTTTTCTCATTGAAAACAATTCTATCCCTTTGTTCTTAGTCATATTGTTTTGACAATTTTGGTTAAATGGAAATAGATATATCAATACCCCAAAATAATTTTCTTATGAATTAAAAAGTATAATTATATGTGTTTTTAGTGGAAATGAATTATTTTTTTCTATTATGTATTTTATGGTACATTTAAATTATTTTCAACATTTTCAACCCCTATATAGCTCTCCAATGAATTAAGTAATTATTACCTTAGCAATACATTATTTTTTTAATAATTGAGTTTTTTATTCCACATATATGGGAAATAATATGTTTCTATAAAGATGATGACCAAATGAAAAAGCTTGTTTTTAAAAAAAATTTAACGCTTTTTAATAAAAATATATTTTTTTAGAAGGTATGATATAAAACTCTTATTTAAAAGAATTATTATTCCCTTTAAGGATAAAAATGTATGTTTTTTAAAAAATGAATTTAATGGGTAATAATATTTTCTATGAAATTCTAATGATTCTGATTTTTCAATTATAATATTATATAATGTGTTTTATAAAAAAAAATTGGATGAAAATATTATTTCATATGTAATAAAATGATTATTTTAGTTCATTGTTTAATATTTTATTTTCAAAGCCATCAATATTATCTCACATATTTTTGAAACAGACTAATAACATTAATTTTTTTATATATTAATTTTACTTAAATGTTTTATCATCCCATGTTTGAAAACCATTTTCCATTGTTTTAGGATGACTCTAAACATTAATAATGTCTGAGTTCCACACATTGGGGTTACATTGAATGAATAATGTGTGACTTTATAATGAAAATACATAGTAGGAAGACAAAAACACAAAGAAATTAGTATTTCAATGTATGTCTTTGATCTAAATATATAAAACAATAAAATAAAAAGTTCTTTCTCTATTTAAATGATCTAATATTTCTATTTGATGTTTTTATGGATGGGGAAATTGGGTTACATTTAACTTTTTCTAATCTGTATCGTTAATGATATGGTTTTTATCACTTGATCCAGAAGTGAAGTTCATGGGTTGTTATAGATCATATTAGAGTTGGGTTTTGAAAAATATTTGTTATTGGATGACTTAATGGGTGGTCAACCTAATAGTTATCGATAACATCAAGGGTTTTTAAATTTATAGTAGATAAAATTCTCAATGGACTATACAAACATTTAATGGTTTTATGTGGTGATATTTGAAGGATAGGATGACTATTTGGGGATGATTTATGTAAATATAATAACACAGATTTAATATTGTTTTAGTGAATAGTTTAGTTGTGGGATATAGTTTTATATTATTTTTCCTTATTTCCATGGTACTAATAAACTGTATGGATAAAATAATATTTAATATTAAGGTAATTAAGGTAAATAATGATAAAAGGGTAGTTAAATGGTTGTTAAATATGTGTTATTATATAGATAATAAAGGGATTAAAAATTACAATTATTACTCTGTGATTAATCTTAAATTTTTTAATATGATCACTATTTTGGAAACATTATATGATTAATATAAATTGAAATAAATTAGGCTAAAATGGTATTTTGATTGAGTAATAAGGTATTAATTGTCATTTGGGTGTATATATGATTTTATTTTGGATTTAAAGTGATTTTTGTTTTTTATGGATAATATTAACATATTCTAGAGATTATATGATTATGATATTTTTTTGGGGTTTATGGATTTATGGGTGACTAATAATGTTTGGTTATAAATGTTATATTTTTATAGGAAGAACATGTGATTATTTACTTATATATATTGGGATAGAACAAGGTTATGACTATTTTTATGTGTTTTAACGTAAGTTATTTATAAAATATTTAAAGATAAACATTACATGTTATTATTTAGGCTTCTAAAATAAAATTATATTTTTTTGAAATGGTTGTTTTCATACATTGTAATAATTTGTTTATTAAAGTCTACTTAATGTAGGAATAACCCTTTTCCCATTTCAAGATCATGGAAATCATTGAATGTTTATTTTAGTGATTAAGTAATGGAAAATTCATCTTTTATATTCATTTTAATGAATGAGGTAATTGATATATGTGTAAATTGATTGATTCATATGAAATGTATGAATTTATGAATATGAAATGAAATGAAATCAAGTATGTATATTTTATCACATTCGGTTTTTTGATGTTAAATTTATCTTACAAAATTATGAAAATGAAATTTAAAAAAATACGATTGAATGATCATTTCTAATGAATAGATGATGTCTTCTCATGTCAACATGTTAAAAAATATATGTTAAATGGATCATCTACCAATATCCATGTTGTTCAAACATGGATAATTTTTTTTCTAATTATGAAGTAATAATATATTAATTTTAGAATATTACAAAATTACTCGCAATCATTTTCATTGATATATTTTTTTGTTTCAAATGGATGGTGTAAGTTTATATTCACCAATATATTTTTATAGGAATTAATTTAAATGATTACATTGTTTAATTTTATTGCTCGTAAGGCTCAAAAATCAACCATACATTATATTCTCCATCTAATTTGAGTATATTGTGGGGATAAATATTGGATCGACTGGAATTTGTAGCTGATCACCTAAATGTTATTTTTGAAAAGCTATAAGATGAAATGAATTAAACATAAAATTAAATGGATCGAATGTATATTGAGATGGATCTTCCATCAACCCCACAATAACATCAATTGTTTCATAATTTTTCATACCCTAAATGAAATATAGAATCTACACCATCTATTTATATTTTATAAAGTAGTTATGAACGTGATTAATCATAATATTTTACATGTTATATTACTTTGTAAAAAAATTATATATTATTGGGACTACGTTGCAAAAATTTGAATAAAAAAATTATCACTGCAATAATACTATTCATATAATTTATTTTATAGTCATTGTAGTATTATTTTTTTTGAAAAGTCAATGAGAGTAATTTTTTCATTTTAATATTTATTATTTAAAATAGTGAATGTATTATATTTTTTTATGAGTTTATTAAAATAATTAATGGAGGTGAATAATATTATTGAATTCACTTATGTGAATCACAAATGTCAATTTTCCTACATGAATCATAAAAGATTTTATTTTTAAATATGTTGAAAAACATTCGTACATGAAAAATAACGATGTTAATTTTCATACATAGTTTATACAAACTCTACAATTTATTCTCAAATATCGATATTTTTATTATTTTACTTACAGTTTTCTACTTCTATGTCATATTTAATCATTTCACATATTTTAATTTTTCAAATTAAGTTATAAATTCATATTCATTATATAGAATTTATATTGAGTTATTTATTTTCTTAATTGTGTTTTTATGAAGTCCAAAGGAATTTTTTTCATGCTTAAAATTTACTTATTGAGACTCAAAAACTCAATTTATATTTTTATATGATATTTTTAATCATTATATTTTTTCAAATTAATATTATATTATATTAAAATAATTCAAACTAGTTTTTTATCATTAATAAATTTTTGTTATTATTATTTATATTCCCTTAATTTTTACTTCTTGTTATAAAAAGTGGTTTTTTTAATTTTATATTTCAATTTAAAAACTAAAAATTTTATGATATCGATTTGACCTATTATTATAGAAAATATTTAAATTATTTAATGTGTTATTCAGATTGGTTTTAATTGTTATTCATTTTTTAAAATCATTAGATATTTGTAATGATAATTATATATGGTATTTTTCTATATCCATGAAAATTATATAGTTTAAACATGAGTTGATTTAGATGGTTTGAGATTAGTTTTGATAACTTATAAAAATCCTATTTATATTATTCGAGATGAATTAAATATATAAAAAAATATATAAACAAAAGTTATAAGAATAATAACATATGAGAATAAATATATATTTACAATAAAATTGTAATTTTTGTACCCATGAAAATAAGTTTTTTATATTTATTGTGTCTTTATGACATTAAAACTTACTGTTTTTAATTCTATTTTCTTGGAAAGTATAATTGATATATTTCTGATGAACTAGTTCTTGTGATTTATTTATCTTTTAATTTGTCCAAATTTATTGTGCATGGAAAACATTGTCAAATTTATCACATACATCCTATTTATTTTTATACTTTTACAAAAAAAATTAATTTTTCTACTTTTTAACTAGGTTATGAAACATAGATTCTAATTTAACAACTATTTAGGCTGGAAATACCATTTCTTGAATGGAGTTTTGTATTTAGTTTTTGACTCCACATACAATAGTCATTGTGTTTGTGTGGTTATCCATACAAATTTTTGAAATGTATTTATTATTATGGTTATGGTTCTGATTCCAAAAAATAATATTATTAACAATTTATAACTTGCCAATTAAAGTGGCATCATATTATTATAGTACTATTGTGGATAGATGTACTATGAAAACATTGTTGTATTATTTTTTTCATATACTATTGAACACATTTTGCTAACTATATTAATTATTTTTTTATTAATTCATTTCATTAAAAAAATAAAAACTATTTTATTTACCCCTATATAACTTCTACCATTACCCATTGGGACATATCATTTAGTATCATATCGATATCATTTTAAGAATTTTCAATTTTTTACTTAATTCACATTTATTGATACCAACAGTTGAGATCATTAATTGTTACTACTAGAATTTATGAAGTCATTATATAGAGTCTATTTATTTTATTTTATTGTGATAACTTATTCTTATCCCGAACAATCTAGGGGAATTATTTTTAATATTATAGAATCAAATGTATATGACGCTTAGATTCCACAGAAAAACCACACATTGAAGGAAACAACTATGGCTAGGGGTGATTTGGAATATTGGTATACATTAAACATTTAAAAATATAAAAGTAATCAGTCATGTGAAAATCATACACCCAACCAGTGGTTGATCCATATACATTTATATAAAATGATTGTTTTTTATATGTTTTAAATTAATAACATTTTAATATTTTATAATGGAATATTAACATAAGGGTGTTTTGTCATGTGTAAACAATAAGAAGACTCGTGATATTTTGAGGAAATTTTATGGTGTTTATATTGGATAGAAATATAAATATTAACTAATATTGGGGAAATTTGATTAGAATACTAAGAAATAATGATGGGTGAGGAAAAAATGATGAAGAAAATTTTACCCTAATTAAAATGAATTTTTGTATGGAATTATTTCCCTCCTAAGTGATTTTGATATCCAATTACATAATAATGTTGTACAAGGAAGAGTACTAACGAATTTGAATGGAAAAGACACCATGAATGAATAAATGAACTTCAAATTCTGAAAACATGATGAAATGATTGGATTTATTTTTCAGAATGAACAAGAATGGAAGAACATATCTGAAGAGGATAAAAATAATGAATATATGGACTAATAAAATCAATTAACATAATTAATAACAACATTTCTAATTATGATATATATGATAATGTCAAAGACGAAATTACTCTATTTGTGACAAGATTCCACAAATGAATAAAAAATGAATGTATTTAAGAACATATTTAAAAGAAAACATCAAACAAGGAAATTAATTTGACATAAGAAAGAATTTATAATTTTGAATCCTTAGATGTTACTAGTTTTTTGTGTAGACAAAATGGGAATATCAATAATGACTATCCTAAACTAAATAATAATGACAAATTCAAAAAATAATGATGAATAAGAATGGATAACTTATTGGATTAATAGAAAATAATATTATTCAAGTGATGAAATTAAAATATCGAGGATATATTTTTTCACTGATTCTAATTTATATAACATGATTAATTTAAATAATGAGAATCTAGTTTTTAAAGATAAATATCATTTAAAAGGGAATTAATAATTAAGGAAAAATGATTCTTCTTCTAATTATTATGTTTTGATTCTTTAAAAACTGGTCAGGATTTGAATAAAAATTTTAAAAAGGAAATTGAATGTTTGAATAAAATTTTATTTGATTTTATTCATGTTCTTGAATAATATTATAAGATAATGTCATTTAATAAAATAAATGATAATAAATATATTATTCATTACGAATTGAGATTACCGAAACTATATCCAAATAATTTTTTCAAGATTAAAAAATGATGTTACCACAACTCTTATATGTTTTCAACATTTCATGAATGGTCATTATGTAATTAATTATAATCATTGAAAAAAAATAACATTATGGATTTACAAGGGATCATATTTATAAATCATTTTTATCAATAGTACCATATCAAAGATGTCCAAATTATATGTTGCTACAAAAAAATTGTTTTACAAATTTAATTGGACAAAAAGTTTCTTATGTTCTAAATTTATGTAGAATGGAATATTTTTAGGGAAACATTTGTGGATATATCAAGATCAAAACATGGTACTTGGAATGTAGATCATCTAGTATTATAATTGGATATATAACAAATTGTCTGATAGACAATAAATTTGATAGAATCACTATAATATTAGGGGGTTATTTCAAAGGTAATGGAATATCAGTTATTCTAGTTGGTATGAATTATTCAACATTTATTATAAAAAGATTATATTTTGAAGGGTTTAATATAATTTAATTAATATATATATATTATGAAATTATATAGTGGAAGTAAAATTAAATAATAATCATTTTTTTGGTTTTAGATGATGATTAAATTATGTTTTATAATTATCAAAAGGAAAATATTTATACTATGGATTTTATTGATTTAACAGTTCAACATGTTATGTGTTTTAATATAGTGCAGTGTGATAACAATATATGGATTATATGATTTTTTCCTGTTAATTTCAAATTGATATATATGTTCCAAAACATGATAATTTGATACATATATATACAATGGAAAATTATATACTTCATGTTTTGGATATTATCGAGAAATTTAAATAATGAAAATAATCTTTCAGACCTACAAATATGATATGTACTAAAAGGAAGTTACAATTATAACATCATTTTATATTTGTTTCTACTCAAATTTATAGGCATTAATAATAGAAATATATTATATTTAATATTTAGAATTATAATATATTTATTTGTGTTCAATTTCATACCCATAAAATGATAAAATATCTAGAATTATTACTTAATTTGATATTTAGTCCACATTGAAAATAGTTCTATGATTGTATCAATTCATAGTAATAATTTACTTTAATTTAATTAATATTTATTGGCTTTTTAAAAAAATATTTTCTGATATTTTAATATATTATGCACCTTTTACAACAAAATAATATAGTTTTTTAAAATGAAAAAATATAATGTTTATTAAAATAGGTGGAATAATGTTATGTGAATATAGTTATCCAATAAATATTCGTGCTAAATATTTTTTTCATCATTATTTATATGTTATCCAATTCATTGAAGTCCATTTTCAATGAGAAAAATAATCAATTTGTCAAATGTTAAAAAATTACTAAATGTTCACATTTTAGAGCTTCTGGTTTTTCTAGTTTTATTTAAAATCTTAAACACAATTGAAAAGAATTCGAATGTAGTAGTTATAATAGTATTTTTATTTATAATTATAATAATATGAATACTATATCGTTTATAACAAATGAAATATTGTAATTAATGAATCTTTCATGTTATAGTTAATATAAATTATGGTAATTTGAACACCAATTTTGATGTTCCTCATGATGAATTTAGTTGTTATAAATTTTCTAATGAAAAAAATATAGATTCGGATAAAACAATTGAGTGGGGTTAGTCCTTCAAAAAACGATCTATGATCAGGGTAAATTGGTTGTTTTAATATTATTGACAATAATATATGTAATATTGAATATGGTTTAAATATAGAAAAATATGTTTTAATATATTTGTTGTAAATTCTGATTTTATTTCTGATTTTATTCCTAATAGTGTTGGAAATGAATTAAATTATTCTAATTGGGTTGTGTTTATGCATGATTAAATACAATAGTTATCAATGAATAATTTATTTTGTATATTTAAACATTAATCATTAAATTATTTTATTCATACAAAATGGATTTTTTGAAATATGAAATGGTGAAATTGGAAATGTTTTCAAGAATTATACTATAATTATTTCCAAAGGATATTTTCATTTAGAGGTTATTAATTATGATGAATATATTGTACCATTATTTATAATTAACTATATTAAAAATCTATTATATTTATTAATTATTAAATATTGTACATTATTTTTAATGTATATGAAAAATAGTTTTTAATTGTTTTATTTGAAAAGAATTTAAAATCCATTAACCCCTATTTTTGTAAAAGAAAATTTTCATAAAAAATTACTTTTTATATCAAATAAAATAAATTTCTTGAAGAAATAACATAATGTTTTTTTGATAAAACTACATTACTATCATTAAAAATTGATTTTAAAAAATGTAAACTATACCATACATTTATAATTATATTCATTTCAATTGATATTCAATTATTCCAAATTTATGTTGATGATATTCATTATTGGCTCCACAAACAATTTTATTTGCAGAGTTATCAAATTTAAGGGAATTTGATATTGACATGAGTCATAAGGTATAATAAAAATTCTTTTCATGACATCAAATTTTTCATTAAAATGATGGAATATTTTTGTAATAATAGAAAAATTAAAATTACATAGTTAAATGATCTGTTATTGATTCATCCAATAAATTTAAAACCTCAATGAGTGGTAGTTATAAATTAGATTAATGTTTTTCTTGAAAAATATTTTGATTCTTAATTATTGAGAGGAACAATTGGATGAATTTTTATTTAGCTTCTTCAAAAACAAATATCATTTTTAGTGATTTTCTATGTGCCAAATTTCAATAAAATTAATCAGAATATCAAATTATACTAGTGAATTATATTATTTGATATATTAAAGTATGTGTTAATTATGGAATAATATATTATTGAAAAAATATGTATTTTCTAAAAACATAAATTGTAATTTTTTATGATTTTGACGTGATATAAAAATCATCTCAGTTATTATTCACATTTTGGGAAAACTTTAGTATCTTGGAGTTAACAAAAAACTATATTGCCTTATCTATTTCTAAGGGTGAATATATTATATCTTCATAAATGTTTTTTATATAAAAGATTATTAAATAAAATTTGGATTTACATTTAGTACTATTTCTATTTTTAATGATAATATATATAGTATTTATATTTTAGAAAAACCATTTAATGTATTTTTAATAAATGAATATTGATATGTGTTTTCATTTTCATTGAGATTATGGATATAAATTAGATATTATTTTAGTATATATTCCATCTAAATATTAAGTCATTCTTTAATTTCACAAAACCATCAATTATTTCTTAATTTGAGAAATTTAAATTAGAACATTGAATTTTAGAAATCTTGTTGAACTATTATCTATTACTATGGGAAATATTTTTTTATTTCCTATATAATTTTTTTTCAAAAATTAAAAAATAATGAGTAATTTTTGAAAAAAATTACTCGGTTATATAATTTCAAAAAATGGGAGAGATGTTAGAATGTGGATGATTGTTTTTATAATTTTTTTACATTAATATTTTATTTTTTTAATATTAAAAAATACAGCACTATATTTTTATTTTATATTAATTTTTATTTTAAATGGGAAATTTTTTTGTTGACCCCAATATCTATTTTGAGTTCAATTGTTTAAATGACTACATCATAGAAATGAATCGACCACTGGGCATGGGAATCAACCACGTGTTATATTGTCCATCAACAGTGCATATGATGTGTGACTATCTATTTGATTGACTGTACGTTTATGCCAAACAACCATGAGATAAATTGGTTCACCTATAAATTGAAATGGATGAATCATACATTGAAATGGATAAATTTAATGATAAAATGAATTGACAATAAACACTAAAGTTTCATCAACAAATTATTAATTTTTATAACTCACCACGTAATATAAAATATTATATTTTTATTCAATTCTTATAAAATATCTTACATGAAGTATATTAAAAATATTTTAACTATTACATTAATTTTAAAAAAATACATTATATTATTTTCACCCTTTTGAAAACTACTTAAAAGGAAAATTATCCATGAAGGAATATTATTTATAAAATTCAATTAATTATCTATGTATTATTAATTTATTTTTAAATATTTTGATATTTATTTTCATCATTTTATTAATCGTTATTTACTCTCTTAAATGTAGTTTAATTTTTTAGTGGGTTTAATACATTAATTAACTACAGTGAGTAATATTATTTAATTTTATTATGTAATATTTATGAGTTAGTTTTTCTTTGTGAATCACTTACATGGATAAAAGTTTTCATATAGTGAATAATTCATATGTGAAAAAAACCTACTTGAATTAAATTAATATTTTTTTTTAAATTCTAGAGGTTATTCTCAAATATGATAAGTTTTTATGTTTTAAATTTTGTTTCATATTCCAATTTTTAGTATGATAAATTCATATATTATATATTTTTATATTGAATTTATAATTTTCTATTTATTTTTTAGAACCTTTGCAAAGTGTTCTTGTACAGTACTAAACATTTTTATGAGTATAATACAATGATTCGTTTTCAGGCCTGAAACATACTTCTACAGACTCCAAAAGTCGATTCAATTAAGTAATGTTTTTTTAGTTGATTTTATAATTTTCACGTTATATTAGTTAATATTGTACACATTAAATATTGTTTTATTATATTAAATACAATTATATTTTTTCCAATTTTATTCATTTTTTCTACTTATTTTAAATGGATTATTAAAATTTAATATTTTGGTTTCATGAAATTTTTAATATTGTATTTAATTGATATTCTATTAAGATAATTATTTGATTTATTTAATGGAAAATTGAATTTAGATTAATTTTTTTCTATGTTTTAAATTGCATCATTATTTTTTCCAATTATTCTTGATTATATTTCTCATTCACTTAGATTATTCCACATAATAAATTTTATTTTACTTTAACAAATTGTAGATTTTAATGTTCTATAATTTTAAGAAGGTAAGAATCATTTTTTTGTTTTAAATTCTGTTAAATAGCCCTTATAGTGTTATATAAAGGATTCACAGAGGTTATGAGGTTGTTCGGACTCTTTCAGAGAACGAAAACCTAGGAATTAAAAAATTAAATTGGGTAGGAGTTTTAGTAGAAACCATGTATCCCATCCCCAATGGTTTATTATAACCATGTTGGGAAAACATAAGATAATTAGGTACCACATGCCTTATCTTCAACCATTCAGTACTAGAAGAATGATGGAGATATGATGTAGATTTTTGGATAGCGATATTTCTCACATTATGCGCATGGTTAGATAAACCAAGTGCCTAACCATTTGATGTTCTCCTTGGATTTCTTAATTATATAATAGTTTCAGAATAGTTTTTTCAACTATCCAGACAAACCTTGCCCCCTTGTTTTTACGAAGAATTTTCCAAAATTACCGTAATGACCCATTTAGTCATACTTCATATTCTCAAATATTTTATCCAATATATTAATTGGTTTTTCCTCATCATATAGCTCTCTCACAAGTTATATATATCCATTGAGTTAACTTAAGCATTCGGTCCTCAAATCAGGATCCATCAGAAGCATCAGATCTACCTATATAAGATCAATAATTATAGCATATCCTATTTCATTTTATCTTACAATACATTATGTAATTTAAGTGAATGAAATTTTTCCTTATTTTTAGTCTCTTAAAACATTTCTTCAATTTCATTTATGTTTCTTCAAATATGAGGCCAATATCCTTCGTGGGATTGTCTGTGACACTATTGTATGTAGTCACATCATTTTTCAAATGATTTTAATGTTTTGTAACACAGTAGTTGTTATGAATTCTTCCCTTTACCAAACGTTTCCTTTTAAATGAGTTCTTTAAGTCAATTTTTTAATGAACCTAGATACACTCACATTGATCAATATTTAATACTTTATTAGATGATTACCCCATCTATGGACACCCCTCGTATGTGCCAAGTTGAATTTCTCCTTGTATCTATTTATAGGAATGCGTGTAACTCCTATATACCCATTGATTAGAACACTATTGGAAATTATACTTATCATAATAATATATAAAGGACCGCAAGATGTTTCATATGCTCCTCACTCTCCTATAATTGTGATTTCTTAATTTGAGAATTTCCATTTATAAAATGTCAATAATTTTATGTCTTTGAGTCCTATGAATTGAATTGTGACTTGTTGTTAAATTGAATGTAATTTTTTAAATGGTAAGTATTATTAATGAGGGTTTACCCTACCCTGTAATAGATTATATATATTTAATGGAATGGATTATATGTTTTTTTAGGAAAAAATAATTTTTATTCTTTATTGAATGGTTAATATGAATTGTAATGAATACCATGTAATTAAACTAGTATTCTTTATCGTTATTAATATGATAAATAAAAATGATAAAATTGGAGGTATGTCCTCGTGGATATAATTATAAATATGAAAAAACCTTTATATACATTATGGAATAATGGTAAGGGTTCTATTAGTAATGATGGTGTCTATTTCACTTATATCGTGTGTTTAGAATGATGTATTACACCCCTGACACAATTTGGATAATGGGCATGATGGCCCACATCATTGGTTCCGGTGATGAAATGATGAAACACTAACCATATGATGTTAGAAGTGTGAATTATCTAAATAATTATTATAAATAGGTATTGTACATTATTTCATGAGCTTATAGACTCATTAGAGATGTTTTGGATATATGAATTATACCCTGGTCTAGCTAGCAACTTTTATACAAAGTATATATCAACTTACATCTTCACATAATTGGTTCATATTAGTGGATGAAATGTATAACTATAGTATTAATATTATTAAAATATATATGGTGACTACATAGACACCCATCCCACTTCGATTCAAAAATACTAGTCTGACTATGTGTCTTTTAGGAAACTGAGTAGATGGTTATTTTTATATTCATTTTTTTACCATTCTACTTATCGCTTCATACATTTTAATTATGAGAAGACCTTGGATTTCTTCTGAAAATTGTTTGTGGTGGCCTCCTTGGATTTTATCTCACACCCTACTCAGGATAACATTGGTACCTTAGAATATCATTTTTCTTTATTTTATACTACGGTAAATTTATGTGCTACTATTCATTCAATTTAATACATTTATTTTGAGCATAGGAGAATATATACAAGGCATAAGTTCGAGATTCATGTGAAAACAATGCTTGTTCATTTTTACTTTTTTTATATAATGATCATTAGATTGTACCATGTTACCCATTTTATAAAAGTATTTCATGATTCCATATTTACATAACTACCTTGTGGGATTGATTACTATTTTGTTAATCGATTATTTATTGTTCCACTATTAATTATTTCATATATTTTTATTTTGTTATATTGTTTTTTGTTTCTGGTTCTATCTATTGTTCCACTATAATAATATTGTGTTATCCTCACACCATACATACTTTATTCCCACTTAGATATTTGGAATCCTCTAGAGTACTACGGTGTGCACATGTTTTCATTAGACCCACTGGCTATGGGAACATGTTTTGTTGATCTAATGATGGGATCTTACAATGCTGTATAAGAGCCTTATTATTCCTTTGTTTCACTGTTTGGTTATAATAAATGATAATATGAGTCAAATAAATTTTAAATTTACCATGTTCCTAGACATAGAAAACCCATTTACATAGGGATCCAAAATTACCTTTGATAGGAAATTACAGTTATTGATTAAGCTATTTATATTTGATACAATTTCATTATTGGGTGACACACATGTTTTGGGATTATACTATTATTGGTATTATTGAACTGATTATTTCATTGAACTAGTCCTCCTGAAATTGTGGAACATTATAACATCTATAATTATAAGCATAATAAGAACAATGTTCCATGATTTTTTTTCATATGATGTCTACAATATGCTTGCATTTACCTTCTGTATATTAAACATGACATGATTTTTTACTGAAATGTGTTCACATTAATATAGGGACCGGAAAAAATAATTCACACATAATGTTCCTAACTTAATGCAAAATTGGTTTCCAAAATATGATAATGAAGAAAATTTAGGTACTTAATTATGGCATGTTGATCTATGGAAAATTGGTCACATGGGTCCAAACACATTATGGTGTAGGTTCTGTAAATTCCAGATTTTTGTTCATATGATGTATGAGACATTATGAATCAAAATTGGTATCCCATTTAATTAAAATATTTATAGATATTTGATATATTAAATAAAAAAAATTATTAAATGAATTTAACATTTAATGTAAAATTATATATCCTAAAAATTTGTAATTAGAACATCGACCTCAACCCGATCGTTATAGTAGGTAGTGGGGTATCTCTTTTCTTCTTATTACATTACATTTTCTATCTCTATTATGTAGTCCTTGATTTAGGAGAAGAAAGAAGGATTCAATATATTCATATTAATTCTTTACACCTCTACTTTTTTTCAAACTTTAGACTCTTCAGCCGTTAAAATATTATATGAGTTCTTAGATTGGTATTATAAAACTAATCTTCCATGATGTATTATATTTTCCTTCCATGAAGAATTTTTGGACCATGCGCCCGAGGTAGTAGGCCTTGAGTCTAGAGTGATTCCTCCTATAGTTACACTTGTGAAACCTCTTCTCATTTCTAATATGGTAACTCTCGCCAAATATTGAGTGTGATTTCAATATTTGTCAAATAATATGAATGATGATGTTTTTCCCGCCCCATGTATGGTTGAGTTGAATTATGAATCCCTACAATAACATCCTCCCTATTTTAAAGTGTATTTCTGACCACATGTTTTTTAATTCATGGATATAATCCATTCTCTCTCCATTCAATCATCTTGAAAAACCTCTAAAGAAGTAGTTCAACCCTACTGCTTACCAAATACACAAATCTTCCTTATGGTGGTGGGATTTTATAACCTATAAATATTATGTTAGATATATGTCTTGAATAATTTTATTACTATATTATATGACTATATAATTCTAAAAACACAATGGGATGACTGAGTTGGAGAATTCATGAACCTCTATATAGGTGTTATGTTAGTGATGGAACAATGTTTTAGTTTTATTGTGTTGTTACAATTCCCTCCTAAAATATTGTGTGATGATATTATGAATGATATATGATTTGAGAATGCAAGTATATTCACCATCACGACATAGGTCAATTCCTTTAAAGTTATGACCATGTCATATATCTTGAAATATGAACATATTACATAGTTGAATTTTATGGAAGATATTGGTGTGAGTGATGGAGGGTTGACACCTATATATATCAGTTCATCTTATTATAGATGAATAAATACAATAAAAGGGATCTCATTGAATTTTATGTATTCAAGATCCTCATGTTAATAGTTTTCTTATATGTCACCCCTGTGGGAATATAGGGCATTTGAAATTGCAGTGATTATGTGATCCAATGGAATGCAGAGGCTACAACCTGATGTTCCATATCAAGAATGTCTACAGAATTTTTTCATTAGTGCCTATTGAGTTGGGATCTAAAAATAATACATGACCAGGTGTGGGGCCAGTAGGATCACATCTGAAAGATAGCTCGAATAACACCAGCCACTCAATATAAGGTCGCAGTAAAGGTAGAGGAAGTCATGTTCATGATTTTCTTCACCTGTAGAGTGGGATTTTACATGGAAGTCATAATGTGACATAGGGTTATGGTACATGATTGTTAAATGAAGTACATCCTATTCCAGAGGAGTATAGAATACTATGTTCATTAGTTACCCCAACTATTCACTTAACCTCCACATTATTTTCCACTCAATTTAATAATAGTGCATCACACTGATTCAAAATTGAGGCAATCATGGGGAGTGTAGGTCTCATTATTGAGCACTTATGTGGACTTATGATGATTAATACAAAACTAGGTATTTGATCAAATGAAATTCGCTATAGTAATGAATGCTCCCATTGGATTGGAAGATACCTTATCAAATGGAATCTTTTTTACATCGACATGAAATTCTAGGATTTAATCGTCAAGATGGTCTAGTTAGCTCCCTATTAAGCACATATATCCTTATATGATTGAGGGGTGGCTATTATTTCACCTTAGAGGGGTAGAAATGTTAGTAACGGAGAATAAAAAATGAAATATACACAATAAATACCCATGTATAATAGGATGGTTAGTGTGATGGCTCAGATCACCTGTCTTTTCCTTAAAGAAATGGGGTCAGACCCCCTTTTTCCTTCTTATGGATGATCACATCAGGGACATCTTTCCTAAATACTTCTCTAGTCTACCTCTAGTGAGAGAGGTAAATGTTACTATTGAATTAGTCCTATGAGAATTCCATTTTAACATTTTTCCTTATATGAGGTCACTAATGGAACTTATGAATAACTATAATAATTCAGAGAACCTAGAGGCTAAAGGATTCATACATCCCAACAAATTCCTTGGTGTTCACCGGTCCATTTTTCCAATAAATCGAGGGTAGGTTCTGTGTAGATTATTTTCATTGATGCAACTCAGGGAAAAGAATTGACAATGTTTTATAAGATATAATTGAGGTCGTTCTATCAACATGTTAGTGTCAGGACATCATAAATACCTCATAGATATTTAAGGTGATGGTATAGTAAATATGAGTACCTAGTCATGCTATTTGGGTGCACAAATTCACCTATGGTTTATATGGATCTAATGAATCGAGTATTCCACCACTATTTTGATTCAATCATGGTGGTATTTGTTTATGAATGTACATAGTGTTATTTGATTATTTTTATTTTTATATGTTTGTTTTCTTCTACTCTATTAGTTTTCGATTAGTCTATATTCATTCTTGTATTGTATGTTTCTATTTTGTATATGTTGGAACAATTTCACATGATGTTATATTCTCCGCATAATACCTCTTTTACCCTATCACTACAAGTTAGTACACTCTGGCATATGAATAGGCACACATTAGGCCATCTGACCAACATGCACAGAGCATGATTGAAGTGTGTCCTAGTTTAGGATGTATAAAAGATTAGTTCTGTTAGATTTTATAGATTCTATTTTAATTCACTGAGTTACATTCCAATAATACACACATATAAACAAATAAATTATGAGAACATTTTCATTAGAGTGATGAATGAGATTCACCATGAATTTTTATGAGATTTACATGTGGAATAAATATTTTCTTCATCCAGATCATCTATTGTGCACCTACACGTACCACATCAACAAATATGACCATGAAATTTTGAACATATAAATTTATAAAGAACAATAACATGTTATTTATTCATTTTTCTTCAACATCATCTTGATTTAATGTGATTTCAGCACTTCTTACCACATTAAATGTATCACAATTTTTATGTGTATTAATTTTTATATAAAATAATTATTTCTGTTTTTCTTAGTGTTTTGACACCCTTATTCTAATTTATGGACCGTTTTGGTTATGCATCCCATTGTCTATTGTTAGTGCGGTTTATGGGTTGTGACTACCAATTTAAATGAAAGTGTGTTTTGTGGTTATCCATGACATTGTCAAAAAGACGTTTTGATCAGTCTATGATCCCCTTAAAAAATAAAAAATAGTTTATAATATATCTCTCACCCAATAGAGAGTTATAAGAGTAGAAAAGGCCCACTTTGAAAAAAAACGAGTATAAAAATGATTCTTTCACTTCAATATTTTATTTTTTCCATTCTTATTTCACTCTTAATATTAACACTAATTATTATTTTATAATATCATTTATTGTTGAATTACTTTTTAATTTATAATATTAACTCTCCATTAGACCATATATTATTACCCCTATGAACCTAATAAATTTTTTATTTTTAGGCCATAGTTCTACTAATTTAATAACTTCATTATGTTTTATTCTTGGTTAAAATTTGATATTCATTTTATTCATTTGAAAATAATTTATGATTATTAGTTTATATGATGTGGATTTTAAGAAAAGTTATTTTGAAATATTAAAAAAATTGAGTATAATTATAGTATTATTTATGATAAAAATAATTTTTTTAAAATGTTTTAATCTACTGTTTCAATAATAAAATAATGTTTAGAAGAAAAAATTAATTTATGTGGTTATATTGTAAAACCCTAAAATTTCACATTAAAATAACACTATTCAAGATTTCATCCTTAACACACAAGATCGAACTTCAAACAAATTATGATATACAATAAAAATATTATTATCTAAATTCATTCATTATAATATAGCTATTAAAATGGAGAGTACAAATAGTGGAAACCAAATTATTAAAAAAATATATAATGGTCCACGTAAATATATATTTATTTAGTAATTATTAAGAAAAAATAACTCATTTTTTGGTAAATTATTTTTATTTTTAAAAAATATATTTTCAAAAAATGTTGTTTTTCTTTTTTTAGACATTATAATAAATTTATATAATTTTTTAAAATTTTATTTGAATAAAATGATATAATTTTTCATATCATCATATTAGAACTAGCTTTGACACAAATTTTTTAGTTTTTCTAAAACTATTAATTTTCCTGTGTAAATTGAAAATATAACACCCCAAGGTTTTGAAATAAATATTGAATGCATGAAACATTGAGTGATTATAAAAAATCAAATTTTATAATCTAGATGTTAAAAACATCTTTTCCTCTATTATGTTTTTAATTTCAAAAAACGGACATGTAGATTCGTGATTAATATGTCATTTGAAGTTTGATAACATAAACATGATTTATTTGGTGAATAGTAACATACCCTTATAAATAGTATTATGAATCATAATATGAACCTTATGAATAGTAAATAATTATTTTATCTTATTTTCTTAAGATAATTAGATAATGAGAACTTAATTAATTTTTCAATGCGATATGAAACCAATTATATCGATAATATTTTTTGAATTAACTATGATTATATTTATGTATTAATTATTAATATATAGAAAATTATTTTTGAGAAATTGAGTGCAATTTGTAATTCTACATGTCTAAAAATGGTTGGTGGTGAGTTTTTGGGATTTTTATGAAATTCATGATTTTTTTATGAATAGTTAAATATGGAAAAAACCGAATATACCAATTATGAATTAAATACAGTATTTATGTCATCATGTTTTATGAAAGGACACTTTATTAAAACTCACATGCATTTATTACTATTACTGGTCACATGAATCAACATTGTTTTTGTCTGGAGGGAAATAATAAAATAATGAATTAAATATTCAAAATTCACACCTCCCCTACAATATAAAACCCCAATCACCCACTCTTATATTTGCACCACTAATACTTAATCCTCTTCAATTTCTTTCCCAAACAACCTTCCCTAGTCACTCCCCATGTTCAAGAAACTCTTGGTCTTCCAAAAAGACCAAAACCCCTTCCCTTAAGTAGATTCATAAGGAGGTTATTTCAAGAGGTAAAGCACCCTTATTTTTCTTTTAGTTTCATATCAATTTATCTTATATTGTTATCCTCTCCCCACCTCCGATGTGCAAATGAACATGATAAATATCATATCATCTTTATATTATAATTATATCATGATAATGGAATAACAATAATAAATATTCTTACTCTCTCTCTTATTTTAAAAATGAAATCAACATCCATAAGGTTTTGATTTATAACCATCATGGTTGACGAAGTTTTGTTCTTCAATTTCTCTTTCATTACTTTTCATAAAACCATATTTATGGTGGAAAAAGACAATAATATATATATTATAGAATAAATAATATTCATGGCCTAGTATATGTAAGTAATATTAAATCACAAGACCAAAATAGTTCATAATAATCAAAATACTACTAAAATAATCTTAGTGAATGTATTTAATATTTCATATAATGATTTATAATATTACCATGTAACCAAATGAAAGAAATTACAATTAAAATTTTTTGATGTTCATAAATAATATGTATTTTAAATTCTGTAGATTTACATCCATTCCACTTGAACTCCATTACTTAAAAACAATGGAACTAATTATGCAAATCAAGAAAACGAACACTTCAGAAAGACGAAATTCAATATAATAACTTATTGATAAGGATTTAAATAAACTAAAAACAATTATGCTAAAATAATTAAAGGTATAATAAGTTATGAAAAATATTATTAATAATTAATTGATCATATTCCTAGTTCTTAAGTTCAAGAGAGGAACGCATTCAGACTTAAGGTAAGGGTTTTCCACCCGAACCTCCATTTTCATTCGGGATACATTTATTATATAATTACATCAATTAAAATTTTATATATTAATATCCACACCTCATAAATTCTTTAAAATTGTTCTACATATGTTTATGTACTATAATCCTTCCATATTTTATTCAGAGTTACATGTTTTTAAAGAAACATGTAAAATTATTTCTAAAATACAAGACTGATTCAAGGGAATTTCCAGAATTCTTACGTATTTTCAATGTCTCTGTATAATCTATTTTTAGAAACAATTATCTTTATAAAATAAATAATTTTAATATGAAAATACTATATTACTTTATTTCTGGTTTTATTCATAGCCTTTTACAAAATAACTCTTCTTTTAAAAAAGAGTATTTATCTCAAAAATTACAAAATTATTTTATAAGAGTATTATCATTTATTTCAAGACTATTTTTGATTATTATATACTGTTGGGATTGATATTTTATGATACTATCTATCGGATTTAATTTCATGGTTTTGTAACTGTTTTATTGTTGATGTGCTATCATAAAACCATTCATAAATTTACATCATATTGTTAGTGTTTATGCTTAATATATTGGAAAAATTATATACATTTCATATGTTAGTTTCAATATGAATGTATACGAGTTTATGTTTATCCACACCCATATGATTAATTAATTGGACTTATTAGGTGATAGGTGGGGCCCGTTATAGCCCCTCATTTCATCATTCGGTCTCATGAGACAAATAGCCGTAGACTTGGCCAAGGCTTTGCCCAATAAGAGATATGGTTTTGGACGAGGCCTTAATCATTTTCATAATACTTTGATGAGTCCATGAATTTTTTTAGAATTTCTAGCATATATACCTCCCTTATGACGAAGCTACTTATTGAATGTTCACGTGGTTATTTGATTAGTAGAATACCCATGATTATATTAGCATTATTTACTCAGCTCACATAGCTTCATAATGTGTAAATGTTTTGTATTTGTTAAGCCATGTCTTTTCAATTATTCACCATGACTAATGATTATGTTAATGTTATATTTCATCATATTTCATACTCTTACTATGAATTTGAGATCACCCCATTCATCGGTTTCATTTTACCGGGATATGAAGATTTAAGTTATGAGTGACTTGCAGACATAATAGTAAAGGCATTGTTGTTTCTAATTGAATAAATTGGTGTTTTACTTCCTTTCGTGATGTAATGTATCACTTATATATGTATATTGATTAAAAAATCTACTCAACTTTATTGTCTATTGGGATACATATTCCTTGTTTATATTCCAATTTAACGTAATAAGGCACCGATTCTTGACAACAAGGGTGGTGTCCTTATAGTTAGTATCAAAAGAAGTTTATTAGAAAACATGGAAACTTGATTTAGAAGATGATGGTTAGGGAATGAATCCCTATGACAGTCTTTGAGGTTAAATTTACAAATATAACCTTTTATTTTCATATGGAATATATTCTGTGGATATTTTTAGCCAATAAATCCTTGTATGTATACTATAAGTGGATGTGGTTCTGACACAAATGTACCTAGGATTGAAAACATCGAAAACGAGTATTGAGCTCAATCTATGGTATCTTGGTTCTCGAAAAAGGGCCTTACTACGCACCTAGTTTGACACTCACAAGGTATATTCATAGGATAATTCAAATTGTCATTAAAAGTCATTATGAAGGATTTTAATCTAAATGTTTTCTCAAGGATACCATTTTTATTATTAAGGTATTATCCACCCATAGTATTTTATTTTATGTAATTTATTTATCTATGTTATGAATATACATTATGATTATTAATTTAATCTAGTGTATTACATTATCTAGAAATGGTTTATAGTGGAATAAATTGAAAATTCATGACCACATGTATCCCATGTAGGGATTTCCCTCTGATGCATGATAATGATGTTGGCTCTAGTGATGCGGCTAATATAGAGTAGCTTATAACTATATAGAGACAACTTACTTAGGTTATGAAAAATAACATTACCCATATGGAGCATCTAGATATACAAGGTGGAGGAGACTAGTTAGATCTCTTTATGATACAATAGCATCCATCATTCAATGGGATTACACACCCCATTGTAACTGAGTGGTGGATCAGTTCTCTAGAGAAGATATTCCTCGCTTTGTGATGTAAAAAAGAGAGAGGTTCATCATTTAATTTTAGTGTCTATCGGAAGATGTGGATCTTTGGTGGTCATTAATCTAAACCAAAAATGAGGATGAAGATATTTAAGAGATGTAATGGCGGGACTTTAAAGAAATATTACTAGAGATACAATTTCCTTGTTAAAATCAAGAAGATATTGAATAGAAATTTCTTGAATTTGGGGAAAATGGAATTCTATAATGTTTCCAATGTATGAATATAACATTAAAAGTATTAAAAAGAATATTCTAGAGTATATACAAAATCTGAGGAGCAATATTGATCAATTATTTGATGGCATAAATCTCTTCCTCTGGTAGGAACTAGTCTCCGAATGTATCTTATCATATAAAGATATAGATTCATGTTCTATCAAGAAAATAAATGATTTATATTTGTCTTATGAAAATATGGGAAATAAATAGAAGAAGTGGCCTCCTAAAAACATCAGAATATATTATAAGGAAACAGGGATGAAGGGAAGAGTTGATTTTCCACCATGTGATAATTATGGAAGGAAACACCCCAGTGACTATTTAAATGGAAAAAGAGTATGCTACAAATGTTGAATGAAAGGCCATTATTCTGGTCATTATAAATGGAAGGAAGATATTAATTTTCAATGATATAATTTTCAGGAGATGGGACACTATTTGAATGATTTTCGAAAGCGTCAAGGAAACATTCCATGGAAAAGGCCATGGGAGGTGGGGACAACTTATGTGATCACAACTACTAATATTTATGTTCATAATGGTGTAGTGAAATATACTTTAATTGTATCCTAAAACATATGAAATGATTAATTTTATTTTTTATCATCACATTCATTCATACCATCATAGTTTTCTATGAAAATTAGTGATTTACAATTTTATTTTATATGGGATTAGTTAGTCACAACTCTTAAGGGAAGTATCATAGCAACAAAGTTGTGTTGGGAAGTCCTCATTATGGTATATAAAAATGCTTTATCATCTTACTTTATTTTCATACCCATGATTGAAATTCATACAATCCTTGGAATGAATTAGATTTCAAAGCATGATGCAAACATATTTTGCAAGAGGAGTGATGTTCCAATTTTTTAAGACGATGTGGAATCACTTATTTTTTGGGTAGAAACATCACCATTTAATTCACATTTAGGTCCTACACTAGTAGATCTATTGAGTTAAACTACTTGGGAGGAAGGTAATGAAACAATAATTAGAGAGGATGGGAATTTTTAGATAGAGGACATATTGAATGTGAAATAATACATAAATGTGTTTCCAGAGGACTAACATGGACATCCTCCAGAGTGGGAAATTTAATTTTCCATTGAAAAAATTCCTTGTTCAAGGCCCATATTAATGACCCCTAACAACATATACAATATTGATTTAGTGTAATGGAAGGAAAAACTAGACAAATTGGGTGATGATAGATTTATTCTCCCATGTGTTTCTCCATGAGGGGCCCCTGTTATTTTTGTTATGAAGAAAGATGGATCCATGGGGTTTTGCATTTACTGTAGGGAGATTAATGCTATAACAATATATAAAAATTATCCTCTACCTTAAATAGATGATTTATTTGATAACCTTCCCAGATCCTAATATTTTTTAATGACTGATCTTAGATTTGGATATCATCAGTTGCTTTTGATGAAGGAAGTCATTCAATAAATAGCATTTCAAACCAGGTGTGGGAATTAAAAGTTTAAAGTAATGCCTTTTGGATTGACTAATGAACCTCTTATTTTGATGGATGTAATGAATAAATTTTTTATTGAATATTAATATGACATTTTGGTGGTATTTATTCATCATATATTGTCATACTCCAATCATGAAAATCACATGCACAAAATTCTGAACACTCTTAGAAGAAATCATTTATATAGTATGTCTAGAAAGTGTAAATTTGGTTCCATTATGTTTCCATTCTGGGAGACATTTTCTCTAATGGTGTAATATCTATTGATGATGCAAAGACAAAGGATTTTCAAGAATGGCATACTCCAACAAACATAACTAAGGTGTGCAGTTTTATTGTGTTAGCAAGTTATTATTAGTATATTTTCAAAACTTTTCCCATTTATCCAACTCAATGATCAAGATCACATGTAAATGGGTTTAGTTCATATAGAAAAAAGGAAGTGAGGATAGTATCATATAATTTAATAGTAGGATACTGAATTCTCTGATCCTAACCCTCCCATCATGGAATAATTGGTTTGGGATCTTTAGAAATCCATCAAATAAAGGTCTTGGTTGTGTCCTTTGCATATTGATAGAGTTATTTCCTATGAATCATGGATGATTAAAATCCATGAATAAAACAATCACACTAATCTCATTGAGTTAGCAACGGTAATATTTTTTCTAATGATATTAAGACATTATCTATATTATAAAAAATTTCAGATATATACGGATCACAAGAGTTAGATGTATATCTTATCAGAGAAATAACTCAACTTGAGGCAATAGAGATGGCTCGAAATACACAAGGATTATTATTGTACAATACACTACAAACCTTGAAAGGAATAAATGGTAGATTATTCATTGAACAAGAGTGATTATAGAGTTCTCAACAAAATATGGATTGACAAGATCCATTGTACATGGATCTAGTAAGGATAAACATGGGAATTATAAAAGACAATGAAAAATCATACTTTTTCACGTGGGAGAACAAACATCCTTATTGGAATTAATTAATGCTTCTCATCTGGATGATGAGAACCTTCAAAAGAATATTAATTTTTTGAAAGATAAGAAGATGGAAGAATTTTTGTATGAAGACTGTGTTCTAAAATTTTAAAAGTGGATTTGTATTCCAGCAGTTCCTTAGCTGAAAATGGAGTTGTTGGATGATGTGAATTGTTTGTATTTCTCTATAAATCTTGGAAGCACTATGATTTATATAGATATGATGGAACATTTCTAGATGGATAACATGAAAAGGGAAATTTTGGATTAGGTATCATGATGTTTTGTCTTTCTACAGGTGAAGGCCAAAAGGAAATATCAAAAAAGAGTCATGGAACCACTTTAATTCATACATGGGAATTGGATGACGTATCCATGGATATTTTCATTGGAATACCAAATACTCTAAGTAATAATAAGTCGATATGGGTAATTATAGATCAACTTACAAAATTTTGACATTTCATCACTATAAGGGAGGATATTCCACTAGATCTCTTAGCATGAGTCTATATCGATGAAGTTTTGAGACTTCATGTTGATCCTCTCCCAATTGATTCTAATAATGACCCATAGTTTAAATCAAAATAATGGAAATACATCAGAAATATTTGAATACCAAACATCGATTTAGTACTATATACCACCCACAAACTTACGGGCAATCATAGATGACGATCCAAGTCTTAGAGGACGTGTTGAGATAATGGCCAAATGACTATCAGGTTATGTGGGATCAATGTATATCATCAGTCGAGTTTGGAAACAATAATAGATTCGATTCAATTTTTCAAATGACACCATATAAAGGATTGTATAGAAAGAGATGTTGTAGACCATGTTTTTGGGATGAAGTTAGAGAAGGGAGGCGTATGGGTCCAATGATTTTAGGGGAAACAACCTCGAAGGTAAAGAATATTCAAGGTCTTATCATACTAGATCAATTTAGATAAAAGTGTTATGTTGATAATCCAAGGAAGGATTTGGAATTTCATATGGTGGTTCACATTTTCTTGAAAATATCTCAATGGAAGGGTGTTATATGATTTGGGAAGATAGGGAAACTGAGCCCTCTGTATGTAGGCCCTTTTAAATTTGTGGAGAAAATTAGAGCTATTTCATATAATTTGGATATGCCACGTAGCATATACAAAGTACACAATGTGTTCTATGTCTCATTTATGAGAAAGTACATGACAGACCAAATGAATTTCCTCACATCTAAATGTATAGAGTAGGAACATCAACTATCTTATTGTGAACAACCTATCCGGATTCTGGACACCAAAGAAAAAGTGGGGAGAAATAAGGTGGATCATCTAGTAAAGGTACTTTGGAGAAATCATAAAATCTAATAGGCAACATGGGATCCAGAGGAGCTTATTTTGAAGACATACCCAAATATTTTTGTAAGGTAATATTCTGTGAATTTTGATGAATAAATTTTTTTAAGGAGGGGAGAATGTAACACCCAAATGTTTTGGAAATAAATATTGAATTCATGAACTACTGAGTCCCTATTATACAATAAATTTTAACATATATCCATTAAACAAATATTTTACACTACTATGTTTTGAATATAAACAAATAGTCATCTAGAGTTGTGATTAGTAAGTCATTCGGAGTTTGATAGAAAAAACCTAATTTTTGGTGATTAGTAACAAACCATTAGGCATAGTAATTTAAATAGTAATATAACCCTTATTAATAGTAAATAATTATTTTATTTTATTTTCTTAGGATAATATGTTAGTGAGACCTTAATTAATTTTTCATTGCGATATAAAACTAATTATACCTTAAAGATTGTTATTTTTTTAATTAACTATGATTTAATTTTAAAACTAATTTAAATTTATTTTCAATTTTTTTACAAAATGGAGTTCATTTTTTAATTCTACACATCGAAAAAGGTTTGGGGTGAATTTTTTGGATTTTTCTGAAATTCTTGATTTTTTTATGAATAGTGAAATACAGAAAAATGCAGTATATTCAAATTATGAGGTAAATACACTATTTAAGGAATTATGTGTGATTCAAGGACACTTTTATTGAACTCATATGAACTTATTAATATTATTTGTCACATGAAACAACACTATTGGTTGTCTAGGTTAAAATAATAAAATAATGAATTGAATATTCTAAATTCACTCATCTCCTCCACTATAAACCCCCACCCAATCTTATATTCACTCCTCTAAGCCTTGAATCTATAAAATTTTATTCCAAAATTCCCATCTATAGTCAATACCCACATCCAATAAGCTATTTTTATTTCAAAAATTCCAAAACCCAGTCTCTTAATGATGTTCTCATGGAGGTTATTTCAATAGGTAAAGCACCCTTCCTTTTCATTTAGTTTCATTTAAATTTATGTTCTTTTATTATCCTCTCCCCACATTATCGGTCAAAATAACCATGATTACTCCAATATAATCTTTATACTAGAATAATATCATTGGAATGGAATAACCATAAACAATATTCTTACTCTATCCCTTTTATTTTATAAATGAAATCAATGTCCATGAGGTTCCATTTTATATCCTTCATGAACGACGAAGATTTGTTTTTAAATTTCTCCTTCATTAGTAGTCGTGAAACCATTTTTATGGTTTATATAGATAAAATTATATGTAATATGACCAATCTAATATTCAAGGACCAGTATATGTACATAATATTAAATCATAATACCAACCCATATCTTAATAATCCGAATACGGATAAAATATTCTATGTGAATGATATTAATATTTTATCTGATGATTCATTCTCTTTACAGGTAACCAAATGATATATATTACCATTTAAAAAATGGTATGTTCATAAATAATATTTAATTTCAATAATATCTATTTACATTAATCCACATGAACTCCATTACAAAAAAAATAAGTGAACCGATTATGAAAATCATGAAAATGAACACTCTGGAACTACAAAATTCAATATAATAACTTCACAATAAAGAATAAAATAAATAAATAGAATTATTATAAAAAATATTTATGTTTATTTGGTTCTGAAATATGTTATTAATAAATCTAATTTCATATTCTAGTATCTTATGTTCAACAATGGAACACATTCCGACTTAATGTAAGTATTTTCCACTAGAACATCCATTTTTATTATGGTTACTTTTATTGTCTAATTACCTCTATTAAATTCTTATGTATTACTATATACTTCTAATTAATCTTTTGTGAGTGTTCTACATTAGGTTACCAACCATTATCCTTTATTATTTTAAGGGTAGTTACATGTTTTGAAATGAAATTTTAAAATTATTTCTGAAATACACGCCTGATTAATGGGAATTCCTAAAATACTTCCATATTTTAAAGGGAACTATATAGTCTATTTTTAGAAACAATTATATTTCTAAAAACACTAATATGAATCTGAAGACATTATTTTACTTTAGTTTAGACTTTATATAATTACTTTCCAAAATAACTCATCTTTTCAAAATAAAATAGTTTTTTCTCAAGAATTTCTCTATGATTTTATAAGAGTATTTTCATTTCATTCAACACTATTGTTGATTATTATATACTATTGGGAATGAAATTTTATGATATCATATAAAATTTTTAATTGGAATTTTTATGAATAATTTTATTGTTGATGTGCTACCCTTAATCCATTCACCAATTAAATCTTGTTGGTTAGTGTTTAAGCTCAATGTTTGTGGAATGTTATTTAAATTTCATATGATTGTTTCAATATGAATGCATATTTAGTTTATACTTATCCACACTCATATGAGGAATGAATGTGACTTATTATGTGACTGGTGGGGGCGACTATATCCCCTCAATGCATCGGTAGGTCTCATGGGACAAATTGATGTTAACTTCGCTGAGGCCTTTCCCAATTTGAGATCTGGTTTGGGGAAAGGCATCAATCATTTTTAGATATCGTGGATGAGGCCTTGACAATATTTTTCAGACTGTCCATTATTTTAACATCCCCCATTATGAATATTGTAATTGAATGATCATATGGTTATTTTATTAATAGAATAGACATGATTATATTGGCATTATTTACGCAGCTCATATTCCTATCATAATGTGTTCACGTATATTATTTGTAATGGAATGTGTTTTCAACTATTCCCCATCCATGATGTTTTATGTTTATGTTATATTCCACTCTATTGCTTACTCTTACTGAGCATTTGAGCTCGCCCCTTTTTTATGTTTCATTTTGGAGGATGTGAAGAAGTATGTTATGGTTGACTTGCAGACATAATATAGGAGGCATGGAATATTCTAATGGAATAAATTAGGGTTGTGTTTCCTTTATTGATTTAATGTTTAACTTATATATGTATCTTGTTTCCAAAATGTACTGAACTATTTTGTACTTTAGAATGAATATTCATTGTTTATAAGCCAATGTAATGTAATAAGGCACTAATTCTGGACTACTAGGGTCGAGACCTTACAAAAAACATAAATAAATAATAGAAAAATATACTTTCTATTAATGTATTTAAACATCACCATTATAATTTTAATTAATTTAAAATTTAATTAGATCAATTTCAATTAAAAATAGTCTAATTAATGTTTTTGGAATCAGTAGTATGACTTATTTTGGTATAAAGAATTTTTTTAAATAATGTAACTTTTTTCCTTGAAAATAAAATATTTATTGCATTTTCTTGATTATTTTAATATAAATTTCATCCATTTAATAAAAATTAATTGGATAAAATGATTAAAATGTTTTTAAATATAATTTTACATTTTTTAAACAGAAACAATTACTTTTTTTATAATCATTAGTAATCATGGTAAATATTTTTCACCTTGGTAAAGATGAATATGATTATTAAGTTCAAAAATATTATAAAATGAGTTTAAAAATAGAAAACATTCCTCATTATTATTTTATGGTTTTATTTCCAAAACAAAATTCATATATTCTAAAATACGGAATTTTGGTGACATAGGTTCTTGATAAAGATCATCATCTTATTTTATTTAATAGAAAATTACAAAATTGATACACTTTTACTGTTAATTTATATTATATGTTCATATAGGTGTAATAAGATATTATTTAAGAATATAAAATATTTTATTTATCTTAATTATTTTAATATTATCTTATTTATTTATTTTTGGGTTTTTAGTAATGGTTTAACTACTCTCATTTCGTATATAACGATGACACTATGCGTGAGAAAATAGTAGAAAAAACAATTCAAATGACCTGAAAGCATTTAAAAGTAAATTATTGTGACTAATAAATGATTAGATTTAATTTTATATTCATTAATAATTAATAATATATTGTTATATTGTTTATATTAATGTGATTTAGTTGTATTAAATATTTATGTCATTATTAGTGAATAATTCTTAAAAGGACTTTAATTGTATTTTATGTTATATAATATATAAATAAATATTTTAAGAATCATTAAAATATTGACATAGGTCATCCGATATGGGATATAATACAAATCCCCATATATTGACCATTTGTTCAATAACTGTTAACATATAAATAAATTGATAACCCTTTAGTGTTAATTTTGTAGACATTGTTTTAGGATAAAATTGGTTAATATAATGGTTAAATCGAATGATATTGTTTAAAATGTGACATTAACCTATGAAAAACTTTATTGGGTGCAAGTATTTCAACCTATATCTTTGATAAATTCAAAATTTTCAGTACTATATTACACACAAATTTGAAACATAATAAATTATATTTAAATATTCTGTTTAATTGAATGTGTGACATTTACATAACAATAAAATGAAACCATATCTCATATGCTATTAACAAAAACGGAATTCTATTATCTCAACTAAAATATCAAAAAATAGATATCCTTATGTAATTTCAATTTATTTTATTTTAAAAATAAAATCCCTAGGATCCTTCCGGAGAGATCCAAATGAGGATATTTAAAGTGAAGGTAATCGTCTCAATAAAGTTATTTTTTTGTATTGATTATTCTGGTAACGCCTTTAATTCCATAGTAACTCTTACAATATAATTATAAAATTATACCTCATATAAAAATAGTTTAATATTTTTATTGAATAACAATATTTATATTACATTCCATCCCATTTGGAATTAAAAAATCATTTGTGTGTATATGTGGATTCCACATAAAAACCTTGGTGTTTTATTTTTAATTACTACCTTAAAATGTTGGTTATTATGATGGATCTAATTAATATATATATTATATTCATGAAATAATTATGATTCTATAAAAATATTATATTAAATAAATTCTTATCAACTAGACATTAAAAAATGATAACATCACTCATGCTTACACGTACAACACCACATCCAAGAAGCAATGTGATTTTCTAATCACATCATCAATTCATGGGTGATTACAATATTGGTTTTAATGCAAAAAAATTAAAATTATTTTTCTTCAAATGATGGAAAAATGCACTCTTTGATCAAATTGAACACACTGATGTTGTTTTTTATTAGGAAATGGACATAGATAAAACACCCATTGTTGACATAAGTGATTATGTAATTAAATATTTCTTCTAAATAAGTTATTTAATAATTAGGTATTGACTAGTAAATGGATATTAATAGAGAAAATAATTAATATTTTATATTAATATTGAGTACATTATCATGTGTGGAATGTTGTTTGATAGGGTATGATATTTTTAGTCTCAACACCTTTTCCATGAGACATGTGCTATATTAAACATATGTTTTTTTCTCATAGTGTATTAAAAATATTATCGAATTTTTTTAGAATTTATTTTTTAAAAAACTATTTAAAATTACATTCCAAGTTCATTACATTATTTTTTACATGGTTTAAAGGTTATCATGTTGTAAGGGACACTTTATCATAATATTTTGAATTAAATGATTTCAATGTGTTAATGATTTATTATTTAAATAATTATCCATCATTTCCAAATTCATAAAGATAATGTTTCGTTTTATTTTTCAAGGACATAAAGAAATAATAATTTAATCTTTTCAAGCTTTTTTACATTATTTATTTTGTGTTATTAACAAAATATTTTCAAAATAGGTAAAAAATGTTCTCCTATATTTACATAAGGAAAACGAAGTTATCTATTTTAATTTATAAAACATAAAATAATTTGACCACTACGAAAAATGATAATTATTGTTTTTATTATTTTAAAATCAACCATGTTTTATTCAAATAATAAAAATATTTCCCTTTTTATGGTATATTTGTTTTTGAAAATGGAGTCTTATAGAATGGTATATATTAATACCCAATAATTTTTATCTTGTGCATTAAAAATTATAGTATTTTAATTTTTATGATAGAGATGTAATAGTTTATTAGATTAATGCATTTCATAGTCCTTATAGATTATTTATGATGTTGTTGGATACTGATATATCTCTTAGATTTATTTAGTAACAATTGTGTCATCTAGAGGAATATGTTCATATTAACAAAGTATGATATCCCATTTATAAGGGTTATTGTGTGTGTTCCTATAAGGGGTTATAAAGTTTATGTCCCAAGGATTGTATAAGAATTTCCAATACTGTGGTTTTTTCTCAAGGAAATCTATTTATTTATTAAGGTATCATGTTGATCTATTGTTTAATACAATGATCATTACCTTATATGGGATAAATGGTATGTTTTAAGAAAATATTTTTCACAATTTTAATTTTTTATATGATATCATCATGATTCTGTTTATTATTATTTGTTATCATATAAACTATTTTATGATATAACTTTTGGATTTAAGGATGATTTTTTTGAAGGTAAATGATTACATGCGAGAAATTTTATGACATTATAGTAAAAATATATTAAATAATCCCATTATTTTTGAAATGGACTGACATGTTTAATTAAATTTTATATCTATTTTACTTAAATATTTATTCCCATCCCATGTATTAAAATATTTTTCACGCGCCTTAAGGATGATTATACTAGATAATAAACTCGGAGATATCGATATGGGAGTTACCTTAATTGAAGCCACAATGTTATTATAATGAACATGTTTAGTGGGAAAAGTGATGAATTAAGGACAAAGATATAGTTATGTAAGTTTATTTCTGAATTATATGAAACACTAAATATAAAATTGTTTTTTGTATATATGTTATCTAATTTATCAATTTCGGTTGGTATTTTTTGGATTGATAAAAATTATTCATGTTTATTGGTATCAAATACATAAATAAAAATATTATATTCATTGAACATTATTTGTGAGAGTGAGTTTTGGGTTATTTTATATGTTTTGTGATAGAATATGGATATTAGTTTGACATCGATATCCTATAGAGGTACTTGTTGTTTCTAATAATCATTACATGATTTTTTTATAGATGTTTCGATTTTAAACTATGTTTTTGGTCAATTTTTATATTAGTTGATGGTTGAATCATTTAAAATATGTTGTTGATTGAGATGAATTATAAAGATAATGAAAATATATGACTTCTTCAAATGTAGAGAAATTTGATTTAAGTTTTTTAAATATACAATTGTGAGAGAATCCATGTCAATGTAAAGTTATAGGTAACTAATATTAAATGGAGAGCTAGGATTCAAGTGAGAGTGGTGAATATGGAAGAGAAAGGAATATTGGTTCTATTCCATTATAATTATTAGGATATAAATGAATATATTTTGATAACATATATATATATATATATATATTTATTTAATCCGTTATCGTTAATTTATAGATTTTATGAGGCGTGAATGGTTTCTATTCCATTAGAATATTTAATTTACTACAATGTGACCATGACTGGACATATTTATAGAAGAATCAAATTTATTATTATTTATTATTTTCAAAATATTTTTTAATTTTTATAATATCAATTAATGGATTATGAACCTCTATAATTGGGACAATTTTTTACTAATTATGATTTATATATAACTCCATCTGTTTTATGAGGTATAGAATAATAGTCCTAGATACACATATGATCATAAATAATTATTGAAACATAAGATTTTCAAGTTCAATATGGAATAGTGTGTATCATGGTACAGTTATAATGATTATTGAATTGTAAAATTGTTAGTTTATCATTATTGTTAGATGAATAAGATCATATTTTCCAAACATGGTAAGATAATTTATGAGGTGGTAGAGATCATGTAGAAATTGACATTTTGGTTGAATGTCTAGTATTCAAGAATAATTTAATTTTTTTAATTAAAAATTTCTAAGGGTGAATTACAGTCTATTTTTAATAAACTTGGAAAACATCCTTGGAAGTAATCATGGTGTATGAATTTTTTTTGTTTGAATTTTTGGATGCTAGAATAATTTTGTTGAAATAACTACATATTATTTTAGGGAGAATTGTTGAACAGTGTAATGATAAATTAATTTTTCAATTATTTAAATTGTAATCTTATTCATGATATATATGGTGAATAAAATTGGTTAATTATGTCAATCCCTAAATAAAAAAATAATATGATTTTATAAATTGAAATTCTAGAGATTTTGAATTTTTTGAAAATATGGATATTTTTTTCAAATATTATTTTATATAAAATTTAAATGATATCTATTGTATATTTAATTGAAATATTATGATGAATTTTCATAAACAAATTTATATGATAAATGTTACATGTCTTGGAGAAAAATTAAATTATATTTTAGAGAGAATAAAAGATATAATTGGGAGAAAATTTGGGAAATTTTTTAAAAAATGTCAATGTGGTTCATCAAATTTAATTCACATTAATGAAGATGAATCAATTTTATAATAATAAAATTCTATAAATTTTACATTCTCTAATTATCTAAATAAAAAAATATAAAATTTCTTATTTTACATTGACCTAGAATTATTTTAATGTCTGAATTTCATGGAGATCAATTTCCCCAAAATTTATTTCTAATAGAATAATGATAATATATACAATTTTTATATTTCATATTAAATATTTTAAATATATTATTTGTTTAATATTTATCATATTACTTTATATATATTTATGTAGAATTCAATGAAGGAAACACGATGATTTAGGCTATATCTAGTTCACTATGAGACATATTTTTTAATTGAATCTTTATATTCTTGTTGTTATTCAACATGCAATGATAAAATTGAATTATCATATCTCCATGTTCAAGATATTGATAGGAAAATAAATATTTCATATGGGTTATTTTTTTGAAGTAGAAACATATATAGATGGCTAAGAATGCAGTTTTAATACTCATTTCATTGAAGCAATTCCTTTTCAAAAGATGATTGATGATATATTTTTTAAATTTAATGAAGATGATGAATATGAGAATTAATATATAAAATTATCATAACATATAATTATTCATTTCTCAATTAATCGTATTATAATATACTATTAATTTAAGTAATTTTTTGAAGATACTAAAATGATTCTATAATTTTGGATCACTCACAAATGGATTAATATGTATGGGGATGTGAGTGCAAGAAACAACGCTCTTAATATTAATTTACATTTACGTTTATATAATTTTTCTTTTTTCTTTTTCTAGAGTCGTATATGCATATAATATTTTATTTCAAATTTAAATAAATTCATATTGTGGGAATTAATGACTGTGAATGTAGGTAAGAATATAGACATTATTAAACCATTTTAGAGGGAGTGACCATTAGTCAAGGGTTCAGTAGTCAAAAATTTTAATCCCTTTAGTAGAAAAATAACGTTGATTTTATTTCACATTCATATAAAAGTGTATAATACTTATATATATAACCATTGGGTGTTATAATTAAAATTCATTTATTATTGACTGATTTATTGCCTATATAAAAGTTATATATTCCATGATACTGAGTTAAAAAGAGAGATATATTGAAATAAGATCTTACATAACAATGGATAATGTTATGTTATGTGAGTGAGTGATAAGGGGAAGATTTTTTAATTATTATTTAACTCGATTCAATATCCATCCTCTGGGTTCATTTTTCGTGACATCATAACACAGTTGTATCAAAAAGTGGTAGTAGTTCCTAATTTTAATAATGATCTATTTAGTAAATAAAATCAAATTTTAACATATATTGAGAATAGAGAAAAAATAATTTGTCAACATTTACTGTAATATTTATAAGGGTTTGAAATGTATATAGATTTTAATTTAGAGGTATCTGATGATGAAACCTGTTTTTATATAATATATGGTTTGTTTTTTCATATATGATGAATTTTTTTCCGAATGAATGTTATAAAGGGTTGTGTTTTGTTGTATCACAGATTGGTTTTTTTGAAAAAATATTAGTACATTACATATTTTTAATCCTCTAAAGTTATAAATAAGATCTATGGGGAACCCATGAGATAATAACGTCTTATTTATATAAGAACAAGTGTAAAAAGAGAACATTGAAATTATTAGTTACTTGATCAAAATTGGGAATAAATTGACTAATTTAAAAATGCATAATGTAGAAGAACTTGAATATACTCATTAAGAAGATAATCACAACAGAATATATTTTAATTGAATATTTACATGATTAATTTGATAATAATTGTATCTTATAAATATCATTCAAATCTTGGAATTCTAAAACACCCTTAGTAATGGATATAAATGGTTATTTCATTAAATATGAATAAACTGTAGAAAATTATAAATCTATTTGAATTTATAATAACATTATTCTATAGATGAAAATAATTATTTTTAAGGTGTATCATTTTAAAAATAAATAAGGAGTAAATAATGATTCTATAAAATAAATAATTTTTCAGAATTAATATTAGAATAAAAAGTCATTTGACATATTTAACTAAAATTCATACATAAATTCCAGTTGATGGTTCTAATAGACATTCTCAGAAATCATGAACATGAATATTTGGGTTTAATCTTAAAGTGGGTGGATTTGAACACCAAAATAATCCCCCTCATGAAATGTATCATATATAATGGGAAACCATTTTGAAAGAGAGTTTCCCAATAATATAGGAAATGATTTCAAAAAATAGGGAATGTTAATTCAATGTCAATGAACTAGAAATGGGGATAAAATTATCAATGAATGGAATGATTTGTTATTTTATTTAGATTATAAATTTGAAATATTATAGATTACATGTATAAAATTTTTTAATAAATAAATAAATGGATTCTTATAGATTTTGGAGATAATTATTCTCAAAAAAATAGGTTAAGGAATGTGATATTATTTTAGAACCAAGGAATAATTTATAGATGTGTTTTTTGGAGGCCAAATTGGAGTAATAATAAAAGAAATACATATATTCATTATAAAAAATCAATTAAAACAAGATATATGACAATTTTATATAATGTTTATTATTATAAAGGTAGTAAAATTTAGATATATTTCCTCATGATTTGGAAAGAAAGTGCTACAATTATGGACTCTATAACTATATCAGGAGAGTGGCACATGTTGAATAATGAGAAATGTATTATATATAACAAAATTGAATTTATTACAGGTGATGTAAATAGGAGTAAGTTATGTTTTACTCAACTAATCATTTTTTTTTAATTTTATTTGTTTATAAAGTAATGTGAATATAAAAATTTTATGGATGAAGGATAATCTATCCCCTATTATTAGAATGATAAATTCAGATATTATTAAAAAAATATGACATATTTTTTTCCATGAAAGAGGAAATTCATGAAGTAGGACTATGTGGATAAAAAATACCTTTATAGGGAATTTAATGATACTTTGAATATTAGTTGAGGAATTGAGATAATATAACAAATATGGACTCAAAAATTATTCATAAAATTAGATAACATATTTTAGTGATATCAGTATTACAATAAAGTGTGACAAAAAATAAAACAAGGTATATGATGAAAATAAATTCTTAAATGAATATTTTATATCTTGTATCACTCTCTATGTACAAACATTGAACAATTCGATTGAATTTGAATGAAAAAGATTGTTTCTACAATAATTTATATATTAAATATCTTTATAATAACTAATAACTTATTATCTACCCATGTATTTAATTTAAATAATTTTTCTTCTAGTGGTCTTTTGATTAGAATGTGATATTAGAAAAGTTTTGTGTTTATTTCAGTGAATATATATGAATGTTTGATATAATTAAAAATAATACTTTTAGTAAAATACAAGAATTCTATTTTAAGTGATGTTAGGGGATTATAAATAATTTTTAATGTTTTATGGATAATATAAAAAATTATGAATTTTTATAGGTAACACACAAACATGGTTTATTAATTAAAGAATGAGTAGTAAAACATTACCAAAAAGATATAATTTTTTAAATAAATTCTTTATTTATAATTTATCTAGTAAGTTGTAATTTTAGTTTCGTTGGATACATTTATCTTGATTAGAATAGTTAGTCAAATAATATTGTGTTCGTTTTTTAAATCCAGTTTTTATTTTAAAATTATTCTGGGGGAAAAATATATTAAGCAAAACAGTTTTTTATAAAGTGGTTGTATTCAAAAAGTGTGAACAAGGCATACTCACTTGTAATGTGAGGGATATTAACTCTAAATGGGAAATTATTGTGTTCTTAAATTATAATGAGATAATATCTATGTGCAATATAATTGAGAAATTGTTGATATTAGGAGAGTCATATAAATGTAGTATTTTTCAATGGTTTATGTTTAAATGAAGCATAAAAATTATTTAATAATTTCTATTTTACACAACAATGATGGTTTACAAAGATAAATGGTGATTGATGATATATTTAGTGGATATAGGAATTTTTTTTAGAATATGGTGATGATAAATAACATGGTAAAAATAAGATTAATCTGTCAATTGACATTGGGATTTTTATCCAAACCAAAAGGCATGAATAGTTGAACCTCTGTTGATTCTGTAATGAGGAATATTAAATAAGTTTGATAATGTATTTTTTTAATAGATCATAGTATACATATTATAGTTATAGTGATTATTATAATAACATAAAATATTATTTTAGGACCATTCGTTCACGTAAAATAAATGAATCCAAAATTATTCAACAATAATTTGGATTATACTAAGATTTATTTGAAAAATTTTGTAGGGTATTGATGATAACTTGTATATGATTGTGTCATGATATTATATGTAGTTTTATTCATATTATAGAAGGGTGTAGATTATTTAAAAGTATATTTCTCACAGCTTTCAAAATACACCATAATATTATATTATGATTTAATGATATATAAACTATGCTATAATGATTGATAATGAAATATCATAACTATGTTTTTCAACAACAAATTCTAGGAAGGTTCATTATATATATATACATATATATTAGACTATAAAATTATTCTATAAAATCAAAGAAATTAATGTAGTACACTATAATATAATACATTATTTTTTTATGTTTTTCAACTAGTGTGTTTTTATACATGTTAATGAAAATTATTTTAGGGATATAGATTATCAAATTTGATTTTAATTTTTTCAGAAATTGTAATATAAATTAAATATATATGAATTAAGTCTACTAAAACATAATTTCATTGATATGTAAGTATTTTTTGGTATTTATTTCATTAATAAGTGTTTTCTAATCAACTAATGAGAGATTTAACTTAAATAATTATATATATTTTAATTTCTAATATAGAAACAACATGTCGATGAATTCATTTGATAAATATTAAGAAAACCAAAGTTTTATTTTTTATTAATTCAGAATGGATTGGGATATATAATATTAAGTTCAAATAATACAAAACTATAATTTTGAAATATTTTCAATAGTATATGCATGTAATTGAATATTATGAACTATTCCACGTGAATATGTAGAATATAAACACCATTTGTAGTATAGTGCATTTATTTTCATTTAATAATACATTTTAAAGGACCAAGGACTCATAATTTCGGTTTCCCTATCATGAAATATTATTCTGATGGATAAGAGGATGTATTTAACATCTGAAATTACATTGAGCCATTTTAAAATTCCTTTTTCAATGATTATTAAGGAATTTATTTCATAGTATATTGAAAAATCATAAATTTATTCTCCATATACGAATTAATTTATGGTCAAACAAACTAAAATACATGATTCTATATACTTTTTATACTAATTATTATGTTCGAAAATAAATTACATATTTTATAAGTCAGGAGTGTTTTGATAACAATAGGACAAGATCCATTAGATGATGAATTTTTTTAATATATTTCAACCCCTTCAAAATGTTATTTTAGAAATATTTTTCAAAATTTTATATTAAAACATCTATTTATATGAGTACAATAAAAATCCATCTATAGATTCAAATGAATAGAATCTTTGCTAATGGTATCTTCCCACATAAAATAATACCATAGTTAATTATTAATTTTATTAATTATAATTTGGCTAATGGGGTAACAAATTAAATTTTTTTGAATAAAGATTTATTTTTATATAATGTCTTGACACGTGATGTATTTTTAATAATAAGAAATATTCATTGAAATTTTATTAGAGGATATACAAAATATTTTTATGGTGTCGTTTCATGGGTTGTTATGTATAATCAATTATATGTTGAATGTAAAAATACTTACAGATGTTTAGTTAATGTGGTAGATTGAAATGAATATGCATAAATGATAGAATAATGTTTGGAGGTTTTTAATAATTCTTATATTGAGACAAGGAGAACCATGATGTTTTTAAGATCATAATGATTTAATTTTTCTAATGATAATGCATTTATTATAAAATTTCACATTACAACTATAGTTCCAAAAACAAAAATTTTATTTCATTGGTTATACAATTATTAAGGGATGTTTGATGTAGTTGTATTGAAAATAATTACATATATATTGTGTAAAAAAATTCATCATGTATAGATAAATGATATAATTTATTTACAGTTTTTTTCATATATAATGTGTTTTTAAATGATGGGAATGGAGAAGAAATGAATTTTTATAAAAAATTAAATTATATGGATCCTGAAAAGACTGATATGAAAAAGTATAAAATAGTTTTTAATCCAATGGGAAAATTTCTTCGGGGATTTAATCTTATAAAAATATTAATTCATAGCATTATAAATTATATTCAGTCACTAATACAATGGTTTTAGCATACCATTGATTGAAGAGGAAACAACTAATTGATTATTTTATTAATTACCCTTGTAGATTAACATAGGATTAATGAGATATCCAAATAACTATATACAAACATTTTATATCATTTAACATAATTTTATATTATTTATGATTTGTCTAACCTACTCCCAAAACCCAAGGAATTCATTCAATTATATTTCCATGAAATAACTAACATAGTTTATTAGAAAATGTATATTTCCATAAAAAAATTTATTATACATAATTACATATCAAATATATCATATTAAATGTTCTTTCTCATTATATATATAAAAATAGAAATCATTGAATAGTCTGAACATAAAATCATAAATAGATGAAGTCATATCGATGACTCATGGAGAAATTATTGTTATGTCATAAACAAGATATAAACATTGATTTAGAAATAATATCACATTTAATGAAAAAAGACTGTGAATCAATATGAAGGGATTACAATAATTTTAACAGTAATCATAGCAAAATGGTTTATTTATATTTAACCATAAATTAATTATCATGGTTCACATAATAAAACATTTAGGGAATATACAGAATCAATAATCCAAATCCATGGGGATATAAAAATTTAATTTTCTGTTAATATAGTCCAATAAACATAAAATATGTTTTATATCATGGGAATGACAATTATACTATAATGTATTGGTCATCAGTACCCATTTCATATGAAAAAATTGATTAGGGATTACTACTCACATTCAATAACATATTGGGGGGTAAATCACTAACTGGGTCCCATATTAATCAAAATTTATATACATCTCTACAAAATTCATTATCTAGATATATAGTTCATGAATTAATCATTAATAATTAACAAAAAATATTTATTTTTACCATATGAAATAAACCAAATATCTATTACGACTATATGTTGAATAACCCATGAAAAAATCGTAACATGAAATAATTATATGGAACAAATTTTTAATTAATTATAAATAAATTTTTATTATACACCATAACCAATCACCCAAATGAAATATAGGATATGAAAATTTAGTGTGTGTTAGAAGAAAAATAACTCCACATATGATTGATCTGCAATTGATGGAGTGTAAAATAGAAGAAATACTTAAAATAATTTTCCATATAATTTGGAAAAGTTTACAAGAAAAGATTTATATAGGAATCATAAAAATAAATTTAAAAATGTGGTAAAATTAGTTTTCAGTATTTATTATATTAATAAAAACAATAATCTTGGTTCCAATTAATTAATTAAATTTAAATTTTAGGAATCTTATATTTAATGATATAAAATGAAATTAATGTTTATTGAAATACTTTTTATACATTTTGTAAATAATATTTAAGTAACTAAAACAAATTAATGTGACATAGCATTTCCTTTGAAATGTGAAAATGTGGAATAATATATTTATCATGTTTTTTCATATATAACATTTAATATAAAAAATATTAATTTATGATAATAAATAACCCCAGTATGGAAGATAAAAACATAAAATTGAGTGTAAAAATTATCCTCATTAGCATCTATGTTTTTCTATTAAAGAATCATTCAAGAAAATGAAAATGATATGGAAATTAAAATTAATTATAAATAATGATAAAAGAGAATAATAGGTTGATAATTTATAGGGCATGTTAAACTTATATGAAAATTATCAAAAAAGTGTATGTATTACTCAACGAAAGGAGATTTAGTCATGAAAAACACATAAAATGGATTAATAAATTCATTTACGTGGAAAATATCCCTCTATAATCAATTGAGGGTTTTATTCATATTTTTAAAAAAATATTTACATTTATACAACTAATGGCCTCAACGTCTATGATTTCCTAGGTTCAATCCCTAAAGGGATCATATAATATTCTTGTACCATGTTTGTGGTGATGTAAGTAGTGACATAGAAAATGAAACATGCAAGTGGTGATGTAGGAATGAATCATAATTAATATACTGATTACATATGAATTAAATTGTCATGGTGATATAGAGAGAATGATGCAGGCATGACATTGTACTAGAAATTTGTTTTAGAAAATTGGATTTTTGGGCATGTATTGGGAATTTTGCACATTAGGACATTGGTCCACCATAAATTTAAATAGGTTATCTTTGATATGGTATTATCCTTGGGGTTGGAAAATATCAGAGCCTTGTTAGACCAGTGAGTCTCTATGTGTTTCCTTTTCATGTAACCCTTAATACATTAATTAATTTTTAATAAATATTAATAATTAGGTATCTATTGTTTCATTTATTCCATACTTGATAAAATCTGTAAAATTATATAAAACATATATTATTTTATTATTTAATATATATATATATATATATATTAATTCTATATAATTAATAAAATGTATTACATTCCTCATTATTTCCATGTATTATATTTTTTTATAATATCATAATCATTCATGTTTAAATTTTTTTAATATTATTCAAGTTGGTGGTTGAATAAATCGAAATAAGAATTTGATATTATGAGTAAATATTTATGATAATGTTTTTTAATCATAATATCACATTTAGAAAAAAATAATGATATTTCAACAAGATTCTAGAAAATAGGGATGATTAAAAAAATTGATTATGGATAATGAAATATTTTTTTCAGGGGAAAATTATTCTCAAATGGTCATTCAGTTTTATAATTATTTTGGAACTCATTAAAAAGACCATAAGAACCCAAAAAAAAGAGACAACTATATTGAATGATAATTGGGTAAATGTTTTAAAGGAAACATATGTAGAGTTGTGGTTTTGAATGTATGAGGTATAAGTCATCTAATAAGTTTCTTTTAGGGGGATAATTTTTAATATCTATATAACAATGTAAAATAAAAATTATTATATATTGTTGATGAATAAAAAATTAATAAATAATGGGGATGAGTAATTTATATAGAAATATACATAATTTGGTTATAAGTTTTATAGATATTTTTTTTACTACAATCAATATATTAAACAGTTTTTCACATTTTATCATTTACCTTGGTTACTCGCACTTAATCATGATATCTTAATTTTTACCTCAAAAATAAAATGTAAATTATTACGTAATATTAAGGTAATGAATCAAATTATGAAATAATTTATTTAAAATATTAGGCTTTCAATGTAATAAAAAATAATTTTAAAATAAAACTAATAACACATAGAAACCATTTTCATACAAAAATATAACATTATATGAAAAATGACTTCATTAATATTTTAAGTCAATCTATAATAATAAATATAATTTCATATAATTATAATAATTTTTTGACTTTTTTAATTCCAATAATTTTTTTAAATATATTAACTTAAAGGTTCAAATGGTGATTCATCCAAATAAATGACCATATAATGATTTTATGGTTATTTAACAGATTTTGTAATGGATTATTTATTATATGGTTAATATTTTACATTAATAGATACAGTTTTTGGTTATTCCATTGTTGATAATTTAAAAAATAAAATGTGAAAATTTACATTTCATGTCTATATTAAATTTTTACAAAATAAGACTAATCCTCATTGATGATGAATTTAGAACAAAAAATATATCTTTATACTAGTTTTTTCTTATTGATGTGTTATCTATAGTGGTGATGTTTTTTGTCACAACCATCCTCCATGGGATCACATTATATGAAATTATTAATGATTATAGTTAACATAGAGTTTTACCTGTAATAGATGATAGGATGGTAAAAAACACTACGTGTATGGAATTGGAAAATGGGTGGAATTAGAATCCTCATCCTTGAAATATGATAGAAACTATATATAAAGTAAATTATATATTGTTAAAACTAATAAATATAATCCAAACGCTATTTCCTCGAATCCATGACTTAGTCCTCACTCAATAAAATATATTTTAATATTTAATAGAAAAGAATTCCATTTTCTAGAGAAGATTCTAATTTAATATCATTGAATTTGATTATCTATCACACACCTGGGGATAAATATTTTTTCAAATAAATTAATCTTCAAATGAAATAGTAATGGGACCCTCATTCTAGAACATGATGTTGTATTTAAAAAACAATAATAGGAATGATGTCAAGGCCTTAAGAATAAATTTTTAGGTTTATTTTGGAATCATTTTAATAATAAAATATACTAAAATTGAATATACAGTATGAAATGTTTTATAGTTCACTTCTGAATATTTTATTTGACTATTTATGGAGATAAAACAGACTTATGGATGAAACTTTACATCCTTATTATGTTTTGTTTCCCATAAATTGTTAGGAAATTGGATAATATAGAGTTGTCACATGATTTTAATGCATACCACCTAATTTTCATGTGAATTTCATGATATCGATTTTATTCATAGATTAGAGGTAGATAGAACATACTACTATTGGATCTATTATTGTGAGAAAAATATAGCATATAGTGTGTTTTGAATTGAGGTATTTTATTTAATGATCACACAATACACAAGACCCTAAATATTTCATAACTAAAAGATCGAGTCCTTTTATAGTAGATAGATCTATAAATCATACATAGTTTATAGGCATAACATGTATATAGACACTTGGACCCACAAAATGGGATGTAACCATCCCCATTAATACATCCATTTGATCTATGTGGCAAATAATTGTTACATATTGGGTAATTATGACTCATTATTAGGGTTCCTTAAAAATACCATAGTTTATATTTTGGCATGGATTACTAAGGTGGTGAAAAAAATAGAGCATATGGGGAAATACAGAGATAGATAAGAGGTAAAAAAGGTAGAACTAGGGGACTTGATTTTACATTTGAATAAATCAAGATGTTACCTAGGTAAAATAAAATCCATAATACGTCATCAGTAAATGAAACTTCATTAATCAGACATTCACATGATCAAATGACGTGATATACTTCTATATAATCTCATTTTTGTGGCTAGGTGATAATTTCATCATTTTGTTTTCAAAAGTCATATTTCACATGTTGTATTATTATATCCTCATGTGGTCATTTTATTTGGATTTATTTTCAAGTATTACCATAATTTTACCCCTATACATAATCTTCTTCACCAATCTGCTATAACATGGGTTTTAACTAACCAAATGTTCCTCGGTTATATAGTTTTTCATTCTCATGATGTCCTATATTAGTAAGATTATTTTCTTACATTGAACAGAGTCAACATGACAGAACCTCCCATTACTTGGGTTATTAAAAAAAATATCTCCACCATCATATATTATTCCATAGGTTTAAATTTGAATCATGAAGGGGTTCGGGTGATATTTCTTCCCCAAGCCATCTGAACAATCCATTTTAACCGAAATAAAAAATATATTCTCTTTCTCCCAGGTTTTAATCCCTGAATAAGAAAATATGATAACATCTCTAGGGATAATAGATATACATTGTCATGGTATGCAAACTTACACACTCCTCTTGGATCATGGATTCCCTGAAGAAATGGATGCCTTGAAATTGTAATCTATGATATGATGAACCCAAGGGAAAATAAAGATTGTGAATTTCATTGATAACATAGGTTCCTATTAATAGGATCATGGAGAAATATCTCATGTCTTATGGGGGGATTTATTTTCAACCTCGTTGGACTAGTCATGAAACCCAATTAAATTTATAAATCATCGTTAATATTTAAAATAAAATTGTATCATAAAACCCAATTAAATTTATAAATCTATACTATAGGAAATATATAAATAACTATACACCATGTCTAAAAACATGTTCTATGCAGTATGCGTGATTATATTGATATTAATTTTTATTATCACTTGAAATTAAATGGGATAAAATTATTGGAATATTACTAATGAAAATTATATTATAATTTAAATTGGAAAATATATATTTAGGTTTAATGTTATATTTCCAAGTTAAATATTTGATAATGTATTAAAACAATTATTTTTTATTTGAATATTAATTTTTCAAATAATATAAATATGAAAAAAATTAAATGAATAAAAATTAATTTAAGAAAATATTATGATGATAAATAATATATAAATTTGAATAAAATATCATTTTATTATTAATAAATTTTAAATATGATAATGAAAACATATGGATGGAAGTAATATATTATTACAGAAAGAGTTTTTCAACACATTATATTTTTTAAGACAAAGTAAATTTCAATATAATTATATGATGAATTATGTTAAATGAAGACCAAAATATGATTCCCATAATAAAAGTATTTTATGAATGATCATTTCATAATTTCAATCCTAAAATAAATACCATGATTAAATATTAACAAAGATTATTATGCATTAAAATTAATAAACATAACATGAATTCATAATAATTATAAAGACACATAAACCATATGTAATTAATATTATGGTATTAAATTTATACCCATAAGTCTCACCTATCATTTGGTCTCCAAAATGACATAAATCACCAAACATTCCTAATCACCATGTGACTACATTCATAACTTAGAGATAACTACCGTTTTTATGACGAAATCCTATTTTGGAAAAAAAATCAACCTCACTCCCTCATATTATCTCCTTCATCTCTAAATGAAATAATCATTCATTATTTGTTCTTACATATTATTCCATAAATTACTCCCAAGGTATTATTAATGTTATAAAGAGTAATCCATATATTTTACAATCTACATAGATATGTATGGATTATCCTCCTATTATTTTTGATCAATGTACTTCTTTTTTATAGGAACATTGTGTTTCAATTTATCATGATAAAAAATATTAATACAAAATCGTATAATAAATAAAATGCACTTGTTATTATAGAAGACCCATCCTACATGTTAAAACCACTATATAAAAAATTTTATATATCCATTATGAAAATGTAACCATTCTGTGATTTTATCCCTGTTCTATTTGCATAAAATATTTTCAATTTTCATAATTATTAATATATATATATATATATATATATTTATCTATGTTCTTTGTTTTATACCATTTTCATTCTCTCATTGGGGGTTGACTCAGTGATTAGAGATTTTTTAAATTGTTTCTGGGTCTCAAATAATTACCTTGAGTAACAATTAGCCCTCATTGACTATTATATTTAATTATTGAACCAGCATATCCTTGTATGAGTGTACATTATATTTCAAATTTTTTTGTGGTTGAATCATGTCTAACATAAAATTATTTTTCATTTATGATTCTATTGTTATTTTAAAATAAAAATTTGTCAGGATTAATTCAAATTTATTTTAATGAATTTACCAAAATATCCATGTCTATACTTCCAAATTATTTTATCAATTCACAATTGGAACTAAAATTGTCCTTATCTCAAATGATCATTATATTTCCATGTAATATTAAAAAAATAATTACAATTTTAATTATATTTGTTTTCCAATAATTGAGGTTAAAAATATTCAAAATGGACTCTATCCATTCAGAATAAAAATTTCTATGTTCTACTCCACACTTACTGATAAAATTTATCTCTATGAATGGATTTTTTTTAAATTACTATATTGATGTTTTCAATGTATTATTTCCCACTTTATTTTTTTAATTTAATTGGAACATTATCTTTTAGGATAATATAGGAAGGGTTTCACAAATTTTTTTGGAATTTTTAGTTCTATTTTATAACATGGTTTACATATCATGTTGTGAAATTATAATCATTCTATATTTTTTTACATGGTTCCTCTTGGAAAAAACGAATTTAGACATCCTATTTCTATTTATGTTTATGTTATCTAATATTTTTTTAATGTTTAAGAAACTCCTTCTTTTTCAATTTGTTATTTAAATTATGATGTTTCATGTTTTTAAGTGGAACACATATCTATGAATGATGGGGGGTGGGGTCCAATATTAACATACCATTAAATGGATCTTGTTTATTTATCTTGAGATATACAATTATGAATTTACTAAGTTTGTTCACACAGGAATGTGTGTGTTGGGTTTAATATCATTCTTAAGAGTATACATAATGAGTTTGTTCAAATTTCCATGGGAATGATTGCTTTTATCACACATGTTTTACTGTACATATGATTATTAGATATTTACATTTTTTGAGAAGTTATTCCTAAATATATTGATTAATTTCATTTCCACTAAATTACATGAATTCATGATCACATTTTATTTTTAATATGTTCATGACTCGTTGTGATGCTTGCATGATATATGATTATCGAGAAATTTTTTCATCTGTATTACTTGTTATGTGACTTCTTACTGAATTTTTTAGAATATTATTATCCTATGTTATATTATATAATTTACTATATAATTGATTTTTTTCTTTTATTTACATATTTATTTATCCAATATTCATTCTTCATCTTATGGTATGTTTTCCCTTATTGATTGTTTGCACTCAAAATTTTCTTATGTATCCATTACACAAGAAATGAACATTATTCTATCAAGTGACATGTCTTTAGAAGGGTCCTTTAGAGATTTATTATGAGGAAATATTTTCAATTTGTATTTAATAAAATTTTTTTGTATTTAATCTATATGATACTAAACCTATATGTACTTTATCCATGACATAGTTTGTGATTTGTAAAATTTAAATCATGAGAATAATATATTATTTTTTTCATGTTTGGATTTTTTTCTACCAACAAAATGAGTTTTATAATACATAAAAACACCCATCAAATGAAAATTTTTATTCATGATCCCCAATTAATTGATGAATCTAATGAGTTTTTTGACTTGTGAACACAGATCAAATACATGTTACATTAAATGAAAAGTCATTAGTGAAGTCAAAAAACACTATCACATCCAATTTAATGCACGTAATATGTATTCTTGAACACCACTTTAAATTATCACTTTTCAATAGATGATAAAACTTATCTGGTAGACCCATATCATAACATATTTCTTAAACTACCAATAGTCCACCATGAAATTGATCAAAGTGGCTTAATTAATGGATTCATTCCATGATTCAATAATCACACTCACTGAACCACATATAAGAAACATGGTGAAATTCCATAACTAAAATTAAAACAATACAAAATCATAATCACACTCCAACCAAAGCACTGATCTATCACAATACCAATTCATATCCAAGACATGTATATTGTATATCAATTCAATTTATAATGATTATAATACATGAATCATGAAAAATGAATTTATAACATGAATTCACCGATCCATTTTCATCGAAATTCAATCAAAACCAACTACCTATAAGTCTCAAAAAACCACAACCATACAATAAGTGGTTCATATCACACACAAGAAAAATGATAGTCATAATTTAGGTTTATCCTTATAACTACCTATCTCAGTCAAAAACCAATTTATCATTGCCGATTTACCATCTATCGCAAATCATAATGGCCATATATTTCAAAACTCACTCCTAGTGGAGGTCAATTAAGAACATTAATTTATTACACATCCCATCCTAAGGGAGATTCATCGATTGAACATAGTATATTATAGTTCATAATCAGGCTCACCGCCATTAATAGGCCAATGGTGCACTCTCCACATTATTTATTCACCTAAATGGATCCTCAAGTGTATGTTGGACAAGATCCTTTATCAACACATATATCTCTACTAGACCTGCTTCTATCCATTTCCTATATTAGAAACTAAACCTACAAGACAATATGTGTCAAATACCACACATGTATTTTTCATTCCTCCCCATTAAATACTTTTCTAGTGTTTAGAGTACTATAGACCATTATTTATCACCATTATAAATCCTGGGGTGCCTGATCCTACTAGTGTAACATTAAATCTAATCGATCTTAAGATCACACATGGTTTCTCAAAAATTAAAAACTAAATAGTCATCATGTGACTCCAACACACACTACCTCATTATCACTTAATCATGCCAATAATATACTCCCATTGAACATGATTAGAAAATTTGATGAACTACCCTAAGAGTCTCATAGGGTCAAAAAATAATTCAAAATTATGAACTTCATACCATGTGTCAAGGAAATTAAATTCATCCATTTGAGACCATAATAGATAATTCTATTTCAGAATAATGGACATCAATAATGTTTTAATTATCATATTAATTCTACCAACTGGTACCCTATTAGTTCAAAAAGAGTTTACCCAATCGTTCACCGTTCTTAGATGCACATCCTAAAATAATAGGGTCATGAACTAAACAAATCATCCACTAAAAACTATAAAAAATACTAATATTATAGAACTCAAGTTTTTTAATACCATATGAGACAAAACAAATAACCATTTCTATATCCTATATTCTCGATAGCACATCCCCATTCATAGATATCCACATAATTACTTACATTATTGATTTATCTCTATAGAAACTCATAATATCAGTTAAACCACTCTCAAGGGACACACATTCATATCCCTATATTTTGACTAGTTATTCTTAAATAATTCTTATAATGTTTACTTGGTACTCCCTTATTTCCTATAAATCATAATTTATAACCTGAAAATGAATTCATTGTTCCTATAGTAGGAATAAAGACATCTAGAATGCCTAAAGCACTGTAGAGTTTTATGTAAAAATATATATCTATGAATAATGTTTAAAACCTCCACCCAATCCATGGTCATCCATCCTTTCCATGAATCAACATATCAAATTTTTGCTTCTAGGATCAGGTCATATCACATAGAAAAACATCCAAAACTAACATTTCCCCATGATGAATTGTATCCAATGCTTCACAAGAATAAAATTTGGTTAAGTAAAATTTCATTAAAATAATTAATATAAATCAAAATAATTTTTATAAAAATATAATATAATTTAACAAAATCCCCAAAAAGGATCAATCATAAGAGAATATATGTCACATGAAAAACTGCTGGTGTCACTACACCTCATGTGAACAAGGTACTACATCTTTATCTTAGTAATTACGCATGTAATGGTTGATCCACTTGACCTTCCATAAAAAATATAAAAATATAAAAAAGGTAGTCTAGTTTAATAATAGTAAATAAAGATCATCTATGTGATTTGCGGTGACACATGATAATGTCCCAACAAAAATTCATATTCCCTCTTCCTTGGGTATCACATACCTTGGGAACCCACAAGGGTCACCTAGGATTAATTACATCTCATATTCCTCATAATTGGATTTCAATATTTATCATATCTCTTGGAAACAATCCATCATCTGATGATAATGGAAATAAATTTCTCCATCATGGCCCCATTTATGTACATTTTACTCATAGAAAAAGAACATAAAGAGAATATACTTAATCCCCCTCACTTTCCATGTTACTCTGTGTTGGAAAAAATAAAAAACCAATTCATCCATCTCATCTTTCTCTACCCTCCCTTGTTATCGCATCTCAATGTTGAATTAGCACATACCTCATGGTCATATATCTTTAAATAAGTCTCTTTGGACACTAAAGGTAATCAAATATCCAATTACATACCCAAAAATCCAAGTATTCCATTTACCCCTACCTAGAGGGATCTATGGATCCTACACTAAGGCCATTTTGCCACACTTCTTGATTTGATTAAAAAAAATAAGATTCAAGATGACTGATGGAATACCATTGCAAACAACAGATTATCCATTAGATGTCTAGGTGAGACAATGATATTCTCAAGGCCTTACGTGCCGTTTCAACATTATGAAATTCATTATAAACAACACATTTTTAATTAATAATGATACGTTGTTTGAAATATAAATTCACCCAGGGTGGAAGTACATAAGATAACAGATGCCTCATTAATGAAATGTATATTATAATGGTATTTATAAATAACCACATACATAATTTTATCATTTAAACCTTATTAATTTCATAGAACAAATGATATACATAGGATCTTGGTAAACCATCCTTGCCCATGAATGTTTCACTAGCCATGAATCACTCACAGGTGTTCCTAAATCCAAAAAAAATAAAAATATTTAATTATAACTATTATAATTAATTTTTCACTTTAATTTAATTTAAAAATAAAATTATAATACTAATTATCCCATATTTTCATATTGAGACAATAACCAACCACTTTTAAAATACCTGCTCTAGTCTCTCAGCACCATTTCTGGAATAATTCATGACACAGACCATCAATTTAATAAAAAAGTTATTAAATTTTACCCAAAATTCAGGGTAAAATCCCTACATTGATAAACATTTTAAATTCATTAATAAAAATTGTCAGAAATTGCCTAAGTATGTCTTCTAATAAGGATTAGTATAATCTCCCTCAATTGAAGATGATTCAACCATGCTCTAATGAACGTTCCAAAAAAATCAAACCAAGAGAAATGAAAAATTATAAATGAATGGAAGAGTATATATATCATGGAAAAGAGAGGCTAATATATACATTTGATCATGAAAATATAATAAAATTGAATTAAAATGATATGGGTTTGAAGGTGGAGAATGGTGGAAATGGGGATGGTCATGCACATCATACATGGGGAATTCTAGGAATGTTCAATTAAAATAGAGTGATAAAATTATTAATTTCCCACCATAAAAATATATCACTAACTAGATATTAAACCTCATCAATCAACTGATGTATTTCCAATGACAGGACTATGGTTACAAGCCTTTATATAGTTGCATCCCTACCACATATCCCTTCATATAATTCTATCTCATGTTTAATATATTCCTCATAAATCTAATAAATTTTCCAAAAGAACTTTTATTAAGATAAAATTAAAAATTCTATTAAAAATAATGATCCTTAGAATGTATAATATAGTAATAAATAATATTACCACTAGATTTTCTGACCAATAAATACATGGGATCTTATAGAAACACCCAAATGTTTAATCCCCATATAATTATTAGTTTTCGTGTATTTCCTAGTAAAAATATCATTATATTAAGTCGTAATATTGTATGGAATGGTTCTTCCACAAGACCATAAATTGTTTAATTTTAACTATGTGGACTCTGATTCATATCTCTTATAGTATTCATAGGATATTTCCTGAAATCTCGAAGACAATATCCCTCAAGCCTGATAATTTTTTATGTTGACACACTAGGTTATAACCCTATCAAAAATATATTCCATCATCAGGATATATCCCTGATAGTATCATGTACTCCCTAAAGGGAATTATTTCATATCGGTATCACCATGTTTCCATTGTTAGTTATTATTCTTAATAAATTCATATTCTACTCACTGTGATAAATTTCAACTAGAAAATCCAACCGCATTACTCACATGGTCTGATACTTTATAAATCAGACCAATCATCACTGTTTAATATTTTGTTAGAGGCCAACCCAAATGGGATTTCAATTCATATTCCCTACACTAATCTATATTAAGAAACATTTAACAATAAATTCTCATTCTATAAGACAATAAATATCTTCTAATATGTCATTTTAAAATGAACATAATAGATATGATATTTCTAATTAAATTAGATCAAGCTATGTGAGTGCTAATTCCATTTATAAGGATACATAGGAATATTATTGAATATCCTTGAATTAAATTATTAATTTTTTGTAATATCCACGGAATAAATTAATTTCCAATGATCTCAATGGTGGGTCATTAAACTAAAAAACAATACATTCCCCTAAAATATTGTATGTAGGGAACTATAAATGTATAAATATTCAATCTCACTAACATATATCTATGAAAAATAGACATGACTTCATGAGAGAAACTATTACTATTAATACAATATATGTTATGATTCATTAACATGTATTAAATATATTAGAGAGTCTCGAAGAAAGAAATAATTCCCCCTTAATAGTATGTATGATTCCAATTTTCCATACTATTAATTTCACACACATTTATGTACTCAATTATATATCACATAAACTACCTAACTTTGAAATTAAGTACCATAACGTGGTAATAAACTACTTAGAGTGGACACACATTGAAAAAAGAAAATGGTGAACACAAAGTAATCATATAATCATTATGACGGTTAAAGGAAAATTTCAGTCTTGTAATATAAAACATTATTTTATTACCAAAAATCCACATCACCCTTCAATGTTAGACAAATTTATAATAAAAAACAGTGAAACAAACATCCATATTATTATCAATAATATGGGTGGTGTAAAATTACATCACAATTATCTACATTTTCCTTTGATTCCATGTCAATCAAAAAACTAAAACCGTGAATCTGATGTGAATCTTATAATCATGAAGTGGTTGGTTTCATAATAATATCACCATCACTGACATAACACTTCAATTACATATGTTGAGAAAAATGAATTGTCATAACCTACATGAATTTAATTATTACGAATATGGTTGGTGTCAAATAAAATCACCATCACCAGCTTCACCCTTCAATTCCATATGCACTGCAAAATATAAAACAATAAACCTAGAAACAATTCTGTAGTCATGAGACAAAATAGTGTAAAATAACAACACCACATTTTTATTCACACTTTGATTCCATTCACATAGAAAATAAAAAAATTTGGACCACAAAAGTTTATTATAATAATTAAAATGGAAAATTTAGTTTATTTTTATATGAACTGGGATCTTAATTTCAGTTTTGGATCTTTATTTTTGGTTATTTTAGAAAAGAAGAAAAATGAGAATATTTTATGTACATGTCTTGTACTAATGATTACACTCCGTGTAGTCAGGAACCACGTACCACTGTGTACTAGTCATGTAACAGCTGAGTACATGGTTGTGTAGGTGACCTGGAAGACTGCAAAATATGAGGGACAGTTCAGGATAGTACAAATTCTGTACATTTAATGAACATGTCGGGTGCATTTATTTTTATTGTTTATATCGTTGTGGGGTCGTGTCTCATGACCAGATTAGTCTTCATCTTCTGGTGTTTCGTATATGAGAGTGACGATATGACTGGAAATTTCGAACCTCTACTATTTCTCCATCCGACATCTGATTGATACGTCGTCAAGTGAATTGAATTCCCACCAGTGAGTCCTATCATTCCATAGATCCTTTCTTCTAGATTACTCGTCTCTTGTGCATATTTTAATATTGAACATTTTTTACCTTTTTGTAGATATAGATCATTCCAGACCGATTCATGGGACGGAGTTCATGAATGTTGATCATATGACATCAAGGTTGGTGGTTTGTGCCTTTCATTGATTGTCGATGGATTATATATGAAAAAACTATAGTATACCCACATTTTCCATTTTGTGTGTATGGAATAAGACCATGATTATAAGTTGTTATGGTTTTCAAGACTAATAATAAGGTATTTGCTTATGGATAAGGTTTATTACATTATTATGGGTGTGTTTACCATGGTGATGATTATTGCTGTTTGGTCTAGAATTCCTATTAGGCATGCCTTGTTTTCTATGCCTCGTGTTGTTAGGATGGGGTTACTGATTATATGAGATGCATGTGATTCAAATTGTGAATGTTTTTTCAATGAGAAATTGAATGTGAGAGCTTCCCAAGGTAGACCCATTGATGTAAGAATGGTTGTTATGATGAACTAGATGTATTAACTGGAAGATCTAATAGGTGGACATAGACGAGTGGGGTTAAATTGTGATACATACCCATAGAGTCATTATTTATTGGATTTTGGACACTAGGGAATTCACTAAAAGAGCTTCTAGGAGGTCATTGTAGTTTATTGTTCCTATGTATACCGATGGGGTATTGACTGTGATAGATTCCCTAGTGGTCATTTGTAAATGATTTGATGATTTGTTAGACTAGAAAGGTTTGACTATGAGAGATTTCCTAGACTCTTGTTTTTTAATGATTGAATGATTGTGATGAGTCTACCAAGACAAAGCACAAGCATGAATCTACCATACATGCTTTCTTATGTGGACATCTGTGAGGTCTATTGTTACCGTTACATAGGGGATACAAATCATAGGCAAGATCCTAATATTGCATTATTCAATAGTTTCAATTATTAATAAATGTAATTGAATGTAATTGAAAACTATAGGATTGTTTCCATTTGATTACATTCAAGTTTATTGAATCATTTATACATATTCCCTGCATTATATATATATATATATTAACTAACCATTATACATAGAAATTTTTGTGGTTGCCTTTTGGGATTCATCTCACACAATGATTGTATCAATCTTTTGGACCAAAACTGATTATATGGTTTCAGGTATAGAAAATGTAAAGAACACATTTTCATTAGATATTTGATTTCTGTTGGAACTGGGGAGCAAGGGAATAATTTGATGATTTTAATGCGGTTGGGGTTTATTTCATTTATGTACATTGTTTTTACAATTTTATTTTCATCATTGTGATTTTTTGGGTGTTTCATAGATATATGTGACATGCATCATTTATATATGCTCCAGTTGTTATATGACTATCAGTATTCTGATATTTTCTTATAATTTATTGTATTACTACTTCCACTTTTGTTTACTATTTACTTATTATTATATATACTCTGCCAATGGGGGAATAGTTTACTTATTATAACACTGTGGCCCTCTCTGCTAGTAAGTAGCCTCTAGCTTTTTGGGAAATTCCCTTTAGGTCATGTGTCAAACTGGGTTAGGGGAACCTTTGAGCAGCACCTAGAACCAGGATTTTACAAAGAGGTATCATAAGTGTTTCATTTCTACCTTCTCTTACTATTTTGGGCCTATATATAGTGATAGGAAGAAATATGTAGTTGTTAATATGTTGTGTCTATTAGTAGCTAACCCGTGTACAAAGCCAAGTTACCTTGAATATTTAAATTTATTAGTCTTTTAAATTGATACTATTGATTTGTTTTCATAGTTGGGTGAACAACTTGTTTTGTTATGTTATGATTTATATTATTTTGGTTCTCTTTCTATTTTAACATGATGAGATGAGGGTATGCCATCTCATGCATCATATAAGAACATCCTATAGATCACATGTATTTCATTCATGACAATTCCCTTTAGGGTACATTACTAATTTTATTCTATTGTGATAGATTTTGTGATTGATATGCATTATTTTATGATATATTTCATGATAGAGTACAAAATCTTTTGATTTGGTATTGGAAATGGTAACGTGTTATTTGTTTTGGTGCCAAAATTTGGTCCATGTGGTGTTAGGGGACCTCTTGGATCAGAATTTGGTAATTCATTATTGAAATTTAATTGAATTTTGTCATGTAATCTTATGAAAAATGGATGAAAACATTGATTCATGAAGAGTATGGGCTCCCATATGTTGAAATTTTTTATGTCATAGACAAAATTTTATATTTTTAAGGGTTTTAGGAATGTTTGAGAGGCTCACTACTTGGAAACCCCAATAACATAGCCTTCAAGATTATAAACATGCATCATGATTTAATTTTTTTTTGGGAAGAATGACTTTTCTTGAGTACACGCTATGTACTAGGGGTACATGTTGCTTAATGCGTGATTATATTATAGAATATGTGAATAGAGAAAAGGGGTTGTTAAAAATTTGGTAGAACACACCATGTATGGGAAGTACATGTTGTGTCGTGAAGGACCGTGTATCTGGTTGTGTGAAAAATGTCCCATGTGTATGAAACATGGGTTTTACATGTCTTGTTATTATGAAACATACAATGTATAAGTAAACCATGTTTCCAGCAACATGACTAAAGAAATTGGTGTTTAGTGATTAATTGGTACACACCGTGTCTAGGGTAAACACTCTATGTAGTGTTATGATGGGAGACCCCATGTGCTATAGCCTTGTATATGTACTTGGGTAGGATGGAAAATTCATGTACATGTCATGTCTCATGAGGAACATGTCGTGTGTATGGAGTGTTACCTAATCTAGATGTCATTGGTACACACCCATGTAAATTATTATATGTAACACATTGTGTGGTAGTTATACACGCTGTGTAACCCTATTCAGTAAAACATTAATTGTTTCCTTCTCGTGTCCCTTTCTTGAACATCTATGTTGAGGACCTTGATAATCTTGCATTGAGGTGTGCACATGACATTGCAGAGTCATGCTTCCAAGAAGTACATTAGTTTTATTCCATGTATAGGGTGATGATTAGGCACCAGAAATTTTAGATCAGGAACTACCTGCAGATCTAAATATCATTCAAATCTTGGAACCAACTGTTATATCAAACATAGGTGTTGATGCACAGTTCCGTGAATGCTTTTTGAGGATGATACATGCTTTTAAGGAGCACCAAATATAGCCCTGACTATGGAATAGTTGATGTGGGTATCATAGTAGCATCATCCTCATAAAATTTTATGTGATGGAGGACTAAAAGCTGTAGAGTCATGGTTGGAGGCCATGCATTACATCTTTGAGAAACCAGAGTTTTCTTCAGATAAAATGGTAAATCTCACCACGTACATACTATGTGATTCCTCCAAGATATGGTGGGATGTTATCTCACAATAGGGATGAATTTGGGATATGTCTTGGGAAGACTTTCAGAGGACCATCTATGAATACTTCTACTCCGATACGTTGAGGGCCGATTGATCCTAAGAGTTCATCCATTTTGATCTAAGTACTCTTTCAATGGTGGATTACTCTTCCAATATTAAAGATCTTCAGCGCTTTACACTCGTTCTGGGAGGTGAAGAGTTATATTTTTTCATGGGAATTGATGATGGTCTCATGAATGACATTTGATCACAGATGAATATTCTTTTGGCAGACTTCGGGGATATAAATAGTGAACCATGCACTGATTACCAAGATCAATATGAGAGAGTTAGGAGAAGTGATCCATGGTGGTCCAATATCCAGGGCTGGTACTCCTTCGACAGATAACATGAAGCACTACAGGGATCTTCACGTGGATTTTCTTTAGGTTTCCATGTCGTACGCTACCAGCATTGGATGTGTGGGAATACTAGGACACATTTCCTGATGGACCCAATTGAGTGTCAGTATTGCGGTAAATTGGGTCATCTTTAGTAATTTATATGTTTTTAATCACTACTAGCTTGGGAGAGGGGATCATTTATGACTCCACATTTTAGAGAAGGACCAAAAATTTCTCCTCCATTAGGGAACTAGAGTTTGTTAGGTCAATCAGGACCAAGTGGAGGCCTTGGTCACAGGATACAGATGGAAGGATTTAAATGATTGTAGGGTGGATCAGCTCAGGGTAGTCAGGAAGGGTCATAGGTTTTTGGTAGCGGTCTACCATTTGTAGTGGAGAACACGAAAAAAGATCAGGAACCTAGACCCTATATAGTGATAAAGACGATTCTAATTTTCTCAGTTTTATCTTATTCTATTTTTGATACTAGGTCTTCCCAAAGATTCATTTCTTGTGTCATTGTGGATAGCCTTAGGCTCTTCATCTTTACTTTTGATGATATTATGACAGGGCACACTCTATTGGGGATTACGATGGCTACTGTACACTAGTGAAAGGATTGGCCTCTTGAGCTTGGTGGATGTAAATTATTATGGGATCTCTATGACATATAGATGACAGGCTTTGATGTCATTCTCAAAATGTATTGGTTGTTATCCTCTCAGGCCTTTGTTGACAACTATCGTCGTAGGGTGAGTTCCACATCACCATAGGGTGGGTATTTCCTACAAAAGGTAAAATGTGTTGTCTAGGAGAGAAGAGCTGGACAAAAGCATCATGGCTTGGGAGGAATTACAACATATTTTTCAAGTTTAAATATAGATGACAATGGGACATCACATATGGGATTTCCTCTAGTGCTAGATCATTTCACAGATGAAATTCAACACAACCTTTCATGTTTACCACTAGAGATTGAGGTAGAATTATCTATTGAGACTATTAAAAGAGAGGCACAAGTGTCTATTCATCTTTATAGGATGGCTACACAAGAGATACATGAGCTCATAAAGTAGATAGTTGAGTTGTAGGAAAAGAGTTTCATCTGACCCAGTATTTCTTCTTTCGGTTCAAGTGTCCTTTTTTGTAGTGAAGGCAGATGGTACCCTTAAATTTTGCATGGATTATCGAATGTTGAACCAGTTGACAGTCAAGAACCTATATCCTATATTGACGATTGATGATCTCTTTGATCATCTATGTGGAGTGAAGTTGTTCTAGCAGATTTACTTGTGATATGGTTGTCATCAATTTCATGTTAGACAATCATTTATACCTCTTAATGACTTTTGGAGCAGGTATTTTCTTTACGAGTATTTTGTTATGTTGTTCTGTCTCACAAAAATTTCCACAATTTTAATTTCATAGATGAACTGAGTGTTCCATACTTATTTTGATTCTTTTGTGTTAGTCTTCATGTATGATATCTTGGTGTACAATCACACTCGACAGAACCATCCCACCAATCTTATGAATTTATTTAGTACACTGAGAAAACATCAGTTATATGATAAGCTATAAAATTTCCACTTTTGGATGGACCAAATTTGAAATTCCCTAACACTAGTTACCCGGAGTCTCTGCATTATATCATAAAATTGGAATGATCACAAGAGATCATGTCTCTAAATACTGATTAGTTTAGTATCCTTTGAATTACTAGATACAAACATACATTTTACATTAAATTATAAATTGAAAAAACTAAAACATTTTGTCTCCTTTGAAAATACTCATATCCCTTAGCCTATTCATGTAAGACAATCATAATATACTTCCACACATCATTGAAAATATAAGACATATGAAAGGGGTGAGCTCAGAAGCTAAGTAAGGATAAAAATATAGCGACAACTATATTCATATGACTAGATCCATAAACATAAGATCCATTTCAACTCTCATCTCTTTCATAACTATGTGATCCTTTCAACTCAAAACATCTTCCACCTAATTTTTTTACATGGGTGGTTGTTTATTGTGAAATCAATATTTTTGTGTAGTTCAAGCCATCATATTTGCCTCATTTTGTGTTCTTTTTGTGAGAAAATATACATAAATCCCTTGTTATAGGTATATTTCTCATATTTTTTTCTATAGGGATAGTGTCTCCATATCATCCATGAAATTATTACAGCACCTAACACAAGATCATTAGTGGGATAGGTTTGTTAATTCTTTTTTCTGTCGTGGTTCATAGGAAATAACTCTATCATTCTACATAAGGACAAGACCAAGTCCATTATTTGATGAATCACTATAAATAACAAAACCATCATTCCCTGATGGAAGTGACACGATATGAGCACTGACTAATATTCTATTCAGTTCTTGAAAACAATCATCACACTCTTTTTTCCAAGAAAATTTAACCCCTTTATGTGTGAGCTTGGTTAATGGGTTAGCTAATCGGGAAAAAGTTTGGATGAATTAGTGATAATAACCTACTAAACTAATAAAAATACATACCAAAGTTATACTCATCGATGATGTACATTCTTGTATTTTTCTTGTCTTAGAAGGATAAACAGTTATTCCATCCTTAAAGGAAATATGGAAAATAAACAAAATCTATTGAAGCTATAAATCACACTTTCTAAAATTCCAATATATTTAATTTCATATATGTGTTTTTAGAATGGTGCACAAATGGATTTCATGATCTTTGTATATTTTATATTATACAATGATATCATCAATTAATACCACTAAAAAGTCATAATTATGTTCCTTGAAAATTCAATTAATTTTATCCATGAAAATAGAGGGTGCATTAGTCAGTTCAAAAGGCATTACTGTAAACACTAAATTCCCAAACCTGGTACGAAATTGTATCTTCAGAATGTATTCTTCTTCACATATAACAGATGATATACAAATCAAAGGTAATTTTTTAAAAAATATTGAGCTCCATGAAGTTGATATTATAAGTCGTCAATGTGAGGTAGGGGATACATGTTCATTATTGTTATAGCATTGATATCCCTATAGTAAATGCACAACCTCATAGATCCATATTTATTCTTAAAAAATAGATCATGGGATCCCCATTGAGAAAAAATAAATATAATAAATCCTTTATTACACAATTCCTCTTGATTTTTCATTGGTAGCCCTAAATCCCCAGTGCCCATTCTATAAGTGGTCTTTGATATGGGCCTATTCCTCAGAATTAAGTCAATGGAAAAGTCAATTTCTCATTCTGGAGGATGTCCAGGTGAATCCTCTTGAAACACATCCACATATTCATGCACAATAATTATTTCCTCTATTTGAACATTCTTTTCCTAACGCATAGTTATTTGACTCTCTTCCTCCCCAATAATTGAATTTAGTAGAGCTATTGTGGATGGATCTAGATGAGAATCAGATAGTGGTGTTTATGTTCTAATCATAACAGATTCCTTATTATCATCAAAAATTGTAACCTCGTTCTTCTTACAATAAATATTAGCTGCATAGTTAGAATGCCAATCCAAACTGAGGATTATATCAAATTCAATCATGGGTATGACGATGAATTTAGTAGATAAAGCATTTTCCTATTCTATAATTGTACCTGATTCACAAAACATAATTGAAATGATACTTCCCTTTAGATTTTTAACTAAAAAATCTTCTATTAAATCAAAATAGAAATATATTTTTATCATGGAAAACTAGGTAGATATTAAAGAATATGACGATCCATAATCAAATAAATAATTGGCTAAATTTGAGGAAATGATTAAGGTACATCCCACATCATCTATTGGATCATCAACCTTTGTAGTTGTGATCGCATATGCTTAAACATGATCCCTTGGCCTTTCCTGAGGTATGTTTCTTTGATGCTTAAGAAATTAATTTTCATAATGCCCTAAATCTTTATAGTGGTATCATTCGACATTGATAGCCACATTCTTCCCCTTGAAATCTAGAGTTTGGTGGCCTTTTTATCAACACTTGTAACAAACAATAATTTCATTCAGTCATGTATTGGGTTGTTCTTCTCACATTTACTATAGGATGGAAATTCAACATTTCCCTTCTTTCCCTTATTTAAATTTCTAGAGTGTTCACATATCACTTATTCTCATAAATTGATTTAATTTCATAAGACATTGAGAATTATTTTTTGGTCTTGATAGAACATGATACTATATCTTTGTATGATGATAATGATTCTGAGACTAATGCTCGACAAAGAATTGGTATTAACACATAAAAGAATCGATTATTTTTTCTTCTTGGGTTATGTATATAATCTGAAGCATGCCTTGAAAACCTTGTAAAGTTAGCCCCATACTTTGTGACATTCTCATCATCCTTTTTCCTCAAACTCAGAAATTGTCTTTCCATATTCTCTCAATGTTCACGATGAAAGTATTTTTCTATTAAAATGACATTAAACTTCTTCCATTCCATATTTGGTACATCTTCATCTTCTATTTTGTTTTAAATTAATGAACTTGGTTGATACTTCTTCATCCTCTACTCCCCAAAGCATGAAATATTTTCTGTATGAAACTTAACCATTGTTTAGGTACAAATAGATATGTAGCCCCATTGAATGTTTATGGTTATAGCCTCATGAGGTTTTATAATAATTATCCACCGCCTTGTGGATCAGGGTTCTCCCTATAGGTATGGTTATTATTCATAACCTGAGTTAGTTTTTCAAGTATGGTTATAATCTGTTCAGCACCAGTTGCATCACCATCTCCAGTATAATTATCTTGAGTTTAAGGGAAATCCCTACACGTATTAAGTGTGTTGATATAGTTTCCATTCCTTTTAATTGGATCTATTTATAAAAAATGGAATAAACTATATTTGTCTATGAATCACAATACATAAATCCAAACTAGTAAAATACCTAACATGAGTTGAACAGTTTATGCATTTAATCTGTAATCATAAAATAAAATTATTAGAGGAAATATTTACTCCTAAATCCTTCATAATATATTTTAATGAAAATGTAAATTATCATAATCATATCTCTGAGGAGTGTTGTAACCAAGAGTGCAGAAAGGCTCGTTGTTGTGCACCAGTTCCAGTTCAAGTCTAGCTAAATGTGTTGTTTTCTTGTTTTACACCTAGATACATCTGTTATAGAGCCGCATTTACCTGCCTGTATCCCTACATGGATGTGTTTCTTGGAAAATTCACAAAATATCTATATTTCCAAAATTCTAGGAAGTTCTTGTAAACAAATCCTCAAGGACCATCTTACGATAATGTTATCTAATTAGAATTTTATTAAATCTTCTTTTCAAGGGATGTATTAAACTTCCTCTAATAACAACTATAATTCACCGACCCAAGTTTCTTTGAATTGGTGCATTATTACCAAACATTGGTATCATCACAAGTGATCTTGTATCAAAATAATGATTAGTTTAGTATCCCTAAAAGTACAAGATACATACATACGTTTTACATTAAATAATGAAATAGAAAAAATACAACATTGTGTCTCATTCAAACAGACACATATTTCACAACCTATTCCTATAGGTCAATCATAATATAATTCATGACATCCAGGAAAAAATAAAACATAATAAAGGAGTGAGATCAGATTTTTAGTAAGGATAACAATATAGAAGAAACTATTATAAGAAAATATAAACATTTAAGGAAATTTTTATGACTAAAACAGAAGCCTTTTAAACATAAAAATTAGCATAATAATGAAAAGATATATTAAATAATGCAATTTACATATTCACATGGATATTCTACAAGTTGAATAATCACATGTAATATAAATAGCTAATTTCATAAGGGTGGAATGCATAATGACGAACAACATAACCACATAGTCAAGGGATCGCGCCCAGTCTAAAAATAAATATTTTTTAGCACCTTAGGCCAAGATAGTAGTTTTTCTCATGAGTCCTACTGATACATCGAGAAGATATAGCAGCCTCCACCCATTACTTACTTATTTTAATGCATTCCTCATTTGAATATGATGAAACATAACATAAAAATTCGTATTTATACTAGCATATGATATTTTAGTACTTTAACCATAAACCAAGAATGGTATAAAAATATCACATCCATAGTAAGAAATATCACAAAACCTTCAATACAATATAGGAGATTTTATCATAAAAAATCCACTTCAAACAATAGTGAAATACAATGAATGATGTTGACATTGATGAAATCAATCCAAAAAAATATTTAGAGTGAAATGTCACATTCAATTTTGATATCATTTAAAAATAAATAAAAAAATTATTTTAAAAACAGTCTGATAATCTTGTAAGGGATTCATTTAAGGTTAATAATGACGGAATATAGTCATAACCATCGTATAAGATAAAAATACATTCTTTCATAATTTTTTTTCAAAAATGTTAAAAAGTATCGTGTTTGGAAAAGGATGGAAATATTACTTTAAATCCTTTTTGTAAAAAGTAAAAAAAGTTTACAAATTACTTTATGACATAGTATAAAAAATACTAAAAATTTTTAGAAATTCATTTTTAAGAAAAACGGATGTTTTTGATAAAGAGGTCCCAGAAGAAACTCATGTATAAAAAACCTTGGATAATAAAGAAATTGTAAAATTAACCTTTACCTTATACTTTTCCTTAGTCAATGGTAGGTTATCCTCCTATATAATGTTGAAACAATTGTTATTAAATAATATAATAACCACAAACATAATGTTGATATCATATATGATCTTAAAATATTGCTTTATTAATGATATTTTGTACTTAAACATTATATTTAACCATCAAATGAATATTACTCTTGAAGGGTAATGATGGGAAATGATATCTCAATGCATCCTGGAGATGGTAATCCATACAAACTTACATATGGTGACTTTATCATTCATAGGACTGATAGAATAATAAACATGGTTGTACCATATTTATAATAACATATCATTATTTATAAGGTACTAGAATTTTTATTTTATTATTTAAACAACAAGGAAATATGAAGTGGATGAAGAAAATTAATTTGAAAGAAGATATGAAGTAATTACCTCTTCTTCTGGTTCCTCCTTCTGATTTGATGAAAAGGGCTCCATAGGATGTATTTATGATCTAATTAAGGACACCTTGTTGAATTTGGGGTAGATGGGATGATTTTTTTGTTGGGTTTGGGTGAGAAAAAATTCATTGGAGGTGTAAAATTATGAGAGAGGGAACTACCCTTTTATATGAGAGGTGAGGGTCAATTTTGGAAATGCTTGAAATATTAAGTTATTATAAAATTATTTTCGGTTTATAATGGATCAAAATGGATTTATTTCAATGATAATGTGTGGATGGGTCAAAAACATGTCATCCAATAGGTTTTTGAAACGTTTATTCCCACATAATAACCATATCATTTAGATTTTACACTTTGTAAAATAGTTTCACTTTTACCATGTCTTCTTGTATTAGTATAATACATGGTTATTAAATGTACCAAAAATTACAAGAGAACCTAAAGTGGTTCATTAATGACATATATAAAATTATATAATCCCTTTGGCGGAACATTATATTTTTAGGAATATTATATAATTTAATAAAAAAGTGTTTGTTTTAAAAACTCATTTATGTCAATTTTTGCATTATTTTGTATTTGGTTTTTGTGAAAGTCATAAAAAATGATTACTTGGTAAAAAATATATTTAATAAACTCTATGATTTCATATTTACATTATAAATTCATGGAATTCAAAAAAGGTTTAATCTTACATTTTTTCTATTATTTACAATAATAATTTCTTTGATTGTTCAGTAATAAGGTAATTACTCAATCATCATTGTGTCATAAAAAATATAATTATTTAAATTTTAAAAATTATAAATAAAATACCATGATTCAGATAATATTTTTAGATTTCTAATGCATATGTATAGTCGAATTTGTCTCATGTATAAAAATATATTATAAATGTTTTTATTATTAAAATTGGAATATAACACTTTTTTAAATAAAATATATTTGATGTCCTAATATAATTCAATTGGATCAAAAATAACAATATTGTTGTCTTAAGGATGATTTTGGTTGAAATACACTTATCCAATAGAATTAAGACATGTTTTAGGGTAATTATAATATATTTTTTCCAATTAATTACCCTATTCTATTTTAACTACAGTAAATAAAATTCAATTGTTATTATTAACTAACATTTTTTTCATCCAATTGAACCAAATTATACATACTAATGTTAACCATGTCTCTCAGAGTTTTGAAATTCAATTTAAAGAAGCTGTTAAATAACATTTTATGCCAATGTGCAAATGTGGCTAAAAGGTGGGTAAAATGCATTAATATATATTTTTTGGGAATTATGTATCTATTTTGGATTATATTAAATTTAAATAAAATCTAAAATTATTTAAAAAAATATTGTCTAAAAAGACAACGTAGTTTTTTTTACTATTCATCAAAAAATTAATGTTTTTAGAAAAAAATAATAAATTCACACAAAGATAATTTAGATATTCTGAATTCAGAAATGATGTCCATTTTGAAAAATGAAATTTATAAAATTTTAAAAAAGTGGGAATTAAAACTCATAATGTCTTTTTTGATTGGTCATGGTGTGCTAGAACATGAAGTTGCATACAACACAAGCTATTATATTATTCAATGAGAAGCATACTATGGAAGCATGGGGTGTTACAAAATACAATTCATGGTCAATGTTATCTTAGAGACATGACTATTAGAAGACCCTGAGAAAGTGATAGTAGTAGTTTCATGGGAGCATTCATGGAACATCATTTAGGTATGAAGGTTCCTATGGCTGGATGGTTACTACATGTGCTTTATAAATGAATTTTCACGCATAGAAGTTCCACTGAAAGGATGTATTAAGAAGGGTGTAAGGTACATGTGTACATATTTCTACAATTTAGCCTTTTTTGAGATGAAAGGGAGATTTAAATGAACACTGAAACTAATTTTTCTGATTCCAGTAAAGAGTTACTCTATTTACTGTGATGCATCCGGTATCAGTCAGGGACCAGAGTTTATGCAGGGGGAAAGAGTCATTGCATATGGGTCTTGGAAGTTGATGCCAAGTTAGAGGAAATACATGATGCATGATCTGGATTTGGCTACAGTTGTGAATTCATTGTGATATTTGATACATTATCTTTTGGGATAGACGTGTTTGGTATACACCGAACACAAGAAAGTCAAGTATATATTTACTAAGTGAGATTTGAATTTGAGACTGTGAAGGTGGGTTGAGTACCATTACTCTATTGATTTTGAGATTGCCTAAATTCCTCAGAAAGGCAACGTAGAGGCTGATGCGTTATGAAGGAGGAATCATATACAGGCAGATCATGAGGCCAGTAGTGAGTGGTAGCCTATGTCTCTATTATTTTAGATGTATTGGGAGGTGCATGACATTCAAGAGAAGACCATTATTTCATCTAAATTGGTAAACTGTAATCTATTGGATTGAGATATAAGGAGGCATCTATCATATTCTAAATAAATATTCCTATGGGAGTGTGTGTCAGGAAAGTACCCTAAAATCGGGTGGACCATAGGTGACAATGAGATATTGCATTTTCATGGATGAGTATGTGTATCAGTAGACATACATGAGCAGTTGTTGCAAGATTTTCATTCCTCTATTTGGGAAGTTCACCAGGCATCACCAAGATGTATTGAGACATACACCGTCAGTATTGGTGTCCTGGTATTAAAGCGATTTATATGGTTTTTCATGAGATGTTCCATCTATTGGTGGGTTAAGGCACAACATCAGCGACCGATATGGTTTTTACCACATTTAGTCATTCCTGAGTGGAAGTGGAATGATATCACGATGGATTTTGATATTGGTTTACTGAGGTCACCTTGAGAGAATAATGCAGTTTGGGTTGTTGTTGATAAGAACATGAAGTTCTCACATTTTTTACCAATCAAGGAAACCTTCAGTATTGGTGATATTAGATTTTTGTAAATACAAGATATTGTATGATTACATGGGATTTTTCACTCTATCATTTTAGATAGGGATACCCATATTACTTCTCGTTCTTGGTAGGTACTAAAAAGGTATTTAGGTAAACATGTACTTCTATGTATAACATACCATCCCTAGACAGATGGCCAATCGAAGCACAAGATTCAGGTTTTGGAGGACATACTATGAGCATGCGTCATGGATATCTGGGGATCTTGGCAGAGACACATACCCTTGGATGACTTTTCCTACAATAATTGTTTTCATGAAATGATTCAATTGTATCCTTATGATGTTATGTATGGGAGGTCACATCGATCACAATTATGTTGTGTGGAGGTAGGAGGGGTAGTTATACAAGGACCTTGCCTTTTCCAGGAGACCACTCAGTTGGTGGAGTTTATTTGGAAGAGGATGGATGATTCATAGTCTCGTCAGAACTCTTTTGTTGATCAATAGCGACGGCCTCTGGAGTTCCTTGTCGGGGACTAGGATTTATAATGTTTCACCCCGATGTAAGTACATATAAGGATAAGGAGATAGGGGAAGCATTCACAGAGATACATTTCCCCATTTGTGGTTTTGGAGAGAGTTGGGAAGGTTGTGTATCATTTTCAATTTCCTCATAGGTACATGGATATGCATAACGTCATTCATGTCTCTTAGCTATGGCGTAACATTTCTGACTCATCTCACGTTTTTCAACCCAAGGAGGTTCAGTTGGAGGTGGATGCATCCTTCGAGGAGAACCATATTTGGATTGGGGATTAAAACATGAATCTTCTCTATGGCCTATCAATTGTTATGGTGTGGGTTCTATCACAGTGCAGGAGAGTACATGATGAGACTTTGTAGAGGGAGGCTAATGTATGATCATAGTGGAAAGAGTTTTTTTGAGGGTTCTTCTTCACCACCCCTGTATGGGCAATTAGGGGATGAATTGTTTATGAAGGGATGTTTGTAAGAACACATATCTTCATTTCAGTTAGGGATCTTTATTTTAGTTTGTTTTAACAAAAAAGGAATAAATGGGAATTTTCTAGGTTCCTACCACTTACATATGAGTACATGTTGTACACCTTGACACCGCTTACCATTGTGTACTATATTTGTAACAGCCAAGTACATTGTAGTGTAGGTGACGTGGAAGAATTCCTAATGTGGGGGTCAGCTGAAGGTAGTACATAATGTGTACATTAAATGAACACTCAATGTAAATTTCCTTCTATTGGGTATATCAGTGTGGGGTTGGATCATACATCCAGAACTGTCTTCTTCTTCCTGTGTTTCATACATGAGAGAGAAGAGATAGCTGTGAACTTCAAACCCCTACCATTTCTCCATTTGACCATTGATTGAGGCATCATCATGTGCATTATATTCCCACCAATTAGTTCTCTCTTTCCCTTGATCCTATCTTCCGAATTCATCACCTCTCATCAATATTTCAATGTCAAACCTTTTTCCCCTTTGTGTAGATCTACTACATTCTAGGACGATTCAAGGTCCAATGATTAAGAACATTGATCGTACGACATCAAGGAGTGTGGTTTTTATATTTTGTTGATTTTATTTTGATTATATATGTTAAAAGTGTTGTATACCCACATTTTTTGTTTTGTGTGTTTGGAATTAGACCCTCTTTATTACCTATTATGGTTTGGAGAATTGATAAAAGGGTAATTTATTATGCATATGTTTTATGACTTGAGTATGGGCGTGTTTCTCTGATTGATTGATTATGGAAATGTCTTTAGAATTCTTTTTAGTCTTCAATTTTTATCAATTCCTCGTGTTTTAGGAAGGAGTTACTAATTATATGAGATGCATGTTATCCAGATTATGAAAGTCTACCCAAGGGTCATTTGACAATGATAACTTCTCGATTTAAGGTCATTTATGTATGAATTGTTGTTATTTTGACCCATGTGTATTGACTATGATAACTACTAAGCGTTCATATTCCAAAGTGGTTAGACTGTGAGAGCTACCTAGTGGGTCGTTATTAATCATATGATGGACCCGAGGGAATTGACTATGAGAGATTCGAGGTGATTGTTATAGTTTATCGTTTCTATATAGACCAAGGGGGTAATGAGCATTAGAGCTTCCCAGGTGGTCATTTGTAAATGATTTTATTTTATGTTACACTAGAGGGGTTATATAGTGAGGACTATCCATGAGGGTTTCTTATGAATTATGGAATGATTGTGACGAGTCTGTCAAGCCAAAGCACAGGCATGGACTCCGTCTTAATTGTTTATTTAGATGGTATTCGGAGACGTATGTTTTTACCATTAAATGGGGGATACAGAACATTGGATATATCCTAGTATTTTATTACTAAACGGTTCGAATAATTAATAAATGTAAAAGAATTTAATTGAAAACCATAGTCTTGTTTACATATGAGTATTTCCTACATTATAACTTCATTTCTACATATTTCAAGCTGTATATGTATATATAAATATATATATATGCACTAATAGTTAGGATTATATCATTAGGTGGTTACCTGCTAGGATTGGTATCCAACCTTGTGTGGGTCTTGCTTTTGGACCCGAACAGATTATATAGGTGCAGGTATTGATATGGGGAATCACATTTCTTCATCAGGTAGATGATTGTTATTGGAGTTGGAGGGCATGGAACCAACATGAGTCTTCTGATGCTGTTGGAGTTTACTAATGTTCTATATATTGTTTTCAATATCGTATTTCCCTCATTGTGACTTTTTTGGATTCTTTACTAGATATATTTGACATGCATCATTTATATATTCTTGAGTTTTTATATATATATTAGTATTCTGATGTTTAATTTTTTTTTTGTATGGTATTAATGCGTCCTCTTATATTTACTATTTACATTCCATTGTGTATACTTTTCCAGGGATGTCATAGTTTCCCCATTATCACACTATGGCACTCGCTGCTAGTCGGCAGCCTCGGGCATTTAGGGAAATGTATTTGAGGTCATGTGACCAACTGGGTTCGGGGTACCGTTGGGCAGCACCTAGAACCGGGACATTACAAATTTCATTTCATTTATGTAATATATATGACTAAATGTTTATTTATGAGGTTGTAAATATGGATATTCTTGTTTGATGTTGCCTTTTGTGGAGAAAAGCACTTTAAAGATCTATTCGATCAAAAAAAATGGAATCATTCTAAGACACATGTTCATATGGCTGGGTTTTCATAAAATTTATTCCACCATTGACATAGAGAACACTACCACATAATTATTTTATCCAATGATACGTTGTTATAGCATACATTGGACACTTCATCCCCATTGGAATCTACCCAACCATGGAGGATAATTGTGAGAAACTTTTCAATCTAAAGTCCAATTACCCAAACAAATAAAGGTGAATAAAAATAGGCTATGTGGAAACAATTTTATGCGAAAACCATTTTGGGGTCCTTTCTCAAAGAATGTAATAACATGAACCTACCCAAAATATGGGATAAGGGAGAACTATCATTAATTTAATTACATAAATGGTAAAAAAGTGTCCTCACACTTCTAACTGATTCTGTCAGCACCACCCAAATCCATATCTTGAGTAACCTAATTTGGAAGCCATAATAAAATTTTTAGAATGATTTTTAAACTATGTAACTCTAAAGGAATCATCATGGGTAGTGGGATATAACACCCAATGGATGGGATCCAAACCTCATTCTATATTATCGATTTAATTTTTATTTTACAGAAATTATTAGATAATAAACACATAATATGGTTCCCATATATGAATCCCAATCATGTGACAAGATGAAACCCCTAGAAGATAGCCCATATTCTGGATCTTACTAATACAACTATCTCGAATATAGAAGAAACTGGGGGTACACTCATAATCATACTCCAAATATCATTTTGATCAATATGATCTAATTGTGTTCCATGGATAATTGAATGAATATATCTCATTATTGATTGTGTAAATATACTTAAAGATCCTATAAAAATTATTAGGGTAGGTCCATATCCCATCTCAAACTATTAAAATATCAGGATATTGAGGTATCCACAGAGTAAATTTGTAGGCATATTTCATCAATAACCAATAGATATGCACATATTCATGAAGCCCTCACTAGAGTATCCAATCAAAATATCCAGACAGATACTGTAAAATATGTGAATATTCCTGTTATTGTTCTAGGGGGATCACTAATATATTTGTTAATGGATGATTAGTAGAAATGGTCTATATCAAGAATCCATATGGGTTTTATTGGAACTTCATGTTAGTCTCCTTAGGAAATGGGTGTATCAATTACACAGATATATTATAGAAAAGTGGCGAATTACAAAGCGAAATCATGATCATTCACATATCCAAGTTCTAAACTAGGATTATTAGAATATTATGATATTTATATCAGGGTATGATCTTACCAATTCCAATGGGAGTAAGGCCCATACTTCTACTTAATGCAATAAAGAATCATATATGGACACCTCATAGGTTGTAAAATAGGGGAACATACCGCCCTATGTTCAATAGGAACATCCTGATATTATATAGAGACATTAATACCATGATTTGGTATATATACTTTCTCCAGTTTCTATTGATATACATATTATTTAGGTCTATGTAGGTAAATAACAGTCCCCTTTCATTTGATAGTAAAATTTTAATCATACTCTATTGTCTAAATGGAATAACGACTATATTATTTCTTCATCAAATAAAATAAAAAATTTACAAACCTCATAAGAAATACATGATGATAGAATATTATTGGAATCATTTTGAAGGATGATTATCATATTTTGGAAAATAATTAATGTTTGTAGGGGGTATATATTCTAAATCCATCCATGGTATGTCAAAATGTTCTTGAAAAAAATCATCGCAGACTCATATCCATGTAAATATCATATATATTTTTTAAATTTCTTTTATTCATAGGATATTTTGTATATATTCCTTCAAATAGTAAAAAGATTCATTAACATATGAAAAGGATAAATAGGGTCCCTCTTGGAGGGTTCTTTTTTATAAAGGTTCCCATCATCTATATATGGATAAAGAATTATGTTGAAAATAATTTTATAAAACCTATGTTGGGATTCGCAAATATATCCATAGTATTCTTGTATTATATGATTTCCAAATAATATAAGTCTTGCGGTCATACAACAATTATGATCATTAGCACGGGGATCTGTATAATCCCTATCAGATAGAGGAAGTGATATTTACTATCAATGTCTACCCAACTATAGTTTAGATATTGACCATGAGGACTAATCTTATTTTATAGACTATATAAATACACCTCACTAGGATATAACAAAAAAAATTATTCCCATAACTTTTTAATGATCCATTAAACAGATATCTACCTGAATAAACAGGGAATCCAAATATTATTCCTCATCCGTACCCAAAAAAAAATCATTGTTGTTAATTTATTGTTAGTGGAAGAATCCATTATTTATGACTCTCAAATATCGTATGTCATCATCTATATGAAATAAGAAACTAGAGTTCTACTATGTACAGGGGTAATCTTGTAAGGGTGATGAAAATATTATGGAAATGTGTAGATATTTAGTTGAGGGTGATATCTATGTCATGTTTATGATCATAGATACCTCCCAGTAAATGAATACATAGGAAATTTAATTATAATCAATACATTATATGACTCAATTAGTATAAGACCTATAACTAACTCAAAGAAAACCATATAACATATATGGCACATATTGACCACATAAATTTTTTAGGCAATCTCCGGCACTATGTAGAGTTTGTAGCCTTAGCAGAGATATATGATCAAATATCTCGAAAACTATATAAAATTATTCGGTTTACATTTATGTACATATATAAGACACTATGAAAGATAATTGTAAAGACTTCGTGAAACATGAGTATTAGAAGGTGGTGGGAATAACGGGAATTATATTTTATTCCCATTTGAATTAATCAGATCCTTTCAAGTTAGAGATCCTATAAAATTACATGTGTAGGATGTGTCAAAGGAATATATGATTCAAAGATTCACTTGTTATTTGAACATAATTTCATTATTTATAAAGCCCATAAATTAAGAATATATTGATAATGAACCAATTTTAGTTTTCTGAATCATTCCTCTAAGAAATATATAATTTCCACTCAACTGTGAATAGAAGGGCCTATTGAAATAAAGAAACCACTAGAGTCTTGAAAATCACAATGTGAAAACATGGTTCACCTGGGCCATTATAATTCCTAGGGTTTTCTGAAATAATATTCATCTATAAAACATATTTTATTTACAAAAAGTATGTTTTCTCTTTTTTAATGTTAAGTAAATTCACTTGAAAAAATTTCTCATAGTAAATTAATTATAATAAAAACACAATATTATTCTTTATGTTGATATTTACAAAAATAACATTGAAAATAAAGTATTCAAACCCAATGATTATTACCATAATCAAAATAAACCCACCTAGAGGGAGTAAATCAATATGGGAATGTAGTTAAAAGAGAGTTAAATATTTCACGGATAGAAATTGTCTACATTATATTAAACTATTGGGATCACTAACATCCCAAAACAACATATAATGAGGGTGATCACTGTTGAATTATAAATCATCAAAAATCCATAACATGAATTAAGATCTAGGACATTCTAAGTTAGTGTGTAATGAAACAAATTAATATTTATGTCTCTATATATTCTATAGAAATATGGTTTGTTTATAAATGTTACATGAAAATCTAATAGTATTGAATTTGGTCATTTTTGGATATGGTTTTTAGACATAAATCACGTATTTATACTAATGTCATCAATTATTTAGAAGTAAATGTAAAATTAATATAGATCACACTAAAATAAAAATATGATATTAAAAACTTATATATACATATATATATATCTGTGTCACATAAAAATTATATTATTAAAATATAATAATAATTATATATAAAATTCAAATATATCTTTTAAAACAAATGGAGTCTTCTAATTAATTTTTTAGAATATAACAATTAAATTTAATTACCATCTGATAAATAATATTAATAAATAATATAATTTAACTTCATAATTAGTTTGGACAGTTATAAGTTACTAATATATTTAACAAACATATTAAAATATTTTAAATTATAAATTGTTAATTTATAATATAATTGAAATGTTATGTTTAGAAATGTCATTTTATCAATTAAAAGATCATTTTAAATATATATTTATAAAATATTTAATTTATAAATATTAGAATATTAAATGGGTAAAATTAAATTCATTTTCAAATAATTATATGTGAATTTAATCAGTGTGAATTTTGGTGTTTTTTTCCTAAAAATAGTGGGATGTAGTTGTAAAATATGGGTTTTATAAAAATAAAAATTTTATTCACTATATCATTATTATAGAACATATTAAATGTATAAAAACCATTTAACAAATAAAATATGTACTTAAATAACACAATAATTAATTGATTAATATTACATGAGCATAAAAATCTTTCGTAAAAAAATTCTGGAACTAAATTTAAATGTTCCTTTAATAATTGCTGTTATTTTTATTTTCATCGAATAATTTTATTTTCAAGGCGAGATTTTGAATTATCCTTCCATGAAATCCTCATAAATTTTATTTTTAATATTATAGTATTTTTATATTTTGAAATTTAATAATTCTACTAACTATAGTTTACATATATATATATAATTAAAACATTTTTCTAAATACAATTTGAAAAATCATGTGCACTAATCAAAAAATTAACTATTCAATAATGTAAATTTTTTATATAATTATTTAAAAACTCATAATAATAACATTATAATTTGTTAATTGGTAATATATTTAATTTTTTCACAATTATTAATTACAATTATTAAAAACTATTTACCAACGTAAAAGTTAATTATTGTAATATTACGAAGTAATAAAAATAAAAAACACTAAAAATTATTTCTTATCTCCAAAATGGGTTTCTATAGTTAATTTAGACATAAACTCACATCCAATTATATTTATATTTGTTTCCAATTATCATTTAATTGTAACATTACATTACCGAATATGTAATTGTTACCTCAAAAATTAACCCTCACTTAAAAAATCCCAAACACTGCCTGCATTTCAAGAATAACATTCCCATAAAATTGATCAACTAATAAAATAAACATTTCTCATAATAAAATAATCTGCCATGTAAAAATATCAACTGGTGACATATATGTAGAAGAAGTGATTAATTTCTAATGAAAACTCCTATAAAAAATTAAAGTCCCTGATAAGAGTATCCATTTATTCATAGTGTTTCCTTTACAATTTTTACTATCCTAACCATATAAAAACATGTGAGTAAAATGAATTCATTGTCATTATATGAAATCAGTTTTAGTTTACAAATTTTACCACAATTTTTCATTCCATTTCAATCTATTATCAAACCCAAAACAATAATCATGCGAACGTGAAAACTACCATCACTACTGAGTGATGATGTTATTGTTTTAAAACCACCGCAAAAGACTTGAATAAATTATGTATTAGATAAATAGATATGATTTATTGTTCAAAAATATATTTTTATAAAGGTATATTTAATATATCATAATCTCATCCATTAATTGATAAATGTTATCAATAATCATTTATATAGAGGACTACCACAAACATGAATTTTGAATTTCATCTCTCATCATCACCCATCACGGATTTTTGTAATAAAATATTTAATTGGGTATATGATAAAAATGAAATTTTTATGATTCTGAATATGTATTATTATCATCATATACATGAAAAATAATAATCATTAAATCATTAAAACATGTTATCTTGGGGTTGATTTAACAACCCATATGAATGATGTTATAATGATTATGTTATAAATGATTAGTGAATGTCATATAATTAAAATATAATTTTATAATTACATATATATATTATTTAAGTTATTCTAGAAAGGTAATCATAGTATTTGGAAAATATATATTAATATATCATCTTTAGATAATTAAACGTATTGAAAACTAGTTCATCATGTTATCCATTTTAAATGATGTTTTCAAATAATTAACCTATTTAAAATATAAATGAATCAATTTTTTGAAAATAATTATTTTCATTACCTGAATGATTTATATGATATAAATCAGAATCTTCTTAGTGTGAAAAAATCATGTTTTTTATGTTTACAAAAAAATGCAACTGAAATTTCTAGTACCCGTAAATAGATATTAATTCTAATTGATTAAAATATTTGTATTATATTGTTATAAAATAATTATAAAATGGTATTATTTTTAACATATGTATCTATGTTAACTTGTTAAGATAGTTATTTTCATTTTACAAGAGGTTAGATCATGGTTGAGTAAAATAAAATATATTGTAAAGGTTTTTCATATAAAATTCATCTCGTTCAGACAACTTTTATATTATGAACCAAAATTCTATAAAATGCTGTATATGATTCTTAATTGAGTTATTATATAGGTGAATACCTCTAATTCATAGTAATTTATTCTCAATTTATGTACATTTTTTTAAATTAGTTTTGATTCTCCTTGTGTAGTAGGGGTTTTTTTGACTCAATTATCATTAATTTTGTTATATTTTTATTTTAGAACAAATTTCAAATATATTGATATATTATTAAAAATGATTTTATTATATTCAATTTCATGATAATTCAAAGTGATATTCATATTTACCAAATAAAACATTTTTTAGAATATTAATACTTGTTGAAATTTTTTTTCTAAATTGGACATTGGAAATAAATATATTTTTCATTCAGTGATATAGTTTATTATGAATATCGACCACCAATATTATATTTATCATCTAATTTACCATTTTATATTATGTTCACTTTTTTGTTTCATTGGTAATTTATATTTTTATTGATTGAGTCATAATTTATCATTCTCTCACATAAATGAATATATTTATCATGGAATAATGTTCATGTTCAAAATTTATATTTGTTTTGAGACCTTAATTAATAATATCTCATGGTTTGCCTCTTGATTTATGAAATATAATATAGAATTTTCTCTAAAATTATAATAATTATCTTTTTTTATTTGAAAAATTATAATATACTAATATTTTTTCAAAATAGGTTTAAAAATAATTTATTTCTATATATTTTTCAAATCATGTTTTTTTATGATATTTATGATTATTCATGGTATCATTTTTTATTTTTTGATTTTCAGGTTAGATATTTTTATAGATTTTACTCGCATTTTTTTTAACAATCCATAAAGTTTTGTTTTTTTATTATGCACTAAATGATATATTTTAACATTTTTTAGGGAATAAATATTTCTAAATCCTTTTAAATTTTATTTTAAAATTTCAATAAATTATATAATGGATTATGAAATTTTATTCTAATTCTAAAAGTAATAAATTTTTCTTTTAAAATTATTTCAAATGATTAAGAATATTTATTTATTTGGATGTGATTTTTACATATCATGTTAAATGATTTTTTCATCTATGTCAATTTAATTTGACATAACATTCTTTTAACAATTATGTAATTCAATTAAAATCATCCCCATTAATTATTTGGGTGCCATATGAAAAGTATTTATCTTTTTGGTAAATGATACATCACTAACATTGTGTATCTTATTCGTTGTTATTGTGAAAAACAATTATTAAAATAAATTCATTTCCCATACGAATATTTTATTATTAATTTCGTTGATTTAAGGGTGTTCAACTAGTCTTCATACATCTATATAGATGGGATAATTATTGTCTTATCATGAACCTATTATTTTTATGATGCAAATACCATATTATTTTATTATATTTGTTGAATAGTATCCATCATGAATGTTATTTGATGTCATTGGAGACCCATTCAATTTCCAGGTGATTATAATTGTCATGAACCAGCCTTGGTACCCTGGTAACCCGATAACTGAGCCGGTCCTGACATATCCAGAAGGGCATTCACGATCCCCACGGGTCGGCGACTAGCACCTCACATTACACAACAAGCTAGTGGGAACGATTTATGCCACAAGAATGCATAAGCAATAGATAATGAAACAGTATGCATTCCAAAGGATAACTCCACCCAGAGTGATGTACCAGAATACAATTTGGTAAAAAAAGCCCAAAGTACATCAACCCAAGTACTAGAATGGGAATCCAGCCCCAAGGTCCCTAAGGACACAAGTCACCAAGAGAAGATCAACAAATAGATCCACGTCCAATAGTTTCCTTCCCTTTTCTTGAGCCTGGAAGAAGGAAGTCTACAAACACCCGAAAGTTAAAGTAGGGTGTGAGCCTAAGCCTAATAGGATACCACCAAAGATTCCATAATAGATTCCAAATATAGATTAACCAAAGAAAAGCTTTTAATTTTCAAATAAATAGGTTTGGCAACACAAAATCATATTTCAACAAACATGTTATACATTTTCATATGATAGAAAATTTACTTTAAGAAAAGGCTTTACAATGATGGAATATATCTAAAACAATGGCTTAAATAAAAAATTTATATAAAACAGTTTATATAAATTCAATAGGCATGTAAGCAGTTCAAAAGCATTATAATACATTTATATCTCAAATATAAACAAACAAGCGAGCAACATGGTCACCAGCCAAAAGGTACGATAGTATTATCAAGTTACAGGATTCCGCACTCTCTATGTGAACTCATCAAAATGTGTATACACACGTCACGATGAAAATGGCCAAAGGAGACTCGTCACCAACCCGTTGGGGATGTGACCCGCCGCATGTATGTTTTAGAATGTTATCGTAGTGTAGACTATATCCAAATCACTCACTAACTACCTAAGGCTTCCATGCGCTCTTACATTATGGGAGAACTATTTTAAGAATGCTTAAAATATGATCCATCCCATTATTACATTTAAAAAACACCAATTTCATTCCATTTAAAACCAAAATGGGGTTTATTCAAAACATGCCTCTTTCACATGATAAAACCAATGGGTTTCAATCAAATCATTTTAAGCCATTTTCATAAGTTTGAAATCCATTAAAAACTAATTACATCATTTCACAAATTCATTTACACAATTATATTCAACAATTTAATTGATAACATTTCCTTCAAATCCACAATTTAAATCCAACAATTTAAATTTACCAATTTTCCATTACCACACCCAATTCAATGGAATTTGGGTTTTTCCCAAATTTCTATACCAAAACCATTTCCAATATCTCAATTCAATGGAATCGAGTTTTTATCAATTTAATTGAAATAAAACTTGAGAAATTGGATTTAAATCAATAATTGAAATAAATCATGAAAATACAATGATAAACAATTTGGCAAGTTGGGATGGAACCACCTACCTCGAAGTTTTTGACCAAAGCCACAAAGGTTGAGAACCCTCAAGAAAACTGGATTTCTTCTTCAAGAACCCTCCTTAGATCTATTCTCCTAGAATGATTAAGACCAGAACTCATAAAATTTGGTACCATACACATAAATCTACCCATAACGGGCATAGATCTAAGAAACCAAGAGAAGAGGAGAAGTAGATCTAAGTCGATCTACGAAACCAATCAAGAACGAAGAAGAATGATCACATGTCTTGAAAATCCTACTTTGATTCACCAATATGAGCCTTTGGATTGCCTCTAGAACAAAGGGACAACCTTCTCTGACCCAAGGAGAAGAAAAATACCGAGTTAGGTCCACATAGGTGAAAAAACGAAGCATTTAGAGGAAAACGGACAAGAACCACAATTTAATGATCTAATTTTATGTTACTGCACGGTTTGTCCACACGGTTTGTCAAACCGTGTGCACAACATGCGGATCTCACTGTCCATGGTTGCTGGTTTGCACGGTTTACCAAATTGTGTGCACACTATGCGTACCCCATTGTCCTATGCTGCTAGGTTGGCACGGTTTGATCGCACGGTTTATCAAACCGTGCGCTCACCATGCAAAACCCATTTCCTTTTTTACTTTACATAATAATTCACCCAAACGCACCCCCAAGTCACTTCTTCAAAACATAGGCACTTAGAGACATCAAAAGTACCTGTAAATGTAATGGGATGTTACAACATCCCCACCATAAGACCTTTCTATCCCCAGAAAGCCTATGAAGTAACCTCCACGCCAAAAGGACGAGGCCACTGCTCTCTCATTAGTGCCTCCATTTCCCACGTCTCATGATAATATGAACCATGCTACCAAAGTACATGGACCAGAGGTATCATTCTCCCCCGAAGAAATTTGGTCTCAGAATCAACAATGCTGACTGGTCGTTCAGTAAAAGATAAATCTGGTTCAATCTCAAGATCAGTCCACCACACAACATGAGATGGATCGGAGAGATACTTTCACAGCTGTGAGACATAGAACACGTTATGTATCGACGTCAGCTATGGTGGTAGAGCTAAATGGTTAGCAACATACCCCACAAGACCAATAACCTCAAAAGGTCCCACAAAACGAGGAGCAAGCTTCCCTTGCCTCCCAAGCCGTCGATGACCCAATCGGGGTGAAACATTCACAAACACCTTATCACCAACAAAGACCACAAAATGTTTATGGCGACGATCATCATAAGACTTGTACCAACTCTGCACTATCAACATTCTTTGATGAATCAACTGGATCTTAGCTATCGTCTCTTGGACCAAACTCGGTCCTACTAAATAACTTTCACCAATATTCGTCCAACACAAAAGAGATTTAAAAGGACGGCCATACAAAGCCTCAAAAAGATCCATATTGACCAAAAATTCATAAATGTTGTTATAGGAAAACTTGACTAGCCCCAGATGATCATCCCAGGACCGACCAATGTCAAGAACACATACACGGAGCATATCGTCAAGGATCTGAATAGATCTCCTTGTCTGACCATCTAACTATGGATGGTAGGCTGTGCTCAAATGAACCTGAGATCACAGTGCCTCCTGAAGGCCTCTCCAAAAGTTAGAAGTAATCTGAGGATCCCTATCAGAGACTATTGCAGATGGAACTCTGTGAAAACAAACAATTTCATTCACATAGTTATTTCTCAACTCCTCAACTTTGGTTGTATCTCGAATAGGTGTAAAGTGAGCCGACTAGGTCAGTCTGTCGATCACAACTCATATCGCATTCTTCTTCTTATGGGTTGGAGGTAACCCAACAACAATGTCCATTGAGATTTCATCCCACTTCCATGAAGGGACTGAAAGTGGTTGAAGCATACCCGAAGGTTTTTGGTGCTCGACTTTCACCTACTGGCATGTATAGCAATGAGATACAAACACAACAAAGTCTCGTCTCATACCTGGCCACCATAACTACCACCGCATATCATAGAACATCTTCATGGTTCCCGGGTGCACAACCCACTGGGATTTATGTCAATCCCCGATCACATCCTTCATTGTCAATAATGGTACAACGTAACGATTTTGATAACACAAAACACCCTCTTTGGTGAACGACTACAAGGTGTCGGTCTCCCCACCATAAATAGAGTCTCTATTTCCACAGAATTCCTCATCCAGCTGTTGCTCCTGAATAATTAACTCAAGAAGAGAAGAAGTAAACTGAACACTATCTAAAGAAACTTCATTCCCCTTCCACTGAATTCTAATATGAAACTAAGATAAAAGAGCCATCAAACTCCACACTTCTGAAGATTCTATCACAATCTGAGTTGGAAGTTTCTTGATTAACGCATCTGCAATGACATTCCCATTCCCCAGGGTATAGGCAATATTAATGTCGAAGGACTGCAGGTACTCCACCCAATGCCTTTGGCGGAGATTTAATTCTTTTTTAGAGGAGATATAACTCATTCTCTTTTGGTCTGAATACTCAGTATACTTTTATCCATAAAGGTAATGTCACCAACACTTAAGTGCATGCATTACAGCTGCAAGTTCAAGTTCATGGGTAGGATAGTTCTTCTCATGAGGCTTAAGCTGATGAGATCCATATGCAACAACTTGATTACCCTGTATGGTACACATCCCAAACCTGAACCTGATGCATCACAGAAGACCACATAAGCTATCCCAGCCTCAGGAAGAGTTAAAACCGGTGCAGTATTCAAAAGATGCTTTATCTCAACAAAAGAACTCTGACATTTTTCATTCCAAGAAAACATCACTCCCTTTCGAGTCAGAACAGTCAATGGAGAAGATAACTTTGATAAGTATTTAACAAACCGGCGATAAGATCCTGCTAATCCCAAGAATATCCGAATCTCGAAAACATTTTGTGGTTGTTCTCAAGTCATAACAGTATTCACCTTCTTAGGATCAACTGATATTCCTTTTTCTAACATGACATGTCCCATGAATTTCACTTCTCAAATCCCAAAATTGCACTTTTAAAGCCTCACATAATGTTGGTGATTCCTTAGATGACTCATAACTGTTCTCAGATGATGGACATGTTCCTCCTCAGACTTTTAGTAGACAAGAATTACATCCACAAAGACAACCACAAATGTATCAAGATACTGATGGAAATATTGATTCCTCAAGTCCATGAAAACTGCAGCAGCATTTGGTAGGCTGAAAGGAATGACAAGGTACTCATAATGGCAATAATTACTTCGAAATGCGCTCTTAGGAATGTCATGTTCCATTATCCTCAAATGATGGTAACCAGATCCAAGATCAATTTTTGAAAACCACTTTTCCCCTTTCAATTGGTCAAACAAATCATCAATTTGTTGTAGAATATATTTGTTCATTATCGTAACTCGATTAAGCTTTTGATAATCAACACATAAGCGAAGGGAACCATCAGCCTTCTTGGCGAAGAGAACGAGTGCTGCCCAAGGTGACACAATAGGGATCATAAAACCTTTCTCAAGAAGATTGTCTGAGTGAGTCTTCAGTTATTTTAGTTCAACTGGAGCCATTCTGTAAGAGGGAACATAAACTGGTTATGTACCAGACATTAAGTCAATAGTAAAATCAACCTCTCTTACTAGCGGCAAACCAGAGAAGTCTGAAAGAAACACATCGGAAAACTCATCGACGATTGGAGGGAGATCACCACACAACAAATCTCTCTCTAGATCAAAAGCATACCCTGATATAACTTTCCCCAACTCTAGGAAAAAGGGTCTGGCTCTGCTTGATCACAGGTCCCATTCTCCTTGAAAAACAAGAGACACAACACTGGGTGTAGTAAGGCAGACTCATCGAAGAAAATAATCAATATGGGCTTTATTGGCAATGAGCCAGTCCATACCAAATATGACATCAAATGATTTCATATCGAGAAAAAAGAAACTCCAAACATGATCAAAATTTGATAGAGAGAAGACACAAACAGGACTATGAAGACCCTTCTCTCTCATTATAACAAGAGGTGTAGTAGTATCCATTGCACAAGATAAAAGTTACATAGGTAGATTAAGAAAATTAAAAATACGGGTTGAAATAAAAGAGTGAGATGCACCGGTATCAAAAAGATATGTCACTAAAGACGAAGCTATAGTAATGGTACCTCTCACAGTAGCAGGACCTGCATCAGCTACCTCTGGAGACTCTTCCACTATGTGAAGAAGCCTCATTCCGAATGCCTGTGGCTGGAACACTTTTTTACGTGATGCTTTTGATTGCCCCGTAGTATTTGGAGGTGCCGAAGATCCTGTTCCACTATGTGGAGTAGAGAAGTGATGGAAGAATCTCTGTAGGTTCCCTAAACGTCCGCAGGAGCTACAGTTCTTGGGTGCCTCAATGAAAACCCTCTTAGAATGTCCTGGCTTCCCACACTGATAGAATGTCAAGGAATCCCCTCCTGGTGCTACTAGAGGACTGGGATGACTCTGCTGTTGACAACTACACTGAGAAAAATCACGCTTCCATTTTCCTTTATAGGGACCAACACTGTCACTAGAAGGAAAAACAACCTCCTTCAACCCTGAATTTCCTGCCAAGTCCATCTCAACCATCATCGCCCTATCCAGAACATCAACATATGTGGGTAGATTCAGTAGGTAAACCTGAGAACAGATATCTGCTCGATGTCCCAACTCGAATCATTGAGCTTTCATCCTCTCATTAGATACAATCTCATGAGAAAACTATACCATCTCAGAAAACTGATTTGAGTATTCAGTCACGGTTTTGTTGGCCCGCTCAAGCTTTAAAAACAATACAGTGTTGGCCAACACCATTGTGTCTGGATATAAAAGGTTAGTGAAAATAACCCTAATGTCCTTCCACTCCAAACCCTCATGTTTCCAAGCCGTCACCATCGTGTCCCACCGTCTCCTACTTGGTCCCTCCAGCATGAAGATGGCACACTTTACCTTGATCACTTCAGCTATCTCCAAGAATCCAAACAGTCATTCAATCTTACACAACCATTCCTCAGCATGTTGAGGGTCAGTGGATCTTTTGAAAACTGGTGGCTTCTGGTGTAGGAATTCTTGAGAATGAATTCAGATAATATCACTCTGAGGATCTGTAGCTGGAGCCTGAACATGAACATGAGGTGGTGCCTGTCCCAGAGCGTGGACAGTGCAAACAATCACCTCAAACAAACTCGGATCCACAATAGGACTCGCTTTCTGAGGTTTAGCAGAAGCCTCTTTTTGGATCTGAGCTCCATTTATTCTCTAAGGCATGATGGTAAACATCATAAGAAGACATAGATTAACACACAAACTGAGTAACATGGAAAATTATTCTTAATAGAAGGGATTAACAGGATTTGGATTCCACTCTATCCAAATCAATACTGGGAAAATACTAGAACTAATCCAAAAGTCATATTTCCCTAACTACCCCTGGTGAATTAAGGTTCATTGCAGTGAGAACTGGACAGGCAGTCAATCACAACTACTTCCTAAGTCCTGACAAGAATACTCAAATGCATACTGTCGTCAAGGCATGATTCTTAACCTGCCTCTGATACCACTTTGTCACGAACCAGCCCGGGTACCCTGGTAACCCGATAACTAAGCCAGTCCTTACATAGCCCGAAGGGCATTCCTGATCCCCACGGGTCAGCGACTAACACCTGGCATCACACAAAAAGCAAGTTGGAATGATTTCTACCACAAGAATGCGGAAGAAATAGATAATGAAACAGTATGCATTACAATGGAAAACTCTTCCGGGAGTGATGTACCTGGATACAATTTGGAATAAAAAGCCCAAAGTACTGCAACCCAAGTACATGAATGAGAAAATAGCCCCAAGGTCCCTAACGACACAACTCACCAAGAGAAGATCAACTACTGGATCCACCTCCAAGAGATTCCTTCCCTTTGCTCGAGCATGGAAGAAGGAAGTTTACAAACACCTGAAGGCAAAATTAGGGTGTGAGCCTAAGCCTAGTAAGATACCACCAAAGATTCCATAACAGAAGCTAAATATAGATTAACCAAAGAAAAGCTTTCAATTTTCAAGTAAACAGGTTTGGCAACACAAAATCATAGTTCAACTAACATGCTATACATTTTCATATGAGGGTAAAATTACTTTAACCAAAGGCTTTACAATGATGAAATATTTCTAAAACAATGGCTTAAATAAAACATTTATATAAAATAGTTTATATAAATTCTACAGGAATGTAAGTAGTTCAAAATAATTGGCATACATTTATATCTCAAATATAAACAAACAAGCGAGCAACATGGTCATCTGCCATAAGGTATAATAGTATTAAATAGTTATAGGATTCTTCACTCTCTATGTGAACTCAGCAAAAAGTGTATACACACGTCCCTATGACAATGGCCAAACGAAACTCATCACCAACCCGTCGGGGATGTGACCCGCCACATGTTTGTTTACGAACGTTGTCATAGTGAAAAGTGTATCCAAATAACTCAATAACTACCTAAGGCTTGCATGCGCTCTTACATGATGGGAAAACTATTTTAATAATGCTTAAAATATGATCAATCCGATTATTCTTTTTCAAAAGTTCCAATTTCATTCCATTTAAAACTAAAACTGGTTTTATTCAAAACAAGCCTTATTCACAAGATAAAACTAATGGGTTTCAATTAAATCATTTTAATACATTTTAATAAGTTTTAAATCCATTCAAAACCAATTCCATCACTTCACAAATTCAATTCCACAATTAAATTCAAAAATTTAATTGAAAACATTTCCATAAAATCCCCAATTTAAATCCAAAAATAATGATCGACCAAATTTCCATAACCACACCCAATTCAATGGAATTGGGGTTTCCCCCAAATTTCTATGCCAAAACCATTTCAAATATCTCAATTAAATGGAAATGAGTATTTATCAATTTAATTGAAAGAAAACATGAGAAATTTGATTTAAATAAACAATTGATATAATTCAAGAAAATACATCGATAAATAATTTGGCAAGTCGGGACGGAACCACCTCCCTCGAAGTTTTTGACCAAAACCAAAATGGTTGAGAATGCTCAAGAAAATCGGGTCCCTTCTTCAAGAACCCACCTTAGAACTATTCTCCTAGAAAGATTAAGACCAATACTCATCAAATTTGGTACCACACACTTAGATCTACCCATAAAGGGCATAGATCTAAGAAATCGAGAGAAGAGGAGAAGTAGATCTAAGTAGATCTAAGAAACCAATCAAGAACAGAAAAGAACGATCACATACCTAGAGAATCCCGCTTTGATTCACCAAGAGGAGCCTTTGGATCGCCTCCAGAACAAAGGGAGAAACTTCTATGACCCCAGGAGAAGACAAATCCCGAGTTAGGGCCACATAGAAGGAAAAACGAAGCATTTAGAGGAAAAACGACCGAGATCCAAAATTTAAGGATCTAATTTTAAGTGACTGCATGCTTTGTCTGCACGGTTTTTCAAACTATGTGCACACCGTGAGGATGTCACTGTCCAGGGTTGTTGGTCCGCACGGTTTAGTCGCATGGTTTACCAACCCGTGCACACACCAGCGTACCCCACTGTCCAGTGCTATTAGGTTGGCACAGTTTGATCCCACAGTTTATAAAAACGTGCGCTAACTGTGCACAAGATATTTCCTTTTTTTCTTTACATAAAAATTCACCCAAATGCACCCCCCAAGTCACTACTCCAAAACAGAGGCACTTAGAGACATCAAAAGTACCTGAAAACGTAATGGGATATTACAATAATGGTATGATTATTTATGGAATTATGAATCATTTCCTTATGTAAATCAAATTTAATGGGATATGAATCTCATTATCCTTCCATGGGTTCTTTATGAGGTGTTGAATAAGATTCATTTTGTTTAAATGTGTTCTTTATAATGTGATGTAAGATTGATTTTTTATAAAACTAATATTTTTGGTTTCTGATGGGTGGGTTAATATATATACCTCCAAATAATTGGTTAATATTTTGTATCACTTGTCATTGGAATTCATGAGTATGATTTAGTTTCCCGTAAGAATAGACACTTTATCAACCTGGTTGAAGAAGCTTATAGTTGGTGTTTAATACCATTAAATTGGAATAATGACAAGAAATCAAATCATAATGGACCAAATTGTTTTGTACTTTTTTTAAGCAAGAAACATTCTAGAGTGTTACATTTCAATTGAATACACTAATTTATACTAATTTTTTGATAATAACATTATTCTCATATAGAATTTCCTTTCATATAGATTTTCGTAAAATTCATCAATTCATATGGATTTAAAATCACATAAGGGGGAACTCCAATTAGTAGTAATGTTTATATATATTGTAACAAAAAATTAATCCATAATAATAATAAATATTTAATGGTCCTAACTAAACAAGAATTCCATTAAATCAATAATTTTATAGGGAGTGCATAAAAACAAGGCAAGGTAAATAAATGAACTCACATGCAATTCAGTCAAAAAATATAGTTGGAGTTTTTAAATAATATTGAAATGTAAATAAATGGAAAAATATTCTATTTAAATAAATTGATAATTTGTAATCAATAGGGAAATATATGAAACTAAATGAAAATTTATTTAATCAATAATCTTATAAAGAAAGGCTTCTGTGGGTTTTTGCGTAGAGAAAATATTTTGGATAAAAAATTATGAATATGAATAAAGAAAATGTTTAATTATCATATATAATATATTTATCACATAAAAAATTATAAAATTAATATATATCATCATAAAAATTGCATGTGCATAGAAACCCATATATTATTTTTGTTAAAAAAATGAAGGATTTTTTGCCTGCTAATTTAATCCATGAGACTACTGATGTATCAATTGGTTGATTTTTAATGGTACCCAACCCATGTAGTTATAGTCTAATAAATTACTCATATATATAATAATTTATTTAATTAATGAACAATGATTCATATCATCTATCAATATTCAGTAAAGTAAATATCATTATGAAAATTTCCCTAGATAATCAAATAACTATAAATGTAATTACCACATGATAAAATTGTACAATGATTTCGAAATGAAAAAATCTATGATATATGACTTGAATAATTAGGGGAAATTCAATGTCTAATGATTATAGGAATCTGACTATTTCAAAGGGACACTAAAATAGAATTAGGGAATGGAATTCAAATTATATACATGGAAAAATCAATCAAAACCTATAAATAATAAGAATAATTATTGTATCAATAAAATATAACCCATATCGAATAAAAATATATGCTTCTTGTCATTGAAGAATGGAAATACAATAAAAAGACCATTTAAAACATTCTTGAGGAAGATATCATTTTCATTTTGAAAATAAATTTGAAATAAATTTCATTATAATTTAACGTTAACAAATTCAATCAAATGTATCATTTTAAAAATTCCACATAATCTCTATAGAGAAGATGGTGGGTAATTCCATACATGTTGTACAAGGTAAAAATAAAATTCAATTTTCACACTAAAAATATTATAAAAGTTCATTATTCAGACGGGAAAAGCAATATAATATTGAAAACAACTCGAAAATAAAAAAGAGTAAGAATTTATTTATTTAATAATTTTATATATGTTAATGATTATTTGAAAAAATTTAGAAATCATGGTTTCCAAAACAAAATAGGTTCTCTGATAAAAGAGAGAAATGAAGTGGGGTTTTATTAAAAACATTTTCTAAAACCTTTTGAGTACCAATGTTTGGGAAAATGGTATTATTACCTGAAAAAATAAATGAACGACTACATTTCAAAATGGTTAAATTTTTTATTTAAAACATTTCACATAAACTCATTTACTGGATTTCCAAAAATAAGTATCCTCTATTAGAAAAATAATGTGAAATAATCCATTAAAATTATTTTACCGTCAATGTGAGAATTAATTAATGATAAAATTATGTGTATAAGTTATAAAGTTACATAAAATAACAGAAAATACATAAATATTTAGTAAATGTAATTATACAAAAAATCATATAATAATAATGACAATGATAAAGTAATATAACCAACTTAAATGAAATGAGTTATTGAATTTATGTACCACTTAGAAACATTATGTTTAAATACCCTTAGATGAAATAATTCAAATAGTAACTCAAAGAATAATGAAAAATGAATTTTTCATGATATTAATTATATTATGGGAAGTATATATTCGCTAAAATTATATAAGTGGTAAATATTCCATATTAAACATGAAAGTTAATGTGAGACAAGAATCTCTTACCTTGAAATTATTTTCTTGTAAACATCCTTTGAACTCGTGTATAATGATTACAAGATTTTTTTTCACATATAAAAGATCAATAATCAAAATTATAATATCATATAATATCTTTTTATAATTTAATATTACCATTTTCTTAATAATCATTAAATATTTTTATCATTTTAGGTCTTAATTAACATGTTTTCCCAGTATTTTTTGACTTAATATTTAGATTATTATTATTATGTAAATCATGATTTCATAATATACAAGATATAATCCATTATAAAAATATAATATTTATTTATTATATAATTATTTATTATAATTCATAAAATTTATAGATTTAAATGAAATTCTTCTTTCCTGGAGATGGTAGGTTGTACTCACACAGGAACGGTAATTCTATTTCGTTTCCTTATTTAAAATAATGAAGATTAAATTATACATATATATATTATAATTACTATATCATATTTATGTCATATATGTCAAAAATTATTATTAAAACTATTCTTAATATATTCCATGTTTGTTTGAATGAATCATGTCGCTTTGACATAGTCAAAGTCCATGTTTCCACAAACCATGTCATCACATTGCTAAAAAAATGAAAGCATGAAGGCATAATATATATAATAAATAATGAAGCACAATGAAATTATAATATATTTATATATATATATTATATTCCATAAAACCTTCATTACATAAAACATTATTAGGTGGTTATAGAAGTATGAACGATATTAATTCACGAGGCGGTTGGTCGCCGTAGACATGGACAATGATTTTGTATCATATTTGATGGATTTGTGTGAATGTGTATATAGAAATATTCAATAACTAAATATATGTATATTAAATATAATGAAGATATCATCTAACCATTATATAAAAATAAATTATTGATGGAGTACTAAATTAGAAAAGGTGATCAATATATAACGTTACCTCTTATTAGGGCTGTAATTTCTCAGAAATTCGGTGTAATTTTTTTTAAAATTATATGGAATTATTATCAGATCTCACTCTCATACAACAAGTGATTCCAAGGCCCGGAGACCCTGGATTGGTTTTTTGAACTTTATTAATGTACTTTCCATAAATGTGTGAGTGGGGTTTTCTATCTTTTTAGTCATTACATGGATAAAAAATCCAAGAGCACCGTTGGATTCAGAATACTTAGATTCGCCAAAAAATTACATAACATTAGCCAGCAATGGTGGAATAGAATTGTTATTTTTTGGAATTTTCCAGAAAAATAATAAAATAAATTAAAAGAATCATATAATTTCTTTTCTCATTATTGGGTGGTGGAGGGTGACGATGTGGTGCAGCGACCAAGCAGCGACAAGAACATTAATGGGGCTCATTAATATCCCATATCACACAGCATAACGATGTAATAATGTAATAATAACAGTGACGTTGTTTCATAAATGAAATAGTGTACTGACACAATGTCACGGTATAATAGTAAAGATGTGAAGTGATTGTTTTATTTTAAACCAACACGTGGGATAATGGGAAATTAAACTGTGGGGATTTTTGGACAAACCACCAGTAGTTTTCCTCTCCAACAAGGAATGACGAATGCCAGTGAGACTTCATCATCATTAACATGCCTCGAAGAACAGAGCTGGAAGTGATGTCTATATCATGAAACATCTTGCATGAACAATTATACATTTATAATCAATGAGATAAGGGTTGTTTTATTTTCATATTTCTTCACCGTTCATTCGTTTTTTAGAAATGATCAACAAGGATCATCCCAAGAATCGGTTTATCTGAGATTTGGGCGTTTATAAGGGAGGGTGACATTTTTTTGGATTTCATTATCTGTTGTTCAATAATCATTGTTTTTAAAATTTAAATCCCCAGATCTCTAATGATTTTAATATTCTAACGTGGTGGGCACGAGCCGATACGAACAAGGCCCAAGCCCCTCCTTCATGGTTGTTCTTCATGTCCACACTCTCAAATAAATGACAAGATAGATTTGATACCTTGGAAGAAGAGATGAAATTCCCCAGAGAGAACAGGTCTGAGTGGCGCGACGAACGGCCCACTGGTGCAGACTCAGTGGTCTGTCAAAGAGTCAAACGTCGTGCTGTTGGTGGCAGTAGCCACTGAGGGAAACTGGTGGCATGCCATCATAGCGTGCTAGAGGAAGGGTTGTGTCCGGATCAAGCTAAGGTCAAGAGGAAGAGGAAGCGGTTGCTCAACCATGTTGGAGGGACGTAGATGTGACACCTTGCCACATCTCTCGTGGTAGGCCACTGTCGGTCCACCGCGACAGAGGAGGCGCCCTGAAATGACCAGTGGGGCGATGACGATTGACCGGACGCAGCATCCAACTGCATCCCAACAAGGGGGATTGATATGTATATGGTGGTCCGAGAGGATCATGAACCACCCAATGACAAGGAACCACTCTGGGTGGTTGGACCTGTGCCCTTCGGGGTAGGACAGACTACACCAGGTTGATGGGTGACCTAGTGGGCTGGACCCTCAGCCAACCTAGGCTAGGCCCGGCAAGGCCCATTGGTCTTGGACAACTTGCCATGTCGTACCAAACTGACCCCAACCCGAAAAGGGTCAGGTTGAGTCCATCTATATAAATTGGGGTACATGGGACCCTCGGGTTGAGTTGGTCGGGTCGGACCAGGCCCATACACAATCGTCCCGTATTTACAAAAACTGATGTATCTCCCAGACATGGCATCTGATTGAAGCCACGTCTATGGCAGTAGTACCAATGAGACAAGGTAGTCCGTCGGAGATAATATACATGAGATTTGTCCAGTATTGTCATATGTCCGGGATGGATCATACTCAAATCCAACTGGGAAATTTTTACTAAATTTCTTATAAGTTAAAGATCGGAAGTCTGATTGACACACTATCTATTTCATTTGGAACCATATAAAGAGATAGACCTTTGGGGTTAATCTATGTAGTTCATCATTGTGATTTATATATTTCCAATGGCTTCCAAGGCGGATCCTCATGGAATTATGTGTGCCAACTGCAGGGATCCAATGGCTGGTTGTGACACAATGAAAGAACAACAATCTTGTGTGGGTCATCACATGGAGATCCTTAGTGGGTATTCCCCTAGTGATCCTTTTTGTGTCATCACCTAGTGATCCTATATAGGTTATCACCTAGAGATCCTATAAAGGTCAGCACCTACTAATCATATGTGAGTCAACAACAGAGCCTCTTGACATATCAATATGATATATCTTTACATCTAATCATTTTTACTTTTGTACTTAAGTTATACCTAGTGTGAGATGCATATTTTACTTTATACTATGTGTTTTAGGCCTTTCATGGTGTTATTAAATATTTTGTATTTCCATTGTTGTGTTTTCCTTCATGAATTACTAAGAGGCCTTCAAGGGTCTCAGGTTTCCTACTGACTATTGTTATACTGACCCATTCATGGGATTTTCCCATACATGTTGCGTCTGGTATAGACAATCGGCGTTTAAATGGAGATGCTCAGTGGAAGAGACTGAAGGATGAAATGACAGTGGACATGGAGGCCTGATAACAATTAGGTACCAATGAGACTATGTGGGAATGATATACTAATTCTGCTTCTAGAAGCAACACTACTCTCACGAGAAGGTGGGGTTTTACATGGTTGGACATCAGATTTTCCTTTTGTAATTGGCGTTTTTCAGTTCCTTGTTGGGTATGTATTCTGGCCCACATTCGTTCACTTGTACATTCACTCATCTTTGTTTTAGTGGGATAGTTGTTTCCCCATTTTTGTATGTTGGGATATGATCTCACGTGTGTGTGTATAGGTTTAAAGAAAATGCCTTAACTTTTGGGGTGTACGTTTTCGGTGCTAGTCAAATACACCTTGACTATGGAAGATGTTTTTGGGGTAGTCATGGGACAGGCCCTGGGGGATGGGTTGAAAAAATGTTGTATCCAAGGGTGGAATGTTCTACTGGAAGGAATAAGAGTCTTTGATTTTGATGAGGCAATAATGTTATGTGTTTTGAATCTTGAATTCAAGCTAGGGAGTTGAGTGTTGTTGCAGTGGCTGATGTATCCAGACTTCATGACCCTGAATTCTATACTCCGACTTGGTATACAAAAAACACTAGTTATAAGGGTTTTGGAAAAATTTTCTCTTTATCTATTTAGAGTAAGATCACTAGGTATATCTTATTGATCATGACATATCTTTTTATCTATAGGATGCATCCATGAAGACAACTAGCCTTATTTCAGTGAGAAATCATGAAGATGGTCTACCGAGAGATGAGGTGTCGGTGCATGGACTGCTTACAGTGCTTGTACCTTCTGGTGGGGTACTAGCACCCCCACCACCTAAAGAGAAGCAATTAATATCAACCCCACCAGCGAATAGTGCATACTTACTGTGCACGCTACAGGAGTTTCAAAGATAGAATCCTTAGAGTTATCGAGGTTAGAATGATACTAAGGAAACTAAGGATTGGCAGGAGGTAGTTACTCAAGTTTTGCTCCTTGTAGAGACACTGACATACTAGATGGTAGTTCTAGCCGATATCCTTTTTTAGGAAATGGTTAGGATGTGGTGGATCATGGAGATCCAGAATCAAGAAGTGGTGATCCATGTCTGGATGGTCATAAAGATCCTCATGAAGACAGAGTTTTTACCGTCGATACACTGCTCAGTGCGTATTAACAAGTTACTACACCTGCAGCAGGGCATCCTAACTGTGGCCTTGTACTCAAGGAGGTTTACCAACCTCGGTCGCTACTCTACAGACATGGAATAAGACCCTTTATTCTGGGATGGGACCTTTGAGAAGTTACTCTAGTGGGATTTCGTGGCATAAATTATTTCACTCAGCATCCTTGCACAGGCTGGAGTGCTAGAGCGAGCCCTACTGGTGGGGAGCATCCAAACCGAGCGGGAAGCAATGGTGAGAGTCACCACTAGATGAAAAGTGGTTGAGTCGTCAGTAATAGGTAGTAGGTAGATGAAACTGAGTCTCAAATGTGCCAGACCTTCTATAGGATGACCTTAAGATGCAGGATCTGCGGTGAAGAACTCATGAGGTAGAAGAGGTCATCTGAGGACCATATTTTGTTACTCTTGTGGAAGATAGAAGTACATGGATTTCAATAGTCCAACACCCCACATATATGACCAGTGGAAAGTCTAGGTACCACCGATAAAATGGATGAGGTTGGATTGAGGAGGTCCACAAGGCGGATGATGTGGCAGGGGAGAAGGTCGAGCGGTAGGAGGTGGATTACTGTTCGAGGTACAACCACCATCTCCACTAGGAGGTCCACTACGAGCTACAGAAGCATGTGGATAGGGCTGGGGCCAGCTTAATGTGATGGAGGCCTCTAATCACGGAACTCTAGTGATGATTATAGGTACGATTTGTGTTCTCTACAGCATAGCTGGAGTTCTTACTGATACAGGTCCTAGTCACTCCTTCCTGGCCACAGATCACGTTCAGAGCTCAAAGATTCATGTGGATCATTTTACTCGATCATTATGATTAGTGAATCCTATAAGAGTGTATATTATGATTACACACAAGCATCGATGGTGTGATATTACTCTAGGAGGTGAGATATTTGGATGGTTTCTGCTAAAAGCAGTGTTGATGTCATACGATGCCATTTTGGTTATGGACTGATTATCCGTAGTCCAATCTCAGGTCGACTATTTGATGTGAAAATTGTGGTGATTTCTCAAGGATAAGACCAGGTATTCCTTCATCGGTGTGAAGGGAACCATTCCGACATAGAATGTACTTCCTCAAAGGAGGGTGAAACCTATCAATCACCATTTGGATAACCTCACACTCATTGTGGTGGATGAGGGGAGTCTGAGATTTCGTAATGTTATTGAAAATTAAGATTTTGTCTTTCTAAAATTTGTCCCAGGACATCTTCCTCATGGAGAGGAAGAACTCTTCATTGAATTGTACCCATGGATGGAACGAATATCTACACATGCATATCAGATGGATCCCGTGGATCTTTGTGAGTTGAGGGTAAAACAAGAGGACTTGTAGATGATGGAGTTTGTAAGGCCCAATGTTTCTCCATAGGTAGCCATAGATTTATTTTCCATGATAGCATATGGGAGTTTGAGTCTATGCGTGGACTTTTATAGTGTGAACAAGGTGACTATGAATATCAATTATCCATTTCCGACAATTAGTGAACTCTTACATTATATAAACGGAGCGAGGAGGTACTCAAAGACCCACCTGAGATTAGGCTATCATCAGCTTTGGGTATAGGATAAAGACACATAGAATACATTCTTGAAGTGTCAGTACAGCCACTACGAGTTCTTGGTGATGCCCGTTAGTGTGATTGATGCCAAAGAAGTGTACATTGGGAACATGAACCCAATATTCCAACCTTAACTTGATTGTTTCATTGTGTTCTACATTGATTAAATCCTTGAGTACTGCGCGCCAGAAGAGGAGCACAGTACACAACTATTGATAGTACTAGTTGCGTTTTTGATATCCCTAGCATTAATATAAGATATAGAAGTGCTAGTTCATGATTCAGGGAGTTCCACATTCTGGGACACATCATATTTGAGGCAGGAGTTGCAGTTGATCCGGCGAAGATAGAGGTACTTCTTACTTGGGAGACTCCCCAGGGATTGACTGAGGTGCGGGGTTTCTTAGGGTTGGGTGGGTACTACAACAGATTCGTACACAACTTTTCAAGCATATAATCACCCATTACAGCTTTTAAAAAGCATTTACAACACTTTTTATGGATGGATAGATGTCAATAGAGTTACTAATAGCTATGACAAAGATTGACAAGTGCCCCCATCTTGAGAATACAATAGGACAGAGTTGGGTATGTAGATTACTACAATTCATTAGGGACTGGACTGGTGTGTGTCCTAATGTAGGAGTGAGAAATGATCCCCTAAAGATCATGAAAGTTGAGGAAATATGAGTAGAACTTCTTAATCCACAACCTAGATTTAGTAGTAGTGGTCTTTCCCTTGAAGATGTGGTGGCACTACTAGATTGGAGAACAATTTAACATCTACTCTGACAATAGGAGCTCGTGTATATCATCTCACAGATGCAAATAAACATGATACATCAAATATGGGTGGAGTTCATCCAGGGTTGGGTCATTGAGATATTCTATACAAATTGGAAGGGGAATGTGGTGGTAGACACACTCAGTCGGTGGTCTGGTTTACATCTTCTGAGTGAGGTGACAGAGAAGCTACCCATAGTCCAGATATTTTTCGTGGAATGTTATGGAGATTATTAACTTCTTTATATTATTGTCCCTCCCCCACTTTTATAGTGATTTAGGTATGAACATCATTTGAATTTGGACTGTGAGGCATGGCATGCTCTGTTATCCTCAAAACATGATTCTGATGGATTTTCAATAGTTGGGGAGAACATCATACTTTTCAGAGGACACACCATAGTACCAATGAAGTTGTGGGAGGAGGTTCTGAGGAAGTTCCATACATCCCCTTTGGAAGTACATCATTTTATGGATAATAAGTAAGAGGACATCTGACGTTCATACTGGTGGTTAGGGAGAATGAAAGCGGTGGCATAGTTCATTTCATAATGCCTCACTTATGAGCAAGTGAATGCCGAGAATCAGGTTCTAGCATGATTGGCCCAACAACTTGAGGTACTGGAGTGTAAATGGGATGGTATCTCGATTGATATTGTGACGGGGTTAACATGTACATCCAGTGCCCATGAATCCATTTTGGTGATCGGTAAAGGAGTCACCAAGACAGCTCACTATCTACCCATCTGGGAGTAAGTAACACTATAGGACATGGGACACATCTATGTCTTGGAGATAGTGCGTATCTATAGTGTTCATTTAATGATCATCTCATACTATGATTTTCTCTTTATAGCTTTGTTGTGGAAGGGTTTGTAGGAGGAGTTCAGTCCTCAACGGATTTTATGCATAACTTTTCATCCCCAGAACGATGGTACGATGGGGAAAAACATACAAACCATAGAGGAGATGATTTTTTCTTGTGTCCTAGATTTTGATCATAGTTGAGAGGACCACCTTACACTGGTTGATTTTTCATAGAACAATATATATCACTTCACCATTAGCATTTCACTATTTTATGCCTTATACCGGTGACCCTGAAGATTACCCCTATCCTGGAAAAACATAGGGGAGTCAGAAGTCATGGGTTTAGAGCTGGTACAAGCTACCATAGTGAAGGTGAAGATCATGTAAAAGTAGCTTAGGACAACAAAAGAGTAAGCATAAGTCTTATGCCTATCGAATATGGATACTGATGGAGTTTGAGGAGGCTGATCATGTGTTTTTTTTGGGTCTCACCCAAATGAGGATTACAAATATTTGGCTGAGCACACATTCTATCTATACTATTCATCGGGTCTATTTAGATCCTGAGGAGAGTTGTCAAGGTGGAGTATCGCCTAGCCCTTCCCCCAAATATGCACAAGTGCATAAGGGTTTCCACATGTTGTAGCTGAGGAGATTCATGCGTGATCCATCGAACGTCATCGATTGGGGAGAGATGGAAATTCATGAGGGTGTTATGTTTGTAGAGTTCCTAGTAGAGATAGGGGATCAGTAGAGTGGATCCTACGTGGGCGGTAGATTCATTTGGTGTGAGTTCGGTGGAGGCACAAAAATATCCATAAGAGCACATGAGAGTGGGAGGCTCATATTTGTGCTCAATACCATCATCTATTTTTTAGTTTTTGTTTTGGGTTTTTGGGATGTAAATCCTAATTCTAGGGAAAATTTATTGCCTCATAAATTTCATGTTATTGTTATTAAATTATATGGAATTTTTCTAAGACCGCATGCTCCAACGACACGTGATTATAAGGACCGGAGATCCTATAACATAATTTTGATCATTTTTAAGGAACATTTAGTCGAGGTTTGACCAGTTTGTTCAATATTTTGAACCGCTGATTGGATCTAAAATATAAGGGCACTATTGGATTCCGAATGCCGATTTTCAACTAGAAATGTCTCAAGGGTTGAGTGGAAATTTAATTTTTCATAATTTCGAAAAAATAATAAAATAATTTCAAATAATTATTTAATTTCATCTCTCATCATTGGGTGAGGGGGTGGACGACAATGTTGCGGTGAAGTAACCATGTTTAGAAAAGGTACATTAATGAGGCTCATTAATAGATAATATCACACCGGATTTCAATGCATAAAAGTAAGTGTAACAGTGACGTGGTTTCATAAATGTAACATTGAAATGACCCAACATCACTTCGTAAAAGAAACTCTTCGATGTGATTATTTTTTAAAACCAACTCGTGGGAGAATGGGAAGTTAAACTGTGGGGATTCTATGATGAACTGCCAGTAGTTTTCTACTCCAATGAGGAACAATGAATTCTAGTGGGACTTTATCATCTTTGGCGTGCCTCGAATAATAGAGTTGAAAGTGACATCAAAATCCCTATACATCGAGCACAAAAAATTCGGAATTGGACATCAATGAGGTGCAAAGTTGTTTAATTTTAAATGTTCATCCCATTATTTCTCTTTTTTGAAAACATGAACCTGGTTCAACCCACGAATGGGTTAATCCTCGATTCAGGAATTTATACGAGAGATTGAATTATGTTTTGGGATTTCGTTAACCAGGGTTGAATCTTAATTGTTGTTCGAATTAAATTCATTGGACATCCCTTGATTATAAAAATTTAATGTAGAGGGCATGGGATGCCATGAATAAAGCCAGAGCCCCTTGGTTGGGGTGTTTTTTGTTACCAAACTATCGAATCTATGGAAAGAAATATTTGAGAACTTCTCGGTGGAGAGGATGTTCACCGGAGAGGCCTGGAACACGCTGCATGAGGAACATACAACTGTTGTGGACCCGGTGCTGCGTAGAAGAGTTCGTCGACGCACCACGACAATACATCAGAAGAAGGGTGGCAGCAATATTGGGCTACGGTGTAGCGGGAGGAGCCACTGGTTGGGCCATCCTCTATAGGAGGTGGAAGCAATCGCTCGGTCGTGTCACAGTGTTGTCGATGCGGCATAGTGTGGCGTGTTGCAGGGACCCGCGTTGCGTTGTCGGTGGACTAGACACATCATTCGACTGATCCCAGTGAGGCAGACCGATCTGCTTCCTATGGACCCCATGGGGTGAAAACTGCCCTATAGGAAGGACTGGTGTAGGCAGGTCAGAATATTGACATTCGGACATGGCCGGATTAGATTGGGTGGTCGGGTGACCTGGTGGGCTGGACTCTCACCCAGCCCGGGTCTGGTCCCGTAATCACCATTGGGCCTAGCACACTGGGTAGGCCTGACCAGACCAACCCTGACCTGAACTGGGTCAGGTCGAGTGCTTCAAACTAAATTGGGGTTTGTGGGTCCCCGGTGCTGAGTTGTTTTGGTTGATCTGACTGGGTCAGACATGGCCCAGACACAACTAGCCCCGGTTTACTAAAACACCCATATCTCTCAGACCTGGGGTCTGATTGATGCAGAGTCAGTGGAGGGGGGACCTTGAGACAATGTGGTCCTTATGATATACTCAACATGAGTTTGGCAGATGTTGGCATATGTCTGGGTTGGATCCGACTCGAATACTACTAGGCCCTTTTAACTAAATTTCTCATATCGTACAGGCAGGGCGTCCGATTAACCAATCTTCTACTGCGTTGGTTCCCTTACAATGAAATTGTCTTTTGGGGTGACTCTGTGTGGTACTTAATGGTGGTTAATGTATGATCATTTTCATGAGGAGAAGATGCTCCCTGAATCAAGCGTCTTATGTGTGGGAATATAGTGGTTTACTATGACGTGATGAATGAACCATGATCCTGCGTGGGACGTTACATAGAGGTCTTGAATGATTAATCACATAGAGATCCTATGTTCATCATCACCTAGAAATCCTCCATAGGAAACACCTAGATATCATATATGGGTTAGCACATTACGATCCTCCATGGGTCAGCCCCTAGCTATCCTCTATGGTTCAACACCTAGCAACCCTTTGCGGGTCAGCAAAAGAGCCTCTCAATATAATAAGATGATATATCTTTACATATAATTATCTTTACTTCTGTACTTATGTTATACCATGTGTGAGATACGCCATTTAATTTTTTCTCTGTGTTTGAGGACTTCCTGGGTGGTATTACCTCAGGGGTATTTTCATTGTGTTGTTTTCCTTTGTGGATTAATGAGAGACCTTCTTGGGTCTCGGGGTCCCTACTGAGTAATATTATACTCAATACTACATAATCTTCATCAACATATTATGTGTTTGGTGCAGAGGACTAACGTTAGTACTGAGGTTTTCAAGGGGATGGGAATGAAAGATGCTACAATTGTGGACTTAGTGGCCTTGGAAAAGGTGGGTCGCAGTAGTACCGGGCAGGAAAGACAGACTACATCAGCTTCCAGTTTCTTCACTACTCTTAAATGCAAGTGGGGTTTTTCCATGGTTGGCTATCTGAGTCTCCTTTAGTACTTTTCTATTTTTAGATCTCTTTTGGGGTTTTGTTCTAGTCCACTTACTTTCACTTTTAATTTCACTCATCTTGGTTTTAGTGGTATACTTATTTCCCCCTTCTAGTGTGTTGGGATGTGGTTGGAAATGTCTGTGTGTGTGCAGGTTTAAAGGCAATGCCTTCAAATTTTTGGATATTCTTTTATGTTTTTAGTCACTCGCCAATGGCCTATAGAATGTGGGTTTGGGGTAGTTATGGGATGGGCCATTGGGGACGAGTCATGACACATGTAACTATTTTTATATTATACCAAAATACTTCCTTAGTTTTATTTAATCCCAAATTTATGCTTCTAGGATGATGAGATAGTTTCTTAAATATTATTTTGGATAGGTTTTGATAATAAAATTCCTTGATAGGTCCTAATTAGTTGGAGACGTGAGAGCCCTATAATGTTCGATGAGGAGTGGCATTCATGTAAATATAAATTGGTAGACAATATTGAGATGTCTCCCTTACATCATGTGAAATTTGTAATGAAACCAATTCATCAAAATGGATTATATGGTCGAAATATTGACATCTATTAAGTTTTGGACAAGTTCATATGTCATTTTGAAAAATTATCTTTTGATTTATTCCCATGTTAAACTAATATTTCTTTTAATGACATTAATTCATTATAACTAATTATAGTAATATATTTTTATGAAAAAGTAATATTTCCTGAATAGAATTTTTATATTGTGAATATTTTATATATGAAATCCATTTATTATAATTAAAATTATATATTTGTAAGAAACTAATTTAAATTTAATCTTGTAGAAGGGACCACAATGTAGGGTTTAATTTAAAAAATGTTCATTGAACAGTTTTTGTATTTAATTGTAATGTAAAATTGATTCAATTGACCAAAATTGGATTTAATCATGTATAATTAGATTAATTATAATTTAAAATATATTTAAAATATAATGTATCCTCTTTAATTGTTGATATGAAATGTCATTTTTCAATTAATATACATCATTTTTCATTGTTCGTCAAAAAATTAAAATTCTCTTAAAAAAATTAAGAACAAGTAAAATTTTAAATTAATATTTAAAAAATGGAATTTATTTTTTCATTTTCAGTTAATAAAATTTTAAAAATATTTATTTAAAATAGGTGTGACGTTAAAGGGTAGGAATACTTCCTTTTTTAAAAAATAGTTTTTCTATATGTAAAATTTGGTTTGTACTTATCGTATTATTATAAAATCTATTTGGTTAATAAAAAATATTTTATTGAATAAATAAAATTAAAATTCTATTTAAACACTCAATAATTGTAATTAATATAATGTTTTAGTTTTAAAATTCTTTGTGAGCATAAAAAAATTCATTTATATTCAATTGGGGTTTTTATTCATTTATAATTAATTGGTATCATATAAATTCATTATATAGGTATATGTATTATATATTTTCATGATATATTAATGGAAATTTATAACATCTAATTTAATATAGAGGTTATATATTATTATATTTAATATTAATATTTTAATAATTTATTGTTTCATCGTATATATTGGTGTATGTGTAATGTAATTGAAGTGCACTGTGTTGCATTTGTTGTCAATGAGGCATGAAGTTGTCTTGGAATGAATGGATGTCAAGGAGTCAAGATGTGAATGTCAAAGGATGTGATGGTGATGGTGATGAAGGAGAATGTCCATGGTACTAAGATGCATGTCACTTAGGAGATTCACTAAGTGGTATTGGAAAGTGTGGTTGAAAAATTCTCCATGATATCTGACGATTGTTGAGCTGCTCTTTAAGTTCAAAGTACTTGTATCCTGATGATACAATGTCACAACATTGTTTGAAGACCATGCATTGTATTGACAATGCATGAGGAGATGAAGATGATCCATCCACAAGTTCTAAGTGGATGAAGTGGATTAAAGAAGTCCATGTGCTAACTCTTAGTGCATGTGAATTGGAAGTGATCCAACTTGATCTCTGATTAGATCAATGAAGCACATTGGAGAATTTATGTGATTAAGAGCTCGGTTGATGAAGAGAGAAACCTTCGGGAATTCCACTCTTAAATGTTGATTATATGTTGAAGAAGAATGGAGGATTTCTAATGAAGAAGATTAATGCTTGAATTCTCAAGAAGAAGATGAAGGAGAAGAAAGGCTTGAAGTGGTTCTCTTGATATGGCTTGATTTCATGGAGGACTGTGTTTTTTACAAATTCTTATTCAAGACTTAGCCAAAAAATTGGCCAGCCCGTGGACACCTTGAGGGTTCAACCCCAAGGCACATGTGGGCCTAAGGCGCCACGCCCAAGGGGGAACCCGTGGGGCGAGTCCAGGGCGGCAGGACGCACCCAAAGACACCGCTAGGCGTCTGGGGAACGCTTGGAGGAGCGCGGCAGGGGCGCATGAGCGCACTCGAGTGTGCATAGTGGGCGCTAGGAGCGCGCCCGCAGGAGCAGAGAGTGGGCGCAGAGTGCGCCCGCAGAGGGAACCCGGTGTGGGGCGGCACCGGGAGGGGAGAAGTTCAACTGAGCGCTTCTCGGCAGCGCTTAGTTGATAAGCCGCCAGAAAACTGGGCACTGTTTCGATGTGGGACGCGGAAATTTCCTCGGGAGCAAATCTCGGCCGTCCGAGCCATCGCGCGCTTTATCCACGCTTCACGATTCATCTCCGCGGTGATGATCTAATCCTGGCCGTCGCGCATCACGATCTGACGGCCGTGGCTCGTCTTCCACCTCGAGCTCGAGCCGAAGGCCACCCGCGACATCGTCTGAACCAGAGGCCATCTGACCACCGGACTTCGAGTTCCCGACCACCTCTGAAGGAAGTAAAGCGTCCTTGAGGATCGTCTGGCCACACTGAATACATCCATGCAATAAAATATGCATGCACACGTTGGATGGAGAATTTCGTGTTCGGCCGAGGCAAGAGAATCTGCCGAGGCTTTGAAGGGTTCGTGATTTGCATGGATTGGAAGAAAAGAGGCCGTGCATGCGTTCTATGTCGCATGCACGTGAAGAAGATAATAAATAAAATAACCCCCGTGCACCAAAGAGAAAACTCAAAAACTTGGAAAGATTTTGAAGATCCGAAATCTTCGGTGATTCAAGATTTAACACGCGGATGATCAAAGGCATTCGTCTGCCTATATAAGGAGAGCTCGAGGCTCTCATTGTGCTTGCTGATCCTTTGTTGAAGATTTGTGTCCCGTGAGTGCTCTGCCTCGCGAAGAAAGAAGCCACTGCGCAAAACTTTGCGCGGCTATTGTTCTCGGTGCCACCCGAGGCCCGAAGGAGTTCCTTTCGTGCACTTATTGCGCGAAAGACGTGAAGGGAAGAGTCCCCTGCGCGCCTTCCTTGCGCGACAGGAAGACCCGTGGCCGCATCCTTGCACGCCCGTGGTTGCATCCCTCTCAGCCCGCGGACTTGCGTGGCAAGAGGTGTTTGCGCGGCCGCTGGTTCCCTTGCACTTGTGTGCCCGCTGTGTTGCACCTTGCACACTTGCAAGGCAGCGGCACTTGTGCTCCTGGTTTCACCCTTGTGGCTTGCGCGACCGAAGCCCACCACACCTTGCGCGGCTGCCCCTTGTACCAAGACATCTTGCGCGCCTCCTTTGAGATCAAGGTTAGAAGACCACACTCATCAGTGTGTGTGCATAAGTGGAGAAGGACACATTTAAGTGAGTGTGCAAGAAGAGGAGAACCCGAGACCACACCTTGTGTGTGTGCCAAGTGAGGAAGACCCTACGGGTTGGTTGTGCACTCTTGAAGATTAAAAGAGAAAAACCTTGTGTGTGTGCTAAGTGAACAAGAAGACCACAACTAAACCTAAGTTAGTGTGTGTCAAAGAAAGAAGAGGTCATAGCCAAGATTGTGTGTGCAAAGTGCAAAAACACCCTACGGGCATTTATTGTGTGCAAGAAGAGGAAGGTCACTACTAGTGTATGCTAAGTGAAGAATTTGTGTGTGCAAATTAAAGAAGTGGCCGAACCTATGTGTATGCTCTAAGTGGAGTGAAAACACATTGAAGAAGGAAGAAGGTGACCCACACTAAAGTATAACACACTTTTAGTGTGTGAACAATTTGAATATAGTGTGTGAAGATTGTGGAGAAGGTGTGTGCTATAATTGATTACACCCTTTGTGGGTCTACTGCACCAAGAAGAGGAAAGGAGAAGTGCATGCATGCATGCATGCACATGCACACGTGAACAAAGCCAAATCTGGTTGTGTGCATTTGAGTTGTCCAAGACCAGGAGGTTCTTGAAGAATTGAGAAGGCCATGCTATCAGTGCATGAAGATGAAGAGCTGCCATGCACTCAGTGCATGAAGTTGTTTTGAAGTGAGACTGGACCAGACTGAAGTTAAAGATATCAGTTGTCTGAGTATTCAGTAGTTGGAGAGAGGAGCCAGGTCATCCTGGAGAAGGAGATAAAGCCTGAGCTAGACGAGAAGCCCTGATCAACCACAAGTGATCAGAAGAGAAGAGCAAGGCCAGCAGCCTTTATCCCAGGCTGCTGAAGTTACTTGAAGAACTTAAAGTGAAGTAGAGCTACTCGTGTGACTAGAGGAGCCAGGAGAAGACCCTGTGGGACTCAGGGAGAAGAAGTATTCAGTGGGATTCTGGAGCAGGCCAGTGGGACTCTGGTAACACTGTGTGAAGCAGTATAAATACCTTCCTGTGGGACTCAGGAGAGATACAGTGGGACTCTGTATCGACCATTTTAATTCTAACAAGTTATAATGGGAGAATCCATGCTGGGAGAGCATGGCAAGGATGTAGGCCTTTGGTGCCGAACCTTGTAAATCCTTGTGTCCAGTGCCTTTACATTTACTGCATCATTCGTGGAAAGGTGAGAGATACAAGAAGAGTGGATCGAGGCTTTATCCATCCATAGAGGTTTAATTGATAAAGAATCAATTAGTAAAATGTTTTAAGGGATCACTGATTCACCCCCTCCCCCTCTCAGTGATTCACACTGATCTGGGCACTTCAATTGGTATCAGAGGGAGGTTACCTCTAAAAGATCCAAGGGAGTCTTTATGGAGTGCAGATTTGAGGAAATGAGTGACCAGCCTCAAATGGAGATATCTGCCAAGACTCAGAAAAATAGAAAGAAGAAACAGGCCAAGAAGATGAAGAAAGCCTGTCCTAGCTGTGATGAAGTTGAAACAATGAATGATCTTCAGAGTGCACTCAAATATCTTCAGAAGACAGTTCCCATGGATGTGGCAAAGTGTATAGCTACAGGCATCCATGATCTTCATGAAGAAAAATCACAGTTAGAAGAAGAAGCCAATGCAATGGAAGATCAATTGGCAAAAAGGGTTGGCATAACCAACACTCTCAGAAAGCTGGTGAAGGCCAAAGATGAAACTGTTTCCCTTTGCAATGAAAGATATGAAGATACCTGTGAAGATTTTAAAATGAGCTCTTCTGAGAAAGAAATATTTTTTATAATGATCAAAGATGTTGTCCATGCACTGGAAAAGAGGCACAAAGTGTCAATGGTTGTCACAGATGCTCAACTAGAAGACAAAGTCAAAAGGGTGAAGAAGCTTGACAACTCATTGCTTGAATTGAAGACAGTGCATGATGACCAGATGAATCAGCTGAAAGAAAGTTGGGAAGGAAAGCTAAGAACTGTTGAGGATGAGAAGAACTCCCTCAACATGAAATACATAGAACTAGAGGTGATATTGAACAATCTGCAATCACCTAAAGCTGAATCCTCCCAGTCAGCTGCAAGAAGGCATGTTGCTACTCAAGTATGCTTTGAGCAGGATGATTCTAAGAGAAAGACATCCTCTTATAAAAGTGCAACATCTTCTAGAAAGAAGGTACCATCCATACCATCTTGTACTGATGCTTCTAATTGTGTTTCCACAAAAAGTGCAGGATGGAAAAATAATTCCAAACAAGTATGGATGAAGAAAATGAAGAAGCAGAGCTCTCCTGAAACAACACAACTTGTCAAGAAAAGTACCCAGCAATCAGAAGGACAGAAAAGGTCAAGATTTGTGGGTCAGTGTTGGTGTTGTAACAAGTATGGGCATTGTGCAAAGGATTGTTGGTACAATCCACTGAATGCCAAAGCACAGAGGAAGCCCATGCCTAGGGGGAGCAAGCCAGAAGAAAAGAAGCAACATCCACAGGTCCAGAGACATCTGTTTACTGCTAACAGATTTGTATTACTTGACAACATCTGGGATGGTTGCAAAAGTGGTCAAAAGAATGATACATGTCAATCTCCAACTGTATCCAAAGCTTGAAAGAAGAAAAGATCACAGAACCTGGCTCAGAAAGAATCCTTGGGAAGCAATCATAAGAAAGTGGAAGATGCTCCCAAGAAGAGTTTGAAGAATGAAGAGAAGTCCTTGGAAATGAAATCCAAGAAGGGTGATGCATCCAGAAGGACCACCAAGAAAACATGCTTCTACTGTGGAAAGAAAGGACACATCATGGACCTTTGTAAAGAAGCCATGGAACTAAATAGAAGCAGACTGAACTCCAAAAGACAATCAATCCAGAAGAAGAAGGGATTGATTGAAAATAAGTTGCCTAAGAGAGGTAGCTTAACAGCATCCAAAGAACCATGTGGAACTTCCAAAACTGAGGCCACTCTTCCAAATGATTTACTAGTCATATGGCCAAATCAGTTGCAACTTGCCAAAGATCTGCAAAAAGATGAAGATAAAGTTCTGGCAATTGCTAAGGCAAAAGGGAAGAAGAAGATTTCACATGAAGATGTGTTGAGATCCACACCAGCACAATCATCAATGAAGATCAAATGTGCAAGTGTGAAGACTGGTGAAAATGGGACATCTCGGTTGAGAGAATCTTCTCAACCTTGTTGTTCACATTGATGAACCAAGGAGGTTCCATCTTATTCCCTTATACTATTGGTATTTATATGTGCTGACATTGCAGGGAATTGAAGATGATGATCATTCTCAATTGGAGGATGGTTTGGACAGAACGGAGTGCACCCCTTGAGCTGGAGCTTATCTGGAGAAGATGGGATTCTGAGATTAATTCTATCTTAAGAAAATGGATGAATGGGGGAGCTTTATCTTTGCACCTGAACATTCTAATGAGTTTTGTGAAGTATGTGCAGGATTTAGCAATTCATTGTTATATCTGAAAAATTTCATGCCCCTTGAAGCATGATCTCACATGTGTAGAGAATTGTGGACAGCATTGAGTTCCTTGGTTACATCACTCTTGTTTTCTACACTGGGTTAGCCCAAGTAGACTTAGAGTTGATCTACTAAAGGATCTTTGCTAAAGAAGAACATGTGACATCATCCCTCTCTCAGTGTTTTTCAAGAAAATACTTTTCAAAAAGAGGAAGAGATTTTTGAAAGAGAACAACACCACACCTTTGCATTTGATTTCCAATAAGGGGGAGAAATATTGGCACACATATTGACCCATTCATATGTGCTGAAGGAGTGTATTGACAACAAATACAAAGGGGGAGATTGAAGTGCACTGTGTTGCATTTGTTTTCAATGAGGCATGAAGTTGTCTTGGAATGAATGGATGTCAAGGAGTCAAGATGTGAATGTCAAAGGATGTGATGGTGATGGTGATGAAGGAGAATGGACATGGTACTAATATGCATGTCACTTAGGAGATTCACTAAGTGGTATTGGAATGTGTGGTTGAAACATTCTCCATGATATCTGACGATTGTTGAGCTGCTCTTTAAGTTCAAAGAACTTGTATCCTGATGATACAATGTCACAACATTGTTTGAAGACCATGCATTGTATTGGCAATGCATGAGGAGATGAAGATGATCCATCCACAAGTTCTAAGTGGATGAAGTTGATTAAAGAAGTCCATGTGCTAACTCTTAGTGCATGTGAATTGGAAGTGATCCAACTTGATCTCTGATTAGATCAATGAAGCACATTGGAGAATTTATGTGATTAAGAGCTCGGTTGATGAAGAGAGAAACCTTCGGGAATTCCATTCTTAAATGTTGATTATATGTTGAAGAAGAATGGAGGAATTCTAATGAAGAAGATTAATGCTTGAATTCTCAAGAAGAAGATGAAGGAGAAGAAAGGCTTGAAGTGGTTCTCTTGATATGGCTTGATTTCATGGAGGACTTTGTTTTTTACAAAGTCTTATTCAAGACTTAGCCAAAAAATTGGCCAGCCCGTGGAAACCTTGAGGGTTCATCCCCAAGGCACATGTGGGCCTAAGGCGCCACGCCCAAGGGGGAACCCGTGGGGCGAGTCCAGGGCGGCAGGACGCACCCAAAGACACCGCTAGGCGTCTGGGGCACGCCCGGAGGAGCGCGGCAGGGGAGCATGAGCGCACCCGAGTGTGCAGAGTGGGCGCTAGGAGCGCGCCCGCAGAGAGAACCCGGTGCGGGGAGGCACCGGGAGGGGAGAAGTTCAACTGAGCGCTTCTCGGCAGCGCTTAGTTGATAAGCCGCGAGAAAACTGGGCGCCGTTTCGATGTGGGACGCGGAAATTTCCCCGGGAGCAAATCTCGGCCGTCCGAGCCATCGCGCGCTTTATCCACGCCGCACGATTCATCTCTGCGGCGATGATCTAATCATGGCCGTCGCGCATCACGATCCGACGGCTGTGGCTCGTCTTCCACCTCGAGCTCGAGCCGAAGGCCACCCGCGACATCGCCTGAACCAGAGGCCATCCGACCACCGGACTTCGAGTTCCCGGCCACCTCTGAAGGAAGTAAAGCGTCCTTGAGGATCGTCTATCCACACTGAATACATCCATGCAATAAAATATGCATGCACACATTGGATGGAGAATTTCGTGTTCGGCCGAGGCAAGAGAATCTGCCGAGGCTTTGAAGGGTTCGTGATTTGCATGGATTGGAAGAAAAGAGGTCGTGCATGCGTTCTAAGTCGCATGCACGTGAAGAAGATAATAAATAAAAGAACCTGCGTGCACCGAAGAGAAAACGCAAAAACATGGAAAGATTTTGAAGATCCGAAATCTTCAGTGATTCAAGATTTAACACGCGGATGATCAAAGGCATTCGTCTGCCTATATAAGGAGAGCTCGAGGCTCTCATTGTGCTTGCTGATCCTTTGTTGAAGATTTGTGTCCCGTGAGTGCTCTGCCTCGCGAAGAAAAAATCCACTGCGCAATACTTTGCGCGGCTATTGTTCTCGGTGCCACCCGAGGCCCGAAGGAGTTCCTTTCGTGCACTTCTTGCGCGAAAGACGTGAAGGGAAGAGTCCCCTGCACGCCTTCCTTGCGCGACAGGAAGACCCGTGGCCGCATCCTTGCGCGCCCGTGGTTGCATCCCTCTCAGCCCGCGGACTTGCGTGGCAAGAGGTGTTTGCGCGGCCGCTGGTGCCCTTGCACTTGTGTGCCCGCGGTGTTGCACCTTGCACACTTGCAAGGAAGCGGCACTTGTGCGCCTGGTTGCACCCTTGTGGCTTGCGCGACCGAAGCCCACCACACCATGCGCGACTGCCCCTTGTACCAAGACATCTTGCGCGCCTCCTTTGAGATCAAGGTTAGAAGACCACACTCATCAGTGTGTGTGCATAAGTGGAGAAGGACACATTTAAGTGAGTGTGCAAGAAGAGGAGAACCCGAGACCACACCTTGTGTGTGTGCCAAGTGAGGAAGACCCTACGGGTTGGTTGTGCACTCTTGAAGATTAAAAGAGAAAAACCTTGTGTGTGTGCTAAGTGAACAAGAAGACCACAACTAAACCTAAGTTAGTGTGTGTCAAAGAAAGAATAGGTCATAGCCAAGATTGTGTGTGCAAAGTGCAAATACACCCTACGGGCATTTATTGTGTGCAAGAAGAGGAAGGTCACTACTAGTGTATGCTAAGTGAATAATTTGTGTGTGCAAATTAAAGAAGTGGCCAAACCTATGTGTATGCTCTAAGTGGAGTGAACACACATTGAAGAAGGAAGAAGTTGACCCACACTAAAGTATAACACACTTTTAGTGTGTGAACAATTTGAATATAGTGTGTGAAGATTGTGGAGAAGGTGTGTGCTATAATTGATTACACCCTTTGTGGGTCTACTGCACCAAGAAGAGGAAAGGAGAAGTGCATGCATGCATGCATGCACATGCACACGTGAACAAAGCCAAATCTGGTTGTGTGCATTTGAGTTGTCCAAGACCAGGAGGTTTTTGAAGAATTGAGAAGGCCATGCTATCAGTTCATGAAGATGAAGAGCTGCCATGCACTCAGTGCATGAAGTTGTTTTGAAGTGAGACTGGACCAGACTGAAGTTAAAGATATCAGTTGTCTGAGTATTCAGTAGTTGGAGAGAGGAGCCAGGTCATCCTGAAGAAGGAGATAAAGCATGAGCTAGACGAGAAGCCCTGATTAACCACAAGTGATCAGAAGAGAAGAGCAAGGCCAGCAGCCTTTATCCCAGGCTGCTGAAGTTACTTGAAGAACTTAAAGTGAAGAAGAGCTACTCATGTGACTCGAGGAGCCAGGAGAAGACACTGTGGGACTCAGGGAGAAGAAGTCTTCAGTGGGATTCTGGAGCAGGCCAGTGGGACTCTGGTAACACTGTGTGAAGCAGTATAAAGACCCTCCTGTGGGACTCAGGAGAGATACAGTGGGACTCTGTATCGACCATTTTAATTCTAACAAGTTATAATGGGAGAATCCATGCTGGGAGAGCATGGCAAGGATGTAGGCCTTTGGTGCCGAACCTTGTAAATCCTTGTGTCCAGTGCCTTTACATTTACTGCATCATTCGTGGAAAGGTGAGAGATACAAGAAGAGTGGATCGAGGCTTTAACCAGCCATAGAGGTTTAATTGATAAAGAATCAATTAGTAAAAAGTTTTAAGGGATCACTGATTCACCCCCTCCCCCTCTCAGTGATTCACACTGATCTGGGCACTTCAGTAATCAATCAAAGAAACTTGTTGTTGCGCGTGATGAATGATAACATAGAATTGTTTCCATTTCCAGATAAATAATGTATTAAATTTATTTAATGTATTGAATATATCACAAAGTCTTGGGAAGTGATATTTGTTTCAATGTTTGGTGTTTCATGTCATGCACAATATCAAATAAAAGTTATTCTTTTAGAATTCATTGCGTGTAACATTCTAACCTCCTTAAATTAATTATATCACCGTATTTTAATATAGATCTTGCATATATATGGTTTTATTTTGGGTTATTATTTTGTTGAAATCCCGTATCATTAGAATATATAAAAAAATATCATTTTAAAAAGATAGAATGATATGTACAACAGTCACATGGAATGACAAATTACTACATTTTTAATTAGGATAACAATAGTAGAATGTGGTGATACTTACATGGTTAAGAAGTGTAAATATTAACAGGGTTTATTGAGTTTATTGATCAAAGAAAAGCTGAATGATTAATATCATATTAAGGAGATCAATTACGTAAATATATGATGATTTAATAGGCCATTTGTTAAAAAATGAGGGTAAGAGGATAAATTTTTTCTTTTAAGACCTTTTCATAATATTGAAGAATTATTATATTTTACAAGAAAATAGTGAAATAAAATATCTTTATTTATTTTTTTTTCAAACCGGTAGACAATTTTACTGATAAAATAACCGGGGGTTACACATGTCTAAAGAAAAAAAATTCTAACATCCCAAGCATAAAAAGGGATTAATTCAGAAGGGAGGTCATCCATCCAATGTAAGACGTGAACTTTACCAAGGTTGGCAAGCCCATCAGCAATCCTGTTGTCTTCACGGTAGGCGTGAGTGGCGATGAAGTTTAGCCCAATGATAGAATTCAAACAGTCCATTCAACGGGCAGTAATAGGCCATGCAAGACGAGTTGTACCATTCCAGATGGCTTGAATGATTGTAGTAGAGTCCCTCTCAATCTAGTTGTTGTTCCAGCTGTGTAATCTGGAAAAGGAGATGATATAGATGACATAAATCATCATAGCATCACAGGTAGTGGAGGAACCACATGACCCATAGAAGCATCCAGGAATCTGGTCAAGGTGATTTATGACGACAGCGCCACAGCCCACTGGACTCAGTTTGCCTTTGGAGGCTCCATCCACAATGATTTTAATCCATCCCGGTGGGGGGGGGGGAAGCCAAAACACTTCAAGAGTAGAGTGGGGGTGAGGGTAAATCCCCAACACCCCAACAGGCCTAAGTATCCCAAAGTCATGGACAAAATTATTGTAGTGAGATTTTTGGATAGAGGACGCTTCTCGAATAGCCACGAGGATTCTCATTTTCCCTGCATTAATTTTGAAAGAATTAGTAAGGAATATTAAATCATTTCTACCATTATAAATTCTTGATATATATATATATATATATAATAAATAATTATTTACATTTTTGTTCTATCAAATTCAAATTCAACTCTTACATCAGCATATGGATATCCGTAAATTAACTTTTATGCCTAACAAAAAAAATAAACCTTTTCTGGATGATAAGTCTCATAAAAGAGTGAAAAGTATTTCCATTTGAATCTAAATATTCTACTAATATAATATGTTTAATACATTATTCTCTAAAACTAAAAAATGACACTACTATTTCATTATTAATATTTATTATTTCACTTGTTTCACTAAAAAAAGTACACCATAATCTAAAATAAAATATTCAATTGGTATGATAAAAACCATTATCATATTTATTTCATAGGTTTATTCCACACAGACTTATATAATGTCCTTTCTCTAAAGTTTTAGAATTTTCAAAATAACTATGAAGGATATCATTGAAATATCGTCATTACATATTTTTTTCTCTATATCATACAATAAAACATATTTTCTGTATCAAAGCCTAATAAACCCATTTTAATATTATAAAATTGTCAATAATTATTACAATAACACAAAGTGTTTTTATCATGTTTAAACTCTATTCTCTATAACGTATGAAAATTATTCCTCAAATATTTTTTCACTAAATTAAATACTAAATTAATGAGTTTTATTTCCCTAAAATTTTGTATAATATCTTTAAACATGGTTGACACTCATCACATAAAAAATAACATAATGTGTTAAAGAAATAGATCATATTAAAAACCATAACCTCAAAATTTTATGATATCGTTCATAACTCAAAATAAAATAAAATAAAAATTCAAATATGTTAATTCATGATGTTTATATTGGGTTATGTTCCCTAAATGATGTTTTCCTAAATCTCGTTCCAAATATTGCTACTAAAATTCCTTGAAAAAAAACTATAGCTACCAAACTTCAGAATCCCAGAGGTGGTATGTTCTACCATTACATTGGCATGATTAGATGGAATCACATCACAAATGATTGAAGAGTTTTCTAGTTTTTGTAGGAAAATTATATATATTAATTTTATATTATGATTTCATTAACAAATTATATTTTTATGATACATACATTATTAACACTTATAATAACCCAACATATCATTCTTAGTACACACTTCTGATTATTGGGGAAAGGATACAAAATAACGGTGACATCAAATGCCCTGTGATGGTAAAGTATAGAGAAACAAATAATGAATTAATGAAGTTAATAATTATGGAAAAGAAATTACAAAATTGACATGAATGTAGTCAATATATTTTGGGGGTGCGTAAATAAAATAGAATGGAAAATTAATAAACATACATTCCATGTAATAAATAAACTGAATTGGAGTGCCTAAAAATATGGAAAGGTAAATAACCAAAAAAAATTCAATTTAAATAACTAGATGTGGATGGATCAATATAGAAATTTTTGAAACTAAAATAACATTACATTTAATGGATAATATACTAATGAAAGGAATCCAATGATTTTTTCAATGTTAAAATCTCATCTATAAAAAATAAATAAATTGAATGAAGGAAATGCATAATTTTCATATGCTATTTAATGGGCACATGAACCATTATACCATCAAGAACTATCCTCAAGAATGTTTGTATATTTTGGTTGAAAACCAATCAATTATACCTAGAAAAAACATGATTGGTTGGTTAACAACTGATTTCATCTCATGATACTATAAATTCCTTGAGTGGATTATTTCTAAAGGACTCTAACCCGTGTAGTGCATATCCTTACGATTCCTCATATATCGAATAATCTATTTAAATATTGAACAATGTGACTTAGAAAATATCCATATTGGGTAATGATTATAGATTTATCAGTATTTCCCCATATAATCAGATAAATATAAATATAATAACCATATGAAATATGATTTTAGGTATGATCTTATCGATTATAAATGATATGGGTAATTAGCTGATAGAAATTAAATATTTCAAGGGGAATATAAATATTAATCAATGATGTTGATCATAATTATATCATTGGAAAAATCAATCTAATACCATCTATGGGATAAATAACAATGTAATCAAGTCAAAATATCACATTTCAAGTAAGAATAAATGTATTTTTTCATTTATGAATGGAAATCCTATAAAAAATCATTTGAAAACATTCGTGAGGAAAATATAATATTTATTTTTAAATAAATTTTGAATTAAATTTCTTAAAAAATCATTATTAAAAAATATTTAATAAAAATTATTGATTTTATACATGAAATGAATATTCAAATAAATGTCGATGTGTAATTTTTTATTTTGCATATAATTTAAAAATAACTATCATTTTTAAGGTAAAAAGGTTATAAAAAATAACTGTTTACATTGATTCATGATGATTCTATTGAAAATATTTGTAGATGAAAAAATTAGTAATAATTTATTTAATAAATCATTTTGAGAAAGAAATAAATATTAAATTTTTTTGAATTTCAGGTTTTTAGAAGTCAATATATTCTCTGAATACAAAGATATATGAAGTTGAGTTGCATAAAAACAAATTCTTGATCAATTTTAGTACCAAAGAGTCAAAAAAATGGTTCTATTTCATGTAAAATTACATTAATAACTATATGAAATTACAATTAAAGGGATTATTTAACAATTTTCATCTAAATTTTCATAATTTAATTTCAATAATAACAAATATCTATTTGAATGAGATTGTGAAATAGATCATTAAATTGATGATAACGTTGAAGTAATAATTAATCAATGAAAATATTACGTGTAACAAAAATAAATCCACAAAAAATAAGCTTAAATAAATTAATAGATATTATAAATCATTATACACATAATTATATTATATTAATGATTATTAGAATATAATATATAATAATGATAGTAATTGAGTCAAAATATGACATTACCACTTGGTAATTCTTTGTTCAAATCCCATTAGATGAAAAATTTGAAATTGAAACTGAAAATAGAATTAATTATGAATTTTTCATTATATAAAATACATTATTTGTAGTATATAAAACATCAAAAAGATAGAATTATTGAATATGGGGTATTCCTCAAGAAACTAAAAGTTAGACAATATTATAATACACTACATTTTATTTCGAGTGAACATCCTTTACCCTACTATATAATGGTTTTTAGAATGTCATTAACAATTAAAATAATGATAATGAAAATTATAATATCATATATTATCTTTTTTGATAAAATATTATTATCCATTATTTAATAATGGGATATTATTTTTTTCTTTTTCTGTTTTAATTTTCATGTTTTAAGCATTTTTTGTGTAATGTTTATATCATGATATCATCATCTCCATGATTTAATACATGAATTCAATTTCATATACATTAATTATACATGTTATTATAATAATTTATAAAAAATTTAAGTTCTGATTGAAATACACCATTCATGGATATTGTTGGATGGCTATATGCATGAACACTAATTTTATTTCCATGTTTTTTTAAAAATAAAATAAATATATATATATATATATATATATATATATATATTTTAATACCACTATATTATTTATATCAAATATTTCATCAATTTTTACTAAAAAAAGTCATAATACATTCAACAGAATCTGTTAATGAATATCATCTATCTGATGTGGTGGTAATCCTCACGTCCACAAATGATGTTATCATATTCCCAAAAAATGGAATGCATGAAGGTATGAGTTATATAAGATTTAAATAAGCGTAATGAAAGAATATATCACAAATAATACATATAAAATAGAAATACATCATTATTTCTAACACCGAAATTTTGTAATGGATGAACGCACAACATTTGTTCATGAGACTGTATTCTACCGTACACAACAACTATGAATTTGTATCAATGTTGATGGATTTTTGTAAATGTTTATATTAGAATATTATGTAACAACCCGTACCCCAAGGCCAGTGCTGTGACTACCCCAATCCCACCTTCCCTACGCCAAGGGCTAGAGACTAGTACCAGAATGGCGTATCCCTATAATGGGAAGGCATTGCCTTTAAACCTGTACAAACATGCCATCCAAGAAAACAACAAAATCAAACCACAAATAAAACTACTATAGTAAAAAAGAGTTCAGAATGTAAAATGGACTGAATACAAGCCCAGTTGAAAAGTACAAGTACTACTAAAAAGAGAAAACAACTCCTTGATCATCCACAGAGGATCCTTCCAGAAGGGTAAGTACAGCTCACGATCCGTAGTCACTACAACATATCACATCACATGGTCCACCTCTGACCACCATCCAGTCCTAGCTCCCTCAGCCTCGATCAAAATTTTCTATCATCATCACAAGACACAGCATGTTGTGGGTGTAGCCCATCCTGGGGTGAGTATAATAATACTCAGTAGGGACCCCGAGGCCCCCAATGGTCTCCCAGAGTTCAATAAAGGATAAACCCCAAAGCAAGAAATCATACACAAAGCATGAAGATCTCATCAAATATACTTAGATATATTCCCATAAAAATACCAATGTAATCAATATTTTCTCGTCATATACATGAGGAAACATAAGGCTCTGACTTTTTTTCCTTTAGTAAAACTGATCCATAATGGATGAATACCTCAAAGGTAACACCACGAAGGTAAATGTACCACAAAGGTAACACCATGAAGGTAACAGCACAAAGGTAAAAGTACTAGAAAGGTAACACCATGAAGGTAAAAGTTACAAAAGGTAACACCATGACTATAACAGCATAAATGTAAAATTATCACAAAGGTAAAGACTCAACTCACACCAGGTATATAACTCTAGTACATTAGTATAGATGATTAGTTGTAAATTTATATCATCTTATTCTGTCAAGAGGCTCTGCTGCTCACCCACACATGATCGATAGATGTTAATCCACAATAAATCACTATGTTCTAACCAACGCATGATCAATATATTCGGAACCACACAGGATCGTTAAGCGATGACCCACACAGGATCGATAGATACTGACCCACATAGGATCTATGTTCTTCCTTCATGTTACAGCCATCCACGAGAGTCTCATACATAGCATGCTTGATTCTGGGAGAATATGCTCCACAATCAATTGGTCATAACTCAACCACCTCAAATTTCCACTAATATGTATCCCATAGAACAACCATGTCATAAGGATTCCAACATGACAGATAACACGACAAACAGACACCCATTCTGTAACTTATAAGCGTTTTAGTACTGAGGTACCAGTTGGATTTGGGTTCGATCCAACCTGGCCATACTCCAACATTCTCTAAAACACAAGTGGAGTATACCAAATGGACTATATTGATCCATGGATTCTAGCGTCGAAGATAGTTCATCAAATGAATGCACTGTTCACAAGTTATGGCTCTTTTAGCGAAATTGGGCATGGAAGGGTTCAGGTCTGGTCCAAACCTTCCCTACCCGATCATGGATTGTCTTGGCCTGAACTGAACTGGTGAAGGCCAAAATGGTAGGGCTAGTCCATGGCATGCTCAGCCCACTGGTCTATAGACCGGCCCGTCCTGCCTGGGCAGTGCGGCCCTGCCCACGGAGGGGCGTAGTCCGTTGGGATAGCGTGGCCCGCTTAAGGTGCATCCCATTGGAGTAGGGCCCTCCCTAGATGGAAGAGGATGGGGGGGGGGGGGGTTCTCCATTTCTAAATCAGAGAGACAGGGCCATGGGGTGCCGCTAGGTCACCAGTGGGTGTCAGCCCTCCACCGCGGCTTCCAAGATGCAATTGTCTTCAGCAGCGCGCCACTCGCCTCTGCCTGCAACCGGCCTGAGTCGGTCGCCGCTATCTACCGCCACTATATTTCTCAGCTCTATCTCTAGTGGCTTGCCATTGGTCACAACTCTACCTTCTACAGCCACCCCGAGCCGGGCCCCGCCTTCACCTTCCAGGGTGGTCATGTTGTGGAGTGGGTCAAATTAGTTGTTTTGTTTTTACTAGAAAATTTTCATTGTAGCAACAACCCTTAGTTTCCTCTCAATGGATTCATAGATCAGTAGTTGAAAAATGATTTTTGGTTATGATGATATAATGTGAATGATATTTAATAATACTTGGGGTTTATTGATTATGATTAAAATTGAAATTATAAATAAATAAAACAAGGTATAAATTAACAAGATTAATTAAATTTGATTAACCCTAGGGAGTATCGTGATACTCATCCTTCATCACTTCTAGAGAAATGGAATAGAACTATTAATTGTTGGTTTCTAACATCTATTATCATAATTTTACAGTGTTTATACAAGGTGTCCTTATAGTGTTTAATTGAAAACACACAATTATTCACCGGACACTGACGATGATTGGGTGATTTGTGTTCATCTTCATAACCAAAACTCACCAAGGCAACACACAGAGAACTCGATGTGTAATTCAGTCTTGTATGTTATTTTATTTGATACCATGACATAAATTTAGATGTCCATAATAGTGCATATGTGAGTTCAATTGACCAATATAAACCACAAAAACACCACAATTGAATGAGGGAGGGAAAAGTGGTGAACAATCTGTGAATCATCACATGAATGGGTACCCCCAGACATGATCGTATGAGTTGAGCATGACATACAAGTACATAACTCAATAAAACAATAATAGGGGATATTAAAAACAACATAACAACCAAGATTTTAAAATATAATTCAAATATTACAAATATGAAGTTTTGTATTTACATCTCGTCCCTCCCAGGGTGATAACAAGGGGTTTAAAATCCAATTGGAAGGGACAAAGAAGAAGATATTGATGTAGAACTTCCCATAGCCTCAAAAAAATTTAGAAATTATTGGAAGACAGATGTGGAACACCAAAATGGCAGCCCCTTTCCTCATAGTCGAACTATCAAATGGGGAGCCACATGTTCCATTTTATTGTAAAATTGGAAGGTTGTTTAAGGCACATAGATTTCTTAAAGCCACATTTACCACACGTCTCGACCAATAGAAAATAGAATCTCTCTTATGAAAAAATAGGAAATATTTAGCCCTGCTTCTGGACTATCTCCATTGAACATTTGGAAGAAATTGGACAAGTGGATCTGAAGATATAAATAGATTAGATAATGCCACTTTTGACTTCGAAAAAATTCGGTGTTGTCGATAGATCAGGTTAGTTGCACCCCTTGATGGTAGAATTGGGATTGGGATTCTTTATAAGAGTGTATCCCATTTAAATTTGGACCATAACACAAAATATGAGCCTATTTAGAGGCACCAAAATTTCTAAATAGGCATATTAGTTGAATGTTCTTCATGGATCCATGCTATTTTGGAATGTATTTCTTCTACTTCATCATGGGACCTCCAAATCAACTCCTCCTACATTAAAATCATCAAAACAATTAAAAATTAACATATTAATGGTGAAAACCCCAAAATAATGGAATCAAACATGAATTTCAATTTGTTATCATTTTTATAATTTTCAATACAAAACATGTTTAGCATAGTGGTGTAAGGTTGAAAATGAAACAACGATTCGTGGTACGATCACACACCCACACCTAAATATATGCACCCATGGGAAATGTATAATATCCTTATAATATTTCATTCCTAAATAAATGGTGTTAAAATATCCAAGATTCTTTTGAAATTAAATTCATTATGTCTTATTTATGGAATCAATTTTCCTATCTTTTTTTTCACATTCATATTTGTTGTACATCATTTGTTCACAAATGTAACATGTCACAAAATATCTCACCTAAAAATTTTCACTCTTCACTCACGAAAAATATTAATATGGATTTGTTATCTTTTCTTAGAGTTCATTTTATCTTACCATATGCTTGCCAAGATTCTCATTTCTCTACTGGTAGAAACATGTGTGCTACTCCAGAGGACATCCAACCGGTTGTTCTAAGGTTCAGAGGTTGGTATGATATAATTTTTAAAAATATGAGGCAGAAGTAGAGTGTTTAATATCTTGTGTTGAAAACATTCCAAAATTCAGCAAGTGTTCACAATTAATGTACAGACTCAATCCCTCAAAAAGTGTATCACCTCCAACTGGAAATCCCTATTGTCCATTTTGTGGGTCACAACCAAGAAGTGAATAATAATGTGTAAACATCCTCTTTTCTCCATTTTTTTAGTTTTTTTAATGGAAATAACTATTTTTTAATGTATAGTGTATTTGGATATATAAAGTGAAACATGTGTAAAATAATTATTTAATATGTCTTTTAAACCCATTCCCCAAGGAATTTGTAGGAACCCTTTATATCAACCCAAAACAATGATTATCTCCCAAGAATTCCCATAGAATCATCCTCTCATTCACGCTTGCTGAAAATAAAACAATAATATACACAAGATATTAGTAGTTTGGGATATATTAGCTTGTAATGTGGCTACCTAATAGTCATTTCATGGTATCTATGGCTTAAAAAGGATAAAATTTCAAGGTTTCCAAAAGTATAGGTTAATTGTACAAAGGGATTTTCAATGAAATATTACCTCTTTCTTGAATGTACAATACATGAATCTTATGGATTCAAATTCAATCTAAGAGAGTTATAGAATCTCTACATAACCTGAGACTCTTATGAAAGTGATTGAACTGAATAATATGCAATAATGATCTAAGAATATCTATCGGGTAATGTATTAGAATATTGGTCATTGCTAATGTGGCATGGGTCTCAAAAATACGTTAAAAACCTATGAATGATTTGAAAATAAAAATTAATGAAAAATATTCCATATCAATCATCATATGAAAAATATTTTTCCAAAAACAACTGAATTTTCCCCACAATCTACTTAAGAATGAAATATTATTTTGGTTATTCTTTTTAAGATAAATCATTATATTAAAAAAAATAAAAAAATAAAAAAACATTTTTCATTTTTTAAATTTTTTAAATTTTGTTTTGTTTTGTTTAATGTTAACTATGAAATCCCTCCCAAACCCCAAATAGTAACATTGTCCACAATGAATGTTTTTTTAAATAAATAGGCAATAAATAAAGATACAGAAAAGGGACAACCTGTTAAGTAGTGTCATATGTGGCATTTATCAGTTGGATTTCCAACATGAGATGCTTTGGAAAATCGTCATAGAAGTGTTTGAGCCTCTTACCATTGAATGTAATTCTTTTTCCACTCTTGTCATTGAAACCATGTATAGCACCAAAATTGGAATCATTAGTGACAATATAAGGACTGAGAAGTCAGGAACAAAGGTCACCTTGGTGGAGCTTTATCCTAGAATTGTACACGAAGACCTTCTTACCAATATAGAACATCCACTGATGAATCATTCTATCATTAATAGCCTTTTACTTCTTATAATCGATTATATAGTTTTCATATGCATCACATCGAATTTATTCTATCTCTTGAATCTGTAGCTTCTGATTCTCACCTGCATATGAAAGATTCACATTACATTGTTTAACAGCCCAATATGAATGGTTATCGACTTCCACTGGGAGGTGAAATTCCTTTCCAAAAACAATTCTATATGGTGACATTCAGATTAGGGTTTAAAAAGTTGTAAGCTATTCCCAAAGTGCATCATCCAAGCATAAATTCCAATCTTTCATGTTGGGTTCCACCATTTTTTCCAAGATTCTCTAAACATCCCAATTTGAGAATTCAGCTTGCCCATTAGTTTGGGGTTGATCTTCTATAGCCTATATGAACAACCCTATTCTCGTGAAGTATGTTTTTCTTGATGGGGTGCAAAAATGTGATCCTTGATCACTAATGATAAATCTTAGTAAACTAAACCGACTAAAAATCTGAGACCTCAAAAAATCATAAACCAATCGAGAGTCATATGTCCTAGAGGAATTTTCTTCCTAAAATTTAGATACATTGTCAACATCCAATAATATGTACAAATATCCCAATGAATATGGAAAGGGACCTATGAAATCAATTCCCCTTGCATAAACAATTTCACACAATAACATGGGTTGTTGGGGAATTTCATTCCTCTTGGAGATATTCCCTGTGAATTGACAATGAATACCTAACATGAAAAATATATAGGCATCCCTATACAATGTATGCCATAAATTCTTCATTCAAGGGCCTTTTGAGCTATACTTTGAGAGCCATTTTGGCCCCCACATGCCAAGGTGTGGCAGAAGGACAAAACAGAGGTGAACTCAATGTCAGGGACACACTGACGAACTATGTGGTCACCAAAAATTTAACAAAAATTTTGGTAATCCCAAATGTATAAATGAGAATCATTATTAAGTCTCTAGGATTGTGAAATGATGAAATTATTGGGGACCATAGCTATTCCTAGAAAAATTACAATGTCTGCATACGAGGGGTAAGGCCCACAACATCACAATGGTTATCATGAGGGAAGACTTCTCCAATGGGGAGGGGTCAATCGATATTATGGTCCAATGGTGGGGAAATCATACTAATGTGTTCAGATGCCTCATTTTTCACTACTCTATTATCTCTAATATCATGGTCAAAATCTTGGAGTAGGAGCATCTACTGAATGAGGTGGGGCTTATCATCAGGTTTCATTTGGAGGAAACGAATGGCAGAATGATCAGAAAAGAAAATGATTTTTGACCTGATAAGTTATGAATGGAATATTTCAAGTAAAAATATTTAAAATAAGTTATTTATCAGTGGTTGTGTAGTTTTTCTAGGCAGGGTCAAGGGTATGAGAGGCATACCCAATTACATGAGGATCTTTCTCAACACTTTGTGATAAAACTTCCCTAAGTGCATAGGTAGAGGCCTCACACATAAGCTCAAAGGGGAGATCCCACATTAGAAGTTGGATTATATGAAGTTATGTGAGACTCCATTTTGGAAAATGGAAAGCACACTCAAAATTTTTATCAAACACAAACTCAGAATCCATTTGTAATAACCAGGACAAGGGATGTTTGATCTTAATGAATTATTTAATGAATCAGTGGGAAAAAGACGCATGAACATAGAAAGATCGCACCTCACGAACACATTTTGGATATGTAAGGGTTCAAAATAATTCAATTTCCGATTTATCCACTTGAATTCCACCTTTTGAAATAACACGCCAAAGAACTATCCCTCGGGAAACAATGAAATGGATTTTCTCTTAATTTAATACAAGATTTTTTTATGCAATGACGGAGGCTATAACCTAGGTGAGCCAAACAGTCATCAATTATAGTTCTATAAGCTATGTAATCATCCAGAAAAACATCCATTCAATTATCTAGGTACTCATAAAAATTACTCACTGTACATCCCTAAAAAGTATTGGGATCATTAAAAAGACCATTAAACGTCCTTCTATATGCATATATTCCAAATTAACTGGTAGATGTTGTCATTTAATGATCCTAAGTGGCTATATGAATTTGAAAACAACACAAATAGACCTTAATGAAACAATAATGGAACTTACCAGCCAATCATTCAAGCATTTGGTCAATGAAAGGTAGAAGAAATTTTTCCTTCTATGTGGCTTGATTCATTCTACGATAGTAAATATAGACTCGCCAACTATTTTTCACATGTGTTAGAACCAACTCAATCCTTTAATTTGAAACAACTATTATTTCTATTTTTAAGGAACAATTTTTACTAGCCCCACCCATTTACTATCAGATATAGGATAAATGATCCCTATAACAAGTAATTTACTTACATCCAATTATACCACTTCATGGAGAGTGGGATTCAACCGGTGTTGAGATTCTCTCGCGGGCATATACTCATCATTAAAAATTATATGGATCATACAAATAGAATGGATAATCTCAAGAAAATAATCCAATTTCTATCCAATTGCCTTTTTACACTCTCTCATCATATTGGGATGTTTTGATTCCAATTGTTGAGAGAGGTAAAAGGAATTAATGACTGGAAATTTGTCAATACCCTAAGACATGCATATTTAAAATTAGATGGTAGTTGTATTAATTCCAACGCTGGGGGTTTTCAGACTGGGGGAGGGGATTTAGGGTGAGTGAGGTCCATGAAAATGTCTATCTATTAATTTTTATTCTCAAAGGGTATAAAATCTATTGGAATGAGATTTGCAGAATCATCGACGGTTTTGGGTACCTTATAATGAACAAAATAATCAATTAAAGCATAAAATTTCCACTTTTTAGAACCCATAGAACACTAAGAATATTACTAAAAACTCAAATCATCCATGGGTGAGGAAGATGAAAATGAATCGGAGTATGGGATGAGGATGGAAGTATGTGTGTGTATCATTTGAGAGAACTACCCACGATTAGACAGTGAGAGTGGAGTGCTCTTCAATAGGGAGTTTCATAGCCTCATGGAAGTTGAAACATACCTTTTTCCCCAAAACATCATGGGCAACATACCGGTGTGGACATTGATGATCATCTTGGTTGTATTAAAGAATTCCCTCAAATTTATGAGAGGTGAATTTCCTTGGCATCCGGTATCTACCATCTCAATAATGTAGAAATCAATGGGAAGATGAGATTCTTCACTCTTAGTAGAAGATCTTAAATCACTCATGTTGGATGCGTAGTACTCCGATTGGTATGTTTCATGATAATGCCTATTGGTTGACATTCTCCAACTTGCATAAGAGTTTTCATAGAGTGAGGCATTACATTAATGGAAACACCTAAATCCAACATACCATTAGAAAATATGATCTCCCTTATGGTATAAGGTATCGTGAATGTGGTTGGATCCTTCCACTAATTTGGCATTAGGGTTTAATCAAGGCTGAAACATGTTTTCTGAGTTTGACTAGTTCACTCCACTTCAGCCTTCTTCTTTGGGTGCAGATTTCTTTGAGAAATTTTTCATAATGATGAATTTTCTCACCTGCATCAAATAATGAAATATTAACTTGATCTTTTTTTAATGTATCTATTATTTCATTATCATATAATTATCTATGTTTTTCTTTGATTTAGTGAGTCTGGGTGGGAAAGGACGATGAATAGATTTTTCATGGGAATCCTTAATGATAATTTATTACACTTATTTTCATTTTTTCTTTTCTTGAATCATTTTAGGGTTGGAGAATAGAGTTTTCAATAGGGGGATATACCTGTGGAAGAGAATCATTAGAATGTAAAAATTCTTTACCACTACAATGTGTAACCGCACATATGTTACAATTGTCCTTCAGATTGGCAATAGGTTGGGATAATAGGATTCCAGATCCTTGCATCTTAATCTCACCAATTGTGTTCGTCAATTGCTACACTTGATTTTGTAGGTCATGAATTGCCGATTGTGTGCTATGTTGGAATTGGATGATCTGGGTTTCCATTTGTTTCACCATATCCTCAAGGATTGGTTTAGATTTGGGAGGAGGAGGATAATTGTTTAGAGAATTGTACCAATACTAATGTTTCATACCTTGTCATTACAGATACCAATTATGATTGGGGTTGCATGAGTTTCCTCCTTGTTGGCACTGGGGTTGTGCTTGTCACTCAATGTTTGGATTTGACTTTAATAGTTATTTCTTGTAGGGAGGTTCTTTTTTGAGTGGACGCCTTCGGAACACGGATGCACATGACTCAGCTGAATCTTGAAATTCTGGGAACTAGTCAGAAAAATGAGTATTTTCAAGAAAACAAATACCACAATGTAATGAAACTGGAGGAGATAGTGAGTTACCATGTGGTTGAGCTAATTGACATTGAAGTGTGTGCATCTCATCAAGAATTTTATCTACCTTTTGTTATAGAGATTAATGACTTAACTCGGGAACTCCATGGGTTGGTGAAATAGCTTGTCTACCAATTTTTTGTGCATTTGGAGCCATGATTACTATTATGTCACGAGCAGTGGAAGGCATTTTTCAAGTTGGGAACTAACTACTACAGCATCAATCATTACATGATCTATAGGGTTATGCACCTCATAAAAGTATTGTATTAATATTGGTTCACTAATCTGGTGGTGGGCGTATCTTGAGAAATGTCTATTGAATCTCAGCTAGTATTCATGAAGGCTCTCTCCTTGTGATTCCCAAATTCCATAGATTTATTTATTAGTTGATGTAGTTCGGTATGCAGGGAATAACTTATCTATAAAAAGTCTTTCAAGGTCATTCCAGCCCCCAATTGTAGAAGGAAACTACTATATCCAATCGTTGGTGATTCTATCAAGGGAGAAAGGGAAGTCCCTTAACATAATTAGTCCTTAGCAACATTTTTGGGTTTCATGGTAGTGCACACTATGTGATAATCCTTAAGGTGTTTATGAGGGTCCTCCATTCGAAGACCATGGGATTTAGGAATAATGAGGATGAGGATTGATCTTAGCATAATGTTGGCAACTTCCTAGGGATATTGGATGTATGTAGGTTGGTACTCCACATCCGGGGTGCTTTGTTCTTTTAAGGTTTGATTATTTTCAGCCATGTTTTCTAGGGGTTGATTGGGTTCAATTTTTAAATGGATTATTGCCATTTGATGTTCCAAAAGGGCTTCCTCAGTGTTACCTTTTTGAACCTTTATAGATTAATTTATTTTTAAATGGTGGGATTTTTCAATATCAGGGTCAAATTCAAGTAGTGTTTCATTACCAGATCTTGTCATGCAACAATAATGTCCAGTTTGATTGATTGGTTGATTTTTAAAAAAATTAAATGTATGATAGATGAATGAAATACAAATACTTAATAAATTAAAAGAGGAAAGAAAATATAATGTTATAATAGAAAATTAGAGAGTGATGGAGAAGAAGAAGAAAGGGATAGAGAATAAGAACACTCAAAAACCATCAATAATAGAAACAAAAAAACTAAAACAATAGAATGGGGTGTGATATTGAAAATGTTACTAATTAAGATGTAAAAAAAATTTAAAAAAAGTAAATAAAGAAAAAATTATTTTGGCTTCCCATAAACGGCACCAAATTTTTATTGGGTGTTTTGAGCGTAAAATTAGTTGTTTAGTTTTTACTAGAATTTTTGATGAATGGCAGCAATAGTAGATCATCTCTTGACAAAGCCATAGATCATTAGTTGAAAAAGAGGGTTTTGATTATGAATGTAGAAGGGGAATGGTATTTAATAAAACTTGGGTTTTGATGATTAATTATTGCAATAGAAAAACTAAAGAGAAAAAACATGTTAAAATGAACAAGATTAAATAAACGTGATCAACCTAGGGGAGTATCGTGATGCCCATTGTTCATATCATCCACATAATGGGTATAAATATATTAATCCCTGGATTTTAAATCATTTTAACATAATCATTCTGAGTTTATATTAGGATACGTCATAGGGTTCATTTGAAAACAAACAATGATTCACTAGACCCCCATCGATGATTGATTGATTTGTGTTCGACTTCATCACCGAAACTCAACAAGGAAACACATTATGTACTCGATGTGATGTACATGTTTGTATGTTTTTTAATTTTTATACCATTCCATATATTTAAAAGGCATTTACTGTGCATATGTGAGTTCAATTGACCAATATGAACCACACCAACACCATAATTGAAAGAGGAATGGAAAAGTGGTGAACGGTGTGTGAAACACCACATGAATGGGTACCCCCAAAAATGATCATATGAGTTGAGAATGACCTACCATTACATTAAAAAATAAAACAATAATATTGGATGGTGAAAACCAACATAAAAACCTAGAATTAAAAATATCATTCAACTATTACAAATATGAAGCTTGGGATTTACATCACGTTCCTCCCCAGGTGATCACAAAGGGTATAGAAACCCATGGGAGGGGAGGAAGAAGAAGATTTTGAAGTATCACTTCCTATACCCTCCATAACATTTAGAAATAATGTAGAGACACCTTTGGAACTCAAAAATGGAAAAACATTACTTCCTGGTCGAACTCTCAAATTGGGTGACAAAGGTTCCATTTTATAGGAAAATTAAAAGGTGGTTTTGAGGCACACAAATATCATTAGGACACTTGTACCACATGTTTCAGCAAATAGAAAATCAAATCTCCCATTTGAGAAATTTGTAAATTTGTATTATCATATCTTAACTATCTCCATTGAATTTTTGGAATCAATTGAAATAGTGGATCTATAGATATAAACATATTACGGAAATCAAATATTGAATTCTCACAAATTCGTTGTTCTGGACAAATCAAGGTTGGTGAAGCCCCTTGATCATAGAATTGGGATTTGGTTGCATCATAATATTTATATACCATTATATTTTGGACCACAACTCAAAATAAGTGCCCATTTGGATGCATAAGAGTTTCTAAATAGACATAGTATTGGATATGTCTTCATGGATCCATCCAATTTTAGCCCATTTTTCATTCAATTCATCATGGGTGCTCCAAATCAACTACTCCTACATTGAATTCATTAAAAGAAGTAACATTGACCATTTTAATAGTGATATACACAAAAAATATAATCCAAAATGAATTTAAATTTATTATCATTTTCATAATTTTAAATAAAAAACATGTTTAGCATTGTGGTGTAAGGGTAATAATGAAATAGTAAATCGTGGTACGATCACGCGGCTACAACCATGACCTTCTTCGTCGGTGGTGCATGATTGTGTGATTCCATCTCCTCCTCAGCTATCCACTTTCAGTTACCATCATCACCGCCTCTACTTGAGCTAGTTTTTTACTGGTCTTATCGGGGTCACTGGGTGAGATATATTGGCATGTTTTTCCATCTGATGGTGCAAACAGGATTTCTAGGATTCCCTATTCATCTCTAAACCACCTTTCCTCGTTTCATCAAACCTAAAAATATCTATTTCGAATAACACATAAAATTAATACCAAAATGTGATGGGTTCAGGCTTGTTTTTTGTCCCGCGCCCTCTGGGTTAGCATGATATCAATAGGGTAGTATACAGATTCAAAAAATATTGAATTTAGAAATGAAAATAAACCCTAACTCATGATCATTGTAGAAATTCTATGTTTGGGGAAGAGTTAGTGTTCATCGGTTCATGATTCAGCGGAACTCATCACTCCTCACTGGAACTGGTTCTGTCCTCCAAGTGGTAGGCATCATAGTACTTTTCCAAAGCTTCATCGCTTGGTGAAGCTTTCCCAGCAGTCTACCCCGATATCTATATAAATAGGACAGGGGGAGGGTGAGTAACGCCGTTGGGAATTTATGGCGTTTATTTAAAAATGAGACTTCCTAATTCCAACGGTTCTATTACCATGATTGTTGAGTCAATCCAACTAATGGCTTGACATATCGTTGGTCTTGCCTCCACCGCTTGTGAGTTGTAGGAAAAGAGAAAGTGAAATAAAATAACATTGTTTTTTTATTATTCTTTTAAAAGTCCAAAATTTATCATTTTCTCCCGACCTGCTGCTATTGAAGTGAACCCTTCCTTAAGAAAATCAAAACACTGAGGATTCGACAGTTCTCTCTGATTTTTAATCTGAGAACCATTTCAAATGTTACAAAATGATGCTCCCGCATTTACTGGACATACATTAAAAAAGTTATGAAATTCATTACTAGCACTCTGGGCCTTAGAATCACACACCACCAATTTTCTCACACTCTTAATAATTCTGTAAAATGTATAAAAATACATGGTAACTCTAGGTATTTACATTCTCCCCACCTTAGGGATTTTTATCCTCAAAATCCACAACATACACTAAGGATTAATATAGAGCTAATGAACACGAATCTGAGCCTCCCTCTCTGATGTGATCTCTTACAGGTTCATGTGTGGCTAGAGAATGCACACCAGAGGGATCAATCATTTATGAAGGATCTTCTCCTATCAATCCTCAATCTCTAATAGAACCTCTGTAAATGTCGCCCCATCGTCGTTGCCCAGCTCGCCCTAATCGATGAAGTGTGATGGATCTTTCACATACCTCTTCAGCTATGACACATGGAAAAATTCATGCACCCCATGCATCTATGGGGGAAGAGCATAGTGATATGCCACCTTTCCAAATCTGATGAGAACCAGAAAAGGTCCTTTGAACCTCAGAGATAACATGTCGCCCGACCAAATCTCTACAAACCACGTCGAAGTGGGACCCTTGGGATAACATCATCCCCTTCCATGAACTCCAGTGATCTTCGTATGCTATCATTATAATACTTTTTCTCCTCTGTGGAGTCTAAACCTGCTCTTGGATGACCTACACCGTCTTAGTGGTCGACCAAACTAAATTCGGACCCCTAAGTACCGACTCCCCTGGGACTGTCCTACATAGAGGTGACCTTCAAGGTCGATCATAAAGGGCCTCAAATAGAGCAATACATTGTTGTTGTGATAAATATTGTTGTATGTGAACTCCACCAAGGGAATGTGATCCTCCCATCTATGGAAAAATCTTGGGCGCAAGCACGAAGCATTTCCTCTTGTGTTTCTATGGTCTGCACTGTTTGACCATCCGTCTGAGGATGAAAGGCGGTTCTCAAAAGTATATGAGTCCGGAACAAATTCTATAATACCTTTAACAACCGGGATGTAAAACATGCATCATGGTCAGAGACTATCGTCGATGGAACCCCATGAAGTCATAAAATCTCTTATACGTAGAGGGGTCCCAAGAACTCTACTGATCCAAGATCTCAGATGGGTAGGAAGTGGTCCAACTTGGTGAGTTGGTCAACGATCAACGAGATGGACTCATGTCCCCTAGATGTACATGGATTCCCTATGACAAAGTCCATGGAGATACCATCCCACTTCCACTTCAGCACTTCTAGTGGCAGAATAAGTCTACTCTAACCTGATGCTGGTCCTTCACTCTCTGAAAAGATAGGCATCATGAAGAAAACTCTTACACTATATTCTTCATCCCTGGCCACCAATGCTAACGCTGGAGGTCTTGGTACATCATTACAACACCAGGATACACTACCAGAGGGTATGTGTTGAACTCCCTCAACACCTCCTCCTGTAGCACCAATGGTACCATGGTGCATCCTCTGAATAGGATGACATTCTCCCCACCTTCAGAAAATCCATCAGGTGCATGTCCTAAGGATATCTGAGAACATCGAGCCTCACGGTAAAAGTCCCCAAGTTGTGCCTCCCAAACTCATAGAAGAAGTTGGGAGTGATAGTCATAGACTACATGTAAGCTGCTCTATCTCTTATACAAAGGATATCTCCAATGCGGCTACCTGCTCTTTCGCCTCACTCAACAAATGTAGACCAGACCTCCTGTGGACTTCCTCTGCTACTATATTCCCCATCCTAGTAGTGTAGAATATCACAAATTCATTGACTTGGAGGAACTCTTCCCAATCTCGTTGTCTCAGTTTCAGGTACTTCTATGAGAATATATACCTAAGACTCTTCTGATCAGAGTAGACTGCAAAATGTTCACCCATAAAGTAATGTTGCCACATATTTAAGGCTAAGACCACTGTTTATAACTCCAGGTCATGGGTAGCATAATTATTCTCATGATATCATATCTTTGGTGAACTATAAGTGAACACTACTCACTCCTGCATTAGGACACATATATGTCTGTCCCCAGATGCATCATAGTAGACTATATACCCAACGCCCTCTTCTGGTAACCTCAAGATGGAGGCACTAGTCTGTCTCTGCCTCATCTCTTCAAAACTCTATTGGCATCTCTCCGTCCATACAAAGGGATATCCCTTCTTCATCAAAGCTGACATGGGTACCACAACCCTAGAAAATTCTGTTATGATTCTCTAGTAGTACCCAGCAAAACCTAGGAAACTCTACACCATAGCCAAACATCTTGGTGGCTCCCAATATAGCACGACCACTATCTTCACTGGATCCACTAAAACTCTAGCCTCCGAGATAACATTTCCTAGAATGTGGACCTCCTGTATCCAGAACTGGCACTTCAATGGAATAACATATTTTGGTGCTCTGGAAGTGTACCTACAACTATGTATAGATTATAAGCATTAGCATACTCTGATGTCGAGTATATAAAGATATTGTCAATGAATACCACCATTAAAAGACCAATGAATGGAAAAACGATCCTATTCATGATTCCTCTAAACACTACAGGGGTGTTGGTCATGCCGAATTTCATAATCAAGAACTCATAGTGGCTATACTGATATCTGAATCTCATATTCTTTACATCCTCATCTCATACATTGAGCTGATGATAGACTGATTTCAGATCTATCATTGCAAAACATCAACCTCCCTTCAGCATATTGAAGAGATAATAAATCCTCAAATGAGGATACTTGTTCTTCAATGTCATCGGGTTCTAGCACTGATAGTCCAAACAGAGTCTCAAACTCCCATTTTCCATTTGGAGAACAACATCGGGGCATCCCATAGAGAAACACTGGGCCTTTTGAACCCCTTCCTCTGTAATCCCTCTAGTTATCCTTGTAACTCACGAAACTCCACAAAAGCTATCGAATATGCTGGCATAGATATCAGTGCCATCCTGCGGAATAGGTCAATGTAAAAGTCTACTTCTCTTCATGGGGGTTGTCTTAGAACATCATCAGGAAAGAAATCAGCATATTGGTCCACCACTACATGATAGCATGGACTCTCAACATCTACTACTCCAAGGGTAAAGCTATTCATCTGATATGTGATCACCTTCACCCTCCTTCGGTTAAGTCCATCATGTGTTGCAGAGGTTCTATTCTCACTGTTGAAGGAAAACACGAATCCATTCTTGCAGACATCCTGCACGTTGCGCATAATACTGTCAATATGTGCATGGATTATAGATAATGAATCCATACCATATATGATGTCGTAAGGCACTGACGCCGCTATTATAATATCCCAGACAAAAGGTATCAATTCATAGAGTAAGCTCACACTGCTGACACATGTGTTTAATCATCAAATCTTCTCTTTTAGGAGTCTATAATCGCAAGGATTGAGCCAACATCTCTATCGGAATCTCCAAGCTACAAGCGATAGTCATGGAAATGAAAGAGTGAAAAACATTTGTGTCTACAAGTACTGCAACTAAGGTGGAGTAGACACAGATCATACCTTGAATCTTCTCTGGAGCATCATGGTTGTAGGCCACATAATCTTGAAGCTGAGAACATCCATGTCCAACTGCTCCCTATTGTCGGGGTGGACCACTAGGAGGTGGTGGCAATAGAACCTTGAATCGTCACCCACTGTCTACTCTAGATCCATGTCCTCTGCTACATCCACTACCCTAAAAAACACCTCACTCAAACCTCTACCTCTACCTTGGTAGTCCACATACCATCTGTTGGTAGTCCATACGACAGGTCAGGCAGTGACGAGTCATGGGACCATACCCTCCGCACGAGTAGCACTGCCTGCTAATCCACTATCATCCTCTTTCATGTGATCCCCCACCATCAAACATGTATCCTGAGGTCTTCCACCATATTTTCTAGATCGTTAGGCCCCCTGAATCCTCCATCAACTACCTGTTACAGATGACTCGGCTACCTGACGTCCGATGGTGGCTCTTGTTGTCAGTTCCTAATCAGCTTTGAATCTCTCCACCAATAGCGCTAGCTCTAGAACCTCGACCAACGTTGGAATGTTGAGAGATATAGAGATGGGTGACCCTCACCGAGTACAAAGCCACGGTCATGCTGCCCTATTTGTATGTGCAGTAGATCCTATATACACAATGAGTGTAGAGTCACTGGGATGAACTCTTCCCTGAAAAGGGCCTTGATGTCCACCCAGTTGAGGGTCGCTTCATTGTGTAACTGGAGTGTCAGACTCCACTTTCACCCAGATTCTCCCTATAAGAGACCAGAATCTAGGATCATGATCAAATTAGCTGGTGTCCCAACTAAGTGAGAAACTCTTACTACAAGCTCTAGTTATTCCTCTGCCGCCTGGGGATCCATCTCGCCTTGGAACATCAGAGGCCTCTTTCAATTATGGTATATTATATAAAATAAAAATTTAATCATTTGAATATTTTATATTATAATTATATAAATATATAAAATTAATCATCAAATAATTATAACATGATTCTATATGATTCAATTTAAATACCTAAGTAAAAAAATTTATTTTGGTTATGATAAAAAGGATTATGGGTTCTAAAATAATTTCAATATCATTAAATAAATAAATTTTTTGTTTTAATTAATATTGAATGATTTATAATATAAAAAATATTTTTTAATTTATTGAGTTTTGGTCGTTAAACAAACTGAAAAAATGTTCATCAAGTTTTCAATTTTCCCAATATTTATTCTTGTATATCACCTATGAAAAATTTGACAAAATTTATCATTAAAATTTACTATTTAATATTTAATGATTTGTGAATCATGTACATGAAATGTCTTATTGATAATTGTTCACTTACTTGTAAAATTTATATGGAACAAGTAACTGAATGTTAAATCACTCGATAATGAAATTAAAATATAATTTGTCAATTTCATTATGGTTTTGAGATAATTTGATAAGATAGTGTGGAATATTATATAGTAATCTTGATCACCGTCGAGAAAAATGGGAATAAATTGTAAGGAATTTTTCATCAAAATGTTTTCTCATTGAAACGAGACTTAAAATTTTCTCCTAACTTCATTTTTATAGTGTATATAGTTCCCAATAGAGTTATTAAATGATGAAAAAAAATTTATTGGTTATAATTTATTTATATGTTAATTCCATATATTTCAATAAGTTATTATGCTTCTTAATTTGTAAGGGTTTTTCTTAACCAAATTATCATTGATTGAATTATAGTTTTTTTCTAAAACACATATCAAATTAGAGTTTAATTATTATATATTATTATACTATATTTTTTGTCATATTTATCTCTTGGGATTTTCATTTTTAGGATATAATAACCTTTTTAAAAAATTTCATTGACGTTGAAAATATTTTTTATAATGTACAATGGAAAATTAACTCTCTTTCATTGAGATATTTGGTCTTATTTGTACATCTAACATCATTATATTATTTTTAATTTTTTTAATTTTGATATTATATTCTACATTATATTTATTAGCAAAATTATATTTTTTTGAAAAAACTCATAAATTATTTTTCGATCACCTAAAAGAAAAATGTTATAATTAATGGAACTCAACTTCATAATTGCATATTTTCATTGTATATAATGTTTTCATGTCATTCCATGAAATAAAATATGAATAATATATTATTTTTCTAAATATTAATTGTTCTCATTTTATGGAGTACTATCAAATAAAATTATTCCTATCACTGTTTTAAAAAATTTTATTTCAATATATTTTTTACAACACATTTATTTTGATAAATTTTAGGATTTTCAATTAATAATTTAACAATGTATAGACTTAATTGTAAATGCTTTCCAAATTTTGGAATCACCATTATTTAAAAATCTTTGGAATGTTACTAGTAACTTCATCATTTTGTAAATTAGTTGGATATGATCTCTTATAAAATTATACTTGCAAACACATCTTCTCACTACATTTTTCATTTATTTGAATATTCTTCTCTATATATTAATGGTTACTAAAATGGAAATAATTTTTCTACTATATTTTTTAATACCAATCATTTTTTAATATTTTTTATGATGATCTATATTATTTCTTATTTATAAATTTATTTTTCTAAAATTCATTAAAATTATTAATAATCTATGTTATGTTTCATCAATATATATTATTCTTGATCGATGATATTTTTTAAATATAGCCAACCATATTCTTTCTATCGGTGCCTTATTTAATGATTTTATCTTTTCAATAAATAATACACTGTTACACTTTTACTACATAAAATATTTCGGTGTAGGAAAATATATATTGTTATAATACCTTTCTTCTATGAATATGTTATTCTTGATACCTTTAATTTAAGTTTGTATACAAAGATTACATCCATCGACTGGTTAGGAAATATTTTTTACTAATTATATAACCATTTTTTATATACAATGAATAACGAATGATTTTTTATCTTGATTGAATCGTATAAAAATTGAATCTTACGTGATGTCATGAGGTGGCTATTTTTAAAATGTGTTTATCATGTTCTAATTATTGGTGGAATTACGAATTATATCCCTATATGAATTGATTTGAAAAATATATAAAAATAATTTCCTTTAATTTTTTAATAATGATCTCTTAAATTAATCCCATATTCATTACGTGGGTTCTTTATGATTTAATGAATTATTAATTTTATTATGGAACTCTTCTGTAAGGATTATGACTAGTAGGGACCTATATCACACTCTAATACATTTGTTAAAAGTATATATAACAATATAAACCTACTAATGGGTATGTCTTCATTTATTACAAGAATGGGAATTGATGGTGTAGCACGTGAATGTTATGTTCCCTATACTATTTTATGATACATATTTAAAAATTGTTTAATTGTTTTTTATTAATATAATGACTATGTTATTATCTCATGGATTGAGTTAATTGAATTACGTGGTAATGACATCAATTTTACTTGTATAAATTTTTAATATTTAATGGATTATTTTCATGCCCAATCACTAAGAAAGTGTGTGATTATGAGGCCCATTTTTCATAGAATAATTATTTGAAATATTTGAAATATTTTAAACATCACCGACACATTGTTTTCATGAATAAGTGAAATAACATCTAAAAGGTAGCCCAAATTTGAAATATGACGGGGCCAATGAGTTTATAATTTGGGTTTTACTCAAGGTGAAATAAATAATATTCTAGCACATGGTGTTTGTGAATAATTATTCATGGTGATTAAATGATTAATTTAATTAATTAAATTAATTTATATAATCCATTTTCCTAGTAATCTAATTAATTTTCTTTATAATAAAACATATGGAGAATTTTATTATTTAACTGTATAACATAGAAAATTATTTTGGAGCCATTGGAATGCGTTAAAGGAGATTCCATTAGTGGATGCTGACCAGATCAAAGATCGACGATCGGTGTGAGTCGAGATCATCGGATCCCACCAATGATCATGGAAAAACTATATAATTCACCATAAATCAGTTTGAATCAATATGGGATGTTATTTCTCTATATTATTTAAATTTTTATTATTTATTTGAAGAAAATGAATTAATAAAATAATATATTCATATACAGATCTTGAATATTGGGAGAGTGGATAGTTTTAGTTATTTGATTTTCCCTTCATTGATCATAGTAATAGAAATAATATGAGGTTTAAACGAACAATAACTGAGTTATTTACCTCATGATTAATCTATATGATCGTTCCACCTAATTCTGTATTCATTAGTGGAATTATTCCTTTGGTTTTTAGTTCGATGTTTAGTGAGTAATAGATCATTTTGTACCCATTTCATTGAATAATTATCTGATATTATAGATTTAGTATCAACATTATGTAAAAGAGGTGTTATGATGGATGCAAAAGTATAGTAAATAGTATAGATACCTCATCTTTTTTCTTCAGTGCGTAATGATGAATGACGATTGACGGATTTTTCAGAATGGATCAGTAGAGGAATTTTTATTATTCTAGGATAAAAATTTCTGATTGATGATGATCCATTGTTCTGACATGAGGTGTAGCTAGAACATAGGATATAGTCAATATATGAGATTTGAAATTCAAGATATGGTGTTTTTGAATTTTTCTACAAAAAAAATGTTTATTGTAGAGATACATGTCATATGGGACACTTATAGTTGAAGATAGGGTTTGTGGGGAAATATAAGTATAAGGTAGTCTGTAAACATGTCACCAGAATTGTGACTCATTTCAAATAGATTTTCTTTTACCTCATAGGATATATGGACTTTTCCTATATTAAATGTGCTTGGGAGTGCCACATAATCTTACACAAACATTTCCACCCTATACCTAAATGGACTTAGCCATGTAGTAGTACACATGTAGATGTTAATGGGTAGAAAAATATCATTCACTCTGTAAATTTTTTATTATTTTCATTTTACTCTATATCATCGACTTGTATTTTTAGGGTTCTTCCACCATATCCATTCCATGAGGATAGAATGTAATCACCTCGAATATATATAACAGTGATCCCTTCAGCAAGTCTTATTGGATAGAGTTGTCGGAATCCTTCCATGATATCTTCTGTGAGATCCTATGTCATCTTTTTACCATGGAGTACTTCTTGATATTTTCATGACCATCCTTATATCGGCGCCTATACGTTACGTAGTGGATTATAATAGATTGAGAATTTTTGTGTCCCATATGGCCCAGAATGTGATAATTATATGTGTATATTATATTTTGAGACATCCATAGTCTATTTATAAGGGTGAAACCCAAATAGAATTACCTCTCATACATAGGAAATCATGGCTAATTGACTTATGTCATGTGTTGTCCGAAATGATTGATTTTTGGATCTTTCATGATAGAATCTTAAGATGTTATCAATGTTGAGACTTTAACATTAGAATGTATTTCTTTATTTATATATAGTTATTACTATTACATCTTCTATAGAAATATACCTATACATAGCCAACTATTATTCAATTTTTGAATGATTTTTAGTTTCAGGGTGTGCTTCTATGTTTTTTATAATCACTCAGCACAATAATCTCTCACATCTTTAGTCCCTTGTGGATATTATCGACCATTTGATAATTTCATAGTCGGATTATGACTAGATGGTTCTTTTTGAGACATAACAGACCGAGGTGTATTCCTACGATATCATAGCACCAGTACCCATATTTACATTCAGGTTTGACATGATTTCATACTCTTTTTTGTGATTGTATTTTTCCTTGATTACTTTCAATAAATTCTATAATACTCATTTTTTGTTATTTTAGGTGTATGTATGCATTTTTTCCAGTTGACTTTTTAATTCAGCATTGTATGGGATAAGAGTTGTGTATGATTGTAATGATACTTAAGGGAAAGGCATCCCATTTTAGAGACATACCTACTCAATAATATTATATATCTCCTAGTGTATTGGAGGAGGGCTTGGGGAGTCAGGTCCAATGCCCCATTAGGATGGGTCATGGTAGAGTGTAATTAGAGGAGTCAGTTCTACCATATGATAGAATTTTGTGATATTGCTTTGGGAAAGAAATTATTTGTGTCAAGATCAGCATTTATGCCAAAGAATCTATTTTTTGTGTGGCAGCCAACATATCCTTACCCTAGGGATCATATCACATGCATTTCTACATTGTACATGAGAAAAGTTGTTTCATGGAAAAAATGGTACATCATCATATAGTAATGATTTGTGGTTTTTCTATTCTTCTTTAGTTGGATCTTCATATATACAAACTGACAATGGTACATCTTAACAATTTTAGCACTCCTTCTAATGTGTTATAATAATCATTTCACCCATGATCGAAAAGATTATCCTCTCAATGATGTGGGATTGATTCATGGACTAGTTCCATAGGTGTTAACTATTGTTCTTGCACCATTAATAAATCCACATGAATATCATAAAATTTTGCCTATTGTAATAGTAGTTGGGTTGAGAAAGTTGGTCCCTCTACTTGAGTTTTATTTATAGAGAACCCTCCAGTTCTGATGCAAGTTTTACCCATTGGTTACTAAATACTAAATTATGGTAGTAGAATTCATTTTTCATCTATCAAATACATGATAATATTAGATGTTGTTCCAAGAGACAAGAATTATCCATGGTTCAGTTTGATGATACTGGCTGTCAGTGACCCAATATAATGAGGAGGAAAGTATATCATGGTTAGAGTATGAGATCTATTTAAATATGAGTTTTATATAGGAATAATGAGGGATATATTTATCCAAGAGTTTCTTTGTATGATGTAGGTAATTAAAAAAATATATGTTTATCCTAGAGGTTTAGTAACCTCTCATGGTACTATATTAATGTGGATTTTGATTAGTTATTCATTGATCTGTCCATCGAGTCTGGAGTTCGTAGAGAAATTTGATCCAGTGTAATACCTCAATGAAGTCATACATATGTTTGGTTGATAGATAAATATTTGGTAGATGAGACATCCAATTATGAGAAAAAACAGATAGTGGTTCACATAAGTGGGCTCATAAAAGTAGACGACTTATTATCCTCAATCCAATGTTAGTTATATTGACAAAGGCATGATATTTATTTTAGTAGGAGGTCACTTGGTAGAGGTTATACATTTCAGAACAACCATTTGGGGTCTTCTCATACCATAGAGAGGCGTTTCTAGTCATATTAATTTAAGGGACATATTTCATGAGATTTTATGGCCACCTATATGGCTAACAGAGAGACCGGGTATAAACCACTTAAATAGTGGTAGATGAATGATGATACTTTTTGGCATGGTGGAAGACCTAACAGAGGATATTGGAGTTCAATTGGAGGTGGTAGACACCTTTTCCAATTACCACAACCACCCTCAAGATGTCCATTCTAGGTCTAAGGAACTAGAGATAAGGGATGTGAACCTATAGTATGTTAAGGATTGTGACCCAAAGGTTACATGGATGTTTTTTATATATGACTTGTTCCTTTTTACATTAGATTCATTTTCTATTCATTCCTTTATTGAAAAATATTTGGATTGAGATTTAGATATTATGGTTGAGACCATGGCTAGACCCTTGAGCATGGACACTCCTACTAGATATGACTCTACGATCACACAATTGTGAAGAAAATTAGACCTCACTCTTAGAGGTGAATGAATATATTGGTATCTCATTGTATCAGGGATGAGCCCTTGGGAAATAATCTTATTTATGGAATTTTAACATTAGTTCTTTTCCCAATCGACTATTTAAATATAAGGATGTAGTGTGTCGATAGTGATGGGACCCAGTTTTTCTTTATGGGTGAAAAGGAAACCCCTGAATCACGTGATAGATTCATGAAAAAGATGGTGTATTCAATTAAAAATTAGTTGGATAGAATAGATCTTGGTTCATTGGACATTTAGATATTATTGTTTCCTACATCTACTTCAGTGTACGAAGAAGAAGTCCCTAAGGAGGTTCATGGTTTCTTATCCACTAAGTGATAGTCTTCTACATTGATAAACACCCTGGGAAGAAACTGATATCAGCCCAGTATATCGGATGGCTCTTGTAGTGTTTCTAGAGATGATTGTATAGTTGGAGGACTTATATATGAATGGATTTGTATGACCCATTGATTCAATATATGCATTCAATGTTTTATTTTCAATAAATTAATATATGATATTATAGTTATGTGTGGACTATCGATGCCTGAACTAGATGACTATTAATAATAAGTATAAACTACCGAGGATCAATGTCATCTTTTATCATTTTAGATGGGGATGATCATTCTCAAATACTGACCTTAGTTCATGCTATCACCAGTTGCGAGGTAGGTATGATGATGTGTCAGAGGATAAAATAAAATATCAATACAATCACTGTGATTTCATTGTGATTCAATTAATGTGATAAACTAACCATCATTGTAAATAGCACAAATAATCCATATCCTTCATCCAATTTTAGATGAGTTTATTTTAGTTTTATCAATTACATCCTTATATAAATGGAATTCATGGAGGAATAAGTGTGTAAATTAAAGATGGGTATTTACATACTCTAAGTGCACTATAATTATTATAGGCTCTCGAATTGTAAGTTTGGGATTTAAGTTTTCCACATTATGGGGCACATTATCTAAATTTATGGAGTCATAGTGTACATGACCTAGGTCGAGTAAGTGTTTCCATGTAGGGCGACCCATGACCATAATGGAGGATTATAGATTTATTGGGTTGGAAACTTATTACCATAGATACATACCTAATTTCACTAGGATATCATCACACATTACTGAATTAACCCATAAAGTGAAAAATTTCCAATCGACTAAGAGATCACATCATGATTCTAAGAAGTTGAGATGTAGATTGAGAAGTTCTCCAATCTTGATATTTCCATAGGTGGGTGTGAAGAATGTTGTGTTCTATAATGCATCAATGAATAGAGTTGGTTCTGTTCTATTATAGAGGAAGCTTGTGATTTCCAATGCTTCATGTTTGTTGAGACAACATGAGTATATACATGAGACCCACAATAATGAGTTTTCAACGGTAGCCATTAGGGAAAGTATGTGGATACCCCACTAGATGGGAGAGTAGTTTATCATCTATTTTTTCCATAAGAGTGTCAAGTATATATTATCTTATAAGGATCGTATATTGAAAGATAGACGATGGATAGAGACCCTCCATTATTATGACTTATAGATTTTTTATACTCATTTGAAGGGAAGAATTATAGTAGATTATCATAGTGGGAGATTGTGTTCGTAGTACCTGAGTTCTACGTCAGAGTTTATGGACTCGTCGCAGATATCCTTTTTAGATTGTGATGGATCAAATTAAGTCCAATCGATGGTTCTTACCCCTCATATTTAATAGCATTTCCGAGAGGCATATCATTGGGATACCTATTCTATGACCCCACATACACATATATCCATTGAACATACTCATGATGGATTATATAAAGGTGTGGAACACATCAATCTTTTTAGATGATGCATGATGGTAGCTGTGATGTTACCAGAGGGGGTTTTGAGAGAGTTTCATATGTCACCTTTTTTGTCACATCTTTTTCTGGAAATGATGTAACAGGACCTCTGATGTCAGTTTCGGGGTCCATGTATGATGAAATGTGTTAGAGTGTTTTCCTCTAGATGACTTAATTATTATAAAGTGAAGGATGAGACCAAGTGATAGTGGTTTTATCTAAAACCCTTGATGATCCATAGTGGATGTGGGATGTGATATCCATATTATTCATGATGGGGTTATCTCATACTTCTAGGGGACATGATTCCATCAGGGTGATCATAGACCGACTCAACATGTATTCCATATTCTTGAAAATTTGATAACATTTTGTAATATGGATCTTTGGACACCTATATATTCATGAAATTATTTAACTCCTTGTAGATACACTAGAAATCATCTTCAACAATTATTCAATCAACACATCTTGGTCATATAATAGATTAAATGACAATTCCTTGAAATATTTCTTCTTGAGGGTAGTGTTTAAAAACTATAACGATGATCAGACTAATCACACCATTAAAATTCTAGAAGACATGTTGTGAGATATCATGTTGGAGTTTGTCAATAGATGAGAGGATCCTATACCATTGGTAGAGTTTATAAAAAACATTTACCATTCCATCATTGCTATGGAACCATTTGAGGAATTGTATGGGTGGACCTTTAGGTCACCACTATAATGGACTAGCCAATAAGAGTCAAAACTTCACGACCCATAGATTGTTCCAGCCCCTATCAAGATAGACCAGGTCAACATAGAGAAATTGGGAACGAAAAAAATCCATAAGAATTCTAATACATATTGACTAATAAGGCCCATTCAATTTAAGGATGGTGAATATATGTTCTTATGGGTTTCACCTAAATGTTGATTACTGGGATTTGAATGAGGATGAAAACAATCGTTAAGATTCAGAGTAACTTTCCAGATACTATAAATTGTTTGTGAGGGAGTATACCTCCTAAATCTACCACCGTTGTTAGACCGTGTACATGATGTCTTCCATGTGTTATTTCAGGGGAGGTATGTGTATGACAATGAGACATTTTTGACATGGGTGAGATTGAAATCAAGGATGAAGCTACTATTACGAAGTACTGGAATGTGAATGAGGATTTCTAGAAGAGGATCCATCATGATAAAGATATTATATTAGTGTGTTTCCAATGTCATCACAAAAATATAAAGATATCACATTAGAGTGGGATGACCAAATTAATGCTCAATACCCACATCTCTTGTATAACCTTTATTTTATCTTTTTTAGATGTAAATCTCAAAGGTGGGGCGAATGTAATTACATGAATTTCCCATGTATTGTTTTTTACAATGAATGGATTGTTTTTTCTAAAAGCATCACATATGGCGTGCGATTCCTTGTCCCTATGTGCTCAAAATAAATATTCAATATATTATAAAAATATTAAATTTAACGCATAAGATTTTTTTTACAAATAGTGAAATATCATCTAAAATGAAGGCCCATATCAAAAATCAGATGTCACCATTTAGTTTTGAAGATGTGTTTTATCCAAGGCGTTGCATAATGATTATCGATATGGGGTGTCTGTTAAAAAAATAATAATGGTAAAATAATCCACAAAAATAATTTATTAAATATATTATTAAATCAACTGACACAATGAAATAATTCCTTTTTTGTAATGAGGATTATATATAATTTATAGTGTTATCCACCTAACCCTGAAACATATTAGAGATCCATCGTAGTGTATTAATAGAGATTCCTCTAGAATATCAAAACACGGTCGAAGATTGATGACCAGTGTAAGATGGAATCACAAGATCTTTCCAATAATCCTTGAGAAGCTTCATTCTTTATTAGCACGTACTCTGAATCAATGTACAAAATTTTTATGGTAGAATTATTTAAAAATGTATGAGTCTTATAAAAATGGGTATCAATTAATAGAAATAATTATCTATGGGTTTTTATTATTACATGATGGTTTTGATTTATCTGGGTATTGGGGGAATTTATTTGTGTCTATTTGGTTATCTTTTTATTTGTCATTCTAATTTCTGTGAATTGAAGATTACACAAAAATAGACTGTATATTATTCTTCATCATTGTTCTTATGAATTTTCTCCCCTAATTCTTCATTCATCCTGACTATTGTTCATTTGGCCCATGTTCTTACATATAATTATGAATCAAAAATTATGTACTAGTTTTGTATCATAATAACTAAATATTTTCGATATGGGAACGAACTTATGTGAAAATGTTGTGATTATTGTCGTATAATTTCAAAAAATATTGTTGATTATTGATAATTTTTTACTTCAATTCATGAATAAAAATGATGTTTGATGGTTTTTTATGAATGGGTTCATGTCCATAATTCCATGATTCTATGGTGGGAAGGCTTGACTAATAATTCTACTTGGTTGTGGAATGGAATGTAGCCAGAATGGTGGCCATAGGAATGGATGGATAGGTTTAATTTAATATCATGAGTTTTATACCTTTCCAATGAATAAGGAGTGTACTCTGGTCCCATAGTCCATGTGCTTTTCTTCCATCAGTGTCTAGGGTTTTGGGAGGAAGCAATTGATCACACTATGATTGTTTCCCTCTAGAATTGTGGATGACAACATTGATTTAAGATTCAAACATTCTAAGCGGTTTATAACGGGTTTGTTTGTATAACTGAAAACATCCAATGATTCCATATCCATTTGAACCTACCTTCCAAAGGTAGGAACTCATGAGTTGTAGACTAATGAGGCATATGATTTTCATTGGTTGAGAGGATGGGAGGTCAGACTCATCACACCTTTTTAAGGAGAATTATTGTCTACTCCAGGACTCTCTTTATAGATTTCTATTATGTTCATGAATCCTTATTACATTACCAAGCATAAAATGATATTTCCTTTAGATCTGACAATCGATTATTGATATATAGGAAATTTAGACAATCTTGTATATGTATTCAAGGTTCTTCATCGATATAGAATCGTCTGTATTTGTTTAGAGATTCATATTCAATGGTATCTTTTAATACATAAAAGTATCTTGGTCTTTATGATGACCATACTGGTTTTAAATCCACTCTGTGGGGCACTTGATGTTTATTGTCATTCAAAAGGACAAGAATTATTTCAGAGTTGGGATCGTACCTTCAGATGGGCTACCAACGTATCCTCTGTTTAGGAGAAGGAATCAGAACCCACGTAGTTTGAGTAATGGAATACGATGTTTATGATTGATGGCTCAAATAATGATGTCATAATTACTTTTGCACTCTAAGCTCACATGAGTCATGATCGGTGTGAGAAATAAGTGGTATTGGTAAAACCAGGAAATTGTGCCACAAAAGTTGCAATCATATGAAATGATGTGGGGCATATGTATGTCTGACTACCAAAATAGATAAATATTAGGATTTACTTTAGGGAAGAAATCCAAGAACATGGTCCATAAAGGTATATGTACTTTATGGAGATTTGGATACTCTAATTTGGGGCTTACTCTTGAATGGGAGGCCCAAATTAGGAGGGGACTTATGATTGGGTTTTACTCCTAAGAAGGGGACCCAGATCAAAAAGTATATTAGGACTGTTTAAGAGAAATTAAGACTGAGGATTACTCCTGAGAAGGAGGACCATGTTAAGGCATTCTCTCATCTTTAAGGATGAGGTTGAATGAATTAAATCTCAATCTCTATTGACATAAAGATTATGTGAATCACTAAGTTTTTAATATATTCTTCACAAAATTCCTTTCAGATAACGAAGTCAATCAAGAAAACATGCCAAAAATGGATTTGAAGAATGTCTGGAAGACTGAATCTTAAATAGGAGAGGTGTAATGTTATAAGAGGGGTTAAATGGGAAAAAATGGCAGCGAAAAAGACAGGGGCATGCAAGTCATGGTAGGCGCGTAGGTACTGCGTGGGCGCGCAAGTCCTGGTTGCACAGGTATACCTACACAACACATGGGTACTTGCGTGATTGTTAACCAGTAGGGTTATACTTGGGATATCCTTGACCAAAGACTTTATAATTATCCTAAGGTAATTCTTGAATAGAGGAACACATGTTTTTGTGAAGAAGTAGGGCTGCACACAAGTATGTTCATTTCTATTAAGGGTAAAAATCTTTAGGCGCGCAAGTGATAGTGAATTCTAACACTTACACCTTACTACTCTTGTTTAGACCTTCCATTCTAGGTAAGGAATTACCTTAGAAGTGATCGGAAGACCTGAAGAAGAGACTTGGGCATTCAGAACTCTATATCAGAATTCAGGAAAAATTCCTTTCAAAATGGGGGTCCCACATGGTCTATTTATAGGCTGGAGAAGACCACGAGTGATTATCACTTAGGGCGTGCAAGTCACTTGCGTGACAATTAGGTGGCGCACAAGTATACCTTCATGACAGTAAGGGAACATGCGCGGCCCCTGTGCAATGTTATTTTTATTCATTCCTTTGTCAACTTTTGAGATTTTTCCAAACGATGAATCACTTTGAGTTAAGATATTCCCCTTTTCCAATATTTAGAATCTGTAATGAAAGGAGCATCAACAATGTTTTATAAAGAAACATGACATCTAACTCGTACCCTATTTCTCCACATGTACCTCAGAGGGTACACAGAAATAGGTTAGAGAACATGGGCTTGATCATTTATTGTACTCCCACTTAGACATAGTAATCCTTGTTGTACATGAGCTAAGACATGTCTGGGTACAAAGGATGTTTAATGCCATGTTCTATTACATGGACACATACATAGAAAAAAGTAATTTACATGGGTATGATAGAGGATGACGACATAGGGTGTCCACCTTTAACACAGGTTCATTAGACCTTAATGGTTTTCATGGAGCCCTTATCCTCTATTTGTTGGAAATTTTTTATTAGGTTTTATAATGATATCCATTCCACAAGGTTATGTAATGAAATTCCTCATATACTTGGGACATCGATACCATATGTATAAATTCTTTTACAATGTATTCCAAATCCTTCCATGAGGCCCGATGTTATATCTAAAATCGTTTTATTTCTCTAGGTGGAGTAAATGTTATCATAATGACCAACACTATGTGGGAACCAATCCACTATTTAGAGGATTATTCTATATTGAGTTTTTTGGTATCCAACATGGAACTTGGGGGGATAATCATCTGTGTATCTTATCACATGAGTCTTCCAGCGTGTATTTTTTAATGGTGTGACTAGACAATAATTACATCTCACAAAAACATCATTAGTGATATAATAATCAGGGAGTGTGTTCTCCAATATGAGTACCCCTTTCAAGATGGATTTTTATTTGTAACTTTACCATTATACTATGTGTATTCATTTTTCATATCAGGGTATTATTTTAAATTGTATTATATACATATACATATGTAGAAATAAATATTGTTCCATTTTTTTATTGTTGGTTTGAAGGGGTCCTACTAGATATTTTTATTCTCTCTGCTAAAATGGATTTTCCGTAATGAAGAATTTCTTATGGATATTATCCAACTATTAATTTATTTATAGATGTAATAGGACTTGAATGTGACTAGTGTAAAAAACAGTCCAAGGTGTGATCCAACGGTTTCATGATAGATTTACGCATCATTAAAATAAGGATGGACTTTATTTCAGATTTAATTTGGTGGGATTTTATTTGTCCATGATTAATTCACATTACATATAAAATACTATGGTAGTGGGAATTTAGATTTACACATGCATAGTTGTTTAGTTGTTTTTAAATTTCATCATTCTATTGTCTTGGAAATGTGTGTAAGTATATAGGTATTTTGGATAAGACCTCCTAGGTTATTGATATAGCTACTTTATTCTAGTCACTATCCTCTACCTATTGGAGGTTATCTTAGGGATTAATAATATGAGCCCTATTGGGATAGATTATGATAGTATCATCTAATATTTGTTTTATTTTTTTATTAATTACATCTAGAATTAATAACTATTTTATATATGGGATTATTCACCTATGTACATTAATTATGAAAATAATATTAATATATTATCATTTAGGATCATTTATTTTTTTTAATTTATATACCATTAATATGTAGCTAATCATTCCACAGTCATGTATTTCCATATCTGAAATTTAAGAAGGAAATCAATATGTAATAATATTCTTCATGGGTATATAATAAGAGTAATTTTTGGGGGAATTTTAAGAAAAAGTATGTATTAAGATGTTTTTTATATAGTTATGAAGAAAACCATTAGTTAAAAAATATATGAGGTTGTTTATATGATAATTTTTCATAGTTATTTAAAATATTAACCCCAAAATGTCTTACAATGTTGTCCTACGGGAAAAATTTCTTTATTATATATAATTAATATAATATTAAGCCTATGATATATTAAAAATATTTATGTAAAATCACATATATATTAAATCGTCACTATTCTAGTGGATTCAATTTAAATCTATATATAATTTTCTAATTCAGGATTAGGAAATAGTCATTAAATTTTTCACATCCACCTCCTCTAGGATCATAAAAGACCGAAATATTCTATGATATAAATATAGTGGGTACAATTCAATACCATCATCCATTAATATGGAAATTTATATTTTAAATACACTTGGGATCATGAAATCAATAGTTATTTATATATATGACGTGGAAGTAACTAGACAATCCCAATATATAGGGATTGGGGAATATATATTGTTACGAACTACCCCACCAAGGGAGGAAATATTTTCTATGCTAGAAGAAGATATATGATAAGTATCTCAATTGTTCATGAAACATGTGACATCTCATACTAATTAGTGATAAGTATGTAAATAGTTATTGGAAGCTCATTGTGGGTTAGTTTCCAAAATCAACATCCTAGGGAACATGCTAGAGGAAATGTCAACCCAAATAGAATTATATGCCCAAATGATCATGCAATAAGGTATTGGGACCTAGGGGTCCCAAATTATCCCCCAACAAAACTATTATATATATTTTAAATCAATATAATTCAGTGATGGTTTATGAAATGATGATGCACACATGTTATGCGTTGGTTTGTGATGTCAATTATAGTTTAAAAATTGGAATTATCAATCCCTAGGAACTAAATGATGATGTTTTTTCAAAATAATTTCTATAATGAGTTACTTTTTTAGGGTGTACATACCTGAAATTAGGGATTTCTATATATACTGGATCCACCAAACATTCAACATGCAACATTATGATGGGAATCATTAAGATATAGGGTAAATGAGACGTGTTATCATTGGATCCTCTATAAGGAAATGATTCACCTTGCAATAATTTGATGTTAGAATGAAACAATGTTCACATGAAATAATTTAAATCAATCATTATCAATATGATTCTGGGAAATAGTCATGCTAAATATAATCATGTTGCGCGAGATGATGACTATCTATTAATGGCAGTTTCACAACTAGAAAATACTCCACTATAACATTTGTAAGGTCATGTAATACAGTTTGTTGTTGTCTCAGACTACTATTCTATATTACCCACGAAATCCCAAAATATCATGATTTATATCCATTGGTACCTCAAGGAAAATTACATCATATAAAATTTCCAAAAAATATACAAACTATGATCCCATCGTAGTCATATGCTACTAGGTTGTATATGGTCTCTCCCACTATTAGTAATCAATATAATCTTTAGTCATCAATGCCAATATGGTTGTTTAATTATATTGAATCCCTTTTCTCTATGATGGAGGCTATATAAGTAAATAATTAGATTATAATACCATAGAAAATAACCATCCCTGAATGGGTGGATATGGAACCCCCTTCACCCAACTATAGATGTTCGAAATTCAACACCATAAATGGTTATGGTGAACCAAAAGAAGTAAATGATTCATTTTGGTTAATTTTTATGGCCCCTGATGGGACCACATGAGCAATAACAACTTGAAAGACATAGTTGTTTTATACAAATATAATAAGGGATCTTTTTTCGCATAATAATCTCCCCACGAAGACAATTGGGAATTGAGAGGATTTGTAAGATGAATTTAATAATCAATTCACCTCTATGATTAAAGAGAAAAAAATTAAAGACTTCTCAAATAATAAATTACATTGAAATTATTATGGATAAAATGGAATCACCAATTCCCTTGATATTTTAATTTTGTAGTATACATATTAGTGTTATGTGTAAAAAATGTTCATGAAGAGCGACAAACCTCTATTATCTCATTGAAATATCCTAGTGGGTTCTAAAAATTGGACACTACTACCCAATATGTGTATAATACTCATTGTCATTTTTGTTCCATTCATGCTCCATGTTATCCAATAATGAAATAAAAATAGTTAGTGTACAATAAATGGCTCTCACACTTAGTAATTCACCAGTATTAGTTCACACACTATAGATAGATCTATATCGCAAAAATGATCTCCCAATATAAACACAAAAATTATAACGTCCTCAACATGAATGGATAAGTGAGAATGTTCATACAATAATTAATGTTATTAAAAAAAGGGATATTCTTTTAGAATACATTGTGTTCTAGTAAATTATAATAAAAACCTTAAATATCACATTTAAAACTACTAGAAAAAATAATTTTTGGAAGGAGATCATTGATAATATATCCTAAAATTATATTCCATAACATTTGATGTTGGGACACAATATCCTATACTGATTTGAATTTAAGGAAATACTCTAGATTATTATTGAGTCTAGAAATTTGAAATTGGGAAAGAATCAAAAAAAATTTACTCATGTCTCTATCATTCCATCATAATAATATAGAACTTATCAATGTTTCTTATCTAAATTCACATTGTAGTGAAATTATTAGATGATTGAGAAAATAGAAAATCCAATACTTGTATACTCAGGGTGAAACAAAATATGGTAAATCTGAACTGAATTCCCACAATATTTGGGCTACCAATTTTGGAATATCTACCTTCCAAAAATAATCATAACCAACAAATGATAATAAAAAATAATAAAATAGAAATATAACCTTACGTTGACCCAAAGTTAGTTCCAACAATTTAATAATTCATTTCCAAAACATGGGGATAATGATTACCACACCTCAAAATAGAGTTCTCATCGTATGAAGGGTTATTATATGACATGTTAAATTTCATTTTATGACTTATATCTTTTCTAATTATGAACATAAATTTTAATATGATCCTTATTACCCCCACATAATTATACTGAATTGTAAATCAGAAATGTTCATTTAGTCCAATGTGAAAATCTATGAAGAGGATATGGTTGACGAAATCATGTTGCTCAATCCATATAGAGGCCATATACATAAATAATCCAAGCTTGAAGACACTACTACTAGCATAATAAAAGAATGAATATGATCCTATATCATTTATAACTTTGGGACATTCAATTTTAAAAAATGATTGATTATAAGACCCCCTCAAAATTGTATGAATCATTGATATATAGAAATTTGTAGTCAAGATTTCCAACAAATATAAAAATATCTTGTATATTTTATAGATGTCATCATATTAAATTTCGTCAACCTCGAATAATCTACATAAAGTGATGGACCTTATTAGTAAATGATGGACCATGGCTCTAAATATTGGTATCCAAAAATCATTGGTTGTAGTGCTACCTAGTATTTCAATACATAATAAACATAAACTCATGAAGAACTATTGACAGGAACATATTATTTCTATTTCTACACCATAGAAATTTGAAACTAATATTTTCACAACATAGTTGTATTAGAAAGATTTCGATCTTGTTTAATTTCATATGTTCAAATAATTCAAAAAAATATTCAAGAAGATAATATACATGATAATGGTAAATAATTTTACATGTATGAGAAGTTTAATGGTATCTATTTTCAACGAGATAATGTGAAAAAAACTATGAAATTAACCTTATCTAAGCTTAAAGAATAAAATTATTTGGATTCATTGTGATGTATTTTTACCCTTAAATTTGGAACATCTAAATGTATGTTAAGAGTAATGATAATACTCTTCTGAATATTATGTTCAAAAGATTAAATGTTGACCATATCTTAATCCACAACATCATAGTCATTAATTAGGATAAAAAATTTAGTGTTTTTATTAGAGGACTATTTCTTCACAAACATATTTCCTTTAACTATTTATATCATAAACACATGAAATATGTGGTGAATTGGAAGGTAAAATTACTATACAATAGATGTCTACCCATTTTATTTTTTCATTGCTCAACACTTGGAATCATTCTACAATAATAGAGAGGAGAAGCAGATGGAAATTAATGAATCTAAGTAGCATGTTTCCCTGAATGGATTTACATCCACTCATATTTCATTAATAGTGATTGTAAATTCATTCATATCCCATTAACCTAATTGAGTCATTGATTCCATATTAGGGATGTTAATAAAGAATCCATGGAACACATTATGAGGGTTAAAAATCCATGGTTTTCATGATAAAACTAGAGTCAAAAATAAAATAATCTATACCCCTAGAGTAAGAATATTTTTACAAGATTGATGATCACTAACCATTTATGGGATAAAAAATGTTAAGAGAAATTAATATCCCCTAGGTGGAATATTTTTTGATGAATACCCCCAATGATGTGTCTAAAATCTCTATAGTTCATATCCAAGTAACTTAGTTGAAAATATAATGTAGCAGATATAAAAATTAAAATAGGGCTTTAAAAATAAATGATTGAAATGGATCCCCCATATTTATTTTAGAGACTAGTTATTCTTCTTCCCCTTAAAATTGAGAAGTCCCATGTTACATAGGTTCTAATTACATTTTAAAGATATCTGTATATTTTCCTATATTTAAATGCAAACAACTATTATTCTATATTTTTTTTATACTCAAAAAATATAAACCTAATTTTTAAAAAAATTATTGAGGTAATACTCATATATTACATTCAATTAATGGTATCGGATAATGAGAATCACAGGAGGATGATCTTATGGTTTTTTTTTATTAAATTAGAGAAATGTGTCTCAACCACATTAGATATAGTCAAAAAATTAAACCACCACATAAATGAATATCAATGACATAAATATGTTTATATTATTGTGAATCATGATAATAAAGGGAAATATATATCCTTACTAGTACAAAATCAAGATATTTTCCCGTTTATTTATTCTAAGATACAAGGGTAAGATCTTGAGGTGTCTACTTAACATCTAGGATTTCTGTTGGTTCATACTATTTATACACAAGAATAATGAAAAATTCACTATCAATTCAATACTATTATGTAGGATATGGATGACACTATCATTATTTATAATATCATTCAATAAGTAAAATACCAATAAAATTGGTAATACATTACATATTAAGGGAAAAGTGGGAAAATTTAAATATATATGAATTTTAGAGATTTCAACAAGTATATCATGATAGATTACTCCTTATCCCAAATATAAAATTGTTTATAAAATTGATTTTGATTTTCAGGACCTATGATTCAATGATAAATATTATATCTATAACTATATTTAAATCATCATTTATGATAAAGAGGATGAGACATTTAGAGATCCCCAATTAGTTTATGATACTTTATATTTCTATTTGGATTGAATAATGATGGTGCCACTGACCAATGATTCAGGAACCATGTATTTACTCCCATCTTAAAGAAGAACATAAAATGTTATTTTGTTGATTTGATGGTAAAATATCACATCGAATAGGGTATGTATATCCCAAGAACCAAATTTTTTAAAGCATAAAATAATGTTTAGTGGTAATATTGAAATAATATGATATACACTTAACATATTAAAAAATAGAATTAAAAGTATTCTGAATATTTTAATAAGTCGCATCTGATAGCTTTGACCACACTAGTATATATTGATCTCTCGGGTACAATATATTTTCCAAACCAATCACCACAATATATGAGGAATATATTTTTATAAAGACTCAAAGAGCCATGGGAAAAAGTAGTCATGATAGGAATAGAAACAACATAATTTTGGGTACTATTTCTATCTCCCCAATCAATGAATTATTTCATCATTTATTAAATCTTTTTAAAGGATTTATTAGTATTGAAGAAAAAAATAAACCCTCATTTTCAACATGGAGTTAGTTATATAATTACCAATGAAACACCTATATATTAATGGATATTAAGAGTTGATAATTGATCAATTATTTTGTATATATTCAAATAAAATTGAATTTGACACCTTTTTCGATCATGTTCATGAACTAATGATACAATTTCACTATAATCCCACTCAAAGCCAAGTCCCATGAGTATTAAAATTATTATTCCAATGAATTGAAATATTATTAAATTGTCTTGGAATATCTATATCTATTTGGAATGACAATTCATATTATGTATCATCATTTTATGACCATTTTCTTTAGAAATACTATGGGATGAGATCAATGATTTAAACACCATTCATGACGATGATAAGAAAATGTATTCATCGATCAATTCCACTATTATAATTGTGTACCCTGTAATGGAAAACCTCTAAAGAGATACACTTCCTCCTTATTAATCAAGGAATAAACATTTTTGTAACTGGTCATAAAAGTGTATTTTCCATAATGGAATATATATATAGGAACCCAAAAAATAAATTAAGATTTTATATGTTCCTACTTAGAATAATTGATGTAGAAGTAATAGTCACAATAATTTATGTGATTAACATTAGATAAACGGGTGAGTATCGATATTGAACCAATATATCAAATTATATTTGGATATATGGATATTTTATGTCCTCAATGACAAAAATTTGTTTACAGTTCACTAGAAAATATTAAAATGTTCAAATTTATGCCAACATCATTATTAATCTTCTAGGGATTGTACATATGTATATATATTCAAGGCCATTTCCTTAGGCGGAATGTATGTCATGGTTATATATCCTGTATCTTCAACTAGATAGTTAATGTAAATCATTACTACCTTTGAATTTGAATCTAAATAGGTTGAGTATATTGCACTTAATGATGATAATAAATCTATTATAACCATTTTTATGTAATATATCATTGCCAGTTTTGGATTCCGTCACATGATATTGAGATACAATTATACCAATTTTTTCCCTCTGTGATTAAATTTATCTATCAACAACAATAAATCAACTCCAACCATTCCTCCAACTGTATCCAATTTTAAAATAGCTAGATATATTGTTTTTATAATAGTGTATCAAAAAAAGTTATAGGTATTCATTATATAAATATGAAATCTTATGTAACATCGTGGGATTTTATGTTTTTTAAATAATTTTATTTTCATTGATAACTTTTGTGACACTCTGTAGTGGGTTTTGAAATACTGTAATATAATATCTCTTTAAAACCATTCTATTAATGTAACACCACTACCTGAGTTACCCAGAGTCGGTGCATTATTACATAACATTGGCATGATCCCAAGAATGATCAAGTCATGAAAGACCGATTAGTTTAGTAGCCTTGGAATAACTAGATACATTTCCAACGTTTTACATTACATCATAAAAATGAAAACTACAAAAACATAGTCTCCATAGTCCACACTCTTATCCCCTCATACTATCCCTGCAGGTCATTCATAATTTACTTCTTCACATCCTGGGAAAAATAAAACATAGAAAATGGGTGGGATCAAATGCCCAGCAAGGATAACAATATAGCGGAACCCTTCATAAATAAGAATAAACATTGAAGGCAATGTATAACTAAAAAAAGTTTTTTAAACGTGAACTTCAATATAGTATGGAAAAAATAAAATGAAATAATGACATTTACTTATTCACATGGATATTCTACTAATCGAATAATCACATGCAATATCAACAACCACTTTCATAATGATGGAATGCATAATGCCAGACTATCATAACCACATAGCCAAGGCCTCGTGCCCAGACTACAAATACGATTTTGTCAAGGCCTTCTGCCAAGACACTAGTTTGTCTAATGAGACCTACCGATGCATCGAGGGGCTAAAGTGGGCTACACCCATCACATATTATGTCCAATTCATTCCCATATGAAAAGGTTTAAACATAACATAAACATTCATATTAAAACTAGCATACGAAATGTAAATACTTCATCCATAAGCCATGAATGGTATAAAAATAACACATCCACAGTCAAACATATCAAAAAACCTTCAATACAATATATATGTTTTGTATCAACTTCAAATAAGCGTAAATTCTATCAAATGATGTTGACATAGATGAAATCAAAACTCTTTTTAGATAAATATCTATTTCTATTTTGAAATCATTTAAGAGTCATATTTTTATAAAATAAAACATTTTATTTGAAAGTATACTTATAAGCTTGTAAGGGATGCTTCGATAATTTTATAACGGTGGAAAATACCCGCACCACCATATAAGTTAAAAAAATATTCCTACCTTAATTCTGTCGAAAAGGATAAAAATGACCTTGTCTGGAAAATGACGGAAACATTACTTTATAAACCACTTATAAAAGTCAACAAGGGTATAAATGACTTTAACCCATATTAAAGTAAATAGTAAACATGTTTTTAAAAACATTTTGAAGAAACATGGATGTGGATAATAAAGAAATCCCATTATATTATTACGTATAAACAACCTCGTATAATGAAGAGATTGCAAAATAAACCCTTACCTTATACTTTTCCTTGGTTGAGGGTAGGTTAACCTCCTGTATAATGGTGAAATAATTGTTATTAAATTATAAAAGTATCATATATATTAATATAATATCATATATGATCTTTTAACATTAATTTGTTTATAATATCTTAGAATTATCATTGTTTCGTGTGTTAACTTACTCATTTTATTTTATATGTTTTGTTACGTAAGCTGTGTTTTTTATAAATAGGTTGTATCTTAATCATATCTAGAATGATATAAAGTCCTTAGATACTATTATTAATCATCAAATGAGAATTATACTTGAATGGATACGATGTAGAATGAATCTCATCGCGTTTGTGGAGACGGTAGTCCGTATGTACGCACAAGCGACAATATCATTCTTTTGATATTTAAATAATATATAATTGGATGGTATATCATATATAAAGAATCATTATCGTGTTATATTTATTATTTACATGAACTAAAAGTCATTATTATACCCATCCAAATAATAATATATTGAATAACAATTACACCACGATGTGGAGACGGTAAGCCTTACTTATGCACGTATGGTGACATGTCATTCAAAGGATGGATAGAATACTGAATATGGTTGTACCATATTTATAATAATATTAAAGTATATAGGAGATATTGGATTCATTATTTTAGAATGGGAATAACAAATAAAGAAGAAGATGAAGAAGAAAAGAACTTGAAAGAGGGTGGTGAAAACATTACTTCTTTTCAGATACTTCTTTTTGATTTGATCAAAAGGGCTCTATAGATTGGCTTTCTAACTAAAGGAAGGCCTCTAAGATGAAGTGAGGTAAGTTGAGATAGTATTTGGGTAGTGTTTGGCCGAGCCAAATGACATTGAAGGTGTAAATTAATGTGAAGGGGGAGTGCCATTTTATAAGAGTGGTCAGGGGCACCTTTGGAAAAGTAGAAATATTATTTTATAATAAATTTATATTCAGTTTTTAATGGATATAAAGTATATTATTTAAAGGTTAAGGTGGGGATGGGTCGAAAACCACCCAACCAATAGAATTTAGACAGGTTTGGGCCATTATATTAACCTTATATTTTAGTTTTAACTCTTAGTTAATTAGTTTGACACTTACCATGTCAGTTTGTATTTTTATATTATATAGTTAATAAACATACTATATACCTCCAAGAGGCCCCCAAGAGGTCCATTAATGATACATCTATCATTATATAAGTCTCTTGGACGAACCTTATATTTTTATGAATTGAATATCAATTAATAATATAATATTTGTTTTAAAAACTCTTTTATGTCAATTTTGACACCATTTGGAAAATTGATTTCTGTGAAAATCATAGAAGAATGATTAATTCGAAAAAAGTTAATTAAATAAATTCTAACATATCATATTAACCTGGAAATTAGTTTAATTTATAAGAAGTCTCAAATTATATTTATTTGGGTATTTATAATATCAATTATTTTAATTTTTCACTATTATGGTAATTACTACATCATCATTGTGTCATAAATAAATTAAATTATTTAATGTCTAAAAATTATAAATAAAATATCATTATGTAGGAAATCTATTTATATTTCTAATTAATACTCAAAATCGAATTTACCTTATGTGTAACACTATATTAAAAATGTCTTAATAAATAATCCTTGATTTTAACTCTTTTAACTCTTCTTTGAATTAAATAATAATAAATGACCAAATCTAATCCAAGTGGACCTAAATGATAATATTTTATTCCTAAGGTTGTTTTTGGTAGAGATACACTTGTCAAAAAGAATTAGGACATGTGTTAGGGTAGTATTAATATCATTTTTACCCTTAATTACCCTATTTACTTTTAACCGTGGTAAATAAAAGTAAAAAGTTACTATTCATGAAAAATTATTTTCATCTCATTGAACCACATTTTACTCATTGATATTAATCGTGTCTCTTGAATTTTCAAAATTCCACTCACAGAAGCGGTTAAATTATGTTTTATGAAAAATTCAGTTTTTTAACCACCACTTAGTGGTTTCACTGCTCTTAAAAAAATGATGTTTTTTAGAAAAAAAACCAAAAATTCACCCTAGGCTAATTTCGATATTCTGAATCCAAAAATGAAGTCCATTTTGATTTTTTTTTATAAATTTCAAAAAGTGGGTATTACTATTCATAGAGGCTAGTTTGATTGGTTGCGGTGTGTTAGAACTCGATGTTGCGTACGACACACACTATTGAATTATTCAAAGAGAAGTGTACCATGGAAGATTGGGGTGTTACATTCTCCCCTCCTTTAAATAATTTTTTCCTCAAAATTTCTAAAATACTACCATATGAAAAGACTCGGGTGGTTCTTCATCATATGTTCCTCGGGTTCCCACATTGCCTCTTCCATCATATGGTTTATCCACAAGACTTTTACCAGTCAAGTCGTCCGGTTTCTCAGTACATGTTCTCTCATATCAAGAATCTTGACGGGCACTTCGCAATAAGATAGATCGGGTTCCAGTTCTAATTCCTCATAGGTGAGTACATGTGTTGCATCAAGCATGTATTTCTTCAATAGTGATACGTGGAACGCATCATGAACATTGGAAATATTTGGCGGCATTGCCAAACGGTAAGCTACAACCCCAATTTGTTCTAAAATTTCGAAAGGTCTGATGTACCTGGGACTCAATTTACCTTTCTTACCAAAATGTATGACTCCCTTCCATGGAAATACCTTCAGGAAAACATGATCACCGACTTCAAATTCGAAATCCTTCCTTCGATGACCGGTATAGATCTTCTACCTACTTTGAGCTGCTTTGATGTGATTTTGGATTACCTTCACCTTTTTCATCGTTTCCTCCACCAGTTGTTGACCTACAAGTTTTCTTTCACCAACGTCATCCAAACAGGTTGGTGTGCGACATCAATTTCCATATAATGCTTCATATGGTGCCATAAGAATTCTCTAATGGATGCTATTGATATAGGAAAATTCTACCAGAGGTAAATACTGATCCCACATACCCTGAAAGTCAAGTGAGCAGGATCTCAACATGTATTCTAACGTTTGAATAGTTAATTCTGATTGTCCATCTGTTTGAGGGAGGTAGGAAGTGCTCAAATAAAATTCAGTATCCAAGGCTTTCTGAAGACTTTTCCAGAATCTTGAAGTAAAACGGGGATCACGATCAGAAACAATCGATAGGGGTCCTTCATGAAGTCTCACCACTTCATTAATATATAGTCTTTCTAGACGTTCCAGTGGTAGATCTTCTCTTATAGCATGAAAATATTCTAACATGGTAAGATGATCAACAATAACCCATATTGCATCGTTCCTTCAAGGATTCTTTGGTAGCCCCATGAAATATTATATCGTAATATTGTCCCATTTCCACTGTGGTATGAGAAGAGGCTGCATGTCTCCTCTATGATGTTGCCTTCCAGCTTTCACTTGTTGACAAACAATACATCATGACACAAAATCAGCAATCTCCCTCTTCATATTGTCCCACCAAAAATTTTCCTTCAAGTCTCTATATATTTTGGTGCTCCCATGTGGTATAGAGAAATTGGAACTATGAGCATCATCTAACAATTCCCTTTTTTGATCAGGTATATCAGGAACACAAAGTCTCTTCCCGAATTTGAAAATTCCATCTTCATACACAATGTCTCTCAATATCCCATCATTCACAGCGTTAATCTTCATTTGAAATTCTTCATCATTGGTCTGAGAACTCTTAATCCTTTCTGGTAAAGAATGTTTGGCAACCATTTGAAAAAGAATTGATTTTTCACCTTCCCTGGTTATTCCCATGTCCAACTTCACTAGATCCATGAAAATTGGATCCCTTTCAATTCTCATATTGTTCAAAACTCAATGATCTTTTCTACTCAAATCATCTGCCACCTTGTTTTCTTTCCCCTGGTGGTAGTGTATCGTACAATCATAATCCTTGAGTAATTAAAGCCATATAATTTGCCTCATGTTGAGTTCTTTTTTTGAGAAAATATACTTCAAACTCTTGTGATTAGTATAAATCTCACATTTTCACCATAGAGGTATTGCCTCCATATCTTCAAAGAAACGATCACAGCTGCTAACTCAAGATCATGAGTAGGATAGTTTTGTTCATGAATTTTCATCTGTCATTATGCATAGGGAATAACCCTATCATTCTGCATAAGGACACAACCATGTCCTTTCTTCGATGCATCACTATAAATAACGAAACCATCATTCCCCGATGGTAGAGTAAATATAGGATCATTGACTAATATTCTCTTTAGTTATTCGAAAAATTCTTCACACTCTTTTGTCCAAAGAAATTTAACCCCTTTACGTGTGAGCTTTATTAATGGGTTAGCCAACCAGGAATAATTCTGGAGAAAACGTCGATAATAACCTGCTAAACCAATAAAACTGCGTACCTCAGTTATACTCATAGGTGCAGGCCATTAATGGATTGCCTTTATCTTGGAAGGATCAATAGAAATTCCATCTTTAGAGACAATATGGTCAAGAAAATAAATCTTCTGAAGCCATAATTCACACTTTCAAAATATCCCAAATAATTCATGTCTTCTTAGAGTCTTCAATATAATGCGCAAGTGATTTTCATGATCTTTATAGCTTTTGGAGTATACCAAGATATCATCAATAAATACCACTATAATGTCATCAAGATCTTCCTTGAAAACTATGTTCATTATATCCATAAAAATAGAGGGTGCATTAGTCAATCCAAAAGGAATTACTGTAAACTCATAATGCCCGTACCATGTTCGAAATGATGTATTTGAAATTTCTTCCTTCTTTACACACAACTGATGGTATCCAGATCGAAGTTCAATCTTTTAAAAGTATTGAGATCCATGCAGTTGGTCAAATAAATCATCAATGTGAGGTAGGGGATACTTGTTCGGTATTGTTATAGCATTGACCTCCATGTAGTCGATACATAACCTCATAGATCCATCTTTAATTTTAACAAAAAGAATAGGGGCTGCCCATGGAGAAGCACTGGGGAAAATTAATCCCTTATTACTCAATTCCTCTAGTTGTTTCTTTAGTTCAACTAATTCTACAGTGGCCATTCTATTAGGGGTCTTCGATATAGGCCATGATCCAGGAATTAAATCAATGGAAAACTCAACATCTCGTTCTGGAGGATATCTAGGTAAATCTTCTGAAAACACATCTATATATTCATTCACAATAGGTACATCGTTTATTTGAACATTCCTTTCCTCACCCATAATAATTTCATTATCTTTATCCCCAATAATTGAATTTAGTTGAGCTACTGGGGGTGGATCTTGTAACACCCCGAAATGATAAAGTGTTAAATGAAAAAATGATATGACTCATGTAAACAAGGTGCACCTTCCTTTTCAGTAGCCTGTCTGATTTGAACTCCACAGTTAAGCGTGCCTGGCTTAGAGTAGTGATCAGGATGGGTGACCTCTTAGGAAGTTTCCCAAGGTGTGTGTGAGTGAGGACAAAGCACACTGGAAAAGAAATGTGTTGGCATGTGGGGACTGTCATTAGTCATATGACCCATTCGGGCATGTGGGTGGACCCTGGGGTGGGCCCCACGTGTCTGCGGGGGCAATTGGGGGTACCTGGTGGGCCAGGACATGATGACCATGTTATGGCGGGGTGGCTATTCTGTCATCGGGACCCGGTTGTCACATTTAGTATCAGAGCAGGAACCCAGCCTTAAGTGTGGTGCACTGCCTGGGTTGAGATGTAGGGCCCATAATGAGGGCATTGTGCTCTAAAGGGGGGGGGGGTGATTGTAACACCTCGAAATGATAAAGGGTTAAATGACCAAATGATATGACTCATGTCAACAAGTTGCACCTTCCTTTTCGGGAGCCTGTCTGATTAGAACTCCACAATTAAGCGTGCTTGGTTTGGAGTAGTGATCAGGATGTGTGACCTCCTTGGATATTTCCAAAGGTGTGTGTGACTGAGGAAAAAGCACCCTGGAAAGGACATGTGTTGACCTGTGGGGACTGTCATTAATCAGATGACCCGTTCGGGCACGTGGGTGGACCCTGGGGTGGGCCCCATGTGTCTGCGGGGCAATTGGGGGTACCTGGTGGGCCAGGACCCGACGACCATGTTATGGTGGTGTGGTTGTGTTGTCACCGGGACCCGGTTGTCACATATCTATATAATAATTAGGTGGTGACGATTCTGCTCTAAAGATAAGGTGTTCCTTATCATCATCATCAAAAATTGTAACGTCCTTCTTCTTATAATAAATCTTTGTATCATGGTCCTAATGCTAATCCATACTAAGGATTATATCAAACTCAATCATATGTATGACGATGAGATCAGCAGATAAAAAACATTTATGTGCTCTAATGGGGATTGATTTACAAAACATTGTTGCAATGATACATCACGTAGGAGTTTTATCTGACAACTCCCTTGTTAAATCAAATTGGAAATATCTAATTTTTTTAGCAAACTGTGAGGATATGAAACAACACAATGATCTAGAATCAAATAATGCAATTTCTAAACTTGAGGAAACCATTAAATTACCTGCCACCATGTCTTTCAGAGCTTCTACCTCAGCAATAGTGATAGCATAAGCTTGCCCTGGATCCCTTGGCCTTTTCTAAGGTAATATCTCCTGATGCGTATGAAATTCATTTTCATAATGTCCCATCTCCCTGCAATTGTAGCATTGGCCATCGGTAGCTTCCTTCTTCCCCTTGTAATCACGAGCTTGGTGCCCTTTTTCACCACCCTTGTAACAGACTCCCATTCCTTTTAAGCAAGTACCAGGGTGTTTTATCCCACATTTACTGCAGGATGGATATTCAACATTTCCCTTATTCCCTTTATTTCCATTCCCAGATTGATCAGCAGATCTCTTCTTCTCTTGCTTTTTTTTAAAGTCATATGACTTAGAGAATTATTTCTCTGTCTTGATAGCACATGAGACAATGTATTCATACGATGAAAATGATTGTCAGTCTAATGCTCGATGGAGAAATGGTTTTAACCCATAAAAAAACTATCAATCTTACTTCTTGGGTTAAGTTTATAATCTCCAGCATACCTTACTAACCTTGTAATGTTAGCCCCATACTTACCGACATTCTCGTCCTCCTTTTGTCTTAGACTCAGAAATTGTCTTTCCATATCTGCTCGACGGTCATGAGGAAATTATTTTTCTAAAAATATATCTTTGAACTCCCTCCATTCTATATTTGATACTTCATCATATTCCCTCGTGTTTTGAATCAATGACCACCATTGATCAGCATCTCTAGTGAGGCGGTAAACTTCCATGATAACTTTTTCCCTTTCACTACTCCAAAAAGCCTGAAATATTTTCTCTAGATAATTTATCCATTACTTAGTTACTATGGGATCTGTACTCCCATTGAATGTTGGTGGTTGTTTCCTCATTAAGAAATCTAACATTGATCCTCCCCACTGCGGATCAGGGTGCTCCATACGGGTAAGGTTAATATTAATTACCTGAGTGAGTTGTCCCAGTATGGTGATTAGCTGATCAACACCAGTTGCATCACCAACTCCACTATAATTATCTTGAGCAGGAGAAAAATCCCTACATGGAGTGCGTGCATTTATATGGTTTTCATTTCTTCCACTAGGTGACATTTCTAAACAATGGCATAAACTAGATCAGTTAATGAATCAAAATACATAATTCCATACTTATAAAACACTTAACATAAATTGAACTATTTATGGATATAATCCTTAATCATAAAAATGTTTTCCTCAAAGAATTATATACTCATAAACCCTTCATAACGATATGTAATGAAAATATGAGTTATACTAAGTATATCCACTGGGAGTGTCGTAACCAAGAGTCCAGCAAGGCCCGTTATCATGCACCAGTTCCAGTTCGAGTCTAGATCAAAGAGTTGTTTTTGGGTTTTACCCCTAGGTACATCTGTGCCAGAGTCGCCACTACCTGCTCGTATCCAGACAAGGATGTATTGCTCAGAAAACTCACAAAATATCTACAATACCAAAATTCTAGGATGTTCTTCTATACTAATTCTCAATGTCCATCTTAGGTCTACGTGCTCTAATCAGAGTTTATCTAAATCAAGCTTCCAAGGATTGTACAAAACTTCCTATGATACCAACTGTAATGCCCCGACCCTAGTTACCTAGAGTCGGTGCATTTTTACATAACATTGGCATGATCACAAGAATGATCATGTCCCAAAAGACCGATTAGTTTAGTATCCTTGGAATAACTAGATACATTCATAAATTTTTACATTACATCATAAAAATGAAAAATAAAAAAACATAGTTTCCATAGTCCACACTCTTATCCCCTCATACTATCCCTTCAAGTCATTCATAATTTACTTCTTCACATCCTGGGAAAAATAAAACATATAAAAGGGGTGAGCTCAAATTACCAGTAAGGATAACAATATAGCGGAAACTTTCATAAATAAGAATAAACATTTAAGGCAATGTATAACTAAAACAAAAGCCTTTTAAACTTGAACTTCAACATAGTATGGAAAACATGTAATCAAATAATTCCATTTACTTATTCACATGGATATTATACTAATCGAATAATCACATGAAATATCAATAACCACTTTCATAATGATGGAATGCATAATGCCAGACTATCATAACCACATAGCCAAGGCCTCGTGCCAAGAATACAAATAAGATTTTTTCAAGGCCTTGTGCCAAGACACTAGTTTGTCTCATGATACCTACCGATGCATCGAGGAGCTATAGTGGGCTCCACCCGTCACATATTAAGTCAAATGCATTACCATATGAAAAGGTTTAAACATAACATAAACATTCGTATTAAAACTAGCACAGGAAATGTAAATACTTCATCCATAAACCATGAATGGTATAAAAATAACACATCCACAGTCAAACATATCACAAAACCATCAATAGAATATTGATGTTTTGTATCAACTTCATATAAGTGTAAAATCCATCCAAGGATGTTGACATAGATGAAATCAAAACTCTTTTTAGAGAAAATATCTCTTTCTATTTTGAAATCATTTAAGAGTCATATATTTATAAAATAAAACATTTTCATTGAAAATATTCTTATAATCATGTAAGGGAAGCTTCGACAATTTTATAACGGTGGAAAATAGCCACACCAGCCATATAAGTTAAAAAAACAATCTTACCTTAGTTCTGTCGAAATGGTTAAAAATGACCTTGTTTGGAAAATGACGGAAAGATTCCTTTATAAACCACTTATAAAAGTCAACAAGGTTATAAATGAAAACCCATATTCTAGTAAATAGTAAAAATGTTTTAAAATAAATTTTTAAGAAGCATGGATGTGGATTATAATGAAATCCCATTATATTATTACGTAAAAACAACATCGGATAGTGAAGAGATTGCGAAATAAACCCTTACCTGGTACTTTTCCTTGGTTGAGGGTAGGTTAACCTCCTGTATAATGGTTAAATAAATCTTATTAAATTATACAAGAATAATATACATTAATATGATATCATATATGATCTTTTAACATTGATTTGTTAATAATATCTTAGTATTATCGTTGTTTTGGTTGTCAACTTACTCATTTTCTTTTATATGTTTTGTTACGTAAGCCCTGTTTTTTATGGATAGGTTGTATCTTAATCATATCCAGAATAATTTCACATAATTATATACTATTAGTAATCATAAAATGAGAATTATAATTGAATGGATACGATGGAGAATGAATCTCATCGCGTTCGTGTAGACGGTAGTCCGTACGTATGCACGAGCGACAATATCAATCTTTTGATACTACAATATTATGTAATTGGATGGTATATCATATATAAAGATTTATTATCATGTTATATTTATTATTTACATGAATTACAAATCATTATTATACCCATACAAATAAAAATATATTGAATAACAATTACACCATTACGTGGAGACGGTAAGCCGTACGTACACACGTATGGTGACATGTAATTCAAAGGATGGATAGAATACAGAATATGGTTGTACAATATTTATAATAATATTATACTACATAGGATATACTGGATTAATTATTTTAGAATGGGAATAACAATGAAAGAAGTAGTTGAAGAAGATAGTAACTTGAAAGAGGGTGGTGAAAACATTACCTCTTCTTCGGGTTCTTCCTTTTGATTTGATCAAAAGGGATCCTTAGAATGGTATTCTGACTAAAGGAAGGCCTTTAGGATGAAGTGAAGGAAGATGGATGAGTATTTGGGCATAGTTTGGCCGATCCAAATTGCTTCGATGGTGTGAATTAATGAGAAGGGTGAGTGCCCTTTTATAATAGGGGTGAGGGGCACCTTTGGAAATGAAAGAAATATTATTTTATAATAAATTCATATTCGGTTTCTAATGGATCCAAAGTGGATTAATTAAAGGTTAAGATGGCTATGGGTCGAAAACCACTCAACAAATAGAATATAGACAGGTTTGGGTAATTATATTAATCTTATCTTTTAGTTTTAACTCTTATTTAATTAGTTTTACATTTACCATGTTACTTTGTATTTTTATATTATATAGTTAATAAACATACTATATACCTCCAAGAGACCCCCCAAGTGTTCCATTAATGATACACCTTTCATTATATATGTTTCTTGGCAGAACCTTAGATTTGTAGGATTTGAATATCAATTAATAACATAATATTTATTTTAAAAACTATTTTATGTCAATTTTGACACTATTTGGAAAATTGATTTTTTTTGAAAATCATAACAGAATGATTAATTCTAAAAAAGTTATTTAAATCAATCCTAACATATCATATTAACTTAAAAAATTAGTTCAATTCATAAAAAGTCTCAAATCATATTTATTTGGGTATTTATAATATCAATTATTTTAATTTTTCACTATTATGGTAATTACTGCATCATCATTGTGTCATAAATAAATTTAATTATTTAATTTCTAAAAATTATAAATTAAATATAATTATGTGGGAAATATTTTTATCTTTCTAATGAATATTTAAAATCTAATTTATCTTATGTGTATCCCTATATTAAAAATGTTTTTGTAAATAAACCTTCATTTTAACTCTTTTAACTCTTCTTTGAATTAAATAATAATAAATGTCCTCATCTAATCCAAGTGGACCTAAATGATAATATTTTATTCGTAAGGTTGTTTTTGGCACTTGTACAATAGAATTAGGACATGTGTTAGGGTAATATTAATTTCATTTTTACCCTTAATTACACCATTTATTTTTAACCGTGGTAAATAAAAGTAAAAAGATACTATTCCCCAAAAATTATTTTCATCTCATTGAACCACATTTTACTCCTTGATATTAACCGTGTCTCTCAGGTTTTCAAAATTCCACTCACAGAAGCGGTAAAATTATGTTTTATGAAAAATTCAGTTTTTAACTACCACTTAGTGGTTTCACTATTCATCAAAAAATGAAGTTTGTCAGAAAAAACCAAAAATTCACCCTAGGTTAATTTCTATATTCCCAATCCAAAAATGAAGTCCATTTTAAAAATTATAAATTATAAATTTCATAAAGTGGGTATTACTATTCATAATTTCTAGGTTGATTGGTTGCAGTGTGTTAGAACTCGATGTTGCGTATGACACATGCTATTGCATTATTCAGAGAGAAGTATAAAGAAGAAGCTTGGGGTGTTACAATTAAATTAGAGTGTTATAATAAGATGAAAAAAATTTCAGAAATGGTATTTTTTCTCAAATTTATGAAATATAATAATTTATAAATAATTGATTTGAAATTAATCTAAAAATCATGGGAATTCAATGATTTTTTTGAAAATTTATTTTTAAGTGTTAAATGTGTTTTTATATTAATAAATTAAATTGATCAATATTTATTAAATATTTTATGGAAATTTAAATTTTATATATTAAATACATTATTTTATATTTCATCTGATATCATTTCTAGACATGGTATAAAAATAAATCTAGTTTTTTCTTAAACATTTATGTTTTTTTTAAATATGTTTCATCATGCATTGCACCTTTATTTTTACATAAATTTTCCATTTTTTGAAAAATTATTTAAAAAAAGTTCATCATTTTTATAATAAAAAAATTAAAATTTATCTTGTAATGATTTCTTTTATAATATTATGAGAATATCGATTATTTGATTTATAGTAAAAAATAATGATTTTTATAAAAAGCAGCATATTCTTTGAAAGAATATAAAATTTAAATATTCCTTTCATGTTTTCTTAAAAGTAAAATTTGTGCATTTATATTATTATTATCCAACATAGGTCATTTGGAACATTTTTGAAACTTTTTTAAATAAAAAAAATTATATCTTACTGACTTTTTTACATAGAAAACAGTTTTTTGTTGGTCTTGGTGATTTATATCAATATTAAATACTACAAAATATAATAATTGACATTCAAAAAACATTATTCCATATTTTAAATTATAAGAATATATATTAGTAAATAAATTCACATTTATTTCTATTTTTAATTAATATAAAAATTAAAAAAATGTAATTATTGTTGTTAAGGTTAAAGTGGGGTTCTGTGCGTTATATGATAATGTGCTAAAATTAATTCTGTTGATCAAATATATTATTTAATAAATTGGATTCCATTTTTATTTTATTTGGTTCCATTTAATGTGTTATGGTTCATTTTTTTATTCTTATAAGAATAAATATCATGGTAAAATAAAAAACTTGTCATTATGGCGTAAAAATGGTAAAAGTATGTAAAATTTAAGGATAAAGAAAAAATGCATTTAAAATGATTGGTTTTTTGGTATAAGGTTTTATTTATGATATCATCCCACCACATCTATATTAATCAATTTTTAGGAAAAGGAGTTGAGAGTATCATTCCATTATTGAATAGTTTTTTGTATTTAAAAATATGTCACTCATCCATAAATTAAAAAGGCAATTAATTACCCTCACATAATGTTATATATTAATACATTAATCTACAGAAAACATACCAAAGTATACCCCCAATATAATTATCGACATTATAGAGTAACTAGTCGTCCAAAAGGCCAACCTTGTAATCCTTAATAAGAGATCCAAATGCGGTATTTCTAAGAGAGGTTAATTTTCTTCAATAATCTATTTATTTTTAATTAATTAATTACCATCTTAAATTTTGACTTAATAATTACATTATAATAACAAATGTTCTAACAGATATATTTATTTAGATATATAGATATATATTATTAATTTAATAAACTATATCCATATCGTCATCAGTATAATATGAAACGAATGAATTCATCCTATGTGCAGTAGACTACCGCATCGCCAAACAATTAATTTATATTTTCATCAAAACCTATCGTAGTTGGTTATTATGCTGGATTTAATATATATATATATTATTTATAAAATAATTAATCTTATTTAATATAGTATTATTGTTTGAATCCTATTTTCACTCTGGTATTGATCCTTTAAATTTGGATCTAATTCTTTATTTTGGACCTCATATAGATTCTCAATGGGTTAATGAAGGTATTATAGGTGTTTGAGGCTTTTTCAGAGCCCAAACCTAATATGTTTTTGAAAAATATCCATTTCGCACGGTTGGAACATGGTTTACATAATAGTGTAGATGGTCTATTTTCAAGAAGAATCAAAATGTATGGTTGGGGTATAGCCATGCAACGTAACCACATATGTAATCTTTATTCCCAGATATCGATGCATAGTTAGCACATGATATGTCAAACTGTATGGAAAAGCCCTTTACATGTTAATTTTTTGTGTAGAATGACTATTTTTATCTTAATGATATAATTTAGCTACCCCCTCTTCCCTAATGAAATTTCTAGTTGTATTTTTCTCCATGGACCACATTTTAGAGCTCTTTGAAGTCCTAATATTGGGATTTGAATATCTTCTTTATCCAGGATCTGATCGAGCTTTTTTCATCGCATTGGATGAAAAATATTAATTACTCAAGTCCTTTTTAGACATTCTTCACCTCTATTTCGCTCAACCCACTTATCGATGTGTGTGCCTTTTTACCTTTTTCTCATATCTACTCCATTTTAAGACAAATTATATGTCGGTATTAGAAGAGATTGATTGTACAAACCTAAGGTTACTAGTCTATACCACATTATTCCAATTCATTGATATTGGAATTTTTGTGTGGGGTCCACCTATTTCATCAATTGTCATTTAATGAATTTATATTCCCTGATTAAAATTATTTAAACTATATGGGTATGATATTTTAATACGTGTTATTAATATTTTTTGGTTTCTCCTATAACTCCATCCATCCCATGTAGGATGTGTAAAGACACGAAATTCTCATGGAATTTTTTTAAAAAAATCCAAGGGAGTTTTACGTGTCCGCAGTTTCTGGCTGCGCTTGATTCCGAGGCCTAGTGTGGCTGAAATCAACTTATGAAGTTTTTTTCGGGTACGTTCAGTAAATGTTTGGGTGGGATTTTATATCTTTTTAACCGGTGCTTGGAATTAAAATCCAAGGACACCGTTCAACTCAGAGCACCGATTTTCTCTTAAAGAAACCATCACTACAGTAGCGCTTTTACGAGAATGGACGTTAATTTTGGGGTTTTCTAAATATAATCAAATAAAAATATGTGTAGCATATTTTTATTTGATTGCTGGTTAAAACCACCATGTGGAGGTTAGTGATGGGGCCCACCAAACCCTATCCTCACTTGAGAGGGTGTTTTTGGGTGGGGCCTACCCAAACTGTTTAACTCCTCTAACCCCCCTCTAAACCTCTTTAGCTCCCCGTTAATTTGGGAAACTATTAAAATTATACATAATGGTTCCAAAACACCTAAAGATTAATTAATGACCACGATTAATTATCTTTTTGAAAACATTTGAATTATTTTTGAATGCATGGCAACAATAAAATAATAAATAATTTAGTATTTTATTTTGGTTGGTGATTCTCTTTGGTGGAGCCTCAGAGACTATTGTAAGAACTTTATCCTCTCAAAATGAAGAATTCTCCTCATCTCCGTAGAATGACGAACATTTTATTTGATCTGAGACCAAAAAAATAGAGAAGAAGCCTCCCACAAAAGACACCAATGATGCTTCTTCCTCAGACTCTTTCCAAGGTCGGCGAATCAACGTCCTTTTTTCCACTTCTTCCACTATAAACAACGAACTCGAGGTAGGGGTTTGTATTGATTAATTTAAATCCTCTTTCATATTCATTTATTATGGTTCGATGTTGACCAAATTTTTTCACCTAATTCAGAATATGCGGGCTGAAAAAACATGGCCTGACTTCCCTCCAATGTTTATTGTTTGGTTGATGAAGGTGGTGGCACAGCGGTGCCACTGGAAGATAAGACCGTGACGAAGACCAGCGGTACACGGTCACTGGGTTTCCTAGAGGGCGCGCCCCCGTTGTACTTCTTGAAAGGGGAGTTGCGGTGAATACATGTCGTGGCGGAGGCGCGTGGCGCCGATGTGCCCCACGGAGGCAATAGGAAGCCGTGGCCATGCTGGGCCACAGTGGTGATGGTGTGGCACCGTCACACCGAGATGAGGGTATAAGGACCGTGGTGTTGTCGCGCCGCGGTGGAGGAGCAGTGGTGGCCGGCCAGGCTGACCACTGTGGAGCCGGAGCGACTAGCCGCTCAGGCTATCCAGGATGAGCGGGTCCCTGTCGGGTCCCATGTGAGCTGGACCGGTTCCACCAGGCACCAGTTCGTATCACAACCAAACAACATAGTGGTTCGAGTGCTAGGGGGTGTATTCCACCCCCCTGGTCACGGCTAGGACAGGCTGTGAGGCCTCCCTCGGCCTTGTCGTCCCCTCGGGCTGGGCTGTTTCCACGGACCTGGTTAGACCCTCAGACTGGGTCGGACCGGACTCAGACCATCTATGGCCAGTTTTCACCCTTTCACCCATATATTGGGCCACGGATGTCTGATTGATGAACCACATATGGTGATGGAATTCATGGAGCGAGGAGATTATTTTTTTCATATCATACTTGAGGGTTGGACACATTTGGGATACTGTCAGGTTGGATTGAACCTAAAAACCAACTGGTCCCCTAGAAAGAAAATGCTAATAACTCACAGACAGGGCGTCTGATTGACGCGCCATATTTCACGTTGGGTTTCTTTTGATGAGAAGTAATTATGAGATACATCAACTCCAGACGTCGTGGTGGTTTATTTATCGACACTTGGCTTGAGGACTGGACCCTCTCGGAATCGAGCGTGCTTTGTATGAGAACCATATGGTTGTCTGCGACTGAGATGACATAATCCTCCATGTGTTTGAAAACAACGATATTGTACCAGGATCCTCGGTGGTTTCAACAGTGATGAATTCTATACGGGTATCCTCCGTGGGTTTGACAGCAGTGACTTCTATACTGGGATCTTCTGTGGGTTCAACAGTGATGACTTATGTACCAGGATCCTCGGTGGGTTCGACAACACAGATATTGTTCCAGGATCCTATGTGGGTTCGATAGAGGAGATGATTCAGTGGCAAAATATAATCATCTCTAACCCTATTCATGTGTTGAATACCTATGTGAGATGAGTCTTGTATTTCAGTTGTTATCATCGAGAAGATTTACATTACTTCCTTTGTCGACTGGGTTGTGCTTGGGGACAAGAGTTGGAGCCAGGCTGTGATTGGTATCTTTGGAATATTTATGGGAATATACCTAAGTAAGGTTGGTTGATAGTTTATGATTGTATCTTACTATTGTGGTTTGTCCTTAGTGGATTTTGAGAGACCTTCGGGGGTCGTGGGGTCCCCTACTGAGTATTTTTATACTCACCCATGCACGGGAATTGCCCACACCTTGTTGTGTACTGTGCAGACGATGGTCAGTAGTGATCAAGGTTGAGGGTGACAGACGGGAGGCTTCTCGGAGCTGGACTAGAAGAGATGTACCTCAAGGATGAGTTGTTCGAGTTCTGTAACTACCATTCAGATAGGATTCACCAGTGGATGATCCATGAGCTGTTTTCCTTTTATACTTATACTTATATTTGTTGTTCAGTTGGGTTTGTATATTGTCCCACTTACTTTCATCAAACTTTAATTTTATAATTATTACTTGTTGAATTTATTTCTTGACTTCATACTGTGTGAGTTAGAGGTTTAGAGGCTTTGTTGTCCCTATTTATCAGGGATTATATTTTGGTGCTAGTCTCCAGCCCTAGGCCTATGGAAAGAGGACTTGGGGTAGTCATGAAAAGGGCCCTGAGGATGATTTCTAACAAATTGGTATCAGAGGAGTCGGTTCTACCACAGAACATAGGACTCTGATATTTATTTTAATGGAAATAATGTTAAGTGTTTTGGTTGTGGTTATCAGTTTAGGGAAAACTGGTGTTGGTGTGGTGGCCGATGTATCTATACACTGGGAATCTGACTTCTGATTTCCAACTCAGTGCATGAAAACACTGATTGTGTGTGTGTTTCCTTTTAAATGTTTTCTTTGTGATTACATTGTGTCAGCTCACCAGTTATGTTGTTTTGACCATGGAACACCTGTTTCTTTTCAGGATGGCACCATAAAGGATGGAAGCTAAGGTTCCATGTTTCCAATGAGATGGTACCCCACCGAGTGATGAGGCCTCGATGCAGGGCCCCATTACAGCGGAGGTACCAGTGGTACCACTACTCGCTGGGCCACTGATTCCACTCTCTCTAACAGCAGAGAGTGCACGCCGTCTGAGTGCGTTTCATGAGTTCCAGTACCAGAGGCCACCCATGTTCTGGGAAGAGACAGACCCATAGGCAACTGAGGATTGGCTAGAGGTCATGGTGAGAGTTTTCGTATTGGTAGGGACACTATACAATCTCATTAGGATCCTTGTTGTGAGTCTCCTGCATGCAGTAGTAGGCAGATGGTGGAGCCTGACGCTCCAGGTGCATGATGAGGCATCACTACTCTAGGAAGACTTTGAGTGTCTCATCAGGTCAGAGTTTGTTCCAGACTCCCTTATTTTGGTGCAGATTCTAGAGTTACTTCATCTGTACCAGGGAAGAATGACAGTAGCTTAGTACTTAGTGAGGATCACCGACCTCTCACATTACTCCATAGATATGGTGCGGGACCCATTCTTCAGCGCCCGGGCCTTCGGCCAGGGACTCAGGCCTGAGATCGTGGAATTGATGATCTCCCTCAAAATCCCTAAATAGGTGGGGTTTCTAGAGTGAGCCCTTATTGTGGGGAGTTCTCTAGCTGAGTAGTCACCAGCATCGAGACCCACCACAGGGCGACACGTAGAAAAGTCTTCTCCAGCCGACAGTAGAAAAATGTCACAGAGGTCCAAGTTGACCAGGTCATCAGGTGGGTGACCCTAGGATATAGGTTCAGTTGTGCGTGGAACACGAGACATATAAAACCATACGAGGAGCAAGCAGTGTTATTCATGTGGTGGGCATGGTAACATGGCTTGAGACTGCCCACCCCGCCATGCAGATGAGCATCTTATACTAGAGGGACCTCCCAGGTAGAGGTAGAGGTTCGGTCGTGGTCGTCCTCCCGGAGCAGGAGGACGTGGTAGGGGAGTTGGTCGAGAAGTAGGTGGTGGATGATGTTTTGAGGCCCTACCACCACTACCACCAGGAAGTCTACCGCAACCATAGTGATCAAGCAGACAAAGGTGGACTCAGCTCTAGGAAGTCGAGGGCTACGACCACGACACACCTAAGATGATTCTAGGTACTGTTTGTGTCTACTAGACCATTGATATAGTACATATAGACACAAATGTGAGTCATTATTTTATTTCCACTACCCTTATTTAGAGATAGGAGATTCTGATGGAGCTGTTAGCTCGATCCTTACGACAAAAGACTCCTACGAGAGCAAACTCGACGATTAAACACTGGTGCCGATAGTTTGAGCTTACTCTAGGAGGTAAAATCTTCGTCTAGAATCATCTAATAGCAGATTCAAGTCCTTACGACATCATCATGGGTATGGAATCTTTATTAAATATTCAGGCTCAGATTGACTGTATTAGTTGGAAAGTGCGGTGTGTCCGCGAGGATGGGATGAGGTTTACCTTCACTTTTGAGAAGGGAGATTTTGTAGTGCATGATAGACATAACCAGTGGCAGGGGAAACCGATCACACATCTATTTTCTAGCCTCATTCTCAGTGCGGTTGTCGTTCGGAGTCCGAGTTTTCCTATTGTGGTGGTTCCGTACGTGGATGTTTTACCTAATGATGTTCCAGAACAACATCCTCATAGAGAGGGGGACTTATACATTGTCCAATACCCCTGGACGACACAAATATCTACTCAATCATATCGGTTGGCTTCCATCGAGCTTCATGAGCTGTGGGTACAGCAGGCCAACTTGTAGGGGATGGTATTTTTCCGACCTAGTGTTTCACCCTTAGCACCCCCAATTTTGTTCACCAAGAAGGTGGATAGGATCTTGCATGTATGTGTTCATTATCAACGCCTAAACCAGTTGAACATGAAGAACAAGTACCCACTCATGAGAATTGACAACAACTTCGATTATCTCAAGGGAGAACGCCGGTTCTCGAAGATAGACATTAGCTCAGGCTATCACCAGCTCAGAGTTCGAGACAAGGATGTGCAGAAGACGGCCATCAGGTGTTGGTATGCCAATACGATTTCTTGGTTATGCCCTTTGGCATAACCAACACTCCATTACTGTTCATGAGTCTCATGAAAAAGATATTCGAGCCTTACCTCGATCGTTTTGTCATAGTCTTCATCGATTGCATACTGATCTACTCGACTACTGAGGAGGATCATGCTTACCATTTTTGGGTAGTACTGGACAGGCTCCAAGAGCACCAGCTTTATAGTAAACTCTCAAAGTGCCAGTTTTGGATTTGAGAGGGTCACTTCTTGGGACATGTCATCTCAGAGGCTGGAGTTATGGTGGATCCAGCAATGATTGAGGCGGTACATGCCTGGGAACCACCCAAGAGTGTGATGGAGGTGCGACAGTTTCTAGGACTGGCTGGGTACTATTGGAGGTTCATTCCAGACTTCTCCAGAGTTAAAGCACTGCTTTCAGCATTGACGAAGAAGAGGTAACCTTTCATGTGGTCAGAGAGATGTAGTTGTGCTTTGAGGAGCTGAGGAATAGGTTGACTAATGCACCAATCTTGAGGCTACCTGAGGAGGGTGTTGGGTACATAGTTTACTGTGACACATCAGGGACCAGACACAGGTCTGTACTGATGCAGGAGCGAGCAGTGATCACGTATAGTTCAAGGAAGTTGTGACAACACAAGCAGCACTATGCTACCCAGGATCTGGAGATAGCAGTAGTGGTCTTCACCTTGATGATTTGCTGACACTATCTGATGGGCGAGCGTTTTACAGTCTACTCTAAGCACCAGAGTCTCAGGTACATCTTCTCACAGAAGAAACTGAACATGAGATAGCGACGATGGATTGTGTTCCTCCAGGACTATGACTTTGAGATAGTTTAGGCATCTAGGAAGGGGAACATTGTAGAAGATGATCTCTACAGGAGATCAAGAATTCAGCTGTTAGGAGAGGCGAAAGAGCAGTTGGACGCATTGCAGATATCCTTTTTGGATCGAGATGGAGCATCCTTTCTGCAGTCTCACACAGTCACTCATCTAATTCTTCAGTGAGTCAGGGAGGCACAACGTGGGGACATTGACTATGAAATGCGGCATGATAAGATATCCACAGGGTAGGAACCTGATTGATTTGTTATGGTGGGGAGCACGTCATTCTCTTCAGAGGACGTACCATGGTACCTGTTTCACTTTAGGATGAAATGTTGATGGATTTCCACACATCTCCCCTAGCAGTACATCCAGAAGTGGCGAAGATGTATCAGGACCTCCGATGACAGCACTTGTGGCTAGGTATGAAGAAGACAGTAGCCAATTTTGCCTCTTGATGCCTCGTTTGTCAGCAAGTGAAGGCGGAGCACTAGGTTCCAGCAAACTTGGCACAACCCTTAGAGTTCCCAGAGTTAAAGTAGGATGGGATATCTATGGATTTCATGATGGGACATCCATTTAGAACTAGAGGACATGAATCTATATAGGTGATTATCGACCGAATCACCATGTCGGCCCACTTCCTACAGATCAGAGAGCAGTGTTCAGTAGAGAGCCTAGGTATCTTCTATGTACGGAAGATTGTATGGCTTCATGGTGTGACATCGACGATCGTCTCTGATCGAGATGCTCGTTTCACTTCATGGATATGGAAGGGGTTGCAAAAGTCTTTTGAGATGCAGCTTCGCTTGAGCACCGCCTTCCATACTCAGATGGATGGTCAGATAGAGAAGACCATTCAGACTCTCAAGGACATGCCTCGTGTATGCATCCTCATCTGTGGTCACAGCATGGAGGATCCTTTAACATTGGTAGAGTTTTCTTATAAAAATAGCTACAACTCCACCATCAGGATGGAAAATTTAGAGGCACTTTACGACCAACCTTGCAGATTACCTCTGTGATGGACTGACCCAGGGGAGTCAGCACTAAGGGGATCAGAGATGGTTCATGCTATGACAGAGAAGGTGTAGATCATCCAAGAGCCGATGAAGACTGCACAGAGTAGGCAGAATTCCTATACTGATAGGAGACAGAGACAACTAGAGTTTGAGGATAGAGACCATGTCTTTCGACGGGTCCGACCTCGATGAGGTCTACAGAGATTTGGCTCAGGGGGAAAGTTATCTCCGTGATTCATTGGACCATTCCAGGTCCTCAGTAGGGTAGGCAAGGTGGCTTACCTCTTGGATCTTCCACCTCAATTGCACTGGGTGGACGACGTCCTCAATGTATCTCAGCTGAATAGATAAGTCCACAACCCGTCCAACAACATAGAACACAAGGAGATGGACATCGATGATGGGTAGACATTTAATGAGGTTCTAGTGAAGATTGGGGATTGACCGGAGCGGGTCCTGCGTGGGCGGTCGATACCTCTGGTGTGAATTCGCTGGCAGCACTGAAACCTCCAGGAGAGCCCATGGGAGTAGGAGGCTCAGATGCATGCTCAGTACCCCCATTTGATTCCTTATTCTGAGTTGTATCTTTCAGGGATGCAAATCCTTGATGTGGGGTGAATTTAAAGACCAGGAATCATCATTGATTTTTTTTAAATATATTGGATTTTTACGATTCTGCATTTTCTAAGGGCACTTGATTCTGAGGCCCGGTGTGTCTGAAATCAATTTTGGATGCTTTTTTCAGGTACATTCAGCAAACATACGTGCGGTATTTTATATCTTTTGAACCGGTTCTAGGAATTGAAATCAGATGACATCGTTGAATTCACTGCGACAACTTTCTCTTAAGGATACCATCACCGTAGTTGCGTTTTAACGACAATCGAAGTTAATTTTAGGGGTTTCTAAATAAAATTAAACACAAATTTTTGTGGCATATTTTTATTTGAATGGTGGTTAAAACCACCAATTGGAGGTTAGTAGTGTGGCCCAACACACCCTAACCTTCTTTAGGAGGATTATTTAGGGTGGGTCTCACCCAAAGCCTTTAACTCCTCTAACCCCTCTTTAATCCCCTTGAGCTCCCCATTAATGGGGGATACTCTTGAAATTATCCATTATGGTGCCAACACACCTAAAAATTAATTAATGACCACAATTATTTATCTTTTTGAAAACATTTGAATTCTTTTTGAATGAATGGAAACAATAAAATAATAGAGAAGCAATTATTTTATTTTGGTTGGTGATTCTCTATGGAGGAGCTTTGGATAAATCATGGAAGAATGACAAAAAACTTCTTCAATCTTTGACCCATCCAAAAGAGAAGAAGCCACCCTCAAAAGAGGCTGATGACACTTCTTCCTGGAATGCTTCCTGATGTCAGCGAATCGACGTCCGTTTTTCATCTTTTTCCACTGTCAACAATGAACTCGACGTATGGGTTTGTTTTGATTAAATTAAATCCTCATTCCTCATCATTTATTATGGTTCGATGTTGACAAATTGTTATCACCTAATGCAGAGGGTATGGGCTGAACAAACACGGCCTGATGTCCCTCTGATAATTGTTAGTTTGGTTAACGACGGGGGTGGCGCACCTACGCCACCGGAAGAGAGGACCGTGAAGAAGTCCAGCGGTGCAAGGTCACTAGGTTTCCAAGAGGTAATTCCACCATCATGCCACGTGGAAGGGTAGTCGCGACCATGTCGGGCCATGGCAGAGGCACGCAGTGATGATGCGCCATGCAGAGGCAACAGTTGGCTGCAACTATACCAGGCCGTAGAGGTGATGGCGCGATGCCGACGCGCCGCACGGAGGTATCAGGAGGCCATGACCATGCCGGTCCACGGTGGTGATGGAACGTTGTCATCACGCCAGGCGGAGGGAGCAAGACCGCGGTGTTGTCGCGCCGTAGTGGAGGATCGGTGGTAGTCGGCCATATGGGCCATTATGGGGTTGGAGCAACTGGCCGCTTGGGCCAGCTGGGATGAGTGGTACCCTGTCGGGTCCCACGTGTGATGAACAGGAACCATCAGGTACTGGTTCATCTCACACATGAACGGTATAGCCATCCGGGTGCTAGGGGCATGCACAACCCTCTTAGGCGCGGCTATGGCAGGTTGTCAGGACACCCTCGGCCGGACCACCCACGGTCGGGCCTCCCCCTTGGGCCGGGCTGTTTCCTCATACCGGGCCAGACCCTCTGACCAGGTAAGACGTTGATCTGGATCGGGTCACTCCAACTGGGTCGAACCGGACCCCGACCCAATATGTCCAGTTTTCACCTTTCCGCCCATATCTTGGGCCATGGGTGTCCGATTGACGAACCACCTACGGTGATGGTATTCATGGAGCTAGAATATTCTTTTGGAATATCCTACTTGAGGTTTGGACATATTTGGGATATGGTCGGGTGGGTTTGAACCTAAAAACCAATCGGGCCCTCAGAACAGAAATGCCAATAACTCATAGATCAAACATCTTATTAACGAAACATCTCTAGAATTGGGTTCCTTTTGATGAGACGGAACTATGTGATACATAAACTCAAGATATTTTTGTATTTAATGTATCGAAATAGGGCTCGAGGAGCGGACCCTCCTGTAATCGAGCATGCTGTGTGTGGGAACCCTATGGCTGGCTGTGACTGAGATGACATGATCCTATGTGGGATCGACAGTGACGATACTATACCAGGACCGTCCGTGGGTTCGACAGAGATGACTTCTGTAATGGGATCCTCCGTGGGTTCGACAACAGGGACTCTTATACCGGGATCCTCCGTGGGTTTGACAGTGCTGACTTCTATACCAGGATCCTCCTTGGGTTTGACAACGGTGATATTATTTCTAGATCCTACGTGGGTTCGACAGAGGAGATGATTCAGAGGCTACATCTAATCATATCTACCCCTCCTCATGTGTTGAATACCTGTGTGAGCAGAGTCTTTCCTTTCAGTTATTATCCTCGAGATGATTTACATTACATCCTTTGTGGACTGGGTTGTGCTTGGGCTCGAGAGTTGTAGCCAGACTGTGATTGGTAACATAGGTATATGTATGGTCATATACCTATGTAAGGTTGGTTAATACTTCGTGATTTTATTTAACTACTGTGGTTTATCCTTAGTGGATTATGGGAGAATTTTAGGGGTCTAGGTGTCCCCTATTAAATATTGTTATACTCACCCCTGCACAGGCATCACCCGCACCATGTTGTGTTCTGTGCAGACGAAGGTCAGTAGTGATCGACATTGAGGGTGACGAACGGGAGGCAGCTCGGAGCTGAACTATATGGGACGTAGCTCAGGGATGAGTTGTTCGAGTTATATACCTACCCTTTAGGTAGGATTCCTTGGTGGACGATCTAGGAGGTGTTTTCCATTTTACTTGTATTTTTACTTTTAGTTCTATTAAGTTTGTATACTGGCCCACATCCTTTCAACACACATTTCTTTTCTATTTTAGTACTTGTTTTTTCTATTTCTTCTGTTCAGAGTGTCTGAGTTAGATGTTTAAAGGCAATTCCTTCCTTATTTATCAGGGATTCGCCTTTGGTGCAAGTCACCATCCACTGGCCTATGGAAGGCAGGCTTGGCGTAGTCACAGCACGGGCCCCGAGGATGGGTCGTGACAGGATGTTATTCCATAAATTGTTTTTTTTTTGTATTTGACACATTAGATCCACCGTTCGAGTGTGACTTGTCGTGTCCCTAATAAGGATATGATTTTATATATTAAATGGATTTATTTATAATATGAATTTCATAATGGAAACTTCCATGTATTCTCACCACCTGACCCGCTTAAGATAAGTGATTCAAATTAATAATTAAATGTAAAAGGGAAATTGGCATTTATATTAGTTATATGAATTTATCTAATTAAATGTGAATGATTAATAGGATTCATGTAAGTAGCAATCATTACCCCAGTAATGGATGGTAGAGGAATGAACTATAATAATGAAATATGGTGTAGCTGGAATTAATAATAGGTTTCATATTACTCAACCTTATCAAACAAATGGAAGTCAAGGCTTGATACAAATAAAAAATTACATAACTTTATAATTAAATAGGAGTCGCCTCACTCAATATTTTCATTAATTCTTTCTGGGTAATTCCATGGGCATATAGGAAACCCATTCTGATGTAAGGATACAATTTCCTTATATTTAGACCCACCTAGATCCCAATACTTTTCTATTATTGGATGCCTGATATGACACCATAGGATCCCTCAGATAGTATTATAGGATGCCTTGGATAAACTCCTTGTTTCCAACAGTGACATGTAGGTTCCAGGGTTATCACCCATAAAGCCCTATCTTTTCATAGCCCCATTTTTCATTCGATGATCACCTTAGATTTGGTAGGAATCATATTGTGGAATTCCAAGGAATATGATAATTGGAATACACTTTTACCCTTATCTAGGATACATCTATTACTGAGATGGTGATCTTTGATGCCTATGTTTTCTTAGTTACTTCCATGGTCATTCATTTTTAGATGTCATTACAGGTTGTTGTGTCACATTATGGAAACTTATCTACTGTTAACATGTAAATTATTTATTAATTGGAAATAATTAATTAATGTACTAGTAAGGTTAAGAATCCCTCCATGGGATGAATATGGTACATGGGTTTTTATTTACAATGTGTTTAGTTAAATTATATATCCTTGTTTTCACACTATTACATTTACATTAAATGATATGGATGTTATAGGAACTATTGGCGGTGTCCCACTACGATTTATCTCACACCCTCTCTGGGTGCTATTTGATACCTTGTGTAGATTACATGTATGCATGTGTAGAAAATGGGAAACATATGACTTCAAAAACTTGATTTATTAATGTTTATAATGGATCTTGATTGATGATGAATAGGATGGAGCTCAAGATTCTTGGGATAGTCATATATTTCTTCTTCCCTTTTGGGGATTATGTTATGTATACTATCTTGTATCCATGTTTTTCAAATTTCTAGATACATGAAATATCAAAAATAGTTGTTGTATGTTATTCCACATGTTTCAATTATTATTAATATTGTTCTTATTGTTCACCGTTCCTTATGTTTACATGTATTACCTCATCTATTTACCTCATTGTCTATTAATATACTATGATACACTTTTGTAATGATGGAATAGTCAGCCCATAGACACAGCCAAGTCCCTTGATTCTAATTGGAAGCCTCTAGCTTTCAAGGAGATACGCATGAGGCCATGTGGCCCACAAGACTCGGGGGAAGTGGAATCCAGGTAAGAGACCTCACATAGTGGCATCATGTGAGTTTCTTGTCTTCATTTAGTATGTTGAGGCAACATATAAGAGATTACCAATGCTTGAGACATGTTCATAAGTCGGTTTTAAGTGTCATGAAACCATGTTCAGGGTAAAAAGCCGAGTAGCCTAAATTATAATTGTTGTTATGTTGTTTCTACAATAGATGAAATTATTTCATCGTTAGTTGATGCACTTGTTTTGTGATATCTATAATTATTACTCTATTTGAGTATTTTCCTTCCTCCCTAGACCAATGATATAAGGGTAACGTGTGTTGATACATGCATTGGTATAGGCACCCATAATTCACATGTCATGCATATTACCATGCCATATATGTCCATTTTAATGATTTCATTGCTTGATATGCATGGGATTTTTGAGTGAGTTTGAGATAGTTAGATTATTCTTCTATTACTATTGGTTGCAATTGAGTGACTACCTATCTCAAATCATGTTGTTTACGGGCCTTCTTAGGTTGGGAAGCATAATTTACCATGTGGAGACAATATACTATAAATAAGTGGATGTCATTTTCATTGATGATTTGTATGGTTACTAAATCCATTGAATTGAAAATCAATTATAAATTGAAACATGACATATTTTAGGAAATGGTTTCACATCCTTATCCTGATTTTATTGTTTATGAATGGGAAAGAGGGGAACCTAGTAATTAAATGCAAAATTAAATGAAACTTATACTCGATCACTTACCGATACTTGGTAGTTTGTATGGGTTGTTGGGGTAGTATGTCGTAGGTAATATGTTTTCTAATATTAACCATCTTCTAGTGATGTTATCTTTATACTTAAGATGTCTCTGAGGCATGTTATTTGAATTTGTATATAAATAACACCATGATTTCCTCGTATCGTATTCCAGGAGGGTGGCGGCGACCATGCTGCAGACGTGATGGGCCCTGAGCCACCACTCTTACCTCAGAGAGTTCCACTAAATGAATTGCCTTATGAACATGATATGGGAACTGATGACCATGTTCGTGATGGTTTCCTACATCTAATGGATTCAATGTAGGGTGTTCCATGGATTTTACATATGATGGCTGATCTGACATAAGATTTCTTGCAGAAGCATCCCCTTAGATTTTAATGGGATGGTGGTCTACAGGCTGTTGAGTATTGCCTAGAATCAACCTTATTTTTCATTAAGCACTTAGAGATGAATCCAGAGCGTATGGACAAGCCTTTAAAATACATTCTTTGGGACTCAACCAAGTGCTTGTGGGTTGTGTTAACATAGGCTAGTCATCATAATGGGATGTTATGGGTTGATTTCTGGACTTTTTTTCCTCGATTAGTTCATTCCAAACACACTAAGAGATGATAGAGACAGTAGTTTCATGAACCATGAGTATGGTTCTATGTTATTTTGGGAGTTTTCAGTATGTTTCACAGAGTTGTAGTGATTTTAATAGCTTCTTGCCAGTGATGGGATTTCACATTATAGTCTCTTCGAGAATGGGTTTGTGTATGCCATCCGTGTGGAAGTGAATGTATTTGTCCTTCCTACCTCCTCTACAATAGTCAATGTGGCTCTTATTACAGAGTGTAATCGGAGAGACAACAATAGTACCATGTATTGAGGGCTGTTGTCACGTCAGGCGCATAATTCATATAATGGAAGAAATCATTCTCTCAAAAAAAATTTAGGGATGGGACAACTACAGTTCCTATTTCAATATCTCCAAAGTGTGCCATGAGTGTGGATGGTGGGGGAAAATAAAGCCTCATTTTAATAGAGACCCAATGGAGAGTTAGGCTTGTGGATGTATGAGGAATCATTAGAGTTTATGTGGTACCATTCCATCATCTTTGAGTTTAAAAGGATCTGTTCCAGCTCCACCTTCAATAAAAGGTTATCTTATTCCATGATAGGTAGGGATTTGGAATAGAATCTTCCAGAATGGTTAGGGAGGAGGTCATGGTTGTTGAATCCATACCCCTAATCCCCAATAGATCCAAAAAAGTAGGTATGATTGTGGTATTATATCTATTGCACATGTATGTGGACAAGGTCAGTTTAATGCACTTCAACCAATACCGAAGGACCAGGCTGTGGGACCATATACTGTGCAAGCTACTATTCTTGTGACATATACCATTGGACATACATTAATTGATACATGTGCTTCGAACTCTTTTATCTATGTACCCAGCATATAATGCCTCGAATTAGAGATACAATTATACGATGGTGTAATCATCCATGTAAAGTAGTTAGGGGTACAAACAGAGGGCTTATACCAATGTGGGGACTGCCCCCTTGTGGTAGGAAGTTACCACTTCTTATATATTCTCTTCATTCTCAGGGGGATTGGCATTGATTTCATTTATGGGAGGTATTGGTTGTTTTGATATCAAAATTTTTTATACTTATATCAGTATAGGTTATTTTATACAACACCAGAGTGAATTTCATATCAACATAATGGTGAGTGGGATGTCCGGTCCAATAGACCAGGAACATAGCATCAGGGTATAGGTGGATTAACTACCCATGTTGAAAATCTGTTCATGAAGGATAGTGTTTTATGTCAAGAAAATTTTCCTACAATAGTGGATCATTTCAATGATCACATTCCCAATGATTTTTCTTGATTACCACTTAAGATAAAGGAAGAGTTTACAATAGAGCCTGTTTCAGGAGAAACTCATGTGACCATTACTACATACATGATGGCATCTACAAAGCATCATTACCTAATGTCTCCACTACTGTATCTTGAGTCCATGGGTGATATATGGCCTGGTGCATCCTATAGGGGTTCTCAAATAGTTTTTTCCAAAGGGTAGTTTGGGACATTACGCCTATAAGTGGACTACATAATGTTTATCATGCATATTGTCAGTATCTAGTATCTACATCCTAGAATATATGATCACTTTGACTTGATCCAAGGAGCTATGGTATTCTTTATGATTGATGGGAGAACTTATTATCATCAGGTTCTTGTTATACCATTATACATACCCAATATATCATTCCATAGAATGTATGGTCTGTATGAGTTCCATGTTATGTCGTTCAGTCTTATGAATGCACCCATTATTTCTTGGAATCGTGTATTGTACACTATGAGAGCATCATCATTATGTCATGATTACCTACTACCACTTATGGACTGACAATGTTCACATAATGGGTAATATTATCCCATAATTAGGTGTATTTGTTTTCCCCAAAATGGTTAGTGTTGTATTTTTCTAAGAGAAGACCAAGAACGTGATTGATATACAATGTTTGTTGGGGTAAACAAATATTACATGCCATTCATACAAGACATATCACATCTTGCTTCACCTATTAATCTCAAAATAATGAACGGTGTCATGTTCCTTTGGTTTTAAGTGTGTGAGAAAGACTTTCTAGAACTAAAAGGGTGGCTTGTCTTAGAACATTTTTTAATTATTCCCAGGTCATGTATAGGTTACACTGTCTTCTACGATGAATTATGAAGTTGTCTTAGAGTAGTACTGCTGTATGAAGACAAATTCCTTGCGTATGGATCTCCCCAGTTGAGGCCCTGTGGAATAAATTACCCAACCCATGAAATTGATCTTGTAATAGTTGTAAATGCATAATGTTTCTAGAGAAACTATTTGTTATGTTGGAACTATGTGGTGTACGAAAACCAAAAGATCCTCATATATACCTTTTCATTTTGTGAAATGAGCCTCATACTGTTAATATGGGTCCAATATCTTTAATATTTTTATTTTGAGTTTACCTATACTCCTTGGAAGGGAAATCTAGTTGAAAATACACTACATTATGAATCTCAAACACAGGATGTATGGGAAGCCCGTTATAAATACAAGTTAATAGACCTCTTTTATTACCTACACCTTGAGTTTCATGATAGTCATGTGTAGTATTATCTCTCATAATTTTCAATGACCCCTTCACTCATAATGAAGGTGATGTGTATAAACTTTTCATAACCTAAAATCATGGAACTCCATGAGAATATATAATGGGGATAACCCGCCTCTGTATTAGTCTATAGATATAGATCAAATCCTTCATATTCACATACATGTCTGGGTCCCTACAGATATGAGAGAAGAGTTGATGATAGATACCCACACCTCTTCATGGGTAGTAAATCCATTAAACTTGAGGATGTATTGAGACATGTGAAACTCTTATTGTTTACCTGTGATGAAATGTTAGATATCATATATTATCACTAGGTGTTCCACCTATCATATGGTCAAGGCTGAGCGCAAGAGACCTGAAGTCCTGTTACAACCACATCCAGTCATAGAATATAAATGAGAAGATGTTTTTATAGATTTTTAAGTATGTCATCCTTGGTTGACAAGAGGTAGTGACACTTTTGCGGTTTTAATTGCATGAGTGATTAATGTGTCACACTTAATTCATATTCAAGGGATATTCTATGTATATGAGTTGTAAGAAATATACGTTTGGAAAATCATATGACTCCATGGGGTCCCTCATACTACCATTTCAGAGTGGGATACCCATTTCACATCACGGTTCTAGAATGGATCAGAAAATGCTATGGGAACATAAGTGCTTCTATGCACATATTTTCACACTCAGACCAATAGAGAATCATAATAGAAAATATATATCATAGAAGATATTATTTGAGCATGTGTCCTTAATTTTGATAGTTCTTGGGAAAAGGGTATCACTCTCGTTGAGTTTTCATATAATAATAGATTCCATGTAAAAAATAATATGACTCCAGTAGAGGCCTCATATGGTAGACCATTCCATTCACCCATGTACTGGTAAGAGGTAGGTGAGGCTACCCTACTAGGTCCTCATCTCATTCAAGAGACTTTAGAGTATGTTCAGTTGGTCAGAAAGCATATGACTACTACTCAGTATAGATAGAAATAATATGTTTATATCTATAAAAGACCTCTAGAGTTTGAGGATGGTGGTTTTTTCCTTTGAGTATCGCAGAGGCTATGTCTTAGATAGTTATAGAAAAATCGAAAGCCATCGCCTTATTACAATGGCTTGTTTGAGATCTTATGGTGATTTGGGCCTGTAGACTATTAGTTGCTACTAGCCCAGATAATTCATTCCATGGATGATGTACTTAATGCTTCACAACTTCATCAATATCTTGTTTTAAAATATCATACCATTGGTCCCAAGGAAGTTGAGTTAGATGTTGATGCTACCGTTAGGGAGTATATAGTACGCATGGTCAACATGAGAAAAAAATTATTTTGAGGCCAGTATAACCCTTTATTATGGGAACTAAGGGAGATTTTCCATGAGTATGATGAGACACTAGCGTGAGAGGCCAACATAACTGATTAGTAGCAATACTTTTTTTTACAAACTGTTTCTACTCCCATGTAATGTGAACTCAAGGACAAGTTCTTTTAAGGGGGAAGAATATAAGAAACTGGATTTTCACCCAAGTATAGATCCTTTAAATTTCAGTATAATTAATTATTTTGTACCTAATATGGATGAATAATTAGTTTATAATTTACATTGGGGTGTTTATGGATTATTTATAGCCCAAAACATATATTGTTTTGGGAAATTGTCCATGTCACATGGTTGGTGCATGGTTAGCGAACGGTTTTCCAAACCATGAGGATGGTCGGTTTTCATGCATAAACATATCAAACGATTGGTGCATGGTCATGAAACATAACCTTGAAGGTTACATTTCTTCACATGTACCCATGAGTGGTTTGTGAAAAGTTTTTCAAACCATGTTGAAAAACCATTCCCCGACTAATTTTAATTGTTAAATTTCTATTTTTTCCCATTATGATATAATTTATCCACCTATCGTACCTAAAATAATTTCAAATAGTATTTAACTCCATGAATCTCATTTTGGAGCACTTTGAAGACCTATTATTGGGATAGGAAGATCTCCTTATGTTGGGATCTGATTTAGCTTTTGTTCATCGCCTTTGGAGTGAAATGGTATATACTCGTGTCTATATTAGCAATTCTTCTCCACTCTTCCTCTCAACATAATTATTGAGGTGTGAGTTTTTTCCACTAATTCTCATATCTATACCATTATCTTCAAAATTAGAGGAAGATATTAGAGGATATGTATCATAAAACCCTAATCTGGGTGGTCTATTACTCATCCCTCAAGTTCGTTTATTTTTGAATTGCCATGTGGGGCACACCAATTTTATTGGGTGTTGTCAAATGAATTCATATTACTTGATAATATTCATTAGAATTACATGGTTTTGATCATTCTGTATATGTGATTAGTGGTTTGTGGTTAGTCCCACAACTCCATCCATCAGTTTTAGGATGTTATTCCATAATTGGATTTTTAGTATTTGACCCGTTTGAGCCACTATTCAGGTGTGACATGGCATGAACCTTCTAAGTGGCTATTTTTTATTAAATGGATGGATTAATATTCTTAATTTCATATTTGAATGTACCAGGTATTCTCACCACTTGAAGAAACTATGGTAAATGATCCAATGTGATAAATAAATGTGAATGGGAAATGAGAATGTATACTAATTATATGACGAGACTGGATTAAATGTGAATGATGAATTGGTTTCATGTCCATAGTAACACTTTCCATGTTAATGGAAGGTAGCAGAATGGACCTTAATTATTGAATATTCCTTAAATGGAATTAATAATATGTTTTATTATACTTGAACTTATCATAATAATGAATGGAAATTATTGAACCAAATGAAATATTACATTAATTATTAATAAAACGGGAGTGGCCTAACTCCTGCACACCTTGAAATCTTTTCAAGGAATTCCATGTTCACTCGAGAACCCCATTATGATTCAAGGATATGGATTTCTTAGTTTGAGACCCACCTATATCTTAATCCTTTTTTATTGTTGAATGTCTGGTATGTCATCATAGGATCCCTCACATAGTATTAAAGGATTCCATGGATAAACTCCTTTAATCCAAAATTTACAAGTAGGTTCCTTGGTTACAGCCCATATAGAACTATGTATTCATAACCCAATTTTACCTATGATGATTACCTTGCATTCGGTAGGAATCTAATTATGGAATGCATTGAAATATGCTTATTGGATGACAAACTGACCCTTAGCAAAGATATAATAATTAATTATTTGTTGACCCTTGAGGTCAAAATTTCTTTGGATATTACCTTGAAACTTCTTAAATAATGTTCATTATAATCATCCTTATCAAAACATGGAACGATCACTATTTTTAACATGTGACTTGTTTATAAACTAGTAATAATCAACTAATGGACTGGTTGCATTCATATGCCAATTAAGGGATGGATCAGATACTAGGTTATTTAGTTACATTGTGGTTTTTTAATTTATGTATGCATGATTATAAAATATTAAATTTCCATTACATGGGTTGGATATTGTAGAAACCATCATTGGGGGCCCACTGAGATTTATCTCACACCCTCTCAAGGCAACATTTGTTACTCAGGGAAGATGACATGTATACAGGTGTTGACAAAGGAAATAATATGGCTTCTAACATGTGATTGTTTCTTATGAAGTATGGAGCATGGTAGGAGATGACTAAGTCGGATATTGGTAATATTAGTTCTATATTTTTTTCCTTTATACTTTTTTGGAACATGTTATCCATGCAATCTTGTATCCATGTATTCGAGTTTTCTAGAAACATGACAAATCATCATCAATTGTTGTATGTTTTATTGATTTTTCTGTTATTATTACTATTGTACCTATATTCCTACGTCTCATTTTTTACTTGTATTTATTATTCTATTTAACATAGTTGATATTAGTCTAATGCGCTACACTTTGGTAAAGAGGGAATTGTCACCCAACTGACAAACCTTAGGCCATGCTACTAGTCGGCAACCTCTATCATTCAGGGATACAGGCTTGAGGCCATGTGGCCCACCGGACTCAAGGAACCAATTATGTGAGATCTAGGTCTAGTTACTCATAATTACATTTACCTTCTGACCATCAAATCCATTGTAAAATGGAAAACTCACTTGTACATATGTGAAAAATACCGCCTCCAAAACTCAAGGTAAATAATTTTTCCATTAATCTATTAAACAAAGGAAATTAGGATAAATAAAATAGATAAATATGATAAATATGATATAATAATGGGTTTATTATGGTGACATAAATTTTAACTTTTCTTTCAATCGGTTGACAAATTAAAATTGGGTGCATGCGGACTTATGACAGATTGTCTCCATGAATGTTGTAACTCATTTTTTGACACTAAAATTTATGAACTATTCTAAAATCATATATAATTGAAATTTACTATTTCAATATGTTTTTTTATGTCATTTATTTAATGTATCCATGATAAAAGTACTAGTTTAGAAACAATTTAACTAAAAAATTTATTGAGAATGAACTACTTTTCATATAACATAGTGTGTTATATAAAAAATTATTAATAAAAAGTTAATAATTTGTATAATTAATTAATATATGTTTATATATATGATTAAGATTCTAATATTATTTTATAATAAACAAATATTTACTATGTAAGTGTTTGAAACACATATTAATGATGTCAAACTAAGGTATGTGTTTTTTATGTCACATTCATTTATGTGAGATACATGCCATATTAACCATTTTTTATATTTATGGTTTATATACTGAATAAGGAAGTAATTTATGGTGATTTTAATTAACTTCATAGTTATTTAAAAATCCATATAATATTTTTCTTTCATGGGGCTTATAATTCAAAATCATATAATGTGGTAACAAATTTATGTTACAATTTCAGAGTATATCGATATTGATTATTATTATGTTTTATTTATGAAATATTATAATCTATATATATTGAATGAAATTATATTTTTATAATTTAGATGATTAATTAAATTACGTTTTCTACTTTCATTTTTGACTGCTTATGTACTTAAGAGGTCAAATTTTTGTGTATGGAAATATGACTATATTTCTCTCTTGGGTGGAAAGCCTTTTTTATTCCTTGACAATGTCTTAAAAAAATAAGAATGTTTTTATTATTATATTACAATTTTTATGGAAGTTTTTATGTTAATTAAACATTCTAATATGGGGTTTAAAAATAAACATCTTATTATTAACCGAAAAAGTTACTTTAGTTTTGTTTCTTTCAAAAATCAAAAAGGAATATTTATTTTAACATTGTTAGAATAAAACATATTTCCCACCATCATGACTGATAAATGATTAAATTAATAAATTTTAAATTTTAAATTAATTTTAAAATATAATGTATTCATTAATATTTGTGGATATATAGGATATTAAAATGTGATTCTAAAATTGGAAATGTTTTTCTACTCAAGAAATTTTTAATGAAATTTTAATTGTATTTCTACTAAACAAAGAATACAAAAGATGATTCTATATATTACCTCCTTGGTATATTATATAGTGATACCATACCTCATCTATTCAGTAGATTATTTATGATTATGATTGGAATATGTTTATGAAAGTCTTTTCTATTCCAAGAGTTTTTTTAGGAACCCCGTTCCTTTTCCCCAAACTATGTGATGATAAAATATTTATGAAATCTATTTTTTATTTTTATTATCATTTTGTGAATATATTATAATATTTCATTACACATACGTATTAAGATAATTATAGGATGTGTGGTTCTAGAATTATAAATCCATATAATGAATTAGATGAATATGAATAACTAATTAGGTAAATATGTTTTGCATGAACCTAATTTCCTGACACATATACAGGCATAGACATGGTTTCATGTTTATAACATTATATAAAGACGTAGATTTCATGTCCTTATAATTATATATTGACCATGAAATTACATACATAATATTATGGGTCTACCTTGTTTTCATCTCCCTATGTTTACGTGAGGTCCTGATTTTATATACCTAACAGAATAAATGAACATAATTAATTTTATACCAGTTCATAATGTTTTAAGATTATGTTTGAGACACATTTTAATTCTTGTGTTATTATTTCATGTATAATATTCATTTATTTTGATTATTAATTTTTCCTTATTAAGAAACATTAATTATTCCTTAACATAGTAATACGACCTCTGTTAGGCGTGCTATGGCTTTCAAATTTTGATCTCATGTTCTCATACCCTTATTATAATGTTATGAATATGAGACCATTGATATCAGCCCTATTTAACCTTACTGAGCATCTGAGCTCACCCATTCCTATGTTTACTTTCCCTAATTTTTGTTTTCTTGTTTTATGTGTGGTATTTCTATAATTATTATTAAATTTTGGGATAATTATCTAAGATACTAATGACCATTGATCATAAATATATATTTTGTATTTAGACTCAAAAGACAGTAAAACTATATGGTACTCCAGTGTTTACATGTTATTATTTTTAAATATTAATGAGGAAAATAATTAATATCTATATAAAAAACTACAGGATGATATTATTTGTATTATGGGGGTGGTTTAGTCTACCATTGAAAATAGGATTAGAAATCCATTCTCTAAAAAATGGGAAAATATTTGGTATAAGAATACTGTGTAAATATTATCTAAGGAAGTGGTAATGTAATTTTACGAGAAAAAAACCATATCAAGATAATTTAAGTAGATGTTTACCAAGAACCATTGTACATAAGTGAAAAAAATATCTGTTAATGGAACATTGATCTTTGTCATAATATTTACGTGGTACACAAAAATGGTCTTCGAGCCATAATTGTTTTAACACTCTAGGTGGATATTCATAAGATCATTAAAAATTTAATTATGAACAATAATGATGGATATGAATAAATAATTATCATGAATGAAAAATTTAAAATCATTTGTTTTATATATTTTAAAAAGGTATCATTTATTTGAAATCCTATAAATTATTATTCATTGGTATGATTATTGTTTATCACAAAATGGGTTTTTTTCGGTATACTTTAGGGAAAGAACCTAATAGAATAAATTGAAAAATGAGTTTGTAATCCAATGAAAAAACTATACACATGTGTATCTTAAATTATTAGAATTTTGGATATAATATTTTATGACTATACTAACTCAATAATATCAATCTATAAGTTGTCACATGGGTCATGTGGAACATCTTGATGTACCATGAGGGAGAAACATGCCATATAATATTTTATGTAAAAATATCCACCATTAGTCATGGTATTTCTAAAAAAATGGTTACTGAGTAATGGATAAATGTGTTGGAAATGATATTTCCCAATCTTTAGTGTCGAATCCCTGAAGAAAATTTCATATAGGTTTATTATTTTTTAGGTGATGATAATAAATTGTGGAATAATACTAAGAATACAATGAATGTGGTAGAAATATACTCCATGGAATGTGTTGCTTTTAAAAGATATTATCAATAAGTAATTCCCACATATTTTATATACATATTGTAGATGGAATTCCTAGAAATTAATTAGAAGCATGATGAATCCATTGTTACGTATGAAGAAATATTTAAAATAATTTTTTGTCAGGTTTCATGTTTAGTCGTCAACCCGGAAATAAAAATTGATTGAGAAATTAGTGGTTGAATCCAAGTCATTTAGAAGAATTATCTATAAGGGATATCTGAAGCAATAAATAAATCATTTTATGTACACTCAATAGGGAAATAAAAGATAGAACCACTAATCATTTCGGTTCTATGAAATGAATTATTATGTTTTATTATATCCTCAGTGGAATAACCGATTATGGGAAGACAATATTTTGACCACCAAAATTTATGAAACATAATAATTAGCTCCCAAGTGAATTCATTAATGGAACAAGATGATTTCTGAAGAGTGGGTAACCCAACCTTGGAGAAAAATACAATATATGTAATGTTAATAATTCATTTAATGAAATAAATGAAGAGATAATTCAACAGAATAGACCAACCACTCATTAGTGATATATATAAGAAATTATTTTTTAAAAAATATGTGAATAAATTCCATAATATATGGGAATATAAGGATAATTAGAAAGAAAAACATTTTACAAAAAAAATTATAGGGAAATTTAATGCTATCATGACAACCTAAATGAATCCTGATAATTAGACCAACATTTTCTCTAATAAAGTGTGGATAATTTCATGATCGTGTAAGTATGACTGTGCCTTACTAAAATATCATTGTTTATTCTTTAGTAAATTTTTATGTGACTATGATAATTTATTATCTAACTTAATATAGACTGTAGAATAAATAATTTATATTTGATATTATGAATATATATATGATCATTGATCTGTGTAAGGATGAATCAATTATTAAAATGGAAGTGTTATTTATCGAATATATTTATATATTTAATGAATAATGGGTGAATTATGATTTAGAATCCTATTAGATTTTATTGCGGTGTTATTTTGGAATTGTTGGATTACAGAAATGATGGTATGACACATAATGATTGATTTTTATTTTTTCAATATAGTTGTTATGTTGATCATGGGAAGATGTGAGATAAAACTATGAAAATATTAGGGATTCAATCGTGGTCAAACATATTTTGGAGGAGCATTATAATTGACTATTTATAAAATGAGTAATGTTTATATTTGGTTGTTATTATTTATTTATTGTAAATTAATTCATTATATCACTTATGCCAAGAATTTTTTTAGATAAATATAAAGAGTTATGTGGAATAAATTTCAATCATTTGTTGGTTATTTTGATCCATTAAATTATAATTTTATTTATTTTTGGCATGAAATAATAATCTTCAATATTAAATTCATAGATTAAGAGATCCTGTTTATATTTTTCAACTCATAACCAATGGATGATATTGTGCATGTGAAGTAGAGATAAATAAATATATTATATTTTATTATCTTTTCCATATATATAGTAACAACTCTTTGAAATTAGGGAATTGATCTTGAAACAAAAAATGTTTTCTTATTATCTTAAATTTTGATTAATATATTTCCATTTCAGGCATCAAATAATTTTGATTTTGTTATTGTTGTTAAATTTATACTAACTATTTTCCCTATCACTCTATTTTTCATTGGGCAACAATTTTCTCTCCTAGGTCTATATATTCATTTACTAATATTTTTCCTATATTTAGAATCCTTAGGTGGTATTATTTTTGATGATAATAATATTCTTATTTCCCTCTTTTCAAATGAGGTTTTATTATCCATCTATATGATGTGGGGTTTAAATAATTTTAAAAAATTGGAATACAAAAATAATGTTGATAGAGAATATTTAATTTATGGAATTAAATGGCAACACACTATGATTTTATGATTTTTTTCAAATAAATTTCATTTAATTGATATCAAACATTACACGAAACATAATGTTTAAAGATAAAATAATGTATTATACTGTTATAACCTAACCATTAAATTGTAGGGTGTGAATTTAAAAAACTAATTTATTAAAACTATATTATTTAACCATGTACAAGATATAGTATTTTATTTAAATGGATTATAAATTAATATAATAATTATTTTAATGTAGAAGAAATGTTTTTTGGATGACGGGTTTTTAGCAATGTTTTTATTAAAAAATTAAATCAACCACATTTGGTTAATTATTTTATTGAAAAATATATTAAATATATTAAAAAATATTATCATTCGTATAATAAATTTTATCATCATGGGATATGATTATGTCTAGTGTTATGAATAAAAAAAATTTATACTTTTTTTCACGTTTTTCAATCTTATTTTTAAAATAATGTTTTCCAATTTTATAAAATTTATTGAAAAATATTAATTTCACCATTTTGAATAAAAATTTAAAAATTTTCTTTGAATTAATTTTTTATACTTTTATGAAAAGATCATTTTTTCAATGAATACTTAATAATAAAAAAATTATTGAAAATTACTGGTTCTTTTATATAATCATACTCCCCATTGTGTTAAAATAGGGTTAAATAGAAATTGAGTTGAATTATATTATTATTAATCAAATTTAGTTCATTGGAAGAATATTTTTATTTTTGATATAAAAACATTATTTACTTAAGGAATATTTTTATTGGGAAATAATCTTTTGTCACAATTCTATGTTTATTTTCAAACTAAATATGGCCAAATTTATAAATTTACTTTGAAAAAATGTGGTATTTATTTTTTATTAAAAATTTGAATTTTAACTAATATAGTAAGTTGAATTTATTATTTTATTGAATATTAATGATAATAAAACAAAATTAAATACATAATTTATGTTTATAATGATGATATACGTGTACTTGCACATGTGTTGAAATTAATATTTCATGAACATGAGTTTTTTGAATTTATAATTTATATTTAATATTTTATATCAGTGGTTATATAATATCAAGTAGGGATTAATTATATTTGATGAAAGATTAATATATTACCATGCTAAAATATAGAAAACTATTTTCCATGGTGAAAAAAATTGTAAAAGTAAGTAATCATAGGGGTTATAGAAATAAAATGATTAAAAAATTTACCTTTTTGGAGGCTCGTATCAATAATATATTCCTGCAAATGATTTATTTACTAGTTTTTGAGGAATGTGGGTTTATATTGGCATCAAATTATTTAATAGTTATGGGTATATAAAAAAATACCACCCATACACAAATATTTATAGTCTACCACATAACACCACATATTCAAAACTCTTAATATATTTAGCATGACTAAACCGTATCAAAATATATCCCAAAATACATAGTTACATTATAGACCTTATGGTAATCCCTAAACATCAACCCTAGTGTCATTATAATAAATCTAATGGATCTTTTTCTTATCGATTTTAATTGTCATCTGTAATCTCTTACTTTACACTTCTTCACTTACCAAAATAAAATATATTATAAAAAATGAAGTACAAGAATTTTTATAATGATTTTATTTATTTATTGAATAACCCTTATTTATCTCTTGTTTCATAAATTGGTATAAAAAACATCGATTTGGTGTATAACAGACTACCGCATCATCAAAAATTTTAATTATTTATTGACCACCACCTCCCAAGTTTGCATATAATTATGTATTTCATTCTCTTAAAAATTATATTTATTAAATATTTATAATTATGAAATTATATTATTACATATACCATCTTAACATCCAATCCATTGGAAAATTATAACTCCACTCGTGTGTACCTATGGAATCATTCCTCCATGAATCTTTCTAACTCCTTTTTCTTTTCAGTTTTACATGCATGGTAATATGTATAGAATTAATGGATTCATATTATATATCTGACATAATAGTGGTTTGGTAATGGTTATACACAATTTACCCTAATTTTCTTCTTTTTAAAAAAAATGAAAATGATTTTCATGATTACATAGGACCTAAGGTCTCCAGGAATGGTGTAACTAGGATCATCAATGAATGGAGGAAACTACCTATCCAAAAATTCTTTAAAAATGATGTAGTTATCACCGAAAACAATTATTATAATACATTTTTATAAACCTTTTATTAATGGATATAATCAACTCATGTATTTTATGATATATAACATTATGGTTGGTGAATATATTTATTATAAATCTATATTTACTATACCAGTGGTCTGAAAATCTATGAAGGATGTCATAGCGAAGGTTAAGGGATTTTCATCACACATTAATTTCTTTGACACACATTCTATATTAACCTTTTGTTTATTTGATTGATGTCTATAATACATATTAATGAATTTTTTTAAGACACATATAATGTTTTTGGAAATTAAATTCCCATATTAGGTTCTTTATTTATCATTGATAGTGATTCAAATGTAACCAATGATGTATGAGGTTTATATTACAATATCATGGTTTTTTATGATTTTTTATGGTTAATTTCAATTTTTAGAATTATTATTTTGTATCTCCCATGATAACCTTTAAATTTCATAACATCTTTTAACAAATTTAAATTTAAATTTATCTTGTATTTTTTTCCTTCATAATGTACATATGATTCAAATATTTTTAAAGAATACAGATGTTATTTCACTATTTGGCTAAAAATCCTTTCTCATAAATGGAAATGATTTTTAAAAATGATTAAATAAATATTTTTACTATTCAAAATTTATGTATTAGAGAAAAATATGCCTTTATATAATTTTTTACAGAATTTATGAAAATCATTATTCTTATCATTTTTTAAATTGTGGTAGTAATTACTTTTTAAATAAAATGTTAAAGTAATATCTGTTTTAACATGCTTGGAAATATTATTACATGCTTGTGTAATGAAAATACATATAATAAAATATTAATTTAAATTTATAAGAGGCTTTTTTAATGTATTTTTTTCATAATTATGTTAGAAATATGATGATTTTAAAATTTCATTTTTAATGTGGAGAAAATATTTTCATTATGATTTTTAAAATGATATATAAATAGTATTTATATTAAATTATGACAACAAAATATGGTTTGACAAATTATATACTTGGAATATTATCTAATTAAAATAATTATTAATTATCTAAATTTTTTATGATTATTATTATAATATGTTTTATAAAAATTTTCTTTTCCATGGGTTATTCATAAAAATCTCATAAATTTTTAACATGATATTCTTTGATGAAATTCTTATGAATCCTATTTCATTTTTATCTTTATTATATAAATAATATTATTTGTTTTTTTGTCATATTTATATGTGATTTTAATTATGTTATGGGTGGTCCTAGAATTATACATCCCTCCAATGCATTAGTTAATGATAGATAAATCATTAGTTAAATATTTTATGAGTGAACCAAATTTTATGTGGAAAATTTCATTTATATACATGATTTTGATTTCCTTAAAATTAATCATGGATTCGGATTTTATGTCCATCGTTTTTTTCATGGGTCGTTCTTCTATGTCAATAATATTATTTGTGGTTTAGGTTCTCATGTCTATATGTCTATGTGAGGGCTTTATATCAGGTCGCAAAAGTAATAGGTGAAGATAATTTTATTTACACGTGTTCGCAATGTCTTATAAAAATTTTCTTTATTAATCTTTCAAGGTATTCTCTTATGGTTTATGTTCATTTATTTACGTTAATATTCAAGTATTATGAGTTCATGTAATTCATTCCATTACCCATGATTATAATCTATGTTATTAATTGTATTGTTTTGAAATATTATGATCTTGTCTGCAGACACTTATGTCTATGTTATGACCTAGTGATCAGTGATATCATCTTTTTTACCATTTCATGTCATCTCATCTCACTATTTATTTTGATTCCTTTATCTAGGATTGGAGAAAAAGTTTTTATGTAAGCTATATTTATGAAGAGTACTGAATTGTGATATCTCTATGGTTTATATTGAATATCATTTAGAGAATAAAAAGATTATGTATGTAGTCTCTTATGAAAATAATCATATATTATACTCAGGTGAGAATTTTTTTATTTAATTCAATATACATCTATAATGATGTAATATATATTGATGAATATTTTGGGAAACTATATCCCATCCACATAATCTATTTATTGCATTATACACCGACCAGACTACAACTCAAACTACCCCACAAGAAACCACATACTCTATTAGGTATATAATAGTGCTTGTATTACATATTGATGTTCAAAAACCTTCACCATATTCTGATTTTGGAAAAGAAGAATTTAATGAAGAAAAATAATATAAACGATTGGAATAGTCATATTGGGTTGATGAAAAATTACTATACACATTTCCTAATCCAAATATTTATCAAAATACAGTTGTCCATGAATTCGATAAGAACCTTTTCCATTATTAATTACTATTTTAATATGTAATTTTTTATCTCATGACTATAATTATACAATTGTATAATCCTTAAATGTTCGATCCAAATTGATATAGAACATACCTTATATATGAGGATTATTAAATTGGGATTTTTTCCTAGTTCACCATTGATAGAGGTAATATCATGCCATTGAATAATAATGAATTTCTCATGATGTAGTCTATATAATTTCACAGAAATGATTTAAATCCACCATTTCACATGATGTAAAAATATATAATCCAGTATGGTTCATAGGTCATAAAAGTGTATAACGTCAATCTCATATCATGGTGTAAAACTACACAATGTTTCCCTAGTGCATTGATGTAAAACCACATATCATTATCCTTGATAAAAGACATTAAACTAAAACAATTCATTCTAGTTACATGATGTATAATTGTACACCATATTCCTGGTTGCATGGTGTAAAATAGCATAATGCCATCTTTGTGGCCTGACATAAAACTATACAATGTCATCTTTGTCACTTGATGTAAAAAAAATTATTTTTATGGTATCATGATGTAAAAATGAATAAAATCATACATATATTATGATATAAAACTACCTAACATCATTCCAGTTTAATGATTAAATATTTCTCATCTTCTTCCTTTTCAAGTGATTTAAAACTAATTAATGTTTACATAATCAGATGACAAAAAATAACACAATGTTGTCTTGTTAGTATGATGAAATACATCAAAAAAGTCCTAGTAATAAGATTTTAACATTTATATCATCCCTCCCTCATGGTATACTATAAAATTATAAGGTCATCCTCCTCACCACAATATGTTATATTATGTAGTGGAATTCCATCTATCATGACATTAAACATCCCGTAGTGGATGATTCCTTGTGGAATCTATCTCATATACATGATATATTAATCCATGTAAGAGTATTGAGAACATAACCCTATCAGCCCTAAAAGAATCTCTATATTTGATTTCTAACATATGAATATGACATAGGAAATGAATGTTTCAAAAAAAACTACATTTTTATTGATTTCAATCCCCATAGGTTACACAGTGACACCTGTGTAATGCCCCGACCCAAGTTACCCAGAATCGGTGCATTATTAAATAACATTGGCATGATGACAAGGAATAATGTCCCAAAAGACCGATCTATTTAGCTGTCTTGAAAAATAGATTACACGCATGAACATTACATTAAACATTAGAAAATAAAACACATCATACATGATCCTTTAATAATTCCATTAATCCCATACCTTAACCCTTCTTATCAATCATAATACACTTCTTGTAATCCTGAGCAAATTAAAACATAAAAATTGGTGAGCTCAAATGCTAAATAAGGATAACAATATTTCGGAAACATTCAAAAAAAATATAAACTTTTAAGGCTGTAAGAACCTGAGTTTTGAGCCAGAAAGTCTTTGAAATTTTCATAATGTTATTCTAGAGAAGGGCGTTCAGAAGACGTTTTATTCTGAGCCCTGGTGTGGCCAAAATAAAATTTTAAGTGCATTCACAATAGACATGAAAAATAAATGGAATAAATCCTAAAATGTTGCTCGGATGGTAAAACGGTGGTCTCCATTGAGTCTATAATGTGCTGTTTACCCAAAGAGGGGTGTAACATTCACGAGCATGGACCTTCTGCGGAAAACACCACCAAGGTCATTTTTGTAATTTAGCAGCCTCGGGCATGAACATTACATCATTTGAATTGAGGCTCGGATTAAAATTTCTAGACCACGGTTGTGCTCAAAACATAATTTTTACCTTAGGGTAATCTTAACATCGACCCTGTCGGGTGTTCGTGTACGGGGCTACCGGTGGGGGTTTATGAATTAATTAATTTTAATTAAATTTTCTACTTAAACCCTTCCTACCCCACCCCCACCCCCCCATAACCCCCTTAGCATTCCCTAGTAGATCCCTCTCAACAAGATCCTCTCATATCTTCCACCTCTCCAAGGCGGTGCGGTGCTCTGGCTGACCATTCGTGAAGCAACGGGCTATTCCCAATGAGGTAGGAGGGTACATTTTTTGTTTTTGATTTCCTCATCGTCCATGAATTAAATATTTTGTATTTAATTGCAAGTTTCTTCTTGAGAGAAGGCCATATTTGTGTAGGGCTCGTTTTAAGATTCCCACCGGCCCTTTCATATCAAATTTTCGAGTCCCGGGGTGTTCGGGGTGACCCAGGGAAGTTTTCAAGCCAAATTAATCTTTATCTGGCAATTCCAGGGTGGTCCGGTGGTGGGTGCGGCGGTCCAGCAGGCTCCCAGTGGCGGTGGCGGCCCCCAACTGCAGCGGAGGCCTCCGTGTAGTGGTGGTGGGCTCCAAGCATCAGGTGAAGGTGGTCCCCAGGGGGCGGCGGTCCCAGTCGGTGATGGTCCCCATGCAGATGTCATCGGAGAGGGTGGACCGGTGGCCGCGACGTGTGACCCTATGAGGGAGACCGAGACATGCCTTCAGCGGGTCAATGCGCGGACCAGCGACTGGCCATGGGGGAAAGTCAGCACGGTGGACGATGGTTCTACGTCTGGGCGACGGATAAGGGTCGCGGGTCAGCGCTGCGTGACGGGCCGGAAGGCACGGGCCAGCCCTGGTCGGGTGGACCGGATTTATCGGGCCAGTGCAGCCCAAATGGGTCCGTCCCCTTGACTTCGGACACCCGTTACTTCCACTATGGGTGTCTGTTATGCACACTATCTGCGGAAGTGAAATACTCGGCTCGAGACAAATAATTTGAGATGGTCCCGAGGTTTTTTAATTTTCAGGACAGGAACTCTGTGGTGCGGAACGTTCGTTAAGTACTTCATCGAGTTTCTTCCTTTGGACGGTGCGAGCACATACATAGTCTGTTTTTGGCATTGCGACCCCGACGTCAAGATGAAGTGCTTTCAGGTGGTTTCAAGCATTGATGTTGGAGTTCAGCCATGGGCCCAACGGTCCATCTTTTAAGCTGTGAGAAGCGTATTACGAGTTCTTCATCCGACGTCAGTTCGGGGAGAATGAGTAGTCTTTTTGACGTGTTTTTTTCGAGAGCATCGTGATGGCGTAGTTCTCCCTGACCTTTTGGGACCAATTTGTGCGCCCCACGAGATTCGGTGTGGGCATAAAGCAGTGTTGAGTAACGTTTTCATCGGGAGCCCATTTTCAGAGAGTAAATAGTCTATCTCGCGTGTTTTTTCACAAGGATTTCAATGGTGCAATCGATTTGAGCGTGAAGAGCATATTTCAAGATATAATTATATGTGGAAATGTGAAAGGGCATTGGTTGGAGGTTACTTTGATGCACTCCGACCCAATGCACGACCACAATGTTAGCGACACCCAGAGAAGGTTCGGGTAGTGCAGAGTTATCGGACCAGTTCATGGTTTACCATCTAGTGGGACTGAGAAGTGGGTTACCCCCCTGCGTATCATGGTTTACCCTCCAGTGAGGCTGGGCAGTGGGTTACCCATTGACTTTAGGGTTTACCTGTAACACCCCGAGCTTCCATGATATGCTTCTCATTCAATAATGCAATAGCTTGCATTGAACGCAACTTCGAGTTCTAACACACTACAACTAATCAAAGTAGCCGTTATGAATTGTAATAACCACTTCTTAAATTTATAGAAATTTTATATTTTAAAATGGACTTCATTTTTTTATTCCTAATATTGAAATTAGCCTATGTTGAATTTTTTTCAATTTTCTGAGAACTTCAAAATTTTTATGAATAGTGAAAAATACTTAAAACTACTTTTTTAATCAAAATAAAATATAGTGATAAGTTATAATATTGAGTGGTTTTAAATTATAATTAGAATATATTTTTAAAATTTTATCCAATGGTGGTCATTAGAATTAATTTCACTTTGAAATTGGACATAAACAATTGTCAATCTTTTGATATAAATTGTTTCTTAAAAACACGCTATTTGTTGTGATAGCGGGAATTAATTATAAAATTAATTAATGCAAATTATATGTTTGGAATTTCATAAAATAGACATCATTTTTGAATTCGGAATATCAATTATATCTTAGGGTGAAAGTTTTGCATTGTTCTGAAAAACTTCAATTTTTGATGAATAGTGAAACCACTAAGTGGTAGTTAAATAACAGATTTTTCGTTTAAATGAAATATTACCATTTCCATGATTTGATTTTAAAAAATCCGACATACATGGTTGTCATTAAGAAGTAAAATGTGGTTCAATGAGATTAAAATAATTTTTTGGTGAATAGTAACTTTTAAGTTCTTAATCGCGATTAGAGGTAATTATTGTAGTTTAAGGTAAAAATAATGTTTTAATAATATGATATGAGCTTGACACTTGTCATACTCCTATTGGATGAGTCATGTCCGACCAAGACAATCCATGGGTCAACTTGGGGACCCCATGGAGCCACATTAGTTGGAAAATGACATAAATACCTTTTATTTAATGTTAAAGTAAAAAAATGACACAAACATGAAATGTTTTACTAAAACATTTTTTTACATGGGGTTATAAAAGTAATATTTTTGACTATAAATAGTCATTGGAAAGATAAAAATATTTCATACATCATAGTATTTGTTTTATAATTTTTAGACATTAAATAAATTAAATTATTTATGACATCATTATGATGCATCGATGACCTCATTATTTAACGATTTTAATAAAATGAAATGATAATGTAAAATCAAAGGATTACACTTGTCCAAAGACTATTGGATGGGATATTTCGAACCCTTATCACCTTAGCCACGAATTATATAAGTGTGGGACCTCTAAAATCTGAAACTCATTTTATAATAAAGTGACTTTTCTTTACTTTCCAAGAGTACCCCTCCTCTCCACTTATAAAAGGCCCCCACATCTCCCACCTCATTTACACTTTCATGCCATTTGGCTTGGCCAAACTCTGCCCAAATACTCTCCCAACTTCCCCCTCTTACTCCTAGAAGCCTCACTTTGGGCAGAACACTTCCCAAGGAAGCCTATGGCTCAAATCAAAAAGAGTTACCCGATTTTGAGGTAATGTCTTCTCTAATGTTGTTTTGTTTTTTTTCTTCTCCAACCCCCTAAACTCTTTTTATTCATTTATTTTGTAACAACACCAGTATCCTCAATATACTAGGATGTTGTTATAATAAGGATTCGAGCTACAATTACACACACCTACATCTAATGGTTAAAGAACATACGGTTTCTGTGGATGGCGAATTTCTGCCTCACGAAACGATGATTGTTCAACACTCATATAACACCTTCCAAGGTGGCCATTAAGATGACACTATTTTTATATATGATATATAATATGTTTATGTTTTACTTATGCTTCTGTATTTCTCATTTATGTCATACTTTATGATTTCCATTATGGGTAAAACGCGATAATTTCATTTTAGGAAGTGCGGACTACCGCCCCCTCAAAGTGATTTGAATCGTTAATGCTATATGTGGGATGTATAAAGGATGGAGTAAATGGTATTATACACTATATTATACTGGAATTATATTATACATTTATGTCATTATGATTTCGTTCCATTAAATATGAAATTGAAATGAAAGTAGTGTTCATGCGTACGTACGACTTACCGTCTCCATGAACGGTGCATTTCATTTCATACCTCTAAATGTTACATAATATTATAAATGAATCTATATACTGGATATATAAGATATATATGACATCTAAATCATGAATATAATTCTGGAGATAATGGATATTCTACCACATAAACAACTTGTAATTATAAGAAATTTATTGTTGACTCAAGTACCAAAGATCGACAAAACGACCGTTATTAACTTAAATAATTACATAATGTTCATATCATTGTAATAAGTGATATAATAAGGATAATGAAATTGAAAATGGTTCTTAATAAGGTATATATTAACTCTAGTTTATTATTTAGGAGGTTAAAGAACGGTTGAGTCAAGTCAGACACGAGGTAAGGGAATTTCTTAACACAACTTCCATTCTTTGGGTTAATCTCCTACTTTCAAATTATGTCATGATATTATTATGTCCTATCTTGCATTTGTTCATTATTTATGTGTACATATAGTGAATACACATAATAGATATATTTTATTTAAAAAAAATGATCTTTGTAAGGGAATTTCTTAACCCAACTTCCATTCTTTGGGTTAATCTCCTACTTTCAAATTATGTCATGATATTATTATGTCCTATCTTGAATTTGTTCATTATTTAAGTGTACATATAGTGAATACACATAATAGATATATTTTATTTAAAAAAATGGTCTTTGTAAGGGAACTTCTTAACCCAATTTCTATTCTTTGGGTTAATCTCCTACTTTCAAATTATGTCATGATATTTTTATGTCCAATTTTGTATTTGTACATTATTTATGTGTACTTATAGTGAATACACATTATAGATGTACTTTATTTAAAAAAATGAACTTTTTAAGGACTTTGTCTCAATCCCCTTTCGTTGAGGCATATTTGGTTTTATACACAACTTTCTTTTATACGGTGTATAAACCCCTTTTACTTTTACGTTTATTCAAAAGGAATCTTTTTTATATAAAGCGTTTACTAAATGACAAAAGGGAATGTTTTTGTCGTACGTATGCGGTGACAACGACTTCTCCGCCGCCGTGACCACTATTTGAGTTTTGGCTTCCTCTACAAGCCATACCTTTTTTTAATGGAAAATAAATACCATGTTATACTTTTCTTTTATTTTGGTACTGAAAATGGTTTTGAAAGCGTTTTTATTATATCAATGTGTCGTATTGATATCTTTTGATAGAAAGGTGGTAATGTTATGTTTCCTTTAAGCATGTTTTATGTGATATGATTATGTTATGGTTTATGAGATGTTTAAACCTGTTCATATGAGGAATGTATTGGACTTAATAAGTGACGGGTGGAGCCCGCTATAGCTCCTCGATGCATCTGTAGGTCTCATGAGACAAATAGATGTGGAATTGGCCGAGGCCCTTTCCCAATTTGATTTATGGTTTTGGCCGAGGCCTTAATCATTTTAGACGTCTTGGCCGAGGCCTTGACAAAATGTTTCAGAATGTCCGGCATTATACATTCCCTCATTATGAAAGTGGTTATTGATCTTTCATGTGATTATTCGTCTAGTAGAATATCCATGAGAGTAAGTAAGTGGCATTATTTGATTTTACTTTTTCCATATTATGCTGAAGTTCAAGTTTAATATGGCTTTTGTTTAGTTATACATTGCCTTAAATGTTTATGTTTATTTATGAAAGTTTCCGCAATATTGTTATCCTTACTGAGCATCTGAGCTCACCCCTTTCAATGTTTTAATATTTTCCAGGATGTGAAGAAGTATTTTATGAATGACCTTCAGGGATATTCAGAAGAGGATATGAGTGTGTACTATGAAGACTTTGTTATTAGTTTTTCACTTTATGATGTAATGTAACACTTATGAATGTATCTAGTGTTTCCAAGGCTACTAAACTAATCGGTCTTTCGAGACGTGATCTTTTGTTATCATGTCAATGTTACAAAGTAATGCACCGACTCTGGGTAGCTGGGGTCGGGGCGTTACAGTTGGGATCAGAGGCAGTTTAGTACTAACCTTAGAATCTAGATTTAGATAAACTCTGATTAGAGCACATAGACCAAAGATAGACTTTGGGTATTAGTATAGAAGAGCTTACTAGAATTTTGGTATTATAGAGATGTTGTGAGTTTTCCGAGCAATACATCCATGTCTGGATACGAGCAGGTAGAGGCGGCTCTGGCACATATGTACCTAGGGGTAATACCCGAAAACACCGCTTTGAGCTAGACTCAAACGGGAACTGGTGCACGACAACGGGCCTTGCTCCACTCTTGGTTACGACACTCCCGGGGGATATGCTTAGGATAATTCTCATTTTATTTACAAACCACTATGAAGGGTTATGAGTATATAATTCCTCAAAGAAAACATTTCTTTTTATGATTATGGATTATATCCATAAATAGTTCAATTTATGTAAAGTGTTTTACAAGTATGGAATAATGTATTTTGATTCATAAACTAATCTAGTTTATGCCATTGTTTAGAAATGGCGCCTAGTGGAAGGAATGGAAACCGTATCAATGCACGACCTCCGTGTAGGGATTTCCCTCCTGCTCAAGATAATTATTGTGGATCTGGAGGTACAACTGGTACTGATAAACTTATTAACATACTGGGACAACTCACTCAGGTTATCAATAATAATCTTACTCGTATAGATCACCCTGATCCGCAACGTGGAGGATCAATGCTAGACCGTTTCATGAGGCAACAACCACCAACCTTCAATGGGAGTACAAATCCTATAGTAGCTTAGCAATGGTTAAATTCCTTAGAGAAAATATTCCATACCTTGGGGAGTAGTGAAAGGGAGAAGGATGTCATGGCAGTTTACCGCCTCACTGGAGATGCCGATCAGTGGTGGTCACTGATTCAAAACACAAAGGAAGATGATGACGTATTGAATATGGAATGGAGGGAGTTCAAAGAGCTTTTCTTAGAAAAATACTTTCCTCATGACCATCGAGCAGATATGGAAAGGCAATTTCTGATTCTGAGGCAGAAGCAGGATGAGAATGTCGCAATGTATGAGGCTAATTTTACAAGGTTAGCGAGGCATGCTGCCGATTATATACGTAACCCAAGGAGTAAGATTGATCGTTTCTTTGATGGGTTAAAACCATTTCTCCGTCGAGCTTTAGTATCACAATCCTTCTCATCATACGAAGATATTGTCTCGTGTGCTATCAAGACAGAAAAGGAATTATCTAAGTCTTATGACAACAAAGTAAAGCAAGAGAAGAAGAGAACGGTGGAACAAGATACAGAAAAAGGGAAAAAGGGAAAGATGGATTTTCCATTATGTGATAATTGTGGGAAGAATCACCCTGGTACTTGCCTAAAAGGAATGGGAGTTTGTTATAAATGTGGAGAAAAGGGTCACTAGGCTCGTGATTGCTAGGGAAAGAAAGAGGCTATCAAAGTTGAATGCTACAATTGTAGGGAAATGGGGCATTATTCAAATGAATGTCCTAAGCATCAAAGAAACTTACCTCAGAAAATGCCATGTGATCAAGGACAATCTTATGCTATTACTACAGTTGAAGCAGAATAACTAATGTATTGGTGCTTTTGGACTCATGGATTATATTCTGGTTATAAGAATAATGTGATATATATAAAGATTGTACTGTAGTACTTTTTGATTTCAGTAAGGTTTTAATATGATGAAGGTAATTATATTTTTAGTATGTGACAATAAGATAAACTTTACTTTGTTTGGGGAATCTGATAAATTGATTTTGGAATTAAGAGACCTTTTAGAGAAAGTCTGGACAGAGGTATATTGGATAATTATAAAGGCTGGAGTGGATTAAGTTGATCATTGGATAGTATTGTTTAAGGTTAAAAAATTTATGAAGATTATTTTTGGAATATTATGATACTATAGTTTTAGGAATAGGACAACCTGCAGGGTCGGGCATAACCCGTCGCGTCGGACAAAGCTGCAGGAATCGAACCCACAACCATAGTGCGACAGGCCTTTATTTCCTACCACTAGCCTACAGGATGTACCCGGTTATTACAAAATAGTTTTACTAATCTAAATGGTATGTGTTAATATTTTGAAGCTTATACAATTAGGATAAATAGAATATTTTTGAGTTCTATTACCTTTCAGTGTAAAAGATGGGTTTGTGGTAAAAATTTATTAAAGAATGAAAGTATACATAACAAGTATGTATATTGCCTTACATTCTTAGTAAATCTCCTAAATAAATTCCTCAACTTTATAAAATGTAACTTAAAACAAAAACGTTGTCAGTTAAATTTTCCTATTGGGGAATCAGTGATCGTTTAACCAATCACATGTTTGTGATTTTCTTGTAGTTAAACTTTCTCCTAATCCGGTTTTCTACAACTCTCCATCAGACCTTGATAGTTTGTTTCTCCTCCATATCCATATTTTAATATAATCCTTGTATGGTCTCTCTCGGGTGACCTTTGTACTTATCTTTCTTTCTTTTAAAGTTATATTCTTATTAACCTTATTTCCATTGTGGGTTTTCCACAAAGGTATTTTCTATTTTCAACCTTTTGTTTTCAAAGAAAAATTTCAAATTGCGAGGACACAATTTATTGAAGGAGGGGAGAATGTAACACCCCGAGCTTCCATGATACGCTTCTCATTCAATAATGCAATAGCTTGCATTGTACGCAACTTCGAGTTCTAACACACTGCAACTAATCAAAGTAGCCGTTATGAATAGTAATAACCACTTTTTAAATTTATAGAAATTTTATATTTCAAAATGTACTTCATTTTTGTATTCATAATATTGAAAATAGCCTATGTTGAATTTTTTGTAATTTTCTGAGAACTTCAAAATTTTTATGAATAGTGAAAAATACTTAAAACAACTTTTTTAATCAAAATAATTTATAGTGATAAGTTATACTATTGAGTGGTTTTAAAGTATAATTAGAATATATTTTTACCATTTTATCCAATGGTGGTCATTAGAATTAATTTCACTTTGAAATTGGACAAAAACAATTGTCAATCTTTTGATATAAATTGTTTCTTAAAAACACGCTATTTGTTGTGATAGAAAGAATTAATTATAAAATTAATTATTTCCAATTATATTTTTGGAATTTCATAAAATAGAAATCATTTTTGAATTCGGAATATCAATTATAGCTTAGGGTGAATTTTTTGCATTGTTCTGAAAAACTTCAATTTTTGATGAATAGTGAAACCACTAAGTGGTAGTTAAATAACTGATTTTTCGTTTAAATGAAATATTACCACTTCCGTGATTTGATTTTCAAAAATCCGACATACATGGTTTTCATTAAGAAGTAAAATGTGTCTCAATGAGATTAAAATAATTTTTTGGTGAATATTAACTTTTAAGTTCTTAATCGCGATTAGAGGTAATTAGTGTAGTTTAAGGTAAAAATAATGTTTTAATAATATGATATGAGCTTGAAACTTATTCTACTCCTATTGGATGAGTCATGGCCGACCAAGACAATCCATGGGTCAACTTTGGGACCCCATGGAGCCACTTTAGTTGGAAAATGACATAAATACCTTTTATTTAATGTTAATGTAATAAAATGACACAAACATGAAATGTTTTACTAAAACATTTTTTTACATGGGGTTATACAAGTCATATTTTTGACTATAAATAGTAATTGGAAAGATAAAAATATTTCCTACATCATAGTATTTTTTTTATAATTTTTAGACATTAAATAAATTATATTATTTATGACTTCATTATGATGCATCGATGACCTCATTATTTAACGATTTTAATAAAATGAAAAGATAATGTAAAATAAAAGGCTTAAACTTGTCCAAAGACTATTGGATGGGTAGATTTCTAACCCTTATCACCTTAGCCACGAATTATATAAGTGTGGGACCTCTAAAATCCGAAACTCATTTTATAATAAAGTGACTTTTCTTTACTTTCCAAGAGTGCCCCTCCTCTCCACTTATAAAAGGCCCCCACCTCTCCCACCTCATTTACACTTTCAAGCCATTTGGATCGGCCAACATCTGCCCAAATACTCTCCCAACTTCCCCCTCTTACTCCTAGAAGCCTCACTTTGGGCAGAACTCTTCCCAAGGAAGCGTTTGGCTCAAATCAAAAAGAGTTACCCGATTTTGAGGTAATGTCTTCTCTAATGTTGTTTTGTTTTATTTTTCTTATCCAACCCCCTAAACTCTTTTTATTAATTTCTTTTGTAACAACACCAGTATACTCAATATACTAGTATGTTGTTATAAGAAGGATTTGAGCTACACTTACACACACCTACATCTAATGGTTAAAGAACATACGGTTTCTGTGGATGGCGAATTTCTGCCTCACGAAACGATGATTGTTCAACACTCATATAACACCTTCAAAGGTGGCCATTAATATGTCACTATTTTTATATATGATATATAATATGTTTATGTTTTACTTATGCTTATTTATTTTTTATTTATGGAATACTTTATGATTTCCATTATGGGTAAAACGCGATAATTTCATTTTAGAAAGTGCGGACTACCGCCCCCTCAAAGTGATTTGAATCGTTAATGCCATATGTGGGATGTATAAAGGATGGAGTAAATGGTATTATAAACTATATTATACTGGAATTATATTATACATTTATATCATTATGATTTCATTCCATTAAATATGAAATTGAAATGAAAGTAGCGTTCATGCGTACGTACGGCTTACCGTCTCCATGAACGGTGCATTTCATTTCTTACCTCTAAATGTTACGTAATATTATAAATGAATGTATATACTGAATATATAAGATATATATGACATCTAAATCATGAATATAATTCTAGAGATAATGGATATTCTACCACATAAACAACTTGTAATTATAAGAAATTTATTGTTGACTCAAGTACCAAAGATCGACAAAACGACTGTTATTAACTTAAATAATTACATAATGTTCATATCATTGTAATAAGTGATATAATAAGGATAATGAAATTGAAAATGGTTCTTAATAAGGTATATATTAACTCTAGTTTATTATTCAGGAGGTTAAAGAACGGCTGAGTCAAGTCAGACACGAGGTAAGGGAATTTCTTAACCCAACTTCCATTCTTTGGGTTAATCTCATACTTTCAAATTATGTCATGATATTATTATGTCATATCTTGTATTTGTTCATTATTTATGTGTACATATAGTGAATACACATAATAGATATATTTTATTTAAAAAAAATGATCTTTGTAAGGAAATTTCTTAACCCAACTTCCATTCTTTGGGTTAATCTCCTACTTTCAAATTATGTCATGATATTATAATGTCCTATCTTGTATTTGTTCATTATTTATGTGTACATATAGTGAATACACATAATAGATATATTTTATTTAAAAAAATGGTCTTTGTAAGGGAACTTCTTAACCCAATTTCTATTCTTTGGGTTAATCTCCTACTTTCAAATTATGTCATGATATTTTTATGTCATATCTTGTATTTGTACATTATTTATGTGTACTTATAGTGAATACACATTATAGATGTACTTTATTTAAAAAAATGAACTTTTTAAGGACTTCGTCTCAATCCCCTTTCGTTGAGGCATATTTGGTTTTATACACAACTTTCGTTTATACAGTGTATAAACCCCTTTGACTTTTACGTTTATTCAAAAGGAATCTTTTTTATACGAAGCGTTTACTAAACGACAAAAGGGAATGTTTTTGTCGTACGTATGCGGTGACAACGACTTCTCTGCCGTCGTGACCACTATTTGAGTTTCGGCTTCCTCTACAAGCCATACCTTTTTTAATGAAAAATAAATACCATGTTATACTTTTATTTTATTTTGTTATTGAAAATGGTTTTGAAAGAGTTTTTATTATATCAATGTGTTGTATTGATATCTTTTGATTGAAATGTGGAAATGTTATGTTTTCTTTAAGCATGTTTTATGTGATACGATTATGTTATGGATTATGAGATGTTTAAACCTGTTCATATGAGGAATGTATTGGACTTAATAAGTGACGGGTGGAGCCCGCTATAGCTCCTCGATGCATCGGTAGGTCTCATGAGACAAATAGATGTGGAATTGGCCGAGGCCCTTTCCCAATTTGATTTATGGTTTTCATCGGGAGCCCATTTTCAGCGAGTAAATAGTCTATCTCGCGTGTTTTTTCACAAGGATTGCAATGGTGCAATCGATTTGAGCGTGAAGAACATATTTCAAGATCTCATTATATGTGGAAATATGAAAGGGCATTGGTTTGAGGTTACATTGATGCACTCCGACCCAATGCAGGACCACAATGTTAGCGACACCCAAAGATGGTTCGGGTAGTGCGGAGTTATCGGACCAGTTCATGGTTTACCATCTAGTGGGACTGAGAAGTGGGTTACCCCCCGGCGTATCATGGTTTACCCTCCAGTGAGGCTGGACAGTGGGTTACCCATTGACTTTGGGGTTTACCTGTAACACCCCGAGCTTCCATGATACGCTTCTCATTCAATAATGCAATAGCTTGCAGTGTACTCAACTTCGAGATCTAACACACTACAACTAATCAAATTAGCCGTTATGAATTGTAATAACCACTTCTTAAATTTATATAATTTTTATATTTTAAAATGGACTTCATTTTTTTATTCCTAATATTGAAATTAGCCTATGTTGAATTTTTTGCAATCTTCTGAGAACTTCAAAATTTTTATGAATAGTGAAAAATACTTAAAACAACTTTTTTAATCAAAATAATATATAGTGATAAGTTATACAATTGAGTGGTTTTAAATTATAATTAGAATATATTTTTAACATTTTATCCAATGGTGGTCATTAGAATTAATTTCACTTTGAAATTGGACATAAACAATTGTCAATCTTTTGATATAAATTGTTTCTTAAAAACACGCTATTTGTTGTGATAGCGGGAATTAATTATAAAATTAATTAATGAAAATTATATGTTTGGAATTTCATAAAATAGACATCATTTTTGAATTCGCAATATCAATTATAGCTTAGGGTGAAATTTTTGCATTGTTCTGAAAAACTTCAATTTTTGATGAATAGTGAAACCACTAAGTGGTAGTTAAATAACTGATTTTTCGTTTAAATGAAATATTACCACTTCCGTGATTTGATTTTAAAAAATCCGACATACATGGTTGTCATTAAGAAGTAAAATGTGGTTCAATGAGATTAAAATAATATTTGGTGAATAGTAACTTTTAAGTTCTTAATCGCGATTAGAGGTAATTAGTGTAGTTTAATGTAAAAATAATGTTTTAATAATATGATATGAGCTTGACAGTTGTTCTACTCCTATTGGATGAGTCATGTCCGACCAAGACAATCCATGGGTCAACTTGGGGACCCTATGGAGCCACTTTAGTTGGAAAATGACATAAATACCTTTTATTTAATGTTAAAGTAAAAAAATGACACAAACATGAAATGTTTTACTAAAACATTTTTTTACATGGGGTTATAAAAGTAATATTTTTGACTATAAATAGTCATTGAAATGATAAAAATATTTCATACATCATAGTATTTTATTTATAATTTTTAGACATTAAATAAATTAAATTATTTATGACATCATTATGATGCATCGATGACCTCATTATTTAACGATTTTAATAAAATGAAAAGATAATGTAAAATCAAAGGATTACACTTGTCCAAAGACTATTGTATGGGTAGATTTCGAACCCTTATCACCTTAGCCACGAATTATATAAGTGTGGGACCTCTAAAATCTGAAACTCATTTTATAATAAAGTGACTTTTCTTTACTTTCCAAGAGTGCCCCTCCTCTCCACTTATAAAAGGCCCCCACATCTCCCACCTCATTTACACTTTCATGCCATTTGGCTTGGCCAAACTCTGCCCAAATACTCTCCCAACTTTCCCCTCTTACTCCTAGAAGCCTCACTTTGGGCAGAACGCTTCCCAAGGAAGCCTTTGTCTCAAATCAAAAAGAGTTACCCGATTTTGAGGTAATGTCTTCTCTAATGTTGTTTTGTTTTATTTTTCTTCTCCAACACCCTAAACTCTTTTTATTCATTTCTTTTGTAACAACACCAGTATCCTCAATATACTAGGATGTTGCTATAAGAAGGATTCGAGCTACACTTACACACACCTACATCTAATGGTTAAAGAACATACGGTTTCTGTGGATGGCGAATTTCTGCCTCACGAAACGATGATTGTTCAACACTCATATAACACCTTCAAAGGTGGACATTAAGATGTCACTATTTTTATATATGATATATAATATGTTTATGTTTTACTTATGCTTCTGTATTTCTCATTTATGTCATACTTTATGATTTCCATTATGGGTAAAACGCAATAATTTCATTTTAGGAAGTGCGGACAAACGCCCCCTCAAAGTGATTTGAATCGTTAATGCTATATGTGGGATGTATAAAGGATGGAGTAAATGGTATTATACACTATATTGTACTAGAATTATATTATACATTTATATCATTATGATTTCGTTCCATTAAATATGAAATTGAAATGAAAGTAGCGTTCATGCGTACGTACGACTTACCATCTCCATGAACGGTGCATTTCATTTCATACCTCTAAATGTTACGTAATATTATAAATGAATGTATATACTGGATATATAAGATATATATGACATCTAAATCAGGAATATAATTCTGGAGATAATGGATATTCTACCACATAAACAACTCGTAATTATAAGAAATTTATTGTTGACTCAAGTACCAAAGATCGACAAAACGACCGTTATTAACTTAAATAATTACATAATGTACATATCATTGTAATAAGTGATATAATAAGGATAATGAAATTGAAAATGGTTCTTAATAAGGTATATATTATCTCTAGTTTATTATTCAGAAGGTTAAAGAACGGTTGAGTCAAGTCAGACACGAGGTAAGGGAATTTCTTAACCCAACTTCCATTCTTTGGGTTAATCTCCTAATTTCAAATTATTTCATGATATTATTATGTCCTATCTTGTATTTGATCATTATTTATGTGTACATATAGTTAATACACATAATAGATATATTTTATTTAAAAAAAATGATCTTTGTAAGGGAATTTCTTAACCCAACTTCCATTCTTTGGGTTAATCTCCTAATTTCAAATTATGTCATGATATTATTATGTCCTATCTTGAATTTGTTCATTATTTATTCGTACATATAGTGAATACACATAATACATATATTTTATTTAAAAAAAATGGTGTTTGTAAGGGAACTTCTTAACCCAATTTCTATTCTTTGGGTTAATCTCCTACTTTCAAATTATGTCATGATATTTTTATGTCCAATTTTGTATTTGTACATTATTTATGTGTACTTATAGTGAATACACATTATAGATGTACTTTATTTAAAAAAATGAACTTTTTAGGGACTTCGTCTCAATCCCCTTTCGTTGAGGCATATTTGGTTTTATACACAACGTTCTTTTATACGGTGTATAAACCCCTTTGACTTTTACGTTTATTCAAAAGGAATCTTTTTTATATGAAGCGTTTAATAAATGACAAAAGGGAATGTTTTTGTCGTACGTATGCAGTGACAATGACTTCTCCGCCGCCATGACCACTATTTGAGTTTCGGCTTCCTCTACAAGCCATACCTTTTTTTAATGAAAAATAAATACCATGTTATACTTTTCTTTTATTTTGGTATTGAAAATGGTTTTGAAAGCTTTTTTATTATATCATTGTGTTGTATTGATATCTTTTGATAGAAAGGTGGAAATGTTATGTTTCCTTTAAGCATGTTTTATGTGATACGATTATGTTATGGTTTATGAGATGTTTAAACCTGTTCATATGAGGAATGTATTGGACTTAATAAGTGACGGGTGGAGCCCACTATAGCTCCTCGATGCATCGGTAGGTCTCATGAGACAAATAGACATGGAATTGGCCGAGGCCCTTTCCCAATTTGATTTATGGTTTTGGCCGAGGCCTTAATCATTTTAGACATCTTGGCCGAGGCCTTGACAAAATGTTTCAGAATGTCCGGCATTATACATTCCCTCATTATGAAAGTCGTTATTGATCTTTCATGTGATTATTAGTCTATAGAATATCCATGAGAGTAAGTAAGTGGAATTATTTGATTTTACTTTTTCCATATTATTCTGAAGTTCAAGTTTAATAAGGCTTTTGTTTAGTTATACATTGCCTTAAATGTTTATGTTTATTTATGAATGCTTCCACAATATTGTTATCCTTACTGAGCATCTAAGCTCACCCCTTTCAATGTTTTAATATTTTCCAGGATGTGAATAAGTATTTTATAAATGACCTTCAGGGATAATCATAAGAGGATATGACTGTGGACTATGATGACTTTTTTATTAGTTTTTCACTTTATGATGTAATGTAACACTTATGAATGTATCTAGTATTTCCAAGGCTACTAAACTAATTGGTCTTTCGAGACTTGATCTTTTGTGATCATGCCAATGTTACGAAGTAATGCACCGACTCTGGGTAGCTGGGGTCGGGGCGTTACATTACCCTCTTGTAGAGCTGGGCAGTGGGTAACATATTGACCTTATGGTTTACCCCCCTGCAGGGCTGGGAAGTGGGTTACCCGATGACCATTTGGGGTTTACCCTTTAGCGGGGCTAGGTAGTGGGTTTCTCGATGAACTTTTTGGGGTTTAACCTCCAGTTGGGCTGGGTAGTGGGTTACCAGAGTATTTCTTTTAGACTCAGCCCTTTCTATAAGGATTGATAGTGACTTTTCACTGTGGTTACTGGAGTGATAACCTTACTTGCACGATTCAGTGGTTAGAAGTCTTTGACGTGCGGGACACTTGGGCATCAGTGATGGATATCCTTAGAACTATTGGCAACGTTTCTTGGGCTGATCATGGAGATTAGGATCCCCATAAACACCTGTTCACTTACTTTATTAATATATATATATATATATATATATATATATATATATATATAATCCCTACTTTTGTTCCCACTCCCTGGATTCAGTTACTCTCTTTCTAGGAGGGGTGAAGACACGCGGGGTATGCCACATGATTTCCGTGTCTAGATCCTCTTGGATGGGACGAGTCTACTTCCTTTCTTACGTTGGGTTGAGATGCACTCTTTCTATTGTACTCCTACACTGTTCTTTGTAATGTCTAATGCTCACCATTTTAGTACCTCCTTTATTTCCTCCTCGAGCTTTCGAGGTATCCTACTAAGTATCTTTATACACACCCCTACTTGAGCTTTCCCCTACACTTGGTGTTCCCTTACATATGACGAACATGTCAATTGACACTACGAAGGAGCGTAGAGGTCACAAGAGCTTCAGATGCGTTCGATGGACATAGTAGGTCATTCAGGTGTGAGACTCACCAGCTGTTTACTTTTGATACTTGTTTCTGGGTTGTGGCACTTTTCTAGTTGGTCGTGTGTTTTTCCCTCATTACAGTTCAGTGTACTATTTATAACTTCACTTGTTCTACTTTAGAGGTTAATGCATGACTGTGGTTGGGTTATTCTTGTCATACATTGTATTTTTTACTATGCACTTCGGTATTAAGTGGGTTATTTGTGTGTATTGGTTCTTAGGAAATGGCCTCCCTGAGATTATTACGCATTCGACGCTTGTCCCCCGCCCCTGGGCTATGGATGTAGGCATGGGGTAGTTGTGGCTCGAGACAGATAGTGTAGGGTGGTGTCAAATTGGTATCATAGGTGGTTCGCTCCTTGGGGATTTGTTCGGACTTCCAAAAAAAGAAATAGGTTTGGATTTAAGGGAATAGTTTCGACGTGTCTCTAGAGAGGTTCTCAGGAAACGATGTCTGGTGATGGCATGGTCAGGTAACATATCCATTCACCAGGACCCTGATAACCCGCTTGTTGACTCAGCACACTAAGAAACATGTTGCAGGGAATATTGGAACATGCATCTAGTAGGATTGATCCTTTGACTATTCTTTTTGATTCATCTCCCCTTTATTGTTACAGATAAATATATATTTATATGCTCATCTGATCGCAGTAATCCATGAAAATTTCTAGGATTCCCCCACGACAGTAGCCAGCCAGGTTTCCCACTGTAGTTCATGACGATGACCTGGAGAGCAACGAGGTGTTAGTTCAAGGACCCTCACATGATCCCGTTCCACCCAATGCTTCATCAGTGGCCCCTCCACTTGGAGAGAGGCAGCTAGTTCTGGCAGCACAAGACAAGGTTGAGCGTAGGTTTAGTGCACTTCGAGACATTCAGTGTCAACGGCTGCAGATGTTCCGTGGGGACCCGGATCCCCAAGCAGCTAAAGACTAACTAGAGACCATGGACTGACATTTCAGGCAGGTACGGACCCTAGCGAACCATATGGTAGCTCTAGCTTCCATCCTTTTCCACGTGATGGATGGGCATTGGTGGGGTTTGGTTACACAGACCCACAATGATTCGTCTCTCACATGGGATAGCTTCCAACAGCTCTTCTGGGAGGAGTAATCCCCATCTTTTTTACACTTTGTTTGGATTCAAGAGTTTCTAGTGCCGATGCGGGGGGGGGGATGACAGTGGCGCCATACTCGACCCAGTATATAGATTTGACATGCTACTCGCGGGATATGATCTGTGATAGTTACTTGTGGGCACATAAGATTTAGAAGGGTCTTCACAGGGATATCTGTGCTAGTGTAGTGCCTCTGTGCATCCCTACTTATGTCGGGGTGATAAAGAGGGTGCTCGAGACAGATAGCTTCTTGGCTAAGGAATGCCAGCAGACATGGCATAGTAATGGCCGCTTCAGAGGAGAGTCTTCCATGACATGCATGAGGTAGAGTGCAGAGCCTTGGTTGAGGAGACACTTTTGTGAGCAAAAACAGGGGTAGGATTGTACACCGTAGTGGCTCTATGGAGCACTGGTTAGTTTAGATAGAGTCAGTGCTATGCTTGTGATGGACATTGTCACTTTTCATGGGACTCTCGAACCAGGCATACCGAGCAGTCGTGGCAGGCGGTGGGGGCACCACCGTGGTAGAGGCAGCACCGTGACCAGGGATCCCCCATGCGAGGACATAGTGGTCCTAAGGGAGGCAGGGAAGGAAGAGCAACAAGACCTGGAGGTCTGGGATGACATTTTCAGATCCTCCTACTACCACCATCGGGCTCCCCAAGACAGGCTTGGGGAGCTGGCGGTATGGGTCACATGCAGCTTCAGGCTATGGGTGTTCGTGACCCCCCCCCCCCCCCCCCACACATGAGATGGTCCAAGGTACTCTTTGTGTTTACTATACTCTTGTTTTGGTACTAGTAGACATAGGTGCTAGCCACTCCTTTATATCGCTGCTTTTATTATGGGATTTGGAACTTCCTATAGAGTCGCTGACACCTGCACTTAGCCTCGAGGTTCCTATGGGATGTGCCTTGTTGGTGACCTCTATCTACAGATAGTGTGAACTGTCGTTCCAAGGAGGTAGATTCATGTGGGACCTACTTCTCATCACGATAGAACCTTATGACATCAGCCTGGGCATGGATTGTCTTTCTATGGTTCACACCCAGATGGACTGTCATCACAGACGAGTCAGAGGCATGTTTTATGATGGGATGAGGTTCACCATCCTTGGTGAACGAGATCTCGTGGTAGAACAGATGGGTAATCATAGTAGGAGACCACCAAATTTTTCTCACCAGTTGGAGAGCATGGCTCTCGGAGCATCAGATGCTATGGACACCTCGATCCCTACAGTTGTAAAGGACTACGTGGACGTCTTTCCCAAGGATGTCACGGGACTACCTCTGAGGCGAGAGATGGAGTTCTGCATTGAATTCCAGCTGGGATTTCAACGATATCATGTGAAACATACCGGATGGCACCCACAGAGCTTAAGGATCTTCAAATTCAGCTGAAAAACCTTTTTGAGAAGGTATTCATCAGGCCCAGTGTGTCCCCCATGGGTAGCTCCAGTTTTGTTTGTGAAAATGGTAGATGGGAGTCTACGACTTTGTCTGAATTATTGCTTCCTAGATCTAGCCATGATAATGAACAAGTACCCTTTTCTGAGGTTCGACGACCTCTTCGACTAGTTGAGAGGTGTGAAGTGGTTCTCCAAGATTGATCTTTGATCCGGCTACCACCAGTTGCGGGTTTGTGAGGTTGACATCCCAAAGTAGGCTTTCCGTTTCCATTAGGGGAATTATGAGTTTTGGGTGATGCCATTTGGCATGATTAATGCCCCTTCCGTTTTCACGGCTTTGATAAACCATATCTTCCATCCATAATTGGACCAGTTTGTGGTTGTCTTTATTGACGACATAATCATATACTCTGAAAAGGAAGAGGAGTAAGCAGAGCATTTGAGGATGGTCCTAGACTTACAATGAGAGAACCAGTTGTATGTGAAGCTCTAGAAGTGTCAGTTCTGGATACTTGAGGTTCACATTCTATGGAATGTCATTACGGAGCAGGGACTGGCCATAGATCATGCAATGGTAGAGGCATTTCTTGCATGGGATCCACCCAAGAATGTGTCAGAGGTGCAGAGATTCCTTGGTTTGGCAGGGTACTACAGGAGGATTATAGAAGATTTATCTATGATTGTTGCCCCTTTGATTTCATTGACGTGGAATAGATGACCATTCACGTGGTCTGACCAGTACAAGAAGGCCTTCGAGGAATTCAGACAGAGGCTGACTAGTGCTCCAGTGTTGAGGCTACTATAGGAGGGTGTTGAGTTCATAGTGTACTACGACGCTTCATGAGCTAGGCTTGGGTGCGTACTGATGTAGCAGCAGGCAGTGATTGCATATGGGTCTTGGAAGATGAGGACCCATGAGCAGAATTATGTGACTCACAATTTATAGCTTACAACTGTGGTCTTAAACTTGAGCTTATGGAGACACTACCTTGTGAGTGAGCATTTTGTGGTCTACATAGACCACCAGAGCCTCAAGTACATCTTCACTCAGAGGGATTTGAATCTAAGGCAGAGGCGCTGGCTTGAGTTTCTAAAAGACTATGATTTCGTGATTGTTTACATTCCACAGAAGGAAAATATAGTAGCAGATGATCTTAGAAGGATGTCCCAGGCTCGTTTAGGGCGGGAAGATTTAAAGAATTTTCATTCCCTAAGGCTGGCCTTGGTGGACCAGGAGGTTACAACTTTTCTGTAGTCGATGGTGTTGACTCCTTCGCTCCTTGAGCATGTGATAGTCACAACTGGGGGATGTCGACAGCTAGGTACTGCATGATCATATATCCACGGATTACGCACCCGATTGGTATTTTAAAGGGGGGAATCATGAGATCCTATCCTAGGGGAAAACTATAGTACCAGTGGAGATGTAGGAGGAGGTGACGCGGGAGTTCTACACTTCACCATTGGTTATACATCCAGGTGTGGGGAAAATGTACATAGACCATCAGTGGATGTTATGGTGGTTTGGCATGAAGCAGAGTGTAGATGAGTTCGTTTCTCGGTGTCTTACCTGTCAGCAGGTGAAGGAAGAGAATCATGTTCTGGTAGGGTTGTTGCAACGCCTTTATATCCCATAGTGGAAGTGGGATGGAATATCTATGGACTTCATCATAGGGAACCTGCATACAGCGAAGGGCCACGATTCCATTTGGGTGATAGTGGACCAACTCACAAATTCGGCACACTTCCTTGTCATCTTTGAGCATAGCTTGGTGGAGAGTCTGGGGTAGCTGTACATTCGGGAGATTGTCTGCCTTCATTGAGTACCCTCGACCATCATCTCCGACTGTGATGTGCGGTTTACGTCGTGATTGTCGTAAGGCATGTAGGAGGCATTCGAGACTCATCTGCGGATGAGTACAAATTTTCAACCCCAGACAGACGGGAAGTCCGAGCACACTGTCCAGGTGTTGGAGGATATTCTCAGGGCGTTCGTGTTAGACATTGGCCTGAGCTGGGAGGATCACCTGCCCTTGGTGGAGTTCACGTAAAACAACTTTTACCACTCTACTACCGGCATGGAATATTTTGAGGCCCTCTACAGGAGACCCTACAGGTCACCGTTGTGCTGGATGGAGCTTTCAGAGACCTCCCAAGTGGGCCCAGAGTTGGTGTAGGACACGACGGAGAAGGTACATGTAATTCGTGAGCGAATGAGGATGGCCCAGAGCAGATAAAATTTCTGCGCAGATCATTGTCGTAGGCCATTATAGATCTATCAGTGGGACCATGTCTTTTTTAGGGTCTCCCCATGACATGGTATACAGAGGTTCAGCTGGGGTGGCAAGATATCCCTAAGGTTTATTAGTACCTTTTAGATTGTTCACAGGGTCGGTGAGGTTGCCTACCGTCTTGATCTACCCCTACAGTTGGAAAGGATGCATGATGTCTTCAACGTGTCGTAGCTGAGGAGAAACGTGCATGACCCCATGCACATTATCGACTAGGGAGAGCTAGACATAGAGGATGGAGCCACCTTTTCATATCACCTGGTGGCGATTGAGGACCGGAAGGAGCAGACACTGGATGGATGGAACATTCCTTTCGTTCGTGTGTTGTGGTAGCACGGAAGGGTGCATGAGAGCACCTGGGAAAGGGATAGATAAATGCAGTCTCAGTATCCCGAGTTGTTTTTGTAGTTTTATTTGTTGGGGATGAAAAACATGAAGGAGAGAATGATTTAAGAACTTGAGTTTTGAGCCTGTTAGACTTTGAAATTTTCATAATATTATTCCAGTGTAGGGAATTCCGACGGCGTGTGATTCCGAGCCCTTGTGTGGCTGGAATTAAATTTTAATTATGTTCACACTAGTCAAGCCAAATAAACAGAATTAATACGAAAAGGTTTCTGGGATGGGAAACTTAGGGCACCGTTGATTCTGGAACGTTCTGTTTACCCTAGGAGGGGAGTGACATTAATGGGTGCGACCCTTCTATTGGAAAACACCACCAAGGGCGTTTTTGTAATTCAGCGGCCTCAGGCGTAAAAATTACAACATTGGAATGGAGGCTCAGTTTAATATTGGGAGACCACCTTTGCGCTCAGAATGTGTTTTTTACCCTAGTGGCGGCATAACCTTGACCCAGTCAAGAGTTTGGGTATGAGGCCTACCGGTGGGGGTTTAAGACATTATTAATTTTAATTATGTTTTCTAATTAACCCCCCCCCCTTCCCCTTAGAATTCCCTGGAGTATCCCTCTAAAGAAGCTCATCTCCACTCTTGAACCACTCCAAGGTGGCGCGATGCTCTGGCGGACCGTTCGTGAAGCTACGAGCTATGTCCAACGAGGTAGAAGGTTGTGTTTTTCATTTTTGATTTTCGCATCATCCATGAATTAAATATGTTTCATCAAAATGATGTTTTATTCTTGAGAGGAGTCCATATTTTCGTAGGTATCATTTTGAGCTTCACAATGGTCCTTTCAGATCGAAATTTCATGTCCTGGGGTGTCCGGTGTGACCCCGAGAAGTTTTCCGGTTAAATTCTCTCTTTTCATGCATTTCCAGGGCGGTCCGGTGGGTGACGCAGCTATTCGGAGGGCTCCCAGTGGTGGTAGAGGCTTCCAGCGGTGGCAGTGGGATCCTATTGGTGGTGGTGGTGTCCATGCAGCAAGTAGCGACAGTCCTCGGGCGGAGGTCTTCGGTGAGGGTGGACCGGGGGGTCGCGGCACGCAGCCTCGTGAGGGACAATGAGACCCACCTTAGACGAGTCTCTGTGTGGTCCAGCGACTAGACACGAGGTCCGATTGGTGTAGTGGACCATGGGTCCAGGGCCTGGCCCAGCAGAAGGGCTGCGGCCCGGCACTGCAGGCCGGGCTGGCCGGCGCGGGCTGGCCCAGGGCTGGGGGACAGACTGGACAGGGCCGGTCCAGCCCAAATGGTTTCGTCACCTTAACTTCGGACCGCCGTAACATCCACTACAGGTTTCTATTTTGGGTGACGTCTAGGGAAGTGCAATCATCGGCTCGAGGTGATGATTTTGAGATGGTCCTGGGGATTTTTAATTTCTGGGACGAGAGCTCGGTGGTGCAACACGCTCGTTATGTACTTCTCCAGGTTTCGTCCATCGGACAGTGCGAGCACATCTGGAGTCCGTTTAAGGCGCCGTTAGGGGCATTGTGACCCTAACATCGAGAAGAAGTGTTCCAGGTTGGTTTCAATATTTGAAGACGTAGTTGATTCTTGGTCCCTAATGACCTTCTTTTATGTTTTGATTAGTGTTTTATGACTTTTTCATCTGATGTCCATTCTGGGAAAATGAGTAGTTGTTTTGGCATGTTTTTCCGAGAGCATCAATATGGTGCAGTTCAACCATCCTCTTTTAGGACCACGGTGTGGGCCCCAAGAGATGTCGTGTGGGCATAAAGTAGTGTTGAGTATCTTTTTTTCTTTCAGGATCTCGTTTTCAATGAGTAAATAATCTATCTCGTGTGTTTTTTCACAAGGATTGCAATGGTGTATTTGGTTTGGGCATGTAGAGCCTCTTTCGAGATCTCATTAAATGTGGAAACATGAAAGGGTGTTGGTCAGAGGTTCCTTTGATGCACTCCGACCCAACGCATGACCACAATGTTAGGTACACCCCGAGATGGTTCAGGAAGTGCAGTGTTATCACACCAGTTCGGGGATTACCCTCCAGCGGGGCTGAGAAGTGGGTTACCCACCGGTGTATTAGGGTTTACCCACCAGCAAGGCTGGGCAGTGGGTTATCCATTGACTATATGGTTTAACCTCCAAAAGGGTGGGGAGTGGGTCACCTATTGACTTTAGGGTTCACCCTCCAGCAGGGCTGCGTAGTGGGTTACTCGATGACCTTTTGAGTTTACCCTCCTACGGGGATGGTCAGTGGGTTACCCGATGACCTTTTTGGGGTATACCCTTTAGTTTGGATGGGCAGTGGGTTACCCGAGGTTTTATTTCAGATTCAAACCTTTCTATGAGGCTAGTCACTGACTTTCCTCTATGGTTACTAGAGTAGGACCCTTGGACATGTGATTCAGTGATGAGATAGATTTGACTTGAGGGACACTTGGGCATCAGTGAATGATATCCTTAGAACTTTTGGTTACTTTTCCTGGGCTGATCTTAAGATCAAGATCCCATAACACACTTGTCGGGTTTCTTATTGAGCATATATATATATATACCCTACTTTTGTTCCCACTCCCTAGGTTTAGTTACTCTCCTTCTAGGAGGGGTGAAGACACGTGGGGTATGCCACGTGCTTTCTGTGAATATCTCCTCTTGGTTGGGACGAGTCTACTTCCTTTCTTTCATTAGGTTGAGCTACACTCCAACTATTGTACTCTTACACAGTTCTTTGTTCTGTCTACTGCTCACCATTTTAGTACATCCATTTTTCTCCTTAGAGCTTTCGGGGCATCCTACTGAGTATCTTTATACTGACCCATAATTGGGCTATTCCCACACATGGTGGGACCTTCCAGACGACGGACATGTCGATCGAGACTTCAGAGGAGCATAGAGGACACATGATATTGGGATGCATTCGATGGTAATAGTAGGACTTTCAGGTGTGAGACAGACCAACTGTTTAATTTTGTTACCTATTGCAGGGTTGTGGCACTTTTCTAGTTGGGGGCATGTTTTGTCATTTTTACTATTCTATCTAATTTTCAGCACTTCACTTATTCTTCATTAGACGATGATGCATGTCTGTGGTAGGGTTATGGTTTTTGTCCTTTGGTTTTCTTTTACTCTACACATAGGAATTGAGTGGGTTGTGTGTGTATACATGTTCTTAAGAAATGGAAAGCCCAATATTGTTACCCCTTCGGCACTTGTCGCTGGCCCCTGGCCTATGGAGGTGGGCTTGGGGTAGTTGCGGCACGAGACTGGTAGGGTCATGTCGTGACAAAGGAAATGTATAATACTAAAACAAAATCCTTTTAAACATAAACCTCTGCATAATATGGAAAAGATTCAATAAAATAATTTCATTTAAATGGATGTTCTTCTAGTCGAATAATCACATGAAATATCAATAGCCACATTCATAATGATGGAATGCATATTTCCAGACTTCATAACCACATATTCTTGGCCTTGTGCCAAGAATACAAATATGATTTTGTCAAGGACTTGTGCCAAGACACTATTTTGTCTCGTGAGACCTACTGATGCATCGAGGAGCTATAGCGGGCTCCACCCGTCACTTACTATGTCCAATGCATTTTAAATTTGAAAAGGTTTAAACATAACATAAACATTCGTATTAAAACTAGAATACAAAATCTCAATACATCATCCATAAACCATGAATTGTATAAAAATAACACATCCGCAATCAAACATATCAGAGAAAATTCAATAAAATATGGAAGATTTTTATGATAATAAATCAACTTCAAACTAGTTTAAAATTCATCAAAGGATGTCGACACAGATGAAAATTATTTGTAAAACACTTTGAGAGAAATATATATTTTTCATGAAACAATTAAAAGCCACACAATTTGAAAAGGAAGACATTTAAATATATTTTTGAAACAAAGATTCCCATTCCATTTTGAAACATTTCAAAGGAATTAACATTTGAAAAAAATTAATTTCCATAAAAATAAATCCTTAAAAACCATTTTAAAAACATGTACATTAATGAAAATGATTTAGAGGAATAAATATTTAAAATAGTTAAAATGATGTTTTAGTAAAAAGTCCCTTAAAAATAATCTCATTAAAAAATCTTTTATGAAACATGGACATGGAAAATAAATATGTCCCAATAGATACTTTTGTTAACATAACCTCAGATAATAAAGTGATTGTGATATTAACCATTACCTTGCACTTTCCTTTAGTCAAGGGTACGTTTAAGCCCTTGTATGAAGACCGTAGTATGTTATTAAATTATAAAAGTACCATATTAATATTTATGCTATCATAAATGATTCTTTTATGACTTTATACTACCCATATAATAATAATATCCATGTTAAATTATCATTTCGGGTAATAATTGCTTTCTTAATTGTACGTGTTATAACTTGTTACACTTGATTGTATCACTTAGATCCAGATTTAAATACATCCAGAATATAAAACATGATATATATAACATAAATATTTAGAATATAAATATTTATAACAGACCAATATATGAAATGGAAAACACTGTTAATGGAGACGGTAGTCCGTACGTACGTATAAACACGGTTTCCGTTTTCATATCGTATTGTACGGAACTAAGTGAATAAGATATATATAAGTACATATATATATATATATGTATATATTGATAAATTATAATTATTATGTCATATATTACATACATATTAACAATATATATTTTATAATCATCGTTGAATGGTGAATGTGGAAATGAATCTCATCACATCGTGGAGACGACAATCCGTACGTACGCACGAGCAAAAACATCATTATATTGTTGGAGAAATTGTATGTAATTGGATGGTATACAATATATACAGAATTATTGACATGGTATATTTATTATTTACACCAGTTATACTCATTATTATACCCATAAAAATAATGAAGTGTTTGAATAACAAACTACACCACTATGTGGAGATGTTAATCCGTACGTCCACAAGCATGGGGACTTTTCCATTTATAGGATGGATAGAATAATGAATATAGTTGTACCATTTTTATAATAACATCACAGTATATTGAAGATACTAGAATTATTATTTTATATTGGAAACAAAAAAGAATGATAAGTGGATGAAAAACAGAACATGAAAGATCTGATGAAATATTTACCTCTTTTTCGGGTTCTTTCATTTAATTTGATCAAAAGGGCTCTATAGGTTGGCTTTCTGACCCAATGAAGGCCTCTAAGATGAAAGGGGGAATGTTGGGAGGATATTTGTGTTGGGTTTGGCTGAGACATTTGTCTTTGATGGAGTGAATTAGAGAGAAGGGGAGTTCCATTTTATAAAAGGGGTGAGGGGAACCTTAGGAAATCTTGAAATATTATTTTATAATAAAATAATTTTTGGTTTCTAATAGATCCAAAATAAATTATATAATGGATAAGGTGGGTATGGGTCTAAACCCACTCAACCAATAGGTTTTAGACAGGTTTGGGTCACTATATTAACCTTATCTTTAAGATTAACTCTTAGTTAAATAGTTTGACCTTTACCATGTCTCTTTGTATAATTATATTATATGGGTAATAAACATAATATATACTTCTAAGAGAACCCCAGGTGGTTCCTTAATGATACACCTATCGTTATATAAGCCTTTTGGCCGATCCATTTATTTTTAGGAATAGAATATCAATTAATAATATAATATTTGTTTTAAAAACTCTTTTATGTCAATTTTGACACTATTTGGTATTTTGTTTTTTCTAAATTCATAACAACATTATTACATCGAAACAAATCTTCTTGACCAACCCTAACATGTCATATTATCCTATAATATTAGTGGAATTCATAAAAAGTCTCAAATTAAATTTATTTGGATATTTATAATATCAATTATTTTAATATTTTATTAATTAGGTAATTACGACATCATCAGTGTGTCATACATAAATTAAATTTCATAATGTCTAAAAATTATAAATAAAATTTCATTATGTAGGAAAACCTTTTATCATTCTAATAAAAATTATTATTCAAATTTATATTCTGTATAACCCCATATTAAAAATGTTTTAGTTTTTAAACATTGATTTTAACTCTTTTAACTCTTCTTTAAATAATATATTAATAAATATCCTAATCTAATCCAAGGGGACCATAGTCATTCATATTTTATTCATAAGGTTTTTTTTTGTAGAATTATATTTATCAAATAGAATTAGGGAATATTTTAGTGTAATAATAATATCATTTTACCCTTAATTACCCTATTTATTTTTATCTGTTGTAAATAAAAGTAAAAAGTTACTATTCACCAAAAATTATTTTCAACTTATTGAACCACATTTTACTTACAATATTAACCGTGTCTCTCGGATTTTTCAAATTCAACTAATAGAAGCGTGGAAATTATGTTTTATGGAAATTTAGAAATGCTCCTAGGAGTTGGGTAATAGACGATAAAAAGCTCAATACAATTTTTATATATGTAAACTTATTATAAAATGACTCAAATGAATTATATTGAACTTATATATGTATTATCTATCTATTTTGAAATAAAATAAATTTAAATAAAATAAATTATTATTTAAATAAATAGTCTGGAAAAACCAATAACTAAGTTTTTTTCACTATTCATCCAAAATTGAACGTTTTCATAAAAATACCATAATTTTACCCAAAGCTAATTATGATACTCTGAATTCATAAATTAATTCTATTTTACAAAATTCAGAACATAGAAGTTGAATTTATTAATTTAAAATTAAATCCCGTTGTCAAAACCTAAAAGCGTGTTTTTAAGAAATAATAATTATCAAAAGATTGATACTTGTTTATGTTCAATTTCAATGGGAATTTTTTTCCAATGAATAACATTGGATTAAATAGTAAAAAAATAATCTATTTATACTTCCAAACCATTGAATTGTATAATTCAACACTATAAATTATTTTGATTATAAAAAATCGTTTTTAGTTAACATATAGTATTTTTCACTATTCACCCAAATATGAATGTTTTCAGAAAAACACCAAAAATTTATTGAAACTAAATTTTTATGTCACGTATTCTAAAGAAGAAGTTTATTTTGTCAAATTGAATAAATAAAAGTTTCAAATGATGGATTTAGAAATGGTTCTCCAATAAAAGGTGGTAAAATTGATTTTTTTTGAAAAATACTTCTTTTATCTAAAAAAATGAATTTATTCATAAATTATGTCTTAGAAAATCATAATATGGATTTTAAAATTATAATTATTATATAATGTTCAAAATTCAGTTATTACTATTCATAACTGCTTTTGGACGGCTAGTTTGGTATGTTGTGGTGCACTTGAACTCGTTGTTGCATGTAGTGCTAGTTATTGAATTACATTGAAGAAATAACATACTATGAAATCATGGGGTGTTACATTCTTTCCACCTTCAACAAATTTTGTCCTCACAATTTTATATTTTTCTTCGAAAATCAATCGTTAAAAAATATAAAAATACCTTTGAGTAAAACCCTCATCGGAAATTGGATTAATAAAATTTAGTCTTAATAATATGAAAAGGGAAATGAAAGGGTCACCACAAAATTATTATCTCTATTAGGAGAACATTGGTGGAAATTAGAGAAACATAATTGGAGGAAAACATAAATATTTATAAGAAGTGATTGATGTCATCAATGAGAATGAAGTTTAAAATTGAGGGTATCAAATCCATCAATCTATGATGACTTAAAATACCATTAGTTCAACAAAACATAAGGTATTAGAATAACACATTTTTTGTTTTAGGACCACTTACCTATAGATTAAGAATTAATTTATTCATAGAATGATAGATGAAATAAATAAATACTTGAGGTGTAAAGATTCATTATTTAACTAATTTCTACTACAAACTCATCTTTCACTCTATAAGGCAATACAACCTAAAAAATATATTCTATTTATCCTATTCGTATAGGGTTCCAAAATATTTGAATTTATAATTCACCCATCAGACCCTTTAAAAAACTACATTATACAATCTAGAGACTTCACGTAGTTTAGTGGTTGGCGATAAATCCCAATCACACTACGGTTGTGGGTTTGATTCCCACTGCTTTGTCCGACACAACGGGTTTTCACACAGTATGCATGATGTTCTATTTATAAAAATCCAATAAAAACATAGCAATAGTATCCAATTTCAAACATAATCTATTCCACCCTTTAGACTTATCCAAAATACTTCTATCCAAACTAACGGTCCAAAACTTGTAAGGAAGTTAAACACAATAAAGATCCATTTTGGAACGTAATAACATGTGAAAACCATCATCATGTATTATTTTAAAACATGGTAACACCCTAAATTTCCATTACACCATATTGATTACATTCAGGCTCCCTTATCCTTTTTATAGTATTGGATATATTCATTATATCCAAAAAAAATTAATATTACAACAATGATGAAATATAAAAACTATTAATCAGTTCCAAGGAAGTCAAGAATTTCCAATATAATTTATCCAAATCAACCACCACGTATTCTGAAACCACTACCTCATTATCCTGACCATATTAAGGATTACATTTCCATAAACCATGTATTTTTCCAAGAAGAGTGGTTTAATATTATTTAACTTTTCATAGAACCATATAATCTCAAATCCTCAATAAAATAGTATTGTATTACAATCCGTATTTATCTCCATAATTCATATAACCAATATATTTTTGATACACCACACAAATGAAATAATTCTATAATAAAAACATAAGAACACTAGTCATTCCTCTTCATCTGAGGAAGTATCATAAATTGATTATTATCCAATAGAATCATTTAAGGTATAATCTAATGACTGAGACATTGATTCGCGTAGTTTCCCAATGCCTTGTAGATGAAGCATTTTACATTTGAAACTTTTTTTTACCCATGCAATAATGTACATGGTGTCCTTTTTCTCAGCACTTATAACAAAATCTCATTCCATACAAGCATTTACCAGGGTGTTTCTTCCAATATTTTCTACAGGATGGATATTCTACTTTTCCCATATTCCCCTTACTTCCTTTCCTTCTACTAGGTGTGATTTCTAAACAATGGCATAAACTAGATTAGTTTTCGAATCTCAATACATAAATCCAAACTTGTAAAATAATTAACATAAATAGAACAGTTTATGGTTACAATCCATAATCATATAAATGTTTTCTATGATTATGTATATACTCATAAACCCTTAATAATGGTTTGTAATGAAATGAGAATTATCCTAAGAATATTCCCTAGGAGGGTAAAAACCAAGTTTGTAGCAAGGCCCGTTGTCGTGCTCTAGTTCATGTTCCAGTCTAGCTCAAAGAGGTGTTTTTGTGTTTTACAATGAGGTACATATGTACCAGAGCCGCCTCTTCTTGCACATATCCACACAGGGATGTATTTATTGGAAAACACAAAAAATCTCTACAATACCAAAATTCTAGGAAATTCTTCTATATTAATATTCAATGTCTATCTTACGTTAATGTGCTCTAATCAGAGTTTATCTAAATCTAGATTTCAGGGTTTGTACTAAACTTTTTCTGATACCAAATGTAATGCCCCGACCCCAGATACCCAGAGTCAGGGCATTATTAGATAACATGGGTATGATTTCAAGGGATCATGTCCCAAAAGACCGATCAGTTTAGTATTCTTGGAAAATAAATTAAATACATGAATGTTACATTACACAATAGAAAATAAAACACAACATAAATGATCCTGTTATAATTCAATTAATCCCCTATCTTAACCCTTCTTATCAATCATAATACACTTCTTGTAATCCTGAGAAAATTAAAACATAGAAATGGGTGAGCTCAGATGCTCTGTAAGGATAACTATATAGAAAATATTTTTATAAATAAAAATATAGGTTTAAGGCAATGTATATGACTAAAACAAATGCTTTTTAAACTTAAACGTCAGCATAATATAGGAATGATACAATAAAAAAAATTTCATTTACATCGATATTCTATTAGTTGAATAATCACGTGCAATATTAGTAGCCATTTTTATAATGATGTAATGCATAATTCTAGACTTCATAACGACATAGTAAAGGCCTTGTTCCAAGAATACAAATAATATTTTATCAATGCCTTGTTCCAAAACACTAGTTTGCCTCATGAGACCTATCGATTCATCGAGGTTTTATATCAGGATCCACCCGTCACTTACAAAGTTCAATGCATTCCTCATATTAAAAGGTTTAAACATAACATAATAATTCATATTAAAAATACCAAACGAAATGTCAATATTTATCCATAAACCATAAATGGTATAAAAATAACACATCCACAGTCATACATATCACAAAACCATTAATATAATATAGAGTATTTGTATCATAATAAATCAACATAAAACATGTTTAAAATCCATCCAAGGATGCTGACATAGATGAAATTGATTTGTAAAAATCATTGAGAGAAATAACTATTTTTCATGAAAAAATTTAAAAGTTTCACAATTTAAAAAGAAAGACATTTGAAGACATATTTGAATCAAAGTGTCCCATAAAACTTTGAATCTTTGAAAAGGAATTAACATTTAATCAAAATTCATGTCCATATAAATAAATCCTTAAAAACCATTTTGAAAACATTGACATTAATTATAATGATTTAGAAGGATAAATATTTAAAAACTTTAAAATGATTTTTTATTAAAAAGTCCCATAAAAATAATCCCTTTGAAAACTCTTTTATGAAACATAGACATGGATAATAAATATGTCCCTGTAAATACTTGTGTAAATACAACCTCTAATAATAATGCGATTTTTAAATTAACACATACAAAGTAATTTCATTTATTCGATGGTATGTTTAACCTCTTGTATGATGAAAATAGTATGTTATTAAATTATAATAGAACAATATTATTATTTATGATATCATAAATGATTCATTTATGACTTTATACTACCCATTTAATAATAATTTCCATGTTAAATTAACATTTCGGGTAATAATCTCTTTCATTATCGTACGTGTTTTAACATGTTACACTTGATTGTATCACATGTTTTCAGATTTAAATAATTCCAAAATATAGAAAAAAATTTATATATCATATAAATTTACAATATAAATATGTATAATAGATATATATATGAAATGGAAGACACCGTTTATGGAGATGGTGGTCTGTACGTACGCATAAACATTGATTCTGTTTTCATGCCCTACTGAACAGAACTAAGTGGATAAGATATATGTAATTACATATATATATATATATATCCCCAGTAGAATTATTATGTCATATATTACATACTTATTATTGATATATATTTTATAATCCCCATTGAATGGTGAATGTGGAAATTAATCTCATCACGTCGTGGAGATGGTAATCCATATGTACGCACAAGGGACAATATCATTATATTGATGGAGAAATTGTATGTAATAAGAAGTTATATAATATATAAATATTCATAAAATATTATATTTATTATTTACATTAGTTATACTCATTATTATACCCATCCGAATAATGAACTGTTTGAATAACAAACTACACCACGACGTGGTGACCATAATCCGTACGTACGCACGTATGGCGACTTTTTCATTTATAGGATGGATAGAATAATGAATATGGTTGTAAAATTTCTATAATAACATCACTATATATATAATATACAAGAGTTACTATTTTAGAATCGAAGCAACAAATAAAGAAGAAGTGGAATAAGAAAAGAACTTGAAAGATGTGATGGAATATTTACCTCTTTTTCGGGTTCTTCAATTTGATTTGATCAAAAGTTCTCCTTACGTTGGCTTTCATTCCAAAGGAAGGCCTCTATGATTATGGGTGGAATGTTGGGAGTTTAATTAGGCAGGTTTTGGCAGAGACAAATGGATTTTATGCAGTGAACTAGAGAGAATGTGGAGTGCCCATTTATAAGAGGGGTGAGGGGCACCTTAAGAAAAGCTAGAAACATTATTTTTTTAATAAAATGATTTTTGGTTTCTAATGGATCCAAAATAAATTATTTAAAGCATAAGGTAGGGATCGGTCGAAAACCACTAATAAAATAGGTTTTGTAGAGGTGTGTGACACTATATTAACCTTATATTTTAAAATAAACTCTTAGTTAAATAGTTTGACATTTACCATGTCTCTTTGTATTTTTATATTTTATGGTTAATAAACATAATATATGCATCCAAGAGAACCCTATGTGGTTCATTAATGATACAAATATCATTATATAAGTCTTTTTTCCAATCAATTTCTTTTTAGGAGTATAATATCAGTTTATAATATAACATTTGTTTTAAAAACACTTTTATGTATATTTTTACACTATTTGGTATTTTGTTTTTTCAATTAATAAAAGAATTATTACTTCGAAAAAAAATCATATAACCAACCCTAAAATGTAATATTAACCTAGAAAATTATTTTAATTCATAAAAATTCTCAAATTACATTTATTTAGATATTTATAATTAAAATTATATTAATATTCCATTAATTACGTAATTACTGCATCATCATTTTGTCATAAATAAATTAAATTATATAATGTTTAAAAATTATAAATAAAATACCATTATGTACGAAATCTTTGTATCTTTCTAATTAATATTTATAGTAGAATTTATCTTAGGAATAACCCTATATTAAAAATGTTTTGACAATTAAACATTGATTTTAACTCTTTTAACTCTTATTTAAATAAAATAACAATAAATGTTCTAATCTAAATCAATTGGAAAAAATAGGTTCATAACTTACTCATAAGTTAGTTCATGGTCGAATTATACTTATCGAATAAAATTAGGACATGTGTTAGGATAATAATAATATCATTTTTACCCTTAATTACCCTAGTTATTTTTAAAAAAGGTAAATAAAAGTAAAAAGTTACTATTCACCAAAAATTATTTTCATCTTATTGAAACACATTTTAATTTATTATATTAACCTTTTCTCTCGGATTTCCAATATTCAACTCACATAAGTGGAAAAATTAACTTTTATGCAAAATTGCAAATGCTTCTAGGAGGTGGGTAAAAGACGGTAAAAAGTTCAATAAAATTTTTATATATCGAAACTTATTATACAATTACTACAATGAATTATATTGAACATATATATGTATTATGTATTTATTTTAACCTAAATTAAATCTAAATAAAATAAATAATTTTTTAAATAAAATGTATGTCTTAACCAATAACTCAATGTTATTCACTATTCATAAAAAATTAAAAGTTTTCAAAAAAATACCAAAATTTCACTCTAAGCTAATTTTCATATTATGAATTCCAAAAATAAGTCTAGTTTACCAAATTTAAGCCAAAGAAGTTTCATTTATTAATTTAAAATTAATTTTTGTAGTCAAAACCAAAAATTGTGTTCTTAAGAAATAATAACTAACGAAAGATTGATACTTGTTTATGATAAATTTCAAAGTGATATTATTTCTAATGAATATCATTAGATTAAATGGTAAAAATATAATATATTTATACTTCCAAACCATTAAAATGTATAATTGAAATATATTAATTATTTTGATTAAAAAAGTTGTTTTATGGTAAAATATAGTATTTTTCACTATTCAACCAAATATGAATGTTTATAGAAAAACACAAAAAATTTATTGAAAATAAATTCTTATGTCCTGATTCTAAAGAAGAATCTTATTTTTTAAAATTGAATATATATAAAAGATTCAATTATTGGATTTAAAAATGCTTCATCATTAAAAGGCGGTAAAATTGCATTTTTTTAAAAATACTTATTTTATCTGAAAAATTTAATTTATTCTAAAATTATGTCTAGGAAACTCATAATATAGATTTTGAAATTATAAGGATTATATAAAGATCAAAATTCAGTTAATATTATTCATAACCGCTTTTTAACTGCTCGTTTGGTAAGTCATAGTGCGCTTGAACTCAGTGTTGCGTGAAGTGCAAGTTAATGAATTACTTTAAAGAAATAACATACTATGTATTGTTGGGCGTTATAACCTGGATCACATATCGTTGGCCCGATGATAATATTGACAAAGATAAATCCCCTAATCACTTTTTAAGAGCTCAACATGTTGATGGAGTTACCAACATTTGAAATAGAGGATATTTGATGATTATCCCCAAAAGATACAATAGTATTTTTATAATTTATGAAAAGGGTCTAGCTACCAAAACAAAAATTTCCATGGCCACTTCATGGTTCCTAATCAAACCACACTTCCTCCCAGTCGGGTTATCTCCATTCCGAAATTAGGACGAGATTCCATTTTTCCCTGCATATATACAAAATTATATTGGATTGGATATATTATAAAGACCCAATATTTTATCAATGGAATTACATTATTATAATTATGTAATATAATATAATCACATAAAATCACATTATGATAAAAAATTCCACAACATTAATAAATGGACTAATAAATACACTTTGAACTTTTAACTTAAATTTTCCACTTCAGTAATGTGAATTTAAAATATCTGAAACACACGGTTACAATCAGTATGATGTTTAGAGTCCGATAGTACAAAGTTAAATTTTGTTGAATAGAAAATTATTATTATGAGTAATAATGTTACCATTATTAATATTAATATTACAATTATGAATATTAAATCAATGGTGTGAATAGTATCTCTACTAATAAGTGTATAAATAAAATTTATCCATATTATGTGTGATAATATGACAGTGTCAGTATTTTTTTATAAGTCATTAATATATAATTACAATTTTCATGATTAATATAATAATTAAAATGAAAATTTATTTTTATTAAATGTATTCATGTACAAATATAATGATGTATTATGATTATAAGATAATTTTACGAGACCTTAGTTAATTTTTCAATGTGTTATAAATAAGTTACAATTTTAAAATTAGTACATTTCTTATAAAATATGATTTGAATGAAAAATTAAATATATCATATTTTGATTACTATTTCCAAAAATGGCATTTATTTTTGGATTCTACATGTCCATAAATGGTTAGGGTGAATTTTTTGGATTTTTCTAGAATACATGAATTTATAATGAATAGTGAATTACCATAATTTACGATGAAGGCTAAACCATGATTTTTTGATTCATACTTGAGTCAGGGATGTTGTATGTGAAATTTAGTTTTAAATAAGATGGACTAGTTACTATTTTTTGTTTAATGAAATTAAATTATTTCTTTTATTAAGAAAAATATTTAATAGAAGAATTAAATACGGAGAAAACTACCCTCTCTTTCACTATGAAAAAAACCACTCACCACCTATTCTTATCACACCTCTCAAGACTTTTGTCTTGTAAAAATTCTAATAAAATCCCTTACCAATCCCATACCCCACATATAGGATCACTTTTTATCATAAAAATATTAAAACCACTTCCCTATACAGGCTCTAAATAATATAAATTAAAGAGGTCATTAACATCATGTGAATAAAACCTTCAGACATATGATGTAGATTCTAACTGAACATCCATTATTTTCGGGTTGCTCTATCATTATTTTTTCCCAAATCAAGTTATCTTTTCATTTTCATTAAATATTATATATTCTATCTATATATTTCAAACTGATGTATCATTATCCATTAATAATTATAGTACGAGGTTACACATATTTCTTAGTGGTTCGTTTCTCAATTATTCTCGATAAGAAAGCTCATTTTAAGGGAACATCCCAAATTCTTACCCAATTTCAAGTGAACACAATCAACTTTTTTAACCAACTACTGATTTTATAAAATCATAAATATTACTATGAAAACCTTATTGCTCACTTATATATTTTATATAAAAGATAATTCCCTTTTATATTTTTAATTCTCTTTAGTGTTTTCCTTAAAACCACACTAAAATGTTTTAATGCTAATGTTTCTTAAGTAAACATTATAATATTTATCATCTTTGTTTGAAAGCACATACAATTAAATAAAACAATTAGTCCCAAATTAATGTTCATTAGGGTTTTAATTACTTTCTTCCATTGACACTTGTATGATACCCCCATTTATTATTCCTTACGACATGATTATGATACCCATTTCATTCCATGGGTACACTTATGTTTATGTATGATTGATTATGTTTGATTCTTTATATGGAAACCATATTAATAGAAATGTTAATATTTGTTCAACTAGATAGCACTCTAATACAATGGGTAATATTTAGTCTCATGAGATGTTACGTGTAATGGTTTTCGTATTTAGCCTTGAGTTATGCTCTATATGAAATGGTCTTAGTAGTTATCCTTGGCTGGTGATACTCTATAGGAAAAGATCCTTGAATCCTGGTAATGTAATTTCTATACTATATCAATAATACTATGATTATATGATTATATGAATCCATTTTTTTATTATAATTCCATATGTTCAATCATCTTCCACGTATTTTTATATCATTATTTCATCCCTTCTAACCGATGTGGTTTGATTTATTTTTATGATTATTACCTTACTGGACATTCAAGCTCATCAATCTGTTCTTATTATCCACAAGATAACCTATGTAGATGTTTGAGAATAAAGGATGTTAGGAGCTCATTGTGGAGATTCAATTAATATTTTATGATGTTTAATTACGTAAATAATCCCCCAAGACACTATAATTTTTTATTCTTGTCTTGTTATATGATGTCTAAATTTGCCTACAATTATGTAATGATATGTGTAAAATGCTAGGGTCACTAATTTTTTTATTAGAGAATGGTTAAATATTTTTTGGATATTATAAATAGATAAATGTAGTAAAAACATTTTGGATATGATTAAGTATAAGAAATCATCCCTAAATTTTGGTTATTATTGAGTAAGTGTTTTACCAATAAAATACATCACTAACTAGATACTACAAATGAATGTGGTTTTTTAATAGAGGTACCTATGATTAACAACTCTAGAAAGGTGTTTTAGGCTAGAATTGGGGTAACCTGGTACATGAAAACATTTCTTACTATGCTCCTGGTTTATCACTCACAAGGGATATATACTGGTATAATCAATTAATCATTATGAAACATTATAGAGGAAAAAAACCCATAAGAATAAATGCTATGAAATGGATCAAGGACAGCCTAGACTGAAACCTAGAGAATAAAAAATTATGATATTATTTTCTTTTACAGGTTTATATTTTTTTGTTTAACATTTCATTTTATATCATTTATTTTCACAGTATTCAAAGCCCCACATGTTTTCATCCAACAATGCACAACGAAATATCAAGGAAAAATATCCTATGGGGGAAGAATGTAATGAACCAATGTTTTATCAATGGAATTACCTTCAAATAATTGTTTCATAAAACATAATAACATAAAATATCATTAGGAATCACAATTAAACCTCATGAATAATTGAGAAACTAAAAACTAAGTGAAATTTAATCATCATTTTTCGCTTTTAAGACATGAATTTTAAAAATATAAAACTCATAGTTGTGATATGTAAGATGTTTGGAGTTTTATCGAAGAAATTAAATTTCTGGTGAGTTGTAATATAACCTTATGGATACTAATTTTATCCTTATGAATAGTAATATGACCCCTATGAATAGAAAATTAGCCACATGAGTAGTAAATTTACCAATGAATGTATAAATAGAATTTATCCAACTTATAAGAGAAAATATGATAGTGTTGGTGTTTTGGGTAAGTGAAAAATATATAAATACGATTTTCTTATTACATTAATAATTTAAATGAAAATTTATTTTCATAAAATTTACTCATAAAATAATATTTTTATGTATTCTTATTATAAGATCATTTTATGAGACCACAGTTAATTTCTCAATTTATTATAATATCATTTACAATTTTAATATTCATATTAATCAAGATAATTATTTTTTTATTTAGAAATTAATGTTATTATGTAATGAGAATTATTTTAATAAAATGGATTTTATTTATGGATTATACACATCCAAAAAATGGTTAGGGTCAATATTTGATTTTTTTATGAAATACTTGAATTTCTTATGAATAATTAAATATGATAATTTAAAATGAATGCCAAAACCAGATTATTTTGACTCATTATTGAGTCATGGATGATGTAAGTGACCTTAGGTTTGAAATCACATGCACTACTTACAATTTTTATCAAAAGTATCAGAACTATTTCTTTTCTTGAGATAAATAATAAACTAATGAATTAAATATTGATAATACCTCCCTCTCCTCTGCTATAAAACCCACCTGCCATGTTTTTTGTACAAACCTTTCAAGCCTTTTTACATGTCTATATTCATGATCAAATCTATTCCAAAATCCATATCCCATGTCCATGTGCACATGGTATCAAAAAAATACGAAAAAATATTCACTAAAGAGTCTCTAAAACAATAATAATTCAAGAGTACATTAATAAAAAGAGAAGAACATCATTAGACATAAGTAAAGGGATTCAACCCGAATATCCATTATTCCTTTGGGTTAATATAAATTTATCTTTAAAAGAATAATGTTATCCTTTATTTTTGTGTATAACTTCTAAATGTTTTTTATATGTTCCAAACTAATTTATCATGAACCATTCATCAATCTATTTCAGGGATACACATGTTTTTATGTTGTTCAAATCACAATTATTCCCGATATGGAAGCCCATTTTATGGGGAACATCCCAAATTCTTATCCAACATCAAGTGCAATCTATCATCTATTTGAACAAACTATTGTTTTTATATAATCAGTCCTATTATTTTGTACAACTTATTGGTCCACATTTTGTTTTATATAATATTTTTATCCCTTTTCAATTATAAATGGTATTCAATATTTTCCATTAAACCGCAGAATAATGTTTTAATGAAAAAATTTCATAAATACTGCTCATACATGGTATTACTTTGGATTGAACTTTCTGAACATGATATATGACTATTTCATCCTTATTAATGTCAAGGTATTTTTAAAATCCATTATTTCATGGTAACATGTATGATACACGTATTTATTGTGATTTCTGATATTAGTATAATACCCATTACATTCCATGGGTACCCATATGTTTATATATGATTTATTATATAAGATTATTTATATGTAAGACATAATAATGAACTTGTTAATATATGTGTGACTAGATAGATCACCACTGCATTGGGTAATGTTTAATCTCAGGAGAGGTTATGTACGACGGTCATAGTGGTTATCATTGACTCATGCTCTATATGCCATAGTATTGGTGGTTATCCTTGACTCATGCTACTGTATGTGCAATGATCATGGAATAATTCTAAAGTAATTTTTTTGTATCTTCCACATTATAAATATTCCATTATTATATGGTCCCATGTTTCATGTGTTATGATAACATATGTTCAATCATGTTCCATGCCTTTTAATATCATTATTCCATGTCTTCTAACCTAAATGTAATGATTTATTATTTTTATTATTCCATTACTGGTATTTCTATTTGTTCCCATTATTCATATAATCCCCAGGTTATAATATGAATATGTCTAAGCATAGTAAATGTTAGGATCTTAATGTGGCGATTAAATAAATAATTTTTTTGTTAGGTTTAATTATGTAACAAATCATAGAAGACAGAAGAATTTATAAACCTTGGATTGTAATATGATGTTTAAATATGCCTAATATCCCGTAATGATATTTTTAAAAGTATTGGGTCACTATATATATTACCACCTCTATATGATCTAGATATAAATATGACCCATCATTATGAATTCTGTCATCTTTCATCCAATTATTCGTAAATTCTATTTTTCCACAAAATTTTTTTAATATCTTTAGGGGTTCACATTATGTAATTTTGGAAACCCAATTCATTAAATTTTAGGAAACATAACACAACTTGGATCCCCATTTATATGGACATCCACAGCATTCATTGATAAAATATTCCCCCTCTTAGCATGTTGATTTTTCTAATCACATCAATATATCCTATGTGGTTCATAGAATTTTCATAATGTATGAAATATAAAACCTATATAAAATTTCAATTGTGTAACCATAATATATAACACTCATGATTTGTTTATACATTTCTTTAAACTTCATTATGTTTTTCAACAACATATATCTTGATTCATGAGTAATTTATGATATGTAGAGATGAGTATAAAATATTCTCTAAAACTGATAATGACCCATCATCCATCTCTACTCCTTTACAAAGAATATTAATCACCAAAATATATATTGATCAACTATAAAATACTTCGATCACCTCTTTTTAAGACCATTTATATAAAGTACCTGCAATGACCTTTATGTTCAATAGATTATGAAAAATATTTTATGGCTATTACAAATAGGTATACTCTCCTTAATGGGATATTTATATAGTCAATGCATATATAACCTGAAATTGATATGTATATACACCCCAATTTTGCCTTTTTATTCTAATGTATCTCAACTAGTGGGGAGGGACCTCTAATCATTCTATTTCAAGGAAGACTCATATTATAAATCTTCACATGAATTTTGATAGAAGTCAACCTTTTTGTACCAGTGCTATATTGTCACTGTTGATGGTAAAAAATCTATTTATTACTTACATCATTATGTTAATCCCATTATCACTGGGTATTGGGATTTCGAGGTCCCTTGAAATCAATATATATTATTAATTTTGACTAAAATTTAATCAACATTGTCTATGCATCCTGATCCAAGATAGTGTGCATGTATAATTTTTAGGACATGAAACTTGGTATCTCATGTATCTATTGTTTGACCATAAACACCAATAATTAGTAGTTTAGTTATCATGACATAACCTAGTGTAGAAATATGTCGAGAACACTTTATTCTTAAAACAAAATTCGATACATGTGATAAAAATTCAATTCTCCACTAACTAAGCCACACACATCTTAGGATTAGGAAATAGTTAGGGTGAAAATATCGAAAGGCATATTTATTACACTGCATTCAACTTAGACCTAGTAACATAGATATTATTCATAATATATTCTAATGTTTTGGAAAAATATATTTTAATGATATTCTATATCCCCCTTCATTATTTATGTGTTTAGTGCATTATAGAAAAAATTGGTGAACCAAAAACTTTCATGAATATCCTTTTCTATATAACCTACATCGTTCCCAAATGGAGTGGGCCCTAAAAAACCTTCACCATCTATTAGAAATGACCATACTCAACTATAATGAATAATTATTTTTAATTTTTATACATTCAATTAAATGGGTATACATATATTCCCACATTTTGGCCTATCAAATATAATCACCTTTTCATAATGGGAATTAATTATTATACCTATATAATCAAAAAACATATTGGAATATATCATTGTAATTTGTCCTATATTTATACATTCTGCACCTATCCCAAATCATAATCATTGATTCATACTGCTTTGGATATGATTTCGTAAATATATAATAAAAAATTTCATTGGATATGATATCATTTGGATTATGTACCCATGAAACATACCCATTCTCTGTGTAGGAATGTGAAATTTCTATCTTAATTATTTTTACATTTCATATAATTCGAAAATTCATAATTCAATAGTCTATTTATTTTTATCCAAAACCAAATACTCCTATCGCAATTTATTTTCTAATTTTTTATGTTTATATGTCATCCACATCGTGTTTACTTCACCATTGTTCTATAAAATCTACCTCAATTTTGTGTCAATTTTTCAAGGATGAAACATTTTCTTCAATGGTATGACTTTCATGTCCTTAAATAACTAGTAAAAATGACAATATACTCTTAAGTATGAATATAAGTAAACAAAATTGATGGTAAAATTTTGTTGTATTTTCACTACACACAAGTCTTATAAGACATATTGATGAAGCGTTTTCATGCGTTCTCTCAAAAATATTTATAACTAAGTGTAGGAAAGGGGCGGACCTAGGTTGTTCTCTTGAAGAGATTTTGTGGTCAATAAATCACTACATCTAATTAAATTTTTTTATTTTTTATTTTTTATTTATAAGACAACACTAAATGAAATTGAGGTTTTAGAAATGAGAATAAAAAAAGGATCATAAACAAGTAATACATGATAGAGACAGAATGAATGCTGAAAAAATAGAAAGGAGATATTCCCGAGAGAATCACCTAGATTAGACCATTATCATCTCATTATTAATTACAGATTTAATTAAGAAACCCACTCCATCGTATGCGTGATTATCCTCTTCTGTATGCTGTTGTGAATATATAGTGCACTCAACGATTGCCAAGAGACCACATATCTACCTCCTCGATTGAGGGAAAATATTAAAGAAGAGAAAGGTAGGTCTCATGTGGAAAGTGGAGACACAAAGGTGCCTTACCCACTAAGATACCTCTTGAACAAACTCTAACAAAATAAGAAAAAATTATCATGAATGTGAAATGAATTTGTTTCAACAATGGATTGATCCCCCGGGATGTTCCTTGGGTCAGTTACACATGATCACGAGTGTGAGAGATCACGATGGAGAAGAATGAGGCGTAAAAACAAAAGATAAAAATATAAGAATGATATGAAGAAGAGAAAAATATATTAAAAATTCATAATACTATTAAAATTGAATAAAAATACAAAACAATGGAAAATGGCCACATAGAAGTTCCAATGCTTTGAGAAGAGGCGGGGATAAATATTTATAGGGAGATGAGGTGAAAGAATTCTCTCCAAAATCATCCCCCAAATTATTCCCCGTTCATGTCCCATTAAATGGTAAAATTTGTAACATCTTTCTTCCTAAAATATTTTCCATGACGTGTCCTCCGTTAACCCTCAAAGGATGAGATTCATTGTCCCTCTTCTGTAGGAGTTATGGCTGACTTAATCTGAGACATTTAATCTGTCCATTTGACTAGGAAAATTCAGATGATTCAACATCCCTGGCCATTATGACCCTACAAAATGTTAGTTCACACATTGGAACCTTAATAAAAGTTGTTCCCCACTTGATATCTCTTCTCTCTACAAACTATTGTCCATTTTTGTTGAATGTTACTGATTTTATGAATTTATTACCCAATGGAACTGTTTCTTCCTGGTGAGATGTTTCATCTTCCATATGTTTTTAGCATTCACATAATGCCTTAATGTGGGTATTTTGACTTGAAATTTCATAATGAACGTGCCTTATTGAATCCGATTTCGTTTCAATATGGAATCAATGCATTTGGAGGTGTGTGCGCCGCATTATGCATCAGTTATGTCGGTGGGTCCCATTCTGTCCACCTGGAAACTTTCGAAATTAAAAGATTTTTTCGGGCCACTAAATGATCGAATCATACTTTTCTCCTGAAGACAATGATATAGAAATTAAATAATATAGTATAAAAAATATAATCAGGCAATTTGGAATTATAATGTCTGTGTTATGACCAAAATACCCCTATCATAAATATTTGTCAAATTTCCATATTTAACTAGTTTTTGAATTTGAGCTAAAAATACCTCTAAAATCTAAAAACATGACAATTGCTCATAAAATAACACTATGGTGGGATTATAGACAATGATTTACAGTAAAAAATGTAATAAAATTTGAGCTTAATCACTCCCCCACACTTAAACATTGCACTCCAATCCAATCATTTTACATCCAAATAAAATTCCATACTACAATTAAAAATGAGAAAATATCAATGATCCTATACAAAATAGAAGTACATAATTTATCATATATATAAAAAAATCCTCTATAATTTTCATTTCAATCATTAAAATTGTAAAACCTTGTAAATCAACCATGCCCCAATCACAACCTACCTCACATTGAATTTTATATCACTCTTCACTGAAGAGAAATTGAATCTAGAGTTATGCTCATACATGGAAATATCATTTATCACCGCAAGATTTTGATAATTCACATTTCCAAATAGCATGAAACATTATAATTAATTAAATCATGGGGGATTTAATTTATGTTTCAAATGATATTGTGTCTTAGGGTTGGTGGGAAAATGATTGAAAATGATTCAGGCTAGAAAGTGGAGGCTGGACTCTTATGTACAATGCATGATTAATTCAAGAGAAAACACAGAAAATAAATCTCTCAATCCCACATGAAAATGTGAAAAACAAAATTATACCCTTTTCGGACATGGAACATTAGTTAATAATTGATTATAATGAATGATATCATCAAATTTATCAACTTTTTTTAATGCTCCTGAAATGCACCACTTTATTTTCTCTATTTTTTCTTTTTTCTTTTTCATGGAGGATGAGCTAAAAATTGAATACAATGAATGAATTACAATTAATTACCTTTATTTTAGAGAGGTACATGAGTCATAAAATAATGTAAAATGAGAAAATAAATCTCAACTCTATTTTTTTCATTTTTTGAAGGAGAAATTGATGAAACAAATAAAGCACAATAAAATGATTCCACATGCCCAATTCTCTTATTATCCACTACTCAATGTATTGATACACACCTCACACAACCCATAAATGGTACAAATCCGAATGAATGAACGCAAAGGCCCTCCCCCGACACTCAAACTTGAAATAACCATGCAAAAATACTAAAAGTGTGGGTATGTAAAAAATCATCTTTTAATGTGGCTAAACCTACCAGTCAATTCATGGCATCTAAGGGCTTACAAAGGATAAATGTAAAGGTGGGACTCAAGATAAAATGTGGCTAGCCAAAGGGATGCCTCAATCATTTCAAATACATTCCATGAAATCCAAATCTTTAAAAGAGAATATTCACAAATTCTAGGTCTCATACAAAATTAATGTATCCCTCAAGAATGTGTGGGTATTAGGAAGAATATGTAAAAGTGGTTTAGAATACCTCACAGCATTGGAAAAATATTTTGAGTCAGTGTTTCAGGGTCATGGAATTCAAAAATAAGTTAAACTCATAGAAATTATTGAAAATCAATTTCAAGGTAAATAAATTCGTAATAATAGTTATTTAGAATCTATTATTTCAAAAATAATTTCAACTCATTCAACATAAATTGATGTTCAAAAGTGAAGAAATTTTTTTTTAAAGCACAGAAAGTCCTAAAAACATGATAAAAAAATTGAAATCACACTAGAAGAACTAAACAGGTTGACACACCCCCACACTTAAATTTTACTACACAGAAAAATATAATTATAAATGTAGAAAAGCCAAGGGAAGAAAAGATAAAACCTGACATTATTTCTGAAGTGGTTTCCTTGATTTGAGCTCATAAAAGCTACCACATTAAGGCTAAAATAAAGAAATTAAAATACATAAGAAAAATATATAAAAGGAATTATAATAGGGAAAATAATATAGATAATGTTTGGTTTATACCCCCATGCGGGTACTAGGGTTTTACTACCCCTCGTCAGACAGTTACAGTGGATTATCCCCAATCAGAAGGTCGGTGTAGTTTCTTTGCGATGAACCACCACATGTGAGTTCTCCCAATGCCCATGATTAAAAACTAAAAATAGAGAATCCAAATGTAGATAAGAAAGTTTATAACACCTAAGAAATAATAAAGATGAAATTTGGGGTTTGATTTGGAAGGGAATAAAATATAGAGGTGCTCCCCATTGACTTCTGTGTTGTCCTCCTCCATATGGTATTTAATTTTTTGATGAGGAGGTAGTCTCACCACTATCTTCTTTAGATCTTCTTCATTAATCACCACCACCTTAGTGGTATCTTCTTTAACATCCACAGTCTGATCTATTTGGGTTGCATCAGAAATTTCAATGGAAGAGATATCATAAAACATTTATGCTTGAATAAGATTAAAACATGAAAAATTAATAAAAAAATCATTCATTTGAAGTAATTCAGCATGATGATTGATCTGTTTAGGCATGAACATTGGTAACTCAACCTCAGCAGGTGCGTCTTCTTCCATATCTTCCAAAGAAATAGAGAGGTATAAAGTCTTTGATTTTTCATTATCATGTATGGGAAGATCATGTTTCATGTTATCTTCAACAATGGTATTCCATGATTCTTCCAAAAAATGTTGATCTCCCATTAGTACATCAGATTAAATGAGTAATTCTAGGACCACCTCAAGCAATAGTTTAGTGAAAGATGATATAATTAATTCCTTTAGTTGATATTTCTCACCCACCTCAGGTTCTTTAGCATAAAAAATTATTGTTGAAATATCTTCCACCACTCATTTTAGTTCAGGTTCTCACTCAGGTTTGGGTTACTCCTGGGATGTGTGTACATATTCAGAAATCCATTCTATTTGGCTCTCCAGTTTTTGAACATTATCACTAATCTTCTGAAATTGAGCATCAAGTTCATTGTAAAAATTTTCCGGAACCTAATATTGTTCAGTCCATGAATAATAATTTGAACTAAAAGACATCATGAACAAATAATATTTTTGTAGTTTTTGAAATTTATGTTTTTTGTTTTTTTTAAATAAAGGGAAAGTATTTACACAATGTGAATAAAGATAGTGAATTAAAACAACATGGACCCCCGGAAATAGTTCCAATTTGATGAAGTGTTTTTGTGTGCACTCTCAAAAATATTTATAACTAAGTGTATCACAGGGGCTGACCTAGGTTATTCTCTCGAGGAGCATTTGTGGTCAATAAATCACTACTTATAATTCACATTTTTTATATTTTTTTTATTATTTATAAGAAAACACTAAATGAAATTGTGGCTATAGAAATGAGAATAAAAGAAAAAAGAATATAAACAAGCAATTCATTATGGAGATAGAATGAATGCTGACAAAATAGAAAGGAGATATTCCAGAGAGAATCACCGAAATTGAACCTACATAATCTCATTATTACTTTCATATTTAATTAAAAATCCCACTCCATAATAGGTGTGACTATCCTCCTCTGTATGTGGTTGTGAATATATATTACTCTTAACAATCGGAGAGAGACCACACATCCAACTCCTCAATCGAGGGAAAATATTATAGAAGAGAAAGTTATGTCTCGGGTGGAAATTGGAGACACAAAGGAAGATTACCCACTAAGATCCCCCTTTACCTAACTCTACTAAAATGATAAAAAATTAACATGAATAGGCAACGACTTTGGTTCAACATTGGACTGATCCCCCAAGAAGTTCCCCGGGTTAGCTACTCATGATCACGAGTATGATAGATCACGATGGAGAAGAAAGAGGTGGAAAAAAGAAAAGATAAAAAATTGAGAATGATATGAAGAATAGAAAAATATATTAAATATGAATAATAATATTAAATTGGGAATAAACTACAAAATAATGGAAATTGGCCCCATAGAAGTGCCAATTCATTGAGAAGAGGTGGGGATACATATTTATAGGGAGATGAGTTGAAAGAATTATCTCCAAATGATTCCATGTGGTTTTCCCATTAAATTTTCTAATTTTTAACTTATTTCTTCCTAAAATATATTCCATAGTGCCTCCTATATTCACCTTCCAAATATGATATTTATTGGCCCTGGACTTTAGGAGTTATGGCCGATTTATTCCGAGATATTTAATCTGTCCATTTGACTATGCAAATTCAATCCCTTCAACTTCCCTGGCCATTATGGCCCTCAAAATGTCCGTTCAAGAACTGGAACCATAATTAAAGCTGTTTCCCACTTGTTTTCTCATCTCCCCTAAAAATATGGTCCATTTTGGATGAATGTTCCTGATTTTATGAGTTTATTACCTAATGGAACTGTTTCTCCCTGGTGAGATGTTTCATCTTTCATATGTTTTTAGCATTCCAATAATTAATTAATGATGGTATTTTGACATGAAATTAATCATTGATGCGCGTTATTGAATCCTCTTTCATTTACATCTAGAATCAATGCATTTGAAGGTGTGTGCACCGCGTTATGCTTCTATTACGTTGGTGGGTCCCATTCTGTCCTCCTGGAAACATTCAAAATTAAATGATTATTTCGGGCCTCCAAATGATTAAATCATTCATTTATCATGAAGACAATTATGTAGAAATTAAATCATAGTGTTTAACAAAAACATAATCACAAAATTTGGAATTATAATGTAAATGTTATGATGAAAATACCCCTATCATAAAAATCTGTCAAATTTCCAGAGATAACCATTTTTTGCATTTGAGATCAAAATACCACTAAAATCTATAAACTTGACAATTGCTCATACAATAACAATAAGGTGGGATTATAAAAAATTATTTATAGTATAAAATTTATGAAAATGTGAGCTTCAAAACATATCAAAAACATTATTCTATATATTATGGATATTGAAAACTACATAGGATAAAATATATTAAAGGGTGGCCTATGAAAAATCAATGTCCATAACTACTAGGATTCCCCATATAATCTTATAGAGACATTTTGTATTGATATAAAATAAAATATATAATTCTTATGGGTCCACCATATAGTCTTAGTAAAATTCAATGTAGTATTATAATGTCCTTCAGATATGAAATGTCAGATAATTATTTAAACATATAATTTATAATATAGGAGTTAATTATACGATGGTATAATATCAAGGTCCATGCACACCATTTGATCATTTGGATCCTTATTCTTTTTCCCTATTCCTCTCCCTATCCATTTTCATTGAAGCATTAATCTATCCTTGAAGACATTCTCATGTGTTACAATGATGGTATTTATTTCATATTCCAACAAATGATCCTTTCTTAATAGTAAATAATTCATCTAGATAGCCTATATCTAGTGATAGGGTGATGGTAGTTATGATTATATATGTCTATAATCCATGAATTAGATGAAATTTTAGAATAAAAATGTAGGAGTATGATGACTAGTATTATTAATCATTTATTAATGTATATAAGGATTCAGTCATCAAGGATTTTACAATATATATTTGTTTTGTTATTTTTCATGAAATGATCAGTCAAGATAATATCAAATCCATGATTTTAAACCCATATGCACATTAGAATATTCTCCATGGAATTTCTTCCAAATAAACCCACCAAATAATCAGGATCTCAGAAAAGTACCCTATCCTTAACATATGATATAATTTTCTCAGAATGAATCAAATTATAGGAGTATTTTTTGTTACCATATATCATTTTTTTCCACACACATCCACTTTTAAATCAATTACTTGATCCAGTTGAAAATAAAATTCTTGATCGAATAGAAAACTATTCCCCAGACCTAAGAAAAATCCCATTGAATTTAAATTTTATTCATGAATTCTCACACACCAAGGGATACATATCATTTATAAACATTTTATATTCAGGAGATTTGTTGGAGGGAATTTAACTCTAAGAGTAGGTTGAAGATTTGATAAATTAATTTTTAACATGGTATCCAAACCCATTGAAATGTTATTATAAGGTCTATCATGTACCAATTTTCATCATAAACATGATTTATAGGCTTTATAGGTCTAATATTAGGAGTCCTATAGTTTTGAGTGATTATTTTTTTCTATTTTTATATCCAAAAAAGTCTTATAGATCCCAAGATATGACCATATTAAATCAGGATAGTTGTTAGGGATCGAAGAACATTGGTACTGTAATATTCCAATGTGATTTTCATGCTAAAAAAATAATTCTCACAGTGAATTTATTATATTCCAACCATTCATGGATCAAATGTGGCTGCATAATATAAAATCATTATCACACAATGTGTGATAAATCCCTCTTAATAGAATCTATGTCGGAGATCAGAGGTTGTGACATGATCCTGTAGCATATTATACCCTGAAATCATCCCAAAACAAAGATTTATACCTTATATAGAATAATTTTCTAACCCAGTTATGTGTTTTGTCACTGTATGACTTTTGTTGTCTCATGATCCCAGACCATGTGATGCATTCCATACCTGATGATCTCTCATGTGATCCACACAACCTACGATAGACACATATTAGGATCTCATTCCTCATCCCCTGGGATGCATATAAATAGTTAATCTACTATGCTAGGAAACATGGATTTGGAGGATGAAATTTAGTGAAGTATATAACATTGATACTTTGGGGAGACAGTTATGGGATAAATTTTGGACTAGCATCCATATTTGGTAACAACAAATTTTTTCAAAGGTATAATAAGAACTGAAAAATATCTAAAATGAATGAAACTTAACTCATTATATATTTGGAACCACAAATACCATGGGATCGTTATATGTAATATCATTCATACAGTTATGTCATATATGTGTCATTTTAAATTGTGGAGGTACATATCTCACAAGGTGCTATGATCTCCATATATGAATAATTTTTGAGTATTGATTATCCCACAGAGCATTATGTATACATCCCTATTTCAAAACATTATATGTTATTTTATCAACTGGTCTATATTTTAACACATTGTACTATAGTATATAATTTTTCAATATCATGTGGTCCCAAATAATTCAGTTACATAACTTTTAATTCTAGGTTATGTAGAATCCATCCTCTATAAACTATAGATTCTCAAAAATAATCATCATCCACTAATACTTATTATTCAAAATCTTTGAATTATAATAATTTAAAGAAAATGGTGAATTTTTTTCAACCGATCCATCTAATCAATCAATTTTAGCACTAAATTCATATATACCTTACTTTCAACCAAGTTAAACCTTAGAAATGGAAAACCTGTGACCTACAATAAGGCCATACATTGTAAATTTTTTAGGAATTCTCACTGGTGTACACCCATTCAATAATTGATTCCCGTGATTATGAGGCTCAACAATTATCAACTAAAATAGGTAAAACAATAGGTGTAATGAAATTTAATAGATTTCATTGAAAACATGGGGCATTATGAGGAGGATCATTGAGCATTCTCACATAGATATATAGTGGATTTATTCTCCTTAAATCAAGGCAGGTCAAATGTTCCATCACTCATATAGTAATCCCATATCCTAAAAAAGGATTCTATATCACTTCCACTTTATATATCATATATTCATTCCACCATTGGATTGGGAGTAGGCTCTTCCCAATGATCCTTATTCTTAGGTACAAGCCCCATTAAAATTTAATTATGATGCGTTTCTGATCTTGTACAATATCATACTTCTCACATTGAGCATGTCTCACATGGAAGTAGATATCTATGTGGGATATTCAATTTTCATGATAATAACATTAACTATGGGACTCTATTTTGGTTTTAAGACAATAATTTCTCATTGTGAATCCTTTTTAAGGTTATTTCATTACCATATATTCTCTACCATAAAGGTATACATACCACGAAAGGAATTCCTTAAAAGAATCATATTCCAAAAAAAGTAATAAAATGGTAACTAAAATATGGACAACCCGCAAAAAATTCATTTCTATCCAAACTTTCATGAAATTTATGTCCTTAACCTATGAGGTTAAACTATGTATTTTGATCCTACAATATGAACTAATGGTTTGAAACTCAATCTATGTTGTTTGTAATTTTTATGTCCAATAGGATATATAGTACTCCTCTTGATGGTTAGAACCAAATATCACCAAATCACTATTCTTTTATATATTTTGACGTAATGGATTATTCCAATCATAGCCATATTATTTCATCTAGATGTATCCATGATGATATCACATACACAACAAGAGGGAAATATTCCCTCCATATATACCCATTTTTCAATTACAAAACCATATTATTAATGAATTGATATTCTAATAAGTTGGATAAATTTTTTATATAGAAACCGGCCACATAAATAATAGGGAACAATCCCATGTAAATCCAGTTCATCCATGTGGGGCCATATTTCATTTAAGTCCATAATTAAAAGTATCCCCAAGTCATTTACCAATCGACCAGTGCTTTCCTAGCTAATGATGAGTAGAGTATGACACACAAATCCATAAAAAAATAGGCCAGGGTATAATGAAAGTCACTGAGCTTATATATAACACACATGGGAGGCCTTATCCAAGGGTACCTATAAATACACACATATGAAAATCCAATAAAATGATGATATAAAAACACCACTAATTAAAAATAATTAATAATTCCAGATCACACAATGGGAGGGTAAAAGAAATATAGTAAATCATACATATCCACATAGAAGCACAACAAAACTAGAAAAGAAGTTCAACATATTTGAATGAGGGTAATGTGGTCAATCATAACAATTAGTGTGAACAAAGGAATGTCTACCATAGAATTAAATTGTCTTATCCTTGTTATGTAATGAAATTATTAAATTTATATTTGTCAAAAAAATTATGACATGTGTTGGAAGTGACCATGTATGCTATGTATAACAATACCTAGTGGGACACCCCAATATCACCACTCATAACACATTAGGAATTTTTTCAGCTCATCACAATGTAATGTCAAACAGAACATGAGACAAAAAATAATAAAAACTATATATTCACATGATTGACCATATGTATCTTGGTATGGTCATGACCATAAATCTATCATCAAAATCATGCTTGAGATACAATATAATTATCATGGGGGAGAACAAATTCCATAAGCTAGATAACATTGATTGTTCTTATTTAAGAGTGTGTGCTATTATTATTATTCCAAGAATAAGTACAAACTGGTATCTATAGTTGATCAATACATATACATGTGATCACACCCAAGGAAATAAGGGACACCAAAAACTAGAATAGGATATACTCTCTAAGCAAGGATGAATTCCGTATTATGTTTCTCATTCTAATACCTAAATAATTACGTAGGATATAAGGTATGATAAGAGTATTACACCACGGTCCTCATAGGGGATATCTATAAATATATACATTACTATTCTTATGGAGGGGGTCATATCATATTCTCTAGATATGATGCCTCACTCAACCATTATGGGGGGTGAATTGATGGAATCCACCCTAAGGAAACTGTTCCGAACTAAATATATAAATAAACACATGGAATATAGTGAAATGTACACAACATATACTGGTAGTACATAATTTTTATTAACTCCCCCCATGTCATACAGTGTTCTGTGGAATGTATTTTTGTACCACAAGATATTACTCTATAATTTTGTGGTTCATATCTATGGGGTTGTGTTACAGTAAGTGAGTGTGTATGAGTACCATGCCATGGCTACATACTATGTCTATTCAAGTGTACCTTCTCATGAATATTAACATGGTACCTTTAGGGTAGAAACAATATTTCTAAGACATGTTACTAGTTTTTTTACATGTTTCACATGGGGTGTGATAGTTTATTTATAGTGTAAAATCAATCCTGAATTGTTGGGTCCACATGATGTATGTTCTTCTCTAGTACACACTGTGTAATGTAGATTTTTACCAAATAAATGGGTCTTCACATGCTCTCCCCTTCTACCACAAATATTATTGACATATTACAAAAATAACATAGATAACTACAGACCTGAGGTCAAAAAATACCTATTGTCATTTTTGGGAGAATATGGCCATCAATCAGCTTTGAAAACCCTCTTTCGTCATGCTATGACATCCCCGCCTGAAAATTGAGAATTTTAAAACCCTGATATGATTCTAATTTGTTATCATAGTCATCCAACCAAGATAACCTCTTCTATCATGATCCTGTAAATGTGGTGTGAATAAATTATTCAAATGAATGGTAGCTCAATGAATGATTATCAATTATTTTTCAAACAAATATCTAGACCCAATACTAAAAATTAATAATAATTAATTAGGAGGTAAATTGATAAAACATGAATCCTATGAAAAAAACCTTGGGGAAAGTTAATTATTTCCTCGATTCATTATTATTGTAAAAAATAATAATAAGGAATTTTGAGAGTAATATAAATTCATATTGTTCTATGATGATTAAACAAGAAATGTAATTTACATGCAGACCTAGAAGTCAAATTATTAGAAGAATTTATTTACAAAGGATAATTGAAAAGATGATAAAATATTTAAAGAATCTTCCTACCATGATTTTGGGTCAATTGATAGAGAATAATGGTTTCATAAAATTTTCATTTGAGAGACCCATAAACTCTATTTGTGCTCTAATCATACATGAATTATACAAATTTCGCACCCAAAGATGTATCCTCTGATGTCTACTCTATCAATCCATACGATTAAGCAGATAAACATAGGTATTTTTCTATAAATATTTCAATATAGAGTAGTTTAGTTCATTGAAATATATTTGGTAATTATTTAATGAATTTATTAAATTAATATTCCCCCCGTTACTACCATATCATGAAACATGAGGCATGAAATTGTTTATGTATCTCCATGTGTAACACCCTCATTCCAAAATTAAAATAAGTATTAGAATGTTAATTCAGGACACTGTTCATGGGTTATTATATTATTTTGTAAAGAATCACATGAATAATACAATATATTTCTTATATTAATTATATCAATACTAAGGCTCACAAGGTTTAAAAATATATTCCCTATCTGTGTCTGGATCCAAAATTAATATTTTATATATTGTAATGATTTACATAGAAAAAATAGATTTAACAATATAACCACAGTATGTATTTTCATCCCAGAAAGAGGAAAATATTCTACAAAACCTGAGGGTCCAGAACATTCATCTGGGTTCCCCATTCATAAGTTCTTTCCCATAGAATATTATGATGCCACTAGAGAAGCACAACGTTAATTATCGACCCAAAAGGATATTCTCCTACTGATAGTAAATCAGTACCATGTACACTATAATGGTTGCTCCATATTTGAATTACAAATCACCTTAGTTTAATAAAAGTGATGGTTCATCCACATAAATCCTAAAATATGACATGTGCAAGATATTGTTTATCTGGTATGACTATGGCCCTAGAGTCAAGAAGTATGCCACTTCACAGACACTATAATGCATCTAAATAATTCAAATGAATCTCAAATATAACATTTCTCCCAAAACAGATCTTTGTAATCCTTGTTGATGTGAGACCATATGGAACATAAGGTATCCCTCACCAAACTCCAAAGGCATATATCATCATTTTTCATAAGAATTATCATGACAATTGTTTGTCTTCATCCAATCCTCAATGAACTCCACCTTTTCTATTATATACCACACTAACTCAAGGACCATGACAACTGACTCACCTGGATTTGTCCAACATAACAATTATCAATAGGGTATCCCATACAAGGTCTCAAATGTTGTTATACAATTTATAGAATGATACCCATTGTTTTATGAAAACTCCACCAAGGGTTGGGGATATTCTAAACTATGACCAATTCTCAACATTCTAGTCGATGTTATCTCCTCCAAAAACAAGATACAACCGTTAATTACAATGTCTTCATATCGGTGAAACTTCATTCCCATATGAAATTGAGTAACAATGCCTTTTGAAATCCTCCCCACAATCATGATTTGATGTGTGAATCACAGTATGGAATTATCATCAAAGGAACTATTTGAATTTAAATTATCTCTTACATGTAAGGGCTTTTCATGCTTTATATTGAACGTTTATCTAGTTATGTTATAATGGTATCCAACATGTTGAGTCATTCAGTGATCACCTTGATGCCATCATATCATATAGATTGTAATAAAATCCCCATAATGATGTCTGTAGATATACTATTTCACATTTTCTCTACTCCTACATAGGTTGAGCCAAACATGTATTAACCTAGTGTTACACATTAATCTATTGAAAATCAATACACTGAGGGAAAAACTATGAAACCCACATCTAAATAACTATCCACTAAAAATGTATTTGATGATCCTTCTATATATTATCAACAAATAGATTTACCCCCATAGAGGATGTATGGAAACCTATCAGTGCTTCCTCACATTACATCTTGGGTAAAATTTATCATCCGATGAAAATAATTACATCCTCAACACATTTAGAAAATTCATTTAGAGAACATCCCATGGATATCTTAAGACATAAGGTTTCAAATTTGGAATCTACTTGATTAGCCTCCATAACAAGATGTATATGTAGAGAGTAAATAACCATCCATTGGAGGTAAGCTACACTAACATCTTCTTCTTTGGACAACTCAACAAGCATCACTTCTTCGATCCCTCAATCAAAAAATTTGAAAATGATATCCAATTGTGATCATCTCTCCCCACATTAACCTTCAATGATGTATAGACTATCTCAATTTAAAATTCCTTGAGAATCTCTATCCATCAACACCTACTCATGATAATATCTATCTATTAAAATATACTTCTGAAACTTGTGGTCAAAATATATTTTTAACCACAAACACATTAGTTACTATGGACACATCATCAGATATTATACTACTACTGCCAAATCAAGTCATGGGACCTGTAATTCTTCACATGTGTTCTAAAATACAAGGAACCATATAAAATAATCTAAAACCAATTAAATTGGACAAATTAAATTTAGTTCCCATGGAAATGATAAAAACAATATACTCAACATCATCTTATAAAAATCTCAAGATGGTATCACTCATCAATGTATACCACAACTCCTAAAAAACATGTTGTAATCTATACAACTATTGAAAAGGTTTCCCTTAATAATTAAAGCAGTAAAGGGTGATAACATCCTAGATAAATATTTTATGAATATCTTATGTTATCCATAAAACCAAATGAATATCATAATATCCATTGTGAACTAAAATGGAAACCCTGATAACACTAACAAATCCTTCACAAGATCTAATACAACACCCTTTATGGAGATAAAATATATCAGAATGTGGACTTCTCCGATCCATTACTATCACATGAAGAATTTTTTTTATGTTAGTTCTCTTAGATTATATCTAGGATCATCCTCATATGTCTCAATTTATCCTCCTATGATTCTGAGTACACTAGGATTTCATTAGAGTTGATTGAAATTTAATAGTCTTTGAATGACTGAATGTTCTAGTTCATGAGTTGCATGAAAACATATGAATTGTTTTCACATTGTAAGTAATAATATATAATTTATAATGATAGTGGTGACATCATAATTTTTTTCATCAATATGTCAACATATCATTCTGAAATCTACTGATAACCTAATATGAGGTATATCTTTGACAACTATCTTGAGACTCTCAGTATGTAGAAGATGAATTTTATCCAATATAGTTGACACTGATTGTTTATAGTCACCTGGTTTAGGTTATGGTAATACAAACACACAACATCAAGATCATTTCGACTTTTATAGTGGAAAACACTTTGGATTCCCTTGTAGACTTTCTAGATTTTAGAGATCCCTTCTACTAGAAGTCCCTTAATTATATATTTAACTCCAAAATCTATTTGGGAACCATATGATATGATGGAATAGATATCATGGAAGTCCCAAGGTGAAATTATATATTATATTATATCTATTTGTTAGTAGGTAAACCCTACATTTTTTAAGGAAAAACATTATCATTCTCGTCTACCAGGGATAGATGATGAAAACTCATAACGTATAACACTCCAATGGGAATTATATCTAAATGATGATTAATATGATATATTCTTCCATATATGTGAAAATATTTCAATAAATTGTTTTTCATTCTTACCCATCAAGAAAAACATCATTCCATCATCACTAACATACCACTTCCTCGACATGAAATAATCTATGAAGGAATGAGTTGTGCATAGAGATTCAATACGAAATATGACATTATGACACCTCATCACTTCTATAAATATAAATCATATAAATCTTTCTCCCAAAATAGTTGGGTTACACTATATGCAGTGTTGTGTGAGAATTAAATACACTCTAGTATGAGTCATTAAATATAAGGGTTGATTCAACGTCTCAATTGGGACATGTAAATAATGTTCTAGGTATATGAAAATAAGAGAGTGGGTATAACCTAATATATAAGTGTAAAAACTAACAGATAAAGTACACAGATCATATATCTCATCATCCATAAATCCTCATTGTCATAGGCCTCAAATATTTTTCAAATTTCCTCACCCTTTGCAACCATATATATATGTTTGGAAAAAATTTCCTGAGGGTTGTGTTGGAAATAAGTCAAATAAACTACCACCTCCATCTTCTATCTATACTAAACTACCATGTACACTTCACTGTAAACCTATCTATTCCCTCTAATATCTCTCAAAAATCATTATGATGGGTTGAACTATCCAATGCATGATTTTCTTGACCATAAAATGAGTAGACCCACCATTCTAGAGGATTAATTTAACTACTCATGTTAACATGACCCATATTCCCTCTATCCTATGATAACATCCTAAAATTTATCCCACTTCTAGATCCATTTGTTTTTCATCACCCACTTAGATCTAAATTCATATATCTTATTATCACACCACTAGCACCCAATATAATGGGATACTCAACTAGAAGGCTCTATATAACCATATGATTCTTCATATCCCCAAGAAAGATAATAATCCAAATATGCAACGTGTTGTCTAAGTTATATCTTCATAGGCTTTGATGAAACTGCAAATCATTTTTTATAAATTTGTAATGTCCAGTTTAAGGGTTGACAGTACCCGAAACAGAACATCGCTGCATCCAAAAAACCACAACCAAGCATCCATAACATTTAAATTCCAAATTTCAAAAACCAAAGGAGTCCTCGATCCATGCACCATCCACTGTACCACCCACCTGTTTTCTCATCTAACCGCCCACCAGCCAACATGCCATGCCTGGATTCGAGAATCATCACCACGCGCCACCATTCAACACGAAATCCAACATCCTGCCACCGGAGAGAGAGTCCGGACCGGACACCATCATCAAAAACTTTATCGGAACACATGAACCCGACCAGCATTCCTCGCGCCTCTTCCCTATCACCACCATCTGCGTTGAACCATCGACCACACACCACAATCACCGGCATTCCTCGTCGTTGCCTCCATCAACAACCACCAGCAAAAATACCGGTCGGAATCAACATTTCACAAAAATAATCAAACAGAACATTAAAAATAAACCAAGGAAAACCCCACTGTAACCACCCAAACCATCGAAGAAAACCCTTGCAGACCCTCAGAGTACTCAGCCGCTACAAATCAGGTGACATCCTCCACATAATGAGAGACCACCACAGGACAACTACTAATAACCGAGAGTAAACCCTTGAATGCTCTGTAGAGTATGCCGGTGGAAATGCGAAAATCGTCACAAACGAGGCTTACGCCCGTGGATCAGACCATCAGAGTCATGGAAGCCCGAAGCATTCCGCCACAACAAGGAGGTCGAATGACAAGATCGTCGTGGAGAACACCCGAGGCTTCCGAAGAAGGTCCACTACGGGGATGAGTCGATGGTGAGATAAACCTTAGAACTGCCATCTTAAATCGTCTACTGCCAAGATAAAATTATCAAAATTAAAAATAATTCAAGGATAACAAGGAAAGAAAACCCCCCTCCCCAGGCCACTCTAGACCCGTCGTAAAACTCAATGTATAGAAGTCATGTCCGCACAAACCGAGACCTACAAATGACCAAATCGCTACGCAGATCCAACCTATCCATGGGGAGGAGGTGATTCAAAGGGACGAGAACCAGGACGAGATGGCCAGAGAAGGGGGAGCGTGATAATGGAGGAGAATCACTAGACTCCATGGGAGAGAAAGGAGAAGCTCTTCCGAGGCCCCGAAGACTTGGTAATTAAAAATCCACAGGCTTTGATCAAAGGATAGTGAAAAAAGAATTGATAATGAACCATATCCACATGTATCACCAATGATTAGTGAACCTTGATGAATACACATACATAGTCATGAAGTCATGCTAATGCTTCCAAATATCATGTATGTTTACTGCCCAAAACATAGTTAGTGAGATATACTCTATATAAAGGAACTAAAAATACATCCATGAAATAATCATCACATAGTAAGTTAAATTCACTAATCCCTAATATCATCCTATGAAGATATACTGAGGGATTCTCCACAAGGACCACCATCAAGTTTTATGTTGTCCTAATGAGTTGAAATACTCATGAGACTACCTCAATAAATAACTCAAATTTCTAAGGGTCTATAATGTAATGAAAAATAATTGGTCACATTAACAAAAACCAATTATGTATACTCAAACTGCCCACCTAATCCACTGGTAACATCTACTACTTGATGGGTGAGTTATAGAGGGAAAACCACAGGGAGGTTCCACCTATTGAACATGTCCTTGTTTCAAAGCCTCTTGATTGTGTAGATTATCATTGTGATAATGATCTTGTATCCTAGTTATTAGTCATTGTTCAGATATCATAAAATAGAAAAGATGTACCATGGAATGAGTATATATGGAGGGTTGACTCAGGAAGGATATCAAAACCAAAAAATAATTTATATATGATACATGTACTAATAAAATCTACACAACCGGTGGATACATGTTCCAAGGCAACAAAAATATCATCAAAGACGTCGATGAATGTATATTTCAGCTGCGTCACTGACAATATATTCCTTTTTTAGAGAATCAATATGAAAACATTCTAACACATTTTTTCTAAATACAAACCCAAACATAAAAATTATAATGTCTTTAAAATATGGTCCATATATGAAATAAATTTAGAAATAGTACACTATCATGACCTAATCATCTGAGGTCCACATAGATAGCACTGAGTTGAATATTACACCCTAAGCCTGCCTATAATAGGCTAGTGGAAAATGAAAAGCAACATAAAATCATATCATAGACATGGGAGGACCTAGCCTATTGTTTCTTCACAAACACACACACATCCGTAAAAATCATATAATGATCAAATACAAGGTCAACTGATACCAATGCAAGCACATATCGAGATACCAAAATCCTAGTATGAAAATAATACTGGAATGTAGTAATGGACAAATAAAATCCCACTAAAATGATAAAAATATGTCCAACCATCAATAAAGTGGGGACTATAGTCAAATGTTAAACTTTTTATGAACCAATGTTTTCTTTCTTAGATTTTCCATAAATAATCCTAATATATCAAGGACCCATGAAATTTTTGATCATCTTCATGAGACACAATATGTGTGGGAATATCTCATGTGTTGGAAAGATTGACAATACGAGGTAAGACACCCCAAAATAAATAATCACCACACATCCAGAGATTTTTCATATCATTAAAAGGGAATGTCAACAAGAACATGAGACATAAAATAATAACATCTATTTATATTACCAATACACATAAAGTGTTTGGGTAAAGTCATAACCATAAATAAAACCGAGGATTTATGATCTAGATAAAAGATAATAATGGTTCAGGATTAGTCACTCGATATGAAGGATATTAGTGATGGAACTTATCTGATATATCATGCTCTTTAGATTTTTCTAGAAGTATATACATACTATAATTGATAGTAATTTGATATAAATATATGGGATAAAACTCATTGATATGTGGGACACTACCTACATAAAATGAATAAACCCATAAAGTTGGTGAACAATGCTCACATATGATGTTAATGATGATATATCGAAACCAACATGCAGAAAAATATATGATTGAGGATCCATTTTTGGGCCTCTATGTGGATTCATAAAACATCATCTAAGACAAAAACCATAGAGGGGAACACATCCTATACCAAATACATGACTCCTTGCTCATCCATATTGGTGATGAACTGAGGGATTCCATATTAATGGAACTAGTCCATACAAAAGTCTGAAAGGACATCAAATCATCCCACTGAACATACATAACATGTACTAGTAGGAAATGTAATTTCATTCCAACCGTGGGTGTGCATGTGTTCTCCATACCATTACCGTGTACCATAATCCATGCTGATGTACTCTAGGATGTGCTTGTAAATATTTGGTTGGTTTATTTTTATAATGAATATAAATCAATCAAATGGTTCATAAATATTACCTTTTATAAATTTATTTTTGTTCCTATGAAAATGCTTCATCATAAAAGACAATATGTTTTCATTATACCATTCCCATAGATTCCATGAAATAATTATAATGAAATATTTCAGAAATCCTACTTTGAGTTGATGGAAAATAATAATGAGATTAAAGACAATGGTATTTTTATTTTTCGTGACCATGTTGAAGAAAATACCATAATCAATTATGTTTCGACAATTTTAATTGATGTAAAAATGGAAAAATAAATAATATACAATAATAAATAAAGATAAGAGAACATGTTTTATGAATGGAAATAGATACAGTGCATAATAATGTTCAAAAAAGGAGGAAGTGGTAAATCAATATGAAACTAATGATAAAGAATATTATGATTCCCATTCAATTCAATGGACTATTGATCTATATGTTCATTCTTCTGTAGAACCATTGTATGTTTTTTTTTAAATGAAAAAAAATCGATGCTTTTTTCATGATGTTTATGTTGAGAAATATTTTTTAATAAATTTTTTTATACATACTATTGGTAAAGAAAACAAAATTAATATAAATTATTTTCTGATAGGAAAATAATGAGTACTAGGGATGTGGTACATTTTAATAAAGATAGAATTTGTTTTTAATAATCTTGAGTGATCAATATATATCAAATAATCTTCTAAAAATAAAGTAATATCCATAAATTCACAATCTAAGGAGAATGATTCTTATCTCATTTCATTAGACGATGAATAATTAGATAGTTTAAACAAAGAATCATCCACCAAGGATTCAAAAAATAGTACGATAAATATTTAATAGTAAAATATTTTTCCCAAACATTGTTTTTGGAAAAGGTGGAACCTCTCCATATAGATTTAAAAAATCCAACAATCCAGATGTTTCTATAGAATATATAAAATATAAACTAACACTATATATATATTAATTGAAATAAATATTAATTATTTTAATTAAGAACAAAAAATAATTAAAGTAATAATGAATATCTTACCAGATATTCAATATACAAATATGTAAATAAATGGGAATCTATACGTCATTTATAATTTGAGTTCTCATAGTAAAAAAAATGAAATATATATTTAAAGTGAAATAAAGATTAATAGTATTAAATATAAATATTTTCTCTAGTACATAATGATAAATATAATAATAAAGTGTGTAAATCACAGTAAATATTATAACGATTTTTTTTATGTCAAACTAGATTTGATAAAAGATGATACAAATTTCATTTGAGGGTTTCAAGCTGTATCAACACTAATAAAATATATTTTTCAAGATGTATTGAAGATCTCATGTACCTTTACATTTAGCTGAGAATATCTATTTCTCAATATTGTATCAAGGAATATAGGTAGAGAGGGTTGATGAAAATACTTAACGTTAATCATAATTATTATTATTGACACAAAATTATATAAAGAAGATGAAGGCTAAAATAAAAATTTATAAATGAAAAAATTATATATTCAAACTCTTGATGGTTTTTAATAATTTCACATCAACAAATTTGTATTCTTATAAATTATTTCATATTTGGCTCAATCCTACTAATTTTGAATATCTATTTTGGATCATGTTATGATTTAATAAATTCATATTTCATCCAAAAAAATACTTAAAAATAATAATAAATAATTTAGGGAACCCTTTCAGCAATGTATCTATATCCATTTATAAAAAAACATCAAAAATGAGGATGATGAGAAATCAATAGTTGTGTATGTAATTTGGAGTATATTTTAAAATGGTATACATTAATTTTGTTTCACATATAGGATACATTGTTCTATTAATGATGGGGGAGTTTTTGAGATCAAATTCCTTGGTCGAAACATTATTTTAGTAATTAATATACCATTGTTTAATATTACGATGTTTAAAAAAATTTATATATATATTTTATTTTTAGGATGGAAAATAGATTATAATGATTTAAAAATTTTATTCTATTAGAAATACATATTTGAGGTATATCTGATATAAATTTACAAAATTCTTCAGATATATATATAATTTAAATCAGATATAAACATATGAAGTCCATCATATGGTGAGATTGTAAAGACTATTAGAAAGAGTTCTAAAAGTTCCACTAGATTAAGTCCATTATGGATAGGCCATCAGATAATGTTGTAAAAAAATACATCATACAGATTTCAATAATTGGATATATACAATGATTAGAATATGAATATTGAAAATTCATATAGGATGAAGAAATAAAATGTATATAATAAAAATACATAAAACTTACATGAGGTGAAATTCTTCAAGTAATTGTAATGGTGTTTTATCTAATGATCAATGGAAGAGGTAATACTCTTATAAAATATTCTATAGGATAAGGTTTTTTACTAATTCCATTGAAACTTATCATGATATGTGCATTATATTGTCATTAAAATATCCTCTCAACATAGAAGCGAAACCTTTAAGAGGATAAAACCCATAAAAAGATATGATCTAATGTTGTTGTTCAAATTTTGTTATACTGTTATTCTATGGGATCATTAACATTAATCATCAGGGTATTCAAAAAAATCATAAAGTTGTGAGGATTTCCATAAGAAAATTTAGGTTTTTATACAATAATTGTTGTTGAGTTGATCATATGGTTGAAAGAACTCAGAGATAGTGATATTGAAGGGATTTGATAAAATATGATTGATATAACTTTTTGGTAGAGAGATATAATTGTTGTTTAATGATCCGATTGAGGGATCCTAGTGATAATGAGACAAATATATATGTGATCTTGCTAATTTGGGTAATCATAGGATTTTATGATATAGATTATTTTTATATTATAAATGTGTATATGATATTTAAGGTTTATAGATCTCTTTATCCCAATGGGTAAAAGTGAAGAACATTTTATGGAATGTATATTTATTTTTTTCATCATTTGTAAAAGTATTTTTTCCTTTATAATAACTATAAATATATTATTATTTTTTCTATTATGAAATTTTATATAATGTTCTTATATTCTAGTATGACTTCTTTGCTATGTTTTTTTATAAATTATAATGATTCAACTCTTTGTACGGTACACTTCCATAAAAATTAGTATTGAAAATATTGATACAATAAAATGTTTATAAAATAAAATCCACCGCCAATGAAATATTTTAGAACATTAATACTCTTTTAATATAATAAAAATCACAAACTAAAGAATCTACGGTCAATCATGGATGTCATAAAGGAATATGATTATAAAATGAATTTTTTATGTGATTTATTTCTTTTATCATGTCTTGTGAAAATTAATATTTTCATAATTCCAACACTGAGGGACATTTTTGGTGGCGGAACTTAATGTAGTAATAATTAATTAATTGAGATCACTTGTACTAGTGATGAATTTATGTTTCAATATCCATACACAGTAAATAATTTTAACGTTTGAAGATGGGTAATTTAAAAGAACACATTACGAGTTTGTATAAGGGAATGACCTAATATTAATGTATATTTTTATCAATATCTTGATTATCATTTTTATTTTTGGTATATTAATTACATTTTAAACCCATCAGTTATTAAGTTTTTATTTGTTTGACACATGTAACATTATATTAGTTCAAATTTTGGAAATATTTTTGATGATATATTCTTACAATGGTGCAAAGTTGAATTTCTATATAACTGTTATAATATGCTAGTTATTTGTGATATTTATACCATTTCACTTTATGGTTACCTGATGTATAATTTTTAGTATCAACACATCATTTTATCAAACCCTCCTCAGTAGTGGAAAACATATATTATACAATGTTATCTATCCAATATTCTTAGTACTACCTATTTTTCAAAGTCTATATAAGTTAGTCATTATATGTTCCTAATAAGAATCTGATCCTAGTTAATTTATTATTATTATTTTGGATAAGTTAATAAAGGTATAGGATTTCATTTGATAATGATAATAATCCGTTTCTTGGATTTACTAACCATATACATGGAAATTCCTATTTATCAAGGATACTGTTGATTTTTATTGTTTTTTTATTGTTACAGAAGGGTCATTTTTTTAATTTCATGCACGTAATGTTGAATTTTTTAATATTTAAATATATTAAAGGTGTGGTAGGATTTTTTATGTTCAAGGCCTCTTATAATAAGGTTTTTTCACATTGAATTGATGTTCATTCATGTTTGAGATCCTAGGATGTGGTATATGATAAAATTATTAATTACATCATCTCAAAATTTTATAACATCATTACTGAAAAACCTGATGAAAGTATTATTCCAATTCTAGACCATGTTTTTGATTAGTTATATGTCTTTATAGAAGATTCATGGTGGGGACCTTATATAAATTTTTAATATTGATAGTCTATTTAATGTTCACATAGACAACTCATATTGTGAGACAATTAAGATGTTTCATGTTTATATAGATTAGTGGGATGTTATTCTTGTTCCATATTATGTTGATCTATGATATCAAAACTTTTTATAAAAATTAGTTCATATGTAAGTGTTGATATTAAAGTTATTTCTATGAACATTAACCCTTAGTGGACCGGGTCATGCTATCTGTAATGAGATTTATACCTGAGACCATTGATAATCGAGTATTAACTATAGATGATCCACTCTTAGTGTGTCTATTACTATTTTTCCATTATATTTTTTGAGAGAATTATAATTATAGATATCCTATTTTTGATATTTTTAGGGAGTTCCAGCACTGAAGAAATCCATGGGTTACTCTACATAACAAGATAAGATGACTTAAATCTCTTCTCTAACCCTGGGTAAGGAAGATCCCTGCTGGCGATCAGGCTTTGAGTTAAATAAGTAAAGAGATGGACACCATGGAGAAGTGGTGGTAATTAGAGTGGGGTGATGTTCTGTTTAATGATCTTTGGATCAAAAATGACAAGCATACTAATAGTCTATTATGTCAATAAAGGTTGGCCAAGGAGGGAGCTAGAATCAGATGGCTTTTTGAGGGGGACCGGAACTCTGGGTACTTTCATGCATGCATCAGAGAACGACACAGGGTCCAGCAGCCAAAACTCTTGAGAGAAGATGGGTCTTACTCTATTGACCGTGATGAGGTACGAGCCATGATCAGTGGGGCTATCAGATCCTTACTGGCTGACACCAATCCAAATATGGAAGGGGGGTACCTTAGAGGATACTATGATCTTTTTTGAGGGATTCATAGATGTGATTCAGAGGTCGTTGATGAGGATTTGAGGAGGATTCTGGAGGATTCTCTAATTCGTGAGGCGCTTTGGTCCTTGAACCCAGAGAGTGCTCTAGGGCCAGATGGTTTTCCTGGTTCTTTTTACAGGGTGTTGTGGGATTTTATTAAAGGGGATCCTGTGAGAGAAATCGAAGACATCTTTTGGGGGAAACATGTCGCGGATTTCATGTGCCACAAAGATGGTTCATCTTACGAAGGTGTGTAATCCTCAATATATTAACCATTACCAGCCCATTATCATGTGTAACATCCTGTACAAGACTTTGGATAGCATTCTAAACAATCGTATAGCCCCTCATTTTGATTCCTGGATGGCTTCAGAACAACATGGTTTTATTAAAGGGAGGTCTATCCAGAATGCTATTGGAGTATCCCAAGAAATGGTAAGTGGAATTAATAACAAGTCGTTCGGGGGAAATGTGATGGTTATGTTAGACATGAGCAACACCTATGATGTGTGGAATGGGGTTTTGTGCTCAGAGTCTTGTATTGCATGGGGTTTTCAATAAGGACTTCTGACTTAATCTTCCAGTGCTTTCCTCGGCTTGGATTTCATCTTCGTTTATGGGTAAGAAATTTGGTTTTTTCAAAGCATTCTATGGTTTTAGGCAAGGTGATCCCTTATCTCCCAAACTTTTCATTATCTCCCAAAATGTGTTCAACGGCTTTATCAATCAAGGTCTTACCAAAGGGACAATCATCCATTATCACAATAGGCCGGCTACCAGGGGGATCTCGCATTTGATGTTCGCAGATGACCCCATCATTTTTATTAATGGCAGTATACGGTCATTGAAAGGATTGAATGATCTTTTAGGGGAATACTGCAAGTGGAGTGGGAAGGTTGTCAATAAAGAGAAAAGTAACTTTTACATATCAAGGAATGTGTCAGAAATAGGGTGAGGGTTATAGGGTATATTCTGAATATGGAGGGAGGATTTTTTCCAATGGAATATCTCGGGGCTCCGGTTATCCCTTCTTCCCTAAGGTTCTAGCATTTTGATAAGCTCATGAACAAAATTTTGGGTCATATTCTCAACTGGAAGAACATGTTTTTATCCTTTAGAGGACGTATAACACTTGTTAACAGCGTTCTAGTTTCAATTACAATGCATATTCTTTCCACCCTGAAGGTTCCCAAGTGTGTAGCCTCCAAATTGGATAAGATTTTGATATCCATTGTATGGGCCAGACAGATGGAAGGAAAGAACCACTGGGCTTCATGGAAACATCTTGCAAGGACTCTTGCTGAAGGGGGTATTAATCTGAGGAGTGCTTTCTCAACCAGGAAGGGACTTCATGCAAATCTAGAATGGGAGGATATTGAAGGTAGATCCCTATGGGGCAGGACTATGCAGGATATTTATGGGCAGGATCTCGGTGCCCAGAAATCGAGACCCTCTAGTAGTTGGAAGGTGATTCACCCCTACATGGAGATTCAGTAACATCATTCCAAGTGGCTAGTGGGTAAAGGGAATGTCAATTTCTGGCAATAATATTGGGGGGAAAGGATAGTATAGTTCCCGGGTTTCCCCACTCTGATCATGTCCTTCAAGGAGGAAAGTGGGCATCCCATATTTATTCAGGCTATTCTTGATGGGGATCAAATTGCCATATTCAATAGCATTGTCTCCAGTGATGTCCCAGATAAACATATTTTCACAACTTCAATGTCAGGAATCTTCCCTATTAAATATTTTATGCACATCACGAGAGATATCTCAGGTGAAGATCAATGGGTGGATCATATATGGTGCAAGGAGCTTTCATCTAAATAAAACATCCTTTTTTGGTGAGTGAGGAATAAGGCACTGCCAACTGACGAAAATATAAAGAAGATTGGTGTGAATATGGCTTCCAGGTGCTGGTGCTGCATGCTCCCAAACCAAGACACAATGGAGCATCTTTTTTATAAGAGTAAATGGGCTATATGACTCTGGACATATTTTGGGGCTACCTTCAGCTGGGTTCCATCTGGAGGGGAGCAGGATGATTTCATGGTGTCGTGGTTTGGTGGAGCAGGTTCACACGATGCGGAGAGGAAGACCCGATCTATTTTTCTGATTGTCGGATGCTAGAAACTATGGAAGGCCATGAATGAGGCACGACACAATGAATCACAGGGATCGCAAGTAAGCATTCACTTCAAGATGAACAATAGCCTTCTCGATCTGATTCGCCTCTGTCATAACTATCACCATGCATCGTCTGCTAGTCCAGTTGCTCCTTTTCTTCTAATTTCTCTTTGGTCTGGATGTGCAAAACATGGCGCCTGGGTACGTTGGATTCCCCCATGACATTTTCCGAAACTCAACATGGATGAACCTCTAATTGGGGGTCAGATGCGAGATGGTGGGGTTGTAAGTGATCATAGGGGTTCTATTGTTGCAGTGTTAACGACTTTCTGTGGGCGAGGTGATGTGCTGCAGGAGGAGGCTCTGGCCATGGCCACGGGTTTGGAAATGTGTAGTCAAAGACAGCTTGAGGTTCATAATGTGGAGTCTGACTATTTACTGCTCTGTAATGCAATTCTAGGAAAGGGTAATATTCTTTGGCATATCTCATTCACCATTAGAAAATGCAACGCGTTCTAGGGAAACAATATGATGGTGTCTCACACATGGCAGGAGGGGAATATGGTGATGGATTATTTGGTTTCCATGGCTTCCTCAGATCACAGGGTAATTTATTTCTTTTTCTTGGGTGCATTTCCTAAGGAGGGGATAAAATTGGTGGCCAATGATGCTATGGGTTTGCACTTCTTTCGACCTCCTTGATGTGTTTTTGTGGTTCCTTTGTACTATAGATTTTATTTCAATACAAATGGTAGCTTTCAGTCATGGAGGGAGTTCAATATTCAACCTTTACAACTCATTATAGACTTGGATATTCTGCTTGTTACTATTATTTAAGTAAAATAAACATACTATATCATTTTCCATATTTAGACACCCCAAAATAATGTAGTAACTCTATAAACCAACATGATATTAGGACTAGAAAAACATTGGTTGGACCTTCTAATGTATATGTATTATAATATGGGGTTGTTATTGATGGATTTTTTCTATATTTACAACATTTTTTTCAAATATATTCATTTTTGATATGGATAAAATGTTTATTTATCTCACCTTAAATATAATTTCATTCATGGAATAGTTAGAAAATATTATAAACATTAATATTTCTCTCTTATGTTGGATGGAGATACTACCACCATCTATCATAACATTTATAATTTTATCTAGAATCTAGTTTGGATTTATGATAATATTGTTAATTATAAGTAATTAGATGAGTATTAAAATAATTCCATCATAACCAAGAGGAACATGAATGTTTCTAGGGGTTCTGGGATGTTGGATATTTCTATGATTGTTTATAGTTGGCATTAGATAAGTAATAAGGAAATATTCAATAGTTCGTGTTTGGATTACAATGACCAATTTCACAATAATGGTTGTTTTTCACTTCCAACATAGGAAACATGTTTTTTGGTGTGTTACTATTATATAATGAATTGCGTGGTGTAATATTGATTCAATTAAAAGATTGTATTGTGTTTGTTATATGGGTGATTGGGACACATGGAGTATTTTTCAACAAAAAATTCATAGTTAACTATAGGTAGATGTTATTTATGAACACAAGACTATATAGTAGGTCTATGAGTAATATATAAATGTCTTAACTATGGTCCTTAAGATCATTATTTTTTAGAGGGGTCAAATAAGGCCATGGGATGAAAAAATAGTGATAGAAGGGGGGACACATCATAAGAGTCAACTTATAAGTGCTTAACAATGACTCTAAGGCCATTTGATCAATATTCTGAGAACTATTACTAAGAATGAACTTTTGTAATCACCTTGTTGAGGTACCATGTTAACTTTAGACACCATTACTTCTATTTTACATTACTAGTGTGTCAAAATCATTCAAATATACTGAGATAAAAAAGTATTTATTATTTAACATAAATTATTTATATTTGGTGATGTTTTATGATATTCCCTTTGGTGGAAATGTGATGGAATTTAGTATCTTCATGAGTATTCTGTCATCATGATGATATTTGGGATTTTATGGGATTTTATTTTTAGAATCATTCATACCATCAATTTGATACCTGTGATGGATTTTCATGGACATAATGAAAATATATTTAATGATATCATTGAATGTTTTTTTAATATCTACAAATGGTGAAATTTTTGACCAAATTATATATATGGATTTGAATTAAGGTTACTCAAAACATAATCATCTATAGGTGGAGATGATATCAACAAAATTTTCAAATATTATATTATATTATGAGATTAAATTATTTCTAATATTCCATTCTATTAGTGACTAACTTTAACATGTACTTCCTGATTATTTAACATGCTTTCCACCCAGTAGGGAGGTCTAGTTTATGAGTGATCTAATTCCACATACTAAGCCCATTCCATTGGAATTATATAAGAGAGATCCTAAAATCCCAAAAGGGATAATAGATCTATTATATATTCTTGTATAGATGTTATTTATTTACAATTTGACACCCACTTGGGGTTATCCCATGTTTCTCACCATGAAGGTTCATAGTTGATTGTTATTTATTTTGTATTAATGGTGGTTAAACTGTGTACATTATCTTTTCTATATCTTATACATCATATGATCAGCCAATATTGTATGTACTAGGGATTTAATTGTGTCCTCCAGAACAACATGAGGTAATGTTATCATTATTATATGATGAAACCTTAAAATATTTTTATTATATCTTTCAAGTGTATTTATTGCGTGTATGAATATCTTGTGATACAGCCTATATTGATGAATTTTATTGAATAATTAATTGGTATAATAAATTTAATCGTTCATATATATCAAAATTTTATTTTTATCATTTTTATAAATTTTATATTGGTGAAATCTAATCCATTGGAGGATTACACTATAAATATGAATATTTTATTAAGAAAATAGTGAGACAAAATTAAAAATTTTATCCACTTTTGGATGTATTAGTTCTGTATTATAAAGGTTTATTTATTGGGGATCATGATATCAAACTAAGGTATATATTTGGTCCTTTATATGGATGAGGAAATTATTTTTTATGTGTGAACTAAGTGTTTCTTTGAGATTTATAGTTTCATAGAGTTTATATGAAACCGATTGTAGTTTATTTCAGACTAATCTTGATTGAAAACATAGATTATAACCTTAAAAAATATTGATTTTATGTCTTAGTGGTAATATTATTGTAATAATAATTATATATTGAAGGTGGGTAGACTTGTATATATACCATTTCTAACCAATCCCAAGAGAAGTAACGATTATACAATTAATTTTCATGTATCTGGGGTTTTTTTTTCAGAAATTGAATATTCCATTGTGGTGTATTGTTACAAAAATATCTATGTAGTTTTTCATGTGAGATGATTTATCAAATTCACATTCAATACCTTGTACTGAAAATTCATTATATGAGGTGTGTTAATAATGATTTCATCATAACGAGGATTATTATATATATAAGTTACCTGTGTTTAATATATATGTTCACACCAAATGACATAATCCATTCATAATGGATGTGTTTTTTATATTTTTATTCCATTAAAATTGAATTACTATAAAACCCTAGGTGGATAATTGTACAGTCATCACATAATGTATGGAGAATTAGGAATAAATTGTGTAAAAGGTGGGTAATGATTGATTATTAATAAACTTTTGTGTCAGATAAATTAAGAAGATCGATAGTTTCAATAATGAATATAACATGGTTCTCTATATATTACATATTCATTACTCAATATGTTAAAGGTGAGTCAATTTTCTAAATAATATTTTCTAGCGATGGTGGATATTTGTTTTTGTCTGATATAAAACAAAATTAGTTCCTTCATATAGATGGGATATTTTATGTATGAGGTTATTATGTGATACCCTTGAGGATGTGTAAGAAAATATTTATGTATTATTATTTATCAATATAGGTTATTAAATTTAAGATAATCAAGATACATATTAAAATTTTATTGAAGTATTGGAGGCCCATGATGATGACTGAAAATTTTGTTTTCATTTTATGATTTTAAACTAGTTAGCAGCCGAGGGATTATCTGAGGATATACATAAGAAAGAGGAGATCCATAAATCATGATATTTGTATTATAAAATAATAACATGATAAATTTATTATATTTCAGTAAATATTAATTTCATGGTGACATAACAGGGGGGGGAGAAAATCAAAAATATGGTCTTTGATCAATGTTATAAATGATAAAATTAAGGCCATATAGGAATATATAAACAACATAAAAAAATAAACATAATTAATGGATAAACACAAATCATAACATTGTGTTCTTTGGATAACCTTCTACGATGCATAAATTTTAAATCATGGGATAAAACAAGTACGTAGTCCATTAGAGGGATGTATAATTTGAGGCCCACCCATCACCTTTACGTCATAAACATGAATTTGTGTTTCACATAGAAAATAAAACATGATTTTTTTTTCATATTTAGCCATAGGATTATGAATTATGGTTAAATAAATGTAATTATATAGTAAATTATGCATTAAAATTTCTATGTGAATACACATCAATGAAATTGGGGATCGGTGCTCAAAATAAAAAAGGTTGTTAAATAAAATCACATGATAATTTTGGCGGTGTAAATGTAGTATATATAAATTTATTTATGTGTTTAATGATCCTAAAATGGGATGTATAAAAAATTATAATGAATAATTACATCTATTTTTATGTTTAAAAACACATTTCAACATTAAATAATGAATTCAAAAGGCATAATACTATGGGAGTGCTTGAAGAATGAGGAGGCGGAGTGGAACCCTTACCTTTATAATGTTGTTCTAAAAGATTGGTAGGATATTCTAAATAGTCTATAAACAACATGGATGTGATATAGAGATATAATGTAAGATTAAATTCATTAAAAAATCTTTTTGAGTGTCAAGGAATGACTGATTGGGTTAAATATTATAGTGAATGATAGGTGGAATTATCTTGAAATTTCTAAATGTACGTTTAGGACTCTATAGAAAAAAGTCAAAATCGCAATCTTTACCACGAATTGTTCATATATTTTTTCTAGTTAGGTGGTATATTCAATATTTTATATTGATAATAATTTAAATCATTAAAATAAATACCATATCAATATATAATTTAATCACACTAATAAAGAACTAATTTTAAAACCTTAAAATATAATATAGCTTTTTGAGTATTCATTTACGATATATTGAATCATTAAAATAGAATATTTTATTAATAAATAGAAACAAAATTAATTTCTAGTATAATAATTACATGGTATATTATTCCACTCTTTAGTATTTATGACTTCAAAACACATAACATTTGTTTATATCGTATTTAATTTTAACCAAAAAATATGTTGTATCTAAATATTACGAAACATTAAACATTGGAAAATGTTTAATTAATATATCTAAAATAAAAATTATTTTATAAATATAATTATTAAAATAATGTAATTTAATAATTTAAATAAAAATCATTATTTAATGAAAAATGACGATTTTTATGATAGTAATAGTTTTATGAAACATATAAATACCATATTGGACCTCACTAAATTATATTATCATTTTCATATAAATATTAATTAATAATAGTTATAAAATTTAATATCTATTATTTTAGAAATTCATGAATTTATCAAAAAGTGTATCTAAATTAGAATAATATGTTTTCTTAACAAAATAATTTCATCATAACAAAATGAAATTTTCATCAAGTCATATAAAATTTTAATAATGGAAGTATAAAATATAATAATTATTTTTATAAATAAGTCAATATAGAATTTAAAATTTTTATGGTATACATAAATATACCATTATTGTACTTTTATATTACACAATTGTTTTTGTGTGATCATGACAGTCACTTAGGGTTGATCGGAAAACACGGGTTGGTTTGGGATCATGATAACATTATATTCATCTAGTATGTAGTTTCACCCATGAGTAGTTGTTGAATATTTTCTTCGTAATGTTCAATGAATAATACTAGTGATTACACCTCCTTGATAAACTCAAATAAATGGGTTTCATTCAGTATGATCCAATAAGGAGAGATTATAACTTACTACTTCTGTGTCATTTCAATTTATCATAACCCTTATTATATTATAATAATAATTCTCATTATATAATGTATATCATTTCTATAGTTATGATTCCTAATTTAATTTAAATTGTACCTAATATTACATATATTGGTAAAAAATAACCAATGCAGTTCATGTGTTTTCTATAAAATTATTACATAATAAAGATTTAACTCAATTAAAATGATAATTTAATTTATAAATGTTTGGTCATTAGATTCATCCACCATCGTAAAATTAAACCCTAAAAATTTCACTTCAAGACAAAAAACATATGTTGTTAATTTCATTTCATTACCTATTCAATTTCCAATTTTGTTACTCAATCTTGTGTTACTACCTTGAAGAATTGACCATTTGAGTTATCTTATTTCATATAAATTTTTCTATATAATATAATATCTTCAATATATTCTCTGGTATGGTTGTTTTCTCCAATGATATTAACTCATGATTCAGTATGAATGATTGTTCTAGTATTTACATCATCACATGTTTCAAATAGAAGACATCATGTACACAAGAAATTTTAACTAGTAGTGATCTTCTTTAATCTTTTTCTATAATGTGACCATAGATCACAAAGGGGATAATGTATATTTGAATAAGAATTTCATTTTACTCGTACCCCAAAAATTTCATTGATGGTGATATACATTGGAACACCTTATCTCTGACCTCATAATTTACATATCAGCAATTATTTTATTCAGATGTTATATATCAACATTGAATGCATTTCACAGGACAGAGAATGGATGGATTTATCTCTATAGTCATTTGGTGTAGATTAGGTCTCATCATATCTTTCTCTCTCTCCAACCTCATCCCATCATGATGGACTTATAAACATGTTCTCGTATAGAGACTCATAGTGTTTCATTTGAATTTTATAATGGAAACTATAAATTTATGAGAAGTATATAAGGGGAAGGTGGTTGTCCCAAAATCGACAGATATCAAATTCCTTAAATATCATCATATCCTTTAGAGTTTGAATGTTTTCCCCAAAATTACTCTCCATTTTATGGGGATAAGTTGTACTGAAACTCAACAATCTAACTAATTTATACCAAATGATTCTCTCAAAACGCATGTTAATCAAAGAATATCGATCATATATAATGGAGAGTGTCACCCCATGTTGTCTTACCACTCCCATTTATATATCATTGAAATTTATTAAATTGAAAAATCATCCTTGATAAAAATAAAATCCTATAACTATTTTAGGAAATTGACTACCACCCTTATAGTGTTATTTCCTTTAGATATCTTGGGGAGTGATATACATAAATTCATGATTATTATTTCCCTTTTTAGTACTATTATAGGAAAAGGTTTCATCATTCACATATTCCTTAGTCATTTTTCGTTGACATCATTTCATACCACAAATCATAATACAAATTCAATAGTATCCCGCTTCATGAAATCCCGATGTATGTTTTTCATCAAATCGTTATATATAATTTTTCCATCGTTGATGAATATAGATTTATGGGTTGTTCACATCTTCCAGTTGCCCCTTCTTTATTTATGATTTTTAAGGGACCTATATTAGGGTTACAAGCCTTATCCATCCTTATAATGTTTTATTCTAGGATATTTGATGATTTTTTATATAGATCTACATCAACATTTTGGGCCTCGTTGACCATCTAATGAAGGATCAGATGAGAAATTATTTGTGAATAGTATGATAAATATAGTTATTTTATTCACATTTACATTTTTTACATGTCCATGAATAATTGATGTCCTATAATAATAATTGTTGATTTATTTGTGGAATCAATTCTTCTTAGAGAATATTTCACATTATTTTCCTTTCCATAATTGTAATGGATATAAAATCCACAATCCATGGTCATATATAACCTGCTTCCTTGGAACAATTTTATCTTTTTCTGGTTGAATATATAATTGATGATTTTATGAAATGAACATATTTAAAAAAATCCACATATAGGGAATGTATCCAAATTTTTAATGTGAAGATCACTACATCCAATTATAAATCATGTGTTGGTTATTTTTTGAATGGATATATATATAGGGGGTGGAATAGGAAATCAATTTTTCGTCACTCATGATTATACAAACCATTTCCATTTTAGTTCTGGGAATTTATATCCCAAATCAATCCCCACTATTTAGTAATGAAGGAATAGCTATAGTGATTAGACACTTCTCTAATTATTTAAAAACGTCCTTTAATTTATTATCCTAGATAATTTTTGATCTCTTCTGGTTCATCATAGATAGGTGTCCGGAAAACAAGAAAACATTTCTCAGAAAATTTTGGTTGTAAATAGATTATCAATGGAAACTAAATATCATTATCACTCATTTTTCTTCTGGGCCATCATTTAATTGGATCTGTTTTTGAAGGACTAACAGATATCCCGTTTCATTTGACACCATGCCGCATGAATGTTACTTTCTCCACAAATAATGAACATTTATTTTTTATAGAATATACATTTCCATTCCCCAATTTATTTAGTATAATATTCTTATGATCCTCATGTCCCTGTGTTCTTCTGGAGTAAATAATAATATCATCTATGAATACAACCATGAATTTGTTAAGGTAATTCCTAAAGTAACTATTCATTTTCTCTATGAAAATAACTAGTGCATTTGGGAGTATAAATGGAATATATAATTTTTCAAACATCACATACATTGTATGAAAATTATTCTTCAGTATATCATAAACCTTGAACATTATTTAACAATATATTGACAAAATATCCACCAAGATAAGTTTTATTGTCAACATATTTGATTGAATAATCCATAAAATTGTGGAAGATTATACTTGATCTTTTTCATGATCATGATAATAACATATTGATCTGTACATATCTATATTGACCAATCCATATTCATGAATAAATGTACTACTACACTCCATTGTGAAGCACATGGGTTTATAATCCCTTTATCTTTAATATATTATTGGCAATTTTTTATGGATTCATGGATATTTTAAATGATATATATATATATATAAGATTAATTGATAACTCAACCTCATGTGTTGGAAATAGACCAGAAATAATTGATGAATTACATAAAAATATTCCATTACAATTGGTTTGTCACCAAGGATGATCTATTCCTTAGTCTTAATCCTTAATGATAAATATTCTTAATCATAAGGTAGTAATATCAATGATTAAAAAATGTTACTAACATATGTTAACAAACCTACGTGAACATATATATAATTAAAAGATAACTAGATATAAAATTCATATTTCTTAATATTGGATGATTAAATTGGATATGTACATTAGAATCTAATGATTATCCATAATTATATTGAATTCCAAAAAAGGGAATATCATATGGTTCACTGGGAATTCTTACCTATAAATATATAAATGAGTGATGTTATATAATTCTAATTCAGTTATTTACCCAATTTACATTTTCATAAATATAAAAAAATCAATGTCTCATGGAGGGAGTTAAATATTAATACAAGACATGAGAGATATTAAGGTATACATATAACTAGAATCAAATATTAAATTTTCTATAATAAAATGTATAACCAGTGTACCCGTCACTACATAATTATTGGCATCTATCTCAACAATTGTGATGGAAGAATATAACCCTTTTCCTTAGGCCGTATAGGTCGGTATCGATGATTGTCATCTAATGTTATTGTTTTAGTTCACTGATTTCAATACATCTTTTGTTAATTGTTATTTAATCATTTTATAACATGTTATGGGTTGACATGAGAATTCCATTCCTCCATTGTATTGGTTGTTTTCACCCTTTGAAATTCACTAGTTATGTACCCTTCCATCTTAATCCAAAATCATATTCTTTTCTCCTTAAAGAAATTTTTAGGTTTCTTCTTCAATTACATTTGACAAGTGGGTTGCTATAAAATCTCACCCCCTTGTTATGTTTCCATAAATCATTTTTCCAAACCTATTAATCTAATAAGATTCACTAATATCCATCTGAACATTAATGTAATATCCAACAAATTCCATTTATCTATAATGTTATATAATCACTGATTTATATCATATAAATGACCCTACCCAACCAATGATGTCATAAAGCATAAAGTTAGGGGAAAAGAAAATGATAGAATAATATAATGAAAAACATGTGTTGTTCTCCTCATAAAACTCGATGTATTCATCAACCTTTTCATGAGGCTAGGAAAATTCAAATCCATTTTATATTTTAATGTCATAGGAAAATATTTATACAAAAAATATAATTTATACCAATTAATTGCATTAATCTCCTAATGATGATTCATATTTTTTATCAACATCAACCATTGATTAGTATCTTCCTCTACTTGATAAAAAACTATCACCACCATCTATTACTCAATGAAATGATGGATGAAAAATGTATTTCCAACTATTTTGATACATTATTACTCAATAAAATGATCATAATATGTAACGCCCTGACCCCAGTTACCCAGAGTCGGTGCATTATTACATAACATTGGCATGATCACAAAAAAGTTCAAGTCTCAAAAAGCGATTAGTTTAGTAGCCTTGGAAACACTAGATATATTCATATGTCTTACATTACATCATAAGGTAAAAAACTACAGCAACATCATGTCTTAATATCCCCTCATACTATCCCTGCAGGTCATTCATAAATTACATCTTCACATCCTTGGAAAAATAAAATGTTGAAAAGGGTGAGCGTAGATGCTCAGTAAGGATAACAATATAGCAGAAGCTTTCATAGTTAAGCATAAACACTTAAGGTAATGTATGACTAAAAAAAATCCTTTTAAAATTGAACTCCAGAATAATATGGAAATGATAAAATGAAATAATTCCATTTACATACTCACATGGATATTCTACTAGTCGAATAATCACATGAAATATCAATAACCACTTTCAAAAAGATGGAATACATAATTCCAAACTATCATAACCACGTTTCCAAGGCCTCGTGCCAAGACTACAATTAAGATTTTGTCAAGGCCTCCTTCCAAGACTCTAGTTTGTCTCCTGAGACGTACTGATGCATCGAGGAGCTATAGAGGGCTCCACCCGTGACTTACTAAGTCCAATTCATCCCTCATATAAAAATTTTGAAACATAACATAAACATTCCTATTAAAACTATCATACTAAATGTCAATAATTATCCACAAACCATGAATGTTATAAAAATAGCACATCCATAGTCCAACATAACTCATTATATACGATATGGTATATTGTATTATATCATATTAACCTCAATCATGAATAATTATGGATATTGACATAGATGAAAATAATCATCAAAAATATTTGAGAGAAATATCCCCCTTTTTCATGAAATCAATTAAAAGTCACACAATTTGTCATGAAGCCATTTAAAAATAGATTTTTGAATCAAAGTGTCCTATAGTACTTTGAAACTTTTAAAAGGAGTTTAAATTTTAAAACTTTAATGTCCACATAAATAAATCTTGAAAACCATTTTAAAAACATGGACATTAATGAGCTATAATTAGAAGAATAATTCTTTAATACAATTAAAAATGGTATTTTAGTTAGAGTTTCTAACCAAAATATAGACACTTGATTACAAATAATTGAGGTAATAAAAACGTTGTAATATCATTATAATAAAGGGATTCATGATATACTATGTCAAAGTACATTATATACACAACATAAAAGTGATTTGGTGTATAACAACAAAGAAGTCTAAATGGAATGTAAATTGAGATGAAATCTCTCATAAAGGTTGTATCCTTAAGTTAAGGATAAATCAACGACATAATTATGTGTAAAAAATATAAGTACACTAAATATGATTGGGTATTCAGTGTAATACAATCAAAGGACATTCACACATATTCTTGTAGAAACTACACCAATGAATTGGATGTTTATCTCAACAAATCGAGATTGAGTAAAAATTACTCTGATCAAGTTCATACAGATGACTTGATAATTTATCAATGGAGTGATTATGTGAATAAAAATTATATACATAGAAAGGGGAGTGAAAAATATGACATAATCAAATGAATTGTGATTCCACACAAAATCCATGAGTAAAATAATCAATGAAGTATGCGTAAATCCGTATGAGACGAAATTGAAATTTCGAATTCCCCTATCGATTTGGTAACATATGAAACATGCACCCATGAAATAAGGATAATAAAATGATGATATAAATATCCATAAATTAATTATATTACACAATGAATACAATCATGGGTAGTACACACACCACATGCATTAAATAAGTGGTGAACAATGGAAATATCACGGAATTAAAAGTGAGATAAGAAACCCTTTACTTTTTACTTTTTCCTTGGTAGACGGTAGGTTAACCTCCTGTATAATGGTGAAATAATTGTTATTGAGTTATAAAATATTAATTTACATTAATATGATATCATATATGATCTTTGAACATTGATTTGTTAATAATATCTTAGTATTATCGTCTATTCGAGTGTTAACGGATTCGTTTTCCTTTATATTATTTGTTATGCGAGTAATATTTATTATGGATGGAATGTATAATATTCATATCTATAATCAGATGATGTCTCTAAAAATTATTTTTAATCATCAAATTAGAATTAGACTTGAATGGATACGATGGGGAATGAATCTCATCGCGTTCGTGGAGACGGTAGTCCATATGTACGCACGAGCGACAATATCATTCTTTTGATATTAAAATAATATATAATTGGATGGTATATCATATAGACAGAATTATTATAATGTTATATTTTTCATTTAGATGAATTAAACAACATTATTATACCAATCCAAATAATAATATATTAAATAACAATTACACCATGATGTGGAGACGGTAAGTCGTACGTACGAACATATGGTGACATGTCATTCAAAGGATGGATATAATACTGAATATGGTTCTACAATGTTTATAATAACATAAATGTATATATAATATAGGTGAGTTATCATTTTATATTAGGAATATAAAATAAACAAGAAGTGGAAGAAGAAAATATCTTGAAAGTGGATGGTGAAAACATTACCTCTTCTTCGGGTTCTTCCTTTTGATTTGATCAAAATGACTCCATAGGATGGCTTTATGATCATGCTAAGGCCTATAGGTTGAATTGAAAGAAGTTGGGAGGATATTTGGGCAGAATGTGGCCGAGCCCAATGGCATTGAAGGTGTGAATTAATGAGAAGGGGAAGTTCCCTTTTATAAGAGGGGTGAGGGGCACCTTTGAAAAAGCTAGAAATATTATTTTATAATAATTTAATATTCGGTTTATAATGTCTACAAAGTGGATTATTTAAAGATTAATGTGGTTATGGGTCTTGAACCACTCAACCAATAGAATTTAGATAGGTTTGGAACATTATATTAACATTGTCTTTTAATTTTAACTCTTAGTTAATTAATTTGACACTTACCATGTCACTTTGTATTTTTATATTATATAGTTAATAAAATTACTATATACCTCCAATAGACCCCCAAGTGGACCATTAATGATTCATCTATCATGATATAAGTCTCTTTTCTGAACCTAATATTTTTAGTAATTTAATATCAATTAATAATATAATATTGGTTTTAAAAACTCTTTTATGTCAATTTTGACATTATTGGGTATTGTATTTTTGATAAATTCATTAAAACATTATTACTTTAAAAACAATTTATATAATCAATAATTATATTCCATATTAACCTATAAAATTGGTTTAATCCATAAAAAGTCTCAAATTAAATTTATTTTGATATTTATAATATCAATTATTTTAATATTTCCTTAATTAGGTAATTACCGCATCACCATTGTGTCATAAAAATATTAACTTATTTAATGTCTTAAATTTATAAATAAAATACCATAATGTAGGAAATCCTTCCATCTTTCTAATGAATATTTAAAATCGAATATATATTATGTATAACCCTATATTAAATATGTTTTAGTAAATAAACTTATATTTCACCTCTATTAACTCTTCTTTTAATTAAATAATAATAAATGTACTAATCTAATCCAAGTGGACATAAATGATAATATTTTATTCCTAAGAATGTTTGTGGATGAGATGCACTTTTAAAATAGAAATAAGACATGCTTTAGGGTAATATTAATATCATTTTTACCCATAATTTCCATATTTACTTTTAACCATGGTAAATAAAAGTAAAAAGCTACTATTTACCAAAAAAATATTTTCATCTCATTGAACAAAATTTTACTACTTGATATAAACCGTGTGACTTGGATTTTTGAAATTCCACTCACATAAATGGTAAAATTAAGTTTTATGTGAATTTCCAAATTCTCCTAGGAGGTGGGTAAAAGATGGTGAAAAGTTCAATAAAATCTTTATATATATAAAATTATTCTAAACGTACTCCAATGAATTAAATTGAACTTATATAGGTATTTTGTATCTATTTTTACCTTAATTAAATTTTAAAAAAATAAATAATTATTTAAATAAAAATTCGTTTTTAAACTATAACTCAGTATTTTTCACTATTCATCAATAATTGAAAGTTTTCAGAAAAATACCGAAAATTCAGCCTAAGATATATTTGATATTATGAATTCAAAAATGATATTTATTTTACCAAACTCAAAACATATAAGTTGCATTAATTAATTCCCATTGTCAAAACAAATAGCGTGTTTATAAGAAATAATAACTATCAAAAGATTGACTGTTGTTTATGTCTGGTTTAAATGTAAACTTACGTCCAATGACCAATATTGTATTAAATGGGAAAAATATATTCTAAATATAATTTAAAACCACTAAAATTCATAAGTTATCACTATATATTATTTCGATTTAAAAAGTTGTTTTTAATTAAAATTTAGTAATTTTCATTATTCATCAAAATATGAAAGTTATCCGAAAAATACCAAAATTTCACCCAAGGCTAATTTCAATATTCCAAATCCAAAAATGAAGTCCATTTTGAATGATAAAATGTATAAAAGTTTAAAAATTAGGTATTACTATTCATAATGGCTAGTTTGATTGGTTGTGGTGTGTTATAACTTGAAGTTGCGTACAACACATGCTATTGTATTATTCAGAGAGAAGTGTACCGTAGAAGCTTGGGGTGGTACATTCACCCCTCTATCAATAAATTGCATCCTAGTAATTTTTAAAATTGGGCTTTGGAATAAAATTGAAAGTCCTACATCTGAAATAGTGTAAATAAAACAATCACATTAAAAGAAAGAAAGGGAAGTACAAAGGTCACCCGAGATAACTTATACTAGGATTCCATGTAGAAAAACATAGATATGGATGATAAAATAAGTTTCAAGTTATGATAGGGAGGGATAGAGAACATGATCAGGAGAAAGTTAACAATAAGAAAACCACAAACTTGTGATGGGACAAACAGTAATTAGTTTCCCAGTAGGAAAATTAAACGGACAACATTTTTTTTGTTTTAAGTTACATTACATAATGATGAGGAATTCATTTATGATATTTTACTAAGAACATAAAGAGATATAATTACTTTTTAATTAGAGTTTTATTCTTTAATTATTTTCTACCACTAACTCAATTTTTTTTTGAACAATGAGTATTCAAGAAGACATGGTCACACAGGAAGAGCTAGAATAAAATTCTATAGAATATCATGATCCACATAGGATAAACTATATATTTACCTTGTCTTTAGAGATTAATACAAAAACCGTTAGTATAAGATCTGATGATCCCCCAAATGGATATTCCATTAGAGAAGAATAAATAATCTTAATTTCTAAACTTAAACCAACAATACCCCAAAGTTAAATAAATACCATTCAACAATCAATTGTCCTTAAAATCCTTCAATATAATCCAAACTAATATTGAAACCCAAAACTTATAAGAATTTGGTTGTGTATTCTTCCACGTTAAATTGTATGTCTAAATGACATCAACTACTCTTAAAGTATCATACTTAAAAGTAATTAACCTAATCACATATACTTTATTATTGGTTAATTATTTCCATAAATAACCCAAATCACTATAAATCCAAAATAAAAAAGTAGATAAAACTCCACCATTACTCCTCAAATGAAATCCCTTAGAATTCTATTTTCCTTCGGCATATAGTGTTCCCAATAAAGTGAACATCATTCAAAATAACATTCATCACATAATCACCAAATTATTTTCTTATACTAAGGGTATTCATTTGATAAGAAATTAGATCCCAAATAAACTTATCATTGATAAATAAAATCATTAAACTAAAAATAATAGTCACACGAACAGGGACATCACGTAGTCCAGTGGTAGGCGACAAATCCCAATCACACATTGGTTGTGGGTTCGATTCTCACAGCTTTGTCCGACGCTACGTGTTGTCACACTGTCTGTGTGTTGTCCTTTTTCAAAAACTATATTTTATAACATTACCAAAATGTGATAAATTCATCAAAATAGACATAACAAAATTTAACCTCAAATGTAATCTCATACCTTGCATTTTCATCCCAAATTATAATAACTTGTAATTTCCTCAATTGCAATGATCATATAAAACAAAATGGTTATTTATAACATTATCCACAAGAGAAAAGATAATTATTCCTCAAATATCATTCTCACATGGAAACTGTAGGGTTACTAATACAAGAGAAAATTATTCCATAGTAACCTCATCAACAAGGAGCACTAATACTTTTTAAACATTTGTCCAACCATTTATGTCAACATATTTTCTTATTTGACCAAGAAAATATCCTATAGAACAGGGAATTCACTCTAGTAATGGCCAATTCCCCAACATTTACGGAAAATGACTGTAAATGGATTCTTGGGACCATTTTTATCTTCTTCTACAGTACTCTTCATTTTTCATTGGAAATTCTTCACTTTAAGTCCTTCCTTATCGCACGTAAAGAATTTCTTTGTCCCATTGAGACACTTTCCTGGGTGTCTCCATCCACATTTCCTGCATGATGGAAATTGAGGATTCCTTTCTCCATGGTCTCCACTGCTAGAGCTCTTATCATTCATCACCTTTCTCTACTTTGTTGAGTCCGAGAATTGGATAATATATATATTGTTGATCATATTTTTGGAAAATTGTTTTGGAATGAAGACAATTTCTTTTACGCCTATCACCATTCCATTTTGTTGATAATTTCCCACGCCATTCCCACCTTGTACATCATTTTCAAAGTCACTATGACTTCCTTGGAATCCACCCATTGACTAAAACCAGAAATCATTGAGTGAGTAACATTAGTCATAAAATCATTTAGAGAATATCATGTCACCATATTTTTAATTTGATACACATTAGGATTTAACAAGGTCATTTACACTCATCTTATATATAATATTTCAAGTCGGTTTTTAAAGAAAAATTAAATTATCCTAAGCATATCCCCCGAGAGTGTCATAACCAAGAGTGCGGCAAGGCCCGTTGTCGTGCACCAGTTCCCATTCGAGTCTAGCTCAAAGCGGTGTTTTCGGGTTTTACCCATAGGTACATCTGTGCCAGAGCCGCCTCTACCTACTCGTATCCAGAAAGGGATGTATTGCTCGGAAAAATCACAAAATTTCTACAATACCAAAATTCTAGGATGTTCTTATATACTAATCCTCAAAGTCTATCTTACGACTATGTTCTCTAATCAGTGTTTATCGAAATCTAGCTCCCAAGGTTTTTACTAAACATCCTCTGATACCAACTATAATGTCCGAACCCCAGTTATGCAGAGTCAGTGCATTATTACATAACATTGGCATGATCACAAAAAAGATCGAGTCTCGAAAGACGGATTAGTTTAGTAGGCATAGAAACACTAGATATATTCATAAGTCATACATTACATCTTAAGGTAAAAAAGTACAACAACATCTTGTCTTCATATCACCTCATACTATCCATGTAGGTCATTTATAAATTACTTCTTCACATCCTGGAAAAAATAAAACTTTAAAAGGGTGACCATAGATGCTCAGTAAGGATAACAATATAATAGAAGCTTTCATAGATAAGCATAAACACTTAAAGAAATGTATGACTAAAAAAAGACTTTTAAACATGAACTTCAGAATAATATGGAAATGATAAAATGAAATAATTCCACTTACATACTCACAAGGATATTCTATTAGTCGAATAATCAAATTCAATATCAATAACCACTTTCATAAAGATGGAATGCATAATGCCAGACTATCATAACCACATAGCAAAGGCCTCCTGCCAAGACTAAAATTATGATTTTGTCAAGGCCTCAGGCCAAGACACTAGTTTGTCTCATGAGACCAACCGATGCATCAAGGAGCTATAGAGGGCTCCACCCGTCACTTACTAAGTCCAATGCATTCCTCATATGAAAATTTTGAAACATAACAAAAACATTCGTATTAAAACTAGCATACGAAATGTCAATACTTATCCACAAACCATGAATGGTATAAAAATAGCACATCCATTGTCAAACATAACTAATTCGATACAATATTGGAGACTTTATTGTATCATATTAACCTAAATCGAGAATAATGAAGGATATTGACATAGAAGAAAATAATCATCAAAACTATTTGAGAGAAATATCCCCCTTTTTATCGAAATCATTTAAAAGCCACACTATTTGTCAAGATGCCATTTAAAAATAGATTTTTGAATCAATGTTTCCCATAACACTTTGAAAGATTTAAAAGGAGTTTTAATTTTAAAACTTTAATGTCCATATAAATAAATCCTTAAAACCATTTTCAAATCATGGACATTGATGTGCAAGATTTAGAAGAATAAGTCTTTAAAACATTTAAAAATTGTATTTTAGTTAGAGTTTCTAACCAAAAGAGAGACACATGAATACAAATAATTGAGGTATTCAAAACATTAAATTATCATGAGAATAAAGGGATTCATGATATACTATGTCAATGTACATTATATAAACCACATAAAAGTGATTTGGTGTATAACAACAATGAAGTCTTAATGGAATGTAAATTGAGATGAAATCTTTCATAAAGCCCATATCCTTAGGTTAAGGATAAATCAATGACATTATTATGTGTGACAAATATAAATACAATAAATATGATTGGATATTCAGTGTAAAACAATCAAATGATATTTAGACATATTCTTGTAAAAACAACACCAATGAATTGGATGTTTATCTCAACAAATCAAGATTGAGTAAAAATTACTCTTATCAAGTTCATACCGATGACTTGAGAATTCATCAATGGAGTTATTATGTGTATAAAAATTATATCCACAGAATGGGGAGTGGAAATTATGACATAATCAAATTAATAGTGATTCCACACATAATCTTAGAGTAAAATAATCAATGAAGTATGCGTAAAGCCGAATGAGTGGAAATTGAAATTTCAAATTCCCCTATCGATTTGGTAACTTATGAGACTTGCACCCATGAATGAAGGATAATAAAATTATGATTTAAATATCCACAAATTAATGAATATTACACAATGAATACAATCATGGTCAGTACACACACCACATGAAATAAATAATTGGTGAATAATGGAAATCTCACGGAATTAAAAGTGAGATAAGAAACCCCTTAATCTGTACTTTTTCCTTGGTAGACGGTAAGTTAACCTCCTATACAATGGTTAAATAATTTTTATTGAGTTATAAAAAAATTATTTACATTAATATGATATCATATATCATCTTTTAACATTGATTTGTTAATAGTATCTTATTATTATCGTCTTTTCGAGTGTTAACAGATTCATTTTCCTTTATATTTTTTGTTATGTGAGCCGTATTTGTTATGGAGGGGATATATCTTATTAATATCCATAATCATATCATGTCTCTAAAAATTATTTTTATTCATCAAATGAGAATTACACGTGAATGGATATGATGGGGAATGAATCTCATCGCGTTCGTGGAGACGGTAGTCCGTACATACGCACGACCGACAATATCATACTTTTGATATTAAAATAATATATAATTGGATGGTATATCATATATACAGAATAATTATCATGTTATATTTATTATTTACAAGAATTAAACATCATTATTATACCCATCCAATATTGAATAACAATTACACCACGACGTGAAGACGGTAAGCCGTATGTACGCACGTATGGTGAAATGTCATTAAAAGGATGGATATAATATTGAATATGGTTGTACCATATTTATAATAACATCAAAATATATATAAGTTACTGTTGTTATTATTTTAGAATGGGAATAACAAATAATGATGATGTGGAAGAAGAAAGGAACTTGAAAGAGGGTGGTGAAAACATTACCTCTTCTTCAGGTTCCTTCTTTTGATTTGATCAAAATGCCTCTTTAGGTTGGCTTTCAGATCACGAAAAGGCATCCCGGTTTAAGTGAGGGAATTTGGGAGGATATTTGTGCAGTGTTTGGTCGATCCAAATGTATTTGAAGGAGTGAATTAATGATAAGGGGAAGTGCCCTTTTATAAGAGGGGTGAGGGGCACCTTTGGAAAAGCTAGAAATATTATTTTATAATAAATTAATATTCGGTTTATAATGGATCTAATATGTATTATTTGAAGTTTAAGGTGGGGATGGGTCACAAACCACTCAACCAATAGAATTTGGACTGGTTTGGGTCATTATATTAACCTTATATTTTAGTTTTAACTCTTAGTTAATTAGTTTGACAATTACCAGGTCACATTGTATTTTTTTTATTATATAGTTAATAAACACACTATATACCTCCAATATACCCCCAAGTGGTCCATTAATGATACAACTATAATGATATAAGTCTTTGGCCGAACCGTATATTTTTAGGAATTTAATATCATTTAATAATATAATATTTGTTTTAAAAACTATTTTATGTCTATTTTAACATTATTGGGTATTTTGTTTTTGGTAAATTTATAAAAACATTATTACTTAGAAAAAAATTTACACAATCAATCCTAACATGCCATATTAACCTATAAAATTAGTGGAATTCATAAAAAGTCTCAAATTACTTTTATTTTGTTATTTATAATATTAATTACTTTAATATTTCATTATTTAGGTAATTACTGCATCACCATTGTGTCATAAATAAATTAAATTATTTAATGTATAAAAATTATAAATAGAATTCCATTATGTAGTAAATCATTTTTTTATTTCTAATTAATTTTTGAAATCGAATTTATATTATGTATAACCCTATATTAAAAATGTTTTAGTAATTAAACTATGATTTTAACTCTTTTAACTTTTCTTTTAATTAAATAATAATTAATGTCCTAATCTAATCCAAGTGGACCTAAATGATAATTTTTTATTCCTAAGGTTGTTTTTGGTCGAGATAAACTTTTCCAATATAATTAATACATGTGTTAGGGTAATATTAATATCATTTGTACACTGAATTGCCCAATTTACTTTTAACCATGGTAAATAAAAGTAAAAAGATACTATTCACCCAAAAAAATTCATCTCATTGAACTAAATTTTACTCCTTGATATATACCTTGTCTCTCGAATTTTCGAAATTCCACTCACATAAGTGGTAAAATTAAGTTTTATGTGAATTTTCAAAATTCTTCTTGGAGGTGGGGAAAATACGGTGAAAAGTTCAATAAAATATTTATATATCTAAAATTATTCTAAAATAACTACTATGAATTACATTGAACATATATAGGTATTACGTATCTATTTTGACCTTAAATAAATTTAAATAAAATAAATTATTATTTAAATAAAAATTCGGATTTAAACTATAACTTAATATTTTTCACTATTCATCAAAAATTGAAAGTTTTCAGAAAAATACCAACAATTCGGCCTAAGATATATTTGATATTATGAATTCAAAAATGATGTCTATTTTTTCAAATTCAAAACATATATGTTGCATTCATTAATTCCCGTTGTGAAAACAAATAGCGTGTTTTTAATAAATAATAACTATCAAATGATTGACACTTGTTTATGTCTGGATTAAATGTGAAATTACGTCCAATGACCAACATTATATTAAATTTTAAAAATATATTATAAATATACGTTATAACAACTCAAATTTTTAATTTATCACTATTAATTATTTTGATTAAATTTTTTTTCTTAATTAATATTTATTAATTTTCACAATTCATCAAAATATGAAAATTATCCAAAAAGTACCAAAATTTCACCCTAGGCTAATTTTGTTATTCCGAATACAAAAATGAAGTCCATTTTGACTGATAATGTGTATAAAATTTTGAAAAGTAGGCATTACTATTCATAACAGCTAGTTTGATTGGTTGTGGTGTGTTAGAACTTGAAGTTGCGGTCAACATATGCTACTATATTATTCAGAGAGAACTGTATCATGGAAGCTTGGGGTGTTAAATAATATCAATTAAATTAAAAAATCCTTATTTATAAAAATATAATTATTATAAGATGCACATTAATAGTTGAATTTGTGTTTCCTATATAATTAAATATACTATTAAAAACATAATTTAACTAACAATGTGTCATCATATTATTCAACAATGATACTATCATTTGGTTTGGAATCTAATTATATTAGAAATCATATTTCTCCTCAAATAATTTCTTGGCATGATTCCTCATAATCCTAGCCATTGAATAAAATAATGTGAAAAATATGCATTACAATTTTACAAATACTAAACATGTTAAACAGAAACTATGAAAATTTAAGGGATAAATATTAAATGACTTCATTTCCATTGAAAATGTGAAATGGAACATTATTTAATGAAGGTAGAGAACATTTTTCTCAATTTCAATATATTTTAAATAATAGTAAATGTTAACTATGACCTCTAGATAGTCCAAAGAGAGTTTGGGGATTGTTTTTAACCTTGTGGTCTAGAAAAAGGGGCAATAGAGTAGGTCACATTTTTTTGGAAAACCTATGCAACCCAACACACACTGTTTTTCTATAACATTCATAACTAATTCCCAAGGTCATACAAGGCTAATGATATTTTTGATTGAGTGGATTTTCATGGTATATGCATGGTTAGAACAACTATGCACCTGACAGTGCAAAGTTACACCTTATAATAGTGAATTATATATGTTTTATGCCTCATTTTCAAACTATTATCTCAAACCATGAAACCCATTTATTTTATGTGAAAATTCCATTTTTCATTCATTTATAATTAAAACCATTTTCATATCTCATATTCATCCACTAGTGATTGGAATCCAGTTTATTTAACCATCAACTCCAAAATCTCTTAAGATGGGCTTGGAGATAACTACTACATAATGTGTCTGATCCTCAATAATTCTAATGCGTTGGATCTAGCATGGTACGATCACAATGTCTCCAACCTCTTGTCTAGTTTTTATTCTATTTCAATCAAGCTATTTATTTAAAATATCATTTTCTATAGTTCTAGTGAAATTTTCAATTTCTTAGAATATTATAACCTACATTGATATTTATGATGTTATAGGGAAAGTATTCATTTACGACTTTCGGGATGACCGTCACATATTTTCCCATTGACTTTTGATGTTTTGTCGATATTTCGTTGGACCACACAAAATAATTTTCCGATTCTAGCATTTATATTGCATTCATCTTGTAATATTTATACTTTCACCTTGATACTAGTTCATTGATCCCTTTTTAGAGAATTATAATTGAACCACTTCATTTATTAAAACACCTTTAGTATGCTACATCAAAGTAAATATTATGATTAATTTGGATAATGCATGAATCAACTTATGAGAATTCAAACTGGCTCATTGTTTTAATTTTCCATGGTGTTTAATTGGTATATGAGACCAAATAACCATAAAGGAGTTTAGAACAACATAAATTTGGATTTTTACAAGTATAAAAGGTACATATATAAAAATGGATCATATCTATATGGCCACTTATTATTTGTCAGTTAAACTTATATATTGATTGACATATATGGTGTGGTATTATAATGGTTCTAATATTCATGTTGGATTCACTTGTTCATATACAAATTAAAATGGTTTAAGCTAAATAGATTGTATGGAATGGCTTTTACAGGTTGGGTTCCATTCACTCTAAAAAATTAAATAAATTGAATCCAATGATAAATTTCCGGTTATATTAAGTACTCTTTATGAAATGTATTGTATTGTGTATAATGGAACATAAATAATTAAATGAATATGATTTATTTTATTATGTATTATATTTTAAATAATATTATGACTTGATACATATCATTTGCATGTTATATTAAGTACTCTTTATCAAGAATCCCCTATATATTCAGTTCATCATTTAAAATTTAGTTGTTCACCTTGATACATATCCATTGGTCCATTTTTAGTTAATTAGAAGATATTGACTCAAATTATGGACACCAAATGGGTCTTCCAAGACAAATTTCCTTGTATGGTTAGTTGTGTAAATTCCTGGATAAGCATCTAATCATTCAGTGTTGTTCATTGTTTGAATTTCCAATTGCGTGTAATTGGTATAGGAGGACAAAAAACTCCTTATCATTTCACCCTACCAATATATGTATTTGAACATTTAAATTTTTTCCATATTTATCCGAGGTACCTATCTAAATTTTCAAATAAGATTTGATAGTTGAAACTCCATGTTCAATGAAATATACGTGAAAGTAATATAATGGATGGGTTATTTGTGATGGTTGTCTCTCCTTATTTAATGAATTACAGTGGATTGTGTTAAATGTTTTATATGTAATGGATTTATCATGGTTTATTTCATTCAATATAATTAATTTAATAAAAGTAATGCAATGATCAAATAGAGGTTATGTTAAATTCTCCATATGAAATGTATTTCCTTGTATATATTGGAAATTTTCTAATGAAATGCATAAGATGTGTTGCGTTATGTTATATAATATAAATAAAATTATTTCTTTATATAGTATGTGGTATGGTGGTAAGGGATCTATAGAGTATAATGTCCCTGAAATTCAATGTAAAATTTTTTCATAAATAAATGGGGATTTTACGAGTCTTCTGTTTCTGACAGTGCTTCATTCTGAGGCCCGGTTTGCCCACAATCAATTTCTGATGTTTTTTTTGGGTACGTTTAGTAAACGTACATACAGGATTTTATAACTATTGAATCAGTGATCAGAATCCAAATACGAGGGCACCGTTGAACTCATAGGGTCGGTGATTTCTTAGTGAGACCTTTACTACAGTTTCATTCTAATGATAGAGGAAGTTAGATTTTGGGGTTTTTTAATTAAGTTAAATAAAAATAAGAGTTAGCTTAATTTTATTTCTTGGTAGTTAAAACCTCCACGAGGAGGTTAGTGGTGGGGACCACCATCACAGAACCTCCCTTCGGAGGATATTAGTAGGTGGGTCCCGCATAAGCTTCAAAACCCCTAAACCCACATTTATGTTGGATGAAACCCTTAAACATCCCTTGAATAAATGAAGCCAACCCTCTCTTCATATAATTTTAACATTACACCTTCCCTCCTATGTGTTCCAAAACATAAATTATTTAATGGCATTAAATTAATTAATTTGAAATCGTTTGAATTCTTTTTCCAATAATTAAATAAAAATTTTTCCTAAACAATTATTTTGGTTGGAAACTCTTTTGGGTGAAACAGTTGGGGAGAGGATGAAGAACATGGAAGAACGCCTCCTCCGTCAATAAAGAACCTTTGGTTGAGGGATGAAGCCGTCGCCATGAAGAACACAGATGCTGACTTCTTCGACTCATCCTCTTTGAACTCTTCTTCTTCCAACGTTGTTGAAATGCCACTGCCTTCCAGCGACATCATCAACAATTATCGTCAAGTGAGGTATTGGGAGTTGAGTTATTTTATATATGAGTATAAACCTTCGTAATTCATAATTAAAATTTCTAGATTACGGTTTTCCAACTGCTATCGCCATGAAGAGGAGGGATCAGACCGCACGAACACGTCCCGACCCTCCCCCTATGGTTGTTCATATTTATTGACAACCTTGGTGGAATGTGAAGAAGACGGTGGCGCAAGGCATCCAGGTCGCCACAAGGGCGTGATACAGCCATGCCACGTAGTGAACCGAGCCATGGCCAGGTGGGCTTCGGTGGTGCTGGAGGGGCGCAAGGCCGTCACACCTCACTAGAAGGAAGAGCCATGACCAGGAGGGTTGCGGTGGTTGGATGACGAGCGCGACGTTTTCGCACCGCTCAGAGGAGCGGGAAGCTGTAGCCAGGATGAGCTGTGGCAGTGACGGTGCAGCACCCCCACACCGCACGAGAAAATTAGGTAGTCGTGACAAAGGTGGCACGACATTTTCACACAATGAGGAGGCCTGTAGAACTACTGTGTCGTCGCGATGCGGTGGAAGAACAAGGGGCGGTTGGATGATTCGGTCGCTGGTGCGCACTACAGGCGGGACTCTTCGGGTCTTGCAGATAGCAGGCTGGCGCCATGCGCCAGCCGTTTTGGATCAGAAGTAGGGGGGCATGGCAACCCTCCCCCCCCCCCCACACGCGGCCCACCAGCTGGGCCTTGTGGCCGGCTGCATGGGCCCCGCGGCCGGCCTGCCAGGCCCCGCGGCCAGCCCGGCCGCCTTCAGCCGGGGCGCACTCAGTCGGGCTACCCTCGGTTGGGCCGCCCTCAGGCTAGGACACCATCATCCGGGCCACCCTTGGGCCGGGCCTCTTCCTCGGACCATGTTGGACCCTCACACCGGGTCGGATCCCCATCCGTACCAGGTCGGGCCGGGTTGCTCCCACTTGGTCAGCCCAGACCCGGACCCGCTATGGCCAGTTTTCACCTTTTCACACATATTTTTGGGCTACGAGTGTCTGAAATATGAACTGTATGTGGCGACAGAAGTCATAGAGCAGGAAAAATATTTTGTCATTCCCTACTTGAGGTTTTGACAGAGTTGGGGTACGGTCGAGTGGGATTGAACCTAAAATCCAACCGGCCCCTAGAACAGGAATGCCAATAACTCGTAGACCGGGCGTCCGATTGATGCGTCATCAGTCACGTTGTGTTCCTTATGATGAGACGGACCTACGGAATACATCAACACAAGACATCGTGGTAGTATATTTATCGACGCTTGGCTCGAGGAGCAGACCCTCCCAGAATCGATCGTGCTGTGTATGAAAACCCTATGGCCAACATCGACGAGACTTGACCTGGATCCTCCGTGGGTTTGACAGTGACGAGAATGGCCATGGATCCTCCGGGTGTTCGAAAGTGATGATACTAGACCTGGATCCTCTGTGGGTTCTACAACGATGAGACTGGACCTAGATCCTTCGTGGGTTCAACATCACGAGACTGTAGCTGGATCTTTCATGGGTTCTACATCAACCATACTGGACCTAGATCCTCTGTGGTTTCGATAGTGATGAGACTGGACCTGGATCCTCTGTGGGTTTGACAATAATGAATTTTGTATCGAGATCCCACATAGGATCGACATCATCAACAGACTGCTATTTTAGGTTTCTACGGATATCTGTCATTTGAAAGTGAAGGACAATTCAGTGGTTTCAACTAATCATATATAACATTCTTTTAAGTTGTGTATACCTGGTGTGATCCGAGTCATTACCTTCGTGTTTAACTCATGTATGAGATGTGTACTCTTGATGACATAGGTATATGTATGGGAATATACCTAGGTAAGGGTGGATGTTTCATCATGGATGTTTCTTTGTGGATGTGTTGTGGTGAATCCCATATGGATTTCTTCTATGAGATGTACCTATGGGATACACCTTGTGTTTTATTTTCTTTGTGGTGTGTATCTACAGTTGTGGAACATAATATTGTTGGGATCAAGAGTTAGAGTCGGCTTGTGAATGGTAACTTAGGTATATTTATTGGGCATATACCTAAGTAAGGTTGGTTAATAATTTGTGATTGTATCTTACCACTGTGGATTATTCTTAGTGGATTCTGGGTGACTTTCATGGGGTCTCGGGGTCCTATACTGGGTATTGTTATGCTCACCCCTGCACGGGCTTCGCATACACCTTGTTTTGTTTTATGCAGACTACAGACAGTAGTGATTGAGGCTGAGGGTGACAGAAGGGAGGATGCTCGGAGCTAGGCTTGATGGGAGGTACCTCATGGACGTGTTTTTCGAGTTATGTACCTACCCTTCAGGTAGGATTCCCCAGTGGCTGATCCAGGAGGTGTTTTCCATTTTTACTTCTACTAGTACGTGTTGTTCAGTTGGGTTTGTATGCTGAACCACATACATTTATCACACCTTTCATTTCAATATTATTACTTGTTGTCTCTACTGGTTGCATTCAGACTATGTGTGTTACAAGTTTAAAGGAAATGCCTTCCCTTTTATCAGGGACTCACCATTGGTGCTCATCGCCAGCCCCTGTCATATGGAAGGCGGACTTGGTGTAGTCACAGCACGGGCCCTGAGGATGAGTTGTGAAAATTGTTATCAGGAGAGTCGGTTCAACTACATAAATTAGACTCTGATTATTTTAATGTGAATACTGTTATGGTTTTTGGGAGTGGTTATCAGTTTAGGGAAACCGGTGTTGGTGCGGCCACCGACGTATCTATACACCTAGACACTGACATCTGATTTTCGACTAAGTGCAAGAAAACACAGATTTTGTGTGTTCTTCATTTGAATAGTTTTCTCCATGATTAGTTTTTGTCATCTCACCATGAATATTTTTTTGACTGTGGCACAACTGTTTCTTTTCTGGATGTATTCACTTAGTCAATCAGCAAGGGTTCTGAGTTGAGAGTGCGATGGTAGCCCACCGAGCGACAAGGCCTCGATGAAGGGCCCCATCATTGCGGAGGCACCATTGGTACAAATAACTGTTGGGATATCGTTGCTACATGACCAAACAATATAGGGTGAGTGCCGCTTGAGCAGGTCGCACGGGTTCCGGAGATAGGGGCCTCCAAGGATTCAAGGAAAAATTTATTTTCAGACGGCTGGGTGATGGCTTGTGTTTGTAGACCGAGTTTTCCACACATATGGGACACCCACTAATATGATGGTGCACCTAGCTAATAGACTCTTTCAGGGATAATCTGAGAGGTGGTGGAGCGTGATGCTCAAGTTTTATGATTAGGCGTCTCTCACTTGGGGGAACATTGGGGATCTTTTCAGGGCGGAGTTTGTACCAGTGACACTACGCTCTGTGCATGCTCAGGAGCTCCTGCACTTTCCATGGGGCAATCCGAAAGTATCCGAGTCATCTTAGTAGGCATTATGCAGATGAAATGGGGGAACAATTGGGTTAAGTCAACTGTTAGACGACCCCAAGATGTGAAATCGAGGGTGCGGGGCACCGGAGGATGAGGAAGCTTTGAACGGAGAAGGGTCGATTTTTCCTACAGGGAATGAGGTCACAGAGTGTGGGACTGTCAGACTCCCTGCATGATTGATCTGCAGTAATTAGAAGAGCCACTGAGATAGAGGAAGAGGCAGGAGCTTCAGCATCAGCCGAGCAGTGGACATGGTTGTGGACCATTTCCTTTGGTGGATGGTGGTCAGAGTCATCGAGCACTACTACCACCACCCCTAGGCGGTTTACCTCAAGATCCGGGAGAAGTTGGATAAGAGTGGGAATAGCTCCATGCATAGATGCCTTTTTTCATGATGCTTCAAGCTTCGTTGATGTCATTGTTTGTGGTTGCTTTGTATCTTTGATCTTTGAGCTACAGAAATAAAATACAATGGTCCTTGTGACATTTTCTTTCCTTCCTTTTTGTGTGGTTATTACTAAGAGTTTATGGTTAAAACCATTGACTTGAATCTCATATTGAAGATTCCTACTGGAGGAGACCTAGTGACCACACACTGATGCCGACAGTGTGACTCAACCCGTGGAGGCGAGAGTAATGGTTGGATCACGTGGTAGTAGATTCGAGGCCTTAAGACATCTTCCATGGCATGAATTAGTACCGTTCATGTCAGGATTGACGATATTAGGCCAAGGAAATGGTTCATCAAGGGGATGAGACCAGATTTCTCTTTTCGGAAAAGGAGATATCTTAGCAGCTCTTTGTAGGACATAGGCAATGAAGGTTGTACTCGAGTTCATTACAATTGGCTAGTCTCACCCATAGTTAATTGAGATAATGGTTTACGGTTTACAATAATATAAATATTCTCTGGTGTGTCTTCTCGTAGAATGACTTGAACCAGAGATAACGGTGTTGTCTTGAGTTCCTCCAAGACCATGACTTTGAGATAGTCTATAATCCTGGGAAGAGAAACATTGTAGCAGATGCACTCAGTAGGAGATCTGGAATTGAGCTTCTAGGAGAGGTGAAAATGCAGCTGGCTGCATTGTAGATATCCTTTTTGGATAAAGATAGAGCAGCCTTTCTATAGACTCCCACAGTCACTCATCCACATCTTCAGCGATTCAGGGAGGCTCAACATCGGGACATTGATAATGAGACACAACAAGCATAGATATCCATATGGTAGACCCCTGATTGATTTTCAGAAGTTGGGGCGCACGTCATCCTCTTCAGAGGACATAACATGGTACCATTTTCACTTCAGGAAGAAGTGTTGAGGGAGTTCCACACTTTTCCTCTTGAGGTACATCCAGGAGTGGTGGTGATGTATCAGGACATTCAAAAACAGCACTGGTGGCTAGGTATGAAGAAGGCAGTAGCAGATTTTGTCTGATGATGCCTCACTTGTCAGCAGGTGAAGGCAGAGCACCAGGTACCAGGAGGATTGGTACAAGCCTTAGAGGTCCCAGATTAGAAGTGGGATGGAATATCCATGGACTTCGTGATGGGTCTTCCATGTACATCCAGGAGCCATGATTTGATATGGCTGATCGTAGAATGACTCACCAAGTCGGCCCACTTCCTACCGATCAGCGAGCATGGATCTGTAGAGAGCTTGGGAAGCCTCTATGTGCAAGAGATTGTGCCTTTACATCGATTATATACTTCTATTGTCTCCGACCGTACCGCATAGAGAACCGAGGCGTGACCAGGATGGCCACGATAGTGCCAGAGGGGCGCGATGACGTCTTACTATGCCAGAAGGAAGATCTGTAGTGGTCTGACGAAATGCGTTGTGTCATCACACCACTCGTTAGAGTGGGAGGTCAAATCCAGGATGTGTTGCGGTGGGGATTGTGTGGCGTCATCATGCCATGTGGGGAATGATGTGGGTCGTGGCTAGGCCGGGCCGTGGCGGAGGTGGTGCGGTGCCGTCGCGCGGCTCGGAGGCCAGAAGAACCGTGACACCGTCGTGCCGTAGTTGAGGAACCAGGGACGGCCTACTGATATGGAAACTTGTGCGTGCTATAGGTGTGACCCTTCAGGTACTACAGATACCAAGATAACACCATGTGCCGGTCATTTCAGATCTGAAGCTGGTGGCGCGGCACCCCCCCCCCCCCCACCACATGCGTCTAACCTATCGGGCCACACGACCAGCCAGTCGGGCCACCCTCTGCCAGACTACCCACTGATTGGCCACCCTCGACCGTGCCGCACTTGGTTAGGCCGCCCTCGGGCTGGTTGGACCCCCTCCAGCCAGCCCACTTCCTCGGACCGGGTTCGACCCCAGTCTGGACTAAGTCAGGCCGGGTCGCTCCGACTGGGTCGGACAGGACCTAGTCCCGCTATGGCCAATTTTCACTTCTCCATCCATATTTTGGGCTACGGGTTTATGCATGATGAAACCTATGTGGATACAAAAGGAGTAGAGTAGGATGGTTCTTTTGGCATACCCTACATGAGGTTTCGACACAATTGGGGTACGGTCGAGTTGGTTGGAACCTAAAAACCAACTATTCCCCTAGAACGGAAATGCCATCTACTCATAGAACGGGGGTCTGATTGATGTGTCGTCTATAATGTTGGGTTATTTATGATGATACTGATCTAAAAGATATATCAAAATGGGACTTCATGGTAGAAGATATATCGAAGCATGGCTTGAGAGGCAGACCCTCCCGGAATCGAGCGTGCTGTGTTTGGGAACCCTATGGCCGACAGTGACGAGACTGGATCTGGATCCTCCTTGGCTTCAATAGTGACAAGACTGGACCTAGATTCTCTATGGGTTCAACAACAATGGGACTGGATCTGAATCCTATGTGGGTTCTATAGCGACGAGAGTGGACCTGGAACCCCCGTGGTTTTGACAGCGACGGCACTGGACCTGGATCCTCTGTGGGTTCGACAGCGACAAGACTGGACGTGGATCCTTCATGGGTTCGACAACGAAAATACTGGACCTGGATCCTCCGTGGCTTCAACAGTGACAAGACTGGACTTGGATCATCCGTGGGTTCGACAATGAAGTCTTTTGTACCTAGATCCCACGTAGGATCAATAGCTTCGAGAGACTTCTGTTTTAGGTTTCTACAGATATCTTCCATTTGACAGTGAAAGATGATTCTGTGGCATCAACTAATCATCTCTTACTCTCTTTTAAGTTGTGTATACCTTGTGTGAGCTGAGATATTACATTCGTGTTTACCTCATGTATGAAATGTGTACTCTTGATGACTTAGGTATTTTTATGGGCATATACCTAGGTAAGGGTGGATGTTTCTTCGTGGTTGTTTCATAGTGGATGTTTCTTCATGGATGTGTTGTGGTGAAGCCAACATGGCTTTCTTCTGTGAGATTTTCCTATGGTACACTCCTTGTGTTTTACTTTCATTGTGGATTGTTTCTACACTTGTGGAAAAAATAAGGTTGGGCTCAAGAGTTGGAGCCATTTTGTGAATGGTAACATAGGTATTTGTATTGGGAATATACATAAGTAAGGTTGGTTGATACTTTGTGATTGTATTTTACCATTTTGGTTGATACATAGTGTATTCTAGGAGACCTTTGGGGGGTATTGGGGTCCCGTACTGAGTATTGTTATGCTCACCCCTGCACGGGCATCACCCGCACCTTGTTGTGTTATTTGAAGATGACGGACAATAGTGATCGAGGTTGAGGGTGATGAACGGGAGGCTGCTCGGCACTGGGCTTGACGGGAGGTACCTCAGGGATGAGTTGTTCGAGTTATGTACCTACCCTTTTTGTAGGATTCCTCGGTGACCGATATCGTTGTTGTTTTCCCTTTTTACTTGTACTAGTACATGTTGTTCAGTTGGGTTTGTATACTTCCCCACTTACATCCTGCACACCTTTTTTCTATATTAGTATTTCTTGATTCTGCTGCTTGTGTTTAGACTGTGTCTGTTACATGGTTAAAGGAAATGTCTCCCATTTTATAAGGGATTCTACTTTGGTTCTAGTCCCCAGCCCCTAGCCTATAGAAGACGGGCTTGGGGTAATCACGACACGGGCCCCGAGAATGGGTCGTGACATTGAGCATGATGGTATCATGATCTATTATATTAGTAGTTGAGACTGACATCCCACATTATTGAAAATATTTGGACGGTAGGTCTGATAAACCATGTTCTTTTATTCGAGTGATGACATGATGGATCACTCACCATTCAAGGTGTGGTTTATGACATCCCAATAATTTATTGGAATGTTTTTCAAGAACCCTTTTCAAGAGCTTGTGGGCTCATTATATTTGTCATGGATGTCTGAGTTATCCCTACTCCATCCAAAAAATAGTATTTCAAAAATAATGCACTTATTCCATAACGTAATTTGTTCTAGTATGTTTTTGCAACACATAACTATACTATATATATCATTACATTATATAGATATAGTGATATGATTTTACATTTCCCACAACCATGAGATGATGTATGTCCACCATCCAGGTTTCTTATATAAACCTAAGAGGGATATTTATTTATTTCAGCATTGTTTTTATTATTATATTATACATGGACATTGTTTAGTTTTGAAAAATACTTGGATATTACAAAGACACCATTGATGGTGGATTACTGATATTTTTGTTTCAATCCATTCTTGGGGTTCCTTTGGAACTCGAAAGGATTATATATATGTATTTTTTGATGAGGGACAGGTCCTAGTTATATGTTGTTGATATTTTTAAATATAGTTCTAGCATATGAGAAGATGATCGAGCATAAACATGAGACGCTAATGGGCATGTGTTTATTCTTTTTTTACTTTTTGTATATCCTAATAGTATTTTTGTTACCCGATTACTTTAAAAAATATCAAAATTACATGCATCATGTATGGAAACTATCGTAGAGGATATTTATCATATTATTAATTGTTTAGTTGTTTATTTATCTATTGATTGATTTACAATTTATTTTTATTATATATATGATTTTACTACAATTATGTGTTTATATTTTTATATATTTTGAAACTCTAGTAAGAGGGTATAGTATCCCCACCATACTACCTTTTCACCCTCACTTATAGTTAGTATCCTCTATCATGCTGGGAGGAATGCTTGGTATCATGTTGCCAAATAGCTCAGGGCACAGTTTTAGTGGATCCAAGGGTGGGATGTTATAATATGAATTTCAAGGTTTATATCCACATTATTGAAGATCTATTTTCTTACATAACATTTTATCCTCATTTTTCCCATACATATATGGATTTCAAAGAGAATTTGATTTTACTTAATCAATTTCATTGAGAGTGTCAAACCAGGTTCATAACATGGACTATATTTTATACACCCTATGAGGATTGTGTAATCTGGATGCACCCTTTTCAAAGTAATTTTCATAAGCTGTAATTGTGACCAGGAAACATCTACTTGTAATATCCATATTGGGACTTTGTTTTAGGTAATTCACAGATTCTATAATTTACCATCATTTAGGGGTTTTTAATATGATTAATATTATCCAAAATAACATCATTAAATATTTATAATCGCTATCGACCAGAATAATTAGAATTTATTATGATACAAACGATGTCAAATAATATATTATTTTAAAATAATTCATGATTTATAATAAAAATACATACATAATTTAATCCAAAATGATATATAGGAATGTTGTATTTGGGTAATTAAATACGTAATATTATAAAATGATATTTTTATAACACAACATCATTTTAAATTCATTAACATACCCCAAAAATTCTATCGCTCTTCTAAAATAGCATAGGATTACCTGTGGAATAACATAATAAAAGTAAAAGATCTTAATCCCTATAATGTAATAATAAAATCATGATAAAAATGAAATCAAATATGTTATTGAAAGGGAAAATCAATGTGAATTAAATGTGGGGATAATCCTAAATATGATTATCAATGCATGAAATAATATTATAAAATATTGTAAATAGACGAATATAGAAACAACATAAAAATGACATCATAAACATTAATAAAGTCCACAATTGGACAAATCAAAACATAGAGATAATAGGATGACCTAAAATACACTATACGTGGTATCTCATCCGATAAAAATAGTAACCACTGCATTGAAGGGATATATAATTCTAGGACCATATGTCACATTCATCTCATGTACATGTATTTGACCACCACCAAGATCACACATAAAAATAAGGAAATTCATCACTATCAATCCAATGATTAAATAATATGGTTTACATACATATAGTTTTCAAATAAATTATTTATGGGTATATCTAGGTGACTTACCCTATGTAGAAATAGGGGCAGATAATAACTAAACAATTGCTTTTGACATAAAATCATTGGATAATTTCTGCAGTATAATATGCATATAACTAAATTCAAATATGGGTTAAATGAGAGTTATAGGGGGTGTAAATTTACATGAAAAAAATAATTAAATAAAATGTATACTTAAAAAATATTCCAACTAGATAAATTGAAAATCCTAATGCAATGTAAAAAATAACTGTTTGAATGATGAGGAGAAGGATAAGATCGATTAATTTGAGATAGTTATTATAAAATATTTTGAGGGGAATCTAAAGTGTATGCAAAAAACATTGGAGGCATCAAGTTAGATATATTTTTTATAGAATTGTGTTAAAGTTTCTTGATATAAGATGAATGTGAGTATAATAGGGGTTTTATCAGAAAAGCGAGTCAAATTATTTATTAATTTCTAATCATAGGTTTTTGACTCTATAGGTTAAATTAACCAAAACACAAAAATCATGCTCATAAATTTTATCCATGGTTTCTTCTTTAGAGAAGTGGGTTTCATTATTTTATATGTCTAAAAAGATAGAGATTTACAATAATACCCTTAGTGAGAATAAGTGGTGTCATGTTTAAAAGGAATTTGTTTTATAATGTTAAAAAACAATATTAGTCTAAGAGGAATCCCTAATGGACTATAAAAATAATAAAATAATGTAAGAACACTTTATTTTAACGGTGAAATATAATTTCTGTTATTTATACTAATTATATTATTTATTGTACAAATTATGGCCTTATATGATGTCATAATTAATATCGTATATTTATACGATATTTAATAGTTATCCAAACCTTCAATTGTATTTGAAAATTAAAAAAAACCTCATTTTATAATTTCTATGAGCTAATTTATAAATTATTCTGTATTTATAAAAATTATTTTCTAAATAATATAATTTAATGTTGTAAATGAAATAACTCATGTAATGAACATTACTTATGATGATGATAGTTTTATAAATGCGATATAGAATAAATAATATATCACTAAATTATTTAATCATTATATATATATGTATATTGAATAATAATTTTATTATATGTAAATAACATTTTTTTTCAAAATTCACATATTTATCAAAAAGATTTTATAAATTAAAATAGTATTTTTGAAAACAATGTTATTTTCATTATATTGGAATCTAATTTTTATTATCTTGAATAATAAATTAATAATTAAAAGTAAAAAATATAATAATTATTTTATTATTAATGAAAATATAAAAAACCATTGTGCTATTGTATGGGCAAAAACCCCTTATTACTGTATCATATTTCCAAAGTGTAATGTCCCAGAAACCCCGTATAATTTTTTTTAATTATATGGAATTATTTCGAGATGCAAAATCTGACAACGCACGATTCCGAGTCCCGTAGTGCCCGAAATGATCTGTTGAAGTTTTGGTTATGCATAAATTAGCCGATATAAGTATTTTTACTGAAAAATTGGTAATAACTCTTATACGGTTTCCCGAATTACAAATCTGAGGGCACCGTTGCGTTCAGAATGGCGAGTTTACCCTAGGCCCAAATTAAGAATTTTCGGCACAGGCCTCCTGTGAGAAAACCCAAAAATGGCATAATCGTAAATAAAATAATTAAATAAAATATTTAATTTTTCAAATGCATATAACTCACAAATAGTAACACAGATTGAAAATCCGAGAAAACCGCTGAAATCGTAACGATATGCTTTATTTTAGAAGATACTACCATTAGCTGGTTGGGGCCACAAGTGGATGTTAGTTTTTGGCCGTAAATAAAATAATTAAGTGACAATTACTTTTTTTTCAAATCCATACCGTTTAAACAGTAACTCGAGTAGGAAATCTGAGAGTACTGTTTGGTTCGTTCGGTGGTTTTCACTCAGGCAGAGCCTCACTTGGACAGGCGCGGGATGTGGGTGACAGATAATAATTTTCCTAAGACATTTTTGGGTACGATCAGTAAACGTATTGGAGGTATTTTGTATCTTTTGAACCGGTGCTTAGATTAAAAATATGAAGACACCCTTGAACTCGTAGAATCGAAATTCACTTAAGGGAGATTTAACCTCGACAATATGTGGGTTGAGAGAAGAAGTAGTTTTTTGCATTTTTCTTGGAGGATAAAATAAAATCAATATATTTTATTTTAAATATCCTCCCACCTCTTCTTTTAATTATTGGTGTTGGGGACCTCCCAATCTCACCTTTAATGAGAGGAAACCCTCGGAATTCTCCCAAGTTAAGGAGCTAACAATTAATTGATCTACTAATTAATTTAGTGGCTCCTCACCTCTTAGTTGGGGGGATCGTTTACAAATGAGAAATTTTGGGGAGAGCCATTAAATGTGCCTTTGGGAGAGCTTAGGGAGCTTTTGGTGGGAGGAAGAACATCCTCCAATGAAGAATGTCTTCCATATCAAGAATGATGATGACACACGAGCTCAGATCGAGAGCGTGGTGTGGGGGAAACAATGTTCGATTTCTTCATCACATTCCTCGTGACATATCCAATGGAAATCAAGGTTGGGGGATTATTTTGAAGTATGATAATTATTTTTTTGTTGATTCATCATATTCTGGATTCTCAATGACTATGGACAAAGAAACTAGACCCTCGATCTTCACATATACCATGATATTTTTATTCCATTCTTCGCACGTTCTTCGTGCATTCTTCAACGCCAAATATTTATTTGTGCTGGAAACATGTATTTTTACTGATAAAGATATATGGATGTAATGACCTCGACATAATGATTGAAAATAAGCTATCGTTTAATTTTTTGGGGTTGGAACGAAGCCGCAATGGCTCATCAAAGTAGGCGGTCAAATATTTATTGGCGCTGGAAACACAATATTTTATTGAGAGAGACATATGGACATAGAGACCTTGAACTGAGGATCACGAATATGTGATAATTTTATTTTTTGGGTTTAGAAAGAAGAAGTAGTGGGCTGTAGAATGGTCAACGTGAGGGTGAGATTCTGGCGAATCTTCAGGGCTTGGCTCCGGGCGAGGTAGACGTTGCAACATGCTGCGACGGTCGAGTGGAGGTAGAAAGGCCGGGGGGTTTAGCTAGTGTGAGTTAGGTGAGACGGTCAGTGGCTGAGTCGGTGACCGGCGCGACAGTACATGGTTCAGGCGATTGAGGATGGAGACGGTTGATCCAACGGTTGCATCACTTGGGTTTGGTGGTAGAATATGCGTGAATTTGAGGAGGAGAAAAAAATGTGAAGGAGTTATATTGCAGAGAGAAAGGGTTGAAATGAAATGAAATAAAATTAAAAGAGAAATAAATAGAGGAGTGAATTGAGGGTTTTGTAGTGTGCATGAGAGCTTTGGTAGATTGAATGTGGGTTTTGGGATTAAAGAAAAAAACGTTTAAATAATAATAAAATTAATATAATAATTTTATTATTATTTTTTTTGGGAAAACCGTGTTTCGATTATAAATTATCTGTTCAACCTCGGTTTCACAAACTGCCAGCAAAAGTGAGACCCTAACTTTGAGATATAAATTATGAGTCCAATCTTGGATGTCGTTTTTTGGTTTTTTGATTTGGTGCCTAAAACGCTCAAATAAAAATAAAATATTATTATTAATATTAAATATTTGACCCTATATAACTTCTCCATGTGACATTTGATTGACTTACCATCCTCAGTGATGCGATCTAGTCATTAAGATGGTTGATTTATGTATAATGTTCAATATTAAATTTTGGTTCATCGCTCGGGTCCATGAAATACCCAATAATATTATTAATATTGTTATTGCAGGATCTTGTATTTGACATATCTCCCTCATACGGTGTTGAAATGATGAACAATTTATGGAACCCGAAACCGTGGATTGAGACGGTTCATTTGGTATACACACATTTGTTTTGGATAATGATATGGTATGACTAGTTTGGATCAAACATGAATACAACCGGTCCCCCAGGACTAAAAGGCCAATAACTTATAGATCGGGGGTCTGATTGTCGCACTGTATGTCGTGTTGAGACCCCTTTTACGTGGCAGTCCTTTGAGATACTTATATGTGATACTTCGTGGTAGTTGGATTCTCGACCTGTGGATTGAGGAGTAGATCCTCCCTGAATCATGTGAGCACAGTGGGTCTAATGATGTACTAATATTATGTGGGGGTCTATTGTACTAGGATCCTGTGTGGGTCTGATGATGTACTAAGATCCTCAGGGGGTCTGAGGACGTACTAAAATCCAGTGTGGGTCTGATAATGTACTAGGATCCTATGTGGGTCTGAGGATGTACAACAATCCTATGTGGGTCTGATGATGTTCTAAGATTCTTTGTGGGTATAAAGATGTACTACGGTCCTGTGTGGGTCTGATGATTTTGGATCCTACATGGTTCTTCCTCATAACAGATTTAGATGATTTAGTAGTTACATCTAATCATCTCTACTATTGTTCCTATGATATACCTAGTGTGAGCTGAGTCCTTACTTTCATGGTGATTCCTTGGTGGTATTCTACTGTGTGGTGTACCTGTGAGGAACTTTCCTTTGTGGTGATACCATGGTGGTATTCTACTATCTGGTGTACCTGTGTGGTAATTTCCTTTGAGGTGATACTGTTGTGGTATTATTCTATATAGAATACATGTGAGGAACTTTCCTTCGAGGTGATAACATGGTGGTATTCTTCTATGTGTCATAACTGTGTGGTACGTACCTTCATGGTGACAACTTTGTGGCATTCTTATGTGTGGAATACCTATGTGGTACATTCCTTCATGGTGAAACTTTTGTGGTATTCTTCTGTGTGGTGTTACCTTTGACGTACATACCTTTTTGGTGTTACCTTCATGGTATTCCTTTTATTATGGAACCATTGAGCCATGGACTGTGGATTTGGGCTTTGTGTTTCCTTATGAATAATATGGGAATACTTGAAAACATTGGTATATGTATGGGCATATACATATTTAGGGCTGACAGTTGTTTTCATTATTTTTAGATTATCTTTTGTGGATTTTGAGAGTCCTTTGGGGGGTCATGAGGTCCCAATTGTGTATCGTTATACTCAGACCTGCACAGGCTATGCCCACACCTTGTTGTGTTTGTTGTAGACGACAGACAACGCTGACTAAGGACGAGGGTACCGAGACTGAAGATACCTCCGAGGTAGAACATAGACGAGGTGTACCATAGAGATGAGTGTTCAAGATCTGTACCTACCCTTTAGGTAGGATCCTTGCTGAGTGTTCACATCAGTTGTTCAGTTTACTTAAACATTCCAGTTTTCGTGTAGTTTCTAGTTGGGCCTGTATGTTGGCCCCTTTTACTTACTATACAGACTCTTTTTACTATTCAGTTTACTTGTGTTCATATCTATCTTTTTTCTTGGTTGCATGAGTTACAGGTTAGAAAGGAAATGCAATCCCAGTTTTAGGGAATACGCCTTTGGTGCTAGTCGCCAGCCCTTGGCCTATGGATGGCAGGCTTGGGGTAGTCACGACACGGGCCCCGGGGGACGGGTCGTGACATAATGGTATAAGATGAGTCCATTCTACAGTATAACATTAGACTCTGGTCTTTTTAACGATAATATATTTAAGTTAAGTGAGTGTGGTTATCAATTTAGGGAATCTAGTGTTGGTGCGGTGACCGACATATCCATAAACCAGGACCCTGACTTCTGATTTTTGACTCAGTGCACAAAAACACTGATTGCATGTATGTTTAGAGAATTTTTATTCTGTTTTCTTGAGTCATCACCCCAGGTATAACTAAATTACCATAGCACAGCTGTTCCTTATCAGGAATCCACTACCTAGAAAGCCGGTTAGGATTCCCGATAGAGTACACGATGACGGGCCACTGATCGACAAGGTTTCGGTTGAAGGCCCTCTTACTATGTTGGCACCTTCTAGCAGAGTACCGGCACCAGCACCACTAGCTGGGTAGCTGATACCACCAGCCCCACTGGCAGACGATGCACTCCGACTGAGTGCATTTCATGAGTTCCAGTAGTAGTGGCCTCTAAGGATTCGAGGCGAGACAGTTTCCCACATAGATGAGGGATGGCTGGAGGTGATAGCTAGAGTATTCTAGCTAGTTGAGACACCAGTAGAGTAGATGGTGATCTTAGCTACTATAATTTTATATTGAGTGACCGTAAGGACGGTCTATTTAGTGATGATGCTTCTATACATGGACATTACCTGAGATAGTATGTTCATGTATTATGTCAGCTATATCATTGCCTGTTGGTCATCAGTTACAACCAGCAGTACCGGTAGAGGACACATATAGGATTAGTTCCTTACGTGTTATTCAACATAAGATAATCTTCATGTTATAAGGTGATCCTGACTCACAGGCGGCTGAGGACTAGCTTGAGGAGGGGGATGAGAGTTCTCTAGAGCTTCTATTGCATCGGCAAGATGACATGTCGGTAGCTGAGTATTCATCGAGGCATACTGATCATTTCTGATACTCATTGAATATGATACGATCAATGCTTTAGGGATCAGAATTTCGAGAATAGTGTGTTTACGAACGTATGAGCCATCACCGTTCATCTTTTCATTCCTACTTATGTTGGGGATCTAGACAGAAACTGTTTGGTTGAGTGTTCTTTGGCTGGGAAGATACAGCCAGTGAATGTTAGTAGTGGGAAAACAAGAAAACTGGCACCAGTCTTAGAGACTTGGGAATGTAAAAATGTTTCGGGATGAAGAAGTGTTAGGGACAGATGAATCTATAGGGTTGTAGATATGGACACAGATCATACAGAGCAGCATGATGTGGTGTACATTTAGACATGTTACAACCACCCCCCATTGTGGTCTCTACCATGCTTAGGAACTTAGAGGATAGGGAAAGAGAGTAGTTGTATGTGATCTAGGAGTGCGACCCAAGGGATCTAGGAATGATTAGAGGTATGGTTTAGGTATACTATTAGCTTTCGTATCATTAAGAATAGGTACCAAGAATTCATTCCTTAAAAGAATATTTTCTGAGACCTAGAGGTTGTGGTTAAACCGTTGACTTGACCCTCAAGTCTGGAGATATTTTTGGGAGGAATCTCAACAATCACACTTACGTCGACTGAGTGATCTTACCCTTGAGTCGAGAGTTTTGGTTTAAAACTCATGGTGGCAGCGTCGATGCCTTATTATGTTAGTTTCAGTATGACTATACATCCCCAAATCGTACTCAAATTGAGCATATTAGGTAAAATGGTTGTGGTTTATCTACAACATTGGGATGAGGTTTTTGTTAGTCAGTGAAAAAGGAAACCCATGCAACACATGATAAACTCTTGAATAAAAGGGTGAAACTAATCACTCTTGAGTCAGCTTGCATCACCCTTGTGGCTGCAGATGTTTTGAGGTTTTAGTTCCAACATGAGTGGCTAGAGTTCCACTATGACTATGACTTCGAGATATTGTATACTCTTAGGAAGGGGAACTTGGCAGCATAAACACTCATCAGGAGGTCTGTCCTGTAGCTACTGAGTGAGGTGACAAAGAATTTAGCTACTTTGTACATATCCTTTGTGGATCGAGATGGAGCAGCTTCTCTTTAGTCTCTTACAGTCACTCCCCCACTTCATCAGCGAGTCAGAGAGGAGCAGCATGGGGACACTGATTGTGAGGCTCGACGTGCTGAGATTTGTGCTCAGTTCCATATTTTGGTTATTTGGACATTGTTGTGGATTTGAGGGACTTAAATCCTTAAGGTGGGGAGAATTTAATGTCCCGAAATGTCTGTATATTATTTTATTAATGGAATTATTTCGAGATTGCTAAATCATAAAGTGTGTGATTCCGAGTCCCAGAGAGCCCAGAATGACCTGTCGATGTTTTTGTTGTACTTATATTATTGTGTGTAAGCAGTTTTTCTAAAAAAGTGGAATAAATCATAAATGGTTCCTGGATCAGAAATTTAAGGGCACAATTGCATTCAGAATGGCGGGTTTACCATAGGCGCAAATTTTTTTGGGTTGGCGAAAGCCTCCTGTGAGAAAACCCAAAATGGCATAATCATAAATTAAATAATTATCTAAATTATTTTATTTTTCAAATTCTTATAACTCACAAATGGTAACTCTGATTAAAAATCCAAGACAACCGTTGAACTCTTGATGGTATTCATTATTTATGATGCTACTAACATTGGTCGGTGGGGGCCACCAGTGAATGTTCGTTTTTAGCCGTAAAAATAATATTTATGTGAAAATTATTTTATTGTAAAATCCATAACTTCTAAATGGAAACATGGATTTAAAAATAAGAGTGTACTGTTGGGGTCTTTGGGGTCTTTTTCACCTAGGAACATCCTAACCTAGACTGGTGTGGGTCGACGGTGATTGATAAGAATTTTCTGAAATTTTTTTCAGGTACGTTTAGTAAATTTGTGAGCGGCGTTTTCTATCTTTTGAACCAGTGATCGAATTAAAAATCCAAATACACCACTGAACTTTTAGTGTTGGGATTATCATAAGGGAAGTATAACCTCGACAATAGTTGGTCAAGAGAAATATTGGATTTTTCAATTTTCATGGAAGATTATATAAAATAAATATATTTTTTAAAATATCCTCCCACCTATCCTTGTAATTCATTGTGCTGGGGACCACTCCTACTCACCTATAATATGAGGAAACCCTTGGAATTCTTCCAAGTTAAGGAGACAAAAATTAATTGATCTACTAATTATTTAAGTGGCTTCTCACCTCTTAGTTGGGGGGATCTTTTGAAAAGGGGACCTTTTGGGGAGAGCATTTGGGAGAGATTTTGAGAGATTTTAATTGGTGGAAAAACATCCTCCAATGAAGAACGTCCTCCAGATCATGAATGGGGATGACACATGAGCATGGATCAGGAGCGTGGTGCAGGAGCAACGGAACTCGATGTCTTCCTCTCCTTCCTCGTGACATATCCAAAAAACTTCTAGGTAGGGGTTTTTTATCTATGATATATATATATTTTTTGATTCACCATATTCTTGATTGTCAATGGTGATGGCCAAAAAAACACTTCCATCGATCCTCACATATATCATGATATTTTTATTTCATTCTTTGCACGTTCCTCATGCATTCTTCAAGGCCTAATATTTATTGGCACTGCAAACACAATGTTTTGATGAGAAAGATATATGGACATGATTCCCTCGACACATGGATTGAAAATATGAGATCGTTTAATTTTTTTTCTTGGAATGAATCCACAACGAATCGTGGAATGAGGCGTCCAAATATTTATTGGTGCTGGAATCACAATATTCTATTGAGCGCGAAAAATGGGCGCCGATCCCTCGACACAAGGATCACGAATATGAGATAATTTTATTTTTCTGGATTAGAAGGAAGATGAAGTGGGACGTAAAATGGGAAATGTGATGGGGTGATTCTGATTAGCCTTCAGAACCTGGATCTGGGCGAGGTAGATGGTGCGACGTGCTGCGGCGGCCAATGGAAGGTAGCGAGGCCCAAGGATTTGGCTAGTGCGAGTTAGGTGAAGCGGCCAATAGCTGAATGGGTGACCGGCGTGGTAGTGCATGGTTCAGTCGAGCGAGGCCTGAGGGGGAGGATCCAGCTGATGCGGCGCTTGGGATTGGTGGTAGAATAAGTGATAATTTGAAGAGGAGATTTTTTTAAGGAGTTATAATAGAGTGAGAAAGAGTTTAATAGAAATGAAATAAAATTAAAAGAGAAATAACTAATGGAGTAGTGAATTGAGGGTTGTGTGGTTCACATGAGAGATTTGGTACATTGAACCTGGGTTATGGGATAGAAGAAAAAATGGTTAAATAAAAATAAAAATAATATAATAATGTTAATATTATCTTTTTTGGGAAAATATTGTTTCGATTATAAATTATCCATGCGACCTCAGTTTCACGAACCGCCAGTGGCAGTGTGACCCTGACATTGAGGAAAAAATTATGAGTCCAATATTGGATATCATTTTAAGGTTTTTGGATTGGGTACCTAAAATTCTCAAATAATAATAATAATATATTATTATTAAATCTTCGACCCTTTATGACTCATGTGTACGATGTCCGATTGACTTACCGTCAGTAGTGATGTGATCCTATCATTAAGACGGTCAATTTAAGTCTAATGTTGAGTATTAAATTCTGGTTTGTTTCTCAAGTCCACAAAACCCCAAATAATAATATTAATATTATTATTGTATGATCTTTTATTTGACGTATCTCCCTCATACGGTGTCGAAATGATGAACCTTCTATAGCACCAAAAACCTTGGATCGAGGAAGTTCATTGGTTATACCACACATATGTTTTGGATAATGTTGGGGTATGGCTGGGTTGGATCGAACATTAATCCAATTGGGACCTTTGGACTAGAATGACAATAACATACAGACCAAGAGTCTGATTGACGCACCGTTTATCAAGTTGAGACCCCTTTTACATGGTGGAACTTTTAGATGCTTCATTGTGGGATTTCATGGAAGTTAGATTATCGACATGTTGCTTGAGGAGGGGATCCTCCCGGAATCAAGCGAGCTTAGTGTGTGAACCCTGTAGCTAGCTGTAACTTGAGAAATGGATCCTTTATGGGTCTGTGGTTGGGATCTTTTTTTGGTCAGTGTTTGAGAGTCTCACTTCGATTCGCTCTACAAATCCACATGGGACTTCTCTAGGATCCTACATGGGTCTGTTGTACTAGGATCCTGTGTGGTTCTGATTATGTACTAGGATCTTATGTGGGTCTTCAGTACTAGGATCCTTTGTGGGTCAGACGATGTACTAGGATCCTGTGTGGGTCTGATGATGTACTACGATCCGATGTGGGTTAGAGGATGTAATAGGACCCTGTGTGGGTCTAATGATTTACTACGATCCGGTGTGGGTCTGATGATGTACTAGGATCCTGTGTGGGTTTGATGATTTACTACAATACTGTGTGGGTTTGATGATTTAAGATCCTACATGGTTCTTCCTCTTAATAGAAAAATATGATTTAGGTGTTACATCTACTCATCTCTACTACTATACCAAATATATACCAGGTGTGATCTTAGTCCTTACCGTCATGGTGATACATTTGTGGTATTCTTATATGTGGAGTAACTGTGTGGTACTTTCCTTCATGGTGATACCTTGGTGGTATTATTCTATGTAGCATAACTGTGTGGTACTTACCTTCATGGTGATACCTTTGTGGCATTCTTATGGGTGGTGTACCTGTGTTGTATATTCCTTCGAGGTGATACCATGGTGGTAATCTTTTGTGTGGCGTACCTATATGGTACTTACCTTCTTGGTGATAATATTGTGGTATTCTTCTGTGTGGCGTACCTGTGTGGTATTTTCCTTCATGGTGAAACCATTTTGATATTATTTTTTGTGGCATTACCTTTTTGGTACTTACCTCTGTGGTGTTACCATCATGGTATTCCTTCTATTGTGGAATAGTTGAGCCTTGGGCTATGGATTCAGGACCTGTGTTTCATCATGAATGAGATTGGTATACTTGATAACTTAGGTATATGTATTGGAATATACCTAAGATGGGATGATAGTCTTTCTCATGCTTTGTGGATTATCCGTTTTGGATTTTGAGAGAGCTCTAGGGGGGTCTTGGGGTCCTAACTGAGTACCATTATACTCAGCCCTACACGGGCTACGCCGACACATTGTTGTGTTTGGTGCAGATGTCGGACATCATTGACTAAGGAAGAGGGTACCGGGACTGGAGGATTCTTGGAGGTGGAACATAGATGTGGCGTACCACTGAGATGACAGTTTGAGAGCTGTACCTACCCTTCAGGTGGGATCCTTGGTGGGTGTTCACAGGTGCTGTTACTTTTACTTGTACATTCCAGTTTTCATGTACTTTCCAGTTTGCCTTGTATTTTGACCCATTTTACTTACTATACACACTCTTTTAATATTCAGTTTACATGTGTTCATATTGTTTCGTGTGCTAGGTTGCGTTAGTTATAGGTTATAAAGGCAATTCCCTCCCAATTTTAGAGAATACGCCTTCAGTGCTAGTCGTCGGCCCTAGGCCAATGGATGGGAGCAAGGGGTAGTCACAGAACGATCCCTGGGGGACTTGTCGGGACACAATGTGTACTGTTTATGATGTTGAGAGTTTCATAGGATGTTTAATGAATATCATTTGAGAAATTACAATTTTAATCATCATCGTTTCCCATAAATAGTTTCACTCAAGAATTATTTAGATGCATTAAAAAATTTATATTTATGGAATGTCCCTATAGGTCATAGTAATAAAAAAATTTATCAATATCAATTTGATTTATCAAATTCATTAATATTTAAAAATCATAATTTTTCATGCATAATTTTTTTATAAATAATAATTATTCGTAGTGGTATTTTAAATTCATCATGAAATAACAAAAATGTGTCCAAAAAAATTTGTTTAATGAATGTGTTATCAATAACCAAATTATATTGTAATGAATTTACACATTTAAAAGTGGAATTAATTTTATTATTTTCGGTTTCATTATAGATATATAGTGAAATGTGTTCTTTTTTTACCCTACTCATCAGAAACTATATTTAACCTTCCACATCTTATCGTCATCACTGATATCAAGAAAACGAATGATTATTCAATTGAGGAAAAGAATGTGTATTATGAAATAAAGTGTAAACATCCTCTAATTTATTACAATTCCAGTGATATACATATAGTAGTATCGTAGCCATCTATTGGATGATATATGGTCATAAGTGTCAAATATACATTCTTAGTGGATACATATTCTTTCAACATGCTTCTATAGTTCACATTAACACATATCATTAACGATCGGTTATATGGTGACATTGATATAATACAGAATAAAATTATCAATTCGAAAATTATATTTAATTATAACCAATACATGACTATTTTTCTGTTTTATGGTGTTAGTGTTATTGGAGATAGATTCAGTTTATTTAAATATAGACATGGATCATTGACTTGTATCATTAATAGAAAAAGCCATTGCAATCATATTTTTCCACAAAGGGTACTCAATTCACAGATATGTAGAGGGGTTGGTTTTATTTTAAAACTATGAGATTTAATTTTCATTCCTAAAAAATTCATTATTTTATTTTATACATTAAACTCTATGTCTTAATAATCCATGATATGTTATTTCCACTATAATTTATTTTTTTAATTCAATGGTATGAATAACATTAACCACATTAATATATATATATATATATATTAATCTTACCCTTATTTAAAATTTATTTATTAATTGTTAGTAAATAACCATTAAGTTTTAATAAAATCATTTCATCATTAATAGAACTAGATTTCTAAAAAAAATTATGTTGATACGTGTTTTGAATTTTTAACTAACATATATTAGGTTCACTATTATAAAGTGATATTAAATAAATTTATTATTAATTTATGAATAATGTCTCATAAATTATTAATAAAATGGTTAGGAATGAAGATGAATCAATTTGAAGGTAAAATGTGTAATTTTTTAGAATATAGTATATACATGTTAAATCTATTTTTATTTTATTCAATTCAACAAACCATGATTTATAAATGATGAAAAATAAATATTTAGAGTCTATATTCTATTATATACCGGAAAATTAATATAATAATTTTTATAGTTAATTATTGATAGTAAATTCAATTTTTTTAGTAGAAATGAAAGAAAATAAAAGAACAAAATTCTGAGATTTTTTATACATAGTTGAAAAATATATTTCTACCACATAATATTATTTTACATAAAAAATTTATTTCAAATCATATTTTTAAAATTTGTTAATTAACACACATCCATTTTTTATCAAAATTAATAGAAAATTGTAAACAATTGTTATCATAGTAATGGTTAAAAGTGTTTATTGTGGATTAAACTAATATATAAGGGTAAAATTCCATATAAAATTATATTCATTTTGTCGATTATATTTAGTCTTTATATCATTATAAATTGAAATTATTTTTCTTTTTTTCAACATTAACATGAATTTTTCTTTATACTATGTTAATCATTTATGTAATACAATCTGTTTCCCTCCGATAAAATTTAAAAGGGAACTGCTTCTCCTCATTCATCAACAAACCTTGAGTCCTCTAGATTAGAAAATCCAAACACCTAAAACTTATATAATTTCTTATCATCATTTCTAATCTATTTTTATTTTTCTATGTGGATTCTCTAATGGATTTACAATTACGTAAAATGTTGTCTCTCAAAAAAGTGTTAGTCATTTTAGAAACTATTTTAATGTTTATGTGTCCATATAATTATTAAATTTAATTTGTATACCTAATATAATAATAAATATAAAATATTAATTATTTTTAGATGTTATAATGATTATGTGATAAATATTTAATCCACGTTTCAATCAAATGGGATATTAATGTATCACACGTGCATACGATGAACAACCACCTCTATATAGTGATATGATTCATTTTCCATCCATTCTATAATATGAGAGAAATAATGATTGATTTTTAAAAAATATTATATTTTGGAAATATTAATCAATATATATTGATAACTTGTTATTTATATTTCTTTCTTTTTTTCATTAGAAAACAAAGACGTCTCTCATGCATATGTATGAACTATTGTCACCATGATTTGGGGAATTCATTTTCCTATATATTATATATATGGATGGTTATATTTAAATATATGAATAATATATATTATATTTATATCATAATTATCAATCTAGATATAATTAATCCATCCCTTAGAATCATAGACTATAATAGCTAAATTGAAACATACTGGGAATGTGAATCAATTAACACATTAAATAATGATGATAATGACTTATTATTAATAAATACTGATAATATGTAATAATTAAGACATTTATGGTAGTATAAGTATTTATTTTATTCTATAATTAATTTATAAGGATTATTATTTTATCTATTTTCCAAATATTTATTTCCTAAAATTATTTGTTTCCTTTCTTTTCCTATACCTATGTATTAAAATATAAAAAATTGTTATAATTTAAATTCTATATTATTTTAATATTGGGTTAGAAATATTTTCCATTCAATATCAATGATTTTAAATTCATTTTAAATTTTTTTATAATTCTCCAAATACTTATTAATTTAATTTTACCCATTTTTTTATTTCTGCTAAAACGATAAAAAAATTTTATATGTTATATTTCATGAATGAAGAAAATTATACCAAATGTGGGAATGAAATAATTGTCATAAAATTTACACAATACTGAATTTTCATAACAGTATGAATGTTAACATCCATGGGTCTTCATATACATATTTCCATGGTATGTTTCAATGAAAATAAATATCCTAATATTACAAAAAAAATTAGAATTTACATATATGATTTTAGAATATCACATTATATTCCTCAAGAAATGTTCCATTGATCCTTTAATGTTATTTTAATTTCAATAAATCATTTAATGTTAATTATGATTAACAATGGGTATGTTGCAATGATATCATATTTATTATTTCTCTATATGGTTAGTGATTATAATGACCATCCACTAATGAAAACCATCTTATTTTCCATGGGTTATGTTATGAAGAAACGATAAATATTTTCCTCATATTATGAATACATATGAATAAATTATATTTATGTTACTAGTTGATTCATTATATTCATCCAATACATTTAGAAATTATTAAATTCTTATGAGATCAATTTTTATAAGGGTGGTTATCTAAACCCCAAAAGATGGTACACATATTTTTTATCCCAAGCCAAATGTATGAACATGGGTGTCTAGACTAAGCCTAATATGTGATGAATGTATTGGTGGATGGCATTGAAATATTACCTATGTGATTATGATTATTCATAATATTTTATATTACATTGAATGACATGTTTTATTTATTTGATATTATCCCATGGTTCTTGATCGTTGAATCTTCTTGGTTATATTTCTTAGTAACATCAAAGAATTTTTCAATTATTCTGATAAATAAATTATTATGTATGATTTAGAATATTAAACTAATATTCTATCATAAATATTATAATATTATTATTTTATATGATAATTTAATGAATTATCCCATTTTACACTTATAGATCATATATTCTCAACCTTTTAAATGTTTCTTTTCCCCAAGTTATGAAAAAGGTTTTCATGTTAAATATGACTATTAAGTGTACTATGTTAGGAGAACATTGTGTGAGATGTTAATGTTCATTCAGAAATAATATTAGCATATATCTTTCCTTAAAAGATTCTAAACTATTACTTTTATTTTGTATTTATTATTATGATATTTATTAAATATTCACATAAAATTCTGTATTATTTATGACTATATTGATAAGGTCAACTATTTTAAGAGGGGATCATGGGGGTTAATGCTCCTAAAATGTGTACATGGTGGCAACTAGGTACCCAATTAGATAATGGGGAGTTATCAATGGGTGAACATTGTTTTTTATAAATTATTCATAATTATGTTGGATAAAATATTATTTTAACCTAAGAAATGATTTTCCATATTTCTTCTACACACATCCACAATTAACTCTACTTTTATTTGCATCCTTTTGTGATGTGATTTTTTATATTATATATCAATTTAAAATTATATCATCAATTAAAATCGAAATATTATGTCAATCACACCAAAATATTCAAACCATTTTTTGGATCACTATTTCACCATATCATGCCACTTATTCTTTAATTTTATCCTTTATTGGAGGTTTTGAAATTTATTTTCTATTTAATCTAAGTGAATTGATAATCATCAATTGGATGGGAAATATGATTTTATGGTATGTGTTATATAACTATTTCGCTTGGATTGTGAATATTTTTTGGCCTTCTATGATATAGAATCATACCACCTTTTTCTACATAACATTAAATAAATTTAAAATAGATTCCTCATAGATTTAGGAGTAGAAACAGATTTTATCATACAATATTGGACCTATATTAGTATGATTCATATGAAATTACTATAAAATAAGGCATTATTCATTTAAATGTGTTGTGAATTTACTCCGGTAAAGAATAAGGGAGTTCATGATTATGGTATCATTGAGTGGACCACTAGTATATGACACAAGAGTCTTAATTATAATGGAATGTTTTACCATTTATCCTTACATAATGGTGTAAGTTAATAATATGGTAATCTGAAGGATGATTTTTGTGTGTGTTTTTGTCTAAAAATAATAATGAAAATGGAATACACCTAATGACAATGTTTCCAGACCAGTATTACCCTTGTGATATAAGTATATTTTTTCAGATGTATTATCAGTCCTATGAGAATGTCATATGTGATTTACATTATAATTTCTTTATTTTAAATTATTAATTTTTTATGGATTTTTATTCATGGTTAACTATGAATTAATGAGAAGTAATGGAAATTTTTGAGGTGTAACTCCATCCATGAATACAATTGGGAGTTTTTTGGGTATAATATTAACCATATATAATTTTTTGACATTTGATGGGCATAAAACCAAATGTGTACATAATTGAAAAATATTTTCCTTCATTACAACCATGGTGGGTTTTGAAAAATATTTGGTTTAATGTCAACTATTGATGGATTGGTTTTTGAAATTATGTTTATTACTATGCAGGGATACAAGCGTATAATGAGATTGGTGTACTAAAAATAATAATATATTTTGTTCTATTGCTTGGTGTTCTACTAAATAATAATTTGGATATTAGGAAATTATTTTATGGGATAAGGTCATATTAACCCTTAGATATGTTATTTGATATATTCAGACAAAACACTATCACTATCCATATATTGTATATTCATTCAATGCTTCATGAAATAACCAAAAGATATGATATTTTTTTGGATGTGTCCAATTAACTTTTTCATATCTAATTATGGTCCACCTATATAGATTGAATATATTTAGTGACACTATTTATGAATAGTGAAATAATTTCACCCTAGTGTAGAATATCATTAGCCATGAATATTTCATGTTTATTAGTTAGGTATGATATTGTTTCATACTTATGTGGATGTGTCAATCAGATGACGATTATTAGAGTATAAAAATTTGTTGAATCTTGATCTCATGTATAAAATTATAGATATCCCATGTTTTTATAATGTTATGATTTTATTATATATGAAAATACAACTTGTTACATAGATTATAGTTGTATGACATGGGTGAAATTACAAATTTTAATAATTTAAAATCATGTAAGATATTGTTTACATATCTTGTAAGTGTTTATGGTATATATTTATATATTAATGTAATGATTTATTGGTTAATGTTGATATTTTATCCACTATTATATATATTATTTTTTCAATAGTGTAATGTCGACCTTTTTTTATGTAATTATAACATCACCCCTCATCACCAGCTACTATCATAAGGGGAGGCACACATAAAGTATGTAACAATATTTTTTTTCACGGAGTACGTGATTCAGGTTGAAAATTTTCAATTAAAGACTTGATAATTTTAAAATGTAAAATATCATAGTTATTGTAGAAATTTTTTTAAACAGTGAACTGAAAAAATTACAAATTTAAACTCATCGTGTTTTGTCTTGCATAAAACTTTTACTACATCTTCCGTTATTTATCACCCTTAAATTTGTTTATTATTTTTGGTCCTATATTAGATTATTTGTAGTTATCTTCACTATCTTTAAAAATTTTACTCCCACTGTTTGTATTGATTAATGTTAGATCTATGTTAAGGAGTAATTGATATAATATACTAAATGATATTATCATTTTTCACTATTAACATAATATGATATATATTGGAAATGGTATTTGAATACACATATATTGGTATTTTCTAATTTATTTTAATACATTATTTCTGGTAATTAAATTATCATTATGATTTCATGATATTGAATAATTAAATTTTTAATATTGAAATACAAAAAATAAAAGCTATTTACCCCAATCAATTTATATTATATTATCATCCAAAAAATATTTTTTTGATGAGTTTTTAAAAAATATATATATATTATATAAAATGATGTATATGTTATGTCATTTTTTATTTTTTTCGTCGTTTTTTATTTATATTAAATATTATTTTGAAAACATTTTGTGTATAATCCATCCTTGTTTTAAAATAAATAAATTTTTTGTTAAAATATATTTATATACTTTTTATTTATTTTAGAACAAATTATTTCAAAATATTTTTTTGGTATATGTGATTTTTTGAAATCATTAATATATATTTCAATTGATAACATGAATTTTTGGAGTTAGATATTGTGTAGAGATTTAAATGAAGTAATGATTTTTACTACATTCCATGGAAATAATATTTCGTTATTATTAAAAAATATTAATATACATTTATAGTGATTTATTTTTTGTATGAAAATACATGATATTTTTTTAGAATAAGTTAATAATTTTTAATGGGTTTCTACGAATAATTTATACTATTTTATTATATAATATTGGAAGTTTTTGGGTCTATATATTAGAGTATAGGTCAGAGAAGAATGTTCCTATATTGTTTGCAGTACCTGAGGTGACACATTTTAACATGAATTCAGTCACTAGATAGTGTGATTTATTATAGTTATATATATATATCTCTCCCTCTTAAGAAACATCATATTCTTTCACAAATTTGGTATAAGATTATGAATTTTTACAATTCATTTAGTTTTTATAATTATCCAATATTGGTTTTATAAATTAATATTTTATTTAAACTTATGTTGAAATAATATTTATTTTAAATGAGAAATATGGGTTTTATAAAGATTTTCATGATATTGTGTTTGGATAGTTGATAGATTATAAAATTGTAATCAATGAATAATTATTTTTTGGATGAAATTTTTTTACTAAGTCATTTCATAGGAATTTCATGTTTTTAGTCATGATTTTTAATATTTAATAATACTTATATAAAATATAAAATGTTTTTTACTCATCCCCGACTATGGTACACATTTGCATATTTTTGACATGATTTAGGAAATCATATGTATTTTTCCATTTTTTAATATGAACTATATATCCATATATTTATATATAGTCATTGATATATTGGATGAAGTTTTTATATAATATTCACTATTTTTTTGATGTCTCCATTAGATAATGTATCATTGAAATATTTATTTATCATTTTATTTTATAAAAATGTACAAAATACTTTAATTTTAAAAATATATTTTAAAATATATTTTGATATTGTTTTTTCTTTTATTAAATTAAGTGTCAATCACTCACAACATTTGTTTTATACCTTTTGAATAATATTTATCCTACACAGATCAAGTGGAATTCTATAGGTTATATACAAAGTTAAATTTAGTATTTTGAGTAATGTATCATGGTCTAATCATATAAAAATAGTATCAGCGTACAATTTAAGATTAGTTTTTTATATACATATTTGGATTTAGGGTAATATATATTAGTCATGAAATATTCCTGCAAAACATTTTGTAATATATTGAAAGTGATCTATGAGTAAGTATGATATTTATGTTGGACAAGATATTAATGAATTTTGCATAGTATTTTCTATATTTTTTCATGTTTGATTTTCACCCATGATGTTCGAATATTAACAATTGTTCAAACATCGTTCTTGTCCATATAAGTATTAAATTACATGAAAATTGTTTTATAAATATTTTATTATATTTAAATGAATTTTATTGATAATTTTTGTTTAATTTTCAATGTTTATTTTTGAAATAATCATGAAAATGTTTCATAATTTTTTTGAAAAAGGTACATTTTGGGAAATTTTTATAATTTCATTAATATAATTTTGTAAGCCACCTATATACAGTCCATAATGGTATTAATGATATTTCTATCTGATTATGTTATACAATAATACAAATAAAGATTTATGGAACACAAGGATGATGCTAATAATTAAGTAAATTCATTTTGTAATGTAGAAAAAAATTTCATAAATAAGGATTCTTATTTTTTTATTGTCTATGTGAGAATTATAATTCTCATAATGGTCACCTTATTTTTTATATGTTAATGAAGAAAACTATTTTTTAAAAGTTATTCCAATTAGAATAAACTATAAGAATATGATAGATACTCAATGTTATATATATGTAATACATTATCATTCCTATGGGATGGTGGAATTAATGATTTGGAAAATATTTATTTAATAATATTAAACAAATATTAGTTTTGGAAAAAAATTATATTGAAAAATTAATTTTTTCAAAAATAATGTTTGAATTAATTTATGAAAATAGTTAAATAACATTATGATTCATTGGTGTTATGTGGTCCATCCTTGGATATGTTTTTTGAATATGTCGTCTGGAAATATTTTTTCTCAAGTGTAGAAGATGAAAAAATCATGATAATTTTAAAATTTAGATTAATGCTACATATTTTTTCTATGAATATGTATCTAATTTTATATTTCTCGTCAGTTTTGAAATGTTGTTGGTGATAAAATAAAATCGTGTTTCTTAATATTTTATAATATTTATAACAATAAAATTTATCAAAATATTATTCATTTGAATATATTTTTCTTAGTTGGGTGTTTTTAATTTGAAAATGATTATAGATGATTAAATACTAAATAAAAATTGTGAAAATACATTCCACTTATGTCCTCATGGTGATAACTAACCTCTTAGTAGATAAAATTTCTTGAAAAAGTAATTCTAAGATAAATTTAGGTGGATATCCTCATAATTATTACTAGGAAATAAATTATATGGAATAATAAAATAGTATTGATTTTAGTCCATAATTATAAATTATTATATTCAGATAAATTCAACAATAAGTGTTGAAATATTAGTTATATGATGATGATTTATAATGTTTTTTATAGAATAGATAGTAGTGGAATACCTAAAAAAATGTTTTGATTATGGATGATAATTTATAGATCAAATTAGTTAATATCACAATGTCAATGTAATTTCTGTAGACATTAATATGAGGAATGAATTAAAATTGAGATGGATAATAGAAAAAACTTTATCATTTTTCATGTTATTGCTGAGAAATGGATTTGAGGAATGATATTTTACCTTTCAAGGAAACCAAATATTTCATATTATGAATATTTTGTTTTCTTAAATGGAGAAAATTAAAATATTTTCCATCTATATCTATTTTATATAATTTTTTATCATATATTTAATTAATGTGTTATTCAATGATAATCCAAACCCCATTGTATTGATGTAAAGATAAAACTCTATTTTTTTCATTCACTATCATTATACAAAATAAAAGAAATATAATTATCTTTTCTTGTTTATGATGTGAAAATATAATAGAATATATTTTAAATTCTATTTTTATGGTATACGACAAAAATTGAATGTTATTTTTAATGTTTTATAATTTTACCTGTATTTAAAACCAGAATCTCTTGTAACCCAAATATATTGTTTACTTGATTGTATATGCATATGCACAAGGGATCTAATCATGAATTTCCGATCATTATAGTAGTTCTCACGAACAATATATATATATAAGATTTAATTAAATAGAATAAAAAATATATTTATTCTTATATTCCTCAAATTATTAATTATATCATTTTTCATATCCTGGAGAAAAAAATAAAAATGAATTTTCGAGCATAGATTCTCATCAATGGTCATGTGAAATAGATGCTATTATGAGAAAACAAGGAATAATGATCATGTCATGGTAAATAACTGAATTCATATTCAATTTAATCAATAGAATCCCAAAATATAACTTTAATAATATAAATATAGAAATGTCATGGATCACAATAATTTAACTCTAAATTATGTAAATATATAATATTGACATCATGATCTCAATATTCATGATATCTATACCATCCAGGCCTAGTGACTTATTGGTTAAAACTATTAGTAAAAAAATTCTAAAATAAATGTAATGATAGATTAAAAATTTATCACATAAATGATTTCGAAGAATCTAGGGACTATATAATAATAACTCCCAACCATTACTATATTTGCAATGAATTCATTATGTATTGAATTATTATTTAAATTCAGAAAAAATAATTCTTCTAAATAATTACCAGTATTAAGTATATAATATTGATTGATAACTATTTTCCCCATTTAATCAACAAAATATGATATTAAAATCCCATATGAAAAAATAGTATATTATTTATTATTTATTTAATCTTGGAGATATAATATTTATGTTAAAGACAAGTGTATTTTCCAATTATCATGATAATAAAAATATTTCACGGGAAAGTTAATGCATAAAAAAATAATCCATAATGTTAATGAAAATGTGACACCCTGACCCTAGTTACCCATAGTCAGTGCATTATTACATAACATTAGCTTGATACAAGGAATCATGTCCCGAATAACTGATTAGTTTAGTAGCCTTCAATGTAATAGATACAAATATATGTATTACATTACATCATTAGACAAAAACAACCACACCATTTTGTCCCCTTTGAATACACTTATTTTCCATATCCTATCCCAACAGGTCAACAATAATATACATTGTCACATCTAGGGAAAATAAAACATAGAAAGGGGTGAGCTCAGATACTCAATAATGATAATAATATATCAGAAACATCATAAATACGCATAAACATTTGAGTTAATGTATAAAACATTCCAAGACTTTTAAACTTAAACATTTTCAGAATATGTAAACGATACTTTAAAAAAATTCGTTTACTTATTGTCAAGGATATTTTACTAGTAAAATAATCACATGTAATATACATATCTAATTTCATTATTATATAATGCATAATCCTGAACATCACAACCACATATTCATTTACTCATGCCAAATCTATAAGTAAGATTTTGTTAGGGTCGTGTTCTAAGACACTAGTTTTTCTCATTAGACCTACCAATGCATCGTGGAGCTATAACAGGATCCACCATTCAATTACTATGTCCAATTCATTGCCCATAGGAAAAGACTAAAACATAACATAAACATTCGTATTAAAACTAGAATATGAAATTTTAATACATTAATCAAAAACGATGAATGGTATAAAAATAACACATCCACAGTTAAACATATCACAAAACCATCAATACAATATGGATGATTTATTTCATAATAAATCAAAGTCAAATAAGTATAAAATTCATTAATGGATGTTGACAAAGATTAAATCAAGACTATTTGAGATAAATATTTCTTTCTATTCTGAAATAATATAAAAGTCATGTAATTATAAAATAAATCTTTTATTTTGAAAATATTATTATAAACTTGTAAGGGAAGTTCAGAAGCTTTTATAACTGTAGATAATAACTGCACCCGTAGTATATGATAAAAAACATTCTTACCATAATTTTTCAAAAAGGTCATAAAGTACCTTATTTGAAAAATGATGGAATGATTCCATTGAAACCATTTTATAAAAATTAAAACAATGGTATCAATGACATTAACCCATACTATAGTAAATATTATAAATGTTTTAAAATACATTTTTAAAAAACACGGATGTGGATGATAAAGAGGTCCTCGTAGACACTTATATAAAAACAACATCAGAAAATAAAGAGATTGGGAAATTAACCTTTACCTAGTACTCTTCAGTGGTCAAGGGTACATTAACCTTATGTATAATCGTTAAATCCTTGTTATTATATTATATAAGAACTACAACAAAATATGATATCATATATGATCTTCTAATATTGATTTGTTAATAATATTTTAGTAGTATCATTGTTTCGGTTGTTAATTGATTCTTTTTTCCTTTGTATGTTTTGTTTTGTATGTAATGTTTGTTACGTATAGGATGTTTCTGATTCATATCCAGAATGATATTATGTTCTTATATATTTCTTTTAATAATCAAATGAAAATGATTCTTGAATGGTTATGATGGTTAATGAATTTCATCGCATTCGTGTAGATAGTAATCTGTACGCACACACGAGTGATACTTCCATTTCAATTTTTTAATTTTATAAGTAAATAAAACCAAATGATACAAAGGTATGTTATTATACCAGTATGGTTTGAATGAGTCATATCACTTTGAGGGGGCAGTTTCTCGCACTTCCTGAAATGTAATTATCATATATATACGACATGGAATAAATAATGGTATGATATAAAAGAGAATTAAAGAATATTATAGATAAAATAAATATCCTAAATATTTTATATAATTACAGTTCCATCATAATGGCCACCATAAGAGATGGTAGTAGAATATTGAAAAATCATCGTTTCATGATGTATTTTATCACTGTCCATAGAAACATTATGTTCTATACCCATTAGATGGAGGTTTGTGTAAGTTTAGTTCAAATATGTAACATCACAACACCTAGTATATTTTGGAGACTGTTGTTTTTATAAAATGATGGAATAAAGATAGTTTACGAGGTTGGATAAGTAAAATAACCTAAAATAAATTAAGAGGATATGTTACCATTAAATAGGGTAACTCAATTTGGTTTAAACCAAAAGGCTTCCTTGAAGTATCTTCTGCCTAAGGTAAGGAATCCGAGAGGAAGGGAGGGATGTATGGAGCTTAATTGGGTAGATGTTGGATGATCTAAGTGGCCTGAGAGGATGATAAATGGGTTATAGATGAGGGATTCTTATAAGGTAGAATATGGTCTCTCTAGGAATGTATGAAAATATTATTTTATAATATAATTATTTTCAATTTCAAAACGTCCAAAACTCATTAAAGTATAAGATAATATGACTCATGTTCATAATAAAATCATACAATAATAATTGTAAATGTTTTGGATATATTTTTTATTTTTATAATCACATATATTAAAATAGTTCTTTAATAAGGTAATCACAGCATCATTAGAGTGTCATAAATGATTTTAATTTATTGATCTCTAAAAATTCTAAAAAAATACAATGAAGTAGGAAATATTATTATATTTCTAATTAATATTAATACTAGAAAAGATAAATTATATCACCCCTTGTTAAAATTATTTTACTAAAAGATATATGTTTATGTTATTTTTGTCTTTAATTTAAATTAATTAATATAATGTGTCATTATCACTCCCAAGTGGCTTAATAGGGTCCAAAAACCATTTAAGGATGTACATGGTTGGAAATGTATCAGCTAATAGGATTAGGATAGTTTTTAGGGTATTTTATTATTCTTATAGTATAAGTTTTAACCTTATTTACCAGATTTAGCCCTTTAACCATGGTAAATAAAATATTTACTAAAGTAATTATTCATAATGTATAAAAATAAAAGTTACCTATTTACACAATTTGGAACTACTAATTCCAAATATGGAGTCCATTTTTTCATATTCAAAATATAAAAGTGGCAGATATTAATACAAAATTAATTCCCATTATTAAATCAAAATGCGTGTTTTTAAGAAATAATAAATATCAAAATACTGACAATTGTTTATGTCCAGTTTAAATGTAAAATTACAACCAATGAACTAAATTATATTAAATTATGAAAATATATTCTAATTATACTTAAAACCCATTCAAATTTTTAATTTAACACTATAAATTATTTCGATTAAAATGTTGTTTTTAATTAAGTTTTATTATTTTTTCACTATTCCTCAAAAACTGAAAGTTTTCAGAAGAGTAAAAAAATTCATCCTAAGCTAATTTTTATATTATGAATCTAAAAATGAAATCCATTTTGAAACATAAAATTTTTAAAATTTCATAAAGTTGGTATTAATATTTGTAACAGTTATTTTGATTGGTCGTGGTGTGTTAGAATCTCGAAGTTTTGTACCACAAATGATATTGCATTATTTAAAGAAAAACATTTCAGGAAAGAATGGGGTGTTACAATATTCCATCCTTCAAATAATTTCATCCTTGAAGATTCTAGAATACTACTACATAAAAATATTTGGGAGGTTCTTCATCATAAGTTTCTCAGGTTTCCACGTTGGCTCTTCCATCTTATGGTTTCTTCATAGAACATTCACAATACGAGCCATCTGGTTTGTCAACACTTGTTTGCTGGTATCATGAATTCTGATAGGATATTTGCAATAAGATATATCAGGTTTATGTTCTATTTCTTCTTAGGTGAGTACAATTGTCGGGTCAGTCATGTATTTTCTCAGTATTGATACGTGGAACACATCTTGAACTTTGGAGAGACCTGGCAGCATTGCCAAATGATAAGATACAATTCAAATTTGTTCTGGAATTTCGAAAGGTCTGATGTACCTGGTACATAATATTACTTTCTTACTAAATCGTATAACACACTTCCATGCAGATACCTTCAAGAAAACATGATATCCTACTTGAAATTCAAAATATTTCCTTCGATTATTGGCATTTTTTTCTTACATTTAGCTAGATTGATGAGGGTTTGGATAACATTACCATTTTTGTTGTTTACATAACATGTTCTTGGCCTACAAGCTTTCTTTCACCAACATCATCCCAACAAGTTGGTTTGTGACATCTCTTTCCATAAAACACTTCATAAGGTGCCTTTTGAATATGTGTATGGAATGTATTGTCATAGAAAAATTATACATGAGGTAAATATTTATCCCACAAAACATGAATGTCATATGGGAAATATCTGAACATGTATTCCAACGATTGAATAGTCCGTTTTGATTTCTTATTAGTTTGAGGGTGGTATGCAATGCTCAAATGAATTTCAGTATCCAAGGCATTCTCAAGAATTTTCGAGGATCTTCATGTAAAATAGGGATCATGGTCAGAAAAAAATCAATATGGGTACTCTATGAAGTTTTACCACATCATTAATACATAGCCTTTCTAGATGTTGAGGTGGTTAATGTTCTCTTATAGAACAAAAATGAGCTAACTTGGTAATACGATAAGCAATGACCCATATTGCATCATTATTTCAATGATTCTTTAGTAGCCCTAGGACAAAGTCCATCATATTATCATTCCATTTCCACTCATGTATGGGAAGAGGTTGCATTACTCTTTTAAGACGTTGTCTCCTAGCTTTCACTTATTAAAAAACTATTCATCTTGACACCGAATCAGAAATATGTCTCTTGAAGTTGTCCCACCAAAAATGTAACATCAAATATCTATACATCTTAGTGATACCATGGTGTATATAGAAATTAGAGATATTAGCATCATCCAATAATTCCATTTTTAGATCAAGTATATCATTAACATAATGTATCTTCCCAAATTTCAAAGTCCCATCTTCATATATGATGACATTTAATCACCCATCGTTCACAACTTTAATATTTTTTGAAACTCCACATTATCCATCTGAGAAATTTTTATCTTTTCTAGTAAAGATGGTTTAGAAACCATTTGAAAAAAATATTAATCTTTCACCTCCCATGATTATTTCCATACCAATATTTACTAGATCCATGGACAATTAATCCCTTTCAACTCTCATCTTATTGAAAACTCCATGGTAATTTCTACTCAAAACATCTGCCACCATATTACCTTCCCTGGGTTATAGTGTATGGTGAAATCATAATCCTAGAGTGGTTCAACCCATCTCTTTTTCCTCATGTTGGGTTCTTGTTGTGAGAAAACGTACATCACACTCTTGTGATTAGTATAACTTTCAAAATTTTCACCATAGAGATAGTGTCTCCATATCATCAGAGTAAATATTAGAGTTTCTAACTCATGATCATGAGTGGGATAGTTTTGTTCAGAAATTTTAACTTCCATGATGTATATGCAAATAACCATATCATTCTTTATAAGGTCACAACCAAGTCATTCCTTAGAAGAATCAATATAAATTTAAAACCCATTATTCCATGATAATAGCGTCAATATTGGATCATTGACTAATCTTCTCTTTAGTTCTTCTAAACATTCTTCACACTCTTTTTTCCCATCAAATTTAATCCCTTTATGTGTGAGCTTGGTTAATGGTTTAGCCAATCGGGAAAAATTTTGGATGAAACACTGATAATAACCTACTAAACCAATAAAACTATGTACCTATATTATATTGTTCGGTGCTAGTGATTCTCGTATTGCTCTTGTCATAGAAGGGTCAATAGAGATTCCATCCTTAGAGAAAATGTGACCAAGAAAAGAAATTTCATGAATTCAGAATTCACATTTAGTGAACCTCCGATATAATTCATTTATTATAAGAGACTTTAGAATATTATTCATGTGATATTCATGATCTTCGTAGATTTTGGATTATACCAAGATATCGTAAATAAAAACCACTACAATTTCATCAAGATAATCCTTGAAATCATTTTTCGTTAGATCCATGAAGACAAAGGGTGTATTAGTCAATCCAAAAGGATTTACTGTAAACTAGTAATGCTTGTACCTGGTTCAAAATGTTGTCTTTGGAATGTATTAATACTTCACACACAACTAATGATATCCATTTCAAAGTTCAATCTTTGAAAAATATTGAGCTCCATGAAGTAGTTCAAATAAATCATCAATATGAGGTAGTGGATACTTGTTATTTATTGTTATAAACATGATCTCTCTATAGTAAATGAACAACCACATATATCCATATCTCTTCATAACAAAAAGAACAATGGCTCCCCATGGAGAAACAATAGGGAGAATAATTAGTTCATTACTCAAATCCTCTATTTGTTTCTTTATCTCCTGTAATTCAATAGTCGTCATTATGTATGTGGTATTCGATATAGACCTTGAACTAGGAATTAAATCAATGGAAAAATCAATTTCTCATTCTGGAAGATGCCCAAGTAAATCCTCTAGAAATATATCAACATACTCTTGTACAATATGTACATCCACTATATGACCATTTCTTTCCTCACCAATAGTTATTTCAATCTCTTCCTCCCTGATAATTTGTTTTAGTGGAGCTATAGGTGGTGGATATTGTTAAGAATCATTTGTTGATGTTTCTTCTCTAATGATAATGTATTCCTTATCATCATAAAAAATTGTAACAATTTTCTTCTTCAAATAAATTTTCATATAAGGGTCTGAAATCCAATCCATATCGAGGATTATATCAGATTCATTCATGGGTATGGTGATGCAATCAATGGATAAAGAACATTTATATACCCTAATAGGGACTCATTCACAAAACATTGTTGCAATGATACTTCTCTTAGGAGTCTTGACTGATAAATCCCTTGATAAATTAAATTGAAAATATCTAATTTTCATAAAATACAGGGAAGATATAAAACAATGTGATGATCCCAAATCAAATAATGCATTGGCTAAACCTGAGGAAGCAAATAAATTATCTTCCACAACATCTTTTGGGGCTTCAACCTCAGCAGTAGTGATTTCCTAAGCTTGGCATTTCTCCCTTAGTCTTTTCTGAGGTAAGTTTCCTTAGATATTAGTGTATTAATTTTCATAATTACCCATTTACTTACAATTGTAGCATTCAAACATTGAGAGCATCTATTATCACCTTGAAATCACGAGTTTGGTGCAATTTTTCAACACACTAGAAATAGACTCCCATTCCCATCAGGAAAGTACCAGGTTGTTTCTTCCCACATTTACTGCCAGATGGATATTCAACTTTTTTCTTCTTCCCCTTATTTGCATTTCTAATGTGTTCAACAGATCTCTTCTTATCTTTCTTTATTCTATAGTCGTAAGACTATGAGAAGTAATTTTCTATCTTGATAGCACATGATACTTTATCTTTGTATGATAAGAAGGATTGAGGGACTAATGATTCATGGAGAAATGGTTTTAACCAATCAAATAATTGATCAATCTTACTACTTGTGTTATATATATAATGTGTTGTATGCCTTGCTATCCTGGTAATGGTAGCCCCATACTTTGAGATATTCTCATCCTCCTTGGGCCTCAGACTAATAATTTCATTTCCACATTATCTCAATGGTCACATGGAAAGTATTTTTCTATGATGATATTTTAAAACTCCCTCTATTACATATTTAATACTTCCTCATATTCCTTTTTGTTTTGAATTAATAACCACCATTGATATTCATCTCCTGTGAGGTGAAAATATTCCATGACAACGTTTTTCCTTTCAGTACTCTCCAAATTATGAAATATTTATTATATGGAACATATCCATTGCTCAGATATAAATGGATTTGTAGTCCCATTGAATGATGGTGGTTGTTTCCTCATGAATAGATCTAACATTGATCCTCTGTGTTGTAATTCAAGGAACTCTATACGTGTAAGGTTATAATTCATAACCTATGTGAGTTGTCCCATTATGGTGATAAGATAATCATCACCAATTGAATCACCATCTCAACTCTAATTTTCTTGAGTAGGAAAGAAATCCCTACATAGATTACATTCTCTGATACGCTTTCTATTTCTCCCACTAGGTGTCATTTTTAAAAATGTCATACACTATATTAGTTTACGAATCACAATACATAATTCCTAAATTTTAAAACACTAAACATAAATTGAACAGTTTATGGATATAATACATAATCAAAAAAATGTTTTCTTTTTGTAGGTATATACTCATAAATCCTTCATAATGGTTTGTAAATAAAATGTGCATTATCCTAAGCATATCCACTAAGAGTGTTGTAATCAAGAGTGCACCAAGGCCCACTGTTGTGTACCCGGATACCCCATGTCAATCCTAAAACTCATTTTCCATGTTTTCACTCCTAGGTACATTTGTGACAGAGCTGCCTCTACCTACTCATATCTAGACTGAGATGTATTGCTTGGAAAATACCCAAAATCTATACATTACCAAAATTCTAGGAAGTTCTTCTATATTAATCCTCAAAATATATATTATTGTAATATGGTGCAAATAGTGTTTATCTGAATCTTGTTTCCAAAGATTGTACTAAATTTCCTCTAATATCAACTGTAACTCCCTGACCGTAGTTACCTAATGTTGATGAATTATTACATAACATTGGCATGATACACGGAATCACATCCTGAAATAATGATTAATTTAGTATCCTTGTAAGTAGTATACATATACATAAGTTTTACATTACTACATGAGATAAAAAACAACAAAATTTTGTCCCCTTTGAACACACTTATATACCTTATCATATCCCTATAGGTCAACCATAAAATAATTCTTCACATCTTGGGAATAATAAATCATAGATAGGGGTGAGCTTAGATGCTCAACAAGGATAAAAATATAGCGAAAACTTCATAAATAAGTATAATCATTTAATGCACTATATAAAAATAAAACAAAAGTCTATTAATCATCAACATCAGTATAATATGGAAATGATAAATAAAATAATTCTATTTACTTATTCACATCGATATTATACATGTCGAATAATCACATGTAATATCTGTAGCTAACTTCATAATGATAGAATGCATAATGTTAGACATCATAACAACATAGTCAAGGCCTCGTTCAAAGACTACAAATAATATTTTGTCGAGGACTTTTTCCAGGAAACTAGTTTGTCTCATGAGACCTACTGATTCATTAAAAAGCTTTAGTGTGTTCCACATGTCACTTACTAAGTCCAACGCATTCCACTTATGAAAAAGTTTGAAACATAATAAAAACAGAATAAAACTAGCATATAAAATGTTAACACATTAACCATTAACCTTGAATGTAATAAAAATAACACATCCAAAAAAAATTATCACAAACCCTTTAATAAATAATGGAAGATTTGTATCATAATAAATCAACTTCAAACAAGTATAAAATCCAATAAAGGATGTTGACATTGATGAAATTAAAACTATTTAAGATAAATATCTCTTTCTATTTTTAAATCATTTAAATTTCATGTAATTATAAAAAATATCATTAATTTTTAAAATATTCATATAATCTTGTATGGGAAGCTTCAAAAGAGTTATAAAAGTGGAGAATAACCGTACGCATCATATATGTTAAAAAAACATTCTTACAATATTTTGTCTAAATGGTCCTAAAGTAACTAGTTTAGAAAATTATGGAACGATTCCATTCAAACCATTTCTTAAAATGTAAAAAATGGAATAAATGAATTTAACCCGTAATATAGTAAACAAAATTTTTTTTTTTAAATACATTTTTATGAAACACAGATATGGATGATAATGAGGTCCCAGTATACACTTATATAAAAACAACGTTGGATATTAAAAAGATTGTTAAATTAACCCTTACCTTGTACTTTTCCTTGGTCGTGGGTACGTTTACCTCCTTTATAATTGTAAGATAATTGAAATTAAATTATAATATAACTATATACAAAAAACGATATCATATATGATCTTATACTATTTCTTGGATAATAATATTTTAGTTGTTTCATTGTTTTGGGTGTTAACTGATTTGTTTTACTTTATATGTTTTGTTACATATGTCACATTTGTTATGGAAAAGAGTTTTTTGATTAATATCAAGAATAATATTATGTTTTTAAATATATTTTTTAATAAAAAAATGAAAATTATACTACAATGGTTACGACTGGGAATAAATCTCATTGTGTTCGCAGAGAGGGTATTCTGTACGTATGCAAGAACACCTCTTCGATTTCAATTATTTTTATTTTAAAAGGAATGAAAACCAAATGATATAGAGGTATATTTTTATTCCAGTATAATATAATATTTTATATATGTTATTTATTTTCATTAACACCATCCATTATACGTTCCATTTATGATATGAATGAGTCATATCACCTTGAGGGGGGAGGAAGTCTGCACTTCCTAAACTTAAATTATTATATATATATAATATGAAATTAATAACGGAAGGAAATAAAATCAAATTAATGAAGAATATAGTTAAAATAAATATAATAAGTATAATATATAATTACACTTCCATCATAATGGCCACCATAAGAGGTAGTAGTAGAAGATTGAACAATCATCGTTTCGTGAGGCAGTAGTTTGTTGTCCACTAAATCATTATGTTCTATACCCATTAGATGAAGGTGTGTGTAAGTTTATTTCAAATAAATATCATAAAAAACCTAGTATATTGAGGATTGTGGTTTTGTTATAAAATAATTGAATATAGAGAGTTTAGGTAGTTGGGGAAGTAAAATAAAAAAAAGAACTTAAGAGATATGTTACCTTTAAATCAAGTAACTCCCTTTGGTTTAACCAAAAGGCTTCCTTGAAGTGACTTGGGACTAAGGTATGACTTTTAAGAGGAATAGAGGTATGTAGGGAGATTAATTTAGTGGATTTTGGATTAACCAAGGGGCTTGATAGGTGTGATAAATGGGTTATAGGTGAGGGTTTTTGTACGGGGAAGGAGGGGATCTTTAGGAATGTTTGAAAATATTATTTTATTATATAATGATTTACGAATTTTAAAGGTCCACAACTAATTAACATCGAAGATAAGATGACTAATGTTCGAAGTAAAATAATCCAATAATAATTTGATTGCTTTTGGGTATTATTTTAATTTTTATAATATCATTTATTTAAATTATTCTTTAATGATGTAAACATTGCATCATTACTGTGTCATAAATAATTTTATATATTTGATATCTAAAAATTATAAAAAATACCCTAAGGTATACTATACTTTTAGATTTTAAATGAATATTTATACTCTAAATGATAACTTATATAACCCCTTTTTAAATTATTTTACTAAAATGTATATGTTTATGAACTTTTTGTCTATACATTAAATTAATTAATATAAAGTGTCATTATCTCTCCCAAGTGGCTCAATGGGGTCCCAAAATCGACCTAAGGATGCCCATGGTCAGACTAGTTTCTGTAAATAGGGTTATTACACATGTTAGGGTAATTTAATATTATTATAATATTATATTTTATCCTAATTTACTGGATTTACCCCTTCAACCATGGTAAATAAAATATTTACCAAAATAATGATTCATAATGTCAAAAAATAAATTTTACCTATTTATAAAATTTAAACATCCTAATTATAAATATGGAATCTATTTTTACAAATTCAAAACACATAAGTGGGAAAAATTAATTAAAAATTAATTCATGTTTTCAAAACAAAAAACATGTTTTTGAGAAATAATTACTACCAAATAATTGACACATGTTTATGTATAGTTTAAATGTGAAATTCAATCCAATGAACTATATTATATTAAATGGTAAAAATAAAATATAATGATACTTAGAAACCATTAAAATGTATAATTTAACCCAATAAATTATTTTGATTAAAAAAGTTGTTTTTTATTAAAATTTACTATTTTCACTAATCATCAAAAGTTGAAAGTTTTCAAAAGATTAACATTAATTATAATTTATCTAATTTTTATATTAAAAATCCAAAAATGAAATCTATTTTTATAAATGAAATGTATAAAATTTCAAAATTTTGGTATTACAATTCTTAAAGGTTTGTTTCATTAGTCATGGTGCGTTAGAATCTCGAAGTATGGTTCAACACATTCTATTGCATTATTCAAAGGGAAACATACCTTGGAATCTTGAGGTGTTATTGTCAATATTTATATAGTAAATATAATCCTAAACCATCCAGATAATGAATTAGGATTGTATCATTACAATATATACACAGTTGACTATATGTATAATAATGGTTTATCGACTATTTTGAATAGAGATACTATAAAATGATCATGAAAGTCATTATTCCGGAAAATACCCTTTTTCAAATTGAATATCATTTTTGAAAAAAAAATAATATATGAAATATTATGAAAACCAATTTCTTTCAAAAGGACCTTGTAAATTATTAAAGGAATTTTCAATGAAATGATAAGTCTTAAGGGCGAGAAAATTATGTTCATCCCATGTAGGATAAAATAAATATTTCTTTCCCATTTTTCTAAAATACATAAACAACTAAATTATTTAATAAATGACTTGAAGATTAGTAATTAATCATTTATTAATTTTAATACATTGGTTATTTTTTATTTAAAATATTATTGAATAATAATAACAAATTCTCTAAAACTTTGTTATAAAAATCGATTTTGAAGAAAAAGGCTTCTCAACTAAAGAGAGAAAAAATGTCATATTTTCATAAAAACATTTCTCAATAATAATAAATAACAAAGAGAGGGAAATAGTACAATTAAATGATAATATCATGAATAAATATTGGATAATAGAAGTAACAGGGTTTATCAGACAACTAAAATGTCATTTTGCTGAATTGAAATTCATGTATAAACTAACCCATTTAAAATTATATTTAAATATAAATATATTACCAATTTGGTAACATTTGAATCATATTCCCCCAAGAAATAATATAAAATATAAAATTAAATATGATGAATATAAATTATTCATGATATAGAATATCATAGGGATGTATTTACACAACACAAAATAGATAATTGGAGTGTTTTCCATATCTCTTTGAGAAGTAAATGTAAGGCGAGAAACAGTTACTGTATGTTGGAATTTCATCACAGGTTATCTAAAGAAATATATTAAAATTTTAAAATATTTATACATAGATAAAAGAAAAATATTCATATCTATAGTAGCATATATTATCCATTTATAATATTTTATCATTATTTTTGTAATGTCCCTAAATGTTATAAATAATGTTTCGATTACTGTTTTATTAAATGCCTCATTAAGTAATACAGTTATAAAAATGACATGAAATTATTTTGTTTTAGTATATTATATATCATTCAAAACACCATTAATAATATTTAAAATTTATGTTTTATTAGTAGAATAGTGATAAAATTATTAGTATAAATATTGGGGTTTAACAAATATAATTGATAAAATAAAAGGAAGTGATAGCCTCAACTAGTACGATTGTACCCTATAATTCCCATTTATCAGAGATTCCATGTGAGATAGAATCACTAGTCTTTTCCCTTAATAATTCCCAATATGATTAAATAACTAAATCAAAAGTGAATGTTTTTATGGGATATGTTCAAGCTATTCGAGATCATAGAAAAGACCATGTAATTCGAAGCACCCCATGAAAGTCTCACAATCCCACGCCTTACTCAAATATAGTTTCATAGTTTATTAAATTTATACATATCAAGACACTATAAATATGAGTATGTACTTTATTTTTCTGATAATAATGATTATATTTTCATCATATAGTTTTTTAATTATAAATGATTTTCATTTTTATATAATTAAACACAAATAGTATTTTTTGGTAATATTAATTTTAAATTAAGAAACCTATTTTGATGAATGAATTATACAAAAAAAATTAATAAATTATAAGTATTATATAATTTTATTATATATTTTTAATATATTTTAAACATTTTTTAAATTTTATGATATCAAATGTAATTTTTATAAGGTTTTGATAACTATTGTCAAATAAAAACATAGGAAATTATTTTGAAAAATGAATATTATTTTAAATGTATAAATTCCAAAACATTGGAAATTATTTAGATAAAATGAATATTATTTTTGGAATAAGAATATCAAAATTATATATTGGTTATGTTTTTTTAAATTTTTTGAGATGGTGGAATATTCACGTAAAAATTAAATACTGTATTAATACACATTATGTATTATGACATCATCATGACCCATAAGTGATGTAATAACTAATATAAAAGGTTTAACTAAACTGATATATATATTATATATAAAATAATGTAATTATAGGTTTATTTGAGTAATTTTATTAAGCTATTACGAATCTTCCAATCCCATTAATATATTTTAATGTTTTGGAATCATTTATTTAAGAGTATTACTCACCTCCACACAAGAACGGTTAATATTATATTACGTTAGGATTATATATTATAAAATAATTAAAAGTTATCCCATTTTGTATAAACCATGTACAAAAACAATTTAAATGTTTTTGTTTTTGGTTATTTTATTATATAGTTTCTAAAACCTACGTTTGAGAAATAATAAATTTCCCCTTTCATTTCCTTTACAAACCCACCAAATTTCACATTTATAATCACTAAAAATCCCTTCATCATCTCCTTTCTCTTACATTACCATTATATATTCCTCTAAAGGTTCCCCACATCACTTTTGAAGCTCCACCCCAGCATTTGGAGCCACACACTCAATAAGGGATGTTCACCTTCTCTTCAACATTAAAGCTTCTTTTTGACCTTATTCCCATAATTTCTAATTCGTAATGTTTGGAAATGAATGTAAAACATTTTTTACATCCAATTTTATGGCCAATTGTTGTGATTTTCCTTTTTCTCTAATTATCCAATTTTATGAATATTTATGGGATGTAATTATGCTTCCTAAATTTGACATCAATTTTTCTATTTCAAAATAATATTATTCGGAATATCACACCCAATTAATATCAAGGGTGTTCACCTTTAGAATATTATATTGAATTTAAATGGGGATTACATATATTTATTCCACAATCCATAATATTAATGTAAAATATTATGATGATACAATCATTTTTGTATTATTATGGCGGTCCACTTAAGCACGAGAACAAAATGAAAGTGATGAGTGAACCTAAAATTATATTGTTCTCCATTGAATAATGTAATTTTTAGCCTCATTATATATCATTTTGGGAAAAAGATGGATGTTAATTTTTCTATTTTACCTTTTTCATCAATATTTCATGGTATTTTTACATGACCAATGTTTATAATGCAATGTTTTAGGTTGCTTCCACATTTACCATGTCATGATTATCATGTTATATCATGACTTTAATTCATGCTCCACTTATTCCCTAGAGATATTAGTATTTTATGATATGTATCACCATATTCCATTCTCAGTCCCTTAATATGATTAATATCCCACCCCTTTCTTATTTATTTCCTAGGGTTATCCCAAGCGTTTTTTCATGAAATCACGTTAATGAACATTCCAATAAATATGTGATTTTTACTATTTTAAAATATCATGTAATGTAACTATATCCCAAAAGAACTATACCTATAGATCATACATGTTGTGTTAAGTGTAATTTTATTTATTGAACCAAGTATTAATTTGAAATAAAGATATGACTGATTATAATTGTTATCAAAAGTAAAGATTAGTTATTTTTGGAATTAGGATTAGAAAACTCTAGTGAAAGCCTTAGGTATAAGACATAGTACAATAAATAATCACTACATTTTGATATGTATCAAATAATTTTTTGGTCAATAATATAAATAAATGAATATATAATAGAAGTGGACATGGTTATGGAATATATTTACCTGGAGGTGTCAACAATGACAATGTGGGATAGGCCTGACACTGTGTAACCAGGTGCACAAAAATGGGGATTACTGCACACCTCATTTGAAACTCTAATGGGATATTCATTTTAATTTTTATAAAATCATTTTAAACCATTATTAATGTAACAAAAAATTCCTATATGATTATATGTTAGAAAATTGATCATGGACAAAATTGATTAAAGTTTAAAAATTCATATATTAATAAAATAAATGTAATTAACATGTAATCCATTTAATGACATTTAATTCCAATTTATTTGCTTAATATTCTAAGAATACTCATCTGAAATTTTTCCTGTATTTTTTCTAATTTCTGAAAATATGATATATCATGTATACAATCAATGCAACGAGAAATGTGATTAAATATCCAATGAGTTACCCAAACCAATTGTAGTGGGAATCACTTTCATTGTGATGATACTATATAAGAAGTATCAAATTTCAAAAGAATCCACAATCAGGAGGAGAACCCAAATAACCATAAGAGATAACACTTTTTTATTGAGAGCTTTATTAAAAAAATTCTTCTAACATTAGATGGAACTTCTAATCCACTAATTGTATAATAAGTGATCAAATCCCATGAGAATATATTCTACATCCTTAAATGTTTCTAGAAAGATAATATTCTATATGAAGTTTATCATCTGGTGGGAGAAGCAGATTTGTAGTGGAAATTTATCATGAAATTGAAGCCTAATAAAGAAATCGAGGAGATCTTCCAGAAGGACTTGTAGAAAAAAAAATTTGATAAATATTTTCCTCACACTCTCTAAGATAAAATTGAATGTTATTTCCTATACATTAAGCAAAATGATAAAAAATTATTGAAAAATTGGTAGTTTTGAGGAAATTGTCTTATAATTCAAATGATTCATAGATATCCGAGAATATATTGTCCATAATGAGGATACTAGGTGTTAATTAGAGATATATTCTAGAATTACAATGGAGAAATTTAATGATGGTCGTAAATTTTAACATCTCACTTGTCAATGGTTCGGAAATATGCCCCTTGAAAAGTTCCTCAGGGTGATGATGAAATTATTCAGGTGAGTGAAGGGAACCTAGATAAAAAACATTGACAATAGAAACCCACTAATGTGATAGAGGAAATGAATGCTTAAGTCAACAATCATCATGTTGTACATTACTTCAACTACAAGGAATTGATGCACATTCCAAACTGATGCCCTAATATAAGGGTTTTTTAATACAACCAACATCATCCATGGTATCAAAGGAGATATTTTATGATCAAAACAACTAAGGTGGATCTGAATAATGAATAGGTGATAGGAAAACTTGTTATAAATTCATGAACATAAAACATAATTTTGGATTCTGGTTCTACGCATTCATTTATATGACAAATGTTTACTAAAACTTTTCAAAAACCACCACAAATAATGGAAGTAAAGTTATCAATGAAAGTGATAAATAGAGAAATTATTTCATCCCATGTTTATTACTCCTACATTGTCCAATTTTTTTTCATTTCCATCCAATTGAACCATCTTATAATATCGTTGGTGGAATTCAATGTAATTATCGGCATGGATTGGCATCCCCTATATATAATAAATAAAAATTAACATTACAAGGAAACAACTATCCATATTATGAATCATAACACAATTATGTACATGTTCATTGAAGATTATGAATCTAATTTGGCACCAACTTCTCAAGAATGGGCACTATTTACCTATAATTAAGAATATCTAACAAAAATTATTGAGTCTATTGAAATATCCATCATTGATGACATTCTTTATAAGTACCCGGACATAATCCTGAAAAAATATAGGTATTTCAACTAGATTTTACTTTGCTTTCTACAAAATGATCTTATTGGTTTTTATTTTTAGAATGATAGGAAATAACACATAGATATCAACCCACAATCAATATCCATTTCTTCCAAAACATAAATTTTTTAACAACATACAACAATATGATTTCTTTGAAAATCATTGTATTAATTAAAAATACTTCCTTAATTCTCTTAAACATCCTCATAAATTCTAAAAAGCATTTAAAAACATTTTTTGAGAAAAAACATCTTATTATAGAATATAAAAATAAGTAAATTAACCATTAGTTTGTGAATATTAATAAACATATGAAATCATTTTCACAAATACATACTTCTCACACATATAAAATTAGTTTGTGAGGCATGAGATTTCCATAATACATATGGAATATAAATAAAATCATAATGGTTTCATGGAGAAAGTAATAAATTAAATTTTGACCCTCATGGATACATTATGATTTGTAACCCTCACTGTAACCTTACAATGTAACCCTTACTGCTACCTTATGGTGTAACCATAATAATTACCCATGGAGCAAACATACAGCCAACATCAAACATAACATAGAAAATGCATTTTTGGTAGATATATTTCTCAAACTTCTTCATAAATAATGACATTGAAGAAGATCATAATCATAAAACATGTATAATTCTAAAAAAATATTCCTTTCAATTTTCAAAAATAGATTATAAGCAGATGGTATTCAGGGAAAATGCACATAAAAATTTCACATAATTGATGTGAGAATTAATTTAATTAAAGGAATATATTTATGCACTATAAATCCACAAATTACATAATAATAATAATAATAAATTAATTAAAAAATAATATTAGTAGAACATAATCAATGAAATAGTCGTTTAACCCAAAGAACAGAAATTGTGTTATGAATTCCCATACCTCAGGTTCGTCTTACATAAAAACAGATTAAACCACTTATATAATGGTTAAAAGTGAGTTTTAAATATTTTATAGAAACATATTAATTTTTATAAAATCTTATATGATCAGTTTATATCATCTTTCCACCCCTTAATTTATAATATATTTTTCTTTCCAATGTTTCAGGTTTGTCCATTACATGATGTCCATGGTCAGTTCGTAAAGCATTTCCTTGTAGAATGGAAGAAAAAATCGATATGTGGAACATATTTTCATTATTATGTTTCCAAAATATTAAATATTCTATTAAATCATTTTGGTTATATTATATGAGGATGAATCATTAGATAAATCATTAGTGATATTCTTTTAGATCATTTGGGTTGTCCTTTGACAATCACAAAATAGTTTCTTTATATAACAAAATATTTTGTAAATATGTTTAATATAGTATATTAAAGAGGATTTATAATTAAATTTAAGATCTGTTTCAACCGTTAAAATTATTTTATTACATGATTTTAAAGAATTAATTTATATGGAAAACACATCATCAAAGATATCGATAAATCGAGACATCACAAAGAATGTTTTTGTTTTCTGAATAAGAGTGGAAGGAGAAGAGGTATGTTGAGAACTTTTTCCGTAAAAATGATAAAATACAGAATATATAAGTTTTGGAATTTCTTATCTCATGGATAAGTGTTATAGAATAGATAATATGAAAATAATAAAAATTAAAAAGAAAATGAAACAAAATGAAAGAGGATTTTTACATGTTGGTCTCTTCTTATTGAGACTATTCTTTAGTCCTTTGCCTTTTCCATTTTGATGAGAAAATAAGGTCTTGGACGTGCTGAAGATCCTTAGTATGGTAATTTCAATGAATTTAGAAAATTATCAATGTTTTTGAGGTGTGACATGAAGAGTGGAAATGAGGGTGGTTTTTATAGTGGAGGAGATGAGAGGTTTTCCATTATTTTAATTATTAGTTTAATATTTTCTCTAAAGATTACGAATAGTATTGATTCATGTGATTCAAAATATTAGAGAGATAATTTTCTTTCAAACCAAGTGTGCTTATATCATCCATTATTCTTTGAATTGTGTATTTAACATATAATGTATTTATATGATAAATTATCGTATTTCACTATTCATAAAAAATTAAAGTATTTTAGAAAAATCCCAAAATATCACCCTAACCATTTTTCATATGTATAACATAAAAATCAAGTTGAATTTATAAAATTATAATTCTAAATATAATAATTTTAATTTTTAATTAAAATCAAAATTTATTAACAAAAAACAATTCCAAAACAATTAATTATTTTATAACATCTTGAAAAATCAATCAATGCCTTGTTAAATTATCTTATAACCATAACAAAATTAAATAATGATTTATGATTTCAATTTATGAAAATAAATTTTCATTTTAATTATTAAATTAATCATAAAAATATAATTATTTATTTGTGACTTACAAAAATACAAACACTTATATAATGATCATATTATCAATTATTTGAATCTTTTTTATTATACAATCATTGGAGAGGTTACTATACATATTGTCGATTAACGATTCATAAGGGACATATTAATATTCAAAGGGTAAAATTTCTATTCAAAAGGGTAGATAACTATTCAAAGAAAAAAAAATTCTTATGAAATTCCAAATAACTTAATTACTTAAACCGTGTATGTCCATTTTTCAAAATTAAAATTATAGAAGAAACAAAAATATGTTTAATGTATTTTTCATAAATATATCCTTAATAAAGTATCATTAAATATAAACTTATTTTTTCATTCATTTCCATTTATTTTTAAAACCATAGGGTGGTACATTCCCCCCACCTTCTGAAATTTCTATCTCTATAATTTTATTTACTTATTAGACAAGTGAGTGTACCTTTCCCTCATTGAATTTCCAGATTTCTAGGATGCTTCATCAACCATGTGGATTCTTTATGAAACATATACATAGTGGGTTAAATTAGTTTTCAATACTTTTTGTCTTCAATCAATAATGTTATTTTTTTCGTCATATGAAAGGTTCTCTTACAGTTGAACTACTTCTAGGCTCAAAACATGACATTAACTAGGAACATACTTTCTCAAAATCAAAACATGGAAAACATTATGTAATTGAGATAAACTCATAGGAAAATCTACATGATAGAAAACATGTCCAATAATCACTATAATTTATTATGTTCCAATGGACGGTGCACATAGCTTTCCTTTATAACCAAAATGTGTAACACATTACCATTGTGAGATTCTATGAAAAAATTGATCTCGTACCTTGAAAGAAATTTCTTTTGTCTTATTATCTAAATAATTTTTCTGCCTACTCTAAGCTATCATCATGTTTTTATGGATCATATCTATTTCCTAATAACTCCTTCTCCTAATTATAGTCCCATCAAGTTCCTTTCCCCAATTTCATCCCAAAAAGGTAGTGTCAAACACTACCTCCCATATAATGACATAAATAGTTCCATCTGTATACTAGAATGAAAACTGTTATTATAAGAAAACTAAACTATATAAATATTATAATAATAAATTCCTAGAAATTCAACTGAAATATCATGAATCATATCCTCAAACTTCTTACTTTTTCTCTTGTTATGTCCATCAATATGAGGATTAAACGATGTGAGAAATTTCATTGTGTGCCAAATGAATTCTGAAGTCCTTTCCAAAATCTAGATTTGAACCTATGATCATGGTTTGATACAATGGATAGAGGAACTCATGTAACCTAAAAATATCGTTGAAGAAAATTTGAAAAATCTTACCAAAAGAGACAATGTCTCAAAGAAGACATTAATGTGATATTTAGTCATCTAACCAATAATAACCAACATCACATTGTTACCTCGAGCTGTCTTTGGTAGTCCCACCATGATGTCCATCGATATGTTTTCCCATTTCCACATTATCACAGGAATAGTCTAATGTATCCCCGTTGGTAATTTTTTTCCTATTTTTTATCCTATATTAATTGAAAACATTTCATTATAAAATACTCACTATCACAGTTCATTCTATCCCACCAGTAATATTCTCAATGGTCTCTTTAAATCTTTGTACTACATGGATAAATTGTAAAAGTTAATCTTGAGCTTCACACAAAAATTCTTTATTCATATGGGAATCACAAGGCACACATAATCTTTTCCCAAACATCCTGACACAATCTTTATCAATGTTAAATTCTAGAAACGTACCAATTTTATCGAATTCCACACTTTTTTGTAAATCCGCGTGTTCTTTATGTTCTTGCATAATTATTTCATACAAATAAAAATGCACTAAAACCTGACACAATACATTGAACTTTTATGCTCCAACATCTCCAATTCCATAATTCATCAAATAATTAATCAACAGTCATGTTCAAATACTCTCATGGTTGATGATACATGTTTTTTCGCCTCATAGAATCTAGCATATTATGTTCTTTTATCGAATGATTGGCCATGAATTCATAATTTATTATCAATTAAATTCAACTTCTTTGGAGTGTTTTTAAATCATTCAAAGTGAATACATACTTCAAACTATTATGGTCGATGTATATTTCACATTGGGCTCTATATAAATGTTGCGTCTATATTTTCAATCCAACAAACCACATGTAATAATACAAATCATTTGTGGGATAATTTTACTCATGAGTTTTGTGTTCCATTTAATCATAAGTAATTAACTAATCATTCTTCCTTAGAACACAATAAAGTGCCTTCAATGATTCATCATTGTAGATAAATGACTCTCCATTTCAAGAAGGTAGGGAAAAAACTACAACATTCACCAGTCTATTATTCATTTCTAAGAGAAAACATCAAAATTTTCCATGAATTTTTTAAACCTTTTTATGTTAACATAGTTAGTGGGATAGATGATCATGAAAAGACATTAACAAACCATCAGTAATAAACTTGTAATACAATAAATCTATGAATATATAATTTTTTTTCATTTCCCATTCATCGACCTCTTTTATTTGAGTAGTGTCCAATTTTATTCCATCCTTATTTACAATGTTCCCATGAAAAGAAATCTATTGTTCCAAAAAATCAGATTTTCTAAATTTTCCGTATAACATATTTTCATTTATATTTTTCATTTCCATACATAAATGTTTTTCATGATCTTCATTAATTATCGAAAAGATCAAAATATCCTCAATAAAAACAACTGAATAACATATCAAAATATTTACCGAATATTCTATTCACAAGATCCATGAATACATTAGGGGAATTTTTCAAACCAATGGTCAAAACACCAAATTAAAATTTCCCATATCTAGTATGAAATTTTATTTTAGGCATTTCACCCTCCTTCACATTCATATGATGGTTTCTGGATCCCATGTTAATCATTGAAACATAATGAGCTCGTTGGAGCTAATCAATCTAGTCATCGATATGAGAAAAGGGTCACATATTCTTAGAAATAATGTTATTTTAATATATATATATTAAATACACATTATCATGGTATAGTTTTACTTTTTAAAAAACTATATAGTATCACCCCATGGTGAAGTGTTAGGATGAATGAATACTTTATCAAGAAACAAGACCACCTGATTTTTGAATTCAATAATTTCTATTTATTTTATATGATAAGAGGGTTTTGAACTTGGATTTTCTCTAGGATCTGAGTCAATTTTGAATTAAACTTCCCGATTAGGTATTACAATAGGTAACTCATAATGAGAAAATCAAGGTATTCATTTACCACTAGGACATCATTAATTTGAATTGTCCCCTTGATTTCAAAAATATGGGAAGGATAAATTTCATTTCGATAATTTAATGATTTCTCAGCTTTTTAATATGTTGTCAATTACGTGGGTTCATTATTCTAAATTAACTAAACATATTTCATAAAATAAACTTATTTATCCTTACAACTAATATTTTCATGATAAGCAGAAATCCAATCCATTACCAGAATGACATCAAACTCTACTTTGGGAAAAACATGGTTTATAAGTAATTTATTTCCATCGATAAAAATATGAAGATTATTTGAATTATATTCTACTATAATGATTCCCCATGTGTTTTAAAAATATGTTTTGGAATTATTTATTGATTTGAAATTACCAATTTAATAGATAATTTATCATAAATAACGGAATGTGTATACCCTATATCAAATAAGACATTAGTAAAATACCCGAGAAAAACAAAGTACATGTTAACAATTCATTGGATGGCCTAATATATGCTGATGTAGATGAAAAATATCACACTAAACCTTTCTTCCTATTTTCTAGATTCTTCTCACCATTCATATCTTTCAGTGGGATGCTAATTTCATAATGACCCATCTCACCACATTTAAAATACATAACAGTTTTCTTATCAGGATTAATATTTAGATCATTTTCATTAGAATCTCAAGATTTATTTCTGAACAAAGCACATCAAACAAACTTCCCAATTCTAGTAAGGCATTCCCCAATGTTTTTTTTATCAATAATTCCTCAAAATGGAAACTGAACCTTCATACCATCAGATTTCATTGATTGATTCCTACCCATCGCTTTCCATATGGACCTCTTCCAATTTCTTTTCATAGTAAACATGGTCATCAGTGTCACGAACGAGGTCGGGTTGCCATCCGACCCAACGCCCGACCCGGTCTGCAGAAAGGCCTGATGGGCGTTCCCAATACCCATGGGCTGGAACAAGTGCCTGAGTACTGAGAGTAACATACGGGAACAGTTTTCCCAAAATAAAAGGCAGAAAAACAACTAGAAAGATAAATAAACTAAAACTGGATGTAGACAACCAAACACGCCTTTAAAATATAAACAGGTTTAAAGTCTACAACTTGAACCAATAGCTAAAAAGAAAAGATGATAGCGGAAACTAAAACTCTGACTCAAACCTCCCGGCAAAAGAGAGTTCACACCAATACCATTCCGCATGAGAAGACCAACTGCAACCCGAACCACCATCACTGAGCACAATGTCACAACCTGTAATACACAAGAAACAATTTCTATATACACCCAAAGGTTTATGTAGGGTGTGAGCCAAAATCCTTGTAGTAAGTCACCCAATAAAAAGGTTCCACACATAATTATTAAATGAAAAATACATTTGCAGTTTTAATTAAAGCATGGAATTAAATGCTTGAAAAGTTTTAAAGATAACAGGTTTTAGGAAAACAGTTTCAGATGGAACAACTAAAATTAAAACACACACCCCTACTTTTTAAAATAACCTACGTTCCACACCGTGGAGCATAAAGTAACCAATGAGCACTAACAAGGGTGTGGCCACATGGTTGTTAGCTATCTTGGCTAGCTAGATCGTCATTTCTTAGTGAAACGTGTCTTAGAAGGCCACGACCCTCCGAAAATGTGGCTTATAAAGACAAGACCCTAAGAAAACATGGCATAGAAGTCCACGAACCTCAGAGAAGCATATGTTTGGTTAGTGTTGCAATCCTCAGTCTTTCCAATTGAACCGGGTCGAGTCACCTCTGGAACACTAACTCGCTAGTCTAGTCCACCCTCCTACCTACCGGGCATCCCGTTTTGTGCTCAATCAAGTTTCATGTTCAAGTCACCTATCACAAAAATGCATAAAATCCAACCATAGTGTTTACACATGAAAAAACACAATTTGCACACCCAAAGACTCTTTCAAAACCATACGCACACCAAAATATTTTTAAAACATAATCTGCACTACCTGCCCATTAAATTACAGTTGGTGAATTATTTAACAAAAACACTTTGATAATTAAGCAAACCCCAAATAGATCATAGTAAATAGTTTTCAAACATGTCGCCAAACTCTTAAAGGGGAAGAGGTCATTCAAAAACCTCTTTCCAAAATAAATCTTATTCATTCACACGCCAAAATATAAATCACGTCATCCGCACTCCGTAACTCACACACTACACAATTCACAAAACAATAATAAAAAGACCAAAAGTAAAAGCTTAAAAAACAATTTAAAATAAACCGTTGGGAGTTAACCATTAAACTCACACAAACCATCTTTTAAGACCAACCACACACGACACCAATATATATATATATATATATATATATATATATATCGTTCACAGCACTTGTACAAATTAATAAGTCAACCACATAATTTAAAAATCACCAATAGAGTTCCCAGAAGAACACACACGCATTACATAAACAATTCACTAAACAGTTTCAATGCAAATAAAACATAAAAAAACAATTTCACACTACATAGATTAATTAAATAACATGTTGAATTAATCAAGCTTGAAAACTAATTAGAAAAATAATAATTAATCATTGAACCACCTACCTCCACATCGAACCCTGAAAATTGATGTGAAATCCTCAAATTCTTATGTGAATCCTCAATCACACACTGTTTTCACCGCAAGGAACCTAGAGTGAACTCAAGCACAAGAATTTAAACCCAATAACGTCAAATTAAAACCCCAAAACAAACAATTAAACCCCACAAAAGACTCAAAACTCACTGTAAAACCAAAAACTCAAAAATAGATAAAAAATAAATTAGAGGAGAGACCTAATCGGAGGGGGAAGATGCTGCGGGGCTATGTGAGCTTGGCCGGAAGGTCCGATCACCTAAAAAAAAGGGTCAGACAGTGAGGGGAAAGGCAGGAGGCATGGGGTGTGGCACCGCAGTTTGCTGGACAAGGCAAGGGGGATTCGAGGTTGAGGGAGAGGGTAAGTCAAGGGGGGCGGCGGCTAGGGTTCGTCGGAGTTGTGTGCAGCACTGGAGGGGATCCCCTTAGGAACAAGAATGCGCTGGAAGGGTAGGCCACCGCACAGTAGCATTCCAGGAGGAGAGGGATCAGGGTGATGCAGTACTGGTCTGGTGTGGGAGGGGGTTTGGCGCGACATCGTGAAGGGGAGCAGGGGTGCGGTCCGGTGAGGTGGTGATGTCGGAGCAGGCTGGACTCAGGAGGAGGCCGAGGGAGATGAGGTGTGGTGATGGGATGTTCAAAGGGGGAGGCGGTGGCACGATGAGGAGAAGAAGGAGATGAGAGGGGATGTCGTGACAGGGAGAAGAGGAAACGAGGGGGAGACGGCCCGAGTGGGAGAGAAGAAAAAAGAAGGGGGGCAGTGCCAAACCCTAACTAGGGGAAAAACAAAAGAAAAAAACAACATAAGAAGAAGATAAAGCTATAATGTGACCAAAAATAAAACTAAAAATTAATAATAATTATAATTATAAAACTAATAACAATATTAATTAATATAATAGTAATAATAATAATGTTAATAACTTAACTAATAATACTAATAATAATTATAATATTTGGAATGATAATAATATTAATAATAGTGATAATGATTCATTAATATTTAAAAAAATCTTTTAAAATATTTATTAAAGAAAATATTAAATATAAACCAATTCATTAATTATAATAATAATCATCATAATACCCATAATAAAAATATTTCTATTACCATCACAACAATTAATTAAGTTTTTATCTAACTCTTATTATTTTGTTCTATTTTCATTTTACGACTCATTTAATTTTATATCTTCATTGTTAATTCATTTCATTTGATTAACTGAATAGCGTCAGGTCAGCCGGTGTACCAGGACATGCCACGCGGTTTCAAAATCATGCCTCACCCGAGGTCGCATGGGGTCTCCATTTTTATTTTATTCTCATTTTATTATTCGTCACATAATTCTCATCTGCCCTGAACATCGAGAAGTTCGTGCGGTGTGCTGGGCAAGGTCTCTTGATGACCCAGGCGAGGCTGCGTGGCTTTGACCGCGGTGTGCTAGACGCAAACAAAGGTAAATCATCCGTTTTTAAATAAGAACTCAAACAAATTTTAATTCGGGCATCGACCCATGCCACCTGATTCCCAATAAAAACAATAGAATAAATTATATAAAAAGGACGAGTCTGACAATTCTCCCTACCATAAAGCATTACGTCCCCGGAAATCCACAACTAGAACCAAACCTCAAAGCCCAAAACCACCCTCCCTTAAGGTTCAAAGGGGATCCCCACAAACACCAAGCAAAGAGAGACAAAAGTATCATTCATAGAGAAGGTGACTCAAAAACAACTTCGATAAACTCATATAAAGACTTTCTGATATGTGTTTCCCTCCCCAAAGAGAAAGAACACCGCCATTTGACTGATCCAGGAAAGTGACTCTCGCACCCACAGAAACCAACTTCACAAGTCAAAACATCCCAAGAACCATTGAATGAAAACCACGTCGTTTGTCTGAAACAAACAAACGAGAGCAACCACGACCCAGAACCACCCTTATCACCAATCGCGACTCATCTTTTGAAACAGAACCAAAAGTTTAAAGTGGGGATGCTCAAGGGGCTCCCTACTATTAAGAACCTACTAACTCCCAAGACGAGACTGGAAAACTGACACGGGGAGGATCGAGCGGACTCCCCACCATTAAAGAAAATTCCAACACCAATTCATTCAGGAGACATTCATGTGAGACCCAATGTGGGTCTTCCCACCATTAGAACTAACGGAAGGTATAAAACTTTGAAAATTTCTCAATGGTGACCAAACACCCCACCACAAGGGGTGGGGAGGGAGGGACCTGACTACCAGGGCATCAAAAAAATGACCCAAGACAAACCATCAATTCACATACCTGGATGAGCGTTATTCAAATTTGAGATATATTTACCCAACAGAATCCCATAAGGACCACTAAAGAGATTACATCCAGTGGCATGAAACCCCCAAGACTTTAAGGTAATGAGATGAACATGCCTCCACATGGCCATGAAAACCTTAAGCAACCAGACAGTTCGTTCGGAGAAGAACAACCATAGAATCAATTTAAACTCCCTTTACTTTCAACAAATATGAATGAAATAAATTCGGGGTCCCATAAACTCTCGAGGTTACTGACCACGCGCTAGATTCACTCCAAGGCCTGTGGCTGGAGCCCTGATGTTCGAAGCATCTCCTGCCTCGCAGTCAGGTATTGAAGACACCTGAGCAGAGCTTCACCTTTTGGTGTCACATGCACTCATACTGCACCCGAGGAAACACCATCAGACACAACACACTATGACATCCAGTTACGCACACACTGAACATTCACCTGAATGTGATCTTAGATGGTACACGCGCATCACCCCTTGATACACTAAATGAGAACATGACATAAAAAATCGTCACCGAGAATGATCATTGTTGTCGAGAGAAACATTACTCTATGAAAGACTTTAAACCGCATCTTAGACAACACGCGCTTCCGGCAAACGACCATAACAGCCTCATATGACTGGGTCTTCCAAACTAGTACCCTAACACAAAACATTTCTTAAACGAAACAAACCAAAGACCAGTGGTCATTTAGAACAATAGACCGCACCAAAAAATTCGGGTTGCTTCCATATTTTCCCCCAATGGAGTCTCCTTTACCACTTCCAAACAACCTTTGACTATCAAAGAGACCTCATGCTGAAAGATGTCACCCATCCTTGACCATTGTGGGTGATAAAAGCACTACAATCCTTTCAAGACATTGGTCAGCACCGATAACTCTGAACTGCCTTTAGCCTTCCCTGCTGGAATACCTTTCACTATTTCATGGGGGATCCTTCAGACGCAACAACGTCAAACATCATACTCGACGACTCAGACGAATCAAGGAGACCGAAACTCCATTAAGCTCCCCTTTCATATGTCATCCCTCTACAATAGGATCCACTTAACCAAAAGTAGAAGGAAAAGACTTGGAAATATCAACCAAAAGGGAGATTCCTTACTTTAATCAACTAGAGGGTTGGCCAATAGTGAACAATCTATGGCTGCACGTCATTTACACATCAACTCTTTATTTGGGTGTTCACGAGCCAAGAAGGAGAACCGTGGACCCAAAAAAACTGGTCCAATGGTCAAAACATACTACAATAGAACACTAGGGGGAACCACTGCAATGGATTCCCGAAGCACTTTTCAAAATAATTCACTAACCACACGCTTTCACACCAACATAAAAATATGAATTCAAACTCAGGACACAAATCATTCAAAAATAATTCTCTTCTTAAAATTCCTCACACCCAAAATTTCAAAAACACCAGGACACAACACGCATTCACAAGTTACTAAAACTCTAAATTTTCATTTAACAAAACATTTTGAATATAAGCAATGCTAGTGGGGTTTCATAAAAACCAATGGTGTCCCATGGGCCCCACACATCCATGTTCTCATACCACATTGTCACCAAACTCATAGCCACCCAGGAATTCATTCGCTCATGCCATTAACCATTTCTTTTTTCTATATACATTCATGCATGTGGCTTCACATGAGAACAACAATAATCAAAACCAAACCATTCCCCTTTTTTTCAATACCGAACATTCAACCAACACTTTTCAAATATTACACATCATGTCATTTTTTAAAGTGCCTCAATTGAAAACACTTTCTAAGACCAAAAAATATTTACATATAAACCAAATTTCCACAATTCCAAAACAAAGAGACGAGGGACAATGAAAGAAGAAACTAGTGTCAATGGGTGACTAGGACATATGGTTTGAGGCTATACACGAAACACGCCACTACCATATAGGGTATTCTAGGATAGCGTCCTCAGCTCCACATGGCTTTCCAGACCCTGCGAGCTCACTGGGGCCACTGACCTACTCCTTTTTCATTTCCCAGAAACAAAATTAACCACACAGACCGAAGATGTAGACAAACATCAAAATACATTGGTAACTCGAGTCCTGCCACGAGGTGGGCTGGCCAGGCACCTTGCTCGTAGCCATGATGTTGACTCCCCACAACCTTTACTCCAGTCTACCGTGAATCTATCACAAAAGGAAACAACACAAGAGAGAAAACCTTTCCCTCTAATACCATTTTGTCATGAACAAGGCTGGGCCACCATCCAACCCGAAACCCGACCCGGTCTGCAGCAAGGCCTGAAGGGCGTTCCTGATCCCCAGAAGTAGGAAAAAGTTCCCGGGTATTGAGAGTAACATGTGGGAATGGTTTTCCCAAAATAAAAGACAGAAAAACAACTAGCAAGATAAATAAACTAAACCTAGATGTAGACAACCAAATACACCTTTAAACGATGTACATGTATAAAGTCTACAACATGAACCAATATCTAAAAATAAAAGATGACAATGGAAACTAAAACTCTAAATGAAACCTCCCAGAAAAAGAGAGGTCACATCAACACCATTCCGCATGAGAAGATCAACTGCAACCTGATCCACCATCACTGGGCATGATGTCAAAACTTGGAATACACTAGAAACAATGTCTACATACACCCAAAGGTGTATTTAGGGTGTGAGCCAAAACTCTAGTAGGATGTCACCCAATAAAAAGGTTCCATGAATAATTATTAAATGAAAAATAATTTTGTAGTTTTAATTAAAGCAAGGATGTAGATTCTTGAACAGTTTTAAAGAAAATGGGTTTTATGAAAACTATTTCAGATGGAACAACATAAATTAAACCACATACCCTTACTTTTTAAAATAACCAAAGTGTCACACCGAGGAGCATAAAGTAACCAATGAGCACTAACAAGGGAGAGGCCGCATGGATGTTAGCTAGATTGGGTCCCTAGATCTTCGTGTCCCGGTGAAACGTGGCTTAGAAGGCCATGACCCAAAGAAAACGTGGCTTAGAAGGCCATAACCCTCAGAGAAGCATATGTTTAGTTAGTGTTGCAATTGTCAGTCCTGCCAGTGGAACCGGGTCGAGTAACCTCTGGAACACTAACTCACTAGTCTCGTCCACCCTCATAGCTACCCGGGCATCCCATTTTATGCTCAATCAAGTCTCGAGTTTAGGTCACCTGTCACAAAAATACATAAAATCCAACCAAGGTTTTTACACACGTAAAAACAGAATTTGCACACCCAAACCCGCTCTCCAAACCATGCGCCCACCAAAATCTTTTGAAAACATATTCTACACTACCTACACATTAAATTACACTACGTTCATATTTTAACAAAAACACTTTGATAATTAATCAAACCCCAAATAGAACATAGTAAACAGTTTTCAAACATGTCGCCAAACTCTTAAAGGGTAAGAGGTCATTCAAAAACCCCTTTTCAAAATAAATCGTATTCTGCCACACACCAAAATATAAATCACGTCATCCGCACTCCCTAACTCACACACTACACAATTCACAAAACAATAATAAAAAGTCCAAAAGTAAACCCTTATAAAACAATTTAAAATAAAACGGTTAGTATTAACCATTAAACTCCCACAAACCATCTTTTAAGACCAAACGCACATGACGCCAATATATATATATATATATATATATATCGTTCACACAACTTGTACAAATTAAAAAGTCAACAACACAATTTAAAAATCACTAATAGAGTTCCCAGTAGAAAACGCACGCATTACATAAACAATTCACTAAAATAGTTTCAATGCTAATAAAACTTCATAAAGATACAATTTCACACTACATAGATTTATTAAATAACATGCTGAATTAATATAACTTGAATATTAATTAGTAAAATAAAAATTAATCATGGAACCACCTACCTTGATGTCGAACCCCGAAAATTGATGTGAAATCCTCAAATTCTAGCGCGAAACCTCAATCGCGCACCATTTTCATCGCAAGGAACCTAGAGAGAACTCAAAAACATGAATTCAAACACAAAAACTTCAAATTAAAACCCCAAAACAAAAAATTAAACCTCACAACTTGGCTCAAAACTCTCTGTAAAACCAAAAACTCAATAATAGAGAAAAAATAAAATAGAGGAGAGACCTAACCGGAGGGGGAAGATACTGCTTGCCTATGTGAGCTCGGCTAGAAGGTCCGATTGTTTGAAAAAAGGGTTGCACTGTGAGGGTAAAGGCAGGACGCATGGGTGTGGCACTGCGGTGTGCTGGACAAGGCAAGGGGGATCGGTGGCTGAGGGAGAGGGGAAGTCAAGGTGGCCAGAGGCTGGGGTTTGTCGGAGTTGTGTGCAGTGCCGGAGGGGTGCCGCTTCGGAACAGTAGTGCACAAGAAGGGGAGGCCACCACACAGTAGCGCACTAGGAATATAGGGAGAAGGGACGACGCGGTGGTGGTCTGGCATGAAGTGGGGGGGGGGTGATGGCGCGATGACGCGGCGATGATCAGGGGTGCATTCCGATGAGGTGGTGATGCCAGAGTAGGATGGACTCGGGAGGAGGCTGAGGGAGATGAGGTGTGACGTTGGGATGTTCAAAGGGGGAGGCGGTGGCGCGATGAGGATAAGAAGGATATGGGAGGGGGTGTTGCAATGGGTAGAAGAGGAAAACATGGGGAGACGGACCGAGTAGGAGAGAAGAAAAAAGAAGGGGGGGGGGGGGCTGCCAAACCCTAACAAGGTGAAAAAAGAAAAAAATGACAAAGCTATAAATTGAACTAAAATAAAACTAATAATAAAACTAATAATAATAATAATTAATATAATAGTAATTATAATAATGTTAATACCGTAATTAATAATACTAATAAGGATTATAATAGTTGGAATAATAATAATATTAATAATAGTGATAATAATTCATTAATATTTAAAAAAATACTTTTAAATCATTATTAATGCCAATCTAAAATATAAACCAATTCATTAATTATAATAATAGTCATTGTAATAACCATAATAATAATATTACTATTATCAGTAAAACAATAAATAAATTTTTTATCTAACTCTTATTATTTTTTTCTATTTTTATTTTACAACTCATTTAATTTTATCTCTTCATTGTTAATTCATTTCATTTAATTAACTAAATAGCGTCAGGTCACCCGATCTAGCAGGCCAGGTCCACGGTTTCAAAATCGTTCCTCACCCAAGGTCGCGCAGGGACTCCATTTTCATTGTATTATCATATTATTATTCATCGCTAATTCTCATCTGCCATGAACATCGGGAAGGTCATGCGGAGAGCTGGGAAAGGTCACACGACGACCCAGGAGAGGCCGCGCGGGTTCGACCGCATTGCGCTAGACGCAACCAAGAGAAAAACATCCATTTTTAAATAAGAACTCAAACAAATTTTAATTCGGGCCTCGACCTAGCCACGTTGTTCCCAATAAAAAAGATAAAATAAATATTATAAAAAGGATGAGTCTAACAATCAGAGAACTCCATTAATACCCTATCTTATCATTGAACATGTTTTTTGTAACTTGTGAACTCATGGTAATCCAATTCCCTTCGATATGTTGGATTCAATCCTGAGTAAAAATGGTTGACTTTTCAATCCAGATCAATAATATGATTTTTAGAATACCACTCAAACTGGGACGATTTTTCATCATAAAATCCACTGAATATTCCTACTTTCAATCATTTCATGTAATTTCTTCTCTATCACGTGTCAAAAAACATTATGGGAAACAAATTGAAGGAAAATAATTTAAGATTCTTCCAACTCTAACGCTTTAATCCCCTATATATCCAAAATATTCATGACCATTAACCACCACTGATGATCATCACCTCAAAAATTATAAATGGAATGACTAAAAATCTCATTATCTAAATATCAATAACATATAATATGTTTTCATGTGATTTAATCTATCCTTCAGCCGTTATTGGGTCATAAGGTCGATCGAAAGAAGGGGGTGTTATCTTAATAAATGTACCACTATAATCATGTATCTTTAAGGTAGCTCTAGTTGTTACATTCATAGATTCCTCTTTTATTTGTAACTACATATGATGATCCATTACATTTAAAAACATCTCAGTTCCAATTCACACTATTCTTGGTTTCAAATTTTTATGAATATCAGCATGTTGGATCCTTCCAACATCACATTCCCTATTTATTTTGTGGAATCAAATTCTTAACAGACAAATCATAGATGAAGATACATGGTAATCCTAAAATTATATACCAATTCACAATAAAAATATGGTAAAATCATTTATGGTAATCTATGGACATCATCATAACCCCTAATGTAATCTAAATCGTGCTCTGGTACTAACAATAAGGACCCGAACATAAACATTTCATAATCTAGTTTCTCAACTAGATATATCTTCTTTACATACCCACATATCATTTTAGTTTAGATATTTCTAAATATAGGAAATAACTCATACGTTTCATCGCACAAGCATACATTGTGGGTACTACTAAAACATTATTAATTTCTTCAAAAACATAATTTTTTTAACATAAAATAACATCAGGATTTTGTTGAAAAATTATCATAACATTTAACATTAATTCCCTATTTCTCTTTAACATTTTTATAACCATTGAAATACATATAAAAAATTAGGATGAGCATAAAATCTTAGTAAGGGATATAAAAATATTGAAAGAAACCATTAGTCCATGAATACTTATAAATATATGAAATCATTTTCACAAATACATACTTCTCCCCCGTATAAAGTTACTTTATGATAATTTGATTTACATTAAACATAGAGAACATAAATAAAAGAAGAAATTAATCATGGGGAGTTACTTACTAATATTTTTACCCTCATGGATACCTTATGACTTGTAACCCTCACAACTACATTACAATGTGACACTCATTGCTACCTTATAGTATGACTATCTGAGTTACACATAGAGTAATTGTACATCCAAAATCATTCATAATCAAACCCAGTGATTTGTCGGTAGAAATAGGTACCAACCATCATCATATATAATTCCCATGAACTAGAAAAAAATCATGAAATATGGAAAATTTCTTAAATTTTTTTTTTCAATTTTGAAAATTATAAATTTAAAAGAAGATATTTAACGAGAAGTCACATAAAAATATCATATAGTTGACATGAAAATTAATAGAAGTAAATTTATATCTGTATATAATATAAATAAACATTAGAAAATGTAATAGAAACAAAATTCATTTCAATAATACACTTACTACAAAATAGTAAATTAAATAAAAGGTTAACTGAAAGAAAGGAAATTTGTTTAAGAATTCCCTTACATCGATTTTGTCTTAATTCAAAAAAAAATCAATTCTCAATTTAAATGGTTAAAATATTGTTATAAATATAATAATAAATCAAATAAAATTTTATAACATCTTTTATGATCTTTATATAACATTATTCTACCCATTAATTTATATTATTTTTTTCTTTCCAATGTTTCGGGTGCGTCCTATACAAGCATTCCATCGTATGTTTGTAATGGATTTCCTTATCGAATGGAAGAGAAACAAAAAAATTGGAAATTAATGTTATTAATATTTTTCATGAATATTAAATGATTCCATAAATCATTTTTTTCATATGGTATGGCGATGAATCAGTAGATACATCACTAGTGATTTTCATTTAGATCCTTTTTGTGGTTCTTCAATAATCACTACATAGTTTTGTTATGTAACACAATATTATATATATATGTTAACATTATATCATGAAATAGGTTATATCCTACACTTTACCATCTTTTTCAATAACATAAATGGTTTTATGACCTTATACAAAATAATACTCGAAATTGAAAACACATCACCCATGATGTTTGTGAATCGACATATCATATATAATGTTTTTATTTTTGGAATATTAGGGGGGATGAGAGAGTTATGTTGATGAATTGTTTAAAAAAAGTATAAAATTAATCGTATATTATATACATGTTCTTTCAATCCTCTTGGATCAGATGAGGGAAGAGATTCGAAAAAAGTAATAAAAATTGAATAGAAAATGAATCAATATGAAATAGGATTTTACCTCTTGTTATATTCTCTTTATGACCCTCATTAAGGCCTTTGAATTTTTCCTTTTGATGAAACCATTAGTTCTTGGACGTTGGTAACATCTTTGGTAAGGGGATTTAATATTATTTTGGAATATCTCAATGCTTTATAGGTGTTGGAGGAAGAGGGGGTAAGGTGGTTTTTATAGTTGAAGGTAGGGGATTCTATTATTTTAGTCATTGGTTTAATATTTTTTATCAAGACTATTAATAGTTTTGATTCATGGGACCCAAAATTTTATATATATAATGAAATTTATAACCAATTATTTTACATTATCCATGATTCTAGGAATATTGTGTTTAACATATATTGAATTTATTCGGTAAATTAAGATATTTAAATATTAAAAAATTTCATGTATTTCAAAAAAATCCCCAAAAAACACTATTACCATTTTTTGATGTGTATAATTAAAAAATGAACACCATTGTATCGAAATAAATTTGTAAACAAGATAAATTTAAACTACTAATTAAAATCATAAATTATTTACAAATAAGTATTCAGAAACTATAACTGATTTTTCAACACCATGAATATAATCAAGTTCTCATAAAATTATATTATAACCAAAAAAATTAAATTAATTTCTTATGATTTAATTTTATGGAAATAAATTCTCATTTAAATTATTAAATTAATCATAAAATTGTAATTAAATATTTATAACATAAAAAAATACCAACACTTATATAATGATTATATTATAACTTATAAGATACCTTTTTATTATACATTCATTGATTATGTTAATCTTAATTTGGAAAATTTACTATTCATTAGGGTTATGTTACTATTAACAATGATAACAATACTCTTCATAAGGATAGGTAACTACTCGCCAAAAATTATATTTTCCCAATAAGACTCAAATAACTTACTGATCGAAAACATGTATGCTCATTTTTCAAAATTCAAATCATATTAGAAACAAGATTATGTTTAATGGATAGTTTAATCTATATCTTTAAAAAGTTTCATTATGTAGACACTCAATTTTTCATTCATTTCAATTTATTTTTAAAAACATGGGGAGTTACAAGATTTTTGATATGGAATACACTAATTTGTTTACCAATGTTTGGTCTCATCTTCCTCCTAGTTATGATGGTGAATTTTCAATTAGTCTTATTCCGAAAAAGCTTCCATTACCTAATAATCTATAAATAATGGAGTTTTTATACCGTGATGTGATAATAAAACATCTATAGTAGAATATTTATAATGGGATCATATGCATGACTGCCTCACCATTGTATGCACTAGTCCTCTATGTCAGGAAGAATTATGGGTTAATGTGCTTTCACATTGATTATCACGAACTCACTGGAATCATGGTAAAGGACAAGTATAATTCTCAATTAACTATAATCTTTGTAAATAAAATAATAGTGGCAGATGTTATATGACGAAATTTTCTGAATATTTATTCATTGATGAGAATTGGGAAGGATCTAATACTCTTGGATTCGAAAATGATGATCATTGAAATCATAAATGAAGGAACATAATCAATCCATTAATAAATTATTGATCAAATGTCCCTTATAGAGTCTTTATAGGATTCTCAAATAGATTATGTGGAAATTTAGAAGAAAGTGGAAACACTACGGAAATGAAAATCCATAGTGTTCAATGTTATGAAAAAAGAGTTGTGGGACTTGGGCCATGACCATGTGTTCCATAACATCATGATTTAAATAAGGAGTTGTTGGAAGATTCCCATAGTTCAACATTATCTATTCACATAGGAAGAACAATGAAGAACTTAGATATAAAAAAGAATTATTGGATAGACAAAATGAAGGAGTTAGTTGAATATATCTTAATATGCCAGGTATGTCGGAAATTGAACGATGAATGGTAGATGTCTAAGGAGATTATTCAAATATTACCCATACCAAAATGGAATTGTAAAAACATAAAAATTGTTTTTTTCACCAAAATTATGAATACATACCAGGGAAATAATTCAATATGGGTTGTTTTGGATCATCATAAAAATTTAGCTGACTTATTTTGATGTTTTAGAGTTCTTATAACTTGTCAAATATTAACGGATATACATCATGGAATTTGTATGGATTTATAGAGTACCACTATAGATTTTGTCTGATTGATATCCATGATTCACCACCATGTTGTATAAAAGTCATAAATTTGATGTAGACACTATGTTGAACTCTAACACTTCTTATCAAACTAAAAACAAATTACCAATCATAGTAGACTTTCTAGACACTTTAGAAAAGGTTGAATGTGATCTCAATTGTGTCAAATGATTATGGGAGTAACATGTTCTTCTGTTCAATATCATTTAAAACAACATGTTTTACTCAAGCATCCAAATGGTACCCAATAACCCTTTTTATGGTAAGTGTTGTAGAATACCTAAATTCCGAGATGAATTTGGGGATAAAAAACTGCTAGGTATTTAACTGGTTGGGTAAATAGTAGAAAAGGTTAAGATGATTCAACAAAACATCGAGGCTACTCATACTAGACATCAAATCTGTGATGATAATTGTTAATTAGACCAAGATTTTTATGTTGGATACATGGTATTCCACCACATATCATTAGGTCATAAAGTTATGATATTTATGAAAAAAAGGGAAATCTTAGACCAATATACGTTAGCAGCATTGAAATCCTGATCTCATTAGAATAGTGGCCTATCTACTAACATTCCCACATTACAGTTATGAATTAAATTATATATTGAATTTATGACTATTGAGAAATGACATACCAAAATAGTCAAATATACTCAATCTAGGGGTGGTACTGTTTGAGAATGATCTCTCATATGAAGAGTATCCAATGAAATTTTTAGATCATTGTGAAACATTTATCGGAAAAACAACATTTTAGCTGGTCAAATACTATAGATATACCACATTTTTGAAGAAGCAATATGGGAACTATAGGAAGTAATGAAAAGGGTTTACCCTAATCTGTTTTAGTGTAACAAATACTAAATTTTAGGTGGAAATTTATTTATGAAAGAATATTGTAATGAAATGAACTATTATATATAAAATATCTTTTATGACATAATGAAATATCTTATTATATTATATTTTAATAGAAGATAGATTCACTTAATTTATTTTATTTTATTTTATCTCATTTAAAATAACATGAACCCTTTTTTCCATTGATTATAATATCATTGAATGGTGATCACCTGATTAGTATAAAATATAGGGTTATAAAAAATTCAATTGATGATAATAAAGGATGTGATGACCACAACCAATAGGATTATACCCTATGAAACAAATCAATTAGAGCTTCCTGAAGAGATATTCTAATGAAGACTTTCCCTTGATGAACACATGTTGCAATCCAACATCTTTTGTATGAGTCAAATCGTTTATGAGAAAAGTCCAAGCTCATCAAGATCAGAACCCAACCCATGTACCGAGAACAATCCCATGAAATTCTTATAGTCATAGACCATACTATAAAGGAAATACTGGTGTATTTAATGGACATGTATGAATTACCCAACAATAAGATTATGTGATGAAAATTTATAGATCAATGAATATATTTTCATCTTACTATTGTTACTCCAAAAATGATTTTCTTTGATACAATAAAATGTAAATAGTTTTTTTGGGTATTATTAACATTAAATTATGGAACATATTATGATGACTAAATGGATATATTAAATAAATAAAATTTCAAAAAAATATTAATATGAAAAAACCTTTAATTAATATAAAATATCATATTATTTTTATAATGTCAAATATATTTTTTCTAAGTGTTTGAAAACTATTTTTATAAAAAAAACAACATTTCATAATAAATTTTGATTTTATTTTATTAAAATAATTCACATAATTTTGAAAATAATTAGATAAATTGAATATTTTTTTAATTATAGTATCCAAAATTTCCAACTGGGAATGTTTCATAATTTTATGGGATATAAAATTTTTCAATAAAAATTAAATACCATATTATAGTACTTTCTATTTTATAAAATCATGTTGACTCAAAATTAATTTAATAAATAATATAAATTGTATCCATGATATTTTTTCCCCAATTTATTATAATAATATTTTATTTTTATTTATTTAATGTTATAAATATTTTACAAATCACACAAAAACATTAATATATTTCGGGGTTTTAAAATCATTTATTTTACAATATAACCCACCTCCACATAATGAACGATATTTTTTATTTATGTTCGGCCCATGGACTCTTAAAATAATGAAATCCAATACCATTCGTTAGAAAACATGGGAGAAACCATGGGATAGTCTCTGGTTTTTTCATTAATATAGAGTCTAAAACCTATATTTTCGAAATAAAAAAATCCTAATAATTCCCAATATAAACCCACCAAATATCCCATTTCTCTTCACTAAAAATCCTTTGATCATATCGATATTCTCCCATACACTTAAACGAGTCCTCCCAAAGTGCATGTATTCTCTCAATAAGCTCATCCCAAACATTTGGATTCAGAAACTCAAATAAAGGATCCCCACCTTATCTTATTTATTCAGGTTTCATTATTTTCTTATGCCTTCCATTTTCAATTCCTAATGTTGTGACATGTATTTTCTTGTCTATATTACTATCAATTTTCTGTAAAAAAAATATTCGATACCCTTTTCGGTATAATAATCTAATTTTTTTTAAATGTTATGTGATAATGGTATGCAGTTGAAATTTCACCACGGTTTTTCAACGGCAAAATAATTGTGTTCTGAATACCAAACACAATTCATAAAAAGGGTGTTTGACTTTAAAAAATTATAATTATTTTAAATGGAATTTACATGTATGTATTCGACAGTTCTTAATCTTGGAATACAATATCATGATGAATTACTCTATGTTGTATGCTCTATATGGCACACTTAACCATGAGAATTAAATGAATGTGACAGGTGCACCCATAATTATATAGTAATCCAATGCATTGGGTGATGTTAAGTATCATGAAATGTAATTTATGGATACAAAGGGAACATAATATCTTTATGGAATTTTTTCTATCATGCTATCTTCTTATTTCTACTTTACATATGATTGTGATTCATTGTTTTATGTGGTTGACACATTACCCATGTTATGGTTAACATGCAATATCATGCCTTATTATTCATAATAATTTTATTCCCCATTAGTATGAATATTGTTTAATATTTATTAAATTATTCAGTGATTATTCTACTATTATTATTTATAGCTCACCAATTTTTTATATATGTCCCAATGTTATTCCAGGTTGTTTTATGTGTGACCATGTTAAGGAAGTTTTCAAAATCAATTGAGATTTTTTCCATTTTTTAATTATTATTCAATGTACCTAATTACATAAAAAAATATAAATATCAATATTTTCGGTTGTATTGGAGTTATATAAAGTAATAAATAATTTAATTATTCATATTAATGATCAGGGTTGTTATACGTTTATTACTATGATTTTATGAGTTGCATTATTTCGGGTGCTAATTAATTTTCCTTTCAAGTGCTTTTGGATTTAATAGTATAGAACCATTTTTCATTCTCAATGATAAGTAATATATGTAATGATATTGAAAATATAAATTCATATGTTTTATAAATTCCGATATGTAAAGTCATCCTTCATGTATAGAGATAGAAAAACACATTAGACCATACATGGATATGGTATGTTGGGATTATACATGAACAATGATTTAATTTTTTAATTGATTGAAAAATGAAAGGGATATAATATTTAACCATAATAATAAATTATTATTTATTATATATCCTAATTATTCATTAAATATAATCATTTTACCATCATTTCATAATGTAGATGTAAAAAGATTTACATCGCTCCATGGACGTTGAAGTCTAAACAGACACAAAAGAGACATTAATGTTTTCCTATGGATTTTATGCATAGAATGTATATATAATATTACAAATATATAGGAATAATTATTTTATAAATATCATAAATAAAAATTTGTTCATATTTATATCCTTTCCAGTGGAAAGGTGATGAAAAACATATTACACTACTACATGGAGATTATAGACATTACATGTGCATGAGTGATGTTTTCACTTTTAATAGAATAAATAAAAGTTGGGAAATGGTTGAAACAATATAATTTTAATCTACATGAAATTTATGATATTTTATTTATAATTTCAATATGGTTACATCACATTAATATATAGTATAAGAGGAAAAAAATCTGAATGACTCGTTAAAGTTGATTACCTCTTCTTCGGTAGACTTACATTAGATCACCCCAAAACAGACATAGGGGTTGTATTTTGAAATGAACAGAACATATAAAACTTGGAAAGTTGATTTGATAATAATAATTGATACAATTTGGTTGAGATATATTCCTAAGAGTGGTGTGAAAAACTTTAGAGAATGGGTGTTCTTTTATAATTAATAGGGGTGAACTCTTGGAATTTCTTATAGAGTTAAATTATTATAAACTATCATTAATGTAAAAATGGTTCCAATATTATTTAATTTAAATAAAAGATGATTATAATTTAAAATAATCTCATTATATAACAATTGGATATGTTTTGGTTATTTTTTCACTCTAATAATTTATTTTTAACCCTCAATTAACACGTTTGATTGTTACCATAATATTAACAAAGTAAACACTTTAAGTGCCACGAATGTAATTAAAAAAATTAAAAAACACATAAATGGTCTATGATTGATGTTATCAAACACGTCAAATTACTTATAATGATGCTTATATTTTTATAAATTTTAAATCAGTTAATAAAATAATATTTATTATAAAATGTCATTATTGTCATTTCTTAATGAATTCCATTAATATGACATTAAATATATAATGAAAAGTGAAAAATTATAATAAATTAATATAAACCATCCCATATATATAATTTAAAACTAAAAAATCCTTTTCATGCTCTAAATAACTCAAATTATAATACTTTTAGTATTTTTAAAATGATTTCATTTAGTTTTCTACCAATTGAATGAATATTATTACAATGATGAGTATTCATTAAAGGTAATTAATTCAAAACATTATAATAAAATATAATATAATATAAATTTTTTATTTATCTCTGAAATATATATTTATAACTGACTATATACTATATTTATCTTTAAGTTGAATATATGTAATGATAATTACATTTGTTTTGGTTTCATTTTTGAGATATTTTATAGGTATAAATCACATCCAAATGGAAACAAGAGATCATATATTTAAATATTTGATTTACATTGACCATAAAGGTACATAAAATGATAAAAATATGATTTTTACAGTCATTTCCTAGTCCATGTTTTTTTTAACCGTAATTACCTATTTTAACCTTTCCAATGTGATAATAATTTACTATGATTACTATTCATAATGAAAAAAATAATGGGGTCCTATTTAATGAATTCAAACCACATAATTACTAATATATAAAATAATTTCTTAGGCTCAATTTCTATACGTTGTTGTACTTAACTAAATATAAAAACACCAACTACAATGAAAAGAAAAATTTCATGCAATATAGTTTTTAATGTAAAAAAATATTTTTTATATCAAACTTAGTCATGAAATGGATCCCAAAGAACTAAAATGGATTGTTAATAATATAATTAAAGTAATTTTATCTTTAAATATTTTTAAATAATGGATCTTTGTATATTTATGAAATAAAAAACATTTATCCATAAAATGAACTATTTTCAAATAAAAATTAATCTTTTATGAATTATACAAAACATTCACCCTCATATATTTTTGAATATAATTTTTCAAATATTATATAAATTTTTGAAATTAATTTGATAATAATAATAGAAATTAACAAAAACATTGTCCTATAAAAATCAATATTTTTTTAGGGAGACCATACTTTAGAAGTATAGAAAATATTTTGAGAATTTTAGTTCCTATTCCATAAGAATTAACTAATGATTTTATAATGAGTATGCCTCATTTATATTTTCCATAATTAGGTCAATACTATTTAGACCTCAAAATTACACAGTAATGTTATATTAATATTTCATAAATCTATTAGGCTCAATGTCTGAGGTTGAATATGATAATGAACAATGTGTTCCTTCAAATTCTAATCATGTTAAATTCTCCCTCATTTAAAAAATTTTATTATCAAAATATGAAAAAATTCTCCAAAATAATGATTTATATATCTTTGAATTAATTTTTTGAAAACTAGAATTGTAAAAAACGGTTAATTAAATATACTATTAAAATAGGGAAATGGAAAATATGACGCTCACCCGAAAACTAGGCTCCAGAATATGATACAATTGGTTTAAAGATAAAACATATACATTGAAGAGAAATATAATTCCCATGTACAGATTTATTTTGATGGACAACATGGTCAGTAAAATGATAATGACCACAAAATAGTAAAACTATGATGTCTGAAATGGACATTAATACCTCATAAATGATCATCAAAGGATAAGATTATTGTATCAAGATAAATTTTCATATAAATGATGAATTAATTTACCCTAGTGAATAAAGATATAAAGATACATATGTGACATGTTAAAATCCATAATTTAATAACTATACAATTCCTTTCCATTCCTTTCTAAAAAATTAAATATTTACGATTAATTTATTATGTATGATTCTGTAAAATAATAATTTGATGAATCTAAATATCAAAAAAATACTTAAATTTCATTCATCTTCTAGATAGATAATTTAAAAAACCAAAATGGGTTGCAAAATTTAAACAGTTACACACAATGATCCACATGACCCACAAGGTATTTCATAAATATGTCTTCGGATATTAAAAATCAAAATATAGGAATAGGTTTAGTAATATCAAAAAATAATTCCACCAGTAATCACCCAAATAACATATATTGTTTCTTATTTATCAAATGAAAAATACTCTAATGGTTTTTTAGGTGTTCCCTTAAAACATAAAATCAACCAAAATTACCATAAAAACTAAATTCAACCCTAAATGCTACAAATACATAAAAATAACCATAGTATGTAAATAAAATACTAGATTATAAAATTTGTAATATGATTCCATAATTGAATAAAAATCCATCACATGTTACATTTTATTCAAATAAATATTCTTGTTAAATGTCACAAATATTATCAAACTAAATTATTGGTTTCAATCATATCATTTTCCAAACTCAACATTGTTAACTCATTGTGAAGTGAATATTTGGTTTTATCTTTACCATCTTCATGTATTCTCCAATACACAAGTTTATAACTAAATAAACTTTCTTGGTTGTTGAAAAAATTGAAAACAACATTTGAAAACATTAATCATTAATAATATAGAAAAATCATGATTTGTTTCTTTATTTTATAAAAAAAATATCATCTATAAATTACAAATCCATAATTCATGATTCCAAATAAAAAATATTGTTTTCATGGAATTTGGAATTAGTGACTTCATGAGCTTTGCCTTCTCCCCTTGGATTCTTATATTGTAAGATACAATGATGATTTGGTAAATGGTTTAAATAATTAACAATCTCATCCTAGATGAAACACATTATATTATTGGATTATTTCTTTACCATAATATTATTCGCTATATGATAATTTTCTCCACACATGTAACACACTCCATTATGCATCAGTTATTATACTTGATTTTTCATTTCAAAACAAAAGACAATATGTAAATATCATTGATCAATTATTCACCTTTGATGTGTACCCTCTCTCTTGGTGATGAGTTGATCACTCATTTAATTTTTTTTCAACTAATGATATAGGATCAAGATAATTCCATTTATGTATTAATGGAACTTATTACTATATCATCCAATGATGAAAAAAATTTAGATACTAGTTACCTTAGGATTCATGGATAAATCCCTTCCATGAAATATTCAATATTTCATTCTATATTAAATATATATAGTCTAGAAAATTTCTAGACTATATTTTAATGTTAGCCTCATACTCTAGGGAACAGTCATCAACATTATACTTCAATATAAGAAATATCCTCTACATTTCAACTTATTATTTCCATGGTAAGTATTAAACAATGAAAATCACTAAATAATGCATTAATTCAGTGATTTATATTAATTTTCCACATTACATTTCAACATCAATGGAAACCATTGATTAAAATATCAATACAGACATTAAACTACATGAATATGATTTATAATTTCATTCCATACAAAATGCTAGAAATATATTTTTGAATTATTTAATATAATTATTCATCTATCATTGGTTTATTAAATACAATTAATAACAATGTCTTTTGTATCAAATGTAAATCAAATATTGGAGAATCGTAATATTTAAGAACTTGGTGGTCTATATTGGAATGGTTATTTTCCAAAACATGAGTCAACTTCCCTTTTATAGACATTATCATCTTAGTTCCATAAACATATATAATTGTTTTATCATCATGGATATCCATACATTATATATATATGTGTTGATTCCATTTAATCCATTAGGTTCCATCACTAAATAATTGTGCACAAACTGAGTAGCTCATAATCACCATAAATATTGAGCCAGAATAAATCAATATAATGTGTACTATTTAAAAATATTATAATTAGTTATTATAGATGTCATGTCTTAAAAGTTTATTTAAAATATATTTTCAATGATTTAAAGCAGAATTACTCATATAAAAAATATAAAACACCAAATCTAGTAATCTATATATGATTTCTAATTTAATATGTTTTATATATTCATTGGTATTTTAAAATAATTATCTATTTAATACTCTGTATGAACCAGAAAAATACACGATTTCCATATTACATTAGCAATATAATGTACATTGAATGACCAAATAAATATTCAGTCATGATTGAAATATTGGTTATATCCATCCCCAAATCACAGGTAATTGAAAAAAAATGTATGGGTGAGGTCAGATACTAATTATGGTTTATCTACATTGGAGGATATCATGAGTACATGAGTAATAATCAAAATACTAAGGTAAATAACTTTAAACATATTCCATTAATCAATAAAAATACATAAAAATGAATCCATGGATAATATCAACTTATTTATATCATGGATAAAAATTAAATAATCATCTATAATAAAATTGAATAATATCAGAATTTATGATCTCGAGAATCATTATATTTATACCATCAAGACCATATTTTAAGGCAATTTAAACAATTATTTCGTTTACAACTAAAACTCATTTAATTCTTGTTTATTGATTTTTTCATTTGACTTGTTTATTAATCAAGGGGATATAATATTCTAGGACCCAATCATCAGTATATATCCAATGAATTCTATATATATTGAACAATCAATTTATTTAATATCTAATATGTATTTTCAATTATTATTCTTATATAGCAATGAAAATGAATTGTTCCTGATTTCCCCTATCAATCAAATAACATTATTTGTATTACAACATATGTAAAATTGGTTAACATTTAAAAAATAGTAATATCCATGAAAAATAATAAGTTTATCTAAGGTCATTGTAATTTAATACGATTACATGAAAAGTGAAATTTTCAAGATAATGTTAAGGACTACAAAATTAATAAATATTGTAAATATTGGATCATCACTAGTAAAATAGATCAAATTATATATAGATAATGAATATAAATTGTTCAATTAGAATATATCCATAGGTATTTATATGTAAAATAATGGTTTATTTATTCCCCTGAGTAGAAATTTAAAAAAATAACAATAATGATATTCTAGAGGAAAATATTCTTTTCACTATGGAAATCAATGTTAATCACATTGTTCAAAAATAAAAAATCAATGTTAGCCAAATAAATTTTTATTGAAAATTATGGAAGAAAATTCCATTTTGAAAAACATTATAAAAATTTAATTGAAATATTAAATAAATTATTAGTCATCATTGGAGGAAAATTTCATTCATTCGGAGTATATTTAAAAGGGATTCTTTTCAATTTTTTTAATGAAATAACTAAAAGTACCCCATTCAAAAAAATGGATGTAATATTTCATTTAATAAAGTATTTACTGTAAATATGGTTAAAAATTTATATAATAAATCATTGGATAATATTAAAAATATTATATGATAAATTTTTAGAAGACTTGGTTTTATAGAAAAAATATTTTTGACTAATGAGTGAAATGATGTTGGAGTTTGTCAAATGAAATTTTCATTCTCTTTAATTACCTAATACAGTATTGTATTTCTATTATGTGAAAATATATTTAATATTTTTAAGAGAATGATATAAATTTTTTTATAATAAATAATAATTAATTTCATCAAATGTAAAATTATGAATAAAACTTCTCAATTAATATTCGATTGAAACAAAAATATCATACAACTTTGGTCACTCATGAATACTAATACAACATAAACACATAAAATGAAACATAAAATGTAAAAAATATAAAATATTTATGATATAATATTAAACAGGGTTGTATTTACACCACAAAAGAGAGATAAGTGTCATATATTATATATGTCGCATTAGAGTAAAAGTGAGTTGAGAAACATTTAACTCCAGTTTAACATGAATCATAGATTCTCTATCCTCTTAGATAATACATTAAAAATAATTATAATTAACTAAATGAAGCATATTCATATATATAATATTAAAATCTATTCATTTATTACATTTTTACTATCTTTTGGGATAATCATTCAATATTTTCATTATTTTGGCTGTTAATTTCATTTATTATAATGTAATTTTTTATTTGAAAATCGTGTTCCTTGCATCTTTATCAAAGTTATATCATTTATAGAATATTAATAAAAGTAAAAATTTAATATATATTAATTATATATATATATATATCTAATTATTCATAAAATAAATAATCATATTAATATTTTAAAAATGTTCATGGGGATTATTGTTGTACGTATGGATGAACACTGATTTTATTTTTCAATGGAATGAATGAAATACAATTTAATAGTAATTACAATTTATATAGTTATTATTATATCATTTATAACATATATATTAATTTAATATTATCCTCTTACCATAGCTATTATGTGTAAATTAATAATTGTCAACATCACTTCTAGGAGGTGGTAACACACAAAAAAACATGAGAGACATTATTTTTTCCCAATAGATTGGTATATGAAATGGTTTATATTTTATTATTAGTATACACCTTTCATTATGTCAGAAATATTATATAAATAAATTATTACTCCATTTATTACTATCCATGTGAAATGGTTTTGATAAAATTAAACTATCATAAGGAGATGATATGCCATTCTTGAAATTGAGTGATGTTTTTAATTTTTATTAGATGGAAAAGATAAGAAACAAGTTTGTACCTTAATAATAATAATAATGACATATTAAAACATTTTTGAAATTATATTTTTATATTATAATTTTTTCAAATAACGAGGAGGATGTATAAGGATAAATAATATTGAAAGATAAAACATCCATGACCACATCCTCTTCTGTAATATTAAAATATATCACTTTTAATGGGATGTATGGTCAGTATTTTTTAATTTAAATTATATATAAAACATAATAATATTAAAATATGAGTATCAGTTGAAATGATATCATATAATAATATTTTCATTAGTTTTTATAATGCTTTCCTACATATCATTTTGTTTATCCCTCTATTAACCCTTTTAACATCTACAAAAATATTAGTGTTTTCTACCCATTAAGGGTGAAAAATGCTAGATTAAAATAAAACCTAACCCATAAGTGTATAATACATGATTTTTTAAACAATATCTATTTCATTTTTATTATATTTGTTTTTATGAGATTTTAAATCATTTAGTAATATATTATTTATTATAAAATGTCAATAATATGAATCTCTTTCCATTTAATATGAATTTAAATACATTATAATGATAAATAATTATAATATAACAATTTCACTCATATCTAATATGTCATATAGATCTATGAAATTTTGGTGACACCTTAGTTCATTAAAATAATATCCCTTTAATATTTTTAATATCATTTATAATATATTTCAATTAATCGAATAAAAATTATATTAGTGTTGTGTAATAATTTATAGTAATTATTTCATAAATAAACATTTTAAATTAATTAATAATATAATATAATAATTAATTAATCAAGTATCAATTTCTACATTATCATTTTCTCAATTTATTATTATTTTGAATATATAAATGATCTAAAATATTTAGAAAGAAAATTTTGCATTTTTATAAAAAATTATTATGAAGTTCAAAATGACATCGAAATAGAAATTATATGTTATTTATCTTAATATTAGATAATTAAGTATGATAGAGGTTCATAAAATAAAATTAATCTATGTGGTAGGTTAGTTGTTTAGTCCTTATGGTATTATTTTTTAACCGTATTTACCAAATTTAACCTTATCTTGTTAACAATTACATACCAAGATTACAATTAAAAATGAAAAAAAATAATGGGGTTATAATTACAATATTTTGACCTCCTTACTCAAAATATGGAATCTATTCTCCAATATTTAATTTATATTATTTTCCTTAATTAATTTGAAATCATAATCAAGACACAATGAAATTTTTTAAGAAACATATCTTCTTTATGAATGAAACTATTTTTATATCAAAATAATTCCTAATATTAAATTAAATGATCAATATTGCATTATTAAAAATAATATATATCTAATTTTAATTATCTATCAATTTTTTTATGAAAATGGATCTCTTAAAATTCATTTTAAAAAATAATATTTTTTTAAAAAATCAGTATTATTCCTTAAAAAATTTGTCATTTATGAAAAATAAAAAAATTTAACACAATGATAATTTCGATATGATAAAAACAAGAGTAATGTTGTTTTTAGGAATTGAGAATTAATTATTTTATAGTAATTAATTATAAAATTTCTATAACTAATAAAAAAAATTTCTGAAGAAAACATACTCCTAAAGAATAAAATTAAAATATTAAAATTTTACTACTTATTTGTTAACGATTAATGAATTAATTTATATTGATTATGTGCTTTGTATATTTTTAATAATTCCATTAATACATACCAAATCTACAGAATCAATGGTATCATTATAATAATATTACATGGTTCATTCAAGCTCTTTTATAGTTGTTTTATATACTATTGAACATAAAATACGTTTATAATATGAGGGTTTTACAAGATCCAATTTAATTATTCATTATTTCTTGGATGTGTGGAATTTTAATATATGCAGACCTTGAATAATAATTTTAGGCATTTGATTCCTCTTCTAGAATTTTATAACTATTTATTATTATATATATATATTTATTTATATTTATATATCTGATTATCTATGAAAATAATTTTAACCTGATTCTTTTGAGGATAACTGATTTTTTTCATTAAAGGTAACTGAGAATTTTCAACGTTTATTTTCAAACCCAGGCACTAAGATGTTGGCTGATCCAAATGACCAATTTTTACCAGAATTAATTTTATAAAAATATTAATTATTATTTATATTTTTCACACACTGTTTCATTACGAAAATGGGATAAATCATAAATGAAATGTTTTGAGTGGAGATATGAGACCATGGTTGTGTCTCGAACACATTATTTACCCTATTTATTACTAAAAATAAATATGTAATATGTGTTCATATATCTCACATGGTGACAGTTTATTCATTTTTTGAATTAATAAAATTAATTTACTATTTTATAGAAATTAAAATTTATATAAAACCACATCTCGGAGGAATCATCCATGGTTGGCCACATAAAACCTTGGAAGATTCAAAAGCATATCATTCCTGTTTTTATTGGAAGAACGTATCTTACGATTGCGAGTCTCTAAATGATAGAAAATCATAGAGCATTGAATACTACACCATCCTTCAATTGCGGAAGAGTGCATTCATTTATGATGAAATATCCAATATCTTAGTGTGAGTTATCTTACTATGTATAATTACGTTTGTATTAAAATAATTTACTATAATCATTCCATTTATTAACTGATCCATTTTTCTAAAGATTACATGTGCCTGTATACTAGTTTAATTGAATTTTTTTCTGGTTTTCAAACCCGTAATATCCTTGATCTGGATTATGGGCCATCAATTTAGGGAATTGATTGATAATTTTTTCATCATTTCCAGTCAATTTATTTATTTTTCATCACTGGTTGGACCGCATAGTCCTAGTTCGATTTTTATTGGTGGTACTGAGCCCTATCATAACCCCAATTCTCCAAGAAAAATTAATATGAGGGACATATCAAGGAATTAGTTATTGATATTGACTGATTGTGTGTTGTAGGTTAACAATTTATTTTATTTAAGTATGAATAATAAATGGAAGGTGGTAGTATTACAGTTGATTCATACGGTAGGCCCGCACAAGTTAAATAAATCTAATTTCTAAGAATAGATGATAGATAAAAATTAACCATGGCTGGATCCTATATTTTTGAGAAGGAATGTTACCGGAATCGATGAAATGATTATAGATCTTATATATAATTTTTGGATGTGAGAAATTATTTTAAACATGACTACACACCCTATACCATGTTAATCACACAACATGTTTCCCAAAAGCAGTGACTTGGGATTTAGAAATTTATTGGGATGGAATAATTTATTGCATTTTTACACACCATGTATTGCTTCCCCTAGTGGATAAAATGTGTAGAAAAGAACATGGGAATTTCCTAATGTAGGATTACAGAGATACGAATAGAGTACCTTAAAATTTCTTGAGAACATGGACATGGGATTCAAATACATACATAGATTGAGTACACAGACACGACATAAATACATGGACATGAATAAACACACAGGAAGGACCTAGAGTGGCATGGTCATGCTATGAAGATCCCCTACAAGTCATGTATCCCAACATGAATTGAGATCCATGTTCCCCCAATGAAAGAGCCATGTGATGGAGTGTTGCTTCCTAGTGTGTGGGTCCTAACTCATGTATTTTATCCCTCGGTTGTTTTTTTTGCAAATTTCAATATCACATATCCCCTTTAAATGGACTTGGGTTATGGTATATGTGTTTCCAATCATGAGTTTTTTTAAATTTCAAATGTGATTGTTCCCTCACTTGTAGTTATTTTGATATGATATGATATGCATATATGCATGGATCTTTTTAAGTTGATGCTCGTCGATGGTAATAATCTCCCAAAATTACTATGGGTATTCGACGTCAAACCCACTAGTTGGGTTGGGCATGTGGCCTCGAGGAATACATTGGAAACCTACATCTAGGATAAGCATAGGGCCTCTATAGACTCCTTGATTGGAATCCTCTATATAGTCTGTCCATGGGTTAACTATAGAGTAATAGAGTTCAACCCTCCCACTATTCTAGGTATAGGTCATCAATAACTAGATTGGTACCCTCTAGCTTGGCTGAGAATGGGTCATCTAAATACTCCTTGAGTGGTCATTCTAGATGGGATGGGAAAGGGTCCTCTATAGACTATTACAGCAAAACCCTTCAATTTTTATATGGTTTGGGTCCTCTATAAATCCAACGAGTGGAACCATATTATTTTACTAAGGCACTAGTACCCTAACAAGAAATTATGTCCCCTAAACAATTCTACATAGGGATGAGGTGTGGATTCAACTTTTTTTCTTACTGGGCATCATATTTTGAATTCTACAATTATTAGCGACTCGTTTCCTATATTGTACAATGATATACAGTTCAAACTTATCTCTCATTTAGGTTTTTTTTCTATGAATTTACATACATATATACATATGTATAAATACCTTTAAATTGAGTTACTCTCCTTCAAGGGGTTGTAAGACATGCAGGGTACGCCCCGTTATTTCCATGTTTAGCTTCATATGGTTAGATGATATTACTCACTCGATATGGGTGGAAATGAATCAACACATAGTTTATCTACACTTTTTGTTGAGTCCCGTCTTCTTGGATAGTACTTTTATTCCTTTTTGTCGAGTTGATCTTCATCCCATTTACTATCGAATTTCATTATATTCAAATTTTATCAGTGTATAACTCTTCTCAGTTTTTTGGGATTCCTACGCGGTATTTATATACTCACCATTAAAAGGGGTTTTCATGTCTGTGATCGGTCTGATGGAGTTGGTAAATAGTTTAGTGGTGACTTTATATGAACTTTGGGATACTAGAAGATTTTGACTATGTTCAACGTTCATATTTTGAAGATTATGATCTAGGCTATTCATTAGTTTACATTCATATTATTTCCTTTTTGAGATGCAGTTCAGGTTTTGGGTATTTTTCACCTTCTATATGAACTTTACACTTTCATACTCTAGTACACCATATGGAATATGAATGATTGTCTTACGTTCTAGTTTATTCAGAAATTGTTATTATTCCATTTAATCTCTCCAACAATATGTTCTTGTTTCATAGCACATGTAAATTTGGAAAATGGCTCCCATTTAGGATATGCTTTGGGGTGCTTGTCACCACACCAATCCATTAGTGGTAGGTTTGGGAAATTTGTGGCTCAGTCCCTTGTTATGGCCATGTTCTAATTGGTTTCAATTATAGAAGTACATTATTTGGTACATTTTCTACAGTAGTCCCTTATAATAATTTGTATAGGATTAGTTCCAAAGCTTCAATGTATCTATATTGTGGATGTTAGGCTAGTGAATCCAATGAGGGTATGGGTAGTCAATGTATCTACTCACCAAGACATACTCAACATGATTTTTGACATGGCTTACTAATACATTGTTTCTAGGGATAAATAACACCTGAATCATATAGGAAAGAGTATTTTACTATTAATATTTATTCATCTCCCAATTATTATATCTATATATTTATATTTATCGGAATGTTGTATATGCTGATTAAAATTTCATGATTCCTCGGTGACGATAGTAGCCAAGATACAAGTTCAGGATTGTGGCAATGATTTGATGAGTGATGTGGCCTCATTTTAGGGGCCATATCATGAGATTCATATGCCTTGTGGGATGATATCTTCACCTCCAGCTATTGAGATGTATATAATTTCATCAGAATAGGCTGATGATGTGTGTTTTTTCAGAACACTAAAAATATTCTAGCACTATAGGCTGTTGAGGTTTCATGGTGAGACATATCTAATTATAGTAGAGGATTGGATTGATTTGTGTGACTATATTATCAGAAGTATCTGGACAGTAATGGATTTGTGGGTTGAATTGGAATATATAGTTATTCATAGAGTTGATGGGAATTGGGGGAAACTATTTACTCAGATGAATGAGGAGTTGACACAATCATAGAATGAATTACAGTAGTTATTATATGAAGATTATTACCACTCATATTTGAAGTTATATTGGATTTAAGAGCATATATAAGTAGAAATATGAAGGATGATAGTAGATTTGTAAGTTATGTGGTTCACAAACCATACACTATGTTCTGTTTACATAACATGGGATGGATAATTCTAATAATAGTAGTTTCACTATGTACTCCACAGAGATATCCATGACAGTTTTGTTGCCTTGATATCTATTCCCTTGCCGACATGTTTGAGATGGCATATGTGACCATGATATTTATATCAGAAGGACTCATGGTTGTTCGAGTTTTCAGTGGCTACAACAATGTTAGAAGTATTTATTTTCCAGTAGGCACCTTTTTATATGATACTGTTGTTGGAAATCTTTTTGTTATTATAATTAGACACATAGTTGTCTAGAATTGTTAAACATGATACCTCAAGGAATTATTGATGTTTGGAAGTTATTTTCTTATGATGGTCTTGGACACATAGTGATAAACTTCTCGACCAGACATGCTAAAGAGCATATAGAGATTCTGGTGGACTACCAATGTATAGGCATTGTCACAATCAGGGATCTATTATGCTAGGGTTGGGTTGTCACTAGGGAAAAAGATCTAGGATAGGATCTTTGTGGTGTATTATGTTTTGAGATCATTCCACAACCACCACCAGGTATACCATGATAGGCTTATGGATAATGTTATTGAGTCCATAGACAACTCTATGATCCATTTCCTTATGATATATCAATGTATGAGAAGATCATAGGTATTATTTAATTATTCTCATCTCTTTCTTAATTATTAGTATACCTAGTTCTATTTAGAATTAAATCTATATACTTCATGTGTGATTGCTAGAACACCTAGAAAATGAGTTGTCCCAACAACTTGGTCTTTTTTTCTTTTATTAATAATTTCTTTGTTATCTTATATGTGCTACAATTGTGATCTATCACTTTGTGGATAGAGGTTCACAAGGTTAATTTTGGTCATCATAATAAAATAGTCTAATGTTATAAAGGGTCTGGACTATATTTCCATAGTTCAATCCAATGATGACTATAGCCATAGATGAGTCAGATATCATCACCTTGATGGGATGATATTCCCCATTATGATAAAAGGAGATCTAATGGTGGGTCGAGTGGCTTATATGAGGAGGAATCAATCAAAAACCAACTATTTTGACTGTATGTCCCTTGGTGAAGCAAGATCTTCCTGCATCTGAATTACATCACTTATACTGGATTATATAGCCTTCTTCTCTGAGGATATTCTAAGACTACAAACATGGTGGTAAATGGATTTATTAATGGAAATTCATCCAATGACTACTCTAATATAATATATAGGATATAAGATGGATATGAAATGATATCTCGGAACATTGGTTGTAGTTAGAAGATGTTGAAGATAAGCGTTTAATTAGGACCAATATGTCCCCCTGGGAAGTTATAGTGTTTTCATAAATAAGATAAACTAGATCATGAAATTTTTTATGAATTATCATCTATTAAATTATGACAAAATAAAAACATAATACACATTACTACGGTTTGACAGCCTAATGGAACTATTTCAAGGTGTGATATGGTTCCCAATGATTGATCTTCAGTCTATCTAGAACTTGTTTACTATGTGTTAGACTGGTATTCCAAATATGTCAGTCAACGTCACTACATAACCTATGAGTTCTCGGTTATGCACATTGTTCATAAAAATAAACCCACCTTGTTTATGACATTGATGAACAAGAACATCTATCTATACATGGACTAGTTTTCAGTCTTCCTCATCAATGGAATAATTATTTACTCTACATCAGATAAGAGGCATACATAGATTAAGAGGCTGCTTCAATATTTTCTTTGAGAGCATCGGCCTTTTGGAATTTAATCTATGTTACGGTTTTTGATTCATGAGGTTCACATTATTGGGAATTTAATATATGAACATGTTTTATCCAAGGAACCAACGAAGATCAATGATGTGTTTACATTGGATCCACCCAACTACATGTTGGATTTTAGGAGTTCTCAAGGCTTGAAAGGGTAATGAAATATGTTTTTGTAATACAATATTACAACATTGGCCCCAATAATATCTCTAATACTAAAAAGGAAGTTTTCTAACACGAATGAGTTGTTCTAGAGATACTTTGAGGAGTTGAGTCGGATGAAAATTAGAGCTCGAATATTGAGACTACAACTGGGGGATGTAGAGTACATATTTTATTGAGGTGCCTCACAAGATAGGATCAACTATGGGTTCATGAAATGATATGTTGTTATCACATAAAGGTCAAGGAAATTGAGAAAAAATGGGAGTAGCTATGTGAATAAACACCTAAATATGGTAATGGTAGTTTTCTCCCCAAGGATGTGGATTCAATATTTTTTGGGGGAGTGTTTTATGCATCATTCGGACCACCGATATCTCAGGTACATCTACACATGGATAGACATTATCCTGAGATAGTGGAACTTGATAGAATTTAGGTAGGACTATGACATAGAGATAGTTTATACACTATGGATGGTTAATGTGGTAATAGATTCGCATAGTAGGAATTTCCAGACTTATTTGGTGGTGGAGGCATCAGGGGAGTTAGATTCATTAAAACATGCCCTGGTGCTGCAGGATATTGCAACTTCTATTCAATTAATGGCATTATATCCTCCCCTTCTCAAACGTGAGAGAGCGACACATTAGTTGGAAAATGAATGTGATGTCTTATGTGAGTAAATATCCTTATTTGTATTCACAATATTGATATTCTAATGGAGTGAATAATGTCATATTTTTATAGGGATTGATAGTGTTTCTGGTCACAATGGAAGAGGATATATTGTAAGATTTCTTCACTTCTCCCCTAGATGTACATCCTAGTGTGATGAAGATGTAAAGAGACATTTAGTGGTATATATGGTGGTTCAACATGATATAGAGTTTTTCTGAGTTCATATATTGTTGTCTCACCTATAAGTAGGTGGAAGATGAGGCCCATATTCTAGAAGGTTTATAATAGCCTCCCAAGATACCAAAATGGAAGTGGGATGGCCTATCTATGTACTTTTTGAAATGGTTTCCATTGATAGTGAAGGGTTTCACCACCATATAGGTGATATCCGAATAGATCATAATGTCGAAACATTTCCTTAAATTTTGGGATCCGAATTTGGTAGAGATTTTAGGGAATTTGTACGTATGGAAGAACATATTATTTCTTGGGAGGGTGACCATAATGATTGCCTCTGATTATGATATGTATATTATGTCAGAATTTGAAATAGGCTAGTAGGAGGAATATAAGACCCGCATTATAAATAGTAAAACCTTTTACTGAAAGAATATTTCATAAAATAAGCTCTTTATCCATGTTTTGGAGGATATTCTGATTTCTTTAATGTGGATTTTTTAAATTTAGGGGATGTTAACTCTCCCCTATAAGAGTTTCCATAAAACAATAACTACCACTCTAAAATAGTAATAGTACCTATTGTGGCCCTATATTGGAGAGAATTTATTTTAACGTTGTGCCGGAAAGTTGTTGGCAAAAAATGTCTTGTGGGTTAGGAGTTGGTGTATGTGAAAAATGAGATGGTCGATGTCATCCATGATATGATGAGTATTTCTTAGTGTAATATAAAATTCACAATCATAGTCCCTTGGAGTTTGAGAAGAGAGACTATGTTTTTTGTATAGTCTTCATTGAATAGGATTATGGAGGTTTATGTGGGGGGGAAGCAATCTCCAAAGTTCACCAAGTCATTTTGAGCTCATGCAGAGGATTGAGAGGTAGATAACCATTTCTCCCTATCCCCATAGATAGAGTGGGTTCAAAATTCCTTCCTTATTTCTCTATAAAATAGATACATGCATAACACTTTGCACGTTACTGAAGTGGGAATGATGGACATTGAGGATGGATCCACCATCACAAAGAATCTAGTTCTGATTGTGGATATATAAAATAAGACACTATGTGAACTAAACATCCCCTTGGTTTTCATGTTTTGGGAGCAACAAAATGCATATGACAGTTCCTATGAGTGGTAGGGTGAGATGAGGGACCAATATCCTAATTTTTTTCTTATTTTTTCTTTTCAGGGATGGAAATCCTAAGGGGGGGAATGTTTTACAAACCATGTTTAATCTTGTAAGACATAAAAATATTTCTATAGAAATTTCGCGATCATGTAACTGAGACAACCTGAAAATTTGAGGCCTCATGTTCCAAGAATTAATTTTAGAAAAATATTATATATATTTTCTATTCCATATACACCGTTTCATAATGAAATTTTGATCACCCATAAATAGAATCTCGGATCAAAATTTTTAGAACACTGATGATTCCATATTGTGATTTGTATCCATATTGGGACCTGAAATAGGTCTTCATGGGGTGTTTTGATATTTATCCCATTGGAATTTTGTTTACTTGGATAATTAATTTATATAAATAATATAACTAAAATATCATGAAAACCACTTATATGGATATTACTAAAGTGTTTTCCACATAAACCAGGGGAGGATTAAAAATCTTCTCCTTCCACCTTCTATTAGTGGATCATACCATACAATGATGAATATATGAATCAGATAATATCAGTAGGAAGATAAAAAATGATTTCCGTCAATCATTGGATTGATTTTTATTTAATTAACAATGTTCAAATATCCATGTATGACTAGAAATAATATATATTACGCAATTTTTATTGATCTAATTGAGTTGAATCGTCCCTTTTTTTATATATACGAATTTTGTAAAACAAATCATGCACACATATACCCGTTTAATTGATTATTCAATGATTTTTATCCACAGGTTTGCAAGTATATGATATTTGACAAATAATTATAGGAAGTGATTGATAATTTTTTTCTATACTTTATCCCCTCAATTTATTATTCTTCAACAATGGTTGGACCCTATAGTCTCTGTTTGATAATTTTGGGTTGTTCTAAACCCAATCATACTCCTAAATCCTTGGAGGAATCATGTATAAGGGCTGAATTGATTAATCGAGGAAATATCATAGATTATTTCATGTTAATGGTTATTAATAATTTTATTAAATGTTTGAATCATTGATGGTGGCTGGTGGAGTTGCATATGGTTCATAAAGTAAACCAAAATGTGAAGCTGGAATCTGATTTCTGGAAAATGAATGCTAGAAACAACAAATTGTGGGAAGATAAACCATTTTCTATATGTATTGGGGATATAATTAAAGTGGGAAATCGAATTATGATGTTTAAATTTCATATATTAGAAACCATGAAACGTGTTACTAAACACCATGTTCCATAAGAACACTCAATGTGTTGTCCCTAAGCACGAACAATGGGGTTTTTGAATTTATAAAGATGGATTGACTTGTAGCCTTTAGAGAAGGCATGTATCACTTCCCCAGGTGGATGATATGTGTAAAGGAGCACTTAGGAAGGACCCTATGTGGGAGTACATGGTCACAGCATGAGTAAATAGACTTGACACCAGTTCACCAACAAAGGATGGATATACAGACAAATCTTGAGAACACATACATTAGATGGATACACGGAAATTTCAAGACACATGGGTGGAACCCATGTTCCATATATAGACCATGTAGATCACCTATATACAATGGATCCCTAAATTTTTGGTCATCCAGTACCCCTAGGGATACATTTAGGTGATGGTGTAGGACCACACACCATGTGGGTCCCTTGAAATGTCATTCAACAATTTTGTTCCTTTTGATAAGATTTAAAACTCATGTAACTTTTTAATTTAGACTCATATTTTGGATTACAACTCACATATCCTGAGTGTTTCTCTTAGTATAACATGATGGTACCCTTAGTTGAAGATGTTGTGATATTATGTGAGGTGTTTCCATGCGTGGATCATATTTAGTTGATTCACAACAATCAGAGTGAACACACAAGAACACCAAATGCATTCCTAGTGGAACCCTCTAGTTGGGTGGGAGTATGTGTCCACTACAGATATCCAGATTGGAATTATCCATGTAGGATGGGCTTGGCTCATTTATAGATTCATATATTCGGTCCCTCCAAATGGGATGTTCATGGTTTACCTATATAAATATAGAGTGGAACCCTCCAGATGGTTTGGGCTTGGGTCCTTGCAGACTATATTGGAAACATATAGCTAAGCATAGAATGGTTATTTATAGACTCCTATAGTGGAAGCCTTTATATGGGATAACAATGTTTACTATATAGACTATTATTCTAAAAATATCTTATTGGGACATCTTAGGGGTCCTATATATCAACTTAGTTGAACTATCATGTTGTTCTATGTTATGGGTCATCGACCTAAATATTATGTCTCATCGACTATGTGATGCACTGATGATGCATGGATTGAGTTGGCAATTTTCACCTAGGAATAATCACGTGATGGTATGAATAGTTTTTTTACTTCTGGATCTATTGGAAACAATATCTCAATTTATGATTGCCATAGAAAAATTTACAACTGGCCTTATATTTTGATGAGCTCATCTGTAAAATCCCAACCTGAAATTATCATCCATAAACTAGAGATTTCAAAAGGTAACCCATTCCAAATATTTCATTCTTTTCTATGATGGCTAAGTGATATTGTTTTTGGTTTGATTTTTTCTATAAAAATAAATTTTTTATTTTACTATTTTTCATTAATAATCAATATTGGAAAAAACAATTAATTAGTAGTAGTGTTAATGGAAAAATATAACATTAGATTCACATCTATTATATATTCTTCCCTATAGAATCACATTACATCCATCTATCCGACAACATTACGATTGAGAAACCCTACCCTTTTCCATAGCATATACCACAACTAGAGGAACACTAGTAATGTGTGTACTAACTACTGTATCATAAATGTTGACATCTTTCATAACCTAGGGTTTTGAATAAAAAAAATTACTCGAGGAGAGATATTAATTTAATAATAGAAGAAACATATAAAATTGATCAAAATAAATGAAATATCACCACATCTATATCCCCTCCAATATAATTAAATAACCCATATCATCCGCATCAAAACAATTAACCATAACCCTCGAGGTTACAACCTATATCAATACAAATGAATCAATAGTACCTCACACACATGTACCACATACATTCTATTTGAATGTTCCAAAGGACCGTTAGTGAAAATAGACTACGTCTTTTTTCTATTCACCTTCATTGAAATACATTTTTGAGAAAAACATTAAAATACCCCATGTGAATTCACCATTTAAAAACTTTATGTGATTAATTAGGATAATTTTTTCATACCACTTAAAAATATATATCACCAATTTATTCATTAAATCATATATTTTTTAGGTTTATGAACCAAATGGGATCAAATATTATTAGTTATAATTTTTTTTAAATATCATATATAATTATTTATATTCACAAAGAACAAAAACATTACGTTAGAACATTGAAAAAAAATTAAATAACCTTTTAGAAATCTAATATTATAAAATATCCTTCATTCCATGTATCAAATATCTATAAATTTTTTTAAAGACATTGTAACTATCAGATATAGATATAATTATATAAACTAGGAAATAAAAATCATCAAGGACACAATGCATTCCAATTAAATGTATTACTCAAAAGAACCTATTACATTCCAAGATGAACCCCCCACAACAAGCAATAAATTATTAACCTTAATAAAATAATGTAGAATAAGAAAATAAGAGATGTATTATATGCTACAATGACACCTCATAAAATGAGGTGGGTGTAAATTATTGATTTCTAAATAGTAATCCATAAATATAGAAATAAAAAGTCATTAAATAGATGTCATATTCGATAAACACATGATACTAAACAAAATATAATATTAAATACCCACAATAATATATTAAATTCCTACAAATGTGATAATACCTCAACAATGACGATGATTACTAATGACAATGGAGTCAAAATATAGGGATCCCCATATTTTAGAATAAATATAAAATATAAATATCAATATAAAATGAACACCTCTTACCATGGCATCTCAAGTGATCACATTCTCTACAAGAACTCAATAACACAAACATCATCATCATACCCCCACACATTTAAAATAAATATAAAACATAAATGATAGAAAAAACTGTAGAATGAATTATGAAAAACATGGGTTCTTGACATTTGTCACAAAAACCATAGATGGTGAACTAGGATATCTATATTTAACATAGTCTAATGGTAAAACAATACAATTAAAACCATTTCAATTAAGTGATGAATAAAATGGTAACCTAACTAGTCATAATTCCATGTAAATATACACACATCTATACTACGTTCAATTTATCAACAATCCATCCTGAAAACAACTAAACCACAAGAATACACATAAACCATATGATAAGGTGAATAACATAAAACATCATAGAATACAACAAAATAAAATATTACTTATCCAAAAAATAATAATTAATTTACATAAATCAGAAGAGAGTAATCATTTCATCATTCACTAAATTGATTTTTATTGGATGAGCTTGTAAGGGGCTCTGTGAGGCTAGGGTTTTCACTATCACTGCCTTCATCTTCTTGGTCTAAGTTCAACAATGTATCCTCTTCTATTTTTCTATTTGATGGCTTATGGAGTGTGGCTCGTGAATTTATAGGCTTGACCCAATTCCCACTTTTGGCTACCTCCTTCATGCTATGCCACTAAATTAGATAAGGATTTTAATGACAGGGTGGTGAAGGTTCATGGTCAGACCTTGGCTATTGAAACCCTATTTTTGTGTCAATAGAGGGTGGTTAGGGAGGTTTATTGTGGGATATGAGTGTAATTGTGGAGGTTGTGACATGATTTTAGATTTTCCTTGCGACTGGGACCTATTTTTGGTTTATTGGTGTTTGAGTGGATGGATAAGGTGACAATTTTCACCCATCAGTTATTGGATAATTTTATTGGTTTGGATGAATTGTTGTGGGTTTTTTGGATGGTTTCATGTTTTCCGTTTTAATCTTCTCTTCCTGTGTTTTGTGATTTTGGATGATTGGTTCATGTATTGATCTTCTAAACTGTTGAGTAATTTCGCATGTAGTAAAGAGGAAAGCCAAGACTGAAAAGTTTTAAGGATTTTCGGCCTCCATCAATGAGAAGCTACAAATGTTCATCGTAAGAATAAAAATCAACATCTCAAAGGTCCTAATTTTGGTTTTTTTTATTTTGTGTTGAATTAATGGAAATGGAGGAGTATCTTGTGGAATTTGATGAATATTTGTAATGAAATTTTGGTATTGTGAATCCCATGGACTCTACTGGTTAGAGGTTTTATGGGTCGCTGAATTTATATCTCAAAGGGTTTCACTAGATTGGGTTTAAAGTAGAGGATTTCACTTGTTCTTCTCTATAGATTTGAATGTCTAAGAGAGTATGACAATTCAATTTGTTCTTGGAATGTGAATTCATGTACAAGACAGTTTTCCAACACCAAGGAGTAGGAGGAAGATGATTATATTGTCATTGATGATCGGTAGGGGGTCATCTATGACAGCATAGTGTTGTTGGGCCTAAAACTTTTTTTCGATGGTGATGTAGTTTTTTAAGACACTGATTCTTATATGGTTTCTCAATTATTTCTCAAATGTTTTTGAATAATAAAAATTTAATTTTCAGTCTTCATACATGAAACAGAGTACCAAATAATTTGAAAAATTATCAAAAATTACAGTGAATTATTCATCTTCTAATAATTTATCTTATGTATCCTCTCGGCCAATCCTGGGATAAACCATTAAAGACATACACTAAGTCATTTAAAAAAAATTACATTGAATTCCTATTTTCAACTCCTATATGGAACACTAATACAGTTTTCTTTAACATTAATGAATTACTGAATTCATATATCCTCTAAAACATAATGACAACAAAGATATGCTTCCATTATATCAAAAAAAATTATCTTTAGAAACCATATATAATGCATCCCTAAAAATATTTTACCCCACCTACTCAACTTCTATAAACAATGCCATTTTAGGAACCTTTTAAGTTCATGTTAAGAAGGAATTAACTAAAAAGAGTCCAATTGTTGGAAAATGATCTCTGAATTAAATTATATCTAATGGAATCATCATTTTTTAAATTATAGTATATGAATATTGTCTTTGAGAAATATTTTACGTAATCTTTCACTATGAACACCCTGTAAATAAGACATATGAACACAATGAACACATTTATATTTAATTACTTTGAAAAATTTCATTGAATAAATGACATCATTCATATTTATTATTCCATGCCCTCATACTGTTGGTAAGGAACTGTAGATTTGGACCACACTTTGGTGAGTCCCTCAATAATAGTTACATTAACCTTTATCCAATAGGAATTGAGTTTTTAGGGAATCTTTAATCTTCCTTTAACTCTATATAGAAACTTCATTTCATAAAGAATACATCTATCACCATGGATGGAAGTTGGATATATACCCATTATTTCTTTTATAGTGCCTAATGACTAAAATAATTATTGATCTAAAATCGGGACATTAACAGGGGCGTTGTTTTCAAGTGGAGAACACAACCATAAAAATTAATAAGGTGTATCCAAATTATTACCCCAATCAATATCAATCCTAATCATTTTTAAGAAACTTAAGGTGGAAGTATTTAAATAAAAAAATATTCAACAAAATAATACTTTAAAAATACAAAAAATTATATAAAAATTTATATCAATAATGAAACATAATTTAACCATAATACATTAATAAAATCCTTTAAAAAATTCAACAACCATTACTAAATTTATAAAAAAACATCTTTTTTTAAACATATCTCCGAAAAATCTAAAATCATTCAATACAATATGTCAGTCCACTAAAAATTTTAATCTATTTCATTTGTATAGAAATTGATATTTTATTTACCAAACACCTCTAAAAAATCATTTTAAAATCATTCCCCTTAAGAATAAAATATTACTAATGGGAAAAATGAACATTCTCATTAAAAAAACAAGTTTTAATAATATAAAAAAACCTAACAAGATAATAATAAAATCATATCATAGTCAATATTCAAAAATAAATCAAAAATATAAATTATATTATAAAAACTACATTAATTTATCACAAATAAAATAATCCACTATTTGATTCAATATAGTGAGAAAATTTAATAAATATAACAATACTGGGGATATATTTTTGGGAACAGTTTGGCCACAAGGTGTCAAAATCCCATGCATCAACCGTGAAGCATGATCCAAATTGTGGGGAACTCTTTAGTACATGGGCAAAATATGGTTTTCCATTCAATTCATGATAACATATTAGATCATGATATATTTATCCAATCACCCTATAAACCATGTAAAACACTAAATTAATTGTAATTCTCAATGGTACTCAATATATCAATATATTTTCTTAAGATTAATAAAAAAACGTCAAAAACACTAAAAAAGAATATTTTTACTATAAAAATCCAAAGAAGAAAATAAATTATCATGAAGTTTTGTGACCAAGAACCCATCAATTATCTACCATAGAAGTACAAATTATATTATTAGTTGTATCTCTACCATGACGAATCCCAACTAATGAAACCAGATATTTTATAAAAGTTCATCGAAAACTAACACATTAAACCTCTTAGATTGTACCTGAAAGTGCACATGTAATTGAATAAAAATTATTCATAAGACCCATATGTTGTAAAATACTTCTTACTTTTAATGTAAAAACTCATTGGAACTATTTCAACTAGAAAATTAATAAATTTTTATTTTTATTCCTATTAGAAATATTGAATAACCAAACTTATTTTTGTACATCCATCAACCAAATCAATAGATCATACTATAAATGATATTCCAATCAGAGTATAATGAATCTTGTGAATAATATAGCTCACAAAAATAATAATATATTTTCTAGATAATAATATAATTATAATTATGATATACATAACTAAACTCTAAATATATGATCCATGCATTCAAATATGATATATATACAACAAAAGTAAAAAAACAAAATAGATAATAACTATCTAGTTATGAACAATTATAAATCTCCACATCCCATCATCCAGCCAATAGATATTCGGGAAAAATATATAAATATGTATGAATCCAAACATATTACATGGTAAATGAAAAGAAAAGTTAGAGTTGCATGTATCCATTGGTGTGTGTACGATGTGATCCAAATATTTTGGGTAATATTTTACGAATGTATTTTTAAAATTCCATTAAAAGGTAATTTATCATGTGATATTTTTAATTAAATACAATTTTTTTAATGTGTAAACATAATAAAAAAGAAGATATTTTACAGTTCATAAAAACTCTTGTCTAATTTTTAAAAAATAAGTTTTAGATAATCAATATTAAATATAACTGTAAATCGTATCCTTATCATAATAGTATACCATTCAAAAAATTAAATTCATTGAAACAATTTTTAGATAGAATTTCCAAAATCAATCATTAAAACCATGTTCCATCACATAATTATTAACACCATGAAAAAACCCAATGATTTCAATAATATCATTGATTATATAAAATTATAAAATCAATAGTGATCATCAAATAATTTCATAAGATCAAATATAAATAGGGGATATTAAATGGAGAGGATTAAAATACCCTATATAAATTTATTGAAATGTATGTGAATCATTGGAAACCTATTAGGTCCAAAGGATAGATAGTCCAATAAAAACAATAATAGATGACTAAAATATATCATATATTTCATCACAAAATATTTGAATCCACTCAACTATTCCACATCTACTTAACAGAATCATACTCCCCACTAGCCCTAGAATATTTAACAATATATTGGACTCTAGTAATTTGTTTATTGACTATTATGTAACAAATATATACCAATATCTTCACCTATAGTTTCCCATTATAGTAATAATTTTTATATATATATAAATCAAATCATTAAAGACTTATATAACATTAAAAAAACATTCCTCACCACAAACAAACTCATAAGAAACAAAACCAATCCATATTATCAACATTAAAAAATAGAAAATATGCCTCATTGTTTTATATTCTAAATCAAAATAAAGATATCAGGAGGGGATCACTAACACAAACCACATTAAAACCGTTTCATAGTTTGAAATGGGCCTTCTGGAAAATAAACTTATAATTTTAATGTAATCACAACATTTTATAGACATTTTATCTATAATATATTACTATATTCAATATAATATAAATTAAAAAAAAGAAATAATAAATGATCCATAATATATTATATAAATATTATTATTTACATATGACCATTACAACCACGAGATTGGATTAGAGGGTACGAATATGAATAATTGTATTATTTAATATATATATATATAATGTTTTTTATTAATAAATTGATTAATCAATTATGAAATCCTTATTATTGATAGTGTTTGGATTTATAGTTAATGTTACCTACTAGAAGAAACTAATCATTGGTTTGAATCTGGATTCCTCCATTTATAAAAATTTATTGGCCCTCAAGGAGGATAGATAATGACAATGGAATGTAGGACATGCATGTTTTATATAATTATAGGGATCCCCACTAAAGATATGGGAAGTGTGGTCCTTTGGAAATGAAAGAGGATAGTTTTGTAGTGTTATTAGTAGTAGTTAGTGATGGTGGAATAGGTGGTAAGATCTCAAGATAGTGGTGGTTGTTATATATCATTTTTCAGTTTATGGAGAACGGAAGGAGATTGTAGTATCAGTTTTTTGGTCTCACTACTAATGGTTTTATCATGATTTACAGATATAATAGTCTTAGTGTCATGGATTTTATAAAACTAGATCTTCATTTTAGGTATGGATATTTGTTTCATGTTGTTTTGTATAAAATGATGTTTTGGAAATTATTTATGTACACACTATGTACTCTTCAGTACACATCGTGTACCGGTTTCCAATCATAATCGTGTACTGGTCATTTAATTACCATGTATATGGCTATGTGGGAGATATGGAAGACCGCCAAAAATAGGGTCCAATTGAGTCTATTACACGACGTGTAGAACACTCCATGTACTTTTATTTTTATTTGATTATTTGGCTCGAGGTCATGCCTTATTTCGAGAACTTCTTTTTTCTTCCCATATATTTTACCGAGAGAGATGTACAGCCAAAAATCATTGATCTCCCCCCTTTCTTCTATCTGAGCTTCAATTGAGAAGCCATCAGATTATTTGGATTCCAAAAAATGGGATCTCTCTTCCCTTACATCCTCTCTTCATGATTTATCATCTCTCACAAGTTATTCTAGGTTGAACGTTTTTACCCTTTTATAGATCAACAACATTCTAGGACGATTCAGGGGCCCAAGTTACAGATTGTTCATCGTAAAACATCAAGGTAGGTGGTTTGTGCCTTTATTTTATTGAATTTGGATTATACATACATAATGTTCTGAATAACCATGAAGTGTTATTGTGTATTTTGGAGTTTTACATGTTAAATACATTCTATGTTTTGGATGATTCAGTAAGTGTTGTTTCCTTTTCTTAATATTGTATACCTTTTGCAATTTGACTCCCCAAAGGTGTGTTTCCCTAGTTTGACTATTTATGACAGTTTGGACTTATTTGAGTATGAATAATACCTTATTTTCCATGCCTTGAGTTTTCTAGGATGGTGTTGATTGGTTATATGTGATGCCTGTTTTTATGCGTTCAACAATGTGAAGCCATGCAATTGTATGAATTGAAAGTAGATCCTTTAATGAATATTATATGCACACTAATAATCATTGGACCATAATAGCCTTGTTCTAGAAAAAATCTAGGGGTTTCCATTTTTATTTACACAGGACCCTGAGAGCCTTGGTTTAGATGTTGACCCCAAGGAATATTGACCATGAGTGCAACCCGGGGGGGTCACTTATGATTCTTTATACTATAATGACCCAGGGGTTATTGATAGTGATATCTACCTAGAGGTTGTTTATATATTATTAATCCCATGTGAACCCTACACTACTGACTATGAGGGATTCCCGGGTGGTAATTTTATTTTTTATTTATATGCATAATAAAAAGGTGTTAGACTATGAGAGATTGCCTAAAGGTTTTTTTTTGAATATTTGGTTGATGTTGTTATGAGTCACCAAGAAAAAGAACAATATTGGACATAGTCATACGTGATGATTTAGATTGTCTTCTGGGATGTTTGTTGTTACATTTATACAGGGGGATATAGATCTTAGGATAGATCTCAAGGTTACATTATTCAATGATTTGAATAATTTATAAATGAAAACATTTGTAATTGAAAACTGTAGGATTGTTTACTTTTGATTACTTCCTATTTTATTTCTTTTTTATGAATATTTCCTACTATATTTATTAAAAAATTGTTAGGCATAGATCTTTTGGTGGTTTCCTACTAGGATTGAGCTCACACCCTATTTGGGACATGATTTTGGACCCAAACAGATTATATGGTAGCAGATATAGATAATGGAAAGAACTCTTCATCATCAGGTACTTTATTGATGATGGTGCTTGAGAGCATGGGACCATGTTGAGGCTTTCAATGCTATTGAAGTATACTATTTCTATAAATTGGTTTCAGTATTGTATTTCCATAATTGTGATTTGTTTGGATGATTAACTAGATAAATGTGACATGAATCGTTTGTTTATATATATTGTAGTTATTTATACTATCAGTATTCAGTTGATTACATCTATTATATAGTATTACTATTTTCACTATTGATTACTATTTTTTTATTCCATTATTTATACATTTTCAATGAGTTAATTGTTTCTAAACTATCAATCCTTGTCCCTCTCTAATAGTCGGCAGCATCTGGCATTCAGGGAAATCCCCTTGATGTTATGTGACCAACCGGGTTCGAGGTACCATTGGGTGGCACCCGGAAGTGGGACGTTACAATGTGGTATAAAATGAGTTTATTTTATGATTTTTCATACATTTTTTAGCCAATATACATTGATAGGGAGGAATGGGTAGTTTTTAATAAGATATTCCATGTTGTAGATAACACTTGTATAGGGAAAAGCCAATTTAACATGAATATTTCAATTTTTTGGGTTTTTTCAGTTGTCATTGTTGATTTGATTTAACTGTTGGATATCACACATCTTTTGTGCTATTATTACTGATATTATTGGGGTTCTATTTTTGTTTCAACTCAATGAAATGATGTTATTCCATATCATACATCATATAGGCACGTGATAGAGATCGTATGTCATGTATTTTTCTCTTTCTATTTAGGGTTCAGTATTGATTTCATGCTGTTGTAAAAGGTGTTGTTTTAGATATGCATGTTTTTTTGAACGATTCTATGAGAATATGAATTATATTTTGTTAAAATATTTAAATATGTAAGGTATCATTTTTATGGATTCGAAACAATGTTCCCCAACGGGTTATGGGCCCTCTTGGATCAGAATTAGGTTGATCATGTTTGAACATTAATTTAATTTTTTCACCATTTGAGATGAATAGGATTCAAATGTTGATTCCCAATAGTATTGGCTCTCACGACTTACAATTTTTCAATCCTTCAACAAATTTTATGTTTTTATAGGTTCCATATAAATTTTACAGACATACTATCCTGAAGCCCTGACAACACAGTTTGTGGTGTAATAAACACAGACCATGTGTTCTTCTGTTCTGGTAGAAACAACATTTCTTATGTACACTCCATGTAATTTGAGTAAAATTTGTGTAGTGCATGACCGCGTGACTAACTTTGTGAGCAGAGACACGAGGCAGGGGAAATTTTGGTAGAACACGTTGTGTATAGATTGTAAACATTCTGTGTACATAACCATGTAATAGTTATGTTACCAACAAAATGAGAATAAGTAATTGAACTAGAACATGTTGTTTCTAGGGTGAAAACTCCATATGGTGTTACCCAGGAGTGATCTGTGTAGTTCAATCCATGTCGAGGAACCTAGGAATGAGAGAAAAAAAATTCTTGTACGCGGCATTTCTTCAAAATAATATGTTGTGTGTATGAGTGTTATAGGGCTGGGTTTGGAAGATATACATTACATGTTTTAAGCATAAGGGAACACATCTTGTATGAGTTATACATGCTATGTATCCCTGGTTTTTTAAAACATGAATTGTTTCTTCTCATATTCCTTTCATGCACTTCTATGATGTTGTCGTTGTTATTTTCGAACTGAGATGTGCACATGAAAATGTAGAGTAATGCCGCTAAGACATCCTAGGGTCTCATTAAAGATACAGGTAAATGACCAGACAATGGAAATGGAAGATTGGGGGATACTAATAGGTCCTACCATCATGATTGTCCTAGAAACACCTGTATTATAAGATGCAATTGCTAATTCATAGTTCCTTGAAGTCCTTTGGTGGATGTTACAGACCTTTCACGGAGCACCACACTCTTCCCTGACTATGGAAGAGTTAATAATGGCATTCCAACAGTCACATCCAACCACGTTTTCTTTGTATGGATGTCTACAAGATGCTGATTCATTGTTGGAGGCCCTGGTTTCTATCTTCAATCATCTAATGACTCCTTCAAAAAAGAGGGTGAATCATGCTACGTACATACTGTGTGATTCTACAGAGAGATGGTGGGATGTTATGACACAAGAAGGACGTCATCGAGATATTTTTTTGGAAGAGTTTTAGAAGACATTCTACATCTACTTCTACATAGAGACTTTGAGGGCTAATCGATCCATAGAGTTCATTCATTTGGAGTAGCATGCACTTTCAGTGATGTATTACCCATCCCATTTTTCTAGGCTCCTGCTTTTCACCCCTGCTCTTGGAAGTGACAAGTTATCTTTGGCTAGGAGATTTGAGGAATGTCTCAGGTATGAAATCCAATAATAGGTGAATGACTTTAGGCTTATTTTTGTAACTGCTATTGTTAACTAGGCAATGATTAGTGATTGTAATATGAGGTATTTGGGAGCTGCGAGCTAGATCGGTTCAACATCCAGGGCTAGTACACATTCGTTTTATAGCAGGAAGCACCGCAGGGAGCTTTTGCATGGTGATTCTACTAGGAGGGGTGTACCTATGGGTTATTAGGTGAGGTACTATCAGTGTGGAAAGACTACTAACATGATACCTCAGTACTGAAGAGCCCTGGTTGAGTTCCAGGCTTGAGGCCAGATGGGTCATCTTTAGGGTTTTTTCCTATTTTTCTCACCTGCATTTCGTGAGAGGGGGTATGTTACGACTCCACATTTAGGAGAAGGATCATTAGTTTATACTCAACTAGGGAACTGATGTTTGGTGGGAAATTAAAGATGAGGAGGTGGTCATGGTTATGGTATTCATGCTTCAGGTTTTCAGCGACTGCTGGGTGGATCAGCTCAGGGTAGTCAGGAAAGGTCTCACGGCTACGGTACAGGTATGATTTTTTCAATTGAGCAGACCCTACATGAGTAGACACCTGGACCTTCTACCATTATAGGTAAGATTATAGAATCCTCAAATTTAGCTTCTTATATTTTGGACACATGGAATTCTTATAGTTTCATGTCTTTTTCCATAGTGGCGAGCCTTGGGCTATGTATATTTACTTATGAAGTTGTTATGACACTAGAGACTCTGGTGGGGATTAAGAACGCTAGTTTATGTCAGTGCAAGGAGTGACCTTTTGAGGTTGGTGGGTGTCACTTCTTATAGGAACTACTTGTCTTAGAGATTAGAGGCTTCATTTCCATTACCAGAATGGATTGGTTAGTCTCCTTTCAGGCCTTTTATGAATTCTATCGTCGTAGGGTGTGTTTCCCATCACCAAAGGGTGGGTCTATTTTAATAAAAGGAGAATGGGATGTCCCGATGAGAAGAGCTATATTTAAGAATATTGGATTTGGAGGAATTACAACCCATATTTCTAGTTTATATCTAGATGAAAAGGGGAATTCATAGATAGACATTCCTCTAGTGGTGGATATTTTCAAAGATGACTTTCTAGATGTATTTTTAGGTTTACCTCTTGAGAGAGAGGAAAATTTCTCTTTTTAGCATGTTCTAGGAGTGTAAATTGTGTAAATTTCTCCATATAGAATGAATTCACTAGAGTTATATGTTCTCAAGAAGCAGTTAGAGGAGTTTCAGGAAAAAGGTATCATCATACCCAATAAGTCTCCATTGGTTTCTCCTATTATCTTTTCGAAGAAGTTGACCAATTCCCTCAGACAATGTGGGTTTATCAGAAGATGAACCATTTGATTGTTAAAAAACAATACTGTTTACTAAGGATTAATGATCTCTTTGATCAGATTCTATGATCCTAGGTGTTCATAAAGATTGACATGAAATCTGGTTATCATCATATGTGTGTTAGACCATCTAATATACTACTTATATAATTTTAGATCGTTTATAATATATATGAGTCTGTGGCTATGCCCTTTGTTCTCATGAATGCGCCTATAGGTTTTATAGCACTGTTGAACATAGAGTTTCTTCCTTACTTGGATTCGTTTGTGTTAGTCTATGTGGACGATATCATGGTCTACTCTCACACTTGACCCGAACATGCCATCATTCTTGAGATCATTTTTAGTACACTAAGAGAGCATCAGTTGTATGATAAGCTCTCAAAATTCCACTTTTGATTGGAAAATAATAAATTTTTGAGTCATTTAATATTTTATATAGGACTATAAGTAGACCTAGAGAAAGTGAGAGAATTAGTTTCCAAGGAGAAAGCGAAAATGATATTGAGGTAAAAAGTTTTTGGGTATGGATGGATACTACATGCCCATTATACATGACTTTTCACACATATCACTACCACTGACGAGACTGTCTATGAAGGGTGTAATGTACTTTTGGATAGATTCATGTGATTTAGCCATTAAAGAGCTTAATTTAAGATTGACTTCATCAGTAATACTATTTTTCCCGAGTTAAGAGTTACAATGTTAACTGTGATGCATCAAGAATTGGGCTAAGAGAAGTGGTTATACAGTGGGTAGTCTTCATTCCATATGAGTCATATTTGTTGATGACGCATGAGAAGAATCACCCAACACATGATCTTGAGTTAGCTGTAGTTTTGTATTCTTTACACTGTTGGAGACATTATATTTTGGGAGAGCATTTTTTTAGTGTACAGTGACCACAAAATTTTGAATTATGCCTTTACTCAATGTGATATGAATTTGAGACAGGGAAATGTGGGTTGAGTACCTTTATTATTTTGAATTTAACCACTCATACATGACATGAAATGGGAACATCATGGCTGATTCATTGAGTAGGAAGAAATAAGATACATGTAGTTCATGAGGCCCGGAGTGTGTGATAGAATATGTCTTTGTTCTCTGAGATGCATTTGGAGGTGATCAAAAGACATGGCCATACATTCTTTATTTCTATACCAATAATCTCTACTCTAATTGATCGAGTGATAATGAGGCAATTATCAAATTCCGAAATAATATTTCTATGAAATAGTGTGTCAAGCACGGACCCTACTCTGGGGTGGATAGCAAGAGATGATGATATTTTTCATTTTCATGGACATGTATGGGCTTCATCCAACATACGTGATGAGATGATACAATATTTTCATTCCTCGATTTTAGTAGTTCATCTTGGTTTCACAAAGATGTATCGGGATCTACACTATCAGTATTGGTGGCCAGGTATAAAGAGGGATGTTGCTTGTTTTGTTATGAGACATTCCACCTGTCAGTAGGTGAAGTTAGATCATCATCAACCGAAAGGGATTTTACAGTAATTACCCATTCTTGAGTGTAAGTTTCTTGATTTCATGACCGATTTCATTATTTGTTTACCAAGGTCACCATGAGGAAATGATGTTGTATGGGTTCTTGTTGACAGACTCATAAGTGTTTCTCATTTCATACTGATCAAGGAAACCATCAATGTTGATGATATTCAAATATTGTACATATGAGAGATAGTACATTTTCATGGGGTCCCACACTCTATCATTTCAGAAAGGGATGCCTAGTTTACTTATCATGTCTAGAAGGGTATGTATAGGTATTTGGGTACCCAAGTACTTTTGATTGTTGTTTACCTTAACCAGATAGATTTCCGATCCAAGTGAATGATTCAGGTTCTGGAGGACATGATTCGATCATGCATCATGGATCTTGGGGGATATTGGGAGAGACATATAACCCTATTAGAGTTTTTCTAAAAAAATATTTTTTTGGTGATGATACAGATGGAACCTTATGATGGTTTTTATGGTAGGTCATGCCAATCACCCCTATGTTGGATGGAGGATGGGGAGGCAGCTATGATGGGACCTCTCATTATATAGGATACCACTAAGAAGGTGGAGTTGATTTAAATGAGGGGGGATACTACACATTATCGTCATAAATTTTTTGTTCATCGATGAAGATAACCTTTGGAGTTCGCTGTCGGAGAACATGATTTCTTACGTGTCACATAGAGTTCAGGAGACATGAGTATTAAGAGGTCGGGGATGATTTCACCATGATATGTTGGGATGTTTGATGTCTTATAGAGAGTTTTGCTAGTTTCCTATCAGTTTCAGTTACCATATAGGCACCATGTCATGCATGATGTCTTCCATGTTTCTCAGCTACAATGTTGTTTTTCAGACCCGTCTCATGTTTTTAACCCATGGTGGTTGAGTTAGAGGTGGATGCATCCTTCGAGAGGCACCCTATATGGATTGTGGATCACAGTATGAAGGTTTTATGTGGCCGGTCAGTTCCTCATGTACGAGTGATTTGGGAGCATGGGCGATTAGGGGATGAGACTTGGGATAGGGAGTCTGACATACGATCATAGTGTCCAGAGTGGTTTGATGTGTCTTATTCTCCACCATTGGAAGGGAAACTCGGGAACTAATTTCCTTATCAGGGAAGTTTATATGAACCAGAAAATTCATTCAAGGTTTGTATATTTGTTTTGAGTTGTTTTTATGGAAAAATGATGTTTTGGAATTTCTTTATGTACACACCATGAACTCTTGAGTACACACCATGTACCAAGTGGCCACACATAACTGTGTATTGGCCGTGTAATGGTTGAGTAAATGTATGTTTTGGTGACCTGGCAGGCTGCCTGAATAGGGGGCTGGTTGAGGCTAGTACACATCATGTACATTAAATGAACATGTCGCTAACTTTTCCTATTTTTTTAAATAATCATATCGGGGTCACATTTCATCTCGAGAACATCTTTCTTCTTCCCATGTTTCGTATAGGAGAGTGAAATACTACCAAAACTCATCATGCTCCTCCCTTTCCTCCATCTTATCTCTAATTGAGATTCCACTAGGTGTGTTGGATTCCCACTGGTGAGTCCTCTCTTTCCCTAGAACATATCATCCTAATTCCTCCTCTCTCGTGATTAGTTCATGTTTGAATTTTTTGAATTTTTTTTAGATCTACGAAGATAAAGGATTATTCAAGGGTTGAAAATCCATATTGTTCATCGTTCAACATCAAAATAGTTAGTTTGTGTCTCTTTCCTCAATTTTATTTTGATTACATATTCTTAATGTTCTGAATACCCATGTTGCTGTATTGCATATTTTGGAGTTTAACAATGTTTAATACCTTCTATAGATTGGTTGACTAATTAACGGTTGTTTCCATTGAATAATAATGTAAACCATTGTTTATGGGACACACCATTGGTGTGTTTCCCTAGTTTGAATTTTTAGGTCCATTTGGCCTAGGTTTCTAATGAGGCATTACTTATTTTCCATTCCTTGAGTTTTTTATGTTGGAGTTGTTTGGATATATTTAATGCATGATTTTATGCTTTGATCAATTTTGAGCCATGTAATAGTTTGAATTTCATGTAGATCCTTTAATCAAAGTTGCATGCATGATGGTCATCCATGGAATGTGAGAGCCTTGGACCAAGAAAACAATGGTGGTTACCATTTTTCATTACACTAGACCATGAGATCCTTGGTTTAGTTTTTTTACCCAGGGTGTATTAAAAGTGAGAGCTACCCAAAGGTCATTTATTATAATTTACACCACAATAACCTCAGGGTTATTTATAGTGATAGGTACCTTGTGGTCATGTATATATTATTGATGCCATTTTTACTCTAGGGCATTGAATATGAGAGCTTCCCAGGTGGTCGTTCTCTTATGTTTGGTGCAGTGATTAAATTAAAGGGGTTAGAAAGTGAGTGATTTCTCAAAGGGTTATTATGGATGGTTGACATATTCTGTGACGAGTTTCCAAGCCGATGCACAATCTTGGACTCAGTCTTACTATATGGTTTAGATGGTATTATGTGACCTTTATTTTTACTATAATATAGGGGGATTCAGAGCATTGGCTAGGTCCCGAGGATACATTATTCAATTATTTGAATAATTTATAAATGAAAATGAATGTAATTGAAAACTATAGGATTGTTTAGTTTTGATTACATCATAGTTTATTACATAATTTTTGCATACTGTCCGCTATATATATTTCCAAATTGTATGGCACAAAAATTTTGGGGGTTGCCTACATATATTCATCTCCCATCCTATTAATGTTCATGATTTTGTTCCCAACCATATTATATGGTTGCAGGTATAGATAATGGAAAGACCCCTTCTTCATCAGGTACTTGATTTTTGATGGAGCTGTAGAGCATGGGACAATGCTGAAGCCTATGATGCTGTTGGAGTTTACTATTTCGGTACTTTGGTTTTAGTATTGTATATCAAGTATTTGAACTTTTTTTGCTACATTCCTAGATACATGTGACATGTATCGTTTATTTATATATGCTGAAGTGTTATGTACTATCACTATTCCACTATTTACTTCTGTTCTATGGTATTACTATTTCTTCTATTGATTATTGTTTGTTTATTACACTGTGTATACTCTGCCAATGAGTGCGTAGATTCCCCACGATCAATCCTTGGCCCTCACTACTAGTCAGTTGCCTCTGGAATTCGGGGAAATGTGCTTGAGGTTATGTGACCAACCAGGTTCAGGGTACCTTTGGGTAAAACCCAGAACCAGGACGTTACAAATTGGTATAAAATGAGTTTCTTTTTGTTATTTTTCATACTGTTTGGGGCCAATATACATTGAAAAGAAGGAATTGTTAGTTGGTAATAAGGTTTTTTTGATGGTAGCTATCCCATGTATAGGAAAAAGTGAAGTTACCATGAATATTTCAATTTATCTAATTTTTCAATTGTTAATGTTGATTTTATTTCACCATTGGTTATCACAATTGTTTTATACAGTTATTATTTATATTAGTGTGCTACTATTTATTTTTGAACCAGATCATATGAAGGTATTGCATCTCATGCATCATATATGCACTTGATAGATATTATAAGTCATGCATTTTTGTCCTGCTATTTGTGGTACATTAGAGATTTCATGTTATTGTGATAGTTGTTGTCCTAGAAATGCATGTTGTTGTGATAGATGATGTGACTGAATACATTCAATTTTGATAGGGTATTATAATATGTAATTTTTAATTTTATGGATTCCAAACATTGGTCCCCAGGGTATTGAACATGAGGGATTCCCAGGTGGCTGTTTTTTGATTAGTACTATGTTTAAACCTAATGGGTTATACCATGGGATCTTTCTCTGAGGATTTTTATGAATGTTTGATTGTTTTTGTGATGAGTCACTGATCCAAATAACAATCATGGACTCAGTCTTAATTTATGTTTTAGTTGGTAGTCTGTGACATATGTTGGTACTATTATAATGGGGGATATAGAGCCTCGGCTAGATCCCAAGGATAAATTATTCAATAATATGAATAATTTATAAATTAAAATGAATGTAATTGAAAAATTTAGGAATGTTTATATTTGAGAAAATCCTAGTTTTTTGATTCATTTCTTCATATTTTCTATTATATATATTAAATGGATGTTAGGCAAAAATCATTTGGTGGTTTCCTACTAGGATTCATCTCAAAACCAAGTTGGTCATTCTATTATATCCAAACATAGTATATGGTTTTAGTTATAGATAAGTGAAAGCACCCTTCTTAATTAGGTAATTTATTGTAGTTAGAGAAGGAGAGAATGTGATGAAGCTGAGGCTTGCGATGTTGTTGGAGTTTAATGGTTTTGTACTTTGGTTTCAATATTGTATTTATAGAATTTGTACATGTTTGGATGCTTACCTAGATACATGTGGCATGTATCATTTGTTTATATATGCTGTAGTTTTTTATAATATCAGTCGTCCATTATTTACTTCTTATGTTTGTTATTACTATTTCCACTACTGATTAAATTTTCTATTTCGTTTTGTATGATTTTACAATGGGGGCATAGTTCCCCACTATAACGACCCATACATTACATACACTGTTATTAATTCAGAATTAAAGTATACTTATTACAACATATAACAAAACCATGATAGGACCGTATAGGTATAATGTCTTTTGAAACTGGGGAACATAAACAACTAGTTCATAAAGAATCTATATTGTCTCCCATTTATTTCATCATATCTAGATTCCCTTTTGGCATATCCCACTTAATACCCTTCTTTATAACCTGGGGAAAAGAAAACATACAAAAGGGTGAGCCCAAATGCTCAGTAAGGGTAAAAAAAGGAAATATCAATCATATCATATTCAAAAGAACATAACATTTTGAAATTCCAAACCTGAAAAAGAGATCAAAATATAATAACATGGGTTAAATCAGAGTAGTGAAATGTAATCCCCATAATCCTAACATAAAACATTAATATTTTTGGCATACACACATAATCAAAGAAAATCATTTCTTATTAGTCATGACTCATTTCCAAGACTATCATAGGGGACAAAGTCCATTTCTGAACTGAGTTCACTCCTCATTCCAGACATGTATCACTGAACCAGATTAAAATTCCATTCCATCCATGTCTATCTCATGAGATATAAATCTTTACCCAATTCATTGGAGGGATGTATAGGTCCCACCCATCACATAATGAAACCATTCTTATGTGTGCCACAAAATCATAAATCATATATCATGGCATATCCCATGTAATAAAAATGGGATTCTTAAACATCATGTCATCATAAAATTAACCATATAAGATAAAAGGAATTCATAAAAATAATTTCATCATAAAATAATCAAATCAATGTAAAAATATGGATAGAGACAGAACCCTAATTTATCTTAGATGTAAAATAATTCTGATAAAACACTTGAACTCCATTCTTCAGGAAAATATCCATTCTACTTAAAAAATATTTTTTCAGTCTTAACAGGTCATGTAATTTTAAACTAAAAGATTTTAATTATAAATAAACCTAAAAACATGTAAAGGATGCTTCGAGGAAATAATGTTCTATGAATAAATAAAAATCCATTCAGGTCGTATATGTTAAAAAAACAATCTTCTCATACTTTGGTTGGAAAAGTCAAAAAGTATCTCGTACTGAAAACGACAAAAGATTCCTTTAATATATTTTACTAAAAACTCACAAATAGGTAAAATTGGATTTAAAAAGTTGTTTCAGGATAGAAATAATATTACATATAGAAGAAACATTGATGTGGATGATAAATATTCCCCAATAAATTCTGAAGTATAAATAGTCTCATATAAAAATTAGATTGTGAGATTTTCCCTTACCTTAGGTCTGATATGCTTCATACATATCTGAACCTCATGCATAATGATTTAAATAATGTCATTTACTTATTAAATAGTCATATTAATTTTTATGATATCAAAAATTGTCATATTCTTATCTTATAATTAGTAATATTTCATTGTCGCTCATTATTCGGGAGTTCACTGGTTTATTTTCTTATGCCCGTTTTGTCGAATAAATTATTATTCTTATTTTTAGGTTATATTTATATTATTTAAATAATTGTTTTAGTATAATATATATCATATTTATTCATCCAATTCATTTATATAATAATTATTCAATGTAGATCATGTCGAACGAGTCGCCTCACATTGTGGAGACGGTAGGTTGTACGTACGCATGAGCGATGATATCATTCCCATGATCATGGAATTGTATTGAAGTGTATGAATAATTTTTCAGAATAAATATCACATTACATTAATCATATATAATTATTTATTTACACCATTATACCCATCCAAGTAAGGTGGTGGTGGAAATCAGATGACACCATGGCGTGGAGACGTTATTCCATACGTACGCAAGCACAGTGATTTCATTTTCCGTAGGATGGATAGAAGATAAAATGGGGTTGTTTCATATTTATAATCACATATCAGTATATAAGTGATACTATTGTAATTAATTTATGAAAAAACAAGAAGAGAATATTATGTATAAGAAGAAAGAAATTTGAAAGGATTGGTAAAGGATATAACCTCTTCTTCGAAGTGCCTCTTCTAAACCTCCTATTAGGGCACTAATGTTGCCCTTTGAAGAAGACCAGGACCTCTAGAATATTACTAGGTAATTTGAGAAGTGTAATGGAAAGGGTTTGGCAGAGCATTAAGGGTAAATTTTTTGTAAAGAAGAGAGGGAGGAGGTTCCCTTTTATAAGTGAGGAGAAGGGAACCTTTGGAAAACTCAAAAATATTAATTTATAATAAATTCAAACACCACATAAAAACATCCAAAATTACTCAAATACGAAGATTAGATGAGATAGGGTTGTAATATCATCATTAAATAAAATTTATACATGTTGAGAATTTATTTTAAACATTATCAACTTGATTTATCCCTATTTAATATATTTAATTTTATTTGGTGGTAATAAGATTCTAAATTTTAAATTGATATAAATAATTACTTATGTGTTGTGAATTGTCCATAGTTATATAGGTTATAATATTTTAGACCATATAAATTTTTATTTATAAATTTTAAAAAATTTTGTGATTTTTAAACAATTTTATATTATGTAATTTTTATAAAATAACAATAGTGTCAATTTTGACACTATTTATTTATTTGATTTTAAATAAACTCCACACAGAAGATATGATCGAAATAAAAGATTTAATAGAATCATAAAATGTCATATTTATCTATAAAATTAGTGCAGAACATAAAATAGTTCATATTATAATTATTTTCATATTTTTAAAACTATTTATTTTATATTTCAATCAATAAAATAATTTCAACATCACTATTGTGTCACTTTTAATGATAATTATTTAATCCTAAAAAATTCTAAAAAAATTCACATGATGTAGGTAATTTTATTGGATTTCTGTATACTATTAATGATTGAAGTTTCATGAATTTTATCACTAAATTAAAATTATTAAACATATAAGATTTAAGAGGGTGACATATTGTCACTTTCTTTGGTTTTAATAATAATTATATATTTTCATGGTCAATAGACCATGAAATGAATCTTTTCCAACCCATAGGTGATGTTGGTCGACTTTTAGTGATAAAATAGATTTTTTTCAAGTGTTAGGGTAATTTTATAATCTTATTTTTACCCTTAATTACACGATTTACCTTTAACTGCAGTAAATAAAAAATATCGTTGTTACTATTCATAATATCAAAAAAATAAATGTACCATATTAACATAATTTGTACCCACTAAATTGAAATATGGAATCCATTTTACAAAATTAAAAACATAGAAGTTGCAGTAATTAATTTAAAATTAATCTTGTTGTAAAGAAAACGGGTTTTAAAAGTTAAAACATTGCAAAATATTGAAATTATTTTACCTATGAATTCAATGTAAAATTAATGGTAATGAAATTCATTATTTTAAAGGGTAAAAATATATTCTATTTATAATTTAATATCATTAAATATTATTATTAATCCATATAAATTATTGTGATGAAAGAAGATGTTTTTAAATAAAATATAGCGTGTTTTTACTATTCATTAAAAAATTAAAGTTATCCTAATAATATGGAAAATTTATCCAAAGTTAATTTTTATATCCTGAATCCAAATAAGAATTTTATTATGTAAAATTGAACTTATAAAAATTTTAAAAACTAGATGTAAAGTTGGTGCGCCATCAATGGCCGACAAAACAGCATTTTTTTAAAAATACTTATTTTACACGAAAAATAAATTTTGTTCTCATACCATGTTCTAGAAAATGTGTAAGATGAGTAATAATGTTATAAAATTCAAAATGTATTTAATAATATTCATAACATCTATTCCATAATAATATTATAACAATATGTTGTTGTTTAGTGAAACTCAGTATTGCGTACTATACACGCTATTGAGGAAGGTCGTGATTGCGTGTAACGAAATCCAACACAGTGTTGTGTGTAATGAAATATTCCTTTGGTGTTGTGTATATAATAAGACATAAAAAATATTTCTCATAAAATCTCAGGGTGTTACATTCTATCCCCCTTAAAAAGAATTTCACCCTCAAAATTCATCACTTCGTAACCAACAGATGAGGATACCTCTCCCTCATCATATCCTCAAGTTCCATGTAGCATCTTCTAATTGGTTGTTCCTCCATAAAAATTTAACCAAGTGAGTGGTATTGTTTCGTAGATCTTTTTTGCTATGATCCAAATTTTCTATCAGATTTTATTCATAAGAAAGATGTTGCTCCAGTGGTATAACTTCTAAGTTTAGTACAAGTGAAAGATTAGGTATGTACATTCTCAAGAGAGATACATGGAATACATCATGAACATGAGAGAGATTTGGTGGAAGCGCCAATCGGTAAGCTACCTTCCCAATATGATCAAGTATTTCGAAAAGACCGATATACCTAGGTCTCAGCTTTCCCTTCATTCCAAATATCATTACTCTCCTCCAAGGAGATATTCGTAAGAACACTTTATCAACCACTTATAACTCTAGTTCATTTTTCTTCGGTTGTCGGAAAAACATTTTAGAAGACTCGGAGCTGCTATTATGTGTTATTGAATAGATCTGACCTTTTTTGCCAACTTATCAACAAGATCAAGTCCTAATAGCTTCCTTTCTCAAAATTCATCCAAGAAAGTTAAATTTATGCATTTCATTCCATAGATAGCTTCATAAAGAGACATCTGAATACTGGAGTGAAAGCTATTATTATAAGAAAATTACACCAATGGTAGGTTTTTATCCCAACCAACTTATAAATTCACAGAGAAAGCTCTCAACATGTCATCTAGAGATTGAATTATCCTCCATACTGATCGTCTTTCTGAGGATGATAAGTAGTGCCAAAACTCAACTCTATATCTAGAGTATACTGAAGACTTCCCCAGAACATTGAGGTAAACCTCGGATCCCGATCAGATATAATGGAAAGTGGTACTCCATGAAATCTTACCACTTCCTTTAAATATATTTTTTCAAGCTGATCAAAAGAGAAATCCTCTCTAATAGCAATGAAGTGTTCTGACATAATAAGATGATCAACTATAACCTAGATAGCATCATTGCCTTTGAATTTTTTAGGAAGTCCAGTGACAATGTTCATAGTGATGTTTTCGCATTTCCATTCTGGTATGGGTAATGGTTGTAACATCCTCTTAGACTTTTGTCACTCAGCTTTAACATTCTAACAAAACAAGCATTGAGTGATATATTCAGCAACATCTCTTTTCATCCCATCCCAGCAGAGGGACTCCTTCAGGTCCCTATACATCTTCATGCTTCGAGGGTGAATAGAGAATGTAGAACTATGAGATTCATCCAATATTTCCTTCTTTGATTCTGGGATGGGAGGAACACAAACCCAATTCCAAAACCTTATTATTTCATCATAATCAATATGGAATTTAGGGACCTTTCTCACCTTATTTTGTAACTCTACATCTTCTTTTTGTGCCTCTATAATCTTCACATGTATAGATGGTTGAACATTCATTTGAGAAAGATAAGATTTTCCCCTTCAATAATAATTCCAAGATCCATCATTTGTAAATCCATAAATATTGGATCTTTTTTATCCTCATCATGGATATGCTAGCATGGTCTTGTCAACTTAATGCGTCTACCACCTTGTTTGCTTTCCCAGGGTAATAATTAATTGAGAAGTCGTAATCCTTAATCAGCACCAACCATCTTCTTTGATGCATATTCAGATATTTTTGTGTGAAAATATAATTTAAACATTTATGTTCAGTATAAATGTCACACCTTTCTCCATTAAGATAACTCATCCAAATCTTTAATTCAATGATTACTATTGCTAACTCCATATCATGAGTTGGGTAATTTTTCTAATTGATTTTCTCCTGTCGTGAGGCATAAGCTATCACCATATCATTTTTCATGAGAACACACCCCAGTCCCTTCTTGGATGCATTATTGTAGATCAAAAACCTTTCTCCACTACAAGGTAGTGTGAGCACAGGTGCACTAGATAACCTTCCTTTTAATTCCATCAAATTATCTTCACACTCCTCCATGCACAAAAACATAACTCTTTTTCGAGTCAACCTGATGAGTGGACTAGATAATCATTAAAAATAATTCACCAAACATCGATAATATCCATCCAAACCACGAAAACTTCAGATCTCAATTACAGTTGTTGGTCTCGACCATCTTTCGATAACCTCTGTTTTTGCGGGATCCACAAATTTCAACTCTTTTGATATTATGTGACCCAAAACTGAATCATTTTGAAGCCAAAAATTAATTGTGGTAAATTTGGAATAAATATTCTTCTTTCATAGGGTCGTTAATATAATTCTCAAGTGATCTTCATGTTCTCCATTTCTCTTTGAATAGAAAAAAATATCATCTATAAAGACAACGACAAACTGATCATGATATTCTCTAAAGGCTCTATTCATTATATCCATGATGATATCAGGGGCCTTAGTAAGACCAAATGGCGTCACTACAAATTCATAGTGTCCATAACTGGTATAGAAATACATTTTAGTATATCCTCCTTTTTTACCCTTAATTGATGATACCTTGAACAAAGGTCAATCATAGAAAAGAATTGATCTCCACATAGTTGTTCAAATAAGTCATCAATGCATGGGAGAGGATATTTGTTCTGGATAGTGATCTTGTTATGTTCTTGAAAATCAATGCAATGTCTCATTGACACATCATTCTTCTTAACAAACAAAATAGGTGCTCCCCAAGGTGATGCACTAGGGTGTATGAATCCCCTATCATGATTCTCTTTGAGTTGCTTCTTCGATTCTTGCAACTAAAATGGGGCCATTCTATATGGTGTCTTTGAAATAGGTAAGGAATCTGGTATGAGTCTATTGAAAACTCAACTTCACGATTTGGTGGAAGACTTGGAAATTCCTATGGAAAGACATCATCAAACTCTCGTACAATGGGCATATTCTTAATCGTGACATTCTCTCCAACCATTTGAGATAAATAACCTTCATTTATTGGAATCAAGATCCATAATATGGAAGAAATTTCCACTGGAAGGTTATATTCATCCTTTCATCAATAGATGATCATATATTGATCAGGAATATGAAATATGACTTCCCTTCATTGGAAATTGATATGAGCTCCATATATAGAAATCCAATCCATTCCAATAATGACATCAAATTCCACTATAGGAAGGATCACATGGTTTGCAGGAAGCACTTTCCCATAAACATAAATCGGAGAAGAATTGTAAACTTTGGATGCGACTGTTGTGTTAGTAGGAGTTGTCACAGCTAACTCAACAGCTAATCATTGGGGTATTACAGAGATAACCTTAGAAAAATTTTTAGAATGAAAACAGTGGGTGGATCCAGAATCAAATAAAACATTTTCTACATTATATTGGATGGTATGTGTACCTTTCACCACTTTAATATCATACTCCACATCACCGATAGAAATTTCATGTGAATTTCCTTTGTCTTTGGCCTTATGTTACTATTGATGTCCATCATCATCAACAACCCTTGGATTAGTGCATTGATAGGCATAATTCCCCATTTCATTGCATTTGTAACATTGAAGTGTAGGAGGTGCGTTGTGTGTATCCTTTTCTTTATTCGCATCACTAGAAATCTTTTTCCCATCATTGTAGTATTAAAATGCCCGATGACCTTCTTTTCCCCAATTTGAATCATCTACTTGTACCTTTAATACAATTCCATAAATGTTTCTTTCCACACTTTGAGCAAAAGGGAAAATCATCTTTTTTTCAATGTGATCTTTAGATTTCCCTGTGAATTCAATTTTCCTCTTCTTATCAAACCCATTTTACTGATGGGTTAATCTAATCTTCATCTCAACCTTGAGATCACATATAACAATTTTATCGTAGCTATTGAAGTCTCTTATGGATAACGCCCTTCGAAGAATTGGTTTTAAGACACTAAAGAATCGATCGATCTTACTCTCAGGTTGGATAATAATTCCATAAGCATACGTTGAATGTATTGTAAAATTCGCTTCGTAGGTACCAAATAATTCATCATCCTTTTTCTTCAGTTCAAGAAACTCTTTCTCTATCTTTGTATGAAGAATACGAGGGAAGAACTTAATGAAAATATGTTCTTGAACTCTTCCCATTCCATGGACTCAATTTCATCTATTTACCTCATATTATTGATAATAATCAACCATTTATTAGTTTCACCTTCCAAACTATATACTACTATGATGAATTTATCATGTTAAGAACATTGTATAACTGAAAATATCTTTTCAGTGGTAATAATCCATTGTTCAGCCACTAATAGATCAGAAGACCCGTAGAATGAAGGTGGACGTTGCCTCATGAAGGATTCAACATAATTTTGCTACTTCCTTTGCTTAATTGGATGTCTTGCATGATTCATGTCTTGAGAAAGTTATGTGAGCATGGCTACAAGATTTTTCATTCTATATCCAATAACGTTTGGTTTCTCTGGGGGAAAATCTTTGCATTTCCCATCGTATTTAGCATTAATACACGTCCTTCGGGTTCCAGCCATTGACTAAAACCAATAATCTTAGTGTGAGAAACACTAATATAATAGGAAAACCACATAATCCAGAATAATATTTAACACTTAAGGTATTATAATAGGTTATTCATGACCATTTCTAAAACACTAATATTGTGTTTTATGCTTAGAGATATCCTCATAGTTTTTACTAAGGATTTCACATTCTAGTATCCAATGGTTGACTATACCTTTCCTCTAATAGCAACTATAACAACCTATACATTACATACATTGGGATTACTTCAGAATTGATGCATACTTATTACATCATATAACAAAAACCATGATAAGACTGTATAGCTATAGTGTCTTTAGAACTTGGGAATCATAAACAACTGGTACATAAAGCATCAAAATTGTCTCCCATTTATTTCATCATATCTAGTGTCCCTTTTGGCATATCGTACTTAATACCTTTATTCCTGATCTAGGGAAAAGAAAGCATACAAAAGGGTGAGGTCAATTTCTCAGTAAGGGTAAACAAAAGAAATATCAATCATATCATATTCATAAGAACATAACATTTTGAAAATCTTAACCTACAAAAGAGATCATAATATCATAGCATGGGATAAATCATAGTTGTTACATGTAATCTCAATAATCATAACAAAAAACATGAAACATTGTTTCATATACACATAATCAAAGAAAATCATTTCTTATTAGTCAAGACTCATTTCCATGACTATCATAGTTGACAAAGTCCATTTTTGAACCGAGTTCACTCCTTGTTCCAGTCCTATATCACTGAACCAGTTTAACTTGTTGTTCCAGCCATTTCTATCTCATGAGATATAATTCTTTACCAATTGCATTGGAGGGAGATATAGGTCCCACCCATCTCATATTGAAACCATTCTTATGTGTGCCACAAAATCATAAATCATATATCATAGCATAACCCATGTAATAAAAATGGGTTTCTTAAACATCATGCCATCATAAAAATTATCATATAAGATAAAAGGACATCATATAAAATAATTCCATCAATACATAATAAAATAAATGTAAAAGTAGGGATAGAAACAGAACCCTAATTTATCATAGATGAAAAATAATTTTGATAAAGCACTTGAACTCCATTCTAGAGGAAAATATCCTTTCTACTTCAATTTTTTTTTCGTTTCATAACAGGTCATGCAATTTTAAACTAAAAAAATTTATTAAAAATACACATGAAAACATGTAAATAATGATTCATGGAAATAATGTTCAATGAAATCATAAAAATTCATTCATGTTATATATGCTAAAAAACATTCTTCTCGTACTTTGGCCAGAAATGTCAGAAAGTGTCTCGTATTGAAAACATCAAAAGATTCATTTCATATAATTTACTAAAAATTCACCAAATGGTAAAATAGGATTTAAAAAAAAATTGGAGGATAGAAATAATATTAAATATTGAGGAAACATGTATTTGGATGATAAATATGCCCCAGTAAATTCTGAAGTATAAAGAGTCTCGGATAAAAATGAGATTGTGAGATTTTCCCTTACCTTAGGCACGATATGTTTCATATGCATATGAACATTATGTATAACGATTTAAATAATTTCATTGAATTTTTACAGAATCATATTCATTGTTATTATATCATAGAAGGTTATTTTCTTATATTCTTATTGGTAATATTTCATTGTTACTTGTTATTCGGGTGTTCACTGCTTTATTTTATTATGCGTGTTTTGTCGAATAAATTCTTATTATTATTTTTAGGAAATATCTATATCATTTAAATAATGGTTTTAGTATTATATATATCATATTTATTAATTCAATTCATTTATATAATCATAATTCAATGAAGATCATATCGAACGAGTCTCATCACAACGTGGAGACGGTATGTCGTACGTACGCCCGAGCGATGATATAATTCCCATGATCGTGGAATTATGTTGAAGTGTATGTATAATATTTTAGAATAAATATCACTTTAAAATAATAATATTTATTTATTTATTTACACAATTATACACATCCATGTAACGTTGTGGTGGAAAATATATTACACCACAGCTTGGGGAAGGTATTTCGTATGTACACACGCGTAGTGATTTCGTTTTCCATTGGATGGATGGAAGATTAAATGGGGTTGTTTAATATTTATAATAACATATCAGTATATGAGTGATATATATTTTGTTAATTTATGATGATGAAAGAATATAAGAAGAAGTATAAGAAGAAATAAATTTGAATGGATTGGTAAAGGATATTACCTCTTCTTCGACGCGCCTCTTTTAAACCTCCAATTAGGGCAGTAATGATGGTGTTTGAAGAAGAAAATTACCTCTAGTATATTACTAGTAAAGGTTAGAAGATTAAAGGGTAGGTTTTGGCTGATCTTGAAGGCACAAAGCTGTGTAAAGAGGATAGGGAGGAGGTGACCTTTTATAAGGGGGGAGAGGGGCACCTTTGGAAACCTCAAAAACATTAATTTATAATAAATTTAAACTCCACTTAAAAACATCCAAAATGACTCAAATTTGAATCTTAGATGCGATTGGGTTGTAATATCATCAGCCAATAAAATTTATACATAATGGGAATTTAGTTTAAACATTATCAACTTGATTTATCCATATTTAATATATTTAAATTTATTTATGGTAACAAGATTCTATATTTTAAATTGTTATAAATAAATAATTATGTATTGTTAATTGTACATAATTTGATAATTTATGAAATTTTAGACTTTATAATTTTTAATTTTTAATTTTTAAATTTTGTTTGTTATTTTTAAACAATTTTATATTATGTAATTTTTATAAAATAACAATAGTGTCAATTTTGACACTATTCATTAATTTGAATTTAAATAAAATCCACAAAGTTGAAATGATCGAAATAAATGATTTAATAGATTTATAATGGGTAATATTTGTCTAGAAAAGTAGTGGAACATATTAAATAGTGCATATTTTATTTATTTTAATATTTTTAAAACCATTTATTTGATATTTCAATCAATAAAATAATTTCAATATCACTATTGTGTCACCTTATATGATAATTATTTAATCCCTAATAATTATAAATAAATTCACATGATGTATATAATTTTATTAGACTTTTGTATACTATTCATGATCGAAGTTTCATGATGTTTATCACTAAATTAAAATTATTATATTTATAAGATTTTAGAGAGTGAAGTATTGTCACTTACTTTGGTTTTAATAATAATTATATAATTTTCATTGTCAAAATTCCATGAAATGAATCTATTCCGACCCTTAGGTGATATAGGTCTACTTTTAGTCATCCAATAGAATTTTTGGCAGGTTTTAGGGTAATGTTATAATCTTATTTTTACCCTTAATTACCTGATTTACCTTTAACAGCAGTAAATTAAAATTACCGTAGTTACTATTCATAATATCAAAAAAAAATAACATATTAACATAATTTGGACACACTGAATTCAAATATGGAATCCATTTGTCGAATTTCAAAACATATAAGTTGCAGTAATTAATTTAAAATTAATCATGTTGTTAAGAAAATGGGTTTTAAAAGTTAAAACATTGTCAAAGACTGAAATGTTTTTAACTACGAATTCAATGTAAAATTTATAGTAATGACATTAATTATATTAAATGATGGAAATTTATACTATTTATACATTAAAATCATTAAACATTATAATTTAACCATATAAATTAATGCGATGAAAAATGTTTTTTTAAATAAAATATAGCGTGTTTTTACTATTCATTTAGATATGAAAGTTATCAGAATAATATGAAAAATTTATCCAAAGTAATTTTATATATCCTGATTCCAAAGAAGAATTTTATTTTGTCAAATTTAACTTATAAACATGTCAAAAACTATATTTAATGTGGGTTCTCCAACAAAAGGCGGAAAAACTGCATTTTGTTAAAAATACTTAATTTACACAAAATATTTATTTTGTTCTCATACAATGTTCTAGAAAATGTGATAGATGATTAATAATTTTATAAAATTCAAAATTTAGTTAATAATATTCATAACGGCTAGTCCACAATAATATTATAACAATATATCATTGTTTAGTGAAACTATGTATTGCGTACTACAAACACTATTGAGGAAGGTCGTGATTGCATGTAACGCAAGCCAAGCCATTGTTGTATGTAACAAAAGATTAATTTGGAGTTGCATATAACATAAGACATAAAAAAATATTTATAAAAAAATATGAGTGCGTTACACCCACTATTAGGCCTTGATCCTTGTTTCTAGTCAGCTACCTCTGTTGTTCGTGGAAATGAGATTGTGGTTATGTGACCAATCGGGATCAGGTCATCTTTGGCCGGCACCCAGAACCAGGATGTTACATTACAGATGGTGGGTTATACCGATGGGTATCACACAACCATCATGTGAGATGAACACCACGTAGACCCCATATGTGCCTAGGGTGGATCTAAAGGTCATTGGAAAGTACCTCTGTATTCGGGATATTGACTAATGTTGTATGTGAAGTTAATTCTCACTAGTCCAACAATCATGTAATGGGATCCCTTTTCCCAGTAAGGTAATAGGGTATTTAAATTTAATAAAAGGATCTTCCCCCTTTAGACATTATAAAAAATCATGAAATAGTTATCAATTATGTATTAAATAATATAATATCAATGGTAGGTAAGATATACATTTCTCTAAATAATATAGCGATGAACTGTATTTTTATCATAGCTAAAATTAATAACTATTTATAAAACCATTGGGTGAAATATATATATATATATATATTGTTTTTAATAAAATACATTAACATTCATATAATAGTAGTTACTATATACAGAAAGAGTATAAATTCATTTCACACATTGAAAATGTTTTCAGAAAGAATTGTGTAATGTTATTATGGGCACCTATATTATGAATAACTAATTCTTATTTTCGAAATAGTTTCTGAAAAAATATAAATTCTTTCTCAATTAATTTTTTTAAACTAATTTAATACTAATGTGTGTATATTTTTCATCCAATGTACATTTTTTGTAAAATAGTGAAAAGTACATATTTTGAAAATAAAACTATCATATATTTTCTTTTAATTGATATAATTTAAATATTATTTTTAATTATAAATTTTATTTAATTTTTGATAAAATATATTTTATTATAAAATTAAATTAAAAAATTTAAATCACAATTATTCATGATTATTAATAAAATATAATTTTCTTAAATGTGTATTTTTCTAAATAAGGTTTTTCATTGAATTGTGTGAAATTCTATAATATTTAATTTCATCTACCTAATTAGTTGTAATCATGATAAATTTATTGAATAGTTTAAATCATTTTATTTATATTTTTTATGATGTTCTAATACATTTTTATACATAATTATAGAAGATTTGGTTAATGTTTACCACCACGGTAATGGGGTTAAATTTGTTAAATTGGGTGTAAACTAGGGGATAAGTTCTCAAAACAAATCAAAAAAAATTATTTTATTACATTGTATTATTATAAAATGACCAAATCCATTCTTTACTATAATATATTTAATATTAGTGGACCTTAATTTTTATTGTTACCTTCAAATTCATTTAATATAATATTAATGAAAAAATGTTACTCACCCACACTAATGACATTGTCAGGATAAGGATATAAAAAAATTTATTCATCAATGAATTTAAATGATATTTCTTTGAATAATAACATATATTAATTATATTATTTAATTTATAATGAGAGTAAATACCCTAGAATAATTAGACAACATCGGTGCAATGCTTTTCCAAGCAGTTGAAAAATAAAGTAATATTTTTTAAAACAATTAAATGTTATATTATTTGGATAAATTATAGCATTCTATGAATTTTATAGATAATTTTTAATAATAATTAATTATATATGTTTAGGAATTTTAATTCCATTTTTTTGATATATTTTTAAATGTAACTTTTATAAATATTACTATGAATGGCATTAATGGGTTTTCAATGTTTACCAATGATTTTAAAATCATTATAAAATCATAGAAAATATGAAAATATTCCTTTATAATTAATATCTTCGGGCCTATCATGAATATTATATTTATTTTTAAGTTAAAAAGAATTAAAATTATATTCATGCCCATTTAATATTGTAAAATTTCCAAAATGATATTCATTTTTCCTTATTCAATTGGACTCCCTTCAACCATTTGAAACCATATCTCAAATTCTATTATTTCTAATATAATTCTAACCAAAGAACTCTATAATACTCTATTATTATGTATCTAATCTAATATAATGATCATAAACCTCTTCTTTAATGATCATAAGAAAAATCAAAAGGTGGATATCAAAAGAGGCATTATAAATGTATACATATTTATTCTACAATTATATTATATTCTACATATCCATAAAACTATCATCAAAATCTTATATAATAAAATTTATATATTCATTATAAATATATTTTATTATGTTAATGGTAATATCATTTACCATCACATTTTTATCCAATGATATATAAACACTTCTCTCAGGCATATGTGTGGATAACCACCTCTAAAAATTGATGAGTTATGTTTTCCATCACCATCTCATATAACCAATTAAAATGATGGATGAAATTAATATAATTGATTTTTATTACATATTAATTAATCTTGAAGATCATAATATTATAGATCTTACATTATTTTAACCTATTAGAAAATTAAAAATGTTATTCATGTATAATTACAAACTACCACATCTAGAAAACCATGTGAATCATTTATTATAACACATTAAATAGATTTTTTAAAAATAACATTCAATGTAAAAAATTGAAAATTATTAAAAATTTATGATTACAGAGATTCTTGAAAAATAACACAATCTACCATGGATAACACACTAAAATTATATTGATGTTATGAACCAAGAGACTATGAAATAATTGATATATACTTATGTAAGTTAGTAATTATATATTGTATGGTAATAAATTAAATAAGGTGTATAATAATAATATAATTAACCTTAAAAAGACAATTAATCCATTAGAGAATTTATAAAAGTTTATTATAAATGATTTAATGTACGTGAAAATGAGCAGTGAATCACTTTTGGACAATTTCTAATTTCAATATTTTTTCATTAAAACAAATTACTTTTTCCCCACATGTTTTATTTTAAGTTTTAAATACTAAAATTTGAATATATCTTCTAATAATTTAATAAAATTATATTGGTTTATAAATCCATTTAATGTTCCTTTATTTAATTTTTGTTGATTACAATGTTACCAGAGATTCGACATATTTTTACTAGAGTAGTGTTTTAAAATTATGTTGTAAAATTAATTCAATTATGTGTCTATGATATTAAAAAATTCTAATATTTATCATCAAGTATTTTAAATGAAATTTTTAAAAATATTTTACATAGTAAAATTGTTTTATAAACTAACCATTTCTTTTTTTAGATTAGGTACAATATGAATCATGTTTATAGTGTATAAAAGATTATTTTTAACATATAATTCATGGGAATATTTTCTCACATTCACGTTTTTTAAATTATCATTATTCCTCAATATGTTTCCAAAAATTTTCATTAAGGATAATGTTCCTATTTAATAAAAATCTATTGTTTAAAAATTTTTTATTTTCAAGGGGAATTTCATCTCAATTTTTTCACTATAATATAACATGGTGTGGATTATAAGTGCAAATTCAAATGTTATATTTTTATGACAAAAATATAAACTTATTAAATCATTTTATTTCAATGTATGGTGAAAGGATGAGGTTATTAAATTTTATGATTTTAGAAAATGGAACTTGGGTATTATAATTAAATATTGGAATGGGAAGTAAATTATAACCCCTATCAGACTATATACATTTTGAGAGGGGTGGTTCGATTAAATCCATGCAATAAATTTGGTATAGTGATGTAGTTTATTTATTTATGTAACTTGTACGATAATTAGGATGGAGATAATTATAACTATAATGCAATGAATTTAATTGATGTATGTTACTAATATGATAATTTTGAAAATGATAATTAGACCTATGAAATCAAAGAGTTAATAGATGTTTATTACTCTTAAGAGAATCTTGTAATTATCCTCTTAACCAAATCAGTGATTTATTTATTATACCCTCAGATTACTTAATTTTTTATTAATTCATAAATATTGTATTACATGAAATTTATTATATTTATATATGTAAACAATGAGTTAATGATTTAATTTAATGCTTATTACCATGTATTAAATAATGTTTTATGTTAATGGTAAGGGTTTCATGATTTATGATGTCTTTTTTTATTAATTCATATATAATATTTTTTCAAAATTATAAGGTATTAATATTATTTCATTAACTGGTAAAATATTTTTTGAACTGTAATATTTTTATGTGAAAAAGAATATATTTTTATGGGATTTTATGAATTTGTAATGGAATATAGCGTTTATATTCATTATATATCCCTTACCAATATTTTTTTCATCTCTATTTTAAAAAAAATCACTATCCTTAAAGATTTATATGTATTTTAACATGTTCAATGTTGACATGTCATGAATAAATTAAAACATTCACAAATAAAACATAACTCTTAATATGATATACTATTTATATGGTTAAAAGTATTTTGAGAGAATTTTTCCAACGTATTTTGTAGGCGAATGATATTTTATTGTTTTTCCAAAATATAAATAACCGTAAATTTAAAATAACCAGAAAATTTATGCATTTTTAACACTTTATATAAGTAATTTAATATTTGGTTGTTTAATTTGAATGTACATATAATTGGTATTAATTGAATGGTTTGGATAACTGTACATGTTAGGATGACTCAAGACATGATAATTTAATAGTTTCAAAAATCTTAAATATTTAAAAACTAAATGCTTTGTCATATGTTTAATAGAATATATATCTATTTTGTGTTTTTCTAATTGAAGTATAAAAAGATGTAGGATATTTTTAGAAATTGGATTAGGAATATTTAGCTTTGGTTATGTATGTAATTTAGTGAAATGGTACTTTGATGAGTAATACATATTTAATATTTATAACATAGGTTGAAAGGTATTGATAACCTTCTAGGTTAACACATTCTTTCACGTGGAGTTAGTTATTTTTATGTGCGATAATGGGATACTAGTTTTATAAGAGATATGTATTATTTTATAGATAATCGTTATATTGGAATGTTTTTTGGTGGATAAGATATTAAATATATTTTTTAAGGAGTTCACTATTATTAATACATTATATTATTAAGGTTAATAGATGATTTAGTATATGGTGGGATTTTATTTATTTAGAAAATAGTTTTCATTATCATTTGGAATATTATATTCTATTATTGTCATTATAGTATTATATAATTTATCTATTGAAAATTTTATCCTAATTTTTATATCATATTAATAGATTATATATATAATTCTTATGTGAAATTATGAGGTATTGATTTTTTAGAGATAACTCTTATTTTGATTGTTGAATAATATCATATAAAATCATTATAATTTTTTGTTATCATTTTTCGTGGTATTTTTTAAAATTTTATTAGTGTTTCTAATTTATGTGATGATTTATAATAATGATTTATTATTATTTGAAAACAATTTTGAAATTAAAGATGTATTTCTTCATTTTATTATTATTATTCATAACATATCAATGATTGTTTTATTAAATTGTAATGATGATTAAAATAACTTTTTATCCTTTTGATGAAATTATTATTCAATTATGGTTAATGTTTATGCTCCATGCATGAGAAATTCATATTTATATTCATTTTATGTAGTAAACTATGATGAAGAATTTGAAACATAAAAAAATAATGAAATTACACTAATTATGTTGAAAAATCAAAAGTATATATATATCCCTAACATCTCTATTTTTGTGGTGACATTATTTCCCTAATATATGTAGTATTAAAAAATAACATAATTAACAAGGAATAATATTGGAGACTCATCTGAATGTATTATTCTTATATAGGAATTTTTTTAAAACAATTATAATTTTCATTTATTGACCGCTTAATTAATGTGCATGGTAGAATATATAACTTATTTTATTAATATATAATGATAAATTTATTTTTTGAAAATCAAATATAAAATATGGGGATAGAATTTCATTAAGGTGTAGAACATAACACCAATTTTTTTTTGGAATTTGTTTTATATAAATAAAGTTATATTCACTTTCCATTATAATATGTGACACAAATGTAAAATGAACCACAATATATTGTAGAAATATTCTTATATAAATATCACCATAGTATCTAATATGTTTTTTGGGAGAGTAGAAATATAAATAACAGTATTCTATAATATATATATATATATATATATTATTTCATAAAATCTGAATAAATGGACACTAATTGGTTGTTATTTAATTATAAATGTAAAATAAATCATTTCTTTTTATCTATTCATTATTAATTTAGACAAAAAAAAATTTCTAAAAGATAAACGTTTCATGATACTATTTTATGTGTGTAATTATTTTTGGTTGAATAAATCACTTTTGATAAATAATTTTAATAATATTTATATATCATTTTTTTACTAAAAAATATTAACATTCACCCAATAATGGGTTTTTATAACCCACATTTTATAGGAAAGAATACTATGTTCTATCTTGTATTCTACACACAACACCGAGCTTAAATATCACATGAAATATATAACCAATATAACCTTTTTTTAAAATTTTAGGGTTTGAACATTATTAACTACATAATTATAAATCTATATATGTTAGTTTTTTAGTAAAAAATATTTCATATATTATACAATTGATTCCATCAATTTTATGTAATGTAATTTTATTCCATAGAAAAATGTTTCATAAAAAATTATTTTTATTGATTTTTTATAAGACCTTGTTGTTAAATTTTTTATAATTCAGAAGTATTATTTCATAATATGAAAATAATTAATTAAATATTTATATCAAAATTTACATGTGGTGAAATATTTTTATTTTTCATAAAATATTGATTTTTCAGTGAAACGTGAAAAATATGAATTTTTGTTATAATGAAATATATCTTTAAGAAATAATGTAATTTATAAGTAAAATTATGATTTTAATATGATTTAAATTAACATAATTATGATATAATTAAATTTAATCAATTTAATCACATTTTAATCAACTTTATATTGGATTTAGTATATGTTTATTTTTATGTTTAAATATGTGTGTTTCTATAAACTATTTCCAAATGAATAATGTTTAATCATTTTTTATTTACATTATTCACTATCATGTATTGTTTTATATTATATTTATTAATAACAAATAGAAATTTTTATATATTAATTCAATGATATTTTTAGTCATAGAGTTAATATAAACCCCATCAGTTTCTTGAAAATTAACTTCTTACAACTTAGCTTTTTCATCACGTCTATGGTTTGGTATTAAATAAATTTTGTCCAATTATGTGAATTTAATTTGGTTAAATAAATTTAATATTTATTATCATCATAATTTTTTTAAAAATATTTTCATCTTGGTTTTTTACCTTAACAAATTGTAATAACAGTAAAAAAAATTAACTAGATTAATGTGAAAATGGTTTTTACTAGGGAAAAAATATGATGAGGGTGAAAATGGGAAAATAAATATCTTAAAAACTATTTTATTTCTATATAAAATAATTATTATATATAATTATCAATATTGGTACATTTCAGAGGTTTTTGATGTTGTTAAAATAGTGGTTATAACTATTTCATTAAAAAAATACAAGTGTGCCACCCACATGACTTTTAAAAGGCCACCCAATATACTCTATTCATTAAAAAATATAATAACATTGTCTTAAATAATACCGACTAAAACATGTTCCATATTTCAATACTTATATCTCAGTTCCATTTTATTGATCAGAAATCCATTCTAATGATCCCTTCGGTTCTTAGGTAAGGTGGTTTTTTAAAGAAGAGAAATCATGATTCAATAAGTATCATTATATTAATTCTTCTTCCATTTCTTTAAAAAAAATTCAATTTTACTATAATAATAAAACAATTATCTAAAATATAATATTTTTCCATTATAAAATTGAGACAAACGATATATATATATATATATATATATTCTACAATAGAATTTGATATCAAATCAACATTTATGTGTCTGATGAACTACCGCCGAACAAACTATTGTCATTAATTTTGCATCATCACTACTCATAGCATGGTATAATGATTGATTATATATATACATATATATATATATGATAACTTAATAAAAAATTATCTTGGAAATATGCAATCACCTACAAATATTGTATATTTTATTTCATGGGGGATAGGATAACATAACTAGTGTGTACGGTGGACTGCTTCCCCACTATCTGATGTGATTCAGTATTTAATAACTGTAAAGACCCGTAAAATTCAAGGGAAATTTTTTCTTAATTTTCTTTGGAATTTTACAAGAGCGCGGTTTCTGACGGCACCTGATTCTGAGGCCCGGAGTGCCCAGAATCAATTTCTGATGTTTGGCTCGGGTACGTTCAGTGAACGAACGAGCGGGAATTTCTAACTTTTGACCCGGTGCTCGGAATTGAATTCTGAGGACACCGATGAACTCGCAGCACCGATATTCACTTAAAGAGACCTTTTCCGAGGTTGCGTTTATTTCGGGTTGAGAGTTAGTTTTTGGGAGTTTAGAATAAGTTAAATAAAAATTGTGGATTACAAATTTTTATTTTAACTTATTGGTTAACTTCTCCCAAAGGGAGTTAGTGGTGGAGCCCACAACCACTTAACCTCCCTTGGGAGGATTAAGTGTGGTAGGGCCCACGCGAAGCATGACTCTTCTTCTTCTCCTTTTTAACTCCCTTAAACCCCTCTTTTAATTACATGACAACTTTGTTAATTAATGGAGTTGAATTGTTTGAATTTCAAACCTGTGAAATTCATTTTGTTATGTGTGTGAATAAAATAAGACTCTAGCTTATTTTATTTGGTTAGATTTCTCTAGACTTCTTGAGAGGATTTGGGAACTCCTTCTTCTTCTTCAACTTTGACGAAGAACGCGAAGAACCTTCGAGCTCCGACGAAGAACGTCGCTCCTCTCTTCTTCGTAGCCGGTTGTTCCGAAGATCGACGACGCCTTCCGTGTCAATGAAAGGGAACGTTGCTTCCTCCTCGGACGTCCTTCGTCGGCTTACGAAGTTTCACCAATGACGTACCTCTTCGGACGTACCTATTCGTCAACGGAATTGACGAACGATTACCGCGATGCCCGACCTCCGCGACGCTTGCCTTCCGCGGGTCATTGACAATCATCGTACTTGAAACCGAGGTAGGGGTTGTTGTTGATTATTTATTTACTATCGTTCTTGGTTCTAGGATGATAGTCTTGTGGATGATTATTTAAGAGTTATCATCTAACGAGAGGGGGGTCGGACCGCACAAACACGGCCGAATCCCCCCTCTGTTCGTGATTATTATTATTTTCCTGTGGATGACGAGATGGCGTGGTGCCGTCGCACCACGCGGTAATTCGCACGGTTGCATTGCGCGGCGCCGTCGCGCCGCGCCGTGGAAGGATCATCATGAACGCAACGCCGTCACGCCGCGTCGAAGAAAACCGAAGGCGCCGCGGCCGGAGCTGGGCCGCGGCGGAGGGGGGCGGTGTCGTCGCACCGCGCCGGACGACGAACACCGCGGCCGGTTCCGGGCCGCGGCGGGACGAGAGGATCGGCGGCTCGCCGGGCCACCGGCGTCGGAAGCCGGAAAGGGGACAGACCGGGGGAAGTAAATTCCCCCGGCCAGGTTAATTGCCCCCCCATTATTAAGGGGGGGCCGGTTCATAAACGGGGGCAGGCGGCCCCCCGTTTTTCTCAAAGGCAGGCCCCCACGAGGGGGGGGGGGGGCGGTTTCACCAAAGGCGCGGCTTTCAGCCACGCTGCCAGCGAAGAGGGGCGGGGGTCATGCCCCCCGCGCGTGGCACCCGTGCGGCGCCCAGGTCGTGCCGCCGCCGGCCGGGCCACGCCGCCGTGCCGGACCGCGCCGTAGCGCCGCCGGCCGCGCCGGGTCGGACCCGGGTCGGGTCGACCCGGTTCGGGCCGACCTAGGGGGGGTCGGGCCGGGTCGGCCCGAACCCGGACCCCCCGTTTTCGAATCGATTTCGTTCAAATGCTCATAACTTGAGCTTCGGGCCTCCGAACGACGCGCCGTCAGCGGCAACGCGATCCTTGGATTGAGACGGTCGTTTCGGTATACTATACTCAAGGTGAACCTTCCTTTTCGGGAGCCTACGTGGTTAAAACTCCGTAGTTAAGCGTGCTTGGCCTAGAGTAGTGATCAGGATGGGTGACCTCCTGGGAAGTTTCCTAGGGTGGGTGTGAGACCGAAAGGCCAATAATTAACAGACCGGGCGTCCGATTGACGCGACGTCTGGTTCGTTGAATTCCTCTAAGTGAGACGGATCTTTTGGCATACTTCGCCCGAGGTTTGGACGCAGGTGGAGTACGGTCGGGTTGGTTTTGCCTTAAAAACCAACCGGGCCCCAGGGACGAAAAAGCCAATAACTCTCAGACCGGGCGTCCGATTGACGCGCCGTCTTCGACGTTGAGTTCCTGTTGACGATACAGAACTTTTGGATACATCAACTTCGGACTTTGTGACAGTTGATGTATCAGCCTCTCGGCTCGTGGAGCGGACCCTCCCGAACGAGCTTACTGTGTGCGGGAACCCTAGAGCTGGCTGCGACTGCGACTGTTACTGCTACAGCTACTGCTACTGCTACTGTGACTGCGACGAAGACAGTACAGAGATCCTGTGTGGATTCGACGACGACTACAGCACTCAGCGATCCTACGTGGATCAGTGCTCTAGGTCATGTGTGGGCCCGATCCTGTGTGGGTCTGATCCTGTGTGGGTCCTTGCGCTCAGCGGTCCTGTGTGAACCAGCGCCTACAGGTCCTGTGTGGGCCCGATCCTGTGTGGGTCTTTTGCGGGGGTTAGTTACCTATCGATCCTTCGTGGGTCCAACGACTTAGATGGATCAGAGATCATCTTTATCATCTTTCGAAGAAGTATACCTGTGTGAGCTGAATCCTGTTGCTTTCCTGTGTGGATTGAGTTGTGTTATCCTGTGTGGATTTCGTTTTTCTTCCTGTGTGGAATACTTTACTTTCCTGTGTGGACTGAGTTGTACTTGGGCTCGGAGGTTGGAGCGTATTGGAATTGATGACTTAGGTATATGTATGGGCATATACCTAAGCAGTGTCAATTGTTACTTTGTGATTGTACCTTTCTTTGTGGTTTATCCTTTGTGGATTTCGGGAGACCTTCAGGGGTCTCGGGGTCCCTACTGAGTAGCTTATACTCACCCCTGCATGGGCTATGCCCGCACTACGTTGTGTTGGTTGCAGACGATGGACAGCGTTGATCTTGGCTGAGGCTTGCAGAGCAGGACGGTACCTGGAGGTGGACCACTGGGTGGGACGTGTTCGGAGCGGACGGCGGGACCCGAGGAGCAGTGGAGCTATCTGTACCCACCCTTCAGGTGGGATTTCCAGTGGACATCTCGGAGTAGCGGCTTTTACTTTACAGTTGCTGTTTTCCCTTTCGAGTTGTACTTTACTTTCAGTTTGGGTTTGTATACTGGCCCATTTACTTTTCCACACTTTCAGTTGTACTCTATTTTTACTTAGTGTTTACTTTCCGCTTGCTTACTCTGTGGTGTGTGTTTACTTTACAAAGGCAATGCCTTCCCTTTTTACTGGGATTTACGCCTTGGTGCTAGTCGCCAGCCCCTGGTCTATGGAAGGCGGGCTTGGGGTAGTCACGGCATGGACCCCGAGGGCGGGTCGTGACAAATTGGTATCAGAGGAGTTCGGTTCTACCGCGAACTCTGATCGTTCTATGTGAAGAAATAATGTTTAGCGTATTGAGTGTGGTTATCAGTCCAGGGAGTCCATTGTTTGTGCGGCGGCCGACATATCCGTACACCAGGACCCTGACTTCTGATTTCCGACTTAATGCACGAAAACATTGATTGCGTGTGTGTTTCAAAGTTTTCTTTCTGATTACTTTGTGTCAGCTCAGCAGGTATACAGTTTGACCGTGACGCACCTGTTCCTTTTAAGGATGGCCACACGATGGCATCCAGCTAGTGTTCCGAGAGTCGAGTGTGATGAAAGCCCACCGAGCGACGAGGCCTTGGTGCAGGGCCCTTTGTCAGCAGTGGCACCGACGGTAGCTCTACCCTTTGAGCCACCGATGCATCCATCACCAGCCGCTGACAATGCACGTCGCCTCAGTGCACTGCATGAGTTTCAGCGCCAGCGACCACCCAGGTTTCGTGGGGAGACGGACCCCCAGGCAGCAGAGGACTGGCTGGAGGCAGTGGTACGTGTGTTTAGGCTAGTGAGGACCCCAGCAGACCTCATGGTGATCCTCGCTGCGAGCCTACTACACGCAGCAGCAGGACGATGGTGGATCTTGATGCTCTAGGTTCACAATGAGGCATCTCTACTTTGGATGGACTTTGAGAGCCTCTTCTGCTCAGAGTTCGTCCCAGCCACCCTTCGTGCGGTGCGTATCCAGGAGCTTCTTCAGCTGCGGCAGGGCAGCATGACGGTCGCTCAGTACTCGGCGAGATTTACTGATCTCTCGCTCTACTTGACCGACATGGTACGAGACCCATTCTTCTGGGCCCGGAACTTTGAGCAGGGTTTGAGACACGAGATCAGGGCATCACTGATCTCCCTCAGCATACCGACTCAGACATGAGTACTGGAGCGGTCCCTTTTGATCGAGAGCTTCCTTGCTGAGTCTGCACCAGCGCCGAGACCCACCGCCGGGAGGCACGTGGCAGAGTCTTCCGCGGCAGGCAGTTGACGGATGACTCAGGGGTCCAGGCTGACCAGACCTTCAGGTAGACGACCTCAGGACACTGGCTCAGCAGTGCGGGGCACACAGCGCGGAGCCAGTCTTTCGAAAGGCAGACAGTGCTACTCATGCGGCGGGCAGGGCCACATGGCTCGTGACTGCCCGACCCGCCATGCAGAGGAGCAGCAGACGATTGAGGAACCACCTAGGTAGAGGCAGAGGTTCGATCGTGGTGGTCTTCTGGGAGGAGGCGGACGAGGAAGAGGAGCTGGCCGAGCAGCAGGTGGTGGGCAACGCTTTGAGGCTCTACCACCGCCACCACCAGGAGGTCCACCCCGACCTCAGGGGAGAGCACAGCATCAGGCAGCTGAAGCTTACGATCATGGAGCTCCGGAAGCGGGTGGACTAGTGCGGGACTAGCTCTAGGCATAGAGGCCTTGCCCATAATGCCTCTAGCTTCGTAGTTTGTGTTGCCTTGTGTCCTTGTACGTTAAGTTGAAGTAGTAAAAGATACTTTCCTTGGTGACTTTTGTTTTCATGTCCTTTGTTTGTTTTTACTAAGAGGTGCCTGTTAAAAAAAACTGTTGACTTGACCCTCACTTGAGATATTCTTACTGGAGGAAACCCAGTGACCACACACTGATGCCGACAGTGTGACTCAACCCTTGGAGGCGAGAGTAACGGTTGGATCTCTTGGTAGCAGCGTCGAGGCCTTACGACGTCATCCATGCCATGAATTAACTAATCATGATGGGATTGACTGTATTAGTCAATGAACGTGGTTCATCCAGGGGATGAGACCAGATTTCACTTTTCGGCAAAGGAGAAATCTTTGCAGCTTTGTCGTACGTTAAGGAGGAAGGGGAAACCCTTCGTGTGGTGAGACTAATGTCAGCAGAGCTTCCAAGAGCTGAGACAGAGGTTGACTAGCGAACCTATCTTGAGGTTGCCTGAGGAGGGAGTAGGGTACGTAGTCTACTGCGATGCATTAGGGACCGGGCTCAGATGTGTTTTGATGCAGGAGCGGGCAGTGATCGCCTATGGATCACGTCAGTTGAGGCCGCATGAGCAGAACTACGCTACCCATGACCTAGAGTTAGTAGCAGTGGTCTTCACTCCGAAGACATGGCGACATTACCTGATGGGCGAGCGTTTTACAGTCTTTTCTGATCATTAGAGTCTCAGGTATATCTTCTCGCAGAAGGACCTGAACCTGAGATAGCGGCGATGGCTCGAGTTCCTCTAGGACTATGACTTTGAGATAGTCTATACTTCTGGGAAGGGGAATGTAGTAGCTGATTCCCTCAGCAGGAGGACGGGCATTCAGCTACTTGAGGAGGCAACAGAGTAGCTAGCCTCTTTGCAGATATCCTTCATGGATAGAGATGGAGCAACCTTCCTCCAGTCTCTCACAGTCACCCCTCCTCTACTGCAACGGGTCAGAGAGGCACAGTGTGAGGACGCCGACTGTGAGACACGGCGTGTACATATATCCTCGGGACAAGCACCTGATGGTTTCTCCCTTGGAGCAGAGCACGACATCCTTTTCAGAGGACGTACCATGGTACCAGTCGCTTTGCGAGAGGAGGTGCTGAGAGAGTTTAACAATTCTCCTTTGGCGGTACATCCTGGAGTGGCGAAGATGTACCAGGATCTCAAACGACATCACTGGTGGCCGGGCATGAAGAAGGCTGTAGCAGTGCTCGTTTCTCGATACCTCACCTGCCAGCAGGTGAAGGCAGAGCATCAGGTACCAGCTGTCTTGGTACAGCCCTTGGAGGTTCCAGAGTGGAAGTGGGACGGCATATCTATGGACTTCGTGACTGGACTTCCACACACTTCCAGAGGTCACGACTCCATCTAGGTGATTGTTGACCGACTCACCAAGTCGGCACACTTTTTACCCATCAGAGAGCAGGGCTCAGTGGAGAGCTTGGGACGTCTCTACGTTCAGGAGATTGTGCGGCTCCACGGCTTGCCATCATCTATCATCTCCGATCGAGATGCTCGCTTTACTTCCCGGCTTTGGAAGGGGTTACAGGAGGCGTTCGGGGCATAGCTACGTCTGAGCACAGACTTTCACCCTCAGACGGATGGTCAGACGGAGAGGACCATTCAGACTCTCGAGGACATGCTCCGCGCATGTGTCCTCGACTTTGGTCGTAGCTGGGAGGACCACTTACCCTTGGTGGAGTTTGCGTACAACAACAGCTACCACTCCACCATCGGGATGGCACCGTACGAGGCGTTGTACGGTCGACCTTGTAGATCTCCTTTGTGCTGGACAAACCCTGGGGAGTCAGCACTTGTGGGACCGAAGATGGTCCAGGACATGACAGAGAAGGTCCAGGTCATCCAGGAGCGGATGAGGACAGCTCAGAGCCGGTAGAATTCATACGCTGACAGGAGGCGGAGGCCACTAGAGTTCGAGCATGGCGACCACGTCTTCTTGCAGGTTTCACCTCGACGTGGTATTCGGATATTTGGCCGTGGTGGCAAGTTATCTCTGCGCTTCATCGGACCCTTCCAGGTCCTCAGCAGGATTGGTGAGGTGGCTTATCGCCTGGCTCTACCACCTCAGTTGCACTGGGTGCATGACGTCTTCCACGTATCTCAGCTGAGGAGGTACGCGCACGACCCGACGCACATCATTGACCATGGGGAACTTGACGTTGACAATGGGGAGACTTTTACGGAGGTCCCGGTGGAGATAGAGGATCGACAGGAGCGGGTCCTATGTGGGCGATCGATGCCTCTTGTGCGCATCAGATGGCAGCACGGAAACCTCCAGGAGAGCACATGGGAGCAGGAGGCTCAGATGCGTGCTCAGTACCCTCATTTGTTTCCCTAGTTTTTGATGTATCTTTACGGGGACGTAAAGCCCTGAGGTCGGAGTAATGTAAAGACTCGTAAAATTCATGGGAAATTTTTTCTTAATTTTCATTGAATTTTACAAGAGCGCGGTTTCTGACGGCACCTGATTCCGAGGCCCGGAGTGCCCGGAATCAATTTCCGAAGTTTGGCTCGGGTACGTTCAGTGAACGAACGAGTGGGGATTTCTAACTTTTGACCCGGTGCTCGGAATTGAATTCTGAGGACACCGATGAACTCGCAGCGCCGATATTCGTTTAAGGAGACCTTTTCCGAGGTTGTGTTTATTTCGGGTTGAGAGTTAGTTTTTGGGAGTTTAGAATAAGTTAAATAAAAATTGTGGATTACAAATTTTTATTTTAACTTATTGGTTAACTTCTCCCAAAGGGAGTTAGTGGTGGAGCCCACAACCACTTAAACTCCCTTGGGAGGATTAAGTGTGGTAGGGCCCACCCGAAGCATGACTCTTCTTCTTCTCCTTTTTAACTCCCTTAAACTCCTCTTTTAATGACATGACAACTTTGTTAATTAATGGAGTTGAATTGTTTGAATTTCAAACCTTTGAAATTCATTTTGTTAAGTGTGTGAATAAAATAAGACTCGAGCTTATTTTATTTGGTTAGATTTCTCTAGCCTTCTTGAGAGGATTTGGGAACTCCTTCTTCTTCTTCAACTTTGACGAAGAACGCGAAGAACCTTCGAGCTCCGACGAAGAACGCTGCTCCTCTCTTCTTCGTAGCCGGTTGTTCCAAAGATCGACGACGCCTTCCGTGTCAATGAAAGGAAACGCCGCTTCCTCCTCGGACTTCCTTCGTCATCTTACGAAGTTTCACCAACGACGTACCTCTTCGGACGTACCTCTTCGTCAACGGAATTGACGAATGATTACCGCGACGCCCAACCTCCGCGACGCTTGCCTTCCGCGGGACATTGACAATCATCGTACTTGAAACCGAGGTAGGGGTTGTTGTTGATTATTTATTTACTATCGTTCTTGGTTCTAGCACGATAGTCTTGTGGATGATTATTTAAGAGTTATCATCTAACGAGAGGGGGGTCGGACCGCACAAACACGGCCAAATCCCCCCTCTGTTCGTGATTATTATTATTTTCTTGTGGATGACGAGATGGCGTGGTGCCGTCTCACCACGTGGGAATTCGCACTGTTGCATTGCGCGGCGCCGTCGCGCCGCGCCGTGGAAGGATCATCATGAATGTGACGCCGTCGCGCCGCGTCGAAGAAAACCGAAGGCGCCGCGGCCGGAGCGGGGCCGTGGCGGAGGGGTGCGGTGCCGTCGCACCGCGCCGGATGACGAACACCGCGGCCGGTTCCGGGCCGCGACGGGACGAGAGGACCGGCGGCTCGCCGGGCCGCCGGCGTCGGAAGCCGGAAAGGGGACAGTTTTTCCGGTCCCGTTGAAGAAAAACCGGCCGGCCAGGTGGGCCGGCCGGAAGGAGAAAGATCGGGGGAAGTAAATTCCCCCGGCCAGGTTAATTGCCCCCCCATTATTAAGGGGGGCCTGGTTCATAAAGGGGGGCAGGCGGCCCCCCGTTTTTCTCAAAGGCAGGCCCCCATGAGGGGGGCCCATTTCACCAAAGGCGCGGCTTTCAGCCGCGCTGCCAGCGAAGAGGGGCGGGGGCCATGCCCCCCACGCGTGGCACCTGTGCGGCGCCCCAGGCCGTGCCGCCGCCGGCCGCGCCGCGCCGCCGTGCCGGACCGCGCCGCGCCGCCGGCCGCGCCGGGTCGGACCCGGGTCGGGTCAACCCGGTTCAGGTCGACCCAGGGGGGGTCGGGCCGGGTCGGCCCGGACCCGGACCCCCCGTTTTCGAATCGATTTCGTTCAAATGCTCATAACATGAGCTTCGGGCCTCCGAACGACGTGCCATCAGCGGCAATGGGATCCTTGGATCGAGTCTGTCGTTTCGGTATACTATACTCAAGGTGCACCTTCCTTTTCGGGAGCCTACGTGGTTAAAACTCCGTAGTTAAGCGTGCTTGGCTTAGAGTAGTGATCGGGATGGGTGACCTCCTGGGAAGTTTCCCAGGGTGGGTGTGAGACGGAAAGGCCAATAATTAACAGACCGGGCGTCCGATTGACGCGCCGTCTGTTTCGTTGAATTCCTCTAAGTGAGACAGATCTTTTGGCATACTTCGCCCGAGGTTTGGACGCAGGTGGAGTACGGTCAGGTTGGTTTTGCCTTAAAAACAAACCGAACCCCTCGGACGAAAAAGCCAATAACTCTCAGACCGGGCGTCCGATTGACGCGCCGTCTGCGACGTTGAGTTCCTGTTGACGATACGGAACTTTTGGATACATCAACTTCAGACTTTGGGACAGTTGATGTATCGGCCTCTCGGCTCGTGGAGCGGACCCTCCCGAACGAGCTTACTGTGTGCAGGAACCCTAGAGCTGGCTGCAACTGCGACTGTTACTGCTACAGCTACTGCTACTGCTACTGTGACTGCGACGACGACAGTACAGAGATCCTGTGTGGATTCGACGACGACTACAGCACTCAGCGATCCTACGTGGATCAGTGCTACAGGTCCTGTAGGGGCCCGATCCTTTGTGGGTCCGATCCTGTGTGGGTCCTTGCGCTCAGCGGTCCTATGTGAACCAGCGCCTACAGGTCCTATGTGCGCCCGATCCTGTGTGGGTCTTTTACGGGGGTTAGTTACCTATCAATCCTTCGTGGGTCCGACGACTTAGATGGATCAGAGATCATCTTTATCGTCTTTCGAAGAAGTATACCTGTGTGAGCTGAATCTTGTTTCTTTCCTGTGTGGATTGAGTTGTGCTATCCTGTGTGGATTTCGTTTTGCTTCCTGTGTGGAATACGTTACTTTCCTGTGTGGACTGAGTTGTACTTGGGCTCGGAGGTTGGAGCGTATTGGAATTGATGACTTAGGTATATGTATGGGCATATACCTAAGCAGTGTCAGTTGTTACTTCGTGATTGTACCTTTCTTTGTGGTTTATCCTTTGTGGATTTCGGGAGATCTTCAGGGGTCTCGGGGTCCCTACTGAGTAGCTTATACTCACCCATGCACGGGCTATGCCTGCACTACGTTGTGTTGGTTGCAGACGACGGACAACGTTGATCTTGGCTGAGGCTTGCAGAGCAGGACGGTACCTGCAGGTGGACCACTTGGCGGGACGTGTTCGGAGCGGACGACGGGACCCGAGGAGCAGTGGAGCTATCTGTACCCACCCTTCAGGTGGGATTTCCAGTGGACATCTCGGAGTAGCGGCTTTTACTTTACAGTTGCTGTTTTCCCTTTCGAGTTGTACTTTACTTTCAGTTTGGGTTTGTATACTGGCCCATTTACTTTTCCACACTTTCAGTTGTAGTCTATTTTTACTTAGTGTTTACTTTCCGCTTGCTTACTCTGTGGTGTTTGTTTACTTTACAAAGGCAATGCCTTCCCTTTTTACTGGGATTTACGCCTTGGTTCTAGTCGCCAGCCCCTGGTCTATGGAAGGCGGGCTTGGGGTAGTCACGGCATGGACCCCGAGGGCGGGTCGTGACAATAACTATTTAAATAAAATCATATAAGGATAATTTTAATTAATATAATTTCAATATACCACATTGTTATTATATTTATGGAATATTAATCACTATTAAAATATAAATTATTATTTACTTTATCACACTGAAATATGATAATGTCGTTCATGTCACATGTCTGAACTACCGCCTCCACAAAGTGGTGTGATTATTATATCATCACTAAAACACATGTATAATATATATAATTATATTTAATGAAATAGTATTTTATTAATAATATTATGATAATTTTTTAATGTTAAAATATTTCTTACCATATTTCTATAAATATCATTGAAAAATGGGTACATTACTCATGCACAGATACGAGGTACCATTTCTATGACTGTAATGTAGTTAATTTATTCATAAAAATAATTCCTAATTTGTTTTGAAAATACAATAAATAAGGAAAATATTATAAATAAATAATTTTTTTATCTCAGGGATGTTTAAATAATGACCTCTTTGACCTTGGGAACACCACAAAGTCGTTTTGAAACATTGAACTAAATATCCTCAAAACAACTGTTGTGTTTGTAAATGATTAAATATTTAAATTTTTAAATAAAATTATAATAAAATATTTATATATAGGGTATTAAACCAATACATATTTGTTAATAAATAAATTAACTTTTTTAAGATTATTATAATGGAGTTAAAGGTAATACATTAAGAGTATGTACTTGTGGTAAGGGTTTATTGTCTCATATTTTACTTCACTGATAAATAATAAGTATTCACAACTAGTTTTTATAGTAGATTTTATATAAAATTCATTTCAAATATAATATAATTGATCATTAATACAATATTTTATTGTATGTCTCAGTTGTAATTAATTTATTGAAGTGGGTTTTACCTGAATGTTTCCATGTGTTAAGTAATTGCAAGACTCAATTTCATTTCATATGGGTATATTACATCACCATTTAAATTTAAATTACATTTTTATGTTTGAAATAAATTATTATTATATATGTGTTATTTTAAATAAATATTTAAATTAAAAACACATAGTGATTCCATTTATAAAATATAAATCAAAGTTATGATCAATATAAGGGTTGCTCGGATAAAATTTTCTTCTTTAGTAAATATGTCATGTTATACACATATGTTTCTTTTAATAGGTTTAAATAATTCCATTTTACATTTTACATCATGTAAATCATTATTTTTAAGATATTTAATGTATAATTTGATGTTATTAGTGTATGGGGCTTATGATTGACGATATTCTAATTTTGAAAAGGAATTATGTTATAATCAACATTCATTGAGGATTTTTTATGTTCAAAGTTCTTATTAGGTAAATAATATTCCCTAAAATGTTTGTACTATGTATATTTTTTACCAACTATTTATGAATGTTTCTCATATTTATAATTTTCATTTCTTTAATTATTTATTGAATGAATATCAACAATGTCATTTCAATGTGATACTACTTTTATAACTTCTACAAAAAAGAAAATATTTTTATTTAATATACATATTTTGTGAAATGTTATTTAAAAAAAGTCATAAATCCATTATACAAGATCATTTTCCTTTTTATAAAATTTATTAATAGAATATTTCTTAATTTTTTCAAACTATTCCAATTTGACTCCCTTTTTCATTGATTAAATAATGGTTGTGTCTAAAATTTTGGATAACAATGTATTCCATCAAAATAATGTCTATGATTTACATGATGTTTCATTTATATGTATAACATTTTTTTATCCAAATGTATTATCTCCATATTTATTGAAATTTTTACTTTTAAAAGTGATTTTCAAAATGAATATCTATGTTTCCAAAAAAATTAATGGGCTTTTAATTATACTTACATTCATTAACATCAATAATCCTTGTTATTAAATATTCCTTATTGAAGATGTTTTATAACGATACCATCCGATTTATATATTGTATGGAATTGTATTCGTTCAATGAGATTGTTATGGAACCCGTTTTATTCATATAGTCTAATCACGATTCAAATAGATTATCAAGGAATTCATTCCATTATCATGGGATAATAATGTTTTACCAAGATTATAATGGAACCATTTAATTTCAATTGTTTTAATAATTTTTGAAAGAGAATTTTATGGAATCCATTTACTTTCCATTTTGTTGAAAATGTTATGAAAATAATTAATTTTGTATCTATGAGTTTTTTTATGAAGGTAATTATCTATGTAATTTATTCAGAAATGGTATGTGTAAATTATTGATGATCAGGGTTTCAACCTGATATCATCTAGTGGTACTGATAAATTCTATATAATGGGTGTGCCTCAAAATAACCTGGGGACACCCATATGTATTGTATAATGGGTTCCCCCATATATTGCACCTAATGAACTATGTTATTGATATGTTATATATGTAATTTTATTGGATGTCAGCCTTATGGTATTCCCAATTTAAGAGTCCTGTATGTTTTCTATGATGAAGATGATCCAAATATACCAACACATTGGTTTTATGGGTCATCTGTGAATTTTTTTTCCATTGATTTATAATTATATAATGGGAATAATGATTATTGATTTTGAATATTCTTTAAATTATTGTGGAATTATTTAATTTTTTCATGTTCTTGGATATATATATTTATTGTTATGATCATTATTACGTTATAGTCATTCAAATTTTTAATACCACCATAACCATTTTCTAATATTATATACACCGATGGAATTTAATTGTTATTGACACTGTGTACCCTTATTAATCATTTTATATCACCATATTTAGGTTTAATTTTCAATTGGTTATAAATAATGAAGTGAACTGAATTATTTTTATTAGAGTTCCAAATTGATGATAATGATGACTTAATTAGTAATAATAAAAAAGGGTTTAGTGGAATAAATGATAATTCACTGACAATGGTATATTTATATAATATAATTTCGAAACAAGAAAATTGTAATGATAAATGGTCTATGAGAATGTAATTGATCCAATATTTTCTTTCGATTTTATTATTTTTCAACATGATAATTTCTTTATGTTTATCGATATCAAATTAGTGAATGATTTGTTTAGTATTTATGCGAAGTATATCGGAGTATGGTATCGAGGAAATTAGAGTTACTGCCATAGGGTAGTTTATATGGCATTAGAGATTAAGAAATTTTCATGGTAGGTTTTCATAAGAGTTATGGATACCATAATAAGTATATAATATTGAGGTTTATTATTATTTTTATGTCTTAAAACCATATAAGGTTCTATGATATGTTATATTAATGTGATTAAATTAATTTTATGGTATATCTTTTTGGTATAAATATGTGTACTAATTTAATTTAATGTGATGTGTTATTTTCCACTTAAAGGAAATAATATTTAGGGTATTAATATCCTTTAGTGATTTTATTTTCATGGATATTGAGTTCATGATAAGAAAAAAATTATTATATATATAGCCACATGATTGAAATGTGATTTGGTTTGTAAGTAATTAATTTATGTTTAAATGATTTCTGTATTTATTTGGATTGAAATATGAACGGTATGATATTTCTTTTTAGGTTAAGAAATTATTTAATTTTAAAGCTATTTAGATTATTTAGGAAATAGTGTTATTCCTTTATGGAATGATTTAGCTTTAACATTTGGTATTAATGTTAAATTTGATGATTATTTTTTCATATAAATTTTTAATCATCTTTGGTATTTTCCTATAATATGATAACCGTGATTTTTGATAATGTATATTCGTAGGTGGAATATATTATTTTACCTTTCATGTTTATATGATGCTTTTAAATTTTATTTTTTTGTGATTCAGGAATGAAAACATTATTTCATGAAGAATACATAACATTAGAAAAAATATATAATTTTTTGGTTGAAAATAACAAAATAATAAAAATATAGTAATAATTTATGAATATTTAGTTATTCTCATCATTGATATGAAAAATAAATTCCTTAACCATTGAAAAAAAATACTAATTTTTCCCTAATAACATCATTTTGGATGATATAGATGACATTTTTTTCAAATATCTTTTGTCTGTGGTCTTATGGATGTTAATATTATTAGGATGATTCCCATTATTTTTATTAATGAAATTAATTACTCAACATAACTATTTTGAAATTATTCTACTCTTAAATTTCCAAATAATCAATTCCCAAACATGTTCTCCATTTCTGAAACATAGAACTTATTATTCCAAATAACGTTCATACTTCAATTTCTATCTTATCAAGATGAATTTTTACAAAAAATTATTATAACATTTATTTAATTTTTTTTAAAATGAATAAAAATGACTAATAAGATAATTTAAAAATTGAGAAAAGTAAATATATTCATGGGTGTGATGATTTAAAATTCCTTCATTTGAAAAACAAAATTATGTTTGATATCTTGTTCAGCAAGCAACACCATGATTAAACAGCTTCAGAAATATTTAATCATTATGACCTTGTCTTTATTTTGGATTGAATTAATTGTATTAAATCATTTATGAAATATATATTAATATATATTTCTTACTAAATATAAATTAAATTTATATTTTTTTATTGCAAAAAAATTATTTTTTAATAATGTAATGTTATTCTATAAAATAATTTTTTTCAAAAATGGAATCTGTTTCTTTAGTGAGAAATTATTATATTTCATTTTTATAAATTTTAGAAATTTTTTTTATAAAATGAAATTATTTTAATAAAACACTATATAATTTTTTATTGATAAAGTAATATTATTTTTCAAAGAATACTCTTTTTTTTGTGAATAGTAAAAAATACAGTTTTTGAAATGCAATTTCATTTCAAAAAAATATTTATTTGAAAAGTAAGATTATTTTTTTGTATATAATTTTAATTAAATTATAAATTTTTATATATATAATACAGATAATTACAATTTAGTATATATTATACTTTGTTTTACTAGAAAAGAATTTTTTCATTTTAAATTTTTTTTTAATCATTTCTTAAAATGTTTAATGTTTCTCATTATTAATTAATTACAATTATCTATAATTAGTAATATATTAAATGAATATTATAGATTATATTTAATTAAATATTAATTTATATTAATAAAATTATTATTATTAGTCATTTATTTAATATATAATCATATTTTTCTTCCAAAATACACTTATGGAAACCACCTTTTTTGACGCCTCTGCGGGAAAATTAAAATTATTTTTTTACCAATTGATGTAATATAATATTGAATAATATATTATATGTTTTGAATAAAAAAAATATATTTTCTAATATGTTATATTTTTTAACCATAATGAAATGTGAACGTAGTAGAAATTAATCACCACAATAATGCATAAAATAGTTTTTATAGTGGCGAGAACTAAAAAGTTGAGAATTAAAATGACATAACATTAGTATACAATCTATTTTATACAGATATATAGACCTTATAATGACTAATTATTTCTAATGTTCTATCTTTTTAGCCCTTTGGAATGATAAATACATGGGTATAGCTTTAATTTCAAAGAATTACAAGTATGCCACTCACCTCACTTATCAAAGGCCGACTAATATCATATTTTCTTCAAAACATAAAAACTATTTTTGTTTGAAAAAAAAAACCCATTTTCATAATTCATTCCCTAAAGACATATTATATCCCTTTTTTCAAATATGTATCCAATTTACCATTTTTTTGTTTACCTATAGTGGTTTTCTGAAGAACATGTATCGTGGATAACTAAGCATCATTATTTTATTTCTTCTTAAAACTCTTTAAAAATATTAATAAATTATTACCATATAATAACATAAATATATACCATATATAGAGATTATATTATGTTAATTTCATAAAATAAATCAATTTCTTCTTCCATCATATGTGATAATATATTATCACACATGTGTTGGGAGGACAACCACCTCATGCACCAATTGCATTCTTCAACCATCAGCACCTCCAATTGATTGCTATAACGATGGATTAAATATATATTTAATATATAATTATAATATTTATAATTATTTAAGTATTATACCTATGATACCTTTTTTATTCTATTTTTATGGGGATTTGATAATGTCACTCATGTGTACGGTGGACTAACACCCCGTGTTGCGATGTGATTCATTTTTCAGTAAAACATTACAAGGAATATAATTCATATAATGTTAATAAATATATATTATATAAATAATGTAATTTGGATAATAATTTATTATATATTAATCTTATAATATAATAAATCTTTTTATTTCTTTCACTGAAAAATTATTATTTCTTTTGTGTCCACATGTGGACTACCTTTTCCACAAAGTGATGTGTTTATTTTTTCATCACCACAACAAATGTATGATATATATAAATATATCAAAATAAATAATATTTATGGTATCATATTATTAAAATTATATATTTATTAAATAATACTAAATTTATTTCCTTAACAATCCTTGAAAAATGAAAACATTACGCATGTGCACTTTCTTTCTACTGTCTCTATGACTATAACATTGCTCATTTGTTGTTACCTTTATTCATGATTATATTTAAAATTATAATTTATTTAAAGATATGATAAATATTTCATGAATTTTTCCATTTATATATTTAAATAATGACATCATTGACTACGTTGAACACACTGAATCCAATTTGAAATAAAAAAACAAATGTACTCAAAAAACATGATATGGACAAAACTAGACAAATATTTTAAAATGAAATAAAAAAGTAATAAATTAATTTATTTAATTATATGTTAATAAACATATATAATTTTATTCATAAATGTATTAATTAATTTACCCTTATTATACAATAGTTAATTGACATAAAAGGAAATAATATACTCGTGGTAAGGGATTCTTATCTCACCTTTTATTTCGACGAGACATAAAATATTCACCCCATTATTTTATTGTCTTGTATATACAATTATAATTTTAAATGTAATAACATAATAATTCAATAATGATGGAATTTTAATTTCAATTCAGATTAATTTATCCAATGTTATTTGACTTCATAATTAATAATTAGTGGAGAATTTCTTTAATCAATTTCATTTCCCTAGGTTATATTACATATTTAATTCCTTGTATATTATATTGTTATGTGTGTACTTAATTTAGACTATATTTTTATATATTTACATTTATTTTTTATTGATTTTCATTTTATAATAATATTGTATTCGTTGAATTATTCTCATATTAATGATATAATCACTGTAAGGGGTTCTTGGATCAAATTTTCTTCTTTGGGAAATTATTGTTTCATACACCTATATTATTTTATAAAGTGTATATTCTACATTTTTCATGTTATATCATGTAAATAATTAAGATTATGATATTTAAATTAATAATTCAACATTATTATTTCATGGGGATTAAGATTGATGAGTTAATATAGTGAAACAATCTTTATGTTACAATATATTTTATTTTGTGATTATTTATGATGAAGGTTAATTTTGAAGAAATCATATGATGATATTTTGTTAGTTTAAATATATTTCATTCTTCGCTTTATATGAATAGTATTCACATGTATAATTTCTATATCTTCCAATATTTATAATATAAATATCATGAAATTAGTTTGTATGCGATACAAATCTTGTATCATCTTCAATATTTGGAATCTCTCTCTTCATTATCAATGTTTTCAGACATTATTAAAAATTTGATAAATTATGAAAATAAATTATTTTTCAAAGACATTTTACATGATTTTTTACCTTATTTTATATGCTTTTAAATATATATTTATCTACATTTTAAAAACAGGTCACCTTAGACTGAATTTTTCAAAAAGATTCAACATGAAGGATTAAATAAAGTCATAATAAAATGAGAAGAATTTCCCACGATTATTTCAATAATTTTCATATATATTTCCAATATATATGTTCCCATTGAATTTTTCAAGTAATTTTTTTTTTTCAATATATTTGTAAATATTTTCATGTTTAGAAGTTCTATTTAAAATTTAATGTTTGTCTTCCTCAAAAATGATTACAATAGACATTTAATGGTATTTACACTCATCAAAATATGCGGCCCTTATTATTGATTATGATAAAATATACGTATTTATATTGATAGAATCCTAAATTTTTACTCGGATTGATTAATACTCTATCAATGAGATTATAAGGGGACATGTTTCGTTCCCACTAATTCTTCATTATTCAACAAGCTTGTTTTAGAATCCATTTCTTTTACATGGTTTAAACATGTGTCAAGTGTATATTTTTAGAACCCAACTCTTTTACATGGGTTAATCATGTCTCAAGGATATTTTCCTTGAAGACATTTATTTTACACTAGAAACCAAAATTTAGAAAATAATGACGGTTTCATCTATGAGTTTATTTAAAAATGAATGCACTATGTTATATAGGGAAGAATAATACATTTGAGTTTTTAATGAACATTCGTGAAACTAGATCAACCTGGGTGATCCTAATATATCATATATGATGGGTATTCCCAAATATCACTAAGTGATACAGATATACGTGAAATGATGGTTTCTTCTAGGTATTTCGGTAATGCATTTGATAAAAAATGTGTTATCTATATATGTAAATTCTAAGTCTACCATTTTTTTATTCTAAATATTGGGGTTTTGAAAGGGGTCTATGATGATGATGTTATAAATATACAAAAACATTTTTATACTTTTACGGGTAATTTTTTTTTTCATTTGATCGTGATTGATATCACATGGGCCATGATTATTGATTTTGATGAATCTTGATTTTTTTTAAATAATTTTCAATTTTTTCATGATTTATGAACCTTGAATTTATTGGTATGAATATTCTTATGTTATTCCATTGTAATTTTATTATTTAATCATTACCTTATTCTTCTCATTTACTCAATACTGACATTTAATTATTAACTCTTATTTTTACCCTTACATAGAAATTTAACACATTCTATTGACGTTTCCTTTTCCTCGAGCTATGAAGAATGTTGTTGTATTAATTATATCAATATTTTTTGATATGAATGATTATGTTGAATTAATTTTTCTAAAAAATATAGGTATAGTTGTAGAAATGTTTTTTAAAGACATGGGAATTTTTTATAAAATGATTTTTTCTAATTAACAAAAACTGTAAACCAAAAATCACTCCGAGAAACAAAGTAATCTAATATACAATTTTAATGATATAAGCTTTGGATGTAGAAAACTGGGTCACATTAATTGGTATCAGTGACATAAATATTATTTGTAAAATATCAATACTCTAGGAAATAGAGAGGGTATGAGGATGTTAATTCTTACTAGATATGGGATGAGTATAAATTCATTTTATTCTTCAAAAATAGATTTATTCACCAATATTTTTATTTCATTCTGTTTGTTAATAAAATAAATTAATTCTAATTCTGTTTTAATTTTAATTTTACTATGTAGATGTTTTTTAAATAATCATGTAAAAATGATGTTATTATATTTTTTTTATTTTTTTAAAAAGGATTATATTTAAGTGAATTATGAAAAATTAAATTTTGTTTTAAAAATTTTATAATTTATTAACAATTAATAAAATAATTTTAAATTTTCTTTTGAATTTAATTTTTTGTAGTTTCTCCAAATCATAATTTTATTAATCAAAATCCCATTAATTGAATTTAACAAAACATTAATTTTGTTTAAATATAATTTTTATGCATAAAAATGGAATGATATTAAAAAAACATTCACATTGTTTTGTGAACTTATATAAAGTATAATTTATATAAAATATTGAATCTAATACATTAAAAAAGTATTTTCTTTTTGTAATTGGTAGATTAAAATTATGAAATATTTTGAAAATCTTTTTTTATAATATAAAAATGGTAAAATATTATTACACCATTAATGGTTAACAGTAGTAAAACATAATAATAATTATAAGATAATATCTCAAACATATTCTAAAACTACAATTTGTTTCAATTTTGGTATTTAATTTTACCATAACTATTCAATATTCGAATATATAGAATATATATGGTTCGTGACATTGGTATTAACCATTGTATGATTTAAGTTAATCTTAATTAAAAAATTTCACTCTATATCGCTTATTATGTTTTATAGATATGGATAAAGATAAAAAAAATTACTGTTTAGTCTAAATTTGTTTTGACATTCCCATTTATCCTTTTGTTTTGGAAATCACAAAATTTCAAGTTTTTCATCTTAATCATATATTGTGGTTTCATATCGTAATCATATGTTGTTTCTTTTTATCATAATCATACACTATTGTTTTACATTGTAATCATATGCAGTTGATTCTCATATTAATCACATATGCTGTTTTAATCACATAAAATGATTTTCAATTATAACCACATATGTTGTATCTAATTATAATCACATATGATGTTTTAGTCACATAAATAGTTTTACAATCATAACTGAAAATGATATTTATTTAACCATATGTATCGTAACCATGATATGCATTGTAATCATGATACACATCGGATTCATATTATGTTTCATAATCATGTAATCTTATCCATGATATACATCATAATTCTGTTACACATCAAAATTATGTTATCAATCAAAACAATGATATACAACATAATAATAATATACATCATATTCATGTTATGCATCATAATCGGGCATCGTATCCATGATATACATTTTTTATTCCGTTACGCATCTTAATCATCTTACCGATCGTAACTATGCTATGTTTTATAGCTGTGATATGCATCATAACCAAATTATTCATTGTAACCATGTTATTAGACATACACATGTTTTACACAAATAACCCATATATGTTTCTCGTTGTAATTCATTATAATCATTCCTTTATTTTTTTACATACAATCTTCTACCAAAAATGATGTCGTGAAGTTAGTTATATATAAATCAAAATAATGTAGTATATTTTTTTTTGTTTCGACCATTATCATGCAAGGTCACCATGTCCCTCTGAATTTTGTTGATAAATATGATCGTTGTAGGAAATGTGACCATTAGAACTCAAGGCCTATAAATAGTAGGTCATTTAAACCTTAAAATCATATTTTGTATCTACCAAGATCTAGAGAGAGACAGTCAGACATCTCCCTTACATTGGGCCAAAATCATTTATGATTCTAGATGTGAACGTCATGTTCCTAGTTCTTGTAATTCATCAGGTGATTTAATTACTTTGTGCGACTGATTGTTTTGATAATGATCAAGGGCTTCCAAAGATAAGAATACAATGTTTTCAATCATCATATTAAGGGCCTTAAAGTGTTCCAATGATAGAGGTTCAGATTACCTTCTTAATTGAGGACATCCATATATAGGTAGATTGAAATTCCAATCATCATATTGAGGGCCTACCTGGGTGGTTATAAGACATACCTTTTATTTTAGGAAAAAAGATACACTACTATTTGTGATAAAATAATTGTAATACCAATTATTATTTTTTGATTCTTTTTGTAATAGAAAGGGAATATTTTTCATTCCTATATCTATTCATATTCTTTTATATTGTATTTTTTTTAATTACCATATAATCATTTCATATTTTATCTAGAGATTCTATACATTATTGGGTAGAATCATTTGCATTTTTTATATTCTTATCATTGTATTCAAGTCAAATACTATTATTTTAATTACCTTTGGTATCATATCATATCATATCCATTGAATCGAGGACCATTTTTATCATTTTTATTGATTATGAATTGTATTAGATTAAGACCTCTTAAACAATGTTTCTTTTTAATAGTTTCAATACAACATTCTTAACCTACAATTCACCACCACCCTCTTTTTTTATTCCATCTTATTTATATTTACATCTGTATTTCATTCCTAAAAATTGTTTCAAATGACGAATTCCACTAATTTGTTTTACATGTTTTTTTTCTTTATATAAGATAAATATATTTTCTATGTACAATCTTTTTTTATATTTACTTACTACACTAACATATGAAGATGGAAAGTGTTATTTTATAATATGTAAAGAATGAATATGTGATCAATCGAAAATATAAACCCAACTTGACCCCCAATATTTTATGGGAATGATTATGAGAAATAGAGACATCCAATGAAGAAATTTTTTATTAATATTGTAGTATATAATTTTGTGATGCTCAATGGAGATTAAAAGATTTTATACAAGGAATTCAGAACCTTCATCAATCAGGAGAAACTCAAATATTAACTAAATTACAATGTATGTAATACTCTGTTATATTATATGATTAGGAATATATATTGTCAGATATCTCTAGGTGAAGAAGCCAACAGTATATTAAATAAATTGTAAGTCATTCATTTTGGTAAATCTAATTTTATAGAAACAAGAAGATCCATGCTATGAGATGAATATCGGGGTTCTGTTTTTCCTATGGAGAACCGGTATGCAAGATTCAAAATAGATTTATGATAATTGTTAGCAATGTTCAATCTATGGGAGAAAAAGGTCTTGATGATGACTTTCTTATGGACAAGATAACTTATATAACGCCTAATGAGTTGGAATTAAAGAGGACAACTATTGATGAGATCAGTAATGTTACTCTAATCAATTTGTTGAACTGTTTGGTATTCTCTTACAGCACGATACAAGAGTGAAAAGAGAGGTTGGTTTCAATACGTTGAAGAATGTTAATGGACGTGTATCTATTACTATTACATCTACTTCTAAGAGACCGGAAATGGTAACAAGATATGAATCTAGGAATACTATTATTATATAAGAATGTAGTGAAATTGATCATTCATTGAATGAATTATCCAATATATCTCGATGAATGATCAAGATTGTTGGAATGAATGATTATTAGTGTAGATTAAAAAATAAAAAAATTAAAGGACAAGAAAGACTCATAATTTTCTATTAATTTATTTAAAATAGAAGGTGAAATCAGACCAAATATTCCTTTTCATAGAAGGAAATATAGAATGGATTTATATTCTGAAAAGATAAAAAAAATATTACAAGTATAACAATAATAATTTCTTAATATAAAATGATACTTGGTGTGCTAGTGGGGGTGATTCTTCAGTCGTAGCATCTGAATATGAATTTTTTTTCAATATAATTTTTGACATATATCAAGACAACATATAGAAAACTATTTTCTCATGGATAAGGTACACAAAAGAGAATCTCTTAAAAATTGATCTTTAAATACCAATAAACCTGATAAGAAATATTCTTACAATTTAGATAAAGAATATTCCTCAGAAAAAGATAATCTACCATCTTTTAAAGAGGTATACAGATTTTGTAAACTACATAAGAATATTAATTTAAAACCCTAAGAAAAATATTGATAACAAAAATTCAAGAATTACTATCCTTACAACAGAAGTATCATATCATTCAAAATATCCTTATCATAACACTCTTAATTTAGTAAATATTTCAAAAAATTATATGAATGTAAATTCTCACAAGGATAAACATTCAATGGATTATAAAATTTTTATTTTAGAGAAAAGTATTTTTGAAATAAAAACCAATTCCAAAAATAATTTCTTGGAAGAATGATTATTTTTATTAGACTAAAATATAAATAATTTCTTCTTAATTTTTTTTATCAAATTTCACATCTGGAAGTAAATAATTTGATAAAATTTATTAAAAAATTGTATTTCTAAGTAATTCTTCAAAAATTGGTTGAACTCATTCAAAACCTAATTTTAGTCATACTTATTTGGTTCCCCAAAGTTCTCCTTTCAACAACAAATGTTAATTTTATGATCATTGGGAAATAAATCATTCTCTTAATAAAAATCAATCTTTAAGATTTCATAATGATCACTTTTCATAAAAAATGTTGATCCATAAATTTATTTTATCTAAAATTTCATGATCCCAATAAGTTTAGATTCTAAAAATATAATTGTATCATTTTTTGGAAAACAAAATGTGTACCAACAACAAGATTATTTGGTACATGGATATTGGATGTTCTCAAAAAATTACTGTGAATAATGATTTCATTGAAATGATAGTTTATATGAAAGGTGGAAGAGTGGCCTTCAAAGATAATTCCCAAGCAATGATCATTGCTATAGGTAATATTTATCTTTTATTAGATGTTTTAATTCTATATGTTTTGTTTTTAATGGTCCTATGCACAAAATTATAATCATATGTCAATTATGTTATGAATGTTACCTTGTGAATTTTAGGAATAATAAATGTTATGTTCACAAATCCAAGGATTAATTCATTCTATCTTCACATAGTCATGAGAATGTATACACACATTACATTGAAGACCATATGATCCAAGAATTACATTGCGTATGGGAATTGGATGATCAATACAGGTTATAGAATATAATGATAGGATATTGTAACCATAATACCATTGAAATGTGTCAAAGGAAATTCTTATTAAGGACTTGCCCAATCTCAGAAATGATTCATAAAAAGTTGGTTACACTTGTCAATATCAGAAGAAACATAAAACTAGATTTAAATTAATTAATGATGTATCAAATTATACTTCATTGCATTTAGTAAACCTAGGTATTTTCGATGCTACACAAACTGGATGTATTTGAGGAAAATACTATGTATTTGTTTTAGAATACGACTACACCAAATTTACATGGTTCTATTTTCATTCAATGAAATATAAATCATTTTTATTTTTCAAATACATTAGATCACAGAATAAAAATAAAAAAACAACCTTTGATAATTATTCAATGTTATCATGGTGGAGAATTTCAGAATTCATATTTTGAAACTTTTGTAGTAATAAATGTATTACTCACCACATTGTAGCTCCAACAACCCCTCAAGTAATAGTGTTGTTGAAATAATAAATCATATTATTTATGAAATGAAATGATCCATGTTTAGTGAATACTCAATTTCTATGAATTTCTAGGATGAAGCTATAAGTAATGCTTGTTATACTATAAATTGAGTTTAAACTAGGCCATTTATTAATAAAAAAAATATTAATTATGAACTGGCTGAAAACCAAATGTTTATTACTTATATTTATTTGGAAGAAAAATATTCATATTTAATACTAAAGAAAACATAAATAAATTTTCACCTAAATCTGATGAAGGATTCATTTTAGGTTATTCCCCCTGATTAGGCTTGTAGATTTTTAACTAAAACTTTTGTACTATTAAGGAAATAGTGCATGTAAAATTTGATTAAACTGAACCTTTTGTTTTTAAAAAACCCATATCTATATAAACAAATGTGTTTTCAGGAACTCATTATCATCCTTTGATTGAAAACACTTCTGAAAAGGGATTTACTAAAGATAATGATTCTAATATATATACACCAAAATACTTTCTACATTTTGTTAATGAATTGTTTTTACAAAACCCTTATCAAATTTTACGTCGGAATCATCCTACTAATAATATCAATAGTGTTGTAAATAAACCATTAAGTACATGAATTTACTTGAGAAATGAAATAGAACATCTTTCTTTTCATTATAATTTCAACCAAAAACTGCAAATGAGACTATAGGTGATACTGATTAGATTAAAGAAATGAAAGATGAACTAAATTAATTTGAATAGAATAATATCTTGATATTGGTTGAAAAAACTAAAGAAACAAATATAATTGGTGTAAAATGGGATTTTAGAAACAAATGTGATGTAAATGGTGTCATTATAGAAAATAAATAATTTCTGATAAAGGTAATAATCGACAAGATGTAATAGAATATCATGAAAAATATGATTCAGTAGCTAAACATGAATCCATTCATATTCTTTTATGTTTTACATAATCCATTAACTTAATTTTTTTAAATGGTAAAAAATGTGATTTCTATAATGGATATGTACACGAATATGTTTTCATTGAACAAAAGCCTCCATGTTTTGGAGGCTCAAAAAATCTTAATTATGTTTTCATACATACTAAATCATTTTATGGCCCTAAACAAGCCCCTAGAGCTTTGTATGATACACTTACATGATTTCATATACCAAAATAAAGAAAAAGGAATTGCATGTCCAAATCCTTTCAAAATAGTGGGAAAAAAATATTGATTGACCAAATCTATGTGGATGACATTATTTTCCGATCAAAATAGCAATATCTAACTTATTCCTTTGTGAATATCATGATATCTGGGTTTGAAATGTGTATGATGGGTGAGTTAACATTTTATTTAGGTTTTCACATATCTCCAATATCGAGAGGAACCTATATATCTCAACATATGTATATAAAAGATCTTATTAAAAATTATGGAAATAAAATCACTAAAAGTATAATCACATTAATTGATACCTCAAATACACTTGATCTGGATGAAGTGGGTAAACCAGTAGATCAAACATATTTTAGAGGTAATATTGGAAATTTTTTATACCTAACTACTAGTTTTTCATACATAATGTTAAAAATATATGTATGTGAAAGACACAAATCTATTCCAATGTATTCTCATTTGAATCTAGTGAGAAGAATTGTTTGATACATGAAGGGAACCATGGATTTAGGACTTTATTATTTATCTGGAAATTATTTTGTTTCAAAATTTTTTTCAGATGGTAAATTTTTTGGTTGTAGAACAAATATATAAATTACATCTAGAACAAGTCATTTCTTTAGAGATTCATTAGATTATTGGTCATGAAAAAATATCTTTCACTTAAACATTCCACTAATGTAGTTGAATTTAAATCACCTCGATATTGTTTTTCTCATGTGTTGTGGATTCCACACACACTCACTAAATATGGAATGAATTTTTCCAAAAATCAAATTCTATGTGATAATACTGGTTCCGTTTCTCTTAGTAATAACTCTAAACATCACTGACGTGATAAAAAAATAAGTATTAGGCATCACTTTCTAAGAGATCACGCACAAAAAGGATATTTTATTTTACAATTCATCGGAGTGATATAAAAACATTCAATAAATTTTTTTAAAAATCATCATCTTAAGATTGTTTTGAATATATTAAATAGAAGCTAGGAATAATCACTATAATGTAATCGTTCAAATATAATTATTGTTTAAACCATCTCCATTAATTTAGTTTCCCCATTTTAAAGGGGGAGTATACACCATTCTATCTGTTTTACATTTTATCAATTTTACATTTTATCAGTTTTACATTTAATCGGTTATATATTTTATCGATTTCATGTGTTATTAGTTTTACATTTTATTGGTTTGAAATTGTATCAATTTTATATTTAATCAGTTTTGTAATTTTTCATTTTATATTTATAATATTTATCTATTTCATGGTTATTGGTTTCATGTTTTTCATTTTCCAGGTTATCAGTTTCATGTTTTAACTATATTATATTATTTTATTTGTATTATAATATTATATTGGATTCATAATTCTTATCACTTTCATATTCTTTTCAGTATTACTATTATATTGGTATTAATATCCAAAAGAACAATATACTAAAACCAATATATCTATCCAGATAGTCTGACAGATATAACTTTTATAACCTTATTTTGTCCATTATATATAAAATTGATGGTATTTCAATTTATTATTTTAATTACTAATTGGATTCTTTCTATATAAGATATTCTATTATGGAAAACCTCAAGAGTTCAATGTCATTCCCAACTATTGGTTCTCTTAGACCTAATCTTGAATATCAAAATAATCTTTAAAATAACCCCTCCTTTCCATCCAATATTGAATTACTCTAATTTTAACCAATGTTCCGATGCTTTATAAATACCCATCAGGGTTCGTAATTAGAGTTCACCTTAGTTTTCATAATTAGTGAAGCCTATCTCCCTTCGTAATAAGGAAAAACATCATTGTTCAAGATTTTTCATCAAGTAGTTCATATCTGAGTCAACTTCATAATCTTATAAGAAAATGTATCTAAAAGACATCTCTTCTATGACCATTCTAGGTGAATAGTATGTATCTATATATTCTTAAGGGACTATTGATTATTTTTTGATTTGGATAATAAATTTACAGGGGTTGGAATCTATCTATGTTGGAATACTAGAATCTGAACAAGGATTTGTGTTTTATGGGGAAGTGTTAAAATTTTATAATAAAATGGTGGTAGATGATAATATCAAAATATCATTTTTCATCTATGACATTTAATAAAATACCTCAATAAAAAAGAAGCCTCTTTTCTAGGAGTTCTGTCTGAGGGAGATGCTCGTTGTTATTCCCAAAAATTATAACAACTTGATGAGGATTTTGATAAATTGAAACTAGATGAATCTATTTTTTAAATTCATGATTATAAGAGGATGTTTATTCATCTATATGCTAATAATTTCCTCACTATCCTCTAAATTCAATGCTTCGTAGTACCAAGAATCGGTGATAAGGAAACTCTAATTATTTAGGATTTCTATGTTCTTGACTATGTAGTGAATATTAAAATATTCAATCTCACTGGATTAAGTTTCATAAAAATTATGAAACATAAATCTTGTGCCATAAATGTTCACCTTATATGGTCTCCCACCATCGTTAGTATGTTTTCAAAATAATGTGTTTGATTGTGCATGGTATTAATTGTGTTAGATATGACAACATTGAAAGAGCCTATCATCTGTAAGGATAATATTAGGAGACCCATGTTATGATTTAAACTGGAATCCAAAAATATTGAGAATGATCTTGAATATAGAAATAAATAGAAATTTAAATAATATGTGACCAAACATCAAATCCTTCAAAATTATCTTACTGAAAAAAAGGTAGCTAAGATATAACCCCCCAGAAAAATAAAGAAACAGAAAGTAGAAACAGATGAGATTGTAGTAGAGTGGAGGATGAATAATGAATGAAGGAAGGAAGATGATACTCAATTTGGTTTGAATCTAACTGATGCCTTGGAAGTGAAAATAACAACTAAGGATGCCTTAAATTAAGAATAATTCAAGGAGAAAATTTATAGGATAAAGGATCAATCTGTTTCTATTGATAGTCTTATTATGATGTCTAAGGATTTCCAAATATGAATTTTCATAAGAGAACCACCTGTTCAAACTCAACAAGATCCAGTAGAATAATGGAAATGTAAATGGGAATTTGAACAATTAGATACACAATGTCTCAATCATGTAAATGAAAAATAAAATGAAGATGAACAAGGTGATGAATAAAAAGGACAAGCAGAATAATAAGTGGAAGAGAATGATGATGTAAAAAAGAAAAAAATTCAGTATAATTGTCAGAAGTTCTATCATTTAATTTCTATCTCCTGATCCTCAATGATCAAAAGGTGTCTCTCCAAAAAATACTTCCAAAAAATAATTAATATCCCAGATAAAGATGAATAATAAGAATCCTATAAGAATTAGAATCAACTATATGAATTTATTGGCATTGATACTCATTTTGGAGATCATCCAGAATACAATGAAGATACGTATACAAAAGGGACAATCAATGTGTAAGTAAATCAATACATTGATCAATACATGAAAAGATTGTAAATGACTATCCCTTTATTTTCAATAATTTAATCCAAGATGGTTACCATTGAAGAATTTCATAATGAATGAATGAATTATTTTATGATTTTTGTGGATTAATTTTTGAAGCTTGAATCTAATTTTAATTTGTTTAATGAATGTTCTACAGCTCATATAAAATATTGTAACAATGTTGTTATGTGCTCATACAAAGAAATTGATAATACTAATTATCATGTGGACATGCTTCATGAATTGGTGAAATGGGTAAATGATCTCAACTCAGCCTCCCAATGTTTTTCACTAATTTGAATGAAGAAATAAATTCCTTTCAAAGTCTATATACCTGAGAAGGGATATCCTATGAAGAGAATGAAAATGAAAAAGAAAAATTAATGATTGGATATAATGAGTTAGTTTTCTATTTAAACATATTATTAATCTAAAGTAAGGCCTACAATGTTCAAATGGATGATTAAAATTTTCCAGTTTGTAAGTCTGAAATAATAGGAAGTAATCAATCAACATCATGAAGAAAGGATCTAAAAAAAGAAAGGATTACTAAAGAATAGGATGTGAAGTTAAAGTCTTAGAAAGAATATCTTGAATAATTGGTGGAAGATATAGAATTATTGAAGAAGAGGAATCTTTCTTTTTTCAACCTCTTAAAAAAAGAAAAAAGTATGATTTTTTAAATTTTTTATAATAAAAACAAATTTAACATCTAGTATTTGCTATTTTTGTATTTTTTTTCTCCAACTCCTTGTAGGAAAATATTTATTTCCTTTATTATTATTGAAAATAAAAATGGCGAGGATAAATTTACAATAGATTAAGTCAATTTATACAGATGTTTTTTTCCTCACAAAATGGTAAATGGGTGAAAACCATATTAAGGGGGAGAACACACATGTTAAACTAAAGGGAACACTATTAATATATATAATCATTATCCAATTGTTGAATTTTTTGTATTCTCTATTACTTTAATTAGGGTTACGAATCTTAGGGGGAGATAATTCATTACTATTTGTTATGATTTGTGGTTTCCAATAATGGCGCGATTGTTGAGTCAAAATGTGTTTCGACATTGACATTCATATTATTGTTTTTGAAATCACAAATTTTAGGTTTCTCATCATAATCTTATAATATTGTTTTACTTCATAATCATATGCTATTATTTTACATCGTAATCATATTTTATTTTTTACATTGTAATCATGTGTTGTTGTTTCTCATCAAAATAACATAGGTTGATTTGATCACAGAAATTGGTTTACAATCAAAACCACATATGTTCGTCCTTATTGTAATCACATATGATGTTTTAGTCCCATAAATTCATTTAGAATCATAACAAAATATGATATTTTTGTAAGCAAATGTATCATTTCCGTGATATGCATCATAATATTGATATGCATCATATTCATTTTATGATTCGTATTCATGTATTCATATCCATGATATGAATCATAATTACATTACACATCATAATAATGTCATGCATTGTAACGCTGATATGCATCATATTAATAATATGTATAGTAATCATGTCGGGAATCATAACTGTGTAGCATATCCAAGGTATAAATCTTAATTATGTTATGCATCTTAATCATGTTATACATCGTAACATTGCTATGTTTTTTTATCTATGATATGCATCATAAACATGTTACACTTCATACAACTGTTTTAATCTAATAATGCATATTTTTTTCTCATTTTAATTCAACATAATCATTCCTTTAACCTTTTTTATTTATTATTATCTAGCCAATATAATGTTGGGAATTTAGTTATATACCAATCAAAATGATGTAGTGTATTCTGTTAGGTTTTGACCATAATAATTGTAGTGTCCAAGTCCCGTCAAATTTTTCCATTAAATGTGAAAATTGGAAGAAATGTGATTTCTAGAATCTGAGGCCTATAAATAGAAGGTCATATGAACCATAGAAATCAAATTTTTTTATCATACATGATCTACAGAGAGACGGTGTGACATCTCTCTTGATTAATAAGAAAATCCTTGATGATACCAGATGTGAATGACTTGTTCCTAGTTCTTGTATTTCATTGTCTTAGTTGTATTTCATTGTATGACCTTTCATTTTGATAACGATCGAAGAATTTTTGGGATATGAAGACTGTGATGTTGATTGTTGTATCAAGGGGTTTCCAGCATTTGAATGAATTATTTGTTGATTACATTCTTAATACAGGGCATCCGTCGATTGGAATATAGACATATCGATCCTTATATCGAGGGCAAACCCCGGTGGTTGTAAGACTGACCTTTTATTCTAGGTGAATGATACATTACTCTATAGTATAAAATAATCGTAATACAATTTATTTTTTCAACATTATTTTGTAAAATAAAAGGTAATAATTTTATTTACTCTTTATATTAATATTATTTTCTATTTTAATTTTTTTAATTACAATAAATTCATTACATATTGTATCAAGAGATTTTATGCACTGTATGGAAGAATATTTTACATTTGTTATATTATAATCATTGTATTCATTTCAAATAAAATTTTTTTAATTACTTTTGGTTTCATTTCATATCATATCTATAAGATCGAGAACCATTTCAGTAATCTATTTTGATTATGAATTTCATTAGCATAAGACCACATAAACATAGTTTCTTCTTAAGAGTTAAAATTTAATTTTTTAAACCTACAATTAAACCCCCCCCCCCCTTGTATTGTTCCATATCATGTACATTTACATATATATTTCAATTGACCAACAATATTATCAAATTTAGATGGTAATTTCTTTTAATAATAATTTTTTTTTTATTTTTTTTATTTATTTATACTTTTTAATGATGATGTACCTACATTAAACCTTAATAACACACCAGAATAACATTTTTTCAAATAGAAAAAAACCTAGGTAATTGATTTTAGAAATGACTAATGTTTTCTTTTTTCGGAATTATTATAGTGTGATACTAATTTTATTGATATTTAAAAAGGGAATGTTGTGATTTATGTGTCTGAATTAGAATTTATTTATTTTATAGATATGTTTAAAGCTAAATTGTGTGATTCTTTTTAAAATCACCACATATAGTATATAACAATTAAAAATTATTTTAAATTAGTGAAAAATCATTTAAAATTTTACACAATTTTATTTGATATTTTTAGGAATCTTAGTCCCCATTCATGAATATTACATTTGGAATTCTTTAAACATATTGATTAAAATTTATGTTTCAAAATTTATAAAAAATAAAATTATTTTTTCGTATAAAGAGTAAATCAATTCAACCATTTAAAAAATATCATTTATTATTTTCATTAGAAATTATTCTGAAATCCCTCACTATTCATCCATTACTATTGCCAAAATCCAATTGATGGATTATAAACCTCCCCACTAAATTCCTTCTTTACAGTTGAAAGGAGGATATTAAATGAAATGGTATAGAGGTTAGTTGATTACTTCTAATGTTATTTAATCCAATGAACCCTTCAATATAATAATAAACATTCATACATAATGAACATTTATTTATACTAAATTTAAATTTTGTTACATTAATGTAAAAACCATTTTACATCACCCTATCTATCCAATATACTTCAATCAAGTGTATATATGAACCACCACCACCATGAAGGGATGTTTTCTATCAACACCAGATAATATGGTTTGTTTAAATGATTGATAAAAATGATATATATGACATTTTTGACATATTTATTATTCTAGTAAATAATGAAATTAATATTTTATTTATTTTCAATATAGTATTAAAATGAAGATGACATTCATCTGTACATATACACAACAATATCCATGAAATGCGGTGATTTATTTTTCATGATCATCAGTTACATATTTTTATAATGAAGTATTTTATAAATAAAATTTTTAGTTATTTCATTTTTTATATTATAAATAATATATAATAATTAAATCGTTGATATTAGACTATGAGTCGATGTTATTTTGAGGTTATGAACCAAATGACCTCAAAACATTTGACATAAACATAAATGAATTTGTAAATATATAATAAATGACAATAATTATAAAAATATGGATATTAATAAGGTAATTAAAATGAAAAAGTATCTGAATAATGATCAAAATTAAAACAATTTCATTATAATGTATTTTACTACATATTTTTGAAATGAGATATTAATCAAGGCAAGAGATCATTCAAACTCAATATCCTTTATGTTAGAGTTATTCATTTTTAACCACATGTTATCATATGTGTGGTCTATATGATTACATGTGGATATATTTTATCAGTTATTTTCTAAAATTAATGATATTTATAAATCCTCTAAAAATTCGCTTATTTAATGTCCTTTTGATTTTTTTTTCAAAATTGGTAAGGGGTGTTCTGTAAATCATGATTTTATAATTTTAATTTGAAAATCGTTCAGTTACAATTCCATGTTTTATAAAATGTTTCAAAAAATGAATCCAAATACTTTCATTATAAATATTTATTAATATTTTAATCTATTAAATATTTAAAAAAACTCAATTCAAATCTTTTATAATGTGTCAGTATTTACTCATCATACTAAAGTAAATATACTATTTTATGAACATATTTGGGGTGATTATATTTTCTTGATGATGTATCCTACAATCATTACCAATCATTGTATTGTTGTTTTTTCTTTTTCCAAACATGATAATTTTTGATTTTTTTTTTGTTTTTAATTTTTTTCAAGGGAAATAGTTATGTCTTATAATTTTTATGTGATAATCGATAGTAGTTTTTATAATGTGATGAAATTCCCATTTCAGGGATTTCATGATGAAAAAGGAAATATTATAATTTTATTTGATATCAATGTGTAGTGAAAATTTTCATGTTTTAAAAAAAATATTTTAATGAATAACACATGGGTGTTAAAAATTATAGTGGGAATGAGGAGTGATCTCGATGTCATATGAATCCATTTCCATTATTTGAAAGCTGGGGACCTTAAATCCACTTGAAATGTTATGTAATGTACATTAATATTATGTGAATTTAAAATAATTTAATTACACCAATGTATTATATTTAATGTGGATAGTGTTAATTACTCCTATGAAGTGATGAATTCATTTTATGTATGTTACTCTAAAAAAATGTTTTCATTATCTTGTTATGTTATTCAATGATGAAATTGTGATAACATAAGTTTCATATATACATTCTCTTGGATTGTAAATGGATTTTTATAAAATTACTATACATTTTAACTTTGAATTTTATTATTAAGATTTAATGTATTTTTTATGATATTAAAAATATTAAATGTTATTTAATGGTAAATCATTTATAAAATATTTCTTTTCTTTTATGATTTCATATCAATTTTTTTATGAAATGTTTGGTATTTTGTTCTTATTTCATGAGGAGTTGAAGGATTATATTTTGATTAAATATTTTATTTAGGAAAAAAATAAATCCTTCATTATGGGTTTGGTTAATTTCAATGTAATTAATAAATGTCCTTTTTTTATATCTCTTACTACAGAATTTATTTCCCATATAAAATTTTCAAATATTTCACATAGTACTTAATAATTTGTATAGATTATAGAAATGTCAATAGCGGAATGCCTTGAATGAAGAAAAAGTGTCTTGAATGATGCATGTTTTAAACATAAGAATCGATTATTGTTAAAAATGGATTTTGAGTAGAAGTTTAAACATTTTTTATAAAGGTGTGATATTAAATAATTTCCCTAACATTCTTAAAACTAAATTTAAATTTTTCCAAATTTTTTTTTAATTAAACCCTCTTTATAAATCATTTAATTATTGGTTATTTAAGGAATGAGACCCTTAAACTGATCCCCTTCATATCATAAAGATAAAATTTTAAGAACAAGTCCAATTACTATGAAAATTATTAATGATGATAGCTATAATCTGGAATCAACCTAAACTATAAATAATTACCACACAATAACATAATTTTAACCCAAAAAACCCTCGAGATAATAAAAGCAAGATAAATCAATAGTAAATAGGGAAAATTAGGTATAAATATATTGAAATAATTATGGGTAAACCCAATGAATTAATCTTTAAATCCAAAACATAAGGGTAAAAATGATTAATTGTGAATTTCAAACACCACACACATTCATGGGGTTCAATCAATCGAGAGGATGGAAAAAATTAGTTTTTACCCAATTTTATTTTAGGGAGGTAGTATTTTAATTTTTTTCAAATAAAAAATGAGTAACTCGCATGTTTAAAATATATTGTTTATATTACCAAAAAAACACATTGATTAAAATTCAATATTAGTGTGCATAATGTTAGTTTGGATACACTGTTTTTCAAACCACTTTCCAAAAATGTGTGTTCCGCTACAGTTTGTTTACAGATTTTTATAAGTAGGCATGATGTTTCCCACTAAATATGTACTAACTAAGAATTGAATAAAAAGAATATTGTAATTAAAATAATTATATATAATTAAATAGAACTAAAATGGACAATTTAATATAACTAAATAAATAATGTAGTAATAAATACTAGGAAGGGTTCTGACATCTATTATAGCACCCTAGGATTCATGTTAGTAACGATTAGTTTAAAATTTTATATATTTAATGTGATTTCAGGAATATTTGAATAGTTTAAGGGATCAGTGGAAAACAAATTTTGGATTTTATTTGGCTAAACTAATTGAAATACGTTACTAGAAACCGTACAACCTCTACTAAAAACATTCCAAGGTGAAACATGGGCTTCATGGATGACATGTTATTAGGGGCACAATTTTTCCAAACTATGAATCCACCATTGGAGTAAGCATGATATTTTGAAAATTGTTAAAAAAAATATGGTGGATAGTTTTTCCAACATTGTATTCCAACCATGATAATGTTGTTTGGAGTAAGGGTATGGCATGCAGTTAGGGTACGGTTTTCGAAACCATGTTATCCTATCGTGCATGGTTAAAATTTTCAATCCTAAAAAATTGGATCTCACTTTATTTTATCATTAATAATCTAGTTACTCACTATTTTCAATACTAACTCAGTTTTTCATCCCTCTTAATGTTATTAACACATTACCCCTTGATCTAGGATACATCTGTTGGAAAATCATGCTTTATTGAAGCCCAATTCCCTTAGAATGTAATCATTTTGGTAGTTTTCTGTATATCAACTTCTTTTCCCTATAAGGGATTTATAGTTATAGTCCTTTATGAATAGATCTATGATAGTGATTTACAATAAAGATGACATATGGTTATGTAAATGTATGATAGTCGTATCAACAGATGGTTTTGGGATATTTGACTCAGTTTTGTTAATGTTTAAGTGTCGTTCTTCATTTATTACATAATTCATGAGGATGGTGGATTCAATCTCGACTCCTCTAATTATAATTAAATATAGTTATCTAAAAATGATTATTTAATTTTAAATTGATTGTGAATGGTTCAGAAATTTTTATATGTAAACCCTATTTTGTGATGGATTATAGAATTGTGAAAATTGGTTGTTTAGGTGGAATGCAAAAGTGGTTATATGAATTTAAAAGAGTGATACTAAAACTATCTTTTAGTTTAGATGAATGGAAAAGTGTTTTCAATTGGAATTTTATTTTATTTATTTTGTATAGAAATGTTTTGTTGGTAAGACTGGTGGCATAGATTGTTATGTGTGAGTATAATTGGGAGAATATTGTTTTTGATGTACAAAAATCAAAGGGATTGGTAATAGATTTGATGTTCCTCTAGAAATGGTTACACTAATATTTTTTGGATGAGAATTCATGTAGGTTATTATTCAAATAAATTGATAATTCATAGTGATTGTTGGGAAATTCATGAATAGACTATTTAGTTACATTCCTTGGACGAGTATTTATCTGGGAAATAAATTTTGGAATGAAAATAATTTTACCTAGAAATGTATTTTATTGATAGAAACTATTAAAAATTATTTTATATAAAATTTTTTATGTTAATGTGATAAAATTTTATATCCTAGTAGTGTGATTTGGGAAGTTGTATTGTGAAAATCCCACTAAGATTCATTACTCACCCATCCTTTATATTGTTGGTTATTTTTGAAGATATTGTGTTTTAGGACACATGTAACGGAATGGTATCACATATCATTAGTGTTACATCTAGATACATTGGGTTGTATTGTATAGTTAGAGCATATAGAATGTATCCATCAATGGAGTTTTCCATTGGTGTCATTGAAAATGGTTGGGTTTTTAATCCTCATTGTAGTTATTGTTGAACTTGGTCTTTAATGGGAACTCTAATATTGTTGTTTTGTTTTTCATGCATTACATTATTTATACTATTATCATTCATTATATAATGTTATTGGTTATCTTATTATTGTTTTTGGATGTTTTATATTCAAATGTAAAATCATCCCCTAATTGTAAATAATTCCCTAAACATTAATTACTAATATTTGAAATCTTATGGATGTTGACTGAGGCCAAGTATCTATTTTTCCTTGAATCTATCCAATGAAGTGGCAGGGGATGTTACATGTGGTATTATCTTGTTTAGTCTTTAACATGTGAATGATATCAGTTTTTTTGACCCTTGGTTATCAGTAGTGTCATTCATGGAGTTGAAACTCATAAGGCTTTAGTTCGTGAGTTGGGATGGTATAAAAATGTATGATTGAATAGAAAACAATTGAAATGAATTAATAGTTTTAGATAAAATATTTATGATGTAACTTAATTTATCAGTGAGTTGGGTACACAATTTTTTAGTTATACTTATATGAATTATAATCTCATTTTCATGTTTTTTTCAAATAATAATTTCATGAAATGTGTAATACAAATGACTTCCCACTATGTGTAAAAATTTCATGTTGAGAACTAAAATATGATTGTGTGGAAAAATATTGATTTCAGAATTATGTCAAAACATTTTTCAAATTTGTGATTTAGAAAATGTTTTGATATGGTTATTTTAAAAACTGGATTAATTTCAAAATCCTAGTGAAAATATAATAAAATATTGAACAAAAAAATATGGAATTTCATGAGAGACAAGTTGTGATATTTGTGCAATTGTATAATTTTAATTGATAAATCTTATTTTTCTAGATATTGAGACTTAAAGAACATGTTATGTTTATAATAAATTTTACCTAGTGGGTGTTTAATAATGAAACTGGAAGAAGATACTAAGAATTTGGTTTCATATGAGACATAGGTCAACAAACAATTGGTTTATAGTATTATTCAACCATTTCAAGCTATGGATAAATAGAACCAATTGGATGATCCATGGAAATTGCATGAGAAGAACATTTTCACATCTATATCTCTTCATTTCTATCACACACTGATATATATATTTCCCTAGAGGACTATATATATGAATACAATATAGGTAAAGGAAGTAGATCATAGGATAATTAGAAATCTCGATGACTTAATAAAGGAATAATGCTTAAATACACCATGATTTTCAAATAGTTCACTCCATGATCAATGGGGAAAGTTTCTATATACATTAGGAGGATGAAAACATATTTAAAAATATAAAATCGTGAAAAATGATAGTCCTAGATGTAGAAATTTGTGAGATCCATGTTTTTATGATATGGTTCCGTATAACTCAAGGAGATTATGCATTCGTGAGCAGAACTATCTAGTAAAAGATTTGGTGTTAGATTCCATAGACAATGTGTTGAATAATTTGGGTCCATACATTTTTGGTGAGAAATATATTTTATTTAAGAGCCACAAGAGCTTCAATAATATTTTCTCAATACAAAATTTTAATCAGATACAAAGTATATGGATTGTATATCTCTAAATGTTTAACTATGATTGGATGTATAAAGCAATTAATTATAATATAATGGAAAAATAATTAAGAATAAATAAATATGATCATTTAGAGAAATATTCTTAAAAGTAATTGTTGATGATGTTGGTGATATTTGACACGATATTAGATAGTGATAATTTAGATGATGTTTCAGTTTTCATTCCAATTTCATTAGTTTTGTATTTAGTGAATATGTTTAATGATGCATTGAAATTTGATTCATAATGTGTGGAAATGACGTCAAAAATCAATAGGTTAGAGAATGTTTAGGGATGGAAAATTTATGGTAATTTGTTTTTTTCTAAATATATCAAGGATGTGCCTATTGATTTACAGGAACAAAAAATCCATGCCTACCAATGATCGAGTTAGGATGGAAATACAAGAATATTGAATATTTATTTGCCATAAAATGACCATTTTTGGTAGTTTGTAATGAAAATAACAGAGACATAGTTTGTTTCAAGATGGATAACTCGTCAGTAGTTTAAGATAGTGAATCTGCAGACAAGAGTTGGGTGGTTGTCTTTAACAAATACTATTTTTAAATAGGAGTAGATATTCATGGATTTTGTGATAGGTCTCCTAATAGTGGTTCAAAATCATGATTCTATTTTGTTGATAGTGGATCTAGCCACAAATTCATCCAATTTCATCTAAATCCAAGAATCATATATGGTGGAAGATATTTGTAAAATATATATTAGATAGGAACTAAAGAGGCATGTCATGATATTTTCCACAGTGTGAGATAAGGATATGAGGTTTATGCTTATTTTCTATAAATTAATACATAGAGCCCTTAGGCTTAGTAGACCATTATTACATCATATAATCCTAAAATAGATATACAATTGGAAAGGATGAAAAAAATTGGATGGCATGTTATAGGATTTATTAATGGATTTTTCTTGATAATGGGTGGAGAATATACTGTTAGTGGAGTTCCTGTATAAAAATATTAATTAGGAAATTATACATATGGCTATTTTGAATCATTTTATAGGAAACCAATTTTTTCTCCGCATTATAGGGTTGAAATAGGTGGAACATCACTAGTCAAGATGATCATCATCCATAATACAATGAATAATATTCCATTGATTATTAATATAATGGAGACAACCCATTTTCATACTAAATTGTATATAGATCATATTTGATAGTCATTTTCATTCGAGGTAAGTGATCATGTGTTTTTTATAATCTCTCTAAGGATTATATGCCAATATTCTGGGAAGAAATGAATGTTATCTCCTCAATATATAGAAAATGTTGATATACATGAATGATTTGGTGATGTTTAATACCAATTGAAATATCCATAATGGTTTATTGATTTTAATAATGTGTTTCATGTATCTCAATAGATAATGTTTCATCTTGATCTGGACCATGGAACTTGATAATATCAAATTGAATTAGAGCTATATTATTCTTTTGGGCATATTCCTATGTAGATTTGGGATATTCAAGAAAAAATTTCATGTATAAAAATTTATCAAGCTTGGGGTTTGAGGCCACATATTTAGATTTTGGATGAAACATAGGAATAATAGAAGAGACTGGTTGAGAAATAGCTTGAACTCGTTTATAGAGATGATTGTTATCAACATTTTGAGGTTTGAAAGGCTAATAGTTAGGATAATTTCGCACTCATGTTTCATGTAATTAACCATTTTTATTTTATTTAAATATATTTAAATATTTTGTGTAAATTTGTGGAGGATTTAGTGGAATTATAGATAAACTTGGGTCTTTTCAATCGGTGAGTGATTTGAGCATGCTTAGTCAAAACCGCACAACTCATACCGGAAACATTGTAAGGTGAAACATGGGAGAATAGGTATGCACATATTTTGAAGAATAGTTCATTCAAACTATAGAACCATCATTGGATTAATCATGTTCTGTGGAACAAAGGGAAACAAGTTGGCAAATGGATTGCCTAATAGTGCGGGCAATCATGAGAAGGGTGTTTTAAGGTATGGGCTAGTGTACGGTTGCCAAATAGATAGTCTAACCATTGATTCCAACCATGAACGATTAAAATTTCACATCCTAAAAACATGGATCTCACAAATTTCAACATATAAGACTATAATTTTTCACAATTTTCTATATTTACACATTTTTTCATCCTCCCAATGTCTATGGAGACTTTCCCACCTTGATCTTAGAGTGAACTATTTGAAAATATTGGTTTATTTAAGCATGATTCCCTAATTATGTCATCGTTATTTCTAGTTATCCTATGATCTAATTCTTTTAAATATCTTGTATTCATATATATACTCTTCTAGGGACATATATATGTTAGCAAATTCCATTCATGAAGAGATACATATGTGAAAATAATTTTGACTGAGATATAAGGTTGGTTTTTTGTTGATTTTTTTTGGTGTTTTAGTGTAATTCTATGTTTAAAGCAAAATTCATATAGTAGGTGAAAATAGTGCCAACCCGACATGCAATACCTATAAGGATTGATTTGAAATTTATTTATTCATTTGAGATTGAATTTTAAATTTTCATGTATTCGGTGATAGATACCATCTTCAGTGAATTTTTTGGAATTCTAAAATTTAGGTGTTTTGGTGGAATGAAAAAGCTGTAACATGATTTTAAAATAATGATTTTTACATAGATGTTTGGTTTTGATGACCAGAAACATATATTAAAAATGAATATTTTTATTCATGTTGTTTTTTAAATATCATGTTGTCCTGGTTGTTGGATTAAATTGTTATAGATGAGTTGAATGGGATGGATATTGGTTGTGAAGTACACCCATCAAATAGATAGGATATGGACATGAAGTCTCACCACCAATGGTAAAACCAAGATTGTTTGTTTTAGTATGTTTGAGTATGTGTGGATAATTTTGAAATGGAATGAAAAATTACATGTGATTATTGAGAAATGGTAGAATGGATTTTTTGGTTTTATTCCTTGGAAACAACTGTGATTTAAAAAACCAGTTTTGCTATGAATACTATTTTTTGTAGAAATTTCATGGAATGATACAAATATTTTATTTATTATTAATATTTTCTATAAATAGTTTTTATTATGTTATATCCTAGTAGCATGAGTAGGGAGGTCATTTGGGGAAGGCCTATAGATTTTCATCACTCACCCTACATTGAAACATTGGTGTTTCTACCTATATTGCTTATCGGTACATAGGTAAAGGAAAGGTATATCAATAATTTTGGGGGGTGTCTTGATAACATGGGGTGCATTGTGGATTTGGATCATAGATCATGTTTGGAGTTGTGGAATTTTTTTCTTGGTGTATTTCAGTTTTGTTGGGTTTGTCTTCTACTTTATAGTAAATATTGATATTTTTTTCAAAGGGTACTCTGATATAGTTGGTTCGGTTGTTATACATTAATTTTATTAAATACTTATAATGAATTATATATTGATTTTTATTGTATTATTGGACTTATTGGTTTTATTTTCGAAGGGAAAATATTCCACCTATTTTAATGGAAGCCCTCTCTATTTATTAGCTTCCTTTGGTGTCTTTGGGATGCTACCTTAGGCATAGTAGTACTTGCAACTTGACATAATCCAAGGATTTGGGGATCATTGTTACATATATTATTAATATATAATTATTTATAAATTTTATTTTACATAATTATCAATTTTGAACTCAAATGTGTATTTTGTCAGGAATTTGTTTCACCTATTGGAATTTTCATAGATCTTAATGAATATATGTGCCATGACCCACCATCTTCTTTATGGGGGAAGGGATTGAAATGTGTTGTGACCTTACCTCGTAAATTCGAAAATTGGATAAAAACCCATGAGTCTCACCTCCAATAATCCTTTTTGTGGTGAACCACACAATGGTTATTCAAATGTTATCGAATTAACGAAATTAGCCTTTTATAGTAACCATGATTGGGATATAATATGTATCAACCTCAAAAACACTATATTAAATATATATAAATGAATCCAAAATCCATCACACATGCATGTTTAAATTGAAAATTCATGAAATAAATGAATATCTCCATTGTAAATACCATATGAACAAAGATAAGAAGTGATACATCAACTATCTTGATGCCTAAGATCGTAAGGTCCAACATGGTCCACATAATCTTATTAAAAACCTGAATATTGTTTTATATACATAGTATGTGAGTAAGAGTAGACTCGATAGTAAAATCCAACGTCCCTCATACACAAGTGGATGATGAAAAAGAATTTCATTACGAGAAAAATATTAAAAACATTAAAGAACCTAACATGTTATAGTATCCTCCAAAACCTCCCCAAGGTACCCCAACCAAATAACTCAAGTAATTTTAAGTAATGTATTAATAACATCAGTATTTGGAAACTACACAACAATTCCCACCAGTTAACTACTCATCCCTAACGGTGAATGTTCTAAGGATATAATGCTCTTGCACAGTCCCCTATATCACAACCTTACCGCATGCACCTGATCCCCAAAACCACATCCTCAAGCCAAAAACACCTTGGAATGTACAACATATCTCATCCTGGAGCCTCTTATGAATTATACCTCATCTGTATAGAACTGGACCTCACAACCTCACTATGACCTTCCAAAACACTCTAGGTCTTCCAATACCTAGAAGAGGGAGAAAATGATAGCCAATAACCAGTGATCCATCCATCAACCTAGATGTTGGGAAATGACACCATCCCCCAAAACAATGGGGGTGTTCCAAATGTAGTGCTCAACATGGTTGGGGCATATATAGTAATAACAAGGATCTATATGTATATATATAGGTACAAAAAACACAACCAAACCTATGTGTTTTCTAAACATACAACCCGCCCACACAAGACTACCCTTACTGCAACCTCTACTTTATAATCACATAACCAGTCCCAAAAATAGTTTATAAACCCAACCAATTCATTCAAACTAATTTTATTCTACCGAAGAAAATCCATTTAATTATTTATTCCATCCCTACATGAGAAAAAATCAAACACTTCACTTGTTATAAGTTAAACCAACCATACCAACCACTACCAAATGAAAATATTTAAAGAAATACTATGGTAAAATAATTCCCTCTGACACCCATTCTTAATATACATGAATCTGGATTATCTGGGAAAAAATGCAGCATAAGGTAACACTATCATTTTTTAGAATAATCCATCCCAATCAATCCTTTAATGAATCACTTCACAAAAATCACCACATCCATCAAAAGATAAAAACACAACCAGATTATTGTCCCACTACATGAACAGACCATGTCCAACAACCATAACACAACCCAAATGCAGAAAAACTATCAAACAACTTCATCCATTCCACAATCATAAATCTATCAACATTAGATACCATCACACCACATGTACAACCCTATTCACACATGCACAGCCCCTACGACTACACCATACGATCAACATTAAACACAAGTCAAAACAGAACCACAAATTACACAAAGACACACCAAACACTTAATGTGTGTTCATATTTATGATCCCTTATTCATTAATTACTGGTTAATTATTCACGGTTGATCACATAAACAAGTTAAATCTGGGGGAATCCATTTATTTAACAGAATATAGATGATTAATCAAATTCCCATTTTTTCATCCATTAAATAGAGAATTAAAAATAATTATAAACCATCACACATTCACAAGAAAAGAGCACACACATCAATGATTTTTAGAATGATACAACCTATACAAATCCCAACATAGATCAAAGATAACAGATAAAATAATGATCATCATCAATATCGTCAAGTCCCAAATTTATTACAAAATTAACTGATAAGATTATCTTTATTATTATCATCCTCCATTCCCCTCATTTCTCTTTGTCAAATTGGTATAAACCATACTAACATGAATTCATCAGTACAGCCACAATGCATAATGTACAAATTAAATAGAGAAAAGGAATCCCTAACTTGAAGAATAATTGATTAAAAACTCCTCCATTCACAAAAAAATAGGGTGCACAAGTTGAAAAAAATACTACAAGGAAAAATAGATCTCAAACTACAGTAAAAATTTCACTCCTTTTAGATGAAAGGTATTTGTCATATGAATAAGAAAAAAACTCAATTTGAAGATAATATCTTAGCCTAGAAGAGTTAAAAAAATCAGCAAAATAACGTTTTCAAAACACATTAAATGATGGATCCTGATCAATATTACATCTTTTGACTATTTCAATGTTTTGGAAGAGTTAGGATATTATTGATATAATTAAAATCCTTTGAAATTAAATTAAAAATTATCAAACATGATTTTAAACACAATTTAAGTCAATGTTTTGGCAGAGTTAGGAAATTATTGATACGAGTCACTGACATATGTTACTCATTCCCTACCTACTGTCACCAAACCTACAGATTCTATGACCTACCGATGCCCTGACCTTCCAATTCCATGAGTTATAGATGGAATAAACTAGAATTTCGTACAACTTATGAAATGTTCTATAGTTGCCTCCGAAAACACTCCAAAAAATGATTATGATAGTGTGATAGACCAAGGAGTACTGGTATATTACATCAAATACCATGAAAACTATTATTTCACTCAAGAATTCAAAACCAAATCTAGAAGAATTTTGCTTCCGAACAACCACCCCATAAGATACCTCTCATGGATAAACCACCATGTGATGTTCTAAATCTAGAGTGAAACCTCAATATTCGAAAATACCACCTCCCACATTTTCTAACCAAACATTTGCAAGATACCCCACAGAAGAACCAACTATTCAGAAACATGAATAAGGGACTAACGTCCTCCCTGTCTTGATACTATCTTCTTTGGAAGGTACTGACTCACCCACATGGGTTTAATCACATATCAATAATTGTGTCTTGATTATGAATCAGGCCTCCCCCTTTTAACATTTCAGGACATCATCACACATTATAGAACAAGTAAGAAACAATTCTTATAGGAAACAATTTTGAAGCACTAAATTAGAAAGAAAAAAACAGAAGGAAAAACAAAATAACTCTAGGTACAGGGAATGCATTTGTGTCTCCCATTTCCATGTACCCTCCTCCATGCCACCATGCCTCCACAACATGTGATCAAAATGAATTTTCCATCCACATAGTTTCTTCTCCATACAATCCAAGATCTCCACTAGATGATATATGAACATTTCATCATCCTCGATATCCAACATTCAATAGTCAATAACATAGGATTCATCATGATCATACTGGCATGAAAGATGTTCTAAATCATCTCCAACTGCGGTGCCAATACCAACAGGTATGCCACCTCACTAACTCACCCTGAAACCTCGAAGGCTCTGACGAACATAGGAGAAAGGATTTTCTCCCACCCTAACATCCACTACCCTCTTCAAGGGAAAACCATTATGAAAACATGGCCACCAACTGAGAATTACAATTCCCTTCTCCTAATATTGGCTTACAACTTCTGTCATTTATGTGAGGCCTTCATCCATCAATAGAAAAGATTAACCTTCTCAATTGTACACTGCACCATGTCTAGACTAAGAATAGTTTCCACCGTAACTTCTGTCCCAAAAAATTGAATGACAGAACATTTATTATAAAGCATTAAAAGAATCCATGCCAATGGTAGAGTGATGTCAGTTGCTCTATAAAACTCTAACAAGGAAAAATATCTCACTATAGACCCACCCAAAAATCCAAGATTAATTCTCAAAATATTTCTTCAAAACTCTGGATGTTCCTCTCTATATTCCCATCTGATTTGACGGTGGAATGTAGATATGTGGTGTAATGTAATTCCAAATTCATTATGCAATAACCTACAGACTCGAGAGGTAAAAAAAATATCCCTATACATTACAACATATCAAAAAAATCCCTGCAGTCGCACCACCTAATCCACAAACCCTTTTGCTTTGTCATCCACTACACATGACGCCTTAATTACTATGAAGATAGCTGATTTTTTCAAATGATCCACTACTACCATGATGCCATCACATCCTCCTTGATTCATTAGTAGTTCGATAATTAAATCCATTGAGATGTCATCCCACATCCACACAGTGAAATCTAAGGGAATGCAATAAACTACCAGTATCACGCTTCTCAACCATCCCTTATTTTCACAAAAAGAACATCACCACAAACTCCTCTATAACCTGCATCATCCCCAGACACCCAAACACATCCCTCAAGCAATGATAAATCTTGTAAACTACTTTTTTGTAACAATAACGGTGATATAGAAAACACATGTAGAACTCCCTCTATGTCTCTACTAAAACCAACTACTTCTCACAGAATAGTATCAAATCATGAAAATCCGATGACCATCACTATAGAACACCACCCTGGTAAATTAGAACGTGCATCACCACCACCTCTGAGTCTCCCCATTGAGAGTAATCCTCAAGATTCCTTAGATATGACTACATCACCATTTAAAATATATAACCACAATCTCAATCCATTCCTTCATATATGTTCAATGAAACCAACACCACCATCTCCCTCTAGGAATCTGTAGATTCTCAAACAACCACCTTCTAGGATTTTCACCTCAATGGATTGGTGAAAACATTCCCCTTTCTTGATGTGTATGATATTGTGACATCGTAACCAGGGAGAATCTTTCTCCACCTCCATTGTCACGTGTTTAGATCTCACTGGGAAAATTTGTATCTCAACATCTAGTGATCCATGAAGAAAACAAAACACTCCCCAATGAAATGGTTCCATAAAAACATTAGCAAGATCATGACCACTGTTAGCTCTAGATCATGGCTCTAATAGTTATTTTCATGGGGATGTAACATCCTAAAATCATAATAGATAATTCCTCACTACTACATCACTACACATTCCAATTCCATGTTTGAAGCATCACAAACCACCTAGATCATCAAAACCTCATCTGGAAACAAGATCACTACAACAATGACCAACAACCCCATCAGATAACCAAACATTGCGTAGCCCTAATTTATCCAGACAATATCTAGGAATTTTTTGGATAGAAAGGTCAATGGTGCTATTACTCAATCGGAATCGGGTAGAAATATTTGTTAATATACTGATAGACTGTGAAAATTGTGACCCTATACCAAATTCATTAGTGCATCCCAAGAAACAACTTCTTTAACCATCGATTGGTCCACTGCTACACCCTACTAAGACTCCACTTGTCCAAGAAAGTGGACCTTCTACAGACAAAAAATAAACTTGGACAATATCCCATAGAACTTGTTTTATAGAAGAAGCTCTATTAATATCCTATGATACTCGGTATCCTCCTCTAGTGACTTTGACTAGATAATAATTTCATCGCTGAATACGATGAAAACTTGAGGTAAGAACTCACAAAAGACAATGTTATAAGTCCCACCAACATGGAAAGTGTGTTCGGAAAACTAAATGAAATAACCACAGACATGAAGTTCACACACTTGCATCTGAAAGACATTTTCCGGATATCATCCTCATTTACCATCAACATGGGATTTCCAGACAATAGATTGATCTTAGAGTAACAACTTTCTCCCCTCAACTGGTCAAAATGATTGTATATTATTAGGATAGGGTAATGGTTATTGACCATTTCCTTTTTCATCCTCTGGTAGTCTATATAAAACTTCAAGCCACCATCATCCTTATTAAAAAAAGTCTAGAGCACCCCACAACAACATAATGGTCTGGATAAAGCCATTCTTCATCAGATCGTGATTCGTAATCCTAACATCTTGTATATTAGGTGGTTACATAAGATATGGTTCCATTGAATCCAAGAATCACTTCGCTACATGACTTACCTGAATAGAATGTCACATTGATGTAGGTAGAGTAAAACAATAATTGGGAAAAAACATCCAATAACTCCACAATCACTCTAGGATCCCTTACCTTTTCATCATGCAACATTTCTATTGAGAGATCGAACTACAAAGAAAGAAGATGATCGAAAAGATGACTTTTTATCTGACAACTCAACTCTCCAACAAAAGCCACATGTTGGTCTAACATGTCCAAAAACATGAATATTCAATTGAATAAGTCAATGGAAGCATGACTAGAAAACAACCAGTCCATGCCATGGATGAAAATGTATGGCTACTTCTGTAGCAATAAGAGATCCCCACTAGAAGAATGTTTCCCCGACATTTGTCTACATCCCCAAAAAAATCAAACAATATGATTTAACCTCATACTAGTGTACTCAACTATAGGGGAAAGGAATGAATCACTATTTCTAGCCCCATAGCATGGGCTAGGCCTGGTATAAAATGAGTGAAAAGCTTCAGAATCAAATAATGAACAAGAATAAGTATGGATGAAATTTATCATACCTCGAATGATATCTGTTCATGATGGATCTACTACCTATCTGGTGTGAAACTAGCCATGCCCAGCTCCTCTTCCCCTATGTTGTTGACCGCCTCCCAAAATAATCCCATGTTTAGGTCCTTGAGGAATTCATTGAAGTTGTCCCCATGCTCAGTCTCTGCTCAGTAGAAGAGGAGCCTAAGGCCCTTGCTGCTAAAATGGAATGGCTGAAAACTACTACTGAGGCAGGTGCTGAAACATTTCACTTTCAATATACTAAGCTCTAACATGGAATCAACATTTTAGTTTCTTTAGGCCTCTATAATAGAGACACCATGGTCCCAAGACTATGGAAAATGAATGAATACCATAAGCTCGAAACTAAAAATTCTTAGGTCGACTCCCCACTGGCTGAAACCTCAATCTCCCTATTAGATGAGACTTCCTGCTGGAAGCCCTTCCATTCACAAGACACCACTAGCTCCCCTCTCTTTGTATACCTCTTTGAGAGTTCATCCTATAAACCACTTACAACTTGTTTGGAGCTCTAGTTATCTCAAAAAGGTGAAGGAAGTAACTGCATACTAAAGGGAAGGATGGAGTTCCTCCTCTAAGAGTCTTTCCTAAGAATCCTCGTCTAGAAAGAGATCCAGAGAAAATCAAAAGATATCCTTGAACGTGATCCCATGTTCTTGAATCGACATAGTTTTATGAGAGAGGAAGAGTACCTCATGTCTCATCTAAGCCTTTATGGTTAGAGAAAGGAATTCCGACCAAAACTACTTTTCAAAATATACCCACATAACATTGGTCTCCATCCACTCCCCTTGGTAGAGCAATCACCACCGACGTGAAACACCTCACATCTGGCTCACCGCTAGAGGAACCAAGTACTTCGTTCGATCCCAGATCATGTAGAAATTGATCACCAGCTCCCCTATCCAACTCTTTATATCTGTATATGAATGGTATCCTTCGTACATTCCCAAAGTCTATCGCTGGAATTCACGAATTGTCTTCTTCCACTGATCATCCTCCTTCACTAGGTCAACCATCAATTAGTCATCCGAGTTGGATTCATGAGCCTCTAATAACTAATAAAATCATGAAAAATGACTCAGTTCCATTGCTGAATGGTAAACATGGAACTTTTAAATATGAGTAGGTTTCAAGAGGTACAGAAATGAAAGTATGCTTCATGTGATACTCGAAATCTGTGGACCACCAACCAGGGAACCAATCAGAGGGGGTCTTTATCTACTCTAAATTTAAACAATTGGTTTGAAAGCATCTATAATGAGGGATATATGGAAGGAAATTCCATGTTTCCCTTTGAGACTGAGTCTGATGGAGATGAACATCACTCATATAGTAATTGATCTGGTGGGGATAGCAAATGCTTGTACAAACAAAGAAGTAAGAAAGTTAATAAATAAAATAGGGACCTGGGGAGTTGCATTATTTTCAGGAAGCTAAAGGTTAAGGGTCATAAAGACAACTCATATCTCCCTAGACCAATAGAGACCCGATCAGCACAAAAAGAGAGGAACCTCAAGGAACACAAGACCCAAAAGGTGGAAGTAAAAGTGATTTATAAAGATTATGTAACCCAATCTCAAAATCAAGGGAATGAAATTCCAATGGGAGAAGATGAACTAGAGGAGATGTACATGCAATCTGAGGAGGTGGTGATGGAATATGAGGATGATTCTCCCCTAGAAATGTGGTGTGAGACAGGGTCTCCTGATGACTGTCATCTCTAGATGAATGTGGATTTTGAGAAATACATGGAACTACTCATACATTTTGGCGATGAATTGAATGGGGAAGTCTTAGTGATCAGGCTACAAGGGAAGAGGCCAATCAAATGATGGGAAGACCATTCCAATTGAAAGGTACCAGAGAGCAAGCACAATAGATTGACAAGAAAAATTTCACACTGATTCTAAGATTTAATATGGAGAAGACTAGCAAATATGAGTACAAGAAATCATGGGATTATCTTGAAACGTGTTGTGAAGAAATTTTAGAGATCGATCCACACTACTAGGTTAGTGCATTTCTCTAGAAACTATTTATGTAAGTAGTTTCCAATTGCCTTAGATTTGTGTGCAATAAGTCATCTATAATCATTGAAGCTTGAGATGCTTTAACTGTGAGGGTTCTATCTTTCCCCTTAAAAGTGATGGAAAACAAAAACGATAATTTGGAGGATCACTATGGGAAATAAAATCCCATGTATAATTTGGTATTCTATATCATATGTCACACACCAATGTCACCATCACTGTTTCCCTAAAATCCCATGAAATCCACATTGTTCCAAATTCTCAACATCATCGTGTCTATAAAACATCATCTCTAATAAAATATTTCCTTAACCCTCCTACTTCAAGATGAGGGATGGGGTCGAAAATTGTTGTGGCGTTCCTTCCTCATAATGAATAATTGATATTTAACCCCAAGTCCTACCTCTAAATGGCCCTAGGGTGCCGAACAACACTAATGTTATTAAAATCTCACAAATGGGAGGCATTACCCTTTTTATAGTATCATATATTGAGGGATAAGATATTTCAACCTCAAAAAAAATCCAATAAATATATATAAAAGAATCCTAAATCCATTCCACATGCATGTTTAATGTAAAATTGCTATAAATTGAGTGAAAATATCCAGTGAAAATAACCAAAGAACAAATCTACGTAGTGAGACACCAACTATCCTAATGACTGATCTAGTAAGTTCCAACATGGTCTGTGTAATATACATATAAACCTGAAAACAATTTTATATACATAGGGTGAGTATACGAGTATTCATATTATGAAAATCCAATGCCACTCATGAACAAGTGGTTGAAACACACAAATTACCATGTCAAAAAAATAGTAGAAACTCAAAAGGAAATAACAAGGTATACTATCGTCTCATACCACACTGATGTATGCTCACCAAATAATGTAAGTAAGGTAATGTAATGTAGTATGCACTTCAAAATTTGGGTACCCTACACTACTTTCCAATACATAACTGCTCATCCCTAATGGAGAATGTTCGGACGATACAACCCTATTCTATATGACCCATTATAACAACCTTCCCTCACAAACCTGAGTGAAAAAACCACATCCTCATCCTGAAACATCATATTAAAGTACAAAATATGTTATCCCGAACACTCATAGGAAGGAAACCTCACCCGTAGACACCTCAGCCTCACAACAACAACACGACCTACCCAAAAGAGTGTATAGATACAAATGACTAGATGGGGGAGTAGAGAAGATCTAATAACCATCTATCCAAACACCCACCATGATATTGTGAAAATATACCATCCACTCTATTCGTGGCGGTGTATGACACATAGTTATCCATGCGGGTGGGGTGCACAAAAATAAAAAGGAATAACGTGTGTATATATAGGTACTAAACTATCATCCCAACCAATGTGTTTTCAAAACAATAAACCAGCACACAAAAATTTTCCCTTACTTCCACCTGTAATGAAAGACCACACTTCAAGGTAAAAAAATAAATCATAACTGCATCCAATTGATTCAACCAAATTTCATTTTGTGTAGAAAAAATCATTTAATTATTTATTCAACCCCTATATAAGAAACTACATAACATTGCACATATTATTATGTGAAGCAACCATACTAACCACTACAAAATACAACTAAGGAAAGAAGGATCAGGGTAAAAGAATCCTCTCTAACACCAATTCCTAATATTCCAATATTTGGAAACACTATGAGAAATGACCATTCAATGTAATCACATCCTTTTTGAAATTTATTCCTCTGAAACCATAATTGATAGTCCCTTTATCTAAAAAGTAACACATATAGAAAAACAACAAAACTCAACAAGGTTCCAGTCCCACTACATGATCATACCATACCCAACAACCATAATAAAACCCTTATGCAGACCCACTATTGAACAAGTTCATACATTGCACAATCATTCAATCCCTAAACATGAGATACCATCACACCACATGTATCACCCCATAGACATATAAATAACCCCAACCATAACACCATACAGTCATCATAAGACACAAGCCCGAACAAAACAACACACAACAAACAGCCACACCAAACCATCAATGTGTATTCAGATTTAGGTGAACACATTCATTATTTCCACACTCATTATTCATGGGTGATCCCAGAATCTAGTTATATCTTGGGGAATCTGTGTATTTAACCAAATCGTTGTCATCAATAAAATTCCCATTTTTTCTTGCCATTCTATATAGGATCAAAAACAAGTATAAATCACCAACCATACGCTAGAAAATAAAACCAAAATCCATGATTTTGAAAAGGATACAACCCATATAATTCACAATATAAATCATTGATAAAAGATAAGAATATGATCGTCGTCAATATCTTCCAATCCATCGTTTATTACTAATGTAACAGTAGTATTATATTTATTGTTATCATCATCCCCAACACTCATTTATATTTTTAAAATTGGTTTCAATTGTAGCCTAATTAACTCATCATTACAAAAACCCCACATAATTAAAAAATTAATGATACATGAAAAAATCAATACATTGAGGAACATACAATCAATAACTACTCAATTTTGGACAAAACAGGGGGTGCGAGAGTTGTGGGAAAGACTTCAAGGAAAACTAGATCCACAACTATAACACAAATGCAACTACTCTGTGAGGAAAAGTTCCAGCAACACAAATAGAAAAATGGAACAGACTGGGAAGAGAAGATCTCATTTTAGAATTTCCAGATAATTTATCAATGGAAGAATGGTTTCAAAAGTCATTAAAAGTCAAATCATGATTAATATTAAGTAGTTTAACTATTTTAATTTTCTCAGAGAAGTAGGATATTAAATATTTATTTAATGTCCTTTTAAATTTCTTTAGAAACACTAAAAAATGGTTTTAAACTCGATTTATGTTAAATTAAACTTAAGAGTGTTTAAAATAGAAAAACTAGAAAAGGAGAAAAATTACCCAATGTTGGGTGAGTCACTGACACAAGTCATGAATAGTGACACATAAATAGTGAGTCACCAACGTTAACCAGAAACACTAAACTCCCCATTGCGAGTCACTTACAATTGACATACCGATTCCTGACATACTAACACCCTAACCTACTGACACCTAAACCTACAAACATCGTGACATACTGACACCATGACCTGCTGATGTCGTGACCTCCTGATGCCTTGACATATTGATATAAAAACTGTAATTTTGAAAAACTCTTGAAACAATCTATTATTGTATCCCATAAAACCACAAATAATTGATATTAAAAATGTAATGGACCAGGGATGCCGATGCCATTACAATAAGGTAATTATCTATTGAGGGAATTCCAAGAATATTATAGTTATAATATGTAATATGGCGTTGTCTTGATATTATTGAATATATATTTGTGACTTATTAGAATTGAATTTACCTAAGAGAAAGATGAATTAGAATATATTGATATTTGAATTGGATAAAAGTTATCGTCAAATATTAATTTAAAAAATGGATCACCTGAACTATAGTTTTAATATGTAGTAAATTTGGAATGAGATTTAGGATATATTTTAATTCATATATATTATTCATTTATTGTTCTGTCATGTCAAATTTGAATTTAAATAAACATCCAAAAATTTGTTGAAAATAATAAGAATAATTTTATTTCATTTTATCAAGAGTTCAATGATTATCCAATATTTAAAGAATTGGAGGAATTATACATATTATGATAAATTTATAATACATTTTAATCAAAATATGATGGTGTATAAATTAATTCAATAAGATTTTAGAATAACAAAAAATAGTTTTAGAGTTATTATATACATTTGATGATAATGTATTATATATTACATTCAAAGGAAATACACAAGAATATTCATTGAGAATGAATAAATAGTATCAAATATAGAATAATTGTGGGGCTTAATGGTGAGAATTTCTATAAGGAACTAGCCGTAAAACGTTACTTAATCTTAAAATTTAGTCAATAATATACATTATTACACATTTTTGATCTTTTTGAGTTTAGAGTTCATGAGAATAAAGATACCATAAGGACTTAACATACAACAATCATATAAGAGGTTACTATAAAAAACAGTTTCCATTTTTTCAAAATATAAATCATTGAAACATAAAGCATGATTTACTTGACAACACTCCACATCAAACATCACAAGTACCATCTTTTTCTTAACCATCCTTATATATTGTGTAAAACATTTTAAAAACATGGGAGTATTATAAAACTAATTATGGGATATAAAGATAGATTGTGTTAGTCATGTGAAAACATAAAAACTACTAAAACCCATATCATAAAAACAAAAATTCATAGAATAATCATGTTGTTTCCTTGGAAAATATTCACCATATCCCTCTTACATTAACCATTAAACATGGAATAACATTTTGGATAACTTCTATCTCTAGAGTACACAATGCATTAGAGGGCTATAATGGGGCTCACACGTCATATCATGAGCTATATTGGGCTCAACCCAACATATAATGAGCTATAATGGGCTCAACCTGACATAGATATTGTCAAAGGAAAATATCATTGTAAATAAGAATATTGAAATCAGATTAAACCACTCATTTAATAAAAAAAATTCTTTTAAAATTTATTAAAGATAGTCTTAAACAGAATTTAAAAAGGAAGTACCTAATAATATAATTGCAGTGAAATTTAATAGAATGGAATGGAATATTTATATACACTATAAATAAACACAATTCATCACACAAATAATCATAATACAAGATAATGAATACAAAAGAAGGATAAGAAAATGAATGGAAATAGGGTTATAAATTCCCTTACCTCGGGTTCTTCTTACATAAAACTGGTTTAAACCTTCTATATAATAGTTAAAAGAGTGTTATTAATATCTTATTGAAAAACATTCATGTTTATAACATTTTATATGATCATTTCTTAATTTCATTTTACCCAATAATTGTTAGTATTTTCTTCCTTTCATTGTTTTGGGTGCGTTTCTTTACATGATTTCCACGATTGGTTAATGAGGGACATTCTTTTCAATAGGAAGTGAAACAACAGAACTGGAATGGAAAGATATTTAAATATTTACATATCAATAAATTAATCCATTTATAATTTTGAACTCTGAAATGAGGATTATTTATAAGTTAAAACATTAATGATGTTTGTTTGGATCTTTTTAGTGGTTCTTTGATAATAATGACCTCATTTTGTATTATAAATTAAAAGCATGTGTATAAAATAATTCCATAACTATGGATGAGAAAAAATACATTTACAATAACCATGTTAAACATAAAATTGGTTTCATAACGTGACTTGATATAATATATGTACATTTGAAACACATCATCCACATGGTCAGTAATTCGACACATCACAGACAATGTTTTTTTCATTCTTGAGTAAGTGGGAGAGGAGAAGAAGAATGATGATGCATATTACATGAACATGAAAAAAATCCCGAAAATACATGATTTCTTGGACATTCATTCCTCTTGGGTAAGAGGAGTTGAGGAAATAACGAAAGGAACTCAAAATAAAAGAATAGGTAAGATATCCCTTAAAAAAATTCGGCAGCCTAACTACTATAGAACATGGTTTTAGAAAACATTAAAAAGAGAGGGGAAAAGGGTCACCAAGCCAGAAATGAATCATATAATTTTAAAGAGAACAAATAAGATAAAAATAAGATGATGTTACAGATTCTTGAATTCTATACCATAAAAAAGAGAACATGAATGGAAAAAGAATGAAGTTAGAAAATTTTGTTACATAGTAGTGTAACTCCTAGAACGTGAATGTTGGGACCTTTGGGGCTTGAGGAAACATTTGGATGACTACTAGGGAGGTAATGAGTCTAGGTATTCATTGTTAAGTGAATTGAAATGAATTTAATGATGTAATGGGTTGTTATTTATATAAAATGTTATGGAATATTTTAATAATTTCCAAGGGACACCTCATTTGCGGTATTTGAAAAACCATGGGATTTTCCATGGTATTTTCCCAAGGTTTTAGCCACCTGGGACAGCTCACATATTATTTTACTTTACACAAGTCAACCAGATTTATTACATCATTATTACATTATTAATGAAGTCATTAACACACCGAAACTCAAAAACTCAATTTTTACTATTCACCAAAAAAATCAATTGTTTCAGTAAAATCCCTAAAATTCACACTAACCATTTTTTTACATGTAGAATTAAAAAAATGAACTCAATTTTTTGAAAGTAATTTTCTACATAATATTAATATAATTTTTTTTTAAAAAAATATGACTTAATTTAAAAAATATACATTTTTAAATCTATAACTGCTTTTATATCACATTGAAAAATTAACCAATATTTCATTATCATAAATCCTTAAGAAGAAAAATTAATAATACAATTTACAATTGATTTGAAACACCCCAAGATTTTATGAAAAATATTATTTTAATTTCATTGATGTCTTCTATTGTAAACCACGCCATATTTAGCTTGCACTATACGCAACACCGTATTATCCTGCAGTATACGCAACACTATTCTTGGATCGTGTTACACACAATTTGAAATTCGTTTTATAATAGTCATTCTACGCAACATTGATTGTGTGTATATATATACATATATATATATATATTCAATGTATAAATGAAATTTTATTGGATTCTGTTATATGAAATAATAAAGGATTATTGCACAACACGCAACCCTGACTTGGCTTGCATTACACGCAATCACAACCTTCCTAGATAGGGTGTATTGTATGCAATATCAGGTTTCACTAAAGGGATATTTCGGTTGTAATTATGATTAATGTAAGGATCTATGTTGAATTATGGGTTTTTGGGAGGATATTTGTGTAGGGGTTGTCTGAGGCAAAAGGCTTGGGAGTTGTGTGATTAAGATAAGGGGAAGTACACTATTATAAGATGGGTGTGGTCACTTTTAGAGAACTTGATATATTTAATTATTATAAAATCATTTTCTATATCTAATGGATCTGAATCCATTTATTTAAAGGCTATGGAAAGTATGGTTGTAAACCCCCTCATCCAATTGGTTTTAGACATGTTTATATCACCATATTAACTGTATCATTTATATTTGACTCTTAATTAAATAGATTAACTTTTACCATGTATTCTTGTATTATTTTAAAACATGGTTAATAAACATACAATAAAAATCCCAGAAAACATAAAGTTGTTCATTAATGAAATATATATCATTATATAAGACTTTTGGAATATCCTTATATTTTTAGGACTGTTATATAATTTAATGAAATAGTATTTGTTTTAAAAAATCATGTATGTAAATTTTTACACTATTTTTTTGTTTTTTTAACTAATAACAACTTGATTAAATGTAAAAAATATATTTAATAAACCCTAAATTTTCATATTAACCTATAAAATTCGTGAAATTGAATCAAATGTCTCATCATACATTTATTTTAATATTTATAACATTAATTATTTTAATATTTCATTAATAACATAGTTATTGCATCATCATTGTGTCATAAATAAATTTAATTATTTAATGTCTAAAAATTATATATATAATACCTTGATGTATGAAATATTTTTCTATTTCTAATGAATAATAATCATATAATTATGTTATGTATAACCCTATATTAAAAATGTTTTAGTTATTAAAATTTTTTTAACACTTTTTACTCTTAATTAAACAAATTAAAATATATGTTATAATCTAATCCATGTGGATGAAAAAGAATCCTATTTTTGTGCAAAGGATGATTTAGGTCAAAATAAATTTATCCAATAGAATGAGGACTTCTATTAGGATAATTATATTAGAATTTTTACCTTTAATTTCCCTTTTTACTTTTAAATGTGGTCAATAAAATTCAAAACATACTATTCACAGAAAATTATTTTCATCCTATTGAAATAGATTTTACTTACTGATGTCAACTATGTCTCTCAGAATTTTAAAATTCAATTCACCGAAGTAGTACAATTACATTTTAATCATATTTTCAAATCTTCCTAGATGGTGAGTAAAACCCGTTAAATAGTTTAATAAAATTTTATATATCTAAACTTATTATAAAATGACTCAAATTAATTACATTGAACATATATTGAAATTATGTTTATATTTTTACTTAAAATAAGTTTAAATATAATAAATAATTATTTAATAAAAAGTCTGTTTTAAATAATAACGCATTGGTGTTCCACTATTCATCTAAAATTGAATGTTTTAAGAAAAATAACAAAAAATTCATCCTATGATAATTTTTATATTATGAATCCAAAAATGAAGTCCATTTTGAAAATAAAATGTATAAAATTTTGAAAGTGGGTATTACTATTCATAACATCTAGTTTGATTGGTCGGGGTGTGCTAGATCTCGATGTTGCATACAATGCAAGCTATTCCATTATTGAAAGAGAAGTGTACCGTGGAATCATGGAGTTTTACAGACAATAATGACTGTCCATCTCAAACTAGGGTCCAAATGCATTATCTTAATCATGGATACAAAAACCACATTCCATGTTTCCTATTAATTTTCCCCTTGGGATCCCTATAATTATGTTCGACTAGGAGGAAAAGATCAATAATTTTTTGATTCCCAATGTAGTCCTCTGCTCGTTAATTATGTTCTGTAGGACCCTCTCTGTATAAGGGAATTAGGGATGAAGGTAATGTTCCACCAGAACCTCCTCCTCCTCTCCACGGCGATCTAAATGGTGGATGATCAATTGGATGGAGCTACACATACATGGTATAGGGTTTCGACACTTGTTCTTCTACTGGTATTGTGTAAATATTTTTTCAAATATTACAAATATTTTTAATATTGATGTTCTTATCCTTTGAATATATATTTTTTGAAATAATTAACTGAAAAACTTTTTATTTCATCACTCATTGGGTTGAGATTTCAAGTGGGAATCTTTGGTTGTTTCGATTAGACAACATAAGAACCATCTTTCTACCAAATATACAAAATATTTTCTTATTATTTAGTAGAAATTTATATATGCATTTGAACCAAACAATGATAACATGATTGTTGTCTCAAGGCGTGTTTCTTTGAGCATCGTTTTAAGAGGAAAGAGATATGTCAATATCATGACAACCTTCAACAAAATGATAACATTAAACCATAGAAAATTTTCAGAACAATGAACTATCTAAGATGTCTATTGAACATGAAATGACATTATTTTCTAATAATTCTAAAACCTACACAATTATTTATCAAATATTAAACACTTTAGGTCAAGTAATTTTCTTATAACTGTTTTCAAAACCACCCCCTCTTTTGTAATTTGTTTTTAAAAAATCACACAATAAACCACAAATGATATTTTAGAGATGACCTATAGACTGACCAATAATATAAATAATCATTAAAAAGCAATCAATTAGAAATGTTTTCAATAAGAATTCAAATTTTTTTCGCAATTTCCAGTTAGCGCTTCGGTTTTTAGTGCGTGTTTTTATAAAAATATTTTTGATTTTTTAACTTATCCATTTATACATTCCTTCTTTATTTTTATTAGATGTTTTTTAACATCTTTCTCTTGTGTAGGTTCTCTTCATTATGCATTCAACATTGGGATATTTACTGCCTTTTGAACCTAAATGATATGGGATCCTTCTTCAGTGACACCAGGACACCCAAGACATCCCTTTGAGGGAGGACACATCACATCTTGAACCACTTCTTGATCCTCCTTCATCATCTAGAACAAACATCAAAATTGAATTGAAATTGAAAAATATATATAAATGAAAATAAACATTTAATGAACTAACCTTACATAATAATTATATCACACCCACCTATATTCTATTGTGAGGCTATGATCCAAATTTTGAACAAAAATATAGTCTACTTGAGTTATTTCCAATATTCTGTGGACTTGAGGGAGAAGATCGACATAAGAACATAAAAAAATCATACTATGTGTTCTATATTAATACATGCTAATGTGGATGAAGATTAATTTAATCTTATATCATTCCCATTTATATTATAAGACATTTTGAAAGATTGGTTTTATTATGTTTATTCACTAATTAGTGGTTGTGAGTTCATGAACCATGTTTTTCATGAAAATTATTTCCAAACCTCCCGAACTGAAAAAATAAGGAATGAAATTTTTATTACAAGACGATAAAATGAAGAAACACTTAGTAAAAATTGGGATAGTTTTAAGAGGTTATTTTCAAGAAATCCACACCACCAAATAAGTGATAAACTCTTAATTCAATATGTTATATGAATGATTAATTCTTATTGATCAAAATATGATTTAATCTCCCACATGTGGTGCACTAGTTGAAAAATATCCCAATTGATGCAAGGAACCTGATTGAGAACATGGCACAAAACACTCAACAATTTAAATCAAGGTCTAGTGAATCCATTTGACATATCCATGAGGTGAAAAGTATATAATTCAAAAAGAATGTGGATACTATGTTCGAAGATGTAAGTACCCTTCTTCGACAACCTGCCCTTTCCAAAGGGAATCCCCAATCTCCCCCTCCCATCCATTGTGGTATATGCTTTTTTGACCCCCATTACTCTGGTCATTTCCTACAACTGAAAGAAACTTCTAAGAGTTGTGAGGAAGTATTTCCACGTCACCCCAATAAATAACCCTTTAGGAAAGATCCATATTATTCATCCAACCATGGGTAAAAAGACAACCATGAGGATATGAAAGGTTGTATTCAAACAAACCTCAACATCCATGGAATTTACCCAAGGTAATGTAGTCATCCACCACCACCAAGAAATCATTATCCACAACAAAAGAATTTCCAAAACCCCCTAAAAAACCTTGCCTATACTAGATTATATATTGAAAAAATTGATACCAACAATCTCCAATTCAAACAAACCATATTAGCATCCATAAAAGTCTTCAAAACCCAATATAGCCAACTAACTAACTCGATGAGAAGAATACAAAGTCATGGATCAGGTAAAATACCCTCTTGACCAATTTTCATCCCTAGGGGAAATGGAATTGACAGTTCCATCACACATAGAAGTGTAAATATAAATTAAAGTTAAATGAGCCCTTATTTTGATTCATCCTCTCATAAGGACTACACCAGACCAATTATTAAAATTAGTAAAAAAAATTGAAAACCATATCCTAAAAGAATACATTCAAAAGGAAAGAGTGTGTTTGTTGATGAGTCACCTAGCTCAACCATTCATCTTCCATTCCCTAAAAGGGAAACCCATCTAGGGAAAACAATTAAACTAAAATTGATAATGAGAAATCTTGGAATGATTCCAAAAACTGAAGTTTATCATACCCTTAATTGATGCCACGAAAAAAATTCCAAGATACACTAATTTTTTGAAAGACATGTGTATAACCCAAAGTATACATTGATTTGATGTGAATGTGATCATTGGGAGGAACATCTCAGAATTGATAGATCCATCACTTCCCACCTAATGTAATGATCTGAGAACATTTTAAATTTCGGTAATCATAGAATTGTATTTATTTTCCAATGTTACACATGATTTAGGATCCACTATAATGGTAATGTGTCACTCTATTTACTCTTCATTACAGTTCATGTAATTGAATCACACTTTATTTTTTGGTCAATTATCAAATCAGAGTATAGAACACCCTTCTAGTAAGATATAGGTTGTTTTTGTGTGGGTGAAAATTTTAATTTTCCCACTGATATTTAGAAGATAAAAATTGGAGATGATATGACAAATTGACATACGCCGATTATATAGTGAATTCCTTTCATGAAAGCCACTATTTCTATAAATAATATCTATAGTGGTATATTATCTATGGATTTTGGTGGTGAAATTGTCGACCTCAATATCATTTATTCCATGAACCACACATCAGTTAAACAATCCACTCTCTCTACTGATTCAATTGAAGTAATCATATTCGCTAAAAACATCCTTTCATTATACAGATCCCCTTTTTGTGTTTTATCCGTTGATAAAAATTCTTAGAAATTAATAACGCATATAATTTTATACCAATCTTGGAAAATTTCATCCATGCTTGTAAATTGATGATGTATTAAAATTTTAGGATCAAATGACCCTCAAAGATACTGTAAATCTTGTTAAAGGTGATTCAACATCTATGGATGACACCATTTAGCATTTAGATGAGTTTAGTGACATCTCACTTTCACACACACACACCCATCAATCCAAAATCCCACTGAATCAGAACTAAAACAACTGCGTCAAGATTTAATATATTATGATCTTAATAATGGAAATTAGATGCCTATTATCATTGATTTCACACTACCTTGAGAGTATGGATTTTGATGTCTTGAACTTTTGAGGGACTATAAATAAGCATTGGGATGGACACTTGATGACCTTCCAAGACATAACCGGTCAATTTGAACACATCATATATTATTAAATGATGAGGTTAATCCAGTGAGGTAGAAAAAATGAAGATTGTACCCAAACCTCTAAGATATGGGTAAAATGGAGGAAAAAATATTATAGGATAATGGAATTATTTACCCCGTCTCTAACATCCAATAGGTCAATCCAGTAAAAGCAGATCATAAAAAATTTATCTAATGGTAATTAAAAATGAAAATAATGAATTGGTTTCAACCCATCTGTAGAATAGTTGGTTTCTTTATATTGACTAATATAAACGTAACCAACACACTAGGAAGGACTATTTCCCATTTCTATTAATTGACCAAATGGTCGAGTGGCTAGCAAGGATGTCCCATTACTATTTCTATAATGGGTATTCGGGATACATTCATATCCATATTTCCACTTAGGATCAGGAAAAGACAACCATTACATGCCCCATTGGTGCATTTTCATATTGGAGGATGCCATTTGGCTTGTGAAATGCTCTGAGTACATTCTAGCAAATCATGGTTAGTATTTTGTCAGATTACCTAGAAAACTTCCATGAAGTATTAATTTATGATTTCAATTTTTATGGATCATATTTTCATGAATGTTTGAGTAGTTTAATATCAGTCCAATATTGTTTATTGAAAATAATCATGTATTAAATTATGAGAAATTGCATGTCATAGTGTTGAAAGGTCTAGTATTGGTACATGAAATTTCATTGGATGGAATCAAAGTTGATAAATAAAACATGGATGTAATTTCATTAATAACATCCCAAAGAATGTACGGAATGTGTAGTCTTTCCTAGGTCATGGTGCATTTTAACATAATTTCATTCATGACTTCAGAAGGATTTCACTACACCACTCCTGATAACTCCAACTAGAATGTGAATTTTTTTATATAAAATAAGATAATGCTTTAAATAAATTTAGTTGGAGTCTCACATCACACATGGTAATCCAACCACCTCAAGAAGATTTACCATTTGAGCTCTTATGTGATGCCTCTAGTTTTGTAGTTAGGCCAGTATTATCACAATGGTTAGATTGAGATCCAAATTTTATTGTTCATGCATCAAGAATATAGTACCCTACCAAAGAAAACTACACAAATGAAACATAATTCCTTAATATTGTGTGTTCATTTGGATAAATTTAGGTCATACCTTTTAGGGTCCAAATTCATTGTTTTCACAAACCATGAATAACACACATATCTCCATATGAAACTAAAAGACAAACCTTTTCCCACTCTTCTAATGCTTTTCATACAAGAAATTCAATCAAAAATAAGATATAAAAAGCTTGTAGAAAATTTTTTGGCTGACTGTATCAGTAGAATCCTCCCATCCTCAGAAACTAAATCATCCCCATGTATTCCCATAAATGACATGTTTTATTATGAGAAACTATAGCGAGTTCAAGATTCTTTTCTTTGGTATACTGAAGTTGTAAATTATTTTGTAGAATACTGCATTCCTAATGATTTCATACAAAACCATGAAGATCATCTATAAGATATGTCCTATTGGTACATTTTGAATGGCCCATTAAATTGGAGCACATGTAGTGATAATTTTCTCAGGTGTTGAGTTTTTGATAGAGAGTTTCATTCAATCCATTTTTTCTTCCACACGCTTGATTGTGGGGCCACACTGGTCTCCAATAGATAGATCACAAAGTGCTTATTTCTAGTCCCTTTTGGAAAAAAATATTTCATGATGCCATGATTTCTATAAATAGTGTCATCATTATCAAATAATTTTCAATTTATCTAAATTAAATGAACTTATACATCAAACCATTCTATTACATGAATGTTTTGATGTTGGGTTCATTGACATTATCAGACAATTCCCCAACTAATTTAGGAACATTTAATTTACTCTAGTAGTTGATTATGTGTCAAAATGGGTAAAAGAACACACCAAAATGACTGATTATTCCAATACTGTTGTGGAATTTTTGAGAACCAAAATTTTTTATGGGATTGGATTACCTTGGTTCATCATTAGTTAATATGGTTCTCATTTTGGAAACCTAACAATGAAATTTTTTTACGTGGGTATGGGTTCGTGCACCAACTGTATACGTTTTGTCACCCAAAGTCCAATGAATATGTTAGGGTGTTGAATAGAGAGGTAAAACATATTCTTCAAAAAATGGTTCAACCAATAGAAAATATTGGAGTCTTAGAATTGTTGATTCATTATGAGCATACCATTATGCCTTTAACAACTCCCATTGAAATGTCCTCTTAAAAGATTCTATTTGGAATGAGTTGTCATATCACTATTGAGATAGAGAACCTTACACACTAGGACAATAAACAATGCCATTCTAGTCTTTCTAGTGTAGGTCCTCAATGTATGATACAAATTTACCAGTTTGAGGAAATGATATGTTTATGTGAGATCTTCTAAATTTATATATAGCAATCCAATGGTGCCAACGACCATCTCATCCTTCATCTTCAATTCCACATTGGGAAAAAAGTCTTCTTTAACAATTAATAACTAAATTTTCTTCTAGGTAAGATTCATTCCCATAGGTTTGGCCCAGTCCATATTACTAATTTTTGTCTATTTTGTGTCATTCATGTATAAAATCAAAAAAAGAAACAAAACATCACTGTCAATGGGGAATGAATTAAGAACTTCCCTAATGCCCTTCAAATGTTCCCAATGAAGGATATCCAATATCAAGAAGAAACCTATCCATCACACCCACAAGGTTTTATCCTTACTTACAACATTTTATTTTATTATTGTGTGGTTAATTCCCACTGTAGGTGTGGGGGATGAGTATATTCCTAGGTTAGTTAAGAATTCTCATCGTATTTCTTCTTTTTCTCTTTTATTATTTTTGGATTGTATTGTAACATTATTCCCCCCTTCCTCCCCCAATTTTGTGGTACAATAATGTTTTTTATTCCCACTTTATCATTGAAAATGATTTCCACTTAATAAATGAATTTATTGATGATTCATGAGTAATTTCTCTATCTCATGTTTTCAAACATTTAAATTAATATGATGAAATGTTCATTTAATCAAGAATTTAATATTGTGTTGTGTAATATCTTTAAATTTTGTTGTTGTTAGATGATATGAATGGTTGTCTCATTTTGAATCCCTTGAGGTTAATGGTACCCTTTGTGTGAATAGTTTGAGGGAATATTGTTTCACTAAATCACAAGACACATCTTAATATAAAACCATGATTTGTGAAAATTTATTACTTAATAGAAGGTAATAAATTTTTTCGATAATTATTCTATAACATCTAAATCATGTTTTCATATGCTTTACTCTTGTATGGTATATTTATTTGCTGTACCATATTGACCTAAGCATGTTAACCTATTATCAGACTGTTGTATGCCCTAAAAAGAAAAAATATTGAAAAAAAACAAAAAAACAAAAAATATTGAAGGGAGTAATGAAATGTAAAACATATGGGAATATCTAGTTTCATATATAATGGGTTTACATATAATTATTATGTGAGTGGGTCTTGAAATTTTATTAAAATGGATGTTGGGCCGGATTGGTGGAAAGGATCATGTAAATAAATAATTTTTAGTATAACTAATATTTACTTGATAGATTGTTGAATGATTAGCAAGAAAATGGTTTTCAAAAACTCATGTGGATAATTAGTGACATGATGAAATTTTTATTTATTTTATTCAATTGCTATCATGCATCACTTGTAATATCATTCTGATATAATTTTTGAGATGTCAGTTTCCATAATCACTGAGAATAAATCCTCCATGTGATTCTTTCCTTTGATCACATTTCAAATAAGATTTAAATTTTCATTGAATTTTAAAAATTTATGAAGTTGTAAATATATAAAAGAATAATTTTTTGAAATATGTCTTTTCCCAATTGTGAAAATATTTAGGTAGGGTGGTGTGATCACACTGTGATTTTCTGTTTTATTTTCACCTTACACCATTGTGTAAAACTATTATTGAATTGAAAATAATAAAAATGATTAAAATTTTATCATCATGTTTGATTCAATTATTTAGTATTTTTCAATTTTATAAAATTTAAATGGTTCTTGTTTTTGTAATATCATTGATGGTAGAGGTGAATTGGAGGGCCCATGGAAATGTTCAAGAAAATTTTACCAAACTGTGCAGAATCTAGGAACACAGGTGGACTCAAACACATAATAAAACTAAAACATGAATCCATATGGGATGAAATTTTATAGTCTCGTCCATAGTTATATGGGATACATTTCATATGAATAATACCAACACTCATTCATCCATACAGATTCCTATTCAGACTGATCTATCTAAGCCACTGAATCTGATCGAAGTCCAAAAGTGGGTTCTATATTTTGTCCATATCTCCATCTATGATAGTCCAAATGGTAATAAAATTTCATTATATATAGTTAGGAGGTTTGGATAAATCATTTATGTTTTTTGAAATGAGATAAAATATTGAATGGTCATCTAAAATCATGGGCCAAGTGGTTTTTCAAAATCATGGTTCCCTAAACCACCGTCCACATATCTTACAAATTGGCACCTTGGGCTCCCCAATTGTATATTCGGCCAGGAGGCAGAGAATTGGTGTTTTGGATACCCAAAAGAGTCCTCTCCTCATCTATTATGTTTAGAAAGCCCTTATCCTCATATGTGTATCAATAATGATGGGAAAGTGCCACTTGATCCTCCTCATCATCTCAATAGAAGGCTAAATGGTGGACAATCGTTTCCAGGGAGCTAGACATACAAGGGTGAGAGTTTATGCACTTTTTATTTTATTGGTTTTGTGTAATTTTATTGTTACATATTTCAAATAATTTTAATATGTATTTTCTTCTACTCTGAATATATTTACATTTTATAATTTTGTAAAACATTTTTTATTTCGAGACTAAATAGGTTGAGATTTCAAGTGGGAATTTTGGGTTGTTCTAATTGGACACGGCCAGAATAATAATTCTCTCACACATACAAAATATTTTAGTATGCATTGGAAGCTCTATTTAAATGTTTTATAACTAATACATGACAAAATTATTGTTCTATCAAGAGGTGATTCTTTGAGCATCGTTTTAAGAGGCAAGAGGGAAGTGGATATCTTGAAAACCATCAAACAAAATATTAAATTAAAAAAATTAAATTTTATTGAAAAATAAAATATCGAATATGTGTAGTATACATGAAATTATCTTCTTATACCATAATTCTAAAACACTACCTTTATTTATAAATATTAAACTCTTTATATAATATCAATTTAAAAAAACTATTTTCAAAAACCTCCCCCTCATTTGTATCTTTTTTATTAAAAATTCACACTATAACCCACCAACGCTCCATTATAGAAGACATGCGGTCTTCTCTATAATCTAAATCAACCTTAAAACATAATCTATTTGAAATGTCACAACAATAAATTCACACACCCTATGAGGGGGACATGTCAAAATATTGTGTTGTTATCATGAAGACGGTAACAAAATTCTAATTGAATATTATATACTATTTTTAATTTTTCTAAATAATAGAAAAATAATTTCCCACTATTCTATAAATATTATAGTGTATCATTCATTTTTATATAGATCTAAGGAGAGAAAATACAAATCATCAATGACGAGTAATTAAATTAAATAATCTATTACATTAAATATTCCCTTTAATATCTCCTGTTGGAGGTATTAGAAAGATTAATTATTGAACTCTAGTAGTATATACATTAATTTTATTGTGTAATGGTCAGTGTACAAAAAGAGACATCCAGATTTCCTACCAATATATATGATGAAATTTCATAGGTGGAACATCAAATAAAATTTGATTACAACATTAAAAAAAATTATTTACAATGGATTGAAGATAAGATACAAGAGATAAATAAGCAAAATAGAATGAATAATTCATGTGAATATGGTGAACCTAATCCTATGTTAGTGGGGGGAAGTAAATTCCCCAGGGATCATTGATGTTGAAGAATGTGGGGAGACAATGATGGAATTTAAATAATTTCCATTTATCTATAGTAAAACACTCTTAATGGATATTGATGAAGAATTTTTCCCTTATGAAGTACATATGGGAGATAAATGGTATTTGGATGACTTATAGAATGAATCAGAGAAGCAATATGATGTCCACATTATTAAAAAGCCAGATTATCCAATAACATTTCATTTATACATAGATTTTTAAGAAGATAAATCTATCCATGTTGTGTAATTTTTTTTGATGATTGAGACCATTTCTACCTAGCTCTATCTAGTGAAATTAAACTCTATGTTTAACCATCCACTGATGAAAAAATTAAATAATAAGAAGCCCAAAGATATATTTTTTTTCATGAACTGATTATCATATAATTTTTTGAAAAATAATTTTGTATCATCTCCCCTTTCAAGAAATTATCAGATTCGGATATATTATATTTTTATTTGGAGGAATATAAATAAATTGAAGGATCATATGAAGATGACAATATGGAGCTCCTCAAAAATTTTGAATAGTTTTTGGATAGAGTATTAGAGGAGAGGAATGTAGAGTTTTTAGATTAAAATTATAAATAATATTCGTACATTGAAAAGGCCTTTTTAGATAAAAACTATTTATTTTTTTATTTTATACAAATATAATTACACCTTCTCTTTCCCTTTGAAAAATATTTCCCTGAAATATACCTTTATAAACCATATGCAAATTGAGAATAATTTAATAAATTAGAAATAAAATAGGAGGGATCATTCTTTTTCATACCCATGTCAAGAAATTTGTATCTCGTTATAATGGGGGTGGATTTGTTATAGTATATTCATGGGGTTTTCAATAAAAAGGAAGAAGTTAAAGCTGAATGGAATATTTGATGGGGTTTCATCTCAAAGAAACTCCACCCACCATCATGATTAGGTTATTCTTCTTGAATATCCCATCCATAGAATGTCAAAACCTAAAAAATATTATTGGATTAATTAATTATCTATATTTATTTTCTGATTTAATTTCGATATTATCTTCATTAAAAAAAAATTTATTTTTCACCTCTTTTTTCATGTTGATTTTCTGTATGTAGCGGTTATGAGCATAACTCAACATTTCTCTACCAATAAATCATGTTGTACAACACCATTAAACTTACTTTCCTATTATTAATATACTAATAATATTATTACTTGTTTAATATAAATTAATTCATTGAGTAAACTACATCTATTAATTGGGGGGGTACATTATATTTTAAGATTTTATATTTTTTCTTGTTTTAAAAAAAATCATTTTCGATTTCTTGCATGTTTATTTTTAATTTTATTATATTTTCAAAACATTTGATAAAAATTTATTTTTTAAAAATTTATTGAACCCATTTACCAATGTCAATTTATTTTCCAAGATACTAATCTTAAATTATTTTTTGAATTACATTGTTTCATTTTCAAAAGTATGGGAATTTCATGAGAAGTCCTGTGATATTAGAAAAAAAGCCATATCTCATAATATTAATCATTAGAATAAGTTTCCCATAAATATTATGTAAGACTTTTCATATTATCTATATTGACAAAATTTCATGTGATAACTAAATTTTTCTTTATTTAACCAGACATTGATTTATTCCTTATAAAACCTTGAGGTATTGAGAAAACTGTGTTTAAAATCATTGAGGAACAGAATTGGTTTTAGAGCCCCAAATTAAATAAAATACATTTTATTTTGTCATTACTATTAAATTTAATAATTTTAAAGTAAAAAATCCATGAAAATCATATTTTGATATCTATATTAAAATCTAAATTATCATATCCAACCTTCTTTTGAAGTGAAATATAAAGATCTAGTTTAACATAAGTGTGGGGAATATTATTTATATTATGCTACATAATTTTATGATTCATTGGGTGGAAAATAAAAATTTCAATAGTTTTTAATTTTACGGAAAACTTATTATTTGGAAAACATGTCTTTTTTATAGAATTCATGGAAAAGATGTTTTTCCTTTATGAAGAATCTAATAGAGATTGAACATTTTGATCATCTGGAGCATTCATGAAAAAAAGAGGGATAAAATAAATATAATTTTTTTCTACATAAATAATGATGATATGGGATGTTCATGATATTTTCATATATGTATATATATGATTTTATTATAATGGTATTGAGAAGGATATAATATATGAGTGAGAATTAAAATCATGAAATTCTTTATTTGAAAAACCCAAGACCACATCATTCAGCCTCAGAATGATTTATATATAAATTATACCTACTGAAATTCACTAAAACAACCAAAAAAATTTATATGGGAGGAATAGTTAAGTGGATATATATATAATTATTTGAATGAAGAAATTGAAATAATTGTTTTTGTGTCCGCATATCATTAATTTCTTATTTATAAATTGTGGATAAAAATTGCATTTTTCATGAATTCCCTATGATTTAATTTTGATGATAAATGGTCTAGGAAGTCCATGTTTTACATTATGAAGAATTTATAGTGATAATATTTTTATTTGTTTTCATGTGTTTTAAAATTACTTAATACCTTAGAATTTAACCATTTCAGCATAAATGCATCAATATAGTATTTTTTTAATTTTGGTTAATATGTGAAAATTTCTTAATTCTCTAATTTAAATAGTTTTTTGTCAGTGTGTATTTATATAATAAAATTTAAAATTTTTATACAATTGGAGTGATCTATTTATTTTTAATTCCATTGTTAATTGAAATGAATTTATCATTCTAGAGATAAACCCATTTAAAAATCCACATTCTTTGAAAAATCAATCAATTTGAAAAAATCATTATGGTCAAATAAATGGGACCAACCTCTCTAATTGAGATATAAAATGGGATAAATACCCTAAACAGATATTAATAAATCCTCTTTTGAAAGGGTACATGAATCTACACATTCTAATTAAATTTGAATTAGATTTTATTGCATTAATGAATCCATTTAATGCCCCCATGTGGACGAAGTTCATGATACATTTCAGACATAAATAATTCCCTTTACTAGTATTTCATAAAAATTTATAAAAATTTCAAATGAACCAGAAACTTATAGGGTTAATGAATAGTTTATAGTGGATAACATTTAATTAAGAACCATTCCAGATATTCTGTCTTTTACAATGCCAAATAACCTCTGGAATATAGTGCACCAAAATAGGATGGAAATTATCCACCCGTAAACCCTATAAATATGTGTTTCCACTTCCATTAAAAGGTGATGAAGATGAAAAAATAGGTTACATGATGGAGAATTGGTAACATTATGTTATATTAATTTTCTATTTTCTTTTTAATTATTTCTATAATTATCTATTCTTCCCCATTTAACTTTATTACCCCTAACATAGAGGGGTATGACTTTTGACTGATCAGGGAAGGTGGGGTTTTGATTTTATATTGTCAGTGTCTATTTATTTAATTTAAAATACTAATTTAATATTGAATTATTTATTGTTTTAGTGGTTCCAAATTATCTAAATGTGATTCTAATTAGACTTTTTTGTCATTAATTGTCTACATATTTGGTTGATGTTCTTTAAGATCCCTTCACCTTGTTCATTTTTACTTGAATGAGTAGATTGAGTTAGGTGGTGAGTAAAAATAGTTCATTGGATGTGTGTCGAATAAGTGAATGGTTTAAATATTTATAATTATAAATAAAAAAATATTTCAAATTTAATTATTGGATCAGGGATGATTTACCGATTTTCATGCACATAAGATTGGTTTCCATTGCTTCCTTCAACCAAAGGAAATTGACAATTTGATCATAGAGTCATTTATTAATCTTTATATAAGAAGAGAGGGCGAATTAATTTTATGAAAATGATGACATTTGGAATTTTGATCCTACACTAACCCTATCAATGACATCATCAATTTTTTTCATCATTTTTATTACATTATTTGTTTTCAAAATTAAAATATAAAAAATAAAACATCCACATCATTATAAAATTTCATGTGATAAACATGATTGTTGTGAAATATTCTCTATAGAAAAAATAGGATAACCACCTTACAATGTTTTTTACAAAGGAAATAATTGTTTTTTAAACACCCCATGATAGTATAATGTCATCGGAGAATCAAATCTAAGGCTATTGGAGTTAATTGGGTTCAATCCCCAAAAAATCACATTAATCGAAGTTTAATCCAAATTCAATCATAGTGAATTGGTTTTAATCCCCACTAAATTATAGTAGTATAGGTTCTCTCCCAATCCTATCATAGTTGATTAATTTCACACCCTAGACTATATTAGTAGTCATGGTTCACACTAATGATTATCATAGTCGAAAATTTACCTTGCCAAACTGGGTGCACGCCCTATTGATGTCCTATTTAACATAAGATATCGTAGTAATTAATCAATCAATTGGAAGGATATATAGTTCCCATAAATACATCAATGTAATATAACCACCATCATTGATTAAAGAATAACTATCATCCATGGGTATAATAGAAACACTTTTACATAATGACAACTACACTTATGTCTTCCAAAATAACATAAAACAATCAACATACCATAACCCATGAAGAAAAATGGTTCTCAAAAGACATTCATTATTGCATTCCCCCTGAAAATAAATTGTCTTCAAAAACATTTTATCATTTCATCATAGAAATACATATTGAAAAAATGGGTTTCTTGTAAATATTATCATCATAATTATAAACCACCTATAGATAAAATAAGGATGATATTAATAGATCACTTCGACTGAAAACAATTTGTATAATAAAAAAATGTCATATTTTATGAAAAATGACTTCAAAAGATCACATGTAACATTTCTTGATGTAAATGACATTTTTACATTGAAAATTAACTTTAATAAAACTAAATTTCCAGAATACATTTGGGAAATTATTTTATTTGAATATGAACAATGAAACTTATAATGAAATCATTAAATCATTGAGTGTTAATGTTGGAGGGAAATTTCCACCATGTTGTACATGTTAAAACTATGATTCCATTCTCATTTTCTGCAAATACTTAATAAATATTCATTGGTAATAATTTTATGATTCATTATAAATAATTTTTTTTTAAAAAAAAATAAGTATATAAATTAATTTTAACTGTCATAGATTAAAATTAAAACATTAATAAATTTTTTATATAAAACATGTGTATAGAATAAAAATAATTTTCTACTAAAGGATTAAATAATAATGGTTTTCATTAAAAATATTATTTTGATATATTTTTACATAAATATAGTTAAATGACTTTAACAGGTTTATTTTCATGACCGAACCATGTGAGAATAAAACTAGTCTTTTTTCTAATAGATATGTTTTATATATCATAATAAAAAATGTAAACATTTACTATCCAGATAAACAATGAGATTATATCATATAATATTTACAACATATATAACATTTGAGTTTTATGAATCCTTAATGAAAGAAAACTATATAGATTTTTAGATCCCATAATTTCAATATAAGAATAATAAAATACATTCTTGGTCATTTATACACCACAGAAAATTAACAAGTCATAAATTTGGATTGTGTCCCCAAGAAATAAAAGTGATCCCAAAATCACTTGCATTAAGTCTCAACATATTTCAAAAAAGTTTTAACATACTACAATATAAATATAGTTTTACTATAAATTTAGTAAATACACATATTAATATTTATACATTTAAATATTATTTACCTATAACCATTCATTATCCATTTATTTATATTTCATGTTTAATATCACGTTTTAGGTAATTACTACTTAGTTTTTCATGTATGTTTTTGTCTAGTATTTTCTATCCTTATTCATTAATCCTAGATAACAATTTCTAAAATTATTACCTTGAAATAAATAATATATATTAACAATATATGTATGTACTTTAATGCATCATTGTTAGAGACACCAAATGAAATACAACATTCATTGAGATGGTAGGCTATATGTACACAAGCATATTGGTTTCATTTTCATGATGGATGTAATTAAAGTAAGTTAAATAATAAATAAACTAAAAATAGACGTTAAGATTTCATATATAACACATATATTCATTATATTTCTCTTTATTACAATCCTTGTAAATAATATGTAAAAATTTAATCAAATTTCATCATGAGGTGGCTGTTAGAAGTACTGTCACGACCCGCCCCAGTGGGGCCCGAGCCGCAACTCCCAAAGCCCACCTCCAATAGGCTAGGGGCTGGTGACTAGCACCGAGTAGGCATACTACTAACATGGGAGGCATTTCCTATAAACTTGTACACACGCACACACATCTCCAAGCCTAAAAAGCTGAAAAGTAAAAACTACTAAAGATAGAAACACATGCATACACTAAAAATCCAACCAGTAGAGTATAATAGGGAAAAATGTACAGTAAAGTAATGCCCTGGGCCAAAAGTACATGCCCACCAAAAAAAAAAGTCTGCAACAAAGTCCAACCTATAGATAAAGGTACCGAGACTACAACCTGTCACCGAAGGAACACACATCGCCCTGTATGATCTCACTGAGCTCCGTCTGGTCTTGTTCCGCCTAGAATCCTGTCAAAGGCTCGCTCGTCTGCACAAGACACGACACATGCGGGAAAATCCCGTGTAGGGGTGAGTATCACAATACCCAGTAGGACACCCCAAAAACCACAAAGGAAATACAAACAAAGAAAAATACCACAAAGACAGGTACAATCATCTCCACATAGAATATTTCTATAGAACATATATCAATAATATCCAGATATACTCATACACAGACGACCATTGCAAAACCACCACTAAGATCCAGCTTAAAGATTCCATTAAGAATACAACCAGGAGAACACACTCCTATTTCTGAAGAGAGAGATAAGAATAGATATTCCAGGAGAACACAATCCACATGCACCTTGAGAACATGATGATCAGGTGAGGATGAAAACCAAATCATGGGGTGATTCCGACAACTCAGTCTGAGCTAATCCTCTAGGCAGAGGATCGGTGCCCGGGTGAGGTAGGTCACGTCGATACCAAGAACACAACCTAGGGTATCAAGAATGAATAGAGGATCTGTCTCTATGTCTAATAGAGGGGATTCCAACAAATCTATTCATGAAGCCCTACTGAAGGGATCATACACCAGAATATTAGGAAATGATACCAAAAACCTTCAGGAGAAAGGCCAAGGGTACGGACCCTAAGAAGGCTAGTCCAAGCCATGGAATACAAGTGGATCAAGCCATGAAGAAAAAGGTTACATGGTGTGTAGAATGGTTACACTCCTTGTTCCTTGACCCCAGGTACTACCCGTGTAGATGGCCCGTGTTGTTCGTTCAAGCCATGCAAAACTAAACAACACGGAGTGTAGAAAAGTACACGCCATGTTCCTTGACCCTGGGTACTGCCCGTGTAACCGGCCCCTGTCATTCAGCTTGTCTGATAGAAAGAAACTACATGGCATGTAGAAGAATCACAAACCATGTCCGAGAACTTGGGCTCGCTCCGTGTTCGCTGGCCATGTGCCCGTACACGGTCTCTGCCCGTGTCCGTGTCGCATGCCCGTGTACCAGTACACAAGGTATCACGTGTATTTGGACGGGTCTGTCCGAGGAGGGGTATACACGGCGTGTTCTTGGCCGTGTACCCTTCCTGTGTCCGTGTACTCCCTGTGTACACTCTAGGACATTATCCTACAAACACACGCCGTGTAGCCCATACTACATGGCGTGTAGTCGGGATTTTTCTAGAAACCTATTCTTCCTCTGCGAGCCTTGTCTGATCCTCCGAACATTGATTCAGCCATCTGTTTGCCACGAAACTCAAGATGTTGGATCTCCTAGTCATAGTGAAGACGAATCTATTGGTATCGGGCCTTCAATCGGTTCAAAAATCCGATTTTGGTCACCCATGCGGAAATCATTCGATGAACAATTTTTTCCAATCCTCTTTGATCCGTCTGTCACCACTACAGTCGCACATCCATAGGGTACATTCCAATTCCATATCTTCAATTTGGGACCGTTGCATCGCACAACGGGTGTGCAACAATCTGTTGTTCCTCGTCCCATGAAGAACACGAAGAACACTCATGAAGAACATGATAAATTTGGGGAAGAGACACACACAAATCGAGAGGGATGATCCTCAATCGATGTTCGTGTCGATCGTGGTCCATCACCATTAGAAGGTTGAACGAAACCAAACAATAACAAGAATCAAATCCCTAAAATCCGTGCAAAAGTCCATCCTGTAAGAAAGATCGATCTGCAGGCTAATCCATTCGTGGATTAGTCCGCATTCATCGTAGAAATCAAAAACGGGGAAGAATAAAATCAGAAGGACATCCTATATGGATCCCGGCGTTCATTGGAGAAGATTCGGTTGCCGAGTCGTCATCGCTGACGAAATACATCAAGAATCTCACCTCTGCATTGGGGGTTTCCTCCAGTTCTTTCCCAGAGACTCTAGGGAAAATCTGGGTTATGGGGATTGTAACTCTGATCCCCTGTGTAATCTCTATTTAAAAGAAAATATATATTTGATGTAACAAGGTTTAGATAAAATACTTTAATTAAATATTTTATTACTATTGCGTCCAAAAACCAGATTTCACCACTGACCTGCACCGACCGATGTTAGGCCTCGCTTTATGTAAAATTGATGTTTTGAAGGCAATGGTTCCCTCGTATTTCTGATCCGAGCACCCGTTCGGGAGTTATTCCACTTTTTCTGAAGAACCACACGTGCACGTAATTTAATTATTAAATTAATTTCAAACATTTGTTCCGGGCTCACTAGGCCTCAGAACTGCACGCCGTCTCAGATCCTGGTGTCAAATTAATTCCCCTATAATATTAAAATAATACAAGGAAAAATCTGGGAAATTAAATCACACCCTCGTTAGGGCTTTTACGTCATCGAAAAGCCAAAAAAGGGATACTAAAAAATATGTGCGTAATGCATGTGAATCTGAGGCTCCGGCTCCCACGTGCTCTCCTGGAGATTACCGTGCTGCCACAGCACACGCACCAAGGGAATATCTCGTCCCCGAAGGATCTTCTCCTGCAGATCATCGATCTCCACAGGGTACTCAGCAAAGGTCACTCCATCGTCAATGTCCATCTCGCCCCAATCGATGACGTGTGATGGATCATGCACGTACCTCAGTAGCTGCGACTCATGGAAGATGTTGTGTGCCAGGCCAATATGGGGAGGTAGAGCTAAGAGATACTCCACCTCACCAACTCTTCTATGAATCGGAAAATCGCCAGCGAACCTCGAAGCTAGCTTGCTGCCTCGGCCAAATCTCTGCAATCCCTGTCGAGGTGAGACCTGAAGGGACACATGGCCTCCTTCCCCGAACTCCAAGGGCCTCAGTTTCCAGTTGGCATATGACTTTTCCCTAATCTGTGTAGTCTTCATCTGCTCATGGATGACCCGCACCTTCTCTATAGTTTCTCTCACTATCTATGGGACCATGAGTGCTAACTCTCCTAGGTCAATCCAACAATATGCGGACCTGCAAGGTTGCCCGTATAGAGCCTCGAATGGTGCCATACCAATAGTGGAATGATAACTGTTGTTAGAAGACAATTACACTAGTGGTAGGTGATCCTATCAGCTATTACCGAAGTCAAGTATGCAATCTCGTAGCATATCCTCCTGGACTTGGATGGTCCACTCTATCTGACCATCAGTCTGGGGATGAAACATTGTGCTCAAGCATAACTTAGTCCCAAGAGCTTCCTGTAATCCCTTCCACAACCGGGATGTGAAATGAGCATCACGATCTGAGATGATCGTGGATGGTACTCCATGAAGTCGAACTATCTCCTACATGTAGATGCGTCCCATGTTCTCTACTGAACTCTACTCCCATATGGCTTGAAAGTGGGCTGACTTGGTGAGTCGATTAACGATCACCCAGATGGCATCGTACCCCCTGGATGTATGTGGTAAACCCGTCATGAAGTACATAGATATCCCATCCCACATCCACTCTGGAACCTCAAGCAGCTGAGTCAAACCTACTGGAAGCTAGTGCTCAGCCTTTACTTGCTGACAAGTAAGGCACAGAGAAACAAACTCTTCCACACACTTTTTCATTCCTGGCCACCAGAACTAACGTCGGCGGTCCTGGGACAACTTTTTCACGCTTGGATGCACCTCCAAAGGCGTTTTATGGACTTCCCTCAGAAAGTCCTCCTGCAACATCACTAGTACTACTGTGCACCCTCTAAAAATGACAATGTGCTCTCCACCTTCTGAATATCCATCAGCTGCATCACCTGTGGATATCTGAGCATGTAAAGTCTCACAGCTAGCATCCCCGCGCTGGGATTCCCTAACTCACTATAAGAGTTGAGGGATAACAACCATCAAATGAAGGTAAGGTCCCTCATCTCCATCCACGAAGGAAAACTGCAATGAGGCCAACTGCCTTGTCGCCTTATCTAGTAACTGCGAACTGGATTTCCTTTTGAGAGCATATTCCACCACATTCCCCTTCCCAGGAGTATAAACTATCTCAAAGTCGTAATCCTAGAGGAACTCAATCCATTACCATTGTCTCAAATTCATATCCTTCTGAGAGAAGATATATCTGAGACTCTTGTGATCAGAGTAGATGGTTAACAGCTCACCCATCAGGTAGTGCTGCCACATCTTCAATGTGAAGACTACCACTGCTAACTCAAGATCATGGGTCACGTAGTTCTGCTCGTGTGGTATCAACTAACGTTAGCCATAGGCAATCACCACTTGCCTCTGCATCAGGACACAACCTATCTCGGTTCCTGATGTGTCGCAGAACACTACGTACTCGACACCCTCCTCTGGTAATCTCAAGATCAGGGCACTCATTAGACTCTATTTCAACCGTTAGAATTCCTGTTGGAACCTCTCGGTCCACACGAAAGGTTGTCCCTTTCAGGTCAAAGCTTTCATGGGTGCTAAAATCCTGGAGAAATCATGGATGAATATCCGATAGTAGCCTGCCAACCTAAGGAAACTCCGAACCTCCGTCACGCTCCGGGGAAGCTCCCATGATTGCACTGCCCCCACCTTTGTTGGGTCCACTGATAAACCATCCTCTGATATAATGTGCCCTAAAAAGTGGACCATCTATAACCAGAACTAACACTTCGAGAGTTTCTCATACAACTGGTGCTCTCGGAGGGTTTCCAGAACCATCCTTAGGTGTCTCTTGTGTTCCTCCTCGGACGCAGAGTACACAAGGATTTCATCGATGAAGACCACTAAAAACTTGTCTATATAGTGCTGAAATATTCGGTTCATGAGTCCCATGAACATTTTCAGGGCGTTCTCCACACCAAAGGGAATCACCAAGTACTCATAGTGACCGTAGCGACATCTGAAAGCAGTATTCAGTATATCCTCCTCCTGTACTCTCAACTGGTGATATCCTGATCGTAGATCAGCCTTTGAGAACCATCATGCCCCTCTCAACTGGATGAAAAGTTCATCGATCCTCAGTAGTTGATACCAGTTTTTCATGGTCACCTGATTTAAGCGCTGGTAATCCACACATACCCTCAAGCTCCCATTTGCCTTCTTGGCAAACAGCACTGGGGCTGCCCAGGGGGAAATGCTGGGTCTCGCAAATCCATTCTTCTAAAATCCATCCAGCTGCATCCTCAACTCACGAAGCTCTGCAAGAGAAATTGGACAAGGTGATGCTGATATCGGGGTCATCCCGGGTTGCAACTCAATTCAGAAATCTATCTCTCAATGGGGAGGTAGCCTAGGGACATCCTCCAAAAATACGTCCTCGTACTCAGCCACCACTGCTAGAAACTGGAATCTCGTAACATCTATTGTGATAAGGGCTAGGCTATACAACTAATGTGAAATCAGTAGTGACCTCCTATGCACGAGTCCATCCTGCACTGCTTGGGTCTCTCTTTCACCAAAAAAAGTGATCCTCGTCCCATCATTGCGGACACATCGCACAGTTCACCTAAAACAATCAATCTGGGCATTAACTATGGATAGCCAATCTATAACAAGAATGAAATCTTAAGGCCTTGACGCTACCACCAAGAGGTTCTAACTGAAACTATCACCTCCAAGGGTCAGGTCACACTACCTACAATGTTGTGTTATCTTTGAATCTTCTCCAGTTGGTGTTTCTATGTATAAGGGTCAAGTCAACGACTCAACTAGAATCTCAAGGTCCCGAACAAGATAAGCAGCCGGAAAGGAATGACTAGCTCATGTGTCTGTCAACACGGAATCCAAAGTAGAAAATACACATAATGTACCTCTAATCATTCTGGGAGTACCTAGGTCATAAGCCTCTGCCACCTGCGGCTGTCCCTGCCTCTATCCACAAGCTCCCTGAGCCTGGGGTGGACCTCCTGGGGGTGGTGGTGGTAAAGGGTCGAAATGCCGACCATCTCTAGCTGCTCTCCCAACTCCTCTTCCACAACCGCCACCTCAAGGAGCTGCCTGCTCCACACGTTTCCTCTACCTCGGTGGTCCATCCACTACTCCCGTGTTAGTAGTATGGTGGGTCAGACAATCTCGAGCGGGATGTCCCCTGCCATCACATGAGTAACATCGCCTATCTCGAGGCTGTATGGATGCGCCCAGTGAACCCTATATGGCCGATTCACTATCCTGGGATCTCCTCTAGAAACGTCGCCCACACCTGGGTCCCTAACATCAGCTCCCTACCGCCGAGGTCTCTACTCGAGCTCACCCACTACTGACAACTGTCGGTTGTTCCTGATCCTCCAGGAAGCTCTCGACCACCAAAGCCTTCTCGAGCATCCCATCATTAGTAGGAATACTCATAGGGAAGATGCCAGCTCGGATATCTCTGCACAAGACCCACTCAAAAGTCTGATATCTGAAGTACTGATCTCTGAAAATATCCATCGAGTACCAAGAGAGGTCAGTAAACCTCAATGAATAGTCATCCACCATCATGGTTCCCTACTAGAGCTGAAGAAGCTCCTGCATGTGTACTGATCTCAGGGTAACCGGTGAAAACTCCTATCTGAAGAGATGCTCAAACTCTGACCTTGCAAGTGTTACCTTGTCGTGATTCTAGAAAACTAAACTCCACCATCGTCTTGTCGAGCCCTGCAGAAGGATGGCTTCCAGGATCACCATCTGGTATGCTGGTGTCCCGACCAAAAGGAAGACTCTGGTCACTTCCTCAACCCAGTACTCTACCGCCTGAGGGTCAGGTTCACCTCGAAACCTGAGGGGTCTCTGTCTCTGAAACTCGTGGAGTGAGCTCAGCCTGTGCTTCTTCTCTACTGGTACAAAAGGCGCTAAACACTACCCCAGAGGGGGTGGAATAACTAGAACTCCACCTGGTGGTAGAACTGGGGGATCTGGTCCCTATATCGAAGCTTTATCCCAAAGGGGGTCATCCTTGTGATCGAGCTGCTGGATCCTAGTGGGAGCGTGTCGTGGAGGCATCATGTTTAAGAAACAAGATGTATCAAAGTCGGTGAGTATATCTGGAGAGATGACTCAAGAAGGACATGGAAACGACAACCCATTTTTATATGATGAATTTACTATTATTTTCCCCCATGAAACTAGTTTTTTCTTGTTCCGAGTTGAAAAGAATGTTATCAGAGTCCTGGTGTATGGATACGTCGGCCTCCGCACCAACACGGGGGTCCCTGGCCTGAGAGCCTAACTCGAAACACTTAACTCTGTTTCCACTAACCAACTCGCAGACTCTCTGTCCTATGGTAGAACTGATCCCTAAGATACGACTCTGTCAGGACCCGTCTCGGTGGGGCCTGAGCTGCAACTCCCCAAGACTGCCTCCAATAGGCCAGGGGATGGTGACTACCAACAAGTAGGTATGCTACTAACATAGGAGGAATTTCCTATAAACCTGTACACACACACACACACTTCTCCAAGACCAAAAAGTTGAAAAGTAAAAACTACTAAATATTGAAAAACATTCATACACTAAAAACCCAACCAACAGAGTATGAGAGGGAAATAAAGTACAGTAAATTAAAACCCTGGGCCATAAGTACAAGCCCACCAAAAGAAAGTGTGCAACAATGTCAAACCTGTAGATAAAGGTACTATGACTACATCCCATCGCTGAAGGAACACACCTCGGCCTGTCTAATCTCACTGGTCACTGTCCGGTCCTGGTCCGCCTAGAATCCTGTCAAAGTCTCACTCTTCTGCACAAGACACGACACGTGCTAGCAAAGCCCGTGCATGGGTGAGTATAACAATACCCAGTAGGACACCCCGAAAACCACAAAAGAAATACTAACAAGGAAAATTCCACAAAGAAAAGTATAGTTATCTCCACACAGTATATGTCTATGAAACATATATCAAGAATTTCTAGATATACTCATACACAAACGACCATCGTGAAACCACCACTATGATCCAGCTTGAAGATTCCACTATGCATACAACCGGTAGAACACACTCCTAGATCTGAAGAGAGAGATACGAAGTACTCATTCATGGGAGAACACACTCCACGGGTACCTTGAGAACATGATTCTCAAGTGAGGATCACAACCAAGTCATGGTGTGATTCTAATAACTCAGTCTGAGCTAATCCGCTAGGCAGAGGATCAGCGCCCGGGTAAGGTAGGTCACGTCGATACCTTTAACTCTACCTAGGGAATCAGGAATGAATAGAGGATCCAGCTCTAAGTCTCACAGAGGGGATTCAAACAACTCTATTCAGGATGCCCTGCTGAAGGGATCATACTCGTGTATATTATGAAATGATACAGAAAACCATCAGTATAAATGCTAAGGGTACATACTCTAAGAAGGATATTCCATGTCACAGAAGATAAGTGTATCAATACATGAAGATAAATGTTACACGGCGTGTAGTATGGTTACACAACGTGTTCCTTGACCCCGGGTACTGCCCGTGTAGACGGCACGTGTCTTTCGTTCAAGCCGTGAAAAACCAAACTACACGATGTGTAGAAAAGTACACGTTCTGTTCCTTGACCCCGGGCACTGCCCGTCTAAACGACACGTTTCATTTGGCTTGTTGGATAGAAGGCAACTACACTGCGTGTAGAAGAATCACACGTTTTGTCTCAGAACCTGATCTCGCTCCGTGTATGCTGGTCATGTGCCCGTACATGGTCTCTGTCTATGTCTGTGTCCCCTGCCCGTCTACCAGTACACGGGGTATCCCGTGTATCTGGCCGGGTCTGGCCGGGGAGGGGTATAAACGGCGTGTCCTTGGCCATGTACCCTTCATGTGTCTGTGTACTCCTGAAGTACACACCAAGACATTCGCCGATGAACACATGCTGTGTAGCACGTACTACACGACGTGTAGTCGGGATTTTTCCAAAAACACCGTCTTCCTCCGCGTGCCTTTTCTGATGCTCCGGACTTTGATTCAGCCATATTTTTTCCAAGAAACTCATGATGATGGATCATCTCATTATCGTGAATCTGAATCCATGGGTTTCAGGCCTTCAATCAGCTCCAAAATCTGATTCCGGTCACCTGTGCGGAAATTGTTCTAAGAACGATTTCATCCAATCTGCTTCAATTCGTTCAATGCCATCGCAACGGCACCTCCATAGGGTCGTACCGATGCCAAATCTTCAATTTGGGACCATTGCTTCGCACAACGTGTGTTTAACGATCCGTTGTTCCTTTTCCCGTGAAGAACGTGAAGAACACTCACGAAAAACGTGATAAATTTGTGGAAGAGACACACACAAATCGAGAGGGATGAACCTCAATCATTATTCGTGTCAATCTTGTTCCATCACTGTTAGAAGATTGAACGAAACCAATCAATTAGAAGATTCAAAGCCCCAAAATCTCCGCAAAATCCCAAACTGTATGAACGATCGATCCGCGGGCTAATCTGTTCATGGATTAGTCCGCGTTCGTTGTACAAATCAAAAACGGGGAAGAATAAAATCACAACGACATCCTACCTAGATCCCGGCGTTCTTTTGTGAAGATTCAGCCACTGCGTCGTCATCGCTGATGAAATCCATCAAGAATGCCACCACCGCGTTGTGGGATTCCTCCAGAGCTTTCCCAGAGCCTCTAGGGGAAAATGAGGGTTATGGGGATTGTAACTCTGATCCCATGCGTAATCTCTATTTAAAAGATAAGAGATGTGTTACGTATCAAGGATAAAATAAAATATTATAATTAAATATTTTATTACGGTTATGTCCAAAAACCAGATTTCACCACCGACCTGTGCCGGCCGATGTTTGGCCTTGCCATAGGTAAAATCGTTGTTCCGAACACAACGATGCTCTCATATTTCTGATCCGAGCAACTATTCCGGAGTTATTCCACTTTTTCAGGAAAGCCACATGCGCGCGTAATTTAATTATTAAATTAAATTCAAACATTTGTTCCAAGTTCACTGGGCCTCGGAACTGCACGCCGTCTTAGATCCTAGTCTCAAAATAATTCCCATATAATATTAAAATAATACATGGAAAAATCTGGGACAATACAAGTACCCATGAACACTGTTATCGTATTCCCATGTAATGGAATGTAGGAAGGTAAAAGTGATATTATAACTACATAAAAATAATTATATCATAAATATAATCTGTCATTATATACATCCATGATAGGTGGTGAATGAATGTGAACAACATTGGTTCATGATGTGGAACTCCACTAGGCACACTATCTCCAGTTTCATTTCCCACTTGACGCATTTGGATATAAATATATGTAATTCCATTATAATAATAAAATATATGTTGAGGGATATAAATTTGTTTTGTTGTATTTATTGTTGTTAAATATTAATTTTATATGGAGGAATAAATTATAAAGTACTCAAGGTTTGGTATCTTACGTAAGATTTGAATAACATCTTAATGATTGTAACTAAAGACTTCCCATAAGGGTTTAATGTTAAAAATAAGGCCTATATTATTTTTATATAGAATTCATGAAGTTATTAGGTTATGTATTTTACTATCCCCCATGGTTTATAATTTTTAATTATAGAGGAGAGCAGGTGTCATTTTATAGGGGGGGAGAGGAGACACGTGGAGTTTTTTAAAAGAATTAAATGTTCCAATATTTTTCAACAAAATAAAGGATCCACATTTTTCAGCCACAGAATAATTGTTGTTATAATGTAAAATTATATAAATAAATTTTGGTTTAAACTATTTTTTTGGTCATTTCACCCATTATAATTTTTATTTAACCACCAATACACCTTTTTAACCTAAAATACCATAATTAATTTAAACTATTTTTAAAATTTACTTTAAAAAATAATTTTACCATATTATAATATATTAATTTATTTAATAATAATTATTATATCTTTCCAAATTCCATTCACCCATGTGTATATATCTAATTTTACATTAAACCAGTGGACGTGATGAAAAAGTGGCCTTCCAATGAAAGACATTTCATAAGTATAAAAAGATTTAACATAATAATTCAATAAATAACTATTATTAACATAAAATATTTGGATTAAAAAATATATAAGTAAACTAATTTAAATTTTATGTGAAAATTTAAATAAAACTAAACATTAATATTCATTAAAAAAATATATTTTTTTATAAGAAATAAATATTATTGACATATCATAAAAACAATATCCTCTTAGAATAACTTTAAAAATTGAAAAATAGATAAATTTGGAATATGTATTTAAAAATATTTGTTTATCTAGTCAAAAAAATTCCTAAAAGGGGAAACCTTCCTCTTATATATTTTTACAAAGAGATTTTGAATCATTTTTTTAGAAAATTTCATTTTCCAAACATATAGAGATTTTACTAAAAATTATTTAGTTTTTATGCATATGTTTTCTTTATATATAACCATTATATATAATATTTTGATTTTGGTAATTCATTTTCATAACATTGAGTTTAAGGCCTGGGTTATAATGATCATGTTCAATTAATAATATAAATAGAATATTGAGGTTGATTAAAAACTGATGTTGTGTTTAACACAAGAACTAAATGAAATTAAAAATATGTAAATAAATTCCAAAAATCTCATGGTTCATTAGTGATAAATGAATATTATCTATTATATCATTTCATAACATTATGTAGTGTCTCTATCACAATATTATATTCCAGGAAATTTAAATTCCTGATATAATAAAAATTTTGACAACTAATACAAACTCTTATTGGATGAATGTATAGAGGAGAAAATAATTATTTAATCACATGAAACTATTATTTAATGGAATTAAAATAATTAAAATGATAAAATATTTTCACATTGATTAATTATATCTTTCTATTTCACTAATTATATTTCATAGATTTATAAATCTAGTTTAAATTAGAAATGAAAATCGATGAAAACACATCCTCGATGTGTACGACTACATCCTTCATTTATACCAACAAATGTGGTTTTTATTCATTATAAATTTATTTAATATGATAATCCCAAAAATATTGATATGTATATAAGGGTAAGACTTCTTATGTTTATCAACCTTATTCTAGAGTCTTTATGATGTAGTCTTATTTAAAGACAAAATGTATCCATTTTTCACCACACTCAAGCATGATGAGTGGTTGAATTAAATTTTGTATTAGTGATATAACAATTTCATATTGTAATAGATGAAATTGGATCTATTATCCATCATAATTTTTTGATATACCCATAATATATAAATTATTCACAATACTACATTGTTTAGGACATTCATTGTTAGGACATTAAAAAGAGATATATACCATAGTAACTTAGTGAATATGTTAGTTGAATTTATGGTGTACTGACACTGTATATTTTTTCTAGGGGATATGGACACAATACATATATTCCATATATGTAAAATGACTAAAAAATAGTTTTTTAAACAATACATATTGATTCATGAATTAAATTTTATAGTATTTGGAAATATTGACATTTTTAGTGAACTCTGCTGTTTAATTTATATCTAATAGTATATAATTCATTTGATTTGATGAGAGATAATGGTTCGTAGATAATGAGAAATATTGGTTCTAATATTTAAATATGGAATAATTTTGTTCAAACCTCCTCCATCAATGAAACTGTGGCATATTAAATTGAATTCCCATTCATAGAGGACATTCTAGGGATATGTTTCATCATAACAAATGATGCTCACTGACCACCATAAGATCTACTATTTTGTTAAATAATCTAATGGATAAATTCAACATTGGAAGAAGTTTATTACTTGTAAAATCATTCAAAATGTGGAATCAATTGATGTGGGAACCAGATCACCCTACATTGGAGTGGTGATCATCCCATTAACCTCCCCCATGATACTTATATGAAATGTAGATTTGGTCATATTTTATGTGATGTTAATGAAATTATCTTCTAGGTTTGGGTATTCTATGGTTGTTTCTAATATATAAAAATGCATATGTAAAAGAATTTTTATAATATTAAAGAGGTGAATCCATTGAAAAAGAAGATATCTCTATTATTAACCATAATACATAATCATGTAAGTGAATAAATTCAACATTCATAATGGTATATTGGTATTTAATGGGCTTGACCTTGAGCATAAAATCTCCTTTAATAAAAACTAATTACACTAATATATAAAGAAAAAAAATCCCATTACTAGAATGAGAGTTTGGTATTCATCCACATTCTTATTACATTATTCATGAAACTATTAATAATAATAATAATTTACTTTTGGAATGATAATGATATAATTTTATGTGCACAAAAAAACCATATAAGTGATGCATGGTTAATACATTAATGAAATTAAAGTAGCTTAATCCTTCAATCCTGAATATATTCTACTTATATAGGATCCATAATTTGTGCTATAATGGTGGGATGATAAATACATTCATTGAATACTCAAATGTAGAAATATAAATTGGATAAAATGGTTGGGATCTATGTGATTGAACTAAAGTTATTATGATGAAGATAATTCCCATTATTTCAAAAATATATAGAGGAATAATATATAAGAGGATTAGATCCTCTATTCATGGGTGTGTTATACATGTGATTGGCTAACAAACAAATATTATTACTAAAGGTTGTTCATTTAAACGATAAATTTTCATTCACCACATTCATCATTATGCTATCCGATTTATAAAATGAATGATTGTTTTTGTCTATTAACTTCCTTAGAGTTATGGTGATCCTGTTCACTAAACCCCATTATTATCTTCAAAAAAACAATATGAAGTAAATATAGAGAATATTGTTTTTCATGATATCAAGAAACTGTAATTTCCTTTACACAGGTCATTTGGGATATGTTTCTTCTTACAACCCATAATTAAATTTTATTTTCATAAGGGTTATAAACATTTACCATTCCATAGAGCATCTAAACAAATGTAAATTGTGGTTTCCATTTTAGATAATGTCTATGTATGAGCATAGGGAGCATTCCATTACATAGAATTAGGATTAAACATTATCATAAAAATTTATTATTTCTCAAATTATTTAATTTTTTCAAGGAATATAAAATTTATATGTATTTTTAACAGGTATAATGGGATATTTTAGTTTATTATATCTCTTTAAATAAATTAATTAATAAAAAAATTTATATATTTATTTAAATTAACTCATATGAAACATTTTTTCCAAATATTAAAATTGAATTTCTTGAAATTAAAATTATAAAATTAAATTTCATGACTTATGATCAAGATATATTCATGTAATTTTTAAATCAAAATATTTGATTTATAAATTATATATAAATTACATAGTATATGATCTATAGGATATATAAAATGTATATAAAATATAAATTGAATTATTAAATGTTTCTTATTTATTGAATATCATATAAATTAAATATAATATACAATATGAAATTGTTTATATAAAAATGTCAATAGAATGATTATTTTTCATCTAAATTCAATATTTTTAATAATCATTTATTTATTTGTAGTTTATAATTCTAATATTTTATAAAATAAATAAATTATTTGTTTGATTGCTAAATTTTTTTAATAACCATATTGAGTAAAAAATATATTTAATATTAATACTTTCTATGCCCACTCAAATGATATTTTATTTCTTTTATAGAGCCTTTTTTCCTGATATGTTCAATAACATCACATTCCAACCTTTTCAACCTTTTCCTTGTTTTTTAATTATAATTAATATTTTATTAATTGTTTTTGTCCAAATTTTTTCCATATTGAGTGTTACATTTTTCATTAATTAAGTTACCACATGAGTTAAGTATCTTATAGTATATGGAATTTGGGTTAGTCCACCAAATTTCTTAGAGTCTTATGCCTTATATGGGTATGTCAATAAAAGTATTTTTTATTTTCCTAAGGATTACTCTTGGGAAATTTTTAAAACTCTTATAAATCTATGTCTTCACATGATGTGTGCATGTAATTTATACGTACAATATATTTGTATGTGAATGAATAATTTTTTCTCCCGTTTTTTAGAAAGTAACAAAAACATGAGGGATGAGTAAAGAGTAACATGTTAATGTTGGGTGATATCATTAATTTATTGTTTGAAATATGGATTTCTAAAACTAAATCATTACAATAATTCATATACAAATAGAAAAAAAATTATTAAAAAAATAATTAATACATATGGTGTAATAATTTTTAATTTAATATTATTATGGTGCATAATAAATTACTATGTCCACTGTAGAAAACCCATTTAAATACATTGTGTGAGATTCCATCTAAACAAATATTTTTAAAGACCATTCTCATCAACTAGGTTAATTTATGCCAAATAATGGGTCCTTGGATTGTATTTTCCAATTGAACCTATACATATGTGATTAAAGAACATACTATGGTAGTTCATGCCAATGATTGGTTATCTTATATTCTCCTTTTTAATAATTTTGTTTGGGTTATATATTTGTTTAAACAAACTGTGAAACCCTAACAGGATAATTTTACAAGAGGAGTAGAGTTGAATGAATCCATATGATTGATTTTGGTAAGTGATTTCCCACTCAACTATGTAAGAGTCACAAAAATTTTTATTTGAAAAACTATCTATATAAATAAATACATGGTGCAAGGAACTCAAATAATAACTCATTGCTTATAGAATTATTGTTCTAGTCTCACTAAATTGAAATGAAGAATTAGACCATCATTTTTAGTGGGTATAATTTCATTTAAAGAACTACATAATAAAATATAATACATGATACTCACCTGCTGATATGTCCTTTTTCTAGATTATGGAGTACTTCTCAGTAATCATATTAAGATCATTAATAGTTTTTACCTTTACCATATTTAAATACTGTTAAATATGATTGAGTATTTTAATAATGAAAATCATTCAAGGTACCCCAATTATAATGTTATAAAAATAAATTTTTATAATGTCAAAACATGTTTATTAGATAGTGGGTGAGAATCAGACATTTTTTATGACAAGAAAAATTCATAAATATAAGTTAATTGATGAACGGTGAAGTAGATATTTCTATTAGTTGGTGGGAATGTTTTATTTCATTAGAGGGCATCATAATTGATTTAATTTTACCAACTGGATTGAAATATAATTATTATGTTTCTTTTATAAATAGGAATTTATTTTAGATATATTTTTTTAGAAAAGATGAGTTTTTCATTCCTTATAAATAACAAGAGTTGGTCCCGATGAAACATAGGTATGAAATTTTTTAAAAGTTAAATGAGTTTTTTCAAAAAAAATATCAAATCAAAAAAGAAAGGTTATTAAATTCCTCCAGTCTAATTAGGTTTGTCAATAAAAAATCTAGTTATTCAAAGCTCAACTAATAGATTGTGTAATTTTTCAACATATATATCCTATTTGAGAAACAAAATGTAACATTGTATATCAAATTAAAACTCCTTTTTTTTATACATGGTTTGATCAATGATGTGTTTATGTTTCCTTCTTATCCCATTTTGGGGTTATGCTTTGGTGAAAACTAAATTTATACTAAATATTGCATAATATAAATAATTCCTAAAGTTCCCGATATGATATGTGGTATGGTAAATGTGCCAATATTTCTTTTATTTTTATTTTCTGTTTTTAAGATTACATATTAGGTTTTGATTCTATTATACAATGAAACAATTATAAAAATTCAGTTTTTTTTGTTATCCCATGGAAACCGAGGTATACATTTCTTATCACTATACTTAACACAATTTTATTATGCCTCAAACATGTATATTTATTGAGATGAACCTAGAGAATTTCATGATCATCAAGAAAGAAGTGTTTATATGGTAGATGATGTGCTAGTTCTTCTTGGATATGTAGAATTATAACCAACTCAATTAACAAAAGAGATATGAAGGTATGCTAAGATTCATCAGGATCTCTGGAGATGAGAATTTTTTATTGATAACGAATCTGTCTTATCATTCCTAGGATATGAACTTTCATTAAATTAAGATTCTATTTAGACTATTAATTTGATGAAATTGCTCAAATCGTTGGAATCTTAGATGTAATCCATGAACACTAAGCATTATTAGATAATTATGGATGAAGATAAGGGTTTTAGAAACATACAGTCTATGTGGGATTTTTATAAGAATACATCCATCGATGGTATATTTTTTTAATAATGAAAAATATAAATTGGAATAGGAATACATTAAATTTCATGAAATATACTATGAAGATACATTTTTAAATATTATGAGGATTGTTTATATGGTATTTTCTGGATTTAATACATAATTATGATTATCATATATATAAAATGTATATAAATTACATATTAAATTATAATGATTTAGTTTAGGACTTCTATACAATATAACACAATAGTTTGTATGTTACAAATTTGGATTATAGGTTTTATAAATTATATTGTTTCATTGGTGGACTAAACCATGATTCACGATGTTGAAATATCCAATTTTATTATTCAATAAAATAATTTTGTTTCCTCGAGAATGTGGATGACTCATCTATATAAAAGTGGATTTGTGGTAGTATATTATATCTTTCGATAATGTATATAAGTGTAAAACTATATATTCGAAATGGAATACAGACAATACACAATATAAAGATATGGTTGGTAAAATTTTCTCAATGAATTACATGAGTGATGTAACACACATTATTCTTATAAGGATCTAGAAAGATAGATATAATATGATTTCAAGACCATGTTACAACATGTATATTGGTCATGTGCAAACATGGTTAATATTATGGATCTCTGTGAAGAGAATGTTAGTAAGGGTTTATATCATAGATAATAAAAAGATTCAAGATCATTATAAATAGATAAAAATGATGGATATTAATTCTTATCCATACATTATATGTTCTATCATATATTCCATATTGTTTCTATCATATATTCCATATTATGGACTCAATATTAAGTATCATATAATTTTATAATTACATGTAGATACTAATAATGTCATATTCACAATCACAAGACTATTATTTATAAAAAAATTTAATATTCAAAATGGTAAAATGATATCTTTTAGTCATTGGAAAATAGGATGGGAACTATGTATATGGTTGCATAGATGATAACATTTAGTCTGATAATGTTGATATGAAATCTCAATTTGGAATCATGATTTGGTTTAAATAATAGAGATAAAATTCGGATGAAATTTGAAAATGTCTCCATAGAATATATTTAAATGAAGGCAGAATACATCAATATATTATATGTGGAAAAAATATATATTATGAATATGATGTTTATTTTGGAACATATAGTTCTTCATATTTTAGAAATATCAATCAAGATATATTATTAAAATAATATTAATTTTTTAGGATATGGAATCATTGTATCATCAAAAGACCAACCTTATCCATCAAAAATATTATAGCATATAGGAGGTCATTGGGAGGGGATATTTAAATATTTGTTGGGTGGATACTAAGGAAAATTAAGATGATATATTGATTGAACTGTTACCTTAACAAAAACATTATGGTCATATATAATCTCTAAACATAAGAAACATGTGAGATTTATTTTATTGGTGGTAATTATATCAACTAATTATAATAATGTCTATCTCTAGTTATAAATCATTCATGGGTGCTACAATTAATTTTACATGACCTATCAAATGATAATTTCTCTTAAAAGTAAAACATTGAGTTTTACCCAACTCCTAGGAGCATTTTCAAATTTACATAAAACCTAATTTTACCACTTCTGTGAGTTGAATTTCAAAAATCCAAGAGACATGGTTGATATTATTATGTAAAATTTGGTTCAATAAGTTGAAAATAATTTTTGGTGAATAGTAACTTTTTACTTTTATTTACCATGGCTAAAAGTAAATAGGGTAATTAGGGGTAAAAATGATATTTTTATTAAACTAATACATGTCCAAATTCTATTGATTAAGTTTAATTCGACAAAAAACAACATAGGAATAAAATATGAACCTTTTTGATCCACCTTGATTAGATTAGGACATTTATTATTATTTTTTATAAAGAAGAGTTAAAAGAGTTAAAATCAAATATTAATAACTAAAACATTTTTAATATAGGGTTATATATAATATAAATTCGACTATAAATATTCCTTATATAGCTAAAAAAATTTCCTACATAATGGGATATTATTTATAATTTTTAGACATTAAATAATTTAATTTGTTTATGACATAATGATGATGCAGTAATTACCTAATTACTGAAATACTAAACTAATAGATATTATAAATAACTAAATAAATATAATTTGAGCCGTTTTATGAATTACACTAATTTTCTAGGTTAATATGACATGTTATGGTTGATTATATGAAATTTTTTCAGAGTAATAATGCTGATATAAATTTAGAAAAAACAAAATACCAAATAGTGTCAACAATGACATAAAAGAGTTTTTAAAAAAAATATTATTATTAATTGATATTCTATTTCAAAAAATATAACAATCGGCCAATAGACTTATATAATGATATTTTTATCATTACTAAACCACTTTTGGTTCTATCGGAAGTATATAGTATGTTTATTAACCATATAATATAAAAATATAAAGAGACAAGGTAAAATTAAAACTATTTAACTAAGAGTTAAATCTATAATATAAGGTTAATATAGTGACCCAAACCAGTCTAAAACCTATTGGATGAGTGGTTTTAGACCCATACCCACCTTAGACTCTAAATAATTCATTTTGAAGCCATTATAAACCGAAAAGGATTTTATTATAAAATAATATTTCAAGGTTTTCCTAAGGTTCCCCTCGCCCCACTTCTAAAAGGTAAATCCCCTTCTCTCTAATTCACACCTTCAATGCCATTTGGCTCAGCCAAACCCTACCAAAATACCCTATCAACTATTATAAATTCATATTAGAGGCCTTCCATTAGTCATAATTCAAAACTATGGAGCCATTTTGATCAAATCAAAAGGAAGAACCCGAAGAAAAGGTAAATGTTTCAACACCTCTTTCAAGTTCCTTTCTTCTTCCACTTACTATTTCTTGGTTTTATCGATTTTAAATTAATTAATCTAGTAACTTATATATATTGTGATGTTATTATAAAAATGGTACAACCATATTCATTATTCTATACATCCATTGAATGACATGTCACCATACGTGCGTACGTACGGCTTACCGTCTCCACGTCGTGGTGAAATTAATTCCATACATTATTATTTGGATTGGTATAATGATGATGTTTAATTGATATACATAATAAATTTTACATGATAATGATTATGTATATATGATATACCTTCCAATTATATATTATTTTATTATCAAAAAATGATATTGTCTTACGTGCGTACGTACAGATTGCCGTCTCCACGAACGGGATGAGATTCATTCCCCATCAAATCCATTCAAAAATATTTTTCATTAGATGATTAAAATTAATGTTTATAGAATTAATATCATTCTGAATATGAGAAAGATACATCTTATCCATAATAAACATTAGTTACATAACAAATCATATAACGGAAAATGGATCAGTTAACACATGAAACGACGATAATACTAAAATATTATTAAAAATGAAATAATAATAGATAATATATGATATCATATTAATGTATATAATTCCTATATAATTTAATAACAATTATATAACCATTATAAAGGAGGTTAACTTACCCTCAACCGAGGAAAAGTACAAGGTAAGGGTTAATTCTATAACCTCTTCATTATTCAAGGTTGTTTATATGTAATTATCTACTAGGACCTATTTATAATCCACATCCATGTTTCTTAAAAATGTATTTCAGAACATATTTTACTATTTACTATACAATAGGATAAAGTCATTTATACACTTGTTTAACTTTTATAATATGTTTTCAAAGGAATCATTCCGTCTTTTTTTATACAAGGTACTTTATGATATTTTCATAAAAATTATGGTAATAATGTTTTTTTAAAACTATACAGCAGGTGCAGTTATTTTTTTCCGTTATAACATCGTCGAAGCATCCCTTGAAAGCATATAATATTATTTTCAAATATAAATGTTTTTTTATTATTACATTACTTTTAAATAATTTCTAAATAGAAAGAGATATTTCTCTAAAAAAGGTTTTGATTTCATCTATCTAAACATCCATTAATGGATTTCAAGATTATTTGAAGTTGATTTATTATGATACAAATCTACATTATTGTATTGAAGGTTTTTTGATATTTTTAACTATGTATGTGTTATTTTTACACCATTCAGGGATTATGGATAATGAATTTACATTTCGTATGCTAGTTTAAATATGAATTTTTATGTTATGTTTAAACCTTTTCATATGAGGAATGCATTGGACTTAGTACGTGACGAGTGGAGCCCGTCATAGCTCCTAGATGAATCGGTAGTTCTAATGAGACAAATAAGTGTCTTGGCATAAGTCCTTTACAAAATTATATTTCTAATACTGGCACAAGGCCTTGACTATGTGGTTATAAAAATATGGAATTATGCATTCCATCATTAAGAAAGTGGCTATTGATATGCATGTGATTATTCGACTAGTAAAATATCCATGTGAGTAAAGAAATTGAATGGTTTTGATTTATATTTTCCACATTATGATGATGTTTATGTTGAAAAGGATTTTGTTTTAGTTGTATTCATTTCCTTAAATGTTTATGCTTATTTATGAATGTGTCCGCTATTTTTTTTACCCTTACTAAACATCTGAGATCACCCCTTTCTATGTTTTATATTCCCCTGGATGTGAAAATTATATTACGACTGACCTGCAGGGATAGTCTATGGGATGTTAGTGTTGTTCATAGAAACAATTTTGTTGTAGTTTTTCATTTTATGATGTAATGAAAACCTCATGAATGTATCTAATACTTCAACAACTACTAAACTAATCGGTCTTTTGAGACTTGATCTTTTATGATCATGCCAATGTTATGGAATAATGCCCCAATTCTGGGCTACTGGGGTCGGGGCGTTATAGTTAGTATCAAAGGATGTTTATTACAAACATTTACAACTAGATTTATATAAACTTTGATTTGAGCACATATCACTAAGATAGACATTGAGGATTAGAATAGAAGAACTTCATATAATTTTTGTATTGTAGAGATTTTGTGAGTTTTCCAAGCAATACATCCCTATCTAGATACAAGCAGGTAGAGGTGACTCTAGCACAGATGTCCCTAGGGGTAAAACTTGAAAACACAGCTTTGAGCTATACTCGAACATGAACTACTGCACGACAACGGGTCTTGTTGCACTCTTGGTTACGATACTCCCAGGAGATATTCTTAGGATAATTCACATTTTCTTTACAAATAGATATGAAGGCCTGATGATTATATACTTCTTAAAATTATATATCTTTTATGACTATGGATTATATCTATAAATTTTTGATTTATGTAAAGTGTTTTACATGTTTGGAATTATGTATTTCGATTCATAAACTAATATAGTTTATGATAATGTTTATAAATTGTGTATGGTGTAAGGAATGGAAACCGTAACAATTCATGCACTGTATGTAGGAATTACCCTCCTACTCAAGATAATTATAGTGTAGATGTTGATGCACCTGGTGCTGATCAGCTAATCACCATACTGGGAAAACTCACTCAGGTTATGAATAATAACATTACCTATGAGCACCGTGATCTGCAGCATGGAGGATCAATTTTAGATCACTTAATGAGGAAAAAACCACCAAAATTAAATGGGGTACAAATCCACTAGTAGCTGAGCATTGGATAAATTCCATAGAGAAGATATTCCACACCTTGGGGAGTTGCAAAAGGGAAAAAACATTCATGGAAGTTTAATTCCTCAGTGGAGATGCGGATTAATGGTGGTCATTGAATCAAAACACAAAGGAAGATGTGGAAGTATCAACTATGGTATAGAGGGTGTTTAAAGATATTTTATTTGAAAAATACTTTCCTCGTGACCATCAAGCAGATATGGAAAGTGTAACATCCCAGGTCTGGGTGCCACACAACTGGTGCCCCGAACCCGGTTGGTCACATGACCTCAAGCGCATTTCCCCAAATGTCAGAGGCTGCCGACTAGTAGCGAGGGACCATGTATGATAATGGGGAAACTATGCCCTAATTTTTCAACGTGTAGCACAGCGGAATACTATATTAAACATACAACGAACTGGGAGAAATAAACCATACAAAAACTAAAATAAACAACTATAGTGGATACAACCAACAGTATGTACATGATGATGCTACATGTCTCAATTTCTAAGAAAACAGCCAGAACATGTTATACATCAATAATGTACAAAAAAAATAGAGTACAACAAAAGAAAGTAAAATAGCTGGCCATGGCATCGCAAGCCTAGGCTCGATCCTATTCCCTCCTACTCCTCAGCAACAGTCAAGTACCTGTATAAGGACTCTTTCCCCTATCTACACCTGCAACAACGTAATCTGTTTGGGCCAAAAAGCATGACCCAAACAGGGTTTGAGATATATATCTTAGTAGGGACCCACTAAAGGCATGTTTCCAACTGCGTGTAAGTATGCAACAATAGTGTGCAGCAGTAAAATTCAATAAAGCAGTACTAAAAAGTAACTAATTACCAATTATATTGCCATTTTATTATCCATTTAATCCATTTAATTTAAAATATCACCACAGTGAATATTCTAAATAACCATATAATGTCCTCAGACATGTTTACTCTTACCCTCAGATAAAGAGTATCCAACATAAGAATCTACCCTCAGGAATAACGGATTTTTCCCTCAAGCGTAGGTAGTGTTTCCCACAGGCATAGAGTCAGGTACCCACAGGTACGGATGAAGTTACTCTCAGACCGAAATAACTACTTCCCACACGCTAATCACAACAACGCCCTCATGCTAAATAGGTAATCGGTCCAAGCCCAACACAAAAAAATGCAGTAAACAAGAAATTCCTCTTGAGGCTATTCTACAATTACTACTTTAAAGGCATAACCTCGGGTATCCTGGCAAAATGGCTAAACAGTGGAACACACCCCCAGGGTGTTTCCGGATCCATGCAACGATCCCAACCAGTAGTTTAATATCATATTTAAATCACCTATTCAATTCTAGGTGATTAATATAGCAATTTCCTTAGCCACATGACACCCCCAACATGGGTTCATGGAACAAAACACAAAAAACACATGGCAGTTGGAAAAATTAAACACCAAGCCAGCTACATTATATTCCAATGAGTGGTATACACGAACTTCGATTCCAGAAACACCCAAGAATGGCCTAGATATGAGGTAATAAAACTTTCAATCAACCTAAAATAACTCTCGTTAGGGAAATAATTGGTAAGAAACATGCTAGGAGAAGAGGGGGCTTACCCGCGTGGTTCCAACAAGATCGTCTAAAGAGGAAACAAATTCTCGACGCTCGATCAGTTGATCCACGAATATCTGGCCTTCCTCCCAAGATCCTTCCTCCAGTTCTAAACATTTCCTGTGGACAGGGGAGGCTACTTCCAATTTAAGTGAAAAAAACAAAGTACACGGCTGGTACTTCCAAGTACACAGTGTGTACATTCATCATTTAAATATTCCCTTGGTGGCACCGCCACACTGTTCATCCGTCTACATGAGTACACAGCATGTACTCTTGATTACACGGCGTGTACTATCACCCATCTGGCGGATGCTCCACTGCCTTACTGTTTTGGCATGCCGACTGATTACATGGCGTGTAAAGGACTACTACATGAAATGTAGTCGATTCCTACACCCTTCATCACTGACAAGGCTACATGCCCCGTGTACTCATCCCACACAGCCAAAATTACACAGCGTGTGGAAAATTACACAGCGTGTAGTTCCAAAACGTTGGATTTTTCTCCATTTTCCATATTTTCTCAAAACACATAAGGAAAAGAGAAAAAGGAGAAACTCGTACTTCAAATATAAGAACCGGGTTCTTACAAACATCCCCCCTTATAGCAATTCATCCCTGATTTTCCCTTCCAAGGGTGGTGAAGATATAGCTCATAACAGATCTACAAACTGAGCACGTACATCGGTTTCCCGCTCCTAGGTTTCATCCTACACTCAGCCATTCTGCCATAGCACCCGTACGAGAGGAACTGACCATCCTTGGAGAACCATCGTGCTCCTGTCAACGATAAAGATCGGATTCTCCTCAAAGGATGCATCTGCTTCCAACTCAACCTCCTCGGGGTGAAAGATGTGAGACATGTCTGAATGATAGCGATGCAACTGAGACACATGGAAGACGTCGTGCATGGATTGGTATCAATGTGGTAACTGTAACAGATAGGAAACCATCCCGACTCTCTCCAGAATCTCGAATGGCCCCACACACCACGGTGAATGCTTACCCTACCTATTGATCCACTTATGTCCTAGCCTCGGCGAAACACGCAAGAAAACCTAACCCCTGACCATGAACTCCAAAGGTCATCTACGGCGATAAGCATATGATTTCTGACGAGACTGAGTGGTATCCATCCGCTTTTGAATCAATTGGACCTACTCAAAAGTCACATGCATGAGACGTGGTCCCAGTAATGCTGCCTCACCTGCCTCTAACCAACATAAAGGTGATCAGCATGGCTTACCATATAGAGCCTTGTATGGTGCCATCTTGATAGTTTCCTGGAAACTATTGTTATAGGAAAAATTGATTAAGGGTATATGCTTCTCCCAAGAGCCCCCAAAGTCTAGGACGCATGCGCACAACATGTCCTCTAGTACCTGTATCGTACGCTTTGACTAGCCATCGGTCTGAGGGTGGTATGATGTGCTCAGTAGCACATATGTAACCAGTGCCCTCTGAAAACACTGCCAGAAACGATATGTATAGTGGATGTCCCTATCGGAAACAATAGAACGAGGGACCCCATTAAGACGTACAATATCTCGGATATACATCCTTCTGAGCTCGTCCACACCGAAGGTCTCCTTGATCGGAAAAAAGTGAGCTACCTTCGTGAGTCTGTCCACAAAAACCCACACAACATCATTGCCATGAGGCGACCTTGGAAACCCTATCACAAAATCCATCATGACATCATCGCATTTCCACTCGAAAATGGGTAACTACTGTAACAGACCAGCTATCCTCTAGTGCTTTTCCTTCACTTGATGACAGGTGGAACACCTCTTATCCAAACTAGCTACATCTCTCTTCATACCCGGCCACCAGTACTGAAGCCTCATGTCACGGTACATCTTGGTAACCCTAGGAAGAACTGCCCAAAATGAAGCATGGAACTCTCACATAAGCTCCTCGTGTATACCCCCTTAAACCCATACTTGTCCATGGAAACGCAAAACCTCATCATCTCCTATCGTCCACCCAGGAGAAGGGTCCCTACATGCCACTGACTCCTGTAGAACTAGACCTTCTGGATCTGATAACTATCTCATCATCTCTCCGTTCAAGAGGGTAAAATTCATAGCTAATGATGAAAGATAAGTCTTCCCCTGACTTTCGTGATCGTCCAAATGCATCTCAGAGAACAAGGCAATGAGCTACCACTCACCACTTGCCCCCTGCACTTCCTGGATCTGAGTCTTCCTGCTCAGTGCATTATATACTGCATTACCTTAATCAGTTGTATAGGAAATATCAAAATCGAAGGACTGTAGGTACTCGACCCACCTCCTCTGCCTCAGATTCAGGTCACACTGAGTAAAGATATACTTGAAGATTTTGTGGTCAGTGAAAACCACAAAATTATCTCCCAAGAGATAATGCCTCCAACAACGCAACACATGAACAACTGCTGCTATCTCAAGATCATTCGTCTGGTAATTCCTCTCATGAGGTCACAACTGCCGAGACCCGTATGCAACAACTCGGTCACCCTGTATCAACACTACTCCCATCCCAATACCTGATGCATCACAGTAAATTGTATATCTCTTCCCCTACTTTTGGAGTATCAGGATCAGTGCTGATGTCAACCTTCCCTTCATATCCTGAAAAGATTCCTCCCATGCTTTCTACCAAACGAACTTCACACCCTTCTTAGTCAGACCTGTCAATGGTGCTGCTAAGTGGGAGAAGACTTGTATGAAGCATCTGTAGTAACCATCCAACCCTAAGAAACTCCGTATCTCAAATATCTTCTTAGGCTTCTCACAGAAAACTACTGCTCTCACCTTCTCCGGGTCTAGTGCAACTCCTAACTCTGAGATTATATGACGCAGGATGTGAATCTGGTCCATCCAAAGGTGGCACTTTGAGATCTTAGCATATAGGTTATGCTCCCTCAGTGTACTCAATAGAATCTCAAGATGGGTGGAATGGTCGTGTCGAGTGTGAGAGTACACCAAGATGTCTTCAACTAATACTACCACTAAAGAATAAAGATATGGATGGAACACATGATTCATCCGAGCCATGAAAACAGCTGGTGTGATCGTGAGTCCGAAAGGCAAAACCAAGTACTCATAAAGACCATATCTGCTTCAAAAAGCTGTGAGCGGTATATCTGATGGTCTCACGCGAAGCTGATGATATCAAGATCTCAGGTCAATCTTCGAGAACACATGTTCTCCATAAAGCTGATAAAAAAGATCATCTATCCTCGGTAAGGGATATCGGTTCTTAACCGTCAACTGGTTCAGCTTCCAATAATCCATGCAAAGTCTGAGGGTACCGTCCGCCTTCTTCGCAAAAAGGACCGGAGAACCCAAAGGAGAAGTACTGGTTCCGATAAATCCCTTTGCCTACAACTCCTCTAAATGACTCTTCAGCTCTTGCAACTTAGGTGTAGCCATCCTATAAGGAGGAATGGACACTGGTGCTCCTCCTGGCACATGCTCGATAAAAAAATCCACCTCACGTTCCCGAGGTAGACCTGAAATGTCGTCCGAGAAGACATGCCGAAAATGATCAACCACTGGAGGGAAATCCATCTGACAAGTCCCCTGATCATCCAGATATAAGCTAGAAATATAGGCTATGACTCCAATTCACCCATGATGCTCTTGTCTAGCTTGACTCGACTGAACATCCCATTCGCCCTTGTATAGAAACTCTTCGCCCTCTGGTGATGTGAAACTCATCCTGCGACGATAGCAGTTTACAAAGGCTCAAAAGGGAACCAACCAGTCCATCCCGAGGATGAATTCATAACTCGTCATCTCTAAGACATAGAGGTCCCATAAAAAGTGACACCCACAATCCTCTTGTGGGCACTCCTTGCACTGACGCACACAAGCCGTTCTAGTCCCCAACGGAGTGTCTATCGTCATAACATTAGAAGAATAAGAAACACTAAGCCCAAGGCTCTCCACACTGGGTCCATATTTGATACTATTCATAGCACCCGTATAAAAAAGTACTAAAGATATAACAGAAGCTACTAAAATAGTACCTCTGACTATAGAAGGTCCGAGATCCTGCACCAGCTGGGTCTGTTGCACTGCATATGCCTGCCTAGTGCCGCGGCCCTGCGACACAGCCTGACTACACTGAGATGTCTTGCCCTACTGCCTCTTAGATCCTGGTGTCTGGCTACCACAGCCGTGACCACCATCTCTCCCTGCACACCCTGATGTATTCTAGTTCCATGACTGGTAAGAAGCCACTGGTCCTTCTCCCGCATGTGGAGTCTACACAGAACCCATATCACTAGCCACTGGTGGAAATGCCCTCCAAAGCGCTGTAGATGACCCATCTTACCGCAAGCTCGGCACTCCACTAGATCACATGGACACTATGGCCTCTTGTGCCCCTCTTTACCAAACTGGTAGTGCATGACCTAGCCACCTGAAGCATTCTTCTGACTTGTACTTCCACCCCGAGAGATGTCCATCTGCCTCTTCCTCCTACCAGTAGAAACAGTACCAGTAAATAGTGTTGAATCGCCCTGGACCACACCACTAGATTCTCACAGGTTCCTCTCTATAATCAGCTCCTGATTCACAATAGCATGTATTAAAGGCAACCTGAAAACATTCACCAGTGCTCGGATGTCATACCAATGACAATCCTCAAAATTTCAGGCTATCAATGTCTTATCAACCAACAACATGGGTGAAAAACGCTGAAGATCGGTGAATCAAGAAGAATATTCCATCACCGACATAGCGCCCATCTGCAGATTCATGAACTCTCGAGCTCTATATTCTCTCAGCATCTCGGGGAAGAAAAATTCATAGAAGACAACCTAGAAGCCTTCCCATGCCATGTCCATGTTGTGCTCTGACTGGGTGGTAACATACCACCACCTCTTGGAGGAATCACACAGCATGTAAGTCACGAGCATGACCCTCCACCCGAGAGGCGTCTCTAGATGCTCAAAAATTGTCTGCATCGACCCCATCCAAGACTCCACATCCTGAGGTCCACCATCCCATGAAAACGTAGGTGGATGCAGCTGCTGGAAGATACGAGTCAGCTTGGCCATAGATGTAGCAGCTTGCGGTGCTCACTAAATGGTCTTCCTGAATCACATAAAGCCCTCACGAAACTGCGCCTACACGCCTGTGTCCGGTATAGCAGCTAGCGCCGCATCTGGCTCTACTAGAGGATCAAATGGAAGCCCATGGCCCACCATCATCGGAGTATAGTCGTCACTGCTCTCCTGGCGAACAACGCGTGGACGTAAAGGAGGCACGACACTACAAGGTCAAAAACACACCTTAGATCAAGATTTATCAAATACTAAAAATGAAGGAACCACAAAGGGAACAAGAGGTAGAAGGCATTTCAAAATTTGCAAAACAAGACTACACGGCGTGTATACTGACTACAGGGTGTGTACTTGACTTCCCTTCCCTTTCCCAGGTCCATACACACGGCTAAGCCACACGGATTCCGTTCAAAAAAAACTACATGGCATGTATTATATCTCTACAGAGTGTATGGTGTTATTTTCCAACTGCCTGTGTCGTCTGTTACATGGCCGAATACCCGGCTTGACACTACACGGTGTGTTACAACCGCACACGACATGTATACCACCCTGTCTTCCTAGACACATGGCTAACACCACACGGTCTATCCTCTGACATGTCTACATGTCATGACCCACAGGTACACAGCGTGTTCAAGGAGGGGTGACACCGGCACATGTTTTTAGTTACATGGCCGAGTCCCCAGGTCACACTACAAGGTGTTTCCATCATTGACACGAAGTGTTCTATAAAGGAGTTCACTGACCCGTGTTGTTAATTACACAGTCGGACTTCAGTTCAACACTAAACGACATGTATATAAAGTGCACAATGTGTTTTACCCAAGCTCTTCCCTTCCCCGTGTCACTGCCAACGCGTTTTCTGACGCGGGAAGAGACTACACGACCTGTACTCCGGGTACACGGCATGTATGAAAAAGTTTATTTTTCTTCCCAAACAGAAGGTCATACACGTCGTGTTTAATCTATTACACGACGTGTATACGGGATTTCTAGACAGTATGCCTCAAAAACATCTTCGGAACCCAGAAAATAACTAAAAACAACACCTAAGTGTCAAATTCGGATCCATGAGGGCCCATACTCCCCACGAATCAACGTTTGACATCTTATCTGTGTTATAAAAAAATAAACAGCTAATGATCCACCAAATTCTGGTCAGTGGGGGCCCATAATTCCCAAAAACCAAAGCATGGCGTCCATTATATAAACAGGCTCACATAAAGTAGCCCTATCAAATACCATGTATTTTATCTAGAAGTTATCACAACAGCATGATTTTCTAGCACAACAACTATCACAACAACATGAAATTCCAAATGCACCTACATGGAATAGAACTATGCATGGCATGTTATTTATAACATGTGAATATATAATGCATGAGATGGAATACCCTCATCTCATCTGGTTGCAACTAAATAGAACCCATAGATAAAATATAACAGCACAATCTCAAGTGTGTCACCCAACGGTGAAAACATATCTACTGTAAAATTTACAAAATCAAAAAAACTGAAAAAATACGAGGTAGACTGGATTTTCCCTGTACACGGGTTAGCTACGCCCGGGAACAGATTATTACCAAGTACCTTTCATCCTATCCCTGTCTACGGCTCCAAAAATTAAGTCAAAGAAAAGAAACCTTCATTTGATACCACATTGTAACGTCCCAGGTCCGGGTGCCACGCAAAGGGTGCCCCGAACCCGATTGGTCCCATGACCTCAAGAGAATTTCCACAAATGCAGGAGGCTGCCAACTAGTAGCGAGGGCCCAAGTCTGATAGTGGAGAAACTATGCCCTCATTTTTCAAAGTGTAGCATAGTGGAATACTAAATTAAACATACAACGGAAAAAGGAGCAATAAACAATACAACAACTAAAATAAACAACTGCAGGGGATACAACCAATTGTATGTAAATGATGATACTACATGTCTCAAGTTCTATGAAAACAGTTAGAACATGTTATACATCAATACAGTACAAGAAAAAAAATGTAGTACATCAAAACAAAGAAAAATAGCTGGCAGCAGCTTCGTGAGCCTATGCTCGGTCCCATGCCCTCCGACTCCTCTACAACAGTCTGGTACCTGTATAGGGAATGTTTCCCCTATCTACACCTGCAGCAATGTAATCTCCTTGGGCCGAAAAGCATAACCCAAACATGGTTAGAGAAATATATCTCAGTAGGCACCGACTAAAGGCATGTGCCCAACTGCGTGTAAGATTGTAACAACAGTGTGCAGTAGTAAAATGAAATAATGTAGTTCTAAAAAGTAACTAATTACCAGTTATATTTAAATTTTATTATCCATTTAATCCATTTAATTTAAAATATCACCACAGTGAATATTTTAAATAACCAACTAATGTCCTCGGACTTGTAAACTCTTACCCTCAGTTAAAGAGTATCCAACACAGGAATCTTCCCTCAGGCATAATAGATTCTTCCTTCATGCGTAGGTAGTGTCGCCCATAGGAACAGAGTTAGCTGCCCACAGGCATGGATGAAGTTGTTCTCAGGTAGAAATAACTACTACCCACTGGCTAAATAGTGTCGTGCCCAAAGGCTAATCACAACAACGCCCTCAGGATAAACAGGTATCCCGGCCATGCCCAAAACATAAAAATACAGTAAATAAGAAATTCCTCTCGAGAAAATTCTACAATTACTACATTAAAGGCGTATCCTCAAGTATCCTGGCCAAACAGCTAAACAGTGGAACACACCCCCGGGGTGGTTCCATATCCAATCAATGTTCCCAACCAGCATTTTAATATCATATTTAAATCACCTATTCAATTATAGGTGTTTAATATAGCAACGACCTCAACCACACGACAGCCCCAACATGGGTTCGTGGCACAAAATGCACAAAACACACGGTAGTTGGAAAAATTAAACCCCAAGCCACCTACCTTATATGCCAATGAGAGGTATACAAAAACATCGATTCCAGATACACCCATGAACGGCGTAGATCTGAGTTAAGAAAAATTTCACTCAACCTCAAATAAATCCCCTTAGGGAAATAATTGGTAAGAAACATGCTAGGAGAAGGGAGGTCTTACTTGCACGGTTCCAAAAAGATCGTCCGTGGCGGAAATGGATTCCCGACGCTCGATCAGTTGATTCATGAATATCCGACCTTCTTTCCAAGCTCCTTCCATTGGTTCTAAACCTTCCCTATGAACAGAGGAGTCTACTGCCGATTTAGGAGAAAAAATCAAAGTGCACGGCGTGTACTTCCAAGTACATGGCGTGTAATTTCATCATTTAACTGTTCCCCTAGCGGCACCGCCACACTGTTCATCCATCGACATGAGTACACGACATGTACTCTTGTATACACGGCATGTACTGTCGCCCAGCTGGTGGCTGCTCCACCACCTTACTGTTTTCGCCTGCTGACTGACTACACAGTGTGTAAAAGACCACTACATGACGTATAGTAGGTTCCTACACCCTTCGTCACCGATATGGCTACACGCCCCATGTAATCATCCCACACGACCAAAAGTACATGACATGTGGAAAAGTACATGACATGTATTTCAAAAACATAGGATTTTCACCATTTTCCATATTTTCTCAAAAAAACTTAAGGAAAAGGGAAAAAGAAGAAACATGTACCTCAAATATAAGAACCAGGTTCTTATAGAAAGGAAATTTCTGAGTCTGAGGCAAAAGGAGAATGATAATGTCGCAAAGTATGAAGCTAAAATTAGAAGGATAGTGAGGGATGGTGTAGATTATATAAATAACACAAGAAGTATGATTGATCGTTTCTTGGATGTGTTAACACCATTTCTCTATCAAGCATTAGTCTCACAATCATTCTCATTGTACGAATATTTTTTCTCAAGTTCTATCAAGACAGATAAAGAATTCTCTATGTTTTACAACATTAAAGAAATGAAAGAGAATAAGAGATCTGATGAACACACTGGAAATGGAAATAAGGGGATGAAGGGAAAATTTGAATATCCATCTTGTATTAAAAGTGTGAAGAAACACCCGGGTACTTGCCTGATGGAAAATAGAGTCTATTACACATGTGGTGAAAAAAGCCACAAATCTCATGATTCTAAGGGGAATAAAGAGGCTGTCGATGTTGAATTCTAAAAATGTAGAGAATGTGGAATTATTCAAATGAATGATTTAAGAGTTAGGGAAACATACCTCAGAAAAGGACAAGAGATCAAGGCCAAGATTATGTTATTACTACCATTGAGGTTGAAGCTCTGAAAGACGTGGTGGCAGGTAATTTAATGGTTTCCTCAAGTTTATCCATTGCTTTATTTCATTTTGTGTCATCACATAGTTTCATATCGTATGATTTTACTATGAAAATTATATATTTCCAATTAGATTTAAAAAAGGATTTGGCAGTCAATACTCTTAAGGGAAGTATTATTGTGACAATGTTTTGTGAATAAGTACCCAGTAGGGCATATAAATGTTCATTATCTGTTGATCTCATCTCCATTCCCATGGTTGAATTTGATATAATCCTCTGTATGGATTGTCTTTCGGACCATGATGCAAGAATTTATTGTTAAAAAAGGAGGTTATTATTTTTGATGATGATGATAAAGAACACCTTATCTTTACTGAAGAAATGTCACCACATAATTATTATCTAGATCTACCCCCAGTAGCTCAAATATATTCAATTATTGGGGAGTAAGAGAATGAAATAATTGTGGTTGAGGAATATAATGTTCAAATAGATGATGTTCCTATTGTTAAAGAATATGTTTATGTGTTGCTAGAGGATTTACCTAGACATCCTCCAGAACAAGAAATTGTGTTTTCTATTTATTTAATTCCCGGATCAAGGCCCCTATCGGAGACCCCTTATAGAATGGACACTATGAAATTAATGGAACTAAAGAAACAACTAGAGGAATTGATTAATAATGGATCTATTCTCCCTTGGGTTTCTCCATGGGGTGCCCATGTCCTTTTTGTTAAGAATAAATATTGATCTATGATGTTGTGCATTGACTAGAGGGATATCAATGCTATAACAATAAAGAATGAGTATACCCTGCCTTGCATTGATGATTTATTCAACCCAATTCATGGAGATAAATACTTTTTAATGATTGACCTTTGATCTAGATATCATCAGTTGTGTGTTAATAAGGAATACATTCCAAAAATAGCATTCTGAACCAGGTACCAGCATTACGAATTTACAATAATGCCTTTTGGATTGAATAATGCACCATCTGTCTTCATGGATCTAATGTATAGAGTTTTCAAGGAATATCATGATGACTTTGTAGTGGTATTTATTGATGATATCTTGGTATAATCCAAAAGCTATTAAGATCATGAAAATCACGTGTGCATCATCTTGAAGACTCTCAGAAGACACGAATTATATGGAATGTTTTGCAACTGTGAATTCTGGGTTCAAGAGATTTATTTTCTTGGCCATAGTATCTTTAAGGATGGAATCTTTCATGATCCTTTTAAGTCCATAGAAATCCATGAATTTCCAGCACCAATTAGTATAACTGAGGTACACAATTTTATTGGTTCAGCAGGTTATTATTGACATTTCATTCAGAATTTTTCGCTATTGGATAACCCATTAACCAAGATCACACAAAAAGAGGATAAATCTTTTTAGGCAAATGATTGTAAAGAATGTTTTGAAGAATTTAAGTGAAGATTAATCAATGTCGCTATCTTGAATCTACCATCAGGGAATGATGGGTTTGTTATTTATAGTGATGCATCAAAGAAAGGACTTGGTTGTGTCCATTTGTATAATGATAGAGTTATTGCATATGCATCACGATAGCTGAAAATTCATGATCAAAACAATAATACTCATGATCTTGAGTTAGAAATTATAATAATTGATTTTAAGAAATGGAGAAATTATATCTATGGTGAAAAATTGGAGATATATACCGATCTGATGAGTTTGAAGAATATTTCTCATAGAAATAACTAAACATGATTCAAAGTAGATGGATTAAACTATCATGTATTATGATTGGACGATACACTACCACACCAGGAAGACAAATAAGGTGGATGATGCTTTGAAAAGAAAATATCATGGAGTTTTGAACAAGATGGGAGTTGAAAAGGATCCTATTTTCAAGGATCTAGTAAAAATGGATATGGGAATAAGCATGTAAGGTGAATCATCAATGTTTTTTCAAATGGTTACCAAACCATCATTACTAGAAAGGATAAAATGTTCTCTGGTTTATGATGAGGAATTTCAAAATAAGATTACATCTGTGAACGATAAGAGATTGATTGACTTCGTATATGAAGATGGGATTTTGAAATTCAGGAAGAGACATTATGTTCCTAATATACATGATCTGAAAATATAATTTTAGATGATTCTACTATCTCCAATTTCCCTATACACCCAGGTAGAACCAAAATGAATATAGATTTGAAGGAACATTTTTGGTGGGACAACATGAAGAGGGAGATTGTTGATGTGTCAAGAAATATGGTTTCTCAACAAGTGAATATTGAAAGACAACAGCCTGGAGGAGTCTTGAAACCACTTCCCATACCGGAGTGGAAATGGGATAACATTACGATGGACATTGTCATGGGACAACAAAAGACTCCAAGATTGAATGATGCAATATGGGTCATTGTTGATCGTCTTACCAAGTCAACACATTTTCATGCTATAAGGGATGATTTATCACTTGAAAATTTATCATGAATATATATTAATAAAGTTGTAAGGCTTCATAGAGTACCACTATTTAATGTTTATGATCTTGATCCACTTTTTACATCATGATTCTGGAAAAGTCTTCAGAAATCCCTAGATACTGAACATCGTTTAAGCACTGCCTACCACCCCCAAACAGATGGACAATCAGAACAAACTATTTAAACCTTAGAAGACATGTTGAGATCATTCTCACTTGACTTTAAAGGTATGCGGGATCAATATTTACCTCAGGTATAATTTTCTTATAATAATAGCTTCCATTCAAGTATTTCGGTGACACCATATAAAGTGTTGTATGGAAAGAGATGTTGCATACCAACCTGTTGGGATGATGTTGTTGAATGAAAACTCATGGGCCCAGAAGTTGTGGAGGAAATGATAGAAAATTAAAATGTAATCCAAACCCATAACAATGCAGCTCAAATTAGGAAGAGGAGTTATGCCGATAACAGAAGGAATGATTTGTAATTTCAGGTAGGTGATTAGGTTTTCTTGTAGGTATCTCTATGGAAGGTTGTTATATGTTTCGGTTAGAAAGGAAAATTGAGTCCTAGTTACATAGGACCTTTGGAAATTCAATAAAAAATTTGGGCTGTAGGTTACCATTTTCTAATGCCTCCTAGTCTATCCAAAGATTACGGTTGGTTCCACAAATCACTTTTGATAAAATACATGCCTGACCAAACACATGCACTTACCTATGAGGAAATATAACTCAAACGTGATATGTCGTTTTGCAAAGATCATGTCAACATTCTAGATATAAGGGAACAAGTGTTGAGAAACTCGACAACACATCCGGTAAATGTTCTATGGAGAAACCATAAGATAGAAGTGGCAATGTGGGAACCCGAGGAACGTATGATGAAGAACCACCCGGGACTTTTTATGCAGTAATACTCTAGATTTTTTTAGGATGATATTATTTAAATTAAGGAAGAATTTAACACCTCATGTTTCCATGGTACCCTTCTCTTTTAATACAGTAGTGTGTGTTATACGCAACTTCGAGTTCTAACACACCACAACCAATGAAACTAGCCTTTTTGAATAGTAATACCCACTATTTGAACTTTTATAATGTTTTTCCTTGAAAATGGACTTCGTTTTTTGGATTTAGAATATCAAAATTATCTTTGGGTGATTTTTAGGAATTTTTCTGAAAACATTCAATTTTTGATTAATAGTGAAAGACACAAAGTTATTATTTAAAACTGAAAATTTATTTAAATAATTATTTATTTAATTTAAATTTCATTTAGATAAAAATATATACATAATACCTATATAAGTTTAATGTAATTCATTAGAGTCAGTTTATAATAATTTTAGATATATAAAAAGTTTATTGAACTACTTACCGTCTTTTACTATGGCCAGCTCCTAGGAGCAATTGCAAATTTACATAAAAAATACTTTTACCGTTTCTGTGAGTTGATTTTCCAAAATCCAAGAGACACATTTGATATTAGTAAGTAAAATGTTGTTCAATAAGATGAAAATAATCTCTGGTGAATAGTAACTTTTTACATTTATTTACCACTGATAAAAGTATATAGGCTAATTAATGTTAAAAAATAATATTATTATTACCCTAACACCTGTTCTAATTCTATTTAATAAGTATAACTCAACCAAAAACAACCTTAGGAATAAAATATGATCCTTTTTTATCCACTTGGATTAGATTAGGACATTTATTATTATTTTATATAAAGAAGAGTTAAAAGAGTTAAAATCAATGTTTTATAACTAAAACATTTTTAATATAGGTTTATATATAAGAAAAATTGTCCTGTAAATATTCTTTAGAAAGACAAAAAAATTTCATAGAGAATTTTATTTTATTTATAATTTTTAGACCTTATATATCATATTTTATTTATGACACAATGATGATGTAATAATTACCAAATTAATTAAATATTAAAATAATTGATATTATAAATATCCAAATAAATGTAATTTGAGACATTTAATGAATTACACAAATTTTATAGGTTCATATGACATGTTATGGATGACTAGATGCTTTTTTTTCGAAGTAATAATGCTTTGATGAATTTAGAAAAACAAAACAAAATTCCAAATGGTCTCAAAATTGACATAAAAGAGTTCTTACAACAAATATTATATTATTATTTCAAATTCAATTCCTAAAAATATATGGTTCGGTCACAATACTGATATAATGATAGGTGTATCATTAATTAACCACTTGGGGTTCACAGGGATGTATATATCATGTTTATAAATAATATAATTTAAAAATACAAAGAGACATGGTAAATGTCAAACTATTTAACTAAGAGTTAAATCTAAAAGAGAAGGTTAATAAAGTGACCCAAATCTGTCTAAAACCTATTGGATGATAGTATTTTGACCCATCACTAACATATAATTTAAATACTTCATTATGGATCCATTAGAAACAAGAAACTATTTTATTATAAAATTATATTTCTATATTTTCCTAAGGTGCCCCTCACCCCTCTTATAAAAGAGAACTCCACAATTCTCTCTAATTAACATCTTCAATTCCATTTGGCTCAGCTATACCCATCCAAAATACCATATCATCTATCCTTAATTCATCCTAGAGTCCTTCTTAAGTCAGAGATCCATCCTAACAAGCCATTTTGATCAAATCAAAAGGAGAACCTGAAGAAGAGGTAAATATTTCAGCACCTCTTTCAAGTTCCATTCATCTACCACTTCCTCTTTCTTTGTTGTTTCAATTCTAAAATAATATCCATATTATCTTCTATATACGTTTATGTTATTATAATTATGGTACGACCATATTCATTCTTCTATCCATTCGTTTAATGACATATCGCCATACATGCATACGTATGACATACTGTCTCCACATCATGGTGTAATTATTATTCAATACATAATTATTTGGATGGATATATTAATGATGTGTAATTGATGTAAATAATAAATAAAATTTGATAATGATTATCTATATATGATATAATGTCCAATTATATATTATTTTAATATCAAAATATTGATTTTGTCGCAAGTGCGTAAGTACGGATAATAGTCTCCACAAACGCGATGAGATTCATTCGCCATCGTATCCATTCAAGACTAATTTTCATTAGATGATTAAAAATAATGTTTAACTATTTAATATCATTCTGAATATTAATAAGATACATACTATCCATAATAAAACTTTACTTATGTAAAAAATCATATAAAGGAAAAGAATCAGTTAACACCCAAAATGACGATAATACTATAATATTATTAATGAAGTAGTATTAAAATATAATATATGATATCATATCAATGTATATGATTCTTGTATAATTTAATAAAAATTATTTAACCATTATCAAAGAGGTTAACCTACCCTCTACCAAGGAAAAGTACAGCGTATGGGTTAATTCTACAACCTCTTCATTATTCATGGTTGTTTATATGTAATTATCTACTAGGACCTCTTTATCATCCACATCCATGTTTCATAAAAATGTATTTAAAAACATTTTTACTATTTACTAGACAATGATGTAAAGTCATTTAAACCCTTGTTTTACTTTTATATGATGTATTGAAAGGAATCATTTCATCATTTTCCAAACAAGGTACTCTATGACCTTTTCGTCAACATTAAGATAAGAATGTTTTTTAACTTATACAGAAGGTGAATGTATTTTCCGCCATTATAACATCATCGAAGCTTCCCTTAAAATCTTATAATAATATTTTCAAATATAAATTTTTTCTTTATAATTACGTGACTTTTAAATGATTTCAAAATAGAAAGATATATTTCTCTAAAAAGGTTTTGATTTCATCTATGTCAACATACTATGATGGATTTTATGTTTATTTAAAGTAGATTTATTATGATACAAAACATCCATATTGTATTGATGGTATTGTGATATGTTTGACTTTGGATGTGTTATTTTTACACCATCCAAGGTTTATGGATAAAGTATTACCATTTCTTATGCTAGTTTTATTACGAATGATTATGTTATGTTTAAAACTTTTCATATTGGAAATGCATAGGACTTAGTATGTGATGGGTGGATCCCGATATATCTCCTCGCTGCAATGGTAGGTCTCATGAGACAAACTAGTATCTTGGCACCCGACATTGACAAAATCTTATTTGTAGACTTTGCACAGGGCTTTGATTATGTGGTTATGAAATTCATTCATTATTCATTACATCATTATGAAAGTGGCTATTGATATTTCTTGTGATTATTTGACTAGTAGAATGTCCATGTGAGTACGTAAATAGAGTTATTTTGATTTATATTATCCACATTATGATGAAGTTTATGTTGAAAAGGATTTTTTTAGTTTTATAAGTTGCCTAAAAATTTTTATTCTAATTTTTTATTGTTTCCGCAATATTGTTACCCTTACAGAGCATATGAGATCACCCCTTTCTAGGTTTTATTTTTCCCAGGATGTGAAAAATTATATTATGACTGACCTGCCGAGATATTCTATGTGATATCAATGTTTTCCATAAAACCAATTATATTATAGTTTTCCTTTTTATGATGTAATGTAAACCTTATGAAAGTATCTAGCACTTACAAGGCTACTAAACTAATCGTTCTTCCAAGACATGATATTTTGTGATCATTCCAATGTTATTTAATAATGCACTGACACTAGGCTTTTGGAATCGGGGAATTACAGAGTTGTCCTCAAAACCAGTTGTTTTATAAAATTAATGCAATATGATTGGAAATATAATGTAATATTTGGGGAAATATGGATTGAGGTCCCTGAGGTTGATGGAAAACATGATACATCCATTTTTTCGAGACTAGGAAAATGTTAGTTATCTATGTTGGGTATTGAACCTCCCAAATGATGTTCACCTTGAAGATCTTCTCAATGTTATATTGAACGTTGAATATATGTGTGAAAATAATTTTTGTGGTACCTATGTGTATCCACCATGATCATTAGGAGAAATAAAATTATGGGTCTACACAACATGATCATGTTTAGAAATTTACGTATAATTCCATGATAATAAACCTCACTTCAAATTCAATAAGGTGATATATGCCTCATATTCTTTAGGAGACATGCTGTAAATAATTAACATGGGTAATGGTTCTTACCATATACCCATAATCCATTTTATGAGATGAATAATTACTAATGTGACACCTTCCATTATATCAATATAGTATTTTCAATGTTGTCCATCCTATTCATCCTCTATCATAACTTCGATGGATGTGGGAAATGAAGGGAAATTTTCGAAACGTAAATTCCATTCAAATGAATTTTTATATTCTAAAAATGATAAGATAGAAACTCTAAACATCACATTTATCAATAAAAATCATAATTGTCATCGTATTTCAATATATGATGTGTTAATTGTAATATATCATTATGTGTATGATGTGTGTTGACATCTAGAGATTTAGTGGATGACTTAGGGGAATCACGAGAGTTTATCAATGATATGGATGATTCATTAAATCTCAATATTTTATCAAGGATATATTAGGATCATTAAGATAACAGGTGATTATTCAAATCATGAGAATTGTAATTATGATAAGGATTACACCTTTATTCTATATAATTAGAATCTGTTTTTTTGACTTGTATTAGAATTATTAAGGAAAACATGCTCAAACAATAATATTTCCTACTTCTTCAATGATTCATATTAAATGGGTCAAAGAGTATTTGCTTCATTGGAAAGGTATATGGATTAGTAATTAAATAATTCTCATATAAATTTTATGAATACTATGAATTATTTTCTCTTTATAGTAGATGGTTTTTTGATGTCACATTTTCTTATTTATCATATGGAAAAAAAGAGAAATGGGGATTTACCCTAAAATATGGGATCAAAATGACCTGATGAGTCACCAATTATATAGTAAATATCATGATTCAAATTATTAATAATACATCATCTTTACTATGTTCATGGGATGAGTTTATAGGGGCTATTTATATACTGTTAGGTATAGTGGTTTAGATGAAATCAATTTTCACTAGGTGTATTCATTCCATCCAATAGAATCCCAATCATTGGTATTTATATTAAATAAATTAAAATGTATATATCCCAATGATTCACATGATACTATACATTAACGTATTAAAAGATACATTGATGGTATAATGAAGGTATTGTTGAATTGGAATTCTCCTGAAATCTTCCAAGTAGAGCATAGACATTCATGTATTCATTGATAACTATAAAAAAGACATTTTAGAAAAAAAACATCAAATTGGGCTCTAATAATGATCCAAGTTATTTTTTCCCCAATATATTCGCACTCAATGATATTTTGGGTATAATAAGACACATATTATTCATTTTTTCCATTCATTTAATAGACCATGGTGAAAAAAATATTATTTCTAAATTTCTATCAATGAGGGATCAATTAATGATAGTGTTGACCATATTTGTAGGCATATTATTTTCTAGATTTTCTCTTATAAATTAGAATCCCTATCATATTCTGTGTAGGTGATGAGAATATGGAATCTAGTGGGGATAGAATATTATAGAAAAACATCAATGATAGTGACCAAAAAATCTAATTCCTAAGGGATAAGGAGTGTCTAAAAAAACTAATCCTAGATAAATTTTGATATATTAATGGCATCCATGATTTAATGAATATCTTTTGAAACAATAAAAAAACTATTTACAGGAGGTATATATTTTAGTAGTATGCCAAAACATCCTTGTAGGATGTCTCTTTGTTGGCTAAATCTTTGATAGAAGTGTAATCTACAATTGTAAATGATTTACCTAATCTATACATGAGGGTATCATTATCATTTTTTTATAATTTTCGTAAACATCCCATTAATTGATATTGACTATGTATATATTGAAACAATAATCGATCCTCCATCATGATAAGCCTTGAAGGATCCCTATACGATTTAGGATTAGACTGATTTTTTGGTTGAGTCCATTTGAGATCTTGTCTATGGATCTTTGTAATATATATAGTTCTAATGTGGATATGACCTAAATTTCATGATCCTCGTAAACCTAATATCATCAATCCCCATTTGACTTGGTTATATATTTTTCCATCTCCTTGGTCATGGTATGAGATATTTGGGTCATATGGGTCTTTTTCATTAAATATCACATTGTTCATGTGAATCATGTTCTCATTCCATTACTAGGATATTCATAACAACATAATTACTTTTATTTCTTTTGTGACTATTGAACCATTTAGGGTTTTATTTATGATCCAAATATTTCTTATTTTATTAAAAATTGAGGATAATAAATTTGTTAAGTACACACCATATGATCTTATACATTGTTCGTACACAAGTAACACTGATAGTGTTAGTTTATAGAAAACATGATCTTATAGTAAAATGGTGTTGAAGGGGCTAGTTATGTAGCCACACAGATAACTAGGCTCACATATTTTTGATTTATAGGTTCATTTTGGATACAATGAGATCCCGTTATGAGATTTATTTTTCACATAATGAAAATAAAATCATATTACATTGTTCAGTAATTTATGTCACCCTCCTACTTCTACTAGTGGAATATTCCAAATACAATCCAGTTATCCTTTCAACATTCTAAACATGAACATCAAAGAATATAAGTTAATTTTTTGGATTTTATTGATTAAAATTAACTCATTTATTATGTTCTCTAACATTTTTGATTTAATAACTAATTATATAGGACATTGAGACTATGATCATAAGAATTATTAGGATTTAAAAGCATTACAAATTATTTAGTCATAACTATAACAATTTAACCCGGAATCATTAATTATTTGATTTAATCGATTTTCATATATTAATCTTCAGAGGGAATGAGAGAATCCAATTTATCCATTATAAAATAACATCTTTTTATCCTTCCAGCCACTCATTGGGAGGTTCTATGGATATTTCAATCTGTATAGAACTTGATATTTTTTATGAGTAACAATTATTATTTCTACTTTTCACGTCTACTTCCATACGGATTTTTCAATTGGATGTGACTAGTAAATGTTCTAATATATAGTGAATTAAAATTTTTGATCCAGCACAAAAAAAGCAATGAATATTTCATGGTATGGGACTCGATTCAATGACAACTATTACTCCTAAATAATCACTATATAGATTTCCAAAAGATTTTCCTATGATATTTCCATTTTTAAAGAGTATGTTGTACTTTTCTCTTTTGGAATTAAGTATAATACCATCATATTCATTGGAAAAATAAAATTTGGGATATTGATGATCATTTTTATCCACATTATTGAACTAAATGTATATATTAATTATTGATTTGTGTCTTCCCCATTAGTATTGGTCCCACAAAGTAAGTTTTTACACTAGAAAAAGGTAATGTGATCCCAAATTGTACATGATGAACATTATAATAGATGATTATTTAGACATTATTTTTCTTATCAAGGGGCCATGACAGAATATCAACTGTGTAAGAGGATTCTAAGGGTCACTAATACCCTTTAAAATTGGGAACATTAGATTACTAATGTTTGGAGAATGAGGAGTCGTTTGCACTCACACTTAGTATGAATTCAATTCTGAAAGAATAAGTTAATGAATTATTAAAATATAATCTATTATATTTTATATAGAATAAGAGGATACAATGTTTTTTCATAGATAATTGGATGTCTATAAACATGAGAAATGTTATATGGTATAACTTGATATGTGAAAATGTCATGTGTTGGTTGTTGATATCTACGATGAGTTATCTTCTAGAATCTCAATAGACAAAGTTTTGTATTACACACTATTTGATATTAATATTGATATTCATCATCAACTATGTCAATTTAAATAGGATTTTAGGTCCTATATTAGTTAGATAATCAAATTATTCCTTCATTAGTAAAGTATATTATTTATGTTCAGGGTGATTTATTGAAGAAAAAAAATGCAACTATCTTCTTTAACGTAATACTTAGTGACAATATATTAACTTACTAGTTCATAATTGATCAATTTCAACTCTTTTATATCTAATTAAACATGACAAAAACATTATTATACATTAATAATCTTTACATAATCATGTGAGGTGTTTGATTCAACCATACTCTTCCCATTTTCAGTTTTTGAGGATGAAAAATGCTAGAAAAAATTATATTTCAAAATAACACCAAAATTTTTAATTTTTTTCTAGTATTGAGTAAAATAAATTCTTCAGATGTTTCAAGGTAAATAGTTTTTTTTGATATAAATGCATCCATCATGCTCTTAGACACTATAATATTTTTATAATTCATCCATATGGTTAAAACTACTGAAATTATACAAAATATAGTGTGATTTTGAAATCATGTTGTTAACTAATTAATATAATGTGGGGTTTCATCATTAATGTGAATCAGTAGATATTTCATATGAACCATTTGTCATTCCCATTTTTGTTTTCTTTTTCCAATTTCAACCCCTACTATGTTTCATTTTCTCATTAAAATGATCCCCATTAAATTATTATATATGGGTTAACCTAATAGATTATATATAAATAATTTATTAGTACTTATATAATAAAATTTGAATATAACATAGTGGGAGGATCTCTAAAGTGTTATTTCAATGTTTCTCCAAATCTAGAGAAAGTCAAACTCTATGTAGGAGAATGATGTGGTGCTATAAATGTGCCCATCCGTATGGGATGGAATTGACTGGGTTATTTCCCCATGATATTTTGGTCTTTAATGAGATTTTTATGACGCTATTGGTAGAGGTTGTGGTAAAAATTTATCCAACTATGTAAGTAGGGTTTTTCTTATATTAATCATTCATCGGAGAATACTGATGATCTCTTATATTTTAGGCTTTCATTAAATCAGGATCTATTTTCAAGTTGTTTTCTAAATGTAAAATTCAATCAATTTAATGTGTAAACTTATCCAATGTAATTTATTTTCACAATAGAAGGGCCCAAATAATAATTCAAGAGGATGGATTCAATATTTTATTGATATATTATTTTTATCGAATTCACTATTAATGGGATTTGTAAGTGATTTTCTTTTATGGTGAGATGTGTTGTCATATACAGATCTATGGATTGATATTTGGATTGATTCAATTAAGTTTCATGATGCATCTCTCAATGTACTATGATGACTGGGGAATATAGAGAAGTGTATAACTCAATGTTACCCCATCCGCTATTGGGTATGTTTGATGGGGCACAAGTAATAAATTTTTATAGAGATATTAAATTGTTGATGAATTCTCATTATAAATCCTCATTCTACATTTCTAATATTTGGTTTCATTCTATAAATAGTGAAGAAAAATAAAAATATTAGTATATAATTTTCATTATAAAAACATTTATAGAATATTTCTAATAAGATAGATACTCTTCCATAAATTGTCGTTGGGTCACCTCTAGATATAGAAATAGAAAACATATAAATTCCCATTTATATATCTTCAAAATATTATATTGATATGTGGTTATGGGAATGAACATAACTGGTATATTTTCTTTTTATAGTTCTATAATCATTTGATTTTCATTGTCTTTTAATTTTTTGAGATATTCAACAATTTTTGTTTCTAATGAGTGTTGTTTTTTCTAGATATACAATTTAGGATAGTGTCATTGTTAAGATAAAGTTTGCATTATTAATGAATGATTTGAATTTTTTATATTGAAGGAACCTATATAATCCAATCATACAAGTGATAAGTGATATTACCCATCATATATTAGGTGATTAACTTATCTTGCCTCAGTTTCTCATGTGCCACTCAATATGATGGTCATCATAGAGTATCATTTTCAAGGGATTAAAATCGTGTATAAATGAGATGTCATAGGGGGGAGAACCATCATACAGAATACCATGGTTTGGAGGACTACCATTATGGGCTTTTGTCTAGCAATAGGGAGTATTCCTGTTGTATATACACTGTAGTTGAAAATATTGGTTGATAGTTCATTATATGGATAGGGAAGGACTGTATTATTGAATGATCTCCAAGAAGACAATAAGATTTATTTTGTCTCTCACCATGAGAAGAGCTTCCATGATAAATTATAATTTTTTCACATGTTGTACCTTTGTGGTGGTACTCATGGGGGGGGTACAAGAGTTAGTGATGGAAATATACCTAGGGTGACATTCATAAATGAAGTCACTTCCACCTTCTAGTTATGATTTAATTTGTTATAGGGATATAATTAAACAACTATTAAAGGCCTTATGAACACCTTTGTAATTTAGGTACGTATATTAGAATTATTCTATATTTTTCATCCCATATAATGAAATATTAGATTCTATTTATTTGGTGGTTGGAATGTAGTGTTGTCTATAATAAACATATTAGATATATCCCTCCCAAGTGAATATGTGCTCATAAATTTAATTTCTTATTGAATTCATTTAGAATATGATAGAATATTTTCCAACATTGAAGTACACAAAAATTTATAATTACATGACTCTATGAATTAAATGTGTGAATTGGTATTTTATTTCCCTATATAAATTTTAGATTCCTAGGACCCACTTTCAGTGGCCTAGTTCCACAAACATGTACTTTACATAAATGAATTATTTCCAATTGTAAAATAATGGATATAAAAAAACATAATTAAAAAATCAATAATTATTAAATCTTTAGATACATATGGATGTTCATTTTAGATCTTTATCCTTCTGCATTTGGAAAACCTGAAATAGTATTTCCCATTTTTAATGTATCAGTTGGATAACTCTATCACTATATTATAAAATACATAATCCACAATAATCCCACATTGTTTTAGAAAGTTATTTAATAGAAGATATCATTTGATTAATGTAGGTGTAAAAATTTTCTTCATAACCTAGGATAATTTATTTATAAGAAAGGGATTATCTCAAGAAACACACTATGAGAAATATATAAATAAATAAATCATTGCAAAAAATATATTAAATAATATACCTAGATTTGGTAGACAACGTTAGGGTATAATCAACTAGAAACTCATATCATTATAAATCCATGAATATAAATGAATATATGAATATAAAAAATGTTGATCTCAAACTTATTGAATGCTTAAAATTTGAAGAAAAAAATAATTCCACATCCTTATGATATGACATATACTAATCATTGATACTGTTGTCAATACATTTTGTGGAATTTTGTTGGAATACACCTAATAATCAAACCTATTTTCCTCATTATACCTATAAGTGAATTGTGGGGATATATAATTCATTCCCACACAAATCACATCATCATGTATAATTCATTCTTTATAAGTTTCATCTATACATTTCATACCAATCCATATGTAACCTCATAAAAAATTAATCTCTCAATATGAAGATCAATATGAAAATAAATTCATAATGAACCTATGTTAGTGGTCCATATTCCTCATTAATGGAAATACTATTCCCTATTCTAATAACAATGATAACCTGATCTTAACCACTCAAGAGGGAGATGGTGGATAGTCAAGAAATTCAAATTCATTTTACCATTATGTTTGTATATTAGAATGAAGAAATACATAATTACAATTCAATTAAAAATGTTAATAGAATAACATACATTCTAGGTGAACATAATAAAATATATATTATTTAAAATGTGATGATAAAATTTTATTTTAAAATTGGAATATGGACCAATCAATTCTAGAATAACATGATCATAATCCATCTAGTGAATGAAGATGGGTGATTATGAAATGAAATTACAAAATGAGAGGGGAACATTCATAAATAAATAAAAGTTGTAATATTTTATATCCCTACAAAGTAATAAGATAATACCACATGTTAAAATAAAATGATATAATTTAAAAACAATATATTAAAAAGGATCAATGTATTATTATAACATAATGGATGAAAATTTTGTTACAAAATATCATCACTACTAGAGAAAAAACATAATCAATTTAACATTAAATAAATTTACATGAATTTGATTGTAAATCTACTGAAATAAAATTTTTATGGTAAAAATATATCTGTGTGATGTGAATACACCAAAATAATGGAATGTGGTTCATAAAATGTATTATATACAGAAGATACATTAATTAAGGTTCATATTATCTATCTTGAATCAAAGTGGAATTGAGATGAAAACCCTATACTCTTTTCCATACATTCAAGAATGTAATTTAACCACATATAAATCAAACATAGTTTTTGTAATAATGTTATTGGGTCCCTTTCTTATTACCATTTTTATTTAGAAATAGTTACACTCAAACTAATTTAATCTGATATTTTAGATCTGGTGTGTATGATCTTGATGTTTTAACTAGTTTCATATCAAGGGTGTAAGTATTAATTATTCATCAAATGTTAATAATTAATATGAAATTATGTTTAATTATAGGTATGTTTTATAATTATTTATGTTGTTATATAATCCATCAGTGGATTTCATGAACATTATCCATGGATAGTTAAATGATAATAATATGGTTTCAATGATTCTTAACAATAAATGTGTGTCTTCTTAATTAATGAATTAAGTATTGATATGATGTCTCCATAAAAAAATTGTTTACTAATTTACATCACAATATTAATGTAATTATATTCTTATAATCATTTAATAAAAAATTTATAGTATTCATAAATTAGGTGGTAAACAAGCCAAGATATGAGAACACTGAGATATTATGAATGGATATTTTGTGATTTGTTGTAATATCATTATACCATAAGAATAATGAACTTATATATTTTTTAATGATGTGATATATCCTAAATTAAATTAATTATGAGAATTTTTATAATTTACGAATACATTACACAATTGGAATCAATCATTAATCACTTAATACTCTTATTTTAAACCATTAAATCAACGATGGTATTATTTTGATCATATCATCAATAGATTCTTAAAATAGTCCTATTAACACCTAAATGATATAAAAAATTCATATTTAACCTTTAATCCTATCTAAATATTTTTCTTTTCTAATGTTTGGGGAAAATCAAACACTTTCCATCATGGTTTCATAGCTCTCACAACTCATGAACAATAGAATTGTTTTTCCTAAATGATGATTTATATGAATAAAAATTATTAATAATAAAAATAATTAGTATATAAAAATGTGAAATTCAAAATAATAATATTATTTTTGTTTGAATTAAATAATGTTTTAAGATAATAGTTTAGTAGAAAACCAAAATATTTGACACTACTCATGTTGTGGACTTTAGTTTTCCATGGAAGACTCATTGGAAATGAAAGCATTATATTAAATAATGGTGACCAGAGGGACATAAATTGAAATAGTATTCTAGGTAGATAGAATTCTCTATGTTCATATAGGCATATAGAAATAAATGTGTGGCTGCTTATAGTGATGTTGACACTCTTATATGTGTGAAGGGAAGGGTAGTTTTAGAAGTAACCATTACATTTTTAGTAATCTATGGTTTTTATTCAAATGTCAAAGAAAAAATGAAAAATGAGGAGATTAACATATATTTTGTAATAAAATCCCCTCAAACACATTTTTTAGGAATCTTTGTGTTTTATGGATTCTGTTTACCATTTTTTAATTTATCCACACTATCTTTTACATTTAAAATTGATTTATAAGCCATATTAATTAATTTTAATCAAAAATATTAATATTGAAATTTTTACCAACAATGTTACTTATAATTTATTGGACAATTTTATAAAAAAAGTTTTATAAAGTTGTGTAAAATAATTTAAAAATAAATAACCATAATCATGTAAAACATGTTTCAAATAAGTAGTATTTTCAATCTTCAAATGTATATATAAGGTAATATTATTTTGAATACTAATTTTAATGGAATACATTCAATTATCAAAATTAAATAATGTATATGATTATTCCAAGGAATTATAAAATAGAATATCCCTATATATATTCTTTATTAAATGATTAGACAAAATATAATTTTCATATTAAATTATCAATTTAATTATTTATAAGAATTTATTCCATATTCATTTAAATAAAAAAATTACTTTTTTAAATGAATAATTTTATTCCTAAAATTCATAATTTAATATATAAATGTTTTTATTAATTTATAACTCATTGTTATAAAATGGTAAATTCATAAAAAAACACGTCTTTTGAAAATGTTATTTTTCCAACATAAAATAGACATTTTTAGTAACATCTCAAAAATAAACACTAACTATATATTTTTATGTTGAATTAAAAAATTAAGTTATTTTTTATCTAATTTAATTTGAACAATTAATAAAATAAATTTACCAATAAAATAATTAAATAAAAAATTAAAAAACCTATAACTGGTAAATGGAAGTTTCAATTAGTAATTATGTTTTATTATTAATTATTATTATATACTAACTACATTGGCATTACAAATATATTAATATATTAAATGATTTCTCATTAATCACATGTTTCATCTAATAGAATGGTGTAACATAGAAAAGATTTTTTTAAAGATATTTTTTTAATAAATAAATGGTCTTATTAGTCATTTTATTTAAAATAATTCATATCATTTATATGAAAAGAATTCTAAATTATATATAATCATCTATTTCATGAATAGTTTAATCATATTTATTTCCTTCTAACTCAATAGCTTAGATTATAATTTTTATGTATAAATATTTATATTTTAAATTAATATATCATGATTTCATTTATGATTTTTTTTCTATGGGGGGGATTTATAAAATAAAATGAATTATTTAAAGATAATAGTATTTTGGTGTTTTACTATGACACGTTCAACCCCAACTCCAAAGATAAATTTCATCACTATAATTTGACTTGGAAGATTAGAAAATTTTATATAGCTAATTCATAATTAACTATACAATACATGGGGTTCAAGTTTTTATATAGGATGTTGAATGATATTTTTTCTATGTTAAGAAATTACTATATTCACTTTTTAACAAGAGATAAAGAATTATTAATTTAACAAAAAAACCTACTAAGACCTAGATCCCTAAAAAATTATATCCCACAATCCCTAAATATGATGATACATATAATGTATTGAGATTTCGAAAGTGTTGTTTTTTGTGTTAAATTTGAATTTTTGAGTAGGTGGTCTTAAAAACCACTTTTTTGAATTTAGGAACCTCATTATTTAATTTATTTAACTAATACCATTTTTTATTTGTGATATATGTTCCGGTGGATGTCCTATGTGTTCGGGCATACACTAGTGGAAGAATCAACATCCTGGTCTTTGAAGACAAATGTTGTAAGATTTACAAGGAGTGTAATGTTCAGTGGGTGTAGCTAGTAGATACGTGACTTGAAATGCCCATGGTCTTACCCTGAGTAATACCCAACATGTAGTAGTTAAATTTCATGAAATAATTAAATAACATTTAACATGTACACATATTTTATGTCATGGGAATATTTTTTTAAAGTTCCAAAAGGGCCCTCATTTCTCCAAAAAAAAGGAGGATCCCATAGAGTTCAAATACCCATTCCTTCTCCCTAAGAGATCTTGAAATCTCCAGCATATTATCATCAATCATAAATATAGAGGTGGTTGTCGATTATTCATGGTAATGTATTTGATCATCTAGATCTATAATACTTTGATATTTCCATACTGTGCACTAAATTTGTGTATTAATTTTTACCCTATTTTCATGGATTTCATATAAAATTCATTTCTATTATGTTTTTTCTTGAGTTATAGGCTGATATCATAAGATAGAGATCCTATTTGTATGAAACATATGGTTCCTAGCATTCTATGTGTTTTTAGGTGTTTCTTGCGTGTGATCTATAAATTTCTATGAGGGTTGTCCAAAAGAGAACCCATTTAAATGTTGTCTCTATATAGGATAATTAAATGTTGTATAGTTATTCCATTTTGAATTACATAACCTTTATTATAATTCTATACTTGTTAAGATACTGTTTACCACTTAGGAAGGAAAGGGTTTTGTGCCATTTGAATTATTCATATATACTTCTTGTTTATGCAGGAATGTAATGGTATATACTAGAGTAGTGAGGTGATAATGATCACATATATTGAAGTTATTTATTTTATTATTTTGGAAATGACATGGGATACTCAAGGATCTGTTAGTCATCCATTTTAGTAACATTTTGTTGGATTGAGGTGAAAAAGTTATCAGGATGGGGGAATGATTCGGATGATTTGAGATGTTGTTGAACATCATGAATTTATAACATGGTCATAAAAAATTGACATGTTATAGGATGAATCTTAGTTTGTTCAGGTGATTCATGATCATGATTTGTTGGATAGAGCATCGATATAGTTTTGTTAAAATTGATAGGACATGTATCGAGGTGTTTTTGAACTCTCCATTTGGTGGAGGCCCATATAGTTTACAAAACATAAGTGATGGTGTAAACCATAAGATATGTTGGGGTTCTCACTATAGAATTAGACATGTATAGTCATAGAGCACTGGTTAAGGGTGATGAGACCCTCAAATCGGGTTAGTTTATTTCTAATATAATTGAGGTTGTCAGGCCTATATATAGGGAGGATAGACATCGTTTTTCCTCGTGATGATTGTATTTGAGACGACATTGATTTTTATTTCTGGATATAAATTACTAAACCTTGTGATGTATGCCTTCTAGATAATATGTAATTTTATGTAGGCCTCCAATGGACTAAGTACTAATTATTTGGGTGTGCAATTTTGATGTTAGGATTATCGATTGATGGAATGTTCATTTAGTGAAATATTTGAGAGGTGGAACCTAAGGGTTCTCCTGGATGGATTTTGTTTGTGTATTCAATTAGATTTATTAAATGGATACTTTATAATACTCTTATATATAGACAGACTCGTGTTTAATTCAATATATATAACTTCATGAACATGTTCAGACTTATCAGTGATGAATGAAGAAGGTGTAGTTATTCATTGTGGATACTTATTACAATGGATGAAAATTATTTAGTTGGTTTTCCTATATTTTTTTTATTTATATGGAGAATGAATCATTCTATATTTTCCATGTACTATTTTTGGACATTAAAATATTAATTGCAATAACATGCATTGAGACAGTTTGCAATTCTAAGGCCCAGTGTTCCTGGATAAAATATGTGAAAAAATTACTATTATGGTATAATACTTTCACAGTTTTCATAAAAAAATAACTTTTAAACAGGTTATAAAATAAAAAATATAATGACACTATTCAGCTCAGAATAGTGGATTTACCCTCAGAAAAACATAACTTCATACTTCATAGGTTGTTTTTCATTAGACGTAATGGGAATTAAGTATTTTAAAAAAAAATATTTTTGTTGATATAGTGTCTATCAATATTTAAAAAGCTTATTAGGTATAATTTCTTAGGTTATCTACATATACTTGGAATCCTTGGAGAAAAATTGGAGAGGGATTTTATAATTCTTTCTATGATGATGATGATGGATTGTGGATCGATTATTGATGCATAAAATTATCCAAGGACCTTTCCTAGGACAATGAGGCAGAGACCGTTCTTCATCAGCGGGCGATTGGAATTGAGGTTGGGCTTGTTATCTTGATTTTCATTCCCCATACATGAATTCCATGATTAATGTGGGCCAATCGAAGAACATGTTGATCTATGGTTCAGTTATTTTTTCATTATGGTTATCTTTGTGGGTTATCGGGATGTGTAAAATCAATTTTTATAACATCATATACCACATTATTGATCATTGTACAAGAATTATTGGAAAATTTGTTGAAACCTTTCATAATGTTAATTTATCCCCCACTTCCTCAAACTCTTCTCCATTAGAACCCCATGGTTCACAAATCGATGTTTCAGGGTAGTTCCAAAGACAATAGGACCACCATATTTGAATTGAATCGAAAACACAGGTAGAATTTGTGTAGAACATGATCCAAGGATCTTGGATCGATGACTATTTAGATTTTACAGCATTGGAGGAGGAGTGGTCATCCACAGATGAGACCACTGATGTGGATCCAGTAATTGGAAATGGATCTGCATGTTATGGGTATTGATAGATGTAGTTGTGGGATATGGTGGTGATGACATGCTCATGGGGGTAGCAGGCCATGGGAGGTGGACGTAAAGGAATCATTAGTGTTGGTGGAGGCAAAAAAAATGGTGAGCTGCATGGGACCCGTCTGTGATGGAACAAGTTGGGCTAGGTCGGACCAGTGGGTCAGCTTGGACCCATGAGTAGGGTTTGTCCGGTGGGTCAGGTCATACGATACAGACCGAGGTTTCACCGGAGTCAGATCTAGGGTGGCTGGGGAGGATACCAATTACAATCGACTGCTATGGTGGATCGTGGGGATATGTAAGCATGAGCTACCATGGGTACACTAACCATGATGATTGACCGTGGTGTTCAAAAAGGATGGTCAAACTTGGGTGCAGTGACCATGTGAACAAATGTGCAGTAAGTCAATCGACCTTGTTCTTTGTCACCTAACTATGGTGTTTCACTGCAATGGTAGTTTAGACCAATCACCACAGTATGTCTGTATGCCACGGTAGGCCAGCGGGCAGTTTCTCTCAAACATGCATATCTCCTTAAAAAATCATACTATCGATGAACTATCTACGAGGTCAAGTCCCTGTCATTGAGAATTCCAATTTGGGAAATGTTTTGAGTTTTTTTGTTTGGACCATTATAGGTTGATAAAATTCCATTGGTCCTTACCTTGATGGTTCAATATAGTAATACATCCACATCTCTAGATTATGATTCCATCTAGAGGTCATGTCTTGAATAGTGTTTTTTATCCCTCTACAAAACTATAATGTGATACTCTATCACCCCTAGTGGAGTTTGTGGAATCACATCACCTCTTTGAGAAGGGAAATAATCCTCTTTCTAGAGGACTACATCATTAAGGTCAATGGTATCCACCATTGTGTTTTGGTGTGATTTCCTACATTGCACATTGATCCCGATTTAGAATGTGGTATCCTCAAGTGAGTCTAGGTGCGATTCTTGGTGTGCACCAGTCAGTTTGGGGAATGACCCCACTCTATGTATCATAGTATTAATTGTGTAATAAATCCCCATTGGGTGTGTAACAAATGAGTTAGACCTATTTTTGAGTGTCTCTGATGATGTCATGGCATTTAGAGTGATTTCCACAGAACAATCGGGCATCATGTAGAATCATGTGGATGGCAGTTGGTTATACCCATGTGATGGTTTGGTGTCCCACTTGAGTGTATTTGGATATTATAATTATATGTGTCATAGATATATACATATGTAGATCTTAATATACTATAATTTTTGTCATTCCTTGTTTTATTTCATTGTGGTATTACTTGTTGGATTCAGGGTGTTCTACTGAGTATTATTATACTCTCCCATGCACGGGATTTTCCAACATGTTTCGTGTCTTGTGTAGATGATCAACCTTTTTATTGATGGCCTAATGAACTATGACCAAATAATTCTTAGGGATACTAGAATAAATGAGATGTGATCCTACGGCTTCCAAAGAGTAGTCCCATTACCTTTACCTTCATGTTGGTCTTCTGTTGTTGAATCTTGGTGCTGGGTTGTTTTTGGACCAATTTACTTTCCATTTCATTGCTATCATACATTGTTGTGAGATCATGGTTCTATTCATCCATTCTTTACAAAGTGGTTTTTATATTTCAGTATTTTGTGGGCTTGGAGATGTGTGTGTATATATAGGTACATAAAAATGCCTCCCATGTGAGTGATATTTATACTTCATTCTAGTCACCATACCCTGGCCTATTGGAGGTGGGGTTGGGGTGTCACGTCATGAGCCCCACGGGGAAAGCTCATAATAGATTGGTATCAATGGTGGTTGGATATACTTTGGGATCGTGCATCTATGAGGAATGTTTGGGAAAATAGTTTAATGTGTTATGGATTCATTTTTCAGGACATGGATCCCCAGTGATGATGTGGTGGCCGACGTATCCACAAAAGGGGACTCAGATTAACTTCTTTTCGACTCAGTTTTAGAAAAAACTAGTTATAGTGAAAACAATGGTACATGCATCATATAGGAATGGTTGTGTTTTTCATTTCATTATTGAATATTTATTTCAGACAAACTATTTTGAAATTGGTATATCTTTTTTTATTTTAGGATGCCTCCTTGTATATAGACAATCTAGATTCCAATTTGTGGTCATGAGGATGATCCACCTAGTGACATCGTATCGATATAAGGGAATGTACTGTATATAGAACCTACAGGTGGTTTACTAGTTATACCACCACCCATCATGAAACAACTACAACTAGCACACCCTACATAGGATGCACGAAGGATGAGTGTGTTACCTGAGTTTCAGAGGCAGTAACCTCCTAGGTATTTGTGTCATCCAGAAACCATGTTATTCAACCATTATCTAGAGGCACTCACCCGTTTTTTCTACCATTTGAGGAAGTCTACTTACTAGATATAAATCATCATTTTGAGTCCTATTCAGGGATCTGTGGGGAAATGGTGGAGCTTGAAGACTCAGTCACATGATTAGAAAAATTTGACTTCTAAAGACATTGACTGTCTTTTCAAAGAGGAGTTCTAGATATCCATGTTTTGATCAGTACACATACAATAGCTTATGTTTCTGTAGATAGGAAGCATGATAGTGGTACATTATTCATTGATGTTTAGAGATCATCCACACAACTCCATGGACATGGTATGATATCATTTATTCAGATAAAATCCCTTCACGTGGGGCCTATGTCTATAAATTAGGGAATCATTGGTATCTCTAATAATTTCTATCGATACTGGGGTACATGAGCGAGACCTACTAATTGACAATTTTCTAGTGGAGAAGATACCAGTAGTGGGATCTAGTAGGAGGAACTAGGTAGCTATAACCTCAACAGCAGATAGCTAACAACATTCATAAGTATATAAGGAGTTCAGGTGATTTAGGGATCCATCTTTGGACTTAGGTTTTTAGGTAAAAGTCTCCCTATGTTTCTCGATTAAGCCAATGTAAATGCGGTGTTACTCAAGTAACAGTTAGGGACATTTGGAGAGAGATTTTTATGCATGACTATCGTAGGACGTGGAAAAATAAATTTAATTTTCCAAGTGCAGCATAGAAGCTGACCAGGGTCGTATCACTTGAGGAACATTCTCAATTGTTTACTTACTTAATCTAATTTAACTAAACTACTTATTTTAGGTGTTTTTATATTATATAGTAATTCAATACAATTAAATTAAAATAAAAGACAAAACTAACAAGCAACGACAAAAGGATATTAATTAAGAAAGAACTTGGCCTTTATGGGTTGGTTTGTGGGTTCCATCATTCTCCTTGTTGGTATTTCAATTAAGTTTGATAATTCAAATATGAGATCTCATTCGTGAATTACTATTCTTTTATTTATTTGTGTAAAATATTGAATGCATTTTTCAACCATAACTTCACCTCCTCCTATAATCAAGGTTGATGGCACTAATCGATCGAGAGTGTTTCATCTTCCAAGACCTGGCTCCATTGTATGCCATTTCAACCACTAAATGACTCAACTACATCGTATGAGTAGCTTGAATCCGGTAGAAGGGAGGGAAAATATTTAATAGAAGAATAAAAATGAGTTTGAGATCAGTGTCGTGGTGGATGATCGCCACACCTGTGCACATCACTCTTTCTCATCACAAACTTAATAAAAATCAGAATTTAAGCAGAGAATAAATGAAATTTTCACATACCTCCCCCAGGTCAAGTCTCAGGTTATCCCCTCATATTTGAGGGTAAGAGGTCATGGTAGATAACATGAGAAGAAAAAAGGAATAAAAGAAGGAGAAAATAAGAAGAAGAAAATAGGGTGGATGAGTGGACACAAAAATAATGAATGAATTTTATTAGAAATCTAAATTAAAACTGAAAACTAAAACAAAAATAAAGAAAAGAAATTAAATGGGGAATATTTGTGTCCAGCCTCCCTCGGTGGAGATCTCCTCCATGGTGCCTTGAAAAAATGGATGGAGAAAGGGATGCATTGGGAAGGAGGTGAGGGCCTCCTTTTATAGGCATAATTCGACCCCTAAAAGATTGTGCGTTGTAGACCCCATAAATGACCTCTTCACGTGTTCCACCCTTAAATAATGTTTTTCATAAATCTCTTGTCAGTTTCTCCACAAAATTTTATCATATTTGGAAATTGGATGGAGGAGTTATGAATTTTTCATTCTAGGTTTCTGTTTCTGGATGAAGCTTCCAGGAAAGATCCTCCAAATGTATGTCATTCAATGGCCTCCTTAATGACCTCCAACATCCCCCAAATTTATTTTAGAGCCGTCCCTATATGTCATAGTGTTATAAAAGGTGGAAAAAACATCATTTGGATTTGTGTAGGCCGTGTTTGGGGTCCGTTATATCGGTGGTGTCCTCGCTGACCGCCCGGAAAAAATGTCCAACTTCAATGAATTTTATACCCGCTAGACGGACGAATAACCTCCTAGTCCAGAAGAAAAAAATGAAGGAAACAAAATAAGGAATCTAAAAAAATGTAATCATAAAATTTTCAATTATAGTTTCCATTAAATGACCAAAATACCCTTGACGTAAAAATATGTCATAAATCCAAAATTAGTCATTTTTCACATTTAGCCTTAAAATAACACTAAAACCTAAAAACATGACAATTACACATTCAATAAAAATATGGTGGGATTATAAACAATTATTTACAGTATAAAATATATGAAAATGCGAGCTTCATCACTCCCCCAAACATAAACATTGCACTCCTTGGCAATCATCATACTTCCAAATCAAAATCCACACAACAATCAAAAATGAGAAAATATCAATGCTCTTATCCAAAATAGAATTCCATCATGTCTCCTATATGAATAATAATTCTCAATAATTTTCATTTCAATCATTATAATTTGTTCAACCTCATAAATCTATCCATGTGCTAATAACAACCTACCTCACGATGAATTTTATGTCACTCTTCACTCAAGAGAAATTGATTCTAGTGTTATTCTCATACTTGGAAATCGCATGTATAACCCTAGGTTTGTGAAAATTATCATTTCTCCACAGCGTGAAACATGAAATTGAAATCAAACATGAGGAATTTAATTAAAAGTCCAAATGATTCTATGGATTAGGGCTGGTGGGAAAATTATTGAAAACAAAGTTCCAGGGTAGAAAGAGGAGGTTGGACTTTTAAGTACAATGCATGATTAAATCAAGTAAAAAAACAGGAAATTCCTCAGTCAATCCAACTTGAAAATGTGATACACAAAACCAAAACCTTTTAATGATATGGTAAATTATCCAAGAAGTTATTATAATGAATGATATCATATATGTTCTCCTTATTTTTTTCAAAGCTCCAGAAAGGCGCAACTTTATTTTCATTATTTTCTTTTTTTTATGGAGGATGAGCTCAAAATTGAATACAATGAATTAATGAAAAGTCATTCCCATGAATTTTATTTTGGAGGGACATGAGTCATAAAAGAATTTACTATGAGTAATTCAAGCTCATCTCCATTTTTTTTCTTTTTTTTTGGAGAAATGAACGAAACAAATAAAGCACAATGAAATGAGGACACATGCCCAATTCTCTTGTTATCCACTACCCAAAGTATTGGCACACACCATGCACCATCCCTAAATGAAACACATCCCAATGAACGCACGTGAAAGGCCCTTCCCCGACACTCAAACTTGAAATATCCATGTAAAAATACTAAAAGTGCTGGTAGTTAAGGAAAAAGTGTCTTGTAATGTGGCTTAAACCTATAAGGAAATTCATGGCATCTAAGGGCTTACGAAGGATAAATGTAAATGGGGGGTCTCAAGATAAATTGTGTATAGCCAAAGAGATGCCTTAATCATTTCAAATACATTTCATGAAATCCATAGCTTCGAAAGAGAATATTCACAAATTCTGATGTTCAAAAAAAATTCAAGTTTCCCTCAAGAAAGTGAGGGTATTAGGAAGAATATGAATAGTTGGTTTAGAATACCTCACAGGATTAGAAAAAACTTTTGAGTCATTGTTTCATGGGCATGGATTTCAAAAATTAGTGAAACTCATTAAAATGCTTGAAAATCCATTTCAAGAGAAAATAATTCATATCAACAATCACTTAAAATCCATTATTTCAAAAATCATTTCAACTCTTTCAAAATCAATTGATGTGTGAAAAGTGATAGAAATATTAATTAAAGCTCAAAATATGTTTTGGACAAAAAAATTGAAAGGATATTAAATGATAATCATAAAAAGTTAACTCCCTTTTGAAATAATGATTCTGTCCCCTTCTTATAATTCTTGGGTCTTCCTTCTGGCTTCATGATCCTACAAAAGAAAAATAACTCAATTAATCACAAGGATCATTTCATTTAAGCTCGAAATGAAAAGTGGGAGGGGGTCACATGCTAGAATAATTCATAATACTGAATTTTAAATTTAAATTTCTATAAATCATGTAATGATAAATCTTTGTATGATTCCCCAAGTGGGACCTGGAATCTTTTACTGCCTCAAGAGGGAAATGCCAGCTTTTATCCATAATTTGTTGGTGGATGAAGCTTCGTTGATTTAAACCACCACATGTGGCTCTTCCCATCTTGATGTTCCTTATTCATGTTGAGGAGGACTCCATAGATAGAGTAAATGAGATCCACCCCCTTCGCAATATGGTACATATTGCATGGTAGGGTAGGATAAAGTGAGGAACCTCCTCATCATATATTGATACTTGTGAAACCATCTTGTCTTCCAATGCTAGCTTCATGGGTGCTTTAACCTCCTGTATTATTTCCTCAGCCTCAGCAACTTGGATCTCTTTATGATTGGGCTCCTCCAGTAGATATTCCATGACTTCCAGGAGCTCCAGGTGTTCCTCAACAGGTGCATATTCTTTTGTCTCTTCATCCTCCAGGGAATAATAGGAGTCATCATATTCTGAAAAGTCAAAACAATTGGGAGTTATACTCATATTAGTTTTAACAAAATTAAACAAATTTGAGTTCAAGAATGTATCATCTCCCTGAGTAGGTTCAGCATGAATCTCTTCTTGATTTGAAAGTACCACATGGACTTGATTATCGCTGGATGGAGAAATGTAGTCATGCTCCTCCACCTCAAGTTTGGATTCAACTTCATGGATCTCTTTAGTGAAATTAGAGAAGACCTGTGGAAATTTCTTCTTAACATTGAATCTTTTAATGTCACTTTTGAGTTCATCAGCCATGGATATCAAATCGTCATGTGAGATCCATGTTTCATGTCCTCTTTCCTTCTGATTGAACATTATCATTAGAGCATCGACCCTTTGTTGGAGGGCCTCCTCAGTGTAGTCATTTTCTTCCTCCTTTACCTATGAGTAATTATTCCATGCATTATAATTGTAATTTGAAATCATCAAGGAAAAATAAATTTTTTGTTTTTTTTAAAAAAATCAATGACAACAATCTGAAATTTGAAAATAGAAAAAGTAAAGTAAACAACTGAGTAGCTCACCGGCAACGATGCCAGTTTTTACGCACGCATGTCGTAGGGCGTGGCTATTTCCGATGCTTTCGTCGGGGCGCACGCGCATCCGTCTGTGGAGGACGTGCTGCCCATTGCCCCGCATTCCCGCTTTCCAAAGGTGGGCGGCATTCGTTCCTTGTTCAGGTACATCAGCTCCTTGATCGAAACGGGATGATGGGATGTCAGTTCTTCCTTCAGTGGATTCCTCCTTAGAACTCATCATCTAGTCCGGTTCTCCCTCATAGATTTAATACGTTGTTCGTGAATCTCATTCCCGGTTCCATATCATCATGGATGCCGGTTAATTACACTACATCCGCCAGGACATTCCATGGGGTCTTGACATTGTAGCGACCTTCGGTCGGAGTAGACGGCAACATCAGGCATGTTAGGGCATCTCTCGGTGCATGGACATCGGGGAACCTGTATTATTCCTCATGAGAGGGCATCTCAAGGGTGTATAACCCGAGGCATCCCATGTTGAATGCCTGGAATCATATGCCATAGGCATGTACCTGAGGTTTTCCTCAGCTTCCCATGTTTAACACAGGTTATGCAGCATGTTTAATGTCTTGCGAATACGGTTACGCCAAAGACGTGTCATCCGAGGTTTTCCTTAGGAATCTCATGTTTATCACGAGGTAGGCCGTGAGTTTAACGTCTTACGGAGAAGAAATAAGGGTGATCAGAACGTCCTATAGAGACGGATCGATGGTAGTGTGTCCCGTAAAGGGGAGATGTCACACCGTAATGGATGATCTGAACACCACTGAGGGCAGATCAGAGGAAGTGCACCCCAGGATGGGGTACATTACCATTGGTTGGGATAGAACCTCTTGGAGGTTTCCTACGTACCCTGTGTAGAGGAAAGGGATCAAAACCCACGTAGTTCGAAGGGGTGATGAATCGGGTTGTACATAGGGGACAAAAACCCGGAGATATGATGGGGCTTACACGTGGAAAGTGGCCCATGCGCCGCTAGGAGCAGCGAGGAGGTGGATGGCATGATCCCACTGGGATGTGGCGGCCCGGGTGAGAATCAGGATGGTTGATGGATGGATGAATGAAGTGGAGGGGGAGTGAAATGGGACCATCGCAGGGGTGATGGTGAAGTTGGCCTTGAGCCTTGAAGATGCTTCCTACGTATCCCCGTGGCAGGGAATCAAAGTCCGTGTAGTTCGGGATGGCGTCGGTGAACTGACGTGAAGGAGGACCTTGGTCCGATGCGCATCTTCAGCGAACCGACATGAAGGTGGACCTTGGTCCGGTGGGCATCATCAGCGTACCGACGTGAAGGTGGACCTTGGTCCGATGGATGGTGGGCTTGAACCTATGGAAGGCTTCCTACGTACCATGCCATGACATGGATCAAAGACCTCATAGTTCAAAGGGTTTCATCAGTGAACTGATGTGAAAGTAGACTCATGGGTCCACTAGTGGTGGGCTTGAACCTTGGGAAGGTTTCCTACATACCATGCCTTGACATGGATCAAAGTCCTCGTAGTTCAAAGGGTTTCATCGGTGAACCGATGTGAAAGTAGAAACGTGGGTCCACTAGTGGTGGGCTTGAACCTTGGGAAGGTTTCCTACGTACCATGCCTTGACATGGATCAAAGTCCTCGTAGTTCAAAGGATTGATGGGATACAGTTTAACGTCATGCGGGACGATAGTAAACCCTGACGTGAATGAACGACGGGCGGTGGGTGTCGGCGAACCGACGTGAATGAGGGACCTTGGTCCGACGGGAGATGGGCTTGAACCTTTGAGAGGGTTCCTACGTACCATGCCTTGACATGGATCAAAGTCCTTGTAGTTTAGATTGAAAATGTGGACTTGGCACACCGACAAGGAGACAGTCTGGGCCAATGATTGTTTGGATTGAACCTCAGGGAGGCTTCTTACGTACCATGCCTTGACACGGATCAAAGTCCTCGTAGTTCGTATTGGAGAATACAGTTTAACGTCATGCGGGACGGGGGTGAACCGATGTGAATAAGGTCAGAACGACCAGATAGTGGGTGTGAACCTCGTAGAGGCTTCCTACATACCATGCCTTGACATGGATCAAAGACCTCGTAGTTCATATGGGGGCTTTGTCGGCGAACCAACGTAAAGGTGGACCTTGGTCCTATGAGTGGTGGGCTTGAACCTTTGGAAGGATTCCTACGTACCATGCCTTGACATGGATCAATGTCCTCGTAGTTCGAATTGGATGAGTCAAAATGGCTTGCCGTCGGACAGGAATGCAGTTTAATGTCATGTTGGACGAAGGTGGGACCCAACGTGAAGAAATGACGGGTAGGCTTGAACCTCAGGGAGGCTTCCTACGTACCATGCCTTGACATGGATCAAATAACTCATAGTTCAAATGGGTGTGCAGTTTAATATCATACAGGACAAGGGGGGGCACATAGTTTAACGTCATGATGGACGACGGCGAAACTCGACGTGAATGAACGATCGAGTAATGTGGCTTGAACCTCATAGAGGATTCCTACGTACCATGCCTTGACATGGATCAAAGTCCTCATAGTTCGCTAGGATGGGTCGCAACGGCTTACCACTGGAACAGAATCCAGTTTAACGTCGTTCTGGATGGGAATGGGACAGACGTGAATAGATGATGGGTGGGATTGAACCTCAGGGAGGCTTCCTACGTACCATGCTTTGGCATGGATCAAAGTCCTCGTAGTTCACTAGGATGGGTTGCAACGACTTACCGCTAGACCAGAATGCAGTTTAACGTCGTGCTGGACGGGAATGGGACCCGACGTGAATAGATGACGGGTGGGCTTGAACCTCGTGGAGGCATCCTACGTACCACGCCTTGTCATGGACCAAAGCCCTCGTAGTTTGTGATGGGGGTCAGGGTCGGTGCTCACTCTAAGCCCATGTGAGTCATGCTCGGTGTGAGAAACAAGAGGTTGCAAGGACCTGACGATCACGTCGCGAAGGATGCGTCCGTGAGAAGCGAAGATGGTCTTATGCGTTAGGCGGCCCATGGTGTTGGGACTTACTTCAGAATGGAGGCCCAGAGAAAATAATAATGTTGATTTCGGGCTTGAGCCTTGAAGAGGCTTCCTACGTACCATGCCTTAACATGGATCAAAGTCCTCGTAGTTCTTCTGATGACGGCTTACCGCCGATTGGGGGTTTCAAAAGCTTACCGCTGGATTGGGTGTGAACGGCTTACCGCTGGATAATGATGTGAACGGCTTACCGCTAAATGGGGTCACAACGGCTTACCACTAGTTTGGGTCACAACGTCTTACCGCTGGAAAAGGATGTCAACGGCTTACCGCTGCATAGGATCACAACAGCTTACCGCTGATTGGGATCACAACAGTGGATGTGGCATTCGCGAGGAAACGGCCTGGGTGTCGCTAAGGAGCGGCAATGGTGAATGGGGCTTATGCAGGGGAGCTACCCGGATGCCGTTATGGAGCGGCAATGGTGAATGGGGCTTACCCAAGGATGCTGCCCGGGTGCCGCTAAGGAGCGGCACTGGTGAATGGGGCTTATGCAAGAAGCTGCCCATAATGTATTCCTCATGTCAGGCCATGAGGGAATCCCAACTCACTGGTGGGTTGGGGCCTTCACCTATGCGCTAGTGCACAAGCGGGGTAGCGCCAAGGGGCGTTGGAATCATGCCACTATAGTCATGGTGTTAGGCGTCTTATGCTTGGAGCATAAGGAATCTATTGTTTAATGGAAGAGGCATCCTATGTTTGGATCATTGGGATTACTACGGTTTAAAGTCATGTAGATAGGACTGTTAGCATCTCATGCTTGGAGCACAAGGCATCCTATCATTTGTTAGACAGGGGGAACTACAGTTTAGAGTCATGTAGATAGGACTGTTGGCATCTAATGCTTGGAGCATAAGGAATCTCTCGTATAGGGAAAGAGGCATCCTATGTGTGGATCATAGGGAGAATACTACAGTTTAGTGTCATGTAGGTAGGACTGTTGGCATCTCATGCTTGGAACGTGAGTCATCTCTTATTTGGAGAAAGAGGCATCCTATGTTTGGAGCACAGGGTTTACTACAGTTTATAGTCATGTAGAAAGGAATGTTAGCATCTCATGCTTGGAGCATAAGGCATCTATTGTATGGGGAAGAGGCATCCTATCATTTGTTAGATAGGGAGTACTAGAGTTTAGAGTATTGTAAGTAGGACTATTGGGAAGAAGGTTCCTAGAAGTGGTTGGTGTTGGGACTTACGCAAGGGCGGCCCTTTCTGGTTCAACCTGGCGTAGGAGCCATGTGATTGGGTTTGGAGGAGTTACCTTAGGAATGGTTCGGCTCAAGGTACACGGGGAATTGATGATGAGAATCGCAACTCACGACAAGGAATTAAACCAAGAGGATATGTCAACTCAAGGTGTTTCATGGTGTGTGGAGGAGTATCTCAAATCATGGTGTTCCATAGGTGGAAGGTGGGAGCGCATAAGGGCGCAAAGGAAAATCCCAGCATCCCGGCCCGAAAAGTTCGCGGTGCGACTCTCCATTTTTCATGCGGGACTGTGACAGTAGCGAAGGGACCGGCCCGGAGGGCAGGGACCGCAACCCAGCAGTGACCCCGAATGGGGGTGCGGGGGCTACGCCCCCGCGGTATGGACTATTGGGTGCGAAGGTGGGATCCTCGCGAAGGATAGGTCTTCGTAGAGCATGGCCTCACGGAGCAATAGTCTCTCGCGGAGCAATAGTCTCTCGCGGAGCAAAGGGGTCTCGCGGATCTTGGTCTCGCGAAGCAGCTTCGCGGAGCATGGACTCGCGGTGTATGGCCTCGCAGAGCCTTGGATCATGGAGCAAGGACTCGCGGATCCTCCGCTCGCGGAGCAGCAACGCGAAGGAAGCTTCTCGCGGAGCATGGCCTCTCGGAGCCGCAATGCGGAGCTCCGCTCGGCCGCCCAAGGGACGAAGTGGCTGTGGCTGTCCTCTCTGGAGAAGGGGGGTGAGTTGGGTATTTATAGGTAAGGGGCGCCGCGAAGCAGAACTCCCGCGCCGCCTCAGGAGCTTCGTGGCGCACTCGCGAACGTCAAATTCGTTCGCGGAGAGGTACCGCCTCTGGAGCTTCGCGGCGGGCTCGCGAACATCAAATTCGTTTGCGGAGAGTTACTGCCTCCAGAGCTTCACGGGACCGCGCTGCTCGGGTGCTTCGCATCGGTTCTTCGCATCAGTGCTTCGCGATGGGTCTTCGCGGCACATCGCGAATGCCAGACGATTTCGCGGAGCCTCTCGCCTTATTACTTCGCAGCGGCGCTCCGTGATCATGGAGGGGGGTTTGCGAATGGGCTCCACAAACCAGATTTCCAGCCCAACTTCAAATGTCCATAAATCCTATTCCGTATCTCCGTTCGGGCCCTACGACCAACCAAATCGAAGCACGAAAAATGGACTACGATCTTGGATCATGTATGGAGGCATTTTGAAAATTTTGGGGACGCGTTTTCTGGGGTCTACAAAAGCCACCCCTAAGAACGGGGTCTCACGAGGATGAGAAGGGTGAGGCAGACCACGTTCTTAGGAAACGACTAAGGAAAACATGTGCATTTGGGTCCATTGTACCTCGATCGCATTGAGGATAAAATCAACTAAATCTCTAAGCCTATGTGAGCTATGTTTAGTGCATGAAACAAGAGATAATAGGAGCTCATGTACGAGAGTGTAAAACAACGGAAGGTGCGAGCGGGATCGACACGGGACATCAATCACCATTAAGGGAATCCTAAAAGAGAGAGGGGTCACGGCCGGAGAGCATGGCTCTCTGAACAACCGACCTGCTTTTCCCACCCTGCTCTGGTGCATGAGCGGGGTAATGCCAGGGGAGTTACCATCAATCCAAACAGAGGGAAGTGGGAGGTGTGAATAACGATACCCAAAATCCGAAACACTATGGAGACAGCGTGACAATAAAGGATAACCATTAATTGTGGTAAAGAAATGGTATCCTTACTGCGTTAGACTGAAATGGGGACAACAAATGAGGGTCGACCGCTGACCATGTTCGAAACACGGGACCATGTCACAAATGTTGTCGGTCAATCTTTCGGGACGTTGACCCAAGACAGTTGGCGGACCATAGGTCGAACATCCAAACTGTTAGGGGGTCCTTCCAAACATGACCAGTCTTCCGGAACGTTGGCCCAGGACGGTAGGTGAGCCGATGCAGCATGAGACCAGGCCCTTAGGGGTCCCTTCAGACATGAAAGGGGACGAGGGTCCGAATAAGGGGCACGCAAAGTGTGGAATATGGGGTGATGGTTTGTCTGAACAGAATCCAACACTCATGTAATGACACCACCATGGTGGGAGTATGCCATATGGGCGCATTGGTTTGATCATGGATCATTCCTTCTTTAGGACAGGGCCTCTCTGGCGAGGGGGTCTGTCGCTTCCCAATGGGATCTTGGGGCATCTTGAACTTGTTCAGGGTAAAATTGCAGCTACGTAGTTCCCCACGAGGGGTTAGGCCAGAGGGCTGGAAATGGGGAGGAACAGGATTTTGTGATTCCTAGGGCTGGACCCTAGGTGAAATGCCTGGGTGTCTCTATGTATCCCATGATGATGGGAATCAAGCCATACGTAGTTCTAGAAGCACAGTGCAGTCAAAGACCGACACTGGAAGAGGAAATCCTCTCTGGTAGAGGCTCTGGTGCATCCCATGATTAACATGGGGGATCTTGAACTTGTTCAGGTTAGAACTGCAGTTTAGTGTCGTGCGTTGAGGACATATGGACTCCTGTAGTTTAATGTCATACGATAGGACGTGGAATAAAAGAGAAGGTCCCAGGGAGAGTGTGGTGCGGTAGATATGAAACTGACGTGAATGAGGACTTGGGGTCCAAATAACACCACCTATCCCCGGAGGAAATTCTTCAGGTCGAGGGACCAAGAGTGAGGATTAGGTTGGGCCCGAAGCATAGTGGTCGGGCGTTCCTACGTACCCCATAAGGATGGGAATCATGCCATACGTAGTTCTGGAAGCGCAGTTTAACGTCATGCGGGATGATGAGAAGCTTGGATGTGTTGGTACACATCCTTCCATAACTACTAAGCCCACGTGAGTCATGGTCGGTGTGGGAAACTAGTAGTAGTGGTGGGAATTTCCCGACACAAAATGGGGCATGTTAGGGAAAAGGGATGCTCGGTGAATACCGGCCCAATAACACTAACACGATCATTTAGCGCACCTAGATGCGCTAAGAGAAAGAGCCGAATATGATGGAATTCCACTTGAACATGAGGAAGTGGAAATGTGTGAATCATGGCGCTCGAGATTCAGATCACGATGATGGCGGCGTGACGATGGAGGATATCTGCTGACCGTGTTCGCAACACAGTATCCGGTCGCGTTATCCTAGGTAGGGATAGACAAATGAGGGTTAACCATTGACCATGTTCAAAACACGGGACCATATCACAAATGTTGTCAAATATCCGTAGGGACGTTGGCTCGAAACGATTGGAGGGCCCTTAGGTCCAACATTCATGGAGAGCCCTTAAGCCTAGTATCCATGTCGTCTGAGGGTCCTTTTGGATGTGGAGGAGTATGAGGATCCAAATAGTGAGTTCACGAAGCATGGTCATGGGATGAGGGGGATGCCCCTATGAAAATCCCACACATCGGGCTCTTTGTCGAAACACATCTGAATACAACAACGAGACGTATTAGAGAGAGGGAGAAAATTCCTTTCCCATGGGGAGATCTTAGTTTAGGTTCGTAGAATTCAGACCATGGATGGGTAAGGGAAGCATGGGATACATGGCAAGGCGGTTACAAAACCCAGCGTGAATAAGGACCTAATCCTTACTTACCACGCATTCTCTGGGGAAATGCTCGAGTCGAGGGACCGAACACAAAGGTTAGGCTGGGCCCGTGGGGAAGTGTCGGGCGCTTCTACGTATCTCATCTCATAAGGATGAGAATCAAGCCATGCGTATTTCTAAAAGGTGGCATGGTAAGGTACCAGTACCAGGGGAAAAGGGGGAGTGCGGTCGTGGCCCTTGCACTAAAAGAAGCGAAATTTGATAAATCTTGTTTGTCCTTTAAGGTGAGTGGTTTTTTTTGTGAAGCGACAGGCCTAGAATAGTAGGTCGTGATGTCGCCACAAGGATCAAGCCGTGATGGGCGTTGACAAATGGCATGGCACGTGACCAATACCCAACGTGATGTCCTCTACAACGAGGTCACCATAATGCAGTGCCATTTTTCGTCATGCGGCCAGGACGATAATGTCACAGTTTAGGGTCATATGATAGGACCGAGCGTGCATTTTATCGTCATTCAGCGCAGATGTAGAAGAGGTGATGCTAAGCGGGGAATGTGTGCAGTTTCATGAGACACAATCGATGGAGACATGATCCCACATCACACTATGTGCCACTCCAAGAGGGAGACCTCAGGCCGAGGGGCCTATATAGAGGTAAGAGGTGAAAAATGGGGGGGGGGAAGACTAGCTCCACAAATGGGCTGGACCTGACAAGGCGTCTGTGAGGTCCTACATATCTCATTAGGATGGGAATAAAGCTGGACATAGTCCCGGATGGATCTTAGTTTATGGTCTTAGAGCTCGGACCTTGGGAGCCCCGAATAATGCCATATTGCAGCTTTGTCCCCCTGACATGCAAAGGTGCACTGAGGGATTGTAAAGACCCGTAAAATTCAATGAAATTTTTTTCTTAATTTTCTTTAGAATTTTACAAGAGCGCGGTTTCAGACGGCACCTGATTCCGAGGCCCGGAGTGCCCGGAATTAATTTCCGAAGTTTGGGCTCGGGTACGTTCAGTGAACGAACGAGCGGGAATTCCTAACTTTTGATCCGGTGCTCGGAATTGAAATCCGAGGGCACCGATGAACTCGCGGCGCCGATATTCGCTTAAAGAGACCCTTTCGGGAGTTGCGTTTGTTGCGGGACGAAAGTTAGTTTTTGGGAGAATTATAAAAAGTTGAATAAAAAAATGTGGATTCTTTTTATTTCACTTTTGTAGGTTAACTCCTCTCAAAAGGAGTTGGGGGTGGGACCCACACCCACTTAACCTACTTTGAGAGGATTAAGTGTGGTGGGACCCACACGAACCTAAACCTCTCAACTTCCCCCTTAAACTCCCCTCTCTCCCTCTTAATTCTTTGTAAACTTAACATCAAATTAATTACACATGACATGTTAATTAATTAAGTGTTATGTTTGAATTTTGAAGTTTTGAATTCCTAGGCTTGGTAAATAAAATAAGGAGAGACCTTATTTTATTTTGTTAGCCAACTTGTGTGGATTTCATTTGAGAGCTCCTCCTCCATCTTCTTCATCTTGACGAAGAACGTTCATCTTGACGAAGAACGCTCAAACTCCGACGAAGAACGACACCTCTCTTCTTCGTCCTCGGTGACAACAAGAGGGAACGCCGCATCCTCCTCGGGCCTTCTTCGTCGGCAAACGAAGATCCGCCAACAACGTGTCGCATCGGACGTAACTCTTCGTCAACGGATTTGACGAATGACGACCGCGACGCCCGACTTCCGCGACGCCGTCTTCCGCGGAACGTAGAAGATTCTTTGAATCTCAAACCCGAGGTAGGGGATGTTATTTATTGATTATTTTATTCCATTCTTGAATCGTGGATTTTAGCATGACTAAACGTGAGGCTATTGGATATTCTTAGTTATGTTATTATTTAACGTGAGGGGGGTCGGACCCCATGAACACGGCCGAACCCCCCCCCCCTCCTTAGTTCTCGTTTTATTCTTGCGGGTGGAAGCAAGTGGCGTGGTGCCGTCGCACCACGTGGATGAACATGCTTATTTCTTTCCGCAACGCCGTCGCGCTACGCCGAGGAGAGTCTTCAAGAACGCGACGCCGTCGCGCCGCGTTGGAAGGATTCATGGCACGGCGAAAGGGGCGCGGTGCCGTCGCACCGCGCCGGACGACGAACGCCGCGGCCGGTTCCGGGCCGCGGCGGGACGAGGAGACCGGCGGCCGGGCCGCCGGCGTCGGAAGTCGAGGGCGGGACCCGAAATTCCGGTCCCGTTGGTAAAAACCGGCCGGCCAGCTGGCCGGCCGGATACCATAAAAACCGGGGGAATAAAACCCCCGGCCGGTTCAATAAACCCCCCTCTTAATGAGGGGGGGCGGTTCAATTAAAGAGGGGGGGCAACAGCCCCCCGGTTTTATCAAGTCGGCCCCCATTTGCGGGGGCCGTTTTTTGGCAAAGGCACGGCTCAAGGCCGTGCCGCTTGAAGAAAAACGCGGGGCATAGCCCCGCGTGCCAATCACGTGCGGCGCCCAGCGCCGCCGCCGCGGCCCGCCGCCGCCGCCACGCGGCCCGCCGCCGCCGCCCCGCGGCACGCCTCCGCCGCCGCCACGCGGCTCGCCGCCGCCGCCGCGCCGCCCCCGGGGGGGGGGGGGGGGGGGGGGGGGGGGTCGGGCCGGGTCGGCCCGGACCCGGACCCCCCCGTTTCGAACCAGTTTTGGTTTTTGGCTCATAACTTGAGCCTCGGACCTCCGAATGACGAACCGTCTGCGGCAACGCGATCCTTGGATCGAGACGGTCGTTTCGGTATATCGCACTCAAGGTTTCGGTTAACTTTGAGTTCGGCCGGGTTGGTTCGTTCACGAAACCAACCGGGCCTTCGGAGCGGAAACGCTCATATCTTGAGCTACGGACGTCCGATTGACGCGCCGTCAGTCGCGTTGTGTTCCTCTTAGTGAGACGGATCTTTTGGCATACTCCGCCCGAGGTTTGGACGCAGGTGGAGTGCGTTCGGGTTGGTTTTGCCTTAAAAACCAACCGGGCCCCGGAGACGAAAATGCCAATAACTCTCAGACCGGGCGTCCGATCGACGCGCCGTCTGTTACGTTGAGTTCCTGTTGACGATACGGAACTTTTGGATACATCAACTTCGGTCTTCGTGACAGTTGATGTATCAGCCTCTCGGCTCGTGGAGCGGATCCTCCGTACGAGCTTGCTGTGTGCGGGAACCCTAGTGCTGGCTGCGACTGTTCTACTGCTACGACTGCTACTGTGTCTGCGACGACGACAGTACAGAGATCCTGTGTGGATTTGACGACGACAGTACAGAGATCCTGTGTGGATTTGACGACGACAGTACAGAGATCCTGTGTGGATTTGACGACGACAGTACAGAGATCCTGTGTGGATTTGACGACGACAGTACAGAGATCCTGTGTGGATTCGACGACGACGACTACAGCACTCAGCGATCCTACGTGGATCAGTGCTACAGGTTCTGTGTGAGCCCGATCCTGTGTGGGTCCTTGCGCTCAGCGTTTCTGTGTGAGCCAGCGCCTACAGGTTCTGTGTGAGCCCGATCCTGTGTGGGTCTTCTGCGGGGGTTAGTTACCTATCGATCCTTCGTGGGTCCGACGACTTAGATGGATCAGTGATCATCTTTATCGTCCTTGAAGAAGTATACCTGTGTGAGCTGAATCCTGTTGTTTTCCTGTGTGGATTGTGTTGTGCAATCCTGTGTGGATTTTATTTTGCTTTCCTATGTGGAATACGTATACTTTCCTGCGTGGACTGAGTTGTACTTGGGCTCGGAGGTTGGAGTGTATTTTAATTGATGACTTAGGTATATGTATGGGCATATACCTAAGCTGTGTCAGTTGTTACTTCGTGTTTGTACTTTTCTTTGTGGTTTATCCTTTGTGGATTTGAGAGACCTTCAGGGGTCTCGGGGTCCCTACTGAGTAGCTTATACTCACCCCTGCACGGGCTTCGCCCGCACTACGTTGTGTTGGTTGCAGACGACGGACAACGTTGACTTAGCTGAGGCTTGTAGAGCGGGACGGTACCCGGAGGTGGACCACTGGGCGGGACGTGCACGGAGCGGACGGCGGGACCCGTGGAGCAGAGGAGCTATCTGTACCCACCCTTCAGGTGGAACTTCCAGTGGACAGCTCGGAGTAGCGGCTTTACTTTTCAGTTGCTGTTTTTCCCTTTTCGAGTTGTACTTTACTTTCAGTTTGGGTTTGTATTCTGGCCCATTTACTTTTCCGCACTTTCAGTCGTACTCTGTTTGCTTAGTGTTTACTTTCCGCTTGTTTACTCTGTGGTGTGTGTTTACTTTTCAAAGGCAATGCCTTCCCTTTTTACCGGGATTTACGCCTTGGTGCTAGTCGCCAGCCCCTGGCCTATGGAAGGCGGGCTTGGGGTAGTCACGGCACGGACCCCGAGGGCGGGTCGTGACAAATTGGTATCAAAGGAGTTCGGTTCTACCGCGAACTCTGATCTTTTCTATGTGAAACAATAATGTTTAGCGTATTGAGTGTGGTTATCAGTCCAGGGAGTCCAGTGTTGGTGCGGCGGCCGACGTATCCGTAGACCAGGACCCTGACTTCTGATTTCCGACTTAATGCACGAAAACATTGATTGCGTGTGTGTTTCAAGTTTTCTTTGTGATTACTTGTGTCAGCTCACCGGGTATACTGATCTGCTTTATGAAAGTCTCAAGTTTTCCTTGTGATTACTTGTGCCAGCTCACCAGGTATACTGTTCTAACCGTGGCGCACCTGTTTCCTTTTCAGGATGGCCCCACGACGGCAGCCAGCTAGGGTTCCGAGAGTCGAGCGAGACGACAGCCCACCGAGCGACGAGGCCTCGGTACAGGGCCCTTTTTCAGTAGTGGCACCGGCGGTAGCTTTACCCGCCGAGCCCCCGATGCTTCCAGCAGCAGCCGCTGACGATGCACGTCGCCTCAGTGCACTGCATGAGTTTCAGCGCCAGCGACCACCCAGGTTTCGCGGGGAGACGGATCCCCAGGCAGCAGAGGACTGGCTGGAGGCAGTGGTTCGAGTGTTTAGGCTAGTGAGGACACCAGCAGACCTCATGGTGATCCTCGCTGCGAGCCTACTACTCGCAGCAGCAGGACGATGGTGGAGCTTGATGCTCCAGGTGCACGATGAGGCATCTCTTCTTTGGACGGACTTTGAGAGCATCTTCCGCTCGGAGTTCGTCCCAGCCACCCTTCGTGCGGTGCGTATCCAGGAGCTTCTACAGCTGCGGCAGGGCAGCATGACGGTCGCTCAGTACTCGGCGAGATTTACCGATCTCTCGCGCTACTCGACCGACATGGTACGGGACCCATTCTTCCGGGCCCGGACCTTCGAGCAGGGTTTGAGACACGAGATCAGGGCATCGCTGATCTCCCTCAGCATACCGACTCAGACAGGAGTACTGGAGCGGGCCCTTCTGATCGAGAGCTTCCTTGCTGAGTCTACACCAGCACAGAGACCCACCGCAGGACGGCACGTGGCAGAGTCATCTGCAGCTGGCAGTCAGCGAATGACTCAGGGGTCCAGACAGACCAGACCTCAGGGCACTGGCTCAGCAGTGCAGGGCACACAACGCGGATCCAGTCTTTCGAGTGGAAGACAGTGCTATGCATGCGGCGGGCGAGGCCACATGGCTCGTGACTGCCCGACCCGCCATGCGGAGGAGCAGCAGACGGTTGAGGAACCACCTAGGCAGAGGCAGAGGTTCGACCGTGGCGGTCCGCAGGGAGGAGGCGGACGAGGCAGAGGAGCTGGACGAGCAGCTGGTGGTGGCCGACGCTTTGAGGCTCTACCACCACCACCACCAGGAGGCCCACCCCGACCGCAGGGGAGAGCTCAGCTTCAGGCAGCCGAGGCCTTCGATCATGGAGCCCTGGGAGCCGATGGACAGGAGCAGAACTAGTGGATACATCCTTTGTACTTCTGGTTCCTTGTTGCTTTTGTGTAGCGTCTTGTATTACGAGCTACAATAATAAAAGACGCATACCTTGTGATGTTTTCGTTCCTGTCCTCTATCGTAATGTTACTAAGAGGTTCCAGTTTTGGCTGTTGACTTGACCCTCACTTGTGAGACATCTACTGGAGGAGACCCAGTTACCACACACTGATGCCGACAGTGTGACTCAACCCTTGGAGGCGAGAGTAACGGTTGAATCTCTTAGTAGTAGCGTCGAGGCCTTACGACGTCATCCTTAGTATGGATTAGTATCATCCATGTTAGGATTGACTGTTTTAGGCAAAGAATGTGGTTCATCCAGGGGATGAGACCAGATTTCTCTTTTCGGCAAAAGAGAAATCTTGCAGCTCTGGTGGGACCGGAGATGGTCCGGGCCACGTCAGAGGAGGTCCATGTCATCCAGGAGCGGGTCCTACATGGGTGATCGATTCCTCTTGTGCGCAACAGATGGCGGCACGGGAATCTCCAGGAGAGCACATGGGAGCGGGAGGCTCAGATGTGTGCTCAGTACTCTCTTTTGGTTTCCCTAGTTTTTGATGTAGCTTTACGGGGACGTAAAGCCCTGAGGTGGGAGTAATGTAAAGACCCGTAAAATTCAAGGAAAATTTTTTCTTAATTTTCTTTAGAATTTTACAAGAGCGCGGTTTCAGACGGCACCTGATTCCGAGGCCCGGAGTGCCCGGAATTAATTTCCGAAGTTTGGGCTCGGGTACGTTCAGTGAACGAACGAGCGGGAATTCCTAACTTTTGATCCGGTGCTCGGAATTGAAATCCGAGGGCACCGATGAACTCGCGGCGCCGATATTCGCTTAAAGAGACCCTTTCGGGAGTTGCGTTTGTTGCGGGACGAAAGTTAGTTTTTGGGAGAATTATAAAAAGTTGAATAAAAAAATGTGGATTCTTTTTTATTTCACTTTTGTAGGTTAACTCCTCTCAAAAGGAGTTGGGGGTGGGACCCACACCCACTTAACCTACTTTGAGAGGATTAAGTGTGGTGGGACCCACACGAACCTAAACCTCTCAACTTCCCCCTTAAACTCCCCTCTCTCCCTCTTAATTCTTTGTAAACTTAACATCAAATTAATTACACATGACATGTTAATTAATTAAGTGTTATGTTTGAATTTTGAAGTTTTGAATTCCTAGGCTTGGTAAATAAAATAAGGAGAGACCTTATTTTATTTTGTTAGCCAACTTGTGTGGATTTCATTTGAGAGCTCCTCCTCCATCTTCTTCATCTTGACGAAGAACGTTCATCTTGACGAAGAACGCTCAAACTCCGACGAAGAACGACGCCTCTCTTCTTCGTCCTCGGTGACAACAAGAGGGAACGCTGCATCCTCCTCGGGCCTTCTTCGTCGGCAAACGAAGATCCGCCAACAACGTGTCGCATCGGACGTAACTCTTCGTCAACGGATTTGACGAACGACGACCGCGACGCCCGACTTCCGCGACGCCGTCTTCCGCGGAACGTAGAAGATTCTTTGAATCTCAAACCCGAGGTAGGGGATGTTATTTATTGATTATTTTATTCCATTCTTGAATCGTGGATTTTAGCATGACTAAACGTGAGGCTATTGGATATTCTTAGTTATGTTATTATTTAACGTGAGGGGGGTCGGACCGCATGAACACGGCCGAACCCCCCCCCCTCCTTAGTTCTCGTTTTATTCTTGCGGGTGGAAGCAAGTGGCGTGGTGCCGTCGCACCACGCGGATGAACATGCTTATTTCTTTCCGCAACGCCGTCGCGCTACGCCGAGGAGAGTCTTCAAGAACGCGACGTCGTCGCGCCGCGTTGGAAGGATTCATGGCACGGCGAAAGGGGCGCGGTGCCGTCGCACCGCGCCGGACGACGAACGCCGCGGCCGGTTCCGGGCCGCGGCGGGACGAGGAGACCGGCGGCCGGGCCGCCGGCGTCGGAAGTCGAGGGCGGGACCGGAAATTCCGGTCCCGTTGGTAAAAACCGGCCGGCCAGCTGGCCGGCCGGATACCTTAAAAACCGGGGGAATAAAACCCCCGGCCGGTTCAATAAACCCCCCTCTTAATGAGGGGGGGAGGTTCAATTAAAGAGGGGGGGCAACAGCCCCCCGGTTTTATCAAGCCGGCCCCCATTTGCGGGGGCCGTTTTTTGGCAAAGGCACGGCTCAAGGCCGTGCCGCTTGAAGAAAAACGCGGGGCATAGCCCCGCGTGCCAATCACGTGCGGCGCCCAGCGCCGCCGCCGCGGCCCGCCGCCGCCGCCACGCGGCCCGCCACCGCCGCCCCGCGGCACGCCGCCGCCGCCGCCTCGCGGCTCGCCGCCGCCGCCGCCGCGCCGCCACCGCCGCGCCGCCCCCGGGGGGGGGGGGGGGGGGGGGGGTCGGGCCGGGTCGGCCCGGACCCGGACCCCCCCGTTTCGAACCAGTTTTGGTTTTTGGCTCATAACTTGAGCCTCGGACCTCCGAATGACGAACCGTCTGCGGCAACGCGATCCTTGGATCGAGACGGTCGTTTCGGTATATCGCACTCAAGGTTTCGGTTAACTTTTAGTTCGGCCGGGTTGGTTCGTTCACGAAACCAACCGGGCCTTCGGAGCGGAAACGCTCATATCTTGAGCTACGGACGTCCGATTGACGCGCCGTCAGTCGCGTTGTGTTCCTCTTAGTGAGGCGGATCTTTTGGCATACTCCGCCCGAGGTTTGGACGCAGGTGGAGTGCGGTCGGGTTGGTTTTGCCTTAAAAACCAACCGGGCCCCGGAGACGAAAATGCCAATAACTCTCAGACCGGGCGTCCGATCGACGCGCCGTCTGTTACGTTGAGTTCCTGTTGACGATACGGAACTTTTGGATACATCAACTTCGGTCTTCGTGACAGTTGATGTATCAGCCTCTCGGCTCGTGGAGCGGATCCTCCGTACGAGCTTGCTGTGTGCGGGAACCCTAGTGCTGGCTGCGACTGTTCTACTGCTACGACTGCTACTGTGTCTGCGACGACGACAGTACAGAGATCCTGTGTGGATTTGACGACGACAGTACAGAGATCCTGTGTGGATTTGACGACGACAGTACAGAGATCCTGTGTGGATTTGACGACGACAGTACAGAGATCCTGTGTGGATTCGACGACGACGACTACAGCACTCAGCGATCCTACGTGGATCAGTGCTACAGGTTCTGTGTGAGCCCGATCCTGTGTGGGTCCTTGCGCTCAGCGGTTCTGTGTGAGCCAGCGCCTACAGGTTCTGTGTGAGCCCGATCCTGTGTGGGTCTTCTGCGGGGGTTAGTTACCTATCGATCCTTCGTGGGTCCGACGACTTAGATGGATCAGTGATCATCTTTATCGTCCTTGAAGAAGTATACCTGTGTGAGCTGAATCCTGTTGTTTTCCTGTGTGGATTGTGTTGTGCAATCCTGTGTGGATTTTATTTTGCTTTCCTATGTGGAATACGTATACTTTCCTGCGTGGACTGAGTTGTACTTGGGCTCGGAGGTTGGAGTGTATTTTAATTGATGACTTAGGTATATGTATGGGCATATACCTAAGCTGTGTCAGTTGTTACTTCGTGTTTGTACTTTTCTTTGTGGTTTATCCTTTGTGGATTTGAGAGACCTTCAGGGGTCTCAGGGTCCCTACTGAGTAGCTTATACTCACCCCTGCACGGGCTTCGCCCGCACTACGTTGTGTTGGTTGCAGACGACGGACATCGTTGACTTAGCTGAGGCTTGTAGAGCGGGACGGTACCCGGAGGTGGACCACTGGGCGGGACGTGCACGGAGCGGACGGCGGGACCCGTGGAGCAGAGGAGCTATCTGTACCCACCCTTCAGGTGGAATTTCCAGTGGACAGCTCGGAGTAGCGGCTTTACTTTTCAGTTGCTGTTTTTCCCTTTTCGAGTTGTACTTTACTTTCAGTTTGGGTTTGTATTCTGGCCCATTTACTTTTCCGCACTTTCAGTCGTACTCTGTTTGCTTAGTGTTTACTTTCCGCTTGTTTACTCTGTGGTGTGTGTTTACTTTTCAAAGGCAATGCCTTCCCTTTTTACCGGGATTTACGCCTTGGTGCTAGTCGCCAGCCCCTGGCCTATGGAAGGCGGGCTTGGGGTAGTCACGGCACGGACCCCGAGGGCGGGTCGTGACAGGGATAGCGCCAGAAGTGTTGAGATTCTACCTAGACATGATAGGGTGGAAAATTATGTGAATCATGAAACCAACATTCGAGGACTGAAGGGGTTGGCGTGACGACAGAGGATTACTGCTGACCATGTTCGCAACACAACATCCTGTCGCGTTAGCCTGAAATGGGGGCAAACAAATGAGCATCGACCGCTGGCCGTATTCGCAACATGGGACATTATCGATTTTTTGTCCCAAACCCTCAGGGGCGTTGGCCCGTAATGGTAGGGGAGCCCTTGGGCGTAGTACCCAGGCCGTTATTGGGGGTCCCTCCAGGTGTGAAAGGTAATGGAAGCCCGAATGGAGGGGAACATGAAGCTTGACAAGTGGAAGGAACTTGATCAAGTTGAATCTGACAATCTTGGTCCTAGACCAGAGTACTCTTAACACATGGGTTGGTAGCTGCAAGGAGTCAAGGGACTCAACTTGAGGGTGATCGAGAGATGGCAGATTCCCGGGAGACGGGGGCATGGTGCCCAATACCCTGTATCATACCTACATATCCCCCTCCTGGAGAGGGATGGTCCAAGTGGCCTAGATGACCGGGAGATTAGGAGATCTCTAAGAGGTGGGGTTGGGCCCGAATTCTGGACATTCAGTTGGTCCTACGTATCCCATGAGGATGGGAATCAAGCCACAAGTAGTTCTGAAGGGTGACTTTTAATGTCATGATGGAAAAGGAATAAGAGGGCTAACTCTCAGAATGGGGGTGTGCGTGGTGTAGATATTGCAAACCCGGTGTGAATGAGGACATAATCTTGCACTACGCCACACAGTCCCTTATTCGGGGTCCTGAAGGCAGGACCAGAGAGGTGGATTAGCTGAACTCAAGATGGAGCCAAAGACCAGGGGTCTGGGCATTCCTACGTATCCTATCAAGATAGGAATAAAGCTGAACGTAGATCCAGATGGGAATCTTAGTTTATGGTCTTAGAGCTCGGACCATGGATGGTGACAACTTCCCGAGTAAGCACAGATGTCAACCCGATCCCTAAGCCCACGTGAGCTAAACTCGGTGTGGGAAACAAGGGGGGTATCCTCATCGCAATAATTGGGGTGAGTCAAATGGGAGTTGGTAGAGAGCCCCGAAGGACACCTTCGACAAGGCTTGTTTCCCCAACATGCAGACGTGCACGGAGGAAAAGTACCAAGAGTTTCAGAACTCTACTTGGACACGATGAAGTGATGAAGGGCGTGAATTGTGCACCCGACATTTTGGGCCTAATGGGTTCTCGTGGCGAGAGAGGAAAACTGTTAACCATGGTGGAAACATAGTGTCCATATCGCGTTAGCCTGAGGTGGGAACTGCAAACGAGCATCGACCGCTGACCATATTCGCAACGCGGGATTTTATCGATTTGATGTCCAAAACCCTCAGGGGTGTTGGCCCGTAACGGTAGGAGAGCCCTTGGGCGTAGTATCCAGGCCGTTCATGGGGGTCCCTCCGGGTGTGAAGGATGATGAAAGCCCTGATGCAGGGATACACAAAGCCTGGAAAGCGGGTGCGGATGTGTCCGAGTAAAGCATGGCATTCCGGGTAATGAACCAGAGTACTCCCTGGCACATCGGTGGACTGCCGAAAAAGGGATCGACGAAACAGCTCAGTAGGGAGAGGTACATAGAGGTCATTACAAGACCGACGCGACTGAGGACATAATCCCACACCACACCATATATTCCTCTCATGAAGGAAGGGTAGGCCAAGGGGCCAAGATGGGATGAAGATTACCAAGGGATGGGGCTGGACCTGAATCCTAGACATTAGGGCGGTCATACATATCCCATTAGGATGGGAATCAAGCCACACGTTGTTATCCAAATGTAGTTTAACGTCATACGGGATGAGGAGGTGAGTAATATACCCCTAAACAAGGGATGTGTACGGTATGGCGAAGAAGCCGTCGTGAATGAGGACATAGTCCCACACCACACTATACACTCCTATGATGAAGGACCTGGGCCGTGGCCTGGAGAGGCCAAGGGGCCTGATGGTCAGGCATTGGTCAGGAAGGCCTGACCTCCTTGTAGTTTAATGTCGTGCAATGAGGACAAGGGTCGGGGACACAAGAAGGCCAAGGGGCCTGAAGCTGGGCCTCGTAAAGGGAGGGCGTATGGCATGGTACATGATCCCGACATGAATGAGGACGTAGTCCTACATCACACCATACACCCTGGGTAAGAGGGGACCTGGGCCGTGGGGCCCGAGAAGGCATTGGGGCCTAAGGTCAGGCATCAGTCAGAAAGGCCTGACTGGTTTGCAGTTTAACGTCTTACATGAGGACTGGGGGCCAGGGGCCCAAAGAGGCCAAGGGGCCTGAGGCTGGGCCTCGGAAGGGAAGGTGTACGGCATGGTACATGATCCCGACGTGAATGAGGATGTAGTCCTACACCACACCGTACACCCCTATGGGGAATCGAGTCCATGGGCGCGATCGCTAGCACCACCCGGGGGGAAGTTTGTCACCTCGGGATGGGGTAGAATGAATCACTACACTCGATGTCTGGTACATCTCGGGGTGGACCCGAAGATCCAGGACACTGTTTACCATGTTTGAAACACAGCGTTCCTATGGTTACCCGATATGGGAGCAACAAATGAGCGTCGACCGCTGACCAAATTCGCAACGCAAGACTTGTATCGGCTTGTTGCTTGAAAACCCTCGGGGGCATTGGCCTGTATCGGTAGGAGTGCCCTTGGGCGTAGTATCCAGGCCGGTCTTGGGGATCCCTCTGGGTGTGCAAAATTGATGGAATCCCAATCAAAGAGTGGGTGAAGCAAAGCTGTATCCATCCATGAAATAGGCAAACATCTCCAGGGGGATGTACAGCCGGGTCGAGGCTTGCTCGATGTGAGTTGGGGTAAAAGTGTGCACCATGCCATGTCTTGACCCGAGAAGAAGATTTTGGCTTTTGGGCTAGGCCAACAGACAAAATGTCCGGGCGTTCCTACGTATCTCATGAGGATGAGAATCAAGACATACGTAGTTCTTGAAGCCCATACAGTTTAGCGTCGTGGAGTGAGGATGTGGGAGGATAGAAGAACGGGAGTGGCCACATGGTGTGACCCTTAAAATCCTTGTGCGAGCGGGGTTGTATGAGCGGGGCTAAGAAAGCCTACTCCCTGCTACACAAAGGTCCTCCAAGGAAACTACCCCCTGGGGGGATAGTGGAAGAGAAATGCTTGGGGCTGGGCTCAAGACGAGGCTTCCGAGCGTTCCTACGTATCCCATGAATATGGGAATCAAGCCACACGTAGTTCTTGACATGCAGTTTAACGTCATGCGGGATGAGAAGCATCTCATTTGGGGATATGTAAGGTACGAGAAGTAATCCGATGTGAATGAGGACGTAGTCCTACACTATACCATACAATCCCGCGAGAGGGCAAGTCGGGGAAAAACCAAGGGGCCTGGGGCCGGGCCGCGGTCAGGGAGACCTGACCAGCTTGCGGTTTAACATCTCACGGTGAAGATGGGGGCCAGGGGCCCAAGGAGGCCAACGGGCCTGAGGATGAGCCTTGGTCAGGAAGGCCTGACCGGCTTGTAGTTTAACGTCTTACAGTAAAGATGGGGGCCGGGGGCCCAAGGAGGCCGAGGGGCCTAAGGCTGAGCCTCGGTCAGGAAGGCCTGACTGGATTGCAGTTTAACGTCTTGTAGTAAGGATGGGGGCTGGGGGCCCGAGGAGGCCGAGGGGCCTGAGGCTGAGCCTCGGTCAGGAAGGCCTGACTGGCTTGCTGTTTAACGTCTTACGGTAAGGACGACGGCCGGGGGCCCGAGGAGGCCAAGGGGCCTGAGGCTGAGCCTTGGTCAGGAAGGCCTGACTGGCTTGAAGTTTAACGTCTTGCAGTAAAGACGGTGGCCGGGGGCCCGAGGAGGCCAAGGGGCCTGAGGCTGAGCCTTGGTCAGGAAGTCATGATTGGCTTGCAGTTTAATGTCTTGCAGTAAGGACGGGGGCCGGGGGCCCGAGGAGGCCAAGGGGCCTGAGGCTGAGCCTCGGTCAGGAAGGTCTGACTGGCTTGCAGTTTAACGTCTTGTAGTAAGGACGGGGGCCGGGGGCCTGAGGAGGCCAAGGGGCCTGAGGCTGAGCCTCGGTCAGGAAGGCCTGACTGGCTTGCAATTTTACGCCTTGCAGTAAGGATGGGGGCCGGGGGCCCGAGGAGGCCAAGGGGCCTGAGGCTGAGCCTTGGTCAGGAAGTCCTGACTGGCTTGCAGTTTAACGTCATGCAGTAAGGATGGGGGCCGGGGGCCTGAGGAGGCCAAGGAGCTGGAGGCTGAGCCTCGGTCAGGAAGGCCTGACTGGCTTGCAGTAAGGACGGGGGCCGAGGGCTTGAGGAGGCCAAGGGGCCTGAGGCTGAGCCTCGGTCAGGAAGTCCTGACTGGCTTGCAGTTTAACTTCATGCAGTAAGGACGGGGGCCAGGGGCCCGAGGACGCCAAGGGTCCTGAGGCTGAGCCTCGGTCAGGAAGGCCTGATTGGCTTGCAGTTTAACGTCTTGCAGTAAGGACGCGGGGGAGATCTTAATTTAAAGTCATAGAGCTCGGACTATTTTGCATTTTATCGTCTTGCATGACGAAGATGCATTTTAAGGTCGTGCAGGACCCTACAGTTTAAGGTCGTGTGGGACCATACAATTTAAGGTCATGTTGGACCAAGGTGCAGTTTAAAGTCTTGCTAAACGATAATGTGCAGTTGTACGTCATGACGGACGATGATGACCAGTTTAACATCATGCAGGATGATGATGCATTTTAATGTCATGCAGGACGATAATGATCATTTTAACGTCATGACGGACGAAGATGAACAGTTTAACGTCATGTAGGACAATGATGCAGTTTAATGTCGTGCAGGACGATAATGATCAGTTTAACATCATGACGGATGAAGATCAACAATTTAATGTCATGCAGGACGATGATGCAGTTTAATGTCATGGAGGACGATAATGATCAGTTTAGCGTCATGATGGACGAAGATGAATAGTTTTACGTCATGCAGGACGATGGTGTAGTTTAATGTCATGCAGGACAATAATGTGTAGATTTACGTCATGACGGACGAAGATGAATAGTTTTACGTCATGCAGGACGATGGTGCAGTTTAAAGTCTTGCTGGACAATAATGTGCAGTTTTACGTCATGAAGGACGAAGATGATCATTTTTACGTCATGTAGGACGATGGTGTAGTTTAATGTCATGCAGGACGATAAAGATCAGTTTAACGTCATGACGGAAGAAGATGAGAAGTTTTACGTCATGCAGGATGATGGTGTAGTTTAATGTCTTACTGGACGATAATGTGCAGTTTTACGTCATGACGGATGATAATGATCTGTTTTACGTCATGACGGACGAAGATGAGCAGTTTAACGTCATGCAGGACGATGATGCAGTTTAATGTCATGCAGGACGATAATGCACAGTTTTACGTCATGACGGACGAAGATGAGCAGTTTTACGTCATGCAGGACGATGGTGCAGTTTAAAGTCTTGCTGGACAATAATGTGCAGTTTTACGTCATGATGGACGAAGATGATCAGTTTTACGTCATACAGGACGATGGTGCAGTTTAAAGTCTTGCTGGACAATAATGTGCAGTTTTACGTCATGAAAGACGAAGATGAGCAGTTTTACGTCATGCAGGACAATGGTGCAGTTTAATATCCTGAAGAACGATAATGATCAGTTTAACGTCATGACGGATAAAGATGAGCAGTTTAACGTCATGCAGGACGATTGTGTAGTTTAATGTCATGCAAGACGATTGTGCAGTTTAATGTCATGCAGGACGATAATGATCAGTTTTACATCATGACAGACTAAGATGAGTAGTTTCACGTCATGCAGGACGATGATTGTTATGCAGTTTAATGTCGTGCAACTAGGACATGGTTGTTACATAGTTTAACGTCATGCAACTGGGACGGTAAACCACACGAATTGTGTAGGTAGAGGAATGCTCATCTCTACCCCATTTTTGTGTTTTGGGATGAGGGGGGATCTATATGATGGGAATTCCCTAAAATCCCCTGATCATGATGATCCTTCCATGAACTGGTTTCAAGGCCACTGGGAGGACAACTGTGGTTGATGACACAGAGTGTCTCAAGAGTAGCAGGGATGACTACATTACCTCGATCTAGAGGGGTGAAGAATCCAGGAACGTCCGTATGATGGGGCGATGGAGCCCGCAAGGCGTGGAATCCTAGACGTCGGTATGACGAGGCGAAGGATCCCAGAAGGCGTGGAAGCCAAGACGTCGGTACGACGGGGCGAAGGATCCCAGAAGGCATGGAAGCCTGGACGTTAGTACGACGGGGATAAGGATCCCAGAAGGCGTGGACGCCTGGACGTCGGTACGACGGGGCGAAGAAGCCTAGAAGGCGTGGAAGCCTTCGTGCCGAACGTTGGCGGTATGAGGAGCACCTCCGTAGTTTCTGTTGAAAATAGATCGGGGTCGACAAAGTGCCGATAAAGTTGGGGAAGGATTCCCACTGTGCAGCCTCATGTGCTGGCAGAGTCAGCGAGGAGCCGATGGAGACGGGTGGCGGAGCCTCCTGCGCGGCCTCTTGAGGCGGCGAAGTCGGCGAGGAGCCGATAGAGACGGGGGGCAGAGCCACCTGCGCGGCCTCTTGAGGCGGCGGAGTCGGCGAGGAGCCGATGGAGACGGGTGGCGGAGCCACCTGCGCGGCCTCTTGAGGCGGCGAAGTCGGCGAGGAGCAGATGGAGATGGGTGGAGGAGCCACCTGCGCGGCCTCTTGAGGCGGTGGAGTCGGCGAGGAGCCGATGGAGATGGGTGGCGCAGCCACCTGCGCCGCCTCTTGAGGTGGAGGACTCGGCGAGGAGCCGATGGAGACGGGTGGTGGAGCCACCTGCGCGGCCTCTTGAGGCGGCAGAGTCGGCGAAGAGCCAATGGAGACGGGCGGCGGAGCCACCTGCGCAGCCTCTTGAGGTGGCAGAGTCGGCGAGGAGCCGATGGAGACGGGTGGCGGAGCCACCTGCGCTGCCTCTTGAGGCGGCAGAGTCGGCGAGGAGGCGATGGAGACGAGTGGCGGAGCCACCTGCGCGGCCTCTTGAGGCGGCGGAGTCGGCGAGGAGCTGATGGAGAGGGGTGGCGGAGCCACCTGCGCGGCCTCTTGAGGCGGCGGAGTCCGCGAGGAGCCGATGGATACGGGTGGCGGAGCCACCTGTGCGGCCTCTTGAGGCGGCAGAGTCGGCGAGGAGCCGATGGAGACGGGTGGCGGGGCCACCTGTGCGGCCTCTTGAGGCGGCGGAGTCGGCGAGGAGCGGATAGAGATGGGTGGCGGAGCCACCTGCGCGGCATATTGAGGCGGCGGAGTCGGCGAGGAGCCGATGGAGATGGGTGGCGGAGCCACCTGCGCGGCCTCTTGAGGCGGCGGAGTCGGCAAAGAGCCGATGGAGACGGGTGGCGGAGCCACCTGCGCGGCCTCATGAGGCGGAGGAGTCGGCGAGGAGCCGATGGAGACGGGTGGCGGAGCCACATCCACGGCCTCTTGAGGCGGCGGAGTCGGCGAGGAGCCGATGGAGACGGGTGGAGGAGCCACCTTCATGGCCTCTTGAGGCGGCAGAGTCGGCGAGGAGCCGATAGAGACGGGTGGCGGAGCCACCTGCGCGGCCTCTTGAGGCGGCAGAGTCGGCGAGTAGCCGATGGAGACGGGTGGGGGAGCCACTTGCGCGGCCTCTTGAGGCGACGGAGTCGGCGAGGAGACGATGGAGACGGGTGGCAGAGCCACCTGCGCGGGGTCTTGAGGCGGCGGAGTCGGCGAGGAGCCGATGGAGACGGGTGGTGGAGCCACCTGCGCAGCCTCTTGAGGAGACGGAGTCAGTGAGGAGCCGATAGAGACTGGTGGCGGAGCCACCTGCGCGTCCTCTTGAGGCGGCGGAGTCGGCGAGGAGCCGATGGAGACGGCTGACGGAGCCACCTGCGCGGCCTCTTGAGGCGACGGAGTCAGCGAGGATCCGATGGAGACGGGTGGCGGAGCCACCTGTGCGGCCTCTTGAGGCGGCGGAGTCGGTGAGAATCCGATGTGAATGGGTGGCAGAGCCACCTGCGCGACATCTTGAGGCGGCGGAGTCAGCGAGGAGCCGATGGGGATGGGTGGCGGAGCCACCTGCGTGGCCTCTTGAGGCGGCGGAGTCGGCGAGGAGCCGATGGACCGTAGTCTTCAAATACCGAATGTTACTCATCCTCTCACTTATAAGGGAGAGGGAATTCACATGGATGATGCCTCGAGTTTCCCGACACATTTGGTCTACTCACTATTGAAGTAGAAGAGATTCACGTCGGGTTCACCATTTCTGTTTCTGACGCTTTCGCCGGGGCGCGCGCGCATCCGTCTGTCGAGGATGCACTGCCTGTTTCCCCACATTCCCGCTTTCCAAAGGCGGGCGGCATTCGTTCCTTGTTCAGGTACGTCTTCTCCTTGATCGAAACGGGATGATGGGATGTCGGTTCTTCCTTCCGTGGATTCCTCCTCAGAACTCATCACCTAGTCCGGGTCTCCCTCATAGATTTAGTACTTTGTTTGTGAATCTCATTCCAGGTGCCATATCATCAAGGACGCCGTTTAATTACACTACTTCCGTCAGGACATTCCATGGGTTCTTGACATGGTAGCGACCTTCGGTTGGAGTAGACGGCAACATCAGGCATGTCAAGGCATCTCTGGGTGCATGGACATTGGGGAACCTGTATTCTTCCTCATGAGAGGGCATCTGAAGGGTATATAACCCGAGGCATCCCACGTTGAATGCATGGAATCATATTCCATAGGCATGTACCTGAGGTTTTCCTCAGCTTCCCATGTTTAACACAGGGTATGCAGCATGTTTAACGTCTTGCAAAGACGGTTACACCAAAGGCGTGTCATCCGAGGTTTTCCTCAGGCATCTCATGTTTATCAGGAGGTAGGCCGTGAGTTTAATGTCTTACAGAGACGAAATAAGGGTGATCAGAACGTCCTATAGAGACATATCGATGGTGGTGTGTCCCGTAAAGGGGAGATGTCACACCGTAATGGCTGATCTGAACACCACTGAGGGCGGATCAGAGGAAGTGCACCCCAGGATGGGGTACATTACCATTGGTTGGGATTGAACCTCTTGGAGGTTTCCTACGTACCCTGTGTAGAGGAAAGGGATCAAAACCCACGTAGTTCGAAGGGGTGATGAATTGGGGTGTACACAAAGGACAACAACCCGGAGATATGATAGGGCTTACACATGGAAAGTGGCCCATGTGCCGCTAAGAGCAGTGAGGAGGTGGAGGGCATGATCCCACCGGGATGTGGCGGCCTGGGTGAGAATCAGGATGGTTGATGGATGGAAGAATGAAGTGGAGGGGGAGTAAAATGGGACCATCGCAGCGGTGACGGTGAAGTTGGTCTTGAGTCTTGAAGAGTCTTCCTACGTATCCCCATGGCGGGGAATCAAAGTCCGCGTAGTTCGGGATGGCGCCGGTGAACCGACGTGAAGGTGGACATTGGTCCGATGCGCATCGTCAGCGAACCGACATGAAGGTGGACCTTGGTCCGGTGGGCATCGTCAGCATACCGACGTGAAGGTGGACCTTGGTCCGATGGATGGTGGGTTTGAACCTATGGAAGGCTTCCTATGTACCATGCCTTGACATGGATCAATGACCTCGTAGTTCAAAGGGTTTCATCGGTGAACCGACATGAAAGTAGACGCGTGGGTCCACTAGTGGTGGGCTTGAAACTTGGGAAGGTTTCCTACGTACCATGCCTTGACATGGATCAAAGTCCTCGTAGTTCAAAGGGTTTCATCGGTGAACCAACGTGAAAGTAGACCCGTGGGTCCACTAGTGGTGGGATTGAACCTTGGGAATGTTTCTTATGTACCATGCCTTCACATGGATCAAAGTCCTCCAAGTTCAAAGGATTGATGGGATACTGTTTAACGTCATGCGGGGTGATAGTAAACCCTGTCGTGAATGAACGACGGGCGGTGGGTGTCAGAGAACCAACGTAAATGAGGGACCTTGGTCTGATGGGTGATGGGATTGAACCTCTGGGAGGGTTCCTACGTACCATGCCTTGACATGGATCAATGTCCTCATAGTTCAAATTGAAAATGGGGACTTGGCACACCGACAAGGAGACGGTCTGGGACAATGATTGTTGGGCTTGAACCTCAGGGAGGCTTCCTACGTACCATGCCTTGACACGGATCAAAGTCCTCGTAGTTCGGATTGGAGAATACAGTTTAACGTCATGCGAGACGGGGGTGAACTGATGTGAATAAGGTCAGAACGACCGGATGGTGGGTGTGAACCTCGTAGAGGCTTCCTACGTACCATGCCTTGACATGGATCAAAGACCTCGTAGTTCATATGGGGGCTTTGTCGGCGAACCGACGTAAAGGTGGACCTTGGTCCTATGAGTGGTGGGCTTGAACCTTTGGAAGGCTTCCTACGTACTATGCCTTGACATGGATCAAAGTCCTCGTAGTTCGGATTGGATGAGTCACAACGGCTTGCTGTCGGACCGGAATGCAGTTTAAAGTCATGCTGGACAAAAGTGGGACCCGACATGAAGAAATGACGGGTAGGCTTGAACCTCTGTGAGGTTTCCTACGTACCATGCCTTGACATGGATCAAAGACCTCGTAGTTCAAATGGGTGTGCAGTTTAATTTCATACGGGACAAGGGGGGCATACAGTTTAACGTCATGCTGGACGAGGGAGAAACTCGACGTGAATGAACGACCGAGTAATGTGGCTTGAACCTCATGGGGGATTCCTACGTACCATTCCTTGACATGGATCAAAGTCCTCGTAGTTCACTAGTATGGGTCGTAACGGCTTACCACTGGACCAGAATCTAGTTTAATGTCGTGCTGGACGGGAATGGGACCTAACATGAATAGATGACGAGTGGGTTTGAACCTCCGGAAGGCTTCCTACGTACCTTGTCTTGGCATGGATCAAAGTCCTCGTAGTTCTCTAGGAAGGGTCGCAACGGCTTACCACTGGACCAGAATGCAGTTTAACGTCGTGCTGGATGGGAATGGGACCTGACGTGAATAGATGACGGGTGGGCATGAACCTCGTGGAGGCTTCCTACATACCACGCCTTGGCATGGATCAATGTCCTCATAGTTTGGGATGGGGGTCAGGGTCGGTGCTCACTCTAAGCCCACGTGAGTCATGCTCGGTGTGAGAAATAAGAGGTTGCAAGAACCTGATGATCACGTCTTGAAGGATGCGTCCGTGGGAAGTGAAGAGGGGCTTACGCGTTAGGCGGCCCATTGTGTTGGGACTTACTCCAGGATGGAGGCCCAGAGAAAAGAATGATGATGTTTTCGGGCTTGATCCTTGAAGAGGCTTCCTACGTACCATGCCTTGACATGGATCAAAGTCCTCGTAGTTCTTCTGATGACGTCTTACTGCCGATTGGGGGTTTCAATGGCTTACCGCTGGATTAGGTGTGAATGGCTTACCGCTGGATAAGGATGTGAACGGCTTACCGCTAAATGGGGTCACAACGGCTTACCACTGGTTTGGGTCACAACGGATTACCGCTGGAAAAGGATGTCAACGGCTTACCGCTGCATAGGATCACAATGGCTTACCGCTGATTGGGATCACAATAGTGGATGGGGAATTCGTGAGGAAGCTTCCCGGGTGCCGCTAAAGAGCGGCAATGGTGAATGGGGCTTACGCAGGGAAGCTGCCCGGATGCCATTATGGAGCAGCAATGGTGAATGGGGATTACGCAAGGATGTTGCCTGGGTGCCGCTAAGGAGCGGAACTGGTGAATGGGGCTTATGCAAGAAGCTGCCCGTAATGTATTCCTCATGTCAGGCCATGAGCGCATCCCAACTCACTGGTGGGTTGCGGCCTTCACCTATGCGCTAGTGCACAAGCGGGATAGCGCCAAGGGGCGTTGGAACCATGCCACTATAGTCATGGTGTTAGGCGTCATATGCTTGGAGCATAAGGCATCTCATGTTTAATGGAAGAGGCATCCTATGTTTGGAACATAGGGATTACTACGGTTTAAAGTCATGTAGATATGACTGTTAGCATCTCATGCTTGGAGCACAAGGCATCCTATCATTTGATAGACAGGGGAAACTACAGTTTAGAGTCATGTAGATTGGACTGTTGGCATCTCATGCTTGGAGCATAAGGCATCTCTCGTATAGGGAATGAGGCATCCTATGTGTGGATCATAGGGAGAATACTACAGTTTAGAGTCATGTAGGTAGGACTGTTGGCATCTAATGCTTGGAGCATGAGGCATCTCTTCTTTGGAGAAAGAGGCATCCTATGTTTGGAGCACAAGGTTTACTACAGTTTATAGTCATGTAAAAAGGACTGTTAGCATCTCATGCTTGGAGCATAAGGCATCTCTTGTATGGGGAAGAGGCATCCTATCATTTGTTAGATAGGGAGTACTACATTTTTGAGTCATGTAGGTAGGACTATTGGGAAGAAGGTTCCTAGATGTGGTTGGTGTTGGGACTTACGCATGGGCGGCCCTTTCTGGTTCAACCTGGCATAGGAGCCAAGTGATTGGGTTTGGAGGAGTTACCTGAGGAATGGTTCGACTCAAGGTACACGGGGGATTGATGATGAGAATCTCAACTCACGACAAGGAATGAAACCAAAAGGATATGTCAACTCAAGGTGTTTCATGGTTTTTGGAGGAGTAACTCAAATCATGGTGTTCCATAGGTGGAAGGTGGGAGGGAATAAGGGCGCAATGGAAAATCCCGGCATCCCGGCCCGAAAAGTTCGCGGTGCGACTCTCCACTTCTCATGGGGGTCTGTGACGGTAGCGAAGGGACCGACCCGGAGGCTCGGGACCGCAACCCAGCACTGAGCCCGAATGGGGGTGCGGGGGATGCGCCCCCATGGTATGGACCAGTGGGCGCGAAGGTGGGATCCTCGCGGAGGATAGGTCTTCGCAGAGCATGGCCTCGCGGAGCAATAGTCTCTCACGGAGCAATGGGGTCTCACGGAGCTTGGCCTCATGAAGCAGCTTCGCAGAGCATGGACTCACGGATTATGGCCTCGCGGAGCCTTGGATCTCAGAGCATGGACTCGCGGATCCTCCGCTCATGGAGCAGCAACGTGAAGGAAGCTTCTCGCAAAGCATGGCCTCGCGGAGCCGCAATGCGGAACTCCGCTCGGCCGCCCAAGGGGTGAAGTGGTCGTGGCCGTCCTCTCTGGAGAAGGGGGGTGAGCTGGTTATTTATAGGCAAGGGGCACCGTGGAGCAGAACTCCTACGCTGCCTCAGGAGGTTCGCGGCGCACTCGCGAATGTCAAATTCGTTCGCGGAGAGGTTCCGCCTTCGGTGCTTCGCGACGGGCTCGCGAACGTCAAATTCGTTCGCGGAGAGTTACCGCCTCCGGAGCTTCACGGGACCGCACTGCTTGGGTTCTTTCCATCGGTGCTTCGCATCAGTGCTTCATGAGGGGTCTTCGCGGCGCATCGCGAATGCCAAACGGTTTCGCAGAGCCTCTCGCCTTATTACTTCGCGGCGGCGCTTCACGATCACGGAGGGGGGCTTTGCGAATGGGCTTCGCGAACCAGATTTCCAGCCCAACTTCAAATGTCCATAACTCCTATTCCATAGCTCTGTTTGGGCCCTACGACATACCAAATCTAAGCATCCGAAATGGACTACGATCATGGATCATGTATGGAGGCATCTCAAAAATTTTGAGGACACATTTTCTGGGGTCTACAGTGGCAAGAGCAATTTAATTTTCCTAGTGCAGTATAGAAGATAACCAGGGACGTCTCACATGATGAGATTTCTCAATCGTTTACTTACATAATCTAATTTAACTAAACTACTTGTTTTTGGTGTTTTTATATTAGCTAGTAATGGAAAACAATTAAATTACAATAAAAGATAAAACTAACATGCAAGGAAAAATGAAATTAATTGAGAAAGAACTTGGCCTTTATGGGTTGGTTTGTGGGTTTCATCATTCTCCGTGTTGGTATTTAAATTATGATTGATAATTCAATTATGAGATCTCATTAATGAAGTACTAGTATTTTATTGATTGGTGTGAAATATTTAATTAATTTTTCAATCTTAACTTCACCTCCTCCTATAATCAATGTTGATGGCACACCTCGATCAAGAGTGTGTCATCTTCCAAGACCTGGCTCCATCGTATGCCATTTCAACCAATTAATGGCTCAACTAAATCGTATTGAGAGCTTGTATCCAGTAGAAGGGAGGGAAAATATTTAATAAATGAATAGAAATGAGTTTGAGATCAGTGTCGTGGTGGATGATCGCCACACCCGTGCATATCACTCTTGCTCATCACAATCTTACTAAAAATCAAAATTTAAGCATAGAATAAATGAAATTTCCACAAACCTCCCCCGGGACAAGTCTCGGGATAACCCCTAATATTTGAGGTTAATAGGTCACGGTGGATAATATTAGAAGAATAAAAGAAGAAATGAAGGAGAAAAGATGAAGAAGAAAACATGGTGGATGGGTGGACACAAAAATAATGCATGAATTTTATTAGAAATCTAAATTACAACTGAAAACTAAAAAAAATAAAGAAAAGATATAAAATGGGGTATATTTGTGGCCGAACTCCCTCGGTGGAGATCTCCACCTTGGTGCCATGAAGAAATGGATGGAGAATGGGATGCTTTGGAAAGGAGATGAGGGCCTCCTTTTATAGACAGAATTAGACTCCTGATCGTTTGCATGTTTTAGACCCCATAAATGACCTTTTCACGCATTCCAACCTTCATGAATGTTTTTTATAAATCTCTTGGCCTTTTCTCCTTAAAATTTTAGCAAAATTGGAAATTAGATGGAGGAGTTATGGATTTTTCATTCTTGGTTTCTGTTTCTGGACGAAGCATCCAGGAACGTTCCTTCAAAATTATGTCATTCAATGGCCCCCTTAATGACCTCAAACAACCCCCAAATTTATTTTAGAGACGACCCTATATGTCATAGTGGTATAATATATAAAAATACATCATTTGGATGTGTTTAGGCCTTGTTTTGGTTCTGTTAAATTGGTGGTGTCCATGCTGTCCGCCCGGAATGAATGTCCAACTTCAATGAATTTTTAAGACCTCTAGATGGCCGAATCACCTCCGGGTCCAGAAGACAAAAATGAAGGAAATAAATTAAGGATTATAAAAAAAGATTAATCAGAAAATTTGGAATTATAGTTTCCATGAAATGACCAAAATACCCTTGACGTAAAAATATGTCATATTTCCAAAATTAGTCATTTTTCACATTTAGGCCCAAAATAACACTAAAACATAAAAACTTGACAATTACCCATTCAATAACTCAATGGTGGGATTATAAACAATTATTTACAGTATAAAATATATGAAAATGTTAGCTTCATTAGATTTTTAACCCATTATATAACTGATAAAGTGATAGGTGATTAACCACAAAGGAAATATAAGATAGAAATATATAGTGGTTTGTTGGGTGGAAGATGTGGCAGAGGGTTCGTACGGAAAGAATATTGTTTTTTAAGTTTCTGCCGATAACTAAAACTTCCCCCAAGTGGTCCATGATAGAGTCATGGGTTTGGATAATAGGGACTATGTCAGTTTTATGTGATGAAGGATTGTCACCTTAGAGATCCAACAATGATAGTTGGAATGATTTGTTTCTTTTCATCCATAGCAATCATTTTGATAGAGATTGGTTCTAGTCATCCCTATCTTCGCCCAAAACATGTTCAAGGCTCGAAGATTCTGGTTAAACCATTGACATGAATATTATTCTTGTTGAATCCCATGGTAGAAGACTCGATGGAAACACATGGGTGCCAACAGTGTGACCAGACTCTTGGAGGTGAGAGTTTTCTTTGGGACATCATGGTAGTGGCGTCGAGGCCCTAAGACATCATTCTTGGTATGGACTTGTAAGAACCCATTTCTTATTTTAGAGGTACGAGTTTATTCTTTTCCTTTTTATTTAAGTGTTTTTTTAGAAAATAAGGAAAATGTGGAAAAATCCCATAATTTGTGGGTACACACCATGTACTATTCCACATGTCGTGTACTTTGGCAGTGTGGGATGAGTATACCAGGCGTGTAGGCCTGTCAGCGATGAAGAGTGTAAAAATTGACTACACGTCGTGTATGTAGTATATACACGCCGTGTAATCAGTCGGCAGGTGAAAAGTAATGCAGTGGGAGTAGCCCCAAGTGGAGCGACAGTACATGTCGTGTACTCAGAAATACACGCTGGGTAATCATGTCAACAGATGAGTAGTGAGGTGGTAGAAAGTGTCCTCTATTGGAATAGTTAAAAAAATGGAGAGTACATTTCGTGTACTTTAGAGTACACACTATCTAGTTGTTTTTTTGGTATAAACTGACAGTAGCCTCCTCTTCCAACAGAGGAAGCATAGATCACTGAGAAGCCACGAGAGAGATGGCCGGTCATTGGAAGAGTTCCCGACTAAACACTGGGACTCTGATTTGTTCGCTGATGATCACGTTTGGACTGTGCAGGTAAGCTCACCCCTCTCCTTGTGTGTTTCTTCCAATAACTTTTTGTGTGGAAGTTATTTGGGTTTGAATGGGTGAACGTTTATCCCTAATCTACATCATTCATGGACGATTTAAGAGGCATCATTCATGTATATCAATCAGTGGAGATCGATGCAGGGGGTCTAGTGTTTATTTCCAACTGTTGAGTTGAATTTGTGTACAGTTGTTCTATGAACCCACGTTCAGGGGTATCGTATGGATGAGGCCTTGATTGAAACTCTTCCTAGAGATGTATAGGTAATATAAATGTATAATAATAAACTATTTTTTGGGATTTTTGTAGTGATCTAGGGCCACCCCATGGGTGTGTTCCTCTAGTTAGTTGTTTGGCCATGATACCTAAGGGTATACCGTGACTATAACATGATTTGGGTATTCTTAACAGAAAATCTATATAAAATTCATGCTTATGTTTTTGGCTTGGCCCGATTACTTGGGCCTGAGGTTAGTGTTTTTTAGCCTGAGGGAAGTGTTTTTTTTATACTGAGGGAAACGTTTCATATGTCTGAGGACAAAATTCATGTGCTTAAGGTAAATATCGTGTATTCCTGGGGGAAATATTCATTATGCCCGGGGGCAATCACCTAAGGTTTTTGATTCTATTTACCAGTGGTTAAGGGTTTGCATGTCTTAGGACACGGTTTATTAGAATATTCACTATGGTGATTTTCTTTGGATATACCTGCAAAGCTAAATCAGAGGATTTTCATTGTTAAATATATATTAAAATGTCAATGAAACTTGTAGTGATAGTATCTTTTTAGTACATACTTGTTTACTGCATTTTATTGTTGCACACTATTGTAGTACATTTTCACTCACAATTTGGAATGGGCCTTTGGTGGTTGCCTACTGTGATCTATTTCTCATACCATGTTTGGGACCTGTTTTGGGGCCAAATAGATTATATTGCTTTAGGTGTTGATAAGGGAAGGGGACACTATACAGGTACATGATTGTTGTAGAAGGGGTAGGAGAGGAAGGGACCGAGCTTAGGCTCATGATGCTTTTGAGTTCCTGTGCACTGTTATGGTTTTTCTATTGTACTTGAACCTTCTACTATATTGTATTTGATTAGAGTGTATTATTTTTTTGATGCTTTCTTAGACTTAGGGACATATTGAGTCATCATATATATATGACTGTTGTCATATTTTACTTCTATATGTTGAACATTTTAAAATGGTATTGATTACTGCGTCCACTTTTGGTAGGTTTGTAATTTCTCTCTTTCTCTACACTCTGACAACTAAGGGCATAGTTTCCACACTATCAAACCTAGGCCCTCACAGCTTGTCAGTAGCCTCTGGTGTTTGGGGAAATGCTTTTGAGGTTATGTGACCAACCAGGTTCGGGGCACCTGTTGTGTGACACACAGATCCGGTACGTTATAATGTCGTATCAAAGGAATAATTTTTCTTCATGACTTAATATTTGGATCCTATATTCAAGGATATGATAGAATAGGTATTTGGTACTAAGTTGTGCCCTGGAGTAGCTAACCCGTGTATATGGAAAAACCAACTTATCTCGTGTTGAATTTTTTTTTGATTTTTCACTTTTAATGTTGATTTGAATTCACCGTTGGGTGACAAACTTGTGGTTGCTGTTTATATTTTTATACTGAGTTTTATTGAGTTTCAACCTAATGAGATGAGGGTATGCCATCTCATGCATCATTTAGGGACATGTTTGAATCACATGTCGTGCATAGTTTTCATGCCATGTAGGTGCATTAGAAATTGCATGTTTTTGTGATAGATGTTGTGCTAGATAAAGAATGTTGCAGTGATAGATGCTTTGATAAAATAACTTCTATTTGATAGGGTATTGTTATGTAAGGTTAGTGAATGAAGGCCAAACATTGGTTCTTGAGGAGTATGAGCCCTCATTAACCAGAATTTGGTGGATCATCGACTTTTTTACCTTGTTTATAACATGTATAAGATGCCAAGAATTTATTTGTGGGGAGTATTGTCCCTCACTGATTGGAAATTAACACTTAGGTGTTGGATTCAGTGTTATTCTGGTCTCTGGATTAGTTTCTAAGGCTTACTATTCGAAAGAACCCAAAATACATGTCATGTTGTTTTGACTACATGCCATGTACTCTTCTTTTCGAGGAGAAATGAAAAATGTTTATGTACATTCCATGTACCATAAGAACACATCGTGTAGTTGATAACCGTGTCAAAGGCCGTTTAGATAGAAACTTGGGGTAAAGAAACTCTTGAAGGCATGCGCAATATACCTATAGTACACTTAGTGTCGTGTTGACCCTATGTCCCTCATGTAACTAACAACATGGATGGAGGAAACATTGTTTGAACATGCAGTGTCAATGTAGAATATGCCGTGACATTTAATCTGGGGATCCGGTCGTGTTACTAACAACACAGGTTAGTGTTACCTCTTCTAGTACATGTCGTGTCCATCTCGAACATGCCATGTAGTGTGAGCCATGTATCCGGCCGTGTCACGAACAGCACAAGTCGGTGAAGTTCTTCTAAGACACATCATGTACCTTTGGGACACACCGTGTTGTCCTGGCCGGTGAGAGACCATGTAGACTTAGACATGTGGCAGGGAAGACAGAGTGGTGTACACACCATGTGCGGGTGTAACATACCGTGTACCTTGGGTTGAGACACGCCCATGCCAACATCATAACATGACCAAGTAAGGCGATTAATGGTACACACAATATAGACATTATACACGCCATGTAGTTGTGTTTTGTAAATAATTAATGTTTTAATTTTCCTATTTCCTTCGTACGTTTCCAGTTCCAAGACCTTGATGATCTTAATCTAAGGTGTGTATTTGACCCTGTAGAGTAATGCCACTTAGAAGACCACCAGTTGTTCTCCAAGAGAGAGGCAATGATTATACTCCATAGATGGTAGTCTATGGGATACCGATGGATCCTACAACAGATCTAGATGTGGCGCTAGCCATTATACCAGACGCAGGCACAGATGCGTAGTTCTGTGAAGGGTTCATGAGGTTTATGCATACCTTTCAGGTAGCACTGTTGGCTGCCACATCTACGGAAGAGCTGACACATATATTTCAGAAGCAGCATCTACCTATGTTTTCAGGGGATGGAGGACCATAGGCTGTGGAGTCTTGGTTGGGTTCTATGCAGAAGATCTTCTAGCCTTTGGAGATGACTCCAGGGTTGTGGGTCAAGCATGCTACTTACATGTTGTGTGATTCCTCCAAGAGATGGTGGGATGTTACTACCCAGACGAAGAATCACCAAGACTTTGAGTGGGATGATTTTCAGGTAGTCTTTAATGGAATTTTATTTCTCAAGATTTCTAGTTCATATTGAGCTCGAGAGTTAATGAATCTGCAGAAGGATGCCATTTCAGTGATCATTTATTCTGCCTGCTTCATCGAGTTGCATCTTTTTGCACCTGTTCTAGTGGGTTATGAGATGTTTAGAGTTAGACACATTGAGGATAGTCACATATATGACATCCGAGTACTGATAAATGCTTTTAGGTTTCCTACAGTGCACGTTATTGTGAACCAGGCACTGATTACTGAGCGGAACATTCGTGAAGTTGGTGGAGTGAACCGAGGCAGTTTGACACCAGTATTGGGTACTATTTCTACCAGTAAGAGGAAGAGGCAGATGAATTTATCATATGGTGGCATTACAAGCCAGAATAATTTTTCTGATGGCCAGGTAATATGATACCATTGTGGTAAAGATGGGAACAAGAGGCCTCATTGTCCACGTGACCCAGCGGAGTGCCGAGCTTGTGACATGATGGGCCATCTCAAGCATTTTTGCAGGGCGTTTCCACATGTGACAAGTGAGAGGGGTTCTGTGTAGACTATGAGTGTGGGAGTAGTCCCAGTAGCATCATACCAGTTAGGAAATTAGAATAAGTCTGAAATTTTAGGCTGGGGAGGTGGTTGTGGCCATGGTATCCAGACACTAGAATATCAGATACAGCAGGTCGGATCAGCTCAGGGTAGCCAGGCTATGTCGTAGGGCTGAGGCACTGGGCAGGCATATACAGTGCAACATACCCAACAAGAGCAGGATCCCGGACCTTCCACTGTCAGTGGCACTATTCTATTTGCTTCTATTTTATCATCAGTACTATTCTATTATGGTTCTACCACTAGCATTATATTTATGCCCGTTGTGGAGATCCTCAGGCTCTTTGTTTCTTCTTATTCTGTTATTATGACTCTAGACACTGTTGGGAACTAGAATGGTAGGTGTGCATTTTTGTAGGGAGTTACCCCTTGAGGATGGTGGGTGTCACTATCGTTGGGACCTCTATGTCATAGTGACGATGAGCTATGATGTCATTCTTGGGATGGACTACTTGTTACCCTTTCAATCCATTGTAGATTGCTACCTTTGTAGGGTGAGTTTTATGTCACCAGAGGGTGAAGAGTTTCTATAAAATGGAGAATGGGATGTTTAGATGAGTCAAGCTGGACCTGAGCATCATGGGAGAGGTGGAGTGACAACCTAGATTGCGTGTTTATATCTGGATGACCAGGAAACTTGTTAGACAGATTTCTCTCTAATGGTTGATCATTTCAGGGATGTCTTCCTAAATGACTTTTTAGGTCTACCTCTAGAGCGAAATATGGATTTCTCTATTGACATTATGCCAGGAGTGGCATCAATGTCCATTCCTCCTTATTGGATGGCTACATCTGAGTTCTAGGTGATCAAGAAACAGTTGATGGACATGCAGGGAAAGGGTTTTATCTGACCAAGTACTTATCCTTGGGGTTCACTAGTCCTTTTTGCGAAAAAGGCAGATGGTACCCTTATACTCTTTGTGGATTATCAGAAGCGAAACCTGTTGACGGTTAATAATTGATATCCTTTAGCAATAATTTATTATCATTTTGATAAAATTCAAGGAGCACAAGTGTTATCAAAGATTGACTTGAGATCCGGATATCATCAGTTACCCGTTAGACCGACGAACATATTGCTTACAGCTTTTTGTAGCAGATATGGTCTATACAAGTAGATGGTCATGTCGTTCGGACTCACAAACACACCATTAGTTTTAGGGCTCTCATGAATCGTGTATTCCACCCTTATCTAGAATCTTTTGTGATAGTTTTCTGGGATGATATATTGGTGTACTATCACACTCGACACGACCATTCCACTCATCTTGAGATCATATTGAGTACAGTAAGAGAGCATTAGTTATATGCTAAGCTATCATGGGGGAACTTTTGGATGGACCTGACTCACTTCCTGGGTCATTTTATCTAAATGTTAGGAGTTGTAGTAGACCCAGAGAAAGTAAGAGTAGTAGTTTCCCAGGAGCATCAAAATAATGTGTTTTAGATACAGAGTTTCATTAGGTTGGCTAGTTACTACAAGCACTATATACAAGACTTCTCCCACATAGTAGCAACGTTGAAAGGTTTGACTATGAAGGGTGTGACGTTCGTTTGGTTAGAATCTTGTGAGGCAGCCTTTCATGAGATGATGGAAAGGATGGCATCAACACCAGTCCTGATACTTCTATATCAAGGGAAGTGTAATAGAGTTTACTATGATGTATCATGTATTGGGCTGAGAGCAGTGTTGATGTAGGGCAATCGAGTAGTTTTTTATGGGTCTTTTGACATTGGGCTTGCCTATACACCTTGTAAGGGTAATAAAAAAGTTGATGCACTGAGTAGGAGGACTCAGATACAGGCAGTGCAGGAGGCCAGTGGTGAGTATCAACTTATGGATTTCGTCTCTGAGATGCATTTGGAGGTGCACGATAGTCAGGGGAAAACCAATATTTAATGCTTATATGTGACTTTTACCCTCCTAGATATTGTGAGGATGAGACAAATACCAGTTTAGAAGTCCTAGTTCTATAGGAGACAGTGGAATGTGAGGACCCTCCTCCCAGTTGGACGATAGGCGACGATGAGGTATTGCGTATCCATGGACGAGTGCGGGTTCCGTGGGATATACATGAGGATTTGATGCAGGAGTTTCATGCATCATCTTCAGCATTGAATCTCAGAGTTTCCAAAATGTACCGGGACATGAGACGTCAGTATTGGTGGCCAGGTATGTAAAGAGAGGTATCTAGTTTTGTTATGATATATTCCACTTGTTAGCAGGTGAAGGCAGAGCATCAAAGGCTAGCCAGACTATTACAGTAGTTACCCATCTGGAGTGTAAATGGGTTGATGTCACATTGGAATTCATGACCAGGTTGCCAAGGTCACCTCGAGACAATGATTTCGTTTGGGTTGTTGTGGACAGAATCACAAAGGTAGATCAGTTTTTTCAGATCAAGGTGTCCCTCGGTGTTGACTAGCTTGGGACGTTGTATATCTGAGAGGTAGTACATCTTCATGGGGTCCCTCATTCTATTGTATGTTATATGTATTCTCATTTTAATTCTCGTTTCTGGTAGAGTTTTTAGATGTCACATGGTACATAAGTCCTTCTGAGCACAATATACCACCCTCAGACAGATGGCCAGTCAGAGCGTACGATATAGGTGCTTGAGGACATGCTATGTGAATGCGTCTTAGACATTGGGGGCTCTAGGTGAAGCACATACCACTGATCGAGTTTTCCTACAATAATAGTTTTCAGGAAACTATTGAGATGGAACCATACGAGGCTTTATATGGTAGGGCATGATGATCACCCTTGTGCTGGATGGAAGAAGGTGAGGTAGCTTTACTGGGACAATATCTTGTGCATGAAAATTCGGTGTAGGTCTAGTTGATTTAGAAGCAGATGTATACTACATAGTCTAGTCAGAAATCTTGTTCTAATCACCAGAGATGACCATTGGAGTTCGTGATCGGGGATCCGGGTTTCTTGCATGTTTCACTGAGGTTATAACATAGGCGGATCAGAAGACAAGGTAAACATTCACCGAGGTATGTGGGGCCGTTACAGATTCTGGAGAGTGTCTGGCTGGTTTCCTATTGGTTTCATTTACTACAAAGCTATTGAACCATGAATGAGTCTTCCACGTATCTCATTTGTGTTGTTATCACTCAGACCCATCTCACATTTTTAGCCCGTGGAGGTTGAACATCGGGTAGATTGTTACTTTGAATTGAATTCAATTGATATTGTTGATATGAGTACGAAGGTTCTCTATGGCTGGCCAGTTCCTCTAGTTCGGGTGCTATGGTAGTATGGCCGAGTTCAGCGTGAATCCTAGGAGAGTGAGATCGACATACGTGCTCAATGTCCAGAGTTTTTTACAGATTTATCTTCACCACCCTTGGAACGGAAATTCGGGGATGAATTTCTTTAAGGGGTTATGTTTGTAAGAACCCGGTTCTTATTGTTGAGGTACGAGTTTCTCATTTTCTTTTTTCCTTAAGTTTTTTTGATTAAATAAGGAAAATTGGGAAAATCACAAAATTTGAGGGTACACACCGTGTACTTTTCCACATGTCATGTACTTGGGTCATGTGGGATGAGTATACAAGGCATGTAGACCTGTTGGCGATGAAGTGTGTAAAAACTGATAACATGCCATGTACGTAGTATTTACACGTCATGTAATAAGTCAGTAGGTGAAAAGTAAGGCGATGGGGTTAGCCTCATGCTGAGTGACAGTACATGCCATTTACTCAGTAATACATGATGTGTAATTATGTCGACAAATGAACAATGAGGCAATATAAACTGTCTTCCATATGAACAATTAAAAAATGGAATGTTCACACCATGTATCTTTGAGAGTATATGATGTGTATTTTTTTTATAAACAGGTAGTAGCCTCCCCTTTCAATAGAGGAAGCTTCGAATTCTGAGAAGCCACGAGAGAGATGGTCGGACCTTGGAAGTGTTCCCAACCAAACATAGGGACTCTGATCCCTTCGTCGACGTTCACGTTTGGACCACACGGGTAAAACATTCCTTCTCCTTGTGTGTTTCTTTCCAATTCATTTTTGAGGGGAAGTTATTTGGGTTTGAACGGGTGAATGTTTATCCCAGATCTATATTATTAACAGATGATTCGGGAGGCCTCATTCATGTATATCAATCAATTGAGATCGAGGTAGGTGGTATAGTGTTTATTTCAACTGTTGATTTGAATTTGTGTACAGTTGTGCTACGAACCCATGTTCAGGGGTATCATATGACTGAGGCCTTGATTGAAAGGATCCCTAAAAATGTATAGGTAATCTATGTGTATAATTATAAACTATTGTTTGGGATCATTACTTTGATCCAGTGCCACCCCGTGGCAGTGTTTTTCTATTTAGCCATTTGGCCAGGATACCCGAGGGTATATCATGACTATAACATGTTTTGAGTTTTCATGAGAGATAATTTATATAAACTACCTACATATGTGTTGGGATCAGTTTGGTGAATTGCGCCTGAGGGCTGTAAGAACCTACTTCTTATCTTTGAGGTATGTGCTTCCTCTTTTGTTTTTTCCTTACGTGTTTTTAAGAAAATATGGAAAATGGGGAAAAATCCAAAATTTTGGAACTACACGGCGTGTACTTTTTCCACATGCCATGTACTTTTGGCCGTGTGGGGATGCGTACACGGGGCGTGTAGCCATGTCGGTGACAAAGGGTGTAGGAACTGACTACATGCCATGTAGTGGTACTTTACACGCCGTGTAGTCAGTGGGCAGGCCAAAACATTAAGGCGGTGGAGCAGCCTCCAGCTGGGAGACAGTACATGCCATGTATTTGGATGTACATGCCGTGTACTCATGTCGATGGGTGAACAGTATGACGGAGCCGCTTGAGGAACAATTAAATGAAGGGAGTACATGCCATGTACTTGGAATTACTGGCCGTGTAATTTGTTTTTGTTTGGTTAAATTGGGAAGTATCCTCCCATGTTCACAGGGATGGCATAGAACCGGAGGAAAGAGCGGGAGTGGACGACCATACATTGGGTGATCCACCGATCGAGCGTCTAGAATCTGATTCCATCTCGGATGATCTAGTTGGAACCACGCGGGTATGCCCTCTCTTCTCCTAGCGTGTTTCTTACCAATTATTCTCCTAACGAATGTTATTTGAGGTTAAGAAGGTTTTGTTCTTTGTCAGATCTATGCCATTCATTGGAGTTTCTGGAGTCGGTGTTCGGGTATACCACTCGTTGGTGTATTAGGTAGGTGACTTTATGTTTAGATTTCCAACTTCTATGTGTATTGTGCATTTTTGTGCCATGAACCCATGTTGGGTTGTCGTGTGGATGAGGTCGCTGCTATATTTAACACATATAAATGATTAAATATTAAAATATGATATTAAAATGCTATTTGGGATCGTTTCTTGGATCCAGAACCACCCCGGGGATGTGTTCCACTATTTAGCCGTTTGGCCAGGATACCCGAGGGTATGCCTTTAAAGTAGTAATTACAGAATTACCCAAAGAGGAATTGCTTGTTACTGCTTGTTCATCTGTTGGGCATGTCCCGGTTACATGTTTAGCCCGAGGTCGTGGTTGTGATTAGCCTGAGGCCACTGCACTATTTAGCCCGAGGGCTGTGGTTATTTCGCCTGAGGGAAACCTTTCGTGCAAAGGGCTTGACTTCTGTGCCTGAGGGAGTCACTTCCTATGCCTGAGGGAAACTTCTGTTACACCTTAGGGCAAAACATGTGGGTTTTATTCTTCTTACATGAGGGTATGGTTTTGCTTGTTTGAGGACTTGGACTGTTTGATTAGAAATTCACTGTGGTGATTTGTAATATATAATTGATTGAATAAATAATAATATCTCAATTTAATTGTCAAGTTAGTTACTTTTCAGTACTGCTTACTTTCTTGTATTTTACAATTGGACATTGTTGTCGCATTCTTACACACAGTTGGGCATGGGCCTTTAGTGTGTGCCTACTGAGATATATTTCTCACACCCGGTTTGGGTCATGACTTTTTGCCCAAAGAGATTATGTTTCTTCTAGTGTGGATAGGGGCAACAATACCTATATAGGTACTTGACCGTTGCTTTGGAGTAGGTGGGAATGGGACCGAGCCTGGGCTCACGATGCTGCTGCCACTGTTTTTGCTTGTTTCCTTGTACTCTGCTTTCTATTTTACTGTATTGATGTATGACATGTTCTGGATGTTTTCTTCGAACTTGATACATGTAGCTTCATTATTTATATATTGTTGTTTATTTAAGTAGTGTATGGTTTACTGCTTCCGCTGTGTTTGTATGTTTTATTTCATTCCGCTGCGCTACACATTGACAAATGAGGGCATAGTTTCCCCACTATCAAACCTGGGACCTTGCTTCTAGTCCGCAGCCTCTGGCATTTGGGGAAATGTGCACGAGGTCATGTGCCGAACAAGGTTTGGGGCACCCGTTGCGTGGCACCCAGAACTGGGACGTTACAAAGTGGTATCAAAGGGGTTCTTTTCTTTTGACTTACTATTTAGAGCCATAGTCAGGGATAGAATGAACCGGTAGTTGGTAATATGTTGTGCATGGGCGTAGCTAACCCATGTACAGGGAAAAGCCAATCTACATCATATTTTTAAATTCTTCTGATTTTTAAAATTTTACAGTTGATTTGATTTCACCGTTGGGTGACGCACATGGATTTTGCTGTTTATATTTTATCTGTTGGTTCTATTTAGTTGAAACCTGATGAGATGAGGGTATGCCGTCTCATTCATCATTTATCCACATGATAGAAATCACATGCCATTCATAGTTCCATGCCATGTAGGTGCATTAGAAATTTCATGTTTTTGTGATAGTTTCTGTGCTAGATAAGCATGGTATTGTGAGAGCTACTTGATAAATACCTGCAACATGATAGGGTAGTTTTATTTGATCCTGTTTATAGAATGGACACCAAACATTGGTTTTTGTGGAGTATGGGCCCCCATTGACATGAATTTGGTGGATCATTGACTGTTTATTATTTACAACGTAGATAATGTGTCAAACATTGATTCGTGGGGAGTAGGGGCCCGCACATGTCATAATTTGACACATAGATATTGTTTTTAGTATTTTATGGGTTCCGGAGAAGTTTCTGAGGCATACTATCTGGAAACCCAGTATACACGCCTTGTAGTACATTAAACATGTCGTGTATGACCTTATGTTCGGGAATAAAAATGAACTTTTTGAGTACACGCCGTGTACCCCGAGTACACACCGTGTAGTCTCGTCCCATGTCACAAACCGTGTCGGCGGCGACACGAGGAAGGGATGAGCTTGGATAAAACATGCCGTGTATCTTTTTTACACGCCGTGTAGTGTTGACCCGGAGTTCAGCCGTGTAACTAACAACATGGGTCGGTGAACTCTTGTACAGAACACACCGTGTCAATAATGGACACGCCGTGTAGTGTGAACTGGGTACTAGACCGTGTAACTAACAACACGGGTCAGTGTCACCCCTCCTGGAACACGTCGTGTACCATTGGGACACGTCGTATAGTCGTGCCTGAGGACAGATCATGTGGACCTAGTCGTATGGTGGGGAAACAGGGTGGTGTACATGCCGTGTGCATTTGTAACATGTCGTGTAGTTTCAAGCCGAGTAGTCGGCCGTTTCACAAACTACACGGGCAGTTGGAAAATAACACCATACATGCCGTGTAGATTTATTATATGTCGTGTAGTTTTGTTCAACGAGAGCCGTGTGGCTTAGCCATGTCGAAGGACCCAGGCAAGGGAAGGGAAATCAAGTACATGCCGTGTAGTCAGTATACAGGCCGTGTAGTCTTCATTTTCAAATCCGGAAAGGCCTTCTTCCTCTTCTTCCCTTTGTGGTTCCTTCACTTTCAGTTTCGATAAATCTTGATCTAAGGCATGCTTTTGACCTTGTAGTGTCACTCCGCGCATACGTCCACGCGTTGTTCACCATGAGAGCGGCGACGACTATACTATGGAGATGGTGGGCCATGGGCTACCAGTTGATCCTCCAACAGAGCCTGATGCGGTGCCCGACATTATACCAGACACTAGCACGGAGCCACAGTTCTGTAAGGGCTTTATGTGGTTCATGCAGACCTTTCAGGGAGCACCACAGGCTGCCTCATCTATGGCCGAGCTAACACGTATCTTGCAGCAACAACATCCACCTACGTTTTCCGGGGATGGCAGACAATAGGCTACGGAGTCTTCGCTAGGACCGATGCAGACTATTATCGAGCATCTTGAGATGCCTCCAGGGCGGAGGGTCAAGCTCACGACTTACATGCTGCGTGATTCCGCCAAGTGGTGGTTGGATGTTACCACCCAGTCAGAGCATCATAGGGACATGGCGTGGGAAGACTTTCAGGCGGTCTTCTATGAATTTTTCATCCCAGAGACGCTGAGAGAAGATAGAGCTTGGGATTTCAGGAATCTGCAGTATGGCGCTATCTCTGTGATGGACTATTCTGCTCATTTCACCGAGCATCAGATTTTTGCACCAATGCTGGTGGGAGATGAGACGTTGAGAGACAGAAATTTTGAGGATGCTCTTCATTATGACATTTGAGTGCTGTTGAATATTTTCAGGTTTCCTTCAGTACATGCTATTATAATCCAGGCTCTGATTAAGGAGAGGAACCTAAGGAAATATTATGGTGTGGGCTAGGGAAGTTCAGCCCCAGTTACTGGTAGTATTGCTCTAAGCAAGAGGAAGATGCAGATGGACTTCTCTCAGGGCGACAGTACCAGCCAGGCAGCTTCTTCTAGTGGCCCGATCAGGTGCTACTAGTGTGGTAGAGAGGGGCATAAGAGACCACCATGTCCACAAGATCTAGTTGTGTGCCGAGATTACGGAAAGATGGGTCATTTGCAATGCTTTTGTAGGGCGTTTCCACCAGTGGCTAGTGAGATGGGTTTTGTACGGACTCTACATGCGGGAGCAGGACCAGTGGCTTCTTACCAGTTGGGGAACTGGAATATGTAAGGGCATGTAAGAAGAGATGGTGGTCGTGGCCGTGGTAGCCAGACACCAGGATCTCGGAGGCAGCAGGGTGGGACAGCTCAGGGTAGCCAGGCTATGTCATAGGGACATGGTACTAGGCATGCATATGCAGTGCAATAGACCCAGCAACAATAGGATCCCGGACCTTCTACAGTCAAAGGTACTATTCTAGTATCTTCTGTCTTATCTTCAGTACTTTTTGATATGGATGCTACACGTAGTTTCATATCTGGGCCTATTTTGGAGATCCTTGGGCTCTGTGTTTCTACTTCTTCCGATATCATGATGTTAGAAACTCTGTTGGGAACTAGGACGATTAGTATGCATCAGTGCAGGGAGTGCCCCCTTGAGGTTGGGGGTGTCACTTTCTTTGGGACCTCTATTTCTTAGAGATGACGAGCTATGACATCATTCTCGGAATGGACTAGTTGGTTCCCATTCGAGCCTTTGTATACTGCTATCGTTGCAGGGTGTGTTTCACGTCACTCGAGTGCAGAGAGTTCCTATACAAGGGTGAGTGGGATGTTTAGGCAAGTCGAGCTGGACCAGAGCATCGTGGGCAAGATGGAGTCACGACCCAGATCGCGAGTTTACATCTGGATGACCAAGGGGATTGTCAGACAGTTTTCCCTCCAGTTGTTGATCATTTCAGGGATGTATTCCTGGACAACGTTTCATGTCTACCTCTGGAGTGTGAGGTGGATTTCTCTGTCGAACTTGTGCCAGGAGCAGCACCGATGTCCATTTCTCCTTATAGGATGGCCACACCTGAGTTGAAAGATCTCAAGAGGTAGTTAGAGGAGTTACATGAAAAGGGCTTCATCCGACCTTGTACTTCTCCTTGGGGTTCTCCTATCCTTTTTGCGAAGAAGGCGGATAGTACCCACAGACTCTGTGTGGATTATCGGATGCTGAACATTTGACAGTTAAGAACTGATATCTTTTACCAAGTATTGGTGATCTTTTTGATCAGATTCATGGTGCACGAGTGTTCTCGAATATTTAAATGAGGTCAAAATATTATCAGTTGCGTTTTAGACCATCTGATATACCTCTCACGGCTTTTAGGAGTAGGTATGGTCTATATGAGTATACGGTTATGCCGTTTGGACTCACGAATGTGCCAGCAGTTTTCATGTATCTGATGAATCATGTGTTCCATCCCAATCTTGATTCTTTTGTGGTAGAATTCATGGACAAAATCTTAGTGTACTCTCACACTCGACACGACCATGCCACCCATCTTGAGATTGTATTGACTAAACTGAGAGAGAATCAACTATATTCTATGCTCTCAATGTGAAACTTTTAGATGGACCAGATTCACTTCCTAGGACATATCATCTCTGAGGCAGGAGTTTCAGTAGACCCAGAGAAGGTGAGAGCAGTAGTTTCCTGGGAGAAGCCTAAGAACGTGTCTGAGATATGGAGTTTCTTATGGCTAGCTAGTTACTAAAGACATTTCATACAGGACTTCTCCCACATAGCAGCGCTATTGACAGGTCTAACTAAGAAGCGTGTGAAGTTCGTCTGGTCGGAATCTTGTGAGACAGCTTTTAAGTCCCTGAAAGGAAGTTTGACATCAGCACCGATCCTCATACTCCTAGAGCAGGGGAAGAGCTATACATTTTACAGTGATGCATCAGGTATTGGGCTAGGATCAGTGTTGATACAGGGCGACCGAGTTGTTGCGTATGGGTCTCGGCAGTTAAGGCTACATGAGAGAAATTACTCGACGCATGATCTCGAGTTGGCCGCAGTTGTGCATGCGTTGCGCTGTTGGAGACATTATCTTTTGGGGGAAAATTTCGTGGTTTTCACCGACCACAAAAGTCTCAAATATATATTTACTCAGTGTGAACTGAATCTGAGGAAGATGAGGTGGGTCGAGTACCTACAGTCCTTCGATTTTGAGCTTGACTATACATTTGGTAAGGGTAATGCAGTAGCTGATGCACTGAGTAGGAAGACTTAGATACAGGCATTGCAGGAGGACAGTGGTGAGTGGAAGCACATGGCTTTATTCTCTAAGATGCATCTGGAGGTGCATGACAGTCAGGGGAAGACTTATCTTTCATCTTTAGCTGTGAATTCTACCCTCCTGGATAGAGTCAGGACGTGACATCTATCAGATTCATATGGGCTAGTTCTACGGGAGTCGGTGGCATATGGGGACCCTTCTCCTAGATGGATGATAGACGATGATGAGGTGTTTCATTTCCATGGATGAGTATGGGTTCCAGGGGATATACATGAGGATATTATGTGAAAGTTTCATGCTTCAGCCTGGGCAGTTCATCCCGGGGTTACCAAGATGTACTGAGACATGAGATGCCAGTACCGGTGGCTGGGTATGAAGAGAGAGATAGCTGGTTTTGTTACGAGGTGTTACACCTTTTAGTAGGTGAAGGTGAAGCATCAGAGACCCGCTAGGCTATTACAAAAGTTACCCATTCCAGAGTAGAAGTGGGATGAGGTCGCAAAAGATTTCGTGACTGGATTACTGAGGTCACCTTGTGGAAGTGACGTCATGTGGGTTATTGTGGACAGACTCACCAAGGTAGCTCACTTCTAACTGATCAAGGAAACATTCAGTGTTGACGAGCATGGAAGGATGCATATCCGAGAGATAGTACGTCATCATGGGGTCCCTCATTCTAGCGTTTTAGATAGGGACGCCAGCTATACGTCTCATTTATGGCAGAGTTTTCAGAGGGCACTGGGTACACAGGTTCTTGTGAGCACAACTTACCACCCTCAGACCTATGTCCAGTCAGAGCATACGATATAGGTGTTAGAGGACATGTTGCGTGCATGCATCTTCTACATTTGGGGATATTGGGAGAACCATATACCCTTAGTCGGGTTTTCCTATAATAATAGTTTCCAGGAGACTATTTATATGGCACCATACAAGGCTTTATATGGTAGGACATGCTGATCACCCTTGTACTTGTTAGAGGCAGGCGAGGCATCTTTACTAGGGCCAGAGCTCTTACTGGAGACATCTCAGCAGCTCCAGTTGATTCAGAAGAAGAAGGAGACCGCACATTCTCGACAGAAATCTTATGCTGATCACCACAGATGACCTTTGGAGTTCATGGTCGGGGATCAGGTTTTTCTACGTGTTTCGCCGAGGCTGGGGCAGAAGTGGATCAGGAGACAGGGTAAACATTCACCACGGTATGTAGGGCCATTATAGATTCTGGATAGAGTCGGGATGGTTGCTTATCGGTTGCGGTTACCGCAGCGGTATCGAGCCATGCATGACTTCTTCCACGTATCTCAGTTGTGTCGCTATCATTCGAACATGTCTCACATCATTCAGCTCGAGGAGGTTGATCTGGAGGCAGATGCGTCCTTTGAGGAGAATCTGATCCGTATCATTGACAAGAGCATGAAGGTTCTCCAGGGCCGGTCAGTTCTCTCATACGGGTGTTATGGAAGCATGGCTGAGTGCAGGACGAGACCTTGGAGCGGGAGGCTGACGTACGTGCTCAGTGGTCAAAGTTGTTCTCAGCTATATCTTCTCTACCCTTGGAAGGAAAATTCGGGGACGAATTTCTATAAGGGGGAAGTTTTTAAGATCCTGGTTCTTATCATTGAGGTATGGGCTTCTTCATTTCTGTTTTCCTTAGGTGTTTTTCAGAAAATATGGAAAATGGGGAAAAATCCTGAATTTTGTAACTACACTCCGTGTACTTTTTCCACACGTAGTGTACTTTTCTCTGTGTGGGGATGATTACACGGGGCGTGTTTCCATGTCAGTGAAAAAGGGTTTAGGAACCGACAACACACCGTGTAGTGGTACTTTACACGCCGTGTAGTCAGTCGGCAGACCAAAACAGTGAAGCAGTGGAGTAGCCTCAAGATGGGCGAAAGTACACGCCATGTACTTGGAAGTACATGTCGTGTACTCAAGTCGATTGGTGAACATTATGGCGGTGCTTCCAGAGGAACAGTTAAATGAAGGGAGTACACGTCGTGTACATGGAAGTACATGCCATGTACATTGTCTATTTTTTCTTAAATCGGGAAGTAGCCTCCCCTATTCACATGGAAGGCTTGGAACCGGAGGAAGAGTGGGAGTTGATGGCTGGACCTTTGGAGATCCACCGATCGAGCATCTGGAATCCGATTCTTCCTAGGATGATCTCGTTGGAACCACGCGGGTAAGCCATCTCTTTTCCTAGCGTGTTTCTTACCAATTATTATCCTAATGGGAGTTATTTGAGGTTATGCAATTTTTGTTCTTCGTCAGATCTACGTCCTTCTTGGCCGTTTCTGGAGTCGATGTTCAGGTATACTACTCATTGGCATATAAGGTAGGTGTCTTGGTGTTTAGTTTTCCAATTTCCATGTGTTTTGTGCATTTTTGTGCCACAAACCCATATTGGGGTGTCATGTGGCCGAGGCCGTTGCTTTATTTAGAACCTAGATATGATTATGTATTAAATTATTAAATTAAGTTGCTGGTTGGGATCATTGATTAGATCTAGAACCACCCCAGGGTTGTGTTCCATTGTTTAGTCGTTTGTCCTAGATACCCAAGGGTATGCCTTTAAAGTAGTGACTGTAGAATTACCTTGAGCAGAATTGCTTGTTACTGCTTGTTTATCTGTTGGGAATGGCCCGATTACCTATTAATCCTGAGGGAGTGGTTGTGATTAGCCTGAGTGCACTGCACTATTTTGCCCGAGAGCTGTGGTTATTTCGCCTGAGGGAAACCTTTCGTGCCTGAGGGCTTGACTTCTATTCCTGATGGCGCACATCCTACACCTGAGGGCCACTTCTGTTATGCCTTAGGGCTATACCAGCAGGTTGGATTCTGCTTAACTGAGGGTAAGGTTTTTCTTGTCTGAGGACGTGGACTGTCTGATTAGAAATGAACTATGGTGATTTCTAATATATAATAGATTAAATGAATAATAAAATTGAAATTTAATTGTTATGTTAGTTACTTTTCAATATTGGTTACATTATTTTATTTTACTATTGCACACTATTGTAGCATTCTTACACGCAGTTGGGCACCGGCCTTTGGTGGGTTCCTACTGAGATATATTTCTCACACCCTGTTTGGGTTATGCTTTTCATCCGAAACAGATTATGTTTCTACAGGTGTGGATAGTGGAAAGAGTCCATATATAGGTACTTAACTGTTGTTGTGGAGTAAAAGGGAATGGGACCGATCCTAGGCTCGCGATGCCGCTGCCACTGTTTTTTCTTGTTTCACTATACTTTGCTTTCTGTTGTACTGTATTGATGTATATCATGTTCTAGCTGTTTTCGTAGAACCTGAGACCTGTAGAATCATTATTTATATAATATTGGTTATACCCACTATTGTTGGTTATTTCAGTTGTGTATGGTTTACTTCTTCCACTGTTGTTGTATGTTTTATTTCATTCCAATGCGATACACTTTGAAAAATGATGGCATAGTTTCCCCACTATCTGACCTGGGCCCTCGCTGCTATTCGGAAGCCTCTGGAATTTGGGGAAATGTGCTTGAGGTCACGTGGAGAACCGGGTTCGGGGCACCCGTTGCGTGGCACCCAGAACCGGGACGTTACAAGGGTAGTGTTTTCTTAGCCTGAGGGAGTGTTTGTTTAGCCGGAGGGAAACGTTTCATATGTCTATGGACAATATTTCCATGCTAGGGGAAATGTTGTGTACACCTGAGGGATATATATTTTATTTCTGAGGGCAATCACATGAGGGTTTCTATTCTATTTACTTGAGGGTAAGGGTTTGCATGTCTGAGGACAAATTTATTTAGAATATTCACTGTGGTGATTTTATTTAGTTAAACCTTCCAAGATAAATCATATTCTTGGCATTGTTAAATGAATTTTAAAATGCAAATGAAAATGGTAGTTATAGTTACTTTTGAGTACTTACTAGTTTACTAAATTTTATTTTGGCACACTGCTGTTGTACATTTTTACTGACAGTTGGGAATGGGCCTTTGGTGGTTACCTACTATGATTTATTTCCCACACCCTGTTTGGGTCATGTTTTTTTCCCAAAAATATTATATTGCTGCAGGTGATGATAATGTAATGGGACCATATACAGGTACCTGATTATTTCATAGGAGTAGGAGAGCATGGGACAGAGCTTAGGCTCGTGAAGCTGTTGTATTCCTATGCACTATTTTGGTTTTGATGTTGTACTAGTACCTTTTAATGTATTGTATTTGATTGCAGTTTATTATATTTTGGATGTTTTCTTAGACTTAGGGACATATTTCATCATATATATATATATATAAATGTTTTCATATTTTACTTTGGTATAATTTTCCATTTTATCTTGGTATTGATTACTGCTTCCACTTTTGGTATGTTTGTATTTTCTCTGCTGCGCTACACTTTGAAAAATGGGGCATAGTTTCCCCACTATCAGTCTTAGGGCCTCGCTGCTAGTCGGTAAATTCTGGGATTTGGGGAAATGCTCTTGAGGTCATGTGACCAAGCAGGTTGTGGGAACCCATTGTGTGGCACCCAGATTCGGGATGTTACATGATGGATTATCCAAATTCCTTGATCAATTTGATTTTTTATGTAGTAGAATATGGTTTTTATGTAGTGATGGAACAAATTTTTGTATTTTTTTGTGAAACGATGACATAGGAAACATGGGATGGACTCACTCATAGTAGTGTGTAGCTGATTACTCATCAGTTGGATAACATCACCCAATTTTCAGCGGATAATATGATTCCTTGTCTTCCAACAGTGGCATTGGAGTATGAGAACATGTTTGTTAAATAGGTTATAGATATACCTCCGCATAGGGTGATTCACATATGTATTGATCAACACCTCATGAAAACCATCGTATCTACACCATCATATCAGATGTCTCCCAAAAATATTTTGGATGTAAGGATAGTGTTAGAGGACATGAAGTGGAGGGGCGTTGTGAGATCATGTGTTTCACCCTTTGTAACCCCATTTTTGTTACCCAATAAAGAATACATAAGTTTGAGGTTATGTGTGGATTACTTGTACCTAAATTGTGTGACTGTGATGAATAATTATCCACTACCAAAGATTAAATACATCTTTTATTATATTAATGGGTGGTTATGGTTCTCAAAGATCGACCTCAGATAAGTCTATGAACAGTTTCATGTATGAGATGAGGATATACCGAAGACATCATTCATATTTCTTCACGGTCATTATGATCATTTGGTGATGCTGTTTGGAATGATGAACACCACAATAGTATTCATGGGACTCATGAACATGATATTTCAAACATACTAAGATTAGTTCATGGTGGTTTTGATTGATGACAACCTATCGTACTTAGAATTTCAATAGGAGCATGCCATACACATGAGAATTCTCCATGACTCACTTTGATTGCACCAAATTTATTGAATACTCTCTAAGTGTCATTTCAGTATTTTGTAAGTCCATTTTCTACTCAATTCCAACTCAGATGATAGAGTTGAAGAGAATCCTACAATGTCTGAAGATGTTTTTTCATGGGATCCACCCAAGAGTGTTTCTGAGAGATAGAGTTTCCTTGTATAAGAAGAGAACTATCAGTGGTTTGTACCTGACTTATCTAGAGTGGAATCACCCTTGAAAAAATTGAAATTTAAGGGGAATCCTTTCATGTGGATGTAAAGCTTACAAAATTTATTATAGGATTGGCGGTAGAGGTCAGAGAGTTCTACAATAGTGAAGTTACTGGAGGAAGGCATCGAGTATGTCGTATTCTACGATCCATAAAGGACTATGTTCGGACGTGTCCTGATGTAGGGGCAAGTGATGATTCATATATTTCAATCCAATTGAGGCTGAATGAGAATAATTACATGACCCAAGATCATTTGTTAGAAGTGATAGTCTTTTCATTGATGATGTGGTGATGCAACCTAATTGGTGAGACATTTATCTCTTACTCTCATTATAAGAGTCTTGGAAATATCATCTCTTAGAAGGACATGAAAATGACATAGATTAAATGGATATATTTTCTCCATGTCTATGAATTTGACAATTTTTATAATCACGGTAAAGGTAACATGGTGGTTGATGATCTCAACAAAAAGATGTAGTTCGCAGTTTATAAATGACGTGTCAGTGCAGTTGTCCTTAACACAGTTATCCTCTTTGGATGGAGATGTAGAAAATTAACACAAGTCGATGGTTGTCACCCAACCACCCATACAGTGAGTTAGGGATGCACATACATGAGATAATTATTGTGATACCCTATGTGCTTTGATATCCAAATGGAATACTTCTGGATGATACTCAAAAGGTGGGGATTTGGTCGTCCTTTTCAAAGGACGTACAATAGTACCAGTGGAATTGTAGGATGATGTTTTTATGGAGTTAAATACATCCTCTTTGTGGTTACATCCAGGTGTGGTGAAGATTTAATAAGACTTCAACCAATAGTTTTTATAGATAGGGATGAAGAAGGATGTTGCAGTTTTTGTTTCTCAATTTCTTACTTTTCAGTAGGATAAGGCTGAGCACCAGGTTCTATTAGGTTTATCTCAACCACTTTAGGTGATATAATAGAAGTTGAATGGTATATAAATTGAATTTGTGATGATATTACCAAATATTTTTATGTTTCCTGAATACATATTGGTGATCATTGACTGACTCCCCGTGTCAGCCCACTTTCTAGCTATCTGGTAGCAGAGTTCAGTAGTGAGCATTTGACACCTCAACATATAAGAGTTATTTGGAATCGTTGGAGTTCCATTAACAATAGTTTCATATAATTATTCTATCTATACATCTTGTTTGTGTATGAAATTATCAGAGGTTTTTGAGACCCAAATACTCTTGATAATAGCGTTTCACCTATAGATGGATGACCAGATTGAGTCAACCATTCAGGTTCTAGAGGACATGTTGTGAGCATGCATGTTAAAAGTTTTCCACAGTTTAGAGGATCATCGTGCATTTGTGGATTTTTAATAAAATAATATATTTCATTCCACAATTGTTACGGCACTATTCGAGTGTTTTATAGTCACACATGAAGGTCACCACTATGCATGATTGACCTAGAAGAGTTAGTACACTTTGACCCAGAGTTAGTGCGAGATACTATAGAGAAGTTTTTGATCATCCAAGAGTGGATGAATTTTTCACAGAGATGAAAGACTTCCTATTATGACATGTGGTAGAGGAATTTGGAAGTTTTGGATGGAGACCTTGTGTTCCTTTCATTTTCACATTGGTAGGGATTACCGAGATTCGGTTTGGGTGGGAAGCTATCATTGAGGAACCTCAACCCTTTCCATATACTATGTAGAGAAAATGAGGGTGAGTACATCCTATATCTACAAACATATATAGATCATTTACATGACATCATCCATGTGTTACTACTGATAATATATTTTCATGGCCCGTCGTATGTAATCAATAAGGGTGAGATGACCCTTGAGTATATAGAGAATTTTGTTGATTACCTGGTAGAGATCAAGGATCAGAAAGGGGGAATATTTTTTAGGTGGCCTATTCCTCTTGTGCATTTTCGGTGGAATCATATGATTCTCCAAGAGATAAAATTGGAGTGACAGGTTCATATTCATTCTCAGATCCCTCATCTATTTGAGATGTTGTTGTTTTGGATTTCAAGGACGTAAAGCCCCATGATAGGGAGAATGATAAATCTCGTATTTTCAATGTAATATTTTTGGATATTATATGAACTAATTAAAGATCATCTTATAATAAATAGTCTAATTCTGAAGAGCCCTTTTGGAAAAATAAATTTCTGAAAAATATTAAACTTTTAATAACACGAAATCATTGTTTTCGAAGAAAAATTGTAATAACAATTAAACAGTTTCCCAGATAATAAATATAAGGGAACTATTGAGATCCTAATTGTTGTCTTATGATATGTGTTACTTAAATTTAGTTAGTGTTGGTAGTTTTTGAATATGTTGTCCCAGGACGTAATGGAAAAACAAATTAAATAAGAAATATTATTTTGACGTAGCGGCTAACAATAATTAAAAATATTGATATGGAAACATTCATGGGTTATCCATATAACATTGAATCACTTGGGGAACCATTGGATATATAATTGACGATTATCTCTTAGGTTGAAGTAATGGATCACTGATCGATGAAGGATGCACCTTAGACTCGAAAGTCCTTGACTACTAAAATGATGTGGTGACAGTTCTTCATCATGAAATGATCTAAATCAATATGGGGGTTGTTATATTGATTGTACACCCATGTTATTTAATTACTAGATGAATATACACCAAAAAATGAATATATTTATCCAGATTTTGTTCATATTTGAGGGATTTTTTTTTGTTTTACAGTGTTTTTTATATATGTCTTTCTAACCCCACATCTTCCATTCATGATCGTTGGTTATGAAATGATGGTAAATGATGTTAAGCCATTAATTATGTGAATTTATCTCTCTGTCATTCATGTCATTCATAATGGGAATCTTGTATTTCATGGCTCGACATTTCCGTGTCATTTAGAACATGATCGGACAACTAGATTTGATTTGAATTGACAACCAGAGATGAATCTTTTTAGATCAGGATCCCAGGAGCTATGATCTACGATCATTTATATTTTAGAGCATTAGTGGAGGAACATTGTTCTGTGGAATGGACCATTGGTGTTGCACCATCGACTGGAAATTGATGTTGTCATTGGAGATGGCAGTGATAACGAGAATGTGATAGCGATGTATAAATGGTGGTGGGCCTCTGGTAGGAGATACAGAGGTGTTGGTGGTGATACCAGATGTGGATGTGGCGGCGAACTGTGTGAGATGATACAGTGATGGAATGGGCCAGTCCAGGATGGGTCAGAATACTGCATTGGGTTTGGCTAATGGTATGAGTCAGATAATGTAGGACCAGGTGGGATATGAGATAGACCTCGGTAAAATATGGTGTAGTTAGTGCGGAGACCGGGCATGGTTGAACATGGGGCCGCATCATCCAAGGATGTATAGTGCGCACCAACCGCGACGGTCAACCACGGTGGTTAACCATGGGTGAAATGACTACTTGATTGATCATTCAATATGTTCACCAACCACAGTGGTCTAACGCATCAGAGAGATGGAAGAACAATGGAAATAAGTCCACAAGACTCGATAGGTCTGTGGGTGGTTGTCTATAATTGATCATATCTCTTAAACATATCTTACAATCAATGATCCATGAGTAGAGTTGGAACCTTGGCATTGAGACGGTCATTTTGGGAGAAGAGGTGTGTTACTATGTACCACTATTGGTTGAGAGTGTTCCCCAAGTACTTCACTTAAGGGTTCAGTATGGTATTTCATCCACATAAATAAATTTTAATTCTATATAGGGGATGAGTCTCAGAAAGATTTTGGTATCCCCCTTAGAGACTGTAGTAAGAACATACATCACCTCCAGTAAAGTCTGTGGAATTTTAAAACTTCGTTGAGGAGGGCGCTGATCCTCTATCTAGTTGGATGAATTTACAAGGTCAATGGTATCCCCTAGTGTCTCTAGATTTTTTCCCTTAAATGGAGGGTTGAATTATATTGGGAATATTGTATCCCTTATTAATTTTTGTTATTATCAATGGTATCCCCTTTTATGTTCTCTACATGACCCATTCTATGTGAATCACAATCTTCTTTGACCAATACATCCACTTTGAGAAGGGACCAAATGAGTTACACCTGTTTGTGTGTGTCTCTGACGATATATAGACTCTTGGAGTTAGTTATACCAAAATGATCATGATTAGATTAAAATAATATCGATGGTAGTTGGTTATGACTATCTGATGACCTAGTTTCTAGCTTGAATATATCTGGATATTCTTTTACAATGTGTCATACACATATACCTATGTAGAGAAGACTTTATTTTCATATTCTGTTTTTTTGTGGTATTCCTATGAGAAATAACTTTGTGGTTTGGGGTGTCCTACAATGTATTTTTATACACACCCCTACACAATATTTCCCTACTTGTGTCATGTCTTGTTTAAACAACTGACCTTTCGATAGATTCCTATGTAGACATGGACCATATGGTTCTTAGTGAGATTGAACAAACTAAGGTGTGTTCCTATGGCGTCAAGATAGCTGCCCCAATACCTTTACCTTTATAATGGACATATGAAACAAAATATTTTTTTTGGTAGATATTTGTCCCTGTTTACTTTCTAGTAAATTAATTTAATACTTTGTTGTGAGATCATGGTGGTATGAAATCATTGTTTGTATAATGGTTTTTACTTTTCTTCTTCTTTTGGGTTTAGGGAAGGTTGATAGCGTATAAGTACAAAGGAAATGCCTTCCATGCTATTGATATGACTACTAGGTTCTAATAAACACCCATGGACTATTAGAGGTGTGATTGGGGAGTCACGACATGAGGCCCACTGGGATGGGTTGTGACATGGCCCACTTGCATTATCGTTGATTTAAGATAGACACACGTTGTTGGTGGCCCACTGTGGTTTATTTTTTCCACCCAACAAATGACCTTTTGGATACATGTATACATTATGTCTACACAATTAGGTAATTTTTTGAAATTTTTTGATGACCATAGTGATCAATGTACTAAAGTTATCATGAGATGGATTCATAGGGACCTTGGAGGTTCTTTATTCAACTAGAGTAACTTTATTGTTTCTTTTTTTTTGATTTTCTCAATATATGTATGTACTGATGATCAACCAGATGTAACTATTTTTTGAATCTTGCTTTAATAACCTTTTATCAAATTATTTCTACTTATGGTATTTATTTCCCTTTGTCTTGTTCATTTATCATTCTGATGCCATTATTTTATGGCATTTGATCTTTCTTATTATTGTTTCCACTATGTATTTTGTTTCCCCAACTGCTTATTTATTATTGAACCATTATTATTATCACCACTAGATTTTATAGTCTCCCCACTATCACAGCTCTTACCCTCACATCTATTCATAATCCATTTTCATACTGGGAGGTGTGCTTAATGAACAATGGTAGTCCTCTCTAGAGCAAGATTTTTAAGAGGCAATTGGGTCATGGAACTACAAGTGGTATCATAGAATTTCCAGACTAAAAATAAATAGTAGGGATTGGATGGATACAAATTATTTCAAATGATTAATTTTTTTAGTATATTTATTTTGGATTTGGTCGACTAGAGACTACAATGTTGATTAAACTAGATAAAGATCAGATTTTTTTATCCTTCAGCCCCATTAATGGGGGATATATAAAGTCTTTAGGGGTAAGAAATCTATTGTCATAAATTCTATATTATAGTTAATTAAATTTCCACCTACTGTGGAACAAATTCTCTTGATTTTTATATATTACATTACATTGGAACCATTCTCGAGTATATAATGAGAGGTTTTATCATTCAATATGATCATAAATTAGGTTCAAATAAATTATGATTTCTAGTGATCTTAATTGGAAATATGGATTTCCCTATGATGGGTTGGGAATTTAATATTGTCAATAATGTATGGAAAACATTTTTTCCCTTATTATACTCTCTTTGGTGGAATTATACTCATCCCTCCCAAACATGTGGTTCAAATGAAATGATTCTTTTATGTTATGTATTTTCATGTGACAGATGGGAATGACCCCTAAAATTGTATAAATGGATGATTATAGTGGTTATTTGTTAAATATTTAAATAAATTTTCTATATAGAATTTTCTTATATTGCCTTTTTATTTAATTTTACCACACTACCTAAAATGGTATGTCATTCCTAACTCAGGTATGCGATGGAGTGGGGCCATGATGCTGGACCATATTTGATGCCTGAATCCAATGTGGTTGTGTTTGGGGAAATGGGGAAAGGTTTTATGTGATTCCTAACCCTCTTATAGGAATGAGAGGAGCCATGAGGATGGAACATTTTTAATTCATTACTCTTATGTCTGTAGGATGCATCCCATGATTCAGATGACACATGAAACGTAACATTGTTATTTGTAGGTTAGGTGCGCTTAGGACGGATGTATCCTGATATGGTGTGATATGTAAATGCAATTGTGGTGAAATTCATGGACTATTATAACATTCCTATCAGGTATATATGTACACTATGATGCTTTACTAACCATTCAACTGGTATTCTGTGTTATTACAACTAGACAGGCTCTAATGGATCATCAAGATGCAGAAATTTGGTGACACATGGGATAACATAAAGTACGACCCATGAGGGTTGAGTTGAGGACTTTTATTGTTAGTAATATCTTGAGTTTCAATTAGAATAATTGGTGTGAGATCATGTACATAGATGAAATCTCCATGATATAGTAGCTTTTGGTTTATAGATAGATGGAAAGAAGGGGATTTCTTTTTTCTAGTTATGTAATGTTTCAATAGGTGTTCTTAGGGAGCCAATCAATTAATGGAATACATTATTTTTTATTCCATGATGCATAACCATCCTCTATCTTAGTGTGAGGGTAGACCACATGTGGTAGAGTGCTGGATTGAGTTAGAGTAGACCATCTTCCACTATCATGAGACACCACCAAGATAGAGGTTGATGATTCATATGTACATTCTCAAATGATAAGAAAAGATTTTTTTGGGACATACTGGTTCAAGAAGTCAGAAATGTTAGACTTGGATTGAATGATTTTGTATCTAGGTTCCTTGAAAAATTATTTCTAGATTTGTTGTGGGAAGAAAAAGACCACGAGTTCATGAATCTATGAATGTGGGATAGTTATGTCTGGGATTACGAAGCCAAAATCACATATTTTCCCCTATTTATAGATAATATGGTGGGAGAAAACAACTTTAGTGTGTAGATATTTGATGAAAAATTTGGAAATTCCATCACAATTTTGGTAAATTTCTTCATATTGGTGACCTTCTCGTAATACATCCAAAAAAACTAATAGAATAGTGGGATCTAAATGTGATTTCTTTTTCATGATAAGTGACAGTTTTAGGCTATTTTAGTGGTGAAGCTTCGGGTAGCCAGATGTGAAGTTGTGAGGATTCTTAGTAGGGTTGTGAAGACTATGATTTAGGAATACCTCTAATGAGTGGCTCTTCATCATTGAGATTCTAGTGTGGGATGCCATGACATATCCACAGTTTGTGTAAGCAGCCTCTAGATGAGTGTTGGGAATGTGTCCAAATAAATAATATCATGTGTTTCCAAAAGAATCCACATTGGATAACTATGTGAAAGTGATTGGGGAAGACATGTGGATCCGAGGATAGTTTGGGAATCATACCAGGCACTGCTGTTTGTGATTTACCGTCATGTGGAAGTTCTGGAATATACAATGGGAACAATTAGTGGGATCCATTGATATTATTTGAGGTATCACCATAGAGGGGCCAGAACATAATTAGTCAGTCCTCATTCCATGTGCACATAGTGGATATACCAAGATTAGTGTTGGCAGGGGATGAGACTATAGTTAGAGGTATACTATTTTCATGAACATGGTTCTTTTGTTTTGGATTTGGAGGGTTTTTTGTGAATGAAAAGAAGAAATGATGTTTCATGACTAACCAATTATTGATTAAATATTTGCAATCGAATATCATAAGTGATATATATATATATATATGTGTGTGTGTGTGTGAGGTTTGGTGCATTGGGTTCGCTTATGGGTATCGATGTTGTGAATGTTTTAATTGAGGTCTGATTTCATCTTAGAATTGATGCGATGAATGTTATATATGAGGTGCATATAACTAGGTCTTCAAATTGGAAAAAATTACAGTGTTTGTGCATTTCATTATTGGATGATATTGAGGACCTCAAGGGTCTCTTGTGTGCAAAGGAATGAGGTGGGAATATGATAATATGTATGACTTGACGGGTGCCAGATATGACATGAGCATGATGGGGGATCCTGATGAGGTGTAGTAGTGACAATGCAGAATACGATGAATTTTGAGTATGGGGATGGACATTGAACCATCCGATCTTTGTTTTGGGGCCATGAAGTTGTCGGGATGTATTTTTTATGGAACAGAGTAAATTTAGGGGAATTGACTAGTGAATAATTAGGGTATACTAGATGATGAAAATAAAATCGGTATATTTTGTACCATCTATGGGAAAATATTTATAGAATAAGGATGATCTATGTAATTGTGGATAGATTATAACTTCCCATGTTTCTAATCGGGGATTTTGGTTGAATTTTATCTTTTGAGTTGGTGGAAAAATCAACCATTTTATTAATCATTTAATCCTCATTATGGGATTTTTTTACCACAAACAATATTATAGGTTGTTCAATGTTTTTGTTTATTACTCAGGTGTTCGAGAAAATACCAGTTGAAGATCAAATTGCATGGGATATTGAAAAAAGATAATGAGAGTTTTTCATGGAATGTAAATCATTTACATGGCATGTAATTATATCATTGGGTGCATCCTACAGATTAATGGCCATCATGGATCAGGGGAATTCCATGAGAATACATGATTTTTTGTCATTACACATCAAATATGTTTTTTGAGAAGGGATATTTTACGAGTCATAGGGGAATCAACCCTCTCATTTATGCAGGCATAAAGAAGGTGATAGAGGACCTCACATGCCTCTCCATTCCCTACATTATGATAATGAAATATTCACATCACATAGGCTAATATTCAATTCATTGGTGGATGGGGATTCATTATAGAAATTTTGTTGATATGGTAGCCTATATTATTCAGTTCTCTCTCTAAATGGTTCACTAATCCATGTGATCCATTTTACATATTTTTCAGGTATTTTTTTATAAAACTCTAACTTATTATATTTTGGTTCATTTTATATGTTGATATCTAATGATTGTGAACCAACATGTATGATTTATGTGGTTCCTTACATTATACACAATTTTTAGGTGTGTCAAGGGTATGCTCCCATTACATCCATGAGTGTAGTTTGAGAGAGACCAAAATTAAATGATGGTTTTTTCATAATTAATCAATTGTGGCTTAGGGATTCCATTGAGTAGGACCAAACATTGAATATGGATCCAAGTCAAGTAATAGAATTATGATTAAATGGGAAGAATATTCCTCATGTTCTTTAAATTCTATGAATATCTTTTATTGGATAATTAGTTCTAAGGGAACATGATGGGAAACACCAAATAATTAGGTTCATGAAAACCACTTGGATTGAGCTGAATGTGTTTTTCATGTAAAGAGTGAACCGAGATACCAAGGGAGATGTTGATCACCAGTTTGGGGGGAAAAATCATCATATTAAGGTGACGGTACCATCACAATTTTGGCATGACTTGGGTTCTTTTGGATGGTATTGAAAATCATGATTTATTGACATAGTCCCATGGGAAGAGATTGTGGATGATGTGGTGAATTGTTTTGAGTGATTTTTCTCTATGATTGATTATAGATATGCCTTTGGAGTCATGTGAACACATGTAGGACTCATGTAAAGGTAGATATTACAAATCTGGTGGGTGGAGGCCCTAGGTGATTATGAATATTATGTGATGTTGCTGACAATCAGATATTCTGGGGGTCCTCGTCACAGAAATCTGTGTGGATGGTGATTGGCCATTGGTTAAAATTGATCAGATCGTCATTTAGAGGCTATGGCTCACCGAGATACTCAATACCGTTGAACATAGACATTTGGAGGTCAAAATATTTTATTACTCATGATGTTAGGCTTTAATCCCATTATTATTTTTATTTAAGGATACACATCTTTGTTCTTGAGGATGTCGTGCATTGATCCAACAATGCATTTTTCCCAAAGGTCTAAGTGAATATGCAATTCATATTTGAGAATGTTGTTTTTATTCTAGGATAGTAGATTGATGTCACATAGTGCTAATGAGAAATTTTATTGATGGAACATAAGGTCTAATTAAGATGAATTTAGTCAAGGTATTCCTTGGGAATTTTTTACATAGATCTTCACCACTACATTTTATTATTAATAGGCACATGTTATACACAATATATATAACTAGGGGAAGATGATCCGCCTTATCAGTGATGTATTATTTAAGTATAATGATCCTTTATAGATGTTTATGACTAGAGAAGTTATTTATTTATATGTCGTGCATGTTTTTTATTTATACGTAGAACCCCTGAATTTTAATGGATGTAAGGGAGTAGCAAGTTGGCGGTGGACTACAGATATTTATTCACACATCCTACATGTTCCATTCAGGATGTATGTAGACTTTATGTCTTATTGATCAGGTAAGGGATCGATCTTATGTGCTAGGAATTAGTAATCAGATTATTACATTTTGTATGGGATCGTTGGAAAAGGACCATGGAGGTTCAAGCATTATATGAATTAAATACTGACCTTCCTTTTTTTCATAATTCTCTCAATATGTATGAGCTAATGGTTTCCATGACTGACCCTTATATTTATGGACATTATATTACTAATTTGGTAATTTTCTCAACTTTCTAAACTTATTTCCTTTGATCATGTTTATTTATAATCATGATGTTGCTCTTATATTGAATTTGAGTTTTCATGTTATTTATTTCTCTATAATTATTTTCTTCAACAATATATTTATTAGTAAAACCTTACTATTGTCACCGAAACATCGTAAAGTCACTCCAATATCACGTCTTTGACCCTCACCACTAGTTAGTAAGATTTTTCATATGGATAGGCATGGTATAGGACAACTTTTACACTGTCAAAGAGTAGGGATTTTATCTTACTCCTAGGTCAGGGTGTTATAATAAAACCATGTAGTTTATTTATAACATATTACATACAAGTTTTTGAAATCATACATGAAAAAAGAATCTTTAAATTATTGAGTAAAAAGTTAATAATAGAGGAATTAGTAGTAATTGTAAAGTAATTTCCTCATTTTTAGAGTTTTTAGTGATAATGACCCTTCATGACACTTCTATTTTTATAATATGTTAAATTATTACTTACTCTATTAAATATTAAAAATTAAAATTTTTAGCATCACTTTTCACTACACATTTGTGTTTGATGACCTGTTACTCAACACTAATATCATTTAACCATCAATTTATTTAAATTATCCCCTATTTATTCTCAAAATTTTAACACAAAAGAATTTTAATATCCATTCATTGATCATCTTCAGAAGTTGATCTTTCATGGAAATCTATTTTCACATATTTGGTTTTTTAGGACATTGAATATGTTAATTGAATTATTCATATTTTCTCGTAGATAGATTAAGATAATCACATGGTTTATCACTCTATCTCTAATTCTATTGGATTGTACGTTGATGTAATCATAAAATTTTCTCTCTCATAAACGGTTCTTCTTGGTTCCATCCATTATTGAATTTAAAATAGTTTACATTTATGGAAGTCAATATATGGTGGGGAGGTTATATAATCTATGGCATTCCTATATTAAAATAATGTTTTATATTTTCCTATGTATCCCTAAATTTGGATTATGTAATGTCTTCTAGGGGTATGAGGAGGCTCGAGGGTGTTCCAAGGGTTTTAGATAAGAAATAGGGGGAAGAGGCCATCCATTGGATTTCACACAATTAGAAGATAGTTAATAGTAATAATGCTCTGTTACCATACATTCCTAGAGGTGGGGTGTATGGTTTAATTATTGAGTTCAAGGAGGAAAGAAACATCATACGAACATGAATAGATCCACCTCACTTGGACATCACATTGTATTTCAAACTGTATAGGATTCCTAGGGAACTATGTGAATTATCCCCCTCTCGGATAGTAGGTGGTGTATTTTTGGTGTATGGTTTGGACATCCATGCGAGAAAACCATGTTACCCTTTGTAAATGGTTTTATACCTTTTTTCTCTCTCTTTCTTTAAGTGTTCTTACCCTAGCATTCTTACTACATTATATCCCTCAAATCACTAGGTATGAACCACGTCTTCCCAAATATCATAATGGTTTATCTCCATCATTTATATGTTTTTTGGAGCAATGATGAGTTTATATTGATGATCTAGGTGATTCTAACACTAATCATCCTTATTTTTTTCTAGATTAGGGATTATATTGTTTTCATTCTTATTCAAAGGCCCTAAAACCCCCTTTTTCATGATGGTCCTAGTTTGGGGGTTAATAGGGTGTTTAAAATGGAATCAATGACTATGGTAAAGAGATCATTCATCTTTGGATTGGATGTAAGATGTATAAATGTTATAACCTTTTATAATGTTTATTAATTATGGGTATGTGGTTGGGATTTCATTTCATTTTGTTGTACATTTTGTTTTTCTTGGAAAAATTAATAAATTTATTAGGTTAATGTTTAACTGAACCCATACTACTACACAAAGGATGTGTTGATGTTAATTTTATTAGGTTACGTGTCAGCAATGGGGTGTGCCTCCCAAGGACCAAAGAGATTGAAATGTTAAGTGGGAAATATATATCTGTTGAAATATACACCATGGTAAATGCATTGACATGTTATATTGAGTTATAAATTGAAGTAAATAATATTTATGTCTATTTGTTAACATGAAATATGGTGTTGTTTGTTATGGTGATAAATGGGTTTAATTAGTTATGGATTAGAAATGATAATGTTTTAAGATTGGACAAGGCATGTAAGTGATTGATGGGTTAAATGGGATAATAGATGAAAATGATAAAGTTTAAATGGTATAAGTATTGATGATATCATATTTGTTGATTGAATTAACTTTCTGACTGATGAATGTGTTAAACAGTTATGGAATATAGTTAGTTAATGCTTAATGGATAAATATTAATGTGTAGATGGATTAATGGTATGTGGGTTATGAACATGAAGTTATACAACCATGAATTGGTTTGAAAACATTCTCTAAACATCACTGATAGAATGCATGGTTTAGGGATTCAGATAGAGGATCTATTCCCCTAATGATGTCATCAGATGAGACTACCTTGATTGAGGCCGTATGGTACATGTGATGATTATTTTTAAATGTTTTCTCTATTGAGATAGGGAACATAAATTATCCCATTATATATATTATTTTGCGGGTACAAGCTTTATTGTTTTTGAATAAATTCCTAAACCATGGAAAATTGATGATAATAATTTATGCTAAAATGGTTTACAAATAGAACCCATATTATCTTTTGATTAAATTATTATTCATTTAGTACATGAATACACAGTCGATTTAGACTGTATATTTTTTAGGCACCATTGGTTGTGGCCTATTGTGTAGTACTGACCCTCAACATAGGCCACCATTGGGTACTCAAGGAGATTTCATGGTTGTAGGCTAGGACTAGGTAAAAGTTAGTATGATGTTTTGATGATCTGGGTATTATATGTGCATGGATGAGGGAGACAAACTATGAGCTAGGACCCACTTTTGCAGATAAATGTTTTTCTATATTTTGGGTTTTCCATACACTAGGAACTGTATGACTTTATATACCATATATATTATTTGGTTGTGGGGTTGTAACAATTTTTGGGATGTTTTTGGTAATGTATGTCTATTTTCATTGGTTATTTCTCTCCATAATTCATAATTTATCAATTGTTGATTGCTCTAATTAAGAGTGTTTATTATCTTTATGTGATCTAAAATAACCACGCTAATATTTAGAATCATATATCATACCGGGTGGCCTTATAGATCTCATGTTGGGACCTGACTCAAGGGACAATTTTAGTGGCCTTCCGGCTAGGGGCGTTACCCTTGTTTTGAGATTAATTTCATAAATATTGAACTAAATATCCAAGTTAAATATCTTAAACCATAAAAACTGAAAATTCTTTGGATAGTGTCATGAGATCATAAAATTTTTCTTCTTCACAATCCAACATTAATAACCTTAAACATAGTTAGAAGTTAAAAGTAATTTTGTTTGGCCGTAATCATTCTTCATTGTTTGGTTAAAAAGTTCCATGACTAGTCTAAGTAAAAACTTATAAAAAATTCATTACCATCGACTTCTATAGAGGAAAAAGATGGTTAATTTTTAAAACCATTAATAAGAGACTTATGAAATAAAATATTTTCATTTTTTAAATAAAAATCACTATAATCCATTGAAAATAAATACATTATAATATATAAAAAACAAAGGAACCATAATTTAAAAATCTCACCATAAGAAAACATATTTTTTCAACCAGGTATATAGAAATAAGAAAAAATTCGATAATTTTTTTAGCCTCCCATAAAAATATATTTTATTGAAATAAATAGGACTAAATATTATTATTCTAATGTTATTGTCCAAATAATGTACAAGACCTACATTCCATTTAAGAATATTTTTTATCATTAATTGCATGTTCCCTTATTCCCTTTCATATACTGATCCAACAAAAAACAACTTAAAATGATGCCACAAACCCAATTTATAATCATAACTACATTGATCTACAAAAACCATTTATATTAAAAAATTTACTCTTTAAAGAAGATGATAGAAAAAATTATTATATTTGTATTGTCTATTACCATTAATGTGGATTTATATTAGAGGGAAGCACATTAATTAATTTTAAAAATTGATTGTAAATTGGCTTATGGTGATCTCAAAAGAGTATCTGAACACTAAATACACAACAAATGCATAAAATTTTAAGGGTAATAATATTTTTTTTCAATTGTTAGAATATATTCTTAATATTATTTGAAAAATATTTCACACATCCAACCATTACACTCCCATGTTCCTATATATATTTCATAATAAATCTCTAAAATTGATTCATGAATGTCTCATATACATTACTTATAATTTCTAAAAAGCTACATTTTGTCATGATTTGTGAAATTTTGACAAACACCTGTATTATTCATTTTCTATCATTATTATACACAGAATTGTATTTATATTTTCAATAATGAATAACTGATTAATTAATGGAAATCATATAGCAAGGGAATCATCGAAGCCTATATTTTATGAATCCTTATGACTATCCCACTTAAACATTGAATTGAGTTGTGTTTTTATGTGAAGACATAAGGAAAAGAATAATTTTTTATTGGTTGAGATTTTATTTGTTGTGTATAAAATATAAGTATCTTTTTAAATATATTGAATAGTTAATAAAATATGTATGATTAATAGGATTTTATTTAAATACATAAAATTGTATATGTAGCTTCTTGAGTCATGAAAGTTCAATTTTTTTTATAATGTATTTGTTCAGACGCTAGAAATAGTGTATAAGGAAGCCCTCAAAATTTCACAATATTATCATTCACATTAAAAAAGTTATTAATTGACAATAAATATGTATAATTTTAGTGTTTTTCTTTTGGAAAACCTCTTTTTAATCCATGTTCGAAGATTAGACTCCTTCTCTTCCTGCAAATTTGTTTGTTTTTTCATATTGCTCCAAAATAATTTTGATTAACACATATACATTATTATGATAGATTTATATATTTATGATTCCCATTAAAATAATAAATATGAATTTCATTGAATATTATGTTGACCTCTTGATAGTGGAAATCATAATACACATTATATGAACGATTTAATAGAATTAAAAATAATATTCTAATCATTGTTGACTCATTTTACATTACATAATTATTTATCAGGGTAACATTTTTTGCCCAATAATATAATGTTATCCTTAACAACATGATTTATCACGATGATCACATGTTTAGTTTAAATAAATAACATGTGTATTCTTAAAATATGAAATTGATATTTTAAAATTACATCATAATATATGTGAAGATTAAGTTATACGAAAACACATTTAAAAAAAGAAAATTAAATTACTATTTAATAAAAAATAATCATCATTTTATAAATGATATATTTATTTGAATATATATATATAATAAATTTCATTCACAATTTTTTATTCATCATCAATTTAAATTAATATGGAAAAAATATATAATTCGTGGAAAACCATTTCATTAAAATGTATATATTTTTTATATTAAATAATAAAAATAATATAAATAAATTAATATATATATATTATAATCATTAACCGAATTATTTCATTACCGTAGTCTTCGTATAAAATAATTCTTAATCTAATTAATGTGATAAAACCCATAATATAAAATAAATATGTTTTGAAAATATCATTTATTAAATTATTAATTATATATTTATATCATCATAGATTCTACTTAATAAACCATTAATACATTCAAATAATCCCTATGGGTGAGATAACTAGTGGTTTTAGTCATTGATGATAATTCTGCTAGGATGAAACACATAGTGATTAAAATTAAATTGATCTTCTACCACATGTGATTTTCCTCAAGTCATGCATGATGAAGTTAAAATTCTCTAAGGTAATGGGGAAACCCAATGTATTTTACCTCTAAGACATGCCTATAATAATGAGCCTCGTAAGGATTACTTGTAAAACTTTTCTGCTTTTCTTCGCTATTTATATAATAAGCATAATATGGTCACACCTATTTATAATTACCACTTTAGTTCTTATAAAATATTGATAAATTTTTAATAAAGTACTAAATACTATTTTTTAATAATTTATCTAAGTATTCATTTATATATCATATAATGGTATATGTTGAATTATTTTTTTATCATAATCACTATACACTACTAAAATCCATTTTAAAGAATATTTTATTTTTATAATTCCTATATTAAGCTACATATAATTATCTAAAATCATTCATCAAATTATTTAATTTATTTCTCTCTATACTTATCATATTTCAAACCATTTCCCTTTTATTAATTTTTTTGTGGAAGGATATTCATGTAAACCCTTGATAATTTAGACATAAATTTCATGAGATTATTATTTACATGGTTATTTATTCCTATGTTAATTTTTAATGATATGTTTCATACTATATTTTCATAATGTATTAATGTTTATCTTATATAGTAAAATTATTTAGTGACAAAATTTAGCATTAAATCATATTAATTTGATGTGTTCTATATAATCATCTATAAAAAATATATGTTTTATTAAAATGAATCATTTTATTAACATTTTAGGGTTAAACATTCTACCAGTTTCAATAAATTTATCCCGTCATATTTCATTAGTAAGAATAATGTTGATCACTTCAAATTTTTCTCATTAAATATTTAGGTTTCTAATCCAATTACTAAAATATATGATTTCACCATAGAAACATGATAATATGAGAGGTATTATATTATAGTGTTTTTTTCTATATGATATTTTATCTCTAATGGAAATTTCCTAAAAGGTAAATCATCTTACATGTACTACCATTGAGTTTAGTGAAATGAATGTATATGTTATATAGTTTTTCAAAAGTGAAACATAGAACACATCTTGTATATATGAGTGGTTAAGTTGATGAAATTGGTGATATGCTATAGTAACCATGTGATGAAATATATCAAAATAACCAATGTATCTATTTATGAAAATCCATTACCTTCCTATCTCGAAAACACAATTATGTGGTGTAATTTAAAAGAATGTTTTTTCATAAAAACCTAAACAACATAACAAATTAATTATTATCAATAAATTTATTAAAAATATCTATTATAAATAATATCATCCTTTATGATTCAGCTAAACACATCCATGATCTATATCTATTCCCTTATAGATCCTAGAGTGGAAACAATTGTTATATAATAATAGTATTAGAGAAACATATCAAAACTATATTCCTTTGAAGAAAATAAACAAATACATTATCATATAATCAAAATCATACGTACTCTTTTCAAATTATACAGCCATTTGGGGATGATATGTATTATGAATGATCATCAATATATCTTATTCTCATTGAATACTTCTGTGTAATATGGATGCATACCTTGAATTTAAATACTATATATGTAAATGTTATAGTTTATGATAATTTAAAAAAATATGTATATTATAGAAATTTTATTGAGTAATGACTCCTATAAAATTTAAATCAATTATAACAAATTTAAATATTTTTCATCCTTTACCAGTATTTAATTAATGAATTTAGATGTATTAGGAATTACAATTATAAAATCAATAGTTTTTTTTCTATTTCAACATTTATATATGTAAATTTTTATTCATAAAAATAGATATTGGTTATTTAATTAGTTCTAGGATACATGTTTTGTAGTAAGATATGAAATCAGATATTGACATGAAGATAAATCATTAAATTTTATGTAAATACCATGTGAATAACACTTTTAAACTATAAAGAACAATTGGTATTTCTCAAACCTGTGTCCCTCCCTCTATTTCCTAGTACAAAAAACCCCCTCTTCAATATATTTTATTTTCCTTCACTAGGGATCGATTCAGTGCATCCTAACATCGATTCCTGGAAATATGAATTACATTCTATATTTTTCTAATAATTTATTGAATTTGATCCTCCAACATCTTCATTCAATATGAATGAAATTTATCTCCAACTTTATAACATAGTTTAAATGGTTTTTTATGTAGGTGTGTTTGTGCCATTGAATCCTTTGGGGCATAGAACTTCAAGAAGGATTTGTGATTGGGATTTACAACATTGGTATTTTATCATGTGCATAGGATTGATGTGTTTGAGGTAGAAGATTTGTTTCTTCTACTATTTATTTATGTCAAATCATATTGTTATTAGGGTTTATCCCATGTTATGTAAATTAAATAATTTATTAAATATATCTTAATATTAATAGATAATTTTTTACTGGTCACATGTTGATGTTATTGTTGGGTCCAAAATATTCAGAAAATGGAAGGAAAATTCTCCCAAATGTTTGGTAATGATTATGGATAATTTTTCCACGGTTGATTTTAGGTGAAAAGTGAATAAATCAATATTTTCAAAGGTATTTTTCCTGACTGTGTACCGACAATCGATAAAGGTTCAAAGAAGGCATAAGACACGAACCATAGGTATGAGAAAGGCCTATAAAATATTTCCCCATGAGGCATTGTCCAATGAAAAAAGCTGTTCATGGTAAATTTCCACCCCTAAACTGAATCCTCTATGAATTATTTTTGTTGGTGAGAATCTAAAAATGGTACACCTAACCCACCATCCTCATGAACGATGTGGTTCAAAAATTAGAAGAAGTTTATGGCATACCACACCAATGAAAACCACGGTAGATTATGTAATTCGCGGATCAAATAAATCATTTCATGGTCTTCACGAAATGGTGTCGCAATCCCATATATATGATTTTCCCCAATGACATATAATCAGATCGTAGAAGTGGAGAGAAAGAGGACGGGGTGAGAGAGCATTTGGATGGATGAAAATTCGATGGTGAATATAGAGGGTGCGGGAAAATTTTATCCCACACCCGAAGCAGTTTTCTGGACTCCATCACGCATCTGAAAAAGATGGCAGAATCTATCCCACAAACCATATATAGAATGAAGTTCTTGGAATTTCTCCCCATGAAATTTTTTCAGAAAAGCCTCCACAGCCAACCAGTAAAATATTAAAAAATAGAATAAAAAGGTTCGTAGATGCGTATATGGGGAAGATAGTACGCGGGTCCCCAATTTGGATGACAGTTTGCAGAAAGATACTCTACGTACCATCACATGCGGTCGACTACTCTATGTGTCATCCAATGTAGCTTTCTTTTACCCATCCAACTCTTACATTGACACCCTATGAAAAAAACTATTCTCTCCCACCAGGATATACCGCAGGAGCTACACCCCCACACCAAATCAGGATCACGTCAGGCTCCAGTCTTGGCCCTCAAGACCGGTCCTTTGCTATCGTCACTAACCCCCATGAATAATGGAAGGTCACATCATGATCATTTCATGTTGTGTTGATTACATTTTCTATTTTTTCCCTTATTCTGCCAAAACATTCTCCCATCAAATACCGTTAGAAGATACATTCCTCACGCACCTCCCAAAAAACCCTATCACCTGCCTCCTATGCCAGGATGTCCCATAACTCCTACGAAAATCATCGATTGAATGTTTCTGAAATTCCGAAAAACATCCTTTACAACCATCAATCATTGTGTCTCTGGGGATTTTGGATAATCATAATCCAACATGGACATAAGTAGAGGGAGGCAATTGTCTTGAGGACACGTCCTCTTGACTATGCACATCATGCCCCAGTGCCTGTACATATGTTTCCAAAAAAATGGTCTGTCAACATGAAGAGAATTCTTCCTCAGGATAGTCCATTACTACCTATGTAAAACTCAATGGCTTACATACCCCATATCATTTATCCTGATCCATGAATCCACAGATTCATGATTTATATTTTCCTTCCATCTCATGTTCAAGGCATGATAGAACATCCCAAACTGATTTTCCTTCCGTTAATAATGTCACCTATAACAAATTGTCCAAAATCTATGACCATACTCTTTGATTTATCATCCTAGCCACATGATGTTAAACTTTATTTTATTTGTCCAAACAACACAACATTAAACTGTTATGTCAAAATATAAGCTATATAACTTTTAATTGTAGTATACTAGAAAATTTTGGATCTTAATAAACATCATTGGACATCAGAAATGGACAATCAGTGTCTTTAAAACACCCCTTATTGACTATGAAAATCATGCCAATGTGGTTCTACTTATGTCTCCCACATAAATTTCCTCTCAACAACTGGAAAATTCGACCTTAAGAGAGTCTTTTCCTACCTTTGTATTCCTCAATGGATTCCTTGCCTCATATCAGTTCTCCTGATCCAGGATCCTCAATAATCATGGCTTACCCATTATGTCCCTCTCATGTTAGAGGAACTTTAGAACATACGAACATGATTTTCATCCTGTCAATCATGGTTTTAATATAATGTGGTTCTCATTGCATTACCCTAAACAGTGAAACCATAAATAGTCCTATCCACATGGCATTAATCTATGATGCCATCATACATTCTATAAGACATTAAACTATAGTATACCTCATATGATATTCTAGGGACCTCCCACTGAGGTAAGTACCTAATATTTTGAGGATGATCCGCATGACCTTTAATGTTGTTTCACATAGAATGGTACATCGCTTCATGCCCTCGCCCCCATTGCCCTAGCCCCTTCCATAGTGGGCTCTCACTCTCACACCAACAAGAGATGAAACATGTGCTTTGTGGAATCTTTCACATCTTCTTGTTCCTCAAACCAAGAACAACTCACATGGGAATAGAGGTTTGTGACGATTAAAACATCCACACAATCTGAACTCCATGATATCTGATTCCTGACCAAATAAAGATACATAAGATGCGTACCTGAAGGCTGCAGCTCAAAAGTGTTCCCTTATAAAAGGGTTCACCCAATCATGTCTCTTCAATTGGAATAATCCACACATAATCCCTACACAATATGAACCACAAGAAATCTGATTCTTAACCAAATCAGGATAAATATGATGCCTACCTTATGCCCCGAGCTCAAAAGGGTTCCCTTCCAAAAGGCTTCTCTAAATCTTGTCTCTTTAATGTGTGGATTCCATGAATAATCCCTACATAATCTTATATACTAGAACTCTGATTCCAGACCAAATTAGAATACATAGGGAATATACCTAATTGACCGAGTTCAAAAGGGTTCCCATCCAAAAGGTTCCACCCAATCATGTCTCATCAAACAGGAATCTCCAATGCATATAGGCCAGACATATCTGAACTATGAGAACTCTAATTCCTGTTCAAAAAAAGATACATAGGATGCCTACTAGAATGTCCAATCTCTAATTGGTTCCCATCCAAAATGGTCCACCGAACCGTTCCCCCTCAAATGGGAAGCTTCCTTGTGTAAGACATAGCCCTACAAAACTATGTGGGTAATAATTACTCTCTTGAGGATATGTAGGAAACAAATCTTATGGGTCTAATCCAAAAATCAAATCACCTTCGATCGACCATAGATGATAATAAACATTAGATCTCCATATTGTTTGGCCCATGTAGGCATCACCTTCATAGCATCAAATCTGTATGTGTGCCTACAATTATCCTAAAAACATAGGGTATCCCATGGACACACTCTTAGACAATGAACGAAGGACTCACAAACATAAGAACATGACTTAAATCTATAAGAGTGTCTTAGAACAGATGATAATCCTCCCTTGTAAGGGTGAGATGATGTTAACATCCCATCCTCTCGACCGATGTAGTCCTCATGTGTCATTGGCTTAATGATTAATAAACGAGGGTCTGCCTTGGGAAATAATGTCCTTGAATAATGGATAATCAGGTTGTTTGGGTGTTCCTCGATAAACGAATAAACCTGTTGGATAACATCTAAGGAAGTTATTTCATTGCAGGACTGATTACACGAGTACATGACCCCATGAATTCTCCGTTAGGACCGACTGTCTAGGGCATCTCTTTCACAATGAAAATGGGGTGAATTGTCCAGTCCTTGCAAGGTTAATCCAACCTTATTTCGATAGATAATAACACATAATGGGTTGAGGAAAATGAAATGGTGATCTTGATAGGAAACCATCTATGAAAGAAGGGACTAGTGATGATCCTCATCGTACCATTTCCTCAACAACCAAAACGTGTCTCCTCGATGGTGGAAGAGTTATTTATTCCATGAAAGCAGTTTTCTTCTTATTTTGTGAGATCCAGTGATATCTATTAAATTATTATCAGAATTTAATGTATAAATTTTATTATTATGATGTTATTGGTGGAAAATGTTAATTAATGTAAACCCATAATTAATTTAGAATTATTTTGATTTATAATAAATAGAAATTTTTAATTAATATAGTGTTTCGGGTTATTTGATGATAATAAAATTGATAGAATCCACATTGTAAATTAATGTGTTATTATATGTGTTAATGTAATTGATTATTAATGTTAATAATGTTTATTATTGTATATATTAATAAAACATTATGTAAAATTATTATATTACATATCATAGTTCGATCAAACAGGCTAAAATTTTCAAGAGCATTCTTAGTCTTTTTAAAGATTACTATAACATTATGACATAGGATACCAATAGTTGGAACCTATTAATAACGAATTAGATAGTTTAATATGGAATAATAACATGTTGTGTGATTTATAAGATTGATAGGTCCATTATTTCTTATCCTCATGATATGGTTGTGTGCCTTATGTTTTGAGCCATCAGAGCTCATTTATATGTGAGTGATCGATTCCTTGTTAAATGGAATATATTTTCCTATTATATATTCTTCTTTGTTTACTACTTGTTTAATTATGTGTTCCATATGTGATTATCATTTTGTGATGAATATGGGGTTGGGGGCCTAGTTTTGTCTTTTTACATGAAGGTTTAGGTCTTTATGGCAGCAGCGATGTGGGTTGGGAGGCCTGTATGATTTGAAAAATGTGAAATCATGTGATATAAAATTGAATTGAGGTATGAATTCAGTTGTTAGGGATGGAAGCATAGATTATGGAATCATTCAAAATGGGATTACCCATTGATTGGATGCTATGAAATGGTATTATATCTTATGAATCTGTTTAATGGTTGATGATCAGGTTTTAGGTTTTACCATTTTATCGGTTCTCCACTTTTTGAGGTATATATATTTTATTATATGTATGTTTATTCTAGAGGTATCTTATCAACATTTTCATAGTGTAACATGTTTATAAAATGACACTAATAAGTAATAAGTAATTATTAACCCTTGTGGCTAGTAATGATGTAATGTAAATGCAAAAAAACATGTTAATATTATAAAACCATGGACTGTGGTTTGATTTTTAATTGAAGGTATGGGCATTACTCTTATAAATAATGTAATTTATCATCAAATAAATTTTATGGTTAATTTATTGTATAATAAATTAATTAAATGAATGAAATGATAAAAATGAAAAAATTAATTAATGCACCTCCATTAAATGAAATTGTTTATATTTGATATCTGGCCACTACATATTTTCGTTTGGATCCCAAGAGATGACATATGTCGTTGTCATAAAAACTATGTTATACCCATTGTTTTTTTGAGAGATATATTTTATTCTATATATTATGTGATTTTGTACTCTACCACACCCATGTAGGATAGGGATACTGGTGCCCACTAGAATGTAGGATGGTGTTTTTTTGACATCTATGTGCGGGGGGCAAATGGTTGACTACCCCCATAGCCGCACATAGATCTATTGTATTTTACTCAAAATGATTTTTAGTAAGGATATTTTCCCCATTTTTTGTTGTGTGATGTGGTGGATTATCATTATTTACACACCTGAATGACTATATATCGTATCTAAAGAATTATTATCTGTATAACTGGTATGGGCTTCGATGACATTAAGTATTTAATCAGTGTATGGGATATGGTGTATTCAGGTATAGTACTTGATGTATGATTCATTTAATTAATGTGTTTTTGTGGCACCCAAACACTACATGGTTATTATTTATAGATATGAGGATATGATTATTTATTAACGTGACATAAGAGGAACATGTTGCATTGAAATTCCTTGGTGTCATCATGATGGAATATTTTATAGAGAGTAGGCTCCAGATGTGCGACATTAGTGAAGAGATAAAAAAATTATTGATGTGAGAGTATGGTACCCATTTTGTTTCATTGTTTTATTATATTCTCCCATTTATTTGATAAATGGTTACAAATATCCATGTTGAGTTTTGGGAAATAATATACCTATTTAGGTGACAAGTGAGTTTTGTTGTTGTTCATCGTGCATTAACATGACTTATTAATCATTTGAACTATAGGCTCTAGGGAGGATAATTTTGAGTTTACTATTAAAAAAAGATTCATATCTATTAACTACTTCTTATCATAGTTGTGATGTCCCATAACCATTTCCATAAACAGTAACAAAACTCAATTAGACACATATCTTTAATCATGAATCCCTATATAATAATAAATTACTACTAGTCGTGGGGGTTTATAGTGGAATAGTGGAAAGACTATACACTCAAGATAAGAGTGTATCAGAGTGGTATAATCATAAAATTCGATAGAGGAAGTACAAGAAATTAATATTTGGGGGAAGAGAAGACATCACTAATATAAATAACCAAGTATTCACATCAAAGAGTGTAAAATAAAACTATGATCATTGAATTATATTAAAAATTACATGAAAACATTCATCTCGTAGATTACATTTAATAATAAAAAATGTCCAAAAATAAGTAACCTAGATAGAATCATGAGATCAAAGACCATCCCTATGCTGTTATGCTCCTTTGCACAAATTTATCAACAACCTTTATGATGTATGATTCACATGTCCTTACCTACATCCATGAAGTATGCCCTTGTACCAAATGATGATCTAAATAGTGTGAGATATAACAAAGCATAGGCCACCACCAATGGTGTCTATAACAAATCATGTCCATGCATATATATAGAAACATTGTATATATATATATATCCAATATATGTAAAACAAGAAGGGTGAACATATCCAACCAATCAAACATCACTATTATTTAATAACTAATCATAAGGACATCTGAATTGAATATTATATATCAAAAACAACAATCCTAATGGATTAAACAATTAAATCAAGTTTCAGACCTACCTGGATAGGGTTTATGCAATATAATTGTCCAATGAAAACATAAAATCTATGTAAACAAAGTGAACAATATCCTAGGGGTATATTCCCAAGGCACCCTAAATGGTCCTTATATCGATGGTAGAGTATTTTCATGGAATCATATAGTTGATTTAATAATATCCATGGGGTATAAATTTTGGAGGCTTCTAGGCTTGTAATGTTAATTAGATAAAAAGCATCATTGGTGTTAAAATATCCATGGAATCCAAGTAATAAATGTTATTAAGATCCATGTCATATAAATGAATAATTGAACTTAATATAATAATCAAATACAAGGATTATAAATTTTAAAGGAATCCAAATAAAGGAAGAAAATGATATCAAAGGAGTAGAAATATCTACACCATCATAACATGTCTACTGAATAGGATCCAAGCAGTTTAAGTGCACAGGGCATCCAAATCAGTATGATCCATGGAGTAATAATTTCAATGACATCCAAATATGTTCATCAGATCCAAAGAGTATTATTTCCAAAGGAATACTAAAAGATTCATTTAACATTAATTTAATACCCATTCCATGAGTTCATATGAATCATTCCACACATTCCATCTTATCCATTAAACCATTCTACTAACATATAATCCCAAGGAATAAAGTAATAATAAATTTCTTAATATCTTGCATAATTTAATTAGTATCCCTTTAAAAATGGACAACTCATTGAAATGAGTCGGGTAGAATATCATTAGCTGATACAAAAACACAACACAATTTTGTTTGAAGTTGAAGTTGAAAACCCCCAACCATCAAATTTAATTTTGTGGGAAACCAAAAGAAATGTTCCATTAATTTATTTAATAAATTTATATAAGTAGATAATCATATCCTTGAAAATCATGTTTGTGAAATAGAAAAAACAAGATATAAATAATGAAACAATATGGTAAAATGTATATACCACCTACATCATCATGGTAGTAGAAAACTCATTTATTCTTAGCATATGATTTGTTCCTAACAAATATGAAAATATAATAATGGTATAATACCCCAAAGATATGGGAAAAAAATCCTTCACCAAAGTAGTTTCAGTGATATCATGGAAAACTGAAAAAGTTAAAAGAGGCCGTAATATACTGACTAATGCAGATCTAAGGAGACTATTGACTATCAAATCAGACATCGAATGGGGGGATCCTATCAAATCCTACCCCAATGAATTATATAACCCATAAGAGGAGTTGAAGGTTGTATTCTATAAATTGAATAAAAAGGAAATAGGTTTTTTAAGCTGGTAAAAATGATATTTCACCATTTTTAACGTAGTCAAATGGTTCTACCATATGATTGGGAAAAACGTGGGCCAAACATAGTCAAATATGAAGCCAAGAACTCTCCTATCATTGTAATGTATCACAGTGTGGAAAACCATACGTAAAACATAAATTTGTTCTATGCTAATAACTACACTAATCTCTAAAAAGAAAAAACCTCTTATTTCATTGGTTTAGAAAATCATGTGGTCCTAGAATGTACACTAGACCACACCATGTGGATAAATCAAACTATATGGATAGGGTAGCATTATTTTTACTAATGATATGTTCTAGAAACATTCTCCAAAAACTCAATCTTCATGATCAAAAAAGTCCCCTGACACCCTTATTCCACCATATCCCAACTAGGCATCAACATTATGTCAAACTTAGGAAACCAAACGTACAATAAAATGGATTAATACCTCTCAAAAAATCTATTATCTTATAATCTTCTCAATATAATAAAATTTTATCCACAAATTCCACATAAAATTTAGGTTAATACATATCTTATAAAATATTTAGACAATGAGAACATATGTTAGTTTCTCACTACAATTCCTCCCCTTGTACCTGAAAATACTTTCATAGCACACATAATATTGGAGCCGAACCATTTTGGAGAACCTTCATGCATTGATCAACAATACATATTGAATTATCCTAACAAGATGTATATACATCAAACTCAACCACATTAGGATGATGTGTATGTGAGATATTAGAATGGTATCAGTGAAGTTGAGATTAATAAATGATGTTGGGCATGGCTTGGTACTTCTACGGCTTCATCAGTCGATTTTCTACCAACCCAAATATATCCATAATCTAAAAGGCCAAATTATAACAAGTTAATATCTTATATTGTTTATGGATCTATCTATTTCCTATTAAGGATGATACTTATAATAAATTTTGACTCCCCGCCTAAAATTATAGTGGTTGATGGATATGATCAATCTTTTAATTTTTTCTAGACTACTCTATAGACATCTACTTCCGAATAATATGAACCTCGTCCAATGTGTCTTGATGGATATGAAGACCTAGTGTTTATTCCTCTCCAAACACTACTAAAAACATTTTTGAAATGAAAATCCTACCATTTAGGGAAAATGATTGATTCATCTATATGGTCTCCTGGAATCTATCTCATATGAAGGTATTGACCATGGAATTTATGGTTATTGGCTATACTCAATACTAACTGTTTTCCTGGTTCCCTCTACAACCCCTTCTAGAACTGTGACAATAATCGAGCATCTCTATCTGATAAAATACAACACGGAACCTTGTTGATGTGTATACTCTCACCAATGTAAATCCTCCTGATATTTTCCCTTTAATGAGTCCCATAAACAGATATGAAATGTGATACCTTTTTTCAAAAATATCATATCACATATACTACTTCACTGCCTCGGGATGATTTAGGAAGTCCTAACATGAAATCCAATGTGACTTAATAAAATTTCCACACAAGAATATGTAATAAATATAAAATCCTATATGGTAAATACTATTCTACATTCATATATAGATAGGTGGCATATCACAATATGATCCCATATATCTCCTACTTCATCTCCAGCCATTGGTATTGAGAACATAAGTCATGATTCATCTTAGAAATAATGGGATTCACAACAACAGCAGAGGAATAGAACTATCTAATACATCCCTATCCAATGTCTATATGAATTGAGATACTTCCTTGGATGAAAAATATCTCATCCTCATCTACATTCCACCAAATAGTTGGATCATCAAATGAAACACCCTCCCATAGGACCAAGACTTCATGATCTAATAGATGTTTCATCCATAATCTATCTATAATATAAAGAGTCACTAATTATCTAGAAATATAATTCTGATAATTACTATCATTTATCTCCATGTTCATCTCTAAGATCAATTCTAAAAGAATCCATTCTATACTGGCCTCCTGAAATTTTTGTATTTGATTCCTCCAACATAGTGTATTGAAAACTGTAATCCCCTCTCTTGGAATATAGAGAAGCTCATGTAAAATAACTAAAGGGTTTAAACTCACATTAATTTACTAATATTTGATTCATGATGGCTAAATATGTACTTGAATATTTTTTTCTTGGTGTAAACCAAATAAAACAATCAAAGTATGTAATACTTCCAATAATAAAAGGCATGAACCATAACGACTAACTCAAGATCAATATTTGTGTATCTCCTATCTTATAGCCTCTACTAATGCTAAATGTATTCCATAACCTTAAAATCCAACATCTGATATGCTCCAAGTGGAATACATGATGAATCAACTATACAAATTTTAGCTTTTAGGAACTCTCGAATAATTAAGAATGGTTCCAAATTTAGTCTCCCTTTTAGCTCCTAAATGCATATCTCATTTATATTTGACTATAAAAACATCACACCCTTTGATGCAAGATTTTCAGAGGTACGAAAAATCATACTATATCCAGAATATTGTGCATATAGAGAAATACTATACCCATGAGACTCCATATGTCAAAGAAGTGCATGGGATGCTCCATCATAACAATAACTCGAACCATCTATAGGTCAACAGATACTTTAGTCTCTAAGATAAAATTACCAACGAAGTGAATCTCATCCATACATAATTGAAAGATAGTGAGATTATAATATAAGTTATTCTCCCAATGTTTATCAAATAAGATCTCAAGGGGATTGTAATGGTTGTACATTTTATGAAAATATACCCAGATATATTCCTTAAAAAACACAAAAAAATAATCTAGATATGGATGTAATACCCAGTTCACCAATTCTATGATCTTTTTTCACTTCATTCAGGAGATTTAACAGTAAACTGAGATACTTATATAGACCATACTCTATATGAAAAGACATATGATATATTATGGCATGTTCAACATGAACCTGATGATAAATCGTTATATAATAAATCTTATAAAACAATTGATATCCTCTACGATGGTCCAATAGATAATCTATCTATTGTAAGGGATGTTAGATCATACAAATAAACTTGTTCAACCTCTACTAATGTTAAAATATGTATATTTTTCCATCCCCAATCTCAGTGAAAATGGACTACAGAACCCCATGGAGAAGTCATGGGGTGAATTAACCCTTTCTCATCCATGTCCTCTGACTACCACATGAGCTCCTAAATTTAGGATTTATATTTCCTACAAAGAAGAATCGATACTGATGATGCTCCTCAAACGAGATTAATGAAAAACACTACCTCTCCCTCTAGGGTAGTCCTGAAACGATACTTCGGAAAACATCCCTGAAAAGAGAAAGCACAAGAGGGGTGTCCACCTGAAATGATCCTAGATCATCTAGATATAAGATTTTAATATGGGTGTCATCCCAAAAATCACATGATTCCCTATACCAGATTGACTCTCCTAGAAAACCCATTCACCATTAAGAATATTTACCCAATAATTAGGTTATGTGAGGGTCGCCCTTAGGCTATTTAAATAAATATGATGGGTAAAAAATATACTATCGGGATAATTACAACAAACCCTATCATATCTGGGAAAAAACCTCCAATATGAAATGATAACCACCTACCTAAAGGGAGAACCCTATAAAGTAGCATACAGTCATTGGTCATATCCACCATGATGTATCAACAGTCATAAAAATACTGGGAAATTGATCATTGAGGCCATAGATCTACAAAATATCCATATATAAAAATCTATGAGATGTAATTATATAAAAATATAAGATATTAATATACATGCTACCAAAATAGTACCTCTCACGGTAGAATTTATGGAAATCTGTTCCTCGTGTATCACCTGCACTGTCTATAACAGGCATGAACTGTGACCCTGAGATATACCCTGACCACCCTGAGTGATTCCACTACATTGTTGCAATAAATCAAGTGTCGAGAAACCCTGACCAAAACCACCACCATGTCCTGACTCTCTGGTCCCGCTCCAGCTATCTTCTAATAAAGAAGTTTCTTACCCATATCCCGAACATGAAGTTTATTTAGATCCTCTCTAACAAGAATCTCGAGCGAATTTTGTAAAAAATATCCCTAGATGGCCGATACAACAACATTATTGGATATTTAATGTGTCTCTATCACACTCTCTCCTCCTATGTCCATGACACCCAATATGATAACAATTAATAAAACTACCACAACTCATACATTGGCATACTTTTTCTTCATCAGAGGCCACAATTCATACATTCCTTCTACTTGAACCAAAACCAATGGTTGCAGAAGCTAAGGGACCCAGATCTATAACCCCCATCTTTCATTAGGGTGTGATCAATAATAAAATACTGATATACTAGTTCTGAAATAGTTTTATACTGTAAAACACTTACCTATGATGATATGTATTTCTCAACACCATCCAATAATCACTTTTAGTTTGTTCAGTATTCATATAATAGAATAAGGGTGAATTTTTTTTCTATCTAAAATATGATTAAAAATCAATGACAAATATCTTGACCTAATTTAGATACCTAAACTCTCTGTTTCATTAAACACATATCATCACAATTTAGAAATAGACATTAAATGTTGTTTGGTAATAACACAACTCCATATCCCATTTATGATTTTTAGGATTAATCACATCCAAAAATATATTTATGGAATCCAAAATCTTGTATGATTCAAGATTCACTCTCCTCTCTAGAGTTGTCTTGATATGCTGAAAATCGATAGCATGACCGCTAGCCATGACTCTGTGACTTGTGGCCTCCCATACCCCAAAAAAATTGTTGGATTATTATATTGGAGCTCATGTATAAAATTTTACGTAGATGGGGTTGGTCATTGTCGTCCCTAAATGGTTTACATGGAACATAGAAATTACTATCATAGCTGGTCCTCATCACCATTATCCGGTATATCAAGCAATGCTAAAATTTTCAATATTATAGGTTCATCTAGTGAAAAATGGACCACCACCTATAGGGCATGATCTTCACCACCTTCCTAGTGCAAGAACAGTGGTCCTCATGTCATCATATCACTAAAATTCTAAGATAATTTATTATCCAATGATTGATAACTATTGGATATAAAATTATGACATGTACATGAATTCCTTACACAATTCAAATCCATATCAAATCTCATAATGATAGGTCTAGGAAATATAAAATTCATCATTAGAAAATAGATACTGCATACTTACCATTACTAAGGTCCATATAGGATCCAATTCTTTTATATACATTATATTTTATTTTATATAGAGTTTTAATTCCAATTTATAGAGTTAAAAACATTTAAAATGAAATTTCCACACCTATTTTATGGAAATAATTTCTTTTCAGAAACAGTTAACATTTAAAATAATCATCAATTATATATAAATTTACATTAAAATGATTAACTATACAAATCACCACATCTAATTTATAAGGTCCCATAAACCTTATAAATCTATGTCTGATTTCCATTTAATCCCACCAGTCATTTACCAAATCCGTGGATGAAATTTCATCACAATTACATGTATATAGAAGAAACTCATGAAAACATGATGTATGAAATGCACATTGTAATGTTAACAAGGAATGTATTAATTAATCACATATTAATCCTAAAGTTCCTATATTGATGTATAATGAAATAACTCATTTCCTTATTGTGAAAGTGAAAAATACCTATTGATAAGGCACATCAGACATTAATTTTTTCACATAATGGTGAAGTATAAAAAATTATAAGGGCCATAAAAGAAAATATCATATCCCTTCCAAAACAATATCCATTTTTCTTATACATGGGATAGCTAAACCCAAGAACATATTCGTAACCAATCTAGACACCTACTTTATGTCTTATCTATACATTCAAAATGAGATGACAAAAGAATATAAATATGAACTAATACCTCTTTATGAGATCTTGAACCCATATCACTAAATAGTAACAGAAAAAGGTCTGATGAATGGCCTCATGCATACCTACCCATATGATAGAGGATATCAACTAGTAGTGAGGGTCCATGGTGGAACAATGGGGTGACTATATCCTCTGAATCAGAGTATACCTTACTAGTATAATGAAAAAATCAATAGCCTTAGAATTGGGAAAATTGATTATAGAAAGAATTATCATCCACTATATAAATTATAACGTAATATTATGAATTAGTGTCATATATAAGGATGATAATGTCGTCCTATAAAAAATATAGTCATACATGATAGAAGGAATTCAATATGATACCTGTATAAAAATACAAAAAACATCCCAAAATATCTATCCCAGATAGAATCATAATCCACGAGAGCGATCATATTCTCCCCTTCTCCAATGCAAAAATCGGTCAAGAATATAAAATAAGAGGATTTCCCCTATCCCTACAAGTACCCCTGCTGTCTATTCTGGTTACCAACATTGGCATGAATGGTGTGTGAGATAACACTTATTAGGGCCACTAAAAAAAATTTCTATAACAAATCCAATTTCGGAATATAAGATGAATAATTGTATAAATATTATAGGTGTACACAGAAACAATATAATTATAAATATCCTTTCTATTAAATCTAACTATGATCAAGATAAAAAATAATATTTCTATTTAAAAATAAAAGCATTTTTCAATAACAACAACCACAACAACCATTACATACACTATTAAATATTGTTTCATCCGTACCTAGATAATGTCCAATGAGTAGTAATAGCCATTGAAACCATATAAGCTATGTAAAACTTGTTAATAGGGTCCACGGGGTAAAAATTCCCATGTAATCCAATATGATAAGGAAATCTATGGAGTAGTAATGTCCCAGGAATACTATTGTTTATTTAAAAACATCAAAGAAGTAGATATGTCGAACGAATCTCGACAAGTCATATTTACCAGTAAAAGTAGATCCTTGGAGATTAAATGTAAATGGAATCAATATAAGTCTACTCAATTATATCCTGGGAGTAGAAATTTTCGTGAAATCATATTATAATCTTCATATCCAAGGAGTAGAAATGTTTCAATCTTCATAAAAAGTTGTGAAAATTGGATCTAAGGAGTAGAAATGTGAAATGTGTCATAACATGTCATGTTAATTAGATCCAATGAGTAGAATTTTCCAATACATCCAAATAAATAGAATCCATGGAGTATAACTGACCATGAAATTCTAATATGGTGATCAAATCTGATTACTAATGATCTTGGAAACATATCAAATTAATTTACTTTTTATATATCACATAATTTGTATGTTCATCAAACTCATTCCTCAAAATCATTTTAAATTATTTAACAACTTTTATAATATATAATAACTTGTTAATGGTGAAGAATACCTTTTATAATATCTCAAATAGATTAGTATATCTTACTTTACTACTAGTGGTATCATTCAACCCAACGATGTGGTGTATCATAAGAAGATACATGGAAGAAAATGAACAATTTTTAGGGTTGAGAAAGGAAACCTCAAACCATCACATTAAGAGGAGTGGGAAACCTAGAATAGATGTATGAATTTATCAGATACATTAAATTAATTTAATGACAATATCCTATAATTTCTGGCATGTGGGACATCAGTAGAATCTTTTAAATAATAAGACATTATGGTAAAAGGAATAAAACATCGACATCTTCATAGAATAAGAACTCACATATAGTAATATATTTTTAGTTGATCTAAATCAGCAGAAGATAAAATAATAGTTGAACACCCTAGAAATAAGATAGAAAATCATACAAAATAATAGTGTTTCTCATAGCACCAAAAATAGTGAAAGTTGTAAGAGGAATAATTTACTCAACAAACTAATTTCAAGAATATGGATTTCTCCGAATTATGATTTTCGAAGAAGGAATGAGAATATAGCCTCCCTCCTGGATTTAGAGAACTCAGACATGGAGGATATGGATACCTATTATATTGAATAAGAAAATGAAATATTTTTTTAATTAAAAAGGTTGACAAATGGTCATTTCACCCTTTTTAACAATGTTTCCCAATTTGACCACATGACTTGACAAACATTTCACTAAATGTTCAAAAAATGCTATCTATGAATCCCCTCACATGGGCATGAATCATGGTTTCAAAAAATATGTGATGGCCAAGAATTTTTCCTCTACAAAAAACTAAATCAATATTTCATCGATATGTGGCTATGGTTTCATTATATCATGAAACCATGTAGCCCTAGAAAGTGATCTAGACAACCCAAAATGGTTTACTCAAACCATGTGGTCTAGGATTCATGGATTAGATTAACCATTAATCAAATCATCATCTTTGAAAAACTCATGTTGTGGGTCTCAAACAACCCTAAAACACACATTTTTTCTCCATAACCTCACACGGAATTGACATTAGGTCAAAAAAGAGAAAACTAAAAAACATTTTTTGTACCCCATAAAAAATCTAGTGTCATACATCATCCAATAATGATTGTATATCAAGCTAGATATTACTATATCGTGGTTTTTTTGAGTTGTTTGGACGTTAGGTTTGCTACAATATTTAGCTTTTTGTGGCTATGTTTTTTCTTTTAATTATTATTGTAATTTAAGAAATTGTTTATTTTAACAAGAGATGACTTGATATATATGCTGGAGATGGTTTTTGAATTTTTATTTTCCTTGTATCTCTTTTTTTCTTGTTCTCCAAGAGGGTAATGGCTCCTATATTTAGGTTTATTATACCATCGGTTCTTGATGCCAGATTTGGGGAAACTAGATGAAAGATTCGGGAAATAACTATCTCCATTCCCTCATTTCCATCTAAGGAAGGGTATACATTTGGGGGTTTGGTCATTATATAGTGTTATCATAGGTTCATGTTTAGGGATATAATATAGTTTAATTTTTGAAAATGGTGGCATTTCATGGGTTATAAGGGAAACAATCTCAAATATGTTGAGTATGTGATTTAAACCTGAGAGATGAGATGTGTCATGAATTTTATGGATTAAAATGATCAAATTTTTGAACATGTATGCATAAAAATCCTATTAAATAAAGTCATATTGGTAGTTTGGTAGAGGCCTTCGAATGGAAAATGTGTCATTCATATATTTACCTATGTTTGAAATGATTAATCCCATTGATATGTTATAAGACTAGAAATATAACAAATAAAAAATAAATTATTTTCATTTTTTGATATTATAGACTTATGGGTCTAATATCATGTTCTATTTATAGAATGGAAGATGTTTGATGTCATCATCTATTTCCCACCATAGATGTTCATCAAGATGTGACACCAAAGTGTAGTTGAGTAGAGGTTGAAAAATAAAAATCATTATAAAGTAAAATCAAATTGTTTTAGTGACATGGTATATTGAATAACTATGGATCCATTTTAGATCAAGTGACAGAATTATTTTTTACGAGGTCTAGATAATATTTAGTTGAATCAATTCTCTGAAACAGAATTGGGGTTCATTTGATGTGATTATGTTTTACGGTTTAGTGATGGAGTGGTGGTTCATGATTATTGGGTATTGAAAAGAGTTTTAAGTCTCATCGTATTTGTTCTAAAAACATTTATGAAAACATATTAATTATTCAACCATGAAGGTGGTCATTTTAAAAGATATTATTAGGATTCAACAAGGGAGTTATAGCATGAAATAGTTTGGGATCCATTTTAGGACCCTTCAACGATATTCTTCATACCTATAACTAGATTTGAAGAAAATTGTAATGAATATTGGGGATGATTTATTTCAAGAATTATAGATCTAGTTCACACCATTTGTAATGATTAATTATGATGAGGTCCTAATCACATAAGTAGTTATTTAGGAAATGATGTCTAGAACTAGATCATCCCATGTGAAAATCCATCAGGATTCCTAATGAAGCAGTGTTGTAGTATGAGGTTACACACTACCAAACAAAAGTTCATTTAGTTATATTGGAGTGTGTCTCATCCCTTATCATCCTATTTTTATAGGGTGGTGAATCACTATTCTATATCAAGGGATCCAAGGAATATTATTCTTTTATTGTTTGGGGTTATTTATGGAGAGTGTTCACAACCTTTCAATGAAGTTATCTCTCTCCTAGTGTTATATTGTGGGGTTTTTAGCTAAATAAGAAGTAGCAGTGTTGTTTATTTTTGGGTTTGTAGATAGGGTATGAAACAATTATAGTACAACCCTAATATGATCCTCATCCATAGATAGTTGATAACATCCATGTAGGTGGTTATCCATAGGATGAGAGAGGTTGGGAAACATGTCATGTTCAACTTCATTCATTATAGTTGATGGAGCAGGGTAATCTAGACCTCATTAGAGGTCCTATTTTACTATTTTTACTATTATTACATTATTTCCCTCATTTTCGAGAGTCACATTTCATTATATCACCATCCCTCATCCATTCATGGAGAAATGGGGTGGATAGGAATCCAATTCCCTTGGATTTGACTATAATAGTTGGATGTTGAGATTACATTAATGCAGTATACATAGTATATGTTATAGAGAGGGGTTATCCCCTCTCTTGGAGACTCCATCTTTGATTATAGATATATTTTTATGATGTCATACTTCATAAGGATTGGTTGTATTTGGTGCAGCCTATTGTTTATTGCATCAAGAAGATGTTTTTTTCAATTTTTCTGGTCGATATCAGATTTTATTTGTTTGGTTGAGAGACCCATAAATGGGTTTGAAGCATATTACTTTTCTACATTGACATGGGAGTTCATGTTGTGCTTATCAGAGGTTTTATAGTTAGTGTTTCTAAGGGTCATATTAGAAAATCATGATGTCTTCCAAGAGTAGTTATAGTGGTTCCCAATTAATAAAAGATTGATTTTAGAAATCGGATAAAACAATGTGTATCTACTATCATGATGTATTCTTATAGTATTATTCCTTTTGAGTTTTTACATCTACTATTATATCTCTAGGATCAATCGAAGTGAGATTTTTTTGTAGACTGGTAACCTTTGGGTGATACAGTCTTGTTAGTGAAGAAGGTTGACGGTGGTTTGCTACATTTTATTGATTATTTTTATATTAACCAATTTAAAATTAATAATCACTTTCCACATTTGTAGATTTATTATTTATTTAATCATCATATAGAAGAAATTAAATTGTGGAATATTGATCCACCATCAGTGTATCATCATATGAAGGTGATTGATTATAATAATTTGAAGACTATTTTCTGTTATCATCATAAGAATTATGATATTTTTGTGATTCAATTCAGTGTGTGGAATTATCCATCCATGTTCATGGGTTTTATGAATATATTATTCGAAGAGTTCATATATATGATCATGATGTTTTTCATCATTGAAATCATTATTTACTCTCTATCAAAAGAGTGTGCACATCATTGGAGTTCTATAGTACGAGGATTTATTTCGATGTTGTCGAAGTGTGAGTTATATCTTTGTAATGTATATTTCATGGATATTTTTTTCATCCCAATATTGATTATCCATGTATCCTTAAAATATAAATTCATTTTTTGTTCTTTGATTTCCCTAAGATATTTGTAGTTGAGTATAATTCCATTGGACATGTAGGCTATTACATGAGGTTCATAACTGATTTCACATGGGAAAAGAATCCACATAAATAATTGACCCAAATGTATTAGGTGTTTCTGTGGACTGGATAGTGTCATGTTTCTTTCTAGTACATGAAAGAGAATTCATTTTGTAATCCAGTATATTTTTCTAGCATTAGAAGTACAGTTTTATTTTTTATTTGATTCATTATATCTTTTCCTAGGATACACTATTCTATAGAAGAGATAAGTTATTTCTTATGGGTCCCATCAGTCATGTTACCATGTGTGTAACTATATGACAAATGATATTGAGTTGGAACCTATTTGTATTTATTTGAATATTTTTAGAAATTACACCATCAGTGCGAATTTTAGGATTTTTTCTAACAATAGGATACTAAGGTATACCTTGTCCTTGCACGACTTGAACTTGAATCATTTTTCATTGATGGAATTTTAAAATTGTTATGACATAGAGAATTTTTATGATCCCAAATAAAGGATATATTATATTAAATCCACTGAGTAGAAATTCACATAATGATGTCGTGATTGAATCTAGAAAATACTAGAGAGTGATGTAACAACTCCCACTAATAGATCTTGATATGGAAAAAATTTGAGGTAGAGGATATATTTTCCATATGTTGGGGAATTCACTATATGTTCAAAAGGTGGAGGAGTCTTAATTGGGGTATGATGAGGTGGATGCCTTGGGGGATGTGTTTTTTTGGGTGATTCAGTTTATGGTTGGTCTAAGGACATAGAATATTGAGTGTTGATCAAGGGAATGATTTTCATTCCATCAGTGATGTAAGAGATTGTTCTTTTTGAGTTCAATGGTTCAACTTTTTTGGTAAATCCTAACTTGACAATGATTTAACAATTTTTGTGATATAATATTTTCAAAAAAGGATATAGCATGTAGTTTTTGAGTTTGTTTCTTAATTATTGGTATTCAATAAGGTGATAACCAATCAACATGTTCCTAGTGGTTTCCTCTAGTTATTAAATGTTCCCCATTGGATGTGGGATGAAAAATTGATGGACTTTAGTACTAGTTTAACTCAATTTCAGGGAGTCTATGATGCTATATGGGTGATAGTAGATCATTTGATGAAATCATCCCATATTATATTATCTGGGTAGTTGACATCGGTTGATTTTTTGTAGAGGAGGTATATAAATGTGGTGGTGTGACTCCCCTATGTATTGAGGATGATCATTTTTTATCCGGATCCTCACATTACATAAAATATGTAGAGGGGTATATAAGATAATTTTCCTATTGATTATTAATTACAGACTATTTTAATACATAGATGAATAGTCTAGAAGAGAGTGTAATATAAACTGATTACGACATGGTTGACTCTTATATCCTTTAATATCAAGTCCATTTATTGAGGGAACATCCTTTTTTCATGTATTGTTATGAAAATAGTTTCCACTACTCCATTGGTAAGGAACCATTTGATATGTTGTATGATCAACCTTTCGGTTCTACACTATAATGGGCCAATATTAGAGATGGAGCAATTCTCATGGAGGAACTAGTACGGAATTTGATAGATATGGATAAGGTAAATCATGGGAGTATAAGGGATGTAAAATATCCTAAAAATCCTACTTTGAGCATAGGAGGAATCCTATGGAGTTAGAAGTTGGTATTGTTGTGTTCATGAATATGACTCCTCATTGTATGAAGAAAAGTCTAGGTCATGGGAGTAAGATTTCTACATGTTTATTTGATCATTTCAAGGTTTTGACTCAGGTTAGTGTCATGGCATATCAGAAATAACTTCCCTTTTTGATGATCTTGATTCCCAACGTTTTTCACATGTCACATCTCTGTAACTATCTTCATGATGACTCTCTTGTCATATATTGTGACTTTATTTATGTATATGACGTTTTGACCATCATGGAGTGGCCCATATAGATCAAAGACGATCAAGAGAAGGTGTTATACAACTATTCTATTTCATTGGTGTATGACCTATCAAGGAAAAATGTCATGGAGGTGAGTACCAAGTGATTTGAGTCATATATTCCCACTCATTAACCCAAATTGTTTGATGTTTAGGTCATCTCTTGTAAAATATTTCTCTTCTGGATGTTGAATATTATAGTGTATGATATTTTCCCCTCATATTTGTTAATGGTATCCCTACTCATGTTTTATAGGAGTATCCACTAATATAGTGTTTAGTACTTGTTGTTTTTTGTTTTCTAGTTTTGGGTTGTTCCTTTGATGAGGTGGTTGATCTATTGCGATGAAGTGATAACTGATATATATCTTAAATGGCGGTAGTTTGGATAAAAAAATTTCAATTCTTAAGGGTTTAGTTTTGGATTCTCATGGATGATATCTATCTTGAGAGGTATCTAATGAAACATTTTTGATCCATGTTTTCCAACCCTTTGTGTATTTTCAAATATCATAGAGATTAAAGGAGGACTGGAGTAGGTTTAGAGGTGTCCTTCTATTAATATAAATTGTAGGGATAATTAAGGATGTCTAAATGTTTCATTTCATGAATTTTCTAGTCATGGAATTGGTGATATTATTTTCATGGATAGAAATATGTTCAAGGTTTATTTTTGGTGGTTCACATTGTGCTATGTGATATGTAAATATTCGGTATTAATTGCTTAGAGGTGACATGTTTTTTAGTGAGCTCTGAAACCCAATATGTTCACAACATGAATGGGTTTCTCTTCAAGTAAATCCGTCTTAATGTGTTCCTTAAAATTATGATGTTTCAGGGGATTTTTATAAAACCTATAGCATTCTATTGATTTACATGTGTCCAATAACCATCACTTTTGGAATTTTAGGATTCTTTGATAGTGATCAACTCCATGCTTCCCGTCATAAATTGATGGAAAGTTGAGTTATATTCTAAGATTATTCATCTATTTCCTAGATGTAGATCCTCTCGATTATTTTTTCATATTATGGTTGTTCTTCTATGTCACACTAATATGGATTTTTTACAATTTATTAATGTGTTTATTCCACAAAATTTTTTATGGGATTTGGATTCTACAATTATAGGTGATTAGGATCTATGATGTTTCTTTTTTTATTGTTTGATGAATGCGGACACCTTTGAGGTAGGTCATCATCATTTATTTATTTATTCAGAGATAAAAAGGGGGGCAAGCACCCCTATGGACAATAGGGAAATTAAATAGTATTGCCCCAATAATTTTTGAACCAGATTAAAGTAGAATCTGTCAGTGATCTAATACTGACATGATTTATACCTAACTTCCAGTTTGCCTCATTTTTTTCTAGATAGTGTGTTATCTATGTTATTCTTATTGAAATTTCTTATTATCCTAGTGTTTATTTTCTTATTCTTGTTGTAAAATGGGAAATAAAATAAATCCTTAATAAATCTACATTTTAATTACTAGAGAATAAATAAGTCAGTTTGTCTAATCTATTGTTTCTTATAATTTTTTGTTAAAAAAATTGATGTTTTATTTATTCATAATTTATGTTTTATTCCTTATAATAAGAAAATTGATAAATCATACAAATCATGTTTATTATTGATTATATTAGAAAAAAATCATATTGAATGACAACGATACTTATCTCCATTTTTGGAATCTTTCATAAATACTAGATAGTATCTTTAATAATTTGATAGATTTTTTTGGTTGATGACATTGGTTCCTCTTATTTAGAACATATGAATAATGAATTGGTTAATTCTTGTTGGAATATGAATAGTTTATATATATATATAATTTCTATGCAATGAGTTACCAATATTTTTGTTAAGTCATAGTACCTTGAGTTTTCTTCCATGAGATATCATTAATGTGTGAAGGTTGTACTCCTTATTTTATGGACTAGATTTCCTTGTTTTCTATGATTGTTTGTTTCCTCATATTGTATTGATGTTTACAATATGTGATATTCTTTATATGTTATGTTATGGGATTTGGATTCCTAGATTATATATGATGTAATTATGGATAACCTTAGGATGACTTATTTGATGTTGGTATTGGGGCACATATGATGTGCCAGCAGTTGATGCATGCGATAGTGATGTTCATCAAGATTTGAATATGGGTGTCATTGGTGGAATGAGAGATTATGGATTGCGTTGAGAATATGATAACTCATTGATGTTATGATAATAATTTTGATTCTCTCTTATGATTCTGATTAATTTTTTTTCAATGGGTGTCTAGTTTTATCTTCATTACATTTCAAACAACATGTAGCAGGTAGTTGTTACCTGTTTCATGTTTCCCCTTGATGGTAGGATTGAATGGTTTTCCTAGATTTCCTCTTTTATGGAATGATTTTAATAATGAATATTAAATTATTCACCCATCTAGTTGTTAATGATTTAATGAAAATGATTAGAATATGTTAATCATGAGAAACTATGGAATTGGTTTGGATTATGCTTGGAGGTCATGGAATTTAATATAATGATTAATGTAATTTATCCTAAAATTATGTCAACGGTTAATTTTATGGATAATAATTTAATTCCTGGAAGACAATTATAAAAAAAATATGTAATGATTGTGTCTCTTTTAAATTCGTGTGTTCGTATAGGATACATAGATCTTAATAGTGTAAAATGGATGCCCGATAGATGATAGCTATGGTTGAGATTACCACTATATTATGCACATAGAGTGGTTGTGAGAAATATAATATCATGTATATTTTGTGATTTTATATGCTACTCCACCAATTTTGGTTTCGTAGAAAAACACCTAGGGAACATTAGGATGTTGTTTTTATCAATATCATGGTGGGAGAATTGATTTCAATCTACACCATCTTAACCTTCTCTATATACATGGAAGATAATGGTGCCGGTATAATATATGGTTAGTAATCCCAAATTTTATTGTATAAAGATTTTATGTATACTAGTTATTCACACACTTTTATCCCTAGATATTGTATCCGAAGGATTATTAAAGTTATAACATGTTTCAGTTATGATGGGTTAATGTACTTACTCGATGCATGATCTGCAATGGATTCTTGTATAATACCCAATATAAGATATACATTATACAGATTATGGTTTCTCTTGAAAATAAATTTGCTACTATATGAAAATATGTGGTTGGGATGGTGTGATCATGTTATTGACAATGTTCATTTTGTTATTCATTAACTATGAGTCTTCAAGATAGCTTGTTTTAGGGAGGGAGGGATCATGATGTGTGATGTTGTAACACTGTAGTAAAAAATTTCCGAAGAATCAGTGGGGAACCATTGATGTTTAATTATTATAATATATTATCTCTTGTATCATATACATGGTGAGAATTTTCCGTATTGAGGCTATGAAAAATGTATACCTATATAGGTTATCTATTAGTGTGATTACTTTTCGCTATAATTTAACATGATTTCTTTATCTTTTACACTTTTTAATTTGGGGGGATCCTACTAAGTATATTATTATACCAACCGTATGTATATATAAATTATTTTATATGTTATCTACTGGTGGTTGGATTTTGGGATGGATTTTACTAGCTCATTTTTTATTAATAGTGGTTTGGGAATCACACTCACTTCCATATTTATCTATTGTGTACTGGTTATTTTTTATTATGTTGATATTGTATTTCATTAAAATAAATACTTATAATTTGTATTTCATGAAATATACATCTGAGAAGGTGTTTATTTTTGTATCTATCTGACCACTCTTTTCCACATGTTCTATTACAGGGTAAATCATTTTATATCTTAGTTTATTATAAACTAGACAATAGTGGCCAACTCGGGACCTATTAGATGTGGGACCTAGGGAGTCACCATCTCATTCTTCACATTGAAATCTTATGAGGGGTATGATTAATGTGTAGGGGGTCATGAAAGAGTTGTATTCGAGGTTCATGTAAAGGGTAGAATGGTTTTTAGAGATAAGAACATGTTTTATTGAATGGGTTGGTAGAGAAACAATGTCAAATAAATTTAGTAAGAGATGCAAATAAGTGATATTGGATGAGACATGAGAATTTTTTTCACTTTTTATTTGATTAACAAACCATTATTTTTACATATTTAACTAAAAAAAGTAATATGGCTTTTACGATAGAGACCTAGGAAAGGCTGATCCGCCTTTCATCATTGATACTATGTTTAAAATATGTAGGACATAGTATTGGTTAAGACATTAATAGTATAAAAATTATTAATTAATTAGGTTTATATATTCCATAATCTAATATTAGGATTCTAATAATTTCTTATTTTGATGGAATAGCTCAAGGTCGACATCCTCTAGAGGGTTTCACTGAAGGTGTTCATCAGGATGTGTGACTAGATCAACATAGATTGAAGGTCAATAACAATGAAATATGGTGGAATACAATATCATATTTTTATTTCAATAGGATTATGACGTAGGATGTCTCTATTTTAAATTGAATAATAGAATATTGATAGAGGATTTTTATATATATTTAATTATGATCCATTCACATAAGTATCACTAAGTTTTGCTGGTTTCAAAGATATTTCATGGTGTAACAAGGTAGCAGTGGTTCTTATTACTTTGAGATCCTAAAGAGTCGATGGTATAAAATGTTAACTTTTATGAATTTTTTTCAAAAGAGTTCAATTGTAATATTTTGAATTTGGTTATTCCTGAAGAATTTAGTCCACTACTATTTGGGAGTTTTGGTTTTTCAATGTTTGGGATACCATTTAGGAATCATCTGCGATATGATTCATATATTTTTCTAGAAGAGGTGGCCATGTGGATGAATTTTGAGGATACATTGGATGTATATATCTAGTGAAATATCGCCCATTTTATACTGATGACATATCATAATTTGTTGAAAAAAGAAGAGTTTATTAAGAGAACGCTAGTTGGAATCAGGTATTCATTAGATAAAAGTCAACATGATTCCTCATAAACTAATGATTGTTTCTAGGGTTCCATGAGTCCATGACATAATGAATTTTAGTCAGTTGGGGAGGGTCATATACCTCACAATCTTGTCTCTTTATGGAGATGGATCACACACAGTTACTAAGGGATCAAAAACATGTTTTCTTTATTGAGTCTATATTCATGAGTAGTGAGAGAGCCCAATCATTCTATGCAATAATCATGAAAAATTTTGTTCCATTAAGCCAGTTTTAGGTGAGGTAGTAGTATAACTATGTTACAATTTGGGATCATAAAAGAGGATATGGGAAAGGTTAAGTACATCTCTGATATACTCGTTGTCAGGAAAGAGTAGTGATCATCCTTGGAGGTAGTCATCAGAAGAACCTGAGAGGTCATGTATCATGTTAGGTTTACTATCTTGCCTTTTCTTGGACAATGTTTGGCAACCCAACAATCATTCATAATACCCTTTTTGTTTTCTATAAGGGTGAATTAACTTCTTGATTCTAGAGGGAAACACTCCATTATATAACCTATGGTCATCTCTGCATTAGGACATGTGGTAGATAGGATTCTAGTGCACTAGGAATTTAATATTCTAGATGTAGATAAAGATGATATGTATGATCAATGTAGAACCTATGTTCTAGTGGTGGGGAAACACTTTTTTTTGTGGATATTTCCTACATTTATGGATATAGTCTTATGATGTCCTTCTCAACATATATTATTTTTATTGAATCCAATAAATCATTGATTCATTTATGTTTTAGGTTTTGTTCTATGATAATGAAGGGGTGGACGAGGTTATGTTTATGATCAAGAACCTTAGATGGGATGTATAAGAGTACCATCATTGCAATATTTTTTTAAATAAGTTAATAGTGATCTCATTGAAGGATCAACAATCAGATGTTTGTAGGGTCATGGAAGAGTATTTATGTGTATTCCATGCAGAGGTTTAAGCATTACCCCTATGATGGGAGACCATTGTTTGGATCAAGCTACAACCAGTAATATCACATATCTCTTTTTATCATATAAAATGATGCCTTATATGCTGTGAGATATGTGATCACAACCCATTTATCTGTTATTGTGTGGTTTTTTTGATGACTATGTCACATTTGGGTGCACTATTACTTTTCATGAAAAAGGCCAAAGGTAGATTTCATTTTTTTATATCTTATTGTCACTTATGATAATTTATAATTAATTAATGCAATCCTCTACAATGGATTTATGATTTATTTGATTAGAAAAACAAAGAATGTTCTATCTCTAAGATCCATCAGTATTCTTCATATGATAATTTTTGAGTTAAGCATGATGTTATTTAGAATACTATGTTCCATTTTCATCATAAAATTCACGATTTTGTTGTAATATTTTACAATGTGATGAATTATCTATCCATATTTATGGGGTTGATGAATGAAGTGTTTTTAGATTATCTAGTTATGTTCAACATGGTTTTCATTGATGACATCCCTTTATACTCCACCTCTATGAAAGTGAATGAAAATAATCAATGTTTATTTGGGAGTTCTTTCCAATGATAATTTACATGGGATGTTTTCAAAATGTTATTTGTGGATGCTAGAAGAACATTTCATGGGGAATGCCATGTACTTTTATGGTGTAGTCACTGATCCTTGAATGATAGAGGCTGTTGGGTTTTGGGATTACCTAATGAAATTTACAAAGCTTTAGAGTTTACTAGGTAATGAAATATATTATATGTTGTTCATAGATTATTTCTATTGAGTTGTGATTACTCTCAAATATTTGAACAAAAATGATCATGTGTTATTATGGACTTCCTAGTTTTAAGAAGGTATCATGTACTTAAAGGAGAAGTTGGTCAGTTATACGTTCATTTGTTTTCCAGTATAAAGAGTTCTGTTTGAGTTTTTATATGAAACTTCTCATATTTTCTTGTAATATTATCTGATGTGGAAGAAATAATTTGTTTCATATGACTTATTTTAGATATCCCACATGAGAATAGTTATTCATGTAACACCCCAAGATTTTCTAGTATATTAACTTATTAAAGTTATATAATAGCTCTCCCTACACGCAACAATGAGTTTGAGCGCACCACAACTTACCAAACTAGCCGTTAAAAAAGATGTTATGAATAGTATTAAATGAATTTTGAATTTTATAAACTCTATATAATTTTAACATCTATATTATGTGTTTCATAGACATAATATAATAACAAATTCATTTTCCCAGATAAAAGAATTATTTTTCAAAAAATGAAAATTTACCGCCTTTTAATGGTGAAGCCTATTCAAAACCAACATTTTACACTTTTATATTTCAATTTAATGAAATTAAATTCTTCTTTAGAAGTGGGAAATAAAAATTTCTTTTGGATAAATATTTGGTACTTTTCTGATAACATTCATATTTTGACGAATAGTGAAAAATAATATGTTTCAATTGAAAACAACTTTTTTAATCAAAATAATTTATACTGTTAAGTTATGTATTTTAATGGTTTTAAAGTATAATTAGATTGTATTTTTAACATTTAATACAATATAGTCCATAATAAGTAATTTAACATTAAATTAGACATAAACACATGTCTATCTTTTGATAGTTTTTACTTTATAAAAAACCTGTTTTTGGGTTTTGACAATGTGAATTAATTTTAAATTAATAAATGCAGCTTATATATCTTTAATTTGGTAAAATTTATTTCATTTTTGAATTCATAATATCATAATTAGCTTACGGTTAATTTTTGGTATTTTTATGAAAACTTTCAATTTTTAATGAATAGTGAAAAACACTATGTTATTATTTAAAACCAACTTTTTATATAAATAATTATTTATTTTATATAATTTTATTTTAAGTCAATATAGATATATAATACCTATATATGTTCAATTTAATTCATAAGTGTCATTTAATAATAAAATTAGACGTATAAAATTTTATTGAACTTTTTAACCTCGTTTACCCACCTTCTAGGTACATTTACCAATTTATATTAAACATAATTTTACCACGTCTGTGACTTGAATTTCAATAATCTGAAACACACTGTTGAAATCAGTAATTAAAATGTGGTTCAATAAGATGAAAGTATTTTTTCAGTGAATAGTAACTTTTAAATTTTATTTACCACAGTTAAATGTAAATGGGGTAATTAAGGGAAAAAATGATATTATAATTTCCCTAACACATGTCATAATTCAATTAGATAAGTGTAATTCGACAAAAATATACCTTAGGAAGTAAATATGATCCTCTTTGTTCCACTTTGATTAGATTAGGACATTTATTATTATTTTATCTAATGAATAGTTAAAAGTGTTAAATTCGAAGTTGTATAACTAAATTATTATGAAAACAGGGTTAAACAAAAGAAAAATTAGACTATAAATATTCATTAGAAATATAATAGTATTTCCTATATCTTGAAATTTTGTTTATAATTTATAGACATTAAATAATTTAATTTATTTAAGACACAATGATGATGCAGTAATTAACATATTAATTAAAGAATCAAATAAATTGTATTATAAATATAAAAGTAAATATATTTTCAAAGTTTTTATGACATCCACGAATTTTCTAGGTGAATAAGACATGTTAGGGTTGATTCTATTTATTTGTTTTGAAGTAATCAAGTTGTGATTACTTTCATAAAAACCATATTCTAAATAGTGTCCAAATTTATATAAATTAGTTTTTAAAACAAATATTATGTTATTAAATTATATAATAGTCCTAAAAACAATGGATCTGAAAAAAAACATATAAAATGTTATTTATATTATTAACTAATCACTTGAGTTCTCTTGGATTTTTATAATAAGTTTATTAACGTTTTATTATAATAATTCAAGAATACATAGTAAAAGATAAACTATATAACTAAGGGTTAAATCTAAATGATAAGGATAATATGGTATCCTAAACATGAGTAAAAACTATTGGTTGAGTTTTTTTCGACCCATCCCGACCTTATCATATAAGTAAATCATTTTGGATCAAATATTAACTTAAAATGTTTTTATTATAAAATTATATTTCATGTTTTTCCTATACTGATCCTTACCTCTCTTATAAAAGGGAACACCCCCTTATCTTAATTTCACATTACCAAAGCCATTTGGCTTGGCCAAAACATGCCAAAATATCCTCCCAAATTCCATCACTTTATCCTAGAGTCCTATCATTGATCATAAAGCCAACCTAATGATCCCTTTTGATCAACTAAAAGAAAACACCCGAAGAAGAGGAAATAATTTTACCCCCTCTTTCAAGATCTTCTCCCCTTCCACTTCTTCATTATTTGATGTTTCCATAATAAAACAATAAATTATGTACCTTCTAAATATTTTTATGTTATTATAAATATAGTACAACCATATTATTTATTATATTTATCTGACAAATGACAAAGTCACCATAGGTGTGTACGTACAACATTCCGTCTCCAGGTCGTGGTGTAGTTTTTTATTCAAACACATCATTGTATATATGGGTATACTAATTATTATGACTGATTTAAATAACATATATAATGTTTTAATGATTAATTATATAGGATATATCATCCAATTACATATGGTCACACCATCAATATAATGATATTGTCGCTTGTGCGTACGTATGGATTATTGTCTCCACAATGAGATGAGATTCATTCCCATGTTCAACATTCAACGATGACTATAAAAATATATATTATTAAAAATTATATAATATATGAAATAATTATGATACTATATATATATGTGTGTATTTACTTACATATATCTTATTCACATACTTCTGTTCAATACGATATGAAAACGGAAACACAATTTACGCGTACGTATGATCTACCATCTCCATAAATGGTGCCTTCCATTTCATATATCTATATTTTATAAATATTTATATTCTAAATTTATATGATATATATATATCAAGGTTCAAACTCTAGATGTATTAAAATTATGATCTAAATGATATGATCAGGAATAACAAGTTAAAACATGTACGATAAAGAAATCGATTATTAACCAAAATGTTAATTTATCATGGAAATCATTATTAAATGGATATTATAAAGTTATAAATGAATCATGTATTGTATAATAAATATAAATATGGTTCTGGTATAATTTAATAATATACTATGTCTATTATACAAGAGGTTAAATGTACCCTCAACCAAATGAAAGTGCATGCTATGGGTTTATTCTACCATCTCTTCATTATCAGTGGTTGTTTTTATACGAGTATCCACTAGGACCTCTTTATCATCCACATCAATTTATCATAAAAATATTTTCAAAAGATATATTTTATGAATTTATGGAAGGGACTCTATAACTAGATAATCATTTTAAATGGACTAAATAGTTATTATTACAAATAATTTTCATTAATGTCCATGTTTTCAAAAAGGTTTTTAAGGATTTATTTATATAGAAATGAATGTTTTCAAAATGTTAATTCCATTCAAAAGATTTAATGTTGTGTGGGAAACTTTTATTCAAAAATATCTTTAATTTTATTCCTTTCTAAATTGTGTGACATTTAAAAGTTTTCATGAAAAAGTTATATTTATCTCAAAAAGTTTTACAAATCATTTTCATCTATGTCAACATAACTTTATGGATTTTAAACTTGTTTGATGTTTATTTATTATGATACAAATAATCCATATTGTATTAAAGGTTTAGTGATATGTTTGGTAGAGGATGTGTAATTTTTATACCATTTAGGGTTTATGGATAAAGTATTGACTTTTCGTATTCTAGTTTAAATATGAATGTTTATGTTATGTTTAAACCTTTTCATATGAGGAATGAATTAGACTTAGTAAGAGATGGGTGGAGCCCGCAATAGCTCCTCGATGCATCGGTCGGTCTCATGAGACAAACTGGTGTCTTAGTACAAGGCCTTGACTAAATCTAATTTGTAGTCTTGGTGCAAGGCCTTGACTATGGGGTTTTAAAGTCTGGCATTATGCATTCCATCACTATGGAATTGGATATTGATAATGCATGGGATTATTCGACTAGTACAATATTCATTTCAATAAGTATATAGAATTATTTCATTATATTTTCCATATTATGCAGAATTTTATATTTAAAAGGTTTGGGTTTTAGTCTTATACAATTCCATAATTATTTATGATTATTTATGAAAGATTCTGCTATATTGTTTTCCTTACTAAGAACTGAAGCTCACCACTTTCAATGTTTTACATTTCCCATGAGGGGAAAAAATATTTTATGGTTAACCTATATTGATAGTCTAAGGATATATTTGTGGTCAATGGGGAAAAAATTTTGTTGATATTTTTATTTCAAGATGTATTGTAAAACTGGTGAATGTATCTAGTACTTCCAAGTCCACTAAACTGATCGGTCTATAGAGATTTTATCCCTTGTGATAAACCCAATGATTTTTAATAATGCACCGAATCTGGGTAAATGTGGTCAGGGTGTTACCGTTGGTATCATAGGTAGTTTATCAGCAACCCTAGATATAGATTTTGATAAACTCTAAATAGATAACATTTCCCTAAGATAGACATTGAGGATTCGTATAGAAGGACTTCCGAGAATTTTGGTAATGTAGAGATTTTTGGAATTTTCCATGAAATACATACCTATTTGGATATGAGCAGGTAGAGACAGCTCTAGCCCAGATGTACCTAGGAGTGAGAACTCTGACAAATACTTTCGGTCTTGACGCTGGTTATCCTGTTACATGATAACGGGCCTTGCTGCACTCTTGGTTACGACACTCCCAGAGGATATTCATAGGATAATTCACATTTTCATTACAATCCATTATGAATGATTTATTAGTAAATACTTCCTCAATGAAAACATTTTATGATAATAGATTATATTCATAATATTTTCAATTTATGTTAGGTATTTTACTTTTTTGGAATTATGCATTGTGATTTATAAACTAACCTAGTGTATTCCATTGTTTAGAAATGGTGCCTAGTAAAATTAATGATAATTCCAAAAATATGAATGATCGAAAGATTATGAAGGATCATATCTTTCATGGTATTAAGACAAAATTTAAAAAGGAAATAGTCTCCCATGTATTCTCATCATATGAAGAAACAATATAATGTGATAATAAGGTATGAAAATAATTTTCTGAGTCTGATAGCTTTGAAGGGATGAAAAAGATGAAAATGATGGAAGAGAGAAAGATTGATAAAGGGAAGAGGGGAAAGAAGGATTTTCCAATATTTGACAATTGTGGAAAGAATAACCTTGGTAAATTCTTGAAGGGAATGAGAGTTCATTATAATTGTGGAGAAAATGGAAACAAATTGCGTGATTTCAAGGGTGAGAGAATTCTTTCAAATGTACAATGCTTCATCTGCAAGGAGTTGGGAAACTACGTGAATCAATGTCAAAATCATCAGAGTATACCCCATATAATGCTATTGGATAATAATAAAGTTATGATACTACTGATGATGAAGAAAAATGATTAGATTTCTTATGTTTTCATTAAAGTATTGTGTCATTTGATTATTGTATTAATGTTGTAACCATTATAAGAATTATAGTGTATCTAAGAAGTGTAATGTAGTATAATATCATTATAGACTTGATATTGTGTGGAACCAAGATATGATACTCAATAACATGTAATTTTTTTTTTGGAAAATATATGGTTGAGAGAAATATAAACCATAATATGGTTATAATACTGGGGTAGTGATTTTGGAATAAGATATGATTTATTTGAATAAATAATATTTGATATTCATGACTACCATGAAACTGATTACTTATTCGTATATTCAATCATTATGGGAGCTTACAACATTATTGTATATAATGAGTATATCTAGTATTTTATAAGGAATAAGGGAGATTAAATGTAATCAAAAAGTTTTTATGGTAATTCCGGGTATTGCCATGTTTTAAGAGAATATATAATGAAGAATTCATGTGTTATTATTTGGAAAAAAGATATCTTCATTATATTTAACTTATATATAAATTTTGGACTATGTGTTTAGACAGAAGTACTTTGGATAAGTCTAATGGTTGAAATGGATTACGTTGGACATTGGATACAATTTTGTAAGGTTAAAATATTTATTAAGATTATTATTGGATTGTTATAAAAAGGACAACCCAAAGGTCAGGTGACAACCTGTCGCATCTGGAAAGGTCGTGAGACTCGAACCTGTAACCAAAGGGTGAGAAAGGTTGCATCACCTACCAATGGCCCAAGTGATGTTTAGGTTTACAGAATGTTTTTTTAAATGGGTAGACAGATGAATAATAAATTTAATTTTTTGGATCCCTATATGATTAGGATAAATAGAATATTTTTGAGATATTTTTTCTTTTGGAGTGAAAGATGAGATTGTGGTAGAAATTAGTTAATGGATGGAACTCAACTTGTCATGTATTCTTTTTTCTACTTATTATAGGAAGAAATTAATTCATAACCATTAGGGATGTGAAATTAAATCTAGAAATGTGTTATCCTAATACCTTATGTTTTGTTGAATCGATGATATTTTAAATCATCATAGATTGATGGATTTGAGGCCATCAATTTTACACTTTTTTGTGATTGATGAACTCAATATCAACCTATAAATATTTATGTTTTTCCTCCAGTTATGTGCCCTTAATTGCAACCAATTTTCTCTTATTCTAGTTCATAATTTGATGGTGACTTTTTCATCTCCCATTCCCTCTTATTGAGACTAAATTTTATTATCCCAATTTCCGATTTGGGTTTTCCACAATGGTATTTTACTATTTTTATCCTTTTATTTTCAAAAACAATTTCAAATATATAAGACACAATTTATTGAATCAGGGGTGAATTTAACACCCCAAGATTTCATAGTATGTTATCTCATTACAGTAATTTAATAGCTAGCGCTAGACGGAACATCGTGTTTGAGCGCACCACAACCCATCAAACTAGCTATTCAAAAAGTGGTTATGAAAAGTATTAACAGCAATTGGAATCTTATATACTCTATATAATTTTAGAATCCATATTATGTGTTTTATAGACATAATACAAGAAAAAATTCATTTTTTCAGATAAAAGAATTATTTTTAAAAAAATGCAATTTTACCACCTTTTACTGGGGAACACTTGTTAAAACCAATATTTGAAACTTTTATATATTAAATTTAATGAAATTAAATTCTTCTTTAGAAGAGGGACATAAAAATTTCATTTGGATAAATTTTTGCTACTTTTCTGATAATATTCATATTTAAACAAATAGTGAAAATACTATGTTTTAATTGAAAACAACTTTTTTAATCGAAATAATTTAGAGTTAAATTATTCATTTTAATGTTTTTTAATTATAATTATATTATATTATTATCATTTAATACAATATAGTCCATTATAAGTAATTTCACATTAAATTTGAAATTAACACATGTCAATCATTTGATAGTTTTACTTTTTAGAAAACCCCCTTTTTGGTTTTGACAGCTGGAATTAATTTTAAATTAATAAATGAAACTTATATGTTTTGAATTTTGTAAAATAGAATTTATTTTCTAATTCATAATTTCAGAATTAGCTAAGGTTAAAACAAATATTATATTATTAAATTATATTATAGTCATAAAAATCAATGTTCTTCCGAAGAACATATATATTGATAGTTATATCATTAATGAATCAATTTAGGTTATCTTTTCTTTTTTGTTGTATGTTTATTAACAATTTATTATAATAATACATGAATACAAGGTAAAAGTTAACCTATTTAGCTAAGGGTAAAATCTAAAAGATACGGCTAATATGGTGACCTAAACTAGTATAAAACCTATTGGTTCAGTGGTTTTCAACCCATCCCCATCTTGTCCTTTAAATAACTCATTTTGGATCCATTAGGAACCAAAAATGATTTTGTTGTAAAATAATATTTCAAGCTTTTCCCAAAGTGACCCTCACTATTCTTATAAAAAGATACTTCCCCTTCTCTTAATTTCAAATCTCCAAAGCCATTTGGGTCGACCAAACCCTTCCCAAATATCATCCCAAATTCCCTAATATCTACCTAGAGTCCTTATTTTGATTATAAATCCATCCTATGGAGCCCTTTGGGTCAACTCAAAACAAAACACCCAAAAAAGACGTAACAATTTCACCACCCTCTTTCATGTTCTTTTCTTCTTCCACATCCTCTTTCATTGTTGTTTCCTTACCAAAATAATAAATCTAGTACTTACTACAAACATTTATGTTATTGTAAATATAGTTTAACCATATTCCTTATTCTATCTATCCTATAAATGAAAAAGTCACCATACGTGTGTATGTACGGCTTACAGTCTCCACATCATGGTGTAGTTTGTTATTCAAACCCTTCATTATTTGGATTTTCATAATAATTAGTATAAATGATGTAAATAATAAATATAACATGTTAATTATTCTGTATATATGATATAACATCCAATTTCCAACAATCTCACCATCAATATAATGATATTGTCGCTCGTGCGTACGCACAGATTACCATCTCAATGAGATGATGAGATTCATTCCCATGTTCACCATTCAACGATGATTATAAAAATATATATTATTAATAATTATGTAATATATGACATAATAATGAAACTATATATATATATATATATATGCATATGTGATTACAAATATCTTATTCACTTACTTCCATTCAATAACATATGAAAATGGATACATCGTTTATGCGTACGTACGACCTACCATCTCCATAAATGGTTCCTTCCATTTCATATATCAATCTTTTATAAATATTTATATTCTAAATATATAAGAATATATAATTCAAGTTTTATATTCCGGAAGTATTTAAATCATCATCTAAATAATATGATCCAGAATAACAAGTTAAAACATGTATGATAAAGAAAGCACTTATTACCCAAAATGTTAATTTAACATGGAAATAATTATTAAATTGGTAGTATAAAGCAATAAATAAATCTTTTATGATATAATAAATGTTACTATGGTTCTGGTAAAATTTAATTACATACTATGGTCATCATACAAGAGGTTAAATGCACCCTCGCCCAAACAAATGTACAATGTATGGGTTAATTCTACAATCTCTTCATTATTCGAGGTTGTTTTTATGTGAGTATCAACAATTAAATCTTTATCATCCACATTCGTGTTTCATAAAAATATTTCCAAATAGAATATTTGACGATATTATGGAAGAGACACTTTAACAAGATCATAATTTTAAATTCTTTAAATATTTGTTTTTATAAATAATTCTCATTAATGTATATGTATTCAAAATGTGTTTTAATGATTTTTAAAAATGGACATGTATGTTTTTAAAATGTTAATTCCTCTCAAAATCTTCAAATTGGTGTGGGACACTTTGATTCAAAAATGTCGTTAAATGTATTCCTTTCTAAATTGTGTGACTATGAAAAGTTTTAATGAAAAAGTGATATTTCTCTCAAAAAGTTTTACAAATCATTTTCATCTATGTCAACATCCCTGGATGTATTTTAAAATTGTTTGAAGTTGATTAATTTTGATAGAAGACTCCCATATTATATTAAAGGTTTTTTGATATGTTTGAATTTGGATGTGTTATTTTTATACCATTCCTAGTTTATGGATAATGTATTGACATTTCGTATGATAGTTTTAGTATGAATGTTTATGTTACGTTTAAACCTTTTATTATGAGGAATGCATTGGACTTAGTAAGTGATGGGAGGAGCCCTCTATATCTCCTCGATGCATTGGTAGGACTAATTTTAAAAACTAATGTCTTGCCAGATGTCATTGAAAAAATCTTATTTTTAGTCTTGGCACAAGGCCTTGACTATGTGGTTATGATATCTGGAATTATGCATTCCACTATTATGAAATAGGCTATTGATAATGAATGTGATTATTTTACTAGTAGAATATCCATGTGAATATGTAAAAATAATTATTTGATTTATATTGGACACATTATGCAAAAATTTAGGTTTAAAAAGCATATGTTTTAGTCTTATACATTTCATGAATTTTTTATGCTTATTTATGAATGTTTCTGCTATATTGTTATCCTTACAGAGCATCTGAGCTAACCCATTTCTATGTTTTACATTTCCCAGGATATGAGGAAATGATTTATGGTTATCCAGCTGGGATAGGATAAGGATATATGTTTGGTAAATGGGGACAAAATGGTGTTGATGATTTTATTTAATGATGTAATTTAAAACATTTTAATGTATGTAGTACTTACAAGGCTACTAAACTAATCGGTATTTTAGGATTTGATCCCTTGTGATCATGCCAATGTTATGTAAAATTACACTGACTCTGGGTAACTAGGGTTGGGGCGTAACAATTCCTCTCACGATTATGAGTTGCTATCATTTTTTTCAGATTTGACATTATGGTGACAATACCTCATTGACAAAAATTTATTAGTTTTTACTAAACATAAAATGCTGAGTTATATCTTCTCCCAACATTACATGAACTTTTTTACTCATATATGGATGAAATTCTTTTAGGATTATAACTTTTAGATTTTGTTCTTGCCAGTGAGGGAAATGTTGTAGCCAATGAACTGAACCAGAAGTCACATAATAAGGATGTGGGTGTATCAAAGTGTTACTAGAGAGTTATAGAAGAACTATTGTGGAGGAATCTGTATATATATATATGTGGGAGATTGGTCTAAGAATGAATACCATTGAGTGTTGTTTGGGAGTAGAATTTTTATTCATTTAGTGATTTGTGATATAGTTCTCTATGATTTTTAAATATTTAATAAGAATTTAAATCCCAATATGATATAGATGAATGGAACTCTAAGATGTCAGTTTTTGTGGATTGGGTTGTAGCTTGTTGTTGAGTTGTATGATTTTCAATGATTGATATTTCAGAAGGTGATGACTGACCACTGTGTTCTGGATGAATGTATCCATCTATTATAGTTTATTTAGTTGAATTTGGAGGACCAATTAGGAGACACCATTACTATTGTACCTCAAGTGTATGTATTCTATAATTCTGTATGTGTGATAGTGGACCATTCGATGCAATCATCCCAATTTATGGTGACCAGATATTCATGGTCAGTAGAGGTCATGTAGAGGTATTATCTGGAGGAGGTGGAACATCTATATGGAGTCCCATGTCTAATAATCTCTGATAGGTATCCACATTTTTCCTCAAGGTTGTTGTCTAGTTGATGTGGGAGACCATATTATGAGAATATATATTCTATAATTATATATTGGTGATATTTGATTTTTTAATGAAATCTACCTAATTTATATTGACCATGGAGTCTAGCTATATAGTTATTTTATCAATTTAGTATCTACAAGATGTGGTTTGACTCTGTAGAGTACTGCGGAAGATCATTATTGATGAGGATACTTATTTACACTTGGGCATATCTTTTCATATGAAGATGTGTGTTCTGACAGAGATGTCCATCCATACTATTGAAGACATTATTTAATATTATTTTCTCGATTTTAGAAGTTTTTAGATATCACAACAACCCATGGGTGATCTTCTTAAGAATAAATATTTTGGATACTCCACTAGTATGTCTCCATTTGAATATTAATATGGATATGATTTTATTTTTTCATTATAAAAGTTTGAGGTTAGAGAGGTATAAATTATCATAATGGATCAACTACAAAATAAGATAGACCTAGTTCTGGACATTTGTTAGAGGATTAATGCTGTACAGAATCATTATAAATCTTATGTCGATCATTACATGATTAATTTTGAGTTTCATGTTAGAGAACAGATGTTTATGAAAGTTAATACTAATAATTTTAAATTAATGTTCCGTTGTTGGATTATGTTTCCTCCCATGTTTCATAGTAATATAGAGGAATCGGCTAATGATGGATTCATACAATATTAAACCAAATGTTAACTATAGATAAGCTAGATACACATTGTTTTCACTTGTCATAAAATCATCATTGTTTTCCAAAAAACACTCTTATCATTAGTTGGGTTGAAATAAATATTGATGATGAGGTGACCTTTGAAGAGTGTTCTATGTTAATCCAGGAACACCAATAGAATTTATTACATGGGCATGTTATTCCATTGGTTCATTTCATATGGAATCATAGAGTATTGTATGATAGTACATAAGAATGTGAGTCATAGATGTACACTCAGTACTATGTTCTTTTTCATGTTTATATCCTCTCTAGTAACATTGTTTTATGGAGTATACAATCCGTTCTTGTTTTTGAAATGGTTAACATTTATTTTTTTTGGAAACAATAATATCATCTGAGAGGTATCTACCATAGGAGAGTGTTTCATTTTTTTGGTTGCGTTGTTTCGTTATACTCTTTTGAAGAGGTGATTGAGATCCTATGAGGATGGGATCCTTTAGATTTATCTATTTTGGAGTATGTTCAGATGACCCTATTTAGTTTTTTCTGTGGGTTTGGTTTTTGATTCCCAAGTATGATAATTTTATATAGTTTTCTGTTGTTTAGCCCAATAAATTTGAAATATTAAATCCTTCATTTTTCCAAATAGAATGGTTCTCATAGGTGGTCAAGAGTGATTTTAGAGGTGTTAGAATAAATAAAACCAGAGAGTAGTGATAATTCATGATGATTAAATATTTGAAATCTACAATTCCAAATTTCTGTGTTATGTGAGAACCCATTAATTGAAATAAATCATTTCATAACTTTTTTAGGCTATAACCTGTGGTGCAATAAGATGTGTAAATTTTCATGAATAATTAGTTTGAGGTGATATGTGTTTTGGTCAGATCTAAAGCCTTATATTTATAAGAAGTTAAAAGGATTCATGTAGTGTAAATCCCATAAACAATCTTCACTTAAATTTTAAAGCACCTTGGTTTATTCTTAATATTTTATCCTTCCCCTGATATACATGTAGCCAATCAACCTCTCTTCATAAATTTTGGGATTCGTTCGATGGGTATTGATGGTTTTCTTCCAGTCAATGATCTTATATAATATATGGTATGTTAACCATTTTCGGTCATGGTTCTTTAGTCTATATTCTATCACTTCATCTAACCATGTGATAGTGGTTTCTCAGACTCAATATAATGTTTTTTTTTTACTTCAACATCCTTTAAATATTGTATCTTCTTACACATGAGGTGATCATGATCTATGAAATTGGTTCATTATCATATAATAAACATTGATTCCTATGAGGTGGAGACATCATTAATTATATTACTTAATTATGTGAAATAATAGAGTTGAAAAGTATATCCCATATTTAAAATTTGAATAATAATAATAATAATAATTTAATTTGATTAATAAATATTTTCTGAGAAATTACATGTTGATTTCCTTTTTATCATGATAGAAGTTTTCCTAGAATTGATCTATATAATACGAAAACTATGCTATGTTTTTTATCTTGTATTATAATGCTATTGATTAGCTTGTTGTTCTTGATGGAGACTGGAATATAAAAAGATTCCAAAATTAGTTGACAATTTATTTTCTAGATAATAAAGACACAGGTTTAATGATTATAGTTTTTTATATATTTTTTGATACAAAATTTGGTGAAATGCACAATATTATTAATTTTGTTCCTCAGTATTAAAAAGAATTGATAAATAATTTTCATCTTATTTACTATTTTTGATAATAATAAGAAGTCATGGTAAATGTGAACAGTTCTTCTCACAGTTTGAGGAAGGTGGTGTAAATACAAAATAGAATGATTAATATTTTAATCTCTTTTTATGTCTTGATTCCATAGGATTTTCATAGTAGGAATATGTTGATAATGAATTGAATAATTAAAAATGGCATAAGAATATATTGTATGATAATGATTATTTCTAGTTATTTAGAAAACAATTTTCTTAAGAAGGTTGAGTCCCATTAGTTTAGATCTATGAGAGATAGTTTATGTGTGCAAATTATATTCCTTGTATTAGGTAAAAGATTTAAATTTTGGAAATTATTTTTTGTTTCTTACTTCTTTTGTGATGTGAATAAGATGCGAGCTACACTATTCAATGGGATATGGGGATGAGAGGCCTGGATGTGATATGAATCATGGATGGATGATCTTGATATGGATGACATCATGTGGGAAGGGAGGCTCGAATGGTGTGATTTTATTTGAAATCTATGATGGAGATATGCATCAGGATATGCATGTGGGTGTTTAGGATTGAATCAGAGATGATGGAATGGGTTGAAGCTATGCATACCTGTCAATGTGATATTGATAGCTACAATAATTTCTTATGAATATAGTTAAGGGTTAATTTTCATGTTTCCTATTTTATCTATATTCATTCCCCACTTATTGAGGTAGGTTATTGTTCTTGGTTTCCTTTTTCTCATCGGTGGTATCTTTTGATGGTTTTCTTAGAGTACCTACTCTATGTAATTACGTTAAAAATGAATAAATAATTATTAACCAAGGGGGTTATTAATAATGTAGTGATTATGGTTAATATATTTAAATGGTATGAAAACCGTGAATTTGTTTTGAATATGATTATAGGGCGTATACTTTACTATGATATTTAATGTAATGTGTCTAGACATAATTTTAATGATTAGTTTAATGTGTAATAAATTAATTATAAGAAGGAAATGATAGAAAGTAATTTTTTAATTAATGTATCTCTTAAAATTATCTTCTTAGTTAATAATATGTAGTCCCATTTAGTGAATGAAAGTTATTTAGGAGATGAAGGATTTTTTTTCATCTCACTCGGTTATTTTCATAGTGTGGTTTTGTGATATATTATATCGTATATATTTTTTGATTTCATATGTAGCCATACCCATGTCAGTTATGGATACTAACACACAATGGTCTATGGGTTGGATTTTGGCAATATCATAGTGGGAGGATAGATTTCTATTTCACGTCATGCCTCAATCTCTTATCTTGGAAGTTATATATACTGTTATGCATGATGATTTATATCAACATATATGTGATTATAGGTATATGAAGGATTGGGGTTATTTACACACCTTTATCCGTAATTATTTTATAAAAATTATAATTTAATGTATGATGTGTATGGTATGTGATGGCTTGCAATACTTACATAGTGTATGGGCTATGGTTGATTGAGGTATAATACCCGATATATGATACAGATCATATGAGATGTTGTGTATCTCAAAAACTACTCGGTTGTGTTATATGGAAATATTGATGGAATGGTGTGATGTGTATGCATATGGTGCATGTTTTAACCCTATAATCAAGTTCTCTATGGAAGGATTGTTATGGAGAGAGATGTGACATGATGTGAAATGTTAGGGAATATCAGAAAACCATTAGGGAAGTTGGACTGATGATACCTTGATATTTCATTGTAATATTAAATACAATATTGTATGTGATACTTGTTGATAGTTACCCATGGGGTTGTGGGGAACCTAGTATACCTATTTAGTTGGAGAGTAAGTTTTACTATGATTAATCATGGTTTATTTATTTTTTGTTCATGATGTTATTGGGAGGATCATGTAGAGTATGCTACTATGCTCACCCTATGAATATAGAAATTTTTTTGCAGGTTAGTTGGTGCATGTTTCAGATTGGAATGGAAATTTGTTGGTACCAAAATCATATCTTAGACCTGAAATGACCTCTATATGAATGAAACGGTCATTTAACCCACCACGAAGGACCATTTTGAGGATGGTGAATGAGATGTGGGAATGATTTAGCAGTTTGTATGCAATGTTGAATTTACACACACAATATACATGTTTCCCAAATACAACATACATTTCCACATATTCTCTTAATTACAACAACACACATACGGCCCCTACACATAATAAATTTTTTGTCTGTGAAACAAACAGATGGTTCATGATGTATTTACATAAAAAAGTCAATTTTCTTTCTAAGTAAAATTTCAAACCAGAATTATTCTTTCTCTAAGCCCTAGAGTAAAATGACGAAGAAGTAGTCAAACCATTTTGACACCAAATGATTTTTGCTTCATTTTATGATGATATATTACATAAATAAAATCTCAACCCAGACATTAAGGTATCTCTCCATAAGACAAAGAGACACCCTAATATGCATAAATATTTTTTTATTAACAAAAATTAACATCCAATGATCATAGACTCTCAAATTTATGTCATATGTGTCATAGACCTCCCTTAGGAACAAACATCACTTTTCCAATGTTGGAGTGATTCTTATAAAACTACACCTAAATATGGCCATGTTCTCATATAAAGAAGCGGCGTACAAACAACCACTATCAATATGCAACTTTAAACTATTTAACATAACCATTCCTCATAATGTTTTACATTTTAAATATGATATATCCCCCCACTAATAAAAATCATTCACACAAAACAACAATGTTGAGAACATTAACTTCCTGATCTCTTCAATGATGTCCCTTACACCACTAGTTTATCCATTTACATACATTTTATCCAAATAATAGATACATAAATCTTCCATTATCGTTGGAATAAGGAAGATAATGTCATGTCTCATGGTTTTAGGTCTTTTAAGGATATTAGAACACAATGTCGTCCCAATGTAATATGATAGATGGCCAGTAATTACTTAGTTGTGGAATATTTTGGGGAACTATTCACCCATCATGGTTGACGGTACTTTTACCAAATCTTACTCTCACCTTTACATAGTGCCTATTGAAATGTTATCCCTTACACATCTGATCAACATGATGTAAAACTACCAAGTTCAATGTCGTATTCAAACTATGTAAAGCTAAACAAGAATAAACCCATCATTTGATGTAAACTCATAGTCTGAACCTTTGCAACAAAAACAATATAAAACAAATGAAATCATCATAAGATTAAATTTGCTCCAAACAAAGAGTCCAATAAATCCCTAGAGACAAGCTTCTTTATGAAATCCACACATTATAGCTCATCGATACTCCTTCCATGAAAAGGGAATACTTACCGCATGACATTAAACTGTATGTATAATTCATGTCCCTCAAATAAACATTACATCATCGAACTATGTGGGGTTTTACCCCAATATCAATAAAAGGTTAATCATATAAGTCATGTATATTCGATCAGGATATCGTTAAACTCAATTTCAAGATTTTCCGAACCATGGATGCACATCCCAAAACCTCCACAATAGGAGTTATATTTAATTAAATCGATTATCAAATTTGAGACATGTTTCCTCATAGGAATTCACATACATAAACCATATCAGGATCCATTTTGATCCTTTCAATCGATAAACCATTGTCCATCATCTTCCCTCATAGGAATGCACCTCCAATATCTACGAGAAGGGGATTTCAGGTCGATAATACATGCATTAAATATTCCCTCTAAGGGATGAACCTCCTTGATATGCCTCAAATGGTATGTTAGATCTACCACCCTATCCCGACATGGCATTTACCTTGTGCCTCTCTCATCAAGATTTTAAAATCAGGCCTTAGTCTATCATTGAAAGATGTTCCAATCCATCTCCATAAGTAATAGAACTTCTGACCTCACCCCAAATACCCACCCCACGAAATAGACAAGGAATTTCAGAGATATAGATCTGTTGAATACATAGGAATCTTTCATCAATTACCTCATGAATAACATGGCATTCCATGGATCTGGTGCCTAATTTGCCTCATATGAGGTGACCACTTTCTGGAAAGATTTACAAGGGACCAATGTACACAATATATAGACATGCGCTAAGATGCCCAGTTTGACTACTCTCTTTGTTTATGTTTACCTACCTAAAAGGTCTGAAGATTTATATTAGACTATAATCCATATTTATATTGAACTGTTAATGTGTTCCATTAACATGACAAAAATCTACGACGGAGGCCTCAACTTGGAACCAAGATCTATGGAAGAATCCATAGGTGGGGTGAACCAAAATGCCATCATCCTATCCCGATTAGGGAGAGGACATCAGTGATGAAAGTGATGAATTTATCCCACCTCTGGAATAAGGAAATGATGGTTAGAATAATCTAATCACATAGATACATACATGTGGGGATAATAAAATCCTAACAAATAGAATTGGTGAATCAAAAGTAAAACTATTCTCTGAAAGAATGAGGACTAGTAGAATCTGAAATAACATAGAATTAGTATTTGAGCAGATTAAAATATTAATTTCCAACTCCCATCAAGAATATATTATGACTAGTATGAAACTCACAAGTGCATTTGGGAAGCTAGAATTTGGAATCCTCAGTATGATGAATAATCCACATGGATCTACATCTAATTAAGATGATTAGATGGATCTGGATAATTTAGATTCACTTTCCTTGTACATGTTCAGAAAAAATAATCCACATGAATTACATGTCTAATTTAATGGGAATCTTGAAACCCAACACTCATATGTACCGAGGAAGGATAAATATTGATGTATAACTCCCAAACAACTACACCACCACTAAAACATAATCCACTACTTTGGTTATTAGGAACCATCAACCCATTTCAATCTAAGAGATCATATAGAGGAGGGTTATAAACATTCACATCTATTGGTACAAGCATGAGGAGAGATTCCCACTTGAAATATGGCCTACATGGACATAGAGTAATCAAATCCTTTCCAATATCGCCACCTCAAGGGATATATTAGGGATAAGAACCCTTGGTGCTAACAATAAAAAAAATCATGATAATTTTTCCAATTTGTTTGATGGATTTCACCCCTAAGACTAGGTAGTTAGGGATGTTAGTGTATTGATGGTCGTGGGTGCTGATCGGGAGCTACCTTGAAGGGATCCCATGAATCCTAATAAATTCCAACCATGAATAGTCCCACATGCATAATAACATGTCAATTTAATCCCCACATCACTGTCTCTATTTCAATGCACCTGATTATTAAATTAGAGGTTGTATCAGGACATTCCCTATAAATGGGAATCATCAACAATGGCTTTGATAACCCCACATACTGTTGACACATCCGTCCATATCCATTCAATATGATAACTGGGATCCACCTTTTATCATTTGGGATAGATACCCAATTCATATCATTGTAAGGTTAGGTTGCCTATCTCCATCACTATAACCACAAACATCCAATATGGGAAATCCTCTGATGATTCAAAGAAAAACAAAGGACCTCCATGTGCTCCTCCAATCCAACATAGAGGCCCTATTTATATCCCCTATGATCAAAGATGAGGTCCTTATAGCTATTTGAATAGATAATACAAATTTCATCCTCATGCTTCTACTAACCAGTATTGAGTTCTTCACTATGATAAGTATATTTCATTCCATGAAGAACTGTGTCGGAATAGGAGAGACAAAACTCAACTATGGAGGTGATGTTCAGGGAAAATCATGATTATCATTTACCACATTGATCACTTAGATTCAGAGGGGATGTAGGACATGATAATGAAATCTCTACCCTAATTTCCATGGTCTTGGGAAGGATCCTTAGAGCTAACATTCGTAATCCTGAATGTTCAGGTGCATAGGTTCCCCAGATCCCTATGCAGGTACTTTCATGTGTATGATGTTCTTACCTCCTTCCACAGCCTTGCAATACAACCAATTGTTTTTCACATCCAATATCCCTCCACTGTATACTGGCATGAGATGTTGGGGAGATATCTAGTTTAGGGTTGGTGCCTTCAAATGTTGAGCACCCTACCAAGCCATAGATAAATGCCACACCATTTCACTTGAGGTAGTATTGAATAATACCTTAGACAAGGATGCGATGATGAGGTTGAAACCACCCCAAGATACATCCCAAAATGCGGTGAACTTTTTACACATATACTGACTCCTCAAAAATCGATCCAATAGTAGAGGTGGTCTACATTAGTGAAACCACCTATATATTTTCCATCACTGATAAGATCTTGGTCTGACAAATAGGACGATCCTTACGTAAATAATGAATACCATTATGGGCTTATAGACATTGATCCAATTTTGGGTGTGTTATAGATACCTGAAACAAAAAAAGTTTACATACAATAGTCCCTTAATGATTGTGAGGCTATGTTTTTCTACTAGATTATCTATGTGATAGTCTAATTCCATCGTGACTATTAGTTCACCTACCCATAATGTTATGAGCTACCCATGTCCCAAAGTGAATAATGGTTGAAACTGTAGTTCTCCTAGTGGATTTGTGCACTAATTTTATGGATCCATATAGAATATCCACCAAAATTTTATAATTGTCCTCATATTACTCGACCATGTTGTGTTTGAAGAATTTATGAATACAATGATTAATGGATGGGGGTAGTACACTACTCTCAATTTTTTTCATATGTAAAAAATTCTTGAATATCCACTTATGATGAAATCTCTCCTCCAACAACCACTAATTTTTATATGGGTTTCAATGAGCATCTAGATGATTAGAGAAATATGGGAACTAATAGAGGGAATGAAAAGGGAAAGATTCCTGAAGGGGTGATGCAGTACAAGATAGACACTCCAAAAACGTTCCTCATTCGTCATAAATGGTAGGTACTTTTCCTTAGATATACCCATGATAGTGAATTTCTACCTACCCAACAGCATATAGATAAAGGGAAATAGGTGTGTTGATCCATCTTATCCATTTATGGTTGGTCAGAAAGTAGAGATGGATTCGATGGTATACACCTTGATCTAGAATGTTGTTGAATATAAGAGGTTAAACACCAACCCCATTATTGAGTGATTTTCGAATTGTGGGGATGCCCTAAAATACCCAATATCTCCCGCATCAGGGCAATGATTCCATCATTGTTAAGTACCTCCATTCAAAATTGATGGCCCCATGCATCAATCCATGTTTGTAGTTGGGGGATATGGTAAAAACCTGTATTTTGAGTTATTGGACCAACCCATGTTGTATAATAATACTCCTTTGGATCCATTCCATATTTCTTATCATGTTAATGAAAATTGTCTACAAGTTTATGATACTGTAAATGAAGTGGTTGTTAGGTAACCTATCTTAAAATGATTACCTCTCCAATGTAACATGATATCTCCTCTCACTACACAACTAGAGGACGGAGCGACTTTAAATCATGACATCACACATGACAGATACTATATGTAGTGTGGGTAGACACCATATGAGAACCCATGGATTTTTTGAATCCAAAATTTTCATATTTTAATGGGATGGGTGACACATGACAACTCCTGGACCACATAATAACAGGTTTTTAAAATATGTTGGGAATATCAAAATAGTAGGAGTCCACCAAGACCTTTTTCTATGTTAAAACACAAGAAAGACCTATGTTTAATTGTTATAGATGGCTTTTAATTGGGTTCATTACCATTTTTTAGGACCGTTAGATGTAATACCTATAAATATTAAGATAACCCATGAGAAAGACAAGTATTTCTATCCTCTTCATGTCTGTGAAGATTCATGACAAGCGATTCACTAACTTTTTCACCCAGTTGAAAGGCCTTACATATTGAATAAACAATATGTCGTCTCAGGAGTAGATTTTAATGATGTGAAAGGAGAATGTTAAAGGATGAATGGACCCTACCCTCATCACCCAGAATCTTCTTGGAAATTTCCATTATTATTCATATAATTATCTTTGTCTAGAAAAAATATTGATGTAGGCAAGACAACACTCATGCTGACTTCCTCTTCCGATTTCAATTAAAAGATCTATGAATGTAGATACAACCACGAAAATTTATGTAGGCATCCCAATATAGATAGATTCATTGACTCATGTACAACAAGAGAGTCACTCGGTGTAGTATCCCTACCAAGTTAAGAATTTACTTACATAAATATGTAGGGAGCCACCTTGCCACACATAGATTCAAAGGCAATAAAATGTGACTTCATTCCCTCATCAAGGTTAGGATCCTAGAGTGACCCTAGTAGAATGATGAAACTAGACAAATTACATTATTGATTCACTTGTCATGGGATATTTCAATTATTCTCTCTAAGAGGGAAATGTGAATATAATGGAATTTCATATGATAAATTAGATAGGATTCCCTAGCCTCAATAGTCATAGTCAATACAAAATGATTTTAAAAAGATATTCATGGAATTGTACATGTTCAATGATTTTTTCCATGACTAGTTGAGTCGTTGATTATCCATATTGGGTGAAATTTTGGTGCATGTGGTACAATGTATCTATCAAAAATGAAAGTGAAAGTGAGGGATCAGGTGAATAGAAGTAGGCTTATGGTCATCAGACATAGAAAAATGATTATTGTTTGGCATGAAATGTATTTTCTTGCTCCCATGACATCATTGATGCTTGATTAGGTAGGAAAAACCTCATTTTGTTTCCATTCCCCATCTAGACACTGCCTTGACTTTTAAATCATAGTCTTAAAAGTCTCTGATGAATAGGTTACGTTGGCATTAGGGAAACAAAAGTCCCCAACTAGTGATGAATCCATATCGCATCCTTCGTTATTAAGGAATATTATGTCGGGAAATGTCCCCATTGTCCTCCTAGTACTGCATGACCTCATTGATGATGAGTATTTGTAGACCTATGTGAATAGAATTGATTTGGCATACTATTTGATGACATCTAGTAGTGTGAAATTTTATGACATTATATTGAGTGCAGTCTAATGACTCCATAAAAATATAAGAGAAAGGGAAATCAAGTCATTGTAATTCTCATGACAGTTCCTCAAACTGGGCCATACATTATCCTATGAACAAGCTGTAGGTTTTGTGAAGATATCTATATAAAATTTCATCAATTTATTATCTACTATGTATTAATTTATAGTTAAACATGTTAGTTTACTAATAATATCATCCACAATCATTTTTTGATCATCAATTTCCAACCATATCAAAATTCTATCATACAAAAATTTATCTGATCTCCAAAGATATACATATGAAAACCATCATTAAGCCATAAGTGAGTCAGAGTGGGTCTGCTAGTATATAGGTGAATTTTAAATTCACTATTCATTTCCTGGTGGTATGTCCATTTGTGTATGATATCCCCATTACAAACAAGAAACACTAAATGGGAATAGACATGACATTGACATGGAATTATGATGTGTTGAACCACCTCACTTACATACCATTTGGGATTGTGATTCTTGATGTGGTCATCATACTAAATAAAGTATGTGATTCCATAGTAGAACATTGAAACCATCCTAGATTGAAGTAGATACAGTTTCTATAGAGTCCGGCTATATAGAGCAGGTCGAGAAAGGAAAATGATAATATATCATCTCTTTTATCAGGGAAGCTAACTGTTTCCACATATAGGGTAACATATTATCACTGGAAATTAGATGATAGTTCAATAGTGTGTAAATGCACATATTTCGTGTGGATAGAGGTTCTAGGATAAAAATCATCATGAATAAGAATCTCAAAAAGCAGAGAATTGACAATGAAGATATAAATTCATCAAACATTATTATTATAGGTTATGAAATGGTAAAGTAAAAACCATGTGGAATGAATCCTATGAATACCTAGTTTAGTGTATTGATATCAAGACCCGCATTCATGGTAGTATAATAGGATACCACCTAAAACAGACTATTGAGTAGGAATGGGCTTCATTTTCATGTAGTGATCCCCTTCTCCTATCAAAATGTCCTCAAATAATCCCTTAATGGTTGAGTGGGGGTACCTCAGACTAATTCATCCACATATGAATCTTATAAATCATGATACATAGACAATATCTACTATAAGAGAGAGGCGGGGTTTGTTCAGAACAAAGGGTTTGAGAATAAAAATTCTAACAAACATCTTATAGACCCCACAAAAAAGATATGGGATGATGTCAGTGATGACTTCATTCTATAAAATTACCAGTTGGAGGCCTCAACAATAGGCATTTCATATATCATTGTCACTTACATGAAATTTATTTTTGTACACATATTAAAAATGATCACCCACACATTTCCTTATATGATACACTAGATAATCTAGGGTGACACTAGATAACCCTACCGCTTTAATGTACCAATACTTTCACATTGTGGCCACTATTTTATTACATTCTTTTTCATTTTTTAGATCTAGTATGACCCAATGAGATATGAATCAACCCCACTTATTCAACATAATAAATTTAGCACCTTGTCAAATTCCATATGATATTTTCATGATATATACTATTTCTAGAGTCATAGTAGAGTGTGAACCCTCTGTGAGGATTTCAAGTCGTCCTGAGTAGGAACTAGTGACCCTGAGTTTTCATCCCACGAAGAGATACCTCCTCAAACAAATTATTATATTATAGATGATAAAGAGGATTTATAAAAGACCCCACCTTAATTTAAAAAGGGTGCCTCCACAACTACCAGTGATATAATTAAATTAAATACTAGTACCATAAATTATCTGAGACTGAAACTGATTAATGAAACCATGTCTCTATAAGAGAAGAATAATTTTGTGGCTTTCAAAAATAAACACTTTTAAATAATATCTTGGATCTATAAAATGATTATTGGACAAGGCCACAGGGTTTCAATTCACAATCTCAGCATACCAGTGACTCATCAATGGTTTATGTAGAATTCTTGAACGATATTACACCCTAAAGGTGTTATGGTAGAGTAATAGTTTTATTATATTATCAAATATAAAAACTTCAATAAGGTCTATTAAAAATATGGCTATCCCACAACATCCCATTAAAAAAGATGAACATGTAGATCAATATCAGTATCGACTTTCAGGACCTCATCCACCATTTCCTAAAAGATGATTTTCGACTTATAGTGAATTAGATTATGAGTGGTGATATAGAATAGGTACATGAATTATCTTTTATGGATGGATAATCCATGTATATCTAGTTTTTAATGACCCACTAGGATGAGGAGTCGACAAAATTTTATGCTCTGCAAGGTACCATTTCTTATATGGTGATTTCCTTTGGCTTCAATAATGCAGGATTAGATTATCTATGGGCTAGGAAACATATCATTTATCAATATTAATGAGATATTGGTTGACTGGTATTTGGATGAAATAGTTTCCATTTCTCACTCTGGTCAGGACCATTTCAAGTATGTTGAGAATGTGTTAGGATTCGACCAATCCTGAATTTTGAAGATATGCCCACTGATGTGAGAATTTAGGGATAGTTATACGATGTTTCTAAGATTAATAATAAAATATATTGGCATTGAGAGATATCCATTGAATATCAGACCATCATCCAAATTCCACCCAAATTAAGTCTTTTGAAGTCACGTAACAGTCAAGTCCACCTACCAAACACAGATAGATTTATTTAAACACTTATAGAAAAGTGTGAGACATTATTGAGTCTTGTAAAGAAAGGAACCATTTACCAATGCGATTAGGACTTTAACACAATTTCGGAAGATATAATGTAGTATCTTATATAGCCTCTACTCTTAGTTCCATATATATCAAGGTATCATATCGTCCTCTATATGACCACCATAGAATTCTCTTGTGGTGAGCATCACCCCATTAATGGTAATGAGGGGAGATAATATTGTTTATACATTCTCAAAATCAGGCACCTTGACTCAGATACTAGATAATAACGAATTAGTAAGAGATTAAATTTGTTAGGTTTTGATGTGTAGATGGTTTGATATCATTATTAACATCACAAGACACAACTGGGGTGGAAGGTGGACCAGATGAATTATATCTTTAATTAAACCTTTGTTGATGGGATGGTTGGTCACTATGAAGTTATCATATAACTATTCAACTTCATGCTCATTCCCTAGAATTCCAAAATAGGTAAAGGCATTATAATCATGTTTGATTTCCCATTTATACCCTAAAGATCTTCCACTGGAATTTTATTTACTTGATTTGGTTAACATATTAGTTGATCTTTCAATACCATGTTGTAAGATTCATTTTAATGATGCCTCCTAGAACCTAACCAGTATAAAGCTGAACAACCCCATGCCCAAAAAGTGTCATCCTAGGGAACATATTCAACACTCCATCAAAGGATGTCTAACCCTACAAGATCCTTTTTTCAAAATCATACCCAAAAATTGAGGAATAGTATAAGACTCCCAATACTATTCTCGAGATGGCCTTAGTGATTGATGTACCCCACACTAATGTCTTGGGGGACTCAAAGATAGTCAATAAACAGATAAATGGTGACTAAATCTCCATAAATCTATAGTTCATTCCCGTACTAGAGTTCACAAGTATATTAATGTCCTAGGATTCTATTTAGCCAAATGTGGATCATATCCCCCAGTCACATAATGGCCAAGTTGACAGAGAGGATATCATGGATGGGTCTCTCATAGAGCCTAAATAGGTTGATCATTTATTTTTTCTACCACATTAGAGGGTAATTATATTGGAAACTATATTTATTTAAATTATTATTAATTCATTTTAAAATTAAATAACATAATAGAGCTAAAAATCTAGGATCCCATGATTTAGTGTCTTAGTATAATTAGGAAAATATAAAAAATTTACATAATAAGACACAATAATTATTTAATTCCATATTATCTAGCTTCTTAGTGGACCTCATGTACTTCACAGTACAATTAACCCTGTGAGAAAATACATCAAGGAAAGGGGTGAACTAAAATATCAATATGAGGATTGATATGAAGACGAATCAATATAACATGTGTGGGAATCGTCATTTTAATCAAAACATGTGTATTGGATTATGATCACAATCATGAGAGGAATCATTGATAATGATATGGACTCTTTAAATGAATAAAATTGAAACATTGTGTCTTAGTGGTGAACTACCACAAATTGTTTTGAAAACAATATAGCACCATGTCCATGTATAAAATTTCATCAAAATCATAACATAACCTTCATTGTGAAAAATGATATTATCATGTTCTCACATATTTCACAATATATCATGAGATACATGAAATCACCCAAAGAATTGGGGTGCTATATAATTTTGGGTACACCCATCAAATCATAACATTTACATTATCACACATGCCACATAAAATAAAATTACCTGAACTATTATAAAATAATTTCCCATTGTGATATAATTAAAAATACTATAACATTGTATGGGTATAGAAAAAAGATGAAATGATTTGCTTTTAATATATCCAAATGAATTTAAGTCAAAATTATGCATCATTACTATTGATAATATAACTCTGGAATAGTGATCACATGATTAGTATACATATTATTTGTTATGAAATCTATTTGATAGAGAAAAAAGTTGCGATGGCCTCAAACTGTAGGATTATACACTATAATTATCATTTATTAAATATTATATGGGAGATATAATCTCTGAGATTTCCATTCATCAAGCCCAATCTGATATCCAACAACATTAGCTTTACTGAAACTGTTTTCTAGATAATTTCAATCCCATCAATATCATGACCCAAACTATGTTTATTGATGCAATCAATGAAAATATCATCATTTTTCACCTTACTGTTAGGGATTTTTTTGGTGTATTAGAGGGATATGTTTTATGATCTTATAAAATTGACTATGTTCATTATTTTTTATATAAAAATGAATACATTTTTATTATATTATTTTTACACTATAAATGTTTTTTATATTGATACAATAAAATATAAAAAGTATTTTTTGTTAATAATAAAATTCGATTAATGGATTTATTTTGATGAATTAATGTATCTTCAATAAATCATATTTTAATCAAATATTATTACAAAATATTTTTTTATCAAATATAAATGATCATATAGTTTTTATGATGTGAAATGAAATTTTTATTTGGGTTTGAATTATTTTATTATAAAAAACCAAACATTTCTTAATAGTTGTACACATTATTTTAAAATAGAAAATTAAAATATTTAGAAAATTATTTAGAAAAGGTAAATATTTTTTTTTCAATTAAAATGAAATGTTTTGAAATGATTAATTTTTTATAATTTTATAAGAAAACACAATTTTCATGTAAAAAAGAAATACCATATAAATATAAATTATGAAATATGAAATTATAATGGCCAAAACGTCATATAATAATTACTATAAATTGTATACAGGAAAAAAATATTTTATCCCCTTAAAAAATAATTTTATTTTTAAATGATTTATTTTATATATCCATTATAAATCTCCTAAAATTATAATATTTTTTATTGTTTTATGATCATTGAATTAGGAGTATAACTCATCTCCACATAGAAAGGGAATTATTATAATATTTTTGGACCTTTGATTTATAAAATAATAAATTCCACTCCTAATTGGAAGAAACCATGGGAAAATCTCATGACAATTTTTGTGATTTTTTTAATATTATTATATAGTCCAAAAATATGTTGGCGAAATAATGATGAAATCCACACCAATTTCTAATATAATCCCAAACAAGATCCCATTTCTCTTCACTCAAAATATTTAGAGTGCATCCAAACTCTTTCTTTCACTCTGTTGAGTCCTCTAATGGCACATCTAATCTCTCACAAATATCATTCCAATCCTTTGGTGCCACACACTATAGTATGCTTTTTGTCTCCTCTCATTTAAATTAAAAAACCACTTTTATGTCATGATTCTTATTTTAAATTTGTTGTTGTTTGTGTTTATTTTAATACAACCACAATAATTTCAAAAATATTTTTGATTGATTATGGACCCCTTTCACTCTCAGTATTCCCTCCTGTGAACCATTATGCGCACATGATAACATTCATGAATTTAGATAGGGATCCTCACATTTTTTCTTTATTCATTTTTTCTTATTATATTACTATTTTTATTTTTAATAACTTATTCTGGGATATGTATTTATAGGTATCTATTACCACTTTTTTTATAAATATTTATATACCCCATTATCTCTCATCAATCCCTCCCTTTATAATTTATACTCCCATGTAATGCTACCAAAATTTCAAAATGATTTTTCATTCCAAACAAATGTGTACTGAATACCATACCCAATTCTTATCAAGGGTGTTCATCTTCATACAGATAAACTAATTTTACATAATATGTAAATATATTTTTTACAAACTACTTAATCATGGAATGAAATGTGATGATGAATTAATCCATGTTTTCTGACCTCTATGGGACACTTAATCTTGAGAATTAAATGAAAATGATGGGTAAACCCATAATTATAATAAACTACAATTAATTTGGAATTGTCTGGAATCATTATATGACATGTTGGAGAAGTTAGTGAACATAATTTCATTAAAATTCATTTTTATCATTATGTCTTGGATTTTATCCTTGAGATATGTTTATGATGTACTGTTTTATGTTGTTTACATATTTCCCATATTATGATTATCATGCTATATCATGGCTTATTTTACATTTTAAATTTTTCACACATTAAAATTCTTATTTTCTATCATATATCATCTAATTACATTCTATTTCTCTTAAAAAGATTCATAGATCACCCATATCATATATATGTCCCTTGATATCCCATATAGTTTTATGTGAGAGAATGTTAATGAAGATTTCAATAATGATCATGTTTTCAAATTTTATGTGGTAATGTCATGTACCTAATTCCAAATGAAGAAAGTCTTCTCAATATTCTAGGATTTAATATTTTTATTATTTAATAAATATAGTGGTATTTTAAAATAATGATCTTTGTTTTCACCTAATTCTAAATGAAAAATGCCTTTTCAATATTCTAGGATTTATTATTTTTATTATGTAATAAATCTAGTGGTTATTTAAAATAATGATCATGGTTTTCATAGATGGTATCAAAGGAAATGTTTTGTTAATTTTGGGATATGGATTTGAAATATGTAGTGAATGCCTTAGGGATTAAACAACGTATAAAAAAATCCATAATTTTTTATAGGTACATATTTGTTTGTTTATAAATAATATAAATCCATTTCTAGATAGAATATGTGGGCATGGTTTTGGAAAAGATGTACCTATTTGAAACAACTTTGACAAGGTGCATTGGGATTAACATTGTGTATCCCTATACTAGGAAACATTCCATATTTATATCCTAGTTTGAAACTCCTGGGGAATATGATTTTTTAAAAACACAAGCACATTATGAACCATTATCAATGGATAAATTCCCATTAGAATATATGTTATGAAATAGATTGTGGATAAAAAATATTAATTACTAGAAATTCATAATTTATGTAAATAATTATATTTTGTATGTTATCTATTTAATTTCATTAAATTACCATTTCTGTTTTTATTAGTTTTAAAATACTCATTATTAATATTCAATTTATATTTGACAAATATCATAAATAATATTAATTGGGTAAAGAATCATTTGGATGAGAAATTTAATAATACCCAACTCTATGGGATTATGAATCACAAAAATTGTGATGATAGTCTCTCACTTGAATCAGGATCTGAATTGAAACATAAATCACATAGAGAGTCCAATTCCCCATAAGAAATAATAAAACTAAAATTGAGATATTAATGTGACAAAGGCCTCTAAATTTCAATGGATCATTTTATCCCATTATTTTGAACCAAAATATCAACACCAATTATAGGATCTTCTCCATTCTACAAAGTTCAGAAAAACAAAAGTTAATACATTTTTTTATTCGTATGAAGGATGAAGATAATCAATGGTGTATATTGATAAAAAAATCTGAGTACTGAGGAAGAGATCAGGTCAATGCGGAGTAAATAATTCTAGAAAATATATTTCGATAAATATTTTCCTCGCACTTTATTACTTTAAATGGAAAGGAATTTTATTTCCCTAAGAACAAAAGACAAAAAATATACCTGAGCTTATGAGGAGACCATTGCAAGACTTAAATGATACACCTATAGATTTTTTGTTACCCCTGAATTCATGTTTGACTACTTCTTTGGCCTGATAAAACATAGACAACAAAAATACATGGCAATATGTGACATTGATTTCTAGAAGGATATTGTCTGATGTGACCTCAAAGTCAAAATAAATATCAGAGAATATGAATGGTATAATTGGGATATGGAGAATAAATTGGAGTATAATTCAGGTAGTCTAATTAAAAATTATAACTTTGAAAAAGAAAATTCTACATCCAACTTGTCCAATGTAAGGATATAAGCAGCCTAGAAATGACCTATATAGAGGAGGAAATTCTTTAGGTATGGGTTGGAAGGGAACCTAAAAAACCATTTAAAAAAATAAATCCCCAATCAAATGTAGGAATGCAATGCCCCAGTTAACCCTTAGTGTATTGTTTCTTACTTCAACTGTATGGAACCTAGGAACCTTCCAAACCAATGCATGAAACCAAGGTCATTTAGGGAAAACCAATTACCTCCAAGGTAGCAAGGGCGATATCATTACCTCACAACAATTATGGCTGTTTTAGACAATTAATTGGTGAAATTAATGACATTTATTCATTAAATATTATTAAACAAAATTTTTTCTTCTCTTTATTTGATTTCCAACATATCATGAATGTTTAGTAGAAATATTCAAAATACCGCCAAATAAAATGGAAGTAGACATGTCATTGAAAATTGAAATTTGGACAATTATTTCATCCAAATTATATAACTCCTCCCAAATCAACATTTTCAGGATAACAAACTAACTAAACCATATCTTATCCCATTTGGTGGATGTTATTGAAATTATCAGAATGGAATGTATTTCCCTAAATAAAACCATTAATAATTTTCTTGAGAAGGAAATCACTTTCTGTATAGTGAATCTTCCTATGATTATGGAAAAGTTCAAGGAGTATGATGAATCTTATTTTTTACCAACATCTAAATATTATATCTTATTTCCCTATGAGAAAGTGTATCTTTCTAAAAAAATTTATTCTATGTAATGAATCCTCCTAGAATATAGACACACTATTAGGGAATATACTGAAGTACTGTCATATGGTTCTCCTAGTCTTCATCATAGAAGAAAGGGTAATTATTCAGTAAATCATTTACCAAGGGCGCTACCATTTACCAAAAAACATATAAAATAGATATAGTGTAACATGATGAGATGATGAAAAACATATTGAAGAATATGTGCAAAGGGATCATACACCCAAGTGCATCAAATTGGGTTGCATTGGTCCTCTTTATCCAAATGAAAGTTGGTTCAATCCAATGTTTCTGTGAATATCACGATATGAAAAATATCACAACAATGAAAAAATATCCTCTTCCTTAGATTGATGACTTTTTTGATCAGATATGTGGAGAAATATACTTCTCCAAGTAGGATTTTTAGTTCGGATATTATCAATTATGGGTGTAGAAGTAATATATCCCCAAGAACAGTTTTTTACAATGTACAAGCTCTTGGAGTTAATAGTAATTCCATTTAGAGTCAATAATTGAAAATAAATCTTCATGTACATGATGAAAAGTGTATTCTGATATTACATCAATAATATTTTTGTATTATTTATAGATGATATTCTCATATACTCCAAAATATTGTAGAAACATGATAAGAATATGAAAACTGTCCTAGAGACCTTATGAAATGAGAATATTTATGATACGGGAAACAAATGTGACTTCTAGTTGGAAGAAGTCTATTTTTAAGGGTTTATCATCACAAAAAATGGGGTATTTAAAGATTCAAAAAATATGGATGAAATTGGGGGACAGAGGAGGCCGACATATGTGAAATATATCTGTAGTTTACATGGGATAACAAGGCATTGTCGTATATTTGTGAGAAATTTCATGTGACTATAAAACACATTACCATGATAACCCTCAAGACACTAATTTTTTGCTGAAATTATGAATGTGAATATAGTATCAATAATTAATAACGGAGGCTTATCATTACACCAGTGATTACACATCCAAAAAGTGGATAATTATGTGGTATTGATTGATGTGTAGAATAAGGGATTGGGGTGTGTGTTAATGCATAATGAATAATTCAATGCCCATGCTTTAAGTCATTTGAGAGTTCATGAATAGAATTACCCAATGGATGATCTAGAGTTTTATGTAGTAGTACTCAATATGAAAACATGGAAGCATTAGGTATTTGGGGGGTTGTTTTAAAAATAAATGGATTTTAAAAGAATCAAGAATATATTCACATAGGGAGAGATAAATATCTGCAGCTGAAGATGGTTAAAGATGATCATGGAATGTGACTTCTCAATTAACACCCACCCTAAATATATTATATTGTGGTACACTATATAAGAAAAAATTATTGATGAATCATATCATTGATGATAATCTACAAGTATATGATCATCTAATATTTGAAAATGATCGACATTGGAATTCTAAAGGAATGAGAGTCATCAATCCTTTAAAAAATGGCTACTCAACCATATCTTATGGATATGTTAAAGGACTCTCTAAGATATGTTGTAAAAATATAAAAGAAAGTAGAAAATATTTAATAATGGAAATCCTTAGAGAAAAATGTAAATATATAAGGGGTTGAATGATTTGGTTCACAGCTATCTTTACAAACAAATCATGAGCTAATGAATGATATGTTGGATTATGCACACATTTCAACATTCTCCATTAATCCTAGAAAGAAAAATGATGTATTGAGATCTCTAAGAACACTATTTTTTGAACAATATGATGAAGGAGATCACAGAATACACCACAAGATGTCTTGAATATTATTGAGTGAAGGTGGAACTAAAAAAATTCTTAGTGGATGGGTAAACCATTACCGATACCAACATGGAAATGGGAAAACATCACTATGTAATTTGTCATTGGAATTATGAATACATATATAGGGAACAATTCTGTTTGGGTCACTATAGATTGTCTTTCAAAAATAGACTACAATATAGCAATTTTATAGGATTTATCATTAGATCAACTATCACATACATTCATTAGAGAAGTGGTGAGGATGTATGGAGTACCACTATTTATTGTATCTGATCATGATCTGAGATTCACCTCAATGATCTAGAAATTTTTTTTAGAATGATCTAAACATTGAGATGAAATTCATCATGGATTATCACCCCCAAAATGTTGTCCAATCAGAGAATACTATCACAAAAAATTCTGGATTTATCATAGAATTCTCAATTTATATCAGTGGAGGAAGGGATCAACCTATAACTCGGTTCACAATCTATTACAAAAAAATTCCTTTCCATTATCGAAATAAAACCCTTTGAATACCATTATTGGAAGAGGTAAGAATCAACTGAATGATGGGATGATATTGGGGAACCTAAATGGTAGGTCCTGAAATGGTAGAGGAAATGATTGAAAATGATTTGACCCTTATATAGGTGGTCAAGGCGACTTAGAGTTGATAGAAGAGCTGTACTAAAAATAATAGATGAGACACAGTGTTTGATGTTGGATACAAGACATTAATCTACATATATACATGGATGAATGTCATGAGATTTTGAATGAAGGGAAATATTCGTCCAAGATACATAAATCCCATTAAGATCATTGGTTGCATCAAAGTGGTTTCATATCAACTAGAACTCCCACCTAAAATATCTCAAGTACATGATATATTCCATGAACCACTCTTAATGAAGTAAATTCCAAACCCTTAACATTTACTCAATCCATTTGTGGTATAGTTGGATAATGACATTTCCTTTCAGGAGTAGTCAGTGATGATATCATATTGTATAGAAAATGTTCTGGAAAATAAGTCAATGCACTTGGTCAAAGTATTGTGCGGAAACATTATGTTTTTAGATGTGAAATGGGAACCAGAGGAGGTTATGAAATATAATTACACTCATCTCATTTATAGTGGTAAATTAAAATTTCATGGGATATATTTTTCATCTGGGGCAGATTGTAATCACCGAAAATATTATAAATAAAATTACCCATGTGTTTTAACTAAACTTTTTATTATATATTATTTCTAATTAAATAACATGAATTTGTTTTGATTTACTATATTATATCATATTTAAATGAACATTATTCATCATTATAATTGACAATATAGTCTTTAAAATGTTATTACATGATTTCAATAAATATATGTTTATAAAAAATCCAATTGACACATGAAATGTTAATGATGGCCTCAAATAGTATGATGGTACCCTATCAAGCCCATTTAATTATGATTCCAAGGGTGATCCCAACAATGAAATTTTACTTTGACAAATCCTGAGATGATATCCAATAACATTATCATGAGAGGAACCATTTAAATGATATGTTCATTTCCATTGAGATCATGCTCCGAACCATGATTACTGAACCACCAGTGAAGATTTCTACATCGCACACCTTGAAATTTTGTGATTTTTTGGTTTATTAAAGGGATATGTAACAATGCCAATGAAATATTAGCATTTAAATTATTTGTTATATAACAATTCATGTATTTTTATCTTATTTTTTACTTTAAAAATGATTTTAATTTTGATGTAATATAACCAAAATTGTATTTCTCATTAATATTCAAATTAATTTAATGAAATTAAATTTATGAATAAATAGATTTTTGAAATAAATTTAAGTTTAATAAATTTTTATTATTAAATAATTTTTATCAAATAAATGTTTTCATATAATTTTTTTGAAATCAATTGTAATTTTTATACGTGTCAGAATATATTACTCTCAAAAAAACCCAAAATTTATAAATAAATTATGATTTATTTGAAAAGTGAAAATTACAATAGGTAGAAAATTTTAAAGATAAAATTAATATTTTATTTGGAATCATAATGTCATGTTTATCCAATGGTAAATTTGTCATATTTTTTTGTCATTTTTTTGTGTAAAAATTTAAATAGCATATATATATACCTAGCGTATTATGAAATTATAACGACGCAAAAGAGATGTAATAAAAAAATATAACTCATCTACACAAAAATATATATTATACATTTAAAATGATATGAATTTTAGTTTGTTTGATTTATTTTATAATTCTATTATGAATCCTGAAAAACATATAATATATTTAATGGTTTTAAAATAATATCATTAAAATTATGACTCCCCTACACATAAGAAAGTGAATTATTTTATTAATAAAGTTTCTTGAACATATAAAATAATTAAAAAAAAATACCATTTTTAAGAAACCTTTGGAAAAACCCTAATTAGGATTTTATTTTTGTTTATTTTATTATATACAGTCCAAAACCTATGTTATAGAAATAATAATGAAATCTTCACTCATTTCATATATATATTTACCCAGGATCCCATTTTCCTTCACTAAAAAAATATGAAAATGTCAATACTCTGACCTCCAATCTCAGGAGACCTAATATAGATCCCCCAATCTTTCATTAATCTCTTCCCAATCATTTAGATTCATGCATTAATGTTAAGGATTTAACCGTTATCATTTCCCTTAAATCAACTATTTTTTGTTATGATTATTAGTTTCAGTTTGTGGGTTTTTGATATGTTTCCTTGTTAACCCAATCCTTTAAACATGATTTATAAATGATGATACACACATCTCACTCAAATTAATCCCTACATGAACATTTTATGTCGACCCATTATAAAGCTGCTATTTAGTAAGGGATCCCCACCTTTATCTTCTTTATTCATGTTTCTTTATTATATTTTTTCCTTTCATTCCCAATTCATTATGTTGGAATATGTCTATCAATGTACGTATTTATTATTATTTTATTATTATATTATGAGATACCCCTTTCAGTATCATCAATCCAGCCCGTGAACATTTATAATCCCCCGTTATTTTGGTGAAATTTCCCCATGATATTCCATGGCAATAAATTTTGTAGTGAATACCATACCCACCCCAAATAAAGGGTTCTAAAAATTATACAATATTAAATATTTGAAAATATACATACATGTATGTTTTCAAACTCTTTGATCATAGAATTTAATATAATGATGAATGAATTCATGTTGAATGATCCATGTTGCACACTTAAGCATGAGAGTGAAATGACGGTGACGGGTCCACCCAGAATTATATAGTTCTCCAATTCATTAGGTAATATTTAGTCTAATTAGATGTCATTTTCAAAAAATAAGGTGAACTAAATTCATTTATGGTAAATTCTCCCTCATCATATCCATGAATATAGCCTTAACCTATATTTTTAATGCATTTTTATAGTTGTTTCTATGTTTCCCATGTTATGATTTCATGTTATATCACGATTTATTATTCATGTTCATTTTATTCCCCATTTAAATGACTATTATGTATAATTTAAAACCTTATTCCATGGTTATTTTATTACAATGATTCATATCTCAACCTTTTTTAATATATGTCCCCAGGTTATCCCATGCATTTTTATGTGTGACAATGATAAAGAATATTTTAATAAGGATGATGTTTTCCTATTTTATGTTCTTATTTATTCTAAAAAATTCCCAAATCCACTCTAAATAACTATATTCTATGTTTTATTATGTTTTTAATGTAATAAATCATATATTATTGATAAATAAAGAGTATGGTTGTTATATAGAACATATAACAATCATTCCCATTAAATAACCGATTGTAAGGAAAATGGTTTCATTAGAATTTTATAATGCATTCATTCATTAATAAAAAATTGTGGTTACCACAATAAATCAATTGTAACATACTCAGAATAAGATTCATAAATTTTGAGTGAAGAGGAAACAATCTCATGAGAATTAAAAGATGCAATTTTTAATAAATTAGTATTATTTTTTAGAAATCATTTTATTTCTCAAGAAATCATATTTTAAAAATGTATATCATAGAAAAATTTCTAAGAACATATATACTATATTTTATGAATATTATATGAACATTCATAGTGATATTTGGTTTGAAAGTGGAATAACCCAAAGAAAGTAAATTGGATTCAAGAATCCCCTTACATTATGGGAAAATGTATTCTTTACTTTAACATAATGTTTAATCCAATAGGAATCAATAATTAATTAATATGTAACATATTATACATGTTTTGGATTTATTTTAACATTATTAAGTTCATTTATGGTCATTATGCTTTCTTATAGATTTTAATTTCATCGGTTGGTAGTGGTAATTTTCTAGGTTTTCATGAGCGGTTCATTTAAATACATGTATAGAAATTTATGTAAAATGAGAATAATTATCAATAATTTAAATAATATTTTATTAGTGAAGATATAGAATATAAATTCTTCTTATTAATTATTATTTTATGATATGAGTATGATTTACTATGTAAGAACTAAATGATAATGTTTAGGTTAATTTTCAATGTTTTTATCCCAACAAACACGTTTTTTATTGTTCTTTAATTTTATTCATATATTTTTGTTCTAGAACATAAAAAATTTAAATTACATTTCAAAAACCTTTTATACCATTATAAAGGTTATATGACCATAAATGAAGGTGGTAATGGAAAAAATAAAACATGTCTTCTTCAAAGGAAAAAAATAAACACTACACGAACAATGTTTTAATTTTCTAAATAAAATGGAATAGATAAGAGATTAGATGATGGATTATTACTCTAACATAATAAAATTACAATATATATTATATATTTGAGTTATAATTTTACATGGATGATGGTAGGTAAGAAAATAATAATAAAACAAATGAAATTGAATTAAATTAAATGATAATGAAATAGGATTTTACCTCTTGTATTTTTTATTTTAGAACATCCTTATAGAAATAGATTTGTTATTATGTTGAGAAACTTTATCCTAGAAACAAGGGAATTAGGAATATTATTGGTTTAAAATTGCACATACTTCTTGTCATGTATGTTGTGAGTACAATATGTGGCATTATTTGATATTTATTATGGAGGAGAGTGGTGATTTTTCAATTTGTTCATTATTTTATTATATTGTCTGACGACTATAAATTGTTTAACATTATAAATAAATATAATAATATAAAGAATTATTGTTTGATATTATTATCTTACCTCATCCATATATCATTTATGACTCAAAAATTCATGTATTTTATTAAATACCGTAAATTACAATATTTCACAATTCACCAAAACATCAATTATTTCAGAAAAATACAAAAAAACATCCTATCATTTTTTATACATGTAGAATTAAAAAAATAAAATCCATATTATGAAAATAAGTTTCTAAATATTAAAATTACAATTTTTTATAAAAATCATCATATACATGAAACATAGTGATTTTAAAACTATAACTGATTTTATAACACAATGGAAAATTAATTGAGGTCTCATAAAATTAACTTATAATAATGAGACCAAAAAATTTAATTTATTAAACTATTTTATGAAAATAAATTTTATTTAAAATCAATATTTTATTTTATAATATTAAAAAAATTTAAAAAATAAAAACTCTTAATTAATAATATTTTAAACATTTATTTATATATAATATGATATAATTATATCATAATTTCATGAATAAGATACCCAGATTTTATTTATTATTTAATATATATGGTTAATATCTATGTTTTTGCTACTATTTGTAATGGTCACATTACTATTCCAAAGATCAAGATAATATTTCTTCGGTATAGGTTACTTAGTTTCGAGAAATATCACTTCTTTTAATAATTATTAATATATAATGGTTAAATTGTGTTAGAAAAGGTATTTTATTTGGATTATAATCTATTACATAGTTACACTAATTGAATTTATGTTTATAATATTTTGGGTTGTTAAACATTTACCCTGTTATTTCAGATGATGATAATACAGAATACGTAAACTAGATGGACTTAGGTTCTTCTATACAACGTCATTCATGTTTCCCTATAATATAGTAAATTTATAATTGGATAACTCCATATTTTATGTACCACAATAATTCCCTTCTATCATCATATAGGGATGGAGGTGAGAAGATCTATCGGCATATAACATTGTTTTCCATCCAGAGTTGGATAAGCATGGGAGAACAGTCTACAGATGTGGGTTTGGTGGAATTATCTCCATTTGAATATAAGGATAAGAGATTAATTTAGTTGCGTAGGATGTCCAAACTCATCTTGTGGCTCCTATAATGCATCATTAATGATCTCCTTCTTGATTCATGTTTAGGCTACTTGTAGCCCAATATGTTCCATGATTGGATCGAATCCACCAAGAGTTGTCATACATATAAGATCTATGACATCATTATTCTTTGAAAATCAGAATTATTCCACACCACCATGCATTATTTTCCCATTTCAGTATAATGACTTGATGTTTTGGGGCCACACGCGAAAAATATACCTCTCTGGTGCATTTGTATTCTTACTGGAATGGACTTACACTCCATGTTAGAATAATTGAATCACATAATATAATGAAAATCATTGTCCATGATTGAGTTTATAATTTATGAAATCATACATCGATTTTGTTTTACCCATTATACTATAAAAGAAAAAATACAATCTTTCGTTCTTCTTTGATGAAGAAATTATATGCCAAGTACACCAACTGGTCCAACCATACTTCTCAGTACAATTTATAAGAAAATAAATAGATTGAGGTGATTAAGAATAGTATCTCAAACATTATATAGAATAAAATGGTTAGAGTATGAGGATTTGGCTATACATTCTCCCAAACATCATATGGGACTTTTAGATGATGACTTGAAATTAAAATAACGTGACAACATATTCCCTTGTGTATGCAATAGATGTAGTCCTTACAATTTAGGATCAATTACCATCAATCTAAACAAATTTATATGACTTGTATACTTGAGAAAAAAATTAAAGTAGTAGGTTAAGCTAATATTGAATCTCCCTATGATAACAGGATCTAGGACATGGAAAATTCATAGAGGCACTAGAATACGGTGGAAATAATATTCCAGAACAATGTTTAGAATTTTTCCTACCTCTGGGTAAAATGTAATTGAATCTTATAATTATGATGATTCCTAGAAAAAATCCAGCAATGTTCTAGCCCAAATGGATAGGACCTTACATCCTTCAAACAATCTAATCCAATGGTGCACCGTCTTCAATCACCATGGGCAATGAATTTATCCCACCCCCAATCAATGACATGTTTCTCAAATTGTACATCACATGAGGAATACAAAATAATCATCACAACATGAAATTATTTGTGGGTCCCCCCTAGAATGTTTGTGGTGGAATTGGGTCTCTTTGGCACCTAGTTGACATGTGGATAAATATCTCTTCAACACTACCCATATTTTTTGGGGATACAGAACCCTTTGTCTATGATCTATGAAATTAAACTAAGAGCCCGTTGGTTTGAAAATTATAAACATAATCTAGAATATATGGTCCACACAATATGGCCAGAAACTATTTGAAATCGGTCCATGAATTATGACCTTAAACTATCTACAACCCCTATATTTTGAGTTATATGACTTCAAACAGATAATCCTAACATCTCCAGTGCATTATGTCAAACAATGATCTCACACCATAGAAATTGGGTGTCCACTAAATGAGAGATGATTTTACCCCCATAAAACTGGGGAACCTATTCCACTATGTATAAGAATATATAACAATTCCAACACTAAATATAAATAGTATGCCACATGTGATGAGTATGAGATGGTAAAAAAACCTCACCCTTTCCATAAAAATTTGATTCCCCATGAAAAATCATGGGTGCCTCAATTCCTTAACCATAGAGGATTTCACCACTAGTGTGGTCTTCTATTATTCTAGGTTACAGAACTACATGTAACAAGATTATAATAATTATGGGAAATATATCAACACCATGCAGTTCAATCATCAAGCCTAGCCATAAAGTTATCAACCCATTAGAACTTTTTAAAACAAATTGTCTCAACATCATAAACATAAATTTTGAGGGGTTATTCTCAAAGTGTAAATGTGGTATATAATCCTCCTTAGCTCCTTTAGCACAAGATTTTACCATGTATTTTTCAATATAACCTTGAGACAATTATCACCTCATTCTAAGGAAAACTATATTACGATATTTACCAACTACATTTTTCGTGATAAAATAATTATATCCTTAAACGAGGTTCCATTTGTTTCATGGTAATTATTTTGTATGCAGTCATATGTTACATTCTTATATTTATGTTATTTCTATTTCATGACATATAAATTCCCCAAAAACAAACATATTCTACACATCATGAATTTAATCTTGTCACCATGATGTAGTACATTCATTCTTAAACTATGTTCAAATTCCTTCAGAATTGTTTTATGTGATATAGGGCCTATTTGTGTCCACCCACATCAGATTTTTACTATTGAAAACTACTAATCCCTGAATACCAATCTACATGGTCCGTGAATTATGAACTGAAACTATTGTCAATAGTTCCAAGCTCCATTCCCTAAAACATGGAGCCCATGTCCAATAATTATGGCCATAAACAATAAGTGTTCACCCCTGATCCACATGGTTTTCATCGTACCTTATGACCCAACAAAACCATGCCTCTATCCTTTTCCAAATATTCATGTGACTTGATTCCCATATTCATAGGTTACATAATGAAACCTATTATTTTAGTCTCCAGACCCATCCATAGAGTCAAATCAAAACCATCAATTACCCATGGTGATATTACCCAAAATTTCTATCATAGGACTCCTTTATTATATATTCCCCATTTATCAACTTAGAACCATCAGTATCTATATATTCCCTCATAGCCCAATCTAAATATTGAAGGAATTGGTTGTTTAATAGAAAGACCCACTAATATCCTCATTGCAAGATGTAAAATTTTATCTTTACCGCATGTTAGTTCAAGATTACACTTACTGAGAGATGATTGTACCTAGTATCAATCCGAGATTCCCTCATATGAAATATATGGCATCAAAAATCAGTACATCAATAGGACATGATGTCAAATTGGATCCTTTCCCTATATAATTTATGGACTCCTCATATTTTATTATGATAAGATTTAGTATCCTCTTTCGAGAGGATATCACCTTTCTAATGATGATATTCTACAACTCCATATCTAAGAATTATATACAGATCGATTCAAATCCACTTGTGATACATAGTCATGCATGTATATCCGAACATAGGACTAGCCCCTTTCCTAAATTCTTTTGGGTTCTTTTCATCCCTAATGGCATGAAGTTGAATTTTTTTCTATTTTTCGAGTCTTTTATGAAATGGTTTCAGATAACACTTCATTCCCTTTATGTATAAACTCTTTTATATAACACAAACCTCCTCAGAAAAACCATTCCACATTTAGTCCAGAATATGTAACCCTAAACTAGAAAAATCAAATACAGTATGGTCATTATGAAATTACAATAGTATCTTCCCTAGTTTGAGTTGTATGAAATAAATATGACATTCCCTACATCGACAGGGAACAATGTAAAACTATACCCATACCTTATCTAAAATTACGATGCCTCATATGATGAGTATGAGATTAAAAAAACATTACCACATATGAAACATGGATTCCTCAAAATGAGAGATGATCAGATATCATTATTATGGAGGAAATAACATTACCAATGTCGGTCTCCTATGACACAATGTCTCTATAGCATTACACTTTCTCCAAATTTGGATAACCATTATACTTATTGTCTAGACAGGCTCCTAAACAGAATAGTCTTTTTCCACAATAGATCACCTATCGTCCTTGACTAATACCTCAAATGATCCTTAGTAGTAGAAGAAAGATAATAGATCCAATGTTTTAGAATTAGTCAATGGTCTATCTTGTATTTTTTTCATGGTCTCCAATCGAAAAATGAATAGATCAAACATTTTTAACATGATCAATACATGCCCCATATCCATAATTTATCCCCTTCCAATATCCCAGAATTGATAGACATTATCTATCTACTAACACCCATAGATATGTTATCCTTTAATAGAAATAAGAACATCTAGTTACTCCATGATTCATTCATAGAGAATGGATCATGTATGATTAAAATTTTTTAGTGGTCCATCCCTACGAAATGGTGAGACATAAGGTCACCCATTAGTCTTAACACATTGACCATTAAAAATTAGCTTATATCAAAACATTGTGACTCAAAACTATGTGATAGTCCTCTTGGGAAAGTGTTGTGTGTCATTGGGCCCCCTTGGTCCACATTTAATGTCTTATTTTCACACTACTTCACTAAAAATATCATTTTCAGATACCATAAATGGTCTAAGCATTATAACCTTAAACTATATTCCAAATACATATGATTATATTTTATGGTTTTAGACTCCATGGACCTTAATTAATTTATGGTTTCAATATTTCTTAATGAGCATGTCCTTATGGGGTATTCACAACATGGTATAAAATCTAGGACATAAAACTATTAGTCCAAAATCTGAGATTCATGTCCTATATCTGAAATCCATGGTTTAAGATTCATGTCCCAAAACACTGTGCATGTTATCTCAGGATCATTTTGCGAATAATGGGGTGGCCTCCTAGGCCCCTCTAATCACATCATATAACATTTATTTGTTTTTTTGTAGGTTACTACGAGACACACAACACTATAGTCCATGATCTATAAATATTGACTATCATTCATGGTCCATGAAAATTTTCCTTATATTATTTCCCATTTGATTAAACTCTATGACATTCAACTAAGAGTTATGGCTCAAGCCTCATGAATTAAAATGGTGTGAAATATTACCCTCGTGTTTTTTGAGGAACAAGGCCTCTCATTGGCTCCATTCAACTTATGTTACTAATATTTAATTCATTGAAAAAAATAGGATCAACATGGTTTTAACCCTAAAACCTTAAACTATGATCCATCTCTAAGTTAAATATTGATGAATTTAAAGTATATGAACATCCTCTTAGGTGTTTTTTGTATGTCATTGGGAATATTTTGATATATTAACAATGTGTTATTTTTAATACATGTCACATATATCCCCTTTGATACATCAAAATGGTTTTGGAATTGTAACATTAAACAATAATTCTCTACATGGTCCATGCATCATGACATAAAATATTTTTCAACAAGACCCATATTATTTTTCATGATATGTTGTATTTTGTGAATCATTTTATTTCCATCATCAGAATGTTGTACCTCAATCATTTTACCATCCTACACCCTTACGCTCTAAATTTGGGTGGGGCTCATTCAATAATTTTCACTTCATTTTCTAATCGTATGGTATTAAACTATGTGTTCGATGTCCTCACTGTGTGATGTTAAAAATCATATCTCAAACCGTCATCATATGAGGTTAAAATGTGTCTGAAAATTCTCCCAATATAAGGATTAAGTTGTGTGTCTACTATCCTCCACATATGACATTAAACTATATATCTATAATTTAAATTTCATGAGGAATAACTATGGATCATCACAATCTCTTTTCCATGAATCCATCTTCTTTGGTTCCAATCTCCCACCACATCTCCCATGTTCTCCCACTATCACCTAGAATTTGAGGTGACAGCCTATGGAAAACTATTTGTATATTAATCCAGACTGATATTCCTACCTAATGTGCACAATGGTTTTGTGTAATTATTCAAAGAGGGATAGAATCCATTAGAAAATTTCATCCCTTCATACCCATGATTATCTTACTCTTTAATTTGTATTCTCTTCCTCCTCCTCATCTGAATGACCCCCTTGTCAGTAAGGCCTTTTTCCACACTATATCACCAACCATTCTAAGAACATTAACCAAATGTATTTTTATTAGATTTTAATAAATGTTTTGTGTTTCAAATATGGTCAGTTGCCAACCCATATTTTCCCCCTTCCTTGAAGAACAATAATGATTCCATTTTTCAAACAATTTTATTAGTTATCCTATATATTATATCACTCCCTTTTTATTTCATATATTTTCATAATGATTATCACTATTCATTCCCCTTTTCATGGGTTGAATTCAATGCCCGTGGTGATTTTCCATTCGGGAAGAATACCACATTACAAATGAAAATTGATTGTTCCGAGATCCCCATTCTCCATACATAGCCTCTCTCATCCCTAAAACCCTATTTGTCAGTCAAAAATAGAATAACCAATGTGTTCAATGATTCTCTAATACTATCATTTAAATGAGTGATCAAATGGTCATCCCGTGTTTATCAAAAATATAATGACTCACATTGTCTTAGAGATTAATCATTGGTTATTTCATGAATATAAACGATGTAAAATAATAATTGGAATTAATAAAAAATATGAAAATTAATGGATAATATTAAAAAAAGAAATAATGAAAATCAGAAAGGTTCATCCATACACTAGATTCTATATTAGGTTTTGTAAAATCATTCCCCTATGGATCCACTATGGTGATTTAGTGCTCCGACCATGCCATCCTATTATATACCCTCCCATTAATTGCTTCATCCTCTTTAGATACAAGACAATGATCACCTACTTTGATATGTTCCTGATCATACTCTTCTCGGTACATATCTATTTGAAATACATCATTCATCACATTATAATATGTAATATACAACCCATAATTCAACTAGATGTTGAACTATACATGTGAATTGAGTAATGTCCCACACTCATCTACCTACTCCTCTAGACTCTAGATTTATAGACTGGACTCATATATATTTTGGGTGGTATTTGGATTATCATTGTTCTATGAAATGTTCTAATGTTGGATTCCCAAATACACATTCTTGGAAAGGTAGTCAGGGACCAATGTTAGGAGGGTGAAAAAATCCACCGCTCTGGTTCTTGGGATTCAAAACCAGTGTAGAAGAGATTCCATTTTACTAAAAAGGTATGGATATAGTGTCTAGGTGATGAATGATCACGAACTTACACTATCCATGCACTATAAAATGTGATTCTCTTCTATAATTTCAAATCCATATTCCTCTAGATCATTTTGTGGTGTTGTTTAAAAATTTGTAAAATTATCATTAAATGGATCATTATTGTCCCCCTCTAATATATTAACATTTAAGTCAGCCTTCATTTCAAGATTACAATAATCGTCATCTAACTCTACCTCACTAGAACCATGACTTACAGCCTCAAAATTCATCACACCAGTGGTGTCACCTATCAAAACAACATGTTTTCCTTCCTGGAATGATATCGGGACAACACAAAAGAACTGATCTTAAGGGTAGGCATAACCATATAGGAAGAACCTCTAGACACTCTATGAAAAACCAATTACAAAGGACACACCCTATTAATTAATGCAAGAAACAAGGTAACATCAGTCAATTTGATCAATAATTATGTGCTTCAACATCCTGCCCCATGTGATCATGAAACGCTTATAGATCTTTTTCATTAAAAGGATTTGTCCGTGAAAATCAGTAAGGAGTATCACAATAAGAGACCAATATAATCTAGTATGTGCCTCAACTACTAGTTCCTAACCCCCTATAATTTTTCAAAAATGAGATTCATAGGGATAAACTAAAATGATTATGAAATATTGTCATGTAATTTTGAAAAAGAACTAACAGGATTGAAATTAAGTCTTACCTTGAGGATGTGTGATTTAATAATGAGCCACCATGGGCATCCTACTTCCCTAGTAATATATACTAATATTCAGATTATAAGGAACAATCTCTAATATATTATAGGTATGAACTCATGCTCTATGGTTCCAATCCAACCTCTTAATCTGGCACACCAATTAAGATGAATTTGGGTATGGGCCTCGAAGAATGCTCCCCAAAACCTATTTTTATTGGAAACAATAATATTTTAAATAATATTATATTTATTATTTTCATTTAAAATGATTTAAACATAAAATTATTTCTATTATATGAATAAAAATGTATTTTTTCTTGTTGGAATATGTTTTATGGTTCAATTTCACGTAAATAAATTTTTATACATAAAAATTATTTTCTAAAAAAACATTTTTTTTGTCTTTTGATTTTTGATGTTATATTAATTAATGTCAATTATGGAACATTTTAATTAAAATATTAATTTATATTTTGATGTAGTAGGTACAATATTTTATATATTACCCTTATATTTTTGTTAATTTTTAATAGCAACCCTAGTAAATAATTGTCCCCATTCTAAGGGTAATTTGATAAATATTGCTAAAACTAATTGGAAAAGAACAAAAAAATAAAAATAATAGATGAATATATTTCATTAGAATAATATATTTCACCCATAATCAGAAATATATTTGAATATATGAGATTTTGGATCAGTTTGGATATGATTTTCATCATTTTATTAGTATATTTAATGTAATGTAAAAAAATTTCATTATCTTTATTTTACTATATCTAAATTAATGATATAAGTAAAAAAATATTCCACATATAGCAGTAAATACTAATTTGAAATACATATATTTTTTATCAGGATAATATTTTTCTAATTTTTTGTAATAAAATAATTACTGGGAATTCTTCTACAACACCGACATAATATATAACCAATTAATAGATAAACAAAAATTTACTTTAAAAATATTAAAAATGATTTAATATGAATAAATTAGTGTTTTTATGAATTTTATAGATATATATGACATATCATATATATTGTAAAGGATTATATTCTAATTCCCCCTTGTTATGATTTATTTATAGTTAAATTAAATGAATAATATCAAAAAGGACATTAATAATATTTTATAATAAATAATAAACTATTAAAAGATTTATAATTCTAAAAAATATTAGATTCATCTAAATTAAATATATATGGTCATAAATACAAACCATTCTCCATTTAAGGTTAATTTTTATTTTTATGGGAATATTGTTGACTGTTAAATTATTGAAAATGATAATATTGTGGTCATTGTGAAAAGAGTGAACATAGTGATTAAATAGGAACATATTGTTTAAATATTACCATGACTTTTTAATATAATATTTTATAAGAGTATTTATTTTCCACAAAATATTATTATTTTATTATATATATTTATGAACATTTTAAAAAGAAAGTTATTTTAATTCAATTTATCACTTAAAGTAATTTAAAGAATATCCATCCCCTCTATTATAAAATGATAACCATACCTGATCTCCTTTACACCACATTGAACCTTGTAGCTCCAATAGACACTAATAATTTATCATATTAACATCCTTAGACATGGTATATAAGTTATTAACATCCTAAAGGGATATCCCAATGATCATTAAAGAGGATATCTAATAAAGTTCATTGCATGAAGAGGTAATATACTTTATTAATCACATTCATTTTTTACATCTTCTTTTCTATTCTATATGTAATTGGAATTTATAATAAAATAATGAAATGATAATTCTAAATATAATGATTTTTTAATGAAAATGATTATACTATTATTCACCCGTTATTCCTATAAATGTGAAGTGAAAGTATTTTTAGCCCATACGTATGGCTTACAATCTCCAAATTAAGATAAAATTAATTTTTAATTTCTATAATTTTTCGATATAAATTTGTATGTGTATAATATTTATATATTATATTCTAAAAAAATGATATATAAATTATAATATCATATCTACCTTTTTAATGTCCTATCTATTGGAAATTTATAACATCAATTGTGTGTACCTGTGGATTTCCACCTCCATGAAGCTATGTGAATTGTTTTTAATTTCATAATTAAATAGATGGTAAATAAAATAAATTTAATCATTATTTATTATACATATGTTATAAAATTGAATATATAAATTGGAACAATTATTTTCATTTGTTTTATTCTATTCATAAAACAAGTAACTTAGAGTTCAAGTTTACATAGAACTTACTGTCACCATGAATGGTGTAATTAATTTTCTATATCCACCATTATAGGATGATTTAAAATAATTGTATAAGAAGAATATATTATATTTTTATTTGGATTAAAATAAATTAGATAATTCAATAATATCAAAGATGTATGGACTCAAAGTAATGAAGAAAATCATATGTGAAAAAAGAAAGTATCACATGAAAAAATGATTTTAATAATTAATTGATAATAAATATGTGGTACAGTTTAAAAAAACAAGTAAATGGAAGGATATATCTGATTTTGGCATCAATTAGTATTTATAATAAATATATATCTATTAGTATTTCTGAACATGTAAAAATGATGTTTGACCTATGGTATAGGTTTCTCATCTCACTTCTCCTACATTGTGACACATTCTATACCACCAATTATTTATTTTATATGTCTATATACATCTCATTAATAAATTAATTCACTATTATTTTATATTAATGGTATTTAATGTTTCTTTTTATGTTATTATTTTATGATAATTTTTATTCATATCTTTCCAAATTGGTAAGGGTTTAATTCATATTGTCATCATTGTGTTATATTTTTTACATTTAAGTATCTATTATGGGGACTTGGGGATATTAATATATTATAACCAATTAATTTTATCATCCCGTGGATAATTATTTAAAAAAACAATAATTTGTTCTCTTTATATACAATGGAAAAATACATATTTTTTAATTAAAACCTAATTTCTTTTCTTAGCCATTTTGGAAATATTTTTTTTTACTATATTTTTTTCTTCAAAATGTATTAAATACAGTTAATTTTTTTTAAAATGATTTAATTAATTAATTATTACCCATTGATTATTATTAAAAAATTATTTAAAATGGATCTTGCTTTTTTTTTAATGAGGTAATTTCTAATTTTTTTAAAAATTTCTGAAAAGAATTGTTTTTAACTGATACATCGGGAACAATATTCCATTTCTTCATGGACGCTTAATTCATTAATGTATAACATAAATCAATATATGTTTATCATAATACAAAATTATCTTCCATAATACCTTGAATATATTTATATTAAAATTTTCAATTTTAAATTGAGAAGATTATTTTTTTCAATAATATTTTTTATAAAATTTATATGGTATTTATACTCATCAAGGAAAAAAATCCTTTTTCTACGTATACATAAATATGAATATCTTGTAATGATAATATAACACCCTGATATTTTGAAAGTGGAACCTCATGTTTTATATTCTATATTACACAAAAAACTAACATTAGAAAATAATGTTACACCATAAGACATTATGATATATTCATTTTAAAAAAAAATTTGATTCTCTACAATAGCATGAGGAACACACAACCTCGAGTTTGAATGAATATTAATATAGAATAAAATTATTACCTAACCATAAAATTTATGATTTTGAATAAGAATAACTGAATTCTAAAAATTAGTTGTCTTACACATTTATAAAATAAATTAAATTGTTATATATTGATTACAAATAAAAGAAAAACCAATTAAATGGAAAACATGTGATCTAAAAAATGTATTTATCTAATGGGATATTTTTTCATGGTTTGCAAAAATAATATAAAAATTATATTTTTCAAATTTCGTAAAATTTATTTCATTTTTAAAATCTTCAATTAAAAATTTACATTGTGTGAAATCATGGGATTTTTTAGAAAATAATGTTTTTAGTGATTTTTTAAAATAATGATATTTATTAAACTGGAAAAAAGGAATTTAAAATTCCCATTATTATTTGAAGTATATCAAAATTAAAGAAATAATTAATTATGTTTCAATTAGCTTTATACATAATTTTTTACATTTATATTTATGAGATTAAAAATATAGTTTTCTTTATATTATTTTAAAGTACATATTGTTTCCATATTTTAATAAATCAATATAAAATTCTATGGGGGATTATTTAAATTATATTTAATTATTATTGATGTAAAAATTATATTTTTAAATTAATGTAATTATCATTTTTAATAATATAGTTAATAAAAGAACAACTTTTCCCTGGAAATTTTTTTAAACTGAAATTTTATCTCATATGTTATAATAATTTAAAATAAAATTCTTACATATAAATAATTTTAAATTGATAAATGGAATCAATATTTTTAAATAAAAAAATTCATATTATATATTATTGTAAAATTAAATTTTAAATATAAATAATTATATAAATAGTACAAATTAATTACCACTGTTAATTTAAAAATGGGTTTACCGAGGGTGAAACTAGGAAGATAATGTTTAAAATGACATCAAAACAAGGGAAAAAATTTTATGGACATATATAGAAAATATTTCATCTAAGATCCTAAAATTACCCATTTTATAGCCCTTTTTAAAGTTAATATTGTTGTTATTCCTTTTTTTCATTAAATCCAGGTCTTTCCTCTTCCCTAATTATAAATGGCCTCCCCCATTCATTTGCTAATAAAAAATATAAAAAATTTTGTCTACGGATTTTTTTGTCAATAAATTACTTAATACCTTATAAGAATCCTATATGGATTATTATTATTTGTAAAGCCCATAATTAGGGCTTTAGGTATAAATATAATGAGTCTCTCAGAAGAAAAGTTATAATTTTTAAATCCATGTATATGGTTTATTTCTTATTCCACCTCTATAAAATTGTCATAAAATATTATAATATTATAATATATGTTTCCCCTATATACATATATTTTATTATGTTAATATAATAACCCATATAAATATTCACATTCATCAAAAAGTATACGAATCTATCAATCATGTGTGTAGTGGACTACCTCCTAGAGAACCAATATAATTTCCATCACCACTTTTATGGGATGGAAATAACAGTGGAATTATAGTAATGATATTATATTTGTGATATTATTATACTTCTTTAATTTTTAAATACCATAATCATTATTACATTACATTACAAATGGGATATTACAATATCTTTATTTTGTATGATTGATTATAGCCTAATGAAGCGTTGTGATTCATTTTTCAAATAAGATTTCCATAGAAGTTAGTAATGTAAATGTTAATTAATAAATGTTATCTTTATGAACATTTCATTCTTATGTATATATTATATCACATATAACTTCATAATTTTTTATATTTTTGAAACAATAACATCACTCGAGCATATATGTTGACTATCACCTCCATGTGGCGAGGTGAAATGTTTTTGTTTTGTTATTGAAAGGATGGTTTTAAATAATTTATTTTACTAATAGAAATTATATATATGTAATAAAAATGAATCATTAACGATGAATAATTATTATTTTCTTTTTTTTAATCTAATAAGAAAAATGGAAATAGTGGTCATCCGTACGCACAACATACCATCTCCATGAACAGTTTAATCTGTATTCTATCTCTAGCATTTATTGATTAATATAAATAAATATTTAGTGAATATATATTATATTTATATAATGGACAAAATTAGATATATTAATTAAAATCGATCGATATAAAAATAAATCATATACCAAACCAAAACCTATATTAAATGAGATGAAATTTACACATAAAACTAATTTATCAACTAAATGTTAATAAACATGCCAGATAATAGTATAAGAATATCATATATGGTATGCTATATATTATTATGTCTATTTTATATATTTATAATAATCGTATAATTATTCTACATAAGGTTAGAATACATGAAAAGCTTGTTGAACCAAACATAATGTCTTTCCATCTCACTTTTACATTATAGATAAATATGCTATAGTCAACACTAATTCAATGTATTGAAAATTACATTGTCCACAAATATTGACCAAAATAAAAACATTGTTTGTAACAATTGTGTGATATTATTTTCTTAATTCAAATTTTATTTACAATCATTATAATGTAGTAGAAAAAATATTTATTATTTGTATACATTTAAAATAAATGAATGTTTTTTATTCTATGAATATTGATACATAAAATATTCAATTTTTATCACGTGTTTCAATAGTTTTGGGATTATAAATTATGATTCATATTTTATTATTTAATATATTATATGAAATTATCTAGAAATAGATCATAGGGGAATGAATTAAAACTCTATCAACACATCTACTTCTTATATGGATTTCCCTCCAAAGAAATATAATGAATCTAGAGTTGTAGATGATGTTGGAACTCATCAAATTATAACCATATTATGGAAACTGAAAATTGTTATGAGTAATAACCATCCCCATAATGAATATGAATCTGATCCACCATGTTTTTTTTGAAATTTCATCTTGCTTCATGTATCAGTGACCTCCATCATTCAATGAGACTACAAGTCCATTTTAAGGGAGTATTGGATAAGTTCCACTAAGAAGATATTTCTCACACTGGGATGTTATAAAAAGAGTAGGTTATCATGAAATGTTTTCTTCTATTTGGGGATACAGGTCAATAATTTTCATTTATTCAAAACAATAATGATGATTAATAAATAGAAATCAAATAATAAAATTATTTCATGTTAATATTGATAGAAAATTGCTTTCCTCATGAATAAATAGTGTATATGAAGTGATAATTCCTAATTCGAAGAACATAAGGGTGAATAAAATATTTATATGTATGATGAAGATAATAAAAGGTTTAAAATACATGTTTTGTACTATATAAATAATCCAAATATCCTTATTCTCTATATCATTGAAGGTATTGTTCTAAAATATTGAAAGGACCTTGTCCCGAAAAAAATTATCAACTTATGGAGATATAAAATTATTCTAAATTATTATAGAAAAGACTTCTCCATTTCATATGTATTTTATGGGAAGTAAATGAAGAATAGGGAAAAAGATAAAAATATAGATTAAGTAAATAATAAAATGAATGATTTTTCTTAATTATATAATTATGGAAAGGAATACCCTTTTACATTCTATAAGGTGATGGGTGTTTACCACGTGGGTGGAGAGAAATGAAACCATGATTGATATTAAATGGAAAATAACAAATATTAAAATGATTAATGATTATAATTTATGGATAAGGGGATCTATGAAAAATAATTCCCTATGAACCAATGGAATATACCAAAGAATAAACTCACATATCATGGTCAACTATGTGATATTACTCGGGATGAATTGGGATGATTAAATTAGTTGTTTTTGGATTCATGAATTATTTTATAGAATTATTTTAAAAATTATTTTATGGTTATAAATATCAGGAAATGTTTGATGATTATACAGAAGTACTATTTCATTATATATTTTCAATAATATGTTAAATTATATTGATGACCAAATAAATTGATTTAGTTGAATGTTGATATTTTTGGAAAACACCTAATATAAGGAATATTACCCTTAATACATGATATATTTTGAGATAATAATGATAAATAAATGATTATATTATATTAGTGGTGATCAAAAAATTAGTTAGTTATTTATTTGTTTATTTTATCACTGTATGAGTTTACTACGTTTTTTTGATTTTTGGAATAAATAAAATATTTTGCGAATTTATTTAAGGAATAAGTAAAAATTTTTGGAAGGATGTATGTTTTCATTAGGATTTCATTGTTATCATGATATTCATATTATTTGGAATGTGATTTTATGAGTCACTTTATATTTTTAGGGAAATATAATTAATATTGATTAGTGAGTCGCCTTATAAAATTTTGGACGTTGATTTTTATATGTAATTTTTTATAAGCTATTAAAGATAAATATAAATTCAATGAATGATGTTTTTGTTTTGATTTTGATGGATTACTTGGCTAATAATTATTATTTTGGAATTTTTTGAAGGGAGTACTATTCATTATTTTATGGATCTTATGACTTGTTAACAATTAATTTTACTGCCTTAATAATGAAAATTATAATAGAATACTCAAAATTTTAATTAGAAAATGAGACTGTGTAAAAAATTTATTAATTCATGAAATTATAAATTTCATGTAATTTTATTACAATATTTTCATAGTTTTAATAAAAATGTTATTTTTCAAAACAAGGAAATAATTCTTGAAGTAAAAAATTTAATCAATGTATAATAATTTATAATGAACCAATGGTATTTTAACCTCTTATAGATTTATTGTTATTTATTAATACCATTATATGGATCACCCAATTTATTGTGACCAATAATCGCTATCACTCTATAATTTTACACTTTTCCTCCGTGATTATATCATCACTTCTCCTATGAAGGTTAATTTATTGTGGAAACCTAGTTATGTGTTATTCTTGATGACCATCATGTTTCACATTATCTCCTATGAAGGTTAATTTTTATTAATCCTTTTGTGATTTTTATTTTTTATCAATGGTATTTCCATATGTGAAACACACTATTATCAATGTCAAGATTCAATTTAGAGGATATAATGTTTTTAGTGTGGGGAGTATGTAACACCCTATGATTTCAAATTAATTTCCTTGAAAATAATATAATATATCAAAAAACACAAATTTTATAATATAAATTAACAAAATGTGATATTACGATATATTTGTTTTTAGATAAATTTTTACTCTTAAAAATCTTGTGGAACACCCCACCTAGAGTTTTAGTGAACTGTAATATTGAATTTCATTATAACCTAAACGTTAAATTAGATGGTGTTAATAAAAAACATAATAATGAAAATTTCATTAATTAAAAATTTATAAAAAAATCTAGTAGTCATGTAATTTTTAGAAATAAAATGAGAACCATTTCAATGAAAAATATATGTTTTAATAAACGTTATTTTGTTGAAAGGATGATTATTCATGCTTTGTAGAAATTATTTTAAAATTAATTTTTTACTATTTTAGAAACACTGTTTGGAAAAAATAACTTCTCTTTTTAAATACACATATAATAATTTACATGAGGTGATATTTTTGAAAATTTTCAAAAAGATCATGGTTTTGCTGGAATATAGAATTCTACAGATCTTTATAAAACTGTAAATAAATTAAGTAATTTAATAGGACCATTATTGATTGAATTTTATTTCAAGTAAAACTAGAATCCTTTAATTAAATTTAATATAAATAAGTATGTTTTAATCACCTTTATACTATATATTATTATATGTGTGTTTGTTGCATTTAAAAGCACATTTTTTCATAAACAATTTAAAGTTGAATAATGATACCTCATTTTAATTAGATTATTTATTGTAAAAGAAACTTATTATCACAATTCTAAACTAATAAAATAATGGATAAAATGACCATGAAACTTTTCAAAATCCAATTTTCTCTCCATCTTATGAACCTATGTTATCAAATGTTATATAATGGCCAATTTGTTTTCTTTTGTCATGAGAAAAACATGGATCTCAATTTTTCTTAATAAAATTCAATGTCTGTCATCCCCCCCACTAATAAAAGGTCACCCACTCTTCTATACAGTATAATATACTAAACCAATTTGTATTTTCCAATCCATAGCCAAATATCATTTTTATTTCCCGAACCACTGCACATTGGATTTATTTTTATCATTAATCCTTCTAATTAAGGATTTAGATATAAACCTAAATTTGATCTAAAAAGAAGATGTAAAATTACTGATCATGTGTATTTGTTTTAATTTTTCATCCAACTACATAAAATAGTACTATACTAGGAAATTATAATAAAAAAATAATCCATTATATTTTTAATATATATTTCTTTTAAGGTAATAAACCATAATAAACTCGACTTCTGTAAAATGACAAATGATATAGTCACTCGTGAGTACGATGGACAACCACCTCGCGTACCGATGTAAATTATTTTCTGGAAAGTAATATAAAGGATGAATATAATGATTAATTTAACATATTTATGTTATATTTATGAAACTATTATATTTTTCTGATTATTATATCACATATACCATCCTAATTGTCTTCTCCTTGGTGATAAAATAATAACGCTTCTGTGTATGGTGGACTACAACATCACGAAGGTATATGATTCTTTTTCTCTTATTCTTTACATGGTAGGACATAATAATAAATTTAATAATATGTTTTGATATTTATAAAAAGAAAATAATTTATGATATATAATATCAGATATAACTATCTACCATTCCTCTTTTCATAAACAAAAATTCTGCTCAAGAGTATATGTGGACTATCACCTCCACAAAGCATAGTGAAATGTGCTTCATTTCATTTTAAAATATATAGTAATAAGTATGTATTTTATTAAAATAGAATTTATATATATCGTATTATAATTATTTTTAATAGAGAATAAATATTTATTTTCCATTCATTCCATTAGTCGAGAAAAATGGAAATATAATTCATGTATACGTTTGGCCTTCCATCTCGTATAATGGTTTAATCCATTTTCAATATATTTTTTTATAAATTTCTATAAACTAATATATAATGAATCTATTATATATATATATATATCATATTTAATATTTTTGTGATGATTTAACAATGATAAATATAAATGGGAAAATTTTCCCGAACCAAAACAGACATGAAAATCGAAACAATTATCATCTGAAATAGTTTTTTATAACAAATTATTAATTTTTTTAAAAGGCAATGATTTGGTTAAAGAAAAAAGAACAATTTATTGATAAATAAAAAAGAATTACAAGAGGCAAAAGGATGGTATTTGTTTATAATCTCTATCAAAAAGGTATAGTAATTCGTAAGGAATAGAGTCCAGCGAATTCATGCTCTAATGAACTCCTTTGTTGGCAAGTGAATCAACAATAGAATTAGCTTCACAGTAGGAATGAGTAGCTATATAATCAATCCCATGGAGCAATTTCAGACAATTCATCCAAGGAGTGGTAAGTGTCCCGGCCAGATGGATGTTGCCTTTCTTGATGGCATGATTAATAGTGGTTGAATCACATTCAATCCACAGCTTACACCAACCTATTTATAGCGCAAAATCAACAGAATGATTTACCCCCTGTATTTCTGCCTCCAGAGATGAAGAGTGACCACATCCAACATAGAAGAAGCCCTGACACTATTCAGCTGAGTCTCTGATGATGGCACCACAACTGGCAGAGACTGGTTTTCCTTTGGAAGCCTCATCAACATTCACTTTGATCCATCCTGGCATTGGTGATTGGAAAAACACTTCAAATGAGTGTTTGGGCTTTGGGTAGATGTTGGGAACATGAAGATGATGAAGGATTTCAAAGTCACCAACCGAGTTGTTGCAATCGACTTTTTGAATTGAGGCAGCTTCATGAACTACAAGATGAATCTGAGATTTCCCTATATTTAGATTAAGAGAGTGATTATTGTGAATGAGATCATTTCTAATGTACCAGATCTCATGAAGGAGTTCCACCACTACCGCCAGAAAAATATTTTTAATCTCCAGAGAAACAACATGTCTGGTACAATTTTTTAATAACAAGGAAATTGAGTCAGTAAAGAACCATCTGTAATTAAATAATTCAGAAATTTAATTCCATAGAGAAGAGGCTGTCGCATGAGATAGAAAAAGATTATTGGCATCCTCCCTTTGCTGATTATGCATTCGACATTTTGAACAGAGATGAAATCCAAAAGTTTGAAGACCAGTTTATGTTGGTAATCTGTTATTGGAACTGCGGAAAATAAGGGAGAGCCTAGAAGGTTTAATCCATGGTTTGTTAAAATGATTCACCCAAAGAAAACTGGAGTCATTTTCAGAGAAATTATGCTTATAATAATTTTTAAGAATCTAGAATGCCATTTGTAGAAGGTTCCAAAACAAGGAAATAACCATCAGAAGAAAAAATATGATTATCAATAATTTGTGCAATATTATCAGGGAGATCATGTTGGTGAGATTGTAAGACCTCCTTTATAGTCTAATTATTATATTCAGGAATATTATTAGAGGGTAGCAAGGATAACAGAGGGATACCACACCATTTGTCACACCAAAAATTTATGGAAGAATCAGCACTGACTAACCATCTAGAATTTTTCATGATCTTGTGATAAGAGTCCCGGATAGAAGGCCAGATGGATGAGTTGATGAAATTAAAATTCCTTTTTAAAATCATAAATAGGAATCTATGGTTCAGGAATTCAGTAGCTTTAGAAGTGGAATTAATAATGTGCCAAGTGAGGCGGGCCTGAAGAGCATCATTGAAAAACATTAAATTTTTTATGCCAATTCCCCCATTAGCAATGGGTTTACAATAATATTTTCCAAGGTATTGTAACAAGATTCTTTTCAAAAATGCTTCCAGACCAAATGATACTTTTAATATATGTATTAATTTTTTAAAAAATGCCGACATGCCATTTATAGACCATAAGAGAATAGACCATTTTAGAAACAATGGTCGATTTAACCAAAACAATTCTCCCATCCATGGATAGGCATTTCCCTTTCCAGCTAGAGAGTTGATTTGTGATTTGATCAATGATATTAGCAAAATAGGTTGCTTTGGGCCGACCCGTAAAATATTGGAACACCCAAGTAAATGAAAGGTAAAAAACCCACTTTAATAACCAGATAAGTGGTGATAATAGATTTCCTTCTTACAGGAAAATTCATTCCAAAAAAGATATACGATTTGTTCCAAGAAATAGCTTGCCCTGAGATTTTAAACAATATGTGTGACTATCTCATATAAATTTTTATTTCATAAAACACATTCCATAATCAAATATTATTAATAAAACTATACATAATCACTATAAATAAATATTATATGATATGAAATATATGATTATGGTTCTGTAATAAATTTATAATAATCCACCTCTTTTATAAAGGAGTTATGGAATCATTCGAAGGATTTTGAACTAGATGTTTGACTATCTCATCTAAATTTTTATTTCTTAAAAAACGTTCCATATTCATAAATTATTCATTTATGTGTTTTATATTTTATACCATATCATATTCTATATAACGAATCAAATTACCTTCATCGTATTTAACTTTTCATTTTATATTATTCCTTTATGAGGATTATGATTCCAATGTTACCAATGTGGTAGTCTGCATCTCGCAATATAAACATTATTTTATATTATTTACGTTAATGCATCCCCTAGTATAATTATTTGATATTACTTAAGCTGAATAATTTTTTTCCTTTTTTAGTTATTTGTGAAATTTTATAATTTATATCACCATTTTCCCTCTATTTTACATTCAAATTTATTGATCAAAACATTTTTATGAATAACCGCCATTATTTATCTCTTATAGAGAAAATCATTTTCCATCTAAATACATGATAAAACAATATTTTAGAAATTTTTTATCATTCTCCAAGTTATTTATTAATGAAAATTTCAAACTCATTTTTATTTTTTTCCAAATTATTTGAATGGAATTATCATGTCCTTCTATAAGTAATGCCTATTTGGATTTTAATAACAATGTGAATGAAATATTTGTTATAAATTTTATGGAATATACATAATTTTCCACCATTTTGAAAACATATTAATTTAAATATTACTTTATCTGTTTTAAAGGAAACTTTATATGAAAATTATTTTCATAATATTTTTTCACATTTTTTAAAATATATTTTAACTCAAATTTTTATTTTCCTCAAGATCTGTTTTGATTACATTTTTATTTTATTTTTATTTATCAACTATTTACACTAATTATTGTAATTATTATTCAGTTTGGTTTTTTTGTGTTGATTCCATCCTTAGCCTTTAATTGGATTTTCTATGATCAGTCTGATAGAGGATGTACAATTTTTTTCTATTGACAATATAACTCTAGATAGTTTACGATAATGATTATTTGTTGGGGTTAGTATTAACATTTCATATGATAGTTTTTCCATGTGAATTTTTATATTGATTATGTTTCAAATATTTAATTTGAGGAATGCATTGGACTTAATAATGATTGATCAGGGTCTTCTATATCATATCTATTCATTAGTATGAATCATTATACAATCTAGATTTAATATTTGGAGAAGGTTATGTAATATTTTTTTAAACAATGACATTAAAATAAAGACTACTTGTAAAAATACATTAAATTAATGTTTCATTTGTCCATAATTATGCATTCTATCATTATGAAATCAGTTATTTAAGCTCAATATGATTATTTGACTAGTTAAATTATTCAGGGCAATGTTTTAGGATTATGTGACTGTTTTTATGGAATTTTTTTATCTTTAATTATACCCCCAAATTATAATCACATAACATATTGATAGAAATGTTTTTAGTTATTTACATTGAAATATTAACAATGAATTATTTATTCATGATTAATTCTATAACACAGAAACCCATATTGAGCAATAGAAATCACACATTTCTTATGTTTTATTTTCCCTAGGAAACTAAGAAGTGCCTTGTGATAGATATTAATGGAAATTTTCTAGGGAAATATGTTTCTTTCATCAAAAATATGTTGTTATATTTTTTTTTTCATTTTAAATCCTATGTGAAACTCATGTCTGTATCTATTTTACCAATACTTCAAAAATATTTCATCTTATAGGATGAGAATCCTTTTATATTTAGAAAATGTTGTAAAGTAATCACAAATGTTGGTGTACTATTGTTAGGTATTTACAAATACCATAATATTCCTTTATCTAGATATAATATGTATAGTTTAACTAATTAAATATTAAAATTTGACATGATAGATTTTATATATGATTGTTTATTTTGATTATGTATTTTCTTATTATTTTTCCATTTCATATGATTGATGAATTGTAATTTATATGTTCTTGGAGGGCCCCACTATTTCTTCTTGATGCATTGGTAGATCTCATGAGAGATATGAGTTTGGATATTTTGTAGATGACTTACCAATAATGTTAATATATCCTTGAATGTGTCCTCTAATATATGACTAAGTTATATCAGATTATTAATTCCATTATTCTGTGAAAATTTATTTTATGTATATTTGATTAATTAAATTTTTAGGATATCTGTGGATAATTTTCATACTCATGTGATTAGTTATATGTTATTATTTTATCATCATTTATTCCAATGATATTGTAGGTAATGATCATATTATTGATTAAATAGAATAGGTTTTTAGTTATAAACATTTACACATTATTTATTTCTTATAAATTCTATGATAGAATATAATTTTTCATATTCCACTATATAGAATAATAACCCGTCCTCGATTTTTTTTTCCATTCATTAAATTTAGAATACTGATATATTAAAAGATATCAAGGATGTTTATTATTCTATATTTTTATGTTTACACTGTAAAATTAAAATCACTTGTGTAACCAATTTACCAATAAACCTAACAATTACATACATTTGGCTATAAAAACAAGTACATAGTATCAATATTATAATGTTAAAACCATATCTATGAAATTTGATTTAGGTTTTTATAGTTTGTGTTAAAACGAAGTATAGTAGAAACCAAGTTTATTATATTTAGTAAATCATTTCATGGGAAATATAACAATATAAAAAGCATTGAGGATATTACTATATTTTGGATTATATCATAATGTTTATGGTAACACTATGATTATGTTGTTTTCCTAGAAATATGACCTTGCCTGGATACTATAAGCTGAAGTGGTTTTAACATATATACATCTTGGGATAATAACTCCAAAAAGAGTTGGTCAAATATATCTCAAACATCATTATAGATCATGGTGAGTCCCACAGTACTATGCACCTAGTTTAAAATTGTTCAGGCATATGCTTGGGTTAATTAAAAATATCTTTTATAACCCAATATAATGAATTTTAATTAATTTAAAAGAAGGGATGTTTAAATAAACCAAAGGAAACAAGGACTAAAAAAAGGTTTCATTATTTATACATCATATTAACGATTTTTCATGTCTTCCCACAATGATTATTTTTTTCAATACTATTATTTCGGTTTTAGTAAATGGATAGAACTATGAAGAACTATGTTAAAATTAAATTCAATGTAATAGATATTGATCATGGTTAACCAAATAGGGTGATAACAAAAATAAATTATATAGGGATTATAATTAATCAGTTAACTTGTTATACGATTAGGAACATACACATTAACCAACTCTTGAACTCACCAAAGAAGTGAATGATAATATTTTTTGATATATTGGGTGGTAGAGACAATGTTGTAATGAATTCTCTGTTTCCTTATATAAAAAATGTTGAATGAGAAACCTCCATGATTTTATCAAAGGAACCATCAAATGTTTTACATGTGGAAAAGAAGGAAAAGTATTAATTAATTATTGATTAAAATGATGAGTATGATGAAAGGGAGTAAATTTCATACAACTAAAAAATTTATAGTTTAATTTATTATCTTCGGATAGCACTATCATTACCTTACTCAATTCTCTAATATAAATTGTTAACTCCTAGACTATGGTTGCACCCATGCCATGACTATCATTGAATTTGAAGGATTGAAAGGTTTCTATATTTGAAATTGAGAATCATATGGTATAAATTTTTATCAATGATATTCAGGTAATATGAGTCAGAAATGATATATAGATTATTGTATATTTTTATAAATTGAAATTTATGTTAATGTTAAATGATACAGATAAAAAAGGAATGTTATTTGTGATATTCTAGAAATAACTTGTGAATAAGTGGAAAAAAACCTACTATTCACATCATGTAAAAGCGACAATATTTAGTTAGGATAGAGAGATGATGTAAATTGATGAAGCAAATCAGAAATTATTGGTTAAATTCACTTTTTAGTGATTTGATGAAAAACATTATTTAAGAAATCCTGGATGATGTTTATTAAAATTATATAAATATAATTATTTTTTGAATCTATTTTTGTAATAAGGATGTTGAAGTATACATTTTTCTTTTATAGGATTATCGTATAACGTATGGATACCCTCATGGGTTCATAAGAATAAATTCTTAGTTTCATTAACTGAATAGATAAAACATATGAGGATTTATGTTGTGGGATATTTAGGTTATTTAATTCTTTTACCCAGTTTGGGAAGAATGACCTATTGAGGATTAAATAACCATTTGGTTTATTATTTTATTTTGTTTCAAATAAATTATGGAATATTTGATAGTGTGATATGGATAATGTGGATGAAATAATGATTAATTAACAATGTGATATTTGAAAAAAATTCCTTTATCATGATTAGGATTACAATTTTCATCAATATTTAAATTTGATTTAAGATATATTTTGTGAATTTCAATATATTATAAGATTAGAAAGTAACTATTTATAATGATTAATTATATTGTGGGGATAATTAATTGGGATGAGGAAAATATAACCTATAGGTTTAATATAATATTTATTATGAAATATTATTTTATAATATTAGAAATAATTAATTTGAATTTATGTCAAATGGTATGATATTGCCATTGAGAGTAAATTTTTTTCAATATTATGGTTATTTTGGTTAATTCAAATGTTTATTTATTCTTTTTTGAAATAATTAAAATTTATCCATTGATGTTACTATAGTTATTTTAATTTAAATGTATTATGAATTCATATGAAGTTTTATAAATTATATATATTATCATAGATTATGTTTACTATTTTAGTTCTGGTAAAAACAAATTTATAGGAGGAAGAGTGTATTGTCAATTTTTTATTATGTGGAATTAAATTTTAATTCTCTAGGAATGAAAAATTAATGATGGACACACATAATTTTGGAAAAATGTTGACATTGTGTTGAAAAATTATAAATGGAATAAATTCTACATGTAAAGAAAATAAATTTAATAATATTATTACAATTACCAGTAACTTAATCCCTCATCCTTTGGAAAATAATCTTGAAATAAAATTTTAATATTTTTACCTTCATTTCTGAGGAATTGATGGTCTCATCAAACCTTACTGATTCAATGTATTGAGGTAGTTATATTTATCTTAACAACAATCTCAATCCTTATTTATTAGTCCATGGATTTTGGTATTCTCTTACATATATATATTTAACCTTCACACTAATGTGATCCCAATATAAGAACCCAAAATGTTATATTTCAGATATGCATTTTGTTTCACACTAATTTTTTAAAAAATTGTTTTATTATCTATCTCAACAATGTGAGTTTTCAATAAATGTTAAACCATTGATAAATAAGTCACATTTAAAATTGAAAAATTTATTTAATTTTGTAAAAAATAATATTAGTATTTCTTATTATAAGACCATGTTTCACAACGTACATGATACATAACAACATGTTTATGTGAATTGTGATATAAAATTAAAATATTGTTATTTATTGTAATAATTATCAACTAGGAAATGAATTGGCCTATATGAATAGTATTAAAAATTTAATGAAATATATATAAATTTCATAATCAATTAATATTATTATTTTATTCTTAGAAAATATGTACATTATTTTCAGAAATGTTATTTTATGATTCTGAACTAGATTTTCAACCTAAATGATTTTTATTTCATTTGGGGTGAAAATATTATTATTAATTTCAAGATATTATATAATTTTTTTCATTAAAAATCATTATTGAAAACATAATATCAAAATTATCTTTGGATGAATTTTCCATATTTTTCTGAATGATTGACTTATCAATGAATTGAGAAAATTATGAATTTAGTTAAGAACAGATTTTTAAAACTATTTAATACTATTTATTTAATTAAAAATGATATATAACATGAAAATTAATTCTTTTTTACGATTATTAATTGAATAATGTTCATTGGGACCTATTTTAATACTAAATTTTATAATAATTTATTTTTTCACATAAAAAGGCATTACTCAAGAAAAAGCATTCACTGCAATTTTCATATCGATTTAATATTATTTTCATCTATTTATAGAATTAAAATCATGAAAAATTTATTACATATATTTAATCGAGAGTACCATATTTTTTAAATATCCCACATTTATTTTTGGCCATTACGAATAGAAACCATAGTAAATAATTGTAACCATGGTCAGAGTAAATCAATAAATTATACTTTAAAATAATATGACAAAAAAAACAAAATCAAACTAAATATTTTATCAATTTCATTTTATTTAAACATTTACTTCATAATTTACAAATATCTTAATATAATTTTCATCAATTTATATTTGGAATTTATTTTCACAATTATATTAATTTATTAAAAGAATAGTAACAAATTTCATTTCCTTTGTTTTATTATCTATAAAATTTTTACTTAATGATAAATATAGATTATATTTTGATCGAAATATTTATATCAATGTAAATTATGTTTTCATCTAGGTAATTTATTTTTAATTTTAGGTGATGAAATAATAATAATGAATTCATATGAAATGATAATATAAAATTTATTTAATAAATAGAGTTGAATATTTATATTAAAAATATTAAAATAGAACTAAATTGAATATATTAATGTGTACCATTATTTTTATTGATATATATTACATTTTAGGGATGTATGAAATGATTACATTTTAGTTGTAAATTTTTCATGATTTATTTGAATTCTTATTAAATGAATAGTGTAGAAAATGACATTAATTATATTTTATAATAAGTAATATTTTACTACATAATTTTAAAATTTTTAAATATAAAAATTAAGAAAAAGTACCAAATCTAGGTGAAAAAATCATCCATGGTCCGTTTATATGTCTTTTTTACATTTATGTTAACATTCTTGACCATTAATGCGATGAAATGAATAATATTGTGTTAATTTCACTAATTGTTTATTGGGGTTTAAACAAAAACATAAGGGTGAAAACATAACAAAAAATGTCAAATATTATTTGATGATAGGATTTATAATCAACCAAATTTTACATTTTAAATATTTAAACTTTTTCCAATTTTACATGAAAAATAAATTATATAAATTTAATAATTTATAAAATAATTTCAATCCCCCCACAACATATAAAAGGACACCCTATCCATCTCATATGAACACATATTAGAGCCATATAACTTGATTAAACTATAAAAAACCATCATATCAACATATGTAGACATATTATATGGGTTTTTAATCCTAAAATACCAACTAAATGATACCTTAAAAGAGTTCTAAAGGTTTTTATTCATGATGATTTAATCTCAATAATTTATCAATTTGATTTTAAATATTATTTTATTTCATATAAATATGTTGAATTTTTTAGAATAATAAAAAAATTAAGATTCCACAATATACTAAAATGTAATTATTATTTGTATACTACCAATAACCACCCTATTTTCAATAAAATGGGAACTGAAAGTTTCAATAGTGCGCATAGACGACTTACCATCACTATGTAGCAAAGCAATTAATTACTCATCACCACTTTTCATGGATAAGTATTATTAATTTTTCAATATTTTTACATTATAATCATAAAAAACAATTAGTCCGGATTATAATATCATATCTACCTTCATACATTTCAATCCGGTAAAAAATGATAATGTCTCCCCTCTGTACGTGTGGACTACCACCTCTATGAAGGGATGTGATTATTTTTTCATTCCATATTTAAAAGGATGGTAAAAATGAAATATATAATTAGTATATATCATATAATAATTATTTGTTAATGGTTAATTATAATTTACCATTCTTTTATTCCATCCATTGAAAAGTGAAATCAACATTCATGAGTATGAATGACATACTGACTCTAGGAATGGTGAACATCACTTTTCTATTTTCACCATTCAAAGGCGATTTCAAATATTAAAATATAAATTAAATATTATTTTCATGTCATGATTAAAATAAAATTTTCGATGGAATTATGATAATGACTTAAGGATCATAACTATAAAACGAAAAACCTACATGAAAAAATTTTTGTTATCACAAAAAATAATTATTTTAATAAATAATTCTTAATAAATGGTTGATAAACTAATAAATGAAAATTTTATATGTAATATTATATATTATTATTTTACATAATATTTGTGTAGTGAATATATATTTATAATAAAATATGTTCGAATTTTTATGGAGGACGTTGGGCCTAAGGTAAGGGTTTCTCATATCACTTTAACGTAAGTCTGACATCTTCCATATAAACCACTTATTTTTTGTGTGTGTTATTTATATAACAAAATTTGATATGTCATATCATGAATCTTATATTGTCATGTTATTAAAAGTATCATTTTATATATTTATTTCATTGTAATTATGTTTTTAATTTTACTAAAGAAGTAAGGGTTTATTTCAACATGTCATAATTTTTTGGGTATTTTATGATTAAGTATAAAATTATTCATGTTTTGGAAATTTTTATACAAGATGTAATAAATATTTTCTTCCCCTGATTATATATATATAATATTTGTTTTCCTATAATTTTCTTTTCATTATGGAATCTAGATAAGGAAATACTATTTTTTAAAAGAAAACTTTTTTCCTACTTTATCATGAATAATTACCAATTATATCCATATATTAAAAAATTTATCTACCGAATAATGTTTTTTTAAAAATCACCCATGATTTGATTTTAAAAAATATTTTAAATATCATATTCTTGTAATTTTCAAAGAATGTACATTTTTGATACTTCATACAAAACTGATAAAAATATTTTGTATCTCACACATCATGAACACGATTTCCCACTTACTAAAAAACTCAATTATTTGATGAACCCATTAAATTATTATAAGTTCTCTTTCAAATAATGTTTTTTCCTTAATATTCAAGAAATATTAGATTTTTAAATGTGGATTTAAAATTGAAAATTTTATTTTCATCATATATGTTTTTATGGATCTTTATATGGTATTTATACTCAAAACTTTTATCATTGATTTGTTATGCATGTACTCTAATAGGTATATATTGTAAATAAAACCTCATTTTAATTTATATTGATGGTTTATTATCATTTAATCTGAGGATATATTTTTATTGTTTATATTCCTTTTTAAAATGGATGTTTCTGTTAAGTATTTATTTAAATTTAATTCATATGAGGAGTGTGATAGACTTGTTAAACTAAGGAAGTAGCCCCGTATAGCTCATCATGGCATCAATAGGTCCCATTAGAATGATTATTATAGTTATTTGGCATAGGTAATTTCCGTTTATGTATTATATCTTTTCCTGACGCATTGATATTATATTCATGTTGTTATGAATTATACTTTCCGTCAATATTTAATTTGTTATTTTTTCCCATGTGATTATTTGAATATTATTGTAATCGATGGATAAGATTCAATCCCATATGATTTTTTATATTTCATTATTTGATCATTGTTTATTCATATTAAATTATTACTCATGCTCAAGATATTGATTTAATTGAATGTGTTTCCCTTATGCATTTTCATATGTTGAATGTGTATTATTCATTTTATGATACCTCAAAATTTCATATTTCTTTATTGAGAATCTCATATCAAATTTTATTTTATTAACATTCCCCATGATATAAAGAAGGATAAATATAGAGATATCAATGATGTTACTTATAATATATTTAATATTTATAATGTAATATGGTAATAATTTATGTATCGACTTTACCAAGAATACTAAACTAATATATTATTTGGTATTTCATCACTCGTATCTAGTTATAACATTATTATATAATCATCCTCTGTTTTCTACAATAATATGGGTCTTTACAATAATTTATTTTCCAGAAATTGATTTAATCCACAAACAAAATAGTAATTTATACACTATATTAATAGTGAAACATGAGGAAAAGCATATTTTACTAAATAAATTTACATTATATGAGTCAATCAATACTTCTTCCAATTTTATATGATCAGAAAGTTCTAATCCATTTTTATGAAATACATTTTACGAAAATATTTATTTTATAATTTATTCTTAAACACATTCCATTCTATGAAGTCACCATCTTCTATTAGACCCTTTTTATTTATCAAATTCTACCAGTAGTTCACTTCAAATTATAAATTATACAGACCTAAATTTTCTATTTTTTCTTTATGAACTATTTGAAAATATATGTTTTATATTATAGATGAATTTTTATAATACTGTTAGAGTTTTGGATGTAGTAAAAGATATCATTCATTAATGTTCAATGAAATTAATAGATATATTCTCTTTATTTGCAGATTTTGGGATATTTATATAATTTAACATTCAAAAATAACAACAAATTACATAAATATAAAGATTTGAAAAAGGTCTCACAACCCATTTTGATTCTCAATGGGACTATCAATGAATATTCCATCATTACCATTTTTTAAACTATTCCACCTACATATGTCAATAAAAAAAAAATTGTAATAGTAATAATAAGAATTTTTTTATGAAATAAACAAAAATAAAAAACAAAATGAATATGAAACAAATGAAACCAAGGACATCTTAATTTTATACACATTCATTCAAAAATACGAATCATTTTTTTCCTTATATTAATTGTTTTAGATCACAATGTTGTGGCTTGAATTTTATTCAAGGAATATTGTTTGACGGCTTATCTTATAATAATAATTATGGATCTCATGATTTTGATGAAAAATATGTTCTTAAGTATATTTTCACCTTGATTTCTATAATAATATTACATGATATAAATTGAAATATTTTTTTTATAATTTTTTCCTAATTCAGATGATAAAAGGAAGATATTATTTCCATTTTATATAAGACTTATTCATATTTACCTTGAAAAGATTTTATTTTTTTTTTATTTTTTTCGAGAATTCATTATGATAAATTTTATTTTACTATTATCACAATAGTTGGAATTTCATTTATATTACATTGAGATATAAGAGTCTCAATATTATTGTCACATTGATTATGGTTATTATTTTATGATTTCATTCCGATTTTTTAATTCTACAATAATTTTAGTTGAAAACACTATGAGGTTATTAATTGTGAATGAAAATTTCCAATAACTGTGTATAGATTACTTAATCTCTTTCTATGGGTCACCATATCTCATAATGTTATATGAATAGGTTTCTTAGTGATATGTATAGTTCTCTTTAAATCTAAAATAAAATTCAGTACTACTATATAAATGAATTTTTCTAAACCCAACACTTATGTAAAAGTTCACAAAAAAATTACACCCCTTTGGTGAAGCAAACCCACAAAACCATGAGATGTGTTAAAGACATTGTGGAGATACATAAACATATTAATAAATTCCTAATGGATGCATGAAAGAATGTTTATAGGTAAATCAAGTTAAACCCTTCCTATGTGTGTGTTGTAAAAAATCATCAGTTCTTGGTCAATGATATTAACATAGACATCTAATTCGTGAATGAAAATAAAAATGGAAGAAGAAAATCGTTTTTTAAATGGTGGGATATGTAATTTTATAGTGTAATCTTCTTCAATGATGCAAAAAATATTGGGAAAATATATATTTAATCCAAAAATTAGTAAATAAATTGGATTATAGTATCTATTAATGATAATTTAAATAGGGAATTTCAATTTCTTCGTAAAGGTTAATTTAACACCATAGAAGGATATCTCAAATAATAGATGGTGTTTGTAATAATGATTCACACAAAGTGGTAGAGAAAATTTGAGCATTTGTAAAGGATAAATTCACAACATTATTTTTTTATTATTCGCATAGGGATCAAAAACTCATAAAAAATATCATTACATAATGGATAATTTCCTACCCAAAACACTGAGTATAACCATACCACGGTTCACTTTCAATAGGTGTTAAAAAAAGTTCCTTAAAGAAATATATATAGATGGACAAGAAGTTTGAATAGTAATATTTCATATAATATGATAAGGAATATAAAAATATATCACCTTTTTGTTATATCATAAATATAGTGGAATTTAAGATGAAGAAGAATATCTCTTTAGATTAATGCAGCAAATAGAGATTTCATGGTAATATAATTGTAATGAATTCATACATATAGTTAAATTCCATTCAGGTTTAATAATTCAATCAGATATATATTTATAGGCTAGATAATATGAATTATAAATCATATAATGGTGATGATGATAGGTTGGAATGTTGAATAATAACCAATGATAGTTACATGATTTTATATACAACAATATATACTATAAATTAATGTTTGAATATGTAGAAAAAAATTTCCAAAAAAAATGTTTATATCATAATTATTTAATGAAATTATATCTTATATATAATATGTAATTCATTATCATATAGATAATACATACGTGTGAGATTTATATATCACCCATAGCATCAAAAAATGCTAAAAATGTAACAATTTTTTTTCATGATGTTGAATCCATGAGAGTAGTTTAGTGAATATATTTATGTGAATTAAATATATTGATTCCATGGTTCATATAAAATATATGGGTCTCATATATATTTTGAGTTAAAATGGTTTAAATTACGATTATGACACAATTATTATTCAATATTTCAATATTTATTTATATTTAGTTATGGAAACAATTTTTTATAGACGTTATTATTAACTTTTTTGTTTTACATATCTAATAATTATAACGTTTTTAATTTAAAGTAGTTATGTTGTTTTTTAAATTATATGATTTTGATGAATGTGACACTAAGATATCATAATGTTAGTATCATATATATATATTTATTTATTCCATTTAAAAGGTTTTATGATTTTTTCATGATGAATTTATTAAAAAATGATAATTTTATGTGTTCTTTGTGAGAAATACTCGATTATATATTCAACTTGTGAAAGAAATTAGTATGAAATAAGAGAATGATCTACTGTATTTATATTTTTTCAATAAATTAATAAATTTTTGAATGGTGTCACATATCTATATTATTTTTGATTGGAACTTAGAATGTGTGTGAATAAGAGAGACAAAGTATCAGAATAATCTATTATGTTTCTTGTGATATTCATCGAATGAAAAATAGATATATTCACTCCGGTATTAACAATAGAAGACGAATATTAAATATGTATAAATTGAATTAGAATATATTTTTTTGACTATAAAGTACATTAATCTATTTTCTATAGTGTTTTTATATAAAATAAAAGAAAAAAATTCATGTTGAGAAAGGGAAAAGAAGAAGAAAAATGTATCACTCCAATAGTCAGATAGAATTAATTTTTAATTATCATAACATATTTTTTTACCACTTTATTCAATTTAATGTTATGGAATTTACATGGGTATATGATACCCCAATCTAAAATTTTTGGGATTCAATCTTACAAACTATTTCTAGACAATACTCTAATGCTAGAAATGATTGATTGGATGGTTGTGTGATCATGGATATTAATAGATCACACAAATGATTATCATTATCATATTGAGATGTCAACCTATTAAATTTTTGAGGTCCTATTGAATCTGTTTGTTTAATGTGTTTCTAGAATGATATAATGAGAGAGAGATAAAATATAACTATCTAACCAACCTAATATGTTGCAACAATATTATGATGTGGGAAAAAATTAGAAGAAAAACTGGATTAAAATCACCAATATTCAATCCACATCTCCTATAGGTGATGTTCATATCCCATATCATTCATTCAATGATGAATAAATCCTAGTTTTTCCTTTATGTGATTCTATTATTTTGGAATTATTTCTTTTTATTTATTTATTGTTTATATCCAAATGCATAAGGATGAATATTTTTTGTGGGAAATTATCTATTTCGGATTATAATTTATATTTTAAAAATTCTATGATGAATAGGAGAAACAATGATAAGATGATAATGATTATGTTTTCCCACTTATTATAATAAGAATAAGCTTTATCATTCTATAATGACAATGAATACAAATCATGAAGAAGTGGATAAAAATTTGTAGTTTAGTTTACAACCCTGGAATTCGATACCCCGTCAACATCAATAGGATCACGTTTGAGAAAATATCATGAGGTATGTTAATGATATTTTGAAAAATTTCCATAGTAATAATAACAATGTTTTTGTGATGATATATATTTTTATTTTCAGTTTAAACAATAAATATATGAGGCATGACATACACAGTTTATAAGTTTCTATAAATTTTGGATCCCTTAATGATTACAAGATGGGATCACCCAAATTGAAGGGGAGGTAGAAAATATGGAGATTGATTCAAATGAAATAATAATGGCCTATATAAATATATAAAAAATGTAGGAGCATTTAAAGAAATAAAATTTGAACATGAATATATGTTTTCATTTTTTTAAATAGAGTGTATCGGTAAATAGAATTACAATGGTGTGTTCATATAATAATTAAAGTGAAATATCCCTAGATTATATGTAGATTGTAAAAATAGAGTTGATTTTAGTAATAATTAATTTAATATTAACTCCTTGAAGATCAAGTGTCATTAAACATTCAGGAATGATTAAATTATAATGCATGTCAGAGAGGTATAAAAATTTAAAAAAAAATTCACTAACCCTTTTAACAAAAGGTAGCCCTCCTCAGATGGAATTAAGAGAAGGGAGATAATGACAATTCTGGCCCACCCCTAATATGACATGGGTTTGTGACATGAACTAATGGTATATCATGCATAAAAATTGGAGGCATTATCCCATAAAAATTATGTAGAATGAGTAATTAGAATAGAAAATAAATCATATTGTGATCATGATAAATGTAAAATCATCCCCACTAAATGCATGTAATATCACAAAACACATGAAAATACGAAAAAGAAAATTTATATACTATAAGAAAAAAAAATGGACCATGAAGACCAAAAAACACACAAAATATCATGAGATAAATATATCTAACTAAATCAAAAAACTTATCCATCTAACCTAAAAATAATTTCTATATAAATAGCGTGGGGATAATAGGTATACACAATAGGATTCTCCCCAACGCCTTTTATTTAATTGATAATGAAAGTCGGATAAATCCTAGTGAATTAAAATCAATACTAAATCATTAACTAAAAATTTATAATATTTCCCCAAAATCTACATGGAAATAACTCATAATGAAAAAAATAATAATTTAATATATAGTAATAAAAGAAGGTGTCTTGCTACTATATCCCTAAAGATTGTCTAGTCTTATGCAACATCCTCTACCATAATACATCTCATGCTAAAATAGTACTTCTTGAAGTCATGCTATATAATCAATAATAACATGAATAAAATAGTCATTTCATCACTTGAAACATATATGTATTATAATGTAACACCCCAAGATTTCAAAGGACGTAATTTAATCAAAGTAATTCAATATCTTGCTCTACACGCAACACCGAGTTCGAGCGCAACACGAATTACCAAACTAGCTGTTCAAAAGCAGTTATGAATTGTAATAGAAAAATTATAAATATTATATATTCCATATAAATTTTAACATCCAAATTATGTGTTTCGTAGACATTGTATAAGGACAAATTCATTTTTTCAGATAAAGGAAGTATTCTTTAGAAAATAAAATTTTACAGCCTTGTAATGGTGAACCCTTTTTAAATACATTAGTTGACTATTTTAAATAATCAATTTTTTTTAAAAACATCATCCTTAGAATCAAGAAATAAAAAATTTTCTTTGATAAATTTTTGGTGTTTTTTGGATAATTTTCATATTCGGGTGAATAGTGAAAAATAAAAATTTTTAATTCATAACAAATTTTTTAATAAAATTAATTTATAGTGTCAAATATATATTTGTATGGTTTATAAGTATAATTAGATTATATTTTTTTTCATTTAATACAATGTGGGTCATTATAAGTAATTTCACATTTAAATTTGACATAAACATATGTCAATCTTTTGATAGTTTTTACTTTTTTAAAACCCATTTTTTGGTTTTGATAATGGTAATTAATATTAAATTAAAAAATTAAACTTCTATGATTTAAATTTTGTAATGTTTAATTCAATATATCAAAATTACCTTTTGGTAAATTTTTAGTATTTTTTTGAAAACATTCAAATTTTGATGAATAATGAAAACACAACGTTATTATTTTAATCCAAATATTTATTTATATATTTATTTATTTTTTTGATATTTATTTTTATGTAAACATAGATATATAATACCTATATAAGTTCAATGTAATTCATTAGAGTCTTTTTATAATAACATTATATTTATAACATTATATTTATCATTTTAACATTTTTTACAAACCTTGTAGGAGCATTTTTAAATTAGTTATTAACATAACTTTATAGATTATGTGAGTTAAATTTCAAAAATCTAGGAGACACACTTGACATTAGTATGTATAATGTTCTTCAATAACATGAAAATAATATTTCGTGAATAGTAACTTTTGACTTTTATTTACCAAAGATAAAAGTAAATATAGTAATTAAGGGAAAATGATATTATAATTTTTCTAAAACATGTAAAAAATTTATTGGATAAGTGTAATTTGACCAAATAAAACCTTTGGAATAAAATATGATCATCATTGGTCCACTTTTATTAGATTACGACATTTATTATTATTTTATTTAATGAAGAGTTAAAAGTGTTAAATTCAATGTGTAATAACTACACCATTTTTAATATATGGTTACAAACAATATAAATTCGACTATAAATATTCAATAGAAGGAGAAAATTATTTCCTACATAATAGTATTTTATTTATAACTAGTACTCACCCGTGCGTACGCACGTCATAATGAATTAATGGTTTTTATTTGAAAAGGTGATGTTATTTGTAAAATTTAACCACTAATAGTAATGTTTAATAATTTTTAATCAAAATGTATTAAAACTAAAAAATAGAATAGGATTTAATATATTGGGGTAACGCCAAGAAAATACTTGAAAAAAGAAAAGATATATAAAAACTAATAGCTATTTATTTAGAGAGATTGAAAATTATTTTCAAATGCATTCAAGTCAAGCTTGTTGGATATAATGGGTCAGTAACTGCACTCCACTTCACTACATTCCATCACAGGGTCATCCAATTGACAATTCAAACAATCTCCATAGAAAGAGTAATGAATTTATTGTAATTTTCACTGAAAGAAAAATATATTCAAGGAGTGATTGTAATAAAAAATGTGTAATGGGGAAAGGATTAACTTGAATACATAATTACAAAAATAAATCTTTAGTTGCATCAAAATTTATGAAGTTGATGTTTATATATGTTTTTCAACTAAATGAAATTGAAAAGTCTTCCATGAAATAAAATGTTGTTACAATAAGTCTTTAAGATTCATCATCATCCACCAAATACTATCTGCATATGAAAAATAATTAAATAGATTAATAAATAATAATGAATATTTTAATATGAAAATCAAATCTAAAAATGAAACAAAACATTATAGTAGTAATAAAAATGATTGTTCTCGAATTGAACAGTATAAAAAAATAGGATCGCAATAAATTGTGACCAATTACATCACTGGACAGTATAACATACTATTAAAAATTAAAACATTACAAATGTGGAATGTTTGTAAAGTATACAAACACAAAAACAAAAATGAAAAATGGTTGAAAAAATGGTGTTTTTGTATAGTATACAAAAGAAAGTCAATGTAAAAATAATAATTAGAAAACAAAAAATATAAATGTAACACAATTAGAATATATTATTCATATGTAGACAAACACTATTAGTAAAGGAGAAAAATTTGATTCACCATTAGCGAAATATTATGTTTGTATATTCACCATAAGGCAATGATCTACTTTGATGCCGATGGGGAAACAAAATCTAATGTCATAATGATAAGGGGCATTGACAAAGTCATGAAAACATGGGGTATTATTGAAATAATTCATTTTAAATTTTAATAATCAATTTTAGAATGAATTCAAAATATAAAACATAAATAGTATCAGATTTATTTAATAATAGATTCAAATAGATTTTAAATAAATCATTCATTTCAAAACAAAATAAAAAAAATATATCAGAATATATATTATAAATTTTCAGAACAAAATATTAAAAATGAGAAATGTGGAGATGATTAATTTTAATAATTAATGACAAAAATTCAGTAATTGGAAAATAATTTATGATTTTTATAAGTTTCTCAAAAAGCTTAATTTGTACATATCCAATCGGAATGTGTTCTTGTAGTAAATCATCAGATTGAAAATATTCCTTCAACAATATTCTATAGATACAATTACATTTAAAATGATGAATAAATAGTAAGGAATATTTAAATCTGAAAATCAAATCTAAAAATGACACAGAATATAGTAGTACTAAAATTGACAGTTTTGGTATTTTAAATTAATCAAAACATAGTATAGTAATATTTTGTGACTTATTCTATCATTGTAGCCTTCCACTGTCTAGTTTGTTACATCATGATCTGAAAATGTTTGTAGTTGAATATCATGGATATTGTTTGTATTCTTGCTAATTAACGTTGTGTTATTATGTCACTAATATTTTCCTATATTATGAAAAATAATTGTAAACTGTAGATGGATAATAATGTTAATATATCAAACAGGTATCAAAAGAATGTAATTATGAGTTAATGATTCCTTGAAATAACCCCCTCAAGGACTATCTTTAGTGTTCCACTTCTGTTCTCATTAGAAACAGAAATATCAAAGGACCAACCTTTTGAATGATATCAATTTACGAATAAGTTATCAGATTCATTTATGTTTGTTTAAAAATTTTCCCTGATTTGTTAGACTTGAAAAATTTAGTCCTCACCATTATTTGTAGTCAAAATATTCTAATAAAACATAAAAAAATAGATCTTTTGTGATGTCAAATTATTCTTAATGTCTAAGTAGAATTCAAAATGGGTAAAACAATCCTGGAATGCACGTTGATGTATGTTTCATACCACATGACACCTGTTATTCATGAATATATTAGATGTACTTCCTGGTTTATGACAAATGCCTACTACCTTGAACGAGTTGAGAATTATATGGTTGAATAATCTGTGTTTCTATACAAGGAATTTACAGCATAAAAAATTAATAGTACTATATCATATCCGTAGATATAGAATTATAATTATAATTTTTCAATTCCAAAGTTTCATTAGAAATATCATTCCATTAAGAGCATAATTTTGTACCTCAGTAGATGAAATATTCATGGTTGAATTTATAGAAATGTCAGTAGTTCTATGTTGACAAAATCCAATTCTTTTTTACTCGTACAAAATATGGATAAAATATATATTAAAATATCAGTAATTTATATATATTAATCAAGAATTTTATAACTATGGTACCTGGTTATGATTGAATGCGTTATCATAATTTTTTATATCAATTTTAGTATTTGGGACGAACAGTATAGTATAATTGTTTTTCTAGATGATTGATGATAGTTTCTAATATGTTAGTTTATTTATGCGGAATAAAATATCACACCTATAATTCCTGAATTTATCAGATGTACATTTAGGTTTAGTAGAAATTCCTTCTAATGTGGAATGGGTTGAGAATTCTATATTAGTTGAATATGTGTTTTGTACGAGGAATTTATGTATGAAATGAAAAACCTAATAGTATTATACCATATTCTGAATTATAATTATAATTTTCCAATTCAAAAGTTTCATTAAAAATATATGTTCATTATGAGCTTACTTATGAACCTGGTTAGATGAAAGCTACAAGGTTGATTTTACAAAAACAACATCAAAAGTATCATGTCAACAACATCCACAGATTTTATTCTCCTACAATATATAAAGAAAAAAATATTAAAATGTCAATTATTTATATGTTTAATTAAATAATTTAAAAACCATAATATGTGGTTATGTTCAAATGTGTTGTCATTATTGATGAAATCCATTTTAGTATCTATGACAGTGATTTATTACCGTTTTCTCTGGATTAACGATTTCACTTCCGAATGTTGAAATCTTCCATTACAATAGATAATAGAACCCTTTTCAACCTGAATTTATCTTACTTTGGATGGAATCAATGTCATCTTTATCCTGTAAATAAAATGAATAAAAAATTTTCTTTGTTTCAACTGGGATTATATTGACATAATGAAGACCATTATATATTTATGCCTATTTAAAAGATTATATCATTTATGAACTTATTTTTATAAATTAAATAACTTTATTTTCAAAGAGAACATATGAAGTTGAGTCTTTGGGATCACTCGCCATCAGTTGTACTCTATATCTGTTTGATTCCAAAATTATGTTGAAAACCGTGTGTATCAAATAATAAATTCAAACAAAAAATTAAAAGGTAAATTTGCATGAGTCAAGGAGGAGAAGAAATTAAAACCATATAGTTGTGAATACATGAGATAAAATGAAATTTTGATACCATGTATTATGAGGACATAATGATACATTCAGTGGATTCCACCAAACCATTAATATTTGAGTGTTAAGATGTATCTGGAAAAAATAGATATAATTATTGTAGTGTAAAATTTAATAATTGTTAGTTGAATATGAGTAAAAAATGTAGCATTCATAAATAATAGTCAAATTAAATAAACTCAATGAAATACCCCAAAATTTAATAACATCATCAAATAAAATCAACAAACATAATTGTTGGAAAAGCAAATGAAATGGATGATGTAATTGATAATTTTGAATTTTAGTTGTGTTGTAATAGAAGAAGAAATTTTCAGAAGTAAAGAGAATCACTAAATATGAGTATTATTGCTTATAACAATCATGATACCATAAGAGCAACAAATCGATCGATGGTAGGCTCTGGTCCAATGTGTGCTCATATTAAAATAAAGAATGAAACTGTTATTTTTACCCATATAATTAATAATTATTTAAAAATTAAGAAACCCAAAAAATTATTGAAAATGAGCTTTCTTACCCAGGTAGTCACTCATAAGAAATTGTTATATATAGGTATTTTTTCCAGTTGAATACTGATCGAGAAGCATAATCATAGGCTTTGAATTGAAATCACTGTTTTTCTACAAGTAGAAATAGAAAACACATATAATTTAAAACCATTGAAAAATATAGCCCACATGAAAATGACTAAATATTGAAGTGGGGTGAAAGATGTTCATTATGTGCTCAATCTTCTTACCAATAATGGAGATCTTAAATTATTAAAAATATAGCCAACTTCCAGTGGCTTAATAATTTCAATTTTCAATATTTTTAACACATAAATTACTGATGTAATCGCGTCTAATGGTATCTAATATGAACAAAAAAAATATGAAACTGTTATCTTTTCCATCCAGTTATAATTACAATTTCCTGCTTTACCCACATTGGTTAATTTGAAGTAAAACATTGTTTGGAAGGTATAAACGTTTCAACCATACAGTCCCGAAAATGTAATTTCTTTATAGTTATGAAACTATAGTGACCAATTAATTATTGAGTGATGAGAAAATGACCATTTTATTAAGATTCATCATATCTTACTAGAGTGTTTACCTTTACTATGGTGAGGGCATTAGAACCTTCCATTACTGGAGGCATCAAAGTCTCTATGCCACATGCCATGGTATGTGAACAAATCAACTATCAAATCAACATTTAACCTTCATTTGATGATGTGGTTAGATTATTAAATAAGAGAATCTGATTCTTATGCTACGTGAAGCATTGAATTGAATGATATATAAAATTAAGAAACTACATTATGTTTCTAACATAAAAATTTGGAGAAAAAGGTTATAACACGAAATTCATCAATGATAAGACAACAATTCTAAATGAAGGAAAAAATTGAAAAAAATTAATTTGGTTTCCTACAAACCTAAAGAGATTTGATGTCAATTCATATCCACCTTGTGCCAAAGAAATCGGCCGGTTGAAACAGATAGTATACAACCTAGGTCCATTAAATAAAATAAAAGAAGAGTAATGCATTGAAGGAATGATGGTGCAACCTTCATCGCTATAAAATCTCATTAAATCTGAGGAATCCTTGGAGTTTAGAATCTGCAATTGCTCATACCTTTTAATCATGAAATGAATAAAAAAATAGTTAATAACAATTGAAATCTGCAATTGATATGAGAGTGCAAATGAAAATGCATATATGAGATTCAAATCTACATGTTATTCATAAATTGGAAATTCAACTAAAAACTACATGTTAGTTATAAGAACACCAATATCATTCTAACATAATAGAAGTGGATATTCTCCATAGTCATGTTGTCTTTTCTTTTTATTGTTTGATCATGTAGAGATTGTTGTCTCGGCTGCCAATTCTGGAGGCACTATCGACATAGAAGATGGTTGATATGACTAATATGTGTTAGTCTGTAATGTAGTTATAAGTATATTGCTTTAAACAAGAAAATTAGATAGAACTTACCATTGATAGGTCATGATTTTAATGGCATGTGTCTGTCTCCACATGTGATGCCATTTGTTTGCTATGGTCCACTAATTGTAGAACGAGAGAGATGAATAGATATTATTGAACAATTCCCAATATATTTCAAAATTGTTATTGTGTTAGTTTTAATGTATATATACTAAAATAAATATCATAAATACTGAATTAAAAAGTGAACATAATAGATAACTCCCAATGTTTTTGGCGTTCCTTCATTAGTAATCTCATATGAAAACTTACATCTTTAGAGGTTTTTCGGCAATGCATGTTTCTAGTGGTTTTCATTATATTTAATGGTAAATGTGTGCAAGGTAACCATATTATGCACAATGGAAAGTAATAATTATAATGCAAAGTAGAATCAACACTGGATTAAAAATTACCATGAATCATTGTGAATGCTGCATTGAATAAATGGACATGCTGATAAAGAAAACTAAATAGAAGAATAAATGTAAAGTCATTGGGAAACATTATATTGATATTGGATTGTGGAGTCAATGTACAAGTCGTTAACAAAATTTCATTTGGAAGAACGAGAAACAAATAAGAAATATACAATAAACATAAAAAAATAAGTAATATAGACATAATTTATATAAAATTAATAAGATTTCACATTATGGAAAAATTGAATAGGCTTCACACTCAAATGGAAACTGAATGTGAGAATAGAGTTTGAAGATGATCTGCCCACATTGAAGTTGAAACCAAAATTGAAATTGAAACCTAATAACCTAGATCCAAATAAATTGATTTTCATTTAGCCATATCAAATTCAAGTAACAAACAACCCACTAAATTTAGATGAGCCGCCAGCGTCCGAAGGACCACTCAAGCTTGGATCTGAATGAAATGTAGCATTTTATTGATTACGAAGAGTATTTCAGAAAAACCTAAGTCTCCATAATTGAATCACATTGAAGAGAATAAAAAGAAATAATGAAATCAAATTAGATGATAAGTGGAGGATGCATTGAGGGTAGACCAAGTAGTAATAATTCATAGATTTGTGAGAAATGGTGGTGGAGTGGAATCTTGGATAATGTGGATACCATGGTTGAAGAAGATGTCAGGGAGGAGAATGGAAGCCTAGGAGGAGGCATGGAGTCATGTTGTGTGGCTCGAGAGGAGATCTATGAAGGGAGACGTCAGTATTCAGCCAGAACCCTCGGAACACCTGAGTGAAATCGCAAGTGGGATGGGTGAAATCGCGAGTGGGATGGGTTTTTCAGAGATGATAAGCGAGGGGTATTACAGGTGTGCGAGCAGATTGTGTAGGGTAGAATGGTAAAAGGATACGAAAATTGAGTGAAGTGGTGTAATGTAGAGGGGACACTTAAGCAGGGAAACACCCATGTTTAGTAGATATTGTATATTTTTAGACATTAACTAATATACTTTATTTTTGACATGATGATGATGCAGTAATTTCCATATTATGGAAAAATTAAAATAATTGATATTATAAATATGAAAATAAATGTAAATTGAGACTTCTGATGAATTATAATAATTTTCTATGTTAATATTACATGTCATGGTTGATATGATAATTTTTTTATGTGATAGGGTTTTTATGACTTTCATAAAAAACAAAATACCAAACATTGTCAAAATTGACATAAATTAATTTTTAAAACAAATAATATATTATTAGATGATATAATATTCCTACAAATATATTATTCAGCCAAAGGGATCAAATAATATTACACATGTCATTAATGGACCACTTGAGGTTCTCTGGTAATTTTAGAGTATGTTTATTAACCATATAGTGTAAGAATACAAGAAGACACTGTAAAAGTTAAACTATTTAACTAAGAGTTAAATTTAAAACATAAGGATAAATGGTAACATAAACATGTAAAAAACCTTTTTTATAGATTATTTCGACCCATAAACACCTAAGGATTGAAATAAATTTATTTTGATCCATTTTAAAATGAATATGATATTATAATAAATTAATATTTTAATCCTTTCCTAAAATGACCATCACCAATCTTATAAATGGGTACTTCCCCTTACTTCAAAAATCACACATCCAAAGCCATTTGGCTCGGCCAACCCCAACAAAAATATCCTCCCAACATCCCTTAAATAATCTTAGAATCCATACATTGATCAGAAATACATCCTAAGGATCCCTTTTGATCAACTCAAAAGGATACAACCGAAGAAGAGGAAATAATTTCACCACCCTCTTTAAAGTTATTTTCTTCTTCCACTTCGTATTTCTTTGCTGTTTTCATACCAAAATAATAAATCTAGTACTTCATACATACTGTGATATTATTATTAATATATTACAATAATATTCTTTATTCTATTCATTCCATAAATGTCAATGTCACCATATGTGTGTTCCTACGGCTTACAGTATCCACGTCGTGTTGTAGTTTGTTATTCAAACACTTCATTATTTGTATGGGTATAATAATGAGTATAACTGATGTAAATAATAAGTATAACATTTTTTTTATTCGGTATATATGATATATAATTCAATTACAATTGATTTCACCATCAATAGAATGATAATTTCACTCGTGCATACGTACGGATTACCGTCTCCCCCAACACAATGAGATTCATTCCCCATCATAATTATTCAGGAATAATTTTTTATTTTATGATTAAAAATAATTTTTATAAACTTAATATCATTCTGTATATGAATCAAATACATCTTATCCATAGCAAACATGGTTTACTTAACAAAGAATATATAGGAAAACGGATCAGTTAACAACCAAAACAATGATACTACAAAACAATTACTAACAAAGCAACATCGGAAGATCATATATGATATCATATTTATGTTTATGATTCTTGTATAATTTAATAACAATTATTTAACTATTTTACATGTGGTTAACTTACCCTCGACCATGGGAAATGACATTTTAAGGAGTAATTCTACAATCTCTTTACATATCCGAGGTTGTTAGTATGTAAGTATCTACTGGGACCTCTTTATCGTCCACATCATTGTTTTCATAAAAACGTAATTCAAAAAAAATTATAATATACTATTCTATATGTTAAATTCATTTATACCCTTATTTGACCATATATGTTTTGAAAGGAATCTTTTTTTTCATTTTCCAAACAGGGTACTTTATGACCATTTCGACAAAATTAAAGTAAGAATGTCTTTTTTTTATATTATACGGTGGGTGCTGCTATTTTCTGTCAATATAACATTGTCCAAGCTTCCCATGTAAGATTATAAGAATATTTTCAAAATAAATTTTTTCTTTTATAATTATTTGACATTAAAATGATTTCAATATAGAAAGAGTTATTTATTTCAAATAGTTATCATTTCATCTATCTCAATATCCATTGATGGATTTTAAAATTGTTTGAAGTTGACTTATTATGATAAAAATATTCTATATTGTATTGATGTTTTTGTGCTACTTTTGACTGTGGATGTGTTATTTTTGTACCATTCATGGTTTATGAATAAATTATTGACATTTAATATGCTAGTTTTCATACGAATGTTTATGTTATATTTAATCATTTTCATATAAAGAATGCATTGGACTAATTAAGTGACAGGTGGAGCCTGCTATAACACCTCAATTCATTTTTAGGTCTCATGAGACAAACTAGTGTCTTGGTATAGGGCCTTGAAAAAATCTTATTTGTAGTCTTCGCACGAGGCCTTAACTCTATGGTTATGATGTCTATCATAATGCATTGCATCATTATGAAATTGAATATTGATATTACATGTGATTATTCGTCATGTAGAATGTCCATGTGAATATGTAAATGGAATTATTTGATATGCTTTCCATATTAGGATGAATTTTAATTTTAAATGGCTTTTGTTTTAGTCTTATACATTTCCTCAAATTTTTATGCTTATTTATGATATTTTCCACTATATTTTTATCCTTACTAAGCATATGTACTCACCCATTTCTCATGTTTTCTTTACCCTGGACTCTAAGAAGTGTATTATGATTCATAAGAAAGTTTAAGATAAGGTATTAATGCCGTTTAAATTGATCATTTATGTTGTGTTTTATTTTATAATGGTTAATGTAACATTCATTTTTGTAATCTATTTTACAAGACATCTATTATTATCTATCTTTTTGGACATTAATCCATGAAATAATGACAATATATTAAAATAATGCACTGACTTTGGGATTCTAAGGTCGGGCCGTTACAGTTGGTATCAGAGGAATTTTAGAAATAACCTTGGAAATAGATTTAGATAAACTCTGATTAAAGAACATTACCCTATGATATACTGTAAGGATTAGTATAGAACAACTTCCTATAATTTTGGTAATATAGATATTTTGTGATTTTTCCAAACAATACATCCCTGTCTGGATATGAGTAGGTAGAGGTTGCTCTGGAACAGATGTACCATGGAGTGAAAAATTTGATATGGATTTCCGGGCATGACCTTGGGTATCCTGGTACATGACAATTGGCCTTACTAGACTCTTCGTTATGACACTCCCAGGGGATATGCTTATGATTATTGACAATATGCATAATATTTTAAATTTATGTTATGTATTTTACCATTTTTGAATTATGCATTGTGATTCATAAAATAACATTGTGTATTCCATTGTTTAAAAATGGCACCTATTTGAAGGAATGATAATTCCACTAATACCCCTAATCGAAAGAATAAGAAGTATCATATATTTCAAGGTATTAAGCCAATATTTAAAGTTGAAATATTCTCCCACATATTCAAATCATATGATGAAATAGTGTCATATGTTAATACGATTAGTAAAATTAATTCCAATTCCTACATCTTTGAAGGGAAGAAAGAGAAGAAAAGGATGGAAGAGAGAAAGATGGATAAAGGGAAGAGGGGAAAGAAGGATTTTCCAATATGTGATAACTATGGAAATAATCACCTAGATAAATTTATGAAGGGAATGGGAGTTTGTTATAAGTGTGGAGAAGAAGGACACCAATTATGTGATTGAAAGTGTAAGAAAAAGGCTTCAAATGTACAATGCTTCATCTACAAGGAGTTTGAATAGTACGCGAATCAATGTCCAAATAATCAGAGTATATCCCAAATGTTGCTTTTAGATAATAATCATGTTATGATACTACCAATGATAAAAAGTAATGGTTATAGTTATTATGTTTATACTAAAGTATTATGTCATTTGAGTATTGTATTAATGATGTAAATGTTATAAGAATTATAAATTATATATGGATTTTACAGCAGTACTGTTTCAATAAGGACTTGTGATTATGTGTAACCAAAAAAGTGACTAAATAGTAGGATAATGTTTTTGGAAAAAATATGGTTGAGATAACGATGAATCATAATATGGTTATGATATTGAGGTTGTAATTTTGTAATAATATATGACTGATTTGGATAAATTATATTGGATGTTCTTGACTACGATGAATCTGAATAATGGTTAGTATATTCCATCATTTATGGAGTTTAAAACATTTTTGGATAGGAGTGTAACCAAAATTATATAAGGAATGAGGGAGAATGAATTTAATAAATAAGGTTTTATGGTAATTCAGTGTGTTAAAGTGTTTTAAAATAATAATGATTAAGGTATTCACATGCTATTACATGACAAAAAAGATCTTCATTGTGTTAACTTTAATTATAAATTTTTGACTGTGAGTTTGGACAGAAGTATTTTAGATAAGACTAAAGGATGGAATAGATTATTTTTGACATTGGATACTATTGATAAAGTAAAATCATTTCATGAGATTATTTTTGGATTGTCATTAAAAGGACAAACCATAGGTCCGGCGACAACCCGTGGTGTCCGGAAAAGTCATGAGACTTGGACCCGCAACAGAAGGGCGACAAGGGTGGATCACCTACCACTGGCATACGTGATGTCCTAGTTTGTAAAATGTATCTTTTTCTTAATAATCTAACAAATGATTTATAAATTCTTTATTTTTAGGAACCCTATATGATTAAGATAAATATAATATTTTTGAATTCTATTATCTTTAGGAGTGAAAGATGAGTTTGTGGTAGGAGTTAATTGAAGGACGAAGCTCTACATGTCATGTATATTTTTTCCCTCTTATTTTATGAATAAAATAATTTTTAATCTGTAAGGAAGAGATCTTAAAATAAAAAATGTGTTACCAAAATACCTTATGTTTTGTTGAACTGGCGATATTTTAAATCATCACAGATTGATGGCTTTGAGGCCCTCAATTTTACACTAGTTTTTGATTAATAACCTCAATCACAACCTAAAAATATTTAAGTTTTCCTCCAGTTATGTGACTCTTATTTCAACCAATGTTCTCCTAATTGAGATCACAATTTTGTGGTGACTATTTCATTTCCCTTTCCCTCTTATTAAGACTAAATTTTATTAACTTAATTTTGAATGTGGGTTTTCCACAAAAGTATTTTTCTATTTTTAACCTTATATTTTCAAAAAAAAAATCAAATTGTGTGAAAACAATATATAAAAGTAGGGGAGAATGTAACACCCCATGAATTCATAGTACGTTATTTCTTCGATGTAATTCAATAACTTGAGCTACACGTAACACCGAGTTTGAGCACACCACAACAAACCAAACTAACTGTTCAAAAGTGGTAATGAATAGTATTATCTTAATTTTTTATTTTATATATTATATAGATATTATAATATCAATATTATGTGTTTCTTAGACATATTATAAGAACAAATACATTTTTTAGATAAAGGGTGTATTTTACAGAAAATGAAATTTTACCACATATTAATGGAAAACCATTTTTAAATCCAATATTTGACACTTTTATATATTATATTTTCACCAAATAAAATTTTTCATTATAATCAGAACATAAAAATTTAGTTTTGAAAAAATTTTGGTGTATTCTGATAACTTTCTTATTTTGGTGAATAGTGAAAAATACTAAATTTTAATTGAGAACAACTTTTTTAATCATAATATTTTTTAGTGTTCAATAGTAAATTTTATTGGTTTGTAAGTATAATTAGATTATATTTTTGTCATTTAATAAAATATTGGTAATTATAAGTAATTTCACATTTAAATTTGACATAAGCACATGTCAATCTTTTGATAGTTTTAACTTTTTAAAAACCAAATTTTTGTTTTTGACAATGGAAATTAATTATAAATTAATAAATGAAACTTCTATGTTTTGAATTTCATAATATAGAAATTATTTTATAATTTAGAGTATCAAAATTATCTTAGGGAGATTTTTTCTGAAAACTTTCTGTTTTTGATGAATATTGAAAAACACTGTGTTATTATTTAAAACCGATTTTTTATTTAATTTTTTATTTTGTTTAAATTTATTTTAAGTAAATATATATATTACCTATATAAGTACTATTTAATTCATTAGATTTGTTTTATAATAAAATTAGATGTATAATGTATTATTGAACTTTTCAATGTTTTTTTACCCACCTACTAGGAGAATTTACAAATTTGCACAAAACATAATTTTACCACTTCTATGAGTTTAATTTTAATAATCAGAGTGATACGGTTGACATCATTAAGTAAAATGTGATTCAATAAAATGAAAATAATTTTTGGTGAATAGTAGCTTTTGACTTTTATTTACCATGGTAAAAAGTAAATAAGGTAATTAAAGGTAAAAATGATATTATAATTACTCTAACACATGCCATAATTCTATTGGATATTGTAATTAGACCAAAAACAACCTTAGGAATAAAATATGATCTTCTTGGTAAACATGGATTAGATTATGACATTTATTGTTGTTTTATTTAATGATGAGTTAAAAGTATTAAATTAATAGTTTAATAACTAAACCATTATTAATACAGGATGTCACACTATATAAATTCGATTATAAATATTCATTAAAAAGCTAAATAGATTTCCTAAATAATTTTATTTTATTTATAATTTTTAGACATTATATAATTTATTTCATTTATGACACAATGATGATGCAGTTATTGACTTATTAAAGAAATATTAAAATAAATTGTATTTAAAATATCTAAATAAATGTAAATTGAGACTTATAATGAAATAAACTAATATTATAAATTAATATGACATTTTAGGGTTGATTCGAAAAATTGTTTTCGAAGTGATAAGGTATTTATGACTTACACAAAACCAAAATACCAAATTCAGTCAAAATTGACATAATTTAATTTATAAAACCAATACTATATTATATATTGATATAATATTCCTAAAAATATAAGGGTTACCCAAAGGTGTTAAATAATATTATATCTGTCACTAATGAACCACTTCAGTTTCTATTTAATGATTAATGTATGGTTATTAACCATATACTGTACGAATAAAAAAAGACAAGATAAAAGATTAACTATTTAACAAAGAGTTAAATCTAAAAGATAAGGTTAAATTGGTAACCAAAACATGTCTAAAAACTATTGGTTGAGTGTTTTTTGACCCATAACCACCTAAGGATCGAACTAAATTCATTAGGAGCCATTATAAACTGAATATGTTAGTATAATAAATTAATAAATTTATATTATCATATAGTGACCCTCACCCCTCTTAAAAAAGGAAACTTCCCCTTCTCTCAAAATCAGTTCTCCAAATCCATTTGGCTTTGCCAAAACCTATGTAAATATCCTCCCAACTACAATAAAATAAACACAGAGTCCTTAAATTGATCATAAAGACTTCCTATGAAGCCCTTATGATCTACTCAAAAGAAAACACCCGAAGAAGATGTTATAATTTCAGGACCCTCTTTCAAGTTATTTTCTTCTAACACTTCCTCTTTCATTTTATTTTCCCTAAAAAATTAATTACCCCAGTACCTCCTACATACTATGATATTTTTATATTTATTGTACAACCATATAATTTATTCTATCCATCCTATAAATGACAATGTCACCAAACGTGCATACGTGCAGCTTACCATCCCCACCTCATGGTGTAGTTTGTTATTAAAACACTTCATTATTTGGATTGTTATAATAATGAGTGTAACTGATTAAAATAATATGTATAACCTGTTAATTATTCTGTATATATGATATACCATTCAATTACATACTATTTAACCATCAATATAACGATATCAACGCTAATGCGTACGTACGGATTACCGTCTTCACCAATACAATGAGATTCATAATCCATTGTAATCATTAAAAATATTTTTCATTTTAGGATTAAAAATAATTTCTAAGCACATAATATAATTATTGATATGAATAAAATAGTTACTATCGATAACAAATATGGATTACATAACCAAAAATTTAAAGTAAAGTTGACCGGTTAACACCTGAAATGATGATACTACTCAAATATTATTAACAAAACAATTTTAGAAGACCATATATGATGTCATATATTTTTATATTCTTCTTGTATAATTTAATATAAGTAATTTAACTATTATACCAGAGGTTAATGTACACTCGAACAAGGGGATGTATATGGTAAGAGTTAATTCCATAATCTCTTTACATATATGAGGTTGTTAAAACATAAGTATCTAATTGGACCTCTTTATCATCCACATCCGTGTATTCATAAAATTGGTATAATTTTTATTATTATTTACTAATCTATGGTTTAATTTCATTTATACCCTTATTTTACAATATATTTTTTTAAAGGAATCCTTCCACATTTTCCAAACAAGGTACATTATGAACTATTTGACAAAATTAATGTATTCATTTCTTTTTTTAACTTATATGGTAGGTTCCACTATTTTCCACAATTATAACATCATCAAAGATTCCCATACAATCTTATAAGAATATTTTTAAAATATTTTTTTTATAATAATGTGACATTTAAATGTTTCCAAAATAAAAAGTGGTATTTATTTCCAATAGTTTTCATTTCATCTATGTTAACATCCTTTTATGGAATTTAAACTTGTTTTAAGTTGATTTATAATGATACAAATATTCTATATTGTATTGACGGTTTTGTGATATTTTTGACTATGTATGTGTTATTTTTGTACCTTTCATAGTTTAGGGATAATGTATTGACATTTCGTATGCAAGATTTAATACGAATGTTTCTATTATGTTTAAACACTTTCATATGAGAAATTTATTGGACTTAGTAAGTGACGGGTGGAGCCTGCTATTGATCCTCAATGCATCAGTAGGTCTCATAAGACAAACTAGTGTCTTGGCATAAGGCCTTGACAAATTCAAATTTGCATTCTTGGCACGAGGCCTTGACTATGTGGTTATCCAGTTTGGCATTAGGCATTCCATTATTATGAAATTGTATATTGATATTAAATGTGATTATTTGACAACTAGAATATCCATGTGAATAATTAAATGGCATCATTTGATTTATCATTGGCATATTAATCTGAATTTTAAATTTAAAAGGCTTTTGTTTTAGTCCTTTACATTGCCTTATATATATATGTGCTTATTTATGAATGTTTCCACTATATTTTTATCGTTACTAAGCATCTGAGCTCACCCATTTATGATATTTTATTTTCCCAGGTTCCCATGAATTGTATAATGATTGATAAGAAGGGTTAATATAGGGGATTAAAGGCATAATCAAAGGATAATTTATGTGGTGTTTTATTTTCTTTTGTGTAATGTAACGTTCATGAATGTAATCTATTTTTCAAGACTCTTAAACTGATCGGTCTTTCCGGACATGATTCCTTGTAATCATTCCAATATATTAAAATAATGCACCGACTCTGGGCTTTTATGGTCAGGGAGTTAAATATAATGGAGGATATTCCGGGTGTAATGAACTAACCCGTGTTTCCCCCAATCCTTGAACTCAACCTGATCCATTACATAAATGAGGGCAATCCTGATCCCCATGGGTTGGCGACAAGAACCCGGTAATCAATAAATCTCAGGTGGGAATGATTTCACCCAACCTGAAGACAACACATGGAATAGATATACACAACTAATGAAGAAATATTGTAAAGGCAACATATATATACCATAATTTAAATAATTATAGTAGAAAAAATGACTATATGTGTTACCCAACTCGATGAGAAAATTCAAACTACAAAAGAAAAAATCCAAATATATACTACATGTGATGGAATGGATGAAATCCCACCATCTCACCACCATCTCCACAACTCATCTAACATGAAAACATTCCAATAATATTGGTACCTTTCATTTCCCAACATTGGAATAAATATAATGATCTATTAACCACTGAAGAAGGTTGCAGGGTGTGAACAAACTGTTTAATAAGATCCCACCCAGACATTTTCGAGAAATCCTTTTATATAAATTCTTGTATGTTAATTTTAAATAAATCATGGCATGATAAGAAGTAACATCATTTTATTGAAAACATGGTAGACATTTCCGTTTTATCAGAGTTCAAAAACAATAGATGGTATGTCAATTTTAATGAAATTTCTTCTAAATAATCTTACACAATCCTTAACATTTATGTCTATGATAAAAAATTAAAAATCCATGAAATATAAAACAATAGTAGTATCACAAGAATCACAATACCATGGAATAAAATAGTTCATCTAGAATATTAAATGTACCAAAAATTAAATGAATAATACATTATGGTCCCTTATGAAAATTATCAACACTATAAGACTAGGGAGACCACTAGAATGTGAAACCACAAAATCCTATATATACCTATATCAAGAAATCTATACTCTAGGATAAGAGGATCACCCCATAAATTTAAACCCCATGATTAATAATAGTCTCATTAAGAACCTTCCAACTATTACATAAGTTAACCCCTGTGCTCATTTTCACAAGCATCCTAATGTTTAGATAATCATTTCCAAACCATTTAAAATAACCATTTCAATGTTTTGAAAAGTCCCTTTTTCTTTCCATTTAGCATCAAATCCAGGAAAGACCATTTTTTTCTAAAACCTTTTTACTATACAGAAATAAATCATGCCAATTTCATACCCTTTTTTATAAATTTGAATTTTAAAAAATGGAACAATATGGTATATTAATCACATGATTGTGACATAAACACCTTCCTCAAAAATCAGATCACACTCACATGAAAGGGGATCCACCAATAATGAAAACCCAATATTGACTATGATGGCCCTAGAACCTAGTCCTCAACAAAAGATTGATCTAATTTAAAAAAAATGGATTGGAAGAAAGGAGGAACCCCCAATAACTCTTGAACAAACACCTGCCACACAATTACCAACCAAGGAACATCATCCATATTGAGATCACATAGGAGATCTAGATGAAGTCAGGAATGAACACAAACTTTGTCCAATGGATCTGATGATTGAACCCATTGGTGATACCATGATCAATGAAAATAACGAAGCTAAAAGATAGCATAAATGGAGAGAAGCATCACAACCACAAAGAAGTTATATCACCAATAGGATCATTTTATAATAATACGATTCTCAGAAAATTCCATGGGAACTTCCCTAGGTTGAGAGAAAAGGATTCTGTATAATGAACTGAAGAAAAACAGTTCCACAACTATTTTAAAAGCAGTATGTGGGATGTTACATGACATGTAACCTAATTACACGATGTGTAATCATAAAATCCCACATACACTAGAAAACAAGTCACCTCAAATTAAAACCCTGTAATTTAAAACATTGATGATGTGAAAAATCTATTTATGTCGTGAAACCATTCACACCATGAAGAATTTCATGAAATTTAATTCTAAAGCTCCTACATGTCATGTGACCTAGTTACATGGTGTAAAATTCTCTTGTAATTGATAGAAAATTCGGTTATAGGTGGTAGTTTAACCTATCTTTTCCTTCACCATTATAGGTATCTGCAAAATTCTTTCTTGGCCCTATAAAGTTAATGAGAATTGGAAAATCACAATGTGGTTAATGATGTATAAGATAGATCGGTAAGAGGATGTTTGAAAATCCAAACCATAAAGACTTCCAAGTCACACGAATTCATGTGGAATATGTAATCCGTGGAAAAGATGAGGCCATTTATCCCTCATCATCGACTGGGGTTTTGACATATTTTAAGGATATGATCTATGATTCCATAATACTATGACCAATATAATCAACTTCCCAAGAAAGAAGTTCAGTTGAGATTCATTAATCTCAAGTTGTTTCTCTAAAAAAGATAATATTGCTTTAGCTCATTTTCATCCAAACTCAGAACATGAGAACAGATAGAATGGTTCTAATTAAGCTGAGATATGTGGATTAAATCCTGAATACCTTTTAGTTTCAGTAGAAATACTATCAGATAAGAAAAAATCTTGAGATTCTCAGTTACCTCAAATTGTCCAAAATTACTCATACATAATTTTTCATATTTTCAAAGATGATGGTGAACTAACCAAAGAGAAACATTCCTAAAAACACAGTACTCAATGGAAAACTCTATATGATGACACCAATGATCCTCATATGATTTATATCCACATTGGTATGTAAAAAGTTATCGATGTACATTTTGAATCATTGTTGATGTCTCGTAGATGAAACATCATACAACTAACAATACTTCTCCCACCTCTACAAAGTAAAGATGTGTCCTGCATGGGTGACCATACAAATCCTCAAAGGGTTTCATTCTTATTGCTGACTTATAACATTTATTATAAAAAATAAACCAGTCCCAAATGGCTATTACATGATAAAATGAAATAAAAGACACAGACAAGAAGCATATCCTCCAGGATCTAAATTAAACAATCTTTCCTACCATTGGTATGTGGATGGTAAGTCTATCTCAACTTGATCTGAGTTATCATTGCCTATTGGAGACTCAACCATATCCCCGAGGTAATCCTAGGATACATATCTAAAACAACTTCCAAATGAATACCATGTATCCTCACAAACTTTAGAATATAAAACAAACCAATATCATCAAACATAGTTTATTCTTAATCAAAATGAAACTAGAAGACTTCGTCAATTGATCAACAACCACCCAGATTGAATTCCTCTCTTTGGGAGTCCATGGTAATCCGACAAAAACAATCCTTGGATTCCTATTCCTTTTTCAAAATAACACCAAAAGAGCCTATAGAAAACCATAGATATTCAAGTGCTCTACCTTTATCTGTTGGAAGGTGTAAAAATGGGACACATAATATGAGATTTCATTCTTCATACGTGGCCACTAGAATCATCATATAATTTCATAATACATCTTTGTAGTGCCTAGATAGACAAACAAAAAAGCCATATGAAAATTAAAAAACACTAAACATCTCATGGATGCTGGGACAAAAAAAAACATACCAAATAATAATATACAATATAAATATTCATACCATCCAAAAATATTATCTCCGCTATAAAGGAATTAATGAATTATTATGAACTCCACCTTTGGCAGCTGACTCTACAAGGTAGACTCCATGAGAGATGATGATTACTGAGCACTAGTAAAAAAATACCTAAAACATCATCCCAGTTATCTAGGTGCAACTGAGAAAAAGTCCCAAAGAGGTTCCACTCCTCTATCGACTCCGCAATATCCTACGATACTGCCTTCATATAGATAGCATCTACAACCATATTACCTTTCCCTAGGGTGTTGGAAATTTTAAAGTCAAACATTCAATGTTATTCCACTTATCATCTCTTTCAAACGATTAAGTCCTTTTGATGTAAGATATATCTAAAAATATTATGAATATATTAGGTGATGAAATTATCCCTAAAAATATAGTTCCACCAACATTTAACTGCATGCATAACTTTATAATTCCCTAAATCATGAGTGTGGTAATTATTTTCATGCCATCAGATCTGCTGAGAGTTGTAATATACCTCATAGTCTACCTATATAAGTACACATCTCAACACCGCACTGGAAGCATCACATAATTCTATGTACCACTTAATAGGCTCATGTAAGATCAGAATATGAGACGATGTATGAAGACATTTCTATACATCGAATGAGTAATAACAATTCACATACCAGGAAAATATCACTAATTTCTTGGTAAGAATACTTAACAATGATTCCAAATTAGATCAATATATAATAGAACTTTGGTAGAATTTATAAAACCTGGGAAGATACAAATTTCAATGACATTCAGTGGTTCCCTCCATGAAAGAATATCCTTCAGCTTCTCCTAATTTTTGGCCTAATAACTTCACTTCCTGAATCCAGAAACTAAATTTTGAAATATTTCCATACAAATGTGGACTTATAAAATTATCTAAAACAAAACTCCAATGTTTCTCATTGTCATGCTCATATCACGAATTGACATAATATCATGAACAAAAAATACCAATATTGTGTTAAGATATTTATAGAATATTTGTTTCATCAATGTCCTAAAAACTGTAGGATTGTTTTTCATACCAAAAGGAATACCATTATATTCATAATGGCTATAACTACTCTGGAAATAAACCTTTGTTATATCATACTCCCGAACTCTGAGGTGAGGATAACCGGATTTATGATCTACCTTCAAGAACCACTTTTCCTCCTTTAACTGATTAAATAATTCATCCATATGTCTAAAAGGACAATTTCTCATAACTATTTATTGATTCTAATTCAAATTTTCCACATAGAACCACAGTGAACTATATTTTCCGTAAAAAGGTGCACAAAGGATACCCCTGGAAAATCACTTGGGCAGACAAAACATTTTTCCAATAGGCCACTAAACTAAATCATGATCCCCTTCCGCTGTACTAGTTCCATATGACAAAGAGGTATCGATATTAGTTGTGTACCTCAAAATAGTTCAACCATAAACTCTACCTCTCTCTTTGGAGGAAGACTATATACGTAATCTAGTTATGCATCATGAATGTCTCAAACAACAAGGGGAAGTAAAAAATTATGAGAAATGTCATTAGTTGATAATGAAATATATAAAAACAAAATTATGAGATCTGGGCCAGAAGGCCCTTCACGTCCTAGTCTCGTGTCCCACTCCCCTTGAAACACACGATAATACCAATAAAAAGAATGTAACTAAATACACCAATGATAATAAAAAATGTCAACTCGACGAAGGAAAAGCCAATCCATACAGATAATTGGGTCATACAAATCCAGATGAAGATAAAAAAAATTGTAGACCAACTCCATATCAGTATCCATTAATGAACAAGAAATACATTGAAACCCATTCTCGATCCTCCTTCTAAGAGGTGTCACTAACTCCATTATAATGGATAGATGTTCAATTGGATGTTTAATCAAATCAAAAAATCATGCAGATTTAAATTAGTTGGAGGCACTGGCATAAAATAAATAGATTTCTTCTAAATATGAAATAAGGGTAGTAACTCTAAAATTTTCTAGAACCACATCGATTTCTAAAATACATAAATCTACTACATGAAAGATCTTACCTTTTGAGGCCTGTGGTTGGGCCCCTGTAGTCATTGATGCTTCTGACAACACTACAGTGGCCATTAGAGCCAACAAACCCTAAACAAATTGAGGAGTAGTTATGGAGTGATAAAATCATTATATATGACCAAGACATCCCTAGATTTTGAAAGTATTCATAGGAATAAGGAAAATAAATTTGGTGTGTCTAACCATGATTCAGTAATAGAATGTCAGAGGCACACTAATAGTTGTAGCTAATTGTGGGAAGGAGGCTCACTGATGAGACCTATCACCACCACATCATCGAAGACCCTACCACTTACACATCATCCCATGAGCGCCACTAAAACTTATACTTTATGTTAGAGAAGGGTATGGAAAATAAACCATGACTTCCATATCCATCTCTTACATCATATATCTATCTACCATCTCAGTATAGGTAAAATGTTTCAACATAAATACTTGTAATCCGATATCTGGTCACAAACATTGTACGAACTTCTGATCCTGAAACTAGTCATTATTCACCTCTTTTGAAAGTCAATAGACATGCTCAGAAAATTTATGGGTTTATTTTGACATCGAGTTATCTCCATGTTGCAGTGACAAGAACTCCAATGAATTTTCAAACTGCAGTTACTCTAGAAAATACTGCTAGATAGATAGGGTTTTGAAATTTTCCAATTCACATAAATGTGTCTGTCTACATAGACCATACAATCCCACCATTTCTTTCTAAAAAAATTTAGCATGAAAAACACACACATTACCATGATATTATCATGTTTCACTTGGATATAAAATATTTTTTCAATATAATATTGTCTCTCCTCCGCTTCTTGGGGTTCATTCATTTCGTTAAAGGATGGTGGATTCTCACACAAAAATTCCAACAACTGATCTATCTCTCTCTCCATCTCCAAGTTGTACCTCAATTAACAAATTCTAAACTCATGGTACATATGAACAAACAACACCTACAGCCCATATGATACTCTTGATGAGGTTCTAATCCACTTGCAGATTTTCTTGTGGAGATTCCACTACACCTTCCTGATGAACTTGTTCAAGATGTCATAGAGGAATAATTTTGCACACCGAAATATAAGGAAAAATCAGAAAATATAATAAATCTATGTTTTATCTAGAAAACTCAAAATAATATACTGATATTTAAAATGAAATCCAACACTAGGGACAAGTATTTCAACTTCCCATGGTAACTTGAGACTTATAATCACAAGACTTGTCCATAAATTCAACAAAACAAACTTATCGAGTCCCAACAATCATTTTTCCAATATAAAAAACTTCACATGATTATGAATCTAGAAGGATGAACTTTGATGATGCCATATATTAATTAACTATCCAAGGTACTCCTCAAACATAGCACCCAACCTAATCCATCACATACCCAAAGGTATTTCTTGCTCCATAGAGGCTGGTGAAAATCAATTGGGAATAGAAAAAAAATATGAAATTATTTCAACCATCCTGAACAAAAAACAAGGCATATATACACACATATGATGAAGAAATAGATGAAATCAAATAGATATATTCCATAAATATAAGAAATAGAGTAGAAAAATTTGGTTGAAAATGTAGCCAATATCCAAGATATAAGTTAAACTTTAAGGGACCAAACAAATGGATACTCCATTTGATGGCATTGATGAACTCCAACAATCTCACCAGAAAAATCCCAACTCATTTGATAGGAGACCTCTCCAACTTAGTATGTCACCAGGCCATTCCCTTCATTGCAAGACCTACAAATGACTATCCTCTAATGAAGAGGTGTGAGGGGTGTGATATGACATCTTATTAAGATACCACTGATGTGTTCTATTACAAGTCTCCATATAAAATTAATTAATTATTATTTTAAATAAAACCGAGCATGATAATTTCTAAAGAAGTTTTATAGAAAACATGGTAAACATTTCTCTTTCATCATTGTTCTAAAAAAATTACATATATCAATTAAAATGTGATTTTTTCCATATCACCTTTCAAAGTATGAACCTTTAATATCACAGATAAAACAATAAAAATCCAAAAAAACAACAATATCATCACATGAATCACAACACCGTGGAATTCAATAGCTGAGGTAGCAGACTACACGTACCAAAAAATCCATGAAAATTGCATTGTGGTACTTGAATCCAATTATCTACACTCTAGGACCAGAGAGACACCACAAAAAGTGAAACCCCAACATCATATACACACCAAGAAAAAATTATCTACACTCTTGGTGAAGAGGAACACCCCAAAAAGTGAACCCCCTCCCTCCAAAGGACTTTTTCCTCATGTTAAACCATCCTCCTAGTACCCATGGTAACCCATCTGATCATTTTCACAATAACAGTAATGATTAGAAAATAATTTCAAAACAATTTCACTAATCCAATTCAACTCATTGAAATTACCCTTTTTATTTCCATTTTCAACAATCACTGAACCAGTTTGTTATTAAAGTATCATTTCATCCCAAAAAAATAAATCGAGAATATTACATACCATTTTATTGATTATAGAATTTATAAAATTAGAAAAATATAGTCTATCAAAAAATAGCTAGTGATGTAACTACCTAACTCAAAACCTCATTCGCAGAGACCCGCAATAGGATCCTCTAAAAGTAAAACCCCATCAATTTCTATAGAGCCCATAAAATCCAATACACATCACTATATTAATTCAATTTAGAACAAAATGTGTCTTTTGAAAAGGGGAAACAAATATACCTCAATAACGAACACCCACCACACCACAACCAATATAGGAAGGTCATGCGGAACAAGATCGCAAAAAGGATCCAGTAGAATTCATGATGAAAGACCGACTCAGACCAATAGATCAGATTATTCAACTCAATAGAGATACTATGATCAATGGATTTGAAGAAGAAGAATGTTCACTTTCCAAGAGATACACACATAAAACACAAAAAAGTTGAAATACAAATTTTATCATTCAAGAATTAGCGGAGTATCCCAAAATTGCCTAGGATTTTCTCTAGGTCATGTGTAAGAGAATTCAGAGAGTGAATGGAAACAAAACAACTCCATGTATGTTTTAAAAACTTTATGCAATTCATTATGCACTGTGTAACTAATTTACATGATGTGGATCTGTTAGAGTCCCACATACACTATAAAACCCATCAACATAAATTTAAAATCTATCATTGAAAACATTCCTGAAGAGAAGCATCTATTCACATCGTGCAACCATTCATAGTATGAATCCCTTAAAGACATCAATCCATTGACTCATATACATCGTGAATCCTAGTTTGATGGTGAGAAAACCTCCTCCATCCAATACAAAATGGTGGATAATGTTGAGGCCCCAAAAAATCACTGACTTCACCATTATTAGTATCATCTATATTTCTTCTGATCCATAAATACACAACAAGAAAAGAAAAATCATGATGAGGTTAATGACATACCTGATAGATTGGTAATAGGATGTCACACTAGGATCCATCACAACATATATGTTACGTAGTTGAGATATACCATTTCAGGATAGGGCATCAAAACCCAGGCATCTAGTTATAAATATCAATCCACCACAACACATTCACATCATACTAATATTAAGTCTTATGAAATTTTATCTGGGGATATATTTTTATTAAATATTAAAAATCCATTACATCCCTCTACACACATATATGTCGAATGATAACCATCGATCAAAACAACACATAATACTACCCGGAGAAGAGAGAGGGGCTATGGGGGGTTATCAATCATCCATATCCCGTTATCCTTGATGTTGTGGAAAGAAACCTCCCAAATTATTCTTTATATTTGTATTCCTTCAATAATTGTAGTGGAACCATATGAAATAATAAATCATATAAGATATAATATATCTCCAGATCTCATAGTGGGTATTAGCCTAGAATTATGGTCAACTACACCTATCATCATTAAGATCCTAGGATTACACTATTATGACCTATATATCTTACATGAACCCAATGATTTTAGAATAATAAAATAAAATTTGTTCCTTATATTTAAAATTTATCATTATGTTAATTAAATCATTATCCTGTAGTTTAAATTTCCAAAAATAAAACTAAATAAACACTGACGTGATTTCCATTTCATCTAGTCACCATTCAACTAAGTCCATGTATTCTCAAGATTAATATATTTTATGTTAAAATATATAGAATCCATATTGGATAATAAATTTATTTAAAATTATTATCATTTCATAATTATAGGTATTCTAGGTTATATCCTTGGATACATGAAAAGAGTTTCATAATGAAGAACATTTCTCTACCAAATGTATCGGGTAATGGAATTCAGATATATGAGAATCCGGACCATCATGAAATTAAATATAATTATTGACAAGAAACAATACATATTACAACAATCAAATGGGAAAACTATCTTCAACCCAATCCAACAATCATGGATCCATCTATGACACCAACATGCACGTCACCATGAATCAAACCTTCACTAGAACCAAATCCATCCAGAACCCCTAGAATCCACTCATGTATCTCTACCACCATTATACATCCCATGTTCACATCAAATTCAATGACAATTCTCATGTCCAAATAAAACAATGAAGGTAGGAAATAAACTTTTTCATCATAGTAAACTAGTCCTTCAAAATAGGTATCCCCACCTTTATAAAAAAGTCCTCACTTAGGCACAATAATTTATAATTAAAAATAATTTTATTAATATATTATTTTTTAATAAATCAATTATTTGAAGATTCAAATAGAGGTAACATAATTCATCAATTATAACAAACGTAAATATTATTTACATGATTTTTATAATTTTCCAGTTTTAATAATATTTATAGAATTGAAATTACATTAACACATCTCTTTCATATTATCAATAACTAAAATTCCACCTTTTAGTTCCTAATAAATTTCAATTTACACAGGGAATAAAATAAAATAAATCATTTTTGGGAATCTATTTAATTTCCAACATATTATAATTAATAATGAATAAATTTAACATTTCAGTTAAATTTTTTAGTAAAATGAAAAACTACAAACATTACATAAGATTACCATTTTCAAAAAAATTAAAAATTAAATCCATAAATAAAAAATTATAAATATGTAATAACATAGATATAACTGCATAGAATAAAACTAAAAGAAAAATATTTTAGGGTGGAAAATCGTGCAATAAAATTAGTAATAACCCATTTATTTGGATTAATCTAGATTATTATGTATTACTGATCATTCCATTATCACCCAAAAAAGATAAATATTAATTAAATTAAAATTTCATGTGAAAATATAAGGAGAAGAAATTATTCCACTACCTCAAGACATTTGATGTTTCCTGAGCTAGAATAGAACATCTTTGTAGATCCCTGATCACAGTTATCCCAAAAAAAAATGATGTCTTCCTAGAAAAACCTACAACAACTACACTATGAGAAATAATAAATAACTCCATAAGAATGTAGGATATTAACAAGAATAACATAGATAGAAATGATTGGGTACAAAAGTGAAATCCAACAAGAATCAGTAATGAAAGAGGTATAAATCACCAAAATCACCATAAAATTATCACAAGAATGTGGTGTTGCAGACTCATCAAAGATGGAATAAATTGAATTCAAGAATATATCTATTCTTCATAACGTTTCATTGAGATTGTTGAGTGAAAAGTGTGCTCAAATGGTTGTCATTGTATTTAATGGTATTTAGGGAATTAGAAGATAATGAAATAACCCACTAAAAAATTGGATATAAATGCTTGAAAAGGGACATAATATAGTGAAATTCAAGAGATGATGATATATAATGAAATATCAATACCACTTTTGTGGAACACAAAATGTACCGTGACATGGATCTTATAATATATGAAAATGATCAAGGGGTGGGGTAACATGTCTCTGTTCATAATACATTCTATTATAAAGAGATTTCACCATATCCTATATTCAACAATATAGGTGGGATGAAATTGATAATAAAATAAAAAGTAATCTCTGAGGATCCATGCTACAGCCAACCTCTATAGGCCATGTAAATCAGCCTATCATTAAAGGCATGTTCCACATCCCTACTTTATGGAAACGTTGTTCCAAAAAATGTTTGAAGTCTTGAAAATCAATCATATATGATGTTATCCCTTGGTTAGGAGAACACATCGTAGCCATTCCATATTGGTAAGATCCAAATTGAATTAATAAATTGTATCCTACATCCCTATACAATATAAAATCACTTTATGGTGAAAAATAATGGTCGACTTTATTTAATTTTCTACAGCTGATATGTCAAATCAACCCCAATCATTCCCTTCAGAGCCTCTGCTAAATGCCTTAAATGCCCTAAATGTGATACTTAATAACTAAATGGGTGTGTAACATTACATTATCTACCACTCAATAAATTATCATACTCAATAATCCAAAGCCAAATTAAAATGTAATGGAAGGAAAAAAAGTGTCATATGAACTACAATTTTACAAAATAAATCTCAAACAAGATCATCAAAAAAAAGATCATAAAAGAATAGGAAACCATATCTTAAACAAGATAATGATCTAGAAAAACAAAATATAACTGATACAATATAATAGATAAACATCAAACAACTCGAGATAATAGGTGTGTCTCAAGGAGTCATTTACCAAGGTGTTCTCATCCACGCCACTACGTTTCCATAAGATGTGAACCAAATATTTATCACAGCCTAAATACACCTATTTTTGGTACTCTAGTAACTCCTTGGGGCCACTCCTTGAAGGTATCATCATTAGAAAAATTAATATCCCCATAAAAAATGTTGTCACAATCATTATAAAGAAAGCCGAATAGCTATGATACCTGAAAAAAGTCATCTATCATTATTATTAATAGGGGTAGTGATACCAAATTCCAAAAAACTATAGCCTGATCCAACACCTTAAATTTCCCCAAAATAGGGGAATATCTTACACCCTTTTCCAAAAAATCTCATTCCACAATGTGGAGTCACCTAAAAATTACATGATTTCGAATGTCAGACAGTAGATGTCTCCTCATATTATTGGAATAAGAATTTTCATAAACTATTGAGGTTTTAATCCTCTAAAAAATCCCATCAACTATCTATGTCATGTTCCATAATATTTGTGGAAAATGAATTGAAAGCTCCCCAACCATAATCTAGGTAAAAATTGAATGTAAAACTAGTTCATCTAGAGCATCATGCATTATTGTGCCAGTAGTGGTTTAGAAATTATTATTTAAAGAAAACTCAACTAAGGGTAGATGTATATTCTATGAACCACCAAACTCTGAGGCATAAGAATACAACATGTGCTTTAGAGTCTGGATAGTCCACTCTTTCTTATTATCCATCAGTCAATGAAAATCACTTCTAAGGCATAAATATTATCCAAAATCATGTTAGATTACACTCCAAGTAATGAAGTTAAAATGAGAATCCTGATAAAATATGACCATTGTCACACTATGACCATGAATTTCATTTATTATTAATTATTTTTCAATGTCAAATATTTGGTTGAATTTTGGGTCTATGTCTCGACATAAAATTTTAGAGGTTCCGTAATGTAGGGGGGATTCAGACCGGTGCACTGGCACTGCACATTGGGGTGTACCTATGAGGTTATCCTGAGTTCCCCTACAGTTACCCAGTACTTAAAATAAAAAATTAGGAGAATATAATTATGAAAATGATTATAATATTATAATAATATTATTATTGTATAGATAATAATATTATAATTTTACAACATTGTTAATAATATTTTTATCATGATTTTTTATTAATGTAAAATTATTAAATTATTAGTAATATAATTATTATTTAAAATTAATTGCATAAAATTATTATTAATATTAATTCTATAATTAGTTTATTATATTTAATTATAATTATTGTTGTTGTTGAAGGTATTATTATTATTATTATTATTTTATTAATTTTTAAATATTATTAGTATTATTTTATGAAAAGAACCCAAAATTTACCCATTACCCTCTGCCTATGGTTGCTCGACATGTGGCTCAATCTCCTCCAGGTTTTCCCTACGCGGATCCTCCTAATTAGCTGCTCCCTCTCCTAGTAGACCGACTCCCCCTGCACAAACCCTGTTTGGTGGGCCCTCCATCTCACAGTCCCTTCACAATGATCAAACCCCCTCCCCTTTATTTTATTGTATGCATATGAACCAATGGAGGGAGTTCCCCTCCCACCACACCCATCACCCAATGTCCCTCATATACTGGCGTGGCCCGATGTCAGTGCACCACCCTTTCTGGCCACACACCTATCACTCAAAGACAGCCATCTCCCTCTCTTGTTCATTGAGATCCATTTCTTCTTGGTTTATTCCTTCAATTTAGCCGAACTGTATCACCTCAGTTTATTATTAACACATATTCTTTGTTTTCTAGTGTGTTTGGTTTTTTGGTGACATCCTGATCTACCTTTCATTAGAGTTCTATCCAATCTACACTTGTTTTGAGGTATGTGTTTCCAATTCCATCCATTCAAGAACTCTACATGATCTCTTTTGTGTTCTCATTTAATTTTTAAATTCCCTTTTTTACCTCTAAAATATCTATATCTAGATTCAAATGGTTCTTTTTTTTTTTGAATTTGTTAAAAATAGTTTTTCAATTATATTTATGTTAAATGTATGATTTTGGAACCCATGATTCTAACAGAAATTGTTGTAGTTATCTTAATGTATTTTAGGGGTTTTGATGAAATTTTTATGATTAATTGTGATTGTAATGGTAGGTGTTTTTTTGAATTATTTTGGTGGGTTTGGTTTTTCAATGTACTAGTAAGGTTTTTATGTTAAAGTTTTTTTAAAAGGGGTTTTTCATAGATTCCAAAGATGTATTTATGTTTTCTAAATCATATGACTGGTTGTATTTGGTTTTAGAGTAATTTTTTTCTATGAGAAAGAGGGTTTTTTTTGATTTCGTTGTATGTTATTTTGTCCTATTGGATTTGGGAACACCCACGGGTGCACTTGGTTCACACATGGTGTGTCATCAAATGACGATGTTCCTTGAATTGACATGTTCTCCACCTTAGTTTTATCAGCACAAAAAGTTTTCTAAATATCATTGACTCATTGTGTGAATTTTTAAAATGGATTGAAATGTATTCCAACATTGTAGGCCCTTTTGACATTTTTTGAGTGTTTGAAACTTAAATGCTTGTTTAGAACATCTAATACTACAAATAGTGTTTTCTATTAATAATGCCTTTCATAAAAGATACATTTATTTTTGAATTGTATCTAGATTCATTTGTTTAGATTTATTTTCTATTAGGGTATTATGATGTTTATGGATTTCAATTGTTTTATTAAGGTCCTTTGGTCACTACATTGTAATTTCATGTCGCCAGGTCTAAGGAGACTCACTTTCATATGCATATGTAAGTGTATGTATATATAAATATATAGGTTCCCCCATTATGTTTATACTCATCCAAGGTAGTGAATATTCAAGTATGGGGATAGGTGTGCCTATGTATATATATATAAATTCATACATAGGTGAGTGGTGATAGGTATATACATAAAATGATATATATAAGAATCCCCTTGTACATGTTCATGGCAATACGGGTGTGAGCTTTGGGTATATATGTCCTTATTTGAATGTGAAGATGTATATGCTCAATGGGAGGGTAACATCTCTTAGTTTGAAGGTTCTAAGGGATGAATGTTGGATTTGGATCTACCCTTACGTAGGATTCCCTATGCATCAATCATTAAATTTAAGAATCATTTATTGCATTAATTTTGCACATAGTTTTCATCTTAATTATTGATATATATTTTATAGTAAAATTTTTAGTCATGAATTTTAGTGTTACTTTCTGGTGATGTATTTCATTAAATAGTTGGGTAGATATTTCTCAGCAATTATTTGATGAAATTACCTTTTGGGATTTATAAATGTATTTTGGATTATGAATGGCTATTTTGGTTTCTTAAACGAGTTTCCAAGTGTCTTCCTTGTTTTAAATGGGTTGTGCATGTGATTCTTTAAGAAATGGATTGTCATTTAAAAATCATGTGAGGCTTGGTAAGAAAATTTTAAAAACCAGTTATCACACAAAAACTATCCTTGCATGTGGCGCCCTTTCCTTGGTTGGATTATATGTTATGGGAGGCCCACCGAGTAGGACTCCCATAATATCAAATGATTGAAAGGTGAGGGACATATTCAATGGTGTGACTCGTGGGTGAATCTGTTTTGTGTGTTGATTGTGTGTGAGGAATATACTTATGACTAGATAATTGTTTCACATTTTTGGCCCACCGCCTTTTTATTATGAATCTGGGAAGTGATCATAATGAAAAAATATTCAGTAAAATATTGTTGCACTAGTTTATATTACGCACTGGATAGTGGCCCATATCAGGGGGTTGTTTTGTTATCATTATTATGGGATTGGGCCCCTCGATCATTCCAGGTAGGGTGATGATTAGGCATTTATGAATTATGAAATCATCATGTTAGGCATGCCTTCAGGATGAGTCACATGTATTATACATTCATGATTATTTATGAGCTCATAGGTTCTACGATGTTGTCTCACACTTAGTTATATATGTCAGATAATTGAATTGTAGGTTCTTATTAGTTACTCTTGTGTATATATTTTTAATCATTTAATTTGTTTTTTTTACCATGTTCTATTATGTATTGAATATTTTTTATAAAACTGATAGAATAGTTTCATGTGTTTTTAGAAAAAGGTTTTGAAATGTTTTACATTTACTTCCTCTCTATTTAAGTATGAACATCTCCTTCTTTAAAATACTGAAGTATGTATCTTTAAAATGAAATTTGGTAATTTATTGAAAAAATGGAAATGGAAAGTGATTGTCTTTAATGGGAAAATGTTGGAAAATTTTATTTTATATACTATAGTTCAAACATGAAATTAATGGTTCTTTGTTTCAAGGAAATGCAGGGAAAAATAGATTGTTTGGGAATGCCTACTATATTTTAATACTCATGCCAATAGTTTTATCAATATTTATGGATTAAGTTATTCTTTTTTATCAGATTCTGTCATAGTAGTGTGATGTTGGGTTGAGGTTAGTGGTGACCTGTATCGTCAGGTGGAGGTACCTGAAATTTTATTTTATTTCTTCAACGCTATTAGATTTCATTTTTATTGATCAAATTTTACTTAATTATTCTACTTTATTTTATAGGATAAAATCATTACCACCTGTTTATCATTGATTCTTGACACTAGTTGTCATCCCATGTGGATTGGGAACACCCCTCGGCCCATGTCGCAGGCCAGATCGGGTGACCGATGCAATGTTTACTGGGGGTGTCTCATGACAATCACCCTATGGGATCTATTGAGTCTCAATAGTTCATCGATATATTTCATAGAAAAACATCCATTGTTCATGACTCCCTGTATAATATAAATATGAATGATTTCATCGATTGGTATACTCTCACCCATATAGAATCATAGAATCATAGATCTCATGTAAATTATATAAGTATTAACATGTATATTTCATTCCACATACACTGAGGAACATCCAATTACTGGGGAAAATAATGGGAACACAATGATCAACCCTGACGTTGTAGAAGACCAACCATCGAGACACATAATTTCAAATTGCGTGCTTTACCATAAGCAACAAAAATTACATTCACATACCCTGTATTATCATTGTTTTACTTTAATTTACTACTAATAATGGGCTATGGATCTCATGGAATAATATCTTACATAGCGTAAAACGTATGAATATTCTCCCAATTAATAGAACTTGGTGTTTTTAGCCCTCAGACCAATGGCTATGGGTGTCACTAAAGGAATCTCTGTCCCTCCTTGACTACATATTTAAATCCCCCAAATTGGATGCTTCCACAAATTACACCAATGATGATGGAACTATCATCAACTAAAGAATTTTTTCCTCCAACATCTCATATATTAAGATATATCATTCATATATCCTTCATCATCCTTTATAAATTGACATGTTCATGCCCAACATGACTTTATGACTTTCTAATAATCACATCATATGATAAATTACCCTTTACCAATTTATAATAAATCAAATAGTTCTAATCCTATAATAATTCCAACAAAAAACTCTACTTTGAATTAATTTCACAGTGGTAGATGTTATATATATGGATCATTTGATTGGTAAAAACCACACAATTCTCACCAATGTGAGAATATTTCAAAAACAACACGAAAAAATCATTACTACCATGAAAATATCATGGATAGAATAATTAATATCATTTTAATGTACCTCCTAAGACAAATAAGAATTAGATTATTTCCCCTATATTATAACATAGCCTAACCAAGACACGAAGCATCACCAAAAAAACTCATATTAAACCCCCTATTCTTCAATATGATTAAGACGACTAATAAAAAATTATCATTCAAGAACTCAAAAATATTTCTGACACTAATCAATTTTAAAAAATTATTGATCTAATATTTTCAAGGATATTAGAATATTTTCGGGTTGATTGAAATTTTCTACAAACCACCTTAAATAGTTTACAATATTAATCAATCACCACACCTCTATAACTCTTGTAGGGGATTCCAATGAATTGAATACCTATGTGTCAATGGATCAAAAAATTCTCCCTAATTGGCATGAAACGCCCAATGAAGTTAAATTCATGTTCCTATAAATCCCACATTGAAAAATTCATTGACAACCACTAATAAGATATAACTCCAAAAAGGCACGTAGATTCTATAAAAGCTCATAATTAGTAATGGAGTACATAAGGATATCGTTAAATAAAACCTCCAAGAATTGATTCATGACCTCTATGAAAAATATTTTTAAAAATCCATTAATAAGGATATATATTTCTTCACAAAAAATGATATCACAGTGAACAAATAATTCCCTTATTAAAAAAAGAAAGGGGTACTCAAAATATCCTCATATTTTATCTATATCTAATAATAATTGGATTACCGATTAATTTTCATGAACTGGCACACTATATTCCTATGATTTAATAAATCATAATTTCATTGAACATGGTAGTGGTTCCCTATTTTCATCAGATTAATGAGACATTAATTGGTACAAATATGGAAAACCCCCATTAGCCATCATCGGGAAAAAAATCAGAGAATCCTATGGGGAAACACTCCACCGAAAAAATCCACACTACAAAAAATCATTTTAAAACTCACATATCTCACAAATAGTAATGTTTTATCCATTATGATGTCATCAAGATTATAGACAGACCCGATTATTGATCTATCCCAAAATTGACCACTCACTAAGGGGTAAATGTCATAATCTCTATAAGAAGATTAAGAAAATTACTATTCCACAATCCTGGGAAACACAATTGGTTGATCTTCTGATGAACTCCAAATTAGCTGAATCAACAATTAATACATTGTTTGATCACACACCTAGCCCAAATTAGAGTCTCTCTGTATAAGTAACATTACAGAATCTATATCGTCATCATTAAATTTATTCTAACTCATGAAGAATTAGATAATGTGCCTCCCTAAATAAAACTATCGAATTCATAGGAAAAAGAATTATAGCTTATCCATAATCATAAGAATTATCCCAAAGGGCAGTTTTCCCCCGAATACTCAGTCATGTCCAATCTAGAAAACATACAATTATTCTATTCATCTTACTGGTCTTGTCTGAAAATTGGTAAATATAATTCTCTAAACCCCAATTCCCAAGTAATTCACTAGGAAAAAAAATATTACGAAGTATGTAGATCTAGAGTCAAACAGATAAAGAACCCTTGTTGAAAAAAATGAAGAGTACCTCAAAAAAATATGTGGATTTCCAAACGTTTTGTATCATATAGCATGAAACTAAACACTATCGACTTTTAATCTTCTCTAACCCTAATGATAACCACATCCACTGTCACACTAAAATCTATAAAAATATTGATCATCTTATTGTTTTACGCTACCAACCCCATAGTCACTCTGTTGATCCCATTATATAGCTTCATGCTATTCTTACCTTAGTTCAAACTACCTTAATAAAGCACTCTTAAGTGGAACACCTGGTGTTTTCTACCATCTAAAACATTCTATAACCTTTTTTATTTGTGATCTCACCCTTCACATGAAAAATAATAATATGATCCCCTAGAATAAGCATTAGATATTCCCCCAAAATAAATTAGATGATGTGGAATGGGACATACACCCATCTATATGAATATTATTATGTCTGGGTAATTGGGAATCCTATAAAACATTTATACTTCATTGAGAGTCCTAAATAATCACCTTTCATTATTATTAGCTCCTATATAACATCCACTAATAATACTCCTCTATCTATAACAACTCCATATATATCCATATAAAAATATGGTGATATATCAATGGATATCACTTCAAAATAATCCTCTAAATAAATTACTTTTTCATAATAATTTTAAAAATAGATCCATTTATTAATCGAGGATGGTCTATAAATAGATCCCAATACTCCTGCATACCGGTACTTTCTTATCGAAGGATAAGATACTCTTATTGATTAGTCTTCCTTAATGTTGAATATAGAAAATAAAATTGATAATTCTCCATTAACATCATCTATTATACCTTTAAATCCCAATGATCCCCATAGAAAAAATACACCTCTCCCTATAATCCCTATAAATAATCCTAATTGATATTTAAATCAAATGTTCATTTAATGTACTAATAAAAATAAAATAAATCTTCATATTCTACAACTAATATTATTTAGTTAGGTTTCAACTATATCCCTTAAACTTCGATAGGCTCTGATGCTGAAATACTCAATGTGTATTCCTCCATGTTTCATATGTTTCAAACTATACATTATCAAGTTTTCCTAGAACATCCTACTAATCATATTATATGTGAACATGCTGGAGACATCAACCCATGAGAAAACCAGAAAAAGACAAAATGTTTACATATTTTTAAACATATAATATGTAACATTAAATAATTATTAATTAAATATTTTATTTATTTTTTTTGACTTAATACCAAGGTGTTCCCATATCAAAAACAAGATAAAAAATGAAAGATGCATGATCATTTCCTAGGTCTCTACTCAGAAACCGGTATCAGTTTTATTTGTAGAATCAGAAAACATAAATGTCAATGCATCATTTCATAGTGGTCCATAATCACATTTATCTTAGTGGGTCTACCATGTTTAAATTTTCCAATAAACTCAAATAATATCATATCCTAACAACCCATGATGTATTCACCAATGACTAACTCCGAACTCCATCCAAACCATAAAGCAAAATCAATTGATACTTATATATTATGAACCCTCCCCCAATTATACCCCATTTGGGATGTGAATATAATAAAGGGGATAATAATTCTTGAGTTCCATCACCAATAGGCCATGGTTTGGTAATTATCCTTGAGGGTATATGATAAATACAAATGAGATGAATTTCCCTCTAAAATAATACTAAAAATAATAGATAGGAAAAGTATAACAAATAATTCCTACTCAGGATATAGTTATGAGAAACCCAAATACATTCATGCAATGTCATAAAAACTAATAAAACCATAAAGAATACTACATGTACTAAAAGATAAATTTATTAGTAACCATGAATCCCAAATATCCTCTAAAATCATTAGACAATAATGTCCAACCTGAAATACAACCCACTTCTACTTAACAGAAAATCATTTATATATCAATATGGTGCTGATAATAGGTGTACTTTTTTGGAACCTTCCTAGTGTATCCCATAAAAAAAGATTACATAATATTTCAAATCAATGTGAACTAACTCAACACCCAAGTAGGTGTAATAGGTTATCAGGCTCATCATGGCTATCTCTCAACACGCAACACATACAAGAGATCATGTAATTAGTAAAAAAAGGTCCATTCGACCACTTCCCCACAAGATTTTCACTCTACCCCAATGTCATATATCATGAATTATCTATCACAACAACAATCCATCTAGAATACACCAAGGATAATGTACCATACCACTAACTTTGTTTATAAGACCACCACATCATCCCATGAATCATATTAATATAGTAATAGAGTAGTTTTTGGGATCCACCATAACACTTATGTTGTATAATAAACATCTTTTATTGTACCTATATACATCACAACCCATACATAGATTGAGGAACCTGTATAAATCACAACCAATAAACATCATATCTATAATAACACATATGATACTATAACCATGTATACAAGTGTGTGAAAACACCAAAGTCCATTAAATACTTCAATATTGATATATGGAGAATGATTACCCCCATGCATACATGAAAAATAATACAACAAGGAGAATTTTTTGGGACCATAGTGGGTAGTCTTCCGTCTATTCCTTCCCAACCAGTCTGTTGGGGAAAAACCCTCATGAAGTCAACCACGATAAATTATCCATATCAAAATGAGAGTGGTGATATAAAAAACATATTAAAAAAATGATAAAATATATCTCATTCCCAAACAGTGGGGATTACCCATTTCACAATATCAACTAAAACTATCATCACTAATACACATAGCTTCCACTGATAAGATATTGATATTCAATAACAACACAACAATTTAATAAGAAATTCATTAAATTATTTATTATATTCTTAATATTTAATATTATGTTAGTTAATTATATATCCCTTAGTTAACATTTCCCCAATTACATCTCATTAACTATTGGTGTCAATTTCATACCCTCCCTTCATAATTCAACAAAGTCTACGGTTTCTCAACATTATCATCATTTTCATTCTAATAAGAACCAATCCCATAGGTTAAGGCATATATTAGAAATTAACATCATTCATTTATTTTATGAACTCTATATAACACCCAATACTACCATAAAACAAATGCATAACTAGGAAAAACCGCATACCTGTATAATTGTGGAAAAGTCTACTGATAAATTTGAAATCCATACATAAAAACATTAAAATATTTTTATTCACAATAAATCATATATATTTTTGTATAAAAAATTGAAATCATAGCTTAAATGCATTCAATAAATCCATGTACCATCACTGACTCCATCATGCATACACCAGGCATCATACCGTCACCAGAATCAATTGCTTCTACAAACCCATACCTCTCTACATGTACCTCATCAAAATATAACCTTCATAGAATTCCATAACCATTCCAGACATGTTTCACATAACGATAAAACATATAATTTAGAAAACAATAAATTTAATTTTTAGGGAAAACGAGGGAAAAAATAAGGCATCCATCTCTTTTCATGCAAATGGGATAACTTAGCCACAAATATTTATCTTTATCAAAAAAACCTGCATTATATGAATCCTGGATTAACCAATTGATTTTTCCTAATTATAAACTATATGTATCTTATGGAATTATATATGAAATTAAAAGAATATGAGAATATGATTTCTAACGTTTTAATTTTTTAACAGTACTTTTATAAGTTACATTCAATTAAAGTGAATATTTATTATTATCATTAACAAGTATTACATATTTAAATCCATTATCCATTTCAGTAAAAATTTGGTAGAAAATTTAATATTTAAATACCTTAAAATAATTATTTGGATTTCCATTAAATTATATAAATAAAAAATTCGTTAGTCATGCTTATTTAATTTTTTATCCAACCAAAAATTAAAATATTTATATTTTTTAACCATTTTCTAGAATGCTATCTTTCTAAATAAAATGAGAAGTAGGATAAATAAAAAATAAAATATCTGGAACATTATCTAGTTTTATTATAGGGAAAAAAATTCACTATGAAAAACATTGGATCATTATAGCCATAAACCATTTCTTTTCATTAGTCCATTTTTTCATTATTATTGCTATTTACACCATCACATAAAGAGATAAAGCATGATTAAATTATGATTTCACATAAAATTTAATTGTATATATAATGAATCGCCTATATAAATGAATTTTACATTCATAAATATTGAATGGAACTTCAAAATAGTTCTCAGATTACCTCCCCTATAAAGAAACTATATCCCTCAAAACACTACACCACAACCGCACAATCAAACATAGAAAATTAATCCAAATTATAAAATTATATTAAAAATAATAATATGGTAATAAAAATTAATGAAATAAGTCAAACCATAGAAGAGTCTCTATGAGTGGAGGATAAATAACATTTTATCATTATGGATCGATCTCATGAATGATTTTCTTAAATCTGAATGAAATGGGCTTCAATAGAAATAAACAATTTATCATGCGTTCATGGAGTATGAGAGATAATGTTTAGAGAAAAGTGATTTAGGATGGAATCTATGATATTTATAAGAATCATGTGAATTATTATACCATAGAAGAAACCTCTACACTATGACATAGAGTAATTGTACACAAGATATACTATAATATATGATTTAAAACCACACCACATCCTACCCATAAAAATCCACATATAAATATCATAGAATCAAACATAGTAAAGAACCTATAACATAGGATGAGGATCACCAAATAGGAAAACTCACTAGGATGTATGAACAATTCTCTAAGAAATAGGTTATTAAATAACCCACCTTCCATGCCTATGGTGTCTTGAAATCTTCATAACTACCATAATTCCACCAATGGGCACCATGGCATAACCACAATGGCAACAATATATAATTAAATAGCTTATGAAAGGCTTATGACACATTAATGAACAGAGAAACAAAAGTTCCAAAAATGGAAGGAACCCTATGAATCCAACCTCCATGTGCCCACACCACAATGGGGAGAACATTCCATAATCATAGTATATTTTTTAGATCATCCTCATAGCTATTCAGTGTAGACAATATCCCCACACTATAGCTCCCCTCTAGAAAATGTATTCCATCTTTCAAATCCATGATATCAAGATTTTCTTATATTTCAACACCTTCCAAGCATTCTCTTTACACTTAGAAGACCTTAAACTCATAATATTATTTATGAAACTGTCCAAGACCATAAAATATTATTAAGATACATTAAAATATATTGAATATATAAATTAATCACACCAAATGATTTGACATTCCATGGATGTTATAGAGACCTGTGAATAACAAACATTAAAATTTCATATTTTTTTGATACATAATTCCTTACATAAATAGTCTCCTAAATACCATATTAGTTTAGTTCCTTTGGAAACAGGGGAACAAAAAAATGAGTATATAATTCACTATTTTATTTTCACCCTTACATAACTGTGAAAAAATTGTTTTATATTGAAAATTATAAAAATAATAACAAATTTCATTCAATGATTGAATCATTTATTTTGTAAAAATGTTTAAAATCTAAATGTTACTTGTTTTGATGATTCCATTGTAGGAGGAGGTGATTTTGAGGGCCCAAGATGATGTCCATGAATAATGGGCAAAACTGCGCAGGATCCATGCACACTAGTGGACTCATACACACACTAATACTGAACCATGCATTCAAATGGGATGAAATTTTTTTTCTCTAGTCCAAAATTCATTAGGCTACATTTAATATAGAGAAACCAAAGACTCATTCTTCCATCTAGTGGCCTAACCAACCTAATCTATCCAGAACACTGAATCAGCATGAAGTCAAAACTGGGGTGTTGTGACATGTCCATATCTTGGGATATACTATTCCAAATGGTTCACAAAATTCGGTATAGACAATCCAGAGGTGGGGCTACAACTTTTTTATTTTCTCCATAGTGAGATATGGCTTTATGGATGTCGAAACCCATGTTACCATTGGTTTTATGAAATCTGTGTGCCCAAAACCACCTTCCCATTTCCTATAAAATGGCACATTGGGCTCCCCATTTTTAAGTTTGTTCAAGGTGTTATGGGATTCCAATTTAGAGTTTTATATGATTCCTCTCCTCATACTAGATGTTCTGGAGGCCCCTATCCTCCTAGGGGAATCAATAATGAAGAAGGAGTTCCACCCGAGCATCCTCCTCCTCCCAATGTCGTGAAAAACGATTGATGACCCTTTCAAAGGTGCTACACACACATGGGAGGGAATTCTGACACTTGATATTCTACTAGTTTATTATAATATCTGTGACACATAATTCACTTATGTTTAACTTTTTTCACTTCTCCTTTGAATAAATTTCTTTAATTATAATTATGTGAAACAGGTTTTATCTCAACACCGATTGGGTTGATATTTCAAGTGGGAATCTATTATTGTACTATTTGGAAAAGGAAATATTCATTTTTATCTAACATATACATAAGATGTATTTATTCTTTAGTACCCTTTCTTTTAAATGCTTGATTCCCAATCCTTGATAACACGATTTTTGTGTCAAGGGGTGGTACATTGAGCATCATTTTAAGTGGAAAGAGGATGGTTGAGATCTTGACAACCCTAAAAAAAAGTGTTCCATTAAAACTTGTGTATTTTTTAGAATTATGAACTAAATAATATGTGTATCATACATGAAATTATCTTAGTGTCTAATAATTATAAAAACCATCATTATTTATCAATTATTAAACTCTTTAATTTATGTTATCTTTGTAAAACTTTATTTAAAATCACCCCTTCATTTATTAATATTTATTAATAATACACATTATAAACTACCAATGCTCCTTGAGAGACGTCCTAGGGTATTATCTATACTAAAAGATTTTTATTAAATAACAATCAACTAGACGTTTCATGACAATGATGTCAATATACATGATAATAATCATGAATATAAGGGTATGAGAACATGATAATTACATTAGATTATCATAACATGCATATAAAAGATCTTAAACATGAATAATGTCATATATATTACTATTTAATTTTATATTAATCATCAGAGAATTAACATAATTAGCCCTGAAATCCCAACATAGGAATTAAATGATGAATTTTGGCATAAACATAAGCATAGAAACTACTATACCAGGAATACCTACCAAAACATTGATAACATGTTGGGATTTGACTAGTAACCCATATACCATTTTAGGGCATGAAACGACCTCTCATGTACCCTCTTGTTTTGGTCATTGGATTCCATCCTATAAACCCCCTTATTTTAGGCTTTGTATTATATATTGTGTACCCTCTTATTTCATGATTGATAGGAGCTCCCATATACCCTCTAATTTATGCCTTGTAATGTCCTCTTTTGCACCCTCTTATGTTGGGCTTCAGATGACCTCCTCTGTACCCTCGAATTACATGCTAGGGATGTCCTCCAATGTAAACTCTTGTTTTTTATTTGGATTCCCACCCATGTACCGTCTTGTTTCAATCATGGGATGTCATCCCATATACCATATAGTTTTGGGCTTGTGAGGCCCTCTTCTGTACCCTTTTGTTTGGGCCATAAGATGACCTATAACTTCATGATTTAGATTCACTATCATATACCATTTGATCTCATAAAATATGAATCGTTTTGGAATTCATTGGATGGATTTAATGGTCCTAGCCATAACATAATAAAATAATTCATGAAATTATCTCAAGATTATGAAACATTCAACATATCAAGACCCATAAAAAAGAGATGGGTGTTATAAACATCATATAATGACCCTTTTATTGATTGTGGTATCATAATGATTTCATAATTTCATAGCCTATGGGAAATATATGTGTTTCATAATAATTTATTTATATAATAACCTGTGAAAATAAGCACATTTCAATATCATATAACCCCTGGAAGATAAACGAGTGTCAGAAAAATCATTCCTTCAAAACATAAACAATTCAATAAATAATATGAATGGTATCCTTGTATAATATCCCTAGTAAAGTAAAACATATAAAAAGGTATTTCACCATATATTTTGATGTATTTTAAAGGACTAAATTGAACATTTATAAAGGAAAATGGCATTTCATTGAAAATGAATTTCAGAAAACCACATTAAAAAATCATTTTCCTATAAAAAATCCATTAATATTTCATTTTAAACATTTCATAAGGATAATATCATTTCTAATTTAATGATATAAATTTCAAAAATCATGATCATTGAAAACATTTTTCATACAATATGTTCTTTTATAATTATAGTGTATCTATAAGATATTTTAAAACCATTTTCTCTGAAAATACATTTAAAACATAGAAAAAGTCTTGAAATCATTTTGAAAACCTTTTTCTATTGAATATATAAATAAGGGTTGAAAATATTTAGAAATAATTTTCTATGGAAATATTATATAGGAATCATGAAAACATTAAAATCGCATTAAAAACATATTTGAAAACCATTTTTGGAAAAAGAAGGATTTTAATGAACAGATATATCCAACTAAATAAATAGATGATTTCAAATTTTATTAAAAAACTCTATTAATTATATTAAGTAACAAAATTTTTAGAAATTGTACTAATACATGAAGAATTAATTAATAAAAAATTACAATAAAAATCAAGAGTGTTTATGAGATATTGATCTTATGATTTCATCAATGGGACTATAATGTTATTCAATCAAGCAACTATTAAGATTGTAGTAATAAACTTTTGCCAATTTGGTAGTTTTGACTAATAATACACATGAGATAATAAAATTAAATTAATATTAAAATATCATGAAAAAAGAAGATGTCAATGATTTAACATGTCAATAGGATGTCTATACACCTCATATAAAAATATAGGATCACAACATGTAATGTATCTTAGTGAAATACAATTCAGACTAAATTACATTACAGATTTGAAATCTCTTGAACTATAAACCATTGAAAGAAAAATTGTAAAATGAATTTGTAAATACCTGTATATTTTACCATAATAATAATATAGTATTTCCCAAGGATTTATATAAACTACATAAAAATAAATGATTACATAATTAGGCATAAGTCATACAGAATTAAATTTTAGATGAGAAAAACCTTACAACCTGAGTAACTTTTGAATATTGATCCCCATGAATTAATGAAATAAATACTATAATATAAATAAAAAAATAAAATTAATTATTTAATATTTAATAGGATATTATATACACTGTAAAATATTGTGAAGTGGGGAATATTGCTTGTGTCATACAAATAATTAATGTGAGATAACATTCCCTTATCATAAGTCTTCAGTTTCATCAATAAAATTCAATCCCCCAATATTATAAATATAAGAATAATATACATTGACCACAAACCCATATTATTATATCTAATACCATATGTAATTCGGTTACGATTCTGTATTACCTGTTTATTAACAACTCCATGTTAACGTGACATTTCATGTTATAGATGAATTGTTTTTATATATGTTTTGACTTGTTATTCATGATCCCCCAACAGAGGCCAAGATTTAAATATTTATATAATTGAATTAATTATATAAATATCATATATATTCATTATATAGTTTTTTATAACAATATATAAAAGATATAAATTTAAAATGGAATACCCTATTTAGTAGACAGTAGGCCATACTTACGCATGAATGTTTATTTTTATTTTCTTGTCTTATTGAATCAAAATTTAATGAAACATATATAAATATATAATATCATTCCAATATCAATATTATGTATTATATATCATATATTTAACTAAAACACTATATTCATTCGATTTAATCGTTGAATGAATCAAATATCTTTGAGGAGGCGGTAGTCCACACGTATAAAATGAAGTTATCGTATTTAAACAAAATGGGAAGATTGAAGGAATGTATTATATAGTAATTATAGACAAATTAATACTTTATAAATATCATAAATATCATCTAAAAGTATGTTGTCCATTATAATTGACACCCAAGAGATGTGTTAAAGAAATGATGATCAACACCATTTCATGAGTCGGTAGTCCACCCTACACAAAAACAGTAAGTTCATTACCCGTTAGAAGGAAGTATTTTTGAGTGTATGTTTAACCCTTAGAATAAAAAATCACAATATATTTAGGATACTGGGGTTATTATATTATACTGAACTTATATTTTTTGAGTATTTCTATGATAATAATTAAACCAATGTTCTTGCGGAAAGAATCGAGCTCTCATTTGAGTAACTCCTCTTGGTTTACACTAAATGGATTCCTTTATTTGATTTCATATGCAATGGAGGATTATTGGATTAACATGTATGAACCCGGTTCATATTTTGAGGTATGGGTTTCTTCTTTTCTCTTTTCGTTAATTGTTTTTGAGAATATAAGGAAAGTAGGGAAAATACCTGATTTTGGAAATACACGTCGTGTACTTTTCCACACTCTATGTACTGTTGGCTATGTGGGATGAGTACACGGGGTGTGTTTCCATGTCAGCGATGAAGGGTGTAGAACCAACTACATGTCGTGTAGTGGTCCTTTACATGCCATGTAGTTAATAGGTAGGATAATAGTAAGGCGGTGGCTAGCTGTGTGACAGAACATGCCTTATACTAAAGAAGACACGCCTTGTAGTCATGTCGGTAGATGAATAGTTCCATGCTGGTGGGAAACCGCCATAGGAACAATTAAAAAAATTGAAGTACACGTCGTGTACATAGAAATACACGCCGTTTACTTTGGTTTTTTTCTAAAAATGGGATGTAGCCAACCCAGTTCACAGAGAAGGCTTAGAACCAGACAAGAGCTCGGGAGGGGACGACTGAATATTCGTGGATCTCCAGATCGAGCGTCCGGAATCCGTTTCCGCCTCGGACGATCAAGTTGGAACTGCACGGGTAAGCCCTCTCATCTCCTTGCATAGTTATTGCCAATTATTCCTCTAATGGAATTTATTTGCATTTAATAGAGATTACAATCACCTCAGATCTACCTCGTTCTAGGATGATTCGTGGAACTTCATTCGAGTATACTTATCAGGGGAGTTTAAGGTAGGTATCTTGGTGTTTATATTCCAACTATTGTGTGTTTTTGTGTGCCGTTGTTCCACGAACCCATGTTGGGGTGTTGTATGGCTGAGGCCATGGCTATTTTAAATAGCTAGAATTGAATAGGTAATTAATTGTAATAATAAACTGCTATTTTGGATCGTTTCTTGGATCCAGTACCACCCTGGGGGTGCATTCCTCTTCCTAGCAGTTTGACCTAGATACCCGAGGGTATGCCTTTAAAGAGATGATTCAAGAATTTCATTGAGATTAATTTTGTGTGTATTGCATATTTAAATGTTGTGCATGGCCTGGTTATCTATTTAGCCTGAGGGCAGTGTTGTGATTAGCCTGTGGGTACTGTACTATTTGGCATGTGGGAAACTTCTTCCGTTCCTGTGTGTAGTTGATTCCATGCCTGTGGGTGACACTTCTTATGCCGGTGGGCAATATTCGTATGCTTGTGGGAAGATTTTTTTGTTTGGATTCTCTTTAACAGAGGGTAGGGGTTTATGTGCTTGAAGACATTGGCTGTTTACATAGAATATTCACTGTGGTGATATTTTAAATTAAATGATTAAATGGATATTAAAATGGAAATATAATTGGTTAAGTTAGTAACTTTTCAGTACTTCTTACTTTATTGAATTTTACTACTGCACACTGTTGTTTCATGATTTCACACAGTTGGTCACGAGCCTTTGGTGGGTGCCTACTGGGATTTATTTCTCACACCCTGTTTAGGTCATGATTTTTGTCCCAAACAGATTACAATTCTACAAGTGTAGATATTGGAAAGGGTCCTTATACCGGTACTTGATTTCTATAGAGGATTAGGGGAGCACGGGACTGGGCTTAGGCTCGCGATGCTACCAGCTGTTTTGTTACGCTTTGTTGTACTCTGCATTTTATCGTAATACTATGTAAAATGTTCTGGCGGTTTTCATAGAACCTGAGACATGTTGAATCATATCTATATAACTGGTTGGTTATCTTTTACATTAGTTGTTATATTAAATGTTTATGGTTTATTGCATCTGCTGTTGTTGTATGCTTTTTATTTTAGTCCGCTACACTGCACTTTGACAAATGAGGGAATAGTTTCCCCACTATCAGACATGGGCCCTCGCTACTAGTCGACAGCCTCTGGCGTTTGGGAAAATGCTCATCAGGTCATGTGGCGAACCAGGTTCAGGGCACCCATTGAGTGGCACCTGAATCCGTGACGTTACAAAGTGGTATACAAGGAGTTATTTTCTTCGACTTACTATTTGGTGCCTTAGTCAGCGATAGGACGGAAATGGTAGTTGGTAATAAGCTCTACCCGGGCAAAGCTAACCCGTGTACAGGGGAAAGCCAGTCTACCTCGTATTTTATCACTTCTTTGGATTTTAAAAATTTTATAGTTGATTTAATTTCACCGTTAAGTGATGAACCTGTGATTGTGTTTTTTATATTTTATCCATGGGTTCTATTATTAGTTGCAACCCGATGAGATTAGGGTATTCCATATCATGCATCATTTAGGAACATGCTAGGAAATCACATGCCATGCATAGTTTCCATTCTCTGTAGGTGCATTAGAAAGTTCATGTTGTTGTGATAGTTGTTGTGCTAGAAAAAACATGCTATTGTGATAGCTTCTTGATAAATACCATCTATGTGATAGGGTAATTTTTTGTGAGCCGAATTATTATAATGAACACCAAAATTTGGTTTTTGCGGAGTATCAGCCCCCCATTTACCAGAATTTACTGGATCATTGACAGTTTATTATTACACAGATAAGATGCCAAACATTGATTTGCAGGGAGTATGGGCCCTCACAGATCAGAATTTGGCACAGATGTGTTTATTTCTCATATTTTCTGGGTTCCGGGGATGTTTCTGAGGCATACTATCTGGAAAACCAATTATAAACGCCGTGTAGTTCTTTGAACACACCATGTCTGTTCTTCTGTTCGGGAAGTAAAGAAAAAAAATTTAACTACACGCTATATATTCTCTTCCGGTGTCATAAACCATGTGGGCAGTGACACAGGGAAAGGATGATCTTGGGAGAAAACACCATGTAGATGCTATGCACACCATGTAGTGTTGACCCAGAGTTCACCCGTGTAACTAACAACATAGGCAAAGGAGGCTTAAATACATACACGTCGTGTCCACTATGGAACATGCCGTGTAGTTTGACCTGGGATCTGGCCGTGTAACTAATAATGCGGGTTGGTGTAATCCTTAAGAGTACACGTCGTGTGTATAGAGAACATTCCATGTAGTGTGAGCTGTGTTTCTGGCAGTGTAACTAACAACACGATTTGGCGAAGCTTGTCTAGTACACACCATGTACCTATGGGACAGTCGTGTAGTCTTGTCTGAGAACTAATCGTGTGGCTGGGGAAACGGGGTGGTGTACACACTGTGTTCGGGTGTAACATGTTGTGTAAGGTCAATCCGAGTAGTCAGTTGTGTCAGAAATGACACGGGCAGTTGGAAAATTACACCATACACACCTTGTAGATTATATACACGCCGTGTAGTTTTTATGAGCGGGAACCATGGAGCATAGCTATGAAGAAGGACCCAAGCAGTGGAAAAGAAGTCAGGTACATGATTTGTAGTCATTATACATGCCTTGTAGTCTTTTTTTCAAATATTCAATGCTTTATTCCTCCTTTCGTTTTGGTCTCTTCGTTTTTAGTTCTTGATAATCTTAAATCTAAGGTGTGTTTTTGACGTTGTAGTGTCATGCCTCCTAGACGTTCAGGCGTTGTTCTCCAGGAGAGCGGAAATGACTATACTCTAGAGATGGTGGGCCATGGGCTACCAGTGGATCCAGCAACAGAGCCAGATGCGGCGCCGGCCGTTATACCAGACACAAGAGCAGATGTGTAGTTCTGTGAAGGCTTTATACGGTTCATGTAGACCTTTCAGGGAGAACCACCGACTGCCACATCTAAGGCTGAACTGACACGTACCTTCTAGCAGCAGTATCCGCCTACATTTTCTAGGGATGGCCGACCACAGTCTGCAGAGTCTTGAATGGGATCGATGCAGACTATTTTTGAGCATCTTGAGATGCCTCCAAGGAGGAGGGTCAAGCTCGAGATTTATATGCTGTATGATTCCGCCAAGAGGTGGTGGGATGTTACCACCCAGTCATAGAATCACGGGGTCATGGCGTGGGAGGATTTTTAGGCAGTTTTCTATGAATTCTTCTTTCCAAAGATGTTGAGGGAAGATATGGCTCGAGAGTTAATAAATATAAAACTGGGAACTATGTCGGTGATGGGTTATTCTGCTCTCTTTAACGAGCTTCAGTGTTTTTCACCTGTTCAGGTTGGTGATGAGACGTTGTGGGCCTACCACATGGTGTATGGTCTCCGATATGACATCCGAGTGCTAGTGATTTTTTTCAGGTTGCCTTTAGTAAATACTATTTTGAATCAAGTTCTGATTACAGATAGAAACCTACGGGAAGCTAGTGGTGTGGCACAGGGCGGTTCAGCACCAGTTTCTGGTACTATTTCTACTAGTATGAGGAAGATATAAATAGACTTCTCTTAGGGTGGATGTACCGGCTAGAGGAATTCTTCAGGTGACCAGGTCATGTGCTACCAGTGTGGTAGAGATGGGAATAAGAGGCCACCATGTCCACAAGACCTAGTGGAGTGCCGAGCTTGTGGAAGGATGGGTCATCTGCAGCGCTTTTGTAGGGTGTTTCCACCAGTAGCTAGTGAGAGGGGTTCTATGCAGTCTCCATGTGTGGGAGTAGGAACATCATCTTCTTAACAGTCAGGAAATTGGAATATGTCGGGGAGTGCATGCAGAGATGGTGGCCATGGCCATGGTAGCCAGACACTAGGATCTTAGATGCATCAGGGCGGGACAGCTCATGGTAGCCAGGCTGTGTCGCAGGGTCGTGGAACTGGGCAGTAATATGCAGTGAAACAGACCCAACAAGAGCAGGATCCCGGACCTTCCAAAGTCAGTGGTAATATTCTAGTAGCTTCTGTATTATCATCAGTACTTTTCACTGTGGGTGCTACAAATAGTTTCATATTTGTACCTGTTGTAGAGAGTCGTGGGCTCTATGTTTCTTCTTCTACTATTATGACTCTAGACACATCTTTGGGGACTAGAATTACATGTCTGCGTCAGTCAGAGGACTTCCCCCTTGAGGTTGATGGGTGTCACTTTCTTTGGGGCCTCTATGTCTGAGAGATGGAAGCTTACAACATCATTCTATGGATGGACTAGTTGGTTCCCTTTCGAGCCTTTGTAGATTGTTATCGTCGAAAGGTGAGTTTCACGTCACCAGAGGGTAGAGAGTTTCTATACAAGGGTGACTGGGATTTTTGCGCGAGTCGAGCTGGACCAGAGAATCATGGGTGAGGTGGTGTCATAGCCCATATTGCTAGATTATACCTGGATGATCACGGGACTTGTTAGAAGGATTTAACTCCAGTGGTTGATCATTTCAGGGATGTCTTCTCAGATGGATTTTCAGGTCTACCTCCGGAGTGAGAGGTGGATTTCTCTATTGAGATTGTGCCAGGGGCAGCACCGATGTCCATTTCTCTTAATAGGATGGCTATACCAGAGTTGTAGGATCTCAAGGGGTAGTAAGAGGAGTTACAGGCAAATGGTTTCATCCTACCAAGTACTTCTCCATGGGGTTCTCCTGTCCTTTTTGCAAAGAAGGCGGACGATACCCTCAGACTCTGTGTGGATTATTTGAAGCTGAACTAGTTGATGGTCAAGAACTGATATCCCTTACCAAGTATTGATGATATTTTTGATCAAATTCATGGAGAACGAGTGTTCTGGAAGATAGATCTGAGATCAGGATATCATCATCTGCGCGTGAGACCATCAGATATACCACATACAGCTTTTCGTAGCAAGTATGGTCTGTACGAGTACTTGGTTATGCCGTTTGGATTCATGAATGCACTAGTAGTTTTCATGGATATGATGAATCGTTTGTTCCATAATTATCTAGATTCTTTTGTGGTAGTATTCGTGGACGTCATCTTGGTGTACACATAGACTTGACACGACCATGCCACCCATCTTGAGATCGTATTCAGTACTCTAAAAGAGCATAATCTATATGCAATGCTCTCAAAGTGCCACTTTTGGATTGACCAGATTCACTTCCTCGGTCATATCATCTTAGAGGCTAGATTTGCAGTAGACTCAGAGAAGGTGAGAGCAGTAGATTCCTGGGAGTATCCTAAGAATGTGTTTGAGATACAGAGTTTCTTAGGGCTGACCGGTTACTACAGACGCTTCATACAGGACTTCTCCTGCTTATCAGCGCTGTTGATGGGTTTCAAAAGGTTGTTTGTGAAGGTCATTTGGTCGGAAGATTGTGAGATAGCCTTTCAGTACCTGATGGGAAGGTTGACATCAGCACCAGTCCTGATACTCCTAGATCAAGGAAAGAGCTATACAGTTTACTATGATGCATTAGGTATTGGGCTGGGAGTAGTGTTAATGCAGGGTGATTGAGTTGTTGTGTACAGTTCTCAGTAGTTGAGGCCACATGAGAGGAATTACCCAAAACATGATCTCGAGTTTGCTGCAGTTGTGCATGGGTTGCGCTGTTGGAGACATTATCTTTTGGGAGAACGTTTTGTGGTTTTCACCGACCACAAAAGTATCAAGTATATCTTTACTCAGTGTGACTTGAATCTGAAGCAGTGAAGGTGGGTCAAATACCTACAGTCTTTTGATTTTGAGATTTCCTATAGACCTGGTAAAGGTAATGCAGTAGCTAATGCACTGAGCAGGAGGACTCAGATACAGGTTGTGCCGGAGGCCAGTGGTGAGTGGAAGCTTATGACATTGTTCACTGAGATGCATTTGGAGGTGCATGATAGTTAGGGGAAAACATATATTTCATATTTAACTGTGACTTATACCCTCCTGAATAGAGTGGGGATGAGAGAAATATCTGATTCAGAAGGCCTAGTTCTATGGGAGACGGTGGCGAGTGAGGACCCTCCTCCCGGTTGGGTGATAAGTGATGACGAGATTCTGTGTTTCCATGGACGAGTATGGGTTATAGGGAATATACGTGAGGAGCTAATGCAGGAGTTTCATGATTCAGCCTGGGAAGTTCATCCCAATGATACCAAGATGTACTGAGACATTGTACATCAGTACTGGTGTACAGGTATGAAGAAAGATGTAGATGGTTTTGTTTCAAGGTGTTCCACCTATCAGTAGATGAAGGCAGAGCATTTGAGGCTAGCTAGACTGTTACAGCAGTTATCCTTCCCGGAGTGGAAATGGGATGATGTTGCGATGGATTTCTAAAATGGCTTTCCGAGGTCACCCAGAGGTAATGATGTCCTGTGGGTTATTGTGGACAGACTCACGAAGGTGGCTCACTTTTTGCCGATCAAGGATACATTCGGTGTTGACGAGCTCGGGAAGTTTTATATCCGAGAGGTTGTACGTCTTCATGGGGTTCCTCGTTCTATCATTTCAGATAGGGACACTTGTTTTATGTCTCGTTTCTGTAAATGTATCCAGAGGGAACTGGGTACACAGGTTCTTCGGAGTACACCATACCACCATCAGACCGATGGCCAGTCAGAGCGTATGATACAGGTGCTCAAGGACAAGTTGGGTGCATGCGTTCTATATTTTGGGGGCACCTTGGAGAAACACATACCCCTAGTCGAGTTTTCCTATAACAATAGTTTTCAGTAAACTATTGAGATGGAACCATACGAGGCTTTATATGGTAGGCCATTTTGATCACCCTTGTGCTGGTTAGAGGTAGGTGAGGCAGCTTTACTGGGACCACGTCTCATTCAGGAGACATCTGAGCTGGTCTATTTGATTCAGAAGTGGATGGCTACTGTGCAGTCTCGTCAGAAATCTTATGCTAATCGCCACGGACGACACTTGGAGTTTTTAGTCAGGATCAGGTTTTCTTTCGTGTTTCACCGAAGTTTGGACACAGGCGGATTAAGATACGGGGCAAACATTCACCAATGTATGTGCGGCCATTTGAGATTATGGAGATAGTCAGGATTGTTGCCTATCGGTTGTAGATACTACAGCGGTATTGAGCCATGAACGACGTCTTCCATGTATCTCATTTGCGCCGTAATCATTCAGACATGTCTCACAAATTTTAGCCAGACGAGATTGAGCTTGAGGTTGATGCGTCCTTTGAGGAACATCCAAATCGTATCGTTGATAGGAGCACATAGGTTCTCTGAGTCCAGTCAATTCCTCTCATACGGGTGCTATGGTAGCATGGCTGAGTGCAGGATGAAACCTGGGAGTAGGAAACCGACATATGTGTTTAGTGGACAGAGTTTTTCTGAGCATTATCTTCACCACCCTTGGAAGGGAAATTGAGGGACGAATTGGTTTAAGGGGGATGTTTCTAAGAACCTGGTTCTTACTTTTGAGGTACAAGTTTCTTCTTTTCTATTTTCATTACATTTTTTTTAAATAAAGAATATTGGGAAAATTCCCAAATTGTTGAAATATAAGCCATGTACTTTTCCACACGCCATGTACTATTGGCTCTCTGGGATGAGTACATGGGGCGTGTGGCCATGTCAGTGATGAAGGTTGTAGAACAGACTACATGCCATGTAGTGGTCCTTTACTGTAGTATAGTTAGTAGGCAGGCGAAAAGTAAGGCGGTGGCCAGCTGTGTGATAGAATATGTCGTGTAGTCATGTCGATAGATTAAGAGTTCCACACAGGCGGGAAACTGCCAGAGGAACGGTTAAAAATTGGGAAGTACACGCCGTGTAATTTGTTTTTTCTCATTTAATGGGAACTAGCCAACCCTGTTCACAGGTAAGGCTTAGAACCGGATGGGAGCTAGGGGACATCCATATCATCGTGAATCTCCAGATCGAGCATCGGGAATCCATTTCCGCCTCAGATGATCACGTTGGAACCGCACGGGTAAGCCCTCTCATCTCATTGTGTATTTCTTGCCAATTCTTCCTCTAATGGATGTTATTGGTGTATAAGCGAGTTTCCTTTCACCTTATATCTACCTCATTCTAGGATGATTCGTGGAACTCCTTTTGAGTATACTGATGAAGGGCATTTAAGGTAGGTGGCTTGGTGTTTATATTCAAACTGTTGTGCGCTTTTGTGTACCGTTGTTCCACGAACCCATGTCGGGGTGTCATGTGGCTGAGTCCATGGCTATATTAAATATCTCAAAAATGAATAGGTAATTAATTATAATAATAAACTTCTGTTTTGGATCATTTCATGGATCCAGGACTACCCCGGGGGTGCGTTCCTCTGTTTAGACGTTTGGCCAGAATACCCGAGGGTATTCCTTTAAAGTGATGATTATAGAATTTCCTTGAGAAGAATTTCTTGTGTACTTCTTATTTAAATGTTAGGCATGGCCCGATTATCTTTTTAGCATGAGGGTAATGTTCTGATTAGCCTGTGGGCAATGTACTATTTAGCATGTGGGAAACTTCTTCCATGCCTATGGGCAGTCGATTCTGTGCCTCTAGGTGACAATTCTTATGCCTGTGGGAAATATCTGTATGTCTGTGGGAAGATTTTTGTGTTTGGATTCTCATTACCTGAGGGTAGGGGTTTACGTATCTGAGGACCCTAGCTGTTTACATAGAATATTAACTATGCTGATATTTTAAATTAAATGAGTAAATGGATATTAAAATGGAAATATAACTGGTTAAGTTAGTTACTTTTCAGTACTACTTAATTTATTACATTTTACTACTACACAATGTTGTTCCATGATTCCCCATAGTTGGGCATGAGCCTTTGGTGAGTGCCTACTGGGATTTATTTCTCACACCCTGTTTGGGTCATGATTTTCGGCCCAAACAGATTATATTTATGCAGGTGTAGTTAAGGTCAAGTGTCCTTATACAGGTAATTGATTTTTAATGAGGAGTAGGGGAGCATGGGACCGAGCTTAGGCTCGCGATTCTACAGGCTATTTTGTTTTGCATTGTTGTACTCTACATTGTATCGTACTGCTATGTAACATGTTTTGGCTATTTTCTTAGAACTTGAGACATGTTGCATCATATTTATATAACTGGTCGGTTATGTTTTATTATAGTTATTATATAAAATGTGTATGGTTTTTTGCTTCCGCTGTTGTAGAATGATTTTTATTTTATTCTGCTGCGCTACACATTAACAAATGAGGGAATAGTTTCCCTACTATCAGACTCAGGCCCTCACTGTTAGTCATCAGCCTCTGACATTTTGGGAAATGCGCTTGAGGACATGTGGCGAACTGGGTTCGGGGCACCCGTTGAGTGGAACCTAGAAATGAGAAGTTTCATAACATATAGATTTTTAGATGGGATTAGGTATGATTTTTTGAGACATTATTCTCTATGGATGTTAATAAATGGTAGGGTGAGTGCCTTTTTATATTGGAGGACGAGTGTATTTCTTGTAAATTTTAGAAAATCAAATTCCCCCCCCCCCACACACATTTTTCGCATGTCAGGTTGCTACAATAATTGTACAAATTATATAAAATGGATTATATTGTAAATATATTTATATATAATTTCTTCTTACATGTTTATAGTTCATTTTGGTCCATCTGATTAGGTTTTAGTCTTTTTTATTATGGTTTAGTCCATTATTAAGTAAATTTTTCTCTAAATCGTTGTAAATATTTTTAATCACATTCACCAGTATTTTTTATAAAAAAATATTTAAATTATTAGGAATTATAAATAATGATAATAAAAAAAATTTAATCCATTGTTACAAATTATAATCACCTAAATGAATGAAATTTATTTAAAATTAATCATGATTATGGAAAGGCAACATAGATTTTGAAAGTAAAAATTCTCAAAAGATTGAACATTTTTTATATCGAATTTCATTGTTAAATTGATTCCAATGACCTAAATTGGATTAATTGATAAAAATATAAAATAATTAAATTAGGAAATAAATTAAAAATAATTCTTATCCATATAAATTATTTAGTCAAAATTAAATTTTGAAATAAAATTATCTATTTTCACTATTCTTCAAAAATCGAATCAGCTATGAAAAATACAAAAAATCATCCAATATAGGTTTTGATATTCTAATAAAAAAACAGTAATTTTTAAAATAAAAAATATAAAAGTTTCAAATTTTTTATTTATAATGTTTTCTCCCTTTAATGTGCTATAATTACATTCTATGGAAATTCATATTTTTATTCAAAAAATAAGATTTATTCTTATCTTATACCTATATAATATGTTTGGTGTGTATAAAAAATATTGATTCAAAATATAATATATAAATTTTATTGAAAAAATTCATTAGAATCTGTTTATTGAATTATTGTTATAAAATATTTTTCATAGAAATGTAATTTCATTATTTTCAAATAGCTCTTATAATAATTTATATATTATGGATAACCAATGTATTATTTTTATATACATCTATTAAACATATTTTTACAATTTAGTTAAAATTATTCATAACTTAAATTCCATTGACTAGGTGGTAGGTATAATAATATTTTAAAAAATATATAAATAGTATATTATAGTTTGGTCAAACTCGGTTTTGCGTGTAACAAAAGATATAGAAAAGACTTGGAATTTTATGTAACACAAAGACAAACATTTTGTTGTGTGTACCTCAAGATAATCTATTTGTTTCAGGTAACATAAGAATATAATATATTTTCATATAATTAAAGCCAAATAGAGGGATTTTATATAATAAAGGGTATATTACATGTTTCATAAAATGAAAAATATAAAAATTAAGAAATTAATTTTAAAAAATTACAAAATCATGTTGTGTAATATTCTACCCCATTTAAAATTAATTTCTCTATTAACATTCATATGGGTTATCAAAGGTGTAATAAATTTATGTTCCTTTCACACACACCCAAATTAAAAAATATTTAAACATATATTAAAACAAAAAGTTGTAACCATAACGATTAATAAAAGTAACTCAAATCTTGGTAACCATGTTGGCGAAGAAATTTTGGGAGTGAATATTGGATAGTGAATAAATGCCTAATTTCCTATAGAGATTGATAATGATCATTGATCATTGGTATGTTAAAGATTAATCTAAGTGTACATACATCAAAACCATAGATTTGAGATGAATTAGAAGACCGTTACTTCATCTGAAAGGAAGGTATTATAGTAAATCATTTCCAATATAATTTCGATATAGGTTTTATTTTTTTGTGTTAGTATGTAAAGAAATATAAAGACATTATTTTATTCAGTTTTACATGCATAATATCACCCATTTATTATTCCCTAATCAAATTCCTCATCATTTAATAATCTAATAAATTAATGTCAATTTTCCATTCCAACAACATTTTCATACCATGATATCCTAAATCAAGTGATAGGACATTATATCTATAATAATAAAAATATAAATTTTATTGCATGTTATCCAATATGAATAAATCATAATATGGGGAGACAATTCTATAATATATAATCCCTTACCAAATTTTTAACTTAAATCCATCCATAAATGGTTATACTTATATCCCAACCAAAATATAATTCACTATTTATTCATTAATATTTACCTTATTTTATTCTAAAGCATTTACATTAGAATATTGCCACAACAAATTTCTCTATATAATATAAAATGTGACTTTATTAATTTTGAATTGAGGTAAAATGATATAATCACATCAATCGTCACTAAAGGATGAACAAATTTATTTTCATAGAGATTAATCATATAAATCAAAACATGATCTTTAAATATAACAAGGGGAGGAAAATTATTCCATAATAATCATGGTGTAATTCATCCACTATGATAACATAATAATTACCCATATCCATCGACATTGGAGATTGATGATGTTGATCGTCATCATGTTCCTTTGGTTCTATGCACTTCCGATCATAATTTATATTATCCTTACAATAGAAACACTGAATTTTGAGAGGTGAATTATGTTGATATTTATCTTCACTCGAATCACCTTGAAATTATGCCACTCAATGACATTTCATTCCTTACATAATACATTCTCTAGTTCCCCTAAGACAATTTACAAAATTCTCCCATTAACACATTTATCCTTATTTAAATATACTATTTTTGTCTCTAAAGTTTGTGGAAAATCCTTTGAATCATATATTTATTTACATATCAAAAAAATGAAATTAATTGGATACATAAATATCCCTTCCTTAAAAAAATAATTAGATTTTACTTTCTAAAAAATATTTTTTTGAAATATTCCCAATATATGATGAAACTTTTATATTAGGGCCTCATATTATTGAGAAATATCCATCACTGATTCATTTCACATTCCAATTGATAAGTACCCAACATTACATTTTCACATTCTGAAAAAACATATAATAAAAAATTTCCTTTCAAAGGTACATATCAATTTCTCACCAAATACTGGAACTATCATTCCACTAAATGAATGTTGATGTTTCCATGAGAAGGATTAAAGATAACATTGATCCTTACACTATTTATTTGAAAAAGATGAACAATCCATACCTTTATAAGGTTTTGTGGCCATAGAAATGAGGGTTTTCATACCATCTTCCTTTATATTCAGTTTCTCTAGAGTAATATTTTTTAATTTTTCATTTCTTTCCTCATTAACATGGTTACATTGGGTTCTATCCATTGACATAAAACATAGAGAATAAAGTGAGAAACACTAATCCTAGGGTTAAACCAAATAATCAGTAAAAATCACTTATATGATGTCTAAATCATGACATATATTTTTTAATAATTGTATACATTGGTTTATACTAGATCATTCAATGTCAGTATGATTCTAAATCCTTCATGATAGATCATTAAGTGTTTTTGTGTTCCCAAACCATATCCCCCAAGACTATCAAACTAGTTGTGTAGTGAGGCACATTGTAGGGAACCAGTTACCATATACTATAGCTCAATAAGTTTTTTTCAGGGTTGTTACCAAAAGGAACATCTTTTCTAAAGCCACATATACTTGTCATATCCCGACATGGATGTATTCCTAGGAAATTACTCTCTCTTTCCTTTAGAAAAAATTCTATGTTGATTTCATATGCATTAACTCATCTTTATATATATTCATAGAGACTTCCATATATATATATATATATTAATATCCCTAGGGATCTCACTAATGTTTTCTAACCCTATATTCCAATGTTTTACTAGTTCTTTGCTTTGATACCAACTACAAAACCCCCACCTATAATAAATTACCATTACACTGATTTTTGTGGAAAATAGTATACACTAAAAAAAGAAAAGTTGAAAGTCTGTATTTGTTTAGTTCCTTTAGAAACATGGAATCATATAAAATGGTTCATAAATGAGCTAAATTATCTCTCAATTTGATATCCCAGACTAACAACCTACTTATACATATCATAAAAAATATATATTTTCATTGAATTTAAGAAATAAATCATAAAAATGGGTATGAATTGATTATTAGTACGATAACCAAGGGGATATATATATATATTCATAATCATGAATAATATGGAATGATAAATAGAGAATAACATTATAAGTTCATACCATACATATCAGAGATCATAAATATGATTCAAGGTATAAATATTTATAATAAGACATGAATGATAACAGAATGAAGAGAATAATCCATGAAATAATAACAAAGGAATAAGACATGGAGTTTTTACATACACATAATCTAATAAAATCCAATGTCAATGCAACCTACCAAGACCTTCAAAACATGTGTAGGGTTGGGATAATAGCCAATATACCAACTTCACGCTTTGTATACTCTATTTTTTATCCTCTTGTTTTTGGATTGGTATGCCATCTTATATACACTTTTATATTAGACATGGTATTTCCCTTGTATGTAAACTCTTGTTTAGGGTTTGGGATTCCCTCCTGTGTACCCTAATATTCCAAGATTGGGATATCCACCTGTCTACCATCTTTTTTGAGCATGGGATGTCTTCCCATATACCTTTTTATTTCATGGATGGTATTTCCTATAATATACGATCTTGCTTCAGGCTTGGGATAACCTCCCATTTACCGTCTAGTTTGGAGATTTGGATTCCCTCTTAAGCACTCTTCTGTTGTGGGCTTGGGATGCCCCGCCGCCATTCACCCTCTTCATTTATGCATAGGATGCACTCTTATTTCATTCTTGGGATGACCTCCCATGTACACATTGATCACATAATCATTTATTGATAAACAATGAAATGTAATGAGATATAGGTCAGACATATCATATAATAAAATCATACATACAGTTTCCACATGATAATGAAGCATTCATCATGTGATGTCTTTTAAAAAAGATATGGGTTTCACAAATATCACATGATAGCCCATGTAATGAAATGGTTTTCATAAACATTTCATAACATCAAAACCTATGAAAAAGAGATATGTTCCAAAATCATTTCATAATTGAATAATCTATAAAAAGAATAGGGTTTAAGAAAAATATAACCCATCGAAGAGAAACCTTTATCATGATCAAAATTCCATTAAAAAATAAACCCATTAATAAATAATATGAATGGTATTAATTTATAATATCCCCAACAAAGAATATACAAATAATTTTTTTTCATCTTATATGGAGTATAATTCTCAAAGATCAAATTTAACATTTCTAAAATAATATATCTCTTCATTGAAAATCCCTTTCACAAACCCATTTCAAAAATCATTTTCTCATAAAAAATGTTTTAAAATTTCATATAATACATTTTTATAGGATAATATCATTTTCAATTTCAATGATTATTTATAAAAAAATAATACACTATGAAAGAATATTTGTTTTAAAATACCTTTTAAAGCCAATTAAATAATCTTGAATATATGTTGAGATCCTCTTTCATTGAAAATAGTTTAAAAACAAATAGATGAGGCTTGAAATCATTTTGAAATCATTTTTATCGAAAAAATATAACTGAGGGTTGTTTTTTTGAAAATAATACCCCTTTAAATATTATATAATAATATTGAAGACATTTAAAAAAAAATTAATCATACATAATATTTAAATTCTTTTTATGAAAATTTGGTTTTGAAAGAACACACATTTCAGACAGAAGGGGGAGATAAAATGGAATTTTTTCAGAAACATGTTCTTAATTATCTTAACATCCAAAAAGTGGAGGAATTGTACCAATACATGATGATATCATGAATAATAATAATAAATGAAAGTGAATTATTTTTAATTTGTGATTAGTTATAATATTTAATCATTGGATGAATAATCATAAAAATTCCCCATAAATGATGAAATTATAGCAATAAAATATTACCACTTCAGTAACCTTTACTCATAATACACATGATAAAATAAACTAATCTAATGGAATGAAAATCCTGAAAGGATTAGGTTCATTATATAAAATTTCAAAGGGTAATCTGTAGATATCATAGAAAAATATAGAACGATAACATGGATTATATCTCAAAGAAATAAAAATGAGACAAAATTACTTCACACATTTAGAAACTATTCAATGATGAAACCCATGAAATAAATATTATCAAATTGATTTTTAAATACACATAAATTAAAAATTAATAATCATATAATACATATGTGAAAATATATATATACCAAATAAATGAAAGAAGTGGTGAATAAGGCATGAATCTCACATAATTAAAAGGGAGATAAAAAACCTTATTATATGAATAACTTTTGAATCATGATCAACATGAAATAATGTAAAAAATTAAACATTTTAACATCATTAAAAAAATAATGATATAACATCCCATAGGTTAGTATGTACACCACACACAAAATGCAAGGGGTGAATATGGTTTTTATCTCATTCATATAATAGGTGAGATGAAATTCCCTTGACTTTCATCTTACACATTAAAACATCATGTTTAATAAATATATGTTTATTTTTGATTTAAATATAACCATATTATTATATATTATTCCATATATGGTATGGTTATGACTATATATTAACTTTTCACTAACAACATCATCTTAATGTGATGTTTCATATAATATGTACTTTGTTTTTTGAATAAGTTTTGTCTGTTTTTTCTAATACTCCTACATAGATAAATATTTTATTATTTATAAGAATTAAAAAATTATCTTAGTAAAATAAAAATAATATATTTATATATTTATAATAATTTATGAAATATCGTGATATTAACTAAAATAAATTGTTCTTATTGACTGTAGGGCGTATGTATGCCTGAATATTGTTCCAATTATCTTATTGTATTGAAAGAAAAGTAAATGATATATATATATATCATTCAAAAAGCATTATTATATCTTATATATGATATTATTTCACTAAACCCATCCATAATACATTCCATGTAAGTTTTGAACACATCTCATAGCTTGTATTAAGGTTTGGTAAACACGTCCACAAACGAAGTTATCATATTAACAAAAAATGTGTTTCATGAAGGTATGAGATATATATCATTTAAATATAAATAATGAAATCATAAACATCATATATATCCTATAACAATAGTATGTACATCATAATTTCCACCAATGAGAGGTGATAATGGAAAAAATGAACATCATAATTTTGTGAGGTTGTAATCCACCGTAGACATTATTAGTAAGTTAATTACCCATTATATAGAAGTTTGTGTAAGTAATTCAAAAAATAAGAATAAAAACATCTCAAAATATTGAGAATAGTGATATTTTTATATAATCATGGAAGAGGAAGATTTTAGGGGATGAAGAATGAAAATAAATCAATAGATCATGTGGAAGGATGGAACATATTAATGGCGTAACTCATCATGGTTTGCCCTAAAGGGGTCATTTGATTAGATGTATGCCTATATAAAGGATTATATGATTATTTTATAGATATTGGGAGGTGATTTTGTAAATTTTTACTCAGACAAGGGGCACTATATGTGTGAATAAGTTGGAGGGTGATTACATTTTTATAACGGAGGATGAGTGTATTTCTTATATGTTTTTAAAAATGGAATACCAAAATTGTTTTATCAATGTCAATTAGATCCAAAAATGGACCTAGTCCAAGAAAATGCAATATATAGTATAAATATGAATATTAAATTTTTTTTGTACAAGTGTCAAGGTTATTTTGGGTATTATGATTATAGTTTAGTTATTTGTTATACCAAATTTTATGTTAATCACTCTAATTAATTTTAATCAAATTCACTAATATAATTTTTTCAAAAACTAAGTAAAAATTTTAAGAAATTATTAATTATTTTGATTTATATTAAGTAATCCATTTTTCCAAATTATAATAGTATATGTGGTAGAAATTAATTAAAATTTAATCACGCATATGGGATGACAAAGAGGATTTTCAATGAAACTATTACCAAGAGTTTTAAATGTTTTTGTATCCAATTTCATAGTGAATTTGATTCATGTGATATAAATTTTACTAATTTATTTGAAATTGATCTATTTAAAAATTAAAATAAATTTAAAAAAACTTATTCCAATAAATTATTGATAAAAATGCAGTTTTTAATTAAAAATTAGCAATTCTCACTATTCATATGAAATCAATCTTTTTAGAAAAAAACCAAAAATTCACCCCGATTTAAATTTTGATTACCAATTTAAAAAAATAAAGAATATTTTTACATATAATAATTATTTTAGTGTAAAAATAAATATTCTTAGTGGTTTTGACATTAAAAGGTGATAAAATTACCTTTTAAAAAATACCTATTTTATTAATTAAATTGGATTTATCCTTATCTTATATCTATATAAACTTTTTAATACATATCAAAAATATTGATTGAATAAATAATAAATGAATTTCATTGAAAAAATTCATATAATGTTGATTGTATAATTTAATGGTATAAAATATTTTTCATAGAAAATAATTTTTGTCATATTCAAATAAACCATACATTAATTTATAAGAAATTGATTAGAAAATGATACATTTTATATAGATATGAAAATAATATTTTTCACAATTTATACAATCTTATTATGAACATACATTTCAATGCCTAGTTGGTAGATATAATAATATCTTAACATTAACATTAATTGTACATCATAATTATTTATAATTTGAAATTACATGTAATACAATCTATCAAAGGGACTATGTATTATCTGACCCAATAGATAAGCATATTTTTGTGTGTACAACATGATAATAAATGTATTTTTGTAAAGATGATATGACTTTGTAATTCATATAATGCAAGAGAAACACAGTGCATTAAAAAATAAATTTTTTTATTCAATGTTGTGTTAAATGAATATTATCAATAAGATTAAATTAATTTCAAAATAAATTAAAAATATATCAGGGTGTTACAAATTAATTAATTTATAATCTATAAATGACACTTATTTAGTTTTCATAGTTAATGGATAAAGGATTTATGGACATTATTTATCCTATAGAGATTATGGTGTCACAATATGTCCATTATATAGAAATAAAATTAGTATATCACCAACTGATCTTTCTCACGTCAAAAAATGAATGAGGTAAGATCCACACCCATGTTTAGAAATTTATGTATCACTATTTAAAAATAAAATGTTGGCTAAAAATGAAATTATGTATGATGATAATGGAAGAAGAACTGACAACCTTGTCTATGGGGAATTAAAGATGGATTATGGTTGGATGTTCCCGACGATCATCCCTATCAGTGGAGGTTAATGCTTAAAAATGGTGTTATTGAAACTAGAAAATAATATGTATTGTCAATTGGATCACTATTTATCTCACCATGTTTGTGTCTTAAAATGATTATCCACTGTATATATTATAGTTTGTATGTTTCATTATATTATAAAGATTATTTTAACCCTCTTTCAATTAATATAATTCCTAAGAGGAAGAAGCGTTAAAAAATAATAAAAATATATTTTATTCAAAAATATTCAACCCTAGTTACAATTTATATTGTGATATGTATTTTGGTGGTAATAAAAGTTGTTCACGATCATAACAAAATATATCTAATGAATATAGGATACAAAGATAATAAAATATATAGAATAATGGTGTTACATAAATAAAAATTATTTTAAATGAAGCTATTAACATTTTTATAATAATGAAGATTAAAAATAAGTATAATATAAACCCCATATATTTTATAGATTATATATTTTTAAATAGATTTAATCACATTTATAGCTTGTGTTAACTACCACCTTGAGTCAAAAAGAACGATAATATATTATAAAAATATATTATTTCCATTAAATTGGAATCAATGAATTGTATGAAATATCTCACAAAAATTTCATGGATTTCATTGGTAGAAAATAAATTCAATGATTATCAATTGATTAGAAAATAAAATATGAATCATTATAAAAAATTCTGAAAATTGTTTATATAAGATCAATTTGTTTTTATTGAAATAAATTAACATAATAAATATTGGTGAATGATGTTAATAAAATTTATATATATTATATATTCAATAAAAATTCTATCATTTGGATAATATTTTTCTATAAATAGGATAAAAAAGACATTTTTTCTTAAAAATTATATTTTTTCAAGAATGTTATTTTGTTATGTCTTTCACACTTATTGGATATTAGTTATTGTGAATTTTACAAAAAATATTTTAAAAATTGTCTATACTTTTTAAATAATCATGTAAAAAAATAATATATATAATTATTGATTGTTTTTTTAGAATATTAAATATTTATGAAGAGTGTAAAAAAAATTCAATGAAAAAACCATATCATTAAAATAATTTATATGTATAATTTTGTTTTTGAATTTATTTTAAATTAAAATTGGTTATGTTTTATTATAATCAATACAATTCCTTTTATTTTAATTAATTTTTCGTTTATTCTTCATAAAAAATTTATACATAATAATTTTGTTTGGAAAGAAATATTTTGTACACATTGGTGGGGTTTTTAAATTATATGCATCTAGTTATGTGAATTTTATTTATTATATTAGATTAAATTGTTTGAATAATAATAATTTAAATTTTTTTATAAATTCAACTTAATTTTCTTTCATAATTAAAAGTAATCAATATTAATAATTAATTACATCGGTAATGGGTAAATTACGTTTACATAGGGTTGAACAAAAAATAAGTGAATGTTGAACAATTAACCATATATGAATCCTATTGTATAGATATTTTTAAAATTTATCCTATAACACATTCTAGTATATTAAAATTTAATAACAATCATCTTAAATATGAAGTTATCAATTTTCATTATTTTATGAAATTTTGAAGGTCTTCCACTCCTCAATTTATAGAAATACATATCGTATCCTCTCTTCTCCACACCTAAAATGGATTTTTTTTCAAATAAAAAGAAATACCTGACATAAATCTATCCTCATGACCCATAGTAATAATTTAAATTATAAAATAATCGTAGGATGGTATTTTGTATAAATCGAAAGAGATTCTCCAAAGATGAAATATAGTTCTTAACTATGTGTATCAGTATTATATCTTCATCTACCCCCACCAAAGCTTCATTAATTATGATAAAATAATAAAAAATTATATTTCTTTTATATAGGAATTATTATGTTATTTTAATAACCTCAATCTACATCTGATTATATTAAATGGGAAAAGAAATCACCAATCATGCAAATGGTGGAATACAACCTCACAAACGAATATAATTTACTTTCCATCACCGCATCTCAAGTATCGATTATTGATGAATTTAGTTAAGATATATTATATATATAACATAATTATAATCATGTATTTATTACATCACATTTACCTTCTTACCTTCTAATCCTTGGAAAATGATTACCTCGCTAATACATATGTGTGGACTACTGCCTACGTGAAGTGATGCAACATGTTTTTAACAAATTTTAATATAAATAGTAATAAGGGTAAATTTGAAGAATATGTATGATATATATGATATAATAATGGTTGTTTTAAGGATATTTATTATTTAACATTCCTTCAATCCACCAATAAAAAAATCATAAATTTGTTCATGCGTATATACACCCTACCATTCCGATAAACGATGTGATTCATTTATGGATCTTTTGATTTTTTTTGGACATATAGAAATTTTAATATAATGAAAATATATTATAATAATAATAATAAAAAATATTTTTATTATGGGAACATGATAAAAATATAATGATTAAAACAACCCGACCAAAACACAAGTGAAAAGATATGTAGTTATTACCCAAAATAGTAATTTTAATCGTGATTTTTTAATAAATGGGTGATAAAATTATATTATTAAATAATATATTGTATGGTATATATTATTAATTTACTTTAATGGATTCATAATAAATCTATATTTATTATAAATGAGGTTAGAATATGTATGATGAAAATTAAACCTAGTGTAAGGGTTTTTTTCACAATCTCATAATGATTCCCATAGATTTATGTTTACATATCCACTAGAGAAATTTATTGATATCTCAATATTTAATACCATAAATTTTTTATGTGATTTTTATACCAATATATTATGATATTTAATTTTAAATTATCCCATTTATGTAGTAATTATAGCAGAATACTTTTTTTCTAAGGAATACTAATTTTTTTAATCATTCGGGAATCAATGTCTATCATGTAAATATTATCAATAAAATGTTGAAATGGTTTTATGATCATTAAAAAATTATTTATTTAATATATTTTTATCTACATAATACTTCTTTAAAAATTTTATAATAGTAATATACTTTTCTTTCTGAATGAGGTGTTTTTCCTTTTTAATATTGCATGTTATGAACACATTTAAAATGGAATGTAATGAATTACCCACCATCCTAATGAATAATTTATTTAAGTCTTCATATATATTTTTTACAAATCTATATTCAATGAAATATTTCACATTAATATTTGGGAGTTATTTTATTTATTTAATAAATTATTTAATATTGAAAAAGGTAATTTCGTCAAGATACATTCTAGTGATATATTTAATATATATTCATAGATGTCATCATTAATTTTTAGATATTATAAATTAAGTGGGATTTACTGTTTCTATAACATTATCCATATTACTCTAGATGGTTTATGATAATGTTTATTTATTGGGGAAATTATTTTCATTTCAAATTATTGTTTCTAATATCAATGTTTAAATTGATTATGGTTCACTCCATTCATATGGTGAATTAATTAGACAAAGTGAATGATGGGTGGGGACAAATATATCCACTACATGTATTGGTAGGTCACTTAATTCAAAATATCCTAGGTATTTGGCATTGGACTTTCCCATTTATGTATGATTTCTTTAAATGATTCCTTGAAGGTATGATTATAACTCTAGAATTATACATTCTTTCATTATGAGATTATTTATCATTGTCCTAATTATTATTTTATTTGTTTTTATATATTTGGATATGTTTCATATTCGTATGTGTATTTATGTGGAATTATCTTAAAATCATGTATTCTAAAAATATTACAATTTCTACTAATGTAATTGAGTAAATGGGATGCATTTTTTAACATTTACCTTTTCACATTGATTATGAATTATATATTCATGTTTTATCTTATTGTACACACACCCTTGCTAGGAATTCCCTTTCTTATGTCTATATTCCACTAGATTTTAAGAAGATAATTTCGATTGATATGTTAGGATTTCCTAAATGGAATTATCGTGTTCAATATGAAAATATAGTGTTTTATTTTTTGGTTTTAACTACATTGTTGGAATCATGTATTCATATAGTTTCCCAATACTTGTAAACTATTATATAAGTTTTGATCCCATTACTTTTATCTTGTACCGATATGATAATTTAACAACTGAATTTGAGCTACATGATTGTGTGTCCTTACAGTTTGTATCCATGAGCCTTTGGTAGAAACATTTGGAACTAGATTTAGGATAACATTGACATGGGAATATTACCATATGACTGAAATTACAGATAATTCTATTTATAACATTATATCATAATGTTTTGGTAGGTTATAAATTTGGTTGATTTCATTGAAATATATCCCTTTCTGGATACTAAAATTTGATATAGTTTTGTAATAAATGTATATAGTTGTAATAAAAATATATATAATTGGTTTTAAAATACAACAGATATAATTCTAGTAAGTAGTTAGTGATTCCATACTGCAAACCTAGTTTGACATTTTCATGTGAAATTATTTGGTAAGATTACTCTTTCATTACCAAACATTATGAATGATTTAAAAATATTTTATTGATATGACCTTTTTCCAAATAAAAATATGTTTATCATTGTAATATTAGTGATTCAATATTTTTTGGATTTCTGTTATGTGTTTCTCATGTTTTGGAATCAGATGTTATGTTTCAAAACATATTATCTCATCTAGTCTATTCCATTGAGTGGAAATGGGTCCCTATAAATGTAAAAGTAACAATACATATTCATTTAATCCATGATTGGATTTCCCTCTTGGAAAAGACAACGAATATAGAGTTGCAGTTCTATGTAGAGTTGAACAAATTATATCTAAATTTTGTTATCTGGATCATGTTAAGGCCAAAAATATTGAATGTATGAAGAATATTATAGATCCAAAATGTGGTGTATCATTGTTATACTACATCATTCATCAAAAAACATGTACTATTTAATGGGACCCAAAATCTATTTTTTGTTGAAAAATGGATTAGTTCTTTGGAGAAGATATTTTTCTCTTTAGTATGAAATGAATGGGATACTGTTTTTTTATTGATGGAACACACGAAGTCCTACCTGGTCTTCCATTGGAGGAATGTCACAAACCCAATCCTGACTCAAATAAAATAGTGGTTGGTGATAGTTATTGAGAACACAAAAGTGAAAAGGGAGGCATAATCCTAAATACGTGTACACACAGACACACAAATTATCTCTGCTCAAGATTATAGTGGAATACAATAAGGATTAAAAATATAAACTAAAAACCTGAATGAAATAAACAATACAGGAAATATAAAATTATGATTGTATATAGACAATGTGTTGTATGAAAAAATACATGCCCAAATTGAAATGGATTCCCAAGCTAAAAAAATTTCAATAAAGGAAAAATTGAAAAGAGTCTGGATCGTGATCCCCCAGTCTGACCACTATGTGTGGTTAATGCACCCATGTATCTGTGTTGAATGATAATTTCATAGATCAACTGCTTTTATCTATGTATGTCACATCAAATAAATAAAAATCCAATGCATGGTGATTATTTACAAATGCATTCAGAAACCCTCAAAACTAAAAATGGAAAAATATAATGTGATAATTGAAATTACCTCAACCCAATTCAAGAGGTAAAAACAATGACATATATATACATATATACTATTCCGGAAACAAATATTGGAGAGAAAGTAGATCTTTTTCTACATATCCATTATACGAATGATAAATATGTATATAACTAGTATAGTCTATCTATGATACCCAATATCTTGTGTTTCTATCTAATAAAATATTTGGTGGCCCACCACATTTCAACTATACTCCACAGCACGCAGGGCATAATCTCCATGAGAGGAACCCTACCTTAGCAATAAAGAATGTTCCACCGACTTGATAGGGGACTCAAAACATAGTGTCTTAGGGAGGGGTGTCACTTAGTAGATATATGACACCCGTTCTAGCATGTAAGGGGGTTCTACTCAGTATGTAGAGCACCTACACCATAGTGTGATTTGTGGGGGGGGGGGTTAAAATCTATAGATAGAGGAAGTAGTATCTATATTTTTTTGTGCTAATACTTTATAGATAGAGGACCAACAACCTAGCTCGATTAGGGTGAATCACAGTAGACATGTGACCCATATCCTAGTTCATGAAGGTGTCCACATTCCCTATTCAACAAGTATCGTAGAAATGATACCTATTGTGATCAAGGGGTTTACAAACATAATATCTCTATAATTAAGTAGACATATCACTACCATCATCTAATATTCACTAGATGATTCATCACCCTCATCACACCTCATGTCAAATCTCAAAAGGCACTATGAAGGATTCCATCACATTCAAAATTGATATTTTCAAATAATCTAGTGCTCAGAAGCTAATATCTATGTCTAAATGAAAAATTTATGCAAGGTAGGATTACAAATGGAAAATACACTAATTTCACCTTGTGTCACACAATGTGTGAACTCTCTCAAACACCTATTTTTTCCCCTCTATTACATGGATTTTCAATACATGTATTACTATGTGGTTTTTACTTTTTCAACATGACATGTCCTAGAAAAATAGGGAATTCCTATATGCTCATAGATAGACTCGTGTGTATTAGGTTATGCAAGTTTACATTTATTCGAGAATATATTCCTACATGTATCTTATTACAAGGTTATGAAAATATGTTACTAGTCATGTATTTGTCCACGATCATGTTTTTTTATTTAATTTTAGTGTACAATATACCCTCTAACACACGGGCACATTGTTTGTATGGTGAAATGTAGGGTATCAGATCATTATATCCATAAGAAATCCTAGCCTTCATACCCATGTGAATTGAAGACATCGGATCATAGATTAAAAGTTGTGTAGAATGGTTTTATAATCCACTACTTTAAATAATTCATCCTTAAATAAATATGAGGGTCTAAAATATATGGCTAATCATGGTAAACCCATCACCAATGGATAATACCCTACCCCCAGAACCATAGATGATATACCGATCAATCTACACCACTCTTATCTCCACATTGTTTCCTGAATCTAGAGATTATGAATTTTTCCCAATAATCCATCTCGATCTACCATAAAATCACAATCCCATTCACCATTCTAACAACCACCATCATTTTGGGTGTTCTATCACACTCAAACCCACTCCCGATAATATGGAACCACAATCTTGAGGGCCAATAGTGAACAACATGATGAATGATGATGAGTGATTCCTAAAAACAAATGTGATAAGATCCATCATCCAATTAAATACTTACCAACATAATTAAAATAATGGATCAAGGGTGATATCCAGGCATAACTAAACAAATTGATTATAAATATCAATTTATCCAAATTAGAATATTTTAATAATTCATAAACATAAATAAAATAATAAGATCGTAAAAATCGAATATTCGGATGTTAAATTGGGTGGAATACTGCAAATAACATTCCCTTTATTGATTACAATCCATTGATGTTGATGATATCATTCTCTAAGAATTAATTGGATCCACAACGATAGATTTTACCCATCGATTCACCTTGATTCGATCACGGCCATTCTCTAATCTAGATCATCAAATGAAAAATGATATCTATCCCACTATAATATATAAGTATTATGATGAAATCCCTGAAATTTTTAAGTAATAACATCTATATATAGTGACGTCTATGTTAGTATATTAAATTAATATAGATTAAATAAATCATAAATTTTATTAACTGCACCCAACAGTAGTTACATCCCATAGAACATCTTAATCTGCTGAAACTTATGTTACACCTAGGTAAACATTGAATTATCGATTGAACCAGGCCATCATATATCCCATATAAGTCTCTATTTAGTATATTTTTATATATCTCAAAAATCACTATTGTGTGGTATAATATATTTAATATTTTTATTATAATAATATTGGTCCTACCTAGGACCCAACATGATGCATCGACTCAGTTCCAGGCTTTGATAATATCATTAAAAATATTCTAAAATCCAACAGGTAAAAAATAAATTCATTACATTCTCCCCACAAACATTGATTTTCATAATGAAAGCATAAAACCTAATTATACACTTGAGGAAGATGATCTTGAATATAGGTCTCATACTCCCACAAGTTCTTTTGTTGGTTCCAATGCTTTCTAAAAACATAATACCAATGAAAAAAAATTATAATAAAGGTTGTTATTATACTGATTCTCTAATTTCACAAGGATCCTCAATGTCTTCAAAGAGTTAACTCCACCATTGAAGTCATGGTCACCCAGATCGATGTTGTCCAATGAGTTTTTCACATATCCCAATAGATGTGACACATGGAAAACACAGAACTCCTACGTAATGGTTTTCAAATGGTTATGTTGTATGACATATCACTAAACCATCATAGATTCAGGAAAAAATGGAATGAAAAACCTAATGATAGTCTATCATCATGTAAGAATAACTAAAATCCTTGATGAGGTGAGATGTCTTGAAACACATGATCTCCTTGCCGAACTCCAAATGCCACTATCATCTTTACACATATTAACATCATGTTATGGGTAGATCGTCTTTTTAATTAGGATCAAATGTACATTTCAAAACCATCTCTAACATTGAATATTTTTCCACAATTGGAATCCCCCAATATTTAAAAATTGTATAATAGTTTCCTATAAGGACTCTAAATCATTACCTCAAATGGGGGTACATCGATGGTGGATTGGTAAATGTTTTTATATTCAAACTCCACCTATGGTAGATTATCCACAATGTTATCTCCCATAACCAATTTCAAAACCTAAACTAATGATAATTAAAAAAAACTCACTATTTTACTTGGACATATATCTAGTGTAAATAAATTCTCAACTATAGTCGAGTCCTAATGTATTCTTGTATCCTCTCCATAATCCAGATGTGAAGTGAGTGTCATGGTATAAAATCACCTCCCAAGGAATTCTATTATATATGGTTACCTCTTAAATGCATTCGAATAATAATTTCTCCACTAGGATTAAGTATTTATGGGATAGGTTGTCAGAAGACTTTAAAATCATATCCACCATCAATCTGAAATCAATGTGACTTCATGTTAGTTGATTACTCCACTTTCATGAAAACTATAAATATATCATTCAATTTTAACTTCCTCCTAGGAACCTCTACCTACACCTATAAGAATGTGATACATTGAGAGATATAATTGGAAGAATGTTTTAAATTCATATACCACCAACCATATGAATAACGATCTTCGTACAACCACACCCCCCAAAATTAATCTACTATTGGAAATAGACCACATTAGCATCCCCTCTGATAGTCGGTATGGTGTCTCTATCCATCTCCGACCAAGAATTATGTTTTCATGACCTTCAAAAAATCCATCAGAAACATGTCCATTGGATGTATGGTAATGAAATGTATCATAATCTATATCCCATTGATGTGGCTCCCTCTCTTGCAGATTAATTTGAGATGTAAAAACCATGGACCAGAGGTATTTTTCACCCTTCATATTCATTATAAGACAACTAAAATAGGTTTAATACTTTATCTCTTAACACAAATAAATAATCAAAACCCTATTATGAGAATAAATATCCCTACACACACCATTTATTAGCTCCCAAAGAATTACTACCTATAATTTTTCTATATCTAATATCCCTCCCATGTCTGAGAAGACATATCACATGAATTTGACCTCATGAGTTACATATTAAATCTATGAAACCTTCCCATAAAGTTTGATCCCTAAAATAATCCCTCAATCCAGCCTTAATTATATCAAATAATCCGCCTCTGATACTAACTACTCTTGGATGTGATTTCATATGACTACCATGAACTAATCTAAAAATATTCATGTAACTAGTTCATAATTCAAATAAACTATGCAAGAGAATTCAAGATAGTAAATGGGCATCACTATATGATCAGAGAAAATTTCCCATCTCTAGGATACCATGATTGGTATATCATGCTATGAAAGTTATATATTTTAATAACATATCCAAATTTTTGATGTTTAGAACCAAGTGATCCCTAACCACTTGTCAAAGTAGTTATAAATTCATAGGGATAGACACTCCTACTTGAATGTCACTGGGCCCAGGTGAAAAAAAATCTACACATAGAATCTATCTATCACCATAATATTAGGAAAACAACACTTGTCCTCATAGAATAACACATTGGGTCTTCAAACAACTGATCTATGGATTCCTCAAACCACTACACCTTCGTTCAAGGTTATAAAGGGTGTTCTAATATTATAGTGAAGATATAAGTTCATCCCCAGTGAATGTATAGAAAAAACAATTGATAGGGATGGAAACCTATGAAATCATTTGAGAATATATCCTCATATATATCTCCTAACAGAGGAAAAATATTCCTATATAATGCACAACTCCAAGGGTCATACTAGTCAACTCATAGGGAATTGGATGTATCATGTTTCTAAAAATATACTCATGTCCCACTAATGATTCATTCTCCCCAAATAAGTATAAATACTTTACATGACACTGAAGCACTACAACATGCACTGGTAATATCCCACATGGTATGAACAATTGGTAACCAATCCATACAAAGGAAAACAACATAGGGCATCCCCATGTCTAATCTAAATATTTCATGTGAGGTTATTTATCATCCTAGAGTTAGGTCACACTATCTGAAGAAGTTCGTGATCATCAATAGAAAATGTATGAGTTTCCACCTATAAGGGATGAGATAAAAGGGATTCAATAGTGTCATTACACCTCGTACAAGGAAGACATCAATTGTAATGTGTTTGGAAATTACATACGAAATTTGTAACGATTGAAATAATACATAGTTCATACCTCAATCATCCCTCAATCGTCATGAACATAATCATTTACTACATCAATCCATTTCCCCCTCTCACACATACCCATATTAACTAGGGACTAATGTAACACATTAACACATCCGAATGACCACAATTATTTAATTAAAAGGACTCATTCACTGTAATATAACACTATCTATTTGAAGTTACCCTAACCCCACTTATAATTTTCGGTCACAACACAAGAAAACATCATATTATGGGATCTGTGCCTCTACGATGTGTGTATGAAACCACATCTAACATCACCAATATTTCATTACACTAAAATCCAATACCTCATTAGATAAATCAATCCCATATGAATACCATAATTAGGTGTGATATCAAAGATGGAATTTCACACAAAATGCTCATTCCAATCTTCTTATACAAGAGATTGGGGGTGTGGATTTCAATAAGACATGGAAGTCACTATCTATAGAACCCATAAAGAACAATTAGTGTAGTATCTTAATATTTTGGTATAAATTGAACCAATAATTATTTTATGATGAGGAATGTTTTTGAGTGAAACCATTTGGTTGTTTTGGGTATATAAGAGAAGGAAAACCCATACCACTACATCGAACCTATACTCCACATCCAATGTTTTAATATTGTTATCAAAACTCCTAGGTCTGTGTCATTATAACTCAAGTAAGATGTTTTTTCGTTCTATATAATCATCATTTAATGTTGGATCCATCATTTACTCAACATGTAGATGATCATATTTTCATACCACTTGAGTTGATCCATGTTATATTCAACAAGTGGTAGAACTTCTTATCACCCAAATCGATGAAATCCCTCATAAATGAATCCATAAATAGAGGCAATGTCACGCAATGTTTCATCGTCATGAAACTGTATCTAAATCATAGACAGATTTAATCATGGAGAAAACATGAAAATTATGATGATGTAACATAGTCGAGAAAAATATTACGGGAAAACTGAATATGTTAATCCATTGTAATCAAGTATATATGATGCATATACCATTTGTTCTTTGAAAAAAATCATGCTATTTCGAGTCAACTAACAGGTAGTTAGAGTCATGGTGTATGTATATGTGTGCCTTGACACCAACAATGTGTACCTAGGACTGAAGGTGAAACTTGATACACACTATCACCATTTCCCAATTTTCCCATACAAGATTCACCATGCATTTATATATGTGTGATCCTAAGAAAAAAATACATATGATTGCAAATTATCATGAACTGGACCATCAGTAATCAACAGGTCGATGGCAAGCTAGGTGTGGTAACCATGTCCTGCCATCAACATGCTTGTGGAATGTGACAATCACAGAGAAGGAATAAATAAAATTATAGGCATTTTCCGAATAACTATATACATAAACAATACTATATCCATGAAAAAGGGTATAGGAATATAATAAAACATTAACATATAAATAAAAATCATGAATATAATAAAAACTAGGTAATAAATTAGAGAATCAAAGTATAATGTCAATTTGTTTAAAGGAAAATACATTTGATACCATAAATGGTTTCCCAAAATGAAATCGACTGGAATAAAGGGAAAACAAAAGACGGCCTAGCTCCTAATCTCGCAGACTAGCTATTATATATGGTTAATGATTCCATGTATCTCTAAGATACTCATATTTCAATACTATACATTCTTCCCATTATATAATACACAACTCTTGTTGGAAAATCCCATGCACAGGTGGGTATATGCATATTGATTATAACACCCAAAAAAATAGAAGCGATAAATGTATATACAATATATATCATATTAACACAATGAAATAAGGAAATTAAACCCAATATATATATATATATACTTATAATGAATCTATAATAAGTGAAAATAGGGATCTCCATTTCTATAGTAAATCAAATGATGATGAGTCTGTTTATAGCCCTAATAGTACATCTTTGATTCCCAACATACCACATATCTATAAAAGAAAACCATGATGAGTACTCACACATCTATAATTCACTCTATTGTTTATGGGGAACATTATTCGATAAAGGATCTCATCCCTAGTATGATAGGGGTCTCCACTCTGTACATATGTGACACACACCCTAGTATATCATGTGCCTCACATATGTAGATAAATGACATGTGGCCTAGTACACCATGGGTATACTACATAGTACTTAGAGGATCTGACATCAATTTTACTATAGGGTTTCTACTCATATAATTGAGGAAGTTCACCCTAGTGTGTTAGGTAGTTCCCCTCAGTAGATTAAGGTCCCATGCCCTTTGGGCATTATGGGGGAGTCACCAAGTATATATTGGAAATTTCCATAGTACATTATAGGATTGAACTAGGTCAATGAAAATAGAATATGGATCCCATGTCCTAGTGTGATGGAGGGGTTAATAACCCTATCAACTATATGATGAAACTACATGATTACCAATATCAACTAAGCATGTCTAAAAAAAGAGTTCCACTCATTACAACTTGTGTTGTATCAAAAAATCCATTACAAAGTCCAACATAACATTATACCTGGAGAAATACTCATAATAGGTTTTTGATGTGAAAAAAATATATTCAAAAGATGAAGATATGAAATGTGTAAGTTCATGAGAAAATTAAATGTCATGCACCAATAATCACATAGATTTTGAGATTTTTGAAACACCAAGTTATGCACTCTCCTATACATGTTCTTGCTAGAGAAGTGCTACTTCATTGCATGTGCTGGTAGTACACAACATGTCTCACCCACCTAGATCCCTATGATATGCAACTAGTCATAGTCATGTACATATGGTCACAGCTATGTACATCTATTAAGGCCCGTGAACATCAAGAAAAGCCCGTGTAAAAGGTCATTTCTGAGTACCATGACGATCCCATGTTCTCATATTTGGTCACATATTCCTATTCATTCCCATGAAAATGTACTCTAGGAATTCATATTGAGTCCTAAACATAGTGTCACATGACATTAATGGTGTCATATATGATGTGTGATATTTATCTTCACCAAAAGCCCTTCTATTATTTATCAGGGACTACAAAACATGTGTTCTTATACTATATGCAATGTATTTAGGTTTTCCACACTGATAATATAACTTATTATTCTTTTATCACTACATAGTTCTTTTATATGGGGATGGATACACCCAATACATCTTCAGTGTCCAGTTTATAGCAATATAAACACCACACATCCCACCCATCACTCAACACCACTTTAATCATTACCTCAAATTCAAAATACGAGGAGGATTAACCCACTATCCATAATGTAACATTATCCATATAAAAATTAGTATCTAATTAAACATTCTCCCAATAACCATGGATTTGAGTGTTTCATTGTACTAGAACCCACAATGGATGTATTGAACCATTCCCTCATGTGAAAATGATGATAAAACTGAAGAATAGTTAGGAAAACTAACAAAAAAATGTGGATAGAATAATTATCCAATTTAATCCTAACCAATAATCATTAAATTCGTGATCATGGTAGAAATAATGGAATAATAATTACAAATTGATATAAATAATAGACTTTTTCATGGAGGAATCAAGAATAGAATTTATAAACACACATAAAATATGTATATAATTAAAATAAATTATAATGAATGTATATGGGATGAAAAACTAAAAATGTAACCTATGTAAGTTAGGATTGATCGTTGGTGAATATCACATTCTCTAGTAATGATAAATTTCTGATCTATTTCCTTCTGGATACTCGATTATATAATGTTTGATCATTTTCATTCACTAATTTAGATCCAAAAATGAACAAATACCCCTCCACCTATAAAGTCTCCCTAGGTTATGTGACTAACCCTATAGTTTACCAATATAATCATTTTTATAGAGGTGTTTTATATTAGATTAATTAGTAAAATTCAAAATATTCCCTTTTTAAAAGCACCCAAAAAGGTCATGTCGCATGAAAAATATGATTACAAACAACCATATATTACACCAATGGTAAACCTCTCATTTTGGAATCAACCATGGTATATTATTTCACATAATAGGATCTCTATTTATGTTAATAATTTTTAAGAAAAAAATCCCCATGTGTGACATAAGATAATTACATCTTTTTCATGTCAAAATTGATCATACAGGGGCCCTGTAATTCTCTGAAAACTAACACCAATATTCAAAAAATATTCTTCAATATATTAGAACCTTTTACATAAAAATTTTGTATATAATAACTTAGGGGATGCCGATAAATAGTGTCCATGTATTTTAAACACAAAGGATGAATACTAAATTTTGAGCATTGAACAGAAGGAATTTAAGAACCATATATATTAAAAATATTTTTCTCATGAAAAATTATAATATACGTAGATACAATTATTGTGACTAAGACACAATGATGATGAAAGTGTTTCTATATAATAATCCAAAATTACATTGATATAATGATATGTAGTGCAGTATATACATAATCTGAATATAATTACTAACTATTTTCTTAATGGGATTATGATAATCATTAAAAGGGAACTCATTTACAAAAAAATCTACAATATGAAGTTATATTATCATTTTGAAAAAGATAGAGAAATAATTATACAATATATAAGAATTTTACACAAAATATACAAATAAGAGGGTAGATGAAAAATCTAGAAAATTAGATATGAAAAAGTGAAGAAGTGAATGGGGAATTTTTATTATTATAAAAAATTATGAACTTAAACCATGAAACATGCTTACATGCGATGAATATTTTTTATAAGTGTGGAGAGAAAGGAAAAAAGTTATCTATTTTGAAGGGAATGAATATGGCTTCCAATTTTAAATGATTCCACCATAATGATATGGGAGACTATGAAAATGATTGTCCAATACATTAAGGGAATTTTCCCCAGGATACAGAAATGGCGAAAGGCCTAACTTATTTGATCCCAAGAGATGAGATTAATGTTTCATTAGATTTGGTGGAAGAAAAATGAATCATATACCCATGTTTTTCAAATTTATTATGTGATTCTGGGTCACAAAAAATATTATAATTAATATTTTGTCCAAAAGAAAGTGATATTTTCCAAATCCTCTAGAAGGGATATATTATTTAAGAATACATGAAAAGTATCACTTTATCATGGATGTGCTAATAAATTTTCATTATGACACATAAATATTCCCTTCATTATATATAATAATTATTCCAATTTTTATATTTGATATAATCAATGTTATATACTATATTTAAAATTAAGAAGCGATAATTTATTCTAAATATAAATAAATTATGATTTTTGATGCATAGGATTAATTTATTATCCGTAAAGGGGTGACCACCTCATCTGAGTCATGCCTATTTTCACCCCAATTTGCTCTTAAGAACGAAATCCTTGTGGAAAAAGTGAATTAACCATCAATGGATAGAAAAGGTTATCATAAAATTGACGATTTACTAATTATATAGGTCTACATTGATTCCATTCACCCAAAATTACATGAACACCCACAAAATAATGAACTTGAGTTCTATAATGAGTTAATCCCTAATTCATGAAAAATAACAATGACTCCATACAGAATGGAATATTTTAGAATTATTGGAATTTTGGTAACCCCAAGTTTATTTATTTAATACATGATTTATACACCCAATAGAAATTCCATGGGTATACCATGATTTTTTCATCAATATGAATGATGGTTATATGAGTGTGTGCATTAATATAGTGAAATAAATGTTATATTAAAAACTAACATATATTATATACCTCATATTCTTAACATATTTAGTAATATTTTTGATAATAAATATTCATCAATTATTTTCCATTAGTTTATATATTTTATATTTTGAGTAAATAACGATGAAATTCTATGGAAAAATCTCAAATGTGTGATGGAACATATGATTTAATATAATCACATTTGGATTGACTAACAAACCCTATTATTTTATGAATTAATTGAATGGAGTAATCATGTAATATCTTGATTATCTTGATTATGTATATATTGATGATATATTGCGGTCATATAAGAACTATGAAATCCATGATAATCATAAACCTATTATTCATGATAACCATTGAATAAAATAGTTATACAGAAAAATTAGCATGTGTGAATTTTGGAATTTGAATGTTTCTTTTCCTACCTCTATTATATCCCATGTTATAATATTAGTTGATCCGAAAAAATTAGTCTATGACTATAATACAGTAATTAACATAACATAGGTACATGGATTCATTGGTTTTTCATGTTAATATCTATGATTTGTTAAAATATTGGGATTGGATAACCTATTAAACAAGAATAATAACAAATTTGTTATGTTTATTGTTGACGCTGAAAAAAGCCCATAACTCTCGGAGGAAGTTTTGAAATGATGAAGCGAAGTCATATTCGTAGTCAGAGGCCTGATCCAGAGGCCCGGAAAGTGGTGCGCGAAATAAAGGAGGATCCAAGCGAAAAAATGTTCTGCGTGAGAAGTACTCCTGGGATTCGCGGAATTGGACCGGTGAGGCGCGCTCTAATTGTGTGCCCCAGTTCTCCACAGTGAGATTTTGCGCGCAAGCGGTTCCCAGCGTGGAACATTTCGCGCACTGCCTGGATTCCGTGCCAGAGGTCGCCTATAAATACAAGGTGACCCCGAACGGTTTGGGGTTGAGGAATCTGAAGCGACTCTCGTGCGCGCAATTCGGCTCCCCCCGCGCGAAAGATGACATCCAGGTAATCCCGAATTATGCGCAACCGTTCCCCGGAGTTCGCCTTTGCACGCAACTCCACCGGCTTCAGTGAATTTGCCCCTTCCCCCAGTTTCCCCACTTGTGCGCAATCCGTTGTCCATGCGCGCAATACCATGCCGTGCGTGCAAACCCCTGTGCGTAGTTCCCTCTCCGCGCACAATTCCTTTTCTCTAATTGCGCGCCATACCGGTATTTTGCACGCAAGCATCCATTTTGCGTGCAAAACCCATTAATCCTCACATTTATGCCCCTTGGCTGCCCCTTGCACTGGCACCTGATGTCTCCCCTGCCGGGCATGCGCGCCATGCGTTGTTTTCCCGCACGGCCTTCCAGGCTCGTGTGAAGTAACCTCAAGGTACCTTGGTCTGTGTTTCCCATTGAGTTGCTTTGCCTTATGCTTCTCCGCGTAGGCACGCTAACGGCTATTGCTTCTTCACATAGCCACGCTAACGTGGACCCCCTGGTGGTTTGCCCTGCGGCCCCCCTTCATTATGGCCTTGCCGATGCCTTCCCTTCCACAAGGGGCAGAGGGCGTTGGGCATGTAAGCCCTATGGGTGTGGAGCAAACCCACCTCATCCAAGCAGCATGACGTTAAACTACTAAGCACCTCATCCTTAACACAAGACGTTAAACTATTGTCTGACCCCTTGCTTCGCACGCAGGGTCCCCCCAGCTCGGACATTTTTTACGCCCAATCATCTCCACGGGAATGGACTCTTCCTCACATGGAATGAGATCCTCCTTGTCAGAGCAGTGTTTGTCCGCGGGGGAAGGGATGCCTCAGTGTGTAAGCCCCTAACCTTTCTTGCGGATGATTTCACCCGTTCATCTCCATACTTCCCCCTGCCAAGGCCAGTGGAGTCCTTTTCCCACTGCGCTTTGTTGCACCACGGGCCTCCACCCTAGAGTAATCCCCGATCCCAAGGGCCGCTAACCATGCGTAAGACCCTATTTTCTCTTTGGGCCGCTCAAGGCGTAAGCCCCATTCCACTTCTCATGGACACACCCTTTGCGACATGATCGTCTGGTCCATGTTGCCTCTTGTTTCCCACACCGAGCATGACTCACGTGGGCTTAGAGTGCGCGTCGACCATGACATCGTTATGGGCCACCCCAGAGCGTAAGCCCCATCCCAGCGAACTATGTGGACTTTGATTCGTGCTAAAACATGGTACAAAGGAAGCCTCCACGAGGTTCAAGCCCACCACCCAGTCATCCATACCTCTCCATGTCGGTTCCCCGACCTCCTTGGGCCACCCCAGAGCGTAAGCCACATCCCAGCGAACTATGTGGACTTTGATCTGTGCTAACGCACGGTACATAGGAAGACTCCACGAGGTTCAAGATCACCACCTGGTCATCCATACCTCTCCATGTCGGTTCCCCGACCTCCTTGGGCTTCCTCAGAGCGTAAGTCCAAAATATTCCATCCCACGTGACGTTAAACCGTATTCCGTCCCATGTGACGTTAAACCGTATTCCATCCCGCGTGACGTTAAACCGTATTCTGTCCCACGTGACGTTAAACCATATTCCCTCCTGCCTGACGTTAAACCGTATTCCGTCCCGCATGACGTTAAACTATATTCCGTCCCACATTATGTTAAACTATATTTCGTCCCGCATGACGTTAAACAGTATTCCGTCATGCATGACGTTAAACTGTATTGCGTCCCGTATGACGTTAAACTGTATTCCCCCTCTTGGTCCATCTCAGAACGTATGCCCCATGTCTCACTCCACCATATATCCTGATCCTTACCCAGGCCGCCACATCATGGTGAGATCATGCCACCTTTTCCCACTCCATGATATATGGGAAGCTGCCCACGTGCTGGCCCCAACATCGGTGTTCCCCCCTATGGATCCTTTATCCCGATCCATCTCCACAAGACGTTAAAATCGCGACATACACCGTGTTAAACATGGGAAGCTGAGGAAAACCTCAGATGGTACACATTCCCCGCGTTCGATGTTGGATTCCTCGGGCTTCCGCGCCCTGGAGAAGCCATGTGATGAGGGACGAAAGACAGACATGCCGACGATGCACCAACATGACCCTTCTTCTCACCGCAGCTTGCTGTCCCGATAAGACCCCTTGGAGCATCTTGATGGAAGCAGCGTAATTAACTGGCGTCCATATAGATATGGCACCAGGAATGAGCTTCACGAACCCGTCTTAAATCTATGAGGGAGACCCAGACTAGGTAATGAGCTATGAGGAGGAATCCGCGGAGGGAAGAACCGACATCCCATCATCCTGATTTCGATCAAGGAGTAGATGTCCCTGAACAAGGAACCGATGTCGCCCGCCTTTGGAAAGCGGGAATGCGGGGCAATAAGCAGCGCGCCCTCCCCGGCGGACAAACACGCACTCCCTGGCGAAAGCGTCAGAAACAAAAAATGGTGAACCCGACATGAAGCTCTTCTCCTCAACACGGGGAATGGTAGCCGGTGAAGCATCGGAATAATAGCATGTCACCAGGTCTGGGTAACCCTCACCGGTACGTGAACCCGCCAGGGGTCGAGGCCGTCAGGACGTTGACTACTCCGTTCTGTGATGACGTCAGTGTGGATCCCTCTCGCTGACCATGGAAGACGGCATGATGCCGAGCCTTGGTTGTTGATCTCGTTTCCTGTTGATACTAATGGGTTCATCTCCCTATTTCTAGGAATCAGATCACTACATTCGGAGCTCGATAGCCACCTGCCCACTGGCGTAGGGGTAGGGGCATTACCGACGTGGCTACCCCGCACGGTCCCACCTATCCCACGGTCGCTCCGACTTCGACCGCCGTAGCAGCCAGGCGCTTGCACCCCCTCTCCCCGTCAGAAATCATCCAACGGAGGGTGATCAATAACCTGGTTCGTAGGTATGACGAGGAAGGGGTCATCCCCACCAGGGGCATCACCCGCTTGGATCTAGAGGTGGTTTCCACTCTCCACCATCTCCGCCCTCGAGGGCCGCGCAGGGAGCCGCTGCTCCCCACGCTGACGTTCAACCGCTTCGGGAGTCTATCTACGGAGCGCTGTGACACATACCTACCCTACGCTAATGAGTTGGGGGATGTACGGGTCCACTCGATCGGCGATCTGTCCCAGGGGTTACTGGCAAGAACCCCCGCCAGGCTGCGTTGACGCCGCCGCCCGACTCCCTGAGCCGAGGAGCAGGCAATCTTCATGCCCGTGCCGCCAGTTCCGGTTAATCTGACTCGATTCTAGCGTCGGGCGCGAGTGGGGGAGAATGCCCGTCCTGGGGCACCAGCATCAGCAACCATTGTGGCCCCAGCCACTACTGACTCCTGTTCCCAGATCCCTGTGCATGTTGAGCAGGGGCAGCCGTGTGCCCGACTGGGATCGAAACCCCGACCGCCCTGCAGGCAGGTTGGGTCGAGTCTTCCGGTCGCGAACACTGGCAATGGCCACTACGGACCGATCCACGGTAGTGCCGCTCACCATGATGGCTCTTTCCGTGCCACCGATCTAGGAAGCCGAAAGCTTCTTCGCGACGGCTATGCTCCGGGTATGACTCCTTCCAGCATCCACTGCATGGGGTATGAGGTCACTCCCCCTACCACCGATCGCGAGCATGGAGCTGTTGTGTATCCAGTCGCTCACTCACATGGAGGTCCTCCCCATGTCCCTTTCGACATCTGTCCTGGTGCTGCTCGCACCTCGACCTTCGGTCCCCTCTGCCCCAGCTCTATTGTGGATGGGGGACCCCATGACGGAAGTCATCCTTATCCTGAGGAGCTACCCAGGGGTAGGAAGGCCGGGCATCGTCGCCGTAGGAGGAATGTCAGGGGAGTCCGGACGGGAATCAGACCAGTCTGTTTCTCAGATTCTAAGGTAGAGTACGACTCGACGATAGAACCTCCCCACCAACCATTCGAGTTGAGGGCAGGGATGGGGATTCAGTGCGTCAGTCTCATACTCCCCAAATGCGAGATCCGTCTGATTCCCTCCTCCCTTCGAAGGTATATCCAGGAAGACGGGGATTTGGCATACCGCCAGGGATCAAGCCCGCAGTTGCCGGCGATCTCCTCGGAATCACCTCCTGCCCCTGTTGGGGAGGGTGAGGAGCTTGTCAGGGGACTGAAGGAAGGATCACGAGGCGACACACCCTCGGCTAGCACCGACGTTGTGAAAGGTGGCCCATCCACCGGCCCATCCTATCGTGACGTGGCGGCCAGGGCACTGCAACCCTCGGGAGGATGACCCAGGGATCGGCGGCCAATCAGCCTGTTCTCCATATTCCCCGTCGGCCAGCCCACCGCCCCGACGGCCTGCCTCGGCGCCATTGCCAATTCCAAGAATTTCCTCGGTGGACGAGCAGTGGCGGAAATTTCCGGACCCTGAGCCGGAGCCGTGGAGCTTCTGGACCATCCTTGCAGCGGGCCACTTCCCTGAGAAGTTTTGGCCTGTCGCAGAATTGGGTTTTGATGTGCCAGAGTCACTAACCCCGGGAGAGTTTGAATGCTTCCGCCAGATTCTTCGGGTGACTCACTCTTGCCTCCATCATCATCTAGCATCTTATCCCGGAAGCCAAGCGCATCTTGAAGAGATTAGTGAGCAGTGTCGCCGGGTTGACCTAGCAGCACTCCCCGCGGTCCGGCACCCCGAGTCACTAGGCCTCCACGAGGCCCTTCAGCAACAATGTGTCCATAGTTTTCAAGTACTCCGCAGAGTTATTGAGGAGGCCACCCCCCACGTGCACGTCCGCGGGTGGGGGAATTACGCTGCTCTCCTCTTCTGTGCGATCCGCGGGCAGCCCGATCCACTGGGCGGCCCTGATGGAATGTAGCCAAGGGAAGTCACGGTCAACATGGCTAACCTTTCAGATGAGGGAAACATTGTGGAGCCCCTCGACGGGGACTCACCCCCTGAGGACAGGCTGCTACTAGACCCATCTGGGAGGATTACTCACTAACAAAGGAGCCTCCTAGGTCTTCCTGTACCCACAGAGGCACTGGCGCTGAGCCGAAACATCGACAAGGGTAAAGAGCCCGTCGGGTCTGTCAAACTCGCCGACCCATCTGCATCAGTGCAGAAGGCATAGGAGGATCCCGAGAAGGCCATGCTGCGCCAACAGCTAGCCGAGCAAAAGAGGCTGGTTGATGAGCTCCTGGACGAATGCATTGCAGAGCGGTGGTCTGTCTATGGCAACCTTAGACTAGGACAGCAGGGGCAGGAGCATCAACCCCTTGCTGAGATCCACCCGGGCAACCGCGACCATGTCGTGTTCGCCGATAGGGGAGACACTGGAGCCCATGGCAAGAGGGTAAGATATCATTCACTGAACCCTCCTGAGCAGCGAGGCAACCTGGGAGACCCTACTCAATTTCCTCCAGCCGCTCCGAGAGTCACTCCGCTAGCTGCCCCCCGAGCCGCTGAGTACGAGCACGACTATCATATCGAAGAGCCTGGCAATGCGCTTGGGGTTAAGGATCCCTGTCAGGACATGAATCCGCATCCGGATGATCTGATGGAAGTACTCATCGCTCGCTTGGAGGTCATGGAAACTCGGCAGGTGGCGATCCCACCATATGGAAAGTCGTACCCCGCATGGGTGGATGACATGCCGGCCATGCCAGGATTTGTGACCCCAATTTTCCCCCCTTTAACGGGACCGGAGACCAACCACAACACTTGGCCCACTTCAACTCGAGGTGTGGACCTATGTTGGGGACTCCGGCGTAGTAGGAGGCTGCCAAGCTCCGGTGCTTCGTTCAGACACTGGAAGGACCAGCGTTTGTTTGGTACAGCCAGCTCCCTGTTGGATTAGTGACTATCTGGGAGGACCTTCGCCGAAAATTCCTCTACCAGTTTAGTTCCACAACCTGGAAGATGAAAATTACAGACCTCTTCAGGTGGAAGCAAAGACCCGACGAGCGAGTCACGGACTTCGTCGCCCGGTGGAAGGGGCTCACGTACTCCCTTGACATGACACTGACTAAGGAAAAATTACTGAAGATGTGTGTGGGAAACGTCAAGGTGGAGTTGGTTCCTTCCCTGATCACATAGAATGACCTTGGAGGGTTCCGGGACTTCTCGGACAAGGCTCAGCTCCTCGAAGATGCCCTGCAACAGGCCAGTCAGGCACGCCCGCTGCCTCCTGTGATCTCTACAAGGAGAGCCACCAGAGCCGAGCCCACTGCTGTGGCACAGATAGAGGCCCCCAGACAGCTAGAGTTGCTGCCGGTGAAGCCAACTCAGCAGGCTCATAGGGGTCCACCCCCATAGCCTCTGACACAGCAGCGACCACCTCAAAATCGGCAGGCGCCTCCACGTAACGCACCGTCACCACCTAGGCGAGGTAATCCGGCTCCACCTCCTCGGCCTACTCCTCTGGTACCTAGCCATGGTCAGCCCCCAAGAGTTCCGTTTCCAGGAAGACGGAATCGGGCTTACTCGTTTGGCGAGGCCCAGGTCCCCGGTTATTTCCGTAGCACCTTGGATCAGAGGATCGTGCGGGTGCCTGAGTGCCGAAAGCCAGAAGAGGCGTGTCTCGTGGATCGCCCTAACTACTGCCCTTATCATCGGTTCCTGGGGACACCATCCAGCAATGCTATGTGTTCAAGGACTGGCTCCAAGACCAGATTGACAACAACATAGTCTGGTTGGGCCCAACCCTGGTACAGGTGGCAGGTGTCTTTGTGGGATCAGATGGCAGTAGTGACGACAGGGATTCGTGGGAACAGGTTTCCGACCGTGGGTCCCAGAAGTATAATGACTGGATGGCCCGTAGGACGGTCGCTCGTGCCCATGGCATCATCTGTACTCGCCTGGACTAGCCAGAGACCTCGGAATCTCCGAGCGCCGCTTCGGCATCATCGTCCCAGCCTACTTCTTCCCAGAAGTGTTGGCAGCGGCGCAAGAAAAAAGAACACGCCCTGCTATTGTCGTCGTCTTCTTGCATGCATGGCGATTTCATGCCCCCGAAAATGGGGATCCCTCCGAGACCCCGTCCAGTAATGGATGACGCCTCGACCGAGAGCCCGGGGTACGCTTCGGTTGACACCGTAGAGTAGGTAAATCCCTTTGTGGCTCCCGACGACAAGGAGCGCCAGGTGGATCTCCCTGAGAGCCCGGGGTACACTTCGTTAAACACCGTAGAGTTGGTAAATCCCTTTGTGGCTCCCAACGACGAGGAGTGCTAGGTGGATCTCCCTGAGAGCCCGGGGTACACTTTGGTTAACACCGTAGAGTTGGTAAATCACTTTTTGGCTCCCGATGACAAGGAGAGTTAGGTGGATCTCCCTGAGAGACCGGGGTATGCTTCGGTTAGCACCGTAGAGTTGGTAAATCCCTTTGTGACTCCCGATGATGAGGAGCTCCAGGTGGATCTCCCTGAGATCCCGGGGTACGCTTCGGTTAACACAATAGAGTTGGTAAATCCCTTTGTGGATCCCGATGACGAGGAGTGCCAGGTGGATCTCCCTGAGAGCCCGTGGTACGCTTTGGTTAACACCGTCAAGTTGGTAAATCCCTTTGTGGCTCCCGACGATGAGGAGCGCTAGGTGGATCTCCCTGAGAGCCCGGGGTACGCTTCGGTTATCACCGTAGAGTTGGTAAATCCCTTCATGGCTCCCGACGACGAGGAGCGCCAGGTGAACCTCCCCAATGTACCCAACCGTCGCCATCGTCGACGAAGCAGTGGCTACATGAATCGCCAGGGCGTGGCAGTCGTCACCTCTAGTAAGGCTGTGCACGCCACCGAGACCAGGCAGCAGGCCCGGTATAGGGAGCAGCACTCGCGACTCCCTCACTCGGTGACAACAGGTTCGTCTCCACCACCGTTTGTGTTACTGGATAGGGCGGAATCGCCTTGCCCGCGTCGCAACCAGCCCAGCCCTGCCACTGGCCGACTATGGCCTTCCGGTCCTAGTATGACAGCCACCTCCCGGGATTCAGCTGGTGAACAACGGGATGTGCCTAGTACCAGTCAGTCACTGGTCCCGCCAGCAGGGCCCGTCATGCCCCCAATCGTAGAGCGACCTCCTGTAAGCAGAAGCTCACGTTTGGCATGAAAGTATGATGTCCTGAAGCATCTGGCCGGCATTCCAGTGAGGCTTTCCATCCTTGAGGCCCTCCGCCTGTCTTCTGAAATGCGTGAGGCGCTCACCGAGGATCTAAGGAGCCCCATCCAGTTTGAAACGGAGGTAGCGGCCACAGAAGCCTTCCAAACCAAGGTGGTTGAGAACGCCGAATGTCAGGTGGATATCTCATTCTCCGGTGAAGATGAAGACCCTCCCATACAGTGGCACATCCTCCCGTTGTACATCACCAGCCAGTTCAATGGCGTGGAGGTCCGTCGTTGTCTTGTCGACACGGGTTCTGGGATTAACTTGATCCCAACTCGGACACTACGAAAACTGGGGTTGTCCGAGTATGATTTAACTCCCTCCGACCTTATAATCCAGGGGTATGATAGGACCGAGAAAACTCCACTCGGAAAGATTCTCCTTAAGACCCAGTTCGGCGGCTTAATTTCCAATACTGAATTCATGGTTGTCTCTCAGGACACTGCCTATAACGCATTTATGGGTAGGACGTGGCTCCATCTTCACGCATCAGTTCCTTCAGCATACCATCAGTGCCTCAAATACTACCTTAATGGTCGAGTGGGTGTGCTCCAAGGAGATGCATCCCCGTTTTCCTCCTGTGAAGCTCGTTACCTAGACGCTGACTATTACAAGATCAAGGAAAAGCAGATCCTGGCAGGTGAGGTTGAGCCTGCCGCTGTCGTGAGTGATCCATGGGCAGGTTTGGATGACGCATATGTCTTCCCAATCCATCGGTTGGAGGCCATGACTCCCGATATGGGAGAGTGATTTTTTGTCTCGGGTACCATAGGAATGCATATTTCTGGGTCTAAGCGACGGTGGGAAATCACCTCGTACTCTTACATCGAACAGGCCTAGGTGATCCCCGAGCCTCCAACCCCTGTACGATATCGGGACGTTGGGCTTATGGCAGTGGCAGTACATCATACATGCCTGTTTCGCGGAGCCGGGATCGACCTGCTCAAGCCAACGCGACACCACTACTTCGATGTCGTAAAGCGTGGACCCTTGGGCCACAGGCCGGATGGGATTGGATCAACCACCTTTGTTGCTATGGTCTCAGCGGTGCATGAGTCTCCCGTCGTGATGACCTCTGCCGCCCAAGCCGGTGATATCTCCCCATCAGGGTCGAGTAGACCCGAAACGGATCCCCCCATGGACGATCCTTCCCCAAGTGGAGAAGAAGACATAGTATATGCTCCTCCTTCCTTTGAGGAGGGCGTGCCCACCATGGTCGATGAGCTCATACAGGTGAACCTCGGTAGTGAGGCGGACTCGAGACCCACATTGGTCAGCGCCGCTATGCCTCCCGAGGAACGACAACGGTACATAGACATCCTCAGACAGCACTGTGATGTGTTTGCCTGGAGTTATGATGAGATTCTGAGACTAGATCCCCAGGTAGCCATCCACCGCCTTGGCCTCCCAGCAAACCATCGCGGGTTCAAACAGCCCCCCAAAAAAATTCACCCCTTTCACGGTGCCATGGTTGAGGCTGATGTTGACAAGCTCATTAGGTCCAGCTTCGTTAGGGAAGTCCAGTACCCCTGATGGCTAGCCAACATTGTGCCCGTCGGGGCGAAGAACGGGCAGATCGGGGTCTGCATCGACTTCTGCGATCTTAATCGCCACTGTCTGAAGGATGACTTTCCCCTTCCCATGACATAGTTGTTGATCGATGCAAAGGCCGGGTTCCAAGACCTCTCTTTCATGGATGGGTACTCCGGGTATAACCAGATCCAGATGGCCCCTAAGGATGAAGAGTTTACTACCTTCAGGGCCCCCCAGGGCATTTTCTGCTATCGGGTTATTCCCTTCGGCCTGAAAAACGTGGGTGCCACCTATCAACAGGCTATGCATAGCATATCCAAACCGATCCTCGGTATGCTGGTGGAGTGCTATGTAGATGACCTGGTAGTTAAATCTCTTCAGCGTTAGGACCATCTCAAAGACCTCGAGAAAGTGTTCGGTTTTCTCCGTTCTCGTCAGTTGAAGATGAACCCGTTGAATTGTGCCTTTGGGGTCACCTCCTGAATGTTTCCTAGCTTCATCGTCAGGTATCGGGGTCTCGAGATCGACCCCGAGAAGATCAAGGCCATCATTCAGATGCCTCCCCCGAGTAATATTCGGGATCTTTGAGGCCTCCAATTCCACTTAGCTTATATACGCCGATTCATTGTGAATATGGCCTGCAAGTGTAAGCCCTTTTCTCGGCTCATGAAGAAAGGCACCGCCTATGGGTGGGATGAAGATTGCCAGACCGCTTTTGAGGAAATCAAGTAGTATCTGCTTCATCCTCCGGTCCTGATGCCACCCGTTCCCAGAAAGCCACTGGTCCTTTACGTGACCGCCCATGAGTGATCCCTCGGCGCCCTTCTTGCCTAGAAGAACAACGAGGGAATGGAGAATAGCCTCTACTACCTCAGCTGAATGCTCCTCGATGCGGGAGTTAGATACTCTACCATCGAGAAGAGCTGTCTGGCACTTGTATTCGCTGTACAGAAATTGTGGCACTACTTGTAGCACCACGAGGTACAACTGGTCTCTCGGGTAGACCCGTTGAAATACATCCTGAGTCGGCCTTTGTTGACCGGCCGATTGGAACAATGGGTGGTGATCCTCCAGCAGTTCGACATTTGGTTCGTACCTCAGAAGGCCATCAAAGGACAGGCATTGGCAGACTTCTTAGCTGCTCATCCAACCTCTGCAGACCAGCCGCTGGATTTGGGATTTCTTGATGAGGCAATGCTCTCAGTCGATCACACCACCTCATGCTGGCATATGCACTTTTATGGCACCTCCCGAAGCCCTACCGGTAGAAGGATCAATGATCCTAGGCTTAACAGAGTGGGCCTGGGTATCGTCTTCATCACCCCAGAGCAAGCTGTTCTCTCATATTCTTTCTTGTTGTCAGAGGGCTGCACCAACAATGAGGCAGAATATATTTCCCTCATCATCGGCCTCGAGTTAGCTCTGGAGGTTGACGTACCCCACCTGTATGTAAAAGGGGACTCTGAGCTAGTCATCAAGAAGGTTAACAGTGACTATGCTGTCAGGAAGGCAGAACTCGTGCCGTTGCTGGAGTGTACCCTCCATCTAATGGCTAAGTTCCCATCCCGACCATATGTCATTCAAGTTAACCGGTCACAGAACAGTCGAGAAGATGCTTTGGCCAGCCTGGCCGCATCACTCGCGGAGCTCGAATAGGACGACCTAATCATCCACGTGGTGCACCGAAGAGTCATTGCTCCTGTTATCCCAGAGGGAGGTCGTGGCCCACGAGTGAACCATCTCACCGCTGGTGCCCCCTCTTCAGGACCCCTCGGGGTTCCAGGCGTGGTGATCAAGACAGTTCCTGACCGGAGGACACCCTTGGTTGAATATCTTCGGCACGACAATCTTATGATGGACCGAGCGGAGCGAGAATGAATCCGGCGCCGCGCGCCGTAGTTAACCCTTAAAAGAGGTCCCAGTCGTGAGAATCTCCTTTATAGGCGGGGCTTTGATGGTGTTATCCTCCGTTGTATTCAAGGAGTTGAGATCCTGCAGGTCATGCGGGAAGTGAACGCTGGCTCCTGTGGCGCCCACCAGGCCGGGTCGATGTTATCCCACCAGATTCGGAGACTGGGATACGTCTAGCCCTCCATGATCCATGACTGCATCGAGTACGCCAAGAGGTGTTATGCATGCCAAGTTCATGCTAAATTTGTGCATCGGCCACCATATCCTCTCCATACTACTAAGTATTCTTAGCCCTTTACAGTCTGGGGTTGGATGTCGTAGGGCCCTACCCGCTAGCGATGGCCCACCAGTGCCGGTTCATCTTAACCGCTACAGATTTCATCTCAAAGTGGGCAGAGGCAGCCCCGCTCAGGGAAGTCAAGGCTGGTTCTATCGCCGACTTCGTGAGTTCCAATATCATTCACCGGTTTGGAATACCTCACACTATCCTCACAGATAATGGAACCAACTTTTGAGCGGCCCAGCTGAAGAGATTGTACGCCAAGTACAACATTCGCTTTAACCACACCTCCCGCTATCATGCGCAAGCAAATGGACAGATTGAGGCATTTAACAAAACCCTCTCTAACATTCTACAAAAAATGGTTAGTCAGAACAAGAAAATTTGGCCGGACAAGCTCCCCAACGCCCTCTGGGCTTATAGGACGACGACTCACAATTCCACCCAGGTGACCCCAAATTCCCTGGTATACGGAGCTGAGGTCGTCCTTCCCATCGAGGTCCAACTGCCCTCATTGCGCACGACAATCAACGACTATCAAGCGCCAGACAGAGTTGTCGAGATCCGTCTAGCCGAATTGGAAGTGCTGGACGAAAGTAGGCTTCGCTCTTTACATAACCTAGAAAGGCATCAGAGCAGGATGGCTCAAGTTTTCAATAATAAGGTTTGCCTCCGCTCCTTCCTGCAAAGTGACTTGGTGTTGGCTCTCAGAGCGCCAATGATTCCCGGCAGGAAACCACCCAAGTTGGAACCCAATTGGGAGGGACCTTTTATTGTCTATAAGGTCCATCCCAATGGTGTGTATTCCCTGGTGACTATAGATGGTGAGCGTATCACTCCTCCCACCAACACCAAGTTCCTCAAGAAGTACTTTACTTAAATAGGTTCGATCCAGCATGACTTTAAACTGTACGGTCCAGCATGACCTTAAACTGCATTTTGCCCTACATATGGGCTCTATGGTCCAGCATGACCGTAAACTGTACGGTCCTGCATGACCTTAAACTGTACGGTCCAACATGACCTTAAACTGTATTTTTCACTACATTTGGGCTCTATGGTCCAGCATGACCTTAAACTGTATGGTCCTACATGACCTTAAACTGTATGGTCCAACATGACCTTAAACTGCATTTTGCCCTACATTTGGGCTCTATGGTCCAACATGACCTTAAACTGTACAGCCCAGCATGACCTTAAACTGTACGGTCCAACATGACCTTAAACTGCATTTCGCCCTACATTTGGGATCTATGGTCCAACATGACCTCAAACTGTACGGTCCAGCATGTCCTTAAACTGTACGGTCCAGCATGACCTTAAACTGCATTTGCCCTACATTTGGGCTCTATGGTCCAACATGACCTTAAACTGTATGGTCCAGCATGACCATAAACTACACTCTTCCCTTCATCTGGGCACCATGGTCTGAGCTCTAACACCTAAAACTAAGATCCTCTTTTGGTTCTGCCCTTTTCACGGTCCGATCTATATGACCTAAACCTAAGAACTATATTTCGTCCAACATGACGTTAAACTGTACTGCCAGAACTACGTCTAGCTTGATTCCCATCCTAAGGAGATACATAGGAACACCCAGACCTTTTGTCTTTGGGTAGAGCTTGAGGTCCGTTGTCGCGTCTGTTTCTCCTTTGGGACTTCGACCATAGGGTCGTGTGGCGTGGTGTGAGAGTTTGTCCCCATTCACGTTGGGTTTGCGATTGCTGCACCCCGCGCACCATGTCCTCAGGGTTTATCCCTCCTCTATCCAATGGAATTTAAAGGCGCATATCAAGAACTATGTGTGGATTGTTTCCAATCCTTATGGGATATGTAGAACCACCTGAACACCTAGATGTCAGGTCCATCCCCATCTCTAAGGAGATCCCACGATCTCTCGGTGCCCAGGGTGTTTAGCATTACACCCCCTCTTTTTCCCAGGGATCCGCCATCTCTTGGCCGCTCTTGGACTGAGCCCTCTGACCCTTTCCAGTGGTCTGCTGATGTGCTCAAGGCACTCTGGTCTAGAACTTGGAGTGCCAGATTCAACTTAGGCAAGTTCCATCCACTTGCCAAACTTCGTGTTCCCCTTCATTCGGGCCCCCGTCATCCTTCACACATGGAGGGACCCCCATGAACGGCCTGGATACAACGCCCAAGGCCTCTCCTACTATCATGGGCCAACACCCCCGAGGGTTTCAGACAACAAATTGATATAAATCCCGAATTACGAACATGGTCAGCGGTTGATGCTCATTTGTTTGTCCCCATGGCTAACACGATAGGATGTTGTGTTGCGAACATGGTCAACAGTAATCCTCAGTCGTCATGCCGGTTCCCCAGGCCCTGAATATTGATGGCATGGTTCATATCATGTTCTGCCCCGCCGTGTCAAGGTGGAATCTTGACACTCCTTGTACTAACCCTCCGTACATCCCCGCACATCAGACAGACCGATCTTCGTAACAGTGTCTCTCGAGGCTCCCGCGATCTGAGCTCTAGAGCAAGTGCTGGGGTATCTTATTTATGTGTTGCGTGCCGCTTGACCTTCATCCCCTTGGGGGAGTGAGGAGTCGCCCAGACGTTGCGTTTCATGCCCAGCATAGCTTGGAGCAGGCATCTGCTGCCCCTCCCTGATTATTGAACCCTCGTAGGCCCCTTTACCCGAGGCTCCTCTCTCGGTTGGTACAAACCATATGACCTTAAACTGTGCTGTTGGTCAAAACCATATGACCTTAAACTCTACTATTGGTCCAAACCATATGACCTTAAACTGTGCTGTTATTCCAAGCCATATGACCTTAAACTATGCTGTTGGTCCAAACCATATGACCCTAAACTTTGACATTATCGTCTCGGCCGCACGACGAAAAACGACACTGCATTGTTGTGACCTCGTTGTAGAGGACATCACGTTGTGTATTGGTTTTATGCCATGCCATTTGTCAATGCCTATCACAGATTGATGATTGTGGCAACACCATGGCCTGATACTCTGGGCCTGTCGCTTCACAAAAAAAACCCCACTCACCTTAATGGAAAAACAAGATTTATCAAATGTCGCTTCTTTTAGTGCAAGGGCCATGCCCGCACTCCCCTTTTCCTTTGGCACTGGTATCTTACCATGACACTTTCAGAACTAGGTATGGCTTGATTCTCATCCTTATGAGATACGTAAGAACGCCTGGGGCCCTTCCTCGCGGGTCCAGCCTACCTCCGTGTTCGGTCCCTCGACTCGAGCGTTTCCCCGGAGAGCACATGTTAAGTAGGGCTTAGGTCCTCCTTCGCGTCGGGTTTTGTAACCGCCTAGCCATGTGTCTGTTTCTCCCCTTTCCTTACGGTCTGAGCTCTAAGACCTAAAACTAAGATCCTTACTGTCTGAGATCTAATACATAAAACTAAGATCCTTACGGTCCGAGATCTAAGACCTAAAACTAATATCCTTATGGTCCGAGCTCTAAGACCTAAAACTAATATCTGTATTTCGCCCCGCATGACGTTAAACTGTATTTCGTCCCTCATGACGTTAAAATATGCTTTCAGAACTACGTGTGGCTTGATTCTCATCCTTATGAGATACGTAGGACCGCCCGAACGTTCCGTCTTGGATCCAGCCCCAGGGATTAGTAAACCCCGTCCTTCCATATTGTCAGCCGCTCGGCCCTACTTCATGGGAAGTGATGTAATCGAGATATCTACCCCGAGCATGTTCGGGATGCCCCATGGTAATAATGGGAAGCGGCAGTTCTCTCGCCAAAGAGGTCCGGCCTGGAAATTGGGACGACCCGTGATCAGGTTGGTACGTCCGCCTAAGGCGCCTTCGACATGGTGGTGCAATTTCGGGAGTGTTGGACTCTGTTCGAACAAACCACCACTCCACCTTCCACGCCTTAAGTCCCCCCTTGTTCGGACCCTCATTTCCTTTCGTGTTTGATGGGACCCCCTAACAATATGGATGCTCGACCTATGGTCCGCCTACTGTCTTAGTCCAACATTCCGGAGAACTGGTCATGTTTGACGGGAACCCCTAACAGTATGGATGCTCGACCTATGGTCCGCCTACTTTCCTGGGCCAACGTTCCAATGATATTTGAGTTATGACCCATGTTTCGAACATGGTCAATGGTCAGCCCTCATTTATTGTCCTCCCATTCTGGGCCAACGTGATATGGATGATGTGTTTCTGCCATGGTTGACAGTTATCCTCCATGGTTTCGCCTCATTGGGTTCCGAATTTGGGCAGCGTGATTCACCCTTTCTCTCTATTCCCCCGTGTTTGGATGGATTTCAATGCCCCCGGCATTGCCCCGCTTGTGTGTAAGGGCACATTGAGAAGTCGACACATCAATCGGCTCAGGGGTCTCATCAGAAGTCCAGGCTAAATTTTGGACACCTAAAGCTTGGTCAATGCCCCACAGTTGAACGAAATGATGTTATGAGCATCTTCTGGTCCTTGTGTTGGGCACGACCCACATGAGCCTAGGGATGAGCTGTTATTCGTTTCAGATCTGTGGTTGAGCACATGAAACCAAGGGTACAAATGAATGGATGTGGCCATATAGTGGATTGGGACGATGAGAAGTACAAGCAAGAAGTTCATGAGATGGAAAAAACAAAGCCCTCAGGGTTTAGTGTGCCGAAGCGATCTTTCCAGCGCTGCTACCCTTTGGTTGGTAGCCTCCAGGACCGCTTCTCACTCTTTGAAGACTCTCTCCTCATCATCCACCATAGAACACAGCTCTCCAGCCCTAGCTTGTGACTGCGCCTGCTCGGCTTGAAGTACGGTCATCTGGCGGCTCGCCTCAACCAGTTGTTCCTGCCCATCAGCCAGTTGAGCCGTCATTTTCTCCACAAGCTCAGAGCATGTTGCGATGCAGGCCTTTTTATCTGCCTCCTGCCCTTCGAGGTGCCGGACATCCTGCTCCACCATCAGTAGCTCTTGAGCGCTCGTCGATCCTTCCAAGCACTGGGAAATGTCGGTGCGCCGGCTACTCTCGCGTATCTTCTCGGCCATGTAATCACAGACCGTCGGATGAAGGCGCTGAGCATCAGCCCCTGCGGCTCACAAGAAGAATAGCCAGGTCTGAAGTGATCCCATCCGCCTCATCCAATCAGACTGGGGCTGCCTGAGGAAGCGCTGGATACACTTCCACCCTTTGCGCTGTGTCATCTGGCTCTCCTCGACCTCCTCTGAGTCTGAGTCATCTATCTCCTCAGGGTCAGCAGGTCGGTATAAAGGGAAGGCCGCCAGCAGATCGGCAGCAGGATCCGCCCCAGGGATGTCTTTGTGAGGAATAGAATCCTCGATGTTCGGGCAACCTTCTCTCGCCCCAGTAGCAATGATACCTCCACCATCTCCCGACCGCATTTCAGGAATGGCGCCGCTGATGTCCACCGCCCTCTGTTCATCTATTGTCGGGGCCGGCTCAGTTTAGAGAGAATGTTCCGAGCGAGGTGGTATGTCTGCCACTGGTCCACTTGCGGATTGCCCGGGCTCTACAGCCTGACGTGCCTCCAGTGTTGAGATCACTGCGCAGGGAATACGCTGGTCAGACAGGATCTTTTGACACCAAGCACCAGTAGTGAAGCGGGAGACATACAAGAATCCAGAGCGTCGGTCCCTAGTGTTCCGGCCGCTGCAGGAGCCGCCATAAGGGGAGACCCCTCTGCGCTGGTTAATTCAATGATGGGTGTCGGATCCCAATCATGTCCCACTAGTTTTTCTCTACCCTCCTCTGGTGGGGACGCCCGTCCACCGCTCAGCTGCTCCTGATTAGGATGGGGCGGTGAGTTTGAAGTTGGAAAGTAGAATGGATGAATGAGGAAAATGAATAAAGACAAAGACAAACCTCGAGAATCTCAGTTATGTCGTGATCAGTGTCGGCAATCTCTCCGCTCTCTCGGAGACTCCCTTGGTAGGTCGCCCCTTGCGAACCCTCACCTTCAGGCTCCTCTTCTTCGACTTCTCCCTCGCCTTCGTCCTCTCCGGTTTCCTCCTCCCCCTCCGGCTCTTCATCACTGTCACCTTCTCCCGGCGGCATCGCTTCTGGATCATGCTCCTGGCCGAACATCACATTCACTAGGAAAGTTGGCTCCGCACGCCCCCCCCCCTTTGGTGTGTGTATGCATCCATGGCCGTCAGATAAGCGAGCCGCCGATGGAAGTTCACTCGGTCGGTAATCTGAACGAGTCCGACCTTCGGTAGTTGGATCCCGTTCTGCATTATCTTCTGCCAGATGGCTTCGATGCTCAGTGATTTCTGCAGGGTCATCCAGGCCGACCACAGTGCCGGGAGAATTGCGTCTTGGGAAGGTTCGAGCAGATATCTTATCTGGTTCCTGGGCAGTTCCCTGTCTGCCTCATGTGACCCCACTGCGGGTAACGAGGACGTGGAAGCACCATGTGATGTTCCCGATGCCGAAGTCCCGGCCTGCGTAGGCCTCACTGCCTGACGCGCCCTTGGTTCCCCCCTTCCGACGGCACCAAGCTTTCTTTCCTGTCACCCGGTTTCCATGCGAGTAACCTCGAGTTGCCGGATGCGCTTGCGTAATAGCCCCTCAGGGTACGCAATGGTCCAGTTTTTGGAATATTCGGTTGCTAGGCCGACATCGACCCCGGTGGGAGGAAGTGTAACGACGTCGCCAGAGCCAAAAGTGGTAAACATCAACCACATCTGGCACATGACGCATGGATTCTTATCCTCCAAGACTGTCGTGAATACTTTCTTCGGCATTCAATGAAGGCACCCGAACTACCTGGCGAATCGGGATAGCACGTAGGGCTCGCAGATCACCTTCACGTCGATCCGAGCCATGAGCACCCCGCCCCGAATGCTCTAGAAATATTCCTGCTGTTCTAGAGAGCCTCGCCCGTTGTCCACCAGTTGGCCAACCGGGGTGGGGAATAGGCTGAAGTTGAAGTTGGTATGGTTACCAATGCGGATCCTCACACCCTCCTCATTGAGCGTCAATGGCGCCACCCCTGTAATATTTAGCAAGGACGGTCGCAAGCCATTACCCAGAAGATGGATGACATTTGGGAAAGTATACCCGCCGTGATGAGCCACCACCCAGCCATGGAAGATCTGGAAGGGACCACAGAGTCTCCGAGGCAACCCCCCTCATGAGATGTGCCCCAAGATGGTATACAACTTGGCCCACAAGGGGAAGCCCATGTTGAACCATTTGTTGGCGGCCATGGAGCCCGCCATCACCAAAGTCACTGGACAGACCCCCATCCTTGCGTCCCGCACCGGCAGGAGCCACCCGCTCAGAAAGGCGGCAAGGAACCCGGCATACCGGACGTTCGGGTCTCGAGCCTCAACGACGCAATAGCCCCATGATTGGTATTTCCCTGCCTCCAGGGTCTTCTAGTATGACCCGTCCTTGCTCCTCTATGTTGCGGTTGGGCACCATTTTCCCCGTCCTGGCATCATGACGGTGGGATCCCTCTCAAGGAACAGGCTGAACCGGCTCTTGTAGGCGATGTCCTTCAGGAAGTCCTTGACCCCCAGCCTCTCCTTGGCCAGCTGTAGCAGGTGCCACGTCAGCATAGGCGTCCGCGACCTGACTCCCCAACTGTTTTTTGGAGGAACTAACTCGTCATATTGGTAACCCTCTAGTGGGATACCTCTGATGCAGTGTATGTCCCAGAGACTGATGTCGACTTCCCCATGATGAAGGTGGAACGTGTTGGTGTCAGGAGACCACTGGGGGAATAGCTCTGGTCCGAGTTCGGGCTGACGGTGGAAATGGAACTGCAATGTCCATACCGCCTCGAACAGGCCGATATACCGAAGTTCGTCCCAAAAATGGTCACAGGTATGGCGATCCCAAAACGCCCAGGCCCATTAGCTAGTGAAGTTTCCCCTGGACCGCAGGTCCCAATCCTTCAGCCAGCCCTTCATGTGATCCGTGATGCTTTGACGGAGCGTGCTCGCGTAGAGGGTCGGAGAATCCTCTGCCACAGGCTCCTCCCCGGTAATGGTCCTAGTCCTCGGGTTCAGGACATAAACATCCATATGTCTAGTTTCCATGGCAGGATGGCCTTTGTTGGTAATGTTGTAGTGAGGAAGTTTGTCCTCCCGAGTCACCCAGGACCGCGATGTCTCCACCTCGAAGCCCGACAGTGGCACCTCCTCCAGGATGCCAAAATTCTAGAGCGGGAGGTTGTCCGATAAGGGATATGCCTTTTGGGCTGGAGTCAGCAGGTTGAACAAGGTCAGATTGTTGGAGACAATCACCTCGGTGCCATAAACCTCCTCATTTGCCGCCATTTCTTTCCTACGAACAGCGGCTTCCCCCTCATCAACTCGGTTTGCGGCCATCTCGAATTTTTCTGGAGTTGGGGGAAATCAAGATGCATTGCGCGGAATTGGAGAGTTCGGCCCGAAATCTGGATGAGTTGCACGGAATCTTGGAGATGAGAGCACAATCCGCACACTGAGCGCAGAAAATCCCAAATAGGCGCGAGATTAGGGCCGAATTTCTGATGGAATTCCGCACTGCCAGTGCGTTATTATGCGCAGCCGTGGAGCGATTTCGCGCACGAGAGCGAATTGCTTATCGCGCGGAAAAAGCAGATATACGGAGTTGGGACCCAGCGCCCCTTTTTATAGAAGAGGCCAGGGTTCCACGCCGCGCAGAAAGGGGATTCCGCGCGAGTCCGGAATTTTGCGCGCCCCATCCAAATTTTACGCGCAACTGGATCAGGGGACTCAACATTCCGGTGTTTTGGCGTTTCCCTTGGAATCTGATCGTTGCGACCTCTCACCGAACCAATTCCAAGGGTGGGCATTTGTTGATGCCGAAAAAAGCCTGTAACTCTCTCAGGAAGTTTCGAAATGACGAAGCGAAGTCATATTCGGAGTCAGAGGCCCGATCTGGAGGCCCGGGAAGTGGTGCGCGAAATAAAGGAGGATCCGTGAGAAAAATGTTCTGCCCGCTAAGTACTCCTAGGATTCGCGGAATTAGACCAGTGAGGCGTACAATAATTGCGCGCCCCGGTTCTCCGCGGTGAGATTTTCCGCGCAAGCGGTTCCCGGCACAGAAAATTTTGTGCACCTCCGGGATTCCGCGCTGGGGGTCGCCTATAAATACAAGGTGACCCTGAACGGTTTGGAGGTTGAGGAATCTGAAGCGACTCTCATGCGCGCAATTCAGCTCCCCCCGCGCGAAAGATGACATCCAGGTAATCCTGAATTCCACTCAACCATGCCCCAGAGTTTGCCTTTGCGCGCAACTCCCCTGGGTTCAGTGAATTTGCTCCTTCCCCAGTTTCCCCACTTGCGCGCAATCTGTGGTCCGTGTGCGCAAAACCCTTCCGTGCGCACAAAACCCTGCTCGTAGTTCCCTCTCCGCACGCAATTCTGTTGCTCCAATTGCATGATGTCCCGGTCTTTTGCGCGCAAACCTTCCCTTTTGCGCACAAAACCCAGGACTCCTCACATTGACGCCCCTTCGCTGCCCCCTGCACCGGCACCTAATGTCTCCCCTGTCGGGCATGCGCACCATGCGTTGTTTTCCCGCACCGTGCGAAGTAACCTCAAGGTCCCTTGGGCCGTGTTTCCCATTGAGTTGCTTTGCCTTATGCTTCTCCGCGTAGGCACGCTAATGGCTATTGCTTCTTCGCATAGCCACGCTAACGTGGACCCCCCGGTGGTTCGTCCTGCGGCGCCCCTTCATTATGGCCTTGCTGATGCCTTCCCTTCCACAAGGGGTAGAGGGAGTTGGGCATGTAAGCCCTAGGGGTGTGGAGCGAACCCACCACATCCATGCTGCAGGACGTTAAACTGATAAGAACCTCGTCCTTAACACAAGACGTTAAATTGTGGTCCGACCCCGTGTTTCGCACAGAGGGTCCCCCCCAGCTCGGTCATTTTCTACGCCCATCCGTCTCCACGGGAATGGACTCTTCCTCACATGGAATGAGATCCTTCTTGTCGGAGCGGCGTTTGTCCGCGGGGGAAGGGCTGCCTCAGAGCATAAGCCCCTAACATTTATTGCGGATGATTACACCCTTGCATCTCTATACTTCCCCCCTTCCAAGGCCAGTGGAGTCCTTTTCCCACTGCGGTTTGTCGCACCACGGGCCTCCACCCTGGAGTAAGCCCCGATCACAAGGTCCACTAACCATGCGTAAGCCCCTATTTCCTCTTTGGGCCGCTCAACGCGTAAGCCCCATTCTGCTTCTCATGGATGCACCCTTTGCGACGTGATCGTCTAGTCCCTGTTGCCTCTTATTTCCCACAACGATCATGACTCACGTGGTCTTAGAGTGCGCGTCGACCATGACATCCTTATGGGCTGCCCCAGAGGGTAAGCCCTATCCCAACAAACTACGTGGACTTTGATCCGTGCTAACGCACGGTATATAGGAAGCCTCCACGAGGTTCAATCCCACCACCCGGTCGTCCCGACCTCTCCATGTCGGTTCCCCGACTTCCTTGAGCCGCCCCAGAGCGTAAGCCCCATCCCAGCGAACTCCGTGGACATTGATTTGTGCTAACGCACGGTACGTAGGAAGCCTCCACGAGGTTCAAGCTCACCACCCGGTCGTCCCGACCTCTCCATGTCGGTTCTCCGACCTCCTTGGGCTGACTCAGAGCGTAAGCCACAAATATTCCGTCCCGCGTGACGTTAAACCGTATTCCGTCACGCGTGACGTTAAACTGTATTCCGTCCCATGTGACGTTAAACCGTATTCCGTCCCGTGTGACATTAAACCATATTCCGTCCCGCGTGACGTTAAAGCATATTCTGTCCCGCCTGACGTTAAACCGTATTCCGTCCCGCCTGATGTTAAACTATATTCTATCCTGCATGACGTTAAACTGTATTCCATCCCGCATGACGTTAAACTATATTCTGTCCCGCATGACGTTAAACTGTATCGTGTCCCGCGTGTCGTTAAACAGTATTCCCCCTCTTGGGCCGTCTCAGAACGTAAGCCCCATGTCTCACTCCACCATCCATCATGATCCTTACCCGGGCCACCACATCCCGGTGAGATCATGCCACCCTTTCCCACTCCATGATATATGGGAAGCCGCCCATGTGCTGGCCCCAACATCGGTGTTCCCCCTAGGGATCCTTTAACCCGATCTGTCTCTGCAAGACATTAAACTCGTGACATACCCTTTGTTAAACATGGGAAGCTGAGGAAAACCTCAGATGGTACAAATTCCCCACGTTCGATGTGGGATGCCTTGGGCTTCCGCGCCATCGAGAAGCCCTGTGATGAGGGACCAAAGACAGACATGCCGACAACGCCCCAACGTGACCATTCTCCTCACCGCAGGTTTCTGTCCCGAAAAGACCCCTTGGAGCATCTTGACGGATGCAGCGTAATTAACTGGTGTCCATGTAGATATGGCACCCGGAATAATCTTCAAGAACCCATCATAAATATTTGAGGGAGTCCTGGACTAGGTAATGAGCTCCAAGGAGGAATCTACAGAGGGAAAAACCGACATCCCATCATCCCGGTTTTGATCAAGGAGCAGACGTCCCTAAACAAGGAATAGATGCCGCCCGCCTTTGGAAAGTGGGAATGTGTGGCAACAAGCAGCGCGCCCTCCCCACCGGACGGACGCGCGCGCCCCGATGAAAGCGTCAGAAACATTTATATTGAAAATAGGATCTGATGAATGTATCATCTTGTTAACATTTTTTATGTATTTCTATTATCTATTGTTATTTAACAATTTATTTGTATGCCTTTTGGGAATCCCAATGATGTAGAAAATTTTCATGAAAAAATGAACAATTGTTTGGGGATGTATATTTGTTTGAAATAATGGTGTATGGGAATAAATTTGTCATACCATTTTTTGGGTTCTCCAAATGTTCTAAGGACATATGAGGTTATTTGGTTTGTATGGTAGAGAGCTGTCCTTTATGTGGCATATTGGAGATATAAATTCTTCTTTATTGGATTTCATGTTATATAATGTTTTTTGGGAAGACTATTCGATTTCGGTATTCATCGTGAAAGTATTACATGTTTTGTATTTGGTTCACATCATGTATTGGTATAAGTAAGGGTTTTTAAACAAAAGTTGATTCATTTATCCGCGCTATTAACCTTTTGGGATTACAAAGTGGGTAATGGGATTACATTGTAGGAAAATATAACATGTTAATTTTTATGACACCGTATGAGGGATATTGGGTTTTAGTTTTTCATAGGGTCATTTTCTCTCCCCCAAGGAGCCATCCAATGAGATTTTGGGGAGCTCTCGTCTATCCAAAACACGTTATTCCATGATTTCACTTCATTTTATTTGGATTGAATATATTATGGTGATTAATTCATTCTACTTTTTTATTCCATTTAATCATGCTAGCATCATTTCATTGAATAATTTGAATCATTGAATATTGATGATGATTTCATTATTTTTTCTAGATTGGCTATGTTTTCTTCCACTAATGGAAAACCCTTATGTTATTTATCATGTAGGGTGGTTGTTTCACGATATTTGGGTTGATTATTTCTCTCTTACAACATTTTTATTCATATTTAATTGACTATGATAATTTTTGATTGATTTTAGGGCAATGTTGTGGTCTATCTATTATTCCATGTTCGTGGATCGCGTTGTAGGGATGTGTGATTAGTGTTTTAGGTAGAAGGTTCCATTTAAATAATGTATTGGATAAACTGAATTTCACTATTATTATTTTTTTAATAATTTAAAGGAATTATTTATTTATTGTTTCATTTGTTCACCAATAGTTTTTTGAAAAGAGATTATTTAGTATTATTTTTGAAAATAAATGGTATTTCCAAGGTAGTGAGAAACATTTTTCTAAATTAGTTTTCAATTAATATATTTGAATGAAAAAATTCATCAAATAGAGAACAAGATAGTACATGGATACTTAAATGTATGTTTTATTAATAGACATCGACACATTTTGGTGGGTTCAATTATGGGGTGTTACTCTGCTCCATAAGCATGTTTTCTAAGTGACTTTATAATGATATTGGGGGTTCAATTCATTAGGTGTTCTTCTATGATCTATATTTTATAGATATATCTGTGAAATTTAATATCATGATTTTTGGTGATTAGGTATGAGTATCCTAGGTATCATAAACTGTATAGATCATTTGTGTGATGTTACATGTTCTTTTGGGTTGTACTATTTTTGTAGTACTTCATTGGATATGATATGATAAGTTATACATGATTTTATTTGTTTCAATTTTATGATGTATATGAAATAATTTTAAAAATTATTATTATTTTATTCAGAAATGTTAGAAAATGTAAAATTAATTGTATTCTATGATTTTTATATAATAATATAGAAAAATATTTATCCACCTTGGTTATATTGAAACTTTAGAATATTAAAATTATTGTTCAGATGCATCTTATGTAACACATGTGTGTGAACCTATTTATCTTTTTACCTTACACCTATAGAAACATCAATAGTACATAATTCGTTGTATGTATTTTGATGTAGGTAATGAGAAGGCATCAAAGTGAGCTTGGGAGATTTTCTTTTAGTGTGGTCTTGGTAGCTGGTGGTGAGACGGTGATAGTTTTCCCACACTAGTACATGAAGAAGTATATTCTATATTTATATTTTACTTTTATGATTACACATTTAATTTGTTATATTATCACAAATTTCAGTCGTTTCATTTTACTTTATCATATTTCATTTATTAGATATATTTTTTTCATCAATTTTATCTATTCATCATATATAATCAATTTTATTACGTTAAGATAGATGAAATAATTCCCTCATTTTATTGTTTGATTCATGGGTTCCAGTTATAGACCAATGTGGGTAGGGAAAGGACATTGGGAATGCGTAAATTTCTATTTGTTTGTATTTTTTGAGGGTATCCATGTTGGGTTCATCATCCTTTGGTATTATATGGAGGTTTTTTCATTGGAAACCATATCTTTATATGTTTGGAATCTATCTACTATGAATGTCTTGGAAGTGAACCTAGACTCAGTAAATTATTTTCTATTATTATGTTTTTTTAAAAAAAATTCTTTTTATTACTACAGTTTCTCATGGATCAGAACCGATTAATTCAAATTCCCCAATATTATGATTAATGTATTTTTATATCATAATTCCTTATGTAATGACTCATTATTAGTGACCTTGAATGATTGTGTATAAATTACATATGTTAGGATCACATAATCAAAAGCTAATGTCTATCATATTTTTACTTATTACCATTGATTAATATCTCTCATGTTTACCCAGACATATTATCTAAACTCACCATTTCCTATGTTTCCATTCCCAAGGGTATTGGTGAATGGGATTAAATAGATCATGGCTAAGAAGCATATGACATGATATGAACATTGTGGGAGATATTCTATATCTTTAATGAATTAATTATATTTAGAATATTGTCTCTATAAGAACTAGTCATGTATGGTTATAGTGGTTGTAATATTGTCGGATGGGGTAAATTTTCATCTATAATTATGTAATATTTAAATATAAAATTTTTCTAATCCCACAGAAATTAATTTTTCATATTGATGTGTTGAGAACTATACTCTTGTTGTCGAAAATTTGTGGGCATTTCACTAGGAATAGTTTCCTTTAATAAATAATGACATATTAAATTCATAGTTTCATTGGAATAGTGGTACATTTAGGTGAAGTTAAGGATATTGTGGAATTTAAAAAATTTCATATCCTCACCATATTGTGGAGATCAAAAACAAATGAGTATTACTATTATTAAATGTTTTAAAAATATCGTTCTTTCTTATGGATTGGAAAAGTGCCTTCAATGTCATGGTGATTTTTTTTGCTATCGGTTAATCCTAATTAAATAATATTGGGATGATTTTGTTTTTTATTGGGATATGGACATTTCAAATTGACCAAAAATTGGATAAAATATATAATAGAGAAACTACAGTCATAGTTAATTTCATTACATCTTGGTGGATTCCTAATAGAGTTTCTCAAAAAAAAAATTTGATGAGACTTCATTATTTTGAAAATTATTTCCTCTCTTTGTACTATAACTAAACATATTCCCTATCAGATATACAAGGTTATTTCCCTTAATATTTAAAATTACATAGTTTATGTAAGTAAATATCTATTTATTTTATGTAAACCCTTGTTGTCCTCTAGAATTCCTCCTTAACATTTTTCATTATTAAAAGTTTCTAAAATAATATTTCTCTGGTTTTGGTTTTTCTGTTTTATTAGGAATACTTATGGTTGGTTGGGGTTATGATCCAATGTGGTTTCCATTGATTTTCATCATAGTTTATTATTTAATTCTTGGTTTTTATGCATTTGTTTCTAAAATCATCTTATTTTGTTAGGGATTAAGAACTTACCCTTTTTCTATGTGTTGATGTGTGAGTATAATTCCTATAATTATTTTATTATTCCATAGAATTATCCAAATAAATATTATAATATAGAATCTATGAATTATAAAATATCATTGAGATAATATTATTTCCATAGTTTTATGTATTCATTTGATGATACTTCAAGTTATTTGTAAGATAATAAATATAGATTATTATTATAACTTTTATATTTATATTTTATAGAGTAAAATTCATTAAAATGAAAAAATATTTTTAGAATATCTGTATAATTTATGAGTGATATTGACATATTTAATATTAATTCATGAAACTATTGAACATTGTTTTATTTTTAAATTAATGTAAATGGATTAATGAAAAATTTATTACATATGGATTTTTTTATTAAATATGGAATGATCTAAAAGAAAACAATTTAATTCATGATGAGAATGAAATAAATGATTTTCAATATTTTAACATTTGGGGTTTTTTAAAGAATACATTTTTATCCTAAGATCATGCATTCTATATGTGGTAGTCTTAGTTTCCCCTATAATTTTTTTTCCTGAAAATATACAATTTATTCATATATATAACGTAAGATGGAAGAGAAATTTTATTTTATTTTTATAAAACCTAGTTATATTGGGATATTTTGTGTGGTATGGGATGGAATACCATTATTATGGAATATTTTCATTATAGATGGGTTTGTGATATATTTCACATTATGATAGATTAGTATACATGTTTTCATGTTGTTTCATTATAGAGGTTGATGGAATTGTTGGTATGGGTTCAGAGATATACATTACATCCATTTTTATTTTTTTGAGGGATACAAAGATTAATTTCTATAAAACACAGTTTGTACATCATTCATGATTTCTTGTACCAATGATCTCAGACTAGTAAAATTTGAAAATACTCATGATTAAGGATCGGTGAATGAATTATAAATATCTCATCTGATTAGATTCTCATGTTGATAATGATTTAATATAAAAAACCATTAATTTGGTCAGAAATAATTCTATAAGATAATGGATTGGAAATATGAAATTTTAATATTGAACTAAAAATTACTTTATATTTGGATGATTTGAAGTTATTGAAATAGAATTAGTGGATGGGTTAATAAATAATTGCAACATGATCATTACTAAATAGATTTGATTACTGTAATACTTTTATTCAAATATCCTTATATAGAATCTATAATTTTATTCCATTTTCATGGTAGATACATTTTTGTATTGGATGACAGATCATTTATGAGTTAATTTCTCGGTTTTTTACCTTTATTTGTTGTTTTAAAATATATTCCTTATGGTTTTATATTTTTACAATCTACCACCCATGTTTTTTGGGAAAATTACACCTATTTTATATTTCAGCTCTGACTATTTTTCCAAAACATCTATGATGTTATGGATATGTATTGAATGAAAAGATGATCATATGGAAAATGAAATGTTAATTTCAAAATTAAATAAAAAATTAAACAATATTTACATCACCATAATCAATTAATATATAAATATATGATTCCCCATTCCTGATGGACCACATAGTTGGTGGGGTGATTCATTGGTCAAATTATATGAATTATCCTTTTTTAAATTAAACCTCATGAACCTATTAAGTTTATAATTCACTAAATTTACTTAGTTATCCTTATATAAATTAAAAATGAATATAAAGGAGTTAGAAAAAACAATTATTTACATGAATCACAATAAAACCCAACTCCTCAATGTCATTAGGTAGTCTCTCCAATAAAACATTCTCTACTATTTGAACAATTGTATATAACCACATAAAATCCCAATACAATCAAAATAGACATGTTGTATACTCATAAATCCAGTGTCCTGCTATAATAAAAACCTGTCATCTATAAATATTCTAACATATAATTAATATCCCATTATTATACTGTATTCTTATTCAAAAATATATAATAACATTATTCTATGTATATTTTGGATCAACTGGTATTCTTCTGAACTACATCATGTTTGTGCAACCTAGTCCTCATTGAAATAAGGTAATTCATCTTTCTCAACTTCCATTACATAAAATGATGTATGTTTCCTAAGAACATAAAATACATTTGAATAATATGTCTTTCCCTTCTTTAATAGATCCCAAATTTTATCTCCTTTTATATTTGGTACAATGATTGATTGTGATATTTGTTCTTCTAACATTTTTAATTTACATTTTTGATGTTCTCTCAATATTCAGGTTGAAAATTTTTCCTGGTTTTTATAATGAAATATATTCACAAAAATTATATAATGAATCCAATATTTCTAACATATACATTGGAATGTTCATATATCATTTAATACTAAGGATCCCCAAAAAAATCATTAATATCAATAAAGGATCATTATTTAATCAATGTTAATTAAATGGTCTTATTTACATATTTTATATTTTTATAAATCCCAGTATTATTTTATTTTTAATTCTATACATGCATTGTATAAGAACATGGTAGAACCTCTAGAAATCATGAAACTCCTCTTAGAACCTAAATATCCTATGGGTGGTCAACTGTTAATTTGGGATAGGATCATGATCACATGATCGATCATGATGTTTAATAATTTAGTATTAGAGAAAAAAATCATATGGTTAAATTATTAAGTAAAACCTATACATAGCCTCTCATATTTTAAAAAATCGATATGTATAATATCTTTATAGGGAATACATAAAAAATTGCAAAAACAAATTACTATAAATCCAATATATCATAAGAATTTCTCAGATATAATATATGATCATTATATGTAATTCAACATTTCAATATCATATAATGTCTGAGAAAAAAATATATTAACTAAAGAACATCATACTAATTAAAAAAAAATTATGAATTCAATTTGTAAGATATTATATCATTCATTATCAAGGAAAACATATATGGGTGAATGAACATACATTTTCCAGAGTGAAATATCTTACACACCATTTATTATCACGCGGACAAGAAAAACAAATCATAGTGTGGGTAATTTTTTTTACTTCTATGTCGTTAATAAATTTCAACAACTTATATATCTTATGTTTCCATCTAATATCATAAACATTGTACATGTTTTCCATATCTATCATCATTAAACAAAGTGTTTCTTAAATCCATCTACTTTCCTTATCAGTCACAAAATTACTCTGCCAAATTTTTCTGTATAGCATCATTACATCAATTAATATGTTCCTTTGGTTCCTAGGAAAACAAAACTCTATAATAATCATAAATTAATTAAAACCATCACATGAGTTTTCCAATATAATATTACCAAGCAGCTGCCTCAAATATAATCTTTTATATAATGTATAAGAAAATCTATAAAATCCCTATGGTCCTTCATCATATATTGGAATTACCTTCAATCATGAAGCCATATCCTCATATTGTAAAAAATACTACTCAAACCAATTGGGGAATATAACCACATTTAAATTATTTATCAACACAACCAAGAGTGATTTTATATCGATATTGATTCATCTCATTATCCAAATTGTTAAAATGAAATATAAATAAATTCATGGATTTCTCCGCATCTCACATGATTTCTTCTAAAACAAGTTTTTAATCCTTTTTATTGATCTAAACAATCACATCATTCCACATACGAGATGGATAATTCAAAATTATTTTTATATATCATAGCCTTTAGATATAAATAAATAGTTTTAATTGGGACAACCTTTTTTATAGTGAATAACAGAATAACCAATTTTCTAAATGTTGAGCATAAAAACCCATACATGTGATATCATTCTACGATGTTAATTCTAGGTGATATTTCAATAAAATTAATTCCAACATTTGTATGTTTCCAATTGGAAAATCCCATAAAAAGATAGAAAGATGGAACATAAACTCCCCACATTATAATATTTTTTAAACCCACATTTTTAATTGATAAATATATTTTATATAATGAAAAATAATATTTTTATGTGTGATTGGAAAACCACATAAAACATTTTTTACACAAGTCCTTAATTTAAAAATTTGCTTCATGAAAACATTATCCAATTTTTAACCCAAGCCAATGGATCAGTTTCACACCAAATTTATATAGTAGATATGGAACATCATGAAGAAAATATTTTTTTTAGTTTGTACAAAAATCAATCATTTCATTCAATTCAATACATGATATTGAAAAATAGACAAATATACGTGAATAAGTAGGGACTATACTGATCCACCATTTTAAAAGTAAGGAATATGTTATATTCTAATCGTAATACACTATTTACATTAGAAATCAATACATAGTTTCTTATAAACACCAATAATAAGATTCATAAAAAAAATTAACCATTCTCATAACACAATGGCCTTCTATTCTTATTTACTATAGATATTATTGAATATTCATATTCATTTTTTTATATAATATTTCTCCTAGAATCTTCTGAGTCTAGTAGGAAAACAAATATTGTCTTTTACCATTATTTATCTATCCCCACTTATCGTAAAATTATTATTTCATTTTTAGATCCCCAGATATTGGAAATTTTACCTAAATACTGGTCTTTTCCTACCAAAAAACATTGTTCCCTTTGGAACCCATGCTAATATCTTCTTTCTCCATTTTTATGTCTAACTCCAATTGGTCTAGAAAAATTATTAACAATCCCATGATTCCATCGATTTATATGGAATATACTATATTGAGTGATATGAGGTGTATTAAAAAAAGTTTTATAATAAAATAATATATATTGAACTGAAGACACATTTTGTGATACAATATTAATTCTCTTTTGAGTATTCAGTAAAAGGGGAATCAATGTAATCCTCCAACTTCTATAATGCCCCAAAAATTATTTCATATGAACTATAACTAATTATTGAACATTTTTTACACTTATTCATCAATATAATATTCTCATAAAAATTGACTATTTTCAGAAAATTTTAATGAAAACACACTAGGGTAATTTCAATATGATGATTCAATAAATAAAATAAATTATTTTTAAAAAAATTTCTATATTAGAAAAATTTTATTCTAATGAAAATATTATTTATTTAAATGTAATGATTTCTCTCTCAAGATCAAATTTCTAATCCTTGAAAATATTATATATGTATAAATAAAAAAACATCACCATATATATATATATATATATTGTTTTATAAATTCATTTTTTTAAAAAAAATTATGCCAAAATATTAATTATACATTTTATTTTAGTGAAAATCGAATGTATATATTTAAAAAATGACATTTTTTTAGTTATAAACATTTATATTTTCATTTTTAAGCTTTTATATTTCTAAATTCAATGTATGTTTATTTTATAAGATTCCTAAATTAAATTTCACTATATTATCAAAACATGTGAAATTTCACATTTATAAAATTTTGACATAAAGGATCCCAATATATGAAACATTTCCAATGCATAAAATGTTGTAACTTATTCAAAACCATTTAATTTTAAAAAAAATTATTGTACATTAATATGTATCCCCTTGATATAGAACTCATTATCATGACAACATTATCCCAATGGGCATGTTTTTTTGATAGAATTGATTTTATGGTGTGGTTTGAGTAACCATGAAATTGTGGTGACATATACTAACACAAAAATACCTCATAGATATTTCATCTTGAGTTTCAAAAGTTAATGTTCATTTACAGAATAGTCAAGGTAGAACCATAGTGATTATACCTCCCTCTTATTCATAGATATATTTGAATCAATATTATGAAACTACTACATGTAAGCATCATTACACCAGGATGTATCAATTACTTCTCATCATACACATGATATATAGAATTATTAATTGTAATTTTATAATCACTATATTAATAGTGATCATAGTCCTTAATGGTTATATTATGGCCAAACATATCTTGTATCATTCAAATTAAAATATACAGATATTTTATTATGTGTTCTGTATCATTAAATATAACAAATAAATATTATAGTGGGGCAATTAATTTATAAATTTTTGTGTAATTAAAACATAAGGTAAGGATTATATATATTTGTATATTAAATGTAATTATATAAGTAACATGTATACCCTTTTCTATGTTAGTGACTAAATTTTTAGAATACCTATCAGATAAATATATATATATATATATAATGATTATGATATCCATATGAAATATCTCTTACACCCTCCAGTTATAATGAATACCTTAGATTAAAAACATATTATCATATACATGATAGGTCTTGATTGGAAAATTGGATCAATTATTTCCTAAAAGAATTATAATAGAAATGAATTAAATTACTATACATACACAATTTCGGAAGATTATATAAGATTTAAAATTATGGAAATGAATATTATAAATTTTATCATTATGATATAGAAATAGTTTTATTATCTACCACATTGAGAGATCAACAATCTTCTATGCATTTATCCATTACGAAATATTTTTTTTCATGTCATGTTAATTGGATATGTTTCTAGAGGGTTTATCATTATGTAATAGTTCTACAATAATTTTTTTACCATATGTTGGAAAAATGACAAGTATTTTTAGAATTATTGGTAGAAAATTCTTACCATTAGACATAACCATTTGATCAATAAAACCCTAATAATGTTGTTTTCAAAATAAACAAATCTTTTCAGATCATGTAACTATAAATAGATTGTGGATCTCAAATTCTAGTTGAAAATATGATAGAATTGAAAAATTAAATAGAGTATATTATTTTAATATGTTTATATATGAATAAGTGTATGTAATTTGGAACCCTTTACACTGTTAGGAATCATTAACTAATTGTGTGGTAGAATAAAAATCCCTTATTATAGGCTGAAAACAATCCAAATTAATACAAGTCACCCATTTGAATTTCATATATAATAAGGAATTATAGAACATATAGATAAATAAGGAATAATAGATCATTACATATGATTTAGAATATATTCATGAATATTCATTATAATTTAGGGCTCAAATTCCTTCCGAGCTAGTGAAATCAATTTAATTTTATTTTCTTAATACACAAAATGATCGATGGGAAAACAAGGAAAAATCATGTTTCAATTAAAAATGGATGAAACCAATACTCAAATTTCACATTTGAGAGTGTTTATTCTATTATTTATTATATAAATATATTAATTATATCATATTTTCCAAATTGTTAGAAATTGGATCCTCTCTCTTGTTATCATGTTTTGTGATGAATTTTTTTTAATAAATTTATAATTATAACACATTGTTCGATCAGATGATTGTGAAAATTGTGAAATTTCATTGTTGGTAATGCATTTCTATTCTATGTTATGGGTAAATAAACAAAAAAACCCTATTTAATTGATGCATTGATTATTTATTTTTTATGTTTATTAATGGATGAGAGGCATTCACAACTATAAAATAAGTATAATCTAGTATATTGTCATGTATAAAATAGTAACCCTTCTATTTCATTAAATCATGATAGTTACCTTATTTTGGTAATCCCTAATACAAAATTTTATGTAATTCACACGGATGTTTCATGCATGTTAACTAAAAACCAACATTATTTATAAATCCATAATGATTCTTTGTAATTAAAAATATTTCTATATAATTTCTATTTGAGGAAATTATGTCATAAATCGATACCCTTCCCCCAAAATTATGAAATTCACATATAACATCATTACAATGAAATTATTTTTCATTATTTCAAAAATATACCATTTAATAATATTATTACGGTTGTTATAATAAATTTTTTAATTAACTAGTCTTTATAATAAATAATGTCCATTTCATAAATTCGGACTAAAAAAGAAAACAATTTCTATGAATAAATATTGAAAAAAAGATATTTAAATTTCAACATTCAATATAAATAAAATATCTAGTTTTATAGGACTGAGAATGGAAATTGAGATGACATGAACAAGACATTATGAAATATTTCACTAACAATTGGTTACATGTTATGATTTTATAGAATAAAATACTCATATAGGCTTTACGGCGATAAAATACAATAATTCATACTCCCATATAAGAGACTCAATATTATATATTGTACAAAACTAATCTTGAAATTATAATTAGTGATTTGAGATAGAATATATGAATAAATTTTATAGAAATTCATTTTATTGATGTGTGATGGTTGATACATTTTTTATATTTTTAGATTCTTAATGAGTAGATAACATTATGCAATATAAAAATTGTATAACTTAAACATTATCAGACTCAAACCCATCACATAAACATGGATAGAAATAATTCTATGTATATTTATATAATTTTGGATAAATGGTTCCATATTCTTGATGGGTCCAATTATAATCCCACCCAATCCATAATCATTTTCATACATTTAATTCAGTCTCCTCAATTTATTTTATTTTATCCAATACCATTATATTTAACTATAATAAAATATAATTCATTCTATAAAAAATTATGCTTTTATATTAGTTAATAAATTCCACTATTAAATTCATACTCTTAAGTGTTAGTTTTATATAATTGTGAATATTATAATTTCTTTAATTGACATTGGGTCATTTATGTTCATTGCGTGGAAAACCCATTCCATTTTCACTTTTTTCTCTAAGATCCATGAACTTATAACATGATATTAAATTTAGATCCACCTAATTTTAATGTATAAACATTATTCTCCATCAGAAGATCCCAATACTGAATTTTTTCATATCATTCATGTTTGGCAATTTCCCAATTTTTTGATAGGTAAACCTCCATTTTTCCGTTTAAAATATATGATAATTAAACTCGAGTCCACCAATTTGGAAAATGTTTTATAATGAATAAAATTATTTATATATTAATCTGTGTATTATAACATTAATCACATAAAAATTGATATTTGTACACTCTTATAAACCTGAAATTTTAATAAAGAAATAAAAAATTTCAAGTCAGCATTGAATCTTGTGATTTGGGGAATGAAAAAAAGACCTCATTTGTTAAGAAGTCCTATTTCATGGTTTAAAAATATTGAATAAAATAATGGAATTAGGAAACAAAACATAAATGAACAAACCCTTTTTCTATAGAAAATACAAAATTTTCTTCAATAATTTATGGATCCTGTAAAATAATATATAACCTAATGTTCATTACATATATATGTTTCAAAAAAAATTTGTGCTGAAAAATCATATAACTTCAAGGGTATATGAAAGCTAAATGAAAATTATATAATTCACTAGAAAAAACCTCTGGATATCATTTAGTTTTATTAACTACAAATCCTATATCAAAATAGTCAAACAATTTTATGTTGTGACAATAAATTCACTACATATAATCCAATCTTATACATGTCTCAGAACACACACTTTAGATGAATTTTTTAAAGTTATTCAATATGGATAAAATCATCCATTGGGTATGTCACATAGAATAAATATAAAAACAACTTAAATAAATTATAAAACAAATTACATAATAAATAATATATTAAAAAACATTTTCACTATGAACACGTGTATTTGAAATCATAATATATGATGATCCTTGAAAACAATCTTATTGGGTTGATTTCACAGTTCTTACCTATTTTTTGATTTTGTAAGTTAACAAATATCGAATTAATAGAATTTATGATTTTTATTTATTTGGGAAATGTAATGTATCATGGGGATAAAAAAAATATCATTCATCACGACATCAAATCATTAGTTTAAAAAATGACGTAAGAAATTTTTCGTTTTGACTTTCTGCTCACTATTACTAAAATGGAGGAAAATCCAACTAACATGAAATGATTTATAATGAACATCCAATAGATACAAACATCTATATTATTGTATACAAAAAATTATCATCATTTTTTCTAATTTAATTTGTCTTATAAATTTTATCCTCTTAATCAGGATATAGTTTACCCTATTGTAGAACTACCTCTTCCTTCTATGTGCCCTCCTAAATAAAATAATGCACCATCACTATTTCATATATGGTGCCCAAATTTTGGTTAATGATGTTTTCTCAGATCATTCTTAAATATTTTATTTTGGGTTTTTCCAAATCCACCAACATATAGTTATATATTTTTTATTATTCTATATCCATAAGATCTATAAAAATAGGTATTCAATTTTCCTGAATAAATATAATGTTATATAACTTATTCCATCTCTCATCCATTGATTATGTTTATGATAATAAAGTATATTTTTTCTGTAAAAGTCCTATTATATCCTTGGGAGATGATTATTTGTTAGAGAATATTCATTTTCATTAACAACATATAAAAATTTTTTAGTTGTGAGATATTAGTTACTAGACAATACACTATTTCACATAATATTTTCGAATTTACATAGACGGTATATCTAAATAAAAAGAAATCACATATGAAAGGGTTTATTTTATTTCTATTATACTCAAAGAGAGAAAGATATCAGTGTTCACAAATAGAATTATTGACCACCTCATTTCTCTATATCAACTGATGATATAGTTGATAGAAAGTGGTATTAGTCGATTTTCTATAATTTTTTATGGATGATCCAACACCCTAAATGATTTATTTATATATCAAAAAACAAATAGGGTTGTTAATAAATTGAAGTATAGATGCCCACATAATCTATAAGTTGAAAGAAATCATATAAACATCACTAATACATTAAACATGATGATTGGATTATTTCATGATATTTATTTCATTTAGTGATAGTTATAAATTATTTTTTAATAGATTAATATAATGCCCTCTGATGTTTGTTATTGAGAAACAAATTACTCAAATTGTAATTCCACATACGTTATAATCTCTCGCTAATGGGAAATCTAGAAGCAGTTAAATACTAAAGAATATAATTTTACACTGTATTTGAATAAATATAAATAAAAATAAATGAAAAAATGAAAAAAAAACACTTTAAAACTAACTAATGAATTATAATTCTTTAAAAAAAATTGTTGTTTTTTGGTATAATGACAAATATAATATTTCGTGTCTACTATCAGAATATCATTCACCCTCTTCATTATCTATAGAGTAGGCCAAGGATAGCTGATGAAGATGATTAAAAAATATTAATAGATAATTTCTTATCAGAAATAACATATATTCCTCATGAAAAATATTAGAATCATTCATATCCATTTGTGTTGTCATATCTACTACAAATATAGATAATGTGTGAACCACTATATCTTTATACTTTCTTATAAAAGGAATATCATGAACAATATATTATCTCTTATAATTTTTAGTACTTAATTATACATTATATAGGTGTTAAATAATTATTTTCGTACCTCATCTACATTAGTAGTGAGTTATTCTTCATCTATTAAGAAATCACAACTAACAATTATGGAAATTACACTAATTTTATTTAATAATATTTAATTAATATATCCACCACCTGGGGTATAGTTGAATTGAAATTTAATCAGTTTTTGTATCCTTATAATCAATACTATGTTTTTAGGATTCAGTCTCCTAGAAGATGAACACCATAATTAAAAATAACCTAGTGTTGATATATGAGAAAAAAATAAAAAATGAATTTAGAGACACACCCGTTATGTATATTGTAATATCAGTTTCTAATTTACCATTTTCCTCTGGGAGTTTGCATTGTTGATGTCCTATATCATGTTTTAGATCCAATATTTACACTCTAGGATGGGTTAGAAACCAAGTAGGCTCTACACTTCTATATCTAGTGAAATTGTATGCTTTGATGATTTATCAATTCTCACTAAAACACAATGATTTTCAACACCACTGTCTGGGGATACAAATATTGTATTTTAGGTACATACTATGGGATCCCTTGTGAACTCATTTACCTATATAAAGGGAATAATTAATTATTTTAATAATAATAAATTTTATGAAAGGTAACATTTAAAATTTTAGTGTTATAAATATATTATTCATTATATTATAGCATATATCACTTATTTAATGATTCAAAACTTCTTCAACCTCCCCTATTATACCATAATTTCAAATTTCCTAGTGTGGATATATCATTATTCAGTTTAACTTAAAAATTCATCTATATTAATAATTTATATTTGAACCACGTTATTGTAATATAAAATTTTATGGTTACCGAGTGTACATATATTTTGGATCAAAGGAAAATGTACAGTACATTATAAGGAGTCACATAAGTCCCAAACACAATAATGTATAACAATATTATCCAAAATATATCATACATAAAAAAAGAATATTTGTATGTTAGTCAATAATATTTTTCTGTATTAATTGATGAATTTTTTTGTTCATATATATTCAAAAAAAATTCATGTCATTTAATCATAAAAATTAATTCACTTTGGTACCTCTAGATGGATTGCCGTAGAATTCCTTTGGGTATTCTAGTTCATAAAATAATCAATTTTTGAGACTATCCTTATTAATTCATTATTATATGGATTGATAATTCTTACTTGATTCCATCTATTCATACATTCGATGTGTTTTGGATCCCATTATTTTTTATTAATGAATAGCTTAACAACATGTACATTTTGTTTTAATGATCATTAGTATAAGAAACAATTCATGTTGAAATATTAAAAATTCAATGTTTAATTATATTTTATCATGATAGTCGTTTTATTAGTATTTTAGTATCATTTTTAATCATCATTTAGTGCTTTTCTAGCCTATAAGAGGCTTTTTTCCTTTAACACTTTGTAATGTGGTTCTACCGTGTTCCTTTAAAAACAAACAATGTGATCATTAAACCTATATAAAAAATAATTTTAATAAATTATTCCATATTAACTACTTACTAATAAATATTCTTATTAACTCCAAATGTTTTTAATTTTCCCCATAGCCTCTTGAGTAATGATCTATTAGTGGGTTAATTTGGACCAAAATGTGTAGTTGAAAATTTTATTAATATTTTATTATGAATTCATTAATAATCACTGATACTTTAAATGGATTTTTCCAAACCCAAATGACTCTTGGGATATGTGATATAAATTTGAATTGTGAGATCAACATTGGCTTTTAGAATACGTATGTCCAGTAGTTTACACCTTTTAATAATTAAAATACGTGAAATTTATAAGAGATGTGCATAGGAAATTTCCTATGGTAAATGTGAAATATACGGCAATAAATTTTTTCCCAATAATTAGTTCAAGAAATATTGATTTCCCATCAACTAATAAATTGATATTAAAATTTACAGAGCCACAATTCACTTTATAAATTACATATAATTAGAATATAACTTCTTAACCTCACATCTATAGCAGTGGAAGGATGGTCATGGGATTCTACTTATGGAGGAGAATTATATCCAATTTTTTCTAACAATACCATCTCAATATAAGGATAGTAACTACACAAGGAACCTCTTTTAAACACAGTGGCATCGATTTTTTTATTTTATTAAAATCATCAACTACTAATCACACAAAAAAATATGCCCATCCATGAATGATATTTCAAATAATTTTTAATGTGGGACTATATTCCTATAGATTATAATTCTATCAATAATAGAATATTTTTCAATTGATTTTTTAACTTTACCTTCCTAAAAAATATTTCATTCGGCAAACATGTGATATATTTCACATATTATTTGAGCTTCATTGATTTTATATTCATTAAAAAGAATTAAAAATACTTATCAATATCATAGATACAATCTGTATATCTATTGAATCTGTAATTATAATATTTCACGAATGAAATTTGTATCATTTTTTACATACATCTGAGTAATATAGAATTACTCAGAAATTCACATATCACTATGTTGTTAAATAAATTATACATATGTTTTTATGACCTAGAAATAACACATCTACTCAGGAATGAATCCATATAATATGAATCGATTATAACTATTGTTTCATACTAATACCTGTTTTGTGGCCGCTAGTTATTATATATAATAATAGTTTTCTATCTTCTAGTCTAATAATTTATTAAAATCTTCAATATTGGCAGCAATTCACTTTATGATATAATTAATATCTATAAAATATTATTTAATATAAAAACCAATCATTAATATGTAATCCATTTTAAATCATAATTCATTAATAAACCATAACCTTAAATAAACCATAACCTTAAAATGATGATTTTTATGGTACAATTGAGATAGATATTGTTTCACTTCTTTATAATATTTTATGATTATCAATGTCTTATATTTAATATATTCATGAAGTTTATAATCAAGAGTCAGTATATATAGAATTTTTGGGAATTTTGTATCAACTATGATAGAATAATCCATTTCATATATACATATTCATAGAGATTATTCTGAAATTGTGTTTAAATTGAAGGTAATGTAAGAATAAAAATATCAATAGTATTAGTCAGAGAACAAATAAATTGGAAATTTATTTAAATTAATTAAATTAAATAAGGCTTAAATACTATGTGAAAAATAAAACAAGGTTTAATATTTTCGCATATCTCTTATACCAACATGGAACACCCTGAATGAATGGATCCAATCAAAAAATCCATATGTATCCTCCCAAATATTTCTAGGTAATAATATTTATTAAAAACATATATATTTATATGTTCATGTTGAAAAAATATCGATAGTAGTAAACTTAGGTGGAAATATATACTAAAAGCATATAGAATTCTATTATGTCAATTCACCCTATCGAATTACTCAAAAATTATTTGTAAATGACTAATGTGGAACTTTATATCCATTATTGATAATTAATTATACATAACTCACACTCCTACCTCTATATAGATTATATGTCACACATCTATGTAACTCGGTCACACTCAATCTAATGAATGTTTCTAACCTCAATCATATTGAAGATCTTTATACCTCTGAAAAACTACAACAAAAAAGGTTTCACTCTTACAATATTAATATTTTAAGAAAAATATCCAATTCATATTGGGGAAATTTTTTTGTCCCAATTAATTTAAAATCAATCAATATGAATCAAAAGGAAATTTTTATTAAATTTTGTTAATAGTTATTTAATAGAATGGATGAATTATCTGAGAGATCCAAGTTGAATCTCATTTGTTTACTACTAAAACCTGAACCCCTTGACCATGGACCATTACTAATGCACTACATATCTAAACTAGAACCAAATAACAATATTCAACTAGTGTAATCACTTATATAACCATCCATACCTATAGTTGGTACCTCAAAATCTATGATCATGGGGATATATTTCCTATAAATGAAAACTCAATCCTCTAAATTAAAGAAAAATAGAATCCAAGAGATCCAAATAAAATGAATTGTAGTATATAAATCAGGCATACCATTAAACTGATAGGTTGACTAGGGGGTCACATGGCATCAACAGTGGCCCCCCACAAGTCAGTGGTTGTTAAATACTTGTATGGTACTTAGTATGTGATAGTGAGAGACTATTCCAGCTTATCAGAGATTCATAGTGATATATTTATATAATATAAAATATAAAATAACAGAATAATTATATAGAGAAAGAATGAATGCAGTGGAAGAAATATAATAATATTTTAATAAAAGTGGCCAATTCTAGTTTACACAATGCATGGATGATGAATAAAACATATTATTAAGAAGTAATAAAATATGTTTATTTTAAATATAGTATAACAGTAAAGAAATTATATAAAATTCCCATGTTTTCCCTCCATGAGTGTCATGAGATCTATCTTTGTCATTTTCTCCTAAATCTTAGGTATAAGCATGTAACATAAGAAATCAACCAAGGTCCTGAATCCTACAAACAAGATAGTCAAATTGGGACCCTAGTGTAATGGTGTCTAAGTGGGGTGTGATATATAAATCTTGGTAGTTCTAAACCACTAGTGTCTATCCCAATACAGACAGTTTATAATAATTAAAAGTATGTAGGTGTTTAGGAATAATGAAAAAAATGAATACATAAATCATCACTTGTCCAGGTTCTCTTGGGACACCTAATGACAATAACTACTTCATTTAATTATCTGATGTGTCTGATCATGTTATATAAATATATATTTATATATATATAGTAACATTATATATATACATAGGTAGATATATATTTGGGTGGATCAGAACATACCACCACCATCCATTTCTAGGGGAGCTCCCATGGTCTAACCCAAGCCCATGTCCATGATATCTAACATTCTCTTGGCCTGTATTAATATATATATATATATATATGATGGGGTGGAATTGGTCATACAACTTCTATCCAATTCCACGGGATATATCACAAACTAACACAAAACCCAAAACCATGATCCCTCATAGTCTATTGGCCATTATGTACAAGTAAGACCAGGATGTACCCACTGTCATCCTTTACCAAGGGAGTCATCATAGTCTATCCCCTTGCTCTAGTTAGTAGATATATGTTGGGAATGATATAAACATACAAGTTCTATCTAATTCTGTGAGAGCTGTAATAGTCTTCTATTTCCAAAATCCAATAACCCCATATAGATATATTTATTTTGGGGAGGATCATGACATACCACAACAATCCAAATTTCAGGGGATCACTCAAATTCTACCCCTATCTCAAGTCCAGTAGCCCTCATTGTCTCTTTTCTTTCACCTGCCTATATGGCGTAATCATTCATAACACGAAATTCATGAGGCATTAACCTCTAATTAATCTCATTATTCCATTTCCATTTATAATCATTATCCCCAAAATAATATAATGCATAAGGCATGGCCGATTATGTGTTTCTATAAACATACCATATTCATATATTAATACATAAGGAATAACCCTATTATATGTTTGATTTAATCATTAACAAAGGAAAGGGGAAACCATTCTATATGTCAACAGCATTCAATCCATTAATACTAATTTAAGTAGAAAACTGGATGTCCAAGTGTAAAGACTCATTGAGTTACATAGGGGATGCTACAATTAGAGTGACAATTACCTTCAAGGCCAATTCCCTTTATAAATCATACAAACATTCATAAGAACTTCCATTTAACTAATTTAACTCGTTTTCTCAGGGAAACACCATTTTTTGGATCAAATGATAAGGAAGTGTTTCATTAAAATAAGACTGATTCTCACATGGTAACTTCAATTTAAAACCATGTCATTCAATTTAAAAAGTAGGCCAAATCCATAAACATTCTATTAGAAACAACGAAAAATGAATAAGTTTGCATCAATGAAATGAACTAAGAAGGAATATGTTATATCCTATACATTGTAGGTTGGAGACAGTTCATCTTATTTTGAGGGGAAAAATTTTAAAATCGCGACATTATTGAAAAAAGAAATTCATCCGGTTAAACATGATTCATACTGCAACTCAACATATAATTTTCCTATAATAATTTTAGAATATACTAACCCTCAAGTAAAACCTAAGTAATAATGATGTAGTAATCCTATAATTAATTAATTAATTAATTAATTAATTATCAAATTTACTGTGTAAGGAATTGGATCCTACATCAAGCAGTTGACAAATTGAAACTATACACTTATTAGAGTTATTGTCGGCCACATGAAACCACCCCGCACTCATATGCACATAAATTCACATATATGTATATATATATCCTTGACCCAATGAGAATAATCCCCACGCCTCGAGGGAAAATGTAAATGGAATATATATATATATATATATACATATGTATATAAACACTAACCCTTAAATATGATCAAAACTCACTAAAAATAATTCCCCGGACTCAAATATTAAAAAACCATGGTTAAAAAATGAAAAATATATGATTGAAGGAAAAATTAATTTTAAAATATTGTTATCAAGCCAAAATTAGTAAAAATTATTTTATTTCATTTTTTCATACTAGAATATACACAATGGTGTCCTGAGGGACCCTTTGTATGACCTAGAACCATATGAAAAAAAAAGGAACAACTCTAACCCTGGAGATTATGGACGGGCATGAAGATCGATGGAAGGATATCAAATAAGCTATAAAAGGATGTATAATGAGATAATGAATCTGACCTTGGAGTTAAATAGAGAACCCTGAAGAAATGTTAGGTAAATCTATGAACATAGGAGCACTAAACAGGGGTTGAGTGCTTCATTAGGTTCATCCTAGGGGAGGGGTAGTTCAAGTGTGGTGTTGGGGATATATGGGTTTGGTTTTTTTTTTAATATAATTAATAAAATTTAATTTTTTTAAAATTGTTTATCATGCATGATTTGAGCCGCATGGATTGCAAAAATATGCACCAACCACGAGCCCTCTACTCGGAACTTGAAGCATCCCACATAGTCTTCCTAACCATGCACAAACTAGGTGATGAATAGCATAAAGGTAAAAACTTAATTATATTACTCATGTGGGATATTTATATGGTTTTGAAAACACTGTCCATCCCCTATGACAACCAATTTCCTCTTGAAATTTGGTGCACAGTTTCCAATAATGGGCCCACAGTTTTAGAAAAACGATATTCCTAGTAGAGACCGTTTAAAAACATCATGTTTCATGTCTGCTGATCAAAAAACTCCCCGAGACCCCAAAATAAATATCTCAAGCCTTCAACCATGCCCAAAAAACATAACCATGTAGATATCCAACTCAAACAATTGATTTTTGAATCATGGATTTAGGTTTCTCCCATATAGTAAATGAAAATTTAAAAAACCATTGCAAATTTATATGGATCAAAAAAAGAATCATTACGACCATACTACATTATAAATCCCCATCCCTAAAAATAATTTTTGTGCAATGTAAATATGATGATTCCAATAATAGTCTTGAATAATTGTTTAGATGAATGTTTTTCATTTCAAAATTCCTAATACAACTTTATGAATTTCATAGGCATATGGGACTTAATCCACAAAAACTTGAACCATCGATCATGTTTAATCGAAACACTATGAACGCACTTAGCTCAACCAGTTTAGCTAGAGACATGATCAAATAATTATATAATAAATAATTTTGGTAATTTAACATCCCAACTTAGGCTTGAATGATTAATGGAAGATTCCTTGACACTACTCCTTCTACCATTGGAGTTGACTTTTAAAGAATTCCCTTTAGAATTTTGGTGATGCTCTTTGTATGATTTCAAAATGATCAAATTGTCAATTCCCCATCTAAATCCAATCCCATGTAGAGATAGAGGTTTTTTAAAATCACCAATAGACACAACAAGAACACATCTCTACAGGACAATGTTCTAGAAGATGGATTTCTCTAACAATTATGATAAGAAAAGAATGAAAAGTCAATCCACTATGTCAGACCATACAAGAATATTCTCATCATAGATGGATGGAATTTTGCAAGAATAACTATGATTACCACTCCTGATTCATCTCTAAATCACCGGGAATATATTCTCAAACATACATACTTTAGTGAACCTTATTTTTTTACCACTACATAATCTTAATCATAAAAACATTACACAATGATGATCCAAAAGATTTCTATCTCAGGAAAAAATGAACCATATATAAAATTTACAACATAAAGAATAAACATTTATTTCATTCCTTATTCTCTATATTCTTATATGCCATTGTGTACAATTTAGTACATGTATTCACATGATTAGATACATCAAAAGTTGGTGAGATAAAATCCCAGTAAGGGGAATGATATGAACATGAATCAATGAAAAATGGGGTGAGAATGATCACAAAATCATTTATATAATATTGTAGAATGTGGAAATTAATAAAAATGAAATATCATGTATTAGTGGTAAACTATCACACATAGTTTTGAACAAATATAGCATCATTTTCACACTTCATTTCACGTTAACTCATGAGTTTCACCACATTACCCAATGCTTTGAAGTGATGTATAATTCGGGGAGCACCTGTTGCGTCAAAACATTAAAATGATCATGCATTGCACATAGAAAATATATCAAACATGAACATAAAATAACCCAAGTAAAGAAATGGTTATCACATAATAAATAATAAACTCATAAACATTTGGTTCACTAAATAAAGAGGGAATATCATTCTAGATATATAACCATAATCCTTGAGAGGATAGTTAAACAATCATCGAGAAGTATAAATAGAGTGATTATTAGAAAGAAGAATTATTTTGAAAAACAAAGGATTTTTTATATAATAAATTAGGTAATAGTTATATCCAAAAATATGTAAGATAATTATTAATCAATTATTGTAATGTAATTTCTTTATTGAAAATGGGTTGGATAGGGAAACCCCAAAGAAAGAGTGTTGGGTACAAGAATTTCCCCTTACCTAGATTCTCAATGATTTATCCATATTAAAGTACAATATAATGAAATTAGATTCATTAATTAATAAATTATTTTCAATTAATAAATTAATATGATTTATTATGGTATTATTATGTTCTTTTATAGACCATTGGATGGGTTATAGTTCATTTTTTAAAAGTATTAATTTTCATAGATTTTCTGTAAGTTTTACTTTTATTAATGAGTGAAAGTTCATGAAGAATGTGAATAAACATCCAAAATTTACATTTCGTGTTTTTAGTGAAAATAAATTATTATTAATGATCTTATAAATAATTTTTCGATATACCAATAGAATGAATCATTAGATAAAATTTTAATGAATAACCATTGATTAATTTGGGAATTTTTCTCATAATGAAAATGTTTTTTCATATTATTTTATATCGTGAGTGTATAAGAATTATAAAAAATCACATAAGATAAAATAAATATATTATGATATGGTTAAACCACTAAAAAAGATTTATGACTAGTCTCTATGATGGTAATGAAAATTGAAAACCTGTCTATTATGAATGTGATAAATTAGCACATCCTGAATGGTGTTTTCATTTATAGTAGAAAATGGGACAAAATTAGATATTATAATGAAATATAAATCTAAAATAATATAACTATAGTACATTTCATTTAATATATTTACCATACCATTTGGGTGAAATTAGGTGAGTATAGAAAAAGAAAACAAAGAAACACGATTTAAAATTAAAGAATCAGGAAGATAAGTTTACCTCTTCAGTTTATATCCATTAAGAGCATCTGTAGTGTATGGGATTTGGTCTTTCGAGGAGACCATGGGTTTATTAATGTGTTGAAGGATCTTGGGGGATATTTGGGAGAATTTGTTTTGTCTTTATGCTTTATAGGTGTCCAGAAATGTGGGTGTTGAAGGTTGTATTTATAGTTGATGGGGTGAGGGTTTTCTTAATAATGTATTCATTAATTTATTATTTCTCCAGATGAAAAGAAATAGTGAGGATTATTGAGACTAAAATAGTAATATGTGAATGTGATTTATAACCAATTTCCATTTACACCATCTATGGATCAAGAAAGATGCAGAATTTCATGTATTTAGAATGTTTTGTAAATTATCAAATATCACTATTCACTATAAATTAATGTATTTCAGAGAAATACGTAAATTTAACCCAAAATATTTTTCAACATGTAGAATAAAAAAATGAAATCCATTTTTCTAAAATAAATCCATAAATATGAGCAATTTAAATTTAAATTAAAATCAAATTTTTTTTGAGAACTCGAGATTTTAAAATTAAAAATGAATTTATAATGCATTAAAAAATCATAGAAGGTCTTAGAAAGTTATCTTAAAACATAAAATGATAAAATGTGTAATCTACAATTTTTTTTATAAAATACAATTTTTTTAAATTAATTAATTATAATTAATTATTTATGACTTTCAAAAATACCAATACATTTATTATGGTCATTTTGTCACTTAAGGGATGCCTAAATTTAATTTATGTGTTGATGAGTGAGGTTATTATTATTTTGAAATATTTAATTTTCATAAGGGTAATATTAATTTTAAATCGGTAGGCTACTATTCACAAAAATGTTTTGGTTATCCTACCAGACTCCAAATATCTTACTGATCACAACCCTTTATGTTAGATTTATGAAATTGAAAACCCAATATTGGAAATTTCTGTTTAAAGGACACAATGTAGATCATTAAATTATGATGTTGCATTGTGATTCCTAATGTTATTTTAAATGATTATGAAATTACTACATGATGGGAGAAATTTTAATTGATAAAATTTTTGTTCGTTACATTCTTCCCACTTTTGAAATTTTGGACTCAAAATTTCATTTTACAAAAATAGGTGATGGTTCATCTCCTTCATCACATCCACTATATCCCATGTAGCATTATCATACAAATGGATCATCCACAACACATTGAAAAGATTGGTTGTCTTGTTCTGTAGAACCATATCTCTCTGGTCCAAAATGTTTACTGGCTTCACCTCATAAGAGTGATTATATTCTATGTGTACCACCAACGAGTTTAGTACATGTGTGGGATATGGTATGTAATTCCTCTAGAGAGATATGTGAAACCAAACATGATCTTGATCCATATTCAGTGGAAGTGGAAGTTGATATGCTATTTCTCTTAGGCAGTCAAGGATCTAAAAGGGGCCTATATACCATGGGCTTATCATCCCATTCATTCTAAACTGCATGACTCTCTTCCATGGTGACATTATAAGGAAGACATTATCTCCAATATAGAACTCCAAGTCCCTTCGAGGGTTGTAATCATTACCTGTTTTCTGACAATTAGCATATTTGATATGTTTCAAGATGACATGTCATTCTCTATCACCTCTTGCATATGATCTAGTCCATGTAGGTGTCTTTCTCCAACATCATCCCAGTAGGTTGGTGGTCAACATCACTTTATAGACCGATCATCATATGGAGTAATTTAAATAATCCAGTGGAATCTATTGTTGTATGAAAACTAAACCAATGGTAGATGTTTAACCCATCCTCCATTGAATTCAAAAGATCAGCCACTTATAATATATTCAATGTCTGAATAGTTCTTTAATATTGGCCATTAGTTTGGCGGAGATAGGTCGTTCTAGCAGTTAATTTAGTACACACATCATATCGGTGAATCATTTAGAATTTAAATGTGAGCCTTGGATCACAATCAAAGACAATTAAGAGTGTTAACCCATGAAGTCTCACCACATCCTTCACATATTCCTTCTCAAGTTGTTCCAGATAGAGGTCTTCCAAAATAGAGATAAAGTCTGATGTCTTGGTGGGTCGGTCAACCACTACCCATATCAAATTGGTTCCATTGGATGCCTTCGGGAGACCCATGACAAAGTCCATAGTGACATTATCCCATTTTTACATGGGTATAGGCAATGGTTTCACCATAACTTTGGAATTTTATATCTCTATATTAACATTCAAACAAATCACGAACCTTGAGATATGATCAGCAATCAAATTCTTCATGATTTTCCACCATAAGTGTTCTCAAAGATAACAGTATGTCATTGTGCTACCGGGATGGATAAAGATTGTTGATCTATGTAAATTATCCAATAGACCCTTTATTATCTCATTTTAAAAAGGCACATAAACCTACGGTCCAAATTAAATCATATAATCATCAATGATATCTAACTCTGAGAGCTTCCCTTCTTTTATTGCATTCACCATCTTTCTAACTTTGGAGAATCCCTTTGTGATTCGTTAATCTTTTCTTGGATATATGGTAGGGAAATAATTTGGGAATTACATAATTCATTCCCTACCATTATCATTTCAAATCCATCCTTCTCATATCCATGATGATAGGTTCTTTTTCATTCTGCAACATGGATAGAGTAGTTGGATCTTTTTTGCTTAGTGCATATGCAATATTGTTCACCGTGCTATGATGATAGTGAATAGAGAAATCTTAATATATCATTAGATATAACAATATCCTTTGACACATATTATGCTAGTTTAGTGTGACTATATAATTTAGACTCTTTTGATCAGTGTATATGTCACACTTCTCACCATAAGGACTATGCTGCGAAATTTTCATGGAAAATCACAATGGATTTCTCAAGATCATGTTTTTGGTTGTTCTGCTCAAGGATCTTCAACTTCCATGAGGCATAGCCTATCACATTATAATTTTTATTGATTACACAATCCAATACATTCATTTAATCATCTATTTATATCAAAAAACCTTCTCCATCCAAATTTACATTTTTATTATGATCCATTTTAAGGAAAAATGGGAAACCGTAGTACAGACAAGATACCCCTACGTGCTAAAAGAGCTCACGAAATGGTCAAATACAAGACTATGATTACTGGATTTCTCTACACTATATATTTCCCAATGCAGCGTACTAACCTGGACATCTGGATCTTCACTGATAATCTCTTCAAGGGGTGTAATCATCCTCTCCATAGTCTGAATAAATTCTTCTGAGTTTATTTATCTCTGATTGAATCCCCGGCACAAGATTCGATTTTGTTTATCTATCCATTCTCCTACCTCCTCATTGATCATAACTTTCACCCTTCTCTCATAAATTCTTTTAATCTATGTTTCTAAGATGTTGAGCATGTCCTCTCTTTCTATCATTTCATCCGTGGAGTGTAGGAGGAGTTTCAAGCACTCCCCAACCTCTTCTTGCTTGTCTCTAGTATTCCAACTAGATTCTTCACATTCCCCTTTCTGTGGGTATTTTTTTCTTTATATCATCCCTTCTGAGCTGATCTAGTCACCATTGGTTTGGGTAAATGTGAATAATATTTGAGTGCCTTTGGATTTTTCCCTTTGACCCCAATGCATTTCACTGAGTCTCATATTCCTTTTTGCCCTTTATTCCTTATAGGGTTGTGGATACCTTTCCCTTGAATTATTTCCAAGCTATCCATTGAGAATTGGCTATAACTATCATCACCTGAATCATCCTCCTCGTGAGGAGGTGTTGGTTCGAGATCATTCAAAGCTTCAAACCGGTTTCCTAGCACAACCCCTAGGCATTTTTGAAGGGGACTCTGCTTGCCCTTCCCCACAGTCAAAGAATTTTGATGGAATATGGTTTTTGGGAGCATATTTGTGTCCAAAGGGTCCAAGACACGCTCCTCAACCAGCCTTTTCTCCCCATTTTGACTCCCTAAATCTGAATGCATGGACACCTCCTATATTGTCGTTCTAGGTTTTTTGGCCTCTCTACCATCATCCACCCCATTGACTGCACATATAGGGTACTCTTGAGTTATCTTCTCATTTCCCACTAGAACACTAACTAAGCCCGTAGTAGGTTGTCCCAGGATCTACTCCATAGATCCCAGATCCTGCAATGGTATGCCAAGGTCCTTCTTTAAATGGTTAACCATATTTTCCACATTTGGGTTTCCTCTGGCCTCCTCTCCTTACTATGTATAGTAGCCGATGGAACTGTAATCCCCTGTTTCTCTCACATTGCAGCTTTACTATTTTCTACATTTCTCTATGGTCCATCATCATTCTGTCCCTCACCTGAATGAGTAAGGGAAATGGACTTGCAAACACCAGCTGTGCCAACCTTAATAAGATGGGGACACTCATACTGAGTGCATCCATAGGGACTTCGACATTCGGAAACATCATGACCAACACGACAACAACCATAACAGAAAGAAGACCAAGAATCATAACATACCGTTTGATGCCATAGTAGATCTCCCTCAATCTCAATGGTGATAGATCCCATATGTCCTTTCGATAAATCAGCTTCAACACAAATCCTTGGCACAACAGAATGGAAAATGGCCTTGGTGCGGTAATCAGAGCATAGTTACCGCCCAAACATATTTCCAATGAACTGAAGGATTGTCGTGTTCTGGAATGTAAATGGAAGACTAGGTAGGGATATCCAGATTGTTGTAGTCGGAGTGTCACGCCGCAGGTGGAAGTCGAAGGACTACCAGAAAATAAAAATCCTAGACCCCTCCATAGAACGCTGAGCAAAAGCCCATGCCTTAACCAAGTCTTCATCATTTGAGAAGCGGATATGAATGTGTCTCGCATCTAGAAGGCCCACTATCACTCGGTCCTTCAAATTCTAAGAGGATGACACGTACCGATCGAAAGCATCAACAGATGGGTGATTTCTTCCGAATCGGGAACCCAAGGTGAGATCCAATAGAGCTGAAGCGTCTGTGAACTCCCGATAAGAAAGAGGAACTGATAAAAATCTATTCGAGAGGGATTGAACCTCTAGGAAAATTTCAATCAGAGGGAAAGGAGAAACGGAGGACGGATCCATGAAAGAGGAGATAGAGGGGAAACGAGGGTGGAACGAGCATGATGGAGAAGCTGAAACTCCCCTCCCCGGCCAAAGCAGATCGAGGAGGGGAGGCGATGCTGCGGCCATGCCCTACTTTATCAGGGCGTAGCTAGAGAAAGCGTTCGTGATTCCAATATTTGGTAATGTGAGTACAAGTGCAGTGCTGAACCTTATCTTTTGATACTTGGATCTTCCCCCACATTCTTCCATATATACATACTTCACCCTTTTCGTAATTAACGTAGTTATAGAGCTAGAAAAACATGAGATATTTTTCATTAAACATTGATAGTACCAATATAATCCATGAATACTATAGATTTCTGTGACACTAGAGGGTCTGGGACATTCCTCAATCACATTTTTTTAGGATCCACAAAAATTACTTCACTTGTGATCACATGTTCCATGAATGTTAGTATCTTCATCCAAAATTAACACTTCATGAACATGGTTTAAAATTATCCTTTATAAATTTTTCTAACACAAGTCCTATAAGATCTTCATGTTCTTCGTTAATCTTATAGTATATCAGAATATCAGAAATATACACTACCGTAACTTTTTCAAGGAAAATTATATCTAATCTATTCATGAAATCCATGAAAAGTGTAGGGGAATTACTATGTCTGATGGTAATCACCAAAAACTCATTGTACCCATACCTTGTACGAAAGGCATTCTTATAAATATCATCATTCTATTCCCATATAAGTAGATATCGAGAACAAAGACCCATACCCCCCTCTTGAGAAGTAATGAGCTCCTCTAAACTAATCAAACAAGTGGTCAATCCATTGAAAGGGATACATGTTCTTAATGGGGATCTAGTTGAGTTCTTGATAATCGATACACAACCACACTGTTCTGTCCTTCTTATTTACAATGGGAACTAGAACACACCAAGGTGATTCAATAGGGTGTATGAACCCTTTAACCAAATGCTCTTGCAGCTGTTTTTTAACTCATCCATTTCTAATAGAGCCATCCTATAGGGGAACAATGAAATAGAAGTAGAACCAGTTATGAGTTCTATAGGGAACTCTACCTCACGATCGAGGGGAATGTCCAGATAACTCTTTATGAAACACGTCATTGTATTCTCCCATGTGGGGAATTTCCTCTAGGTTGAAACTTTCCTTTAACACAACCATTTATGTGAGTGGTTCCTCCTTACCGAGAATCAACACCCACACCATTGAAGTATTTTCAAAGGGAGATTCATTATTTTTTTATGAATTTATAGTGGATCATGGGATAGTTATAAAAACAAAAATTTATTTTCTTTTCACGACAGCTGATATGTTCTCTATATAATGAGATCTAATCCAATACCATTATCACATGAGATTACACCAGTTGATGTAGCAAGATATTCTCCCAAAGAATCTTCCCACATATGCAAACACAAGAATATTCCAACAAATGGATTATAATAATAGCAACACTATGTGTTTTTATTGATATGTCTTCTTAAAGGGTTTAGGAATTCGATTCTGTAATTCTAGTAAACATGTATGATATGATGGGATGCATAAAACAATAATCAAATATGTCATTTTCCATTCATCTATGAATATGAAGTATACCTTGTACAACATTATTTTCCTTATCAATATATATAGTTGTGATTGAATAAGCCTTCTCATTCTCCTTTGGATTTGGTCGCTAATGATGCTAATTTTCCCCAAGAGATTGAGAATTAATACAATGGATTTCATAGTTCCCTTGATCTTTACTATTGCTAAATTGGACCTTGGGTGGTGCTTTCCTTTCCTCCACCACATTATCCTCTATTCCTGTGTCTTTTTTATACTTTTGAGCTTAGTGGACTTATCTCCCAAACATGGAGCATTTCATTTCCACTATGAGGAAATTCACATGATGCTTCTTCCAACATTTTTGGCTTGTGGGTGGTTCAGTTTTATTACCTCCTTTATCATTAGATCCTCCATCTAATATCTCCACCATTTTTTCTTACCACCATATCCATTGGACCACTCGTCGAACTCCATATCTACATTGAGAGAACATCAGACAAATTCCTCATAACTCTCAACATTCCTATTTTTAAGATCATTTAGAAGATGTGGTATTATCTTACTAAAGAATCTATAAATTTTTATATCATTTTTGATAACAAAACCTGAAGCATACCTTCAATGAATCATTAAATTTGCTTTGTATCCCATGAAAGATTGTCATTCCTTTTTCATGAGCTCTAGGAAATCTTATCTATATTTGTACAAAGAGTTCATGGGAAATGCATGTTATGAAATATGATCTTAATGTCTTCCCATTCCACCTATTCAAATACGTCAGCGGACATGGTTTTTTTAATCAAATCCCACCATTGATTGGCCTCTCCACATAGACAATAAATTTCCTGAATCACCTTCTTCAACATAGAATAGTGAAGATCAAAAACAAATATTCTCCATGGAGTTTACCCACTATTCAGCAACTAGTGGAGTAGAAGATCCCGTAATCATCAGCGGTCATTGCCACATAAAACGCTTGATAGCCAGTTGTTCTCTCTTAGTTTGAGGAGGTTGATCCACAATATTTGGGTTATTATTAATTCCCTATGATAGTTGGGTAAGCATCTCCATGATGTTTTGAACTCCCCATCACAATGAATTGGGGATGTTATTTGGGAAATCCATGCATTGGCCCTTTCACAGGTTGTTGGCCTATTTTCTCCTGGTTCCCACAATTTTCTAAAATAAAAAATGATAGAAAGAAAAGATAAGTCATCATGTCATGAATAAATAACTTATTTATATGAGAAATATAAAATAAAATCCTGTATTATAGAATCCATATTATTATTAATGTTCTTTTCGGAATATTTTTACATAGTCTAATACTAGAGTTTATCACTAAGGTTCACTAATACTAATTCCCAAATAAACAAAACCATTCTTCTAAAACCATCTATATCGACCCTAAATTTCATAAAATTTATTTACATCATATTAATCATAAAAAAATTTAACAATTAATATAAAAAGGATTAGTGTTTGGGAAAACTAGGGTCATACAAATTATTTACAACATAAAGAATAAACAATTATTTAATTAAAACTTTTCTATCTTTATATAGTCCCTTGTGTACTCCTTAGTACATGTAGTAACTTGAGGATATACATGATAATGGGTTGAGATAAAACACCTGTAAGAGGAAATATATGAACATTAAACAATGAAACATGGGGTGATCATAATCATAACATCATTTATATAATAGTATGGAATGTGTTAATGTATTAAGATGAAACATCTTTTCGTAGTTCTCAACTACCACACATAGTTGTGAAATATGATACAATCAATTTGAAGAATCATTACATATTAAATAATTAGATACACCACATTACAAAATTAATTTGTGGACTGTATAATTCCGAGCACACCCGTCACATTAAAAAATTCATATTGTGTTATATAATTACAGGTTCACCCATAAGGTCTTATCATTTACATTATCATGCATGATAGATAGAAAATTTGTCAATATTGAACATAAAATAACCCATGGAATGAAATGGGTTTCACTTCATAATTCATAAATTCATAAACATATAGTTCCCAAAATAAATAGGGAATTTCATTATTTACATAGAACCCTTAACCTTGAGTGAAGTAGGAATCAATCTTCGAGAAGTAAAAAGTGTGTGTTTATTTGAAAGAAGATTTCTTTTAGAAAACATTGGATTTTTCTTTAATTAAATTATATATCATTTATATACTAGAAGAGGTAATATAATGATGAATAAATTTTTTAAGGCATATCCATACTGAATATGGGTAGTTGTGGGAAACCCTGAAAAAAAGAGAGTTGGGTTTGAGAATTTCTCCTTACATTATGACGGAATGCTTACATCACCGTAAATTACTTTATTATAACATTAGATTAATTAATTAACGATACATTAGCCTTTAATACTTTAATTTAACTCATTATGGTTTTATTATGTTCAATAATGGGCCTTTGGGTGATTTATAGTTATTAAATTCATTGTTTGGGAGTGTTGATTTGCATAGATTTTATGAATGGTTAAGTTTTATTCATGAATGGTTGTACATTTAGAACATGGATAAACATAAAAAACATATAATAAAAGTTATTAATGATCATAGAGGATTTTAAATTATTTTATAATGAATTCTATTATATACCATGAGAATGAATCATTAGATAAAATTTTAATGATAAACTCTTGGATTAATTGGACGTTTTGATCACAATGAACGTGTTTTGTATTATTATTTTATAACATGGGTCTATGAGAAGTATAATAAATCACATAATATAAATCAAATATTTTATGATCTGGTTAAAACATTATAATTATTTCATGACCAGTCTCTAATATACAAATGAAAATTGAAAACCTATCAACCTTGAATATGTTAAATCAACACATCTCGAACGATGTTTTCATTTATAGTATAAAACGAGTGGAATTGTGAGATGTTGAGGAAATATCCCATTAATGTAATATAATTATAGTATATATATTTTAATAGAGTTATCATACTTTTTGGGTGAAATTATCTGACGAAACAAAAGGAATAAAAGAAACGTGAAAAAAATTAAGGATTTGAAAAGAGGAATTTACCTCTTGAGTTATCTCTTTTGAGATCCTATTTTCGGTAGAGGATTTGGTATATTGTGGATACAAAGGGATTATAGAATTTGGGAAGGATATTGGTTGATATTTAGGAATAATTTACTGAAATCGTTAATATTGAGATGTGTGATGAAATGAGGGTGTGCGAGGTGGTATTTATAGTAGATGGGATGAGAGTCTTCTTCATAATATATTCATTAATTTATTATTTCTTCACATGAAAATAAATATTTAAGATTAATGTGACTAATTATTATAATATGATCTTCTAATTTTTAACTAATATCCATTGACATCAGCCATGAATCAATAATTATGCATAATTTAATTTATTTACCATATTTTGTAAATTATCGAATTTCACTTTTCATCAAAAAATAATGCATTTTAGAAAAATCCCAAATATTCACCCTAACCATTTTTTGACATGATGAACACAAAAATGAACTTCATTTTTCCAAAATAAATATGAAAATATGATCAATAAAACTTTTTAATTGAAATCATAATTTAGAGGAAAAATATATCTTTTAAAATTAGAAAAGATTTTATAATGCTTTCAAAAATACAAAAAGGTCATATAATATTTTCTTAAAACAAACTAATATAAAATTTTTTAATTTAAGGACACATTTTGGGAGTTAAAATCTTATTTAAAATTATCTAATTGATTATAACTGATTTTTTCTGACATAAAAAAGTAGCAATAGTTTTACAATAGTCATATTGTCAATTATAAGATGCCTAAATTTTATTTATAAATTAATTGGTGAGGTTATAGTTATTTTAGATAAATTAGGATTCATAAGGGTCATACTACTATTCATAAGGGTAGGTTAATATTCACCAAAAATTTAGTTTGTCCTATCGGTCTTCGGACATCTTACTGATCGCAACCTTGTCTATCAGATTTTTTAAATTCATAACACATAATGAGATATTTTATGTTTAAAAGTAACATAGTAGTTCATTGATGCATGATGTTGCATTGTGTTTCTTAATTTTTTTACATAATTATGAAATTTCTTGAAGAATGGAGAAATTGAATTTGATTAAAGGGTGGTTTGTTACATTCTTCTTCCCTTTTGAAATTTATCCCTTGAAATTTCATTTTACAATCATAGATGAGGGTAATTATCCTCCATCACACCCTTTGGTTCCCATGTTACTTATTTATACGTATGGTTCCTCCATAGCATTTTGGTAAGATGGGTTTCTTATTTTGTAGAACCTCATTTCCTCAGACTAGAATCATTACTGGTTATTCCTCATAAGAGGGATCATCTTCTAGTTGTACCACCTCTGAGTTTAATGCATGTGAGTAATCTAGTTTGTACATACTCAGGAGTGGTACGTGAAACACATCATGAACCTGATACATATTCTATGAAATTAAAAACTTATTGGCCCTGAATCCTATTTAGTCAAATATTGAAAAGGGGCCAATGTACCTTGGTCTTACCATCCCTTTCATTCCAAAACACATGAATCTCTTCAATGGTGATATTCCAAGGAAGACTTTATCTCCATCATCGAAGTCCATGTCCCTTCGACTGTTGTCAGTAAAGCTATTATGATGACTCAAAGTAGCTTCAACATGTTTCTAGATGACTTGAACCTTATCTATCATCTCTTTCATAGGATTAAGTAAAAGTAGAATTCTTTCTCCAAATTCATCCCTACAGGTTGAAGTTCTACATCGCTTTCCAAATAGAGCTTCATATAGAACATTCTGAAAACTCGAGTGGAATCTATTGTAGTATGAGAACTTAACCAAAGGGAGATACAGATCCCATCCAACCATGAATTATTTATACCATTCTATGATCATATCTTCAAACATATGAATATTCCTGTCATATTGTCTATTAGTTTGGGGTGATAATCCATGAAGAAATTTAATTCAGTTCTCAAAGCTTATTGGAGACTCCCGTAGAATTTAAATGTAATCCTTGGATCACTATCAGAGAAAATTGAGAGTGGAAACCCATGTATTATCACCAATTCCCTCACATATAACGTTTCATGTTTTTCAAGAGACAGATCAACCAAAAAAGTGATAATATGGGTAGCCTTTGTTAGTCGGTCAACCACAACCAATATCACATTATTTTTCATGGATGTCTTCGGCAGACACATGCCGAAGTCCATAGTGACATTCTCTTTTTTCCACATCCATATAAGAAATGGTTGAATTATCCCATTGGACTTATGTCTCCCTTCCGTAACATTCAAACATATCATGGACCATGAGATATATTCAAAAATATTATTCTACATGTTGTCCCACCTAAAATGTTCTCGGAGATCATGGTACATCTTGGTCTGACCGGGATGGATAGAGAAATTTTAGATATTTTCATTATACAATTTCTTATTCTTTATCCCAGGCGATGAAGCCACACAAAGCCACATTGAAAACAAAATAACACCATAATTGTCGATATATAACATTAGAATCTTCCCTTCATCTACAACATTCCCGTGTTTTGGTATCTCTAAATCATCCCTCTCTGCTTTCCTGATCTTCTCTTGGTTAGTTGGCTAGGTAATCATTTGAGAAAGGTATGATATATCCCATACAATTAGTATTACCAAATCCATCCTTTATATTTCTAGGAAGATACACTCTTTTCGAATCCTCAACATGGATAGTGTAGCAAGTTATTTTCTTCTAAGTGCATGAGCTAACCTATTCGCCTTTCCATAATGATAGTAAATAGATAAATTATAATATTTTATTAGCACTAACCATCTCATTTGATGCAAGTTGTGATGATTTTTTTAAATACATACATTGGACTCTTGTGATTGGTGTATATGTCACACTTCTCACCATAGAAGTAGTTCCACCAAAGTTCATCTAAAAAATCCCAACTTCTAGTTATAAATCATGAAACATATAGTTATTCAAATTATTCATTATTTATCATGAGGCATAGGCTATCACATTATCATTTTTCATGAGTAAAAAACCCAAGTCATTCATTGAAGCATCACTATATATCCCAAAATAATCTACACTCTAAGGTAATGTGAGTATAGTTGATTTGAACGGCCATCTATTTAGCTCCCAGAACCATCCCTCAAAATTTTCCGTCAAGACATACTTCACCGCATTCATTGTAAACATAGTTAGCAGGCTAGAAAATCATGTGATAGTTTTTATAAAATGATGATAGTACCCAACTAGTCTAAAAAACAATGGATTTTTGTGACACTATATGGTCTACACCATTCCGTAAAAACATTTTTATTTGAATGGTCCACATAAATTCCCTCACCTGGGATCAAATGACCCATGAACATGACTTTCTTCATCCAAAATCTCACTTTCTGAACATGGCATAAAAAATATACTTTCTCTATTTCACCAACACAAGTATTATATGTTCTTCATGTTCCTCCTTTCTCTTATAGTAGATGAGAATATCATCAATAAACATTACAATAAATTTTTCAAGGTAATTTCTAAAGACTATATTCATCAAATCCAAGAATATTATAGTGGGATTAGTAAATTTTAATGGAATCACAAAAAACTCATAGTTCTCATACCTTGTATGGAAGGAAATCTTTTGAATAATTCCTTCAACACATTTATTGATGATATCAAAAAGAGAGATACAACTTTGAGAAGTACTGAGCTTCTATCAACTGATCAAACAAGTCTTCAATACTCAGAATTATTGTTCTTTATGGTGATCTTGTTGAGTTCCTGATAGTTGATACACATCTACATTGTTCCATACATGTTTTTCACAAAGAACATCGGCGCACCCCCATGTGATGCTCTCGAGTGTATGACCCATTTTTTCTAAAAGACTAGTAGCTGCATTTTTAACTCCTCAAGTTCGACATAATCCATCATATTGGGACACTTAGAGATTAGAGTATCTTCGAGAATGTGTTCTATGCAGAACTCTACCTCGAAATTTTGGGGAAGACTGGGTAACTCTTTAGGAAATACATCAGCACATTCCATCATGATTCGCAATTCTTCTAGGTTGAAACATTTCATTGACTCAATTATTTGATCGATGAATGCCTCTTCACTGGGAATAAACACCCAAATTATCGAAGGAATTTATAAATGAGTTTCATGATGTTTCTTAAATTTGTAGAGGATCATGTGATAGTTCGAAATATAAAAATATATTTCCATTAATCTATAGGTAATATGTGATTTATAAAATGAGATCTAATTAATTCCCATTATAGCTTAGAATTCCACCATGGAATGTACCAAAAGATTATCAAAAATAATCCTCTGACATATGCCAATAAGAGAATATTCTAACACCGTTGTTACAATTATTTCCCCACTAGGAGTTTTTATAAGTATATCTACTTCAAGGATTTGGGAATTCTGTTCCAGAGTTTAAGAAAACATGAACGATATAAATGAAAGCATTGAACTAGAATGTAATATTACATTTTCAATTATTGACTGAATATTATGTATACTTTTTATGAATTCATATTATTTCTCAACATCTGTAGTGGTGATGGCCTAATTATTCTTTTTCTCCTTTGGCATTGGTGGTTGATGACATTGATTACCCTCAAGAGCTTGAGGTTTAGTGCACTAGGTTGCATACTTCCCTTTCTCCCAATAGTTGTAGCATTGGACCATGGGTAGTTCATTCCATTCCTCAACTACATTCACTTACATTATCATGTATATTCAACAATTTTAAGCTTGGTGTAAATATCTCCCACACATGAAGCATTTACATGTCCCATTAAGGCAATTACTATGATGCTTCTTCACACATTTTTGGCCTATTGGTGGTTGAGTTTTCTTCCCTCCTTTATGAATATATCCTCTATATTGAAACCGAACATTTCATTTAATTTCACCAAATCCATGGGACCATTCTCCAAATGTATATTTACATTGAGATCACATCGAGTAACATCTTTACAACTCTCAATGTCTCAAATCTCAATATCCTTTCAATGGTGTGGTTTTGACCAACTATACGATCTATCAATTTTTAAATCATTCTCGATACAAAAATAAGTGTACTTCGAAATCCTTGTGAAATTCACTTCATATACCATTATGGATTATCCTTTTTCTTTCTTGATCTCTTATAATCCATACCCTTTATTTGTATGAAGAGTTCTTGGGTTATAATTATTATGAAACATGATCTTAAAGTCTACCCATTCCACCTCTTAAATTTCTTCTTCTATCATGGTGTTCTTAATCAAATCACACCATTGATCAACCTCTCCATCAAGATGATAATAATCTAGAATCACCTTCTCTTTATTTGAATAAAGAAGCACATCGAAGATATTATCCATGGAGTTGACAAAATTTTATGCAACTTGTGGATCATAAGATCCACTACAAGTTGATGGTTGCTTCCACATAAAACACTCGATAGAAAATTACTCCCTATTATGAGAAGGAGGATGTTTGACATTATTCTGGTTATTGTTCATAATGTGAGATAGATGGTAAATCATTTCCATGTATTTTCGAACTCCACCTCCGAAATCATTGGGGATTTATTTTGGGAAATAATTGCATTGACCCTCGTATTGGTTTTGGGCCTGTTTACTCCTAGTTCCCACAATTTTTTAAAATATAAAATGCTAGAACAAAACATAAGTCAGCGAGTCATGAATAACTAAATTAATGAGTTGAACAATTTTTACAAAAAATAATATCTTATGGGATACATATGTTTCGAAATTATTCTAGTGTGCATATTTTTACATAGTCTCATGCTTGTGGTTTTCACTAGGGTTCACTGATCCTAATTCCCAAATTAAAAAAATGTGCCTCTGATACAAACTATTGGAACCCTTCTTTTATTACATTATTTTAACATGATTTTGTAAATTAAAACAATACAAAATGAAGATCCAATAGTTTAGTGTCATTGTAAAAATAGTACAATAAATAAAATTTACTACATAATGCAAAAAAATTTATTTATTTTATTCTTCTCGATTTTCTTATCTGCCCTTATATACTCCATAATACATGTAGCCACCAGAGGATATACATCAAAAAGGGGAGAGCTAAAATAATATTAATAGGAGTGATAAGAACATGTAACAATGAAACATGTGGCGATCATAATAATAACATAATTTATATTAAATCACATAATGTGTCAATGCCTAAAAATGAAACATCATGTCTTAGTGGTCGACTACCACATATATTTGTAAAAAAGCTAGAATTAGGTTTATGCAGCATTTAACTTTATCTTGTGATATTAATATCTTTAAGTAATTAATTAGAGAGATATATAATTCAATTTGAACCCTTCACATTTAAAAAGTCATATTGCACTATATAATTATGGGTGCACATGTCACGTAATAAAATTTACATTATCATGCATGCCACATAGATAATATTTCAAATATGAACATAAAATATCACACAAAAAGAAATGGGTTTACCATCACCATGAAAAAATTCATGGGAGGTAAAACTATCTAATATGTTAGAATGATGTGTTTTTATTAATATTAATAAAAGTAATGTTTGGTTATTTATAGTAAAATAGATGGATTTTTTATTAATTTCAATGGAAACCTCATAAGTGGTATTTAGAAAACCTTGTGCTTGAATATGGTATTTTACCATGGTATTGGCTACTTGGGACCCGTAATATCCTATTTTAATGATAATATTCAGAAAAACATTTGATATTAATTATTACATCATTATGATGTCATTAAACATGCGGAAAAATGATAACTCTATTTTTACAATTCATAAAAAACTATGGTATTTTATAAAATTCTCAAAAATTCAGAATAACATTATATTGACTTTAAAAAATAAAAAAGAAAATTTATTTTATCATAATAATTCCATAAATATGATATTTTTATGTTTTATCTAAATAAATAACTATTTATTAAAAATAATTGCAGACATAAAATGTTTTGTAATGTTTTCGACACTAAAAAATAATAATATTTTATCATTTATAATTAAAGAATAGTTTTTTGATAATGAAATTTCATTATTGTAAAGTTTAATAAAACCATTGTATGATATAATAATTTATTTCTCTCTTAAATGTAATATTATTATCGAAAAAATCAATTTATCAAATTTGTCATATTTTAAAATAAAACTAAACTCCAAAACAAATGACGGAACAACAATATTATTTATAACTTCTTAGGGGAGGTTACTATTATATAGGTCATATTATTATGAATAATGTTAAAATTAATATTTAAAAGGGTCAAGTTACTATTAAATAAAATCTTTGATCGTATTATTCTATAAATATCATACAAATTGCAACTGTGTATGCTAGTTTTCCAAAATTCAAATCACAAAAGCAGGAAAATTATGTTTTGTTTCTATGTATTTACTATAACCTATAACAAAGAGTTTGTTTCTCAAGGGATAACTGTATCATGCATTTAAATTATTTTTAAAACCTTGGGGTGTTACACTCCCCCGCAACAAAAATTTTATCCTCGAAATTACAAGAATTTTACCTCATAAAAATATTTGGGTACTTCTTAATCATAAGATCCTCAGGATCCCATGAAACCTCTTCCATTTTATGATTTTTTTTCCAATGTAACTATATGAGTTGAGTATTCTTCTTCTTCATCACATGTTCTTTATTGTATAGAATTCGTATAGGCTCTTCACAGTAGGATAAATCAAGATCCAATTATGTATGATCATATGTGAGTATATGTATTTGGTATATCACGGAATTTCTCAACAATGAGATGTGGAACACACTATATCCCTTATAAAGGTTATACGACATTGAAAAAAAATAATCTATAACATAATTTCTCTCTATAATTTGAAATGTACAAATGTACATGGGGATTAGTTTACCTTTTATCCCAAATCTTTTAATACGCATCCCTGGAGATTCTTTTCAGAAAAAATGATCTGCTAATTGAAATTAAAAATTCATCCTTCAATTATTAGCATAGATATTTTTCCTTCTTTAAGCTGGGTTGATATGTGTTTGAATTTTATTTACCTTCATAGGATTTCCTCCACAATCTCTAGGCCCAATATCCGCCTTTCACTAACTTCATCCCAACAAATTTGTGTATGATATCTCTTTCGATACAATACATCATAAGGTGCCATTTGAAAACATTAATGGAAACTATTTGTAACACCCCGAGATTTTATGAGATATATTATTTTTAATTTCTTCTATGTCTTTTATTATACACTACACTAAGATTAGCTTGTACTATACACAACATCATATTATCATGCAGTATACACAACACTATTCTTGGATCCTGTTACACACAATTTCAAGTTAGTTTTGTGGAAAATATTCTACGCAATAATATGTATAGATTTTGTTTAATGTATAAATTAAATTGTTGGGAAAAAATCCCTAAAGGCATCATTGAAGCATTTTTGAGGTGATTGTGTTTGTTGACAAAGTGAACATCTGAGTGATGATTGTTGACAAAGCAAAACAAAGACATACAAATTTATTGAAAAAGAGGATTTCATGATGGAATGTCGAGTTGAAGAGATGAGGTCAAGGATCCATGTTTGATTCAAGAATGTCGATAATGTAATGGAAGATCTGGAGGCGGTACAAAAAGAACAGAAACAAGGTGGCACCGTTTTGCAGTGTCTGCCAAATTTTTGGGCCTGGAAATCGACAAATAAAGAAAAGTGTTTTTGGCAAAGGGACTTGCACGCTGAGGACTTGGAGTATAGGAAAATTGCGCGCCATATGTTTTTCAAGATCAGAAGATCAAAATATGGATAGGGAAATTGGTTCGCACAAGTTTGGGAGTTGGTCGCGGAAGTGTCTAAAAGGATAGAATACTTGCGCGCCGAGACTGGGTTGTGCAGGTGACTTGTGCGCCGTCGCGCAGGGTGGTCAATTTTCCTATTAATACTGGACCACCCCTCTGCATTCTTTACCGGAGTTCAACACTTTGAGAAATCAGAGCTCCTGTCGTGCAGGTGAGGTGGTCGCGCAAGTGGTGTTTGTGGTCGCGCAGGTGGGACTTATGCGCCAGGGTGATAGTTAGGTTCCAATGATTGAAGCTGTGTTCCAGTGTGATGTTGCGCGCCAATATTGGATTGGTCGTAAAAGGATGTGAGTTGCACAAGTCTGAATTTGAGGAAGCTTGAGTCACGCAAGTGTCTGAGGAGGACTTGCACGCCCGTTGTGACTTGCGCGCCGATACTTGCATTCCAAGATTGACTTGCTCACCAAGTAAGGTTTATTTCTAGTAGTGATTTTCGAGCTACGTGGAAGATGGATGTTTTCCCGATTCCTTCGGTGCAATGATATATTCATCTACAGGTGAAAATTGGGATTCAATAGAGCATCTACTTACAGAGGAAGATGCATTCTTTTATTTAAATGAAGAGACCTACATGTCTATAAACTATGAAGTTGATTCCTTCCAAGAGTAGTGATAAAAGGACAAGAAAGAAGGTGATCCTCTCCACCGGCAGTGAGCCAGATAGAGAGAAATAGGGATTGACCCTTGGGGAAGCAGTGAGCTGACCCTAAACATTGTAAAGGAAGTGAGCTTTGGCATAGAAGTGATCTAGCCCGAACATTATAATCCACAGCTAGTGAATTTTAGTGGAATTGGTAAGACCGGCAACATGTCGGTGTATACTCCATGGACGTAGCCCTTTGCAGTGAACCAAGTAAAATTGATGTGTCATATGCATGCTCTACTTTCTATTTATTTTAAGAAATAGGAAAGAGAGAGAAGAGTGTTTTGCTTAATATCGAAACAAGATCACAACGAGCGTTAATTTTAAATTTGTCATACCCTGATTCACCCCCCCCCTCTCAGGGTATTCAGCCTTGTGGACCTATCAATTGGTATCAGAGGGAAAGGTTGATATTAGGTCTTCTCTCAATGGAGGTCACTAATCATAGAAGGATTCCGATCATTAACGGGTATAATTTTCTGATATGGAAGAATTGAATGAAAAACTATTTTTGATCATTTGGAATGGATGTGTTTTTAGCAGCTATGCATGGTATCACAGTTGATATTACTAGTGGTGCATTATCAGAAGCTGAGCACAAAGAGTTGGTTGCTGATTCCAAAGTAATCAATGCCTTAGGGGGAGCCCTCTCTAATCCAATCTATACAAAGGTGATGTCATGCAAAATGTCACATGCCATTTGGGAAAAGCTTTTGAATATATATGAAGGGGATACAAAGGTGGGAGAGGCAAAGCTGCAAGTGTTGTGGAACAAGTATGAAGATCTGAGAATGAACCCGAATGAGTCTGTTGATGCATTCCTTGACAGGGTAAATGTTGTGGTAGAAGACATGCGGGGTCTTGGAGAAATTATCGAAGATATAAAAATTGTGAAGCGCATATTGATTAAACTCCCACCTCGGTTCAATCCAAAAGATTTTGTTTTGGATGATAAAGACCCAAAAGAACTAACATTGGATAACTTGCACAACACTCTTGTTGCATATGAAATGAGAAATGATGATAACGAGACTGTGGAAAAGGGGAAATCCAAAGAGGTGTCATTCAGTTCCATGAATAAACTCACCATTGAAGATTATAATGAAGAAGAAGAGACAGATGAGGTGATGTCATTCCTTTCTTCAAATCTGCAAAGAGGAAGAGGAAAGTTTAAAGGTAAAATTCCACTAGAATGATTTTGATGTGGAAAGGATGGTCATCCTGTGGCAAGAATCCCCATGAAATTTCAAGATAAGGAGAATGATGATGATGAAGTTGAAATTCCCAAGAAGAAGACTTCCGCATTTGTGAATGGGAAGAAGCAATTCAAGAGAAATTTATTCAAGAAAAAGAATCTCCTTTCACAAGAATTTGAAAATTGCAGAGATCATTGGGTAAATTCCTTGGTGGCGATTGTTGGTATTTCTCAAAGAAAGGAAGAAGATGACACTGAAGAAGAAGATTAAATTGAAGGGAGAGTTGATATGGAAGCCGAATTGGAAGCAGCTCTTGAGGAGATAGATGTTTGGAGATCCAAAACGAAGAAATCCAATAAAGTGGTTCGTGATGCCAAACTCTATATGCAACAACAGGATGATGAAAAGTCTGAGCTGTTAGAAGAAATTGAAAGACTAAAATCCTCAACACCAGAGAGCTCAGAAAATATTGTTGAGTATAAGCTTAAAATTGAGGAAAAGAAGAAGGAAATTGATTGTTTGACTAACACAGGAAAGGAGCAGGTCGAACGTATCAAATAACATGAAGAAGAAGTGGTCAGTCTGTGACAAAAAATTAATGATCAAGAAAAACTCGTAACCCCCAATGTGATATCAGAAAAGCAGGCCATTCAGAATATAGAGAAGATGAAAGTGGAGCCTATTAGTTCAGTAGGGAATAAGCAGCAATTGATCTCAAATGTTAAGGTCGTTTCAGGGATAAATCAGGCACAAAAATCTGTGACAATTTTAGTTAGACCAGAAGCACCTATCCCGAAATTGAAGGTTGATTTTGGTACAAAATAGAATTCAAGTATTCAGATATCCAAAAGGGAAAATCATAGTGTTGAAGTATATCAAAAAATGCATCATATATCAGGTGCTATTACTGTATGAAAATGGGACATTTACAGTATCTGTGTTCCATAGCCAAGAGTTATATAAGGGAACAAGAACAGAGATGGCAGCCAAACAGAGAACGGTTTTACAGAACATATTTCAAAGGACACTATTTTTGGTGCGGAGGATTTGGGCATATGGCCAGGTACTGCACTTCGACCATTTAGAGAAATGTGCCAAAGTAGAATCAAAACGTTAGTAAGTAGCAGATCTGTAAACCAACAGGTGAGTTAAAAATGCAGAATAGATTTGCGGCATTGCAAGATGATGCTGGTCCATCATACTCTGAGAAAGAACAGAAGTCTCAATCCATGCCGAGTGTGAAAGAAAATGTATCGACCAAGAAGAAGAAAAATGAGAAGGTTGTGGTGGCGGAGATTGCCCTTAAAGCATCAGATCGATCTGGTGTGTGGATCCTTGTTAGTCGTTGCACATATCACATGACGGGTAATAAGGATCTTTTTACAGGCATAAAATATGAAAAAGAAGGAGTTGTCAGATTTGGAAACGATGAAGGCCTGAAAATTGTTGGCTCATGGAAAGCCATGTTTGGGGGAAAAGAAATGAGACGTGCTGATGTCTTGGTAGTAGAGGGTCTGAGTCATAACATACGTAGTTTCAGTCAACTATGTGACTCTGGTCACTCTATCCGATTTACCAAAAAGATGTGTATTGTTAAAGGTAAAGATGGAGCAGTCATTCTATAGGGAAAACGAACAAAGGGAAATCTTTACATGGTAAGTGGTGAAGAAGATTCATGCTTTATATCCAAAGAATAAAAAAACTAGTTGTGGAATAAGCGACTTTGTCATCTATGCCAACCATCTATGGAAGATCTGGTAAAGTGTGATGCTACTAGAGAACTTCCCAAACTATCACGTGATCACACTCATATGTGTGATGCTTGCCAACAAGGGATGATCATCAGAAAGACATACATTCCAAAGGAATAGAAATCAACTAGAGTGCTTGAATTGGTGCATGCTGATGTATGTGGACCTATCTCACCATGATCTATAAATGGGCAACAATACTATGTCCTTTTCATTGATGATTATAGAAGAATGGCCTTGGTATTCATCATTACCCATAAGACAGAGGTATTTAGATGCATAAAGCAGTATAAGAGGGAATCAGAAAAGATGCTTGGGTAGAAAATTCAGATGTTCCGTACTGATAACGGTATAGAAATCACAAACACTCAAGTTGAAAACTATCTCGAGAAAAATGGGATAAGGCATCAAGTTTCATTAGTGAGAAATACCCAACAGAATGGAGTGGTTGAAAAGAGAAATATGATCATCAACAACATGGCCAGAACAATGCTTATTGATATGGACCTACCAGAGAAATTTTGGAAGGAAACAGTTTTGACATCAGTCTATGTTTCGAACAGGTCTCTGTTGTGTCTGAAGCAAGGAAAGACTCCGTATGAACTGTGGTACGGAAAGAATCCAACGCCGAAATACATTCGAATTTTTGGAAGTAATTTTTTCATTCTCAACAAATAAAATCATAGGAAGTTTGAGGAACGAGGATATGAGGGGATATTCTTTGGTTACTAAGGAAAATTAAAAGCATATAAATGCTTCAACAAGAGGATGGGAAAAATTGTTGAGATCAATGATGTCACTATAGTCTAAAATTAACAGAATACTCAGCGACCTAGTGAATAGTTTCTGGATGAAATTGATGATGAGGTAAGAAACACAGGGTGAGAAGAAGTGGCAGAGGCTAACTCAGAAGAAGATATTGATGATGAACAAGAAAGTGTCAAGTCTGTGTCTGTAAGGATGCTAAAGATTCGAGCTAAAATTGATAGGCAGAATATCATTGGTGATCAGACAGCTCCAGTTCAGACTCTGAGAATGAAATCATTACCTCAAACATCGTTTTTATCTCAGGTGGAGCCGAAATGTTTTTCTGATGCAGTTAAAGATGAAAACTGGGTTCAGGCTATGAATGAAGAGCTAGATCAGATTGAGAAGAATAAAACCTAGGTGATTTTTTCGAGGCCAGCTAACAAGAATGTCATCGGGACTAAATTGTTCTACTGCAACAAGATGAATGAATATGGCACAGTTATTTGAAACAAAGCACGACTAGTGTGCAAGGGATACTCCCAGAGAAAGGGAATAGATGTAGATGAGACAATTGCACCAGTTGTAAGGCTGAAGGCAATCAGATTATTTTTGGCAATAGCAGTGCAAAGACAGTTCAAAGTGTTCCAGATGGATGTCAAATCTAAATTCCGGAATAGAGTTCTGGAAGAAGAGGTGTATATTGAGCAACCAGATGTTTTTATCATTCTTTAGGATGAGAGCAAAGTTTGCAGTCTAAAGAAGGCGTTGTATGGGCTGAAACAAGCACCAAGGGCATGGTAGTCATGGCTTGATCAATACTAGAAGAAGCTCGGTTTCCAGCATGGGGGAGTTGATTATAATATTTATTTCAACAACAATAGTAATCAAAGGATGATGGTGCTGGTCTATGTCGATGACATAATATTTGGTGGATTAGATGAAGCTCAGTGCAAACAGTTTTCCGAATTCATGAAAAATGAGTTTGAAATGTCAATGATTGGAGATCTAACGTTTTTCCTTGGTCTACAGGTGACACAAGGAAATAATCGAACATGAATTTCTCAATCTAAATATGCCAAGCAGGTCCTGAGATGGTTTGGAATGGAAAATTCCAATTAGATGAAGACTCAGGTTGCTACCCGGTTGAAATTATCAAAAGATGAGGATGGAAAAGCCGTTAATATCACAGAATACAGTAAAATCATTGGAAGTCTGTTGTACTTAACTACAACAAGGCTTGATATTGTTTTTGCCACATGCCAAGCAGCGAGATATCAGAGTAATCCCATGGAAAGCCACCTTCTTGCAGTGAAAGGTATACTTTGATATATCTAGGGCATAGAGGTTTTAAGCTTGAAATATACTGACAAATATCAAACAGAGTTATTGGGATATACTGATGCAGACTGGGCCAGTTCAGCAGATGATAGAAAATCAACGTCAGGTGGTGCCTTATATCTTGGTGGATTGTGTATTTCTTGGCTAATCAAGAAGAAAGATTGCATTTCATTAAGCACCGTAGAAGCTAAGTTTATTGCGGCCACTCAAGCATGCACACAATTATTGTGGATGAAGCAGCATCTTGAAGATATGGGATTTGATGTAAAGTCTCCAATCGGAGTCCAGTGTGATAACTAAATTGCTATAAATCTTAGAAAAAATCCCGTCCATCACTCAAGGACAAAGAACGTTGAGATAAAGTATCATTTTATTAAGGAGAAGGTTGAGAAGGGAATCGTGAAGTTTGAATATGTGCCTACAGAGCTCTAGGTTGAAGAAATTATAACAAAGGCCTTACCCAAGGAAGCTTTTGAGAGGCATTGACTGGCTCTGGGAGATCAGTCGATTCCCCGCACTTGAAATAGTGTGGATGTGGAACCCCCCCTCTCCCAGAGGTATGATGTGTTTTCCCTAATGTGATGATATGTGTTCTCTACTCTGTTACAGACTGCAAAGGAGTGACCTTTGGGTTCATTGACAAAGGGGGAGAAAATAGTGATTGTTCAAGGGGGAGACATTATGGCAATTTGATAAATCATGGTTGATACGAGGAGAAGCTGACAAGTGGAGCATCCAGATAGGAGTAGTTGAAGCTCGTTGAAAGCCAGATAGGGGGAGTTGAAGCTAGTCGAACGTGCATAGCCAGAGCATAGCTTGAACAACACAGAAAATAGGGCTAATGAGGTGTTGACGCTGTGATCAAAAAGGGGGAGAGTATAAAATCTGATGATGCTAGAATTGATCGATCAAAGATTAGATATCACGACAGCTGTGGATCATGATAAAAGTAGGAGTGTGGTGTTGGAGAATGGTAAGAATATTTCCAAACCAAAAAATTGGACTTCCAACAAGTCGTTCACAATTGGTATCAGTTTAGTACAACATGGTACCATTTTTTTGTCAAGAGTGGATGTCAGAGATGAAGTGATTCATTGATGAACTTTTCATTTACACTTGTTTCTCACACTGAGCATTTCTCATGTAGGATTAGGGTATGTGTGGATTAAATCCTTGATCACTATCAGAATCTCAAAAGGCGAATGGTGGCTGAAAAATAAACAATGTATCATTTTATGGAAGAGTTTTCAACAAACCCAAAGGAGGAGATTGTTGGGGAAAATTCCATCAAGGCATCATTGAAGCATTTTTGAGGAGATTGTGTTTCTTGACAAAGTGGACATCTGAGTGGTGATTGTTGACAATGAAAAACAATGACATACAAATTTATTTACAAAGAGGATTCCATGATGGAATGTCGAGTTCAAGAGCGGAGGTCAAGGATCCATGTTAGATTCAAGAATTTCGATAATTGAATGGATGATATGGAGGCGGTACAAAAAGAACAGATACTAGGTGGCGCCGTTTTCCAGTGTTTGCCAAATTTTTGGGCCTGGAAATCGACAAATGAAGAAAAGTGTTTTTGGAAAAGGGACTTGCGCGCCGAGGACATGGAGTATAGGAAACTTGTGCACCATATGTTTTTCAAGATCAGACGATCAAAATATGGCTAAGGAAATAGGTTCGCACAAGTGTGTAAAAGGACAGAAGACTTGCGCGCCGAGACTGGGTCGCGTAGGTGACTTGTGCGCCATCACACAGGGTGGTAAATTTTCTTATTAGTACTGGACCACCCCTCTTTATTCATTACCGGAGTTAAAAACTTTGAGAAATCAATGCTCCCATCGTGCAAGTGTGGTGGTCGCGCAAGTGGTGGGTGTGGTCGCGCTGCTGGGACATGCGCGCCAGGGTGATAGTTGGGCGCCAGTGTTTGAAGTTGCGCACCAGTGTGAAGTTGCGCGCCAATATTGGATTGGGAGTAAAAGGAAGTGAGTCGTGTAGGTCTGAAGTTGAGGAAGCTTGAGTCGCGCAAGTGTCTGAGGATGACTTGTGCGCCCGTTGTGACTTGTGCGCTGATACTTGCATGCCGAGATTGACTTGCGCGTCAAGTAAGGTTTATTTCTAGTAGTGATTTTCAGGCTGTGTGGAAGCTATATGTTTGCCCGATTCCTTCGGTGTAAAAAGATATTAAACTATGGGTGAAAATTGGGCTTCAATAGAGCATCTACTTACGGAGGAAGATGCATTATTTTATGCAAATTAAGAGACCTACAGGTCTATAAACTGTGAATGGATTACTTCCAAAAGCAGTGAGAAAAGGAAGAGAAAGAAGGTGATCCTCTCCCCTGGCAGTGAGCTAGAGAGAGAGAAACAGGGAGTGACCTTTGGGGAAGCAGTGAGCTGACCATAAGCATTGTAAAGGCAGTGAGCCTGGGCATAGAAGTGATCTAGCCCGAACATTATAATCCACAGCTAGTGAAGTTTAGTGGAATTGGTATGACATGCAACATGGCGGCGTATGCTCCTTGGACATAGCCCTTTCCAGTGAACCAAGTAAAATTGTTGTGTCCTGTGCATGCTCTACTTTATATTTACTTTGTGCAACAAGAAAGATAGAGAAGAGTGTTTTTCTTAACAGCGAAACAAGATCAGAACGGGCATTAATTTTAAATTTGTCATACCCTGATTCACCCCCCTCTCAAGATATTCAGCCTTGTGGACCTAACAGAAATAAGTTTTGACTATGTTATACGCAACACCAAACGTCGCTTTCACTACATGCAGCCCTGATTTGGCTTGTATTACATGCAATCAAGACCTTCCTCGATAGCATCTGTAGTACGCAATACCGAGTTTCACTAAAGGAGGTATTATTATAATATTATTATGAGCTAGCTGTTATGAATAGTAATACCCATTTTTGAAATTTTATAACTTTTATCATTAAAAAAGGTCCCCATTTTTGGATTTTCAATATCGAAATTAGCGTAGGGTGAATTTTTCGTATTTTTCTGAAAATTTTCAATTTTTGATGAATAGTGAAAACAGTGGGTTACTATTTAAAAACTGAATTTTTATATAAATAATTATTTATTTTATTTAAATTAATATTATGCAAAAATTCATTCATAATACCTATATAAGTTCAATGCAATTCATTGGAGTCATTTTATAATAATTTTAGATACATAAAAATTTTATTGAACTTTTCACCATCTTTTACCCACCTCTTTGGAGAATTTGAAAATTTACACAAAACATAGTTTTAAAGCTTCTGTGTGTGGAATTTCTAAAATATTAGAGACAAAAGTAATATCAAGGAGTAAAATTTGGCTCAATAAGATATAAATAATTTTTGGTGAATAGTAACTTTTTACTTTTATTTACCACGGTTAAAAGTAGATAGGGTAATTAAGGGTAAAAATCATATTATTATAACTTTAACGCATGTCTTAATTCTATTGGATAAGTTTAATTCAACCAAAAACAACCTTAGGAATAATATATTACCCTTTATGTCTACTTGGATTAGATTAGGACATTTATTATTATTTTATTTAAATAAGAGTAAAAATAGTTAAAATCAATGTTTATTGACAAAAACAATTTTAATATAGGGTTATACATAAGATAAATTTGACTATAAATATTCATTATAAAGCTAAAAAATATTTTCTACATAATGGTATGTTATTTATAATTTTTATTTTTTAAATAATGTAATTTATTTATGACACAATGATGATGTAGTAATAACCTTATTAATGAAATATTAACATAATTGATGTTATAAATACCCAAATAAATATAATACGAGTATTTTTATGAATTACATTAATTTTATAGGTTAATATGACATGTTATTAAGTATTTAATTATTTTTTTGTGAAAAAATCAATCTATTATGATTTTCACAAAAATCAATTACCTAATAGTGTCAAAATTGACATAAAATAGTTTTTAAAATAAATATTATATTATTAATTGTTATTCTTTTTCTAAAAATATAAGGTTTGGAAAATGACTTATATAAGGTTTTATATATTAATAATTAACCACATGGGGTTCATTTGGCTTTTTATAGTAATTTTATTAACCATATAGAGTAAGAAAACAAGAAGACACTGTAAAAGTTAAATTATTTAACTTAGAGTTAAATCTAATTTATATGGTTAAAATAGGAACCTAAACATGTCTAAAACCTATTGGATTAGATAATTTTGACCCATACCCACTTTAGCTTCGAAATAAATCAATTTGGAGCTATTATAAACAGAATATTACTTTATTATAAGATAATATTTTATGTTTTTTCTAAGGTGCACATCTCCTCCCTTATAAAAGGGCACCTCCTCCCTCTCTTATTTACACAACATTAATCCTTCAAGATCAGCCAAAACCTGCCCATTTCTATTTTCCAATTCTCTAGAACCATTTTGGAGGTTCTGGTCTTCTCAAAAGACCAACTCTAGTCCCTTAAGAGGAAGCTTAAAAGTGGTGCGTCGAAGAAGAGGTAATCTCTTCTACCGATTCTTTCAAGTTTCTCTCTTCTTCAACATATTCTTATTAAGTTGATTTATTATAATGTAATAACATCAGTATCAATAATATACTGATATTTTATTATAAATATTAAACAACCCCATTTCACAGCCTATCCATCCTACAGAAAATGAAATTAATGTGCGTGTGTACGAACGGAATACTGTCTCCACGCCGTGGTGTAATCTATTTTTTCACCACCACCATACTTGGATGGGTATAATGGTGTAAAGAATAACTATATATTGTTATTATAACATCATAAAAATTCTTAAATATTATATCATCCAATCCAATTCCATTCAATAATTATGGGAATGATATCATCGCTTGTGTGTACGTACGGATTACCGTCTCCACGACGCAATGAGATTCATTGTCCTTGTTAATCATTAAATAATGATTATAAAGTATATATAATGAATAATAATGAAATATATGACATAATAATGCTACTAGATATATATATATATATTTATATATTTATTTCATCTACTTAATTCAATTCAATTCAATAAGGAAATGAAAACATCGTTCATGAGTACGTACGGCCTACCATCTCCATGAACGTTGTATTTAAATTAATGTATCTATCTATTATATATATATACACTGAATATATATCTTATATAAATCATTATTTACATTTTCTAAGTAACTAAATAATTATATAAGTAATAATAATATCAAGAACAACAAGTCCAAACACGTATGATAAATAAAACAATTTTACACAAAATGATGCTTTAACAAGGAATTTACAAAAGAAAGGGTAATATAAAGCCAAAATTGAACCATATACGATATCATAACAATGAATATGACTCTATAATAAGTAAATAACATTATTTAAATCATTATACATGATGTTTGGATACATACAATGCATATCAGACCTAAGGTAAGGGAAAACTTTTCCAATCTCGTTTTTATCCGAGATTGTTTATTCGTAAGTATTTACTGGGGTTATATTTATCATCAGTGTCCATGTTTTATAAAAATGGTTTCATGTATGTTTAATGTCATTTTAACCCATTTTTGACTTTTAAAAAATGGTATGTAAGAAATATTCCTTTTGTTTACCATACGAGGTACTTTTTGACATTTCCAGAAAAAGTATGAGAAGAATGTTTTTATAACTTATACGGCATGAACTGGTTTTTACGGTTTCATAAAAAATTATTTCAATGAAGATTCCTCTACAATTTTTCATTACTATTTTCAAAAAAATACCTTTCTTTTAAAATTTCTTGGCATTTTGTGAAAATAAAATTATTTTGAAGAAGAAATGATATTTTAATCAAGAATTCATTTCAAGTGTTTTATCAAAACTATTTTCCATCTATAATGAAATTATTTCATATCTATATGTTTCATGTATAATGTGTCTATGATTTACATGGTTTCAAATTTCTTATGATGAATTGATATCCATTTGTTTAATACTGATTATGTTATGATGGGATGATGTTTATGAAACCCATTTTATTCATTGGGTTACGATGAATGATTTGTGTTTATGATGTGGAACACATAATAATGATTTCATTATTAGATGGGTGGGACCTATATCTACCTAAAATTCATTAGGTAAAGATTTATATCTCATGAGATAGACATGGCTAGAATGGTAACTAAATATGGTTCAGTAATATAGGGCTGGAATGGCATGTAAACCCGGTTCAGTAAGGGACATTTTCCACAAATATGGTCTTCGTAGCAATGCCATGGCTACTATGGAAATCATATCATGTGCTTAATGTTCTTCCACAATTACAAGAATTATTCCCAAGCTATTTTATCATGATTAATGTACTTTTATGATATATTCCTTATATACTGTAATGTTTTATGTCATTGCATATGATTTTTATGTTTAAACATTATGTTCATGTTTTTATGTTCAAATGTATATGGTTTGTTTTTTTTCTCTATGCTTACCCTTACTGAGTATTTGTGCTCACCCTTTATATGTTTTCTTTTACATAGGATATAAATAAAGGTTTTAGGTATGAAAAAAGGGGATGATATTTATGGGATATGTTGAAGATCTTTCACCATGATTAGAATATTATGTTCCTAGTTTCCAAAGACACTAAACTATTACGGTCCTTGAGTGTTGGTTTTTTTATGTATTAAGTATTTCGAAAAATTAATGTAATGTCCATGTATGTCATGCTTTGAGTCTCTACAGTTGGTATCAGATGAATGGTTTAGTGAACCTTTGGAAACTAGGATGTGAAATCATTAGTAATATCGCTAGATATATTTATATGGTATGTCTAGGGATGTCCCTAAGGTTTAGTATAACTATTGGTTATTTTCCTAGAATAATGTTGGCAACCATGAATAATCTAGGGTGAATCTAAGGTATCATGTATTAATGAATATGTGAAAAGTTAGACATCCCATAGGTTACTTTTAATGATCCTGTGGTTCCTCATAATTTTAAATGTTTATTACACTATGGTTTCTGTTTATAGTCAATGTCGGAAACGAGAAGGAATTCAGTTAATGTTGATTTCGATGGGAAAATTGGTGATTGTGATCAATGAAATCATGTAATGCCTAGAGAGAAGGATATTGTGATTTTTACGTATATGTCATCACGATATATGATTAACAAGGTGAACATTGGTGTTATTCCTTAGTCATAAAATAAGAGGAAGATGAACTTTTATACATGTTCTCATAGAGAGGAACATAGAGTAAGGAAGATGAAGCTTTCTACGTATCAAAAAGAAGGGAAGAAGAACCTTGAGGAATACCTCAAATGGAGGGGAAGATGTTATCTGTGTGGAGAAAAGGGTCATAGAGTGACAGACTGTTATGAAGTTCGATGTCCTTTTTGTGGAGAACAAGGGAATTACCCAACTCAATTCCCTGACCTAAGAGGTTACTTCTAAATCATGGAAGAACTTATTCCATGACCATCATTGAAGAGGATGTATTGAGGTGTTTATGTATTGGTATTCATGAATAATGTTGTTGAGGTAATTTTATGGTATGTTGGAATATTTTTGTATTGTCTATTGTGGTTTTAAATAATTTTATAGTACCGATAACCAAGAAAAGTGATAAAAATATTTTTGGAAAGTAGATGATATGACCATAATGAAGGGATAAGGAGAAAATGAAATTTTTTATAGTATTCATGAGCTCATTACTGATATAAGAAAAAATGTGATATCATGGTTTTACTATATAGAAATTTTGGGATTTTGGTATGTGGAAAGAGTTAACATTTTACAACATTCATGTTTTCACTAAGGTTCTATGGTAATTCATGTTTCAAAATAATACATGATTAAGGTATTGGCATGTTTCGAATGTGATGAACAAGATATATCTTCTGATATATGGGGTATAAATGGTGGTATTCACGGGCTTATTACGTGACCTTTCAAGTAATAATTTTCTTTATACTTTGAGCTTGGACTGATGTATTTGGATAAGCCTAATGATAAGAATGAATTATGATATTCATAATATATTATTGTTAATTTCTAGAACATTTTTTTGATATTATTGGTGGAATGTTATAATTATGTAGATTTAGAAAAAGGGACAACCTGCAAGATGGGTGACAACCCATCACCTTGGACAGGGTTGTGGGAATTGAACCCACAACCGAAGTGCGACAAGCCTCTATCGCCTACCACTGGCATACAGGATGTCCCTCATTAGTACAAACTAGTTTTATTTTATTAAGAGGAATGATAGATGAAGTATTAGTCCATTTTAGGAACCATATACGATTAATCTCACCAAAGATTGAGTAGGTATATACCTTTTTCTACCCTTATGTTTGAGACAGATGGAATGACCTATCAGTATATCACATGATCTGCTAACACTTCATGGATGGAAAATTCAACTTCATTTCTTTAAGAGATGATGTGTAAATTGTTCAAGGAACAATCAACAGTGAGATTGTACCAAAATCAAGTGTGTATTTTTTTAATTTAACAATTCATCAACATTAGGGAAATGATCTTGAAAACAAAAAATGTTGTCCTAGTGTCCTTATATCCGATGAATAAGATGGTACCTTAAATCACTGTAAATTTATGGCTTTGTGATTGTTGGATTTTTTATAGCCATGTCCTCTACCACTCTCCATCAGAACTTTATGGTTAGATTTTTCTTCCAAATCCATATTTCCACTTGTGTTCTCCTATGTGGAAACCCTGCAATTAGTTAATCTGGGTAACCGTTACAATTCTTACTATACTATTTAAAATTAATTTATAGTATTCCTTTTATGATGTGGGTTTCTATAAATGAAACTTTCAAGTAGTAAATGATTTATAACTCCAACAAATTTTGAGGGTGAAATTTATTTTAAGGGGGGTAGAATGTAACACCCAGGGATTTTATGAGATATATTATTTTTAATTTCTTTGATGTCATCAATTATACACTACAAAATGATTATCTAGTACTATTCACAACACTGTATTAGCTTTCAGTATATGCAACACTATTCTTGGCTCATGTTACACAAAATTTCAAGTTCGTTTTGTGGAAATTATTCTACGCAACATTAAGTATAGATTTTTTTAAATTTAAAATGAAATAAGTTTTGAATATGTAATACGCAACACCAAACTGAGATTTCACTATATGCATCCCTGACTTGTCTTGTATTACACACAATCAAGACCTTCCTCGATTGCGTGTGTAGTACACAATACCGAGTTTCACTAAACGAGATATTAATAAAATATTATTATGAACTAGCTGTTATGAATAGTAATACCCACTTTTTGAAAATTTCTAAATATTATCTTTCAAAATGGACTAAATTTTTGGATTCGGAGTATCAAAATTATCCTAGGGTGAAATTTTGGTATTTTTCTGAAAACATTCAATTTTTGATGAATAGTGAAAACACTGGGTTACTATTTAAAACCAACTTTTTATTTAAAGAATTATATATTTTATTTAAATGTATTTTATGTAAAAATTTATACATAATACCTATATAAGTTAAATATAAATCATTGGAGTCATTTTATAATAATTTTAGATATATAAAAACTTTATTTAACTTTTCACCCTCTTTTACCCATCTCTTAGGAGAATTTGAAAATTTACATAAAACGTAATTTTACCGCTTCTGTGAGTGGAATTTCCAAAATCCGAGTTACACGGTTAATATCAAGGAAGAAAATGTTGTTTAATAAGGTAAAAAAAATTTTATTGGTGAATAGTGCCTTTTTTACTTTTATTTACCACGATTAAAAGTAAATCAGGTAATTAAGGGTAAAATGATGTTATTATTACCCTAACACATATCCTAATTCTATTGGATAAGTTTATTTAGACCTAAAACAACCTTAGAAATAAAATATTACCCTTTAGGTGCACTTGGATTAGATTAGGACATTTATTATTATTTTATTTAAAGAAGAGTTAAAATAGTTAAAATCAATTTTTCATAAAAAAAACATTTTTAATATAGGGTTACACATTAGATAAATTCTAATTTAAATATTAATTAGAAATAAAAAATGATTTCCTACATATCTGTATTTAATTTATTATTTTTATATTTTAAATAATGTAATTTATTAATGACACAATGATGATGCGGTAATTACCTTATTAATGAAATATTCACATAATTGATGTTATAAAAGCCAAATAAATGTAATTTGAGACTTTTTGAATTCCAATAATTTTCTCAGGTAATATGAAATGTTATTATTGATTTAATTAATTTTTTTCGAACTAATCATGTTGTTATGATTTTCACAAAAATCAATTACCAAATAGTGTCATAATTGATATAAAATAGTTTTTAAAACAAATATTATATTATTAATTGTTATTATATTCCTAAAAATATAAGGTTCAATAAAATTACTTAGATAAAGTTATATATATTAATAATTAACCACATGTGGTTTGTTTGGCATGTTATAGTAATTTTATTAACCATATATTGTAAGAAAACAAGAAGACACAGTAAAAGATAAAATATTTAACCTAGAGTTAAATCTAAATGATAATGTTATAATAGTAACCTAAACTTGTCTAAAACCTATTGGTTGAGAGGTTTCGACCAATACCAACATTATCTTCGAAATAAATCAATTTTGAGCTATTATACAACGAATATGACTTTAATATAAAATAATACTTTAAGTTTTTTCTAAGGTTCCCCTATCCTCCCTTATAAATGGTCACCTCATCCCTCTCTTATTTACACAACATTGAGCCTTCAAGCCTGGGAAAACCCTGGAGATTTGTCTTCTCCAATTACATAGAAAATTTTTTCAAGTTTTGGTCTTCTCAAAAGACCAACTCTAGTCCCCAATGAGGAAGCTTAAAAGAGGTGCATCGAAGAAGAGGTAATCTCTTATACCGATTCATTAAAGTTTCTTTCTTCATCAACTTCTTCATATTTAGTTGTTTCATTATAAAGTAATAAAATTAGTGTCAATAATATAATGATATGTTATTATAAATATTAAACAACCCCATTTATCCATCTATCCATCCTACGGAAAACGAAATCACTGCGCGTGTGTACGAACAGAATAATGTCTCCACGCCATGGTTTAATCTGTTTTTCCACCACCACTTTACTTGGATAGGTATAATGGTGTATAGAATAACTATATAAGGTTATTATAACATCATACTAATTCTGAAATATTATATCATCCACTCCAATTCCATTCAATAATTATGGGAGTTATATAATCCCTCGTGCGTATGTACAGATTACCGTCTCCATGTTGCGATGAGATTCATTCACCCTGTTAACCATTCAAGAAGGATTATAAATTATATATAATGAATAAAAATGAAATATATGAAATAATAATTCTTCTGGAATTATATATATATATATATATATATATCTGTGTGTGTGTGTGTTTGTGTGTCATCTACTTAATTCCATTCAATTCAATAAGGATACGAAAACAACGTTAATGCGTACGTACGACCTACCGTCTCCATTTATGGTGTATTTCATTTAATTTATCTATCTATTATATATATATATATACACTGAATATATATGTTAAATAAATCATGATTTACATTATGGAAGTAAGTAAATCATGATATAATTAATAATAATATCAACAACAACAAGTCCAAACACGTACGATAAATAAAACGATTTTACCCAAAATGTTGGTTTAACATGGAATTAACAAATGAATGGGTAATATAAAGTAATAATTGAACCATATGTGATATCATAACAATGAATATGACTCTGTAATAAGTCAATGACATTATTTAAATCACTATACAGGATGTTCGGATACGTACAAAGCATATCAGACCTAAGGTAAGGGATAACATTTGCAATCTCATTTTTATCTGAGATTGTTTATTCATAAGTATTTACTGGGGTTATATTTATCATCCATGTCCCTGTTTTCTAAAAATGGTTTCATGTATGTTTAATGTCCTTTTAACCCATTTTTTACTTTTACTACATGGTATGTAAGCAATCTTTATTTTGTTTACCATTTGAGGTACTATTTTACTTTTCCAGAAAAAGTCCGAGAAGAATGTTTTTTTAACTTGTACAGCATGAATGAGTTCTAATGGTTTCACAAAAAGTTATTTCAATGAAGCCTCCTCTACAATATTACATGACTATTTTCAACAAAATACATTTATTTTAAATTTTCATGGCATTTTGTGAAAAGGAGATGATTTTGAATAAGAAAGGATATTTTCCTCATAAATTTATTTCAAATGTTTTATCAATACTATTTTCCATCTAAGATGAATTTATTTCATATGTGTATGTTTCAATTATTAAGTCTCTATCATTTACATGGTTTCACTTTTATTATGATTAAATGAAATCCATTTGTTTTATATAGATTATGTTATGATGTGATGATGCTTATGAACATCATTTTATTCATTGGGTTATGATGAATGATTTATAATTATGTTGTGGCACACGTAAGAATGATTTCATTATGAGATGGGTGGGACATATATCTCCCTCCAATGAATTGGGAAAATATTTATATCTCATGAGATAGTCATGTCTAGAACGAAAAGTAAATCTGGTTCAGTACTACAGGGCTAGAACGGCAGGTAAACCCGATTCAGTAAGGGACTTTGTCCACAAAGATGGTCTTGGTAGTAATGCCTTGGCTGCAATGGAAATCATATCATGTACTTAATGTTTTTCCACAATTACATGTTTTATTCTGATGCTATTTTATCATGTTTAATGTTCTTTTATTATCTATGCCATATGTACTACAATGTTTTATGTCATTTCTCAAGATTTTGATGTTTAAACATGATGTTCATGTTTTTAAGTTCAAATGTATATGTTTTGTTTTATTTTCTACATGCTTACCCTTACTGAGCATTTGAGCTCACCCTTTATATGTTTCATTTTCCCCAGGATATAAATAAAGGTTTTGGGTAATAAAAAAAGGGGAATATCTTTATGTGAGATGTTGAAGATCATCCAACATGATTAGAAGATTATGTTCCGAGTTTCCAAAGGCACTTAACTATTATGTTCCTTTAGTTTTGGTTTTTATTATATATTAAGTATTCCATAAAAGTAATGTAATATCCATGTACATCACGCATTGAGACTGTACACAATTATTTTATGAAAACTCTACCATAGGTAAATAATATTCCAACATTACTTGAAAATCAAGTGAGAACGATCTCAACATGTCTTCTAATGTTTAGATCATCCTTTATGAATGCCCCACAGATTGAGGGTGGTTAAAGTACTCAATCGAATCTCAGTATCCTAATATTTTTGTTGAATTTTTAAAAATTATGATGTGAATCATGGATCATGATCAAACATAATTTATAGAGGTTCTTCATGAAGACTCATATGTTCATTAATATAGAGTCGTACATGGAGATCTTCTGGAAAATCTTCCCTTATAGAGAAGAAATATGCAGATTTTGTATGTCGATCTACAATTTTCCAATTAGCATCATTCATTCTTGGAGTATTAGGTAATCTAGTGAAATAACCCATGGTGATGTCATCCCATTCCAATGTATGAATAGGTAGAGGTTGTGTGACTCCTTTTGGATGATGTCGTTCATCCTTCACTTTGTTGAAAGACAAAACATATTAACACATAATCAACAATTTCTCCCTTCATGTTCCCCAAAAAATGTTCCTCCAAATGACTATACATTTTTGTGCTTCTAGGGTGTATATAAAATTCAAGCTCTGGGAGTCATCCATTAACTCTAATTTTAACTCGAGTATAGGGGGAACACATTGGCTTTTCCCAAGATTCAAAATTCCATCTTCACAAACCATGCATTCCAATATCCCATCATTCAAACCTTTAGTTTTCTTTTGATGATTCTCATCATCAAGATAAGTTGTTTTTATTTTTTCTAGTAAATATGGTTGTTAAACCATTTGATATATTAATTATGATTCACCTTCATTGAAAATTGTCATATACATCATTATTAGATCCATGAATACAACATCCCTTTCCATCCTTGATTTTTCAAACTCAATTATCAATCTTGTTCAATGCATCAACTACCTTATTTTCCTTTTGAGGGTGGTAGTGTTTTGAATAATCATAATCATTATGTAGCTTGATCCATCGCATTTTCCTCAGGATCAGTCCATTATATGAGACGATATATTGAAATATCATATAACAATTATACATCTCACATATCTCACCATATAGATAATTTATCCATATATTTTGAGAATAGATTATAGATTTTAACTCATGATCATGATTTTGGATGTTTGCTTCATGAGTTTTAACTACCTTGATGCATAGGCAATGATATTATCATCGAGAAAAAGAATACATCCAAGTCCTTTCATTGACTCATCTCAATAAATAACAATTCCACCATTTCATGATGGTAGGGTCTTGGTTGGAGCAGTAACTAACCTCTTCTTCATTTCTCCAAAACATTATTCACATTGTATTGTCAATTTTAACATAAACCATTTATGAGTATTTTTTGTCAATGGGTTGGCCAAACATGTGATGTTATGAATACAAATTTGATAATAACCTTATAAAATAATAAAACAATGTAACTTCATTATTTTCATTGGATTATGCCATTCCTGGATAGCCTTTGCATTCAATGGATCATCTAAGATTTCATCTTTTCAAAAAAATTTCCCAAGAAAAGAAACTGATTGAAGCCAATATTTACACTTGACTAACATCACATATAATTCACTTCCTCTAAGAGTCTTCAGAACAATAATAAAATGATTCTCTTGATCTTCAATGATTTTGGAGTATACCAAGATGTCAAAAATAAATAAAATAAATAAATTCATGAAAATAATCTTTGAAAACATGATTAATTAGATCCACGAAAACATAAGTTACATTAATTAGTAGAACATTCATTACCATAAACTCATAATACCTATACCTAGATCGAAATGTATTCTTTTAAATATTATCCTTCCTCACAAAATCTCGTGATATCCACATCGATGGTCTATTTTAAAAATATATTTTGATTTGTTATTTTGATCAATTTAATCATCAATCCGAGGGAGGGGATTCTTATACTTTATCATAATATAATTATTTTCATTATAACCAATGTAAATCCTCATGGGTATATATTTCTTATTGATAAATATAATATGGTGTCCCTAGGAAGAATACCTAGGGAAGATAAATCCTTTTTCAATAAATTATACTAGTTTTTTCTTAAGTACTACTAATTCCACAATTACATTCTATGGAGTCTTTGATATAGGACTTTCACTAGGAATTAAATCAATAGAAAACCCATGTTCCCACTTTTCAGGATGTTTAGTTAAATCCTTTAAAAATATATCAATTTATTCATTCAAAATAGGTACATCCTCAATTTTAAAATTTCATTCCTAACTAATACACATTTAGTTCTAATCCTCAACAATTATTTCATTCAGTATAGCTACTGGCGGTGGATCTAGATAAAAATCAGATGGTGATATTTCATCTCTAAAGATAATGGATTCTACACGATCATCAAAAATCACAATTTCTATATTCATTCAATATACAATCTGATCATATTTTGGAAATCCCATAAATTCCATGGATTATGTCAAAGTCAACAATAGATATGATGATAAAATCAACAGATAAAGCATATTTATTTTCTACAATGGGGATTTCCTTACAAATTATTGTTTCAATGAGGCTTCCCTTTGGAGTTTTTACGGACAAATACTATGTTATAGGGAATTGTAAATATCTAATTTTTATAGAATATTGTGAAGATAGAATGGAATGTGATTATCCATAATCAAATAATTCATTTTTCAAGTTTGAGGAAATTATTATTGTACATGCCACCACATCGTTAAGAACTTCATATTCATAAGTTGTGATTGTTTAAGATTTGGTTTTCTCCCTTGTCATTTTATTGGGAATGTTTCATCGATGCTTAAGACAATCATTTGTATAATTTATCAACTCTTTATAATTTTATCATTAAATATTGGTAGTTTTTTTCTTCTCATTTGATCTCAGGATTTGTGGCCTCATTATTCACATTTGTAACAAACTCTTTTTCCTTTTAAGCTGGCTCTGAGGTGTTTCTTTCAACAAGAATCGCATTTTTTACAACACCCCTTTATATTATTTCATATTCCACCCTCTTCTTCTTTGGAATTCCATTAATGTCATAAGTCATAGAGATTCTTTATGTTTTTGGATTACCCATGATACTATTTCATTGTATGATGAGAATGTTTGGTAAATCAGTTCCCTTCATATTAATAGTTTTAAAACATCAATAAATTGATAAATTATTCTCTTTTTATTATCTATATATTCTGCAGCATGCATGGAAAGCCCTGTAAAACTTTTTCGTACATCACAATGTTTTCATCCACTTTTTGTTTCAAAGTCAAGCATTTTCTCCCCATATATACTAATTTTACTCTAGGAAAATATATTTCAAACAATATATCCTTAAATTGCATCAATTCCATTTCATCTATTTATTTCTCCTCCATTTTTTGAATCAATAACCCTCGTTGCTCGTTATCTCCGAATAGATGATAAACATCCATGACAACCATATCTCTCATTTTACAACCCATAGCATGAATTATCTCCTCTAGAAAACATTTCCTCTGCTAAGCTATAAATGGGTTAGTAGTACCATTATAAGGTGGAGTTTGTTGTCACATAAAGTGGTCTATCATTTCTCCTCCAAATTATGGTGGAGATTGCTCAATATGGATAACGTTATTGTTCTTAACCCAATACATCTATCTCATTATAGTTATAAGTTTCTCAGGATTAGTTGTATCTCTAATACCAACATCTTTATCTTTAATATGTGGAAAATAACTTCATTGGATACAAGGATTCATGCAGTTTCAATTCCATGCACTGGTAACCCTTTATAAATAATGGAATACAATAAATTATATTATTAATCCCAATGTATAATGTCTATCTAGAAAATTAGTTAACATAAATTTAAATTTTCTGCATGCCTAATCTCATAATCATTATCATGGTTATATATAATAAATATTTAAATTTAAATACTTCATAATGGTTTATAAAAAAAATGTGAATTATCTAAGAATATACCCTGGGAGTGTCAAACCATGTGTACAGTAAGGCCCATGGTCATGTACCAAGATACCCTGGGACAATCGCAAAACACCATGTCAGTATAGTTACTCTTGGGTACATCTTTTCCAAAACTAAATCCACTTGTTGTTTCCTAATATGGATATATTTCCTATAATATACACATAATATATTCCTTACAAAAATTCATACATATTCTTATATGTTTATCCTCAATGTCTATCTTAGTTTTTTTTTTCAAATCTATGTTTTCTATATGTTATTTCCATATTTTCTACTAAAATTCTTCTAATACCAATTTTATGGTCCTAACCCCGGTAGGCCAGAGTCTGTGCCTTATTTAATTAAATTGGATTATAAATAAAGAAACTCTAGCCCAAAGGAATACATAGTTTAGTATATTTGTAAGAAAAGATAAATTTATATGTTTAAAATTATTATTTGAAAGGAAATTCAACATATCCACTGATTTTGAATGATAGATAAAATCCTAGATTATCCATGAAAATCCATAATAATTTTCATCTTCAGCACCTAGGGATAAAAAAACCAATCAAAAGGACTGAGATCATATTCTCGTTTTGGGTAAATTAAACTATTGACATTATCATAAACATAAATGCTTGACATGGTGAATAACTGAATATACATGACTCTAAAAATTATACATTGGAAAACTGTGGAAGGAATAAAATTTGATTAAATAAAGACATATAAATTATCATGAGAAACTTAATCACATCCATTAGTATTCTACAATTTGAATATTCACACGGTTTATCAATTAAAAATACCATTATGAGGTAATTCATAATGCATAATATCTAAAACAAACAATCAAGGCCTCGATGAAGATGTCTGTAAATAATAGGGAAAACATTAGCCAAAACCCAATTCTATTTTTTTATCATGATAAGTACCAATGAATAGAGTGAATAAATTAGGCCCCACCCATCACTTGATAATTTGAATTCATTACTCATATTGAAGGGGCTAAACATAAACAATATGATCATATGATATTACTTTCCAAAAACCATACACATTAACACTAACAATTATGAGTAGTATGATGAATGTTATTAAGATAGCACATCCATAGTGAAATTGATCATAAACCATTTAATACCATGTGGTAGATTATATAAAAAACAAAATAACCTCAATAAGACATAAAATTCAATAGATTTTTTGAAAAAAATACAATAATAAAATCATTGAGGAAATTTTGAGATAAATACACTTTTACTTTTAAAATAATTTTTATTTTTGAAAAAAATATTTTCATAAAAAAAATAAATGAACTAAAGTAGTTTTCCAATAATGAATTTATTTGTTTTAGGAAAATAATTATGGGTAAAATAAGATTATGTAGGGCAATTGAAAATAGTTAAGAATTCAAGATGTTCCCATTAATTAGGGTTGTTTATCGAATATAATTGATAAATATCTTTATAAAAAATTTAAATACCGGTAAAATAATAATGGATTTCATTTTTGTACACATATATAGAATATTAAAACAGAATCTATGATTCTTACATAAGAATAACTATGTATTTAATTGTTATTACTTGAGAATAAGGGTATCCCGAATGTAAATGGGGGTTTGGGTAAAAACTCTTACCTTAGGTTGAATGTATTCTATAGTTATCCATAATGTCATTGATAAAAAAATTATATCCCTAAATGAACTTATTTTGTACCTCATATACATATATTTGATTCATTATTGTTTTATTAAGTTCATTTATTTTATTATTGATTAGATATAAGTTTGAATTCAATATCTCTAGAGTGTTTTTTTCCTTGATATCATGTTTGGTCCACATTGTTATATGTAATGGAGTTTATATGGAATAGATATAATTCCTGATAATTTTAATTATATATTATTTATGAATATACAGAAGTGAAAATGGATATATATATCACCTACATACATGGTATGAGGATGGTTTATTAGATTTAACATTAGTGATAACCATTTATATTATTTTGGTGATATCTCAATTGTTACAAACTAGTGTGCCATATGAATTATTATTATGTATATATATTGGTTACATAAAATGGAATATGTTATAATAAACATATTATAGTTTTTTTTAAATAAAATTGTTTCCTTACCATCCATGAAGACGGTAATATAAATTGAAAACTCATTATCCATGAAGGTGTTAAATTATCCTATCTCGGACGATGTTTTCATTTTTTGTATAAATGTATTGGGAATGAGATATGATGATAAATTTTTAAATTAGAAAAGCAATATTATATTAAAGTTGAGTTAATATTGTTATAATACCTTTTTTATGAGGGTATTTGGGGATATAAAATGTAATTAAGGGAACTTGATTGAAAAACAAAAGATGAAAAATCCCTTGTGAAACATCGGTAGGCTAATGTCATCACATAAAAATACATAAAATATATTGATGAGAGAAAATGAGGTGTCCCATAATTTATACATAATTCATAATGTAATGGTAATATTTAATGACATGTCCCATAATATTCCAATATAAATTAAAATGGAATAACATAAAAGGAGTGCTTGATATAGAGAAGGGTGGTAGATTCCCATACCTTGTAGAGTGACTCCTAAAACAAGAATGTTTTGACATTGGGGGCTTGAGGGCTCCTTGATATGACTACTATGAATGTAAAACATCCATAAATTTTAATGTTATGTCTTTTTAATGAATGGAAACTATGTAATGGGTGGGAATTTATAGTAAAATAGAGGTAGTTTTTTAATAAAATTCAATGACACCTCATTGGTGCTATTTGCAAAGACCAAGAACCTACCCATGGTATTTACTGATGGTATTGCCCAATGGGACACATTGTATCCAATTTTAATTTACGGAAAATTACCAGAATTTTAAATAAATTATTACATAATCATGATGTCATTAAATATGAAAAAAAAATCAAAACTATATCATTACTATTCATTAAAAACAAAGGTATTTTTATAAAATTGTGATAAAATTAGGATAACCTAATATTGAAATTATGATTCCAAAAATGAAATTTATATTACCATAATAAAAAACATAAAATTTAATAGATTTATATAGAGAAGGAATGATAGTTGGAGGAGACAAATACAAACTGTTCAGTAAATGTGGACAATGCTAGTTCTTACAATTCATGGATGATGGATGATATATAAGCAAGAGAAATAAGAAAATATCATGATTTAAAATAATTTAAAATGATAAATAAATGATATAAAATCCCCAAGGGATATTTATATAAGAAAGATGTGCTCTGGATCAGTCCTTTTCTCTTAACTCCTAGGTATAAAAACATAACATAAAAACGAATCACTGTCTGTAGTCCTGTAAATAAGAATGTCTACTCAGGTACCACAGTTCAACAGTGGCCCAAGTATGCTGTGAGATATAAATCATAGTATTCTGACACCATTAATTTCTATCCCAATATATATAGTGATATATAATTTAATATCATGAATGTATAGTTGAATAATAATAGAACTGAGTAAATAAATCACCACCATCCAGGTTCCTATGGAACACCTAATGGATACACCTACATTATCTCATAGACAGTATGTCCGATCATATCAACTTTTTATATATATATATATATTAATATTATATATATACATAGATTGATATATGTTTGGGTGGATCATGAAGTACCACCACCATCCAATTCTAGGGAAGCACTCATGTTTTACCCCTAACCCTAGTCCAAGAGCCCTCAAAGTCTCTTGGGTGTCCTAAATATATATATAATCTTAGATATATTTGGTGGTGGATCTGGAAGTAAGAAAACCATCCAATTCTAAAGGAGATCTCATGTTCTAGCCCACAATACAATCCCAAGAGCCCTCATAGTGTCTTGGACTATATATATTGTCATGACTAGGACATACCAACTCTCATCTATCACATATGGAGCTATCACGGTCTATCCACTAACTCTTGATTGTATATATATATTGGAAAGGATAGGGACATACCATTACCATACAATTCAAGGTTGGCTCTCACAGTATGTCCATAACCCAAATCTAACAACTATATATAGATAGGTATATGTTTTGGTGGATCGAGACACACCACCATCATCCAATGTCCTAGGGATATCTCATGGTCTACCCCTAACCCATGTTCATGTTCCCTCGTAGTCTATTGTATTTCACACTCATATATAGTTTAATAATTCATTATACATAATTCATGAGGAATTACCCCCTCATGAATATAATTAGACCATTTCTATTTATTACCATTCAAACAATTATAGTATAATTTATAAGGCAATACATCTTATGCATTTTCATAGCCATAGCATATTCACAATTCAATACATAAGGCATAACCCTCATATGAATTTTTATTAAACAATATAAATGAAAAGGGGTATCCTTCCTAATGTTAAGAATGTTTGATCATTATAGAAATGTTCTATTATAAAAACATGAATTCCAAGTTGTATGTCTCATGTAATTACATTAGAGATGACAACATTTGTGGGACAATTACCTATTAGGACAATTCCCTTTAGATATAAATATCATACAAATAGGATCTTTCATTTAAAAATTTTAAATAATTTATAATGGTCAACACCATTTATATGGATAAGAATACCAGGAGGGGTCTCATATACTTAATAAATATTCCTACTTGTTAATTCCATTTAAGCAATGGTTCTTCAATTTATAAACTATGATAAGGCCTTAAACAGGACCATACTAAGAAAGGGAAAATCCTAAAGAAGATTCAATTTAATAAACTAAGAATGCAGAAATGTATAACCCCTAATTTTAATTTTGAAGATAGTGAACCTCTATTGGAGGGGTTTTATTATAAAATCATGACATTGTTGAAATAAAAATTCATCTTGTTAAACATTATTCATATTAATGAATAATAATTTAATTTAAGAATAATAATTTTATAATAAACTACCCGTCAATTGAAAGAAAAGTAAAAAATAATCAATAAGAAGACAATTAATTAATTAACAGTTTCTTAAATTTAAATGCAATGAATTGGGATCGTACCTCAAGATGTAGTCCAAATTGAAATTCATAACTTCTCAGAGTTAGTGACGACTCCTCAAAAAATCTCCACACTCACATACACCTGCATTCATATATATATATAGACAAGAACCCTTACATGTATTCCCCATGACATGATGAAATACATAAAAAGAGGATATATATATATATATATACATAATTTTGTATGTCGTAGTGGACCAACAATGTTGATAAAAACTCACTACAAATTATAACAAATAATCATATATTAAAACCCCCCAATTGTGAACATACCGACATTGAGGAAAAAAAGATAAACTCACCATAAACTATTGCAGTTGAACACCAATTATTTGAACGGATTTTATATCTGTGGTGGTTACCAAAATATGCTCAAACGGGTCCTGATGGACACTTCACATAACCTATAACCACAAGAAAATAAAAAAAGGACAAACACTAACACTAGAGTTTTATTTTTCTGATCATGAGTGGAGACAAGGATACCTCAAATCAAATGCAAATAGAAGGAGAAGAGGGGTGAGAATATTACCATGAATATTCAAGTGAGAATCACAATGATGTGGTAAGGATATAGATGAAAATATCATCATCAAAGAGGGGTTTGAGCAATCCATTGGGTTCATCCAATGGGAGGTGTCGTGTGACTGAGGGGAGGGGGAGAGTTGGGTTTATTTTTAAGTTAATTCTATTTAAATTTAAGTAAAAAAATAATTTTTTAAAATACAAGTCATCGTGCACGGGATGGGAAACATGGTTTGGAAAACCATGTGCCAATCGTGCTCATGCTACTATGTACCTGAAGCATCCCACATAGTTTATCCTACATGGTTTCCCCAACCATACGAAAACTATGATATGACTAGTGTCAAGGTACTTCCTAAGTGAAACTACATGTAAAATAATTGAATTTTCTTTCACAATCCGTGTGTTACCCTTCCAACTGCCAGTGTCCACCTACAATAATCTCCATGGATTCATACAATGGGATACATGGTTTAAAAAAACTATTTTCTAAGTTAAAACTCTTTATAAACATTATATTTTTGGTTTGTATCTCTCGTAACACACTAAGACACACATGAAACTTGTCGGGCCATTATTCATGTAAAAAAAATCTCGATGAAGTGTTCCAACTCAAAAAATTGAGTATCAAAGCATGGATATAAATTTCACTAGCCCAGTAATCTAAAATGTTCAAAAAACATTTCGTTTTTTTCTAGTTCAAAACTCGGATCATGACCTAAATCCCTTGTAAATGAGAGTTGATATTACATAAAATTATATATGTTATTTATGAATCAACAAATAATGTAATGTGAAGGAAAATAAATCTATTTGATCGATATGAGGGTTTGCTACAGAATTCCACCTTGAGACACCACTTTACGGACATATTTTCATAGATAAGAGTGAATCACCCCTTGGAAGTCAATATCATTTAATTTGGGTTAATCATTATTGCACCATATTCACAATATATAAGACTTACCAATCTCATCCGTCATTGTCTAGAATGTGGGACCCTCCTTCTAGTGACCAACATGGGTGTAGTTCCACCATTTCTCTACAATAGTATATGGAATAGTTTTCATCTTTTATTGTTCTCCAAACCCTCCAAAGTATAATTCTCATATCCATAATCCTTTTCATCCATTAAAATATTTCTCAACCTTTTTAATAATCATGTATCTCTTATGATCTTGTATTACATTGATAATGATTTTTTCACATCCTATAGAAATTCCCATGTATTAATTTCCCCTATAATGGATCCCCAAATACATTCACATAATATAATCCTTTGAAAATGAAAATAAATAATATTATCATTTCCAAGGATAAATAAAATATCACATGTTACTTATCTCAGTAATCCATATGGTAATTTAACTCCCTATGTCCAATTGATGGTCTAGACGTATAATTGTGCTCTCAAATTATATTATGTTCCTCCATCCACTCAAATAAATTCTTATTTAGGGTAAACAATAAATACCTAACAAAGAGTATGTTTGACATAATAACATTACACTTGAGAAATATCTTGTATCCCTAGTAATAGAACCAATTACTACAAGACAAAAGGTCAATGCTATCATGAACATAAATGGGAAACTATTTTCCACTTCACATTAAACTAAATTTAATATTTTTCTTCTTATATTAGTATTAAAATACCTCGTTCATGATTCCACCAACATTGATATGATCGATGCCACGTTCATGATCCCAATATCCTGATGATTACATCATCATTCATTCGGTGTGGTGTTAATATTAAAAATACCTTTATATATAATATATATATATATATTAATTAATAAATAAATTAAATGATATAATATTCAATTCAAATTTGTATGTTCATTTAAAATTAATATATTTAGAATAAATTTTTGAACAAAAATGGTAAAATATAATTTTTCTGTTCAGAATTTTAAAAATATTTTTAAATATTTAATGGAGACCCAAATTATAAAACAATTCATTATGTGGAATTACTGAACCTTTCATCATCAAACTTTTGACACATATAACCCTAGAAACCAATGAAATAGTCCATAATAAAGGAGAACACTAAAAATCATTATTCAAATACAAGTTTATTTACATGGAATTCTCAAATTTCAACAATCCCATATCAAACAAAATTTTTCGGAAATATTTTATTGGGTGAAATGTTGATAATAATGTGATGCCTCCTAATTTTGAGTAATATACTAACACCTTATTCATGAAAATAAATTCACATTTATTTTATAAGATTACAATAAATGTATTGGACTAATACCTTATGACTATTTTAGGTAGATGAATTTCTGATTGAGGGGATTAGAGGGCCAAATTGTGGATGTTAATAGTTGTAAAAGGATATTTGTAAGACAACTTTGATCATATTTTATTTTTTATTTTTTTATATAGTTAATCAAGGTGTTATATAATATCTATATCATTCTCATATAATACATATTTTATAGTTACTGAGTTAGTCAATGTTTTTTTGTGCACATTGGAAAATTCATAATATAGGTGATTTTTTTGTCAACCTATTATTTCCTTATGATTTATTTTAATTTCCTGTAAGATTAATCCTGATGATTTAAATAAACATTATGTGATTATATCATAACTTTGGTGATTTAGGGACACTTCTACAACCATATGGAACACTTTCTTTGATGACAACAATAATATTCCAATGAATTTCATTATAACACATAGATTGTTGGAATAAAAAATAATAAAATAAAAATGAAATAAAAATATAAGGAATTGTCTGAAAATCAACTTCATTGAAAAAAAACAATAACAGTACACAATGTAACTTACCCAAGAATGAGGGGTACTATTCCACTTAATATTTTTAATGAACAAAGAGAAATCATTACTATTTTATAAAAATTATATTAAATTTAAATAATTCATTTCAATTAAATTTCTCTATTAAAAAATAATTAATTAAAAACGAATATTTTTATATCTATATAAACCCATGTAAAGGTTCATTGTATGTAATTTTAATTTTATCAATGAAGTTCGGACCTATAAAAATACATCATTATCATATACTGATATGAATGATGATATTAAAGATCCTCATTTCATATGAACTAATCTATGTTTTTCTATATATTATTTTAGAATATAGACTATCGAACTTGTTATTAGAACATCCATATAGTGATGGATTAGTATTATAATTATAGATAATAAGAAATGTGTTGGTATTATAAATTTCATAAAAATATTTTACAATTGTAATATTATAACTAAAAATAGTAAAAATGAAATAAATAGGGTAATTTTTATTAAAAATTATATGAAATTAATTTTTACCCCCGATAATTTAATGTAGGAACTCATTTTCACAACTCAAATAAATTCATTGAACTATTTTTCATTAAAATATATTTCATTGAAATATATTTCATTCCATGTACTAGTTATACTGAGACCCCTCATGCATCCAAAATTAGATTTATAAATTTTAACACATGGTCACCATTATTATGATACAGTATGAAATCTAGTATTAATGACATAATAAATCAAAATATGATAAATATCATTAATGAAAAAATAATATAAAAATAAATATCAACTAATTATCCCATATCCTAGAATTGGTAAATGAACTAATATGAAATTAATGAAATATATAGTATAATAAATGTTTGATATATCTTATGTTATAAAAAATAAAATATTAACGAGAAATAGAATAAAAAAATCACAATCTATATCATTCCTCAAATACCAATGTAATGGAAACGTTGACTCAAGTATTTTAAAATACACCTTACTCACACACAAAAATGTTCATCGAACCTCCTCCATAATTACCATGGAAATATAAAAATAGTTTATATAAAGGAAATGAATTAATATAATGATACACTGTAGGATTATCCATAGAAAAGTCACCTATCATTATGACATGATAATTTCAACAAATCTAAGAATGAAGTGCTCATGAAAAGGTTAATAATTTAACATCCCACAATAGGTCCAAACCATTATGTCTAACCCAATAAACATTGAAGTAAATCACCCAAATATACATGATATATAGAAATAGTATAAATTGGTAATAATATAAAATTAAATGGGGAGCACTCAAAACATGAACCAATGAAATTATTTTCACTAATATCGATGGTAATTCCTTGTGGCTCTCATTCCTTAAATAAGATCATATTGAAATAAATTAATAAAAAATACCATCTACTTAACTAGATGGTCATAATTATAATCTAATAAATTATATTAAATATAAACATGAAAAATCCAAAAGATAAAATAATGTAGTCCAATACACTAGTGATATAAATATCTCTCATAATGGGGAGATGAAGTGAAGGATATCTAGAATTTGGAAATTTATAAACATTTTCATTCTAAAATAAAATTATTGATATATATATATATTCTAAAAACAGGTATTGTAATTCCTCAACCTTGGATATCAAATCATGTATCCTTATATGTGGCACCACCAAACTTTAAAAACCGACCATGGTCACCATTGAATGTTGAAAATATGAAATTGATAAAATGAACCTTTTCAAATGAAGTTTCTTCAATAATTTAAGAAAAAATATATTCATTACTGAAAATTTTTATGATAAATAAATTTTAAATAATACAAATAAATTAAAATCAATAATTATAAAATATTAAAAATAAACCACATAGGATATATGATAACATAAAATAAAATTCTACAAGGATTATCCAATATCTTCCCAAATATATGTTATAATAGGTACGATACCTCACCACTTATAAAGGATGAATTATTTCTATTATCTTTTTCATTTATAATAATGTAAATAGTTCCACAAGAATACCCATATAGGGGTGGCTATATGAATAGTAGGATATCCCTACATAATCCAACATAAAAAAATATCTATTAATGTGAATAAATAATTAAAATTATCAATGATAAATGAAAAATTGTTTTAAAATTAAAATATATTCTTTATATTTTTTTTCAAATCCAAGAAAATATTTTATAATGAATCATAAAATTTAAGGGGTTAAGAAATCGAAAAAAAATTAATTATTCTATAAAGATATGTTTTCCATAATAAACACAATACCACAAAAAAGTAAACAATCACTAATTCAATCAATTCATTTTACATTTATAAATTAGTATAATAATTTTTTACCTACATTAAAAAAATTATTTATTTCTATAAAATATAATTGAAATTATATATTTATCCAAAATTAATTCCCTTTAAAAATATATCATGATCATAATTAAAAAATCAATTACATATTAAATTTACTAAATTTTTAATCTTTTATCATGTAGATAATACTCAAAAAAAATAGTTGGTAGAACTTCTTAGACTCACTTATAAATAATTTCCAACACATTAACGGTCAATATTTAAGCAGTCATATCCTCATGGATGAATCTTAATGGATTCAAAAATTTGGTCTCACTAAATTCATGTTAACCCAAACAACCCATACATGATTCCCCCAAATGTTAATAATAATTAATTATCTACTAATAAATTTTTTTAAAATTCCTAACATTCAATATTCATTATACTAAAACCCAAAAAAGAAATCAATATTTTCTATATAAATTTTTCTTGGTTATAAAACACAAAACATTAAAGATAATATTTTATATATAAAATAACAAAATTTAAATGAACATAAAATTTAATAAATTTTTTAATTGTTCCTTGATAAATAAATAAATTTTTGAAATTTATGAAATTATATAATGGGATCTATGAATCATAACGGGTTACATTACTCAAGGATATTATGTGATTGCTCTTTCCAAAAGTAAATAATATGTAATAATTATTCCATCCCCAATATTAGTACACAAAATAACGGAATACTTATAAAAATGAAAATATATTTCTCACCAGTATCATTAAATATAATAAATTAAATGTGTAAAAAATAAATAGAACATTCCAGACATATTACATTCATATATTACATTAGTATGAAGACACATGATTTGGATTTTATGTAGAATGAATGGATAACCAAAAAAATAACCCTATATCATTTAAATATGATTAAGTGGAAGAATAGATTGAATATTATGTTTTATGATTTTTAAATGATGAATAAAAAACATGTAATCTGATTACACAATTATCATGCATGGCCTCAAACACATTACAAGTGAATGTGCATAAATTAATATTGTTACATTTTTTTGATATTCATGGTTACTATAATGGATTACATTAACCATGTAGCAGACCATGAGAAACCAATTAAATTCCAAACCCATTCATTGTCACCTAATATATTCCATATGATTATGTGGTGTGCATTGTAAATTACTACAAATTTTTGCAACATCTCTCTTAAATAAAAACTAATAAAAAAATACCCAAAGTTAAACACCACATTCTAGATCTAATGGTCCAATAAAAACATGGATTTTAATTATTTTGAGAAATAAATTTACTCAATATTATATATGATCATATAAAACTAAATTAAAAAAATTATTTAAAAATTTCATCAAAACTATAATGTATATTTGAACTTACCATTGAAAATTTCTCCACTGAAAGGTAATTGAGCTATCTCAAGATAAAATAACTTGGTATACTACTAATATCTCTCACCACAAATCCCTTTATCATCATTAAAGATAATCCCATTTACTAAATAATACAAATCAATGGAAAAATTATTCCATAATTATTTTTATCATGGATATCCATAATACAACTACTTTTCCCCACATGAAAAGATTTAGACTTTACGTAAACCATCTCAATTATAAAATAATGGGATGTATCAAATTGATCAATTTATAATTGAGAAAAATTAATGAATATTGAGTCATTGTGTATTTTTGGGTATAGTATTATGCATTAAACCCTTCGAAAATCATATTATTGATGTCATATGGCCTCTAATATCATGTTGACAACATCCCTTTCTTTCCAAGTCATCTAGACCCCAATAATTTAGTCACAATAAAGAATATGTAGTCATTGACATCACATATCATTGGTCATCGACAATGATTATGATATTATTTTGATAAAAATAAACTTATTAATCAACAATACATATCATTTAATTTCATATATTAATATGGGACCCAAAATAGTCTTGTATCTCTTCATAGCCAATAATAAGGGATTTCAACATGGTTAACCATATATTACCTGATGTAGTTTCATATAAATAAAATACAAATAAAATTATTAAACTAAAACATAAATAATTAAATATTATCCACCGAGGACTTCCCAAAATTGTTTACACGACATAAAATAATATCCATCAAAACATATATAATATTTTAATTCTTCTAATCCATTAAAGGATGGTATATTTTTTTTAATATGGAGTCATATTCCCATTTATTTATAGATCCCATTTAAGAAAATTATATAAATAGTGAATATCCATCCAATATTATAGAAATTTTAAATCCAAGAAGTCTAAAATTTTAATTCATCTATAACTTCCAAAACCCATTAATTAAAAGTTATTATGATAGGCGTATGAAATACATTTACATTATGGACTGATAAAATATAACATTAGCATTGAAATGATCTTATAGTTACCATTGTGACCCAATCAAAAAATATATAAAAATTTCATCCCAAATCTATGTAAAAACTAGTATGATAACTAATGAAATCATTGTGTATTATCATCCTGTGATTAAATGATTAAAAATTTTAAAAATAAAAATAATTCAAAAAATATTTTATTTATTTATGAAAAAATAAATTGGATTCAAATGGAATGATACATTTCTATAACTATTCAATGTATTTCCTAAATACTATGATTTCATTATATTAAAATAAAACAAATAATGTATACAAGAACCACTATACTTCCATCGAAATATTGTACCAAATTCACTTCAATAGAATATACCTCAATGGACTCTCAATAATTAGGGCTTCCCACATCCTCATGAAGTCCAAGTCATACATCTTCTTCTACTTTATTGACCACACCAACATGGATGTCACACATAGAGTATATAAAGACAAGTAATTTATAATATCAAACATTTACATGAATAATTACACCCAAAAGTTAATAAGATACTATAATTAATCAAAATTATTAATCAAAAAATTATTATTATTCTTTTTAAGGTTTCAACACCCATATTATATTATTCTAATCAAAATATGAGTTAGAATAATTAATTTAATGACATTAAATTGATATTTTTTTAGTTATAAGGATATCACATTTTTGGAAGTTATGATTAAAACTATTATAGTCTATATCAACCTAGAAACATTCATAGATATTTAAATATCTCTTACTCTTTATATTATAAACAATATCAGGTAATTACAATTCATAAATAGAGTGATTATTCACATAAGGTCTCATGTTATTAGATCCATATTCAACAAAATTACAACCCTATATAAATAAATATTCCATTAAATATTATAATATATTATAATAATGATCAAACCCATCTTTTAATTCATGAATAACATAAATTGTTGGTATTGTGAACTAATAAGGGCCCAATTGTCTAAAACCCATCCTTTGAAATTTAAAGTGTCTAAGAGTCATTTGAAAAGATTTTGGAGATTTTCTAGTGGTTATTAATATATTTTACATATATAGGTCCACAACATAATGTTGGTTGGTGTTTCGATGCTCGTGATGATCCATTTTGGTGTTTAGTTAAAGGAAATTAATTTTTTCTTACCTATATTGACTATTTAGTAATTTTGAGTTGGTCATTTAGAGTTGGGTCACACCTTAGGGAATGAAATGTATTGGTTGGCCACTGTGGGTTGATTGTTTCTTTAAAATTTTCACTATATAAAACATGGAATATCGTTACACACATTGTGGAAGGAGTGTTATAGAGAGTTTAATGGTTAGTACCTCTATTAAAGATTGTAGACCACAATTCCATGATGGTTGGCATAGATGTTCTTTTTCAAAGAATGCTTGAGTTGTGCATGGGAAAGAAAAAAGATATATCATGTCTCTCCACAATGATCCCATTGACATAAATTTTAAAGAAATTATTGATTATTCTTAAAACAATATTGATGGAAATTGTATAAGTATTGGGGGATGGAACTATAACATCCACATGACAGTTCAGGGCATGATTATTTTAAAAATACAATACTATAGTTGTGAATGGCAGTGATGCTATTGTTTTAAAATTTCCAAAATATGTATCTACAATTTATTTGGAGAACGACAAGTGTGGTGTGAGTCACCAAACCATTTTTGAGTATATTCAAGCTTTACACAAATATAGACAACCAAAATATTCTTTCTTCATTATTTAATCTCTCCCATATGAACCAGGTTGAATTTTTGTCGTCTACCCATTCCCAGAAACATCCCTAGGGGATCTAAACATCATAATTCATTAGGATTAAAATATATAGAGTCAAGGAACAATTTTTTACTTATATAAATTATCCATAGACTAAAATATATATATTGTCCCAGCAACTTCCCTTGGAGATCAGGGTACACTCTTTCCCCTAATTATGGTTCTGGTCTATTTATATAATTATATTTATGTATTTAATATTCTATAACTCCCAAATCATGTGGGATAATATAGGAAAAATCTGTTGGTTATGGTTTTTTTCTAGAATATCTTGTTTATTGAGGGAACCTATGGCTGAATTTTTCTATTTCCCAACACGTTCTTTAGTGTAGCATTATCTGTAGGTTAATCTAGGATATAACAACTTACGCTATATGATATGTGACTACATGATTTATAATTTGGCATAGTTTCACAATACATGTGTTTACAAGTTGCAGCATATTCAATTTATAAAATAAATATGTATTCCATTTTTCATGAATATAGTTTCTTATGGATGAAAATACATGGGTAGTAGTTAATTAATGAATAATGCATGAAATTTTGTTTTCATTAGATTTCAAATTTGTTTCATGGAAAGAAGATGTGATAAATATATGCGTTCAAGGGGTGTTGGATGATATGTGGTTGGGTTATATGTGAATCGGGTGTAGGATTGCACATCGAGGGGGTTATATTGTTGAAAATTAGGAATCGATGTGTGAACGAGTCATACAAATGGTGATGTGTATGCAGGGTAGTTATTATATATATATTAATTGGTATTGAATATCTTACCAATAGGTATTACATGGTGAGTGGTATGTGATGAGGATGAGATATAGTTTTACTATGTTAGTTAATGATTTGGTTTTATGTTTTTTTATTAATTGGGATTTTTTTATTATTCATTTACATTTACCCTAGAGGTATTATGGTGTATCCATCTAACTATATTTGTATTCTCAGACAATATATATTAAAAATTTTCATTATGACCATAAGTTCTTCTTACTCACCATGATTGGAGTAACTATCTCATTTATTTTCTCAAGAGATATCAATATTTTTTGGTCACTTCCAAGGATTGGAATCATTATATAATTTTTTTTTCATTTTTATGACAGATACATATGTAAAGAGTTTTATAATTTGTATGTATGATGGTTTTTATTGGGGAATCTCATAATTTTATTTTTCCATAAAATTATATATATATATATATATATAGAATAATTCCTCATACTGTATGAATCTTAAAACATCAATGTGAGTCTCCCAATATTTTCTATTTGGAGGTAGGCTTCATGGGTCATACCCATCAATAATAATAGTCCAGATGGGGTACTTGTGTAGTGGATTTAATGATAGAGATGTATTAATGGTGATGGATGAGAGATATGGTAGATTTGGGATTAAATCATAGATGAGGATTATATGGTTTTATAGAGAAAAAAAATCAACTAGACATAATTTTTAATTTAAACAAAGGATATCATCTAGGAAATAATTTTTTTGGCCCCCCAATGATCTAAAAAAATAAAACCATGTTTACTGGAAAATATAATTTATGTAATGATTATTTTGGGTGGGATACCTAGGGAAAGAACACAAATCTTATTAATATTCCCGAATGATTAAAATTTTCATAAAATGGGCATGTTGATAAATTTTAAATAATTAATAATACTAAAAATTTTCATATATTTTTTTATTAGTTTATGAATAAAATATATTTCGAAGGAATGGTTCTATATTGATTTCCCCTTCATGTTAATTTCATTATTCTTCAACATGATACCCTGCAAATCATTATAAGGTTTTTCTAAATTAAAATATCACATATAGGGTGACACTCCAAGAGTTTTAGTTCAAGTTAATTTACATTTTGAAGGTCTATATTTCAGGTAAATAGATTTATGTTTTTTGGGAGGAGGTGGAAATTCCTTAAGTATGATTGATGCTCAAAGGGATAACTCAGTTTAACTGGTCAATAAAATATTTCATAGGGATACCCTATATTTCTGGTCATCATTAATTTTGTATGATGTTTAGTCATACATTACTTATAAGATGTCATATAAAATATTCATTACATATTTCCTTCATCGACCATGAAATCCATTTGTTGTTAGAAGATCCTTACTACCCACACTAGAAAATATATTGTGTGTGAGATCATTATATATTATTGAAACACATTGACCATACATAAGACCAATTGATTGACGAAAAGTCCAAAAAAAATTAATTTCATGTATTCCTTTCATCAGTATACCCAGTACTGCGGAACCATAGTTATGATGATCAAAATAATGAATTTATGGAAGGGGAATAGGTTGTTGGGAGAACGTTAGGAAAAACCAGATCATCATAGAAGGGGAGTAAGCAAGAGACTCAATAGAGTATAACTTTGTCTATAAAATCATATTTTCTATCTCAAATAATATTCAGATAATAAATAGTTTGTACTATCCTTATTTATCGTGTTTCACTAGGGATAAAACCTATTAAACCGTATCCAATGTATAAATCATGAAAAAGTATACATGTAGAGGTCACAACTCACCAAATATTTACTCTGAAACCTTATATATCATTCAATATAAATATTTTAAACATGCTTATCCTAAACTGGTGTAAACGTATCATCTTGGGTTGTTGAAGTACGTAAATTCCTTTGTATTTTATTTTCACTCTGTTTATGGGGTGTACATATGAAAAATCCATGATTCACATCATCCTCAGGGATTGTGACATGATAAAGATCATGGAAAACATCACCACTAGATCTTGATAAGTCAGATAGTAGTCATTCCTCAATTGTATTCCATAGAGTTTCTAGTGATAGATTATTAAGATGTTGTGTGAGGTATTATTTAATTATATTATACTTGTTTCATGAATTTCATGATTTTCGATCTATTAATTATATCATTGAACACATTTTTGAAAATTCATTAGCATTCCACGTGGACATAATTCAAGTGTCCTTGGAATTCATTATGATAAATGTATTTTATGATATGTTGTATGATATGTATTAATATTTCAAGTAAATTCATGTGAAGTATCTCTATTTGGGATATTTTTTAGTATTATAAATTACATTTAATGGGAAATGTTATATCTCATCATGGTGTATCCATTCAACCATTAATGGGTGATGCATTGCTTCTTAAATAACCCCAAAAATTTTTTGGAGGTGTAAATATTCCATGGTCATTCTAGTTACTATAGAATTTTTCTACTCAATTTCCCTTTAATTGTGACTCCTTTCGTACACATGAATTGGAATATCTAATATATTTTGTGTTATAGGTTTTTCTAGTCCATATTCATGTATACGAATGAGAATCTAGTAAGTGATATTATTATTATGGATCTAATATAATAATTTATATTCATGGATTATTAAAACAATTCATATATTTTGGTGGGTAGAATATCAATGTAATAGAGACAAGAAATATCATATATGTCTCAGTGTTTATCGATGGATAAAATTTATAATGCCACCCATGATCTTTTTTCTACTATAGAGAAATCATTGGTGAGTTCATTCATGGCCTTCACAAACCACAAGAGTCTGTTGTATATATGTGAAGATGAAAATTTGAATTTTCTGATGTTAGGGTGGATGGAAATAAAATAGGATTATCACTATGTGAAAATCTATATCAACGATAGTGGAATGTTGTTCCCAATTTCTTGATCAAGAAGTGATGTGGAGATTTCATTCATGACTGTGGTGATTCATATATGATTTTGAAGATCCTATCCATGATTCCACATGATGTGGGATAAATGGAATTTATAGGACATCACTATCAATTTATGGTGTATTTAACCTTTGTGAAATAGGTGGGTTAATTCTAAGGTCATAGAAATCTTTCTTAGGAGATATAATGTAATGATGAAAAAGTTCCATGATTATGTCCAATTTTACCACACTAGAATCCAAAAACCATAGTATGTTCACCAAATCTATAATTATTTGACTATATTTGAAAATCAACCAACTCAAAATCTTGGTAAATATGAGGTATTAATGGGAAAAACCACATGTGAAAACAATTTAGGTCTTAAATGGGATGATCCCAAAACCTCAAAATTGGATTCTCATTCTATCGATAAAAAAATATTCCAATATCAATGAATGTTAAAACAGTAATATATAATATAAGACTAAATATTATAATTTTTTTGACCAAGGATATGAAGATATTATTGATATATATAAACATATAATTTCATATAATGGAAGTGAAGGATAAAACCAATGTATGGGAATCAAAAGGAGGAGGCAATAACATAGGGGAGCGACCAAAATATCATGTAGAGAGCCCATGTTTTTGGGTGCATAATGTAGGTAAATGTAAAAATTAATGATCACTGTATCATTTATTATGATTGAATCATCTAAATTCATAGTTTTAATTATGGATTCACATTGTAAACATTCTGGGAAATTGATACGTTAAAGATTCCATCACCTTAGAATAAAACCCTAATATTAATTTTCATATTTTGAATTGCCCCTCATTTCATGAATGGATTAGGTTTTTAAAATGCAGAATTATAACCTCTATCTAAATTTCATCCGGGTTGTGAATATTATTTTAGTGTTTTACACATCTCCAATATTCATTTTTCGGTCTTTGAGTCATATAATTATCCAAACACCCATTAAATTCATCAAATCATTTAATTAAACATGTTGTAACTGGAGAAATAATAAAATGAGGAATAACATTAAATTTATGATTTCAAATTATAGCACCTATATCATTTAATATAATAAATTCTTCATTTATTAAAATACTTTTTTTGGAATTGATCACTTGGTGGTTTTTCAGTATATTGTTCCAAATATGTTATGACATTTGCGTAAAATTCAATTATCCATTTTAAATACTTCCATTAGAATTATAAGTGTTAATATATATATGTTTAATATAATTCCATAAGCGATGGTCATAAAAATATAAAATGGTATTTAAAATTCAAAGAATATTTGTTTGGAATTCTTAAAAAGGATACAATTTATTAATTTAATATCATTAATAAAAATTTTATTTTAAAATTTTATAATAACAAAAGTAATATTATTTGATTAATAATTTCATAGTAAATCATGAAATAAATTTTTTATTATATATATATATAAATTCATAAGTTAATGAATGTTATTATTGTTTACTTTTGTAGTTTCAAACCACCATGATGATATATTTTTTAATAAAAGAGTTTTACAGAATGAAAAATCTAATTAATTCTATAGTTTTATAAAAGAATATTAAAAAAATATTTTTTTGAAGTTCTTTTTAATGTTAATTTGTATTAAGAAATTTTATTTATAGAAATCAATATTATATTAGGAAATTTATAAACCATTATTTACACATTGTAATCTCCCCTTGAAAAGGGATCAATGAATAAAACTGTGTGATCTATAAATAATTATAGGTCACAAAAATATTTTAACAACATATTAATATAATAATGGTAAAAAATATTTATTGGTTTCAACGGGATTCAATATTTAATAATCTAAAATATGATATAAAATTTAGATTTGGGAACCCATGCCTTTCACTTTTAGTCACCTCCAATGGATTATGTCTAGGATAATATGAGGTGTTTCACTTTAATATAACAATGACTTAGAGATGTTTAATTTAAGGTATAGTGATGGGTATTTCTAGATATTTGGAAATGGAATGTATTGTGAATGGAAAAATAGGGGAATAGATGAGGGTTGTTTGAAGAGATATAATTGAGAGGTCATTTATAACAATGTATTGATAATTTTATTATTAATGATAATAACAATGGATTTGGTGATTATGAAAACAATTGATAGTATTTTTTTTGACATAATGGTTTATTAGATGTTTTGAAAACCAACACCAAAATGAATTATTGTAATATTATACACAAAATAATGTATCAAAAATTGTTTCATTATTAGATTGAAATATATTTAGGCCTCAATATTTATAATATAACATAATACATTGGTTTTATTATTTTTAAATGAATTATTTCACTCATAAATTAATTTTTAATTTTTAGATAAATATATAAAGGTTTTAGTAGTATTTATTTCATGCTGATATCAAAAAACCTATGGTATTCATAAAAATTTATCTTTGAAACTATTCATGCAACACCCCTATTTGAGTCTACTCACTAGTCTTCGGACTAGAGTGTTATGTGACCACAGTTGAACATTCCTATATTCCAAAGTATTGGTACTCAACATGAGTGTATTTCAATTGTTTGTATATACCCTTATATCATAGTAAAAGAATAGTAAAAAAAATAAAATAACACATCTATAATAGACAATCACAACACACATAATCTGATAAACAAGAATAAACCTATGGAAATTATTTATAATAATATAGTTATACATCCCAACTATTTTCCCCCTGAGTTCATCATATGTAAAATGTAAAATGATGTGTAAAATTCAAGGAGGATTTACTACCATTCCTGAGCCTCATAAAATCTAAATCTCTATGTAACATTTGAGATACTTCAACTTAATCGCTAAAACTAAGCCTCTCACATACATGAACCATCAAAAAATGATGTTTTCATAGGTGTTAGGGTCACATGGAAACCAAGGATATGTATGATTAAAACTAAATAGGCCACAACCAATGCTATCTCCATCATAACTACTATAGTAATTTATGTGTGATATAATATTCCGAAAAATAGGAAGTAAATATTGAAAATGATAAATTAATTACTTTCAATCATGGACATATATACTGACTCTCGAGATTGACCATAAATTCATTTACCACTATAGATGTATATGTGTATATAACATAACTATAATGGGGGATTACATGCCACCCTGGAGTCTTATGTATGTACAATAATATAGGGAATCACCCACGGGGAATACCCCACTTATATCACCCAATATTGAAAGCACACATGGGAAATTGGATCCCGCAATTGAATCATAGATAAATTCAACCATAGGGTATAGAGGTCCCACCAAGAATATCATATCACATTGTAGTAGGAAGAGTGGCCCAACTGAGAATCTCTTATAAAAAAATTTTGGGAAAATAATTCCACATTAAAATCATAAACATATATACAGTAATGGGGATGAGTAACTTCACTCAGAATCTCATCAATGAAGTGGATTGGAAGAGAATCCCCACATGATTCTCTGGAATTATGTTGGAGGAAGGAGATTCTCCATATAGAATATAATTGAGGGGAAATGAATCCACCTAATAACATCTCATAACAATAATTAGGGAGCATAATACACAATGTAAAAAATCATCATAATAATATATAGACAACATCCACCATATACAATCTCAATATAATAATAATATGGGTCCTAGTTCCACATTTTAATACTCATCATAAAATTAATGGTGATAATTTACACAATGTAACACCTAATAATATTTGTAACTGTGGGATAATTACCACCCCAAAGCATTATATTATAATAAATTATGTCCAATTCCAACCATATAGTACTCATTATAGTGATGAATTCTACCATCCACCATGTTACATCACATGATATTAATAATAATAATAATAAAATCAATAATAATAATAATAATAATAAAATGGGATATGTCAAACTTTCAACACCTAAAATGATGATAATATTGGTCATTCATCCTTGGAAACTGTCACAATTAACCATAGTCAGTCTCTCAGGATCAAAAATATTATCCTTCACAACATTTATACAAGAAAACATCATGGATAACCTCACTATACTTCCCCTCATGGGGGATAACAAAGGACTGTGGAACCCCTTTAAAGTCCCCTAATGCAATAAATTTCCCAGAAAACTAAACGGGGCTTCTTTATCTCATTTACAAATCATATCTGAACCTCAATCGTTTTGTGGAAATTAATTTATATCACTTTAATAACCATGCATGGTTTTTCCCCACACCCAATATATGTATACATAATTTCTAAGAGTTAATCCCCCATGTTTTCGTATAATATAATGTAGGAAGACTCATCTCGTTCTATAACTATGATTCCTAATGATACAATCTATCTCAAAGTTGTCTATAACATGAATATTGGAAATTTATTCAAAATATTTACTCTCCCATTCTTAGAGTGGATGAGGGAACTTGTCTCAAGAACTAATATATTTCTATTATTATTTATACCCTATTGGGTATATATATCCCATGGAAATCTTTTATTGATATTTTCTGATCCGTTAATATTTTATGCATTATCTAATGTCCAAGGATCCACCATTTCAACATGAAACATCATTTATTTTATGATAGTTTAAATGAATAATTTTATTTTAATGTAATGACCAATCACACCAATGTCTTGAGACCAGATATTAAATTAATCATAAAAAGAAAGTGTCTACTTAGTGGTATGTTCTTGGGACTCCTAACCTCATTTTAAAATGTTATCACCATCAAAATAGATATATTCAACCACACTGGAAGTCATCAAAGACCATTATTCCATCCTCCATCAACAATAGGTCCTTACTCCAACAATATAAAATCCATGATATTTATAAAAAAATGATTAAATTATAATTATTATATTATTATTTCAAAATTATAATGTTTATTTAATTATCAATAATATATTACCATGAATATTATGCAGATTAAATATTTAATATTTGTAGTCAACACACCCATGTCATGCATTTGGAACATTAACTAGGAAAACCATAAATTTCTCATTTTAATAGATCCTCAAATTTTTTCAAAATTATTGAAAATTTAAAAACGTTACTTTATATCAAGATAACTCTATTAATCCTCATGAAACCATGTATAATAATCACCCTACGATTTTATTCAGTAAATATGAGTGAATAATCCTTGATATTGAGATGATTTCACTCTGCACTATTGGAATCTTCCCCCAAACCCCAGCTAGGCCATAATAAATCAATATTATAAAATAGGGTATAAAATCAAGTGAGAATAAATTTATGGTATTATAATTACCTTATTATCAATCATGGATTTATTGACACTCGAATCTATTAAGAAAAAATGATGTTATCCCTCTTGTTAGTTAGGGATAATAGGAGCTATAATAGGTTGGGTTTCCCATGTACAAGTCACATAACATCATATCTTCCTATTATTATATATTTTCAACCCATATTTGAATTTTTGGAAGACTTGGGAAAAACTTTTAATTTTGAAAAAAAATTCAAACTTGATACCTAATTGAAATTTATATTACATATCACCCTTAGTGAGCTAATGAATAAGATATTTAAAATCATGCACATTACATGTGATTTCCAAATGAAAATAAGAATCTAGCTTCCTATAATATGTCATTAAATAATATATTTGGTATTTATTTTTTTAAATCTCTTTACCTAATATACATAACCCATACAATATGTTCTTCTATTAGGATAAATCCATGTGTAAAAAGTTATTCGATATGTATGATTTTCTCTTTGCAGAAAACCCAACACATAACATTTTTCACACATGAGTAACATTTATAGTTTGTAATAAATATTATTGAAATATTAGTTAAAATATTATATATATAATTGTTTCTTTTCCTAAATATTTCAATCTTAATATATTTCCCTTATAAAAAATATATAATATATTATATAATACCTTAGGCTATCTCCTTATATAATTTATATATATAATATATTTTCTCAAATGTAATATTTTTTTAAAACATTATAATACATTATATATATTATTTAAATATAATATATTTCTATTATTGGTTATGGTTTCCTCCTTTAGAAAAATATTATGTTTAAACTATTTTCAATAATTAAGGTATTTCCATTTGATGAAAATTTTCATTATATATCATTTTTATAGATGTATACCAAATTATTTTTTACATGTTGTTTTTTACATAGGAAAACTCGTATGTGATATAAATTTTCAATATATAATATAATTTCATCATTTTTTAACTTTTTTTTATATCTAATATAAATTTTCTCCACCATTTTATACATACGGTTTAGGACGTGGAAAATATTTTCAATAAACATCTAGAACACTAAAATCTTTAATATGATTCCAAACACTTCCAAAAAGTTAATTTTTTTAGAGGAAGGGGATGAAGACTCATTTTATTATTAAAGGAAAGAAAAGTCCTCTTTTAACTAGGTGTATGGGAACCCATTACATAGCTCGATGGACCAGTGGACATGTATCCCATTATATATCCCTTTAGACAAAATTTGTCACCTAAGGCCCATTCTTTGAATAGTGCGGCTACAATAGCCGACAGATACAGTACCCGCACAATACCCGCCACTGCTACAGTGCCTTGCCACTACTGCAGTACCACCATTGCTACAGAATCACTGCAACTACAGTACCACAATAGTATTGATATAGTTCATGCGCACACTAGGTTTTGAACCCCCATTTTTTATGTAGGATTATAGGGTTCATAACACTAATGAAAACCCGAACTACAAAAAACGTGTATAGGATAACGCTCGCCTCCCAATGGGGGCCCTGCTATGCCTAGAGCATTCCGCACATTCCCCAGCTAGGCAAACGGATTTGAATCGCCCTATGAATAATATGCACAGTGTATGATACAAGCGGGACTCAAGCCTTTTCCAGTTCCCATGGAGATTGAGGGGTATAACCAGTAGGTACCACTCAGCTAACACCCCATGGGCTCATTCCGAATAGTTATTTAAACAACCAAAAATTCATTAAATGACTAGATGCAAAATAATTATAAAAAATATATAAAATGGTTCAAATTTTCAAGGATCAATTCCAACTCAATTACAATACTTCAATACCTCTATAGGGTCCCAATTTGAATTATTTACTAATCGGGCCATTACACCATCCAATCTCCCACAATCACTAGATCACATAAATCATCCTTTGATTATATGAGAATTTGAATAAAAATATTATATGGTTTCTCTAACACTCTGATTTCCCATACAAATCCCAATAAAAAATTCATCCCTTTATATGTGATTGAGAATTGAAAAAAAACACACATTTTTTGAATTTTACGAACTCTTAAAGATAATGCGCTTTAAAAAATCTCCACCATAATGATTATCATACATGAAAAATATCTTTATTCATCCCTTATAAACTATAATAATCATTGATCATCGATAGGTGACCAAAATATCATATTTTATTATTTTTATAGTCATGGTACTATAACACAAAAACTACTCAACTATATAAAATACCACCAGATCATGAATTATTGCACCAATTATTTCGAATTATTAATCAATGAAGCCCCAATTTAATGGGTATTAATGAATTCTGAATTTTGTGACATATCACCCATAATTTTATATTATATATCCAACTAATTTATCACCCACTCGATGTCACACCTTAGTATCAACCAATGATCATCATCAGAATATATATTCTCACACTTGAGAACACACCCTTAATATATGGACCTGTCTCATTTCAGACATCAATTTTACAACCTTGAGAACTTATATATCACTAAAATTAGACTTATATGGGGTCTTTATACAAATATATCGATCTATTCAACCCATCCAACCTTTAATCCGATTATAGAGATTGTAAACCACAAATTATACTATATCAGATCAACCCCCTTCAAATGTTACCTAAATTTATTTATTTTCCATTTATCATAAAAAAAATATATTATATCCATGCACATTATATATAACCACAACGTGATTCTAGTATATTCCACTAGAAAATCATTCGTTAAATCTATAATAAACCATTAAAACAAGAATCACATTCATTGAACACCACCATAGATCATTTCATTAACATATCCTTATGTTAAACTCTGAACAATTCTAATATTACATGAGTTTCTCTCCTTCCAAGTCATGGTCCCCTAATCTATTGACACATATCATAAATAAGGGTATGATATGAATTAACATGGCACTCTTATAGTTATTTTCTCTACAATGTCAACATGTAGAAAGAAACACTCATTCTTATCAAAACACTGTAAAAATATGTCTTCACCAAAACATCTCAAAAATTATTCTCCGTGAGTAATTAAAATTATAAAAAATTATGAAATCATTTAATTAAAACCTCATTAAAAATTAATATTATTTCATTAAAATAGTGATAAATGTACTTAATTTCTAAAATAAGTCATTCTCAAGAAAATTATGACCTCGCTTCCACCCTGTTATACCATAAAAATAATACCATCTCGATTCCATCCTATAAATTCTAGATCTTATAATTTAATACCTTATTTATCATGCCTCTCTCGAATGCTTCAACCATAATAAAATAGACACAATCCATGATTTCAAATTCCCATTATCAATGTAATCGACATTATTAAGACATTTATTTTATAACACCTCTCATATAAAAAATATTATAACACGATTCATCTTCCCATGATACATATTTTTAAAGAACATAAATTCCCATAATGAAAACTTCCTCAAGTTACTATCACACACCAGATCTCAACTATGGAAATAAAATGAATGTTTCCATCTATATAGTCATAAAAACAGACTAAGAAAATTATGAAGACATATAAGAAGAAATTTAGTTTCTCCCACCTTGTCCAAAACCATATATCAAAGGGAATAAGCTCATTTAAAATTTCACACACACTCATCTCAGATATTATATGGAATATCCTAATTTAAAAAAATGATTCTATAGATATCATATATATATATATATATTTGGAATATTACACTAAATATAACTAACAACTTTATGATACTGATCCTCACTATACATTAGTACACTAGACTACCCCTTGAGGATCATTATCTTAAACAAGTGCATAAATAAAATGAAATTTCCTTCTGATGATCTGTATTGAGTAGATTACAACCTTTGTTATTTTAAATGAAACAAAAATTTCTTATTTTTGAGTAATAAGAAATATATGTTGTTATAGGCCTACTTATGGTGATACCAAATCACTCAGTTGAACAAGGTCAAATTTCACAATGAATGTATATGAGAAAACACTAGATAGGTAATTTTATAATGATTATGTAATATATACTATTTTTCATAATATATATATATATATATCCCTTTTATAGAATTAGAAACATAATCAAACACTTGAATGTACATTTCATGTGATCCTATATGCTTGATATGATTCTTGAACACTCACTTTAATCCACCTTGAGGAAAGAGTAGAAAACCAACAAATAAATAATAATAAATAAAATATTTTAAAATAATCCACACAATTGTTGAATTGTAATGAAATAATATTGATCCCAACTCCCCATTGTCATATTTGTATCCCATGAAAGTGCTACATATGAAAGAAATTAATAAATCCTTCAAGTTCCATCCAATATTATCACTGGATAACCATGTCTTAAATATTAAAAAAATTATCAATTCTATGATACCATGTTTAAACTCTTGAGCCCCACACATCCTTCTATTGTCTTAGTTAGAGTGTTTTGAAACCTTAGGCATACATCCTGATAATCTAGAGGGTACAAACCCATATTTTTGTTCCAGGGTGTAACTTTAGAGAGATTATATCCATATATATATATTTGGTACTACATGGTCCATTAACATTCAAACAATCACACACACCACACATTTCAGCCAGAGAGGCGGTTCATATCCCCCTAGGGGGTATCCACCAATCAATCCTTATTTATTTTTTACATGGATTGTATACCTAGTGGGAATGAAACCTATTACCTGGCCAGGAACCCAAGTGGAATGTCATACCTACATCATCTTATCTACTTCCCCAGGAATGTGTCCTTCCTATGTCACTTCCTTCCTGAATCACGATTGTGGCACCAACCTCCTGAGTTAACATCTTCATAACCGTTTACATAGTACTATATTAGTACATGATCCTAAGATGGATTTCTCTCATAACCTCATTGATCCCAAGAATGATCATATTACATTAAATTATAGACTCATTAGGAGAAAATAATTTATCATCCCTTATATTTTATTAAAACAATAGATTAAATTTTATTTAACATTTATAAAAAAGTTACTGTATTTCATAACCGATATACAAGAATCACTATATAACAAAAGAAATATAAGAATGATGTAATAAGTCCCAATTGAACCCTAGTTGGCGTAATCACATAAACAAATAAACAAATTAATAAAATATAAGAAATGTTCTATCAATATCCACGATTTTTTTCACATTAAAGTTTCTCTGTATCAGTCGACCTTCTCCAACATGATTATCCAACAATAGGCACGTACATTACCAGATCCTGTAAACAATGAGGTATACATAGGTAAATTTGATACATGGTCATCAGCCACATGTGGAGAATCGTTAATTCAACACTGATAATACTCGTTTTTAAATAGATAATACTCAAAAAAACAAAAAATTATGATAAACGTGTAGAACTGTGGACGTGTGGTGTCAATCATATCCAAAATCTGGAAGCAAAACAAAAAATTTTGACTAATTTTAAGATTAAAAATATTCCTTCACCATCAAGACGAACTATATAATTAGTTAAACTAAAAAATAAAAATAGAAAAAGTAAATTTAAAATAATATAGAATGGATGAAGATAAGGGAACTATTTTCCAAATTTACTTTACCTAAAATAATGCCACAAATAAAATCAAATAATATCTTAATTCAATATTCATGAAAATATTAATTATATATTATATTATAATATTGATTTATTTTCAAATATAACCTATCATTCAGACTCACATGATCCAAAGATGCATTATGAATAGATTTCGATATCATAATACTGATCAAACTCATTTTTATCAAATTAGTTATTTATATCTAATTTAGAATTATTCACTATTAAATTAATTACATCAATGATTCAATGTTAAATGAATTACACATTATTTCATAGTTTAATATATAAAAATAATATCATTCTCTAAAAAAGAAGAATAAAAAATTGTTTTCTTATACCACCTTCTACTTGAACTACTCCTTCATATGGAATTTTTTAATCATTAGTGATGATCCATTTAAAAAATGTAAACCCTATAACAATGAAGATAAAATAAAAATAATAAGACTCATAGTTAATTAAAAAATGTGTATAAATATTCTAAATTACACATGATTTGAGAAATTTCAATGGAATTGAGAAAAAATAGATACAAAGCTACAAAGATGGTCTAGGGTTGAAACCCAATAGATCTCTTTGTAGACCGTTCATCCCCTACAATTAGTTATAAATCACCTTTTAAAATATTTTATATATCAATTAATATTGTTATTAAAACATGTATAAATATATCCCAAAAATATTATAATATCATATTATTTTATAAAACTCGATCACATTCGTCATAGTGAAAATTAGGAAACATAGAGAATACACTGCCATATTGTACATTATATTTGTTATATTTCACAGTTGTGAATAAAAAGAATCATTCTGTGAACACGTTTATAGCGTTTGTAAAATTAGTTAAAATATACTAACTCACCATGTAGTAATAAAATTTATTATGGGGCAACCCTTCTATGTAATAGTGTGATGATTTGTTATGGAGTATTCTTAATGAAGAAGGTAATGATGTGAAAATATCTTTTATATCATCTCAATTTGGATTCATTGATATCTCCAATAGTTTTGAAGGTGTTTTTTATTTCATGAAAGTTGGATGCATGTGTCATAATGTCTTCTATAAAAGATTTTATTACGTGGACACATCATACCAGTGGATTCAATGATCTCTTTGTCAATATCTATGTGCACCATCATATTTATTGATGTCACAGTTCTCAATATCATATATCATAGCATTGTGAGGAATAGATGGGTGTAATGGAATTTTTTATTGAATAGTACTGCATCATTTTATCATCACACATCTTTATTTTGATCGATCTGGTGTCGATTTATTACATTGTATTTGGTAGGGGAATGAAGATTAACAACACATATGATTCCCCATAATGGTCCTCTAACCCATGGCCACCCTAATCCTAGTGCTTTACGTTCTCTATGAAACATACCAATGTTGAACCATATTAAACTCACCTTATGAAACTCTTAAATTCTCCCCTAAAAAGTGCATAGACATAGAGCCTTATTTACTACCCTTATAGGATGTCTGTGTTGACTCCTACTTTTAATTATTATTTGTAATTTTACTCTTTGTTTTATAATATATCATCATTTTTTAAAAACATATCATATATCATAAAAAATAAAATTAATATTTTGACCAAAAAATTATAATTTTTAACAAATAATTGAAATTTTTGTAAAATATCTTTAATATATATATAAATAGTAGTTATATATCATCTACTAATGAATGTTTTACATTATAACCAACAGGGCATAGTAAATTTGTGAAACCCCTAACCTATAACATAGATTAACATTGTTTTGAAATTATTGAATAAAAATTAAAAGGAGGAAATAAAAAAAATTATTGCAATGGATCCTTGGGTTCTAAGGTTACACTAGTGATTGAATGTACCATCGTAATCTTTTATCATATGTCATCGATGAAATAAAATTACCATCGTTAGGGATGAAATCCCATATCAGAGTATCATATATCTACATATAGATATATAATCACTAAGGAGGACTCTCTATTGGTATCATCTATGATAAATGAACATATGGGGATATCTGATATGTTAGGAATCTTATATATATAGTTGGGGGAGATTATATTTCTTTAGTATATTCTTGGAAACAATGTGATCGAGGGGAAGGGGTATAAACTCAGTATATGAAAAATATATTCAGGAGGAAGACCATTCCGACGATGATTTTTTGGAATTAAATCATGGGTATGAGAATTCAAAAAATTATTTTCATTAAGGGGATATGATCCCACATTATAAAGACTCATTATAATAATTTGGGTCCTATAATCCTCCATATAGAGTCTAATTTTAATAATTGGTTGGCCAGTAACCCCGTGAAACATATCAGTGTAATTATTATGGTCCTAATTCATCCTATAACATCTCATAAATGTATAATCAATTGGAATATACCCTATAACATATCATTATATTAATCAGTGGTTTCATCCACCCTATAACATCACAAAATAATAATAATGTAGCAGAATTAATCATGTAATAAATTTTTATAAAATTAATTAAATTGAAAATTTACACCCTTTAACATTTAATAAAAATAATACGGTGACCAAAATACACCACATAACATCTCTAAAAAATAATAATATTGGGAATATATCCCCCTTAGAACATAACATATGATTAAAACATGTGTTGGGAATCCCCTTGATCCCATAAAATATAACAATGGAAAACCTCTCCATTGCATATCCTATCACAACCACTGTATCCATACATGGATGTAACCTATTGATCCTAACTCCACAAACCTTTTAGGGGTTAATAGATGACTATGTAACCTTTCATAGTCTCCTCATTAAGGTCATTTCATAGACATCATTCTTAGGTGATTATTCCTAATTTTCAACACTTGACTTTTGATAGTAATTCAGAGGGTGCATATTCCCCCTACAAAACCATGACATTCATGGACTAATAAGAATCAAAGGAATCATAATGTTGGCCTCTCATTAGGTAGATGGAATAAATCCCTTCTCAAATCCTATATCAATATATTATTCTATTATCACACCTAACCTATGTAATCATCGATTATAATAAATAATTCTTTAGGGTCCTTGCATACTAATGGGGAGGACCACATAACCCATTATCTAACTATGATGACTAATGGATTGTGGTAATATCAAATTTATCCACAAAATATCTCTATTAAAGGTATCCTCAATCGTCATGCTCACCTTCTTAGAGAAGAATATGGGACCTATATAATGGCAGACTATATTCATCCACATCATTAATCACTTTTGAGGATCACATGACACTTAAAATTCAATTATTTTAATGTCAACATCAACTATCCTTTTAATGAACATGTATTCCATGAGAGTCCATTTCAATCCAATGGAATTTTTATACTGTGATGATAGTTTATATTAGTCATTTAAATTTAAAATAGTGGTTGACCGCAAAAATGTGAAAAGACCATATATGAAATTCTATATAACCATAATTCACATACATGTGTTTATTTTCAAGAGAAAACCGTTATAATTTTATTGAGTTATATTATTTTGAGTGATCTTTAACACCCCCTTTTAAAACTATACAAACTCTTTAAAATTATTCTCTGTCAATATAAGTTCCTAACTCCCTCAATTCTTCATCTAAATTAAATACTGTACAAAAATAATTAATAATAAAATTTCATTAATATTAATGAAAAAATTTCTATTTTCGGAATGATATAGAATGAGTAATCAATAATATTTCATGGAATAAATCATTTATAAGAGGGTTATGTGTCATCCCAAACATCCATCCATATTGTAAACATAAAAATGCTCCATTTTCTTTTTTAAATAAATTCATACCTTTTACTCAAATTATAGAAAATACTAAATAAGTTTCATTATTACTATATATATATTTATGAATCAATTGTATATTTTTCTAATCATCCACCTATTATCCCATTTTGTTATTCCAACAATATGTCCCTTGATATTGTGATAATTCCGTCATGATTTTGGGGAATCATTATCCAAGACAAATTTGCATGAATATAAATCTATAGCATGAAGAATGAGAATATATTAAGGATGAATAGATAATGATTAAAATATTTAACTCAAGAAATATCACTAATAAAATGTAAATAAAATACATTATGAAAAAATGAGGTTATTACCCTTGAAGGTAGTGGATAACAAGAGCTCCAAATAGTTGTGTTCCTATGGTACATGTACTAAAACACCAATTCATTCCTTTTGAATATGTTTTTAGTTTTTTTTTCTTTTTTTTAATTATAAAAATAATCACCTTCATTGTTTTTAAGAATGGATCCAACTAGAATATATGGTATATATCTCCCTAGGGGATCCCATGAATAATAAATTTAAAGTATCACTCAATATTAGTTTTTACAAATTATTCCTTGATTCTCAATTAAAATGAATTTTTTTTATCAAATATTTGTTTTTCAAATGTATATAATTTTTAATGACATATTTAATCATTATATATGTTTTTTCATAGGAAAATCTTATTCATAACATATTTTATAATATATTTTCTTTTTTCCATTGTCAAAAAACAAAAATATAACATTTTCACCAAATGAACAAATTATTTGTTTTATATAAAACACATACAAATTTATATAAAACATATTCCCTAAATAAATATATTTTATGCACAACATATTTCATATATTACATATCTTCCACATACAAAACCTAATAAGTTACATGTTAAATAGTACATACCGTTCACTTGATGAATAATATTTAGAAATAAAATTTTTTATCATATATATTTTTTATTATATATAAAAATGGGGATATGGGGTATAATTTTTCAATAAACATATATATTCTTATACATTTTTATGATTTTTCATTTGAAAAAATCTGATGTGTAATATTTTTTTAGTATGTACAATATTTCAATTTGTAAAAAATTTTGGTTCCTAGCATTTTTATTCAAACAAAACATAGTGTTTCATATATTTAGATTTTCTCTTAGGTGAAAACCTCCATAGAAAAAATATTTAATATGTAACATATTATAATAAATTTATTATTATATTTATTTTATTCATAAAATAAATTTCTATTTGGGTCATGAACCATTATGTTTATGACTTGTGAATGTTTTTTTGAAATATTGTAAACTAAAAAATACCTACCCTCAATTCAAACCCTTCTAAAATGGCATTTTGATGCCCAATGTTTCTCTAAAACCCTATTTTATGTAAAATAGTACCATAAAATCCCCTCAAATCAAACCATTTTTTATTGTTCAATAAAAGAATGACTCCAACACTTCAAAGACCCATATCAAGTCCAAATTACTATGTTTTCATATTCGGGCCATTATACTAACCCTTCTTTCATATTCACTAGAGCACTAGAAGCCTCCCACATGCCTTCAAACATATCCAAAAATGGATTTTATAGATTTTCCAAATTTTAGGCTCCAAATACAAACCAAAATTCTTAATACATCCCACTCTTATGGTCTGAAGATTTCAAAAACTATAAGTAACCCTTATTTTCACCCACTTTTATAGAGGTGGGTCTATAAAACTCAATAAAATTTAATCTTATTTCAAAATTCAATAGTTAATCCTTATAGATTTTTGAAATTATGATCTACGTAATATAATCCAATTATTATAAAACCAATTTATGAATATTTTAATTTTATATTTTATATAAAATTTAATAATATATAAGATGTTTATATTATTTGGAAATATTTTATCATTTGAAATGGTTGAATAAAAGTCATGTTTTATTATAAATAATTATAATGTTATTGAAAATTATATATATTTCAATCATAACAAAAATATTTACAATATATAATATATAATACAATCTAAATGTATTTTTAATATTTTTGTAATTTTAAATTTTAAATTTTAACTAAAAATTTACAATTTTACTAATGTAGTTAAGAAAAACATTATTCAATTTTATGCCAACTTATTTTTTAAGTTTTATTCTTTTATAAAGGTTATTATTAAATTTTTTTATTTATTATGAAATATAAGAAAATTTTATTTCATGAAATTTTAGTAGGTTATACTTTAGTGTAATTATTTTAATAGTCTATAATTATTTATAATTGAAATTTATTATTCATATTGTAAAAAATAAGTTTATAAACCTATAAACAAAAAAATTAAAAGAATTATTCGAAGGGAAACTATCCTTTTTTGAAATCAATTTGGTTTTATGCCTGGATTTCATACAAAGAATGAAATTTATTAGATTATTGGAATGTCAACGTATTATCAAAAACACATGGCTTTATCACTGAATTAATTGATATAAACATGTAATATGATAATGTTACTAGAAATGTTTTTTAAATTAAATTAAATATAAAGGGTTGTTGGTGGAACAAATTAAAACTATTTCGTAAATTTAATATGAGTGGATTACTATATGAAAAAGACAAGTAGGTCCCACTACATACTTTTCTACCTCTATAAAACTATGAAAAGGTTTAACATTGACAACATATCTTTTTTTATTTGGATTTTTATGAATATAAAAATAAAATTCAAAATAAGATACCTAATTTCATGCTCTTTATGGACTACACTGTTCATATCAACAAATCAAAAGAGGTCATCAATTTAATGATTCTGATTTTGGTACAAACATTTGAATTATAACTTTTCTATCTTTAAAAGGGTAATATATAATATGTGGATTGTTTTTTGTAAATGGTTCTCTATTAATTTTATTTATGTTCTATTTTTAGACCAATTTATTTAAAAAGGTTATCATTTTCGATATTTAGGATAATTTTTACAATGTGATGGAGATATTATTTCATTTTTATACAATAGGATTCAAACATGAGGTATTAAATGGAGAAATGATTCTAGGGTGATTTTTGATCATATGAATTCCTCTTAATTGAAGGTCAAATTGTTTTGGAATATTATTAGATAAAATATTTTTTATAGTAGTGAGTGATAAAATTTTATGAGTAATATTGAATAATAAATAAGGGTAGTAAAGAAGGAAAACTTTACCATTGTCAAATGGACACTCTAAAATACATAACATTTTAAATGAATATATTTGATGAAAAATGGGGGAGACATAGATTGATGTGAATAAATAATAACCTAGTTTGACATGGTTTAGACATGTTTGAACAAGAACTGTGGATTTAATTTTTAATAGGGTTATCATAATGAATATGTCACTTATTAAAAAATATCAGGGTTGAGATAAAAATACCCTTAAAATTAATTTTATATGGACTTTTTTAAATGGTTCCAATGAAATTATATTTATTCATAACTTTTTTTCAAATAGCTGACCAAATTTAAATGTTTTTATATCATTTTTTATTTTTTAAATTCTATGGTCATCTTTTTATTTCAACATTCAGTTAGCTTTTTATCAATAGAAATTATTATTATCATAGAAAAATAATTATTACAATATTATTAATACAATAAATTTACACAATTAATCCTTAACTCAATATTTATCGATGTTTCATAATTTCATATTCAAAATGATGAATATGTTTTAAATAGTTTTTTCCACTATTTTTTTAATCAATGAAAATCATGGAGAACATAATTCATTATAAATTAAAATTATGGTTATGTTATTTTTTTATAATAACATTATTCTATTTTTTATTGGTTTAATTTTAAATTCTTTGATAATGTTTTACATTAATTTCCATACCTATCAAGTGAATATGAATCTATTGTTATGTTGCACCAAAATGATGGATTAAAATGACTTTTTTAACAATATGTTTCTATTTTAATATCGAGTCATAAAATATTATTCAAATAATTATTATTACTCAGTATGAAATATGAAATAATCCTTATAATTTTTAAAATGATATTTCTTATACAATAATATAATTTTATTATATGTATTTTAGTAAAAGTTATAATTAACATATTTATAATTTTTTTTTGAAAAAATGGATCACACATATGAAAACAACATATTTAAATTAGTTAAGTTTTTATTTTGTTTATTTTTATATAAAAATATTTACCATAGTAAATAATTAAACGCATTTAGACATTGTGAAAAGGGTCATATATCATGACACAAATTTGTAGAATGAAAATTGAAAATTACCGATTCAAGAAAATATCTTTTGTGTGTTAGTTTCAATAATAGGTTTCCATCCAAAATTTATCCACCAAAATCAACTAAATCAATTCTAATTCACAGATTAACTACCACCTAATCCAAGATTCATTTTAAAATTCCAAAATTTATTATAAAAAACACCCCTATAAATATTCAAAAATCATATCTGCATAAGAAAATTTGTAATCCCAAAAAAATTATCCCTAGCTAATATCATTCCTACCATTCTCTATCTTCTTTTAATAATATGTATTCAGAAACATTCATTCAAAAGTCACTCATAAGAAATGTTATAATTACATAAATATATATAACATGTTCATAATCATCTATTTCATTTATCTTATCATTAAAAATATAATTAAATCTTATCAACATCAATACCTATGTACTCTTAAAATAATTAAAATTGTTAAATATGATATTAAATCCTTATAAATTTATAACCTAATTCAATGGTGTAGCATTGTTTTTTTCGGATTCGATGTAGATGTTTGATGAGTTCTCGCTTTGATGGTATGATTGAGGGATATCTTAAAGCACCGATCAATCAAACGAATTAAATTTTCCAACTATTAATTAATCTATAAAAATTCACAATGGTTCCCTAATCCATATCTGGGTAAGGACATTTTTTGATAATGTCGAAGGTCATCTGGGTTTTCAGGCCCAAATACTCTTGGGGACTCAAATTGGTCAAGAGGATAGCATGTTGGGCTCATCAAACCATTTTTGGGGGGATTATTGCCTACTATGGGACTCTCGTGTAGATTTAGGACATGTTCATGAATATATTCCTAATCAAAATACGTGAATGGTTAAATTAATGAAATTATTATATGGTAATTCTATTTTATTAGAAAAAGATCGGGATATCCCTAGTGAATCCATCTATATGTATCTGAGGTTCTCCATCATTTTCCAGTAATTAGTGGAATCTTATATGATGAAGTCGTATGACCAAATGATTCATTATATTCATCCTCACAAGGAGGAGGTTAATATTATGAGGAGAGGATTGGGCCATTATGAAGAATCATATGTATCCTGGTTATTTAATGAATCAAAACCCATGTAGTTTATTAGTCCCGTATAGTTTTGTGTAATGTGAATATGATATATGATCTGGTACTAAGACATTGAATATTTAAGCTCAATGCTTGAGGGGGTGTCCTACATATCATGTGTATAGAATGAATCAATTTTTTTAGTTCATTATTGTAAATATTACATGTTGGGGTTGCCCATTTCATTATAGAGACATATAGTATATATGATATTTTTGCTGCCACTCCTTATTCTCACAAGACCTATGTTTGGTGTGACAAACATGAGATTTAAATTATCATCATGCAGGAATTATTATAAAAACCCATAACTTCATTTTATGTTATCTCTTTAAAGTAATTTAATTGTTAATATTTCACACAACATCGACTTCGCTTGCCCTATACGCAAGATTGAGTTTTGCCAAAACAACACATTGGTTTTATATTTATTTAAATGATATATTTATTTATAAATTATATATTGTGATTCAATATTAAAAAATAAATTTTAAATGTTATTTATAGTGTTAATAATTAAATGCATGTGTTTTGTTAAAATATTTATAAATTTTGAAAAAACTATTTTCATAAAATAAATACTTTTTATTTAAGTTTATGAAAAAAATAAAATAATTTCAGACACTCATAAGAATTTAATTTGGTTAAGTGGACTTAATTTTTCAATTCATAAAATCATAATTAATAATGGGTGATTTTTTGTTATTTTTCTCAAAACTTTCAATTTTTTATGAATAGTGAATAACCCTATGTTATTGTTTAAAATGACTTTTTATTTAAATAATTATTTTTATTGATTTTTTTAAAAGTGTAAAGACATACATAATATATATATTAGAACAATGTAATTATTTGGAGTCATTTTATAATAATATTATATATATAAATTTTTATTAAATTCTTTACTGTCTTTTACCCTCCTAATAGGCACATTTTCATGTTTGGATAAAACATAATTTTATAACTTCGATGAATTGACTTTGAAACATTCAAGATAAATGGTTGAAATTAGTATGTAAAATTTTGTAAAATAGGATGAAAATATTTTTTAGTGAATAGTAACTTTTGAATTTTATTTACCATGGTATAAAAAATAAGGCAATTAAATGTAAAAATTATATTAAAATTACCCCAACACATGTCCTAATTCGACTGGATAAGTTTATTTTGATTGAAATCTATCATAGGAAAAATATATGATCCTTTTTATCCATTTGGGATAGATTAGGTATTTTATTATATTGTATTTATTGAAGAGTTAAAAGTGTTAAATTCAATGCTTAAGAACTAAACCGTTTTCCATATATGGTTACGCATATGGAAAATTTGGCTATAAAAATTAACTAGAAAGATAAAAATATTTCCTTAATCATTGTATTTTATTTAAAAAAATTAGAAATTAAATAATTAAATTTATAAATAACACAATGATGGTGATGTAATTACCTTATTAATGAATCATTAAAATAATTGATTTATTAAATATTAGAAGAAATGTAAATTTAGACTTTTGATGACATCCACGAATTTTCTAGGTGAATATGATATGTTAGGGTTAATTTAATGTATTTTTTCGAGCTAATAAACTTTTTAGGACTTTCACAAAAACCAAATACTAAATACAGTCAAAATTCACATAACTAAGTTTTAAAACAAATAATATATTATTAAATGATATAATATTTCGAAAAATATATTATTCAAAAAAATGACTTATATAATAATATATATGTCATTAATGAACCACATTAGGTTCTCTTGGTATTTTATTGTATGTCTATTAACCATGTATTATTATAATACAAGAGGAAGTCGTAAAAGTTATACTATTTAAATAAGGATCTAATCTAAAATATAAGCTTAAAATGGTGACGTAAACACTAGTAAAAATTATTTTATGATATGATATCGACCCATCCCTAACTTACCTTCGAAATAAATAAATTTTCATATTTAAAAATGGAAATTGATTTTATAATAAAATAAATTTTCAAACATTTCTTAAAGTGCCCCTCACCTCTCTTATAAATGGTTACTTCCCCTTATCATAGAATTCACCTCTCAAAATCAATTTGGCTTATCCAACCCTTTCTCAAATATCCTCCCAACTACCCTCAAATAATTATTGAGGCCTTAATTTGATCAGTAGATGAACTTAATGATCCCTTTTGTTCAAATAAAAAGGAAGCACAAGAAGAAGATGTAATTATTTCATCACCAATTTCAATGTTTTTTTATTCTTCCACTTCTTGTTTATATTTTGTTTCCATACAAAAATAACTACTCCAGAAATTAATACATATTTTAATGTTATTATAAATATGGTATAATCTTATGCATTTTTTTTCATCCAATGAATGTCAAATTCACAATAAGTGTGTACCTACGGCTTACCGTATCCACATTGTGGTGTAGTTTTTTATTCAAAACTTAATTACTTGTATGTGTATAATAATTAGTATAATTGATGTTAATAAGAAATATAACATATTAATTATTCTGTATATATAATATACCAACAATTTAGATATGATTTCACCACTAATAGAATGTTAATGTTTCTCACGTGTATGTACGACCTACTGTCTCCACAACGCGATGAGATTTTATTCCTCATCATAACCATTCAAAAATAATTTTCATTCAACGATTATAGATAATTTTTATGAACTTAATATCATTGTGGATAGTAATAAAATAAATCCTATCCATAACAATCCCAACTCACATAACAAATAAAATAAAATAAAATAAATAAGTTAACACCCAAAACAATGATACTACTGAAATAATATTAACAAAGAAATATTATAGGATCATATATGATATCATATTTATATATATGGTAATTGATTAATTTAATAATAATTATTTAACCATTATACAAGAGGTTAACGTACCATCAACTATGGAAGAGTACATGGTATGGTTTATTTCCTCAATCTCATTATTATATGAGATTATTTATCTCTAAGTATCTACTGGGACATATTTATCATCTATGTGCATGTTTCATTAAAAGAATTAAAAAGGAATATTTTTCAGGTTTTAAACAAGGTACTCTTTAAAAAAAACAACATTTTAAATTTCTTGATGATTTATTTTTCTAATTCTTTTTAATTAATGTCCATTTTTTCCAAATGATTTTAAGGATTTATTTACATGGACTTGATTGTCTTAATGTGTCAATTTCATTCAATAGTTTCAAAGTGGTATTGGACACTTTGATTCAAAAATATCTTTTAAATGATTTCATTTATAAATTTTGCAACCTTTAAATGTTATCATGAAAAAGGGTATTTCTCTCAAAGAGTTTTATTGATTATATTCAACTTTGTCAACATCCGTTATTGGATATTATTCTTGATTGAGGATGATTTACTATATTACAATATTTCATATTGTATTTAATGAGTTAGGATATATATAATTGTGGATGTACTATTTTTATACCATTCATGTTTTATGGTTAAATCATTGACATTTTTTATTCTAGTTTTAGTATGAAAGTTATTGTTATGTTACAAAATTTTCATATAATGAATGAATTAGACTTAATAAGTGACTGGTGGGGCCTACTATAGCCCCTCGATGCATCGATATGTCCCATGATACAAATTATTGTTTTGGAACAAGGCATTGAAAAAATTATTATTTATATTCTTAGCATTAGGCCTTGACGATGTGGTTATTATGTCCGGAATTTTTCATCTCCTCATTATGAAATTATTTATTATATGTGAATATTCAACTAGTAGAATATCCATGTGAATGTTTATATGGTAATGTTTGACTTATTTCTAGCATATAATATTCATGTTTTATGTTTAATAGGCTGATATTTTTATTATACATCTTCCCTTAAAATATTATAGCTTCTACTGAATTATTTACCCTTTCTGAGCATCTGATATCACGCCTTTATTATTTTTTATTTTCCAAGGAAGTCATGATGTGTATTATGATTTTTATGCTGGTTTAAGCTATGTAATAATAGCATTACCAAAGAACTATTTATTTTTTTATTTTATTTTTGAAATTTTAATGTTATTTTCATGTATGTAATGTATCTTCAATGACTGCTAAACTGATCGGTCTTTCAGGACTTGACTCTTTATAATCATACCAATGTATTAAAATAATGCACCAACTCCAGTCTTCTAGGGTCGCAGCCTTACATATAGTATCAGAGGATGTTTAGAAATAACCTTGTAAACTATATTTTGACAAACTGTGATTAGGATATAATACTCTATGATATTATTTGATGATTAGTATAGAAGAACATCCAAAAAAATTCAAAATATAGATATTATGTGGGCTTTCCAAGAAATAAATCCTTTTCTGGATATCATAAGTGGATGTGTTTCTGGTACAGATGTATATAGGAGTGAAAAATCCAACCAGGAGTTTCCCGCTTGACCTGGGATATCCTAGTACATGCTAAACGACCTTACTACACACCTGTTTTGACACTCCTGAAGGATATTCTTAGGATAATTTACATTTTAATTACTAACCATCCATCAGTATTTCTGAGTAAATATTTCTTCAATGAAACCATTTTTAAGATTACGAATCTAGATTTGTAAAAATATTCAATTACTGTTGAGAATTTTTCATGTTTTTATATTATTCATAATGATATGATGTAACCTAGTGTATGTCTTTATTTATAAATAGAGCTAAATAGATGGAATGAGAACTCCATCAATACAAATGATCCAAATATAAAGATGGATCATATCGTTCATGGTTATAAACCATAATTTCCAAGGGAATTAGTCTCCCATTTATTCTTATCTTATGAAGAAATTGTATCATGTGTTAATAAGATAAGTAATGAATTTTTTGAGTCATATGGCTTTGAAGGGAATTCATATAATAAGATGATGGTATAGGGAAATATGGACAAAGGGTAATGGGGAAGTAAGGATTTTACAATATGTGACAACTATGGAAAAAATCACTCAATGATGTGCTTGAAAGGACTTGGAGTTTATTATAAGTGTCTAGAAAATTGTTGTCAGGAAAAAGAATGAAAAAGAAACAATGAAAAATCTATTATTCATTATTTCAACTGTTTCGAAATGGGGCATTACGCAAATAAATTTCCTATGTGTCATGGAAATATAATACAGAACAATAAATGGGATCAAGTTCAATCATAAGTCATTAGTACAATCAACATGTAATAATTAATGTATTTGAGTATTTATAATGAAGAATTATGTCATTTGAGTGTTGTATTTATGATGTACTGGTTATATGAATTATGGAAAAAAATAAGGATTGTACTGAAGTACAATTTCATTGAGGATTTGAGATTTTATGATTCTATGAAAAATGAATCAAATGAAAGTTAATATTTTTGGAAAATACATAGATGAGGAGAAGGTAAACATTAATATGGTCATGATACTGAGGTAGTGATTTTGAAAGAATAGATGATTGATTTGGATAAATTATATAGAAGAATCTTACTACCTTCAAACTTGTTGATTGTTTTTTTAATTCCATCATTGTTGGATTTTACAACATTTATGGATTTAAAGATTATATCCAGTATTATGTGTTTTACCAAAGGAATAAATAAGTTCATAAATATTATAATAATGTTTTATCGTAATTCGGGTTTTTACCATGTTTTAATAAATTACATGATGAACATATTCACATGTTAATATTCATTATGTTGTGTTGACCTTCCTTATAATTATTTGGACTCTAAGTTTGGACATAAGTATTTTTGATAAGACTAAAGGTTAGAATTGAGTATGATGAACAATTGATATTGTGTTTGAGGTTAATGTATTATTTATTGAATTATTTTACCTAATGTTTTTCTTTTCAGTAAACATTTAGATATTTAAGGGAATACTTGTGGTCCTTATGATTTAAAATGCACATTAGTCATAAAAAAGATTTTAACATTGATTTAATGGTGTAAGGGATGAAGTCAAAATATATCAAAGCACAGCCAAATGATGAGATTAGTATTATGACAGTTAATGAAATCAGGTATGTTTTCTGGAGTTCTAATCTTGATAATAGATTAATCATTCATAATAAAATAATTATCTAAAAAAATGTCTAGTCCTAATACCATATGTTTTTTTGAACCAATGACACTTTGAATCATTATAGATTGATGGAATTTCGACCGTCAATTTTAAATTTATTTTCCACTTATTTTGGATTGATGACCTCAATCACTCTCTATAAATATTTACATTTTTCATCTAATTATGTGTCTCTAATTTCCACCAATGTTCCCCTATTCAAAATCCTAATTTGGTGGTGAAATTTTCATTTATCTTTGCCTCTTATAATTGTAAATATTATTAAACCAATTTTTATGTGGCTTTTCCACAAAGATATTTTCTATTTTAAAAATTAATTTTTGAAAAAAAATTCATATTGCTAGGATGCAATTTATTGAAGGAGGGGAGAATATAACCCCCCATGATTTCATAGTATTTTATCTCTTTATAGTAATTTAAAAACATATATTTCACGCAACACCGACTTGGTTTGCGTTATACGCAATATCGAGTTTTTGCGAATCACCACATTTGTATTATAATTATCGAAACGATATATTTATTTATCAATTACATATAGTGCTATGAATAGTAACAAATATATTTTAAATTTTATTTATAGTGTATATAATTGAATGTATAAGTTTTAATAAAAATTTTATATATTTTGAAAATATATTTTCTTAAAATAACTACATTTATGTCCTTTTGTGAAAAATAATAAAATTTATTTTAGACACTCTTAAGAAATTAATTTGGTATAATGGACTTCACTTTGTATACGAAAAATTAAAATTATCTTAGGGTGATGTTTTGGTATTTTTCATAAAACATTAAATTATTTATGATTAACGAAAAACATTATGTTATTGTTTAAAAACCAAATTATTAAAATAATTGTAATTTTTAATTGAATTTATTTTAAATTAATAAAACATACATATTACGTATATTAATCCAATGTAATTCATTGGAGTCATTTTATAATAATATGGGATATATAAAATTTTATAAAAAATTTACCATCTTTTACACACCTTCAAGGCACATATGTAAATTCTCCTAAAACGTAATTTTAGTTCTTCTGTTAATTAAATTTCAAAAAACTGACAGACATAGTTGAAATCTTTAAGAAAAATTGGTTCAATAGGATGAAAATAATTTTTGGTGAATAATAAGTTTTGAATATTATTTACCTTATTATAAATTAATTAATGTAATTACAGGTAAAAATAATTTTACAATCACCCCCACACAAGTCCTATTTCAATTAGATAATTTTATTTCGACCAAAATGATCCTTAAGGAAAAAATAAGATCATTTTGATCTATATGGGATAGATTAGTACATTTATTATATTTTATTTGAAGAAGACTTAAAAGTGTTAAATGAAATTTTTAAGAAGTAAACCATTTTTAATATTGGGTTACACATAAAGAAAATTCGACTATACATATTATTTATAAATATAAAAATACTTCCTACATCATGTTATTTTATTTATAGTTTTTAGAAATTAAATAATTAAATTTATTTCTGACAAAATGATGATGCAGTAATTAACTTATTAATGAATGATTAAAATAATTTATATTATTAATATTAAAATAAATATAAATTCATACTTTTGATGTCATCCATGAATTTTTACGGGGGATATAACATGTTATGGTTGACTTATTGTATTTTTTTGATGTAATCAACTTGTTATAACTTTCACAAAAAGAAAATACTAAATAGTGTTAAAATTGACATAAATGATTTTTAAAAGAAATACTATATTTTTAAATAATATAATATTCCTAAAAATATAAGAGTCATCCAATGGACTTATATAATTATATATATGTAATTAATTAACAACTTGAGATTTTCTGGTCATTTTATTGTATGTTTCTTAACCATATATTATAATAATATAATAATAAGTAGAAAAAGTTAAACTATTTAACTAAGGGTCAAATAAAAAATAACAGGTTAAAATTGTGGCCTAAACATGTCGAAACGTATTGTTTGAGAGGATTTAGAACCATCCCCACATTATTCTAGAAATAAATCCATTTGGATTTATTAGAAACTGAAAATGATTTTTTAATAAAATAATATTTCATGCTTTTCCTAAAGTGCCCATCACCTCTCTTATAAAAGCGTAATTCCCATTATCTAATATTCACACCTTCAAAGACATTTGTCTCATCTTACCCCAACTAAAATATCCTCCCAACTACCCTCACTTCACCCTAGGGGCCTTAATTTGATCAGAAATCCATCCTAAGGATCTAATTTTTTTAAATCAAAAGGAAGCACCCAAAGAAGAGGTAATTATTTCATCACCACTTTCAATGTTCTATTCTTATTCCACTTCCTCATTCTTTGCTGTTTTTTTTACCAGAATAATAACTAAAGTATCTTATAATTTTTTTTTATTTTAAATATGTTACAACCACATTAATTATTCTATATATCCTAGGAATGACAATTTCACCATTCGTACGTACATACGACATACCGTCTCCACGTTGTGGTGTAGTTTGTTATTCAACACATTATTATTAGGATGCATATAATAATGATTATAATGGATGTAATTAATAAATATAATATGTTAATTATTATTAATATATAATATTCATTCCAATTAAATATGATTTCACCACAAATTGAATGATATTGTCGCTTGTGCGTACGTACGACTTACCATCTCCACGACGCGATGAGATTTCGTCTCCATCATAACCATTAAAAAATTAATTATCATTTGATTATTAAAAATAATTATTATGAACTTAATATCATTCTATATATGAATCTAATACATCCTATCTATAACAAACATGACTTACATAACAAAACATATAAAGGGGAACGAATCAGTTAACAGTCAAAACAATGATACTACTGACATATTATTAACAATGAAATATTAGACGATCATATGTGAAATCATATTTATATATGTGGTTACTTATTAATTTAATAACAATTTTATAACCATTATATTTGAGGTTAAAGCACCCTCAACTAAGGAAGAGTACAAGGTAAAGTTATTTCATCAATCTCATTATTATCTAAGATTTTTTATCTGTAAGTATCTTCTGGGGAATATTTATCATTTATTTCGATGTTTCAATAAATTTTTTCTAAAAAGGAATCATTTATGGTTTTATGGAAGGGACTATTTAACTTAAACATCAATTTAAATTTTTTGAAGATTTAGTTTTCTTACTTTTTTTTAATTAATGTTAGTGTTTTCAAAATGAAATTATGGATTTATTTACAAGGACATTATTGTTTTAGTGTTTTAGTTTCTTTGATAATTTTAAAATTTTTATGGTACACTTCTATTCAAAAATATATTTTAAATTACTTCCTTTATAAATTGCGTAACTTTTAAACGATTTCATTGAAAATGGGTATTTCTCTCAAAGAGTTTTATGGATTATTTTAAACTATGTCAACATCCATTATTCGACATTATTCTTGATTGATGTTGATTTACTATAATACAATCTTCCAAATTTTATTGAATGAGTTATGATATGTTTGATTATAGATGTGCTATTGTTATATGATTCATGGTTTATGGTTAAAGTATTGACATTTCGTACGCTAGTTTTAGTACAAATGTTTATGTAATATTTCACCCTTTTACATGTGAGGAATGCATTGGACCTAATAGGTGATGGGTGGGGCCCTCTATAGCACTTTGATGAATCGATAGGTCTCATGAGGTATATTAGTGTCTTGGCACAAGGCCTTTATAAAATTATTGTTTGTAGTATTGGCACGAGGCCTTGACTATGTGCATATGTTGTCTGGCATTATATATTCCATCGTTATGAAATTAGTTATTTCATGTGATTATTTGACTAGTAGAATATCCCTGTGAATGTTAATATTGTATTGTTTGACTTATTTCTCGCATATTATGTTCAAATTTTTGTTTCAAAGGCTACAGTTTTTATTATACATCTTTCCATAAAAGTTTATAGCTTCTGCTGAATTATATACCCTTACTACGCATCTGAGCTCACCAATTTATAATGTTTTAATTTCCCAGGACTCCAAGAAGTGTATTGTGATTTATATGTAGCTTTATGTGAGATAATAATGTCATTCTCAAAGAACTACCCATGCTGTATTTTATATTTGAAATTTTAATGTGAATTTAATGTGTGTAATCTATTTTTCAAGAATTCTAAACTGATTGTTCCTTTGGGACATGGTTCCTTTTAATCATTATAATGTATTAAAATAATGTAATTGATTTTGGATTCTAGGGTCAAGGCATTACAATTATGCATGGGTACTTCATTGAAAGGATTTCTCCTGTGACTCGGGTCACATAGAGATGGCTTATATATCCTGGTTAGGGAAGGAATCAGATTCACTGTAGTTTGGTGGTTATCTCAATCCACTGATGAATAAGTTAAGGTTGTCATATCTCAGGACTGATTAGATTCTGCTGGATGTGATTTCATAGTCGTTAAAATAAATACACTGGACAATTTTCTTATTAGTGTTTGACCCTAAAGAAGGCATTCTATGTAACCTGATTAATATAGGAATCAGGGTCATCATTTATTATTATGTATTTTTGCTAACACACTATGTTTTCCTTGTATGAATTTTGAGGTTTATCGTCTAGATAATATGATCATTGTTACTCACTAATCCCACCCAAGTCATTCTCGTTGTGAGAACTAAGGGATTAAAAATAATAATTGTCATTGTTTTGAATAAGGTACATATATGTGAGGGTTTCTTAGATGTTCAATATGGAGATTGATCCTTTTGGGGATGTAACCTATGAATCATGGATATGGAAAGAATCAGAGTCTTCGTAGTTCCCTTTATGTCAGGTCTTACACACCGAGGATTCCATGTCCCATTATGGGGGATTATATTGTTCATTGTAGACCCCTAAGAAAACATGTTCTATGATCAAGGTGAGAAACAATGCAGAGATAATTATCAGCCTCATGGTGCATGAATATGGAAATTGTGTATTAGACCATCCCTTGGGTTGTTTTGTATAGTCATTGGGCCCTAAAAAGGTGTCTTGTATGTCATAGTTATGGAAGTAACTAGATTTCACAATGATCATTTTAGTTGGGGTCATACACAATGAGGTTTCCCTATATTCGGGGCTTAAACACAGAGGAAATACAATGCTATCAAATCATGGGATGCCCTATTGACATGGCCTTCATGTCAAATGGACTTTTCATGACCCAGTTTCCTTTTTCTGGGAGACATCTCATTACTTGGATTGACACATATAGAGAGTTTCACAAGATTTATTATGACATAGTACGAAGGATGTCACATGTCCTAGATGACACCTCTTGGACACCACTTTAGACTTGGAAGCCATGCCTGGAGGGCATCACAAGTCCCAACTAACATTCCCTGATGGTGTTATGGGAGATTGGTTATCATGTCCAAATGCTTTCATGAGACTCAACTAACAAGATAAGGCCCCATTAAATGAGTAAGGCGATGTGTCAAAATAATGTATCATGTCCTAGGTGATAGACCCATAGGCTTTGACAAGATAAATTTGATGTTTATAGGGTGAAACAGTGTGATTTTCTCTGATATGGCTGGAGTATTCCTCGGGTCTCAGATGGCTTGCTGATGGTGTTTTAGAATATCTATTGGCCATGCCTTGGTTTTGTCACATGTCTTTGGATGACTTACATGACGTTCATAAGGTACAGAGATAATTTCCATCTCTTAATCCTTCCACCATTAATCTTGGTTCTAATCCTCACACCGCGAATTCGCTAGTTTTGTTTAGTGTCAGTTCTTCTTGACTATCAAATGATCTAGTGGGATTACGGTCCTTTATTCTCAAGTCCTGTAAGAAGTACATCACATGATCTATGAATGATCATGCAGAGCACCTTATGTGGGGCACATGAATACTCCGGTTGACCGCTGATGTATTACCTACAGAATGATTCTTGTCACATGATCTATTCTCAGAGATATCCGTAAAGGCTATGAGTCAAATCATTTAGAGTCTGAGAGTCCAAACCTTTATTCATTTTAGAGTGGTTAATTTATAATAATATCCACCCCTATTCATCTAGTGATTTTTTGGCATATCAATCACGTGTCCAAGATGGATTCGGTGAAAGGTCCTAGTGCCACACGGTTTCACTAGTCTCGGTTGTGTAAATCTTCGTGTGTATTTCTTGATTTATAGTGATCGCAAGTATCTGCTACCTTTATTGGATTATATTCAATTAATTCGGACTTGTTCGATAATGTGGTTGTGTGGAAGGACTTCCACATTTTAATGTTGACATACCCATGGGTGTTTGCAAGATATATGTGCATGTTGAAATATACTCGCAAGACTTTGGGAGACTTTTCATATGGTCTCATGAGACAACATTGAGGGTTCACTTGGTGCTTTTCATGAAATTCAGTGACAGTGAACATCAATAACCTCATCACATTATATACAAATTGTTTAATTTTAAAAAGAATGATAGGAATTATAGAATTCTTATATCATTATAAAGAATTTTTCTCTATTTTTTGGTAATTCGTTGAATGACTCATATGGGTCATTTGGATGGGCATGAACATTTCATTAGAAAGATCCATTAATTTGACCTTAGTGTGATGAATGGTTTCCAATACATACATGTAGACTTCGGTACGACATGGCTGACAAGCCAAAGGGCCTTTTTTACAAGAGGTGGACATGTCACTGAGGTCTCGTGTTGTCTCATGGATCAACAGGGGAAATTCCTATGTCTTTCAGTGACCGTGAACAACTATCTTCTCCTACAATTTTCTCCCTTGTTTTATCCAACAACTGTTAGGATTTCTTGAAATTTTTTTCTAGTAAAATCACTTATTATATTGGATTGTTCAGTGATGTCTTGTGTTATTAATTTTTTATCATATTTAGAGTGTGTAAGACTAAAATGGATGACCCTATTCATTTTCCCTTAGAGCAAAGCGGAGTTTCCTGGGAGGCTTCACTTTATGAGGGTGAAAAGAAAAGGGCCTTTGTGAGGTGATTCACACATGATGCCAAGGCGCAGTGGTGTGTCGCATGTCTCGCTACGACCTCGAACAACTCTCACCTCATCCCCTTTTTCTCCTCTATTCATTCTTTCAATGTTTTGGGGTTCATTCTTAATGGCATTGATATCAACAAAGAAGAATATTATTTAAAAGGATGATATGGTATGTGATCTTCGTGATCACTAGTGGGATATCTATTTGGATATCATCCCTCCTTATTTTGAAAGTATTTCATGTCGTTTATCAAGAGAATTCCAATGATATACCATGTTTCTAGGGATTCTTGTTTGGTGGTCATCATGATACCATAAATTGTCTTGGAATCCTTCAAAAGAGAAATGAGTTTCATCAAATGGGGATTTGCGTGAATTTTCATGGGTTATGCATCTTGCATTGGAGACATCATGAGAGCATGAAATGATCATGTGATCTTGATTCCATTAATGTATCATGTGATCCTCATGTCACTGCCATCCTCATCTACCATTTCATTGTGGGGGAAAATAATACTAACATTCGGACATTTATTCCTTTGTTAATATTATGAACCTTATTTAATGGGAATCAAAAAATGCCTCCCCCATGAGAAATTTATGATGGGATGAATACTCGGTTATGAGAAAAACTAATTCCTACCAGATTCATTGGTATAATCCCAAACTAGTGCTTTAGGTGATGTTTGTTCTGTCGGGTGTTGCTTGGTATTCCACAAAACAACCTATATATAGGGGTTTTGGATTGAAATTCATTCCACCAGAAACCACTTTTCCAGAGTGCTCCCTATTTTTCCTCCGTCACAAGACCCTACCATGAACCCTAATCATGAGGCTCTTCCAAAAGTCTTCACCATGACTCCCTTTAATCAGAGATATCCCATAAGACTGTTTCATCATCAAGCACTTGTCCACCTAATTGGGAACTAATATTTGATAATTTCGTAGGTCTCATCTATGGGGGTTATAGTTGTTTTTCAGTCTTCTTGAGATGTGATGGTCTGATAATTCAAGAAATTACGACTCATGTGACCCTGTTTAGGTCCTGAGACAATGGGTCTATAGGGGGTTATATGGTTTTCATGATGCCCTGTAGGGGTTATGTTACCCCAAAAATATCGGCAATTTAATAGATCTAAAACCCTTTATGCAGACTGTGAATCCCTTACTGAATCATAGGATGTTTTTGGTGTCACCAGAATATTCATTACACTTTTTTGACAATATTTTATGTTCTCTTTTTCAAACATGCACTTAATTACTTATTTTCTGATAGGTTCTGGTTCTCATCAAGGCTCCTCAACTTCATTCAACTAATGAGTCATGGTCTTTTGGAATACCATTGTTGATCCACAATATCATGTACATACTACTAAGAAGAACCTAAATGATATCTTTCAATAAAACATTCAGGATTATCCCTTGTCTAATCGAATTCCTCTGTATGGGTTTGGACTGAAAGATGATGCCTCCATACCAACCATAGATTTCAGTTTTCCATTCTACTGGGTATCCAATTCCCCCAATTGTGTTCTTTCAACCATTACTTTGAATGGACAGCTGGTTACAACTCAATCAACAAATCATCCTTTAATATTGGCCAACTCTCATCTACGTGTTGATGGTCAGGATTTCGTCCAACAACATATCTCTCAAATCTATTCAATTATTCTTTCCCCCTCCCAGGATACACTTGGTGGAGGATGGTAATCAAAATGGCATCTCTGTCCTGGTAGTAATTTTTATGAAAAATGATTAAATCCATTTTGGGTGAGGCAGAATAGTTTGGATTTGTTGATGATATATACATAGTCTATCTTTATAAATCCTTGTGTAACTCCAAATTAATCATTTACCATCGATATAACCTTATCTAATATATGATTTGTTGTTGCTGTACTAGGACCAACACATTCCATCTTCCCCATGGTGAGGTATGCATCAGTTTTGGGGATATTCATCAAATGTGCAATATTCATCCAATTTGGGAGAAGTAGGATGAATTCCTCCCTAAAGTGGATGCATGATATTATCCTTTACTGGAACCAAAACTGTAGATGTATATTCATGACATTGTGATAGAAAATTTGTAGATTTATTTATTGGTATTCTCGATTATTTCATTCACATACTAGACCAATATTTTCATGTATAGTATAGGGTATCTAATAACTATTATTCTCTGTTTCCAGTTCCATTCCGAACAATCAATAATAGAGATGGATTTTTTTGGTCCATTCTGGAAGCTGGAGACTATACCTCATAGGGTTATGGGGCGAATCCATAAGTTCTTTTAGATAATATATATCCCACATTTCATTCTATATTATTGAACGGTAGGCTTTTACCAATTGGGGATGTTGTCTCAAGAGTCTGTGTCAACACATTTTTTATGGAAGTACGACAAGCCGAAGGGATGTGCCACAACCTATATGCACTGGTCCATACACAACCCAACCAAATACTTGACCATATTTTACAGGACAACACTCCTTATAAGATCATTTTCCCCCTCCTATTCACATCATTATTGATATGGGAGTATTTCTATTGTTATGAGTACTAAAATTATTCCATGATCATGAATTCTCCCTCCCATACTAAATTTACTGAAAATCTATAGTGTCGGGAATATGTCCCTAAACCCTACTGAGGTCATATGTGTATTGTTCAAATCTTATATATTTTTTACTTTACTACCTTCTATTCACTATGTGGTCTATTTTTATATGATGGTAGTTTTTCCATTGACGAAACATCGTATGTGGTATCCCTTGGTGAGGTGTCCTCACAATCAGGGTGAAGAAGCTAGTAATCTATGAGTTATACACACTATACATATTCTCTCAATAGTTTGGATATTTTCATTGAGTTTCTCCAATTCCTTTTCATTCTGTGATTGGATTAATTTTCTAAACATTCTTTAATACTATTTGATTTTATTTCCCTGTTTATTTGTTTGATATCTTGTGACATCATCATTTTGTAAGTAGTTGTCAATAAATATATCATTGTATATAAAAAATGAACATTAATGCATGTAATTTAATGTTGAAATTCTCACAAATTCCTTTGTGATGAAGTTCCTGAATTCCTACTCAAAGGGAATTTTGTGTTGGTAATATGTTCCAGTTATCTCGATATTTCCTAATCTTTAGAGGGATCACCTGGATTGAAGATATTTCCTAGTTTAATGTTCTCAATCTTATTCAAAAGTCAATAGGCATGGGGGAAATTGGTTTAGGATCAAGGCCTTTAGGCGGGCCTTACATGATTTTTCAAACTGAATCATTTTCGTGAATTAGTTTTGGGTCATTTTGCTTAGAACTAATCATGAATTAGATTAGGAAATTTTATCTTGGATGTTCTATTTCAAAATTTTAGGGTATTTTTGGATTGGACCCTCTATTTCATTAGTTTGCGGTCTTTTAGTTCAAGCCTAATATTTCATTATTTTAGGGTTCTTTTAGATTAGACCTCTATTCATTTAGTTTAAGGTCTATTATCTCGGCCCTAATATTGAATTAGTTTAAAGTATTTCTATCTCAGACCTCATATTTATTTAGATTAGGATCTTTTTATCTCCAACCATATATTTATTTAGTTTAGGGTATTCTAGCTCAGAATAACTTTTTCGTTAGTATAAGTTATTTTGATCTCGGACCTTTAGTATCTTTATTTTAGGGTCTTTGAGATCGAGCATTCTATATGATCATGGGATATGGTGCAAGCATACCAGAAATGAACTAAGGTAATATGGGGTGTTGGGTTCTTCTATAGTGCCACTAAGCCTCACCATGAACAGAAACCCCTTTTTGTAGAGTGATGTATTTGGATTTCATCCATTAGTGCATATGTACGATCCATATGCATATATTCATAGTGAAGAAAAGTTCCTCGATTTCGGGAACCTTTTCCATTAGATATGGATGATTTATTGATGTAATATTGATGGGGTTAGTATACTAGGGATATTATGAATGCATGTGTAGTTGGAGTGTGGGTGATGTAAATCATAACCTGATATTTAGAGTCCAAAAATATGAGATGGTTTAGACATTTTGTGTATAACCCAAAACAATCTGTAATTCAAGGTTCGGCCATGGTGTTTCTATGGCTCAAATGGATTGAAGCTCTTTTCTAAGAAGGAGACAATTCCATTAGTTAGAGGGTCAGGGACTTTATGTGTTGGTATCATTCTAATAAAATTTTTATATCCACTTCTTTACATGGGTTATGAAATATTTGAAAAGCATGAAATGTTTAGATGAAGAAGTTGGATATGGGGGAAATCCACCTAGGAAGGGTTTTCACACCCAAGGGAATTCTATCCCATAATGTGAATCTCAAAATCTATGACCTATGGTTTCAAATCCTGAGGCTTATGCCATCAATGTATCATAAATGGAGGGCCTCATTCCATCCTTGAGATGGGGTATAAAACATTGTGACGTAATGTGGTGGATATCAAATATTCTTATATATTTTGGTATGGGGTTTATAAATCAAGATATGGATCACTAGAATGAAGTGAAATTTGTTTGATAGTCATACACATAGTGGTTCATACACGTTACGATGTTGAGTTCTATTGTGATGATTCCATGTATCATGTGAATTGGCATGTTGTTTTTTAGAGTGAAACATTCATTTTATGACCCTAGGTGCATATGTAGGATCTATTGGCATGTATGAATAGTCATGTGAAGGTTTCTTGAATCCATATATTTCATCCATGGGACATGTAAGGTTATGCTGATTCAAGTGACCCCTTATCAATAATTTTGATATGTGGAGAGTATAAAATCCATGGACGGTTCAAGTACCCTATAATGTTTCCCACTAGCTAATGAATTTATTCATGTGATGAGGTGATGTGAAAAATTTCACTCTAAATATTTCCTGGGACAGTTGGTCAAATGTGCATAGATTTTATTTTACTAGAGCTATGATATGGACACTATGATCTCTATTAATTTTATGAATATTCTAATAGTTTCTCCAAAACTATATAGGTGAAGAGTTTAGTCAGTAAACACATGACTTTTTTTGAGGTCACCTTTTATAGGTTTTCATCCTGAAAACTTTTGTGTCTATTAATTTTGAAGATTTTGGTCTTGTGGTTTGTACCATTATGGGATAGGATTTAATCTCATACATCTTTTTCAAAAAATTTAGATAGTATAAGGTTTTGACTAAAATGTATATAATATGGTGGATGATACACTATAGCTTAATCAGGATATCCTAGGTCAAGAGAAATACAACATCTTCACCGAACATGGGATAGAAATATTGTAAATAATTCATTGAGTTTCTTAGGTATTGCGAAATGATATGGGACAGTCATGCTGGGATTAGTATTGACACTTTGGGTTGTTGAGGGTTGTTGAAGTGGTGATGGGGCTTATTGGGATTGGAATGTCCTTTTTCAGAGAGATACATTTGGTTGAAAACAGTATGTTAATATACATGAGCAATAGGAATATATTGATATTCAATAAAAGTGTCCCCAAATCCAAATATCCATTACAAATGGTAATGAATGAATATGGATACATGAGATGTATGAGACACGATGTTTGGTCTAGTGATCACAGTGCTTTGGAAAGATAGTGGAAGCACCCAATACTCTGGTCGAACGTGGTAAGTCACTCAAGCACCATTGAGGAAGGGTGAAAAATGGGAGATCGTCTACATAGATTATTGTCATGTAGTGGGGTTGTTATCTTGTTCAGTTTAACATCATGTGGTTAAGACATTTGTTGTCCAGTTTATCATCATGCAGAAAGGGAATACTTCCATGTAGTTTAATTTCATGTGTTAAGGATATTTTCCATACTGTTTATCATCATGAAATAAATACATACATTCTTTTAGTTTAACATCATGCGATAAAAATTTAATTCCTTATAGTTTAACATCATAATATTAGGAAATTTGTCATGAAGTTAATTGTCATGTTGTAAGGAGTTTCTTCAATGCATTTTGATGGTATGTGGTAAGGGTTCTTACTTTAAAGTTTTTCTTTACGTGGTAATGATGTACCTCCATGAAATTAAATATCAAGAATTAATGACTTATTTTCATGAAGTATAACATCATTTGTTAAGGATGTGTGAAAAAATGTAAATGTGTGGCGATGTTGTGGATGCGCCTAAAGAATGATACATTGTTGTCACTACGTATCTCATGTGGATGAAAATTCAGTCACTTGTAGTTTTGTAAATCTGTGCAGTTTGATGCCTTGTGGGGAGGACTAATGTGGACCGATGTAAAAATTATTAATTTTTTAGCTAGGACTAGGGATAAAGACAGGATTTTCAATACGTATCTTATGAGGATAATAATAAATACACATGTAGTTCAGGAACATGAAATACTGTACGTAGTTCTGACCAGTATTTAAAGGCGGGAAATATTTTTCTTGACGGTTGTAGTTGGGCCCAGAATGGGAGATACAAGTGCCACTACATATCGGAGGATGATAGGGATCATGCTACACATTTTTTTTATTTTCCATGTTGTTTTACGTATCTTGGTAAGGAGGAATGAAATTCATCGTTAATTCAAGGGAACATTGTGGTTGGGACCAAGGGTGGAAGTCTGGGTATTACTACATATATCATGAATATGAGAATCAAAACACTCACAAATCTGGTAAATTAAATACAATTTAACATCGTGTAGAAAGGATAAGGACATGTTGAAGTTGATACACCTCACCATTCCCAATGGTGAAATATTTTGTTGTAATAACTAATCCCACATGAGCCATGCACGATGTGAGAAAAAAGGACTATCTAGGGTCCTATGTAGAAAATTTTATTTTTCATCATATGGGGGTGGACCAAGATCAATGATTGAGGCTTCCCTATATATAACTTTTGAAAATGATAATCAAGGAACACGTTGTTCAAGAAGAACCTTGTAGTTTTATTCCATGCAGTAAAGTTGTTGGTAAATCGACATGAATGGGGACGAATATCACATATCAATGTAGTTTTATGTTTTTAGATGAATACATAGGACCAACATTCATAAAGGGGATGTTTTAGGATCATGTAATTTAATGATGTTTTTTAAGGAAACTGGATCATCCAACGTGAAAGAAAAATAATCTTACAGCTCGATAAAAAATGGTTTAGCAATTACTATGCATCATGTAGTGACAAGAATCAACCAAAACGTAGTTTATAGGTAACTTTTCTATTATACATCTTGAAGTAAAGATGGTTTCTATATAGTTCAACATCATATGGTTAGGATAAAGGATGATGCACCAATTAATATCTTTCTTCCAGCAGGATCATTTATAATTTATCATCATTTACCTTGGATAAATGAATGCAACATTCACCGATGTGGACACCCTACTATTGGGGGCTTTCAAAAGTATTTCTTTCCAAATATTGCATTGGTTGGTGGTGTGACTTTCTCCCCAACCATTATGGAAAATGAGTATTCTTAATTATGATATACATTATGTATGATGTAGGTCCTTCCCATTTTGGATCTAATTTTAGGGGATTAATTCCTAGTATCATTTGAGTTTTTATATCCAACACCATTTCTCCTTGAAATAATGAATTATGTTGAACCATTTTATTTATGTCTTGTCAAATCTAGTTCTAATGAATTTCTAGATTGTGTAAAATGAATAACCTCTTCTCATCTAGTCACTCCAACTCATCAATCTTCTTTTGTAATTAATCATCATTTGGGAGTTGACTAAAAAATTGATATTCAGAGTGAGGGAAGATGGACCTCTATGGGTAACACATCCTCGGTTCCATAAACCATTAAGTGTGGTGCAGCTTGTGTTGTAGTACATGTGGTGGTACTCTAGACCCATAAATCACATATGAGTTTTTCTGACCAAAAATTCTTATCCTTGTTCACTATATTATGAATTTATTTGGATAGAGTATTATTGAAGGCCTATATCTATGCCTTTTTACTACATTATAGTGAGATGACTGATTTGAATCGATGTTGTACTATTGGTAAAGATTTATCAACATCATGGAATAGATTTTGGTGCTCATGTCCACCAATATTGTGTTATGGACACCAATCCTACTGATGATATTGGAAGTCATGAAGATAATGATATTCTTCATCCTAACTTATTTGAAGGGTATTGCCTTAGCCTATTTTGAAAAGAAGTCAGTAGTCGTAAATATGTACTTAGACTCTTAGCGGTGGCTGAGGGATATGGCCCCACAAAATCCATCCCCCCAAATGGAATGTGTCCATGAATATCTACCTATATGTAGAAATTATGGGTCTACATCGACGATTTTACCATGAATTCAGAATGGTTGAAATTTCTTGTTGAATTCCATAAATACCTATGTTCTGGTTTTTATGTTGTATCACACCCTCTTAATCTAGTGGGAGAGCCTGGTTCTATATTGATGGGCGCGACAAGTGCATTCATGAACTTCTTCCATGATGGTGAGAACATATCCTTAGGATATGCACATAATGATAATTCGATCAAATCAACATTTTTAGAGATCCTTTTTCTCATTTGGACCATCCTGCAAGCTAATGTTTTCAACCCGATGATGAATTTGTTCCATTCTGTCTCAATCGATAAGGAGAGTCTCATCTTGTAGATAATAGATTATAGGATTCATCCATACAGTGTTTTCTAATGGTATATCATGCTCTATGGATTTGTTTACTTGATTAATCTCCTCCATATAAAATTTCTATTATTGATGAAACCATTCTTTTATGTGTAATGCGGACGGTTTCTTCCTCTTGATCAGGGTCATCTAGGATGATGACTGCATTATCCAGTGCATTGGTGTGGGCATTCTGTGATCTGGGGACATACTGAAATGTGGAATCAAATTGTTATTCTTCCATAAATCCCCTAACATAGCCTGTGAGAGCATCCAAATCCTACTTTTTGAAGACATATATTCCATTGATCTATTTTTCCATGAGCAATGAGTCTTCATTGACATTCAGGTAGGCTATATATAGCTATATGGATAGTTCTAATCCAGCGATGATTGATTGATACTCTGCCTCATTATTTTTATATCCTTCAAATAGTGAAAAAGAGTATGAAAATTTTTATTTGTATGGAGACATAGAAAAATACCTTGACGAACCTGATTGAGCATCAGGTTTTCCATTATTTTACCAATAGGACTTCGAGAGGTGCCATCAAAGTACATCTCCCATGTCATGGGGGTGTCATGGGAATATATGAACCCTACATCAAGGATCTCGGTGCATTTAGATGTGTTTTTAGGGGCAATATGTTCTGTACGGAAATCAATTTGGGATTTTCCTTCCACTAACTTATGTGATATAAACTGAATGTCATAATGTTGAAGATTGACCACCCATCAGGCCAAGAGACGATTCAATATTGGGTAGCTAAGGGTGTACTTGAGTAGGTCAATACAATATACCAGATGGACTTCTAGGTGATGCAAGTAAAGACTCAAAACATTCACCATGAAGATGCATGTAAGGAAGTTACTTTCATCATCATAATATCTTGTTTCAATAACTCTCGTGTTTTATCTATGTTATTAGAGACTATTCTCACTTTCGGAATCATTTTTATGTGCAAGGAGGGTTCCCAATGAGCATTCCTGGGGAACCACATATAAGACTAATGGCCAATAGTCCCTTAATGTAATCTTAACCGGTTGGTGCATCAAGTACCACGTGTGGTTTTTGATGCCTTCTTGACATTCTTCATTCCATTAGTTAGAGACTCCATTCTTAATATGCCTCGTGAAGGGGATATCTTTTTCATCCATATAGATTTCGAATCATCAAATGTAAGAAAGTTACACTTGGATTCCCATAAATTCTATGATATATTTGTGGGGTGACATTGCTAAAATAGCACTCATCATCTCTAGGTCCCCCTCAATGTCGTGGTGGCATTCCATAAATCCAAAGAACATTTCAGATGTTACCCCAAAAAGTTAACTTTAGTGGATTCACCATTAGACTCTGTCATCAGAACTTGTAGAAGATTGTTCAGAGACCCATGAAGTGATCACATTGTGGTGATGAATTAACAATTATGTTGTCAACAATGTGCTAGGATATCCTCCCAATGTATGGAATAATGATGCGATGCATTGAATGCTAATATGTAGAGAGATCATTCATTAATCCTATGTGAATTACATGGAAATATGAGACTCCAAAATGTTCTTTGAAGGTTGTACGTTCTTCATCCCTGGTGCCCATCTTGATCTAATTGTTCCCCGAGATCACATCCAATAACGAATGGGATTGGAAGACAATAGTTGCATCGATCAAGTGTTCTATGATCGTCAATTAGAAATCATCATCCATGAAATACTGATTAACGTCTCTCAAGTTGATGTTGACCCTAATCTACCTATTGTTAGTTTTTAGATGTGGATGATGATGTAAATCCACTTTGGTTATTTCCCTTCTCTTATAAAGATGGAATTGATCATGTTTTCACCTAACACCTCAATATTTGTGGCATAAGAGTGGTGCATTATAAGATATTCCTACATAATGCCTCAATGTAAATTAGGCAGACTGAGATGGGATGTAGAAACATCCAGTTTCTATCCAATCATTCAGTATAATTCCATGTGGACACATAATAATTCTGCTCTAGAAATACAATGTAAATATCATTATCAATGAGGTGCATGGATACAATGATTCGAGAAGGTCTTTGTTCTTTTTCTATTCCACGTTGTATCTTCTTGGGCTCTTCTATGGTGGTGGAGACACCATCCTCGAATGTAGGTGGGGATTTCTATAGGTCATCCTCATCTATTTCTGAGTCCTTGGAGACACATTCTAGTGAAGATGGATATTTGGGGGCCTCTCCATCAATATGATGGTGAGGGGGTCTATTAGATTAGATATAATCATCCATTTCTATTAGATTTTTTCTAGAGAGAGAGTAGAGATGGTTTTTGTTTCTGAATAAAATTAAGGATTGGGCCTCTAGGATTAGATCTGATACATCGACCATGTTTATGGGGATCACGTAATAATAATAGAACATGCTCCATGGATTCATAGGGGTGGTCCCAAATCCATATGGAGCTAAAACCTATTTATTGGAATACCCCATTTGGTACTTTTCACCCTTCTTGTATTAATCTACTTTAGCATATGTGGCTCAAAAATTTTCAAAGGGGGATTTGTCACTATGATGTATACCAACCTTTCTATTGATGGGTTACTTTAGAAATTGATGGAAGGTTGATGGTATCTCCATGTGGTTATGGAGTAAGGTCCTTCCAAGTATGAAATTAAATACGATGTATTGATTGATAACCATGAACATTGCCTTAGAAGTGTGTTTAAAAAATTGGGCCTCCAGTTTGATATTACTGATAGGTCTTTTCTCATTATTTTCTTATCAAAGAATGTTTAACTTTTTAGTGGATAAGTCACATTTTCAATACCCTAATAATCATAGGGTTAGAACTAGGATGATATTTATCCCATATCCATTATCAATATTACCCTTTGGACATCGAAACTATTGTGTCCCAGATTCATATAACGGAATGCTTTTCCCCTGGATGGCCTCTTCTAGATCTTGATTTTATGAATGAGATTTCAAAATAACATCCAAATGACATAGTATCCACTCAATTGACCTTAGCTATAAAGATATATGTCTCATAATTCATGTGGGATTTAGAGGGTATAAAAAATTTCCATCATGTGATCTTTTAAAAGATGGAGTTCATCAAGGACTGAGATCATTATTGGTTATTCGGAAAACAATTTGAGAACATCGTACTTTTGTGCTAGTGGATAGCACTTCCCGAGATAGGGTTTCTATTGGACATGCAGATGAGGAGTAGAGGCATCTGAGTTAAGTAGTCTTGATGCTTTTGTGGTGGTTGAGGGAGTATATAATGCTGGTGTATATTTTTGGGTCATCCATCCTCATTTACAGGGATGATCATATTGAACCCCCACTAAGCAGTCATGCAAGAAAATTAGGTGTGGGTGACTGCTGTAAGAATTTGAGGCACCACATTTCCCCTTTTGAGACTATTGGAGATCTTTACCATGGTCCATGGTGGCATATATATCTTCCATGGGGATATTATTGGAATATTGAGTTAGACCTCAATCTTGTTGTCCCCAATATCCTCATATCCAACAAATGTAGCCTCCCATTCCCCAGTTATACACAGGAAAAATCATATTCACGGGCATACTCATCATCAATGAAGGGGTTTTATAAGTGTATCATATTGATATAACTGAAGACGAGCTCTCATTCTTATGAGTGTTCCATTTGGTGGGGGTGGTTCATATTTTTCATATGTTGCATGGAAAAAATCTGGAAGAGTTTGGGCTCACTTTGGAACATTATATTTTTATTCTCCCACAAGCTCTTCCTACTTTAGATTGTCACACCAAAAGTGGGAGGAAAATAAAAAATCTCCCTTTTAGGTGATGGATATATCATGAGTTTTTGAAACTGTGTAATCAAATATGTATGATATAGATCAACTATTTTAAAATTCATCTAGTTATTGTACTTTTGTGTATGCTTGGCTAGAACATTCTGCCACTACCCTCATATTCTGACTAAGAGATATTTATGAAATCCACCTGCTCAATAGAATTGTCAAGCATCACCTTTCTATATTCAACTATGCCTTAATGGATTTCTATGAGGATGAAGAAATTATAGATATTGTGACCTATCCTTCTATAGAATGGTCAGTAGTTGGGATGGTTAGTGAGGTTTCCTTCGTCAAGACTACTGGGTTATAGAAGTGTGAGCATGTTATTATCCATGGATGCTATAAAATAACACGGGACTTGTTCATTTCAGAAGGAGTATACTTTTTTCACTTATTCCAAAAATTTAGAGTGACCCTAATTTATCTACACATTTATTTGAGGGTGATTCTATTGTGGTCATAGCATGATAGGAGGTGATGGATTGTTCATGTCATGCCTAGGTGCATTCGAGGGCACCATTATAGGCTTCATATCGATAGTTGTATCTTCTTCTCTTCCTAGATTATTCCAATGAATTGTGGACATGATTCAAAAATTGGATCTGGTTCACTAAATAGCATCATCAAGATGTGATGTTGTTTTAGATGACTCTATTTACCCTCTTGTATATTTCATGGGGATTAGGGGGGGTCTGAAACTCATCCCTGATATTATCTGTATAGAGTTCTAGTAGTTTATACTATGATAGGGGTTACTAATTCATAATGTTAAACCTTTCAACCATGCTATTAAACCAAACACCTCTCATTCTCATTGTAATTTATGTTATTCTGGTCAATGATAATAGATTTCCTTAGTGTTGAACTGAACTGAAAACAGAATTTCTGACGAAGGTCTGCCGATCCTACAACATATCCTGATGGTAGAAAATTGTTCTAAAAAAGGCTTTTCCTAGTTAGAGTCTGCATGAAACACCTTAGTTTTGATTCTTCTTGTTAACTTCAAGGTCCCATAATCATCTTGCATGAGGATACGAAGTGTGTGAGATGTTATTCTGGGTCACCTACACCATCAAATGTATAAATATTGAGATTCCAAAGTTGGGTGGATGTGGAGTATCATCTACCCATCCAGGATATGGATTTTTTTCAGGCACCACATGTGTTCCATTCGTGTAGATATGGATTCAATGGAGGTAAGTAACTCAGGGAGCACTACTACCTCAACAAACTCCCATTCACGAGGAGTGGATGGGGCTGATGAGGTGGTCCCTCTTTCAGCACCCATTCATCCTTGTTCCTTCATATTATTGAATGATTACCCAAGAAAGGGAGAGGTTTATTCCATAATTGAGGGATGTCCGGATCATTTTTTACATCCCCATTTATATTGGCTGGTTGTATATATTGAGAGAATAACATAAATTAAGATAATACTCTTTCTGGTAGATCAATTATGGGATGTAGAATATTCATCTCTAGATGGAGATAATACACAGTATGAACATTTCCCCTAAATCACACTTCATTTAGTTTTCAGTGTCCTCATATTTCACTTTCATATTGTGAAAAATGTTCCTCTATGGATGGAAACATAGATGTGGTCGCTTCTTTTACTTTTTCATTCCTTGATTTTTTCTAAGAGGTGGAATCTCAGTGTGCATCAGTGCCAAATTTTGAATCCATATTCGGTACTGGGTGTAGGCAACCTCATTTGGTGTGTCTAAATCACCCTACTCCTGTGGTACATGTTTCGTGTTGTGGTACTCTATGTTTGTGACTTTATCAAAGTATCCCATGTTGATAGAGATGTTATTGATAGAGTAATATCTAGAAATAGTGGTTATGCCATTTCATTATACACAACAAGATGGTTCTTCCCATGTTCTATTAGGACCATTATTCAAATCCCCATCCATGATGATCAATTTTTCCTTGCGACCCCAAAGGGGTCTGATTTTATTTTCCATACATTATCCCATACCGACCTATGAACAATGACTTTAATGATGTTTCTTGTCATGATTTTGGGAGAGGCCCGACCAATAGAGGCTTTTCTTATTGTGGGTGAAATAGGTGGGAACCGGACCGTTGGCTTATTCCACCCAAACTACTGAATAATGAATCCCTCTATGGTTATGATGATGTTGAAAATTCCATGAGCGTTGTGGTGTGGGGTTATTTTGGGGAAACCATTGAAACTCATTGGTCCTGTTATTGAAGATCCAATGGATCCATTTGAGTCTTGTTGATTCCCAGGATGAATATGAAGATATAAATGCCCCCATCCCAAGGTATGGGGGCAACATGGAATCATCACTGATGTATCTAGGGTTTTATCGAGGGATAATGAACCCAATGATGATGATTGATATATAAATTCCCCTAGCCCAGTGGGATGGGGTTCACCTATGGTTGTCAAAGTTATGTACTGAATCCTCACGAGGATTGATGACCCGAGGGGTGGATGTGGTGTGGATAATCTTCTAGACTAGGGGTAGAAGTTCTCTCAAATGTGGATTTTGTTGTAGCTACTACTATGGTGTAGGTGATGTGGAATAGATGTACACATGTGGGGTCTATGTGAGATGCCACCACATGGTGAGGATTATTCTTTATGGGTAGTTGTTCAGGTGATGAAAACATCAATTTATGTGTTTAGAATGTCCACATATTATATTTTGAGGACTATTTTATAGTTTTTTGGCTATCCTCTCTCCTTATATAGATTGATTTGTAAATTCTGATGTGAGAGTACGTTGTTGCAATGACCAACTAGCCCAAGCATATTACCATGTCCCCTAATATCTAAAAAGGTAAGAACCTTACAGGATGTCACATATGAGGTGTTATGATGTTAAATGGTAGTGGTAATGTGTAAAGACATTTACTATCCCATTCATGGAATATAGATTTGTGACATTAGATTGGAGGTCTTTTGTCGATGCATCATGATGTAATTGAAGCAAGTGTGTTACAAATTTGAGTTGTTCTTCTCTAGTTTTGGATCCCATATTTATTCTCTGAAGGTGACACTAATATTCTATAAAATGGAGATATTTATCATTCCATAATTGACTATTATCCCATGTATTTTATTGTATGTAATGAAAGAACACCTTTTCTAGCTCATTTGGAATTTCATATAAAAAAGTTGAGAGGGTCCAAAACATGATGGGGATGTATTTTTTCTAACTCTCTCTATATGTCAATGTTATCATCCTCCTCATTAGACATACACACCTCTATCCAGTCATTCCATAGTAGATGGATATGATGTTAACCTACTAACATTAGTGTAGTGTTATTGTATGTAGATGGGGAACTAAATATGGTTGTCGATAGTGTTTTGAGCCCCTCTCTATACAATGGTGCCAGGGTTTGGATCACCTATCTATACAGGGGTGTATGGAAAAACAGAATATATCGCTTCCCATAAAATATATCACCGTCAGGTGGTTGTTGATGGATGATCTTTGGATTAGAGTCCCAACAATCCATCTCTAAACTATGGCGATGAGAACTATTGTGGTAATGAATGTCATCTAATTTATTTTAACCGAAAGGTCGGTGAACCCTTATGGTGTTGAAAATGTGACTCAGACAACCACAATAACACTGGCATTGAGTAGATTTGGAATATAGGCCATGTTCTATGTTGTGTATGGAATATGTCGACCTTCCTTTGGTGACTCGATAGTGCATGAGCCTACTGTGTGACCATTGTCAAAAACTATATAAACTTCTAGATGTTATGGGAGTTTTGCACAATTAATGAGAATCTATTAGAATATACCAATAATGTGACTTGTAATAGACATGAAAACTAGTATATCCTAATGCATTTGAAAATATAACTTGGAAAGCCTTAGTCATGATGATAGTACAGTGTCATGGGCAGAGTGTCTCAGCACAGCAGTTCGCCCGTGCGGCACCCCAGCCCCCTCCAAGGCGGGCGGGGTTCAGCCGTCCAGCTCTTCATATGTGAGGTTCACTGGTTTCATCCTGCGATGGACTCATCAGGAGAGTGGCCCCAACTCCCAACCAGTGGTGTCAAGGTTGACACGCACCATCATCCTCTTTGTCGGGGTGACTCCCATCTCTTCGATTGGGACTAACCAGATGAACCGTAGCTTTGATGTTCTTGCTGGTGTGGGATAGAACCCCCATTGATGCCAACGACAAGGAAGGAGCGTCCCCTGAGGCCATGCTTGGTAACCGGTTAGTTGGAAGCAGTCGCAGACACATAGAAGGGCACAATCATGCATGCACGAGGGCGTGCATGGAATGGTGGTGGGAGAATGTCACGACCCAATCATGGGGGTCCAATCCCACAACAGCAAGAACATCAAAGCTGCGGTTCATCTGGTTAGTCCCAATCGAAGAGATGGGAGTCGTCCCGACAAAGAGGATTATGGTGCGTGTCAACCTTGACACCACTGGTTGGGAGTTGGGGCCACTCTCTTGATGAGTCCATGGCAGGATGAAACCAGTGAACCTCACATATGAAGAGCTGGACGGCTGAACCCCGCCCACCTTGCAGGGGGCTGGGGTGCCGCACGGGCGAACTGCTGTGCTGAGACGCTCAGCCCGTGACAAGGGGAGTTGGGGAAACTCTCCTGATGGGTCCATGGCAGGACGAAACCAGTGAACCTCACATATGAAGAGCTGTAGGGATGAACCCCGCCTGCCTTGGAGGGGGCTGGGGTGCCGCACGGGCGAATTGCTGTGCTGAGACGCTCAGCCCGTGACAACAGGCTCAGTCTTGTGAATTTGGGATATGTTATTGGTCATTAGTGGTAGGAATATGAGCCTTCCCTGATGCGGGTTCTATGTTCAAATGATATGACCTGGTTGGAATATGAATATTATCTTGGTATGAATATGGATTTCCTAATGGAAGATGCTTTGGAACCTCTAGAATGTGAGAAGAAATATGAGCCTCGTAATTTATTTCTATAGAATGATGCTGGAGAAATCATTTGTTGGCTAAAGAAGGAATATCCTCATGGATTCTGTGATATTCTCGATTATGGAATTTAGATTCCCTGATAGGAATATGATCATGTCTAGAGGCTAGTCGCATTCTCACTTGGTGATATTTGGCCAGAAAGATGATATATGGCCAGTCCTGGTCTTTTGAAGTATGTCATTGAAATTTTGACTATAATATGAGCCGTTCTCGAGGCTTTTTCCACTCTTCAATGGTGATCCATGTCCAGAATTGGTGTATGAGCCTGATCCAAGGCTTTTATAGGATACTTCTAGACATTTGCAACATGAATATTCCCCTATCATGAGGCATTTGATGGTCTCACCTTGTGAGAACCGATTGTAACGGGTGTATCATCTTGGATAGATCCTACATCCTTTATCGTAATATGTCGATACTCCTCTTCCCTGTGGGCAAGGTTGTATGCTTGCTTTGGGAAAACCACTTTTTCATGATGATCTATGTTTTTAGATGTCTTAATTGGAGGGATTTTTTTATTCACATATACATTTATCTGAAACAGTTATCGAATATTCCAGTGGATTTCTTCAACAGTGGGTAATATATATTGGCATTTTGTCTAAGTGAGTACTGGGATATAAGACTATAAATTCATCGTATCCGTTATCTATTGACAGATATCTTTAATCGAAGGAGGGATATATGTCCACTTTTTTCCAGCTTGTTCTATTATAGTATTTATATGGTCTTCGTGTATGGGGGTAAGTGTATGAGCCTTCCCCATAATTACTATGCCAATATGTCCACAGACCTATCCTTACCTAGTAGATATACGAGCCTTATTACTAGTTCCTATTAGAGTATGCTGATAGGTTTCATCGACATAAGTTGAGGTATGATCCTTCTCATAAATATCAAATGTCTTCCACCTCCAATGAGTATTCCATGTATCCAGGGCATGGGCATCAGAGGCATCTGTGTGTCGGACGACACCCTTAGCGGGTGAGTAATGGGTATCTATGGGAAAGTGTTAGTGATGGTGGTTGACATGTTCCCTACTCGGTAGCACCAGAACCTAATGGGATCCATATTTAGCCTCTTGGTCCACCTTAATTAGATATGGATGGTGGAATTTGTTCTTATCTTGGGATATTACCCTTAATTGGTTGGTCATAGTGATTAGGGATACTGTCATAGCAACATCCTTATCAGGTGAGTATGATTCCATAGTATCCCTACATAGAGAATCACATAAGAAGCTTCCATGGTGGGGATCATACCATGTTTTTGGTACTCCCAAACCATCATATTCACCACATGTTGCTGGATATTTTGAGCATGTGATATCAATTTATGACCTGTAGGGGTCATAATAGAAGATGAGTTACTGGAGTGAATGTTGGATAATGAATAAATTTCATTGGGTTGGGAGTTTTCCTATGAGAGAAGTCTCTAAAATCACAAAGGAAATAAGGAACAAGGGTAAATATTAGTTCATTTTTATAGGCATTAAAATTCTCAATCATATATTAAATGTTAATAAAACATTAATGTATTCCCTTCCATGATATTATTCTCATGTGGACTAATTAGTGCAAGAATAGACATACATAAATCCCAATTTATGCTAGACATACTTCCTTATTTGTATATATAGTTTTCAAGAAAATGTGTCCTCATAGATTCACATCGATCTTATTATTATTTTTATTGCATTTCAGGAGAAAGAAACACAACATGATGGATCGTAACCCAATCATTTGTTATTTATAGAGATTCACATAGGTTTCATCATTTTTTTAATTGGGATTGAATGAGGGTGTGGAATGGATTTCACCATAAATTGATTGATTGATGGATATCTTAATGCCTCACCTAATCACATGCATAAATTTTTTCATATGTTTCGGCTTCCCTACAAACACACAGTGGATCCCTCATCCAGAGCTTGGTAAAGACCTTCTTTCCAAATGTTGTCGGTCATTTGGTTTTTAAGTCCCAATGACTCATGGGGTCTCACATTTGTGGAGAGGATGGGTGTTCAATCACATAATAACCCTTTTGTGGAGGAATTATTTCATACATTAAGACTCATCTGTAGATTTAAAATATTTTCGCCAATCTCTTCCTAATATGGATATATGGCCGGTTACCCTAATAATATAATAATTGGTCAATTCTCTTTTTTGTGAAAAAAGATAGGGATATCTTCTTTGAATTCACCTATATGTATCACAGGTTCTCTATCATTTTGATGTAATGGGATGTTTTTTATATGCTGAAGTTGTGTTTCAAAATTCTTCAGAATAAGATTCCATAAAATGAGGATATTAATATTATGACAAAGGGAATTGAGTGATTATGAGGCGTCCTACATATCATGGTTATTGAGTAAATCAAAACCCACATAGTTCATTAGTCCCATGTAGTTTAGTGTGAGGCGGAGATGACATATATTTAGGTAACAAGACACTAATTATTTGAGATCAAATCATAAGGGTTATCCAATATATCCTAAGTATATAGAGAATCATAGTTTGGTAGATAATTATTATATGGATTACATATTGGGGATTCCCATTACATTATAGAAACTTTTTGAGATGATTATAAGATTACTGCATCTCACTAATTTCATATAAACTATACTTGGCGTGAGAATCAAGGGATGGAGACTGATCATTTCATTGCTTAGCATGCAATATTTATGCACTGGGGCTTCCTTGAAATGATTTATGACAAAACTCATGTATCTTAGATATTTATTACATATCATGGTTATAGAAATATTTAGATTCATTGTTGTTTGGTGGGTTTCCCAGTCCACTAATTGATGAGTTATGTTGATCATCTTCACGGATTGATTTAGATTTGTTGGCCAAGATGTCAGATTCGTGAAAAGACATACATATAAAGGGGTGTTTATTTGACCTCGGACCTTAATAAGGTGTCGAATATATCTTCATTATGGTTGGAATCAGAGTCATCATAGTTTTATTTGTGTTGGGGCTTACAGACTAATAATTTCTGGTACCATTGTGGGGGTTTATAGTATAGATGATATGGTCATTTCTACACAGTAAGCCCACATGACTCATGCATGTTTTGGGAAACAATGTAAATAAAATAATAAATTTCATTATATTGAATATTGAACTTAGATGTAATGGTTTCATTAGACAATTAATACGATTCTCAAACCTTCAGGATAAGTACCCTATGTATCCTGGATAGAGATGAAATCTAAGTCGTTATAGTTCCCTTTATGTTGGGGATTACACACAAAGACTATCAGGTCTGATTTTGGGGGTTTATATTGCCTAATGAGTTTTTTTGTGTCCCCTTTTTCCCATGTGAGCTACGTTGAGGGTGAGAAACAAGGGTGGGGGGAATGATCGCCCGCATGGCCCATAGTTGTGAAGCATCTATATTAGAACATCCCTTGGGGTGATTGTTATAGAGAACAGGCCTAATAAAGGTGCCATACATATCCCCATCCGGATAAGAATCATAATTATCGTTGTTCATTTCAATTCAGGTCTACACACTAAGGTTTATCTTTATTTAGTCCTTACATGTTGAAGAACGAAAATGCAATCAAATCCGGGGATGCCCAATTGACATGGTATTCGTGTTGGGAGGATGTCACATGACGCAATTGAAATATACTAGAAGACATCACCTAACATGTCTTGACACATATAGAGGGTGTAACAAGATTCAATGTGACATAGTCTAAAGGTTTTTGCATGTCTTGGATAATGACACGTGGATACCATGTGGAACCTGTATGACATGCCTAGATGGTTTCGTGAGTCCAAGATTACATTCCCAATAGGTGTTGTGGGATCTTGGTTATCACATCTATATAGTTTCTTGAGACAAATATAACATGAGAAGGCATCATTACATGAGTCACTCAATGTGTACAAAGGACGTTTCACGTCCTAGGTGACAGACATAGAGGGTTTCACTAGATCAAATTGAAGTTCATGGGTGGAAATTTTGTGACTTGATATGACATTTCTATACTATTCTATGTGTCCCAAATGGATTGTTGAAGGAGTATTGGAAGATCAAGGTTACATGTCTTGGTTTTTAATGCATATTTGGATGACTTACATTATCATGATAATCATCAAACTGAGTCTTTATCCACCTGAGTTGAGTAGCAGCTTGATTGGAAGGAAAATACATATCATTCATTGTGCTAAGAGTTACAATATTCTATTTCATGGTATCCCAACTAACAAAAACATTCCCCAAAAAGAAATATCCACCATATGTGGATCTTATATCATCAATGATTCATTCCCAATCAGTTTATAAATACCACAAAATCTATATTTTTCCCCTCATATCTGATTACAAAAAATTATAGATCCTTTAATGTAACAATGAATTCATTTTTCTATAATTTTATGTGATTATTTAGAATCACATTGTCATCTTAAAAATAAGGGATCATCATAGAAAAATCAAGGACATGAGGTACTCAAATAAAAACATCCAATCATCTTTTGATACTATTTCTGGCCATCTTCCATGCCTTCCCAAAATTTAGACAACATGGTTCCCACTGAAACCTGTGTGGAAGCTAGTTTTGAATTTTCCAGGCCAAATTTCATTAGAAGTTACTTAGAATAATTTTAATGAAAATGAAAAATGTGATTCTTCATTTATAAAATTTGTAACCCATGAAATTATTTCATTTCTCATAGAATGGACATCTCAATTAACTTTTTCATCCCCAGAGAACCCATTTCACAATATCATTCATCAATTCCATCAAAGATAATGTCATCAACATTAAAAATTATGATGAGGGAATACTCTTTATTTTATTTAATGTATAGAATTATATCAACCCTACCTTTCATTAAGTTCATCTTCCTCAAGAATGTATCCAATTTTGAATATTATTCCGTGGGATATTAATTTATCCTTTAAAAATCCTTCTTCAAACTTTACACATAACCTTCATCTATCCCAACTAAAAATAACAAGGTTATTGAATGTATACTTCTTCGTCAAGATCACCATTCAAGAATGTAGATTTAACATCCATTTCATGATATTGTATCCTCATTGTGATGAAATAGAAAGAAATAATCATATATTTTCTAAAATTCCACCATATAAAAGGATTGATCAAAATCAATACATTCAATTTGTGAATACCCCTTAAAAATCAATATTCATTTCTTTCTTATCATTTCACCTTATTCGTTCATTCTGTTCTGGAAAACCCAATTTGTTCCAATAATGTTTTTTTATCCAGCTTTGGTACGAGTTCCAAAGTTTCAATATTTTATATCTGCTGAATCTCCTCATCCATTTCTTGATCCCATTCAGGATGCTTAAAACCTTATTTCACATAATTAGGATCCAATTTTGAATAAAATTAAGCCTTTGAAACATCATTCGTTTTTATTATTGTTTGAACCATTTGATGTTGATCACCGATGATGTTCTAATCCCCCACTTTCTTCCTCATCCTTTTATGAGTTGTTTGAATTTCATCCGCATCACTTGCAATTGAAGAGTCTGATTCTTCTTCTTGAGATGAATCACAACTGTTAGTAGCATTATCATAATTGTTAACAAAAATTTATTTTTCATGCTCAACATCTGTATCATCAAAATTATGATTTTGTTTTTCAATATTTTCATTAAAATTTACATTTTCATAATAAAATAAATTCTTCCACATTCTTTGAAGAAGGATCTATATCCAATTTTTTCTAAACCATAACCAATAAAAATTTATTCATATCGTCTTTCCTCAAACTTTCCAAGGATTCCACCTTTCTTCTTTATGAGTAACAGACTCTAGAAAACTCTTATGTGCTTCAAACATTGAGTATTTTCATAAAATATTTCCTATGGGGTCATATCTGATTTTTTCTTCAAGAAATGTTAGTTCTAAATATACACAGCAGTACTCATGGCTTTCCTCCAATATTGATAAGAGAGATAATGTTCAAGCAACATAGTTCTCCCCATTTTTACTAGACATTATTTCTCTCCTTGAACATCCACATTTTGTTGAGTTGTGTATCATGAACTGAACCCAATCCAAATTCCATGATTCTCAAAATAGTTTCACATTTCTTCATTCTTATATTCTCCAACATTATTAGTTCTCATCTTCTTCACTACATACTCACATTCCTTCTCTTCTTTCCTTTTAAAACTATTATGCATTTTCAAAGAATATAAAATATGTTTCTTCATCATAAAATATGTAATGTGATTAATGTACCCAATGAAAATTATAAATTACTTATATCCATTTATGGATTTCTTTCTCAATGGCCCATAGAGATCAATATGAATAAGTACCAATGGTCATTTTGAACAAATGTCAACTTTATTATGTACAAAATTTATACTCTTTCCTTTCTAACAAGTAGTGAACCACCAATCTCTTCATCTTGACATATCATGAATAACTCAGACACTATCTCATGTTGATAACTCAATCATATTTCTCTGACACATATGTCCCATCCTTTAATGCCACAACTGATTTTCACCCACCAAACCCATGTTATAGTAGTTCTATATTTCACCAACTTGGAATAAGTTACCTTTTGTACATTAACCTCTTGTACCTACCATTCAATAAAATTCACTCTTCACAAAAAAAATCATATTCTCTAATCATAAATTCATTACCCTCATCAAATTGTTCTGAAACACTCAGTAGGTTGCCTTTCAGTCCATCTACATATATTTGTTTTTCCTGTATTTCATCTTTTCATTCCCAATTATGGTTGATCCAACAACTTTGATCCTCAATGATTCATCATTGAAAAATGTAACTATTATTTATTTTATGTTTTTCAGATCAATCAATTACTTTATGTCTCCTTTAATAATATAAGAACACCCAATATCAAAGTTCCATGGGCATTCTCTTTTTGTAGCATCCAAAGCGGGTTTGATAATAATAGCTTTTTGTTCATCCTTTTCATTCTTTACCTCCAACTTTTTATCTTTGTTTAGAACAATTTTTTGTGCAAGAAACAAAACATGAAAACCCATAGAATGATTTCTAGGTTGTTCAAATCATTTACAAATAGTTTCTAGTGTTTTGAACCTATTCTCAACATTTAAAACATTCTTCTCAAATTTATTCAGAACAACCTTCTCATTCTTTTTCTTTTGATAGGATTGACTCCACACAATCCTTTCCTTCCATAACTTGTTAAATATTATTAGTGTTTCTAGTAAAACCAAAACATATTTTCCATGTGTATATATTCACCACAATACTAGTAGTATCTATAGAATGAATATATATCTCTAAAACATCCATATTCAACAGATTAGTTAACATGATTCTCTACATCCCTCTTAATAGAATTCTGCTGACTATCAATATTATTATATTCAATCATAACTCTATTATTCAGATCATATTTCAGTTCATACTTATCAAAACTAGATGTAGAAGAGATTTTTCAAGACTTAATACTTTTTGATACTTCTTAATTTTCATTATTATTATCTTTGGGAACATACATAGCCTTTCCGTCTTTGTTCTCATCAGAGCCAAAATCATCTTTCTCCTCAAGCATTTAATATATTTTTTCTAGATTATTCATACATTCATCGTTTAAAAACATTCAACAAAATCTTATATATTTTTTTGGAACTTATATTCCTTTATTCACCTTTATAAGTCTTATATTAGACAATTTCCAACTCTTTTTATTTTTCCTTCATATTTACATCAAGATGATTGTTATGATTCTTTTCATTTTCAAAATAATTCTTCTTATCATCAATCTCCTTTTCCAGAATGAATTTTTAATCATTAAAGGATTCTTGATTGTTTATTTAGTAAATTTCATTTATCAACTTCCCCTTTTTCTTCTCTAGCCTTATAATCTTCTTCCATAATTATTTTAAATCTTATTAAAATGATAGTGATGTTGAGTTTCTTCTTCTTTAGAACTGTTTCTCACATAATATTTATTGTTTATTTCGGCAATATTGGTATTCTATTGAGATATAACAGCAAAATATTTTTTAGATTCATCTTTGATATCTTCTTCTTCTACATCTTTAGTCCAAAAACCTTTTATTTTCAATTTGATGAAATTTTTATCCATCCCATTATAGAAATAATTTTCTTTGTCACCATGTTTCTTCCATGAAATTGTTGACCTGATTTCATCTTCATCATTTTCTTATTCTATATTTATTTTAAGACAATTAGATGAAAATTTCCCAATGGATCCACATTAAAAACATTTAATCAGGTGTTTCCACATGTATTTAAATGCACCTCTTTTTACATTCATAGAATACAAGGATAATATTTTATCAAAAAAATTTCAAACCTCATCTTCTAAAATTAATTCACCCACTATATATTTAAAAAAAATCTATTTCAACTTCTCTTTATTTTCATCCTTGAATGAAATTACACAATAATCATTTGTTTTCACTTAATAGTCTTCTCCCTTATTAGTTTCTAAGTGATCGGAGTGCCAGGAAAATCATCAAGAGATAATGTTTATGTGTATCAATCTTCCAATGTGGAAAATTTTTCATCAAAAATATCAGTAATAATTATAAAGATCATTTCAATGACCATATAATCCTCCAAATTTTCCCCAAGACATCTAATTATGAAGACAATTTCATTCACCCTAGTAAAAAGGTCCCCAACAGATTTACCCTCACCCATTTTCAAGTCTTCACACATCATCCTCCAAATTTGTTGTCTTTTTATTTACTCTTTTATATTTCCTTCATAGAAGTTTTTCAGAATATCCCAGATTCATTTAGTTTAGTGACACATTTCACCCTTAAAAAATCACTCTCAAAAAGGGATGAGAGTGATTAATTTTGGGATCTTCCATTATTTTTGCAATTCTTCTAATTGAAAGGTGTAAGAGGAACCTTGTAATAAATATAAAGAAATCCATCTGTTGTAGATTCAATAACATCACACCCAAGATACACGAGATAAGGAATCAATTTTACATTCTGAATATGATAATTCTTCTCATAAAATAACAAAATTACATTACTATTCATGCCATTTAGATTCTCAATTACAACTTCTCATCAAAACATCTATAAAAAAGAAACTAAGGGAACATCTCCCTCTGATACTAATTGAAGTTTTCACTCTGGATCCAAGTATCACTGGGGGTGAATCAATGATATATTTTTCATTTTTGTTTCTTTACTTTTGAAAAAACACATCACCAGTTATGAACGATTTCTTTCTATATTTAACACAATCCAAACACACAATCACAGGAATATAAGAATTTACATGGTTCAGTACTCAAAAAGAGTAGCTATGTCCATGGTATTGAAAAAAAACAATCCAATACCACACCATCCACTATAGAACTATCCTTTTAAGTGGATTACAAAGAGTAGAATATACCCTTACACTCTTTTAGCACTTCACAAACAATCCACAAGTCCATGTGAACCCTTTTATCCCAAATATGGTGAAACATTATTGTGTACTTCTTACTATGCCTCCAATGTATCATCTTTCAGTACAATTTTTCTCTTTCCTACACAGTAGCTGGTATGGACTACCTTGAACACAACTTACTGATTATGGGGAACTCAAATTTTTCATGCACACTTTTAGGCGTATTGCACACATGTTCCATCCCTCAGTCAAATGATTTAATTTATTTCACAAAACAACTCTTACTCGTAGCTTCACTAATGTTGGAAACTCTCTCCTTGTGTCAAACTTATACTTCTCACACAAAAATATATTTATTTCGTACAACTCCATTTACATAAAATCATTTTGTGCATCCAAACATGGGATTTATCTAGTGGTTGAGCTTATCAAATGAGAGGGGTAAAATCTTATTTATAGGAATCACCGACCTTCAACCATAAAAACCATGATGCGTTAGGATTGATCATGATGCATCACTTAAAACACCATTTAAAAACACATTTGTATAGTATGTCTTTTTACACAAACCTCATCTTTCAGAAACTTCTTCATTACTTTTCTCACTTTATGCCTTTTCCATTTTTTGATTTTCTGACTTTTATTCATTCCTTGCACACATCATTTGAAATTCCCTTTAATCATTCATGCAAAAAAAATCATTCGCTACGTAATTTCCTTTTCCATATTTTGATGTTTGGATCTTGGAACTCTACTTATTCCCAACATAAAAATCCATATTCAAGATTTCATGCAACATACTTTACTGAAAGCACATTTCTCCATCACTAGACTTTCTGCCCAAAACATCTGAAAAACACTAGAAAACATCACCACCTTAAAATCAGGTTTGGAAAGAACACCAATGTTTCATCACGGTCATACAACATATTCAAAAAACTGATTTTTTTCACCACTAACCATATCTTCAATGAAATATAGTATTTGATCTAACACCATTAACATTATAAAAATTTCAATTGAATGTACTGGAATATTCATTTCTTCTAGAAACATTATTCTTTTCATGAAAAACTGAAAATGATTGGCATCAACTTCTCTTCAAATTTATTTCATTATGATTTCATTACAAGTTCTCCAAACTTATGATATTTTTGAAAAATGGATCAGAAAAGAAATGTATAGTTTTACAACCCTTTCAAAAAGTTCGTTGAGATACCCTATTTGATAACAAATGACAACACTCATCTAAATAAAACTATTCTTATATCCTTCTCTATCCAAAATGTTCCCAGTTGATGACAAGGAAAGGGTCTCTCACATGATATGGTATTAATTTTGTTGAGGTATTGAAGTGTCTCATGGGTTTCCAGGGGCACCTCGCATGACATTCAGTGGCCGAAAAAACCTCCCACTCCCCCTATTTTATCTCCCATTATTCATCTAAATGAGGTTCCATGGTCTTTTGAGTTTTTCCACTAATTAAAAAGAAGTTTTATTTACTTTTTAGGTTATGTATTGCATGTCCAATTATGGGTTATAGAATGACTGTGTAAGCATGAAGTAAACATGCATATTATGTTTCCCATAGAGCACTACATAGTTTCCTAGGGATCTTTACATGAGGATTATAACCAGCAAAATGGACTTTACGAGGAAATTCATACATTTCATCGAGTCCCTACAGTATGTTGCATGTCTTTCTTCAACTGCAAACTCCTCTCGCCTCCTTCTACCTATCTCCTCCATTCATTAATTCAAAGGTTCTGGGTTTATGTGAGTTATCATTGATATCATAAAGGAATTTTATTCATTCAATTGATGAAATTTCACTTGTGATTCATGACTTATGGTGTTCTCTCCCTATGGTTATCTTCCCTCCTTATTTTTGAAGAATTTTAGGTGGTTTTTAAGAACATTGAAATGAAAAAACATACAGACTAGTGTTATTGTTCAACAATCAGCAAACGACGACCAATTTTATTGGAATCCTCTACAAGAGAAACAAGTTCTATCCAAGAAGGATCTGTAGGACTTATCCTGGGTTATGCACAATGTGTTAGATCCATCACATGACCATGGAATAGTGATGCAATCCCAAGTCTTTTAGAGGTTAATGTGATCTACAAGTCTCCTCCATCATACTCTTACATTTATTTGTGGAGGAAAAATTTCCCATATTTAGTAATTTCTTCCTTTATTAGTTTTTTTTATGCTCATTTAGTCATAATATACTGGCATGTTCTATTTTTTTCAATTAAAAAACACTCATAAACAATGTTGTATTATGGTAATATTATTCATCCTAAATGAATATAGAAAATCTAAGAATGGTAATAACTAATATTAAAATGTAATTACAATTATGATTAGGATTCTATGAGGGTTTCAAAAAAAGGATTTTTCATAATAAAGTATCACATTATTATATGTAAAGTCACTCAAAACATACAGATTATTATTTACATTAGTATGAGCCATGCCTATATAATTCCACAAATAATCAAGTTAATTATCCATTATTATAATATTATAACATTAATACCTATAATACATTATGAATCATGAACCAAATAAAATAAAATAATTTTCAAAGTCACCATTAAAAAATGTGCAAAAAAATAAAAAAAACTAACATCTATTGATGAAATAACCTGTGACATACAAATATCTATTTAATAAGTATATATATTTCTTTATATGTTTTTATATATTACTGGAGAATGTTCTAAAAAGAGTCATTTACTAGCCTATATATATTACACATGTTGAAAGAGTGAATTAGAACAAGCAGAAAACCAAGGAAATGGGTTTTATCATTATCTCTCTTCCAATAAGAGACTCTGTATATGTTATGGTTATTTTGATGAATTTTGGATATTTTCATCTAAAATATCGTATTTCATTTTATTATAGTCATTCATGGAATTTTAATTTTTTTTATATTATTCTCCATTATTTTATTCGTTCTTCACCATATTAATATTTTTAAGGGTTTTTCATCTCAATTTTCAATCATTGAGACATGTTTCATTGATTGTGAAAATATTTTTATGTAGTGTATATACATTCCAATTGAAATAAATTTTCATAATTTATATTTCTTAATCTGGTTTATGATCAAGTATTAGTTTTCATCCATCATTTTATTTTGATTCATATATTACCCATCTAATAATTATTTTTCTTAACAGTAACTACAATCATCTAGTTGTAATATTTATTAAACTAATATGATATTTTTTCTTTATAATGTTATTTACCTTATCACTCTTATATTATGTAGTTTATTCATTTATTGAAATTAAAATTTCCTTGAATGATATACTTTTTTCTGAAAAAAATCACCAAGAATAACACAGTAATGGGAATAATATGACTTCTAATTTTATGAATTTTTCTTCCATTTACATATTATAAAACCCATTTTTTTTCTTATTCTTAAAATTAAATATTTTACCTCTTATATAAAATTAATTTTTCTCATTATCAAATTTCAAAAGAAAATGATATTTTACATTCATCAATGTGGGATACTTTAGACTATTTTAAAATGTATAAATAATGTTTTTATCAATATCCTTATGAATTTATACGTTTAAGTTCATTTATATTTTATTTTCTATTAATTTATTTTCATTTATATACTATATATACATTAAAAAATTTAGATGTATGTAGTCAACCTTTGAAATTTGGTTTTGCTGATGACATATAATTTTTTTACTCCACTATTATCATGTAAGATAAGGAAATTCTTTTAGTGATCTACATAATAAGTTATTAATTTTTTCATGATATATTCATCACAACCTTTATATATCCTCATTTTTGACTATGTTTTAATAAAACTATTCTTATTATTTAAGACTATTGTCTATAGCTTATACATTTTTCATCGGATTAAAGGGTGTTCACATAGATGGACATATCATTATATTGTCTATGGAATTATTTTTCTACAAATATATACCATATTTTTTTAAGACAGTGTGAATACCACAAACAAATTATTCTTATTAAATCGAATTTACCTTGATTACCTCTTTTATTATATTGATGGTTTTTATACTATATAAAATTTTATTTCTATAAGATTTTATTTATATAAGAATAATAAACAATATTATATTATTGAATTATAAGGGATACCTATTTATATTTATATCATTAGGTTATAGGTTGGCCATAAATTGTATATCACTTTATGGAATCTAGAAATGAAATATATAAATTGTTATTAATATGGGACCTAGGTAGTGATTCCCAATTTAATTTTTTATAGGATTCTGAATGTGAATCATTGTCCACTATTTTTTGGGTTATGTTGTGTAATTCAAAATTCACTATATTATGGTGGTACGATTGGTTAACATTAACTTAAGATTTAATTTTTTATTCTATTAAATAAGGTGAATATTATATTTTTACAACATACTATATTTTTCATATGGTTTCACAGTACAATTTTTTTTGGTAAAAGTCATTATTTTTTATGATCCTTTAATTATTCTATGTTTCTTTTGTCAAGGACAAAGACTGGACTCAGTTTATTTTTCTCTAAGGAAATTCACTAGATTTATAAAAAAGAGATGACATACATAGTAGAAAACCCTGGTTTATCCAAATAGAATCCCTCAATTTAGTCTGTCGAAAGAGAGGAAGCCTCACAGCCTACTCACTACACAAATTCAAACCTCACTCAAAAATCATGAAATATGACAACATGAAATGAATTAAACTACAAAATAAAATGTAATGTGAACCATAAATTTTGTGGTTTGGAATAACATTTCCTATATCCATGTAGAAATAGAGATTCATTAATTTTTTAGATATTATTAGGATTTACAATTCAAAAGAAAATAAAAGTCTATATAGATCAATTATATAGATTTTTATTCTATAAATCCTTTAATTATACGATTTATAATCCAAATAATGTTTATGTCAGTCCTTTTATAATTTTACTGAATTTACTAGTAAGTGATATTGGTTATTTCAACATCATACATTTTTGGAGGCCACTCTCTTTATAATGGGGAAGGGTAATCAATAGTAGGCTTCTAAAATGTTTCCTTTTAACATAATAAACAATACAATGTACACATTTTTCATGAGTATTATTTCTTATATTGAGTGTAACATCACATGTGAATTATTCTATCAGAATATTATATCATATGACCCACATACAGTCATGTAATTAATATATTTTCACTGCCTCAATGTCACATATAATGAAGCATCTTCTCATATACTATATACAAATCTATATCTACTATGCAGAACCTGATATAAAATCCCAAAAATACCCCCACATTAAATCTTCCCTAATAATCATCTTTATACTCTCCGATTCATCTAAAAAATAAACACCTTCTTCTAAACACATAAATCTATGTTCTCTATTCTCCTTTCATCAATCATAATACAACTAAGTAAAATGATTTTTTCGATTCTCATAGACTAAAATCATTAGGAAAATTTCATCAATATTTTTTATTATAGATATATTTCCAAAATCATGCATATTATTTTAAATCATGGTCAACATTTTGTGGTTCTTCTTGTAAAAAATCCTTGTTCATGCATGTAATACCAGATTTAGTTTTCAGGGAATCACAATGGGATTTTCATTGAATAAAATTACACCATCCTACCTTTTTCTGAGATTCCTCAATAACAACATCCATAAACCAAATCCAATCCAACTTATATTACAACCATCTAATCTTCTTTCATTACAATCATATTAAAAATTATTTATATATTTTAAATCCTACCATAATTCATCATTAGATAGATAAAAAACATCCTTTTGTTATCTTTTTGGTGTCTGAAAGTCTTTATAACCACCCATCAATATATACATTAAACGGAAAATCCATTAAAAAGAAAAAATATGTATATTTCAGTCCTTCCATGCATAGTATGATCCATAATATACCATAATATTATTACTTTCCAATACACAACCAGATAAGATTTCAAATCCCACTAAAAATGAAATCTCAAGACATATAAAAATCATTACATATAATTAAAAATCATAGAACTTGTCAAAATAAATCATTTTTAACGTACATGAAATCGGTTTCAATTTTAGGAAACTTTTACACAAATAATTTTTAACATATCTCCATTGGATTCGACACTTATTTTAATAAAACGATTATAAACCACTTAATTTTCATCTAATTGACTTCTTTCAATGATACTGCCAATTTTATGGAACTCATAACTCTCTCAATTTTATTCCAAATATATTCTTAACCATACCTATATACATCATCAAAAACATTTTAGAGTAGTCATCCTAAATATTTTTAAACCAGTAAACATCATTATTTTAAATTAAAACATCATCTATCTAGAGTAAAAATATGACATATGTATCGTCGTCCAACACATTACAATAGTAATAATGGTATATGTTGCAATGTCAAAATATTTTGGCTGACATAAATTTTTTAATAAAATATTCCATTCTCTTTGTGATTTATTCCAATAAAAGATGCATATATTCATTATAAAAACAAATATATAATTCTTATTATTTATTGATTACTTCAAAGGATTAATGTAAATGTATCCCCCTACGTCACTATAAATGAATTTTTTCAGTACACGAATCTATTCTAAGCATATGTTAGTAACCACTATCCTGTTACGAATCACCAATATTTATTCACGCTTAAGTACCAGTGTGAATATCACATCAAATTAAAATCCTTATTTTTATTTTAATTACTACATCACATTCCATACATTAAACAACTTATTTTCATAATCCTCTACTTATAATAGGAAATATTTATTATTTTCATGTGTCAATTTCCCAAATGGTAATTTAGACTAATAAAAAAACATGATATTAATAAATACGTATTTCAATCCATATAAAACTTTCTCCGATCAGAGCCACTATGTGTGGTCTCCTCCTATGATATCTCTAGTTCTCTACTATCTATTAGAAAATTAAATTTAAAATTAGTTAAAAAAAATCACACTGGTCTACCACAGGTTGATATCCTCAATTGAATGTGCTTGAATGAAATATCTAACTCTATATTGCTAGTTTCTTAGTTAGTGAGAACCCAATAAACTGGTGCTTCAACTCTAGCTCCATAATCCCTTGATCATTTTGGAAAATCTTCTATTAGTATCACCTTAAAATGTATGGTTCTTCCATTTTATTTCTTAAGAAAATATCAATTATCATGTATCATCTCATAGATAAAATTTTACATAAAAAATTGATTTTATTCTTTCATATTCTTTCACCACCAATATATAGTATATCTCAAGAACCTGATCATCATATAGAACATACCAGATCTATATGATATAATACATATAAAAACATTATCTTAAACTAAAACTAATAATTTTTAAATAGAATCTAAAATTGTTCTCCTCGCTTCAATAAATCTTGTAATACTTTATAGGATATCTAAGGAGAATTACCTACCAAAAAGGGTGACTTATATTGACTTTTAATGGAATAAAAATGGATATAAATCATAGCATTACACTCAATAGACAAAAAATGATATAACAAAGAGGATGATCATAAATAAAGGGAAATTTCATAAGAAAATGATATCATAAAATCATAAACAACTGTAATTAATATAAAACATGACATCATAACATAAGTGAATAGTATATCCAATGACCAAAATAATATGGTTGACAATGTCCCATGACGGATTAGGTTCAGTCAAAAATATTAAACATGATTAATCCCATGGGAAAGAAGTATGTTTCAAAATTATCTTTCAAGGAATAAGTGAAAGATAAATCATTAATATTCCAACTCTAAGTACTGATTAATTAATTTAGATATATATATTTGAAAATGAAACATTAGGCATGATAATTAATAAATTATATTGATATTTTACAAGAATGAACTTGGAAAATAATGAATAAAAACAAACCACATGAGTGAAGAAATATGAAATATTAAAAGGATATATATAAAGAACTAAAGTCATTTTTTCATAACACCATAATTGAACCAATGGAGTTATCTATAATTTTATTATTTTTAAATATATTATTGGTTTCAAAACATTTTAATGTGGAGATTATTGATGTGAGGAAAGATAAATGAATATTCCCCTAAATTATGATTACTTATAAGTAAGAATTTAAATGGGAACCAAAAAATATATAAACAAGTCAATAAAAATTAAATTTCACTTCACATATATATAATGGTAGTAAAAAAATAAATAAAAGATATACATCATAATAAAATAGTATAGAAGGGATAAAATGAATGGTAATGTGTATCCAAAATGACACAAAGGATGTACAAAAGATCTATTTTTATGTTTAAAATCACATTTATTAAAGTACCACATAAAAAGTATAATAATAATGACAAATGAGGATTAAATTAGGTAATTATTAAGTAAACATTAGATAACACTAAATTTTGTTTCCAATTAAAAATTATAACAATAAAGAGATGGTAAATAATAGATATGGAGGGGAAACATTAAATTACGATTGTGGGGATTATTATTAATGTAGAATAATTTGTAGGATTAATTAGAGCCCATAAATAAGTAATATTTAAATAATAAGTTATATAATATTATATAAATATGGAATAAAATTTGAAATTAAAAACAAAATATTGAGAGAGACATTATTACTAAAGAAATAGAATTGAGTTATGAAGCACCACTGTATTCTAGGGATAACATCAATACTATCCCATAGAATGTAATAGATTTAATTTATATCGATTTTCTTATTAAAAAAATTATGATATTTTCAGATATGTGGGACGTATTTACACCATTCAAAAGAATATAAGAGAACAAAATAAAATAATGCCTCAATGTATGAAGAATAAGAAAAAATCACTTACCTCGTGTCTGAATGAGCTATGTACATTGACATAACATACCTAATCTAATTATGTTTATTAAAAAATATCCTAATATCATTTTGTATATATATTTCATTTTATATGTTCTATTTATGACCATTTTTTAGTAATTTATTATATTGTTTCTATCGATGACGATTACTTGATATAGATTGGTCAATTTCTTGGAATCATTTATAGTATGTTAACCATGGTGAAATTATTGTAAAATAGATTCATAATAACTATTATTTTATATTATTAGGTACTTTATTACTAAATTATCAAATAATTTATTCATTGAAATTGGTTTTCCCTAAATGGACTCAAATTTTAGAAGGTACTTTTATATGGTCTTTTTAACAGCTAAATTTTGTATATCTATTTATCATTAATTGTTGTTATGGAATGCATAATATTACAATTAAATAATGTTGCTACTTTATTATTTAAAATTTTTATTCATTACATTTATTTATTATTTCAACTATGTTAGTTAGTATGGAAAACAAAATAGATTCATCAACACATGGATGGGGTAGTCTCCATGTACAAATGAACGACGCTGTCATTTTTTAGAAACAAAGGATAGTATAAAATAGTATATCATATCATTTCATAATATTTTTTGTGTCATAAATTTCATATTACTTCAGTAAATAACCTTTTTCAAACATCCCTTAATGAAGGTGATGTAAAATTAAACACATCGTTCGTAGAGTTGATAATATGCACACAGGTATGACTGATTTTTTTAATTCTCTAAATGATTTTGGAAGAAGATATAAAATGGTTTTTATATTAGTATAAAAAAAATTTAATAATAATAAAAAATATGTTTTCACACTATATTTCATATAATTATTTTTGGGTGATTGAATTAGAAATGAATTGTGAAAGTGTTGGGGAAAATATTACCCCTCATTTTGGATATTCTCCACTAGATATCACATTAAAGTGAATTATCATGGTGTTTTGGAATGAAAAAAGTCTTTTAGAAATGGTTATAGGTTTTAATAGAGGAATTTAGAGATTTATGATAGATTATAAGAATTTATGGATGTGTTTAGAGGTGTTGGGTCGGTGGATCCTTTTATAATTGAAGAGAATGTCATTTTTTCACATTTAACTGATTAACTAAAATGGAGCATATTTCTTACATGTAATGTGATGAAAATGTAGAAAATAGTATACTGTGGGAAGGAGTATGTTCCATAAATCCTCTATGACACTATCTCGTACAATTTTTAAATATTCTTTTATGTTATTTAATTATAGATATTTACTTTTCGGTTTTTTTACTAACATAAAAAATTTTCTTATGTAATTTATCTTTAATTATTGAAATTAAGCACAACCTTAAAAGTTAATTTAATTATTATTATTACTAATATTAAGAATAATTTATCAAATATAGTTTCTATCTGTATAAAAAAATTAGTATAACATTATAGCATGTAATGCACAAAAACTCATTTTTATAAAACATATATTTTATTCATAATATTTATTTTTAGTGTAAAATTATGAATCTTTATTATTATATTGAAATTAATAATTTTATTATTATTATAAATATATTTAGTTAACATTAAAATAATTTTAGATCATAATTATAAATTATGAAATTATTATTGAGAGAGGGAGATGAAAAATAATTTATGTTATGTTATTTACTCAAATTAATAAAATTTTAAACATGTATTTAATATCTAATCCTATAATTATAAAATAAATAATTTAAAATTTAGAAAATAATATATTAAATGTGGATTCAAAAACATTCATTTCATTCTTAAATAATAATGTCATAATGTTTAAAAAATTATTAAAAATAATAATTTTTATGTATTTACATAAAAATAAATTATTCTAGAGACATATAAATATCTCATGCTAAGAAAAAATTAATAATATAAAAAATGAAGCTATATTTATCAAAATTCTATTATAAATTATTTACATTTTTCTCTTAATTGGAAAAAAATTATAATCAATTTTGATTTTATTGAAAATTGATGTTTTAAAACAATGAGTGTTCATAATATTATTGAATATCAAACTACCATTTTAAATATTTAGTATGTTAGTTCATATATAAAATTTTAACAGTTATTAATTTAATATAACATGGTAAATTATATAATTATTGAGAAAATTATTTTTCAATGAAAAAAATAAATAAATATTTTACCGTAAATGTGGTTTACAAAAAAAAATATTATCAATATTCTAAATTTTATGGTTATTACTCCATTTATAATGATATATTAATTCAAAATTTATATACATATAATATAATATTTTAATAATATTTTTATTAATATTTATCCATAACAAACACTAATATATTTATATATATATATATATTTATGTATATTTAATATTTTAATATAATATTTTTATATCATTGTGAGTTATTATTTTTTAAATTTACTACATCAAATTACCTGAATTTGGTATACCTATGGAATATATGACTGATGATCATATTATTAACTACTATATTTGTATTGACTGTATTTGTAGAAAACATATTTGTAGAAACCATATTCATTACTAAAAGAATATATTGTTATGTATAGTTATAATATATTTTTAGTTCATTCCACTCTCATTATATAAGTAATAGTTCTTATTTCATATTATATATTTCTCATAATATTTTCACAATGCAAGGATTTCTTCTTAATTAGAGGCTTATTTGAATGATGGGGATTTTCGTGGTTGAAGATGATCATTGAGATTTCCTATTCATGAAATTTTTTTCCAATATATTGTACAACATTTATTTATGCTATTTTAATGTAATTACTCTTTGCATCATGAGAAATAATCCAGACTATTTTTATGTATTTTTAGGTGATTTTATTGTAATTACACATATACAAATTAATAACGTGTATTTAGATAGGTTCATTTTATATAAGGACCATTTTTAAATCATGATTCAATCATTTTTATTGAATAGCTAAATATACTTAAACATTATACACATAAATTATAGTAATATAATAATGGATCCTAGAATCGTGGAGTATACATTATCCCTTAAATAAATTTTTCCCTCATAATTTAATTTAAAACATTAGTAATGAATTTAGATAAGGATATAAATTAGGTTATTCATGATTTAATTTTCTAAAGTGGTAACACTCACACTTATTCACTAATAATAATCATAATTCCTATAATTTTCTTCTTCTAAACCATAGTGTGCAATAATACATTAATTTGTTTTTATTGTAGTGTCACACTTTTCATTAAATAGTTTTTATTTAGTTTGGTTCATAACTCATAATACATATTATTTAACAATGTTTCATTATTTTTAATGAATAATTAAATGTTCTTTATAATTATATATAATAATAATAATAATAATGGATTCTAAAACCTAGGGAATTTTAATTCACCCATATTAAAAATCAAAAAACATCATTTCAATATCATAGAATGAATAATTACATTAATTTTTTCTCATAGATTTTCCCTATCAATAACATCAATGTGGGAACAAGTGACAGTACATAGAATTTTGAGTTAGTTAGAATCCAGATATTTATTACACCATAGATCGTAGAGAGTTCATGTTAATCAATTGAATATGAAATATTGATTAAAAATTAAGCCAAAATATATTAAAATGTATTGTTTAATTAACATCAATACATGGGGTGTGGTTACCTTGGAATTTCTTTTAAGAGTATTACTCAAGAATATTTTATTATTTTTTATGAAGTATTGGCTCTATTATTTCTCATCATTGATAATAGTGGTTTTAGTACTATTTTATGGGTTTTAATGTCACATGGAGTTATGTTGATTTATTTGGTTTAATTTAGTTTCTTTTAATACATCACCAAAATTGGACATTCACTACTCTCAATTATGATTAATATTGGTGTTAATTATATATGTGGAGAATGGATACACTTTTCTAGGTGGTATCTATAGGTGAGGTGGTAGGGGTCGTGTGTTGGGATTCCTTGTTTAATTTATTTGTATATTTTTTATTATTAGTGTTTCTAATTTGATAGTGCTTCAATCTCTTTCACACGGAGTGATCATACTAATTTTTACTTGTTTTTTAAATTATATTATGGGTGAAATCATAAACAAAATTTATTCCATTACATGACCTCTTTTTGTTAGTTAAGATGATTGGAGATGCCCCTTGGGCATGTTTCAAACCAAAATCAGGCATTTAATGGAAGGACATATTCAGATAGTCTATGAAAAATGGTATTGGATCCTAGGTTCTTATCCTTAAAAGGTTCAAATCAACCATTTTTAATTTGAGATGTTAGGTACATCATAGTAGTATAATCAATAATTAGGATTTAGGATAAGGAATGATTCATATTCAACAAAAATTTGACTAAACCTAAGCTATCGTGGGGTGTGGGGAATTGAATTTTGATTCTGAGTATTATTTTTTTAATTTCTTATGGATTTATTTTTTTAGGTATAAAAATTTATATTGATATGAAATCACAGATTGTTATCACATGGCATAGTAAACTATGTAGATCCCAACTTCATGGTTTGAAAAGACACTCATTGGTGTTTTTCCTATTGGTATATGGTCTGTTAAACAATGTTTCCATGTTTTGCACAACCCCTAATCCCTACAATGGATATTTTGATGTTATGTGAAATTATTTTCTTGATTTTAGTTTTTATTTTATAATTATGGGTTGATAATAAATTATATTAATAATATGGCATTGAAAATTCTGAAAATTTATTTTATGAAGAAAATTTGGATTTTAATGGAAAAGTGGGGTTTTAGAAATTAAAATATGGTTTCTAATTTATAGAATGTACTTTCCATCTTCAAATTATGTAATGTGATAAGTGTGAAATAAAAATTTGTATAATGATTCTTATTTCTATTTAATTTTCTGTTTTGGTTTTCTAGGGCATCTTGGATACACGAATTTATGTGAAAGACAATGGTTACTGTAATTTTAGAGGATATATTTCAAATGAGTAGGAATAAAATTAGTGTAGGAAAAATTTAAAATGTTTTAAATTAATATCATTTCATGTTTAAAACTATTTTGTGATGAATATGTGTTTTTCATTTATTGTTTTTAAAAAGGTATTATGTTATGTTACATTGATTATATTTATTTAATTTTTTTGGACCATTTCATTTCTAGGAAGTAATATATTATGGGTTCCTTGTTATTTGGGTTTTGTTGTGGTTTTAGATGATAATCCTCTTTTAAGATTCATCTATTTTGTATCACATGAGTTTTTTTACTTTCAAGGTTTTTATTATACATGGTTGATAGAATTGGTCCTTTTGATGGTTATACACTATTTGGTTGTATTTTTATTTCTTTTAGGTTCATTGGGAATGGGATTGATGTTGGTTAAGTTTCCTCATATATTAGGATGAATAATGGACCATTCAAGTTTTAACCCTGGATGGGGTTAGTTTTATTTTTTGGGGTCAGCATGTGTGGTTCCTAGAGTATGTTGTCCTATTACACCTTTTTTGAAATAAGGTTTCATGCAATGGTTTCTAGTGGGATATTAACACAGTTGATCCATTGAGTCCATTTGGTGAGTAATAGCATATTTTGAGAGATTTTGAATATATGATGGATCAAAGGTATTTTTATAAGAACCACTTATGGTGAATAATTTATTTTTAGTTTGATAACACTTTAGAGTTCCTTGAATTTTCCAACCACTACGCAAGAGAGTTTTTTAAATGGTGGGTGGACCTAATTTGGTTCTACATTCAGTGATTTTTCACTAGAATGAGTTAGATGTGGGTTATACCTTCAGGATTGAGAGATTTTTTGGATTTTCTATATTCTATTATTATATTGTAATACATGTATTTTGGGTAACTTGTAGATTTCAGTTAGATGGGTCTCTTCATATTTTAATATTTAATTTGGATCATCTTCCAAATAATTTTTAGGTCGCCATTGAGACTACCTTGGGTCATGTTGCTTCACATAGGGAAAAAAGGTTATGGTGGGTAGATGTTCCGCACTCCAACCCATAGTTTCTCTATTTAATTAGTAATTTTCGATAATGACCATGAAATTTTTATTTCAAATGTTTTTAATTTTTAATGTATTTTTTATTTAAAAAAATATCATACGAGCCCACAATTAGTCAAAATCACACATAAACCATAATAATGGGATTGTAATTAGAAAGAACCAAAATGAAAAGTTGGCATACAGTTTCTTTATAGAGTTTCCCACATATATTGTGTTATAGAGAATTTCTAGTCTGAGGATGATGTTTGTAACACCATTTGGATAACTATGTGGCCAAATATTGTGCAATGTATAGTCGTTAAATTTTGTTTGCCTTTACATTTTTCCATCATCCATTTTTTCTGAAATTTAATTATCTTTAACCCTCTCCCATGTTATATAATTCCCAAGATAGTTTATCACCTAGGAATGTGGACCACATTTCCACATCCTTCTACTCTTTTGATTTCTAGTAAGTATGACCACATGTTAGGATTTCCCACTTCTTCCTCACCCTTCCTCTCATTTTCCAAATTCCTTGTTCCCACCTTCTCCATGCATTGTGGGTTGATCCCTATGTTATATTTAGGTTGAAATTTTTTGGTGGCTCAATTTTTCATGAGGATAATATTGTTTTCGGGTTTCAATTACCTTATTGGAGTATCTTGGACCTTCTTTTGGTCATTAGAGGCACTAATTATCAAAATTAGAATGTTATTCAGAGGTTAACCCTAGTGTTTGGTCCTTAAATTCAATAACCTGGGCTTATTCTACCATTAATGTACGCTTCAAATGCTGAAAATGATTATATGGCACTTCAAATTGGTATCCTTGTTTCATTTAGTTTTAATTATTCATGAAGTAGTATTTTCTGAAATAAATAAATTTATTTATTTAACAACAACATCTCACACTAAATGTTTGACAATTAATTAAATGGATTTTACTCATAATTTTTTGTATTTAAATAGTTCATTTATTATTTAAAATGAATAATAAATTTACAATTTGTTTCTACATTGAATTTTATGAATTAAATAAAATTCAATGTATTGATAATACATTTTAATAAATTTTATCAATATAACTATGGGGCTAAAAAAATATTGATGTATTTGGTCGTCAAACAAAAATGAACAGGTATATATGTGAATAAATTAACATGTTTATATGTGAATATTTTTAATGATGGAAATGTATATAAATATAATTCTATATGAGTCCAATAAAAAAATATATACATTCATATCGATCATTTATGACCAATTTTTTGACTAAAATAGAATTTAAATATGTGAATTCATGTTTTTGTATTTAAATTATAAATGAAAACATTATTTAGATTTTTTAAGAAAGAAAATAGATTTAATTTATTATTATTTGTGTTTTTTATTCATTTAATATGTTCATTTATGATTACAAAAGAGATGTTTTACTTTTTATTAGCAAATTTGAACAACTTGGATGTTTTTAAAAGGTAGTGACATGTTTGGTGATTAAAGTTCTATTATTAAAATTTTAGGGGGAACCTAGGTTATTGTAAAGGTAAACCTAGATATAATAGGTTCCCTTAAAAAATAATATTAAAATTATTTATGTTATTCTCCACTATCCATTGTCATGATAGTATCTTATCTCCCATATATTAGGATAGTACATTATACTTTTCCCCTATTCTTTGTAACCCTGGGAGATTTCTAAAATCATTCTTATTTTTGATAATTTATGATATGAGTTTGCATTTTACTTACATAATTTTACATTTACTGAGTTTTTTTAACTTTTTATTCATTATTGAGATTTATTTTTCACTAGTAATATGCTATTCAACTGTGTACTGAAAATCCTATTGATTATGTTGTTTAATGTTAGTTATCATATGTGTTATTTAATGACAGCGGAATCATCCAGGTATATGGATTTCCATGGATTTTTTATATTTAGGGAGACTATAAGATGAATATTTATAGTAAAATTATAATGGAATTGATTTTGATTAATGTGATTTATTAATATAAGATATTTGTAATGTATTATTTCAATCATGCATAAAAGGGATCTTTTATTAAAACAATTAACAGAGGATGTGGTTTCCATGGAATTAATACTGAGTACATTTCACATGATTATATTATCATTTCAGTTTCATCTTTTGGATCCTTTATTACCTATCACGGACAATTATTATTTTTTTACATGATGGTTACCTTTAAATTCATGTGGATATATATTGGTTGTTTTTAATTTAGTCGAATTTTATCATTGAATAAATTAACCATATTCAAATTTTAGTTACAATTATTTCTATATGACATTATCTATTTAGAGACTAGGGATATTGGTGGTGTCCATTTTTACAATTGAAGGAGTTGAGGGAAGATAGAGTTATTCTTTAATAATTATGTATTAATATTTTTATATTGATGGTTTGTTTAAACTCTATTAGGGAATGGAACTCGAAAGTATAGAGTGGCCATGAAAATATTTCACTACATAAAAAAATTATTTTATGGGGGAAATCATCCCAAATATTTCATTTGATGAAAATAATATTTTCCATCAACCCATGTGAATCAGGGATGTCTCTTGAGTACGTCATGGTCTGCGTCGGGCATCAGGTGGATGGATTGATGAGGACAGACAATGACATATTCCAATATAATTACGCATATAGTTCTATTTAATTAATATTTTAGTCATTGTTAATATAGTATAACTTCACCAAAAAAATATATTGATCCCAACATCCCTTAAAATATATAGAGAAAGACTGCGTCATATCTCCCAATTTTGGAATAGATGTTTCAAAAAATTTATATTATTTTTTGTATTTGAAAACTAATCAATTTTTAGTTTTTTAGGAGGAACCAAACATGAATTTCCATTATAGGTTTAGAGAGTACCCTCACACATCCCCCATTTTAATAGGTAGGGGTAGAACAAAAATAAAAAAATAATATAAAATTAAAAACATATCCTTGAAATGTGGGAAATGAATTGTGTGAAAACCTCAAAAAAATTTAGGATGTAGACTAAGGATATATCAATTTACCCAAGGGAATGACTTCTAGAATACCATATAGATTACTATTATTCTATATTCCTAATGAAGTGGTAACTAGAAGATGAATATACCTAATATAGGTGAGACCAATTTCCATAATCTATAATCATCATGAACATCAATCATCACCATCATATATTATATATAGATCTAGCGTAGATTATTGATGAGGATGAACCAATCTATACCAAATCATGATGTAAATAATGAACCATAACTAAAAAATAATCCATTAATAAAAGCCAACCATCAAGGAAATATAATTCTATGACCATGATCCACCATAACGAAAGCCACTAACACTATCCAAATTCTTGTGAGAACTAGTGACAATAACTAAGAGGGAATCATATTCCATAGGAAATGGAAGAAGTGTATTAGGGAATGATTTTAAGTTTTATGCTCATAAAATGTGCTAAATATTAATTTGTTATAAAATTCTTATTAAACATATCTCATGAATTTTGTTGTAAACATGGGATTTATGTAAGATACAATTGTAGTTGGTTCTCCATGTATCTTTAATACATCATTTTTTTATAACATATAAATTTGATTGAGTGAGTAGTTTTCTTTTTTATTAATGAATTTCCCTGATTTTGTAAATCAATCCACCTTAACCCTGAGAGAATAATTTTATTTAATAGTATCAGGACTACCAATGATGAAATAAATAGTGATATTCTTTCATTGTCATATTGATATATGTAATGGATTCATCATCACATGCATCAACATATACACTACGCAATATATCTATTCACGGTGTCCTATCAAAAATACTAATTATGTTCTCTAAATATCTTCATGCATCAATGATGAACTGAGAATGATGATATTTTTGAATCATTAAAAAGATCCATCATTAGTTCTGGATTATGTGGGACACATATCTATGTTCTAATTTTATTAATCTATCCCTTTCATGATTGAACTCTGTAATATTTTATATTATATTCTAGAGCTCTATATCTTCATTATATGTCCCTGTGATCTTTAAATGGAGATATTTTTTGTAAATAATTTTTTAATATTAATATTTCATCACTTACATTATGATTTTTAAATTCATTATTTAAATAACAATAATTTGTTAGTCCCATTCATTACACATCAAAGAAAGGGTAGAAATATCCATTTACTAAGTGAATTAGCCATGTTCTTTTCCTTCCGTAGGTGATAATGTATTTTTGATTAATAGTATTTGATTTACGTTATCTATCTCCATAGATTTGCGATCAACTGTAAATGTGTTAATATGTAATTCATAAATAAAATTCAATATTAATTTTACAATTTCCACATAATATATAATCCCTCCTTATTTTTTACTAAACAAATTCAATTTGTAGTTCTAATTAAGCATTGCGTAATGTTTTTTAGGGACCATTAATTAAATGTAATCATAATATCTCCCCATCAAAAGGATATATGAAAAAAACAATATTTTCAAATTCTATATACGATTTAATGGAAAATATAATTTCTATTATGCTGATTCATTTATCAGAAAGTAGTTTGTTAGATGACCCACATAAAGATGAAAGTCATTATTTGACGAATGAACCAATATAGACATTTTCCCTTGTCATGTTCTGGAGTTCATTATTGTCCTTATTATTATTAATAGATTGAGAATGTTGGGTACATCTGAATGATATTTTTTACTCAAACTCCTAACCAATTTATTCACATTGGGATTGTTACAATATTTTCCATCATTACCATTGTTAACTAGGTATCTCCCAAATCTATTAATTACTAAACAAAAATTGGTTAATGACAGTAATAAAAAATAATATATCAATATAATTAGTGTAAATATCCATTTTAAAAATTCCACATCATGATGTTGTTATCTAAGAAATATTTATTTTAGTATATAACAGTTCTGTTCAAAACATGAATTCTTAATGATTGGTAATCTTATTATCTTTATATAAATCCAGTGAAATTACTAATCAAATAACAGATACTAATTATGTTAACTAATTAACAAAAATAATATCATCTAATTCAATCATGTAATATATAATATACATCTCACATGTACACACACAATCTCTAAAAGAAATGTTTCAGTATATTTCGAGATTGGAAATATAATTATCACATTTCATGTTATTTATTAAAAATTTCCCACAAAATACTACACATGATAATTCCTTAAAACATAATCCATCATGTATCTAATTAGGAAATTTTGAAACAAACGAAGGAGTGAGATGAAACACCCCTTAAGTTGAAAACTTATTAATGAGTCCTAAAGTGGTAGTTCATCATCATTTTAGAGAACATATACCTAGGAAAAATATATGATTACAAGACCACGTAAATGTATGATTTTTTAATTAGGCATGATAAACTGACATATAAACATAACGGATCATGAAAATTACCTAGAATAAGAAATTTTAGACATGAAAAAACAATCTTGATCCATGTATAATGACATTTCTATTTGGAATAACAAAAAAATTTAGAATATATAGAAATATAGGAAATCATACCGTTATGATGAAATGTAACCATAATAAGGTCCGCACATAATTTTTTGAATGTGAAATAACGTCCAAACATAGATTTATGAAAAATATATTTTCAAATAGGTCCTTTAATAGATATATGAACTAATAATTAGGTCATCAAATAAAACAATGAACATGGAAAAATTTGGTAAGACTAATGAATACAATTATTATCTTGTGAGATATAATTCATTACTTATTTAATTAGAGGGGTTTGTTAGACAAACCCATAAAATATTTATATTCTATAAAAATATACTCCACATAAATTCAATCAAACATTATTTCATAAAAACATATCTATTTTATATGGGTTTCCTAAAAACCTCAATTTTTAACACATAAAATTACATCTTGAATTACCTTGGATGATACCAGAAATTAAATCACTCAAAAGAATAATGTTATATAAAAATTTAATGGGTCCTCCCTATAATAAATACTATTATATATAGACACTTATGTGATATTGAAAAAATAATAGAAAACATTATAACAATTTCACATAATGTTTTTATAATATCATCATAAACATAATAAATATGTGACAATTTCAAAAAATTAGATAATGATAATAATAATTATAAAAAAGTTTTTTGAAATAATCTTTAATAATGTATACTACTAATTAAATAAATATAAATTAATTATATGTATAGTAGAAGATATAGAAAAAATTAACATGGAAATAAATTCTTCCTTATGATTTGTAGATTGATTAATAAAAATTGATTTTGTAAAGAGTTAGAGGGAAATATAAAAAATTAAAAAGTTAAAACATACATTGAATTAATCCTTGTAAAATGAAGAATTTATTGTATGAAATAATATGATCATATAGACGAAAGAGATAATATTGTGGTTGATGATTATTCTTAACAAAATTATATTTTTAGGAAAAAATAAATACTTCAAAGATGTTGATTTTGACATTGTAATTTAATTTCCCCAGACTAAAAGAGAATACATATAATACTATAATGAAATGTAAAAATAAAACATATATATATAATAATATATTGAAATATTATTTATTGTAATGCAACGCAACGAAATTTAAATTTATTTACAAAAACCTTATCTAGAATTCATACATAGTAAGACACACTATAACTTCTATTAAATTCAATTTAGTTTTATTATACATATATTTAATGACCATATTAATAATTATATAAATTTATTATTTTCACTTTAATTTCTTCTTACCAATTTCATTATTAATTTTTTTAAATTAATATTTGCCTATAAATTTTCCCCTTTCTTTTGTGCGAACCGTAGTTTGGAGAATATGGTCCTTTTTCCATGATCATGTTGTAATCACATATAGTATTTACATAATGGTCTTATATTTGTGTTTGAAATATTTTTTATTGATGATAGTCATTTTATGGATGTTATGTTTATGGTTTATAATGATCACTTAATATATATATTTTTATGAATTTAGATTAAATAAAATGAATTGACTTTATAAATGAATGTATTTATATATAATAGAATTATATAACTATTAAAAAATATATCATCATCATCATTATATAATATTTCTTGTATTTTTTTCTTATTCGTTATTGAAAAAGATATTACATCATCAATCATGTAGGTTGTTAATCCAACTAAAATAATAATTTGTAATAATGAATGAATGAATAAGAAAATGTTATTGTGTACCTACAATATCACCAATACATGAGAATATTTATTTTGAGATCATGTTATTAAATTTATAATTAATATTGGATTATATGTGGGTGATTGTGATAAAGAATAATCGATTTAGTATAGGAAAACTATCATGTTAAATATTTGAATGGTTTATTTTGGATCCTATTATAAATGATGGATTTTATACTCTGTATTATGAAAATAGGATACCAAAGTGGGATACGGTTATTTGATAGAGAATATAGTTAGAAATTATGGAGTAAGCTAATGTGAAAATTTCCTTTAATGAATGTATAGGATGGATCATTTTATTGTTTGTAAAGACCCAGAAATTTCAAGGAATTTTTTTTCTTAATTTCTTTGGAATTTTATGAGTATGCAGTTTTTTACGGCACCTGATTTCGAGGCCCGGAGTGCCCGGAATCAATTTTTGAATTTTAGCTCAGGTATGTTCAGTGAACGAACGAGCCAGTTTTTCTAACATTTAATCCGGTGCTCGGAATCAAAATATGAGGGAACCGATGAAACAGAAGCACTGGTAATTGCTTAGGAACCCGTATTCCGGAGTTGCGTTTGCTTGGGTGTGGTTATTAAAATAATGGGTTAAGTATTGAATAAAAATAAAATTTTTGGAACCAATTTTATTTTTATTTCTGAGTGGTTATCCTATGTAAGGGTGTTGGGGTGGGACCCACTAGTTCCTAACAAACCAAGAGGAAAATTAAAGTGAGGTGGGGCCCTCACGAACCCACCCCTTCATATTCCCTAACCCCCTTAACCCCTTTTATTTGGTAACTCACCCGCACCACCCCCCTTAAATGAAAAGTCAACACATTAATTATTTATCTTATTAAATGTAATTAATTTGACAATTCATTTTGAGTTTTAAATTGTAAAGTTGGATTGTGTGTATCAATTAAATAAGACAAGGTCTTATTTCTTTATGTTTTAGTTTCATTGTGCAAGAAGGATTGGGAGAGGTTTTTCTCAAAGACATAAAAAACGTTCTTCCTCCTTGAAGAACGAAATGAACACACCATCACCGACGAAGAACGCCGGCCTCCGACGAAGGATGACAAAGAACGCTGAATCCTCAGAGATCGAGGATACGACTCTGTGTACCGCGACACTGACAGTTATCTTCTCCGAGACTCCGATGAAGCTTATGGAACCTTGTCCCGCAACGCCGTCTCCCGCGATGATTATTTTCCGCGACGCCCTTTTTTCACGACAAACCATAGTTCGACAACACCTTGAGGTTGGGGTTTATTTCTTGTTCGTGAATATTTTTCATTGTCGTTCATCGTATTATTCTTGTGCCACCTGTTATCATTATAACGAGAGGAGGTCGGACATCACAAACACAGCCGACTCTCCTCCCTCGTCGATGTTGTGTTTGTTGCGGCATAAAAAAAGGAGCGCGGTGAAATGGCACCGCAGAGAAACAAGAATAATGTGGAGAAGAAGCGTGGTGCCGTCATGTCGCGCCGTTGAGGCCGATCGAAACCACGACCGGAGTCAGGGCTGCAGTGGCAATTCGAAGATTCCGCAGATTTTTTATTTGACGTGTAGATCAACAGTCGATGACAGAACGGGCCGCATGGGCGTTTTGAAGACTTCGAAATGAAGAGTCGGTCCCGGGAGGACCGCTGGAGAAGACCGCGGGGAAAACCGACTACCAGAGTGCATCTGGTGGTCCGTGGAAGATCCTACCGGCACAGGCGGCCGGAGGCGGTGGCCGACACCGACTGGCCGCCCGTAGGCGGTGGGGTCCCGACGAGCCGCCAAGAGGGGCCGCCGCGGCTGATGCGGTGGCGGCAGGAATCCGGTCCGGCAGTCGCGCGGGGCCCGGGGTTGACCGGGGGTCGGAACCCCCGGCTGGAAGGAAGAGAGACCCCCACGTGGGGGGGGGGGGGGTTGTCAATCAGGGGGGCAGCGCCCCCCACCCTTTCCATGACAGCTCAGACGGGCCGGACCATGCCCACCGGGCCACGCCGCACCATATTAGGCCAGACCCATACCCGGGTTGGTTCCAACAGGTTCGGGCCGACCCGGGGGGAGGGGGGGTATCGGGCCGGGTCGGACCGGGCCTGAACCCCCTACCTTCGGACAGATCCGTTCAAACACCCATAACATGGGCTATGGACCTTCAATCGATGAACCGTCAGTTGAAATGCGATCCTTGGATTGAGATGGCCATTTCGGTATATTACACTCAATGTTTTGGAAAACTTTTTGTATTTCCGGGTTGCATCGAACCCAAAACCAACCTGGCCCACAGAGCGGAAACACCTATATCTTTTGCTCCGGACATCCGATAGATGTGCCTATGACTTTGTTGGATTTTTCTTGATGAGACAGAACTTCTGGCATACCTTGCTAGGTGGTTGGATGCAGTTGGATTGTGTGCGGGTTGGATTGAACCCAATATCAAACTGGGCCCCTAGAACAGAAAAGCTGATAACTTTCAGACCAGACGTCCTTTTGACGAACCGTCAGCGGCGTTGGTGATCACGTCGAGAAACAGTATCTATAAGTATTCCCTATGTGAGTTCAGGGTACAGTTGAGATACAGTCAGGTTGGTTCGTACATGAATCCAACCGGGCCCCTAGGACGAAAAGGCTAATAACCCACAAACCGGGCGTCCGATTGACGCGTCGTCTATTGCGTTGAGACCCCTATAACGAGGCAGTCCATTGAGATAATTCTCCGTGGAACATTGTGATACTTGGTGTATCGACATGTAACTAGTGGACCGGACCCTCCCGGAGACGAGAGTACGGAGTACGGAGAACGTGTAGCTGGCTGAGACCTGACGACTGCTTGACCGACTTGACTTGGAGTGAGTCGACTAGCCCAGTGGACGGAGCACTACTATGTTTGGGTGCAGACCCACGGTGGACGGAGTGCCTAGTAGCATGCAGCAGTCCTGCGGTACTCAATAGATGAAGTACCTCTATAGGCTATTAGGGGGGTGCACTACTGTGTTTGGGTGGCAGACCCCAGCGGGAAGCACTACTATGTTTGGGTAGCTGACCTGCGGTACTCGACAGGAGGATTACCTCAACAGTCAAAGGTTAGTGAGTAGTACCTTGGAGTCATGACAGGATCACTGTACTCATCAGAGACGGGGCTATTCAGCAGTTACGGTTTCGATAAATGAAAATCCTGGTTTGAGCTGAGTCTATGACCTTTGTGTTTACCTCATGATTGAGATGGTTCACTTGATAACATAGGTATATGTATGGACATATACCTTGGTAGTGGTTATCTGTTGATTTCATAACCTTTTTGTTTCCTCTTGATTGAGATGGGTTACTAGATAACTTACGTATATGTATGGGCATATACCTATGTAGTGGTTTTCCGTCGACTTCATTTCTGTGTAACACCTCATGGATGAGAAGGGTTACTTGGTAACGTAGGTATAAGTATGGGCTTATACCTAAGTAAGGGTTATCTGTTGAGAACTTTCTTTGTGATAATACTTGTTGGATTTAGTGAGACCGTTAGGGTCTCGGGGTCCCTAATAAGTATTGTTATACTCACCCCTGCATGGGCTATGCCCGTACCTCATTGTGTTGGTTGTAGACGATGGGCATCGCCTATAGAGGCTGAGTGTTCGAGGGCTGGATGGCACCCAGAGGTGGACCTCACGAAGAGTTAGTATCCGAAGGGGGACTTCACGACAAGATGATACTTAGAGGAGGTTGACGGGCGAGAGCGTTGTGGAGGCTATCTGTACCTACCCTTCAGGTAGGATCTGTGGTTAACGGTCCAGGAGCTGCGCAATCAGTACCTACCCTTCAAGTAGGATCCAAGGTGGACGACCTAGGAGCTGCTTCTATTCTGCCAGCTACTTGTTTTTTCTGTTGTACTTTAGTTCAATTGTAGCTGTACTTTCAGTTGGGTTTGTATTCTGGCCCATTTACTTTTCAGCACTTCTTTTGTACTTAGTTTATTACTTCCACTTGTACTCTGTGGTGTTTTGTTTACTTTTATAAAGGAAATGACTTCCCAGTTATCGGGATTTAAGCCGTTGGTTCTATTCTCCATCCCTTGGCCTATGGAAGGCAGGAATGGGGTAGTCACGACACGGGCCCTGAGGACGGGTCATGAAATGAGTTGACTTTTCATTTAAGGGGGGTGGTGCAGGTGAGTTACAAAATAAAATGGGTTAAGGGGGTTAGGGAATATGAAGGACTGGGGTTCGTGAGGTCCCCACCTCACCTTCATTATCCTCATGGATAGTTAAGAACTAGTGGGTCCCACCCTAACTCCCTTATATAGGATTACCACATAGATATAAAAATAAAATTGGTTGCAAAAATTTTATTTTTATTCAACACTTAACCCATTATTTTAATAACCACAACCGAGAAAACACAACCATGAAATAGGTGTTCCTAAGAAATTACCAGTGTTGTGGTTTTATCGGTGCCCCCGAATTTCGATTTCGAGCACCAGATTAAAAGTTAGAAAAACCCGCTCATTCGTTCACTAAACGTACCTGAGCTAAACTTCGAATATTGATTCCGGGCACACCGGGCCACGGAATCAGGTGCCGTTAGAAACTGCGTACTTGTAAAATTCCAAAGAAATTAAGAAAAAAAATTTCCTTGAAATTTCTTGGTCATTTCATTACTCTCACCTTAGGGATTTACATCCCCGTAAAGCTTAAACACAAAATAGGGATACAAAATTGGTACTGATCACGCATCTGAGCATTCCACTCCCATGTTCTCTTATAGAGGTTCCCGTGCTGCCAATGAAAATGCATAAGAGGAATCAACTATTCTCGTAGGAACCTCTCCTGTCAATCCTCAACCTCTACTAGAACCTCGCAAAATTCACCCCATCGCCAAAGTCCAGCTCCCCATGGTCGATAATCTGCATTGGGTCAAGCACGTATCTTCTCAACTGAGATACGTGGTATTCATCTTGCACCTAGTGCAACTGAGGTGGATGGTTCAAGCAGTAATCCACCTCTCCTACCCTTCTGATGACCTAGAAAGGTCCATTGAACTTTGGAGATAACTTGTCTCCTCAGACACATCTCCATAAACCTCATCGAGGTGAGACCCGTTTAAGGACGCTATCCCCATCCTCAAACTCTAGAGGCCTCCACTTCCTGATTAGAATCATATATGACACGGTCAAACAATTTATACCTGGTGAGATGACCTGGTTTGAGATATTTTAAGTGAAACCCTTTGAAAACACACACGCAATTAGTGTTTTCGTGCACAAAGTTGGAAATCAGAAGTCATGTCCTGGTGTATGGATAGGTCGGCCGCCCGCACCAACACTGGACTCCCTGAACTGAAAACCACACTCGGTACTCCTAACACTATTTCTTCACAGAAAAGAAAAATCAGAGTTATAAGTTCAATGGTAGAACTGACTCCTCTGATGCCAATTTTTCATGACTGGTCCTCTGGGCCCGTGCCATGACTACCCATGTACGGGTTTGGGGTAGTAATGACACGGGCCCCGAGGACGGGTCGTGACATTGGTGAACCTAAGTGGCATTCTTAGAAAAAAACATTCCATAAAGGAGACATAATTTAATTTCTCGGGGAATGTGGATTGAATGAATAAAACTCATTGAGATAAGTTAAAAACACTTTGATCATGAAAACAAAAACTTATAAAGAAATAATACTTTGCGATATTTTTAGGAGTTCACCCATTAATTTGACCCTTTTAACACATATTATATTTACCATCGAAGTTCGTTTGTTTTTGTTGGTAACATTTTTTAGGACTAAAAATTAAATTCCATTAATTAAATAATTAGGATATGAGGACATAAATAATTGGATTCATTTATATTAGATAAAATTTCAATGAATGATGAAAATTAATTATAATATATGAGCATATATGGTGGGAAACTATTTTATAAAGAAAACATATATTTTTATGCATAAAGTCAATATATACATATTATTTTAATATTAACAATGATTAGATAAATTTTAATATATATCTCTGTGTGTGTGTATGTGTGTGTATTATTAAATAATTTCATTAATATAATTATTTTTTAATGATTAATTAAATTATGTTTAAAAATATTAAAGGTAACCAAATAATAATTGTTTGAAAAATAATTCATTTAAAAATTAATTGACTTTATACCAAATTACATAAATTCTATTATTTAATTAATAACCTTGTATTATATTATATAAATAAAATAACATTGAAAAAAAATTCTATTTTTATTAAATTTAGTTTATAAAACCAATTTTTATAAATAAAAAAATGGTATCTAATGAATTTAATAATGAATATATATATATATCTATATTAATCGTTATATAAATCATTATATAATAAAATTTTCTAAAAAATACCGCCCAAGATAGCCCCATATGACCTATGATTAATATATGTAATTAATGTTGTTTTAAGTGTAGATTTAGTAAGAATGGATATCATTGTTATTTACACCGTCATAAACTTTTCCAATAGATGATTTTTCTAAATTTGTACTTATTGATGTTTATCTTATAATTGATATAGGGAAACCCCTAATGATGGTACCTTAATTCCATGATCAAATTAATGAGACTCATGAGAAATACTTATACATCTAGTTTCAATTCATTCCTCATTCAATATAGGTAAAATAATATAGGGACATCTATTAATACCCACAAACCCCTCAGATATGTTATAATCAACACATTTGAATAGAATTATACTCATTAAATATTTCAAGTATTGATGATGGAATTAATTGTCATATAATAACAATGACCCAATATATACGAATGGCCATATCATCCTAAGTACCAAATATATTTCATTGAAAATAGATTCCTATATAAAACCATTCATGATTCAACCAAATTAACAATTTCATTGTATTATTCAAATTTATATGTATTTTTTCATATTTTTAATGTGTTATATTCTTTATATAGTTATTATAGGTGTTATTATCTTCAATTTATATAAAGATGATTAATATTTTAGTTTTGTTTTATTTTTATTTAATTGTAGTTTTATTCAATTTTTATGATTTTTAATTTAGATTAAATTATATTTATGGTAATATAATTCATTTTGTGTTGTATTTTTATAAATTAAATAAAAAATAATTAAAAATAATCATTTGATATTAAGGGAAAGATACGTTATCATTTCATTAAATGGAATTTTTTTACTATATTTTTGGGGTGTTATAAATAACGTTAAAATGCATGCCTCAGACTCGACCCAATCACAATAAGGATTAGAAATCCACATTTGGGGCTATAACATGTACGTGTATTGAGTGATTTTTTTTATATATTTTTATCTTGAATATGGTTATGTTTGATATTAATTTATTTAAAGGGTCGAGTCTTCAAAAAGTCACCAGGGTTAATTTGAAGAAGGCAATGTTACAGTGTAACACAGATTCAATGAAATTTCACAGTCTAACATCATACTCCCAGGAACATCATCAAGAGAAATATAAAATTAATCGAATAAATTAATGGATAAAGTATGTCATAAATATTGTTCTAAAATCATGGAAACCACATGAATGATCATTATAAATTAATTCATTATTATTAGTAAAGTTATCAAAAACATGCATGTTATGAATTCCATTTCCACACATTATACACATACCATACTCTAATTGAACATGGGATTTTATAAATAATTATAATATTAGTATTCCACTACATTGACTAGTCAATACATTAAACACATAATAATATATGTTGATTCTGAAAATTACCTAACCAAAACAACACTCATATAATTGATACTATTAAAATCTAGTGATGAAAATAAATTATAACTGATGTATATGATATAAATTGGAATAAAATGTTAAAATAAAAGTTAATAAATATAATTAGGTGTCCTAATTATATTATTAATAATTTTATGTTTAATATATAGGGTCTTAGAGCAGATTCATGAATGTTAATAATAGATTCAATTGTATCCCTCCCATTTCTTAATGATCCCAAATTTTTGTTAGTTATAAATTTTATCTCCTTAAATATATTTTCAAAAATCTAATTATGGATAATAGACTATGAGGTGCTGCTACCAACATGACATCTTTCGTTAATGGTAAAAATAATGATTAATAGAAAAATGAAATGAAAATTCATTTAACAAGTATGGGATTTGTCATCTGGACTTGTATAGAGACTCAATATAAGATTCCAGAAACTGAACGAACTACTTGGGATGATCCCACTAAAACTGCATACAATAATAATTGTAAAACAATGAATGCCCTGTATTGTGCTTTAGGAGATGAAGAATTTAATAGAATATCTTCTTGTAAAACTACTTATGAAATCTGGGACACTTTGGCTATTTCCCAAGAGGTAACAACCAATGTTAATGAAATGATATTGAATACATACACAATTGAGTATGATAATTTTAAAATGAAGTCTAATTAACCTATTTTTGATATGTATCTCAGGTTTAGTGAGATTGTCAACACTATTTGCTCATAGGGAAAAATTGTTCCTGTAAAGGAGAAGATTATGAGAATACTAAGATGTCTGCAGGAAAGAAGGAGAGGCACATCAGTCTCAATAAGAGAATCGTGTGACATATATTCACTTCATGTTAAAGAATTAATTGGTAAGTGGATGATGTATGAAGAAGAGATGAAAGTAAACAACGAAGAATATGATGAACCAAAAAGGAAGTCAGCAGCATTTAAATCTACTGCCTCAAAGAGAAAGGACAAGGAGAAAGTTTACATATCTACAGAAAGATCAACAAGTGAAGGTTCAGATTCTGATAGTGATGATGTGATGTCTCAGATTGCCAAATGGTTCAAGAAGTTCTACAGGAAGAATAAATTCTTCAGAAAATCAAATTATAAAGGAAAATAAGAATACAAATGTCATTTAAAGAAGGATTGGAAGAAGTCTAATAAGAGTGATGAAATTGTCTATTATGAATGAAAGAGGAAAGGACAAGTGAAAGCAGACTACCTAAAGGTAATGTTCAAGATGAAATATGATTATAAGGACAATAAATATAAGATAGATATGAATGAAACTTTAATTAGTTCATAAGATAGTTCATGTTAATCTGACTCTTCTTAGGATTAAAAATCTCAATAAGATAATATGTGTTTCATGATAAACACATCTAAGGTACCATTTGATACTCCTGCTTTAAATTCTTATTATTCTGGAGTTGATTCTGATTATGAATCTGAAAACATTATTTGTGAAGAGTTATTTGAATACTGTAACATACTAGAAGAAACCTGTAATGAATTGAAGGACAAGTATAACACCTTAAAGAGACTGCATGCTTTGACAAGCTTGGTTAAATCTCCACTTGATATAGAAAAGGGAAACAATGCTCAATTTCATAAGGAAAATATTGAACTGAAATTGTCTAATGAGAAATTAAGGATGGACATAGGGAAATTCACTAATGGAACGAATAATCTAACTCAAATTCTAGGAAAACAAGAGGTTCCAAAATATAACACAAGAATACGCTATCAGTCTGGACAGAGACATATTACTAAAAAAATATTTATTCCTAAATATGGATAGAATGCAGCTAGTTCTAGATCTAGAAATTCATATGATTAAACTATTTTTTCACATTTTTATAGATTAAATAAAGTGTATCTTTAAAATTCTTATGAATCTATTTATTGTATGAGGCCCATTAGACAAATTTGGGTACCAAAAGTTTTTCTCTCTAACCTGTCTGGTCCCAAGAAAATTTGGGTACCAACATCATTTTCTTTTTAAAACTTTTTTGTAGGAAACTTACTTGAAAAGTCCCCATAACAAGGTATGGTACTTGGACAGTGGATGTTCAAGGCATATGACTAGATATTGCTCATACATCAAAAGTTTAATCAAATTTTATGGAGGCCATATCACCTTTGGTTCTAATTCAAAAGGAAAAATCATCATCTTAGGCCAGATTGGTAACACTGATTCAGTTTTAATTTCCAATGTTTTATTTGTTGATGGACTTAAATATAACCTGTAATGTATTTATTAGTTGTGTGATGAGGGTTTCAATGTTAAATTTGAATATGATTCATGTAATGTTTTTAATTATAAAAATATTTTAGTATTTTCTGCTTTGAGAAATGAAAATGTATATTCTATTGATTTGAATTACTTAGCTAAATGGAACAATGCTTGCATAAATGATTTTCATAAAGAGTCTTGGATATGGCACATAAGATTAGGACATTGCATCATTCATTCACATAGAAAACTGACTAGGAAAAACATAGTTAGAGACCAACCTAAACATGAATTACCAGCTGATAAAGTTTATAATCCCTGTCAAATGGGAAAGCAACATAAAGATTCTTTTAAATCAAAGAAGGAAGTTTCAACTTCTCATCCTCTTGAGTTGGTTCACATGGAGTTTTTTGGACAGTCTAGAGTTTCTAGTTTAAACCGGAAGCAATATATCTATATCATAGTAGATGACTATTCTAGGTATACCTTGGTATACTTCTTATCTCACAAAAGTGAAGCTTTTTCTTACTTTATTAAATACTCCATGTCTGTAGAAAACCTTAGTGGACATATTATTAAGACCTTGAGAATTGATCGTGGTCGTGAGTTTAAAAATCATGAATTTGAATCTTATTGCTCACACAATGGCTGTCATGACCCATCCTCGGGGCCCGTGCCGTGACTACCCCAAGCCCGCCGTCCATAGGCCAGGGGCTGGAGACTAGCACCAAGGCATAAATCCCGGTAAAAAGGGAAGGAATTTCCTTTGTAAAGTAAACAAGCACCATAGAGTAAGAAAGCGGAAAAAGTAAACACTAAGTAAAAACAGAGTACAACTGTAAGTGCGGAAAGTAAGTTGGTCAGTATACAAACCCAAACTGAAAGTAAAGTACAACTCGGAAGGGAAAACAACAACTAAAAAGTAAAAACCGCCACGCCGAGCTATCCACTGGAAATCCCACCTAGAGGGTGGGTACAGAAAGCTCCACTACTCCTCGGGTCCCGCCGTCCGCTCCGAGTACGTCCCGCCCAGTGGTCCACCTCCAGGTACCGTCCTGATCTGCAAGCCTCAACCACGATCAACGCTGTCTGTCTTCTACAACCAACACAACGTAGTGCGGGAATAGCCCATGTAGGGTGAGTATAAGCTACTCAGTAGGGACCCCGAGACCCTGAAGGTCTCCCAAAATCCATAAAGGATAAACCAAAAAAGGAATGACATAATCACGAAATAACAACAGACACTGCTTAGGTATATTCCCATACATATACAGAAGTCATCAATTCTCGCTCGGCTCCAACATCCGAGCTCAAGTACAACCCAGTCCACACAAGAAAGCAAAACGTAAATCCACACAAGATAGCACAACACAATCCACCAAAGAAAGCAAAACGTAAATCCAAATAATATAGCACAACACAATCCACAAAGGAAAGCAAAACGTAAATCCACACAGGATAACACAACACAATCCACAAAGGAAAACAAAAAATAAATCTACAAGGGATAGCACAACACAATCCACAAAGGAATACAAAATGGGGTTTCAGCTCACATAGGTATACTTATTCGTAAAGTAAGTGAGATGATCAGATGTAATCGCTGATTCATCTTCTAGGACCCACGTAGGATACAAGCACTGTAGTCATCGTCGTCGAACCCACATAGGATTCCGGAACAAATATATTCATTGTCGAACCCACCTAGAATTCTAGGACGATAGTCTTCATCGTTGAACCCACATAGGATTCTAGTACGACAGCCTTCATCGTCAAACCCACATAGGATTCCAGTAGATAGTCTTCATCGTCGAACCCACATAGGATTCCAGTACGATAGTCTTCATCGTCGAACCCACATAGGATTCCAGTACGATAGTCTTCATCGTCGAACCCACATAGGATTCCAGTATGATAGTCTTCATCGTCCAAACCACATAGGATTCCAGTATGATAGTCTTCATCGTCGCACCCACATAGTATTCAAGTATGACAGTCTTCATCGCAGTAGAAGTTGCAGTCACAGCCAGCACTAGGGTTCCCGTACACGGCAAGCTCGTGCGGGAGGGTCCGCTCCCCGAGCCGAGAGGCTGATACATCAACTGACACATAGTCCAGAGTTGATGTATCCAAAATTTTTGTATCGTCAACAGGAACTCAACGTCGCAGACGGCGCGTCAATCAGACGCCCAGTCTGAGAAGTATTGGCTTTTTCGTCCTAGGGGCCGGGTTGGGTTTTAAGGAAAAACCAACCCGACCGTACTCCACCTGCATCCAAACATTGAGTGGAGTAATCCAAAAGATCCGTCTCACTAAGAGGAAACCAACAAAGTCGATGTCACATCAATCGGACGTCTGTAGCCCAAGATATGAGTGTTTCTGCTCTGTGGGCCCGGTTGGTTTCGTGTACGAACCAACCCGGCCGAACTCAAAGTATTACGAAACCTTGAGTGCGATATACTGAAACGACCATCTCATTCTAAGGATCGTTTCTATGCTGACGGCGCGTCCATCAGAGGTCCCTAGCCCGAGTTATGGGCAATTGAACACAAATGGTCCAAAAACGGGGGTTTCGGGCCCGAACCGACCCGGCCCGCGACCCCCTGCGTCATCCTGAACCGGGTCGACCCGCCCCGGGACCGGGTCAGCCCGGCCCGGAGAGGCCCGTTGCGGCCCGGCCCAGTCGGCGAGGCTCGGCCTGGCAGCAGGGCCCTGCGACCCGCGCGCTGGGCGCGCGGTCGGTGCTTGGCCAAAACGGCTGAGCCGTTTTGTCGGCTCGCACGGGGGGGGGGGGGGGGCACTGCCCCTCCCATTTCATGTAACTGTGGCCCCTTAATAGTGGACTATTTGAAGTTTGGCCGTGGGAATTAATTCCCCCAACTCCTCCCTGTCCGGTCGGCCCGCCCTGGACGGCCGATTCCTCTTCAACCGGACCAGCGATGGCCGGTCCCCTTCCAGCTTCGACGCCGGCGGCCCGGTCCAGCCGCCTGTCACCTTGTTTTGCTGCGGCCCAGAACCAGCCGCGTCCCTTGTCGTCCGGCGTGGCCCGACAATGTTGCGCCCCTCCACTACGGCGTCGGAACTGGCCGCGTTATTTTCAGGTGTCTCTGACGCGGCGCGATGGCGTCGCGTCCTTGGATTAATTCGTGACATGACGCGATGGCGCCACGCATTTTCCTTTCACTTGATTCTGCGTGGTGCGACGGCACCACGCCTTCCCATACCAAACCACAAAGGAAACAATCATGAAAAAGGAGGAAGGTAGGCCGTGTTTGTGCGGTACTACCCCCTCGCGTTATTCGATAACAAATGGTTTTAATCCAAGAAGATCATTAAGTTGGTATTTACGAAAAAATAAATAAATAAAACCCCTACCTCGGTTTCAAGAATGGTGCACATCAATGAGTTGCAGAAATTGAGCATCACAGAGGTCAGGCGTCGTGGAAAATGAACGTCGACGTCGTGAAGAGAGGATTCGAAGACGTTGAAGGAGATTTCGTCGTGGGAAACCGTCGCGGAAGAGACGACGCGGAAGAAGAACGTCGTTGAAGGTGACGTCGCATCGCGGGTCGGTGTCGCGGAAGACGGTCTCCGAGGGCTCGACGCTCCATGTCTGAGATCCTTCGTTCTTCACATTCTTCGTCAAAGGGAAATAAAAACTCAAGGCTTCCTTAGCTTTTTTCTCCAAAAGCTCTCAAACAACTAAACACCAACCCAAATAAAATAAGTTGTGAACTTATTTTATTAACACAAAAAAGCTTTTGAAATTCAAGAGTTTGATTTTCATAAACTTACATTTAACTCACCACATTAAAACCATAATTTTTTAAACTTAAGTTGTGAACATTTAAGTGGGAGTTGAGGGGGTTTAGAGGATATGAAGGGGTGGGGTGCTTGTGGGCCCCACCACCCTCATAACCTCCCAAGGGAGGTTGGGTGGTTACCCAACTTCCATCAAGAACTAAACACTGAGAGTAAAAATAATAAAAATTGTAGAGTAATTATAAAATAAACTTCCACAATTTTTATCATCAACACTCGTGAAAACGCAACACCATAACAGGAGTTCCTAAGAAATTATCGGCGTTGCGGTTCCATCGGTGTCCTCAGAATTCGATTGCGGGAACCGGTTCAAAAGTTAGAAATTCCTGCTCGTTCGTTCACTGAACGTACACGAGATAAACATCAGATAGAAATTCCGGGCACACTGGGCCTCGTAATCAGGTGCGGTCTGAAACTGCGTTCTTGTAAAATTCCAAAGAAAATTAAGGAAAAAATTTCCTTAAATTTTATGGGTCTTTAAATTACTCCCACCTCAGGGCTTTACGTCCCCGTAAAGATACATCATACTCTAGGGAAACAAATGAGGGTACTGAGCACTCATCTGAGCCTCACACTCCCAATTTCTCTCCTGGAGGTTCCTGTGTTTCCATCTGATGCGCACTAGAGGAATCAACCGTCCACGTAGGACCCGCTCCTGTCGATCCTCGATCTCCACCGGAACCTCCTCTAAAGTCACCCCATCATCAACGTCTAGCTCCCCATGGTCAATGATGTGCGTCGGGTCATGAACGTATCTCCTCAGTTGAGAGACGTCGAAGACGTCGTGTACCCGGTGCAACTGAGGTGGTAGATCCCGGCGATAAGCCACCTCGCCAAACCTGCTGAGGACCTGGAATGGTTCGATGAAGCGTGGAGACAACTTGTAGCCTCGCCCAAATCTCTGTAGTCCACGTCGAGGTGAGACACGCCAGAAGACGTGGTCACCGTCCTCGAACTCTAGTAGCCTCCGCCTCCTATTAGCATATGACTTTTGCAGGCTCTAAGCTGTCCTCATCCGCTCATGGATGACTTGGACCTTTCTGGTCCTACAAGAGCTGCTAAGATTTCTTCTTTGCTGACAAGAGAAATCCGGTATCATCCCCTGGATGAAACATGTTCTTCGCCTAATACAGTCAATCACGACATGGATGGTACTAATCCATACCAAGGATGACATCATAAGGCCTCGACGCTTCTACCAAGAGATCCAACTGTTACTCTCGCCTCCAAGGGTTGAGTTACACTGTCGGCATCAGTGTGTGGTAACTGGGTCTCCTCCAGTAGATGTCTCACAAGTGAGGGTCAAGTCAACAGTCTAAACTGGAATCTCTTAGTAACAACACAAAAGAGGACAGGAATGAAAATATCACAAAGGTATGCGTCTTTTTTTATTACAGCTCTTAATACAAAGACGCTACACAAACAGCAACAAGGAACTAGAAGTACAAAAGACATATCTACTAGTTCCGCTCCTGTCCATCTGCTCCCAGAGCTCCATGATCGAAGGCCTCAGCTTCTTGAAACTGAGTTCTCTCATGTCCACATGTTCCCTGCGGTCGGGGTAGTCTCCTAGGTGGTGGAGTTGGTAAGGCCTCAAAGCATCGTCAACCACCCGCTGCTCGGCCAGCTCCTCTACCTCGCCCTCCTACTCCCTGTGGACCGTCATGGTCGAAACGTTTCCTGGGATGTCCCTCTACCGCCTGATGTTCATCAGCAGGATGAGTCGGGCAGTCTCGAGCCATGTGATCATGCCCGCCGCATGCGTAGCATTGCCTGCTCCCCGAGTAGCTAGCTCTCCTTCGTGTGCCCTGCACAACTGAACCATCACCTTGAGACTGCCCATCCGAAGGCCTGGCCTGCTAGGACCTCTGCGTCACCTGTCGACTGCCAGCTGCAGAAGACTCCTCTACGGGTCGTCCTGTGGAGGGTCCTGCCGCTGGTGCCTGCTTGTTGAGGAAACTCTCCACTAAAAGGGATCTCTCTAACACCTCTGCATGTGTCGGAATGTTGAGGGAGATCATCGAGGCCATGATCTCATGCCTTAGTTCCTGCTCAAAGGTCTGATCCCAGAAGAATGGATCTCGTACAATATCGTTGGAGTAGCGCAAGAGATCAGTAAATCTCGCCGAGTACTGGGCAACCATCATTCTGCCCTACCGCAGCTCTAGTAGCTCCTGGATGCGCACCGCACGGAGGGTGGCTGGGATGAACTCCGAGCGGAAGATGCTCTCAAAGTCCTTCCAGAGGAGAGATACCTCATCGTGCACCTGGAGCATCAAGCTCCACCATCTGCCTGCTGTCGCATGCAGGAGGCTCGCTGCGAGGATCACCATGAGTTCTGCTGGTGTCCTCACTAACCTGAAAACTCGTACAACCGCCTCCATCCAGTCCTTGGCTGCCTGGGGGTCCGTATCCCTATAGAACCTGGGTGGTCGCTGGCATTGTGACACAGGCAGTGTACTATGGCGACGTGCATCGTCAGCAGCTGGGGCTAGTAGCATCGGCGTTATAGGTACCGCCGGTGCCTCACCTGTCAAAGTGCCCTGTACCGAGTCCTCATCGCTCGGTGGGCTCTCACCACGCACGATGCTCGGAACCCTAGATGGCTGCCGTCGTGGGGCCATCATAAAAAGGAAACAGGTGTGCCACGGTGAGAACAGTATACCTGGTGAGCTGATACAATGTAATCAGAAAGAAAACATGGAACACACACGCAATCAATGTTTTCATGCATTATGTTGGAAATCAGAAGTCAGGGTCCTGGTGTACGGATGCGTCGGCTGCCGCACCAACACTGGACTCCCTGGAATAATAATCTCACCCAATACGCTTAACACTATTGCTTCACATAGAATAAATATCAGAGTTTGCAGTAGAACCGAACTCCTCTGTTACCAATTTGTCACGACCCGTCCTCGGGGCCCGTGTCGTGACTACCCCAAGCCCGCCTTCCATAGGCCAGGGGCTGGCGAGTAGCACCAAGGCGTAAATACTGGTAAAAAGGGAAGGCATTGCCTTTGTAAAGTAAACAAGCACGACAGAGTAAGCAAGTGGAAAAAGTAAACACTAAGTAAAAACAGAGTACAACTGTAAGTGCGGACAATAAGTGGGTCAATATAAGAACCCAAACTGAAAGTAAAGTACAAATCCAAATGGAAAATAGCAACTGAAAAGTAAAAGCCACCACGCCGAGCTGTCCACTGTAAATCCCACCTTAAGGGTGGGTATAGATAACTCCACTGCCTCTCGGGTCCCGCCGTCTACTCCGAGTACGTCTCGCCCAGTGGTCCACCTCCAGGTATCGTCCAGCTCTTCAAGCCTCAACCACGATCAATGATTTCCGTCATCTGCAACTAACACAACGTAGTGCGGGCATAGCCTGTACAGGGGTGAGTATAAGCTACTCATTAGGGACCCCGAGACCCCCGAAGGTATCCCAAAATCAATAAATGATAAACAACAAAGGAAAGATACAATCACAATGTAACAATAGACACTGCTTAGGTATATGCCCGTACATATACCTAAGTCATCAATTCTCACTCGGATCCAACATCCGAGCTCAAGTACAACCCAGTCAACACATGAAATCAAAACATAAATCCACACAGGATAGCACAACACAATCCACAAAGAAAAGCAAAACGTAAATACACATAGGATAGCACAACACAATCCACAAAGGAAAGCAAAACGTAAATCCACAAAGGATAGCACAACATAATCCACAAAGGAAAGAAAAACATAAATCCACACAGGATAGCACAACAGAATCCACAAAGGAAAGAAAAATGGGGTTTCAGCTCACACAGGTATACTTCATCGTAAAGTAAGAGAGATGATCATATTTAATAACTGATTCATCTTCTAGGACCCACGTAGGATACAAGCACTTAGTCATCGTCGTCGAACCCACAGAGGATTCCGGATCAAATATCTTCATTGTCGAACCCACATAGGATTCCAGTACGATAGTCTTCATCGTCGAACCCACATAAAATTCTAATATGATAGTCTTCATCGTCGAACCCACATAGGATTCTAGTACGATAGTCTTCATTGTCGAACCCACATAGGATTCCATTATGATAGTCTTCATCGTCGAACCCACATAGGATTCCAGTACGATAGTCTTCATCGTCGAACCCACATAGGATTCCAGTATGATAGTCATCATCGTCGAACCCACATAGGATTCCAGTACGATAGTCTTCATCTTTGAACAAACATAGGAATCCAGTACAAGAGTCTTCATCGTCGAACCCACATAGGATTCCAGTATGACAGTCTTCATCGGAGTAGCAGTTGCAGTCGTATCCAGCACTAGGGTTCCCGCACACGGCAAGCTCGTACGGGAGGGTCCGCTCCACGAGCCGAGAGGCTCATACATCAACTAACACATAGTCCATAGTTTATGTATCCAAAAGTTCCGTATCGTCAACAGGAACTCAACGTCGCAGACGGCGCGTCAATCGGACGCCCGGTCTGAGAGTTATTGGCTTTTTCGTCCCAGGGCCCTGGTTGGTTTCTAAGGAAAAACCAACACGACCGTACTCCACCTGCATCCAAACCTCAGGCGGAGTAAGTCAAAAGATTCATCTCACTAAGAGGAAACCAACCAATTCGATGGCAGGTCAATCGGACGTCTGTAGCCCAGGATATGAGCGTTTCCGCTCCGTGGGCCAGGTTTGTTTCGTGTACGAACCAACCCGGATGAACTCAAAGTGTTACGAAACCATGAGTATGATATAACGAAACGACTGTCTCGTTCTAAGGATCGTGTCGCCACTGACGGCACAACGATCAAAGGTTCGTAGCCAGAGTTATGGGCAATTGAACCCAAATTGTTCGAAAACAGGGGTTTCGGGCCCGGACCGACCCGGCCCGCGACCCCCTGGGTCAGCCCGAACCGGGTCGACCCTCCCCGGGTCCTAGTCGGCCCGGCCCGGCTGGGCGCGGCCCATCCTGGCGACCCGCGCGCTGGTTGGTGCTCAGCCAAAACGGCCGAGCCGTTTTGTCGGCTCGCACGGGGGGGGGGGGGTGCTCTGCACCTCCCGTTTCATGTAACCGCATCCCCTTAATTGGGGCCTCTTTGAAGTCCGACTGGGGGAATTAATTCCCCCGGCTCCTCCCTGTCCGGCCAGCCTGACCTGGCCGGTCGGTTCCTCCTCAACGGGACCGGCAATGGTCGGTCCCCTTCCAGCTCCGACACCGGCGGCCCGGTCCAGCCGCCGGTCACCTTGCTCCGCCGCAGCCCGGAACCGACTGCGGCCCTTTTCGTTCGGCGTGGCCCAACGATGCCACGCCCCTCCGCCGCGGCCCCAGAACCGGCCGCGGAATTTTCGGGTGTCTCCAACGCAGCGCGATGGTGTCGCGTCCTTGGATTAATTCGTTGTGCGGCGCGACGGTGCCACTCATTTTCCTTTCGCTTGATTCCGCATGGTGCGATGACACCATGCCTTCTCGTACCAAACCACAAAGGAAACAAAATTGAAAAAGGAGGAGGGTCGGCCATGTTTGTGCGGTCCGGACCCCTCACGTAATTCGATATCGAATGGTTTTAATCCACAAATATCGTCAAGTTGGTATTCACGAACAAAATAAATAAATAAAACCCCTACCTCAGATTCAAGAACGGTGCACATCAACGAGTTGTGGAAAACGAGCGTCGCGGAGGTCGAGCATCGCGGAAAATGAATGTCGACGTTGTGAAGCGAGGACTCGAAGAGGTTGACAGAGATTTCGTCGCAGGAAACCGTCACGAAAGAGAAGACTCGGAAGAAGAATGTCTTGGAAGGAGACGTCACGTCGCGGGTCGGTGTCACGGAAGACGGTCTCCGGGGGCTCGGCGCTCCACATCGGAGATCGTTCGTTCTTCGCGTTCATCGTCAAAGGGAAAGAAGAAATCAAGACTTCCTTAGCTTTTTTCTCCAAAAGCTCTCAAACAACTAAAAACCAACCCAAATAAAATAAGTTCTAAAGTTATTTTATTAACACAACAATGCTTTTGAAATTCAAGAGTTTGAATTTAATAAACTTATATTTAACTCACCACATTAAACCATAAGTTTAATAAACTCATGTTATCAACATTAAAGTGGGAGTTAAGGGGGTTTAGAGGATATGAAGGGGTGGGGTTCTTGTGGGACCCACCACCCTCATAACCTCCCAAGGGAGGTTGGGTGGTTACCCAACTTCCATCAAGAACAAAACACTTAGATTAAAAATAAAAAAAATTATAGAGTAATTATAAAATAAACTTTGACAATTTTTATCATCAACACTCGTGAAAACGCAACTCCGGAACAGGAGTTCCTAAGAAATTACCGGAACTGCAGTTCCATCGGTGTCTTCAGAATTCGATTCTGGGCACCGGTTCAAAAGTTAGAAATTCCCGCTCCTTCGTCCACTGAACGTACCCGAGCTAAACTTCGGATAGATATTCCGGGCACACCGGGCCTCAGAATCAGGTGTCGTCTGAAACTACGTTCTTGTAAAATTCCAAAGAAAATTAAGAAAAAATTTCCCTTGAATTTTACGGGTCATTAAAATGGCTATAGTCACAATTTCTCTACCCCTAGGACACCTCAGCAGAATGGTGTAGTAGAAATAAGAAACATAACTCTTCAAGATATTGCAAGAATTATTCTTAATGAGTATGACCTGCCAATTTACATTTTGGCTAAATCTATAAATACAACTTGTTATATTATTAATAGAGTTTTGATTAGACCTGTTCTCAAAAATACCACTTATGAGTTGTGGAACCATATGAAACCTATGGTTAATTACATTAATGTTTTTGGTTGTGAAGCCTTTATTATCAGTACAAAAGAAAACATTGACAAGTTTGTATCCAAGAGTGATGAAGGAATATTCCTAGGTTATTCAATCTTTAGTAAATCTTATAGAGTTTATAAAAAAGTAACCAAATGTGTCGAAGAATATGTTCACAACATGTTTCATGAAACTGATCCACAAGAACCCAAATCGTCCATTGAAAATCATGAAGAAGATTTGTCTATTTTGATCATTAATGATAAAATCAATGAACCTGTCATAAAGACATCTAATTCTAAAAACTTTCTAGAACATTTTTCTATAGAACCTGAATCTAGAGAAGGACCTGAAATATCTAGTCCCACCATTACTAGATCAACATGGATTCTAAAAAATCCTGATTTGGACGCTTTTTTGGTAATCTTGATTGAGGGACACATACTAGAGCTTCTCTAAGAAACCAGGTTGAACATCATGCTTTTCATTCACAGTTAGAACCTAAAAATATCAATGATGCAATCAATGCTGAATTTTGGGTAATGGATATGCAAGAAGAATTAAATAAATTTGAACGAATCAAAGTATGGTAATTTTTTGACAGACCTAAGGACAGTTTGACCATAGGAACTAAATGGGCCTTTAGAAATAAAGTTGATGAATCTGGAAATATAGTTAGGAACAAAGCAAGGATAGTTTCACAAGGGTATAGTCCAGAGAAAGGAATAGACTATGAGGAAACCTTTTCCCTTGTAGTGAGATTAGAAGTTATTATGATTCTATTTGTCTATGCAGCTCATCTATATTTCAAGTTATATCAAATGGATGTTAAAAGGGATTTTTAAAATGGTTTTATAATTGAAGAATTTTTTTTTTGAACAACCACATGGGTTTACTAACCACCATTTTCCAAATCACGTTTTTAATATCTCTGAAGCTTTATATTGTTTGAAACAAACTCCATAATCATGGTATGATTGACTTAGTAATTTTATTATTTCAAAAGGTTTTTCTAAAGGGATTGCGGATCCGAATCCATTTATCAAATGAATATCTAAAGATGTTTTGATAGTACAAATCTATGTTGATTATATTATTTTTGGATCTTCTAGAAATTCATTATGTACTGATTTTTCAAAGTTTATGAAAAATTAATTTCAAATGAGTTTAATGGAAGAACTGAAATATTTTCTTGTATTTCAATTTTTTCAAATTGAAAATGGTATTATTTTAAATCAAAGTAAATATAAAAAGGATCTTTTAAAATGTTTTGGATTAGATAGTATTAAGGAAATTGATACACCCATCAGTACCACCTATAAGTTTGACATTGATGAATCTAGGAAACCAGTTGATCAAACAAATTATAAAGGTATGATTGGTAGTTTTCTTTACCTTACTGCTAGTCCACCAGATATTATGTTTAGTGTGTGTATGTGTGCAAGATTTCAAGATAATCCTAATGAATCTCATTTGCTTGCTGTTATGAGAATTTTCAAATATCATAAACATACTACAAATTTAGGTTTGTTTTATCCAAAAGGACAATCTTTTGATTTAATAAGTTATTCAGATGCTAACTTTGCTGGTTTCATGTTAGATTGAAAGATCACTTCCTGAACATGTCATATTCTAGGTAAGTCCCTAGTATCATGGTGTAGTAAAAAGCAGGATTTTTTTGTGTTGTTTACTACTGTAGCATAGTATATAGCTGCTGGTAGTTTCTATGTACAAATTCTATGGATGAGACATACATTTTTCTACTATGGATATTATTTTAAACATGTATCAAAAAAAATTTATAACAATAGTGAAATTAACATCTCTATGAATCATGTGTCTCACTCTAGGACCAAACACAATTATATAAGGCATAATTTTTTTATAGATCATTACCAAAAGGTGATATTACTCTTGAATTTATAGGTACTCAACATCAATTAGCTGATATTTTCACCAAGCCATTATGTTTGGATAGGTTAATATACATTAGACATGGATAAGGAATGATAGAATCTCTGCGTTAGAAACCTCACTATTAGAAACCTCCCTGTTAGAAAATTCTCCGGTAGAAACATCACCATTAGAAACCACACCATTAGAACCACCGTTAGAAACCTCACCTTTATAATCCTCACTATTAGAAACCTCACCGTTAGAAACCTCACCCTTAGAAACCTCAACTTTAGAAACCCCACCGTCAGAAACCTCACCGTTAGAAACCTCACCATTAGAAACCTCACAGTTAGAAACCTTACTGGTTTGAACCTCACCGATATGAACCTCACTGATATAGCACACTTTTAGTGAACCTCACTGATATACCTCACCATTAGGAATTCTAACCGGTATATGATTACTGTTAGTATGTACAGTTTTAAACGGTGTCTCTTTGGCCACCGGAATCTGTAGCATTTGTACTATATTTATTATGTTTTATTTATTTATTTTATGATTCCTAAATGATAAAAACTAAGTCTTAGTAAATTGAACTCTCCTATATCAACCCCAACTAGTTGAATCCCCTAATCTCGCGAAAACCTTATGTTCTTCAATCCATAGTTTGAAAACACCAATATTTTGATTGTCAGAGATGACATTAATGAGCCAAATGCAAAGAAGCAAAAGACAGGGCTTGATGCAAGTATCAGTGCCAATATAAAATTTTTGGGAAGTTGTCCACTGAACCCACACTTTCAAAATAGAGAAATTCTAATCGAGAATGAGTTGTGTGAAAAATGGATTTTCCTAAGGAAATCACTGACAAAATGAATATTGGAGGAGCAGAGATGGCTAGAATGTTTCACAAACAAAAATGGTCCTTATTATCTGAAGATAATAAAAGTGTTCTATGATTTTGTGCTCTTTTAGAAATATGATAAGAAGAATAAAATGATTTCATTGGTAAATGGCAAGAAAATAGCTTTTTCATACATTAAATGGGCTGAATGTATGAAGGTACCACATGAAGGAGTATTTGGGTATTCATCGAAGACAATAGCTCTAACCAGGGACATATTTGACTATGATACTTCCTTAGAGGATCTCACTGGTAGTGGAAAGCGGGGAAAGGTGGTGTCTGCTAAGGTGGATGGGGAAAATAGATTTCTGTTCAAGTTCATTCAACGTGTGGTAAGTATAGGAAGATGGGACTTTGAAAATATGAAGTATCATGATATTTATTTGTTGCATCTCTTAAGGCATGGTGTGAAGGTGAATCTGTGCAGGCTGTTAATGATTCAAATAGAGGATATGACCATACCCAAATAAAAAACCAATGCATTATTCTTTGAAAAATTGATTTCGGATATGAATAAAGTAATTGGGGTTGATGAGTCTCAGGATGAGACAATGGTGGTAAGGAATAATTTTTGTATCACAAGCATAGTATGTAAGTACATGAAGAATAGATGGAACCCGTGGAGAATGTAGTGGGTCATTGATGGTAAAAAGATATGTGATATGTTCAACCCAGTTGACTATCCAAATAGACTAATAGATAAGAGATATCTAGGTATATGACCTGATGAGGAGGAGCCACAATATAGTGATGATTCAGATGAGGAGCATTCCACTGCATTAGATGGAGGAGATCCTTCCATGGGTCCTATCCCAACTCCTGAAATTGTATCACAAGAAAATACAAATGCATCTTTGATCGTACCTAGTACAGAAACTATTTTGGGAGTAAGTAGTGAAGAGGCACCTATGGATGAGGAAGACCGGCTAAGATCAGATCAGGAGGACGCTACCCCAGAGAATGAGGAAGAAGAAAGAGAATTTGAAACTGAAGCATCTGCTTCTGCCACCTTGAGTTTGATTCCATTGATTGGATGTTCTGTTGTTCCTTTATAGGATGTTCTTGTTGAATTAGATAGAACTGAAACTTTTCCTGAGGAGCCTCCATCTATTTGAGAAATGGAAATGGTTGTGGAATATTTTTCTAAGTTAGACCGAGATGATGACGGTGCTATTGCTATATAAGAGAATGCACCAGTTGAGGGGGATCATCCAACAAGACTTGGTAATGTTTCAGTAGCTGATGGAATTGAAGATTGGGAAAAAGACCCATGTTTTGTGGTTTGTTGGTTGTACTACCCTGATTCTAAAGATGAGACACCCATGAATAGACCACAAGTAAACCATAATATATGTTCTGAGTTTTTACCTTAGGATGTAGTAAGAATATCTGATCTAGACCAACTGAAATATGATCTTAATTCTTCATTTGTGAAAGATATAATAAAAATGGAATCCTCCTTAGTGTCATCCATTCAATCTGTTATGAATGCCTTTGTGGCTAGTATTGTGTTAGAAAGAGCACTTGTTGTTGTGCTAGCTAGTATGGTAACTGGGGATGACTTTGAGTCTTTAAATGTTGATATGAAAGAGTCTTTGAATGCATCTATTTCCTATTTAATGAATTGTTTTGTTGAGGATCAGTGCAACATGGAATATTATCTTTTGAAATCTCTCTTGTTTGTTGTGTGTCAACCAATGTGGTGGAGATGGTGGATGAAGTCACGGTTTTCCAGAATCACGTGTCGATCTTGGCAAAGGATGTTGAATTTCTAAAGAAATCGGTTGTCGCTCTAGAATCTTATATGAGTTATAAATCCCTAGAAGACAATGATTTCGCTTTTGTGAAGAGTGTAGTTAGCCAGATGGTATCAGTTTTTGAGGAATTTAAGAATTCCATATATAAGCTTGTTAACACCCAGGATTTTGTAGTGAAAAATTTTATCAATGGGCTAACTAAATGATTCAAGGAAACTGTGACTTTTTCTATTGGTTCCCTTGCTTCTAGACCTTCAGTAATGTACGGTCAGATTTGAGCATTGATGAAAGAGTAGTTTGGTTCGGCATCAACCAGGGGCTCTATGGACTTATCTTCCCTGACCCAATTGGTGACTACCACTAGAGATATCATGAAAATTGTTCAAGATTTTATTGGAGAATCATCTACATATCAGAAAAAAGTAAAGGATAATGTTGATTCTTATTTTCAGAAAGTGTATAACAAGCATCAGTTGACCAACCATTTCAAAATACATTTGGAAAATCTGAAATTTCCTCCTGTCAATCAAACTTTCAGAAAACAGGTAAGAATGCTCAGGAAACTAACTCCAACTTTGGAAAAATTTATGGAAAACAAGGATGATTTATTTTCTACTATAAAGAGAGGAGGAGGGATAATTATGGACTTTAGGAATCGGTTGCTACCATTATTGCATGTAGACAGTACCCCTATCATTGTACCTCCAACCCTGCCTGCCTCTGCTTAGTCTACCTCAATTACTCAGATGACTCCAACCCATGCCTTTTGGAGCCTAACTCCTATGATCACACAGAGAGCTACACAGTAGAGGCTAGGCACTGTCTCAATAGCTCATCCACCTCTAACTATCTCTGGTATTCCTAAGCCTCCACCTACATCCGCCACATCTAAATTATCTTCTAATCCAAATGGATAATCTCATGTTGAGGAGGTGGATTGATTAGTGTCTAGGATCTTTGATAGGAATCACTTTAATTTTTTTTCAATTCTCTATTTCTATTTATTTTTTCCTCAAAGAATACATCAATGCTTTAATTCTCTTTTACCATTGGTTACATCTATCGTTCCTTCTTATTTTCTTTTTTTTAATCAAAAATAGGGAGAAATCATACAAAAAGGGGGAGAACTGATTTGGAGCAATATTGAGAAATATGAGAAGTATGAGCTTAAAATTTATGAGTATAATAGATATGGAGAAATATGAGAAGTATGAGCTAAATATTTATGAGTATAATACATATGGAGAAATATGAGAAGTATGAGCTTTATATTTATGATTATAATAAATATGGATAGTTATGAGAAGTATGAGCTTAATATTTATGAGTGCAATATATATGGAGAAATATGAGAAGTATGAGCTTAATATTTATGAGTATAATATTTTTTTTTACACATTTACCTCTGATTCATTTTTCTTACTTCTAGTACATGTTTTTTATTATTACCTCTGATACAAATTCATTTAATTGTATATTATACTGATACATTACTAATTATTTTGCATTATAATATCATAATTAGTGATTACCAAGAAGGGGGAGATTGTTGACCTCACCTGTTTTGATAATCTCAATTATGTTTTAATATGCAATGATAATCCCAAATAAATTTTATTCATGTTTATAGGTACCTTGAAATAATTCTAACACAATCTGGATTTGTTTTTTATAGAACAGATAGGTGTTAAGCCTACCGGTATGCACATAGCTACTGATATAGACGAACAGATACACAGCTACTAATACAAGGCTAAGTACACCGGTATAGAAGTCTACTGATATAGATAAGGTTACTGGTATGCATAATGGATACCGATAGACATAGGATACTGATAAGAAATTGGATACAGATAGACAAAGGTCACCGATAGACAATGAACAAAGATAAACAAAGGTCACCGGTTAGCAAATGTCTCTGATAGATCAAGTCTACCGATAAGCATATCTACCAATACGGGTAGACCTACTGAAACGGATAGAGCCACTGATATAAGTAGTTACTAGTAAAAGCAAGTTAATGATAGTAAAAATATACTGATAGAAGGAGTTACTGATACATAGAGCTGCTGTTAAATGAAGTAACAACAACCGATACAAGGCATCCACTGATACAAAGTCGACCGTTGCAATTATACAGACATAGAGCAACTGATGGAAGATGATGGTTAAACAGTAACTGCTATAGAACTCTATACTTTTTCAATATTATTAATATAATGCTAACGGTCATATGTTGTTAATTTAATGAAACTGATATTAATTAATTTGTATTGTTGGAATGTCAGGGAAACATACCTCGTATCTATGAAAAGATAATCATTAAAATTGTTGTAGAATAAGGTATAAAAGGAAGATTGAGATCCAGAGAAGACAGAGGTGCATATATAGAACAAAGAAATCCGACATCCATACACCTGTATACATGAAGAACACTAGACACATATGAGGCCATTTATACAAGAATAGAACACAAGCTGAATCTTCATCAAGGAATGATGAACTGTAATGATTTCTTCATACACTCAAGCTGATAAAACTGAACCTGAAAATCATGGAAGAAAATGACACTCTATTTTTACGACTAAAACTAGAGAAGGACTCAAAATAATTCATGTTTAATCAAAAGGAGTCCAGAGATTCCCATCAAATAACTAGAGCATTCTAAACACATATCTTATCTCTCTCAGTGATTCTGTTATTTTTATGTTGAGAAGTGTGTGTGCTCTGTATTTTTAGACACACACTGTCTCCTATACTAAACTGGAAGATTTCAAAATCCTCACACAAAACTTCTATAGCTCTCTTGTATCCCACTGTGGAAAGTGGTAGAGGTAAAGTGTGACCTGGATTGCCTGTGTGCTATTGTTTTTATATTTTCCCACGAAGAACTGTGGTAGAGGTCTTAGTACCTAGACAGTCTATGTACTGTTGTTTACCCTGAACCAGGGTGTGGATCAATATTTATATAAATTTTTTGAGAGGGCTAAGTCTCGGTATGAGACTGATCTTCTTGTTTTAAACTTTTGTTCTTATCTTATTTTGTTTTAAATGATATTGATTATTCTGCTGCTAAGTAATTTGAAATATAAATATATTTTAGTGTAACTATAATAGTTAAACTAGTAAGTGTTTGTAATTATTTTAAATCATTAGGGTAGATTCAAAACATAATTAATCTTCAGATTAGATTAACTGAGAACTAATCAATCTCTTGAGAACCTAACTGACCCTTTACTCTTTTACAAATTCACTAGAGTTTAGATTGTTATTTAATTTGTGGGATTTTAGTAAGAATATTTTTAACAAAAATTTCTAATTTGAACTCAATTCACCCCCCTCTTGAGTATCCACTCCGACCAATAAGAATGAAATTCATTGTTCATGGAGAAGGTAAGTTGTACGTACGCATTAACGCTACTTAATTTTCTATTTCGTATTTTAATTGAATGAAATATTAATGATTCATAGGTAGATTATAATTCCACTATAATATCTTATATAATTACATTAAATCTATCCTTTATACATCCCACGTATGGAGTGAATGAGTCATATCGCTTTTAGGGGGCAGTAGTCCGCACTTCCTCAAATCAAATTATCTCATTTACCCATTATGGAAACCATACAGGTATGATGTAAATTAAAAATAAAAGATCATAGAGACAATATAAATATAATATATGTCACATATAAATACAGATCCTTCATAATTTCCACCATTAGAGGTTTTAGGTGAAGATTGAACAATCATCGTTTCATGAGGTAGTATTTTGTCATCCACAGAAACAATATCTTATTTACCCATTAAACTGAGGTGTGTGTAATTGTAGTTCGAATATTTAACAAAAAACACCCTCGTATATTGAGGATATTGGTTTGTTTTAATAGAAAGGAATAAAAAGTGTTTAGGGGTTGGAGAAGTAAAATAAAAGAAAGTAACTTAAGAGAATATGTAAAATTTAAATAGGGTAACTCTCTTAGGTTTGAATCAACCCGATTTCTTGATGTGCATTCTCCCAAAGGAAAGGCTTCTAAGAGGATGATAAGAATGTATGGAGATTAATTGGGAAGAGGTTGGAAGATCTAATGGGCTTGAGAGGTGTGACTAATGGGTTAGAGGTGAGGGATTTTTATAATGGAGAGGATGGGCTCTTTTATAATGTTTGAAAAGATTATTTTATTATACAATGATTGTGGGATTCTAAAGGTACAAAACTTATTAAAGGAGAAGATAATATGACACTTTTTTTGGAATATGATCATCCAAAATAAATTGGATAGGGTTTGGACATTTTTTTAAATCTTATAATCTTTTTTATTTAAATAATTCATTAATGAGATAAAAACAATATAATTAATGTGTCATATGTAATATTATTTATATGATTTCTAAAAATTATAAATAAACTACCATGTTTTATATATTTTTATTTATTTGAAATGAATATTTATAATCAAAGAGATAACTTTTATAACCCCATGAAAAAATTTATTTACTAAAAGATATATGTTTATATCATTTTTTTCATTAAATTAAATTAATTAACATAAAGTGTCATTATCACTCATAAGTGGCTCCATGGGGTCCTAAAATCGACCCAAGGATTTCAATGGTCGGAACTGTATCTAAAAATAGGATTATGAAACATGTTAGGATAATTAAATATTATTATAATATTATTTTTACCTTGAATATCTTTATTTACCTTTAACTGCGGTAAATAAAAGACAAAAGATACTATTATCCAAATTTATTTTCTTATTATTGAACAATATTTTACTTACTGATAAAAACCTTTTACATTGGATTTTTGAAATTAAATTCACAGAATCCATAAAATTTTATTGAAATGAAAAGTCAATTTTTTAACTACACTCAGAGTTTTCTCTATTCATCATAAATTGATTTTTTCTAGAAAAATGCCAAAAATTTATCCTAACCTATATATGATATTCCATATTCATAAATGAAGTCTATTTTATGAAATTAAAAACATATAAGATTCATTAATTAAATTAAAATTAATTATCATTGTCAAAACAATAATGTCTATTTTTAATAAATAATAACAATCAAAAGACTGACACTTGTTTATATCCGATTTCAAAGTGAAATTACTTCCAATGATCTATATTTGATTAAATGATAAAAATAAAATTGAATTACACATTAAAACATATTAAAAAAATAATAAAACCATATAAATAAACTATATTATAAGGATGTTTTGAATTAAAATACAGTAATTTTCACTATTCATTAAAAAATGAATTTTATCAGAAAAATACCAAAAATTTACCCAAAGTAAATTTTGATGACCCGATTATAAAGAAGAATTTTATTTTTTCAAATAGAACATATAAATGTGTCCAAAACTATATTTAAAGAGGGATCTCCACAAATAGGCGCTCAATCGTCTATTTAAAGAACATTATATTATTTATTAATACAATTAAAATTTATCTTATTTTAAGCCTCTAACTTTATTTGGATAAATGTAAAAACATTTCGAAAAGATGTATAATAATTTTTTGGTTTTTTCTATTCATTCTGTCCAATACAATAGTTAGTCATTAACTACCATTTTAAATAAAATTATATTATTATTTTTCAGTATGACTCAGCATTGTGTGCAACATAAGATTTTAAAGAATCTAGTTATTGTGTATCAGGTACACAATCGAATATAGTATCCCCTTTATAGTAAAAGTAATATTTAGTTATCATATTTTAATAAATATTAAAATTTATTTTTCTTTATTTACATCAGATGTTACACTGGTAAGGAATCATGTTTCAACCATTATACTTATTGTTTTCCCTTCACAAAAAAATAAAAATTAAAAAATTAAAAAATTTGCTTATTGCATGGAGAAATAAAAAATTACTATTACCATACTAATTATAAATCAATATTATCTGTTTGGGTAGTGGATGTGAACTGTTTTTAAAGTATCTTATTCAAAAAAGAAGATAAATAAAAAATAAAAAAAATACTAATAATCAAGAATTTGAATCTCATTAATTATACATACACTAATCAAGGAAAGTCTCTGGGATTTAAGGATAAGGAGTTATCTTATTACAAAGGATATTTTAATTTCACATTTCTTTTGAAATCATGATGTATTCTTTAATTATATCCTCTCTTTTAATATCAATTGTTTGATTATCCATCCTAAAAACATTAAGCCTCATATTCATCTGATTCATTATTTATAATGCCTCATGATTTTATATTAATTTTTTCTCTATATGATAGTGAAATTATTTCCTTTGTAGGCCAAATAGAAAAAAAGCATATTCTCTTGATAAAATCATAACTCTACATTAATTTTTTTCTTTATTTTTGAAATATATGACTCTATTGTGAGTTAAATAATTAATTATCATGTGTGATTGTAATTAATAATTATATATTAATGAATAAGAGGAATATTCTGACTAGTTCTCGAAAATAATAAGTAAAATACATGGTTTGATCGGTGTTTTTGATGAGTGTGAAAGTGAAATTTATATTTTTTCTAATATTGAAAGGATGACCCCCATTGATAATGATTTTATTTAATTCCTTGGTAATTTGATTATTGGTAACTTATTTTACCTATTTTATTTCTTTTGATATTACATGCTTGATACAAAAAATGTTTTGTGTGTGGGGGAATTGAATGAGTCATTTATTGTATTTATTTTTTGATATAAAATATCATGTTTCTATAAAATAAATTATTAAACTTTTCAACATTTATAGATTTTATTATTTGTGGTAGGATATGATGTTTCATAAAAAATGAAGATAAATTAAAGGAATATAGTGAGCTAACACCACTTCATGTCATGTCGCTTCATGTCATGGAACGATGCTGAATATTTATAGAATAGATTGAAGTTGAAGCAAGGTAATGGAACTAGCTGATGGATATTATGTAAAGAATCAAGATTAAATTGGAATAAACATATTTGAAGTCATAAAGAAATATTAGGAATTTAAGTGATGACTTGTAACTTGATGAACTACATGATGTGAAAAATAACCATGAAAAGTTCACCCCAGACATAACATTTCATGAATCCACTTTAAATGATATGAATAATTTTAGAAAACAGTAATGTAGACCCTCACATTAAACATCAAGAAAAATGTGAACTACATGTGACTCATAGAACATAGGTGAAATAGTATTGTTTGAAATGATTTGATGGATACTTCAAGCATTTATGACTTTTTAAATCCCCAGAATGACCCAAGTGATTTTTTTACCAATTTAGGAATCCATGGGATACAATTCATCTCTTCACAAAGAGGGAATGAGGAATGGAAAAAGGATTGACTACTGAGCTAATCCCTTTATGATATCCTATTAATGTGGTGTTCTATTATTTTATTTTATTTTCCCGTATTTACTTCTTTTCGTATAGTGTCTCTCCTCTCCCAAACCAAGACTACTTCTCCATCCATAGAGGTGTAGTTTTTATTAGTGATACGAAAATTATGGGGGATAACCTATGTCATTTTATTTAGTTTGTGTGCTTTAATTAAATAAAATATTTTATTATATTGGTGGTTTAAATTTTGATTTTATGATTTAATTTATTAATACAGTATCTTTATAGTTTTATTCAATTAATTTTAATTTCATTATATAGTGATCCATTTCACCGTAAAAAAATTATTTACTGTATATGATGGAACAAATTTAGGTTGGGTGGAGACTTCTTGATGGTCATCATCATGTGTGTAAACTTTTAATTTGGAATATTATTTTATTAGAGAACAAAAATTATGGCTCAGATATTCCTTCAAATAATTAAGAGATATCATTGAAATTCTACACACATAGAAATAAGGGTATACCATCTTAACATATCATATATAAGTACTCTCATCATAACCATATATAAAGTTGGTAGAGCACTTTTTATATGACACTATCCATTAGCATCTAGAAAAAATGGGGTAATATTTGGAAACTTTGATTCCCTGGTACTAGATATATCCAACCCTAATTATACCACTATATATCTCAAAATATTTTAAATGGATAAATTTATACTATATTATACTTTAAATTCCTCAAAATTAATTAAAACTAACATTTCAAAAAATCAAGAAAGAGTGAAAAAAATATTTTATGTGGACTCTTCTTCGGGTGACAACCTATGGTTAACCCCTCAAATACACATAGTTAATAAAAATTATTTACAAGCCCCCTGAGTGGTGTGAATCAATCATTTATTCCATATTGGATGTCATTGAAGGAGAGTAACATAATATGAAACACAATGGCTAATTAGTGTATATGATATGAGAACTAGAATAAGCATTATCTCATGTGTTATAATTCATGATTTAATATGAAAAAAATGTCTAAATGAAAATCTTCAAGGACCATACAATGATCCATATTCCACCTGATAGTAGAAGTATGAGTTCATTATGCATGGTTGATGTTCCTTGGATATCATCATATTTGTAATTATCTTGATAAGTAACTAACATTTTTTAGAGGAATATGAATCCTTTTCATATAGAAAAAGATTTAGCTCCAACCCATGGAAACCTATAATGTTGGGATACCTTAATTATTTCACATAGGTAATATTTATATAAACTATTTAAATGTTTTCATATTGTCCATTTGGTGGGTATAAAATACATGGTATGCATTATATTTTAATTCACTCTATGTGATTTCAATTCATCTAAGTCATGGCGATCTTGTGATTGAGGTCTGTAGTCACTTACATTTCTAGGACAATTTTTTTTTCATCCCATTAAGAATCTAATAGTGATATCAAATCCACATTGGGATTTAATTATTTCACAATTTTATTTTAAAATGATTAATAGTAGGTGGAATTACATTAATAATTAACGTAATCTCAACAAAGAAATATTCCATTATGGTATATCATTAAATTAGTATCTATAAATTCTATATGATACACTTATGTAGTATCCCTACATTTTCTACCTCTTGATACTATGTTATACTAATAAATTAATGGGGACTTCAATCCCTATAATAAATTATATGATAATGATCATTTAATATCACAAAAAAGATATTGTAATATGCCTTCTTGATATTACATCGTGAGAAAACAGTGTGTAAGGAAGTCTAACAAACATTAAATTTTAATAAAACATAATTTTGATTGTGGTACTCACAATATGTTACTAGAAAATTTATTGTGGGGAGAAAACAATACAATGTAATAGATTTAAACACATTCTCAAATATCTATTCAGAAAAAAATTAATAAAAAGTAAATATTTTGGATATTTTATCTTATTAATGAATATAAATAAATTATATTTATAATTTATTTTAATATTTTATTATTTATAAAATTTTTAATTTTCATTTAATTATATTCTCAATTTAAATAATTAATTATATTTCATTGAAAAAATTAATATTAAATATTCCATAATATTAATATTTCATATCAAATATATTTTTTGATAGTATTCATCATGATTTATGAATAATAAATAAATTGTTTATTTTTATATCATAAGGGTTAATAAATATGGGGTTTCAAAATTAAATAAAATAAGGCCAAAATATATAATCTTTATATATAAAATTTTGATTGGTTCATAACATTTGAAGTGTTCAAATTAAGGGTCCTTATTTGAGATATTATTTAAACTATGTGAAGATATATTTTTGGTGATTGATATTCCAATGTTTATATAAAATAAGTTAAATGAAATTTAGATTTTATAAAACGTTTACATAATAGAAATTAAATTATGAAACATTTATAATTCATAAAATATCATCTATTTTTACTAATATGCCATATAATTTATACTAGGAAAACGTTCATAATATGAAATTTATATAAATTATTTATAATAAATATTATTGTGTTACAAATAGGTTTAAATCACTTATAAAATGTCTATAATTATATATTTGTTCATAAATTATTCATAAATATGTATCTATTGTTTAAATATTTGTTTAAAATTATTCCCTATTAAATACATAATAATAAAATTTTTATGTTATGAATTGTGTATACTTTAGATAAATTGATAATATAAATCTTATATTTTATCATTAAATTCATCTATGTAGTTACATGCATGGTATGATAAAAATATTTAGTTTTCATCTATATTGAATTCAGTTAACAATTGAAGTAATTTAAAATAAAATAGTTGCTTAAAATAGTTTGTTAATATTTTTTTATTATATATTTACTAAATCAAATTCTATTTTCAGTATTTTATCATTGACTAGAGGAATTTTGTTAATTATTCCAAATATCCTTGTGGTTTATTCCTTATTCTATAAAAGTTAGCCTTAGATATATGTGTTTTCAAGTTACTTCTTAGTGATTTGAAATCTCATATAATTATAAACAGTTGAAAAAATAGTTCATCATAATTATACATGACATGCATTTAGATATGTATAAATATGTTATCCTTTTATTTTTTGGTGAGTAACCCAAATTGGGGGTCGGGTAAAGATTTACATGTCACTCTAGTTTGAACATATTTATTTTTTGGAGGGAATGGGATTCAAAATGTAAATTGATATAAGGATTCATACATACAGAGAATAACATAACATTAGTTGGTCAGATTAAACCTCTTTCATCAACACTATGTGTTATATTACGTTTAATGTGTTACTTGTCAACACCAATATCATTTCATATTGGAAAACCAAGTAGTTAAGTGCACAATAATTATCCTTTCTATGAAATAAAAATAAAATAGGGAACTTAAATACTATTTTTATTGTTTTTAGAATTTTATTTGCGATACACTAGCTAGGAAACCAAAACCATTAGGATTCCAGGGGTGTAATGTTTGGTGTATTTTTTTTGGACATATTGGACAAAGAGTTTTTTTCCCAACTATCCAAGAGTCATATATAATATTATTGACTTGTGTTGTAAAAAATATATAGTTATTTATTATAAAAATTCAATATTAGTGTTATTAATGAAGAAATGTGGATCTTGGATCAATGATAGATATGATGAGTTTAAAATGATTCATCGTTTAGTTTGGGGCCTATTTAATAAATCTCTATATCAAATTGTAATAAAATATGTTGTTAGTAATCTTAATGTTTCTATTGTATATAAATATCATCATTATTATCTTCTACCCTTACCTTGAGAAAATTATTTGACAAATAAAAACTAAATGGAAGATTTATTCTTGATTGGCATCAAAAATTAAGAATATATATCATGAAATAAGTAAAATTTTATTTGTTGTAACAATCACAACCAAATAACTAACTGGTGAAGTTGGTAAACAAACCAAATTTCATTCCCATAATAAATTACTATACAATTCAGTACAAGTCTATAGACCCATTCTTAATGCTATGAATCCTAATATTCAATAAAATTATGAGAATATTCATGCCCATAATATGACAGAAACCCTAAAAGACTCTATTATGTGTAATCTAAGAATGATTTGTATAAGGATTAAAAGGATCTATTTTTATGAAACATAACTAAATGATTCATTATTCTCATCACATGTTAATAATATGATTTTTTATGTCTATAATTTAGAGATGCTGGGTTCACCACTTAAACATGATTTTGTAATAGATTTGGATCAACAATAATTATCTAAAAGAATCCAATAGTTCTTTGTTATTTATATCTCAAATGAACAATATAAATATTTACATGAACTCTCCAATATTTTTACTACTTCTATGAAGTAAATGTTTGTTCCATGACTAAGTTTCATAATGATGGCATAGAAATATATGGGTGCATTTTTATTCAAGAAAAAAAGAGGTTAGGGAGATCGTCCACACACCTAGTGAAACCGAACAGAAAAATAGATGGAATGATAATTATTTAATTAGGTAAATATTATCGATTAAATATGTAATTGTTTATAGTATCACAATTCTTGTAAGAAGCCACATTTGAATTCCACTATAGGTATAAATTTGTTATAATAAAATTATGTTATTATAAAAGGTATGTGGTAGAAAATATATCTTTTTCAATAGTAATTAATATATTGAAGTAAGTATACAAATAAATAGATGAATGCTGGATCTTGTAATTTTCTTTCACACACCAATGAAAAATAATTTATATATTTAATGATTTTAATTATTAAAGATTGAATGATATTTTGGAAAATATATATTGATTATTTTGGTTTTTTTTGAAAAAATATTAAATTTTTTTAAATTGAAATTTTATTATTGATTATATACTCATGTTTTATAATTCATTAGAATTGATAAAATGATTTTAAAAGGAAATAAGTAAAAAATGAATTGTACAAGATAATGTGCGATCAATTGAGTATCAAAATACAAGAAATATTTTCCCACAACCCATGAATGATATATTATCTTGAAAAATATTCCCCTCTTTGAAAAATTATCCTATGAAATAAAATACCATATATGATATGGGATCATTATTTAATTTTTTAATTTTTTTACTAATATTAAATATCAGTTATTTTAATCGTAACAAAATATTTCATTTATCTTAACATGATATTTTCAAAAGAATATTCTGTCTTAGAGGCTATTTGAAGTATTTTTAAACTTAAAGAAAATAAAATTCAATAAATAATATAATATACTAGTATATGTGATCCCAAGTTATTATCCTAAAGAGTTTTGTAATGTGATGGTAGTAAATAAATTAATAATTAAATTTATTTACATTGGAAAAGATAATTTTACATTCCCATAAAAGAGTTTAGGACGTTCTGGTAAATAATAATGTAAAGAATTACATTATTTACGGTAATAATTTAATGGAATGATTCAAAGGATGATTTTATTAAACATATAGTGAGTTCAAAGTAGAAAAGAAATGATTATAGTGTAATAAATGATGTTGTGAAGTTATAATGTTTGGATTTGTCCAATGAGTTGATTATTTTTTATGTCATTCCAAAATCTCACCATTATTCATATATAATTTATTCATAGATGTTACACACTAATGAATTTTTTCGGGGGGTTTACTATAAGGTCACATAGGGATTTGGTTAGAGTTAAATATTTATATAACGTGTTAACAAAACCACATAAATTAAAATGAACTTCTATATTTATTTTAATTATATCATATATGATATGTCATATAGGTACATATGTAGTTTTTTTGGTATTCTTATTAGATTTAAGAACATAAAATATATCATATAAAATAAATATTTTTTTTAATTTATATTCATGTTTCTAGAATATATGTAAATATATGAAATCAATTTGATGAAATGATCTATGTTATACCAAACTATTGATCATTAGGGAGTTCTACAGGTTATGATGAAATGTATGAGTAGAACGAGTATAATTCTTCGATACATATACAAAATATTCTCATCAGGTACAAAAATGTGTTTTTCTTCATTGTATTACCCATGAATAATACCACAAGGAGATTCAGACGTGATGTATTTTTTACACTAGGGTTTTATGGATCCTATAAGGGTAGATATTACCTATGGTTACTGATACACATATCATGAGAACCTTTATACTTTTATGTCATTCTTATGAAATACATGAGGTTTATAAAATCAAGGTTGGTTGTGTAGGTTTCTAATCATATTTGTGGTTAAATATCTGTCAAGATGGAATTTTAATTACCGTATGATGTGTATGGAATCTAGAACCTCGATTAAGATTAATGGAGGAGTTTATGGTTACACATAAAAAGTACTTATTATATAAATTTACATTTATATGAGGTACATGTGGATTAATCCACCATAAACATGAATAACATGTGATGTGTTCGTTAACATTGTCAGTATACTATTAGAGATTTGATAATGTATGATTTGGATATATTGACTTTACATATCATGTATCCAATTTCAGGTCAATGTCTTAGAAACTGATGTAATATGAGAAATAATTCTACCTTTAGATGTGACTGGTGGACACTTTTAAACGTTTAAATCGGTTTGATAGAGATCACAACAAATTATATTATAGATTCAATAACAAAGATTTTTTACAGAGGCATCACTTTTCATAAATTTATGAATGTGGTGAATCACTTTTTCTCTAAACTCTATAATGGCCCTTGGGTTATAACATTGTATTTGACTAAATATTGATAGATTTTGAATTGGATAGAGGCTATAAAAGTGTTTGGACTTAATATATATTAGTTTTTCTGCGTATTGTCATGGATTTTCATATGATGTATTATATGATGATGTTAATTATTTATTTGCAATAGTTATATTGAAGATAATAAAATCGTAATTTCAATTTGATTTCAAAATTTATATTTTATGATATAATATTCTGTGAATTAGCACAATAACATTTATTCATTAGTGCATGTGGTAGATTGAATTGAACATTCTCTAAAGACAATATTCTATTTCAGGGATTGTGGCATGAATGTTTCATTAGCATGGAATAATGAGTTAGGTATAATCTATATAATACATTTTCTATAATTTAGGATTAATAAATAGAATGAGAGAACATTATTTCTAATATATTGTAGTATTAGTAGTCTGCAGATGAATTTGTGAGCACAATGTAGTGAAAAAATAAAAATCACAATCAATTGAATGTTTCATCAACAATGGATTTCCTAAAATGATGGTTATATAAGATCAAATTTGAAGGGAGATTAATTAAAATTATTCTTACATTGATCAAGGTATTAACTCAACTATTATAATGATTGAGTAAATATCCAAACTACTTGACAGTATACAATAAGGCTCTATAAATAACACTTTATCATGTGAAATAATGGATGGAGTTCATTATAAATGTATAAATCTCATTGGATAACATCATATTGTACTATATCCTATTAAAGATACTACATATTATTAATGTTTTTTGTTAATGTTCTTACAATGAATGATTCAAGTGTAATGTATGGATACATTTTTTTGACATGTTACCTTTTAAATGTAACTTTAGTGGTCTTCATCAAACCCACCCACATATTTCTTGATAAGTTTCAGTTGTGTCTTAAATACAGGGAACACATTACATTATTAAATAATTTTTATTATTTTAGTTTATATAAATCATAGTTGTATTAGGATTGTTCTCTATAATCAAATTTATTTTTGTGATAATTTGATTTTCATCCCCTTATAAACCTTTAAATTTATGAATTAGCCTAAAATATTTATCCAAACATCAACATATTTTTGGGATAACACATTGTTTTGATATGATGTAATGGGCATATATCGTTTGGTGGAAGCACCACAATTTTGGTTCGTCAATACTACTACTAATTTCTTATAAAAAATGAATGACTTTTTCCACATAATGAGGTAATGTCTTGGTAAATTATAGATATTTTGAACTACAATATTATCCACTAGTGTGGAGCTCATCAAAATAATCTCATAAAAACGAAACCATTTCTTTATCCACTAAGATAAAGATGATTTAATATAATTATAATATCTAATCCAACTATACTTATAACTATAATAAGGTATATAATATATTGATAGAGTAATTCGATAAAATAATCTCTAATATTCTATAGAATAAGGTAGATCATAACTAGAATGGTTACCCCACAAGCTATCCAAGGTGTTGTTTCTATATCAGATATTGAATTGACCTTACACCAAGGTGAGTCCTTAATCATTGGTTTATAGAATAGATGTATCAATTGAAATAGAATTTTATATACCATTATTATTTATATCCATCAATGAAAAACATTAATCTTGATAATCAGTCAAGATTTGTTGTTTCTGTGTTGGAATCTATTGATTAATATTGGTTGAAAGAATTATATAACCTAGATATTTATCAAAATCATTTTCCTCAAGTATTCAATAAGATGTATTGACTTTGATTATTTTTCTATGGGTGCATTTTTCTATTATTTTGAATATCTATGATACTGGGTATAAAACCACTAAATATAAATCCAAATTTGGGGGTCCCCTTTTCTATATTCAGGGTTTACACCAAAATTTTATATTAATTGATCACTGTATAAAGGGATAATATAACACAGCTCGCTAATGAAATGTTTCAAAACAACTACCATGTGTTGACCCCATTATCCCCAAACATCCATATCACATGAAATTAGAAACCGTTATTATCACATGATGAAAAATACATTGAAATCATCCTCTTTTTACGGTGTAAAACTTCACCGAAATATTTTTGATATCTCGATGTTATAATACAAAAAAAAATATCATTAATGCACACTATCTAACAGCATGGAAATCATTATCACGTATGATGTCAACATATGTAGAAAAAATATTTTATATATTATTTTAAGATACATCAAAAAGATTATATCCATATGAAGTTAAACTAAATATTAATATCTATTTTCATAATATTTTATATTACATGCAAAACCTCTTTACCACACATGTAAAATTATCAAAAAATATTTCTCTCCACTAGAATTAAAACTGTATTGAATGTTTCATTATCATGATATATTAATTTCCATAGAAATAATAATTTTTTTATAATTTTACATTATACATAAATCATCCCTTGTTTATTAATAGTAAACTACACGAGTATATCTATATCACTTGAATTGAAACTGTGGGATGCATCTTATCATGAGTTTATTAGTTAAACAAATATTGTTGGAATATTTATATATAAATATAATACTAAAAAATATTTTATATTCTTCTCCTAAGATAATGTGTAATGACCAATAATTTCAATAAATACTTTTCCATATATATAATTCATGTTTAGTACCTTTTCTTGCATGAATAACTAAAATAATAATTCACTACTACAAAATAAAATTATTATTCTTAACTATTATATTATAAAAAGTAAATTATTTTATTTCAATATAATTTATCCACCCAATGAAAACTATTTAAATAATATAATATAATAATTTTAATTTTATGATTTTAAATACATTTTTTCTAAAATATTGGTTTTTATCCATTAAGTGTGATAATTGGAAAATTATTCTTCCTAGCTATTAACATTTTATTTGGTAAATATATTTCATATCGTTCAGTTGAAATTATATAAAAAATAAATTTTTTTTTTAAGAATAAAAAAATATTACAAGAATTGAATTTATTTCCTACTATAATGACACAATTGTTATTTAGAATGAATTTTTTATTAATGTTGTGTAAATTTAGTATAATTTATTATATTGAAATATTTTATATAAAAACATTTATATGGGTTTTAAACATATATAATATATATTATCATTAATTAATTTGATAATTAATGTTAAATAATATTTTATACACTTGCAGTTAAAACATTTCTTTCTGTAAAAAAAGTCACACTATATTTATTTGATTTAATTTTAAAATTAATTTTACAATATTTATAAATTAAATTGGATTAAATATATAATAAATTAATGTCCAAATCGGCAAAATTTTGTCACAGTATATTTGTTTATTATTTTCGATGAAAAAATAATTTATTTACAAAAAACTAGTGACCTAAGTAAAAACAAATTGTATAGTGTTCAAATATAATGGTAGATTACTTATGAAATAGTTATAGATTTTGTAAAATTGAATTGTTTTGGATTCATTGGACCATGTATCTCTCCAATAAATTATGGACCACTTTTGGATCAATTTACCTCTGAATAGTGTAATGGAATAATGGAGATGTAATGGGTATTTAAAAAGATCCTATATTTCTCTACTTATAAAAGGACCCCAACTCCACTAATTAAATACTCAACTTCCATTTTGAAATTATTTTGAACTACTAACCAATTTATATTTCATATAATGGTATTTACCTTTAATAAGACAATTTTAGCATGTATATTGCCTAATCCCTTCATTTCAAAAGAAGACATTCAAAAGTATTTTTTAGCTCTCCATGTGTTTGATACTTACTCCTTAAATTTTTTCTTCTTAATTTTTATCCTAGAAATATAATATTTCTATTAAATTGTGAAAAAATAATAATTATTATACAAAATTATATTATAATATTCTAATATCACATTTCTACCTCTATCTAAAACTATTTGATAATTGAAGAAATTGTCAAACTTGAGTGCAGAATACCACCACCGTGAAAATTCATTTATATTTTTTATAAACACGTTATATGGATGGATAAAATAATTTATTTAATGAAAAATATGTCATTAATGACATTATTTTCACACTTTAATTATACATTATTTTACTTTCCATCATCTTCTTGTTCAATTAGAAAAGTGATTTTTACATTTATGTACATGTTGACCACCATCTCCACAGAATGAAACTTTCAATTTATACTATCACATACCATGAATGAATTTTAAAATGTATCAAATGTATGAAAATTGTTTTTATTACTCAAATAATATTTTATTATTTATAATACTAAACATTATTAAGTGATATTGATATTAAACAATCATATTAAAATAATATTTTTAAAATGTAGTAATTTAGAAACCTTTCTTAATTTGTGTCTATTTTAGTGAAATTTAGATCATTATAAAAAATGTCAAATATTTAATAAAATAAATATACATATAAAATTATGGATATTATATATCAATTTTAATGCATCTTTTTTAATGGCCAGCATACTGTATGAGTTATTAGAAAATTGACATGTCAACATTAAGTAACTAAGATAAATGAAGAATATATAGTAAATTAATAATATATTATAATATATGAAATGTATAATATGAAATATAGATGAAAATTTTTTTGGATATATTTTTTAATAAACATAATTTTATTATTCAAGATTCAATGTGTATGCACAGAAAGATTTAAGACCCAAGGAAAGAGATCTTCTAAATGACCCTTATTTCATTTGAGTCACATATTGTCATTATTTTTCCCCATTTACCTTAATAATATTCTCATGTATCTGTTACATGTTTTATATTTATTTTCCTAAAATATATATCAAGTTTTATTTAACATTTTTTGGGATAATATATATTTTATGTTCCCCTTAAATTTCCACTTTTTCATGAACTCAACAAAAGGGAACATTATGATATCGTATTTTAGAATAAGTATCACATCCATAATTTTTTTCAAGAATATATTATAAAAACCATATTTATTTTATTGAAAACCCTCCATGTTTTATTTTGGTTTAATGGAAAATAATAATAAATTTCCATCCTGAAAATATAATTTTATTATTTTGAAAAGCGTCACCAATGTGGTTTTTTTTATTCTCAAATATCATTGATCCATCTTAAAAAATTTATTATATATGAACTCAATTTCCAAGGCCTATATTTCTTTTCCAAATATAAACTTCTAAACTAAATTAATTAATTATTATCTTGGTAATACTTAAACAATGTCCTTCTGTAATTCCTTGAGATATGATAATGAAACCCACATCTTTATCAAGTGTTTTATTATGCTTATAATTTATATATTGTTTATTTTCATCTTTTGGAAAATATATACATGTAAAAAATTTTGGATACAAAGGGTTTACCCTTTTATCACACTAATATATTGGGTAAATATTTACATATCATGAGATAAAATAAAATGGAATGCATAGGGAACCCAATAAAATGTGGGACACTGTCACCTATGTTTATCGGAAAGGGGAGTAAATGAAATACATGATGGATCACTGTCAACTATGATAGTCTTGGTAGTAATCGTGGAATTTTTAAAATAATTTCACTTTTTATATTATTTCCACATATTTTTTATTTTGGATCTTTTTATATCATTTCCTTATGATATGATTCATTTATAATGGTCCTTATCATTTTATGGTATCACGTGTTTCATTTAATTTCACATATTGTGATTCATTTTTATGTTTTTTTCATTACAGATATTTGTCGCTCACCTTGTTCGTTATTTATTTTTTATAGGGTACCCAATGTGGTTTTAGAATACATAGGGGAGTTAATATGACTTTGTGGTTCTTTAAATAAAGGGTATTTGATTTATGTATTTGATAATATTAAAATGTGTCTAATCTCTTAAGAAAATAGGCATGTTAGTCCATGGATCACATTTGTTGGAAAACAATTTTATCAATAATTAAATAAAATATGTGTAAGATTTGGGTTGTGATATCTTGAATCATATGAAAGTTCCAACAATTTTATAAATTAGAACAATAAAACATTCCTCAAAATCTATAGGATTTGTCTATTAATAAGAAAACATCATTTAAATTTTTAAAATATTTTATTATATTTTTTCCTAGAAATTGAAACCCTAGCAAGATATTATCATGTCGATGTGTATATGGAATAGATTCACCTAATGGTAATCACACTGAAAAATAGGTTCAATATTAACTCAATCATCACTCATTGCATTATTAGAGGACCTAAGATAGCACACCTAGCTAGACACTCCTGAGGGAGATGACTTGGATAATTTTTACGATCCTTGCAAATAATAATGAATGATTTTAATATAATGTTAGATTAGAGTGATTAATAGTAAATTTAATGTGGATAACTTATATTGTAGCCTATAAAATCATATATATGTTATATATGCCAATTTTTTGTTACTTATATTATGTTTATATGTCCCCTTTTATATGATCCCAAATTAAAGACCTTTTATTTTAGAAAATGGTTATAAATCAAAGGAAGCGTTCCACAAACATATGAGATGGTAAATGTGATGATTTCCCTAATGAAATTTTGAATTTAATGGGAGTTGGATTCTATAACATCATGATATTAATAGTATAACTATATTAAATAATTAATAACAACCTAAATCAGATGGGATCCCCTCTGAGAGAGAAATTTTTTGTTGACTCTTTTGTGAAATGAAAACCCCCATATTTTAGTGTAACTACAGATCCCATAACATCTAAAAAATGAATAAATCCACTAATAATACAAACTATATCTTTAAATGATTTTGGAACGGGAATTTAATAATGGTCATTAATTCATTCAGGGAAAATTTGATCAGTGGTGGGAACTAATTAAAAATGCCTTTGTAATAGAATACATATAATCGATGGAGTGGGAAGATGTCAAGAGAGTATTTTTCAAAAAGTATTTTCCATTCCCTATACAACTTATAATGGATAGATAGTTCCTCATATAATAAAAAATAATTTTGAATCTATTAGGTCTTAGGATAAAACTTTTAAAATCACTTTAGGGTATGCCTTGGATTTTTTATTAACACCGACCATAAAATCATATACTTCACTATTGGGAAAAATATGTGCCTCTGAAAGGCTTTGGATATTTAGTACAATAAGCCCTGGGAGGAATTTGGTCAATGTAACCACGATTTCTAGATAGATTTTGGTGATACACAGTCTTCTAAGTGGATACATATAAGAAGTGGATAGTGGAGTATAAATATATGGGATCACTATATAAATCTCTTTATAGAAGGAATCCCACATTTAAAATGACTGGAAGAAGTGTAACACTCCTTGATTTTATGGTATATATATTTTAAAATTTAATGCCTTCGAATATTTCTGTTTCACAGAACCCCAAATTTAAAATCATAATATACTGTTGAATATGATTTTTTAGAATGGAAATGTGACCATTAGGATTTGTAATATGACCAATAGATTAGTATCTCCAATAATGAAAGTGTAATTAAATTTTTAGTAACATATAAATGAAAATATAATATATATTTTTTGAAGGAGTAAGTGAAATAATGTTTTAAAATAATGATAAATTATGTGTTGGCATTTTTCTGAAACATAATTGCTTATTTTCAATTTTATAAATAATATAACGATTTAAAAGATTTATTTTTTCATAAAATATAATTCTAAATAAATATATTTGTTTCTTATTATTTTAATATAATTTTATGTAGCCTTAATTAATTTTTCAATGTTTCATAAAAACAGTTATAATATTAAAATCACTATTTTATGAGCAAATGATAATTTTATTAAAATATTAATTTTTTGTAATTAGAAAAATATTTACATAAAATAAATTCCATTTATAAATTATTCACCTTGAAAAATGGGTATGTTAAGGTTTATTGATTTTTATAAAATAGTCGAATTTTTTGGGGATAGTGAAATACCATAATTTACAGTATTAACTAAATAAATAAATAATTCAGACTTGAAGGATGTATTATTGATGTACACACCATTAGTTCAAACTAAAATGAAATATTTAATTCATTTATTTCCAATAATATATACTATTTATAGTCTTGAGACAAAATAATAAACTAATAATTAAAATAATTAAAAAACTCCCCTCTCATACACTATAAATATCACCCCTCACAACGTATTCTCCTCAAACATCTAAATACTTGAAAACAATAAAATATATACTCAATATCTTCCTCAAATTATTCCCACACATTTTTTTTTTCATTATTATCAGAATAAAATACCATTTCAAAATTCAATATGGAGGTTTTTTTAGGTTATAATTCAAGAGGTAAACCTTCTTTCGTTCTTTTAATTTTTATTTAATTTATTTTATGTCATTATCCTTTCATTAACTAATTTTAAAAAAAATATGCATGATAAATAAAGTATCTTATATATACTTTAATTTGTTTATGATAATTTCATATCCACCGTCAATTCATTTCTCGTCACCTTTTTATTTTAAAAATGATAACATTGTCTATGATGTGTCTATTCACCACCTTCATTGGTGATGATTCTTTTATTCTTTAATATCAAATTAAATGAGGATCATAAAACCATTTGTATTATTAAAAAAACTATAATAAGTAAATTAAATATAATTTATAGTTATTTAACTAGTATATATACATAATATTAATTAATAAATCAAAACTACTATCTGATGATTGAAAAATCACCAAAATAATCCAAACTACTATAATTAATTTTTTATCTAATGAAAAATATTCATATTTAGAAACAAAATGATATAAAATACTATTAAATCTTTAGTATGTTCATTAATAACATATAATTTTTATTACAGTTAATAATTCTAATTTCAAACGATTATTCATACTTTTATACAAGGGAACTAATTGTGAATCCCAAAAAATAATTTCTTCCGAATGACAAAAATGAGTCTTATAACTCTTAAAAAATTCTATAAATTAACTTACTAAAATTATAATAAATAAAATATTTTTTATAGGTTTTCAATTCAATTATTAATTAATATACATTAACTATACTACATAATAAGTACAAGTGATACACACTTTTGTACATTTTGTCACGGATTTTCCCCAAACCACTATTTTTCATTAGGGTTATGCTTTATCTCTCCTTACCCCACTGAATTTATAATATATTTACATATACTTCTTCTAAATTAGGATTATATGTTCCAAACTCATGTATCCAGGTCATTTTATATTTATATTATAGGTATGTACTTGTTTTATATGGGTCCCTTTTTAATTCCCATCGATAAGAAATCCCTATTAAAGGGTACATCCCAATTTCATACACATATTCATGTACACTAAAAAATTTATTTTAAGACCCTAATAATTTTATGAAATCTCCATTTTTGTCATTAAAAAATATCGATGCACTTTTATTATTTTACGTAAATAATAAAGCCTTAGTTTTCTTTAAATATTTTTTTAAATATCCCCTCAAACCGCACTGAAGTGGTTCATTTCAAAAGTTTCCTAAAAAAATATTTTCACGTGTTTTCACTTCAGTTGTACATAATTTAGGCATAACATATTCTTTTATTTTCCTTCCATTTTCTTTCCTAGTGTATACATGTTTATAGTCTAATTTTATGACAACTAAAAATTTTCCTCCAAATGAACTCTTCTTTCCAAAAGTTAAAAAATGTATTTCTCCCCAGAATTATTAAATTATTTTAATAGATAATTTTCATATATTTCAAAACCTCATGTTGATTCTTATGCATTTTTGAAATTGATCTTGATTTCACCATCAAAAATATTTTATTGAATGGTTTGTGGTTATTTTTACTATGATTTTCTATCTTGATACCATTCTGCATATTACTATATATGGTTTATAATTATGTTTCTGTTTTGGGGAATGTTATTAAAATTTCATATTCTAGTTTAAATATTAATGTATATATTGATTATGTTTCACCCCTTCATATGATTAATGCATTTTATATAGTATGTAACTGGTGGGGCCCTCCATATCTCCTTGTTGCATCAGTATGTATAATGAAAAAAACTAGGTTGTGTTCTTACCCATTGATAGATGATGTATTAACCGAAGCCTTGATGTTATGTTTAAGACGTATGTCATTATGAATTCCTTTGTTATGATACAAGTAAATAATATTTCATGTAATTATTCAATTAATATAATATCCATGCTTATGTTTTTTTCTCATGTGATCATTTGAGGCATTATTTCATCATATTTTATTCTTTCCATATTATTCTAAATATTATATTTTATTGAAATTACTATTCAATTATTCACCATACCCTATTGGTTATGTATTTTTATGATAGATTCTATTTTATTTATTACCTGTACTGAGCATCCGAGCTCCACCATTTCTTATGTTTTATTTTCCCCCACGATGAGAAGATGTATATTATGAATAACTAACATGGACAATCATGTATTTTATGGGTGTTCCTAATGAAGTTTCGATGTTTTATTTATTTTCAAGTTTTTTTGTAATAATAATTTTTTTATTTGGTTTTCTAATGCTACGAAACTATTTGATCCTTCTGAATGTGACTTCTTCTTTTATATTCCAATGTATTTAATATAATACACACGATCAAGACTACTAGTGTAAATGTATTTACAGTTTCTAGTAATGAATTTTATGTAGATTCCTTGTAAACTAGATTTATAAAACATAAATTAGTAAACATATTCCAAATATAGACTTTAGATATAAGGGTATTATTACATCTGGAAATTTTTTAAGGTATAAATTAAGTTGATCTTCTTAGAAATAAATCCTTATTTAGATAATAAAATTGGGCGTGGTGTAGGCATACATGTTCTTAGTGGTAAAAACAATAAAAATGTCCCTTGGGCCTGACTCACATAACCTGGTACAGAACAACTAGTCTTCATGTGCAACTTGTTTGACACTCCTTTGAGATATTCTTAAGATAACTTACAATTTCATTCCAAACCATTATGAAGGATTTAAAATTAAATATTTCCCAAATGAAACCTTTTTTATGATTATGAGATTAAATATGCATACATTTTTAAAATTATGTTATGTGTTTGTAGATTAAAATTATCCATTGTGATCAATACTATAATTTAGTTTATGCCAATTTATAGAAATTACACCTACTGAAATGAATGGAAAATATAACAACGTACGTATTACATGTAGGTATTTGACTCTTATTCAAGATAACAATGGTAGAGAATGAGCTACTACTGGATCTGAGAAACTTATAAAAATACATGGATAGATGACTCAGGTTATCAAAAAGAACCATACCTATATAGAGAATTATAACTCACAATGTGGAGGAATAAATTTAGAATGCATCACGAGACAACAACCTCTATCATTCAATGGGACTACAACCCCATTTTTAATTGAGTAGTGGATAATTTCTGTACAAATGATATTTTTATCTTTGGAACGTAACAAAAGGGGTAATGTTATCATGGTATTTTATCGTCTATCGGGAGGTATATATAAATGTTATTCATTAATTTGAAATAAAAAGGAATAGGATGAAATCCCATATATGGAATGGAATTATTTTTTCTAAATTTTCTTATAATAATATTTACCTCATGAATAGTGAGTTGATATGGAGATATAATTTTTGAATATGAGGAATAGTAGGAAGAAAATCCTTCTACGCATGAATCGAACATCACATGGATAGAAAGAAAAGATATGGATTACATAAAAATCCAATGATAAAGACGGACAGACTCATTTATGGGTTAAATCCATTCCAATGAATTGTACTCCTCTCCCAAAATTTCTCATTTTAAGAAGATATAGATTCATGTGATATAATTTCAGATAAATAATTACCATTTTATTATTTATTTAATGTAAATTAAAAGAAGAATAAGGATTTCGAAGACTCTGGAACATGAAATAGGAAAAAAAAGATTGAGGTAAGAGTTGACATTACATCAGGTAATAAATTTGGAAATAAATATCATGGAACATACCAATTGAGGAAGGTATTTTGTTACAAATGTTGATTAAAAGGCCACAAATCCCATTATTGCGAGGGATATAAATAATCTATTAATGGTCAACAGTAAAATTGTAAGATATCAGATATTATGAAAATTAGTTTCCTTATAATCAATGATAGTTTCCAATGAAAATGCCAAGGGAAGAAGTCTATTCTTATGTAGTCATAACATCTCTAGTTGAAGTTCCTAATAATTTACCTGTATTTACTTTAATCATATCCTCAAATTCAGGTAAAACATATATTTATTATGGATCATCAGATTCCTTTATATCTTCCAAATTTTCTTTAAAAGTATATATTTCTTATTCACCGTAACATGGGAGTTATCAGTAAACACTCCTACTAGAATCCTTAATGAAACAATGATATGTTGAGGATTTTTTATTTTCAAACATAAATGTGATCTAATTTATTATTTTTTCATCATACCTATGGTTGGTTTTGATATAATCCATGGTATAAAATAGATTTCAAAATATAATACAAAAAATTATTACAAACAGAGGGAAATTATGATCCATGATGAATGTGTGAAATATCTGATATTTATAGGGGAGAATTCATCATCTAAGTCATATCTGCACCCACCTACTCTATCTCTTCAAAATAAAATTCTTGGGGAAGAAGACAAAACACAATATATGGATAAGGAAAAAATATTCAAAATGGGGATTTTACTATTGTAAAGGAATACATTGATATAATTATATAGGATTTACCTGGATAACCTCTAGAGTGGGAAGTTGAGTTTTCGATTGATTCCAACCCTTGTAAATGATATATATCATGGACTCCCTATTCAATAGCCATAGTGGTGTTAATAAAGCTAATGATAAACTATAATAATTGCGTGATAAGTTATTTGTAAACCCTAGTATAATACATTGGGGAGAAGTATACTTCTTATTAATAAGAATGGTAGATCTATGAGGATGTACATTGACTACTTATGGATTGAGTCTATTAAGATAAAGAATAAATATATACATATGTTAATTTATGAATTATTTGTTAAACCTTACGAATATCAATATATTTCAAAGATTTATCTTTGATCCACATGTCCTCAACTGTGTTTGAAGAAGGAAGATATTCCAAAGATATCATTTCAAACTAGGTATGAACATTATGAGTTTACAGGAATTCAATTAGGACTGACTAATGAACCCTTTATTTCTACGGATCTAATGAATATAGTGTTCATGGAATATCTTGATGACTTTTTGTGGTATTTTTGGATGATATTGTGGTATATTACAATATAAGTTTTGACTATGAGAACCAATTCCATATTTCTCTACAACCTCTATGAATAAAACTGTTATATGGAGTGTTTAAAAAGTGTTAATTCAGTATTCAAATAGTTTCTTTTATATTCCATATTTTCTCAAACAGTGGAATATTAGTTCATCCTATAAAGGCAAAGGAAGACTAAAAATGGACTACAGCAATGAACATAACGGTGGTATGTAGTTTCATTTAATTAGTATCTTACTATCGGAACTGCATTTTAAATTATGCGCAATTAGATAACCCACTAACCAAGATTACTCTAAAAGAGATTAAGTTCATATGGACAAAATAATTTGAATAATTGTCATTATAATTAAATAGGATATTATATAATTCTCTGATCATGACACTATCATTGGGAAATGGTGCATTTTTTTATAGTGCTTCATCAAATAAATGTCATGGTTGTGTCCTTATGTAGAATAATGGAGTTTTTTCTTACACATCATGCCAGTTAAAGACTCGTTAGTATAACGATTATACTAATTTTATTGAGTTATAATTCATAATATTTACTCCGAAGATATAGAGACACTATCTATATGGTGAAATTTTTTATATATATGTTGATCGAGGGATCTCAGAATATATATTCCCATATAAATAACTCAACATATGGAAAAGCAGACGGCCCGTTCTACTGATGGATTATGATTTTTCAATGCACTACAACCCAGGGAATTAGAATATGGTTGAATATGCATTGAGAATCAAGGAACTTGAAGTTCCTAATAATTTGAGGACTGAAAATGATCTTGTTTTCATGGATCTAGAAAATATGGATATGGGAATTATCAATTGAGGTGAAACATCATTACTTTTTCATTTGTCTTCCCAACCAAATATATTGGAAATAACTAACAGTTCTCAGTATGATGATGAGACTTTTTGTCAGATCTATGACTTATTTTATTTATTAATTTCATTTAATTTCCATTATGTCTTTTTTGTGGGGGTTTATTAAGCATTTTTTTAGGAAAGGGTGAGTTTTTATGGTTTGGGCCAAACCGTGAGCTCATTTATAGATTTAAAAACAAATTTTGTTTCATTTATAAATGTTTTATTTTTCTACATTTTTCACCCATTCCACTTCCCAAATGGTATCCCTGACATATTAACACCACAATAACCATTTTAACCCTTTAGAAATCCACAATCATGGTGGATTTGGGTTTTTAATTGAGGAATTTGGCCGGCCTGGAAGCCCACTTCCAGTTTACTTAAAAACAATTTATTTAAAATATTATTCAATTGTTTTGATTTTTTGGTGATACCAATTCTCACCCAAGCCCATTAAACCCAAGCATGCCCCCATTATCTCATACCCCTTTTTGGAGCTCAAATGCATCCTGAATTTGTGTAGGAGTTCTTATGCTTTTTCAAATTGTCTAGATTTGAAGAGGTAACTTGTTTCTTTTATAACTCCTTAAATTATTACTCTTCCCCCCATTTTTGTTCTCAATTGACCATATAATCCTTATTCAAACCAAAATTTTATTTTTGGATGCTTGTATGATCATCTACTAGAGTATATGAGGTGATTTATTCATGATATCTCAAGTATGTTGGTCTCCTTCCTTATTCATTAAATTTTATTACAGTTATTTCATTTTTCATAAGTTTTCATCCCTTATTCGTGAAATTAATTATGTACAACAAGTACAGCTTAATTCCTAAGGTTTTATAATAGGTTTCTTGGTCTATTATTCCGGTTTTTGGCTATATCTATATAACTCCCCAAGCCCTCTCTTCCAGACTCGGTGCTCAAAAAATGCTGTGTAATTATTTTTAAAAAGAAACTAAACAATTACACAACACTTTATACAAGTGAGGAACTTTTACTGTACTAGGTTCAAGAAAAATTGGATTAAATTTAAAATTTTATCATAGTTGAAATAAAAAAAAATCCCACAACACTTTTGTGCAATAACTCTGAAAGCAGTGATATCTATAAATAAACATCTAAGATACCTATAAAAATTCATTTCAAAATAAAAGGGTGAGCATTCAATTACCCAGTAATGATTTTTAAAGAAAACGTTCATAAATTTCATTAAAAGTATCTCTTTTATATTATATTAAAAAAATTAATTTCGAAACACATTTTTAAAACGACATTTAAAAATACTATAACGCTTTGAAAAAAATAATTATATTTTGAAAATGCTTTTAAAATAATCTTGTGATACTATTGAAAATATTAAGAAAACACTTAAAACAAAACAACTAAGTCCACTTGTATCATCAAAGGCTATCACGGTCCTACCCACATGAGTTATAGATTCACTATCTAATTCCATATCTTATTTACAATGTTTGAGTACCGGTTTTGATAATGGATTTTGGTATTAAATTTCCTTATATACATATAATTTTTACTAGTGTTTTAGTTTTGAAAATATATTTATAACCATGCTTAGAATAAGTAAATACTTTTATTTACTGAATACTATATATTTTTCTCAGTATGATAAAATATCTTTATACACGATGTTGTGTAATCACACGAAAGATTAATAAACACTCATTTACTTAAAATTTCATCCATATTGCCCTAAATTCTGTTTTTGTAATGTTTATTTAATGATCAATTATATATTTATATACCTATATATATGAGTATGCATGAATGAAATTTCATGAAAATGTATTGATATATGGCCATAATCATGATATGAGTATGACATTCATGTTGATCCATCATTTAAATTCAAAAAAATTCATAAATAACCAATTTCTATATATTTTTTTATAAATAATTAATCAAAACAATAATAATTGTTATTATTCATATGAAAAATAATCTTGATCCTTTAAAAATATGGTGGAAACATAAAATCATAACTAGGGATTAAATAATATCTCGCTAAATTCGGAAAATAAATAATTTGAATTATAAAATTACATAATTTGACATGATCAATCCAATACTTGTTGAAAATAAAGAAAAATTAACATCATTAAAATTGATTAATGTAAATAAAAAAAATTGATGTAAGGATACATAGAATTACCTACAAATCATATATTTAAATATATATATATATATATACAAATATTTCTCTTCCTGAAAATAAATATCATAATTTTCAAACAAAGAAAAAACTATTCCTTAAGAAAATAAAATGGAATTGAAAGTGTAAAAAAAGTATCTGAGAATATATATAATCCCTTACACAAAATTGAATAATTTTTTAAGACCTCAGATGAAAAATGGAGAAAAACTCCATTAAAATCAACATTTAATGTAATGAAATCAGATATGAAATAAATTATTTATTGCACAAAAATAATTTGAGTAACAAAATAATTAGACAGAACAGATATAAGAAATCCCTTACAGTCATTATTTGCAGTTCAGATCATCTTCCTTGATAGAAATAAAGTGAAGTGGAAGGGATATTGATTTTCCCCAAACACCGCACAACTCTTAATTTATACACACATCAAGGCAATATCTTAATTCAACTTGCTAATAAATTTTAATGTGGGGTTCAGTTGTAAAGAAAGAGGGGTCTGTTGATAGGAAGAGATAAATTTATTTTATAATATTCGGTCACCAAAGAATACAAAAGAGATTGATATAATAATTTAAAATTTTATATCAAGTTGTTAGTATTATAATTAGAATCTTATCCATATTATATTCTCTATAATTTTTTTATCTAAAAGTATAGAGTGTAATTAAATTAGTTTGAACTAAATTCAATGAAAAATGGGAAAACAATAATTTTCAATTATTTTAATGAGTCAAATAGTGACAAAGATCATCCTCTTATTGAATAAACAAATCACTCCAAATTAACATCAAATAAACTTCTTTGTAGAAACCCAAAAAAATAGGTAATAGTAATCTTTCGACATCCGAAGAAGAAAAATCAAACAAGAGGACAACCGGTGAAATTATTTCACTGATATGAGATAAAATTAAATTATAAATTAATGCTAATTTCATAATTAAGAAATTCAAAATAGGAGGTCGTCCATCTCAGAGAAGAAGAAAAAATAAACACAAACAAATATTTTTAATTTAATATACCGAAATTGAAAACAAGAAATAAGATCAGAAAATAAATTATGAAAACATATTTGCAGTTATGGATGGTGAAAGATAGATCTGAAAATACCAATTGTTTACTTCAACACGAAATAAATATGGTGTAAAAAACCATAATCGTTCTTTGAACACTCCATTTAAACCCTGACATGAACTCGATTCCAGAACCAGACTCTTTTTAGGTTTCGACCCACATCACTAGACAACGATTCCTAATGAAAAATAATGTGTGATGACCCGAAGGAGGACTCCTAAACGGTAGCTAGATCTCCTCGATCTTGCCTTCTTCTTGACCTGACCTCCAAAGGATTACGTCACGTATTACTCTCTCCCAATGAAAACAACAAACACTGCTTGGGTTCCTTCTCCTCGCTTCAACATCAAGAACCAAAGCTCCTCTTGTATCACACATGGATTCACCCACAAACCCTACTTTGGCCTCCCTAAATCATAAACACGGTTAATTCATCATGTTTTTATATATATATTATATTTCATTCTTTTGATTTTATTTTAATCTTAAACTAGTAAGGTTTTATATATGTATAACAAAATTTTAAAATAATGTAAAATTAGATGTTGAATTACAACATTAATATTAATATCTTAAATTATCATTATATATATATATATATATTTACAAAACAAATCTTTATAATATTAAATGTCATTATATATATATATTTATTTATTTTTAAAACAAGTCATAATGCCATATATTATATTTGTTTATAATTTTCAATTCAAATCATATTCTTAATATTATGTTTCCATAATTATAATTTCTTAATTCATAATATCACATTGAAATATATTATATATATATTATTATTATTTTAGAAAATTTATTAAACACAAAATATTTTTTTATTGTATATCAATTAAAAGTTAAATAGTAATATTCAAATCAATATCGTCCATTTATTTTATTAATAGTTGTCATATTTCATTTTTAAATATTAAAATTTGTAATGAATAATTTTTATAATGGTAAGATAAAACATTTAAAATATCAATGTCTAAGAGACATTCAATCACACAGAAAAGTAATACTGCGACACTCACTCCACATCTTTCAGAAATAGTTTTATATGATCTTGTTATTCATAGTTTTTTTAGTGTTATTGCTATAACTTTTGTGCTTCTATTATATAAAAAAGATGAGAACTACCTGATTGGAATTGTTGGGTTTCTTGGATGAATTTATATTTTTTTGTTATCAATTGCAGTGGGTTTAATGGGTTAGATTGTATGTGGCAAGGATGTATTATGGTCTCTTTATAAATAAAGTTCTTACTACCAATATCTATAAATTCAGAAGTTTATTTATTTTATTTCATTTTAGAACATTGACAGAACATAAAATATACTATTAATCCTAGGGTGTTACATTATCCCCCACATAAATGAATTGCACCCTCGCAATTCATTTATAATTATCACTTTTGAATTTCTAACTATTTTGAGTCTCACATGATGTCCCCAAGGTCTGTACAATTTTCTTGCATGGCAACCATATCTCCCTATGATATTAATGTTTAATGTGGCTTTGAAATCCTCCACCTCCTTTTCCCAAACACAATTTGTACCAGAGGGTTTTTATGGATGTAGGAACCAGAAGGTAGTTCTGAAGGATTGATAATCAAAATAGTATTTGAGAAGTTTGCATTGAATTTGATTCGTTCAAGAATATCTCATTACACCATATTAAAAAGTTTCAAAGTCATCATAAATTCTTCTTATGAAGAAAAAGCCTCAAATTTAACACATATAAGCTGTGCGAATATTTCCTTCTTTCGCTGCTCTATAAAAGGCTGAGATATATTTTAAGAGGTCAAACATGGTAATGAACCTAAAAAGTCCTTCACAATATGCCCCTTGGCATCTATAGAAGAGATATTGAATATGTCTGATGTATTCAAAGACCAAACCTGAACCGTGAAGAAAAAGAAGTATATCTTGCGTCCCTGATACATTTTAGGTCGTCTATAAAAAATTCACCTCACTTTTTAGGGCTTAGATTCTTCTTTGCAAGATTTTCCATGATCATAGGATGTAATTTATCTGGAAGGCCTACGAGATTTGTTTGATTTCTCCATTCATCCATCTAAATATTATAAAGAATATTTTTTTACTGTAGAAGGATACTCAAACTATCGAATGGTTCTAATTTTCTTGAGTTATCTAGACCATGCCTCTTATACCAATTATAACGCCCCAAACTCGCTCTTCCAGACTCGGTACTTGAAAAATACTCTATAATTTTTTTAATGAAACTTAACAATTATAGAAAAATTTATAAAAGTGAAGAACTGTTACTAGTATAGGTTCTGGAGAAATTAGATTAAATTTCCAAATTTATTAGATTTGAAAGAAAACAATTGTCTGATACTCTTTCGTGTGTTATCTTCGAAGGCAGCAACATCTATAAATAGGCTTTTAAAATACCTATGAAAAATCATTTAAAAGTAAAAGGGTGAGCATTGAATTTTATAGTAAAGAGTTTTAAATAAACATTTAATAAATTTAATTAAAAATATCTCTTTGATAATACATTCAAAACATTTAATTTAAGATCAAATTTGTAAAAAAATATTTACAAAATGTAATAAATCTTTGAAAAATTAATTATATTTCCAAAACGCTTTTAAAATAAACCATTGATTCAGTTGAAAAAATTATGCAATCCCATAAATGAAAAAATATAAGGCCACTAATAACTTTTAATGCTATCATGGTCTTACCCACTTGAGGGATGGATTCTCACTCCAATTTCCTATCATATTCAAAAAATTTAAGTACTTTTTTTTTCAAAACAATTTTTTATTAGCTTGCCTTATATACATAAAATTTTAATTGGTGTTTTAGTTTCGAAAATATACATATAATTAGGTTTAGAATAAATAAATATTATTCTTTACTAAAAATTATATATTTGACTTGGTGCGATCAAATCTCATGATACATGACATTGCAAAATCATACGAAAGATTAATCATCATCCACGCACTAAAAATTTCATCCATATTGCAATAAAATCCATTTTCATAAAGATTATTTAATGATCAAGTATATATGAATGTACTTATATATATATGTATATATATGCATATGCATGTATGAAATGTCATGGAAACTTATTGATATATAGCCATAATCATGATATGAGTATGACATACACGTTGATCAATCATTTAAATTCATAAAATTCCATAAATAATTAATTGAAATATTATTTTATAAATAATTAATCAAAATAATAATAATAATTATAATTCATATAAAACATAATCCTGATTCATACAAAATATGTTTGAAACATCGAATCAGGATTATGGATTAAATAATATCTCGATAAATTTGGAAAATAAAATATTTGAATTATAAAATGACATAATTTGACAAGATCAATCAAATACATGTTAAAAATAAGAAAAAATAATTTCAATATAATTGATTATTTAAAATCAGAAATATAGATTCCATGAAACATAGAATCCCATAATAATCATAGATTAAATAGTTATTTATACATATATATCTCTTTTAGAAAATAAATATCATAATTTTAATATAATGATACAAATTATTCCATAAAAAATAAAATGGAATTGAAATTTTAAATAAAGAATATGAGAATATATATAATCCCATACACAAAATGAAATAATTTTTTAAGAGCGTAGATGAAAAATGGAGAAAACATCATTAAAATCAACTTTGAATGTAATGAAATCAGATATGAAATAAAGTATGTATTGCAAAATTATAATTTTTGTGGGAAATAATTAGACAGAATAGATATAAGAAATCCCATACAGTCTATATTTGTAGAGAAGATCTTCTTCCTTGATTGAAATAAGGTTATGTGGAGGGGATATTGATTTTCAGTAATTGTCGCCCCCACTAAATTTATACACACATCAATGAAATATTTTAATTCAACTTGCTAATAAATTTTAATTTGGGGTTCTTTTGACAATAATTTTGGGACTTTTGATAGGAATAGATAATAATATTTTATAAGATAGCATAACCAAATAATTCAATAGTTATAGATGTAATCGTTTAAAAATATATACCTAGTTGTTAGTATTATAATAAGAATATTATTTGTATTTTATTGTTTTCATTTTTTTAAAATAAATTGATAATATGGAATTGATTGAGACTGAACAAAATTCATTGAAAAATGGGGCCATGATCATTAAATTTTTTAAGGAATCAAATAGTGACAAAAATCATCCTCAGATTCAATAAACAAATCAATCCAAATGCACAGCAGATAAACATCTATGAAAACCCCCCAAATATTATGTAATATTAATCTGTCGACATCCGAAGAAGAAAAATAAAATAAGAGGACAACCACATAAATTAATTCACTAATATGAGATAAGATACGATAATGAAATAATGCTACTTGCATAATTAAGAAATCAAAATAAGAGGATGTTCATCTAAGAGAAGAACAAAAACTGAATGCAAACGAAGATTGGGAATTTAATATACCGAAAACAAAATCTAGAAACATGATTCGAAAATATATTATCAAAACCTATTTTCAGTTATGGATAGTGCAAGATAGATCTACAAAATATAGTTTTTATACTTCAACACAAAACATATAGGGTGTAACCGAACCATATTCATGCTTCGAACACCTCTTTGAAACCCTCACCTGAACTCGATTCCAGAACTGGACTGTTAGTCAACTTCGACCAACAACAACAAATAATGATTCCTAATTAACACTATTCAGCGATGACCTGACGGAGGACTCCCACACAGCGACTCAATCTCCTCAGTCTTACCTTCTGCTTGACATGACCTCCCATTGATTACGACCTGTATTTATCTCTCTCAGTTAAACCCGCAAACGCCGCTCAGGTTCCTTCTCTTCGTGACGACCTTGAGACCCGTGACTCCTCTTGTATCCCAAGGGGATTTACTAATAAACCCTACTCCAGCCTCTCAAAATCATAAATGTGTTTCATTCATTTCCTTTTTTATATATATTTCATTACATTCTTTTGGTTTTATTTTAAAAATAAACATGTAATGTTCATTATATGTATAACTATATTCTATAACAATGTATAATTAGATGTTGAATGACAACACTAATATTAATATCATAAATTAACATTTTTTATAGGTAAATATATATAAATACTTACAAAAAAATTTAATAATATTAAATGTCAAAAATATATATATGTATTAATATATTTATAAAACAAGCCTTTGTTCCATATATAGTATTTGTTCATAACATTCAATTCAATGCATTTTGTTTATATAATGTTTCCATAATTATAATTTGTTAATTTATAATTTCACACTAAAAATTAATATATATATATATATATATTGTTTAAGAAAAATTATTAAATTCACAAAGTTTGTTTATTATATATCAATTATAAGGTAAATAATAATATTCAAATCAACAATGACAATTTATTTTATTAAAAATTTTCATATTCCATTTTTAAATATTACAATTTCTAAAGGATGGTTTTTATAACATTTAGATAAAACATTATAAATATCAATATCTAAAGGCCGTTCAAACCCACACAAAAATAATATCACGACGCACATGCCACAGCATTTAGAAATTTTTTTATTTGTTCTTCTTATTCTTCATTTCACTGCTATTATTCTTTCTATAACTTTTTTTCTTCTATTAGATTTGTAATATGATAACTACCTGATTGGAATCGTTGGGTTTCTCGGAGGAACTCAACTTGTTTTATTATTGATAGTAGTGGGTTTAATGGGTTAGTTGTTGTGTCTCAAGGATGTATTATGGTATTTGTATAAATAAACTAAATACTACGTATATCTTTATGTTCATGAATTTATGTATTTTATTTCATTTTGGAAGATCGAAAAAATATAAAACATACTTTTAAACCTTGGGTGTTACAATCAAAGTCCCTCGTGGTGCAGCGGTGGTGAGGTTGAATTTTCACACAAAGATTCAAGGGTTTTGATACTTGGGGTAAGTTATTCAATAGTCAATCAATGACAAATGAGCTAGATTTTCTGAATTTCTATTTTTATCATACTTCTTTTTCACTATCCTTGCTTCCAAATATGGTTTGTTGACATTTGTTAAGTAAATAATTTTTAGGTACCGATTTTCTGTTAAATTGGGTTTATCCATGTCTATATTAGTTTATTCTAGTTGGGGTTGTTTTTTAACTCAATTAATGGGATTATGGAAATGTTTTGGGTAATAAAAATTATCTTTTGGAAAATATGGGTATGCACATAGTGTTAAAATACGGGTTTTAAGGGATTTTGTGTGCAAAACAATGTTAAATTTTTTGAAGTTATTTTATTGAAATCCTAATGGGTTTTTGGGGTTGTGTAAGTGGTGAAAAGAATGCGTAGACACTATTTTGAGTTGATTCTTACTAGAATGGATGTTTTTATGTGATAATGTCTTTTGGTATTATGTGATAATGGAATTAGGGGAAAGGGGAAGCACATATATCTTGGAGGGCGGATATGAACTAGTATGCTAGTGATCTGGAACAATTTTATATTTGTTTCACTATGAAAAATGAACAAATAAAACAATAAAAAACAATATTTATGATTTTTGCGGACAACTAGATTATGGTTACATTCCCTACTAGTGGTTGATTCCCAATAATAGGTTTTTTCATTGATTACTTTACACTGAAGTATGGGGTACATGAGGCTCGAGACTAACTATTTCCAAGGGGTGTTTCTGGGATTTGTGATCAGTGAATATTTTGTAATTATATTTTGAATATGGTGGTTTTAACTGGATAATATAGTACCTTACATGTTTCCCTTAAATTATCTCACTCATTGAAAATTCCTTATGAAAACTATTTATATTTAAATGATTCATTATTTAGAAAATATTTCCACAAATTTCTACTTATTAAAACTGGCATGATTTTAATATTGTATTTTTTACTATGTGGAATATCTATGTGGTATTCTGTTGGTCTTAGGCTCACACACTACTAACACACTTTGGGTGTATGTAGGCTTGATCATGTTTGACACAGGTAAAGGCATGGCCATGTGTGATGGTGGTTCAGGTTGTTACCTCCATTCCATGGTGCAGAGTTGTGGAGAAGGATTTTGGGTGATGTCCCCTTCTCATATGGTGTCCATGGGGATGTTTTGATAAATTTTTTATTTTTCTTTGTACCTATTGTTTTATGATTAAACCTATGTATTCAGATATGGATTTTTTTTAAATCTTGTTTGGCATGAATTTTCAGATTCAGTTAATTGATTATTTTTTATGTTTTATGTATCCATACTTGGGTAAATCATTCCCATACCAAAATATATGATACCAAGGCACTTCTTCAATCCCATGGAGATATGGGACACCCTTGATGCCATGTCATAGTCTTGGTTTGGTGTCAGTTTTGTTGGCGACTAGATTCATTTTATGAGAAAAAGGTATTATAGGAGCTTAATTATTTTGGGTTATATTATTATTTTGGGATGAGTCGGTCTATACAGAAGCTAGGAATATCCGGACATGATGTTTTTGACATGAGTCAGGTGCTTGGCCCACATCTCTTTTGGCAAACCTCGAGTTACCATGGGACATTGGAATTATATTTTTGACTTTACTTCAATGTGAGACGTGTGGAGTGAAGAATAAATGTTGACATCAGGTGGGATTGGAGAATTTGTCTCTTTTATCCTTTTAATATGTTCGGATAATTCATATTTGATGTTTATGATGAAATTTTTTGATTTTTTTACTAATTTTTTCTCTTGTGACGGTTTCCTTTATGTATCAACATGCCTCCCTGGAAAGCTCCCATGCACCCACAGGAGGATGTCAGAGAGAGTTATCCATCAACACTTGATCAGAGGTTAGTAGATTCTAAGGTTTGGGATATCTTGGATCAAGTAAATTATCCATTTCCTATTATAACATTTATTAGTGATGACGAGTTCAGCCTGAGAAAGGAAAAGGCCTAGGAGTTTCTGAAAAATAAGCCTCATAATTTCAGAGGTATCATAGAACCCTAATAAGTTGAGGAGTAGATCAAAATGACCGATCTCATGTTCGAGTTCTTGGATACACCTAAGGTGCATAGGGTGAAGTGTGCCTCTTTTCTGTTGGAGGGTCTCAGCCGCAGGTGGTGGGAATCGATACTTCAAATTTGGAAGAATGAGAAGATGCACTGGGGAGATTTCAATGACATATTCATTGAACAATACTGTTATGAAGTCTTTTCATATGATAGATCCAAATATTTCAGGGATCATGTTTAGGGGGATCTTTATGTGATGGAGTACACCAACAGTTTCACTGATCTAGTTCGGTATGCTCCTAAAATTATCTCTATTGAGCAAGCCAATTCCCAGAGGTTTGAGAAAGACTTACGCCCAGATATATACTCTTGGGTTATTTTCATTATGCTAAAGACCTATGATGAGGTGGTTGATCATGGGTGTATGGTGGAGATTTACCAAAAATAGAGGGATGCATTCTCAAGGATAGTATCAGTTGTGGGTAGTGGAATCTCTTCATAGAATAAAATGAAGTGGGAGAAGCAGGGGGTGAAGGGAGTTGGTAGTTCATGCCACTATTCTATGTATTTTTCATTTTTGGTTTCTGATGTGATATCGGTCATCTACCACATGTGTGGGATGTCAGGTCACATCCGACCAGCATGATCTATTCCTCTAAATAACTATTATAAACGTGGAGGCATGGGTTACATTTAGTGATTTTGTGGAATGGAACATCCACTTTAGAGTGGGGCAGGATCAGTGGCTTCAAGATGAGTGACATCTCAGTCAGGGTTGTCAAGAATAGGGGGATCTCAATTTGGGGGTCATGGAGGTAGGGCTGGGATATCTTCGTGAAGGAGCTATTTTAGGGCCCAACCATGGACTGGTGTTTTTCCTCATGCTTATACCATAAATATGCATGTGGTGTATTAGGCACCGGCAGGATCAGAGGGTAGACCGTCGACAGTTCAAGGTACCATTTTGATTTCATCTTCTATAGCTAATTCTCTTTTTTATACTGGTGCCTTTGTTATGTTCATTTCATCCCATTTGTTTTGGATAGTCTTAATTTTCCAACTGAGTTTTTTTCTTTTTCGATGGATTTGGTGATGTCACTAAGAAAGAATAGGGAGCAGGGTCTTAGGTGCCCATCGTGTGTGATTTCTGTTTCAGGGTCTCATATGTTTTGGGACTATATGGTCTTAGATATGGAACTGTTTTACATAATTATTTACATAGAGTGTCTAGTAAACATCCATGAACACATCAATTGCTATAGTTGGTGGGTTAGTTTCACTACACCTGATGAGCGTTTTCTTGTTTTTTGTGGGGAATGGGATCCTCGTTTGAGTCATGTGGGACCTCCAGTCATAGAGTTGGGAGATATTTTTTTCATTTATCATCATTGATGGTAGAGTAAAATTATCATTATCTTGATGGTTTACTACATCATGTAGTTAAAGTGTTCCTTTACTTATTTCCAAATGATTTTTATGGTTTCCCTACAGAAGGATGTGGAGTTCTCAATTGATCTGGCACTATGAACACAACTGATAACTCTTCCCTCATATCACATGGCCCCCACCGAGCTTTGGGAATTAAATATACAGTTGGATGACTTAAAATCCAAATGATGCATTCAAACGAGCATCTCTCCTAAGGCCACTCTTGTGTTGTTTGTGGAAGGGTAGATGGATCATTCCAACTGTGCATTGACTTCCAGAATTTGAAAAAGGTAACAATCTAAAAAAATTATCATTTTCCCCAAATAGATGATTTGTTCATTCAGTTTGGATGGGTAAAGGTTGTTTTCTATAATCGATATGTGTTCGGGCTATAATCAACTCAGGGTGAAAGAGGTTGATATCCCAAAGGCAGCCTTCTTAAGAAGGTATGGCCACTTTGAGTACTTGTTCATTCCCTTTGGATTGACCAATGATCAAATGGTCTTTATGGAACTCATGAATAAGTTATTCCATGAGTATGTTGATTATTTTTTTGTGGTATTTGTGGATGACATCCTAGTTTATTTTGAATTAGAGGAGGAATATGAGCATCACTTAGATATTGATCTGGGCACATTGCGAAAGCAACACATTTATGAAATGTTATCAAAATTCACTTTTTGGATCAAAGAGGTGAAATTTCTTCATCATTTGATCTCGAAGCAGGGGGTTTCGGTGGACCTGAGAAGATCAGAGAGGTTATTTTGTGAGAGCAGCTGAAGAACATGTTCTAGATTAGGAGTTTCCTCGGCCACACTAGTTATTACATGCAGTTTATTCGGGATTTCTCTGGGCTTTCTTCACTGATGACTGCACTCACCCAAAGAGGTGTTATGTGTTTTGGGGCCTAGAATGTTAGGAATCCTTCAAAGAGATGAATAAGTGGTTTAATAATTCCCCCCATTCTTATTTTTCCAGAGGCTGGAAATGGTTATGTGGTGAATTTATATGCTTTATGTATGGGTATTGGGTGCATGATTATGCAGGATGATAACATAGTGGTGTATGGATCACACTAACTCTGCCACACAAAAAGACTTACCCAACCCTTGACATGGAGTTAGAAGCTGTGATACACGCTTTGAAGACATGTCGTTACAACCCCTATGGGGAGATTTATTTGGTCAAATCTAATCACAAAAGCTTGTCCAATATCTTCTTGTACAAGCACCTCAATGTGAGGAAACGTCGTTAGATCGTGCACTTACAGGGGTTAGACATTAACATTGCCTATACCCTAGAAAAGAGTAACATGGTGGCTGATGCCTTAAGCAGATGATTCCCAGTGAAACCATTGAGGAAGCCCAGTGATGAGTGGACTCTGATGGCACTATTTTCTCAGATTCATGTGAAGAACAAAGAGAAAAACCAGGGTGCATTCTTGGAAAACATTCAGTTGACACCTTCTCTAGTGGAGCTAATTAAGCAGAAACTATCTAGTGATGAGCTTTTTCATTGGACGAAGCTATTTATTCTAGGTGGGGAGATGTCTTCTGATGGGTCGTCATCTCATGAGGTCATCTTGTGCATCATGGGACGTTCAATAGTGATGTTATCTCTGAAGAAGGTGGGGATGAAGGATAACAACCAATCTCAATGTGTTGTCCATCTTGGTTCCACCAAGATGTATTATGGTGTCCGTTAGTAGTTATGGTGGCGTGGTATGAGGAAAGACATCATGGAAATCGTGTCGAGATGCTACAAATTCCAAAATGTAAAAGTAGAGCATCAAAGGCCCTCTTTTTTTCTTCATCCATTACCCATTCAATCCTAGAAATGGGATGATGTTTTCATGGATATCATTGATTGTTTTCCTCATACACCTCAGGTTAGGAATGCCATTTTCTTGGTGAGTGATCATCTAAAAAAATCATCCCACATAATTCTAATCATAGATACAACAAAAGTGGATTAATTGGGCCATTTGTATCTTCAGGGGGTGGTAAGGTTCCCTGGTGTTCCATCAGTAGATGTATTAGATAGAGACCCCTGTTTCACTTATCATTTTTGGGATGTCCTTCAGAAGTCCTTGGTTCTTAGATTAAAATGAGAATGAAATACCATCCTCAAATAGATGCTTAGACATAGTGGGTGAATAAGAATTTAGAGGACATGATCTGTGAATGTGTTTTGGACATTGGAGGTTCCAGAGATAGCCATTTGGGATTATTTGAGTATTCTTATAATAAAAGTCCCCAATCATCAATTCGAATGGATCCTTTTGAGGAGTTCTATGGTTGAACATGTTGGTCCCCCTGTGTTGGGTTGAGGTAGGTGAGACCTCACTACTGGGGCCGAGACTAGTGCAGGAGTCATATGAAAAGGTCAAGTTGAAGAGGATGTTCTTATTAATAGATCAAAGTCTCCATAAATCATATGCTGACCAGAGGCGTTGAGGCATAGAGTTTTCTATGGTTAATAAGTTATTCTTCAATGTGTCCCCTCATCTGGGCCATCTTTGATTGGGAAAAGAATGGAAAGCTGACGTCATCGTATGTTAGACCTTTTGAGATCACTGAGAATATTGGAATGTTTACAAACATGTTGGCATTACCTACTCAGTTAACATCCATCGATGAAGTATTCAATGTCCCTCAGTTAAAGAAATAAAACCCGGATCTACACTATGAACTTAATTGGATGGAGATGGAAATAGAGCCTGATTTATATATTTTTGAGCTACTGGTGTGAATTTTGTTATTCCTAGAAAATGAGATTTGGAGAAATTCTATTTCTCTGTTATGGGTTCTTTGTCAGCATGAGAATGATAAACATGAGACATGCGAACAGAAGTTGTGGGTAGAAAAAGAGTGCACATTCTTGATTTCTGATAAAGCATCATGTGGATTTTATAGTGTAGATTTTCTTTCATGGTGTGGATAATTGTAAAATCCATGAAATATTTTAATGGTATGTTTAATTTAAATTCCATTATTTCTTTTTTGTGGGGTTTTGTCATGCATTTTTTGAGGAAAAGGTGAGTTCTTGTGATTTGGGCCAAATCATGAACTAATTTCCATATTTAAAAACCAATTTTGTTTCATTTATAACTCTATCATTTTTCCAAATTGGAACCTATTGCACATCTAGAATGGAATCCCCTGACCTATTAACACTACAATATCAATTTATACCCTTTAGGATTCCATAATCATGGTGGACTTGGGTTTTAATTAAGTAATTAGTCTAGCCTGGAAGCCTATTTCTAGTTTAAAAAAATTGGATCTTTCATATCTTATTCGATTTATATGATTTTTCAGTGATTCCAAGTCTTAAAAAATCCTAATGAACTTAGGAACGCCTATATTCTCTCTTCCCCCTCTTTGGAGGTCATATGCATCAAAAATAAGGGAACAACCTCTTAGGATTTCTCAAATCATCCAGATTTGAAGAGATAAATCGTTTTCTTCATAACTCCATCAATTTTTACACTTTTCCCTATTTTATTTCTTACATGAACATTGTTAGACTTACTCTAACCTCACATAAATTTTTCAAAATTTTTAAATTCATCAACTTGTGTATTTGGGGTGATTTCATCTAGATCCCTCATGTAAATGGGTCCCCTTCCTTCTTCATTCAATTTTATTAAATTTTCTTCCTTTTGAATGGGGTTTCTTCCATTATTATAGAATTTCCTTATGTCATGAATGTATGGTTTTAGACCTAGGGTTTTATCTTGGGTTTCTTTGTCAATTATTCTAGATTTAGGATTAATCTTTGTCGCATGTGGTGCGGCGGTGGTTAGGTTGAATTTTTGCGCAAATATTCCTGGGTTTTGATACTTTTGGAAGGTAATTTCATGTTTAATAAATGATAGGTGAGTTATCATTTCTGAATTTCATTTTTTATGATACTTATAATTCATTATCCTTGTGGAAAAATCTGGTTTTGTTGATGTTTATTAAGCAAATTTTTTTTAGGTAAAAATTTTGTGTTAAATTGGGTATTTTACATGTCTATTTTAGTTAAGGCCAATTGGGGTTGTTTTATAACTCATGTAATGGGTTTTTGGAAATATTATACGTCCTTAAAATTATGTTTAGTAAAATATTGGTATTCACATAGTGTTAAATGTTTGGTTTTTAGGGATTTTGTGTGCAGAACTTTGTTAAATTTTGTGAGGTTATTTTATTGAAATCTTATAGGTTTTATTGGGTGGTGTAAGTGGTAAAAAGCATCTGTAGCTACTGTTTTGAGTTGATTATTACCAAAACTAATGTTTTTATGTGGTAATGGCTTTTTATTTCATGTGAAAGTGGTTTAAGGTTAAGGGGGGGAGGAAGGGTATCGAGGAGGGAAGATATGTACTTACACGCTACAGATCTGGAGCGGTTTATCAATGTTTCACTGAGAAAAATGGATAAAAAATACTAAAAAACTATATTAATGATGTTTGGGGATCACTAGGTTATTTCTATGTTCCCTAATAGTGGCTCGTTCATGAGAATAGTTTTTTTCTATCGTTACTGTACACCGAGGTATAAGGTACATGGGGCCTAATGTTAAAAGATGGGTTTTAAGGCAAGGCCTTGGGTGATGGTGTTTTGGGTTATTACATCCCTTCCATGGTGCGGTGTTGTGGTGACAGCTTGTGGGTTATTTCACCTCTTCATGGGGAGTCCTTGGTTATGTTTTTATGATACTTTTATATATCTTTGGACCTCTTGTTTTATAATTACACTTATTCATTTAGTTCTTGATTTTTTATAGATTTATGGGCATGAATTTTCATATTTGGTTTATTGATTTTTTTGATGTTTTTTGTATCCATATTCGGGTAAATCATTCCCAAAAAAATATATGATACCAAGAAACTTATTCCAGACTGTGGGGATAAGTATCGCCCTTCAATACTTATCACAGGTTGGGTTTTGTGCCAGTTTTTTTGGTTACCAAATTCAGTTCGTGATATTTTTTAAAGGAAAATTATCATTGTTGATGACAGATTGTTAGAATACATCATGTAGGATGATTGAAATCAGAAATCTAAGAAGAGGATTTATCTTCCATATTTACCCATTATATAAATACAATTATTAGATGATTCTGATATCACTAATTTCAATATAAACTCTAGTAGGACTATGATATATATAGATGTAATGGAAATTGATGATGGAATAATATGATGTAGTAAATTTCTAGTTAAATATCAATATGTTTATTCTAGTAGCAGGTGTAGGATGAATGAAAATAGCTAAGATGATTTATGAAACCTCTTCGTATTCTTACATTTAAATGGGATGAGATTATTCTATATGTTTACATTGGATTACTAAAAAAATCCAATATTTAATGATGAAATTTGGGTAATTATTGATCTACTAACCAAATATTAACATTTCCTCACTATAAGAGAAGAATTACCGCTATATAACCTTACATGACTCTGTGTTAACAAATTTTTATCAATTTCTGTACCACCCCTTTAAATGTTTACAAATTTTGATCCATGATTCACATCAAAATTCTAGAAAAGTCTTCATAAATCTGTAGACACTGAACATCATTTGAGTATAGGTTATCACCCTCCAACTGATGGGAAATCTGAAAGGACCATTCAAACATTTGAATACATGTAGAAATAATGAATGCAAGAATTTTAAGGTATGTGGGTTTAGTATTTGCATTTGGTATAGTTTGACTATAGTAATAGTTTCTATTCAAGTATTCATATCGAAGCATATGGAGCAGTGTATCGAAAAATATGTCATGCACCAATGAATTGGGATGAAGTTGGTAAAAAGAAGATTGTATGAACAGAACACATATATGAAATAATAGTAAAGGTAAATACAATAAAAACTCATATCAAAGTAGATCAATGTACTTAAATGATTTATCTTGATAATCGAATGATGGATTTGGTATTTCAAGTTGGAGTTTATTTATTATTCGAAGTGTCTCCCCAGAAAGGTGATATATGATTCGGAAAGAAATGGGTACTAATTCATGGGTATATTAGTCCTTTTTAAGCCATTGAGAGAATTGGAGCTTTGTATTGTCATTTTTTTATGACACCTACCGTTTCAAAAGTACACAATGTGTTCCTCAAAACTTTTCTAAGGAAGTACATTCCAAACCCAACACATGTCCTCAATTTTGAAAGAATAGAATTAGAACCCGATTTATCTAACTATGAGAAGCCTATCCAATTTCTAGCCACTAAATTATAGGTGATGAGGAATAAAATCACCCAGCTAGTAGAGATACATGTGAAGATCATAAAAATAAAGTATTGATGTGCGAACAGAAAGAAGTTATGTTAAAGAACTACCCATTTGTTTTTACGAGGTGACAATCTATAAATTTTAAAGATTTTTTTTGAAGGAGTGGATAATGTTACACTACACTATTATATGATATCTTTTTAAAAATTTAACATCTTTGATAGTTTATGATTCATGAAACTGTGAGTTCAAAACTAAAATATACTATTAAATATGGCCTTTGGAATTGTAATGTGACCATTTAGAATATTAACATGACCACTAAAATTGTTTATTCCCCTATAAAAGTATAAATAAAATTTGGGTAACTTGTAAATAAAAATATGGAATATTTATATAATTCAATAAGTGAATAAATGTTTTAAAAAAATGATAAATTAAGTGTTTTTATTTTTATGAAACGTAAATGTTTATTTAAAATTTTACAATTAATATACCTACTTAAAAAAAATTTATTTTAATAAAATTTATTCATATATAAATATTTTCTTGTTTAATGATTACAGGATAATTTTATAAGACCTTAATTTATTTTTCAAAGTTTTCTAAAAATTATTATAGTATTAAAATCAGTGTGTTTTAAAGTAAATGATTATTTTCATTAAAAAATTAAATTATTATAAATTGAATATTATTTATATAAAATAATATTATTTTTAAAATTCCACACATTAATCAATGGTTATAAAGACTTGTTTCCTAAAATATTTCAATTTTTTAGTATTGTAAAATATGATAATTTACAATATTAGATAATTGCATGAATTATTGAGTCATTAGTAATATATGGATGATTAAGAACCATTATTTAAAAATAAAATGAATTATTTTCTAAATTTACTGACGTTAATAAATAATAATTATATTCTGGATCCAAAAAATAGCTAATGAATAAAATAATCAAAAAATACCCCTCTCATCCACTATAAATACCACCCATCACCGCCACTTCTCATCACTCATCTATATCCATTATTCATGTCACATTTGTGCTCAATCCCTCTCTAAAACCACTCCAACATTTTTAGTCCTTATATCACCAAAGGCCCATTTGAATGTTCTATACGGAGGTTATCATATAGAATAATTCCAAAGGTAAAATCCCCTTTTGATATTTTAATTTCCATTCAATTTTCACTATTTTTTATAATTTCCCAACATCATCTATCTAGATCTACATGATAAATCCATTATATTATATATTTGGTAATTTTTTTCTGATAATGGGATATCAACAAACAATTTTTTTCTCATGCACTTTTTTTTTCTAAATTTGAATTTGTTTTCTGTGAGGTGTCGTTTCACCACCACTGTGGATGAGGATTATTTTGTTTTATAATACCTCCTTATAGGCTAGTAATAAAACCATTTAATGGGTAATATATATTATAATATGTAAATTACAACTAATTTAGTATTCTGGAACAATTATATCTATATAATTTTAATTAATTAAAACCAAATTGCAGTGTGATGATCGAAAAGAAGCCAAAATAATCCAAATGGTTATAATTAACGTTACATCTAATAAATCATCCTAAAATATGAATAAAATGATATATAAGACCATAAAATATTCATGATGTTCATTAATAAAATATATTTTAAATTTTTTATATCAATTCCAATTTCACATGATCTTTTTTATATATATGCAAATGAACCAATCATGAGAACCAAGGAAAATAACACTTATAATCGATGAAATTGAGTCTTATAACTCCTATAAAAGACTATAAATAAACATAATAAAATTATTATAAATAGAAAAACAGGTTGAATAGGTTATTTATTAATTTATTAATTAATCTAATTTATTTATACAGGATGATAAGTGAAAGTGTAGAATGTTTTTGGTCATATGGTAAGAGATTCTCCCAAAAGCACCATTTCTCATTTTTGTTACGCAATCTCTTTATTTACACAGACGAAATTATTCTATATTTTTGTATAATTGTTATAAATTGATTGTATATGTTCCAAAATCCTGAATCTAGATCATTACCACTTTATTTTATAGGGAAGTATATGTTTTATAAGGTTCCTTTTTCAATTCATCCTGATAAGGATGACCAATTAAAAGGTACATCCAAATATCATAGCCATTTTAAATTACAATGCATATAATTTTATAACACCAATATTTTTATAAAATTTATGTTTTTATAATTAAAATATTTCTTATCTCTTTTTTGGTTATAATTATACAATTAATCCTTTGTCTGATTTATAGGATTGTATTTTCCCTCAAACTGCACTGAAGTGGACCATTTCTAAAGTTTCTTAAAAATATGTTTTACATGTTTTCAAATAATCTGGATATAATTTAAGCTGCATAAATAATTTAATAGTTAAAAAATTTTCTGTTCTAGGATAAAAATGTTTATAAACTGAATTTATGACAAAATACCAATGATTTTGCAAAAGAACATGGTTTTTTCAATTGTAAAAAAACTAATTCTATCATGAATTTCACAATGATTATATTTGAGTATTTTAATCTATTTAAACACCATTTTTTTAATTTAATTATTTCTTGAAATTGACCTATTTTTCAACCATCTACCATATTTTAATAAATAGTTTATGATAATTTTTACTTGGGATGTACTATATTGATACAATTCAACATATTACATAGGAAGCTTAATGATTTTGTATATTGTTTGTGGAAGGATATAAACATTTCATAAAAAGTTTTCAATATTAATGTATATGTGTATTATGATTCACCTCTTTAATATGAGAAATGCATTTTACATAGTAAGTTATGGTCTGGGTCATTTATAGCCCCTCGATGTATCGTTAGGTCACATGAGACATACCAGACATTGTTTTTACCAATTTATGTATGTTGTCTTAGTTGAGTCTTGATTGTATGTTTATAATGGATTAAATTGTTCATTATGTCACTATGATAGTATTAATTGATATTCCATGTGATTATTCAACTAGTACAGTATCCATGATTAGGCTTCTTTCTCATGTGATTATTTAAGGTATTATTTGATTATATTTTATTCCTATCATATGATGATTAAGATTATGTTTTAATGTAATGTTTATTTTTTCATACAACATGCCTTATTTTTTAAGTTTATTTTTGATTGATTTTACTATATTTCTTACCCTTACTGAAAATCGGAGATCACCCCTTCATTATTTTTATGTTTCCCTAGGATGTGTATATGTATATTTAGAATGACTTTTAGGTATAATCTTGGAGTTTGTGGGTGTTTATAATGAAGTTTAAATGTTGTATTTGATTTCATATTTTGTAAAAAAAATTAAATTTTTATATAGTTTTACAAATTTACTAAACTATTTAGTCCCTCAGGATGCGACATCATTTATTTTTATACCAATGTAAAAAAAAGCAATTCACTAGCTCTGCGCTATTGGGGTTGGGTCCATACTAGAAGAATACGTGAAACTATCTCAAGGGTACTGGGAAATGTTTATAATTTAATAATTAGGGACACGAAGTCGATAAATGTATAAGTGAGGTGAAGAATCAAACCAATATTATGGGTGAAGGAATTCAATGTTCAATCCTCAGCCTATTATCTAATTTTTCAATGGAATGGAACTTGAAAATTATAAAAACAATACACTAAGCTAAGGGTTGTCGAAGATAACCACAAATAACATCCCCTATGTCTAAGAGACCATGGGAGGATATGTGATATTACTAATATTTAGTTGGATTAAAGATAATGACATAGTGAAATCTATGGTAGTTATACATTTAAAAGTAACCATAATATTATTTCATTCTTTTTCTATGAATTAATTCATATAATTAAATATATGTGTAAATATTCACACAATACTATAATATATGGAGGTTTAAATATCAGTTAAAATAAAAAATGGTGGAATTATTGCATCTCAAATATATAACTCATCAATGATAAACAATTGTTCGATAAATCACTGATAATACCTCATAATATATTTATTAGTGGAACTTAATACAATATTAGAAATAGAGTGTATATCTATATATATATTCCATGTAATGTTTTGGTAGGTGGAAATCACTATCCATATCCTATGTTATCTTCTGGTTCTGTACATGTGAAAATAGGAGTATGAAACACCCTTACAATCTTCTCTAAAAGAATATATATTATTTTCTTATGAAAACATTTATATAGTTATACTGATTTGAATAAATTATAGGGTCACTCTTGAGTACATGCACATTGTAAGGGAATATATAGATGAATTCCCAAAAGAGTTATATGGAAATCCTCATAACTGAGAGGTTGATTTCCCAATTGATCATATACATGAATCTATATGTATATCCGAGAAACATTATATATTTAATCTTGTTTCTTAAATAGAGAAATTTAAAAAAAAATTAAAAATCAATTGAATCTAGATAAGAGATTTTTTTGATTGACTTCAACTTACTAGTGTTCATCGATCCTCTTAATCAAAAATAATGATATATAAATACATATTTAAATTGATTATAATCAAAATAATAAAATCCCAATTAAGAATAATTATCATCTTCACAATATGAATAATATTTTTGATAAACTTATAGTAGATTACAAATTCTCAATTATTGATCATTGATCTGGGAATCATTAGATAAGGGCTAAATATGTGGATATTTCAAAGAATACATTTCCTTTTAGGTATAGATTGTTTTAATTTTTAGTGATGGCATTTCGGATTACAAATTCCCCATCCATATTAATAAACCTAAGGAATTTGGGCTTTAAAGATATCCACAATCAATTTTTTTTCACCATAAAGTATATTATCATTTATTCTATGTGTATGGAAAGATTTAATGTCTATTTTGGAATCATGATATGACCATTATGAAGGATAAATTATTTTTTATTATTTGAAAGTGTGAATTATATCTATAAAAATGATCATACATAGATCATGTTATCACTGGAGGGGTTATATTTGTGGCCTAATCAGGGATAGATGTAGTTGAGGATTGGCTAAGGCCAAACTCGATGACATATATCTAGAGTTTTCATGGGTTATCTAGACATTACAGATGATTATTGATAAATTTATTTGGATACCTCATTACTATATCCACATTAAATCTGAAGGGGTAGAGTTTTTCTAAAAAATATTGTGAGGGAAACATCTTAGAGTTTAAGAAGGTATTGTTTACAACACCTATACTTATATTTACCAACATTATATAATGGTTTTTAATAAATAGAGATTCTTTATTAAAGTGTTTATACTTTTTCCACAAATATAATAAATTTTTTAATACTTATGCATCAAGTAAATTAAATAATTATGAGAAAACTTCTCAAATCATGATCTGGAGATACATTATGTATTATTTTCATTGAATGATTGGAAACATAATCTCTTATTTCAAATGTTTGATATTTATTATAAATATAATAGATAAATGTATATTTTCACAAAACTGTTGAAAAAGAGAAAAGAAAGTGTTATTATAATGGGTCAATGTCTATGATGTCTCAATACACTACATCCATGGGAATGAAAACAATGTGGTTGGAGCTCTATGGAGAAAATATTATTTTTATTTATCTTTTATGAGTAATAAAAAAGATTCAATACTCAATAATTTAAAAAGCATAAATATTTATGTCATAAGGGAAATGGATGCATCATATCTTTCCCAAATAAAAGCTAAACCATCCATTAATGAAATAATCTATGTGGAACATTAAGATTATATGGAGTTACAAAACAATGTAGTGAATATTCCATATTATAATATTGATAAAGAAATATTTACAAGATTTAGAACCCAAATATGAGTCCCATGAAAACCATAACAATAAGGGTAGCATTTAAGTGATACACAGATCATATCCTTAAATATTCCAATAAGAAAAAAAATGTTTTATAGATATCTGAAGAAATCATCTTGTGTGATGAAATAAAGAGTGATATTTTAAAATATATATCTCTTTGATTAGTATTCTAGAATGTCAGGTATGCATGATAGAAGTATAAGGCGATGACGAAAATAATACCCATACATATACATAAATGGGAAAATATTCACAATTTATTTTTTCAAAGGACTCGCCAATATATATAAAGTCAATAATTTCACATAGGTTTTTCATTATCACCTTACCAAATTAGCATATTTTATTTATATTAGATAGTATTTCTCTCTTCATCAAGTCCCCATGATATATATAAGATAACTTTTGAGGTATCTTAGAATACCTAACTCTATTATATCTCATCAATATTAAAGGATTAACTAAATGTTAAAAAAAATCCCTTAGTGATAATTAGAGATAGAGCTATGTTTCATCACTTTTTTTCACCCTTAAACTAATGGTATGTCTGAAAGGTCCATTAAAAATTATATGGATATTATAAAATCTTATTTAATGTATTTCCAATGCTTTTTTATTTAAAAACTCCACTTGGTATTGTTCTTGTATATAAATATTTTCCATATGTTTGATAAAATGGATCCATATGAGCCTCTAAGTGAGAGGAGATGCAGGACTCCATTGTGTTGGGATAATGATAGAGAAAGAAAGTATATAAGACGTATCCTTTTCCAGGAAATAATATATTTAACACCGCATTAATTTTAAATATTTTTATTTTAGAATAAAATTTATTTATTTTTCTATATTTCTTTATATGTAACACAATTTGAAACATATCCTACACACAACACTGAGTTATTTTACATTACACGCAAGACCGTGTTCTACCATCTTTTAATGAAACAAAAATTTTAAAAATAAAATTTGAAACTATATACATTTTATTTTTTAAAATAAAAATTATTTCATTGTTTTTGAATGTCAAAATTATCCTACGTTTAATTTTTTTATTTTTCTAAGAAGTTTCATTTTTTGTGAATACTGAATAATTTTATATTTTACATCAAAACATCCATTTCATTAAAATAATTATTAATGATAAATATTATTTTAAATTTAATCTTAAGGAAAAAATAGATCAATTATACAAATATTTATGTTATTTATTTAATTGGAATCTTTTTTATATAGAAATTTTATATAAAGACTTCTAGAATATTTAAATGCTTCTACTTTATAAACCTGCATTCTCTCTAGGTCTATGATATTAGCATTAATCCTAATTTAGAAATGTCTATGAATTGAATTTTGGAAAATAGAAATACATGTTTTTAATCAGAAAGTTATATTTTGTCTAATATCATCAACATATTTTTTTGAAAAAAATGATATGTAAAAGTAAAAAAAATTAATTACAATTAATAAAGTAAAAGTAAGCATAGAAATGGAAAAAAAATAAACTTAATAGACAAAATGAAGATGAAAGTTTTACAAAATACATTGGATGATAATATTTATACCATATCACCTCTTCTAGGGAGCGTCGTAGCTCCTTCAATCCATAGTGGAGGTCAGTCGTGCCATGGATCTATGCAATCTCACCCTAGTGGATCGATTTCATCATCAGCGAACTTCAGTTGATGATTTGTTTTAGTTTTTTTTTTCAACACATAGGACCATCATGAGTGAGCGGTATTCAGATTAATTGATCGATGAAATTTGATGATTCGGTTTGAGATGAAGGATTATCTGATTACTACTTGGTCTAGAGCCACTAGATGATGCAATGGAGACTCGTTTTTCCTGTTTCGATGGAGTCTAAATTTCCACATGTGGTGTGATCCCTAAACAAAAGTGACATGGGTGAGTCTCCCTATCCTTACTTGGTCATTCCAAAATCCAGTCATTCTGTGTGCAATTGGGAATATGATTGGTGTATACCTAGGTTTTGATCATCAAACGGATGTGGTATGTCATCCAATATATCCACGGATGTGTGTTGAGATTGAAGTCATGCTACCACCTATGAAGTGGGTTTGTATCATTGATGGGAAGGAATTTCACTAGAATAAGGAGGTAATATTTGAATCCATGATTCTTTATTGTGTAACTATTGGTTAGTTTAGACATATGGAAATGGTTTGTCATTGCAATGGCTTGGCTGGGTTTCGCAAAGGGCGAGGAGGACGGGTAACAGTGGTAGTGATTCGCCCGTTTACGTTGTGCATTTGTTTAAGGTTCCACGAAGTAGCATACCATCAAGACATGATTCGGTAGAAGGCTCTTAGAAGAAGGGAGTTTGTATGGAAGGGATGTCCATCGAGCAAACAATGGATGGGGGATAGCACGTGGTGAAAGAAGTTGAGGTAGTACGACAGCCTGGTCTTACAAAGACAAATGGTGGTGATATTCTAATAGAGAAGCAGTGGATGCCACAAAATCCGATGGTGAGGTAGGTTTTCAATATGCTACGGTGTGATATTGGTATTGAGAAGGCTCTTTCTGTTGAAGTCTCTGGTTGTTCTTCATGGCCGAAAACTATTACTCTAGAGGATTTGAACCCCACTACTTCTGGGGATGACACAATTTTGGGAGTTTTGGATACCTGTGTTGAAGAGTTTAAAGGGAAGGAGGATAGTGTTGGATATGTGGTTTTCAATGTTCCCACCAGTAATTACATTCAGGAATTAGAGTATGAGAAGACATAAAATGCTGAGGGAATTACTTCACTAAATGAAAGTGGCAGTGAGAATACATTTTAAGGTGAAACTGCAAAGGGGAAGGGGACTCATGATTATTAGGACGTTGCGGAAGAGCCACATTTTCTAATTATAATTCATGCTAATAATCATTCTCAGTATGATCAGGGAGCGAATGATGGTTACCAAGAGGTACACATCACTGGAAAATTGGGGCACCTCTTTGATAGTGGGAAAGAGAATGATGGCAACTTGGTCCGGCCCTCCTACAATGAAATTTTTCAGGGTGGGAAGAAGAATATGTATTGGAGTGAGGAATCCAAGTTTGTACCAACTTGAAGAAGGTTGAGGAAATATTTTTCCTATCTTCCCAGGTATGTTTCTATGAAGACTACTGTTGGGAAGTAAGGCGAGGAAACCTCTGGCTTCAAAAATGGTATGCAATCTACTAAGGTGTTAATTTATTTGCAGATGGTTAATCTGAGAAGGAAATATGGAATTCTTTTGATGAATTAAGAATGTTCGGAGTGGGATTCGCCTACTGTAGAGGAAACAATATGTCATGGATGTGGTGACGGAAATAAATTTTATGATATGTAATTGTTTTTCTTCCTTGTAATTTTTGATGGCGTAATTTTTCTTTATTTTAATAAATATTCATTGGTTTATCCTCTTACTGAGATTCCCTGGTAAATTTTAATTAATTTTTATAGATAAATTAGTTACAAAAAATGCATAAGAAACACTACTGTAGTGATTATTTTGTAAATAATTAACTAAAATAAATGATCTTATAAATATTAAAAGTCAAGTAAATTGATTGAATTATTAAATTTAATTAATTTTTTAGATTAATTATTCATGTTAAAAATATGTCACAATATAATATTTTAAATCCAAATCTATTTTGATATTTTTGAATAAAAATTAAATAAATAATATCAAAATTGACATTAATGTTATTTTATAATAAATAATATTTAATTAAATTATTTGAAATTTCAAATATCATATATTCTACTAAGTTGTTTTTAATGGATAATAAATATTATATATGGTATATTAATGGAACAATTTATCATTTATAATGAACATATTAACCCATTGATTGTAAAATTGTTTTCAGTACCATCCTTGTTAAAATAGAATTTTTCCATGTCACATGCACTTGTTCAAAAAATTAATTTCCAACGCACATGGATTTTTTATTTTCTAAATTGTATAGAAGATTTATAAAATAGTTTTTCTATATTTTCTAGTAAATAACAAATTAATTGTTTCTTAATGGGTAAGTTACATAGGTTAGAAATCTACATACTTTAATAAAAATGAAAATTACAAAATTATGGTATCTTATTAGCTAAGGAAAAAAATAATAAAAATGGATTTTTTTGGTGGAGTATTATTTATTTTATTATCCTTTAATCCATTATTTTTCTATTTTGGAATCAAATTAGTAATGGGATGCCTTGGATTAGTTCTTACATTTTAGTATTTACAATAATTTCACTCCTCCTCCACTATAAATAGAAAGGAACTCTTTCCATCCACCGCACAAATCAATCCACATTGTCTAAAAAAACTATACCCAAATAGCTACAAAAAATATCTCCCTCCAACCTAGAATCCTATAAAATGGAATAAATACAAACCTGGAATCCCTTTGGTGCAATAAAAAAATGAGTTACCTGAATATGAGATAGCATCTTTCCTCAATATCTTTTGTTTTATTTCTCATTCCAATCATTCAATTATATTTATTACATGTTTATATAATAAAAAAATTATACAAAAAAAACTTAGTTTTTTTAATGTTATGGTTTATACTGATACTTACAGAGACATCCTTTAAATGTATAACAAACTTATTGTTCTTATGTATGGAGAACTACTGTCTCACGAAAAGATGTTGTTCATTTTTCCATTACTAGATCACATGGATGGGAATTATGATCTATATTATGATTATATATGTTATATATGATAATATTTATGTCGTTATACATTTTAAACCCTTTTAAAACACATAACATTAATCATTTTAGTTTGATTAAATAGGATAACATCTTTTGTGGAAGTGTGGACTATGGCCGCCTCAAAACAAAGTGATTCATTCACACTATACATGAAACATGTAATGGATAGCTGAATTTAATCATATATAACATAAATTAAATATATATTATATTATTTAAGTTACTAAATTTATAGAAATACAAAATATTATTTTCTTTATTACCCTTTTAACCCTCATAAAAGAGATAATGTCGGTCAGGGATGTGTGGACAACCACCTCTGAGACGCAATGTGATTCCATTTACATCAAAAAAATTATTTATATAATTATATATGATTAATTAACATTATATTTATGATATAATTATAATTTATAAAATATACTATGATTATTACATTCTTTCCATAATGATCATTGAGAAATGGGAATGTTACTCATGCATACGTACAACCCACCCACTCCATGATTGTAACATTGGTTAAATTTTATAACCTTCCTTAATGATTGGTTTTAACAATATAATTAATATCTAAATATGATTATTTTACCATTATAATTTTTTTTAATTTTTTCTAATGACACCATTGAGCATAGTCATCCTATAAAATTTTTCTTAACACATGATGTGAATTTGGTCAAAACACCAAACCTAAAAATAATTGTTTATATAGTTGATTATAACATTGTAAAAAGTGAAATAAAATTAATGGTAAACATGAAAAATGTTATGAAGAAATTGAATAATTAATATAATTTTATTATCCTAAATTATAAATACACATGTGACAATTCAAATTAGTGTATCATATTTCATCTAAATTTTTGATCAATTGAGACTGAATTGTTTTTATGAACTAATTCATTTTTATTGGGTTTATATAATACCATTTATAATTTTATATCAAAAATATCATTCTTATAAAGATATTATAATTTTTCTATATTGTTATTACTTCATGGGTATTATGAATTAAATGGATTAATGTCAAAAGGGACACTTTGGAATGTTTAACGATTATTTTCATCATGAATGTTCTAATTATCATTATATTTTATTTCCATTCATAAAAAACAATAACCCGTATTGTTAAATATCTCTCACTAATAAATTATTGATAAAAACATATTAATTATTAAATTATGATATTTAATGAAATGAAATATTTTTTATTAATTAAATATATTATTCTATATATAAGAAATGCATTGGATTTCTTTTGTGATGAGTGGGGCCTATTATAGCCCCTCATTGAATTGGTATGTTTCATATGAAAACTAAATGTTTTTGTGTGCCATGTAATTACCCATTTATTAGATTCTTGGAACAAATCATTAACTGTATTAGATTTTTGGTGTTACTCCTTGACAGTATTAGATTTTAGGCATGATGAAATGATATTATTGGATTCTTGGAACAAATACTCGATGATATATTTTAGATATCCATTATTATGAATTCTATGATTATGTATTCAGTTAATATTATTCCATGTTATTATTAATTTATTTATAATATCTACAGTTATGTTTAATTTATTTTTATTGATTAAATTTCATGGGGTTTTAGTGATATACATTTCTATAATGATTATTCCTTTTATAGTTATTTAATGGAATGTGTTATTAGTTATTTACCTTTTCATGTTGATTTATTCTCATTGATTCACTATTTATTCTACTTTAAAAACAATTATTTAATGTTTTATCTCATCCTAATTGTGTTTCCTTTCCCCATGTTATGAATAGGAATTCATAGTATAATCTTTCAAGGAGTCTATTCATTTCATTTTATTATGGATCATAATTATTATCTATTCCCCAATGTAAAATGGGAATCATATATGTAATCTGGATTTTCCAAGATACTTAACTAATCATTAATTTGGGATTTGTTTCATTGTAATCATGAAAATGTAATGAAATAATGCATCAGCTTTGGGATTTTAGGGTCAAGACGTTATATTTTGTATCAAATGAAGCATAAACCTTGTAAACTAGATTTAGAAAACATAGATTAGAAAAATTATCCCCATAGATAGACTTTAAGGATAGGTATATTGGAAGACACAAAACTTTATGTAAGGTATAGATTATGTTGTTATTCCTAGAAATACATACCTATCTTAATACTATGAGGGGATGAGGTTCTCGAATAGATATACCTGGGAGTAAAAACCCTAATATTGTATGTTGGGTCTGACTCAGTATTACCCAGTACAAGACACTGGGCCTTACTGCACAGCTATTTTACACACTTGGGGGATTCACTTAGGATAACTCACATTCTCATTACAAACCATTATGATTGATTTGAAGATATAACTAATGAAATATTTTTTATGATTATGCAATAAGATATGAATACAATTTTTAATTAATGTTAATCAATACTCCATATTAATAATTATATAATGTTCAAAAAAAATTGATCTATTCTAGTATATAATATTTTATAGAAATAGAAACTTTTTGGAACAAGTGTATCAACACCCGTGGTCAATGTAGTGGTTTCCTTGCGGATAAATTCAATGTTGCAGGTATTGGAATAGTGAAATTTTTGGACATATTACTGATTCTAAATCAGTTCATGAAATGTAACCTTTACCCAGTAGAGAAACCTATTCCATAATGAGACTATCCTATGTTTAATCAATTTATTTTATTGAGTTCAACATATTTTAGTTGTACTACTGATCCAATTATAGGTGAGTAGTGGATTAAAAATTTGGAGAAGATACTTACGGTGTTGAGATGTAGTGAAAAGGAATTGTTTTCATCTACAATGTATTTTATCATAGACAATGTCAATCAGTGGTGGTCATCAATACAAAATTTTGACTAAAATGGGGTGAAATAAATCATAAAATGGAATGATTATATGGATGTAGTAATCAATAAAAACATCACTCATGATCAATAAATGGCGATGAATAGAAAGTTACATACTTTATAGAAAAATTATGAATAATGTATTACTGAGTATGAAGATTCCTTTTTATGGTTAGAATGTTATGCTATTAATTTCAAACACAACATGGAATGAATGATGGACAATTAATTTGATGATATTAAGTGAGGTATATGAAGGGAACAGGTGTCTCCGTCATTTTACTTATATAATGAAATAGTTTTATATGCTATAAAGATAAAGAAATATTTCTCCAATCGTAGTGAAATTCAAGAGATGAAAGGGAAGAAGAAGGGAGTATAAAAAATGTGGATAAGGTGAAAAATGGAAATAAGGACTTCCAACATGTGATAAATGGGTAGGGAAACACCTTGTTACATTATTCAAATGGAATGGAGTTTACTTAAAGTGTGTAGAAAAATAACAGTAGGATCCATATTTCAAGAATATGAAATAATTTTCTAATTTTTAATGCTTAAACTGTATAGATATGAGGAAATATGAAAATGAATTCCACTGACACCTAGAGAATGTACCCTAAAATAAGGCATGTGATCAAATTTAATAATATGTTATTGAAATAATAGAAGTGGAATGAATAATTTAAGTATGTATTTGGATATATGAAATATGTTGTACCCATATTTTATTGATAATTTTATCATTATATGATTTATGAGATGTATAAGGATGCTAGTTCTGTACATTTTCATTAAATATTTGTAATCATATGTTGAATGGTACCAAGAAATGTGATTCAATAGAAAGATAATATTTTTCGAAGACACATAGTTGATGGAAACATAAACCTTGATATGCTCTATATATTAGGGAAGATGATGTTTAGAAAAATAGATTATTGATATGGATACTATAATTTGGGCACTACTAAATACAATAGAAATGATTAAATAGAGTTATAATATCATCTTTTGTAAGGGATAACCATTTATGAATTGGTTTGATTTGAAAATTGGATACAGTTTTACAGGTTAATTTATTACTTAACCATATTTTTAAACAATTTATATGATATGGTGTCTAAATAGTTCAAGGTGAAATCAAAAGATAAGATTTTGTTTATATATAGGTTTATTTACTAATATCCTTATAGAGGGAAATAATCTCTCAAATATTGTAAAAGGGTGTTAAAATAAAAAGTTTATATTCTTATTATCTGTATTGATGAAATAAATTACCTACATTCACCCCTTTGGTTTATGGTTTTTGGGTCTCCAACTTTCACCTGAACATGTTCTCTATCACTATCCATCAGATCATTATGGTCATATTTCTCTTCCATGTCCATGTGTTCCAAAATGTTTTAATACTAAAAATACTAGTTCATAGGTGATATACACATATCATTTTTCCTCTTAATAAAATGAATTTTTATTTATCCTATTTACTAATTGGATTTTTTTAAAAATTTGGTTTTAGATATCCATCCATTTAATACTATGACAATGTTTGAATTGCATGGAAAACATTTATTTATAGTTTATATAATATAACACCTCAGTACATTAAAGTATTTTTATAGAACAATAACCTATATTATTTTTCTGTATTTCTCTATAATAAACACAATTTTAATATTATGCTTCCCACAACATTGAATTATCTTGAGTTACACGCATGACAACGTTTTATCACTTTTAAGGGAATAAATATTTGAAAACATAATTTTTTAACATTTATAAAGATTTTTTTTCAAAATAATAATAATTGTTTAATTTGGATTATGAAAATTAGTCTAAGGTAATGTTTATATATTTTTCTTAGAAGTTATATTTTTTTGTTGAAATGTGAAAAATACTGCATTTCAATTAATAACTAACTGTTAATTTAAATAAATTTTATTTATAAATAATAATATAAAATTCCTAAAAACGTCACAAATGATAAATTATACATATATTAATACAATTATGGGTTTTTTAATCATTATTATATTGAAATTGGATATAAATACTTATTAAACATTTGACCACATTTACTTCAAAAACCTCCATTCTTTCCTTGTCTACAGGATTAGAGTTAAACATAATTTAGCAAAATTTGTGAATTGTAATATGAAAAATATACATACACAATTATAATAATTTTGTTATTTTTAGTCTAATAAGACCATCTTTGATTTTACGACAAATATTGCTAAAGGTAAATAAATATAACTATGAAGATTAAGGTAAAATTAAGCATAATAAGGGAATAAACCTTTAACATAAGGGAAAAAATTACCTAGACACATGTACAAATGAAATTTTATTCCAATGTTAAAACATATTCCTTATTGGTCAAAATTTTAAGATTTAGTGTGACACATGTTCATGAAAGTTCCCTATGTAATAAGTTATGTAAGGAAAAAGATTGAAAAAGACTTTTCCTAACATTTAACATTTATAAAACTTTGATATATGGAAAAAACATCATATTTTAGATTATAATTATCATTTATAAATATAAATGAGTTATGTTTATTTTAATAATTTATCACTATGTTTTATATATTAGTTAGTATCTTATAATTCATATGAAACAACAATTTAGTGATTAGTTAGATAATAATTAGCTAAAATAAATGATCATATAAATATTAAAAGTGAAGTAAATTGATTTATTTATTTCCATTTACATTTTTTAAGACTAATAAATCATTTTACATATATTTGAAATTGAATCATTTTAAATCCAATTTTTTTGATATTTATAAATTAAAATTTATTATATAATATCAAAATTGGCATTCATGTTATTTTATAATAAATTATATTTTATTATGTGATTAAAATTAATAAAAGGTTTATATTATTCCATGATATTATTATGTGTTAATAAATAGAAAATAATATCTACTTTGTAACCAATTTATCTTTTATAATTATTATTTTTTCCTATATATTGTAAATAAATTGTTAGGATGGTCAAGGTAAATGTAGCGTCTTGGCGCGATATAAGTGCTTTTTTTAAAATTAATTACCAAAATTCGTGGGATTTTTATTTTTTAAATTATATATTATATTAATAATATGGTGTGTCTATATTTAATAATTATTATCATATTAATTTATTTATAATGGTTATATTATTTATGATGTAAAACTAGAGACTATAATAAAAACCAAAATGACTAAATTGGGGAATCAAAGAACATAATGAAACCTTATAAAAATTGAATTATTTTATTGGGTTTTTATCAACCATTATTCCTATTTACTCCATAATATTTAAAAAATTTTAATAACATGAGGTATTTTAAACCTCCCATTATTTATTATCCTTTGGTATTTTCAAGAATCACACTCATCATCTACTATAAATGGTAAATCACACATTCCCTTACTCAAACATATGTAGACATATTAGACAAAAGAATATATAAAACATAGCTCCTATCAATTCCTCACCTTAACCTATAACCGTAACATTGTGTAGAAATCAAGGAAAAATAATACCTTTTGTGAAAACCAAAAAAGTTACTTGAATAAGAAGTAACATCCTTCCTCAAGCTCTATAGTTCTATTACTCTTTACACTCATGAAATTATCCTAATTCCATGTTTATATGAAAATTAATTTATAATAAATATACTTATATTTTTTTATTTTATTTGATCGACCTAAACATACACACAAATTTATCTAATGGGTAACAAACATATCATACATATGTACGGTGAACTAACGCCTCATAAATAATTTTTTTTACTTTTACCCCCTAACATGGTTGGAAATTTTGATGAAAAATATTTATATATATATGATATATAATATAATTAGTTTTTATTTATGATTTTATAATTCTATCATAACACAACCCTTTATAATTTTAATTATTTGTAAATATGATAACATCATATAGGGAAGTGTGGAGTACCGCATCCTGAAAGGAATGCAATTCATTACTACTATACAGATAAAATATAAAAGATGGTATTAATTAAAAATAAGTAACATAAATTAAATATATATTTTTCTAATGAAATAAGTACCATTTTAGAAACACAATATATTATTTTCATTATTACCATTTCCACACACTAAAATGTTGTCATCAACGTCCAGACTACCGCCTCCCCGCAGTGATGTGATTTCATTCAAATTAGAAGATTTATATATATATGTATTTATGATATAATACCCATTTTTGAAATATTTATTGTTACATACATTTTTTCGTAATGGACAATGAAAAATGGAAACACTACTCTTGCATAAATACGACATACAGACTCCATAATTGTAACATTAGTTATTTTCTCATAACCACATTTCATTATTGGTTATAAAAGTATAATTTATCTATAAATTCATTAATTATTTCATAATAATTATTCTTTATTTGATTATATGAATAACCCTTTGACCATATATGACCTACAAAAATAGTTTAACACTTGAAAGAAATTTGGTCAAAGCACCTGACATAAAAATAATTGGTTACGAAGTTGTACAAAACATTGTAATATGTGAAATAAATTAATAGTAAACAATAAAATGTTTATGAATCATGTAAATATTTAATATAAGTCTATTATTCCAGAATATAAAGACACTCATGGAATGTTATATTCAATGTTAGGGATTTCATCTCAACTTTCATTCAATTGAGACTTATTTGTTGTTATATTCCAATACACTTATATATGGTGTATCTAATTCCCGTTAAAGAATTAAATCAGGGATATCCTTATTATCATGATATTATAAGATTCGTCTATTTATTCCATCATGGTGATTATTATTCAATAGTTTCAAAGCGGTATGGACACTTTGATTTGTGTAGTGGTAATTTTCCTCATGAATTTATTTAATGATCATTAAATGTTATTTCCATTAATCAACATCAAAAAACCATATTGATACGTTACTTACACAGTGGAATTATTGAAAAAACCATATTATTTAGTCATTTTTGACATTTGATAATATGTCACATTTATTATTAATTAAATCATGTATTATATATATGACTAATGTTGAAATGAAATGTATAAAAAGATGGATAAATACAAGAGTTCCTGACTTAAATATTTAAAAACTTTTTATTTTAACCATAAAGAAAACAATGTTTAATAAGGTTAAACTATTAGTATTCTCAAAACCTCCTATGTATTTAATGAATGATTAGATTGGTCCCTTGTATTTGAGGACAAGAAAATTTTCTTCAAGTTGATTCTGATAAGTAATCCATAGGTCATAATGAAGAATTGATTCTATCCAAACATCGTATAGAAGGGTGATGAATATGGTTGTAATGAAACTATAGTTTAATCATATTCATGGTAGAAATTAACTTAATCATAATAAACAAAAAGAATCATAATTATATTTTTTTCGATAAATCAGAGTAATAAAAATGTATTGATTTTATCATAAAACGTATAGGATGATATTCATATTTAAACAGTTGTATCATAATTAATGATATTAAGATAGGATAATAATTAATACAAATATTTCAAAAAAAAGTATCACTTTATATTAAATATTAATGGAAATAAAATTCTTTTAATAAAATATGTAAATGAATGCAATTCAATTAACATAAATAGAAGGGTATAAAAAAACATAGGATAAAGGTCCATTGTTTTATACATATAATAATGTAAACCCTTCTCTTACGAGATAAATCCTTTAATATGTAGACGAGTCTATCTCATTATTATTATGATCCCTCAATACAATGATCGACTTTTTTGTCTGCTTATCACTGATATCCCTCGATGTGATGATCAACTTTTTCTTTCTATCATAAGTCCTCGATCAAAAGGGTGATCAAAACCTCTTTCTTTCTATCCTCATAATCCCTTGATCGTAATCACAATAATAGGATGTAGAAATCAATTATGAACTCAAGAATATTACGAGTTAAAGGGGAAACTGGTTCACTCTTGTAATATTCAGAGCTCTCGTACATATGAAACATTAACAGAGTTCCTATATATTAGTGTTTCTCCATAAATTTATAAATATTCAAATGACTTCGTATTCATAGGAAATTATTCCTATGGTTATCTTGATCTCCCATATTTTTATTTTCCCAGAGATTTCTATATGGATTTAGACCATGGGAACACAAATAGTCTTATTATAACCACATACATGACATCATTTCTGTTGAAAAATATTTTAATATAATGCATGAAATTGATTTTACACTACACTATTATAGTGTTAAGAGTAAAATATTACAAAACGATATTTTTTTCATATTTATGATTAAAAAAAGTCAATTAGATGGATTTCCATATAGTAAGTTATTATTATTGTCTCCATGAGTATGTCTCTGATTTTATTAGTTCTGATGTCGTGATCAATTTGAAAACCTTTCTCAAATTGTTGATAATAAATAAATTCATTAAATTAGATTTGATAATGGTTAATCTGATAGTTATAGCATCTATACTCATTACTCTAATTATAATGAATACGGTAGGTTTATATGTATGTATACATTGAAACTATTTTATAGTATGGTAAATCATATATGTTTTCTATTAATGTAATTAAAACTCTTTGGACACAAACAAATTATTTAATTAATAATTTAAGAATGAGTTTTCTATTTCCAAAACAAAAGGAATGGAAAAGTATAAAATCTTATTTAGACTCAACGTTCTCCCCCTTTTGGAAAGGAAAAACCATAATACATAAATGGAAAATAGAATTGAAAATCCTAAGTCAATAATATTTTAGATTCATCATATTCAGAATTAAACATTAAAACTGATCCACCCTTATTTTATAACCCATCATAATACAGAAGTCAATATGACTAGCCCCCTGTAGGATATGAAACCACCCCTAAGAATCATATTCTTTTTTTAAAATTTTCCCCACATTCATATTGAATCTCACCCTTAAAATAGAATTATCTTTCTATTTAAAAAGTTTATCCCATTGTGATTTTCAAAAAATAATATGGAAATGTTTTTTTGATACCTTAAAATGGTTAGAAAATAATATATATGAAAAAATAATAATAATGAAATTGATCATCTAAAAGTAAATAAAATAAAAATCAACCAGGTGTTTATTAAAAGACATTCAACAAAACTAAAAATAGATGAATAAGTATTTCATTGAAATTCGATAAAAACAAAAAGACCGCATGTGTTTTATGACAATTAAACAATCTTCAGAAATAATGAATTGACTATTACCTTCAGCTTCATAAACTCTTTCCAATCTTCCTCTTCATTTTCCAATAACCCCTCCTACGACATGTTTTTTCTTTTCATACTCCAAAATCCTTTCCCCCGAAATCCAAAATTTTTCATCATGTTCTAATACCTTTTCCTCATAAGACGGAAAATTTTCTTCCAAATGATTAATTTGGGCTAATTTGGCTTTAATCGTATCAGAGAAAAAATCATTCTGATTATGAAAATGATTAATATCATCTTTTTAACACATTAATAATGAGATCTCTTGAATTATAAAATTTAATCGTGTTTGCGAATATTGAAATCCTAAGTCATTTTTCGTATGTGATTCTGAATGTTTCAAAATACATAACTATTTTATCCATGTCTTTGTAAAGAATACTGAAAGTACCATTAGTTTCCGATAAATAATTCTTGATATTTTTCAAAATTATAGTCATGAATTTCTATGTATTCATAAATATCTCAAGACCATTTCACAACATTATTATAACTCATTCTTTGTGATTCAGTGATTTCTATAAACACCTTAAAATAGGATTCCAACTTTATAAACCTAGTTGATTGATTTTTATCTAAATCCAAATCTTTAAATGGTTATCAGAAACGAAATTACCTTTTTTTTCCATCCTTGGAAAATTAAGAATTAATTTCTCCAATCAATTAAAAGTAAAATAAATGTAATCAAGACCTTGGGCTATGATTGTATTCAAATATTCCAATATATATTGAATGTTTATTATCCTAGTTTTGTTCTCTACATGATATGATTTGTTTTTTCTTTATTTTAATATAATTTCTATTTCGCATATGAGATTTTAATTGCATCCACAATAACCATTTTATTCTATTAATCTTTTTTGTTCAAATCTTGATCATCCTTATTGTGCGAAGATACAATTTATTGAAATGATGATTTTTTTAATGACAGGGTGACTTCTCATTATTATTTCCTAATAAATATATCTATTTATATGATTCATGAGATTTATTTTGAAGAAATATTTTCAGAATCATTCTCTGCATCCTCTTCTTCCAGGTATGTATTCTCTTTTCCTTCCACTTATTTGGTTTCTGTTTGTCCTTATTCTTCTTCTTAACGAATTTTTTCCATTTCTTAGAACAAATTTCCTTCTTCAACAATTTCACCAATGCCTTCTTTAAAATTCTTATGAAGGTCTCACTCTGATCTCATATAACCTTTTTATGATAGAATTAGTTCCTTTTCAACAATTATTTCTTTTTCTTTTGTTATGGGAAAATGGAACATCGACATTATAAAATTTTAATTATTTAATTTCCAGATTGGAATCATGTGGTAAAGTAAGTTTTGTAGAAGAATCATCAACAACATTCATCAAATTATTGACCAAGGATTCACTTTTAGGTTTATTATTCGTCTTCTTTTCCTATTTTTCTATTTTAGAAACTTATTTACCATGTATCCTTATAGAAAATGCTCTGACTGTGTCAATTCCTATATGAGGTTTAACTTCTATTATTTATTAATTATTTATTCCCCATTCCTAACCAACATATTTTGTGTAATTATTTTGTTTCTTATCCGTTTTTGGTGGTAGGTAGTTAACTATTATTTTCTTAACAACATTTTTGTTTTTCGTTGTCGAATTATGTTATACCTCTGAAGTAAAAACATCAGTAATTTTGAAAAAAAATCCAATTCAAAAAAATATGTCATCCTTCTTATTATATATTCACTAATAAATGAAATATTTTCCTTGAATTGTTCCAACATAATTGAACTATGCAAATCTCTTGGGCTATTTTTAATCATTTATTGAATCAATTGTAAAACATGATAATCTAAGACTTAATTAACTTATTCATGATATTCATAACAATCAAAATAATAAATTCAGTGTGATTAATCTTCCCCATTTTCACAAGGTAATTGAAAATTAATATATTAGATACCTTTTGATTATCATTATAACCCTTCCATGGAATAATAAATCCCTGCATCAAGATTTATACAACTCTATGATATGTAATTAAGTGATAAACATTTCTTGGATCTTATTCTAGTTCATTCATAACCGAGTATTTTCTCATCAAATTAATTCATAAGTTAATTTATAATCTAATTTTTTGTGAGATGTAAAAAACACATCACCCTCATCCAAAACACAAAGACAACTAGCGGCATATTTTTTAGAGATCTTTTGATTTTTCTCATAATTATTAAAAGAATCCATATCCTTACCTTCTTCCTTGAAGAAGATAATAGATTCATAAAAATTATGATCTTAATAAAAATAGAATAATCCATAGTTAGGATCTAACTTCTATGTGGATAATGATTCATTTCCCTAAAATTGTATCATTATTCTTAATGATGAATCATATATCACATTAAAATATCTAGAAAGTACCCTTTCACAGAAAATGAAACACTTTATGTAATCTTTTGTCATATCCACCATATTTAAGATGGATATATAGAAGTTTCAAACATTAAGTTAATTATACATGGAATCTTAATCACATTAAAACATTTTAATTTAATAATAATGAAAACAGATGTCATACAAATGGGGGTCCCATTTATATGAGAGAATATAAGAGACACTTTATATTTTAAAGATATCTAAAACATGATATTCAAACACTATGATCTAATGGTTGAGATTTTATGCAAATATATATTTTTTAAATATAGATAAACTCTTCAAGATCAAAAAATAATTTATCGTATTTAGATAATATGTTTGGTAAAGTAAAAAAAATTGAACATTAAGATGAAAAATAATCAAGAAAACAAATAATTTGACTTTAATATTGTTAAAATATAAAAGAAAAAAATAATTTCGGAGGTGAAATATTGATACAATAATTTTTTCTTTATAGTTTGGTGACAAAATATATTAAAATAGTTTCAATAAAACAATTTTTTAAGAAAAAATTAAATATTATAGTTTATAGTTTATGAATATTTGGAAAATAACGCAAATATGAAAAATGTGATTGTGAAAAAGAAATTCAAATCATATTTAGATTAAACTCAAATCAAGATGATCTACTACAAAAATATTTGAAAACAAAAAAATTGAAAAACCAATAGTTTTGTAAAACAACAAACATATGTACTAATCATATAAAAATGAGTTAATTAATGTAAGAATATTGTTTATATAATAATTATATATGAATAATTAATTTATGATTATTATCTGTCACTTTTGATTAATGTATTCAATTATGTTGGAAGGAAATGGTTTAGTAAAAATATCAGCATGTTGTTCTTGAATTCTTATTAATTATAAAATAATATTTCCTTTTTCTGTATGATCAATAAGAAATTGATGCCTAAGATGTATTTTCATTTCACGAGAGTAATGTTCAAGGTTTTTATATAAGGAAATTGAAGTACTATTATCCCATAATATTGCTGTTTTATTAAAACTCATGCCATAATCCATGAGTGTGTGCTGCATCTACAACACATGTTCCAAAAATATCATGATGCCACATATTCAGCTTCATTAGTGAAAATTTATATCAATCTTTTTTTCTTACAAGACTATGAAACTATTTAATCTCCAACAAAATGACATGTTGTGGAAGTACTTTTCTATCCATTTTACAATAACCAAAGGATCATCTAAAAAATATTTTAATTCAAAATCATTTCTAAGAGACTAAAATGTTTTAAAACCATGGTTCCCCTTAGATAATGAAAAAATTTCCACATTATATAAGGAATTATTTCGAATAATATCAATATCATGCACATAATAAAATAAAAACATTAAGGATGAGTGACTACCAGTTTACTATAGTAAACTTCCAATCATAACTCTAAAGGTTGTTTGATCAACCAGTTGCCCATCTTCATTATTATCAAGTGTAATTGAGGTTTCTATTAGAGTACTAATAAATTCATTACTATTATATCCATAATTTTTAAAAAGATACATTATATACATCTATTGAGATATATTAGTACCTTATAGTTTTTGGAGATTTGAAATCAATGAAAAAATGTTAACTAAACCATCATACTCCTTCAAAACACATAATTTATCAGTTTCAGAAAGTTATATTTTAAGTATAGTTGACTTGATCATAATATAATTTTATTAAAATATATTTAAATTATCCTAATGATTTTGTTTAATTTTTTTATAAAGAATGCTGGATGGGTAGTTTCCTTAAGATAATCATTTTTAACAAAAATAATGTTAATATATTATTCCAGTGTCTAGGGGATATTTTTATGTCAATATAAATCTTTGGAAAGTTTATAAAAATACTCAAGATGTTCTTTATCTTCAAGAACAAGGGTTTTTTATCAAAAAACATCTTTTTAGGAATATTAATTTTTTTAATGAACACTTTACATCCATTTGAAAAAGATTAAAGATGAACAATTCTGCATTGGATAACAGAAAATGAATATATTCAATAATAGCTACCAGTGTATAGGTTTATTCACAATCAGTTTACTATTTTGATTATAAAATTTAGCCAATGGTTTTTCTCTATTTACAGTAATAATTCCATTTGCATCAAATATATTTCTACGAACCCATTTTACTCTGATTACTTATGTTTTTTATATATCTAAACCAAGGTCAAGAATTAATTCATTTTGAATTAATTAAGCTTATATTTCATTTATTTTACCCAACAATCATCACCTAAGGCAATGTTATGATTTTTAGGTTCAAATAGGGAAATGATCTCAATGTTTTTAATTTCATTTCTCAATGAACATATCCTCTTACCCGGATAATTAACATCTTTAATGATATAATCACTAAGGTGATTCGAGTAAACAACTAACATGGGTTTTATAAGGACTTTTCATCAACATAATGCAGAAATTCTACTTGAGAAAATACTTCATAATCAGTTTATTGAGTATTTTTTATATAATAAGTGGCTTCTATCAAAGTTATAGGATCAATTTTAGAAAACACATCTACAGATATTGGTTCGGTTTTTTTTAAAACAAAAGAACATATTTTATCAAATTTAACATGTACTCATTTCTCAATTAAACAATAATTTTTTAAACACAATTTTCCTTAGAAGTAGTTGAGAAAAATAACAATATAAATTCATCTGATTTGGGTGATAATTTTTTTATGCGGACTTTTTAATTTAGAATGAATGCATTGCATCAAAATACTCCGAAGAATAAAAGTTTTGTTTTTCATCCTATCCATAACATATAAATTGTTTTTTTAATATAGGGTTGAATTGAAACTCGATTTATAATATGACATTTAGTACTACTTGCTTCAACATAAAAATGATTATCTATTGAGTATTCACTCAACATGGTACTTATTATTTATTGCAGAATACAATTTCTCCTTTCAACAGCACTATTTTCTAAGGGAGTTCTAGGAGGTGAAAAAATATTTATAATTATTTTCTAAATATAAGAAGGTTAAAATATGAATATAAAAATTCTCCATTATGATCACTATGAATACTAATTAATGGATGGTTTATCTCCTTTTTATCTTAGGATACTAATTTTTTAAAATAACAAAATGCTTCATATTTCATTACTAGTTAATAAACCATAAATATCTACTGTAATCATCAACTAAGAAAATACATACTATATACCACCAATACTCCTAATTTTATTATAACCAAATAAATCAATGTTAACTAACTATAAGACATCATAATTTGAGACTTCACTAATATATTTAAAACTTGACTTATGTTGCTTACTATATTAACATGTCTCACAAATCTTTTGAAGAGTTAATTCTATGATTTGGTAAATCCTTAAAATGTATTTTATTATTCAACATACATATGTTTATATGATTAAAACATCCAAACCTTATATTCTATATATAATATTGATCATCAATTTCTCTAAGGAAATCTAAGTCTCTCCTAAGGCCATTTAGTTTTATTGTGTATACTTTCTAATGTGGATGTGCAGAATGAATAAATTTATCCTTGTAATTGTGTACTATACATTTTTCATTCCTAAAATTTACAATGTATCCTTAATCACATAATTTACTACAGATTATGAGGTTATTATTAATACCACTAACAAATAAAATATTTTAAATCGAGGCTTTTCCATGATGAAAAATATTACATATACCAATAATTAATTCCTGAGAATTATTTTCTAAGGTAAATATTTTATTGTTCATCTTGATAATATTTCCATTGTTTTTTTCATTAATATTATCAAAAAACCCCCTATAAATGTACCACCTATTATTGTTGTTTATATTTGCATTGTTTTTGGACTTTCAGAACCAAAACATTCCTAGTTCAGTATTTTTCAACAAGTAAGATATTTAGAATCTGTATTTTTTTTTGAAAATAAAGCTTTGTGGAAACCTAAATGTTAAATTTTATTAAGGGAACAATTATTTTTCCATTCTCCTCTATTTTCACATTTTTTTAAAAAGGCGGAATTTTTAGGAATAATGAAGTTTTAGAAAGAACATGTTTTCTATGAATATATATCATTCCAAAACCGGAACTATGTGAACAAGGTTTTTTATACATGTTACCAGAAATGTCCTAACCATTAGTTTATTTTGATAAAAGTTTCTTTAGTGGAATAATTTCAAAATTTAGTTTTATAACTACGTTATTATCTACATCTATTTTATTTTGGAAATTGTGTTTCTCAAAAATAGTTTTTAAACTATTATTTTCAAAAATTATTTTTTCTCACTATTGAGAAATAATATATTTTTCCTAATTGTATATATCATGATTGACTGATAGATCTAATATTAAATTGGTAAAATTATCAATTCTTGAATCATCTTTTCCATGTTTTTCATTATCGTTTTCATGCTTTTTACACACAATATAATTCTCATTTTTCAAATTTTTTTCAAGGTGAGAAACTTCTTCATAATAAGGTAATGTATTATTATCCCTAGCTAAAGAGAATTCTTCATCCTATGATATATAATTCTTCTAATCAGGATAATTTACATTTAAAGACACATTTTTTAATGAATCATATATATTTACCCTAGCTATGAAGCATTTATTATAAAAAGTATTATAGCATAAGTACATATATTCCTCTCTCTGAAATTTTTTTATCATTAAAATCACCTGAATAATATCCTCCACTATCACTCTAAGAATAATTATATTTTAATACATTAATTCAAAATTCATTGTAATAATAATTATAATTTTTATCATAATTTCTTTAATTTCAATATTTCCTTTTGATCTTTGGAAAATCGGGTCAAATGTGTCTTGCTCTCTAACATTCGTAATTGGTAACTTTAGAATCATTATTTTCATTCCTTTTTTTGTTAACTTTTTTTATGTTAATAAAAATATTTTTTACCAATGTTCATTTCATTATTTTCGCAAAATTATCAAAATCATTCTCTGAATGTTAATAATCACATGAATCTGATTGAACAATGGCCTTTTTCAATGTTGACATAAGAACCTTCTCAAGATTTTGAGCTTTTATTAGATTTGATGTAGTTGTAAAAACTACTCTACCATTCATTTTAATTTCATTCTCATCATATCTATTTATATTACCCATATTCTATAAAATAGTTCCAAATAAATCATTATGATTAAGATTTTTAATCTATCTATATTCTTAAACTACTATTTTATTTGATTCCATGTCATTGGGTATGATATTAATAGGATTTTAAACATGAATTTCATCCTCTAATCATTTTACACCCATATCTTGTAAAATATTAACGACTTCCATAAACGTTTGATGTACCTTTACAATAGGTTCACAATAAAGAAATTAAAATGCACGATAATATTCTCTAATCATTACTCTTTTAGTCTCAAAAAATATTAATATTAAAAAATGTGTGTTTTCTAAATTATTCGAAATACTATTTTCCACTTCATAAGAAAAAATATAACTATATATATTTCTTTCCATGGAACACAACATGGTATTACTCTCCTTATAATCCAACTAATACTTTTTCCTTTCTTGATTTCAAAAATTCTTATCTTCTTTATCAAGAATTTTGTAATCAGCAGTCAGTATAAAAAAATTATCTACTCTAATATCGATCAGAAAGGTCTTCATTATATCACTCAACTAATCATAATCATCACCCTAGAAATTTGTGGTCTATAGGGATTTTTATTATCTATACATCAATCATTTAGTCCTTACAAATTTTAAAAATAGATATAAATTAAATATATTCCATACTACTTGTTAGTGTAATAGATATTCATAAACATATATTTAAAAACAACAATACTAACATTAAATATTAAAGAAATAAAAGAATCATCAATAATTTGATTATTAGAATACTCCTCAGATACCAATTGTCTGTATTTTTAAAATATGGATTTGGTTCAGATACAAATTGTTGAATTTAAATGTATATGATGATGGATAAATAGAATAGTGGTGAATTGTATGTTTAAAAACATCCATTTTTATTCTTAATGGAATCATAGATTAAATTTTCAAACTAATCATATTCAGAAAATCTCTTATGTATTTAAATATTGATCTGATTGGGACCTTGGGTCTAATGAAAAAAATAATTTATTGATTTTGATTTTGATATTTAATCCATAGTTCATAACCACAAATTGATTCTATCATAACATCGAATATAATCATAATCAATGTGGTGGTAACAAAATTACATTTTATTGATACTCAAAGTAAAAAAAATTTAATTAGAGTAAAAAAAGGATTTGAAATTAAAAAGGTTTTGATAAATCAGTGTAATAAAAAATAGATTAATTCTATCTTAGAGAATATAGAATCATATTTAGTGTAATACATTTGTATCATAAATAAAGTTATTATGAAATGAATTACAAATATATTTTTGAATATATAAGTAACACTTTCTATTTAATTATAGTGGAAATAAAAGTCCTGTTATAAAAAAATTTAAATTCATAATTTTTGTTACCTAAAGGAAAGGGTATAAAATAACAAATGATAAAGGTCCCTTATATTATACTTAAAATAAATTTTATCTTTTTCTTGTCAGAGAAATCCCTCAATACGAAGATCATTCTTTCAAGATATTCTTGTAATCTCGCAATATGATGTTCAGTTTTTCTGTCTACCCATCCCCATCATCTCTCGATACGATTATTGTGTCTATCTTGTTATCCCTAAAAGCCCTCGATTGAGAAGTTTATTATCTCGTCTTTCTTCCTATCTTCAGAATCCCTCAATCAAAATCACAATAATCAGGCACATGAACCAATTACAAAATATATAAGATTATAAATACAAGGAACAAAAAATACATTTTGGTAAGCATCAAACCTCTCATACTGTAGAAATATTATTATATTGTATCTACATGTTTGTTTCTTGTAGAAATTTTTTATTTTCCAATCCCAGAGTATTTAAAGGAAATTATCCAAATAGTTATAGTGTTCTCCAATGATCATATTTTCATTGATATTTCTACACGGACCAAGACACCTGGAACTCCAATTGTCATATTATAACTGAATAAATGACATCATTTTTTTACCCAAATTTTAATAGAATTCATGACATCATTTTCAAAATACACCAATATAGTGTAAAGAGTAAAATATTCCAATATGATAAAAATATATTTCTTTATTTATGTTTAAAAAAATTCCAATCCAATAGGTTTACATATAGTAAATCATTATGATTATCTTTACGATTATGACTCTAATGTTATTGCTTCTTATGTCAATTCAAATAATAAAAAAAAATTCAATACAAAGACAAGACATAAATTCCCCAAATCAGATTTGATAAAGGTGATTCTAATGGTTATCAGATCCATACTCATTATGATAATTGTAATGAATATAGAAGTTTTATATTTATGAATACATAAAAACTATTTCAATATATGAACAATAATATATGTATAATGAAAAAATTAAAACACATTTGATATGAAAGATTTTGTTAAATATGTATTTAAGAATGATTTTTTTATTTCTAAAAAAATGTAATAGAATAGTAAAAAACATATTTTTAATCAACAAAGAATGTATTGGATATCATATGGGATGGGTGGGGTATGAAATAGACCTTCAATGAGTAGGTAGATTTCATGAGACAGGTTATATATGGTATTGGCCAAGGTCACACCCATTTATTAGATTCTTCAAATAAATCCTTGACTATATTAGATTCATATCCTGAAACCTTGACAGTGTTAGATTCTTGGTGTGAATCCTTAACAGTATTAGATACTTATAAGTAAGCCACAAAAATATGTTTTAAATATCCCTCATAATGATTTCCATTTTTATTTATTCATTTATTTTTAATCCAAGTGGTTATTCAATTATTTATACTATTCATATATAAGTCTCATTCTCATTTTGTTGATTAAATGGAATTTCCTTTAATGATCTTCCCGGCCATATTGACTATTCAATGAATAGTTATTTGAATGCAATGTGTTATTAGTTATTTACCTTGACATTTTGAATTACTATCATTTATTAATTATTTAATCCACTTTAATTATCCTTAATGATCATTTGAAATCAACATTATTGTGACACCCCAATATTTATGAGATATTTTTTAAATTTAATATTTTTGATATTTTTATTTTCACACAATACTGAATATCGATTTTCTTATATGAAAAAAATAAATATGTCTCGATTGTGTAATACACACCACAATGAAATATTTCACTACATGAAACATCATCTTATCCTATTGTCATGAACCACATCTGGTCGCCACAGAAACTAGTACCAAACCCAGCCTGTGAAAATCCTTGACAGGTGTTCCTGATCCCCACAGGCTAGAATAATTTCTCAAGTATCATAAAATAATAATTGGGAATGATTTATCAATGTTTATAAACATAAAACAATAAAAGAATCCAATAAAATGAATCTATATTTGTCATACTAAACATTATTTTACAAAAAATCAGAACTGAATTACATAGATTATAACAACTCACCCATACTATAAAAATAGTAAAAAACCAAAAGGAAATAGCACAAGAACCCTCATGGATAGTGGAACCGCCCTCAAGCCATCTCAAAAAGAAATAACCACCATGGACCTACTAGAAACCTGAACCACAGGAATTAAAAACTGTACACCACATGCAACAACAAAAATAACCAAGTCTTCTTACAATAAAGGGTGTAAGTAGGGTGTGAGACAATTCCTAGTAGGATTCCACCAATAAGAGATTCCATGTGATAAGCATTCAATGATAAAAAGCTTGCAAGTTTTCATAAATAGGAAATACTAGTTAAACTATTTAAAAGATGCAACTTATAAATTAAAATAGTTTTCAAGTTATATATCATTAAGAATAAACACTTTTAAAAATAATATCAACACTACTGAATTTTCCATCCAACCATTCTGTATGCCGATGGTATGAACAATGTATTAATGAGAAAAATCAATAGGAAATAACCCATAGAAACTATCTTGGTGTGGATCCTAGGTACCTCATATCTCGGTGAGAGTAACCATCAAAATATTTGTTCTTGTGCACGAGACCCTAGTAAGGATCATACCCACAACCTAATGGTACCCAATAATCATTATAATTGTTTATTTAGTGTTTTAAGTGTCAATATTTCTACCTGAAACTGAGGCCAAACCCCATGGATTCACTACCATACTAGTACACATCCACCTGCATGGATAACCGAGTTTCCCTTTGTCCTCAAACAAGTTCAACAAGTTATGAAATATACTTTTCACATTTAAATATAATTTCCATTTCAGATGTTCACCAAACAGACCACATGTACACCACACAAGTCAGAAAGTCCACTTTTTCATTCAAATGCATCTTGAAATCATAATAACAACAAAAATAGCCCACAACACTTTTCAAATATCGTTAACACTACCAAACATCCTTTAATTTTTTATAAAAACATTAAAAGTAATTATTACTAACATAAAATCCCACCCATTATCATATAATACTTCTTTCATCAACAAAATTCATCTTTCACAACACACTCATACAAAACTGCCCACAACCATGTTTCGCGGTTCTCTTTATATCTACTAAATCATTTTGTCACTATATAAAACATTACAAAAAATATTTGACATTTTAAATAACCACCTTATATTTAAATAACCCATTTTTGGTGAACTCATCAACCATATTGTACATATACTCCTTTTTTAAAACATCGTTTAACAAAACAAAACATTCACCATTTTATAAAACAAAACCAATGGGTGTAACTATTTTTCCCCCACAAAACCCATTTCAAATCTCTCATTCAATTCAAAAATTAAACCAATACTGATCCATAACAGAACTGGAAGCCCTAAAAATTTTTATTAAACTACTCCCAAGTGTAATGAAAATACATCAATTAACACCACAAAAGTCACACATGAAAAACACGAGTTTTCATAAATCACTTCCATTAAGTACAACAAGATTTTACACATTGAACCCATTCCAAACCCCAATTTCAAGGCCCACATGACACTAATAAATTAAAAAACTAGAATTTTCAGCCTCATTAAACACCAATAAGTAACTTTAATGTTTTATAAAATACACCCTAACATTACCCCAATAGTCACCAATGAAAAGAAATTGATTTCAATCCATAATGCAACTATAAAATTAAACACTTAAGAAAATCCAAAAAATGATTTTTCACCATATGCAGCATATGAGGAACGTTACAGCCAATAAATCAAGCAATCATACTCATCAAAAATTGCATACACATGGAACCACATACCTTTTGAGTCAAAACCCTTGAGTCTTGTTGTAAAACATCAATCACACCACCGCTACACCACAAGGAAGTGAAAACAATCCCTAAACCATAAAATATCAACAAAAAGACCCCAAATCATACCGTGGGTATAATACGAAACTTTTGTACACTCTATAATGTCATGAAAGAGGGAGGAAACCCTAAGGAGAAGGATGGAAATGAAGAAATAAACACTTACCCAAATAAGTCATAATTACAACGACCCAAATACACCAGTATCAGAATTTTAAAACCACCATAAATGAAATTGTGGTTCGAATAAGGCTGTTGAGGTCATGTAGGAACAGAAATGGGTTAAAATGTATGAAAATAGAAGGAGTTATTAAAATAACAATTTACCTCTTCTAATCTGGGTGATTTGTGAAATCCAGAGATGTTTTTCCCATATTCGTGATTCAATTGAGCTCCCAATGGTGGATGAGAGAATAAGGGCACACCATGGGTATGTGGGATCGGGTGAGAGTTAGAATCACCAAAATAACATAAAAATTGAATGCAATATTAAAGAATTAAAAAAATTATTTAAAGTAGGAAATGGGATTTTGGGATAGCCCAACACCTTATTAATAAACCCAAATCCATCATTATTATGGATTCATATGAGGTCCAAAAGGATATGGTAGTTTTAATATTTAGGTTATTATAATTGGGAATTGGAATGGGTGTAAAATGAAGAAAAATTAAGGAGTAATAAAATAACAAAAATTAATTTTAAATCTGTAAATGGGATCGCATTTTGGCCCAAATTTTGAAAACCCACAATTTCCACCAAAATTCATTGAAAACCCCCATAAAAAAGAAAGGATGGAAGTAAAATGAAAAATGACTTTAAAAGATGTCATGGATTTGAAAATTCTCTCCACTATAAACCTTTTTTCCCCTGGAAATCCACAATAAGGACCAAAGCAAAAAAACAAAACCCAACTGATTGACCATAAATGTACTCCACCGCCATGTTCGTTCCACCCCTGAAAGGAAAAAATACTTCCAGTGATCAATTATTTAATAAATACTATAACAAACCAAAAATTAAATAAATTTCCTAAAATGATAAAAAATACATTCAGACTTTATCCCCGAAACGATACTCCTAAAACAATATTTGAACATGACTCATTTAATCTTCCCAAAAGAACAAAAACAACAATCAAGGTTACACATACATTTCTTTAACTAAACTGTTGGGCACACTCCAATCCCAACATTTACCCCAATATTATGTTGTTAGTTAGATAGCTCTGAAGGAGACTACCTCTCACCAGGAGAAGGCCAAAGACTAATATAAGTTACTAGTATGGGGATACAAAAATAGGCTCACCACCATAAGAGACTAATTGAATTTTCTCGAGATAGATTTAGAACACTAATTGGGGGAGGCCTGAATGGAATCACTGGTTCAAGGGGTAGACATACATTTGAACTTTACAAAAGAACTATTGTAAGACTCATAGTGGGTCTCCCCATCATAAGAAATAACCATCTTAATTGACCAGTACAGGCTAGTACAGAAAGATACCAAAATTTAAATAGTTGGGACGACCACACAGTTTGTCCACATGGTTTGGGAAACTGTGCACTAACTGTGGGGATCCTTCAATCTACATGGTTTTCTGGTGAATGGTCACTACTAACCATCGACAATCCGTGTGCTCAACATTTCTAGAAAAACATCAAAAATTTCTACAAATATCCAGTATAAACCATCTAGTGAAAGTATGAACATAGGCTACAATATGGAAACGAGGTCATCAAAACTCTACCACAAAATGGTACAACAGGAACAAGATGATGACATGAGTGGTTTAATCTCTTCTTATCATTCATACTGAGGATAGAACATTGTATATGGGGTTGAATGACCCTGGTATTTCCCCTGACTATGTGCTATATTCTCTCAGGGACATATGGATAGAGCGCAAATTATAGAACAATATTCATCCTTGTAGTTAGGATTTGTAATAACAAGAAGAGAACTTATACTTCCGGTGATACAAACAACTACACCGCAGTCCCTGATAAGTTTACCAAGACATAACACATTTTGAACTCACATTACCCTAACCCAACCTTTCACTAAAACATGATCTTAGAAGATGCACACACATCACACATCATTGGTTGGGGTGAGAAACAATATAAGGAAATGACTCATATAAACACATTCCTCTGAAATAGAGGATTTTGACGTTTTTCCAAGGGATACATACTCCCAACATAATAGAGAATCTCAAAGGATTGCACAACCTTCTCCTTTATAGTCAAAAGGGAACATGAAATCACTAGACATCATTTAACGTGACCATTATGACTAATAGAAACAATACAAGGAATGTGAACTTATGCCAAGTCCCTAAACAACACACAAGTCCATAAATAGGCCATAATAGCCTATCATAACCATATTCCCAAAATTGTTTTTTTAACATGAACTCATACATAGACGAAACTATGAAGAACCCATAGACCCTCGTAGTAACCGTCGAGACACTCATCCACAATAACAACCCCAGACCACTTCCACCTTCGATGAATCGGGCATCTTAAGAAACTAATGTCTCATTCAACCTCCCACGATCACTCTCCTGCTACAAGAAGATACAAAAATCAAATAAATTCATGTGTGTAGACTCAATAAACAAAGATCAATAAAATATTCCTTATATTGATCAACTAAAGGATTTTACAATTGAAAAACATAATAGGTTTCACATCAGTTGTGCATTAACCCTTAATGGGGGTGCATCTTATCCAATGTTCGAACCCAAGGAGCCAACCAAGCTTCTCCATTGGTCAAAACAGGCCACAAACTATATTAAAACACATGAAGGGAACCACCGTAAAGGTGTCCTGAAACATATCTCTGAAGAGGCTACTAAGTGGTCCATCAACCCAGCTTATCGACTGAACTCAAACCCAGAACATCATTCAAACTGGAGGGGTTCTTGGACTCAAAACATCCCACAACATCACCATATTAAAAAAAACACAAAAAAATAACCAAACCAAAACAGTCATGAAGACATCATGTTTTCCTTTAGAATAATTTCTCTGAAATCATATGGTTCAGCATCTAGCATATCCACCAGTGGTACCCCATTGGCCTCACACATGCATGCTTCTGTGCCACCGGGCACCCTCCTCATATCTATCCTGACACTCATCTGGTCATTCCATTGTCCATCCATAATCTCATATAACCCCATGTTTGTGGTCTATCATATAAATACCAAAGGTTGAAACAAAAATTCATTCCAATTCTCGAAACCAAAACAGTCAACCAATACATCCTTTTTCTCAAACCACTAACATCAAAATCAAACCTAATTCACATTTTATCATACTTTTCAGAAAGTCAAAACCATTTAAATAAAATCTCAATTTGAAGTTAATAATTTTTTTTAAAAAACATATCATCCCCTTAAAAACACTTCCAATATATTATAAACCTAAATTGGAAATACTTTTTAGAATCTAACATTAACATAGTTCCTCCATTCAAAAGAGGTGTAAACACACCTTTTTTCATTTCAAACAATTTTGAAAAATCTGTTCCACTATTTCAAAATTCAAACCCATCCCTATTTATAATAATATAATTTCAAAAAAAACATTACACTTCTTAATAACATGTCATTTTTACATTAAAACCAAACCTCCATGATTTAAAAACTAAACGACATAATACAATGTGAGAGGAAATTATTTTCATTGGGTTACATGGACACATGGTTGGGGTTCATACTCCAATCACATTACTATTACGGAGAGTTATATAGGGAAATATCCCTATATCCACATAGATTTATAGGCCTTAATAGCTCCCTGGGACCATTAACCCAACTCTATTTTCATTTCCCTTATTCATCATCAAACCAAGAAAACCATGGGACTCAGATAAGACCCAACTTCCCCTGGTGAATTGAATCCGGCAATGATGTTTGGTGATTAGGCACACTAACCATAACCAGAATGCCATGTCCCAAAAATCCTAACACCATACTATCCCAACTGCTCCCCAAATAAAATGACCTAATGATTTAACTTTAAACACTTTTGATACCATTTCGCACAAATAAAATATGGTCACCACCAAAACCGGTGCCAAAACTAGCCCTTGACAAGTCCTAAGGGCATTCCCAATACCCAAGGGATGGAACAAGTTCCCAGGAATCATAAAATGGAAATTTTTAAGGGATTACCAAAGCTTATAAACATATAACATCAAATGAATCCAATAAAACGAATATAGATTTTTCAAACCAAACAATCTTTTACAAAAATTCATAACTGAATTACATTGTTTAAAAAAACTCGTCAGGACTATAAAAAAGGTATAAAACCAAAAGTAAATAGTCCAATAACCCTCATGTCAAGGGGTGCCACCCTCAATCCAACTCCACAAGACTTCACCGTCAAGGACCTTCTAGAAACCCGATCCACTAGCTTTAAAAACTGTACCCAACATGTGAAAAAAAATAACCAAGTCTAATTACACCCAAGGTTGTATGTAATGAGTGAGCCAATTCCCATTAGGATAACACCACTAAGATATTCCATGTGATAAACATTCAAAGATTAAAATCTTGTAAGTTTTCATAAATAGAAAATTCTAGTTACAATTTATTAAAAATGCAACTTAAAAATTAAAATAGTTTTCATGTGGCCTATCATTAAGAATCAATACTTTTAAAAATAATATCAAAACTACTGATTTGTCCATCCAACCATATCGTATGCTGAATGTAAGCACAATGTAACTAAGGAGCTTATAAAATAGAAAATAACCCCAAGGCACTTGCACTTTGAGGGTCCCAGGTACCTCGTTTCTCGGTGAGAGTAACCCTCACAATATATATTCTCATGCACGAGACAGTAGTAGGGAACATACCCATAACCTAGTGGTCCCCAATCATCATATACATAGTTTAGTTAGTGTTGTAAGCATCAATCATGCTACATGAAAATGAGGTCAAACCTCACGGATTCAGTAGCATACTAGTACACGTCCACCCACCTAAATACCTGGGTTTCCCCTTGGTCTCAAACAAGTTAAAAAAGTTAAATATTGTTTTTCACTCATGAAAATATAATTTAAACATCTGAATTTCACCAAACAGCCCACATGAACTTCACACATAGTCACAAAATCCACTTTTCCTTTCAAATGCATTTCAAAATCATACTCTCAAAACAATATCCCACAACACTTTTCACATTTCATTAACACTTACAAAATTCCTTTAAATAATTTTATAAAATAATTCCAAGACATTCTAACTGACATTATTTCCCATTAAAATATCATATAATATTTCTTTCATCACCAAAATTCATTTTTCACAACACACAGACACAAAACAGCCCACAACCATGTTTCACAACTCTCTTTCCTTATGCTATAACATTTCAGAACATTATAAAACATTATAAAAACAATATTTTACATCATAAATAACCACATTACCTTTAAAAAACCTATATTAGGTGAACCACCCACCAAGAAGTACATATACACCATTTTGTTCACTTTTTTAACCAAACAAAAAATTCAAAATTTTCATAATACCAACCCAATGGCTGTAACAATACTTCGCACACAAAACCCATTTTAAATCCCTCATTCAATTCCAAAAATAATACCAATACCAATCCATAACATAATTATATTCCCTAAAAACATTTGTTAAACTACCACCTTGTTTTATGAAAATGCCTCAAATTACACCACAATGGACACACATGAAAAACAAACATTTTCATAAATCACTTCCAAGAAGTACAACATGGCTTTACATATTGAACCCATTCAAAAACCCCATTTCAAGGCCCACATGACACTAAGGAATTATGAAACCATAATTGGAATCCACTTTAAACCCCAACAAGTAAGCTTAATGTTTTACAAAATACACCTTAATATTCCCTAAGAGTCACCCAAGAAAATCACACAATTTCTAGCCGTAATGAAACTATGAAATTAAACACTTAAGGAAATCCATCAAAAACTGGTTTTCCACTAAAAGTATCATATGAGGAACATTAAAACCAGTAAATTAAGCATGATAAACTATCTGAAATCGCTTACACATGGAACTGCATACCTTTTTTGTAAAAACCCTTGAATCATGGTGTGAAACATCAACCGCACCTCCACTGCACCATAAGGAAGTTAAAAAGAACCCTAGAACATAAAATTTAACCAAAAACCCACAAATAAAACCCTAGGTACGAACTGTAACTTATGGAAAATCAATAAATACATCAAAGAGGGAGAAACTCAAATAAGAGTTAGGAAATTGAATAGGGATACTCTTAATAAAATAAATATTGAAAAAAATGGCCCAAATACACAAGTATCTGAATTTCAAAACAAGAATAAATTTAATTGAGGTTCTAATAAGTATAATGAAGTAATTTAGAAACTACAATGGTAGAAAAAGAGTTAAAATAGAAGTAATTATGAAAGGTTCAATTTACCTCTTCAAATCTGAACGACATAGGAAATCAAGAGCAATTTCTCCAAAATTTGGAATTCTCATTTGCTCCAAAATTGGGTAGGAGAAACCGGGAGTGCATCTTGGGTATGTGGCCTCAGGTGAGAGTTTAAATCACTGAAAAAACAGAACAATTGAATGAGATATTATATAATTAATAAAAGTATTTAAAGCTGGAAATAGGATTTTAGGCAAGCCCAACATGTTAATAAAAACATAAATCCATCATTATTATGGATTCATATGAGGTCCTAATGGGTATGGAGGTTATAATATATTATGTTATTCAAATTGGTAAGTTTAATGGGTGTAAAATGTTTAAAATGGAGTTATAAAAGATAAAAAATTTATTTTTAAATCTATAAATGGGTTCACAGTTTGGCCCAAATTTTGAAAACCCACCACTTCCACCAAAATTCATGGAAAACACCCATAACAAAGAAAATATTGAAATAAAATGAAAACTCCTTTAAAAGAAGTCATGTAAGTGACAGAAATGGTATATTCAAAACTATTTTTTGGCTTATGCTATATAAAATGTCATGTTCCATAGATAACATGTGTTACACGCAATATCATGTTTTACCGAAGAGTAGTATATTTTAAAAATATTAATATTTAATACAATGAAATATAACGTATCCATTAAATTATAATTTATTTACAATATTTACTAACTAGGAAAAATTATATTTTATAATATGAATTTATAGTCTACCAATTAATATATATACCATTTGATTATAGTATTATGCACCCAAAGTCATTTTGTCTTAATAAATTTTATTAATTTTACTCATAAAATGATATAAATGAAATATATATGTTATATATTCAAAAAATAATTTTTTATATTTATCCAATATATTTTATATGCATAAGACAATGATAAACAAAATTTCATGAATAAAAACCTAAACATCTCCAAAAGGTAATACTACAGCCTTTTATCCGAGAACCAATTTTACATTTTAATTTTGAAACCTTTAGAATTTTGTTATTAAAAAAAATAAACTTCTTATTTGAAATAAGAGTATCAAAATTTATTTCATTTGAATCTTTGTTATTCTTCATATGAGATTCATTTTTTATGAATAGTGAAAATTACTAACTTTTATTTGAAAATTTCATTTTCATATAATTTCTTTATATAGTTAAATTATATTTTATTTTTTATATATGATTATTTAGTTAAATTAAAAATCTAAAAACCCAATTTAGTCCATATTAATCAACTTTATGGTGAAATTCGATATTAAAATATTTCACACCTCTTTGCATTTCACATTAAAAACATGGGGTTTGATGACATATGTGATTATTTTTAAACAAATTTTTTTTAAATAGTTATTTGAATTAGGTAAAATTTATTCCATATTTTGAATAATAATTTCAATATTAGTTTTTAAGGTAAATATAATTTTTTGGTACAAAAATTCTAAAATGGTAAAAAATGATTTACCGCATTACACGTAAAAAACGAAACATTTTAATGTTATAAAGTTAAAGGCTTGATATACCAAAAAATATTAAAAGGTTGCATTATGTGTTTGTATATAACCTATCTATACCAATAAATATTAATTGTGTTCCTATGTCATTGAATTTAATTCCACCAAAAAATGGTCGGTCGTAAATATAAAATATTTATTAATTAATCACTTAAACTCACCTCTCCTCATTAATAAATACCACCCCTCACCAACCAATTTCATCTCAAAAGAAATATAACTCCTCAAATATCAAAAAAAACCTCTATTAATTATTTTAACCCTGTATATGTGTTTCTGGTCTCCCAAAAATATAAAATCCAAGGTCCTTAAGGTTCTCTAAAGAAGGTCATATTCTAGAGGTTATTTTCCAAATCTGCCTCTAATAATTTCATTTATCTTTCTATTATCACCTCACCTCATTCATAAATAAATGAATTATAAATCTTGAATCTTGTATATAATGGTGTTTTATGTTTCTAATTGAATATTTCATATCCATTTTATTTATTATATCATCCTAATCACCTCCATGAATAATGTTTTGGATACTTTTCCATTACTTCTTTCATGGTTAGTCTAAAATAATTTTTCTTGTTCAAAAATATTTGAATATATATATTATAACATATTTCATATTATATAAAGATTTTTTTAAATATTCCTTCAGTATTTCAACAATATAGATATACGATAAATTTGTTTGTGGATGTACGGACTACCGCCTCCTCAAAGCAATGTGATTTGTTCAAACATCAAATGGAATGTATTAAGAATTATTTTAATAAAAATATTATATATTAGTGAAATATTAATTTGACTATAATAATATTATATATGTTCATATGTATATTTGAATTCATTTCATTTAATTTTTTTCTTTCAATATGACATGAAATTGAGAATAACGTATTGGCATGTGTACTGCCTACCATCTCTATGAAAAGTATTTTTTGTTCATATTTAAAGATTATTATAAATACTTATATATTGAATATATAAGATATTTATATAATTAATTATATTATAGAAATAAGTAAATCTAGAAAACCAATAATAACAAGTCCAAACATAAATAATTAAATAAAAAAAATCAGCTGAAATGTAACATAAACATGGAATTAATAATAAATGTGTAATATAATGTCTTATGTAAATTAAATATTATATTTTATATATAAATATGGTAGAGATATAGATTAATAATAATCTTATAGTAATTATACATTATTATTTAACACATTTGAATGAATTCGAATGTGAGGTATGTGAATTTCATCTCGCTTTTTTTCTTATGAGATACAAGCCTTATTCATCACTCATTACTTTTGTGTGGTAGATATACTATTCATGAAAGTATTCTATGAATTCTGTTCTTTAGTTTATTTTTATTTTCATATACATTTTATGATATATATTTCATTTTGTTTACATTTCAAATCATTCTAAATGATTAGGTGAGTTTTGTTTTAATTTTCCATCATTAAGACTCATGTTTTATTATTCCGCTATATAATTTTATGAAGTATACATATTGTCAACTGAAATGTTATGTCTGGAATATCCTTACATTTATGATATTTTAATTTTTTTTTAATGTTAGTGTTTCATGGGTATTATGATTCAATTATTTCAATGTGGTATAGGACACATTGAAATGTTTAAAGATTATTTTCCACAATAAATGTTATTAAAAGATCTATTATGCTCATTTTCAATGAAAATGATTCTAAAAAAATGTTTTACATTTTAAGGTGTTATTTTTTAAAATATTAATTTATAAGTTCCCAGATCTATTTTCAATGAAAAAAATCATCAAAAAATGTTTATGTTCTAGAAATCATTGTCTAAGAAAAATGGATTAATTTCACAATCTCAATGGTTTATAAGATTATTTATAATTTAGAATTTAATAGTGTATATTTAATTTCAATGTCCATGTTACTTGAAATAGTTTCTTGGAATAATTTTACTATTCATGTACAATTATTTAAATTCATTTTTAACAAAGTAAGAGTTTTTTATAAATAGTTTAAAAGGAATCATTTATCATTTTCCCAAAGAGGTACTTTTCGACATTTTTGGAAAACTTATTAGAATAATGTTTTTAAGTTATACAACTTGGACAAATTTTTATGCTTTCATGATTCTTTAATGTATTGATGATTCCATTATAATATAACAATGATATTTTGAAATAAATTTTTTTCTTTTAAAATTCCATGACATTTCATGTAAAGAATTTTTTTTAAAGTAGAACTGATATTTTCTTCAAGAATTGTTTTCAAGTGATATATCCAAATTATTTTCCATATATGATTACATTATTTGATGTCAGTTATGTTTTAATATGGTTATGTTTCATTTTCTACATTATTATTATTTTAATGATGGATTTATGTTTATTATTAAATAACATTTATGAAACTCATTTCGTTTCTTTTCATTAAGTTATGATTGAATAATTTTTAAGAAATACATTTATTTTCATGCTTTATTATATGATGAATGATTTATGTTCCTGTTGCACATATTTTTATGGTTTTCATTATGTTATTGGTGGGACCTCTATATCTCTCCATGTATTATGTAATAATTTTAACCTCATGAGATAGATAGGGCTATAATATGAAATGGTCTTGGTTAAGTAATACAGGGCTGGAACGGGAAGTAATCATGGTTTAGTAACCCTGGGCAGGAACAAGGTGTGAAATCGGTTCAGTAAAGGTATTTTTCACTAATATGATCTTGGAGAAGACCTTTGACTACTAATATGGCCATGAGAGTGAACCATAACAAACAAGATGGTATGATGAGTGAACACGTACAACTAAGATGGCCGTGGGGGTGAACCATGAATACCAAGATTGTACGGGGAGTAATCCCATACTACCAATGTGGAATTAGAAGTGATGAATTTACTTCTATGGATATAATTTTATATACTTATGTGCCTTCCATGATTTCATGTATTATTCCAATGTTATTAATTCATGACTTATGTTCTTTACATCCTTATGATTCATGTCTGATAAAATATCAATATTAATGAAATTATTCATGTTTATGATCTTTGATATGTAGGGTATGATCTTATAATGATGTGATAATGTTATCATACACCTAATATATAGTTCATTATTATATTTGTCCCTTGTTTTCCATTAATAGTGTTCTTAGATACCCCCTTTTTTGTTTCATTCCCCATGTTATGATGAAATGTTTTATGTATGATGTGTCTAAGTGGGGTTCTAGTCATAAAGAACGTTGTGAGATATAATGTAGATATCTTATGAACTAGTTTTTTATGCATCCATATTTCCAAATAAACTAAACTAATAAGGTATTTGGTTGTTTGATTTAATAATGTATTAAGTATTATATAAAATGTATTCCATGTCTGTGTATTCTATTACAGGGTCATTTCATTTGGTATTAGAGTGAAGGTTTAGTCATCCTTTGGAAACTAGGATGAGAAATCATACTAAGATCCCTATATATATTTATAAGTAAATTTCTATACATGTCACTAAGGATAAGCCAAATTATTTATAGATTTAATTGTAGGTATCATGATCTAAAAATCATATAACTTATTTTCCATGATTATGTTGTTTTACATTATGATAAATATTTATCATGATAGGCCTCCAAATTCTAGTCAATGGATGCAACCAGAAGGAACTGGATTAACATTAGGTATGATGGAAAATCTATTGATAGGAAGTTTAATGGGATTATCACTATTGTAATGGATGTTCTGATCTTTCCTAAAAAATTTCAAGGAACACGAACAACAACATTTACCATAAAAAAATCTCAATCCCAAAATGTATGAGAAGAAAAAAGTTCACATTAAATTCATGTAAGGGAGAATATGGAGGAAAGAAGATTCAGATTCTATTGTGTCAGGAATGCGTAAAGAGTCACCCATGTGAATGTCTTAGAGGAACAAGATGACTTGTTGATTGTGTAAAATAAGGACACAAACAAAATAACATCAATAAAAATATGAAGGTGTCGATTAATTTCACAGATGGCAATATGATCCTTCATAAGATAACATCGATGGACTAATACATTTAGTGTGGATGAATGGTCATTATGCAAATCAATGTCATAAGAGGAATTATCCAAAAGATAGTTTACATGGTTGTCTATGTAATGGTTATATTTATGATGATGAGGATGATGATAGTACTTGTGAATTTTAAAGGAAATAAGTATTAAGTAATTGGATGAGATATCCTTTTTAATGGATTAAGGATGCAGGGAAATAATTTAACTGTTTATATATTTTTATTCAAATATTATGTTATTTTAATGGTCAAATATAGAAGTATTTTTCTATTTGTGTTATTCTCTTAGGATTTTAATGTTTATGTTGAATGTTTTTTATAGACTAAAAAATTGATTTTATGTCAAGGTGACATTTTTCAAATGAAATATGACCCATAATATGTTCCTTATGTTAAGATTATCATGTTTTGATAAAGATATGTAAGAATGGAATAATTAGATTGTATAATACTTGTTATCTATGAATTTTTTGATAAGTGTGTCATATTTCCATATATGATGTTTATATCTTAATTAGGACTTAAGTAATATATTCAATAAATGTTGGAATAACTCAACAATAATTTTTTTCACAAGGGTGTATAGTAATTCATGTTATTACCATGACTTACAAGAATACGTGATGATGGTATTCACAAGTTTGGAATGTGACCACCAAGAGATACCCTATAATATATTGGGGATTAATGTTAAGATAATTTGGTGTAGTTTTGTATTTTAATATTTTGAAAGGATTATAACATTATCCATTTATGGTATGTTTTACATTGTATATGGTTTTATATATTAAATTATTACCTCTAAATTTTAGGATTTATGCATATTTTATAACTTATGCTAGCCTTTTTGATAAATATAGATGAAATGAACAATCATTCTATCATTGGATATCGTGTTATTATAATGAAAAATTCAACTTAATTTCTTGGAATAAGAGATAATGTGGATGATTATAAATGCAAAAAAATGGTGACTTATTTTAGAAACCAAGTATATGATTTTGTGAATATTATTTAACATTAGGAAAAGTGGTTGGGATCTAAATGTTTGTCATATTGTCCTAATTTTTTATGATATCAATGATCTATTTAATGATTCATTAGTTTGTCCTTTTTCATTGTTAACATTATCTAGATCATCGACTTTATTGGGATCATGGATCTATATCGATATGTACATTTATTTATTCTTTTCCTTCATTCCTAATTCTTCACCAATGTTCTCCAATGTTGTTATGATTTACATTGAGTAATTTTTATTTTCCATCTATTAAATTTTAAAAGAAATTTTTATTATTCATTTTTAATATGTTGGTTTTTATGTATGAAACTATAAAGAATTAATCATTAAATAACATTGAAAAAAAGTTTGGTTTAAATTTAATTTCAGGGGAGTAGATTGAAACACCCCGAGATTTTGTAAAATACTTTTTTTAATTAATTTAATCATTTCTATATTTTTCATTTCACACAATACAAAATATGGATTTTTTTATATGTAAAAACATTATGTTTGGATTGTGTTATATGTTACATAAAGATAATCATGAACTACAGAAAACACTTATTTATCTTGTGGTATACAAAACATCATTTTTTCTTATGTCGCACATAATGTAGTGTTTTATCGATAGATTGTGTTAAATGCATGGCTCAGTTTTACAGAACAATGGTATATTATTAAAATATTATTATTTAATATAATAATATGTAAAATTTCCGATAATTTAATTTTTCTAAAATTATTAACACATTTATGAAAATATATTGTTTATAAAATGATTTCCTGGGTCACCAATTAATATATATACCATTTCATTTTAATGGTAATGGTTTTATGATCCTAAAGACATTTTGAATTAATGAATTTAATTAGTTCCACTTATTGAATGATACTAATGAAATGGATATTTTATATTTTTGATAAAATATTTTTTATATTCATAAAATATATATTTTAGAAGTAAGATAAAGAGAACCTACTTTTATGCATAAACCCCTATATTTTTCAAAATGGTAATTTACCAAAATATATTAGAAAACCCTTTATAAATATAAATTATGATTCTTTTACTAATTTTATATTAAAAAACAAAATTCTTCCCTGAATGGGGGTATAAAATTTTACTTTAGTTGAATTATTGTAATTTTTCTAATAAGATTCATTTGTAATGAATAGTGAAAAATGCAACACTTTATTTAAAAATGTCTTATTCAATTAATTTGTTATAATAGATTAATTATAATTTTTTTAATTATAATTAGTATAATTTTACATCAATAAAAAAAATTATTCTTTGTAATAAATTTTCCATTGATATTCTAAATAAAACAATTTCAAACTTTTGATATTTTCACTTTAAAAACTCGTGTATTCATTGGGTCTGTGGGATTAATTTTAAATCCACGTTTCCAATTATGGGATGTTAATTACATAAAATAGATTCCAAATTTGTAATAATAATTTTCAAATTATGTTTTAATGTCAATTTCATTATAGTTATAGAAAATTTACCATGGTAAAAGAAATATTTATTGTGGTATAGGTATAAAAAAAAGGACGTTATAGTTAAAATGTTAAAGGCCTAAAATTCCAAAAAAAAACTAATAAAATTAAATTTTTTTTAGGTGTCAAAAACCCTTAAAATTTTCCACAATATTGATTAATATAATAATTTGTTTAATTTTATTTATCCACCAATGTTATGGCTATAAATATAAAATATTCATTAATTAATCACTTGAACCCATCACTCCTCAAGTATAAATACCACTAATCACCACTCCATTTCGACCCACATGACTTTTATATCCTAAACTATCTAAACACTCATCTCTTAATATCTCTACCCATGTCCAAGTTATTATTTTATTACCAAAATTTCAAATTCAAAGTCCTAATATGTCTCTTAAGTAGGTGATATTCAAGAGGGAAGTTTCCAAAAGTACTTCTCTTAATTTCTTTTCCTTTAATACTTTATCCCAAAATCATTCATTTATAAATTCATGTAAACTATAAAATACTTTATATTTTTTTGTTTATAGTTTATTATATCATATCCATTACATTTCACATATCCTATTATTCAATGAAATAAAATTATTGTCCAAGATATGCCAGTTAATCACCTTCGTGAATAATGTTTGTCTTGTTTTTCGATTATCACCATCATGGCTGGTATAAAAATATTTTTCATGTAAAATGATATTTTAATATATATATATTTATATTATAACCTATTTAATATTTTGGAAATATTATTTTAAATATAACTTCATGATTTCAATATTGTGGATATATAAAAACGTTATTTCTCGACGTGTGGACTACCGCCTCCTCAAAGAGATTTGATTCATTCACACTTTTCATAGAATGTATTAAGTAATGTTTTAGTACAAATATATAATACGAATGAAATATTAATTGTACTCTAATTATATTATGTATATATATATATATTTTAATACATGACATTTAATTTTGTTCGTTCAATATGACAGGAAAATGAAAATACTGTTCACGAATACGGAGGGCCTACTCACTCCATGAACGGTGTATTAAGTTTATCTTTAAATATTTTTATAAATAATTATATATGTAATATATAAAATATTTATATCATATTTTACAATCTGGAAATAATTAGATCTTGAGAATCCAAAATAACTGGTCAAAACACATACGATTAACAAACAAAATATCACCTAAAGCGTAACATAAACATGGTATTAATAATAAATTGGTATATAATTTCATATTTAAATCATATAAGGTATTATAAATATTAATATAGTTTGGTGAAAGAGTAATAATGAACTTATAACAACTATTCATGAGGTTTTGAAGATTTTCTAAGGAATTCTGATGTGAGTTAAGTGAATTTCGTCTCACTTTTTATTTTCATGAGATACATCCCTTATTCACCACTCATTTCTTTTATGTGGTGTAAATATAGTCCAATAATGTAATACATGAATTTTATAAATTATGTTTTGGGTATTTTCATAACCATTTTATGGTCACTATTCCCTAGGGTTTTTATGGTTGAAACGTTACCAAAATATTAAGGTATTTTTGTCTCAATTTTCCTTTTTCCTGACACATGTACTGTTACACACCTATATTCTTTTTAGAGATGTACATATTTCAAATAAAAATGTTATATTATGAATATATTTATTTTGAATATATTTTAATCTTAATTTAATATTAATTTTCAAGGTGATTATGATTTAATTGTTTCAAATTGTTATGTGACACTTTCAAATGTTTGAAGACTATTTTCCATATGAAATGTATTTAAAATATCCCTTATAAAATTTCTCATGGAAAAGGATTATAAATAAATGTTTTATGTTTTAAATTGTTTTCTTTATGAAATAGTTTTTTACAAGTTTCTGAATGTATTTTCAAAGATAAATATCCTTCAAAAATATTTTATGTTCTAAAAAGAACTTCAAAAAGAAAAACTGGTTCATTTCACAATCTCATTACAATATGATATTGTATCTATGTATGTACTTACTATGGTGAATTTTTTATTTATTCCCATATTTCTTAAAATAAATTTTAGGAATATTTTAATCATTTATATATAATTTATTAATTTCATTTGTACTATGTTAGGAATTTATATTAATTCGTTTGAAATGATTATTTGGTCATATATTTAATGAGGCTATTTTTGACATTTTTGAAAAAAGTATGAGAAGAATGTGTTTACAAAATATATGAAACAGACATATTTTTATGATTTCAGGATTCCATAATTACATGAAGTGACCCTTATAAAATTACAAGGTTATTTTTAGTGAAAACTTTTTCTTTTAAAACTGTGTGGAATTTCAAGTATAGAAAATATTTTCAATGATGAAAGGAAAATTCTCTCAATAATTTTTTCCAAGTGGTATCTCAAAATTATTGTCCATAACAAATTATATTATTCGATGTTAGTTATGTTTTATTATGGGTATGTTTCATTTGTTCCATTCATATCATTTGTTTTAATGATTTAGATTTATAATGAAATGATATTTATAGAACCCACTTGTTATCAATGGGTTATGTTATGATTGACGATTTTTCAGAAACCCATTTATTTTCATGGGTTATTATATGAAGAATGATTTATTTTCCTCTAAAACAGATATGTGTGGTTTTCATTATGTGTTGAGTGGGACGTATGTCCCCATTTATTTAATTGTAAATAGATTTATATCATTTGATATAGACAAGGATGGAATGGGAAATGAGATCGGTTTAGTATTGTAGGTGTGGAATGGGAAGAAAACTCATTCAATAACATAGGGCTTGAATGAGGAGTGAACCTTGTTCAGTAATGGACATTGTCCACTATGATGATCTTGGAAATGAACCCTAACAATGTAGATGGCCAAGAGAGTGAATCATTAATAACAAGATTGTATGAGGACTGAACTTGTACTACTAAGATGGTCATGGGAGTGATCCATGACAACCAAGATGGTGAGGGGAGTGATCCCATACTACCAAGATAGCCTTAGAAGTGATTCTATGAACACTATGAAAAAAAATTAATATTCATATTTTTCTTCCATAATTCCATGTCTTATTCCTATGTTACACCTTCATGGACTGTGTTCGTTGTTTCATGTTGATTCATTTCTTAAGAAATATAAAATTTTATTCCATGATTAATGTTTATGATCTTGGAAATTCATGGTATGATCTTCTAATGTTACGATAATTTTCTCATACATATATTCTCTTGATCATGCTTAAATTAATCACTTGTTCTCCAATACTGATCATCTGAACATTCCCATTTTTAGGTTTACTTCGCCATTTTATGAATATATGTATTAAGTATGTTGTTTCTACGAAGGGTTATAGTCACGAGGAACCTAGTGTGAGATAATGTAACTATCTATTGAAATAGTTGTTCATGTTTCCATGTTTACAAATGAACTAAACTAATACCATCATTGGGTGTTTGTTTTAATAATTTTTTAGCATTCTAAAAAATTTATGTAATGTCCATGTATGAAATGACCGCATCATTAAAATTATTATGTTTCCTTCCCCTAAGTTATGTGTAGGAATTATTTGAATACTTTTTAGTGATGTTATTAATTTCATTTAATTATGGATCGTAGTTTATTCTCAATTTCAAAATGTTAAATATGTATCATGTATGTAATATGGATTGCCAAATCTACTAAACTGGATATTCATTTATCATGTTATTCCAAATAGTCATGAAAATTTAATAAAATAATACACTTGGTCAAGGCTTCTGAGGTCAGGGCATTACAATAGAGAAGGATTAATCCATTCATCGACATAAGAAAATTGCACAATTTGGAAAGAATAGTTATGAACATAATTATCCATGAAATCTACAGTATAATGTTTTTAATAAAGTGCATGTATATATATCTCTCTTGTAAATCATGTTATCAGATTAATAATAAATGTAAGTTTATCCCTAGGTATTTTGGTACCTTTGGGACCCTTTGTATTATTAGGACCATGTATTATGGCTTAGCACTCCCACTAGTCCTCTCTCGAGTACATGATGTGTTTAATGTATTAATTTTGAGGATGTACATAACTGAAACCTGACATGTTCTTATGGTTTTCTGATCATAATATATATATATATATTGTATCACTTTATATGAATATTATTACATTTTCCAATAATATAAAACCTAATGAACTTAAAGGTTTAGTTTTATTAAAGAATATATAAACAGTTAAAATATTTCATAGAATATATTCAAATATCCACAAAATATTTTGTCCCGTTGTAACATTATTATATATATCATACTTAAACCCATTCTTTCTAACCTAATTAAAAAAATAATCATCATAAAGCCTGATCTGTTATGCTCACCAATGGTAAAAATGAGAGATATAAATTTACGATAATATAAATTTATTAGATATGAATATTTATATATATGTGATATAATGATCATAACATATAATTTTTGTACCCATTTAGCCATTTATCATAAATAATAGTTCATTGTTTAAACCATTAGTATTTCCAAAATATTATTTCATAAGAGTTGGGGATTATTATTTATTTTTCAGGAACCATAAAAGAATGTTATAAAAATTATTAAATGTCGTAGGATTTTTTCCCAAATGATAAGAATGAAAAATAATTTAGTTATCCATGGTTGACATCAATGACTAACATTATAGATAATTTTCTAAAGTGGATTGGTTTCACTCCTCGTTCAACCATTGCATTAGTCAAGGATCACTCCCAAGAATATCATTATAGAAAGAGTCCCTTACTATATTAGTTTTACTGCCCATTAAAATCTATAAAATATAATGGGTATTACTAAGTTCATTATCGGTATTTAATGGACCCACTGATCACATAATGAAAAGAATATATTTGTGTATGACAATATCATAAAAACATTTATCCCATCATTATACCATAACCCCTGGAATAAACTTGTTTCAAAAACATTTCATCATCCTATAACTATAATCCATTAATAGAAATAATATTAATGATTTAATTAGATCATATCCATAGGGAATACTAATAAACATCAAGGTATGTTGACATAGATGACCAAATATATATTAAGAGAAGATTAAAAAAATACATTGAAAATATGGGAAAATAAATTTCGTTAGATATCATTAATTTTAAACATGTAAACAATATTTTGAAAATTATTTTCCTTGAAAATATCTAGGCAATATTTATGGATCATAAACTAAAATAATTTCTAAGATGGGGGAAAAATATAATTATGCAGTAAATATTAAAATAATGATTATTTTCAGAATTTTTAGTATAAAAACTAAATGTACATTGTTTTGAATATGACAGTAATTTTATATTAGAATAAATTAAATTAAAGTAATATTTTGTTGAAAATGACTTAAAATTTCATTTTATAATAGACAAAATAATATTCCCGAAAACCCTTATAAGAATATTGACATGGAAGAGAAAAGTTGGTCAATTAGTGGAATTTTCATAAAAATATATATATAGACAATTTTATGTAATAAAGAAGGTGAAATGAAAAGAAATTTTTCAAAAACCAATAAATTAATATATTAAAATAAATTAGATTCATTTTTGTTTACAATTTTATATAATTCACCTAAATGGGATTAAAGTATAAATAATACTAATTAAAATTGAAATTGAAACATAAACCCTTACTTAGGTTCCTTTATTTCATCTTAGACATTATTAAGAAATTTTATAATAAATTTAAATTTATTATAAATATATAAAAAACGTCTTCCTAATTTTATTATAATATAACATTCTCTAATAATTATCAAATACTTATTTATTAAAAAATCATTATTAAAATAAACACTCAAGTCAAAACTGGTACATTTTACATGATTATGTTGGTTTTATATTTCTAGGACATTCACCATGGATAGGGTATTCTATTCACCATAATATTAATCATTTTATATTTATCATATTTATTCATTATATTCCATTTCATAACCATTAATAAATTTTGGTGATGAAAAATAAATTACATCACTTTTGGGTGATGGTAGTCTATATGTATGCAGGAATAATGCTCTAATTTTCCAATGAATTGAGAGAATTGAGTTTAACATTTAATATATCAGTAAATGATAATAATAGATTTATGAATATCATATATATTCATTAAATCCATCTATATGAAAATCCTTGTCTGAATAACACGAATTAAATCACATCTCTCTGTACCAGTATTAGTGAAAATGTAAGCTAAAAAATGTCATCGTTTATCAATGGATGGGAAAGTGTTATAAAATGATTGTAACATTAATATACAACATTTTAGTATAGTAAATATGATATTTTCATTAATTTAGTATTATTATACTATATTTGTTGGAGGTTATGATTTGATATAACTCAAAATAGACCATTAGATACAATTACAACTTCTTTAGGAATCCCCCTTTTAATTACCCCTTAAGATAACATTCGTTGGTATTACATGATGAAGAAAAGCTCTAGCAAATAGGGAATGGAGTTTGTAATTTTTTTGTAGTCCTTGGTATAGATAGGTAGCTCAGAAGTGATGATTAATATAGAGAAAGGGTTTAATGTTTTAAGTGAGGTTGGTGGAAAACATGTAAATATATAAAAGAATGAAATATTATAAAATCATATACATCTTAATGTGTCAAAAAATGGAACATTTTTAAGGTTAAATTTTTTTAGGTCAAAATATCATCAATAAAATAAATTTAAGTAATTTTATATGATATTTTTTATAATATATTTTTATTTAGCCACTTCATTAACCCTTTTTAACCTTAACTATGGTAACACATTTGTTTACCATAATTAAATTTTAAAATGTTGAAAAATTGAATAAAATTTAATAAAAACATGGGAAATTTTGATTCAAAATATGGAAATAATTTTATTAATCTCATTTTCATTATATGGATTAAATTTTTTTAAATTTAATCTTCCAAAACGCAATGAAATATTTTTAGAAGAATTCATTTTATATCATAATTGGGATTTAATCAAAGTTTTTTCTATAATATAAATATATATATGAATGTAAATTTATTTAAATTTGTTTAACCCTCATTTTTTTAATGATAAAATTTTAGGATTATTATGTTTCTAAGGAGAATATTGTTTTATGATAGTATATCATTTTATAAAGAAAATATTGCACAGTATAGAAAACTGCTACTAATAGAACAAATACACTACCAATAGTTTAATTTTTGTATCGTTGCATTAAATTTTCTACTTTTAGTTCAGTAATTCCACATATAGGTTTTAAAAAATCAGAATCCTTTCTAAATCTAGGATTATGCTATGGTAAGACTCTTACTACCACCTAGAATTTCTACCACAATAGGTGTTGCCGCAAAACCTACTATGGTTAGTTCAATATTAAAACCTCAGGGTGTGATGCCATTTTATTATGCTACTATTGTACCATTACACCATCATATTTCTATAGTTTATATTATTTCACTAAAATTTATTCTAGTATCAAGCCTATACAACTATTTGTTTCTTCTTCATTTGAGTATAATGATTCTAAAAACTAGTTTATGGGAGTTAGTGTAGTATTTTTATTTAATGATTATTCCTTAACCATTAAACATATACATTACTAAAAAAATTCATAGGTTCGTTATGAGGATATAAAAATTCTTTAAAATCATTCAATAATATGCCTTCTAATATGAAATGTTATATATTTCTGAAGGACTCCAACATGTTCATGATGATAGTTGGATGGTAACTATAGATACAATGAAACTTTCGACTTTGAAAGAGTGGAGTACATTAATGATAAATGTCCTTTCCTACATAAAAAAATCATACTTTATGATATTCTGTTTTTCATTGCATTCAATGAAATTTTTTGATCTCCTCACCGTGAAAAACTTGGGGAAACTAAATAAACTAGAACATTATAGACTGAGTAGCACTACACCTTTCATATCATCACACAATATATATATTTTTTTCATTATTTTTGAATAGTGTGATTTTTTATTTGTTTATTTACACATAATATCTCTAGAACATAAAGTATATAATACTTGATATTCTATAAATCCTTCTGTATACTTATACAAATGTAAATTGTGTAATTGGTTCTTGGGTGTAATGTGTTTATTTCATTTCCACATGTAATTATGGAAGAGGATTTGATCTTGAATAAATTTTTTAATTGTTTTTATACCTAATCCATGTTGTGTATTATATTATAGGTTATTATAATATTTTTGACAATGGGTGATTTCCAAATGGATGTGATTATGTCTCATCTAGAGTCTAACATTTTTTACATTATTTGATTGTATTTTGATTTATAAATTTTAATGCATAAACATCATTTTTTTTCAATCAATAAATAAACCAATATAATGATATTTAGTCTTAACTAGTGAATGTATATTAAATTTTTATATAAATCGACCGAAAATGTAAAATTAATATTAAATATTTTTTAACTGATCCCTAATCACGCTTTGAGAAATTTTTCAATGATCAAACATATTTTCAACTACTATTTTTATTAACTATGAAATTTAATTAAAATTGTGGATTTTATCTTAACTTATTTTTAATAGAGATTTTTATTGGGAACTCAATTTACCTCACTCTTTAGTTACTCACTCTGAAAAACATTTCTTATTGACAACGTTAAAATATATTTTCAACTATGATTTATTTGTCTATTTAAAACCACAAATTTATGTACTTTCTAAACGTCATTATCTATGGACTATGTATAATAGGAATATACTTCCAACATGCCTTCTTATTTTAAAGGAACAAATTATTCTTCAATAAAAATTAAGATTAAAATGTATATAGAGAGCATGGGTATTGAAATAATGACTATTATTGTAGAAAAATATGAAACAGATAAAATAGATAGATCTAATTTGATTATCCTACCAAATATTATTGTAATTATAACTATAAATTTATGAAAATTTTGTATTGTTATATGTGAGATTAATAGTTTAATCTAATATATACACACACAACAGCTTTTGGAATTTGCGACACTTAATCTATTTCACACGAGGGAACCTCTAATGTCAAATAAATGAACCTAAAAACATATAATATTAAATATGATATATTTAAAATTAATTATGAAGAGCCTAATTGTAACATTTATCGTAGGTTCATCGAGATCATGAATACAATTCACTCATTACAGAATCCTAATTCTAATAAAGTCCAAGTCATGCACCTTTTGAGGTGTCTACCAGATAGATGGAGGGGAACATATGTGTCAATCAAAGAATCATGTGATATAATAAATTTACCCATTAAAGAGATTATTGGAGATGTGGTAATATATTCGGAAGAACTCAAATTTAGTAAATAAGATAATGATGAACCAAAAAGTGAATTTTTGGATTTCAAACATTCTACTACAAAAAAGTAGTAAATAAATGCTAAATGTTCAAGCAAAGAAAAGATTGCCCATTTAGTAGGAAGATTCAAAAAATATTATAACAATAATAATTTCTTTATGTAACCTAGATATAAGGGAAAATATATTGATATAAGATACTTGAAAAGGATTGTAAAAAATACGATGGTATAAATGAAATAATAGGTTACGAGTGTAAAAAAAATGGAATTCCAAAGCTGGATTCCTTAAGCCAAAATTCTAAAAAATGATAAGGAATAGTTGTATAATAAAGAAATTAACAAAACATTTAGTGATTGTGATGATATATTGAGTGATTCTAACTCAATCCAGGGGTAAAAACAAGACACAACTAACATGTGTTTCAGGATGAACACATCGGAGGTATCTAACTTTTATCAAATTCTTTTATAAATATTTATAGTCATTATGGTTATGAAACAAAAAGATTCAAAAATGATTAATGAAGATATTATTGAGTAATATAACATGATGGATGATACATTTAATGAAAATAAGGATAAATATAAAATTATAATGAAATAACATGATTTGGCTGATAGTATCAATTATCACCTTACTATTGAGAAAGTGAAAAATTATCAAATGTTAAAAGATAACGACAGAGTGAAATTTTCAAAAATGAAATGAACAAAAGATCTAGAAATATTCTCATTTTTGTTGAATACTCTGACCATGATTCTTGGAATATATAAAGTACATAATTACACTACTATATATGGTATCAACATGGACATAGGCGGTTTTTTAATACCAATTTTTTCCTAGTTCTTGTTTTGGAAAATCATCTACTACATTTTATTCAACTATAACAAAAAATTATTCATTTATAATAGTTTAAAACTATAATATAAGAAACAGTTTAGTCTATTATGGTTACCTAAATCATAATTTAATATCATTTCATGACCCATGAATATTTTTTTAACGAAGTAGTTTTTTATGTAATTTTGTTTATATGGAACCTTCTTGAGGAGCACTAGTAAGAACATTATTTAATTACATAGTGTATATTTCATCTAGGTGAGTTTATATTATTCAACTTTTAACAATTTGAAAATTATTGATTATGGTCAAGTAAAATTTAGTGACAATTCCAAAGGAAAAAAATAATAGCCTTGCCCAAAACCCTAATTATAAAATTATTTTAACATCTAGTGTTTTACTTTAATATATATTTAAATATAGTATTCTTACCATATCACAGTCAAGGGGTGATATTTTTCATGTGAAATATTAAAATGATATATGCAATGTTTCTTAATATAAAAATTCATTACTTTCTACCTTCATCAAGAAATGTTAATGTTTATATTATAAATATAGATTTTTTATTTTCTCAAAACATATCTTCACTATGTGAATTTCAAAAAGAATCAGGTCTTTCAATAAGAGAATATGCCATTTCAATATTCACCCATATATAAATATAACTAGTAAAGGGTTAGTAAAATATTTTCCTAAACAATAACTCCGAAATGAAAAAGTTTATAACCCATGCCACAAATAAAAATAGCACAAGATATCATGCAAAACCAAAAAAAATATTCATCTTCTGAACCCGTAGAGTTGGTTCAAATGGAATTGTTTGGACTTTCAATAGTTTTAATCCTAAATGGGTAGCACTATGATTATATTCTTATAGATGAAATTTCTAGGTATACTTTGGTGTTATTTCGATGGCACAAAATATAAACTTTTTCTTATTTAACCAGGTATACTAAATCTTTTTGAACTCTTTGCCGACTTAAGATTATAATCTTAAGAGGTGAACAAGGATATGATCTCGAAGATCAAGAATCTGAATTATTTGTCCCAAAAAAGGGATATAATCATATATTTTTCCTCTCATGACTCCATAGTAGAATAGTGTTTGAGAAAAGAGAAATATTAATCTTCAAGAAAATTCAGGGACTATGCTCAATGAGTATGACATGCATTTTTATTTTTGGGAAGAAGTATTGAATACAATATACTATATAAAAAGGACAATATTAATTCAAACTGTCTTGATGAAAAGTACATAGAATTATGTAATTTAATAAACCCAAATTTTAAATACCTTAGAGTTTTTGCTCGCAAAGTCATTATTCTATATAATAAGGATAATTTTGAAAAAAAATTACTAAGGATGATGAATGCATTTTCCTTGGATATTAAAATTTTAGTAAATCATATAGTGTGTTTGATAAAAAAACATATTGTGGAATAATTTTTTCATTCCAAATTGGATTAAACATGTCCACATGAAGCTCTGTACTCTTAAAAAAACCTTGAGGATGACTTGACCTCTTCAAATATTAATGCCAAACATTATGATAATTATATGAAGAAAATAGAAAATTCATCCAGTTCTGAGGAACAACCTAAAACTAAACATATATAAGACCTTGATATTTATATCCCTTATATTCCTATAGTTGTTATGACACATATAAAAAAAATTTAGATGATATTTTTGGTGACCTAGATAGTGGTACAAAAACTATTGATTCTCTTGGAAATGAGGTTGTACATCAATCATTATTTTCACAACATAAACCTAAAAACATTAATGGTATAATTAGTGATGAATTATAGGTAATAAAATAATAGTTTAATATGTTTTAATGAAATAGTGTTATGTAACTATAGATACACCTAAGGAATCTCTGACTATTGCAACTAAGATGGTGTTTAAAAACAATGTTTAAGAGTTAATCATTATAGTAATAAATAAATCTTTACAGGTTTCACAAGGATATAGTCAAGAAGAAGGTATTTACTATGAGGAAACCTTTTCCCCTGTGGGTAGTATTGAAGCCATTAAAATATTAGTTGCTTATGCAGCAAATTTGTATTTCAAAATATATAAAATGGAAGTAAAATTTCCATTCATAAAGGGATATAGAGTTGAGGATTTTATTTTTGAACAAACCCCTGTATTTCAAAATCGTCATTTTAAAATCATTTTTTCAAACTAAAAAAAGATTTATATGATATAAAAAATATGTTATACATTGGAATAATTGGATCGTCAAATTTACGATTTATATATTTATTCAAAATGCATAGCTAAGCATACTATTTTATTTAATGGAAATTCAAAAGATGTTTTAGTGGTTCAAAATTTTTTATGATATTATTTTGTGATATTAAGAAAAATTCCATTTGTGCTGATTTTTAAAAGATGATGAAAAATAAATTTGAATTGAGTTTAATGGGTGAATTATACTTCTTTCATGGTTTTCATACTTTTCAAAATAATGTTTTAATTATTTTAAATGAAGTATATTTGACTAAATGAATTTTAATGTGTTTTGGTTTGGGCAGAACTAAATGTATTGATACTCCAATAAGTATTACCTATAAAATATATCATGGTGATCTATGAAGGTTTATATATCAAAATAGTTATAGTGATATGCTTGGAATTCTACTATACTTAACTACTGGATTGCTATACATTATCAGTAGTGTGTTTATATCCACCCATTTTTTGGGAAAACCCCAATTATTTTTATTGACTTTCAGTTAAAATAATATCCAAAAAAACTCAAATATACAACCAATTTTATATTTTTATAACCAAAGAGTCATGATTTTTACTTCATGAGTTATCTAGATGCTACTTTTCTTTGGTGTATGTTAGACAGAAAAAGAACCTCTAAAATATGTCATCTTTTGGGAAAGTCAAAAGTATCTTGGTGTAGTAAAAATATATGTTGCACTACCTATTGTTGAAGATGAATACATAGATTGTAACATTCCTGAATCATACACTCTCTCATGTGGCCAAAAAGGGGATTGTTATGATACCTCAACATGCCTCCCCATACATTAGAGGCTTCCGACTGGCTGAGGGGGTGTAAATATATAGTGCAGAGACTACACCACTTAGTATGAAGTTTCATATGAAAATAAATAAATAATATAAATGAATGAAATACACGTATAGTCATAGAGAAAACTGACAATAACATACAGTAGAATAATCCATGAAATAATAAAGGAATGATTTTAGGATGTTCTGGATTATAACTAAATTTCACGCTTGAGCTTGTAAGAATAAAATACAAAAATACACAATTGAAGGCTCAAAATTTCTTGGTCTCAAACCCCATATTGGTCCCACCAAAAATCACTACCCCATAAAGAAGAAAAATTATCCGCAAAAAGGTCAATTTTCCTTTTCCGAACCAGCATCCATGCATTCTTTTTAGGTACCAAATGGCCCCCTGAATATGGTGTATGAATAACTTAGTAGGTCAACGCAATAATGTCGAAACTAACAAGTCTTGCAGGATGTGTATGAAATAACATGATGACGTGTATGTTAATTAATTTAGTAATTAAAAATACAGTGCAATGACCTAATTCAGTGGCATGCCGAAATATCTCTTTTTATGTATTACAACCCAACCAACTACAAAAAATATAACAAAGGTAAGATAACCTGATTCAATGTCATGTTTGAATATCCTAGATTATGTCTTACAACAATTCAACCCACCACCAATTAACTATGTAATAGTCTAAAAATCTAAGCCAAATCCCTATACGAATTACAATATCCGGGATAAATCCCTATAATCACCACATAAATGAATTGATAAATATCAGTCACTATAAGCATTACAACATGGGAATTGGTTGAGCTTGCTCAATGTCAGCATTACAACATTTTAGTGTTCATGTTCCATGGTATATCTCAATATATAATCATTTCATCATGGACAGAAGCCTTTTCATACAATATGGATATCAAAATTTCACTTCATAAATCACAATGGTTATTTATAAAAACTACCATTTATCTTTCTTATACCACTTTATATTAAATCATAATTGATTAACAGTAATATCAGTAAATTTTAATTCCCATCTTATAGAAACTATACCAATAAATCTCATAATGACTCATGTCATGGTAATAATAATGTAATCTGTTATCTACATCAATTTTATTCATGATTTTCTCACACCAAGGGACCCCATTTGCCATGTCATAATCCAATTGAACCAAGAGGACTAATAGAAATCATTTCATTTGTTATTAATTGATTTGGGGGCATGGTTCATTGGAAGAATCACAATATTTAAGAAACATAGAAATTATCAAACACTAGTGTGAAAATTTAGACCCTGTATCATTAACTGACAAGACAACAATGCTTTCATCAACAAATGACCACATGTAAGGAGGTGTGGATGATTTATAATAGAATTCTTTATCAAAACAGACCAACATCAAATAGGAAATTTCACGAGGTTTAAGGATTTCACTCCAATAGTTGGAGCACCAAATAAGATAAGGGATAAATGGAGCAAAACCACATACAAGGGATCAAAGTAATTATTAGTATGTCTAGACGGGAGTTTGTCCCTCAAAAAACGTCTGTAGGATGCCCTATGGTCGAGCAGATATAACTACATCACAATAGAAAGTAATTCAGAAGCACATCATAAATTTAAACAATATATCATGGAATTATCTGGCATGTAATATAGTTGCAAATAATGTATGTCCATTTACGGGGATATGATAAGAAACTCATTGCCTTTTTTATTTATTTAATACACTGTATTAATTACATAACATGTGATCCATTTACACCATGTAAAAATGTTCTGCACATGGTTATTCAGCCCATTTTCTATTTAAATTACCTAAACCTCCATTAATTCTACTCAACATATCAAGATCCCATGAAACACTTAACCCATTCATAACACTACTCCATCGACTCAAACAAAAATATGTCCTTGAACATTAAGTAATTTACCTTAATAGATGATCTATACATGGATCCTCTCTAGTTTCTTCATGTTTTTATGAATACAAAGACTTTTTTATGAAAATTATTCAAATCCCTGAAATAAACAGAACATAAAGGGAAGATAATGAAAATCAGAGAGAGATTCATACCTAAAAAAACACAAGATCTTATAGCCTCTAACCATAAAAAGCTCACTTATGGAGCATCCCCAAACTTCAGTGTGAGGTATCAGAAATCAATTCTTCCCACTGTGTTCATATATCAGACTCCCTCACCCATGTATCCTCCTAAAAATTCCTATGATGAAACTACACTGGAATTAATAGTATACTCCAAGCCTGGAGATATTCCATACTATGATCCACAACGTATATTGGATTATCCTAAAAGGATTCATCATCACAAATATCAATGTATTCTATGTATGTCACAGGAGATGGTTTTAGATAATATATCTTTAAATGTGACATGTTGAACATATAATGCATTACATTATATCATTATATATGAGATAAATTCTATGCAACTGGACTGACCCTTGAAACTATCTCAATCATACCAGGAAACATGGTAGCTAGAATTCCCTATTTCTTGATAGGGAGTTTCCACAACCTCGGCAACATCAGATGGAAAAAATGATAACCAACCTTGAATTCTAATTTTCTTCTTAAATAGTCAGAATATGATTTTTTCCTACTCTACACAATAGAGATCTATTTTTTGGTCAACTAAACCTACTCATATGTCTCATTAACCAGACTACTCCCAATAATTATAGATTCACCGACCTCCATATAAGAAATAGGTGAAATATAAGGCCTGACATGCAAGGCATCAGGATGTTTCATTTGTATCAACTCCTAAAAGATATTATTATATAAAAAATCCATGATTTCTATATGTTCCTCCCATGAACCACCAAAATCCAAATCACAGGCTCATAATATAACCTCTAGAATCAGAATAGTCAACTATAATTGACCATTGGTATGAGGATAATAGGTTTTACATAAAATAATGTTTGATCCTATATACTTATGATCTCCCTCCTATAAACATGATATAAAATGAGGATCATTGTTTGAAATTGTAATACATTGAAAAAAATAAAATTTAACCACCTTATTCTCTTAAAGACTACCCATGTCATCAACTGTGAAAGTTTATATAACACACCATACTAAGATCCACTTAACCTATTCCCAGAGCAGGTGGGTCAGATGGCCTCTAGAATACCGCCCCATATGCCAGAGGCTGCTGACAAGCAGTTAGGCTATAAAGGTCATACAATGGGTAGACTATACCCTCATTTCAGAGAATAACAATAGAAAAAAACAATAATCGATAACTAGATAATCATATAAAAATAGAAAAAACAAATGAAATGTGGAGGCATAATTTGATACCAGATTAACTAAATAGAATTTGTAATAGATTACCAAAAAAATGAAAGATATCTCAATAGCCTCTAGGGAATTGTCTGATACATGATGTATGGAAAGATGATAATAAAAAAGGGATTATTTTAAATAGGCATACTATCTTGCTGTTCAAAAAGTACAGAAAAAAAATATTCTCCACTAGAATTGAAAGAAAATGATCATTCCTCTTCTAATAAGCTCCAACTACATTCTTGGAATAACAAAATCTTGATTAATTATGAATGCTCAAATCCATTCATATTTTCAATAATCTTCTCTATTACTATATGTTTCTCGAGAAGTGTGTGAGATATAAATATAAGTAGTCCACCATAAAAAATCGATATGTTTAATACAAGTAGTTATTGTAACTAAATAGAGTACAAGAATAATAAATTAATAAGGACAAAATAAATGATTAACTACCTTATCAGTTTCCTAAAGTGCAGCTGAGGGATTTACAGGCTTCAGCACATAACTGGGAGAAGTCTAAAACATCACTATATATATAGTAGTAAAATATATATATATATTAGTTATATTTTGTGTCCACCTATATGAACCAAGTATGTGTGGACGTAAGTGGAATTATACCTAGAATAAATGTACTGGATAGATTAGGGAATAACTCAAACATCCATAACAATTCTAATGGGCCTTCAAGCTCATGAAATATTCTAAATGTCGTACATCCCAATAGTGAAATATATGTATTACATGGGATGGTGAGTGATGAACCATGGAGATACTAAAATCATGGAATGTGGCACCTCATCCTACCATGGATATAGTATCACAAGTGTTATATTCCATACTCAACACAAGATGTAAGGGAGTGTGATTATGCCTCTTGCTTAACACCCATACAATTGTACACATCCTATATCCTGACGTATTATTTAAAATATATGGAATGAGTAAAAACATATCATGAAACTTATTTATCAATTCTATGTATATAAATAATGCATAATTGTTCAATTTGAGTAATTTTTATGGAAAAAATAATGGGTGTGTCCTTTCCACCCTCTAATCAATTCAGTAAACATTTTAAAGCATTTATTTAATTTTGGAAATAGCTACCAATATGCATAGTCCATTCCATATTCACCAATTAATTCATTTATGTAAGGGTATGTTATCATGAAAAATCCTACCAATTTATCACATGCTATTACATTTCCTTTTAATTCATCAAGACAAGGGAATTCAAGGTATAAGGCCCATTATGGAATTTCATGGTGGCATTGTCCATCAAGGAAATTAGATAAATGGGAAATTCTAAATATTATAACTCCAAACACCTAAGATGAGATTTGGGTTACATTTAATACTCATGTTCCAAGGAATATTTCACTTAAAAACTAATCCGTAATGAACACAACTGTTCCTGGCACTTTGAACATTTGAGATCAAAATTGCCAATTTCTATTGGAACACACATGGGATGAACATATATAGTGTATAAAACCTATGAAAACCCAAAAAGGATCATTAGGTCAATAATGTGATCTGATAATAAATTTGGTGGGAATCAATCAATTAATATTGGATTCTTGGTAATACTCGATGTGTTGCACAATGGCATAGCTAAAGGACATCAAAAATCAAATGGGAAAGCAACATGAAAACATACCTCAAGGTCTTAGATGACCCCTCACTTGATATGGGATCAGATTCAAATTATGTTGGATAATATATGATAAAAGATCCAATGCCTATAAAATAGGTAAAATGAACAAGCACATAAATAGCAAAATGGATTTTAAGGAAAACTGAAATAAGAGTTGAGAGACTATGGGATCTTACGGTGATGGATACAATTTCACATATGATTCGAAGAATAGATACCATATGGATAAATTGATTCAAATAAAATATTTAAGTGTTCTTATTCTCCAAAGAGGATAAAATACACAGAAGGACATTATAGGAAGAATAATAGAAATTAAATCGGGTAAATAGGTTTAAGTGAGAGAATTTTTTACATTTCATATAAAATTTCGAGGTGAACAGTTAAAGTGGAATGATTACAAGCCATTTACAAATTGGGTTATACCCCACTATCCAAAACCCTTTAATTTTCACATGACCAAGAGGTTTCTCCCACATGTTTGCAGAAAAACAATGCTTCCTAAATGTTCCGTTTCTTGTAACTATATAGTTTCAAAAAAATCATGCGACGTGGGATGTACGGTTTAATCTAACCATGCAACCTAGATATTTAGCTCATTTTCGTGAACTGTAGTTATAGAAAAATACTTCGATTCTCCTTGAAACATCCTTAGGTCATAGTAAAACATTACCAAAATTTGAAAAATGAATAAAATTGAAAAACAAATTATATATACCTTCATGAAAATATGGGACATTAGAAACACCGATCCTTAAATAAACCCATCCCCAAGTTGACCTTGTAAGGGAAAATAGTTATCATAAATGAATTGATTCATCTATTGAGCTTATATATTAGCTTCCCACTCCTGGGCCTCCTCATATACTTGATCATGCATTCATAGCACCTATACTAGAGGAACTGACTTACCTCGTAGTGTCTTATAGTTCTGATCCACAATATACAATAGATACTCTTCAAATGAAGCATATAAATCCAATTTGACTGCATCATTCTGAAAAAATATGACAGGATAGAATAGTATCAATGAAGACGATATACATGAAAGACATCATGAATTGACAGGTATATCTGAAGAAGTTTCAATGTGTAATCCATTGTCTAATCTATTTTGGAACCTCAAAGGGTCCAAAAAAACATCGGTGAGAGAATTCCCTTCTTGTATGTAGGTATATGCCCCAATCTAGGAAAGACTCCAAAGAAACCCTAGTCTCCGATCTTTAACTGAATTGGTTATCAACATTTGTTGGTAGATGACTGGTGTCTAGGTTGAATATCAACATACCCTTTATAATCAGCTATACCTGCTCTGTAGTCTCTAGCAAGAGACATGGTCCATGCCTAACTACCTCCCCTATCTCTAGCTTGTAAAGAAGTGAGAGTCAAGGTTTACCATATAAGCATTCATAGGGGTCTATCTCGATGGTATCCTAAAATATATTATTATAATATAACTCTAAAATAGTATTGTGTTTTTCTCAAAGATCCACCATAGGCCAAAGACAAAAAAACTAAGCATTTCCTCTTCCATCTCATTCATATTATTTGTCTATCTATCAGCTTGTAGTATATAGTTCATGATCAATGGTACCATCATACCAATTTTCTTTTGAAACCCCTACCAAAACAGTGAAGTGAACTAATAATATCTATCAAAAATGGAATAACATGGTGCACAGGGAATACATTCATACTCTTTGACATATACCATTCCTAGCTTGACTATCGTGAATATCCTCGCATAGGTAATAAGTGTGTGACTTTCATCAATTGATAAATGAAAAACCATACTTTATAGTTTCTTCAAGGTGATCTATGTTGATCAGTTGAAAAATCCATTAAAAATATTCCCATTTCCACCCTGTAATGGAATATGGATGTACATGCCCTACCAGATGCTGATTTTCATCCTTTACCCATTTATAGGTCGAACAACAAGTGATGAATCTGGAAATCTCAAATTTCGTACTGGGCCACCAGTAATGGCATCATATATTTTGAAACATTTTGGTGACACTACATTGAACCAACCATTCTGAAATGTGGAATTCCCATATCAACTATTCTATGATGTCCGTTTGGACCCATACACACCAATGTAATAATATAGTATCATCCAATCATCATTTTAAAGGCTTTCATATTGGACAAGGACTTCCGGATCATATAGTTTCCCCATTCATACCTATTCAAGAAGAGTATAATTCACAGCTAAGGATGAGAGGATAGTCTTATCATGGTCATCAAAAATCTCAAAATGATTCTCTAAGATTCATTCAGCTTAGAGCATCAGCTACTAAATTGCCATTACCAATAGTGTAGGTTAGCTAGAAATCAATTGACTTTATGTACTCTAATGACCTTTTTTACAAAGATTGATACATCACAATGTAATGATGTACCTAAGGCCCATTTTGATTAGTGAATACCAAAAAAATCTGTCCAAGTAGGAATTGTCTCCAAAAGTGTAAGGCATGAACTATAGCAGGAAGCTCAGGGTCTTGTGTTGGGTAATTCTGATCCAGAGGCCTCAATTGAGAAGACCCTTAAATAACGACTCATACATCCTAAATCATAATAGATCCAAGAAAAATACATGATGCATCATAGTATATAATATATATCATTTATAGCTCTGGATGAATAAGTAACAGAACTAAATTCAAAGGCCCCTTCAACTCCTGAAAGGCTTCTACACAAGCTTTTGACAAAATGAGTTTCACACTATTCTTTGTCATGCACTTTGGTAGCACTCCATGACATGATAAATCCTTGATAAAAATTTCTAATATCTACATTTCTCCAAGAAACAATAAATTCCAAATATTCTATTAGGATTCTCTATGGAACCTACATCTCTCAATTTCATTGGGTCTACGGAAACCCCTATATCTGATATAATGATACCTTGAAAGTGGAATTTATCAATCAAAAAGTGTAATATTCTAAAATAATCATAGAGATGGTACTCTCACAGTATATTAAACATGATCTCAAGAATGGTTTCATGGTCATTTTTTGAACGTAAATGTGTAAAGAAATTTTCAATAAAGACTACCATGATTGAATCTAGATATGGTTGGAAAACCCAATTCATAACATACATATAGATTATAGGTCCATTCCTGAGTCCAAGTGGCATAAGTAGGTACTCAAAGAGGCAATAACGACTCATAAATGTTGTGAAACGTGTCTCCAAGGTCCTGACATGTACCTAATGATAGCCTAACTGTAGTTTTCTCATTGAAAACACTCTGGATCATTAGATCTGATAAAATAAGTCATCTATTCTTGGATGTGGATAACAGTTCTTCAATATCAGATAGTTAAGATGATGGTAATCCATGAATGTATTGATGGTACCATTCTATATAGAGAAAAGAATCAATGATCCCCATGGAGAATCTTTGGGATGTATAAAACCATTAGGCTCTAGATCCTCCAACTACTTCTGGAGCTCCAAAATATACATAGGATCCATCTGATAAGGATGAATGGACACTGGTACAACACATGGTACTATCTCAATAGTAAAAAATTATTATCACACCAGGGGTTGACCTGAGATGTTGTTGGGAAAACCTATCTGAAACTCTTTATTACAAGATAAAAATTAGTTTTTTGTAACCCCTGGTAATCTTGGGAAATACATGAGGTCTGATTTGTATCATTTCTCAACCATTTCTACTCGTGTCCTTCCAATGTTTCCCTGACATCCAGTCATCCCATGTGCACATACCTAATTCCCTCTTGGGATTCAAATTCATCCATCTATAGAAAGATGTCTATATAGGCTCTGTATATTACTAACCATTATTTAACAATGATTAAAAAATCCTATCATTTAAATGATGAATAGATTCCACATGAAACTGTTATCACCAATATCGTGATTAGAATCTTTAAAATGGTGAAGTACCTCTAATCGGGTAACTTCTAGAGTATCTAGCTCCATACAGCCATGGTATTGCCCAATATTAATTCCTAGACTCTCAGTAATTGCCTCAAATATAAAATAATATATTCACTACAAATGGCATGTATTGTGTCCCTAATTTACCAATTTACTATCCTAATAAAGCTCGCTCTACTGGAACTAAGAATCTTAATTCTGAATGACTATTCCTCAACTGTCACCTCAGTATCATCAACCAATGGTATTCTAGATTCCATCTTATCATGACACTACTATCCTTTCTCCCAACCAAGGAGTATGTGCTGAAAACTGGTCACTAGGCACTGGAGGGAATGTATTACATAAGCGCTAGATACCCCCCATCCTACAGCATCCTCTGCACTCAATTGGAACATTTAGGAACTATGGTTTTTTATTCCCTTTTTTCTACAATGGTGTTAGATAAGAAATATGTTTATGTGTGGATCTTGATTGATCATACATCGAAAACTATTCTCAAACCATATCCTTCTCTCAAAATAAGAACCATTAGAAGTTATAGTTTTTGAACCACCCTAACTTGAACCTTCAACATCCCTCAAGTTCCTTTCTATAATAAAGGCATGGTTACTGATTTCAAAAATGGTTTTCAACCTAAAAATGTTGACCTTTTAATGAATGGTGTAAATCATTCCATCCTCAAATTACGTGGAAGTCAAACAATAATAGGGATCTATTATATAAGTGAATCGTTGCAGATCAACAAAACTATAAGAATACTCATTGATATACATTTTTCTCTTATACATATTCATGTGTTCTCTATCTCTATGAACCCTTAGAATCAATGGCAGGAATTAGTCATAGAATATGGTCCGAAAATCTTCACAGACCATGTCATGATGTCGATCTACACGGGTTATTAAATTCCACCAAGGTGTAGCCAAATTGAGAAGCATATACAATGATAGATTTACCCTCTACTCTAGAGGAATATCTATATTATAGAAAAAAATAGGAATTATTTGAGATAATACTCCATAGAATGAGGTCCACTATCCTTTCAAAATATTGGAGGTTGATGCTGCTGAAACATGTGATCCACCTATGCCATGATTGGCGATGATGAAACTAATCCTTTCATAAAATAATGAATATGAAGAAAACCCAATCAAAATTGGGCATAAGATTCCATATCTAGAATTGGAAGAGAATACATAAGTTGATATACAAGATTATTTATTGTCGTATTTAGGATCACAACCATAGGATCATGGTCGTCCCTACCTTTAGGTAGTGTCATCGGATGAAATAGTTGTGGAATGAAACTACAATTCCAAACACATTCCTAGTAAGTGGTTTAATAAATTGAAAATATTTCATTTATAAACTATGATAGGTATAAAGACTTCATATAGAAAGTCCCATGCCTCTTTACCTACATAAAAATCATGGTCAATATAATAGAATGAGACCATAAAATTCCATAAGAACATAAAATATACCCCATTACCCACTATAAGTCCCATTTTTTGTCGAAGACATTGTTTTACATGAAAAAGGATGACCAATTTCATATTATATGTCACATTAATTTTTAAATTGTTCTTGTTCATATGTGTAAATTACATAAATTTGTTGAATTATATGGTATACCATTTTTTATCCATAAGTTCCCATACACCTTATAAACAAAAATAAGATATCCTTTCAACTCACACAAAACACGTTCAAGATCACGTGTCAATGACCCATACCTAAATGTTCCATAATTTACTACATATGGTGTCTGTATTAAACTATTTTGGAAAACATTATTATGCTATGGAAGGAAATTTATGTATCAATTATGATTTACAATCCCAAAAAAAATTGTAATCCCAATTCAATATAGTCATGTAGCTAATAATATCAAACAAGAAAATTCATGTTTAAATTGACACGATGTGGAAAAATGCATGGAATATTAGTCCTAGTTTTTCAAATAAGGATTCATTTAATAATTATACATTACATAAAATTATCATTCAAATGATGAATTATATTCTCAAATAGAAAAATAATAATAACCACAACACAGCATGTTCATCACTCAATGGTGAAATGATATCAACAACAATAGGGAAGAGAATAAAAAAAATTATAATTCAGGAAACATAGCCTTTAAACTGAATGTCAGTCTAAAAATCCAATCACAACTTATGAACATCTTCCATGTTTTGTTAAAATCATGACTATTATCTATAAATAGAAATGATAAAAACAAAACACCTTTCATACAAATTTTCAATTTCTCGAGCAGGGATCCACTTAACTCGTACCCCCAAGATGGTGGGTCACATGGCCTCAATCATTCCTCCCCATATGCTAGAGGCTATCAAATATAAGAAATGGTGTAAAGGTGGTATAGTGGGAATACTATACCCTCATGTTAGAGTAAAATAGATGATATAACCAATAATAACAAAATGTGTAAGAATATATAAACAAACGTAATCAATTAATTATGGAAGCGTAAATAGGTAACTGAGTAAGTAAGCAGTAGAAGTAATAGATAATTGAACAAATGATAAATATATAAAAATCCAATAAAGTTGTGTGTGATACTTGATGAATGGAATGATGATACTCTACTCCAAAGCTCCATCTACTATCTATGATTATAAAAATCATGAAGCTTCCAACCTTCCCTTAACTATACATTCAAAAAATAGTCTTCTTGAGTACCAGTGGAAACCCAAGTAGGGTGTGAGAAATAATTCATAGTGGGACAACACCATTGGAGTCTATGTGTAACCAAAAAATTTCAAATAACTAAATAATTTATAGGAATAATGAATTAATAATAATAGTTGAATAAATAAATAACTGCCTTCAGAAGTTGCTATGGGACACCTGCCGGTTATACATACTTTGAATCATTGCAAGGAGAAGTCTGAACTGTCACTATATATGTAATTGTAAGATATATATATAGTTTAAATATATATTTCATCAACCTATATAAACCATTTATAAAAGTATTTAATTGTCCATATACTAAGAATACTAGTGATATACTGATGGGACATAGCTCAGACATCCATGACCAGTCTAATGAGTCTATAAAATCATGCAACATTGTACATTCCCTACATAACAATAGAGTGAAAACCATCATGATCCAACATGATTTATTTTGAGTGAACCACTATGTAAACATTCTAATCATGGAACATGGTTCCTCACCCCATCATCTATATAGTATCACTGGTGTGAGATTCCATAGTCAACACCCCATGAATGGCAGTGTGATTATTTTTCATACTCAACACCCCTTATCATCATACACAACATATATCATGGTGTATCATTTAAAATAAATATAATGAGAAAAAAGAACTCAAGAAAATTATTTTTTAATCCCATATATATAATCAAGGAACAATATTTCAATTAGAGAAATTTATGGGGAATCAATAATCGGTGTGTTCATGCCACCCTCTAATCAATTTAATAACCATTTGAAAATATTTATTTAATTTAAGAATTAGAAAACAACATGCATTTACCATTCCATATTAACCAACTAATTAAAGTAATTACATGAAATTTATCATGAAAAAATAATTTTTATCACATTCCATTTAATTTCTTTTTAATTCATCAAGCTACTGTTATTCAAGGTATAAGGCTCAATGGGAATTTCAATGTTCCATAGTAAATAAAGGTAGTTGACTCAATCAGAAAGATAAACTATAAGAGGGATAGCACATAATAGGTTCTTTGGGTAAAATTTAATATTCTTTTTCCACATAAAATTAAACTGAAATACTAATCATGAAGGATCAAAATAGTTTTGGGAACTTTGAACATTTGACCAAAAATGGACAATTTCACTTAGCACACCCATGGGTTGGAAATAAAATTTTTATACAACCTATTATCCTCCAAATAATGATAATTAGATTGATAATAATAAAGTATGATTAATTTGATATGAATTAATCATTTAAAAGTAGATACTTAGAAATAGATGGCGTGCAGAACAACAATATAGCTACCAGGTTTCAAAATTCAACAGAAAAGTGATGTGACAACTAATATCAAGGTTATAGCTGACACTTTTCTCAATATTGTCTTATGATTTTAATTAAGTTAGAGGAGATCTATGAAATGGTCCAATTCCTTGAAAATAGGGAAAATTATCCTACATCTATAATGTGAAATTGATTTAAATAAAAAATGATATATGATTTAAGAGACTGTGAGAGCTTACCAATAGATCCAATGATTTAAATGGGACAAAGAACAATATCTAGATAGATAAATTTATTCAAAGACATGATTTAAGTGTTCATCAGTTTAAAAGAGGATACAAGACAAGTAATACTGTTATACGTAGGAGAAGAAAAAAATGGTTAAATAGGTTTAAGTGATTCAATTTTATATTTTCCCTTGAAAATTTGGGGGCACCAATTTGCAAACCATGTGAAAATCGTATAATAACCCACATTAGAGAACCCTTCAATTTTCGCATGGTCGTGCACCTTGGCCTACATTGTAGAAGAGATATGATGAGGCCTATAGTTTCCCCTTTCTACAACTACAGAGTTTAAGATATTTTTTTCTTCCTAGGATTCACAATTAAAACTAACTATGATGAAAATTTTGGTAGCCCACTTTCTAGAACACCAGGTTTGGATCATGACCCAAACACTACTTGGTCCTTCTTTAGGCTATATTACACCACTTTATAGATTAAATAAAAGATTAAAATTGTAAAAACATACCCATACCATCGTAAAAATGATGGTTGTTTCAGTTTCATTAATAGTTATGAAATGGATACCCTAGTCAATCAATCCACAAAACCCATATATCATCTTTAAAATAGTTTTTCCAAGGTAATATGATAACAAAATATTTTGTGACTTCATCCCATTTCCACCAAGAATCATAAAATGCAGTAAAATCATAGTTGGCTTCTAATTATCATCATTCACCCAAAGAAATGTGATGCACCTGACAACAAATATTTCCACCTCCTTCTTCATTCCGGAACAAAAATGTTGTCTATGGAGATCATTATATATATTTGTTACACCATGATTCACTATGGACATTTAATCATGAAACACCTTCATCGAATCTTCGAGTAATCTTGTAGGAACCCATACTAATCCATAGAAAAAAACTATTTCCACTACATAGAAAACATGTTGATGGTGTCTCCCTTCTATATAATGTTTCTCATAGAACATAGAATTCCTTATTATACAACTTTTTGGTATTAATCTGGTACAAAATAATGGGTATAAAATATTTTGATGTTTGAGCTACCCATCCTTGGGACTTCTGAACATCTATAATCATGTATTAAAAGGGTTCCATTATCCACCACTCATCACAAGAATCTTTTATTAACTCTTTCTAGGTATTTCAGCTCAAACAAGTGTAAAAATTATTTCCCTTTCCTATTGTACAATTCCATTCCAATTTGAAATATTATAGATACATGAACCCCCACATATAAAGACGGTGTAGGTCTCACATAGAAAAGATGTACCTAAGGAAATATTGGTCTTTATATACCAAAAGCATCTCCCTCATGATATTGTTTCTCTGACATCTCAGGGATTTTCCACTCCTTCTAATTCCATATCATGAGTAGGGTAATTAATATCTTATCTACTTAGTAACCATGATCCATAAGAAACCACATTGATCCATCATTATTAGAACTCCTCTAATTTCAACTCTTTATGCATCATAGAACACAATATATTCTTTACTCATCATAGTTAATGTGATTATTGTTCTTAATCTCATCCTTACTTTTAACTCCATAAAATAATCCTCTCAAGAATTAGACCAATCAAATGTCACCCCTTTCTTGGTCAACCAAAACATTTTTTCTTCCAAATAGGACAAAATAATGGATAAACCACCGATATTAACCTTCAAAACCAAGAAATATATGAATATCAAATATGTTCTTGGGAAATTCCCCAGATACCAAATATGTGACTTTCTTGGGGTATATAGACATTCCAGCCTCAGAAATGGAATGGCCTCAGAAGTGCACCTAATAAACCAGAAACTAAATCTGGTAATCTTGTAGTAAATTTGATGCTCTCTAAATTTATATAAGACTATTTCAATATTCTTGTCATGATCTCTTTCTAACATGGTGTACACTAATATATCATCAACAAAAATCATCACAAACTAGTCCAAAAAAGGATGAAAGATCATATTAATTGAGGTCGTGAATACCGCTAATCCATTAGTTAACCAAAACAACATCACTAAGAATTTATACGAGACATAACATTCCCTAAAATTAGTCTTAGGTTTGTCTAATGGTCTCATCCCCTAACATGTGGTTTCCAAATCTCAAATCATTCTGAGAGAATGTTTTTCACCACTCAATTAATTGAAAATAACATCAATATGGGGAAGAGGGTACCATTTCTTAATCATTTTCTTGTTTAACATCTGATAATAAAAAGATAATTGAAAAAACAGATCATAATTGTTGGATAAAATAATTGCATAACCCCAATGATATTTAATAGGTTTTATGAATCCTTTAGATTCAAGATCATCCAATGAAAATTTAAACTCATGAAGCTCAGCTGGTCCCATTATATATGGTGGGATAGATCCAGGATCATCTCTCAAAACAAAATTGAATGTGAACTCTATATCACACTCTTGGACAATCCATATACCTCGACATAAAATAATCACGAAAAGGTTCTACCACTATATAAAAATAACTAAGTAGCATTATACCATTATGTAGAGAAATACTAGATATATGAGTCATGAGAAAATCCAATCTACACCGAATTGATCTTCCAAATCTAGCCAGATGATCCAACTCACCATGGTGAAAATAACTGCATCCTTATGGAGATAGAACTTTAACTCTCAAAATTTAATAGTTGATATAGGCCAAGTATATAACTAACTAATCCATACCCTGAATCATATCAAAGGCTATTATTTCAGAAAATAATGGTTCCCAAAACATGTATTAACCAAATTTATCTAGAGAACAGATCTTTCAATGCATAGAATTCTCTGACCACACTCACAATAGTCTATTTATGGACAAATCACCATCCATGATTTCAACATTCAATCCCCAACAATTTAAAGAAATATATTATTTCAAATATTGTGTTGACTGTGTATAATAAAATTAATATAAGTTATATGATAAAATAATCATTCCTCTGATGGTAGACTATCCTTCCTCAATGAATGCTGGAGTAGTCATCATAATGGGAAACTAACTTCTCCCTTTTCCTTGGAATACAGTATGACTAGCTTGAGCTATTTCCCCTTAATATTAATTATTTCTATTCCCTAGGTTACCATGTCCCAATCCATGGTCTAAAAACATATGGAACTCCAAATACCAGCATACTGAGCAGTAGGTGAGCCCCTACCCAACTCAGGTTCCATTCTTGTCCCCCCCCCCCTCAACTAGTCTCTTATAGAAATTTTTCACAAAACATCTATAGATGACCCATTATTCCACATATATGACACAGGGCTATGGGGTAATGGCATTATGGCCACTTGTGACTAAAATTTTCACATTTATAACAATGAAAAATAATAATGTCTTGAGAGGGATCTTCTCTTCTTTGAATGACATTCCCACTACTCCCTTTGAGAAAACTATCATAAAGGTTATTCATATGACTTGATTAAGGGATCTAAGGTCACCCTATCAAAACATCTTATCTATGGCTCATGGAATCTTGGAGATTACCTTCTGTGATGAGTGCCCTGTTCATCAAATCCTTAAATATGATTAATAAAAAACCATTTCTCTATGACCAGAACTCATAGTGAAGACCATCCTTAAAACATCACACCCTAAGTATGTTATTAGATATAAAAGATGGTCGAGAGTATTATAGGTTTGTGAAATGTCTAGAATAGTCTACCACTAACATTTCGTCCTATATCTGATCAACGAACCAATTATAATTTTCATCCCTCAATGTCCAAAGATAGAAATTTCTATAAATCATCGTCTTGATGTCCTCCTAATAAAGCTCATCCTGCGGCCCATCTTCCACCAGAATATCCGACTAACGCTTGGTATGTCAAAGAATCATTGATCCCATCATATTTTGTGTTATGGTTAAGAATAAGTATTTATGAATGGTTTCAAATGGGTTCATTCATTTAATTAGAATAATTCAATGGTTATGTATCCAAGGGCACCTTCTTCACAAAGGCAGACAGTCATCAAGGGTTTTGGACAATGATGCTTCAGAACTCAAATTTCTCGAGTGCATGGGAGGCCAGGCTCATTAAACCTTTTTTTAATAACTATTTCTTAGTATTGGACACTCGTATAGATTAAATACATAATCAAAAATACATTTTCAAATCCCATGAATGATGTGGGTTACATTATAATTAACAGTTAATTATTAGCTTGTATGGAATGTAGGATCACTTGTATGTATCTGAGGTTCTTCATCAGTGGAGATATCATTATGTATCTAAGGTTCTCCATAAATGGTATCCTATTATATACTACTAACAGATTTTTTTGTCATTATCATAAAAATTATCATTTTATATCCATATGGTGGGTAAATATAGAGTTTATTGTAATCTTGGGAGAATGAGGTACTCTATAATTTATCATTATCTAGGGGTATGAGAGTAGTTTTGATATTGTTATTAGACCCCTGAATGAGATTACTACATATCCTTGTGAAAGGAATCTAAACCCATGTAGTTTAGTAATGCTAAATTGGGAACATAATAGCTTTTAGGGTCATGTTTTAAGGACATAACAATCTTGTTTAACGTCATGGGGTTATGGAATCTATGAGAATGGTTGCAAGTCAATGTTTTGTGTGGGACTTATGCCGAAGAAGCCCAAGGAACCTGGAAGATATGGATTCCCTTGCAGAAATAAACCTTACAGAGAATGTGACCTAAAGAGAAAATGGGTTGATTTGAGTGTTGGGTTTGAACATCATAGAGTCTTCCTACATGTCGAAATTGTATTGTAATCAGAGACTATTTATTTTGGATATGTATTACATGGGAGTATAGACTTTTGTATAGATTAATATGGGGCATAGTCTTGAATTGGATACCATTGTATCAGGTTCCATGAGGAATGTGTTAACTCATGGTTTTTATGTAATAACTCAGGGATAATTCATGAGAAGGATTCCCAAATTAAGGGAATTATGATTGGGGTTTCTCCTGAGGAGGATTATCATTGATCCCAGGCCTTAAGTGGGAATCTATAATGTACTAATTTGATTGTAATACATATTAAAATATCTCCTAGTTCAATCAATGGAGTGGATCATAAGGATTTCATGATCACTATTAACCCCTATTCACATGTAGTCATGCTCGGTGTAAAAAATAGTGGAATTGAAAGATCTAAAAATCTACATAGTCTTCATTCTCGAGGTGTGGAAGAGGAAGGATGATGATGGTGGAAGAGGATGAGGTTATAAAACATCCATCTCTTAACATAACCATGAGGATGGAATGAAGTTGAAGGATATTGAGGTAGAGTGAATCAAGAAGGAAACATTTTATATGAAAGTATATGGAATTACTTCAGGAGGGTCTCCCTTATACTATATAGGGCATAATATAAAAGAGGATTCCCATTTTAGATTTGTTTGAGACTTAATCATAAGGCATATTTTAATAGATCTTTAATTGTGGATTTCTTTTTAAGTGGATTAACATTGATCTATGGCCAGGGATTACTTATAATAAAGATTCTCATTGATCTTGGGTTAGGGATTATCCGTAAGGAGGATTCTTATGGATCATTGGTAGGGGATTACTTCTAAAAATGATGCCCATTGTGGTTTGTTTAGTGGATCAAGTCCTTCAATCAAGTCCTGCATTTAGGTCCTTATCTAATGTGGAGGACTTGGATGAGGGGGATGTGTGACCAAAGCTCAGGAGCTATGTATAAAATCTTGGCTCGAAAGGTTCCAATTTATAGGAAAATATGGAACCCTTGGAAATTGAGTTACTCTATGCTTACTGATAGTGCTGGTTATCGATGCCTGTTGTCCACGCCGACTCATTGTACATGCTGTATATACTGGTTGTCCATGCTCATCACCCATGATCACTATTCATGCAATATTTATATTATATCTTAGGAAATTCTTCGAAATGTTCATGTATCAATATTGGGATCCCAATGGCCCTATTTGTTAGAAAATATTGAAGCACGGGAGTGGTAGTTACTCCATGCTTGATATCTGTGCTAGATGTCTGCACTAGTTGTCTGCACTGGATATCCACACATTCCATCCACACTAGCTCATGTTGTTTGTATTCCATGGTTGTCCACATTGTCTATCCAATTGAGTTGTCTATGCTAGTACCATGCATGATGATGCAAATCCCTTTACAAAAATTTTCTATCTTCTGATATCCATAACTTTTATTTGTGTGTCCCTTTAGGATCTGTAAATAGTCAAATAGAAGATCTCAAAGATATCTACACTTATTGACATGTTGAATGTACCAAATCTTATAAGAATAAATGTATAAATATCATTTTGAGGCATCTACACCTTTTTATCATTGATCGTGGAAATCCACAACCAACTCCTTGAGTGGGGATTTTTTTCACATATCCCTCATTATGCCGTATTCCATGGGAACATTAAAATATTTCATGTATATTCTTCTAGAATGGATTCTCATCTCTAGTCAAAATTGAAATCTATTTTCTACGTGAGGGTCACATAATCGATTCAAGAGATAATGCATAAAACACATTTTTTTAATAAAATCCCCACTTAGAATTAGATTATATTGGAATGAAAATAATATGGTTCTGAGGTAACATTAGAGAAATTTGACACATTCCAATATAATTTTTTTCTATTTTGGAGATTTTCTAGTTTTGGAAATATGCTCTAATTTTTTCATAAGCCATGGGGCCTAGCTAGAATAGTTAAACTGTCACTAATGTTGTATTGAAATCCATTTAAACTTTGGGTATTGTGATTTAATTACCCTATTTATTTCATTAACATAATATTCTAGAGGATTAGTTGGTGGGACTTGTCTTTTTCATAGTCTACCCTTTTCATATTTTTATCCTAGCATGTTTTTTTCCTTTATCTTTTCGTTACTCTATTTCTGCCTAAACCATACCGAGTGTAGGTTTAGAGAGTTGTGATCATTTTGTTTTTCTAGACTTCGCTTTCTGAGTTATTAATATGGTGAATGTTGCATATATTTTGGTCTGCAATTTAAATTGATTCATGTCTGAAAAAAGGTTGTGTTTTAGGTTGAATATCATTGAATTGGAATTTCCATATGATAACCTAAAAAACTTTTGTAGGCTGGGAATGTTCCTATATTCCTCAGATACATTCAAGGGGAATTTTGAGCCTTGTTTTTTGGTTTCCAAATCATAAACATAAAATATTGGAATAGAGGAGGTCTATTTTAATGAATAAGTTACTTTTAGATGAAGAAAATGATGTGGGGGGCTATATTATGCAAAGAAAACTAGGTTGTGTACTAAATAGTCTTGTAGTGGATTCCAAAAACATAAAGAGATATTATGTAGGAGAATTATGAAAGTCCAAATGGGGCCCGTAATACATATTCTGGAAAAGGAGTTCTCAAGAATTATTAAATTCTATTTCTCATGGGTGAAGGACGTTTATAAATATTCATATCCCTCTAGACTACAAGGGGATTTTTTTTTCAAAGGAAATATCTTCAAAAATAAATAGATCATCTATATTTCCATAGGTTGTGAATGGGAAACCACTCCTATAAGAATTTGGATTGAGTAGAGGATAATACATTTTGTTATATGGCCAATTTTGGAGGGGGAGACCACTTTTGAAATAACATTGAATGTATTATGCAGTTTAATTTAATATGATCAAGGTATTTATCGTGAAGTATAATTTCTTATGGAAAGGATATTATGATTTGTATTTTAAATTCATAATATAAATATATTAGTGGGGCTATATTTTGAAAACATTAGATTTTAATGAAAGATGACGATTATCCAATTCAGGGTAATGTTTCTAGGAACTTGATACCATGTTTAGGTGTCAGAGTAAAAAATTATAAGCTATGATTGGAGGAATTTTATATCAGAAGAGTGGTATGGAATAAGGGATTAAGAGGTTAGAGGAGATATCTCTTGAGGAAGAAGTTACCACTGGTTGAAAAACAAGATGTGAGGGATGTTTTAAGAAAGTCCAACTAGGTTAGATATTGCATATTCTATAGTCACATCCTTTGGGAGGAAGGTCCTAAAATTTGTGATCATATTATGAGAAGTCAATTGGGAAAAATCACAACATTGTCAGAAAAATAATTCCTTAATAATTCCATCATTATATCATTAAAAGATGATGAATGTTTGTGAGTATTTGAATTTCATTGAGCAAAAATTTTGTTGGTGGGAGGAATTTACGTGAACATAAAAGGGGTATTTCAAGTCATGAATACCCAAGAATAGGGGGAAGAGGCTTCCCATGAAATTATGACCCAATTGTAGGAGATAAGAAGTCTTTTGTTTTGGTTCATGTGACTAGGACCATCATACCATGGAAATCATAGGGATCATTGGCCTTTCATTCGATGATTGTTCTAATATGATTTGAACTTAAAGAGGTGGAAATTTAAATAATGGTCTTGGGGGTTATGAGACAGAAAATATAATATGGGATGAATATGTAGGATAACTACAAACAATTTAAAATCATAGGTTTTAACATATTGTTATCAGATTTCATGAGGATATAAGAGGATTATCCGAATGGATAAGTTACCACTAGTAGAAAAACCAATTTTTTGGTATTTTTATACTTGTCCAATTGAGGAACATACTTTATAGTGAACTAGTGGTGTCTATTAGAAAACATGACCATTATATGGGTTATTTTTTTAAATACCAACTAAGGTGCATCACATATCCAAGGAAAGGATCCTTCGTCTATAAAAAATTCATTCATTTAGAGATAAAGAGATATTATGAAGATTGTAATGGGTTAATGACTATGATTATGAATTATGGAAGAATAGTGTTTAAGCACATGTGAGGCATCAGAATCTATATTAGTCATTAATTTAGCATCTGTCACATAGATCTGATTCATATGTAAAAAAGGGGGAACATCTCTATTTCCATGGTGGGTCCTCCCTAATTGTGGGGACCAGAATCAAAATCTCTTCCAATTAACATTGATTGTATGTATGAATGGGGAATTTCATCTTTACCCCATGACTGGGACTAGAACATAAGGCCTTAGCATCACTATGTATCCCTATGGTATTAGAATAAATCCATATGTAGTTCATTTGATATCATAAAATATGAATTCATGTGGCAAGAACATTAATGGATCTTGATATGAAATGTAATTGGATATAGTGGATGGACTAGGTAATAGTTCATCAGTTTAACTATGTATATTTCTGGTGCAAGAATCGGCCCACATGAATTTAAGAAATAAAGATCCCCCCACACTTATGGTATGCATATGTGTAAGAAAAGGGAGTTTTGATTTGATATGTCTTAATTCATAGGGTGAGAACTCATATTGTGTCTCCTCTTATAGATATGAACCATACATGGGAGAGTGGGATTATTTCCCATATTTTGATATCGATGGGTCTTGGATTAGAGATCTATATGCCACTATATATATCAGACATTTGAGTATAATTCCAAACATATTTCATAATGAACCATACATTTTGTCATCATGAGGCAGGTATGTGGGTAATTTTTATTTGAAAAGGAAATATTGGCGTTGGACTAATGCATATGCCCCAAGTGTCACTATGTATAATTTCATAGAAATAATCAAGCCACATGTAGTTCATGATGAGATCATGTAGTTTATTATCATGAAATGAAGGCAAATGGTGGGTGTTTTAAGATCCTGCATCCAAGACCATGGTAACCAAAATGTGAATTGATATTATGTACTTATGATGGGAAGCACTTTCACAAGTTTTCCAATGCTCATGTGATCTATAATTAGTGTGAGAAATAAGGAGTGGTAAAAAATTCTTCCATCGAATAAAGGAATCACAATTAAAGGATATCGAAATTTTGATTTGGGGGTGGCTTGGACAAGATATATGATCGAGGTGTCAATACATATCTCATTATGAAGAAAATCAAGTTGTACATATTTCATGAAATCAAATGAAGTTTAATGTCATTGGGTTCTGATAAGGATAAAACTATTAGAATGAATGGAAATTTCATGGCTAGACCTGATAGTAGAAATTTGGGCATAACTATATATCATTGAAATGAGAATCAAGGCACACATAGTTCCTAAAGAACCATCTAATTTAACAACAAGTTTTAGGGATGATGGTCACCTAAATTGAAATAAGTGTTGTTGATAGACCAGGGGATCAGACTCGAGTGTAAATACTTGTCTTTTGAGGGATAAAATCAATCCACATGTAGTTCATGAGGGATCCCTTGAGGGTGTAGTTAATAAATTGCGAAAATGGTCTATATATTTTGGTCATGGATGGACCATAGATATGATATTTGGGTTTCACGGTATATCTCATTTAAAATAGAATCAAACCACACATAATTATTGAATAATGCTCCACACACCAATCAATATTTGACATAGTGAAAGGGGATTTGACAATTTCCCGAAGAATGGTTGGGCATGAGACATGTGGTCTAGGGGTCGTTGTGAATAACATTGTAATGAGAATCAAGTCATATGTCATAGAAAAGATCTCTATATATATTTTGATCATACATAAGGAATGGAGTGATTTTCCTTTATGGCCATAGCTAGTCTCAAGATCAAGGATATGGACATTAGTACATTTCTCATTGGGGTGATAATCAAACAACATATATTTCTAAACAAGATTGTGCAGTTTATTATCATGCGATGAGGAAGTTGGCCATGTAGTTTACCATCTTCCAGTAAATATATGATAATGATGGGGTTCATAAAAAGGCCCATGTGCCACTGGGGAGTGGATCTAATTAGAGTGGGGGTTATGCATGAGAGCTTCCAATATTAAGGGAACAAAACGAATATCATCTCATGGTATTTTGGGGGATCTTACCATTGATTTAATGGGATGTTATCTAAGTAGTTTTACATCATTTGATGATGATGAATAGTGACTTGTAGTTTCAGGTCATATTTAAGGAATCCCCTAAGGTATTTTAGAGCTTATCTGGATAAGAATATTTATTTTTTTCCATCATTTTATGGAGTATATTTGATATGTTCTTGTTGAAATACACTATCTTTCAATCAATCAATGCATGATAGTGGGGTGAGTGGATAGATTTTATATTACATTTTTGATATAGCTTTCCCACATCAGCATAATAGAAATTTGTTTCATTTTCCACCAATATTATATGTAAGACACAAAATCTAGTATGTATATTGTCTATTATGAATCCAACAATTATTTTGGAACTGACTACTTTGAGGGGTACTTCCTCAACCCATTCGGATAATAGTAATAGTATGTAAATACTTGAACTACATGGAAGTGGATAGAGGGTAAGGCCCCACAACATCCATTCCCAACATGGAAATTGGCCTTGAGCATTTGGATATATGTTGAAACTCTGGGTGATGATGAATGAAGTTAGCATGATCATGGGAAAAAATTAAATTTCATGATGAATTTTGTGCATTCTTGTGTCACAGCGTTCCAGTAATACAAATGCCTTTTAATTTGGTGATAATGCTTGTATCCAAACAGATGGGTACCACAGGCACCATCATGTACTTCATCCCTAATATCTAAAGTCACTTCTCCATCGATACATCTGATAAGGAAACCATAGAAGCCTCATTTTTATTGCACTTTTTGGTTATTTGGGCAATCATATAGTGTGAAGTTTTATGCTCATCATTAGATTTATTCTTTTCAAGCTCTATCCAGTGGTAGAAATCCATTTTGGTGCTCATCCATGATAGGTCTCCTCCACCAAATAGTAGGGTTGTATGGAGTAGGGATATATTAGATTTTATTGATCTCAACTATTTGGACTAAACCAAATTGGGATATCATTCTGTAATGGGTGATGGTTGTGATCAGTTCATCCCAATTTGGATTGAATAAAGTGGTAGTGGCATTTTTCAATTCATCTGATAGGGAGTTTTCTGATTTTGGTACATGAATCAATGTTGGTTCTGAGGATATCATTTCCATAAACACATGGACAAAGCCAAATAGGGGGTTCAACACTTTTTTTGATGGAATAATTTCCATTGAAGTGTTTAATAACCATCTATGAATTTTCATTTACCTTGAGGTTATTTACAAGTATTTGGAGTGCTAATTCCATACCGACAATGAGATCATGGTATTATTCCTCACTATTGGAACAAACTACTAATATTAGAAAGGAGTATGGTAATACTACCTTTGTTGGGAAAATGATCATGATCCCTAACACAACTTTTTTGATATTATTTTCTTCCATTATTCTCTCCATTGGGATCTTGGATGCTCCTTCCAAATAAATTTCCTATGAATGGAGGCTGTTCTGAATAGAGAATAACTCTTCATATGGAAATTCAATATTTAACAATGACATTTATCTAGATGGGTGATATTACATAAAATATTCCCAGGTATTATATTTAACTACATTCTATGGTACAAACTATATATCAAAGTGTTTTTGAATTACCTCCCACCATTCTAGACACCCTATTAACATAGGAAGGCTGTGGATATATGTGAACTCGTTTTTTTTTCAGGATTCCAGTTGGACCTCATGGTACTATAGATAGTTCCTTATCTTATGGACCGTAAATATTTTCCCCATGTAAATCTTTTCATTAAAATAATATCATGTATCTACATCGATCATGGTTATACTAAGATTATAATGTTTTTCTTTATTCCCAGCATCATTTTTCTGAACAAGGAAGGCACCTGCAAATCACACCAAGGATTATACATATAGAATGATAATATTTTCCACAACATTTGGAAATCACACCAATGTTCTCATGATTTACTTCTTGAGTGTATCCTATGCTTCTTGAAAGTCTTTTTTCCACTAGTATGTGACTCCTTTCTTCATCAATATGGTGAATGGAAATCATTTTCTGATAAGATTTGATATGAAGCTCTATATTTTAGACAAGTTTCCATGAATCTATCTCAACTATTTATGGTTTCAAAAAGGTAAAATTCCCTTGATCGTATTAGTTTTCTCAAAAACAACTTTGATGCACTGATGGAAACTGAAGAAGCCAAGAATCTTCCACAAGGTAAACCCCAAAGAACATTTCTTGGGTTTCAACTTCAAGCTATGTTGTCACAGTTTGTTGAATATGGTTCCTTGGTCAGTGAAGTGGTTATAATTTTTTCATCACATGATAACTAAATCATCCACAATCCAATCTAAATAATTCCTTAAATGGTTTTGAATATGTGATTATTTACACATTGATATGTGGAACCAACATTTTTTATAGCAATGGGAATTACCTAATACAAGAAAACTCCATAGGGGGCTCTAAATGTATTGTACTCTTCATCATAAAGGGACATCCTTATTTTATTGTACCTATAATATCCATATGTAATGTATATTTCTTGATAACAGGTTGGTGCATCAATCAAGATCTCTATAATTGCAACCCAGAATTCACCATTGAGACAATTCCCATTGTGATATTTGAACTCAATGTAGAATTTGATTTTTCGATATTAGTTTTTTGACATTTAAGACTTTATCAACCCATTTTTTATATTTCAACACTTGGATGAAGTTGGACATGATGATATTATCCACTTTAGCATCAATTTTGGAGGCATAAGTCAGGTGTGTCCTTCTAGATATCTATTTGTTTCCCCAATTATCTTCTGGAAAACCCAAATAATTGGTGTCCCCAAAGGTATTGAGATCTACCATCCCTTTGTAATTCCAGGAAGATAGATCATAGTGTTTATTTAGAATGGAAGTATATTTCTCATGTTCTTCAAGAACCATAGACACACTAATCAGAGTGGGTTGTGGATCTTCAAAAGTATACAGATTGTTTCTATGAGTTCATCCAGAATGGTGGATATGCCTTCCTAACATGATGGAGGGTCATTTATGAGGTCTTCATATGCTTCCTATCCTTCACAAAATCCCACTTTCTCCTATTTTTAGGAGGCATGCAGTGAATAAATAATCTCTTAGTTAAGGGATGAGTTTGTGTTTTGAAATCTGGAAGAGGAAGAAACCATTTTGGGCCCAACTTTTGGCACTAGGTCTCTCCAGAGCTATGTAGGGGATACAATGGACAGGGGATGATCATATTCATTATCCCTTGTTTAAAAAGAAACTACATTCAATATAACATATGAAATGGATATTTTTTAAATGTTGAGGGTTGTAATGGAGACATTTTCATACATGCTTTCAATACTTTTTTGAGAGCGGGATACTTATCATGTGATTTCGGGATCAGTTATCACAACTAACATTACATAACCCATCAAGTGATTATTTTAATTTTTTCCCATTATTTCAATTTGATTAATGGGTAGCATGTAATCCTGAATTATCTACATGAGAGGGTTTGTCATGATCATATCCATTCCATTTGTGTTATTTTTTTGAGCGATAACATCATCCATGTAATGTTTACCTCCTTTGTGATAGAATATTGCACCGACATATTATGACTCACAATATTTGAAAGGGGACTTGTCAATATAAATGGTCCAAAATTTACCATTGAAAAAATATTTGAGACATCTATGATATGATGAAGGAATGGTTTCATACTGATGTTACCAAGGTCTTATTAGAAAGTTATTGAATTGTGTGTCCTGGTGAACAATCATGAATTATGTGACTAACACTAGATCTCCATACTGAGTTCATTGTATGATCTCACCATGTTGATCTTTCCCATTCTTGTCGTAACCTTGTAACATCCGAGTGGGTGGGATAAGTGTGATTCATTGAAGCCCATTTGGTGAAGTGTTTGAACCAATATGAGGTTGACTCCGGATCCATTTTTAATAAAGGATCAACAGATATCAATATCATTTATTTATTTGGGATATGTACATTAGAAAAACATATCATTGTACGTTGGAATCCCAATCCTGGTTTGTGAAAGAGATAACCACAAGGAATTATACAGGATCATTATCTATAGGATATACTTTTGAAGAATAACCGTGACTTAAAACACCTTAGGACATGAAAAATATTCTATGAGTGCCACTTAGAGTTCCTTTAATAGAATCAATGAATACATGATTTAAAAATGTGCTGGTACTTGGGACATTTGATTCAAATCATCATACTTCTTATCAATATGCCTACACTACTCAGTATGGAAGTGTTATTTCATATGTCCTTTTGATGATCATATTCCAGATGTCGATGCCCTATCATTTAGAGTATGAACTAGAAGTTATTCTTCTCTTGGTGGATTTGGTCTGCTGGGTCTTCCTACATGCTGACACTTATAAGGCTATGGAGTATCCAAAATTAGATAATTAATGGTAATTGTATTGGGGGGACCCTTTCATTAATGGGGGAAATACTTTGTTATTTCTGATTTTTTTAAAGATATATCCCCCGTTTTTCAACATCATAGATAGTTCGATCAGTGGTGTGGTTAAAGTAGTGAATTTTGACATGATCATGTTCTCTCCTTTATCCTAGATTCTGATGTCTTATTCCCCTAGTTCCCAACTCTAGCATAGTGAATTCAGGCTTATAATCATAATCCTCATGTTAAAATATCTCCATTAATATAATAACACTAATGTCATAAACTATCAACTCCCCATCTTATGAATCTTATGACTAACATCCCGATTCTTGTTTTACCAATTGGTGGGGTCTTGCCTGTGATTTTAAGAATGTTGTTCTGAAGTATAACAAAGTAAAAGACAAATTTTTCTTTCATACGAGAACATCCTATTATATTTTCTTCTTACTATTTTGGACATGTCACTTTTTGGAGGATTCAACTTTAGAGTATTGAGCTATTAATGGAGCTGGTATTGCTATGGAGGAAACAACCAGTGGCATAGTTTGTTGGTCCCATTATATTCATAGAATAACATGAGTCAAGTTGATCATTTATCTAATCATCTAGTCACCGAATATCTATAGAGTAATGATCTTAACTTATTTCCATTTATTTTCTTCCACTACTGGGATAGTGGTAGAAACATAACACAACTATACAAGTGAATTGTTCAACTTCACTTGCCCAGATTCTACCATATTTTCCCATAAGTCATTGAAAATAAAGAAATCCAGGATGTGGTGCCCCAACATATGATGGAAGAAAAAATAATATCAGAGATATTTATCCGGTTACTTGTAGGAATTTTTGGTATTAGGAAACATCATTGAGTTGTTTTTTAAAGAAAACATGAAGTATCCAGGGAATTGGATATCTCAAAAAGTGTTGACATTATTTTTTATCTCTTGAAACTGCATTAACCTTTGATCACTCTAATCATCCATATGATGAAAGTGATGGTGTTAATGCTCAAGAGGTGGAGTCATATGATATGGTTCTACCTTTGATGTAGGATTGGATATAAGGATCTTCTTATGTGTAACTACATCAAACTCTTCCTTTATTATTCTCTATATGTTAGTCGATGGAACTACTAAAGAATTTTCCTTCCTCTCTGACTTTGATTCTACTTCTTACTGAGAAATTATATCAAGATCTTCAATCCCACCTATGTATTTCACATGGATTAGTGGATTCTATAACTCATCGTGAAGATTAACTATGCATATGGGAAATAGTTCTTCTTTATGGAGTGGTAGATTTAAGTAGTATTTCAATCCTTTCCACTGAGAAATGAATTCTAATCCCCTTTCATTATCCCATAGTTTTTAGTTTTTGAGGTTGAAGACTACCATATTCTCCAGTGTTGAGTTAAATTAGATAAAAAACATTTGAAGAAGGTCTTCCCACTTCATCATTGATTGAAACTATAGACCCATATACCATAAGAATGTAATACCTTGTAGTGATTTCACAATGCACCAGATTTTGACTGTCTCCAATTGATTAGGTTCTCCCATTATAGTGGTGCAGTGAGATAAGAAATGTGTCAATTGCTTCACTAGGTCTCCTGGTCTATTAAATATTGGATATTTATAAATCCCAAATTTTGGTTGGTGAATATCAAGATCTACCCATTCATCAAAGCCTTATTTTCTAGTAGTATTGGTGCACACCATACCTCTATGGATACCAATAGAGCCGTTAGTGACTCAATGGTGTTTATAATAATTTTTGGAATGTCTAGATGAGACAGAACTTGGACATGTGGGGTGAATAGATCCTGAACAGGTGTATCTATTATTTGTACAATTGGTGGCAGAACTGCTAGAATTTGTCATGGTTATTATATAGGGGTTGACCCATATGGATGAGCCTAACCATGTTCTAGCTATGTACCCAATGGAGGTAATTCTTAATATTCAACTATGGGATCCAAATATATTGGTGGTTGGATTCCCATGTTGAGTGGGTGTTCTAATTATACTTTAGTTTCTATGATAAACTCTATTTATTGAGTTGTACCAACTAGAAGCAACAGTTGAGGATATTCTGGAAGAACGTATCTAGCTAGAAGGCTTCCTCGAAGTAATTTTTCATTGAGTCTATAAATTTTTTTCATCTCTTCCTACTATTGGGAAAATATTTCTTATGGACAAAGGATCATAACCTCTCCATGATTGAGTTGAGGCACAATTTGACTCTTAACCTTTTCAATGTTTGATTCCTTTCAAGGAGTTAATGGTGTATAGTTTGTGGGAATTCCAAGATTCTAGGAAATATTCTTGTTCTAGTTACATATAACTTCTTCATTTGATTCAGTGTGTTCCCAATAATGGATAGATACCACCTCTCCTAGCTCTATTGAATTGGACTCATTTTTTGGAGGATTTTTAGTGACATCATTAATTATATTAACAGATGTGAAGGGTATTCCATGCATTCAATTAGTGTCTTTGTGAGACTGTCTTCTTCCATATCCTTCATGAGGCCTTTTCCTCTCATATTTTTTAAGGGAACTATTTTATAGGATGTAACCCGAATAGAATCTCAAAATAGCACATTATTATGTGGTCCAAATGAGGATACCAAATCATGTGATGGCACAAACTAGTAGGATTCATTATATGATATCTTCAATAACCAGGAGATTATTGATTCTCGCTATGGAGGTGATGGTTGAGGTAAATAAAAACCCCATCCCTGTAGGATGTGGCTATTCCCACACTAAATTTACAACACTTTATGTCAAGTTTACTAACCTCGAGACTTGGATAAAAAATCATCTGGCCCTCTGAGATTGGGATGCTCCCGAACTATTGCGTCTAATATTAATGGATATTCTATTCTAATTTTGTATAAATTTTTTACATACATGAGTTGGGTGCATCTTTTGATATGCATTTAGATCAACCATTTTTGAAAATAATTATTCTATTTATGAAATTTTATCTTTCTAAAGTCTAACATCATATACACTGATCACTTGCTTGATATTCTAATATACATGATGTAAATTACTTTCAACAGCCTACACTCTTCCAGATAGACATTGGTGAGAGTCATTCAGGGCCTATTTTTATTGATCATATCATTAGTCATAGACAATTTCTTCTGGTGTGAGATGGCTTGAGGATATAGTTTTCATTCAACAACCATCGGTGAGAATATTTTATTAGGGAGAACATTAATGTTTAACAATCCATGTGAAACCCATCCTATGATACAAACACTTGATGGGACATCTACAATCATATATTGTAGTATAATTAATTCATCAAGGCCTGAACATTGAAGGGATCCTTTAGGTTTCTAGATATTTGGCTTTTGGTAAGAAATGAGGAGTTCTAAGTCAATTTGGATTTGCAACTGTTCTATTACCTTGACATGAATTCAATAATCTTCATAGTAAAATAAATTATCATTCAAGTGAAGATGAGTCTTTCATATGCAGAGGGGAATATCATGCACAAACTAGTCTAACAATTCTTCTAGGATACTATATAAGGGGTTTGTTAAAGTCTAGAACATAAATGGTATGTCATCATTAGCTGGCACATTCCTCGTATTTAGCAGATATTCTTCAAATTTTGTTAGAGGCTCATCTTTCCACAAATCGTGTTGGGTCTCCATCCATCTCGGTGCCTGATCAGGTCCTTGGCAAGGCTTAATGGGCATTCCTGATCCCTACCAGCTGTCACAAGTTCCATAGTGTCAAATAAAGAAATAGAGAATAATTTACCCAAATTAATCATATTAAAATAACCAATAAAAACAAATATTACATATATGAAAACCCGTACAAATGAGACTTTAACAATTTCCATATATCATGTTGATAATTAAAAACTAAAAAGGACTATGAAATAAAGGGTATCTAAAACATCACCCAAAACCTCTATGAAACAAGAAGATAAACCTCCTCAAACTGCCACCACCAAGATCCTCAACAAGACACACTATTAACTAAATCATCCAACCCTACATGTCATTCCCTAACATGAAAAAAATACATGATAGGGTCTGCATACACCTATTGGTGTATACATGGTTTGAGCCAAATCCCAGTAGCATTCCACCCTAATAAAATATTCCCCGCACTAAACATTAAATGTAAAATAAAACTACTTGTTATATAATTAAAGAAATACTAGAACAATTTTAATGAAAATAACATTGATGAAATGAAACATTGAATTAATTAAGCATTAAACATAAAGTAGTTCTAAATAAAGACACTTTAAAGAAAAAATTTATTATTGTGAAATTCCCAACCAACCATACCATATTCTGAGGGTAAGTCCGACATAGCAGACGAGCACTAGTCACAGGAAATACCCTTTGGAACTAGAAAAAGTGGGGCCATAAGTTCCCTATATCTCAATGAAATGTGGTATAGAAAACACAACTAACTGATTTCTCATACATGAGCCACTATAAAGGATCAAAATACAAAATTATGTTGTTCTCAAATCCACATTCATATATACTTAGAGTCTTCAACATCAATCTCACTAAGTGAAACTGAGACAAAACCACTTTGGAATCACTAGCTTACTATTATTAGTCCACAATCCTAGATTCCTAAGATTATATTTTTGTCCTCAATAATGTTTTACACATCACAGAATAACAATTGCATAATTCATCAACCCATATAAGAATTATATATCACAATCCACCACATGCACATCAAAATCAATTTTTGAAAACATACGCACATTGAATCATTTCCCAAATATATTTCACAGCTTTTATATAATTTAATAAACCATTATAACAATTTATAAACAAATATCATGGAACAACCAAAATTATTTTACAAAACAAGTGCTTCTTAAACCCCCTTTAGAAATCAAATATACATCAATTCTATATCTAAACACAATTTTTATCCCTCAAATAGTATAATAAACCAATTGAATGCTTTATAAAATGGAAAAATCTACCACATAATGGTAAAAATACCCAATTTCACAAAAAAGTGAAACATTAGAAATTAATATCAAGATCATTCATACAAAATTACACATTCACATCACATGAATAATTTAACAATTCATTTAAACAGTTTATAAAACCGTAACAAATGGCACAACCAATGTTTTCACAAAAAACACACCAATTTTCAAATAAAAACACCACGTTAAAACCTACCACGCATCATAAACATGTCAATACATGATTCACTCCCTTTAAGAAATATAATGAATCATTCAAACAGTCTTTAGGATTAATCCCAAAATAACCCGACAAACATTACATATCATATATACTCATTTTCACTTAGAAAATACATTTTTAAACTAAATGCACATAAAGAAATTCTAAATAACACCCCATAACCTCACACATAAATTATAAAAGATGATAATGATGAAAAAATGAATAGTTAATTTCTCCAAATATGGTTAATCATAGAATCACTCACATTTGATGTTAAACTACCCAAAATGGGTGTGAAGCTTCAACCGCACCTCAACTGCACCACAAGCAATCAAGATCAAACCCTAATCCTAGAGAATGAATCCAAAAACATAGTATTAGACTCTTTTAAAGAAACTATTTATATTGTAAAATTGAAAACCTATGAAGAGGAGGATAAAATGAAATAGAAAGGAAGAGGGAGGAGAAAGGAGAAGGAAATTACCAGGAGAATTAAGCCCCACAATGACATTTTCATATATATACATCGAATGGGAATGATGAAGGGATTGGAGAGCATGGGAGAGACTGTCCTAGGTTAGGACACACCTGGATAATCCAATTTGGCAATATTTAGGTCGTAAGTATAGTGGGGGTAGTTTAGGGGAAACACATTTTTTATTCTGGGTAGTGTCACATGGTTAGGATATATGACTTATTAAACTATGTTGTATCCATGAGAACTAACCACATGGTCACCCTTAATTGGCCACACATCAATGTACCAACAGTGTTATAGGTTTTATAACTTCCACATGATTACGTATGTTTGGCCACATGGTTTAACAAACAATGTTCCAAACCATGTAAACGGCCTTTTGAAGACCAATTTCCTTGTTTTCTATAAAAACTCCCAAAACAACCATGGATCAACCATGAAGGAAATACTATAAAAATTAAGAAATTCATAATGTAACAAAAGTCACTTTAGAAATTATAGAAAAGACCAATATTCCTAACAAACCATTATGTAAACAAAAACATAAAAAACTATGTGTGACAATTCGACACACCATTAACACTTTACACCCATGGAAAGTCATAACACATTCCAATTGATTGATCAACACCTAAGGATTCCACATCAATAGGATCCAAACTCTTAATCCAGGAACATTTCACAAACTAGAAACAAAACATAATCCTATTTCCGGATACAGAAGATCAACCCCCGAATACAACATGATAATTGACGGAATAATCCAACCACCACATTCACAACAAATTCAAAACCAGAATGTGCATCCTTACCCCAAGAAACCCAATGCTCACCAAAACCAAAAATATAACTAATAAATCAACATATTTTTGAAGAGGCCACATAAACTAAATCATCCAAACCCAAAAATAAAATAGATCACTACTAAAGTGGAGGATTTAATGGACTATCCATCATTAGAAATAAACTATGAACAAGAAAAATCTAAAAAAAGAATCTAACAACACCTGCGGTGGGTATCCCACCATTAAGAATAAACTAACACCTACTAAAAGAGGATTCAAAATAAACTTGAACCAGGACATTCCCACACTTTCCAACCAAAAAACTCCCATAACAACCTACCATGCCAAGATAGGAGGTACACAACATGAACATTTAATCTTCCCAATCTCGAATAGAGGAAAAAAGAACTGAACTGAAACTCCCCACACTGACCCAAAACATCCACCACTTAGGGAAGAGAGGGAAGGGATATAATGTTTGGACCCCATAAACCACAACAGACAAATACCCACCACTCTTCTCCTATAGACAGATAAAATCCATAACCACATTGGATTCAAATGGGCAGTCAACAGATGAATATTTATCGGGAACAAAAATCCATGAAGGCATAACCACAAACACTATGTGATGGGTAAGTCCCCGACTCTCATTGAAACAAGAAGAAATTCAAGGTGAAGAGAAACCACAAAAATACAATACAATCACCTCACCAAAATTGTAAAGGCATAAATATGGGAAAACTCTTTTAGCCCTAGATATTCGTGACTATGTAACAGCTTCACTCTGAGAACTATGGTTGGAGCACTGATGAATAAAGCATCTACTACCTCACAGTCAGGAGCCGATAATCCATAAACTGAAACTCATTCCTTTAGTTTGGCATGATTTCATATAACACATCCAGGCATAAACAAAGGATCATGAAACACCATGAAACTCACTTCCTTAAATAAAACTTCTTTCTCTAATACATTAACTCATAGATATATAACACCATCCTCTCTCACTACAAATGAGGAGTAGAATAAACATGACATACATTGAAACCCAAAAAACACCACTGGTCACATCCTCTAACACTGGGGGAGTAACTACAATAAAAAATAATCCTATATTGAGAAAAAAATCACACTATTTTAATATACAGGTTAGGGCATTATTCGAAGAGGTGGTTTTACCTTTTAAATCTCATAAATAAAATCCTTAGGTTGATCAACCAAAAATATTTCCAATAGAGAACCACCAATAGCTATACTACAACTACAACAACATCTCTACGGCGGAGAACAAAATGAAATAAGGAAACAAATATATCCTTCAAAAAAATCTCATGAACCTAAATCATCACATAGAATGAACAACAACATAGAGGGAAGTCAGCTCAAATATCCCATGACATTTCTAGAAACTCACTAAAACCTTCTCCAAATCTGAGCCACCAATAAGATTCCATCTCAATAAAAAATAAGAGTATCACATCCGAGACATGAGGTTGTATATTGAATAAACCATACTTATAATATATTGAAAAACAATCGACAAAACTATCGATTTGTAAAAACACAACAATTTCAAGGGTAAACCCCATTTGAAAAATTGATAAAATCAATCATTGAGGATTTTCAGACTCATCAATGGTGTTTAATAGAATCTCACTCATATGAAAATTTTTCATGCCACCCTGGGAACCCCCTCCATGATTACATACAAGGAATCCATCGAAATTCTATATAAAACTATGCATGTGTACCTTCATGAAAACACACATGGCTAAAATAAAAAAAATTAATTTCCAAAAAAAACCCTTCAACTCAATTCAAAAAATCAATTACCTTACCAAGGTACAATAGCCACCAACTCAAAAATAATTTTTAAATTTTAAACATGAAACCATTTTACCATGGTTGAAAAATTAAGTCCCATTGACATGCATCATAAATAATTTTCATCTCATTCAAATAATTTTTCATGAAATTTTATAAATCTCATTACACAAAACCCTTTGATTAAACCCCATTTCTTTTCATTTAAAAAATTCCAAATCAAATATTCCATTTCAAATAACCATTCTCCATTTAAATATCCACCCAAGCCTATTTTCATAACCCTCTATCCACAAAGATAAAAAAACATTACAAATTTCACAAATTCTCTTCACAAAAACACCAACCATTCAAAATCTATTCTTCTAATTGAAAAAATCTGAAAAAAGTATGGATTTTAAAAAAATCTATGCTTTCTAATCATTTTATTTCAAAAAATCATATATTTAGATTAATTAAATTCAATCCCATTAAACTATTTCTTTTTTAACCAAAGACTAGTTACACAAAAACCCAACCTTCCAAAACCTATATTAAAGTAAATCATGAAAATCCATTTTCTATTTTTTTTTTAAATACAAAAAATCCTTTAAAAACATTTTTCACAATCTATACTAAATAATTTTAAAATAAATTTCCAAAATTCATGAATATTAAAGCTGACCCACAAGAGGGAACTAGTGTTGGTGGGTGAATTGACCATATGGTTGGAGGCCATATAAAAAACACACCATTAACCTAGAGAGCCTTATAGGACCATTCCCCCATATACACAAGGCTTTACAGACCCAGCGAGCTCACAGAAGAAATTGTCCCCACTCCCCTAGTTGTATCCAAATCACTAAAAAATCCCTAAAGACCCAGAAACTAACCAAATAAGACATCCCATGGAAAAATAAGGATCAGAACGAGAAATAGTTCAAGATACTCTTCTTTCACCAACTCATTAGTCTCAGAATTTTTAGTCTAGCTACAATGAAATTTGCAAATAACAAAGGGGACTTTAAAAATCAGGGTCCTCTAAGAGCGAACCTACTCTGATATCATTTTTTCACAAACTGAGATAGGTCTCTATCCAAACCAGTGCCTGACTTGGTCCATGGAAAATCCCGATTTGTGTTTTGGATCCCCATAGTTTTCCACATGTTCCCGAGTATCAAATAAAATTAGAGTTAATTATTTACCTGAATTAATTATTTTAAAATAACAAACAAAAACAAAAATCTACATCTAAAAAATATAAGCAATCAAGATTTTAACAAATATCCATATTTTATGTTTAAAAATAAAACAAAATATGATAATTAATACAACTCAAAATAAATCTAGAACATCTCTAAAGCCATTCATGAAATAAGACGAGAAATATCCTTAATCCACCACCCCCAATATATAAAAAATGATCCACTAGAAATCAAATCTTTCATAACTACACAAATTTCCTTAACATGAATCATATAGAAAGTATGGTATGTATAACCCCAAAGGTGAATGCAGGGTTTGATCGCAAGCCCAGTAGGATGCCACCAAGATAAGAGCTTTCATGCCCTAAACATTAAATGAAAAATAGACCAGAATGTTTTATAATGAAGGAAATGATAGAACAAATTTTAGAAAAATAATGTTAATGTAAAACAAAATTAAATTAATGAAACATAAAATGGAATACTATATTAAATATAGATACATTATAGAATAGACATTTTATTTTGAAATTCCAAACCGACCATAGTGTATTTTGACAATAAGTGTGATATCAAAAATGAGTAGTGGTTATTGAAAATTCCCATAGGTACTAGAAACAGTTGGGACCTTGGTACCTAATATCTCGATGGAATGTGGTATAGAGTCCATGAAAAAAAAGAATTATCATGAACTAGACACTAGAGAGGAACAACATCCAAAATTATAGGGGTCTAAAATCAACATTCATATTTAGATAGTGTAACCATCTTCAATCCCTGTAAGTGAAACCGGGACAAAGCCACTTCTAAATCTCTTTCATACTATGCTTACTCTTCCCACCTAGATACATGTGCTTCTCGTTTTGTGATCAATCATGTTTCTTACACAACATAATATCACATACACAATTCATTAACCAATCCAAGATTTTCATATCCCAAGCCACTACTTGAACATAAAAATCCATTTTTAAAAACATACACACTCTAAAACATTTCCAAAATATGTTTTCCACTTTTTATATGATTTAATAAACCATTAAAAAAATTTATAAAAAAATAAATAAATACCCCAAATGATTTAAAACCAAAATTTCACATGAAACCCCTTAATAAATCATCCTCACAACAATTCATTATCAAAACACAATTTACAACCCACACATAGATTAAAATACCAATTTCATGCATTATAAACTGATATCAAATTGTATATGATGGTTTTATAAAAAAAATCCAAATTTCAAATAAAACTACAACATTAAAAATTAAATGCAAGATCAATCATTCAAAATACCACATTATCAACACATAAATAATTTAAAAATTAATTTAAAAACTTTATAATACATTAAAAAATGGATCAACCAAATATTACAGAAAAAACACCAGGTTTCATATAAAAAAACCACTTTAAAATCAACCACACAACTTAACCTTTTCAAAATGTGATTTTCATCATTTAGAAAATTTATAAAATCATTCAAACATTCATTAGTATGAATCCCAAAAAAATAAAACAATCTTTCTACACCAAATATACACAATTTCACATATAAAGAGTCATTTTTAAACTAATATCACCTCAAAAAATTTCATAAACTACTCATGCACCTCACACATAAATTATAGAAATTATAACAAATACAAAAAACATAATTATTTTTTTTTAAAAATGGTTAAGCATTGAATCTCCAACTTTTGATGTCAAGATTCCCCAAAATTGGTGTGAAACATCAACCACACCACAAACACACTACAAAAAAACCAATATCGAAACCTAATAAAAAATATTGAACCTAAAAAATCATTATTAGAGACTTGGAAAGAAACCATAGTTGTAAGAAAATTGGAACCCCAAGAAATAGAGGATAAAATAAAAATTGTGTAAGATGGAGGATAAAGGATAAAAAAATTACATTGAAAACCAAGCCCCATGTTGAGGGTTTCCAAGATATACATTAAAGTGGAATGGGGGTGGTCTTGGAGATCATGGGAGATACCTCCCTAGGTTTGGACACACTAGGAGAAGACAATTTGGGTGGATTTGTGTCTAAAATCTTGGGAGGATGTTTAGGGAAAACACATTTTTTTATTTATGGTCAGTGTCGTAGGGTTAAGCATCGTTGTTTGATAAAACACTCCAAAAATATGGGGAATCCATAGGTACTGGCCATATTTTCACCTCTAAATGGTTTCATAGCTATGCGCCAAATATGAGGTAGGTTTTATACCTATTTCACTATTACTTTGGTTTGGTCGCACGGTTTATCAGACCCTGTGCAAAAACATGTGTATGGTCCTTTCAACCAAAATTTTCATGTTTTCTCCAAAAAAACCCAAAATGAACCAAGGTTAAACCATGAAGGAAATACTTGAAATAGAAAACACTTCAAAATTCAACACCCATCACACCCGAAACTCAAGGAATTACTAGGAATCCCTATCGAACTAGAACATAAACCAAAACATAAAAAATCGGGCGTGAAACCTTTACCTCGTCCGACCAGATTGGACCCTTTACTACCATTTTATCTTAGGTATTGAGATTGTTTTAGACTTACTTTGTTTTGTTTTAAGACTTATGATCCAAAGGATATTTGGAAAATTCCATTCCCCTTTGGATGTCCTCTTGTTTATAAAGGATTTCACTCACGAGTGATAAAGCATCAAAAACGACTAGCCTCTTGTTTCCAAGTGCCTCAAAAATAGAGGGATTTAACATCACTACAATTATAGTGGGAGAATTAGATTAACAATTTGGAACAATACTATAGAGAAAATTTTCCAATAAAAGTCCATCGTGGGGAGGACCACCATTGTGGATTATAGAATGGGGAAAACCCTCTTGCACCTTAGTCTTCTAGAAACATAAAGGGTTGTTGTGGCTGTCACGAAGAGACAGGATCTTGAGATTGAATGTTCTGATATCATGATGAAATCCATCATGGGGAAGCATTTGAAAGGTTCCTTTGAAATTAATGATGCTAATTATATAATTTGGTTATGGGGATATGATCTTGAGCTGCTATAGATAAGAATATTAGGTGCCCTTGAAATCCTATGTTAAATGAATCATGATCATAGATTATCTCATGATTTTCCTATTGTGTTTTATTAATATACATCTTAGAAACCATCTTATGAGATATTTGGGCCACTTTATTGGAGATGTTCTTGTCATGGGAAGGTGTTTTGGCCTTCTTTGGAGTGTCCATTCAGAATGGATGATCACATCTAATTTTAGTAGATGTAGGTTTCTGATACAGTTGTCTATATAGTATGGTGCAGTTCTCCCCATGACCCTCCTGGATGGGAGAAAAGGCATGTCTCTAATCTAGGGTGATATAGTAACAAGACACCCCATTAGTGGTGGCAATGATATATGTTCATCCCTTTTTAAATACTTTCATCACTATTATGATATTCTAGAAAGTACGTAAGATGTGTGTTGGGATTTAAGTCCTCCCCATCACCATTTCTAGGATCTATATGGTCACTTGAATTACTAGAATATGTATATATTCCCATTCCTCATCAATCGTAGTTGTATGTGTCTAATCTTATCCTCTATTTCATACCAGTGAGTGCTGACATTACACATGTATGGGGGAAAGGAATTGAGTCTTCCACATTTTATTGTCTGGATATTCTAACTAATTTAATTGTGTGATCTTATATGAGTCTACAGGTACACTCGATGGGTACAAGAAGTTATATGTTCAACCTCACAAGTTTCCTTTGGATTTGTACAATGGTATTCTTTGAATTCTGAGAGGTGAGTCTATTGAATGGATGAATGAAGGAAGATGGGTGTATGTTCCAACATTCAATTTTCCAAAAAATCCAGTTTTTGGGATTAAATAGAGGTATAATATGCATGAACATTCTCCCTATTGTGTGGTTTTCATCATCAGTGGGCGATCTTGCATTAATAGGGTTGAGGAAACTAGGTCAGACATCCGAGAACAATACACTCACCACGTTGAGGGATTACTACCACACAATATTGGGGATGGAGATTGATAGTTGAATCCCTTGAAAATTACCCACAAGATTTCTGGGAGAGGTCATATGCATCATATTGATCGAACTCCCTGATATATGAACGAGACTAGTTATCGTGTTTTAGTGTAATGATATAGAAATGGATAAAGATGGAAGTTAGTGTCATCTATGTCATGACCACAGATCGTCATTGACTAGATTATTAGTAGGGACTTGCAAACTAGAGGGCCTATTTATAATCCCCTAGGGTTGGTATTTTACCATTATGATACTATTCCAATACAATTGAATTTGAGACCGTGAATTGAAGACATTGGGTTGACAATGAAGTCCTCTACGTAGATGAATACTCGGTGCATGCATTATCCATGTAGTTCATTGGTGAGAGCTTGAATGTCACCATTTTATTGAGAGGTGTTCTGAAATTATGTTCTTGTATATTTAAAAAATAAAAATAACAATCATTGTCAATACAGCATGTCATTTGAATGAGCACATGCATGATTGATTGTATTGACTATCATTTTATTATCATGATAAAGGGGCCTGATAGGTGGGAGACATTATCAAAATAGTTAAGTATTCATGTCGAGTTCGATATTTTTTTCGCCTCTGGATGTTTTTTCTTGTTAGGAATCACTACTTTTAAATGAATTCAATTGGGTTTGTTTTTGGAACTGAAAACAGCGAACATTTCTATATCCAATGGGATAGGCATTCCATGTTAGTCATTCCTTAGGGGTTTTTGGCCGACGATTCTTATGAACTCGCATTGGTCGAGATGATGCGAAGGTCATGATCCTAAAAACCATTGAGGTGTATTGTTTCATTCTTCATGACACTCTTATATATTTAATAAATATTTATGAAACCTTTATTAAATCCAAATTATGATGTGGATTACCCTATAATTAAAAAAAATATTATCATGTATGAAATATATAATAATCCGCATGTATTTGCGGTTCTTAATAAATAGAGATATCAATATGTACATGAGGATATCCATCAATGGATTCCTCTTATATACTACTATTATTTTCGTTGGTCATTATCACAATTATTTTGTATTACTACATACCCAGTGGGCACTCTGGGGCTTGTTGTTGTCCTGAGAGAATAAGGTTACTCTAGAGTTTATCATCACTTAAGGAGATGATAGTTGTTACGATATTGGTATTAGACCCATGAATCAGTTTCCAATGTATCCTTGTGAAAGGAATCTGAAACCACATATTTCGGTTCACCTTAATAGGGAACATCATATCTTTTAAAGTAATCTGGTAAGGTTATAATTGTCTAGGTTAATAGCATGTGGCAAAGACGTCTAGGAAGAAGTTACTTAGTCAATGTTGGGTGTGGGACATGTGCTGAATCATCCCATTGAACTGGAAAGAGAAGGATTCCTAGGATGAAATAAACCATATAGATAATGTGGCCCATAGATAAAGTGGTTTGATTTGGTGGTGGGTTTGAACATTATATATTCTTCTTACGGATCTAAATTTGATGGGAATCAAATCCCAAGTAGTTCGCATATGTCTCATAGGGGAGTATTTCACTTTGATAGGATTAAGTTGGGTATTATTTCTGTAGTGGATTCCCTTCTAAAAGGTACCATGATGAATTTCACAACTTATTTTGGTTTGGGGGATTAGCTCGTAGATTACTATTGAGGTGGATTCCCAAATTAAGAGAATTGTGATTGAGGCATACTCCAAAAGAGGACATCCATTTATATCAATCCCTAAGTGGGTGTCCTACATTTCATTATTTCATTTTAATCAGGAATTAATGTTCTAATAGTTCAATTTATGTCATGGATCTTGCAGATTTCGTTATCACTATTAACCCTTATGCCCACATGAGTCATGCTCGGGGTGAGGAACTAGGGTATGTGAATGATCTAATAATACACACACTTTTCTTTCTCAACAGATGGAAGAGTAGGAGGATGAATATGTAAGAGGCTAGGGTTATGGAGATTCCCCACATTCATATTACCCTAAGGGTTAGTGAAGCTGAAGAACCATGGCGTAGAGAGATTAAATATTGAAACCTCCTATATGAATGGCTAAGGGATTACTCCAAAAGGGATTACATTATACTTGTCGGGTATTTCTACTAAGGAGGATTCCCATTTGAGGTTTGGTATGGGATAATTATTATGGAGGATTCCAATTGGGCTTCTTATGTGGATTTTAACAAAAGATGATTCCCATTTAGATTATGTTGGGGCTTACTACATAGGTGGATGCCCAATAAGGATTGATGGGGGCATAGTCCTAAGGAGGATTCTCAGGGTTCTTTTCTTGGGGATTACTCACTAGGAGGATTCCCATTGAGATTTAGTTCTTGTCTCATGTCCTTGGCTCATTTCCTATGCTCATGTTCATGGCTTAAGTCCTCGACTTATGTCCTTGTCTCAAGACATTTACTAATGTAGACGACTTGGGAAAAGGGTTTGCATGACTAGATATTAGACGATTCATACAATTTTTTTGGGAGAAAATTATGATTCCAAGGGTCCTTTTTATAGTAAAATATGGATCCCTGGGTATGGGAATTACTACATGCTAGCTTTTTGTGTGAGTTGTCTGTGCTGGATGTCTGTGTTAGATGTCCGCACTGACCATTAATGCTAACGATCTATTCTAGATGTCTGCACTAACTCAAGTGATTCTTATAATTGTTTTGGTATCCAAATGAAGATCCCTATGGTCAAATATATAGGAAAATATGGAACTCGGGGAGAGTGATTTACTCCATGCTAGTTGTTGGCGATTGTTGTATGTGCTAGATGTTTTCGCTGATTGTCCATGCTGGTTATCCATGCTATCTGAATGAACTATATTTCCATGATATTCTTTCATATTGGTTGTACATGCTAGCTATCCACACTAGATTTCTATTCTGTTACCCTATGCATTGAGGCAAATACATTATTCAAAAAATAACATGTATTTGAGAGTTGTAACTTTTGGGATGTTAGTCTGTTTAGGTCCCGCGAACAGTCAAATAGATGCTCTAGAATAAATATAAACTTATTTACAAGATGAACACACTAAATATTTTCATAAGAAACATGTAAAACTCTTTTAGATGCATTTATAACTTGTTATCATCGATGATGGAAATTCATAGCCAAAATTTTAGGGGTGTTCCAGTTATCCATCGTTATGTAGTATTATTTTGAAACATAAAAATATAGCCTATATCTTCTTATATCATGGATACACATCTTTACCCAAACTTTTCATTGTTTTCTAAGTATGGTGACATCACAGACTCTGAAAAAAATTGCACGAAACAGATTTTTTGGTGTCAACATGCATATATGAAATAATCTTCACCCTCCCATCATCAAGTGTTTTTAGATGATTGTAGATCATCTGGAAAAACATGATCTAGAACTCAGTTACATAGGGTCCTCCTACCCTAGTAATAATTGATGGTTTGTTCAGCTCAAACTCTCATACCAACTCAGACATTGAATGAATGGTATAAAAAGTAACCTCTTCCATGGATCACATGAGCCTCATGAAGTAGTAATGTAGTTGAAAATCTAGGTTATCCACTAGAAAAACAGGAATATATAGTTCTTCTATGTTAGGAGAATGCTAATTTTCACTCTCTTAACATTTAGAATGAAGATGATAAAGAGTCATTTTCTCTATAAGACATACATACACCTTAGAGAATTGGATTGGAAGATGGTCAATCACAACAAGTGAGTACAATAGAAAATCCCTAACTTCTAGAAACTATCTAAACATGGATTACCATTATTTTAGCATGACATGGAAACTCATTTCATTTATTCAGTTTAACAAATATCTCATATCACAGTTCAGCAAAAAATTATACATCAAATGGAAAAATAGATATGTTCCTATCATGATAAATGAATGTTGATATATCCCTATATTATTATTATTATGAATGTAATATCATCTCACACCATAATGGGCCATGAGTAAAAACCTTAGGGAAAAAACATCCTAAAACAATAACAACACATAAAATGTGAATCATCCGTGTTGAAAGAATATCAACTATAATAAGATCACATCACAAACAATTATCCCTTACCATGGAACTCATATTTTCCCTTGTACAAGGGTTATCTACTCCCATGAACAAGATCCTTACCATGTTCAGAAACATCCTAGTCTCCTTTCCACATTTACAAAATAGTAAATCATAATAAAATAAAAATCTATCCTTTAATACCACTTGTAACACCCCCAAATCATGCACTATCTCAAATGGCCAAAAATGGTTAGTTAGGAGACATCAATCATGCCTCCCAATATACTAGAGGTTAGTGACTAGTATCAGGGTTTTGAAATATATAGTAGTGAGACTATACCTCCTTATATAAAGTTCCATAATAGAATAAATAAATAGTATAAACTAAACAAATCCAAGCATATATGTAGTGTAAACTAATAATAAGATCTAATAAATAATCTAATAAATAATAATTGAATAATTTAACAAAGAGCTGGAATGTAACTAAATGTCAAGAAAGAAATAGTTCAATTAAAATACTATCAAAATAAAATAAATATTCAAAATCCCTAGGACCCAAACCAATGTTCGTCCCACCTCCAAACTGCATCACATACATCTTGAAAATAATCAACACCCAGGTCTTTTTGCCTTGTCCAAACCATCATCAATGTATTCTTCTCGGGTACCAAACAACTTCTAGAATAGGGTGTGAGTATATCTCAATTGGTAAACACCAACATTTCTAAACTAATTAGTATGATATGAACTGTATTTAATAATGTGATGAAATTTGTATTAATTAATTAAACAATTAAAAAAATACAATAACAACATGCATTGTCACTATGAAGGAATATCTCTAAGCATATCTTATAACCATGAAATCGAGAACAATATAACCAAGGCTAAATAAACTTCTTAAACCCAATGCTATAATATCTCATAGCATGTCTTCTGACCATGCCAACCACTACCATATAATCATGGTATAGTCACAAAAATCTAGGTTAAATCCCAATGAGAGTTATAGATTATAGGTTAAATCTCTATTAGCATTAGCACATGGGACTATGAAAATCCAACTCTCAAAAAGAATTACATCATATGTCTGGGATGATCACTTCTAATATTTTTGCAATCGAATATATGTGTGAATGTTCTAGGTACGAACATGATATATAGTCATTTCGACATGGAAGATAAGTCTTTTTATATAGCATGGATATCACAATATCACATCATAAATCATAATGGTTATTTTTTTGAATTACCATTTATAATTATTATATCATATTTAATTAATAAATAATTGATTAACCGTCATATCAATAATAAATAAGCTTCAATGTAGGGATTATATGTCAAACAATAACATAAGGCATCATGTCATGTTATCCACACTTTAAACCACTATCCAATTCAATTATATTCATGATTTTCTCACCCCATAAGAAATGATAATCCATGGGATAATACAATTGAAACCAATGGAGGTAAAGGAATAATCTTATTCATTAATAATTGACTTAGGAATAGTCTACATTGGTGAAATGATAATATTGAATAAACATGGAAATTATCAAACGAAAGGTTCATTATTTAGACTCAATACCTTTAACTGATGATCCAAAAACTCTTCAAATGGAAAACACCCATGAGGAAGAAGGTGTAGATGATTTCTAAGGGAAACCTAGACAAAAAATGATCAAGATAAAAACCAAAAATGCAAGGATTCCATGGATTTCACTACAACGGTTGGAGGAACATAGAATATAATGGATAAACTATACCAAAAGAACTGACTAGGGTTGTAAGGCATTATTGTGATGTCTAGAAGTGATTATAGAACTCAAAAACAACATATTGAATTACATTGGTTCTATAGGAGAAGAATGTCGTAGGAAATAATGAAATTCATCCACACAACAAAAATTAAAATAGTAGCTCAAGGAATTACATGGCATGTAATGTAGTTACAGATCGTGAAAATATTTTTAATAGGATATTCCAAAAAATGCATCGACTCTGAATTTTTTTATTAAAATAGTATAATAATAATATGTTGTGTATTCCATTTACATGGTGTGGAAATCATCTATGGATGGTTTTTATTAATTTTTCCTTTTAAATAAGCCACCCACTATTTAAAACATATCTACGTACAACGAATCCATCAAACACTTAACTAATATATACATGGACTGCATTTACTAAAACAAGAATGCATACCTAAACATTAAGTAATTTCCCTCAACAGTGGCACTCCATATGAATCCTCTATGTTATCATCAACTATCCTCACAACCCAAGAATTTTTTTATTCATATAATGAAAATCCATGATGAAAATGAAACTAAAATAAATGATGACCGAAAACATAGAGAGATACATTCTTAAAAAAATAAGGGTTCTTACATTGCTTTAGGGAGTTATTGGGAACAAATTTTGTGGATGAAACACACTTTACTAGATAATAGGTTTCAATTAAGACATTTTCATATCAAATGTCACAACAAATTTGCAATAAATACTTCTAAGATTCATGTCTCTCATTATAGGATAAATAATATTAACGTAAGATAATATTTTTAGAGAGAACATTTCCAAAAGGGTGATATAACTACTAAATTAATAGGAAATGGACTCAATTTTTCTTATATTTTTTAAAATCACTTTAATTATTAGATATTAAGATACATCAATAGTGAACTTGGAATCCTAAATTTCGGTTATTATTTAATCTAGGGTGATCCACCATTGGGATAATCCACCATTAGTGATCCAAAGACAGTGATCCACAGTTGATGTGATCCACCATTAGGATGATCCACCATAATTATGATCCACTATTAAGATGATCCACCATTGGTATGATCCCCCAATTTGATGATCCATTATTAGGTTGGTCCACCTATGGGAGATCTACCAGTCTCTATTTCAATTTTTCTACTGATCAAGCATCTATTTTACAACTATTTCAATTATTTAGTATTTAAATTATTTATCCAATTTAATAGATTATATTTTTTTTATATTTTTTTTAATATCAAATCCCTAAATGATATAACTTAGTCTTAAATCCAAATTTGACTCACTCTGTTGCTCTTCCAACCTCACATTGAACCGTTTCACCTACCCTTTCTCTCCTGACCCTCAACTATATTATGCCATTTATTAAACATTAGTTTCACTACAATGGCCATATTTATGAAACCATAAGAGTTGTATCCTAATAAATCATGTCCCACCAAAAAAAATGCACAATTGAGTCATTCTATTTTCAACCCGTTAATCCCACAAATTGTGAACCACATAGTTAATATAAAGAAGGATGTATATTTTAAATGTCTAATGTCAAGAAAATAGTTTCTTCATATGCTGGTTGATGGACAATGATAGATATATTGGTTCTCTAGAAATGAAATACGATTTTATCTTATGTTTTTTTATTAGTTTAAAAATACAAATACTTCACTTTTGAAGAAAATAAGGATTTCATTGGAAGCATAATTTTTTGGATAAAAGGTTAGTTTTTTATCAAAATAATGAGGAAGGTGTGCCAATGTGCCTTATTAAAGAGTTTTTTATTATTACCAAGGATCAATACCCAGTGATAATGAGTCATTTGTTCATGAAATTCACTTCTAGATGTGATTGGAGGTGTTACTATAAGGAGACCTACTACTATTGAGTTAGATGGTGAATTCAGACTCCTGTTCAAGTTCATTAAACATATGTCATGTCTCATGATATGGGATTTCATTACTATGATACAATATGACAAGAATATTCTTTTTCTTATTCAATTAGTCTATATGACTAATATCTACCGATACCTCAGGTTTCTCAAGATAGAAATGTGTAAGTAATCTTCTTGGTCTAATTATATCATTTACAAAAAAATAGTTTTTGCGATGCTAGAATCCAATGGATTGGTTAACGAGGATAGGGAGGAGGAAGATGAATAAGAAGAATGTATGGTGGTTCCTAGTTATGGAAATTTACATAATAATAATAATTTTTATTAAAATTGTAGGATGATTAAGTTTGTTTAATATAATGATAAACTCAATGATGATTTTAATTATGTACACTATTCTACTACAACCAAAAATATTATTGACCCTGTATTGAATGCATATGGGAATGTTGTTTATTCAGATGATGAAGAAGAATTTTTTATTTGTGATGTTTAAGAAGATTGAATGGATACTTCTATTAAAAAAATTAGTAATCCTGATATTACTAAGGGCCTTGTAATGTCATATGGATCTTCTCGTCCACCTATATCACTCCCTCCAATAGAGATTTTTTTTAGTGAAAGATTTAATGAAGATGTTGAATTCATTGTATATGAATGGATTATAAGTTCCTATATGTCCTCTATTAATATTTTTTGTGATTTTATATAATGAAAATGATGATGTAAATAATGGTGATGATGGAGATGAAGTAAATACACATGATGATGTTTTTGCTTCTCATGATGAATATGGTGGTATTGAGGATGATCAATCACATAATCCTTCTCCTGTTGGTTTTGTTAGGTCTATTGAGAAGCCTAGTTCATCTAGATCTATGTCAGTGGGTGGTTCTATTTTAGTCCATCCATTTTGTGATGTTACCTCTATTAGAGGTGAGCTGAGGAAGCTGTTTCAGGGGGGTAATCCATAGGAATTTTCATTCACTGTGTTGGTCTGTTAGATCGTGATGAGATGACTTCTACTAGAGTTGAACTAATTGTACATGATGAGTAGAATATGCTCCAACAGTATGTATTTCTTGGAATAGAGTACATAGAGTCAAAAAAAATTTCATATGATGATGTATATCATAGAGATATGTAGATATCATCTTCATTAGAATAGGATAAGGTATCACCTAAGGGGGATTCATTCTCTAATTATATATTTCATTGAATTCGATATCTAGACTTAGATGTAGATTGTGTCAAGGATGGTGATCACAGCAGTCCACATGAGCATGGTGGACATGCTGACATATTTGTTAATGGGATTGACTATAAGGTATCTCAGATAGAGGAGATTTATAATGCAGGTGAACTTCTGTATTTTTCATCAGATGCACTTGATGTGGGTTTAAAGAATATTATTCCAGTTTTACCTAGAACTAAGAGAGCTGAAGCACCTCAACCTTCTAATGCCTCTATGCCTTAAAATTTTGATTCATTATTTGACTTGGATGTTTTCATAGTATGGTTTATTTCATAAGTAGTTATATTGAGAGATCTCAGGAAACACCTATCATTTAGTTTTGTGAAGCTAACGTAGTACATATTTTTGAGCTGATTATTTTAATAATAATCACAATATGATTTAAAATATTGATGATGTGGATGAAGAAAATAAAAGGATAGAATGTGAAATGGAAGTTATTAGAGCTATGATGGAGGAGATGAGGACCTCTTTCGCTTCTATTGAGGATATTTATTTGGGGATATTGGATTCATTGACAATTATTGATTCTTTATTTAGTGATGCACCTCCTCCTGCATCAGGTGATTACAATGTGATCAGACACATAGTCAGAGAGGAGATGGAAGATATTTTGGGTGATGTTTTTTCTTCTCATTATGAGGATATTAAAAATATCAAACAACATGGTGACAATATATGTATATATATAATGTTCGGAAATTTTTTGAATAAATCCCAAATAGATATGGAATGCATAACCAAGGATATCAAATAATACCTTTCTAGGGTATATTCAAAACATGATTTGATTTCATATATTCTTTTTTTGGTGGAAAAATTAATGATTCCACCTATTACAAGAGAATTAAATAAATAGGTAGCCTAGATCAAGGTCATGACCCCTCTACTCATGTTATTCCTAAAATAGAAGATAAATTTATTCCATTTAATGGGGAGATGTGAAACATTATTTTTGATTTTTTGAACCTCATGAAGCCTTTATTATATGTATCTAGTAAAATAGTGATTTCACCTAAGGCAATTCTAATGTCAACCTTCACATATTATCCTTATTATAAAAGATTTTCTACTCAGTCTCAGTCGTTTAGTATGTCTCCTACTAATTATTTCAGAAATCTTAGAGTAGTGGTGATACAAGATCTAACATAGAACACCTAAGTACCATTAAATTTTACATTCATTGATAATATCTTTGGAAAGGTAAAAGAAACTATTGATCCAATCACAGAAGCATAGAGTGATTTGGATAATACATATTCTTTGATTGGGATTATTTATTCCCTTGCTTTCCTTTTCTGTTATATCCCATGCCTCTTATTATCAATGAATATTATCTCTTCTTCTTAATGAGTTTATTATTAATATTTACACTTTATTTTCATTTATTTTTGATAATTCCAAAAGGGTGACTAATTATGTGCATGGAATTTACCTTTTTGGTTTATGTTTGTAATTTTGTATCACTATTTCAAGAGAATCTAATTTGAAATTTGATTTCAAAATATTACATTAGATTTTTTAATTGTTAAGAAGATAACATTATTTCTTCAAATTCTTCTATTTATTCCTATATTTATTTAAACAAGAATTATTAAATTCTATTAATTTTTAACATAAAAAAGAGTCATATTTTTGGCACCTCCATATTTTAATGATCACAAATCACAATTATTATGATTCTAGTAAGGAATTGTTTTATAATATTATATAATTCTAAAAATTAATTTTGGATAAGTATAGAAAAGAGATACAATTAGAACATAAATGCAACCGTTAGTAAAAATATTCTAAAATTAGTTTTAATGTGATACTATTAGTTCAATATTTCCCCCACCATATTTTCTACCATCAGACTATTTTCTTCCACAATTCTTATGTTACCTTCAGACTCATACTACCGCTCGTAGATTTCCACATTTATACATGATACTACATGAAGAACTATTATTATTTTAATATTTCCAATACTAGGTTTCCATCCATTTTCATATTCTACTTCTAGACTGTACCACAGTCATCTTTCTACCATTAATTTTTATTATCATCATATCTGATCAACCATGATTTCTACTCTACCATTTATTTTCTACTTCATTTGAATTTAATTCTTCAAATGGATATTTTATGGGATTGAATGGAATGGGTTTATTTAATGATTATTTCTTAAGAATTGCATAAATTCATTAAATATTAATTCAAAGGATCAGTATGAGGTTCTCAGAAATCTTTATAATTATTATTTAATGGTTATTTGAACATGTAGAACTATATATTTTAGAATAACTACATTGTGTATGTTAGGAGGGTTGGATGGTTTCTTCACATATGTGGATACATTTGACTGTGAAAGAGTGGAGTCCATAGAAGATCAATGTCATTTCCTACATAAAGAGAATCCATACCTCAAGACACATTTTTTAACCATACCGTTTGTGAAATTAGATCAAACTCTTTTCCAATAAAAACTCAGGGACTCATAAACACATAGGTCATTACAGACCGAGAAACACTCCATCATTGTTATCTTCTTACATTCTCCCTATTTTTATTATATAATTTCTTGGATTGTCATTTTTTTATTTTTTTATTTACACACACTAACTCATATGCCTAATGAAAATAATATTAAATATTTTTTCAAACCTCATGTATCATTATTACCATGGAAACTATTAAATAAGTATATGTGTGTCCTATGTTTTATTTCATACCACAGAATATTGTAGAAGATGCATTAACCATGAAAAAACATGAGATGATGTTTGCACACCAAATCTTGTTAGAGGATTAGATTATTGGTTATCATGGTATTTTTAGTAGTGGGTGGTTTCCAATTAGGGGGAATTATGCCATGTCTTGATAACTAAACCTTTTTTTATATTGTGTGTTTAGGTTTTTTTATTCATTTCAATGTTAAAAATGAATTTTTTTAATAATTATACAAGATATTTACTTTTATAGTTAGTCTTAACTATTGTTTATGTTAATATCTATTTAAGTAAATCAATTTCATAAGTTAATGTAATTTTAAATATATTTTTAACTGATCCATAATCATTCATTGAGAAATTTTTTAAAAGATAATTATTATAATAAACTATTTTTTTATTAACTGAGAAATTTTAATTGAAATGGTCGATTTTTCTTAAATTTCATTTAATAGAAATTTTATTGGAAACCTTACTCCTCACCTGTATAAGTAACTTATGCCGACTAGTATACATAATGAATTATATATTAATTTTACTAAACATAATCATTAATATTTATTAATTTCATTTATTATGATGAAAAAAATTACAATCATAAAATAAGTTTTATTCTAAAAAATATATATTTTTAACTTGAAATGATTTTTGTTTAATTCAAAACCAATTGATAAATAATTAATTAATTTTATAAAATTTTAATAAATTATTCTCCATATACAAAATAATTTGAAACAAGGTTTAACTAATATATATATATTTATAATAGTTCTCATAATAAAAAATATTCTAATAGTTGATTGAGATCAATAATATTTACTAATTGACATAGAAATTATTTATAACAATTACATTTCAAAAAAATACCATAAAATTTGATTCATTTTATAATAAACAAGTATTATTAATAAATATTTAGGTTTTGTACTTCATATTATGTTAAACAGAACGATTCATTAAGGAGAAATATATTCCATAATATTTGGATATTACATTCTACCCTTTATAAGAATTTTCCCCCTAAAGTTATGACACTCTATTACAAACAACTAGGGATACCTCAACCTCATCACATCCTTCTTTTCCTACATAACTACCTCAATTTTTATTTTTCACCAGATAACCATAATGGGGTGAGTAGTCTTATCCTATAGAAATTTTTCCCCATTATGAAGTATTTATACTAATTTTTATTCATTATATATGTAAATTTTTTATGGTATAGCCTCTATGTTCAGTGCATATAAAGTACCTAGTATGATCTTCTTTAAAATAAATACATTAATTACATCATGAACATGAATGAGTATTGAAGGAATCACCAAGTGATAAGATACTCTTATGATATGGTCAATAATCACATAGGGATCAATATTCTGAGAGAATGTATTTCCATTCTCTCAAAATCACATGAAATTCATTCAATAAGTTATTTAAAGTAATACCTTATCTCTATCTTTGAACTCTAGATCTCACTGTTGACTGCCAGTTTAACTTTTATATCATCTCTAATCTATAATGATTAGTTCTTTAATGGGTCTAACCTTCACTTATATTACTTAAAATTACATAGGATCCAATAGGTCTCATTTTATAAAAATATCCAATAATATTGGATTTCAACAGTTCATTATGTAGAGGGATTAATAGGGATCCATCTTAATTTTCATGTAAATGTTATTTTAGGAAGAAAGTATAACCAGTGGAAGGTGTTGATCCCAAAAATCTTTTCAAATACATAAATAACATCACAATATATATTCAAGTCTTTAATTGACCTTTTAGAATAACCATCTATCTATGGATGACGTGATGTTCTAATGTTAAGCTGCATGTGGAAACATTAGTGAACACTTCGTCATAATGTCAAGGTAAACCATAGATCATGGTCTGATATGATAGATATTAATACTCTAGAAACCTAAAAATAATTATAACCAAACTTATATGATATATATGGAAATATTCTTTTATATTAATGAATTGTGTTTTTATAAGGCGATAGACTACAACACAAATATTATTATACCCTATAGATGTATTGGGGAGTTTGAAAAAGAAATCTATAGTGATGGTTTACCATTTACACTAAATTATGGGTATTGGTTATAACCTCACTTATCACATATATCTCTCATTCATAACTTTCATACACACTAATAATCAAGAATCATACCTTGCAATATCTCTCTCATTATATCCAACTTAAAATTCTATTTAACATCCCGATACATCTTCATAATTTATGGATTTGTTGATATTGGGGAAATATGATCATTATTTGATTGTTCCTTCATAAATTTGTTTATTGTGTAGAAATATAATCTATTCATAAACATTTTCATTAAATCATTATGATTCTTGAATTTCAGAATATTCACTAAATTCATTTTCATATCTACTTCTCCCTTCTTCACCATTTTAATTTGTACATATATAGATGGTTGAACATTTATATATGGAATATGTTATATTTATATTTTCCTTATAAATTCATGGTTCATCCTCTATGAATTTTTAAGTATTAGATTACTTAAAACCATACTCATCAAAAAACTAGCACGATACATCCAACTCAGAGCATCAACCACAAAGTTCACCTTCCTAGGGTTATAATGTACTGTGTTTTCATAATCATAAATCAATTCCAAACATCACATATGTTTCATATCAAACTTTTTTTGTGTGAATATATACTTATAGTTTCTATGATCAAAATATATGTGACAACTTTCAACATAAATATAATGCATTCATTTTATCGTTGAAAAAAATTATTATTTATAGTTACATATTCTGAGTAAGGTGATTTTCATAATGAAATTTCAATTGAAGGGAGGAAAATCTACCACCATGTAATTTTATATGGGAAAACATCTCAATAACATGTTTGATATATATCTATAGTTAAAAAATCTTTCTATATTACTATTTATTGTGAGAAAAGGTCAACTAATAAATATTCCCTATAGTTACTTGAAATATTCGTCACATTCATCTATCCAATGTAACTTGTCTCCCTTTTTACAAAAAAGTATATTGTATTTCATGATGTGAAAAATTTCTCACAAAGCATCATTAGTATGTAACAATACTAGAAAAACTATATATTGTAGTCATTATGTTTAGTCTGGGCCATATTTCCACAACTTCTATCATTGAGGGATCCATATATATTCACTCTCTTGTAATTATGTGACACAAAAATGATATTATTTAAAGCCTTAATTTAAATTTACTGAATTTGGAGTAAAAAATTTCCTTACTCATGGTCTTAAACACAATACTAAAATGATATTATTTCCCTTATGTTCTCTTTTAATATAAAGTAATATCGTCTATAATGACGACAAACAAAGTGAACATTGTAATCTCTATAAACTGTATTCATTAGATCCAAGAGGATATTTGGATAATCGGTAAGCCCTAATAGAATATCTATAAATTCATAGTTCTATACCTCATGTTGAAGGTTTTCATGGATATTTACCCATTTTGACCCCAAAATGATCCTATCCAAATCAGAGGTCAATCATTGAAATATATTGGGCTCCGCGGAGTTGATTAATCAATTCATCATTAATGGGTCGTGATTTTTTGTTTTTATAGTAATATTGTTTTTTATCTATAATAAATGAAAAGATACATTGACTAGTCTTTATACCTAACAAAAAGAAGTGGTTCACCGCAAGGAGACTCACATTGATGAAAAATCCCATATTAAGATTCTCCTGATGTTGATTCATTAATCCCAACAACTTAATCAAGGGAATTATATAAGGATTACTTGATGTATTCCACGCACTATGTATGAGATATATTGAAAACATAATGTCATGTTTTTGTGGAATAGTTGGTTTTTTTGGAAATACATCATTATATTCCTACACAATAGGAATATATCAATGTTGAGTTTCTCCAAAACCATTTGAGACTAATACCCCTTCTAAATAGGTTACAATACCTATATAACGTAAGTAGATTCCATTAGAATTTCATATTCTTCATTGAATCAATGGGAAACCATGGGATGATTTTAAATATCAAATTTGACATCATTTAATTGATATTTATATAGGAACTATAAATAGATTATTAATCAATGCCAAAAATAAAGTCAAATTTCACTATAGAATGAATCATTTTTTTTTCAGAAATCATATTTTCATAATTATATATCATAGATGTGATATATAATTTGGATGTGACAATCACACTATTAAGGGTTCTCACTTATAATTAAATATCTAATCATTGAGGAGATTATATTATACCCTTATCAAATTAATTATATATAGTTTTTATAACCATAATAAGACAATACATTAATTGTTATCTATAGTATCATAAGAATACCATTCACCACTTTTTTCACATTACCCACTTATGTGGTTGTGATCATATGACATTTCCCATTATCTCTTGAATTAAGAGGTTTCTAAAAATAATTTTCACTATTAACCCTTAGATATTATAACAGGTTTGTATAATACCACTACTCATTGTTGTTTTAGGATTAGTGTATGGGGGGGGTGCATTTATCTAAGATTTATCCCAGCTTTTTTACATTACAGACCAATTTGTATCTATTTAGAATTTTATTTCTATATTTTCACCTATTCTACAGATGAATAATTTACCTATACCTTAGAGATAATTTCCCCAATTATTTTTTTCACCCATCATGCGTGATGGAAGAATCATTTTAATTCCTCCTTGGGGTTTATTATAAGGATTTCCTCAGAACCCCATCTTTCTATTCTTGTCAAAACAAATATAAAAAATGGTAATCTCTAATAAATATTTTACCATAATAAACCATAAAAATTATCCTTCAACGATTCTAAATCCATTTATTGAATTTTTATTATAGAGAATTGGTTTTAAGCCACATTACAACTAATCATTTTTTACTTTTAGGGTCAATGAAAAATCCAAAAGCATTCCTCATACTTATTGTAAATATTTCCTTATATATCAATAAATTAATCATTATTTTTAATAACCTCAAGTAATTACCATTCCATTTATAGAATATGATCTTTGGAAGTAAATTATATGAAAAATAACTTCTTATACTCGTCTAATTATACAGATTAAATTATTTACCCTTACCTTATTTTCATAATAAGATTCCACCATTTGTATTCTACACTATATAAATGATAAATTTTTGGAATAATTTATCATTCTCTATAAACTAGTGTATGGAAAATATCTTTATCAAAAGTATTAGTTTTTTCCAACTACTATTTGATCAGAAGTCCCACTGAATAATGATGGATGTTTCTTCCTGAATGACTCAACAATTCATTATTCCCTCCATTTTTCATTTAGATTATCAATTTAATTATTTTCATGAGATATTTTCCATTGGATAATAATTAGATTTTTCATTACATATCCCAATCTATTTTATTTATCTTTGGTAAAATAATTTCATTTTTCACCACATTCTTTTTTTACAAGATTCCCCATTATTATATCCATTGACTAAAACAAAAACTCATAGTGTCAGCATCCATCTACAATAATCATAGTGATCTGTCATATAATCATGAAAATAATTCTTGATATATCCTAAATTATGAAACATTATTATCAAATCCTGATAGTTTCAGGTTTACATTTTAAAAAATTAAACTCATCATAGGTTTTCTTATGTAACAACCTTATACCTAATATAATTAAAGCCTCCTCCCATACAAAATATGGAATCCCAAGAATCATATACAAAAATATTGTATCACATCATATGAATATTCAATACATTTCTAAATAATAAACAACAAAGGACTATAAAATATTAGATTCCTTCAAAAATAAATACAAAATCAGCTTATTTCATGCTATAACTTTAATATAACAAAACAATATTATATCATATTACTAATTTTATAAATGTCCCACATAAAAACATTATATGTTATGGAAAATGAATTCATAAGAAAGGGTGAGATCATATGAACAATAAGGGAAAACATGGGATATATCAATCAAATTACATTTGCAATAATAAAAAAATAATAAGGGTATGATATCATTATCATAACAAACAATTTTCATAAAGAATCATTCGTAGATCATAGATAATGTTTCATGGAATAAAGAACTACCATTTAAAAATACATGATTCATAAAAGAGAGGAATCATTATTTATTAATAATTATTTATGAAAACATGTCATAATCACAATAATTTATCCCAGTAAATATGGTAAAATCATAAATATATAAAATAATTTCATATATCAAGGTTTAAATATGTAATTATCATAGTTTAAAATAACCCAAAGCAGATTTTTTTTATTCCTCATTCCATAATTTCCTCTATTGAGGTACACTTCCTAGACTATCATAATGGATAAATCCCCTCATTAAACTAGTTTCACTCATTATTCTGGCCCATACTATCTCTTGACATATTAATCATCACCCAATTCATTATAGAGACGTAATAGAACCACCTGTCATATAATTAAAACCATACATATGTGTTCCACATAGTAATAATAACATTAATCATTTCATCATAGAAAAATTTATTGAAAAGAAATGGGGTTCATAAAGACTTAATCATCACATAATAATAATACATATAAATAAATAACATGGATGGAAATTTTTGATGATATCACAAATGATGAATATGAAATATCAATAGATGATTCTATATATGAAAAATAAATTCATAAGATCATTTGAAAATTTCAATGAAAACTAAGGAAAATATCATTTTTCATTTTTGTCATTTAAAATAAAAATTTCCAAAATATTGATAAATTTTTTTTCATTCTAAATATCAATGGATACTTGAAAATGTTTCTTCAAAAAAATAATGTCCATGGCGGTGGTAAAATATCAACAAGTGGTAAATGTTAAAATAAGGATTCCTTCCACACTTTTGGTATAAACATTAATATTACCTAATTAGAAAATGAAAATATAATTACATTAGAAATTATAAAATATACTAAAATATAATCGAAATTGATTTTAAATAATTATTTAATCATTTAAAATAACATTCATCAATATATTTTAGTATACATGGAAATGGATGAAAAATATCATTGACAAAAGAGGAATTAATGTTAAATTTTTTGAAAAACAAATTTCCTTATCATTTTAAGTACCATGGAGAGAAAAATGATTCTAAAATCTAGAAAACTAGATAAATGACATTTATATAATAAAAATATGTGTTTTATTAGATAAATATAATATAATTCTCCAAAAGGATAACCAATCATAAAAATTCCTGAGTAAAAATGAGATTGTAACACAAACCCTTACCTCGTGTCATGTATTTATTCATATGAAATATTAAGATACATGATAATAAATTTAATTTTATTATATATCTATGCCTAAAAAATAATCATACATTTTTTGAAATATATCATTCTATTTTAATTTTTAATTACTCATTTTTTAACAATTAATCATTAAAATCAATATTAAGGTGGAAATTGGTATGTTTTCAATGACTATTTCGATCTGATGGTTCCAGTACATCATCCTTGGTCATGATTACATCATTTAATAAATATTTAAAATTTTATAAGTATAATATATATTCATCATATAAACCATTATAAAAATTCATATAATGTGTTTTTGAAAATGAATTACATCACTTTTTGGACACGGTAGTATGTACATACACATTCGTAATTCTTTAAATTACCAACAAATAGAATGAAATAAAGATAATTAATAATATATATTTTTATTATAATAAATTTTTATATATCATATATATTCATTAAATAAATTAATATGAATATAAATGTATGTTACACATGAAAACTAGATCATGTCACTTTATAGAGGTTATATTCCAAGTGTACACACAAATAACATTATCATTTCCCAAAAAGAAAGAAAGTAGGTAGAATATTATTTTAATGCTAAGATAATATTAGTTTTATTATATTAAATATTATTTTTATCATCATTATAATATGGTTATATATTATTATTATGGTTTTATGGAAGAATGAAACAAAAACATGGTCAATAATAACTATTACATCTCTTTTTGGAAACCATATTTTCATTACACATCAATATAGATAATGTTCATCTTTTAAGAAGACCGTAAGAAATATTAAATTGGTAAATATGTTTTTATGGTGTTTGTGAATGAATTTTTGGAGCTATAAGGCTAAAAATTTGTAAATAATTGTCGAGGGGGGGATTCTTTTTTATATGTGAACTTGGTGGAATACTTGAAAATACTTCAAACAATAAAATATAACAAAGTAATATTAAACTGAATGTGGAACCAAATGTTTAAATCATAAAGAATAGTAAAATTAAGGTCTAAATATGTTCATCCAAAAAAATATACATGTTTTTGTAATATTTTAGACATTATATTTTAGTTTAACCCCATCATTAACACATTTCAACCTTAACCAAGGAAATGAGTTCATTAAAATAATTACTATTTATAATAAACAAAAAATTAATGTATGCTCCATAAAAAATTGGAATTTATTATTTTTTTAAATGAATTTTTTTTTATAAAATAATGTTTTTATATGTTATGGAAATTATTTTTAAAATAATCATAAAAATGCTACCAAAATTATTTTTAGATAAATTATATTTAATTGTAAAACCAAATTTAATACAATTCATTGTCTAGAAAATGAAAATAGATGAATTTTAACTAAATATATTTATTATATTATATTTTAATTTCATTAAACCCATCCAATAATTGTGATTATTTTAATTTATTAAGATAAAAACATTTTAAATACACATATGTATTTTTCCAAAAAAAAAATAAGTAAAAATTATTATATATTTATTTCTATAAAAATGATTAAAAAAGTGATTTTGTTTCAAGGATTAAAATGTCAATCTAAAATAAATAATTATTTGAAAAAAAATTTATTCAAAAAAAATATGACAAAAAAATATTCAAAAACAAAATTTTTCAAAAAGATTCTTTGATATAAATATTATTTATTAAATGGACTAGAAAATAGTTCCAAAAAATTATCTTTCATTTAAATATCCTATAATTGTCTTCAAGTTATAATTTATAACAATTAATCACATATTTTGAGATTCCATTGTTTTCATGATATTGAACAACATTTTTTGAATAGAAATATATTCAAAATTTATGGTTGATGCAATACAAAATTCGAATGTAATGTAATTTTTTTGTGATATCTATTATGAGGATAAATTAGTGGAAATCCTTGATCTATGAAATATTGGGTTGTGGAATAAGACTACTCATCCAAATTAAAATTCTATAAAATAATCAAAAGTTTGACTAAGCATTGTGGGAACCATTGGTTGTAATGAGAATGAAGTACCTTAACTTTTTTTCTTATTAGTAATAAATATTTTTTAGAACAAAATATTTCAAAGGGGAAGAATGTAATGACCCATAATTTCATTAAATAATTTTCCCTGAATAAAAATATGGTTAGTTATCTTGACTTACCTGGTTCAATAGAATAAAATTATGATAATAAAAAATAAAATTATTAAACATTGTCATTATGTTATATTTGATAAATTTAATGGTGTTAATCAGTAGTAACACCCATTTAAAACTTCATAAGAATGAATAATAATATAATGATTCCTCTAAAATTGAAAATATAGTTTTCTAAAAAAAATTAAACATTAAGTGTGATAATATTAAGATTAATATTTCTAATAATTAATTCTTTTTGGTAAAATGTATATTATATCGGGAAGAAAAAATTTACAAAGAAGGATACTAAATTATTTTGTATTAAAATAATATTAATAGGATTAAAGATAGAAGCTATGATAGTGAGAAAAATATTAATTTTTAGATAATTGTTTTATTAATGTAGTGTATGTTTTGTATTATAAATTAATTTTACATATTTTATATAAATAAGAGGTTATGATGTTTTAACATACATAAAAATATCTTATCACTCATTTCATTGGCAATTAATGATGTATAATATTTACAAAACATAATGGTTAAAAGATAAATTTTTCAATAAAAATGGTTTTTCATTTGATTATATGTTTTTATAGTTATAAATTGAATAATATTTAATATTAGATAAATTTATATTCAGAATACCAAAATTTGGTAATATTAATTATTTTATATTTTCAGTAAAGTTAAAATTGCATACTTAAAAAACATGTTACCATAGTAAAAATAAAAATGATAAATTGTAAAAATACAATGGTAAAAAAATAAAAAATGTTTATAAATCCATGGTTTAATCTATTTCAACCCAAAACAATATGCAATAAATTATTAAACCCTTTAGGATCTATTGAGTCATCAATAGATTCACAGAATAATCGATATGTAATGGGTGTTTTTAAAAAATTCTACTTTCCTCCACTTATAAAAGAAATTAACTTGCACCCATTAATCGATAAACTAACCCTTAGAATTATTCTTGATAAATTTCCAAATTTATCTATCCTAAAATTACAATTTCACTTCATTAATCATCCACTCTTTATTATCCAACACAACCCCTTCAATTCCATAAAGACATTTAAGAGAAAATATATGCTCTACGTTTGAGTAATACATACCCCATTAATTGTTTCTTATTAATCGTAGTATTAAAAATATAATATATATATGAATGTATGAAAAAATAAGTATTAATGATATGATTAAATTTTATTATATTAATTGTATATTTCTTTTCTACCTCCCTCCAAAACCATTCAAAAAAAATATTCCGGCATGCATGTGTCCCACCATGTACCTCTATAGATGATTGTTTATATTTTTCTTAAACTAATAACATTGATAGATAAAAATGGTTTTTAAATTAAATAATATAAAAGATACAAAAATATTATGACTCCTAAATAAGAACTTATTAATTTACACCGTCTTTCTATTTTATAAAATTGTGAGTGTTGCTTTTGTGTACATACGGAATACCTCCTCCACAGAACGCCACATTTCATTCTCCATTTCCACCAATAATGCATAAATTAAAAAATTTATATTCTTTTTAAATATTTTACTTATAATAGAATTAATATTTTATAATGATAATGTTATACATTATTTAGGTGATATCAATAATAAAAAGTCAGAGTAAACTTAATTATTTAATAGGGAACATATTAAAGAATATTTTATAATTTGAGTCCATTTTAGAGACATATGGAACATTATAATTTTGTTTATATTAATAATATAATAAATAATCCTATATAATTATTTACATTATGATTCCATTTTAACACACTTTTATCCACTACTAGCATACTGAAATATTTATAGAGTAATTGACCAAACTAACTCTATTAACCAACATAAATGAATTATTTAATATATGTTAACAAAATATATTAAAATATAGAAAAGAAAATAATAAATATATATGAATAAGGTTGTTATTAAATTACTTTATAACCATAATTATAGTATTCATGTATTTATGTTCTTCTGAAAAATAATATTTTACCTGAGGTAAAAGATCTTCTGAGCCACCCTAATTACTTTTGAGTAAGATGTTCTCATGATTTTTCTCCATTTTATTCAACATCGATCAGATTTATTTATTTAATATTATTTATATATGTTCATTAAATACATATAATGTTTAATTTAAATTTATTTTTTGATAACACATGTTTTATTTTCCCTCTAAACTTCCAACATTTATGTACACTCTTTTAAAGGTATTTTTATAATTTCATATTTCATGGAAAGTGTCCCATATATATAAAATTTTAACCATGAATATATAATTAAAACATCATTATTTTATAGACAACACTACAAGTTCAATTATAGTTTAAATATAAATAAAAAAAGTTTATTTCGTAAAATATTCATTCCACATTTTGAAAATTAATCAACTATATGGTTCATTTTTATTCTTAATTATCATTTATCCTTATTAGAAATTATCCAATATTATAACTAAATATTAATGTACAATATTTCTAATCCAAATATAAATTTCTAAAACATTTTAATACCAGCTAATCTTATGAATCATTTTTATGTATCTTTTGATTATTTCGAGAGACTAGATTATGAAGCCCACTTCCTTTTCATGGGTTTTACCTTGCTTAGGATATATCAATGGTTTGTTATCCTATTGAAAAACAAATATGCATATATATTATTAATACAAAGGGTTATCCATGAAAGAACTTCATTCCATCAGGTAAATATTTTAACCTCATTAAATAAAATAGTAGGGAATAGTGATTGAGCCTTATCCACTATGGTACTATGTTCACTTTGTCTGTGGGAATGGTGAGTGAACTCAATCAACCATGATACTCTATCCACTATGATTATCTTGGATGTGATCCTTGACTTTTGGATGTGATTTCATATTTTATATAGAGGAGAAATATATATTATTTCACAATATTAATATATCATTTTCATAATCCTTGTTCAAATGAATTTGGTCATTATATTTTTATGATATCATATTTTTCCTCCTATCTCATATTTTATTGTTCATTTTCATGATTATTATTTTACTGGGATTACGAGCTAAAATGTTTTCCATATTTATTTTACATACGGTTTCTAATTTTTCTTTAGAATCCTAATGTAATTTAAGATAACTATGTAGAGTTTTAAATAGAGATTATGAAATTTGTGTTTATGATAATGTACATATTCCTCTAATTTCACAATACACACAACCGAAATATCCATGGATTGTATTTATTGGAAAACTCTATTTAATGTAATGATATAAAATTATTTTATGGATTAGGTTTCTATAGTATTCTCCTTTAATTATGTAATTTACCACTTACTATTCATTCATTATTTGAAATATATATATCATGATTCCTATTAACACTAGTTAAATATTAATGATTGATCATCCACCCCAAGTCTAGTTGTATATTCTAATATAATTCATCCCAATTGCGCAGGTCACCTCTTTGTTTCAAATTATATCCCACTAAACTTTTTATATCTAGGATGATGACTCATTAAAAATCAACCTATGTTAAAGTGATATGTAGCATCCATATCCCAATTCTTATTAAATATTAACTAAAAAAAATAGTTACTAGGATCTAAAGCGCACCTCCCCATATTTCTGAGGCGACTAACTATGAGTTGAGGTCTACAATGTTATCATGTGTAGACGATACCTTCATGTCAGAGTGTGAAATAATAGGTAAATACCCCAAACATCATCCAAATTAATAACAATCTTACTATAGAAAATTATCTTATGAAATCACAGTCATAAAGGCTCACAGTCATACAATCATATAAAATCAACCAACCACCTAGTAGATCACAAATACAATCAAATAAAAGACATAAATAAACCGATACTCTAGTGCCATACTCAAACTTCCACATAATAAACTCTAATCTTATCTGATCTATCCAACATCATCCTAAAATATTTACCATTTTTCATACCAGATCCAAAAAAACAATGATGTTTTCTTGGGTACACAACTGTCATGGACTCTCAAGTAGGGTGAGATTCCAAATGAGTGGGGCACCAACTATGAGGTCCCTAACATAAGAAAAAATTCATTTTATTTTCATGTGACATGATTATTTGAATAAATAAATATCATGAGGAAGGGTAATAAAATAAATACTATCAATCCTAAGGTTATATGTGAAAATTGATATTGACTATACCTACTTAGGATATTATTGTAGTGTCCCTCATAATGTGTCCTCATAAAAACCTATTGTAAAATTATCCCCACTAAAGAAAACTCATCATCCCGAAACTCAAGGTTGTATCTTCACCTTTCCATGGAATTAATTTATCTAGTAAATCATCTGAATATTTAGACCCAAATGACAAATAATCATATAGTAACTCATATGAGTTCCTTATTTAGATAGTAAACTATCTAATCACATTAGTGGTGTCTAATTAGGAATGAAATTAATTTGGTATATTTTGGGTGTTCCATATCCACAAAGAAATTCACAAGGTAACTCATTAGAATTTTCTCACCCTAATAGAAAATAAAGTATCATTATAATATGAAAAAAGGACTGATTTTATTACAGTATCCATTGAATCACATGTATTCTCTAAATCATGGTGGTATGTGTGTCCAACTCTAATCATATCATATAACGCATCTATATGGGGTTATCCATATGCTCGAACCCATATCACAATTATGAGTTTGTCCTCTCTCATGTAAAACTAATCGTTATCATATCCAAATCGTCTCACACCATTGATTTTAGTTATAATTTTATACACACAATAATCCCTAAAAATTCTCATATGAACCCTCCCAGGTGTTGTTACATCGTTGGGGCACACTTCAGCATTCCCTAGGTCATATTAAGAATGAACCTCTCATATGAGAACTTAAGTACCCATCTAACCGATAAAGATAAAAACCATAACTCAAATGAAATAACATCTCATAAAATCATCATAATCATATCACAACCCCTCTCACCCCATATGAAAAACCTCACAGGCATCACTCAATGAAGTTATACCAATAGCCATATCTCATCCCAAGTCATTAATAGGTTATTCTTAGGAACCCAGCCTCTAAAAATAATTCCCAAGTCAAGTATACTTAGGTGATAGTGAATAAACATGGAAGAAACACTCAACCCATGCTCATCATACAATCCAAATGGACCTATATACTCTTAAGGCCCACATACACCCTACTCAGACCAACCATTCTCAATTCATAACCCATCCCTACATAATGAAAAAATGAACCTATCTAGTTTCATCATGATACATTCAATTCATTTAATTAACTACCCTTAGATCCCCAAGAATGTTAAGCTACATAATGATAATCAAGGCATCAGTTATTAGTGTCTGAGGCATCAATCCATTAAATAAGGAAAACTCATAGCTATTTGATCAATGTTTATCTTAAAATTTTAATTTTAAAAAATCATTTTACATAAATTAAAAGGATCAATCAATTTCACAAGAAATACCATATATCACATTAAATGAATATAAATAAAAATTAAATATACCATAAAAGTGTGTTCTAAGGACTATGTACCACAATTTGGATTATTACCCTTTTAATGTAGCATGGTGACTCCTTCCCAAGATCTTAAATCATCACATCAACTCTCAAGAACCTCTATCATGGATGAAAAACAAATAAAATGTTATAAGAAATGTATAATTAATTACTCAATCATTTTTATAAAAAAAATTTATTGATTTGTTTTTAAAAAATTGTTCTATAAAACTCACAAGCCGACTTCAACATACTGAAACTGTGATGAACCATTGTTGAAATGTATGTTTCTCACTCACACCACCATCCCGGGAAAATTCTGTAATAATCTAAAATCATTCAATATCAATTTTTATACTTTTGGTTAAAAACTATATAAAATAAAATTGTGGTGTACCTTCAATGAATAGGTGTGATATGGAATGTGATAATCATCTCGGGAAATTCTCTTCCCATCACATGAAACACCCCTATCATTATCAGTCATGTTTATTATTCTTGGATGGAATCGATTTCATACACTAAAAAATCCCCCAAAAATTAGTGGGATAGATGTGTAAAAAGAATGTGTGGAATGATGAGGGGAAACTCCCCCTAAAATCACCATCTAAATGATATCATAATTATCCCTAGTAAAGGGGTGGAGAAAAGAGAGGTGGTGGAGAGAATGCCCAAAATGAAATCACACCAATTCTCAAATCCCCCCCAAACCGCCAAAAACATATGTAAATTTTTTTGATTCTCCTATCTACAAACACAACCAACACTATTCATGATGTTAACCTTGTGTTTATGGTTATAAATCTCATTCACCAAGAACATTGATGAAGTGAACCCCAAGTTTGAGGTATCAAGTACCCAATGCAGAGGATTATCCCATCAACCAATCCAAATTTAAAAAATATACCTATTTTATTGAATACTGTTTTTTATACTATATAAATTCCATTGATGTACATTGTTTCATGGAGTTAACAACTAAAAATTTCATAGTCTTATCTTCTATGACATCACAACCCCTCTCTATATAGAAATCGAGAACCTAAACCACCAACCTTATATCAGTACTCATCCAAAAAAATTCTCCTTGAAATGTTAAAAGTCTAATAATTATAATGTAAATATTGTTTCTAAAAATAACCCAATCATGAATCATGATATTAAATTTTAATTTAAAATTTATAAATCAAAACGCGGAAAGTGATTTAAGACCTCACTACCATAAAAATTATCATCACCACGAATCTCAAATTGTTATTCATCCATTAATCCTAAACTATCCTAGTATCCCATTCACACTCATTTTGATATATAATATATTATAATCCTAATGATATTCCACTAAACAACACGAAAAATAAGGGATACTATTCCTAAAATATAGATCTATTGCTCACCATACCCATTAAAACACCAAGATGGAACTCACCCAATCTCATCTATCAAGAGACACCATGTTGTATTTAGTCAATTCGTTTCTAAGCTTACAGTTGTACCCACTATAAATATTTTATAATAAAGATCTATTATAGGCTTCATGCTCTTAATCAATGAAATTTCATTCCAATACACATTATTAGTAGTCCAATGACATTTCTTGTACGGTTTTTTATCTCGGTGAACCAAATTCGATGTCAAAACACATGTAAACCCTTATTTGGATAACAATACTAAAAATCACATGGCTATACCTATTAACAAAATGTATCATTTCTTGATCATGATTTTTAAATCTAAAGTGGCTAGTTATGATCATTCTACACCTACACTGAAGTCTATTCATAAAAATTATTTTATATAAATAGTTGGATCCTTTTATTTCTATTATTTGATCCTCGACCGAACAAATCATTCATCATGATATCACCTAAAAACTACTACACCATTAGTCTGACTCACCCCATGGTCTCGTTGAAATTATCTAGATCCCAGTTCCAATCCATGGACTACATCTAATTCCACATTTAAATTCTGAACCTCGTCTTCTCTATGGATTAAAATAAAATTTTACACAACATCACACCGATATATGAAGTTTATCTTTTTCTTTCAATGATTGGCCATATTACATCCATGCCTCCCTTAACACTAGGATATTTCTTCTACTGATCATCCTCCATATATTAAATCTTGTATTTATTTGATGTGGTAAAACTGATATCACCTAATAATCAACTTGAAAAGTTAAAAACTACCTATTCTCATCTAACTAGAATTCCATCCTATAAAATCACTATAATTTTATTTTAATTTTTAGACACACTCATTTATGGCCAACGATGCACAACCCACTGTATCGTCACCGTTATACCACTACTTGTGAGTAACATCAATTGCTTCAAACATCACACATGTATCGCTCCTCTTAATACATGTTCATTAACCATCTAAATACTAACACCATACATCCCCAACATCATCACCATCAAAAATGAAGAATGCCACATTCCCACTAAGCCAATATAATTCCATTCCAATAGCTTCTCTATCAATTCCATCATGTCTCATGCTGCACACAATCACTCGCCAATTTATAATTCAAACAACCACTGGATTAACTAGTGGGAAATTTTTCGATATAATCTGAATCTAATGGGAATATATTCCTATTCCACCCACTCATATAACCTGGCTCGCAGTTCCCTAGGTGATAATAATTGAACATAGGATCACATACCTAAATAGTTGGATATTCCCTATTGTATGTCAATCACCTCAGAAAAAAAAGACCACATTTTCTCTTTCCCATCAAGCATGTCATCCCTCATATGTCATGGAAAGTCACACAATCACCCACCAACTAGTTCCATTTCATGACAAAAAGAGAGAACTCATGCAATACATATCATAGATACATCCATATAGGAACTTTATTATTAATATCCTCAAAATCCAAAACAAAAAAAATAGGTTCTACCATCCTACTAATTCATCCCTACAAAAACATTCCCATATACTAAAATAACTACCACTCAAGGATCCTCTCTCATTAAAACTCAAGATATCCATATACCTAAAATACATACTATGCATGACCTTAAAAAATTTGATATTATAAATCCAAAAATCCTTCAATGATTAATGTTTCTATGTAATTTATAATCATATCAAACCCCTGACTTTAGTTACCCATGTATATCACAACCAATCTCATCCAAAATGGTCATATCATCAATCTGGATCTATATATCAACGTACTATTCTTTACCATATATCCCATAAATCATGTCTCATATAGTCCATGACTCATAGTAGACCTCATTGTCTTCATTTTAAATATCACATTGAAACTCTCATTCTGAAATAAAATTGTAGGGTTCTCACATAAATATACATATCAACCATCACATGTAAATTCAATTGCCTACCTAGTAACCCATCCTCACTAGAAAGGTTGATATGATTTTATCCCATTTAAGATAATGATATTATCTAGGAACATATATACATATATATATATATAAACACACACACACACACACACATAATGCAATCCCTCTACCACAATCTGTATTAAGTAAAACATAGTTCATTAGTTTGTTTAATTATAATTTTACAATAATATATATTTTAAAACCCCAACTAGGTTATTGTTGAAACATTAAATAACAATACCTATTTCTCAAGAACCCAAAATCGGACCGAAATTAAGTAATTTAATTCATATAATGACCATCTAGTGGTCATAATCCATTCCATACATTGAGGGAGATTGTATTAATCGTCAAGGAGAATCTATTAATAGATCCATATGACTAACATATGAGCACCAATTGAAAATAATTTCATTGAAAAGTTATATATAATGCAACCAAAATATTTTTTACAAACACATTAAGAAATTGACCCCTATCATCAGTGATATCAATCAAACATAGGTGTACATATTCCATGTGAATCCTATTTGCCATGAATGATATATAAGCATAGTCCTCATTCAAATGGTCCGAGATCAAACAACTAATAAATCATAAAGTCAAAACTAAGTGGGTTTCACACCAGGTTCAATTAGATAATAGTAAAACAGAAAACCACAAATGACATTCTCATTCCTTGGTTACATGGAATTTCAAATAGAAACCATGTTCATGACATGATAGATTATTCCAACAAGAATATGAGATCTATGGTGTTAACATGGGTAGACTCTACCATAAAATTAGAGTATGAAATAACAAGGAAATTGACCAAACATCATCCATTATAGTAATTAAAATTTTATGATAATGTGGAATAAATAAAAATAATCATTATATATCAAATGAACATGTTGAAAATTATAATCATGATGTCTCACAGCCATACCATCATACAACACAAACCACCCACAAGGATTGTAACATATAAAAATAAATAGAAACATATATTATATTGAATCCCTAATTCCATACATGATCCTCCACATCTCAATATCCTATAATTTTTTTGTTATCCAACTCAATCCTACAAAATTGGGCCTCTTCCCTACCTAGACAGACATACATTGAAAGGTTATTCGGCTCTAATGTGTTTTGGAAACATTAGAAATGTATGATTACAAATAAATCAAGATATAAAAAAATTTACATAATATAAAATGGTATTCAGTGTATGTTCATGTGACATGCTCATAAGAATAAATAAGAATAATTCAAAAACATAATAAATTAACAACTATTGATCCTTATGTTTTTTGTTTCACCAACTATCAATTATATGTGCTTATTTTAGTGTTGAGGTATCTATGAGAATATATTCTTATCACAAACATAGAGTAAGATACTAATAACCTCTAAAAACATATCATCTAGAATTTCATGGGAATACTCAAACCCTATCGGGGAATCATGTAATCCAATAACTGAGGAATGTATCTATATCCGACTAGAAAAAATAATCATTTGTTATCTCATGGGAGTGTACTTATGAGGTCCTCAGTAATTAAATAACTTAGGGGAGGGGGGGTTCCCTGATAGTAATTAAAGCCATCCAATAACATAGTTGAGTTCCATTTCATGAAATAAAGTCATCGGATAACTAATGGAAATATTTGCACCATGTCGTGAAATAAGTTTGTAGCACCATGACCCCAGAAACATTGAGTTGGTGTCTTAAATAATTACATTGGAATGATTACAAAGAAGAAACTCATGATAGACAAATTTGTTTATCAGCTTCGTAAAACCTTATTACATACATGATACCAATTTTACATTGGTAATAGAATGTGAAATACAATACATTACGAAATACAATAAATTGCATCCTTGTAACTCATTCTAATAATTTATCGTCACAACCTTGGGAAAAAACAAAATACGGGTGAGCTAAAAGGCTTATTAAATGCTAGGTAAAATGGAACTAATAGTGAATCAATGATAAAAATCAATATGAAAAGGTAAATAACAAAATCACATGTCATATAATCAATAACATGAGCATGAAACATACCCCAATATATTCTAGCTAATCAAATAGTCGCATGGAATATCAATAAATAAATTCATAATGATAGAATGCATAATGATTATTTCTAAGACTTATCATTGAAGATTCATGAAAAAAATCTAATAAATTCAAGGCATTGTAGAATGAATCTAACATTATTGTGTCTTTTTTCCAAGAATCAAATATTTTTAAGGCTTCATGCCAAGAACCTAATATATAGGTGAGACCATATCTAGTTTCTCTCATGAAACCTACCAATGAATCGAGAGGCTAGAGAGGTCCCCAATCTTCACATAAAATTCATATTCATTCCTCGTACATCAAATAATCTATTTAATTAATTAACAATGTTCATTATCATCAAATATCTATATTTATTAAAGGATAAATATTTACAGATATTTCCCTAGTTGACCAAATAACATACAATATAGAAACCATATTTAAATATGATATACATTTTCAGAAATAGAACTATCAATCATAAATTATATGGATATTTAGGACAAATTTACTGTCAAATGAAAATTATTATAATAAAAAGATTTTTTCATGAAAAATTTATTAATCATAAATGAATAAGAGATTTATTCATTAACGTTTTCGACTTGGAATCTTTCAAGTCAAATTCACATGGATGAAATAATTAAAAATGAATATTAAAATACCATGAAAATTAAATAAATCATTCAACTACATGTTAATGGGATTGTATAAACATAACATATATGTGATTTGGTTCATAATTACATATAAGTCTCAATGGAATGTAAATTTGGACGAAATTCTTTACTACCTGAGAAGATTTTGAATCATTAGATTCATCAAAGACTAACATAAATTTATACATTTAATTATATGAAATAAATAAAATTCATGAAATAATTTGAAATACTAAATTATATATGTATGACACAAAATAATTGATTGGTGAATATGGCATAAGCCACGTAGACATAAAAGTGAGACTAGAAATCCACTTCCCTCACACATCCTTTTGGTTTAACGCTCATTAACCTCATATATAATGGTTTTAATCATCTCAATAACTTATAAAAGAACTATAATCAAATTTATAATATCAAATATGATATTTTAATAATATCTTATTAACCATATTTAACTAACATTAATTATTTACATGGTTTTAGTTATTTATTTCTTAGTTTTTTAAGTAAGTTTGTCCTGTTATTTCTATTCCTATTACATAGATCTTGATTTCATCATCTCAAAAATATAAACCATATATTAAATATTATATATATTTTAACTATATAATTATTTATAATAATCCATAGTATTTGGAGATATTAAATAAAATACATCAGTCATAGAGATGGTAGGTCATACGTATGAATGAAAATGACTTCTTGTATATTATCAATTTAAAAGAATGAAAAATAAAGGATATATCTGTATATTTTAATTAAATTATTATATTTATTTCATATTTATGTCATATATGTCAGATATTTTTATTAAAACCATCCTTAATACAGTCCATGTATAGGATGAGAAAATCACATCGCATTGGAGAGGTGGTGGTCCACACATCCCCAAACGATATTATCGTATTCCCAAGAAATGGAATTAATGATGTTGTGAGTAATATAATAAATAAGTAATAATAAATATATTTTTTATATCATATATTTCATATATAAACTATTAATCAATTGTTATTTCTATACTTGAATGGTTTTAATGGAAGAACGGACCATGTTAGTTTGTGAGGTGGTAGTTTGTCGTACACACAAATGACGATTTTGTATCCCATTTGATGGAATTTTGTGTGTGTTTAGTTATAAACATATCCAAAGAACATAGAATAATATTGTGGATAAATATTTTATCATATAATTAATATATAAGAATAATTGAAGTAATGGATAAATAAAGAAAAAAAATGGTCATTAATGAACATTTCCTCTTATTCGGGTAACTTCTTATTATTTATATCAAAATCCATATATGGTTTTCATTAATCCCATAGTGTAGCTTATAAGATGATGGGTGAATTTTTAGAGTTTATTTTTTCAGGTTATGGATGATCCCAAAGGCATCATAGATGTGAATAACTGAGGGTAATGATGGTCTTTTTATAGTAGAGTGGGTGTGGCATTATCATAAATACAAAAAGGTAAACACAATTGAGAGGTCATCCTAAAATCATGATCCTCAAAAATAAAAAAAATGATGGAATTAAGTGAAATTAATGTCTAAAATCACCTCCAATGTAAACAAATAATATTATTTTAATCATTTTGTTCATAAGATTCATTGTTTCCCTATTTTTATCTTATTGGGTTTTCAATTGGGTAATAAATTATCTTATCTAATTATTTTAACTATTAAGGATTAGTCAAAGTGACATATATTATAAAAGATATACTAATTTAATTATAAATGATATATCCAATTTAAAAAATAAAAATTCATGTTTGCTTGAAGTTAATTTTAATAAAAAGTCTCGTAAAACGTAAAAACATTGCTTTAACAGAACCATACTAATAATGTGTTTATATCATATGGGTCAATATGTCAATTATAAAAGGTAAATTGTTCAATAAATAGATTATTTTTTATATTTATTTACATTTAAGAACAAATTGGATAAATATTTTATTTTTTTTAATTTTAATCATTTTTTAAACTATCATTTATTGTAAAATAAGATTAATTTGAATTTTGAAATTATTTAATTAATTGAAATTTATAACTATCCAAATATAATAATTTAATTTATATTCATTAAGTTCATACCAGTGTAACATGATATATTCATCTAAAAATTATTGAAAGATAATAATTTAATCAATTTAATTCACTTTTAATAATTTTAGTAATATTTATTTTAGTTAATTTCTAACAAAATAATTTTGGTGTTGTGGTTTCAAAAGAATTTTAAAAAAAATTAATTCATTTTTTAAAATATAATGATGAAAAAATATTATTTATTTTTTAAAATAATATTTATAACCAAACATATGTAGTTTTGGTCCCTATCCCATAACATTATAGATATTAAAGGCAAGGAAGGTTCCTTTTTTGACTTTATCTTTACATAGCATATTATATATTTCAATTCATGGAATAGTGGATAAAAAGTATTATAATTACAGACTATGTCACAAGTATCTAAATATTTCCAAAAAATGGGTGTCGCACTCGTGTCAACTAAAATTTTCAACAAATATAGAAGTATAACAACAATGTAAACTCATTTTTTTCCTTACCATTATGTTTAATTTTAACTAATGTCAATAATTATTATGGTCAAAAATTGATTTAAGATATTAGAAAATAAATATTATTCTTATTCATATAATATATATCCATTTTTCTAAATTCAATTCATATAATTCGAAAAAATAAATTTCAATTGTTTCTCATAGACGCAATGAGAATGCGGGTATTTAAAGAGAAATTGTTCCAAATTTTACTATTTTTTATATGTTAAATTAATTTAAAAATTATTAAAATTAAATAAATTAGGTTAATTGTTCTATAATTAATCTATTATGAATTTAAAGCCAATTTAATATATTATTTTACATTAATAATTATTTAAACAAAAAAATCGTTTTTTAATTGAAGTGGATTGTTTTTTACTATTCCTCAAAATATGAATCATCTTTATAAAATACCAAAAAATTACAACAATAATATTTATGAAGTTATACATTAAAAAATAATATTTTGTAACACAAAAGATTATAAAATGATTAAAATTTACTTTCAAAATAGGTGTGCCATAAAATGGTAGTAGAACTTCCTTTGAAAAAATACATCTTTTTATGATAGAAACTAGATTTGTTATTATCATATGTCTATAAAATATAATGGATGAATGTAAAGAAAATTATTGAATATATTATAGAAAAACTAAATATATCATAATGACTCTAGATTTTATACACACTTCTATGAATGGTTTTACATTTCATATATTCTAAGAAATATAATATTTTTATTTTAAAATATCATAGAGTTGCATTCTGCCCAACTCAAATTAATTACATTCTCACAATTAAAAATTGATATCAGTAATTAAAGGATTTATATTTAAGAATAAATTTTCTTAAAATCCAACATCATAAAACACATAGCAAAAAAAACATCTAAATAAGAGGGAAAGGAAAATAAAATATCACATTACTAAGATCCTAAATAGGAGAACATATGTAGGAAATGAAAACATGGATTTGGAAGAAAAGCCTAAATGACAAAAATCATTCATTATAATAAATTAAGTGATAAATTCAAATTTATTTTCCTCAAAACCATAAATATGTGAATATCTAAATAAAAATTTAATTCATTGGTTATGAATGCAATAGGATAACATTTCTATTTCTATATATTTTTCCTATATTTGAATAATTATTTCACTCTATAAAAATATACGAAAATATAATTTTATATTAAATAAACACATTATTATCCTTTAGTTTTTCATTTAACTATTTATACTTCATCTCTTAGAACATTTTACATCACATGGTTAATTAATGAATTAACCTCTAAAACCTCATCCAAATATTAACATAAACCATTTCATAAATGGTTAAATTTTCTAAAATATTATGATCAAACTCTTTAATGGGATGTTCATTAAAAAATTGAATATATCATTATTCTTTATTCAAAAATTTTCTCTTCTATAGTCATCACATACAGAACATGTGAACATTGCCATCAAGTATTCTCTTGAAATAAGGTAATAACTTGAATTACCATAAACCATTATTGAAAACATGATTGGTCCCTTGTTCCTTAAATGGAACATATATTAATGGATATATTACTTAAATAAAAAATACTATAAACTCCATCAATTATGGTATCTACCAGGTTGTCAACGAATCATTAATATGTTCCATGGTAGTCAGTAGTATTCAATTTAAATTATCCATAAGAATAATCTATTTACACACAAAAAATATCTCAACAATAAGATAATATTAACTAATATATATCCTTAAATCATATGATTTCCATGAAGTTCAACATGTGACAAAATCATTTTTTTATTCATTAGTAACGATCAACACACTCATTTAAATACATGATGAAAAAATACTATAGTATAATCTCTATACATTCTGTGATACTTATAACCAATATATCAACTCTAATATCCTCTTACAAAATTTTTCTTGTATCCATATATATGAGGAAATTGGTCACTGAACATCAAATATATCAATGACATAATCATGACCTTGATCCCTTAGCTTTTTTTGGATGTATATTCTTTTAATTCTTGGGGAATTATTTTTCATAGTGACCCATATCCATACAGTTGTAATACTAAATAGAATACTTTTTATCTATCCATTTTTGTTATTTTTCCTAGTTTCCCTTATCCCCACACTTACAACAAACTCTTAATCCATTCAAGCACTTCCCAGGGTGCTTTTTCCACAATTATCACAAGTAGGATAATCCTACTTTCCCTTCATCCCTTAGTCAATATTTTCCCAATATTCTCCTCTTATTGTAATTATTCCTTATGATGCTTTAATATGTATATATCTTTTAATTTTTACTATTAGTAGATGATACTACGTCCCCATAAGATTATAAATATTTGGTGGATATTTCCCATATAAATATTGGATTAAGATCATAAAAGATATGATTGTTTGAACTATTTGGATCCCATATTTTTTGAGGCTCATATTCCATATGAAAAGTGTCATTCTCAAATGATGACATACACTAGATTAGATCATATCATTATGAAAATATGTATAATCCCAAAAATAACAAAAAAATTAAATAAATTATAAAATGTTTTCATAATTTACCTCATAATCATAAACATGGTTACTTTGGGATGTAATCCTACACTTATCTTCAAATTCAATCATAGGGTTATCTTCCCTAATATATGTTTTCCAAAATCTAGTTTTCACGGTTTCTATTAAACTTCTATTGATACCAACTATATTCCTCTGATACCATAAAATCTGAGCCAGTGCTTTAATTGGTTAAATTTGTATGATTATAACAAATCAAATACTGAAGAACTAATTAGTTTAGAAGTTTTGTAAAACCATATTACATATATGACTCCCATTATACATTTAGGGTAGAAAATGAAATACTATACATCATAAGATCTAATAAACTAAATTCTAGAAACTCATTCCAATATTTCATATTCATATCATGGGGAATGGAATAAAAATATGGGTGAGATAAAATGATCAATAAGGGCTAATAATATAGACCCAATAATAAATCAATGAGAATAATCATTATGGTATAATAAATAATTGTAACACATTCCATATAATCAATAAAATCAGAATGAAACATCACCATGGATATTCACTATAATTGAATAATCACATCGAATATCAATAAACAAATTCATAATTATAGAATCCATAGTGATGGATATCTAAAATTTAACATCAGGAATTCATTGAAGAATATAATATGGTCAAGGATTCATGTCTTGAATCTAATACTACCACGGTTTTGTGACAATAATCTAATATTATCAATCCTTCATGCTATAAATCTAATTTATGGGTAATAACATATCTAGTTTGTCACATGAATGCTATAGATTTATTAGGGGGATAAAACATGCTCCACACATATTGTAATAATTGAGTGCATTCCCCATATATAGAATAATATTATTAATAAATGAATAATTTTCTTATCATTAGATATCTATATTAAGTAAAGGATGTGGATTTATCAATATTTTCCCTGTTAATATGATAAAATTTTACATAAAACCCATATGTGAAAATGATATATGGATTATTAAACAATTATATCAATGACTAATGATATAGATATGTAGAATAAATGTGGTGTCTGGTAAAACATTATTACTATATAGTGGATATTTTATGGGAAAGTTAACAATCACAAAAGACAATGATATTTTATCAATAAAATTTACCACATTGAAATTTTCATGTCAAACACCACTGGATGAAATAAATAAAATTTAATCATTATATAACATTAATAATGAATTAATCATTTTTTAATGTGTCAATGGTAGGAAATATACACTATGTAGAAGTGAATTGGTGCAAAATAATAAATGCGTCTTAATATACTGTAATTTGAAATGATATCCCTTACTACTTGAGTGACATCTGAGTCATGATATTTATGCAAAAATAACATAAATTAAAATATATAATAAATTTAAGTAAATTATATTCATTATATATAATATATGGGGGATATTTATATAAACAAAACAAAATAAATGAGTGGTGAATATGGCATAAGACTTGTAGAAATAAAAGTGAGGCTAGAAATCCCTTTACCTTACACTTTATTTTGGTTGAAATATCATTAACCTCTCGTATAATGGATTTAATAATTTTGTTAACATATATAAAAACATATTGATATTTATGATATCAGATAAGATCTTCTTATACTATCTTATTATCCATTTTATAATAATCATTCATTATTTTCAGTATTTCTAGTGATTATTGCCTTGATTTTCAAGTATGTTTGAGTTGTTATTTTTTTCCTATTACATATATCATGATTTAAACAAATCCAAAATGTAAAACATGATTTTAATATTATAGAAATTATGTATATATATATATATTAATACATAATTTTTTTATATAGAAAATGAAATACACCATTCATGAAGACGGTAGGTCGTACAAACACATGCACATTGTTTATATTTTCACATCATATTTTATGAATGGATGTAAAATGATATATATGTATATTATAATTCCAATATAATATATATTTAATTTATGTATCATGTTTTTTTTTCAAATAATCATTAATACATTTCATGTATATAATGAATGAATCAAATCGCATTGAGGAGATGACAATCCACACATCCACAAAATATGCTAGTATCATCTCAAAAAAATGGAAAAAAGAAGGTATGAAATATATAATAATTAAATAAGCATAAAAAATTATTTATATAATATATAAAATATATAAAATATAATTTCATATTTAATTCCAACCTTTAGTAGTGGTAATTGAAGAATGAACAAAATTGGTCACTATGTGGTAATTTGTCTTACACGTGAGGGATGATTTCATATCCCATTTTATAGAATTGTGTTAATTTTTATTTTATAATATTAGTCTAAAAATATCTCATAATATTAAAAATAATGAGTTTATTATATAATCATGATATAATAAGAATTCAATTGGTAGAAAGTGAAATAAAATAAAACTACTTAGTGAATAACATTGTTTATTATTTTGTTTACTCCATTTGGTTTATAAAAAAAATCATTCCGTGTTTTTCTTTATGTAAAAAGTTAGGCTTAAAGTATTAATAGAAAAAATTTGGGCAATTAATTGACTAGTTTTTTGGATGATCCAAATTACTTGAAAGGTGTAAAGAAATGAGTGGTATGAATACCTTCTTAGAGTTGAGGGGGAGTGGAATTATTGTAACCATATAAAGGTATGAATTATTGAGAATTATTACATATATCATGTGCATAAAAAATTGATGAATAAATTATTAATCTGAAATTAAGCTTGATACTCTCTTCAGACATAAGAAAAAAAAACATTTTTATCATTTTGTTCCTTAACATTAATGTTTCACTATTTTTACCTTTTTAGGTTTTCATTAAGTGTAAATAATTTTCAAACCTAGGAAATTTATACATTAATAAAAAATTAATTTTGGATTTCTCATAAAATATATACCCACTAAATTATAAATAATATATATTGTTTAAAAAATAAAAAACCTTGTGTGTTGGAAATTATTTTTAACATAAGCTCATACGATGCCCAAAAACATTATTTTAACCTAAACCAAGCTAATTATGTTTTCACTATTTTGGGGTAAAATTTTCATTATAAATTATCACTTACTCGATAGGTAGATCGTATTTTATAATCATTAACATCTAAAAAATCAGAATATAGTTTAATTTATAATATTAAATCTTTGAATAAAAAATCATTTATTATAAAATAACATTAATGTAATTTTTTAAATTATTTAATTAATTTAAATTTAACAATATCAATATGATGATTTAAATTGAATATATTAATATAAAAAATATTCAAAACTATATATAAATATATATAATTATTTTAATAAAAAATTTGATTCAATTTACTTCACTTTTAATATTTTTATTATCATTTATTTTAGTTTATTATCAAGTAAATAATTACTACATTGGTGATTCATAATCATTTTTAGTAAATAGTTCATATATAAAAATTATAGACAAATTATTTTGATAACAAAATATAATTTAAATTTCAAAATAATATTTATAACCAAACCTAGGTTGTGTTTTCCCAATTCCACATTATTATAGAAATTAAAAGCAATGAATTTTTTTCCCTTTTTCTTTAAATAACATATTATATAGGTAATTTTCATGGAATAGTGTCTCCAGAAGTAATAAAATTATATCGAATGTGTAAAAGGATTTAAATATTTTTAAATAGTTGGTATTGTAAAAGTCTCTAGGAATTTTTTCCACTAGAACTATTCTTTATCGACCAAGTAAATACATTTTTGCATGAATCACTATAATGAATTTTAACAACATTCACTGATTATTGTGGACAGAAATTAATTTAAACATATTCAAATATTAAATTCATACAGATTAAAACTATCTAAATATTTTATCAAAATTAAATTCACAAAAATTTATTAATTAAATTTAAATCTATTCCTATAAATGTAGAGAGAAAGTAGGGTTTTAATGTGAAAATGTTTAAAATTTGACTAAGTTTTTGTTTCTTAAAAAAATAAAAAAATTGTTCTATTGACCTTAAACATATAAATTGATTTTTAATTTAACTATTTTTACTCTAAAATACATTTAAAATATAATTTAATATGAAAAATCATATAAATGAAAACATTTTTATCAAATAAAATGCAACACTTTTCTTTATTCATCAAAAATGAAACTTGTCTATAAAATAAAAAAATACAACCTATTATAATTTTGACAGTCTGAAATAAAAATTAAATTTATTTTAATAAATGAAAATTAAAGGTTCAAATTTTATTTTCAAAATTGGTGCACCCTTAAAAAGAGGCCAAAATATATTTTGAAAAATACAATTTTCTATGCATAAAACTATATTTTTTTATCATCTTTTGTCAATAAAATCAATTGGATGAAATCTAAAAAAATATTTATTATATATTATAAAATTGAATATATGATAAAGCCTCAGGAAGTTGTATACACTCCTAATCGAGGTCTTGAGTGTCATATATGCTATAAAATATAATATTTTTTTACAATATCATGGTTTCCCATAATAGAATGTATGAATTATTGATCCCGGGAGAACATCCAAGGAATACCATATATTTGTATATATCTATATAATAATTTTCTACCAGTAAAATAAATTCATATAACACATCTCTATGGGGTCTTCCAAATTTCTTAACCCATCTCACAACTCTAAACATGGCCTCTCGTGTGAAGGACCTATCATCGTCACTTCCCAAATAGGCTCAGATCATCGATTCAGTCTCTAAGGAAACAAACATAATAATCTATACCAATTATCATATGAACTATCTTCAAGGTAGTTATATAATTTTAGATCATTTTGAGTATCCTTAGGTGTAAATACCAAATATTTGACAATTTATATTACAAAAATTAATATTGTGCAAATATATTATTCTACACGAATCACCAATTTAAAATACTATGATAGGTTAAAAAAATTAATCATTATAATTTTAAAATTATAATGATTTGAAAATGAATATAATATTTAATTCACATGACATTGAGTCTCTAAAAAACAACACTTTTTATAACTTAGGCAGTAAACATAATTTTTCCACTTCTGTGATTTGAATTTCATAGAACAGATATACACGATTCAGTTTTATATGATATTTGTAGTCTTGTAAAATAAAAAAAGAAATAGTAATATAACACTGTGAATTGTAATATACCATTATTAATAGTAATTTTACCGTTATGAATTGGAACCACACCCATGATTGGATAAATAAAATTTAGGCACCCTATAAATGATGTAAAATATTTTATAAATTAATTACAAATTTTCTGTAATTGAAAAATATTTTATTAAAATTTTAAAATAATAAATTAAATAATATTAATAAAATGGGTTCCCAAATAATTATCTTGTTTTCTTATGATTTTAGAATAATTTAAAAAGACCTTATTTAATTTTTATATGATTTATAAAATCAGTTTTCGTATTTAAACTGTATTTTTCATGTAAATATTTATTTTAATAAAAAAATAATTTTTCTAATATTTATAATACTATTTATATTAAATATTTTCCATTTTATGATTCTACATGTCAAAAAATATCTATGCAAATTATTTCGGATTTTTCTGAAAAATTTGAAATTTTTGTGAAGAATATTATATGGTATTTTACCTTATATATACATCATATTTAAAATAAACTATTCCTTGAATCATGGATGATTTTAGAAACCATCAGTGAAAACATTAATTTACATATTACTATTCTTTCTCTCAATAATCATTATTATTTCTTGACTTGACAAAAATAATAAAATAATGAAAACGATAATAAAAAATCACTCCTCTCCTCCACTATAACACCCCCTCACTCCCACTTTTTTCACTCCTATCACGCATTGTGACTTGTCTAAATTCTACATAAATATCCTACCAAGAGCCCCCCCCCCCCACCACATCATTTTTTCCTTATCCTTATAGAAGGACCATAACCTCTACACTGAAGAGTCTCTCAAGGAAGATAACATCAAGAGGTAAATTCCTCTTCTCATTTCATTTATTCCGAGTTGCTTTATTTTCATTTTATTTCGTCACCTCTCCTCATTAAGATGTTATGATAACACTAGAACCGTATATGTATGAAAATTTTGTAATCATAAGATAATAATTCATCATCATATCTCATTTCCACTTCTTTTATACTAGTAATGAAAACATCATCTGAGATGTGTTAATTTATCACATTCATAGAAGACAATATTTCAATTTCTATTAATGTATTCAATTCTGGACATGAAAAAAAACTTTGGTTAAAAAATATTATTATATTGGTAATATATTCTATGTATGTTGTTATAATATTTTCTAAAAGTGGTATTTAATTATCGATAAAATTGAGTTTTTTGTGATTACAAATTTCCAAAGAACCCAAACAATTATCATTAATGTTTTATATAATAATTCATCTTCAATAAAATTATCCAAATGAAAATTGTGACTATGTAATCTTTTCTATGTTCACTAATCACATATTTCTTCAATTATGGATGACTATTATCATTCTACATGTTTATCCGTACATGAATATAAATAAACCAATCAAGAAAACAAAAGAAGAAAATGATCTGAAATGATAAAATTAAATCTCTTAACCAATAAAATGGCCATGAATGAACCTAATAAGGTTATAATAAATTAATTAAACGTATATAGGGACCAAGAATCATTATTTTGTGATCCTAAATTTGACTATTCTGGTCATTAACATCATGTTAGGAACACTTATGGACTTAAGGTAAGGGTTTTCCACCAGAACCTCCATTTTTATTCAGGTTACTTTTATTGTCTACTTACCTTAGTGAAATTATTATGTATTATTATGTAGTCCAAAAACATTATACTAGAGTATTCTACATATTTTTTCAAAACATAATCCTTCTTCAAATTTTGTGTGGTTACACTTTCTAAAAGGAATATTCAAATTTCGTTCTATAATACAATCCTGATTCAAGGAAATTTATCAAATTCTTACATATTTTCTTGGGAACTAGGTAATCTATTTTTAGAAACCATTAATTTCCTAAAAATTAACTTATTTTTAATAAAAATACCTTAATAAAATTCTAGTTTTATACAATTATATTTTCAAAATAATTTCTTTTTTCAATGTAATGGGTATTTGTTGAAAAAATTACTCATTGATTTTATATGAGTATTTTCTCCTATATCAACACTCCTTTTCATTCGTATGATTAAATGGGGTTAATGTTTTATGATAGCATCGACCAATTTTTTAATGGTTTCTGTTTATTTTATTGTGGATATGATCTCTTTATACCAGTGAACATAATATTTTTTTAATGTTTAGTGTTTATGTTTATCTTTCGGGGAAAGATATTTACATTTCATTTGTTAGATTCAATATAAATGTTTAAATTTTTTATTCTTATACCTATTTATAATAAGAATTCATTGGACTTAATATGTGATGGTTGGGGAACTTTATATCTCCTCGATGAATCATTAGGTACAATGAGAAAAATATATATGGACATAGCTGAGGCCTTACCCATTTTTTAGATATGTTTTTGGATGATGCCTTAATAATTTTTATATTCCTTGTCCAAGGCCTTGAATTTATGTTTTAGAATGTCTTAAAAATAAATTCCCCTCATTATGAAGCTATAAATTCATATTTAATGTTTTTTTTGGCTTCTAGAATACCTGTGATTATTTTTTAAAATGGAAATGTCTACTCAGATCATATATCTACCATAATGTGTACAAGTATTTTATTTTTAAAGGCTTCTGTTTTCAATTATTCACCATACCAAATGTTTATATTTATGATATCTTCTCTGATATTTTTTTCCTTACTATGCATCTGATTTCACCCCTTCTTATGTTTTTTCCCATGTCATGAAGAAGTATATTATGATGTACTTGTTTGGATAATATTATAATGGTGGATGTTCCCAATGGAACTTTTATGATTTTTTTCATTTCAAGTTATAATTTTGAACTTATGTATGTCTCTAGATTACAAAATATAAAAAACTATTTTTTTCCTTCATTATAAAAATTGCTTGAAATCATGGTAATGTAATGTATTAAGGCACCAGCTCCAGGAAACTAGGGTCGGGTCATTAATTGGTATCAAAAGGATATTTAGTAGAAAATATAGAAATTATATTTAGAAAATTTATTTTAATGAAGCAAACTCTAAGATAGTATTTGTGGATATGTATATAAGATTATCCTAAAATTATGATATGCAATTGATTATGTGGATATTTCTAGCAAATGAATCAATTATTGGATAATAAAAGTGGATGTGGTTCTAGCACAGATGTACCTAGAAGTGAAAACCACCACAAGAAGTTTCAGGGTTAACTCGGGGTATCATAGTACCCAAAAAAATTGGCCTTACTATGCACAGGGTTTGACACCGATATGGTATATTCTTAGGATAATTCCCATTTTCTTTATAAGAAATTATGAAGGATTTAAATGTAAATATTTCTTCAAAAAATTAGGTTTATGATTATGGAATTAGCCATGAAGAGGATTTCAATTTATGTTAAGTGCTTTTCTTGGTTGATATGGAACATTATGATTCGTCTACTAATCTAGTGTATGATATTATTTAGAAATGGCGGCCAGTGTAAGCAATGTAAACAACATTAACACACGTATCCCATGTAGGGATTTTCCTCCAATGCAAGACAATTATGTTGGATCTAGAGAAGTGACTAGTGAAGGGAAAATTATAACCATACTAGGAGACACTACTCAGGTTATGAACAATAACTTTACCCATATAGACCATCCGTATCCATAATGTGGATGATATATGTTACATCTCATATTAAATAACTTCATCTATAATTAAATGGGACTAAAAATACATTCGTATCAGAAGAGTGGATATGTTCATTAGAAAAGATATTTATAACATTGGGATGTAACGAAAGTGAATAGGTTGTTATGGAAGTTTATCTTATATTGGGAGATGCAAATAAATGGTGGTCACTAATTAAAAAACAAAGGAGGTTGAAGAAATAGAAAATATGGAATGTAGTGAATTTAAAGAAATTTTCTTAGGTAAATACTTTCATCGTGAACAACGAGCGGATATGGAAAGGCGGTTTCAAATTTATGGCAAAAGGAAGATGATAATATAGAAAAGTATGAATCTAAATTCACAAGGATATCAAGTAATCTTGTTGAATATTTACTTATTCCATGGAGATTGATTGATTTATTCTTTGATGTCCTAAATCCATTCCTCTGATGGGCACTGGTCTTCCTAAAATTCTTATCATACAAAGTCATAGTCTCATATACTTCAAGATAGAAAAATATTTCCTTCTGTATTATGAATATAATGGAATGAAAGATAAGATTGGGGTTCTAAAAACATTGGAATATGAAAAAAAGGATATGGAAATGAAGGGAAGAGTTGACATTCCACCCTATGATAATTTTGGAAGGAAACAACCTAGTGCTTACGTAAAAGGAAAAGGTGAGTGATACAAGAATAGATATAAATCACATCATTGTGGTGATAGAAATGGGAAGAAAAAATATATTAATGTTCAATACTATAACTATTGAGAGATGGGACACAATGCTACTGATTTTCCAATTCTTCAAGGAAACATTCTATAAGAAAAAACAAGGTAGCAGGGACAATCATTTTTTACCATAACTACTGATAATGATGTTCCTGATGAAGTAGTGGAATATACATGAATACTTTCCCCAAACATAGCTAGTGATTTATTTAATTATTAATCATCGTGTTCTTTTATATCTTCTTAGTTTTCTATAAAAATTATATATTTCCAATTTTATTTAATAAGGGAGTTGTTTGTCAAAACTCCTAGGAGATGTATCATTGAAAACAACATGTGTTTGGAAGTCCCCATTATTGCATGTAAATGTGCTTTATCTGTGGATTCTATTGTCATAAACATGATTAATTTTTTTAATAATCATCAATATGGATCGGATTCCAAATCATGATACCAAAATATATTTTAAGAATATGTTTTTTACAGTTTTTGATAACATTATAGAATCACTTATCATTAGAGTAGAAACATCATCATTTGGATCAATCAAGATCCACCCATAGTGGCTCTATATAAATCAATTTTTTGATAGGATGAGAATTCAATATTTATGGGTGGGGAATGAAATATTGAAATCTTAGATGAAATTATTGTGGAAAAGTTTATTGATGTTTTTCTGTAGGATTTACCACGAGATATTTCAAATAAGAAACTGGAATTCTCTATTGACTTATTTCATGATTCAAGACCAATATCAAAGAATCCTTATAGAATGGACACTGTGTAATTATTATAACACAAGAAAGAAACAGATTAATTGATTGATAAAGGATTTATTGAAACTAGTGTTTCTCTACAGGTATCCCCTATTATTTCATTAAGAAAATATATGGATCTATATGTTTGTGAATTGACTAAAGGGATATCAATACTATAATAATAATGAACACTTATCCACTACATTTCATTGATGAATTATTTGATTAAATTCAGGGATCATAATATTTTTTGAAGATTGGCCTTAAATCTAAATATCATCAGTTGTGAGTGAGGATGGAAGACCGTCTAAAGACAGCATTTTGAACTAGGTATGGGAATTATGAGTTTACAGTAATTCATTTAGGACTTACTAATGCTCCCTCTATTTTCAGTGATCTAATAAATGAGGGTTTCATGGAATATCTTTATGACATTGTTGTGGTATTTATTGATGATATCATGGTATACTCCAAATGCTACAAAGGACATGAAAATCACTTGTGCAGTATTCTGAATACTATTATAAGAAATTAATTATATAGGATGGTTAGAGAGAGTGACTGTTGGCATCTATCAGTTTCCATTCTTGGCCAAATTATCTCCAAGGATGGAATATATTTTGATCCTACAAAGACAAAAGTTTTGAAAGAATGGAATACTCTAACAATCATAACTGTGGTGTGTAGTTTTACTAGTTTATAAGGATATTATTTGTGTTTTGTTTAGAACTTCTCCCATTCAGAAAACACGATGACCAAGATTACACATATAGGGGTTAAGTTCATATGGACAAATGAATTTTAGGAATGTGTCTAAGAAATGAAGAGGAGATTAGTGAATTCTCTTATACTTACTCTACCATTGGGGAATGGTGGATTTGTGATCTAAATTGATTCATCAAATAACGGACTTGATTGTGCCTTTATGCAAAATGATAGAGTTATTTCCTATAAATAAAGGCAATTAAAAATTCATGAATAAAATCATCCTACTCATGATCTTTAGTTATCAGCTATAATCACTACTCTGATGATATGGAGTCATTATCACTAGGGAGAAAGATGTGGCATATATACAGATCCTAAGAGCTTGAAATATATCTTATCAGTAAAGGAACACCAGATGATGAAAATTCAATGGCTTGAACTAATCACGGATTAAGATTTTTCCTTACAATAACACCTATGGAATTAAAATATGGTATGTGACGAATTGAGCAGGAAGGATCACGAAGTCCTAAAAATGAACATTGAAAGGGATCTTGTGTTTATGGATCTAGTAAAGACGGATATATGAATTATGAAATAAGTTGAAACATCATTAATATTTCATTAGGTTTCCTAGCCATCTTTGTTGCAATGGATTCAAACTCATCAGTCTAATGATGAGAATCTTTAATATAAAATTAAAGGTGTGAATGATGTGAAGTTGGACGAATTCATGTGTGAAGATGATATTCTAAAATTTTGGAAGAGGATATGTCTTCCCACTATACCTGATCTGAAAAGGGAATTACTTGATGATGATCATAGATCAAATTTCTATATACACCATAATAGAACTAAATGTATATATATTTTAAGGTATATTTTTTGTGGGACAACCTGAAGTAGGAAACGACTGATTAAGTATAATGATCATTAGTCTGTCAACAAGTGAGGGGTGAAAGAAGACATCAAAGGGGATTCATACAAACTATACGAATTCCTACATAGAAATGGGATGAGATAACCATTGATTTTTTTCACTGGATTACCAAAAACTCTATGGAAGAATGAAGATATTTGTGTAATTATTGGTTAACATATGATATCGTAACATTTCCTCACTACAATGGATGAATTTCAACTGGGGGTCCTATCACAACTCTATATAAATGAAGATGTGAGACTTCATGGAGAACCACTATCAATTATGTCAGATCATGATCCACTAATTACATCAATATTATTGAAAATTCATCATAAATATATGAATATCGAACTTTTATTGGGTACCGCATATGACCATCAAACTGACATGCAATCATAGAGGACCATCCAAATCATAGAATAATTTTTGAGATCATATTCAAATTACATTAAAGGTATATGAGGTTAATATTTACCTTTAGTGGAGTATTCCAACAAAAATAGTTTCCATTCAAGTATTAAAATGGGACTATATTAGGCATTTTACCAAAAGGGATGGCATACACAAACTTGTTGGGATGAAGCTGGATAAGAGAAGCTTGTAGGACCAGAGCTTTTGGTGGAAACACCCGAAAAGTTAAAGACTATTCAAACCCATATCAAATAATTTCAAAGAAGGCAAAAGATCTGTGCTACTAATAAAGTGAAGGAATTGGAATTTCAGGTATGAGATTATGTTTTCCAGAAGGTTTTCCAAGGAAGGGTGTTATAAGATTTTAGAGGAAAAGGAAACTGAGCCCTAGGTACAATTGACCTTTTGAAATACTATAGACAATTTGAGATGTTCTATATCATTAGGTTATGCCTCCTAGCCTGTCTATTGTACACAACATGTTACATGTCTCATTATTGAGAAATTACATGCCATATCCAACAACTTTCATAACTTCTGATGATATAGAATTGGATCCTGGACTATCATTCTATGAAGAGCCAATCAAGATTCTGGACACTAAAGAATTGGTCTTGAAGAACCGTACTACTCGACTAGTAAAGATAAAATGAAAAAATCATAAAATTGAAGAGTCAACATAGGATCCTGATGATCTTACGATGAAGACTTAACCAAATATTTTTATGATGTAATATTATATGAATTTTGAGGATGGAATTTTTTTAAGGGGGGTTAGAATGTAACACCCCAAGGATTAAAAAAGTTTTAATCTTAAATGCATGAAACACTAAGCCTCTAACAAACAACACATTTTATAACCTATACAATAAACAAAATCTTCCCACTTCTATTATATCAATTTCAATAAATATTGACATACACAGTTGTGTTCAAGGTGATATATGGAGTTTGATAGAGTCAACATTAATTTTGGTGAATAGAAATGTATCCTTATGTAACATAATGTACCATTATGAATAGTAATCAGACCCTTATGAATAGTAACCTCACTGGTGATTCTATAAAGAAAATTATGGCACCTTATAAATGAAGTATAATATTTCAAAAATTTAGTATTCATATTTTTCTAAGTGATAAATATTTAATTAATATTTTAAATAAATTAATTAATTAATTTTCATTAAATATGTACCTAAAGTATTATTATATTATCAAATGATTTTAGAATAATTTAATAAGACATTATTTCATTTTTTATTGCATTATAAAATTATTTTTGGTTTTATTACTGTATTTTCCATGTAAATAAAGATTTTAATTAAAAGATAACATTATCATATATAGAAATTATTTTGATAAAATGGATTCCATTTTATTGATTCTACACTTCAAAAATGATTATGATGAAATTTTGTGATATTTTTAAAATAATTAAAATTTTACTGAATAGTGAAATATGGTAATTTACAGTATAAATACATTATATGTTAAAAAGACTATTCCTTGAATCATGGATGATGTAAGAAACCAATAGTAAAAAATCACATTAACATATTAATATTCTTGGTAACAACAATTAATACTACTTCTTGTCTTTATCAGAATAACAAAATAATGAATAAGATAATCAAAAAACACTTATCTCTTCCACTATAACTCCCCTCCCCCATCACTCCCTCTTCCCTACACTATCTCAATCCTTGTACCTTGTCGAAATTCATCCAGAATATCCTCTAAATTTCCTCCACCATGTTAAGTACCCCTTTTTCTCATAAATGACCAAAACCTCTTCCCTAAGAATCTCTCAAGGAAGAAAACATCAAGAGCGAAATTCTTATTCTCATTTCTTTTATTTTGAGTTTCGTTCTTTTCTTTATCATTTCGTAACTCTCCTCTTTGAGATTTTATGATAACTCCAGTACCATACATGTACTAGAATATTTTTTATGATAATATAATAATTCATCATTATCTCTCCATTTTCCTTCTTCATAAAATAAATTAAAACATCATCTAAGATGTGTTACTTTATCACATTATAGGACGACGAGTTTTCAAATTATATTAATGACTACAATTATGATGAGGAATTTCTTTGGTTAAACGAGATAATAATATACATAATATATACTAGGTAGGGGTTGGAAATTGTTTTGTACAAATGGTATTAATTTATAGAAAAAATGAGTACTTTTTTATAAAATATTTCCAAATAAATCAAAAAATTATCATTAATGTATTAGATAATGATTAAACATCACCCCAAATAATAAAATGAATTTTATAACTATGTAATATTATATATGTTAAATAATAACATATATCTCCAATTATGGATAACCATTCTCATTCTACATGTTTATCCATAAATGAATACAAGTAAACCAAACATGAAAACTAAGGGAAAAAATGCTCCCAAACATTAAAATTGAATCTCTAAACCCATCAAATTGACATGAATGAACCTAATAAGGTCATAACAAATCAATTAAATGTATAGGAGTTTAATAAATCATTAATTTATGAACCTAAATTTTTTTATTCAGGTCATTATGATTAAGTGAGGAACACCTTCGGTCATAAGGTAATGGTTATCCACCTGAACCTCCATTTTGATTCCGGTTAATTTTTTATATACGTACCACAATGAAATTTGGATGTATTATTGTTTACTAATCCTAAAATATGTGGGTGTATTATATTAATGTTTTACAACCACAATCCTTCTTTATTTTATGATTACTTACACATTCTAAAAATAACATTCAAAATTCATTCCGAAATACAATCCTTATTGAAGATAATTTATCATATTCTCACCTATTTTCATGTGAACTCAATAATCTGTTTTTACAACCATTGTTTTCATAAAAATAATTTTATTATTATTAAACTACCTTAATTAAATTATGTATTTATAAAACTATTTTTCTAAAAGGACTCTTGTTTTCAAAGTAAAGGGTATTTATCATAGAATTTACTCAATGATTTTATAATAGTATTTTCAACTATTTAAACACTAATGTTGATTATTATGTTAAAACATGGTTAATGTTTTATGATATCATCCACAATATTGTATTTAATGGTTTATATTTATTTTAGGGTTGATATTCTTTCTTGATACCATTCATCAAATTACTCTGAATGGTTAGAGTTTATATTAAGTGTTCAAGGGCAGTTATTTACATTTAATATGTTAGTTTCGATATGAATAAATATTTTGTTTATGTTTATCCCCATTAATAATACAACTTAATTGGACTTATTTTTTGATGATTAGGGACTGCTATATCCCATCAATGCATCGGTAGATCTCATCAGACAAATAGATATGTAATTAGTCGAAGACTTTACATTTTATAGATATGGTTTTGGATGAGGCCTTAATCATTTTTAGATGTCTTGGATGAGGCCTTGAAGTTATTTTTTAGAATATATAGAATATGAATTTCCCTAATTATGAATCTATAAATTCATAGTTCATGTTGATATTTGACTAGTAGAATACCCATGATTATGTTTTATTATGGAAAAGTTAACTCAGATCATATTCATGCCATAATGTGTTCAAGTTTATTATTTTTAAAGTCATGTGTTTTCAATTATTAACTTTGCTTAATGTTTATGTTTATGATATCTTATACTTTATTTTTTACCCTTACTTATCATCTGATATCACCCCTTCATATGTTTCATTATATTCAGGACATCAAGAGGTATATTATGATTGACTTGTAGGGATAATCTTAGAATGGTGGATGTTCCCAATGGAACTTTTATGTTGTTTTTCATTTTATATTGTAATGATGAACTTATGTATTTATCTAGATTTCCAAATCTAATAATCTATTTTTTCATTCAGGATACTACATTCATGTAATCATTCTAATGTAATGTATTAATGAATCGATTTTGGGAAACTGTGGTCATGTCTTTTTAAAATATTGATATTAAATAAGTGGGTATAAAAATAAGAAACTAAATTACAAAATCTATGGAGGAAATAAATAACATCTAGTTGCGGAAGTCTCCCAAACGAATAAAATTAATCCGAGCTTAGGAAGAAGGTAGCTTCACTAGTGTTTTCCCTAAACCGAGACAAATATAAATTTAAAAAACTAAAATATGAGTAATGTCATATGTGTGAGGAATTAAATATCATTGAAATTTCCATGAGATCAATTATACTCGAATCACCATACTCGATTGCCTCGAGATCCTACCTTATGCATAGATTTTAAATCGACATCTTAAGTGTTTGTGTAACTAGAAGTTGATATGGTATAATGTGGTAATTATTACTGTATTAATTTTTTATGACATGAATTTACTTGTTTTTATCTTTATATTTATATAAAATGTATGTTTAATAACTAATGCATTAGTAACATTAATTATATTATTTTATTCTTAAAAATTTATAAAAACTTTTTTAATGCCTTATATAAATAAACTAAACATACTAGATATTTATCATATCAACAATATATATCATAAAATAAAATTAATTTTATTTATAATTGAAAGGAAAAAATAAAAATGTTGGTTAATACTTTGAAAAGTTATTTTCTTATCAGAAATTTTCTCATTATATTTTATGATTTAATTAAAAGATAATATGAAAAATTATGGATATTTAATTGAAATAATAAACTCTATTTTTTCATAATTTCAATATTATTTTAAATAAACTTTTATGGATTTTCCTAAGAAGATATATTTTTGGGTGAATGAGGATAAATACTATTTTTTCATTGAATGCAAGTGTTATGATATTATTAATAAATTATAATGAAATAAATATTTCTTAAAAAAATATTATATGTCTATATTTTTATTTTATAATTGAATTAATTATTTTTAAAATGTCGGTTTTAATTTTCAAAACCAAGTTTCATATTTTAGAATATTTATATTATACAAAAAAAAACAATATATATTTAGTATGTTATTACAGATTTTTATCACTTTTATAAATTTAAAATAATAAAATGGATTTAATATTTATCATAATTAGTAAGAAATTATTTTATTTGGACCACTTCATTTTCAATCATAAGGGCTAAATTACATTCATAAAAACTGGTTATGTAGGTAAAAATCAAATGGTGTAAAAATGGTTTAACTAAGAGGGAAAGACCACAAACATGTTAACAAAATGTGTTGGAATGGGTGCTTAATGACTTTATCAACCTTATCCCTGCCAATATATATTATTTCCTAATTTGAAAACTATATTTCATGATAGTGACTTCCCATTATTAAAACTTTTTCTGTACTTTTAAAAATGTTATCATTTTACCATTATAAATGCCTAACTCGTCACCTCACTTCCCCTCAGTCAAAAATCCACTTATATCATCCCAAAATATATCTAAAAATATCTTAAAAATTCATAGAAATATACAAGAGGTTATGGTCATTTCAAAAAAACATCCCTCTAGGTATTGACCTCAATTTCAAAAGATATAATCCCAGAAGTAATATATAGATTTATAATCATACCTTTATCAAATCTATTTCCTTATATGAACTAATTTTTCTTCAAATTAAATTAAAATATTGTAAAATTATAACATAAATATCATTATCATACTTGAATTTTATAATAATTATTTTAGAAACAGTAACCACATTTTCTATTTTTGTTATGATAAATGAAATTGTCATTCATGTGTTGTCTGGAATAATGCAACCACAAGGAAGCGTAGTTAATTTCCCCCCACTTATAAGAATGATTTTAATAGTAGGGAGTTTAATATATAAATATAATATTTATTAAATATTTTAGACTATAAATTGATAAACCATATTACTTTTTTTATCATTCTATGGAAAATGAAATCAACATCAATGCGTACGTGTGGACAACTGCCACAATGGGATAATTGCTTTCCATTTTTATTTTCATATTCATCTCACATGGTTGGTCATAAGAATTGTTTTAATGGATAAAAATTATTTTTATTAAATAATTAAAGTTCTATAAATTCAAATTGGATAACCTATCAACAACAGGGACAACAAACAAATCTAGTAAACACGACTATCCAAATGAGCATTCTATGTGAAAAAAGATATTTATTTATACTATAATATAAAATTGAATAGGTTATCATATTTTCTTAAATGAATAAAATTTTGATATGTCACACTAAAAACCCCTAAAATATATCATTTTATTTTGGTATACGGATATTTGATGAAAATAATTTCATTATCATCCCTTAATTACAGCATGTTATTGACTAGTTTCATTTAAAAACCTACCTAAACAATGATAAAAATTTATATCATAGATGGATATGGGAATTTAATTTCTAATAATATATGATATATATAGTTAAATTATCTGTTATTTTTTTAGTAATTGTAATTAAAAAATTATCTCATTATTTATGAAAACACCCTTTGTTCACCAAGAATCATCAATAATTTTCAAATCGCATAATTTATATTTAAGGGTCATATATAAATATATATTTAGATTAAATTATAATATTGTAATTAATTATAAAATATAAATTTATGTACCTTTTATGCTCTTTAAATGTTGATATTTTGGATAAGTATTAAGAATATAACTATTATTATAAACAAGGTTAAAATGATCAATATTAAACACACTTGATATTGAAAATTGATAATAACAAATTAATATGAATATAGAGGGAAATTATAAATAATGTGTATAAAAGTATGAAGACATTAATAAGTTTCATAAATGGTTAAATTGTATAGTAAATTTTTGTATTCATGATGTTAGAGTTCATTTTGACAAAGCAGTTATTGTTGTAAGGGGGTTCATTGTTTAAAATTTAATTTCTTCACACATATTTCATAGTGTGCTATATAAAACATATAGTATAATGTTATTTCTATCTATTGAGTTTATTTTAATAAATTAATGATGTTTTTAGATTCATATATTTTAATTTCTCAAAATATTATTCAGTTTAATGATACCAATGTTTAATGTTTCTTTGACCTAAATGTTACTGAAACCTTAAGGATTTAGGCTTTTAATATTAATTCTAAAATCAATATTGTTTCATAAAGTTAATTCTTCTTGGGAATTTGTATTATTTATAAAAACACTTATCATTTTAATTTTATGTTCATGGGGTTTTACATGCCCCCTAAAAATCTCATTTCACATTGACTCATTTTTTTCTAAGATTATTTTTCGTAAAACATACCTAGTCTCTACTTCAAAAATAGGAACATATTTTTTCCTATATCTATAAGGGCCTTTAATTAAATAATAATAAAATTATTATCTAGACATGAATTAATTTTAATTAATTCATTATGATCTTTTAGTTTTATATTTTTAACGAATTATGTTACCACCATTAAATGTATAAAAATAATATCATAAAGTGTACACATACACTAAGTATCAATTTTTCTCTCAATATATAAATTTTAAGATATAATAATTTTTTCATTCATAAATAATATTTAAAATATTTTCCTTGACATCTTCCTTATCGCTACTCATCTTTAGCGTCCTTTTAAAAACATATTATATCATCAGAGGTGAAATAACAATCTTTGTAAGGGAAATATAAAAATAAAAAAATAAACTCATTAGTCCATGAATAGTCATAAGAAGTTTACTTTTTCAAAATAAAAAATGGGTTTCAAATAAAAATTATTTTATCCCCAAAGACAACTTCCCTTCCCAAATATTTTCATAAAAATATTATTAAGAAATATTAAAGGAAAAAAATAAAAAAAACTAAAGGTTTCTTTATAATCCTGAAAAACTCAGGAAAACATTTTAACAAAGATATAAATTTTACATTTATTTTGTACAATAAGTTAAATTTAAATTTATTCTTATTACCATACCAAAGGAAATAAAAATAGTTTAACAAAAGCTCATATATTTAATAGATATATAATTTAGGTATCTTGGGAAAAAATTTCATATCACCCTTACAAATGGGAAAACAAACTCAGCAAATAAAAATAATATCTTAGGATAAATCTAACTAGTTAACTATGTTCCATTACCCAATTAATTTGAGAGATATATCTAGCACACCCTTCATCATGAAATTTTTTGGGCTCAATTGTTATCATAAACAATCCCCAACAACTATAACATAAGCATAATACATGAAATAATTAATTTCCATCATCATACTCATAATAAAATTATTTTCACCCATATGAAAATATTTTTGAATATGAAATATCCATTCCACTTGAACACCATTTTGGAAATATGCGTAAAAGTGGAAGGGGTTTTCTTTTGAAGAATACCTAAAATATTATAAAGGAATAAAATCATAAATTAATGATTCTTAGGGAGTTAAAATTCAATAAAACCGTGTACATTAAAATAGAACATTCCTTTTTCCACTTTTTCAAAACATTTGGTAGAAAACAATAAAAAAAAATTCATTTTGAAAACCCTTTGAAGAAGGTCAAAAGTGATATTAAAATTTCATTTACAATTCATTCATGTCCATATAAATACATCCTTAAATAATATTAACAATATCTATATAGATGAAAAATATTTAGAAAATAAATCATTAAAACATATAAATTTATTTTTCTGGTAAAATGTGTCCCTTACCCCGAGTATAACTCAACATGCATGTTTATTTTCTCTTCTTCGTTAGAATACCTTTTTATTTTTGAGCCTAAATCCATCCTAGGTCAGTTTTATAATCAAAATTGTGACTCTACGACATGGGGATTGATGAAAGGAAGGAATTTGGGTAGTTATTTTGCAAGGTAAAAGTCTTTTGATATGAGGAGAGGAGAGGAGTGGGGTATCATTTTATTGGTGGGGGAGAGGATATTATTGGAATTTTAAAAATTATTAAATAATATTTATCTGTCACTCAAACTAGATGGTTCAATAAAAGACAATTTCTAAATCTGAGATGATAGATGGTAGATATATGGTCAGAATATATAATTTAGGAATGTTTATTGGATATTTTAACCCTTCTCACTTATTATTAACCCCATGAAACAAGTATTAACCTTAACCGTGACATCCAATTTTTCTTGTATTTATTATTCATTATGAAGAAAAATTAATTTTCCATTAATACCTAAAATTAATTATACTGATTCCAATTTTTTATTTATTTTTTTATATTTAATCAATTGTATCAGAATATTTAATTTAAAATCAAACCTGTAAAATGCAACAAAAAAATGTTTTGCAGAAGACATTATTTGTAAGTAATAAAATTAAAAAAATTCATGAAAACTTTTTATTAAAATATAACTTATAAATATATTTGTAATAAAAATTATATAATTAAATTTTAAGATAAATGAAATAGAGAATTTTAATTTGTGTGTTCTTTGAAAGACAAATTATTTTCAATACTATTATGTATTTCACTATTCATTAAAAGAATTATCTTATATGAATATTCACAAAAAAATATCATATGATAATTTCGACATTCCAAATTAATATTTGTGGATATTTTGAAAAAATATTATAATTTTCCAATAATGCATTTAAATAAAACATTTTTTAATTTGAAACCCCAATTTGGATAGAAATAATGTTTTTTTACATTTGATAGAAAAAACCTTATATTCTTATATTAGATATAAATATATAAAATCTAATTAATTAATATTAATAGTACATAAACAAAATTTATATTAACATAAAAAAGGTTGTTACATTTTTTCCGCTTTTATAATTTCTATCCTTGTATTTTTGTTTATTTATTAAATAAATTGGGATATTTTTACTTCATTGTATTTTCTGATTCCCATGTTGCTTCTTCAAACAAATGGTTTTCCAAAGAAAACATAACCTTGTGAATAAAATTATTCCACAACACCTTATTTATAGGGTAATGAATTTGAACATCTTTTTCGTCGTATGAAATATTTTCTTCCAATTGACCTACTTCTTGGTTCAAAACATGAGATGCATTTATCACTAATTTTTTTTAAATTGAAACGTGAAATATGACAGGTAACTGAGACAAACATAGATACAAGAGAAATTGATAAGAGACCAATATATTCTTATTTATAATTTTCTAATGATCTTGTGATACATTGACTTAAAATTTCCTTTTTTCAATAATGGGTAACATTTTTCTATGAAGATTCTTTATTCGACACCTTATTGTGTACATAGAGATAAAGGAATTTCCTTTAGTTATCTATATACATTTTATTGCTACTATAAGACACACTCATGTGCTACTGGACCATTTTCACTTTCTCATCTATTTCATCTACCAATTTTAGTTCTTAAATGTCTCTTTCCTTAACTTCATCCAAATAATATAGAGTGTGAAACTGATATTCGAATAATTATTCAAAAGGATCCATCTGCATATTAGAAAGAAAATGGTTATTTTATGAAAATAAAAAAAAATATTTTTATCCCAACATCATTGATAAGCAAATTAATAATCTCAAAAAAATCCTATAGAGTATTTATTTTTCTCCCAAATTTTCCATCATAAATGTGATGAAAAATTGTACTGAAATTTTATTAAATAATCAATGAATTCTAATAGATCATACAAAAAATAGAGCTAATCCATGGATTATAGTCATATATAACTGGATTGGAGAATCCATGTAATCTAATTATCACTTTAACAAAAAATTTCAAAGATAATCCAAATACATATAAACTCAAATAGTAAATAAATATGAATATTTACTTAAATGAGCATCAATAAAAAATATCAATTTTACCACGATATGTATTTGGTAATCACAACCTGAAATCAAGAGACAATTTATCATATTTCCAATATAGTTCGAGAAAAGGACGAAGCATTCTGTTCCGTGATTTATTTGGATTTATCCTTTGGAAAAATCTTAAATTTCATAGTAAAAATTAAATATATTTCTTCATTCCTTCCAATCAAAAGTGTTCCCAATGATCTCTATAAACATTTGTACTTCTATGGTGAGCAGAAAATTGAGATCTATAAACATAACTCAATAGTTAATTTTTATACTATTTACCTCATGATACACTCGACATTTCTATTAATATCAAAACATCTTCCTTGTCAATTTTAAATTCTTGAAACATAAGTTTTTAAAAAAAATTATACCTTCTACAAAAAAAACATTGTCTTATTTATGACCTATATTAATCATTTATGACAAAGACAATTAAGCTCACATAAGAAACAAAATAGATGGAGTTCGGGCATGAATGATTTTTATGAATTGTTTTTTAAAATAAATAACCAATGGATAAAGTTCTATGAATGTCATAGTTAATGTATCATTTTATTTCTGATTTAATACACAATTTACAGATTTAATTTACCTGGATGGTACGGAATTTGTTATTCATATTTCATTATCAATTATAGCCATCTTATTTTTCTCATTTTAAATTAATTCTGTATTAATATACTCATCATTATTCTAGGATCAGTGTATATTTCACACCATACTCTATATAAATAATGTATTTAAATTTTTTAAGTAAACACTATTCCTTTCAGTTTAAGGAAAATTTTAGGATAATTTCATTCATGATGTTTTAATTGATATGAAGAAAAATATATTACTCGATCATTTTGTATTTAAAAACATCCCAATAGCATAAAATATTCATTATAGTAGATAAAAGAGTCAACATTTTTTATAGAAGGGAAAAAAAATCAAGCATTTGGTAATATTGTTTTCAATTCCTAGAAACATTTAATTCATTTATTTATCTAGATGAACCTAATTCTTCTCTATGCTAACATATTTATTGGTCAATATAGTTTTCTTATGTATTAAACAAATTAACAGTTTTATCCTAGTAATCCATGAAAAGTTTTATTCTCTATTAAATTTATAGGTCTTGGATAATTATCAACAACTTTAATTTTAATAGGATCAACAGTTATGCCATCATTTCTTTGGATTTCACCAAGGAATGAAACCAATTGTAACTAAAAAAACATTTAATTTATTTCCAATATAATTTTTTATCTTTCAGGGTCTGTAGAATAATATTAGGTCTTTTTTTATCCTTGTCACTCTTTGTATAAAAAACTCATGAATAAACAAAACAATAGACTTATCAAAATATTAATATCGTAACATCCTTGAATATAACTGGATAATTCATCAACCCAATGGGAATAACTGTAAACTCATAATACCGAAATCTAGTATCAATTTTTTCATAGGGGGTTCAATCATCTATAAAAATTAACAAATGGTAGATGGACCTATGTTCAACATTTCAAAATACATATATCCCTAGTGTAAATCCTCGCACTCATGATTCCAGATTCAACACAAAAAATAATGTGTATTTTTTTATAAATGAAAATGAAAAATAAAGAAATAAAATTCATACCATGACATTTTTGTAAGAACCCGGATCTTATTTTTAGGTATGTTTCCTTTTTCTCGAGTTTTAGAGGAAAATAAAAGTTTCTAAGAAGTTTTTGAAGTACATGTCGTGTACATTAGGATTACATGTCATGTTCATGGTTACCATAGGTAGCCATGTGCTGCCCGTGTAACGGATGTGCACATGGCCTTGTGTGTTGACCTGGAGGGTACATAATGTGGGGATCGGTAAGGTAAAGTACATGATCTTTACCTAAAAAGTACATGTAGTGTACTCTCTTTTTCCATTAAACGTATCGGGGTAACGTATGACAGACAGAAATACCTCCTTCTCGACCTAGTTCATCCAAGAGCATTCATACGGCCACTATTCTTTCCCAAGACCCCGTTAAAGCATCCATTCACTAAATCGACCATTTTTGATTGAATTGGGATTACCTCGGTAAGCTCTTCCTTCTTCTAGAGCTTCACTTCCAAATTCTTCTTCTTTCAAGAGTTATCCTCAGTTGATCATTTTTGACGTTTTTTTAGATCTATGGTGTTTTTTGGCAATTCAAGGCATGAGGTTCACGTTTAACGATCCTAAAACATTGTGGTAGAAGGTTTGTGCCATTCCATTGATAGTCTTTTAATTTTATGAGAAAAAGTTCCCAATACCCTTGATCTGGGTATTGTGTATTTAAAATTTTAGCCCTGTTAATTGCCTGGTGTGATTGTATTCTTGAGTAGAGGTAAATTGAATGTGAATAGGGTTAATTTATATTCTTGGGAAATGATTTTAAATGAATTTTTTGGTTATGATCGTTTGGTATATCTTATCTTATTACACTGCCTTGTTTTTCACTATGCCTGGTACTATATTATGGAGTGTTTGTTCATCTGAAATGTTGTTATATTGTTGACTATTAGATAAGTAGTTCATGATGTTTAATGTGTCTGTATATCATTTTGGTGCTTGTTTGACTTACATAGGGTTGTGAGATCCTGGTGTAGTAGACCATATGGAGAATGGACGTAAGGGCTTCTCCAGAGTGTCTGGGTTTACATTTACGATGTGAGCCCGTAGGGGGAATTGATGTATGTACTTCCTTAGAGTGTATGTAGTTCCTCGACGCAGGAAATAGGGGTAATGTGACAAAACTTCTTCCCCATAGCAATTTGTATTTATTGATACAGGACTATATTGGGAATTGATGGAGAGTTCTTCCTCAGAGAGTCTATACAAAAGCTGAACCACAGGGGTAAGGCTGTGTAATCTTACTAGAGGGTTTCCTGTGTTGTTTTGGTTGAACCAGAGGGGTTAGGCTGAGAGTACTTCCCAGAGGGTTTCCTGCATTGATTAACTACTTACGTGATATATGGAATTGAATGCTTGAACTACATGAATGTTTACTGCTGAATAAATCCTTGTTTACTGCTTATTTTTAATTATTGTATGCCATATATATTCACTAACTATTAGGGAGAGATCATTTGGTGGTTTCCTATTAGGATTAGTCTCATACCCTATTTTGGTAATGCTTTTCGGCTCAAATATATTATATTTTTTGAGGTATAGATAAGGGAAGGAATCCTTCTACATCAAGTACCTAACTACTTTGGAGTAGGAGAGCATGGGACCAAGTTTTGGCTTTTGATGCTGTAGATCTGTTTACTATTTTTCTTGTACTTTGGTTTAGTACTGTACTTCTGCATTGTGACTTGTTTGGAAATTTTCCTAGACTTATGAGGATTCATTATATATATGCTCCAGCAGTTTATTTCTTCAGTCTTCCATTGTTCTTTTTGTATGGTAATATTACTGATTCCACTATTTCTTTGTGTTTTACTTATGTTGTGTTACTCTTCCAATGAAAGTATTGTTTCCCACTATCACACCCAAGGCCCTCGCTACTAGTCGGTAGCCTCTGGAATTTCGGGAAATATGGTTGAGGCCATGTGCCCAACAGTGTATGGGGCGTCTCTAGGCGTCTTCCAGAACCGGGATGTTGTGAAGTGGTATCAAATGGATTATTTTCTTCTTGACATACTGTTTTGAGACTATATTCAAGGATTAGATGGAAATAGGTAATTGGTAATATGTTGTTCCTTGAAGTAGCTATCCTTTTTATAGGGAAAATTGAACTTAAACTGTTATTTCAATTTTCTAGTTTTTCAATTTTATGGTTGATTTGATTTCACCATTTGGTGATTCACATGTTTTGTGATGTTATCATTTAGATTATTGAGGTTCTATTTCTGTTTCAACCCAATGAGATGAGGGTATTCCATCTCATTCATCATATAGGAACCTGTTAGAAATCACATGTCATGAATTCTTGTCATGCGAGTTAGGGTGCATTAGAGATTGCATGTTATTGTGAGAGATGTTGTGATAGATATGAATGTTGTTGTGATATATGCCTTGATAGAATGCCTACTTTTGATAGGTTATTTATTTTCGTAAGTATTTCCTTGAATGAATGGAAAACATTGGTTCTTGAGATGTTATGGGCCCTCATGGACTGGAATTTTGTGGATCATTGCCCTGTTTTCCTTGTATGTGATATTTATAAGATTCCACACTTTGAATCTTACGGAGTATGGGACCTCACGGATCCGAAATTGGCACCTTAATGTTCATATCAATGTTTTTCTTGATTTCAGAGATGTTTCTGAGGCTTACTATCTGTAAAAACCTAGAATACATGTTCCGTGGTTTTGAATACACACCATGTGTTCTTCTGTTCAAGAAGAAACTATTTTTCTTGAGTACATGTCATGTTCACTATATACACGTCTTGTAGTCTCTAACTGTGTCGCTGGCCGTGTGGGCATAGAAACATGGTTAAGAGAATTTCTTTTGGTGGGACATGCCCTGTACTGGACTTACACTCTGTGTGATTAGACCATGTGTATTCTCATGTGACTAATGAAATGGATGGATAAAAACATAAGAAATATACATCATTTCCATTTGGAACACACCGTGAAGTGTGGGAAATGTATCTGACTGTGTCACTAACGACACGGGTCGGTGATGCTCATCTAGTACACAATGTGTCTGACACAAACACATCATGATGTCTTGTTCTTATAGAACTGTGGAGAATATTAGTGTACAAGGAATTGGGCATGGGAAGAGGATTCAGGTACATTCCATGTGTTAGGACAACATTCCATGTGTTTGGGGTGTTATACGACTAGTTTTGGCAAAAGTAAACACAATGTAAAGGCTTAATGGAACACTCCTTGTAGTTAAGTATACACACATTGTATCCATATTTTGTAAAACACGAATGCTTTCTTTCACTTGTACCCTTATTACACTCCCAGTTTTCAGTCCTTGATAATTTTGACCATATTTGTGAGTTTGGCCTTGAAAAGTCAATCCCCCGAGACGTCCATCTGTTGTATGGATGTTGTAAGGCAGTGATTAGATGCTAGACATGGCTGATCAAGGAGAAGATCCTCCAGTTTTTCCATTCATGCCACCAACCATCATTCCAGACACAAATGCGAATGCACAGTTCCAAGAGGGCTTTATGAGGATCATGTTGACCTTCTGCAGAGTATCATGTCCTGCCCCGTCTATGGAAGAACTGGTGTGGGTTTTACAGTAGCTACATCCTCCCACCATCAAATGGGAACGAGGACCTTAGGGTGTATAGGCATGGTAATAAGCCAAGTTGTCTATCATTGATCACCTAGAGACACCTCTGGAGAGGAGGGTCACGCTTGCTACATATATGCTGCAGGATTCCACAAAGAGATGGTGGGATGTGATCTCATAAGCGGGACGCTAGTGGGTTATAGCGTGGGATGAGTTCCAGTGTTCCAAATATGAATACTTCTACCTGGATACTTTGAGGCTTGATCAAGCATGAGAGTTCATGAGTATGTATCTCGGTACCCATTCTTTTATGGAGTATTCTTCTCGCTTCATATAGATACAGTGCTTTATGCCCATCACATGAGGTGATGATTTATTTTATACATGGATGATTGAGAGTGGTATGTGGCACAAAATCAGATCCCAGGTGAATATATTCGTATCAAATTCTATCACTTCAATCTTCAACTAGGACATGATCACAGAGTATAATCTGAGGGATTCTGGAATTTTGATCCAGGGCGACTCGAGGTCCGGAGTTAGTGTCCCTCCTCTTGATAGCATGAAGAGCTGCATGGGGTATTCCCATGGTGATCCATGGAGGCGAGACACGTCCTCTAGTTTCCAGGTGGGGTGATACCAGTGTGGGAAGAGTGGGAATACGAGGCCACATTGCTCGAGGGACATTGTGGAGTGTCGATCTTGTGGCAATATAGGAAATCTTCAGTGATTCGGTCAGTTCTTCTCACCAGTAGTTGGTGACAGAGGTTCTTCTATGACTCCTCTTTTCGGAGCAGCACCATAAGTTTCTCATCAATATGGAAACTGGAGTTCTTCCCGCTATTCAGTCTGAGGTGGGGGTCATGAAAATGGTAGTCAGTCACCGGGCTTTCAGCGACAATAGGGTGGATTAGCTGAGAGTGGTCAGGAAGGGTCAGAAGGTCGCGGTGCATGTTAAACTTTTACTATGGAGCAGACCCAGTAAAATTAGGATCCCAAACCCTCTACCGTTCGAGGTACGATCATATATGCCATAGTTTTAGCTTCTTCTCTTGTTGATATAGGGGCTACACGTAGCTTTATATTTGTTTCTGTTGTGGAGATCTTTGAGCTCTGTATCTTTTATTCTACGAATATCATGATGTTATACACTCTATTGGGGCTAGAACGGCTGGTGTGCGTTTGAGAAAGAAGTTCCCTCTTGAGATTGATGGGAGTCACTTTTTATAGGACCTTTATTTCCTAGAGAAGAGAGGATATGATGTCATTCTCAGAATATACTAGTTACTACCCTTTTAGTCAATTGTCAATTACTATCATCATAGGGGAGTTTCACATCACTAGAGGGTGGATTGTTTCTTTATAAGGTCAAATGGGATGTCTAGGAGAGCAGGGTGGAACCTGAGCATCATGATCTGGGATGAGTTACAACCCATTTTACTTGTCATTATCATGATTACCATGGGACTTCAAAATTGGACTTTTCTCCAGTGGTGGATCATTTCATGGATGTCTTTCCAGACGACATTTTGGGTTTTCCTCTAGAGCGAGAGGTAGACTTTTCTATTGAGTTGATGCCAAGAGTGGCACCAGTGTCCATTCCACCTTATAAGATAGATACACTAGAACTATAGGATCTTAACATGCAGTTGGATGAGTTGGAGGCTAAGGGTTTCATATGAACCAGTAAATCTCCCTAGGGTTCACCTGTCATGTTTTCAAAGAAGGCAGACAGTGCTCTCCGACATTGTGAGGATTATCGGTAGTTGAACCAGTTGACAGTCAAGAACAGATATCCTCTACTGAGGATTGATGATCTCGTTGATAAGATTCAAGGTTCTCGGGAGTTCTTGTAGATTGAAATGAGATCCGGATATCATCGGTTGGTTTTAGACCATATGATATACCTATTATAGCCATTCGGATTGGGTATAATCTATACGATTATGTGGTTATGTCATTCAGTCTCATGAACGCACCTACTATATTCATCGGACCAATGAACCAAGTGTTTCATCCTTACATGGATTCCTTCATGGTCGTTTTCATGGATGATATATTGGTTTACTCTCACAATCAACACGATCATGGAACCCATATTGAGATTGTTTTGAGTATACTAAGAGCGCATCCGTTATATGCTATGTTTCGAAAATCCACTTTTGGAAGGACCAGATTCACTTCTTGGGTCATGTTATCTAAAAGACAAGAGTATCAGTAGACCAAGAGAATGTGATAGATGTAGTTTCCTAGGTGCAGCAGAAGAAAATTTTTGAGGTATGATGTTTTCTTGGGTTGGATGGATACTATAGAAATTTCATAAAGAATTTTCTTGCATAGAAGTGCCACTGACCGACCTAACTAAGAAGGGCGTGAAGTACTTGGAGACAGATTCTTGCGAGTCATCCTTTCATAATATGAAAGGGATACTGACTTCATCACTGATAATATTTATTCTAGATCCTAGAAAGAGAGATATAGTTTATTGTGATACTTTAGGTTTTGGGCTAGGAGAAGCGCTTATGCTGTGAGAAGGAGTCGTTGCATTTGGTTCTTGGTAGTTGAGGCCTCATGAGAGAAATTACCTAATGCACGATCTTGAGTTGGCAGCATTTTTTCATTACATACGTTGTTGGAGTCATTATCTTCTGGGAGAGAGGTTTTTGGTTTCCACCAACCACAAAAGCCTCAGGTACATCTTCACTCAGTGTGGCCTGAATTTGAGACAACGAACGTGGGTTGAATACCTTTAGTCTTTTGTCTTTGAGGTTTCCTATACGCTAGGGAAAGTAAATGTTGGGGATGATGCGTGGAGTAGGAGGACTCAGATATAGGAAATTCACGAGGCCAATTGTGAGTGGCAGCTTATGGATCTGTTCTATGAGATGCATTTGGAGGTCCATGACAGACAAGCGTAGAAGTTAAATTATTCTATAGTGGTTACCTCTACTTTTCTTGATCGAGTGTGAATGAAGAAGATATCAGTTTCTGAAAGCATAGTCCTACAAGAATGTGTGTAAATAGAGGACCATATTCATGGATGGACAATATGCAAAGATGAGATCTTGTGTTTCCAAGGGTGTGTGTTGGTTTCAGCAGGCATACGTGAGGACCTGATGCAGGACTTTCATTCTTTAGTTTGTGTAGTTTATCCTGGCGTCACAAAGATGTATTTTGATCTACACCAATAGTATTTGTTTTGAGGTATAAAGAGAGATTTTGTGGGGATTGTCATGAGATGTTCCACCTTTCAGTAGGTGAAGGTGGAGCATCAGCGATAATCATGGATTTTGTAGTATTTAACCATTCCCTAGTGGAAGTGGAATGACGTCGCGAGGGATTTCATGACAAGATTTCCGAGGTTACCTCGGGGGAATGATGCAGTATGGGTTTCCATTCACAGACACACATTGGTTTCTCACTTCTTTTTGATAAAAGAGACCATCAATGTTGATGAGCTGGGAAAATTGTACATATGGTATATTTTATGTTTACAAGTATTTCCACACTCCATTGTTTCATACTAGGAAAAAGGTTTTACTTCTCAGGTCTGGTAGGGGCTACAGAAGGCTTTGAGTACACAGGTACGTTTGAGTATAGCTTACCACCCTCAGATAGATGGCTAGTCAAAGAATACGATTCAAGTTCTTGAGGTCATGCTTTGAGCATGCATCCTAGTTTTTGGAGGTTATTGGGAGAAGCACGTAGCTCTTGTGGAGTTTTCCTACAAAAATATTTTTAAAGAAACTATTGAAATGGATCCTTATGAGGCTTTGTATTATAAGCCATGCTGATCACCCTTATGTTGGATGGAGGTAGGAGAGGCAGCTAGGCTAGGACCTCGTCTTCTTTAGAAGACCACCGCGTAGATAGAGTTTATTCGGAAGAGGATAGCTACTGCACAGCCTCGACAGAAGTCTTATGTTGATCAGCGGAGACGACATCTGGAGTTCAAGGCCGGGGATCAGGTTTTCCAATGTGTCACACCGATGTAGGAACACAGGATGATTAGGTGGCATGGTAAGCATTCACTGAGGTATGTTAGGCCATTTTAGGTGTCAGAGAGAGTTGGGTTGGTTTCATATTGGTTGCAGTTACCCCAGAGGTATCGGTCTATACACGATGTCTTCCAAATTTCTCATCTTCGATGTTACTTCTCTAACTCGTCTCATGTTGTTCATCCTGAAGAGGTTGAGTTATATGTGGACACCTTTTTCAAGAAGCATCCTATCTGGATTTTTGATCGAATTATGAAGATTCACTATGTTCATTCTGTTACTCTGGTATGAGTACTATGGAATCACAGGAGATTATAGGATGAGACAAGGGAGAGGGAGGTTGATGTACAATCATAGGGGCTGGAGCTATTCGAGGATTCTTCTTCTACGCCGCCTTCCTAGGGAAATCTTATGACAAATAATTTTAAGGGGTTAGGTTTGTAAGAACATGGATCTTCTTTTCATGTGTGTTTCCTTTTTCTGTTGTTTTTGAAGAAAACAAGACTTTCTGGAAATTTTTGAATTACACACCATGTACATTATATGTACACGTTGTGTACTTGATTTCCATAGGTAGCAGTGTGTTGGCCATGTAACAGTTGTGCAGATGCCTCTGTGTGGTGACCTGGAGGCCACCTAAAGTGGGGTTCAGTAAGGGCTAGTACGCGTGGTGTACCTAAAAATTGCATGTCGTGTACTTTCTTTTATTCATTTAACGTACCGAGGTCGCATCTGATAGACAAAAACACCTTCGTCATGACCTAGTTCATCCGAGAAAGTCTACACGGCCTTAATTATTTCTTGAGCCACAAATTGAGCATCCATTTTCTAAATCGGCTATCGGCATTTGTTCTTGGATCGCCTAGGTAAGCTCTTCCTTCTTCTATAGCTTCTCTTCCTGATTCCACTTCATTCGAGAGTTATCCTCGGTTGACCTTTTTAGATGTTTCTTAAAATCTATGTTGTTCTTGGGTGATTCAAGGCTTGAGGTTCACGTATTACGATCCTATAACACTGAGGTGGGTTTTTTGATCCTTTTTGTAGATTGTCTTTGAATTTTGTGGGCAATAGTGTCCAATACCATTGATCGGGGTATTGTGTGTTTACGGTTTTAGCCCTATTAATTGCCTATTGTGATTTTATGTTTGAGTAGAGGTTAACTGAATTTGTACAGGGTTAATAGCTATTCTTTTTAAGTGTTTCCCCATGAATTTTTTCTTTTTGAATTTTTGGTCTTGCTTTGCCTGTTAGGCTGCCTTTTTCTTCACCATACCTAGTACTCTAGGATGATTTTTTTGTTTATATGACATGTTTATATGTTGTAGACTATTATCCTAGTAGTTCTTAACATTTACTATGGTATTATTGCATTGATGTGCTCATTTGACATACACAGGGCCATGAAAACATGGTGTAGTAGACCATAGGGAGAATGGATGTAAGGTCTTATCCAAAGAGTTTATGTTTACTTTTACAATGTGAGATCATATGAAGAATTGACACAAGTGCTTCAATAGTGTGTCTATAGTTCATCGACGTGGGAAACAGGGGGAATGCATTGTAAGTGCTTCCCCAAATCGACTTTTAGTTACAGATATGAAACAATAGGTGGAATTGACGGTGAGTGCTTCCTCAAAGAGTCTAAACTTAAGCTGAACGAGAGGGGTCACACTTTGTGAACTTTCCAGAGGGATGCTTGTGTTGTTTTTGTTGAACCAGAGGGGTTAGGTTGAGAGTAATTCATAGAGGGTTTCTAACTTTGATTAGATGCTTACATGATATGTGGAATTAAAAGATTTTACTATAGTAATGTTTACGTCTGAATACTTTCTTTTTTATTGCTTCTTTTTTACTTATCGATTTCCATATATATTCACTGACTAGTAGTCAAAGATCTTTCTGGGGGTGTCTACTAGGATTAGTATCACAACCTGTTTGGATCAGGATTTTGGTCCCAAATAGATTATACTATTGTAGGTATATAAAAGGGAAAGCACCCTTCTACTTCAAGTACCTGACTGCTTTGTAGCTGGAGAGCAACAAACCAAGATTTTATTTGCGATGCTGTTGAGCTATTTACAATTTTTCATATACATTGGTTTAGTAATGTATTTCAGCATTGTGACTTGTTTAGATATTATCCTAGACCATTGTATAATGCATCATTATATCTCTGCTCCAGCTATTTTTTTCTTCAGTCTTCCATTGTTTATTTTTCTATTGTAATATTACATCTTCTACTATTACTTTGTGTTTTATTTCAGCAGTGTTACTCTGCCAATGAGGGCATAGTTTCTCCACTATCACAACCAAGGCCCTCACTGCTAGTCAGAAGCCTCTAGAATTCGTAGAAATGCGCTAGAGTCCATTTGACCAACTGGGTATAGGGCATCACTAGGCTGCTTCCTGAACCATGATGTTACACTTTTTTGTCTAATATTTTGAGAAATATACATATACATCAAAAAATAACAATTTTGTAAAAAAAATTAAACAAATATATTCGCATTAATTTATAGATATATGAAATGAAAAAAAAAATGAAATTCAGATTAAACTATAAAAAAACATAAGATGCGAATTTATTTTCTTATTAAATGGTTTTCAAAATATGTTGGAAATAATTTTCTTTGAAAAAAATAATTTTCTGTGAAAAAAATTATATGATAAATAATTTCATAAAACCGTTACATATAAAATTGATTTACATGAATTGAAAACATTTTCTATATATCCTTTATATGTGACTATTAATTTTAAACCCTATGAATTCCATATAATAATTGTTTTGAAATTTTTCTTTGTGATTCTACATTTTAAAAATATTCATTTTGTGGATTAATCATTTTACTTATTTGGCCATAACAAAAACCATAAGGTAACGTATTGGTATCACATGTAGGAAAATTTCCCCTATAGGTCATGTATTCAGTAACCCTAACACATTAAATCTTCTGATACTCTTGTGCCAGAAATTAAGAAAACAATTTAAATGGTCCTTAATTTCTCACTAATAACCCAAAAAAAATATAAACCGTACCAAAATTGTTATTATAGAATAAAATAATCATAAAAACTACTTTAGATTGAAAAATATTATTTTATTAAATATTTTATAAAAAAAAATTATGACATCCATATTCATAATGAATTTCCCTTTTTCAAAATTCAATAATATAACTGCTTAATAAATTAAATGAATTATTGAAATTATGTTAATGGAATGAAAATAATATCTATTATGATGGCTATATCTAATGTTATGAGTTACATTCATGGATACATAAACCCAATTCAAACATAAAATGAAAAAATTTATCATTTTCAACTTATTATAAATGAATGGTATAAAATTACAAAAATAATGAAATTTCAAATAGAAATTAGTTGTTTATGAGACAATTTAATTATTATTATAATAAAATAGATTTTAATTATTATTTCCAAAAATCTTATTTACAATATTGGAATGATTATAAATGACATTAATCATTTTCATTATATATATTTTTCCCTAAAAATATATAAATCATTGGAATTCATATAAGGGTTGTAACCTAAATAAAAATATGATATCAAAATAGAGACTTTGTTTTCTTAAATATATTCATTGATAAAATTAATAAAATAATAAAAGCATTTTATTATAGAATTTGAATGTATAGATATACATAAACATATATATACATGTATATGAATTTTTACATTAACTATAACCCTTTCTCATCATAATATGAAAATAAGTATACAAAATGTCACCCATACCTAAAAAGAATCAATGTATTATTGGATATTAAACAATAACAAAAAGATATAGAATGTGTTTGGGGATGAAAAATCATGTCTTTTGGGTGTTAAAATAAAATGAGAGATAATTATATATATATATATTGAGTTTTATTAATACTAATGTTTTTATGGTGAGGAAAATTGGGATATTAGGTACATATTGCAAAAAATTAGTTGAGGGTTTGGACTTATATGGCCAGGTGTTAGGTTCAATTGGGTTGATACTGAATATATATATATATATATATATTATGTTATTTGATTTTGTATATGAAAATATAATGACTGTTTAGGATTTAGACAAATAAGAACAATTAATATTTTTATAGATTAGATTATTTGGTTTATATAAGTTGAGAGGAAATATATGTGTATATATATATGTTTTCTTTTATAAGTCTAGGATGAAATAAATGAAAACCAAAATAACTCGATGTTTGGGTTAAATTTTATCAATTGTTTATGCCATGTTTTTGGGGAATCACAGTTCAGCTAACGCTATGGTTAAAGGAGACTTCGGTGGGGGAGAAGAAGTATGGGTAAGAAATTGAGGGTTTACTGGTTTGAATTGGAAGGAAGAAGAACAATAGAGGAAGAGGTTCTAAAACTAGACCAATGGCTCAGATGCTCTCAATTTGATCAGACATCTAAGATCACATCCTATGACATCACACATCGAAATAGAAAACAAATTACACCCTTCGTTAGACAAGATGTTTCGCCCCCCCCCCCCCCCCCTCATGTGATAACACAATAACTCTTTCCTAAGATCCATACACACTGACTCCTATGTGCTTCGGTCCACCCTCTCCACTTAATCATAGGTCCTTTACATGCTTCTTGGTTTACCTCTTGTGGGCAGTATAATTGAGCCTAATGGCTCATACAATTCCACACAAGTGCCTCCACTCACTATGGTATTAGCCAGTGCCCATGTAAGTAGTGGATGCATGGATTCCATTTGTGTTGTGCATGAGTACATAGTATTGTTTGTTGAAAATTAATGAACACGAGAAATGTAGAAATTATCATAGTAGCATTTATTTATATTTATATTTTAAATCATTTCCATTATGTTGATTATACCATTTTAAACAGTAAATAATATTACAACTATTAGGAATATTATTTTAATTTTTTTAAATATTTATTTAAATATTTACTTTCCAATGCTATTAAAAAATGTCTTCATAGTTTTAATTTTTATTTAAAAAATTTTATTAAATATTATTTTAAACACTATATTAATATTTTACAACTATCATATTAAATTCATTTTTATTTAAATTTTTAATTCTTCTAATGTCTAATATATCCCAAATAGTTGTATTTTTTTCCAAGGATAAAAAATAAAATGTCTTATAGATACATAATTATATGGGAATTCAAAAGAAACATAAAAAACATTCAATGATCCTTTCTTGTTTTCATGGTAGTGTTATAAATCCCAATGCATCTTAATATCATTTCTATTCGTCATACTTTTACTTTAATCATTACTGTTTATTCAAATGAATTGAGCTACATGTTAGTCCTTATTGTGTTAATAGGACGTGTTTTTATTGTGCTACTAGAATATATTCTGAGTTTCCTAAATCAGCTATGGATTTCTGGTTTTGTAAAAATGTAATGGAGTTATTGGTTTATTATAAAAAATATTCTTTTTAATTATTATATTTCTAATTACACTATAATTATGGAAATTGATAATAAAAAAATAAATCATAGATTCGGGATGTTCCACCCCCCTAAATTGAAATTTGGTCTCACAATTTGTTTGTACACACATTCAACTAATTATTATTTCATCCTTTTTGTTCCTACATAAAAATTTATTATTTATAATTATTAAAATTTCATTATAATAGATAAATCATACCTTCACTAGAATCTCTAGTGACTGTGATTCTCATGGAAAGGTATGTTTTCCCTATGACACATATTCATAGATCACTTTCATGTTTTTTGACTTCTTTTTTCAACAGACAACTTGAGAAATTTTGGTCAAACTCATGTATTCATCTATAGGATTTTGAGATAGAGTAACGATGGGAATAAATTTTAGAGATATCCAAGTAGTATTTATTCTTATAGAACAAAAGATCGGACATGACTTCTAGTATATCAAGGTTTATGAGTCTTACATATAAACTAAAACACAAAACATGACATAGATGGACTATGTGGATGTCCCCCCTCTTATGAATGTTGTAGAAACACCACTAAATATTTAAACTTTTCAAATAGAATAAAATAACATAGTAGACCCCGGTAATATTTTTGTTTTCACGCATAAGATGGATGTTCTATATGTACACTAACATAGTAAACAAAACCTCATACTATAATGAATCAAAGTATATTAGGGGTATTTGATATCTTGTAAATGCATTTATAAGAATGTTAAAGGATCGTAAAGGGTTTGAAATAATTCAAACCTGATTTCAAATTTGTATTTTCATGAAATTTATTTGGATGAGACAAATAGATATTTTTATTCTTCTAACATTCATCTAAAAATATTAAAGAGAATAATTTCACTAAGGAAGAATACAAAAACTATTATTTTGTTCTAATTTTCTAAAACTATCTAGATTTTTTATTTGATACCAAATTAAATTCCCCATACCCACACTTCTAGTTTCTATTCTAAATGTATTGTGAATTTATTTTATAAATAAAAATGAAAAATGCACAAAGCATTTTATATTCTAGGACCTTTTCTAGTGTCTGTTTTGTATAATTAGATATATATATATTACAAATTAAAAAATCTGTACAAAAATTAGTCAAATTTTTTCGTGTACACTGCATGCTTATATGTAATAGACACCACATGGAAATATTACTAAACCTAGGGAAAATAAATTTAGAATTTAGGGAGAGAATTAATTTTCCCAGTAATGGGTTTAAGAAACTATTTGAAAATTATTCTTTTGAAAACTATAATTATCTATGGAAACATTGTTTAGATAAAACATTTAATAAAATAATTAAATATAAAAGGGTTTCACGTACAATGAATTTTTTTGATAAATATCTTTAAATAGTAAAAATTACATTGAAATCCATATATATTCAAAATAATAATTCTTCTGAAATATTACAATCTCTATTTTGAATAAAAAATTCTTATAGATTTACCATGATACACATAAAGCCATAAGAAATTCTATAAAGTCACATAGATGCATCACATGTGGGACAACATCCCCTAGAGGTCCTGGGTTCACTCTTTATACCACACTAAATCATATGATACTCCAGTTCAATAACATAATAAAACATTCTAAATGGTCATGCCTTTCTCACTCAAAACTCAAAAATATTTCTAAACATTTAATAAATTGTTTCCATAAAAGAAACACTGCTAAAATTTTATTTTCATGGAATAATATTATTTTCATAAAGAGTTTATAAAAAAGACTTGTATAAATCCTTATTCATTAATAACTTCCCTTATTCTAAAAACATTAATATAACTACTTAATATATCAAATGAGTGGTTGAATTAAAGTGCATGGAATTTTAATAATATCTCAAATGATGAACATATCTAATGATATAGATAACATTCATTGACATATATATACAATTCAAATAAAAAATGATAACATTTATTATTTTCAACTTTCTATAAATGAATGGTAAAAAATTATAAAATAGTAACTTTTCACATAGATATTTTATTTTTAAAATAAAATATTTAAATATAATAATAGAAAAACATATTCTTGTTATTGTTTCAAAAAAACTTACTTAAAATATTAGAAAAATTCTCTATGACAACAATTCTTATCATTATTTATATTTTGAGTTCTTTAAAAATAAATAAATGGTTGGATCTTATTGAAATTTTATAACTCAAATAAATATTTTAATACAAAATAGAGACTTAGTTTCCTAAGACATTGTCTTTTATAAAATTCAAAAGATACTAATCTCTATTATTAAAAAAATTGAATGTAGATATATACTTAAAAATATATATACATATATGTAAATTTGTAAATCAAATATAAACCTTACTGATTATAATTTGAAAATATATAAATAAAAATAAATCTCTTACCAGAAATGAATCAAAATCATATTTCCTCATGGATAACAAGAAAAATAAATAGAATGTGTTTGGGAAGGATGAGTCTGGTCTTTTTGGGTGTGCAAATAAAATGAGTGTTATATATATATATATAGTTTTATTGTTTTTTAATTATCCCAATATGTATTTGGTGAGAAAAACCACGATGTTGGGTATATCTTTTTGACAAATCAATCGATGGTTGAGTTTGATTTGGACATCTGTTTAGTTCAATTGGATTGCTATTTAATATATATATATATGTATTATATATATATATATTATTCTTCAATGCATTATTTGAAAATAAAAATATGGTTTCAAAATTTTACAAAGAATAATAATTAAACATTTCATACTCTTTGTTATTTGGTTTATATTTGTAGATATATAATATATATGTGTGTGTGTGTGTTTGTGGATTACTTCAGAATCCACTGAATAAAAAAATCCTGAATTTATTCAATGGTTCGGTTTAATTTTATACATTTTTCATGTTATGTTTATGGGGCTCACAGCCAAGGTAGGGACACAGTTGAAGGAGACTGCAATGGTGTAGAAGAGGGACGCACATGCAGTTGGGGGTTTACTGGTTTCGATGGGCAGGAAGAATAGTGCATGAGGTGATTGGAATTTTTTTAATGGCTCAGATGAGCATGATTCCATTAGATGGACGAGATCAAATACAATGGTGTCCCACATCAAAACGCTAAGAATTCTTCACAACATTTGTAATTAAATTTACAATTTTTCCTTCAACCACAAATAGAACAAAAACACAACCATAGGAGCCATATATACGGGTTCATGTAGGCTTCATCCCACACTCATTTATAATACAAAGTTCCATTGCACTGGTCTTGATTGACCCCTAATGGGTAGTATGTTCAAGCCTACTTTCTCACATGGTGTTTCCTAAGTGCACGCACTAACTATGGTCTTAGAGAACTACTACTTAAGTAGTTTTTTTCATTTTTTTATCTCTTCCGTTGTGGGAGTTTACATTTTATTTTTTTGTGAAAAAAATCTAAAAAAGGGAAAAGTAATAATTATCTTAGTATTATTTATTTATATATATATTTTATATCATTTCCGTTAGGATAATTATACCATTTCAAAAATTAAATTATATTACTACTATTATTATTATTTTTTGATACTTTTTCAAATATTATTTAATTTATTACTTTTAAAAGTTAAAAAATGTTTTAATAGATTTAATTTTTATTTAAATATTTTAATTACATTGTATTTTAAATACTATGATATTATTTTCCAACTATAATTTTTAATTCATATTAAATTCTATTTTTAAGTCCCATAATGGTTAATATGTCCCCAGTGGTTATATTTTTTTCCAATGATAAAATAATAAAAATCTTATAAATACCAATTTATAATGGAATTCGAAAAACACATCAAAAACATTCAATTTTTGTTTGTTGTTTTCATAGTATTATTATGAATCCCTTTAGTTATTAATATTATTTTTATTCATCAAACTATTACTTTCATAATTACAAAATGTTCAAAGGATGTGAGATACACATTTGGCCTTATTATGATAATAGGATGTGTTTTTGTTGTGATACTATCACTTATTTTGATTTTGCTGAATTAGACATGGTTTTCAGGTTTTTGTAAAAATGTAATCAAGTTAGTGGTTTATTATAAAAAATATTATTTTCTTATTTTTAGATTTATAATTACTCTATATTTATTGCATTTATTAATAAAAAATATATCATATATTTGGGATGTTATACCCCCCTATATTGAATTATTCTCTAACAGTTTGTTTGTACAGAAACTCATCTTCTTTCTTATTTCATCCTTTGTGTTATTACATAAACAACATTATTATTAATAATAATTATTGAAATTAAATTATAACTATCATTCATAACTTCACCAGAATCTCCGGTGTTGGTCATTATCATTAAAAGGTAGGTTTATCCCCATGAAACAATTACTCAATGTACTTCCATGTTATTCAGCAACATTTTCCAACCCACAACATGATATATTTCGGTAAAACTCATGTAATAATCGATAGGATTTTGAGATATAGTTATAATCTGTATAAAGTCTACTGATAACATAGTAGACTTTATTTTTATACAACAAATGATCTAAATAAACTTCTAATATTTCAATGTTTTTTATTCTTCAATATAAATTAAAAAACAAATAAGACATAGATAGGATGTGTGGAGGACCCTCTATGAAGAATGAAAAAATTCCACTAAATATTAAAACCTATCAAATATAGTAAATTTTTTAAATAAAACTTTGTAATATTTTCCTCCTCATACAAAATATGGATGTTGTTTATGTAAAATTACATAGTATACAAAACCTCATCCTAGAAATAATCAAAGTATGATATGGGTATTTTATATCTTATAATGGAATTTATAAGAGATTGAAATGATTGCAAAGGGTTTGAAATAATTCAGAACATGATTTAAAAAATATATTTTCATGAAATTCATCTAGAAGATATAAATGATTTATTTGTATTCTTCTAAAATTCATCTGAAAATATTAATGAAAATAATTTTACAACGGATGAATACTAAAATTATTAATTTCTTCTAATTTTCTAAAACTATCTACATTGTTAACCTGATGCCAAATGTAAATCTCAAAACTCGTACTTCTTTATTCACTACTAAAAGTATTGTGTATTTTTTTATAAAGAAAAATGAAAAATACAAAGCTGATTTTATATACCAGGGCCATTTTTAGTTTATGGTTTGGATAATTAGATATATAAAATACAAATAAAAAAAAATAAAAAAAAAATTTAAACAAATGTTTTCATGAGAACTACCTTATTATATAAAATATACACCTTGAGGAAACTTTTTCAAACATTTGAAAAATAAATTTAAAACATAGGGTGATCATAAATTTTTATAATAAGTTGTTTTAGAAATCACTTGGATTGTTTTTTGAAAACCATAATTTACTATTAAACAATTTATTTGATAAATCATTATATTATATAATTACATATAAAAGGGGTTTTCATACATTGAAATCATTATATAAATTTCATTAAATAGTAAATATTACACTGAAATCCATATATATTCAAAATAATAGTTCTTTTGAAATATTACATTCTCCATTTAAAAAAAATATTTCTTATGGAATAATCATGATTCTCATTACGCCATAAGAAAACCCATAATGTCACTTTGATTCATCAAATATGGGAAAACACCTCCAACTGTTCATGGGTTCACTCCCCATACCACACTAAATCATCTAATACTCTAGTTCCACAATTTAATAAAACATTTTAAATTTTCATGCCTTTTTCATTATTAATCTAAAAAGATTTATAAACAATATATAAATTGTTTTCATCAAAGAAAATAATTTTACAAAATTATTTACTTCGAACCATCCTACTTTTATAATAAATTTCTATAAAAACATTGATAAATCTATATCTATAAATAATTTCTCTTTTTCAAGAGAAATTAATATGAATACAAAATAAATAAAAGTAACGATTGAATTAATGTGTATAGAATTTCAATAATATCTTCAATGATAGATATATCTAATGATTTGGATTAAATTTATGAAAAAATAAAAACAATTCTATGAAAAAATGATAACTTTTATGATTTTCACTTGTTGTAAATGAATGGTATAAAATGATAAAATAATGACTTTTCACAAAGAAATTTTATTTTTAAAACAAAAAATTAAATGATAATAATTAAAAATAGTTTTTTGTTATTATTTAAAAAAAATTATTCAAAATATTCGAATACATATCTATGACATTAATTTTTAGTATTATATATATTTTTAGTTGTTTAAAAATAAATTAATGATTGGATTTCATAGAGAATTTATAACTCAAATATAAATTTGAATAAAAAATAGGTACATTTTTTTCTAAAATAGAGCCCCTTATAAAATTTATAAAATAATAAAAACGTATTGTTATAGAATTTGAAAGTATAGATATACTTATATATATATATATCAAATAAAATTGTTACTCATCATAGGTTTAAAATAGATAATTAAAATATCACCCTTGCTTGAAATGAATCAAATGAATATTACCTCATGGACACTAAGAAGAATAAATAGAATCAGTTAGGGTAGGATTATTCTGGACTTTATGGGTGTGAAAAGAATATGAGTTCAATTTACAAATAATTTAATTTTTTTCTTATTTACCACAATATATTATTGGTGAGAAAAATCAAGACACAAGGTACATCTTTTGACAAATCGATTGGGGTTTTTTATTTATTTAGTCATGTGTTCAGTTGATTTGGTTTGATATTGAATATATATATATATATATATATATTATATTCCTCACTATAATATTTGAAAATTTAATAAGGTATATTAAAAAAACTTTTCATAAACACAGTTATTTGAATTATATAAGTAGATGGAAAATATGTGTGTGTGTGTGTGGTATACTTTGGAATCTAAAGTTGAAAAATAATTAAAACCAAAATAAGTCAATGGTTTGGTATAATTGTATAGTGTTTTAATGTCATTATTAGGGGAATCAGACATGAGGTAGTTTCACAGTTGAAGGAGACCACAATGGTGGAGAAGATGGGTGCATAGGCAGTCAAGGGTTTACTAGTTTTAATGGGTGGGATGAATAGTGCCTGAGGTGATCGTGAAAATGGGTGAATGGTTAGGATGAGCCTATTTCAATCGGATGGTCAAGATCACATCTTGGGGTGTCCCGCATCAAAAACCTGAGAATTCTTCACATCCTTTTTATGAAAAGAAACAATTTATCCTCTATCCCCTCATAGCATAAGCACACAATCATAGAAGCCCTACGCATGGGACCATGTGGGCTTCGGCCCACCCTATTTGATGACATACAATGCCTTTACATTGGTCTCTCTCAACCCCTTATGGAATGTATGTTCAAGCCTATTCTCTCACATGGTGCCTCCTGGGTACACCCACTAAATAAGGCCTTAGATAATACCCACCATACGAATTGTTTCTTTGTTTCCATTTCTATTGTGGGTGATTACATTGTATTTTTTGTAAACAAAATCAAAGCAAGGGAAAAGTAACAATTATCTTAGTAAAATTTATTTATTTATTTATTTTAAATCATTTCAATTATGTTACTTTTACAATTTTAAACATTAAATTATAGTACAACTATTAATTTTATTATTTGAAAATATCTTTTAATTTTATTAAATTTATACTTTCCAAAACTGTAAAAAAAATTAAAAGTTTACCTCATAATTTAAATTTTTTCATTATATGTTATTTTAAATAATACATTTTTATTTTTCAAAAATAATTTTAATTTCATTTTAGATTATCTTTTTATATCTCATAATGGATACTAAATCCCCAACAGTATTATTTTTTCCAATGGTAAAAAATAATATCTCTTATAAATAATTATGCCTAATGGAATTCAAAAAACAAATCAAAAACATTTAAAAAATATTTTCTTATTTTTAAAATTGTTATATACTTATATATGGTTCATATTATAATTGATATTATTCTTGCTATTAGTTTTCAAATTATTGAAGACTCAAAAGAACAGGGCTGCATATTCAGCATTATTATGTTAATTGTTGGTGTTTTGGTTGTGTTTCTAGAACTTATTGTGAGCTTTCTGAATAAGCCATGGTCTTATAGTTTTCTTAAAAATTTAATTATGTTAGCGGTTTGTCAATAAAAATATTCCTTCTTTTGTTTTTTTTATTTTAAATCCTCTACCATGACAACATTTATTAATTATACAAAATTTCATAGATTTGAGATGTTACTTGCTCCCACCATTAAATAGAATTGTACCCATGTAATTCATTTATACAAACAATTAACTTCTTATTCTTTTAACCTTGTTGTTCCTACAAAAAATCTAAATTATTGTTACTAATTATAAAATTTTCACGGAAAAAATTAATTCATACCTTCACCAGAATCCACAGTGTTTATGATTCAGAAGAAAAGGATGTTTTCTCCAAATAAAAGTAATTCCCAGTGAAATTTTAATTTCTTCAACTTCTTTTTCCTACATGGAAATTGAGAAATTTGGGTCAAACTCCGGTATACATTGTTAGGATGTTGAGATAGAGGTATGAGTTTTATAGAGGTTAGAGACATCAGAGTAGACCTGATTCCTATATAACAAATGAACTGACTCGACTTTTAATATTTCAATGAATTTTTGACCTCCATATAATCAAAAAAATAAAACATGACCTATATAGGCTATAAGGATTAAACAATATTCTACACATTCTATATAGTCAAGTAAAGACTAAAACTAGAAACACATATTAAAACATTAGAATATACCCGCATAATATTTTTCTTGTTATGGATAATATGGAATCCATTTATGCATAATGACATAACAGAAAAAATAATATCCACAAATTAATATGAGTATATTATAAGTATTGGATTTCATGTAATGTTGTTCAAAAAATAGTTGAATTTTTTTAAAGGTTTTGAATTCATTTAATCATGATTTTAAAATTACATTTTCAACCAATTCATCTAGAAGAGACAAAATTGTTTTTCATGTTCATCTGAAATTCATTTTAAGATAATAATGAAATGAATTTTACCATGGAGGCATACATGAGTAATTACTTTTTTCTAATTTTCCAAAATTACCTAGACCATTTCTCTTATACCAAGTGTGAATCTCCCAAACCGCATTTCAAGATTCTATACTTAAAATAATTTGTATTTTTTACATAAATACAAATAAAAATTATATAGAGGATTCTATATACCAATACATTTTTTTTGGGTTTTGGAGAATTAGACTTATATATTAAAAATTAATAAAATTGTATAAAAATTAAGAAAATGACATCGTGTGCACTTCCACATTATATGAAATACACACCACATTATAATTATACTAAACCTTTCAATAATAAATTTAAAATAAAGGGTCAATAAAAAATTTCCTAGAAAAGTGATTTAAATTTATTTTGGATATTATTTTCATTGAAAACTATTTTTTTCTATGAATAGATTAATCATATAAATCATTTGATAAAACCATTGCATAGAAAGGGGGTTTCCATACATATAAAATATTATATATGTATCCTTAAGTAGTTTATATTACATTGAAAGCCACATATATTAAAAATAATAATTCTTTTGAATTATTAATTTGTATTTCTCCATTTTGAAAATAATAATTTTTATGGATTAATGATGATACTAACTAGGAAATAAAAAAACCATATGGTCACAAATTAGTATCACATATGGGATAGTGTCCCATATAGGTCATTGGTTAACTCCCCATACCACATTAACTCATCTGATAATCATGTTCCATAATTTTAAAAATATATTAATTGTCATTTTTTTTCACTCAAAACTGAATAATCATTATAAACCATATATAAATTATTTTTATTGATGAAAATAATCTAAAACAATTCATTAAATTGAAAAATAATATTTTCCTAAATAATTTTAAAAAATATTTTTTGGATAAATACACATTCATAAACAATTTCTATAATTTAGAAGATATTAATATAACTACTTAAAAAATTAAATAACTGTTAGAAATAATATGCATGGAATGTACATAATATCTTAGATGATTTCCACATATAATGTTATGAATGAAATTCAAGAACATATAAATACAGTTCACACCTAAATTTATATCTTTTATTATCTTCAACATGCTATAAAATAATGGACCAAAATGTTAAAATAATTATATTTCTCATAGAAATTTTATCTGTAAAAGAATCAATTTTAAGACAAAAATAATAGAAATTTTTTTTGTTATTTTTTCAAAACAACTATTTTAAAATCTTTGAATATTTATCTATTAAATTAATTCTTAACATCATATATATATAGATGTATATATATTTCTTTGAAAATAAACAAAATATTGGATTTCATATAAGGTTTATAATTCGAATAAAACTTTAAAAAAATAGTGAATCAATTTTCATAAACATAGTCCTTCATAAAATTAATGAAATAATAATAAACTATTATTATAGAATTTGAATGTACAGATATAAATAAACTTATATATATATTTAATATTTTAAATCAAATTGAACTGTTACATATCATAATTTCAAAATAGATAAATAAAATATCACCCTTACCCGAAATGAATCGAAGGCTTCTTGGGCCCTGGGAAACAAACAAAATAAATAAAATTATTTGGGGAGGATGCGTCACGTAATTTTGGGTGTTAAAATAAAATTATATTTATATATATAGTTTTATTTTTATTTAATTTATCCTAATATATTTATGGTGAGAAAAATTATGATTTCAGTTACATCTTATAAAAAATTATTAGAGGGTTTCGATTTATTTATCCATATGTTCAATTTATTTGGTTTGATATTGGATAACTGTATTTTATATATTTTATGTTCCTCACTACAATATTTGAAAATATAAAGATGTTTTGAAAGCCTGATAAAAAAGAAAAGTTAATATATTCATAAACGCAATTATTTGGTTTCTATAAGTTGGTAGGAAATACTTGTGAATATATATATATATATATATATATATATATATGGATTCATTAGGAATCCAAGGAATAAAAATAATGAAAATTGAAATATGCTAAAGGTTGGGGTTAATTTTATACATTTTTTGAGGACTCAAAATCAATTGGGGGCCACGGTTGAAGGATACTATGGTGGTGGATAAGATGGATGTGTAAGAAGTCTAGGGTTTACTTGTTTTTTTGAAGGAGGTGGTGCCTCAGTCAAAGGCCAAGGCACAATTAATTGAATATATAAAAAATTGAGTTACATGAGTTTTAAGGATTAGAGTTTCTTATAATATTTATCATACAAATGGTAAAATTCCAGAAGCAATGTATCAGGCCAAGTCACGTTTTGATTGAGACCTTTGTTGTAAAGGGAATCGGCAACCATATTCGCCACCTGTTATGCATGTGTGACGATGTAGTTGATATCCCGAATCAAATCATTACATCTCATCCCTCTGGTGGTAAGAGGCCATGCGAGATGGATCACACCATTCCAGATAGCCTAGAAAATTGTGGTCGATTCACACTCAATCCAAATTGCCCTCCATCATTTTTTATAGGAATAATTGACAACATGTATCGTAGCAATAATTTCTTCTTCCAATGAGGTGGTCGTACCACAGGTACTATAGAAGCAGCCATGGCACTAACCAAGGTAGCCTATGAAGATAACTCCACAACCCACATGACCTAGATTTCCTTTCGAGGCCCTGTCAATGTTGACTTTGATCCATCCTTATAGGAGGGCTTTCCAGAAATCTTCAATGGTGCGTTTGGGTTGCCTATAGATTCCATTAATCCGAAGTTTGTGGAGAATCTCAAAGTCACTAATAGAATTTTTGCAGTGTGCTTTCTAGATAGAGGCTGCTTCTTGCACTGCAATCAGGATCATGGCTTTACCTTCATCGAGATTTAATGAATATTTGTTGTGAATAAAATTATTTCTATCATACTAGATCACGTGCATAAACTCGGAAATAGTAGAGAAAAACGTGTTCTTAATTTTCTAAGAGGCATCGTGTTTGACACATCTTTTAATTTGAGAGGTGATAGAATTGGAAAAATACCATCTACAATTAAAAAAATCAGAAATATAGTTCCAAAAAGAAAATTCTATATCACATAAAATAAAAGGATAGTTAATGTCCTCCATGTGTTGATTGAATAGATGGCACTTAAAACCAAGTTGTATACCAAATGAATGAAGATACACTTTAGTGAGTATTCTGCTCTAAGAGATTCTACATATAAGAGTGAGTCTTGAAGTTTTTATCCATGTATTATTAAAGGAATTCAACCGCCCAAAACAAGAATTAGACTTCATGATGTTATGATTATAAAAAAAATTAGTCGAGAATTCCATAGTGAGAAGGATCCCAAATAGGGATGTCTTCAGAAATCGAATAAGGGTAATTGTCATTTATGTGATTAATGTTATCAAGAATATCATGTATGATCGATTTAATTACATCGTTAATGGAATTATTAATTTTTTCAGGAGATGATTTAGAGGGTAATTATGAAAATAAGGGGTTACCCAACCAATTATCAGTCCAAAAATTCAATGAATACTGGAATTGACTATACATCCATCATTATTCATAATCTTTTGATAAATATTCCTAATGGATGGCCATATAGATGACAAAATATAATTTATGTTTCCTTTTTTATGTTTACTGAGATATCATTTCTTAAGAATCTCAATATCATCAAAGTTTTTAAGACTCAACCTCCAGAGAAGGCTGTCTTGCAAAACATCTTTAAACATTTCAATGTTTTTAATTCCAATATCGCCTTTCTAAAATGGTATACAACATTTCCTACAGGGAACACTTACAGGCTTCCTTTCAAGAATATTTCCTGTCCAGAAAAAATTCTCTATACAGTTATTAAAATTTTTAATGGTACTGGATGGCCATGTGTATATCATCAACAAGTAAACCACTTTATAAATGATGGTAGATTTAACAAGGCAATATCTGGCATCCATATACAAGGATTTACCTTTCCCAGTAGAAATCTGATGTGTGATTTGATCAATAATGTTGGAAAAGTAACTAGCTTTGGGTCTTCCCCGGAAGATGGTTACCCTAAGATAAGTGCATGGGAATGTACCCTCATTAATACCAAGGTTGTTAATAATAAGATTTTTCCTTTGTAATTGGATGGTTTTCCCAAAAAAACAAAGGATTTATTCCGGCATATAGCTTATCCCAAAACATCCTCATGATGAGCAAGTTTGGTTTTTAGCACTTGTATATTAATTTTATCACATTGTAGAAATAGAATGATATCATCTGCATATAGAAGATAAGTGGGCACATTTAATTTCCTAGAGTCTTGAATAGGTTTAAGATTGATCTGATCCATGAGTTGCAGAAGTAATCTGCTGAGGTAATCCCCAGCAATAGAAAATAGAATGGCTGAAATGGGGTTCCCCACTCACTGAGGGCATGGCCAATTCCCACTATTTTTATGGTTGAATAGTTTCCCATTGTGTTGAGGGTGAGAAAATTCTTTTTTTAGAAAATTATAAATAGGGGGAAAGTAATATTTATTATAGTAAAATGTATTTATTTATTTAACTTAAATAAGTTACATTACATTAAATTATATTATTACTATTTTGATTATTAATTAAAATTTCATTTCAATTCGATTAAATTTTCTAATATCTAAATCAAGATAACATAGTATTAATAATTTTACTTACTATTTAAAAATTATAATTAAATGGTACAATATATAGAACCTTATTATTTTGAAACTATCATTTTAAATTCATTTTAAACATTCTTTTTAAGATTCTTAGTGGATACTCAATCCTCAAGCAGTTTTATTTTTTCCAATGGTAAAAATTAGAATGACTTATAAATACCAATGTCTGTGGACATTCAGAAAACACATCGAATCCTTTCAATGTTATTCTCTTTAATTCATAATGTTTTATAATTCTATATAGTTTTTAGTATTAGTGATCTTATTATTTCTATTAAATTTATAATTATGGAATATTCCAACTATATGGGGTACACATTCAGCCTAATTGTGTTAATAGGTGGTGTCCTAGTTGCGCAGCTAGCAGAAATGTGAGATTTTTTAATTTATCCATAGTCTTCTTTTTTGGTAAAAATGTTACAAAGTAAATGGATTATTTATAAAAATATTACTTGTTTTGTAATTGATTTTAATTTAATTTGTATTGATAGTATTTATTAAAATAAAAAATACATCATAGATTTGGGATGCTACATTCTTACTCATATATATTGAATTGTGATTTCTAAATCTATTTTTACATACACCCCATGTAAAACCCCAAGATTTTTAGTATGATATATCTTCAATGCAATTCAATAACTTTCATTATACACAACACCGAGTTCGAACGCACCACAACATACAAAACTAGTAGTTCAAAAATGGTTATGAATAGTATTAACTATATTTTGAATTTTATATACTCCAAATAATTTTAACATCCATATTATGTGTTTCTTAGACATAATATAAGAAAAAATTCAATTTTTCAAATAGAGGAATTATTTTTTAGAAAAGATATTTTATCGCCTTTTAATTGTGAACCCTTTTAAAATCTAATATCTAACACTTTTATATATTCAATTTGAAAAAATAACTTTTTCATTATAATCAGAACATTAAAATTTAGTTACTATAAATTTTTAGTGTTTTTATGATAACTTTCATATTTTGGCGAATAATGAAAAATAGTAAATTATAATTGAAAATAACATTTTTAATAAAAATAAATTATATTGTTAAATTACACATTTTAATGGTTTGGAAGAATAATTATATTTTATTTTTATCATTTAATACAATTTAGTTCATTATAAGTAATTTTATATTTAAATTTGACATAAACACATGTCAATCTTTTGATAGTTTCTAATTTTTAAAACCCCACTTTTTGGTTTTGACATCAGGAATTAATTTTAAATTAATTATGGAATAATATATTTTTTTTAATTTCCTAAAATAGAAATAATTTTTTAGTTTAGAATATAAAAAATATTTTAGGTTTAATTTTATGTATTTTTTTTTGAAAACATACAATTTTTTATTAATAGTGAAAAACAATGTGTTATTTTTTAAAACTAAATTTTTATTTAAATTATTATTTATTTTATTTAAATTTATTTTAAGTAAAAAAATATTTATATAATTCTTATATAAGATCTATGTAATTCATTGGAGTCATTTTATAATAAAATTATATGTATAAAATTTAATTGAACTTTTAAAGTCCATTACAACCTTCTAGGAACATTTGCCTAAAACGTAATTTTACTGCTTTTGTGAATTGAATTTAAAAAATTAGAGAGGCACATTTGACATCATTAAGTAAAATTTGGTTCAATAAGATAAAAATAATTTTTGGTGTATTCTAATATTTTTCTTTTATTTACCATGGTTAAAAGTAAACAGGGTAATTAAAGATAAAAATGATATTATAATGACCCTAAAACATGTCCTAATTCTATTGGATAAGTGTATTTAGATAACATCCAACCTTTGGAATAAAATATGATCCTTTTGGTCCACGTGTATTATATTAAGACATTTATTATTATTTTTTTAATAAAAAGTCAAAAGTGTTAAATTCAATGTTTAATAACTAAACCATTTTTAATATAGGGTTATACATAAGATTAATTAGACTAAAAATATTCATTGGAAATACAAACAATAGTTCTTACCTAATGGTATTTTATTTATTATTTTTAGAGATTAAATAATTAAATTTATTTATGACACAATGATGAAGAATTAATTACCTTACTAATGAATGATTAAAATAATTGATATTATAAATATCAAAATAAATGTAAATTGAGACTTTTGATGACATAAACGAATTTTTAAGGTGTATATGACATGTTAGGGTTGATTTAATGTATTTTTCATGATGTAACCAACTTGGGATGACTTTCACAAAAATTAAATACCAATATTGTCAAAATTGACATAAATAACTTTTTAAAACAATTACTATATTATTAAATGATATAATAATCCTAAAAATATATTTTTTGGCCATAGGACATATATAATGATAGAGGTTTTATTAATGAACCACTTGGGGTTGTATTGGTATTTTATAGTAAGCTTATTAACTATATAATATAAAAATACAAGGAGACATGGTAAATGTTAATGTATTTAACTAAGAGTTAAATCTAGAAGATATGTTTAATATAGTGACCTAAAATTGTATAAAATATACTAGTTAAGAATATTTAGACCCATACACAACTTATAATTAAATAAATCTATTTGGATTTTTTATAAAACGAAAATTATTTTATAATAAAATAATATTTCATGCTTTTCCTGAAGTGACCGTCACATCTCTTATAAAAGGGTAATTCCCTTTCGCTCAAAATACCACCTCCAAAGCCATTTGGCTCTACCAAACCCTACCCATATCTCCTCCCAAAATCCCTCAATTCAACCTACAGGCCTTCCTTTGAGCATAAGCCAATCTATGAAGCACTTTTTTTCAAATCAAAATGAAACACCTAATGATGAGGCAATTATTTTATCACCTCTTTCAATGTTTTTTTCTTCTTCGACTATTTATTTCTTTGTCATTTCAATACCAAAAAAATATCTCTAGTATATTATACATACTATGATTTTGTAAAAAATATTGTACAACCATATTCATTATCTTATCCATCCTTTTAATGATAATGTCATCATGTGTGCATACATACAACTTGCTGTCTCCACGATGCGATTAGATTCTTTTCCACGTTCACCATTCACCGATGATTATAAAAATATATATTGTAAATAAGTATGTAATATATAACATAATAATTATAATTGATATATATATATATGTATTTATGTATTTATTTACTTACATATATCTTATTCACTTACTTCCATTCAATACAATATGAAATCAGAAACATCGTTTATGCGTACATATGACCTACCGTCTCCATAAATGGTGCTTTCCATTTCATATATCTATATATTATACATATTTATATTCTAAATATATTTGATATATAAATCATATTTTATATTCTGGAATTATTTAAATCATCATCTAAACGATACGATCAAGAATAACAAGTTAAAATATGTATGATAAAGAAAACGATTATTAACCGAAATGTTAATTTAACATGGAAATTATTACTGAATGTGTAGTATAAAGTCATAAATGAACCATTTATGATATAATGAATATTAATATAATTCTGGTATAATTTAATAACATTTAATGGTAATTATACAAGTGGTTAAACGTATCCTGGACCAATGGAAAGTGCAAGGAAAGGGTTAATTTCTCAATCTCATTATTATCCATGCTTGTTTATGTGTAAGTATTTTATTGAAATTATTTACTATCTATGTAAATGTTTCATAAAATTCATTTAAAAATTATTCTTTTAAGTTATCCTTTATCTGAAGCATCATTTTAAATGTTTTAAATATTTATTCTACTAAATCTTTCTCATTAATGTCCATGTTTTCAAAATGGAATTAATGTTTTATTTATATGGACATGATTAGTTTTAAATTTAAATTTATTTTAATACATTCAAATTGGTATGGGACACGTTGATTTATAAATATCTTTTAAAATTCTTACTTTATAAATGTGTGACTTTTAAATGATTTCACAAAAAGGTTAATTTATCTCAAAATGTTTTACAGATCATTTTAAACTATGTCAACATCATTTATTAGATATTATTCTTGATTACGGTTGATTTATTATAATACAATATTTTATGTTGAATTTAATGATTTATCATATGTTTGAATGTGGATGTGCTATTTTTATACCCTTCATAGTTTATGGTTGAACTGTTGACATTTTGTATTCTAGTTTTAATATGAATTTTTATGTTAGGTTTCAAAATTTTAATATGAGGAATGTAGTGAACTTAGTAAGTGATGGGTGGGTCCCACTATAGCCCCTCAATGCATCAGTATGTATCAGGAGTCAAACTAGTGTCTTCACACATGTCATTGACCAAAAATTTATTTTTAGTCTTCGCACGAGGCCAGGACTATTTTTTAATTATGCATGGTTTTAGGCATTCCCACATTACAAAAATAATTATTACATGTGATTATTCGACTAATAGAATATCCATGTGCATATTTATATGGTATTTTATGATTTATTTTCTCTATATTATGTTCATGTTTATGTTTATGAGTCTGTTGTTTTTATTTCACATCTTGCCTTAAAAGTTTATAACTTCTACTAAATTATTTTCCCTTATTGAACATATGATCTCACCCCTTTCTTATGTTTTATTTTCCCAAGATTCCTAGAAGTGTATTATGATTGATATTCATAGATATGATATGGGAATAATGACATTATAAATGGATTATTTATGATGTGTTTTATGTTTGAATGTGTAATGTAATGTTCATGTATTTAATCTATTTTCCAAGACTATTAAATTGATTGGTCCATCAAGACTTGATTCCTTGTAATCATGCTAATATATTAAAATAATGCATCAGCTCCGTGATTATAGGGTTGGGGCATTAGATTTGGTATCATAGGATGTTTATTACATACCTTGGAAACAAGATTTAGATAAAATCTGATTAGAAAACATTTCCCAAAGATAGACATTGAGGATTAGTATAGAAGAGCTTCCTCGGTTTTCGGTAATGAAGAGATTTTGTATATTATCCAAGAAATAAATCCATGTCTGGATATAATTAAGTAGAGGTGGCTCTGGAAAAAATGTACCTAGGAATGAAAATGCTGACAGGGAGTTTCAGGCTTGACCCGAGGTATCTTCCTATATAATAATGTGCCTTGCTACATTCATGGTTACAACACTCCTGAGGGATATGCTTTGGATAATTATCATTTTCATTACAGGCCATTATGAAGGATTTATGAGTAAATAATTTCCCAAATAAAAATTTTTATGATTACTTATTATATTCATAATCATTTGAATTTATGTTAGGTAATTTACAAGTTTTTAATTATGCATTGAAATTCATAAACTAACCTACTGTGTTCCATTGTTTAGAAATGGAGCCTAGTAGAAGGAATGAGAACTCCATATCTACACATGATCCAAAGAGTAATAAGGATTATATATTTCGTGGTATGAAGCAAACATTTAGAAGGGAAATAGTCTCCCACGTATTCTCATCATATGAAGAAATAGTTTCATGTTTTAATAAGATAAGTAATGAATTCTCAGAGTCTTATGGCTTTGAAGGGAAGCAAGGAAAGAAAGTGATGGTAGAGAGAATGATGGATAAAGGGAAGTGGGGAAAGAAATATTTTACTATATGTGATAACTGTGGAAAGAATCACCTTGGTACATGAATGAAGTAAATGGGAGTTTTTTATAAGTTTGGAGAAAAAGGACACCAAGTACATGATTGAAAGGGTAAGAAAAAGGTTTCAGAGGTACAATTCTTCAACTACAAGGAGTTGGGACACTACGCGAAGCAATGTCCAAATCATCGAAGTATACCCCCAAATGATGCTATTGGATAATAATAAAGTTATGATACTACCACATATGATGAGGAATTGCTAGTGTTTTTAGGTTGGTATAAAATAACTATTTCATTTGAGTGTTGTATCAATGATTTACTGGTTATATGAAGTATGTAAATAAATAATTATTGTACTCCAACACTATTTCATTGAGGACTTGAGATTATATAGTCATAAAAAATGTGATTAAATGCAATGTAAAACTTTTTGGAAAATAAATGGTTGAACGAAAGATAAACCTTAATAAGGATCTGGTACTGATGTAGTGATTTTGGTATAATATATGATTTATTTTGGATAAATTATATTTGATATTCTTGACTACTTTGAAACTAATTAATTGTATCTTTATTCCAATATCCTCTATGTTTAGAACATTCTTGGACATAAAGAGTATATCTAGTATTCTATAAAGAATAATAGAGCATGAAGGTAATCAATAGGGTTTTATGGTAATTTAGGGTGTTACCGTGTTTTAATAATACATGATTAAGGTATTCACATGTTATTACATGCCAAAAAATATCTTCATTGTGTTTACCATCCTTATAAATTTTGGACATTGAGTTTGGACATAAGTATTTTAGATAAGTATAATGGTTGGAATGGATTAAATTTGTCATTGGATACTATTGTTAAGGTTAAATCAATTTTGATGATTATTTTTGGATTGTTATAAAAAGGACTTCATGGAGGTCAGGCGACCACCCATCTCGTTTGGCAAGGCAACGAGACTTCAACCCGCAACTGAAGGGCGACAAGGGTACATCACCTACCACTGATCTACATGATGTCTTGGTTTATATAATGAAGTTTTAAAATAGTCTAACAATTGAAATATAAATTCATTATTTTTAGAACCCTAAAAGATTATGATAAATAGAATATTTTTGAATTTTGTTATCTTTTGGAATGAAGGATGAGTTTGTGTTAGGAATTAGTTGAAGGATGAAACAATACATTTCAGGTATATTTTTTCCTCTTATTCTATGAATAAAGTAATTCTTAATCTCTAGGTAATGGATCTTAAAATCAAAAATGTGTTATCCTAATATCTTATGTTTTGTAGAACAGATGATATTTTAAATCATCAGATATTGATGGATTTGAGGACTTCAATTTTACACTTGTTTGTGATTGATGACATCAACAACTACCTATAAATATTTAAATTTTTTATCCAATTATGTGTCTCTAATTTCCCCTAATTTTCTCCTAATAGAGATCATAATTTGGTCGTGACATTTTCATTTCTCTTTCCCTCTTATTGAGGCTAAATTTTATTAACCCAATTTTCGATGTGGGTTTTCCACAAAAATATTTTTCTATTTTAAAAAATTTATTTTATAAGAACAATTTAAAATTTAGAGGATAACATTTATTGTAAGTACATTGGAATGTAACACCCCATGATTTCATAGTATGTTGTCTCTTCAATGTAATTCAATAACATGTGCTACACGCAACACCAAGTTCGAGCGCACCACAACTTACCAAACTAGCCGTTCCAAAAATGGTTATGAATAATATTATCTTCATTTTGAATTTTAGATACTCAATATAATTTTAACATCCAAATTAGGTTTTTCTTAGACATAATATAAGAACAAATTCAATTTTTCAGATAAAGGAATTATTTTTCAGAAAATGAAATTTTAAGGACTATTAATGGAGAACCATTTTTTAATCCAATATATGATACTTTTATATATTAAATTTGAAAAAATAAACTTTTGATTTATAATCAAGAAATAAAATGTTTGTTTTGATAAATTGTTTTTGTTTTTCTGATAACTATCATATTTTGGTGAATAGTGAAAAATACTAAATTTTATCTAGAAAAAATTTTTTTAATAAAAAAATTTTATAGTGTTAAATTATAAATTTGAATAATTTGGAAGTATAATTAGATTATATTTTAATCATTTAATACAATTTATCTCATTATAAGTAATTACAGATTTAAATTTGACATAAACACATGTCAATCTTTTGATAGTTTTTACATTTTAAAAAACCGCTTTTTGGTTTTGAAATCTGAAAGTAATTTTAAATTTATTAATGAAACATATATGTTTAGAATATGTTAAAATAGAATTAATTTTTGAATTTTTAATATCAAAATTAATATACGGTGAATTTTTTTATTTTTCTGAAAACATTCAATTTCTGATGAATAGTGAAAACATTGCGTTATTAATTAAAACAGAATTTTTTATATATATTTATATATTTTATTTAAATTTATTTTAAGTAAAAATAGATATATAATACCTATATAAGTTCCATGTAATTCATTGGTGTCATTTTATAATAAAATTATAGGTATAAATTTTTATTGTACTTTTTGACGTCTTTTACCCACCTTCTAGGCACATTTGTAAATTTGCATAAAATATAATATTACCACATTTGTAAATTGAATTAAAAAAATCCAAGAACCATGGTTGACCGCATAAGGTAATGTTTATTTCAATAGGATAAAAATAATTTTTGGTGAATAGTAACATTTGACTTTTATTTACCACGGTTAAAAGTAAGTAGGGTAATTAACGATAAAAATGATATTATAATAACCCTAACACATGTAATAATTCTATTGGATAAGTTTATTTAGAGCAAAACATACCTTAAGAATAAAATATGATCCTTTTTTTCCACTTGTATTTGATTAGAACGTTTATTATTATTTTATTTAATGAATAGTTAAAAGTATTAAACTCAATGTTTAATATCTAAAACATATTTAATATTGGCATATACATAATATAAATTCGACTATAGATATTCATTAGAGAGATAATAATATTCCATACATCATGTGATTTTATTTATAATTTTTAGACATTAAATAATTATATTTATTTATGACACAATGATGATGTAATAATTACCTTATTAATGAATGATTAAAGTAATTAATATTATAAATGTCAAAATAAATGTAAATTGAGACATTTGATGACATTAACGAATTTTATATGTTAATATGACATGTTAGGGTTGATTTCATTTTTTAGAAGAAATCAAATTATTATGAATTTCAAAAAACCCAAATACCAAATACTGTCAAAATTGACATAAATGATATTTAAAAACAAATACTATATTATTATATGATATAATAATACTAAAAATATAATGTTTGGAAAAAAGACTTATATAATGATTTATATGTCATTATAGAACCACGTGTGGTTCAAATGGCAGTTTTAGTGAATTTATTAACTATATAACATAAAAATACATGGAGACATGGTAAATGATTAACTATTTAACTAAATGTTAAATCTAGAAGATAATGTTAATATACTGGCCTAAAATTATATAAAATATATTGGTTGAGAATATTTAGACCCATTCCAAACCATATCCTTTAAATAAATCTATTTGGTTCCATTAGAAATAGAAAATTATTTTATAATAAAATAATATTTCATGCTTTTCCTGAAGTAACTGTCACCTCTCTTATAAAATGGAACTTCCCATTCTCTCAAAATAACCCCTCTAAAGCCATTTGGATAGGCCAAACCCTGCCAAATATCATCCCAACATCCATCAATTCAACTTAGATAGCTTCCCTTGATCAGAAATCCAATTTAAGGAGCTATTTTGTTCAAATCAAAAGGAAACACCAAAAGAGGAGATAATTATTTTATCACCTCTTTTAAAGTTCTTTTATTATTCCACTTTCTCTTTCTTTGCTATCTCCATGCCAAAATAATAAATCGAGTACCTTCTATATACAATGATGTTATTATAAATATGGTATAACCATATTCATTATTTTATCCATCCGATGAATGGTAATGTCACTATGTGTGTGAATGTACGGCTAACTGTCTCCACAACGCGATGAGATTTATTTCCATGTTCACCATTCAATTATAATTATAAAAATATATTTATATTAATAACTATGTAATATATGACATAATAATTCTACTATATATATATGTATGTACTTATATATCTCTTATTCACTTACTTCCATTCAATACGATATGAGAAAGAAAACAATGTTTATGTGTTTGTATGTCCTACCGTCTCCATAAATGGTGATTTTCATTTCATATATCTATATATTATACATATTTATATTCTAAATATATTTTATATATAAATCATGTTATTTATTCTTAATGTATTTAAATAAGGATCTAAATGATACGATTAATAATAACATGTTAAAACACATACGATAAACAAAGTGATTTTTAACCGAAATGTGAATTTAACATAGAAATCATTATTAAATGTTTAGTATAAGGTAATAAATGAATCATGTATGACATAATACATATTAATATTTTTCTGTAATAATTCAATAAAAAACTATGGTTATTATAATGGAGGTTAAATGTACCCTCATCCAATGGAAAGTTCTAGGTAAGGGTTAATTCCGGAATCGCATTATTATCCAAGAATGTTTATGTGTAATTATTTTCTGGTGAATATTTATTCTACATTATCTTGAATCAAAAAATATTCAAAATGATTAATTTAAGGTACTCATTAATAAAACATCATTTTAAATGTTTTAAATATTTATTATTCTAAATCTTTATCACTAATGTCTATGTTTTCAAAATGGTTTTATGGATATATTTATATGGACATGAATGTTTTAAAATTTTAATTCATTTCCAAAGTTTCAAAGTGGTATGGGACACCTTGATTTGAAAATATCTTTTGAATTATTTCCATTATAAATGTGTGAATCTTTAATGATTTCACAAAAAGGGATATTACTCTAAAAAAGTTTTACTGATCATTTTCAACTATGTCAACATCCTTTAATGGATATTATTCTTGACTAAGGTTGATTCATTATAATACAATATTTTATATTTTATTGAATGATTTATGATTTGTATGACTGTGGATGTGATATTTTTATACCCTTCAGGGTTTATGGTTGATGTATTGATATTTCATATTCTAGTTTTAATAAGAATGTTTATGTTATGTTTCAATATTTTCATATGACGAATGCAATGGACTTAGTAAGTGATGAGTGGGGCCCACTATAGCCCATCGAGGAATCAGTAGTTCTAATGAGACAAAATAGTGTCTTGGTACAAGGATTTTACAAAAAAATTATTTGTAGTCTTAGCACGATGCCTTGATTATGTTGAAATGTTGTCCATAGTTTGGCTTTCCATCATTATGAAATTAATTATTACATGTGATAATTTAACAAGTAGAACTTCCATGTGAATGTTAATATATTATTTTTTTATCTATTTCTTCTATATTATGTTAAAATTTTGTTTAAAAGCCTTTTTTACTACACATCTTTCCTTAAACATTTATAGCTTCACATAAATTTTTTACCCTTATTAAGCATCTATGATCACCCCATTCTTATGTTTTGTTTTCCCAAGATTCTAAGAAGTGTATTATTTTTTATATACAGAGTTATCCTAGTGGAATAATGGATTTCTCAACTGATTATTTATGTTTTGATTTATTTTTGATTTTCTAATTTAATTTTCATGTATGTAATTTATTTTTCAAGACTACTAAATTGATCGGTCCTTTGAGACTTTATTCCTTGTAATTATGCCAATGTATTAAAATAATGCACTAGATATGGGATTCTGGGGTCGAGTCATTACACCCCACTTATTCTTATTTAATCCTTGGGGATCATACATAAAAAAATTATTATTATTTTTAATTATTAAAATTTAATTGTGGAAATTAATTCATACCTTCACCAGAACATCTAGTGACGATCATTCTCAGGAAATGGATGGTTTTTTCCCATCAAACTAGTTCTCAGAGAATTTTGAAGTTCTTTGACTTCTTTTTCCCACACTAAACTTGACCAGTTTGGGTAAAACTCATTTAAACATCAATATGTAGTTGATATAGCGGTATGTGGGGTATAATGTATAGAGACGTTTCATTGGAATTGATTCCTATATAAAATATGAACAAACAAGAATTCTAATATTTCAATGTCTTTTATTATTAATTATAAAATAAAACAAAAAACCTCACACTGATAGGTTGTGTAGAGGATACCCTCTTCTATAGCTTCTAGAATTTATACTAATGGCTAAAACTGACCAAATATGGTAAAAATATTAATTGACACTCCTAATATTTTCCTTGTCACATATAAGATGGAAGTTGTGTATGCATAATGACATAATAAAAAACCTTATACATGAAATAATATGAGAATATCATGGGTATTTGATATCTTTTAAAATACTTTAAAACAATATCGAAGGTTTTCAAAGGTTTATAGATCATTAAACATGATTTCAAAGTCATATTTTCATGAAATTAATCAAGAAGAGACAATTGAGTGGTCCATATTCTTCTACCTTCCATATTAAAATATCTACAAAACTATTTTTACTAAAGAGGAAAACTTAAATTATTAATTTGTTTTAATTTTACAAAATTATTTAGAACATTTATATATTACAAAGAGTAAAACCTTGAACCCACACTTCTAAATTCAATACTATTTTTTGTATTTTAATTAATAATAATGAAAAATAAACAGAACATTTTACATACGAGGACCTTTTATGGTCTATGTTTCGAAGAATTATGCATATACATTACAAATTATGAAAGTTGTACAAAATTTAACGGGAAATATATTCATTTGTGCTACCTCATTATATTAAATACACACCACATTTAAATTATACTAAACCTATGAAAAAATTATTTAAATCAAATTGTGGGCATTAGTTTTCCCAGAAAGGGGTTATAAAAATATTTTAGAGATGATTTTCCTTAAAACTATTATTTTTTGTATAAACATTATTTAGATAAATCATCTAAAAAATCCATTATAAAAAAAATATTTTCATTACATTGAAAACATTTTCCAAATATCCTAAAATTGTTGATATTACATTAAATACCATATATATTCAACAAAATAATTCTTTTGAAATATTACTATTAATTCTTAAATTTTGAAAATAATATTTTTTATGAATTAGTCATGATACTCATCCAGACATAAAAACCCAAAAGTAAAAATAGGTATATCACATGTGGGAGAACATCTACTAGATGTCAGGTTTTTACTCCCCATAACACACAAAATCATTTTATATTGTAGTTCCATAATTTAAGAAAACAATTTCAATGGTCATTCCATTCAAACATAAAACCAAAAAAATCTAAAATATAAAAAATTATTTTAATAAAATCATATTATAAAAATATTTACTTCCAAAAATATTATTTTTATAAATATTTTCATAAAATAACAGAAAAAATCCATATTCCTAAATAATATCTATTTTTAGAAACCATTAAAATAACTGCTTAATAAATTAAATGAATGATTTATTTAAGTTCCCAGTAATATCAATATTATCATAGATGATGGCCGTATATAATGTTATGAATTAATTCATGTGTATATAAATAAAATTCACACATAAAATGATAAATTTTACCGTTTTCAACATGTTGTTAATTAATTGTATAAAATGAAAAAAATATTAATTTTCTCATATAAATTTAATTTGTAAAAGAATAATTTTAATGATAATAATATCAAAATATAGTTTTTTTTAATATTTTCAAAAAAAACTTATTTAAAATATTGGAATAATTAGATATGGAATTAATTATTAGCATTATGTGTAGAATGATTTCACTAATAATAAATAAATTATTGGATTTAATTGAAGGGTTATAACTCAAACCATAATTTGAAATCAAAATAGAGACGTTGTTTTCTAAAACAAAGTCTTTGATAGAATTAATGAATTATTAATGCCCTTTTATTATATAATTTAAAATTATAGATATAATTAATCATATATATATATATAAATCAAATATAAAAATTACTCATCATATGCCGAATATAGAAAAATAAAATATCACCTTTACATGAAATGAATCAGAGTCTTAATGGCTCATAGACACCAGGAAAATGAAATAGAATTAGTTTGGAGAATATTTATCTAGTATTTTGGCTGAGAAAAGATAATGAGAGTTATATATATATTTTTATATTATTTTATTTATCCCAATATATTTTTGGTGATAAAAATCCTGATATTGGGTATATCTTTTGAATAATCAACTGAGGGTTTGTATTTATATGGATAGATGTTTGGTTCATTTGGTTTGATACTAAATAAATATGTATTTTTTATATTTTATGTTCCTCAATAAAGTATTTTAAAATATAAATTGGGGTTGAAAATTTGACAAAGAAGAATAGTTAATATTTTCATAAACACGATTATTTATTTTACATATGTTGATAGGTAATATATATGTTTGTATATATAAGGCTTCCTTTAGAAGCTAATGAATAAAAAGAAATCAAAATAAGTCGAAGGTACATTTTAATTTTATATATTTTTTATGTTGTTTTTTGCGGACTCGATTTCAATATGTAGAAAATGTTTAAGGATAATGTGATGGTGGAGAAGACAGAAATATACACGGTCAAGGTTTTACTAGTTAAAGTGGGTGGGAAGAAGAACTGGTGAGGAGACGATCCAAAAAATGGGTGATCGATGACGATGAGTCCAATTTGTTCCAAATGACCCATATCACATCCTTGGGAGTCCCAAATAGAAATAGTGAAAATTATGGACACCCATTATAAATAATGATGTGTATCCAACCCCCTATTGTACAAGAACACATGCATAGGATCCTTACAGACTTGCTCTACAGGATTTTGCCCACCTAATTTGCTAACTCACATGGCTATCACACGGGTCCTGAAGGACCCCTTATGGGTAGTATGCTCGAGCCTAATGGCTTACACGGTTCCCCATGAGAACTCACTCTCATAATGGTCTTATTAGGTTCTCATCTAAGTAACAGTTTCAGAGGTTCCATTTGTGTTTAGGGTGAGTAAATAGTTTTGGTTTTTCAAAAAATATGAATAAGGGAAAAGTAAAAAAGAATCATTGTAACATTTATTAAAATATATATTTTCAATCATTTACATTTTGTTTATTATACTATTTTAAACATTAAATTATAGAATATCTATTATTATTATTATTTTACACAACCTTTTAATTTAATTAAATTTTCCACTTCCCAAGCAATATACTAATGTTATAATAATTTTACTTATTACTTAAATTTTTTAATTAAATTGTATTTTTATTACTAAAATATTATTTTGAACCTATCAATTTATATTCATTTCATGTTTTCTTTTTAATCTGTTTGATGGCTATTAAAACCCGAATATTTGTATTCATTACAACAGTCAAAAATAAAATGTTTTATAATTACATATGTATAAAGGTATCAAAAAAACATATCAAATACTTCCTATGCTGATTTCTTGTTTTCATAATGCTGTTATACTTCCCTCTGATTCTTACTATTATTTAAATTATTCATTATATTAATATTAATATTATGTATGATTCCAATGAATAGGGATACCAATTGGGCTTATAGTTTTGACAGGAGGGGTTCTAGTAATGTTTCTAGAACTTCTTGTGATCATTCTAAATTAGCAGTGGATTTCTAGTTTTCGTTAAAATGTAACAAATTCTACTATTTATTCATAAAAATATTCCTTGTTTTTTTATAAGTTTTTGAATTCCTCTATATTGATAGAAATTATTAAAAAAGTACATCATAGGTTTTAGATGTTACACCTAGACATCACCAAACAATTCTTTGATAGAGGAAACAAAATAATATTAGAAATATAAATTTCATTCAATTATCTATCATAAATTAAAATCCTCATGAAATGTAATTTTAAAAAAAGAATCACCCATTGTGAGATTCTAGTTTGAATGAATCCTTAATAAACAAATTATTATAACTAATTTTTTAAATCAAATTTTATACATGATCCATTGAATAAGGGGGTTTCGAATTCAGATTAGAATTAGCACTATGTAAATAGTAAAATAAAATTCTGAAATATGTATAATACCATGTAAAATATCTAAAAAATATCGAAATATTCTTTTTATATTGGCATATCATTAATGAAAATTGTTCCCTTATTTCCTACAATATTTGAAAGTTATCTTCCATTCACACATCTTAACTATTTTTCTGTTTCTTAACAAGTTATCAAAGGTATGAGTTGGTTCTTATATAAAAAGGGAAACTAATTGTGAAAATAACTTATTTTGGCTTATAATCTATCTTAGAATGATAAACTGAAACCATTCCACACCTATAAAAATAAAAAATTCTAAAATGTGAAAGGAAAAAATGGTTTTTAAGAAAATTCTTTTGTATATTATCATAATAATATCTTTTAAATTTCTTATATCATTAGTAATACCCCCCTAATTTTTTATAAAATCATATCCTTCATTTCATGAGGTGAAATTTTAATTTTAATAGTAAATTTCTCATAAATGAATAAATGTGTAGATCTGAAATTAAAAAAGACTATAGAATAATTTGAAAAAAATAGATGATGGACTTGTTACCACTTTGTTAAATGGCTTAAAATTTTCTGATGTAGTTCTAAAAGATTTCACAACACCCTTATACTTATATTCTTAATGTATCCAATCATTCATGATATTCTTCATACATTCATCTATATAATGACCCATCTTATAAATTTTTAAAACACATTACTTCCTTCTTTTCATAAATTTTATTACCATTACTAAGATCATTCTATTTTAAATCATGATCCATATTCCCAATCACACCACATCAATCAGGCATTTTATATTTCAAAATTTATTCCCCATGGTATTATTACCCCAACTATAAAAAACTGAAAACATCATTTTCCTACCTTCATATTTCTTTGATGTGTTATTCCTATTTTCCAACCACCATGATCTCTTTTTCACCACATTTTCTTTGTATACAAGGTCATAAACAAAATCTATTTAAACCTTCTTAGAATTTTGAACCAGAATCTATTAAATTTTACATTAAAAGGATGCCAAATCTCTTTAGAATTGTGTCTTTAATTATGAGTAAAACAGCTTAATTTTACTATCAATAAACTATATATTTTATTATTAGTAACTTTCTACTTGAAATTCACAATTTTCTATTATCAAGACCCATCCCCCAGGGCCCGTGCTGTGACTACCCCATGCCCGCCTTCCATAGGCCAAGGGCTTGGAACTAGTGCCAGAAATAAATATCCCCATAACGGGAAGGCATTGACGTTAAACCTTTAAAATTACGCAATCCAATATCATAACAAGAAGAAACCACAAAGTAAACCGTTGGAGTAAAAAGTGTACTGAAAGTAAAGGGGCTGGATTATAAGCCCAACTAGAAAGATTAAGTACAATTGAATGGGAAAAAATCTCCTAGAACATGCATCGAGGATCCTACCTGAAGGGTAGGTACATCTCACGATCAGTAGTCACTATGTCATGTCACCTCAAATGTCCCACCCCTAAGCTCCATCCGACCCTAGATTCCTCATCCTCGATCAATGTTGTAAGTCATCTGCATAAGGCATAGCAAGGTGCGGGCATAGCCAGTGTAGGGGTGAGTATATAAAAATACTCATTCGATAACCTGAGACCCCCGTAGGTCTACCATAGTTATAGAAAGTAAAATAACACAACGAAAGACTTCAATCACAATGCACAATGTAGTCATCACTCTACATAGGTAAATTCCCATACTTATACCTAAGTTATCAAGTTATAATCATATCAAACATGAAGAAACATAAGGCTCCAACTTTTATTCCATTAGACCAACTGATCCATGAGGGAAGAATTCCACAAAGGTAACACCACGCGAGTAAAAGTACAACAAAGGTAACACCATGAATGTAACACCACCAAGGTAAAAGCACCACAAAGGTAACACCACGAAGGTAAAATTACCACAATGGTAACACCACGAAGGTAACACTAGAAAGGTAAAAGTACCACGAAGGTAACACCAAGAAAATAAAGGTACCAAAAAGGTAACACCAAAAAGGTAAAAGGATAAGCTCAAGCTAGGTATAAATAAATTATAGAAGTACATATGATTAGACATATTATTGAATCATCTTATTCTCTCGATAGCCTCTACTGTTGACCCTCATAGGATTAGTATGCGATGACCCAAACAGGATCGCTGAGTGCTAACCCACATAGTATCTGAACCACATAGGATCAGTAGATTCTGACCCACATAGGATCTATAAGAGATGACACACACAGGATCGATAGTTTCCTACCCACGTAGGATCAATGATCTTTCTTGACGTTACATCCAGCCATGAAATTATCTAACTAAGAATGTTTGATTTTGGTAGGATCCGCTCATTAAGAAATCGGTTGTATCTCAACCTCTATGAAGTTCCATGATGAATTATCTCAAAGAACCCCCATGTGATAAGTGTTCTAACGCAATAGTCGACGCGTCAATCAGACACCTTATCAGTGACTTATAAACATTTTAGTACCATGGGCCTGGTTGGATTCGGGTTCGATCCAACCTAGTCATACTACAACGTTCTCCAATCCATAAGTGGAGTATACCAAAAGGACCTTCTCCCTTCAAGGATCCCATAACAATAAATGGTTTGTCAAAGAGACGTTCAAATATCATGTTACGGTCTTTTTGGTAAAACAGGGCCTAGTGGGGTCCGGGTCCATTCTGACTCTGTCGGACCAACCCAATTTAGGTCGACCCAATCTGATTTGGGTCCTACCAGCCTGGGATGGTGCAGCTTGGCCCATGGAAGGGTGTGTTCAATTGGGCACGCGTGGCCCGCTAGGGCCCGAATGGACCAACCCACGGAGGGGCGCATCCTACTAGAGGCGTGGCCTGCTGGAGGCGCGGCCTGCTGGGGCTCACGTTAGCTGGCATAGGAAAGTGTAATTCTCCCCCATACTCCCAAACAGCTAATACATTCGGGTAATGGAGTGGCTGCACCATGTGGCGTCGCCTGGTCGTCGAGGGAACCACAGGGGATGGTTCATCCTCCACCACTGCGGCTTCGTGCTGCGGCCATCTCCAGCGATGTGTGATGGCGTGACGCTCTGCCTCCACCATTTGCGTCCAGCCTGAGCCAACTACCATCTTCACCAGCCTTGGAAACGGTCATGGCCTTCTCCACCAGTGGCGCGCGATGATGCGCCACTATCCCTTATGAGGCCAGGCATTGCCAGCTACCTCCATCTCTCACCAGTGCCATTCTCTGGTTATACCATGTCAGTTCCATGTCTACAGGCTTCTATGGGTCCCTGAGTGAGCTTCAGTGGCTCTTTTTTCCATCCGTAGTAACCATCGGCCTACCCAGGATTCCCTCTTTGTTGATTGACCTTCCATTCTGGGTTCCTTCCAATCTTATTAAAATGTACAACGAAAAACACATAGATACACAAAGTAGCAGAGGGTCAGGGCCTTGTTCGTTTGGTCTGCACCCTCTTCATTAGAGTCTTAACAAGGGGGGTAAGGATACATGATTCCACAATTTCTTGAAATTAAAACTAGATAAATCTCTACCTCAAGATTGTTTGAGTACATCGCGCTTGAGGAAGAGTCAATGTCCGCCGTTGGATGGTGCTCGTCACTACCCACTAGAACTGGTTCCATCCTCCATGTGATTGGCATCACGGTACTTTTCCAGAGCTTCATCACTTGGTGAAGTCATGACAATTCACCTCCCCATGCTCTGTATAAATATGAGAGGTGGTGGGTGAGTAACACCCATGGATTTGATGGGTTTCAATTAATTAATAAACCTTCTTAATTCCAATAGTGCTTTACAATGAAATGAGGATTCAATCCATTTAATGGATTGACACGCCATTGTTCTTGCCTCCATCGCTTGTTTATTGGAGGAAAAAAGAGAAGGTAAATTAAAATGACTTAGTTATTTTATTATTCTTTTACATGTATAAAATCTATCTTTTTCTCCCAACCTACTATATTCAAAGAGATGCATCCCTTAAGTGAATCCTGGCACTGCAGATTCTACAATGATCTTGGTTTTCTAATCTATGTACTGGTTCATAAGTTAGAAAACACCTCTCGTGCATTTACTGAACGTACCATAAAAAATTTCAAAAATTCATTTGGGGCACACCAAGACTCATAATCATGTGCTATAAATTTTCGCAAACATGAAATAATTCCATTTAATTAAAAAATTACATAAAATATCTGGGACTTTACATTCTCCCCACCTTATGGATTTTCATTCTTGAAAGCCACAACATAGACTATGGAAACAGATAGGGATACTGAGCATGATTCTGATCCACCGACTCCCATGTTCTCTCTTGGAGGTTCTCATGTAGCCAGTGAATGTGCACAAGAGGGATCGATCATCCATGAAGGACCCACACCTGTCGATTCGCAATCTCCACTAAAACCTCTGTAAACATCACCCCATCATCGATGTCCATCTCACCCCAGTCGATGACATGTGATGAATCATGCATGTACCTCCTTAGCTACGACAGTTGGATAACATCATGTACCCGGTGCATGTATGGGGGAAGATCTTGAATAAATTCCTCCTCTCCAACTCTATTGCAAACATGAAAATGTATGATGAATCTCATAGATAACTTGTTTCCTCATCCAAATCACTTCAATCCCCGTCGGGATGAGACCCGTAGGAAGACATGGTCTCCTTCCTCGAACTCCAAAGGTCCCTATGTCCTATTCACAAAGGACTTCCGTCTGCTCTGTGGAGTCTTCATCTGCTCCTGGATGGTCTGCACCTTATCAGTGGTAGCCCATACTAACTCTGGTCCAATAAGTGATGACTCCCCTGGGTCTGTCGAGTATATAGTTAACCTACAATATTGACCGTACAAGGCGTCAAATGGTGCCATACAGATGGTGGAGTGATAGTTGTTGTTGTATGTGAACTTCACCAAGGAAACTCGATCCTCACAACTACAACCAAAATCTAGGATGCAAGTATGAATCTTGTTTTGTAGTGTCTTAATGGTCTGCTCCATCTTACTATCCATCTATTGATGAAAGGCGGTGCTCAAATGTATCGGAGTCCCAAATTCCTCCTATAATCCCTTACACAAATGGGATTTAAAACATATTTCATGGTCAGAGACAATTGTCGATGGCACCCCATGAAGTTGTACAATCAACTGTACAAAGAGGCGTCCCAAGCCCTCTTCGGATCCCTACTCTAAAATAAGTAGTATATTGGCCGAAATGGTGAGTCGGTCAACAATCACCTAGATGGAATCATGTTCCCTGGACATAAGTGGCAGCCTTGACACAATTTCCATAGAGATAGCATCCCACTTCCACTCTGGTACCTATAGTGGTTGCACTAAGCCTACTGTAACCTGATTCTCGAACTTCACTTCTTGAAAAGTGTGGCACTGTGAAACACGCTTTTCCATTATCTGATTCATCCATGTCCACCAGTGCTGACAATAGAGGTCCTGGTACATCTTCACTACACCATGATATAACACCAGAGGGGACGTATGGAACTCCATCAACACCTCATCTCATAGTTCCACTGGTACCATGTTGCATCCTCTGAAAAGGATGACATGCTCCCCACCATCAAAAAACCATCGGGTGTATGTCCTAAGGATATCTAAGCACATCGAGCCTTGCAGTCAATATCCCCAAGTTGTGCCTCCCAAATTCTCTATTGATGTGGGGTAGTGACAGTCATAGACTATAGGTATGTTTCTCCATCAATATGCACAAAGGATATCTGCAACATGGATAGTTTTCGGGTGCCTAAATCAGCAACTGTAGACCAGAAATCCTACTTAGTGTGTCTGATACTACATTCCCCTTCATAGGAGTGTATAATATCTCATATTCATAGTTCTAGAGGAACTCTAGTCAAATTCGTTGTCTTAGGTTCATGTCCTTGTGTGAGAAGATAAACATGAGACTCTTGTGATCATTGTAAATAGTAAATCTTTCACCCATCAAGTAGTGTCACGACATCGTCAAGGAGAAAACAACTAATTATAAATATAGGTCAGGGGTAGCAAAGTAATACTCATATTTTTTTCAGGTGACATGAATTATAAGCAATAACTGCTCACTCCAGCATTAGGACACATCCAAGTCTAGCCCCTGATATGTCGCAGTAGACTACATACTCAATGCCTTCTTCTGGTAAACTCAATATGGGGGCACTCATCAGTCTCTGCCTCAGCTCTTGAAAACTCTACTGGAATCTCTCCATCCATACGAAGGGTTTTTCATTCTTCTTCAATACTGAAAAGGGTACCACAACTATGGAAAAATTGGGTTTGAATCTCTGGTAGTACCCATACAATCCCAGGAAACTCCACGCCTCTGTCACACTCCTGGGTGGCTCCCAAGCAAGCACTACCTTTATCATCGATGGATCTAACCCAAATACAGCAATCAAGATAATGTGTCCTAAATTGTGGACCTCTTGTATCTATAACTGGAACATCAGGATCTAACCATAAATCTGGTTCTCTCGGAGTGTATCGAAAACTATCTGCAAATGACAGGCATGCTCCACCTCCAATGTCGAGTACACAAAGATGTTCTCTATGAATACCACCAAAATGTGATCGAGGTGTGGCTGGAAGATCCTTTACTGAGTCCTATGATAACTATAGTGGGGTTGGTTATAAAAAATGTCATAACCAAGAACTCATAGTGGCTATACCGACATATGAAGGTTGTCTTCTACACATCCTCATCTCATACCTTAAGCTGATGATATCCTGATATGAGGTCTATCTTTAGAAACCATCGAGCTCCCTTTAACTGATAAAAGAGATCATCAATCATAAGAAGTGGATACTTGTTCTTCACAGTCACCTGGTTCAGGTTCTAATAGTTCACAAAGAGTCTCAAACTCCTATATGCCATCTTGGCGAACAAAACCAGGGCTGCCCATGGAGATACACTAGGCCTTATGAACCCCTTCCTCTCAAGTTCTCCAACTGTACCTATAACTCACAAACCTCCACGAGATCCATATGAAATACTTTTGTAGATATCGGTGATGTCATTGGGTATAGGTCAATGTAAAATTCTACATCTCTGCATGAAGGTAGTCCTGGAACATTATTAGGAAAGATATTGGCATACTAGTCCACCACTGAAGGATAGATCGTACACTCAACATCAAATGTTTCAAGGGTGAGGATAACCAACTTATGTGTGATTAGATGCACCCTTCTCCAGGTAATTACGTCCAGTTTTGCAATGTTTCCATTCTCACTAGTGAAGGAAGTCCTGGTCCCATCCTCATAGACACACCACACTTTGCGTCAAATATAGTCAATCTGAGAATGGACTGTGGATAATCATTCTATACCCAATATAATGTTGTATGACCTTGAAACTTATACTAAATTATCCCACCGAAATCTCTTTCATCCTAGAGTAATCTCACTGTACTGACACCCAGTTGGAATCATCGAATATTTTCTCGTATGAGTCTTTATCCATAAGGATCAGGCCAAAGGCTCCATTGGAAACTTCAAGCTCCGAATGAGGGTTGTGGAAATAAAAGAGTTACTAGAACCTGTTTCTATAATTACTGTATATATAGTGGAATAGACACATATTGTACCTATAATAATCTCCGAAACACAGTGGTCATTGGCCTCCGCTGCCTGAAGCTGAGCTCTTCCTTGTCCTCCTGCTCCCTGTGGTTCGGGTGGACCACGTCGAGGTGCTGGCGGTAGAACCTTGAATTGCCGCCCATCGCATGTGGCACTACCAGCTCTGTTGCCATGTTCAGAGCCCAGAGGACCTCCTCTATAAAATTTCTACCTCTACCTCAGTGGTCCCTTGATCATAAGCTGGTCTTCTGTATGGCGATTCGGGCAGTCACGAACCATGTGACCCTGGCCACTGCATGAGTATCATTGTCTTCTCCTTGTCTGTCCTCTTCTTTCCTGTGAGCCCTACACCACCGACCATGTATCCTAAGGTCTCTCACAATAAGTTCTGGACTTCTCAGTCCCCTGAATCATCTTACTACTACCTATTGTGGATGACTCTACAACCTGACATCCGGTGGTGGCTCTTGATGTCGGTACCTACTTATCTAGGAAGCTCTTCACCAAAAGTGTTCACACTAGCACCGCAACCTGCATTGGAATGCATAGTGATATCATCAATTCTATGATCTCCATTCACAGACCCTAATCAAAGGTTTGGGCCCTAAATAATGTGTCACGTACCATGTTGGTTGAATAGCGGGAGAGGTCAATGAACCTTGTCGAGTACAGAGCCACCATCATGTTGCCATGTTGTATGTGCAGCAGCTCTTATATATGCACTGATTGTAGAGTCTATGTGACAAAATCTACGCTAAAAAGGCCATTGATGTCCACCTAGGTGACGGTCACCACATCGTTTAAGAGAAGTGTCAGACTCCACCATCTCCCTACTGCTCCCAAAAAGAGATTGGTATCAAGGATCACTATCTGATCAGTTAGTGTACAAAATAAGTGAAAACCTCTGGCCATATCCTCAAGCCAGTCCTCAGTTGCCTGTAGATCCATCTCACCTCGGAACCATAGAGGCCTCTACTATTGAAACTCATGCAACATGCTCAGTCGTCATGCACCCTCTTCTGGTGGGGCTGGTGGCATCTGCTTTCCAATGGGTGGTGGTGCTACTGGTGCACCACCCAATGGCACCAACACTGTAATAGGGCCCCGCACAAAGAACTCATCGCTCGGTGGGCCGTCATCGTGTACTCCCTTAGGAATCCAGGATGGCTATCTATGTGGTGACATCCTAAAAGAAAATAGGTGTACTACAGTCAATATGTTATACTTGTTGAGCTGACTCCAATAAATCATATGAAAAACTAAACAATCTATGTTTTAATTCACTGAGTCGTAAATCATAATTCAGGGTCATGGTATATTCATACACCGGTCACAGCACCAACACTGGATTCCCCAAACTGAAAACCACACTCATAACACTTAACACTATTTCCATATTTAAAAGATCAACGTCCTAGTTCTTCGGTAGAACTGATTCCTCTAATACCACTTTGTCGCGACCCATCCCCCGGGGCTTGTGCTTTGACTACCCCAAGCCCACCTTCCATAGGCCTGGGGTTGGCGACTAGCACCGAAAAGTAATATCCATATAAAGGGAAGGAATTTACTTTAAACCTTTACAAACACACAATCCAAGAACACAACAAGAAGCAACCATAAAGTAAATTTCTGGATTAAGAAGTGTACTAACAGTAAAAGGGCCAGAATAAAATCCCAAGTGGAAAGTGCAAGTACTACTAAAAGGGAAAACTGCTCCTAGAACGTCCACCGAGGATCCTACATGAAGGGTATGTACATATCATGATTTTTAGTCATTTTGTCACGTCATGTAAAATGGTCCACCTTTGAGCTTTGTCCAACCCTAGCTCCCTTATCCTCGATCAACGTTTTATGTCATCTACAAATGACACAGCATGGTGCGGGCATAGCCCGTGCAGGGTTGAGTATAAAAATAATCAGTAGGGACCCTGAGATCTCGATAGCTCTCCCAAAGGTCCAAAAATGAAAATACAACAATGAAATACTTCAATCAAAAATCACGAATCCATTATCAACTCTACATAGTTATATTATCATCCATTTACCAAAGTTATAACGATATACTCGTCTCATACATGAGGAAACATAATGCCCCAAATTTAAAGCCTTTAGCATAAATGATCCATGAGGGAAGAATACCACAAACGTAACACTGTGATAGTAAGACCATAAAGGTAAAATTACCACAAAGTTAAAACCATGAAGGTAACACCATTAAAGTAAAAGTATCTCAAAGGTAACACCACGAAGGTAAACGTACCACAAAGGCAATACCATGAAGGTTACACCATCTAGGTAAATCTACCAAAAAGGTAACACCACAATTTTAATAACACAATGTTAAAATACTCATCTCATGCTAGTAATAACATATGTATAGAAGTATAGATGATTAGACGTATCACAGAATCATTTTATTCTGTCAAGAGCCTCTGCTGCTGACCCACACAGGATCAGTAAGCACAGACCCACACAAGATCCTTGTGCACTGACCCACACAGGATCTGACCCACACAGGTTCAATAGATTCTGACCCACACAGGATTTCTAGGCACTAACCCACACAAGATCGATAGATGCTGGCCCACATAAGATCAATGTTCTTTCTTCATGTTACAGCCAGCCACGAGATTCCCTCTCTAAGCACGATTTATTATAAGAGGATCGGCTCCTCAAGCCATCGGTCATATCTCAACTTCCATAATGGTCCAAAAATAAGTATCCCAAATTACCTTCATGTCGTAAGGGTTCAAACATGACAAACGGTGCATCAATAGGACACTCGATCTGTGTCTTATAGGAAATTTAGTATTGAGGGCCCCGTTGAATTTGGGTTCGATCCAACCCAGCCATACCCCACCATTCTTCAAAACTCATGTGAATTATTACAAAAGGACCGCTCATTCTAAGGGTTACAGGGACAAAGATGGTTCATCAAATTGATTCTCGGATTTCAAGTTATGGTCTTTTAGGTGAAACTGGGCCTTGTTAGGTCTTGGTCCAACCTGCCCTGGTCAGAGTGACTTGACCCGGTTCAGGTCGACCCGATCTAATTCGGGTCTGACCTAGTTGGGTTGGGTAATGGCGGGCTCAGCTAAGCCCTCTTGGGAGGTGCATCCCACTAGGATCATGCAACCCATCCCGCGAAGGGTGTGGCTTGCTGGGCTCACACTGCCCGGCCTGCTGGGGCTCGTGCAGCCCGGCCCACAGAGGAGTATGACCTGTTGGAGGCATGGATCACTGGGTCTTGCGCTAGCTGGAACAAGGGGACGGTTATTCTCCCCCTACACCTAAATTGCTAATTCGTTTGGGTAACGGTGTGGCGATGCCATGTGGAGTCGCCTGGTCATCGCGGGACACGAAGGGGCAGGTCTCTCCTCCATTGTTGCGGCTTCCTGTAGTAGACATCTCTTGCTGCATGCGATGGCACGCCACTTCACCTCTGCCTTTTGTAGCCAGCATGAGCCTATCGATGTCTTCACCAGCCACAGCTACAACTGCAACCTTCTCCATCAGTGGCACATGGTGACACCCCACCATCCATTCTGCGGTCGTGTTTTGTTGGCCGTTGCCGTCACCTGCAGGCATCGGTTGCTGGTTCTGTCATGCCGATGTCGCATCAACAGTCTTCTGTGGGTCACTAGGAGAGCTCCAGAGATTCGTTTTTCCATCAACATGTACCATTGGCTTTTCTGGGATACCCCCTTTTCTTCTTGACCCTCCATTCTGAGTTCTGTCCAATCTGAATAAAAAGGACCGTGAAGAATGAATTTATTAACAAAGTAGTGGAGGGTTATGGGCTTGTTCATTTAGCTCGTGCCCTCTACATTAGTGTCTTAATAAGGGTTTAAGGATACATGATTCTACAATATCTATATATTAGAACATGATAAATCCCTACATCCAGATATTTGTACAACATCACGTTTGAGAAAGTGTCGGGGTTTGTCATTTGGTGGCGCTTGTCACCACCCTCTAGATCTGGTTCTGTCCTCCAAGTTATTAGCATCCCTGTACTTTGGCAGATCATCGTCCCTTTGTGAAGTCATTCCAATACTTCTACCCATGCTCCATACAAATAAGAGAGGAGGAGGGTTAGTAATGCCCGTGGAATTAATGGGGTTCTATTAATTAAGGAACCTTACTAATTCCAATAGTGTTGTTACAATGAAATGAGTCAAGCCATTTAATATCTTGACACTTCATTGGTCCCCCCACCAATGCATGTCCGTTGGAGGAGAAAGAAAAATAAAAATAAACTAAATTAGTTATATTATTATTCTCTTAAATGTCTAAAATCTATTTTTTCTCTCGACCTACTACGGTTGAAGTGAGTCCTCCCTTAAGTGAATCCTCGAGCTATAGATTCAACAGTGCACACATATTTTTAATATGAGCACCAGTACATAAGCTAAAAAACAACACTCATGCGTTTACTGAACATACCTTAAAAAAATTCATAAATTAATTATGGGAACACCGGGCCTCGAAATCACACATCGTCAATTTTTTCAGACTTGTAATAATACCATATAATTAAAAAAATTACATGGAAAATAAAGGTCGTTACATTTATGTGAAAAATAATTCTGAATAGGCATTTTTTACATTAATAAATTTAGTCATCAACAGATGTTATAACATGATAACTATAAATATAATCTAGTAAGGGTATTTAGATACATTATCCTGACCAATAAAATTATCTAAAACTTTCCTATGACACTATCTATAAGGACATGGCAATAAGAAATCCTTAAAATGAAATCATTATAAATGAATTCAATTTCCATCAATCCCATTGATAATTTGATCATAGATTATTAGTTAATTAAGTTATAACCATTACATTAACACATATTTCATCTCAAAGATAAAACATTCATATTCTATACATTTTTTCTATAATATAAAACATTTAAGACATAAGAAGTTATATTTTCATCCCATATCATCAAATATTTTATCCTAGACTCATCCTTGTCCCAAATCACCCCTAAAAACCTATGGAAAAATTTTTAAAACATTGTATGAGAAAATAAATTTAGTAATAGATATATAATATTTTAAAAAATTATTCATTTTTGTCCATGATTTTTCACATTAAATTTCTTTTTTTAAAAGAAACATTGGGTTCCAAATAAAATAAATTCCCATGAAATCAATTTCACTACTAAAATATTTTCCTATAATATCTAATAATACATTTTAAAGGAAAAAACATGTAAATATTACTTTTCAATAAGGAAAAACTAGTTAAATGATTTTCTCATTGATATAAATTTAATCCTTAACAAGTACCATAAAATCAATTTTAAACATAACCTCGTTAGTTTACCAATTTAAATAACAATGTTTTCATGAAAATATATAGAAACCATAGATAAATCATATAATTAACATTTGATATAATTTTCATGTCACTGATACAACCACTCTTAAAAATTGAATAACATACCCATTAAATTCAAATAATATGTTATAATAATCCAAACAACATTACTTCATCTCTTTACCAATTGCATTAGAGAACTATATCGGTCTCATACATTATCATGATCTAAATCAATCTTACAAATCACTATGAGAAATATTTGGCACAGTTATCAAAATAATGAATTCTTAATGACCCTCACATAATTATAATACATGAAATCTTTTATTTACATCATCATAATTAGAAACCTATTATTTTCATTCAAATGAAAAAATTTCTAAATATTGAAAAATGTATTCCTTCTCAAAACCATTCTAAAAATACCCTGAAAAAAGCAAAAGTGGGATAATAATAAATTATGATATAGACATGGTCAAAACAATGGATATAGATATCTATGATTTCGTTATAGGTAATAGCCCTGGTCTAGCTATCCATGACTCCTATTTGTGGAAAATATAGTTGAATCTATTAAAATTATTTATAACTATAGATATAGACCAATATAATGGGCTCAAACCATTGTAATACACCTATCTCCACAGTTTCACATGTTACAATAGGGTAATTTCCATGGACCTCTATTGTTGGTATTACTATATCAAAGGCCACTTCATTCAAGTATATATCTATGTTTCAAACCATGGTTATAGGAATATTTCAATTATTTGAACCATGTATTTGTAATTTTTCTATGGTTTGAAATCATTACTATAGCATTCTATTATAGTCATAATAAACAATAGCTTCTCTAAAACTCTTGTTAATGGAAAGATAACACCAAATTAACAAACACAAACTAGATTACAGCTAAACAATTAAAAAATACATGTCACTAGAACCATAATAAAACAAAAAAATAAATATTAATATTCGTCCTGTAAACCAAGAATATAGTTTACATTTGAAATGGTCCTTAATATTAGTATCACAAGAACCATAACATATTTCATCAACATCTCCTACAAAAACACCAGTATCATGACATTATCTCACACAATCATCATCATCATCATCATGGGAATCTATATTGACATCAACATCGAAATCACCATCGGTATCATCATCAGTAGAAACATCATCATTTCCATATAAATTAGTAGGAGTAGTAGAATCCTTGTAAACGATACATATCATCCTCAAAGAAACATAAACTACTACAGTAGTCTCTAGTGGATGTATTGAAGCAAGATAATATATATTTTTCATAATCAATTCATTTATCAACTTTTGATGTTGTGTATCTTATTCTATATTGACATAATTTTTTTGTTTTTTTTAGTATAGAATTTATTTCTTATTTTGTTAACATAATATAATTTGTAATCCAAAAAATAATACTGTAAGACTAGTATCTAGATGGAAAAATCTCTCCCATTGTCAACAGTGCATCCTTCCATGATGTTGATCTCATAATATCTAATGTGGATGATTGTTTACAGGCCAAATATTATTGTTCTTTTTCTTCCAATGCCTCCAATGAAATATTTTCAGCACTATATAACATTAATTAAAATAAAAAAATAATTTAATTATTTAAATTAATCCAAAATCAATGTAGTTGAAATATACATAAAAAAAATTTTAGGTGTAACTTTTATTATGACAGTAGTATCTCCCTTTTTCATTCTTGTAAAAAAAAGGTAGAGAGAGGAATGAAACCATTAACATTCAATGGGTTTTTCTAGGAATATAATTAAATAAATAAATATTAAAAGTTTTACATAATTAATCTATAAAAAAAGTCAATATTTGAAGAAAACACGGATACCATGATGGAAATGGGAATGATAAATTTTTTTCTATATGAAAAATCCTATAAAAATAGTAGTATAAGGATATAGAAATAGGTAATAAATTGAATTAAATTTCAGATAATACACTCTATGATCTAGAATATTGTGAGAGTGTAATAATTATGATGTTGAATATAATTTATCTTTGTATAAAAATAATATCATCATGGTTTTTTTATAATAACAAGGAGGGTTTAACATGTTTTACATTGATTACTATTAATTAAGGGTGATTAATTTTTTAGGGTCAACTATTTTTAGTGATAATTTATTTTTATGTGAATATACATTTATCAATTTTAATATATTATTTCCCATTCAATAGTCATAGGAATTATTGATTGATTAATGGATATTTTAGCAAATGAACAAGCCTAAATTATATTTTTTAATATAATGGGATGAATAAGAATTATCTATATTTAAAAATTGATATAAAAAAACTTATTTTAAAAATGAAATTGAGTACTTAATCACATAGAATGAAATATATTATTATTTCAAGAAGAAATAACAGACATTGTATTTATTTTGATTTTATTGTTAAAAAATAATTATTCATTTATGTATAAAAATTATAATTATCACAAGATCCTTGATTTATAATTTTTAGAGAATTTTTTTATTTGGAATCTAATTGAATTTATTTTTCATTTTTTTAAATTAAACAGTAAATATTTTAAACAGGATTTCTCACATTTTTATAAAAGTATTATTATAAGACTAATTAGTTCACTGAGGGATTGATCATAAACTACAACTACACTAATCAATTATAGTTACTTGTATGAATAGAGGTTTTAATTTCTAAAATTCCATTCTCCATGATAATTAGTTATAAATGATGATAAGTCTTTATTTTGGAACAAGTTTTATGAAATTACGTTTAACATAGAATAATATATGTTTAATTGTATGAGAAAAAGTCTATTAATACCCTTTTTCATTTCTTTTTATTTTATTTTATTCTTGGTTTTATTCTACTACAATATTCAAAATACGCTCTACTATTGTGAAATAAATTTTACTTAATAAAAATAACTATATCTGGAAAAGAATTTTGAAATAAGATCTTTGGATTGAAACATGTTTGAGGAGAAAATAAATAAAAAGAATACAGATTAATTTGATCAAATTCATGATTTTTAACGTGTTTTTAAAGTATTTAAATTGATATAATGAATATTAATTGAGATTGGGTTTCATTCATGTGTACGGTTAAATTTAATAATTCACATCCCACCAGTTTCTATTAAATATTTCAAGACAATGTTGATAATCATTTAAATGAAATCTAATTCAATTCATTTCAATTCCCTTAGATAAGAATATATGAATAAATACAATGGGAAATTCCTAAAATTAATTGTATTTTATATATATTGGTTTATATGATGATGGAATCAGACTAAAATTACCTATATTTTCATTATATGATAATGAAGATGAATGGATTTTATTTTCGGAAACTTTTTCCATCACTAAGTAGGGGAAGTTTCTTCAATTAATAAAAAAATGGAAACTTGTTGGACTATTATAAGAAATACATCAGTGTTGGTACTGATGGATTAAATAAATAACAAAAATAGGATAATTAATCCAATAAGGAATCAAAAGTATTCTCTTCAAGGTGTACATCTATGAAAATAAAAAATAATATGAATTTTACAATATGTTTCCAATAGAACGTGACACTAAAAATTAAGATAATATATGTCAAATTTGGGAGAAATATGGACATATTTGGGAGTATTTCATGATTATACTACTAGTAAATAGGATATGTTTAAGTGAATATTGTAGGAATACAAAAATTAATATTCCATTATAGTTTCCTTGAAATAATATATCCTATAACAATATATATATATATATATATATATATATATATGAAAGTAAACAAATGCAATTCTTACTATAGAGATAATAGTATATAAATCAAGGTAGAAAGAAAGAATATTTCTCTAAATAATGTATATAAAATTGAATTATTTTATATGTTGTGTAATGAATATAACCTCAAGGTATCTCACTAACATGTGTTTTTGAATCCATATTTTTTATGTATATGTTATTTATGTTTTCCATGCATATAATTAAAGGTTATTAATTTAGGGACAAATATATAATTTTTATTGTTTTGATTATTCTACATATGGAAGGAAGAAAAATGGTTGTGTCCAAAAAAATAAATCTTAAAAATATTTGACACACAAAAAAGACAATAATTGGAATATATCTATACGTTATAAAAATGAATTTGAATATTTTAAATGTCAAATAACATATGGTTTCTCATTATCTATGAGTGAAATGTGTCTAAAGGTGTAGATGTATTACCATTAAATTCTATTACGTTTATATTCCAAATTTATCTTGTAAATAAAAATATATAATTTAATTAATTTAAAATAAATAAGTAATTTATAATTTAAAAATAATTCTCGAATAAATAAATTATTATATATATAAATTCAACTAATATGTTAAACTCATGAATCTCCCAAAACCCCATTCATATATCTATAATTTGATAATTGAAATAATGAGTGATCTGTATTTCCTAAAACATGGTATTAGATCTCACCTTATAAGAAACATATAAGTCATACTTATATGCTCACCACATTTCACTCAACTTCACTAACAATAAGACCATTGAATTTTCTTCTATTAGGAAAGTTATGTCATAGATTCATTGGAAAAAATATTAATTAACATAATGTTATATATATATATATAAGTTGATTAACCTTACATAACAGAAGTTATGCCCACACGTTGTCCTTTATTTGGTATCTATATTATTTCAATGTTATTGATGGAAGTATAATGATATTTTTATTTATCAAAACATTATCAATTTTTTTTTTACATTAGTTACCAGTTTTTCCAATGATAACTCCATTCTCATTATATTGACCCATAATATGTGAGTGTCGATTGATGACCTCTCATATTTTTTCTGACCTGATCATCTAGTAAAGGATGCAACTAATCATTAATATTAGTTATTAAAGGAATGTCATATATATGAATTTATCATTAGTAACTATCAATAATGTTTAAAAACACACCAGTAGATTAGGGGTTTAATATACCTTTGAGTGATACATTAGGAGGTGGAGAATATTTCATGGGATGTGGGATATCGATTGCAAGAGTACAATATATAGTCATTGAATATCAATTTACAGATTGAGGGGGAAACCTTATGGATGGACCTATATAGATGAAGTTAGATATGGATATGTATATGGTGGTGGGATATGTAAACAATATCTTCTCATTATATTAGATATTGGGAAAGGGTAATATTGAGGGATGGGAGTCTAACCACTACAATATTGTGTGGGTCAAGAAGAATTAGATATGAAAAGGGTGGGTATGAAAAATAATGAGATAACATAATCAAAAGATGGCCTCTTACTGCCTGAAGTGGAATAATGGTACTCTATGATAGATGACATCCAGGTGAATGAAATTAGTTTAGTGGTATGATGAATAATATATTTGATCATACATATACCCCTCAAACCATACATTCAGCCACTGTAGTATAATCCAATCATCTCCTTGTTGAAGTGGACCGAAATAACATTGAGGATAAAAGAAAATGAATGATAATATTATAAATGATACAAAAAAAAATGATATCCCAACATATATTGTACATCAATTGGTGATCATGGGGTACATACCTAAATCTCTATTTCACAATTTTATTTTCGACATTGTTCTCCATCTAATATATTCATAATCTAGTATTATAACATTGAAATTTATTTTATTTTTTAAATATAAATAGATATGTTTAAATTCTTAAATAATATAGTTGGTTAACTCTAAAAACAAATAAAAATACACAACATTATACATAATTCAAGGATTTATCAAACTTAAAAAAATATTTTTATTACAATTTCATATTTAGTTATTATAATGACTACTAATTTATAATTTTTGAGAAGAAACTTATAGGATTAATATTATATGTTGTATAGTGGTTTAAAAAAATACATACAATATTGAAGTAATATCAAGTAAATACTTAAATGTGTGTTCGGTTTATGTGTTCTCTGTTAAAATTTCAGGTTCACAGTATACTCAATCAATTGAATCATTTTCTTCATCAAATTAAATATTTGAATAAATACCAAAAGGTTCATCTCAATCATTACTATCATCCATTACATCATCAAAAATATGTCATGAAATGATATAAAAAATAACACTAGATTATTCTTTTAATAAGTCAGTTACATAAAACACATGTCTATCTTGTAATGTAAGAATACAAGGTTCATTAGTATGAAGCTGCAAATTCATATCAATCATTACAAATAAATGATTATATATATAAATTAATTATCATTTCATTGACTCAAACCAATTTTATTTCATCATTATGAAATGACTATGTTTGAAGTAATCAAATAAAAAGAAAAATTATGCAACCCTGTAATATGATATACTTTTTTATTGAAGTTTCTGGTCTGATGCACTCATATGTTACTTTTTGTGACACTTACCATGGCATTTTCATTCCGCATTACAATTTTTATTATATATTTATTTATAAAGAACATAAATATATTGAAAACCATTTACATACCATCATGTACCACATTTTATGGAACAAATTGAAATTCCATTATTTTATATGGTACACTATTCATAGGTAATCATTCAACTTGAATGATACAGACAATAAATATTATAAAAATACCCATGATTTTGTATTGATAAAAATTGTAATCTATTAACATTTAATTTAACTAGTTAGTAAATTAGTTTTTTGTGAAATTGTTCATTACTCCTAATAGATTGTAAAAAATTTCTCCTTTTTATAATTTATACATTTTCTTTTCAAATATGATATATATAAAAGGTTAGAGGCTATGAAAAAAATCACATAATGAAAAAATTAAAATTTATTAGTTTAATTAGTTGGTGTAATAATAAATAACACAACAGTTTAATAATATTATATTATAATATACTTTTCCACTCTTTATGAATTAAAGTACATAATGAGTTTGATTTATATATTCTCCTTGTTTGGGATATTAATGATATGTTTGGCTAAATGGTATCATATTATTCATTTTGAGTTATCAAAAGTTAATTGGACATCATAGTTACATTATACAAGTATTATTAACATTAATTCATGTTTAATTATGTCAAATATCATTTTATAATAGAGAATTAATGTTGATAATGATTTCTCACATAATATTTCAATGTAGATATCATTCATTCTATCAGATACATACAACAACCTGAGATAAGTCCCCCAAATTTTTTTGGGGAGATTCATAGTTATATGTAACAAAAAAGTGGCAAATGATGGTGGAAATGTTTCTCTTAGTCAAATATAATAATCAATTCATATATCTAAAATTTATGAACTATATTTCTTCTGAGTCTTTTGGAATGAATATCATGATAAAAATAACATAACATAATGAGAGAAAATCTATCATTATATAAAAGAAAATATTTAATAGAAATGGGATTCAACTCATGTAAATAAACAAGGAAGGAATGGGTTTTAAGATATTTTAGTCTCAAAACATCTATATTAACCCATTTTGAGAAGTTAATTGAAAACCCATATAGATACATAAAACATTACCTAGCCTGGATTAATATTTTCTCCCACCATTTATCATAAAAAACATAATAATATTACTTTCCACTTATTCTTTTTAAATTAACTACGGTTGAGGTCTTGGTATTATACACAAATCCATCAAAACATGATATTATTTGAAATCATGTTTCCCCTATAAGTTATAATAATATCAGGTAACATTTAATAATCATTTTATTGATATGCATTACATCGATGAAATGGTGAAAAAAAATCAATGATCAATGCGGTAACTCAAATAATATAATTTTATCTCTATAATTACTATTAGAAGTTGAATTAATGTTTCTTTTCTTTCTATATTTTTATTGACACATTTCAGTAATATACTTCAAACCAACTATATCTTTAAATATATCATTACACAATGTTTTTTGAGTCATTACTCGTATCTCTTAAAATTTATCAAACTGTCTCCTATTTTTCCTTTATGAATGATGCATTTTTAGAAATTATCACTACCCTGTGAAGATAAATGATCATCAAATATTTTAAATTATGGAACATATATTTTTTATAAAAATAAGGTTGAATAATTTCCATTCTGTACTTAAACTAGACATAATTTTATAATCGAAAAAATCATTTATCATCTATAATATTATTTCATGAAACATAATTAAATTATTTAAAAATTTATAATATGCTCTCACACAAATGATAAAAACATTATTTAACACATTGATTATTGGTTTCAAGAATATGTCACTATCATTTCTAGGATCACTAGGTCCAAGGATCAGTATCATCATGATAGTTAGTGGATTTTCCAAACTAATACATTATTTAAAGTTATAAATATGAAGAAAAAAATTTAAGTAATTTGTGCAGCATGTATCTATTATAGTGGGTTGCAACCGTAACAAGGTAATAATAATATAACATTTCTTGATCCAAACATAAAATTAGGATATAACCTATCAAATTTCATCCAAGATAACTCATTTTCGTGATAAATTGTTTCATCGTTATCCATATTTGTTTCATCTTCATTCCATCTCATATTTCATCGCATTCATTCCAACTAAAGAAATTCATCTTGGTAATTAAATGAATGTATCACGTCACATTATCTAGTACATGGGGTTGATTTCCATCATTAATTTTTAACAACTTGACATACCAAAAAAAAATTCATAGTCACAAATCTAATTTTTTTTCTCCATAATAAACAACAATATATGAGGAAATTGAGGATTTAGTAGATGAAATTGCAATTTTTTTAACCAAATTTGTTTCTATTTAATAATTATTTATAATACATGTATCATTAGGTAGTAATTCATTAATAAATGTAAAGATATAGTTAAATATAGTGTTACTAAATAGAAAATTTATTTTCAATGATTAAATCTCATAACAAACTCATGTTTTCTTATTTTTATAGATGCTTTATATACTACTTTATTTGAATCTTCCATAATTATTCTATAATACTCAAAATTGTCAGCCTGATCAAAAGTTTAAATTTGTGTTCTGGAATTCATTCCCTACTTCAATTGTTTTCATTATGATACCACATGTTATATTTCATTCAAACCATATTTAGTGACATGGAAACTCACTTGTCATGGGTTAACCATGGTCGTCCAATATAATCAAAAACAAAAGCATAGATTCAATCTAGGATCTTAATCATTACTGGATGCGAAGTCCAAAAAATATCATAACTCATTCAAATAATTATCAATGATTTGATCAATGCAGTACATCCAACTTATTTCGATTGAGATAAAAATAAAAATAATTTAATTTAAAAATCTAGAAAAAATACTTATTGTGATATATATGATTTTGTGAGACTAAACTAATAACCAATATGATGTTTATAAGAAATCATAAAAAATTTCTTCAATGGAAAATAAAATAAAATATTATAATTTGATAAATATTCATTTATAGGTAATATTCTATTCATGAAATGTAGTGTTTATTTATTCATTAATTTATAATATGTTAAAGAAAATCTTAATCCATAAAACATTTATGATTCTATTTTAAATATATATTTAGTTGTGTTAATGTATTCAATATAATCACAAATTTTTGTAATGTCATATAGGTTTATTATACTCAACTGTATATGTACACACTTTAAGGAGTTGTCATATAGTGTTGAGTTCAATTAATTTTCCATATGCGTTATATATTTTTTCAGGTTACCAAATGAAAATTTTAGGGTTCTTCAATTATGGGATCCATATTGGGGATATTTTCTTTCTAATTATAATCTATTATTAATTATTATATGTATTGATGACATAACCAATTTTTTAATGATTCTAAATTTTTTTTACTAGAGATGTTTACAAAAATTTATGATCTTAACCCATATGATAATTAGTTAAAATAATAATAATTTTTTTCGTTACCGAAAATATATTAAAATAGTTGTAGAAAATGATTTTTTCTAATATCATACACTTCTACATAAGAACTTATCAATTGTGATATGTTCTATAGATAGTTTTTAATTATTTCAATCACATGATACTTGTCAAGATAAAAATATTATACTAGTTCCCAATATTTTTAAAATATTTATAATCTCAAGGTAATATTTTTACTATATAAAGGTGGGTATAAATCCATTGTAAAATTGAATAAAAAATAAATAGTATCCACCATTGTATAGTGATATATATAAATATATCTGAAAATTAATGATTAAGATTTATATCCAAATAAATGTGAATAAATTTCTAAAAAAAACTAAAAATATCATATAAATATTTTTTCATTTCACTGAAATAAAGAAATATAAAATAATTACATTTTTTTAACATTTATGACATTGGTTAATTTCAAATGACACCAAACCAAAAATAACATCAAGCTACATATACATTCATTCATCAAAAAAGATTAAATATTAAAATATCCTTCAATTATTCTATAATAGAATATGATTTCATAAGAGATCCAAAAAAATATTACACCTGAAATAATTTATCTGGTGAAAGTACCCACTATTAGTACATGATACAAATTAATAAATATATTCAGAAAAGTATAAAATGTATCATATGATTATAAATTTTGAATAAAAAATAATCAAAATGAAACTGAACCATTTCATTCCTCTAAAATCTTCTAAGAATGTATAAATAGTTGAAAAATATAATTATCCTACAATAATAATAAGAGACTTGAATATGTCATTAACGTATAGAGAAATGAATAGTGTTCAATGTTAATGAAATTAATATGGTTAAATTTTGAACTAAACACATATTACAGTAGGATAAAAATTATCTTATTTGGGATATTTGGGGAATGAAAAATTCGTAAATAGAAATCAATTTATAATTATCGATTGGGGAATAAAAAAATAATTCAGAAGTTACCTTTTGATCATATAAAAACCCATTGTGATGGGAAACAAAACCTTTTATGTATATGTAGTTCAATATATGTGTATAAGGTTGGTATTTAACTTTAAAAATAAGAAAAACAAGATTTCATTTTGGTTTGAAAATTTGGGTTAATGATAATTCATTGGAGAAAGTTAATCATGAGGGTAGGGATTGGTTTGAGTGATAAATTAGAAGGTGTTATTGATGCGCTTGAGGAGAAGGATCTTAGGGATGTTGGTGAATGCATTAGAGGAGGAATATTTTAATAGGTGGTGTGGTCAAGTTTGATCATTGTCAATCCATGTTTGGTGAAGAGGATCGGGTGGAGGTGGGGCTCATCAGAGTCGTGTCTGCATAGAGACGGGGAGGACACGTTAATCCACATTAATAGAAGTGGATTATGGGGGGTTTTGTGACTTCATCATAGTTACATCTATCGGGAGGTGGGGATGGCACATCAAAGAAACATCAGTGATGATGTGGGATGGCTGTATTCGAGCCACATCGGAGGAGGATGATCACTAGGAGAATGTAGTGTCATTTGAGGATGAGGGTCATAGGGATAATGAAGATGTCAACTGTAGGTATGTGACGACTGAGAAATTGGGGATTGGGGAGGCGTATTTTCAATTACATTTTTTTAGATCATCGATATATGGAGGGTGGAATATGAGTTTTTATAAAATACTACTATAAGTATATCGATAAAGCCCTAATTTCTAGTATTATATGGGTTATCATTGAAGAAAAAAAATAAATCATGTAAAATAATCCAATCATAAAAGAAAAGTTATAGAGGTTGGAAAATTTAATGACACCATATATGCTAAAATTGAATATTATATTTTCTCCTTGTTAAAATATTCCACATAAACTACATAAATATATTCCTTATTAATTTTTTTTAAATAAAGTCAAATATGGAATAAATTATTATATATATTTCATTCATGTACATATAAATAAATCAATAAAATAATTATAAGAATATAGATATGGAAGAAAATTATTTATTAAATAACTTATTAATCATTTAAAATTAGGTTTTATGGTAAACTGTCCCTTATCTTGAGTCAGAGTCACCACCTACAATCATTTTCTTCTCTTAGTCGGACAACCAATTGAGGATTATCCCTAATGCATTATTCTATTGGTTTCCTAATCAAACAAGGTCTACTAAGATATGTGGAGATATGTAACAAAGTTATTTATGTAGGTCATGGTTAAACCAAAAGTATTTTGATGTGTTGATAAAAGATAAGAGGTAGTGTCCTTTATTATGTAGGGGAGTAGACACAATTGAAATTTTTAAAATGATTAAAATATAATAACGTTTTAGTAATGAAAATCTTCTAAAAATAGGCTATTTATGAATTTGATATGATATAGGGTTAAACTATGGATATCTAATAGAATTTAGACATGTTTTTTGGGAATGTTTCTATTATCACATAAGTTTGACCCCTCGATAATCCCATTTTTACATTAACTGTGGCAGGCAATTTTTATTATTTTTTCTTTTCATTATCAATAATAATTTAATTTAACATATTACCTAATATTAATTATGATGATTACAAATACTAAATCCTTTTTATCAATTTCAATTCATAGAAAGGGAATATTTGTATTTAAAATTAAAACCACAAAATTCATGGAAAACATTTTGTAAGAAATTTGTTTTTTATTATAAAAATATTTTCTTAATAAATTGAAGTTCGATAATAATTCCAGTAAATTTTAATGATTATTTTTCATAAAAATATCTAATGAAAATTTTAAACTAATAAATAATATTATTTTTTATTTAAATACTTGATAAGAAAATACTATTTTCAAAAAAAATCAGTATTTTCACTTCCCATTGAAAAATCTATCTTTTCAAAAAAAATTTAAAAATTACCCCAAATATAATTTTTACATGAATAATATAAAAATGAGGTTCAGTTTTTTTAATTATTATTTTATAATTTTTATTTCAAAATTAAAAATAAAATCATAAACTACTTGAAAACCCATTCTACATAGATATAATCCTTTTTCAGTTTGATTAAAAATTGTCTAATATTCTTATAATGGACATAACTCTATTAAATATTATTAAAGAATATTAATGAGGAACTATAATTAATTATCATAACATTTCTAAGGATGATATAATATTTTTATTCATTGGGTTTTATTTAATGTGTCTTATATATTATTTAATATTTAATAAAGTTCATTTTATTCTGCTCACTATTATTTTAAAAGTTTTAAATAATTTTTAATGTTTTCTGTCTAGTTTTTTTCCCATGAAATTTGAAAATGTTTTATTTTCATATTTATGTATAAACATGTTATTCTTCAACTTTTTTATAAGATTTTTTCTCACTAAATTTTCATGGTTTGTAAATTAAATTATTTTTCCCTGAGTTTTACAAAATATATCTCTTAAAATTTGTTCTTATGATTATGATATTGTCTTATTTTCAGAGTGGTTTTTCTAAAACGTTAAAAATGTTTTTATCATCCAATTCATTGTTCTTTGACATATCATATACTTGATCAATGAAATTCTTCATACAATACAATAAATATAATTTTTGTTTTTGAATTATATAATTTCCTCTTTTAGAGATATAATCCATCACTACCTTTTTATTAACTAGTCACATAATATATATAATCCAAAGTTTTCACCCAATGCCATTATATCTTCAGTTCCAAATTTTTTATTACTTTTATTAAAGGTTGTTAACCTAGATGTCATACATTGATTAATTAGGGAAATTATTGCCTTAATTATATACCATTGATTTATAAGACATAAATATGATGTGATTTAATAACTTAATTGAATGGTATTTACCTTAAATGTTACTTGATTTCATTGGATACCCATTTATAATCCATAGGTTTTTATGGAATAAATATTGATGGAATTATGTATGATTTACCTGTGTTAATCAATTTGAATATTATATAATCCTCTTTTTATTTGCAGGGATTATTTATAATTTTTTTAATGAAAACCAATTTCATTTCATGGGATCCTTATTCTTTAAAAATTGAATAATTATAAATAGATTTTTTTCAAACCCACATCATTTATATTCGTTTTTTATGATGTGATAATTGATTTATTTTAGAGTGGAATTCATAATAATGGTTGGATGATGTGTGTGGTCCTATATCATACTCCAATGCATTTGTTAAAAGTTAATATCACATGAAATAAGTATTCATGGTAACCTTTAGGTTTTATTTATGTGTAGCCATGGATGGTGTGGATCCTGAATAAAATGTTTTCCTATACTCATTTTTGTGCCATTTTATAAATTTTTCATAGTATTATTCTTATTATCATTCTTATTCTAAGCTCTATGGGATAATGTTTATTGAATAATTCATACATTAATGGTTATTCCAAGTTTGATGTCATGATATATTATCTATGATTTATTGGTTATAAGCTTCGTACATATTATTATTATAACCATATTCCCATATTATGCTCACTAAAGATATTTTATTATTTTCCATCATATTATCCCTTAATAAAAATTTGATATTACCCTTTTTTTGTATCTATTTACCTAGTTTTTGAAAATACGAAAAGTATAAAATACATAGAAATGTTTTTTTTGTTTTGAATTTGTAGGAGATGGTAAAGATCCTTTATGGATAAATTTTTTCATATATAATTGGAAAAATGTCCAAATGATATAAATAATATGGTTCTTGGTTGATAATATTTCAACCTAATTATCTAAATCACTAAACATAAATAGACTTTATAATTTATTGTAATAAAATATTTTATTTAATTTATATAGATGAGACATTCATGTCTGTGGTCTATTACAATTTCTATCAAAGAAGGATTTTGATAAGTATAGAGATTGGGATGATATCAATGGAGGAAAAATTAAGAGTTATGAATGCTATCAAAAGCAGATAAGTTATGTTTGATTATAATTTCATGGGTATAGGTAAACCATATGGTCAGTTTTGTTAATAAAATTTTGATTTTGATAGAATTTCTTTATCCAAAACCCTAGGGATGTATCTAAGGGATATGTATAAATAAAGTATAATATTATGAAGTTTGGTAATGAAGATATTGTGTAGTTTTCCAAGAAATAACATATATGTCATAATATTACATGTGGATAAAGGCTCTAACATAGATATTCCTAAGGCTAATATCCCTAAAAATGTGTTCTTGTTATTAACACAATATTCACCTGGTGCAAGAAAAAGAGTCCTAACTACACACCATGTTTCAAACTTCTGAGGAATATTCTTTGCTTATTTAGGTTATACTATCAATAAATTTTGATGGATTCATTATTTTAATGAATTATAATAAGATGTATAAGAGAACCCAGCCTAAAGAAGCCTAGATTGAACCATGTGTTTTCTATGATTAAATGATATGAAATAAAATTTCAAAAAGTAAGGCATTTAGTGTTTTAATTCTATGTGTAATTATAGTATAATAGTTATATAATGCTGTTAATTATTCATCACTCCAAATTTATATATTTTTATTTTAGTAATGGATGATACTCAAATAAAACAATTTAACAGTGGATTCTAGGGAAAATGTATATATTTTCCATCTTAGAAAAATAATGGATTAGTATATAGAGTGATAAATATTTTTATTATGCTAAATCAGAAATCATGAATTTTTATTAACAATATATTCTTACTATAGCATAAAAATACACCAATAAAGTGAATGATAGAATATCTTGTAATTTTGGGTGATGATGATTCTGAATGAAATAATGTTCTATTACCTTCGTATAAAAAAATTTGGCTTCAATCACCGAGTTGAAACTCTAAAGTAATGGTGAGATTTTTTATGTATGGGGGAGGAGGGAATATATAAACTAATTTCTTTTGAAATGTTAAGAGTTCAATGCATATTGTGGAAGGAAAAAATATTTCATCCTAATGTAACCCCAATGTTTCACTATCATAAATGTCAGTAACTTATAAATTATCCAATTCAATACCCTATTCATAGGTCTAATAAGGATGATTGGCCCCCAAAAAAACAAAAAAATTAGAATGAGTATGAAACCAAAACCATAAAAATGAGTTCTCTATATAATATAGTGTCTGGAACACTAACCACCCACTCCATAAATACATGTTTGGTATTTATTTCCTATTTTACCAATTTAGTTTTACAAATAATGTTATATAAAGTCATAAAATAACCACCCCGATGGATAGATGACGAATTATTAAAAAAACATTTAGTTACCAATTATACAACTCCTCTCTAATATATGTTTATCACAATGTGTTTCGAATAAAATAATTTTATCCTTCCTTTAAAAAACATTGTTATAATCCCACACATAGGTTAGATCTCTTAACAAAGATAAATTCCATGATAACAATATCACCACTAAAAATCCACCCAAGATAATTTATTTTTATAATTATAACTATAAACAATATTTGAAAAAAACACCACTATTCTATTGGGGTATTTATCACAAAAGGTTAAATAAAAACCATTATTTTTTATATTCTTATTACGAGGTAAATATGATTTCACTCGTAAACCTCTATATAGTAAGGATAAATCCACCTTGGTAATTAAATCATTATTCATGAAATACAATAGATTTTTACGTGAGTAATAATTAAAATCTCAAGTATGAAATTTATTTAAGCTATAAGGAATGTAATGATATGATACATAAATACATAATTTAAATATTTTGTTTATATAATGTTATACAAGAAAGACATAAATAAAATGAAACATATATATATATAGTAAAATATAATTTTACTGTTAAAATATATCCATTAACGTAGTGTGTATAAGAAAGATTCAATAATACTAAATCAGTTGATGGAATGTGATCATGTAACAGAAATATAATTTACGTAGCCAATTAATCCAAGATTTAGAAACTGGTATCATTTCTAGGGTTTTCCTTATAATATTCCCAAGATTGACTCTAACAAATATTGTATGACCAAAATCATCTGAGAGACAAATTAAATAACCTCAAAATTTTTATGAGATCTATGATGGTGGATTCACCACCCTCGACTTCCACAAGAGCATACCTTATACATGATCATAATCAAATATATTAAGGGGGTATATAATTACAAATTATTATAAAAAATTAGATAATTATTAATGAAAAAATTTATTTATCACAAGTATTTTACCTAATTTTCATTTTAACTTTTATAGAAAAAGGGTGTTTTTTACTAATGTGTTCATAACATTTACAATATGATTTTATTATTAAATATGTTTTCCAAAAAAATTAATTAATATTATGTGTCTAATTTTAATAAAATAATTGTATTATATATTTTTTATGTGAATAAATTATATAGTATAATAACAATAATTTGTATAGTAATTGATAGGAAATAATAATAATATTCGTTAATAATTTCATTTTTTATTATCCAACATAATAGTCTCCGATTATATATTATGGATTCATTTAAAAGTTAAAATATTGAATTAGAGAAATTAAATTTAAAAAGTAATCATAATTTTGTCATTTGATAATTTCAATATTAGTTTAACATAAATTTAACAGAATTTTTAAAAATATTTTTTTAGGTGAATGACAGAAAATTTTATTTTAACAAATTAGATGATTTTTTTTGAAATTATTAGTATATAAGTATGAATTGGGGATTTGTAAATAATTTATTTAATCCCAAATATATATATATATATATTAATTTAAAATTTTGAAAAATTTTGTTTTTAATTTACATACCCATTATTTTACATTTTTTAGTTTATTTTATCTTTTTCAAAAACAAATTAATACATTATATATTTAATATTTTAATATTATTTTTATCACATTTACATAATTAATATGACTAAATAGTTTTCAAATTTGGGATAATTTGGTCCAAATTATGTAATAAAGACCATTTTATTTTCACGTATAAAGGGTAAATTATTTTAGAGAAAACATCTTACCTTACTAAAAGATGAAATGGATAAAATTTGATTAACCAATAAGGAAAGACCAAAAACATGTGATGGAATGTGTGGTTTTGGTATTTCATAACGTTATTCCTTATCCAATCTTATTTACCAATTTTGGAACCACTTTTCTTGAAAGAAACTTCCCATTTATAAATATTTTGGTGTATTTAAAAAAATATCAACCCTTTTCACTTATAAAAGGGGTACTCCTAGGCTCACTTCCACTATAACATTGTGCACTTAGTTCAAACCAAAATATAACACGTTCTCTACTAAACATTATTATCCTCATCTGAGAAGTTTATTTATTCTGATAGGATTGTCCCTCATTGGCTTAACCCCCATTATAAAGGACATTATCCAATAATTGAGCTTTAAATTTATAATTGTTCCATTCAAAATTATATTTAATTATGTGGAATTATTAGTCATAAAATTATATTACAACATATTAAAATTATAACATAAATATAATTATTTTACCGGTGTTATATTATAATTTTTTTATAATCATTAACTACCTTTCCCTTTTCTATTAAGAAAATAAAACTGGCATTCATGTGTTCTGTCGACTACCACTTCCAATATGATATGTCTTTCATTTTCCATCACCAAATTACAAGGACTAGTATTAATTTTAAATTTAATAAATATGTCAAAAACATTTAATATATTATATATTTTATAAATGATATATCATTTTTTTCATTCTATAGAAAATTAAATCAACATCTGTTGGTACGTGTGGACTTCCACCTCCATCAAATGATTGATTTTTTTTCTCATAATAAATATCTTAAAATGGTAGTAATGATACATTTTTTAATGTATAAAAATTATTTTATAAAATTATTAAGTTTATAGAATGAAAAAATAAACCACCTATTAATAATACGAGTAATAAACAACTAAGGTATATTCAAATGTGCAAAAGAAAATTCTCATAGAAAAAATTATTTCTTTAGGCTATGAAATGGATTCATACAGGTTATATTATTATTCAAATTTTATCTAATTATAATATTTCTCACTAATAATCACTAAATAATATCTTTATAGTTCTAGTAAATGTATATTACAACTAAATCACTTTATAACACCCCCTTAATTATGTTGGGTTCTTGTATGGGATTATTTAACCACCCACTTGTGTAATGATAGAAATTTATATAATTTAATAATATGGTAATTTAATCAATCATAATATTTTATATAAATATTAAATAATATGTTTATTTTTTTTTATAATATTAAAATAAACATTTAACTCAATATTTATGAATACACACTTCATTCAGTATGAATCATTGAAAACATGGGCCCATCACAAAATTCGTCATTGAATATAGTAACTAGAACTCCCATAGAATAAATTATAATATTATAATTAATGATAAAACATATAATATCATATCTTCTATTATTTGGGAATGATGAACTTTGGGATATGAATTAATAACTACACCACTATTACTAACTAGTTCAAAACAATCATGATTACATATACCTGATCTCAAAAAAAGATCATATATAACTTATATAAATGTAGGTAATAATTATAAATTAATTATATAATATTTTATATTCATGAAAAAATGATTTAAAATTGTTGATTAATGTTGCTCAATTTTTTATACAGAAGTTTAGACCACATTTCGACTAAACAGTTGTTGAGATAAGCAGTTTAGAGAGACATATCATTTATCGATGAATGTATTTTATAATATTCATGCCCATTGGAGATAAAAATCATTTACTTTCATTAAAAATCATTAAATTATATATACACCAATGTTGAAAGGGGTTTTGACCAAAATGTTACTCAGGTTGTAAGTGTTGGGATAGCCAATCTTATTTTCAAATTCAGTAATATTTCATAAAGAAGGTCCATGTAGTAAAATTATATTCTATCAAAATAACCTCATAATTATTACTGTATACTCAAGTGGTTTTACATTTCTTCTCAAAATATCATTTCGTTTTGACACATTTTTTACCCAAATTGTTTCTTGTATATAAAACAAACCCCATCTCTTCTTCTCAATAAAAACCTCCCTTTTTCTATATCTGTATTAATTGGATTCATATTTCAGTTTCATTATATGTGATTCAAAATTTTATTATGTTCATTTTATTATAATTTAACTTCTTTTAAATAAATTAATAAACATTAAAATTTTCTATATTGTTTCAATTCATCAAAATGTAAAAATAGTCTTTTTTTTAATGTTTATGTGTGATCATGTTATTCAATCACCTTTTTCATTTTAATGAATATTTCCCTCGAGATTTTCTTGTTTTATAAAATAAATTATTTTCACATATTTTTATAAAATACTTCTTGTAAAATTATTTCAAAAGATCATAAATATTTCTTATTTCCAATTTGAATTCTCTAAAACGACAAGAAAAATTATCAAAGTCATTTTTCTCTAAAATAAATTATACATGATCAAGAATATTATTTAAAAAATATTATTTTTGTGGATGCCATATATAATGTCCTCTTTTTTAATATTGAATTATCATAGACTTTCTCTTACATAATCATCTAATTTTTATAATCCTATATTCTCACCAAATTCCATTCTTCGGTGGATATCCTATTTTTTATTCCTTTGAGTGATTGATGTTCACCAAGATTTCATACATCAATTGACTGGGAAAATTATTTTATTAACAATATAACCTTTATATATTTGGTTTTAAAACTATAGTCTTTATTTTATTTAGAAATTTATAGTTACAAAAAATTTTACTTGATGTCATTGGAAAAATATTTATTATCGATGGGTTTTACATGTTATGATTATTACAAGAATTATGAATTATTAACTAATGTGAATCCATTTAAAGTGTATATGAAACCCATTTTGTGCCTATGGTTTTATTATAATGTGTTGAATAAAACCCATTTTCCGTTGATGGGTTCTTTATTATATTAAGTGTAAAAAAATTCCTTCAAAAAAGTATGTTTCTCACTTTATTTTTGTGAGACATTTTTTATGGGATAAGTGAATTATTTTCATTTGAATGTAACAAGTACTGATGAATGATAGGTGGTTCCTATATCACCCACTGATGATTTGTTTAAAAGATGGAATCACATGAGTTTACTGTTCTTTACTGAATTTTTTTCTCATAATAATTGGTATTGATGGTGTGGCTCATGAAAGAAATGTATCCACACAATAATGTGTGTTACATATTTGAATAATGTCACTAATATATTCTTATCCTTATACTTAATTTATTATATCATGTGCCAGGGTTGTTAACCCATCCTTGTATTGTGCTATTGCAAGCATTATTTCATGATTTATGTGTGAGATGGTATCTGAGTATGATATACTCTATAATTCCAAATTGAGGATCGAATATGTAAACATGAGATGCTCAAATAAAAGAGGGTGTGAAATTTACTTTTAAAAATTCCTTTATATCTTTTAATGATGATTATGTTTAACAAGGTTAAACAAGATAATTAATAAGACCTCTAAGTTAAAATAACTTGCTAGATTCCAGAAAAGTGATTCTGATAATGAAACTTAACAAATTTTTACAACAACTATGATTCTACCTTAAAGCATATAGAATCTAACTAAATCTGTGTACAAGTATAAGGAACTATAAGAAAGTTATACCATCCTCAATAATACAAATGCAGTAGAAAAATTGTAACAAAAACAAGTAACAAGTAGAGAATCATTTAACTAAATGAGAAGGGTATCCAAAAACCATGGATAAAGGTCCCTTGATTTATACTTTAAGAATGTATGTCTTACCCACACCACGTTAAGCCCTAAACATGAAGATCAGAGTTTGTCTTGCTATCCCCACAAGCCCTCGACTATCAGGTAGTCGACACCTCTGTCTTCCAATCCCCGGAAGCCCTCGATTATACACAGCAACAATTGGAGCCACACTATGAAAATCTGCACAAGGTGAAGTTTGAACAAGCCATTAAAACATTCTGCATGAAGCCTGAGATTTTATAAGAACCTCTCTCTCTAGAAATCACATTAACAGCATATAAGAACGGTTGTTAAAGATGTTGTCAAATGTTCTGAATTCTTTCAAATGAGATCCTATTTATAGGAACATCTCCAATGGTTGGGTCCCTCCTCCAACGGTCATATTCTTCCTTGAATTTTGGAGGGACCTGTACACTTGTTAATCAAACAATGGTTAGTGAGTAACTTAAATCTCAACATCATTTTATTACAAAACAAGTGTAAGCATAACCAAAATCTGACTTTCAAAATATAAGTAAAATAATGTTTGGAGTCTAATAAAAATTCAATTTGGAGTTTATAATACAAAGATATTCAGATTCTTTTTTCTAGGAATCCGGAACATTAATTCTATAGAATCCTAGAGTCTGAATTTCAAGGATATTTGGAATCTGGATTCACTAGAATTCATAACCAGAATATACAAAGTTCAGAGTAAGAGTTCATGAGAATTAAAATTCAGAAATCATAAGATTTTGGAGCCTGTATTCAGAGAACTTGGAGTTAGAACTCAATGTAGTTTGTATCCAGAATTTGAACTCAGAATATGGAGTTAGAACTTTGAAGAGTTCATATCTAGAATTTGTATTCAGAATTCAATGTTAGAACTCAGAAGAGTTTGTAACCAGAATTAAAATTATGAATTTGAAGTCAGAACTCAGAAGAGTTTGTAACCAGAATTCTGATTCAGAATTCGGAGTCAGAACACGGAAGAGTTCGTAACTAGATTTCTGATTCAGAATTTGGAGTCAGAAGTCAGAGATGTTCGTATCTATAATTCATACTCATAATTTAGAGAGAGAACTTTGAAGAGTTCGGGTCCATAATTCATATTCAAAATTCAGAGTCAGAACATAGAAGAGTTTGTAACCAGAATTTTGAATTACAATTCGGAGTCCAAACGTAGAAGAGTTTATATCCAAAATTTTGAGATTCATGATCCTAAAACAGAATGCTTAATATCTAGGTAATTATAGGATTCCAAGGATTTGGTTTCAATCCGAGTTTTACACTTAGAAAAATAATGATAAGAACAATTAAAACTAGGTATGTGTAAATTTCCTTGGGTAAGTAAATTTTCTTTAAGAAAGTAAAGCAAGGGGTAAAATGAGATTTACCTTAAGATAATGTGTTTTTGATCCTAAAAACAATAAGAAATGGTAATATCATAAGGATTCCATATTTACTTAACAATCTCCCCCAAGTATGAAGGAATTTAACAGTCGTAAGGAAAACCTTATTGACTCAACAATCTCACCCTTTTTGGAAAACACAACCATCTTTACTAAAAAGAATATAAGGACTTAGCAAAACATTTCTTTAGTTATAAAATAAAACTTATCTCCCTTTTCACATTGACAAAGATGAATATGACTAACTCCCCCTTAGGCTTTGGAACTCTAAGGATCGTATTCACGGTTTCCGGAATGGGATTTTCATTATCTTGGTTATGGAAATCTTCTCAATGAGAATTCCCCCTTACATAGGGATATTTCTTCTTATACATATAAATATTTTTCCTTCTCCCCTTTAGAATTATTTTTTCCTTCTCCCCCTTTGTGATTTTCTGAACGAGTTTGGGGGAATCAAAAAAAAATATGATACCTATAATATTAGTATAGACAACCCATCAAAATGAGAAACCACAATTTCATTATAATTGGACGATTTTGTACAAGTCATGACATTACTACAAAAGATCGGATTGTGTCTATTTTTTATTTTCCATGGGCATTAGCTTTTTCATCATTGTCTTAAACTTTTTCATCTCTTTGTGATCCTCCTATGCTTGCTTTTCCAAGGCTACGATCATATGATCTTAAGCCTTCAGGGCCTCTGCCCGAGCCTTCTGCAAGTCATCTTGCATCACAAGATTTTCTTCCATCTCGGTCTAAAGAACTCTCTCTATTTTCAATAATTGGACAGCATAACTCAACTTTCCATTCAGATCATTGACATCCTAAATCTGAGAATTTTGTTCAAGATTTAGCTTTTCCTGAAATCTGTTTGTAAGATCCTTGACTTTCGTATCTTCGGTATCAAAAAATTCCATGACATCATCTTGAAATTGTTCTAGCTCTTCCAAATCATCATCTATTTACTTAGACCATCTGGTCATTTTCATTCAGTGTTTTGTGTGGGCTTCATAATTGATAAGAAAATTCATGTCTTCGGCCTCAATCGTAACACATATATCCATCACCATAGATATGGAGTCTTATTTTAGAATCAAGTTATGCTGAAGCATCTGGAATCTAGAATCAGTTGTAGGAATGATCGGAAAGGTGTCCACAAGCTTCATTTGTGGATTGAACAACAAAATATTCTCCTAAAGCTGATGACTCTGAATCTGACATTTTACTTGGGGATGGTTCTTCAACTAGCTCTACCAGCTTCCTCTTAGAGGATCTTCAAGATTCTTTCTTCCTCATAATATATTTGGATGGGGTATTGATGACCACTTTTTTACCGTTATCAATTTTACAAACATCTTCATCACCTGGAGACTCATGCTCACTTCCAGATATCTGTACAATCTTATCTTCATAAAATTTTTCTTTTTTAGCTTCTGCCTCAATTTCTTCACGAAGAATGAAGTCATGATTAGGAATCTCTTCATCAGATAACATGTTTAGTTCCTCTTCACCTTTCTCATCCATTTCCAGAGTTGGAAGTTTATAATATCCGGCTTGAGATGTCCGGAGTGAAAAATCTTCGGAAGCACTTGATTTTTTCTGATAATCATCAACTTGCTTAATCATATCATACGAGCCACCACTAGTTTGATCTTCCTCTACTTCTTCTATTGCATTCTTGTATATCACAATATTCTCCTGTGGTTTTTCCAGAGTCATAAACCTCGTACCCGAATTCTCATGTAATGGTTCCATAAAGAAATACATTGGAACAAGGATATTCTCGGATGCAATTTCAGTATCCCTATAAAGGGATTGACAAATTATAGCCTATGACATATTCTTCTTTTGATTCTTCTCTTGGTATTGATTCTCAAGGTCTTTAGCACCCATTTCTTTCAGGGCCTTAGCGTTTGCAGGGTCCAAGACAAACTGTGGCTCCCCTTCTTTCTTGTTTTTATTATCCTCTCTCCATTTGGAAACCACTTCATCCAGATAAGCTTTTTTCTTTTTGGGTTTAGGAGGTATGGATTGAGCTTCATTGGAATTAAGAGTTTTCTCTATTGCTTCCACTTCCTTTAATTTCCTCTCCTTTCCAGCTTTCTTTAAGGTTTAACGTCTTCCATATTTTTCAGGATGACTTCTGCCTCATCATCAGGTAGATCATAAAACTCACCTGACTCCTTTGAAAAACCAACTTTCATCCTCTTGAGGGTATCATCACTGATAAGAATTACATTTCAATTCTCATCTTGGAACTGCAGGGGATCGTAAAAGATTCAAGACACCAAACAATGATCTTGGAGGGAAGGGCATGATACATAATAATATAATATCTCATATTCCCATTTTTTGTTATCAATCATAATGAGAATGTGCTTCATGAGGTTCACCTTCCTTAGGTTTACAAAAAAATCCAAGATTTACATGTCACTTTTCTTAAGGGTGTCCTTTTCACCCTACTTTGATACGATAAGGCCATAAACCCATAGCTTTAGGATCCGATTGTTGGTAGACAGATGAGCAATATTTGTGGTATTGAAATCTTTAAACCCAAGGCATTTCATACCCTTTTCCATAATGAAACTTCCTTGAACCACTGGATTTTTGTTTGAATAGAACTCGGCTACCCCTTCATAGGATAGCCCCACCAAGCTAGAATCCTTGGTGTAAGAGAGTGCATATGTATTTCAATAACTATTAAAGGAAAACATTTCCCTACCATCTTCCTTAAAGAATGTAGGTGACTTGTAAAACTCTATCAGCAAATCTGAAAACACTAAATCCTAAGCTCCTATATTTGAAATTGATACACTCTCCCATCCATTAAGTTAGATATTCATGGATATAATGGATTCATACATATTAAAGAAGTTCGGATGCACCAACCTCTCTCTGTAAATTTACTACTCCAAAATCAGCTTGACTGATGACATCTCTTGGGAAGGTATTTTAGCAGACATTCAGACTTGAAGAATCTGAATATCCGGAATGGGATTAAGAATATTGGTAGATCTTAGACATGAAAATGATTTGAAAATTGATGGGGGACAACTATCCGGGCTCCCATTTTTATAGGTGATGGAAGTGGCCTTTCATCGTCCAAATCTAATCTAACTGTTGGGAGACCTTGTGATCTGATCTAACAGTTGATATGATAGCCGCAAGGGAAAATTGTGTAGGATCCGATCTTTTGATGTTTTTAGGAAAAAATAGAATCCATGAATTTTAGATTCAAAAGAAAATTCCAGCAATGAAATAATGACTATGAAAATTTTAAGAAGGAAATCATAACTTTTGGATTGCTAGGATGATTATTCATAGTTGGTGATATTCTTCTTGAATCATTTTAGATTAATAAAAATTGGACTAAGAAAAACTTATTATGAAAAATATAATATTGAAAATTCTATTAAAAAATTTGAGTTCAAAAATTCCACTACAAAAATTTTGGGTACGAAAATTTTCATTACGAAAATTTCATTACGAAAATCTTTATTGCGAAAATATCAATACTAATATCATCATTACGAATGTTTTGAAGACTAAATATGAAAATTTTCATTATAGAAAATCTAAAAAACTAACTACGGAAATTTTTGTTATGAAAAATTTGAAGAACCAACTATGAAAATTTTCATTGCAAAAAATTTGAAAAAACAACTATGAAAATGTTCATTACAAAATATTTGAAAAACCAAGTACAAAAATATTCATTACGAAAATTTTGAAAAACCAACAACAAAAAATTTCATTATGAAATATTAACAAATGTACTCCCCCTATGAAAAAGATTTTATTACTGTAAGAATATTGGTTCAAGAAGAAGTTAATCAAGGAAGATCCCTTTATAGTTATCATTCCTAACTTCTATTTAATGTATTCAAATCTATAGGAGGGTAAATATTTTGTGATAATATCAGCAAGTTCATCTTGTGTTCCGATAAATTGAAAATTGATATCTCCTTTTTGTGAGTGATCCCTAAGAAAGTGATGGCTAATATCTATGTGCTTTGCACGAGATTGATGTGCAGGGTTTTTACTAAGGGAAGTGGAAGTTGTTTTATCACACAGAATTTGTGTTTTGGTAAAACTCATACCATAGTCTGTGAGTGTGTGTTGCATCCATAACAGTTGAGCATAATAGCATCCAGCTGTTACATATTCAGCTTCAGTCGTGGAAAGTGCTACTGAGTGTTTCTTCATGAAAGACCAATAAACTAATGAATATCTTAAATAAAATGACAAGTTCTGGATGTACTCTTTTATCCATTCTACATCCACAAAAGTCAGCATCCGAAAAACATTTAAAAAAATCATTTCCAGAAGTATAAAATAGTCATAAATCCACGTTTCCCTTTAAGTAGCGAAAAATTATTTTCACTACCTTTATGTGAGATTCCTTAGGATTGGATTGATATCATGCACATAAGCATACTAAAAACATTAAGTCAGGATGACTAGTTGTCAAGTAAAGTAGAGTTCCTATCATACCACTAAATGTTGTGTGATCTACTGGTTTCCCAGCTTCATCAAGATCAAGTGTGTTTGAGGTACTAATGGGAGTACTTATACTTTTAGTGTTGTTATATCCATTCTTTTTAAGAAGATCTTTAATTCAAATATGTTGGGATATATAGATTCCTGCTGGTTATTGAGAGATTTGAAAACTAATGGAAAATGTTATGTCACCCATCACACTCATTTCAAACTCAGATTTCATTAGATCTGCAAAAAAATAATTTAATGATTTCTTAGTTGAACGAAATATAATGTCATCAACATAAATTTGAACAATAAAAACATTTTTATTATCTTTATTTATAAAAAGGGTTGGATCTGCATTTCCATTTACATAGTTATTTTGAAGAAAAAATCTTGTAAGTCAATCATTCCCAGCACGAGGTGATTGTTTAAGTCCATAAAGAGCTTTGTTAAGTCTAAAAACATGATCAAGATGTTTTGTATCTTCATATTCAGGAGGTTGTTCCACAAACACATACTATTGAACATAACCATTTAGGAAACCACATTTATCATCTATTTGAAAATGTTTGAAAATGAAGAATGCTACAAAGACAAATAAAATATGAATAAATTCAAGTCTAGCTACTGGAGCATAGGTTTCTTCATAGTCTATTCCTTATTGTTGATTATATCCTTTAGCAACTAATCTAGCTTTATTTCAAACTATAATTCCATTGTCATCACACATATTTTTGAAGAACCATTTTACTCCAATAATAAATGTTTCCTTAGGTCTATCAACTAAGGTCCAGAAATTATTCCTTTCGAATTCATTTAGTTCATCTTGCATGACTGTAATCCATTAATCAACACCAAAAGCTTCTTCAGTGCTTTTTTGGTTCTAATTGGGAAAGGAATGCTAGATTTTCTACTTCATTTCTAAAGGAACTTCCGTTCCATATAGGTTAATTGAAATCACCAATGATACAATCACTGGGATGATTCTTTAGAAACAACTGGTTTGGGTTTTGTAAAACCTGTTCATCAACATAGGGTAGAAAATCTTCTGGGGTAAATGTTTCAGTAGTATCTTCTTGAAAATTTTCCTTATCAGAAGGATTTTCTAACTGAGGTTGATAATCAGTTTTTGAAAACACATCTAAGGATGTAAGTTGGGGTTGTTTTAAAAAAAGTATCAGTTTCATCAAATTTTACTTGTACTATCTCTTCAACAGTACAAGTGTTTTTATTGAAAACTCTATATGGCTTAGAAGTTGTGGAGTAGCCTAAGAAAATTCCTTCATCAGATTTTGGTGTGAATTTATATAGATTATCTTTAGTATTCAGAATGAATACCTTGTAACCAAAAAACATAAAGTAGGAAAGTCTAGGTTTTCTACTATTCCATTACTAATGAAGAGTTTTATTAAGAAAAGGTCTAATCAAAGCACGATTTAATGTATAAAAAACTGTACTTATAGCTTCAGCTCAAAAATGTTTGGCAATAGAATACTCACTCAACATGGTTCTTGTTATCTCTTGAAGAATTCTATTTCTTCATTCAAAAAAACCATTATGTTAAGGTGTTTTGGTTGCTGATAAGTTAAGAGTAATACCTTTTGTACTACAAAATGATTCAAAATCAGAATCTTGAAATTCTCCACAATGATCACTATGAATAGTTTTCAATGGAAGGCTTTTCTCATTTTTAACTTGGGCTCTAAAACTTTTGATATAAGAAAATTATTCAAATTTCTTTTCTAGAAAATAGACCAACGTAAATCTAGTGTAGTCATAAACCAAGAAAAATACATAATACTAGCCTCTAATGCTTCAAGTTTGTATGGGACCAAAAAGATCCATATGCACTAGCTGTAATGCATTAGTAGTTCAGAATTTGCTGACTGATTTAAAACATGATTTATTTTGCTTGCCATATTTACAAGGGACGAAAACTTTTGAAGAATCAAATCTATGCTCCGGTAGATCCTTAACTAATCATTTCATAGAATTTTTTTCATAAGTTACTATCATTACAGTGACCTAACCTTCTTTTCCATGACCAAGAATGATCATCCATTGCACTAAGGCAAGGTATTTCTTGGCTCCTAAGGTCTTCTATGTTTAGTGTGTAAACATTCTCTTACCTATGGGAAGAAAGAATAAACTCTTCATTGTAGTTGTGTACTAGACACTTATCATTCCGAAAATCCACAAGGTATCCTTCATGAAATAATTGGATTATGCTAATGAGGTTTTTCATAAGACCCTTAACAAAAAAACATTTGAAATCAATGTTTTTCTAAGAAGAATGTTGTTACCTATACCGATAATTTCTCCCTGAGCATTATCTCTGAATGTTACTTTTCATCTTTTCGTCTTGATAATCTTTTCAGAATAGTCGTTGTTACGAGTCATATGTCGGGAACATCCACCATCCATGTACAGTGTATTTTTGTTGGTACATTCCCTATTTTCCTAAAAATAATAAAAAGTTAGACTTTCGGAATCTAAACTTTTTTGGATCTGGAGTTTTTAGTGAGCCAATTTTTAGGTACGCACATTTTCTTAAAAAAAGAGGCTTTATGAAATCCTAACGATTGGGTTTTTTTGGAGAACAATTATTTTCCCAATGTCCACCACACTGAAATCTTTTACAGAATGGAACACTTTGAGGAACAAAGTAATTGTTGCTAAAAATAGGTTTAGAACTAGTATAACCAAAACCAGAACTATTCCTTAGAGGCCGGATTTGAGAATTCAATTTTTCAATATTATCATTACCTAAGGTAAAGTTTTCCAAACACTTTCTCGAGAAAATTTTTTCAGATTTGAGTTTTATAACTACGTTATTGTCTTCAAAAACATTTAAATTTGAACTAAATCTAGGCTCAAAATCATTTTTCTTAGAAATTATGTTTTCAAGATCTTTAGCATGTTTATTCTACTCTGAACTTATTTCTTCAATATTTTTTGAAATACATTAAAAATAAGAATTTTTCTTATCATGATCTTTAGAAAGATTTGATATTTACTTAGTAAGAATAGTATTCTTAGAATTTGGGTTATCAAGTTATTTTCATGTGTTTCGAAATTTCAATCTCATGAATTTTGGAAAAGATAGAAACTTCATCACAGGAAGGTAAAGTATTATCTTTATTAGAAGAAGATTCTTTATCTGAAGAGTTATAATACTTACTAGCATTAGCATTCAAAGAAACATTGTTCAATGATTCTGTATAATGTACCTTATCCATTAAGCAATGATTTTCAATAGGTAGTCTGGATATTAGACCAAGATTCTTCTGTCTCAACGATTCATAATCTGAAGATTCATCTGAAGACTCTCCACCACTAAAACTCCATGTCCCATTAGCTTTGAAGTATTTCTTATCTTTAGCTTTATAATACTTTTTTATTTTTTTCTCATAATGCCTTTCCTTTCCTTATTTTTTCATAAGAATAGGACAATTAGGTCTTATATGTCCAACTCTCTTGCATTCCAAACATATAACTTCTAAATCTTTCTTATCTTTCTTTTCCTTTTTCTTATATCTGGATTGAAAGCTCCACTACCCAACTATCTTCTTCATCCTTCGAGCAAGATTTGCTAAATCATTTTATGAGGATTCACTTCCATTAGATTCGGACCAGATAACAACTTTCATAGATTTGGATCTAGTAACTCTCTCAGGATTCTTGGATTTCATATGATTGGAAGTTTTAGTAAAATAAACACATCCATTTCCATTCTTCTTATTTATGTTATCCACATCACTTTTCATTCATGCCTCATAATGAAAAAGAGTTCCAAACAGCTCATCTACGGAAATCTGATTAACCCTTCTATTTTCATCAATAGTAGTCCTCTTAGATTCCCTCTCATTAGGCATGATGTATATGATGTTATAAACAAGATCTTAATCATCTAATACTTTATCACCAATTGATTGTAAACTATCTATAATAGTAATGAATCTTTGTTCCACCTTACAATGGGTTCTCCATAAGGAATGAAGAAACCATGATATTCAGCTCTAATCATTGCTCTTCTTGTTTCAATTACTTTGGAAGTTCCAAAGTGAGTAACTTAATGTTTCTTCCGTATAGAATATGCTTCTTAACAAGATGAAATTTGGATATATATTTTTCTGGTCATGGAGCTAAGCATAGTATTTTGTACCTTATATTTCAGTTAGTATTCATGATTTTCATAATTGGTAAAAGTATTAACTTCTTTGTCAGGGATTTTATATTTTCCAGTATGCATTATGAAATTATCAACACCAATATTAATAATGAAAGTATTCATGCGATCTCATCAATATTCGTAATCATTTACATCAAATATAGGTGGTCTAGTTGTATTGAGATTGTCTATGAAACCAACATTGATTCCTGTCATATTTAAGAAAATTCTTTCCACAAAAACATGATAATAGTATGAGTTTGTAAACAAGAGAAAATATCCTAAGAGAGGAACTATATATTGTATCTCTAAGAAAGAATGAATCTGAACTATGTGACTCAGAAACATAGATTATAAATAATTATGAATCCAGAAATTCAATTAAGTGAATTTTCATCTAAATATAATCGTGAGATTAATCCAGATTGAACCATTCCTTTGATACCAGTTGTGACATGGTATGGGAGTGTGATATACTCAATAATACCATATGTAGGATCGAATATCTAATCATGAGATGCTCAAATAAATTATGGTTGTGAATTGTAAATTTAAAAATTCTTTTTGAACCATTAATGATAGTAATGTTTAACAAGGATAAACAAGATTATTCAAAAAAACCTCTAAGTTCTAATAACATGCTTGATTCTTGAAAAGTGATTCTGAAAATGAAACATAACAAAAGTTTACAATAACTAAGATTCTACATTAAAGTGTATAGAATCTAACTAAATCAGAGTACAAGTATAAAAAAGTATAATAAAGTTATACATTCCTCAACAATACAAATGCAGTGGAAAACATGTAAAAAAACAAGTAACAAGTAGAAAATCATTTAACCCAAAGAGAATGGTATCCAACAACCCTGTATAAAGGTCCCTTGATTTATACTTTCAATAAATTATGTCTTACCCACACCAAGGTAAGACCTCGATACGAAGATCAGAGTCTGTCTTTTTATCCCCATAAGCCCTCAAATATCAGGTAGTCGGAACCTCTATCTTCCTCAGCAAAGAAGCCCTCAACTTCAAGGTAGTCAGCACCTCTGTCTTCCTATCCCTGGAATCCCTTGATTATACACACAAAAATCGGAGTCTCACTAAGCAAATCTGCACATGGAAATGTTTGAACAAGCCGTTCAATATTCTTGCATGAATTCTGAGTGTTTATAAGAGCCTATATCTTTAGAAATCACTTTAATAGCATGTAAACACGACTGTGAAAGCTGTTTTCAAGTGTTCTGAATTCTTTCAAATGATCTCTTATTTATAGGCACATCTCCAACGGTCGGCTCCCTCCTCCAATGGTCATATTCTTCATTGAATTTTGGAGGGTCCTGTACATGTGCCACTCAAACAACAGTTAGTGAGTAACTAAAATCATGAAATAATTTTATTACAAAACAAGTGTAAGCATAAACAAAATATGATATTTGGAATTTAAGTAAAATAAATATCAGATTCTAATCAAAATTGAATTCGGAGTCTATAATACAAAGATATTCGTATTCTGTTTTCTAGGAATTCAGAACCTAAATTCTAATGAATTCAGGAGTCTGAATTTAAAGGAAATTAAGAATCTGGATTCACTAGAATCCAGAACCAGAACATATAATGTTTGGAGTTAGAGTTCTTGAGAATTAGGAGATAGAACTCATAGGAGCTCAGAGTCTATATTCAGTGAAATCAGAGTTAGAACTCAGAGAACATTGTATCTTGAATTCGTACATAAAATTTGGAGTTAGAACTTTGAAGAGCTCGTATCCAAAATTCATATTCAGAATTCGGAGTCAGAACTCAGAAGAGTTCGTAACTAGAATTCTGATTCATAATTCGATGTCAGAACTCAGAAGAGTACGTAACTAGAATTCTGATTCCGAATTCGGAGTCAGAACATAGAAGATTTCGTAACCAGAATTATAATTTTGAATTCAGATTCATAACTCAGAGAAGTTTGTATCCATAATTTGTACTCAGAATTCGGAGTTAGATCTTTGAAGAGTTCGTATCCAGAATTTGTAATCAGAATTCAGAGTCAGAACTTAGAAGTGTTCGTAACCAGAATTCGGAATTAGAATTCTGAGTCATAACTCAGAAGAGTTCGTATCCATAATTCTAAGAATTCTGATCCTAAAACAGAATGCTACATATCTAGGTAGTTATATGATTCTGAGGTTTTGGTTTCAATCTGAGTTTTACACATATAAAAATTACGATATGATCAATGAAATCTTGGTAAGGGTAAATTTCCTTGGGTAAGAAAATTTTCCTTAAGAAAGTAAAACCAGGGGAAAATGAGATTTTCCATAAGATAAGGTGTTTGTGATTTTTAAAATGAGAAGAAATGGTAATGTCCCAAGGATACCTTATTGACTTAACAATCTCCCCCAAGTATGATGGATTGTAAAATTAAAAAGGAAAACCTTATTGACTCAACATTATGATCTGTTATTTTTTGGGTATACATTTCTTATGTTTCTTTTTTATAACCATACTATTGTCTTATTGTACTAATGATATTTGATTTTTATCACTTTTGTTAACCCTTACAGAGAATCTGAGCTCACCCCTTTCTTATGTTTCTATTTCCTAGGTTAATATTATAGTAAATGTATGAAATGTATAGAATATTTACTAAGGTGGATTATTTCTGGGATATATTTAAGGATCCTTATAGATTAAGTATGTTTTTATATTATTTGAAAAATTTCCAGCTGATGTAAATTATTTGGGTTTTATTGTTTACATTTTACCCTGTTTACAAAAAACAATTGAAATAAATAGTCTTGGATATGTATTGTAATAAAATATTTCCTTAAATCTTTGTGGTTGAGATGGCCACATCTATGGGATTGTATACTGTGTCACATCAGGAATAGACATATAAAATTGGAAGCATTGTATCAATCTCTCCTTTCGATTCAATACCCATCATTGAAAGGAAATATCATCATTGATATCATCACAATAATGTCATTATCTCACTAACCTCATAAGAAAAGCCTCACTAGAATCACTATAGGATTTTTCACAGTGATCATCATATATCCCAAGTCATCATTAGGTCAGCACTAACACACCCAACCTATCTCAATCATACCAATATAACATCAACCTGAGTGTTCACATTTCAAGGGGGTAGAAAAACTCACCCCATACTCTCTATACATTCCCAACAACTCTATGGCATCTTAAGGGCTTTATATGTCCTTCTATGTACAAAAATTCTTAATTTCTCACATCCCTACAAAAAGATCAACAGAACCAATTTTGGCTCACCATTTTTCAATCACTAAGACTAATTCATATCTTTTAGCATCCCATATATTTCATATCAAATTATTTTAATCATTCTCAAATCAATCATTGAACAAGTCATCAAGATAGTTAAAAATTACCCCTCATGGACCTTGTCATTTTATTTAGTTCAGGATTGTTAGTTGAAAATAAAAATATATAAATTTAAAGCATTGGTATCCCATATAGAATATACCACATGTCATATTCAATACATATATAAACATTTAAAAATACCATAGGGGTGTGTTCTATGGACCACCGTTCATAATTCAGAGTTATGGAATTTTTAAAAAACATGGTGGCTCTCTCCTAAGCTTTTCCAATCATCACATTGATACTTGAAAACCTATCTTAAGGTACAACACCAAATAAATAATTTTATACTATTTATAATTATTTATTCATTCGATTTCATTAAATTAATAATTTAATGCACTTAAAAATTATTAGTAATAATTGATTTAAACTCAATGTTCAACCTAATCACAAAAAAATTGTAGCCATCAACCAATGGATGGTCTGTTGATCACTACCAAAATCATCGTGGAAAAAATTATTGATAGTCAAATCTCATTCAATAGAAAATTTTACTTAATTTTGTTGAAAACTACAAATATAATCACATGATGAGGTACCTTCCACAAATGTTTTTGAGATATCTTGATATCATCATCTCTGGAAATCCGATAACTATTTCGTGGACCCCCCCCCCCCCCCATTGTCAGCCGATTCCAAATTTCTATAATCGAATTATCACCATAACCAGAACAAAAATAACAATAAAACATGATTATGAATTGGAAATAATAATTTAAGTAAGGGTGAAGAGAAATATGCCTATAATTATCTTCTATATACACCAAGAAGTGTTACAAATATATAGTTTCACGAGTTGAAAGGGGAAGAGATATAATGCAACAATTTTCTCCAATGATTTTTTGGATAGTTAATAACCCCCTAAAACAAAATTTGAAAAACATGGTTTTCCCTTTGGTTAATCACACCAAACAACAGTAATTATGTAAAATAAGTTGTTCATGATATGAATTTATGTTTCCTAACAAATTAATTTAAAGAACCCCTGGTTCAAAAAATGAAGAACTAATTTTAACGGGATCCTGCCATAGTTAAAATAAATTCATGGTGTGAACCTACTTCATGGAATGAATTCAGACTCACTAAAGGCATTCATGGAATGAACCACAATTGATGATATAAAATACTATTGACTACTGAATTTTATATGTTGGGGAACTTAACCCCTCACTAATGAACACAAGATCACTTAGAACATAAATTAAAACTCAATTCTCCCCTAAATCATCACTTTGAGAGGTCCCATATATCAGAATTCAAATATGAATCAGGAATATCAAAATAAACTCCTCACCAAACTCCTTATTCAAATTTTCTCAAGAATTATAAACTATAAATGGAAATCTATTTTACTCCAGATCTGTAGAGAGGATTCATATCAAAGATTTATATGTTTCATTATTCAAGATTTATCACTCAAAATTCTCTCCCAATGTATAGACTCTCTAATCTCACGTCATATTTTCTTGAATTTGACCAATGTTGCGCTGAAATTATCTCCCTTAGAAAAATTTTTGGATTGATTTCTATTTTACGTGATACGTATTGATTCAAATATTATTCATTCTTAATCCTAGACTCAAATCATTCTTCACTCCAATTCATATTTATCCAATTATCCACATTGGGGTTACCTTCACCTTCCAAAAATTGATATGATGTTATCCTCCAAGGATATTGTTTGAGTTATATAACCTTAAATTATGAACTACATATTTGGTTAATTTTTTATAACCTTAAATGCAAGTCACATCCTCATTTAGTGTTGGATATAGGACCCTAAACTATAAACCCTTTATAATCACAATTGTCCCCTCATTAGGAAATGAATAAGTTTATACCTTAATTTCTATCTTGGGTTTGGAATTTGGGTCTCGCTAAAAGTTATATTTTCCTAATAACCCTAACCCGATACTAGATCCCCATGTTTATTTTTCCACTTAATGAAGGTGTAGCACCAAAATTCACGAACACTTCTTTAAAATTATCCATTCCAGGAAAAACACTTTGTGTCCATCATGTTTCAATATTCACCTAAAATAATAATTTTCTAATGAACATCCATTTTATGGTGAAAGAAATAGCCCCTTAATTTAATCCATACAATACTTATCTAGGGAACACTCTTCAAAGTAAAAAACCTTATAAACTATTTTGTGAATCCAAAATATCAAACATCATCAAAGGTCATCCTCAATAATATTTATTACCATTTATGATAATATGATAATCAAAAATATTTTTTAAACATTTGATCAATGACCATCCTTAGACTATTGTTCACTTCACCCAATTGATTAAATTCATTGAGTTGTAATTTATATTTCCCTTAATTCTCATTTGATCATGTAGATTTCTAATTCCCTATAGGTTGTGGAACCATTCATTTTTTGTGTTTATAGAGTGAATTATTTCATTGGATCTATTATAGATAATTTATTTTATTATCTTTGGATATTTGGTTATTATTGAACATATATTTCAACCCCAAACTATCCATATATATCATATAGTTTCTTATATTACAAAAAAATTCCTTTATTACGTCTTATTTCTCACACTTTTCATGAATCAAGAGAGCTTAAAGGTTATATTTTAAATTTTCTATCATGATAGAGTTATATTAAAATTGAAAATAATAAATTCAAATAAGTATAATTTTTCCATGAAACAATGAGGTGGCCAATGCATAGTCTAGAGTATCTCATTTGAAACATAATTTGGAATTATACTGCCTGAGACATTAACTACATGAGATTAATCTTAGTTTATTGATAATTTTCAATGGCTAGTCATATCTCAATCAACTAATCCATCTTGGACTCTAATCATGGTACCACATAGTCCTATTATACTTATAGTTAATCTTATAATTATTTGGATTCCACCACATATGAAACCACTTTAGTAATACTAGATCTAGTGGAAACGAGCTTGGTCCTCACATGTGTGACCATCTCATCCCTCAAAAAGTGAGAGATTTCATTTGGAACTCTTATTCCTATTATTAAAAAATATCATTTTCAATCACCCCCATGGAATCCAAAGCATGTCCCTTGACTTCATCCCTAAAAAATTAAATTAACCAAGATTTCATAATCTCATAATCCACTAAAAATTCATAGATCACAACATGGTGGATATGGTATGCAGTCATACCTATCCATAGGACTACTAGTAGGTGATGAAGTCCTCTCCTCAAGCAACCAATTTGATACAATGTATTACGGGTGACCATGACTCAAAGGGCATGTCATTGACTTAACATAAACTGATCACTCTATGTGGGTATATATGAAATTGTGTGAGTTTTTTCACTTGTCCATTTTTTATAATTTGGATATTTTTTAAGAAATGGAAATAGATGTTCAAATATAGGTTCCTGGTGGCTTAGTTTTGTATATAACATATGTATTGCATAACTAGGTTCTATCAATGTAGGAACTTTGAAAAAAAAGAATGTGTTACTTTCTATGATTAATGAGTAATGATACCTAGCAGATTACATATAGTTTTGTTACGTAGGTCCTTTATGGTAGGAGTACTGTTTATTTCTTCCCAAAACACAAGTTTCAGTGTTACCCTAACCTACTCCTGTTTATTAGCCTTAGTAGATATGGTAGGTCACTCTATGGACATTATACATTTCATTATTTGTCCCCAAATTATTGATTTTGAATATAGGATGGATTGACCTCCATCATCGATATTCACACAAGTTTTCCTTACTCCTGTGGACTCACATATAGGGATACATCAAATACCACCTCTTGAGATTGTATATTATCCAGTGATTGTTTATTTAGACTCAGGAGTAACATAATCAGTTGGGTGTCAATACATAAAATGACAATAAAAAATAGGCTAACAAATGTATTGAAATCCTAACCACCTCTAATATAGTGAAAACCCCATTTACTCCCTCTATTGTGAATATATATCCTTTGATCACAAGAGTTTTCTCAATATGACAACCCAAGTCATTATATTTGATACAAAATGAGCATTGATGTCCTGGATATCAACTCGATTAATACTAAACCCCTATAACCAAATGGAAACTCAGATGTTTTCTAATATGGATTTCCTACAAATTGATATAGTGTTGTTAAAAAAAGATAACTTTTATTTGTACAAGTACCCCCATGTATGATAAAAGAATATAGAATTTTTTATTACATTCTAGGTCATTCCACAATCCAATGCATAGATTATTCGTTGATCTCCGTGGTATAATTAGATGGAGGGTGGTGATGTTGGAGATTATTTGGTAGAAAAAACTCTCTATTACACTGGGAATACTATGGATTCTAGAGAGAATACATCTATATGGAATAACTCTGAATATGCACACTACTACTCCATTAAACATCTTGGAAGAATGACTTTTTAGTTTTTTCACCTAATTATTCATGCATAAATGATTATATAAGTACGTTTTTCTATAAATATAACCATGTAATATATGGGACATTAAAATTTTATGTATTAGATAGATTTTTTCAAATACTATGGAGTAAATTATATCCTCCCTTTTTGTTGGAGTCTTCACCCCACTTTTTCATGATTCATTATCCCTAGACTCAATCTACACTGCATCCTGGATAGGATTGACATCTTATGGTCCTTCACATATCTTTATTTCAATCATTAATAACTTTAAATTAAAAATTTATTATCATGGATACTAGTATAGATTATTACCTCCAACTCATTTATATAGTCCCTAGATTCTATCCAAGAGACATCAAATCGATCTCTAATAAAATTGATCCTAGATAATTAGACCACAATCAGTTAGTGGTTCACCTCCAATCGCCTTTATCTGAATAAAATTTTCAAATCATTCTAAGATTTATGTAATTAGGGAAATTTCACATCCTAGGGGATCTCACTGATCATCCTTAAATGGTCCCCAAGATCCCTCCTAAATGTAGGAACAAATGTCCCTCAACCATCTCCATATTATCGAATATATTTCTTCGGGTACCTCTCATCATGTATTGTTCCATTCCTTGAGATTTATTCCTCATACTATAAAGGCTTACCTGGATGATCCTCACCATCCTCTACCGCATTGGTATCATAGTGCATTGATTAATAAGTACCCATGGTGGAAGATTATCCTTCACCTTTACACTCATATGATTGTTCAATCTCTTATGCTCTCAAAAATTACTATCCAAAAAATTCCCTAAGATGCACTAATATTTATATTTATGAATAATCTAAAATCAATATAGATCAGTAATTCACCATAGGGTGTGTGATCCCAGTATTGGACATCTCATGAGATCACATTCAATAGAGTTTCTAAATTTTCATTTGATGGGAATCATATAAAACACTTGTGTAGACCTATTATGTAATCCGTTGATGATAGAATAATTATAATGAAATGTGTAATGGTATATACACCTTGTATGTTACATCATTTTCAAAAAACACATCAAATACCCTTCCCTTGATGGCTATTAGTTAGGTCATTTCATTAGAGGATCCACCACTATTATCTATGATGATTCAGGTTAGAGCATAAAATGGGGTTATGATGATCCTCTCATGGGATCCCATGATGGTTACATACATGATTTTTTAATTCAAAGTGGTCACTCCACGATGTTGTTTAGATGTTTTAGTTAGAAGACTATTTCAAGAGAGATAATGTGTTCACAAATTCATACCCCCATTTAAATCCACAGTGTTTCACCCATATCGAAAATAGAAGGAATTTTAAATAAAAAGGTGTATGTCCTTCTAGCCCATATACCAAAATATCCTAAAAAATAATTTCCAAGACTAAGAAAACCAGTATGATGTGGAGTCAAAGTGTTAGTTGAGCTGCATAAATGTATATGTAGGGCCCCAATACCATGTGGACAACCCTTACTAAAATTAAATAACTTTTAACAGAGGCCACCAAAGGGTCCTTTCAACCACATATTTGGTGTCATGTGACCACATATAGTAATACATAATTTAGTAAAACAGACCTACTCTATGATGATTCAGTATGAATTTGAATTACAACATGAGTGGAGACCTAGGAAAAGAAGATACCACCCCACCATACTCTCCTCGAGAAGCTCAATAACATTATTCACCATGTCTTGAACACAATGTCAAGGGGAAAATGGGGCTCCTAGCACTTAACTTCACTGAATTCTTTTTGGAACAATTTATCCAACATGTGGTTATATTTTGTGTCATGCTCAAAATTTCCTACCATTATAAATTCATATTATAATCTACCAAGAAATACAATCCCTTAGATATTTCAGTAGTCTCATAAATGGATCCCAACCTCTCTATGATGCAATTGGAAGGTGTTATCATCTATAGGCCTCCATCTATGATGCCTTATATTTATATATAGATGAGGATATGTTTAATACTAAAATTTATAAATATTCATATATAGTTCGACCAAGTGAAAATTTCCCCCAGACTTTTAATAGGTTAACCATAACCATAAGACCCATAACCACTCACTTGTAAAATTTTCCCTCGTTCTCAATCCAATTCATTGGTTAAAACATACCGATTTTTATGATACTAGATTAGTACGTGGTCAAATATTTGGTATGTGATGTATTAGTAGTTGGTTCAATATTTTTTACTTTTTGGTAGGGTCTACAATGATTATAATATATAGTCATTTTTATCCTCTCACGATATCAACAATAGTGGACATATTGTTTTATAAATACTATAAAAATATTCTTAACCAATGATATAGGGTATCGATGTTAGAATCATGTATTGTCACATATTATCATTACCCAAACCCATTCTATAGAATCCTCAATGATAATGAAAAATATCTAAAATCATTCCTGAGTAGTTTCACAAGAATTTGATGTCATGATTCAATGTTATCCCTGGGTCCTACTACAAGGTTTTCGGCCATCAAACTCCTCCCAGTGGGGGAATATAAAATTACATTGTAATATTTTTTTGGTGTTTAGTGGGGTAGTTTAAATATTATAAAATTTTACATATTATCATATAATATCTTCAGGAAAAATTTTTAAATAGATGAATGTATTGTGACGTAGGTTTCCATGTTGAAGCTTGTTCATGGAATGAGATTTGTGGTATGGCCATGGTAAAATGAACAGGATAGTTCCCAAAAATAGTGGTGTAAAATGAAAATATTGGATGGAAATTAATTTTAACAAATTTAAAATATTATTTTGAGTCTCTATTCCCTATATATATAAGGGTGGGAGTTACATTTTAGTTAACTACATTATGCATGAATGGATAAGAAATGTTATATTGGAGTTTCTTTCCTCATAATTTGATACTTTATACTCCATTAGATTAAATTATATGGGTGTATTTTTGTCATAGAAAAATGTTTAAAATTAATCTAAATATATGAATTATGAAAAAATAAATAATATTTTTGGAGAGTTAGAGACTCATGGAAGTCGGGTTCTGTGAGAAATATTTGAAATAACCATGCCAAACATTAGTTGCATGATCATAGTACAAAATGATTCACTATAAAATATTTATTAAAATTTCATGAGCTAATGGATTATAAATACACATATTCCCTCAATTTATAGGATCATTTATGATAAGTTATTTAGGTGGGAGTGTACTGATTCATGGGACCACTCAGTTTAATGCCTCACATAACTATGATCATAAAAATTTCCTTAGAATCCTCAATGTGAAAAAGTTAAAAAAATTATTTCATATATGAAATTAATTATATTGTAAAATTGATGAGAGTATATTATGAAACACACCTTAATTGATGAATAATTGTTATTTAACTCATATGTCATTCATGGATATTAAGGGCTCATACAACTCAAGGTTTTCATGATCCTCAGTTTCACCCACGCATTTCCCAAGAATGAGGATCTAAACTTCCATGAGAGTAATATATTATGGGGAATACATTCTTCTATCATAGAATTACTCATGTAAACCCATTTATGTGAAAAATGTTTTATCTTTCAACCTCTTGTCCATTTTTATCAGATGTGAGCTTGGAAGCTTATACCAAATCCCTACACATATCCACGAATCTTTTGGAAAGGTGTTCAAGATTTCATATAGCATTGATCTTTCAATGAATCCCCTAAATAAGCCCCACTAAATACATTACATATATGCTTTTTATAAAACAATAATACACTATTTATGTAATTATGCTTCATGGAACCATAGAATCACATGATCTTAAATTAAGAAATTGGAACTATGTGGGGTTTGATTCATGTTTTAGCAGGATACATGAGACAAATAATTAATGTTCAATCATAATGTAATTACCATCCCATGTACTCTATATGTCATATAATCCCTTTAATGTCCTTATTTCCTTCTTAGAAATCATTAAAACATCCCAGAGTTACCACCTATGGGGTTTTCTTCCATAGAGTGTCCCCACATTACTCTAACATGTGAGTATCCAAATCAGTTTCTATAATTTGAGTATACCCACTATAATCTAATCCATAAGTCCCCACATGACTCTAAAATCATGTATCCCCAAAAAAATATATACAATGAATGTCCCCATTAAAATCTAACCCATGATTATCTATATGTTTCGCTACAAAGTACATAACTCTATTAGTGACGTTGTAATAAACTATAGGTCCAACATTCCTTAGGGGATGAACATACTATACATATGTTCCAAAACATTAGGTAAAATAGTAGATTCCAAAATTTCTAAAAAACATACCATCCCTTGGATCGTATTTAATTGTCATTACTAACATAGTAAGAAATTTCATTAACCAATTTCTTTTAGGATGGAATTGGGAAGAGTTTCATATATATGAATGAAATATATAATGGTTAGAAATACTAGAAAATAATATTCTTTCTTTGATAACCTAACCTCCCATCCTCATGTTCAATTAATGGATCCATTATAAGAACCCCAGTGGTGAGGGGTCCCTTATATTTTTTATGAAGAATTATATTAATATGTCTTATAAGATTTATCACCCTAGTAGAATCCTTCAAAAAAATTTGTAAAATAAGATCTTTATATAGATAATAATTAAAGAAATTAAAACTGTGGGTTTTGGAGTGTGATTTTTTAGGATATGTAATGGATAATCAATTATATTGATATAATTTGAATATATGTTATAGATTGGTTACCACATAGATCATGGGAACATATCATAGGTTATATCAAAATGTTTTCAAAGTAGTGGTATCAAGTCGGGATATGGGATGTTTGATAGGTGTGGAGATTAATTTTATTAAAAATCATATTATTCCAACATTAATTAATATCCAACAACTTTATGGTGAAAATTTTGTTTTTTAGTTCATGTATGATATGTTATTGGATAATATGTTATATAAATTATTCCCTTTTAGTTTTATTCATACATGATGCATTTATATAGGTAAAATATTCATTCACCGTGATTAAAATGGACAAAAATATAATTTATATGAATTTTATGTAAAAATAATTTTATTAAAAATAGTTATTTTTTAAAGTTGATTAAAATGGTTTTGGGATATATTATACCACTATAAAGAAATTAGTTAAAATTAATTATGACTCGAATATGTGAATTTAGAGGGAATTAATCATGTAAATTAAAATAGATCCATTTAAAGGTAGATATAATTTATCATTTATAGAGGGGAAAAAATTACAGGTGTATATAAGACATAAACATTTTAAACATTTTATTTTTTGTTTTTGTTCCGTTATATAAATTTCTCTACATTTAAATAATGTTCATTAAATAGAAACTAGAAATTTTTTTACAACCAATAGGGAGAAAATAATTTTGAATGTGGAAAGAATTTATGAATTCTTGAATCTATTGGATAAAAAATGTGATCTCTTTGAGGGGAAATAAATTAAGATATAGTGAAGTAATTTTGAAAACCTATTGAGTTCTAAAATCATAATGCTTTCTAATATAAAAGATTTGGTGTAGTGTAAGATGTTAAGGACTCGTTAGATGTAGTCAAATTGATCTTTCATTTCCTTAATATTGATACATAGAAGTTAAAAATAACTAATTATAAGTTAGGGGAGTATCCTATATGGGGTAGGATATAGTAATGGAATTAATTTCATATAATTATTTGAAAATAATTGTGTTTTGTATGTTTTTTAATAAATAATTTTACTTATAGAACTTTTTTTATTTGAGTTTTAGGGTTTCAAAAGATAACACACCAATTAAATAGATATTATGAGTTAGACTACATCCCCTATCAAGTAATTTCTTCCCATAGTAGGTACAGTTATTTAATTACGAACATGTATTTAGGCCCCAATATGGGATATAACGTGGTCCCCTATAAATTTTCTATTAAAATACATAGAATAATAAGGCTCATATGCCTAAATATTAAAACTCAAAGACCCATTTTCCATTCCCAACATCTTTCCTTCTTTCCTGGATCGACTAACACTTGGACCAACCTATTCCCATCCAACAAGATTATCTTTTTTTCACTATTATACTAAACCAATTGATTTTTGCCCTGCTCCATCTTTACCCCTCACCACTACTTCACACATCCATCTCACACCACTCATGCAGTAAATGTTTGGGAGAAACACTACCCTAGAAATGGGGCCAAAATTATGAAATGGCTAAGGTCTAACTATATCCATGTCTACTATAACTCATTTTTTATAATAAGTAATTTTTTATCCATAGTTTATCAAAAATATAACTTTAAATACATTATATTTTATATATTTTTTTCCTCAGATTTGGTCAAATATTATCTTTTTGGACTGAACAACTTATGTGGTAGTGATGAGAAAAGGAATTATAGTTGAAGAGGATATGATGGAATCTAAAGTGAAAAATTATTTTTCTCATCGATATAGTATAGTGTTTCTTAATTACATAAAGATGTATAAAATAGACTTTACATAAATGTGTTTTCACAAAAAAATTCAATGTTTTATTTATTTGATTGGAATTAATAGATTATGGGTAATTAGTGTGGTGACATCAAAATTTACATGTGGTATTTTACTGACGATCCAAATAAGTATCAAAATAATATAAAATTGGGATACATGAAGTAATTTTTTAGTGGATCTTCTAGTATATATTGAAACATGAAATGAGGATTTATGATTCACATTGAGATTTTCAAGATATCTATAGTTTAGCCCTATATGAAAAATGGTGGTATCCCTCAAAAGGAACAGACATAGATTAATCAAGGGAAGTTATTAATTATAGTGCATATTCATAGAGAACTTGAATAAGGGCATATTTTGCATGATGTACCCTATATTTTTATTCTATTATAATCATTGAATATATTTTATTCGGTTTAATTTCATTCCATAACACCTACACGTGTATAAAATCCATTTAATTTAGATGTGGAATTAATTCATTATTATATAAATATCAAGACACCTCTTTGAATGAAAATAGATTAGAAATTTATATATTTTTTGATTTTGAATGTGATTAGTGTTTTAGAATTTAGATTTTACTTTTTTATACTACCGATGAACACACGTGAACTCATAATTGGGATGTATTGGATCATAAGTTTCAAGTATCATATAATCTAATATGGATATAGATTCTCTTTTACCTTACTATATGGTAATGTTTACTATTTTTAATGGGAATTTAAAATTCATAAGAGATTAGTGGTACCTTTTATAGGGAACATTAAATGATAATTTTTATATCTATCTTTTTTAGGTGTTATATTATTGGATATAAAGGAAATATAATTATTTCTAGTTCTAGTGTATGGTTTTTTGGGATGGTTTTCCCTGGAACTTTTTTCAAATACAACTAAAGAGATAAGTGATGTTCTTGATTGACTTGATACCTGAAATTTTATAACATACATTCCTTTATATATCCTTATATATAAAATGATATAATAATTTCATACGTAATTACTTGATTAATTTGGAAAATAATTTATTTGACCAAGTATATCACTATGGAAAAACAAGTTCATCTAATAAAAATAATAAACGTATCTTTCACTTATTCATATAATACCAATGTTTGAATCATTTTGTTACATATTGATTTTTTAAAAGGAAATATTACGTTCTATAGTATAAAATATACAGAACAAGGAGCTTAAATAAAAAAATTGTTATCATGTGGTTATTATAACCAAGACATTAAATTGGTGGGAATAAATATTACTAAATGAATTATGAAATATAAAATTGAAATAATCAATTATAATGTTTTAACTAATGCTTAGAAAATTAATCGCCTGACTGTAGTGGTATTTTTATTCTTCAAATATACATTCTTCAAGAATTATTTTCATCCCTTTTGGGAGAAAAAAATATAATTACATTATGGATGTTTTAGGAATATAATTTAATCCAATAAATTTAATTTTTGATTTTTTTATATTAAATTTATCTTATAGTGAAATTTTTATTTTTATTTTGAAAAGTTTCATTTTTCAATAAATAAACAAAAATACTATTTTTTATTATAATATTATATTTCATTTTAGAGTATTTAAATCTAAATTTTTTTATATATTAGTTTTAAAACTATATTTTTCCCCTTTTTATTTAAAAAATTCAATTATGGTTTTTTGAGAAAATATTTCTAGAATTTATTATAAAAACACATTATATTTGAAAAGGGAAATTTTTCTAAAAGACTATTTTCAATTGTGTTTTTAGATTTATTTTTAAATTAAATTTGAAAAATTATATGTTTTAAATTATGAAGAATGGATTCCATATTTTTAATAAGGACATCAAATTTTAAAATATATGTCACTTTTATTTTTTGATAATATCAATAGTAACCTTGGAAATTATTGCTTCCATAGTAAATGGTAAGTCGAGAAATTATAGATGGAAATAAAATGATATGGACTAAAAATGACCATAACACTTGAATCAATTTTACAGGATGCTTGGGTTTTGTCTATAAGAATTATTAGTTATAATATATGGCCTATTTATGCCATTTTTATGTGAATATTACATTAATAATATTTTATTTATGAAAATTCAAAGATTTCACACTCATATTTTTAATATCTATAACATTTAAATATGGGGTTATCCAGAAGATATATTATAATATGTATATCTATATTAAATAATATATATATATATATATTAGTCATGGTAATTTATATTTTATTTTTTGGTGAGAAAATAATTACCTTAAATTCTAATAAAACGATGATGCAATAATTATTTTATTCAAATAAATATCAAATAAATGTTATTAAAAAAATTAAAATAAAAATACATTAATAAAATTGATACGATCAAAGAATTTTTTAGATTAAATTGAAATTTTATGCATGTGATTAAACATTTTTTTAATTATAACTATTATCTTGATATTATTAGAGTCAAATTAATCAATAGTACTTAAAATTGACATTATCAATATTTTATAGTAAATAAAATTTTAATAAATGATATAAAATTATTCAAAATCATAAATTCATAAGACATTTGGATAAAATATTTATAATTTCATCCATGATATTTTAATTAGACTTTTACCATTTTATAGTAACTATATTAACCCTCAAAGAGTAAATATCGATGTTAAGAGTTAAATGGGTTAAAATAGGGTTAAGACCAAAAGATAAGGGTAAAAATTGAGTCAAATCATGTCTAATTATTACTGTATTTTTTTATTTAAATATATAATTATCTTACATTCTAAATTAATATTTTCAAATCCATTTTTAATTAAAATTAATTTATATGAATTTAATATTCTATGAATTTCAAAGACTGGACCTCCCCTCTCTTATAAAAGGGAACCTCTTCTAGTCATATATTCACACCTAAAAACAAAATTATTTCATCCTATAGTTACCCAAATAACATAATAGAATCCATATAATCATTAAATAGATACCATTTTAGTCATAACACCACCCATAGTGGTCTAAATATGTTAAGAAAATGATATTTTATTAAGAAGTGGTGTGGTTTTTAATAGGGAATATCAAACTTATTTATTCTTACACATCTATAAAATCATATTAAATAATGATAAACTAATAAATAGAGTACAGAATATATAATGATATGTTATTAGGTCATTTTCATGACCTATATCCATCTCCTCTTCCAAAAAATGGGAAAATAATTCGTCGTATGTGTGTACGGTGAACTACCTCCTCACGAATTGAGGTAATTTTTATTCCATCACCATATTCCATGGATGAATTATAATTATTTATTTAATTTCAAAATATTATATTAATTTCATATTTATAATTATTATAGAATAAAATTTCATTTATATTATTACATTCCAGGCACATAGGATTGATAATTTCGTTTGTGCGTATGTGTGTACTACCACCTCCACGAAGCGATGTGATTGGTTTTTCATCACCAAATAAAATGGAATTATATATATAAGTAAATTTAAATAATTAATATGGTATATATAATATTTTTATAACTATGGAAAAATATAATAATACTTTTCTTCCTTCTATAATAGTCACTATAAAAATGAAAATGTTACTGATGTGTTTATATGACCTGCCATCTTCATGATTGTAACATAGCATATTTTTCATAACCATATGTTATATATGATTTTAAAATTATAGTTAATGTATAAAAATTATAATTAGGTAATTAATATTATACTAAATATTACGAATTTATGATCCCTTTGAATATAGTCAATATACCAATGTCATTTTAGACTTATGAACCAAATATCATAATAACATCAAATGTGAACCTAAAAAATTATGCAATTATGTAAAACAAAGAGATAATTGATATTAAAGGAATAGAAAATTTTAAAAAAACATTTATTAAGAGATTATAAATTAAATTATGATTATTTTTCCTGAAGATAAATAATGTACATGATGAGTCAGACTCATGGTAATGGACGTTCTTTTAGAAACCCATTTTTGATGTTACACTTTCAACTATTTCTACAAAATACTGAAGAAATGATTTTTTTCTTAATCATAATGATTTTATTTTTTCATCATCATGACTAAATAATTATTTGAAGCATTATTTACATTTATAAATGTTTATTTTCATTTAAAATTCTTTCATATATATGTGAACACCATTTTTTAAAATTTATTTTCAAAATAGAAAATTTATTTTCCTAAAAAACGTTTTAATGATATTTTATACAATGAAAAATCCACTTTTCTTTCTTTTGGAAATTTTATTTTTGAAATTTTTAAAAATAAAACAGTATTTATATATCATAAACATTTTACATATGATTTTTAAATAGTTTTTAATGGTTTTATGATGAAATGTGAAAGAATAAAAAAATATTCATGACATGGTATTTGATAATTATACATGAGAAATGGGTATTCCTAGATAGCATTGGGTGAATCTATTATATCTTATACAATAGGTGCACCCAGATAACCATGGGTGATATTATTAAAGCTTTGGTTGCACCTAGATATCTCTCTAATGCATTGGGTAATATTCCTTGTCTTGGGTGGTAAGATGGAGGGAGTTACTAAAGAGTTTCTCCAATTGATTTAACTGGTCTCCAGTTATTTTTGACACATATTTACAATGGGTTATGAATTTTATTATGTTTTAAAAAAAGGATTTTAGTATTCATGATATTGGTTTTAATTATTTTTATTATGTGAAATGTATGTGTATTTTCATATGAAAATGATTACATTAAATTGCACAAATAACAATGAGGTAAAGGTAATATTACATGGTTTTATGTTTATTTAGTAATATTTTTTTTCTTTATATAATTACCTTACTGATAATTTTTTTATTCCATAATTTTATAAAGTTTTTCACAGAATATTAAGAAATTTTAGGGAAAAGGAGAATTTTGAGATCAAATTTGTTAATATGATTCAAGGAAAAGAAAACATGTTTTATTTAGAAAGTTTTGTGTAGTGGGTAAAATGGATACTTATTAAAGTTATTCACATATAATTTATTTGTTTTTTATTTATGAGGTATGACTTATTTATATAAAACTCGAAACATAAAATATATTTTAGAAAATAATATTATTTCTAGTTCAAAAACACTATATTATTAAATATTTAATTCCATATACATACACTTTTAGGGTGAAAAATAAGTATCCTTTATCTAACATTGAGGATGTTTTTAATAATAAAAATAGAGAAAATATTTTTCAACCATCTAATTAATGTATTGGTGTCACTATGGAAGGTTTAATAGTGAGGATATTACAAAAAAATATTTTATGAAAAAGTATTGAAATTACAAGTATTAGGTAATATTGATTGTGTCTTATAATAATCTTTTAATTTACTAACCCCAAATTAATAATTTATTTCATAAAAACCTCGACAATATTTTTAGTATTGTTTATTGATGATATATTCATTTACATTGATTCAACAATAGTAAATAGAATAATTTTGATTATTTTCCTATAGATGTTATTGTAATACCATCTATCTGAAAATTTATCCCCATGTTAGTTTGTGATTAAATAAATATTTTTTATGATTTTTTATCTCACTGAATGAAACATATATGGATCCGAACATGGTTAAAGAGGTAATTTAATAGGATTTTCTGATAAATATTTTTCATATTTGATGTTTTCTTTAGACAGTAGGATATTATAAGTTCTTCACTCAATATTATTCAAAATTAGAGTCACTTATAATTCCATTTACTCATATTTATGTTAAGTTCAATTATATTGAGAATATCAAGTGAAATTATGATTCCTTAAAGATAATATTGAATTTTTATCTTTTTCAAATCCTATATAAGACAAGAAAAATGTATTTAATGTATTTTGATTCATTAGTAGCTTGTTTGACATGTTTAATCGTGAATGGTATGATTTTGTGGCATATGGATTAAGGTAATTATGTACACATGATATTTAAAATTAATATAAATAAAATTGATTGAGTATCCTAAAAAAATTGATTCATCTTATATGATAATAAATGGTAATTTTATAGTAGGATCCCTAATTAGAAAGATAATGGTTGTAAAGGAGGTGGTAGACTAATGGAAATTGGTAATATTAAAATAATATATATATCTTTAGGATAATGAGGTCAAATATCATGTGGAGTTATATTGTATTAGAGTAATTTATTCACATGAAGAATAAGTAATGGAGGGAAAATAAAATATAAAAAATGTAGGTGTATTTTTTATTCCATAAATGATGGTGATACCGTTGACAGTTTGTCTCTAGTAATGAATTGGATTCCCTATTTCAAGGATATTATGTTGAATATATTTTAATTTAGAGAGTACTTTATAAAATATGAATATAATTCATTTTTGTTGGTTCATCCTAATATATTGACTGTGTATCATGTCATTATATGGCATTTCTAGTTCATATTGATGATTTATGGAATTATAGGATTTTTATCTTGAGGTTTGATTTTTCAATAGGTGAATATTGTGTATTAGTGAAAACAATGATTGTTTCAGTATTTACATTTTTTTAATTAAAAATTCAATAATATGTGAATGGATTTTGTATCTTTTTTTATATGTTCACAATATGATCATGATGCGATTCCCATGTTTTTGGACCAAATCATAATAATTAGCTAATGTATAACCCTTTTATTTAGTTTTTTATTAAAAAATCATGGTAATTTATTCTTGAATAAAATTATATGGTTACACATTATTCCACCAACAATTATATCATATTTGTATTCTCAATTTAGATTATTTCTTAGGGGGTTGTAAAAGGTGATGGATATTAAGTTGAGTATGAGTACAATATATCTTTTTCAAATTTTTAAGAAATAAAAATAGATCACACAAAATTTAGAGGACATTATTTGATACTGTATGATGGGTATTGGTATGTCAAGGGTGGATCAAATTTCATTTATGGAATATTTTAATAAATATAGTAATCAATTATTGATACTAATGGATACATTAAAAGAACTATATGAATGTTCATGTTCAACCCCTCTATATTGGGTTGGGGTAGGATTGAGGTTTCTCTTGGAAATCATATGGTTTAGTATATGATTGATCAATTTAATTTAAGATAGATGTGATTGATGATATCTTAGACATGTGAAAAAAATATTATATAGACAATTTATGGTGTCCCTTAAAGTTTTTGGTCAATTATTGAGTTTATTTGGGTGTCACCAGGGTTCAGGGACAAATGACATTGGAAAAAAGGAAACATGGTGCCTCATTATATTGGGTCGTTTGATATCATTGGATGAATTGGGAAATTTTAATGTCAAATAATGTATTTACCCAAGTATATTTTTTGAAATATGTGTTTCATCTTTTTCAATTGATGAAGTGTAAACCAAATCTATCTCATGTTATCGGGTTGGAATTTATTGATATGGAACCTAATATGAATTTTTTAATATATAGTTTGGTTTGTTATAATATATGAGAAGGTATTAAGAGAAAGAATTATATGTTTCTTTGAGTATTGTGTCAACATGTGAATGTTCACAAAAAAACATGGGGGATGAAAATATAAATGTGATAGTAGTTTTTGGACATCCTAAAGGAAATACTGTATTAGTGACCTTTTAGTGGTGAAAATTACTTTTATGGGGAGACTTATAACCTCTATTTTTTGAATTTAGCTTTATTGATGAGGAAATAATCTTTAGTTTATTTTTTAAATTCTTTTCCCTATAAAAATGTAATTTTTCCTTATAATTCATTTATTGATTAATTAATCTATATATTTAAATTTGTGATTGGTTGAGGAATAACCATTTAATATGGAAGATATTATAATAATTAAATTTCTGATGTGAACTATATTTTATTCATGTGATCATGAGAATTTAATTGAGTATTTAAATTTGATATAGTATTCATGGGTTTTAATGGTCTGAAAATTAAATTATCTTAAATTGGATTGTTGGGGATATATTAATTATTTGAACAGTTGGAATGAAATTATAGTTGTTGGTTTTATTTTTTTTATGGGTCTGATTAATATATTGAGACCATTGGTACTTCTAATAATAGAGGATTTTAATGATTTATAATGGTTTATCCCATGTGAATAATGAGGATGGGATAGACTACGAGATAAATTATAAGGGTAAAATTAATGTGACTTGCATCTACTTATATAGGTGTTTGTACTTATATAATTTTAAATAATATAATTTTTCCTTATAAATATAAGGGAGAATTATAATTTTATTCCATTTGATATATCCCTAATTCAATATTTGTATTTGGGGATTAATGACATGAGATGATTGGAGAATGTGATATAGGATGAATTATCAATGTTTGTACAAGCCATATTATTATGTGATGTTGATTTTTTGAAAACATGGTTAAATTGTTAGTTTTTACAACCTTAGACCAAAAAACACTAATTTTTATTATTTGCTATAAAAATGATGTTGTGTATTTAATATGTTTTACAATGGGATTTCCAATATAGAAAAAGGGTTAACCAAATAATACATATTATCCTTTAACCATTCTTATTCTAAACCTCATATTAATAGAACCACATGGGTTTGTGTCAAATGGTATTAGAGTGATACCACTCACTAAAGTTTATATAGTCAAAACTGAAGAGTCACATAGGATTCATACTAGTATAACATGGAACCATGCCAAAGGATAAATATGTATCCCAACCTATCCTAAATTTTTCTATAAAATCAATGGGTTTAATAAAAAGGTTAATAAGGATTTTATATAAAATTGTGTTTAGGTTTTTTTAATTAAGGTAATAAACTATAAAACATGTATCTAATTTAAATTAAATCCTCTAAAGTATGAGGAATATATTTCTTCCTCCAATATTAATGATTGTTTTTCTTGTGATTAATGAAATTATCAATATTTTCTTTAAATATATCATTGTATCAAATTAATTTTAAATTGACTTGATAAAATTGTGGTTTATCTGGAATAATCAAAAATTGAAATTATTGATTTTTAATAAAAATTATTAAAAATAGGTTATCAAAATAAAATGACTTTATTATGGGAAAATATAGAATTATATTAAATTATACTCAAATTTAATATTCATTTATTTTTCTAATTTTCGGATATGAAATAATTTTTTAATGAAAATGATTTATTTTAAAAAATTATTAAAGGCTTAGATAATGGGAACTCTATTAATAGAAATAACTAGGTAACATTATTGAAAATTTTCTTGTATGGTATTTAATGAACTATAAGGATTCATATATTGGGTTAAGATTCAATTAAGGTGTAATATGATTATATTTGGTTTGGTTTAAACTTGTTTAATAAGACTCATGATATAGAGATTTATGGAATTTATTTTTATTTTTTAAAATATATAAGGTTTCGGTATATTTAAAAATATTGATTCTTTCACAAACATGCTTGGAAATTTGTATGTCCTGTTAAAAGTATGTATAAAATGTTGAATTAGAATTTGTTTTTTATTCAAACTACATTATTTACATGTTTTATAATGGATCATGCGTTAAAACTATTTGGACTAATTTAGGGTAATCCAATATAGTAATGTGTTACTCACCCCTACCCACATGTCATTGTGTGTGTGTGTAGATATTATCATCTAGGATATATGAAAATGAATGCATTCCTTGATCATATATGAAGGTTCCTATATTCTATGTGCATGGTGGAACAAAATAATATTTGGTCGTGCATCATTGGTGGAAATTTGAATCCAAGATAAATATGGATCTTTCATCTACCCTTAGTCTTATGAATTTATCAATTGAATTTATTTCTATTTAATTATGATACTTTCATCATTAAAGGTTAATTTTTAATGAAACTTTTCAAAAAATGATAATTACATTTTATCTATCTATAATGTTTATTCATTTTGTGTGGAAATAATTCTCCATAAATTGTATAGTATCCCTCAGCACTTGTTTCCATTCTATGGTAATTGAGGAATGAATTCAATGCTTATTAGTGGTTTGGTTTAGGAATTGGTCCCAATTATATAAGTATGGTAATAATAAAATTTCCGTAGAATAGTGTTTTAAATTTGTGTCTATACTATTTCATAGGATAGAGATGTTAAGAGTTTCAAAAGTCATACGGGTTCAATGAAAGTAATAGAACCCTATTATTTTTGAAACATGTGTTTTTAGAGAGTTTTTGTATGATAGTTTATCTCATTATATCTTCTATGATGTTTTCCTATATATGGTTCAATAAACACGATGGGTTGGGATGGGTAACATAGTCATGCATCTTGATATACATTGATCAAAATTAAATTCATTTCCATTATATTTTAAAATGATTTTATTACCCTAAAGTTGTTTCTGAAATATTTCAAAATGGTGTTCAAAATATTTCTGGTTTTAGACAAGGATATGGTTGAATATATTTTCAATTAAATTTTATAAAATTTTAGGAGAGGGATAAAGAATTTTTTCCCAGAGATGTAAATGGTGTAAATAGAATTATATGTTTGGATTAGTGAAGTTATTATAATTAGTAGAGATGTGAATTTTTTATATTTTAATATTTAATATTAAATTTCATAGATTTATAGAAATACCACATGTTAGATATCTTGTTTTTGAGTAATAAACTAGAAATTTTTCTATGATCATTCATTACAAGGACTATTAGAATGTGTAAAGCATACATTCACTCTTGAATTAATTGGTATATGAAATTTATCTTCTTAGATAAGGAATCTATCCTGATAAGATAAATAAATTTCTCCAAGATTGGGAGATTAAAAGGAAAAATTCTTCTATTTTTAGTAAAGATGGTGGAGTGTGGAAAGATGAAGTCTGATTGGAAATTATTAATAATATCTATTTGTTCTTTCATAAATTATATTTATTGATGTTTGAACTCTCTAATTACATGATAGAAGTTGTATCTCATATATGGTGGGAGATACTTGTGGAAGAAATGATTGATGAGTATTTTACATGGCTCTGGAGTTAAAAATGTTTAATCATTAATTTTATTCAATGACCTTGTTGTTATGGAAAGATCAAGATCCTCTACTACTCGAATAATTGAATATGATGGTGTGAGAATAAGAAAATAATTTTATGGATCTGGAATGATTATTTCCATTATTTATTAGAAATGACAACATCAAATAAAAAAACAAATTTACCTCTTCAAAATTAAATTATCTCAATGAATATCCTATTAGATTTACCAACCAATGTTATGCTTATAAAAAAATAAATGATAGAAAAAATATATTTTATTAATGTTAAAAGTGTATTTTATTTTGTACTTAAAATTAGTGGTGGAAATAATTTCTTTAGTTGAGAGAATATAAAAAATTTGACATCAAATAAGTGTCATTTAAAAGAAATGGTTGATCCAAGATTTATATCGAGGGAGGAGATAGATTTTTTGTTACCAATGTTATGGGATGATGTATTGGAAGTTAAATTTAATTAGTGATCCTATAAAGTTTCATCAGAGTTGAATTTAGGTTTACTTGATGAGGATTCAAAGGGAATCAAGGGTTGGATATTCAATCCATATATTTATATTGAGGATTACCTTTCAGAGACAAAATAAAATTGTAACCAGGTTCCATGTGGATATAGGTGGTAACCCAAGATAGGGGAAAATATTTAATAATCAAGGTCTTTTGTTCTTATAAATATCATCTATGATTAATTTAAATAATGTTTTCATATGTTTTGAGTTACCCTCATTTTTTATTTAACTATGTTCATTAATATATTTGGTCCAGGAATACCTAAATTATTCATAACTATATAGGAAATAGGTTTTTTTATTTTCCTTTGAAAATAATTCCCTAATAAAGGAATATTGATACAATTATCACTACACCAAATTCATTTTTCAATTGTTTTATTATTGGCAGTTTACTAAACTATCACTAAAAATATATAAATGATTTACAGGTGGTTTTCTCAAACCCACCACTAAATATTAGTTTTTTATTAAAAATTCATCTTCTATACCAAGCCCCACCATTCATCCAAGAGTCTCACACTTCTCCCCCAATCCCCCCCCCCCAATAACATTATTCCCTCACACCATTGTGGTTCCCCAATATCTAGTGATCCGATATCCCCTGAGATCTCTGAGACCAAGAACCCAAGACCTTATCGGTGTTTCAGTATCCCTGAGTCCTCCAAATCAACTCCTTCTCCCTTTCCCTCACATAAACTATCACTCAAGTTTTAGACCATGCCCTCCCCTAAGTTATCTCCCACACTTGATCCCTCAATTGAGTTGTTGTAACCTCTAAACACCCTGATCGGTCTCCATATCCTTCAACAATGATTCATCCCCACCATCCCCCCTTATGCCCCTTTTCCCCGACTCCCCCAATGGTATTCCCCCCTTATTCATTTTGTCTTCTAATCATGTATTACCTTTCATCATATCTCAATTTTTATTACTCCAATAAAATCTAAACAATTATTGAGTTTGGAATAACATTCTATAAATCTATAATGATGCGGATTTTGGTTTTCTAGGAAGAGTAGGTTTCTAATTAGCTTGATTGTTAATAACCAACTTGTATACATATCTTGGGTCTCACAGTATAAGGAAAATATACATGTTTTAGTTTAGGTTAATGCTTAATATTGAATATTTCATCTGGATCATGTTTGATTGGTTAATAGAGGCTAATAATGGATTAAATATAAATTGTGAGTTTGGATTTATGTTATTTTATATCTTCATTTTTAATTATGTTGAATATATTTTATCTGTCTTATAACTTATTATTTTTCTGACATTGGGATGTTAGTAATTATTTTTTAATATTGGTTTACTATATGGTTTTATAAACCTTGCACTGACCATGGGAAACCTATTATTAAATGTTATAGAAATATGTGTAGTTCCGAACACAGTTTTCCTTAACCATAAGACATTTTAAAATAACACAAGATGGTGTCATTGGATGTTTTTGTGGAGATGTTGTGGTTGTTATTTTTAGTTTTTATAATACACTATGAATCATGATATGATAACAATGCCATGGTTTTGTGTAAAATTATCTTTTTGGGGGAAATATTTTAATAGTGTGTTTAATGTTGGTTTTGGGTTTTGGTTTAGTTCTTATCCAAAATATAGAGAGGAACCACATCATTATTTAAAATATCTTATCATCATTTATGATAAGTATTTAGTTGATATGGTTTTGAGGTATAAAAAAGATTGGGTGGATTAGTTCATTGATTATATCTATATATACAATGCACAAGTTCTATAAAACCAAAACAATGTTTATATTTGTTTGGATAATGATTATTTTTTCCAAAAAATTAACATGAGGGAAAGTTGCATGGTTCATAGGTGTGGTTTTAGGAATTTTTAAACCATGATGTTCATTAATTTTCCACATTGTTATAATTCATATTTATGTCCCTATTTTCATTGTTTTCTATAGACATTATTTTCATTTTCATACATCTTTTTTAGAAATGTATTATTGTAAATGTATATTATTCCCTCATAATTGCAAATCGATACAGGTTTCATAACTCATCAAAATAATATTTTAATACATAACCCTTTACAAAAATTTGTATATTAATGACAGATCATCTCCATAGATGATAAAATTATATATCAATGGAAAATAGAATATTCTACTCAAAATATATCAATGCAGCAACATCAAAAGTGTTTTTTATCATAATGATGTAAAATTGAATTAATCCATTAAATATAGATGAAATATATGAATAACTTCATCTAATTTTTTTTGTAATTCCATGGAGTATATTTTTAAAAAATAATGAATATTTTATACGATAGATTAATCTTAACAATGTTGAATTATAAAAAATATTTCCCATGTTCTAAATAATATTCATGAGTAACTAATAATTATTATAATTAATTAATTTTATTTTTTAATAAATCATCATTTTACTTAATAAATTTATACCTATTTCAGTTGAAAAACCAAAATCCATAATAAAAGTAACCTAAATATTTTCCTTTATTAAAACATTAATTTTTCATAATTATTTTAAATACATATTTTATTTTATTTAAACATTGTACGTTTAATATTTTTATCAATGTGAATTATTTATTTTCGGATAGAATATAATGATGTTGTTTTATCAATAAATCCATAAATATTCTATTTTATGTTTTGTAAAAACTAAAAATTAATGAATAATAAAATAGTTACTGAATAAATAACAAACAAGAAAGGAAGAAAATACTTCAGTTCATGGCGTTAATTTTTCGCTAAAATAATTTATCACTAAAAAATTTTGTGTTGATCATAAAATAAATTTTATTTCTTCTGAAATATGTTTTAATATAATTAATAAAGAGTTAAAAGATAGATTATTCTTTTCTGTTAAGTGCTTCTTTCACTTTATTTCTCTATCCATCTTTAGTTAGAATAATTAAATTTGGCAGACCTTAGGATGTTAATATTTATATTATATTATTTTTATTCTATTTATAATTAATGAGTCTTTAATATAGTGTGACGAAAGTTATTTTTAATCATTTTAGAGGTTAATTATTGTATGATTTTTCTTTTACTTCTACCTGTCATTATACTATTCATTATTGATTTCCTTTTGATTCATTGTCTTTTCAGTACTCATATGACTATTCTTATAAATACTTGGGTTGTGTTTTTATCACTTCTATTTATCTCTTTTACTACATAGTAATAGTTATATTTTTTAATTATTTAAATAAAATTTAGGTACATTGTTATATGTATGGAAAAAAGATGGATCAAATTACTGAGAGACACACCTCATTATACTATGAGTTAATAGGAGTCTGTATAATTTTAAATTTAAAATCCATTTATTGTTGGGATAATAAGATGTACATGTTTTAAATGTAAATATAGAATATGGATGAAGAGAGATATTGTTTTTAACAATTTATTTTGAAGAAATTCCCTACTCAATATTTGTGTTGGATTTGGCATAGACAATCAAATGTTACAGAATGTATGAGTACTGATGCCAATCAATAGAGTAAGATCACAAATTCATAAAAAATGGAAAATGAATTAAAAAACCTTATAAATGATTCTTCCATCATTTCTAGACAACATCAATATCAAAACATATTAGAACAACTAGTTGAGGGTGCTTCAAATAGTGACTTGACAAGTGATGTAATTTGGACTATAGTAAAACCAGGTTAAGATTGTAACATATCATTGGATCCTCCTCTTGATTCTTGGGATACTAATGTAAGAGAGAACTTCACTGAGACAACACATGAATTTCATGATTTATATTGTAGTGGAAGTCAAGGGAATTATGGTGGATGTTTCAAATATTCAAAAAAAATCTTCTCTACTACGGTTTTATCATATAAAATGTGTACATAAAATTACAAATAAGGCAACTTCAATGATATTAGAATTTTTACATGATTCATTTCCTAAAGCTATGATTCCTGAGACTTTTTATCATATGAGAAATGTTATTAACGGGAATGGTTTAAATTAAAAAAAAATATAGTCTTTTACCAATTATTTTATGCATTATTATGGAGAGTATTATTGTAGATATGATTTCAAAACATTTTAATCTTATAGATGGAATTTAATGGGTTATTTTTAAAGTATTAATCAACATAATAATATGAAGAAGAAAAAAAATATCACAGTATCAAAGTTTCTGTGTAACCTCCATAAAATTATTTAATTGTAAATATTATTCTTGTCATCAAAAATCACATAAAACATATAGTGGAATTATATAGATTATAATTATGATGGGTTAATGCAACATCTATGATATTCACAATCATGGATGAAATTTGATTCATTGCATCTCTATTATTCATCTAATACTTGTAATTTTCCACTCATATTAGTTGATAATTGGTTCAACCCATTTGGGACATTGAGAGAAAATTAGTGCATTTGGCTAGTCATTTTGATCTCTTATCATCTACCTTTGTTGATATGTATGATAAAAACATCTTTTATCATTTTGATTATTATTTATTGAAAAATATAGAAGGAAATGTTATTTATGTATACTTAAAAGCACTAATTGAAGAATTATCAGAGATATAGAGAATTGATGTTGAGAAATATGACGCATCTTCCAGAAAAATTTTCAAAATGCACACTACTCTAATGTGAACCTTTAGTGACTTCCCAATACTTGGGAACTTATCTAGTCAGAACTCTTACATGGGTTGGTATTGTCCTTTTTTAACTTTTATTTTAATTATGAATGACTACCTTAGAGTAATAAATGGTTCTTCTTATGTCATCAATGATTTCTATATGAATCTCATATATTATTGTTGATAAAGTAAAATTTTAATTGTTCAATTGATCATAGAAAAACCTCCAATGTTATTGATATGTTTTGAAATATTTCAACAACTTGGAAATGTTGAAATGGAATTTGCGAAGGTGAATCATTTGAATGATAGTGGTGAATGAGTTGGAAGCGCACTGTTAAGTGAAATAGGAATGCAATAATAGATGAATAAAAGTACATTCATCAAACATCCTTATTGGGTGTTTCATTTGTTGTGGCGTAATATTGATATTTTGAATATTGAGGATAATGTTTTCAACAATTTCATCATTAAATTTCTTAATGAGGATATAAAATCGTAGGACCATCCCTATGATTGGTTGGACATACAAAAAATAAACATAAAGTGGTGTCATTAGCCAAATGAGAATGAAAAGTATGATCTGGAAATTTCTTCAATGTAAAATATTGATAAATATTCCTTCCCTGAAATTTTAAAACATGATAAGGTATCTAATGATTATAAAAGAAAAATCTCTAGGTGTGTTTACTCAAATCATCGAAGGATACATGGAATGAAATTTCATGATTTATATATTTTTTTACAATAGATAATACCATTGGCATTGCATATATTATTACTTAAAAATGTTAGAGCTATTGTGATCCAACTTCTTACATTCCTCATACAACTATGTAAGACAAATCTACATCCATCCTAGCCTAGAAAACATTCCAGAAAGTTTATTACTGACACTTTTGGGAAATAGATATGATATTTCTTACATTTTTAACTATAATGATTCATTTAAATATGAATTAGATTTAGAATACTAAAATAGGATTCCTCATACATTATCAATGTATGTATCCATTTGAGAAGTAATTTATTTATGTCTTTCTCATTTTATGTAAATAAATATCAAAACTTTGTTAAATACGGCATTATGTATTATTTATTTTATTTCATAGATATATTTTTCCTTTGAAATAAAATGTGAAGAATAATGTTCAACATAAAGGCTCTATTTCTGAATGCTATTTGGTAGAAGTGTGTCTTACCTTTTGTTTTAGATACATGTATGATTTTAAGACATGATTCAATTTTGATAGACAGTTTGATGAAATGTCGACTCATTCTGAACTACATGAGTAATAGAAAATAATTTATTATATAGGTTGATTTTTTGGTAGGAGATCAATTGTTACATTGACAAAAAATGAATTATTATAGGCACGTAGATATTTTATTCTAAATACTAAAATTTTAGATCCATTAATTATATATATTAGGATAAAAATAGTGTGATAAATGAGAGGCCAAACGTTAAATGAGAAATATAAAAAAAAAATTGTTACTAAAGATAATATAGAATGGATTAAACGCTGTGTAATTTCATAAATTTTAAAATAAATATGGATATTCGGTTATCACATATAATTTTAAAATCTAATAATGTGTATTAATTTTTTTAGATTATGAATGCGGATAATCGGGTTCATTTGTTAGATGATTTGTATTTTCTATCATGAGGTCCTCTAAAATAGGCTATAATGTTTAACTCTTAAAATGTGAATGGAATGAAATTTAATACAGTCAATGGGGAAGAGGTTTTTAAATCACATAATAGTGGTATATTTATGTTTTCTGAATTGGGATACTATGAAAAGTTGACTGATATTTTAAAAATAAACAACTAGAAGAATTTCTTAGATTTATTATTAAAATTCAAGTGGGTCCGTATTAGTAAATATTTTAAAATAGATTCCTTGTAATTTATTTATGTAAACTTTTATCTCTTGATGGTCATCAGTGACCACGAATTACATGATCTGTATATCTTATCATCAAAAGTGAAAATATTATATTACGTATAAGATGTAATGGATGAAGGGTGGAGTGTTGTTGTTTGTGTAAAATAGAGGCATGTATAATATGGTTGATTAAGTAGATGATTTGACATATAACATTTAATCCCATCAACAACAAGAAACATACATATTTTTCTATCATGATTTAAAAAAAATTGTCCTCAAAGGGAGGATGAAGTAGGTGTGGTAATGATGGATGAGGACAGTGACATGATTGAAATGAATAATTATTTTATGTGGAGTTATCCATTAATTTATCAACCACTTATATAATATGTGCATTCATTCATTATCATTGAAATTTATATTTTTTTATTTACACTTCATCAATTGTCATTTCTATTTTTTGTTATTAATTTTTTGAAAAATATTTCCTAAAGTTAATTATATTTGATTAAATAATTGGAATACCAAAAAGGAATCATTTCACTGATCCCATTACCCTCCTAGTCAATGTCCCCTTGACCAAACCCATATATGATACATTGATTTACCTTTCCATTGAATCTAAGACACCCTCCATCGTCCCCCATAACTATCTCTCACACCCTCGAATCAATCAATGTTTGGGACACCCTTCTTCAGTGTCCCATTAATATCTGAGATAGTGCCTACCCTTTTAGAATGTTTAGTTGAGATAGATCATGTCATTCATCCTATATCTTTATGAGGATATTGGGGAGTGATAGTTGTAGGTACATATTTTAATGTGAATAATGATATTGTACATTTATTATACTATACACTTTTTATAATGAATGATTAAGTTAATATTTCTAAATTGAGAAATATTAATAGTTTATATGTTTGGAATATTAACATATTGAAGTTGTTTGTCCCATTTTACTATTATGGGGTCCCAACTGTTGATTTCGCAAGATTATTTAGACAGATTCTAGGCCATATGGTAGTTAGGTTTGTTACAATTCTGATACCTAGGCTTATCTGAGGCATAGGCCTCGATCTTGGGTAAATGAAGCCTTTTATTCATAGTTAATAGTAAAATTAATACATTTGGGTGTAATTTAATGGAATTATGTTATTAAATTCCAATTTTTTAAAAATTAATCTCTTTTTACAGAAGTTATTCCACTTTATCATTGGTGATCTTATACCATGAAATTTTACATGGAGAAATTTGGGTATCCAATGGATGGATTTTAAATTGAGACTGTATAATGAATTCAATGATAAATCATTGAGAACTCAACTGCTATATGATAAGGTATTCAAAGGGGTACCTATATAGGAATGGAAGGTTTTTGTTGGTAGTCATTTTTATAAGAATCAGGTGGTATCAAAATATATATTTTTATAGTAATATCATTTTATATACACAAATTTAAATTTCAAGATTACATTGTGGAATATCTTATTATTAAATTAAATTTTAAATATATGCAGATGCTACAAGGAAAAATGCATCAATCTGAGCTAAAAAATTCGTCCCTCTCACTTCTAAGTTTATGTGTTTTTTCAGAAACATGTCTATTTTGGGAATATTTTCAATAGTTTAAATATTTATTAGATAACAACATTTTTTTAATATATTATATTTTTTATATATCTTTTTTAATGAATTCAATGAATTTAGGGCACGAAGTCTACTGAATGTAACTGTGGTTGGATATTCATACAAAATCTGATGGGAGTTATGATAATGAACCTACCAATGAATTTTGTGTATGAATAATTTTTTCATTGTAATAACATACTTTGATTTATTCAAAAGTTAATGTGTATTGAATAAAATTTGAATGACAATTGATTAGTATGTAAAAATAAATTAACTATGGGATGTCAATACTACTAATTCCTTCTCAGTCTCCTAGGATGATCTAGGTGGTAATGTACATTGGAAAGAGCATAATGATCAAGTGTGTGGGATGGGTTTTGGAACATTACAATCTAATATATTTGACAGACACCTAGGATTTGCAGTAGCATATACTATGAGTTGTAGTTACTCCCAACCTTGAGATGCTCAGATGGAGTTTTTTTCAATAAAAAGAACAATTCAAGAATTGGTCTCTTATTTGAAAATGTAATATGGAAAGGTAATATCTTTATTGAAAGAATTGATTGAATTATATGATAAGTCAAATAGATCTATCATTAATGATATAATATTATTGGATGGTAGTGAGAAGCTAAATCAAAAAATATCAATATAATTTGGTACACAAACATTAATTAATTTTATATTTAAATTTAAATATAAAAATGATTTAATTTTCAAAATAATGTTCATGCAAGTGTATATAGTAGTAATTGGAGACGGAGATGGAGAGGGTGTCAATAAAAGTTCATCACGTAGTGTTTACGGTTCACAATGGATTTTGAGGTGATGTTTAATTATGATTATGACATACTAACACTAATACGGCGATTTAGAAACCATGTTCTATTTTTTGTTAAAGGTATCCATTTATTCCTTACATTTCATGCAAACCTATATCTTTGGTTCTTTGGGTGTATTTTTTGGATGGTTAAACAGGTTTTTTTTTGGGCACGGCTGACTACATGCTAATATCACTTTAATATAAAATTTATAAATTGATTTCATAGACTGTTTCGATGGTATCCTTATTATAAAACAATAAGAATCAGGACATCTATGCATAATGATTTATTTCTAGATCCATGTTCTTATCATCTCATGTCATGTATTAATAAATACTTCTATGAATATGTATGATAGTTCCTGATCAATATGATGTTGATTTGTTAACTCATATGTCTCTAGGTGATAGGTTACTAGAATGAATGAACATCGATGATTTGTGGGTTAAATAACTTACATGAACTTGGGTCATATAGGCTAGGTTGATATCATTGTTTTTTTTGATGTGGCTATCATTATTGAACTTTTTTATAAGCATAAAGTGGTTTTATGGTCAAATTATAATATTCATAACATTAGTTTTAAACTTAATATAGGTGATCCTTTTAAGGTTTGAAAGAAGATCACTAATATCACTTGTGTTTTGGGATCCAATTTTGGTTCCTCTTTATGTCATGATTGTTTCAATTGGTTTTCCTATTTTAATATTGGGATGGTACATGGAGTGGTGAATGTTTAACACGAATAAATATTAATTTTGTGTGTTTCATGTCATTTTTTTGGTTTTTATAGAAATTTATTAGGTAATTTTACAAAAGATTGTCCAAAATGATTTACTTACACAATGTTATCAATGTGGTCCATAAGAAAATCATCAACATAGAGTATTTAATTAAAATTTGGGAGGGGGTGATGTGTGTCAAAAATCAAGTGATTATTTCAATCTTGATGTTTTATAGTTTCCTAGTTTACTTATTGACAAAATATATTATAGTTAAATTATTTTTTCCATTGCAGGTTTTCTTCATGATGCATTATGGGGATATATTTAGAGAATTATATAAACCTATAGTTTTCTAATGAAAATTTCTATTTTGTTCAATATTCATTATTAAAAAAAATTATATATTATGTTGGTATTCTTATGATTGGGGAACCATCACTAGTGTAATGTAGGTTAGTTACCTCATAATGTCACATGATCTCTATTGTATAATTGTTCGGGATCAGTGTTGATATTGAGTACGATATCACATCAGGTTTTTGACATATAACGTATCATGGGATGCTCATCATAAAATATTAATAGGTAATTTTGTAACATCATTTATTTTATTATAGTATCATTCATTGGACAATATTAAAACTCTGAATGGGAATCAATTATGATACACTAACAACCATTGATTTCTTATACACACGACCAACCTATATCATTATGATGATTAAATTCCTAATGAAATAGAGAATGTGACACCATTGGTATGTTTTCCCCATTTATTATGAATTTTAAAGTTATGAGATTTCAGGGATCAATTTTGTGATTTTTTGGAAAGGGGTGTGGTCATATATAGTTTTTTTGGCTCACTAGGATTCACTAAACCTTGTTGGACACCATTGTGTAAATCAATGATTTAGTTGTATTGTTGTTGTGGGTGTGGAATCTGACTGTTGTAGTGATAGGTGTGATATGATGGGTGAAATGGTTGATGATTCTATTTTGGATAATTTTTATTATAGGAAAATACTTCATGTAAAAACATGTTGGATGACGAAATTATAGGATATTGGCATAGTATAGAAAGGAGAATGAAGTGGTTTTCCCTTAGGGAGATGAACATTATGCTCAGGCATGTGGGTGTCTTACTGAGTGTGGTTCAATTCAACGCCCCCAAAAATGAAATTAGTTTTGTGAAATATTGAGGGGGTGACCATGGTCTACTAGGCTAAGTGAATTTTAATATATTTTAAGGAACATGGTTTTTTCATTGCGGGTTTCTCTTTAGTTGGTTGACACAAAACATGGTGTTAGTTTGTGGTGTGGGTGAATGAGTTATGGTGTGGGTTGTTTCCTAGAAATAATGGTTTTAAAATGGAAATGTAGATATTGGTGTTATTTATTTACAATGTTTCTTAGGAATTATATATATTATTTTACTGTAGTTCTATTTTAGATAGAAAAGAGATATCCTTATCTTATTTAAGCACTATGTGTTGAAAGTATTGGTGTTTTTTCATCTTGGTATATATACAATTCCCTTGTATATTTTTCATGGCATGTATAAATTAATAAATATATATAATGTATATAAGTAGGTACCTCTTACACCTCTATAAGATTTCATTATGGATTCGATGCTTTGGGATAGAACTCAGAGTATGGAGGTATCAGACTTGTGGAGCCTGGGGGCATGCTGTGTTGGCATTTTCTTACTCCATTTTTCATCGTATTATAGTGCTATTTGTATATGTTATTATATAGTAATTATCTAACTACTATTTTCATTGATATTATATACTGGATGTTGTTAATTATTTGATTCAAGAATCACACACACACAGATCTATTTTTATTTCTTTGTACATGGGATATAGATTTTGCAGTGGAATTTTTTTTAAAGTGACATTTAGGGGAGGTTTAAACTGCTACTATATATACCAAATTATTGTTTAGTAATGGTTTAAACCACCACTATTTATGGCTGATTATTTTTAGTAGTTTTTTTAAACTGTGGTTCCCTATCCCAAAAAAATATAGTGTATAGCAATAGTTTAAACCGCCACTATATCCTCACTATTTCTTCATTGCAGAAACTGCCACTAAAAATAGTTCAATGATGGTTCCCAGAGACTTCAACAAAATGGATGAAACCAAAATGAGTTGGATTTCAGTGCTATCTATAGATACAGTTTTGGAAACAATCATTGAACCATATTTCAATGGTTTTAATCGCTACCAAATCAAAAAACAACTGCAATCAGTCAATTTTTTGTAGTGCCTAATAGTAGGAAAAAAATATTTATGTTTCATTATTTTTTCATTGTCATTATTTATGTGTAAATATCAAGATACTTTTCTATTCAAAATATGAACACACACAACCTCATAATTTGGAAAGACTTTATGGTGAGGTTCAATATGGGTGTCTTCAATCTTATTAGGATGAGTGGGAAATTCATGTGAGCCAATTTTGTCCATTCATTAGGAAATATAGAGATTTAAATTTCCATTGATATTTCATATTCTTGGGTTAGTAGTTATAGTACTTAAAAAATAATTTCTTATAGAATTGGGAGATTTATTGGGTGTGCTTCTGGAATATTTCACTAGAAAATCATCATAGATAGGCAAGGATTTTCTAACTTTCCATAAATTAAGAATAATTCTAGTGTAAATTAATTTATATCACATGTTTAATACATATTATTGAGAAATGATTTCTGAAATAAATAATGGGTGGGTGGCAGTTATTTTTCCCACAAACTTTATCACATTGGGTAGTGATAGATTAATAATCTAAAATGGCTAATGGTATGTTCTTCTATTACATTGATGACTAGAGGCTATTAGTAACACCCCAAGACATTAAAATATTTTAATGTTAGAATAAATATTATTTTCCCCCTTTATATGGAATACCATGTTAATCTTACGCTACACCCCACACTGAGTTAGCTTGTGTAACACACAAGACTGGGTTTTACCAACGTTTAATAGAGTGAATATTTTGAAGATTAATTTTAAAAATATTATACATTTTATTTTTCATAATAAACATAATATTTGAATTCAAGATTATTAAAATTATCTTAGGGTAATTTTTTGGTATTTTCAGAGAAGTTATATTTTTTATGAATTTTAAAAAAAATATTGCATTTTAGTTAAAATCTACCATTTTATTAAAATTATTATTAATTTTGAATAATATTTTAAATTGGTCATTAAAGTTAAAATAGATCAATTTTACATATATTAACACAATTTATTTCATTAGAACATTTATTTACTAAATTTGTTTATAAAAAGAAATTGAACTTTTGAATGTTTTTACATTAAAAACATGTTTTCTCACCACGTCTATGAGATTAGCATTAATAATAATTTTACCACTTAAATGATTTGGGTTTTCAGATTTGTACATACATGTTTGTAATCCAAAAAATATTTTTTTTCTAATAATATCAACATAATGTTTGACATAAAATATTATTGGAAGTTACTAAAATTAATTATGGTGATTAAAGTATGATTATGATTAATATGTGATAAAACAATAATCTAAAGGGCCAAAATGACTCTGAAACTTTCCTGAAAGACATTGGCCACTGAAGATTTGTCTATATCCCCACATGGTGCACATTTTATGGGTTATTTGGATATTATTAAGTGTAATTTCCATTTATAAAAGTTTAACTAAGTAAAATGGAAAAAGGTAACTTTCCTTAACTTCAACATTAATAAAACATTGATATACATTAAAACATCATATTTTTAGTTATAAAAATACAATTGAAGTATAAATAAGTTATTTTTATCGTAATAATTTATAATTATTTTTTAGAGATGATTTGGTTGCTTGAAATACTTAAGAAACGCCAACATAATGATTATTTAATTTATGACTGAGCAAAATAAAGGATAATTAAAATAATAAAAGTTGTCTATATTTACTGAATTAATGTATTTATTTATTTTATTATATTAACATATCATTTGAAAAATCATTAATCTTATTATATTTTATTTTCAATATTTTCCCATAATTTAAAAAAAAATTCCAAATTGACATTGCTGTTATTTTACAATAAATAATATTTATTAAATGAGTTAACATAATTAAAGAACAAATATTATGAAAAGTTATTTAAAATTGTTAATAAATATTACATGTGTTCTATTAATATACCAATATATTTTTAAAATTAACCTATTGACTAATATATTGTAAAAATGTTGTTAACATCGTCCATGTTTAATTAGTGTTTTTGCTCGTCACATGCCCTTGTTTTAAAATTAATTTTCAAAAAAACAGGTATTATAATTTTATTGATTGGATATAAAATTAAAAACTTTATGGATCTATATTTTCTAATAAATCAAACTTTTTTAATTATTATTGGTCAAACTACATAATAAAACTAGATGCTTTAAATATATCCAAAATAATAAATTTGAGGAATCATAGAAGTTGTGCAAATAAATTATTAAAATGCAAATATATCTTTGTGGTGGAGGTTTTAATAAAAAATTATTCTCTTTTAATCCTTTATTTATTCATTTCTAAGTTACATTAGGTAATTTAGACCTCCCATTACTGAATACCTTTTTTGTATTTACAAGAGTGTCACTCCCCCTCTAATTTAAAATGGAAAGCACTCTTCCCATTAGTCACACCTTTAAATCCACGTTTTCTCCACCCTGATCTTAAAACATAGCTCCCTAAAATACCATTCCTCAACTTATAAGCATCATATTAGTAATAAATCCATCTAAGGAAGAGGATTAGTACAAACCAGAAGAAGTAAACTTTTTAAGAACTAACAAGATTCCTAAAGATTTTAAGTAATCATTCCATTCTCCAATCCCTAAAATCCTAAATTTATGATTATATATAAAAATCCTCAGTATACTATCATTTTTTTGTTTGAATGTTTCTACATACACATATATACACTTCCATCTAATGGATAATGAACATATTGTTTACATGATTGGAGAACTGCCGCCCTATGAAACGATGACTATTCATTTTTCCTTTAACACCTCTCATAGTGGTTGTTTTGATGGGAACGTTCTTTATATATGATATATATGATAATTATTATTTATTTATACTTTTTTAATCCTTTTATAACAAATACCTTTATTAATTTCAATTTTACATTAATACGATAACATCATTTGAGGAAATGTGTACTACCACCCCCTCAAAGCAATATGATTTGTTCACAATATACATGGAATGTATTAAAGGAAATTTTAATAAATATATATGAAATATATAAAATATATAGGGTAATATAATTTTAATATACGTGTATATACATATCATTTACTTTACATTCTTTTAACATGACAAATAAATGAAAGTAGAGTTAATGCACACATACGGCCTACCGTCTCCATAAACAGCACATTTCATTTCGAAACTACAATCATTATAGATAATTATAAATAAATATCTACAAAAAATATATGATAATTATATCATCGATTAAATTTTGGTGTTGGTGAATTTATGATCTATGTAATAGAATTAGAAAATAAGAAGTCAAAAAATACATGAGAAAATTATGCAATTAACACCTGAATTAGATAAAATAATGAAATTGTGTTAACAAATAGGTAATATGATATTTTAAAAAGTAAATATATGATATTATAAACATGATTATAGTTATTCTATAAGTTACTAACAAATTTATAACATCAATACATGAGGATAAATACCATACAACAAAAATGAAGTTTAAGGTAAGGGATTTCGTCTCAATTTAAATTTCATTGAGACTTATTTGTTGTTACACAAAAATTAATATTTATATGGTTCTTATACTACCATTTGAAAAGTTATATCATGAATATCTTCAATAAAATTATACTCAATTATTTATTTTATTCCTTTATGGTCAATATTATTAAATATTTCAATGTGGTATGAGACACATTGAAATGTATAGATTTTATTTTCATCAAGAATGTTCTTAACAATTATATTTTCAATTTCACTAACTTTTGTGATTGTTTAAATTATCTTAAAATAATCAATTTATGGTAATAATTTTCATTATAAATTTCATTGAACATCCATATTTTTATATGATGGATATTATTATTTCTTAAATTTTATATCATTTTACATAAGGTGTTTACTTTAATAGTTATTTGATTAACAATGTAATAATTTATAAGAATATATCTTTCATTAAATATGAAAATTTTACAAGGCATAGTTTATATTATTTTAATTGATTATTATATATGATAAATTTTTTGGGAACATATGACCTGGGTGGGTCTCGGTTATAGATATCCCTTCAATATACCTATAGTCTCATGAAAAGAAATAGTTTGCAAAAATAGATGGGTTTTGACCCTATAGCTAAAGTTTCTTGTAAAAGGTCTTGATGATTCTAACACCATGTACCTATGAGACATGGAGTCCAATATTTATGAATTTCCCTCATTTATATTAAATTATTATTCATCCATGATATTTTTGTCTACATGTCTATGGGGACCTTTCATTATTAATTTATTTATTTAGATGGTATGAGATTCAGTTTTTTACCCGGAAATACTGATATATACTTATCTATTTATTTGAATGGAATGTGTTATTATTTATTTACCATTCCATGTTAATATAATATATTTATTCATTATCTATTCTACATAACATACCTTTATTGAGAACATTGGAACACCCTTATTATGTTTCCTTTCCCTGGGTTATGAGGTATAAATATATGAATAATCGTTCAATGATGCAGTTTGTTTTATTTTATTATGTATCCTGTTTTTATTTTCTCTTCCTACTATTTTATGGACATAATGTATGTAATATAGCCTTACAATAATTCTAAATGGAATGGTCCTATGGATTTTATTCCTTGTAATCATGCCAATTTAATAAAATAATGCAATAACTCCAGGAATATATGGTCTAGAAATTACAGTTTGTATCCATTGAATTTTTTAAGAAAACAAGGAAGCTAGATTTATAAAACATAGATTAAGGAGAACAAATCAAATATATACATTGAGGATAAATATATAATAACATTCTAAAATTTGGTTATTATATTGATTATGTTGTTATTTCTAGATACACATCCCAATTTGGACACTACAAGTGTATGTGATTCTGGCACAGATGTACCTAAGAGGAAAAAAAAATTAATGTGCCATGGGCAAAAATCATGGTAACGTGGAACACAATAATGGTCCTTAATGCAAACCAAGTTTGACACTCCCATGGGACACACTTAGAATAATTCATATTTTATTTTTGATCCATAAAGATTTGTTTAGGTTGAATATGACTACGTATAACCTAATAAAAAAATATAAGGAGTAATATATTAAAGAACAAGAACCATGATTTTGTCATCCTATAATTCATTTTTCATGATTATCTTGTTTTTTTATTTGATATGTGTTTCTTAAAGTATTCCTTGTGGTTTTAGTAAATGGATGGAACTAGAAATAACTAGGTTAACATTTAATGTGATGTAAAATTTACTAATAAGAATTTATATGGAATTATCACTAGAGTGAACAATTTTGTTATCATTCCAAGTCATTTTTTACATAACATGGTTAAAAAAGTGTACCTTAACCATCTCATAGACTTACCATGAAATTTAAGGAAGGATTTCATTGATATTTTGGGTAATGCAGACCATGGAGAAAAGAAGTTTTAGTTTCATCTGTGTCTAGAATGTTGAAAGAAACACCCAAGTTAATGTCTTATAAGGTCAAGAATATTTTTTGTATTATGGAAAATAAGTATGCATATCAAGAAAAGAAAAGGAAAAATGAATAGTTCTATTATTGAAATGGATGGGAATATTAGCCATCCTAAGATATCATAGATGGTTAAATTCATTATGTGTGAAATGAATAGTCATAATTAAAATTGATGTTCAATGTAGAAATATCATGAGAAGAATAAAAAATGTGGTACCGGTAATGGATATATTTCAAATAATGATGAGACTACACGTGAAATATGAATGGAAAAAGGTATTATTTAATATGATGAGGTGGGATTATTAATGTATTAAATATTATGTAGAATAGTTTATGATTTTATGTGCTTTGATTCAAGAACATAATCATTGGAATATTTTATCAGAAATTTACTGGTTATAAGAATTGTGGAGTAAATGATGATTTTATTGTAGTAAATTTTCATTAAGGCTTTGAGATTATATATTCAAGGGTACCAAGAAAATATATTTAGGGGATGTTATAATTTTCAGAAAACACATGATTGAGGGAAAGAAATCCTTTCATATTCTCTTGATGTTTAGATAATGATGAATACATTATTAATTTATAAAATTAATGACAGCCTTGGGATGGATTAATTAATTCTCTACAACTGGACTATGCTATCATTTATGGAGTTTTTAACACTTTTTTATTGAAGGAATATATACCATAACATGTGAATTATATAAGGAAATATGAACAATTCATGTTCCCAATAATTGTTTTGGTTATTTAGGTTATTAAAAAATTTCAAGAGGATACTTGATGATGTTATTCACTTGTTTGGAATGTGAAAATCTAGATATGATTCGGGTTGATTAAAGGATAATGATAAGTTCAATTTGGAAATCCAGTGAAAATATTTCTAATGTTTTGGATAATAATCATTTCTAAGGGTTAACAATTTATGAAATGGTTTATGTTGAACTTTGAATATTGTATTAGAGATTAATAAATTATATTTGTATATAATGAATATTGTTCAAATTGTTGATGTTGAAATAATGCAATGCATGACCACATGATAAGATTGTAAAAACATACATAGTAAGTAGGTTTATATATATTCTCAGAGAGTGTAATAATTCCAAAAATCCAAGTAACGTTTTTTTGAAAAAAAAAATCTCTTATTAACTTTGTTTGAGATGAATCAAATGAGCATTAGATCACCACGAATTTAAGGATTTTGACTGTTAACTTTTTCTGAACCATGTTCTCTAACACTATCTATCCGAACATGATTGTTAGATTTTTCATCTACATTATTATTTCTATTTCCAGTATATGTTATCCTAATAAAGAACCTAGTTATGTTACCATTGAAATCTAATTTATATGTTATTAAGAAGATGTGTTATTAACCCTATTCACAATATGGGATTTTCAATAATAGGGTTTTCACATATCATATCTTTGGTTACTAAAATCTTGTTTAATTTAAAAAAATGAAATTTAATTAAGGATTGGAGAATGTTACACCACAATAAAATAATATATTTTCATTTTAGAATAAATATTTGGTCCCTATTTATATGCAACATCATATCATGTTTATGATACACACCAAATTGAGTTATCTTTTTTTTACATGTAAGACTGTTTTTTACCACCTTTTAATAGCATGCCTAATTTAAATATAAATTTTATAAATATTATTTTTCAAAATAAAATATATATTTTTATTTGGGATATCATCAATAGGTTAGGCAGAAGCTTAGGTATTTTTTTGAGAAGTTTCATTTTTTTGATGAAAATATAAAAATACTACATTTTAGTTAACAACAAACTTTTAGATTAAATAATTAATATGTATAGAATATTTTGATTATTCAGTGGAGTATCTCCCTTATAAATACAGAATTATCTTTGTAATTCAATGATTATTTAATTACTCGATATATTTTGATTAGTTATTGGTAGGTGAATATTCCTATAACTTGTAAAAATTTAGATAAATTAGTTTAATAAAATAAAATAAATATCATTCATTTAATATTGATAATTTAATTGCGGATTAAAATTTTTCTTCGTTTCCATTATAAAAAATTGTGGCCCAATTAGAGGACTTTGAATGTGATTATTAAATTTCTATTAAATATATAAATAGTTGACATGATATTACTATGGTTGGTTTTATTTTTTCATTTTATTTTATTAATATATTGATACCATGAATATTTTGTGGTAATATAAAATTTAAGTGATTTGGAATTGTGACACCATGGTATTAAAAAAGAGTGTGAGATATTGAAATACTAATAGATAAATTATATATATTTCAATATTTTTATTTTGGATTTTACAAATAAGTAATTATTTTTATGATATTTTGGTCTTATAAATATTAGGGAGATTTATATTTTTATTTAGTTTTTTTATCACTAATTATCTATTGTTGTAAAGGGAGTCTTCACATGAGGTGATTTGAGAATTACTTATTGGATGTATAATCTACTGATTATCATAGTATGTTCTTAAGTAATTTAATATTGAGAAAATCATGGTTAAATTGTTAGATTATCCACATTTAGGACATAGAACCCTCATTTTCACTATTCTCCCTCTTAGAGGTAAGAGTGTGGGATTTATGAAATTTTACATTGGGTCATTCCATATGTAACGAGGGTTCTTACACACTCAATAGATTATACAATGAAATCTATTATTCAATAAAACCTAGATATTTAGAAAGATAGGTCCATTTAAAATGGTATAGGGTTTCTGTTAATCATTGGATATTGTATACTATAAGATGAATAAGAACATTAGTGTATTAACAATTTATGATGTTGTTCACCAATTTAATATTAGGTTGTGTAAAATGTTCATGAGCCATGAAAACATGTTTTAAATTGAATCTTTACTTCAATATGTTTGAATAATTTTATTCACAAGGAATTTGGATGACATGGCATGGTGGTTTACATAGTTATGTTCATATGCTCAGAAAAATGTGGAGAATTAATGTGAAATAATCTATAATTAGTGGATCTTATTGTTAACATATTTTATTATGATTTAATAGATTATTATTGATGTTATTTTAAATTGGGTGGTTTAAGATGGGTTTTTATCAAATAATTACATGAAATTAATTAGATAAAAAAAATTTTAATATACACTTGTGATAAATAACAAATATGGATTTTTAATGAAAATCCTGAATATCAGTTTTTCAAATCATTGGATTTCATTTGAGGAAAATATTGTCTTATCATAAAATTTATATGAATTTAAGATGTTTTATATAAGGTAATTTTGGAATAAGAAATCAATTTTTAATGACATTTCGTTTTTTTTTTGAAAACTGGTTTAAATTTACGAGTATTGAGGCCTCAAAAGTTAGAAATAAACTTATGGTCTTAGAAATAGTCATGAATGGAATTAAATGGTGTATATGGATTCTTCTATGTGGGTAGTGATTCAGTGAATGTGCACTAAAACCATATATGGGTTGGTTTATACTTTATTATATTATTTATTATGTTTAAATATTTCTCCTGATACCTTACTTTATGTAATTACAGTTTATTTGGTAAAAAATACAGGGTTTTTGGGTTTGGAAATAAAAAACTGTAATCATGTTTTGAATTTAGTGATATTTTTTAAAGGATTAATGAACTATATATAAATATATATATTATTTTTTCACATGGAATTTATTTAGTGTTTTTAATAGATCATGCATGGTAATACGTAGAATTGACATCATAACAATACTACTAAATCATATTTTACTCATCCCTACGAATATATCATAGAGTGTTTTTATAGAAACTATTTTATTTAGTGTGGGAAAAGGAAACAATACCTTTTTCATTGGTGATGGATCTTATGAGACATGTAATGGTGGGATGTGTTAGCCCTTTATTTGAAATTATTGGAGGATTTTATTATCAGAAATAGATTTTTGTTATTCAACTACCATTTCTTTACTATATTGATTTGGTTACTTTTTATCTATTTTATTATGATATTTGGTATCGTTAATTGTTTATTTTTTAAAAATATTGATTCTTTATCATTTTCATATATATTTCATAATTTTTTAAATGAAAAATCATTCCTTACCAATTTTTTTCTCTCTCATGTATCTATTTACCACCCTCTAGTAAATATTTAATGCAGTTATGGACATGTGGCAGTCTAATTTGGGCCCAAATCTTGGATGTTCAAGTTATCAAATTATATATACACACCATAGTATTTTATAATATAATATTGGTTTAAGGATGATGTTGATAAAACTCATCTTATTCTAATATAGTTTTCTTTGGGTTAAGGATGTTTTTATAAGTTTTAATACCAATTTTAGAAATTCCTTTTTGTATTATATGGTTTACCCAATAATAACTATGGTGGTATTTTATGTGAAATTTAATGCATCTATAAATTAATATGATTGGAGATTGTTTTCTTAAAATATATTTGGATTCATTATCAATTTTATTTATGGTTTGTTTATGTTTTAAATTATAAAAAATTATATTTACTATCATAAACATGAATTCAAACCCTTGGGGTTAGTCTCCACCCGGTATATTTTCATATATAGAATTAAATGGTAATAATAAATATCATTACTAGTTCTACATGTCTATTGGAAAAGTCTTGTCTTGTCAGACCAATTCATTCACACCATTCCACATGCTCTAGTTTTTTTTAAAAATGTTATATTAGACATTTCATCCATTTTACTATATTTTCTTAATGGGTCATTGTAGTTATAATATATTATAATAATCACAAAACCTATAGAATAACTATTTTGTTACTACTAGAAAATAGAAATTGCATCATCAATGGTGGATCCTTTATGGCCTACATCAATAGAGACTGGAAGTTTCTACACAAGTAGAGGAGTCACTTCATAACAAGAGGAGTTTTATTTTCAATAAAAATCCTAAAGGCCATGAATCATTGTATATTAGACTCATCAACACCACTGGATGAGATTTTTTATCATTTAATGATCATAGAAGGCCTTCTTAAATAGATCACATAGTTTGAAATGGCACTATAAAAGTCATGTTGTCTCCGGAGAATCTCATGGTGATTGATTCTATGTATCTCAAATATATGGGATTAAAATTTGGGATTTCATAAATGGTAACTATAATCCATGTTACTATAGGAAACATAATTTTAAGATGTTCTTGAATGGTTAGCATCATTGAGATATCTACAATGTTTTCTTTTTGATAGATTTTCTGAAAGGGACCACATCACTAGAAGAGTACATATGTCTAATCATTTCTAGAGTTTCCTAGAGTTTAATATCATTAAATGATTAATAAAATCACATAATTACTATGTGTACAAAATACTAGGTTATTATTGGAAGTTACTAGAGGGCCAAATTATGGTTTGAGATTATGGAATGGATACATCTTTTCTAGAGGATCAATATCGTTGAATTATTTTTTAATGTACCCATAGGATTTTTTGGGTGAAAATTATGGCTATTTTGATTCTATAGATTCATATAATTCACTTGAGTAACCATGTGATAGTTTTATTACATTTTAGATAAGCTATGAAAAATTAGAGAGGGTGGTTTGGATTTAATACCCGGACTACCTATATATAAGCATTGGATCCTTACCTACCATGTTATGGGTGGTCATCAACCATAAAACTATTTTATAAATTAAAAACAACCTAAATAATAATTTAAATAAACATATCATATCCCATATCAAAATAAACAACACATTTCTCGGAATATAACCTCGCATATAATAAATCACGGTGAAAAAAAATTAGGTATCACTCTATCTATAACATATCAACTCCATAACCTAAGAAATGATGTGGGATACATGGTTACACCCCTTTAAAAAAAATATCCCATAAGAATATTGAATAGCATATATCTATGTCCAAAACATATGTGACCTTAACCCATAGAGATAACAAGTAACACATCACTCTCACTTCAACATATCATCACCCTCAATTGGTGATAAAAAAACATATGTATTATGTTATAGTATATATTATCTAGCCCCTAGTTATATTGTTTATTTAATCTTTCTAGGTCTATCATATTAGAAACTATAACCATGATAAATGACATATTAAACACGCATGGTAATATCATCACTTATCCCATAGAGATGAAAAAAATTAACATTATACTAAATCTGATATACAAAGCATTATTTCTTGTAAATAATGAGAAACATATCACTAAAATGAAACACATCACCCCCTAAACCCTAGAGATAATGAGTTTATCATGATTCCAATGTTTATATCTAATAAATGAGATCATCAATAGAATGATTTTTCTCAACAAGGCTCACATCTATCAATGTATTATGAAATCATTAAAAAACCAAAATTCAAAAATCAATGGAATCCATCCAATTATATCCAAATGTTAAAAAAAATTAAATTTACTAACACTAAATTTGTAACTCTATAAGATAAATCAGTTTCATATGATTTCCCTCAATAGAGACATGTGAAACCAAAAAATTCTATAATTTCTCCTCCCAAGAAAAAATAAATACACACAACACTAAAAGATTTATCTCTAACTCATGTAATCAAATACTAACATGATCATCTAAATACTATCATATCATATCCAAAACAATATAAAACATATCATGAAAAATATTAATTAATTTTAGCTACTCAACTCATGAAATGATATAATTATCCCACAAGATATGATAACTAAAACCTCCAATAATTAACTCTCTATAAAAAAAATTAATTTAAATAATTATTCATGACCCATATCAACCATATCTAATGCGAAACCACTATAGATTTTGAATAACACCAACCAAATTCCAATCTATCCCAACATCATAATGAAAATAAACATAAATATGCACCCAAAAAATCATTAAACCAAGTCATTCCTCAAGTAAATTCATATATTAATCCAAATATAATTTTAAAATAACACCAGAAATTTTTCATAAACACAGCACAAAACCTATTATAAACAATTCCCTTTTTACAGAAAAATCCATCATGTCACATTCAATCAATCAAATTAGAGAAATTAACATGAAAAATAGTTATGTATTATACTAGTATAGATATTAATTCACAATCACACATAATTTAATAGAAACATGTATTCCCAATTAACACACTACAAGATTAAAAATTTAAATAATATAAATATGGTCACTAAATAACTTTTAATTTGTTCATGGAATACCCATCTAGGTACGAAATTTATTTAAATAAAAAAACAAATAATTTTAAATATTAATTAAATATAAGTAAATCTATATCAAAACATTATATATTAAAATTTGATATTATTAAATATCACTTACCTCTTCAAATATCAAGCCTAACCCCCCATGTGTTATCATTAATATTTTAATTGAATAGTTATTATACATATAAATTACTTAAACAATGTAAGATTTAATTATGAAATAATTAATAAAATATCCCAAATAAAATCATAGAACATTAAAATACCACTATAATGATCTAGTAATGAAACTAACTTAAATAGATTTAATGTTACTTGATATAAAATCCAAAACCTAAATTCAAAATAAATTACTTTTTCCATATGATTTTGCTTAATGATTTGTTAAAACCCCTTCTTGAAATTTCAAGAACATGGTAAAAATATTATCATTATTTCAAAGGAGAGAAATGGAGGTTGATTAAAATTAATAGTTAACTACCTTAAATCAATATATAATTAAAAACATCTGAATATTGAAATCCTATACAGAGGAGAATTAGGAGGAATAAAAAAATAACATATTATGGGAGAGATCATGTCACTAACCTATAAATATGTAAGATATTATTTAAAAATAATATACATTCCTAAAATGACTATACATCCACTAAACTAAAATTATCCATGACATACCACGTGAAATTAAGTGAAATTTCACCTGAATTTTGTGGATGAAAAATTTAAATAATAGATTTTTACAGCCTATTAATAATTTGGTAACATTTCACCATGTGATTTTTCATAGTAGGTTCTAATCAATGCCACTATATATCCCACATTAAATTTGGTCATCTCCCACTGAATGAATTTTAGGTCATATGTCTCCCATATTATATTTAATCTTTTTAAAACTAATCCATTTCTTATAATTTCTAAAACATCGACATTATTATTCTTCAACCTCATTTAAATAATATCATAAAAATTATCCTCCCCCCCATCCATAAAACAAAATCTAAAATTTTCCATAATTTTTCCACCCTTCACAACATAAATAGAATAAAATTCATTATTAAAAATCTATAAAATATAAGGTATTACAAGCTCCCCACTATAAAAAATATTTCTTCTTAAAATATTTATATAATTATGACACTATTAGTTTTTCCTATAATAACCAAATATATCAATCAATTTTTTCCAAGACCATTATAACCATTAGCTATAGTCACATACAAATATATATTGAAATTATATCCACTCTATGAATTATAATGATATTATTAGTTTCACTCCCCTTATAGTTCTCTCCATTTTAGGGAATAACCTACTAGATTACATAGTTTCACTACCATAACGCTTTTTTTAATTCACATATAGGTTCACTCACTATAAACTCATCATCACTTGGTTAGTGAAATTCATCTAATTTAATAGGATTCATCATATTTCCCTTGAATTTAAATCTTCATGTTCTTCTAAAGGATACCAAAAATTGATTATATTCCAAAAACACCCCAAAATAGATTCAGGACTTCTATGGTTTCCCATTCTCGATTACATAAAACATTCAAAAAATGGATATGTCTGTAGATAAAAATATCTTCTAAAACCAGTTAGTATCATTAATGATAAGAGTGTTATATTTTTTTCAATAAAATTTATAAGGTTGTGAAACAATCTGTCTATTTTGGAATGATTATATGATTACATAATATTAAGAAAATATAGAGTTTCTTGGATTTGGGTTTAACACGTTTGGTGAAGAGGATCCTCACTATAGGAGTTTTACAGTCTAGTGTTTATTATAACTCTAGTCCATAGTAAATATGAATGTTGTTGTGGGAATTATGAAGTTCATAGTGAAATAATGAAATCCTTATTATAAACGATATGATGAGTTAATTCCATGGATAATACATTTTGAAAGAATGAAATAGGCTATTGAATTTTAGGCATGTTATTAAAGCTCAAATCATTCTTAGATTGAAAAATGGGGAGTTGTTTTTAAAATAATCATATAAAAATGTGTTTATAGATATAAGTTTTCAATAAGTAGTGGAATTATGATAATATCTATTATTGAATCCATATTTTACAAAAATCTGATGATTAATACAATGAGGTTTAAACTTAAAATTCCAAAGAAGAAGGATTTTTAGTTATAGATACTTCTTGATGTGAAGTAATGTGGTGAATTCACTACTATAGAACATACCTTTAATAGTGATGTCCTTTATCAGTGATACAAAAAAGAACTACTAAGGGGTTCCCGTTATCAGTACTAAAAAATACACTGATAAAACAACCCCTTTATCTTTTATTTTATTTTGCACTGATAAATGCTACTCTTTATCAGTGATTTATTTTTAGCAATGATAAACTTTAGACTTTATCAGCACTTTATTTTCATGCTGATAATGGGTATCCTTTTTTAGTGCTTATTTATCACCGATAATGTTCTAGAATAAAACAAAATAATTAAACAAATAAAAATTAAAAAAATACTTACAACTTATTAATTATATAATTATTGATAACATTATGTAAATTGAATATGCATATATATAAATTAAACTTATTAATAAATGGAATATATTAAATATAATGATATTTAAAATAATAAAATGAAATAATTTAACAAATAAAAATTAGAAATCCGTAAATTAAGAAAAAATTTAAACATTTTATTAATGAAAATAGTTATTGATAAAAATCAAGAAATTTAATATACATATATATATATTATAAATATTAATAAATATTATATATTATATATAGATATATAAAATTATTACATTTTAATAATTAAATAAAAAATTAGAAATAAATAAATCGTAATAATTAAACAAAATGATCAAAAATGAATAAATTAAAAAAGTATTCATCAATTCATTAATGAAAAAATTATTCATAAAAATAAATAATTTTAATATATATAGTATATATAGTAATAGATAATTTATATTAAATATCATCATATAGAAAATAAATAAAATTTAATAATTAAAAACATATTAATGTGTTATTCATTTTTAAATTTGTTTTATTTTTAAATTTAACCAACATAAAACCTGTGTTACATTCATTTCAAATACACATACGTTATTAATTCATTTATATATTCAATGCACATACATTAATATTAATGTAATTAAAGAAATCTTATATAGAAACATGTACACCTAATATTTATGTCATTTATTCCAATTTCAGTATATTTTAGAAATTAATAATAACATGATGCATTTAATATATTATGTTTTTAATATGTCAATTTTATTTATTTATTTTTAATATCATTATAGTTAGTTAATATTTATTCATTTTTAATATTTTTTATTTTTTATTTTTTAAATTTAATAATTTTCTATTGGATATTTATATGTATTTATTTACTTTTTTGTTATTTTCGATATGTATTCATATTTACATAAATATATATATAGTAATTGAAATTTATTTTATAAAATTTATCCATTTATTCAATATTTTTAAAGAGTACCCATTTTAAATTATTCAATTTAACTCATTTTTTAAATCCATGTATTTAAGATTATATATTCATTAATAATTTTAAATATATACATGTAAATAAATATTTATAAACAAAAATATTTATAATAATATATTTACTCTATTTATAAATTTATATATTTATAATAAGTATATATAAATAAATATTGTTTTTTAATAAAGTATTTACGTAATTATATATATTTAAGTATAATAATAATTTTTTTTAATAATAAAAATACTATATTTATATTTATATTTATATTTATTTTATGTATATATATATAAGTGGAGGTTGATGCCTTAATTTATTTGGGGAAAGGGGCTACATTACAAAGAAAACTATGCAACATACAATGCAAGGATGTACTTACTAAGACTCGTACTCTGGACCTTATTAAGACCCATTGGGGTAACTATCACAAAGTTGCACGCTATGGTATATGTATATATATAGAATTATATATATATATAATCATATAAATATATAAAAATTATTTTTTAAAATTATTCATATATTTATAAATAAATAATTATAAATTTAAATAATTAAAAAATTACAATAAATATATTTAAAAAATGAATATGTCTACTATATTTATATTTATTTATATTTATTAAATATATATATTTATGTAAAAATATTTAATGATTCAAAGATATTTATAATTATAAAGAAATGATTATAAATATAGTTATAAATGTATTAATAAAAAATATGTTTTAAAAAAAGTATTTATGTAATTATAAATAAATAATTTTTTATTAAAATAATTTTAAAATAATAATAAACAAATATATAATTATAGAAATATATTTAAAAAATTTATTTATAATTATAATTATTATTCTTTTATGAGTTCTAAAAACAAAGTACCCATAAAGGATCTTTTTATTATCGCTCCTTTAGCACTATTAAAGATATAGGTTTATCAATGCTAAAAAAGAACTGATAAAAGGAATTTTTATCATCACTAAACATTATCATTGATAAATATTCCATTTAAATGCACTAATAAATTTAGAGTTGATAAATGATATTTTTATCATTTTTATCTATAAATGCTAATAAAAGTATCCCAAATCAACATTATATAACCATAATTATGAATAATTCAGTCGCGATTCTCAAGCTCTCACAGAACTCCCCTTCATTCGACGCTCCTCCTATGCTATTTCTCAACAGAATCAAGTCTAGAATCCATGGAATGTTAATTTCTCTTTTTCTTCTCTTATTGATTTCATGTTTTTGTTCTTTGGTTTTTATTTTGGTGTAATTCTCAACCATGAAGAACACTACATCTTTATTGGGCAAAATGATGCCTACTTCTTCATACATTTGGTATGTTCTACAATGGGTGCCAAACCATCCCATGTATGGCTTTCTATTTCTCGTAGTCGAATTGGAAGAACAACATAGTGACTAATACAACATGATCTATTCTTGTAGCACATTTCAGCATCCCTTGACCTTTATGCAGTGTGATTTACCTTTACACATCACCATCCTTGTTTATTCTGTTTAGTTTCATTTTTATAATGGGTATCCTAAATGTAAATTAGTTTGGTTCATTGGCATATATTATTAACATGTTCCTTATAGTAAAACCATTTAACGTTGTATGGTGTTATGGATGAATTTTTAATTTTATATAATATACAAATTGGTGTTTTGATGTCCCTTAAATATTTATGTACCATATTCTCGCCTATATAACACCTTAACCAATTCATATATTCCTTAAAAAGGTTAATTGGGTCCATCGAACAACATATTTGACATATGGGTAGATATATATTTTTTCCACCCTACCCTTTGATATTTGATCTCGAGTGTGGATCTATAATTCATTTCATATTCCAACAAACATTTGACCATTATCAAAATTCCATATATATATATATATAAATAGAATTTCACAATATATAATCATAATATACATTGAATTGGTTAACTATAGATTCATAGAAATATGGTTTTAAAAATAAGAAACAATACGTATTTAAAACTAGGTAGATAAAAATTTTAGTGGTGTACCATGAATGATTTAGGATTTGTTCCTCCTATATTATAATATATTTAATCTCATTTTTCTATTCAATTTACAATTCTCTCTTTATCTTGACCTAATTAGTAGATGCAAAAAATTATTCGGAGATGTTTTCTTATATTACATTGGCTCTATCAATTCTTATTCATTAGTCAACATTATAAACTAATAAATGAAAATAATTTATATTATTATTAAAATAAATGGTGTAAAAGTATAATAATTTTCTCATACTCTAATCCATTAATAATAAAAATTGTCATACCAATTGATTTAATACACAGATCCATAATAAATTTATATAAGGGTCCACTGAATAAAATTAATTCTATTTCATGATGATTTCAATGTAAAATTGTTTATTATTGGGTGAATTTTTATATTCCACCTAATATATGATATTTTTTTATAATATGGTATATATTAAGAAATAAGATGTGTTTTGGAAATCAACCATTTACTACATTATAAATCTCTTTTGATAATAAATTAATTTCACATTACATGTCTTATTTGGTCATTTTCTCTTCATTCTAACCATTTTACCAAATAGAAAATAATATATCATAACATAAGTGGTAAATATTTATCTCTCAAATTGAAAATTTAACCATTTTATTAGACTAAAAATGCGTTTTTATTATACATTATATTTTTTATTAATGTTTTTTACTAGAATTATTTATTATGAAATACTATAAATTAGATGAAATGATTGATTTATTGTTTTATATATAAATTTTTTTTAGTAGGTAATTTTTTATAACTATATTATGTGAGTAATTTTTTACTTATTGATGTGGAAAATATTATATTGATTAAAAGATGTATAATTTTATTATTAAATTAACCCCTTGGGGACATATTAATATATTGATTTCATATTTGTGATGGTATGCCAAGTTGATTTAATTATAAATTTATTGACTATTTAAATGGAAAAAAATTACTATTAGAATGATGAGTCTATTTGTTATCCACAACACTGTTTTGAATAGATACTCACATTTTCCCTCTATTCTCTAATAATTACCCTTCGAATCAATGTATCATGTGGGATGAGAGAATTTTATAATGAGTAGGGGAATCGATGAATAGATTTTTCTAACTGAGATATTGAAATTATCATGAAGTTATGGAATTTAATTTTGATTCTAATATTTTTATAGAATTGTTAAAAAAAATATACAATTGTTGTTTTTGAATTGGTGTATAATTCATGAGAATTCATGATAATGATTATGGATTTAGATCATATATAAGTTATTATGAATATGGTATTGATGATAAACATATACAATTTCAATTAATGGTGTCAAGAAGAATATATACATGGTTTATTATTTTGGGGAATGCTATAATGGTTCAAAACTAGTTTGAAAATTAATTTAAATTATAATAAATGTTATTTAATAGAATTATATTCATTAAATTATAGTAGATTAATACTGGACATTGATATTATAATGGTGTATTTTTTTTTGAAATATTTATAGAATAGGGAATGTTATGAAATTATTGAAACATTTGAATGTGAGTTACTGAAAACGTGTTAGAGGTTCATTTAGGGCTTAGTTGAGGGAGATGTGACATTTTTTTGTCATTCTTTATGGTTTTTCATAAGCAGGGTTTAACTAATGTATTATGTCCCCTATTATTTGATTCATTCCCAAGGGAACCAATTATGTGAATACATCCCCATATTTTAAATGCACTACCTAAAAAAAGGAAACGTTATACACATTTCATGATTTTGATGCAATAAGTAAATCTGATGTTTATCTCTAAGGGATGGTTTGGATTATAGGGGTATGAGTTCAAATATCATGGTACATATGATGAGCTTATTTCTAGAGGGTTATAAATAAAATTTTATCCTCCTATGATTCAAATGTTAACCTCTTATTAGTAAAATTATTTTAATGTCGGGGAACAACCATCGTTTAAACATATGGTATGATTAGTAAAATTCAGTAGTATGAAATGAAGTTAATATATTTGATTATCTTAGTGTCGTAGTTATTGCACAATGAATGGAATTATATGTGTATTTTTAGTGTTACTACATTGAAAATATACTCAAATATATTCTTTGTTATAAATTATTAGGGCCTTGTTAGTATTAACATGTTTATTTTTATACCTTTTCCATACACATAAACCTTAGTGGATATAGAGCTGGTATATTTGAGATACAATTGACGGAAAATGACATGTAGCATAGATTGAAGTTGGTACATCTTGGTAGGTATAAGTTGATGTTCTCATGGTTGTGTAAGAGAAAATTTAGAATTTTTAAATGAGATTTTAAATTTTAAATTAATATGTGGTAATTTAAAATGTTTTAAGGAGAAAACTATCATCCTCAACAGATTTGTCTCCCAAATAGATGTTATAACATTTTATTTCATCAGACTCTTCCCATTTCTCTTCTATGTTTCTTGAACTGCGTTGAGCATTAGTAATCCGAAATGATCACCAGTACCCAGTATGGGATGACTCCTACTCAAAGTAGTTCAAGAATCATAGGTTAATGTTTAGAAGATATGGATGATGAGTCTTAATAAACCAAAATACTAATAACATTTCAAAATAGAAAGAATATATGGATGAAATTTTTCTATAAGTTTGATGTTTTGATGAATTCAAATGATAACGCCTTCTGTTGTGGATTATATCTTTTTCTAAATTCAAAACCCCATTTCCTCCAAAATGTATGAACAATAATTATCTGATAATAGTGTATAAAGATATAGTTAATTGTTTCATAAAGATTTCATTATATCATTCATGTGGCCCATCTCAAATCCTTTTTATGTTTTTATATTGTTTTTATTCAACACAAATTAAATGTTTGACTACTCATATAGACAATATATCTTACAAGTGATCATTCCATAAATCGTGGGGAAAGAACATAATGTTAATGATGAAACTACATAATTATTATAGGGTCAAAGACAAGTTGATGAAAAAAATTATAACGATGCAGCATCAGAGTGTTGAAAAAAATTATCAAGGAAATAAGTCCGGGTATAAATTTTGAGGTTGGTTTGAATCAACACGACTAACTTATTTACCACAACTAGTCAATGTTCATTAGTTATTTGGGGGTTACAATGAAGATTAGTTTTCTGATTTATATTGATTAAATGTAGCACGTCCATCCTATATGAAGGAAACCGTTTGGAATGATATAATATAAATTTTAGAATATAATTTATCTATTTTAAAGATAATTTATATAATAAATTGTTCATTTAATTTTAATTATTCCATTCAGAGTTTGATTATTTTAAAATATTTTCATATAAAACTTGTCATATTGACCACAGTAAAATCTCATTGAGTCTTCCAATCTCTTCTTAAAAGTTATATATTTGGGATGTTGGGTGGAATGTAATGATCCACCCACTATTTAGTTATGAACACATTATAAAGTAAGAATCATGGACTTCTATCATCAAATGTGGCAATGAGGAACCATTTTTTGAGAATTTTAGTCGATAATATATTATTTGAAGTTATTTATTTTATCCAATTTCATTCAAAATAGTTATTTTATGAAATATAAAAAGTGTACTAAAATAAATAATATGAATCCAAACCAATGTACCCATGTTGGAATGTAAGGATGAGATACATTTCACTATAGTAGAAATTAGTATGTATTTAAAATAAACAATAAATGATTTAGTTAATATGAAACAAAATATGATCTATTGTTTATATATATATTGATGAATCAAAATTTGAAGCCACTTCCATCTCACGTCATCTGTGTTATGGGAGGAGGCTCGTGCAAATAAGGTGACTCAACTAATTAATGAACACCCACAAATGGTATGGGAAACATCTGTAAGTATGAAATAATAGTAATTTGTTATTATTTATAACATTATTACATAAAAATATCTATTTATGTTCATATTTTCTTAATATTTTTTAGACAAAATAATTGCCATCAACCATACAAAAAAAACTACTTTCAATAGCTTTGAATCACCTGTAACAATATGGTAAATGTAAATTCAAAATACCTTTTAGATAGGTATTCTTTAAGAATTATCATGGTTTTCATTTATAATTGGTTGGGTGGGGTCAAGAAGGAATTTTGAGGATTCATATAATGGTGAAGTTAGAGATTTCTTTGATTTCTTGAAAAAAATATACAGGTTCTACATCCTACAGTGGATTTACATGACCAATATTTGGATACACGGTGTGTAACTTATAATATAATAATAAATCTATTTTTGAAAAAAAAAATGGATTTTTTTATTTTGGGATTTTTATTACTTTACGACGTGTAATTGGGTTACACATCATCTAAAGGCCTTATGGTTGTTTTTTAATAGGCACCTCAGTTGTGTTTTATTTTTCCTCATATCTATAGTTCTTTTCTCTCATCCTAAGAGTATTTTCCAAATGATTTAGGATCCCTCAACCCCTTATTTGGCATTCCGATCAGAAATTGATCATTATTTTGATTGTGTTTTTACTCACCTGGTAAGCCTTCTCCCGGTCTATTCATCTCTTCCTCTTTCCCTCCTTGGTGTTTAATAGATCATCTTTGGAATGACGAATTAAATCACTGTGTTTTTTAAAAAAAATTATCGATTTCTTTCCTAGATCTTTTGTTCTTATGTTCTTTTGGGCGAGTTTTGTTGTGGAATTTGTGTTTCCATTATAGGTAAGTGTTTCTATCATGATGCCCAATTTTTTTTAACCCAAAATTTCATGATATAAATTCAATTGTTAATTAAAATTTAATTACTTTTATAAATGAAATTTTATTTCAATTTATTGATTAATAACACAATTCCATTGAATTGGGATTTTGAAAATTTATTTTCGGCATGGAATTAAGAAAACCCCCAATTTCATTGAATAAAGGTGTGATAGTAAAATTTATGGAAATCAGTGGATGTTTAAAATTTTGATTTTAAATTATGAAATTAATGTAAATTCTTTCAATGAAATTGTCAAATTTTACTATGGAAATTGAATTTTTAATATTAATTTTGAATTGTTTTCAAATTAATTTTTTAAAAAAATGGATTAACGGGTTTTGATAGTAACCTTCGGGTAATATCATAGGAAAGGGAATATTTTTTATTAAAAATATATTTTCTTTTTTAAATGGAAAATTTGAATTTTTTAAATTATAGAATGGGTTTTAATTTCATTTTAATTATTCATATAATAAATGTCCCATCGTTGATTCGTATGAGAGCACATGGAATCCTAGGATGTTTATGACTTATTTTGGACCAAAACACTTGGATGGGAATTATCTAGCACCGAATTGACATTTTACAATACTAAAAACAATTATAAAAACATATTATTCCTCTGTATGAAATATATGAGTCTATTATTTCTCATACCAAGGGACATGTGTACACATTGTGGATTTTATCACATGAGTGTGTGAAGATTCCATAACAAGGAGCCATCATACCATTTGGAAGATAAATGTGTTTATTTCTTGTTTATATATGAGATATAAATGTATGAAAATTATTTTGAACTATTTTATATTCCATATATATTTATATAAAAAAATTTATTAATCTATTTGATTAAAAGTATTCCATCAATTGAAATTTGAATATTTTTTAATGTAATTCCATCATTTCAAATGTAATGAAGTATTTGTTTAAATATTCTTTTAAAATTCCAAACCTATTTTTTAATAATTGAAAGCACTGTATTTGGGTAATTAAATGTGGAATATTATTTAGGAATCCTTTGTGAGACCCTACTGATCTTTTAGCTCACACCTTACATGTGTCTTTGCGTGTTTGTATATTATCTCATTTTGGGTTTGAGTTGGGGCTAATCACCAGTAAAAGGTGGTTCTAGTTGTTGATCCATGGGCTTGGAGAGTTGCCTAATTTTTTAATTCAGTTGTTATTTCAATTTTATGGTACTATTATATAGTACTTTGGGTTTTTTATACCAATTTACATCAGGTACACATCTCCCTATGGAGTTTCTTTTTTACGCATATTATCTTTTTTTCTTTATTCAGTAATAATTGTGGTAAAATAGTTCCCAATTTCCTTTTGTATTATTCTAGGTTCTAGTATCCAACCCATGTGGACTGGGAATTCCCTTGGGTCCTTGTCAGTACAGGTTAAGTTATTAGGTTACCAGGGTACCCGGGATATTTTGTGACAAAGTCATATTATAGGTAGGTTGTGCTTCTTGTGTTGAAGTCATTATGAATTATGTAATATTATTGGGACATATGAAGTAGTTTGGATTAAGTGTATGTCCATCTCTGACTTCAATGAACTTTTTTCCACTAAGGGTGGTTAGAAAATGATTTCATGAGGATTATTTCTAGTCTATTCCCTACATCTTATTTGGATAGGTGAAATCAAAAACATTTTTGCCTATTTGTTAGGATTAATATCCCTGGCTGATCTATTTGATTGTTAATATGATGTCTTCTCTGTTTTTTGGTAAAATTTTTAAGAATCATTCCTTCGATAATATGTGTGAATCAGATCTTGGAAGAATATGTTTTAGAACCTCAATGGCAGAGTCCTTTTATGGACCGAAGTTTGGTATAGGTGATCGTGTGTACTATCCAAGCTCTAATCCAGGTACCAACACCAGTCTAGTTAATGAACCAGCTATGGAACATCAAAGGGATGAACACCAAAATCACACTCATGAATTATTTCACCATGATGATAGTAGCATTCATGGGATCAAATGATCCTCAAGAGTCTGAGGAATGGTTGATCAAGATGGATCATTTTTTTGGATCTTGGTGACACCTGATGAAATCAAGGTTATGTGTTCCACATTGGTACTAGAAAGACTGAGTAGGAGAACATGGTACACGATGGTGATGGTGAATAATCCTGATGTATTAGTGTGGAATGATATCAAAGTTCTTTTCACTGGCCAGTTCTATCCAAGGATGATTCTTTTGTCCATGGGTATGGAGTTTTTCATACATGAGTTGGAGGATAGGACCATGATAGGATATACTAATTTTTTTTTGAGTTTTTGTTGTTTTCACAAGAGATAGTATCGAACAATAAGATGAAAGTCAAAAGTTTCAAGTTGGGACATCATTAGGATATTCATTCTCATGGTTTTCTGTTGAAGTTGGATTCTTATATTGATGTGTTGGATAGATTACTGATGGGTGAAATAGAGCTGGCTGGAAATTTAGGGTTTTCAGGAGTTTCATTTTCTCCCAATGGTGGAGAAAGTTCCTTCAAAGTAATGTTGAAGCTTTATAATTCCCATGGTGGTTCTAAATGTTATTTGTTTTTCTAAAACTTATACAATGCTGAAAAGAGGTTCTTTTATTGTTATCCATGTGGAATGCCAAGGTATTCAATGTTGGGTTACTATGAGGCACCAATATATATGGATCATATGTACACTCAGGTCACCTACCAAAGATCATACATTTATATTACACTCCTCATAGTTTCTTTGGATCATAATATCCTTCTAAAATTATGAGGAAATCAGATTATTCATGTAGAAAAGGGTCTCATCCATAGGCATATATAATGAATCTTCTTCACATAGTGGTAGAGTCTCTAAAGAAAACAGATATAGGTCTACTGACTGTGAGAGGTACTGTCACAATAGTTTTGTCATTAGCGGCCGATTTATTTGATACTAGTTCATCTCATTTGTTTATTTCAAGTTGTATTGTTAATAAATTATATCATCCTATAGATTTTTTACCTTCTGTGATGTATATTACTACACCCTTTTGAATGAAGAGAGAGTAGGGTCTTTGTAGCCCCTCTTTTGTTTTCTATCTATTATATGTTGAGATTGCTTATATTTTTCTGTTCCTTAACATGAAATAGCCTACAATTATATTTTATATATATTGTATCATTTATAATAAAGTTTAGATTTACTATTATCTTTGAAGGGTCTCCTTCACTACACCTGATGGTGTGTTCCATGTTGTCCAAGGAGAATGGGTCCCAAAGTCTAGTAGAGTTGAACCTTATTATCTAGAATTAAAGAAAGTGATATTTGTGTTTTCTTTTGATTATTAGTGGGAATATTTGAGCTATTATATCCTTCCAATTTTCAATAAGCTTCCTAATTTGTTACCTGATGACGTCTCTGGTTTTCCATTGGCATGGGATGTAGTGTTTTTTATAGATTGAGTACATAATACTCAACCAGTGTTCAATCCTTCTTATCACATGGAAGCAGTTGAAATGACAAAGTTGATGACATAGTTGGATGATCTTATATAGAAAGGATTTATATTCCCAAGTGTGTCACCTTGGGAGGTGCCTAATCATTTACCAAATAAGGCTAATGTTTCACTCTACCATTTTTTTGTTATTGAAAACCCAATTAAGTTACCATAAATAACAAGTATTAGTATCCATGAATTGATGAAATGTTTGATCATTTAAAAGGTGAAAATTTTTTCTAGAAGGTCAACCTTTGATCTGGTTAATATCCATTAATGAAAAAAGAATCTGACATTTATTAATCCATGTTTCAGATCAAGTATGGCCATTATGAGTACCTTTTCATTCCCTTTGGTCCAACCAATGCACCTGTAGTTTTCATGGATTTAATTCATAATATTTTTTATCAGTATCTTTATACCTTCATGGTATTATTTTTGGATGAAATCCTAGTTTACTCTATGTCTGAGGAGGATCATGTGAATCAACATATAAAAATTCTGGAATTGTTTTGAAATGAATGACTTTATGCCAATCTTTTGAAATGTAATTTTTAGTTTTCAGAAGTGATGTTCATGGGACACATAGTGTCATAAAATGGTATTCTAGTTTATCTTGATAAGGTTAAGGCTATTATGGATTGAGAAATCCCAAAAAAATTGATATTCGGAGCATCTTGGGTTTATCTCAATATTATCATCGGTTTGTAAAGAACTTCTCAATGATGGATTGTCTAATGACTTCTATAACTGAGAAGGGAGTAATCATTTCATTGGATGAAATATCTAAAAATTATATTGTTGATATGAACTATAATTTGACTACCACACTGGTGATAACTTTCCCAAAGGCCATACATGTCAATGTGGTCTTTTGTGATACATCATGTTCTATTTTGGGATGCATTCTTATGCAAGGTGATAAAGTTGATTAATATGGATCTCATCAGATTAGGTCACATGAGAATAATCATCTGATCAATGACCTTGAACTAGAATTTTTTATGGATTCTCTTAATATTGGGTTGCAATACCTTTAAAATTAATGGTTTTCCATGTATTCAGTCCAAAAGATCATGAGTTATATCTTCTCTCAAAAATATTTAAATCTCCTCTAGAGACATTTGGTGAAATACCTACAATCATTCTATTTCAACATTTCTTATACCCAGGGAAAATATAATTTCATTGGATTTTATTTGAGTAGGAAACTTCTAACCCATTCCATGAAAGAATCTTTGAAACAGTGGAACTTCATGGCCCTATTTGTATAGTTTTATATTGGAGTCCTATAATTTGGGGATGTGGTTTCTTAGGAAAAAATACAATTGAAATGCACTCTTCCCAATATTATTCATTAGTAATTGTAGCTTGATGAAGAGTTCAATAGCATTAGAGATTCACTTTTTTATTGGGATGCCATAGAGGAGTGGTAATTCTCTAAAGAGGGCAATATAGGCTATCAGAATTGCTTTGATGGGTTATTAGCATTATGGAATGATTTTATGGGGGATATCCATAATTTGTAGTGGGAGATGAAGTCAGGAACCAAAAATAATTACTATGAAATACAGTTTCCTTTTTGATGTCCTTGTTTGAGATATAGCAGTTCTTAATTTGTTTCGCATTGTTATATTTGCCAAACAGGTTAAGGATATGCCCCAGAAACCATTGGTTTTTCATTATACACTTCCACTACCTACTTAGAAGTGGTGGGAGATCTCTATGGACTATTTGGTTTGGATTATATGTAAATATTGAATGAATAATGTTATATGGGTTGTGATCAATCGACTGATAAAATTCAATCACTTATATACCCATTTGTGATACAACCAAAGTTGAGGAGTTCGGAAATATCTTTGTCAAAGAGAATATTCATCTCCCAGGAGTTCCATCTTCTATATTCATTTATTTGGATCCTTGGTTCACTTCAAATTTTTAGAGAGTCCATCAGGAGGCTCTAGGATCTTAACACTGTTTGATCATGGTCTACCAACCATAATCAGATAGCCAAATAGAAAGAGCTATTTAGATTCCTGAGGATATTTTCCTTGCCTGTGTATTGAGTTTTATGGAACATGGGATGACCATATGGGGCTTGTTGATATTACAAGTATAAATAAGTGTAATTCTGTAATCACAATTTCTCTTTTTGAGGCATTTTATATCCAACCCTACAGATCTGTCTTCTGTTGGTCCGAGATTGTTGAAAGATCATTAGTTAGACTGAGCTTGGTTCAAGATATGACAAAAAATATTTAGTTGATTCATTGGATGATTTTAACAGTATTGTTCCATTATAATTCTTATATTGATCTTTATCATATACTTTTAGAGTTTTCATTTGGTGATCAGGTGTTCCTAAAAGTTTCACCTTGTTTGGTTTATTGAAGGCTTGGGAGGCAAGGGAAACTTGACCCTTGTTTTGTGGGACCCATTTTGTATTTTGAGAGTTTTGGAAACTTTTTTTCCCATTTAGAACTTCCACTATATATAATATCAATACATAAATTGTTGAATGTATCACATATACAAATGTATAAATCTGATTCATCTCATGTTCTGAGTTGGAGTGATCTTGAGGTTGAGCCTGATTTATCTGTGACTGAACGGCATGTCAGTATAGTTTATTATGAAACCAATGTACATCTAGGGAGGATAATACCTTTGGTTCGAGTGTTATTTCCACATTTTTCTACTAATCATGAGACGTGGGAGAGGGAGGAACTAATGATAGTGATGTGGCATCATATTTTTTCTAAGAATGTTTCTTGATAGTCTATATGGGGATAGAAATGTTTTATGGTGGTGAGGTTCTAACATCTCATTACATTGTTGAAAGGTATGATTTAATAATTTTCCTTTATTCCTTTCTAATTGTCTAGTAATAGGAAAGAAGAAATTATGAGGATACCTATAATCATGCATTCAGAATTTTTTTGTATTTTTAGCATAAAATAAATAAGTTTTGTAGCTTTTAGGGGATTTACTTTCCATGTAATGTGGATACATGACATGGAAATTCTAAAATAATAATAAATCCTCTTTTAATAACATGTTAATGGGCTTTCAGTAAATTTAGGATTTTTCAATTTCATGTAATGTAATTGGGATACACGTCATGTAAAGTCTCAATTCTGTTTTTTAGAAGTGAGCATGGCTGAGTTTTCTTTTCCACCTCTCTATATTTCTTTTCTCTTGACTTGATATACTTTTCCAAGTGATTCTCGAACCCTTAAAACCTTCCCAATCATTTATATCAGTGATTGATCATTGTTGTGATTGTGTTGTGACTCGCAAGGTATGTTTTCTCCCAATATCTTCATCTATTTATCATTCCCTCCATGGATTTTGATAGATAATCATAGTATTGATGGATCTAATTTATTTTTTTGAATCATGTTTCTAGTATAAGTTTCTATATCTTTTGGGCATATTGCCTTGTTGGCGGGTTATGAAGTGGGCATTGTGTTTTTGTGAAAGGTAGGCGGTTTTGCCTTGATTCCCAATCTATATTAACCCTATATATCTTTATTTAAATTAAATTGTTGATTAAAATTCAATTTATGTAATATATTATTATTTTTCAATTAATTGATTAAAAATACAATTCCATTGAATTGGTGTTTTTGGAAATTGAATTTTGGCATGAGAATGGGAAAATCCCCAATTCCATTGAATTAGAGTGTGATTGTAAAATTGATGGAAAATTGTGGATATTTGAATTATTGAATTTTAATTTTAATAATGAGGTAAATAATTTCAATTAGATTTTTTAATTTAATTATTTAAATTGAATTGTGAAATTGAATTGTGAATTAATATAAAATTTTTATTTGGGAAAAAATGGCTTAAATAGTTTTGATTCAAACCTTTTTGTTTTATCTTAGAAAAAGGAATGTCATTTAATAAAAAACCAAATTTTTATTTTAGATGGAAAATATTTTTTTTGATGGTGGGTAAAGGGATTTAATTTTATTCTAGGTTTGGTTGAAATAAATTCTTCATCATTTATTTTTACTAGATTAGTAGAAATACAAGATATTTGTGAGTTATTTGGGAAAAACATGCTAGAATGGGAATCCCTAGTACAATATTGATGTTTTACAATAATTAATATACAGTTTTTATTATATCTCATTCCTTAGTAGGACATAGATAAGTTATCTCTTTTCAGTGCGGAGGGACGTGTGAACATATTGCTGTCATTGTCACATGAGTGTCTGAGGATCACATATCCTGGAAAAATCATACCTCCAAGAATATTACCATTTTGATCACTCATTTATATTTGATATATAAATATATTCCAATATTTATTAATTATTTTACATTCCTTATGAATTTATATAGCCTTTTTTATATTAAATGTTTTATTAAAATATTTTTAAAAAAATATTCCATCAATTTAAATGTGAAGATTTTGTTTAATGTATTATCATTATTTGAAATATAGATAATGATTTCATTAAATATTATTTTATAATTTCAACCCAAATTAATTACAATTGGAAGATATATTTTTAGTTAATTAAATAAGGAATATTATTATGGAAGACTTTGTGACACCCTACTAATATTTTAGCTCAAACCCTACATGTGTATTTAGATGTTTGTATATTATCTCCTTCTAGGTTTGACCAGGGGTAAAGAAACACTAGGAGGTGGTTATATTTGTTGATATATGGATTTGGAGAGTTGAATCCTTTTGGACTAATGTTTTTCTTTAAGTTTTTTAGTACTTATCTATAGAACGTTGTGTTGTATTTACATGTTTAAATTCAAGTACAGTTCTCCATTTATAGTTTCTTTGGTATTCATACTATCTTGTTATATTTTTTATGCAATAGTTGTGGAAGAAATATTCCAACATTATTATTTTTTTATTTCAGTTACTTGTCATCAACCCCTGGGTATCGGGAACTCCATTTAGGCCAAGTCATTGTCGGCTCTGTTATTGGGTTACCAAGGTACAAATTTTTGTTTGTGATTGTTGTGTTAGAGGATTAGGTTTTGGAGAGTCTACTCAAACATATTTACAAATGACAAAAATAAAATGAAGATAAAAATAATATGGATAAATTATTACGGACACATATAGTCTCAATACAATATTTTGTTCTCTGGTCTGGTTAGGTAGACCAATGAATGAGGAAGGATCAAAGAGAACTAGTGGTGGAACAATGTTCTACACATGAAACATATGACCCCACTAGCTTTAAGGCTATTCATTCCCCCAGTCTCATAACTTACCTAAGGTATTCATTTTTTCATTACTCTTTCTTAGAAATTTGAACCAAACAACTTTTGATAAATTTATATTACTAAACTTTTGCAGTGTATAGTTGTATGTGATTTGTAACTATCCACACCCATGTACTGCTTTCTTGTTAGGGTAATGGTGTTTAATAACCTATAAGAATATATATACAGTAAATACCTCCAAAAATATCACATGAGAGTGGGGATTTATGCAGCTCATGATTTGACCATTGAGTTTCTTGTACCACTTCTTTATAAGGTTATTATAAGGGTCCAGTTTCAATTGTAACATTCATAGCATGGTGGTCTAAACTTATAAAGACACATGAGGAATGTCTATAAAAAAATTATATGAAAAACTAGTAAGAGTTGTTGAATGAAGGTCTAATGTGAGGCATAATATTATAGATGGTTAAAGATCTAGGGAAATGGAAGGTCAGTGTCACTACCCGTCCCCCCGGGGCCCGTGTCGTTACTACCCCAAGCCCGCCTTCCATAGGCCAGTGGTTGGTGACTAGAACTGGAAAGGCATATCCTTAAAATGGGATGGCATTACCTTTAAACCTGTACACACATAGACGAGGTACACAAAAAAGAAAACCACGTAGTAAAACAACTGAAGTAAAAGTGAGAACTAAAACTAATGGGGAAGTATAGAAGCCCAATTGAAATAGGAAATATAACGGTAATGGATAATAGTTCATAAGATCATCCACCAATGATCCTACATGAAGGTTAGGTACAACTTTTCACTGCGCCTCTCCACGTTAATCGATCACCTCCATGCACCATCTAGTCCTGGCTCTATAATATCTCTCAACGATGTTTGTCATCTTCACAAGTCACAACAAGGTGAGGGCGAAGCCCAAGCAGGGGTGAGTATAACAATACCTGGTAGGGAACCCCCCGGCCCTTGATGTCTCCCAGAATTCCACAAAGGAAAATCCACAAAGCATGATCTCAATCACAATACACAAGAAAAGAATTGGCTCAAACCGGGTATACAACATAAATATCATGAATAAATATGATCAGCCATAATGATAGATCATATTGTTATGTCGATAGCCTTTTTATTATAGACCACACATGGTCTCTAGGTGCTGACCCACAAAGGATGTCTAGGATCTGACCCACAGAGGATCACTTGATAATGAACTAAATAGGATCGCTAACTGCTAACCCATTGAAGATCGCTATGTGGAGACCCATAGATGATTGCTAGGTGTTGACTCATAGATGATATCTTAGTGATAACTGATGGAGGATTTCTAAGTTTTCACCCACTAAGGATCCCTACCTATTGAACCATAGGGGTTTGCTAGGTGTTGACTCATAGAGGATCGTTAGGTGCTGACCCACAGAAGATCGCAAGGTGTTGACCCATAATGAATCGCTATGTGCAGACCCACATAGGATTTATATGTGATGAACCATTGAGGATATTCAATTACTGATCCAAAAATGATTACTAGTTGATGACCCATAGAGGCTTTCTAACTCCTGACACACATATTATCTCTATTCATTCATCACATCATAGGCCGCAACTAGATTCACGCACTGAGCATGCTTGATTCTAGGAGGATCTGATCCCCAAGCCATTAGTCATACCTATACCACCAGGAAGTCCAAAAAAGATGTAACCTGATGAACCACCTTGTATTAGGGGTCCCAAAACAATAGCGGACGCGTCAATTGGATGCTCGGTCTGTATATTATAGGCATTTTAGTGTCGGGGGCCTGATTGCATTCAAGTCCAATCCACCCCGGATGTTCTCCAATAATATCCAAAACCCAATTGGGGTATCTCAAGTGGACCGCCTCATCCTAAGTGTTCCAAAACCATTGACGGTTCCCCAAACAGACATTCAGTTTTGGAGATATTTCCCTTTAATCAAAATTGAGTTGTAATTGGGTCTGGGTCTAGTCTGTTCCGGTCATGCTGACCCGACCTGGCCAACTAGGCCCAGACCAAAGGGGCTGGGCTCGACCCGGGTAGGCTGGGCCCGGGCCAAAGGGGCTGGGATATGGGCTCATCCAAATGGTTGTGGGCGAGGCCCACTAGGCTGCAGGCTCATCCTGGCCCATTGGCAGGGTGCGTCCTGCTAGCTGGGTGTGGGGGTCGACTCAACTCCCAAATGGACTAAGGTCCATTCGGCTTTTCACTCAATAGTGCTAGTTGGCACCAGTCCACATGGCTGGCCTGCATGGACTAGTCATATGCAGGACCTGTGAGGCATGGGTCTACCCTCCGTCGTGGCTCATATTTACATCCCTCTTCCACGGTGTTCCACCTTCCATCAACGATGTTGGAGTTGGCCAACCTCCCTTGTCTGTTGTGGCACCTTCAGGCGCCGCCTCACCACCGGAGCTTCCATAGGCCTCTGGTGAAGCTCCAAAGGCCCTTTTTCTTTTCCAATTTTCCATACGATCCTATTAAGATGTTGTAATCACTACATGACTCCTGGTTTTTTCATGCTTCTATTTTGGTTCATTGTTCATGAAGAATTCAAATAATATCGAGATTGGTGGGGGGACCAGTCCATGTTCGTTCAGCCCAAGCCCTCTACAGTAACATTATTACATGAAATGAATTTAACATCATAAAGGTTAGATAAATCAATTAAACTCTTAGAAATAAAATCAAGAAAAACCCCTACATGGATATGGTGGAAGACGCTAGAGATGTGGGAGAAGAACCCGCATTTGTTGGAGCTCATCGTCACCCATAATTGTCCGGTTTGAAACCTCCAATGGTCGTTGATGCTCAATTCTATGTTGGTGGAAGACATCATTGGCACTTCATCATAGGTTCCTCTCATAAGTCCCCAAAACCCATTCCCAAGCATTGTTTGAATATATTTTAATCTCTCATGTTGTGTATAACAATATGATTCATTAATTAACCATAATTAATGAGTCAATCAAACACATAATAATTTTCTTTACAAAACCAATGAAATGAGAGGTTTGAGACATTAAAAGTCTCTCATTAAAAGTCTAAAGTTGTAATGTGGTCCCATCATTGTATCTCAATGGTAATAAGTAAATAATAAAATAACTTTGGAGTTATTTTATTATTATTATTTTGTATCCAAATATTAAAATTTTCATACGACCCTTGTTGGACGATGTTAAGCATCCCTTAAGAGAATCTCAGCACTCTGGATTCAATAGTGCCCTCTGATTTTTAATCTGATCACCTGTTCAAAAAATAGAAATTTCAGCTTTCACATTTACTGAACGTACAATAAAAAAAGGTGAAAAATTATTTTTGGGCTCTTCGGGCCTCAGAATCACGTGCTGTCAATTTTGGATGAATTTTAATAATCCTAAATAATTTAAAAAAAATTATGGAAAAATTCAGGGTCATTACAACCACCCCACCTTAGGGCTAAAATTCCATAAAATCCACAACAAGTCATGGAAAATATTTGGGGGTACTGAGCACGTTTTTTTGCCTCCCACTCCCATGTTCTATCCTGGAGGATCCCATGCTGCCACTGCACTAAAAATAGAGGAATTGTCCGACCATGATGGACCTGCTCCTATCAATCCTCTATCTCCATAGGGAACTCCATGAACATCGACCCATCATCAATATCCATATCACCCCTGTTGATAACATGCGACGTATCAGGCACGCACCTCCTTATATATGACACATGGTAAACATTATGCACCAATTTAATCTATGGGTGGAATAGCAAAGCAGTACGCCACCTCGCGTACTATACTGAGGATCTGGAGAGGTCTGAGGAACCTTAGAGATAGCTTTCCTTACCAGCCAAATCTCTATAATACACTTTCGAGTGAGGCCCATATGAAGACATGTTCTTCCCCATTGTACTCCTAGGGTCTTTATCTACAATCGGAATAAGAATTATGCATGATTTTTCAAGTATTCATCTGTTCCTGGAAGATCTACAACTTCTTCGTGGTATCTTGTACGAACTCTATACCCATAAGTGCTAACTCCCCAGGGTCTGTCCAGCATAGAGGTGATCTTCATGGTTGCTCGTACAAGGCCTCAAATGGTGTCATTTTGATTGTGCAGTGACAAAATTTGTTGTATGAAAACTCCCTCAAGGGCAATTGATCCTCCCAACTACGGCCAAAATCAAGGACACAATCATGATTCATGTCCTCAATTGTATGTATGGTCTACTCCATCTGACCCTCCGTCTTAGGATGATAGGTGGCACTCAAACTTAGCTGAGTCTCCAAATCCACATGTAATCCCTTTCACAACTGGGATGTAAAACGTGTGTCATGATCAGAGACAATCGCTAATGGAACATCATGAATTCGTACTATCCTTTGTATGTAGATGCGTCCCAATCCCTCTACTGATCCCTTCTCTTGGATGTGTAGGAATTGGACTGACATGGTGAGTCTATCAACAATCACCCAGATGTCATCATGGCCCCTGGATGTACATGGTATCCATGTCATAAAGTCCATGGAGATGCCATCCAACTTCTACTCCAGCTCCTCAAGTAGAAGAGTCAAGCCTATTGGAACCTGGTGCTCGGCCTTCACTTGCGGAAAAGAGAGGCATCATGAAACGAACTCTGCTGCTTATTTCTTCATCCATGGAAACTAGTACGAACACTGGAGGTCCTAGTACATCTTCTCCACACCATGATATACCACCAAAGGGGATGTGTGGATCTCCCTCAATACCTCCTCTCACAGTGTCACTTGTACCATGGTGCACCCCCTGAAAAGGATGACATGCTCCCCACCTTCAAAAAATCATTCAGGATCCCGTCCTTGGGATATCTGATCATGTCTAGCCTCATAGTAAATGTCCCCTAGTTTTTTCTCCCAAATTTGCGGAATGAGTGGGGGTGTGACAGTCATGGATTGGAAGTATGCTTCTCTATCACCATCCAAAAAAGGATAACTGTAATACGGTTGGCTTCTATGTCACCTCACTCAGCAACTAAAACCTGGACATCCCAATGAGTTCATCTACCACCATGTTCCCTTTCCATAGAGTGTATACTATCTCAAAATCATAGTCCTGGAGGAACTACAACATTCATCGTTGTATCAAGTTTATTTTATTTTGTGAGATGATATACATGAGACTCTTGTGATCAGAGTAGATTGTAAATCATTCTCCCTTAAAGTAGTTCCACCACATCTTCATTAGAAAGACCACTACAGCTACCTCCAGGTCATGGGTAGCATAGTTCTTCTCATGTTTCCTCCACTGCTGTGAGCCATAGGAAATCACCACTTTCTCCTACACGGCCAATCCTAGGAAACTCCACACCATAGTCACACTCATGGGTGGCTCCGAAGAAATCATTTACTCTATCATTGATGGGTCCACTGAAACTCCATATTCTCAGATAATGTGTCCTAGAAATTATACCTCCAATATCCAAAACTGGCACTTCAAGTGATTTCTATAAATTTGGTGCTCTTAGAGTGTATCCGGAACAATATGTCGATGACTGGTGTGCTCTTTCTTTGATGCTAAGTAAACCAACATGTCATCAATGACGACCACCACGATGTGATCAAGATAAGGTTGGAAGATCCTGTTCATGAGTCCCATGAACAATGATGGGGCGTTAGTTGCACCGAAAGGAAACACCAATAACTCAATGTGACCATACCTACATATGAATTCCATCTTCGGTACATCCTAATCTCATTCCATGAGATGATGATAGCCTGATTTGAGGTGTGTCTTTGAAAACCAACGAGATCCATTCAGATGATCGATGATATCATCAATCCTTGGTAGTGGATACTTTTTCTTCGTGGTCACATGGTTCATGTGTTGATAGTACATTAAAATCCTCAAAATCTCACCTACCTTGTCAGCGAAAAAAATTGGGGCTACCCATGGAGAAACATTGGGCCTTATGAACCCCTTAACATGCAAGTCCTCTAGCTGCACCCTCGGCTTAGGAAGCTCCACGAGAGCCATCTGATATGTTGGTGTAATTATTAGTGCCATCTAGGGTACATGTCTATGTAGAAGTCTACTTCACTGTGAGGAGGTAGTCATGGAACATTCTCAGAAAAGACATCAGCATACTGGTCCTCCACTATAATATAACTTGGATACTTCTCATCAATGAATTTGAGTTTAAGGATATCCAACTAATTAGTGATTGATTGTATCCTCCTCCGAGAAAGACCATCGAGAGCTTCAATAGATCCCTTATCTCCAGTGAAGTAAAACCAAGTACCATTGTCACAGAAACACCGCACATTACACCTAAAATAGTAGATCTAGGTATGGAATGTGGATAGCATGTCCATACCCAGGATGACGTCGTATGGCCTTGGCGATCCATCAAAAAGATCTCAGCAGATGCTCTTGCCACCAAGAGTAAGATCACACAACTTTCACTAGTGTGTTATCATATAATTCTCTCATAAGAGTCTCTAATCGTAAGGATTGAGCCAATGGCTCTGCGGGAATCTCCAAGATCCGAACAAGTTTTATTGTAATGAAAGAGTGATCGGCACCTTTGTCAACAAGAACTGCAGCTAGGGTGTACTAGACACAGATCGTACCTCAAATGATCATTGTAGCATCGAGGATCTAGGCCTCAGCTACCTGATGTCGAGATTTTCCATGTCCACCTACTCCCAGAGGTCGTGGTGCACCACCTGGAGGTGTTGGCGGTAAAACACCAAATTTTCACCCACTGCCTGCTGGACGACCAGCTACTATGCCACGTCCGCTACCCGACAGACCTCCTCGCTCGAACGTCTGTCACAGTCTCAACAATCCCTCGACCATTTGTTGATCATCCACAAATGAAGTCGCCCAGTCGTGAGCCATGTTCCCCTAGAAGAGACTATCATCATGGATCGCCATCTGTTTTTGTAGTGTCCCAAATAGGCGAAAATCTCAAGACATAGCCTCTAGCTAGTCACTATCTGCCTTAGAATTAGTCTCGAATAGAAACATTAGAGGCCTCTACCATTTTAACTCTTGAAACACGCTCAGTTAAGGTGCATGGTCTTCTAGTGGGGTGGGTGGCAACTGATTTCCAACAGGTCGTGGTGCTGCTGGTACACCACCCGAAGGTACTATCACTGAAAGAGGTCCCTGCACCAATGTCTAATCACTTGGAGGGTCGTCATCGTGAAATCTATCTAAAATACTATCTGGTTGTCTATGTGGCGACATCCGGTAAATGAAACAGATGTTCCACGGTCAACAAGATATACCTGGTGAGCTGACTCAAAAAGAATAAAAGAAAAATATTTCAAAAACACATGTATTCAATGTTTTCATGTACCAAGCCGGAAATCATAATTCAGGGACCCAGTGTATGGATACATCGTTCATCTCACCAACACTAGATTCATTAGACTAAAATCCAAACTCAAGACACTTAAGAAAGTTTCTCCATTCATAATATCATAGTCATAGTTTTTCATTAGAACCGATGCCTTGGACACCACTTGGTCATGACCCATCGTCTTGGGCCCGTGACGTGACTACCCAAAACCCTCCTTCTATAGGCTAGGGTTTGGTGACTAGCACCAGAAATTCATATCCCTAAAATGGGAAGGCATTTCCTTTAATCAAGTACAAACACTTACTAGGTGGACAAAAAAAGTAAATCACATAGTAAATCTTCTGAAGTAAAAGTGAGAACTGAAAGTCAAGGTTCCAGTATACAAGACAAACTAAAAAGATATAATACAATCAAAATATAAAACAACCCGTAAGATCGTCATCCAAGGATCCTACCTGAAGGGTAGGTACATCTTGTCACTACGGCTCTCCACGTCAATCGGTCCCTATGTGTACCGTCTAGTCCTGGATCTCTAATCTAGGTCAAAGAAGTTCGACATATGCACAAAAAACATCAAGGTGAGGGAATATTCTATGAAGGGGTGAGTATAAAAATACCTGGTAGGGACACCAAGACCCCTGATGGTCTCCCAAAATACCACAAAGGAAAAACCACAAAGCTTGATATCAATCACAAAGAAGAAGGAAAGACTCATCTCAAACCAGGTATGGAACTTAAAGAAAATGAATAATGATGATAATTCATAAAGCTATATCAGCTTATTCTGTTGAAAAACTTTTTCTTCTATACCATGCAGCATCGGTAGTTGATGAACCACAGAGGATCACTATGTTCTTAACAATACAGTATCGCTAGATGTTGACCCATAGAGGATCGCTAAATACTAACCCATGGAGGATTGTTATGTGCTGACCCACAGAGGATCGCTAGTTGCCGACCCACAGAGGATTGCTAAATGGTGACCCACAGAGGATCACTACGTGTTGACCCACAGAGGATCGCTACGTGCTGACCCATAGAGGTTCGCTAAGTGCTGACCCATATAGGATTGCTAGGTGATGACCCACAGTGGATCGCTAGCTGCTGACCCCAGAGGCTCACTAGGTGCAGACCCATAGTGGATCACTAAGGGATGACCCACAGAGGATCACTAAGTGCTGACCCACAAAGGATTATGAACTGCTAAACCACATAGGATCATTATTCATTCATCAGGTCACATCCAGCCAATGAATTCCCACACTAATCATGCTTGATTCTGGCAGTATCCTCCCCCAACCCATTGGTCATAATTCAATTGTCGTGAGGTCCGACGAATAAGTAACCTGATGAACTGCCATGTCATAAGGGTTCTAATGCAACAGACAACACGTCAATAGGATGCACTGTATTTATGTAATCGACATCATAGTCCCAGGGGCACAATTGAATTCAAGTCTGATCCAACCCGACCGTAAAACATGTTTTTTCAAAAACCAAGTAGAGTATCTCAAAAGGACTACCTTGTCTTAAGGTTTTCGGGGCTGCAAACATTTCTTCAAACGGACATCCAATTAAAGAGGTATAGCCCTATAATCAAAACTGGGTTGTAAGTGGTTTTGGGTTTGGTCCATCCCAGTCATGATGACCTATCCCGAAAAGCTAGAGCCAGCCTGAAGGGGATACACTCTTCCAATCTTGGATGTGCCCGAACCGAATGGGATGGGCTTCGGGCTCGGCCTAATGTCCACAGGTTAGGCCCTCTAGGCTGTGGGCACGGCCCGACACACCACGCTGGGCACGGCCCGCCAGGTAGCTGGACCAACCCGGTCTCCTGGCTTGGCGCAGCCCGTCAGCCGAGCTTGGTGGTCGGCTCCATCCCAAATGTACTAAGGTCTATTCATCTCTTCAATCAGTAGAGCCAGTTGGTGCCACTCCACATGGCATGTCCGCATAGACCGGTCATTTCCAGGACCTACGGAGCACGGTTCCTCCCTCTACCACATCCCTCCTCTATAGCGCGCTGCCTTCCATCAACGCGATCTACATCAGTTATCCACCCTTATCCGTCATGTCACCTTCAGGTGCTGCCACCTCTTTGTGGTCGATAAGAGCCAGTCACCATCAGAGCTTCCATGGGCCTCTAGTGAACCTCTGAAGGTCTGTTTTTATTTCTGACTACACCTACGGGCCTCTCAGGATACTTTTATCACTGAGTGAGTCTTGGTTTCTTTATACCACCGTTTTGGTTGGTCAATCACAAATAACACAAACAATAGTGAGATTAGTTGGGGGACAAGACCTTGTTCATTAAGCTCATGCCCTTTGCATTAGTGTTATTACATGGAATGAATTTAACATCATTAAGGTTAGATGAATTCATTAAACTCATAGAAATAAAATCAAGACAAACCCCTACCTGGAAATGGTGGAAGACGTTGCGGATGTGGGAGAAGAAACCGCATTCGTTGGCATTCAATGTCACCCATCATTGTCTGAATTCAATTCTCCAATGGTCGTCGAAGCTCTGTTACACATTGGTGGAAGACAACATCGGAACTTCGTTGGAGGTCCTCTCATGAGTCACAAAAACCCAAACCCATGATTTGTATAAGTAGATATTAATCTCTCACATTGTTTTTATCGTTATGATTAATTAATTAACCATAACTAATGATCCAATTAAACACATAAGAGTTATTGCTCTAAAACCAATGAAATGAAAGGTTTAAAACAATAAAAGTATCTCATTAAATGTCTGAAATTTCTCTTTGGTCCCACTTTCATCGCTCAAAAGTTACAAGGAAATAATAAATTAACTTATTAGTTATTTAAATATTTTTATTAAGGTCCAACAATTAACCTTTTTATATGACCCTTAACGGTAAAATTTAATATTCCCTTATGTGAAACCCAGCATTTAGAATTCAACAATGACCTCATATTATTAATTCGAGCACCATTTGAAAAGATAGAAATCGCCGCTTCTAGGTTTACTAAATGTACCTTAAGAAAAGTCCAAAAATACTTTTCTGGCTCTCGAGGCCTTGGAATTGCATGCCGTCAATTTTTTCAGACTCGTAATAATCCCAAATAATTTTAAAAACAATTTTTTGAAAATAATATGGGTCTTTACAGTCAGATCGATACAATCTAGTGAATCGATCAAGAAAAAAAATGACATTTTGAGAGTACCTTCTCCCCTCAAATTCCATAGAAACATTTCATATCATTGAATCCTCATGCATAGACAATATTTAAAGATATAAATATTTCATACAATACATATAAGAAAAAATATGAAATTTTCATGTTATATGTAATTATTCATGAGACTGTAAATTAGATTCTCAAGCATGAATGGTTGGGAATCCCTATTGTTAATATATATATATATAAGCTACATTTTCATAATACTCTTATTCAAATGGTGAGACAATATGTTTATTAAGGATGATAAATATTTTCATTTTATATAAGTGTTTATATTACTACTATATAATAGAAAAATATATGAAGAACTATTTGGATTCTTTAATCCCTATATCATTCATATGGAAAAAATGATTTGGATAAGGATGAAATTGAGAAGAAAAAATATGAGATACTCGAACCATTTGAGAAAAAATATCAAATGACATATACTTTTTTATTCTATAATGCATAAGTAAAAAACCACATAATATTCACATAAAATATATTCTTAATTTTTTAATTACTTATTGGTTTTTGTTTTTTTAGGTAGTACTGAATGTTAATCATAGTCAATTTGGATAACCCAGATATTTATTTTTTAAATCCAATTCATGGATACCCAACAAAATAACCCCACATACTGTGTATTGTGATTTTGTAATAAACTATGATAAAAATTTTATATATAAACTTTGAATTATATGTTTCATTCTATGTTTTAATAATAATTTTTTTGATAGAGCGTCTAGTGAATATTATATAAATCATGGAATTAAGTCAGTGTATAAATAGATAAATCATATGGATTACTACAAATGGAAACCGATTAAGATTTATATGGAAACATTTAACTAAAAAACATATTTCAAGAAAATTTACTTATTTTGGATAATGTTTGTACAGTGTATGATGAAAGATGATGGATACGATTATGGATAGTATATTTGAAAATTTATGAGAGAGATCATAAATTATGAAAATAATATCATCCCCAATAAGTAATATCCAAAGGTAATTATAATTTAATTAAATATATTTCTTAATCACTGGTTTTTCTATATTTTCCCATTACTATCAATATTTCTGATAACCTTCGCACTCAATATAAAAAGTAAATTTATTTAGAAATGTGTGGGAAGCATAGATGTTGTCCTAATGTTTGATGATAACAGATTTAGGTGATTACCTTCTCTTTTTGTGATCTTTTATGACTTATGAAAATTTAAATATGTTTGGGGTGTGGAGAATTAGTCTCAGAATTCTTATATAATATTTTTTATTTGTTTCTAAAGGATAAGTATAATAGAGGAGGTCAATTTTTAAAAAGTGTTAACCAGAAAAATATAAAATTGTATGGAAATAAAAGAGGTTTATGTGAAGACGGAGTTAGAGGTGGAGTTATGGGTGGAGGCAGTGGTAGAGTCAGATTCATAGGTAGAGTGGAGGAGGAGGTATAAGCGATGAATGATTTGGAGACTGAGGCATAATTGGAGATGAAGTATTGTCTTGCAGAAAATAAAATTATTGTGCAATGGAGTAGAATGACGATCATACCATGGAATTGTTTGAAAAAAATTGGATAAAATTTCACACAACTCTTTTCACTTAATATAAGATCCATTGAGAAACTGTTTTAGTTAGATTATTTTAAGAACAATCAATAAAATTTAAGTGTTTTTAAATAAAAATTTATGTGGAGGATTTTATTTCATGAAAACAATTAAAAAGTAATTATTTTTTTAAATTAGTTTTCATAGGATAAAATTTCTATTATTATATTCCAATTACTTTCAAATATAAATTAATTTTGAAAGAAACCCCTCACCCAGAAAAAATAGAACAACAAAAATGAAACAAATACAATGGAATTCCCATGACTTTTCTACACTAAAACGGGTCTTAGTAGGGGATTCAATGGTCATTAGAGAGTCATACAACACCAATCCAGTCATAAAATAGGTATCTAATCAAACTCAAATTATTTAATAAATAATGTGCCATATACTACGGATGAAAAAAGGTGTATAAGAGAACTATTGGAGGAAAACCATCATTGAAATTTCATGGTCATCAAGGAGGGCTGGAGTCAAATGAATCATTAAATCAAATGAAAATAAACTGCCTTATGAATATATCATGGAAAATGAAGAACATTCTTTAAATTATATAATGATGAACCAAAAATCCAACTGAATACCCCTTTAATAAAATACTCTGTTAGGTTGGTCCAAAACCTCTAAAATTTTGAATAAAAAATTTCATCGACTAAATCATGTGTTCTTTGAAAAGAAAAATAGTGGTTTCACGTTGGTGGCTAATGGAATTATTTGGGCTATTAAATCAACCATTTGATGAATTATATAATATCATAAATTCTTGTAAAATCTTTAAATTATCATTAATTATGCATGTTCACATTCATTATGAAAAATAATCCATGTTCATAATTTTATTAATAAAAAAATCTTCATCATTCTCCACAAAAACTACATGAGAATAGGTATGTTTTCTTTTTGATGAAAATATAATAATGATTCTATATTAGACATTATCATCACCCATTATATTGAAAATTGTATACTAATCTATAGCACAATCCCAGAATACATAATGGATGCACTAGATTTTTATAGTCATTTAGATTATATAAATGTATACAATTATGTTTAATTATATAAAAGGGTTAAACAATTTTTAATTTTTTTAGTCTCTTATTAAAATACATAATGTCTCACACTAAAAAAATTCAATCAGATAAATAATATGGTTTATCATGGAGTTTTTCCTCTCTATAATGGAGAACGTTTAAGATAGAGTTTATTATTGTCAATAAAAACTCATATGAAAATATTTATTTTAGTTTAATCAATGCATGATGATAGGTTTACTCTAATGGATAATGTTTTCCAGGAATTAATGACTTTTTCAACAATGACTATTCACTCCTTTATAATGATCATGAATTAAAAAAGGATGATTCACTCATGATTATTCATTTCTATTTTTATTCACCAATGCATTTAGTATTACAGTTATCAAACTATATTATTGTCAGATGAACCAGTGAGTTGAGTTCACTATGGGATTAAAAGACACTACGGAATCAACCATACCATAAAAAAATACATGGTGTACCTGGTATGACTCATCTTTTGTTGTTTCTGTTTAAAATTGAAAGTTTAGTAATGTATTATTCCATATTTACCTTAAATTTATTTCTTTATAGTATTACTAAAATAAGAATTGTTTTATTATAGATGTGAGTCCTTTTTATTGAGTTTGGGTGGTTTGTTCAATGTTGCTCATGCACATGATAGATTGGACTTCGAGGCTGCAACTGATATAACAATAATAATTAAATGGTTCAACAATGTATAAAACTATCTGGAAAAATAAGAATTAACTAGTAAAAAATTGAGCTTTTAACAAATCTAGTAAATGAAATTTATCAGTGATACAAAAGCACTGATAATGTGAGTGACATTAAAGGGTTGTATTTAACAGTTCTCATAAAAAACTAATAAATTCTCCCTTTAACATCCCTAAAAAATCCTGATATAGGGGGCATTTAACATTGCTTTTTAGCACTGTTAAAGGCCCAATTAATAAGTGATAAAAAACCGTGTTAAATGACACACTGATAAAGGGGTTAAATTTTTCTCACATACCACATTTTTATCATCACTTACCCCCTTTATTTGGGATTCCCCCCCCCACCATTTATCTATGATTTAGATAATTCCACCCTTCGGTGCACACCCATGCCTCCAGTGAGATTCAAACCTGAGACCACCATCTCATACGCCAATGCTTTTTCCACTCATATATATAGTTTTTTCTATTTTATGATCTATATATTTATATATCAATATATTCCCTTTAATTTGTTTTACATATATTTATATGTATGTTTATATATATATATATATATTTATAAATTTATATATATTTAAATAAATATATATATATATAATATGTATTTTCATATTTATAATTACATATATATATATATATATACACAACTATAAATATAATTATATTTATTAATATTTATTTACATATATTATATATTAATATTTTATAACATATTTCATAATATATAGATAAATATATATATGTTTGTCAAAACACACACAAATATATATATAGATATACATTAATTGTATAGGTATATAAATGTTCATAAATTTTTATTTTAAATAAAATTATATTATTTTTTAATTAGATAAGGTTTATATATTGATAAATACATTCTATATTTTAATTTGTTTTAAAAATTATTTGTAAAATTATATTTTAATGTGTGAATATACAAAAATATATATATATTGTTATATATTTGATTAAAAAAATTAGTGAATTTTAAAAAATGATGATATTTAAAATACATAATTTAAATATGAATAGATTCCTTGAGGATATGTTTAGTCCCCAATAAAAAGGGGAAAACAGACCCCCCCCCCCAATGAGGCTTAAAATCCAGCGAATGATAAAAAATAAGGGTGCCCTGACTAAAAACCCAGTTTTGGAGGCTTTCTAGGACTTTTTTCTCATTGAAAACTAAAATTGGGGTACTCCATAGTATCTTGGGAGTATATATAATCGTAATCATCAGTTTGATATGTGGTATATCTCAAACAGATTCCCATGGTACATTTTTTGGTTGTTTGAAGTTCGAGTTACATTTTAAACTTATTTTAGATATTTTATTAATATTTTGATTTTTTTATCTTCTAATTGTTACTAAACGAATATTACTCGATAATAATTATAAATTTATTAATTAAAAATAATTTTTAAATTATTTTATAATCCAATTTCACTTAATATCTTATATATTATATGTAAATTCCTATTTTGTCTTATCTAAAACATATTTAAATTATAAATATTATATTAATATAAATATAAATATATTTTAATTTTATTATATTATTTTTAATGAAATATATATATTTTGAAATATATTTATTATCATAGCTAGTACAAAATCACTTATAAACGGGGGTAATTATCAGCAGTTCTAAAAAAGTGCTAATAAAGTCCCCCCTTTATCAGTTCTCTTTTCAAGCATTGATAAAGAAACCTCCCACTAGTGTGGAGTTTTTTACAAGTACTAATAAAGGATCCTTTCTATTAGTACTTTTTTATTAGTGTTGATAAAGGGGGCCTTTATTAGTTCTTTTTTACAAGGGCTTTTAAAGGTCCCCCTTTACCAATTCTTTTTTAGAGCTGTTAATGACCCCTTCAATAGAGCTGAAAAATAAATGTTATAGAAACTAATTAGAAACTATTTTTCTTCTAATAACAAAGAGGGTTTTTTAAAAGTGTGTTTAGATTGTTTTATTAAATCCCTACCATTAGATATACCTAGTTTTATAGTAGTTATTCCTGTTACTTATTTAGTAATTGTAACTATTTTATCTATTATTTTCATCTTAATTTCCTTTTTATTTTTATATAATTTTTCCACATATCATTTGGGAAGTCCTATTTTACCTTCAATCATCTGCAAAAAGATAGAAAAGAGGGAACATGGTTCTTTTTGATTAGTTATTCCGCATATTATAGGGTTTCTTCATCAATCCAAATAGAAAAATTATTTATTTTTTTCATTGTAAAGATATTTAAAATAGAAACACACATCACATACTCAATCATCACACCTCAATCTGATGCATGGTTTGACCAGTATAGGCCAAGTAGTTTGTTTTTTATTTTTTAATTTACATTTTATTTCAAAACACACATAACATATTCAAAACCAAGGAAAATAATTCATATTTGTATGATCCATTATAAAAATGATCCATTAATCATTTGGAATGTTTAGGAATTAGTCACACCTCAATCTCAAGAATGGTGTTATTGATAAAAGTAAAAGTGCATATCTTTTTACATTTACATTAATTTTATAAAAAAAGACTACTAACATAGTCACAATCAATAAAATGAATTCGTATTTTATAGATACCTTAGAAAAATGATTCATATTTCTTTTGTGATTTGTTTTAATTAGTCTCACCTCTATATGATACATGATGTCCCATGTTTGATCTAATGTTTGTGTAATCAATTTAAAATTCATATTTTAGTTTAACAAGTTTAACTAACTAAAACGTGAGAAAACATGCCTGGGTTTTCTTGATTATTTATAAAAATGTATCATAAGTCATTTATGACATATGAGAATCCATCTCACATCAAAACCATACATTATGTGACTGGAATAAGTGAAAGTTCTTGTTTCTATTTTAAAATTATATTTTATTAAAAAACACAAGTGGCATAGTCAAAGATAATAAAATTTATTAGAATTTTTTGATACTTTAGGAAATCAATCTATATTTCATTTGGGATGTGTAGGAAACATATTCACCTCAATTTAACATACGATGTGACTAGTTTGACTCCATGTGTGTTTTTTTATTTAAAATTGGCATTAAATTTATTATGAAAGATAACTAACGTACTCAAAATTGAGAAAAAACATTCATATTGTTTGGATACATTAAGAAAATTTTGCATATATTATTGTTTATGTGTAGGAATTATCGTCACCTAAATTCAATACATGATATTCTTGGTATGACTCAATGTGTCTGTTTTTAATTCAAAATTGACATTTTAGTTAAAAAAAGTGTCACACACTAAAAATCAAAAACAGTTGCTCAAATTTTCTTTATATTTTAGTACAAGGGTTCATAAGTAATTTTTGATGTGTAGGAATCTGTCTGGAGTAGATCCCACATAGGATGTAACTAATATGACTCAAATAGTGTGTTTCCAATTTGAAAATAAATATTATTAAAAACCACAAGTGTCGTACTAAAAACAGAGAAAATGCATTTAGATTATTTTGATACTTTAGGAAATGATTCATCAGTCATTTTAACTTATAAGAATTATCCTCACCTTAATCTGATGCACAGTATGACTAGTATGAATCCACATGTGTCTTTTTTAAAACTAACATTATTTTAAATAAAAATTACAACTGACATTCTTAAAACTAGGAAAATTAAATGGGATTATTTTTATACTTTACTTCAATGATCCATAAGTCATTTTGATGTGAAGGATTCATCCAAACCTCAATCATGTACATGATGTTATCTCTACAAATCAAAGTGTCCATTATGAATTTATAGTTAACATTTTAGGTCAAAAATATTTATTCACTGATAACTGAGAAAAAATACACAGATTGTCTTGATAATTTAGTAAAATTATTCATAAGTTATTTTTGGAGTATAGGAATCAGCCTCACATAAAAAACACAAATTATGTGACCAGTATGACTCAATGTATCTATTTCCAGTTTCAAATGGAACATTAGTAAAAAAAAGAGGCATACTGAAAAACTAAAAAAATTGGATGTTTTTAATACATTAGAAACATTTTCCATATGTAATTTGGTATATGTATAAATTATCCCCCCCTCAATTCGATGCATGGTGTGACTAATATGACACCAAGTGTGTCTTTTCATTTATAATTGAAATTATTTTTTGTTAAAAATACAACTGACAAACTCAAAATCAAGAAAATACATTCATATTGTTTTGATATTTAGTAAAATGACTCATATGTCATTTTTGACAAGAAAGAATCATTCTCAGCTCAATTTTATATATGGTTTTCTCGGTATGACGCAAAGTCTCTATTAAAAATTTAAAATTGAAATTTTGTATCATAAGTATCACTCTCTAAAAAACAAGAAAACATACTCATATTATCTTTATAATATAAGAAAATTAATCATTATTCATTTATTATGTATAAGAATCTGTTTCCCAAAAAACACAGACACAATATTTTCTGTGTGACTCAATGTGAGTGATTCCAATTTAAAATGACATGAGGAAAAAATTCTTCTTATTTTGAAATTTTAGGAAAATTATCTATAAGACTTTTCGGATGTTTAGGAATCATTCTCACATTAATCTAGTGTCAAGTGTGACAATATGAATCCCAGTGTGTATTTTCAATATAATATTTTTACTTATGTTTAAAACGCACATCACAACACCAAAACAAAAAAAAATGAGCCTATATAGTTTTATCATCATTATATCTGCAATTAGTTATTTAATTTCCATATCACCTTTATCTCTTACTTATTTAGTTAAATTTAAAAAATATAATGATTTATGATTATCAATAAATGGTGTGATGTACAAGAATCAATCGCAACTCAATCTAATGCATAGTTTTCCATGTAAAACTCAATTTTTATATTAAAATTAACACTTTCTATTTAATTTATTGATTTATATAATTAATAACAAAATAATTTCCTTATTATATAGGTGTGTTCTTTTCCTTGGGTAGGGTTGGTTTGTTCTTTTATACAAGTGCTCTATTTTTCTCTATAATTGTTTTTTTTCCTTATATTTGTGTTACAAATTTAATTTCAATTAAATTATGAACTTGAATTTTATTTTTCAAATTTATCATATAATTTTTAGTGATATAGTGTTCTATTATATCACACTATAGTACCCCCTATTTATGGTGTACCAATGTGTTGTAACATCACCCTATATTATGCCCTATTATCAGTGCTTATTGAAGTGTTGATAAAATGTGCCTTTGTCATTGCTTTTGGATGTTCTAATAAAGGGTCCCTTTTTAGAAATAAATAAAATCATTGATAAATGAGCTCTTTTAACATCACTTATATAAGTGATGATAAAGGAGTTTTTATCTACACTTTTTAGTGATTATAAAGGGAAAATTTATGATCACATTTCTAGCACAAAAAAACCCCAGTTATTTTAACAGTGTTGTAGTAGTCAGCACTTTGTTAGTGCTAATAAAGGTTAATTATAGCATTGTTAATAACCAATTTTTTAGTAGGGTTTAGAGTGATACCACACTATTTAGGATAGAATTTTTATCATCTATATTCACTACGATAAAGAGAAAATGATGTGAACCTATGGAATATGTTGTTTTAAAATGATTTTTTAAGTAACCATTATTCCATTGTTAGGACTACATTATGTATTGGTTGAATGAGATTTAGTTATGCCTGGTGTTTGAAATAACTAAAAATGAAGCATAAATAGAGTGATTATTCTATGAAACATAAAACAGTCTACTGACATAGACACTAAAAAATGAATTTTAATGAGGCTATTTTGTAGAGAGTCAAAAATTTGTGTCTTTAATCCCATTCATATAATAGTGAGTTGGGAATTACAAAAAATGAATATTTTTGTTGTTTTTTGTATTTTGTTATGGTGGGAAAAATTCCCCAAATATGGAGTGAATTTATTATACATGTTTTTCCACACAAATATATGTGGTATGCCATGAGTGAACACAATGCTTTTTGAAATTACATTTAATCCCAACCATTAAATACATATATAGTGATAGAAAGTGTATAATTTTATCATAGATGGAAAAATAAAAACCTATTCATAATTTTTTTATATGTTAAAGTTGGTGAAGAAGAGTGAGAGTGACATAAATGAGAGATTATTGTGTAATGAGGGATAATATCATATCCACAAATTCCGTTAGAGACTTTATCTTTTCTTTATGATATTCTTTATAAATTTTTTATTCATTATATCATTATAGATTCTTTTTCTTTAAATGAATAGTTGGTTCTATTGTTATTAATGATTCAAAGACATCCCTTTCCTAAGGTTATTATTGATAATAAAATAATCGTCAGGTTTGTGGTGGATAAAAACAACCTTACATCAGGGAAATTTTCACCCTGAACCATCTTAAATATATTGTGAACATCAATTACATTCTAAAATGAGTGATTTTTTGATATTATTAACTAACCTATACAAGAACATTTGTGTTTAAAAAATAAAATGTTTCCCAAAATTATGAGTAATTTTATATTAGTCCAAAAACTGATTTTTTTTCTATCAACTATTTCTGTATAAAATTACCATCCCTTTCATAGAGTAATATCCAGTTTGTAACGCCCCGACCCCAGCTACCCAGAGTCGGTGCATTACTTCGTAACATTGGCATGATCACAAAAGATCAAGTCTCGAAAGACCGATTAGTTTAGTAGCCTTGGAAACACTAGATACATTCGTAAACGTTACATTACATCATAAAGTGAAAAACTACAATAACAAAGTTTCCATAGTCCACTCTCATATAATCTTCTAACAATCCTTGCAGGTCATTCATAAAATACTTCTTCACATCCTGGAAAATATTAGAACATTGAAAGGGGTGAGCTCAGATGCTCAGTAAGGATACAAATAATGCAGAAGCTTTCATAAATAGACATAAAAATTTAAGGCAATGTATAACTAAAACAAAAGCCTTTTAAACTCGAACTTCAACATAATATTGAAAATGTAAAATGAGATAATGCCATTCACTTCCTCACATGGATATTCTACTGGTCGAATAATCACATGCAATATCAATAACCACTTTCATAATGAGGGAATGTATAATGCCAGACATTCTAAAACATTTTGTCAAGGCCTCAGCCAAGACGTCTAAAATGATTAAGGTCTCGGCCAAAACCATAAATCAAATTGAGAAAGGGCCTCGGCCAATTCCACGTCTAGTTGTCTCATGAGACCTACCGATGCATCGAGGAGCTATAGCGGGCTCCACCCGTCACTTATTAAGTCCAATACATTCCTCATATGAATCGGTTTAAACATATCATAAACCATAACATAATCGTATAACATAAAACATGCATAAAAGAAACATAACATTTCCACATTTCACTCACAAGATATAAATACAGCACATTGATATAATAAAAACTCTTTCAAAAGCATTTTCAATACCAAAATAAAAGAAAGTTAAAACTTTGTATTTATTTTTCATTAAAAAAATGATGGCTTGTAGAGGAAGCCGAAACTCAAATAATGGTCACGGCGGCGGAGAAGTCGTTGTCGCCATATAAGTATGGAAAGAAAAACATTCCCTTTTTGTCATTTAGTAAAATTCTTCGTATAAAAAATATTCCTTTTGAATAAGCGTAAAAGTCAAAGGGGTTTATACACCGTATAAAAGAAAGTTGTGTATAAAACCAAATATGCCTCAATGAAAGGAGATTGAGACGAAGTCCTTAAATAGATCATTTTTAAAATAAAATAGATCTATTATGTGTATTCACTATATTTACACATAAAGAAAGTAAAAATATAAAAAAATACATAATAATATCATGACATAATTTGAAAGTAGGAGATTAACCCAAAGAATGGATGTTGGGTTAAGAAATTCCCTTACCTTGCGTCTTGTCCTGACTCGACCGTTCTTTAACCTCCTGAATAATAAACTAGAGTTAATTTCTATTTACTTAAGAACCTTTTTTATGTTCATTATTCCGTTTATATCACTTATTACCATGTTATGAACATTAGGTAATTATTTAAGTTAATAACGGTCGTTTTGTCGATCTTTGGTTCTTGAGTCAACAATAAACTTCTTATAATTACAAGTTGTTTATGTGGTAGAATATCCATTATCTCCAGAATTATATTCATGATTTAGATGTCATATATATCATATATATCCAGTATATACATTCATTCATAATATTACATAACATTTAGAGGTAAGAAATGAAATGCACCGTTCATGGAGACGGTAAGCCGTACGTATGCATGAACGCTACTTTCATTTCTATTTCGTATTTAATGGAATGAAATCATAATTATATAAAGGTATAATAGAGTTCCAGTATAATATCATATATAATATCATTTACTCCATCCTTTATACATCTCACATATGGCATTAACGATTCACATCACTTTGAGGGGGCGATAGTCCGCACTTCCTAAAATGAAATTATCGCGTTTACCCATAATTGAAATCATAAAGTATGCCATAAATGAGAAATAAAGAAGCATAAGGAAAACATATACATAATATATATATATTATCTATGAAAATAGTGTCATCAAAATGGCCACTATTATAGGTGTTAAAAGAATTTGACAAATCATCGTTTCGTGAGGCAGTATTTCGCCACCCACAGAAACAGTATGTTTTTTAACCATTAGACGAAGGTGTGTGTAAGTGTAAACCAAATACTTATCAAAAAAACATCATAGTATATTGTAGATACTGGTTTTGTTACAAAATAATGGAATGAAAAGATTTTAAGGGGTTGGAGAAGCAAAATAAAACAAAACAACATTAGAGAAGACATTACCTAAAAAATCGGGTAACTCTTTTTGATTTGAGACAAAGGCTTCCTTGGGAAGAATTCTGCCCAAAGTGAGGCTTCTAGGAGTAAGTGAGGGATGTTGGGAGAGTATTTGGGCAGAGTTTGGCCGATCCAAATGGCTTTAAGGTGTGAATAAGGTGGGAGTGGTGGGGGCCTTTTATAAGTGGAGAGGAGGGGCACTTTTGGAAAGTAATGAAATGTTAGTCTATTATACAATTCTTTTCGGATTCTAAAGGTACCACACTTGTATAATTCGTGGCTAAGGTGATAAGGGTTCGAAATCTACCCATACAATGGTCTTTGGACAAGTGTAAGCCTTGGATTGTACATTATCTTTTCATTTTATTAAAATCGTTAAATAATGAGGTCATCGCTGCATCATAATGATGTCGTAAATAATTTAATTTATTTAATGTCTAAAAATTATAAAAAAATACTATGATGTGGGAAATCTTTTTATCTTTCCAATTACTATTTATATTAAAAAATATGACTTGTATAACCCCATCTAAAAATTGTTTTAGTAAAACATTTCATGTTTGTTTCATTTTTTACTTTAACATTAAATAAAAGGTATTTATGTCATTTTCCAACTAAAGTGGCTCCATGGGGTCCCCAAGTTGACCCGTGGATTTTCTTGGTCGGCCATGGAACATCCAATGAGGTTAGGACATGTTTCAAGCTCATCTCATATTACTAAAACATTATTTTTACCTTAAACAACACTAATTACCTCTAATTGCGATTAAGAACTTAAAAGTTACTATTCACCAAAAATTATTTTAATCTCATTGAACCACATTTTACTTATTAATGAAAACCATGTATGTCGGATTTTTGAAAATCAAATCATAGATGTGGTAATATTTCATTTAAACGAAAAATCAGTTATTTAACTACCACTTAGTGGATTCACTATTAATCAAAAATTGATGTTTTTCAGAACAATGCCAAAATTTCACCCTAATCTATAATTGATATTCTGAATTCAAAAATGATTTCTATTTTACAAAATTCCAAACATATAAGTTACATTAATTAATTTTATAATTAATTCCCGCTGTCACAACAATACCGTGTTTTTAAGAAACAATTTATATCAAAAGATTGGCAATTGTTTATGTCCAATTTCAATGTTAAATTTATTATAATGACCACCATTGGATAAAATCGTAAAAATATATTCTAATTATACTTTAAAACCACTAAATAGTATAATTTATCACAATAAATTATTTTTATTAAAAAAGTTGTTTTAAGTATTTTTCATTATTCATAAAAAAATTGGAAGTTCTCAGAAAGTTACAAAAAATTCAACTTAAGATAATTTCGATATTAAAAATACAAAAATGAAGTCCATTTTGAAATATAAAATTTCAATAATTTTAAAAAGTGGTTATTACTATTCATAACGGCTACTTTGATTAGTCGCGGTGTGTTAGAACTCGAACTTGCGTACAATGCAAGCTAATGCATTATTGAATGAGAAGCATATCGTGGAAGCTCGGGGTGTTACATTATCCCCTCCTTCAATAAATTTCATCCTCGCAATTTGAAATTTTTCTTTGAAAATAAAAGGTTGAAAAGAGAAAATACCTTTGAGGAAAACCCACATCGGAAATCAGATTAATAAAATTTAGCCTTAATAAGAGAGAAAGGGAAATGAAAAAGTCACCACCCAAATATGATCTCGATTAGGAGAACATTGGTGGCAATGAGAGACAAATAATTGGAGGCAAAACATAAATATTTGTAGGGAGTGATTGAGGTCATCAATCACAATCAACTGTCAAATTGAGGGCGTCAAAGCCTTCAATCTATGTTGATTTAAAATATCATCAGTCCAACAAGACATAAGGTATTAGGATAACAATTTTTTTTAATATCCCTTTACTAAAGTTTAAGAAATAATTTATTCATTGAATAAGAGATAAGTATATATATATTAATGCTTGACAATTAGAGTTTCAACCTTCAACTCATCTTTCACTCAAAAAGATAATAGAACTCCAAAATATTATACATATCCTAATTGTATAAGGTTACAAATGTTAACACATACCATTTAGATTAGTAAAATTATTTTTTAATAACCAGGGACTTCCTGTAGGCTAGTGGTAGGAAATAAATGCCTGTCGCACTATGGTTGTGGGTTCAATTCCTGCACCATTGTCTGACGCAACGGGTTATGCCCCACCCTGTAGGATGTCCTTTTCCTAAAACTATAGTATTATAATATTCAAAAATAATCTTCATAAATTTTTAACCTTAAAAAATTCTATCCAAAGATCAACTTAATTCACTCCAAACTTTATAGTTATCCAAAATACCTCTGTCCAGACATTCACTAAAAGGTCTCTTAATTCCAGAATCAATTTATCAGATTCCCCAAACAAAGTAAAGTTTCTCTTATTGTCACATACTAAAAAGATAATTACCTTCATCATATTAAAACCTTACTGAAACCAACAAGTACTGCAGTACAATCCTTATATATATATATATATATAACATTATTCTAATAACTAGAATATAATCCATGAGTCCAAAGGCACCAGTACATTAATTATTTTGCTTTAACTGTAGTAACAGCATAAGATTGTCCTTGATCCCTTGGCCTTTTCTGAGGTAAGTTTTCCTGACGCTTAGGGCATTCATTTGCATAATGCCCTATTTCCCTACAATTGTATCATACAACATTGATAGCCTCTTTCTTTCCCTTGCAATCACGCGCCTGGTGACCTTTTTCCCCACATTTATAACAAACTCCCATTAATTTAGACAAGTACCAGGGTGATTCCTCCCACAATTATCACATAATGGAAAATCCTTCTTTCCCTTTTTCCCTTTATCTGTCTCTTGTTCCACCGTTATCTTCTTCTCTTGTTTTACTTTGTTGTCATAAGACTTAGAGAATTCCTTTTCCGTCTTGATAGCACACGAGACAATATCTTCGTATGATGAGAAGGATTGTGATACTAAAGATCGATGGAGAAATGTTTTTAACCCATCAAAGAAACGATCAATCTTACTCCTTCGGTTACGTATATAATCTGCAGCATACCTCACTAACCTTGTAAATTTGGCCTCATACTTTGCAACATTATCATCCTCCTTCTGCCTCAGACTCAAAATTTCCTTTCCATATCTGCTCGATGGTCACGAGGAAAGTATTTTTCTATGAAAAGATCTTTGAACTCCCTCCATTCCATATTCGATACGTCATCATCTTCCTTTGTGTTTTGAATCAGCGACCACCACTGATCGGCATCTCCAGTGAGGTGGTAAACTGCCATGACAACCTTCTCCCTTTTGCTACTCCCCAAGGCATGGAATATTTTCTCTAAGGAGTTTATCCATTGCTCAACTACTATCGGATTTGTACCCCCATTGAATGTTGGTGGTTGTTGCCTCGTGAAGCGGTCTAACATTGATCCTCCACATTGTGGATCAGGGTGATCCATACGAGTAAGGTTATTATTCATAACTTGAGTGAGTTGTCCCAGTATGGTAATAAGTTGATCAGCACCAGTTGTATCTCCAGATCCAAAATAATTATCTTGAGCAGGAGGGCAATCCCCACACGGAGTGCGTGCATTGATACGGTTTCCATTCCTTCCACTAGGCGCCATTTCTAAACAATGGCATAAACTAGATTAGTTTATGAATCAAAATACATAATTCCATACTTGTAAAATACAAAACATAAATTGAACTATTTATGGATATAATCCATAACCATAAAAAGGTTTTATTTGAGTAAGTATATACTCATAACCGTTCATAGTGGTTTGTAAAGAAAATGGGAATTATCCTAAGAATATCCCCCGGGAGTGTCATAACCAAGAGTGCAGCAAGGCCTGTTGTCGTGCACCAGTTCCCGTTCGAGTCTAGCTTAAAGCGGTGTTTTCAGGTTTTACCCCTAGGTACATTTGTGCCAGAGCTGCCTCTACCTGCTCGTATCCAGACAGGGATGTATTGCTCGGAAAACTCACAAAATCTCTACAATAACAAAATTCTAGGAAGTTCTTCTATACTAATCCTCAAAGTCTATCTTTGGGTTATGTTCTCTAATCAGAGTTTATCTAAATCTAGCTTCCAAGGTTTTTACTAAACTTCCTCTGATACCAACTGTAATGCCCCGACCCCAGCTACCCAGAGTCGGTGCATTACTTCGTAACATTGGCATGATCACAAAAGATCAAGTCTCGAAAGACCGATTAGTTTAGTAGCCTTGGAAATACCAGATACATTGGTAAACGTTACATTACATCATAAAGTGAAAAACTACAATAACATAGTTTCCATAGTCCACTCTCATAACCTCTTCTAACAATCCCTGTAGGTCATTCATAAAATACTTCTTCACATCTCGGAAAATATTAAAACATTGAAAGGGGTGAGCACAGATACTCAGTAAGGATAACAATAACGCAGAAGCTTTCATAAATAGACATAAAAATTTAAGGCAATGTATAACTAAAACAAAAGCCTTTTAAACTTGAACTTAAACATAATATGGCAAAAGTAAAATGAGAAAATTCCATTCACTTATTCACATGGAAATTCTACTGGTCAAATAATCACATGCAATATCAATAACCACTTTCATAATGAGGGAATGTATAATGCCAGACATTCTGAAACATTTTGTTAAGGCCTCGGCCAAGACGTCTAAAATGATTAAGGCCTCGGCCAAAACCATAAATCAAATTGGGAAAGGGCCTAGGCCAATTCCACGTCTAGTTGTCTCATGAGACCTACCGATGCAACGAGGAGCTATAGCGGGCTCCACCCGTCACTTATTAAGTCCAATACATTCCTCATATGAATAGGTTTAAACATATCATAAACCATAACATAATCGTATCACATAAAACATGCATAAAGGAAACATAAAATTTCCACATTTCAATCACAAGATATCAATACAGCACATTAATATAATAAAAACGCTTTCAAAACCATTTTCAATACCAAAATAAAAGAAAGTTAAAACTTTGTATTTATTTTTCATTAAAAAAATAATGGCTTGTAGAGGAAGCCGAAACTCAAATAATGGTCACGGCGGCGAAGAAGTCATTGTCACCGCATAAGTACGAAAAGAAAAACATTCCCTTTTTGTTGTTTAGTAAAATGCTTCTTATAAAAAAGATTCCTTTTGAATAAACGTAAAAGTCAAAGGGGTTTATACACCGTATAAAAGAAAGTTGTGTATAAAACAAATATGCCTCAATGAAAGGAGATTGAGATGAAGTCCTTAAAAAGATCATTTTTAAAATAAAATAGATCTATTATGTGTATTCACTATAGGTACACCTAAAGAAAGTAAAAATACAAAATAATACATAATAATATCATGACATAATTTGAAAGTAGAAGATTAACCCAAAGAATGGAAGTTGGGTTAAGAAATTCCCTTACCTTGCGTTATATCCTGACTCGACCATTCTTTAACATCCTGAATAATAAACTAGAGTTAATTTCTATTTACTTAAGAACCTTTTTTATGTTCATTATTCCTTTTATATCACTTATTACCATGTTATGAACATTATGTAATTATTTATGTTAATAACGGTCGTTTTGTCGATCTTTGGTACTTGAGTCAACAATAAACTTCTTATAATTACAAGTTGTTTATGTGGTAGAATATCCATTATCTCCAGAATTATATTAATGATTTAGATGTCATATATATCCATTATATACATTCATTCATAATATTACGTAACATTTAGAGGTAAGAAATGAAATGCACCGTTCATGGAGACGGTAAGCCGTACGTATGCATGAAGGCTAGTTTCATTTCTATTTAGTATTTAATGGAATTAAATCATAATTATATAAAGGTATAATATAGTTCCAGTATAATATCATATATAATATCATTTACTCCATCCTTTATACATCCCACATATGGCATTAACGATTCATATCACTTTGAGGGGGCGGTAGTCCGCACTTCCTAAAATGAAATTATCGCGTTTACCCATAATGGAAATCATAAAGTATGCCATAAATGAGAAATACAGAGGCATAAAGAAAACATAAACATAATATATATATCATATATGAAAATATTGTCATCAAAATGTCCACCATTATAGGTGTTAAAAGAATTTGAACAATCATCGTTTCGTGAGGCAGTATTTCGCCACCCACAGAAACAGTATGTTCTTTAACCAGTAGACGAAGGTGTGTGTAAGTGTAAACCAAATCCTTATCATAAAAACATCCTAGTATATTGTATATATGGGTTTTGTTACAAAATAAAGGAATGAAGAGAGTTTAATGGGTTGGAGAAGAAAAATAAAACAAAACAACATTAGAGAGGACATTACCTAAAAAATCGGGTAACTCTTTTTGATTTGAGACAAAGGCTTCCTTGGAAAGAATTCTGCCCAAAGTGAGGATTCTAGGAGTAAGTGAGGGTTGTTGGGAGAGTATTTGGGAAGATTTTGGCTGAGACAAATGGCTTTATGGTGTAAATAAGGTGGGAGTGGTGGGGGCCTTTTATAAGTGGAGAGGAGGGCACTTTTGGAAAGTAATGAAATGTTATTCTATTATACAATGATTTTCGGATTCTAAAGGTCCCACACTTGTATAATTCGTGGATAAGGTGATAAGGGTTCAAAATATACCCATACAATGGTCATTGGACAAGTGTATGCCTTGGATTGTACATTATCTTTTCATTTTATTAAAATCGTTAAATAATGAGGTCATCGCTGCATCATAATGATGTCATAAATAATTTAATTTATTTAATGTCTAAAAATTATAAAAAAATACTATGATGTAGGAAATCTTTTTATCTTTCCAATTAATATTTATAGTCAAAAAGATGACTTGTATAACCCCATCTAAAAATTGTTTTAGTAAAACATTTCATGTTTGTGTCATTTTTTACTTTAACATTAAATAAAAGGTATTTATGTCATTTTCCAACTAAAGTGGCTCCATGGGGTCCCCAAGTTGACCCATGGATTTTCTTGGTCGGCCATGGCACATCCAATGAGGTTAGGACATGTTTCCAGCTCATATCATATAATTAAAACATTATTTTTACCTTAAACTACACTAATTACCTCTAATCGCGATTAAGAACTTAAAAGTTACTATTCACCAAAAATTATTTTAATCTCATTGAACCACATTTTACTTATTAATGAAAACCATGTATGTCGGATTTTTTAAAATCAAATCACAGATGTGTTAATATTTCATTTAAACGAAAAATCAGTTATTTAACTACCACTTAGTGGTTTCACTATTAATCAAAAATTGAAGTTTTTCAAAACAATGCCAAAATTTCACCATAATCTATAATTGATATTCCGAATTCAAAAATGATTTCTATTTTACAAAATTCCAGACATATAAGTTGCATTAATTAATTTTATAATTAATTCCCGCTGTCACAACAATAGCGTGTTTTTAAGAAACAATTTATATCAAAAGATTGGCAATTGTTTATGTCCAATTTCAATGTTAAATTAATTCTAATGACCACCATTGGATAAAATCGTAAAAATATATTCTAATTATACTTTAAAACCACTAAATAGTATAATTTATCACAATAAATTATTTTTATTAAAAAATTTGTTTTAAGTATTTTTCACTATTCATAAAAAAATTGGAAGTTCTCAGAAAGTTACAAAAAATTCAACTTAGGATAATTTCGATATTACAAATACAAAAATGAAGTCCATTTTGAAACATAAAATTTCTATAATTTTAAAAAGTGGTTATTACTATTCATAATGGCTACTTTGATTAGTCGTGGTGTGTTAGAACTCGAACTTGCGTACAATGCAAGCTATTGCATTATTTAATGAGAAGTGTATCGTGGAAGGTCGGGGTGTTACACAGTTCATAAAATATGCATGAGTGAAAATTAATATCTCAAGGATCTGATTATATCCCACTTCATTTTTTATTTTCTTTCAACACTTCACCCTATATATATAAATTTACCTCACACTAGATAAGGCCCATTTCTTATGTCAATTATAATAAAATAATTAAATATATCATGATAAGGATATATAGGTAAAAAAAATAAGTCGTCTTTTAATCACCACATATTAATTACATATTATACATTAATCTTTAATTCTATAATTTCATTATAACCCCATGTAACATGGTTTTGAAAATTAAAATGAACTAATAAACAAAAAATCACATCATAAATTTATAATAAAATTTCAAATCACACAATCCATATATGAAATTTTAAAAATAAATTTAAATAATAACATCATATTTATATATTAAAAACAAAATTAGATTCTACTTCTCAATAAATATTTTTTTTAAACATTTCTCAATTCTCTATCTTCCTATTAAATGATAAAAGTATTTTTCCAAGCCATATTTCCAAAATAATTTACCCAAACATGTTACTTATTTGAAATGAACCAAATATCATTATTCATAAGTAATATTTCAACATTAAAATAAATTTATACTTATCCATATCATTTGAAAAACAATAACATTTTCCAAAACAATATCAAAACTGTTCTCAAAATATCTAAATTATTCTAATTAATTTTCAAAATAATCACTTCATAAAGTATTTCATAATGCATAAAACCAATCACACCTATAATATTAAATTCTATAAAAACACATATGATTAAATAACCACTAATAAATTATTTAATAATTCATGAAGTATTATAATGTTAACTTGTGATAAATATAATATAAATCTCGTGTAATGATGTATGACAATCACTATGAATAACAAAAAAACATATTCCATATGTTTTATGATATAATTCATGTTACCAATAAAAAAATTAACACATTTATGAGAATTAGGATCTAAATTAATTTTTTTTAGAGTTCATATAATTTTTTGAAGTTAACACCTTAGAGATTCCAAGAGTTTCCTTAATAATCATATAAACTATACTAAACTTTTTATAACAATAACCATGATTTAAAGGAAGATAACATTATAAATTCCGTGTTTTGACATTTTATTTATAACTTTCAACTGAAAATAACTAAAAACCTATTTTTAATACAATTTATAATAACCCACCAAATATTTACATACCTCCATTAAAAATTACAACTATTTTATAATGTGTTCCCCAAAATTTTGAAGGTTGATTGAATGAATAGAAGTATATACTAAAAATTGTATGAATAATTAATACTTATTAACCCACTATAAGTATAAACCATATTTCTCTTAAAATATTTGCACGAATCATATATGTATCAGACAAAACAAATAATATACAAATTAAATCGGGACCCATAATTTGTGTCATATAATATAAGTACATATAATATTAATGAACCAAACGTACTTATAATGTTAGAAGCTATACATATATTCAAAAATAAAAACTCCTCTAGGTAAAAAAAATTACTCAGTTGATATATGACAATGTAAATAAAACAACCCACAACACATCATATAATACAATCTCTCAAATCGTCACCCTCTAGAACATCTAGAAATTTTTTTTGGCCTAAACACTCTTGATATAAAAAAATTATTGTATGTTAACATTGTTCTAAAAAATTAATATTCCATCAAAATATATAATTCCTTAATAAAGAATATATTATCACATATTCTTATATTTTTATTGAATAAAATTATTTTATATTATTTCATATAATTTAAGGATAAAAACAACATTTGGAATATAAATATTTATATATGGAATTTACATTGATATTATTCTAGATATTTATTTTTAGAAACAAATTCTATTTTATTTCCTGATATTTGAAATCATATTCGTCAATAATATTTTATTGGGTAATTGTATTATTTTAAATAAACATCTATATTTAATGGTTCCTAGATAGGTTTTTTGTATTGATGTATATAGGTAAACATATATTAGGTTGACTTAATGATGAATATTAATATTGTGATGGCATAATAAGATGAATTATATAAAGGGAATTTAGTTTTTGTATTTTCAATCATACGATCGACATTTCAATGAAGCTTGCCTATTTATATTTGTTTTCAATATCACATGCATTATTAAAGGGGTTTTCAAATCATATAAAGTCAATAATTCATCTACGAAATGTATTATATGAACTTGATCACAAAATATTTTGTTTTGGGTCACAAATATGTTGATGGTCAAGAAATAAATGTCTAAATTTGTTGTACAATGGAAAGTTAATGATATCAGGGTTTGGGAAAATTTCAAGTGGTTGGTAAATGTTATATTCTTCTTGGACTTTTTATTTGTGTTGGAATTGATAAATATAAAACAAAATAGTTCAATTTTTTTTCTGTTAAATTCTAGTTAAAACTGAACATCAATTAAATTATTCTCAATCTTGTTTTAGAATTAAAGATTGGTTAAAATGTTGGTGTTAAATTGGATTCTATGTTCTATAAGGGCAGTATTTTTTATGGATGGTAGTCAAGTTAGATTCTTCATAAACCCCAATGTGTTGCTTCCCTAGGAATGAAAACCTAATATTGATGATATATATTTCATTCATCCAAAGAATAGTGAACCAAAATAGTAAAAGTTAAACTATATTAGAGTGAACCATTAGACCATGGGGGATGGATGAGTGTTTTTTGGTATTCATTAATTGGAGAGGTCAATGATAAAGTAGATCTATGTGAATGTGGTTGGAAAATTAATTTCTGATCTATTTTATTATGTTGAAGAAAAATATCTTCCAATACATATTTCTTATCAACCTAGAATATTAACATGGAGATAATCTTGGATCATCTAGCATTGAGTTAATCTGGATGTAATTTCCTAGCCCTAGTATCCTAGAGCTGGTACCTAATGTCATTACATTGGAATAGATAAATGATCGAAATAACAAATTACTAAACAATTTAGCAGTTTTGGAGAACCAAATTATATACATATTCCCATTTTTGCATTGGGAATAGAATATAATACATAATTATTATAAAAATCTAATAAAATGAATCCTCGAATATGATTCTATGAATTGAACATCATAACCTAATAAAAGGAAACATAGTAATAGTGAGCTCAAATACCCACAAAGGGTTATGTTTTTTTAAATAAATAATGAATTAATGAGTATTGTAAAAATTGAAAGGTAAATAACTAAGGATACATTCTATTATAGAACTAGATATAGCATAATCAATATATAAAGAATAAAATATTATTGAATAATTCCAAAAAAATAATCACATGACCATGAAACTCAACCATGAATATTCTAACAAATAAAATAATCACATGGAATAATGATAATGACCTAATACATAATGTTGGACGTATTAATTATCAAAATCAATCCTCAATATAGTTAATATCATGATATATCCTCAAGATAGTTAAATTTTGTGGGTAGAAACCCATATGATTTATGTCAATACCTTTCTCAACACACTATTATCAATATCAATCCTCTGGATAGTTTAAAACTACATGGAAACAAACACGAAGGGTTAATCCCCAACTATAGCTAACCCATGGGACTATTGATGCATCGTAGGGCTTTCATTAATCAGTACCAAAACCAAATAATGCATGTCCAAAATATTCCTCATATATTGAATAATAAATTTCAATCCTAAAATGTTTTTCTTATCCAATATTCTTATGGAGTAAAGGATACAAATTTATCAATATTTCCCTATAAAATAATATAACATTCAAACTAAAAACCAAATGTTAAAATAGTATATGGTTTATGAAATAATTATATCCATAATAAAATAACATATTTATTAAAATAATTACAATTTCTAATGATTTTTATAAAATAAATTGGTTGTTTCAAGGGAAACATAACAATCACAAAAGGAATTGAGATTTTATGACAAATTTTATCACTTTTTAATATTCAATTAAAATCCCTTTAGATGAGATAATTGAAATTAAAACCTAAAATACCATGAAATACTAATGAATCATGAAAATTAAATTTCAAATGTATAGTATATAAACCACATAAAAGTTAATTGGTTCATAATAATAAAGTAGTCTCATTAGAATATAAATTGAGATGAAAACCCTTTCTAATTGACTACCTTTAGAATTAGTAAATCATTAAAAGAATAAAATAAATTAAAATTTTAAATATATTTAATTAGATAAAATTCATGATATGACATGGCTGAGGGAAATATATAGACCAAAACAATTGATAAGAGTGGTGAATATGAAATAAGTATCACGAAAATAAAAGTGAGACTATAAATCCACATACGTTACACTCCCTTTAGATTGAACACCATTTAAACTAATGTTAAACTAATTTAATCATGTCATTAACTTATTTTAGAATCTTAATAATAATTATAATATCATATATTGTACTTATATAACATATTATCACCCATTCATTAATAATCATTCACCATTTTAAACATTTTGGGTAATAATTGCCTTGTTTTCGAGTTTGTATTGACTTGTACTTTTTTGTTCCTTTTACGTAAATCATGATTTAATCATCACCATAATGAATAAAATGATATAAATATTATATATATTAATTATATATTTATTTGTAATAATATATAAAATTTGGAGTCTAGAAATGAAATACAATATAAATTTATATCATTGGTCGTACATACGCATGAAGGTTATTTCCATTTTCTTATTGTTGTAAAAGAATGAAAAGTAAGTGATATATATATATATATATTAATTAAATAATCATATTTATTTCACATATTTAACATATTTTTATTATACCAATCATAAATACATTTAATCTAAAGCGTGGACGTATCACATCGCTTGGGGGAGGTGATAGTTCACACATCCACAAACAAGGTTATCATATTCCTAAAAAATGGAATTCATGAAATTAAATGTTATAAATTAATTAATAAATAATAAATAATTTACAATTATCACATTTATAATATATAAAATATAAATACAACATTATTTCCAACCTATAAAAGTTGTAATCAAAGAACGAATGACATCAGTTTGTGAGGCAATAATATCTTGTACAAAAGAATGACGACTGTGTATCCCGTTTGATGGATGTGTGTTAAGGTGTAGGTCATACCATTAAGATAAAAACATATCATTATACTGGGGATAATTTTTCTATTATACAATCAATATTTAATAAAAATTTTATGGACGTATAATGAAATAAAACAAAAGTGCTTGTTGATGAATGATGCCTCTTTTTCGGCAAATGCCTTTTGGTTAATACTAGAATACATACTTAGTTAGGTTTATTTAAATATTCAGGCATCTATAATTAGTGTAGGGTTTTTTTGACATTTTTTTGATTTATTTATGATAAAAAAAATTAGATATGTTTGATTAAGTGAGTGGTGTGAGTTTCTTTTTATAGTGAAGGTGGTATGGTATTCTTGTAAATATTAAATGGTAAACACTATTAGGATATATAACTTGCATAAAGTGCATAAAATAAGGATATATATTATATTAAAGTGTGTCAATGTTATATATATGTCTGAAAAATGGTTTTTAACAAGTTTTTAGGTCATTTGGAATAATAATATTAATGTTTAACCACTATGTAAACTCATTTTCACCTTAATCATTGTAATTAATTTTAATTTCTTTCACTGATATATTTGGTCAAAAAATAATTTGGCCTCAATTAAAACTAAAAAATACTCTTATTCCAAATTTTTAATCCATATTTCATAATTTTAATCATATATCTGGCAGAAGTTAAATTGAAATTAATCATGCAGAAAAGATTGGAAAGCGGGTTTTTAATTGAAATTTTTGAAAAGTTTACTAAGTTTTCATATAAAAATTCAACATGAAAATGATTTGAATGACCTAAATTGGACATAAAAATTTAAAGTTTATTTAATTATTATTTAATACCAATTAAAAATAATTTTTATCACTACAAATTATTTAGATGAAAATTCAGTTTTCTATTAAAATTATGTATTTTTCACTATTCATCAAAATTTGAAAGTTCCCATAATAAATCAAAAAATTCACCCTATGTAAAGTTTGAAATTACAATTTTATAAATGAATTATATTTTTAATATACAATTTTTAAATGTTTTAAATTTTAGTTTTAAAACAAGCCTTCCATTAAAAGATGGCAAACCTTCCTTTAGAAAAATATAGCATTTACACATAAAATTGGATTTGTTATTATCTTATTCCAATAAAATGTATTGGTTTAATGTAAAAAAATTATTATATATAGTATATATATATATATCAATAATATTATTCCCTAATTGTAATTAATTAAATTTATTAAGATATAATTCCTTTTTTCAATAAAATATTTTTTTTTATAAAAACATTTCTTTTATATTAAATTTTTCTCTAAATTCATTTCTCACACTAAATAATAATATAAACATATGTAAACAATATTTTGAAAATTTATTTAATCTTTTCATACATTTTGATACAATTGATTTTTGATAAATACCATATTAAATAATAATATTAATAGTATATTGTAATTTGGTAAAACCCAATATCGCATGCAGTGCAAGATATCTAAAGAACTCAGTATTGTGTGTAAAATAAGAATACATACTGTTTTGTGTATTTAAATATATTATAAGGTTTTTATGTATCATATTGTGAACTTTTTCTATAAATCAAGGTAGTAACAAAATGAAATTTATTATAAAAGGAAAATATTGTAATGTATTGGCGTGTTACATTATCCAAACCTTAAATAAATTGTTTCCTCGTAATTCTAAATTTATCTCGGTAATAAAGCTATTGATATTTAAAATAATATTTTTGAAAAAAACCACATCATAATAGGTTTAATAACATATCTTATTGATAATAGGGAAAAAGTAAGGTAAATATAACCAAAAAATTAAGATTTTGAATAGGAGAACATTAGTAAAAACATTGACATGGAAGAGAAATATTACTGTCATGTTCTGATTAAAAGTTATAGAGAACATGTTCATCGGAAGGTTGTTGAGCAAAAATAAAGAAAAGGTGTGAAAAAGGACATTGATATGATCAAAAATGATGATAATTGCATAATTTTTTTTTTCAAGAACCTTTTCACTAAAGTGGAGGAAATAATTCACTCTCTAAGAATATTAGGAAATATACTCACTTGACATATTTATATTTCAATGTAAAATAGTATCCTTTGGCTATTCCTTTAATGAATTTATACTTTATCTCTTATAAAAATTTGTATGATGTGGTGAATTAATACATTAGTATCCCCAACCTCCTCCAAAGTTAAATTAAAATCATTTCATAAATGGTTTACCTTATGACACTTCCATGTATTATGATCCAATACATTAGAATCTATTCTACTATAGTTAGTAGTATCCAATTTACATTATACATATCAATAATATATTTATCCAAACATCATTATATCAACATGAAAAACACATTAAGGGTTTTCTTTCCCTTAGCTATGTGTTTTTCAAAAATATTGACTTGCTACTAAATCATTTCTATCAGTACCATTCAACATATGATCTCAATTACTAAATTAAATAGTATTAAATTTAAATCCATATATATTTTTATAATTAATATGATGGTTATTTCATAAAAAGTATAATTCTACAACATATTTCGTGGATCTAAAAACAAAATTACATTAATCATATCATTTTAGTTGTGTCAATAGTATAAGCATGATCATTATCCCTTAGCTTTTAAAAAGGTATAGTCCCTTACCACGTAGGGAATTTATTTGTGGAGTTTCGCATTTCACTATAGTTTATACCCTAAACATGTGTCTTTTCTTCCATCCCTTCCCATTATTTTACCTGGTGACCCTTTTATCGGCACAAATACAAAACCCTCATCCCTTTCAAGTATTTCTCGGGGTGATTGTTTCCACATTTATCACATGTGGGAAAATACTTCTTTCCCTTCTTCCCATTATATGTGATTTGTTTTCATCCATTTATTCTCCTTATTGTCTTTAAATCCATAATACTGGGAGAATTATTCCTCTCTCTTGATAGCACGTGAAACTATTAAATCATATGATGAAAAATTTTGATACACTAGTACTCTTTAGATACATGGGATAAGACCATCAAATAAATCGAAAATATTTCATTATTTGTCGTGCATAAAATATGTAGCATAAAATTATAAACTAGTAAAGGTAGCTTCATATTCTACATAACATTATTCACCCATTTTATTTGAACTAATTAAATTTCTCTTCATCTCATTTTTTCCTCATGATGGAATTATTTTCCAAATAATTGCTCCTTAAAATCTTTCCATCCCATGAGTTCAATTTCCTCTTCCTCTCTAGTATTCTAGATCAGCTACTACCATTGGTCAGTTTTACCTTTGAGACAATACACCAAAAGTGTTACCTTTTTCTTTTCACCACATCTCATGTCCATAAATGTCTTCTCCAGAGACTTAATCCATTGCTCAGCTATAATTGATTTACTAGTCCCACAAAATGATGGGGGATTTTGTCACATAAATAGGTCTAGAATAAGAAAATATCATTATGGAACAACTTCCCCCATCTAGGAAATATTGTTTTTATAACCTAATTTATCTTCTCTAATATATCCATAACATGAATAGTCCTAATTTTAGTCATATTCGCTTCCTCCGAGGGAAAATCTCTACATTGTTCACAAGTATTAAAACCCTTTTTCCTTCCAGCCTCCATTTCTAATCAACAACATACACTTGATTAGATTATAAAATTATATAACATAACATTTAATCTAAAAATAGTGAATCACTTATGATAAATTGTGACTTTTATGCATAGATACACTACTAATCATAAATATGGTTTCTTTCTTGTGTTATTCATTACATATTCTCAATGTCTATCACAGGGTTATATAAAAAAATAATTGTTTTCCTAAGTCTAGTATCCAAAATTTCTATTAAAATTACTTTGATACCATCTATAATTCTCTAACCTCAGTATCTCAATGTTGGTGCTTTGATTTATTACATTGGAATATATATAAGATTCAAATCCCGAAGGACTAGTCAGTTTAGTATTTTTTGAAAAATAGATTAAAAAAATAACCCCATTTTTATATTAATAATAGAAAATAAAACATGTATAATAATAAGAACGAATAAACATCATCCTAAAAAATCATTCAATAATTTATCTTCATATATAGGGGAAAGGAAGAAAAATAAGTTTGAGATCAAATACTTAGTAATGGTTATGTATATTGTGAGAAATAATGAATCAGTGAGTATAATCAATATTGAAAGGTAAATAACTAAGAAAATGTCCCATTAAATAACAGGCTAGAGCATGATCAAATGGAAAGAGTAAAATATGATTGAATAATTTCATATAAATAATAACATGTTCTCGAAACATGACCGTGAATACTCAAACTAATCAAATAACCACATGGAATAACGATAATGACGAAATTCAAAATGTTGGGAATTATAACTACCATGGTCTATCCTTAGGACCATTAGTATCAATATCTATCCTCAAGGTAGTTTATGTTTGTTGTTATAAACCCGCATTATTTCTTTCGAGACCTTTCACAAGGTAATGCAATTAAGATCTATCCTCTGGATAGTTTAAAATATCCTGGAAACAATCATGAAGGGTTTCTCAGCAACTGAATTAATACCAGGAGACTATGGATGTATTGAGGGGGATGCATTTACCAATCCCCAACCCATATAATTCACTTCCAAAATATTCCTAATATATTGAATACTTAATTTAAATTATAAACAATGTGTCTTATCAAATATCTTCATTGAGTAAAGGATACATATTTATCAATATTTCCACAATAAATCATATAATATTCAATGAGAACGTCATATGTAAAAATGGTGAAAATTTTTGGATATAATAATATCCATAATAAAATAATATGAATATTAAAATAAATAAAATTTATATTGTAAAATCATTATAAAAAAGTGGTTCATTCAAATTAAAGTCAACAATCACAAAAGTAATTGAGATTGAATGATAACTTTTACCAATTTATAATTTTCAATTCAAATCCCTATATATTTGAAAAATCAAAGTTAAACTTCAAATACCTTGAGTTATTAATGGATAGTTATATTACATATCACGAGGTTAGTATATAAACCATATTGAATTTTATTTATGCATAATAATAAAAAGTCTCAATGGAATGTAAATTGACATTAAATCCCTTACTACTTGGGTAACTTTTGAATTAGGAGATCCATTAAAGTGTAACATCAATAGAAAATTTTAACATTATTAAATTAATTAAATTCATGACATATCATGTTTTATGTAAGTTAATACACCACACACAAAAAACAGTGGCGAATATGACAGAACTGTCAGCAAAATAAAAGAAATACATGAATTCCCTTTACCTTACACTCTCTTTTTGGTTAAATACCATTTAACATCATGTATAATGATTTTATGAAATTTATTAACATATAAATTAACCATAATAGTACTTATAATATCATATATAGTTCTTTTATAACATATTATAACCATTTCATTAACAATCATTCATCGCTTTCAATTTTTGTGGTGTTAATTGCATTGTTTTTCGAGAATGTTTTGACTTGTAATTTTTTGTTCCAATTACATAGATCATGATTTTTTAACCTACATAATATAATAAATTATATATATATTATATATATTCAATATATATGTATTTATATTAATCCATAATTTTTCTAGATTTGAAATTAAATACATTTTTCATAGAGACGGTAGGTCGTACATATGCTTGAACAATGTTTCCATTTTCTTATCATATTAAAATAATGAAAGGTAAATTAATTATATATATGTGTGTCTATGTGTGTGTGTGTATTATGATTACATTATAATATTTCTATCATATATGTCACATATTTTTATTAAAACCATCCATAATACATTCTATGTAAAGTGTGAACGCATCACATAATTTTCAAGATGCGGTAGTCCACACGTCCACAAACGATGTTGTCGTGTTCCAAAAATATATAAATCATAATGGTATGTATTGTAAAATAATTATATAAGAATATAGATATTATAATTATCATGTATATAATATAAAAATTATAAATCCATCATTACTTACATTATTGAAAGGTGGTTATCGATGTTCGTACAACGTAGGTTCGCAAGATGGTAGTCCTCTATAAACATGAATGAAAATTATATATCACATTTCATAGAAGATTGTGAAGGTATATGACATATAATTAATAAAACAAATTATCACTATATTTAGAATACTTATTTTATTTTTTAATAAGGATATAATAATTCTTTATTACATGGATAAATATATAAAACAAAAGTGTCCATTAAAGAATGCTACATCTTTTTCAGGTAACTCATTTCTGTTTATACCAAAATACATCATTGGTTGTATTTATGCCCAATATAATTCTTCTAGGATGAGTCTATATTTACTTATAGATAATTTTTTTTTGTTTTTTGAATGAGCCAAAATCATTTAATGGTGTGAATAAGTAAGAGGGCGTGTTCCTTTTTATAGTGGAGGAGGAGCAGAATTCTTTTAAATATAAAAAGGTAAACAATATTTAGAGGTATATCTTACATAATTTACCTCCAATAAATAAATTTGTTAAATAAATTTGTTTTTATGGTCTAAATATTTCCGTAAAATGGGGTTTGTACAAGTTTCTAGGTCATTTAGAATCTTAAAATTAATGTTTGAGAAAAAAGTAACCTCATTTTCACCTTAATCACTATAATTAATTTTAATTTATTTAAAATCTATTGTTGGTAAAAAACAATGTTTACCATAATATAAATTATAAATTCTTATAATTACCAATATTAAATCCATTTTTCAAAATTCAAATAACTAAATTTAGGAAATTAATTTAAAATGACTCATGCATGCGTGATGAAAAAGAAGGTTTTAATTATTAAAATGTCAAAAATACTCCTAAGTTTTGCTATATAAAATCAATAATAAATTTTTACAAAGACCTAAATTGTATTATATTATATATAATTTATATAATTTTACTTTAAAAAATATTAAAAATATGATTGAACACTATAAATTATTTAAACAAAAATTCAGTTTTCAATTAAAATTCAATATTTTACACAATTCATCAAAATATGAAAGCTCTCAGAAAAAAAAACTGAACCAATGTAAATTTTGATATTCCAATTTCAAAAATAAATTTTATTTTTTCATATAAAATTTATAAAAGTTTCAAAATTTAGTTCTCAAATAGGACTCTCATTAAAAGGCAGCAAAAATGCCTTTTGAGAAATCTGGATTTTTGTGCATAAAATTTAATTTTTTCTAATATTATGATAGTCAAATATTTTGGAGGAATGTAAAAGAATTTTATTTAATATAATATATATATATATATATATATAATTAATATAATTCACTAATAGTTATTAATTTAATTTATTATGATTGTATTTCTTTGGTGAATAAAATTGTTTTATTATAAAAACATTTCATTTTTATTCAATTAGGATGTATATTCAAATACAACACCAAAGAATTATATAAAATTATGTCAACTATATTTTCCAAAATTAGTTAATCCTTTTAATATCTTTCATTAAAATATATATTTGATAACTATCATTTTAAATGATAATATAATTTATATATTGTAGTTTAGAAAAACCCAGTATTGCATGCAATGAAAGTTATCAAAGGAACACAGTACTGTGCATAAAACAAGCCAACATAGTGTTTCATGTTCTAAAATTTAATATAAGTGTTTTTGGTAGACTGAGATTTACTTTTTTTTTGTATAAATAAATGTATTAACAAAATTAAATTAAATTTAAGTGTAAAATATTGTAATGTCTGGTGGTGTAACACTACAAGTTCATGAAAAAATTATATTCTGTTAGAGGAGTTTTGATATTGTTAAATTCTAGTGAATTTACATAAAATTGATTAATATCTTCCATATTAAACACACACTAATGATGGAGATATGTACGTGCTTCAATGTGTACATTATATTAAAGAAGAAGGTATTCTAAAATTTGGCCTCTCTTTATATAAATTGAGTTAAAATCTATCAATGTTTTTTATTCGCATTCCAAGGGAATATTAACACATTATATGGGACTATTTTTTAATAATCATTCTCTTATAATAAATTTTTCTTCACTATTTTCAATCATATTTTGATCTCTCATATTATTTGTTCAAAGAGAACTTATTTAAGCTACTTTTCCAAGAGAATAAAGCAATAGCTACATTGTGTTCTTTTTATGTTTTCTAGATTCTTGTTGTTTCATGATAGAATTAAATGGTATATTAATTGAATGGGATGTGAAATTTATTCCTTATCACTAAAAACAACATTTTGTCTCTTCTGTTTCATATCTTTTCTCTTTTTATCATCATAGTATGTCATTTGATGGAGGTGGATAATGTAGAAGACGTATGGTAGAGTTATTGTTAAAAAAATCCAGAAGATATTATATTTTACAACTGAGAGTTCAATGAAAGGAAATCATGGTTTTAATTGGAGAGGTAATTAATTAAAGGTTTTTAGTAATTCACTAAATATAAATAATAATTACTAGTGTATTTCATTATAATAGTGTTAATTAGGGACAAGTAAATTCATCAGGATAGAAAAATTATCCCCAATTCATTCTATGTTTTCAATTTTTTCAGTATGATTTTACACTTTTATTCATTTTTATACATGTTATATCACTAAAAACCCAATTCTAAATCACAATTTTCCACCTTTTTCTTCATGGTATTCACTATTATTATCCCCCTCCTTTATCAATTATTTTTAAAATTTACTAAATTTTACGTTTTTTGGTGTATTATGAAGTTTATTTTATAAAATATCGTAATATTGATATTTAATTTATCTAATTTATATTCAGTATTAAAATGATATTCACATACATTCATTTAGGTGCATTCTGATTTTGTATAGGTGGAAGTGAGGAGCAGTCTGCCCACATTTTTGTAAACATTCCTCTAAAAATGTTTTCATAAAAGTAAATACATTTTGAACTTATTATATATGATTATATAAATAATTTTTTTGGTTACATAAGATTAAATATAGAAGACTAAAATCTATATCAAAATTAGTTCAAGATACAAATGTATTATTCTCAATTTTTGAATCTTATGTAAGATTTTATTTGGTCATTTGGTTACTACATGTGAATAAACACTTTTCTATATAGGAAAAAAGTGGTCCAACTATGTTAGGAAAAATCATAATTTCTTAATATCACATAAGGCTGAAATTAATCTCTGTAAGATAAAATTTGATATACATAATATTAAACCAACATTTTAACCATCTACGTATAAGAATCTATAAACTAGATTAAATCAAAACCATAACTATTTTTTAAAGATTAAAAATAATAATAATAAGAATCTCATCCAAAAATCACATTATATTCTCACCTAAGCATAAATTCATGATCTAATTTGGGTCTATATTGAAAATATGATAAAATTTCATCCTTGTTACCTCTATGACCTATTTTATTTCATTATAAATGTAAATGCAGGTAGATATCACCATGACCATTGATGAAAAGGTGTTACACATGGAAAATGTGCATTACATAAATGGGATATATGGTATTCTCTATATATATTGCATCACTAGATCAAGTAAAATAGAAAAGAATTTTCTAAGTGGATAGTTATACTATAAAAAAGGAATATTTAATTATTTTAAATAAACTAATAGTGTTGATGATTTAGGGGGAATGAGAAGAACATGGGGAACCAAATAAGAGATTAAATGAGTTTTATATCAATTTCATCTTATACCACTATAATAAGTGTTCCCCTATGAGTTGTATACAATAGTTTATAGTTTTATTTTATGAATTTATTTTCTTTATATTTAATTTAAGTACATTTTTCTTCTTCTACTTGACTTTGATCTCTTAATCTCATTATAATGAGTTTCAAAGTCAACTATTTATTCCTATGAGAAAGCCAAGGTAATGTACATTATTCTATTATTTTCAGGTTTTATTTTAAATTTGATATTTTTGTAACTCTAGGATTTCTATAGTGGAGGATAGTGGTAGTTCCATAACCTTTTTAATCCCTTATTTCATTCTTACTTTGAAAATATATTCACTCTACTTTTTAACACGTACTGATTTATAGTGGATCAAATTATCGAGTGGGGATCTATATGTGGTTTTAACCAATCAATGTTAGTGATAAGTTTATGGTAATTTAAATTATTTTTTTATCCTAACACTAATAGATAGTGATATTAAGTACACTCGGGATATCTTACAACAATATGTATTCCCACAAAATGATTAGTATGGTTGATCACATATATAGTTCATTATAATCATAGAGTTATATTATGAGTGAATCTCTAAGAATAGGGAAGGAATAATAAGGTTGATTCAAGGAGTAGTTTCTATTCCATAGTCTCACTCATTTGGTATCTTTTAATTTTCATTTTTCATTCTCTTATGATTTTTTTTCATCTTCAAACCTTTGTGGTTTTATTTTATCAGATTTTATAATTCATTTAAATTTATTTAACAAATGAAAAAAATGATCACTGTATTTAGTTGCCTTTCATTAGTATACAACCTTCTTCTTCAAAGTACATTATTATATGATTAATAGAAATACTATTGACCATGATCCCATGAAAAACATATTATGTAAATTTGGAACAATCTAAAGGGAGTGTTACATTTCAAAACTTCCCTATCTTAGATTATAAATAAAAATACTTTTAAAACTAAACAAATTACATGTGATTTAGTTTCAAGATAATCAGTCATTTAAATGGATTGTGTATGAATGGAGATTAATAAGTGAAGGATTTCAATAGATATGGAAGATAGAAATAGTACTAATTTTATTTATTATTATTTAATTTTTTTAAAGCATAATTTAGATTTCACTAACACTATAATTTTATTATAGATATTTATAGTTATTAGATGTTTCTAGAGGACATATAATTATATATTAATCATATATAAAGAATGAAATGGAGATACCAAATATTATTGAATAAATGTTTATAATAGTTGTAGAATAATTAATTTTTGATAAACCTATATTGAAGCCTCAGACACTATTGTACAGTGTGAAGAATGATATTTATTTAGAGTAAACTTTTTAAATTTTTAAATATAAACTAAATAAAAATATAAAGTAATTTACTTCCTTTTTGGGTTTACAAAATTTCTATATCACACTAAAATGGTAAGAGTATGCCCGTTTCTACCCGGGAAATCTAACCCCCCTACAGATTATAGATATCTTGCACGAAATGTTTTGCCAGAATGCCAAAATGAAGCTGCTAGTTTGAAGGAATAACCCATGTTTCATTTGATTTCCCATGTTCTTCTACATGGTTTTAAATTTTTTTTCTTCCATTTAGTAGGTTTCATGGAAGGTAACGTGGGGATAGGGTCGGTTGTTTTGGGTGAGGTTAATGTAAGGGAAGTAGGGTGGTCACTAGAGATCATTGGGTGAGAATTTGAGGAGGATGTTAAGGCTGGTAAGGATCATGGACGATTTTATAGATTATCTGAGCAATAAGACTCAGTGGGTGGTGGGAAGAAGTGATAATTAGTTCCTGAAGTATAATGGGGTCATTTCGGAGATCCATTTATACCTTTGTAGAGATGGTCGGTTGTTTTGGGTGAGGTTTAGGTGAGAGAAGTATGGTGGTCACTAGAGATCATGGGGTGAGAATTTGAGGAGGATTTTGATTCTGGAATTTATCATGGATGACCTTATGGATTAACTGGTCAAGAAGACTCAGTGGGTGGTGGGAAGTAGTGATAATCAGTTCTTAAAGGATAATGGGGTCAATTTGGAGTTCAATTTCTACCATGGTTTCCCTATGCTTGATATAACCATTAAGGAGGCAAGCTTCCTCTAAGATTTTATCTAATGTATGCTTGATGCAGATCAACAATTGTTGCATGTTAGAATAATATTGGGGTTCGAACCTGACAGTTGCATCTTCCAAACTCTGTGATATGGTATTTTAGTTGTAAGTTGTTAAAAGAAGGGTTGCATTGGACCATTTCATCTAAAGCTATGGATTCTAATCTATGGTGTAAGGAAATACAGGTGAACTAAAATTTTATTATCGATCATTTGAGGATCCAAGTTATTCCAATATATATAACATTTAAAGAAAAGGGATTTATTTTAGTTCAATATGTTGGTGTTGTGCTTCCCTATGTGTAGAGACTGAGTGTCATCTGCTCTTCAGAAGAAACTGGTCATGGTTTAATGGACCTTTATCTGGAATTACATGGGTTTCAACCCTCATTGAGAATCAATGGTATATTTCTTCACATTATGTTTTCAAGTTGATAGTTTAACAAGTTCTACTGTGACGGGTAGGTCGGTGGTGATATCAACAGTGTCTTGGATTATCAGGGAGACTAAGAACTCTACAAGGAATGTAAAATGATCATCCATCATTAGTATGATTATTCATGTCAATGATCTGGTGGTTAATATTCGGTTTCATATTGGTTGATTGGAGAGTAGGTCCTTGATTCTATGCCTCATCTCGATGACTTACAGGTTCCCAGCAAATAGGATCAAAACTAGTTATGGTCATTGGGTGAGTTGGGAGCCTCCAATTCATGGTTTGAATCCTAATATGTATGGAACCTGTGGGAATTGTATCATGTCGTTTGGAGAGATGATCTAGGACATTAGTGGCTCTATGTTTTTAGGATTCAGTGTATTCTTTGGAATAGGGATTCAATTTTGTTCTGAGGTAAGGACCATGCACTGATACCTTCTACTCTATGATCTATTTGAATTAATGATTTCTATTTTCGGGTAAGATTCTACTTCCATCGTGAGCTTCCATAGCACAAAAAGTCCAAAAATTGGGATTTAGCATAATTTATTAGGGAATATAAGATTATTCCCATCCAAGGCACTGAGATCATTCACACTTTTATAGAATGTAATATTTATATTGACATCCTAGCTAGACGTGGGAGCGGTAATTAAAGTGGGACATTTTTTTCTATTTTGATTCTATTCCACAAGATTGTAATAGAAATATTTGTGGTGATTCTTAGGACCTTTACCACTATTGTTCCTCATAAACCTCTTTTTTTCTTTTTCTTCTACTAATATTTGATGATAATGTGATGTTAGAGAGAAATGTTACTGGCTAGCACATCTCCCTAGAAGGAATCATTTAAGATATTGACCAAAACAAGAATACAAAAATTTTATATCACCCTTTCTCGTTAATTTATTTAATTCAAAATTTATATTCATTTTTATCAGTTCCAAAATAAATTTTTAATTGTTAAAATATATATTAAATGTATAACTATAGTAGAAATAGTATCGTCATACTATATGATTGCATGATTTTCATTCTATTTTTATTTTTTGAATTGTTTTTAGATATTCATTGAGCATCTCTAAAAAACATAGTCAACTTTAAATTAAATTTTATTTTTTTGAAAAAAAATCAATTTAACTATCAATTTATTTAAGTGAATACTGATATGGATTATACTCCCTGACCACTAATATTTCCATATAACAAACATTGATCAAATTTGAAACTCATGTGTTCATGTTTTTTTAAATGTTAATCTTACTAACATATGTGGTTTTGTAAACTACCTTGAAAAAATCCTTAATATCTATTTTCTTTAGAGTATTAATTAATTAAATTTGATTTAGATATCAATATTTTTATCATTTAAATTAAATTATATATAGTGAATTGTGAATAAATTATTGAGGCACCATCTATAAATTTAAATTTTAATATTTCGACCTATTTTGGATTCCCCTTTTAGTTGAACCTTATATAAGACCTAAAAATCCATGACTATCTTGTAAGTTGTCCAAATTAAAAGTCTATATTCCCTAACTACCATTATCTAGATCACTTTGCAAGATTTCATCAAGATATATTGTGAGGGAATGGTTGTTTCATGGATTTCAAAGAGTATAGATTGTTGTTGGGAAGATGATAGTGGAATTCCATTATAGGTATTGTTAGAGTGTTAAATATATTCTCTGGAATCAATGTTAAATTTATTTTCTCTTAACAATAGTTTTACAACAATATCATAACAATACATTAAAAAGGATATATAATTTAAGAAGAATAAATCATTGTGTTCACATGAAATGTAGAATCCCATAAAAAGAATGTTTTGGAATAAAATAATCATATGAATGTGAATGTGTGAGGATAATTTCATTGAGCATCACATGTGTACTTCACACATTGTTATTTTTAGATTCAATATTCTAATTTATTTATTTTATGAAATCTGAACCACCAACTATCAACTACATGATAATCCAACATTATTGGAACACCATCATTACTCTACTATTTAGAGACACATAAATTGGGTTAACCCTATATAAAACATTCTTGTACATGGGACTAAGAAAATTATTTTAAAAATTTATTAAGTAAATTGAGATAAAATTTTAGGAATGTAGGTATAAATTATACATGGATGAATCATGATATTTAATAGATTTTTATGAATAGAATGGAATTTGGTAAATTTAATTCTTTTAGTAAGAATGATGTTTCCAAGGATGTGAGAGTTGAAATTGAAATCAATCATTTCAATAGAGGTTTGATTTATGGTATATGTAATTTTTCTTGGAGTGAAATAGATAATTTTGGGTGAGTGATTGAGCATTATTGTTTTAAAGATATTAAATTGTTAGTTATCTATTTTATCCCATCTATTTTAACATTGCTGAAAAGTAACTAAATTTATATCTTTTAAGAGTATTTTGATGTTTATTGTAAAAAATTTCTTATATTGAAATTTTATTGATTTAATTAAATTTATATATTAAAATGACATGTTCAAGCATTAATTCTAGAGTATTTTTATTTTTAATAAGATGAAGTGAGAAGAAATCCAGAAAAGTATGTGTAAACTAGTCTCTTAAAATATTGGATAAAATTATGTATATTTTGAATAAGCAATGTAAAATTAAATATCCAATCATAATGCTTGTATAAGAATATGTGGAAAATTTTGAATCCCATGAATGAATAACATACTCATAAATTAGATTAGAAAAAAAATCCTAAATCTCACATATGATTAAATCTATTCATGGAGCTTCTGATTATGAATAAACAATTTGTTACGGAAGCCATATATCGAGAAAACTATATAATATTATTGTATATATAATTATAGTCACTTATGATTAAACGAAATCAATGTAAAACTAAATTTAACTTATGTTATATTTAATTGATATTTTAATGAGATATGTAAGATTAACTAGAACCCATGTATGATTATATAAGAATAATAACTTGATATATAATATTTAAAAAAAACATATAAAGAACCTTGAATTCCTATACACATTGTATTCTCACGTCAACACAAGATCAAGATCCAACACAAACCTATATTATGGAAATGAAATTAATTCATCAAAACTACCCCTTAGATCCATTATAATATATTATCAAGAGAAATAAGTCCAAGATCCCCATAATATTTGATGATGAAATGAGAAATATAACTGACATGCTTGAATTAAAGAGACTATATGGGATTCACTATATATATTTTATCTAAATTGAAAAAAAAATCATTGAATTCACTTTTAGGGAGATTATAGAAATATATAAATATTTAAAAAATGGGAAGTGAAAACCATGTAATTGATTATTTATGGAGAATGAGGATAATTCAACGAAGATTGAGAAAGAATACAAGATTTATCTAAATATTCATGCCGCAACTACTATAACCAATTTTATTATGTATTTTATTTTTATAGTTTTTTATTTTCAATAATATATTACATTATTTTTAATTAGATTTTAGTGTTTATTATTCCTCCTGACTAAAATATTATACTCTCATGGTAATAAGAGGTCAACAAAATGAATTATTCTTAAAAAGTAGGTATAGTGTATCTTGAGTGTTATATTCTTTTAATTTATCTCTTTTCTATTAAAAATATTGGGAACACATGGTAAATATATGTGAGTTTAGTGATAATTGCCTTACCATTTGTTATCACTTGTTGCTGTTGATATTTTGAAAAATCATTCTCTCTCACTTTGCCTAATTATTTTATATGGTGATACATGATCCTGATTGAGTACCCAAATTCATTTAGAACCTAGTGGTGTTATTGATGGATAAACACTCGTTTGTTGTACTGCCCACTTCTAAATCGAGGATACTATGGAATTTGGATCACTAGAGGTCCCTAGTTCAACTGTTCTTTCAAATAAAATAAATAGAAATAATAATAAGGAATGTAATATATTATGATTATCAGGTATGATTATGAATGATTTTTAAGTATATAAAGGAAGAAATAGGTTAATCTTGGGAGTAGTTAAATTTCCGTTTTCTTTTTTACTATGCTTTTCCACATTTCCATTTTTCATTTTATCATGCAAATATTTTATCGTCTAACTACTATAATTTTATTTTTTATTCTTTTGTAGTCATTTTTAATTAATAAATAAATTCAAAAAATGATATTTTTTTTGTGTGACTCTCATTGGGATATGACCATGCATAAAAAATACTACCTTAAAGGGGTAATAGAAATATTGTTGATTGGGATCCCCTAAAAAAGTCCTTGGATCACCCCAGTGCTTGTTTATTTATATTAATTTTTGTTTATAAAAACAAGTGAAATGATGAATATTAAATGATAGGGGTCACCTTAAGATATAAATGATCATTTATTCACTATGTTTATTTTTTAGAGAAATAATAAAATATAAACAAGAACCATACAATAAGATCCCTCTTGTAAAATTTGTATTGTTTCCATGTAGGTGTGACACATTGCTTAATTATTTATCATTTCTATTTAAAAATATAATAAAATAAAATATTAAAAAAATAATGAAAAATGTGGTTTGATTAATCACTTTTTTGATTAATTTAGTTGCATTCCTTTCAAAACAAGTATAAGGGTTTTATAGCTTAGGTTTTTTAGTTCATCTTTTTAGATACTTTGTTAAATATATAAGGTTAAATAATAAATTTATCTAATTTAAATGTTTATAAATGTAAGTCAATGAGTTTAGTATATATTTTCTAGAGTTCTATATAGATTATATACAAAAAATATACTATCCACCAATAGTATAAGATACTTCACCAGTGATGAGTAAAATTAACTAAATGTTGAAGATCCTATAAAAGAAAACTGACTTACATAGTAATCCAAATACATATCAAATTAAATAAAAATCTAGACCTACTATCTAAAACAATATAATCTTTTCAACATAATTTATATTTGTTTGTTTAATATTTCTAAACATTAAATTCACAATCATATACCTCATAATGACTACATAGATTTGATATTGATGAGCTCTAAATTATGTAAAGATAAAGGAGATAAATCCATAAATAAGGTGTATAAAGATGATATAATTGGAGGGGATATGGATTTATCACCTTTGTGTAAAATTATAGTGGAATAAAAATATCATTTGAAAATATATTACGTAAACCGAAATTGATGAAAATAAATATCCTATAAAATCAATTACTAGTGCACACTCAAATCTTGAACAGAATAATGGTGTGTAATATTACAACATATATATAAATATACTAAAAAATAAGAGAAATTGTGAAATCGAATGTGAAACTAGATCACAGAGAAGATCACTGTAGTTGAAATTTTTTGGGGGCTCTTATTATTGAAACCCTCATCACCTATTAGACATAGGATGACCTATGTGTATTATATGGATGTGGATTTTAAAAAAAAATAATACCCATATAAGGGGATTTTTCTAAAAGTTCTATTACGATTAATTAGTTTTTAGATTCTATTTGTTTTTTTATTTCATAACTTTTTTATAATTTTTATTTATTAAAAATTTGGAGGACGATGGGCATGTGTCATAATATAAATAAATTTATAATAATTTTTATATTAAAAATAAAATTTTTACTTTATTTTTTAGTATTAATAATTTTTTATTGTTTTCCTTATAGATAATAGGGATTTGTAGTTATCTTTAACCACATTAAATATTTTAAACACTATTAATTATTTTAAAAATAAATTCTCAGGTTTTATTTTTTAAAAATGTAAATTATTATGGTCATAAAAATATTATGCATTGTATTAAATATTTTTTATATTACATTGATGAATATTTTTATAATATGTGTGGGAGATAGGGTAAGAGACTTGAGATTTATTATGTTATAATTTCTATGTTCTTCTGTCATTTTTTCTATATTTTATAAATTTTATATCATGAGTATAATTGGATTCATTGTCACGTATATTTTTTTTATCATAACAAGGAATATTTTTTTGACTTTATTATCTAAAATAATGTTTTTACAGATCTTTTAGTATCATTATACTAATAATTTTAAAAGATTTAATTTTAATCAATTATAAAACACATGTTCACAAAAAACATTCAAATTTAAAATGTAATTACCAAAGAGGACTATAAGCATATTACTTATATTTTTTCATATACACTTGTGCATGGGTATGTTTTAATTCTTCCTATACAATCTAAAATTTTTTTCATTAGTTTTCAAAAAATCAAGGTGTTTCAGAAATATTAAAATTATAAAGTCTACTTTTTTATTTAATAACCCTTTTTATTTACTCGTATTATCCACCTTGAAATTTATCATTCTTTTAATCGATAGAGACAATGAATAGACTTTATTAGAGATATATTGAAAAATAAATTCCACTCACACCTTATTATTTAGTTTAATGAATGTATATAATGGAATATAAGTGTGGGGGAAAAGAATTTTTCATAGATTTAATAGAATTAGTTAACTATTTAGAGATTTATTTTAGGCACTACTATATGAATATTCGCCGATTAATAAAATACATAAGATAGTTTTTTATAATAATTAGAATAATGAAATTAAAATTTTATCGAAAATTAAATTAATATTTTAGAAAAAAAAAATTTTAATAATAGGTTATATGTATTTTAAAAAATAAACATGGAATAATAGTGTTGGTTTTTAATGTATAGCTGATAATAAAAATATTTCATTATTAAATTGAACTCTCATAATATGAATTTTAATAAATATTTTTAACTCCATTATCTAGACTTATTTTCAATAATTTTACTTCCAAACTCAAACTTTAGAATTTACCTTTTTTTATATCCCTATTTTCTGTAATTTTAATTTCATGATTGTACATTTGAATGAGTGATGTAGTGGGATTTTATATATTTATTATGTTTTTAAATAATAATAAGTTTTATTAAATTTTTTATGTTTGATTGAAATAAATTTCCTAGGACAATAAGTGAAACAAACTTCATTATGGAATAAATATTATAACTAATTTGAATGAAAACTAAGAAAAAGGAATGAATTATGGAAAACCTGATAAATAACAAATAATAATAAATGGATAAACTAAACCTTTGATTTTAATATATAATTATGAAATTGATTAACATTTTACATGGGAATTAAAAATAATGTTTTGGGGGAGTAATAAAGTGTGATTTTCTTGTATATTTTAATAGTTATTCACATATTATATTCTACTAAAATATTTCATTTCTAGGTAAATAATGCATTTCCGCATTTCCGCATGTTTATATGTTTTTTCTAATAACATGAATTTGAATAATTATGTTAATTATAACTATACATATTTTTAAAATTTAATTATTTATGTTCGGAATTTAATTTTAAATAATTTAAAACATTTATTTTTTGGAACTAAATTTTTCTTTATATTTCTAAATATTTGGAATAATATTAATGATTCATATATGATTAATCATTTATATTGGATTTATTTAATATGTACATATCATTAATGTTATTAATATTTTCAAAACTTTTTTTATACTCTCTTTACTTATTTTATATGAAATGTGCATAATCTGTGTGAAATATTAATGTTTAAATATTAATTATAATTTTTGAGTACAATTTGAATTCATATAGATTCAAGTCAGTTTACTAGTTTAATATTAACTAAAAACCAACTAATCTAAATTTTGTTTTACGTTTTTGGAGGATTATAGACTCAAATTACAACATTTCATATGAAGGAACCATTGTCCAAATCATCTATTTGGAGGGTCATATGGTCCAGACAAGAAGACCTGAAAAATCATTGATGAAACGAAACCAGCCCTGATGATTGAGTTACTTGTATAAATCATGAAGACAAAATTTTATGAAACGTCAAAATATGTTCATTATTATCGAAAGAATCATGGATAAAAAATTTAGGGTCCAAATACAAGAACAAGGGGCCCAACTGATGCTTTGAAGTCCCACCGACCATTCTAGATGAGAATTAAAATCCGGACACTATTCATAACATTACTCATGATCTAGTTATAAAATCCTTTTCCTATTGTTTAGTGTGAATGCTAATATTTATTCGGACAACTTCATAGAAGAAATTATTTTTATTTTAGGGCATATTCATGTTCAAACATCCATTCACATTTCGACCTTCTGAAAAGTCTGCATTGAAATAGACAGATTACAATTGTTTAATCCAACCACCATAACTTTGTTTCCATAAGTCAAAATGTAACAAACATTTGAGAGTAGTCGTACAACATTATTATATAAAAATTTTAAGAAGAATATATCTCAATATTCATCTGTATGAATGTGATAAGAGGCGAGGCAAATGGATAGAATGATTTGGAATGCAATCACTCCAACTCCTTGGGCTATAAATAGATCCCCCCTCCATTCCTTCAAAAGGGTAGAAATTTAAGAAGATATGAACACACATTGGAACGACCAAGGCTTTTAAAAGGTCTTGGGAGGACCTTATATACTCATATTTTCACTTGAAAGTCATTTCCTCCTCTATTCGTTTTAATTTACTTTTGTAGTTTTCTTCGTTTGTAATTTTGCAAGTGTTTGTTTTTGTAATTATTTTTAATGAATGTGTATTCTTCTTAATATATTATTTTCAAAAACATTCTGTTAAATAATATTAATGGTCACAAAATATTTTAAATACTTTTGAAATTCATTCCCTTAATTTTCATTATCAATAACTCTAAAGTTTGTATTTAATTCCCTTAATCATTTGTGTGTGTGTTCGACACAACACTCTTTTTTATCCCTTTATTTCTATTATATTCATAATTTATCATAATAATAATTATATCCAAATTAAACATCCTTTCAATGGACGAGTAAATCTCTCATTGGGTAAGTTATAATTTAGGGATCTTAAGCGATTGGGAGCTTTTTCTCGATGAGTATTCTTTGAATTAATATTGTGAATGTTGAACTTTTATATGTCATGGATTAATGAATTGTTTTGTTTAATATATGGATTCCATGGATATTGGAACCACAAATACACTACCATAAACAAGTAATTTTAAATATTAGAACCCTATAGTTATGTTATGGTTTGGATTAAAGCTTTAACGGTTGGGAATTTCGATCAAAGTCATCTTGTAAAGTGGGTATTAATTTAATGCCATATAAAGAAAATATCAAAGATATAATAAGATTAAAAAACCAATAATATAATCACCACAATCCGTATCAATCTGTTAAATCAAACATAATCCATAAATTATTTCATAATATTTGCAAACAAACCTCCAATAAAAATACAATCAACTAAAAACAATCAACTATTAAAAAGTATCATCGCTGAGGATTCGACCTTAGTGCTTCAATACATATTAGAATAGTAACAAAACCTTCACTGGTAGATAAGTGACAATCATTTGTGCTTTAAAATGGATTTGTTTCTGAGTATGATGCAATTAAATAGTTATTAGTTTATGGTTATTTCAAAAAAACCAAAAATTAAAAAAAATTAAAAAAACAACACAATAAAAAATCATCCTTCTCATAAAAATCATAAACAGAAAAGATTACACTAAAAAACCTATCTTCCACTTTCTTAAAAAATCCATTTTAATTCCTTATATCCTCCCAAGCAATCCCTCAGATTTTTTAACACTTAAATTGACTGAACACTTTGCCAAATTTGGATGAACATTAGGGATAATCAAATAAATCCATAAACAGTCCTCATCCAACCAGTTGAATTAGAAATATCCAATCCTAGGGAACAAACATTTCAATAACTTGCATCCCCTGTTATGAATTACCAACCCCTTGTTATTCAATATCCAAACATGTAGGCTGAATTCGAACTGAAATTGGGTTTGAATCATCTTCACCCTCATTTCCACATGATAGCCGATGAGGATAAACATCTCTACCTTAAAGAGTTCCAAGTGGTGTTCTCTACCATGAAGCCTCAATGGGTTTCAAGGGAAAAAATCAAACTTCAATAATTTCCTTTCTCCCTAGCTGACACTACTAATTCATGGATCTACTACCTCCTTCATGGTTCCATAAATACATAGACTTACATGAAGTGTCTTTTCTTAGAAAATATCATTATTACTTCTTGTACTGCTTCCATACAAAAAGAAATAGGTGGTATCCATCAATTCCCAAATGAATCACTTCATTAGTATTGGGAGAGGTTCAATAGGATTATGGAAACCTGCCCACACCTCCAAATCTCTAACCATCTCTTCATCCAATACTTCTATGAGGGGTTATTGGCTATGGTGAGAACTCTCATTGATGTCGCAAGTTGTGGTTCTCTTATTGATAGAACTACCAGCTACCATAGATCTCGTAAGAAACATGGCAGAAAACACACAACAATTCCATTCCTGAGCACATGCTCAAGTAAAATAATTCCAAGAGAATCAATCCGTAGATCCCAACAAGATGGATGAGTGGATGAGTGAACTTACAGGTCATGTGCGACAAATAGTTTTGGATACCAAATCCCCAACCTCATCTTCTCCACAATATTTGTTACACTAACCTATCAAGAATTGTGGAATCTGTAGCTCCCCATCTCATCCAACAGACCCATGTCTACAACATCAAGAGGATAAATATGATTCATTTGAACCAATGATTCTCAATGTAGCATATGCTTAGTAGAACCCCAACCCTCAACAATCAGGTCAATTTGTTAGAGACTTCAACCAACCCCATTCTAAGCCCTTCTCTTCTACATATAACCCTATCATGAGATATTGGAATCCCATTTCTCATTCCCCAAATACCCACAAAAAAACCCAAACCAATTCTAATATGGTCAAGGTGTTGGTAACTTCCAATAACCTTACCCTTTTATTTCACAACCTCAAAGGATCAATTCTCCTCTTCCTTATTGCACTATCCTAGTGAGCCTTTCCAATTCCCAAACCAATACAATCATTTTCTCAAGAACCAGAATCAAGGTAATCCCAATCCGGGACAAGAATCTTCTTCCAAAAAACCATGGGAATGTGTAGTGGAAGATCTTTCCTCCATCACCTGTTCTAGCCTCAAAAACATTGAAAAACAAATTGGTCACATTTCATCCCACCTGAGCCAACAACAATAATAAAATTCTTCTCAACTCCCAACTCCCAACTCAAACATTACTCAACCCCAATGTTAATGTAAGTGGATTTTCACTCGGATCGGGGAAGCAAATTTCAATTCCTCATGATAAGTCCTCCAACACCCCTTTAAATTTTGTCCTAGAAAATGAAAAAAAAAAGAATCATAAAAAGTAAATCGAAGCCATTCCCTCACCTCCTTCTATTCCACTATGGAACCCAATTCATTTTCCTCAATTGATTTCTAAACCAAGTATGTCCTTTGAACCCAATCATAAAATTCTTGACATATTTAGATGTATTTATGTTAATATACCCCTCTTAGATTCCACAAAACTAATATCTAAATATTCCATGTTTATTAAGTAATTATGCATGCATAAGAGGCAACTTAGGTTCTTAAAAAATATTTCAACCCAACAGTCTATTCCCATAAAGTGAAAATTCCCAGGGACCTTTACGATTCCATGCCAAATTGTCAATTCCAACTTCGATGATACACTGATATACCTAGGAGCATCAATTAATGCCATTCCCAAATCCATCTTCTCAAAACATGGTCTAGTCACTTGCACCCAATAGGTGTTGTCTTTCAATTGTCCAATCGAATCACTGTTAGTCCTGAGGGAATAATCGAGGATGTCATTGTTCGTGTGAATGATTTAATATTCCCTACTGATTTATATGTCCTTGACATTGAAGGTGAGATGAACTCTTCTCGATCTCTCCTAATTTTAGGAAGACCATTCCTAATGATAGCGAGAACAATTATTTATGTCCATTCAGGCATCTTATCCATGGAATTTTGTCACCAACTAGTCATGTTAAACATTTTCCAAGGCACATGATACCCATCTGAGGATCACTCTACATTCTCAATGCATTCTTCTGATGATACTTATAAGAGTCAATTGAACCCCAATCCATCATGTTCTTCATGTTTTAATGAAAATGATTCTTGTGAAATATTCAACATGTTTAACCAATTCATAAATGGTGAAGTTGATATAGACCACACATTCATAAACTCCATCAATCTATAGGATCATGAAAAATATCTTGAATCCAACATAAACTCTCATCTCTAATGCTTCACCTTGTATAATATTATGTAAAATGCATCTAAACCAACTAAAGTCTCTTCCACAATTATTTATTTGACTAACTAACAAATGAAATTTGAGACTGATCTAAAAACTCTTCCTGAAACACTTGAAATATTAATTCCTTTTCCACGATCACTTTTATCCTATCATTATCTCTGCTTCACTTACTAAAATTGTGGAGTGAAAACATGTTCAGGTGTTATAGGAAAGAGAAAATACCTTAGGATGGACCCTAGATGACATACCAGGAATCAATCCTACTCTTTTTCAGCATCACATCCATCTTGATGTGTCATCCAAACCAATTAGACAACCACAAAGAAGAGTCAATCCATTAATCAATGTGGTAGTTAGGGAAGATATCACTAAGATTATTCACAATGGTATTAACTACCCAGTTTCTGATAGTGAATTGGTAATACAATTCAATTTGTACCTAAGAAATGTGGGATAACTGTTTTCACAATTGAACATGGAGATGTTGTCACAACACGAGTGAAAAAAATTGCTTGTGTGCATTGATAACATAAAATTGATTATTGAATCACGAAAAGATCACTACAATATTCCATTTGTTGATCATATTCTATAATTATTATCTTGAAATTAACATTATTTCTTTCATGATGGATACACCGGCTACATACAAATCCCAATTGCACCTCAGGACCAAGAAGAGACTGCTTTCCCATGCCCCTTTGGAACATATGCATATAAGAGAATCCCATTTGGCCTTTCTAATTTCCCTAAAACATTCTAGAGGTGTATGATGTATATCATTTCATAATTCATTGAACACTGCATGGATGTCTTCATGGATGATATTACCATTTATGGGGTGTCATTTCAATTTTTCTTGCATTCTCTCTCTCTAGTCCTTTAGAAATGTTTCAAGTGTAACATTGTGTTAAATTTTGAAATATTTCACTTCATCGTTGCAAATGGGATTGTTTAAGGGAAGATAGTTTCAAAAGATGGTATTGAAGTTGATCCTCTCAAAATTGAATTGATCAAATTACTTCATGAACCCACTTCTTTTTCAGACATATGTTCATTCCTTGGTCATGTTAGTTTATATCAGAGATTAATCAATAACGTTAGTAGGATTTCCATCTCACTCACTCGATTTCTCTAAAATGATTTCACTTCCCATTTAGATGACATTTTCAAGAGAGCCTTCATTGAACTCAAAATTTCTCTTACATCTTCACTAATAATCCAAACCCAGATTGATCCTTACACTTTGAAGTGATGTGTGATTCTTCTAATATAGTCTTTGGGACTGTTCTTGGTCATATAATAGAAACAATTCCTCATGTCATCTATTATTCTAGAAAAACATTGGATGAAACTAAATCTCACTACACTATGACTATAAATAATCTTTTAGAAGTTTTTTTTCCTTAGATAAATTTTGTCCCTATCTCTTAGGTGCTAAAATCATCATGTTCAAAGGCCATTCGACTATAAATTTATTATGCAAGAAAATTGATTCCAACCCGAGGCTAATAAGATGGATACTAATTATTCAAGAGTTTGAAATAGAAATCAAATATAGACCAGGAAAAGAAAACATTGCAGTTTATCACCTAAGTAGAATTTATAATTCCTCTTATTCAGAAATCCTTGATCCAAAATTCCCCACTAATCACCTTTCATCTCTCGCTCCAAATTTACCATGGAATGTCCCAATTGGAAACAACTGGGTTATTGGTATTTTTACTGAGAAGTTTTCAAAAGAACAAAAAATAAATCTGAAAACTGACTCCAAATTCTATTTTTGGGAAGATAATAAACTTTGCAAAACTGGGGCAAACATGGTAATTATGAGATGTGATGATGAAGATGAACATTCCTCCGTCTTATAATTATGCTACTCACTTCTTAGAGGTGGCCACTTTGGACCACAAAGGACCTCCCAAAAGGTCCTAGACTCTAGATTCTTTTGGACATCACTTTTCAAAGACTCACATGAGTTCTGTCAATCATTTCCCACTTGCCAAAGGTTTGGAACAATTTCAATGAGAAATTAAATTCCCCAAATGAAATTAATTTTCTGTGAGATCTTCGATGTTTTGGGAATTGATTTCTTGGGACTATTCCCCTTTCCAATGGATTCTCCTACATTCTTCTTGAGATTGATTATGTTTTTTGGTGGGTCGAGGCCATACTCACTAGAAAGGATGATTCACAAACTGTTAGTGAGTTCTGAAATACACATATCTTCCATTAACTTGCCACACCACATGCCTTGATAAGTGACTTAGAAACCCATTTTTTTAATAAAACCATGAAATGTATTTTGAAAAAGAATGGGTTTATACATAATAATTCAACTGCCTATCACCCCTAAACAAATTTCTTGGCTAAAATTTTTAATAGAGAAGTGAAAATAGTGCGTGAATGAATTGTTAAGACCACCTAAATATATTTTCTTGAAAAACTTGGTGATGTACTTTTGGCTTATCGAACTTTCTATAAAACACCCATTGGGATGTCTCCTATTAGACTAGTTTTTTTAAAACATGTCATTTACCAGTTGAAATCTAACATAAGTCATTCTGGGTTGTGAAAACATGTAATTTTGATTTTGAAAATTCTGTTGAAGAAATATTGTTGCAAATTGGATGAACTGGTGGAGCATCGACTTGAATCCTATGGGAATTCTAATATGTACACGGAAAAGGCTAAGGTACAATATGAAAAACACGCCCGGAGAATGGTATTCTATGAAGGTGAAAAGGTATTTCACTTCAACTCTTGATTTTGAATTCACCCAGGTATGCATAACTCACATTGGGAAGGTCCTCTTATTGTTTCTCATGATTACCCATTTGGTGTAGAGAAACTCCAGGACCCCTCTTCTTAAAGGATATTCATAGTTAATGGAAATATGTTAAAGTGTCACCATGAGAGGACACATATCCGGAGAACCACCTTTACTTCCATCAGATCCACAACTTCAACCGACCCACCAATAGATGAGGACGAAGACCCACTAAATCCAAACCAGGTGGAACCTCTTTCCCTTTAACTCTCTCTTTATCTCTTCCACTCTCTCCCTCTATCTTTATCTTCCCCTATCTTTCAATTTTTTACCACTTTTTTCATCAAATTTTCTTATTAAAAATATTTTGTGAGTTTGTATTTATAAAAAATTAAGAAAACCTAAAACACAACAAAAAAATCATTTAAAAAAATATGAAAAATCAAGATTCTTACTTACTCACCTACCAATTATCAAATTTTTTCCAACAATTTTTTGGAGTCAAAAGACATGGTTTCATCTCAAAAATTATATGTTTACATATATATTTGGGTAATGAATATTGTGTCAAAAACAAAAAAATATGAAAGCTCAAATTTTTGGATTTGGAAAATGATTTTCCCCACCTATGAGGAAAAACATTTTCTTTCATGCCTAGGCTACCTATAGCCATCTTTTCAAAATGTGTGTTTTTCACCCCTATTTTTGAATCTTGATTTTTTCGACCTTTAAGCTGAGTTTACAACATTGGTTTTCATTAATATCATAGATTCATTTTCTAAACCTCATGGGAATCACAATAGCCAAATATCTTCCCATTTCCCTAACATTAATCCTTTTTTTGAAATCCCCTTCGATCCAATGAAAACATTTTCTCTTATAGCCACATTACAATCCCAATGCCATATCCCATCCAATATGAACATAGATTTTCATTGCATAATTTATTGAAATTTATGTGTGGGGGGAATGGAATTCATTTTGTGTACCCTTTTGTTGATTTTCACCATGTTATCATATTGTTGATGGAAAGCATAAATTTAATTGTGGGGAAAGGTTGTCCTTCAGTGGGCTTTGTGAATGCATATATGTTAATCTTGTACAAATGATATTAAAAAATGTTCAAAAGAAATATATCCAAAAATATAAAAAAAATGAAAATAAGAATGGCCTGTGTCTTGGGTGGGTCAAAAAACACTCTTCCTCAACATTTGATCTTGTTATAACTATTAAAATTAGTGTAGTAAGGAGATTAATCATGGGTTGGGAGATGAGTTTGAGATCTATTTCATGTTAAAAATTTGAAAAATGAAAAAAAATGGACACTTATGTCATTGAGAAAAGTTTTTGGTTTTTAAATATTTCTTATTTTCATCCAATTCAAATTTAATTCCTATTTTGTGTCTTATTTCACATTTTCATTCAGTCATAAATATGTGCTTCCATTTCCTTTCATGTCTCATTTCAAAAAAAAATGTGCATTGTTTTTTCTATGTTGGTGTTTTACCCCCTTTTTCCAATCTGTTGGATGTCATCTTCCCTCTGTCTGATAGTCATATAAAAACCCCTAAAAAGACATCTTGATTTTTGAGCACTTCAGGATAGTGAATAGAATCTGAGAGCTCTTTCAAACTCTAAATTTTTTACTTTTGGTTGGTGAAATAGTGATCCTCTATAAATGAATTTTATCATCGTGAGAGGAGTGATTTTTGAGTGCCCACGTTTTCCATTTCTAAAATTGAGCATGAAAAATTGAATAATTTTTGGAACATTTTTTCAGTATCAACTTGTGGTGAAATTCAATTTGCAAGAGTTAAATGGTGTAAACATCCCCTGATTGGGGAAAACAATATTTTAATATTTGTTGGTGAGTGAAAATGATTTTGGTCATGGTTTTATATTTGTTGTTCTTAAGGACACAAACAATACTAAGTGTTAGGGATTTGATGTTATTAATTTTTTCACATCTTTTTATATACCCCCTTTACTGATTTTATATGAATTCTGCATACTTTGTGTGAAATATTAATGTTTAAATATTAATTATGATTTTTGAGCACTATTTGAATTCATCCAGATTCAAGTCAGTTTACTAGTTTAATAAAAAAATATCACCCTACTTATTCAAATTTTTTGGTTCTTTTTTTAGTATTACTTACTCAAATTAAAACATTTAATTATAATGAACCTTTGGCCAAATCATCCATTTTGAGGGTCATATGGTCCACATAAGGAGACCCAAAGAATCTGTGAAAAAACTAGACCAGCCATGATGATTGAGTTACTGGTCTAAATCCAAAAGCCAAAATTTTATTAAACTCCATCATATGTTTTTGATTATCCAAAGTAATCATGGTAAAAAAATGTGAAGGTACAACTATAATAACATGGGGACAAACAGTTTCTTTGATGTACATCCCACCATCCAGGTAGGGAATTAATGTCCGGAGATTATTCATGACATTACTCATGATATAGTCATCAAACAAGCTGAGATTTTGCAGTGTGAAATATAATATATGTGCGGAAAATGTGACATAAGAAACTATTTTAATTTGAGGGAATATTCCTGTTCAAAAATCCATTCACAGTTTGACCTTCTAAAAATTCTGGATTGAAATGGACAGATTACAATTGTTTACTCCAACTACCATAAATTTGGTTCCATAAGTCCAAATGGAAACAAATTTTTAGAAGATTCAGCCAACATTATTATCTTTATCTTGTAAGAATAATATATCTCGATATTTAGAATTATGAATGTTAAAAGTGTCGAAACAAATGGAGGGGGATATTTGGAATGCAAATAGTCCATCTCCTTGGGATATAAATACATCCCCCCTCATTTCCTTCAAAATGGTTGGAATTTCAGAAGAGAGGAACACACATTGTCACGACCAATGCTTTTCCAAAGGCTTGGGAGGACCTTACAAACTCATGTTTTCACTTGAGATAGATTTTCTCCTCTCTTTGTTTTAATTTACTTTTGCAGTTTTCTACGTTTTTAATTTCGCAAGTGTTTGTTTTGGTAATTCTCATTTAATGCAAGTTTCTTATTCTTAATCTATTATTCTCATCAACCTTATGTTAAATAATATTAATGGTCTCAAAATAGTTTAAATATAGTTGAATCACATTCCATTCTTTTTCTTTCTCATTCAATGTAATGTTAGTATTTAATTCCCTTCATCGTTTGTTTGTGTGTTCGACACACCACTCTTTTCTCATCCATTTATTTTTTTATCTTCATAATTTATCATCATAATAATTATAACTAGATTACTAATAATTTCAATGGATGTGTATATCTTTCATTGGGGTGAGTTATAATTTAGGTATGTTAAGATATTTAGAGCTTTTGCTCGATGAGTATACTTTGAATTAATATTGTGTGTGTTGAACTTTATATGTCATGGATTAATGCCATGTTTTGATTAATATGTGGATTCCATGGATTATAAGAACCACAAATACACTTCCATAAACAAGTAATGTTAATTATTATATCCCTAAAGTTATTTTATGGCTTGGATTAATGCATTTTCCCTTTGTAATTTCTATCAAAGACATCATGTGAAGCGGGAATTAATTTAATACAATATAAAGAAAAGCTCAAGGATATCATACGCTTTAATCCCCAATAATAAAATGAAACCAATACCTATCAATTTGTTAAATGAAACATCATCCATTAATTATTTAACAAGATCTACAAAAAAACCCCTCAATCCATGTACAATCAACTAAATCAATCGTCTATTAAAAAGTATCATCACTAAGGATTCTACCTGAGTACTACTATATACATTAGCAGAGCACTATAACCTTGACTAGTCAATAGGCGACAATCAGCCACTCTTTCAAACATATTTACTAAATTTTTTTCTTATGCTGATTAATATAGGAAAATACTTTTTGGGAAAGATTAAGGATACATATTGATGTTGGAAAATCCAAAAGAATCCTTCAACTTAGGGGGTTTGAAGATTAATTATGTCCAACTAACTGATTGACTACATAATAAATCTTTTTCATTGATCCATGATTTTTATAATGAGAAATATATTTCACATTATGTCTATATTTACTGAAACCAAGAATCTATTTAAGAGAGGTTATCCATAACCCTATCATTGAATTTAACTTGTTTCTACAAAGAGAAGATGGTGTTTGGGAAATCAATGTTTGGAGTTTATGTTTTTTATGGGAATTAATGATCAGTGGGTTCAAGATTAGTTTTTGTGTACATTTATTATTCAATCCAACCAATATTGTTCAATTATATTGGGCACTCTTGTATATCAAACCTTGTATTTTTTTACTATTAGTGACTTTCCCAACGTATTGATCTTGAGTTGGTTTTAAATTTAGAGACCAATATTAGAGTTATAGGTTTGTTACATAGGGTTTTCATTTCATGAGTTGTTACACTCTATTTATATCTTACATGGTATCTCAATATAGGTTCATGTGTAGCTATCCTTGTATTGATAATTTTATGTTGATGATATATTATTAAAATACTATAAAAGATAAATCACTCTAGTGTAAGATGATCTAAATGGCATTGAACCAATGGATAGTTGTGGCCAGATAAATGTTATTAAAATTTTTTTAAATGAATTCATCTAACATGGATTAATTTTTAGTTGATGTTTTTGAATTTTTCGAGTTGTACCCATTTTATGAGGTTAGATCTAGAGAACATTGAAATTTTTTATATAATATAGGTAAAATGTAGATATAGAGTGAATACAATATTATAATATGTGGAGATGATTTAGAAACACATAAATAAGATTTTTCTGTTAATGTAGTTTTAATCATGTTCCCTATTATTGAGATAAAACTGATCTGAAGATGGGCCTCATTCCTTGAACTTGCACAAGACTTGGAAACCTATAGGTCTTATCAGATATACCCAATCGTGATGAAGAAAATATTTAAGAAAAATTTCCTATCTATTTATAAAATTGGTTTAAGGTATATATGTATATTTTATTCTTATTTCATGGTATTATTCTCATGTGTGTTCATTTTGTACCAATTGAAGTTCTTATCACTCATTTCTCTCATACATTAATATCTTATCTCTATCATCATGAAGAACTAATTTGAATATGTTTTTCAATGGTGGTAATTATTAGATAATTTGGGTATTTATATATTATTATTATTTCTTTTGGAGATTTCAATAGTAGGTAAATTGATTATGATGAGAAATTTCCACTTTTTCTCTATAAAATAAATTGATTCTATTCTCGTTTATATATTCAAGCACACTTTATCAAAATAGGATATCAAATTATGTATCTTGACTATATTTATGATGGTTGTTGAAGAAATTTCTAAAACAAATTTAATAGGATACTAACATGTTTTCTCTGACATTTTTAAACAATGAAACCACTAATTGGATATGAGAGGTGGTTATTAAATTGTGTTGAGTCATCAATTGGGTAAAAATAATGATAATATTCATATTTCATTAAAACAATGATAGGTATACCTTCTGAATTTATTAAGATATATAATATTATTTTATCTTAATTTTGTGTTTTCATTTCATTCAATATATTTTTAAATTTTCAGGATTTATAAGAAGGTTCTTTTACATAAACCAACACTAAATGTTTCTATATAATTATTTTTCCATTAAAAAAAATGTAACATGAATATTTTTTAATGGAAGTGTGTTATCCACAATATATCAACTCTATGTTATTCATTATTCTGCATTTCCTATAAAAATAAAAAAAAATTATAAGGACCTCAATGTATGGTCACTCTCTAAGACATCCTTGGTACCACTTTCAATAACGACCAAACCCAAAATTTGTTTTTTGATCCATGTATGAAGACTATATAATGCATGGTAAGGTGTATAGTATAAACCACTTGGTTTTTTTCTAGAAGATCCCTTAAATTATGGAAGTGAGTGTGATTGAATGTATATATATAATGTTTTTTTAGCATATTATAAATTACCACCATACATGCATACATTGAATACGATTATGAATAAATAAAATAATAATAAAATACATTACATATATAAACCATAATGTAATATCTCTTGAATCATCTAGAGAATAATAAAAATGTAATATAATGACCTCACAAACACCACCATCACATGTAATAAAAAAATATGAAAACCACTCCCACACCATTAGAAGATGTTTTAAAATAAAATATAACAATCATTCTTACATCACGGTGGGAGAGAATAATAGTAAATACATAAAAACTTCTCTCACATCACTATGATAAAATAAAAACATTATCATAAATCATATATTCTATACATAGCAAGCTAACAAATCTTTTTAAAAAAAGATATAATATTAAATCATATAAAATGTTCATTCCCTAAATCCCTATGTTTTACCATGTCTTCCCCGAAGAAGGCAAACACTTACTCCATTTTCACTATGAATTACCAAGTTTAATAAAAAAAATTTATAAGTAATCTACTCCCTCTAGCTGAATAGATACTTATTTTATTTCCTATCTTATAACTCAAATACTCACATCTGTTAATTTATTTTGTTTTTCAATCAGACTCATTAGACCTCATTAACACTAATTATGTTCATCCAATCCTTCTTAACATCTGATAATTGAACAAAAAATCAATATAAATACTAATCATCACCTCTTTTAACCTCGAAATAATGATTAACACTTTATATCTATCTTTTTAAAACTTATTATAGATACATAGGGGATAATAAGTAACCCATAACTTTTAATCCATCAAATCAACCCTCTCATATTTGAGATGATGAGTAGTTTATGTATTTTTATTTGGATTATCAAACCATGAAATGTGAATAAAATTATTAAAAAATTAATCTAACTCTTGAATATTAATTATTAATCCCTTATAAATAATTATTAATATTCCACTACCACTTTAAAATATAATTCCTTATATCGATTTTTTAATTAATTAAATATATATATACAATTAATAAATCATCACATATCCCCAAGTGATAATGATTATCATATTAATTTAACTAAGACACATTAAACCCTTTTTCTACCTCATAATGAATGGATCTTCATGTAGAGAACAAGATGTTAAAGTTTTTTAATTTTACAAATTTTTTATCATTTTATAGTTTTTATGTATAAAATTGAGAATTTTTCGATCTTAGAATAAAATTTTGAATGAATCATCAAATTAAATATGTTATCTTTACCCATAAAAAGTGGTTTTATAAATTTATAAGGTTTTTGGATATTCTCATTGGAGTCATGTGGTGGTATAACTTCTTTATTATTTATTTATTTTAGTAGTTTCTATTTTGTGGATTATTTTTATAATTATAATAATACAGATTTGAGGAAATGTTAAAGGAATTTAAATCCAAATATTAATGTATTCAAATAAAGACTTAAAATAAATAAATATATGTTTTAATTATAGTGATTAAATGTAATATAGTTAATGAAATTAGTGAGTATAATTAAAGGTAACTTTTAGAGGAATATAGTGGGTAGATGTATTTTCAACTATTGTCATTTGATGAGGAAAATCATTATCCTTTTGATCTACTAAAAATAGATAAACATTATACATGGTTTTGTGGTGAAATAAAGAAGAGAAATATAAAAAATTATAATAAAAATTCGAAAATATAATCAAATAAAGGTAGGATAGTTGTTCATCAAGAAATCAAGATATGTGACTTGAATTATCATCTCTTATATAATTATTTTGAATCTACCATATTTTTTATATTCTATGTTGGGTTGAAGAATAATGATAATCGTGAAGAATAAATGTATTGAAAATGAAATAGGAGATGATTTTTAATCATTTTATTGGTGGAATAGTCATTCTTATTGAATAATTTAAATGATATAGATTGTGAAATATGTGTATTATTTTTTAATTTGGTAATTAGGGGAATGAGTAGTGGATAATAATTATTGATATAATTCTATGTTAATATGATATGAATTAATAGATATGGAAAATGATGAATGGGGAAGAAGATTAGGAATTGATAAATTTGTTGTTAAATATTGATTATAATTCATATATAAACTAATTAGAATGTGATTTTGAAGAAATATTTATGTTGATGTTAGTTTAGAATAATTTATAAAATATATATAATTCCCCAATATGAATTTAGAGACTAGTATAATGTAAATTCATATAATATTACTTTGTGTTTAGAGGTTGAAATATATGTACTCATGAATATACAATGAAAATTTGATATAGGGTTAGTTAACTCTCTATAAAACTAACTAATATTAATGGTTAGGGATGGGGTATGATGTGTCAATGAGTTGCATGGGTTTGTTCCATAAATTTAGGAGGTCATGATATATTATTAAGTTGGAGAACATTCTAGTAGAGAGATATATAGGGTGGTGTAATATATACAACATCATTATATATAGTTATGGATAAATTCTATTTATAGTAGGAATCATGTAGCTTAATTCCTTAGGAATATGATGGTTCTGGGATGAGGTGATAGTGGTGGGGGTAAAAAAATATATTATATGCCACCAAATTACTTATATACTGTTAATATATAGTGTTATTGATATGATATGGTTATAGAAATATGTGTCTTTGTTTAAATGGATCTTTGATATGTATCAAATTTAGGATTATGTTTTGTTGCTAGTGTATACATTGTAAATTTAGAATTTTAGTGGTGTGGATTGGTTATCCTAGATATTATATGAATTGTCCCATAATTGTTTAAATTTTCTTCTTTTAAGACAAATTATCTTTCTATTATTGGTTTTCCTCTTGAGTTTTGGGTGTTCTAAATTTAAATTTATATTTTTGGGTTGATTTATTTTTTTTCACAGTTTATGTTCACGATAAAGTGGAAACCACATGGGCTCTTGAGGCTGAGATCCTTTTTAGTCCATTTTGAAATTTCACTACATGATTTGTATGGGTTGTGTATGGTTTGATCCATGACTTATGGATCCTGGGAGAAACTGTTTGATTCCATGGGTGTCCTTGGTCGAGGGTGCACGACAAACACATGGTTAAAAACATCATGCAGAAATAGTGCACATAGTTCATCAATTTTTGACAGAAACATATTGCATGGTTAGAACACGGTTCAACTAACCCTGCATCCAAATTTTTTGGGTTCCATATGTGTCTAGTAAGGGGATAAATATTGGTTCACAGTTCAGGAAACCATGGGTCCTAACTATTCATAGTTTCCTGGTGTTTTAAAAATGTGATTGTACCTTCCTGACCACTCTGATTCTTACCCCCAAATACCCATGTCTCCCTTATTCAGATTTTTAATCCTAGTAGGTGTTCCTAATTCCTTATCCAAGCCTCTTATTCTTTTTTAGGGTTTATCTAGGGGGTTTCTTAATGATTTGGGGCTAGATATTCAAGGTATTTTCCTCTTTTATTCTTCATCTACCACCTTCTTCTATTTTCTTGGTGTGTACACTTCTCCCTTGGTCGTTTAGAACTAACGATATTTTTTCCCTTTTTTTAAATTAGGGTTTTTTGTTTTTTTATGTTCCACATGAATTATCTTCTCTTCTTATACCCTTGAGTGGTTTTTTGGGGTGGGTTTTATTTAAGTTATTATGGATTGAAGTTGGTTTCCCATTCCACTAGTCCTTTAAATTTAAAAATAATTTATTTATTTATTTTTCACATTTAGCTAGTGTTTTATGATTTTTATAAATATTTTTTGATGTGAAATGAGGTGGTTTCCTTCATGTTTTAATGTATATGAAATTGATTTGTCATGTTTTTCACAGCAAGTGTTTTATAAAATGCCATGTTTTAGTTTCAAAGTGATTTTATATTTCAAATGTATTGTATTTGTTTAGTAAATGTATTTGTATTTTAAATTTGTTTTTTGGATTTCTCAAATGGATTTCTATGTTGTTTTCTATTTGAAAATGATGTTCTGGATTTCCATGGAAATTTATGGTTTCATATAGAGTTCTTGAGACTCGTTTTGAAATTTTGTAAAATTGATTATCATGAAAAATCTATTGGGATAATCTTATTAACTTGTTTATGTTGAATGGTATGGGAGGTACTTGTTGTGTACATTCTTGTGATAAATTTTTTTAAAGGAAATGGAATGTTCCATAGGGTGATTTTGGGTGATTCTCGTATGTGGTTCTTATGTGTGTGACGTATGGATATGTGCTATGTTACTTATTTGGTTTTGGTTGGATCAAACCAAATTAGTCTTGACAAGGGAAATATGAATTATCCTATATTTTTATTGAACAATTGAAGCACTATATTAGTATTGTTCCCTAAATAATGGACCTTAATATAGACATTGCTCTACTTTTGGATTGTCCCCTAAATTATGTCATGTAGTGTATGTTCAAGCATGCGGGATAAATTGGTGTGATCAAGTAACATATTATTATATGATGAGTTAGATGTATTATATATTCTATATTATCCAATGATCTCCTAGGTTATCCCATTTACTTTTTCACTTAGTAATCTATTGTTGATGATTGGGGTACTTTTTTTGGTTGGTTACTCATACGTACTATATTCCACTGCCCTTGTTATGTGATAATTCTTTCTACTCTCATGTTGGGTGTAATTCTTTTTAAAATTTTATATTTGGTTTTAAAATGTTATTGGAAATTTTTTTGAAAATGTTTCATACTTTATTTCTCTTCATTTTTAGTAAATATGCCATTATTTTTTTCCAAAAAACCAATGTATCTTTCTTTAGAATGAATAAGGTTTTAAATGGAAAAGTGAAATGTACTATGTTTTTAAAGAAAAAATGTTTGAGAACCTATGTTTCATATATTTTATTTCAAAGATGTAATTGAATATTATTTTATTTAAGTGAAACTCATTGGGAATATATAATTTTTGGCACACTATCGAGCATTAGTACTCACACCTATAATTTCTTATTCTTTTTTTCTTCTAGTGAAGGTTCTAGTTTATTTTGGATAACCATGGGTGATTCATGGTATTGGGATTAGATATTGACCCTTGGGGTCACATTGAGCATTAGTGTTCTTCTAGTTCAGTTCGGTTTTTTTAAATTTTTGTTCTATTGGACATTCATGTATCAATTATAATAAATTTTACTAGTTGATAATGTTTTGTTTGCTCTATTTATTTCCAATGTTTTATTTATTTATATTGGGATAAATCATTCATTTTTTCTCATTCATTCCCTTAGAGATTGCCACTATCTTGAGAGGATTGGGAATGCATCTCAAGGTCTTTTCGAGGGCTACACTGGGTGGTCGGCTAAGATTTGACCCGAGGTGGTTCGTGAAAAATTGGTATTAAATCCTAGGTTATTCAAAGGACCTAGATTTTACAGAACCATTTTTTCTTTACGATTTCAAGTCACTTATAGTAGGATAGTTTATTTTTAAAGTGTAGGTCTTGGGGAGTGTGTAGCTTGAAATTCTTAGACCAAACCATGATTTTCCATGGGAAGTCAGGCTCTGTTTAATTGTTTAGATCTTCTTGGATGTTTTCTGCTTCAGAAATATGAAATATGACTTGTGATAATAGTCTTCATGAAATCAAATGTGTGGAAATTCCATGATGATCAAGGGGTATAGTTCTGAATAACTCGTCATGATGATCTAATTATTGGTATATAGCCTCCAATAATATGGTCAAGTCACCCATCAACTCTAATCCCCTCTTAGTTTTATTGTGTCATCTTGATTTTTAGTTTGTCTTGAAAATATTATTTCTTATTTTCAAATCCTTGTTTCAATAATTAAATTTTTGGTTATTATGATATCTATAATAAGTTCTCAATGTTTTTTAATGAAATTATTTGAAAATTGTCTTTTAATAAAATGGATTTTGGGTAACATGGGAATTTGGTTTGACGAGATTGGATCATTATAACAAAAACAATAGTTTATTGAAATTGTTTTCTTTGGAAATGGAAATTTATTTAGAAATGTAATTTTTTTTGGAAAATGTATTAGGGAATTTTTACAAAATCATTGTTAAATTTGAAATGGGAAGTTTTTTGAGAATTTGAATCTTGGGTTGAACTCCTTGTTTCAAAAGCCGAGAATTATTGTTTTTCCATTTTTTTCTTATGAGATCTCAAATGCATAGGTTTGTGTGAGGAAGTGTATGGGTAATTGAATGAGTGTATAGGTGAGTATATGGGTAGATGATTTCCCATATTGGTAGGGGAATGTATGTTTGTGAGGGTCCATGAAATATCGTTTGTTAGAGTGCATCCCACAAATATTGTTTTTGTTTTAAAATCTATTTTTAAGAAGAATGATGATATTTTGGGAACCATTGTTTGTGTATGATGTCTTATTTAAATTTGAAAATGGTGTTTAACAAGTGTTTTGAGTTTGAGTTCTTGTTGGTGAATTTGTATTTAAAGGATTCTTGGTTTTCTGTCTTATATATTATACACCCACAACAAGGTTTTGATTGATGTTTGAGGTGTGGTTATCGTATATATACAATAAGGTGACCCTTTAGTTGATCATCCTAATTATATTCATTCATTTCTAGATGTATAACCCTCCAGTATTTTTTAGTATAATCCATTAATAGAAGATTAATATATGTGGAATATATAAATGATATTTTCTTTCCATTGGTTTCCTATGTCTCTAAAAGAGAATTTGTGCACTGTTATACTTGAAGGTTTGATTCTAAAGATGTGGATTTTATTTATTTGAACAACGCATTGGAATTCCTTCTTCTAAGAATTCTTCTTGTCTTCGTTATCTGACAGTTTTTTTCTGAGGTTTTTAAGGTGAGGAAGGTGATGGAAATGTGATCTCTTCAACAAGGTGATGGTTTGGTGTTAGTGTTTGTTTTTTTAAGGACCTGGTTCCTTGTCTTTTGGATTGGGATGATGATGATTTTGTGAAGGCTCATCATTTTGGGAATGGGATTCATCCTAATATACAATTGAGGGTGTCATAATTTGTCCAAATATATTTTATTGATGTGGTGAGGAAAGGATTTCAAGTTGAGGCTATGTTGGTAGGAGTGATTGAGGCAGAAAATTTTCCTTTAGTCTATAAAAGTGGTGTATTGAAACCCATTAAGGAGATCTAGAAGTGTCATAAACCTGGTAGTTCTAGTCATGGAAGTAATATACCTTTATACCTTTCATCATCTTCTTCTAGGTGTAGGGTCATTATGTTTCATCAATATAGCATTCCTAGTCATAAAAATTCATCCATTAAAATTGTTACAAGGACCAACCATACCTCTAGATTCCAAGTACACTTGAAATAGTTTTTTAAGGATTTTTCTAGGAAGTGATGATGGGCCATATCCACCCCTTCAAATTACACCTTATTTTGTGCGCAAGAGTGAGGTGCTAGCTTGGGTTCATTTTGAAGGACCTTTCCATTTTATATTTCCATACATTGTAGTGGTTTTATTCTATAGTGTTTTACCTTAATGGTATCAATGAAAAATATTATAACTTTTTTGAAACCTATATTTTAATGGAAGCATATCTTTTGGAAAATTATGTGTTCTTCCATTTTGAGTGGTGGTGCATTTTTTTCGGTGTCTTGTTTCTACTACTTCTCATTTATATTAAAAAAGGATGATTTGTGTGCATCATCAAAAATATTTTCATAGAATAAGTACTTTGTTGATGTGATGTGACTCTTTTGGGTCATCATGTTTGTTTCACTCCTTCTAGGGTTTGTTTGTGGACATTCCAGTTTAAAGTGTCAGTTTTTTTAGGTGATGATGTTTTTGCATCCTAGTAAAAATTTTAAAATGGTGTGGAGTCCATTATTTACTTCCATGTCAAATTTAATGTTTCTCTATTTCTTTTCATGTCTTTATTTCTTTCTATACTTCTTGGTAAATGTTATTCTCTTATTGTAGGCTTTGTGGTTTTTTTGGGCCATGGTTGAAGAGGTTATAGTTTGAGTTTTCTATTATTATTTGGAAAGAATATTGGGTTCATTGGATCATTTCAATTAAGGGTATGATTTCTATTTGTTGGTGGTTGAGGTGTTCTTGGCTTGAGTAGTTAGGTCAAATGAGTATGAGAACATCTATCTTTAACCGATCAACTTTTGATATTTTGCCTTTTGGGGGAATAAATCATGATGGTGACAAGAATTGTCACAACCATGTTTTTATTTTCTTCTTTTATATTATATTATCTTTTTTTATTGTTTTTCCTCCCAGTATTCGGGGGTTCTGAATTTAAATTTTAATATTCAGGGTGTTTTCCTTCTATTACACGATAAAAGAGAAAATATGTAGACTCTTGAGGATCATCTCCTTTTCAGTTCATTTTGAACTTTCGTTGTTTGAGTTTCATGGGATGTGCACTATTTTATCCACACCATTAATCTACTAGGAAATAATTTGCGAGTCATTTGGTGACTCCAGTCAATCACTCATGGACAAAGAATGTTTAGGAAAACCATGAGGAATGCATATACATGGTTCTATAATTTTCCATAGAACCCTATTGAACAGTTTGAGTACTTTTTACCAAACCTTGTGTATAAAATATACGAGTTCCAAGTGTGTCTAGTAAGGGGCACACGGTTGGCACATGATTTGAGAAACCGTAAATCATAAACGTACATGGCACCATATTTAAAAAAACATTGTTTATCGTTCTTCCCTCTCAGATTTTTAACCCAAAATTCCCCCTCTCTCCATTATATGGCCCGTGTGATTCAGGAGGAGTTCCTCCCTCCTTCTCCAATACTCTCCTCCTCTTCATGGGTTGTATATAATGAGTTTATTCAAGATTTCAAGATATATATTCAATTTATTCTACTCATTTATTATTCTTATACATTCATCTTCTATTTTTTATGGTTCCTCATCCCCCTTGGTCTCGTGGTTCTAGGGATATTGTTTTCCTTGGTTTAAATTTGGATTGTTTTAGGTTTCTCTTGGAAAATCTTTTCTTTTTGGACCCTTGTGTTGTTGTTTCAGGTGGGTGTTATTGAAATAGTTGTAGATTTAGGTAGGTTTCCATTTTCACATATCCATAAAAATTAAGAATCATTGATTTATTTATTTTCTAAAATTTCATAGAAGTTAATTTTTGATGTATGATTTTTAGAATATTTTTTACATTAAATTAGGTTGTTTTCTTTTTATTTTAGTGTATATAAAATTATATTGATATGTTTTCTCTACCAAGTTTTCTATAAAATGAATAGTTGAATTTTGAAAGTGAATTTTTGTTTAAAATGTATGGTTTTGGATTGGTAAATTACTTTTTATTTTACAATGGTGTTTTGTGTTTCTCAAATAGAATTATAAGTGGTTTTGGATTTGAAAATGACGTGTTGGATTTCTTTAGAAATGGGTAGTTTCTCAAATAGTGTATGAGGCCCATTTGCAACTTTTTTAACGTTGTTAATCAGGAAAAATATATTTGGATAATCCCATTTCCTTCTTTATTTTTAATGACACGGTAGGCCCATTGTGTGGAATCCCATGTGATCAAATAGTTTAAAGGAAATGTATTGTTTCATTTGGTTATTTGAGTTGATGTTATTACGTGATACCTGTGTGTGTGATGCTTGGATATGTGGTTGTTTGAATGTTTGGTTATGATTGGATCACCCCACTTTATTGTTAACATGTGAACTTGGAATAGCTAGTGAATTTTTAGTGAACGATTCTTGCAATAACTTAGGATTCTGATCTTACTAGTGACCCATATTATAGACCATTATTTTCATTAGGATTAGACACCTCTGTTCATCCTGGTAAGAAATGACTGAGTGTGTGGGTAAAATTTATTTCATCAGGTAAGGCATTATTATAGGGTGAGTCAGATATATATTATTTTCTTTATTGTCCACTGAACTCCTAGGTTTTCCCATGTACTTTGGAACTAGGTTGTTTGTAGAGGATGATTGAAATTCTTTGTTTAGTTAGTTATTCATACATTATATTTTCCTTTACTCATGTTATGTGATCTTTTTTTCTTCCCTCTTGTTTGTTGTACTTATTTTTAGATGTTTTATGTTGGTTTACAAATGTTTGTGAAAAATGTTTTGAAATATTTTCACACTTTGTATCCACGATTTTTAGTAAATAAATCATTATTTTTTACTTAAATGCTAATGACAACATATTGGGAATTGAAATGGTTTTAAATGGAAAAGGGATATGGACAGTGTTTTATTTTAAAGGGAAATGTTTTGAAAAACTATGTTGCATATATTTTATATAAAAAGAAATTTAATATTATATTACTTGATGTAAATGCATAAGGAATGAATTTTTTCAGGAACACCTACCATGTTATAATACTCACTCCTATAGTTTATTCATATTTTTATCTTTTTTTAGGTTCATGTTTGGTTGAGTTTTTTGGGAGATTTTGGGTTTTTGGATCAGAGTGTAACCCTCTAGGTCACATGGAGGCTTAATTTTCATCTGGTTTTGTTTGGTTTTTTTGTTCATATTTTTTTTCAGTTCTCATATATTAATGATTTTTAGTTGTATTAATTAATTAATTGTGTTTTGGTTTCTCTATTCATTTATGTGGTTTAGTTTATTAATATTAGGAAAAATCACCCCCTTGGTTTCTTGTTAATTCCCTTGGCACTTATCACTAGCCCGGTGGGATCAGGAATTCCTCTCGGGCCTTGTTGCTGGCTAACCCGGGTGACCAGCATATGATCAACCTAGGGTGGTTTGTGACATGAATTGTGGTAGAACTATGGGGGATCCAGATATATGTTATAATGTAATCATATTTATAGGACCTTTTTATGTATAATTGAGTATATGGATTAATAAAATGATTGTGGGGTGTCTGAATCCATTTTCAATGTGAAATAATTATGTGGATGTTTTGAAAGGTGTAACGGAAGTATTTGTGTAATGTGATAATGATGATGATGGAAGTAATGTGATTTTAGTAAAGATAAAATGGATATCCATGGAAGATATATGATGTGAAATAATGATAATGGAAGTAAATAAATGGAGATTACCCATGGTGGGACACCCAATAATAATGTGAGAGTTTGTAAAGGTGGAAAATTTATCAAGATCTATAGGTTATAGAGGGGAGAGTCCAATATGGTAGACAAATTGAGAATTAGTGACTATACATATGGGTAAATAGGGGTCCAATTGATGAATGGTGATATCATATAGGGTTTCTTATAGTTATATAACTAAATTATGGTTATGATAAATATCTTAGCAAGATTATTATATGTGGATAGTTACATGTTTGAGTTGATACTATAGTAAGGTATATAAAAATGGAAAATTGGTTGGTTGTGGATTAGTTGTGGTTATTCTATAGTGTTGATTATGTGGTGGAATGTGAATAGGGTGTGATGTGGGTTGTATGGTTTGGAGATGTGATATATAATGGAAATGGTTAGATGGTTGACTTGTGTAAAATTATTGAATAGTGATTAATTTTATTAATTTATTTCATACATATATCAATTAGAATGCTTTATTGACAAGGAAAAATGAGTGTTCTGGGGTGGAATCTACTTAGTATTTTTGTATTCTCTCATGAACTCTATATAATATGTAGTAGAATATATATATATAGATTTTGTGCTGGTGGTGGGGAGAAACCTTATCCCTAGACCCATGAATCTTTTTAGTGGAGGTAGTGTCATTATTACTTTTCTGATGTATATCATAGATGAGAGTATCATGAATATTTTCCCCAATGGTTTATATTTTTATTAAATGAAATATATTTTTATGAAATTTTTATTTATCATGAAATGAAATTCCTATATATTATACATGTTATTATACATTTTTATTATAAAAAAGATTGTTACTTACAAAAATGTGTGTTATTAAACCATTACATCTGGTCACAACCAATGAAATATTCACAAAGGGCTTAGAGAGCACACTTTATTAAATTTTTGCATAGGTAGATTCTTAGTGGGGGTGGGTCATGAAATAATGGTATTATAGAGTATGTTTCTAAGATAAACTTTATATTTTCCACTGATGAGGACTTAATAGGTGGTAATGTAGTATTATTACTTGATCCTAATATGTAAGGTGGACTAGAGAAACCATATTGATATAGAAGGGACCTATAATGTAAGTAAGGACTCTATAACTTATTAATAAGTAATTACTATATCATATGTTTAATTTTGGGTATCTTTGAAATTTAGATTCATGCATTATATAGTTTCATTTCATGATGATTTAGTTTTTTGTTTTTCTTTGGATGATTATTATTATAAAGGTTGAAAAAAGAAAGGAAATGGTTTGACACGTCACAAATATGTTATCATAGTTATAAATTTTTCTTATATTTCCTTGGTATGAGGTTACTATTTGTATTTTTTTATTTTAGTATTGAATCGCCAATGTGGGTTATAGTAAAAGGAGGTAAAATAATAACTTCAGGTTATTAATGAACAGTGGAAAAATAATCTTGGAATACTTGGATGACATCCTTGACTGAGTTATATAACTAGATGTTGGTGAAGTATAAGGTGTATATGTTAATTAATGAGACTATGTGTTGTTTCTTGGATGTTAAGATATAATTTTTGCATATCTATATGGTAAATGAGTATCATCTTCATTATCATTGTGTTTTATTTTTTGTTCAAATTATTAGCAATGAATTCTTTATATACGAGATAATGATTTGTCCAAGGTCAAATAGAATAAATTTAAAGTGTCTTTCAAGAAATAGGTCCTATTTTGAACTCTTATTCTCAATATGTAGTAGGAGTTTCTTATGATAAAATAATTTATTTCTTCTATTTTAGGTTTATTAGTGTTTCTCAGGTTGATGTAATATTATCTTAATTTAATGATTGAATAGAAGAAAATAAATATTTATTTTGGGAATGATTTAATTCATGGAAATCAGATAAAATTTAGAATATTTTCTCTGAGAACCATCATGGAGATATTGTAAAAGTATAATATGGTTTAAACGTCATTGAAAATTATGGTATATTCCCTACAGAGTACCCCATATACTATATATAATAGTGGATCTAGATGATTAATTTATTGATTTACTATGAAATTTGGTTTAAGAGTGGTCATGGGAGTCATCTTCTATAACAATATAATTCCTCTTGTGTGATTATTACATATCCATATGGTGTGAGCCAAGGATTTTGATGTTTCCCTTTTTAAGATATTTCAAAATCTATAAGACATTATTTTCATGATTTGTAGAGTGGTAATGAATATAGTGTAACTATTCACAGACTATCCCATTAGCCTCTTGAGTAGTATTTTCTATAACAATAACATAATATATGGTAATTGGAACCATGAAGACTTGGGTTCTTCTTGAAGTTTAAATAATGGTGGACCTCATCAAAAAATTGGCCATAGAGAAGGTAGAATAATGTTTTAGGGATTTGGTGAATGGGAGTTGGTATAGGGATACTCTAGTCTATCTAAGATGGTAAAGTGGAGGGTCCTAAGGAATTTATTGATATGTTTTTTATTTACTCCATCATTTATTTTATTTTTTGTTATTTATTTTTCATTTCAATATTTCACCACCCCATCCTTAGTTTATTGGTTTTGACTCTTTATGTAATAGAATCAAGGTCCAATAGAGTTGATTAATCAAGTGGTATCTCAGATAAGATTTGATGAGGTTTGTAGTTTTGATTTTATTTTGGTATGAGAATAATTATCTTATAACTTAAAATTGTTACATATATATCCCAAAAATTTTATCTTGAGGATAGTCTAGTGGTATTTTTTGAAGTCTTATATCCATTATTATAGATGGGGGTGATTTTATTTAGCTTTGGGAGTGATCATTTTGTTTTTATTATGGAAACATATTACTTTTTATGGTAGATCCTAATTAATCAATAGAGTATTACATCTCATTTGGATATATTGAATCATTATTCATCTTATATGGAAATGGAGAAGTTTCTTTAAGTTATGATAGATTATGTGGCTTTGTTATAATAATAGGTCATGTGTTTATCTCCCAAGTTATAGATATAGTTTGGAATAGATTTATATCCAAGATATTCTTCAATTTCTATGGAAAAAATCATAAAGATCATAAATACCTTCACGAATTGATAATCATGATTGAGGAGTTATTAGAGGGGGGTTTTATTTGAAATTAATTTTCTCAATTGGATTCTATGATAATGTTCATAAAGAATGTAAATGTAATCTTTTGTTTGGGTATACATTTTTGATGGGTGAATCAAGTGATGGTGAATAAATTTTGCCCCATTACTTTGATAAATTATTTTTTTATATTCTCAAATGTGTGAGTTTGTTTTTAATATGAAATTACAATTTGTGTATCATCTGGTGAGTGTTAAGAATGAAAAAATATTTAAGATATCCTTTCAGTATTTTTATTTTAATTTTAATTTTTTAGTGATTCCATTCAAAATTATAAATGTACAATATTTGTTATGGGTATTATAAATAGATTGCTTCAACCATATCATCATCACAATTTGTTTGTCATTATAGGTGATATTCTGGTTTATTCAAAGGTGGAGAGGATACTATATGGTATCAAAAGACGGTTTTAAAATTTGATAAAAATTATTTGTTTTACAGTAAGTTGTATAGGTATCTATTTTGGACATGTGAGGATCATTTTCAGGGTCATGTTATTTCATAGCTTAATGATATGTTTGACCTAGTGATCATTTAGGTGGTTTAATAATGAAATCCTATAAAAAATTGATGTGAATATTTTCCATGGAATATATGGTTGTTATCAATTTTTTGAACTTCGGTTTTCTCATACTATAAATTCATTGCCATATTTCATTAAGAAATGGAATTTTTTTTCGGGATGAGGGTCATGGTTTGTTTCAAATATTGAAGGAGATGATTATGATTTCTCCAACTCTTCACATTGGTAAGGATTGTGTTACTTAGGTGGTCTACAAGGATGCATCTCATTAGGTCTATTGATGTTTCTTATTACAAGAAATAGAATTTATAATATATGGGTATTAGAAATTACACAAATTAAATTTGATTATGATATACATAATATGGAGCTTGTGATGGTGGTGCTTGTGCTTCATAATTAGAGGCATTATTTGGTAGTATAATTCTTTTTGGATTATTCTAATTGTAATATCTTCAGATATATATTCACATAAAATGATTTGAATTTTTATCTAAGAAGGTGGGTTGAATTTCTCAAATATTATGATTTTTGAGATTGCATATGCACATTTTAAGGATAATGTAGTGGAGTATACCATGTGTTGAAAGACTAGTATTGAGTATTCATGATATATGGTAATGAATTTTAAATGATTAAATTATTGTAATCCAATTATATTTGTTTTAAAGATATGTATTATGTATATTTTCTTCATCAGATGATGACATCACTAGTGGGGAAACAAGTGTATGAGTCTGGATTGGGAGACACTATGGTAGATTTAAGGATAAATAAAATCATGAATTATGATTTTTTGGGTTTTTAGTCTATGGTTATGGAGCATTTGGGTGTTTTATATAATTTTGATTTCCCACAGAGTATGTAGGAATGAGTTATGCTAGAGTTACATTGTTTATATTTGGAAGTGAATACAAGCATTTTAAAGACATATCATGCTGTAAATATATAATAATGGTTGTTTGAGAGGAGCAATATAGTAGAATATTTTGTTACTAGATTCCTTGTCTTCCAATAAGTGAAACGTGAACATCATGTGCTGATGGGGTTCTTATATACTATTGAAATTTCTTATTGGAAGTGGGATAACATTTATAAGTATTTTATTATAGTTTTCCTCATAACAGGTAGGTTCTGGTTCTGTTTTCATTTAATGGATAGATTAATGATGTTAAATAATTTCCTACTAACTAATGAATTGAATTGTTGAGATAGTTTGGTGGATATTTATGTGAAATATATGGAGAAAATTGAAATAGTTTTAAGGTGAAAAAGTGATTTCCATCATTATTCATGCTCATAGTGATGGATATCTTGTTTTGTTCTCTCTAAAATCATGATATGTGGATGGAGGATTCCCTTAAATTTTTTATCAAATACATGATTAAAGAATTCATAAGATAATATACTCTCTAGATAATCTAGTTTCATCACCATCATATTTGTTGGTTTTATTAATTAGATTTTCATTAAAAGAAATAACAATAAATTATATTATTTTTAATTAATCATAGTTTAAAAATTATATGTCAACGTCTTTCTTAAATTATAATAATTATCATTATAGTGGATATAGAAAATAAAACCCATTTTCCTTTTTTTCTTACAATATTAAAAATGAAAATTATAATTTTAAAGTGATATATAATATATAGGTATCACTTCTTAAATTAATAAATTTATTTAAATGATAAAATACTTAATATATATCACCACTCTTAAATAATAATATTTATTATTTTATGTAACTAGTTGAATCCCCCATTATAATTGTTGGTAGGTATTTCTTAATTATCAACCATTTGGTAATATTTTCAGATTATTCTTGTGAATATTGAAGGTGAACAATTAATAATGAAAAATATAAGTGATGAAAATATTAATAACTAACTACATCATGAGATATATCAAAATGAATAATTTCATGTATGTGGAAATTCATGCTATGGAAATTAGTAGTCAATAGAATTATAAAAAATTTGATGGATTTTGGATTAAGGAATTTTATTTGGTTTTATTTAGGAAGATAAGTTGTATTATATTGGATATGTATTTTATTTATAATTTAATTTTAACCAAATAAAAATAAGCTATCCTCAGTCGACCAAGAAAATAGCCCCACAACACTTGTTGAAACTAAACCATCCATGCAAGATCTAGTTCAAAAAATCTATAATTAGATTCATATGGGTTTGATAAGGAATAGATTGGGAATGGGAAGGCATGTGAGGGTTTATCCATGGGTGCATAGGAGAATGTAGTTCATCATATAGATTAGCAATGAGTCCTTAGAGACTTTTATTGGGGTTAGAGACAATGAAGCACGGGTGAGAACTAAATTATATCCTAACATTACGGAGCCACTAGTATAGTACATGTGGTAATTAAGCGGTGATAATTTAAGTTATCTTTAGATGTGTGACTCTAGAGAAGTGAAAAATTATTACCACATTAAGAATATATGAATATAACATAAATGTTTTATGTATATCATCGAGCATCACCTTGATCCATTATAAATACTAATATCTCATTGTTGATAATATTCACCTATCATGCATATGATCGATGAGACACAACTAAGATTAATCTCAACTAACATTATAAATAATCTGTGATCGGTCATGAGGTGTTTCAGTTATGATCGGTACTATGAAGAGGAAAGGATCGTGTATGAGTGTTCTAGAGAAACCTTGCAGATTAATATAGTCCTACAATTATGTTTTCCAATACAAATCTTTGAATAACCCATATTTCAACTGAACACTTGAGGAAAAAGTAGGTGACCATGATTTCCACATTGATTGTAATTATCTGAACATTGTAGATAGACATACAACACACACAAAAATATGTTCATCCGTGATCTAAAACTAGTATGGTACCTGGATAAACCACATTAGAAGAGTTGTGATCAATTTTTAGTGTTCTCATATAACCATATTGATCTATTAAAGAAATAATAAGTCATTCAATATAGTTGTGAGAAGTATAGAATGTGTCTAAATCATCTATCTAATCTTCCATGAATGATGAGCTTACATAATATCCAAAGTGCGTATGATCCATTCCGGAATAAGTTTGACACTGTGAGAAGAACATGATACTCATGCGTACTATCATGAATGATTTAAGAGATTGATCCACATATGAAAATTGGTTCATTGATAAACTATTTGATGTTTTGGAATATATTTAAGAGGTAATGCGAGAATTTTGATCAAAATCCATAAAAAAATTCATGAAAATATTATGTATATCGTGTACTATAAATTAATGGAACAAGGACCATGTTTTCATACGTGTGTGGTATTAAAAATAAAATATTTATTCTGTAATATTTATTTGGATTCTGATTTTGTAATGTTCAAGATTTTTTTTTGTTAAAGCCTCCATTACTAAGTCAGATTGAAGATAGAGATGTAGAAGGATATCTACAAATGATTAATTCCTATTATTGAAAAGGTTATGGAAAGGCTTTATTATTGGGAAAAAATTATTCTTTCTTGTGAGAAGAATTAATTTTATCTCATGCACGAATGATCTCATTCGTGATATATTTATTATAAAAAATGAGTGGAAGATCCATATACTATTATTACATCATTATCTTCGCTAAGTCAAAGTATTTTACAAGGATGATCCATCATATATTGTTGATACATCCATTTATTAACTAACATTCTAATTAAAACACAAGGGAAAATAATAAGTTCTGATATATTGGTGGATCTCCTCTAAATAACACAATATAGATTAAAGTGGGGATTGGATAATATTTTCCTATTGATAAAAGTGGAAAAAAATTATAATATGGTGTTTGATGATTTTAGGAATTTGTAATCACTGCAAATTATAGTTATAATTTAATTTGTCAAATAACCAAAGGATGATCATGGAAGGGATTAGGCTCCAACATCAAGGAAAAACCTTGTAATTTTTTATTATGAGCTACTATTATTTACTTTTATTCTTATGGATGATTCAGTGATTCAAGAGAGTGAATTAGAACATTAACTTACCACATGGGTTTGATTTAATATGAAAATTTTTAAAATACCAGTACAACTTATTCAACCTCCTCCTTCAATGGTTCCTTATTTTATTTGTGCTCCTTAAAGTAGTATCAGGGAAAACTAGGATTCCCTGAGATTATAGATATTCAAGGTTCATCACAGAGAAACAAAAATATATGAATTTCAATGTTTTTCATGTTATTAATGGGAAGAAATTTCATGGGTGGAAGAATAAAATTCTATATTTTTTGTCAAAAGTGCATGAAGTGAGTGATATTTTCATTATGGGTTATCCATAGATTGAATGAGATAATACTATGAAATTTGAAGATAAAATAAATCAAGATATTAATGTAAATGAAGTAAATGAAAAAATTCAATCCTTATCTAAAAACCTGTATAACTAGGTGATTGTAATAATAGATACATTGTAAAAGCATTTACATGATACAACTCAAAAATAAAGAACAATTGTGCCCTCTAATTATACATTATTACTGACTATATTTAAAAGATTAATTTAATAATTTCATATAAAATAAATAAATTCATTTTTTAATTCATCATAATAAATATATATTTGTGTTATTTTTTATATTTTCATAATAAAGTTGGTTTTTAGCTAAAAATACAGTTTTCATGAAACTTGTAACTTATAATATTTAATCGTTATATAAGTCTTTTCTATAAATCAAGTATTTTCAATGGATATTTGGTTTTATCTTACCATGAAATCCTCATAACCTGTATTTTTATAAGAAATCAAATTATGTCATTAAAATTTCTATCCATGGTAATTTTATAATATTTTTATAATTAAATATCAAAAATATTATTTCTCTAGAAACTGTTTTTTGTACGATTAAGTTCAATTACTTTAAATTTACTTTTCCCACCATTATAAATTTTATTTGATAAAATAACTTCTAAATATTAAATTATAATTATCCAGTTATTTAAAATTTATAATCATAATGTTTTTCTATAAAATTAATTACTAATGTTAAAAAATTAACTGTCAAGGTAAAAGTAAAATAAGGTAAATTGAGTTTAACCAAGTGTAAAGCCCAAAAACACTAAAAAACGTTCCATGAATTGAATATTCGTGATTTTTATATACAAATAAATATTTTATATACACCTTTTCCCATTTTTCTTTTAACACATGAATAGTAACCTCACATTATTGAAAATGTAATGGTAACTCCAAAATAACCGTTCACTTTCACTTATAAAAGGGAAACATATTCACAAAATATAGACCTGCATATTGATCAAATTACACCTTTTTTATAATCCATTTTACTCTACCAATAACCTTATCTCACTAACATGATCCCCTAGTTAATAATTTTAATCATAATCTCTTTAAAGTTAATGATACTTCCATTGAAAATTCAAGTCATAAACATGAATATTATCAAAAACTTTGTTTTCTTCATAATTATCATCTTTAATAATTTATCTTAAGACATTAATATAATAATTTTATTATCATTTATATAATTTCATGTCACTATATTAATATTATTTCCATTATTTATTTATATACCCCATTAATTATGAATAATAAAATCTTTGTCCATGCATTGTGTGGACTACTGCCTCCATGACATAACATGTTTCATTTTTTTCACGTCTATAACACCCTCACACCAGAATCCTGGATATAGTGCATTATTTTGTTAAATTAGAATTATGATAACCAATCAAATCCTAAATGACCGATCAATTTAGAATTTTTTTATTCCAGATTAGATAAATTACACTTATATTAAAATTTAAATAGTAAAATACAACAAAGACAATCTTTTGATAACACCATCATTCTCATAACATAATATTGTACATCATCATCGTCATTATTTATTTAAAAAGGAGGGTAAAATAGAACCCAATGAAAGAAAATATCTACGGGGGCTGAAATAATAATGGCCAAGGTCATCCCCTCTAACCAGATTAACTCTCTTAGGTGTTAATTGGTTTGGTTTGTAGAAACATATCATACCTGATCCATGAGACGCAAGCTTTTCCAAATGATCATCCACCTTGTTACCCTCACGCCAGGTGTGTCTCAATCTAATTTTGTTAGGGATGATAGTTCTACACTTCCTAATGGAGTATGAGATGGACCGGGAGAAATTACTAGTGTCGATTAGTGATTTGAGAAGGAAAAGTGAGTTTGTTTCTCCTTCCGTGATGCGAATGACCCCTTGCCTACAAAGGGAATGACCTGAAAGAAAAGCGAGAGCTTCTACCAATAATGAATAACCACTTCCCAAATAGATAGTGAATGCAAACAGAAAGGATCCCTGGAGGTCACAAACCAATCCTCATCCCCTCATAATGACTTCATTACAAGATCTGTCTGTATTCATTTTCAAACCCGAGGGAGAAGGTTTCCTACTGACCCAATAGCCGCGAGGAATACTATTAGTAGGGATGGTCTGAACAGTTAGAAGAAGAACCTGGAAAGAAGGCACCTCACTCCTGTTATCTATATGCTTGTTCAGGTCGAGCAGTAGGCTATGATTACACGCGATAATGGTTTTCTGAAAAGACACATTCCCTAAAAATTTAGCTTTGTTCCTATCTATCCAGATACACCATGCCCCAGCGTTAAACATGATCAACCTTTTTGTTCTTTCCACTCCCCTATCCTTTGTTCTATGAAACCAGTGAACAAAGAAGTAATGATCAATAGAAGGCTAGAGAGAAGTGGTGAAACCACCAAAGACTGACCCGACCTCACGATCCCACTCTCCCTCGAGAAATAGATGTTCGATGCATTCCACCCTGCGGTCAACACAACACATGAAACAAGAAGCTAGTGCAATTCCACATTTCTTTAGATTTTCATCCGTAACAACTACAACATTTCTGATCCACTAGGTGAGGAAGTTATAATTAATCGGAATATACTTAGACCAAAGGAGGTCATTCAACTGATTCTCTGGTGATTGAGGCATCATAGCATGACGAATGTCGTTAGGGGAGAAACTACCTGAGAATGATGGAGAAAAAATGAATTTATTAGGTTCCTCCGTGATATTAATAAGGTGATGTGTATCCAGATGTTCCTTATTCATAATAGCCTCCATAATGGCCGTAAATCTACTATCCTCCTTATAAAATATATTGTAAGTAGGTCAGCCTGGAAATCCAAGGATATCTTCTTCCTAGTTGTCATTCCAGAAAGAGACTTTCCCTCCCCTGATGACTGACTGAACATGGTGATGGATGGAAGAATAAATGGGAAGAAGCATGGATAAAAAATGAGACACTGGTCTTCCCTCCATCAACACACCTTCCACCGAGGAGTTGCCCATGGTCTTTCCCCACAACGTTCTTCTTTCATGAAGCTCCCAGGATAGTTTGGCATGTAAGCATATAAGCATATTAGCAAGGCTGTGAACATTAATCCCTCCTTCAAGAATGGGCCTCTCCATTCTCCCCCAAGACACCCAAATTTTCTTTCCTTCCACCTGGGAATCCCAAATAATTTTATCAAGTACCATGTCAATCCTTGAAATAGCTTGTTTGGAATCATTAACACTTAAAGTTCATGAACATGAGTACTATGTAGAATGTTGTCGACCAAGGCAATCCGACCCCCAAATGACAAGAATTTTTTTTTTCAGTTGTGAACACTCTTTGAGATCCCTCAAATAATATAATCAAAGTCTTGAATTCGGATCTGGCCTAGAGTTAACAGAGCACCCAAGTACATCATTGTCCAGTTTCCTTGGTGATTCTCCATAAGGTTAAAAATTGAGGCTGCCCGAGAGGGGGAAAATTCCCTTTAGATGAATAAGTTACTCTTGCTTTTGTTGATAACTATCCCACTCCAACGACAATACTCATCCATAACATAGATAATCCCACAAATTGATCGCTTAGACGCATTAAATAATATGAGAGTATCATCGGAAACATGAGATGAGAAATTAATGGGGATCCTCCCTTCCTTCTATAATAGAGGTTCTTTCCAGTAGATATACATTTGAGGATAAGGTAGATTAGAATATCCTTGGAATGAATAAAAATACTTGGAATGATAGGGTCCCCCCTGCCTTAGAGCTCGATTTTACATGAAAAAACCATGGGATTTACCCATAAAATGAACATCCATCCATGAAGAACTAAAATAGCAAAAGAAAATATCAACCACCAGGGGAGTGAAACCCATACCTGATAGAACCTTTTTGATAAATCCCCACTGCAACTGATCATAAACCTTGATCATATCAAGATTCATTTCCATGTTGGATCCTTGCAACTTGGTATTAATATCACAAATCATCTCTTGTGCCAATGCAATTTCTCCCTGGATTGAGTGGCCCTTAACAAAACCATGATGCTCTATTGAAATCCATCGAGGAAGATGAGTCAATAATCAGGAAATAATAATGATTGAAATGACTTGTAGGGTAAATTATAAAGGGTAGCAGGGATATAGTGGAGGATAGAGGAGGGGTTCTTTATTTTTGGAAGAAACACCAAGGCGGTAGTACAGGTAACTATAGGCAGGCTACGGCCCCAGAAAAAATTCCGGATGGCCTCAATGAGGTCGGCCTTCACCACCCCCAGGCATCCCTATCGAAGGAACCAGGGAATTTTTCCGAGCACAGGGCGATGTCACCTTTGAGGTATAAAAGAGTTAAATGTATCTCTATTTCCTCTGTGATGGTCACCATCAGCTCATTGTCCTGAGAAGATACTTGGGATGCAATGGCCTCCATAAACTCTTCTTCACTCCTGCATAACCATCAAACAAGCACAGATTCGGTCCCGCCAAGAGATCATTGAAATGAGAAAAATAAATCCTCCCAGTATCCCCCCCTATCATTATAGAATTCCCCATCCTCTATCGCAATGTTGGGTTAAACTAGGCATTTCATTTACTTTATACAAGCATGGATGAAGCAGTATTTTTTCCCCTTCCTCCAGCATCCTAATCCTCACATTCCCCCTCCCCATTCACTCCTGACATAGAATCATATTAGAAAAAATATTTTTCTTCAAGTCAAGATCATCTAAGGTTCAATCATACAACTCTCCCTTGAGGATGACTTAAAGACACTGAATTTCCTGCATGGCTGTGTCCAAGTCTGTGGCACTCTAATGCACTGAATCAACTCAATTCTAAATATTGCCTTTAAACCTTCAGAGTTTGTTGTGAAATGAAATGAAACTACTCCCCTGTGTGGACGCATTCCAAACCCCCTTTACAACATCATAAAAGCCCGGAAGGCAATCCCAATGAAGGATGTATCTGAAGGAGTCTGGTATAACCTACCCAGCTGATATTTTGAGAAAATTTGGGGAGTTGTCAGAAATACCACACACCAAGTGACAGACTCTGATATTGGGATACTTTGAGATAGACGACAAATTTTACAAGAATCTATAAGTTTGACTCAATGAGTGGAGTTGAACACGTTTATTATTACTCCACATATAGTAATCCCTAGAAAAACAGAGATCCAGGAGCCCATTGTCTTCCATGAAAAGAACAAAATCCATGAAAGTGTTTCAAGGGAAGGGACCTCTTTCCTTCAATTCCTCTGGGTCCATAATTATGTTAAAGTCCCCACCAAGAAACCAAGGGTAGCTTCCACGATCGAAAATTGACAGTTCATTCCATAAAACATCATGTTTTTGGGTGTCACAACTCCCATAATTAAAGGATATATAGAAAAAATCATTATCATGAGATACCTTCATGCTAATATGCGGATCGCCCGACATGAAAAGACCAACTAAGATGCTCCGATGCTAGAAAATACATATATTCTAGTTTGATGGCACTATATGTAGGTGCTCATGCATCGTGGGCCTTCTAGAGAAGCATGTAATTCTAGAACAACTTTGTTTATGCTCAATAACAGCCATGATAGTGACCTTGTGTTTCTGGGTGGCTGAAGCCATTAAGTCCATTTTCACCCGAGCTCTGAGCCCTCGGGCGTTCTATATGATGATAGGAATCATTGGACAGATTGGGTCCCAACACTTTCCCTGGAACTATTGGCCTTCGGGGAGCATGACGTAGAGAATTCCCTCAGATTCTTAGATTTCTCCCACATGTTCCTTCCTGTGATATATGGAGAAGGTAGGAGGGGAGGAAGTGAGGCATTTAGGGAGCAGGGAGACCATAAGCCCCATCCACACCTGGGGGTCTGAGGAGGAGGTCTAATCCAAGATTCATCCTGAGTTGAATACTGAGGAATTGAAAGAGGGTGTGGGATGGAGGAGGGGTACAAGAGGGAAGAGCGAGAAGGCCTGCCAGGGGGTTCGGAAGAGGTGGCCCTGTTTATGACATGGGTAAGAATAGGGGCATGGATGAGAGAAAATGAGGAGGATGATAAGAAAAGTCATGAGATCAGAGAAAGGTCTCAGACTCAAGGAAACATTTTAGGTTCACGATAAGTAAAGCACAGGAATATTCTGAAAAGATAAACCTAGACTGATAAATAGAAACAAGGGCCCTGTCTTCACATGGGATAACAAGCAGGGGAGCATGAGAGGGTTCCCCTTGAGAGGCTAATGGAGAATACTATTGGACAGGGACCTTCTCCCTATTCGAACTCGGGACCTAGGAACCTTCTGGATTAGCATAGGTATGTTTCTACGAGACACTAGCCAAGTATTCCTTTCTGAAGCCTTGACAACTACCCATAATATGCTTCCTACAGGCCTTTATAAAGTGACCCTAGAGATAGAAAGCAGAGTAGTACCTTAGGTACACTGGATAGAGGATGGGTTGCGACCAGATCAAAAAATCCTTCATGCACAGGAAGATTTGTTAGGGGGAGGATGTGAGATATCTATTTCCACACAGATACACAATACAAAGGCATCAGAGTAACTACAGGTAGGATCGTCCGAGAAAATAAAACCTCCCAAAGCATATCTAATGACCTTAAAGAGACTGAAATTTTGAAAGGGAAGGGGAATGCCTGGAAGACTGACCCAAACCACAGCCGAAGGGCCTCCATTCCCCTTGTGAAATTACAGTGACCATATAACTAGGTTGAAGCTCTACTTACCATAAGAGTGGGGAGCCCTACACCCGGCCTGAACAAAGTCTTCTTCCGAGCCTAGGATAACAGAGACGGAATTCCAATGAATTGGCAAGATTCGCACTAGATATAATAGAGACCACGACCTAGGAAAATGATGAAAGTCCAAGATTTGAGGTTTCTCCAATCCAAAGCGTGCCACCAGCGTCCACTTGAGATGAGCCTCTTATTCCACAAACTCATCAGCTAGGATCTCCATAGAGAGTCGCTCTCCCTCCCATGAGACCATCAACAGAGAGGAACCAACTTCCAGAAAGCAGGAAAAAGGAGATCTGTGGGCCAGAGAACATATAGATTCTTTGAAGGAAGGCCCATAAGAGGGGGCACCGTAGGAGGAACATGGATCAGACAGTGGCCTTGGCGCAATAGGATCACTCGCAGAAGATCCATGATCAAAGATCGTCAGAGCAACATGTGACGATGTGCCACATGCCGAAGTAGGAGCAACAGATAAGCAAATTTGAAAACATGATAGTGCATGAGGCGCATTCTCCTGAGACAAACCAGGTGACATTCCTATCATAAAATCTTATATATCAATCATAATATATATCTTATAATGATGGTAAAAATGAATCATATGAAAGTAGAGATACCAAATGATCAATAAGGGTAAGCATACAACAGAATTTAGGAGTAAATATGGAATAAAAAATATGGAAAATGTAAATACATAAAACACGTTCCCTATAAATAATCACATGATTTAGGAAAGATAACCTTGGATATTCTAACTAATCAGAAAATTACATAGAATAGAAGAAATTATTGAATTAATAATTGTGGATGTCATAACTATCAATATCTATCCTCAAGATAGTTGCATCCATGATCTATCCTCATGATAGTTTAATCTCATGGGTAGAAACCCATCTGATTTTTGTCAATATCTACTGTCCTTCCAGTTTACAACTATATGGAAACTAACGTGAAGGGTTTTATGACAAAGCATTTCATCTCTTGAGATCTACCGATGCATTAAGGGTACATATAAACCATTATTGAAATTTAATAAATCAAATAAATTCCTCATATGAATGGTGTGAAACATAAACAACATATATATTTGAAATATAAGTAATGTTCCTCAATTAGTAAACATAATCACAAACCATTATGACAAGTATGGTGAATGGTATCAAAATAGATCATAGACAATCAAACTAATCATAAAATATTTAATAAAATATGTGAAATTATATCATAGTAGATCAAGTTCCATTATGTATAAGATTTATCAAATGATTTTGACATATATATGAGAATACTCTAATAAAATCATTGAAATATTTTGTGATAGATATACTTTTAGCTTCATAATTATTTATATAAAAATCCATTTATATATAAATGAAAACATTTTATTTCAAAAAAAAATTGTAAAATTTTATACGATACTTCTAAATGTTAAGGCTTCATGAAATAGGAAAAATACACTCACATTTCATAAGTAAAAAAATCCTTCCATCATAAAAATTCATAAATTACCTCATTCGGAAATGGAAAAAAATATTCCTTTTAAACAATATTATAAAAAGTAAAACATGGATTAAAAGACTTTAAAATTTTATACGATAAGTGTAAAATCCTTTTTTAAATCATTTTTAGAAAACATTAACATAGAAGAGAAATATTCTTTAGTGGACACTTAAAAAAAAGCAATCTCCTTTATTTATAAGATAGTGAATTAAACCATTACATAGTGATTTCAATTTTTTATAACTCTTTAACCATAGGTATAATGGTTTTATTCATGATATTAATTTATAAAATTACCATATAATTGTTTTTGATATCATATATTATCTTTTTATATCATTTTGTTAACAATATTTTTTAACACTTATTTCGGGAGTTAACTACTTCATTTCCTTATGCATACCTTGTTATATTGGTCAGGTGTAGTATGCATAGGATATATTTATTTAATTTACAAAATTATATTAATTTCATAGATTTTATAATTACTCATTTTATACATTTTTATAGTCATTATTCAATGATTAATGTAGAAAATAAATCTCATCGTGTCGTGGAGACGACAGGTCGTACGTAAGCATGGGCGACAGTATCATTCACTTAATCGTGTAAGGTTAAGAAATTTAATGCTTTAATAATTATAAAAAATTAATATCAAGTAATATTTATTATCTATATCCATCATATTCATCATTATAGACGTATAAATAAAGTGGTGATGGAAAAAATTACCCCACGACATAGAGATGGTAAACTGTAAGTACGCATGTGCGGTTATTTCGTTTTTCATAGGGTGGATAATTCTTGGAATATGGTTGTATCATAACAATAAAATATCATCATATATATTATACTATATTTGTTAATTTATTATTGAAGAAAAACATAAATAGAAAGTAAATTAATAAATGAACTTAATCGATTTAGTAAAAACAATTATCTCTTCTTCAGTAGACTTCCTTTAGATATCTTCTTAAGGGATATAGGGTTGGTCTTTCTGAAGAACTGGAACCTCTATGAATTGGATAATAATTTTGGGGAGAGACTAGAAATATTTTGGTCATGATATATGCTTCAAATTGGTGTGAGGAATTGATGTAAGAGGTTCCCTTTTATAATTAAGGTGAGGGCACTTTAAGAAATCTTCAAAATATTAAAATAAAAAAAGGCTATTCTGCACCCCAAGACTTCCAACTAGCATATAAATGAATATTTTAAGAATTTTTAGACTATATATTAACACCATTAAGACTATCTAAATTGTTTTTATATTTATGTAATTTAATAATTTATTATTTCAATAAAATAGGATTATTGTCCAATTTAATATTCTTCATTTAATTTGACTTTAAATACATCAAGACAAAGTGGGGATTATAATATAATTTTTTAAAAAGTATCTATTATACCCTATAGGTCTATAAAATTCATTATACAAATTAATTCATCATAAATATACCCATATTAAGGTTATTAAAATTAATTACTTTATATGTCTATTAATTAAATAAACTCTATTTTTTAATTTAAAAATAATTTAATGTAATTATATAATTTCTAAAAAAATAACATTATATAATTAAACTAATTTAATTAATATAAAAATAAACATTTAATATCTTCCATATTCTGATTATGTACTTATATGAAAACATAAAATACATCAAATACAAAGTGAGTGACATTTTGTAACTATCATTGATTTAAAGAAATATAAGTTATTATCATAGAAAAGCATCCACTAAAAAACTCCAAATAGATATTAAGGTTAGGAGGGATGAATCCTTTTATCCAATAATATGTAGACATGTTTAGGTCAAATTATTTACCTTAACTTTTGGCTTTAACCCTTATTTAATCTCTTTAACTCTTACTTGTGACAACATGTTTTTTTAATTTATTGGTGTTAATATAGTTACTCTAAAATGCCATAAGACAAATAAATAGAAAATTTCTGAGATATTTAACATTATACAAATCATATGAAATAATTTTATATTTTTATTAATTTAATATTAATTAATAAATTATTTTTTATTTTAAAATATCATTAGTGACAATTTTGACATTATTCAATACTTGTCTTTTAAAAAATATCATAACAAAATGATATCATCGATCCCAATGTTTCAAATAATCACCAATATATCACATTAATATAAAAAAATTATGTATGATGATAATTAAATCATATTATATTTATTTTAATATTTCCAGTATCATTTATTTTATTCTTCTATTAATTAAACAATTACAACATCATAATTGTACAAGCCTTTAAATTATTTATTTATTATCCAAAAATTAAAAACCAATTATAATGATTAATATTAAAATTTTATATATATAATAAAATTTATAGTTGAATATATATTCTAAATGAAAATATATAAAAAGGTTATACTTATTAAAAACAAGAGTGTGACATATTAGACATTCCTAAGAATAAAATGCTATAAAATCCCTAACCTCATCCAAGTGGATCCAGGAGGAAAAAAATCAGCACAAGGAATATTTTTGTAGAACATAATTTATATAATAAAATTATAACACGTGGTAGGGTAATTTTATAATTCTTATAATACTATTTTTACATGTAATTACTTGATTTACCCTTAACTACTATAATTAATTTTAATTACTGTAACTAATATTTTTGGTCAAACAATAATTTGATATTATTGGAATAAAAAATTAATACATGCTACAACCATGTATTTCCATTTTTAAAAAATTAATTCACAATAGTGGTGAAATTCAGTTTAATGTTAATCCTGTAGATGTAACGATAAAGCGGGTTAAAATAAAAAACATTCAAAAGTTTACTAAGTATTTCTATCAGAATTTAGTTGTAAAATTATTCCCAATGACCTATATTGGTTTAAATAATATAAAATTGGTCTAATTTTACATTAAAATCAAATATAAATATAATTTAACTATATAAATAAATTAGATGAAAACATTGTTTTTGAAATAAAATGCAGTATTTTTCACTATTTATCAAAAAAATGAAACATCTCAGAAAACTACCCAAAATTTAACAAAATATATTTCTATATTCTTATTTAATATAATAAGTTTATTTTTTCAATTAAATTATTTATATCTTTTATTATTTTTATTTAAAATAGGTTCTCCATTAAAAGATGGTAAAACTGCCTTTAGAAAAATATAGGTTTTTAATGCATAAAATTAGATTCATTTTTGTATTATGCATAAAAATAATTTAGATGAATATAAAACAATATTAAATATATAATATACAAATTCCATATTTGGTTAATTTAATTTATTCCCTCCAACTTAATGACTAGTGTTAAAATAATAATTTTTAATAGTATATGACGGTTCATTTAAGCCTGGTATTATATGCAATGTATACTATCGAAGAAATTATATTTATTTAAAATTATACATATCATAAAATATAGATGTATTAAAACCTCCATGTAAGGACAGTTATAAGGAATGTATTAAAGGATAAATATGGTTTTTATAATATAATTAAGGTGTTTATGACAAATTAAATTTCATATTAATAATATGTTAATCAAACATTCATCGTTAGTTTAATAATTTGGAATAAGTGTTCTATGAGGATATTATTTTATTAAAATCATAAAATATTTTATTATCTGTTAATTATTCTTATAGTTCATTCTTATTTTAATATATAAAAAAAATAAAAATTGAATAATTTCTTTAAGCTTCTGTTATAATAATATTATGATAAAACCACCAAATAATCATTCATTAAATCAGGGAACCACCTAATTGATCAATATAATACATTTATAAAATGAATAACTACAAAAAAATATTTAATAGAATAATATTCCATAAATTTATAAATAATTATTTTTTGTTCTACATATTTTATATCAATATCTAATTTTTCAATTATAGAAACACACATCGTTCATAAAATATCACATAAACATGCTTATTATCAATATCATCTTCAAGGATAAGGTCCTAAGTGTTCATTAAATGAATTTTAAACAAAGAAAATATTTATAAATCATACATTATATAAAAATTAATTACATAGTAATAATTTACTTATGAATAAGAATGGAAAAAAACACCTCTATTATGAAACAGTAAAAACAATCGAAAATATAAACCCAGATGTGAAAAAATAGGAATTATTCAGGTAGAGAATAACCATTTATAAATATTATGAATGAAAATGGATATTATTAAGGATATTAATTAAGTTATTAAGATATATATGTTTATGATAAAGGATACTGAAATACTTTCATGGAATTTGGGACAGTAGTTAAGGGTTTTTTCATCTCAAATTCCACTCTTTAAGACTTTTTTTCTATTAAGAATCTAATTTCATATTTCATGTGTATGCACATATATTTTTGTTATTTTATATCATGATATTACATTATTGATTGTATAGTAAGATAATGTTTTAAAAAATTGTTCATGAGGTTTTCATTCAATTAATATCCAAGCCATAAGTGTGGTTTTCCATCACAATTTTCATTCTTTGCGAAAAATATTATAATCACCAAATGATTTATTTTGTGTTGTGAAATAATAAACGTTGAAGAAATTTACAATTTTAATCATTAAATTTATGGGATTTAATTCTATTTTTTACTACTCTCCATATTCTTTTGTTTCAAGAGTTACCTTTTCCATGGTGGAAAATAATCTAAAGTTTAGAAAAAATAAAAGGGAGATGTATTTCCAATAAATGCATCTTTGAATGGATATTATAATTTAGATATATGAGTTTCAAAGATTGACCTATGTTTGATCACCCCAATAAGGGATGTTTTATTATCAACTCAATCATAAGCCGGATTCATGATGAGTGGGTATAAGACTAAACACCTGTGAGACACTCATTGGGGGTATAACATGGAATATTGACACACTCTTAATGAATCATAATAAATTTTTTTTCATGAATTTTTTTAATTCCAACCAATTAAATCATTTAAATAAAATTACTACATTTAAGGGATATCCTTATATCTTATAAGTACCCCTTCTATTGCATTTCACTGATAATGATATTTCATGTTACTTTGATGATACCCCACGACTTCCATGTTGATTAAGTTATGTTCTCATAGATATCCACACTATATTATTAAATAAGGATATATTGTATTTTTGTATTTATTTGTTATATGGATATCTATGTTTCATTCAATAAGAGTTTCCTTAATGAATCATATGAATTTTATTGATGTCTTAATTCTTAATTCATTTGACTTAATCTGGTAAAGGGTGGGGCCCATAATTATTTATCCCATCAATGGATCAACAAGTCTCATGAGGAAAAACAGATTGGATTTGGTTTATTCATCTTCTTGTGAGAGGAATTTTTCATGGAACAAGGTTTTTAAATATGTTTTTATTTTTTTAATTATTCTTTTTTTCAGAATGAGAACAATGATTATTGTTGTACATGTTTCCATTTATGGTCATGAATGTAGATTTCCCTTAGTTTTATTTGATTATGGATTCATGTTGATTATTTCGTCTCTATATATCACTTATTCCACATTTATGTTATGTAATATTCCTCTATATGTTACCCCATACTAATCATCCAAAATAAACCTTATTTGTTTTTTATTTCCCCATGAAACCTATAAGATAAATATGTGTAATTTTGGGGAAAAATAGAGGGGATAATATTTTTCTCTCAATAATTTCATGATGTATCATAGGTTTTGAAATTTAATATATTTATGTATCTATTCTTCCAAGATTTTAACAATGTTGAATCCATTGGGAACGCTTGTACTTTTTACCAATAAGGTTATATAGATACTAAATTTGGTTTTTTGGAGTCCAGGATGATACAGTTAGTATCAAACGATATTTAATAACTACTATGGGGACTATATATAAATGATCCAAGTTAGATAGAAAAAATACTATAGAAATAATTTATTATTTCTGGGGAACAATAAAAAAAAAATAGTATGAATTTTATTTTTCAATTCAATATCATGAGCTAATTATGTGTATGGTATTTTTGACATATTAGGAATAGTGAGAGGAATGGGAACCATATCAACACAAATTTTCAATGAATGTATATTCCCCTTAAACAATTTAATGAAGTTGTGTTTTAGGATTATCAATTCATAAATATATTAGGGCATTTGAACAAGGTTATGAGAGATAATCTTTCCCACATATAACATCTTGCTGATCCACTACATGGTCTACCTATAATGGATTTATTCATAACAAACACTCTATATCATTCAGTGAAACAACTAATCTATTGGTAATTTAATGGTGGATCATGTACATCGATTAGATCTTTCTCACATTTGGAAGTAGTTAAATTGAAAACATCATCATGGAGGACTATCTTCCAAAGGGAGATACAGTCCAATTGAGGATACAAATTCCTAACACATATGATGAAGATAAGATAAATTTAATTTAATAGGGAACATTCAATGAGGTATTATATTAAAAATAATTTACTCATGAGAAAAAACATAAATTTAAAGGAAGATTCTCAATAGAAGAAAAATTGGGTTCTCTATGATGTATGAAACACAGGAATGATGGGATTTTCCACATCTAATAGCTATAGAAAGAACACATTAAGGATTTCTAGAAGGGAATAGGAATTTGTTACCTATGTGGAGAAAATAGAAATCTTGTTAGCAAATGCAAGGTTATGGAAAAGTTATTGATGTTAAATTATTTAAATGTTAGGATAAAGGTCATTATTCAAAAAAAATCTTCAGATGTCAAGGAAATTTACCTTAGAAAATTCCAATGGATAAAGAACTATATAATGTGATTACCATAGCTAAATTAAAAGTTCCTCATTATATAGTGTTAGGTACATTGATCATTGCTTTAATGTAAAAAAAATTATTTTTTCCTTCATCTTCTAACTATTTTATATCATCCATATTTTCTAAAAATATTATATATGTGATGCCTAGTATCATCCCAGGTTGTGAAAATCATGGTAAATTTAAACATGTTTGTTCTTGGGAGTTTTTCAAGGGAAATTTTTTAAATTATTGTATAATATGATCTCGAATAATATTTTGGGAAACTATTTTTGTCCTAGAATAGGTTTCTTACCCTATGATGGGAGTTTGATAGAAATATGATCTATTATATTTTTTTTGCAAAAATAGTTAATATTTAATTAATTAAATATTAACTTATTCACACATGTTAATTTGGTCATATATTTTAAATGGGTCCTCAAATTTGGATTCTATCTCTATGTTGGATTAAAAATGTGGTTCTTTCCTATGTAAGAATAATCCTACTATGAGTATAGGTTCCATGCTTAGGGCCCTTTACTTTTCTCCTTCTTTTTCTTTTTTCTTCATTTATTATTTTTTTTAGTTTTTTTCCCTTTCCACTTAAGTTTCCAATGAATGTACCATTGTGGGGATTGTAATAAAATTTTTGATAGAGGTATATGTAGAGGGATAGAATATGTAAATGTGGGATGTGATGTTAGGGGTTTGTATGAGGCCCTAATCAATGTGTTCCAGCTATAGATGGTATATTCGACAGAATACATTAGTGGTTTCCACTCGAACATAGGAATTTTTTATGTTTTTTAAATATAAATCCAAATATCATAGTTATTTTTTATTTATAATTACTTTTATAGTTCTTTGGGACTCTTGGTGTGGTGATCTATGGTTTTTTACGAGAAATTAGGGGTTTTAGTGTGATTCAAGTGCCTTCTAGGGGAAATCCATGTACACAACCTATGGCTCAGAGTGTACAAGTTGTGTGTTATTACTATTTTAAGAATATTATTTTTATATAAATTCAAAGGGCACTTGACATACACTCCATATATTATAACTTTTCTATATACTTATATATGTGTAATAGTAAATTGTAAAATAGAGTTTTGGTAAGTACATGTTGTGTACTTTGAGTACATGTCATGTAGTGGGAAATGATCATTTGCCCATGTAATCAAGAAAAAACTCCATGTTAGTGGTACATGTCCATATAAAAGTACATGATTGTGGCCCGAGTTTTTCTTGTCCATGTAAAATCACATTAGGTGCACCTTTGAGAGTACAAGTCGTTTACTCATAATTACACAATATATACATTTTCCAATAAGTGGGTTTTGTGTGTTTTGTATCCTAGAGTAGTAATTTTACTTTTGAGTAGTTCATTATATTAATTGTTTTCTGGTATATAAAAATAGTGGAATAATTTTGGTGCTTATAATCCCTCTGGATGGTGTTTTTACCTGAGAAAATAATTTTAGGGGTTTCATAGAGATTTTGATATAGAATCTTCCTGGGGGTTCGGTTTTGAGTTGTGAGGATTGGGTGATGGTTTTGAGCTTGGTGATCACCAAGTCTTGAGTGTTCAATGATTATATATAAGAGGTTACATATTATGCATTCTTGAATTTTGTATTATATAGTATCTCTATAGTTATATAGGTGTGTACCTACATGTCATGACTCGTTGTACAAAGTTATAGTATTTTAATTTTAGCCCTTGGTTTTGAGAACCAATGTTATTGGAGTATTTTTGTGAAGTTTTTTATGTATTAGGACGGTGGTTATATATTATTTCCATTGATATATTGAGACGAGTCCAAGGGACCCATGAATATTCCCTTATAGTATGGTTACTGATCAATTGAACAGTGGGTGTCATAATCCACATTGGTCAATACCAATATAGAATAGTGATGCTTGGTCTAAACTTTTTGTTGATTTGGTGCTAGTTGATGGGTTGTTTACTAGGAATGTTTGAAGAAGATTTCTTATTGTGGGGGTTTTTTCCATGGTTTGGCTTCTATCGAGGATCCCATGTGGTGGATCTTTCTATGAGGTATTCATATGGACTGTAATAAACACCCTTCTTGGAATGATTTTATTTTGGATTCCCATTGGGAACATTGATGATTAAGGATCAGTTAGAGTCGTCAGAGGTCCATTTGATAAATTTATACAGATGACATGTCCAATGCTTTGGTTGAGGAAGAGGAAGCCCTTATATGGTGTCCTACTCTTTCTATGGATTTTTTGGTAGTTTCAAGTTGTTTTGTGGGAGTGGAAAAAAACACATGGTTGCATCATGGGAGTCCATTGTTAGATTTTAGATTATTCTATAACCAAAGGTATTGTGGGATACCCTAGTTTGGTTTCTCCCTATAGTGGGTCATAAAGAGCCCATGGTAGCTTCTTTTTTGGATGTTGATATTTACGGTGCTGAGAGATTGACCATTGTTATTGGCTAAAAATTGATAAATGTTTCTATTTCATCTATTTTTATGGTGGGTTAGAGAGTTATAATGAACGATGTTTTGTTTTCCTTTGTCTATGATTTTCGAGGTAGTTTTTTCTCAGGACTATAATTTGAGGAAAATACCCTTGAGATATCATGGATGGGGTATTGTCCTAGAGTTTTGATTTATTTCTATCCTCGTTTTTTGTTTCTGGTTAGACAGCCTTAGGGAGTTAATGGTTGATCCTAAAGAGTGGATCCCCCATCTAGTTGACTATTGCAACAGAGATAGAGTGGAATTGGGCTTGTGAGGAATAAGGGATCTCACATAGTGGGTTGTTTTTACCATAGATGTTGTTGTACTAACGAGGTTATGGACATCGTATGCCCCTAGATTATGGTATGGATACCAAAAATTTGGGGGTCCATAGATAAAACATGATTTATTCTGAAATACATTTAGGACAAATAGGTTCTCTAGTTGTGTTGACCTTGATGTCTCAATCACCAGTTCAGATCTTTCTATTATAGTCTTAGATCATAGTATATACACTTTTTTATGTGGATGACAATGTTTACTCCTTGGGGTCTAGTATTTATTCTCGTTTTTTAGATTTATCTTATCTCCTTTGTATCTTTGGAATACACACCGGTAGTCTTGTGGTGTGGTGATCCACATGTTTTAAATCCTATGGAATGGGACATGGAGGGGTGGATTCACCTTGTGTGTATGTCTAGAACCCATTCTTGGTCACTTTCCTTCAGTTTGTCTCCCCATTTTTATGAATATGTTTTTTATGATGGATACAATTAGTGTATTTGGATATTTTTGGCCTATCATGTGTGTATTAACTTTTTTGGACAGTATAATATAGTTCCACCATTGGTCATGGTCTACCGAGATTTAGTTATCAACCTTTATATGTGGACATTGGTGTGCATGAAAATATTATGACTTATTTCAGACTGAAGTGTAGGTTTCATGAAGGATAGATTTAAGGGATAATTTTTCTTTATCAAGTACAGTTGCTCCTTTGTGGTCTCAGTATCCTACTAGTGCATCTTGGGCATCAAAGAGACTGAGTATTTTTTTAGGGTTAGTGTTAGTAGTTGGGTTTGTTGTATTTATTTTTAGTTATTTAATTTGTATATGTTTTTTTCCTAGTGGGAGATCATCATTTGTATTTTTTGTTATTTGAGTCTATATAATTGTATGTCACATTTCTTTTATTATATTATGCTTCTATTTGAGTTAATTTATTATTCACACTTTTATGTTCGTCTTTCTATATGATTTTGGTTTCATTATATTATTAACTCACTCTGATAGGATGGTATAGTATCCCTATTGTACCTTTTTTGACCCTCGCCAATGGTCTGAAGCCTCTGGAATTCATGGAGGCATGCTTGAGGCTTTGTCATGATCCATATCAGGTGATGTGCTAGGTCAACCTAGGATATTTTTTTAACAATGGTATATGATAAGTTAGATTTTATGATTTGGGGAGTTAGTAGATATGAGGTAAAGGAATGAGGCATAACTTGTGGTGGATATCAAAGTGGTGTGTCCCGAACTCCTTTTTTGATAGGGTGTCTATGTTTTCTGGGAATGGGATTCATTTTCATGGATTATATTTATAGGATAGTGTGATTTCACCTTATATGATGCACTTTATATTGTGGATTTATGGTTTACTCTAGTTTTTTTCTCTTGACCCATGAGAAATAGGCCAATGTTCATCAATTATTCTTGGAACATAGGATTCATATGACATATTCATATTTGATATTTTTTATTGATAAAGTAGGTTTAGTTATTTAATGTTTCAACAACATCTAATATAATTTTTTCTCATATATGTACTTTATGTAATTATACTTAACTAAATTTCATGTAAATATTTTAGTTTGATGAATTTTCATTTGGATAATGTGTTTATATGTTCATTAGTGTTGGAGATGACATCCCTTTATTATGGGATGCATTGAAAACCTTATGGGTTGTTAGTAGGCTCTAAGTTCCCTATTGGAGGCCCTTTGAGGGAAATAATACTTGAGGGATCTTTGGATTAGGATCAAGATTCCCTAAGGGGGTGGTTCCACTTATTTACTAGGTATTTTTATTATGGACTGATATTTTCTTTCCCTGTGTTGTATTTCAAGTCATTCAATGGGGCTCATGTTCCTGTTATCACTGATGGATTTTGTGGTCATGACTGCTCTTCTCTGGTGGGGTCATTGGGGGCTTCTATAATAAGGATATGGTTTGGAATCAAGATGTCTGATGGTGGAAAAGTGGAGTGCTCGGAGTACACCAAGTCACGTGGATGGCTATAAAGGGTATATTTGTTTTGTTTTTTGGCCCTATATATAAGAAATACGTTTTAACATATATATAAATTGCATCATTTTATCGTAATACCTAAAACACTACACAAAAGGAAGCCCAAATACCTTATTATATTTGGAATCATGGAAATGTAAACACTCGTACATGAGTGTGATACATTATCTCCCACTAGGTTCTTCTAGTCTAGAACACCTCTAGGATATATTATACATAAAATAAATCATCATAACCTAGGGAAGGAAACAAAATAAAGGGGTGATATCACATTCCTAGTAAGGGTAACAAAAGGATATATATATATAAGTATAAATATGAGAATAAGTGTTTGAGAATGTGATTATAAAATTAGAATATAATAAAATTTATATTATAAACATAAATCACAACGTAAAGCTAATATTTCATATTGAATTAATAATAAGGATATCAAGAGAATAATCTATGAAAGAATAACATGGCAATAAGACATAGAATTTTGTCATAGACATAATCCTGTAATATCATTCCCTATTAGTATAGATGCATTTCTAGAACATATCATGGCACTTCATGGGGAATAAACCTACTATGAGGTACACACCACCACCACTAGTCACAGTCCTTTCATTATAATGGATTTGGTTTCTCCATCTTCTCATAGTGGATCAGGTTTCACCATCATCCTATAGTGGATCGGGTTGCCTAATCATCCATCATCATATTGCATTCACCTACTAGGCAGGAGATATCATCATCCCCCATCGCATTTATTTTCATACAAGGGATTGGGTTTCCCCATATTACCAAATAGTATCAATCCTATTAGCTTTATTCCCATTATTATCTCATGTGATATAAATATATTCCCAATGCATTAGATGATGATATAGGACCCACCCATCACATAATAGAATCATTCATACATGTGCCCCAAGATAATAAAACTTTTATCATAACATAATCTGTCAAAAGAGATGGTTTTAATAAACATCATATCATAACCCATAAATGAAATGGGTACCATAAAAATTCCATAACATCATAACCTATTGAAAAGACATAGGTTTCACAATAATTTCATCAAATAATGACACATGAAAAAAAGAGTTTCAAAATAACATAACCCATGGAAGAGAAATATATTTCATAAAAGTCATGCAATTAAAACTCAAACCATTAAAAAATAATAAGAATAGTATTTGGGGGTCATGTCCCTTTTAAATCTTAAACTATAAAAAATGATTACATCTTTGATAGAGAAAGATTGTGAGAGATCATTTGAAACCATTGTTATGGGAAATAACCTTTTTTTTTGAAAATCCTTTTCATAAAACCATTTTGAAAATAATTTTATTATAAATAATGAATTATAATTTCTTTAAAAAAAATCTTGAAAAAAATCTATTTTTGTATTTATAAAACTCTTTTTAAAACATAAATCATCTTCGGAATACTTTTTATATTAAAATAGATTTACAAACTTATAAATAATGATTGAAAATATTTTGAAAACCATCTTCCTTGAAAATTTATAAAATAAACATAAAAAAGTTTGATACTATATTTCATTGAAAATAATTTGAAAAAATATAAAATAATATTTGTGGCCATTAAAATCATTTTCCTTGAAAACAATATTTTGATAATATATATATGAAGATTTTAAAATCATTTAAAATAAGTTTTAAACATAAACAATTTTTTGAAAACATTTTATTTGAAGACCATTTTAAAATCAAAAAAAAATCAAAAATATTAGGAAAAAACATTTTATAAAAATATAACATTCAAAATCTGAAAATTAATCATAAAGGAAATGATGGTCATGATGGCGGGTAAGTCCGTACATGCTAAAAATTCCTTTGATACCATAAAACTTTAGAAAATTTAATTGTTATAATAAATGAAATATGATTCCTTTAAAAAATAAATAGGGAATAAATGGATAGATTAACCTTTAAAATAAATAGTGTAATATTAAAACATATTTTAAAACATTTTTAGAAAATATATTTTGAAAAGAACACAGATTTCTGACCGAAATTAGAAAAAAGTCATATTTTCATAAAAAAATGTTCTTAATTATATTAAGTACCATCGAGAGAAAATGTTATTTTTACATGTATATAACATGAATAATCATAGGTAAATAAAATTAATCATATTTCTTGAGATATTAATCATAATATTTCATTAATGGAATCATAATCATAAGCAGTCTCGATAAAGAATGGGATTATAGAAATAAACTGTTACCACATTGGTAACTTTGAATCATAATAATGTGTAAAGAATAAAATTACATGAAGAATAAAATATTATCAAAATAATTATATTCATTATATAAAATTATAAATTTATTATACACACCTCAGAGAACATATAGGTTCATAACATGGTATGTGTCTCAAAGAAGGCAAATCGAGACGAAACTAATTTACCAATTTTGTATTCTTTGAAACATAAACCCCCCATGAAATAAATATCATAAAATGTAATTGTTAATATCCCCAAATTTAATTATAGGAATCATATAATACACCTATTTGAATTATACATACCAAAAAATAGAAATGAGTGCAGAATATGACATGTATCTCACGAAAATAAAAAAGTGAGGTGACATTTCCTTAACTTATGACTTGAATCTCTTAGTACTCAATAAAAACTCTTGTATAATACATATAAGTTTGTTAATTTTTTTTACATAAACATATTATTAAATATAATACCATAATTTATTTTCTTATTACTTTATATTACCTGTTTATTAACAATTCCATGTTAAGGATCCGTATTGGATAATATCCACTTTGTTTTTCACATGTGTCTTAATTTGTTATATTTTTTTTCCTCGTAGATATATAATGATTTAAAAAATTTAAATAAAGATACAAATATAATTTATTTTCAGTATAAATTTCTATATAATAGTCTATATAGTATATAAATGTTAAATGGAATACACCGTTCATGGAGATGATAGACCATAAGTAAGCATGAACGTTGTTTCTTTTTTTTGTCATATTAAATGAAAGTAAGTAAATGAATAATATATATATTATCATTAAATGATAATTATTATTTCATCTATATCATATAATTTCCCTAAATCCATATTTAATACATTCTGTGTGGTGTGTGAATGAATCACATCTCTTTGAGAAGGGGGTAGTCTGCACAACTCCAAACGAAATCATCATATTTACCCAAAGTGGAAATCATGAATTTATTTGTTATATTTAAATTAAATAAGGTTAAATACAACATAAATCATATATATACTATAAAAATATATTTTCCATCTTAATTCTCAACCATGATAGGTGGTGATGGAAAAAAATGAACAACATCGTTTCGTGAGGCGGTAGTTCTCCATAGACAAGAATGATAAGTTCATTGTGCATTAGATAGAAGTGTGTGTAAGTTCTGGTCTAACCCATATCATAAAAAATATTAGTATATTTTAGATATAGATCCTATTATGTATACATTCATTAAGAATAATTTATTGAGTGGATAAAGGAAATAAAGGATCTTATAAAAGGATGTTACCTCTTCTTTGGGTAACTCCTTTTGTTTTCATTGATGGGTTTCCTTGATTGGATTAGTGACCCAATGGAGTATTAAAGTATCAATTGAGGTATTTTGGGTGTCCAAAATTATGGGTATTTATTGGTTTCAATAAGTAGGATATGTGGGGGCCTTTAATAAGGGAGTGAGGGGACACATTTGGCATATTTAAAATCAAGTTAGATATACCCAAATTTTTAAATAAAAAAATTAATGAAAAACCAAACATAAATAATAATTTCAGATTTATTGACTAAATACGGAAATAAAATGGTTTTTGGACAAGTTTAATGGTCATTGTTTCCATAAAGATTAAGGTTTTTTCCCTTGAAAAGGTTAATTTTACCTTATTCATTGTGATTAATTTTAATCACTTTTACAAATACTTTTTGTCAAAAAATAAGTTTATATTTTTATATTATGGATATTGGAATTATTAAAACCATTAATTTCCATTTTTCAAAATTTAGTTAATATAAGCATAAAAATTAAGTTCAATACAAATCCTAGAGATGTATCGAAAAGCGGGTTTTTAAAGTGAGAATGCTCAAATGTTAACTAAGATTTTATATCTAAATTTAATATAAAAATTATTTAAATTACATAAATTTAATGAATATATATTTTATAGATATATTTTTACATAAAAAACTAATATAAAATATAATGTAAATATATAAATAAATTCGATGAAAAAGAAGTTTTGAATTATTGTTTAGTATTTTATTAACTATTCATCCAAGAATGATGTTTCTCATAAAAATCCAAAACATTCACCCTAAGGAAATTTTGAAATTATTAATTAAAAAAGAAATTTTATTTTATTAAATTGAATTTCTAAAAGTTTCCAAAATTCATTTTATATTTTTTTACATATAGATATAAAAAAGTTATTTTATGAATATAATATTTTCAAATATATAAAGACATTACTAAAAAGATATGTATTAATATCAATATGTTATATTTATATTAAACCATTATAAATAATATTTAAAAAACATTTATTACCATTCATATTATTATTTTTGACAACTCTGTTATAACTATCTTGTTTAAATAATTATAATAATAAAATGATGTTTCGTTGACACTATATGTTGTATGTAAGAAAAGCCAAGTTGGTGTTCCATGTAATGAAATCCTATCTTGGTGTATCATATTATAAAATTTTGAGTAAGTATATCATGAAACACACTAAATTAAATTAAATTAAATTATTTTTTATAAAAATAATCTCAAAACCATAGGGTGTTACATTCCACCACCCTTAAAAAGAATTTTTCACTCTAAATTCTTAAGGGTTATTAAAGGTTTAATACGTGAAAGTTATTTTCATAGAAACCCAAATCATAAAAATAAATACTAAAAATTCTTTTAAAAAGGTAATTTTGGAATCATGATGGTTTCTCAATGTAACTCATAACTAGTTTTCCTCATGGGAGATAATTAGGAACAAGTGAGAATATGGACTAGGATGAAAAAATAATATTTATTAGGAGTGATTGAGGTCATCAACAAAAAACATGAATGATAAATGGAATGTTGAGGTCCTAAAATGCATAAATTTTTTATGATTTAAAAGACATTTATTTCAACAAAAATTAAAGTATTAGTAATAAATTTAATATGTAGATTGTTTTCATAAAGTTGATTAATTTTTATTAAAGGATATACTTTTATAATTTTTGGATAATCACACCCCATGTTTCTCCATGATAAATTTACATCTCAACACTTTATACAAAAGGGAAGGAGAATTTGTCATTCTTGGAGAACTAACATATCACGAGATCCATGATAATGCATCACATCTGTCATTAGGTATCATCAAAACATATTTTTTAGAACAGGTTATCCATTTTTTATAAATCCTCATGTGGTAAGATAATACATTATTCTCACAAAATTTATCCAAAGTTTAAGTTAAAATATCTATAAATATTAAAACTTATAACCATTCTCAAAGATGAAAATTAAAAGTTCTAAAAAAAGGTTAATAAATTTCTCAAAATTAGATCAACATTGATATCCTATATATCATAGAGTAGCTCTTATCTGTCACATACCAAACATGTGAATACCATCATCAAGTATTCTCTTGAAACATGTTAATGACATGAATTTCCAAAAATCCGTATTGAAAAAATTAATTTTTCCTTATTCCAATGTATATGGGATAAATTTCATAAATCCAATAAGTTTTAATCTCCATCCATGATAACAGGGTCTACTCTATCAAAAAATACATTATCTGTTATGAGTTATTTAGTACCATCCAACTATCATATTCATATTCAATATATCTTTAACCAAAAATTATTCACTCAACATTATGAAAAATTAAGGGTTACCCTCCCTTAATAAAAGTATCAACTTTCAAATAAATAATTTTTCTACCTCACCAGCACCATTCAACATATCCTTTCAAATCCAAAATAATAAACGTATACTAAAATTAATTATATATTTCATCATTCATATAATACAATATCTTAATTCCATAACATATACACTTCATTCATCCAACTTTAGTCTTAATCAATTACTCAAGCTTCATCAAATTATTTCATAATATATTTTTCCTAGAATATGAAATATGAATCTTGTCTTAACAATTATCAAAATCATTTTAATCTTTCTTACCAACAATACTATTAAAACAACCCATACCTTTCATATGACATTCATGGTCTCCTCATCATCTGTAGAAAACCAATTGCTTATATCACCTTATTGATTTTGTTCATGATCCATCCACATTAGAAATCTATTTTTCATAATTCCTACACATTCCACATTTAAATAATTCATTTGTTCACAGTACTTTATGGAATAAAACATTATCATTCAATGCATTAACTAAACTTTTCATTTACTCTAAGTAATTACTTTCTCTATGAACTACTTTTCCCCTAACAAAATACCTTCTTGTTCCTTTGAGACATTCACTTATGTGTTTCTTCATACATTATTGACATGTAGAAAACTAAATTTTCATTCCTTGACAGTGTTGATTACCTAATATCTTAGTGATATCTTTCCATCACTTCTTTGGCATGTTTTGGAGTTGGTTAAGGTACAAAATGTTAATCATATTACATGAAAAATGATTAGGAATGACTACAGAATACTTCACACTAACATTCATCCCATTTAAAATCTCATTAGAAATTTATCAATTGTATTCATTATTAACCCAGTTCTTTCTAGTTACTACCATTGACTTAAACCAAAAATACTAGATTATGAAACATTTATTATATGGTGGAACCACATAATTTTGAAGAAAACTAATAGGATGTCTAAATTCTAACACCATATTTAATTTATGACAACTTAGGATTATCCTAGGTTATTAATAGTAAAATTATTTTTAAATCATTCATGATGGTTCATGAAGAGTTTAATAATTCATAATGAATATCTCATGGTAGTGTAAAATCAGTTGCATAATAATTCTTGTTTTAATGTACCACATTATGATCGAGTTAAGCCTAAAGAACCCTGTATGAGTTTTTACTCCTTTGAACATCCACACCAAAACCACATCCACTTATAGTATCCAAACATTGATTTATTAATAGTAAACCGCTCACTCTATCCTTTACCAAAATTCTAAGATATTTTCATATACTTTTCATTATCCTTAGGTTTATGCTTAAACATTTCTTAAAGTTATCACTATGTTTTTGTCATCCTAGTTTTGGAAGGTTGACTAAACCATTTCTCTAACACCAAATATTACAACCTAGACTTAATGTATATAAAAATTACATCATTTTTTCAGAATACATAAAACATTAAACAAATTGAGAACCAAAGTATGTATTGGTTTAGTTCCTTTAGAAACAAGGAAACGAAAATTGTGGTTCCTGAGTAAGATACATTGTATCCGACTATGTACTCCAAGTCAAGTACCCCTATTAGAAATTTCATACATAAAATATATCTTCATAACCAGGCGAATGAAGCATAAAAAGGGGTGAGTTTAATGTTCATTTAGGGTAAAAAAGGAGATATGTAAGCATAAACATCAGTACAAGGCTATAGGAATGTGATCAAAACATTAGAACATCATACCCTGCATATCATAAACATAAATCATTTCAGAATGTTTATAGATTCATAAGGACTTAATAATAAGGAATTAAATATAATAATCCATGAAATCATAATATAGGATTAATACATGGAATTGTGGAAAACACATAAACTTTTAATATCATTCTATATAAGTCAAGACACATTTCTATAACTTATCAGGGCACTTCCTGGGAACTAAACCTATTGGGAGGTACGCACCACCATCCCTAGATATATTCATTTCCTTGTAAGGGGTTAGGTTTTCACATATTCCCTTAGTGGATTTGGGTTCCCCATTATCCCAATGTTGATCGGCCTTTTATATCTTCCATCATCATGGTGAATACACCTACTTAGCAGGACACACCACTATCCCCAGTTCCATTAATTTCCTTGTAAGAGATCGTGTTTTCCCATCATTTCATTGTATATCAAGCTCATCGACTTGATTCCCATAATTTTCTCATTAGATATAAATCATTACCCAATTCATTGGAGTGAGATATAGGTCCCACCCATCACACACTAAACTCATTCAAACATCCATAACAAGATAAAAAAACTCACCATATCATGACCCGTAAAAAGAGATGGGTTTTATAAATATCATATCATAACCCATGAAATGAAATAGGTATCATAAAAATGTAATTGCATCATAAACTATGGAAAGGAGATATGCTTCATAATCATTTCATCAAAGTGTTACCTGTTCATATAAGTGAGTTTCAACAGTATATAACACATGTAATAGAATTAGGTGTCATAAAAATCAGGCAGTTAAGACATAAACCATTCAAGAAATAATATGAATCTTATTATTGGATCATGTTCCTAATAAATCTTAAAATATAAAAAAGGATTAAATCAGAGATAGACAAGGATTGTTACATATAACATTAATCATTTCATATGTATAATATTTTTTCTTTGAAAATATATTTCATTAAACTATTTAAAAAATTCATTTCTTAAAAATAATTCATTACAAATTCATTTAAATAATTTCTTGAGAAAAATAAAATTTTCACTTTTAATTTTTTTAAAACATTAATAAATTTGAATACCTTTTTCTTCTAACATAGATCTGAAAAATAATAAAGGAATATTGAAAAAAAATTGATAACCATTTTTCTTGAAAACTTATAAATAATATGGAGAACATTTTGAAAATATTTTTTCTTTTCTAAAAGTTTAAAAAAATTTGAAATAAAAATTTAGATCAATGAAATCATTTTCTTTTCAAACAATCTCTTGAAAACATAAAAAGGAGTCTTCAAAAATCATTTAAAACACTTTTTAAACATATAATAATATTTATAGAACCGTTTTATTTGAATATAATTTTAAAATAAAAAATTCGGATTATTAGGGAAAAAATTCTTAAAAAAATAACCTTGTAAACATACAAATTAATCATCAAGTAAACGGTGATCATGATTGCAGGTAAGTTCTTATATGCTGAAAATATTATTTATACCCTAAATGATTAGAAAAGTTCATTAATTAGAAAAAGAGAAGAATATTATCTGTAAAATCATTTTTTTAGAAGGTAATACGTGGGTAAAAATTTCCATTAAACATCGTAGTATTACAGTAAAAAATAGAGATCATTTTTAGAAAACACTATTTTTAAAGAACATAGAATTCTGACTGAATTAAGACAATAAAGTTGGATTTTCATCAACAAATTTTCTTAATTATATTAAGTTAAAAATAGTGAAAATATTGTACAATTATTGGATATAACATGAATAATTGGAGGGTATGAAAATTGATGAGTGTTTTTGAGATATGGATCAAAATATTTCATTAATTGAATCATAATCTTAAACAATATTGACAAATTTTGATATTGTAGTAATAAATAGTTCACACATTGGTAACATTGAATCATAATAAAATATAAAAAATAGAATTACATAAATCATATAATTTCATTAAAAAAATTATATTCATGATATAACATATCAAAGGTAGTATATACAACTCGCATAAAAATATAGTTTCATAACATGGAAATTGTCTCAAACAAGGAAAATTGAGACAAAACTACTTAACAAATTTGTTAGCTTTTGAAACATTAAAATCATAAATGAGATATCATAAAATAGTTATTTTAATACCCTTAAATTTAATTATAATAATAATATAATACATCCATTGTAATTATCCACACCACACAAAATAAATGAGTTGTTAAGAAGACATGTATCTTAATGAAATAAAAAGTGGGATGAAATTCCCTTACCTTATGTCTTGGCTATCTTTATACTCGTACAAACCTCCTTTATAAGAAATATATGATTATTATAAATATTTTGAACAAAAATATTCCTAAATATAATACCATATTTGGTTTTATTATGACATTATATTACCTGCTTATTAACTACTCCGGGTTAAGGTTTCTCTTCTAGTAATATCCACATTGTTTTTTTTCAACTGTCTTAATTTGATATATTTTTTGTCCTCATACTTATATTAAGACATCCATAATGTAAAACATTATATAAATATCATGTATATTAATTTTATTTATTTTTATAATAATATATATAATATAAAAATATGAAATGGAGTACACTATTCAGGGAGACGGTAGGCCATACATACTCATGAACATTGTTTCTATTTTTTTAAAATTGAATGAAATGATATAAGTGATGTATATGGATATATATTATAAATAAAATAGAAATATTATATAATATATATAATATAATTACACTAAAATATCCTAAATACAATCCATGTAGTGTTTCAATGATTTACATCGCATTGAGGAGGCGATAATCCACACTTCCGCAAACAAAATTATCGTAATTACACAAAGTAGAAATCATGAAGGTATGTGTTATATAATAATAAAAGAAGATTAAATATATCACATATAACATATATATCATATAAAACTATATTTAAAATCATAATTCCCAACCATTAGAGGTGGTAGATGAGAAAACCAGACATCATTTCTTGAGGCGACAGTTCGTCGAACACAAGAACAGTAAGTTCATTACCCATTATATGAAAGTGTGTTTAAGTTTAGGTCATATGATTATCATAAAAAATACATGTATATTTAGTATTCTAAGGATATTATGTATTCATGGAATAATGGGGATTTATGAATTTTAGAATGAATATAAAGTAAAGTATCATGAAGAAGGATGTCAACTCTAGTTTGGGTAACTCGTTTGGCTTACATAAATATTATTCCTTGGTAGAATTTATGAACAAAGGGAGGTTTCAAGTAGGAAGGTATGGATGTAGAGAATTCAATTTGGAAGATATTTTCATGAATTAAGTTTCCTTAGATGTGTGAAGAATGCAGATATTTGATAATATTTTATAAGGGGGAGAGGGGATAGACTTGGAATGTTTGAAAAAAAGTTAGTAGTACCAAGGGTTTTCCCCAAAAAAGTCCTAAAACCCAAAAATAATCAAGAAAATTAGTTTTATGCAAGAAATATATCCATAAAATCTATGGTGTACTAATTTATATGTCATTTTCTTCTTAAAGATTACATTTTCATTCCTTATTAAGCGTAATTTAACCTGAATCACTGTAATTAATTTTAATCACATTCACTAACATTTTCGGTAAAATATTGTTTATATTATTATACTATATATATTATACTTCTTATAAATTTGTATGCCCATTTTTCAAAATTCAGTTCACAGGAGCAGACAAATTCCTCTTAATGTAAAACCCTCTCATGTGGTGAGAAAGATGGCTTTTAAAGTGAGAATGTTCGAATGTTCATGAAGATTTTATATCTAAATATAATATAAAAATGATTCAGATGAACTAAATTGTATTAATAGATGTATAATTTTTCTAATGTGACTCTAAAACCAAAATAAAATATAATTTAGCTATATAAATAACTTAGATGAAAAATTGGTTTTGAATTAAAATTCAGTATTTTTCACTATTGATCCAAAAATGATGTTTCTCACAAATATTTCAAAAATTAACCCTTAATTAATTTTATTATTTTTAATTAAATTATCTAATTTTATTTTATAAATTTAAATTTATAAAAGTTTCTAAAATTATTTTTATTATTTTCTATAGGACCTAAAAAAATTATTTTAAGAAAATAGTATTTTCAAACATATAAAAACATTAATAAAAATTGTATGTATCATTATCAATATTTTTAATCATATTACAATATTTAACACCTAGGTTATACATATCTTGTATAAATAATTATAATAATGAAATGATGTTTTGTAGAAACTTGGGGTAGCATGTAACAAAAACTAAGCTAGTGTTTCTTATAACACCTGTCTATCATTGTGTGGAGTCTAATGAAAGTTGGACTTATTGTAGCTTAAAATGCACGAAAACAAGGAAAATTAATTTATTGGGAAAAAAGTTTCTCAAAAACACATTTTGTTAAATTTTACCCTCCCATAACATGAATTTCACCTTAAAATTCATCTTGTTTATTAATGGATTAAAACATGAATGTTTCGTTCATAGAAAACCACTTTTAAAAAATTAATAAGAACACATCCTTTAAATAGAAAATGTTGAAAATATGATTTTTACACAAATTAACTCGCATCTAGGCTTCTAATTGAGAGAAAATTAATGGTAATTGAAAATATAGTTTTCAACAAAAAATGAAAATATTTATAGGGATTGATTGAGGTAATCAATTACCAAAAACTGAATGGTCAATGGAAAGATGAGGGTATAAAATCCATAAATCTTTGATGATTTTAAATACCATCAGTTCAAAACAAATTAATGTATTAGGAAAACATTTTATTTCAACAAAATTTTTGTAAAGTTGAATAATTTTAATGAGATGATATACTTGCATAGATACTTGAAATCCTAATCCGTTATTGTTCCTTGATCAATTCACACTTCACCTATTTCTCCAAATATGAATGTGAATTTTTAATTCTTGAAGAACTAACAAATCATGAGATCCATGATAATCCATCTCATCTATCATCACGTATCATCAACATAAAGTTGTTAAAATGGGTTATCCAATGTTAATAAATCCTCATGTTGTGTGATAATAATTTAATATCAAAAACTTTATCCTAATTTTAAAATAAAATTTCCAAATATTCATAACCACATAACCCTTCAAGAAGATGAAAATACAAATTTATAGAGAGAAGTTAAAAATATTTCTAAAAATCCACTCAATATTGATCTCTTATATATCATGTAGTAGCTTTAATCTATCACATCTCAAACGTGTGAATAATTTCATAAAGTATTATCTTGAAACATGGTAATAACATGAATTACAATAAATCCTTATTGAAAATATGCATTCATTCTTAATAAAAAGTTTATTGGGTAGATTCCTTAAATCCAATAAGTTCTAAACATCATCCATGATAACATTGACTACTTTTTCAATAAATCCTTTAACGGTTCAAAGGTAATCAGAATCATCCAATTTACTTATTCATATTCAACGTATCTTTATCCAAGCCTACTTATCTCAAAATTAGGAATAAATTTACGGTAACCTTCCCTTAATCAAAATATCACATTTACATGAAATCACTTTTCTACCACAACGGTACCATTAAAAATATCCTATAAAATCCAAAATAAAAAAACATATTGAATATACTTATATATTTCATGATTTTTCTTATATATTCATTTAATTTGATAACATATACACTTTAATCATAAAACAATATTCTTAAACCATTACTCAGGCTTCATCAACTTATTCCTTAATACATCTTTCCATGAATATAAAATACGAATCATGTCGTAACATTTATCAAAGTAAATTTAATCATTCTTATTTATAATGCTATTATAATAGAACATACCATTCATTTGTTGTTTGTGGTATCTTTATCCCCAGTAGTAAAACCATTATTTGTACCACCTTTCTGATTCTCTTCATGATCCTTCCACATAGGACATTGATTTTCATTATGCCAATATTATCTTCATTTAAAGCAGTTATCAGTTGATAATACCTTAGAAGGGCCAACATTTCCATCCATTGAGTTAACAAAACTTTTCATTTTCCATTTGTAGTTGCTTTCTTTGTGACCATATTTTCCACAATTAAAACAACTTCATGTTCTTCTAAGACCGTCACATAGGTGTTTTTTCCCACATTATTGAAATATAAGAAACTAAATATTATTTCCTTAATGGTATTCATTACCCTAATTCTTAGAAATCTCTTTGTTGGATTGTAATATAGATGTAAATGTATATGAGATGGAATAATACAATAGGGGATGAATTATAGGTTTAAAAACTCTGTATTTAAACACATAAGTAGAATCTTTGTTTTAGAGATCAGAAATTAATACAATTCACAAACAATACAATTGATCTAACTAATATTTGATCTGATGGATAAGACATGACATGATACCAAAATTAATCAAAAAATTATGTATTTGAATTGAATACAATGATCAGCGTATAAGAAAAAGAAAATGATTCAGCCATACAACATATATAATATATTAATACAATATGTAATGAATGTATCAAAATTAAATAAATTAAAATAGAAAAGAATATGAGTATAAAGAGGACAAAAAATGATTCCCTTTTTATTACAAAAGTGAACAGAAAAATAAAATCTATTAAAATTATTTTATCCTAAAGTGTGGGTATCCTTTCACCTAGGGTAAAAGGTTTGTCTTACCACCACGCACTTAATCCCTCGATTCGATGATCGGCATGTCTGTCTTTTTATCCATAGAATCACTCATTAAGATGGTAATCAGCACCTCTGTATTTCAAATACATGAAAATCCTCAATTTAATGATCAGCATCAATAACTTTCTATCCTCGAAATCCCTCGATAGTTATCAAAATGATCAGTTTCAAAAGTAATATAGAACACTTATTGAAAAACAATAACTAAGAACAAGCAATTCATGTCTTGTATCTTCAAGGATTTTCGCATTAATCAAGAGAGATGTCACACAGTCTCTCTTTAGAACTTTGAAGATACATAAGTTGATTTATCTTGTTTGAATGGCCTCCTATTTATAGGCCTTAGGTTTCAACAGTCACATTTAATCCGATGGTCATATTTCTTCAAAACAATTCTGATGGACTTGGACACCTAGAATAATAACTATCAAAACAAAACAGAATACATGAAATCATTTTTATTTGTATATAACTACCATCATGTCATTGTTTTGGTTAGAATATATTAAGTAAAAAAGTATGAAATAATGAGTATGATTAATTACAATGAGAATCTTGTATGAGTTATTAGATTAAAACATCAGTACGATGAATAACTTGGTTACGATGCATATCATAGTTATGAAACATAGCATAGTTATGATGTATAATTTGATTACAATTTGTAACATAATTATGATTTATATCATGGATACGATGCATGGTTACAGTGCATAACATGAATATTATGCATATTATGATTACGATGGATATCATGGTTACGATGCATAATGTGATTATGATGCGTAACGTAATTACAATGTAAATCATCGATAAAATAATCAGTTACGATGCATAACATGAATACGATGCATATCATTATTATGATGCATATCGTGAATACGATATGTATGGTTAAGAAAACATCATATGTGGTTACAGTTGAAAAACAATATATGTTACTAACACAACATATGTGATTATGTTAAGAAACAACACATGTGGTTATGATAGGAAACAATAGAATATGATTATGATGTAAAACAACAACATATGATTACGATGTAAAAAAACGGCATATGATTACGATGTAAAACAACTGTATATGATTATGATTTAAAATAACATCATATGACTATGATGTTAAAAAATTGTATATGATTATGATGATAAACAACTTGAAATTTGTGATTTCCAAAAAAATATGAATGGAAAAGTTGAAACACATTTAGACTCAATAATTTCTCCCTTTTGTAAAGAATAAATCAAAACAAACAATACAGACTTATCTCCTACTAAGTTTAGTAATTGTTCTAAAAGTAATATTGACTATGACTAATGCCTCATTAGGATAAATATTATCTCTAAGGATCATATTCTCTTTAATTTTACTTGTGAATTCTCCCCCTTAATAAGGTATTCACCCTTTTTCCTTTTTATGAATAAAATTTCTTATTTTCCAAATTATTCTCCCTCTATGTGATTTTCAAAAATAATAATGGAAAACATTTTTTCTTGTAAGATGTTAGATAAATAGAGTACGAAACAATAGTAATTACATGAAATGAAATAAATTTTTATTACAATAAGATTACAATGAAATTGTTCTTTATTCTTTTGTTTTTTAAAGAGGTTTAACATAGAGAGCTTCACCTTCATCAAATGTTTCTATCATCCATCAATCTTTTATGAACATCATGATGAGAATTCATCTTTTCATCTTATTTTTCAATAATCCTTTATTGTTTTTTAATCCTTTCTTTATGAAGCTGATTGATTGTTTATTGTGCTTTGAGCCTAACTTCCTAGGAATTTAAATCCTCCATTATAACATTATAGGCCTTCTCTTAGAATACAACTCTATTTTAGATAAAAAAATCTCATTACATCCATTCCCTAATTTTTCCTTTAGATATTCAAGTTGTTCATGGGATAATCATTTTGAGGTACTCAGTCTTTGAAAGGCTTATACATTTCCACTCAAATTAGTAATCAAATTTTGGTAGAAATAATTGAGATCATTTACACAGTTCACCAATTCCTCAAGATTTTCCACATGATACTTGAGATTATAATCAATGTTGTATAACAACTTAACATCATTGTTACAATCCTTTTATGCTCAGAATCACGTTCTTTGAACACTTTAAAATCAAATTCAAGATTCAAAAACATGTCTATCGGAGTCTCGATAGAATCTGTTCATTCATTATGACTATTATAAATTATATCTTGGCTAGAATAAATTTATGGAAATTATGGTAAAATATTTTCTAATATTTTCAAGTCTTGTTCAATGTATTGAATTCCTTTGACTATGATTGTCCATTCTAAATCTATATCTTCATTGTATTATAATATATCTACAAAATGAGTTTCAGTGTCAATAAATTCATATGGTTTATTCAAATTCTAATCAAATTATTCTTAATTTTTTATCTAATATTTTAATGAATTTCTTGGAAGCATTCTATTGAGAAAATTGTTTCTATGGATGAGGATCAAGAGATGGAATCTTAAAAGATGCAGCTTATGATGATTCCGATGAAAGATTTCTCTTCTTTGAAGCTCCATTCTCTTATACTAATTCTTCTTCTTCTTGTCCTTATTTGAATTCACCTTGTTCTTATTATTTTCTTTAGTTTATTGATTGAAAAATTTTGTATCTAATTGTTATGATTCTTTTTTCTTATTCCCTTTCTCTACTAGATTCGGTCGAGTTTGAACAAGTGGTTCCTTTATGAAAATTCCAGTTCTGGCTTCCTAAACTATCTTAATAATACTATCAATATCAATATCATGATCGCATCTCTTATTCATTCTCTTCTTCCTTTATTATTATTTTAAGGTATCCTAATTTCTTATTTTCACATCCATAGATTTAGCTAGATCCCAATCGAATTGAGGACCACCTTCTTTCTTTGCTTCCTTCTTCTTTCTCCACACTTCTACAACCTCATCTGATATTACTTTTTGTTTCATTGATTTATTTGGGGTTTTAACCTTATTTTTCTTTATTTTTCTTAATGTTGATATGGATGGATTTTATGGGTTTTCACTCCCTTTAGGTACTTCTTTTACTCTATCATCTTACAGATCTTTCTCAAACATTTTGGAATCATGATTAAATCATAACATGAGTCTCATGACCATATCATTACTGATGAGAGGCTCCTTGAATGTTGTCGGGTATGGCTTAATTAAGACATTGCACAAACATAGGCACTCTTTCAAAAACATAGAGGTATTCCAACCCTTGTAAATTTAAACATAGAGGTATTACACTTCCTCATAAAACACAAAATATTGATTTAATTCTATTATTTAAACATATAGGTATTCCCACCCTTGTAAATTTATTATCCATTTCAACGTAGAATAAAAATTCTCATAATAATATCAAGATACCAACTATTCACCTAGAAAGGTCATAGAAGAGAAATCTTTTGGATACATTTTCATTGGAGATGAAGCTGTTTTCTCAGACATGAAAGACATGAAAAAAATCTTGAACACTGAGTTTTTTCCTAGCTATGAAAGCTGATGACTTCTGTAATTAGGAAAACATTGGTAAACTCTGATTATAAACAATGCTGGGTATTTATAGAGCATTCTAACTTTGGAGAAATTTAGAATATTTTTGATATGGGATCGGTAGAGAGGGGTTATTTTTTGAAGATAACTTTACGGTCAATATTACATCTAAAATGTCTAATTGTTGCGAATGAATTTGAACTCTTTAGGTTTTCCCTAAAAGAATATTGTATTCAGAATGAATCTGATTAGGGGTTAAAATAAAGAATTGAAATACCAACAATTTGAAATGTAATGTAAAAAATATGGTTTTAGAAGTTATACATGTCTGAATATTATGATAGATAAATTGGATATAGTATATTGTTCATTTTATAATAATACCAACAAAATTGTAGTACTAAAAATCATATTAAACTGATATGAATTCTAAAACCGATAAAAATTCTAATACCGATAAGATATTATAATACTGATAAAATATTATAATACCGATAAAAAATATAATACTATTAAAACATGAAACCGATAACCATGAAACCGATAAACATGTAACCAATATATTATAAAACATTTAAAATTAAAAACTGATAAAATGTAATACTGATAATACGTAAAATTGATAAAACATCACACTGATAAAATGTGAAACCAGTGAAATGTAAAACTCATAAAATTGTGTATACTCACCCTTATAAAATGAGTAACTTAATGTAAGGATATGGTTTAAACAAGAATTATACGTGAATGATTGCATTTTATTCATTATTACAAGATTTTGTTTAATATATTCAAATCTATCAAAAGATAATGGTTTTGTGAAAATGCCCGTAATTTGTTCCTGCATTCCGATGAATTTTAAAATAATATCTTCTTTGTTTGTGTGATATCTTAGAAAGTGATGCCTAATATCTTTTTATTCAAGTGATTCTTTTGAAGGGTTTTTACAAAGTGAAATGGTACTAGTATTATCACATAGTATTTGAGTTTCCAAAAAACTCATACCAAGGTTAGTAAGTGTGTGTTGCATCCACGACACTTGAGCACAAAAACATCCAAATGCTATATATTCATCTTCTGTAGTAGAAAGTTATACTAATTTTTTTTCATGAACATGAAACTAATGAATCATATAAGAAATTACATGTGCCTGATGTAAATTTTCTTATCCATTCTATATCTAACAAAATCAACATCTAAATAGCTTTTTAAAACAAAATCCTTTCTAGAAGAATAATATAGTCCTAAATCAATGGTTTCCATTAAGTGGGAAAAAATTCTATTCAATTCTTTTAAATGAGATTAATTTGGATTAGATTGATATCTTGCACATAAGAATACTGAAAATATTATGTCTTTATGACTAGCTATTATGTATAACAAGCTTCCTATCATACCTCAAAAAGATGTTTGATCTACCAGTTTCCTAGCTTCATCATGATCAAGTGTATTTAAAGTACCAATTGGAGTGCTTATAAATTTAGTGTTTTCACATCCATACATTTTAAGAAGATCATTAATATACTTTTCTTCAGATATATAGGTTCCTTTAGGTTTTTGAGAGACTTGAAAACCTAAAAAGAAATTTAATCACCCAAAATACTCATTTTGAACTCAAATTTCATGAGATTTGAAAGGGAATCAGTTAGGGATTGTTGAGATGATATGAATATAATTTCTTCCACATATATTTGAAAATAAAAATATTTTTGCTTTCCTTTTTTACAAAAAGAATTGGATCTGCAGTATATTTAGCATAATTATGTTGAAAAATAAATCATGTCAGTCTATCATACGAAGCTCTATGGTCATGTTTAAGTCCGTAAATAGATTTTGAAGGTTTGAAAACATAATTTTTTTTTTTTTGAGTCTATAAAACCAAGAGGTTTTTCTAAAAAGCATTACCTTGTATAAATTCATATAGAAAAGCACATTTTACATCCATTTGAAAAAGTTTGAAGTTACAAATTGCTTCAAAGGGTAATAGAATATGAATAGATTCAAGTATTGCTATAGGAGAGTAGGTTTTTTCATAGTATATTACCTCTTGTTGATTATATCATTTGAAAACAAGTCTTCCTTTATTTCATATAATAACTCCATTTTCATCTCATATGTTTCTAAAACCCATATCACTATAGTTACGGTTGTTTCTTTAGTAATTTCAACTAAGGCCTATACATCATTACTTTCAAATTAATTTAGTTCATATTGCATTGATTTAATCCAATATTCATCACCTAAGGCCTCATTAGAAGTTTTAGGTTCATGTTGGGATATGAAAACAAGATGTTCTATTTTATGTCTTATGAAATTTCTAGTCCTTAGTGGTATATTTACATCACAAATGATATTATAAATAGAATGATTCCTTAGAAACAATTGATTTGGGTTTTGTATAACTTGTTCATAAACATAAGTTACAAAGTCTTCTGGGGTAAATATTTCAGAAACATTTTTTTGAGTATTACCCTTTTCAGAATAGTTTTCAATAAAATTTTGATTTTTAGTTTGTGAAAACACATCTGTTGGTGTAGGTAGGGGTTGTTTAAAAACAAAAGTATTGGTTTTATCAAATTTAACATGCACTATTTTATCAATATTACAAGTGTTTTTTTAAAATTATAAGCTTTATAAGTAGTGAAATAACCTAGAAGGATTTCTTTATCTGATTTGAGTGAAAATTTATATATGTTATCATTAGTATTCAATATGAATACTTTTCATCCAACACTCTAAATTAATAAACTTTAGGTTTTCGGCTAGTCCAAAATTCATAAGGTGTTTAATTAAGAAATGGTCTAATGAAAACCCTGTTTATAGTATAACATGTTGTACATACATCTTCATACCAGAAATTCATTGTAATTAAGTATTCCCTCAACATGGTCCGTGTCATTTCCCAAAGAATACGATTTCTTCTTTCAACAAAACCATTTTTTGAGGGTTTCTTGGAGCTAAAAACTTTTGAGTAATACATTAATTACTACAAAAGTTTCAAAATCCGAATTTTAAAAATCTCTACCATGATCAATTCAAATAGTTATCAGCGGTTGGTTTTTCTCATTTTTAACTGGGGATCTAAAAGATTTGAAATAGAAAAAGGATCAGATTTCATTGATATAAAATAGACCCATGTATATCTGCTGTAGTCATCAACTAAAAAAATACCTATTATTTGCCTCCAATACTTCCAGTTTTTTAGGACTAAATAGATTGATGTGCACTAACTATAATTCATTAGTAGTTTAAACTTAATTAATGTATTTAAATCTTATTTTATATTGATTTCCTTTTTGACAAGGATAAGAGTGTTTTTAAGAATAAAACCTAATGTCTGGTATATCCTTAACAAGTATTTTTTTAAGAGTTTACAAATATTATTAATGTTATAGTGTCCTAGAATTATATTCCATAACCAATATTGTTCTTCCATTGCACTTAATAAAGGTATGTCTTGGCTCCTAAGGTCTTCTATGGTATGTGTGTATACATTCTCATGCCTATGAGAAGAGAGAATTAATTCATCCTTAAAATTGTGAAATTAACATCTAACAATCCTAAAATTCACAAGGTAACCTTAATCATGTAATTGACTTATTCTTATATGGTTTTTCTTATCACCTTTAACTATCAAACCATTTGAAAATAAAACTTTTCCTAAAATAAAAATATTACCTATACCAATGATCTTTCCTTGAGAATTATCTCTGAAGGTCACTCTTCCACCTTTTATATCTATGATCATTTCAAATAAATATTTATTTCCACTCATATGTTGAGAACATCCACTATCAATTTACCAAATATTCATGTTTCTGGTAAACTTTTGGTTTTCCTGAAAAATAAACTAATTAGATTTCCAGCACCCAAACTTGTTTGGATCAAAAAATGTTTGATAAAATAACACTAGGAAACCAAATTTGTTTTTCAATGTTAGATTTATGAAATCTTAAATATTTGGTTTTATTAAGAGAAAAATTTTGTTCCTAATGTCCACCACATTGAAACAAGGTACAAAAATGATCAATTTGGGGAAAAAATAATTATGACTAAAAATAGGTTTTGAATGAGTATAACCAATTCCCGAAGTATTTCTTATAAGAAGAATTTGTGAATATATTTTATCAAATTATTTTCTTAAAGATTTAAAATTTGATAAAAGTTTCTAAACAGAAAACAATTTCAATTTCTGTATAATGACTAAATTTTCATTTTCACAATAAAAAATTTTGGAATTAGTTTTTGTTTATAAAAAATTCTCTAAAACAAGTTTTTCCAAATTCATAGAATGTTAATCCTTCTCAGAATTTACTTTTATAAGATTTTTTGATATGCTTCCAAAATTAATAGTTTTTTTATCAAGATCTTTTGAAATATCTGATACTTCTTTTGTAAGGATAAATATTCTAAAATTTTCCTTATCAGGTTTTTTCTTGAGTTTGACATTCCCATTCTCAAGTAGTATAGAAAATATGGATACTTATTAAAAAGAAGGTATATTATCCTCTATCAAGTAAGATTATTTACACTAAGTGTAAGAAAATTTCTCATCAGGTTAATTTACATATAAACATACATTTGTAAGAGATTCTATATTGTGTACCTTATCCATGAGACAATGATTTTATATAGGTAGTCTGGCTGAAAGTCCAATATTTTTCTCACTATGAGATTAATATTCAAAAGATTCGTCTCATGAATCACCAACACTTGCACTCCAAGTATCATTTTATTTCGAGACATCATTAGTCTTTGACTTGAAATATATTTTATTATTTCATTTATAATGTGTGTCCATCATGTCTTTCCATTAAGCCAAGGAAAATTTATTCCAATATAACCTTATCTTTTACATTCATAACACGTTACTTATGAGTCTATTTTGTCCTTTCTATATTTCTTTTTGAATATTTACTAAAAATATTTCTTTCCCATAATATTTTTCATTATTCAACAAATAATGGCTAGTTCATTCTCTGAATGATCACATTCATAGGATTTTGATAAAACAATATATTTCATAGCTTTGGATCTTTTTACCCTTTATAGTGTCTTGTATTTAGATGTTATAGTAAAAGAAACACTTCCATTACCATTATCCTTCTTATTAAAATCTACATCTCTTTTCATTCTTGTCTTGTGTTGTAAGAGGGTACCAAATAATTCATCAAGAGTGATTTGAGTAAATTTACTATTCTCATCAATAGCTATTATTTTTTATTCCAATTCATTGGGAATTATATGAATTTTCTTTTCCAAGTTAACTTCATCATCAAGACCTATTTATTCTATATATTGAAGACTATTGACCATTGTCATAAATAATTGTTGAATTTTTCATACTGGTTCTCTAATGGGAAAAAACCCACGATATTTAGCTTGGATCATGGCTCTTCTTGTTTCTATAACATTAGATGTACCAAAATATGTGACTTCTAGTTTTTTCATGAAATTGTTGGCTACTTCACGTGAAGATATCTGATGATATATGCTCTTGGTCATAGAAAATAATAGAGTATTATGTACCTTGTAATTTAATTGATATTCTATTTTCTCTGGGTTGATCAAGGTTCTGACTTCCATGTCCGGAATTTTGTAATATCTAGTGAGAATCACAAAATTATCTAGTCTAGTATTAATAAAAAATGTCTTCATTCGATATCATAAGTACTCAAAATAATTCCCATTAAAAATAGGTGTTCTAGATGGTTTTAGATTGTCAATTGATCCAACATTCATTCCTTCCATCTTATAAAACAACACTTTTCCACTCCACATATTTTTAAGTAAGTAAATATAATCAAAGTTTTTATATCAAAAATATTTCTGTCTTACAAAAAAAATAAATGAAGTAAAAAATCAATGGAAACCTACCTCTGATTCCAATTGATGGACCGTAATATAGATGTAAATGTATATGATATGGCCCAAGACAAGAGAGGGTGAATTTTAGGTTTAAGAAAATTTTATTTAAACTCTTAAGAAGAATCTTAGTTTAAAAGATCATAAACTAATACAATTCACAAAAAATAAAAGTGATCTAACAGATCCTGGATCAAATGGATATGATATGATATGATACCATAAGTAATCAAAAACATTGTATTTGAATTTAATACAATGATCAATGTATAGCAAAAGTAAATTATTCTACCATACAACGTATATAATCTCTTAATCAAATACATAATGAATTTATTATAATTAAAAAAAATATAATACAAAAGAATATGAGTAGAAATAAGAAACAAAATGATTCCCTTTTGATTAAAAAATATGGGAGAAAAATAAAAGTTATTACAATTATTTTATCCCAATGAGTGGGGTATCATTTCACCTAAGATAAAATGTCCATCTTACCACCACCCTGTGAATCCCTCAATTGGATGATCAGAACGTCTGCCTTCCTATCCATGAAATACCTTGATTAACAAGCTAATCGACATCTTTCTCTTTCAAATACTTGAAATCCTTCGATTCAAAGATCAGCATCATTGTCTTCCTATCCTCCAAATCTCCCGATTTTTTTCACAATGATCGGTTTCACAAAGAAATAAAAAACACTTATTGAAATATAAAAACTAAGAAAGAGTTTTCCATGTCTTGTATCTCCATGGTATTTTTCATGAAGAAATAGAGATGTCACAAATTCTTTCTCTAGAAATTGGAATATACAAAAGTTTATTTTTCTTGTTCGAATGACCTTCTATTTATAGGCCATAGGTTCCAACGATCACATTTCCACCAACAGTCATAATTATCCATAAAATTCATAGTTACATGGACACCTTCCATTATAATGGTCAAAACAAAATAGAATACATGAAATCGTTTTGACTGGTATATAAATAACTTCATGACATCATTTTTGTTAGAATATAGTAAGTTAAAAATTATCAAAGAATGAGTATGATGAATTATAAAGGGAATCATATTTGCGGTATTATAGTAAAACATGAGAATGATGCATTAATTGGTTATGGTGCATATCATAGTTACGAAACATAGCATAATTATGATGAATAAAGTGATTACGATGCGTAGCATAATTATGATGTATATCAGGGATATGATACACAGTTATGATGCATAACATGAATATGATGCATATAATGATTACGATGGATATCAGGTTTATGATAGATAATATGATTACAATTCGTAACATAATTTTTATGTATATCATGGATACGATACACGGTTATGATGCATAACATGAATATGATGCATATCATGATTACGATCCTTATCATGATTACGATGCATATCGTGATTAAGATATATATGCTTAAAAAACATCATATGTGGTTATGATTATAAAACTATTAATCTGGCTAAAACAACATAAATGATTACGATAAAAAACAACGTTTGTGGTTACGATGGAAAATAGAAGCATATGATTACGATGTAAAAAACAACATTAGATTACGATGTAAAACAACAACATATGATTACAATGTAAAATAACAGCATATTATTATGATATAAAACAACTTCATATGATTAAGATGTAAAAAAATCATAAGATTATGATGTAAATAAACATAATATGATAACGATGAGAAACAACATGAAATTTTTTTTATTTATACAACAAAAAATATGATGGGGGAAGTCAAAACACATTTAGACTCAACACACTTTCCTTCAATTCTTTGGGGAGTCTAAGTGTTGGTTAAGGAACACATTATTAATAATTTTCTAGGAAAAATGATTAGTTTTGATTATATTTTATTTCAAATTAATGATCATGCCATTGGTATTATCAACAGAAAGTTATTTTCCACATTCATCGTTAGTATAGTTCCTTTTGATTCATGACATTAACTTGAACAAAAAGGCATAGAGTAACAAATATTTTTCATATTTAGGAACCACATAATCATGAAAACCCTCTAATAGGATGTATAAATTATGAAACCATATTTAATCTATGAAACCTTATGTTTATCCTTGGTTATTTATTTCTAATATATTTTTAAATCATTGATTATGGTTCATGAAGAATTTTTTAATTTCTGAAGTATAACGCATGGGAGTGTCAAACCTTATGTGTAGAAAGGTTCATTGTCAAATACCATTTTATGCTTGATTTATGAGTGATGATCCTTATCATGGTTGTTACTCATAAGTAAATCTATCCCAAAACCATGTCCAATTGTAGTATCTAGGAAGGGATTTATTTCTAGGAAACCACTCACTCTATGCTTTACCAAAATTCCAGTGCATTTTACTATACTTTTCAAATACATATAATTATCCTTATACATGTACTTAGATTTATCACTAAGGTTTTATCATCCTTTTTTTCAAAGGATGACTAAACATTTTCTATAATACCAAATATTACAAAAAAGTATTAACATACATAAAAATCAAATAATTTTTGGGGAATACTTATAAAATTACACAAACCGACACCCAAAGATTGTATTAGTTTAGTGCATTTGGAAACATGGAAATGTGAAAACATGTTCCTGAGTGATCTATATTATCTCCCAATAATTTATCCAAGAATAGAACCCATATTAGAAATAACATACAAAAAATATATCTTCATATCCTAGGGATGGTAAAATAAACATGGGTGAGTTGGGTTGCTCGGTAAGGGTAAACAAGTGCGATATATAAGCATAAATATGAGTATAAATGTATGAAAACTTGATTCAAACATTATAATATCATACTATTAATTTTATAAACATTAATCATGTAATAATATTTAGTTGTTTATAAGGAATGAATTAAAAGTAAATCAAGGTTATAAGCTATGAAAGCATAAAATATGAATTAGACATGGAATTGTGGCATACACATAAACATGTAATGACAATTCCTATAATTTAGGATGAATTTATATAACTTATGAGGACACTTCATAGAGACTACACCTACTGGGAGGCACACACCACTAACCCTAGTCATAGTCCTTTCATTGTAAGCGATTTTGTTTCCACATCTTCTCATAGTGGATTGGGTTTCGCTATCTTTCCATAGAGGATCAGGTTCCCCAACATCCATCATCAAGGTGACTATACCTATTAGGTTGGAAACACCACCATCCCCAATTATAGTTCTATCCTTATAAGGTATTGAGTTTGTTCTATATTACCCTATTGGATAAAGGTCGTCTAATTGGTTCCCATCATTATCTCAAGAGATATAAATCTCTACTAAATGAATTATAGGGACATGTAGTCCCCACACATCATATATTAAAATCAATCATACATGTTCCACAAGATAATAAAACATTAATCACATCATGACTCCTAAAAATAAATGGGTTTAAGAAACATCATATAATAACCCATGAAATGAAATTGGTATCCTAAGTATTTAATTACATCATAACCTATGGAAATTAGATTTTTTTAATCATTTCATTAAAGTATAACCCATGAAAAGAAGTCGGTTTCAAAAGCATATAACCTGAGGAAATGAAAAAGGGGTCATAAACATCATTATATGAAATTATAAATGTTTCAAGAAAGAATATGAATGATATTCTTCGATCATGTCCCCAAAAAATATTAAAATATAAAAAAATATGACATATTATAAGGAGATGTATTTTGAAAGATCACTTGAAACATTTCTTATGGAATATATCATTTCATTGAAAATCCATTTCATAAATCCATTTCATATATCCTTTCTTATAAAAAATAATTAAAATTTCATTAAAACATTTATTGATTAAAATATATTTTATTATTTGAAAATTACTTTTTAAAATGTTAATCATTTTGAAAACATTTTTCTTTTAATTTATTTTGAAAACATATAATAGAAGTTTGAAAATATTTTGAAACCCACATTCCTTGAAAATTTAAAAAAAGTTATGAAATTTTTTTCAAAACATTTTATTTGAAAATAAATTGAAAATGTATAAAATAATATTTGACATAATTGAAATTATTTTCATTGAAAATAATCTTTTGAAATCATATAAATGAATCTTTTAATATCATTTAAAATAATTTATAGACATAATTTATTTTTAAAAAAACATTTTTTCTTTAAAAATAAAATTATAATCCAAAAAAATTAGAATATTAGGAAAATAAATTATAAATAAAATACCCTTTTATTATTAAAAATGAATAATCAAAGAAATAACGATAATAATGAAAGGTATGTTTGTACATGCCGAACATTCATTTTTTACCTTAAAAGTTTAGAAAAGTTCATTGATTAGCAAAAGATAAGAAGAATCATATTAATTTTTTTTTAAATGTAATAAATATGTAAAATTTTAATTTAAACATAATAGTATAATATAAAAACAGTTCTTGAAATATATTTTGAAAAAATGGTTTTGAAAGAACACAGATTTCTTACTGAAATTAGAAATAAGGATGGATTTTCCAAAAAAAACATTTTATTGATTATATTAAGTACCAAAGATTGAATAAATGGTATATATACTTGCATATAACATGAAAAATCATATTTTGTGAAATATAATGAGAATTATTGAGATATGGATCATAATATTTCATTAATGTAAGCATAATCTTAAAAAATCTCGATAAATGATGAGATTGTAGCAATCAACTGTTACAACTTTAGTGACTTTGAATAATAATAAAATGGAAAAAATAACATTAAATGTATATTAGAATATCATGAAAATAACAAGATTCATGACATAACATTTAAAAGTTTGTATATAAACCGCATAGAAAAATATAGTTTCATAACATGGCATGGTTCTCAAAGATGGAAAATTGATACAAAAATACCTTACCGATTTTGTAACATTTAAAACATAACCCCATGAAACAAATATCATCAAATGTATATGTAAAGGACCCAAAATTTAATTATAATAACCATATAATACATCCATGGTGATTATACACACCAAAAAAATTAATGAGTGGTGAATAAGCCATGTATCTGAAGAAAATAATAAGTGAGTTGAAGTTCACTTAACTTATGCATTTACTCTATTAGTACACATAAAAACTCTTATATACTAAAAATATATTTTTTATATATATTTTAAAGAGCCATATTATTCTATAAAATACCATATATATTTTTATTATGACTATATATTACCCACTTATTAACAATTCCGTGTAATGGTTTCACTTCGTTTAATATCCACTTTTTTTACATGTGTCTTAATTTGTTATATTTTTAGTCCCCATTATTATATCAAGATTTAAAAAATATAAAACATTCTATAAATATCATTTATATTCAATATATATGTCTATAATAATCTATTTAATATGTAAATATTAAATCAAATACATTGTTTATGGAGATGGTTGGTCTCACATATGCATGAACATTGTTTCTGTTTTTTTCATGTTATATTAAAAGAAATAAAATGATTGAAATTTATGAATATATATAATATAATTAAATCAGAATTATTGATTCATATATAAAATATTATTTCATTAAACCCATAATTAATACATTTCATGTTGTGTGTGCATGAATCACATCACTCTGAGGAGGTGGTAGTCCACACTTCCCCAAACAAAATTATCATGTTTACACAACATGGAAATCACGATGGTATGTGTAATATAATAATTAAAAATAATAAATACATCATATATATCATATATATTATATAAAAATATATTATCTATCATAATTCTCGACCATGATAGGTGGTAAATTAAAAGCAAACAGCATCATTTCATGAAGCAGTAGTTCGTCGTACACAGGAACCGTAAGTTGGTTACCCATTAGATTGAAGTGTGTGTACGTCTATGTATAACTCTAATCCTAAAAAATATCTATATATTAATCATAATGTGGTTATTATTTATTCATGTAATAATAATAGTTTAGGTATTGGGGAAATAAAATAATTGTAAGGAGCTTGAGGGTGGATGTTACATCTTCTTTGGATAACTACTTTTAGTTTTCACGAAAGAGAATCCTTGGTTGTCTTTCTTCCCAAAGTGATGATTCAAGGAGGAATGGAGGGAATTTTGGAATTGAATTGGGAAGATATGGGTTGAAATTAAGTGTCTTGATAGGTGTGATGAATATGGATAGGTGGTAGCCTTTTATAAGGAATGGAGGGAAAACATGTGGAATTTTTGAAAACAAGTTAGGCGTACCACATATTTACCTAAACAATTTATAAAAACACCATACTAAATAATGGAAAATTATTGGGGGAAAATATGGCCCAAAAGTTGGAGTTGTAAAAGTGTCCACATCATTTTGTCCCTTATGTTTAATTTCTAGTCCATCGTTAGGCTTAATTTTACCTTATTCACATTAATTAATTTTAATCATTTTCACTAATATATTTTCTAAAACATTAAATTGATATTATTAGAATATAAATATTAAACTGATTAAAGTATTTTATATACATTTTTTTAAAATCAGATCATAGAAGTGGAAAAATTAAATTTAAAGATAATCTTGAAGACGTGGCGAGAAAATGGGGTTTTAAAGTGAGAATGTTTAAATGTTCATTAAGATTATATATATATAAGTAATTTAAAAATTTTTCCAATGAATTATATTGTATTAATTAACATATAATTTATATTCTATGGAATTAAATCCTATATAAAATATAATTTAACTACACAAATGAATTATACTAAAATTCCATTTTTGAATTAATATTTAGAATTTTTCACGATTCATCTGAAAATGAGGTTTCTCAAAAAAAATCTCCCTAATATAATTATAACATTATGAATTCATAAATTAATTTTATTTTATAAAATTCAATTTCTAAAAGTGTCTAAAATTATTTTTATTATTTTTCACTAAAATGCATAAAATGAAGTTCTTCTATGAAAATAGAATTTTCAAACATATAAACACTTTACTTAATATTTTATGTCTTATTATCAATATGTTTTATTTATATAATAATATTATAAAAAATATTTAAATATTAGTTATTTCTATTCATATAAATATTTTTAATATCTTTTTTAGAACAATATCATTTAAATATTTATAATAATAAAATGGTTTTTCTTAGAAACTCTATGTTTTGTGTAATGAAATTCAAATCGTTATTTTATGTAATAAAATTTTATCTTATTTTGGATTATAATGAAATTTTGAATTAATTTAGAATGCAATGTATTACATCAAATGAAATAAATTTATTTGAAAAAAAAACTATCACAAAAACTCGAGGTGTTACACTATTTGTATTTAGTTGAACCTTGGATAGCGTAGAAAACCCATGGTTGTATTCTGATGGCTTTATATCATTAATAGATTTGAGGGTGGTGGTTTTATTTATCGGGGTATGAGGGATATTTTATAAATTTTAATTGGAGTGTCGAGCGTGACTTAATTTGTCATAACTAACCTGCATGAGGAGCCCAGTCGGAAAATTTGGCACTGTGTCCTTATTTCATTTGGACATGGCATGTGTGAGGGAAAGTCATATTCTGATTTTGAGAGTGTTTTAAAGAAATTCATTTAGTGGGTATTCCACTATTGGTTTTTAGAAGTCATGGTTCTCATTAATTTTTTTTGATCATGGAGGTTGTTGTTCTAAGTGGTCCAAGAATGAGTAGTTTTGTATTCATGATGGTGATTATGTGGTGGACTTTTGTCCATATATATTCATTGTGTTACGTGATGGACATAGAATTGGTTTTGGGGTTATCCATTTGGGTAGTGGCTGGATACTAGATATAGTTACGTGGTGGGGAGCATCAGATCAGTTTTGTTTGAATGTATTTCATGTTGGGAAAGATGTATGGATGTTGTAATATTGGTAATTTGATAGTTGAAAAATTGTTATCTACACTATTGAAATTGGAGAATATATATCGAATGATCACTATGGATTATTTGGGGTGATATGTGTTTTTAGTGGTGAGTATATGATTCCTTTTCTCTTCTCGAGTTGTTCAAATTTAGTAGAAATTTAAAAATTTGTATATCCAGGTTCTTTATAGAGGAAAATGATAAATTATCCTATAATATTCTCTAATATAATATTTATGACCACTCATTTTTTCCTAGAATGTGGTGTTTACCATATGAAATGAGTTTAGTCAAATCCAGGATGTTTATATTTTTATAGAATATTTATTAATAAATTAATTAATTATTAATTTATTCAAGTATGTTCATTTAGTAATAGAAATTAAATGGGGCATCAGGTTGATATTTCGTCTCTATAGTGGAGTCTGAAATGGGGTTATTTTACTTGTAATGGGATAATCCCACTGTATTCACTATGTTCAGGCCCACACCCCTTTTCTTTTTTTTTAGTTTTCTTTTTCTTTCTTCTTAAATTTTTATTTTTTTTTCTTCTTGTTCCCTATCACATATATATTATAGTGAATTATCCTTTGGTGATTTTTAATCACGAGGCCATAGGAGTAATATGTAGAGGGATAGAGACAGTGATAGAAGAAGGAGAATGAAGAGGCACTTCTATAGGTATTTTTGTGGTCTGGATCGGAGCGTGATAGTAATGGGTGACATATTTGGTATGAATCTCTAGTGGTTTCCACACATTATGGGTCATGTTTTATGTTTTTTACCATAAATCCCCATATCATAGATATTTTACATTTTTAAATCCATTTATGGGTTTTTCGAATCTTCTAGTGGGACGATCTATGCCTCTTTTGGAGAATTCAATGTTTTCAAAGAGATACAGGGGATTTCCATTCATGGAAACCCATGTACATGGCAAGAAGTTCAAATAACACACATCATGTGTTCTACCAATTCAAGGGAGATTATTTTTATGATGTACATGTCGTGTACTTGAATTATATACAATGTTATAGTACTTGGCCAGGTACATGGCTATGTGGAAGAGTACATGGGCATACATAGTTTTTGGAAGTACACACCGTGTAGTGGGATATGTCCATGTGGACATGTACACAGGATGACACCCGCTATATGGGGGTACATGTCTTGGTATAAGTAAATCTGAAAACCCATGGTGTTCCCTAGCTAAGAAAAATTACATGGTTTGGTTCACCTTTGAGAGTACACACTGTCAAATCATAACTACATGTCATCTACTTTTTCTAGTAAAGGGGTTTTGGGTATTTTGTCCCTTTAGTTAGAACTAAATTTATGAGAAGTATATTCTAATAATTTTTTCATATATATCATGATGGTGGAATCCTTTAAGAATTTATAGGCTTTGTGGATGGTGTTTTTTACTAAGGGAGTTTAGTGTTAGGATTTGATTGACATTGGGATTAAGAATCCCCATGTTGGTTGGGTTGTGAACTATGAGGTCAATGTGAGGGTTGTGATCTTGGTTAGCATCTTGGTCGCATTATTCGATGGAAATATATTTGAGTTTATTTTGAATATATTTTAGAATATAGTATCATATATTATATCTATTGAGATCAAGGTTTTTTCATGTGTGTCGATAACGGTTTCTGGATGGTAGAAAAGTGGAGATTTAGCTCTTTGGTTTAAAGATCGAATATATTGGAGTCTTTTAATGATAATTTTATATCATGGGATTAAAGTTATTCTCGGGTACTATTGAGATGCTGAACTGAGTCCAAGGGACTCTTGAGGATTCAATTATAGTTTGGATTCGGATCAAGTGATAAGTGGGTGTAATAGTTAGCTGTAGAGAATAACTATGTGTAATGGTGATGCATGGGCCACCTTTGTAAGCCAGTTGTCACTCATGATTGGGTTATTTGTTAGGAAGGACAAATAATTTATACTCTCTTTGGTATTTTCTCTATGGTTTGGCTTATATTGAGGAGCCCATTTGGAGAGGCACGATTTAAGGTGGAAATTAGGACCATTGTGAACACCATATTTTGTGTAATTATCTTTTCGATACATGTTGGGTATATTGTTGATCAAGGATCAGTTGGAGGCTACTGAGGTTCAATTGGGATGTTTCCACACTAGGAATGCTCGATTCTTTGGTTGAGCAAGAGGGACATGTCATAGTGTGTATTTATCTTATTGTGGAATTTTTTTTCTATTTGTGGATGTTTCGATGGGCTTTTCTAAATAGCTTTCGTATAAAAAGATATTCACTAGTTTGACACTACTTTATGTTATGAAATCGGAGGCTGTGTGAGCCACAATATTTGTTGGTCCATGAGGTGGGTTGTTGATATCACACTGTAGATAATTTTTGGATTCTATGATCTAGGGTGATGAGAGTCGCCTAATTCTTATTGGTAAAGAGTTTATCGGTACTGATAGTTTAACTATTCATATGGAAGGTTCAAGAGTAGAACGGTCCCACTTCTTGTTGGCCTTTATCCATGATTTTTGATATAGTTTATGTTCATTAATTTGGTTTTTTGAGGCCCTAGAGATATTTTGGATCAATAATTGGTTCGGAGTTTTGATATAGTTCTCTTCACATTTGGAAAGATGTAGTTATATCGTCTTAGGGAGATAATTGAAAATATGGATGAGCGAATCCACCCTCATGTTATGTGTCATTCCCTTACTAGAGTAGATTATGTATTGTAAGGTTTCATGTAAATAATGAAGTGGGTTTTCTGTACTATGGATTTCATTGTTCTCGTGAGGACAAGGATGTTGTATGCTCTTGGGTAATGGTATAAAGACAACTTATTTTTGGTTCCGTAGTTGGTGCCCGATTCATTCTACAAAACTTTTGGGATTGGTAGGTTCCCTAGTTGTGTCAACCCAGATTTTCCTTTCAGTAATTCAAATCATGTTAGTAGAGCCCAAGATCGTAGTAGTTTTACATTGTTTTATCGATGCCTATAGTTACTCCATGGGTTATGATGTTCATGTTTTTTTATATGCCTCATAAATCCTGTGGATATCTTGATAATGTACATTTTTTCATGTGGTGATGTGATCCACATGTTGTAAATCTTATAACATGGTCTAATAAAGGGGTAGATTCACGTCAACTATGGGTCTAGAACGAGTAGTTGGCAGTTTATCATTGTGTTTGTTTCCCCCTTTTTTATACAGTTGTTTTATTTATGCATACTACTATTAGAATTCTACTATACCTGTTATATCATGTGTTTATTCACTTGTTATGAAAGATGACTATAGGTCAAACACTAGGGGTATCCTACTAAGATTTACTTCTCACTCTTTGTACACGAACCTTGGTTTTCATGTAGACCTGAGGTCTTTGTTCCAGTTGGATCATGGTTTATATAATGGATAGGGTTGGGGCCCAATTTTTTCTTGTTCGTGTGGAGCCACTCGTGTGGAGTCTCAATATTTGATAGGTGTATCTCGAACATCAAGGAGACCATGTATGTGGTTAATACTTATTTTAATAGTTGATCTTAGTGTATTTATTATCAGTTTATTATTTTTTATATGTGTTCTGCCCAGTATCTTACTGGTTTTTATATATTATTAAATCTTTGAGTATGTATGAATCAATGTTGAATTTCATTTACTATAGTATTATTTTGTTTAAATTTATTTATTATGTGTCCTCTAATTGTAATTTTAATGCATGAGTTTGGTATGTTTTTTTTGTTACTTCACTCTGACCAGTGGGTTTAGTCTCTCTACTATAGCTTTTACATCCTCATCAATGGTCAAAAGCCTCTATAATTCTAACAGACACGCTTAAGGCCAAATTGTTAGATAGATCGGGTGATGTGTCAAGTTATCCTAGGATGGTTCATTAAAATACATTTTCCTAGTACCCTAGTATGAGAGTCAACAATTACGATACCATGTTGGATTCCTATATACACAAAGATATTTCATCTAGTTCTAATTATGATTCATGGGTGTACCCTATTTGAAAAACTAGTTATCATACCTATTGTTGATTTTGATATAATCCATGTATGTATTTTCTTTCACATTATAATGTAAAAATGTTATTTCTATGAGAAAGAGATTAAAATTTTCAATTGTGTGGTGGAATATCTTAAATTTATAGGTGAAACATCATCATCAAAATCATTTACAGATCCTCCCATAGTGGATATATTTAATTAAATTATAGTTAAATATTAAGATCAATAGAAATCTACGAATTAAGAATTTATTCTATGTATAGATAATTTACCTATGTCAAAAAACCATTCATTTTTTTAGAACAATTATGTAGCCATCAACTAGAGCATGATGTTGATTTATCTATTGAAAGAATTTGTAATACAATACTTATATCTAAAAATTCGTATAGAATGGAACCAGAGGAGTTGGTGGAGTTGAATATATAGTTGTAGAATTTGAGTGGTAAGTTATTTCTTTTCCATAGTGTTTCACGATGGGGAAACACTATTTTATTCATCAAAAAGAAAGATCGGTCCATTTGATTATGCATGAATTATAGGGGGATAAATTCCATCACAATAAACAATTTGTATACCCTTCTAGAAATTGATGATTTATTTGATCAAATTCAAGGAGCTAAATAATTTTTAAATTTTGATCTTCACTCTGGTTATCATTATTCAAGGGTAAAGAAGGATTATATGTCGAATACAACATATCATACATGGTATAGACATTATGATTTTACGATAATTCTTTTTTTATTGACTAATGTTCCTAGTGTCTTTATGTTTATGATGATTTATGTTTTAAAAGAGTATATTATTAAATTTTGGGTGGTATTTTTTGAAGATATCTTGATACACTATAAGATATAAGAATCACATGAGGGTCATTTTTAAATAATTCTGAACAATCTCTAAAAAATGGAATTATATCATAAGTATAGTAAGTGTGAATTTATTTTAATGATGTTTTATTTCATGGTAATATTGTCTCCAAGGATAGAATATCAGTTTACCCATCAAAGACCATGTTAATTAAGGAATTTCATGCACTAATGAACATAACTGAGAATTGAAGTTTCCAAGAATTTGTATCTTACAATCAGTAGTTTGTTCAAGATTATGCCTAATTGGATAACCCATTAACCAAGTTAACATGTAAGGGGGTGAAATTAATATGGTTAATTCAATGTAAATAATGATTTGAAGTGATGAAGAGTAGATATATTAATCTATCAATATAAACTCAATCATTAGGTGAAAAAGTATATATAATATATAGTGATGCATCGAATAATTGAATTCATTGTGTCCTTATGTAGAATGATTGAGTCATTTACAATGCATAAAGGCATTTGAAAAAGCATGAAAAAAACTATCCAACTCATCCCCTTGGGATAATAGCCATAATATATTATTTGAAGATATTGAGACACTACCTATATAGAAAAAATATGTGAAATATATACAAACCAAAAGTGTTTAGGTGTATCATCTCTTCAATGGATCTCAGTATGTGGAAGAGAATATGGTTAGAACTACTCAAAGACTACGATTTCTTAGTACACTACCACACTGGGATGGAAAATAGGGTGGTTGATGCATTGAGTAGAATAGACGGTAGATTTCTTATGATGATGGTGATTAAAAAGGATTATATAAATAATGATCTAATAAAGAAGGATGTGGATATTTATAGTAATGGAGATCCATCTCTAATTTTTGGAACCCCAAATACTATGTGGAGTGGATTTTTAGACAAGAAGATTTTTTTTAAAATTATGTGTGTTATTGAAAATATATAAAATCTTTTATTTTCTAGTAATTTTTGGAGATTTTTTATGGATTTATTCAATACATAATAATCTATTTGAATTATTTCTTGAAGGTTGTTATAGATTCATTCAACCCATAATATTAAAGTGGAAGTAGTTCATGGGATGTTCCATGAAGGTTCGGTATTATTTAGATTTAATATGAAATAATTTTGGTGGATTTATGGAATTATATATACTAGAAGATCACTATATAAATGTAATAAAATACTTATTGAATTGTATAATGCCTTATGTGTAAAGGTAAAATAATATTTCCATTTACCACATAATGGTAAATCCCATATTGGATGCACTATGTAAGGGTGTTGGATGCACAATGTAAAGGTACTAGTAAATGTAAAGGTATCAGTGAGGGTCGAATAAGGGTAAAAATTATCATGAAAGGGTAATGTATATACTACACAAGGGTACTATATGCATTGAATATGGGTACCAGGCTCTATAAAATCACCAGTGAGGGTTATGTAAGGGTAAATATGTTCGCATAACTGTATATAGAGTTTTCCTATACACATTTCTGGTTAATTGAAAACCTATCCAATGGTAATATTTACATCCAATTCAATCCGGTATGAGTATTTGAGGGTCATGTAGAGTCTTAGATAATATTTAAGGGTATATTTCCTTGCACATGAGTAGTGAAAATCATCCACATAATGGAAAATTTCGTTGAGATGATGTATAAGGTTATATTGTTTTACATGATTTCTATGAAGTAGTATAACTAATCACAACATAGTATTCATGAAGATGAAATATAGAGAGGTTATATGCATCATATAGAAATGGATTTCACCATGGAAGATTATTTTTAATTTGTTTATAGAGGGATTTTCAACATGGAAATAGTCGATACACCTCAATGATAAGAGAAGTGTATTTTAAATTTTCTATCATTTGAGAGGTTACAATACTATATATAAGAAGTTGTGATGTAGCATCCCTTTGGTCTTGTGGACATAGATAATAATACATAGTGGAGGAAATAGATATTTGGTTGTTAGAAAGTTAGTATATAGGGGTAGATTTCAAGAGTATGCCAAGATATCAGTAAATATATTATAATGTAAGATTATTCTTAAATTATGGGTAAACTAAATTTTATGGTGGATTTAGGAGCATGATTTATTAAGAGTTTAAAGGACAAATATAAGGATCAATATGGGTGCACATTTATTTATACATATTTTCATATATTTAAATACAAGATTTATATATGTAGATATTCTTAGGAGGTTTTATCTTTGTGAAATATACATGTAATTACAACATGAGATATTTGAAGATTGGAATAGTTATTTATGACTCTTAAAATAGTATTTATAAAACATTTTATAATTATGGTATAAGATGAAAATTTCTATATCACAAGGCATATCTCTCCGAAGAAGAAAAATAAAGTTGAGAATTTGCACCATTAACATATTTGGAGAAGAATAAGAAGAGAGGGTATTTCTAATTAAATATTAAAAATTTATAAGGAGAATATTAGTTGAACTATGAAATTGGTGTGAAACTAAGGACGTTATCATGCCTAGATAAAATAAGGATTTTTTCAAAAATTAAATTGGAAAAAGGAATCCTTGGAATCCAGTGAAGGATTTTTCAAAGAAGAATAATAAGATTCTATTGTTGTATAATGAAAAGGGGATTCCAAAATTATTAAATGAAGAAATCATATTCCATGACCCCACATGTAAATACTATTCTTGAAGTGATACTAAAAAAATAATTTTGAAGGGAAAATTATAGACTCAAAGGTACGCATCTAACAACTAATGCATCTATTATAACAAGGTTTCATGTTTTAGCTTATGATCCAATCTTATTTTCACATTGAATTAATGAGTGAAAATTAGAATATTGAGGAGTTTATCCCATGTATATAGTGTATCTACCCCAAAACAATAGGAAGTGATCCTTGGAAAGCGTGACCAAGACTAAAAAACAAGCAGTGATTCTAGTGATTTTTTTCACCAACACAATGTTGGTACCATACTCCTTAGACTAGCCCTTTATGATGAAGTTTGAAAATCCCATGTGTCCTAGTGATTATTTAATTTAATTAAAATGAATCATTATTAAATTAAATTAAATCAAAAATAAAATAGATATATAAATACTAGGTAGGTAAAAGTTAATCGGATCAACAATTAAAATACAAGGTGAACCAGATAATTAAAATGTCAAGATCCACTAGAGAAATAACAGATAAGAAAAATTATTATTTCCCAGATCCCTCCCCCAGCTCAAATATAATAATTTGTATCAATGGGTAAGTATCTTTTTTGTATTTACTTTATCTGGCCTTTTTTATCTATTTTTTGAAGTTGATGTTCAGTTTGACCCTGCATTTTTGTGTGATGTGGAAATAGTTATAACATCAAATTCAAATCCCAAATCATGTGGAATATATCTATGTGGAAATATATTTAGGAAGATTTATATTTATTTCTAAGGATTGTTAACCAAGGAGAATTGAGTTATGAATTATAAAGATTTTGAAACCATTCACTCATTTAATGATTCTTCATGTGCGAGTGAGGAGCCTGATTAACCAAGTGATTTTGGGGACACTGATATTGAGGTAATCCCATGATGTATAATAAGAGGAAATTATAATTTCCCCCAATGAAATAAGTCTAGAAAATAAGTGTACAAAAGTTTAGTCTCAAAGAATAAAATAAGTCTTTATACCTAAAGATTACTATTCTAGAAAATGATGTAGAAAAAATTAGAGGCATAACAAAAGGGTTGATGAAGTTACAACTAACGTCGGGGACATGAATTATTCTCAAGGAGAAGATTTAAAGCTGATATTTGTAAGGAACCTAACCACATGAGCCTTCAGCCAGTGCATTACTTTATTATATTGGAATAAATTCAATGTAATAAATCCTAAAGGATCAATCACTTTAGTAAAATTTTAAAAATAGATACATGCATCATACCAATTTTAAATTGGGAAAATAAAATAAAACATAACACCTAACAAACTAAAATTTGTAGAATCCATGAATACTCATTCATAGGATTCACCTTTCTAACCTGGGGAATGGAAAAAAATGGGCAAGCTCAAATGATCAGTATGGATTATGTACAGTGGAAGATATCATGAATCAAAAATCATAATCAACATGGAAAGCTAGATTACTAGACACACATAACACATAAATATATTGAAAAGTAATAATAAATGTTGCAAGGAAAATAATTGAAACACGTGTTATTAAATAAATAAACTATTAATGAAATGAATCTGTAGATAATGTCAACGAAAAAATCACATGGATAATAATAATTAATTAATTCTCAAGGAAAGAAATTCTTGATTATTGGACTCTATGTTTCCCAAGTACATGGTACCTTTTCCACCAAGACGATTCACACGATATATTAAAATATACTAAGAAAGAACCCATTTGAGTTGGGAAACTAATTCATCTCATGATACTATCAATGCATTGAGTGTATTACATTAACTTGTCCCCAACCCATTTAATACCAGTCCAAATCATTCCTCATATTTTTAATAATAAATTTAACTATTTAACAATGTGCCATATCAAATATTCTTATTGAGTAAATGATACATATATATCAATATTTCCCTTGTTAATCAAATAACTTTCAAAGTAATAGGCATATGAAAAACTAGTATATAATTTAGATAATAACATTATACATTAAACAATGACATTCATATTTAAGAGAAATTAAATTTAGAATGAATAATTCTTGCAATAAAGTGATTTTTTCAAAAGATAATAATCACAAAGGAAAGATAGATTGCGTAATAACTTTTACCACTTGGTAATTTTTATTTCAAATCCCTTTGGATAACATAATTCAAATTGAAAATTAAAATAAAATATATATTTTTGTATTCATGATATTATATATCAAAGGTTCAGTATATAAACCTCATTAAATTGAATTGGTTCATAATAATAAATAATTCTCAATGTAATGTAAATTGAAATGAAATTCTTTACCTCATAATTTCCATTAGTTGAGCATTCTTTAACCTTCTGTATAATTGTTTTAAGAATTTTATTAACTTATGAAAGAAACATATTAATATTTATGATTTTATATACGATCCTTTAATAACATATCATCACCTTTTCATTAAAAATCGTTCATTAATTTCATCTTTTTATGTGCATATTTCCTTGTTTTCTCATGATTGTTTCATAAAAAATGTTCCACATATTATTAATATTATATATTTATATAATATTAAGAATAATATTCAATAAATATGAAACATATTATTAAATTAATTCTAATTTTTAAATCAATCATGAATAATGGTTAGAAAAAATTAAGTATGTTGCAATAAAGGATATGGTAGTCCATACGTACGCATGAGTAAAATTTTCTATTTTCCAATGATCATTATAAAAAGGAGGTAAATAATATATTACCTTTAAATAAAGATAATAATATAATTAATAAAATATTATATACTTATATATATTGTTCATATGGCGTGGTGATGAAAAGCGAGTCACAACGCATCATGTAAGCAGTAGTCCACACATACACGAACAACATCATTCATTGACTGAAAAAGTAATAAAATAAAATAATATATTACATTTATATAATGATAAATATGTAATTAATATCATTGTTATTTCATTTATATCACATATAATCATTAACATGATTCATTGTCACGTTCTATGTAAACCATTACTGAAAGACAAATCATTTTGCTTTCCCATGCGGTAGTCCTCCAAACACATGAGTGTCATTATCGTGCTCATATGGAATGGAAGGAAAAATATATATGTGATATAGCAACTTAAAGGGGAATAAATATGTTATAAATTTATTATATATTCATTTTATCTGTCATCATACCCAGCCTTTATAGGTGGAAATTGAAAAACAAATGATATTGGTTCGTGAGGCAGCAGTCTGTTGTACGCATAAATGGTGATTTTATAACACATTTGATGGTATTTTTATGGAATTAAGACATAACGTAAATATAAAAACATTACTATATATTTAATATAATTATTTTATTATATAATAATGGTTTTATAAATAATTATGGAGGTGGAGAAAGAAGTAAAATAAAGAATCTTGTTCAAGAACGTTGCCTCTTCTACGGGTATCTTCCTTTGGTTTCACTAAACCATCAATAAGCATGATTTATACCTAGAATAAAGAATCAATGAATAGGGGAGGAAAATTTTTGATTTATTTTTTCATGTATTTTTTGAACCAAAATAGTTTGAAAGTGGTAATAGGGGGATAGTAAGTGTCCATTTATAGTTGAGGAGGAGTGGAATTCTTATAAATACTCAAAAGTATTCACTATTGTGAAGTCTCACTTACAACAATTGGCTCCAAAATTGAATAATAATTTAGGTTAGGGTTTATTTAGTATAAAAACAACTCCAATACACTGAAATATGTTCATTTTTATAATTTTATTCCTTAAGTTCATTGTTTCTATACTTTTTCCAGTTTGGTTTTTATTAAGGTAACTAATTTTTAAAATGTGGTAATTTATTCATTAATAAAAATTAAATACAGTATTATTATAAAAATTACTCTAAATTTTTATAAATATGATATATAATTTATAAAATAAAACAACATATTTTTGGAAATTAATTTTAATTGACATGCATGTAACGTGTAAAACATTTCATTAACCCTAACATCCCTAACAGATTTATTTACTTATTTAAGGGTCAATATGTTCATTATAAATAATAAATTGGACCACCAATGTAAAATATTTTATATTTATAAACATTTAAAAATTAAATTTGATAAGATATTATTTTTATTAATTTTTAATCATTTAACAAAATATGATTTCATATAAAAAACATTAATGTCAGTTTTGAATTAATTTATTTAATTTGATATTAAATAAATATCAATAAAATGATGGAACTTGATTATATTAATTTAAAACATGTGAAAAATTATATATTCAATTAAACAATTAATTTAATATAATAATTCATTCATATTTACCTCAAATTTACTATATTGAGTACTATTTATTTTAGTTAATTATTAACTAAATAATTTCTTTGGTAGGTGTTTCATAATAATTTTATGTAACTAATTCATATATTAAAATTTAATATAAATTATTTTGATAAAAAAATCATTAATATTTAAAAATAATAATTATTAATGAACACATTTTTTTCACTGTCCCAATGCATTATATATTTCAAAAGTAAGGAAGGTTTATTTTTTGAATTTTTCTTTACTTAGCTTATTATATAGGTCACTTTCATGTAAAATTTTCCCAAAAACACAATAAATCTATCCAAAATTTATATTATTCTAAATATATACATCAAATGGATTTTAGATAAGTTTTGGGTCATTATTACGCCTTATATTCTAAGTTTATCCACTAAATGAACTCATTTTTACCTTTATTAAAATAATTATATTTAATTGTTTTCAATAGTAATTATAGAAAAATATTAAGTTTATCTTATTATATAATATAAATTATTCCAATTGAAAATATTAAATCCATTTTTTAAACTCAACACATAAAAGTGGTAGAATTTAATTTAAATGAATCAAACAGATGTAATGAGAAATAGGGGTTGAAAAGAGAAAAATGTTCAAAAGTGTACGATGTTTTAATATTTAAATTAACTATGAAAATTATTCTAATGAATTATATTGGTTTAATTGATATAAAACTGATCTAATTTTACTTTTAAAAAAATTACATATATAATTTAGCGTTATAAATTATTTAAATGAAAAGGCATTTTTCAATTGAAAATATGTATTTTTCATTATTCATCAAACAATGAAACTTCTCATTAAAACTCAAAAAAATCACCCTAAGATAATTTTTTATTAGAATTTAAAAATGAAGTTTATATTTTAATATAAATTTTCTAAAATTGGTAAAAATTAATTTTGGATTATATGTTCTAATCACAATTAAAATGCCTTTTGGAAAAAAAATTATTTTTCCAAAAAAACATTTCATTTTTTTGAAAATTGATCCTATTTATTTACTAATTAGTTGATAATTAATAAGAATGTGTAAACTATAAATTTTAATAAGTTATATAATCTTATTCTTAATCTTCAAACCATAATCTATGCGATAATTTTCATGTTAAATAATAATATTAATAATATATTATTATTGGTAAGACTCGACCTTATCGGTAATGCATGCTTTCAAAAAAATTCACCATTGCATGTAACGTAAGACAAAATTATTTTTTTCATTGAAAGCTATAGAATAGATACATTTTATTTTTAATAGTAAATATATCATAAATTTTTTGGATAATATGTTCCCTTCTACACTTGTTGTTGCGTTTCATACACACTATCGAATAAAATGTTCTTATTATAGAATTTCAGGGTGTTACATTATCTAAAACATAATTAAATTATGTCCACACAATTTAAAATTAATATCAGAAATATATGTTTTTATATTTGAAAATTAGATTGTTAGAAAACCGACATCATAAAAGGGTTAATAAAATATCCTCAAAATAAGAGATAAAGTTATTTACAAATGAAACATGGCATAACATATAACTAGGTTTCCATATATGAGAACATTGGGGGAAATATAATATGTTTCCATGTAATAAATGAATATATAATTATAGAGAGTGATTGAGGTAATTCATCAAAAGAAATTTAATGGCCAAAGGAAACATAAGTGGCTAAAAAACATAAATCTGTGAGGATTTAAAAGACATTCTATTTCGTTAAACACAAATGTAATATGATAACATTTTTATCGAAACCCTTTTTACTATAATTGGGATATTTTTTTAATATACGTGATTATATGGAAATATAATTTCCTAATACATTTCTATTTCATAAGAATAATTTCATGCTTTGGTTTTTATTTACACAATTTCCAATTCGTCCCCTATTCCATGAAATGTATAAACAGGACTGAATTTTTTATATATGAAACACTTAAAATCACTTTTAATCAATTGTAAGATCCATAAAAGAGTGAAAAGTATTTCAATATATCTCGACATATTTTTTAAAACCAATACATTTAGAAAATGTTATCCAATATTCCTGAATCTCTATATTGTAAATTTATAAAATAATTTCTAAAACCTCTACCAACACTCAACTTAAAAAAAATTATAAATGTTTAACCATATAAATCATCAAAAATATTATAATCCAAAAAATTAGAATTCATTCCAAGATAGTGTCTAATATCCAATTTAATTTATCCATATAAATAATCTCTTTTTTCAAACATCATTATTTCAACACCATCAACATATTAAGGCTAATCTTTCAATCAACCATGTGTTTTCCAAAATGTTAAACTTTCTACTAAATCGCTTTTCTTAGTTCCATTAAATATATGATTTCAATTTTTTTAATCCAATGGTATTATTATATAATCCTTATATATTTCAAAATTCTTATAATTAGAATATCATCAATGAAATACTTTTACAACATATTTCATGGATCCAAATACACAAACATATTAATCATTACAAATTAGTTGTATCAATAGCATAAAATTGACCATGATCTCTGATCATATTCTAATGTATATTCCTTTAATGATTAGGGAATTAATTTTTTATAGTAACCCATAATTTACAGTTGGAACACTTAGGAGTAGTTTTTTTCATTATTTATTCATCATTATTTTTTCATATTGACCCTTTTCTCTATAGTTATAATAGACTCTCAATCCATTTAATCATTTTCGAAAGATGAAACCTTCCACAGTTATCACATATGGGAAAATCATTCATTCCGTCGTTACCTTTATCCAATATTTTCTATTGCATCCTCTTCATCTCTTTCATCCCTTTGAATCCAAATGACTTATATAATTATTTTTACATCTTGATGGCATATAAAGCAATTTCATCATATGAAGAGAAATTTTGATTGACAAGTTTACTTCAATGACTTGGAGTAATCCCTTGAAAAAAAATAAAAAATATTATATTCCTGGTTGTCTATTATATCCATAGAATACCTTGCTAACCTTGTGAATATTTCTTCATATTCTATAACACTTTCTTCCTCCTTTTCCTTTAAACTGAGGAACATTCTCTTCATCTCAGTTTGTTTCTCATGAAGGAAATATTTTTCAACGAATGTATACCTAAAATCCATCGATTATATAAATTGTATTTCATCCTCCTACCTAGACTTCTAGATAAATAACCATTACTGATCAACATTACCAATGAGAGTATACAATTAAACTTCAACCATTTTTTTTCTACAAATCCTAATTCCATAAATATCTTCGGCGCATATATAATCTATTGATCACATACCATTGGATCATTAGTCCCACTAAATAATGGTGGTCTCTATGACATAAGGTGATCCATCATTGGATAATATTTATGTTGGGTAGGTTTCTTCATACAATAAAATTTATGTTTCATTGACTGATTTTGTTGGCCTAAACTATCCATAGCATTCTAAGATCCAATACCAGCTATATCGGCTTCCTCAGTCGGAAAACCCCTATATTTTCAATGAGTATTGATACCTTTATTCTTTCATGGTTCCATCTCTAAACAATATAATATACATTATTATCTTATAATATTATAAATCATTTAATATTCAAAATACAGTGTAGAACTTAGCATACATTTAATTTTAAGCATTGTTAATATATAAATCTTAAACATATTTCTTTCAGGGATATCTTTGTTTTCATATCCATTATAATGATTAGTATATAAAATGGTAATTATCATAAGCATATCCCCTAGGAGTGTCAAACTAGTTCTACAATACGGCCTGTTTTCTAGTAACAGGTAAAGCTCGAGTGAATCCTGATGTTATTTTTCAAATTTATTACCCATGGGTACCTCTATTCCAGAACTATTCTCACTTTTATTATTGATACATGGATGTATTACTAGAAATGACCACATAATATCTACCTTATAAAAACTATATGATATTATTCTATTCATATAATAAATGTATATTATGTTTTTATGTTCCACAATCTATTTTTTCCTAAATCTAATTCACATTGTTTCTCCTAGATATGGTCAAATACCAATTGTAGCAACCCATACCCTAGTAGCCTAGAGCCATTGCCTTACTTTATTGCATTATAATAGATACAATGGGTAGAATACCAAAGGATCAATAAGTATAACATTTTGGGAAATCTAAATACATTCATGATAACCGTTTTACATTAGGAAATGAAAATAAATCATAATAAATAACAAAAGAAAATGCTCAGCATCCTTGAAAAATCATTCAAAGGATATATCTTTATTACATGGGGAGAGGAAACAAAATAAGGGTGAGCTCAAATTCTTATTAAGGGTTTTGTAAATCAGAATCTATCATGAATAGAAAATTATAATTTACAAGGAATGTTAGATAACATGACACACATTACACATAAACATCTGGATAGAATAATCAATTTTTTCAAGGTAAATAACTAAAACACGTTCCATTTAATCAATTAACTTAAAATGAAATACATCCATAGATAATGTCAAAGAAAAAATTGGATGGATACTAATAAGGAATGAATTATCAATTAATTAAATTCTTGATTATTGTATTTCATGTTTCCTAGGTACATGGTACATGTACCATCTAGACCACCCACAAGAATTTTTAAAACATACGGGGTAAAACCCCATCAGATTTGGCCAACCGATTCATCTCATGAGACTACCGATGCAACAAGTGATTACATGAATTGGTCCCAAAACCATTTCATACAATTCCAAATCATTCATCGTATATAAAATAATCAATGTAACTCATAAAAACTATGCCTTATCAAATATCTATATTGAGTAAAAGATATAGATATGTAAATATTTCACCAGTTAATCAAATAACATCTAAAGTGAACAACATATATAAAAATGGTATATAGTTTTACAAATCAAATATATTACACAATAATATGGATATTTAAGTGAAATTGAATATCCAATGAAAAGTTATTATAATAAATTGATTGTTTTAAGATAAACTTATCAATCACCCAAAAAAGTTGGACTGCATAATAACTTTTACCACTTGGTAAATTTCAATTCAAATCCACCTGGATGATATAATTTAAATTTAAACATAAAATACCATTAATATCTAATTATTTGTGATATTAAATTTCAAATATTCAGTATGTACGCCACATCAAAGTGAATTAGTTCATAATAACTAGTAAGTCACAATGGAATTTAAATTGAGATGAAATCCATTGCCTCATGATTTCTCCAAGTCAAACATGACTTAACCTACTATATAATGGTTTAAATAATTTTATTAACTTATTCAAACCATATTAAAAAATTTTATATCATATATAATCCTTTTATATCATATCAACCCTTGTTTGTAAATAATATTTACTTATTTTCACATTTCTGGAAATTAATTGCCCTATTTTTTCAAGTGATTTTCAAAACGAATGATCTTTTTTTTGAATATTATAAAGTTATATCACATTAAGGATAGTAATTATTACATAATTATCATATTTATTTATTAATTAAAATTTTGAAATAAATTAATAATGAAGGTTATGAAAAATGATGTATGTTATGATCATGGAGATGGTATGTCCGAGGTACACAAAAATAACATTTTTTATTTTTCAATGATCATTATGGAAATGAGGGGAGTAATATTTTAAATTTATTTAATAATAATAATTTTATTGACAATGAATTATATACTTATATATATCAATTAAGTGGTGTGGTTATGAAAAGATAGTCACATTGCTATGTGATGGCGATAGTCCACACTTACACGAATGATGTTATCATCTTTCGTTGGGTGAAAATGTAAGAAAAATAATAATATATTATCATAAAGAAATGATAAATATGTCAATAATATAGTAATTGTGTAATTTATATAACATATAATCATTAAAATTATTAATTATCACCTTCCATGTGAATTGTTAGTGAAAGATGAATCTCATCATTTCACGAGGTGGTAGTATGTTGTACCTACGAGCGACTTTATCACATCACCTATATAATAGAAGGTAAAAATATATATGTTTTATAAATACTTAAATAGATATAAAAATGATATAAATATATTATATATTATTCTATCCATCATCATATCCAAACATGAGATATGGACATAAAAAACAGAATGACATCAGTTTGCAAGGCGGTAGGCGTCCATACGCTTGAACGATGATTCTGTAACCCATTTGATGAATGTTTGAGTGTTTTTAGGTCATAAACATAACATAGAAACATCCAAGTATATGTAAGTTATTGATTTTTTATATTATTATATTCTAATAAAAATTTAATGTGGTTGAGAAAGTAGTAAAATAAAGACACTAGTTGAAGAACATTACCTATTCTTCAAGTATCTTACATTGTTTTGCACTAAAACCTTCCTAGGATGAATTTTTTACCAAAATAAGGATTCTATAATGATTTTAGGGAATTTTGGAAGGTTTTTTTGTATGTACTAAATGAAAAAATTTAATATTAATGTGTGAAGAAGGGGGAGAGTGGGTTCCCCTTTATTATTGAGAAGGAGTTTCATTCTTTCAAAAACTCAAAAATATTCATTATCGGGAGGTCTCCATTACCTCATATGGATCATAAATTGAATAATAATACATGGGAGGGTTTATTTGTTTATAAAAAGCTACATCACACAAAAATTAGTGGATTTTTATAATGTCATTCCTTAACTTATATGTTTCCCTACTTTTACCTTTTTTTATTAAGGTAACTAATTATCTAACCTAGGTAATTTAAAAATTTTGAGTAAATTAAATTGATAATTATAATATAATTAATAAAATCTGATTATAAATATTATGTATAATTTATAAAATAATGAACTCTGTTTTTTGGATATAAATTTTAACAGAAGTGAAAGTAATGCGCTGGAACACAGTTTTAACCCTAACTATCCTAAGAATGGTTTACTTATTTAAGGGTTAATATGATAATTATAAAAAGCTAAATTGGTCCATTAATGGAGTATATTTTATATTTATTAACATTTACCAATAAATTATAAGAATATTGGATTTTAGTAATTTTAAATCATTTCATAAAATATAATTTATTATAAAATAACATTAATGTTGATTTTTATATTATTTATTTAATTTGAATTTAAATCATATCAAAAAATAATTCAATTGAAATATATTAGTTATTAACCAATTTAAGATGATATATTCATTAAAATAATTAATTTAATACAATAACTCATTCAATTTACCCCACTTTTAATATTTTTAGTGTCATTTATTTTAAATAGTTATTAATTAGATAATTAAAATGTTTTCATTTCTTTTGAATTGAAAAGAAGTAATTATTCACAAAAAATTATAGATAAATTATTTTGATAAAAACACACATTTTTATTTCAATATTTTATATATATGTGAACTAATGTTTTTTGTGTATATTCATAAGAATTATATATATTAGAATCACGTAAGGTTCTTTTTTTTCATTTTTCATTTATTAACTAATTATATAGAAAACTTTCATTCATAAGTGTCCCTAAAACTCATAATAATTGATCCTAAAGTATTAAGGATATAAATATGTCTTTGAAATTGGTGTTGGATTGGTTTTGAGTCATTATTAAACCTTCTATTCTAAGTTTATCCACTGAGTAAACTCCTTTTTACCTAAATCACTATAATTAATTTTAATTTTTTTTTCTATAATCATTATGATAAAAAATGATATTGACCTTTCTATATATTGTATATTATTATGATTCCAAATATGGATTCAATTTGGATAAATTAAATTCATATAAATGGTATAATTTAATTCAAAATTAAACCCACAAATGGATGAGAAAGCAGGTTTTTAATGCTAAAAATGTTCAAAATATTATAATGATATTTTATTTAAATTCAATATGAAAATGATTATAGTGAACTAAATTACATTAATTGATATAATATTGAACTAATTTTACTTTAAAAACAATTCAAAAAATAATTTAACATTGTTAATTATTTAAATGAAACGAAATATTTTAAATAAAATTAACTATTTATTATTATTCATTATAAATTGAAACTTCTCAAAACAATCCTAAAAATTAACCCTATGATAATTTTGGTATTCCATTTTATAAAAAATTCCATAAAATTTAATATTCTATAATTTTTAAAAATTAAATTTAAATTATGTGTGTCAAGCATGATTATACCGTCTTTTAAAAAAAAAATCAGGAAATATTTATCTTTATATCAAATGATTATTATTTTGTAACTAATAAATAGATAATTAATATAAATGTGTAAGAAATATATTTTCATAATTTAATTAACCTTATTCTTACTCTCTATTCCAATGTCTAAGAGATAATTTTCATATTAAATAATAATATAAATAATATATTTTTGTTCGATAAAACTCGACCTTGCATGTAACACACGATTTTGAAGAAACCCATTGTTGTGTGTAACATAATCTAATACCAGTGTTTCATTCATTGAAGTATATAAAATAGATTGAAATTATTTTAAACAATAAATATCTCAAAAATCTATGGATATTATATTCCCTTCTATAAATAGTGTTGTGTGTTATATGAACTATCAAATAAAATGTTCTTACATTAGGATTTTGGGGTGTTATAATATCCAAAAAGGTTGAAAACTCAGAGAAAATCCAAAAGAGAATATTATAAAATCAAAAATGTTTATAAATTGGATGGAAAATAATGATTATTTTTCTATTAGTATAGCTAAAGTTTTTCACATAAAAAAGGCTAGAATAAGAAATTGTATTCTTTATTGACTAAATTGTTCAAATGAAATCTAAAATGAAGGAGAAAGATAAGATGTTGTATAATCTTAATCAAATATTGGAAGATAATCAGATTATTGGGAATACTTTAAAGGTATAATTTTGTTCTTAATATGAATCAAGGATGAATAAAATTTAGTAATGGAATAGTAATTAGTTTCATCAAAGAGCTAGTTAAATGATAATTTTAAGAATAATATCAAGTACATTACATTTTTTATTTAATCTTTTATAAGTAGATAGTGATGAAACCAGGAATTTTTATTCCATATCATGGGAGAAACATGAAAATATTATCATTTCACAAAAATACCACTTCATGGATAAAGATGGTAATGGGTATAAAAAGACACCGATATGTAATTGTAAGAAGATGTCTATGAATGATCCTAAGAAGATGGAAGGTTATGAAGGTACCATAAAAGGAATTAAATGGGACCCCAAGTTTGGTAAGAAATAATTAAATGAGGAATTATGTAATACATGGTAACATGTGTCAATTTTTTGGGATTCTTCGAAAAACCTTTCGTCTTTATTTTGAGGCATGTGGATATATAAAAGGTTGTTAAGAAGGTTGAATGCCTAAAATAATAAGTCACTGTGAAGGGAATAGAAGGTATGGTCCTTACCTGAATAATTTTTACTTTTATAACTATGTCTAGAGTGATTGTATTAGAGTTTATTTAGTATGGTTTAATGTAATATTTCAGGATGCATGGAAGGTTAAAATTGTTTCCCAGAGAAAAAATTTCAATGAATATAAAAATAAGGTCCCTTTATTGAAATTGAGGTAGAGAAAATTTCCAAGACAATCTTTAAACATCAATCTTTCTAGATATATTTGAAAAGTTATTTGAAGTATGAAAATAGGTCACTTAATTATAGAATATGGAAGACCCCATGAAAGGGACATCCAAAATAAAATAAGGCATTAAAATTATTGATAATGCTTTGTGGTATAGTCAATGTAGCAATAAGGTTTGGAGAAAGAAAAATATTCTCATTTTGGGAAAATATGTTTTTTATCATATACATGTCTATGAATGGATATATTGAGTGAAATAAAATAACTTCCAAGATTATAAAAAGTTTTTGTACTCCATCAAATAAATTTAATATATAAAAATGTATTATAATGTGAAAGAAAAATGTAAAATGGTTGTCCTTAAAAATTCACGATTATCCTCAACTTGATTATGTTTAAGGCACCCCTATACTTATATTATATAAATCTTATAACATGTTTGAGGATGAATATAACTCATGGATAAATTCAATATAGGTGGAAAGTGTGATCAAATCAATATGAAATTAAGTTGAAATTTTATCTATAATTTTTTAATAAATCTTTTAATGAATATCTTGTGATGGAATAGTAATTAGTTTCATCCAAGAGCTTGTTAAATGATAATGGTAAGACTACACTCAATTATATATTACATTTTTTGTTTAATCATTCATTAGTAGGTGGTGATGATAAAAATAATTTGTATTCCATCTCATTTTAGAATCTTGAAATTATTATCATTACACAAAGATCATAGTTCATGGATAAAGATAGTAATTTCTATAAAAAGTCACCATCATGGAATGGGAACAATAGAGCTATTAATGATCCTATGAAGATTGAAAGATATGATGGTACCAGAAATTTATATAAATGGGACCCCATTTAAGGTAATAAATAATAATATGTGGAATTAAGGAAGACATGGTATCATGTGATAATCTTATGGGATGCATGGAGAGAACATTAGTTTTTATTTTGAGGCATGTGGATATATCAAATGATATTATGTTGGTGGAATATTTAAAATACTAATTCAACATGAATAGAAAAGTAGGTATGGGACTTACGCAAATAATTTTTAAATTTATAACTATGTCCAAATTGGAAGTCTTAGAGTTTATTCATCAGGGTTTAAAGGAATATTTCAGGATCCATGAAAGGGGAAAATTATTTCCTAGACTAAAAAATTTCAATGATTATAAAAATAAGTGATCTTTGTTGAAATTGAGGTCGATAAACATTTCAAATAAATCTATAAACATCATACATTCTAAAGGGATATGAAAAGATACTGGAAACCAAAAAAATAGATCAGATAATGATGAAATCTAGAAGGCCACCAGGAAATGGAGATCCCAAATAATGGAAAGAATTTAATGTTTTGATAATGATTTATGGGATAGTCAAGGTATCATGAAGGTTCAGAAAAAGAAAAATATTCATATTTTGGTAAAATATGTTTTTTATCATAAATATATATATGAAATAAAATATTTTGTGAAATAAAATAAACCAAATGATTATTTAAGGTGGTTGGATACCATCAAATCATGTTCAGATATAGAAATGGATACTAAAATTAAGAGAAAGGAAAATATTGGTCCTTATAAATTAAAAAGTATACTTGACTTGAGTAATTTTAATGCACCCCTCTCCTTATATTATATAAATTTTCAAATATTTTTGAAGATTTATATGACTCAGGGAAAATTCAATTAATGGGAAAATGTGATAAAAATAATACAAAATGAAGTTGAAATTATATCTTGTTGATGATGTAAAGTAGCATAACCCATGTTAAAAATTGTATGTCATTCAATAATTGTTCAATAAATCTCATGTGCTAATAGTTTTTTGTGAGCATGAATAATAGACTATATTGAGAAGATGAATAAAACCAAAAAAATATATTTAAATGGAATTCAAGTGTGTTATAGACAACTTTGGGATTTTTTTCAAAGTCTAATGTTTTCTACACTGATCTCTCGCTCATTAGGCTATGTGGACTTGTTGATATCTAAAATACCTAGTGGTGAATTAACTCAGTGAATATCTTGAGAAGGTGTGGCTATGGTGGAATGAAAAAATTTGGAGTTCATAATTCTATCCAAAAGATGTTTTCAAAGGGTTATTGTGAAATAATGAAAACAAAATAGTTTAGTTCTCTTGGATTTTATTCCCACACACTATGGGGATAATGATTTAAAAATGTATCTGAGATAAGATATGAATATTTTGATGATCACTCCAATTAGGAGGAGAAGGAAGAGAGTTACATTCCTAGTTTTGAGGCATAATGTCTGAAAATTCAATGAGAAATATTTGATAGTTGGCATTCTAGAATGGTCAAAGAATATATTGAAATAGTTCCAGAACTTTCTTGCATCAATGTATATTTTCTTGTATAATTTAAATTTATAGGGGAAGTAGACACCCTAATAATAACACCTTTTATTTTATTGATAGTATGTGTGATAATTGAAATTTTATATTGGTTAACTTGGTTTGATTGTGATATTATCAAAATGATATTATCAACTAAATACAAGTGGGAGATTTTTAACCCCAAATGAAGTTTTCAATGGATTTTCTAAAATGTGTATTTTTTTTAAATTATATTTGGTATTAAAAAATATCAAATATAGTATATTATATTCAATATTTGAGAATTTTTATAGATTCATTTAATCCATAATATTGAGGTTGAAGTAGTTCATGATGTTTTTCATCAATTCATTAAATCCAAAATATTAATGTTTAAGAAGTTCATTGGATGTTCCATGAAGGTTATAGGTTCTTAAAATTTGATATGAAATCATTTTGGTGGAATTATGGAATTATATATTCTAGGGGATACCAACATTAAGTTAATTAATAATTTTTTATTTGTATCATTCCCTATGCATAAAGGGATATTTTTATTTTCATTACCCATGTAAGGGTAACTCAAATATATGATACACTACATAAAGGAGATAGATGTACTTCAAAAGGGTATTGGGCTCTGTAGGGGTACCAGTGAGGGTTTCATAAGGGTACATATGCTCGTGTATGGGTAATGGATGAGTTATTTAAGGGTATTGGATGTGTTTTTTAAGGGTAAGAGGTTATGTAAGGGTATTAAAAAGGGTTGTGAAATGGTATAAATTCTCACATAATGGTATAATTTATTTTCCAATACCCAGATAAGGGTATTTTAAACATTTTGTAAAGGTATTCCATGCATCAAATCCACTCACATAGGGGTAGTTGAGGCTCACATAAGGGTACAATAAGAGTCTTATAGGATGTTTAAGGGTAACCTATCTTGTGTACGGGGATCATGAATCATCAACATAAAGGGAAATGGGTTTGTGAGGATGTGTAAGGGTATATTTATGTGCACCCTCTCTATAATGTAGTAGAACTAACCCCAACGCATCCTTTATGAAGGTTTAATGAAAATAGTTCCAACACGCTATAGAGACATAATTTTCATAATGGAAGATTTTTGGAAATGTGTTTATATAGAGATTTTCACCATGGATATAATTTTTATTCCATAAAGTTAAGAAAAATGTATTTTATATGTTATTATATTTGATAGGTGTCCATGAGGTATAGAATAAACTACATTATAGTGTCACATTTGTTTTTGGGAATTGGATGATATTGCATTAAAAAGTAAATAGATGAACTGTAGTATCCATGAGAGTATACATGAGAAGATTTCAAGAGGATACATAACTATTAACAAATTCATGATAGTGTATAGTTATTTATATATGAAGGTTCAACTATATTTGATAGTGGGGGTATCAAGATTTTAACGGTTGAAGACCATAATCGTCATGGGTTCACATTTGGTCTTCTATATTATCATATATGAAAATATAGGTTTTAAAAAGGATATATTCTCATGAAATTTTATATTATTGAAGTATCCATATAGTTACAACTCGTAAAATGTGGAGAATTGAATAATTATTCCTGACCCTTGAAATGGTAGTTACAACACAACTGATAATGGCGGTATAAGAGACAAATTTTCCAATCACATGAGATATCTATCAAAAGAATAAATGTATACTAGGGACTCTATATCATTAGATAGATATATAGAAGAATTAGAATAAGTGAGAGTATTATATTGAAATATCATAATTATATAAGTTTTGTATTTGTTTCACTATAATATTGGAGTGAAAGGGAAGATATTATTGGGTATATATGAAATAAGTAGTTGTTCTAGAATTATTCTAGAAGAAAGAATCCTTGGAATCCAGTAAAGTATTGGCCAAAATATAATAAGAGGATTTCAATGTTACCCAATGAAATAGTTGATTCTAAAGTTATTTTTGGAAATTGATAATGTAGATTCCATAACCTCGTGTGGATAGAATATTCTCGAGGTTATATAAAAAATAAACTTGTGAATGTGTGGATGGATATTCAAAGACACTTATCTAACAATGGATGCTTCTATAACAACAAGGTGAAATTGTTCTTAGTGTATGATCTACTCTTATTATCCTTTGGAATCGATTAGTAAAATGGGTAATTGTGAGATAAGGGATCCTAGAGAGATAGTGAATCTACCCTAAAACAAAAATATTGTTCCTTGGTAGTAGTGACCAAGCCTAAAACATTATAAGCAAGGGAGCCTTTGAATGAGTAACCTGTCATGAACCAACATGCAGTGCGCTCTGGCCTGAGTGAATTAGCCGAGAGAAATAGGTAGTGAGCCTACTAATTTTGGTTCACTAACGCAATATTGGTTTCATGCACCTCAGACGAACCCATTATGGTGAACTAAATATAAAACATGTGAGTCTTTTTTATTGTTTTCTTTACATTCCATAGATAATCATCAAATAAATGTAATAAAGATATTAAAAAGAAATAATGGTATTTAAAGGTTAGTCAAGAAAAAGTTAATCATTTTAATAAGGGAAAATAAATTTGACACTAATAATTAAAAGGTCAGTATCCACTAGGGAAAGAAGATATAATAAAATGTATCCATACCTGGATTCACCCCCACCACCCTCCTCAAGGTACCTCAACCCAACATTGGTTTAACACATTTACAATAACTTTATAAAAAATCATTATTATAAAGGATAGATAAGTTCCAATTGGAAAAAAAGTACATATAAATGAAGATTAATGTGATAAATGATGGGAAATTGATATAATTCATTTATAAAGATGATTTTTTGACGTGTATGAAGAAGATATGTGTTCCATCCATACCATATTTAAAAATGGAATTGCTATATAAAGATCATGACTCAAATTTATCTTTATACATTGGCAGCACAAACTATTATAGTTATATTAGGGAAAAAATTGCATTGGATGTTATGAAGAGAAATTATTGATTATGTGTCCAGATTCTTAGAATGATAGAGGTAAAAGTTTGAATGAAAAAAATCCCAAGGGAGTTATGAAACCTCTAATAATACCTATTTAAAAGTTGGAAAATGATAGAATGGATTTTTTAACTAGACTTCTAAATTATATAAGGAATAAAAATGTTATATGGGTTATCTTCAATAATATTAAGAAATCTTCTTGTTTATTAGTAGTAAGAGATGATATACCCCTTCAATGCCTTTATCGACTTAATATAAATGAAATCATATGGCTTGATCTGAAACCTATATACAATATATCAAACTATGACCCATAGCTAAAAAATAGTTATAGAAGATTATTCATAGGGACCTCAACACTAAGATTCAATTAAGCACCACATATCATCCCCACATTGATTGGTTGTGCAAAAGAGAAATCAAAACATTCTAATACATGTGGGGGTAATTTAATTTTTACTATAAAGGTATGATGGATCAGTATATACCATTTTTTGACTGTTCATAAAGAAAACTATTCTTTCGAGCATCTGAATTTCACCATATGAATCATTGTATAAGAAGAGGTGGAACAATCCTACCTTTGAGCAAGAAACTATGCAAAGAAATATTGCTATCCCACAGATCATGTATGAGACTTCACGATCACATTAAATAATCTCGAATTATAAAATATCTTATTCTGGTAATCAAATTAAATAAATATTATTTCATGTTGGGGGTCTTTTATTCATAAAGGTTTATCTATATAAGGGAGTTGTATGATTTAGTAAAAAGGAGAATTTAACACCTAGGTTCATTATTCCCTTTGAAATATTAGAAAAAATTGGGGTTGTAGCTTATTGATTGGATATAAAACCCAACCTTTCTAAAGTACATGAAATAATTCATGATTAATTACTAATAATATTCATGTTTAATCCAATGCATGTGCTCACATATAAGGTTATAGAGTTTGATCCAAACTTTTCTTATAACAATGATTTTTTTCAAATTATTTACTTGAGAGAAGAAGTATTGTGGAATCGAAAAACTCATTTGGGAAAATTATTTTAGAGAAACAACAAATTAGAAGAGGTAGCCTGAGATCCAAAAGAATTTATACGAAATGAGTATCCAAATTTGTTTAATAGCTTGTAGATATCTTAATTATTAGGATGAAATTATTTAAGGGTGAGAATGAAATGACAATGATTATACTAATAATGTAAATGAAACATCCCATTACTATTGTGAAAATTCAAAGTTTAGGGATACTTTATTCGTGAATTTATTTAGCGGAGTAATGTAATATTTATAAACACAACAACCTAACTTAATTTGTTTAATTCATCATATCAAAATTAGCTTACATTGAATTTCTTTCTAAAAACGTCCTGTTTTTGTTGAAAAGGGTATTTTCTTGAAACATCACATTTGTATAAAATTATCATTATATAAGAATGACCTATAAGTTTTAAAAACCATTTATGTAGTCTAATATTAATTTAACAAATCATTATAATCATTTTAAAATATTCAAGGAGTTTATAAATCGCATGTTAATGTTTTTAGAACTAATTAAAATGTTACTTTAATTCAAAAAAATTACTTTTGATATTTTCTTTAAATAAATTATTTTAAAAATGTATTTGGTTTCCTCTTACCATCAAATCCTCATAACTAATATTTATTTATAATAAATATTTTTTTCTAATTAAAATTAATATAGAATATATTTTTATCTTATATATAAATTTAAAACTTAAAAATTGTATTTCTCAAAAAAATGTTCTTACCCAATTAAGTGAATTTATTTTAAATTATATTTTCACATATTTTGAATTTTTATTTCATAAAAATATATATAAATTTAAATTTTAAGTATTTAATTCCTTAAAAATTTTAATCTTCATTTTTTTCAATAAAATTACTTTCTATGGTTAAAAAATTAATTATCATGTTAAAAGTAAAAAAGGGGGTAACATGAGTTTAACATAGTGTATAACCCTAAAGAAATTTAAAAAATTCCTTTAATTGAATATTGGAAATTTTTATTAACCAAGAAAGATTTCCCAATAACGTTTTCCAATTTATTGGTCCTTATATAATTGGATAGTAACCTTAAATTATTGAAAATGTATTGGTAAATCCTAAAAGTATCCTCCCCTTCACTTATAAAAGTGTATCATATTTACTACATAATGAATCAAATTACCATCTAATTACTTCGTTAAACTCTTCCATTCAAATATTCTTATAACCCTATCCCATGAACATTTCTCCCTATTCACTCATAGTTATCATAATCCCCTCAAATTCAAGGATAATTCTAGGAAATATTCAAATCCCTTACATGGGTATTATCAACTAATTGGTTTTATCATTGATTATCTAAATTAAATTTTAATCTATCAACACTAATATAATGATACTATTATCATTTATATATTTTAATTTTACTATATTATGGGTATTATCATTATTTATTCATATATCACATCAATTAATAAAAACAAAACAATCATTTGTGTGTTGGGTAGATTACAGCCAGCCCAACTTAACATGTTTATTCCATCACCACTTACAAGTATGGATATAAGGGTCGTATTAAATAATAGATAAAATTTTTATAAATTTATTAAATTTTTATATTAAAATATTATAGAACCTTGTAATGATGTGATCACCAATAAAATCACATTAATCTAATCTTCTAAAATAAGTTGTCTATGAAGATAATATTTATTCAAATTATGAAATATTTTCATATCAATTAATTATTATTCTACTTTGTTAAAATAATTATATATAATGCTGATTAACACTAAATGAGATCATTATTCCTCTAGTATAATGACTTTATAACAACGAAAACTTCATAATCCTTGATTAAGTTTGGTAATGTTCATTTTTGGGTCAATTTAACCACCTATTGGAACTATACAATGCATTTATATCATGGATGAAAATGAAAACAATTAAAGGTATAATATGATATAAATGTTTAAATAATTACATTTTTGGTTATTGAAATATTATCTCAACCTCAAATTCATTGATTAATGAAACACATTCTGTTCGTCAAAAATAACCAAAACATGCTCATTAGCAACTTCAACATCAATTATAAGGTATAAAACACTCATGAATGGTGTTTTTGACATAATAGTTTATTATAAATAATCACTAATAGTATGTTGAGTTTCCTATCAATAATTTAATTAGGATTAATAATGAATATAGACACCACTACTATGAAACTTGAAAAAAATGATGAAAACTATAAAACCCAATGTGAAAAATCAGAAGAATCCATGTAGAGAGTGACTATTTATGATAATTGTCAATGAAAATAATTATTATTATGGTTATTAAATAGGTTATTAACATATCTATGTGTGGGGTACATGATTTTAAATTATACTATTGGATATTGGGATAATATGTAAGGGTTTTCCAAACTCAAATTTATCACTTGGAGAATTTTTTGGTATTATGAACCTAATTTGATTAAAATTATTTTACATTCTATTCTAATAACCCTTTTTAAGAGGTTATGATAGAATTTCTACACAAGCTATAAGAACAGTTTTTTAGCTCAATTTTCATTCTTTGGGACTCATGTTGTAATCACCATATATTTTCATTTGTGGGGCACATACATTACCATGGAATAACTTTCCAATGATACTCATGAAATTTTAATTATTTTAAATTATATATTATTATTCCAATCTGATTTTCTTTATATTAAATTGTTTCTATTTTTATAGTGTAAAAATAAGTGTATGTTTTTGTAAAGTAAAAGTGTGTGTAATATCAATGAAAATACACCCCTACATAAATACCAGAATACGGATATGCATGTGTTATAAATCATCTTAGGGGTAATAACCCTAAAATTTTCTTTTTGAGCATTGACTGAATCATCACCCTCATGCAAGATGAGTGAAACTAAGTCATCACACCTAGATAGACACTCCCATCAGATATTATTTGGAATATTAACATGTACAAAATGAAACATGATGAAGGATTTTTACTTCCACTGACTTGTTCTCTTACCAATTAAATATATTAAATTCAATTAATATATTTAATGTATGACTTAGCACATTTTATGTACCATAACTGCTACATTACATTGATAAGTGTACACCATGATACATTGATAATAGCCCATGGATTCCATGTTGATTAAGGGATTCTCTCATAGATATCGACATTATTTTATTAATAATAAATTATTTGGTTTTTTATTTTCTAATTATATGGAAAACTATGTTCTATTTAGTATGTGGTTCTATATGGAGTGGTAAGAAAGGTCTTGATGAATCCTATGGATAATTAATTGGAAATAATCAAGTTATGGGTGGGGCCCAAAATTATACAGCCCCTGGATGCATTGACAAATCTGATGAGACAAAACATGCTGGGATTTGGTCTATTCCACTTCCCGTGATAGAAAATTGTCTTGGAACAACCCATTGAAATAATTTTTTATTTATGGAATTATTAATTACATCAGTTTTAGATTAGTTGTTATTATTATCAATCATTATATTTATTTTAATGGATATAAAATTCCCCCAATTTCAGTTGTTTATGGATTCATGATGTTTTATTTTTTATTGACATAAAACTTATTCTAGGTTTATGTTATGTAAGTTACCGATGTCTGTTATCCCTTATTGAAAAATGAGGTCACTATAATTTGGTTTTCCTTTCTATAGGAAACCTAGAGGGGGATTATGTGTAATTTTTAGGTATATAATGGAAGGGACAATAATGTTCATGTTGTGTCGTATGTTTTTCAATGTAATTCATATATGTATCTAGTATTATAAGACTACTAAGTCGTTTGATCCTAGAAGGAATCTTGTGCATTGTATCAATAATGTAATATAACTACCAGATATATATTTCTAGAGTCTAAGATATTAGAGTTCTTTAGATATATAAAACCATGGATATATGGGATATGTTTGAGAATATGCATGAGGGTAATATCCATATAAAATCTATAATATTGAATATCTAGAGTAAAAATTTTAATGGAAACAGAATGACTAAAGATGAGAATGTTGATGTTTGTATCACTAAGGTGAATAAGGTAGTGAGACATATCAAAAGCTTCAGATACCAACATGACGACTCGACTGTGGTCAAAATATAATTGAGTAACTTAATATATTAAATTGATATAAAGATGTCAATATTGTAAGAGATTCATGATATTAAAATTTATGAGCTAAATAAGACCATTCTAAATTATGAAACGTGAAGAGCATATTTTTTGAAAAAAAAAGGTAAAAAAGAATAAACTTTTTTCAATGATTTTAACAAGATTAAGATCAAGGAGGAAGAACTATCTGAGCCCCATGTGATTGAATGAAGATTTTTAAAGGGATGTCAATCACAAGAAAATCATGGATATCATATCTATGTTTATTAAAAGGGTCCAAGGTAATTATAACTTATGGTAAGACATAAACAATTTAGATTTATAGAAATTGTATATTTTGTTTTATATTTTCCAAAAAAAGAATAAATATTGATATCTTTTGATGATGAAGAAGAAGAAAATCATAATATTATTGAAAATATAAACATTATAAATGCTAAGGTCAATATTATTAAATAAAAAACATTTAAAAAGATAAAAATAATCATACTTCGTAAAGTGGAAGAAGAAAATTCGTCTATAAGTGGTGTGTTAGAGGATTAATGTGATCAAAATGATAATAAATTTATGGTATATATTGAATTAAAATAAGATAGTTATAGTAGTGAAGATGGTGATGAAGATAAAAATTATGTTATTATTTTATTGAATACTGAAATTTAATTCTATATTTAATTTAATATTTGACCCAATATGGAAGGTATAAATCTTGATATGGAAATTCACAAACTAAAAAGGTGTTAATATAGTTTCATAGGAATGGTAGCGAGAAAATTTAAAAGATTAAAAATATCAAAATTTCATTTTATATGCATGAAATACTAATAAATGGGTCATATAATAATTTATATACTAAAGAAGACAAACCCACTCAAGGTAGATAAATATGTCTTAAATTTAAAACGACACTAGGAAAAATGAAGTTTCAATTTAAAAATCTGTTAAAGATGGGACTGAGTTATGAAAAATACTGAGATTCCTTTTTCATCGCCTTAGGTAAAATCTGCACCTGTAAAATCTGAAAATTTTAAATCCAATTTCTCTACCAGTTCAATCCCTATAATAAATTATGAAAAATACTAAATTTAGATAATCCCCCATTGTAATTATACTCTTGTTAATGTGGTTAAGAGAGATCATAAGAATCAATACTCCTAAAATATATGAAAAATAAAGTTAATATTATACCAAAATAGAAAAGAGATTCGAAAATATAGGCTCATTAGTTTTATTGAAGATATATCTCTATGGTTTATTTATAGTGTTTTAGATCATATGTAGATGAGTCTAATACATTCTTGTATAATATGCCTCTCATATGGAATCAATAAGGATCATATTTTTGGGGGAGATACTATAAAAAATGGGAAACATGTCTGGTTTGAAGCAATTAGCATATGGAGGAACAGTAGGTGTACCTACCCAAAACATATTTGAGTATCTTGATGAAATATATGGAAGGTGTGACCTAATTGTAACACCCCTAGAAAAGTGATACTTAAAAAGGCTAGATGTTACTACCCATGTCAATAAAGGTGAACCTTTCTTTTCGGGAGCCTATTTGATTAGAACTCCACAGTTAGGCATGCTTGGCCTGGAGTAGTAATCAGGATGGGTGACCATCATGGATGTTTTCCCAGGTGTGTGTGAATGATGACAAAACACACTGAATGAATACATGTTGGCCTGTAGGGACAGTCATTAGTCTGATAAGAGACTCTATTGAGTAATAGCCTATGGGGTGTTGGGAAGGCAACCAAGGTATTACAAAAGACCCATGGGGTCATATGAGAAGGTTAATGGCCCAGTGAGGTGGGTTGTGACAAATGTTTTCAGATCCAATACCCAGCCGAATGTGCTTAGGCACTGCCTGGGCTTGAGGCCCGGGGTCCACAACGAGGGCATTGTGCTTTAAAGTGGTGAATAATGTAACACCCTTGGAAACGTGAGACTTAAAAAGGCTAAATGTTACTACCTATGTCAGAAAGGTGCACCTTTATTTTCAGGAGCCTATCTGATTAGAACTCCACAATTAAGCATGATTTTCCCGGAGTAGTAATTAGGATGGGTGGCCTTCTGAGAAGTTTCTTAGGGTGTGTGTGAGTGAGGAAAAAAACACTAAAAGAACAAGTGTAAGCCTGTGGGGAAATCATTACTCTGATTAGAGACTCTATTGAGTAATAGCCTATGGGTGCTGGGATGGCATGTGGGGACAGTCATTAGTCTGATAAGCTACTCTATTGAGTAATAGCCTATGGGTGCTGGGAAGGAAACCAAGATATTACAGCTTCGACATTACTTTTCAAACTCGTCTCGTGTCTTTCAACCTGAGGAGGTTGAGTTCGAAAGGGATGCATCATTCGAGGAGCATCCTATATGGATTTTTTATCATAGTACAAAGGTTCTTTATGCCCAGTTTGTTCCTCTGGTTCGAGTTCTATGGTAGCACGGGCGATTACAGGACGAGACTTGGGAGTGGGAGGCCAATGTACGACCACAGTGGTCGGAGTTGTTCGGGGTCGCTTCTTTTACGCCATGTTATGGAAATTCGGGGACGAATTTCATTAAGGGGGAAGTTTTTAAGAACCCGGCCCTTTTTAGGTACGTTTTTCATTTCTAGTTGTTTTTTGCGAAAATTATTAATTTTTCCAGAGGTTGTGCAAGGGCGCACAGTTTAAACAAACTGTGTGGCGATCCCAGGAAACCGTGAAACCCTTGGAAGTGGGCTCCGCACAGGCTACGCACAGTTTGTCAAACTGTGCGGGCAAGCTATGGGAAGCCCCTGGATGAGACAGTGGGCTCTGCATGGGCTGCACACGGTTTTTCAAACTGTGCGGTCAAGACGTGTGAAGTCCTTGGGCGAGACAGTGGAAACCACACGTTTGGCGCACTGTTTGCCAAACCATGCTAGGAAACTATGCGGCCAGTTAAAGTTTCAGTTTTTAAGTCTCGGGCCACTCTTGATTTTCCATTCCTCCATCGTTCCTCCTCCTACTCGTGGATCACGTGTGAGTAGCATTTTTCAGAGCATGGGGAAGCTCCTTGGATCGTTTTGGAGGAAAATAGAAGGTGTTTCTTGGTGGATTGACTGTGGTTCTTCTCGGGTAAGTCCCGCCTCTTATTTTCTCCTTGGATTTCCCTAGATCTTCTCTTTCTTCTCTATAGGGTTTCTAGATCTACATATGTTGCATGCAGATCTAGGGTTGGTCTTTCCTTTAGTGTTGATTCTACGGCTTGTGGATGATATGGAATGAGTTTTAGAGTGGTCTTCTATGAAGCAGTTGCCGGTTTTGTGGGTGCTGTTGATTATGGAATGTTTTCAATGGAACTCTAAAGGTAGGTGCTTTGTGCCTTTCGGTTTAACGTCTTTGAATTGTATGTGCAAAATCGCCAATACCAATGAATGGGGTGTAGTGTGTTTACCATTTTTAACCCAGTTAATTTATTTCTTTGTTATATGTGCGAGTAGAGGTTATTTGTTTCTGAATAGGGTAAATTACTGTACTTTGAATTCTTTTCCCATGCATGTGATGCATGTTTATGACCGTTTAGTATAGCTTTTCCTGTTAGGCTTTTTCTAGTTCCCGGCCTAGTTTTAGGATGGAGTGACTATTGTTCTTTCATACTGAGATGTTGTAGATTGCTAGAAAAGTAGTTCTTGAGGATACTTTGGCCATTTACCGATGCTATACTTGATGACTTACATAGGGTCATGAGAACATGGTGTATAGAACATAGGGAGAATTGAGTTGAGGGCTTATCTAGAGTGTCTTTATATTTATACGATGCGAGACTACATGGGAAATAAGTGTTGAGTGCTTCCCCAGAGGGTCTATCGTTCCACAACGCGGGCTACAAGAGGAATTGAGGTTGAGTGCTTTCCCATAGCACCTTTTGGATGATACAATACTATAGGGGAAATTGACGGTGTTTGATTTCCTAGAGATTCTATGTTTATGCTGAACCAGAGGGGTTAGACTGAGTGTTCTTCCCAGAGCGTGTCTTGAACTTGATGGGTAGGACCAGAGGGGATAGGCTGTGAGTACTTCTCAGAGGGTTACTAGTTGTGATTATCTTCTTTGTTTAGTTATTTCTTGATAACTGAAATTGTGGATTGTTACTGTTTAGTAATTCATTTTTTACTACTTTCTGCACTTTTACCTGCATATTTTCACTAACTGTTAGGCACAGATCTTGTGGTGGTTGCCTATTGGGATTCATCTCACACCATATTTAGTCCTTGATTTTGGGCCAAAACAAATTATTTTATTGCAGGTATAGACAAGGGAATGTGACCTTCTACTCAGGTACTTGACTTGTTGCGGAGTTGAAGAGCATGGGACCAATCTATGGCGTGTGATGCTGTGGAGTTTATCTGATTTATTTTTCACTTGGGTTTAGCAATGTTTTATTCCAGCATTGTGACTTGTTTGGATATTTTTTTAGACATATATATACCATGAATAACTTTATATATATGTGCTCCAGTTGTTTATCATTTAGGTCTTTCGTTGTTTACTGCTGTTGGATATTACTGCTTCCACAATTGTATATTTGTTTATCTTCTATTGTGTTACTCTGCCAATGAGGTCATAGTTTCCCCACTATCACACCCAAGGCCCTCGCTGTTAGTCGGTAGCCTCTACTGTTTGGGGAAATCCGATTGAGTCCATGTGACCAACCGGTACGGGGCACCTCTAGGTGGCTTCTTGAACCGGAACGTTACAAAGTTGTATCAAAGGAATTATTTTCTCTTGACTTACTGTTTGGATCCTATAGCCAGGGATAGGATGAAATAGGTACTTGCTAATAACCTATGCCCATGAGTAGCTAACCTGTGTACTGGGAAAAGCCATACAACCTTGTTTATTGCAAATTTTAATGGTTTTCAAATTTTACAGTTGATTTCATTTCACCATTGGGTGATCCATATGCTTTGTGTTGTTACTTTTATTGATATTGCGGTTTAAATTCTATCACAACCCCATGAGATGAGGGTATGCTGTCTAATGCATCATATAGGCACTTGCTAGAATCTACATGTTATTCATTCTTTCCATGTCATCTAGGATGCATTAGAAATTTCATGTTGTTGTGATAGATGTTGTGCAGAATATACATGTTTTTGTGATAAATGCCTTGATAAAAATATCTTCTTATTGTTAGAGCTTTTATTGTCTAAGGGTTTGTTTGAATGAGTGCCAAATTTTGGTTCTTGAGGTGTTATGGGCCCTCATGGACTGGAATTTGGTGGATCATTGCTTGTTTCCTTGTTATAACTTGTATAAGATGTCAAACATTGATTCGTGGGGAGTATGGGCCCTCACAGATTAGAATTTGGCACTATTAATGTTCGTTTCAGTGTTCTCTGGGTTCCAGATTAGTTTATGTGGCTTACTGTCTGGAAAAACCCCGAGTGAACACCATGTAGTTTTTACCACACATCATTTGTTATTCGATTCTAGAAGAAACAGTCTCTCTTAAGTTCATGTCATGTATTCCTATGTGTCAATCCCTGTTAATCTTGATTAGAGGTGTGTGTATGAACTTGTAGAGTCATTCCACTGAGAAGTCAACCAGTTGTACGCCAGCCACAAGGCGGTGATCAGACACCTGATACAGCTGATCAGGGACTCCCTGTAGATCCTCATGTTGTCCCAGTCTGGCACCAGCAGTTATACCTGATCTAGGTGCTAATGCACAGTTTAGGGAGGGTTTTCTGAGGATAATGCAGGCCTTCCAGGGAGCGCATCCTCCTTCCCCATCAATGGATGATTTGATGCGAGATTTCCAATAGTAGTATCCTCCCACCATCACAGGGGATGGAGGAACTCAGGCTTTTGAGTCGTGGCTCAAAGCCACACTGACGATCTTCGAGCATCTCTAGTTACCACCTGAGCGGAGGGTGAAACTTGTGACTTATATGCTCTCAGACTCCGCCAAGAGGTGGAGGGATGTCATCTCTGAGGAAGGACTCCATCAGAATATGTCTAGGGAGGAATTTCAACATATTTTCTATGATTAATTCTACCTTGATACCATGAGGGTCGAACGAGCCCATGAGTTCATGAGCTTAGAGCAGGCTACTCTTTCGGTCCTAGAGTATTCCTCTCGTTTCACGGAGCTTCAGCATTTCACACCCCTCCAGGGCTGAAATGGGTTGTTCTTGGAAATGAATTTTTAAGATGATCTCAGATGGGAGATCGGCTCACAGGTGAATATCTTCATGCTGACTTCCATCACTTTCATCCTCATTGAGGCATTGATTGTGGAGCACAATCTAAGAGATTACAGAGCTGAGAGCCAGGGAAGTTCCACTTCCAAGGTTAGTGCTTCACCTACTGATAGCAAGAAGTGACTTAGGGAGTCTATGCACGGTGATCTGAGGTAGAGAGACACATCTTCAGGTATCCAGGTGGTATCCTACCAGTGCGGAAGGGTTGGGCATACGAGGACGCAGTGCCAGAGAGAGCCAGTGGAGTGCCGATCATGCAGCAAGATGGTTCACCTTCAGCGCTTCTGTGAGGTTTTTTCACTAACAGCTGGTGATAGAGGTTCTTCCATGACTCCTCGTTCAAGAGTAGCGCCACCAGTTTCTCACTAGTCTGGGAACTGGAGTTCTTCCGGCTGTTCGGGCTGAGGTGGAGGTTGTGGCCGGGGTGGTCAGTCACCGGTCTTCCAGCGGCAGCGGGGTGGATCAGCTCAGAGCAGTCAAGAAAGGTCACAAGTTCGTTGAGTAGGCCAGACATTTGTGATAGACCAGACCCAGTAAGAGCAGGATCTCGGACCTTCCACAGTTCGAGGTACGATCTTTGCAGCCTCAGTTTTATCTTCTGCTCTTTTCGATACAGGGGCTTCCCATATCTTTATCTCTGTTGCTATTGTGGATATCCTTGGGCTCGGTATCTTTTTTTTCTTCTGACAGGTTGACTCTTGACACACCATTGGGTACAATGATGGCTTGTGTGCGTCGGTGCAGAGTGTGTCCTCTTGAGGTTGCAGGGTGTCACTTCTTTTGGGCTCTTTATGTTCTAGAGATGAAAAGTTATGATGTCATTCTCAGAATGGACTGGCTCATTCCCTTATGGGAAGTCGTCGACTGTTATCACCTCAGAGTGAGTTTTATATCACAAGAGGGTGGATCATTTCTTCTTATGTGCGCGTGGGATGTCCAGGCGAGCAGAGTGGGATAAAAGAATCATGGGTTAGGAGCAGTTATAGCCCAGATTGCTAGTCTTTATCTGGATGACCAGGGGACTTCACAATTAAACATTCCTCCAGTGGTGGATCGTTTCTGGAATGTCTTTCCAAAAGACATTTCAGGTTTGCCTCCAGAGCATGAGATATAATTCCTGATTGTGATTTTTTCAGGAGCGGCACTGTTGTCCATTCCTCCTTATAAGATGTCTATAGCTCAGTTACAGGAGCTCAAGAAGCAGTGGGAGGAGTTATAGGAAAATGGTTTCATCCGACCCAGTACTTCTCCTTGGGGTTCGCCTGTCCTGTTTTCCAAGAAGGTAGGCGGTACCCTCAGGCTTTGTTTGGAATATCAAAAGATAAACCATTTGACGGTTAAGAACCGATATCCCATTCCAAGGATTGATGATCTCTTTGATCTGCTTCAAGGATCCCGAGTGTTCTCAAAGATTTACTTGAGATCCGATTACCATCAGTTTCATGTTAGACCATATGATATACCTCTTATAGCTTTCTAGAGTAGGTATGGTCTATACGAGTATATGGTTATGCCATTCGGTCTCATGAATGCGCCTGTAGTTTTCATAGAACTGATGAACTGAGTGTTCCATCCATACCTGGACTATTTTTTGGTAGTCTTCATGGACGACATCTTGGTGTACTCTCACACTTGACATGACCATGATACCCTTCTTGAAATCGTTTTGAGTACACTAATGGAGCATCAATTATATGATAATCTCTCGAAGTGCCACTTTTGGATGAATCAGATTCACTTCTTGGGTCATGTCATCTCATAGACCGGAGTATAAGTAGAGCAAGAGAATGTGAGAGTAGTAGTTTTTTGGGAGCAACTGAAGAACTTCTTTGATGTGTAGAGTTTTCTGGGGCTAGCTAGATACTAAAGATTCTTTATACAAGACTTTTCACTCTTAGAAGAACCACTGATGGGTCTGACCAAGAAGGGTGGGACATTTTTAGGGTTAGATTCTTGTGAGTCAGCCTTTCAAGAGCTGAAGGGGAGGTTGACTTCAGCACCGATACTAGTCTTATTAGTTCCAATCAAGAGCTACACTATCCACTATGACGCATCACATATCGGGCTAGGATCTGTTCATATGTAGTGAGATGGAGTCATCGCGTACGAGTCGCGACGGTTGAGTCCACATGGGAAAAATTACGCAACACAGGATCTGGAGATGGCGGTTGTTGTTCATGCCTTACGCTATTAGAGACATTATCTTCGAGTAGATCACTTTGTGGTGTTCACCGACCACAAGAGTCTCAAGTACATCTTCACTCAGTGTGATCTGAATCTAAGACAGCAAAGGTGGGTTGTGTACCTCCAGCCTTTTGACTTTGAGCTTTCCTACACACCTGGGAAAGGCAATGATATGGTTGACGCACTGAGCAGGAAGACATAGATACAAGTGGTCCAAGAGGCCAGCAGTGAGTGGCAACTTATAGATCCATTACTTGAGATTCATTTGGAGGTGCACGACAGACATGGATAAACTTTCGTATCTTATGTATCTATTACCTCTACACTTCTTGATCGGGTACAAATGAGGCTGCTATCAGATTCTGAAGGCCTAGTCCTATATGAAGGTGTGTTAGGAGAGGACCCTATTCCTGGATTGACAGTAGGAGAGGATCAGATCTTGCATTTTGAGGGATGCGTATGGGTTCCAGAAGACATATACGAGGAGCTGATGCGGAACATTCATTCCTCTGCTTGGGAAGTTCATCATGGCATCACCAATAATTATTGTGATCTACACCATCAGTATTGTTGTCCAGGTATAAAGAGGGATGTCCCTAGTTTCATCATGAGGTGTTCCACTTGTCAGCAGGTGAAAGAGGAACATCAGTGACCAACAGGTCTTTTATAGCAGTTACCCATTCTCGAGTTGAAGTGGAATGAAGTAACGATGGATTTCGTTACCGGTTTGCCAATACCACCTCGAGGAAATTCCACACTATGGGTTTTCATTAACATATTGACAAATGTTTCTCACTTCATGCCGATCAAGGAGACATTCATCGTTGATGATCAGGTACGGTTGTACTTCCGAGATGCTATACGTCTACATGGAGTTCCAGACTCCATCGTTTCAGATAGGGATGCGTTTTTTACATCTCTGGTCTGGAAAGGGCTTCAGAAGGCTTTGGGTACATAGTTACTTTTGAGTACATCATACCATCCCCAGACAGATCGCCAGTCTGAGCGTGTGATACAGGTGCTTGAGCATATGTTCTAATCTTCCATTTTTGACTTTGGATGTTCTTGGGAGAAGTATATACCTCTTTTTTATTTTTCCTATAATAATAGTTTTCATGAAACTATTTATATGGCACCTTATGAGGATTTGTACGGTAGTCCATGCCTATCACCCTTATGTTGGCTGGAGGTAGGAGATGCAGCTTTTCTGGGACCCCGTCTTGTTTAGGAGACCTCAGAGCAGATACAATTGATTCAGAAGAGGGTGGATACTTCACAGTCTCTTCAGAATTCTTATGCTGATCAACGGAGATGACCTCTAGAGTTCAAGGTCGGTGATCATGTTTTCCTACGTGTCGCACCGAGTTTGGGACACAATAGGATTAGGTGATAGGGTAATTATTCACCAAGGTACGTCGGGCCATTTGAAGTGTTGGAGGGGGTTGGGAAAATTGCCTATCGGTTGTAGTTACCTCAGAGGTATCAGGATATGCATGACGTCTTCCATGTTTCATAGCTTCGACGTTACATTTCAAACCTGTCTCATGTCTTTCAACCTTAGGAGGTTGAACTCGAAGGGGATGCGTCATTCGAGGAGAATCATATCTAGATTGTTGATCATAGTACAAAGGTTATCCATGGCTGGTATGTTCCTCTGGTACGAGTGATATGGCAGCATGGGCGAGTACATGATAAGACTTGGGAGAGGGAGGCCGATGTATGAGCACAGTGGCAAGAGCTGGTCAGGGTCTCTTCTTCTACGCCACGATAGGGAAATTAGGGGACGAATTTCCTTAGGGGGGGAATTTTGTAAGAACCCAGACGTTTTTTTCAGTACGTTTTTCTTTTTCTATTCATTTTTTAGAAAAAGAGGAATTTTATAAAGGTTGTGCAGGGGAGCACGGTCGGTGCACGGTTTAAAAAAACTGTGCAGCCAGCCCAGGAAACTATGAAGCCCTTGGCAATGGGTTCCACACGGGCTGCGCATGTTTTTTCAAACCATGCAGTCAAGCCATGAGAAGCCCCTGGATGAGGCAGTGGACTCTGCATGGGTTTTTCATGGTTTGTAAAACCGTTCAGTCAAGTCGTACGATGCTCCTAGAAAAGACAGTGGCAACCGCACGGTTCGATAAACTGTTCGGGGAAACCATGCAGACACTTAAAGTTGGGGTTTTTAAGTCTCGGGCCACTCATGATTTTCCATTGCTCCACTATTCCTCCTCCTACTCGTGGCTCATGTGGGAGTTTCATTTTTCAGAGGTTGGGGAAGCTCCTTGGCTCGTTTTGGAGGAAAATCAAAGGGGTTTCTTGGTGGATCGAAGGAAGTTCTTCTCAGGTAAGTCCATCCTCTTGTTTTCTACTTGGTTTTCTGTAGATCTTCTCTTTCCTCTCTATAGGGTTTCTATATCTACATTTGTTGCATGTAGATCTAGTGTTGTGTTTTCCTTGAGTGTTGATTCTAAGGATTTTGGATGATATGGAAGGAGTTTTAGAGCGGTCTTCTGTAAAGAGGTAGTCGGTTTTGTGGGTGCGGTTGATTGTGGATCGTTTTCACCGGATCCTTAAAGGTAGGTGGTTTGTGACTTTTGATTTAATGTATTTGAATTTTATGTGATAAATTGCCAATACGCATGAATGGGGTGTTGTGCATTTACCGTTTTTAACCCTATTAATGGCCCGCTTTTCTGCATGTGCGAGTAGAGGTTATTTGTTTGTGAATATGTTAAATTACTATGATTTGGACATTTTTTCCATGAATGTGTTTCTTGTTTATGAATTTTTTGTCAAGCTTTTCCTGTTTGGCTTTTTCAATTCCCCTACCTAGTTGTAGGATGGAGTGACTGTTGTTCTTCCATGATGAGATGATGTAAAATGCTATCCAAGAAGCTCTTGAAGATATTTTGGCCGTTGTGTGATGCTATACATGCTGACTTACACCGGACCGTGAGAACCTAGTGTATAGATCATAAGGAGAATTGATGTTGAGAGCTTCCCAATAGTGTATTTATATTTATACGATGCGAGACCAGAGGGGGGATTGATATTGAGTGCTTTCCCGGAGTGTCTGTAGTTCCTCGACGCTAGCCATAGGGGGAATTTACCTTGAGAGCCTTCCTAGAGAGCCTTTAGTGCGATACGATACTATAGGGGGAATTGATGGTGAATGCTTACCCAGAGAGTCTATGCTTAAGCTGAACCGGAGGGGTTAGACTGAGTGTACAGCCCAGAGGGTTTCTTTTACTTGATGTGTAGGACCAGAGGGGATAGGATGTGAGTACTTCCCAGAGGGTTACTAGTTGTGATTATTTTATTTGTTTAATTGTTGGTTGATAACTGAAACTTTGGATTGTTACTGTTGAGTACTTCCTTGTTTACTACTTTCTGCACTTTTAACTGCCATATTTTCACTGACTGTTCGGCACAGATCTCTTGGTGGTTGCCTACTGGGATTCATCTCGCACCCTGTTTGGGCCATGCTTTTGGGCCCAAATAGAATATATTGTTGCAGGTAATGACAAGGGCAAGCGCCCTTCTACTTCAGGTACTTGTCTTGTTGTGGAGTTGGAGAGCATGGGAACAAGCTATGGCTTGTAATTCTGATGAGTTTATCTACTTTCTTTTGCACATGGGTTTAGTGCTGTTGTATTATAGCATAGTGACTTCTTTGGCTATTTTCCTAGACATATATGTACCATGCATCACTTTATTTATATGTGGTCTATTTTTTTTTGTCATTTCAGTATTCCGTTGTTTAATGTTGTTGGATATTACTGCTTTAGCTATTGTATATTTGTTTATCCTCCACTATGTTACTCTGCCAATGAGGGCATAGTTTCCCCACTATCACACCCAAGGCCCTCGCTGCTAGTCGGTAGCCTCTGGTGTTCAGGGAAATGCACTTCAGGCCATGTGACCAACCGGGTATAGGGGACCTCTGGTTGGCTTCTGGAACTAGAATGTTACACGTACAATTCATTTTGTGGGAGATTGTATAACTATTCATGAATGTAAAAATAAACATATATTAAAAGGATGGATGGAATTAAACAAAAGTAAGATAGAAATATCCTTGATTTTTGAGGGAGATATAAACTATTTCAATAGGTGTTGGCCTTAGTTCCTCGATAGTAGTTAAAAATCACACATTTAATGAGTTACAAATATATTTAAATTAATTTAATAAAATTATGGTGGTGTATTATCTTTTGGAAATGAAAGTTCATTAAAAATAAAAGGAGTTGGTATGGTTGTGGTTGAACATATCAAACTCAATTAAAGAGAGGTTTTATCTGATGGTGGGATCAAGAAGAACCTATTGAGTGTGAATAGATTATTTAATTAGGTCAATGAGGTTATTTTCAAGAAAAAAACTCATTTCATTATAATATTTCATGACGGGGAAATCTTCGAAATAGTATAAAGGACAAGTGGTTTTTTTTTGTGTTTGAGAACCTAGTAATTGTCTCTATCTCTGTGCTAGGTAAGAAAGTCATATTTGGCATAGAATACTATGAAACATTGGTCAAAAAAATTTATGTAAAATATCTAAATATTTCTTTTTAATAAATTTTCCATATATAATCCAAGATAGTGATCATATTTGAACATCCTTCCAAAAGGTGAAAATGGTTAAAGAGAAACATAAAAAGAGTGGGAATGCGGTCAATAATGTCATTGGAATTAGTTCATTCAGATATATATAAACCCATGAGATACAAATATTGAATATTTTCATGTTAAATTTATTCATTAGTTGAATATTATACATGAATGAAAAATGTGTAATTCATTATTCTCACCTAATAGGTATGGATACGTTCAATATTGATAGAATGGGAATTAAAACAGAACTCGGCATTCAAATCAAGGTGTTAAGAACTGATAATGGGAAGGAGTAAACTGATAGTGTTTTTGAATAATTCCTAGGTAATTATGGTATTAATCATCAATATATCTCCCCTTAGACACACCAAAAAATTGGGTCATTGTGAGAATAATAAGGTCCACTTTAATATGGGTAGAACTAGGCTTGAATATTTTTAATGGTCAAAATTATTTTGGAGAGAAGAAGTGTGAAATATTGTGTGAATTAAAAATTGAAAGTTTATAAGACTTTACTCAAATAAAGTTGTATATGGGATATGGTACAAATATAATCCATCAATGACTTATTTTAGACTGTTTATAAGGTTGTGAATCATCAAAATTATGTACTCAATTTTTGGATAATTCAATGGGAAAGCTGAAAAAGGTTATCTATCTTGGGTATCTAAATAATGGGAAAAGATATAGATACTATTGTAAGATACATAAAAAGTTTATTGACTATTAAAATGTCAATATTATTGAATAATCTGTTAAAAATTTTCTATATGTAGGTGGTTTTGAAAAAAGTGATGGATCCAGTGAGAATGTTTCTAGAAAAACTGTGATAAATTAGTTGAGTGTGAACCAAGATTTAAAAATTATGATTTTGAAAAAAAATAGTGATGATTATACGATATATGGGAGTGTAAGATATAATTATTAGAGGTTTAAAAATTATTTATAGGAATGAAACATTTTTATAATTCAAACAATGCCAATTCAAAATCAAAGAAAGATGAGATGTGATGAAACTACAAAAGAATAAACTAGAATAATATTAATGTCTTATAATCATACCTCACATATAACTCCAGATGATCCCCAATATATGATCTAATATTTTATTTATAAATATAGGATTGAGGATTTGGATGAAGAGTTGCATCAGATTGAGAGAAATTCTACTTGGGACATTTTTATAGAACCTGCTGATAGTAATATATATTGTACCTAGTGAGTGTCATAAAATAAATTAAATGGCCACAGGGTGTTGAGAAAGAATAAGGCTAGTATTTCTATCAAAGGGTTATTCTCTAGTTATAGAAATTGATTTCAAATATTCCTTTACACATGTTCCAAGATCAGAATCTATCAATATTTTCTTTATTGTGGCAGATTATACACAATTTAGAGTCTATTATATGGATGGAAATATTGTTTTTTAAGTGGTGAACTTAAGGAAAAGGCATATATTGAGCATACAGAGGGGGTTTTCCTTGATAATAATGTTATAATATATTATAATGTGAATAAGGATATGTAATTATTAAATTAAACCAAAATTCCCTAGCATTCAAGGACAGAAAAATAATTAAGGAAGTTAAAATTCATCAAAGAGAAAATGGACAGAAACCTGTATATCCAATAAATCAATACTGGTACACTTATTTTAATCTTATATGTTTTTTATATCATTATTTTACCTGATTATGAAAAATATTTTCAGAGATGTTTCATTAAAATTAAGCAAAATTTTGAAATGTCAATTCTTGGTGAGATGAGGAACTTCATTGGGTTTCTTGTTATGGTGGTAGAAAATTTTACTTCCTTATATCAATAGAATTACTCTACAGATTTATTGAATAATTTTTAAATGTATGAGTCAAATATAGTCTCAATAAATATTCTAGTGTGGCAAAAATTATCAAAATATTATAAATATGAAGATATAAATCATAGATATTTTAGAATACTAATTAGAAACATATTTTATCTCATAGCTTCTTGAATAGATATTATATATTTTTTAAGTCTATGTGATAGATATCTGATTTACCCAAAGGACTTATATCTTATGGATGTCAAGATATTTATCATATATATCAAATGTATTTTGAGTTGTGGGATACTTTAAAATAAAAGAAATAATTTTAATCTATGTGTCTACACAAATAATGATTGGGAAGAAGATTGTAATGATTAAAGGTCCAAATAAAGTGGAGTTTTTCTCTTTTGATATATTGGAGTGAGTTGGTACTGTAGTAAATAGGTATCAATCTCACCGAGTACAACTGAGGAAGAATATGTTACCAAAAAACATTACTCAAAATATTTGGATAAATAAGAAGTTGTACGATTTAAGGGTAAAGGTGTAAAAACCACTCAGAAATCATTATGATGATAAAAATTTAATACACTTATCTAAATACATGTGAATCAATCATTATATAAGAATATTGATATCAAGTTTATCTTAAATGAAGATAATGTTGTCAATGGTGACATAATGATCTAATTCATACCTAGCTGAGACTAACTTGGTGATATTTTCATCAAAAAAATGATTTGAGGGATTCTTTAGCAACTATGGTATGACAAGAATGTTCATCCCATCCCTATATATTATGTGACATTGGGAAAACACCTGGTTTTCTGTGGATTTGTATTTCAATGTTAGAGAAAAGTTACACAACTCTTAAGGATCAAGTGTGTAATAATTATCTATGAATCTTGTATCTAGTGGTTTATCATATTGTAATAGGGGGATATATTTTGAAGAGTTGATGATTAAATTATGGGGGGTATCATGATCAATTATCTAAACTTTTATTCTAATAGGGAGTTAGAATTATCTAAAAATAGATCTTTATCATGTGGTGTGGTGTTAATACATGCTTAATGTGAGGTAGGATTTGATTTAAATAATATAAAGATGGTGAAAAGTCCTTTATTTATTGCAGAGAAAATAATAGTGAGAATAATTTTACATGGATAATGTAATTTTGGATAAATTAATTTCATTTAGTTTTCTTTGGGATGAAAAGTTTTCTTATATTGGATATGTATTTTTTTATAAATGTTTTTAACCCATTATTTTTAGCCAACCTCTAGTAACCAATGAACCAACTAAGTCGAACTTGTGGGAACTAAATGAACCATGTTAGGGAAGGTTCAAAAAAATAAGGCGAGGAGGCACATTGGTGAGAAATGTCATACATGTGAATGGTAAAAAAGGTAAGGACTCATGTAACTATAATAACTTATATATATATATATATATTTAATTTTCTTTATAAATAATTTTTCCCCATGTTTAGGTATATAATATAGTATCGATACATTAAGCACATAATAAAAAACTAAAAATAATTTATTTAATAAATAAAATTACATTTATATAATAAATGTTGGTAATAAAATGGAAACTAGTATAATGGTAAAATTAAAACAAAAAAATAAAACAAGTAGAACTAGAAATTGTGGATCATGTTGATCTCCAAGAATAATCTTACTCACAGAGAGAAATTTAAAAAAGATACATATAATTATTATTGAAATCTAAATTATTTAAATAATAATTGTTTAGCTTTGAGAAGGATTAATGTGAAATATTAATTAAGGAATTAAAGGGTACTTATAGAATGTAATGTGACCATAAAAATAGTAATATGACCATCAGAAATACTTATCTGATCATTATGAAATGTAACATAACCATTGGAACAATAAACCAACCTCAAAATATTAAAACATCAAATGATTTATATTTAAAATGAGTAATTTAATAAAATATAAATATTTTAATGCTATAAAATAAATATCCTGATTAAAACACCAAATAAATTGTATGGATTTTTCTAATAACCTATATTTTAGTTTATATTATAAAAATAAATATTTTTATTATAATAATTAAAATAATCTATGTTATAGAATTATTTAGATAAATATTTTTTTATTTAGAATCATCACTTTAAAATATTATAAGGGTGATTAGAGAAACATCATTTTTAAGGTGAATAAAAAAAATATAGTTTTTATGTAACTAGAATGTATTAAACTACAACAATCAGAATGTAATAATCACATGAAAATTATATAAATTGATGATAGAACAATAACATGATTCATAAGATGAATAATTCATGAAATTAAAATTCCAAGTATAAAAAGTATATTCCAAAGTTTAAAACAAAGAGTATTCCATTACAAACTTTCATTTTTACATTTCCTTCTTAACAAATGAATGAATTTTGTTTATAAAGGATTTTAAAGTATTAAAAACTTATATATTTAATAAAATATAATTTTGAAAGTAAGAAATTTCACTATTACATGGTTTAAATTTGAAATTATATTTTATTCTATATTTTATCCTAAAAAACCCCCCTCATCAAGTATAAAACACTCTCTCCCTCACCTTTGAAAATAACTTCCCTTTCACTTCTTAGAACCAAAAATATACCCAAATTTATTCTCATGTTCCCTTTGGAGTCTTTAGTACTTTCTATTCATAAAAATATAATTTTTAAAGAAGTAAAGGGTCATATTAAAGGAATAGCTTTTAAAAATAGGTAATTCACTTTCATCTTTTTATTTCATTTTCCTTTCCTCATTCCATAATATTTAATTCCTTTCCAATCCAAACCATCTTAAAAAATAAATATAATGTTAAAATGATAATGTTGATTTTAATCTCCTATAAAAAATTAATTAATTATATAAACATATATTATATGTCTCTCACCTCCTATTTTCCCAATTTTCCATTACATATCAATTAACCACCCTCAAGGACATTTCCAACTCTCCATTTATCATATTACTTATGGATGGTTGTAATATATTATTTATAATATATAAATATATATATATATATAATATGGAGTCATTTTTATTAATGTATAAATATATATTAATTAAAATCATGGAATAAAAATAAATATGGGATATTTAAAGAAAATAAAATTTGAAATACATTCAACTATAATAAAGGGAATTAAGAAATAAAATACAAAAAAATATTGATCAAGAGTGAAAAAATTTAATATAATTCGTTTTTGTTATCATGTTTTAATAAACACAAGTTCGTTATACAAGAGGTAGAAATTAATGAAATAACCGGGGACATAAGGTAGAGGCAATATTAAACAAATCTCTTTCTTTTCGAGTTTATCACTCCTTTCTCTTTATTTTCAAATTGGAATCGTCTAAAATTCCATTAAAGAATATGTTTTACTCTTTATTTCATTTTTCATTCCTAGTAATATGTACTATTCTAATTTATAGAGTTGATTTTAAATCTACATATAATGATTTTCCTGAAATACCATATTTTTTGAAAAATCATATTAATTCATTTTAAAATGTCTCTTCTTATAACCATGACCTATGATATTTAATAGAAAAAATTTATGTTCATATTTTTGTTTCCCTCTTTATATTTTTGGAATCCCATAAGTTTTCACTGAAATGTAATTCACATCACCCTAATGATACTCATTCACTTTCTTTCATTTTATCTCATGTCTATCTTTGCAGTAAGTTACCTTTCTATGTCAAATGCATGATTGTGATCATTTTATGATGTTTTGGCTGGGACCATAATTTTATGTCCCTCCAATGCATTAGTTAAAGTTATATATCTCATGATATTATCTGTATTATGGGTGAACATGATGCTAGATTTGTTCATAATTATGATGTCATGATTTTTACATATATGTTATACATGAACATGATGTGAGATTTGTTTAGAACAATGTTTTGTATTTTACCACTATGTTATCATTTTAAACATTATTCATATTACATATTCCATGCCTTTTCCAAATGATTCCATCATATACATGATGATGATCATTTTCTTATGACATAATAATTATGATTATGCTCACCCATGAACTATAGATTCTTGTCTCTTATTACATCCTTGTTATCCATCCCCATACTAGGATTTTAGCTCACCAATTTATTTGATGTATATTGTCTAGTGAATTCAAGTAGTAGAGAGAACATGAGAAGTTTTAAAAGAATGATGATGAAGGATTTAAATATTTTATATGTTTTATTATTTACAAATGATTTACAAACCTAATTTTTAATGATATTAAACCATTTAATTTTAGAATGTATTATTATTAAGTAATTTATCTTTGAAATGATGTGAAATCCTTATAAGAAAAATAAACACTCATATAGTTGGTATCAGACTGGTACCTATCCAGAATTGTAGTGGTGCTCCCTGTGTGAAATAAAAAATAAAAAAAGGAGATACTTTTCTCAAAAGTATGGGAGAATGTGACACCCTATAATGTTAATGTGTTAAAAGATTAAATGTTAATACCCATGGAAGCAAGGAGAAACATTATATTCAGAATCCTTCCAGATTAAAACTACACAACTAAGAGAATTTTTCATAGAGTACTGAGAGTATGGGTGACCTATTGAGAAGTCTCTCGAGGAATGTGTGAGTGAGGAAAATAAACATAGAAAGAAAATGTATTGGCCTATCAAGATATTCATTAGTAATATGGCCTATTTGGTCATGTAGGTGGGCTCTTGGGGGAACAAAACATGTTTTCTGGACAACTAGTGGTGCCTGCTGCTCAAGGACTCAATGACTGAACTGAAATGGTGGATGCTTATGTTGTCAATGGGGCCTAGTTGTTACATCACATTAATAGGTACATGGGAGCATGCAAGTATTCAAAAATATTGGTAGTGGGTTATTAGAATCCACTATTAGTGTCATACGTAGCATTTCATGGATGTCCATTTCCCCCTATACAAAATTCACTAATCTATTGATGCGGAACATGAGGTAATTAAGAAATGGTAATTTTATTAATCATTAGAAGTTGGACATTTAAAAATCATGGCATTGTTACCATATTAAAATGATATTTTTAGGACACTAGTGCTCTACATCCCTCACTGATAATCATATTTCATCTTTGAAAACGAAGCAACTCAACACTACGAATATTCAACTATCATGCAGTATCCCTATAATCCACAACCACGATCAAGCTTAACTGATCACATGAGTAAATAAGGATCAACTGTGAGGTATTCCTCTTATGATCAAATTTTTTAATAGTAAAGGATATACTAAGAGTGTTTTTTGTGACTATGTGAGTTAATAAAGACCAACCATAATGTGCACTCACCACAATCATTGGATTAACCCTATCTAAACTAACTGCTTATGGATAATTCAAGTGAACATTATTTTTACATTCACCTAATGTATCCAAGAAAAGTAGATGAATTACCACAAGAACAAATATGGTCAACTAGGAGATAGAATTGGTATGGTAGTGGGATCAACCATATAAGGATATGTGTGATCAACTTTGATTGTTCCCATCCAACACCAATGGAATACTGTAAGAAGGATAAATTTTAAAATGTAGTTCCATGATGTATACAGAGGTCTAAAATTATCCATGTAATATTCCATGAAATTTGAGATTTCATTACATCTAGAGAATTTATGATATATTAATGAATCAGTCTAACACCCGGACAAGAACATGATACTCACATATTATATCATGTATGGTTGAATAATTTGAGTAGCTTCTAAACACTTATGCATGTATACATTATTAGATGTTGTGGAATATACTAAATAGGAACTGTGAGGAGTCCATGCCACATGAAAAAAACAATTACATGAAAATATCATTCATACTACATACTAAAAATTAAGCGATCTAGGTTTACATCTCCATGAATTGTATATATTCAAAATAAAATATGATTGATTTGAGGTTTTGTGGATCCTAAGATAAGAATGTTATATTTTTTTCTAAGAATTCCTAACATACTATGCTGGATTGAGGATAGATTTTTTAAAGGTGTCGATTGATGAAGCATTCCTATTCTTGAAGGGTTCAACGAATTACTTTATTGTTGTTATATATTTGTATGCATACTTGTCAAAATGAAGATAGTTGTCTCATGAATGAATTATATTTTTCATGAGATAATTATTATGAAGAATTGTGAATAGATGATCGATCTACTACTATCACATCATTATCATCTTCTAGTTGAAGTCTTTATTGAATTAGATCTATCTTATAGTGCTGTTGAATATAGTGATTAACTAAAGATTTAATTCAAATATAATGTAAAAGAATAACTTTTTATATATTGGTGGTTCCTATCTAAATAATGAGATACAGATTATAGTAATAATTTGATCATACCTACCCATATATAGAATTGGATAAACCCTAATGAAACCTTATGTGTCAATTGTATACATTTCTAATCACTGGAAATTTTAGATATAATTGAATACATGACCCAATCAAACATTTATCAAATAAATAAGTTTTTACATCTAGTTTGGACCTTTTAGAAAGTGCATGTGTGATTCTCTTTTCTTATATATATGACTTAGAAAGTGACTCAATAGTGTGAATCACTCCATTTAACCATCATACATGCTTAATTCCATATAATGAATTTGTAAAAGCTTTTTCCACTGATACACTCCCCCTCTTAGTGGCTTATTATTTTATCTGGGATCATCACAAATAGAAACCTATCATCATTTCCTAAAAAAAATCATATAAATTATATTAAAATATATTTATTATATACATATATTGATTTGTATCCTCCCATAACATTAAAAGCCTCAAATAATAAAATATTCATTTAATAAAAATAAATATTTCATTCTATTTGCATGAAAATAATTATTTATTTAAAAATTCACATAACTTGAATAAATATTTATTTTACTATATTCAATAAAAAAATAAAAAAATAAATATTATATTATTTATCTTCTAAAAAAATATACAAGAGATTAAATTCAACTCACATGTTAAAAAATCGAGTGTTTTGTGATTGAATATTTGTGATAAATTTATCTTGAATAAATTTAATTTCACTAGTCATAAATAAATTTATTCTTAAATATTAATTTAGTTTAACATAATCAGTTTCTATATAAACTTAGTTTGCAACATTCTTTTCACATTTCTCAATGGAAATATGTAGAGATTACCAAAAAAATCAAGTTCAGTGTCAACAAACACATCAATTCACCCATAAAAAAAGGTAAATTTATAAAATAAAACAATATTCTTAATAATTCAACTCTATAATATAATCCATTTTTTAACCAATATCTCATCAATAATTATGCATACTTGTTTCATCACACTATTTGTTCTATTTATCTATATTTGACTTTATTGATTAGAGTTTTCTATAAATTATCGTAACCATGTATTTTTTCAGATATTTATATTTCAATCAAAAGTCTATATATATCTTATTCAATTAATATTTAGGGGACAAACACTTTATTGACCGCTGAATTAATGTTTTATCGATGATGATGTTCCTAACACATGTTATTTCACTGTGAAAATATATCATCATTATTTTTATATGTACATCAAAGTATGTGACCCATGATACACATTAATAACAAACATAATTCTAAGGACCAATATAAATATTCATTGATATGAATATCGAATTACACATAAATTATGTTGAATTATTATTGGTGGGTCTTCCTTCACAACCTTCTTTATTAAATATCACCATGTGAAAACATTCATTGAATAATTCTGAATTCTTATGGGGGTCTAACACATGATATTCAACCATCATCAATATCATATGAAACAAATTTATCTGAAACATATGACATATTGATGTAATAATATTGTCATAGAATATTTAGGTTCTCATTATTGGTGGTAGATGTTATAACCCTTTAATGTGAAACAATTTTCAAAGACATTATCACATTAATATAATGTATAACAACAATAATTTAGTGATAATATATTTATATTTTGGTAATCAAATGTACAAATTTAGATAATTATACTTCTCAAAATCTAATAGACTCTCACTTTCACTGGATCAAACTATTAAGATTTCTCAACTCGTTATCTCTAGCAAGATATTCCTGATTATAATGTTGTATGGTTATATTCATTTTGATATCCACATTTTACATTATTATTATACTACTAAAAAAATAATTTTTTAGATGAAAAACATTTATATATATGGTTTCCGTGAGTATATATAATTTTTCCACTTTCATAAACATAACATCTAGTCTAATAAAATTTTCATAATATTATCATAATTTTCATTTTGATAATGAATTACTCTTCTGGAAAAAATTCATGAATAACATTGATATTAAATTAAGTTGAATTATGTTAATACCAGTCTTGTGAATCCTAGATAAATAGTTTTCATATTTTTCTCATGGCACCTTTTGTTATTCTATGAGATTACTTAAATACTTTATATTATGATTTATAATAAAAATCATTAAATTTAGTATATATTATAGAATACCTAACTAATACTATTGTATAAGAATATAAATTTTTATTCATGATCTTTATCTCCTCATGTTTCTTAACACATCATCTTGGAGAGATTTATGTCATGTAAAATAGGTAACAATTCTATCTTGAATTGTTTCATCTTTTATTTTTTAATACATTATCAATATATGTACTATGACATGGTCTATTAAATCATATTGATAAATCATAGTAGTTATTTCTCACTATAAATTGGCTCAGTACATTAATCCACTCATTAAAGAGAATTTTTTCAACTTAGTCTTAATTAACTGTAAGACTAATATTTAATTGTCATATGTCAACATCATATTTCAATTTGAAAACCATCTCACTCCCACTATCTTATTGAAGAAACATGGAAAAATAATCATCCAATGATTTAAAACTATTTAAGATTCATAAATGTATTCATGTAACATTTATATTATAATTATGTTTGTTACTATAGAAACATTAATTCGAAATAGATGTCAACATATGTTTTGGTGAAAAGATTACCCTGTAGACAACACAATGAATGATAATAAAACATTAAAAACCAAAATTTATCTATATATAATTTCATTAACATGTATATCTATATCTTTATTGAATAATAATTGGGCCTATATAGGTTTTACATCAAATGGAGATACTATAAAAATAAAAAAAATTGATTTCATAACATGGGATCTATGTCTGCGTTCATATCAACTTCCCAACAATTTATTTTTTTCCATTTATTACAACCTTTTAGAATAAGTATTTATTATTCATAATGAATTTAATATATCAACTAACTCATTGATTACAAAATAATATTTTTGGTTTTATCTTTCTTATAATGTATATATCTCTTGAACAACTCTTCTAATTATTTCTTATAGAGTTTGTGTTCATATGTTAGCTCAGGTACATTTAGATCACTAATTTCATTGTAGTCTATATTTTTACCTCTATCTGAAATAGGGGTTTTCGTCCCATATATTGGAAAATTTTATTTTACATGACTAATTCTTTTAATATCATAATAATTTTTACATCCTTATTGATATTGAATAATTAACTAACATTAACATAGTGTTTTGTTTTGTAATTTTGAGGCTAAAATAATCCTTAACAAATGGTTTTCAAAAAAAAACACATTAATTTGTGACATAATGGAATTATTTTATATTATAACTTATATAATATCCATTTTCACTATGTTTGGAATATCGTTAACTATTTAGAATTCAATTTTTGACGCATATATCAAAAGGGAAATAAAATATTTGAAAGACTTATACAACACTGTATCGATTTTTTTACTAAAAAATCTATTTTTATGCCTATATGGTAATTATAGTTTAAAAATAACTCCACTATACTTTAAAATTATTGATGATAACTTTGTTAATATATTATTTGGAACAACCATATAGAGAATCACTTATCTTTTATGAATGATACACACGACTTCACAACTACATCTCTAAAATTTATTAAATAAATATCATGAAATAAATGAGTTTACCTCTATAATATATATAGAATACTCCACATGTATCTTGGTGAACTAACTCTATAATTTGTGTTGAATTATCTCCTCTTAATTTTAGACAATTTATTTTTCTTAATTTTTCATAATAAAGCATGCCAAATAACATATATTTTTAACTACATATAGAATAGACACCATTTTAGATAAATCCTTAACATTTACTTCTAGTTTTACATGACCTATAATTTTCCATCCAAAATAGAATCTTATATGAGTATTATATTTTATATTCATCATTAATTTATGATATTGGAAATTAGTGATTCAAGTAATATTAAATGAAAAATAAAGTATGGTATCACATAAAAATATTCATGTCAAATATGAAATAATGTCAAATTGTGTCTAAAACTCAACATTGAGTTAATATTTTGGTATCGACCAAAAAAATAATAGTTTTCAGATATAATTATCTTTCTACTTGTCTATTTCAAAGTTAAAATATTAACTAGTAAATTTATGTGTTAATATCTATAAACAACTTGATAATCTACTTCATTATTTTAATCTTTTTAAACGTCCTTGTTTCAATTATTTTGATTAAAATATGTGAGTCATGTTATTTATTTAAAACCTAATAATAGAAATAGAAATATTAAATTAAATAAATATTATAAATAAATTAAAATCACTTATGTATTCAAACAATTTATTTCAATTCCTTTTCTAGAGGATATTCATTATATATGTTTATAAAATAGGCTCTTTTTCATTTATTTCCCTCTAACTCTTTTTCATAATTGATTGATGTTTCAAAGAAACTATTGAATTTAATATTTTCATTGGATTTATAACCTTGTCCTTTATATTATTCACCATAAGGATTAAAGAACCAAATCCCCATATATTCATATTAATTAGGTGAACCGTATTCAAAATATTCTTATGTAACTTCATCATACTATTAATTTATAATTGTTCATAAAAATGGATACTTTTTGGATTTAAGGATTAAATAATGATATTTACAAATAATTTACTATCCATGTAGAACACTAACTTTGTAATTTGTTTTTTTAAATAATTGTATTGATTACATGATCAATGGTTGGTTATCCATCGTTAACTTTACCAATGTAAAATATAGTGATAATCTCATTTATAATTTCTTTTTTTTCTCTTTATCAAGTTCTTGGAGATGAGTAAAAATGATTTATAAATCCATGTCCTTATGTTTCATCTTTACCTCACTAGATTTAGCGATAACATGGTAGAACGAACATTTAATGCATCCTCTATATAGCATATGTTCACATCCTTCTCACTCACAATCTCTCCATAAGGTGGATGATCAAATATATAAGATTCAAACACATAAAAATTATCATCATGTATTTGTACTATGCACAAGTACATGTACCACTTTCAGTAATTATCAGTAGTGAGAATATTTTCATTCTTTAAAATTTATCATAGTGATTCTATGGTTTTGTTTATCATTTTCAACAAGAATAAAAAATATCACTTTAGTACATCATATGGATTGTTGGTTATGACATAATTAATGATTTAGTTAAGTCTCTAACTATCTTTAAAAATTATTATATACCTAACTATTGGATTTATTCTATAATGTTTCACGACGTAGCCTTCCCTAGACCATGAAACTAGTTATCAACCCCATTGCTCTCCTGTAATGCAATGGTTTCCTTCCTAGAACACCACAGGATAATACCCGTCATTGTCAGTTATCAAACTAATGATTATCCCAATATGATATCAGATGTTATTTTAATGTTTTCCCCACTCAAACACTCCCTAGGAATCTTCTTAGGAGGTTACTCATCATGAAACTACTTCATGCCAATAATGCTTAACTATAGAGTTATATTCAAGTTGGCTCCCAAAAAGAATGGTGAGCCTTGTTTACATGGATAGTAACATTTATACTTTTTAGGCCTTGATTTTCCAGGGTTTTTACTCTCCCCCACCCTAAATCACAAAACCCTCAATGTGGAACCCACATATCAAACCTATGTCATGCCTCTTCACTATAGGTTGGTTATTGGCTCTGATCCCATTTTTCATGACATGGCCTTTCCCTGGCCATGAACCTAGTCATCAAACCCCACAGGTCACTTGTAATACCTTGTTTACCTTCCCATCACAATATAGGCTATTACCCATTGGGGTCACTTATCAAACTAATGATTATCCCCATATGCCAACACATATTCCTTCAGTGTGTTTTCCCTCAACCACACACACCGTAAAAAACATCCTAAGAGGTCACCTTGTGGACATTGGTAGGAACATTTAGTATTTTTAAGCCTCACATTTCAAGGGTGTTACACTCCCCCCTCCCTAAAGAACAATGCATTCATTATGGACCCCACATCTCAACCCCATGTAGTGCCTCTAGACTTCAGGCTAGGTATTAGCTCTGAAACCATTTGTCACAACATGTCCACCCCTTGACCATGAACCTAGTCATCCAACCCCATGGGTATCCTTATAATAACATGGTATTCTTCCCATCACACCACATGATATTACCCATAATGATCAATTAGAAAACTAATGATTGTCCCAACATGCCAAGACATGTTCTTTCAGTGTATTGTTCCCTCACTCACACACACTCTCGGAAACATCCCAAGAGGTTATCCATCATGAAACTACTCCAGGACAAGAACACGGAATCTTGGAGTTCTAATTAGGCAGACTATTGAAAATAAAGGTCTACCTTGTTGTCATGTGTAGTAACATTTAATATTTTTAAGACTCATTGTTCCATAGGTGTTAGATACAGTCATTAAGATATTTTAGGGAAAATGATATGTCCTTTATCATAAGCATGATGGAGTCCCTATAAAATTATTTAATGGTATTTATTTAGAATTTATTCTTTCCAACTGTATGAACTCGGTTATCCTTCATTTATTAAATTAACTCATCAATTATGAAATGATATACCGAAATTTCATTAATAATTTCTTCTAAGTTACACTAATCATGTCTACGAAATTTCTCATGATGCTAGCTTGGTTAAGTCAACCTGAAACATTAATTATAACTCCTTTATAATTTAATGTTTCTGGATGAGGGTTACACCAATACATTTAACTATTGTTTTATTCTATCTCATGTGATGAAAAAAAATTATGTATTAATATTTTTATTTGGGATATTCATTTTTACAATTTTGTAATTATCAATTATTTCATGTTTCACAAGCTTATTTTTATGTGAAAATTACATAGATAAAAAATAAAATCTAATAAAGTAATTTAACAGTATGTATTATTATATTAGATATTATATTATATCCATTATATAATTTATAATTACTTTTGTGTGATAAATTTTATAAGTACTTTAATATACCCAATAAAATATATCTTATATATATTATTATTTTTATCTGAGTATTCTTGTTAATTTATTTATATTATGTGATCACGTTTTTTTGATAAAATAAACCATGTTTCATATAAATAAATTATCATGTACTGATAAAATAAAATAAATATTTTATATGATCATGATATTTACCTAGATATTTGTTTATCGAGTTGTGATAAAAAAACCTTCACCCTAGAGAAAATAAATAATTGATCCTCAAATTGCCTCGAGTTGAAGAATCCACCATTCTATTATGTATCTTCTTATTTCGATTCCTCTCATATCATGTCCTATAACATCTCATCTAGATTGGATATCCATACTTTACACATGTATTCTGACATGGAAGTGGTGGGATCCAAGGGTTTAGGGATACAATAAATAATCCTTTCTTATATATGATCCTACATAATAAAGTGATAAGGCTAATTCCTAGATCTTCATAAATAATTTAATAATTCTCTTCATGTCAATACCATAAAAATAATTAATTAAATTAATCCCACACATACACAGGTTAGTTATTATCATTCACTACATGAAAATCCAAACACATTTAATATTGTTATCATTTATTTCTAATCATTCCATTTAAGATAAATTCACTTTAATTAATAAAATAAATAATAAATTATTTCTATCATAAATTTTATATGAATTATAGTCCTTGGGAAATGTTAAAAACTCAATTAATTATTATTAATTAAATTTAATAAATTTAATTTTTAATTTAAAATAATTAATTACACATAATATATTAAAGAGTCTACACAACATATACTATTATAATAATATTAAATCACAGTTCATGAATTTTATTAAATCACATGACGGATTTATTTTTAATATCATACTACATTATGTGTAACTCCATAAGGAATGTTTATATATACATGATGTGTTTATCTATATGGTAAAACCATCTAGTATTTTAGGTATGTATGATAACTATGCGCACCAATAATATACAAAAAAAATACCACTATAATAATCTATTTAGTGCATGGAATGTAACCAACCATTACATATCATGTGTTGGTAGTTTATATAGAGTGTAATGATGTTGTCTGTTGACCCACATAAGACAATAATAATTACTCAGCATCTACCCCATATGGAGTAACATGTGTCACGCGACATGTAATGTTGATATATGCTTTTTTGTTCATGTCCTCCAGCATATTGACCTAATGATGCATCGTGAAATACACAAAATGTACCTTATGTTATGTTATATGGCGTGTACTCATGATTTACAAGTTTCATGGTTCCTATAAACCCACTTGCCACAAATAATTCAATACACTCCATTTAATAATTTCATGTATTAACCCATACCACATTTAATTATATTGTTTTTTATTATGTGGAGAAAAACTCATCATATTGCATGTACTGACCCAATACACTTCATCATACTAAGTCTAGAAGCCAGTGACTATTAAACCATTATATGGGTTCTTCAAAAAAATTTCATATATTTTTCACAAGTTGTTGGTGATATTATTTAATATTAATTTATCATCTTGACCATGTGACTTAGATAAAAAATATGAATCAAAATACAAGAAATCCATTTCATAATATTGATCAAATATTGTCTAAATAATTATAATTTAGAATGTTACCACTCTAATATAACATAAAGGTTATAGGGAGAAATAGAAACAATGGATGGATGCCTATTTTCAAGTTTCCATAAAATTCAATAGATAAATTCAATGAACTAGATAAATGAAGCCTCGAATTATTTTAATCAGATCATAATGATTTAATTTATATATAATTTAAATATAGATTTACCTCAACTATGGTATTTCTGTTGATAAATTTTCAATCACTAGTCTTGTTTTGTTTTCATTGGGTTATAGAATCTAATTGAGGATCCTTATAAAAATATCAACACACTCCTCATAAAACTCTAAATGTCCCTCTTAATATCTTAGGTTTTACAACAAGATAAAAAATTCCTTTGGGCCTTTCTCCGTGAAAATAGTGATGGATCTCTTGTTTTTTAACTTGTAAATGTTCAGAAGATGGAGGTAGGATTCTCTCTATTATTATATCTAGAATATGTACAGAAATCAGATGGAACATTGAGGCTATGTGTGGATTATCATAAACATAACCAAGTTACGTTAAATAATAGATGCACACTTCCACGCATTGATGACCTATTGGATCAATTGAGGGGAGCTCAGTGGTTCTCTAAGATTGGCAAGCGGTCCGGATATCACCGGTTGCAAGTTCGGAAGGAGGATATTCTGAATATAGCCGTCAGAAAAATATATGGCCTATATGAATATGTAGTCATCCCTTTTGGTCTTACAAATGCACTAGTGGACTTCATGGCTCTGATGAATCAGATATTTCCGAAATATCTAGATTCTTTTGTTGTGGTATTTTTGGACGATATCTTGGTGTATTCAAGAACAAGGTCTAAGCATGAGAAACACTTGGTGATAGTGTTGGAAATCTTGAGAGACAATCAGTTGTATGCCAAATTATCAAAGTGCAATTTCTAGATAGAAGAGGAACACTTTCTGGGCCATGTTGTTTCTGAGAAAGGTGTTTCAGTGGATTTAGAAAAGAAATAAGCTATTCTTTCTTGGCAACTACCGAAGAATGTCTTTGAAATATGAAGTTTTCTTGGTCTAGATGGTTATTTCCGATGCTTTTTCCATGACTTCTCACAACTAGATTCACCTATGACAGCATTGACAAAAAAGAACAGTGCATTTCAATGGACTGAGGAATGTCAGAGATCTTATCAAGAATTGAAAGTTTGGATTACATCGGTACCAATATTAACCTTTCCAGAACCAATTAAATGATATGTGGTGTATTTTGATGCTTTAGGATCAGGTTTGGGCTGTGCTCTCATGCAAGGAGACCACGTTGTTGGTTATGGTTCAAGGCAGTTGAAGGAGCATGAGAAAAATTACCCAACACATGATTTGGAGTTAGCTGCAGTCATCCATGCATTGAAAACATGGAGAAACTATCTCTTTGGTGAGAAATTTACTGTGTTTATGGATCAAAAAATCTTGAAACACATTTTCTCACAGTTATATTTGAATCTGAGGCAGAGGAGATGGATGGAGTATCTTTAAATGTTCGAATTTGACTTAATGTATACACTGGGTAAGGGAAATTCGGTGGCCGATGCATTAAGTAGGAAGTCGTATGCTCATTTGGAAAATGAATCTTTAGATAAATGGAAGTTGATGTCGATCTTAGCCAACATGGAAGTGGAATGTGAAGAATGAGGAGATGTTGATGTTTTCTTTTCAGCTATACTTGTTCCTGATGTAGTGGAGATAGTAATGGAGGCACATGTATCCGATGTAGACGGTGTTGCAATGAGGTCAAAACGCAATGGTGGGGAGACCATTGAGGGATGTAAGTTGGATGGGGGCTTAATTTTTTGTTTCATAGATCTGATGGTTTTACCTATAGTTTTTCAAGAACAACTCCTTCATGCATACCACCATTCAATATGGGTTGTACATCCGGGTACACATAAGATGTATAAGGCGTTGAAGGAAAAGTTTTGGGGAGCGACATGAAAAGGAAGGTGGCTATGTTCGTCTCGTGATGTTTAACTTGTAAAGAGGTTAAAGCAGAGCATCAGAGACCAGCTGTTATGTTACTGTCTTTAACAATCTTACTATGGAAATGGGATCAGATACCAATGGATTTTGTTACAGGTCTTTCAAGAATGGTCCGGAAACACAATGCCATTTGGGTGATAGTGGATCATCTAACCAAGTCAGCCCATTTCATTCATATTCATGCAACCCATACGGTGGAAGATCGTTCAAAAATCTATATCCGAGAAGTGGTAAAGAGACATGGCATACTGGTTTCAATCGTGTCAGACAGAGATCCAAGGTTCACATCTCATTCCTGGCAATCCTTACAGAAAGCCCTAGTTAATCAAGTGAATATGAGTATGGCATATCATCCTCAAATGGATGGACAATCCGAAAGAATGATACAGATGCTAGAATACATATTTTGGGATTGTGTAATGGATTTTGTTGGCTCATGGGAGGAGCATATACCCTTAGTGGAGTTCTTATACAATAACAGTTATCAGGCCTCGATACAATGGCTCCGTTTGTAGAACTATATGGGAGTCCTTGTCGTTCTCCACTATGCTGGGTGGAAACATGTGAGACTTCACTATTTTGGCTGAGCCTTGTCCAAGAAAAAACTGAGAAGATTTAGTTTATTATAAAGAGAATGGAGATGGCTCAGAGTCATCAGAAATCATATGCAGATCACCATCAAAGACCGTTGTCATTCGTAGTAGGTGATCATGTCTTTTTGATAATCTCTCCAAGGCTTGGATGTCATCATTTCGGAAAGCAGGGAAAATTATCTCCTCGATATATAGGCCCTTTTGAGATACTGGAACGGGTTGGATAGGTGGCATATCAGTTGGCATTACCACCACAGTTCAGTTCGGTGCACAATGTGTTCCAGGTATCTCAGTTGAAGAAGTATCAGCCCAATCCAGACCATGTGATCAGATGGGATCACATTGACCTAGAGCTGGAGGCTTAATTGGTACATATCCTGGTGCAGATTGTGGATAGGCAGGATAATGTCCTGAGTGGAAAAATCATCGTTCTAGTGTGGGTATTGTGGCAACATGGTCATGTTCAGGAAGAGATTTGGGAACGTGAGAAAGAAATGAGAGAGCAGTGGCCACCAATATTTTAGAAAAGAAATGTTTTTCTTCGTTACAGGGACAGAAAGTCCAATGGTGGGGAGAGTGTATTACCCCCAGTTTCTGGTATGTAACCCTTACTTGATTCTTTTCTTGGTTTTAAATGTTAAGTGTGATGTATGGGAGAATCGGGAGATCATGGATAGAAGTTCGAAGCAAAGGGGAAGGCTCACGGGCAGCGCACGGTTTGTCTAACCATGTGGCCAATCCATGCATGGCTAACTGAGGAGGCAGTGGCTTCCTCATGGTTGGTTCATAGTTAAGGGAAATTTTGCGATGAGACTGTGCATGAAGGGTGGCCTAGGCAGTAGCTAGCGCACGGTTTGTCAAACCGTGCGGACTAACCGTGCGGGAACTTAAATTAGATCCTTAAATTGTAGATCTAACTCTTTTTTCCATTAATTTCCTTATTTAAAGCTCTTAAGTATCCCTTACATAGTATTACTCTCCCTTGAAGGTTGAAAAACTTCTCCCAAGCGTTCTGGAGGCGATCCGAAGGCTTCTCTTGGTGAATCAAAGCCAGATTCTTGAGGTATGTGATCGTTCTCCTTCGTTGTTGATCGTTTTCATATATCTACTTACATATACTTATCCTCATCGCTCGGATTATTAGATATATTCCCTTTATGGGTATACCTAAGTGTGTGGATGCAAAATATGACAATATTTGGTCTTGGTTGTGTTAGGAGAAGATATCTAAGGAGGGTTTTTTGAGAATCGGCTCGGTTTTGTTGGCATTCTTCGTCCATTGGTAGGTTTCGCCTAATTTGTTGAGGTAGGTGGACTAACTCTCCACTCATATTGTTAGAATTGGTTGGATTAGTTTCAAATTGGTTATTTGAATGGTATTGATTGTGAAAAGCATGGAATAAATCTTCTTTAGTGATGATTTATTGTTTTGATGAAATTGGGAAATCTTGGTGAATTGTTGTGCAAAGTGATTTGGATATTTGAATTTCAAATGTTGATTTTAAATAATGAAATTTCTGAAATTGTAAATGATTTAATTAGAAATGGAATTTCAATAAAAAGTTTGTCTTATTGAAATGGTTTGAGATTGAAATGGATTTGATGGATTTGTTTTTCAATAAAAAGGGAGTTTTATTGAAATGGATTGAATTGGTTGAACACACTTGGTTTTGATGGAAAATGGTTTTCAATAAAAGGTGTTTTATTGAACTGATGGTTTTGGCATTATTGTTGGGAATGTGTGGTGTGTGTTCATATTGCATATACAACACTTGGTTGAAATAGGACCGTGTGCTTGGTGCCAACCATTTAATGGTTCATGGGACTTTTAAGTACGAGGTTTGGTTGAAATATGACCTTGTGCTCAATGAAAAAGGTGTAATGGAACATGGGACATAATTAACTTGTGATGACTTGGTAGATCGACGAGAGACCACTCATATGTATGAAATTGTCATAACGAAGAATGCATGGTTGATTTCACGGGTTTGTGAAATGGTTGGGTATGAGAACGAGATGTTTGTGAAATGGTTTGGAAATTTGTTTGGTTATTTTTCTGGAAAAATAACATGTTGGAAATTCTGGTTTAACTTGCACTTGGATGCTTTTGACCATGGGTAGTTTTGGAAAACTCGTTTATATTTAGTTATAAACTGCTTTGGTGAAATTGTTTTATATAAACTGTGTTTATATAAATGTTTCTAACTCTTCTATCCTAGTGGTGTGAGTGGGGAAGTCATTGGGGAAAACCTACTGAGGTTTATACTCACCCCTTATTTGTAAATTTTGGTGCTTTTCTAGATGTTTTATTCTGAGACACTGGTAAAGGTAATGTATCTCATTACTAATGGCTCATGGTGATGTTTGGGAGATGTTGTGGAGCTTGGAGCTTGTGGACCATGGAGTCATGGTGTCTTTTGAGAGTCTCATGTTGTTCTTCTGATGTGTACTTTGATGTTTGGTTTGGTCTTCCGATGTTGTGCACTTTGATGTGGTTTATTATAAATGATGATGTTTATTGGTCTTCATTTGTTCATGCTTCATATTATGAATGGTTAATGGATGGGTTTATTTTCTTAAAGGGTAAAGCATCCCCCAATTGTATTTGAAACCCTTTGGAATTTATTGCTAGCCATTGGCATCTTAGGGATGTCACTTAAGGCCTAGTAATTACTCATTGATCTCTCAATCCAATTATAAATTTGCGGGTCATTACAACACCTAAAAATTATACTGTGACCCCAGTACATGGCCCAAGCTCATGTTCCCTCTACGCTCCTCCGTAGTCACGATCGATCTGTCTGTCATCTGGAAGGGAACACCAGCTACGGGCAAAGCCCAAGCAGGGGTGAGTATACAGATACTCAGTAGGATGCCCAGAAAGCTCGAGGGAGAAACATAGGAGTCACTAAAGTGGTGACCAGTAGACAAAACAATGAATTGTGAAAGAGTAAAGTAAATAGGGTGTAGCTCAACCCAACAAGAGAAGCGAAGCAGACTCATCCAAATGCAAGGACCTAGAAATGGTGAGAATATGAACTTCTCATCGAGTCTTCACTACCAATAGCAGGAGAGTATACTCATCCAACAAAGAGGATCTAGACATGGAAAACACGTGGCTACCCCACCCGTCTTCGCCCCTCCTAGAAGGAGAGTAACTGAAACCAAGAAGTAGGATCAAAAGTAGGGTGTATATATATATATGCTCAACAAGAATCCCAAACGATTGTGTAAGGTGATATCCATCTCCAAGATCAGCCTAGGAAAATTCGCCAATAGTTCTAAAGATATCCATCACTGATGACCAAATGTCTCGCACGTCAAAACTGTCTAATCACTGAATCATACAACCAAGGGTCTTGCTCTGGTAATCACAGAGAAAAGGCACTGACTAGCCTCATAGAAAGGGCTGAGTCTGAATGAAGTTGTTGGGTAACCCACTACCCAGCCCAGCTGGAGGGTAAACCCTAAGAGGTCATCGGGTAACACACTGTTCAGCCCAGGTGGAGGGTAAACCCTATGGTCACTGAGTAACCCACTGCCCAAACCCGTTGGAGGGTAAACCCTGATACACCAGTGTATAACCCACTTCCTAGCCCCGTTGGAGGGTAAACCCTGATATGTCGGTGGGTAACCCATGCCCAGCCCCACTAGAGGGTAAACCCAGAACTGGTCCACTAACTCCACACTACCTGTGTCGTCACTGGGTGTCACTAACATTTCTACCGTGCATTGGTTCAGAGTGTGTCAAAGGAACCTCCAACCCACACCCTTTCATGCTTCCACATTTATTGATATCTCTAATGAGGCTCTACATGCCCAAACAGATTACACTATTGCAATCCTCATGGAAAAACATGCGAGGTAGACTATTTACTCGCTTGAAATGGACTCCCAGAAAAAAAGTTATTCAACACCACATTATGCCCATATGATGTCTCATGGGGCCCACACCTCAGTCCTAAAAAAGTTTGGGCAAACTGCTCCATCACGATTCTCTAAGAAAAACACGCCAAATTGACTATTCATATGCCCCGAATGGATGTCTGGTGAAAAAGTCGCAAAACGCTGCACAAAGCTTAAATGACGGCCCATGTTCCTATGCCTCAAATCTAGATTCAACACCTGAAACCACCCTGGACAACTTCTTCTCAATGCCAGGGTCACAACACCGCTGATGATGCCTAAAATGGTCTCCGGATGTGCTCGCGCCATCTGAAACAAGAATCTCGATGAGGAACTAAATAACACTTAACGGGCGTGTCGTGCCCCCGAGCCCCCATCCTGGGAATTAAAAATACCCAAGAACTTCTCAAAACCTCTGTCTCGATCCGACAATCGTGTTGTCGTTGATAGAATGAAAATCCAATACTCGGTTTGATAGTTACAGGTTTTTTAACGACAACATACAGAGACGGGGTGGGCTGGACCGAGTCGGTCGGTCCACCACTTTAGACCGGCGGTCCGTGGCTCAGCCGCCCGGACCGCCCAGTCTACCGCGGCCCATGGTTCACCGTGTGGGCTGCGCTGCTTCACCCAGACCGTCAAAAGACGGTCCCGATATTCCCCTATAGGACCCGGGTTTCACGAGTCTCGGTATGCTCACGGGGTCGTCACGGCCCCGGTCTCATGCCGCACGCCGACCGACGATGCTGGCTGGTCTGCCCCCACTCGCCCGGACCGCCGATGCGCCAGGTCGCTGTACCACTCACTCGTGCTGACCACCGAGGAGTCCGCATCACCGCCTGGCGACCCCTCGCCGCCACCTGTGGAGCCACCGCGCTGCAGCCTTCCCTGACCACCTGAGGAGCCGCCACCACTGGGACTCGCCGGACTGCCACGCGGAGCCACCGTACCGCCCTAGAACCATCGGATGATAGGGGTTTTTGCCATAAAACTTCACAGGGTCACCTCAGACACCCCAGGACTCGAGCTTTTGATCCGAAAGAATCGTTGGAATGCTCATGTAGATCCCTACTCGAATATGGACTTCTCTAGATAATTCAATAGCATTACGACACTACAAATTGAGTTAAAAAAAGATGTGGTAATTTAAAACGAAAACACAATGATCCTACCTCACAGGGCGTAGCCTATTGCTTCACAAATGATCGGCCGGAGCCGCAACCACCATAGAGAGGTGGGGAGAGAAGCTTGAAGAAGGTGGAGGTTCTTTGTCGGGATAGATTCTGTCAGAGAGATTCTAAGGGGGGATAAGGGGGTGGATGTGTTTATGTAGGGAAAACATAATTAGAATTTAATTATTTTTGAACACCCACCAGTAGACCCGTACCCGAACCCTCGAAGGGGTCGAGGTTAAGATGCTCCTTGGGTAAATTCCACATTCTGAACACAACGGTGGTCTTCGAATTTTAATCTGAGCCTCCATTCAATAGTTATAATGTTCTCACCCGAGGCTCTTAAATTAAAAAAATGCCCTGGTGGAGTTTTCCACAGAAGGGCCACAGCCGTGAAAGTTACACCCCTCCTAAGGTAAACAGCATGCTCTTCACTCAACGGTGCCTTATGTTTTCCCATCTGAGCAACTGTTTAAGAGTTACTCTATTTATTTGGTGTGTCTAGTGTGAACGGACATAAAATTTAATTCCATCCACACCGAGGCTCGGAATAAAATGTCATCAGAAAGCCCTGATCTGGAAATAAATCAGGAAAAAAAATTCAAAGTCATACAGGCTTAAAAACCAGGGTTCCTACATCATTAACTCCTTCATGTTTTTCATCCTCAAAAACCGAAAATACAAAAACAACTCGGGATACTGAGCCCACATATGGATCTCTCATTCCCAGGTGCTCTCCTACACCCTCCCATGCTGCCACAACACTCAAACCAAAGGAATGGTTCTTCCACAGAGATTACACTCCTGCGGATCCTCAATCACCACTGGGTGCTTCGCAAAGGTGGCTCCATCCTCAATATCCAGCTCTCACCATCCAATGATGTGCATGGGGTCGTGCACGTATTTCCTCAATGACAGTCTTCATAGGAATTTTTTCTTCTCTGAGCAATCCTCATCCGCTCACGAATGACCTGCACCTTCTCCGTCATCACCCGCACCAACTCTGGGCCCATGAGGGAGGTCTCCCCAAACTCCGTACATCACATCGGTGACCTGTAGGGTCTCCCATAGAGGGAATAAAAAGGTTTAATTCCAATAGTAAAGTGGTAATTGTTGTTATATGCAAACTCCACCAAAGACTGGTGATCCTATCAGCTTAGGCCAAAGTCTAACACGCACGCCCTGAGCTTATCCTCCAATACCTGGATGCTGCGCTCTATTTTCCCATCCATCTAGGGGTGAAAAGTTGTACTCATCCTTAGCTGTGTCCCGAATTCCTCCTAAAGGACTCACCACAATCGCAACATAATCCACAAGTCACGGTTAGAGATTATCGTCCAGGGTACTCCATTAAGGCGGACGATCTCCCAAACGTACAGCTACCCTAGACTATCCACCGATCTATGCTCCCTGATGGAAAGGAAGTCTGTCGACTTCATGAGTCAGTCCACTATCACCCAAATGGAATCATGGCCCTTCACTATGCATGGAATCCCTGTGAAAGAGTCCATAGATATGCCATCCCACTTCCACTCTGGGATATCAAGGGGCTGCAATAACCCTACTGGAACCTGATGCTCTACCTTCACCTACTAACAGGTAAGACACCAAAAAACGAACTCACCTACGCTCCACTTCATTCCAGACCACCAAAACTGTCGCTGAGGGTCTCTGTACATGTTCCCCACCCTAGGATGTACAACCAATTAAGAAGTGTGTAATTCTCACATTACCTCCTCCCACGTCTCCACTGGTACTATGGCTCGCCCCTGGATTAGGATCTCGTGATTCCATCCTTCAGAATTCCCATCGGGTGCCTCACTCGAGGATATCTAATCATATAGTACCTCGCTATCGATACCCCCCAGCTGGGACACTCTCGCATGCTAAAAGAGCAAAGGAGTCAACATCATCAACTGTAGAAAAGTCATACCCTCCTGCTCCACTATGGTCAGCTTTAGGGAAGCCAACTGCTCGGATGCTTCCCGCACTCGATGAGCATGGGACTTCTTGCTAAGGGTATCTTCTACTACATTGCCCTTCCCTGGAGTGTAGACTATCTTGAAATCATAGTCTTGTAGAAACTCCAGTGAGCACCTCTACCTCAGATTTATATCCCTCTTAGTGAAGATGTACTTGAGTCTCTGGTGGTATGAGTAGACCACAAAATGCTCACCCAAGAAGGTAGTGCCTCCATATCCTCATGGAAAAGACCACCACTGCCAGTTCTAAATCGTGAGTAGAATAATTCTTCTCATGGGGTCTCAACTTCCTCGACCCATATGCAATAACTTGCCATTGCAGCATCAACATGCACCTGAGCCCAGCACCTGAAGCGTCGCGATATACCATGAACATAACTCCCTACTTTGGGAGCCTCAACACTGGAGCACTAGTCATCCTTTGCATCAGCTCCTCGAAGGCCTTCTAGAACAGATCAGTCCAGGTGAACGGTCATCCATTCCACGTCAATGTGGTCAAAGGGAAGAAATCATGGAGAAATATTCCACGAACCTCCTGTAGTACCCTGCCAAACCAAGGAAGCTCTGCACCTCCGACGCATTCTTTGGTTCCTCCCAAGAAAGCACTGCCTCTATCCTTGCATGATCTATGGACAATCCCTTCTCCGTAATGACATGCCCTAGAAAATGAACCTCATGAATCTAGAACTGACTCTTCGAGAGCTTCCCATACAGCTGGTGCTCCGGGAGTAAGTCTAGGACCATCCTCAAATGCTCTATGTGATCCTCCGCCGTCTAAGAGTAGACAAATATGTCGTCAATAAAGACAACCACAAATCGGTCCAAGTACGGTTGTAAAATCTAGTTCATCAAATCCATGAAAATGGTCGGGGCATTCATCATGACAAAGGGCGTTACCAGAAACGCGTAATGATCATTAAGACAACAGAAATCCAACATCTGGATGTCAGCCTCACAAACCTGCAACTGGTGGTAGCCAGATCAAAGATCAATCTTGGAGAACCCCTTACCACCTCTCAATGGGTCGAAAAAGACATAAATCCATGGAAAATGGTACTTTTTCTTTATAATGTCCTGATTCAGGCGGCGATAATCCACACAATGTCAAAGACTCTCATATACCTTTTTCCCAAACAAAACCGGAGTTGCCCGGGGGGACACACTGGGCCTGATGAATCCCTTCTCATGAAGGTCCTACAACTGATGTCGTAGCTCCCGAAGCTCTGTGGGTGCCATCTGATATGTTGCACATTATATTGGGTTATTCCCCGGATGCAAGTCAATGCAGAACTCTATCTCTCACCTCAGAAGTAGTCCCGGTACATCCTTGGGAAAAATGTACATATAGTACTCTACAACAGTAGGGATCTAGGTGCTTGTAGTGTTTGCTACTATGAGAGCCATGATCACCACCTGGTGAGAAAAATTCCATGGTCTCCTTCTCAGAGTACCCATCTGCTCTTCCATGAGGTCTCCTTTACCTAAAATGGTGAACCTCGTCCCATTAGAATGGATGCGTCTGACTAGTCTGTGCTGACATTCAATCTAGGTGTGAACCAGGGAAATCCAATCCATTCCCAAGATGATGTCATAAGGATCCATCATGATGAATCCCATGTCAAAATATCTTCTCCAAATGATAGTTCTCACTGTCTATAGATAAAGGTCACCAACAAGGCACTTCCCGTAAGAACCTCGAGGCTAAGCGCATGTGTCAGCGCCTCTACAGGGAGCTCTAACTACTGTACCAAAAGAAGCGATATAAAAGAGTGGCTGGAACCTATGTCTACTAGTACTAAAGAAAGTGTATATTAAACACAAAGTGTACCTCAGACCATCTCGTGTGCTGGGGGATCAAGAACACCCATAGCCTGAAGCTGCTCACGGACCCTACCGCCATCTCTCTGAGCCTGGTGTGGGCCGCACGGTGGTGGTAGTGGAAGGATCTAGAAACATTATCCACCACCTCCAGGTCATGCCGCTCTTCTTGCGCCGCCTTTCTAAGGACCACCTTGTCCTCGCCTGGGAGATCCCTGGTCACGGCGCTGCCTCTGCCACTGCATTGCACCCACTGCCTACCACGACTGCTCAGTATGCCTGGTCGGCCAGTCCCATGCTAGGTGACCCTGTCTGTCACAAGCATAGAATCAGATCTCTCCTAAATTTCCTGGTGCTCTACTATGCCACTACGGTGTACAAACCTTCCCCTGAGTCTACTCACAAAAGGGTCTCCTCGACTGAGGCTCAGCTCTCTGCCGCCTGCCTGCTACCGAAGACTCTGCTCTAGAGAGGCCACTACTAGGCCCTGCCAGCTGGCATCCCTCATCCAAGAAGATCTTTGTCATGTGTGCCCGCTCTATCACCCTTAAATAAGTAGGGATGCACGGGGATACTACACTAGCACGAATCTCCTTGCAATGACCCAATTCAAACTGTCATGCCTGAAAGTTACTATCGCAGAGCATATCCTGCGATTAGTGTGTCAGATCAGTAAACCAGGTCGAGTACTGCGCCACAATCATCCCCCCCATTCTGTATCTCCAGAAGCTCCTGAATCCGAATGGAGCATAAAGAAGAGGGGGAGTACTCCTCCCGAAAGAGCTGCTGGAATCTATCGCATGTGAGAGACGACAATTCGTGGGTCTAAGTAACCAAGCCCCACCAATGCCCGACCATCCTGAGGAAATGTCTGGTATCTAGGGATACAATCTGGTCCACTGGTGTTCGTACAAATCTAAAAAGTCGATCCATGGACTCTAGCCATTCATTCACTACCTGGGGATTCGGGTCCCCACAGAACTTCTACGGCCACTGATGCTGGAATTCTCGGAGCGCACTCAGCCTGCGCTCAACCTCGGCCTATGTTGTCGGTACTAACTACCGCTCTCCAGAAGGAGGGGCTACTACTGAACCACTGAGTGGAAGGGGATCATGTGAGGGTCCCTGAACTGACACCTTGCCGCCTTCCAGGTCATCGTCAAGAACTGGAGAGGTTAACCTGGATGGCTGCTATCATGGGGGCATCCTAAAAATTGTCAAGGATTATCATGATCAGATGGCCATATATATAACTGTAATAACAAAGTGGAGTTGACTAAAAAAGGACAGTCAAAGACTCAATCTTACCGATTCATGTTCCAAAGTTTCATGCAACATGTGTCTCAGCATGCCGAGTCGACAAGTGGGTTATTAGGGTCTTGGTGAATGGATATGTCGGTCGCCTAAACCATCACTGGACTCCCTGGCCTGAGAGATGCTCTCGAGACACATCAACATGATTTCCCTAAATCCAAACCAATTCCTTTTTAGGGACGTCTGAACAACACCCAATGTAATGAACCATCCCCTGATACATCTTTGCACAACCCGACCCTACCTGTCTCGAGCCGCAACTACCCCAAGCCCACCTCCATAAGCCAGGGGCTGGCGACAAGCACCGAAGGAATAAAAATCTCGGGGAGGCCTTTGCCTAATTATATGTACACACAAACATATCACACTCAATGCAAAAGTGTAGAGTGAAAAGGAAACCAATTTATGGACTATAGTATCCCAAAAAAAGCATGCATCGACCTCTAAATAGAACAAGTAAAGTGCTGATAATTATTGATAAGAAAACTAAATAGAAAAAGGGAAAAACACACGCCCATCCCGAAAGGTTCCACAACCCGAAAATAGGTAAACAAAAGTAAATAACAAGAGAGTCCCACACCTAAATACTCTACTATGACCTCGGTATGCGTCCCAAGATCTTGTGCCCTATACGCTCATCCATTATCACGATTGATTTGTCCGTCGTCTGCAAGGGCACACCAGGTATAGGAAAATCCCATGCAGAGGTGAGTATAAAGATACTCAGTAGGATTCCCCAAAATCTCTTGGGAGAAAAAAATGAGGCACTAAATAGGTGAGTAGTATACAGAACAAATAATAGTGAAAGAGTACAGTAAAGATAGTGCAGATCAACCCAACAAGATAAAGGAAGTAGACTCATCCAAACACAATGAGCTAGAAACGGTGAGAAGATGAACTTCTCATTGAGTCTTTCCTACCTATAGCAGAAGATTAGACTCATCCAACCAAGAGTATCTAGACACGGAAATCACATGGCATACCCTGCACGTCTTCCCCCCTCCTAGAAGGAGAGTAACTGAACCAAAGGAGTGGGAACAAAAGAATGGTGTATGTATATAAATATGCTCAATAAGAAATTCGAATGATTTTGTAAGGGGATATCCATCTCTAATCTCAGCCCAGGAAAATTTTCCAACAGTTCTAAGGATATCCATCACTGATTCCCAAATGTCATGCACATCAGAGCTATTTCATCGCTGAACCATACAACCAAGGGTCCTGCTCTAGTAATCACAGAGAAAAGTCACTGAAAACCCTCATAGAAAGGGATGAGTCTGAAAGAAGTCATCGGGTAACCCACTACCCAACCCAAGTGGCGGGTATACCCTCAGAGGTCATCAGGTAACCCAATGCCCATCCCAGCTAGAGGGTAAACCCTAAGGTCAACGGGTAACCCACTGCCTAGCCCCACTCGAGGGTAAACCCTGATACGCCGGTGGTTAACCCACTACCCATCCCTGCTAGAGGGTAAACCCTAATGTCAAAGGGTAACCCACTGACCAGCCCCACTAGAGGGTAAACCTTGATATACCGGTGGGTAACACACTGCCCAACCCCGCTGGAGGGTAAAACCGGAATTGGTCGGATAACTCTGTGTTGCCTGGGCAATCATTGGGTGTCACTAACATCACTATTGTGCGTTGGTTCGGAGTGCGTCAAACGAACCTACAACTAATTCCCTTTCATTCTTACACATTTAATGAGATCTCGAATGAGGCTCTGCATGCCCAAATAGATTACACCATTGCAATCCTTGTAGAAAAACTCCGGAGGTAGACTATTTACTCACTTGAAACAGACTCCTAACGAAAAAGTTATTCAACACTGCTTTTTGCCCATAAGGAATCTCGTGGGTCCCACACCTCGGTCCCAAAAATGATTGAACAAACTACGCTATCGCGATGCTCTCAAAAAACCATTACAAATCTACTATTCATACTCCCCGAATGGACGTCTGGTGAAAAAGTCACAAAACGTTGCACGCAGCTTGAATGTCGACTCATCGGCACATGCCTCAACTCCGACTTCAACGCCTAAAACAACCATATACAACTTTGTCTCTACTCCAGGTTCACAATGCCACTGACGAAACCTAAAACAGACTCTGGATGTGCTCATGCCATCTGAAACAAGAATCTCGGCGAGGAGCTAAATAACACTTAACGGGCGTGCCGCGCCACCGAGACCCCGTCTCGGGAATTAAAAATCCCCGAGACAATCTCAAAACCTTAGTCTCGATCCGAGGATCTTGTTTCCACATACTTCATGCATATCTGATACCTTTTTTGAGAGTTATAGGTGTTTTAACACCTACATATGGAGACGGGGTGGGTCGGACCGGTTCGACTGGTCCACCCATTTAGATCGGTGGTCCGCAGCTCGGCCGCCCAGACCACCTAGTCCACCACGGCTCGTGGCTCACCGTGCGGGTTGTGCTGCTTCACCTAGACCGGCATGAGCCGGTCCGGATTTTCCCCCATGGGACCAACATTTCACGGATCTCGGTCCGCACTCGGGGTTGTGAAGGCCCCGGTCTCGCATCGGGTCATCGTCCCGCTCGCCTGCGCTGACCGCCAAGGAGCCGGCGCCGCCACCTGGGATGCCCGTGCCACCACCTGGGGAGCCACTACACTACTTCTTTCCTGGACCACCTAAGGATCCATCACCTTCAGGACTCGCCGGACCGCCGGGCGAAGCCGCCGGACCACCCTGGAACCACAGAAAAAAAGGGGTTTTGGCCAGAAAACTTTTCGGGGTCCCCCAGACACCTCGAGACTCGAAATTTTGATCCGAAAGAATCGTTGGAAATCTCGGATCGAGACCTACTCAAATATTTCCTTCACTTGATAATTAAACATAATTTAGATTCTATAAATTTAGTTCAAATAAGATGTGGTAATTTAAAACGAAAACGCAACGATCCTACCTCGTAGGGCGTAGCTCGTCGCTTCCCAAATGATCCGCTGGAGCCGCAACCACCTTGGAGAGGTGGGGAGAGGAGCTTGAAGTAGTTGGAGGTTCTCTTTTCGGAGAGCATCTTCTAGAGAGATTCTAAGGGGTAAGAAGGGGGGTGGATATTTTTATGTTTGGAAAACTTAATTAAAATTAAGTTCATTTTAAACACCCACCAGTAGGCCCGTACCCGAAACCTTGACGGGGTTGAGGTTAAGCTGCTCCTAGGGTAAAATCCACATTCTATGTGAAACGGTGGTCTTGGAATTTTAATTCGAGCCTCCGATCAAGAGTTATAAAGAACATGCCTGAGGCCGCTAAATTACGAAAATGCCCCTACTGGCCTTTACCACAGAATGGTCGTGCTCACAAAAGTTACACCCCTCCTAGGGTAAACGGCACGCTCCGGACTCAAAGGTGCCCTCGGTTTTTCCATCCGAGCAACTGTTTAGTAGTTATTCTGTTTATTTGGTGTGTCTAATGTGAACACACTTAAAATTTAATTATGGCCACACCAGGGCTCAAAATCACACCTCGTCTGAATGCCCTGCACTGAAATAACATGAAGAAGAAAAAAATTTCAAATTCGTACATGCTCAAAAACCCGGGATCTTAAATCTTTTTCTATAAATTCCTAAATGTTTCTCCCTTATATTTCATTCAAAATTTATCACCCATAAATCTATTATATTTTTACCTCACAAAGAGTATTACCAAGGTTTCCTGAAGCCCCTAAGGTCTGAATCATTGATTTTTAGGAGTTATACTTCAAGGTAAAGGAAATCCTTACTTCTATTTTCCTTTCAAGTTTCCATTTTATGTGGTATGTATTTAAAATTTTCATGAAATGTTCTTATTTCCATTTTATTCTATAACATTATTGTGTTAATAGTATTTTATTAATTTTATACGCTTTCTCCATGCATTTAAATTTTTTCTAAAAGAATTTTCCATACCTGTTATGTTGCCAAATTTTTCTTCTCAAAACGTCTCTCTTTTTTCTCAAGAAATTCTCTTATTTTTGTTTTTTTAATTCCCAAACCTATTTATTTTCTAGGGATATTTACCTATATTTAAAAATTATGTTTTTTTATTAAAATATATGAAACACACTTTCCTTTTTCATGTGTTATTATCTACATAAAGATCTTGTCTTTAGGAACTTTTATTTTTAAACATCATGATTTTATATGAAACTCATTTCATTTATTCTCCAAGGGTTATTTATGAAATTTTTTATTATGATATATGTGGCTTATATTAATTAAGAAATATTAAGGGTTCTCCTTTATATATATTCAATGCATTGGATAATTAATTTAATCTCTATAGATGACATGTTTTAGTATATGTTGGCGAATAACCTTGGAAATTCTTATGACACCTCGATGACAAGCCTTGGTGATATATATATGAATGTCAAAAATAAATGTTGTAGCCACATTACCATGTTTTGACTCATGTTATTTTATTTATTATATTTATCATGTTCTCTTTTTCCTTTCATAATGATATTCTTTATGTTCTTATTTAATTTATTCATGATCACATGTAAACGGTTTCCCATACATTCCCTTACTGGGCCTTATTCTCACTATTTACATTGATGTATGTATCCAGGTTATGTGATGTAGTAATTGTACTTAGTATGAAGCTATGATGAATCCTTTAAAGTGTATTAGAAGAATGTTTTATGTTTATATGTATTATGTACCTTTTTTCAAGAAACTAAACATTAAAAGATCCTCCATTTCTATAATGTATTGAAAAGATATGAAATAAAAAAAGCGGGACGACATAGTTGGTATCAAAGGATGGTTTAGTTATTTGTGAAAATTATGATTTATAAACATTAGGAAGATCCTTAGAGAAAAGCTTAAATATAAGAAAAAACACTTGTATTTTGGTGAAGTATTAATTAAGTTGTTTCAGAGCAAATAAATCCTTATCTGGATATGAATAGGTGGATGTGGTTAAAATGAAGATGTACGTAGTGGTAAAAACTCCCACAAGGTACATCGAACCAAACTCAGCATAACATGGTACATGAAAATTGGTCTTATTCTACACCTAGTTTGACACTACTGGGGATATGTTCAGTTAATCACAATCTTTTCATGAACCATTATGAAAGATTTATAGAGAATGTAACTATTGTTAAAGAATAACATTTTTAAGCATGAAGTCTTATGAAATTAAATTCCAATAGAATTATATGATTATTAAATGAAAAATGTTTCTCATTAGGGTTTTCCTAGTCAAAAAAATATCAAGAAATATGAGAAATTTTGTATATAATGAGTATAATGGACCAGAAACTGGTAGCCTTTCAAAGGAATCCAGAATAGAAAACTTCATGAGAATAATGAATCAAATAACTTGAGTTATTTACTATAACTTGAATCGATCTGAGAGACCGAATTCACCACAAATGGAAAAACTTTATGTTGAGTCATTTATGCATCAATTATCACCTTATTTCAGTTGATCTACCAACCCATTGATAGACAATCTATGAATAAGCTCTATAGAAAATATATTTTATGAACTTCATTTTTCAAAACAATAGAATGTCTCTCTGATTATGTAACTCTTAGAGGGAGAAGATAATTAGTGTTGGTAATTGGTTAAAAACATGAATCCAAGAGGGGGGATTTATGAAATTTTGAGGGAAGAGTTCATGGGTACCTTTTTAAAAAACTATTTCCCCCATTCAATGTGAATGAAAATATAGAAGTAATTAATAGTGCGGATGAAAAAGGAAAATGAATCTATGGCAAGCTATGAGCTAAAATTTACAACACTTTCTCACTATACTTCTACTTTTTTCATTGATCCTGATTTAAAGGTTGATAGGTTCTTTGGTGGACTAAGACCTTATCGATTGAAGAATCTATCCAATCGAGACTATGACTGATTTGAATAGATTTTTAGAAGTGAAATGAAGGTTAAACTTTAATTTAGAGAGATGAAGTGGTCAAATAGATAGAATGAAAAGAAGAGGTATTTTGATGCAAAATGTGAGAGGATCTTTGATCAAGGATGAGGAGGAAAGAACGTTATACTTTCAAATTTCAAAAAATATGGTAAGAAGCATTCAGGTAAATAATTTCTTGGGAGAGGGAAATGTTACATGTTTGGAATAGAAGGCCATATTTCTTAGAACTATTTCAGTGGGGTGAATCCTCAACTTCTCTACACAAAAGATAAAGGGAAGATGGTACATGCCCTACCTAAAGTCCAATGCTTCATGTGTAGACAATTTGGGCAGTTTTGCAATCACTGTCAAAATATGATGTTAATGGAGGGGAATCACCATCGACCTCAACATAGGCCAAGGGAGAAAGGTCATTCTTTTTCTATCACGAAAAATGATGTCGAAGCTCCAAATGATGTGGTGTAAGGTAATCTTATTGTTCTCTCAAAACTATCAAGTAAATTGTTGGATTTTGGTTCTACAAATTCCTATATTTCTTCCAATTTTTCAAAAAAATATAGAATCAATCCCTAATCTTATAGAAGTAAAACTATAAATCATTTTTTTTAGATATTATCCAAGAATAATTTATGTATAGACACTCTAGTATTTACATTAGTGGAATTATATCATTTCAAATATGGTATTAATTCCCATGCTAGAATTCAACATTATACTAGGGATAGACTGTCTCTCAATGTATAATTCTAATATTAGTTGTAGAAGAAAGGAAATCTCAAGGGTATCGAATAGACAACATATAGTAGTTTTTAAAGGAAATATATAGAAACTAGAGATTTGTCTAGAAACACCACCCATAGCCTTAATTATGGAAATGATTTATAAAGATTAACAATGATATGAAAATATATGAATAGAGAATATCCCCACCATAAAAGAATAAATTGATTCATTTGTTTAAGAGTTACCTGGACCTCCCCCCATAAAAGGTAGATTTATCAATTTAAATCATGCATGGATCCAAGAAAATATCAAAGACCCCATATAGAATGGAAAATGTGGAGTTGGAGAAATTAAATAAACAACTCCAAGATTGTTTGTAGAATGGGTTTATTTAGAAAAGCGTGTCTCCTTAGGGAGAATGTGTTCTCTTTGTGGATAAGAAGAATAGATCAATACAGTTATGCAATGATTATAGAGAACTTAACAGGATCACAGTGAAGAAAAAGTACCATGTTCCATGAATTGATGATTTCTTTTACCAATTCAGTGGGGCTCAATTCTTCTCTAACATTGATGTTTTATCTAGTTTTCATCAATTGAGTGTGGAAATGATGATATTCTAAATACCACTTTTCAATAAAGATATGGGAATTATGAGTTCATTGTTATGCCATTTGTATTGAATAATTCTCAGGCTATTTTTATGTATTTTATGAATATAGTATTTAAGGAATACCTTGGTAACTTTTTTGATTTTTTTATTAAAGATATTATGATATATTATAAAAGTATTGAGGAGTATGAGGATCATTTAATGGTTATATTTTAAACTCTGAGGAAGGATATTCTATTTAGGATGTTCAAAAAATGTAAATTTTGATTACAACAAGTTGCATTCATGGGGAACAATGTAACCAATGAAGGAATCAAAGTTGACCTTACCAAGACAAAGTTTGTGGAGGAGTATCGTCATCCTAAAATAGTAACTGAGATTCATATTATCCTTGGTTTAGTTGGATATTATAGAAGGATTTTGAAAAACTTTTTAAGACTTTATAATCCGGTAACCAAGTTAACTAGAAATGGGGTAAATTTCTTTCTAGAAAAAGGAGCGTGAATATTGCATCAAAGATATTAATAAGAGATTTTTTACTACACCTTTGTTAACTCTACCCTCTATCAGATAATGTTTAATTATTTTTAGTGATGCATATCTGAAAGGGATTCGGTGAATCCTCATGAAAAATGAAAATGTGTTTTCTTACTCAACTCGATTGTTAAAGCCTCATGAGAAGAAATATGCTACACATGAACTAGATATGGATGTTTTTGTTTTTGCTCTAAAGATATGGAGGCACTATCTTTATGGGGAGAAATGTGATATATACACAGATCATCAATGTTTGAAGTATATATTCACATTAAAGAATTGAACATGAGAAAGGGAATATGGTTGGAACTTCTTAAAGACTATGATTTTTAAATTAATTATTATCTTGTAAGATAAAACTAAGTCATTGATGCATTAAGTAGGAAAAGCCTTGTTTTTTTAAAAATGATGAGGATTTAAGGATAGCCTTTTATCAAAGACCTCCTAAAACTGGACATGGGAATCATAAGGGAAGGGACATCAGTGACCCTATCCAAAATGATTTATCAAAAATCATTAATAGAGAAGATCAAGAAATATAAATGAGAAGATCCTTTGTCATAGTATAAGTTATAGGGTGTGAAGACTGGGAAGTTTTCTTAGTTAAATATCGATCACAGAGGTCTACTGAAATTATGTACAAGGCTATGTGTTCCATCTATTCCATAAATAAAGGAGCTGATGGATGAATCTCATAGATCTATTTATTATATACATCCTAGAGTCTTTAAAATGTATAGGTAATTTAATGATAATTATTGGTGGGTTAACATGAAAATGGAGATTGTCGAATATAGTACAAGGTTTCTGGTGTGTCAATAAGTGAAGGCAAAGTGAAAACATTCTGAAGGGGTATTACAACCACTACCCATACCAGTATGTAAGTGAGATGATATCACTACGGAATATGTCACTAGTCTCCTGAAAAATCAAAAGAAAATAATGATATATGGTTGACTGTCTCACAAATAAAACTATTTTTATTTCTATTTAGAAAGATTTATCTCTTGAACAACTTGCCGAGATTTATGTAAATGAAAATGTGAGTTTGTATGGAGTTCCACTTTTTATCATTTTTGGTCATGATCCAAGGTTCACATCAAGATTCTGGAGTTGTTTTCAACATGCTCTGAAAAATTAATTGAATTTCAATATGACCTATCACCCCAAAAATAATGTGCAAAATAAAAAGACTATTCAAACACTCTTGGACAATGTAAGAACATGATCAATGGTATTTAATGGAAGATGGGATCAGCTTTTCTCATTATTTGATTTCTCATACAACAACAACTTCTATTAAAGTATTCAAATGGAACCCGATGAAGCTCTATATGGGAAGCATTTTAGAACTCCTACTTATTAGTACAAATCTGGTGAGAGAAATCTTTTTGGACATGGCCTTATAAAAATAGGAAAGAAAAGGTTCATTCCATCCAACAACGCATAAAGGATGCTAAGAGTCTGTAGAAGAGTTATGCAAACAACCATTGATGGGACATTTAGTTTGATGTTGGTGAACAATTATTCTTTATAATTCCACCTTGGAAGAGAGTCATGTGGTTTGGGATCAAAGGGAAGCTCAACCTCATGTAAATTGGCTTCTATGAAATCCTTGAACACATAAGAGCAGTGCCCTATTGGCTTGCACTTCCACCAAACCTATCTATTGTTCATGATGTTTTCAACATATCACTATTGCGGAAGTACATACCTAAACCATCACAAGTACTGAATATGGAGGTGGTACAACTAAAACATGACCCCTATTATGAGGAGGATCTTGTGGAGATCTTGGACCGTAGTGACAAGGTTCTATGCAACAAGACTACCCACCTCATTTAAGTGTTGAGGAGGAACCAAAAATATGAATAATCCAAGTAGGGACTAGAGGAAACAATGATGTAGAATTACCTACACCTTTTCTCAACCAAGGGAATGAGATGAAACTTCCGGGATGAAATCTATTAATTGGGAATGAATTCAAAGACCTTAACTTTTTAAATGATAGTTATTTCATAAAAAATGTGTGTTATTTAATAATCAACAAATCTGTATCTCTTTAATAATTATTTGAGTATAAATTTAAATGTAAATGTTGGGTTTTTATTTTCATATAAATATTGGTCAACATTACCATTGGAAAAAATACTCTTAATAATAATTTTAACATAATAATTAATGTTATAAATAGAAATGTTACTAGTTAATTAATGAATAAGATAAGAGAAATGATGGCCTCAACCAGTAGAGTCATAACCTAAAAAGCCCATTTGTAGAAGATTGGTTAGGAGGTAGTCTCACTGGTCTTTTCTCTTTAAAAATCTCAAACTAAGCTTCAATAATTGAGTCTTGAACAAAATCTTGTACAGGATAAGTTCAAGTTAGTGGAAATTACCACTTGGGTGATGTTAGCTAAGTCACCCCATGAATCTATCACCATCGAACACCTTACCCTTAAGTTGTATGCAGGTTTATAATTTTTTATGTTCCAATTCATTAGTTACATAATGTATAATCAATTTTTATAAATAAAATTTTGGTTTCATCAATTTTGTTTTGAGTTTAGTTTTTCTAAAAAATATGAAGAATTTGATAAATTGATGCTTCAAAAAAATGAACTTTTCATAAAATTTAAAATTATTATAATAAATTAATATATTACTAATAATTTTTATTTCAATGAAATAGTATAATTAAGACACTCTTATTTAAATTTAAATGATATAATAATTTTATTTTTTCAAGTGTCATAAATATTACTATTCATTTTACTATGCAATTTTTAAGAGTTATTATTTTTTAATAAATAAGGATTTTAAATTTAAGAGTTAAATTTATCATAATTATAGAATTATTAGGATACAATAAACATATTTTTTTAAATAATCACATTGAAATTAGGTTAAGGTAAAATTATGATAATTTTCTACAATATTTTATTTTTATGGTGAATAGTAAAAATATAGTTTTTAGTTTTTAGTATGTTTAATGAAATCATAATTATGTAATAGGTAATATAAAATTATATTCAAATATTTTGGATTAAAATATCAAAATATTTTTCCTAATTTTCCAATACTATTGGAAAATACTATGGGAATGCCCATGGTTTTTCATTTACCACTACGTAGGGGTCTAGGGAAATTAATAAACAATTACTCATATTCTTCTATAAATTTCACCAATTTCTCCATTATATTTCATTTTCAATTAATCCTCCACAAATATATCATATTTTTACCTACCATTTATTCATCAAATGGTGTCCTCAGGGCCCTAGGGTCTCAATCATCGAGTTTTAGGAGTTTCTCTTCATGGTAAGGGAAATCTCAACATCACTTTTCCTTTCAAGTTTTCTTTTTTATGTGGTATGTCTTTCAAATTTCCATAATATTTTCATAAATATATTCTACTCTATAACTTTACTGTATTAGGAGTCTTTTATGAATTGTAGACCGTTTTCCCCTCTCTTTTTAATGTTTTCTAAAACCATGTTTCATACCCGTTATGTTTCCGATTTTTCTTCTCAAAATTTCTCTCTTTTTTTCAAGAGATTATCTTATTTTATTTTGTGAATACCTAAACCTTTTTCATTTCTAGAGGTATTCACCTAGATTTAAAAATGATCTATTTTATTCCAGGATTAACATACATGGAAGCCAACTTCCTTTTTAATGGGTTAATAATGACATAAAGATCTTCTATTTAAGAACTTTTTTTAAAAACTAAATGACTTTGATATGAAACCCTTTTATTTGATTATCCACATGTTATTTATAAAATGTGTTATTATGATATATTTTTCTCTCATTAATTAATACATATGAATTTTTTACCCATATAGTGCTCCAATTCATTGAGAAGGAATTTAATCTCAAGGGATGGCATGTTTTACAATACCTTGGTGAGTAACCTTGGTAATTTTTATGACACCTCAGTGAAAAAACATGGTGATATGATTATGAATGTTTAAAATAAATAATTTAGGCACATTTAAAAGTTATTACTCTTGTTATTTTATTTATTATATTCCTCATGTTCTTCTTTTCATTCCATAATTATATTCTTCATGTTCTTATGGAATTTCCTCAAGATCACAGGTAAATTATTTCCCTTTCTTTACCTTATTAGGAATTTTACTCACCCATTCCTTTAATGTATGTTTATAGGTTATGAGATTTAATCAGTGTTCTTAGGATGAACCTATGATTAATCATTTCAAGTAAATTAGAATAAATTTTTATGTTTTGATGTATTATGTTCCTTTTTTATAAGAAATAAACATTAAAATATCCTCTATTTGTACAATGTAATTAAATGTTATGAAATAATAAAGTGGGATATCATAAATATAGTGATAATGAGTCGAATATGTTCATTCATTTAGTTTTTATCTTTCCTATATTCTTAGAAATGGTAATGTAGTAATCGATGTACTAAATGAAAAAATTCAGGCACATGTTGTACAAGAATCCCATGATGAATGAAAATTTATTGCCCTATCTTCTGGAATGAATATGGAGCTTCATGATAGTAAAGAAAATTATTACCTCTCAGCATTGATAGTTACCTCTTCCCTCCTTGAGAAGGTGAAGAAGAAGCAATTTTTAGATCTTGAGGGCTTGGTTATCAGTGATTATATTTCAGGAGATGACCCACCTCCGGATTGGTTTGTGGATAGAGACAACATCCTATGTATACATGGACATGTCTAGGTTCCTATAGATATGATAAAGGATTCAATATGATATTACCAAACTTCTCAAAGGGAATTTCTTCTAGGAATATCAAAATGTATCGAGATATGTGATGTTAGTATTTGTGGCATGGGATGAAACATCAAATAGAAGGCTTTGTAACTGGGTTTTCCACATGTCAGATGGTGAAGGTGGAGCACCAATGACTTGTAGGCTTATAATAGATAATTTTATTCATGGAATAGAAATCATAAAATGTTACAAAAGAATATTTAGTCATATTAAATAGGTCACCTAGAGGTATAAATATTTAATGGGTTGTCATTGACAGACTAAAAAAATATCCCACTTCATTCCAACTCTGCAGACTTTATCAGTTGATGAGATGGGAAGATTGTGTGTTTGTGAGATAATAAGACTACATGGGGAACCTTGTAATATCATTTTAGATAGAGATCTTCATTTCAAATAACAGTTCTATAAGGTGTTATAGAATGCAATGGGTACACAGGTGCTTATGAGCACAACCTTTCACCCTCAAACTGACGGATAGTCAGAATAGATAATACAAGTGTTAGAGGATGTTCTCTGTGCATGAATCCTTTATCTTAGTGGTTCAGGGGAGAATCAAATCCATCTCATAGAGTTCTCCAATAATAATAGATTCCAGGTGAAAATTAAAATAGATCATTTTGATTCCTTGTACAGTGGGTCATGTCGTTCATCCCTGTGTTGGTTAAGGGTAGGAGAAGAACCCCTATTAGGTCCTCATCTTGTTAAATAGACTTCATAGTTAGTCTATCTGATTAGAAAAAATTTGAATACTACTAAGTCTAGACATAAATCTTATGTCAATCTCCATAGAAGAATTCTAGAGTTTGGTGTCGTGGATCATGTTTTCTTATAGTAGTGAATAGATGAATACATAGGAAAGAGAAGCTGTCGAAACACATTGTCAGGCCATTAGAGATTATATAGAGATTTGTGTTGATAGCCAATCAGTTTCTACTCCCTCAGAGGTATCATTCCATGAAGTTTGTCTTCTTTGTTTCACATCTTCACCAATATCATGTCGGCCCACCTCATACTTTTGATCTTAAGGAATTTAGATTGATACCAATGATACCTTTGGAAAGTATCCTATATGCATCATTGAATAGATCACAAAGTCTATCCGAGGTAAGTTTGTCACTATAGTGCGGGTGTAGTGGAAACACAGTCATGTACTGGACAAGCCATGGGAGTGGGAGGACGTTGTACATGCCCAATGGCCAGAGTTGTTCTCAAACAATGTTTCTCCACCCTTGGAATGTGAACTCAAGGATGAGTTACTATAATATCCTATTTTTTCCTTCACGTATGGATGCATTTAATTTAATCTCTAAGATTTTGTAAATTTTTCTTTCTGGTTTAGACCATACTATTGGGCCATGGGACGGTTAGTTTGTTTTGAGAAGAAGGGAATGTGGTGGATGTATGTGGGCTATAGGCCAATTAAATGATAGTTAATTGGAATACACAACATATATAAGTAACATGACATGTAATGGGCTGGTCATAATCTTTCACATTCCATAATGGGTTTTCCCTAGGGGAAGGACCTTGATCTTTACATGATATATAAATCATTTACATGGTGTGTAACTTCCAAAGAAGTTTTTTTAAATAAGAGGCAGGGCCAAATTTTTCATAAATAACCCCACCTCATCCCTCTCTAATGAAGGAATATCTCAAGGAGGCTTAATATAGGTTCTTCCACTACATCTCCATCCATACATTAATTTCATATTCATTTGTCATTTTGGATCTGGGTTGATAAGTGCTTCATACTTTAAGCCCCGTTCATTGTTCTTATTTTAATAAATGATGTTGTTTTCATATAGGATCATATACCATATTTTTTGGGTGTTTATCCATTATTTAGATATCCTCCAATCCATAAAAAATTATAGGCTAATACAATCTGAGGAGAGTCATATGAGTATGAGGTCAGTGGTATATAATTCATCCCTCTTGTTTTATCATTTTATAAATTGTCATCTGGTGATGTTGATTTCATCAGGAATCACCTGTTTAATCATCATTTTTATATTTTAGTCATTATAACTATGTTTAAAAACCCATGCGATATATGTAATTCAATGTTGGTGGTTACTTCCACAATGCTGACCACCCCAAGTAGGGTGTTATTCATAATTGGGTTTTTATAGATTTGAATTTTTTTTGGTGCCACCATTAGGGAGTGCCTTATCTTAGACATTCTAAAGGTAATCCATCTTTGATTAATTACTATTTAATAAATAAATGTCAAGTACCCGATATGCTAATAACCTTACTCTCTATAGGTAAGTGATTCAACTTAATTAATCAATGTTAAATGGTAAATTGGAAGTTATATAGTATTTATATCCCACGGTATATTTTATATTAAATGAATTGCATGTGGTTAGTCTCCCTTAGACTAGAATTTTCATCTTATAAAAGGAAGAGGAGAGAACCATGTAATTTAACTAAATATTAAATTACGTAAATGGTTTCAGGCCCCTTGGCCTTATCACACTAATGAAAGGCAAGGATTAAACCAAATGACTTAGAAAAAGATATGAATATTACATTAATTAATTAAATGAATAAATTATATGTAAGGTAACAAATATTATATAGACCTTAACATCATTATAATGGTGGGAAGGCTCGAGGTGTCTTTTGGGTTCTTGAGAGAATACCTTGAACACTCATGGTTTCCATTCCGATTCAAGGATGCTGGTTTCATTGGTTGAGACCCACTTTATAAATCAATCCTCATATATCTCTAGATTTCCAATATGACCCCATAGGATCCATCCATTATGATTACAGGATGTCGTACAGGCACTCCTTTGATCGAAAATGGCTTCTACAAACATATGGTTCCTTGGTTACGTCCTTTGGCCTAGCTATTGCTTATCCCGTTTCACCTTAGATGTATTCTATGGACTCAATTAGATCACATTATTGTTTCACTCCTTGGATGATGATCCTTATATTACACTTTTACCCCTATAGTCAGGCTATAGTTACTATCGAATTGGAAACTCATGAGATCGAGGTTTCCTTGGTTAATAACTTGGAACCTTTCATTATTATTATCAGCATGGTTTCCTAGTTAAATCTTGGAACTTCTAAAATTACTATCACAATGTGATGTCAGTGTTTTCCATGCCTCATGTGGCTTAAATATATAAACTAAAAGTTAATAAATTGATGAACTAGTTACATTTACTGACACCAGCTGATGGATAAAGTAGGTACTTGGGTATTTACGTTACTGTACAACTTTATTTTTATATATGAATTATATCACATGGTTTTTGTTTATATTACATGGACAGGATTTTATAGAAACTATTGGTGGTGGACCACTAAGATTTACATCAGACCATATCTAGGAGTTTTTGGTACCTGGAAAGATTACATGTATGTAGGTGTTTCAAAGGGAAGCATCAGCCTTCGTACACTTGATTTCTTGATTTTTTAGGATGGAATTGGTAACAGATGACTGAGCTAGAGCTTGGGACGATGAGGATAGCTTTTTGTTTCCTTTTCTAATTTTTTATAGAATTATTATCTTCTTCTTTTTATCCATTTTTTCTATATTTATAGATACATGACGTTTCATCATTATCTTTTGGTTATTATTATTAGTTTCTCCTATTTGTTACTATCTGGTCAACGTTTGTTGTTCCATCTTCCTATTTGGTTATTTTACATCCACTATTTACCTAAGTTTCTTATTCATATGTTGGAATACACTCTAGTAATGAGGTAATAGTCTCCCCAAGAGCTCAGATCAGGACCTCGCAATTAATCAGTAGCCTCAGGTGTTTAGGGAGAGGTGTTTGAGGACATGTAGCCAACTGGGCTCCAGGCACCTCTAAGTGGAATCCGAGTCTGGGACATCACATTACATCATTCCTGTAAAATGAACCAGACTCTCGATGTGAAAATCCAAAGTAGGTATAAGGAAATAAAGGTAAATAAATGTATTCGCAACAGTCTATAGTATTTATTAACATTAACTTCATCTCTTAGGCTCCCTATCACAAGGCCTTTGAACTTCACTGGGTCTTTGGTAATGAAATCTGCAAATGAAATTGGATTTTCATACAAGGTATGAGTATAACATTGTATGAGACCAAAAATGAATCCTTAACATAAGTTTAAAATTATATAGGTGTATAAAAAAATTATAAAATAAATTCACACACAAGGAAACAATATCATATCAATTATTCATGCACTAATAAAGTAGTCATGGATTTTCCGGATGGGGTGGAGAGGAAAATCATGGAGGCCCACAAATATCTACCCCAGTTTATTCAAGTTTCTGTTTTGTAAGAGGAGATGGCTCCATCATCTCTACTGGTATCGTTGGCGAATAGGATATTGATACTAGAGGAGTTGGAGAGCTGTTTGAAGAAGAGGGTTATAGTTCTATGGAAGGGGTGTTTCTCGGAGGGATCTTCCAGAACAGGGACAAGCTAGATGGTGAAGGAGGAGTTCGGCAGGGTGATATTTGTTCTGAGACCAGGTAGCAATGCCCGTAGGGTTGGGAGTCCCCTTCATTAATGTCTTATTTGATCATATGGAACGCCCATGGTTTGGGGGTGCATGCAAAAAATTCATTTTTTGATTCTGATGCATGGATATTTAGGTCATCTATGGTGGTCATTTAGGAACCGAAGCAGGATCCTGGAAAGATCAGTTGTTTTTCTAGGAATATGGGGTTCGGTTTTCAATTGCATGGGCACATGATTAATAAACATATATGGGTGTTTTGGGAATAATTCTCTTTTAGTGGAGTTTGTATAGGTGTAAGAGAAGTGTATCACGGTGAAGCTCGTGATCGGAGGTATCAAAGTATTTTCTCCATCATCTATGCTAGTAATGATGTCGTGGAAAGATGAAATTTGTGGGAGTGTATCGTAAATTTTAATGTGGCTGGTTTTCCATGGTTTGTAGGAGGAGATTTTAATTTTATTGTGGATGTTATAGAGAAAAAAAGTTGTTCAACAACTTGCAATAATATCATGCTGGATTTTAATGATTTCAATTATTGGAAGGGACTTCTGGATTTGGGATTTAGTGGGAGAAAATTTACCTAGCGTAATAAAAGGAGAGGTGGTAATTGGATTTGGAGTATACTAGAAAGATTCCTTGCTAACATATTGGGATTAGAGTCATTTTCCAGGACATCACTTACACACTTATCCCAATTACTTTCTGATCATGAACCTCTGATGATGGAGCTGAAACAAGGGAGTTCAGATAGTAAAGAATTTCTATATTTGATAAATTGGCACTCTATGGATGGTTACATGCAAATGATGATGAATTCCTAATAGAAAGAGCTGGAGGGTAGTGCCTGGGTTGTTTTATCTAGGTATCTCAAGCAGCTCAAGGGTGGCATTAGAAAGTGGTTCAAGAATAAAATAGTAGTGGTCGGGTTTGTGGAGGCTCTACAGGAGGAAATTGACAGGTTCGAAGACATGCCTCAACAGAGTTGGGAAGAATCTTCCTTTATACTATTATGTGAAAAATAATCATTCTAGACATAATGGTTGTTGGAGTTGGAGAGGGATTACAAACAAAGATCGAGGGTCATGTGGGTAAAGAAAGGTAATAGGAATAGTGGTTTTTTCCACGCTTGCATGCAGGAGAAGAAAAATTTGAATATCAATATTAGGCTTGAGGATTGGTCACTTTCCTCTGATGTTGAGGTTCCTGGTAGGTTGTATTTGGAAAATTTTGAGTCACTACATATAGGTGATCATCCAGGGTATTCGGGGGAGGTGAGATCAGAACCCAAACAATACGTATTCATGGGAAGTATTTCTATGAGGGTTAATAATGAGGATAATGATTCTTTATGTTGCATATTGTTCAGTGTTGAGGTTTGGAAGGTTGTTCGAAGCATGTCGTAAGGGAGCGCTCCCATCCTGGATGGTTTCCCGACTGATTTTTATGTGGACATGTGGGAATTCAGGGGTTCTCTGGTAATCGATGGTGTACATGACTTCTTTCATGGGGGTGATATCAATAGAAGTTTGTGTTCCTCCAGGGTGGTTCTTTTGCTTAAATTTAATGGCTCTTTCTCCATTAATCACTATAGTCCGACATGTCTGTGAAATATTATATACAATATTTTAACATGTGTACTGGCTAAAAGGCTTAGCAGGGTGATTCTGAGGGTCTTCACATAAGAGCAACATAGATTTTTCCATGGTAGGGGTATCTAGGGAGCGGTGGGAGTTGCGTAAGAAAAGTTGGTGGACCTAAATATGAAGGCGTTTGGGTTCAATGTGATTATTTAGATGGACATGGATAAGGAATATGATAAATTGGAATGGATCTTCATTATTTGGGTAATGAGGAAGCTATTTGTTTAGTAATGGGTTTGCGATCATTGCTACTGTTGTTACTCCTCACCTTGGCTCATTATCTCTCTCTTGGGGAAGAGTTTTGGTTTTTTCATGAATGTGCAGGGGGTATGCCAAGGGGATCCATTAAACTCCATTATGTTTATTCTTCCTCAAGAATCTCTTTCACAGAATATTCAATGAAGCTTGATGGATTAGAGGGTTCTTCTTTATAGAGTTAAAGGCTCAGATGAATCTTTTTCACATATAATGTCTCTTAATGATATCCTCAATTTTTGAATTTTAGGTGACTGTATCTGGTTAATTAATGTGACTAATTCTTCTATATGGTGAGCTCAATGGTTAACATATCAACACCAGGAAGAGCAACATCTTTGTAGCCAATAGATGTTCAAGAAAAAGGATTCTGGTCATACAAGACATTCTCAAAATGCAGTAGAAACAGCTGCCAATGATTTATCTTGCGGCACCCATTTCTAGTGTTCGAGTGAAAATAGATTCTTTGGGGACATCATCAATATGATTCTCGGGTAGATTTTGAACTGTAAAACAAGTTTCTCTCCATCAGGGGGATGAGTGGAATTGATTGATAGTATGATTTCATCTATTATGATGCATGTTATGCCTGTTATCACTCCACATAAAGGGATAATTTCTTCTATGGGTAAGTTGATGAACAAGTTTTTATCGGATGCAAACTCAATGGGTGGGGATCATTGGGTTGCATGGCATCGGGTGGCCAAAAAGATAGAGGAGGGATGGATCGGTCTTAGGGACATAGTTGTTTCCATGAAGACCATGCAGGCTTTATTGGCATGGGACTTTATGGCTGAGAAATCAATGTGGGACAGAACTCTTAGTATTAAATATGGAAGAAACTGGGAGGACTAGGATAGTAGAAATCTGTCCAGGCTGAGGAATAATATGGTGTACCATCTTGAATTTCTTCAGGAGTCTTCTCGATGGATTGTGGGACGAGGTGAGGTTAATATATGGAGAGAAAACTGAGCTGGGCAGAAACAGTTTTTTCCATTCTTTCCTAGACTAGATATGTCATTTAGGGAGGCCAGACGTCATCCAAGGTTACTGGAAGCTATTCTGAGCCTGGATTAGATGGAACTCTTCAATGAAGTTGTTTTTAATGAGGATGAGGACATATGATGTTTCAAAAATTCGATTTCAGGGTATTTTAATGCATTCAGTTATCAGGGATTGATCTAGAAGGGAGGGGAGATGGATGAATGGGGGCACGATTATGGGGTAAGGAAGTCCCCATGAAGATGGTATTTCTAGTGTGTAGGGCTCTCCATTAAGTTACCATATGAATGTATTTGAGCATCAATTAAAAATACAAATATGACAATGATAAGAGGATATATATACCTATAGAACAATAGAACAACATAATCTACTACACCAAATTATTTTTCTTCTCTTACTAAGTTTTATTTAATTTTGATTTGTGTGTGTAATGTATTGTTTATCTTTTACCACAAGATCCTATGATGAACAAGAGAGTGTAAGATGATCCCTCTCTCATTTAGGTTTTGGATTCAGATGGAACAATTTTTTTATTTTCATATTCTTTTTCAGAAATTTAACTGAAAAGCATTACTTTGATAGTTGACTTTAATTTTTTTTATATACAGTGTTTGATTCAAGTAAAACTCTTTCAAAAGTTAAGATATTTATAAAACTAATTTTAACTATCCTGTGATCGAACATCTATGAATAATTTTAAAAATATAAAATTATATAACTCTAATATTTTAGTTAATATTATATCTACTATATATACTAAAAATGGCTTCTTCCTGCTTACGTGTCACTTCCATATGATACCACGTCACCTAACTACATCTTCTCCTCCTTCCAATTACAAGATTCGATCGAACATGTTACAAATGACGCCGCGCTTCTTCGTATGTTCCCTCCTGCTTAGGGTTTCCCGCATCTGTTGTGTAGCATTGCTAAAGAAACCCTCTAACACCGACTACCCTCTCGACACCACCTCCCTCGCCACCTCCGATCGTCGACTCTGATCCTCGACTCTGTCCTCGCCTCCTCTCAACACTGACTCCCTCATCCTGCTACAATTTCCCACCCCTCTAATCTATAGTTCTTGGAAACCAGTGCCGCCGTCCTCATGATTCTGCTCCTCTAATCCCTGGGTTAATGCTCGCGATATCCGTCATCTCCTGCCTATAATTTCCATCTATTGTTCTAGGGTTTCCACTACATTTTTGGTTATCCATCCTCAACATCACGTAACCCATTCAAAATTTTCTTCACCATCGATTTTCTTCGGCATCTCCAGTCATCTTCTCTAACTCCACAACCGACATCCCACTGCCATTCCACTCACCCCTCTACAGTTTACAGATTATCATCACCATCTATGGTACCTCCATTATTTTCTTCAACAATTTATATTTCCTCTCTATAGTATGATAGTCAACCGGTTTACCATGAGAGAATATTTTCAACTGATTTGGTGTTTTTTCAGTGCCCAAATGTTAGTAATTGATCAGCTGAAGCATGTGAGTCTACAAAGAGGTGGAACATATGCAGGTTGTGGTACTAGGCATTCCAACAAAGGTTATATTAGCACAATTCTTCCATTATTTATCCATTTGTTGTGTTCATTGACTCTCATTCTAGATTTGTATCTGGATACAGTATGATGGTCAACTAGTTCACAATAGGGATATATTTTTGACTGATTTGGTGTTCTTTCCGTTCCCAGATGTTTGTAATAGATCGGATGAACCATGTGAGTCTATACAGAGGTAGAACTTATGGAGGTTTTGGTACAAGGCCATCCAATAGAGGTTATATTAGCAGAAATCTTCCATTACTTATCAATTTTTTATGTTCATTGACTATCATTCTATATTTGTTTCTCAGTATTGAAAATACAGTCATTTATTGTCTTCTTCACCTATCATTTTATTTTCTTTATGGTTTTTTGATTACTATTATATTTTTTATGTCATGATATGAAACCCAAGATTATCTATGATGATATTAGTTTTATGTGAATATTTATGGTTATAAACCTGTGATTTTAGTTGCTTTCAGGTTTCCACCTACTATTCATGCCTTCATGTCCAAGAAGTTTCACATTCCACCATTTGAACTATGAGGAATCATTATGTTCGGGCACCCATTGATTTAAGTCATCCGGTATACTTTCTTTAGTTCAAAACCATCAAGTAAACTTTTTATTTCCATCATCTATGTTTTGTTTTTATCAATTTTTTATCTCATTATATCTATAATTTTTCTTTATTTTGATTTTTTATTTGGCTATGGATTATTAGATTTTCCATTCACTTCACATCCATTTTCATTATCAAATTATTTTAACTTTTCATTAACCCCTTGCATCAGTCCTTTTATATTCAAGGTAAAATTGATTCCATGCGAACTTCTACACACCAACATCGCTTATCTTTAATTCAAAGTCTTCTGTTCTTCCTATTTTCATAAGTATGTTTGTTACATTTAGGTATTTGATTTTATTTTTTATGTAATATTCATTCTACTTAAAAATATATATGCTCTGTTTTTAAATATATGCATCATGGAAGAGTAAATCAGTTTTGAAATTTATGTTTCAGGTCTCTAAATATTTTCCATATCAATTTTATTTGAATGCATGAAAAATTGATATCGTCATCATTTTTTGATATCGTGATCTTATGTTATCCATTATATGATCATTTTTTTGTTGTTAACATCTTAATTGTATGCTTTTTTTTTGAATTTGATAAAAAAAATCATTATTGTTACAAATTGATTCAAATATCTAATTAATCATTTTTATTGTGTATTTCGAAAAGAATTGTTTTAATTGAGTGAAATTGATTTGATTTATTTTTTTTATTGTTGTTTTTTATTAAATGGAATGTTTAATGATTATATCAATCTTCACCTTTTATAAGCATGATTACATGATAGATATGGTTGGATAAATTCTTAGCCTTTAACTAAGTGAATGTGTTGATTGGTAAAATCAATGGAAGGGCATTCATATTTTGGACCATATGTCGATGTGGCTACTATTGTTTCTAATGCAGGAACATTGGCATGAAACCCACAAGCAAACAGGAACATCAGTCCTTTTACATTCAAGGGAAAATTGATTCCATGTGAACTTCTACTCACCAGCTTCGCTTCACTTTAATTCACTGTTTGTTTTTCTTCCTATTTTCATAAGTATGTTCGTTATATTTTTTATTTGATTTTAATTTTTACGAAAAATTCATTCTACTTAAAAATATATATGCTCTATTTTTAAATATTTTCATCATGGAAGAGTATATATGTTTTGAATTTTATGTTTCATGTCACTAAATATCTGCCATATTAATTTTATTTGAATGCATGAAAAATAGATATGGTCATCATTTTTTGATATCATGATCTTATGTTTTTTATTCTATGATCATATTTTTGTTGTTAATATCTTAACTGTATGTTTTTTTGGAATCTATTATCTATTATCTATTATCTATACTAAAACAGGCTTCTTCTAGCATACTTGTCACCTTATTACACAGCCACGTCACCTTCCAAAACAAATTACTCCCTCCAAAATCGGGCATCCATCGACCGCGTTCCCATTTCCCCTGTGCATCCATCCTCCACTCCTCTCTCCATCTTACAGTTTTATTTCATCCGTCACGAGCCATTCGTCTCAGCCTCCACCTTCATCAGTGAATCCCGCACCCGTTTTACCTCTGCTACAATTCCTACTAATCTTACTTCCATTTCCCCTTTGGTACCCCTCTTATGGTTTACACTGTTGTTTCCTCTCCAGCACTACACCTAGGGTTGTCACTCGCATTTCCCCTCCTATCGCCAGTACCCACAAAACACTGAAGGCGTATTCCTCGCTAATTTTTTCATCATGTACTATGGTTCATCATCCCAAATTTCCTCATCTCATACGTTTCCCACAGTTCCTACTCCCTTGAAGAATTTTAGTCCGAAACCCTCTAGATTCACTCCAGATCATACCCCAATTCACTCAATACTGCAATTTCTATCCTCATCCCCAGCTATCGACTATTTATACTCAATCAATTATTGACCGATGTGTTTCTCACCCCTAAATAGGTATGTTCTCGTAATATTGTTGAAATAATCTCCTAGACAATTTGCAATATTTACCTTCTCATTATACTTTTTCATACGTTATTAAAGAAAATCAGTTTTTTCTTCCGACTTCTGGACATTGAACCATGATGCAGATTCAACCATTTTGGGCGCCTCCGGCACCGGTATGTTTTCGTTCATAACTAATCTGTTGGATTATGCTCTGATTTTAAGATATTTATTTAACCCTACTGATATAATGCATCCAAAATTTAATGTAATATTACTGACTTCAATGATCAGTTTTTGGGGCCTCAATATGTTACTAACATATCTATATCAGTATTCAGAGACAATAATGTTCAAGATCTGCACAAAAGGTGTTCTATCTTCATTTCGTGAAGCATTGTAACCATAAGTACAACCCATTTCATTACTCATCGTTCATTTTATCCCATTGTTTCATGCAACTTAATCATTTCATTTTCCAATTTTCCTTAAATGTTCATCAAATCATATAATAATGAATATTTTTACATTACTCATCATCCATTTTATTCCATTTTGTTTCAAATTTAATCTTTTCATAATTAGTTTTACATGAATGGTTCAGTAGATCTCACATTAATGACATTAAGAAAGGTAATGCATGCTGCTTTTGAAGGTAATATCAGTAATCAGGTTTCTTAATCGTGGCATTATATTATAATTTTCATTTTATAGCTTATTGTTTATTGTATTTTCAGGTATTTTTGGATCATTGGTGCACAGCTCATAATTAGTATGTTTGATATTTTTATCTCATTTCATCATGATTTAAATAGATGTGTTATTTAGATGGGATTGAATTTAATGTTGTAGGATATTGTGTCCATGCATTAGTTGAACCTATTATTGGTGGGTAAGTGTTTTATATATCTAATTATCAATAAATCCCTCAGAATGAGTTATTACTGTTACTTCTTACTACCATGCATCGTTTTTTATTTGGAGGTACACACTATGAGAATGCAGTTTATTGGTCATAAAATCATGGAGGTAACCTCTCTTTCATCCAACATATGAATGCAGGTAATCTGTTTTCACTATTCACTCCACTGTATAATGATTTTTATGAACGAAAAACTTATGTTTTCACTATTTACTTCAATGTATATTGACAAGGTAGTATTTTAGTATTATTATGTTGTGATTCAATGTGTTTTGTCTCTATTATGGGATATTCATCTCATAATGATTTAATTACACACTTCATATTTTAAGATGAATATTGATTATTTTTATTTATATATTACAGGTGACTCACTCTGCAAATAAAGAGATCAAGGGAATCCTGCACTAATAAGTTCCAGATCTCTACAACAGGTATGTTTTCATAAAATTGTGGAATTAACCTCCCTACCATGCATCATTTTTCATTTTCATTTATACACTATATGATTGCATGTTATTAGTCGTAAAATCATGGAGTTAACCTCCCTTTAATCCAAAATTTGAATTCAGGTGACATGTTTTCACTATTGACTCCACTGTATGTTGATTTTTATGGACTAAATACATATGAAACAGATGATTATAATGCTTTTATACAAATCTATTTTCATCCTGCGATTGAAGGAATGACATAAAAATGGTTTGTTTTCTAATATTATCACTATAAATTTTTCATGTCAATTAAATTCTTCTAGTGTCTGTATTCATTGACAGTGCCAAAATATTAGTAGAGACATGTACTGGAAGATATTACCACCAGTAGAATCTTTAGTATGTATCTGAATGCATTTCAATCAAACCAACATCTGTCAAACTACAGTACTTTTATTACAGTGCCTGAACATTCCTTAATAAATATATTCAAATAAGGAAATGAAACTCACCTATATATGCAGTAACATATATCTACACCTTCTCTAATTCCGAGTTTCCCATCTTTGACAAGGTACTAACAATTTTCCTGCTTTAGATTCCCTTAATTCTTATGCACTTCTATTAAAAATTGTTTTATATGTGTAGTGCACTTTTGTAAACTATATTTACTATAGTTTCCATGTTTTCATTTCATTTAGATGTATTCTAGAAAATGTTCAGCCCACTATGGAAAGCATCATAGGTTGTAATACTATTCCTATGACAGTTAATTTTTAGATAGGTTTATCCAATCGATACCTTATAGTGTCTTCAATTGCCTCAATAGATTCAAAATTCCCTGACATCATTACATTATGAAATTTTTTACTCTTTTTGGCCTAATTAGGTTAGTTCCCTTCCATTAATGAACTGCTAATAGTTACTACATTATAGATTCAAAAATTTGTTCCTGCAGTAAAATTAACATCCTCTAATTACTGCATCTATTCATCTTTTAACACTTAAATATTGTTTTCTCCGTAAAAATATTGTATAATAATTACTATTTGATAATTTAAGGTTTTTAGTTTTGATATTTCTTCACACTTCAAAAATTATCATATTTCATTGAATGTTGATCATAAATACAATTTTTTTTAGGAAAGATCATCAGCAATTTTCATTTACATCATTTATTAGGTCATTGATTCTTTTCATTTCATCTAAATTTGTCAAATGAAATCTTTAATTTCTTTTCTAATTCCTAAAATCCTTAACTATTTTTAATGATATCTCTATACATACACCTCATACCATGGAAAATATCTCACAAATTTCTAGAATTCAAAATAACTACTATAACGAATATGGGATATGGTGGAAGTTAACTGTAAAAAAATTCCACACCTTTGGAGGCTTGGGATAACATTATTTCACATGTCATTACATTTATTCTAATTTAAATTTTACAATTTTTTTTCATAATAATAATTTACAGTATATCCTATACTAGGTTCATCTATTAGTTCCAATTCAAGCACCATTAACCAATTACGATTCAACGATGATATAAATCTAATTTCCAATGTTGACATTATCATAAAAATTTCAGACAATATATTATTATCAGAATTTCTAGTGCGTAGTTTGTTTATGTATCTCCCTTTTATATTATTAAATTTTATTTTAATTTTTATGTGTTACTCCATTTTACTAATGAGAATATAACTCCATCTTCTACATTAGTTTCACTACATACGAAGACAATTGGCCACAAATTGAAGACTGTTGGTCTCTTGAATAAGTGCCAAGGGAAAGGTATTCTTACTTCAAGATGTTTTTCTTGAATTATGTAATCACTACTTTCTCAATTCCTTTATTCATTGTTTTGAGTGGAGATTCATGGTATGATATCATAATATCAAAGCTGCTTCATTACATTTGAGTTATATTCTCTTGATTTTACATCATGAAATATCTAACCATATTATGATTCATCTACTTACTATATCATTTATTTCTTTTACTAGTTTCAACTGCTTCGAGAATTTCACAATTATGATGCACCTCAAACTAGATTCTACTACTTGCAAATGGATGTTGGATGATTCTTCTCTCTTATTTTGATTGAATAAAAAACAAATTGTTTTCAATAGTTAAAAAAATGTCATTTAAATTATGTTTTATTTTAGACAAATATCCATATTTGACATCGAAATAAAATTTTCTATAACCATTGTTGACAATTGTATTTATTCAACTGTTTGATTTTTTTTAATCTATGTCTATGTGAGGTGATTGGTATTCTTAATTTTCTTTTGTTCTCACATATTTAGAGTTACTTTCATAGTTTTAAAAGTATTGAAAGATTGAAAAATTGATTAATTTCATCGAACATATATTTTCTTACAGTTCTTACAGATTTAGAGTTAGTTTCACAGTTTTTAAAAGTATTTAAAGATAGCAAAATTGATTAATTACTTCGAACATGTATTTGCTTAAATTTTGCAATAAGTTTATTTCTCTTTCCAGTTTGCAATAATTTTCTTTCTCTTTCCAGTTTTCATGTATGTAATATAGAATATTCTCATGTTTCCTTTGCAACCATTGGGTAGTAATGTTATTAATGGTGTTGGATGTTGTTTCTATAACCTGCACATCCATTGTTGGGGTTGTGATGTATTGTTTTGGTGATGTTGCTGATGCAGGTATCTGAAAAAATTTCCTTGCAAGAAGCCCACCATCCGCCTGAAGAGAGGGAAATATAGAAGAAGCTCGCCTTCAACCAGAAGAGAGGGACATACAAAATAAGCCCACCTTCTGCCAGAAGAGAGGAGTGCAGATATTTTCAAACACCTCCATAGCATGAAGGCCACAATCCAGTGTAGTGAGGACATTCCTACATATGATTAGAAGTAGGTTTTTGGCCCCAGCCTTCTTGAGGATAGACATACCTTGGCAGATTACAACATACAAAAGGACTCCATACTCCACATGCTTCGTCCAATGAAGGGTGAAATTCTGATTTTTATGATAACTTCTTCAGGAATATATATTCTGTTCCAAGTGGAGTGTTCCGACACAATCAACCGCCTCAACTCCCAGATCCAGGTCAAGGATGAATAGAAACTAGTTTTTTATTTCAGGAATATATATATTTTTAAATGCATTATGTATTCTTGTCTCTTTATGTATTCACTGGCATTTTCTTCTATGTTATCAAATTTCAATTTTTTATAACTAATGTGGAATGCTAATTAATTGCCTATTTTAATTGAAATAGTATGATTGAGACAAATCTATTTTGAAAATATTTGGTATATATAATATCCAAGAATGGTTTCTATCCTCCATATATGGTTACATAGATTACTAGAAGTCGAATTTTGAGAAACAAACAATCCTGGAAGACTTGTCCAATGTTGAAATTTCAAACAGTAGGTAAAAATATTTTTTTCACTACATATTGACTCTAACTTGTAATTACTGCGAGTTGTCATTCAATTATTTTGGACTGCTTTTTAGGTATCCTAATTCCCATTATTGTCTTTTCTATCAGGTTGCAGTACCATACCAGGATCAGTTCAGAAACAGGAAGGGAACGACAAAAATGCATGCCTCTCTATAAGGATCCAAACATTGACAATAATAATGATTTCAGAATTGGTAGTTAGGATGAAAAAACATTTGAAGGAACTATATATTTTTCACCATTGTACACATACTCTAAAACCATTACCCATTTTCAATGTTGTCACACATGTTATTACAAAGAAATAATTATCTATAAACAAGTTCTTATTTTTCATTGGTTTCAAAAAAAATTGTAATAAGTATCTACCACAATTTCATTTTTAATGATTCATTGTTGATTTTAACTATTTTCTATTTCAAATTTCTCACACATCATGTATTCTAATTTCTACATGTGAAAATAATGTATCATTCCCTTAGATATATTCTTAATGATACATTATTTTTTTTGTATCTTTTTACATCATGTTACTTCCTCTTCATTCCTTTTCATATATATTTTTTGATACATGTTCTTATTTTTCATTTCTTTTCATTATTATATAATAATAAAGTTGTAATTTTAACATAATTTAACTAATTAAAATTATTAACTACTCAAAATATTAATACATTTTTGAAAATTATATTTGAATTGCAGCGTCGTGCGTATGCACAAGCGAGGTACTAGTATTTTATAAATTGGGGTATTTAGTTTTGAAAAGAGTTTTAACAAAAACATTAATTGGAAACTCAATTCAACGCCCTCTTGATTTTCCCACTCTAACCCACACATTGAAATAAATTTTTTACTTGTAAAACATATTTTAAGTCATGTAAAATTTAACCCCAACTATTATATAATTTTTGGGTCATAATAGACATATACAGTATATCGTATACATATATAGTAATAAAATTTTCAACCCAAAAAAATCAATTGTTTTCAAAAATTATTAAATTTTAATTATTTAGAATTTTTATGTGATGATTCAAATTTTAATATCGATTTTTAAAAAAATCTTATATGAATGTGAAAATTTTAATTATTAAATCAATACTTAAAGAAATTGTTTTAGATATAATAAAAATTATTCTTAATGTCTATATTAATACTATAATGACCACATGAATTTTATAATAGAAGCCTTATCCATTTCTATTTGTCACATAATGATCCAATAACCCATATAAATTTACATAATATTTATCCACTCTAATCATAATCGGCATTCTCATATCTAGTTTCATTCTAAAAAAAACATTGTTTCTTGGTTACTATTATTTTTCTTATATATTTTCTATCTCCTAGTGTTCATTATTTTTAGGGAACATAAGGAAAAATAGTTTCATATTCTATTCATGATGTTAGTCAATATTTATTGTACTTTTTTTCAAAAATTATGCACAATATTTTTCTTTAATTCATACATTTATATAATTAATAATGGGATCATTATTGTTTTATAATATTTAGTTTATTATTTATGGATATAATCCTATTATTTTCTTTGTAAAATAATATTTTTTTAATCATTACACTCTTACTAAAGAAAAATATATTCTTGTATATATATAATATCAATAATAATATTTTTATCCTTTAAATATATTTTTACTATAAAACTGTGTAATCATTCCCAATCAAAAAACAAATATGAGTACTTATTAATTGATTTTTTTTCTTAATGATTCTTTATATTTATCTATATTATTTTCTCCCACTGATTCATTTGGTTCTATGTCATTTATTCCCTCTAATAAATAATTTCAAATCACCTTTACTCATAATATAGATTTAGTATTAAATAATCACTTTTAATATAGAGTGTAAGCAATGAGTCTAGAAAATATATAATCAAATGAATGACTTGAAAAAATTAATCAAATTTGAAATGTTTGGGTGGAAGATCTAGAAAATATTTCAAAAACATGATTCTCTCCATTATCTAAAAAGGATCAATATATTACAAACTTATACATCCCTTGTGAATCTCATTATTCTTTTCCAAGAAGACTTCTTTATGAATATTTTATCCCCAACTTCAAAGTCAAGATATTATCTCCTTTTATATCCAAATATCTTTTGTGCACTCTAATAAATTTTGATATATTATTTAATTTCCTTCACATTATTTATTATCTATTGAATCATATTTTTACACAATACGTTGAACCCTACAAATTTATAATGGAGTTGGACTCCTCTTCCAATACAAATCTTTGTATACTATTATATGAACACTGGAATAGTAATCCTTTTTTTATGATATTTCCACCATATTGAAGTATTAATCCTAATTTACGTGAAAATTAATTGATAAATACCTTAACATATAATTTGATATCAAGATAGTTCTTCTAAAGTTTTCATCAATTTTTTGGAGATAAATAATGAAAATAAATAGCTCGATATGTTGATGTCATTAAAAATCTATAAAATTTTGATGTGAACCTTATATCAAGATTAGATACATGAAAGAGAGGTTTTATTGAAAATTTAAAACATAAATTATATATATCTTGGAAATAAGATCAAGGTTGAAAACTCCATGAATAGAAATAAAATGGATTTAATTTCCTAGAAGGTCAACCATAGCCATTATGTCATTATTATCCATTGATGTGATTATAATTCATTTTATGAAATTAATCATAATATTATTCCACTTATATACTAGTATAGAAAAATATTCCTCATTCATTAGGGTGGATCAAACTCATTTTTTACTTATTGACACACTATACACCTTTATGTATAAGTAGGTATCTCCTACATTATGGTTTCCTATCAATAGATCTCTGAATGATCCATGTACATTTGGGTTCATTTAGAATGTATAGAGAATTTAAAGTTATGATATTCATCCAATAAATATTTTTTAAAACTTAGGATCATATATAACACATAATAACTTCCCCTAATATAAGACTCTATTTATCAATGATAAAATAAGGAAATAGTTCATCTAAAAATACGTCATTCTTATTGTAAAACCAAACTTCATCCCTTATATTAATATTGATATTCTCTATAAATTATGTTAAAGAAATCATATGAGAAATATATGATGGTATTCTTCACATATATAATTTATAAATTCAACTTCTTCAAAACATTTATCATAACATCATGCTCATCTCTCATTATAGATATAGATCCATGATCCTTCATTCTCAAGGTATCATTCATCTTATTTATCATTTTATAATAATTATGTATGGTACAAATATATTACCTACGAAATTATAATTATATATTATACCTAATTTTCAACTCTTTATCGATTAATATATAATAGATTTTTTATGATCATTGTATATAACACACCTCTCAATATAGAGATAACAATTTCATATTTTCTGGTAAAAGATCATTGGTTCAATATCTACACTATTATTAGGGTAATATTTTTCATGAATCTTAAATTTTCCTAATTTATATTATATGATTTTTTAATATTGAATTAATTCATAGAAAACCCATTACCTGACTAAGGAAAGAAAATTATAAATATTTGTCATTATATTTGGTCTAAACCACTCTAATTATATAGTTCTTTGAATGATAAGAAAACCAGTTAATTGAGATGGCATACCCTATAAATTTCACTTGTGGTAATTAGAAACCACACTTCTTAAAATTGGTGAACAATTTTTTTGTAATGTTTTAAATTAACTTATAAATGTTTTTCATGATCCTTATATAGTTTTAAATATATAAAAATATCAACTATAATAACAATCTCAATATTATTATGGTAATCCTTAATATATCTATTCATTAATCCCATAAATATTACAAAAATATCAAATACCACATACCGTGTTTACAATAGGGTCCATGGGATATATTCATTTCTTATTTTAACTTATTATATAAAAATCGTAACTAAATAATAGAAAAATAGTGAGGACTAATAAACTGATCAAATGAATCCATAATTTTTTTATAAAGGATATTTTTTTAATTGTGATTTTATTGATATCATTATAATCAATTAGTAATATCTATGTACCACCTTTTTTCTATACAAGTAATATAGGATCATCCCACATTGATAAACAAGTATGAATGATCCCTTTGTCCAAAAGATCAAGAATCAACTTCTTCAACTCCTCCATATCACCTAACACCAATAAATATCTTAAATTATTTATGGATTGATATATAGGAACTAGTTAAATAGGTAACTTCACTTATTATCTTAGTAATGTTCTTTGAAACTCCTTTTGTAAAGTAATCTACACAATCATGAATAATAATAAATAATCTATCTCTATTACTTAATTTTAATCCATTATTTAATTATAGAATGTCAGGTTTTATTGAGGATTCACCTTGTCTAAATGCTTTCTAAAAAACATTAAAATGAATTTTTCAACTAGATAGAACCAATTTTTTAATTGAAAAAACAAAAACGGATAAAAGGTCTCTTTTCTAAGCTTAGTCATCCAAGATCAATTACACAAGCCTGATGGAGATCCCTCAGTGGGTATCAAAATACTCCAACCTGCAATGGTATTAATGGGTTGTGTGAATCATCTATAACTTAGGTAATAATTTCTATTCCTTAGGTTCTAATAGAACCTTGTAATAAAGAGAAATAGATAAATTCAATCAATAATGTCATACACAATAAAACAATATTTTTATCCTATTTTTTTCAAGGATTAAACCAATTTAAATATTAGACAAGGACACTTCTTATACTCCTAAAATTTTATGAATTGTTCATCTATAATAAAAAATATTTCATAAATTTTTTGAAATGTTACGACTCTTTATAACATTTGATTAAACCACTGATTTATTTTTAAAATTTAAATAATAGATTTGGATATTCAAAATCCTTAAAATATCACAAAATGATGCCACATAATATCATAACAACTTATGTGGATAAAGTAATATTCAAAATGTGTTATCATAAAATGCATGCACTATCATGCATAGAACCATAATTAAGTAGCCTTCATTACAATGTAGTGTAATCCAACATAAATCATGATGTGGTTAGTACCTCTACGTCATTGTTTTTATTTAGGGAATATTTTCATCAATATCACTTTTTCACAAAAGCCTCATAGACTTAGTTAATTATTACCTTATGTAATATAATATGTAATAACTTTTGAAACCATATATGAAACTCATTTTGGATGTACTCTAAAACTATTTTTGGAAAATCTATTAATATGCTCTCAACATGATTTATAAAAACATTATAACAAAGCATATTATCATTCATTTGAACATTAAGTGTTACCCTATGGGCCTTTATGTCATTTTTAAAATCTATGAATTCTATAATTTATAATTATAATAATAGTGTGTCCCCTATTAAAACATTAGTTCTACTCCTACTATAAAGGGATTTAGCATTGTATCTAAAAAACACATGTATCTCTATATCAATGTCAACTATTTATATCATATATAATATATATAATAGCATAATTAATTTGACTAATCCATCAAGTTACTATGATACACATATCATTTTAATGTTTTATAGTATACTAATACATTCTAGATTCTCCAAGTATAGACTAACTAGATGAATAAACACATCACTTGTCTTTCACCCAAATAGATGAGCATATAATATTCCCCTCATCCAAATAGATAACCACACCACATGAAATTAATCTTGGTATATCCATACACTACATTATTATATATCAATCAAGGGAATATATTCCATAATGCCATCATACTAGAGTAAAAAACTCATCTTGATTAAGGACAACTGGTGACATGATTGCCAACACACCCAACCATCCCTTGATTAGATCAACCTTGGGGATGGTGTAAAAAAGATGGAAAGTTATAATTTTTCCCATGTTATACATTTTATTAACCTATATAACAAGTGTAAAATATAAATCATACACCCCTATTATATATAAGACATGTTGTGTGACACTTCTTGTTGTAAACATGGAGGGCCATCTATAACACAAAACTCAGTCTATGGCTCGGTAAAAAATTTTGTATCTCTTTATGAAATCCAATCCATAATAATATTCATATGTTATCATGACATATATATATCCATGATGACCAAATATTTGTTATAAATCCAACTCATTATTTTAGAGGATATTTATCATTTCACTTTGTGAAATACAGACACCCGAAATTCATGAATTATGGAGTGTGTTTTCCATTTTATAACATGATCCATTAAATATAGAATAAAATACCTTATTAATATATTAATAAAACCATAGATAAGAATTTTTCATATAATATCTCTTGTGACTGACCACCATATAGACCATATATTTGATTTATTTTTATGGTTTTGTAAAAACTCATTAATTAACTATATAATTCCTAACAAATATCTATGAATCAATATAATAAATCCTTACACTAAACTTCTTTAATGAGTTAAAATTCATAGATCGTAGTGAGATTAATATTAATAATCCTCATGTTCAACTCTTTGAATATAATATTTAAACTTATTTACTGTACGATATCTAATATTATGATGATAATAACTTTTGTTATTTTAAAAAATTAAAACTCATCTATGTTTTATACTATTGCAATCATTGAATTTTTTCATTAAAAAATTTCTTCAAGATCATTTGGTAAAAAATTTAAATGTAAGTATTTACATAAAGATCTTTCTTTACTTTAATATCCTAAACTCATTTAATAAAATAATCATTTGTCTTCCATGTTCAAAAAAACTCCCACTATCCTCTTAGAAAATATAAATTACAAAAAAAATGTTATGTTGCACAAAAACATTATGTGAGGAAAATTGAACTTATTTCCATTAGTAATAATTTTTTTAAAAAAAGAAACTTTTAATAACTATATCACATATGAATTTTTTTGTGTTTAGATAAATATATTTGAATATAAAAACAAAAACTTATTTATTAAAATATACAACTAATGGGTGGTGGGAACTTGTTTTCTCATATTTCAATAAATAACATGGATAAAAACTATTATCATATATAAAACTCTTTTTATGATATCTTTTTAATGAATATTATATAATTGGGTGGTTAATATAACATGTGTATCAAAAATGTTATCTCATTATATTTAAAACAATTCTTAATAATAAATCAATCATTATATAAGATAAAGAAAATGATATAAAATATAAATCCTTTATTATTTTAGTTTCTGAAGTAATCCATTACATCCACCACTTTTGACAGCTGAGTGAAACATTTAATTGTCCCTTTAATAGAAAATTCATGATCCATCATTAAATTATTCCATAGTTTTGAACACTCATATATTTACCATTATTTTAAAATATATTTTTGGAAATATATACCCTTCAAAATTGAAGATTTTATTCTTATAACATTACCACCTAACCGGGATTATCTAGGTAGTTTCTTACACCCCTTCATGAATTTTGGAAAATTTCATATCCAATATATAGGATTAATATAATTAAATCATTTTCCATTTATCCTAAAACATCATTTAAGTTTCAATGACCAATTTTGACTATTCTTCCCTTAGATATTCTTGTTAAAAAATAAATTTTTTCCCTTCTATGTTATCAATACAATAATAGATCTTAGACCTCGCGTTTCTTACTTATTTATCATTAACATATTTAATAGATTGGGTAAAAATTTCTTGAACTCACATATATTATAAATTATAATAAATTATTGTAACCTATATATAATTAATATATTTTGAAGCCTATAACCAAAACTATTCTTAAAGGAGTCACCAGAATCTATAATTTATTGACATGCCCAATTATATTGAGTAACTATGTAAAGACTAAATATTATTTAAATATTTTATAGATAAACTATATTAGCTAATACTGGTATATGTCAATTGGATCATAGGAAAACCAAACTCCCATGGAAATAAAGTGAGGTGAATTTTAAATTTATGATATTTAAATTGCAATATTGACGATGGAGTGTGCAATTGATGATGGGTTTTTAGAATTTTTAATTTTTTGTTGAATTATATAAGACTTAGTGAAGGATAAAAAGGGTGTTATCAATTGATAATAGTATTAGATACCACTAAGTACATGGTGAAGGTGTACTTGGTACCTGTTATGTTATGATGGTTGCTTATTAATATTGAAAATATATTTTCGATTTTAATGATTACCCTATAATTTTTATACTATGGCGGGGAAGCCCTTGGATGATCATTGAGTAACTGGGGGTCATTCACCCAGTACCCAATCGCCTGTTTATTTTTTTAAAAAAAATTAGATTACAATTTTAAAATAAAATTGTAAAAATTCCCACTTTTTTGGTTGGTCATACACCAGGGGGATGATTCCCTTCTTCTCCTCCACAATTCTCCTTATAGTTACTTCTCAGTACATCGTCTAATCCATGAGCTATCTATGGGAGTGATCTCTTATATATAAGTTTAGCCTCACATGGCTATTTATCTCTCTCACTATTTAGAATTTCTCTACACTATACCAATGAATTTGGGATTTTTTTATCAATTTGTTTATTCCACTTGATTGAGGTTGAATCAAAACATGATAATGGATGGGATAACTCCAATTAAAATGAAGAAAGGGGTCTCTAACAGATTACCCAATATTTTATGTATATGTATGTACTATTGGTGTGTATTCAAGGGATTTCAGGTTAGGGAGACTCATATAGGGATCAAGATGGTGTATATTCATGAGATAAAATAGGTAAATCTTATTAATATTGGAATATAAATTCTACACACAATTGTGTAATTTTATAATAACCCCATACCAATATTTCCCTGGTCCTCTAGTCTGTTTCATGAAATGGTCCTTAGTTAGGCTTAAAATCATGAGATAAATGACGAGTGGCCTAGAATAGGCTCTCATAGGGCATTTAATAGGGTCTCATGTGAGTAGTAATTTCGATGTTGTTTCAATGCTTGGGATTATTTGGTGATATATGAACATGGTCAATAAGCCATGGAATTTCATGAAATGATAGGGATTGTGATTTTAAGGCATGTTTATTCATGGTTACACTTACAACAACTTTTTAATGGTTGGGTAATATTCTATGATGGATTTGGTGGGTCTTTTTCTTTATGGGTGTATAGTAAGGAAGTGGGAAAGGTCTATAGGCATTGGAATCTCACATTGTGGGATAATTGAGAGTTTGGATTTTATGTTGGTCATGTAAGCCTTGTGGGGAATGGTGTACCCAATGATGAAGATTTTTTAGTGTAATATTTTCTGTTAGCGTTGAACAATGGTTTTTCTTATGAATCCATCTAATGTAAATGCAAAAAAGAGGACCAAAAGCCTTGGTTTATATTTTGAGAGGGAAGTGAAGGGATTTACGGAATTAGAGGAACCTATATACTCTAATGGGATTTTTACCACCAGGTTTAGTACTCTACTAAAAATAGAAGGAAGGTTATGCAAGTGTAAATTGGTATACCTTTGGTGTTTTCATTGTTTAATTCATGAACTTGGGCCTTGATGATATAATCACCATGCTGGTGATTGGATTTGTGTGGTAACTAGAAGCAAATAATTATGATGGGTCTTTAGATGTTAAATGGCATGGTTTTATTTATTAAGGTTTTTATACATCATCAATTGTACTTTTCATAACCTGAATGTTGGAGTGTGATATATTTTGTTACCCAACAAGATTAGCAGAGGGGTGGTGGTTGATTGTGTGGGCTATACCTAGCATGATTGACCATAGAATTATGGGAGTCATGATGTGGGAAACATGGAGAACTTCATGTGTGGTGGATACTTGCATAGAGCTATGAATGGGTTGTGTGATTAAATTTTCGTTGGTTATCCTGACTATGATGTGATGGAATGTACATCCATAGTGATGACCAACCCAAAGTAGTGGTCATGAATGCCATGGGATAGCTAACAATTGTTTCACCCTGAGGTGTGGTTTTTCTCTTGATGAAGTTGGTTTCTCAATGCCTACTTCCATGATTCGAATAAACATCCTAAGAAAGTATGTCACAATATTCCAATTCCATGTTTCATATGCACATCCTGAGGGAGAAAGTCATGGTATTCCCTTTTCCATGATTTAGATGCACTCCCCCAGGATAATAGGGACATGGAATTCCCTTTCATTTATTTAGATGCACTTCCCAAGAAAATTAGTTCATGGTATTCCCAATAAATAATTTGGATTCACTTCTCAAGGGAGTAAGTCGTGATATGGACTTCCTATTACTCAAATACACTTCTTGATGGAAGTGAAATAGTATGGGATTAACAGTGATCCTTGGTACTCTATGGTGTGATTCATTCCCAAAGAAGCTAGTTGCAATATGCCTCTTACATGCTTTGGACGATAACCTCTCATTATTGGACTATCATGGAGTCTGGGGCTCTTCCATTGTATGGGGTTGGTTAAAATTATTTAATTAACCAGAACTAAATGGAGCGGGAAGGGTCTAGACTCATGGCGGCAAATTAGCACATGATAGATCAAGTTGGGTAGTTTTTTGCTATATATTCATACTTGTTTTAATTTGGTGTATGATGGTGATGAGTTAATTGTGTTACCTCAGTCAATATGTTCACCTTTAATAAAGAGGTTTAATGATGATCAATTGGTTGTCTCATGAGAATGTTTCATATTATGTTTGTAAATATGTCACTATTTGTTAATTTGTTCTTTCTAAATGAGAGTTAAAAGTAGAGATTGATTTAAAGCATGATAAATTATTTTAAGGAAACTGAAATGAAGTTAGATGTTAGTGACTTGATAGACTAAAAAGAGATGAGAAAGAAGAATTGAGACAGCTACAATAGACAAAATTTGATCCTTGGATACCCCCATTTATCAATGTTTAATTAAATTATCAAATTATATATCAGAGTTCTAAATCATAAAACTCCAAGTGAACTTCTTGACTGCCTATAAACTATATTGGGAACACAAATAATGGTTTTTACCCCTTATAAAAGTGATTTGATTGTCGTAAGAACTCTTAGAAACCAAATCTAATTGAACATGTTGATCTCAATGTGGAGGTCTCGCCCAAAAAAGTTTAAACAATTAGAAATTTTTTTACGATTGTAAGTTATTAAAAAATCTAGAAAAAATATAAGAAGGTGAATTCATTATAGAATAGAAACCCCATTCAATCCTGAAAGCAGTTTCCATAAAAATATAATAATAATATAATGAATTACAAAACTCAAAAGGAAAAACCCATTGGATCTCCGTTGTCACCGCAGCATGATGATGTGGCCTATGTTTAAACACTTTTCCACATCAGTTTAAAAAATTGATATGAATACAATCTCCAATTAAAAAATTATTGAATCATTGGGCATGCTGCATTAAACCATTTATTCTTTGAAAATCATCTCAAAAGTGTTGTTCCTTTGGTACCAATTCGACAAATGTTCTATTCATAAATTTCTAAATTTATATTTGAACAGACATTTTGTGTTTTGATGATCATTAATTCAATATTATTTTCATTTAGTATTTGAACATGCATTTTTAAATGTTTTAATCATTAAAATTACCTTTATAAAAAATCAATGGTTTTATTTTATACACAACTAGTACATTGCCCGTGCATACGCACGGCTTCATAAATGAAATCTGAACTACAAAATGCATTAGAAAAAATGAGAATTGATCAATGGAGAATAATAAATATTTTATTGAAATTATAAATCTATTCATAGAAATAAAGTATGAAAATTTGATATATAGCTACTTGAAATAGGAAAACATTGAAACATAAGCATAGTAAGAGAACATTATATTCGAAACATACATCAGTTTTCACCTTCATGTCACCTTTGAAAAATAACTATGGAATGTTATTTAACCATGATAAGAGAACACAAATACACATTAAGTAGTAGATACATTTTTGAAAACAATTATTGGAACCATTATTTTCATCAACAGCGGGTGTGCAGATCATATTACAATTCTTTTCATAAGAATGTGCAGTCAACAGCCTCCTAGTACTACCATGTATCACTAATGTAGCGTAGCAGTTTTTCATGTTTGTTGACAGTTATATTGATCCTTGTAATATATAATTGGACATTAATGTGAGTAAATGAGACATAGTACTATGAAAACAAACTGGGTAATGTAGTGAGGTGAAACCAAACTATTATTAATATAAAAAGGAAAAATCAGAACTATTTGAAAAAAGAGAAATATCAGTACTGATTGAAAAGGAACGGTGGTTGTTCTGGGCTTCCTGTCACTCCCCCCCCCCTCCCGAAATTTTTCAGCAGCTCCTCTAACCCCCCTACCTAGCTCTACCCCTCCCCTCCCCATGTCTTTGCTTGTCTCCCACACAATACCAGAAGATCCCCCTCCCACCTATGCCTCCCCCCTGCCCAGCCACCTCCCACACCCCCCTGCCCAAACTGTTCCCTCAGCAGCCACCTCCCCCTGCCCTCATCCTCCCCTCCCCTCCGCTCCCCTCCCCTCCAACCTGCCCAGTCCCTCCCTTCCATTCCCCTGCCCAGCCGCTTCCCCCACCACCCCATGGTCAAATGCTAAACTGGGATGTAGAATATATAAATATGTTTCTTTTTTTAGGAATCATTAAAATGAATGTAAATGGGTGGATAGTATGCAAGTAGTGAATTTTTATTAATGATTTGATGCATACATCTCTTCCAGCTGCAATAATATTGAGAAAAAAACTGAAAATATGAATTGTAAGTAATGAAAATTTAAAACTCATTAGTGAAATTTTATATAGACTCACAAAAGATGTAGGAAAAATACAGGAAAAATGATGAAAAAAAATGCCGAACTTCAAAAAATTTTGAAGTCATTCCTGGACTGCTCCGGGCTCACACCATCCCAGCCATACTCTTCTTCTTTAGTACACTACCATGTTCTCATGGCCTGCAACTTTACATCCTACACTTCTTGCATCAAAGGGTTCTATAAATAACATTAAATAATATTTTTATAGATGAACATATGTGTGGAAGTAAAATGTGTGGAATAACCCATAAAAATGTGTAATAAAAATACATGCACAGATAAAGATTTTAACCTGTTACATTTACATGGGTAAACATAAGGATGTATCAGTTTTAGCTCCTAATTAACCCAAAACAACAAAAACTGAATGAAAAACTCAAAAATCAAAACGCTAAAAAAAATACCCCAATCATATTAAAAGGATCTTCATCAAAATGTAGCAGAGATTGAGTAGACCGTTGAATGCTCCATAGGTCCAACTACATTTTTGAATCCATTCCTGGTCTGTCAAGTGACTAGCTCTTCAAACTCAGAGAAGGCAGGACTCTAGATCATGAAGTCATTCTTGGACTACTTCAGGATCATATCTTCCCATTCATACTCTTCTTCTACAGTACACTACTCTTCTTCCTCATTGCACTGCCATGTTCTCATGGTCGGAAATTTACAACCTATACTGCTTGCATCCAAGGGTTCTATATGTAAAATTAAATGATAATTGTATAGATGAAAATATGTATGGAAGTAAAATGTGTGGAATAACACATTAAAACATATAGTTAAAAACTTCTATAGTTTCTTGTAAATTGACTGTGTCAAAGAGTAATAATCGACTGTAAATTTTAATGGTTGTTATTGAAAAAAGAGATAATCGAATAGAATGTAAGACATACATTAGAACCATTTCAAGGTGGTATTATTAGAAATAATGATTTGTTTCAATAATTCCATACAACATAATTTGGAAAAGGAAATGTTATTAGTGATGTAAACTGAATGAATATCTTCCAAAAAATCATCAAAGCTAAAAAAAAATACTAATAAAGTGTGAATATTTTGTTGTCATGAATGCATATATAAGGGGTAAACATATATGTACCTTCTATTTATAACCTTATTCATTGTATATATAACACGTCTTCTTAAAAAATCTATCATGTTTCATTCCATACAACTTGTGCAATGAATGACAACACCATATGAGAAAACAACCTATGCAACATTGGATAAAATAACATGTGCAATTAATCTCATGTTTCCCAAACATAAGCTTCTTTTATAGCTTTAGTAAACTCAATTTCATCTTGAAGTAATCCTAAGGAATGACGGGCTTCTCTAAATGAAGAATTTCCACCTAAAAAACAGAATAGTCAAAATAACTTAAGCCGATGCTGTTACATCCTATCATCAATTCACTTTTCTGGTGCATTAATGTTATACATTCAGGGCTTGGAAAGGACGTTTCAAAGAGGGGAGATGATGTGAAACATGTACGCATAGAAAAGAAGAAATCTTCATTAGATCTAGTAACTTTTTACATACTCATAATAGTAATCATTAACAGAATCTACATACCTGTATGGAATAAAAGATGGACCTATTTGAAAAGAACATTGTGAACAAATTAGAAAAAAATAACCTATCAACCCAGTTATAATAACAAACTACATAATAAAACAGTGAAATACCTTAATCCATGGGTGTTACATGTTCACTCACCTATTGATGAAATGTTTAGTACTAAATCTATAGATTCAGATTTTAACATAATAGATATTGAAACAAATATATTTTTAAAACAGTATAAAACACAATGAATTCAAAACACCATGAATGTAAAACAATCATATCATAAATGAAATAGTGTGTATGGAAACACTGACCTAAGGACTAACATGCATCACTAAATGAATAGTATCCACGTAAATAATAGAACAGTCAATATAACTTAAGCCAAGGGTGTTACATCCAATCATTGATTCCCTTTGACGATTTATTAATGATATATATTCAGGGCATCGAATGGAGGTTTCAAAGAGGGGAGATGATGTGAAACACGTACGCACAAAAAAGAAGAAATCTTTATTGGCTCTAGTAACTCTGTACATACTCATGATAGTAATCATTAACAGAATCTGTGTACTTATATGCAATAAAAGATGGACCTATTTGAAAAAAACATTTTGAAAAAATTAGAAAAAAATATGAACCTATTAAGCCTCTTATAATATAAAAATACATAGTAAAACAGTGAAATTCCTTAAGCCATGGGCGTTACATGTTCACTCACCTGTTGATGAAATGGTTAGTACCAAATCCATAGATTTAGATTTTAACATAATGGATATTGAAACATATATTTTTTTAAACAGTATAAAACATAGTGAATGTAAAAAACCATGAATGTAACACTCATGTCATAAATGAAATAGTATGTATGGAAACATTGATGTAAAGCTCCCCCAAACACCTTTGAAACAAACTGCTTTGGTGGTAAATTAAAAACATAACCACCACCTGAAAAAGAAACAGTTTGTATGGAAACCAAATATTTAAAATCATCACATATTTTTCCATTATGTGGGAGATTAATTCAAAAATATGTCAAGATATAGAATGAAATTTCAAAGTGATAAAATCAATATCAATACATGGTCATTGATTCCCTTTTCCAGCCAGCCGTAGAAATGTTCTACATTCAGGGCATGAAAAGGAACTATCAAAGAGGTAAAATGATGTGATACACATACCTACAGAAAAGAGTAAATCTTCATTGACTCCAGTAACTCCGTACATACTCATCAAAGTGGGAAATAGTATAGTAATCAGAAATAGAATCTATATACCTGTACATAATAAAATTTGTACCTACTGTAAAAAATAAACCAATTAGACAAAAAAATATTTAATTTTTAAACCCCTTATAATAAAAAAAAATACATAATAAAATAGTTAAATAACTTAAACGAGGGTTCTTACAACCTCTTAAAATTATTATAATAAAAAATACATAATAAAATAGTGAAATTCCTTAAGCCAGGGGTGTTACATCCTCAATCACCCATTCATGAAATGTTTATTACCAACTCCTTAGATTCATATTTTATCATAATGAATATTGAAACATATATTTTGTTAAAACAGTATAGAACACAGTCTCGCCTACTCCTTTGGCCACTGCAGACTCAAAATAGGTACTTCTGACATTAAAAACTCCAGTTTTTATAAAGATCAACACAAGGATCAATAATAATAACCATCCCCTGCTCTTCCATCCACCATTTTGAAAATTATAAATAATAAATGAATCAAATCAGAAAAAAAATTTCATGAAAGGAATGATGATTAACCCATATAGAACTGAAATTATACTATAAATGCAGTTCCAAGGATTTAGGCTTCTCAGTAGGTAGTTATGGTAATACCTGAAGTGCAGAGATGATGCAGGATGGAAAATGATATGCTGGAAGCGAGCCATGAAGGGAAGGTGACATCTGTTGAAATTCTAAACCCAAAAATCCATTGAATAGTCGTCTAAAATTGCAATAAGTTCTAAACGGAGAATGAACATGATGAAGAATGATCATGAAATTGAGAGACAGAGGGGGCGACATTAAAGAACGTATGAATGAAGTTGTGAAACTACGAGTGGGAGTAAATAATATATTAACCTCAAGAAGCATTGCCCTATTATTGCAATTGACCACAGTCATAGCACCATAAAATAAACAAGTATAAATTAGACTAAAATATTCAAGCAAATATGCAATTTGAATGTAATGTAATGCAGTAAAAGTTACCCATACATGGATTGCAGTTGCATATTGATGTGAAAAATGAGACAACATGTACGTGAAAATAAATACTGGAAGAAGTCATTCGGACATTATATGGTAGAATGGAGTGATCTGAATGTCTATTCAATGACAAGAGCTCGCGTATAGAGAATATGTACATGGACGAAGCAATACGGACGGTGTAGAGAAGAGGCGGACTACTGTTTCTTTGAACTTATTCGAAGCCTCCTGGTAGAAAAAAACTATTATATGGAGGTAAGAGTATAAAATAAATATTGGAATATGTCATTCAGACAACATATGGTAGAATGGAGTAATCTGAACATCTATTCCATGATAGGAGCTCGCGTATATGGAATCTGAACCTTGACGAAGCAATACGGATGACGTAGTGAAGAAGCGGACAACTGTTTCATTGACCTTCATTGAAGCCACCGGGTAGATCGAAAATGTGATATAGAGGTAAGAGTAGACAGTGCACCGGTCACTGAATGGCACCGCAGGAGGTGCGACTCAAAAGATGTAGTCTATCAATGTTTTTTGTCGAATCAGTACGGTACCATGAAACCCTAAACTAGATCAGAAGGAGGCACAATGTGAGATCGGAAGGACCGGTTTCTGTCGCCAGAGAAACTGAAAAGGAGTGTAGGAATGTCGAAGGAAGCTGTATGCTCGAAGGAATTCGGATACCGGGAACACTAATTCTTAGGTAAGTCGGGAGAGCGTGCGGGGGGGGGGGGGGGAGCCCAATTGGGTCATGAGAGGGAGGATGGAAAGCCAGAGGGGAATAAAACAGAAAGATACAGAGGATATGGAGTAGTAGGAGATGGAGGCTACGGGATAAGGGGGAAGAATCTGAGGGAGAAGGAAGATGCCGGACGGAGCGATAGTGGAACCCTAGGTGGGGAGAGCGATAACACGAGCGGGCTATGAAATTTGATGGAGGAGAATCCCGATCAAGAGTGGGTGATGGGTATAGAAAATAATTAGAGAATAGGAAATGGGGTGACATGGAGGTAGGGATGGGTGACACGTAGGGTAGGAATAAGCCAACTTTATTGTAGTTAATTGATTTCTGGAATTAATTTTTTTGTGAAGTCATAAATTTCATTGATTGTTTTTAATTTATTAAATCATTTATTAAAATCATTAAATTTTAGATATGCTACCGATATTGTTGAGAGCCTACTACACAATATCGTGCCTCCTCCACCTTCATAGACCCACATAGATGCACTGACCATACCTGATTGATGCGATCACATGTCGAGGGAAGAAGACTATGCCTGAAGCCGATCTGGGATGAAGACCAACTGAAGCACTAACCGATTGTAGCATATTTGGAGCAAGATGAAGAACCAATTGAAGGTTCATCCGATCCAAAAGCATTGAAGACGAGTCTGATGAGCTTGGAGGAAGAACCGATGTCGGAGTAGATGCTCGGAACTCACCAACTCTAGCTAGCCGAGGATTGCAGATGTTGAAGCCGATGGATCTATGGAGCAAGAACCGAACCAAACCCCAATCTCGCAGGATGAAGATTAATCAAACCCTCCGACTGAGTTCGTGAAGAACCAATCGGCACTGACTCTAGGGAGAAATAAAAATTGCGATGAATAAGAGGCTGAAGCTAGTGAACGTGGGTAGAGACAGGCAACCGAGACTCAAATTTGTGGAAATACAGAATTCATCGATTGGAACGACTCCGAGCTCGACCAGTTGAGGTCCAACTGAAACAGATGTTGACCGAAATTTGAGTCATCGTCCTGGGGATATTGATCCAGGAGTTCGATGAATCCTAAAATTAAAAATATAGTATTTGTAGAAACCAGTTCGATGGAGGAAGATTTCTCACAACATTGGATCTTCAGTGTCGATCAATTGCAGGAGCCTGATCCCCGATCCAGTTACATCATGGGAGGATTATTCTAGAAGTAAGTTGTTGGACTGAAGTGAAGAACCTGTGGCTCAGATAGTTGAAAGAGGGAAATAATGATCAGGATGAAAACTAAAGAATCTGGTAATTGTTTTTTGGATTCCATCTCTTTGTCTGCAGGTTTGATGTTGGGGGGGGAGGTTTGTTGCTTCCCAGTAAACCAGTTATGAGGGAATGAGTTGAAGAACACCATGTGTTTGACAATTTTCCCATGCGATGTTGGTTGAAAGCACAGTTTACAGTTGAATGTTGGTATGAAATGAGGCCATTGGTTGTGGTCTGATTGGTGTCCATTTGACTATTTTTTGGAGGTTGCTGACCAAGATGAGTGTACAGAGAGTGCAAAGAGGAGCTTGAGGTCGTGCTGTGAAAAATTTAAAGCCATTAATATTGAGGCTGGAGATGGGCCACATCGGTGTAGCCTAATGGGATGGACATTGAAGAAGGTCAAGTCTGGTCAGTGAAGATGAGTTTTTTCTTGTATGGAAAATTAAATTTTGTGCTTGGAAATATTTGTGGGGACTAAATCTTCAAAAAGAAAAACTTACGTGCTTCACATGTGATGATTTAATCCAGATACTGGAGCTCTAATTTCCAAGGTTCTAAAAATTAGAGATGAGGTCAAGGTTGGGGAATGCCACGTAGTTTCTAGAATTTATTGGACATGAATAATAACATTGATCAAAGCTGGGGAATAATCTGTACAGGTCACGAGAAGCATCAACAACATATGCACTGGGGTGCATATTCAGTATTGGGAGTTTATCTTGGTTCACCATTGAAGATGATGTATAATGATAATCATGACACATAAAAAGTAGAGATATACTTTAGTTTCATTGACTACGAAATTAATATAGAAACCCTAGAATTTGACACATATTGTTACATGGTTTTAAGGGTGATTAACTATCAAATACAAACCAAGAATTGTAAGGTCTAGTCACTATGAAATATTAAGTACATAATTAAAAAACATGAAACAAAAATAAAAAAAACTGTTATTTAATCTTCATAATGAGCATCTAACTTCCTTTGAGCTTTTAAATCTGCATTAGATAAACTGTGGAATACATGAATAAATGGATCTTCTAAAAATTCTGGTAAGAAAATGAAAATATGAATAAAGTATATCCCATGAGTTACAAGACATAACATGATAACATAAAAAGGCATGAAACATGAATAATCATATGCAATCATAACATGTAGGACATAAGATCATGTAATCGTGACATTATAAAAATGTGGAAGCAACCTGAAACATGACATAAACATCAGTTAATACTAACTACCAAGTCTATATCACATGGTAAACAAAGTCTCATAAACGAACCAGGGTTACTCATCCCAACATGACGTCTCAAGAAACTAAACATTACCCAATTCATTTGAGCACTATATGGATGAACCCATCAGAACATGTCACAATAATGTCACAAAACATAAACATAGAGGATATTATAATGGTATCCATGAAATAATGAATTTAAATCATACTTAGACACTCATAAGTGAAAATAAGCATATATCATGATAAATGATGTTCAACTGAAGTGAAAACATGTAAAAAGTGTGTTTAAGAAACTTTGGAAATGAGCCACTTCGGTGCTGTTTAAGAGAAAATATAAAATAGTCTTCAAAGAAGAAAAACACATAATTGTTTGAATAAAAATAGAAATGAACTACGATAGTTTCTCATGATAAAATGAGTGATTTTAGAAAAATATGTGTTCCTTAAAACAATTTATGGTGTTTACATGAAAATAGGAATGAAATTTGGAGTTTCCCTTTAATTGGACTTGCTTATGGGAAGGAATTGAGAAGCGAAACCATTTACAACATGTATTTCCCCATTAAATAAATATGAATGGATCTGGATATATAAGTTTGGAACATATACACAAAATATTGAATAATTATATTATAAAAATTACGAAATACATTGGTGAGAGAGAGAAAGTGTAAGACAAAGTAAATTTGAAGGTTTTGAGAGAATCTATTACCTTATGTTCAAAATTGTAATGTACTTGCACTTAATGTCCTGGAAAATAAAAATTTATCCATTAATTAATTAATTCAGAACCTCTTCTACATATATTTTATTTATTATAATTTTATTAAGTTCATTTCTAGTCATTTTTATGAGTTATAAGGTTTAATTTTGTCATTCGGGGAGAATTCATTTCATGATATTATGATCTAATCCCTTGAGTTTTATTATGGGAGTCCTTGTCAAATAGATTAAAAACACAAAAAAGTGGAACTAGAGGATATTTATGCTCCTCCATAATATTAAATGGTCACATATATCATTTTTTCTTTTTGGTAAGATAACAATTCATTAGATAAAACATTAATGATAAACGTTTAGTTTGTTTTCGTGGTTTTTCGATCATCACAAACTAGTCTTTATTATTATTTAATATTATTCACATATATAAGTTATAGAAAAATTTATAATATAAATTTTACAATATGTTTTAACCATTATAATTTCTTTATGACTAGCCATGAAGGCGGTAATGGAAAAAAACATGTTGTCCATGAAGACGGTGAATCAATATCTCACAGATGATGTTTTCATTTTTAGAATAAAAGGAGGAGAGAAAGAATTTGCTGATTGATATCCCATTAACACAATAAAATTCTATTATATATATGATACTAGATTTAGCATTTAAATTTGGATTTTGGAGGAAAGGATTAGGTAGAAGAAATAAATAATTTAAAAGAGAAAGGTGGAGGATTTTAAATCATTTATGCCATCTCCTTGAGAACCTCTTTAAGGAACATAGGTTTAGTCTTTTGATGAGACCAGAAAGACCATGACATGAAGAAAATGTTTTTAAGAAGAATTGTACAGAATATAATAAATCTTCAAAATATTACAAGGTGTGAGGAGAAGAGGTGGTGAAACGTGATATTTATAGTGAGAGGAGAGAGGTGTTTTTTTATTATTTTATTCATTTGTTTAATATTTTGGCTCAAGACTGTAAATAGTATTGATTCATGTGACTATGTGTAGTAACTAGTGCTTATGAGTTCCAAATAATGGTTTCTTACATCATTAATGACTAAAAAATTCTTGTATTTGGCTTAAAATGTTAAATATCATAAATTAACATATATCACTATTCACAAAAAATTCAACTATTTTAGAAAATTCCCCAAAATTAAACCTAAACTTTGTTAGGTGGGTAGATTTAAAAAATGGACTGAATTTTATGAAAATATTTTTCTAAATATGAGAAATTTAATTTTTAATTTAAAACATCATTTATTTTAAAAATACCAAATTTAATATTATAACCGATTTTATGACACTTTGAAAAATTAATTCAGGTCTCATAAAATTATATTATAATTATAAGACAAATAAAATATAAATTTATGAGTCTATTTATAAAAATACTTTTTCTTTTATATCATTATATTAATTATAAAATTGAAAAAAATAGTCACGTTTCACAAAATACTAACACTTTATTTATCATTTTTAAAACATTTATCTACATATATCATGATATAATTATATCATATTTTCATTTATAAGATTGTTTAATTTTATTTATACCTTCATAGGTGAGGTTACTATTGTATTGGTTGGATTATTATTCATAATGGTCATATTACTACTCTAACAGTCATATTACTATTCCATTGGTATATTTTCTATAATTTCTATAAATACCACTTATTTCATTCTTTATTTATGAGAGTAATTTTATCTATGTTATGTATTTGTTTTATACTATATAACATAAAAATAAGAGGGGAAATTTAATTTATAAAATTCTGGGTTGTTACATTTATCCGCCTTATAAAATTTCTCCCTCAAATTTTCATTTTACATACTAAGGTGTAAACAGGTGATAATACTTCTCCTTCATAGCTTTCTCTAGTTCCCATGTTACCTCTTTGTACATATGGTTTCATCATAGTACCTTGACCAGGTGATTATTCTTGTTTCATATAACCTTATCTCTATGGTCCAAGATCTTCACTGGCTACTCCTTATATGAAAAATCATTTTCCAACTATACCACCTCTAAATTTAGTATATATGAGAGATCTGTTATGTACTTCCTCAAAAAAGATACGTGGAATACATCACACACTTGAGACATGGTTTTGTGGAAGTGCTAGTTGATTTTCCACAACTCCAAGGTGATCTATAATCTCAAAGGGGCCTATGTACCTGGGACTTAGCTTTCACTTTTTCATAATTTCATGACTCTTTTCAATGGAGATATGTGGCTGAATCCCATGTCTCCAACCATAAACTCCATATCCTATTGATTATTGTTTCTATATCTCTTCTATTGACTTTCAGATGCCTTGATGTTCTACTGAATTGTTTTCACCTTTTTTACCATTTCTTCAACCATTTCATATTCTAGCATCTTATATTCATTGCCTTCATCGAAACATGCCAATGTTTTGCATCTTTTACCATAAAGGGCTTCATATGGATCCATTTGGATACTCAAGTGGATTCTATTATTGTAAGTGAACTCGACCAAAGGTAGATGCAGGTTCCATCCTCCCATGAAGTCCATAGAACATACTCTCAACATGTCTTTTAGTTTTTGAATAGTCTGCTCATATTGGAAATCAGTTTGAGGATGATGAATAAAACTAAATTTTAATTCAATGTTTAGATCACGTTGGATATGATTCCATAATTTAGTGGTTAATCTGAAATCTTGATCAGATATAATTTATAATGGTACTCCATGAATCCTCACCACTTCTTTGATGTATATACATGAAAGTTGATAGAGTGATAATTTCTATCAAATTATGATAAAGTGAGATGTCTTTGTAAGATAATATACAATGACCCATATGTCATTATTTCTTGTAGATGCCTTTGGATTTTCAGTTTCAATGTCCACCGTGATGTTTTCCCATTTCCATTTTCCTATGGGTAATGGTTGCATCATCCCCTTAAACGTTTTTTAGCCTTCAAATGCTGACATTCCAGAAACATCGATGTACATTCAGTAACTTCATTATTTATATTCTTCATCCAATAGTGCTCTCAGATATCTTAATACATCTTTTTTCTCCCTTGGTGAATAGATATGGTTGAGCTATGTGATCCATTCAGATGCTCTTTCTTTATCTTCAAATTGGATAGTACATTCAGTCGTGAACGAAATCTTATGTTTCATTCTTCATCAATTTTGAACTCTAATGATTTATCTTTTCTGATAGCATTCACATTCTTCTAAATTTTCTAATTAGTTCTTGGACCATCCTAAATTTTCTTTATAAGGGATAGTTGAGAAATCATTTTAGAATGATTTATGATGTTTCTTAATAATTCCCATGACCATACTTTTAAAATACGAAAATATTGGATCATTCTCAATTCCCATCATTGATAAAGTTGTAGGATCTTTTCTACTTAGGACTTCTGCCACTTTATTTTCTTGACTAGGATGGTAGAGGATTGAGCGATCACAATCCTTAATGAGCTCTAACCATCTTCACCATAGTATATTAGGATCTTTTTGTGCGAATATATATTTGAGGCTATTATGAATATTATATATCTTACACTTCTCCCCATTGAGATAATGTTGTAGATTTTCTATGTGAAGATAACATCCACCGACTCTAGATCATGTGTGGGGTAATTTTTTTCATGAAATATCAAAAACCTTGAGGTGTAGGTTATCACCTTATCATTTTTAATCATCACATATCTTAAGCCCTTTTTTGAAGCATAACTGTATACCACAATGAGTTACCCACTTGTTGGTATTGTAAGTACTAGTTTAGTGATAAACCTATTTTTTGAACTCTTTGAAGAAGTCTTCACATTCACTAATCCGTAAAAAATTATTACATTCCTAGTTAGCCTGGTTAGTGGGTTTTACAGTAGTGAAAAGTTCTTCAAAAATCATTGGTAATACCTAGCTAGACTAAGGATGCTACATATCTCTATTACAGATGCTGATCTGGGCCACTTTTAAATTGCCTTTGTTTTAGAAGGGTCTATAGATATTTTTTTTTGCTGGTGATAACATGCCCCACAAATGATACTTTATCCATCAAAATCTCACATTTACTATACTTTTTATATAGTTTCCCTCTTCTGAAATTCATTATACACTACCACAAAACTGGGATTTCCCCGTGAAACCCTTTATCAGTGCTAACAAAAGGCACTGATAAAGGTACCCCCTTTAACAACGCTTTTTTAGTGCAGTTAAAGGATACCCCTTTATCAGCGCTTTTGTAATAGTGCTGATAAAGGGGGGTCTTTATCAACACTTTTTTAAAAGCGCTGATAAAAGGAATGCTTCAAAATTAAATTCATTAAAAAAATATATTAATATTTAAATATATTGATATAGTTATACTGATATAAATATAATATATATTTTTTAAATATAATTTAAAATATATTTCAGATAAGTGTAAATATATATTTACACTTAATATATAATATATTTATTGAAAATGGATTATAAAAAAATTAAGAAAAATATTTTTAATTAATAATTTGGTAATTATAATGGGGTAATAGTCATTTAATAACAATTTGAAGACTAAAAATGTAAAAAAATAAAAAAAGACCCAAAATATGTTGAAAACGCAACTCGAACTTCAAACGTCCATAACTTTTGATCTGGGTGTCTGTTTGAGCTCTACCACATATCAAATCGAAGCCTGCGACGAGACATACATTTCTGTGACTGAGGGAACTGTGGAAAAGGTTTTTTATAGGCCAAAAGAAGCCTTGAATGCCTCCAAAACTAAGTTTTTAGTCGGGGTACCCCGATTTGTTGTCATTTTGTGGATTTCCAGCCTCGTTTAAGGGGGTTTTATTGGATTTTTTTGGTGGGAACTGAATTTATTCCAAGGTATTACATTCATATTTATATTTTTGCATTTAAATATTTTCATTTTTTATAATTCACTGCTATTTATAGTCAAATATATAATAATATCTTCATATTTTTTATATATTCAGACAAAAACGTAATTATAAATATAAATAATAAAAGTTATTTACATATAAAATATATTAGATTTATCTAAATACTAACTAAAATCATATATCAATATTTATATACCTATATATTAATCTAACTATATATGTACCTATTTAATGTGTGTGTGTCTATTTGTGTGTGTTTATATATTATCAAACTGGTATTATATATATATCTATATCTATATTCTAACATATGTATATGCATATATATTTATATATATATATATATATGTATAATTATATATATAAAAATAGACACACATATATATATATGTATTTTTGTTTGAGTGTGAGTGTGAGTGTGTGTGTGTGTTGTATATATGTATTTATTTATTCGCACACAAAACAAAACATATTTTATAATTGTGTTGAAAACTAATCTTATAAATATATATTAATATACGAATAAATATATGGATAAAAAAATATCACTAAATATATATAAATATATTGATAAAACTTAATATAAATATATGAATAAATATATAAATATATACATATATACATATATACATATATACATATATACATATATAAATATAACTGACTATATATGTATATTAATAAACAAATAAATATATTAATATAAGTATATATGTATATATATATATTAATAAAACTATATAAATATATATAAATACATAAATAAATACAACTATATATATATAAATAGATATATCACTATTTAGAGAACAAATAAAATTAGAGGAGTGGTAAAGGCTTAGCACACAAGGGGGGAGGTATTGAGTTTGAAACCTGGTAGTGGCAGGGAGGGGCGCGCACATGGGTGAATTTGGGGGGGGGGGATATAGCGTTGTTAAAGTGCTGCTACAATGCACTGATAAAATGTGGGGTGTCATGGTTGGGGCTTCCAGGGGAGTGGGTGGGGCGGGGACTAAGCGCTGTTAAAAGCCGCCTCCGATTTTCAATATTTTTTAATTTTTTTTAATTTTTTTTAATTTTTTTAATTTTTTATTACTTTTATAAGCGCTAAAAAGGGCTGATAAAAGAGGCCTTTTATCATTGCTGATAAATGGGGCCTTTTATCAGCGCTAAAAAAAGCGCTGATAAAAGGGTCCTTTATGAGCACTTTTTTTAGCACTGATAAAATTCCCCTTTTATCAGGGATTTTTTTAGCATTGTTAAAGGCATTTTTAGCGCTATTAAAAGCCGTATTTTTAGTTGTGATAATGTTATTCAAATGATCCTCATATTCCTACTTTTATTTGAAATATATCAGAATATCATCAATAAAGACTACCACAATTTTTTCAATATAATATCTAAATACTCTATTCATTACGTCCATAAATATTTTTGGAGCATTAGTGAGTCATAAATTTATCACTATGAACTCATAGTGTCCATAGCTCATTCAGAAGGTTGTCTTGGGAATATCTTCCTTCCTCACCATTAATTGGTGATATAACGACCGAATGGCCACCTTAGAGAAATACTTAGCCCCATGTAGTTGATCAACCAAGTCATCTATCTATGGTGGGGATACTTTTTCTCTGTCATGGTTTTCTTATCTCATGATAATAAATATAAAGGTTCATTGATATATACTTATTCTTAACAAAGAAGACCGACACACCCCATTGTGAAGCACTCAAGAATATAAAACATTATTCCACATTGTCTTGGAAATGGTTATTCAGTTCATCAACTCAATGGTGTCCATTCTATAAGGAGTCTTTGATATAGGTAGATATCTAGGAATAAGTTCAATTGAGAACTTAAAATCTCAGTCCGGAGGAAGAATAGACATTTATTCATGGAACACATTATTGTAGTCCATCACAATGGGCACGTATTCGCGAATGATTCTATCATTTTTCTCAATCATTTGAGCAAGATATTCTTACTCACAAGGGAATAATATTCATAATTAAGATGGTTATTCTAAAAGAGATTCATCCTCCTCCTTACACTTGTACATAATTGGGGGATACCTTAGGATGTAAAGAGTTATCTCCCTTTTTTAAAATGTTATGTTGTTTTCATATAAAGATATCCAATCCATGCCCAATATAGCATCAAACTCCACCGAATGAAGAATGAAATGATTTTCTGGAAGGTTCAATCCTCAAAAATTAACTGGGGAGGAGTTATATATTTTGGATACGATAATTTCTCCATTATCTATTTTTACAGATAACTCAACCTCCATAGTCTGAGGTGGTGTTTGAATAGTTCTACCAAACTTGCACGATATGAAAGAATGCATTGAATAGGAATAAAATTTCATATTCTCTAATCTTAAATGAATAACTAGCATACCTTTCACCACATAATTGTTGGTATCTACCTCAGTAGTAGTGATAACATATTCCATTACTTGATCCTTGTAGGTTGTTGTTTTTTAACTCCAAAAATCATTGGCTTTTGGAATTGGATCACATAATGTCCATGCTCTTTGCAGTTGAGACACTTCATTGCAAACTGAGTATTAATCTAAACCTTCATATATTCTTCCATAGTTGTGGTATTCTTCATATCCTTTTGATAATAATTATCCTAATAACCCTCTCTTCCACATTTGAAGCATCTCCTAGTTTTCTTTTGATAGTTCCCAGGATGCTTCTTCCCACACTTTTGACATGTGGGATGTTTGGTTTTCTTTCCATCATGGGATTTATCTATTGATCATCATACATTAAACTCCATTTATTATTTTTATCTCTGAGCCCATGAGACCATTGAGAGTCTCTAATATTAATTTCAACCTTAAGGGAATAATGAAAAATCTCATTATAGCTATCAATGTATCGAATCACCATTACTTTTCATATACATGGATTTAGTCCACTAAAAAATCAATCCATATTTTATTCAGTGTTCATGAAAACGTCAGATCCGTATTGTGAATGTCTTGTGAGGTTTTCATCATACACCCTAGTATAGTCATCTTCCTTTTTATTAAACCCAATGAACTACCTTTTTATCTTAATATAGATATTTTGGGGATAATATTTTTTGAAAAATATTTTTTTGAATGTTTCCCATTCCACGGAATCAATTTCTTCCATATACTTTATGTTCTTGATCAGTTTCCACCACTAATAGGATTCACAATAAAAATGATAGACCTCCAATAAAATTTTATCTTCTTCTAGGCACTAGAGGACTAATAATATCTTCTCAATGGTGATAATCTATTATTCTATGATAAGAGGATCAAAAGATCCACCAAATATATGAGGCCTTTGTCACATAAATGATTTGACTGTAACTTTCACTTTCTTAGGAAAATGAGGTCGTTCCACTCTATTCATGTTTTTTATTCATAACTTGATCCATTTGATCCAATAGATTCATGATTTTTTGAGATCCCGTTACCATTATATTTGGCATTTCATCAGGGTAAAAATCACAGTGCCAATCACACTGATTTTGGGAATGGGTTCTCCTATTTTTATCGATTAACTAAGAAAAAGAATGTACAATTATGGGGATTTAATACTTAGCTAATAAGCTTATAAAATAATTAATCTTTGAATGTGGAGGGAAAATAATGAAAATGAAATGTATATCCTACCATGTGATTTCGTATGTTTTCATCTTGGTTATCCATGGTGGTAGAATTATCCATAGGGGTCTTACTAAAGTTTTGTAGTACAAATATACAAAAATAACCAAACCATCCTCTGATACCAACTATAGCTCCACTAATAATATATATATATATATATATATATATATATTATTACATGTTTTTAAGAATAACTAGCTATCAAATACCAACCACGATCGTAAGTCGATTTTATTTTGAATATTACGTACATAATTAGAAAAAAAACCAAAATAAAAAAATATTTTATTTATTCACCATAATAATCTCCTAACATCTTTTGAGATTTTATATCTTTAAAGGATAACCTCTGGAATACAAGAACGAAGGGATGATCTAAAAAGCCCAATAGGGGAATAAACCTAAGAATAAATCATATCACATGGGTTATAAGGCATAACATGATGACATAAAAAGGAATGGAACATGAATAAACATATGGAATCATAACATGTAGGAAGTAGGATCATGTAATAATTACATTATAGGAATGTGGGAACAATATAAAACATGACATAAACATGATTCAAGGCTAACTGCCAAGACTACATCCCATGGTGGACAAAGTCCAATAAAGGAATTTGTGTTACTTCCTATCCCAACATGATATATCATGAGACTAAACATTACCTAATGAATTGAATCACTAGCTGGGTGCACCCATCATAACATGTTTAGGCATATGTGTTCCATATGAATAATCCAACATAATGAATAATCATAAGAGTTACCCATGAAAAAAATGGGTATCATAATCATGTCATAATGCATAACCAAAGAGAATACCATAATGGTGTCCCTGAAAGAATGGATTTAAATAATACATGGACATTATTAATAATGTAATATATGCATAAATCATGATGAATGATCTCCAAATAAAGTGAAAACATATAAAAACAGTGTTAAATAATCTTTAGAAATGATCCACTTTGATGTGGTTTAAGGGAAAATATAAAAGAGTATTTAAAGATTAAAAATGAATAATTTTTTGAATAAAACCAAAAATTAAATAAGATAATTTTTCATGATAAAGTGAGTGATTTTAGAAAAACATTTGTGGCATAAAATAGTTTATGGAGTGTACTTGAAAATGGTGTGTACTTAAATAAGATAATTTTTACCCATGGTTTGGTTTTCATTTTTGAATTTGAATTTTCAATTTTGAATGTTCCTTTTCATGATCTTGTATTTCTAGATGGATGTGTTTGAATATTGTTTGAGGTATTTGTAAGGTTCCCACACTCCGAAAAAGTAGTTTATTTTTTAAAATGAAAAAAAATAATTTGGAGGAGATCCATTAATTAATTAATTAATTCATAACCTCTTATACATATATTTGATTTTTTATAATTTTATTAAGTTCATTTATGTCTATTTTGATGAGTTATAATGTTTAATTTCCTCATTCTGGGAGCATTCGTTTCATGATTTTAAGATCGGTTTCCTAGTGTTTAATTATGGGAGTTCTTGTCAAATGGAATAAAAACTTATGAAATGGAATTTTATGGTATTGATTCACCTCTACAATTTTTAATGTTCCCATATATAATTTTTTCTTTCTAGTATGAGGATGATTAATTAGTTAGAATGTTAATGTTAAATGTTTAGTTTGTTTTGGAAATTTTTATATCACCATGAAGAAGTTTTATTTTACTATTTAAGATTATTCATATATATTAGTTCCAGAAAAATTTACAATATAAATTTTAAAATCCATTTTAAGCATTATAATGGTTTTATGACCAGCCATGAAGGCGATAATGGATAATAAAATCTCATTGTCCATGAATGCGGTGAATCGAGTCCTCAGAGACAATGTTTTTATTTTTAGAATTAAAGGAGGAGAGAAGGTACTTGATGATCGATATTCCATTTACAATATATAATTAGAGTATATTTAGGATATTTGAGTTATCATGTAACTTTGGATTGTGGAGGAAAGGATGAGGTAGAAGAAAAAATGAATTTAAAAGTGAAAGGTGGAGGATTTTACCTCTTGTATGTTGTCTCCTTAAAAACCTCCTTATGGAACTCGGGTTTGGTATTTTGGTAAGACTATCAATACCATGATGTGGGGAATAGGTTTGGGAGAGGAATTATGCAAAATATAAGAAAACCCCAAATCTAAGTAGGTTTGAGGAGTTGATGTGGTGATGGGTGGTCGGGCCCCCCTTCTAGATGTCGAGCGTACCCATACACATGCTTTTTTGACCCATGGGGTTCAATTAAGTGGTTACGGCCCTATAGTACCCATGGTGGTGAGTTGAGGATATCCTGGTTTTGAACCTATGTGTCTGCAGATTTCTTTCCTTTTCACCCCACCCCAGACCTACCATTTATTATTAGTTTGGCTCAAGATTATCAATAGTATTGATTCTTGTGACTATGTGTAGTAACTAGTACATGTGTGTTTGAAATAATGGTTGCTTACATCATCCATGACTCAAAAATTCATGTATTTGTCTTAAAATGTTAAACATTGTAAATTACCATATGTCATTATTCACTAAAAATAAAATATTTTAGGAATATCCCAAAAATTCACCCTAAATATTTTTCGACATGTATATTTTAAAAATGGAATCCATTTTATGAACATAATTTTTTAAATATTATAAATTTAATTTTTATTTAAAATCATTATTTATTTGAAAAATAACAAACTTAATATTATAACCAATTTTATGACACATTGAAAAATTAATTAAGTTTTCATAAAATTATATTATAATTATAAGAAAAAATTTATTTATGAGTCTATTTATGAAAATAATGTTTATTTTAAATCATTTTATTAATTAAAAAATTGTAAAAAATCATTTACGTTTCACAAAATACAAATAACATAATTAATCATTTTAAAACAATTATTTACTTATATCATGATATAATTATATCATATTTTCATTTATAAGATGAATGAATTTTATTTATACTTTCATAGGTGAGGTTACTGTTCTATTGACCTGATTACTATTCATAATGATCATATTAATAATCTAAGAGTTAGTTTACTATTCCATCAGTATAAGTTCCTTAATTTTTATAAATACCACTTATTTCACTATTCATTTATGAGAATAATTTATTTTATTTTATGTATGTGTCATATACTATATTACATAACTATAAGAAGAAAAATTCCATTGATAGAATTATAGGCCGTTACAATTAAGGTGGAGATTGGTGCACAACATGATTATTCGTAAAAGAATAAGAGTACAGAATAAAGAAGGATTAATACTTAAGGATTTATAGAGAATAAATACTACGAGATGAACCCAATTGAGATATGGAACTGATGATCAATGGGTAGAATCATGCTTGAATTGGAGCTACTCAATAGAGAAGATTCAACTCTGTTCCTATGTTTCTTATTCTATTCGTTCATGAATTTTTCTATATTGAAATATATGAATAATCTTATGTCAATTATAAACATGGGCTAAATTCTAGTTGCGGAATGAGATTGGATTGGTGATTTTTAGTACATCATTCATGCATCAATATGATTAGACACTACTCTCAAATTATTTTTAAAATATAAATTTTCTAAAGTAGTGAGTATCCGTGAAAAATGATCTTGATTGAAATTCATTTGAGACTATTTTGAAATATTATTATTTTAATGAAAGGTTGATCAAAATCAAGAGAGCAGAACACTGAGTTAAACTATCAAATTTAACTTAATATAACTGATATACCATTCAGTGATTGAGTGATTTATATAGTTGAAAACTGTTGGAATCATTCATTTATAGGTTGGCTTGATAAAAAATCTATTTAGCCTATTTTAGTTAGTTCAATGAAGTTTAATTCAAATGCATGAATAAATTTGGATCTTTATAAAAAATAACCAATCGATTAACACTACTTTACAATATGATTTTCATCGCTATTTTGAAATCTTCTAGATCTCCTATTTTTTACCTGATCTTGACACTTTCGCTTTCATAATTAATGACTGTCATAATTATTTCATCACTAAACTAATTCCCACCACCCTATTTTAATTATTTTCTATTATTGTATTCTGTTTGATTCCTTGTTCACTCATGAAAAACATACTATGATTCATTCCCTATAGATCGACCCATGATCACTACTAAAATAGTTTTATATGGGGTTATAATTAATTAATTTGAGCTAATCCTAGTCAATGATCTAGGTATCGTCCTTTCAAATTTTTGTCAGAATCTTCAATTGTTCCATCAAAAAATCATATTAGGTTTCTTCATTCATTGTCGATGGACGCCAAATTTTCATATTCACACTAACATCGAATAAAAACTCTATATATAAGATCATTTTCATATTTCGTCTTGCCCGAATGGCCCGAAGGCCTTATTTTTTTTAATATGGATAATCACCCTTTAAGGGTTCAAGGGGAACCCATACATGACCCATAGGCCCAAGGCACAAGGCCCGAAAAACCTACAATACATGACCCGAAGGCCTAGAGGCATACAAGGCCCAATACATGACCTGTAGGCCCAGCGCACTTGAACTGCCCCTCCCCAGCTTTCAGCGTCATTGATCCCCTAGCTCCCCACCTCGCATTTCCAATCGGCTAACATTTCCCCTACAATGTTTCAGGGTGCCTGGTCCCGATGGCGGCTACCATACCCTCTCATTCTTCCAATCCGGTTAGCTCTGTATCTGGTGGTTGCTACTCATTTTGCTTTGATCCTATTTAGGGGCCTGTTCAATGGGAACTGTGTGACTCCATGGTCTACGTGACCCTAAGGCCCTGTGACCCAAAGTCCTTTGATGACCCGAAGGCCCTGGAGACCCGTAAGCCCAAACTGGTGGCCTGAAGGCCCAAATCGAGTGAATAGTTCTGGTTTCTACAGTACCGAACAGTAACTACTACAGTGACTGCTATAGCCCTGCTACAGTGCCCGGAAATTCACTTCCACCCGTCATCCTAGCTTTGGTTGGTTTCTTCAATTTTTGAAAGGACTAATTAGGATATGTGTTATCACAAATAGGGGAAGGGGTGAATAAGTGATATTTTATTTTTTATATTTTTTTTATTATGAAACAAAATTCACCTCAAGTTAAAGAGAAAATCCATTATAGAAACAAAGCACACAATCACAATTATGAGAACAAAGGTATTTATAAATTTCACTACTGTAGCACATCGAGTTTCATGTACATGACCCTTTATTAATGTATTTTGATTCTATATAATGTTCTGATTAAGTTTTGGGAGTTTCATAGGGGTTGTATAATGTCTAAGAGGATTTTCTAGAGGTTCTTAGTTTTTTCATAGTTTGCAGAAATCATACAGCACCTCTATGAAACCGTGCAAGGGAAGACAGTGGGAACTGAGTAGACATTTAGTTGGTGCATGGATTGGCCAAAATCTGAGGATTCCTAGGAGAAAATTTTAATCCTGAAATAGAGGTAAATTCATTGTTGAAACATAATTTTTTTAACTATGTGAGAAAGTTGTGTGATGTATGGCCTTAAGATAGTATCACTACACAATTGAAGCATGGTTTTCCAAACCGAGAACCACAGCCACTGGGCATATAGTTTTCCCTCATTAAAAAGAGTATCTAATACAAATTTTCCCATTAATCCCTCATTTTCCCTAATCCTACTATAACTCGAATTAAATTTTCTCCCAAGGTGTGAGAAATAATTTCATTTGATATGGGAGTGATTCGTAGGTGAATTAAAGTTATTTGTAGGGCTAGATTCATTTTTAAGTACATGTTCTTCCATGTTCTTCTAATATAAAAGGTTTTTATCTCTCTCAAGATCATATATGTAGTACGTTATGGATAGATCTATGTGTTATGAATATTTTTATGATTAACTCTTGTCAGATCTAATGAAAAGAACATGGTTTGTGATTAGATCTGGAATTTTTTATTTTCTTTCTTTATTTTCACCAATGTTGAGAGGTAAGTGTATTATCTCTTATCTACACTTTATTTAGAACTTGAAGGTATAGTTTTAATTATTTTTTTGATTGATATTATGTTTAAATTTTTATGTGATCCTTGTTTTAAATCTTAATTATCCTTGGATTTGGAAAATAGTGAAAAAAATTAGGTTGGATTTTGGAAAACAACTTTTCTTTATAATTTTAAAAATGTTGATTTTAAAATTTTGGTTTTTGATGCCTAGAAATTCTTTTTTAAAATTATTTAAATATGGAAAGGTTTATGGAATGGTTTTATACATATTTTGGAATACATGGTCAGATTGAGTTCATTTTCTTTTTACATGACCCTATGGAAGGGGTGTGTGGTGTTGAGGAGCCTAATATTGGTCACATTGTTATTGTAAAGAGTATATTTTTATAATATATCTCTGATTTATATGTTTTAATGAGGCACAAAATCTCTACTTTTATTCTAACAAGTTTATTAAGCATTTCAAATTATATTTATCTTACAACATGTACTTAAATTCTTATCTCACTCCATGTAAGTACATTATATTATGAAATAAAAAAAATTCAGTTTCTCAGAATTATAAAGTATTAGGTAAGACATTATCTTATGATGTTTGATTGAGACACACAAGGAATATCTTTTAGTCAGAATGAAAATTTGAAAGGACTTTATTCTTTGGAGATGAATATTAATTCCCATAAGAATTTGGATAAAAGTAAATGGTATTTCACAATAACACTTTATATTTTGCTGGAGAATTATCTTGCACTATATTAAAGATAATTTATCTTATGAAGACCTGATTCTTTATCATGTAAAAGATACCCTTTGTTGAATAGTATACTCATCTGATATCCTATGAAGATATGAAATTTCAAAACATCATGATTAATTTTCTAATCTCTTGATAATTTATTTCATACCTTTTGAGTACATAAAAATAGTATTATCCATTTAATAAAAGATTTGACTACACAAGACTTACTAGGAATAGAAAAATCCAAAGAATGAGAAAATATTTAACATTGTAATCGCAAAATAGTTTATATATTTAGAAACTAAAGATGAAAACTCTTATTAACCTATATTGTCTAGATAGCTACATGTTTCATCTGACCATTGGAGTTATCCTATGATAAAATTTAAATATTATATAAAAGGAATAGTTATAAACAACACAAAGAGAGAATAAAACAGAAAGAAGAAAGAAAATTTGATTGCCTTTGTCTAACACCAAAGATCGATACATATTGAGAATCAATACATCCAGTGCTAGGCTTATCAGTTCTATCAATTTCACCAAAGTTCATCCCAAGATGGGCCTTGAAGTCTATCATTATCATCGGAAAAATATTCTTCTACTGTCAGTTGCTACTTCCAATCGTGTTCCATAAATGTTTATCTTTTTATCTTGTTCTCTCTTGATTGCACTAAATATAAGAGTGTGTAAGACCGTGGATAGGCATTCTGAAGGTAGATCCTGGTTGAAAGATCTTGGACCTTTGTACTAAGTGAAAAATTCTTATACTCGGGTGGGATCCCCCAGTAAATGGGTTGTTTATTGAAAAACACAAAGCTCATAGAGTTGATCATTGGTGGAGTGGACAAGGGGATTTATGTTCCCTAAGCCCCTATAAATCTCTGTATTAAATTTCCCTTATGTATGTTTTTCATTTCTGATGTATACACTCTTAAGGATAAAAATTGAACATACATACTTTGAAGAGGGTGTTCTAATTTGCAAGAATCTTTTAGGAACTGAATTCACCCCCCCCCTTTGGACTTATTCAACTAGTCATTATCTATGAAAAAACTGGTATCAGAGTAAACGACTCTGGAGTTCACAAGAATAAAAATTTTAAGTCTAAAGATCTATTATCAAATGTATGATAATCAAGAAGTTATGTCAATGGTTAGAGCTCTATACTTCAATAGTGAAAACTATGGTCGCCAGAAATCTTGGACGATCATTTACCTGAAGAATATTGGTCTGGAATTTTATCTGAAAGTAGCTAAACTATATGAAATTCCTAAGACAGAACCTAAAACTTGGGATCCTACAACTGAAATGAATTTTGATATAAACTCCATGTCCATGAACATTATTATGTTCAGTTTATAACCAAATGAGTTTATAAAAATCTATCAATGTCAGACAACACATGAAATGTGGACCACTATTGAAATTTCATATAAAGGTACTAACAATGTGAAAGATCATAGATATGATACATCTAATCTTATGTTCAACACATTTATAATGATTTAAGTAGAAATAATTACTCAAATGAATGAAATACTTAATGAGATCATGAATAACATTTATGCTCAAGGAATTCCTATCACGGATCCCGAACAATCACAAGAATTTCTTAGAGTATTACTAGAAAATTAGAGTGGAATCTTAGTAGCGACTAGACAATCTATAGAGGAAAATTATTTTAACATAAAATATCTCATCAGAACTCTCATGATGTATGAAGTTGAAATGTAAACTGGAATTGATGATCCAAAAATTTTCAAAAAGGAAAATATTACTTTGAAAGTATGTACTTCTAAATATAATAGAAAAATAAGAAGAGTAAAAATCTCTGAAGCATAAGAGGAAGAATACCTCTCAATAAAATCAGAATCAAACGATGTGCTTGCTCATTTTTCTCAAAAGTTCAACAAATTCTACAATAAGAAATAAGGATTCAGAAGATCCTTTAACATGAACTGAAATCATTGTGACAATTATAAAGAGTTAATATGTAATGAAAGAAAAATGTTTGGAAAAATTAATCATGACTGTCCGAAAATTAAAGTCATAAAGAAGGAAAAAATAAATATTTTAATAAGACAAGATAAAATAAATCTAATAAAGATATAATGGCCACAATGTGTTCTTCTAAAAACTCTAGTGGGTTAACATCATGAAAATCATAAGATTAAGTTACATGTAAAAAGGAAAAAAATTTCTTTATGTTACATTCAGACGAGGTTCATTAGTATTACTCTTTTGTTTATGAACTTGAATTAGAAAATGACAATTACTCATAGAAGGAATTCAATGAGTACTGCACCATGTAGAAAATCAAGTATGAAGGTTTGACAAATAAAAATAAAGACCATTGAAAATATTATAATAAAATTGTTAGTGAAGAATAAAATATGAACAATCAGATTCTAGACTTAAAAAATTAGTTAGAAAATATATTGTCACAAATTATGATCAAGTCAAAACAATTCAAAACCTACAAATGAAGGCTCAAAATTTCAAAGATGTTTCACGTGTCTTTAATAATGGGTAATATTATTTAAACAAAATTCTTGGTCAAATTCAACCCATAAAAGAAAAAACATTGAATTAGAATCCAAGTTGGAAGGACTACAATTTATATAAAACCTTTTTTACCATTATCTATGAATAAATACCTTCCCAAAGTTAATTTCTTTTATTGCGGAGAAATACGAAAATGTGAAAATATAAATGATTTGAAAAATCCTCAAGTACTTGGGATTAAAAATACCTTTTGGAAAAAAGATTTTCTAAAATAAGATGAAATGTTTTCTAGAAAACCTAAACAAGTATGGATTTCACACTAATAGAAAAATAACTTATACCCACGGTTCAAAACTGTGGGTATAGCCCCCAAAACCATGGGTCTAGCCTACAACAACAATTTTGGGAACTGTGGGAAACAAAGGAATTAGGATAGGTCCCCAGCCAATACCCACAATTTTACAAACCGTGGGTATTGCTTTTTTTTTCCATGGTGTCAAAGCCTCATTCCACGTTGTCCAAGCCATATACTCACTGTTTTAATACCGTGGGAAAAAATTGTACAAAAATGACTACCAGTAGTCAAACCCACGACCTTCCAATAAAATTCGGCACTTCCCACCATTCCACCTACACCTTTTACAAGTATATAAATCTATATTTTGCTAAATATATTAATTCATGACATTAATTGAAAAAAGTTCCCTGCGCGTTTCGTTCTCGTGTTTCTAAATAATCATTTGAATGAAAAACCATCCAAGAAAATGCCATCATTTATTCAAATATGTACATTTATCTTAATATATAAATCTCTCCCCCTCTATTAGAAAAAAAAGAACTCAATGGAATTTGATCCAGTGATCAGAGGGAACACAAAGGAAAGGATCAAAAACTCATCTATGAAACATATTTGATTATATATTTACATCTACATAAATATATTAATCCAAACAATTGGGTATTGAAGGGACAACCATGGGTATAGGTTTTCCCACAAAATATTTTTTATATCCTATGGAATTTTTATCTTGCCATAATATGGGAAATATATACCCATGGTTTTATAAAAACATGGGTGTAGGTCTTAAAAAAACCTATACCCACTGTTTTTTCAAAACTGTGGGAATAGGGCATGAAAAATATTTCTATACCCACGGTTTTGACAAAAACCGTTGGTATAACTATTTTTCCCCATGGTTTTCCATAATTGTGGGAATAAGCCTCCACAAAAAAAACCTATGCCCATAGTTTTTCTTAAAACCATGGTAATAGGTGACCTATACCCACTGTTTTGAAAAACCGTGGGTATAAGTTCTCATATTACATTTATACCCATGGTTTGGGTAAAACTGTGGGTATAGGGATATTTTCCAATAGTGCCAAAATCAATTATAGCTAACATTCCCAAACCAAAAAGAATTTGGGTATCAAATAATTATGTTGTTTTATTTATATTTTTAGGGAAATAAAATTATGAAAATTAATATGAAATGGGTTATATACAGTGGATGTTCAAGGAATATGAGGGGATATTACTCCAAATTTCATTGTTTATCCAAATTAGATAGAGGATATTTCATGTTCGGTGAAAACAAAAAAGAAATGATAGTCGGAATTAGATCAGTTGGAAATCCTCACTTTATTGTCATCAAAAAAGTAATTTGCATTGATTTATTGAAGAACAATATGATATGTTTATCTCAACTTTTTGGTGATGGCTATTCTGTTGATTTTTATGAAAATGACTGTTTAGTTTTTAAAGCTAAATGTCTCCAATTTAAATTCACCCAAAATAGACAATTTCTACACATTAGATCATAAATCATTATATAGAAATAATGTAAATTGTTTAAATGATTAAATTGATGACTCGTTGATTTGGAATAGAATGTTTGGACATTACAATGTTCATTCACCAAGAAAATTATCTAAAAGGAATTTTATTTCTTACTTTATTGATCTTAAATTGGGTAGAAAGATACTTTCTAATGCATTCCAAAAGGCTAAGTAACGTAAGTCATATATCAAACCAATCAAATAATTTTCGAATTACATACCTCTTGATATTAACCATATGGATTCATTCAGATCATATAGAACTACAAGTCATTCTGGAAAGTCATTTTTATGTGTTATTTTATGTTTTTTAAATATTTACATGGTATGAATTTTAAGACATATAAATGAAGCATGCTCTATTTTTTTTATTTTTTTAAAATTTTGCAAAATGAAAATGATGTCAAAATAATTTATTTGAGAATTGATCATGGAGGTGAGTTTGAGATTCATGAAATTAATTATTATTTATCTAAGTAAGGAATTAAACATGCATTATCTACCCCAAGACACATTAATATAATGGTGTTGTCGAAATAAGTAAGAAGACCTTGTAAGAAATTGTTAGGACTATGTTATGTGAATATAACATGCCCACTCATTTTGGGGATGAGGCCGTAAACACAACATGTTATATCATTAATAAAGTAATACTAAGGCCCATTTTAAATAAAACACCCTCATATATGGGGAATAATAGAAAAACTAAGGTAGGGTACTTAAAATTATTTTTATATAATGTTTACATCTTGAGCACTAAGGATAATCATGGAAAGATCGATCCAATGTCCGAGGAAGGTATCTTATTAAGGTATTCTACTACTTACAACGATTATAGAGTTTTCAATAAAAGTTCGAGGATTTTTAAAGAATATTTTCATGTGAAATTTGATAAAATTTATCCCTTCGATGACAAAATGATACAAATTAATGATCAAAATGATTTAGTCAAAAATATGAGACTAGAACCTATATTTCATGAAAAAAGGACGATGACATGGAGCTTGATTACTTTAAAACAAATTCAATAGGGATAAACCCCATTGAACTAGAAATTTTGTTTCTTAGATTGCATAGAAACCTTAAATGTCTTCCATTATAAATAGATATAAGAAACCTATATGAAGGCGTATGAACTAATAGAAACTTAAGAAATCTATCCAAATTCTCCTCTTTTCTATCCCAATCAGAACCTAAATCAATAGAATAATAATTATCAAATAAAAGATGGTTTTTATCATTGAAATATGAGATAAATTAATTTATAATAAATAAGGTATGGAAACTTTTTTAAATACCCTCATGTTATCTTGCAATAGGAACCAAATAGGTTTTAAGAAACACACATGATGATCATGGTTTAATAATTACAAATAAGGCTAGAAATGTTTTTAAAGAATATAATCAAGAAGAAGGAATATAATATGACTAAAATTTTCCTCCCATATCTATATTATAATCTATTATAATCATTCTAGTATATCAATCCTATATAAATTTAAAATTATATTTTATGGATGTAAAAGCAGTCTTTTTAAATGGTTTTTTAGTAGAGGATGTTTATGTAGAACAACTTCCTGGTTTTGAATATCCTCATTTTCAAAATTCATTGGTCAATATTACTAAGGGTATATATGGAATCAATTAATCTCCAAGGGCATGGTATGAAAAATTAAGTTCTTTTATTTTATCAAATGGTTTTACAATAAGAAAATAAGGTCCTATGTTATTTAAGAAAACTTATTTCTCTAATATTGTTTTAGTATAAATATATATAGACGATGTTATTTTTGGATTAAAAAATAAAAATTTGTGCAATGAATTTTAAAACTTATGAAAAAGAAATTTAAATGAGAATGATGGGTAAAAAAACTATTTTCAAGGATTTCAAGTTTATCAAAAATATTTTGGATATCTTTTAAATAAAAAAATACATAATTGACATAAGAAGTTTGGATTGGAAAATAGTAATACCTAATATATTCTAATGAGTTCGAATATCAAGCTCAACTCGGATGAAACTAGAAATCCAGTTGATAATAAGTTTTATAGTGTAATCATTGCAAGCTTGTTGTACCTTATTATAAGTAGACTATATATTATGTTTTCAGTATGTCTTTGTGAAATATTTCAATCTAATCCAAAATAATCACATTTAATTTTCCCAAAAAATAATTTTAAAATATCTAAAAGGAACCATAAATATTTATATTATTTTTCCAAAGACATATGATTTTAATTTTACTCCATACTCAGATACCAATTTTGATGGATGTTGTTTAGATAGTAAAAGAACCTCAAAAACCTGTAATTTTCTTGGTAAGTCTATCATTGTTGGTCAAGTAAGAATGTAACAACCCGATATTTTATTCTTTTTAATTTATTTAATGTCATGTGTTTTATGATTCAACAAGATTATCTTGGGCTATATGCACACGGTATTAGCTTGAAGTATACACAACACTATTCTTAGATTGTGTTACACACAATTACATGTTTGTTTTATAATAGTCATTCTACGCAACATTGACTATTTATATATATATATATATATTCAATGTATAAATGAAATATGGTTGGATTCTATTATATTAAATAATAAAGGATTTTTTCACAACACTCAACCCCGTACTTGGCTAGCATTACTTGCAATTGCGACCTTCCTCGATAGCGTGTGTTGTATGCAATACTGGGTTTTACTAAACAATGATATATTATTATAATATTATTATGAACTATCCTTTATGAATATTATTAACTAAATTTTGAATTTTATAACATTATTATTCATATTACACATTTTCTAGAACATGCTATAAGAACAAAATAATTTTTTCGGGTAAAATAAGTATTTTTTAAAAAATGCAGTTTTGTCGCCTTTTGAAGGTGTACCCACTTTAATTATAGTTTTTAACAAGTTTATAAGTAGAATTTTACAAAATAAAATTATTATTTGGAATCATGATATAAAATTTTACCTTGGATAAATTTTTCATATTATTCTGATAACTTTCATATTTTAATGAATAGTAAAAACACGCTATATTTTAATTAAAAACAACTTTTTTCATCGTAATAACTTATGTGATTAAATTATAATATTTAATGGTTTAAAATTATTAATAGAATATATTTTTACCATTTAATATAATTTATGTCATTATCCTTGATTTTACATTGAATTCGTAGGTTAAATAAATTAAATCTTTTGCAATATTTTAAACAAAAACCTATTTTCTTTCGACAACGAGATTAATTTTAATTTAATTTCTGGAACTTCTGTGTATTGAATTTGGAAAAATTGATTCCATATTTGGAATCAATGGGTCCAAATTATATTAATAGACTACTTTTTATTTTTGGGCTTTATGAATAGTAACAACGGTAAATTTTATTTACCATAGTAAAAGGTAAATTGGGTAATTAAGGGTAAATATAATATTATAAAATTATCCTAATACTTGTATTAATACAATTGGATGATTATAAATTGTCATAAGTCATATTTAGGTCGAAACTTAATCCATTAGAACCCACTTGGAGGTGATTAAGACCTTTAGTTTATTTTATTTAAAGGAAAGTGAAATATGTCTCACTCAGCATTAATAATTAAAGTATTTTTAATATAAGGTTATACAGAATATAAATTCGGTTATAAATACTTGTTTTAAAGATAAAATGTTTTTTCTTTTTCATGGTAATATATTTGTAAGATTTTAGAGTAATTTAATTACCTTATTATATTATACATTAATGATGCAGAAATTATTTATTTAGTGAAAAATCAATAATATAGTTTTTATTGAAATAGTAATACATATCAAAAGGCCCAAAAATCTACACAAAACTTATTATTAGTGTATATATAAACCCTAATCAGCCACTGGCCGAATTTTTGACCATTTGGATCCTTATTAAGGCGATTATGACACTTATGTTATTTTTTTATAAATGATGCCAAAGTTGTCACCTTCATAATTTAATAAATATAATAATTTAAATATTGTGATTGTAATATGATAAATTCGAGTAAAAGTATTATTGAGATAGGTAATATAGTTATATTAATCATATGATTTTATTTTTAATTTTTATGCAACAAATAAGTATATTACAGAATTATACAAAAATGTTGTAGAAATTATTTTATTAAGAGACAAACCAAATAAATGGTTTTACAAATAATAAAATAAATATTATATGAACTATTTAATGTTCTCCAATAATTTTCTAGATACATATGACCTTTTATGAATCTATTAAAGCTATTATTTCGAACATATCTTCTGTATATATATTTTTATTTAATTTAAAATAAATTAATAGTGTCAAAATTGACACTATTGTTATTTTATAAAAATAACATATTATAAAATTGTTTAAAAATCACAAAAATATTTAAAAATTATAAATTTAAATTTATATGGTCTAAAATGTTATAAAGTATCCAATTATGTACAATTGACAACAAATAATTAATTATTTATTATAATTTAAAATTTATAATGTTCTTACTACAAATAAAATTAAATTGATTAAATAAGGATAAATAAAGTTGATAATGTTTAAAATAAATTCCTAACATGTCTAAATTTTATTTTTTTATGATATTAAAACCCTATCTCATCTAATCTTCGTATATGAGTCATTTTTGAAGTTTTTATGTGGGGTTGGGATTTAATATAAACTAATATTTCTTATATTTCCAAAGGTGCCCCTCTCATCCCTTATAAAAGGGCACCTCCTCCCTCTCTTCCTCACACCACTTTGAGCCTTCATGCTCGTCCAAAACCTGCCATATTCTCTTCTCCACTTTCCTAAAAACATCCTAGAGGTCCTGGTATTCTTCAAAGAAAATCTTTAGTGCCCTAAGAGTAGGTTTCAAAGAGGCGATTCAAAGAAGAGGTATTGTCCGTTACCGATTCTTTCAACTTTATTTCTTCTTCCACTTCTTCTTATTTTGTTGTTTCATTATGAAGTAATAACATCAGTATCACTCATATACTAATATGTTATTATAACTATGAAACAACCCTATTTCACCATCTATCCATCCTATGGAAAACGAAATCATCGCGCGTGCGTACGTACGGAATACCGTCTCCACGCCGTGGTGTAATCTATTTTCCACCACCAACATACATGGATGGGTATAATGGTGAAAGTAATGAATATATATGATTATTGTAAATTGATATTGATTCTTTAATGTTATACATACACTTTAATACAATTCCACGATCATGGGACTGATATCATCGCTCGTGCGTACGTACGGAATACCGTCTCCAGGACGCGATGAGATTCACTCTCCATGATAACAATTCAAGAATGATTATAAAATATATATAATAAGTAATCATGAAATTTATTACATAAAAATGATACTGGATTTATGTATATATATATTTATTTCATCTACTTAATTCCATTCAATTCATTAAGTAAACGAAAACAACGTTCATACGTACGTACGGCCTACCATCTCCATGAACGGTGTATTTCATTCCATTTATCGATCCATTATATATATATTCTGAATATATATTATATATAAATCATATTTTACATTATTTATGTAATTAATCATGATCTAAGTAATTGTATAAATAATTACAAGTTGAAACACGAATGACAAATGAAACAATTTTACCCAAAATGCTACTTTAACATGAATTTACAAAGGAATGGGTAATATAAAGTCATAAGTGAACCAAATATGATATAATAAAAATTAATATGATTATATAATAAGTCAATGACATTATTTAAATCAATTTACAGGATGTTTGGATACATATGAAGCATATTAGACCTAAGGTATGGTATAATTGTGCAAATCTCATTTTTATCCGAGATTGCTTATTCGTAAGTATTTACGGGGGTTATTGCTATCATCCATGTCCATGTTCTATAAAAATGTATTCATGTATGTTTAAATTCCTTTTTTATTGTTTTTTTCTTTTACTACATGGTATGTTAGGAATCTTTCTTTTGTTTACGTTACGAGGTACTTTTTGACTTTTCCGACAAAAGTACGAGAATAATGTTTTTTTAACGTATACAGAATGGAAGGATTTTTTAGGATTTATAAAGCCTCATTTTCATGAATCTTCCTCCAAAGGATTTCATGACTATTTTAAACAAAATCCTATTCATTTAAAATTTCATGGAATTTTGTAAAAATAAAATTATTTTGAAGAAGAAAGGATATTTTCCTCAAGAATTCATTTCAAGTGTTTTATAAAAAACCATTTTTCATCTAAGATAAAATTATTTCATATCTGTATGTTTCAAGTATAATGTCTCTATGATTTACATGGTTTCAGTTTTCTTATTATGAAATGATATCCATTTCTTTTATATGGATTATGTGATGATGGGATGATGTTTATAAAACCCATTTTATTTACTGGGTTTTTATGAATGATGTATGTTTATTTTGTGGCACAAGTAAGAATGATTTAATTATGAGATGGGTGTGACCTATATCTCCATCCAATGCATTGGGTATAATTTATATCTCATGAGATAGACATGGTTGGAATGGCTGGTTAAACTAGTTCAGTAATACATTACTGGAACGAGGAGTGAACTTGATTCAGAAAGGGACTTTTTCCACTAAGATGGTCTTGGCAGCAATGCCTTGGCTACTATGGAAATCATATCATGTGCTTAATGGTTTCCACAATTACATGTTTTATTACAATGCTATTTTATCATGATTGATGTCCCCTTATGATATATTCCTTACGTACTTCCATGATTCATGTCTTTGCTCAAGATTTTGATGTTTAGATTTTATGTTCAAGTTTTTGTATTCAAATGTTTATGGATTGTTTTATGTTCTCTATGTTTACCCTTAATGGGTATTTGAGCTCACCCCTTTTATGTTTTCTTTTCCCCAGGTTATAAAGAAAGGTTTTAGTTATGAAAAAAAGGGGAAGATCTTTATTGGGAGATGTTGAAGATCTTTCACCATGATTAGAAGAGTTTATTCCGAGTTTCCAAAGACACTAAACTGTTACGGTCCTTGTGTGTCTGTTTTTGTTATGTATTAAGTATTTCGTAAAAGTAATGTAATGTCCATGTGCGTCATGATTCGGGTCTCTACAAAGAAGAAACATTTTTTCATCACTATCAACTACTATAGATGAAAATATTTCTGTAGGATTTTTTTGTTCACAAGTATTGTGGATGAAATATATCTTAATTTATTTTGTATTTCTCTTTAATTGTGTTCCAATAAGATGTGATAACACTAGTGCTATCAACATCTCAAAGAATCCGATAGACCATTCAAGAATAAAGCAAATTGATTTAAAACATCATTTCTTTAGATACCATGTACACAAATATGACATATCATTATAATTTATTTGAACATAAAAACAATTAGTAGACATTTTTACTATACCTTTTCTTGCAGACAAATTTGATTTTATTAAGTTGAAATTAGGAATTTTTATTTTTACAAAATAATATTTTTCACTATATCTCTCACATATAATATGAACAAGTTATATGTTTTATTTAAATATTAAATGTGCCCCCATTTTGAGTAATGGTCACATCCAATAGACCACATCACATGCTATTAGTAATAATTACCCTATACATTACTACACGACCCCTCGATTATCATGAAAAAAAAATATTGATTATCAAATCTATGTTCAAAAAGAAACCACAAACCCTTTAAACCATCTTTCTCTTTTCTTGAACCCTTATTACCCTAGTCTTCCGACCTTAAAATCCCTTAAACACTATGAAAATGGAAAAAATGAAAGGAGTCTATGGTTATTCATCTTGAAGGATGAAATGTCAATGGATATCAAGAATCCTTTTAAGTGGAAGAGCCATTTATTTCAAATAGATAGTCATAACAAACATGTTTTTGAAGAAAGTTGTCAACCATCAATAATGGAAATATTTTTTAAGTGTCATAACCCTTGGTGGTTTTCAATAAATAAGTTCATGAGTTTTATGAGTCAGCTATTGCTCACTTCTTTGATCATGAAGAGCTTGTCACTACAATTATTAACCAGAAATATCTGTCGCTAACATCACTCAAGTTGGATGAAGTGTTGAACATTCCTAAAAAATGAAACTTGTTCTTCCATAACTATTTATATTCTATGGATGCCTTTTCACCTCTAGATATCATGAAATCTATTTTGGAAGTTTCCTTCATCTAGAAAAAATTAAGTGAAGAACCTGGAGTAGGAAATAAATATTTCGGTCATGTTCATCCATTCGTGAATTACTCAATGGAATGGGGAGTTTGAAAAAATTAATTTTCAAGATATTTACATACTTTATTTATTTATGATATAATATATTGTGAACTTATCTAGACATATATTATGATATATGTTCCATATCCAAAATAAGTCACTGAAATTTTACCCATATAGATGAATCTTAACCCTAGTTTTTCAAAATACTGGAGTTGATTTTGATAAAAATATCACAATGCCATGTAACAATTTACAAAACCCTAATACATGTATATTCTGGAAAAACAGATTTCATTGGGACTCCTCATTAAAAAAGTTGATTACCTTTTCCTCAATTCCTAAATCAAACCCTGATCAGAATAAGGAGGAGAATTTTAGTTTACTTGAGACACCAATAATGGTTAAAGAATCATCTCATCATTTTGAGACAAAAAAATTGTGATGAAGAAGAAAATATTAATCTTAGAAGAAGAGTTCAGACTGGTATTCCATCAAGCCCAAAAACTATTTTTTCAGAGATCACCACTCATGATCTTACCTCTTTACCTGTCCACATTCCAAACGAAAGGATATCCACAACTATCACTCAGATTTTTTCAATCGTCCAGGATACATCAATATCTATAAGGTAAAGAATGTCTCCTCTTATAGTTAATTCTCTCTCAAAAGATATGGATAGTATTTCTGAAGGAAGAATAAGGAAAAAAAATTGTAAGCATCACATTATAAGGAAAAAATACCCAATATCACTGAAAAAAAACTAGTTTAAGAAGAAAGTGTTGATGTTAAATAAGAAAGGGTTCCCCTGTTCCTAAATAATTTGGAATGAAGAAATAAAATAAACTGAAAGTACTATTTATAAAAGACCTTTGCAGTGCCTTTCAAATTATGCATCTAAATTTGAGACCCTCAAAGATCAGAAATATAAATAAAATTGATAAATAAAATATCTAGGTGATTATATAGCCTCAAAAGATGATATTCATGAAGTAATACTGTTGGTAATGTCTATTTTAGAAAATTTATCAGAATGAATCCTCATTAGAACTTTGTATAGTTAAGATGTTCAGTTACAGATAATAGAGTTATCTCAAGCTACATATTTAGTAATTGTAGATGCCGATTCACTTCAATGTGAATTTGTGTCCATAAAGATGTGAAAATATCTCTAGAGAATATTCATAGATGAATCCAGAAGATTACCAGTCTCAATGAAGGAAAACTGTTGGTTATATTGATAGATAAAAAAACAATTAAATTATACGCTCATAAAAAAGATAGATGAAACTCAAGAGAACTCCCTTAAACTAAATAAATACATAAGTTTCATCATAAATTTTATAGGAAGGTTGTATGACTCTTTGTCAATCAACTATAGATAAATATAAAATAATGTTTAATACCTTTATGAATAAGGGGTAAAAAATATAAAATAGAATTTTTCAAATGATGATGAAGTGGAAGTTGAGACATTTGCAGAATCCTCAAAAATAGTTGAAACTTCTACGGAAAAAGAAATTGTCTCTATCATGGGCATGTTAGATAACCAGTTTAAAGTTTTAAAGAACATGATATCAAGTTGTGCTACGAAAAGAGACAACCACAACATTGTTGGAACCTTTTTCCAAATCATGTTTAATGGTTTTACAAATCTTATCAAATATTTCAAGAATGACATAGTAAAAATTATTGATGTGTGTGTTGATGCTCTTTTTCAAATGCATTGGAGGAGGCTTTTTGGACCTCATATGTTTGATTGTTACCCATATGCCTATCAACGTCTTAAAGAAATCATTAATCCATAAGAGGATCATCAGATGGAACATAAAATGTTTTTTAAAGATAAGTATTTATTCCTACCTATACCATCCTTTAAATATCCAGTTACCTGTGTAGATAACAATGATTTTGTGAGGGTAGAGAAAGAAGCTCGCAAAATTCCGTAAACACTGGTTATGTTTTCTCATAGAGATCACACTGGTCATAGAGAATCCTTACTAACATTGGGAAATGTTATTGGCATAATAACAAAATCCCTTCTACCTTCATCATTATTACCTAATGACCAACCCCTCTATTTCATGAAACCACCTACCAAAAATCATTTTTATCAAATTAGTTGATACTTATCCCTTTCAACCTTGTGAAATTGGTTTCTTGGTGGTTGGGAATTCTAAAAACATTTGAATTATTCTACCTTTTATGGAATTTGAACATCTACATATGTTTATCTTAATCTATTACGGATGTTCATTATATATTACCTTATGATATTTCTTATATAATATTATTCCTTTAATACTCTTAATACCTTTTATGTGATTTTTATCATTGTTAAGCCTTTTTTAGCAAGTAAATGTTTTTGGATCATAATTTCTTTTCAATATTTCATTATGAACTCTATTTACTACCAAAAATATCTTTCGTTAACTGATATATGTGTGCAATAAAAAATGTTTTCTTTATTACACTTTTTTTGATATAAAAAAACGGGGAGAAGAAAAGAAAAATACAAAATTTTACTTGTATTTCAAAATTGATTCTTATTTCAAAAAAGGGGAGAGAAGAAAAAGAAAATAATTTTTTGGAAGAAAATAAATAGAAACATTTTCCTTTCTAAAAATATAAAATATAATATAGGAAGTTTTTTCCATTTGCATGGGTTTTATGATCATAAAAAAGGGAGATTATTGTAAATTGTTTATTGTTCCAATATATCTCTACTTTATGTGTTTTAAAGAGTCACAAAATCCTTAATTTTATTCTAGGATGTTTTTTAAGTGTTTAAAATTATATTTATCTTATTTTGTGTACTCAAATTCTTATCTAAATATATGAAATTACATTATCTGATGAGATCTTAAAAACATATTTAGTTTATTAGAATCAAAAACTATCACGTAAAACATTATCTTACAATGTTCGAATGAGTCACTCAAGGAAGATATTTTAGTTATAATGAAAATGTGAAAGGAAATTATTATTTGGATAAGAATATTCATATTCAAAATAAGTTGAAGAAAAATGAATGTTATGTCATAGTGTAACTTTATCTTATGTTGTATAATTATTTTACACTGCATTGAAGACTGGTTATCTTATAATCATAATCTACTTTATCTTAAGAAATATATCCTATAATGAACAGTATGGTTAGCCGATATCCCATAAAGATTTGATATTTCAAAACATCATGATTACTTCTATAATATCTTTATAAGTCATTCCATACCTTTTGAATGCATCAAAGTAAGATTATCATTTTATGAAAATATCAGGCTACACAAGACTTACAATGAATAGGAAAAAAAGAGAATTAGAAAATCTATGACATCTTTATTTTAAAATAAATTCTTTATTTAGAATGTGTGGATGAATAATATTATTAACCAATATTATGAGGATTTTTGGTTCATTCGACCGTTAGAGTTATCCTATTCTAAAATTTAAACATCTTATAAAGGGAACAGTTAGAAACAATGCAAAGAAAGAAGAGAACATAAGATATAAATAATAGTTTTTTCCATTTTCTAACACCATAGATCTATACATATTGAGAATCAATAGGTATAGTGATAAGATTATCAGTTCTATCAATTGCACTAAAGATCTTCCCAAGATGAACCTTGAAGGATATCATTCTCTTAGTAAAAAACATTATCTTCTTTCAGTTGTTACTTTCAACTGTATGCCACAAAAGTTTCTTAAATCTTGTATCTCATTCTATCTTTCTTTCACTCAACATAAGAGTGTGTAAGACCATGGATAGGTCTTGTGAAGGGAGATCCTTGTTGAAATCTCTTGGAGCTGTGTACTTAGTGATAATGGCTTGTACTCAGCTAAGATTCCCTAGTAAAAGGAATGTTTAGTGAAAACCACCAAGATCATGGAGTAGAGTGTTGGTAGATTGAAATAGTGGATTTATCTTCCCCAAACCATTATAAATATCTATGTTCAATTTCCCTTATGCATTTTTTTCATTTTATTTTCATATAATCTTAAGGATGAAAATTATACCTACATTCTTAGAAGAGGGTGGTATAATTTTCAATAATCTTATAAGAACTCAATTCAACCCCCTCTTGAGTTATTCAGTTAGTTATTATCTGGGAAAATACCTGTAATGACTTGGCATATTTTTAAGAGACTGCTCACATGTATAAAAATATCACCTAGGCATGAATGGTGTGTGTGGATAAGTGGTTTTGGGTATAACAAATTATTATAAAAAGGTTTTATTATTTGTTTATTTCATTCAATGGAAAATATTTTATGGATTTGTAAAAAACTATTTTTACTAATTAAAACTATTTTATAAATTGTGATAACATGTTTTATCCCAGTGGTGTCAGTTGGAAATTCAATTGAGAAATACTACTAAGTTTATAAACCCCAGTATTGGGCACCATTGTTCATTTGAAGATTTTATCTATCAAAAAATAGGAAAACTAAATTTATCTCAGTTCATTAGTGAATCTTCTTGATACTGTGACCATGACATATGGATTTGGAGCTTTGAGAGGGTTGGTTGTTGCTGGTTGATGTCACATTGGAGTTTGAGTTTTTTGGTCTTTTTATTCTCTTAAATTATATATTTTAGTTTCTAATTTTACAATGATTTGGTTTATTATATTGGTTTTATTTTGAGTTGTTTTTTTACTCATCATATAGAGGTTTGGTTGGTAATTGTTGATATAGTTTTGATGTTATATATTCTAAAGGTGAGATCACCCCCCCAATGTTATTGAGCGCCTTAGAATTTATTTTCTGCCTTCGGTGTCTTGGGGATGTCACCTAAGGCCCTGTAGCACACCCATTACTTCTCATTCCAATGAGAAGGGGTAGGATGTTACTAATGGTGTCAGCTTGTTCAGTCCATGACATAAGAGATAATATCAGTCTTAGTCAGTCCAAATATATATATTTTGGAAAAATGGTGTTAGTTTTGTTTTTTCATAGAGTAATAAATATGAATAGTCTCTATCTTGGTATTTAAGTGATGAGTATAATTCTCAGAACATGAAATTTATAGCATAAAAATGCATATCTAACCTCTTTATATTGAACCTCAAGTTACCTGGGTGTTTGGGTATAAGAGTGTTTTTAGACACTTTTAGGTGAGTTTTCACCCCATATTTATGGGTTTAGCTAATTAGACATGAATGAAATTCATTGATAGTAAGACATACCAATAAAAATTAATTGTTCATTTTGAGTAAAATAGTTTATGAAATGAAAAAAGTGTGATTTTAAAAAAAATGAGAAAATGGCTGTTTTGAAATCGTGGTTTTGATGTTTTTAAAATTTTTGAAAATGTTGATGATGGTTGAATTTTGGAATTATATATTTTAATAAGTGTTTTTGTGGTAAATTTGAATTATTAAGCCTTCAGTTCCTAATGAGTTAGGCTAAATGGAGTATTACTCTGGTTATAGTGAATGGTACTATGTAGGCATTATATAAGCCATCCTTAAGCACCTGTTGAAATTTTGGTTGTACCTGAGCCATAGGTGAAACAGTAGAAGGTTCAAATAATTTTTAAACATTTTCAATATATGGATAATGGTAATATGAATGATATTCCATGAATAGTGTAGCATTCAATTCAATTCCAAAAGAAAAATCCACCCATATTTCAGGGGGATTCTAAGCTGGAAAAAACAGAAGTCTGGTTGAATAGGATTAATTGAATCTTTGATTTTATTGGGACACCAACAAAGTTAAAAGTAAATTTAGAAATATAAAATCTATAGGATTTGGCATGCCAATGGTGGGAATTAGTAGTTTAGGATAAACTGGACCAAGGCATGACATGAAAAGATTTTGAAGAATTGTTTATCATGAAATTCTATCCTCGCACCATTAAGATTTCTATAACAATAGACCTTTTCAATTTTAAACAATATAATCTATCAATGATAGAGTATGTAGATAAATTTATGAATTTTGTTCATTTCCTCGAAAATTTTCTACAAGTGTGTCCTTGAAGGAACACCTTTATGAGTCGGGATTTGGAGTATATATTCAATCAAATATTTTTTGCTTTATATAATGAATTATATAGATATGGTCAATTGATAGACTTTATAAGAAAAGGATATCTTAATAAATATGGTTATAGGGAGAATATTTATTCCAATATCAATAGGTGGGAATACTAATATTGGGAACACGTTTAAGAGGGACAACAACTTCAAGAGTGGTGGGACACCTTAGAATCAGACCATGGTATTAGTAAATATTCTTTATTTATCCAAAAGGAATATGAAATGTTTTCAGCATGGTTCACTGGATCACATCATGTACGGTTATACAAAACCACCATGACATTCTCATAACTGCAACAATATGGGACATCTTTATTTCTCTTATCATAGTGCTCCAAGGTCGGGTTTCAATGAAACATATCATGATTCTCATGAATCGTATGCTTCAATGGGATAAGGGTGGAAATAGATTTGTCATCATCAAAATAGAGAGATCCAATTTTATTATAGGAACACCATGACTCCTAAAATAGTCAAATCATAAATAGTTAATAAATAGAAAAGTGCATTGAGTAAGAAATTTTATGAGGCCGAGTAAATGATCATAGGTGATTAATCAGTTCCTTTGAATGTTATAGGTACAATTCATTGAAATTTTTCCCTTATTAATTATTTGATTGGCACAGGAGCATCCCACTTTTTTATTGTTTCTTGTGCTATTTATAATATGGGTTTTCCTATTGAGATGATTCCTTTTATTTTAAAACTAAAAAACCCCCTTGGGAAAAGAGATCTTCGAGCCTTTATGTGTAAATATTGTTCCTTAACTATCGATGGGGCTCGGTTACTTTGGGATTTCACTATGATTGAGATGGATGTCTATAACTTGATTCTATGTATGGATTGGTTGACATCATTTAACGATTACATCGACTATTATTCCGGAAACGTTTGTTTCACATCTCTGGATAGCGTCGAGAATCTCTTTAGAGGGGATTGGGTTGTAATGGATAGTAAATCAAGAATGTTGCAACTAGTTATTTGAACCATATCTTATCCTTTAGAAGAACTTACCTAGGAATATATGGATTATATTGGGAGTGGTTATTTTCCAACTATTTTTGATTAGTTTCCTGACATCTTCCATGAAAATTTCTTAGGGTTCCCACCCAACAGAGAAGTGGAGATTATGATTGATCTCTTACTGGTGAATAGTCCTATCTTTATAATTTTTTATCAACTAAAATTAAAAGATTTGATGGAATTAAAATATCATTTAGAGGAGTTATAATGTAAAGTGTTTATTTGAAAAAGCCTTTATCAATGCTATAAAATTGAAATAACAGCTCTAGAAAAGCATTTTTAATCGAGGTGAAGATGTGTGGGGGGCCCTTTTATCAGCGCTCCGAAAAGTGCTGATAAAGCCCCTTTTTATCAGTTCTAAAAAAAGGTGCTGCTAAATAGGTCCTTTATATATTCTTTTATTAGTGCTGATAAAATATCCATTTTATCAGGACATTTTTAAGCGTTGATAAAATTCAAGAAAAAATAAAACAATAAAAAAGAATATATAATGAGGGGTGGGGGAGCTTTTAACAGCACTTGAACCCTCCTTTTATCAGCGCTAGGTGAAGCCCCACCCTCTCACTGCACCCAGCCCATGCCCGCGCAACCCCCCCCCCCCCTACCACATGCACCCATGCACCCTTGCATCCACCAGAAATTGAACACGAGACCTCCCCCCTTGTGCACCTACTTCATTACCACTAATTCATTTAGTTTTTTTCCATTTAATGATATATCTATATATATATATATTTAGTCTTATATTAATATAGATTAATATTAATATAAATATATTTAGTTATATTAATACATATATATTTATTCATATATTAATATATATATATAATCTTATATTAATATATATTTATATCTATTTATATATATATATATTTTTAGTTATAATTTTTTATCTACATATTTATTTGTATATTAATATATATTTTTAAGATTAGTTTTAAATACATTTATAAAATATGTTTTTATGTGTTTATAAATAAATATATACATACATACATACATATATTAAACACACAAACACACACATATATTTACAAATAAATACATATATATGTGAATCAAAAAAGACTTAGAATGTTAAAATGACCATAACTTCTAATCCAGAAGTCTGTTTCAACTGCAAAACTAATCAAATCAAAGAACATGAAATGATATTTGATATGATATGTGGTACAATTCTAATGTACATATAGATTAGAATTTATAACTATTTTAATGTTAAAAAAGTGGGGTATCCCGGACTAAGAAATCAGTTTTAGAGGCCTTATGGGACTTTTTTTGCCGTGAAAAATGTGAAAAAAGGTTCCCTTAGGTCACTAGCATGTAGATGTCATTACAGTATTCGATTTGATATGATGTAAAGCTCAAACGGATACACGGGTAAAAATTTATGGCTGTTTGAAGATTGAGTAACATTTTCAACTTATTTTAGATATTTTATGAATTTTTTTAATTTTTGTGTCTTCAAATTATTATTAAATTATTAGTAGTTGATGATAATTATTAAATTATTAATGATTAATATTTTTTAAAATATTTTAAATCCATTTTTACTAAATTTCTTATATATTAAATGTAATGGTCTATTTATACATTTCTCAAACATATTTAAAAAATATATATTATATTTATATAAATATAAATATACTTATATATCCATATATTGTTTTTTATGATCTATTTTTGAAATATACACTTTATTAGTGGTAGGAAAAAGTGATGTTAAAGCCCCCCTTTATCAGTGCTACAAAAACCATCACTGATAAAGGGTTCCCCTTTAAAAGTGCTACAAAAAGTGCTGATAAAGGTTGGTGCTGTGGAAACCCAGTTTTGTGGTAGTGTCGAGTATGTCTCTATGGCCAACACTAGTTTAGTTTGTGAAGAAGGTGTATATAACTCTTAGAATTTGTGTGGATTAAGTTATGCTTAATAAAGTTTCAATAAATATGTGGTCCCCACTTCCACATATTCATGATCTTTTTTATCATTTTATGGGAGCCCAATTGTTCTAAAAATTTGAATTACATTTGGTATGTCACCAATTTTGAGTTCATAAGGAGGATATTCTAAAGACAACATTATGTAATAGAAGTGGCCATTATGAATATGTAGTTATGAAATTTGGTCTCATTAATTTGATTTTATTCATTTATTAATAACTTTTTATTTACCCCATTTACTTATTTTCAAAAAAATGTGCATTATTAGTTTGAAATACTAATATTTTAATACTAAATATATTTTTTGAGAATTATTTGAGTTAATCCAGATTCGATCATTTTACTATTTTAATTAGATATGTTAACATAGTTATCCAAATTGTTTGATTCTTGTTTATTAGGGTTCTTAATTATATTTCATACAAATCATTAAACTGTATATGGGTCCAATTCGAACGTATGAATGGTCAGATATACCACACAAGAAGGCCCAATGAATTTTTCAAATAAACCAGACCAGCTGTGATGTTATATTTTCTAGGCTCAATAAAAAATTCCATTTTCTTGGATTCTCCATCAAAAGTCCATTAAATATAAATTTCTTCTTGGATAAAAAATTTCAAGGCCCAATTCAAATAATAAAAGTCCATCCCACCATTCTATATAGGATTTCAAAGAAGCACACAATCCCTCTCTTTTCTACCAATCAAGACATTCAATTTATATGATATTTTATGGTGTGAAATAAAAGATATATCCTCGCAACATTTTTTAATAAATAGTTTGAATTTGAGGAAATATTCCTATTCAAAAACCCATTCACATTATAACATTTGAAAATGTTTAGATTAAAATGGACAACATAACATTGTTTATTAAAATGTCTATAAATTTGTCGCCTAAAGGCTGATGGTCACCATATTTTGAGGGTATAATTTATAAATTCGTATCTAAAACTTTGAATAAGAACATTCATCTATATTAAGATATATAAAATATCAAATTGGTGATCCAAGTGGAGGGGGATATTTGGAATGCAAGCAGTCCCCCACCTTGGGCTCTAAATACATCCCCATCTTATCCTTGCAAGGGGTTAGAATTTATTAGAATAAAAAGATTCGTTGGATAGTAATAATCTTTGAAAATTTACTTGTAGGAACTTCAAAACTCAAGTTTCTACTTAATATACCTTTTCTTCTCCCTTTTTTTTCATTTTCTTTTTCATTCGTTTCCATTTGTAATCATGTAATTGTTTTGTTAGAATTTTTTTCAAAATATTAAATAAATTTTATTCTTCATATCATATTATAATCTAAATTATATAGTTTAACATTAATGTTCCTAAAATTTCTTTAATCATGTTAAAAACCAATCCCTTATTTATCTTTCTCATTCAATCAAAAGTGTATTTTTATTCTCTTCACTGTTAATTTTTGTGTTCGGTGCACAAGCCATTTCTTAACCTTTTATTTTCATTCTATTTTTAATTAATCACCATAAAAACATATTACTAGATTACTAACCATATAAATTGATGAGTAAATATACCATTTTTGTGATTCATAATTTGGGAATTTTAAGTGATTGTGATGAGTTTCTCATTGAATATTATTTAGGTTAACATTGTGTATGTTAAATATAAAAATGTCATGGATTAATGACATGTTTTGTTTAAAGTGTGGATTACATGGATTATTGGAAGCATAAATACATAAACATAAACAAGTTTTTATTGATATTATAACCCCAGTTATGTTAAGTCTTGGATTAAAGCCTCAGCACATGGGAATTTCTATCAAAATGATCTTTTGAAGTGGGTGTTAATTTAATGCAATATAATGAAAAATTCAAGATTTCATAAACTTAAATCCTTAATAATGAACTCAAACAAATATTTATCCTATTATTTATATCAAACATAACTCATCAATCAATTTAATTAATATTCTCAAACATACTCCCCATTAAAAATATAAATAAGAAACAATCGACTCTAAAATTAGTAACATCACCAAGGATTCAACCTGAATACTGTTACACACATTAGAAGAGAATCAAACAGTTGAATAGTTGATGGGAGAAAATCAAACACACTTCATATAACACCGTTTTTGAAGATTTTTCAATTATTAGTTTGACATTTTCTAATTTTTTTTAAAGGAAATAACAATAAATCAAAAAAATAAGAAAAAAACACAAATAAAAACATGTATTTCCATAAAAATACTAAAAGAAAAAATATATATAGAAAAAACAATATTCCTCATCCTTTCTAAACATATATTTATACTCTGTATCCTCCAAAATAATCCATCAGATATGTTTGAATCAAAACTCTAGTGAACAATTATCTAACTTAAGAGGACCATTAGAGATATTCAAATCACTCTTGACCCATTAATTTCCCATGAATTTGCACTAAATACGGAAAATAGTAGGGAACATACCCCTAAAGAGCACCCTACCCCAGATATAAATTACCAACCCCTTGGTATTCAATATCCGAATATTGAGGCATATTTTGAATAGAAATCGGGTTTGATTCATCTTCATCCTCATTTCCATGGGCTAGCCGGTGATGTTAAAGATCTACAACTCAAAGTTGTCAATGTTTCATGCTCTACAATGAAACCTCAAGGGGTTTCTAAAAAACAAATCATCCTTAGAGAATTTCCTTTCTCCCAAGCTAACTCTCAAATGTCATGGATCCACTGCATCCCCCCAGGTTCCATAACTACATGGAATGAAATTAAGTGACTCTTTTTAGAGAAATTATTCCCTACTTATTGAACTGCATATATTTGAATGAAAATAAGTGGTATAAATAAATTCCCTAATGAATCCCTCCATGAGAATTGGGAGAGGTTCAAAAAGCTTGTGGAAACCTTCCCACACCACCAAATCCCTTACTAACTATTGATCCAATACTTCTATGAGGGGTCATTGACTATGGACAAAACACTCATTGATGCCGCAAGTGAAAGTGATCTTGTTGAAAATAACTATTGCAGATGCCTGAGATTTCATAAGAAACATGGCTCCAAACATGCAGAAATTCCATAATCAAGCTCATGCTCAAGTCAAACAAGTCCATGATAATCAATCTACAGATCCAAAAAAGATGAATGAGTTTATGAGTGAACTTATAGGTATTTTACAAAAAACCAGTAGTTGATACAAAATCCCCAACCTCATCTTATCCCCAATCACTATTCTCTAGACCTATCAAGAATTGTGGAAACTGTAGCTCATCATCTCATCTAACACACACATGTCCATAGATTTAAGATGATATATCAGATTCACTTGGACCAACGTATATCAATGAATCATATTATTAGTAGAACACCAACCATTAACTGTCATGTTATCTTATTAGAAAATCCAACCAACCCGACTATGAGCCATCCTCTTCTACCTATAAACTATGCTTGACTTATAGTAATCCCATCTATCATCCCCTTCAATTACCTCCCCAAAATCTAATCCAATTACAATATGGTAAATGTGGTTATAAATCCTAACAACTATATCATTTTGTTCCTAGACATAAAAGGAGAAATATTCCTCCTAATCATCCCGTATTCCACTATCCTAGGGAGAATTCCCAATTCTGAACCCAATAAAATTAATTTTATAAGAACAAAAATCAAGGAAATCCCAATCTGGGACACAAAACATCTTCCCAGAAACCATGGGAATGTGTCATAGAAGATCTTTACTACTTCACCAGTTTTGGCCTCAAAAACATTGAAACCAGAATTGGTCAACTTTCATCTCACCTTATCTAGAAGCAACCATCCAATTCTTTCCTACTCCCAGCTCAACCATTGCACAACCCTAAGGGCAATGTAAGTGAAATCAAACTTTGATTAGGTAAAAAATTTCTATACGTCATGAATAATACTCAAATGAACCTTTTAATGTTGATCAAGAAAATGAAAATAAAAAAACATAGAAAAATAAAATGATGCCACTCCCTCGCTTCCTTCAATTCCCCTAAAGAACCCAATTCATTTTACTCAAGCCATCTCGAAGCTAAGGAATTCTGTTGAGCCCGATCTGGAAATAATAAATATGTTTAGATCTGTTCTGGTAAATATTAACCTCTTAGATACCTTCAAACAAATCCTTAAGTATAAAAATTTTCTTGTGGAATTATGCAATCATAATAGACAACTTAGGACCATTGAGAATGCTTCAACCTAGCAATCCATACCCATGATGTTCAAAGATCAAGGAGCCTTTATGGTTCCATGACAAATAGGGAGTTCCAACTTTGATGATGCACTCATATAACTAAGAGCCTCGATACATTTCATTTGAAAATAAATATTCTACAACCTTGATTATGGTCCCCTTAAATCTTTGAGTATTGTCATCCAGTTATCCAATTGAAGAATAATCAGTCCTTAGGGAATAATTCCAGATGTCCTTGTCCTAGTTAATGATCTTATCTTCCTAGTTGATTTCTGTATCCTTAACATGGAATGTGAGACAAATTTTTTTTTATCTCCCCTAATTCTAGGAATACCATTCCTCTTGATAGTTAGAACTAATATTGTTACACATACGGTCATCTTATCCATGTAATTTGGGGACCAACTTCTCAAGTTTGACATTTTTCAATTCTCGAGATACCCAGTAGAGGATCACTCAGTCTTCTTAATCCATACTTTTAATGAATCTTATGAGAGTAAATTCAACCCCATTACATAATTTTCATCATGTTCTATTGAGAGCGGAGGTTGTGAAAATTTCACCATGATTAACAAAGTCATAAATAGGTAATTTAATGTTGATATTTCATTCATAGAATTGCTCAGTCTAATGGATATTGAAAATTATATTTAATAAAATCTAAAAGATGATATCTACTTTACCACCTTGGATAGTATTAAGTAAAATAAAACAGTACCAATTGAAATCCCTTCCTCCATTATTTAGTTGTCTAGCCCAAAAATGAAAGATGAAACTGATCTGAAATCTCTTCTTGCAGACCAAAAATATGCATTCATTTTCCATGATAACTATTATCCCATCATTATATCTACCTAAATTACTAAAATTTAGGAGTCCAAACTTGTTCATGTGTTAGAGGAAAAAAATATGCCTTGGGATGGACCCTAGATGACATAGCAGGAATCGAACTTCCCCTTTACTTGAATCACATACATCTTGAAGAATCATTCCAACCAATCATAAAACCACAAAGAAGAATAAATCTAGTCATATATGAGGTAGTTAGGTAAGAGATCACCAATCCTCTTCAAGATGGCATTATATTCCAAATTTTTGATAGTGAATGGGTTAGTCTAATTCAATTGGTACTAAAGAAGGGTGCAATAACTATTTTCACAAATGAATATGGATATGTGGTCACAACTTGAGTGAAAAAATGGCATGTGTGCATACATTATAGAAAATTGAATGATGAAACACAAAAATATCTCTAACCTCTTCCTTTACTGGTTAAAATGCTAGAATGATTAGCAAAAATTTCACATTAATGCTTTATTGATGGATACACCGGCTACAACCAAATCTCAATAGCACCTTAGGACCAAGAAAAGACTAAATAAAATTTATCCTTTGGAACATATGAATATAGGAGACTTCATTCTTTAACTTTACAATGCTCATAATAAAATTCAGTGGTTTATGATTTGTATCTTTTCGGAATTATTTGATAATTTCATTGAGATCTCCATGGATGACTTTACCTTTTATGGTGAGTCATTTGAATCCTGCTTTTATTCACTCTCTATAGTCCTCAAAAAGTGTGTCAAATGTAACCTTGTGCTGAATTTTAAAAAATGTTACATCATAGTTACTAGTGGGATCTATCTAGGGAATATAATTTCATTAGAGGGTATTCCTATCAATCCTTCCAAAATTGAGGTGATCCAATCACTTCCTAAACCCACATTAATTCAAAACATCTGTTCATTACATTGTCATGACTGTTTCCATCGGTGATTCATCCATAAAATTTTAGGATTTCCCTCCCACTCACTCATCTACTCTATAATGATGTTACATTGCATTTTAATGTATCTTGAAAGAGATCCTTTATTGAACTCAAAGATTTTATTATATCTTCCCTGATAATCCAACCCCCATATTGGTCTTTACCATTCAAATTGATGTGTGATGCTTATGATAGGGCCATTAGAGAAGTTATTGGTAAATGAAGAGAAACAAATTCCACATGTCATATATTATGACTCTAAAAAACTGGATAAAACTCAACCTCACCTCACTATCACTAAAAAAATTAACATTATTTTTTTTCCTTAGATAAATTATGGCCCCATCTATTAGATTCCAAAATAATCTTTATTTATATAACATTGTTTTATAATGTTCATACTCAAGAAAATGGATTCCGAACCAATGATAATAATATGGATCCTAATTCTACAAGAGTTTGAAATTATGAATAATGATTTTCCTAGAAAAGAAAACAGTATGGCCGATCACTTGATTAGAATTTATAATTCTTATCATTCTAAAATAATCGATCATAAATTTCAAATTGAAAACCTATAATATCTCTCTCCAATGTTATCATGGTATGCCCCAATTGTAAATTACTTAGTTGCTGACGTTTTTTCTGATTTTTTTCAAAAGAACAAAAAGGGAAGCTGAAAAGTAATTCAAAACTCAAATTTTTGGGGAAGATAATAAAATTTTGAAAACTGAGGTTGACATGGTAATTATGATATATGTTAGTGAAGATGAAAATTCATCCATATTGAAATTCTTCACTCAATGCCCAGTGATGGACACATTTGACCACAAAGGATCTTCCAAAAGGTCATTAACTCAAGAATCTTTTGGCCTTCACTATTCACGGAATCACATGAGTTCTGTCAATCATGTACCACATGCCAACAATTTGGAACAATTTTCAAACTAAATGAAATGTACTGAAATACCTTACTATTTTTTGAGACATTTTATGTTTGGGGAATCAAATTTATGGGACAATTACCCCCATATAATGGATTCTCATACATTATTCTTACAATTTATTAGGTTTCTAGGTAGGTTGAGGGCAAACCCACTAGAAATTATGATTCACATACTATTAGTGAGTTCTTGAAAACCCACATATTACACTGATTTGGAACTCCTCATGCCTTGATAAGTTACTTATGAACCCATTTCTATAATCGAACCATGGAATATCTTTTGAAAAAGAATTGGGATATATATAATAGTTCAAAATAATATCACCCCCAAAAAAAATTCAGGGATAAACATTCTAATAGAGAAGTTAAAAGAGTTTTTGATATAATTGTAAATCCCAAAATAAAAGACTATAATGAATGACTTGGCGAAGTGCTTTGGGATTATTGAACTACATTTAAAACACCCATTATGATGTCTCCAATTAGGCTAGTTTTTGATAAAGCATGTCATTTACTGGTTGAAATCCAACATAAGTAATTTTGGGTTTTAAAAACATGTAATTATGACTGTGATAAATCTAGAGAAGACATATTAATGCAGATGATTGAACTGGAGGAACTTCATCTCGATTATGATGAGAATTAAAATCTCTATAGAGAAAATCCTAAAGCACTCCATGAAAAGAACATCATGTGAATTTGTACTCTATTAAGGTTAAAAGGTAATTCTCTTCAACTCTCAATTTCGGATTCACCCAGTTAATACTAATTGTCATTGGTAAGGCCATTTTTTATTACTAATGTTTACCCATTTGGTGTAGTGAAAGTCCAAGAACCCTCATCAAAAAGGAGATTCATGGTTAATGGACATCAATTAGAGCATCACCATGAGAGGAAACAGACCCCATGAACCACATTTTCATCCACTGACCCACCACTATATGGAGACACAATCCCACCCAATCTAAGCTAGGGGAACCTCTTTTCCTTTAACTCCCGCTTTATCTCTTCTTCATCCTTGTATCTCTCTCACAACCTCTTTCTTATTCTTCTCTCTCTTTAATTTTTTTACCACATTATTCATCAAAATCTTTTTTATCTCCTTCTATTTTATGTGAGTGTATAAAAAAACTAAAAAAACTAAAAATATAAAAACAAATCAAATAAAAGAGTCATAATTACTCAACACTAAATTTTTATATTTTCTCCAACATTTTTGGGGTGTCTAATGACTTTTTTTCAACTCAAAAATTTTGTATTTTCATCCTCAATTTGAATAAATATTTTTTTTCAAGAATAATAAATTTTTAATGCTCAATTTTTTATTTGGAAAATAATCCTTCTCCTACCATGATGAAAAATATTTTCTTTGATGCTATGGTCACCTTTTAATATCTTTTCATTTGGTGTGTTTTTCACCCCTGATTGTGTTCCTTGAATTTGTGGTCCTTTTAAATGAATTTCTTACTTTATTATAGATTAATATGATAATGGTGTTTTTCGAGCCATAGGAGAACCAAAATATCCAAATAGAATCCCATTACCCTTACATTGGTCATCCACTTTAATGACCCTTAAAGCCTATGAAAACATTTTTTATAGCCATATTACAAGCCCAAAACCTTATCCCACTCATCATCTACAAGGATTTTCATTACATGATTTGCTGAAATTTATGTATGGGGGGACTCAATTTCATTTTGGGATCCATTTCCTTGATATTAAACATGTCATAATACGCTTTAAGGAAAGAATAAATTTTAGTGCGGGGGATGGGTTATCATTCAGGGAGTTCTAGGAATGTATATATGTTTATGACATCTTGTAAAAATGATATTGAAATATGTTCAACAAATAAAAATGAAAAAATGAAAAAATAGAGATTGCGCTATGTCTATGGAGGGTCAAAAATCACTCTTCCTCATCCTTTGATCTTGTTATTACTATTACAATTAGTGTCATGTGAAGATAAAACATTGTTTTAGAGATGAGTTTAAGATTTGTTTCAATCTAAGATTTTAAGAAAAAAGATAGAAAAACGAATAAAAGAACACTTATGTCATCTTTTCTTATGTTTTTTGGAGAAGTTATTTGTTTTATACATATTTCGTCATTTCATCCCATTTATTTTTTCCATCACTTTCCTTCCTTCCCAAATTCATACCCTTGTAAATATGTTTTCATGTGTCCTTCTATATTTTAATTCAAAAAAAGTGTACATTGCATTTTACATGTTTTTGTTTTCCCCTCATTTATTATATTTTGGCCATTAATTCCAAAAATTCCATAGACATTGGATAAACCTTAAAAATACCAATTGATTATTGTGAACTATAGTATAGGTAATGTAATATGAGATATATTTCAACCTTAAAGATATTTACTTTTGGTTGGTGAATGAGTGAATCTCCAGAAATAATTTTTTGTCATCTTGAGAGGAGTAAGTTATGAGTGCCAATATTTTCCATTAGTAACTTTCAAAATAAAAAATGAATAATTTTAGGAACATTATTTATTTAACATTGTTTGGAGGAATTATTTATAGATGAGTGAAGTAATCTAGATGCTCCTGATTGGTAAAAACAAAATTTTAATATCTGTTTGGGAGTGAAAATTATTTAGTTATATTTTTATATTTATTGTATATGAGGAGATGCACAAGTCTAAGTGTGAGGGATTTTATGTTATTGATTTATTAATAACTTTTTATTTACCCCATTTACTTATTTTCAATGAAATTTTTATAATTGGGGGGAAATAATTGTGTTTTAATACTAAATATAAATTTTGATCATTATTTGAGTTAATCTAAATTCAATTCAGTTTACTATTTTAAGTAGAAATATCGCCATAAATTAAAAAATTATGTGATTCTTGTTTTTTAGGATTCTTAATTAAATTTTATACAAATCATTAAACTGTATCTTGGGATAATTTGGCCACATGAAGTGTCATATGAAACACACAAGAAGGCCCAAAGAATTTGTCAGAGAAACATGACCAATTATGATGTTATATTTCCTATGCTTAGTAAAAAAAGTCCAAATCTGTTGAGTCTACCCCAGATGTACAGGTATAATACATTTCATATTGGATAAAAATTTCAAGTCCCAACTCAACCGATAAGGGGCCCAATTGATCCATGAAATTCAAGTTCACGATTCTATTTGGGATTTTAAATTATCACACATTCCTTGACATTTATCCAAATATAAACATCAAAATGAGTAGAGATTTTGTTATTTAAAAGAAACTATATACCCAAATTTTTTAAGTAAATTTTTCACCTTTGAGGGAATCTTACTATTCAAAAGCCCATTCTCATTATGGTGTTCAAAAATCACTGGATTAAAATGGACAACAAAACATTGTTTATTAAAATAGTTATAACATTGGATCCAAAAGTCCAATAGATGCCAAATTTTGAGGGTAGACTTTCTAAGTCCATATATAAAACTTCGAATAATAGTATTTCTCCATATTCATCTTTTTAAACTATAAAATTGTAGATCTATGTAGCGGGGTAGATTTGGAATGAAAACAGTCCCCCAACCTTGGGATATAAACACACCCCTCTTCTCCTTATAAGGGGTTATAATATTAGTGTATAAGAGGATAAATTGGAATGAAAATATCCATTCCAAAGGCTTGTAATAACCTTCCAAACTCAATTTTTTACTTTTTATAGCTTTCCTCCACTCTCTGTTTTCATGTTATTTTCTTTTTGTTTTCATTTGTCATCTTGTAAGCGGTTTTTTGGAATTTTGTTTAAATATTAATGAAATTTTCTTTATCATCTCATATTATAATCTAAATTATGTATTTTAACATTATTGTTATTAAGAGTTATTAAATAATGTTAAAAACCAATCCATTCTTTCACTTTATCATTCAATAGAAAGTGTGTTTTAATTCTCATCACCGTTTGTGCATGTGTTAGGAACACATATCTTTTTATATCACATTATATTTATTATATTTTTAATTAATTACCATATAAAAATATTACCAGATTACTAACCATATCAATGGATGAGTAAATATATGGTTGGGGCGAGTAATAATTTGAGGATGTTAAATGATTGAGAGTTTTTTATCATTGAATATTAATTGGGTTAACATTGTGTATGCTAAAATTAAAAATTCCATGTATTAATAAATGTATTTTAACATGTGTATTCAATGGATTAATATAACAATAAATTCACTACCATAAACATGTTTTTGTTGATATTATAACCCTAGTTAACATAAGGCATGGATTAAAGCCATAACACTTGGGAATTTAGATCAAAATAATCTTGTGAAGTGAGTATTAATTTAATGAAATGTGAAGAAAAGTTAAATGATATCATAATCATAAATCCCCAATAATAAACACACTCCAATATTTATTAAACTATGAAATCAAACATCATCCATCAATCTATTTAATTAAGCACTACAAAAAAATACCCCATTAAATTGATAAATAAGAAAAAGTCGAATCAAAAATTTGTTTTATCATTGAGGATTTTCCCTAAGTACTTCAATACACATTATAAAAGCATTGGACATTTGAATGGTTGATAGGAGACAATTGAACACACTTCAGAATGTACCAGATATCTTTATAGAATTGATGAATCAAATCTTTTAGAGGTATCTTGATTTTTTATGATGGTGTTTTTTGGTGATATACTACGGTATTCTAGGAAAAATTTGGATCATGGGGAACCCTTAGATACAATGTTCGGTATCTTGTGTGAACATCATATTTATACCAAGTCATGAATGTGTGATATAGGGACATAAGATCATTGTTTCATTGGCCATGTCATTTCTAAAAAATGTCTTTCATTAGATCTAGAAAATATAGAAGCTGTTATCTATTGGAAACCATCGAATAATTTCATTAAGATATGTACTTTTGTTGGCTTGTTGGAATTCTACATCCATTTTCTATGCGATATTTCATGTTTGGCATAACTGATGACTACATTGATGAATAAAGGAGTTCATTTCCAATGGAATTACAAATTTATTAAATCCTTTCAAGAAATTAAGGTTAGACTTACATCTGCACATATCCTCACATATATAGAGTCTTGAAAGGAATATGTAGTCTATGGTGATTCATCGGGATCTAGGTTGGGATGTGTTCTCATGCAGGGTGGTCTTGTTATTTCTTACATCTCATGGTATTTATGGTTGCATGAGAAGAAATAACCAACACATGACCTAGAATTGGTTTCTATGGTCCATGATTTGAATAATTAGAGTCATTACCTATTTAGTAGGAAATTCACTATGTTTATAAATCTTAAGAGTTTTGGAACCCATCTTCTCACAAATAGATTTGAGTTTTAGACATCACTAAAGGATGGAGTATCTAAAAATGTTTGACTATGACTTGATGTATACATTAGGTATAGGGAAAATTGCATAAGATGCTTTAATAAAGGATTTATATGCTTAGTTGGTTAAAAAGTATTCATACTAGTGGAAATTAATTTTAGTTATTGTGGATATGCATCTAAATTTCTCTAACCAAGATGATGTTGCAGTTTTCTTTCTAGTTTCATTTGTTCCTAATTTAGTTGAGTAGGTGAGAGTTTCTCAGACATATGATTCTAATTTTGTTAAAAATGGTAAAAACTCAATGGTGAGAAGACCATTGAGGGATAGAAGATGGATGGGAATTCAATGTTGTGGTTCGGAGATCGGATGGTCATACATGTGGATTTTCGGGGAAATAATTCTTAGTGCTAACCACCATTCGAGATGAACTATTCACCTTTGGATATAGAAAATATATAATGAATTGAAAATTATGTTTGGGTGGGTTGGCATGAAAAGATATATAGTGGAGTATATATCGATATTCTCCACCTTTCAGTAGGAAAAGGTAGAACATCAATGACCAGTAGGAATGTTGCAGTATTTATCGATTCCCATGTAGAAATGGGAGTATATAACTAGGGATTTTGTCGAAGGCATCCCAAGAATGGTTATGAAAAATGATTTCATATCGGTGATAGTGGATCAGCTCAAAAATTCAGATCACTTCATCCTGATTCGTGAAAATAATTTGATGTAATTACTATTAATAATTTACATTCGGAAAATTATAAAGATTTATAGTGTTACAATATAAATTATATCAGACAGAGACCCTAGGTTTACATCTCATTTTTTTTAAATACTTTAAGTGACCCCTTAGAAAATAGTTGACTATAATTATGGATTATCATTGTCAACTGGATGGATATTCTAAATAGAAAATCAAAATGATGGAGGACACGCTTTGGGATTGTGTGATGGATTTTGGTGGATCATGGGGGGATCACATACCATTAGTAGAGTTATCATACAATAAAATTTACCAGAACTTGATATATATGGATCGATTTGAAGCATTGTATGGAAATCCTTGTTGTTCTCCACATTATTGGTTAGAAACAGGTAAGAATTCACTAATTAGAGAATAGAGATGGCTCAGAGAATAGATATGGATCTGAGTAATCATAATTCATATGTGGATCAACATCTATGATCATTTTCATTTGAGGTGAGTGATCATGTATTCTTGATAATCTCTCTATGTCTTGGGAACCATCATTTTAGTAAGCAGGAAAAGTGATCTCCTCAATACATAGGACCTTTTGAGATACTTGAACAAGTTAGTGAGGTGTAATATCAGTTATATATTATAGCATGATTTAATTTAGTGTAGAATGTGTTTCATGTATTTTAGATTTAAAATAATCAACCTAATCCAGCCTATGTGATTCGATGAGATCACATTGACCTAGAGAAGAATACTATAAGGATTCATGTGAAGATATTGATAGTGTATAGGAAAGATTATATCTTTCATGGGAAAATCATCAGTCTAGTATGAGTTTCTTGGAAACATGGTAAGATTTAGGAATAAATGTGGGAGGGTGAGAAGTAAATGGTGATGAAATGGCCTGAAATATTCAAGAACAACTTGGTTTTTCTACTTTCCAAGGAAGGAACAACCAATGGTAGGGGGAATATAACACCACTAGTTTCAGGTACATGAACCTTTGTTTATGTGTTTTGAGTCTATATAATGTTTGGGTTATATTTTGAGAGTTTTTGAAGGGTTTTGGAATGTTTTATATGTTTTTTTAATTTTATGGTTTGTGTACAGTTAGTAGAAATCGTGAACCGCTTTTAGGAAACCCTAAAATGGAAGACAATAAGAACTAGGTTGGTGCATGGTTGGTACATGATTAGGATAAACCGTTCTGATTCCAAAGAGAAAATATGCATCTTGAAATAGAAGAAAATTAATGGTTTGTGAATTGTTTGTCTAACCATGTGATCCAACCATGCGAGGTATGTCCTTAAGATGATAGCACTACACAGTTGGAACACTGTCTTCCAAATCATGCGGCTTAACCATGAGACGTATAATAATCCATCCTTAAAAAGATGATCTAACTAAAATTATCCCATTAATCCCTCATTTTTTAATAATACTCCCATAACACTAATTTCTTATTCTCCCATGGTGCGAGTGACAATTCCCTTAAATCCAAGAGCAATCCTTAAGAAAATTAATGTTCATTGGAGGACCAAATTCAATAGTAAGTAGCAATTATTCCTCATTTTTTATAGATCCAAGGTTATTTTATCAGTATGTCTATCTAAACCACAAATCTAGTTTTTTATGGATATATATTTCGGTTATTAATTGTTTTATGATGAAATATTATTGTATCTAGTGAAGGGAATATTTTGATCGGATCTTGAAGTTTTGTAGTGTCGTTCGTAGTTTTTTTCAATGTTGGGAGGTAGGTGGAATTATTATTATTTCCAATTTATTTAAAATTTTAAGTATTAGTTTTAATTATATATATTGATTTAAATTTTTTTGAAATACTTGTTAGATCATTGGTGGAACTCTTGATTTGTATTGGATTTTGAAAAAAGATTGAAAATTGGTTGGATTTTTTGAAACCCCATTGGTTTATAATTTTAAAATGTTAATTTTAAAATTATTGTCTTGTTTGGATGCATATATTTTTTTGAAATACATTTAATAATATAAGGTTCTTGGAATGGTTTTACATAGATTCTGGCATACATGGTTGACGTGAGTTGATTTTCATTAAACATGACCCTATGAAAGGTGTGCGCTCCATTGAGGCACCTAGTATTGGCCGCCTTGTGAAAACATAGTGTATTAATGAGGGACTTATCATGAGAATATAAATATCACATAGGCATGCATGGTGTGTGTGGAGACATGGTTATCAATATTCCATGTTATTGTAAAAAATTTGTATGATTTGTTTATTTATTTCCATGAATTTTTTAAGGATTTATTTTAAATTATTTTTACTACATAAAACTATATTATAAATTTTTTCTATCAATTTTTGTCATGGTGGTGTGAGTTGGAAAGTAATTGGGGATATACTACGAAGTTTAGACTCACCCCATGCCTAGGAACTATTGTGCGTTTTCAAATGTTATATATCAAGACATAGGTAAAAGCAAGGTATCTCAGTTATTCAGTGATGTTTATTGATATAGTGGGAATGGCATGTGGAGTTGGAGCTTGGAGCAGTTTGGGTGTTTATAGTTGATGTCACTTTGGAATTTAAATTTCTTATACTTTTTTTCTTAGAGTATTTCTTTTTGTTTCCTCATGTACTCTAAAATGGTTTATTAGTTTGGTTTGTTTTGAGTAGTATTTTTTTACTCATGAATCACATAAATGTTTGGTCATTATTTTTAATGGTGTTTTGATGTTCTATCTTTCAACGGGAAAATCATCCCCCAAATTTTCTTGAGGACCTTGTAATTTATTTCTAAACTTTGGTTTCTTGGGGATATATCCTAAGGCTTATTATCAAACCAATCACTTCTCTATCAAATTAAGAGAGGTGGTATGTTACAATAACTCTAAAAGAGCAGATAGTCCTTGACGAGGTTTGGATATAAACCGATACAACACAATTCACTTGAAAACAATAATTTTATATGGTTATAACATGTAGGGAATATCCATGAACATGAATTTACCTATAATAAAATAAAAATTCATGAGTCATCTCATAGATAAAAGGTGTAACAATGTTATTCACAAAAAATTTTAGTATTGAAATCCTAATAGTGTGGAATAATTTTTTTAAAATATGTCTGAAATGAATATTTTTGAAAATATGCCATTGTTATCAATATTGTGTTTGACATGTTGATGGTAAATAATAAATTCTAAAAAAATTTATGGATTCACTTGATGACCATGGATGTCATTATTGATCAATTATCTATGAATAATAATGATAAATTTGGTCTGAAATTTTATGTGGTTTTTTTGTAGTTATGAAGAACTCTTTATTGAAGTTTAAACAAAAAACATGGGCCAACCAAGAAATCAAGCAATCCAGCTTGATCAAGTCATTTTGGGAGAAAGGATCAACCACACGCAATGGAGACAGTCAGACCAGATTGCATAGTGGTAGGGTGTGAGATTGGGATTTCACAACACCTTAATGGAGAAAATAGGTGAGTTATTGGACATGCATGTGTGAGAAAGTGATTCTAGTTCCATCGTGTGGGTATGCATTGTGGCATGTGGGTGATTGTGTGAGGAGTTTAGGTGACAAACCCCATCATTGGCTCAAGTGGATGAGGGAGCAGAAAAGTATAAATGGAATCACTCAACTAAGAAAACATTTCATGTGGGACAATAATGAATAGTGAATTGTTCATCTATCTTTAAAGAGAACAGATAAAAGGATGGTCATTCAATCTATTTTCCTTAAGTCGTCTAATCCACTCATGTTAATTTTTTCTACGTTTATAAGATTGAGAAATATTTAGTGTGGTAATTTTTCCATTTATGAATCCAAGAATATCATGCTAAAGCCTCATACTCATTTATGTAGGATTCACTGAACACCTAATATCCATGTGATTCTAAAGCATTAATTGAACATGAAATTCATGCACTCACAAACACAAAAAGAATAATATTGTGTAGTGATGTTGCCTGATGAAGTTGAGGTTCTAGATGAAGTTAATGCCTAATTAATTCATAGTTATAATCAAAATAATTTATTCATAAAATTATAATTACATAAATTTACTTTTAATAATTAAATTAGGATTATAACATATTATTAGTGAGCCACGCTACATGATATATTAATGTATGTTGCATGAATTGAAGAGTTTGCATGATGTGTTATTCCATTGGGATTTTGAAAATAAATATGCCTTGTGAGGATATAGGACAAACATATTTTAGGGCGTTTTACTTAACTATAAAGATCAATGTATAATAGATATGTTCACATCCCAGCCTCTACATTTCACCATGGAAACTTCAAAATTAATAGAAGCATGTTTCAAGCTTCAGTATAACTATACAATAATATGTTTCATTGCACTGTTGAAGGGTCGGAATTTTCAAAATAATGATTTGACCTATAGTGAGATATGATGTAATGAATTATTTTTTAGGACAATATAAAATGTTGTGTTTTTGGGTTATGGAATATAAGAGGGTGTTGACCCATGTATGAATTACTACACTATAAGGAATAATGTACAACACCATGGAAGATATGGCTACACTATAGTATCCATGTATAATACATAAGAGATAAATGAGGAAATGATTAGTTGAAGTCTGTGTTGTGGTATACAAATCCGCACCTTATAAGTTACATGTTCGGAGAGGATATGCCATAATATTTCATACCATTCCAAAATCAGGTGGTTTCTAGTTTTGTATGAGAAATTATTTCATAGTAGTTATTTAGAGAAATCTTGGAATAGTTATGGAGGAGTTATAAGAAGCTTTGAAAGATCAAAATGGATCCATCTATGTGCCCCATTTAGAAAGATAGAAATACCTATTTCAAGTAAAATAGATGAAACAAATGTCAAATATAGGAGATGAGGATTCTTTGTGTGCGGATCCTTTTTGGAGTAGTGATCAATGGAAGAGGAAGAAGTTGATTCCTTTCACTAATGTTGATCTAAATAAATATGGTTTAAGGGTGTGACCCTTGGGATGAAGTGATTCATCCCTAAAATTGTATGGTAGTGAGCCTAGGCATATAATTGACCTATCTTGAACCAACGTATAATGAGTTTAATATGTTTAGTACACCAAAATAATGTTTTTAGTAGGATCCATGAACTAACCTTTTTTTGGTGAACCAAGTAAATAATTATGAAAATAATTACTTTACTCATGAAAAACAAAATAGATAAATGAATATAAATAAAATATAATTAAAAAAGATAACAAGTGACCCTAAAATATTATAGGTCAAGATCCTTAAAATCATGTAAGATAATTTAAGACGTAATAGTTTAATTTGTCAAATACAGTGCATAACATAATTCATCCCTCCTATTAGGGTAATATCACTCTATATCCCTGGTATAATTCTGACCAGTGGTATCATAGGTTAGGTTTTTTTATTATATTTTTCTACTCTATTATTTTCTCTTCTAATTGTTGATGTTTCAGTTCTAGTTTAACACTATTTTGTTAAGTGGCATAAAAAAATATAGAACATAAAAGAAGAAGAAAAAATACAGTGGAATACATTATTTTGGAACTATTGTTGGGAATAGTTAGATTCAACTGTATGAGTCCAAAAAATTCCAAAAAGATGTCATTAATAATTCACATTTTGCATCTCTCTATAATGATGCTATAATAATGAATCGAGAACTTGTTATACCCGGTGATATTGATATTATTGATGTTGAGGAGATACCAAGAAAGACAATGGTGGATGTTGTCCACCTATCATAGGATATGGATCAAAAATATATAAAAGAGAATATAGAGTTGTAGGAGAAGAACAAGTCTCAAGATATTCAGATTCAAGTGTTATAAAATTAGGTGACCAAATGAGAGTCCAAAACAAAAGTCTTGTTTAAGTTTTAAAGACATCATGGAGAATAATGATTCTCAAATAGAAGATTTTATGATGATATCCAAAAAGATAATAAAATCAAAAAATATTAAGAATAAAATAATCTAAACTTGAAATAGTATTATAATCTATATAGAATTAAGGATGAGTTGGATGGTAAAATGCCTGAAATGGTTAATGAGAATAGAAATATATAACAAAAAAAGGCATTCTATAAAGTCTCTATTTTCAAAATAAAATGTTAAATAAAGGAGTTTTATAACAAATTGGATAATCATAACAAATATTTGGATGAGGATATGTTTAGTGGGAATATTCTAAAGAAAAAAATTAGTTCTCAACTTGAATTGAGGAACCAGATTATCCAACAGTAGGAAGAATAATAATTTCCATCTAAAATCCAGTTAGAGGCCTTGTGAATTCTCATTATTAATAATGATTTATAATTTTTATTTTATCACCATTTTATAGGTGATGAGGAATAAAATAATAATTATTTCATCTCAAAGGATAAATAATAAAACATTCTATCATCACTAATATCATACTTTTTGGATAAATCTAGTATTGGATATAAAGAAACTCAACTGATCCATGAGAAGAGGAGACATGTGAATACTCCCAAGAAAAGATAAATTTATGATGGTTCCATAATGTGACATAGAATGGACCCCATAATAGGTAAAATGATTGAATGAGGACTCAAGGAAGACATGGAAACATGTATTATTTTTTTGGGATACATGGACACTGCTTAAGTTTTTCATTGTTAGAAAACATGAAAAACAATGTCCCCATGCACAAAAAAGGAGTTATGTGTCTTATCATAATAATTATTACCATTTTAACTTACCCCAATCTGAAAATTTCTGAGGAAATTCACTAGGGTTTAAATAATTCATTCATGTAATATTCAAGGGGAAAACTATTTACATGAGAAATAGATTTTAATGATTTCATGATGAGTATTATTTACTACAACTGAGGTAGATAAAATCCCCAAATATTTTTGTAAACCTCATTAATCCTAAATATATAATAAAAATATATAAATCAAGAAAATATATCACTTAATTATGAAATCAAGAATGACCATTTGAAAGGGACATCCTAAAAAAGAAATCATTTTAATGCATGATAAAATTTTTAAAGTATAGTCAAATAAAAAATAAGGTTTAGAGAAAGAAAATCTTAATGTTCTTGGAAAATAATCCATTTGTGGTAATGTTTCCTGATAAATAATAGATTGCATGAAAGAAATATACCAAAATATTATAAAAGGTGGATGGATTTTAACAAATCAAGCTCAAATATGAATATGGATTCTAAAGTGAAGGAAAAAAGGAAAAATGGTGGTCCATAGTGACTCACCATCATCCTAAAGGTTATAATTAAGGTAGATATATGATATATGGGGTGATTGTTCTTGAAATTAACATGGTTGTCTGTGCATGAATGTCACTTGGCTGTTTATGATTGAAAATGATGAGTGGAGGGATCTAATTAAAAATTGTTATTTTAATTGTGGTCCAATTATGAAAATTATATTTTACAATATCAATTGGTTTATATACTAAAGATGGATGTATTTGGAGTATTTTCATGATGAAAATTTCATGGAAAGAAGGCATATATTTTGTACAAAAAATTATTGTATCAAAATATGTGTTTCGATCAGGCCACAAATCAAGTGATTTCAGTCATGTTAAAGAGGATTGAATGGGAATCAAGAGTATCCAAAAAATGAATTTAATTTTTCATATATTTTATTTCTAACAGGTGGTTTTGTGTTTGGTATCATATAATATTATACAATATTCCAAAAGATTCTAAAACATGTTTCTTCCCAATCTAGTGTTTCCATTACTGTTGAACACTAAATATTGGTATGATCAAGTGGTGTCTATATATAAAGTCTCAGAGGGATTTGTGTTGAAAATAAAAGGCTACCAAGACTCATTGTATGTTTTTGTTTAATCGTGTAAAGATCATAAAGGCATGGATTTCAAATGATATCATTTGTTAAAATTAAACCGATTTTACAACAAGTGGTGAATTTTTATCAAGTGGTATCAATTACTTCATTATGAGGTATATTTTTTACAACCTAGTACTTTTTTATCTACTAATAGTTTGTTTTGAATATATATAGATCACAAGTAACCTTTTGAGAATATAAATACAATTTTTGTTCAGTTTTTCTTGTAATTAATGAGTAACATATAAAGCATTGTTAATTTTCTATAAAAAATCTTATTTCTTACATTATGCTCTAGATTATTAGGATTAGAGGATTTATATGACTTTTCAAGTGCCAAGTGGTAAATTAACTCAACTAATCACTTTTAAAAATTGTAGTAAGAAAGAATATTGGATTTTTTAACTTGTGGTTTTCTAAGTATGTGGTTGATCAACATGTGGTTGATGCCAAAATATAAAGTTCTTTTGAAAGAGTTAGAGATGCAATCCTTAAAGGTGGAGTTGAACTTTCTGGGATTCTTCCCATATTATAAGAGGGGTAAATTTATTTAAAATTACATGAGGAGAAACTTATTCAGAAAGGGATATATTTATTACATCAATGGATAAATTTGTATTGAATTAAAAATTAGTGGATGTAAAAGAACATGGTCCAACCCAATGTATTTTACTAACACTAGTGAACAAACATGATTTAATGTTAGTTTTTTTCAATTTAGATATTTATTTTTAACTAAATCCTATAAAGGTGACATTAAATACATGGGTTTTAGTGTCAATTTTCATAAAAACCTATGCTCAAAACCATGATTTTTTTATTGTTTTGGCGTCAGTTTTCATCAAAACCGATGCCGAATGTTACAAATTTTTTTAGATATTATTTAATATTAAAACCCTAAATAATTATAATCCTTTTAATAGAAAAAATTACAAAACCATCAAAAAACATTTATCATTCAATAAAAACTCTAAATAAAAATACTTTTAACAAGTTAATCATGTAATTATTTACGCATTGGTATTATAAAGTAGAATTAAAAAACACATACTTAAATTTACAACATGATTATTATCGGTTGATTTTGAAGAATTATTTGGAGATCATTATGTTTAAAACCCTATTATAACAAAATAATTTTTCTGAACACTTGTTATTAGGAAAATGTAATACCAAGTATAAACATTATAATATACATACCTTAAATCATAATAATAATTAACAAATAGTTCGAAAACAATGATCAAAGATAGCTAAGTTCATATTTCATATAAGACTCGACATCATTGAATGTCTACAATAATATTGAATATTATAATATTAAAAAAATAGAATAATATGATAGAAAACATAAAATAATTAATATAATTAACCATATAAAATTTAGTAGTTACCTCAGTTGTGGTTATCTCATACATGAATCGTAGAACGTAATAACCACATTTCGAATATCCTTGTTTACGACAACACTACAGTTATAAGAAATTAAATAGATAATAAAAACCAATATATATATATATATATATATATCAGATGTCATAATAATATCTAATATATAAAATAATTACAATTACTTTCACATATTGGATTGCATTTGGGTTCTTTATCGATAAGCGATCTTTGATAATTTTTTCCTTGACCTGCATTTTCATATATATCATCTAATGATACATGTATATATAATAATAATTAAATATAATGAATTTATAAAAAACAATTAAACTTATCTTTCTGAAAAGGTGGTAAATTTTTTACAAACATCACCTAATAAAGAGAAAAACTTATATAATGTGCATTGACTTGGGAAGAAGCTGCATAAAAACCAATCCCCCTTACAATAAATAAAGATACAATTAATTACATTATAATGAACATTGATTCATAATTATGTTTGTGTTCTAACCCATCATGAAATTGAAACAACCAAAACAGAATCTCCATCTTTGATAATCTCTCACATATATATATATATATATATATCAATAGTCTTAAAATATTGCACAGACATTGAAATGGATTATGGATATATAAAACCATAATAGTATTTGGCCTCATTTTGAATAAGAAGTGTGTGTATATACATAATTAAAAAAGTAATATAGTTATACAATTCAAACCATATTTAATTAAATAAATAAAAATTATAAAATAATTTTACTTATATAGAAAAAACAACAACACAAGCATGATGATCTCATTAAAATGAATTATATCCCTGATATAGTTTCTAAAAATTATCAACAGATAGTCACTTCTACATATATCAGATGTAATCTGAAACACATAGATATTATCTAAGGAAGAAGAAGCCCGGGACAATCATTGTATCCCATCACAAATATCAGAAGTACCTATAGTTGTATGTTCTTGAAACATTGGTTTCTTTTTAAATATTTCATTTTATTTTCGGTATTAATATAAAATTTTAATGTCAAAAAATAGTATTTGTATTTTTCAATCAGATGTAATTAATATTAATAAAAATGCATACCTCATATGAAAGATAATGAAGAAGTTCAGATGGATAAAGTAAAAAATGACCCATACAATCCCTAACTCTGGAAACCTCCTTATTAGGAAATATTAGTAAAGTAATAGGATCAATAATATCATATACTGATACTCTATCTTGACCCATCTACATAGGTTGGTGATGTATAGAATACCCCAAAAATGAATGAATCCACACACTCAAATTTGTACTTGAGGATCTACAACATACAACTCACAGAATAAGGTTGGGTCCGAGTGAGGAGGTGGAGGATTTGAGTATCTAGGATGGGTAGGCTAGTCCAGTTGGGAGAGTTATATATGCAGAACATCTGGCTAAAATGGTTAGACAATTTGGGAAGGCTACATAGACTATGAATGTCTCATTAATTGTTCTAACATATCCTTCGAAGTTGATTGAATTTTATTTCCCATGGACAATTTCATATATTTGAGTAAAAAAATGAAGTATTCAATTTTTGGATCTCCTGATTGATTACTTTGATGACAAAAAACATTCTCAATACTAACACCCACCTCATATCCTCTTATGCCACCAGGGTGTTTTGGATTTCCTAAATCGGTGGCTAGGATTTCCATCATACCCATAGGGATAAAAGTTCTTTGTGATGATTTCTCCTAAATTTCATCCTGAAATGAAAAATGAAAATGGTATATAAGTGTTGTTAATTTATAAAAAAGAAAAATTCATAAAATATAAAATATATTTTCTTATAATTCTTTCAGATACTTCCTTAGATTTCTCCATAAAATACTTTTCATTTTTTCTTATTCTTGTTATTTTATATTTTTCATGGTGGGTGGGGGAGATAGAGGAATAAACTAGACATCATCATAACCACAAGTAGAATGATATCTTAATGATTCAAACCTTTTCTAAATAATTTTTTATCCAATAAATGATACCATCCACGTGATAAAGTATGAGGGTATACATTCTACAACTGCATGTATTGATGGGATTTTATAGAGGCCTATTATATAAAAAGTAAAATAATAAGTAATTAGGTACATATACAAAAAATATTACAATATAATATAATTATCATACAAGAAAGGATCCATCATGACAGATGGAATAAAATTTCATTCATTTCTATGCATCTAAAACCTCATACTTGAGGCATGGGTTTTCAATTTGTCACTTTCAAAAAACATATTTTTCTAAAATTTGTTCTGAAATATCTCCCTCAAACCACCACTAAATAAATGCATATTTTTTTAATTTCTTTTGTTTCATAAAAAATGAATGTCATATGTAATTGAATAAAATAACTATTATTCGTTTAAAATATATCAAATTTGAAAAATGAGATAAAATAAATGAATTGAAATTTTTTCTAGTTACAGCCTCCCAAAGCTGTTTTATCACCATCTTATAAATGGAATTCTAATGAGGATATAAACTAGTAATCCTAATATTACTCTGCATAGAGATATAGATGATAAACTACATCTCATTTGGTATAGTTGCATTATTATCATCATAAAAAATAATATACAATCACTCATCGCCATTATAAAGTGACAATTTTGGTAAACATGTAATAGAATATTTAACAACTCGAGAACTCGATTTATTAACAATAAAAGTAGAATAATCTACCACTAAAGTCACATCATTTGTCCTACAATTATTTTTGGTAAATTAAAAGACTATTTTCATTAAATAATTTTATTATAGGATATTTAATAATATGAAAAATAAAAATAACTTGGTACATGTTCTTGTATATTTGTATCTATATCCATCATTGAAATATGTAAAAGTAATGAAATTATTGTATATATTCATATTACTAGACTAGTAAATAATTTGAAAATAGAAAAACAAAAATATGTAAGTAAAAAAATGTGGCAGACATATGAAATTTTTAAAAAAAAATTGATGTTTTGATTGTTAACAAAAAATACAAGGTAAACTATTAAATATAAAAATTACTTAAAAAATGATAGAAACATTTTTAAATTTAAATATCAAAGTTTGAAATTTTTCTCTCATATGCATAACTTTAACCAAAATATAATAATTCACATCATGTATTTCAATAAAAAAATGTCTAACCATAATTGTAGAATATCAAAATTTAACAAAAGACATCATATAAATAATCCTATATATATAATTAAATATCTAATAGTAATTAAATAATACTGATTTTACGAAATTAAATTTTAAAAAGGAAGTATAATGTAAATAATTACCAGATTAATTAAGAGTTTAATTTAGTGTTTTTTTATATCCCTTCATCATGATCATTTCATACTGCATGCACTATGTCTACATTATAGTCGTTGTTACCAGAAAATCATGTAATTTATGAAAAATCCTCACAAAAATCAATAACATCTTCATCATCCTAATCAACAAAATGTATTATTTTCCCATGAAATATTATGGACCACTGATCATTCAATGGAATAATGACATAAAATATTTTCTTTTCATGTGTGGCCAAGATAAATGGTTCCTCGTTACAACTAAATATTTTAAAATCAACTAGTTTAAATCCATATTCATCATGTTTCACACCACTGTTACTTGGAACCCAATTACACATAAACACGGTAACTCAAAATTTAATTTCATCAATTTCCCATATGTGTTCAAGAACTCCAAAATATTTTATTTATGAATAACTTGGGTTTTTATCTTCTTCACTTGAAAATTGTAGTGCTTCAGTGATGGCCATTATAACACTATTTTGAATGGTAATCGTGTCTTCCAGCTTTTTTGTATAAAATTAGTACCCATTAAAATCAAGACCAAACCACGTGATCACATTAAGAGATGGTACCCTTTACAACCATTTAAAAATTTCTAATCTATATTTATCTATGATGAATTTTTCTTTAAACCATGAAACAAATGCGTTTTTATGCTAAATCATTAGACACTTTTCATTTCTTTTTTGGATATCGTAACTTTAATTCATTAATATGTGATGATATATGTGATTGAACTTCATCTTTGTTGTTTAAAATGTATAAATGTGCATGCATCACTATAGAGGCCAAAAATATAAGTACATAGACATTACATTACTTTTGCGGAATACTTAATATATAACAAATACAGACACCCAAAGACCATATTAATTTAGTGCCTTTGGAGACTCGAAACATAATCTTCTAATCATGGCAAAAGATCTTCATCATCTCCCATAAATATTTCCCCTTTTTTTTTCTTACCTAAAACCATTATTTATATCATGTGGAAAATAAAACATAAAAAGGGTGAGTTCAAATTCTCAGTAAGGTTAAACATGGAGAACATAAAAAAATCCATAAATATTTGAACGTAAAAACATTAACATAAAACATCAAAATCTTGAACAATGACATAAATCATGGAAATATATAAGGCATAGATCATAAAAGAACATTAATCATGATAAAATAGCATGGTAATAAAACATGTAATTGTGGCAAACCATTAATCACATGTTATGATTTCTATAATAGCCAAGACATTGTTTCCAAGACCATCATAGTGGAAAAATTCCAATACTGAACTGAGTTTACTTGCCATTCCAGCCCTGTATTACTGAACCAGATTCACGTTCCATTCCATCCATGTCTATCGCATGAGATATAAATATTTACCCAATTCATTAGAGGGAGATATAGGTCCCACCCATCTCATAATAAAATGGTTCTTACTTATGCCACATATTAAACATAAATCATTCATCATAACCCAAAGAATAAAATGGGTTTCATAAACTCATCCCATCATAACATAATCCATAAAAAACAAATAGATATCATTTCAACATAATAAGAATAAAAACATGTAAATAACAGACACATTATTCGTGAAACATAATCATACTAAATAATGTCATCTTAGATGGAAAATAATTTTTACAACACTTGAAATGAATTCTTGAGGAAAATATCCTTTCTTCTTCATAATCATTTTCTTTTCACAAAATGGATTGAAAATTTTAAAAGAAAAGGATTTTTTTGAAAATAATCATTAAATATTGTAGAGGAAGCTTCATGAAAATTAGGCATTATGAAACTGTAAAAAAATCCATTCATGCCGTATAACATAAAAATAACATTCTCCTCATACTTTTGTCGAAAAAGTAAAAAAGTTCTTCGTATGGTAATCAAAAGGAAGATGCATTTTATAACACAATGTAAAAGTAAAGGAGGGGTAAACATGATTTTAGAAATACGTGTAAGAATATTAAACTCTTTATGAAAAACATTTTTATGGACATGGATGAAAAATATAACCCAAGTAAATACTAACGTATAGGCAATCTTAGATAAAAATGAGATTGAAAAATTATCCCTTACCTTATGTCCATTTCCATTCGTATATGTCCAATATCCTATATAGTGGGTTTAAAAATATTATTAACTTGTAAAAAAATGATAATAATATTTATTATAGCATATATGATTCACTTAATACTTTATATAACCAGTTCATTTGTCAATTCCATGTTAAAGCAGCGTTTTGGGTAAAATCGTTTCATTTATCATCCGTGTTTTGACTTGTAATTATTCATATGATTACTTAAATCATGATTAATTACTTCCAGAATGTAGAACATGATTTATATATAATATATATATATAGAATATATAAATATATAATAGATCGATAAATGGATAGAAATACACCGTTCATGGAGACGGTAGGCCCTACGTACGCATGAATGCTATTTTAGTTTCCTTATTAAGTTGAATGGAAGTAAGTAAATAACGTATAAATAAATCTAATATCATTAATATGTCATATATTTCATGATTATTTATTATATACATACTTTATAATCATTCTTGAATGGTTAACTTGGAGAATGAATCTCATCGTGTCGTGGAGATGGTAATCTGTAAGTACGCACAAGCAATGATATCATTCCCATAATTACTGAATGGAATTAGAGTGGATGATATAATATCTCAGAATTCGTATCATGTTAATATAACCATATATAGTTATTCTTTACACCATTATACCCATCCAATTAAGGTGGTGGTTGAAAAATAGATTACACCACGGCTTGGAGACGGTATTCCGTACGTACGCACGCGCGGTGATTTCGTTTTCCTTAGGATGGATAGAAAGTGAAATAGGTTTCATTCATATTTATAATGACACACTAGTGTAGAAAACGTTTTTTACGTCGGTTATTTTTTATTATTTACGTCGGTTTTTAGGTGACGTTAATACGGACGACATTATAAATAACGTTTTTTACGTCGGTTATTTAAAACCGACGTAATATCCCTAACATCACGGTGGTTATCACGTCGGTTCATATAATAACCGACGTGATAAATATGCGCGTGGGGCTTTATCACGTCGGTTATTCCCTAAACCGACGTGATAAAACGCCTGGGATATCGTTTATCACGTCGGTTATGTCATAACCGACGTGATAAACCCTTCCCCTGGCCTTTTATAACGTCGGTTATTTAGGAAACTGACGTGATAAAAAGGCCTGGGAAACGTTTTAGCACGTCGGTTATCCAATAACCGACGTGGTAAATCGATTCCCAGGCCTTTTAGCACGTCGGTTATATTAAGAACCGACGTGATAAAATCCCCGGGAACGGTTTATCACGTCGGTTCTAGAAAAACCCGACGTGATAAACCCCTCCCGATTTATTTACCACGTCGGTTATAAAATAACCGACGTGAAAGAAATTATTTTTTTTAAATAATTGCACTGCTCTCACCAAAAAGCAACCAGAAACCAAACAAAAATAACCATGCCAGCCCTCCCCCAAGCCCCAACTGAACCCCACCCTCATCTATACCCACCTAACAACCTGGCCAGCCCCCCCCCCCACCACATTGGAGCCCCACCACAACCCTTGGACACCCCCCCCCACCCCTTGGACAGCCCCCCCACCCTCATTTACACCCCACGACCCCTAGTACAGCCGCAAACACCCATTGGACACCCCCCCCCCTCATTTACACCCAACCGGCCCCTTGGACAGAACTCCCAGACACCTTGGACACCCCCCACCCCTTGGACACCCCCACCCCTTCGACAGCCCCCACCCTCATTTACACCCCCCGAACACTAGGACAGCCCCAAACACCCCTTGGACACCCCTCCCATATCCCTTGGACACCCCCCCACCCCTTGGACACCCCCCACCCCTTGGACAGCCCCCCACCCCCTGGACACCCCCCCGACCCCTTGGAAACCCCCCCTACCCCTTGGAAACCCCCCCATCCACTTGGACAGGCCCAAACACCCCTTGGACACCCCTCCTATATCCCTTGGACACCCCCCCACCACTTGGACACCCCCCACCCCTTGGACAGCCCCCCCCACCCTCATTTACACCCAACCGACTCCTTGGACAGCCCCAAACACACCTTGGACACCCCTCCCATATCCCTTGGACACCCCCCACCCCTTGGACACCCCCACCCTCATTTACACCCCCCCGACCCCTAGGACAGCCCCAAACACACCTTGGACACCCCTCCCATATCCCTTGGACACCCCCCAAACACCCACCCACCCCCTTGGAACCTCTCCCCCCATACCAAAATCCAGACCAGAAAAACCATCAACAGTAGACCAAAACAAGAAGTAGAGAAAAATTAAACATTCACTTATATAACATTCAAAACTTACACTGTCAACTTCAAAAAAAAATAAATCCAACCTAAACGACTACGAAATACACAATTACATTGACAATATTCAAAATTACATTTTACATTACAAACAACTAAAAGTCAATCAAACCTGTAAAATAATTTGACCACTCCACTTGTAAGTGTTTGATATCTTCAGCAGTAAAGGGTTGAGGGTCATCAAAAAGCTACAAAGGAAAAGGATAATAGTCAATGTGTATAATGAATAAATGAAATTGAAATATTATGAGAAAGAGGAAATCTTACCAGGTCAAAACTCAGAACCGTCCCAGTTGTTATTATTTCATACATAAATCTTAACATGTAATATCCGCATTCGATGATGCCTTGTTGCTCATGACATTTCTGTATGAATGAGTGTAAATTCAATATATTATTTTTATGTAATAAATCAAAATGTACAAATTATAAATGGATAATTACCTTCGCATGTACATATTTGATCTTGTAATTCCTTTTCTTTGCGCTTTTTCGAAAGTGGACCCATGCCCTGTTAGAAAATAATACGAATGGGGTAAATTTAAAATTCATTATAATATATAAAACTATTGTGAAATTGAAACTTACGTTTCCAATATATTCTTAAAACTTTCTCGCACATCATCATGGAGAGAGCATATCCAATAAAGTGTTTTCTCCCTAGGGCAAAAAACCCCTAACATCCAATGATCCCTGAGAAAAGGAAATTTAAGAAAAGGAAATTTAACGTTAGTGGTTTTTTATGTTAAAAGATAATTAACTCTTTGAGAGGGATGTGTTTCATACCTCTCACAAAAAGGCATCATCCAACACTGTGTGATTACATTCTTTTCAAATCTATTAGCAATATAAAGCATTCTTTGTTCCTCATCCAATGCACATGCTTCAGGGGAAATCAATTGTGGGTCCACGAATCCATATACATCTGTCAGCTCATTCCTCTCACAAATTTTATACATATACCTAATACAAAGCAGACATAAGTATACATTTTTAATAAATATAACGCAAGGAAAAGGTGTTAAGACTTACATGATAAAAATTTGCACCACGTTGATGCCCAACTTATCTCCAGTGACAAACTCCATGATATCAGTTTTCATAATCCCCACACATAGTTCACGTCCACAGACATGAGCTTCCATTGTAAAGTCATAATGATCCGCCAACAAATTTGAATATCTTGACAATTTGTCAAGACTGCTAGTATCTGCATCTGATGTCATAGCTATCTGTCTTTGTTGTTGTCTATACAGTATTTCTTTACCTTTGAAGTATTCCTGTAAAAATAAATTGAAAAATATATTAGTTTTCAAATGATAAAACATTAATAAAAATATAAAATAAAAGATATAACATCCATACCTCTATGGTAATGAGTCGAAGAAGTCTGGATGGCCAAAGTAAAAAATGGCCGATACTATGTCCAACTGTCGTCACCTCATCTGTAGGTAATGGTATCCGAGCTGATCTATCTATAATATCCTGTACAGTGACCCTCTGATTCTCTACCTCTAACTGTTGATGATGAACTGTATCTCCTATACAATATACCATCCCATATGCAACTATATGATGTTGAGGATCATCAACATACAACTCACAATAAGTAGGTAGCTGCGGCGGAGGAGGAGGATCAAAAATGGGGTCCGCAGGCTGAGGTGGGGGAGTGGGAGCTACTGGGAGAGGTGGAGTGGGAGCTGCACCCTGAAATTGTCTTTGCAAGTCTGCAAACATTAACTGCACCGATGCTCTAATCTTGTCCTCCATTGTCGCATTAATATTATGGACTTCAGCCTCCAAGGATTCTATTTTTTTTTATAAACTCCCTCAATGTTAGAAGTTGAGGAACGTGGCAACACTTTTCTTACCGATACACCTGCCGGATATCCTCTTACACGGCCAGGATGTTCGGGCTTTCCCAATGCCACAGATAAAATATCTTCCCTCCCAGATGGTGTAAATGTCCCCTGTGAACTCTGCTCCTCAAGAGAGTCCTGTAATAATTAATTGAACATTTCTATAATGATTGGAAATATATGACGAAAATAGTAAACTTAAATAAATAAAATAGATATCTTACAATCCTCTCAACTACGAGTCTCGATTCTTCCGAAAGATATTGTCCTTTTTTGCCCTTCCGAGCTCTTTTCCATTTCTCATGTCTATATGGAGGGGATGGAGGGGCCACCTCTCCAGAGCTTGAAGACTCAGCTCTTAGTTGTTGAAATTTTTCTGCCATCATTTGTTCTTCCAATAATGCATACCCTCCCCGAGATAAACTATGAGGGTATACATTTTTAGATTGGATCTCTTGATGAGATTTCCTTGTTTGCTGTAAATTAAGAATAAGTAATCATTAACAAAACAATAATAAGATCATTTATATAAGAAAGCTTATAAAAGTTTACATTTCCCTTACCAAAAATGAATCTTTTCTTCTACTTTCAAAAAATTCTCTCCATGTGTCTTCATCTATAAAAGGATATATACGACATGGATTCTCACGACTCCTATGACCATAAATGAAATCAGATGAGAGGGTTGATTTGAAATCCCTCCATCTCCTAGCAGCCAACGATAAGCATTTCTTCCTGACTCCTCCAGTGTCAGGAATATCAAATGTCATCTGATAAAAAAGAGGTTAAAAATATTATATATACTAGAAACATTTAAAGAACAGTCAAACAATAGCAAAAGATCTTACCAAAATGGTCTCCCACAGCTGAGAAATTATCGCCTTATCCACACTTCTCCAATCATCATAGAGAATGCTTACTTTTCTCTTAGCCTGAGTTGCTACAAAACCCTTAAAATCTTTAGCATTTGGACCTCTAGGAAGATCATCATCATCAAACTCCACGACTATCCTCTCCTCCTTCGTACGGGCAAGTGATAATTTTGGTAAACGTGTGCAGCCACGCTTACCAACCTTTGAACTCTTTTTCGTAATAGGAGCATGTGAATGTTCCTCCCCAGATGTATGACCAATATGCTCATCTCCAGAATCATGTGGCTGATCAACTGATTGATCTGTCATTTTCCTTCAAATCAAAAAAACAAACATTAGTTCACAAATAGAAAAGTGTACTAAATTACATAATAGTAAACATTGGTAATATGGTAAGCATGTTAAAAAATGATAAACATGGTAAACACAGGCAAAAGGTTGCCAAGGAGTTGGCCCAAGAAAGCTGAAAAGTGGACTCACTGATGCCACCGGCCGGCCGCTGGCTCACCACCGGCCGGCCGGTGGACCAGACAGAGAGCCTTCCTCTCTGTCTCAACCACCGGCCGGCCGCTGGCTCCTCACCGGCCGGCCGCTGGTGATCCAGACAGAGAGGAAGGCTCTCTGTCTGGTCCACCGGGCGGCCGGTGGTGATCCAGCGGCCGGCCGGTGGACCAGACAGAGAGCCTTCCTCTCTGTCTGAACCACCGGCCGGCCGCTGGCTCAACACCGGCCGGCCGCTGGTGATCCAGACAGAGAGGAAGGCTCTGTCTGGTCCACCGGCCGGCCGGTGGTGAGCCAGCGGCCGGCCGGTGGTTCAGACAGAGGAAAGCTGTCTGGACCACCGGCCGGCCGCTGGCTCAGCACCGGCCGGCCGGTGGACCAGACAGCTTTGTTCTGGACCCCCGGCCAACCGGTGATCCACCACCGGCCAGCCGGTGCGCCCAAGACTTCTCCTCTTTACGGTTTTTATTGTTTTATCGTTTTGGTTTGATACATATTTTAATAAGTAAAAAATCTACAGTATCTAACATTATATGAAAAAACTAAATGTAAACAAGAAATAAACTTGTGTTACCTGTAATTTTAGGAATGTACAGTTGGATTGTTTTCCCAAATTCCTTCGTCGTGATCGTTCCTTATGGCACAAACCATGTCTTCAACATACTCATCATTATGTTCTGTTAATCTTTCCATGGAAGTAGGGATCTCACATAAATCAGCATCTTCATCAAATTCATCCTCACCAACATATTGGTTTTTCCCTTGTAAAACAACAGCCCACTGCATATCTGATTGATCTACTACATAGAAAATTTGTTTGGCATGTGTTGCCATTATAAAAGAATCAGTTGTGTCTTCCAATCTATTCAGATTAACAAGTGTCATTCCAAATTCATCGTGTCTGACACTGTTGTTACCGATAAACCATTTACAGTTAAAAACGGGAACTTTAATTTTAAAGTAATCAGCCTCCCATATGTCTTCAATCACTCCATAATATGCACTTGATGCCGAAATTGGGTTTCTGTCCTTAGCACTCGAAAAATGCATTGCTTCCGCAAACACCATTACACCACTATTCTGAACTGCACTTCTGTTGTCCTGAGCTTTCGTATGAAATGTATAGCCATTAATGTCATAAGCGGACCATGTTATCACATTTAAAGATGGACCACCCACTATCCATTTTAATGTCTCTGATACATCTGATCTACCAAGCAAGGTCTTTTTAAACCATGGCAAAAAAGTTTTGTTGTGCTCATTCAAAATCCACATTTCTTTCTTCTTTGGATGACATTGTTTCAACTCATTAATATGCAATGTGATATACGGTTGAACATCAGCTATGTTATTCAAGATGTATGATTCTAACTTCTTCATATGTTCAGCTGACAGTGATTTGACTTTCAAGCCACGAATCCCCTTTCCCTCATTATTAACCCGTTCATGGCGAGATGGAGGCAAACCTATGTGTTGCGCTGTAGCCAAGTAGCTCGTACAAAACTCTGCTACCTCCTCAGAAATATACTTTTCAATAATGGAGGCTTCAGGTCGATATGGATTTTTAACATATCCCTTTAATATTTTCATATACCTTTCAAAAGGATACATCCAACGAAGATATACAGGTCCACAAAGCCTTATTTCTCGAACCAGATGAATCAGTAAATGCACCATCATATAAAAAAAAGTTGGAGGAAAATACATTTCCAAATGACAAAGTATAAAAATTGCATCCTTTTCCAAAATGTTCAAAGCATTCACATCAATCGCCTTGTTGCAAATTGAATTGAAAAAATAACACAACCTCATTATAGTCTTTCTGACACGGATGGGAAATATTCCACGCAGTGCAACTGGTAGAATTTGTTGCATCATGACATGACAATCATGTGATTTCATACCTATCAACTTCAAGTCTTTCAGTGAGACAAAATTTTTTACATTTGAAGAATAACCTTGAGGCACTTTGATATCATGAAGACACTGACAGAAGCTACTTTTCTCCCTCTTCGATAATGTATGACAAGCCGGGGGAAGAAATGTTCATCTTCCTTTAGGAGTGGGAGCTAACTCCAAACGTATTCCCATTGACAGTAGGTCTAACCTTGCATTCAACCCATCTTTTGTCTTTCCTTTAATATCTAGCAATGTTCCGATCAAAGAATCACAGATATTCTTCTCCACGTGCATGACATCAATATTATGTTTGACTTCATGATACCTCCAATATGGTAGCTCAAAAAATATTGACCTTTTCTTCCAAATATGTCTATCATTACCAGATTTCTGTGTCTTTCCCAATGTCACATCAAGGTTTTTCACCCTCTCAAAATACAATTCTGGGGATAAAGGTTGAGGAGCAGTATCAAATTCTTGTGAGCCATTGAATGCCTTTTTTAGTCTTCTATAAGGGTGATCCATAGGCAAAAACTTTCGATGACCCATGTACACTGTTTTCCTCCCATGATGCAATTGGCAATATGACATCTGTTGTTCGCAAATTGGACATGCTTTATGCCCTTTAACACTGTATCCAGACAAATTTCCATATGCTGGGAAGTCATTTATAGTGAATAGAAGCACTGCATGCAGTTGAAAATATTCCATTTTATAAGAATCATACACCCTAATACCATCAGCCCATAACAGTTTCAAATCATCAATCAGCGGTGACAAGTATACATCAATATCATTGCCAGGTTGCTTTGGACCAGAGATCATGATACTCAACATGACATATTTGCGCTTCATACAAACTTCAGGAGAGAGGTTGTAAATTACCAATAAAACAGGCCATGAACTATGTGTGCTACTGAGGGTTCGGTATGGATTCATTCCATCTGTGCACAAGCCTAGTCTCAGATTTCTAATTTCATTTCCAAATGGAGGGTACTGGGCATCAATTTTCTTCCATTGTGGACAATCAGCTGGATGACGTATTTTTCCATCACATACCCGCTCATCAGCATGCCATCTTAACCTTTTTGCATCATGTGAATTAGCAAATAAACGTTTGAAACGAGGAATTATAGAAAGATACCAAAATAACTTTGAAGGGAGCTTTGTAATCTCTACATCAGCTTGTGATTTTTCTTTCACCTTATACCGTGATGTCCCACATTTAGGACACTCTTTCAGAAATTCATATTCCTTCCTATATATAATGTAGTCATTCGGACAGGCATGTATTTTCCTGTATCCCAATCCCATCGGGCATAATATTTTTTTGGCCTTATAATGTGAATATGGAAGATCGTTATCTTTTGGAAGAATGTCTTTCATCAATTGTAGCAGCTCTGTAAAACTTCTGTCACTCCATCCATGTTTCGCCTTCAGGTTAATCAATCTTAACACCGCCGAAAAAACCGTAAAATCTGTACAACCAGGATATAATGGTTTTTCGGCATCACCATATAGACGTGCAACTCTCGGTTCTATCTCAATTTGTTCTGCTACAATATCGCGAATCATTTCTTCAATTCCATCGGAGTTACCATCTTGCGATTCATTATCATCAGTGACATTCTGTCCAGTTTCGCCATGCCAAATCCAAGGGTTGTAACTCGGATTGAAACCATGACAAATCAGATGATCTTTTATCTCTCTACTTTTCAACTTCTTCATATTCAGACATTTCAGGCATGGACAGAAAAAAATGTCACTACTTGGAACATTTCGTTTAGCAAATTCCAAAAAGGCATCAACACCTTCCTCATATTCATTGCTCATTCGATGTGTCGTAATCCAACTTCGACTCATTATTACCTATAACAAATAGCAAAAATATATATATTTTTTAGATAAGACAAATATATGTTTATATGAAAAAAATCATAATTTGAATATAACAATTTTGAAATATAAAACAAATCGATGTGTAAACCCCCCTGGACACCCCCCGACCCCTCTGGACAGCCCCCCACCCCTCCTGGACACAACCCCCCACCCCCGACCTGCTTGGACACCCCCCTGGACACCCCCCAACCCTCTGGACAGCCCCCCCACCCCTCCTAAACACCACCCCCACCCCCTACCCCCTTGGACACCCCCCTGGACACCCCCCGACCCTCCTGGACACCACCCCCACCCCCTACCCCCTTGGACACCCCCCTGGACATCCCCCAACCCTCTGGACAGCCCCCCCACCCACCCGGACAACCCCAAATACCCTCTGGAGAGGCCGCCACCCACCTGGACAGCCCCCACACCCATCCACCCCCTTGGACACCCCCCTGACACCCCACCGACCCCTCTGGACACGCCGCCACCCCCTTGGACAGCCCCCCACACCCACCCATCCCCTTGGACACCACCCTGGACACCCCCCGACCCCTCTGGACAGCCCCCGACCCCTCTAGAAAGCACCCCCACCCCTCCTGGACACAACCCCCCACCCCCGACCTGCTTGGACACCCCCCTGGACACCCCCCAACCCTTTGGACAGCCACCCCACCCCTCCTAAACACCACCCCCACCCCCTACCCCCTTGGACACCCCCCTGGACACCCCCCGACCCTCCTGGACACCACCCCCCACCCCCTACCCCCTTGGACACCCCCCTGGACATCCCCCAACCCTCTGGACAGCCCCCCCACCCACCCGGACAACCCCAAATACCCTCTGGAGAGGCCGCCACCCACCTGGACAGCCCCCCACACCCATCCACCCCCTTGGACACCCCCCTGGACACCCCACCGACCCCTCTGGACAGGCCGCCACCCCCTTGGACAGCCCCCCACACCCACCCATCCCCTTGGACACCACCCTGGACACCCCCCGACCCCTCTGGACAGCCCCCGACCCCTCTAGAAAGCACCCCCACCCCTCCTGGACACAACCCCCCACCCCCGACCTGCTTGGACACCCCCCTGGACACCCCCCAACCCTCTGGACAGCCCCCCCACCCCTCCTAAACACCACCACCCACCCTTTACCCCCTTGGACACCCCCCTGGACACCCCCCAACACCCACCCACACCCTTGGACAGCCCCCCACACCCACCCACCCCCTTGTAAACCCCCCTGGACACCCCCGACCCCTCTGGACAGCCCCCCGTCCCTCCTGGACACCACCCCCCACCCCCTACCCCCTTGAACACCCCCCTGGACATCCCCCAACCCTCTGGACAACCCCCCCACCCACCCGGACAACCCCAACTACCCTCTGGAGAGGCCGCCACCCACTTGGACAGCCCCCCACACCCATCCACCCCCTTGGACAGCCCCCCACACCCATCCACCCCCTTGGACACCCCCCTGGACACCCCACCGACCCCTCTGGACAGGCCGCCACCCCCCTGGACAGCCCCCCACACCCACCCATCCCCTTGGACACCACCCTGGACACCCCTCGACCCCTCTGGACAGCCCCCGACCCCTCTAGAAAGCACCCCCACCCCTCCTGGACACAACCCCCCACCCCCGACCTGCTTGGACACCCCCCTGGACACCCCCCAACCCTCTGGACAGCCCCCCCACCCCTCCTAAACACCACCCCCACCCCTACCCCCTTGGACACCCCCCTGGACACCCCCCGACCCTCCTGGACACCACCCCCCACCCCTACCCCCTTGGACACCCCCCTGGACATCCCCCAACCCTCTGGACAGCCCCCCCACCCACCCGGACAACCCCAAATACCCTCTGGAGAGGCCGCCACCCACCTGGACAGCCCCCCACACCCATCCACCCCCTTGGACACCCCCCTGGACACCCCACCGACCCCTCTGGACAGGCCGCCACCCCCTTGGACAGCCCCCTACACCCACCCATCCCCTTAGACACCACCCTGGACACCCCCCGACCCCTCTGGACAGCCCCCGACCCCTCTAGAAAGCACCCCCACCCCTCCTGGACACAACCCCCCACCCCCGACCTGCTTGGACACCCCCCTGGACACCCCCCAACCCTCTGGACAGCCCCCCCACCCCTCCTAAACACCACCACCCACCCTTTACCCCCTTGGACACCCCCCTGGACACCCCCCAACACCCACCCACACCCTTGGACAGCCCCCCACACCCACCCACCCCCTTGTAAACCCCCCTGGACACCCCCGACCCCTCTGGACAGCCCCCCGTCCCTCCTGGACACCACCCCCCACCCCCTACCCCCTTGGACACCCCCCTGGACACCCCCCAACCCTCTGGACAGCCCCCCACCCACCCGGACAACCCCAACTACCCTCTGGAGAGGCCGCCACCCACTTGGACAGCCCCCCACACCCATCCACCCCCTTGGACACCCCCTGGACACCCCACCGACCCCTCTGGAAAGGCCGCCACCCCCTTGGACAGCCCCCCACACCCACCCATCCCCTTGGACACCACCCTGGACACCCCCCGACCCCTCTGGACAGCCCCCGACCCCTCTAGAAAGCACCCCCACCCCTCCTGGACACAACCCCCCACCCCCGACCTGCTTGGACACCCCCCTGGACACCCCCAACCCTCTGGACAGCCCCCCCCCCCACCCCTCCTAAACACCACCCCCACCCCCTACCCCCTTGGACACCCCCCCTGGACACCCCCCAACACCCACCCACACCCTTGGACAGCCCCCCACACCCACCCACCCCCTTGTAAACCCCCCTGGACACCCCCCGACCCCAAATCCATGCACCTATGCCATGGTTGTGTGTGAATAAAGTAGTAACAACTGTAAAAGGGCAACCCATCCAAATGGACACGCCCCAACCCTCTCGGGGATTTATAGAAAACGATGAAAAATTAGTGAAATCATAAAATTACTCAATATTGCAAGTCGAACAAATAGATCTAGGGATGATAAATAAGATTATGGTGCCAAAACGAGTTAAAAGGGTTCGCAATCGAAGAATCTTAGCTAGTTTCAACAAAAAAATCACAACACATATATATTTACTATCCGCGAAAAAAAAACGAACGAGTGGGAGGATTACCTGAGTGCTGCGAGTTTAGATGATTGATCTGAGGAGATTAAATATGAGAAACGATGATCGCAAAACGAATCTAAACCAACGAAATGGACGAGCCGATTCGGGTTTACGCGCGAGAGAGACGAGTCGCGACTGTCGAAGGTAAACTCGCGAATGACAATCCACGGGTCTGGGTAAATTTTTAAATGAGTTATCACGTCGGTTATTCAATAACCGACGTGATAATTGTTTTAAAAACATTTATAACGTCGGTTATTTCAATAACCGACTTAAAAACCTTCCTCCGATTCATTTGTGACGTCGGTTATTTTATAACCGACGTTATAAAGGGCTCAAAATCCGCGTTTTTTTACGTCGGTTATTCCATAACCGACGTCAAAAACATCTGCGGATTCTTTTGTTACGTCGGTTATTTCATAACCGACGTAAAAAAGCCTTCAAAAACCGCGTTTGTTACGCCGGTTATTCAATAACCGACGTCAAAGGGCCTTCGAAAACCGCGTTATGTACGTCGGTTATAAAAATAACCGACGTAAAAAACGAAGCCGCGTGATTAATAACGTCGGTTATTTTTATAACCGACGTTAAATGTGTACCGAACACAGGTTTTTACGTCGGTTAAGAAATAACCGACGTAAAAAACCTCGTTTTACATATTTTGACGTCGGTTTTATATAACCGACGTATAAAATGGTGACGTAAAAAATGTTTTCTGCACTAGTGACATATTAGTATATTAGTGATACTTATATTGTTAATTTATTTTGAAACAACAAAATAAGAGAAAGTAGATGAAGAAATGAACTTGAAAGAATTGGTAAAGGATATTACCTCTTCTTCAATGCGCCTCTTCTAAACCTCCTCTTAGGGAAATAAAGTTGGTCTTTGAAGAATACCAGGACCTCTAGTATGTTTCTAGGAAAGTGGAGAAGATAAATCCTCAGGGTTTTGTTGATCTTGAAGGCTCAATGTGGTGTGAGGAGGAGAGGGAGGAGGTGCCCTTTTATAAGAGAGAAGATGGGCACCTTTAGAAACCTCTAAAATATTAATTTATAATAAACTCAAACCCCACTTAAAAACCTCCAAAAATCACTCAAATCAAAATATTATATGATATAGGGTTGTAATATCATCAACTAAAAAGATTTATACATGTTGGTAATTTATTTTAAACCTTATCAACTTTATTTATCATTATTTAATCTATTTAATTTTATTTGTGTTAAAAAAATTCTAAAATTTAAATTGTTATAAATAATTACTTATGTGTTGGGAATTGTCCATAATTGGATACTTTATGAAATTTTAGACCATTTAAAATTCAATTTATAATTTTTAAATAATTATTTGATTTTTAACCAATTTTATAATATGTTATTTTTATAAAATAACAATAGTGTCAATTTTTACACTATTCATTTATTTGAATTTAAATAAAATCCACACAGAGGATATATTCAAAAAAAAATATTTAATAGACTCATAAAATGTCATATTCATATAAGAAATTTTTGGAGAACATTAATTAGTTCATATAATATTTATTTTAATATTTTTAAAACCATATATTTGTTATTTCAATCAATAAAATAATTTCTACATCACTATTGTGTCATCCTTAATGATAATCATTTAATCCATAAAAATTCAAAATATATTCTCATGATGTAGATAATTTTATTATTTTTCTGGAGACTATTTATATTCTATGTTTTATGAGGTTTATCTCTAAATTAAAGTTACTACACTTATCAGATATAAGAGAGTGACATGTAGTCTCTTTCTTTGGTTTTAATAATAATTATATCATTTCTATGGTCGAAATATCATGAAATGAATCTATACCGACCATTAAATGATATTGGTCAACTTTTATTCATCCACTAGATTTGTTTTCAGGTCTTAGGGTAATTTTATAATCTTATTTTTACCCTTATTTACCCGATTTACCTTTAATTGTAGTAAATAAAAATTATCGTAGTTAATATTCATAATATAAGAAAAATAAAAGTAAAATATTACCATAATTTGGACCCAATGAATCAAAATATTGAATCCATTTTTCAAAATTAAAAATACCTAAGTTTCAGCAATTAATTTAAAATTAATCACGTTGTTAAGAAAACATGTTTTAAAAGTTAAAACATTGTCAAAGATTGAAATGTTTTTACCCATGAATTCAATGTAAAATTAATGTTAATGACATTAAATATATTAACTGGTAAAAATATATTCTATTTATACATTAAAACAATTTACTATTATAATTTAACCATATAAATTATCTCGATGAAAAAAAAAATTTAAGTAAAATTTAGCATTTTTTTACTATTCATCAAAATAATAACATTGTCAGAAAAATATCAAAACTTTATCCAATGTAAATTATTATATCTTGATGAAAAATAAGAAGTTTATTTTGTGAAATTGAACTTATAAAATTGTCAAAAATTAGATTTAAAATGGGTACACCATCAAAAGGTGGCAAAACTGCATTTTTTTAAAAGTACTTATTTTATCTGAAAAATTGATTTTGTTCTCATACCTCATTAAAAAAAATGTGTAAGATAAATTATAATGTTATAAAATTAACAATGATGTTAATACTATTCATAACATCTAGTTTATAATAATATTATAACAATATATCATTGTTTAGTGAAAGTCGGTATTGCGTACAACACACACTATTAAGGAAGGTCGCTCTTGCATGTAATGCATGCCAAGTCAGGGTTGCGTGTACGAAAAGCTTCCTTTGGTGTTGCGTATAACATACTCAAAATATAGTTCAATTGTACATTGATCAAAATCTATTATTATTGTTGTGTAAAATAAATTTTATTCTAAAGAACATGAAATTGTGTGCATCACAAGCCAAGAATAGTGTTGCTTATAGTATAAGCTAATACGGTGTTGGGTATAGCGCAAGATAATCTTGGTGAAGTGTAAAACAAAATACATCAAAGAAATTAAAAATAATAATTCTCATAAAAAATCGGGGTGTTACATTCTCCCCCCCTTAAAATGAACCTTGTCCTTGAAATTCGCCAGGGTTATAAATGGTTTTCTAATTGAAATTTTCTTTCATAGAAACCCACATCGTAAAAAGTAATAATAAATCATAATTTTAAAATGGGACGTTAGAAACATAAAAAACACCCAAAGTAATGCATCATTGGGTTTCCACATAGGAGAATATAGGTGAAAATATAGATATGGAAGAGAAATCTGACCATCATGTTTGAATGAAGAGTGGTTGATAACATGGCTATGAAAAATCCAAAAATCAAAAATCCATAAATTTGTGATGATCTAAGGTACCATCTTGATTCATCAGATATGAGGGGACTTGGACAACATAATTTGGTTTTCAAGATCATTTCCCTAATGTTGAAATTTTTTAGAATTAAAATAAATACTTACTTGATTTTGGTACAATCTCACTGTTGTTTCTGCCTTAAACAATTTCCACTTTATCTCTTAAATAAATGAAGTTGAATTTGTCATCCATGAAGTGTTAACAGATCATGCGATAGAATGATAGGTCATTCCATCTGTCTCAAACTTAAGGATAGAAAAGGTTATATACATAAGTCCATCATATGGTGAGATTAATCATATACGGTTCCAAAAATGGATATATATATCATCTATGATACCTCTTAATAAAACATAACTAGTTTATACTAACTAGGGACTTCCTGTATGCTAGTTGTAGGCAATAAGGGCCTGTCGAACTTCGGTTATGGGTTCAATTCCCTCAACCTTTTCCGACATGACGGGTTGTTTCCCATCCTATAGGTTTTCCTTTTTCTAAAACTAGAGTATTATAACATTACAGAAATAATATAGAAAAAAGGTTCTATCCTTAAACAATATTATCTTATGTCCAAAATAATTCATTTCAAATCATTAGGCTTATCCAAAATACTTCTATCCAAGCTCATAGTATAAAGAAGACGATTACTATAAATGTCATCAACCAAGCATGTGAATACCACATTTATCCCCCATATATCCTAAGATAAATCATGTTGGTTACATTCCAAACATGTGAATACCTTAATCATGTATTCTCTTGAAAAATGAATACCCATTTAACATTATTGAAAACATGAATGATGTCAAAATTTAACACTTTCCACATACCAAAATCCCAAAATTTCTATATACTCAAACCATGATATAATTTTGTCCTTATATCAGTCATGAGCTCATTAATACTATCAAACATTTCATTTTCTCCTTATCCCTTCATTACGAACATATCAACTGCTTTCCAAAAATATTTCAATCACTTTTCATGGTTACTAGTACCATTCAATTATTGAAAACCAATACATAGATATTCCAAAATCCCATGATACTATAAATGAGATTCCATGATACAATTTTGAAATCCCCTTACATAAACACTTAATAATTCCACAACATCATTTTCATACTCAACATCACAAATAGTGGTCGCATGTGAATTCCCTTTGTCATTTTCCTTAATAAGTTGCTCACATTGATCATAATTAACCCTTTCATTTGGGCATTGATTAGCATAATTCTCCATTTCCATTCACTTGAATCATTGAAGTGTTGGTGGAGCGTTCTCTATAGTCTTTTCTCTATTCACATCATTAGAAACACCATTACTTTGGAACTCAGATGCTCGATGACCTTCTTTTCCACACTTGAAACATTTTTGAGTACCTTTTAGACAATCTCCTCCATGATTCTTTCCACACTTTGAGCATAAAGAATCATTCACCTTCTTTTCACCATTGTTCAGAGATTTTTCCATGAACTCCACCATTCGTTTTTTGTCAAAACAATGAGATGGATATGTAACACCATCATCTAGTTCTACCATGATAGCACAACACATAATTTCTTCATAGCTATTGAAGTCTCTTATAGCTAATTCCCTTAGAAGACTTGGTTTTAAGCCACCGAAGAATCGATCAACTTTACATTCAGGTTGGGTGATAAAGCCAGATGCATACCTTTCAAGCCTTGTAAAATTCTCCTCGTATATACCAACAGATTCATCACCCTTTTGGTTATGCTCAAGGAACTAATTTTCCATCTTTGTTTGCAGAATACTATGGAAGTACTTATTGAAAGATAAGTTTTGAACTCGTCCCATTCCATGGATTCAATTTCATCTTGGGGACTTGTATTCTTAATTAGAGTCCACCACTGGTCTACTTTACCTTCTAAACGATAAATAGCCGGAATGACTTTTTCATGTTCCAAATAGTGATGTATGGAAAATATCTTTTCAATGGTACTGATCCATTTTTCAGCAACAAGTGGATCACAAGACCCAATGAAGAAAGGTGGACGTTGCCTCATGATGGACACAATAGAATATTGTTCCCTTATATGCTCATTTGGAAGTACAGAATGATTCATAGCTTGTTTAATTATAGTAATAATATTTTTCACTCCATCTCCCATAACATTGGTTTGTTTAAGTGGACAATAATTTCATTTTCCATTACATTGATCAACACGGTTCCATCGGGTTTCAGCAATTTTCTAAAACCCAAAAAGAATAGTGTGAGAGGAAAAAATCATGCTAGGAAAACAACATAATAAAGGTGGAGTACCTTCAATATATAACATCTTAGGTTTAATTCTAAGATCGTTACAATAATTCTAGGACTACAACCTATACTTATACATAACCTTAGAGACATCCCTATACATAACATATAAATATCTCAAAGGATTTCACTAATGTTTTCGCATCCAAGTTTCCAATGGTTAACTAAACCTTCACTCTGATACCAACTATAGCAGTCTGGAATTATTTCCAGTGGACTAGAATTGATACCCATCAGAGCACTCCATGGGTGGATACACCCCCTGGGCGGGACATACCTTCATCCCCAGTGGCAGCCATTTCCATATGAATCCCTTGGGCGGAGAGCCATGCTTCATCCAATAATCACATGTGAGAGTTCCCAAGGATTGGATTCATTCCAGCCTCCTTTGCACTGATACCAACTATAGAGACCCAAGATTTATGTAAATATACATTAAATTACTTTTTTTTAACACATAATACATAACAAAAACATACACCCAAGGACCGTATTAGTTTAGTGTCTTTCGAAACTCGAAACATAATCTTATAGTCTTGGTAAAAGATCTTCAACATCTACCATAAATATCTTACCATTTTATTTTCATACCTAAAACCTTTATTTATATACTATAGAAAAGAAAATATAAAAAGGCTGAGGCCAAATTCCCAATAAAGGTAAACATGGAGGACCTAAAAACAATCCATATACAATTGAATATAAAAACAAGAAGTTAAACATCAAAATCGTGAGCAATGACATAAATCTTGGCAATACATAAGGCATAGATCATAAAGGGACATTAATAATGATAAAATAGCATGGGAATAAAACATGTAATTGTGGTAAACCACTAATCACATGTTATGAATTAAATAGTAACCAAGTCATTATTGCAAAGACCATCATAGTGGACAAATTCCATTACTGAACCGGATTTACTTTCCATTCCAGCCCTGTATTACTAAACCATATTAAGTTGTTGTTCCAGCCATGTCTATATCATGAGATATAAATCTTTAACCAATGCATTGGAGGGAGATATAGGTCCTACCCATCTCGTAATGAAATCATTCTTACTTGTGCCACAAAATAAACATAAATCATTCATCATAACCCAAATAATAAAATGGGTTTCATAAACATCCTCCCATCATAATATAATCCATTTAAAACAAATGGATATCATTTCATCATAAGAAGAATAAAATACTGAAAATAATAGAGACATTATACTTGAAACATAATCATACTAAATAATTCCATCTTATATGGAAAGTAGTTTTGACAAACACTTGAAATGAATTCTTGAGGAAAATATCCTTTCTTCTTCAAAATCATTTTCTTTTCACAAAATGCCACGCAATTTTTAATGAAAATAATTGTGTTGAAAATAATCATGAAATCTTGTAGAGGAAGCTTAATGAAAATTAGGCATTATGTAACCATAAAAAAATCTGTTCATGCCGTATACGTTAAAAAACATTCTACACGTACTTTTGCCGGAAAAGTCAAAAAGTTCATCGTATGGTAAAAAAAAGAGATATTCCTTCAATAACACAATGTAAAATTCAATATGGGGTAAAAATGACTTTAAAAAAATGGAAGAATATTAAACACTTTCTGAAAAATATTTTTATGGTCATGGATGAAAAATATAACCCATGTAAATATTTACGTATAAGCATTCTCATATAAAAATGAGATTGCAAAATTATCCCTTACCTTATGTCCAATTTCTTCGATATGCGTCCAAGACTCCTGTATAGTGGATTTAAAAATATTAATAACTTTTAAAAGAACCATAATAATATTTATGATACCATATATGATTCAATTAAGACTTTATATTACCCATTCATTTGTCAATTCCATGTTAAAGTAGTGTTTTGGGTAAAATCGTTTCATTTATCATCCGTGTTTTGACTTGTAATTATTCATATGATTACATAGATCGTGATTAAATAATTCTAGAATGTAAAACATGATTTATATATAATATATATTTAGAATATATATATATATATATAATAGATTGATAAATGGAAAGAAATACACCGTTCATGGAGACGGTAGGCTGTACTTACGCATGAACGTTGTTTTCGTTTCCTTAAAAAATTGAATGGAAGTAAGTAAATAAAATATACGTAAATATAGTATCATTAATATGTCATATATTTCATGATTATTTATTATATATATACTTTATAATCATTCTTGAATGGTTAACTTGGAGAATAAATCTTCTCGCGTCGTGGAGACGGTAATCCGTACGTACGCACAAGCGATGATATCGTTCCCATAATTATTGAATGGAATTAGAGTGGATGATATAATATCTCAAAATTAGTATCATGTTATAATAACCATGTATATTTATTCTTTACACCATTATCTCTATCTGAGTAAGGTGGTGGTGGAAAAACAGATTACACCACGGTGTGGAGACGGTATTCCGTACGCACGCATGCACGGTGATTTCATTTTCCATAGGATGGATAGATGGTGAAATAGGGTTGGTTCATATTTATAATAACATATCTGTATATGATTGATACTGATGTTATTAATTTATTACTACAAAACAAAAGAAGAATAGGTATATGATGAAATGAACATGAAAGAATCAGTAAAGGATATTACTTCTTCTTCGACACACCTCTTCTAAACCTCCACTTAGGGCACTAAAGTTTGTCTCTGAAGAAGAACAGAACCTCTAGTATGTTTCTAGGAATGTGGATAATATAAATGTTCTGGGTATTTCATATCTTTAATTCTCAATGTGGTGTGAGGAGGAGAGGGAGGAGGTTTCCTTTTATAAGAGAGGAGAGGGGCACTTTTAGAAACCCTTAAAATATTAATTTATAATAAACTCAATCCCTTCTTAAAATCCTAAAAATATTACTCAAATCCGAATTTTAGATGAGATAGGGTTGTAATATTATCAAAAAATAATATTTAGACAAGTTAGTAAATTATTTTAAACATTATCAACCTGATTTATCCTAATTAAATCTATTTAATTTTATTTGTGTTAATAATATTTTAAATTTTAAATTATTATAAATAATTACATATGTGTTGTTAATTGTCCATAATTGGATAATTTATGACATTTTAGACCATATAAATTTCAATTTAAAATTTTTAACTATTTTTGTTATTTTTAAACAATTTTATAATATGTTATTTTTTTAAATAATAATAGTGTCAATTTTGACACTATTAATTTATTTGAATTTAAATATAATCCACACAGAGGATATATTCGAAACAAAATATTTAATAGACTCCTAACATGTCATATTCATCTATAAAATTTTTATAGAACATTAATTAGTTCATATAGTATTTATTTTAATATTTTTAAAACCATTTATTTGATATTTCAATCAATAAAATAATTTCTACAACTCTATTAAGTCATCATTAATGATAATTATGTAATCCCTAAACATTATAAATAAATTTTCATTATGTATATAATTTTATTTTCTTTCTGGAGACTATTTATATTCGCTGTTTTATGAGGTTTATCACTAAAATTCAATTATTACAGTTATAATATATAAGAGAGTGACATGTTGTCACTTTCTTTGGTTTTAATAATAATTATATCATTTTCATGGTCAAAAGTCCATCAAATGAATCTATTCCGACCCATAAATGATATGGGTCGACTTTTATTCATCCAATAGAATTTTGGCTGTTCTTAGGGTAATTTTATAATTTTATTTTTACCCTTAATTACCTAATTCACTTTTAACTGTAGTAATTAAAAATTACCGTAGTTACTATTCATAATATCAAAATAAATAAATAAAAGTTACCTATTAACATAATTTGGACTCAGTAAATCCAAATAAAGAATCAATTTTTCCAAATTAAAAATACATAATTTTCAGTAATTAATTTAAAATTTATCTCATTGTTACGAAAACATTTTTTAAAAGTTGAAACATTGTCAAAGATTGAAATGTTTTCACCAATGAATTCAATGTAAAATTAGTGATGATGAAATACATTATATTAAATGGTAAAAATATATTCTATTTATACTTTAAAACAATATACTATTATAATTTATCCATATAAATTATCTCAATGAAAAAATTTGTTTTTAAGTAAAATTTAGCATGTTTTTAGTATACATTAAAATACAAACGTTGTTAGAAAAATATCAAAACATTATCCAATATAAACTTTTATATATTGATTCAAAAGAAGAAGTTTATTTTTTAAAATTGAACTTATAAACTTGAAAAAAATTATATTTAAAATGGGTGTACCATCAAAAGGTGTCAAAATTTCATTTTTTGAAAAATACTTCTTTTATCTGAAAAATTGATTTTGTTCTCATACCTCATTCCAGAAAATTTGTAAGATGAATTATAATGTTATAAAATTCCAAATTCAGTTAATAATATTCACAAGGGAAGGTTTATAATAATATTATAACAATATATCATTTTTTATTGAAACTCGGTATTGCGTACAACACATGATATTGAGGAAGGTCTCTCTTGTGTGTAATGCAAAACAAGTCAGGGTTGTGTGTAGGGAAATATTCCTTTGGTGTTGCTTATAACATACTCAAAATATATTTCAATTATACATTTTTCAACATCTATACATGGTGTTGTGTAAAATGAATTTTATTCGATATAACTTGAAATTGTGTTTATCACAAGCCAAGAATAGTGTTGCGTTTACTACAAGCTAATACAGAGTTGCGTATAGTGCATGATTATCTTGCTGAAGCATACAAAAAAAGACATCAAAGAAAATAGAAATTATAATTCTCATAAAATCTCATGTTGTTACAATCACTTCATCATAGGGGATTAACCTTACCATTAATCCTTTAATCCATCTACCTTCACTATCAACTATCACATGTTGAGATATAGGGAGAAAAATATTCTCCACTTCATACAAAAAATCAGTACAAAACTCAATCAACTCTTCCGATACATATTTTTGAACAATAATGGCATGTGGTAAACAAGGACTTTTAACAAATCCCTCTAAAAATATTATATATATTTCAAAAGGATACTTCCATTTTAAATAAACAAGATCACATTTTATTATCTCACACACCAAATGATTCACGAGATGAAGCATTATATCGAAAACATAGGTGGGAAATACATTTCTAGTTGAAAAATAATAAAAGCAGCTTCATTCTCAAACACATATAACAAATCCGGATCATCTAATTTTCTAAAAATGGATTTGAAAAAAATTAAATAACCTGATGATAATCTTTTTAACAGCTATCAGAAATATACCACGTAGTGTGATTGTTAGATATTATTGCATCAATATATGACAATCATGATATTTCATAACTATTAATTCACAATCATTAAATGCTACCAAATTCTTCACATTTTAATAATAACCACTGGGTACTTTAATATCATGAAGGCACTGCCAAAAATTCAACTTCTCAATCTTTCCTAATGTTTGATAAGTCGGGGGTAAATATGTTATGTTTTCTTTCATAGTGGGAGATAACCCTAAATGTATTCCCATTAATATCACGTCCAATCTAGCATGCAATTCATCTTCATTATTTCCAATTATGTATAACAAAGTTCCAATCAAACTGTCACATATGTTATTCTCAACATACATTACATCAATTTTATGTTATATCTATAAAAATATCCAATAATTTAGTTTGAAAAAAATAGATTATTTCTTTCATTTTTTATGACCAAAACTTCTTTTATTTCCAAATATTGAATCAATATTTTTCAACCTATATTAATATAATTGAACTGAAAATGGTCGTCGGTGAATATTTTATTTATGTAAACTATTATATGATTTTTTAAATTTATGATAAGGATGATTAATTCAAAAAAATCTTCAATGTCCCATGTACACTATCTTTCTTGCATTTTGAAATTGATAATATGAAGTTTATTCTTCACAAATTGGACATAATTTGTGTCCCTTAACACTATATCTAGATAAGAGTTCATTTGTAGGAAATTCATTTATAGTGAACAATATCATATCATAAAGAATAAAATACTATTTCTTATATACATCGAAAACTTTAACAACTATCTCTCATACCAATTTCAAATCATCAATCAATGGTGAAAGATAGACATCAATATCATTCCATAATTATTTTGTCCTAGAAATAATCAAGCTCATCATATCATATTTTTTCTTCATACATATATGTGGGAAAAAGTTGTAAACTTCCAAAAACAATAGGCCATGAACTATGTTGGTTACTTAGGCTCTGATATAGATTCATTCCATCAGCACACAATCCCATTATGTGATTTCTAACATCAATTATTAAATCATGAAATTGTTTATCAAATCTCTTCTACTATAGTGAATCAGCATGGGGATGTAAGTTACAATCAAGGATGTGCTAATCTAAATTCCATCATAACCTTTTTTCATCATTTTAATTTGAAATTAGATGCTTAAAATGGGAAATTATTGGAAGGTACCGAATTTCTTTAGTAGGAGATTTTATTTTGGTACATAAGAATGAAAAATAAGTGAATTATCATAAATATAAGAAGGAAATATTGGTTGACATTGTTCAAAAATATAAAAAAAATTATTTTTCATGAGGTTAGATTCATATACATGATAACGAATCTAAGTTAAAATTTTCATCCATCTTATAGAGTGATGTCCCAAATATAAGAAAGTTTTATAAATATTTTTATTCTTTACCATACAACACAAAATCATTGGGGAAATAATGGTTCTTTTTATACCCCAATCCCACTAGGCATAATATTATCTTGACCTCATAATTGGATTCTGGAAGCTTATTTCTTTCTGGAAATAGTTCTTTTAAAATTTCATGTATATTAGAGAAACGTTTATCACTCCACCAATATATTACTTTCAAGTTAATCAATCTCAAAACTATTGATAATACTGTATATTTACTGCAAACTGGGAATAATTATTTCTGAGAATATCCATACAATCATTCAATAGTTTCTATTTTTTTGATGGTTTCAATACCTAAATCATGAATTAATTTTCAATATGATCCTATTCCTCATTATGACTATTGTAATCAACATTAGATGTTGATTTTTCAATTCTTTTACCATGCCATATCCAACGTGTATAATTAAGGATAAAACTATAGAAAATGAGATGATCCTTGGTTTCTATAGAGTTTAACTTTCTCAAATTCAATCACTTTACACATGAACATAAAAGAAAATCTATGTTTTAATGATTTTTTTAGAAAATTACAAGAAATCATAAACTCATTTTTTCATCTTCACTAGTGGTTCTTCATAAATTGATCCAATTCTGATCCATTCTAAATGTGATATTATAATATAATCAGATAATATATTAAAAATATTAATATTTTTTAAAAATATATATATATAAATATATTAATTGTAAACATTAAAACATTTAATATATATAATTGGAAATCATATAAGAAACATCAAAGATTATTAGGAATAAAATAAAAACTAATCTACCAAAGGTATTTATTTTGCATGATGTGTGTCACACTGATCTAATGGGTATTACATGTAATGAATGACATAAAAATTCCTAATATAAAATCATGATTTTGTAAAGTAATATATTTTTCTGTTTTAATTTATTTACTTTTTTATTTATTTATATATATGTGATATCCTTAATAAAAAATCAATATCTAGTCACTTTATGTATGTTTTCCACACCACATTTTATAATATTTAGTTGATTATTTAATTTCGTACCCTAATTTTTGTGTTTGTGTTTGATAAATAGTTACTTATTTTTCTAATTAACATTCTAATGTATGGGGTATAGTCACCCTATGGTAAATCTTTAGACCCTCACTACTATCAAAAACCACTTTTTAGTAAAAATAGTATTAATCATTATTTACATGAAAATATAACATCTCTAAAAATATCCAAAAATGTTATACTATGATAATACATAAATTCTAAATCAATAATTTAAGTTCAATTTACTAAATTAAATATATACAATTATATTTTTTAAATAAATTATTATATATATTGAAAAACATTTTTTATTAAAATATGTTCATTTTAACATTTATTATTTTATAATATTATTTTAAAGGAATATGAAAATTAATTAATGAAAATATGTTAGTTCATATATGAAAATAAAATATATTATTTCTATAATTTAAAAGTTTTAAATATAATTTTCCAAGTCTAATTACACAAAATGTTAACATATTTTATTGGGGAAAATATCTTGTTGTAATATAAATTATATATATTCTAAATTTACAAATAGTTTATTTTTTTTATTTTCACATTATATACATGTGGTTTATTGATATTATAATTTAATTATTTTCAATCATCTAACATGTATGGGTTCATTTTACATAGTTTAAATATTAGTTTTGTGTCACATGTGTCAAAAGGTAATAATGATTGTACAAATTTAATAGGTGAAAAGTATGGGGCCATTACATGTGATGTGCGTTATATTGATGAATGATTACACTATATATCATTGATCATTTCATATTATCATGAATTCCATTTCATAATTTCATCAAATAAAAAATTATCAAAATAAACAAACATTAACAATAACATTTATAAATAACAATCATATACATACAAATAATTGAAATAATAACTAAGAAATATAACTAAATGATAAATAATTTTGCTTCAAAATTTTAAAAAACATAAAAAATTCATATTTATACAAGAAAAATGGATCGTTAATCTAAAATTTCTCCCTTAAATTCATTAGAAGAATAATAATTGAAAGATCTAACAAAAAATGTTTGTAAAACTGAATAATTAACAAGAACAAAGAGATAAAATCAAACTGTGTTTAATGGTCGGATTAAAAATGGTTTTCAAAGAGAAATTATTTTTTGGATGATGAAACAATGATAGAGTATGAATAATCAAGACTGCATATCCTCAAATGATGATTAAAATAAAATAAAAACAACAAAAATGGCTGTTGAGGATCAGCAGGCCGCTGTCGGGGTCATCATGAGTTAAGAACAATGTTTTCCAGATCCAAAAAATGATGGTTTAATGATCCCAAGTTTCTTTTAAAAAAATTTTGGCATCATTTTTTATAGAAAACGATGCCAAAATATAGTTATCAGCCTCAATTTTTATGAAAACCAACACCGATTGTTTTAATTTATGACATTGTTTTTTGTAAAAAGCCGATTCCAAAAAGCCATTATAATAATTTTTGGCATCAATTTATGATAAAATTAATGACAAAAAGTGCCCATAGATACATTTTTCATCAGTTTATAAAAAACCAACATAATAGCTTTGACGTTTCAACCACTATTTCAAGTAGTGTAAAAATAAGGGGGATAAGTGAAAATAAAGTTTGGTTTATATGATCTCACAGTGATATTGACATAGTAATATTTCATCTGAATCTAAGGGGGATGGTTGGACTACTAAGAGGGTGGAATGATTTTTTTGACAATATGTTTGGAATAGATTTATTGACAATACCATTATTTTCAATATTGTGTTTTATATGTTTATGGTGAAGTGATGATGATTGGAAATTTATTATGGATTCAGTTGATGTAATTGGATTTCATGCTTGATAAGTTTTCCTTTAGGAATAATGAGAAAGTTGGTATGATTTTTCATATGGAATTTGTGTTGATGTTTTGACTAAATATTTATTGGATTTTAACCAAACAAAACAAGGGAAAACAATGTAAGCCAGCCAACCATCTCAACTGAGGCATACTGGGAGCATGTCTCAATCATGTGGAAGGGATCCAATCAGGCTAGCCTACCTAGCAGAAGGGTGTTGAAGTGGGCTTTCACAGCACCAATGAGGAGCACATGTGTGAGCACTTGGTTAGGTTTGTGCATACATGTGGTGTTAGGACACTATGGAAGGAGGCATAATAGATTTTGGGTGAGTGTTTGAGGTGTTGCGAGTGATAAACCTAACTTTTGGCTCATCCAACTGAGAGATGATGGAATTATAAATGGAATCTCTCAACTGAGTGAACTTTCTATGTGGGTCAATGACACTTGACACATTGTTCGTCGATCTTTAAATTATATGGATAAAAGGTTGACCATAAATTTTTCACACATGATTGTATTCTACAATAAATGATAATGATATATTAATTATAGTAATTATTCTATTTATAAACCCATGAATATCAAGATGAAGCCTCCCAATCATTTATGAAGACCTCATTGAACACCTACTATCTAAGTGAGTCCAAAGAATTCAATGCACTTGAAATTCATGCACTCCGATACATGAACAAAACAATCCTATACAGTGATGTTTCCTGATGATGATGAGCTCTTAGATGAAGTTAATTCCTGGTTAATTCAAAAGCATGATCAAAATAATTTATTCATGCTGTCATACTTTCATGAATATTATTTGAATGGTGATATGAGGATTTTTTTCTGTACGCCTAGAGAGACACAATACTTGTGAGATTCATACATGATGAGAGAATTGATAAGGTTGTGTGATTTTATATTCCAAGGGTATTGAAAATAAATATTCTTCATGAGGATACAGGATGGACACACTATAGGGTATTTTAACTCACTATAAATGTACATGTATAATAGATAAGATCATGCCATAACCACTCCATTACACCATTGAAAATTCAAAATTAATAGAAGAAAATTTCAAGCATCCATATAACTACCTCATATTATGTTTTTTCACTATGGATAGGTCAGAATTTATAAAATAATGTTTAGACCTTCATTGAGATACATCATAATGAATGAGTTTTAACCGAAAGGGAAATAGTTGAGTTTTGAGATTATAGAATACGAGAGGGTGTTTCTTCATGGATGAAGTACTATTCCACAAGGGATACTATGACACACCATGGAATATATGGATATGACATAGTATCCTTGTATAATACACAAGATATAAATATGGAATTAATTTTTTGAAGGTTGAAACATGCAATACAAGACCATGATGCAAAAGATTCATGTTTGGAAAAACTACACTACAACCGGGTGGTTTCATGTTTTCTATGACAATTTATTTTGTAATATTTATTTAGAAAAACAATAGAATAATTATCGAGGTGTAATGAGGGGTTTTAAAGGATCATAATGGATCTATCTAGGTGACTCATTCCGGCTAAAAATATTTCAATCATAAGAGATCAATCGGGAAGTAATGAGAGGATAAGAGGATTCTCTATGCACCTCCTATATATCTTGAAAAAATAGATCCTATAATGGAGTGGATATTTAATATCTAATTCTTAGAGGAAGAAGAAGGTGTTGATCATGACACATGGATGGAATCTTGAAAAAATGTCAACAATTGAAGACACAACCAAGTATAGTTTGTGATTTTTGTGTCTATAGAAAAAATAATATCCATTCCAGACTGATTCTGTAATGTAGAGGTATTGCATCAAGGTGTTTTGATATAAGTCAGGGAGAATCCCAGCAACGAAATCAACTGAGAATCTATCTTGTTTGAAGATTAATTCAGTGTTACTAATAAAGGGACCAATATGTATATAAACTGTGAATGGATCCTTTCTAAAAAAATGAGTAAAGGAAGAGGAATAATGACATTCTTTCCATCATAAGTTAGGTAAATAAATAACATTCAGGGGAGTGATCCTTGGGAAGTGGCGACTGATCCCTATACTTTTAGGGAAGTGAGCTTGAGCATAGGAGTGACTTACCTTGAACCAAATGTATTGAGATTAGTGTGTTTGGTGCACCAAAAAAATCTTGTTATTATTATCCTTGGACTAACCCTTTGCGATGAACCATGTAAAAACTCATGTCTATATTTAATTTACAAATTCACACCAAAAGAGATCAAGAAATATAAATAATATATTTTTTAAAGAGAGTAACAAGTGACCCTCAATTTTGAGAGGTCATGATCCTTATGGTCTTATAAGATAATTTAATAAGCCAGAGTTTTATTTTTCACATACATTTCATACCCAGCTTCACCACTCCCACTCATAGGGTAATTTGACTCTAAATACCTTGTATAATTATAACAATTAGAAACCTCTACCAATAGAATTCAATATATTTTCATTTTTCTTCTATTACTTCTTCACACCATCTCTTCATATAACTAGTTCTTAAATTTCTCACCTAGCAGTAGGAAAGAACTTACTCCATGGTATTATATATAAAACTTCTATTCATTCACTTCTTTATTCAGTTTCTCTATCCAGTCATCCAACTAGTAAACTCTTTCTAGTGTATTTTGAAAATCGATACCATACTCTTACACTATGTCTATATGTTCACCTCTACATAGAGTCTATGTGATCCCACCCAATATGAAACTACATATAATATCAGACCGATTTCACCTACATCTATTCAAATGATACATTTATAAGCTTGTTCATCTAATGGTTTCAACACATAGTTTTTCAGATAACAATTTAAAAGAATTTTTTATTTGGTAACATCTATCTGATGTTCCTTCCAAAACATTGTCCCATAAACCATTTACTTCTGCCATACTACATCTCTCTTCTTCGCATGTGAACAGTGTACAATCAAGGTGTGTATGAAAAACCCCTTTGTATTGTAATGATTGAATGAGAAAAAGAGGAAACTATATTTTATGTTCCCACACATTGAAGAATCATAATTTTAGTCTCCCACACAAAACAATTTTTTCATATAATTCTCAATGCTTCTAGAGTACTCTTGAAACTTCTTGAAAACTCGACCCCAAAAACATTCCTCATACTTCCTTAGAATTTGGTTTTAAAGAACTTCATCAAAATTTATGAACACTAAAAAAGAACCATGATATCCATCTATGATTTTATGAACATTGAAAATTTACCCTAACATCATCACATTCTATATATTTACCAAATCTTTATATATTACTTTTAACCAATAAAACATTATAGTAAACATTCTTTTAGTGAAGCACTGTAAAAAAACTTACATCCAGTGAAAATGTGTTGTACTATTATTATATAAAATTCTTGTAAGTATTCTATTAGGAACATTCATCATATGATGAATTGAATCATAACTCTATTCATGTTTCCTTCATATTCCATGTTCTGTCCAATGATTTTTATATAAAACCATTCGTCCAATTATTTCAACAACAAAAATGTGGATGTATTGATTATTATCATCAAATAATCCCAAAGAAACTTCATCTATTTTTTTATACATGTCTATATGATAGAGATTTTACCAAAAGATTGTATAATTGACTAATACTAATGCTATTTAAGAGATCATATTTCGGTCTTCATACGATTTTACTTCATCTAATGACACTCCTCATCATCCTCCCTTCATACTTCAACAACATTCCTCTGTCTAATGAACTTATCCATCATACATCAAAATCTTCATATAATAAAATGTACCCTTATTAAGTGTTGGTAAATTGGGTTTTACCCTTACTAGAATCCTAAACAAATATTTTGTTATCTACTAAAACTTCTCCTAGCCAAATCCTCTGTTTGATTACATCCATCTAATGAATTTCCTCAGAACCTAGTAGAATTCACTTTAATAAATTAATTCCACCCCCATTAAAATTATGCTTAGATCATGATATCTATTATAAATAATGATGTTGTAAATATTTAGAACAAAAAAGCATCTCCAAATTAAATTATTGAACACTATATCCAATTGAACTTGTAATCATGGTAAGATGAAAATTCCACACATTTCTTGTGCCCATAATTATTCATCCAGTAGGGTGTGTTCGATGGAATAAATCCAATTTTAATTTTCTGATTATACATATAGAAAATATTTACAAAGTAAAGTTATTTATGTTAATACAAAAGTGGATAAAAATAATTCTTAACATCTTTTATAATAACATCCAGCTTCTTAAAAACACCTTTAACCATCTTGGTCCTAACATTATCCCCCTTTGGATTTTGATATCAACCAGGGATCATAAATCATTGAACTTTGTAACTAAATCAACGGATTACATATCTAACACTTATAATACGAGAGACTTAACTTCATGTAAGATATAAGAATCATTTAACAATAACACCATGTTGTCCCAATGTATTGATTTTATAATATTTTTCATACACCTCTTAAGAAACTTTAAACACAACAACAACATCAACCTGCATGAAGAACTTTTCCTACATTCACTTCAAAAAACTATTAAAATAGTTCACACACACTGAAATCACATCTTACACCATTTATGGAATCCCTTGAAACACATTATTTCTCTTGAAAGGTAAAGAACATACCAATGGATAAATTTATGTTACACCATTTTATCACCCTTGAAAACACCATTCAATGACATGATAGAAAGGGGATATGATTTCATACATCATCCTTGAGGAAGATGAGTTTGTATGCCCATGGGAAACCTCAAATTATGAAATGATCCCTTAGAAAATAGTTTTTTAATAATATTAGCAACCTTCACTACTAAAAAATGATCAATGTACAATGCATGAATTTATTAGTTCCAATGGAAAGAACTAATAAGGCTACCATAATCAACACTATATTTTTAGTGCTAATAAAGGGTACTCTTTTTCAATGCCTTTTTAGCACAGATAAATATCTTGATCATGTGTGTGATTCCCACATCAAAATAGCACTGGTTCGACCTCTTCATTATAAATGATTCCACCGCATCACAAGATCAGAAAGCTTACCGCGAGGATGGGCTCCCACGTACACTTTCTACACACATTCATATGGGCCCGTTCTTAGGGCCACATAGGCTTTGGTCGACCCTATCCTTCCTGCGGGCCTTGTCCCACCCTAATACATATCCAGGTCCTACATGCCTGACCATCCTATCCCACCAAACGTACCTATACATGGTCAGACCCATGAGCACTGACTCATCTTTTTAACTAATAAAAAAATAAAAGTATTAAAAGTATTAAAATATTTTAATAATTAAACAAATAAAAATTAAAAATTAAAAAATTAAAAAATTAAAAATTTTGTTTAATTAAATAATTATTAATTAAATTAAAACATATAAATCTATTTAAATTATAAATATATATAAATATTATATATTAAATAGAGATATATGAAATAAAAAAATTGAAAATAAAAATAAAAATAAAAATGAGGAAATTTTAAAAAATATTAAATAACGTAATAATTAATTAATTAATAATAAAAATGAATAAATTTAATATATATATATATATATATAAATTATAAAAATTAATTAATAGTATACATTAAATATAGATATATAAAATGAATAAATTGTAACAATTAAATAAAAAATACTAAAAATGAATAAATTTAATATATATATACACACACATTAACTATAAATAAAAAATAATAATCAATATTAAATAAATATATATATATATAATGAATAAAATGAAATAATTAGAAACATATTAATATCATATTCATTTTAATGGGTTTTATACATAATTATTCGTCAATACATTTAATATTTGTAATATTGAAATATATATATATATATATACAACAATATATATAATATTTCCTAAAATATGATTTATATAATAAAAAATATTTATCCTCACATTAAATAAGTCATATAATTATTAAATAATGTATTAGGATTGAAAATTAATATTAATTAAAAATATTGTCTAATTATATTGAGTAATGGATATTAAATGAATGTTATCTGATTTTCCAATTTATTATAAATCAAATGTGTGTTATATTTATTTAACACATACATGTACGTAATTAATGCATTTCTAAATATATCATGCACACAAAAATATTTAGGTAATTAAGAAAATATTATATAGAAACACATGCACCAAATATTTATGTAATTTAATCAAATTTTAATATCCATTTTTGAATTTCATTTTGTAGTTAGCTATATTTAATATATTATTTTTGTAATCGGTACATTTTATTTATTTATTTTTAATATTATTACAGTTAGTATCATTTAAACATTTTTAATATTTTAATATTTTTTATTTTTTATTTTCATTCAATTTAATCATTTTATAATATTTATTTATATTTATTTATTTACTATGTTTTAATATTTTCAATATATATTCTTCATCATTTTAATATATATCTATATATTTTTTATTATTCTATATTTAATTAAAAAAACTTATCTAGTTTTTCAATATTTTTGAATTGTACTCATTTTTAATTATTCAATTTCACTCATTTTTTACTCACATGAATTATGATTATATATTCATTAATAAAATTAACAATATATTTGTAAAAAAATATTTTCAATGAAAATTATTAATAAATAGATGTTAACTATATTTATAAATTATATATTTATAATTATAAATAAATAAATAATATTTTTTAAAAGGTATTAATATAATTATAAATAAATAACATTTTTTAATAATTATAACATTATAATAAATAAATTTCAATAATGAATATATTTATTATAATTATATTTATATTTGTATTTTTATATATTTATTAAAATTATATACATATATATAAATATATAAATATATTTTATGATATAAATATAATTATAATTATAAATTAACAATAATAAATATATTTAAAAATATATTTATTTATAAAATATTTATAAATTTTTATTTACTATATTTATAAAATTATATATTTACAATTATAGATAAATAAATATTTTATTTATAAAAAGTATTTATATAATTATAAATAAATAATTATATATTAAAATAATAGTAAAATTATAATAAATATATTAAAATAATTAATATATTTATTATATTTATAATTATAAATATATATATTTATTATATATATATATATAATTATATAAATATATATAATGATAAAAATACATTTATAATTATAATTATAAATCTATTATCAGTACTAAAGTTATAATGAATATATTTTAAATGATAAATATATTTAATTTAATTTATATTTATATTTAAGTATATTTATTATATATATATATAAATAAATATATATAAATATATGTAATGATATAAATATATTTTTAATTATAAATAAAAAATTATAAATATATTTACCAATATTTTTATATAAATATATCTATGAATGTATATTTACTATATTAATACAATTATTTATTTATAATTATAAATAAATAAATATATTTTAAAAAAAAAGAATTTCAGTAATTACAAATAAAATATTATATATTTAAATAATTTTAAAATTATAATAAATATATTTAAATAATGAAAATATTTAATACATATATAATTATATTTATATATATTTATTATATATATAATTATATAAATAGATATAATTATATAAATAAATTTATAATTATATAAAAATATTTATAAATATATTTACAAATATATTTATTTATTATTATAATTATAAATCATTTATCAATGCTAAAGTTTTAATGAATATATTTAAATTGGGAATATATTTATTTTTTATATATTTCTATGTATATTTATATCTATATTTATATGTATTTATTAAATGTATATATAATTATATATACAATGATATAAATATACGAAACATGTTCGAGTATAAGATGGAAAGCCAACCCATACACATCAAATTTATTAGAAAAAAGAAAATGAATACAAAAGAGGGGTTGTGGAAAAACAGACTTACATCTCTCTATAAAGGGAAAAGAACTACGAATCAAATGGATCAGGGTTATCCCCATAGTCATACTCAGAGTCATTGGCACCATCAATGATTTACCACTTAGACTATGACTTCTTTTGATTGAAGATCACAAAGTATTTCTCCATGATCCTGTCTTACTCTGGAGTGAGTTGAGTCTGTGTATCCTTGATAGAAGACCTGGTAGTCACCGTTCGGCCACACCCACATACAACAGTCCAATCATCTCATCCACACAGTCATCCATGTCCTTTTGGATGACGACCCCATCTCTAGGATTTAGGTTGTTTCCAAGTCCTTTCCACTTTCTCCAAATGAGACTGATCCTTATCAGTGATGTGAATTCCCATAGAGAAATCACACTATTCATTATTAAACACTTCAAATGTGGTTGATGTAGGCACCTGCATGTCAGCGAAACCCTTCCCAGAAAGAGATTTTGATTTCCTATAAGATAATCTTTGAAAACCATCACTATCCACAAGTTTCTTCTCTTTAGATGATATATCAATAACTACCCCTTTGCAAACAGGGGAGTCAAAATCCAATGTATTTTTCCCGCTTCTGTTTCTTGAGGCATAAATTTTAACTTGAAAAAACCTTCATCAACCACAGCTTGAGTTTCAGCTTCATTAACATATTTATTAGTCATGTAATTCCTCTCCATGTTCTCATCACATGGGTTAACATTCCTTTGAATGAAATCTGGTTTCTCTACTACAATCTCAGCCCAAGATCGATTTTGTAGAGGAGGAGAAAGATCATGAGCAATCAACAATGTATCTATTGATATATTCCTCATATTCAAACAAATAGACCTTTCCAACTATTACTCTCTAGGTTGCAGAAGCTCCCAGCATGGTCCTCCCTACTAGAGGATCATCATCATGATTTGAACCATCATGGTAAAAATCCTTCACATGATTCACATTCTTATTATAGTGGCTGGAATCATGCTTGTGATGTTAATAGAAGAAGAAAGATACATTCATACTACATGTCGAAATATCATGAACAATAATTCCATAATCTGAGCAAAACATCGACAATTTTTTATAAACAACATTCAATTCAAATTCATCAAAGCCAGTTGAAAGAAAATTTTATCCACCATGGTGAAATCAAGATCAACCACAACCAAAAATCGAGCATAGTTCCTAAAAAATGAAATCTCAGTTTCTTTGTCTAGTCTAATCAGTACCGCAATCAAAAAAATGATGTCATATAAGATTTTTGGATTCCAATTCATCCAATTTAAGCCAAATATTTTCACGCAAACTTGGAAAAATTAATTGAAAACCTCCATCGGATTAAAGGACCTATCCAATTCACGAATGTGGAGGACACAAGGCTTGAGAGAGGTTGGCCCAAGCCCCCACACATTCCACTTCAAATCATCAGTGGGAATGAGGATGTGAAAAAATCCTCATCCTAGTGAAATACACCTCCTATTAGAAAAACCTCAAATCACAGAGAAATATACATAATGATATAAATAGACTTATAATTATTTATTTATTTTATATATATATATATAGTTATATAAATATACATAATGATATAAATACATTAATAATTATATACAAATTTTTATAAATATATTTCGAAATATATATAAATAATTATAATTATAATTATAATTATAAATACATTATTAGCACTAAAGTTATAGAAGTGATAAATATGTATTTTATCAATGCTTTTTAAGTGTTGATAAAGATAACTTTTATCAGTGCATGTTATTTCAGCACTCATAAAATGTATCTTTATACAAGATTTTTTAGAAGTGTTGATAAAACCCTACCCAATCTTGTTAAAAGAAACCTAACAAAACATATTTCAGTCATGCCTCTCAACATCTCATGGAAATCCACTACTATTGTCACCCCCCTCGACCTTCTCTAGGATGAATCAATCCTTAAATATAAGGTATGCAATTTTTTGTCCTTCCATCTCATTTATTTCTTGTTCAGGTTCTATGGTGTGCATTACTGTGTCATTTTATTTGCTCGGTGCTCTCGTGTGTTCCATGTTTAGTGTATCGAATCCTTCTCATTTGAGTTATTGATTTAGAAAACCAAGATTATTGAAACCTCACCCTTTAAGTTTAAAGACCCCCTAAAACTGGCTTGGGTTCTTTAGTATTTTTAGGCCTAGAATGTTATCTTTGTCTTCTTTTTCTGTCCTTGTGTAGGGATTTATGGAATATTCCCATTGAGTTAGGTGATTTAACAATACTCATTTTATTTTTGTAAATTGTTGGATTATTATGCTTCTTCATTCATTGGGTAAATGTTATGAATTAGAAGAAGAAATAAATAATCAGGATGATCAAATCAAAAAGGAGAAGTTTTTATTATGAATTTATATATGATTTATATGTGACTTTATGTGATAAATGGTTTTTATTGGTATGTTGTTTAGAATTCTCTTTATTATTATGAAATATAATTTTTTAAATACGATTAATTTCTTAGATTAGCTTCTATAAAAGGTTTAAATATTTAAAGTTGGTAATTATAAAAATCTATAGCATTTCAATATCTTTTATGAAACTAGTTTGGGACAGATTAGTGAGCTTAAGATGTCATTGGATGAGCACGAAATGTCATTGGATCTAGTGTTTATGTTAGTTCTTGAGGTGTTGTTTTGTAGATTAAGGATTTTTTTTCTTCTAAAACTCCTTGCTTGCATCCTAGAATTTTTTTTATATTCGTGGCCAAAATTAATCTATTTCGGATCAATTAAATTCTCATGGGTGTTTTTTATTCTTTATTGGGAAACCAGGTGACTTTTCTATGACATATTCCCCTTGGATTCCTCATAAATCTAGTTCTAACATATATTTTATAAATTTATCCCGTTGTGTATCCACTTCTATGATGAATTTTTGTGTATAATTAAACCCATTTTTAATTTTAAGACCCATATTTTAATGATAAACCTTTTTAAAGTTTATCAATTCAATCATGGTGTCAGCTATTAACTCATTATAAATATATTGATTTGTAATCCTTTCATTTTTAACCTCATCATATAAATTTATCTTTCCTTAATCTCCCTCTTCATGGGACTTAAATTTACTTTTATTAATAAAATTTTAATCCACTTCTTATTTTGTAATTTTTTATTCAAGGATAATATAAACCTCTTGAGTCACTATCAAGTATCTTCTAGTTGTGGGGAAAATTTCACCAATGCATTCCAACTCCACTAAATTATTACATCTTTATTATATTTTTTTCATTTTTCTTAAGATGTAATCATTCTTGAACATCATATTCATATTATTGTTTAATATTTAACATCATAGTCATAAGATGATTAATATTTTCCCTTAACCCATTTTTTTTGGAATTCATCAAATTATTCTTTCATTCATTATAGAGAATATGATATATTTTGTTTTTATGTAGACTTTAGTTTTTTTGGATAAAGTTTCACACTTTTTCTTCATTTGAAGATATCAGGGATTAAATGATCTCAATGTTCTATAGGATAATTTCAATTCCATTATCAATCTCTATTGACGTTGGGTGATCTTTCTTACCAATCTGAAGTTAAGCTTATCATTGATCTATAAACTAAATATTCCTCTAATTTCCATGAATTGGAGTATTGTGAATTCATATTGATCTATCAATGTAATGGAAATATGGTTTCTCTAAGTTGAATGGAATAAATTTAAAAATTCATCACCATTCACTTGATTCTCCAGTTGAATGAGTTGTTTTTTATACTGAAATTTTGTATTTATATCATGGTTATGTCTATCATCCTTCACATGTTTCCTTTATTGATTATGAATATTTGAAATGGGTTTAGCCTGTTTTTTGATTTATTACTATGTTTTTTTAGGTTGAAGTGTGATTTAAATTTGGATATTGGGTTCCTAAAAATACTCTAGATTATTTTGATGATTTCCTCACTCTAGTTATCTATATTTTATGAATTTGACCATTTTAGTGATTTTTTATAATTATTCATACTCTTTTTAATTTAACGAAACATCATATGGTTTTAATATTTTTTTTAAATCAAATTCAATTTTAAAAAGGTCTTAATGAAAAGTAAATTTTGAATGTTTATTCTCAATAAATGTTCTAAAGGATAGTTTGGTACTTCAAAAAGAGAGTTATGAATTATATCTTTTTTAAAATGATTTCAAATACGGAATTATAAAAAATTTCTATTTCTATTTTTATTTATAGTTTTCATGTATATATCTAAATTTAATGTTTTCCATGTATAGTGATTTTTGAAATTGTTTCTTTTTAGTATAAAGGATACTTAAATTATTTAACAAATTAATCTTATTATGTAATGAAATGTTTTAAAGAAATATTTTTTGATCTAAATTATAAATTATATTTTTAAATTGAGTAAAATTAATTTTTATTGAATAACGTATAATTTTCATATAATAAACTGATTATTATTTTCACATATACAAAAAAAATTGAATGAGATATTTTAATGAGTTGTGAATTGATTATAAATTAATTTTATTGCTGAATTTTTTCTTTGGGAAGTTTTATTAATAAATTAAAAAGGATTAAAGTATTTTTAAATTTTAGGATTTTTTAAATATGCCAATGATTATTTTAACAAGTTGGAGGGAAGAACCTCTTTATTTTATTAAATTGGGAAACTCTTCTTTTTTGGGTAGGTGGATGATAAATCTTGTTTGGGAAACTAATATTGATAAATATAGTGTTTTTTTAAATAGGGGTTTGTTAGGGGGCTAGGGTACAGATATATTTTTTTTCTATTCATATAATACACGGTCTAGAATAATCTATAGAAAAAGTGAGTAACATGGAATCCAAATTCACTTATGTCGTCAATAATAGTTTCATCCATTAGTTTCATAAAATTCTAAACTCCTTGAACCTGTGTCAAAATATGTTGATTACATGACCTTTTATATTCTAAGGAATGAAAATTTTATACAAATTTTCAAATAAGAGTCCCAATTAAATGAAAAGAAAGAACGAGAGTTTCCAAGGGACGTTCTCAATCCAATAATAAATAAATTTTGTTTTTTAACATATTTATTAGTGATTATTAGATTAATATATGTCTACAAATGATCCAGTTGAGTATAAATTCTATTTAATTAACATTTTTAATAATATATTTTTTATGTATACTTGAAATAATGATTCGAAATCCCTTTATTTTTTATGTAAAGTGTATCAGAACATAGTAAATTGGAAAAAAATGATAGGGGACACATTTATGATTGAATTGGATAACTAAAAATAGTAAGATATCATAATTAATTGAAATAAGAATCAAGGGTTGAATAGTACTTGTTAGTGGTCAAATGTACCATATGATTTCAATTGATCACTTATTTTTCTGGATATTTTATTAAATAATTTGTGACATTTGTCTATTGATAGGTGACTGCCACATAAACATTCCAAATACTTTAAAGATCTTCTCAGACTATTAATGAAACACCACCTATCCCTCCACATACCAAGTGAAAAAATGGATAAACATAATCTCCTACCACTTGTTGGACCCCCACCTATAATGGTTATAGAAACCATCATAATTTTTTTCCATTTTTTCAAGGGAATCTATTTGATTTTTAAATTTATTAATTAGACCAAATGCCTTTTCCTTTTCATGGAGTAATTTAAGGCTTTCCTTGAATATTGAAACTATAATGGTTATGTCACCATGAGTGTGTGTAAGACCATTCAGATAAGCCTTATCACAATCACACTGATCAAGTATATCCTTGTAGGGACTAAACATCAACTACATTGTTTTTCATCTATAGGCAAAAAACTAATAAATATTGTCCAACGCTTCATCAACTCCTATCCCAATAAAGTTTAGATTTAAGATGACAAATGTCATCCTCATCAGCTTCATCTCTCAAATAGTTAATATTTTATTTTGATTATTTAGACTCATCCCCCATCTCTTCTATACATGAACTTATGTTTCTTGAACTACTATGAGAAATAGTCATCACATATCAGGAATCAGTGATCATTTTGGATGAATCTAGAGGATAAAACCTACCAATAGTGGATTAATTATTTTTTAAAATTCAATTACACATTTTCTTCAATGAATACTAAAATTATTTGAAACAATCAAATATTGGGTTCCCTTATTAGAAGTATATATAACATTCACCATTGATTATGAATATATTATATGTATTTAATTATTTTTAGTATAAAATGAATATTTTATGATCCTAACAGAATGGATATGAATTGAAAATGGTTCCATTATAATCATATAATAAAATTTTACAAATATGGAGTTAAATAGTTTTCAAGTTTGCAGTAAAGAATGTATACAACCCTTATCAAATTCTTTATCGGTGTTTACTTATTTTTTATTCATTAAAATTTTGATCAGAAGAGTTGGAAAAACATTTGTTTAGTTACAAAATAGATCAATTCTACAAATGATGGAATAAACATAGGAAAAAACTAAACGTTCACACTGATTGTGATGATATTGTAGTTTATGGGTCATTTGATATGAATACTAGTGTAAATATTGATGGAGATCATAAGGAAGAAATGAAAATGGAAATTGAAGGTGACCTTAAATATTATCCCAAGTTGTTTTAGAATTTAAATAATTGTTCTAATAGATCATTGAATACTAGTTGTACTAAATACACAACATTGTCAGCAATACTGAAGTTATATAATTTGATAGATTACAACAAATGGAGTAACTCTATCTTTATAGAACTACTAATTCTCCAGAATGATATAATACATGAATAAAATGAAATTCCTTTTTGAACATACGATGTTAAACAATTTCTATGTCTAATTGGAGTGATATATAAAAAGTAAATTTTTTTCTAAATGATTGCATATTGTTTCACAAGGACCATGAGTCAATCATAAAATTCCCTAAGTGTGGTGTGGATTGATGTGAGAAAGATGAATTAGGTCCTTCAAAATTTTTATGGTACTTTCTTATCGTTATATTGTTTAGAAAACTATATGGATGTTCAAAAACCACAAACCAATTAACATGGGATACTAATCCATGAATTAAATATGGGAAACTATCCACCCAATATACTCTCCTTGGTGGAAGAAAATTGATTATTAGTATCCTAAATTTTGAAATGTGATGAAAAACTTTTATCTTACATTTTCTACAAATGAAATAAATAATTTTGGAGTATAGATTATTATTTACATTAAATGGCCATTAATGTTGGAAAATTATAACTTTCCAACATGGTTATGTAAGAAGCACAAATTTAATAGGTTGTCACTTCTTATATCTAGTGCAAAACATCATTGTAATGATATTGATGTCTATTTGGCTCTAATGATCGAAGATGTAAAATCCCATGTTTTAATGTAAAAATTATATATTAGTATCTATATTTGAACATTAATTTCTTATATAATGTTGACAAAATTAAATTATAATGATTATTAAATTATAAATTTTAACATTGGAATCAATGAATATTTTTTAAATAAACTTTAATATTTGTATAACAAAAATTATCCAGATCAAAAGAGTATTTGAAAGGTAAATGAATTGTCAAATTATAACAAATCATTATAAATCCAACTGAAATAGGTTTGAATCATTTTTGAAGCTAAAAATATTTTAATTAACCAATGTTAAGTGAACTTATAAATTTATAAAAAAAAATTATTTAATTATTTTTCATGAAATAATATTATGTTTTATCAAAATTATAATTTAATATTTAAAATTTATTTATAACTTCTAAATACTTAAATTTATATAAATTAATTTTAACAAGTAATTTTAGAAAATAATGTTATAAAAAATTTATATTTAAATTTTAAAATTATTAAATTATAATAAATTGACATATAATACATAAAAAATGATAAATATATGTTATAAATTATTTTAATTTAGATATATATATATATATAAATATACATATAATATAATTATAGTTTTAATGATATGTGTTTAAAGTAGTTAATTTTTAATTAAACATAATTTTGTTAAAAAATAATAATAAGATAATCAAATAAATAGATGGAATACATTGTGAAAAAAGTAATTAAATGGAATATATATTATCATTAAATATTTGAATTTTCATATGAAGGAAATATAATTTATTTTATATATATATTATATTATAACTGTTATAATTTTATATAAATATTTGAAATAAAATTTGAACATGCATAATTATAGTTTCAATATAATAAAATATATGAAATTATGAATATAAAATTATTATTATTGTTTTAAATATCTAAAATAGGAATATTAAAAAAATAAAATAAAAAAAATAAAAAGGGGTAAATGTAATTAGGGGGCGTTGATTTAGGGTATCATTTTTAAGAGAGTTGATCTGAGTAAAGAATTCAATTTTGAGAGGAATTCAGACATGGGTATCGAGAATGATCCATTTCTGAGAAGCCAAGTGAGATGGGGGATCGATCTCATAAAACGGGATCAAGTCTTATTTATTCATATGATGGATTCAATCGAGTGAGATGGATGTCGAACACTGGGTGAAGATCAGGTCAGGATCGAACACTAGTGAGCATCAAAGGATAGATCTGAACCGCGAAGGGGTTTTGAATACAAATGGAAAGAAATCAATTGTTATGTGTTCTTCATTCGCATCCCCATATAATAACTATTTTAATGTATTCAAGTATTCTTTCGAGGTTCTTTTTCAACATGGTAGTGTTATGATCACCTTTTTATTTATTTTCATTCATGATCGATATCATCTATCACTATTTGTCATCATCATTTTAGGTGATATTTAAATACTGATTTCATATTTTATGGATTTTCTTGTCAAATTTTATTTCTATTAACACAATGGATTTTTAAACACTAGTATTAAATTGACACCAATTTTTTTTGGATTTGGATCATTTTAAATTCTTCTTTATCGAAGCTATAATCATCCAATATAAATATATTTTTATTTCAATCATTTTGAATGAGTAAAACAGTTTTCTTTTAAAACTAATTTTGTTTGGATTCATCATCTTGCTCAGAATGCCAATGATTTTTTCTTCTTACTTTGGAGAGGAAATGTATATATATTTTTCAACATTGTAAAGAATATTTAAAACCACAACTTTTTTGGTTCTATGTATTCTGTACAATGAATTATTCAAATTTGGTGTAGTTATATGGGCCATGATTTTAAAAATGAGGTAGAATTCATCTTAAATAAATACAATGATCCTTAATTTAATGATACATATATACAATGGAGTTAGACTATAAATTGGGATTTTAATTATATGGTTCCACTTATAAAATTCTCTACAACTTGAAATATTCCTTCGCTATGTTCATCCAGTGAGTGCATGGACCTAGAAGCAGGCTTCCTTAAATCTTTCTATGGCAAGGGAGTAATTTATTTTCAAAATCATATATTAATGTTTTTGTTTCAAAACTCATTGAAAATATTGATTTTAAAAAATATTTTTATTTTTTTTTATCTTCTTTAAAAGATGATTCAATGATTTTTAAGGGTGTTACATATTTTCCAAAATTTATTTTTCAAATGAAAATATGATTTCCAGTTTAAAAAATTAATATTTTTGAAATTCATATTTATATAAATGAATTTTTTTATCTTCTAATTATAATTTTATAGAGAAGTGTTAATTCCAAATGAATTTATATATTCATGTTAGAAAAGAAAATTAAGAATATCTTACATTATTAAATTATCATTTTATTAAAATTATGGATGTTACATATAGTTATATAAATGAACATTCATTATGAATATCATTAACATTCCTTGCATTTAAATAAAAGATTTTTTTAAATTTAATTATTAATGAATTTTTATATTCCACCATTGAATTTATTAAATTTTTTATTTATCCAAACTCAAGTGTTTTTTTAAAAAATTATCTTTTGACAAAGTATTGTGGATATAAAATTATTTTATACATTTAAAATAATTAAAATATGTTTTGGAATGGTATTTAATGGTTTATTTATGAGAAAACTGGATCTTTTGAAAAAAAACATTCTTAAAATTAAATTTGGTGCTTGCATATCAAATGAGATAACGAGGAATGGGGAGTGAACCCACAACCTCAAAGAGATTATTTCTTACCAGTGATATTGCTAAGTGTCCATTTTGGTTTCATATGATCAATAAAGTATAATTTTAATCCATAAAATTATTATTATTTCTGAATAAAATTCAAGTATAAATCTAATTGTTTTTCAAAGATTATTTTTGAAATGAATTCTGAAAAATATAATTACCTTTGAAAAGTATTTTATATATATCAAATATTTATATTTCATCTAAAATGGTTAAATAGTTTATAAATAAGTATGTATAAAATTATTTTTCACTCATTATAAGTCTTTTTACTGGGAGATTTAATGATTATCCCATGTTTTAAAATATTTTTCACATGTCTTGTAAAAATTATAATTTTCATTTCTTTGTATAAGGGGGTAGATCATGCATAAAGAATTAGTTATTTTAATTATTTTATTACAAAGTTTAATTTTATATATATTATTTTTCAAATTCTTTAGAACCTAGACAAAAAAAGGTCATTGGTAGTATGATTTATAATTTAGTTTTTAGTTATATTTTATGAAAAGAATACACATCATTTTTTCAAAAATTAATCCTGAAGTGAGGGTTCTGTTGTTACATTTGGTATTAGAGTAGTGGTCTAGGAAACTTTAGAGATTATACATTTTCATTTGAGAAAAAAATATAAGCAATATAATTTTCATTCAATACCATTAAAAAAATAGAAGTATAATGGTTCTAGTTTTTCTTAATTTTGAAGATGGAAATACAAATTTTTTTAAAGTCTAATGAATGAATTGTGGGAGCGCAATTTATTTTGGGGGGGGGGGTGGGGTATGTGATATTTGATGTTTTAACCGAGTTTTGAAAAAATAATTATTTCTTAGAATATTTATTTTAACATTAATTAAATATATGATATTTATAATTTTTTTAACGAACATTAAATTAATAATTTTAATAATTAAATAAATTATTATTTTGTAAAGAAAATATAATATTTGTATAGATAAATTTATCATGATCAAAAGAGTATTTGAAAGGTAAATAAATATGAAATTATTAAAAACCATTATAGAGAAAACTATGTTTCAACCATTTGTGAAACAAAAATGATTTTGATTAATCAATGTTAACTCAATGTTTAAATTTATAAAAAACTATTTTTATTGAATTATTGTTCATGAAATAATATTTTATTTTATTAGAATTATTATTTAACATTTTAAATTTATATATAACTTATAATTACTTAAATTTATATAAGTTAATTTTACCATGTAATTTTATCAAATAATGTTTTAAAAATTTATATTTTAAATTAAAAATTTTGAAATTATAATTTATTTATATGTAATATTTAAGAAAAATGGTACATATAAGTTATAAATTATGTTAATATAGGTATATATAAATATAAATATAATATACTATTATTTTTAACAATATGTATATTAAGTATTTAATTTGAAATTAAAATTAATTTTAATAATAATATTAATAATAATAATAATAAATAAATAAATAAATAAATGTAATACATTAAGAAGAAAAATAAAGGGAATACATTTTAATATTAAATCATTGAATTTTCATGTTAATGGTAATATAATTTAATTTTTAAATATATGAAATTATAAACATTGTAATTTTTTATTATAAATATTTGAAATAAAATTTCAATATACATAATTATAACATCATTATAATAAAATATATAACACTCCGAAAATATAAGTATTATTATTATTTTAAGACATATGAAATATAAATATAGAAAAATATAAAAAAATAAAAAGGAGAAAATGAATTTTGGGGGAGCCAATTCGGGGTTTCCATTTTTGGATAGTTGAGATGAGCAAGGGATTCAATCTCAAGAGGAACACAAATAAGGGAATCGAGAAGGATCTATTTATGGGAATCCAAGTGAGATAAGGGCTCGAGCTCAAAAAGGGGTATCAAGTCTTCTTTGGTCATCATAGGGATTCAACTGAGTGAGATAGAGGTCAAAAACCAAGTGCCAATCGAGTCAGGATTGAACACCATTGAGAATCAATGCCCAAAACTGAAACCTGAAGGGTTTTTGAACATGGATGAAAATAAATAATGTGTGAGATGTTCTTTGTTACTATCCTCCTGTAATTTTGATTTACATGTACATGAATATTATTTGAAGGTTCTTTTTCATCTTATAAGCGTTATCTTACCCTTTTTCTTCATTTCCCTCCTCAATCAACATCAGTTATCCCTATTTTTCATCTTTATTTTAAGGGTTATTTGAATACCGATATAATATTTTAGTGATTTTCTTATCAAATTTCATTTTAATTAACAAAATGTTTGTTTTAGATTTCAGTATTAAATTTAAACTAATTTGGGCTGGCTTTGGATCATCTTAAATTCTTCTTTTGCAAACAAATAATCATCCAACATAAATATATTTTTAATTCAGTAATTTTCAACAATTTGAACAAAATTACTTTAAAAATGATTTTGTTTGATTTCTTCAATTTTATTAGAAATCCATGGAATTTTTCTAATTTGTTTGGTGAGGAAATATATACATATTTTTCATTGATTTATAAATGATTTACATCCACAACTGTTTCATTGAGTGAAAGTACCTGATAGTAGGCCACCGTAAATATTTTTTAGGTAAGGGAGTAATTTATTTTCAATATAATATATGAATATTTCTGTTTCAAATTTCCAAGAAAAGAAATATTTTCAAAAATGTTTTTATAATTATTTTTATCTTCTTTAAAATATAATTCAAGGATTTTTAAGAGTGTTAGATATTTTCAAAAATTTTCATTTTCAAAAGATGACATGATTTTCAGTTTTAAAAATTTATGTTTTCAAAATACATATTTATGTAAATGAATTTTATTATCTTATAATTATAATGATATTCATAAGTGTTACTTCCAAAATTATTTGTATATTTCATGTTAGAAAAGTCTCTCAATAATATTTTACTATACTAAAATTGTCATTTTATTAAAATTATGTACGATGAACATGCATATAGAAATGGCCATGCATTATGAATATCATTAACATTACATGATTTTGAATAAAACATTTATTTTAATATTAATTATCAAGGTATGATTTAATTTATCCATTGAATTAATTAGATTCCTTGATTTCCCCAAACACTAAAGTGTTTTATAAAAAAATCTTCTTATGATAAATTATTAAGGATTTAAAATTATTCTCTACTTTAAAAATATTTCATGTATGTTTTGGAAAGGTTTTAATGGGTTATTTATGAGAAATATATAAATTCATTGTTTTTTATTAGAATTAAATTTGGTGCTTGCATATCAAATAATGTAATGATGAATGGGTAGTGAACAGATGTCCTCAACAAGATTCTATCTAATCAGTGATACTACTTAGTGGCTACAATGGTTTTATAAGATCATTCTAGTATCATTTTAATTCACAAAAGTATTTTTATTTTCAAATGGTTTTAAAGTAAAAATCCAATTTTTTCTCAATTATAATTTTTGAAATGAATTCTCAAAATTAAAATTATATTTGAAATGTATTATATATATATCAAATATATATATTTGATATAAAAATTTAAATATTTTTTCAAATAAGTATGCATAAATTTATTTTTAATAAGTTTTAAATCAACTTTCTTGGAAATTTAATACTTATACAATTTTTTAAAATATGTTTTTACATGTTAATAAATATTACAATGGTTCTTGGTTAATATAAAGAGGTACCACACACACTAATATTCGGTTATTTTAATAATTTTTTTAATCTTCGATTTTATGTAAGGTATTTTTTTAATTCTATATAACCTAGACCAGAAAATGTTGTTGGATGTATGATATAGTATTTATTTTTTAGTTTCCTTTTATAAAAAAATAAACAAAAAGTTTTTAGCACTATATCTAGAAGTACAGGTTCGGGGATTTAAAAAATATCTCAAATTAATGTGTGATACAAGTGTTACTATGTATGAATTTCATAAAAAATGGAACCTGTTTTAGAAAAAAATGTGTTGTATGGGCCTTCTGGTTTTTAAATCCTTCCGACCATTACGCCTACCGTAGGGCATTCCTCAGTGATGTCTGTAGCTCCAAAAACCTTTGATCCTGGCTCTTCCTCTATCGTCGTGGGACTATCCAGGTCCTCGGTGTCCCTCAGATCTCTCCCTTGGTGTAATGGTATGTCGGTCTCGTTCAAGGAAGCTTAGTGTGGCACGTTGCGTGCTCCCCTGCAACCCTGCTTCCCGGCGACTACTGCGATGGCCTCACAGGTGCCGAGGGAATGCTCTAGACAATCCTTGGATGTCCTCATATCAACTTTTGATGAGCATGTTTCTAGTTTAAAATGGACCCTCATGGCCCATTTTGTATCTGAGAAACCTCCCACCCAAACCTTCAAGAGGTTTGTGGAGTCCTAGGGGCTATAGGCGCCGACTCATATCTCTGTTGTTCACCATTTTTCCCATGGCGTGCTTTTTCTTTCTAAAGTAGAATTCATCCTCACCTGGTGTTGGGCCCCTCGGTGCTTCGGTTACTGGAGGTACAATCTATCACATTGGTCAATGGATGTCCACAAGGAGAAAGAAAGTCCCATGGTGGTAGAATGGATTCCCCTCCCAGGTATCCCTCTTCCCTTTCAGAATGTGGCTTTTATCAAGGCTATTGTGGACTCCTTATGTGGTTTCCTATGTGTGGATGACTGTACTAGGATCACTGAGGATATGGATGTGGCCCAAATGTGGGTCGAGCTAAAATTATCAGCTCCTCCCCCGGATACCCTTTGCCTGATGGTATAGGGCTCGGTCAAAAGTTCCTAAGATATTGTATATCTCATGTTCCACTGATTTTGCTCATCATTCCTCTTCTAGGGACTCTTCATACAGGTTTTTATGAACCAGAATCATGGTGATCACCATCAAGGTCTTAGAGTATCCCCAAGGAGTGATGGTTCTTCACCAATGGGTGGAGGTGGGGTGTCTACGACGGTGATGGTGGATTCCTATGAAGACCATTCTCATAAGGGTGACCACAATATGGCTCACCCCAAGTCTGATGCTGGTTCTGTCAACCTGGGGTAGGCGGTGGTTCCAAATGGACTGCGTGTCTCCCCCTCATGGTTGTCGGACTTCTTCCACAGAGGCTTTATTCCTAAACAGTTCTTGAGGCTCTAATGCAAGGACCCCTTGGCACTATCCTTCCCCAGGGGGAAGTGGTTACCAATAATCGTGAATAGTTTGTGGGTGGCGAACAGGGGGCACATACATTCCACCATCATAAATAAGGACTATTCACAGAAAATGGGGAGGATACCCGGAGTGGTGAGAAGGTTATATCCTCATCCTGTGCTTCGGGACAGCCTTATGAGATCGTGTCCCCTCTAAGCGGCATATGTGGAAAACAGTTCCTAGTTCACTATTGCCCATCCTCGTCGAACTGTGATCTCTTGGTTTTGATCCCTGGCTTATGAAGATGATTTTAGTCCAAGAAAATGTCACATTTCAATCAAGATGGTCTTTCCTCCCTCCAGAAGGGGACCAAGGATTATGGGGCCAAAGCCGAGATACACTTTAAATAATGTTACCTATTATCATATATAATTCTCATGGGATCGGGGCTCGTGTGAATAAAGAATTCCTAGCATCGGAAATCAAGAAGAATAATTCTTATATTTATGTTATCGAGGAACATAAGCAGGTCCCTTCTAAAATCAACCAGTTTTCTAGTAAATTAAGTATGCATGCTCCCATGCTTGATGACCCAGTTAACCGTCATAAATGGATCTTTTGGAGAAAGGACAGCTTGGTGGAACTGGTCTTGGAAGGGGACCAATTCATATCCATGAGGGTGGGGATAGACTCGAATACTTTGTATGTGACCTTTGTCTCTGGGAGTTGCAATATCCAATGAAGGAAACTATTGTGGCAGGAGCTTAGTGATTTTGACCCAGGAGAGGTACCATGATTTATAGGTGGGGACATCAACATTCTAGCTGAACCGGAGGAGAGGAAAGGTAGAGATGCATTCCAATGAAGGGCTAGTATGTATTTTTCCTAGTTAATGGCCAGTAATGGGTTGATGGATTTGGGGTAAATGGGGGATCAGTTCACATGGTGTAATAAATTTGGAATAGATGTTTCTGGAGTGGCCTCAATCAATTCATAGAAAAAATCCATGGCGTCACGACTTTCCCAAATGCAATGGTCAGTAATCTGGTGCGGGGAATTTCAGATCACTATCTGTTGTTGGTCCTTCAGTCTCCCAGGTTGGAGGAGAATGAAAAATTCAGGTTCCATGACCACTGGAATGGAAATATAGACTACATCCAACTGGTGCGATCTTCATTGGGGAACCCATTTGGGGGAATACCTGGGTGGATATCCATAACATGCTTAGAAGATTGAGGTAGGAACTCCAAATTTGGGAAATAAATCATCCCCCTATCGACCAAAACATGGATTCCATTAAACAGGAGATTGAGTGCATGGAACACATCCTCCAGGACCTCTAGAATGAGACAGTGTTCAATGATCCTATAGACAAGAAGAATAAGCTGGCAGAAATGATCATCAGAAAAGAATGTATGGCTTGGGAGAGATCAAGGATCAAATAGATGAATGAGTGGCATAAGAATATGGATTACTTCCATGAATGTATCAAGGGGAAAAGACAACCCATAAATCCCAATATTAGTCACGATAACGAATCCTATACAGAAAACATAGAGGAAGTTGGTGGTATGGATTTATCTTTCATCAAATACCTTCTTGCTGGATTGAATGCGAGGATGCCAACAGGATACCCGAGTGGGAGTTCTGAACTATGGGATGTGATCCCCTCTTGTGCATCCCAAGAGGACAAGGATATCGTAGAGGCAATCCCCTATGAAGAGGATATACGTACGGTGATTCTCAACCTTAATGTGTACAGTTCACAAGGGCTCGAGTTCTTCCCTTTTTCATTTTATAGAGGATCATGGGAGATGGATAAGGGTGACATTGTTGTATCCATCCATGACTTATTTCATGGTGTTACATTCTACGGGTGGCGAGTGCGACGACCCTTGTGCTCATTCTGAAGGTTAAGGTATTGTTGTCTCTTTCGCATTACAGACCCGGTAGTATATGAAATTTTTTCCTATAAAATAATTTCACGCACCATGAATTCAATGATATCCATGTGTCTACCCCAGTGGATATCAATCGAGCAACCCAGCTTTGTGAGGGGATGGTCGATTCATGTTGAAATTACACTGGCATAGGAAATGAAGACGAATATTAACTGCAAGACCCATGCTTCCAATATATCAATGAAACGTGACATGAATAAGGAATATGATAGGGTTGAGTGGGGGTTCATTAACAGGGTCCTCACCAGCATCGACATATCTCCCAAGGCTTTGGATATTCTCTTCAAATGCTTTAGCTCTACATGGATGAATGTAATATTCATGGGGAGATCACATGGATTATTCAAGGTGGTTAGTGGCCTACACCAAGGAGATCCTATATCTATTAGTATCTTCATACTCATGGAAGACACACTCAGCCGAATGATTAACAAGGGGATTGTGAGAGGGATGATCATGTTGTATAAGAGGAAATAGAGTATTCCATCCATATTGCACATGATGTTCATGGATAACATTATCATATTTTCAAATACTGACAAGAGATCAATGTGTGGAATCAAAGGGATTCTTGAGGAATATTTCATCTAGAGTGGGAAGATGATCAACAACTCAATGATAAATCTGTATACTTCTAATAAGTGTGCTCCTAACCAGGCATCCCAACTATATCGCAGATTGGACATACATCGGTGTTATTTTCCCATGGAATATCATGGCACCCCCATTTCTTCGGGGCTCATGAATATACAGGATTTCGACCATATGGTGAGTAAGATCATAGGGTGGGTTCTCAACTGGAAGAACCACCTCATTTCCTTTGGGGGGATCATAGCATTGGTGAATATTGTTTTGTATACAATTCCATTTCATGTGCTGGCTGCATCCCCAGTGCCAAAAGGTGTGATCAAGGAAATTGAAATGGTGTTGGATGGTTTTATTTGGGATGAATTGTTTGATAGTAAGAGGCATAGGGTTTCATGGGTGAAACTGGAACGCCCCATATTTAATGGTGGGATTAATGTATGAAGTTTGGAGAGCATAATTACATGAATGAATGAGAAACATTTGTTGGAAGTGATTGAGAACCATACCTTGTGGGGGAGGAATATAGCCTACAACCATGGAAGAATTAAATAAAAAAATTAGCACACAAAGATACCCTATATGTTCTAGGATCCGCCCCCTCATCCAGATTCTCCAACAGCAAGCTAGGTGGATTATAGGGAAATGTGACATTCTATTCTGGTTTAATAATTGGTAAGGAGCAGTGGTCGGTTATCCAGGGTGCCCAACCCCATCAATCTCCTTCAAAGAAGCAAGCCTACATCAGTCCTTCATCAGATAGTGTTGGATAGGAACCAACAAGAAATTTTTGATGTGATCACTATCGTTGAAACACTAGATTGATCTGTGATCACACCATCCTATTCTAGGAAATTCTTGATGAAAATCATTCACAAGATTTCATCACCTTCAGATCCCCAAGATGGTTGGAAAAAGATCGTGTGGTGTAAAAGGCATCCAGTGAAATATAATTTTCTCATCTGGAGGATTTGGAAGAGGCTAGTTCCAACAGATGACAATGTGAAAAAGGTGGGGATCAACCTCTCCTGATGCTATCACTACTGTAATTCCAAGTGAGTTAAAATCATGGACAATATCATCTTCAAAAGTGAATTGTCCCAAAACATGTGGAGGTCCTTTTGTTACTTCACCACTATCTCAGACTTTGCACTTCATATGGCTTCGTTTCTGAAAAAATGGTTGTACCGGGCGATGGACTTGGGCCTAAAGAGATCGTCGTGATCTGTGATTCTAAGTACGGGATGCTGGTGTTTATGGAATGCAAGGAACTAAGCCAGATATGAGGGGTCCCTCTCCACTGGGAGGTCCATCATCATGCAGACAATGACTGTTTTGGTTGATTTGGTGATTCTCATTGGGAACTATCGAGAGGCCTCGTCTCTTAGTCCTCTTCACTCGATCTCCCCTCTAACCATGCCTCCTACATCTCGTAAGCCGGTCCACTAGATTCGATGGATCCCCCCAACTAACGGACTCAAACTGAATACTGATGGGTCCTGCATTTGGGATGACATGCGTGGTGGAGGGGTCATTTGGGACATCATAGGAAGTGTCCTCCTCAATTTACTGGCCATTATTGAAGTGGAACATCTCTCTAGGTGGAGGCTAATGCAGCTCTTATTGGCCTCAATCTTTGTAATTAGATGAATATGGAGCTTACACAAGTTTAAAATGACTCTACGATACTACATGACTCCTTTCATGGAAACGGACCCATCCCATGGTCAGCGGCGTAGATCATCATGAAATTTAATGATCTTCTCAATAGGAGAATCTAAGTCATGCACACATGGAAGGAGGGAAATAAGGTTATAGATCACCTAGATTCAATGGTAGAACATGGGTCCAATGTCACATGTCTCCCTAAATATCATTTTATTAATCCTTAGGGGGTCAATATGATTCTAGGGGATTATCTATGTCATCACTACAATAGGACTCCCTGGGGTGGGGTGGTCTTGGCCCTATTTTTCTATTGGTTCTTCTTTTTTCCTTGTATTTTATCTTGAATAACTTAATAGTGATGATTATTATAGAAGTGAAAAATTCACATCGTGGGCCGTGTTTTATGGTACCAAAAATTAATTTATTTGTTATATAAATTTTTAATTCTATAGAATTAAAGGAATCTTGGGGAGTCCCATTTCTGATGAATTAACACACCTAGTTTGGTTGAAACATTCCTCAAAGTCTGTGTTTGTAGGACATCATAAATTTTTACCTTAATGACATAAATAATGATCCTAGATTAAAAAAGAAGATAGGAATACCGAAAAATGTACATCACTATCTCCACTAAGGGGAAATAAACTATTCGATAAAGTAAAATATATTGACACTATTTTTGGTAAACCATATTTGTAAAACCTTATGAAATTGGGTTAGAAAAAGAGATCAATTTTCTATAAATTATCATATTAGAATTTTTTGTATGTTAGTCATTTTATTAATGAAATTTATACAGATTTTTTTTATTTTATAGTGTTTTTAGAATGTTACTAAATGTTGCCATATAAAAATATTACATTAAAGCTATGTTGGAATAGATTGACATGGGGATAAGGGAAGAGGTGGCACAGATGAAGGGTAAAGGGTATAATTTTCTTCATTTACTATCTTACACTATCTATATAGGAATTTTTAAATTTTAATTTTTTTAATGGTGTAAAATTTCTAAAGGGTATTCATAAAATATTAATAATTTCATATCCATGAATAATTAGATGTTATAGGGACTAAAATAAATTAAATTTCATTTTTTGATTCATGATTTTATGCCCTTTGTTTTACGATGCAATCTTCTTAAAAATGCATGGCATACATTAACTATACTCTAATTAATTTTCAATCCCATATGTTGTAAAGTTATAGAATCAGTGAAGTTTCTAATCATTAATAAGGTGGTTGAATTCAAATTATTTGAATTAGATATGTTCATACCACTATCATTATTTACTGTAATGGTCCAGCTAATGATTCACTTAGTTAGATAGGTTTAACTATATGGTTATGTATATTATAGATGGATGTACACCATTGACTAGTATATGATGATTTCAAAAGGGAATGTCAAGAATCAAATTCGACCAGAAGGTTGTATTGAAGAATGATATATTATTGAAGAAGTTATGGAATTATGTACCATTAACCTATATGATGTGGATAGAATTATTCTCCCAAAGTATCATCATAGCAGACACCTTATGGAAAAAGGGGGTTTTAGAAGAGATGTCATTACAATTACCATTATAGAGTGGGAGCAAGAACACCTTTACATTTTACATAATAGCGAAGATATATTGATCCAAACATTTAATCCCATAAATATGTTCTTTGAGATTTGAATCCATCAAGGGATAAAGTATCGATATCAAATACAGATTACTATTAGTATATAACATAGTTTCAAGATCATATTTATAAGGAGTTTTCTGAAAATCTAAATTCAATTATTGAATGAATTTGATGGCTATCTATGGTACCAAATGAAAATGTTATATCTTATACTAGTTTTTTAATTAATGTATATACATTCTACAAAAAATAACAAAATTAATGCTGTATGATGAATAATATTTGAGTTAATCTTATGGTGGATGTAATGCACAAATCTATCTCTAAGGATAGAAATCCAATTTTTGTGAATATTTCAAATTTTGTAATTATCGAATAGATATACGAGTTAGATTATACAACAATTCAATTGATTATTTTCCATTGAAAACGAGTTGACAATAGGAGTGTAGTGAATGTTTATAAAATGGGATTCATAAAGGAGAATTTATGTGTGGAAGAGGAAAGGGATGAGTTGTTCATAATGGTATCACATGTAGTAGAAGTATTTAATTTCTCATATCCCACATACAACAATTTGTTGATTTTCATAATGGTAACTAAAAAAATTGTAGGTCTAGATGAAAATTAAATCGAGGATAAACCTTTCATTGAGATATTACAATCAGTTTATGATGGTCCCAATGTATAACATGTCTAGTAGATTAGAGGGGACAACAAATATGGGATTTGGATTCTTGACAGAGAATCAAAATCCCTTCAACATTTTAAAAAATAAAGAGAGCTAAATGATAAGTTTGAAGTAGTTTTTAATATACTATTCATTTCATCATAATATTATATTTTCTCTACTTTATTAATATAATCTAACATAAATGTTTGACTAATCTTGAAGAAGATGTATTATGAACTTTATGATGTTACCAATCTCAATGAAGAATAAGTGGTCGATGCTGAAATTGTAGAATTATTTGGGGATCAAAAACATGTTAATGAAGAAAAGAACTATATAGCATCCCTGTGTTAAATAAAATTATCAATGAAAAAAGTAAGGGTATAAAATTTTAGGCTAGCCAGAAATTATATGACAATCCTATTGACCCCAAAAATTCAATATTCATTAATTGAGTTTGGTTCCCAATGAGGATGAATGTATATATTGATATAGAATCATGGATCCATATTCATCCTGTAACAAAGGAAACCCTTTGGGAATATATAAAGGTAATGTTTACTCTCTCTATTTTTCCGAAAAATTATATAATGAAATGTTTATTTAATTGTCATTAATAATTATAGATTTTATTTATTTTAGAGAAGTTCCATAAGAAATATGTCAAAATTTACACAGGAAAACTACATAGAGGCTTCCGGACTCTTCTTTCCAAGTTACATCTTAGTGGTGATGAGGGGAAATTAAATCCCCACCCATTATTTAGTTATTAAAACATTATAAAGCAGACAACATGGAATTATTTCATAAGTCTCCAGGACGAGAAATCATTTTAGGTGAATTTTAGTTGATAATATTTTATTTTAAATTATCTATTTTGACCAATCTAATTCAAAATTATTAATTTATAAAATAAAAAAGGTGTCATAGAAATAAACATTGTTCATAAAAACCAATATACCCATATTAAAAAGCAAGGATGTTGTACAATTCACTAGAGAAGAAATTGATATATATTTTAAATCATTAATAAAAGTATTATGTGATATGAAACAACATATATTAATTTTTTTATATATAGATTTATGAATTAAATTCTGAATCCACCTTCATCCCACATCATGTGTTATTGAATGATAATCACATAGATAAGGAGGGTAAACTAGTTGATGAAAAAAAGTATTATGGTAAATGTGTGTATGTATTGGATAATAGTAATTAATTATTATTTATAACATTATTACATAAAAATATCAATTTATGTTCACATGGTTTTTTACATAGTTTAGACACAAGATTCATTAGAGATCATACCTGAAGAAAAACAACGGTAAACAGGTTTTAAGTGGTTGGAACAATATGGTCACATTAGAGGTATAGGCTTTAGAGTATCTCCTAAAAAATATATCGAGAAGACAAATCCACAAGGATATACATATAAAATGATTAAATTATTTTAGGAACAAATAGTTTCTTTGAAAGATATTATAGTGTGGTCTGGTTTAGAAAAAGAATATATGTAGAATAATGAAAGTGAACTGGTGAATGACTCTGCTAGATTTGGGGAAAGTCATTCCCATAAAATTTATACCTTAACCGAGGTAATCAATTTTTTCATTACTATTTCTCCAAAATTTAAATAAAACAACTTCTGATAACATTATATTACTTAAATTATACATGGTAAAGTTATATGTGATTTCTATCCATCAACACCCACACAATACCTTTTTGCAAGGTGTATGGTGGATGATATCCTAGAAGACATGATACACAGTAAATAAATACAAAAAGTTTACATGGGAGTGGGGGATGAGGTAGATCAAGATCTAACTACTGAATTTCTTATTCCACTTGATGATATAGATATTACAACGATTAATGATGCTATTGTAACTTTTTAGCATGATCGTCTAATCATATAATGATACATGAGGTATGCATTTTATTTCTTTTTGTCGAAACAAAAAATTTATCAAAATTGATGAAAAGGGTCTGAAGTGAGGCATGGTATTGAAGATGGATAAAGACGTGGGGAAATAGTAGTTCAGATCAAGATAATCTAATGAATTGATCAAGAAAAGAAAAGGACCTTTTAGTAGCACCTTCTTCCCACCAGTTCAATTTCAACATATATTATCATTATAAATTCATGTATTAACCACATTAAAATATGAAAATATTTCCTATATTCCATATGAAGAGAAAATATTTAGAACTTTCATTATTTATATAGTTGGTATCAAGAGTATAAATGAGATTCTCATGTTTTAATGGCTAGGAGTCTCGATTGAAAATACATATATAAGGTACATTTTCATAATACGTCTATCCAAAAAATGATATCATATGTTCATTAAAGTTAATAAATATTCATATTTTATAAAGGTGCTTATATCACTACTATATAAATGGAAAACTCTGAAAATCATGATTTGGATTCATTAATACATGTATAATTTCTACTCAAGAATTTTTTTAGAAGGAATAAATTAATAAAAATCAAATTGCCCTAAAGGATGTGTTTGCTAAAAAATAATAGATGGCATACTATTTTTGATGCCTACCATTTAGGGGTTAAAATCTAAAATCTTATAAAATAAAATATATTTTTAATTTTTTTCATTATTTGTTTTTTAATAATCATTGGATAATGATTACAATAAATCTAGATACACTAAATATTTATTTTTTGGATCCAAAGGATGTATAACCAACAAAGATACCCAACATTATGTTTATTGTGAATTTTTAATACAATTAAATTAACATTTTCTAGATAAAATATGAATTATATATTTCAATCTATGTTTTATTAAGAATTTTGATATGATAGGGTGATCACTAAATATTGGATAAATCATGGTATGAAGTTAGTGACTCAATATAAGAATCATATGGATCACTTTAAATGGATATATATTAATGTATATATAGAAATATTTAACTATAAAAACATATTACAATACGATTTTTTTTTCAATGTTTCTACCGTGACCAAAATAAGATATTAAAAACAATTGTGGTTATTATGTTTGGAAATTTCTGAGTGAGAACATAAACCATGAATAGAAAAGCATCCCCAAACAAGTAGTTTTTAAGGTAATTTTAATTTCATTAAAAATATTTCTTAATCATTTATTGTTTATATTTCATTAGTACTACCAATATTTACAACAACCATTATACTCATTGTAAGAAGTAATATTTTTTATTGATGAGTGGTTATTATACATGGTGTTAGAATGTTTACTGACATCAAATTTTGGTGATTTTATACTATGTTTCTGATTTAATCGGGGATATGGCCTTATAAATATATTTTTAATGTGATGAATTAGTATCAAAATGGTTATATATTATTATTAATATATTTATCTAGGAGAAGTATAAATGAGAAAATAAATTTGTTTAAAAATGAAAAAGAAGAATACAATGTATCAGAATGTGTATAGAAATCATGAATAGGTGACTTCATACTACATATTTTGTTAATTTTATCATCATTTTATCTACATTTTTAGTTAATTTCATTACCATTTTTATGAAACTTTTTTCTTTAAATTTACACATTAGTTCAAAACACATGTCACATGTTCAATAATGAGAAAACAAGCTCATATTGCTTTCAATCTTTAGAAAAAAGATCCATAATTAATTTTTTTTGAATAATAATTAATCGCATTCCAATACAACTCACGATGGGGTTGGTATAACTCTAAGTACACGTTTTCAATACAAAAGTGTCGTTTTAGTTTAAAAGATTCATCAAATAGTAAAAAAGTGCTAATGATCTTGGATTATATTCAAACTTTAGTAAAATGACCCATAATTAATTTTTCATGTGTAGGAATTGATTATATGTCAATCTGAAACAGGATGTGGTCAGTAAGAGTAAAATTTCATATTTTCAATAGAAAAGTGTCATTTTAGTTGAAAAAATACATCAAATAGTCAAAATCAAGAATATTGAATGAATTTGTGGTTAAAACACACGGTTGAATCAACCATACCTAAATCTAATACATTCTATACCCAATATGACTTAAGTTCTATGGTTTTAATTTAAAATTGACATTTTATTAATACATTATTTCATATTTATGTTAATTTTCTTATTTAATGTATTAATAACATAAAAATTTCCTTCTTATATAATTGAATTTTTTTCTCTTGTTGGGTTGGTATTTTAAAATCTATTCATGCCCGTGAGAGATTAGACTCTAAGGATGAAAATGAGATAATAACAACATAGAAATGGGTCAATAATGAATATAAACATTATGAAAACTTTAATTCATATCCCTTATTTAGTTAATTTTTTCACCATTTTATTTACTATTTTTAAGTTAATTTCATTATCATTTATATCTAAAAATAATTTAATTTTTTCACAGGTCTTTTTGGAAGTCAAATGTTTCTTTTAACTATCTTCAACAGGCTAAAAAAGATATAACATGATTTTTTTCGATTAGGCATTTCAGGTAGCATGGGGTTTCCTCATCCATTCAAATGAAACACTCTCTCTATTTTCTATCTTGTTTCAGAAAGTTGAAATCAAAATTCACATAAAATACTCAATCATTCACACTTAAATCCAATACATAGTGTGCTATGTATGAATCAAAATGTAGGATTTTTGTATATGATTTACATTTTAGTTAAAAACACACATCACATACTCAAAACTAATCAAACAAATTTAGATTATTTTGATAATTTAGGGAAATGATCCATAAGTCATTTTCGATGTGTAGGAATCATCTGCACCTCAATTGAATACACGATGTGACCAGTATGACTTCAACTGTGTATTTTTATTTAAAAATGGAATTAATTTTACTAAAAATCACAAGTAACATAATCCAAACCAAGAAAAATCATTCATATTATTTTGATACATTAGTTAAATGATCTATAAGTCATTTGTGATATATAGGAATTAGATGCACCTCAATCTGATGCTTGGTGTGATTGGTATGACTCCAAGTGTGTCTTTTCATTTAAAGTTGACATTATTTTTTGTAAAAAGTAAATTTTACATACTCAAAACTAAGAAAAATCATTCAAATTGTTTTGGAAATTTATAAAAACTATTCATAAGTCATTTTTGATCTTTAGAAATCATCCTCACCTCAATATCAAACATGGTGTTCCCAATATGACTCCAAGTTTGTGTTTTTATTTATAATTATCATTATTTTTTGTAAAAAATAAAAGTGACTTACTCAAAATTGAAAAAAATCACTTAGATTGTTTTTATACTTTAGGAAAATGATCTATATCTAATTTTTTATCTAAAGGAATCTGAAACTCTTAAATATGAAACACGGTGTTCCTAGTATAAATAGAAGGTTTTGTTTTTAGTTTAAAATTGTAATTTTAATTTAAAATTTATGTCACTCACTAAAAACCAAACACACACGATTAGATTTTTATGATAATGTTGGAAAATAATTCATAATTTAGATATGACATGTATGATAAACCTCACATCAAACTGACACAGGATGTGACAGATATGACTCAAAGTGTGTGTTTCTAGTTTAAAAAGATATTTTAGTAAAAACAAAAGTGAAACAATGAAAATTGATAAAAACCATTCATATTATTTTTATACCCATTTTTTCTTACAAGAATCATCCAAACCTAAATATGATGCATGATGTGAATGGTATGAATCTATGTTTTTGTTTTTATTAAAAATTTACATTAATTTTATTAAAAAAGTCATGTGACATACACAAAATCATGAAAAAAATATTCTGAATATTTTTATGCTAAAAGAAAATGATCCTTAAATCATTTTTGATGTGTAGTAATCAGCCTCACCTAAATATGATATATGGTGTGCCCGGTATAACCCAATATTCTTTTATCAGATTAAAGATGAAATTTTAATTCAAAAAGTGTGTCACTGACTGAAAAATGATAAAACAATCCTAGATTGTCTTGATAATTTACAAAAAATGATTCATAAGTCATTTTTGAGGCGTAGGATTAAATATAATGTCAAACCAACACACAATGTGACTAATATGACTCAATGTGAATGTTTCTAATTAAAAATGACATTTTAGTAAAAACAACAAGTGACGTACTCAAAACCGAGAAAAGAAATTCATATTGTTTTTATAGTTTAGAAAACTGATCCATATTTAATTATTGATGTATAGGAATTATCAACACCTGAATCTGATGCATGGTGTGACTAGTATGACTCAATGTGTGAATTTTTATTTAAAATTAAAATTAGTATTAGTGGAAATGATATGTAACATACTCAAAACTAGGAATATAAATTTGGTAATTTTGATACTATTGGAAAATGACCCACAAGTAATTTTTAATGTGTACGAATTAGCCACACCTCAATATGATGTATAGTGTGACAGGTATGACTCTAAGTGTGTCTTTTTATTTAAAATTGACATTAATGTTCATAAAAAATATATTTTATAAACTCAAAACCAAGAAAATGAATTAAAATTATTTTTATACATTAGGATAAATATCCATAAGTCTTTTTTGATGTGAATAAATAATACCCACCTCAACTTGACACATAATGTTCCCAGTATGACTCCAAGTGTGTAATTTTTAAATTGACATTAGTTTTACTAAAAAACAAGTTACATACTCAAAACCAAGAAAATACATTCATATTGTATTGATACTTTAGAAAAATGTTTCATATGCCATTTTATACATGTAATACTTAGCCTCACATCAATCTGACACACAATGTGACCAGTTTGAATCCAACAGTGAATTTTTATTTAAAAATGATAGTAATTTTAATAAAATGGTAAAGTGACATATTTGACACCAATAAAATGCATTTTTATTGTATTTATATTTTAGGAAAAAAATCAATATTTCATTTTTGATGTTTAAGAATCATACATACCTCAATATAATACACGATGTCCTTAGTATGACTCAAAGTGTCCATTATTAGTTTAAAAATGAATTTCCTTTTAAAAGGTGTGTCACTCACTAAAAAAATGATAAAACATGCTCAAATTTACTTGATAATTTAGTATAATGATTATGACATACAGGAGTAAGTCTCACATAAAAACCACACACGATGCGATCACCATGACTCAAAGTGTGTGTTTCGAATTTAAAAATATAATCATTAAAAAACACAGGGACATACTCATCATTTTATCTTATATTACTCAATTAATTTCCATATTGTTTTTATATTTTACTTATTTAGTTAATTGTTATAGAGATGATGATTGAAGATGTGAAATAAATTATGCGACATGCAATAATCAACCACAACTCGATCTGATACATGGTGTTCGTAATATGACTCAAAGCATACGTTTTTAGTTTAAAATTAACAATTTGTTTTTAATTTATTTCATTATAGTATTACTAACATAAGAATTAGTATCTTATATAGGTGAATTATTTATCTCAGTTAGGGGTGGTTTGTTTAGAAATAGCATGATTTGTGTTCAGGGGTAGAAGAAAAAGGAACAAAGATGTTTTTGAATGTATGTGGTAATTTTTACTTACTCATGAAATTGTAAAAAAATGTTTAAAATTATTATAATATACTATTTTTTTCTGGTATTTTGATTATAAATATTATATCATTTAAATTCATAATTTTCAACTTTTAATGCTATTTTTTCTACTATAGTGTGCTGTAAATTTAATAGAACACAACTTTATTACCCTTTATCTGTAGCCTTTTTAGCATTGATGAAGGGTCCCTTTATTAGTTATTTTTTATCATTGATATACGATACCCTTTATCACCTCTTTTAGTAGTGCTGATAAATGATACATTTATCAATGATAAATAAAATCATTGATAAATGGGGTCCTTTATCAGGGCTAAAAAATCAATGATAAAGGGGAAAATTATCAGTAATTATTATTTCAATGATAAAGTGTTCCTTTAAGAGTGATTTTCTAGCACTAATAAAAGCCTAGTGATTTTAATTATGCTCTGGTAGTGAGTATATTTTTTTCAATGAAAATGGATAATTTTAGCACTGTTAAACGCCTATTTTCTAGTTATGTTCATCCATTATAGGAATAAAGTAAAACATCAATTCATTCTTTTCAACATGATATATGATGAAGTTTTATTTTATATCAATATTCCTTGGATGAGAATGTTGCACTTGATTTTTAGTGATATTTATAGAACATTTATTATCACAACCTAAGAGAGAGGAAACATCACATTAATAAAGATGTATTATAATTGTGTCTTTTTCCACATATGTTTTTTTTGCATCTTGAGTTATAATGACATATTGAGCTTCTATTGTACTAAGAGTCACTTAACCTAGTTTTTTTTATTCCATATAACACATATTTCTCCCAAGAAAAATAGTCCTGTTGATGTGGATTTTTTCCTTAGCACAACCTACGCAATCTACTTCTGTGCAACCAAAATGATTAATATTTCTTTCACTTTAATATTTCAACCCAAAATCAGTTATGCCGTTAATATATCTGAAATTAATTTTCCTTAAATGATATGAGATTATTTTGGTGCACTTTGATACCTAGCATAGAGTACAGAAACATAAACTATATATAGACTTCAATCCATTAGATACAATACACCTACAACTAACTTTATATACATTTTAGAATCACCCCTTTCCTTCTCTATTTTTTATAACTATATTCCCACTAAAATAGGTGTAGAATCTTGATTTGAATCTTCCATGTAGAATATTTTCAAACATCTATTAACATACTTCTCTTAAGATACGAAAATATATTTATCCTTTTATGAGATTTTTATTATAAGAAATTATTTCATTTCTCATAACATGGAAATTTTAAATAACTTCTTCATACCCTCAATAACCTCTCAAAAGTTTATTCATTTTTTCTTACAAATATGATGTAATCAATATAAATAATGAAAATGGGGGAAACTTATTAATTTCATTTTATATAAAGGCTACTATAAAATCACACATTTTAGAAGTTCCAATTTCATTAAAAATTATCCAATATATAATACAATGATCTTGGAGTTTGGTTCAACCCATATAAATACTTTTTCAACTTGTACAGATAATAATATTCTTTCCCAAGCACAAATCAACACATTTTTTCAGAATAAAATTTTTAATTGAGATCCCTATTAATAAAATATGAAATGAAGTCCATCTAGAAAATATTATATATCTATTTCCAATTAATAGCAAGAAATATTTTAATATTTTTAAAGATTTAAACTTGTGAAAAAAGTATTATAAAAGTCAATGCCATAAATTTGTGGGTAACCATTACAAACTACTCACTCCTTGTTTCTCATCACTTCAATTTTTTATTTAACTTAATTTGGAACACCCAATTTGTACCAATAAAATACATATTTTTTTTGGTTTGGTAATAAGTTCCCATGTATCATTCTTATCAATATTATCCGGCATATAATTCATAACACCAATATACTCTTGATTCTCTAAAGCATCATTTGTAAGATCATAAACATTGTGGAGGTATGTACCAATTTATGTTTTGGATCCAATCTCTTGTTTTTGGTTAATGAAATGATTCTAGGGAGTATTTCGGTTCTTGGGAGTGTTCCGAAGGTTTAGGACAGAAGAAAGGGGATAATTGGGCCAATCTGTGCAAAGTGCATGGTTGGAGCATGATTAAGAAAATAGTGCCGAATACACAGGTAATCGTGCCACCATAGATAGAGGCTTAATGCATGGTCGGTGCATGATTTGTAATACCATGTGACCTTCCCAGGTAAGTTTGTGACCTAGATTTCCTTGCCAAATTTCTTGCACACAGTTTGCGCATGGTTTGGAAAACAGTGTGGCCCAATAAAGTTGTAAAAAATTACGAAATTTCCACCTTGGGATTTTTAAGTATAACATTGGATTTTCCTATTCTCCTCCTCCGGAAACCTAAGATGTGGGATTGTATGACCCAACCTTACCAAGGGTGATTTCCATTGATCCTAGGTCATTTGGTGTGTCATCATTTAGAGATCAAATATCTGAGTATGTCTAATACCTCTCTTGCTTCTCTTTTTGGTTTAAGGTTTTCATCCTTCTCTTATATCCATCTGAAGCTCTAAAACCCTTATTTTCTGATGATATAGATGTTGAGGATTTAACGAGTGGTTGAATCAGGATATGAGGTTTTAATTAAAAGTTCATTCATCAATATATTTGAGTTAGGTGGTCTATAAGTTATATCCCTTGGTTTTTATATATATTTTTGAATGTGGGGTTATGTTCTTGTTCTTCCATGACATGTTCTTGGATTTGTTTACATGATTTGATATAACGAGTGTCTAAAAAACCAATTGAACCCCCTCGTGATCCCCATGGGAAGCATGGAGGATGACTTGGCCAATTTGGGGCCACCCATGGACTGTGCCGACCCTCTCGAATGTGGATAACAGAATTGTAAAGTGTGAGATTTACTTGTGATTAAGTAGATCCCTTGGTGAATCTGTAAATGTGTTAATGTAATGATTAAAAAAATATTATTTGTAGATTTATCTAGTTTTAGATAATTGATTAGGTATTTTTTTGGTTTGGCATGTGAATGGGTTACAGTGGATTATTGTGATTGTGTCAATGAATCATGTTTTTTAATTGAATATGCTTAGTGATATAGGAATGGGGAATGGTAATTGGGCTAAATAGTTTTGTGATGGTAATGATAAATGTGTTAATGGATTTTGGAATAATATATATTCACATTTTAGTTGTTATTATTATGATATTACTAATGATGTTGGATATGATTGGTTATAATGTGGTTATGTGTGGTGAAAAAATAAATAAGAATATTCACATGACTTGGTAGAGTGGGGTGTATACATGAGGTTCTACACACATGGGTAGAGTTGGGCCAAGGCTATAAACTCCACCCCTCAATGCACAGGTTAGGGAAGGGGATGATGATAGATCCCTCTAACGGTTTCATTTAGCTGAACTGAGGCTTATAGGTGAGGATAATGTGTTTGCTTTGATGCGTTTTCTTTAGTGATATAATACTTGCTTTATTCCCATACGCCTTACAATTTTTGAACATTATCTAATCTATTAGACACATAAAAATGTTAAATTAATCACACAGATTTTTTAAGTGGAGAATCTGGATTTAATTATTGAATTACTTAGGGTAAAACATTATTAATAATGTTTACTTATATTTGAGTTTTATTTACTTGTCATTATTTACCACATGCATGTACTATCGGTTTAGACATTATATTTTGTATACACCATTGGTGGTAGCCTACTGAGTCATACGATCACCCTTCTCGAGCCACTGTTAGGTACCCAAGAAGATTTTATGGTTATAGGTTAGGTAATGGGGTGTAACACCCCGAGATTTTATGAAAAGTATTATTTTTAGTTTCATTAAAGTCTTGTGTTGTACACTACATCAAAAGGAGATTTCACAACACAAATCCTTGACTTTCCTTTCATTACACGCAATCACGACCTTCCTTGATAGCGTGTGTAGTACGCAATACCGAGTTTCACTAAACAACGATATGCTTTTAAAATATTATTAAAACTAGTCGTTATGAATAGCAATAACCACCTTTTAAAATTATAGAAATTTTATCTCTCAAAATTGACATCATTTTTGGATTTGGAGTATCGAATTTAGCCTAAGGTGAAATTTTGGTACTTTTCGGATAACATTCATATTCTGATGAATAGTGAAAATTACTAAATTTTAATTAAAAACAACTTTTTTAATCGAAATAATTAATAGTGATAAATTATTAATTTGAGTGGTTTTAAAGTATATTTAGAATATATTTTTACAATTCAATACAATGTTGGTCATTGGATGTAATTTCACATTTACACTAGACATAAACAAGTGTTAATCTCATGATAGTTATTATCTCTTAAAAACACGATATTTGTTGTGACAGTGGAAATTAATTATAAAATTAATTAATGCAACTTATATGTTGGTAATTTTTTAAAATAGAAATCATTTTTGAATTCGGAAAATCAATTATAGCTTAGGGTGAAATTTTGGCATTTTTCTAAAAAACATCAATTTTTGATGAATAGTGAAACCACTAAGTGGTAGGTTAAAAACTGAATTTTACATAAAACGTAATTTTACCACTTCTGTGAATGGAATTTCGAAAATCCAAGAGACACAGTTAATATCAAGGACTAAAATGTGGTTCAATGAGAATAAAATAATTTTTGGTGAATAGTAACTTTTTACTTTTATTTACCACGGTTAAAAGTAAATAGGGTAATTAAGGGTAAAAATGATATTATTGTTACCATAACACATGTCCAAATTCTATTGGATAAGTGTAATTCGACCAAAAACAAGCTTAGAAATAAAATATGACCATTTAGGCCCACTTGGATTAGATTAGGACATTTATTATTATTTATTTCAAAGAAGAGTTAAAAGTGTTAAAATCAAAGTTTATTTACTAAAACATTTTTAATATAGAGTTATACATAAGCTAAATTCGATTGTAAATATTTATTAGAAATCTAAAATTATTCCCTATATAATGGTATTTTATTTGTAATTTTTAGAAATCAAATTAGTTAATTAATTTATGACACAAAGATGATGCAGTAATTATCTTATTAATGAAATATTGACATAATTGATGTTATAAATACCAAAATAAGTGTAATTTAAGACTTTTTATGAATTACACTAATTTACTAGGTTAATATGATATATTATTGTTGATTTAATCAACTTGGTTCGAACATATAATTCTGTTATGACTTTCTAAAAAATCATGTATCAAATAGTGTCAAAATTGACACAAAATAGTTTTTAAATCAAATATTATATTATTAATTGTTATTTTATTCCAAAAAATCTAAGGCTCGATCAAATGACTTAGATAAGGATATATATATTAATAATAAACAACTTGGGGTTCTTTTGGAATGTTATAGTAGCTGTATTAGCCATATAATGTAAGAAAACAAAAAGTCACGGTAAAAGTTAAATTATTTAACTTAGAGTTAAATCTAATTGATAAGGTTAAAATAATAACCTAAACTTGTCTAAATCCTATTGGTTTATAGGATTGCGACCCATCCCCACTTTACCTTCGAAATAAGACCCTTTCGAACCATTATAAACAGATTTTGACTTTAATATAAAATAATATATTGAGATATTCCTAAGGTGCCCCTCTCCTCCCTTATAAAAGGACACCTCCTCCCCCTCCTCCTCACACCAATTTGAGCACTCAAGATCGGCAAAACCCTGCCAAAATCCCTTCTCCACTTCCCTAGAATAATCCTAGAGGTCCTGGTCTTCTTAAAAGACCAATCTTAGTTCCCTAAGTGGAGGATTCAAAGAGGCGTTTCAAAGAAGAGGTAATATCCATTACCGATCTTTTCAATTTCTTTCTTCTTCAACATCTTCTTCTTTAGTTGTTTCATGATAAAGTAATAACATCAGTATTAAATACATACTGATATGTTATTATAAATATTAAACAACCCTAATTCACCTTCTATCCATCCTACGGAAAAAGGAAATCACCGCGCATGCGTACGTACGGAATACCGTCTCCACGCCGTGGTGTAATCTATTTTCCACCACCACCTTAATTGGATGGGTATAATGGTGTAATGAGTAACTATATATAATTATTATAAAGTGATATTGGTACTTAAATAGTATACATACACTTCAACACAATTCCACGACCATGGGAACGATATCATCGCTCGTGCGTACATACGGACTACCGTCTCCACGACGCGATGAGATTCATTCTCAATGATTAACCATTCATGAATGATTATAAAGTATATATAATAAGTACTAATGAAATATATGACATAATAATGATACTGGATTTATGTATATTTATATGTATGTCATCTACTTAATTCTATTCAATTCAATAAGGAAACGAAAACAGAGTTCATGCGTACGTACGGACTACCGTCTCCGTGAATGGTGTATTTCATTCCATTTATCGATATATTATATATATATATATATATATTCTGAATATATATTATATATAAATCATGTTTTACATTCAGGATATTAGTAATCATGATCCAAGTAATCATATTAATAATTACAAGTTAAAAACACGAACGACAAATGAGACGATTTTACTCAAAACGCTACTTTAACATGCATTTACAAAAGAACGGGTAATATAAAGTCATAAGTGGACCATATATTATATAATAACAGTGAATATGATTCTGGAATAAGTCAATAACATGATTTAAATCATTATACAGGAGGTTCGGACACTTACGAAACAAATCGGACCTAAGGTAAGGGAAATATCACAATCTCATTTTTATCCGAGATTGTTTATACTTTGGAATTTACTGGGGTGTATTTTATCATCCACATCCATGTTTCCTCAATATTTAATATTATTTACATCCACCTAAAAATTTTTAAATCCAATTTTACCCTTTGGTGAGTTTTTAGTAAAAGATATGAAAGGAATCTTTCATACGAGGTACTTTTTCACTTTTCCGACAAAAGTACGAGAAGAATGTTTTTTTAACTTATACAGAATGAATGGATTTTTAAAACAAAATTTCCAAGAATCTTCCTTTACAAGTTTTCAAGTTTATTTTTAATCAACTTATTTTAGTTTAAAATTGTATGACATGTTAAGAAATTAAAAATGTTTTTGAAGTAGAAAGGATATTTTCCTCAAGAATGGAGTTCAAGTGTTTTATCAAAATTATTTTCCATCTAAGATAATAAAGGGTTATATTTCTATCCCTATCATTACATGATTTTATTATGTTGTGATGGAAATATTTTTATGAATTATTTTATGATACATTAATTGTTTTATGACGTCACGATGTTTAAAGATTCCCATTTTTATTATATGGGTTATGCAATGATGTATGATTTATGATTTTTGTGGCACACATAAGAATGGTTTCATTATGAGATGGGTGGGACCTATATATCCCTCCAATGAATTGGGTAAAGATTTTATATCTCATGAGATAGACATGGCTGGAACGGTAGGTTATACCGGTTCAGTGAAACAGGACTGAAACGAGGGTAACTCGGTTCAAAAATGGACTTTGTCCACTAAGATAGTCTTGGAAATGAGTCTTGACTAAAAAGAAATGAATCTCTATGATTATGTGTGTATGCCACAAAGTTTCATGTTTTATGTTATGATTATTGTGATTACATTTCACTGCCATGATTTATTCCATGTTATAAAACTATGATCTCTTTTGCAGGTTAAGATTTCCAAAATGTTATGTTCTTATGAATATGATTTGATTGATATTTCTTTTGTTTACCCTTACTGAGCATTTTATCTCACCCTTTTATGTTTTCTTTTCCCCAGGATATAAAAATGGTTTTAGGTAAAAAAAAGAAGATATTTATGGGAGATATTTAAGATCTTTCACCACGATTAGAAGATTATATTCCGAGTTTCCAAAGACACTAAACTATTACGGTCCTTGTGTGTGTGTTTTTGTTATGTACTAAATATTCCACAAATGTAATGTAATGTCAATGTACGTCAGGCTTCGGGTCTCTATAGTTGGTATCAGAGGAAAGGTTTAGTCATCCTTTGGAAACTAGGATACGAAAGCTTTAGTGAGATCCCTAGAGATATTTCTATGGTATGTCTAGGGATGTCCCTAAGGATAAGTATACGTATAATTTACAGTCCTTGAACTACGGTAACGATCTTAGAATTTAACCTAAGATGTTAGATATTAAGGGTACTTCCTCTTTACTATGTTGTTTTCCCTAGCATGATTTTTTCCTCTCACAAGATTCTTTTTGTGTTTTGGTTAATGGAGGGAACCAGAAGGAATTCGGTTAACATTGAATCCAATGGACAAATTGGTGACTATGAGCAAAAAAATTGTGTAATTCCTAGAGAGAAAGATCTTGTGATTATGCCAAATCAGTCATCGCGATATATGATTGACAAGGTGAGATTTAGTGGTATGCCTAATTCATCAAAGAAGAGGAAGATAAACTATTATGCATGTTCGCATGTTGAGGAGCATAAAGAAAGGAATATTGAGATTTCTAGAGAAGGGAAGAAGAACCTTGAGGAATACCTCAAATGGAGGGACTGATGTTATCTGTGTGGAGAAAAGGGTCATAGAGTGACAGACTGTTATGGAGTTAAATGTCTTATTTGCGGAGAACATGGGTATTACCCAACTCAATGCCTTGACCTAAAAAGTTACTTCTAAATCAAGGAAGGACTTTTTCCAGGACAATCATTGAAGTGGATGGACTGAAGTGTTTATGTATTGGTATTTAGGAATAATGTTGTTGAGGTACTTTTATGTTGTATTGAAATATTTATGTATTGGTCTATTGTGGTCTTCAATAATTTTAAGGTACCGGTAACCATGAAAAGTGATTCAAATATTTTGGAAAGTAGATAATATGCCCATAATGAAGGGATAAGGAGAAAATGAAATGTTTGACAGTATTCATGAGCTCATGATTGATATAATGACTAAGTGATATCATGGTTTGAGTATATAGAATTTTGAGGATTTTGGTATGAGGAAGGTGTTAACTTTTAACTGCATTCATGTTTTCACTAAGGTATTAAAGAGAATACATGATTAAGGACTTTGAATGTTTGGAATGTGACCAACAAAGATATATCTTATGATATATGGGGATAAATGATGGTATTAAATCTCTGAGAGTGGACTGCAGTATTATGGATAAGCCTAAAGATTGGAATGGATTATGTTGGACATAAGTTAGTATTGTTTAAGGATGTATGTTTTTTCGATATTATTGATGGGATGTTATAGTAATATAGTTTTAGAAAAAGGACAACCTACAGGACGGGCGACAGCCCATCGCGTCCGACAAGGCTGTGGAAATCGAACCCACAATCGAAGTGCGACTGGCCTTTATCGACTACCACTGGCCTACAAGAAGTCCCTGTTTAGTAGAAACTAGTTTTATTATATTAAGCAGTATGATATATGAATTATAAGTCCATTTTAGGAACCATATATGATTAATCTCACTATAGAACAACTTATGTATTTAATTTTTTCTAACCTTTTGTTTGAGACAGATGGAATGACCCGTCATTCTATCACATGATCTGCTAACACTTCACGAAAAACAAATTCAACTTCATTTATTTAAGAGATGAAGTTGAAATTGTTCAAGGCACGAAAAACAGTGAGATTGTACCAAAATAAAGTAAGTATTTATTCTAATTCAACTTTTCAACTTTAGGGAAATGATATTGAAAACCAAAAATGTTGTCCTAGTGCCCTTATATCTGATGAATCAGATGGTACCCTAGATCATAACAAATTTATGGCTTTGTGATTGCTGGCTTTTCCATAGCCATATTCTCTACCACTCTCCATCAGAACATGATGGTTAGATATCTCTTCCATATCCATATTTTCACCTATGTGGAAACCCAGTGATTAGTTTATTTGGGTAACCGTTACGTTTCATACTTTTGTTTTTAAAGATTGTTTTTGGTATTCCTTTTTACGATGTGGGTTTATATTAAAGAAACTTTGGAATAGTAAACCATTTATAACCCCGACGAATTTCGAGGGCGAAATTCATTTTGAGGGGGGTATAATGTAACACCCCGAGATTTTATGAAAAGTATTTTTTTTAATTTCATTAAAGTATTGTGTTGTACGCTACACCAAAAAGAGCTTTCACAACACTTATCCATTACTTTCCTTTCATTAAACGCAATCACGACCTTCCTTGATAGCGGGTGTAGTACGCAATACCGAGTTTCACAAAACAACGATATGCTATTAAAATATTATTAAAACTAGCCGTTATGAATAGTAATAACCACATTTTAAAATTTTATAAATTTTATCTCTCAAAATGGACTTCATTTTTGGATTTGGAGTATCAAATTTAGCCTAAGGTGAAATTTTGGTACTTTTCGGATAACTTTCATATTCTGATGAATTGTGAAAATTACTAAATTTTAATTAAAAACAACTTTTTTAATCGAAATAATTAATAGTGATAAATTATTAATTTGAGTGGTTTTAAAGTATATTTAGAATATATTTTTACAATTCAATAAAATGTTGGTCATTGGATGTAATTTCACATTTACACCAGACATAAACAAGTGTTAATCTTTTGATAGTTATTATCTCTTAAAAACACGCGATTTGTTGTGACAGCGGAAATTAATTATGAAATTAATTAATGCAACTTATATGTTGGGAATTTTGTAAAATAGAAATCATTTTTTAATTCGGAATATCAATTATATATTAGGGTGAAATTTTGGCATTTTTCTGAAAAACTTCAATTTTTGATGAATAGTGAAACCACTAAGTGGTAGGTTAAAAACTGAATTTTACATAAAACTTAATTTTACCGCTTCTGTGAATGGAATTTTGAAAATCCGAGATACATGGTTAATATCAAGGACTAAAATGTGGTTCAATGAGATGAAAATAATATTTGGTGAATAGTAACTTTTTACTTTTATTTACCATGGTTAAAAGTAAATAGGGTAATTAAGGGTAAAAATGATATTATTATTACCATAACACATGTCCAAATTCTATTGGATAAGTGTAATTCGACCAGAAACAAGATTAGGAATAAAATATGACCATCTAGGCCCACTTGGATTAGATTAGTACATTTATTCTTTTTTAATTCAAAAAAGAGTTAAAAGAGTTAAAATCAAAGTTTATTTACTAAAACATTTTTAATATAGGGTTATACATAAGATAAATTCGATTTTAAATATTCATTAGAAAGATAAAACGATTACCTACATAATTTTATTTTATTTGTAATTTTTAAAAATAAAATAATTTATTTTAACTATGACACAAAATGATGCAGTAATTATCTTATTAATGAAATATTGACATAATTGATGTTATAAATACCCAAATAAGTGTAATTTAAGACTTTTTATGAATTAAACTAATTTTCAAGGTTACTATGATATATTAGTGTTGATTTAATCAACTTTTTTCGAATATATCATTCTGTTATGACTTTCCAAAAAAATCATATATCATATAGTGTAAAAATTGACACAAAATAGTTTTTAAATAAAATATTATATTATTAATTGTTATTTTATTCCAAAAAATCTAAGGTTCGGCAAAATGACTTAGATAAGGATATATATATTAATAATAAACAACTTGGGGTTCGTTTGGCATGTTATAGTAAATGTATTAACCATATAATTTAAGAAAACAAAAAGTCACAGTAAAAGTTAAATTATTTAACTTAGAGTTAAATCTAATTGATAAGGTTAAAATAATAACCTAAACTTGTCTAAATCCTATTGGTTGATATGATTTCGACCCATCCCCACTTTAACTTCGAAATAATACCCTTTGGAACCATTATAAACCGATTTTGACTTTAATATAAAATAATATTTTGAGATATTCCCAAGGTGCCCCTCTCCTCCCTTATAAAAGGACACCTCCTCCCCCTCCTCACACCAATTTGAGCACTCAAGATCGGCCAAACCCTGCCTAAATCACTTCTACACTTCCCTAGAATAATCATAGAGGTCCTGGTCTTCTTCAAAGACCAATATTAGTTCCCTAAGTGGAGGATTCAAAGAGGCGTTTCAAAGAAGAGGTAATATCCATTACCGATCTTTTCAATTTCTTTCTTCTTCAGCTTCTTCTTCTTTAGTTGTTTCATGATAAAGTAATAACATCAGTATTACTTACATACTTATATGTTATTATAAATATGAAACAACCCTAATTCACCTTCTATCCATCCTACGGAAAAAGGAAATCACCGCTCGTGCGTACGTACTGAATACCGTCTCTACACTGTGGTGTAATCTATTTTCCGCCACCACCTTAATTGGATGGGTATAATGGTGTAATGAGTAACTATATATGATTATTATAAAGTTATATTGATACTGAAATAGTATACATACACTTCAACACAATTCCACGACCATGGGAACGATATCATCGCTCGTGCGTACGTACGGACTACTGTCTCCACGACGCGATGAGATTCATTCTCGATGATTAACCATTCATGAATGATTATAAAGTATATATAATAAGTACTAATGAAATATATGACATAATAATGATACTGGATTTATGTATATTTATATGTATGCCATCTACTTAATTCCATTCAATTCAATAAGGAAACGAAAACAGCGTTCATGCGTACGTACGGACTACCGTCTCCATGAACGGTGTATTTCATTCCATTTATCGATATATTATATATATATATATATATATATATATATTATGAATATATATTATATATAAATCATGTTTTACATTCTGGATATAATTAATCATGATCCAAGTAATCATATTAATAATTACAAGTTAAAAACATGAACGACAAATGAGACGATTTTACCCAAAACGCTACTTTAAAATTAATTTACAAAAGAACGGGTAATATAAAGTCATAAGTAGACCATATATGATATAATAACGATGAATATGATTATGGAATAAGTCAATAACATTTTTTAAATCATTATACAGGAGGTTCGGACACTTACAAAGAAAATCGGACCTAAGGTAAGGGAAATATCACAATCTCATTTTTATCAGAGATTGTTTATACTTTGGCATTTACTGGGGTGTATTTTATCATCCACTTCCATGTTTCCTCAATATGTAATATTATTTCCATCCACCTACAATTTTTTAAATCCAATTTTACCCTTTGGTGAGTATTTAGTAAAAGATATGAAAGGAATCTTTCGTACGATGTACTTTTTGACTTTTCCGACAAAAGTACGAGAAGAATGTTTTTTTAACTTATACGGAATGAATGGATTTTTAAAACAAAATTTCAAAGAATATTCCTTTACAAGTTTTCATGTTTATTTTTAATCAACTTATTTTAGTTTAAAATTGAATGACATGTTAAGAAAGGAAAAATGTTTTTGAAGTAGAAAGGATATTTTCCTCAAGAATGGAGTTCAAGTGTTTTATCAAAATTATTTTCAATCTAAGATAATAAAGGGTTATGTTTCTATCCCTATTATTACATGGATTTGATTATGTTGTGATGGAAATATTTTTATTAATTCTTTTATATTATATGAATTGTTTTATGACGTCATGATGTTTAAAGATTCCCATTTTTATTATAAGGGTTATGCAATGATGTATGATTTATGATTTTTGTGGCACACATAAGAATAGTTTCATTATGAGATGGGTGGGACCTATATATCCCTCCAATGCATTGGGTAAAGATTTTAAATCTCATGAGATAGACATGGCTGGAACAGTAGGTTATACCGGTTCAGTGAAACATGACTGAAACGAGGGTGACTCGGTTCAGAAATGGACTTTGTCCACTAAGATAGTCTTGGCAATGAGTCTTGACTAACAGGAAATGAATCTCTATGATTATGTGTGTATGCCACAAAGTTTCATGTTTTAAGTTATGATTATTGTGATTACATTTCACTGCCATGATTTATTCCATGTTTTGAAACTATGATCTCTTTTGCAGGTTAAGATTTCCAAAATGTTATGTTCTTATGAATATGATGTGATTGATATTTCTTTTGTTTACCCTTATTGAGCATTTGAGCTCACCCTTTTATGTTTTCTTTTACCCAGTATATAAAAAAAGGTTTTAGGTAAAAAAAAGAAGATCTTTATGGGAGATATTGAAGATCTTTCACCACGATTAGAAGATTATATTCCGAGTTTCCAAAGACACTAAACTATTACGGTCCTTGTGTGTGTGTTTTTGTTATGTACTAAGTATTCTGAAAATGTAATGTAATGTCAATGTACGTTAGGCTTCGGGTCTCTACATAGGGAAAGGCATGGGGCTCATATGTGGATTCAAATTTGGGATGTGCATCTATGACGTTACAGAATTATGGTCAAGACCATTTTAAAGATTCCAATATTATGCTTATTTTTGGTTTTGTTCACTTGGTACTATAGCATGGCATGCCATACTTATTGTTCATTGTGGTTTGGACCCTGTTTATGGAAATGTTTGTTTAGGCATGTTCAGATATTATTCTATGTTTTTTCAAATTTTCTATTTATTTTATGATGTATCTTACTCTAGTATATAGGGTATAGTCTCCCCATGTGACTTTTAGACCCTCACTGCTAGTTAGAAACCTCTGGCGTATATAGAGGCTCGATTGAGGTCATGTGGTGACCCGGCTCGGGTCACCAGTTAGTGACTCCAGGGTTGAGGATACTACATCATTGATTTCCTTTAGATCAAATTGTTAATATAAGGAATAATCTGATACTAGATTTTGTGGTCATCTAGTTTGAACCTATTTTCGTAGATCGGCAATGATGTTATGAACTTCAACTTGCTTATTTAACCTAATATGAGATGAATATAACTATGTCAAATAACTTGAGACAACTGATTAAAAATATTCATCTCGAGTAGTGTCAGCATTGTTACTATAATAAGAAACATTGTTACATTGTTCAATTGCAACCATATATTATTCTCCTTATTTCACATCTATAAATATCTATGAAACATTCCTATTTTAATTTTCAAGGACTTTCACATACATGAAGTCAATAATTTCTCTTTTTTATTTATTATAACACCCGTAACCTATACTATTATGAGGGTAACTAAGAAATATTTCATCAAAACCTCTCTAATCAAATTTCCCAGGGTTCTCACCCCTGATTATTGTAATGAAAGGACTTCAAAATTACATTAGATGATTTAAAATTTGGGTTTAATTCTAATAAATCTCATAAGGAGTCATAAAAGAGTTATTTCTATAGAAACATCAATTATAAACATAAAATATTGCTCCAATATATTCCCTTAAAAATATTTAAAACAATTATGTTTGATCAATATTTTTCGTGCCATCTCCACCAAACATATATTTATTCTTTCAGAAAAATTGTTTTGATATGGTGTGTATGGTGCACTAAAATTATGATGAATGTCATTTTTTTAGTATAATATTTAAAATTACCACCTATATATTCTTCACCCTTATCAGTTTGAATTTTCTTCATAGAATATCCACATTATTTTTATGCACTTTAATTAAAACGCTTCAACATTTTGAGAGACTTTGATTTTTGTTTCAAAAACATAATGTATAGAATTTGGGTAAATTCATTAATAAAATAAATAAATTAGGGATATATATTTTTTTTATTTTTTATGAATGGGCCCATAAATATCAGAATGTATGTGCTCCAAGGGATGAGCTTGTTGTATAACAACATTCTTATACACTGAGTTTCTAATATTCCCTTTATGATCTATGGATCATCAACAATAACTTCTTATTTACATATCAAGAATTGAAAAAATACTCTCTCTATCTTCAATAACTTTATCATATTTCTGTGACACATATTCCCTATCTGTTTATTCCATAACTAATTTTCTTTCATCATGTTCAGATAACCCAAACTATGTGAATCTCCAACTTGAAACAAGTTTCCCTTTAGTCATTGCACTCTCATTACAACTTTATCATCTTCTATACTCATAGAAAATCCATATTTTTGGAAGAAATATTTATTAACACCCTCATATATTTTTGAATCACTTAAAAAATTGTAGTTTGGTCCTTCAACAAACAAGGCTCGTGTGGATTTTAACTTTTCTTACCCAATGTTAGTAGATATAATTCCTTTGATTCTAAGTTACTCATTATTTTCAAAATTTATTGTACCTTATTTAAAATCATTCTCATTTTTCAAAAACATCAACACTATTTTAATATATGAAGAACACCTCGTATCTAATATCCCATGTTGTTATCATTTTTTAGCTTTGAGACCATTTTCAACATCTAAGGCCTTTTTTACTTTCATTTTTTCTTTCTTCACATGATACATTGGAGATTTTTTGTATAAATTTATTTGTGTTGTTATCATAAAAATACATTCTATTATACGATTTCAAGAATGATAACATCTTCCAAAAATATTTTCCAAAGGATAAAATGTATTTTCAATCTTTAGAATAACATTCTCAGGTTATCTCCTTTGAGTGTGTTGACTCCCCCACAAGTTTTGCCTTCATTTTTTATTAGATTCACAATAAGCTTGATGATTAAACAAAAAAATATTTTTTTATGCCCAAATACTCCACAAAATCAAAAAAACCATAAAAATATAATTCCCTCTACAATGTTCATACTGCACTGAGTTGTACATCTTCTTTTCTTTAGCATTATTCCCTTCAACATTTGTCTTTTTTTCAAACCAATGTTTTGTTTACCTATTTATATTTTCTTATTTATGTAATACTTCTTTAGAACCTTATAAAATATCATATTTTAGTAAATTTCGGTTCAAACATTGAAAACTTAGAATCTTCAGGTTTTATAACTTCTCTTGCATTAGCTAAATACTCAGTCTTCTTAACATCATTTTGATTTTGATCATATTCATTCTTCTTAATAACCATTGAGGATAATTTTTTTTGACACTTCTGAGGCTTACAGTTTTCAGAACTTTCACCAAATTTGGTATCCATGTTTTTGAAATTTGTAACTACTTGGTCATATGAAGCTATATTTTGTTGGAAAATCTCTAATTCTTCCTCCTTAACTTTTATCTTTCATTTAATATTGGTGTTGTAATTTTTATCTTCATTAAGAGACTTATTTATAATAATAGACTCCTTAATAAACATTAAATTTTCTTCAAGAAACAATTCCGTATTGTTTAGAAAAATATTTCCTTTCATAAAGTTCTTATTATCAATTTCAAGTATTACAATCTTTTAAATACACTCTCTTAATTCACATTTGAGCATGAAATATATCCGAGTTTCATTTTATTATTCATCTTCATAACTATTTCATATAACATTGGTGAATTTTTCATCATTTAATTTTATAATAAGAAGTTAATCAGTTGAATCGTAAATGATGTTATTAGCATATTCTTTATTTCCGTCCAATTCCTCACACTTAAACAAATAGTTTCTCATTTTTATTTAGAGAAATTATTAGTCATTCCCTTTGAATAAAATTTGGATTCTTATGAATTTTTATTGAGGTATCTACATTATTTTCTTTCATCTTTATCAATTTTATTAACTTTCTATTGACATGGAAAACTTGTAGCAAAATTTTTAACCACTTCATAGACAAAACATTTCAATGGTAACATTCCTTTTTTTAATTTAAGGGGCATCTTTTCACCTTTTTAGAATACAAAGAAATAAATTCATCAAAATTTTTACTAACCTCATATTTGATTTTAGATTCTCTAGATTTTTCATTAATGACATTCTTATACTTTCCTTGATTGTTAGCTTTGAGAGAAATTTACCGAACAACCTTTTTTATGTTCTTCATAACCTTTTGTCTTCTAATTTTGTAAGTGATGAGAGTTACATGTAGATCATCTAGAGATAGAGTTTTATGATATCTATATTCTAATTATAAACCTTTTACATCAAAATTTTTAGGAAGAATTCTTAAGATATTTTAAATAATCATTGAATATCCCAACTTATCACCAAGACAACTTATGATCCTTACAATTTCATTCAATATTTTATAGAAATAACTAACAAATTCATAATCACCCTTCTTAAGATATTAATAATTTAGTCTTAAAATTTTTTTATTCACTTTATTTACTTTTATATTCCCTTTGTAAACATTTCTATACTTTTAGAAAGTGTCTTTAGCCACTACAAATCAATTAACTCCATGAAAATCTCTTTTAGAGATTGAGGAAAGTATAACATTTCTAGATCACCCATAATTTTTTATTTTTTTCTTATAAATAATAAGTAGGGGATCTCCCTATATACTACGTGGGAAAACATTTGTATCAGCCTCAATAAATTCATATCCAATGGACATAAGATAAGGTAAATTTCTATCTTTCTAAATATTATAGTAATTTACCTCAAAAATAGAAAACCCCTTACTATTCATAGAATTATAGAAATATATGTAAACATTTATTTTCATAAAATTTTAGAAAATGGTAAATGAAGGAAACTTTAAAAATGACACCATTTAAATATACTAATTAGAATCAGTGTGGTATCTAATATGGGGAGAGGGTGAATCGATTATATTTTATTTTTATATTTTATTTCTTATGAAACCACCTTCATATCCAAGTAAAGAGATATAGTTTTTCTGAAGCACAATAAGACCATAAAAAATGATATAACATAAGACATTATAATGTTCAATACTCAATAATAGTGTCTAGTCCTATGAATGGTTTGAAAATAATACAATACCACTCAACCCACTAGAAACAAATTATTTTATGTCATTATAACAAGAAGGGAATATCTTTATACTGGAATTTCATTATAATTAAACAATAATGAATGTTCTATCCATATAAATAAAATATATAATTTTTTTTCAATTGTTAAAAACCTTCACCAAAAGGATTTAGTTTGCTTTCACTATGCTACTAGTACCTTTTCACACTTTATATTCTTGTTTTTGTTTAGTTTTAATTTATTCCATTTTAGAAGGAAAGAAAATCTTCTATGGAATTTTGTATAAAACATTCATCTGTTTACCTATTCATCTAGTTTATATATAAAACTATATATCTAGTAAACTTTTTCTGGAACCTTATGAAAACTGATACCACTTTCTTATTCTCTATCCATCCATTCACCTCTATATACAGTCATTCTGATCCCACCTGATGTGAAACTCTGTTTGGTTTCCGGATAATACCACATAAAACTATTAAACTATTTAAATTTTTACCCTATTCATATAATAATTTCAACACACAATCTTTCTGATACCAATTGATGAGAAATATCCATCTGGTAACATCTTTATGATGTTTCTTCATAATGTTTTTCTAATAAACGTTTTACATTTTCAGCACATTGCCTCCCTTCTTCGTGTGTGAACATAATAAAATTAAGGTGTATATGAAAAAACCCTTTATATTGTATCTCTTGAATAATAAATGGTTGGAATTATAATTTATATTTGTTCTCATATAAATCTCACACTTTGAATATTCCACTCAATTATTTAACTAGTTTTTTTAGTACTTATGGATTATTCTTGAAACTTTTAAAAAGCTTTACACCAACAAATTCACCCAAACTTCCTTAGAATTTTGATTTACGTAGCTTTATAAACCATTATTAAAAATAAAAAAGAACCATGATATTACTCCATTACTTTATTACTTCTTAACGATCATCTTAGTATCATCACATTTTTTATCTTTATGAAGGAAACGTAAAGAAAATTGAACTAGTAAAACATTATAGCAATCATTAATCCACTTAAATTTTATAGTAGCACTTTTTTTATGATGAGAATCTATCTGATTATTCTTATAGGAACTTCTTAAAAGTATTCTATTCAGAACTTTTATTATCTAATGACTTTCATTAGAACTCACTTTCAATTTCATTCATATTCCAACCTATGTATAATGATTTTTATACAAAAACATCCACCTGATGACTTAAAGAAAACCCAAATATTGATGACTCAGTGACTACTGTCTGATCATCCTTAATAAACATCATCTTAAAAAAGGTATATATGTCTGTATGATAGACATTGTACCAAAATATCACTTGAATAACCCATACCAATGATATTTAAAGAGATCTTCTGATGTTCTTCATCAGATTGGTCTTCATTTTATGAAATTCCTCATAATCCTCCATTCATAAATCCACAACATTTCTCTATCGAGAAGGATTCTAAAATATACAACAAAAACTTTGTAACATCAAATATACCCTTACGTTGTGTTTGTAAATTGGGTATTATCCTTTCAAAACACCCTCAATAACCCTTACCCAGCTCTTTTAAAACTTCACCCAACCAATAATCAATTTTTTTGCTAATATAAAGTGAAATGTATAGCGATCGTATAATTTTACTCATATAACCACATGATTTTAAGAAAAATATTTTATCAAATACAAACAAAGGATTGTAAATTCTAGTCTCTTTACAAGAGGAGGTACATAATTTGAAAGCATGAAACAAATAAATTTATTTTATTTAATCTCTATAATAATCTTCTAGATTCATTTGAGCTATTACATCTTAAAATGATATCATGGGGCATACATGAAAAAAGGGATGAGCTAAAAATCTCAGTAAGGGAATTAAACAAAACAATAAAGCATAGAAAATGTTTTAGATGGAATAAAATGGAGACATAAAAATGAAAGGAACAAGAATAAAAATATAGAATAATAACAAATAGAACATGGGATAATTTAATTATGGTAAAATAGGAATTTGGAAGTAACATAAAACATGGAATAAACATGATTCAAGGTTGACTACAAAGAATATATTACAAGGTGGACAAAGTCCCATAAAAAATCTAGTTTACTCCATATCCCAAAATGACATCTCATGAGACTAAACATTACCCAATAAATTGGAACTCTATCTGGGTGAACCCATCATCAAAAAATCATGCATATGGGTTCCACATGAATAATCAAATATAAGGTATAAACATAAGGGATACCCATGGAAATAAATGGGTATCATAATCATGTTATAAGGCATAAACATTGGGAGTATCATAATGATGTCCATGAAAGAATGGATTTTAAACAAACATGGACATTAATAAAAGAAATTAGGGATATAACATGATAAATTATATCTATTTTAAGTGAAAACATCTGAAAAGTGTGTTTAAGAAACTTTATAAATGATCCACATTGGTGTGTTTTAAGGGTAAATAGAAAAGAGTCTTTAAAGAGGAAAAAGGAATAATTATTTGAATAAAACTACAAATTCAATGAAATAATATTTAGAGATAAAAATATAAATTTTATGAAAATATTGTTATATTGAAAAATATTATATATTGTACTTGAAAATGGGTAATAAATTGGGTATTTCTCTTTAATCAGGCTTTCCTATTTGGAGGAATTGAGAAGGGGGCCTTATAAAACATGTATTTTATCATTAATTACATAATAATTGATTTAGGTAAATATGTTTGGAACATAAAAATATAATGTATTATGGGTTCATAATAATAATTAAAAATCAAATTGGGGTAAATAGAGAGAAATCGTAACCTAATGGAAAAATGGTGGTTCGGTGAGAATCTCTTACCTTATGTCTGAAAGTGTTTTTCAGTCGCACATAATGTCATAGATAATAAAATTATAAACATTAATTAATTATTTATGTTTTTTTAAATTTATTTTATTTATTATAATTTTATTAAGTTCATTTATGTCTTTTTTGAGGTATGATCGATTCCATTGAGCTTAATTAAGGGATTTCTTATCAAATGAGATAAAAAATAAAGACATGAAATTATATGATATTTATGAACACCTTTAATTTTAAATGTTCCCATATATAATATTGTTTTCATATATGACAATGATTTATCAGATACAATTTTAATGATGAACGTTAGTTTATTTTGGTTAATTTTCGATCATCATGAACTAGTTTTGTTTTATTATTTAATATTATGTATATAATAGTTACATAACATATAAAAAATTTAATATAAATTTTAAAATTGTTTTTAACCATTATAATATATTTATTACTAGACATGAATGTGGTAATATAAAACGACAAATCGTCGTCAATGATGGTGGGGAATCGACACATCACGAACGATTATTTCGTTTCTAAGATAAAAAATGAAGAAAATAGATTATATCATGGATATACCCATAAAATAATAAAATTATAGTATATGTATAATTCTAGAGTTATAATGTCACTTTGGATAGTGGATTAAAGGATGAGGTAGAAGAAAGAAAGAATTTAAAAGGGAAAGGTAGAGGATTTTACCGCTTGTATATCATCTCCTTGAGAACCTCCTTAAGAAACTAGGGTTTGGTATTTTGGTGAGACTAAAAATACTAGGACATGGGGAAGATTATTGAGCATTTAATTTGGAAGAATATTAGCAAGATTCAATTCTTTGAAGGTGTGAGGAGAGGCGGTAGCAAGGGGTGGTGTTTATAGTGGGAGGAGAGGGGTGTTTTTGATTATTTTATTTATTTGTTTATTATTTTGGATAAAGAATATCAATAGTGTTGATAATTATGATGAATTAATGTAACTAGTGCATGTGAGTTCAAAATAATGAGTGCTTACCTCATCCATACATCACCCATGACTAAAAAATTCCTGTATTTGTTAAATACCGTAAATTACCACATTTTACTATTCATAAAAATTCAACTATTTTAGATAAATCCCAAAAAATAACCCTAACATGTTTTGAAATTTAGAATTAAAATATGGACTCCATTTTATGAAAATAATTTTCTAAAAATTATCAATTTAATTTTTAATTGAAATCATTATTTATTTAAAAAATACCGATTTTAAAATTATAACTGATTTTATGAACCTGTTGAAAGATTAATGAAAGTATCATAAAATTATATTATAATTATATGATAACAAAATATTAATTTATCATAAATATATTTTATTTTAAATATTTATATTTATTATAAAATTTTAAATAAGTATTTACAACGTACTAAAATTGCAACATTTAATTTATCATTTTAAAGAAATTTATTTACTTATACCTAATACAAATATAACATATTTTTATTTATAAGATAAATAAATTTTAGTTAATATTTTAGAGGAAAGTTTAATATTCTATTATTCATATTATTGTTCCTAATGGTCACATAACTATTCCAATTTTCATATTACTATTCTGTTGGTATAAGTTCCTTAATATCTAAAAATAAATCTTATTTTATTCATTATTCATTTATAAATTTTTACTGTGTAATATATTTTATTTTATGTGATTTATACTATATGAAATAATTATACGAAGGGAATTCTATTGATAAAATTATTAGTCATTATAAACTTCTGTATAACTTCATAGTGTGAACTTTATAAAAAAAACCTCCAACTTTCAACATACATTTGGATCATGATATGTTTCATAACTCAAGATATTGGAAATATTAAAAATAATAAATAATCAACAAATTTTATTATTAAAATCACTATTTTATAGAACTTGTAATCATGTTAAGATAAACATTCAACACCTTTCACTTACCCAAAATTCTTCATTTGGTAAGGTCCTTCTGATGGACTCGGTCTGGTCTTATCAATCAGATATTCACCATCCAATTTTCCATATTGGAAATATTTAAAAAGTAGTGTGATATATATTAATAAAATAGAAGAAAAATATTTGTTAACATATTCCATAACAAATTCCAGCTTCGTTGAAACACCTTTAACCATATAGGTCCCTATAAAGATCTAGTTTGTCCTCTATTAGTTGGAGGATATTTAAGTCTATGGAAGTGGAATTAGCATAGTGGATCCATGATAAGATATAGGTTTTAGTGGAATAATGATGAAGAGTAGAGGGTGAAGGAATGGAATTGTTAGTTATATATAGCCTTTATAAATGTTTCAATTAATGTTTAAATCAAATCAAATAAATGGAAGATTAAAAATATCTCCAATTTAAGCACACTTAAGCATTGAAAATTTCATTAATTCCTAAAAAATGAAATGGAAAAGTGTATAAAAAACAATCCACATCACTTGGAGTTTATCCCTCATTTCAAGATTAATGGATTTAGAATCCTATCTCTTCAAACATTATCCTCTTTAATCACCATGGAATCCATATCTTACCAACCTCTTGAAATTGTTGTGGATACTCATATTTATAATGAATAAGTGTGGAAATGTTTCCCTCGAGTTTCCATATTTCAAAATTTTGAATGTATTTCCCCCCATGACCATTGAATCTCGAAAGGGTGTCATATTAAAATTTTTCTAGAAGGTTATTTTTTGTATTCAATAAAAATTTCATGTCTTTTATACATGTTTAGGAAAATATATCTTCGAATTACTAAAGCAAACTATTTCTGACTGAATAGACTCTCCATATTCCTCTAATTTGATTCATGATTGAGATTCCTTAATGGATGAATTTATCCAAACACATTAATTTTAATTTTTACTTATAAGTACTATTTTTTGAAAACTTTAATCACCTAATTTTTAATTGTGTGTCTCTATATATTCCTAATTTTTTAAATGTAGTTCAATTAGGTCATCCATAAATGTTTTCAACATTGCTCGATTTATTCGGGCCTTTTAAGAGTTAAATCATCACTTGATACAGTTAATGAAATTAAATCCCAAAAAAATAGAATACTAAAATATGAAATTTTATATTTATATTAGTATGGTAAAAATTATTTCCAAAATACAAAAGTGTTAACTTTTTTTAAATTCGATAATTAACTAATTTTTACATTTAAGCTCAAAATTCACCCAAATTCCAAAAATATTTTGTAATTGTACTTAAAAATGGTGGGTTTTAGATTATTTAAATACAATTAAAACGTATTTAAAATATCATCTCAATTAATCCCACCACACTTATAACTTGGACTCCTAGACAATTAAGAATAAAAATAATATCAAATACAATTTCAAAACACATGAACATGAGATCCACTAATTTAAAACTAAGAAAACAAAATATATCATGCCTCATTAAAAATAATTATTCTAAGATCTCAATTTAATGAATTGAATTCATTCCTAATTTATGTATCCTCTCATGAACACAAAATACTAACAACACATTAAATTTTCCCCCATCAAACAAGTATAGAGATTCCAAAAATATTTTATCCTCCAAACACATGAATGGGTAATGAAAGGCTTGATAAATTTCACATCTCCACCATATATGAGGAAAGGTATTGTGATAATCATGTGGAATTTTCATGTAATTTTTAGGCTTCATTATAATAAGTTTTAGATTTCTAAAATTCGAATGCATAATTAAAAGGGTTTGTCTCTTTTAGTAACTAAATGAGTAAATATAATTTACATTTAATTAAGTCTCCTCATCACTCCCCTCATTAAGAAATTATCTCTAATGGTCTTTAAATATTAGTTTAAAGTTAACAACAGTAAATATTTTATTAGAGACATTATATCCATTCATCATCCTTCAACAAAATTGAATTTTTTATTGATATTTTAAAATTTTACACAACTTGATTTTTGAAAGCAGGGATAGTCATTTGAATTTTAAGTAATGGTAAGAATTACATAAATTCTATTGAATGATTATTCTTCTTTTTTTAGATTTATAAAATTGATATTATTTTTTTAGTAGCTTTAGGAAAAATGTTTATTTTTAATTATTCTCTTAAAAAACTCGGGTAAGGTATAAATTATTGGTGAATCATTTTTTTAACACCAAAATCAACATTAATCTCATGATTTATTCTTAATGCTATCCTAAAAAGATATATAACATCACTAGATAGATCCCCCACACTAAATTTCAACTATATTATGTTATTTTTACTTCTAGAGTATGTTCGATATGGAAAGGTTTCTTGTAATGTGGATAATATAACAAGTAAATTCAAACATTTATAAAGTCTCATAATGATAAAATGTACATGTATGAATCAATAAAAATAATTTTTTTTGAAAATAGGGGATTTGATACCAAATAAATTCCACAATAATTTAAAAAACAAGCACTTGAAATACACGTGTTTTTACAAAAATAAATCAAATTATGGTTCAATAACAATGGTTTGGTTATCTCATGAAGTGTGGTCATTGTTAAGAATTTTTCTAAAGGGTTTATAATCCTCACTGGAAGGTGATTTTAAAATTTTATTTACTGATATGTAGAATAAGATTCAAAATTCAGAAATCTTTTTGTTAAACTCTAATTATTTTTAATAACGCAAAAAAATGTTATTTTTTAGAAATGGATCTCTTACCTCTCAATAAATTTTTGTTGTGTTTTACAATATAAGAACATGTAAATAATTTTAAATTTCATATGAACTTTTAATTTTATGTGTTTATTTGAAATTATACAACTTGGAACAATAAATGTATAGAAAATACATACTTAAAACTAGTAACACTTTATTTCATTATTTTATAACATTAAATTACGTCTAAATCAACACAAAATATCATAAAAAATATTACAATGAGATAATAAATAGAGTATAAATAAAGTGAAATGTAAAAAATTGGGTTGCCTTAATTCCCTAGAACAATCACACTTATGAACATCACTATAATAGGGATACAAAGAGCAAGTAATAAAATATTAATTTTGGAAACAATATTTAAATTTTATATAATCTAATTGATTGATCATGTGTTAGAATTATAGTGTATTTATATAGAAATATGATCATCTAACTTTATGTTTTTAACTAATATTGTTCGTCATTTAATTATTATTGTTGTTTATGTGAACATATTTAAGTGATCGTCAAGATTATTTAATGATTTAATCAAAATTGTATTATTTTTAGAGACTACAAAAATATTATATTAAAAATATGTTTTATTATATATGAATATGTTTTAAATAAAATTTATTGTTATGAAATATTATTATAATTTTTTTTTAAATTATAATATGATTTAATGAATCCCTAAATAATTATAATAATGGTCAGAATGTTTATTTTTCTATTAAATTAAAAAGATTAAAAATAATGATTTTTCTTTAAACAATAAAATAATCATAATTATATATTTATTTTGATTCAATAATATTCGTTTCTTGTACTAATCATGTACAAATTTTCTTAGGGTAATTTTTTCGGGATTTTCTAATAAAGCTGATTTTTGGCACAAAAGTGAAAATTACTGCATTACAAGCACTCTGATTTTATGAACTCATTATTATGATAGCATGATTAAAACTTTTATGAGACATGTTATGAAATAAAAAATTTATCTAATAATTATAGAAATTAATTTATAAATATTAATAATAATTTATAAATTTATACTTTAATTTTCTGAACCAGAAATTAGATTTTTGAAATAATAATTTTTTTATTTTGCACATTAATTGGGTTGGATATAAGGTGAGGCTTAATTTTGGAAGGTGTTTAATGTCGCACCACACTATCTCACTCATTAATTTTTCTATAAAACTGGTTTTAATTTTTTTTTCAACCACAATTGGTTAGCATATATAATAAAATAACTAATATTTAACCCTTTAAAACCTACCCCTCCTCAATTATAGATACCTTCTATTCCCTATTTATCTCCACGATAAATTCATAATCCACAAATTTATGCTCATTTTACTCCCAAAGATTCCCTCCAAGGTTCCCTCATGGAATCAAGGTTACATCCATAAGTTTTAGGATGAAAATATTTAATGTAAGGGAATTATTCTCTTCTCCCCTTTTCATTTATGAACATCCCTATTGTTAGTAATAAAAATTAAAAAAATTATTTATTTACCTGAACTTTTGATATTAAAATTACACCCAAAATAGTGTTTTAACAATGGTATACCTCAATTATCCCTTGTTATTCCTTTTTCATAATCCATGTTTTAAACCATTATGATTTATCTTTTTCATCAAATAATCTTATAATGTAATTACCCAAACCTATTCCTCACACATGTTAATTCACCAAGATGTAAACATAATTCATTTTGTTTTGGATTTACTTATACAAAACCCATATTATCTTTTAATTGGTTAAAAATTATGTAATGTTCATGTTCTTAAGCACTTATATACTCAATGATTATATATGAAAGCTATTTATTATTCTCCTCAGTATATTGATGAAAGAATTTATTATCATCAATGTGGATGACATTGATTAAGAAATATGACGAGTTTAAATTTATAGTGATCTAATTAATTGTTTAAATTACTAATCTCTTGATTTGATATGTTTTTAAATTATTTGTTAATTATGATTTATGACATCCTAGTGATAAAATGTGGAGATATGTTTATGCATGTATCATTTTTATGTTATAGCCACATTTTCATATTATGATTCAATTTATTTATATTTTAAATGTTTATATGATATTTAGTTATTGATATGAGTCATGTTTACATTCTATATAATCCCCTTTATTTATTCACTTACTATGTTTTATGATCAGCCATTTATTTGATGTAAGTCCCTAGGATATGTGATAGAGTAAAAGTAACTAAGAATAAACTTTTAAAGAAATATTTCAAGTGGATTTGAATAATGTTTATTTTTTTATGTTTTTCATGTATTATGGTCATAATTTCCAATACACTAAACCTCTAAATATCTCTTTATTTTTATTTGTTATACCATGTAATGAAAATTTTATGAAATAAAAAAGCTGGTTTCTATAATTTTATTCTTGAAAGAATGAAATTTATGCTTTCATTTAAGCTCATTTTCATGAGTAAAATAAGTTCACTCATTGACATGGGTTTAGAAAATATATAATATAATCATTTGAGCTAAAAAATGTAAAAAAAAATTAGAGAAGAACACAAAAAAACTAAATGAAAAAATAAGAAACATTATGAAATGAAAACAAACAAAAAACATATTCTAATAAAGGATGATCCCCCTAGATATTTTATTCAAATTCTTAATTGTTCATATTTTACATGATAAGTTAAAATAAATTATATAATACCTAAAAAAGTGGGAAGGAAAGAATAAACATGGTTTATTTAAGAATAAAAATCGTTGATAAAATATCTTAAAAGCAACATATACAAACCAACATGAAAAAAAGAAACATACAATAAAAATTTTAAGGATATAAAAAAAATAATTAAAAAGAACAAGAGAAGAGAATATAATATTTTTTAACTCCCAAGTGGATGCTAGTATTTCCTTAACTGTGGAAAATAAATTCCAAAAATTATTCCCTAATCTGATGCTTGGTCTGGCTTATTTCTCATCAACCACCAAAAATTTGGGCTCAAATTTTCTCCTCCTCCAAATAGTTATATAATCTCCCGAAATAATATTTTTTTAATGTTCCCTTAAATATAATTTATATTCTTATGAAATAATAGAGAAGGGAACAATATATCTGGTCACCTCCATACCCCTTGAACGTTAGGAATGGCATACAAAACTTTTTGGAAATTAATTTTTGGATACGATTTGTCGTCACTTTCATCTTATAAAATAATTACTTCTTTAAAAAATTTATTGGTACCACCAACCTCATGTAAACCAATTTACTCTTCAACCGAGAACTCCGTTTTCTCTTCAATTTCATCTAAAACACCTCTTAATCTAAAAACCAAGTTCACTCAAGAACTATAATAATAACATCTACATAAGAAGATGTAGTTATTAATATATTATAAAAATAAAATTATAAAATAGAATCAAAATATGAGACTTATTCATGTTTTTTTGTGATATATCTTTGTTTGGAAGTGTATATTAGTTGAAAATGATTCATGGAAACATAATATTATATCAGGCTCCTCCATGTGTTATTCAAAAATAAATGAATCGAGTGATTACACCTATTTAGAAAATTATTTATAAAAAGGTTTTATTTTTTCAGCTTTAAAATAAGTTATATAACATGGGATTTAATTTATAAAATAAATCCAACAAAAAAATTTCTATAGGCCCTTGATTTATGATTTTTAAATCTATGGGTAAATTAGTGATAATTTATACTATTTAGTTTTTTACTAAAATTATAAGTAATTTTTTAACTCATCCACAAAAGATTCATCAATATTAAATAGTGCATAGAATATGATTTTTTATTAGAATTGATTTTGATTAATAAAAAATTTGAAATATTTTAATAGATTCGTAACAAGTACCATTTTTTAAATTTATTATTAAATGATGAATTCATTTATTTTAAAGCATTATAGAATTGTGTTGCATTATATTTTTCCCAAACTCCTCAATTTTTAGATAATATAGAAAAAAATAGGAGTAGTTACCTTGATAATATTTTTTTAATAATGTTCTAAATTAATACTTAAGATCCCAATGATACAAAAACAAATTAAAATAAAATTATCCAAACTCCATAAAAATGATTGTAATTTATGATTAAGATTTAATTGTGTTACCTCAATCAATAATTTTTCCTCTATGAATACAATACAGTTGTGACCATAGAGTTGTCTCATGAAGAGGTTTCCCACTAAGTTATAAAATTAGTCCATCTTGTTGATTTATTATTAATAAATATTAGAGTTAAAATTACGGATTGTTGAAAATTAATTGAAATGAATTAAAAGAACTAAAAATATTTTATATATTAGAAATATGATAGATTTAAAATTTATGAGAAACCAAATTTGAGATAAATGAAATAGATAAACATTAATCCTTCAATACCCCCTTTGACCTTATTTAATTGAATTATGAACTTATATATCTGAATGGTCAATAAAATAACTCCAATTTAACATATATATTTCCTAAATACCAAATTGAGAACTCAAATATTGGTGTTTATCGCTTTATGAAAGTTATATGATTTCCTAAAGACCTCCAAGAATCCCAAACAAATTATCCTTGTTATGCTCAATGGGAGACCACACCTAAAGAAGTATAAAAAACATGAAAATTATTTTATATTAATAGGTTGGATATAAATATAGAAAAAAAGATAATAAATTGAAATCAAAATATAAAATAAAACTTCTTAAATCCTGAAAAATATTTCTAGATAAATATAATCAGAGTACATTAAGGTAAAAATAATAAAATAGAACAATCCTTAGATCTCTATTGCCAATGCCACTTAAATTTTATCCTTTCATGGATAGATTAATCCATTCAATTTAATGTATCCTCTATAATTATTCTATTTTGTATCCATATACTTCCTCTCTAATTGAACAATTAGAATGGAATTGGAGAGTGATAATTATAATGAAGAGGTGTGGAAATGTTTCCCTCCAGTTTTAGTTATTCAAAAGTTTGAACATATTTTGCCCCATGAATGCCTAATTTCAACTAGATGTATTCTTTAAAGTTTTTATTAAGGAACATGAATGTACTATATGAAAATTTAATGTATTATAGACATATTTAGTAAAATATATTCCCAAATTAATAAAGAGAACTTTTTCTAGATGAAAAGCATCTCCATTTTCTCTAATTAAATAAATGAATAAGCAACCTTAATTAATTAATTTATCCATGAAATTTATTTTTGAATGGATTTTTATGTTTTACATATCTATTTAAACTAGAATAACCTCATGTGGAGTTACTTATCTCAATATATTCCCCATTTAATGAAAGTATGTCAATTATGGTGGCCATAATAATGTTATATATATATTGATTTATTTGGTCCTCTTAGAGTTTTAATCAACACCTTTCCCAATTAATGAAATTACAGCACACTAAACATATAATTCTACAAAAAAATAATTTATGATTTTGGATTAGTATGGTAAAAGTAACGACTGAAATAAAAAAGTGATAAAAAATAATGAAAATTCCCAAATAAAGACATTTTTAAATTTAATCTAAAAATTTGATGAAATTTCTAAAATGATGCAATTTAACATAAAAAGAAAATTTTCAGTGCTTTAATATATTAAATATATTTAAATATAATTGAAAATATCACCTGTATTAGTGTACTTACATACACATTCCATGTATTTTGGTCAATTTTAAGGGGTAAGTTGGTCATATCTCATTGAAATTTAATATTTCACACTACACATAGTCTTTAGTGGAAGTTCATATTTTGTTTATAGAATACCGGTTTGGGTAAGAAATTTTCTATAACTGACCAAGATAGATTCGCTTGGTTAAGAGATAAAGACAATGTAAAGGAGGAATAACATTTTTATAGTTATTTCTATAGGTATTTTTGTTAAATTTATTACCTGTATATGATCATCATATTTTGGAATCTCATTCTTGATGTATTAATTGCATGATTTTTATGATTCCATTATATTATTAAATACTATTGTATGCTTTATTTGATGTATATAATTCCACAATAAATTCCTTAACCATGATATATTATTCAATTTTTTCATATTAATGTAAATTAATGTTTAATTTATAATTATAATATATGTGGTATAGTATAAGAAATGTTGAGAATATACCCTTTATTATACTTAGTAACCTATGTAATACAAGGAGGACTTCCTAAAATAATCTATATTCTAAATTGATCAAGGTGAAAATAGGTCTGGATATTAAAAATGGTATTTGATCATTTTTTTAGTTTTCTTACAATATTTGGACATGGTAGATAGATATTAGATAGGTTGGAACATGGAATGGACGTAGACCGTGTGCCTAGCCAACACATGTATAGTGGAAGTCCATGTTACTAGAGGTATTATAGGATTGTGTTATTTATTTTTACTATTATTGATCGAATTTTTATTTATTATGATGTAATGTGTTATTTTTTAATTTTTTAGTCTTAAATTTTTGTGGAAAGAGGTATCTATACCAACATTTTATTTTACACATAGGTCCAAATGGAATGTGAATGCTTCTGTGTGACTAGGAAAATATAATTTAGTGAAGTTTATTTTAAAAAATAAGAAAAATACTTGTTTACTTTTTTTTTGAAAATTGTTTTTAGTTAATTAAAATATTAAAAATAAATTATTTGGTGCTTTCATGAATAATGTTTGTGGGAAAAATTAGGTAACTAAAAATGACAGTGGTGGATGATATATTTTAATCACTTTGAAATGTTTGTATGGTCATATGAATATGTATATAGTGGAATCCTTAGAGTGGTTTAGTATTAGAACTCGATACCATGGGTATAGATTAGTTTTAGTATTATGGGATTCGGTTATTAAATGAAAAAATATAGGGATCATTAGGGAATAGTTCAATATAGTCATGGGGTACTTTGATGTTTTTGAAAAACAAAAGCGTGTAGTCATAGGCAAGTGAATTTCCTTGTCTATTTTTGAGATAAAAATTGTAATTTTTTGTGGTTTTGTGGATATTATTAAAAGGTAGGATTTGTTTATTTTCCATTCCTCTTGAATAATATTTTTCCAAATGTTGGTTAATATTGAATCCGGAGATTATGGGCCAAAGATAGTGGTAGGAAACTAATAAGATATTATAACAGGACCATTTTAAATATATTTTATTCTTCATCTTATATTATAGTTCGACATTTTTTAACACTTATGTATTCCTTGTTAATAATAATATGTTTTATGACCACACTTTCTATATTTAAATAAACTTTTGTCTCTTTATATGAAATTATTAATGAGTTTCATTCCATACCTATTAATTTTTTATTGAAAAAATGTATTCATTTCTTACTCTATATTAATAGAAACCCCTGATTGATGTTCCTATTTCCCTTATATATCAATTAATCTATGAGTCCTTGTGGAATTTTAAAACTCCATTCTAAATTTCTCACTGAATTGAAAAATATCCTTATATTTTTAAATTTCATATATTTCTAGGTCATTAAAAAGACATGTATTTTAACTATTCTATAATCTATCAACTTTAATCATTGGATTAGGGATGAATCTAGAGGAATATTTATAACAAAGAAAATAAATCCTTATACACCATAACAGACTCATAATACATTTATGTTTTCTCCATGAACTTCTTATCCATTTTTATTTATACAATTTATGTATTTTAAAATAAATATATTCTTAAAGTATTCTCATAACATGAATTTTATCTCAAATTGATTATTAATATTCTTCACTAGAATCGTTCAATGGTACACTTCCCCATCTATAAGGAATATTTTTAGCTCATATTTTTATCATTCTATGAATTTTTACACAAAAATATTTTCTCTTTAGAGAATATCCACATTTCAATCAAATGTTTTAGGTCACAACCTCATAATTTTATCAATCATAAAAGGGAGATGTTGTTTTCAAATTGGATGATATATCTACCTATAAATATTATTCCTAACTTTCATCATTTTTTGTAACATATATATGGTATTTTCAACCCCATACATATTATATTTAGTTATACTTCAGGATAACTGTTACATTGACCATCATCACCCCTGTTGTTATTCCGATTTAGGCATATCCTTCTTATATCTATCTTATAACTTCAAAAAAATGAATTAAGATAAGATCATAATATGAATCAATATAAATAGTTGAAATTTTAACCATATATATTTATACTAGAAATGATTGATTTAGTTCACTGGAACTAATGGTTACTATTCTTGGATTTTCCATCTCAATTCAGAAAAAATAGTTAGTCTATTCTAATGTCAAATATTATTCCTCATACCCACACTTATAAATTTAATGCTTTAATATTTAATCATTTATGCATTACATTAAAAATTACCACATTCATAAAATCCCATAGTCGCAATTTTAGTGTCATTAGTATATAAAAACATAATATATGAGAAAATAATACAACAAAATGTATTTAATAAATTTTTTATATCTTTGTGATCCTTAAATATACCACCCCTGACTATATTATTATATTTCTTTTCATTTTACATATAAATAAAATAGTGGTGTATAAATCATGGTAATGATAACATATTAACATTGTTGTGTGTACATAAGGATTCATATATAAACTTTATTAAGAGTGTAATATAATCATAAAACAAATAAATAATCATTAATGTGTATGATAAATAAGTAATTAAAAATCATTGTACATCATAAAAATCTATTTAAAAGACCTCGTAAAAAAAGGATACCCAATATTGTCTTGGTTTCATAATGGGTTCCTATGAAAAGGATACCCCCCCAATGTTATGGTGTCATAATTATACCCTATATATAGTATCCTATAAAATGAAACATTCTGTATTCATTGGGGGATATATGCTTTATACCCAACCATTAAATTAATTTTATGGAATCTAATTCAATAATTTAAAAAATTACATACATAATCACAATATATAAAACATCCATAAGATGAGAAAAATCATCAAATGTGACCCACAACAAGGGGAGTGATTTTATATTTATAGAAATATAAAATAAAATGATGGTTATGAATACAAATTACCTTTAATTAATTGGTATTAATAATAAATAAAATAATAGATGAAGGAGATATCATGATTCTAAGGATTCGTGTGAATGATATATGAAGTTTATCATGAATAATACCGTAATAGTGATTACATTATAAGAAAATTTAACCTTATAAATATACTAATGTATATAATGGATTTTAATAGATAAAGAAAAGGGAATTGATTGATAAATATACTCTAAAATTAAGTGTATGTGGAAAATATATCTAATTTCCATCAAAATTGAGAAACTCTTAAAGAATGAAATATTATAATTTTTTTCACTGATACTGAATGTTTATTTTTTCCAATACAAGTATTGGTACATTGCATATCAAATTAATATGAATCCAGATATATTTTGACCAATGGGAACATATCTATTTTTTACGAAATTCATTATTGCAATGGGATAATTTTTTTATAAATATATAAATTTATTTTAATCATGTTTACAAGGAAATTTTTCATAGTTGACATATATAAGAAGGGTAAAGATGGGAAATATCATGTCACATCCCACTAGAGTAACCCATATTGGGAATTCATTGAGTAAATAGACTTAATGACTCCCAACTCTGATCTCTGGCAGGCTAGGGTTAGTGACGAGAACTAATGGTATTTTAATTACACACATGAGAATAATTACCCTTTATAAATTTTATGGAGTAAGAGGTAACATGAAAACAATCACCAACCAATAATATGAATTAAGTAAATAGGTAATAAAAATGAATGTAATGTAATTCCTAAACCAATACGACTAAAAAACTACAAGAATCCAAATTTAATCCTTAGTAGCGACCTCGAAGCTATAACAACCCTTGAAGAACACCTCGAGAAAATATCTTCAACATCAATGACCAACCTTCTCCTTCTGAATTTAAAAAAAGTTTATATAAACATAGGGTGAGTATAAAATATATAATCAATGGGATCCTCCCTAAAACTACTGATGTAAAATTTTAAAGGATCATCCTAAAGCACAATTAATAAAAAAATGAAACTAAATCATCACCTAAATGGGTGATAATAGATTCTCATCCTCATTGAGGATCATTCATAAGTGACACATAGAATAAACTTATTCCTTATCAAATGTATATTTATAAAATAAGGTTCCCTACTTCCACTTTCCCACTGATATGTCACTATCCATACCCAAAGGATCATATCCTATAATAATACCTTCTAAAAGTCATCTTGTATCTCATGTAATCACTACATTTCTATTACAAAATCATATTTTTACCAAAATATCATCAGCATCAGCATATCTCATAGTAACCTGGTGTATTCCCAGAAGCCACTATAATCCATCTTAGCCCACACATGTACACCCATTAGAGTCTAGATTCACCATGATCAAATTATAATTTGTACTATATTTTATGTCATTACAACCCAAACACAAATTTATTGTAAAAGAGAGATAAATCATGGACCAATTAGTAATTATAACTATACCATAATACATTGTAGTTAGGGATGCACCTACTCATAATAAGTTTGAAGGGGTATCAACGAAGAGGGAGAAGTCAGATATCTATTCCCTCAACCTCCTGGATGTTGGAGAAAACATCCCCAATCTAAATCATTTGGGTGTTGGTTTCCTGATCACTGTTGGTGGTGAAGCATATGAAATCAAAAAATATAAATAATATCACACAACTCCACACTAGAGGAAACTTCCTAGCCATAGAATCATATTATGTTATCATCAAAAAGAGCACCCTTCAACCACTACTAAGGTATGGATCCCAATAAGTATATAAAAATCATGTTTTATATTTATTAAAACCTTATCTATTAATTAATTTCATTCTATATGAATTTTTCCAATATAACCACAATAATCCTCTAATACAAGTGACAAAAACACTATTAATTATTGTATTATATTCTCACATATTTCATCATCATATATGAACACTATAAACCAATTAATTCATGTATTATTTCAATTATAATTATGTAATTATAATGACACACTAGTAATCAACAAAAGCTACTACATTAATGATGCAAATATCCTGCAAAGATATGATCTAAATAAGGACGTTGGAAATCAATTTTATAAATAATATGAAACCATTTAACCATAAATAAATCATAAATAAATAATTATATAGATCATTAATCCAACCCTAAACACATCCCAACCGCCTCAATGCCAATACCAAACCATTACAAAAAATATAATCTATCCCTCTATCACTAACATAGACCATCACTGCATCCCACTATCCCAACCCATTTCTCATTAAAGGTTACAAACCATATAAAAGTTATCCAAAAAACATCAAAACACAACAAGTATATAATATCCTTAAAGAAAAAATACATATTAAATTTATATTTTAAATAGAAGATAAATGGAACTAAGAACATGTTATTAAGGAATTCAAGCCTTCCATGTAAGGAACATGCTCATTTATCCCAAAAAAATTAATCTTTTTCAAAAAACCATTTTAATTCCATCTTAAATTAACTATTTTATTATAAATATGTTTTCTATAAAATAAAACCCATGGAAGTATCTAACAATAGTTATATAAAAAATTATTCTTCATGAATTTTTCCATAATTAAAAAAATTAAAGAATAGAAGTAATCATTTTTCTCATGCCTCTTTCTTTTGATTAATACATCAATCATTTTTAAGTTGTTTAATGGTTTCTATAAATTAATAATGTTAAAAAATCAACAATAATTAATTTAAAATAAATATATATTACACTATATTATAAAAAACATGAGTTAACATTAATAATAAGAGAGAAAATATATCACTTACCTAGAGTAAAAGGCACTACATGTGTGGTAAAAATATTGGAGATAAAATGTGATTATGAATATTATGGAAAGAGTGAAGACCATAAAATAAATTAGAATATGGTTTTAAAACCATTAATATAAGTCTTGGATCTCCCATACTAAAATTAATATCAAGAAAATAAATGAGGGAGGAATGACACTAGTTTTATGAAAATATAAAGCATTCCCTAGATATTTCTAGTAAAATATATTAAACTCCCCATTTAATTTGAATAAAAAACATTTCTATTTAAGTTACATCACATAAACAATATTAATCCTCCCAAAATTAAGGATATAAAAGATATTTTTATCCAAAATCTTTTGTATTTTAAATCAATGGATTTAGGTAGATATTTCTATATTTTTCATCAAAAAGTTTTGTAGAAATAATTCTATAGAAATGCATTTTTTTAAAACTAAAACCACTATCTATACATAATAAATATGTGATGTGTAAGGGTAATATGATTTAGACTTTATGTATCCATTTAACCTAACACATGCATTGATATTTTCAGCTGATCTTTACCCGATTTTTGAATACTACAGATTAAAATTATATAACTTTAAGAATTCTTGGTCCTACCTTACATAGAATATAATAAATTCAAGGTAAATTTACATAGAAATTATAAATTACATTTTAATTTTCCCTAACTAATAAAAATATTAAATTACCACAATCAAAGGCAAGAGATACCCTCATGCACGAGGTTGGATTTCCTTAGGGGTAAATAAAAGTTGAAAAAATATTATATTTTAATAATTAATCCCATAAATTAATAATTAAAAATGGTTTGGGAACCCTATTAAATTCTATATTCTTTACTAAAACACTAAGGATGTGTTTCAAAAATATGGTTCCCTATAGTAAAGGGGTATTTGGGGGTTTTTGATAAAATTTGGATTTTAGATAGAATCATACCCCCAATAGAAGTCTGGTGGTGGTCCACTAGGTTTCTAGTTTATGGATATTTATTCTATATATAACCTACTTGAAAAATAATCTTACATATAGTATACTGATGTTCTAATGGTCTACTAGATTCTTGTTTGTTTTACACAATATATTGAGTTTTCTTTTCTAGAGATGGTTTAAAATTTAATGATTTTGTTTTTTTCTAGGGAATGATTTTAAAATAAACTTTAGGGGTTTTATATTCTAGGTTCCTAAACCAAGGATAAATCCAACGTTCCACTCCTCCTACCTCCCCTTTGCCCATGATTTTCACTCTCCTATTTATCATTTTTCCAATTTATCAGTGGAAATGGTACTAACTCATTGAACCTATGTTAATACTATGCCTTTTTGAGTGGTCCATTCATTAGTGGGCTTCAATATTTTACATCCATAATATATAGGAATATTAAGGGTCACTATAATTAACTTCATTGACTGTGGTACGTTGTAAAATATCCATGCAATTATAATTAGTTGAGTTTAATTGGGTGACCCTTATCTTCACATATGCTTAAAATTCTATATTTTGTGTGGGTTTGAAAGTTTAGAATAAGAATGAGGAAAAAGGGACCAAAATAGGTATCATGTGTTTTTATAAATATATGAATAAATTTATAAAGTTTTTTTGATTGGGATGAATGTTTTCTATAATTAATAATGATTTATGGACTATTCATAAATATAGTTTCTATTTAATAGAGGGTTTTAATTGCCTAGAAATAATATAATGACATTCAAAATAATTTAATAAAGGGAATTAATGTGAGGTTGAGTTGAGATAAATATAGTTATTCATAGGGTAATTATTGAATGGACATGTGATTACATGGGTAGTGGAATTATTCCCTTGTGAGACTATAAGATAAAAAATTTCTAGTATGTAATTACATAATTTAATAATATGATTATCATATTTATATGTATATTGGTTATATGGATATGTGTTTTGTGATTTATATGATGAGTATATTTTTATAACATGGTTGTTTCCTCACATGTCCATGATGAATCATATTTATGGTATGTTAGAGTTGTTTATGTATAGGGTTGAATGTATTTAATATCCTTAACATGGAATATTTTGTATAACTAATAGACATGGGTAGCGAGGCCCGATGTGAGGGATAATTTTTTCAATAATAATGATATAATATATTTTCCCACTATTTTAAATCCTCCAAAAGGTTGATTATATGTATTAATGTTATTCCGTCATGATGTGTCCACAAATTATGTCTAATGTTTATTTAAACTCATAGTATAACCCTCAATAGTTATATCTAAATTATTGAGGCATTGTTCCCTTGGGATATGACCGGCAAGGATTTCTATGATATTTTATCTCCATGATGGACTTGAGATTATGTATTGTTGGTATACCCTTTCCAAGGATGGATTGAAGAAATTTTAGTTGTTATGGTGAATTTTTAGCACACAATAGACATGACTGAATTCAGATACATGTTGTTTATTATTAAACATCATGAAAGGTTCATTGGGATACAACATAGTCATGAATTTAAGAAATAATAAATGTAATCACATTAAATTATTGGATAGGTATATATTCACGTGATTATCAAATATTTCGTATTTTGTGCATTCACATTACATTTTCTCCTTTTTAATAACGAGATAATGAAAGTAAACCAGATTGGGTGGTTTGAAATCAGGTTTTGAAAAGTGTTATGGGGGTTTTTTTGGTTTTTGGGATTGAGTTAAATTTTAATTTACAATTAAATTAATTAATCCATTTGTAGAATCAGATTCATGACATGGTATAATCAATGGCCATGAAATATTCTCCTCAATGAGGCAATCCCCCATTTCACATGGTTATGTAGTAGAGGGAATTTTTGAATCGAGATTGTTTCAAGACCATTTTTAAACATGGTTACCACAAACAAGAAAATAGTATTTCATAATTTATGGTAACCAATTTTACAATTAAATTTTCTTTTATATTCTATAATCAATTTTCATGATTAAATAAAAACAATGAAATTGGAATTATATTAATAAATTGTGGCAAACCAACACAGGAATAAAAATAAAGCATTCCAATAACACCATCCCCATTAAGCTACATTACCTTATCACAATGTTGGATTAAAACCCTCATACAAGTGATGATGGAGTATGGAGGAATGAAAGAATAAAAATAAATCTTGAAGAAGCCATAGAGAATGTGTGGTGGAAGAACCTTTACAACACAGCTACTCGACCCACAATTTGGTCTCTCTAAGTCCATCCTGATTGGGGCAGTGTAGGTCCCTATTTATAGAACTAATGGGGTATTATGTTTCATTTATTAAATATTCAATGTTTAAATAATAGATTCCAATGTATTTACCAAAAATAAATATCTTTTAGGGTTACTAAATGTAGGGTCTTCATGAAAAATCACGTATCAACATTCATATATGAGTATGCCTGGAAAATTTTGCAGTGTGAATATTGGTTTCACTATATGAAATTATATTCTCCAAATATAAAATTCTTCATATAATTTATTTTGTTCACGCCTTGTAATTTTTTCACATCATGGACCTGTTACACCATGTGAATCTTAAAATTTTAGCGTTGGAAGATCTGTTTCACCCTAGTTTTTCACTTTAGACTTCTGATAGTATTCTATATGCACCCAACGTTATGGGAGGGAATATGTAAGTATAAATCATGGTCTATTTTGGATTATTTAACTCATTTCCCCCAAAATATTTCATTCTTTCTAATATGAAAAATATATTAAGTGTAAATGAACGAATTAATAATAAAATTACCAAAATTAATTCATTTTAATATAAAATATTTTTCCAATAAATTATCATATCTATGCTCGTTATTAGGGAATATACTGTTGTATTTCTGTAAGAGTATCCTGGTCTTACTCCAAGATGTGAGGTTGAGTTACCAATTGATATTATACCTTGAAATTTTCCAACATATAAGACTCTATATATAATGGTTGTTGTTTAAATGTAAGAGTTGAAGAAAAAACTATAGGTGAATCTGGATAAAGGATTTATACACCCAAGTGATTCACTATGGGGTGAACAAATCATTTTAATTAAAAATAATCATGGGTAAATAGGCCTCTAAATTGATTATCATGATCATAACAAGATCATGATAGAGATAATGTATCCTCTTAGATTGATAAATGACTTGTTCAAATAGATACATTGAGATAGATACTTCTCCAAGGTGGATCTTCATTCAGGATACAATCAGGTAATGATAAAGGATGATTATATCCTCAAGATATATTTTTATACATGTTATGAGAACTATGAGTTTAGAGTAATACTATTTGAACACACTAATCCAATATAATCTTCATTGACATTATGAATATAGAATTTAGGGATTCCGTCAAAAAAAACTGTAGAAGTCTTTAAAGAAGATATTATTGTTCACTCTTAAACAAGAAAGAAATAGAAGGGAAATTTTAATTCTGTTCTGAAGGATTTATGATAGGAAATTTAATTTACGAAGTATATTAAATGAGAGTTATAGATATAGAATATAACCTTACTAGAGAATGTTATTAATAGTAAAGGGGTATATTTAGAGCCTTAGAAAATAACTTTAATTTATGAATGATCCAAACCAATATCTATAATAGAAATCCATAGATTCCTTGAATTAACTAGGTACTATCCTTGATTTGTGAGAAGATTTTAAATATTTTAAATCCCACTAACCTAGATAAATTTGAATATCATCATGTTTTTCTATACTTATGAATGAAAAGATTGCTTTAATGTGTTAAAGAAGAGGCTACTCACTTCATATATGCTCACATTTTCCACCAGTAGTGAAGGTTTTAAGATCTATAGAAATGAATCCATAAGGGTATTGGGTTGTGTACTCATGAAAGATAAAAAAGTGTTAGCCTATTACTTATTCCAATTAAATAAATATAATCATAACCACCTAGAAAAAGATCTAGAATTGGTGGTATTGATCTTCACATAGAATATTTGATTATATTATCTTTATGGGGAGAAATGTGACATATATACAAATCATAAAATCCTCAAGTATATATTCTCAAAAAATGATATCAATATGATATAACAGATTTTGTTAGAGATATTCAAGGATTATGTTTTTTCAATCGGTTAACCTCCCATGAAAGTAAAATATTTGGAGATTATTTGAGTAGAAAGGATCCTATAACCCTATATATGATGAGGATTTGAGGGTATGAAATAATTTTGGCCATGAAAAGAATTAACATGGTAATAATAAAAGGATCTTAACATTACCTTTCTCAAATTACTTCCCAACCATCTATTCATGAAAATATCAAGGAGGTTTATAAAGATGTTGAGTTACTATATAATAAGGTAGAGAATATTCCGAAGTTCAACTTTTTTGGAAGATGTAGTTATAAGGTTTCGTGCCCATATATGTGTCCCATAAAAACCAGAGGTGAATAGGAAAATTCTGGATGATGTGTATAAATCATCATTCTCTATTCATCTTGGGAAGCACTTATATGTAAAAATATTTTAAGAAGAACTTCTGGCACGATAACATGAAGAGGTAGACTACAGAATTTCTATCATGATGTTTGGTATGGAAAAAAGTCAAGGATAAATGATAGAGGTATATGTATATAATGAAAATTTTTCCGATACTAGTATGGAAATGGGAAAACAGAACCATGGATTTCATTTAGGAATCCCCAAGACCCCTAAAGGAAATAACCCCATCTAGGTGGTAGTCAATCTTCTTACTATTACAATGCATTTAATTTCTATCAATGAATATATATTTTTTTTAAAACACACGATGATATAAATAAGAAAGTGGTAAGAATTAATGTATTTCCACTATATATTATATCTAATATATATCCAAGGTTTACCTCAAGGTTATAGAGAATAATTTTGTAAGACTTCTATATATAGCTGAGCTTCAATAGTACTTATCACCCTCCGAAGGACGGTCAGTCTAAAACAACCATTCAAAATCTAGACGATATGATGAGATCATGTTCAATGGATTTCTAGGGATGTTGGAATAACCATCTTCCCCTTGTGGATTACTTATATAAAAATAGGTCCCATTCAATAATTCAAATGGAATCTTCTGAGGCATTGTACACGAAGAGGTGTCAGACTAAAACATGTTGGGATGAAGTTGTAGAGTGGAAGATGATGGAACATAATCTTATCCAATAGATGATATAGTAGGTTAAACCCATTCAGTGTCATATGAAATCCACAGAATATCAATAAAAATATATGCACATAATCATCGATGTGATCTAGATATTGAGGTTGGAAAGAAAGTGTTCCTTAATATATATTTATGGAAGATTCATGAGGTTTTAGAGGGAGGGAAATATTAATCCAAGAAATGTCAACCCCTTTAAGATCCTCGGTCACATTAGAGTGGTTGCCTATTAAATAACACTCTCATATAACCTATCTCAGGTGTATGATGTGTTCATGTAACCCTCTTGAGGAAGTACACACTAGAACTCTCACATGTACTAAATCCACAAGTGGTACCATTTGAGAATGATATTTTATATGAGGAGAATCTGGTAAAGATAATATGTCATAGGGAAAAATTTCTATTAAACAAGACAACTATCCTAGTCAATGGTCTATGGTAGAACAAATATTTAGAGGAAGTAACATGGGAACTAGAAAAGGAAATGAAACAGAATACCCCTAATATATTTTATTATATGAAATGAAATTTTTGAGGGTGAAATTTCTATAGGGGGAATAATGTAATTACCTGAACATTTATAAATAAAATCCCATTTTTAAATTAGAAACTGCCTTATATAATACAGTAATTATAGAAAACATATGCACTACTTTGGATGATTTGGACCATTATATAGTATTTCATATTTAAAATATGGTTATGCATCATATCCAATTATAATATATCTAATGTTTAGTGACCATTAATATTAGTATCTTAATGATTATAATAAATTCCAGTTGACACAAGCAGGAGAAACGATGTCCTCAACTTGTAGGATCATACACTATGATACCCATTTATTAATGTTTTCAAGGGATGTAGATTCATTGGGGTTTACTCATGAACAATCCTAATCCTGTATTAAAAAACTAAAGCATGATTGAAACAATTTATGGGATAATTTCAAGCTCATTGAGATCACAAACCAAATAATGTTCACCTGACCACCACATTAAAATATCACCATCACACAACTTACCATTGGTTTATTCACTGTTGTAATAAAGGGATATGTATCTAGACACTAAAAGTATGTTTTTTTATATTTTATTTCAATAAAATAACAATTTATTTTTATTTATTTTTATTACTTTTTAAATGATTAGAAAAAATGAGTTTGATAAAAATGGGATTTTGATACGATAAAACACAGATTTTATTTTTGGGAAATATATAGATTCAATGAAGAAACTAATTATGATGAATTCATTTTTTTTATAATAAAATATATTTTAATAAAATATTTTTATTAAAATATTTTTATTAAATATCAATGATAATATAATTTTATGATTTCAAATATAGCCTTCATAAGGGTCAAAAAACCATTATTTTCAAAAAACCCACTATTTGTAAATAAATAAATATTTATTATTTAAAAGTGTAAATTATAATATTTATAGAATCGTTTTTATAAATTAAATATTATTTTCTAAATAATCACATTAAAATTATCCAATGGTGAATTTTTCATAATTTTCCAAAACTATCAAATTTTTGGGTATTAATACGGTATAATTATACAATATGTATTATAACATTATAAAATCCCAAAAATAGTGTAATAAATATTATAAATAGTATCAAAAAAACAATTACGTTTCTATTTTAAAACAAGGTTTTTTTGAATTTATTTTATTTATTTTATAAACCAAAAATGGATCCTCCAAAACCTATATTATATTTTAATGTTTTAAAGTCAAATATTTATAAACACGAATCTCTTCCACATCACCAAGGTTATTATTTTTAAAATATCAATTCATTGCCACATAAATCAATAAGATCCACTTCTCATTGGAAGAACCCATAGGTAAAAACCCTGGGATGTTTTTTGGTTTGGATTATTGTATCATATAGAGTCCAAAACCTATGTTTAGAAATTAATAAAGAACTCTCCACTCTTTTTCTTTATAAATCCACCCAAACTCCCATTATTATTCATTAAAAACACATTTACCATGAATTTACTCTGAAATTAAATCTATTAATCCCTAACAAATTTCTTATGAGATATTATGAATCTTCTCTCAAAATTTTATAAGCACCCTTTCAAGGTTATGGATCATATCCTTCTCTTTATTCAGGCACATTCTTTATATAATGGATTTTGATTTCTAGTGTTTATTGTTGGGATAGGTTCTTACTTAAACCTATTATAATGTACTGTGCCTTTTACACATATTATTTCATGAATTTAAGAATATTTAACCAACAATTACAAACCAAGTATCATAATGTATAGTGTCTTTGGAAGACTAGGTACATAATTAGAAAACATGAAACCAAAATAAATTAATCTTTTATTTAATCTTCATAATGATATCCTCACATCCATTGAACTCTTATATTTTCATGGGATAACCAGGGGAATACATGAACAAAGGTTTGAGATAAAAGTCATAGTAAGGGAATAATAACATGAATAAAGCATAGCACATGGGTTAGAAATTATAACACGAGGACATAACAAGGCATGGAACATTAATAGACATGTGGAAGCATAAAATACATAACATGGGATCATGTAATCATGTAATCATAGAAATGTGGAAAAAATATATAGAATTACACAAGCATGAGTCATGTATAAATTCCAAGACCATTTCATATGGGGGAGCATGAGTCAAGGCTAACCACAAAGACCATTGCACATGGAGGAGCATGAGTCATGTATAACCACCAAGACAATTGCACATGTAGGAGCATGAGTCAAGCATAACCACTAAGACCATTGCACATAAAGACTCATGAGACTAGAAAGTACTAAATGAATTATAGAACTATTTGGTTTTACCCATCAAAACATGTTCATGCATATTTAGAGCACATAAAGAATAAAACATAAGGGTTACCCATGGAATGAAATAGGTGTCACAACCCTGCCATAAAGAATAATCAATGGGTGTATCATAATGGTGCCAATTAAAGAATGGATTTAAATAAAAAATGGACACTAATTTGAAAAAATAGTCATATATCATGATGAATTATGTCTAACTAAACTGAAAACATGTAAAAAGTGTGTCTGAGAAACTTTAGAAAATTGGCCTCTTTAGTGCAATTTAAGGGAAAATTTTAAAAACTATTTTAAAAGGAAAAGTAATAAATATTTGTATAAAACAATTTAATAAAAAATATATTTATTCATGATAAAATTATTGATTTTATAAAAATAATGTTGGCTTAAAACATATTATGGATTGTACTTTAAAATAGAAGAGATATCGGGAAGTTCCCTTTAATCGAGCTTGCTTATTGGAAAAAATTGAGAAGGGAACATTTTAGAAACATGTATTTCTCCATAAAATAAGAATGATTTTATCTGGATACATGATTTTGGAACATATAAATATGATTTTTAATAATTACATAAAACAAATAATAATTACATTAGGGTACAGAGGGGAAAATCATAGCCCGAATGAAAAATGAAGGTTTAGTGACAATCCATTAACTTATGTCCGAAAGTGTTCTTCATTTGTACTTAATGTCCCATATAATGAAATTATATTAATTAATAATTTAACTGAGAATCTATTTAACATTATTTGATTTATTATTATTCTATTATGTGCATTTATGACCTTTTTTATGAGTTATATGATACAATTTCATTGTTCTAGGAGCATTTGTTTACATGGTTTTTATGATCGGTTCACTTGTATAAGTGTATAGAAGATCATGTAAAATGATAGTAGTTGTACATAATTAATATTATATGTTATTAATTAAATTAAATAATTTAAAATTTTCATAAGTATTAAATTTTATATATTTAATGATGATTCATTAGATAAAACATTAATGATAACTATTTAGATTATTTTGGCATTTTTCGATCGTCACGAACTAGTTTTGTTCTATTAATTAATATAATGTTTATATACTGGTTCCTGATTATTAAATAATATTAAATAAATATATTAAAATATTTTTTAACCATATAAATGGTTATATTACCAGAATTGATGGTGGTAATTGAAATTGAAAACCATTCATCCTTGAATGTAATAAATTAACACATCACAGACGATGTTTTCTTTTTTAGAATTAAAGGGAAGGGGAAGAGAAATAATGATGGGATTTTACAATAACACAATAAAATTAGATTAAATTAAATATACTAGAGTAATCATATAACTTTTATAATGTTAAGTTAAGATAGAAAATTAAAATAAAAGAAATTGAAAAAAATTAAAAGAAAAAGTAAGAGGTTTTCACCACTTGAATTATTCTTCTTGAGAACCTCCTTGAGGCACATAATTTTGGTCCTCTATTGAGAAAAAAGGAAACTAGACATGGGGGAGAGACTTTTGAATAATATTGGGTATAATTTGGATAAGATTCAAGGCTTTTTTGGTGTGAGGAGAAGAGGTGGTAAGGGGTGGTATTTATAGTGGATTAGAGGGGTGTTTTTAGATTATTTTATTCATTAGTTTATTAATTTGGTTCAATACTATGAATAGTTTTAACATTATAACTAATTATATTAAATTAATTCCGTATAGTTTAATATTATGGGAATTCATCATCCATACATCAACCATGGCTCAATAATTCATTAATTTAGCATATACCCGACGTCATTGTATTTCACTTTTCACAACAAAAATCTCTCTTTTAGAAAAATCCAAAAAATTAACCCAAAACATATTTTTATGTTTATCATTAAAAAAAGGAATCAATTTTAGAAAAATAATTTTATAAAAATATTAAATTTAAATTTTTATTCATATCATTATTTTTTTGAAAAATATTCTTTTTAAAATTTAAACTGATTTTATAAAACATTGAAAAATAAATTGAGGTCTCATAAAATAATTTTATAATAATATGAAAATAAATTATTAATTTATTAATCTATTTTATGAAAATAAAATTTCTTTCCAACCATTATTTTAATTATAAAAATGAAAATAAAATTTTTGGTTTTAAAAAAATATGAGTACTTAATTTACCTTTTTTAAAATATTTCTTTACTTATTCAATGATATAAATATATCATATTTTAATATGTAATATGCATTAATTTTATTTATACTTTCATAGGTGAGGTTACTATTCTATTAGCCGATTTACTATTCATAATGGTCACATTTCTATTCCAAATGCCAGGTTATTATTCCATTGGTTTAGGTTCTTTAATTTCTATAAATACCTATTATTGCATTAATTATTAATTTATAATTTCTTTATCAGGTTATATAAGTTATTTTATGCAATTTACACTATATAAAAAAATTATAAGAATGGAATATTTCATTGATAAAATTATGGGTCATTACATTCTTCTCCCTTAATGAAATACCACCCTAATACTTTTGTTTTATAAACTAATGGGAAAACATGAGAGGGTAATTATCCTTCATTTCATCATCTGATTCTCGTATTGCCTCATCATACTTATGTTTCTACCATATTAATTTGAATAGGGGATTGTCTTGTCGTGTATAATTTTATCTATGTGGTCCATGATATTCATCGGCTACTCCTCCTAAGAGAGATCATTATCTAAATGTTCTACCTTCAAATTAAGTACATTTAAGGGATCTGGTATATACTTCCTCATGAGAGATATGTTAGATACATCATGTAATTTATACATGGTTGGTGGGAGTTCTATTTGATATGACACAACTCTGAAACGATCAAGAATCTCGAAGGGGCCAATTTTCATGGGAATCATCTTTTCTTTCCTTCCAAATCTCATGATCATATTCCATGGAGATATGAGGAGGAATAATATGTCTCCAAAATTACACTGAGGGACTCATCAATGATTTTTTATAGATATTCTATCAAATTTGGGCTACATTGATGTGTTTCTAAATTGTTTTCACCTTTTAAACCATTACATCAAAAAAATTTCGTCCGATCAGCTTATGTTTACTAACTTCACCCTATAATTCTATTGATTTACATATTTTCTTATAAAGGGATTCATATGGAGCCATTTAGATTCTTTAGTGGAAAATATTGTTATAAGAAAACTCGACCAGAGGCAGATGTGTGTCCCATCCTACTTTGAAGTCCATAAAACATTCTCTAAATATGTATTCCACTTTTGAATAGTCCCATCAGATTTACTATTAGTTAGAGGATGATAGGATGTACTGAAGTTCATCTCAGTGTTTAGATAATGATAGACATTTTATATATGATGGAGTTAAATCTCAATTCTTGATCAAAAAAATAAACAGTGGTACTCAATGAAATATAACCACTTATCTGGTGTATATCTGTGTAATTTTACCCAGTGATAAATCCTCTTGAATTGTGATAAAGTGAGTTGAATTTTTAAGATGATCTATATAACCTATATAAAATTATTTTCCCTTGATGTCTTTGGAAGTCTGGTGATAAATTAAATGGTGATTCTTTCTTACTTCTATATTGGTATGGGTGATGGTCTTATCATCCCTTATGATTTTTCATTTTGAAATTACCATGTTTTCATACAAATCAATTTGATGTATATTCAGTGATATCTTTTTTCATATTGTCCCACCAATAGTGGTCTTAGATATATCAATACATTTTTATACTCACTGGGTGAATATAGAAGATGGAGCTATGTGCATCATTCAGAATATTTTTATTTATTTATCGATTGGATGATACATATAGTCATGAACCAAATCTCATGAATCCTTCCTTATCCATTTCGAATTTTGGGTATTTCTTATTTATGATAGATTCCATCCTTTTTTAAATTTCCACATCTTTTCTTTGAGAACCATTGATTATATCCATGATAGATGGTTGAGATATCATTTTATAAAGGATTGATGATTTTCCACCCTTAATTTTTCCCATTTATATCATTTATAGGTCTATGAATAATAGATCATTATCAATTATCATCATTGATAAAGATACATGATCCTTTATACTTAGAGAATCTTCCATATTATTTTATTAACAATGATGGTAGTGGATTGAGTAGTTATAATTCTAAATGAGATCTAACCATATTCATTGATGTATATTAAGATCTATATGTGTGAATATATATTTGAGGCTCTTGTGATCAATAAATATCTAACACTTCTCCCCACAGAGATAGTGTCACCATATTTTCAATGCAAATATCACATCTTCCAATACTATATCATGTATAGGAAATTTTATTTCATGATTTTTAACTTCCTTGAGGTATGAGCTATCTTTTTATCATTTTTCATAAGTACACTACCTAAAACCATCTTTGAATCATCATTTTTTAACACAAAGAGTTCCCTACTTGTCTGTAGTGTGAGAACTAGTGTAGTGATAAGCCTATTTTTTAGCACTTTGATGTAGTCTTCACATCCACTTGTCTAGGACAACTATACTCCCTTTCGATTCATCTTGGTTATTAGGTTTGAAAATCATGATAAGTTCTTCAAAAATCATTGGAAATAACCATTTTGACCATGGTAACTGTAGATATCCATTATAGATGTTAACATGGGACACTCTTAGATTTTATTTGTCTTAGAATGGTCTATAAATATTCATTTTCTCATGATTACATTCCCTAAGAATTATACAACCTCCATGCAGAACTCATAATTACAATACATTTCACAAATTTTCTAACTTTTAAAAGTCTCTAAAATCATATTAAAATGCTCCTCATATTCATAATTTCCCATGGAGTATATTTTAATATCATCTATAAAGACTACAACAATTTCTTTTGAGGCAATCACTAAAGAAACTATTAATTAGGTCCTTGAAAATTTCTAGAGAATCGGTGAGTCTGAATAGAATCACTATGAACTCATAGTGTCCATGCCTCATTTGAAAGTCAGTCTTGGGAATATATTCCTTCATCACGTTTAATTAGCGATATCCAAACCGAAGGTCCACCATAAAGAAATACATGGCCCAATATATTTGATCGAACAATTCATCTATCCTTGTTAGGGGATACATGTTCTTAATCATGATTTTTTTTGAGCTAATGATAATCAATATAGAGGTGCATTGATCCATCCTTGTTCTTGATGAAGAGGACTAGTGAAATATATGGTGAAGCACTCAGGCATATAAATACCTCTTCCATATTTTCCTGTAACTACTTATTTAGTTATTCTATCTAATTAGTGGCCATTATATAAGGTGACTTTGATATAGGCAAAGAAAAAAAATAATTTTAATTGAGATCTCAACTTCTCAATCAATAGGAATACCAAACAACTCTTCGGGGAACACATTAGTATAGTCCCTTACAATTGGAATTCATTTGATCATGATCTTCTACTTTTTATTAATAATATAATCTAGATATTCTTTCGCATAAAGAAATAATATCCACAATTGTGATAATGATTCTAATTTAGATTCATCATCCACCTAACACTTGTACAGAATTAGAGGATACCTCAGGATGTGAAGAGTGATCTCCCTTTCCCGATAGTCAGAGTTGGATTTGTATAAAGATATCCAATATATTGGCAATATAGCATCAAATTACACAAAAGAATGTAACACAAGATTTTATGGGAGTTTTAGTCCATTAACATTAATTGGGGAGGTGTTATAAACTTCAGATGCAATAATTTCCCTATTTTTTTCTCATACATAACTCAACCTCTATATTTTGAGGTGTTATTTGAACAGTTCTACTAATAATGATAGATATGATAGAATTTTTAAATCTAGAATCAAATAGTATGTTTATTATTCGTGAATGAATAAATAGAATACCTATTAGTACATCATTGTTGAGATCCACATCAGAAGTGGGGATAGAATATTACCTTCCTTGTTGCCTTAGAGGTTTCTATTGTTGATTTAATTCAGCAATTATTGGATTTGAACTACTAAAAAACGTGAAAGGGATGCATTTCACTTTTAGAAGCTCTAAAAAAAGTGCTGATATTGGGGGCCATTATCACAGCTAAAAAAAGCGCTGATAAAGCCCCCCTATATCAGCACTTTTTTTAGCTCTGATAAAGGGGGTATTTATCAGCGCTTTTCCTAAGCGCTGATAAATGTTGAGTTTCAAAAAAAAATTAACAAAAAATAATATTTGGATATATAAGTGTATTTATATTGATATAAATACAATATATTTTTTTTAATATGTTATAGATACATATAAATGGACTATTACATTTAATATATAAAAAATTTAGTGAAAATGGATTAAACATATTTTTAGAAAATATTATTAATTAATAATTTTATAATTATTATCGATTAAAAGTAATTTAATAACAATTTGAGGACACAAAAAATCAAAACAATTAATAAAAGATCTAAAATATGTTGAAAATGTAACTCAAACTTCAAACGACCATAACTTTTGATCCGGGTGTCCGTTTGAGCTCTGCAACATATCAAATTGAAGCCTACGATGAGATCTATGCGCTGGTGATTGAGGAGAAGCCTCTATCACATTTTTCGAGCCCAAAAGTGGAACAAAAGGCCTCCAAAAATGAGTTTTTAGTTGGGATACACCGATTTTTTAAAATTCAAACATGTATACCTTCGGATCCTGATGTCTGTTAGGCCTGTACTACATATCATATCGAATATTATCTCATTTTCTTCGATTTGACTGGTTGTAGAGTTGAAATGGAATTCTAGATTATATGTTATGGTTGTTTTAACATTTTATGGCTTTTCAAATACACAGATATATATGTATTTACTTAAAAATATATATGTGTATGTGTGTGTGTGGGTGTCTATGTGTGTGTCTGTGTGTTTTATATATGTATATATGTATTTATTTATTTATTTACTTAATTATAAACACACATCAAAAACATATTTTTTTCATGAATGTATTTAAAACTAATCTTTATAAGTACATTCTATGGCTTTTCAAATACACATATATTTGTATTTATTCATAAATATATATGTGTTTGTGTGTGTGTGTGTCTCTCTGTGTGTGTCTGTGTGTTGTATATATCTATGTATGTATTTATTTATTTATTTTTTATTTATTAATAAACACACATAAAAAACATATTTTTTCGTAACTGTATTTAAAACTAATCTTATAAGTATATATTAATATACAAATAAATATACGTACAAAAAATTATCACTATATATATATATTAAGATAAAAATTAATATATATATACTAATATATGAATAAATATAAATATATTTATATGAATCTATATCAATATAAGAATAAATATAACTATATATATATATATATCATTAAATAGAGAACAAAACGAAATGGCATAGTGGTAAAGGTGCAGCCGCGAGAGGGGGGAGGTCTTGGGTTCGAGTTCGGGTGGAAGCGATGGGGGTGCATGCGTATGAGGATGTGCGGGAAGGGCAGCGCACGGGAGACCTCCTAGCGCTGCTAAAGGGGGTGTGAAGCGCTGATAAAAGCACTCACCCATATTGTTTTTAATATTTTTTAAATTTTTTTAAACTTTTTTAACCTTTATCTGCACTTTTTAAAAGCAGTGATAAAGGCCCCTTTTATGAGTCCTAAAAAAGCACTGATAAAGGGGTCTTTCATCAGCTCTTTTTTTAGCACTGATAAAAGTACCCTTTATCTACCCTTTTCGGAGAGCTGATAAAAGGGACCCCCCTATATTAGCGTTGAGCATTACAGCGCTTCATAGCACTGTTAAATCCCTTTTTTAGCGCTGATATAGGCCATTTTTGTAGTAGTGTGGGGAAATATCTCACAAAATTCTAATGTTCCTTATAGTTAAAACACTACACTATAGGATAATTGTTGATATGAACCTTCCTTTCTTCGTCCACATTATTTGGATTCTTTATATCCCTTTGATGGTTATTAACTAGATGCCATATTCTTCCAAATTTTAAGAATATCCTAGATCCCCTTAGATAGTTACTTTGATTCTTCTTCCCACATTTTTTACGTGTTGAAATTTGGGTTTTCATTCCATCATGATATTTCTTTATTGATCTTCCTATATTAAACTCTATTTTCCTCTTTTTATGTCAAATCCCAAAATACCACTCAGAGTCTCTAATTTCTATTTCAATCTTACGGAAGAAATAGACACTATCCTCATAGCTATCAAAGTCTCGAATCACAAACTCTTTTTGTAGACTCAACTTTAGTTTACTAAAGAATAAGTCTACCTTGATTTTAGTGTTCATGAAAAACTTGGAGGCATATCGTGAAAGACTTATGAAGTTTTCTTCATACTCCCTAATAGACTAAGATTACTAAAACTTTAGTCGAAGGAACTTGATTTCCATATTAATATGGGGGGACCAGATAAAATATTTATTGAAAAATAGTTTCTTGAATTCCTCCCAATCCATGGATTCAACTTCTTCCTTGGACATTGTGTTCTTGATCAATTTCTACCACTGATCAGCTTCCCAATCAAAAGGATATATTTTCAGAATAAATTTCTCTTATTCTAAGATCTATTGGACAAAGAATATCTTTTTAATGGAGTTAAACCATTTTTCTATGTGGAGGGGATCAAAATATCCACATAACATGGGATTCATTTGATTCGTGAAGGATTTTACCACAACATTCTCATTCTTAGCAGGAGGCTATTCCAGATGATTCAAGTTATTATTCATAACGTGATCCAGTTGAGAAAGTAATATTGTAATTTTTTGAGCACCTGTTCCCATAAGATTTTTAATTTCATTAAAGTGGTCATCACATTTCATATCACATTGATTATTGGAATGAGTTATCCTATTTTCATCCATTAACTAAGAAAAATAATGTTCAATTAGGGTGTATTGAATAGTTATCTAATAGGCATATAAAAAAAGAACCTTTTAACAAAAATGGATAAACAAGTAAATAAAAAGTATATCATAACATGTGATTCCCTATGTTTCAATATATGTTATCAATAGTGATAGAATTATCCCGAGGGTTATTACTAATGTTTTCTAGTCCTAATCTCCAAAATAGATAGACCATCCTATTATACCGAAAATAATGGACCTATCCTTTTAAAAATATTATTACACAATTTTAAGCATAATTAACCAACAATTAAAATCCAAGGATTGTAAATTACAGTGTCGTTGTAAGACTAGGTACTTAATTAGAAAACAAGAAACAAAAATAAAAACATATTTTATTTAATCTCCAAAAAGAGATCTTAACTTACTTTGAGATCTTATATTTTCCTGGGATAACATGGGGAATAAATGAACAAAGGGATGAGCTAAAAATTCTAGTAAGGGAATCAACATTTGAATAAATAATATAACATGGGTTATAAGGAATAATATGTTGAAATAAAAATTCATGCAACATGAATACACATATGGAATCATAACATACCGAACATGGGATCATGTAATCATGGAATCATTGAAATGTGGAATCTACATACAACCTGATATAATCATGAGTCAAGGATAATTTTATAGACTGTTTCATATGGATGATCATGAGTCAAGGATAACGAACAATACCTTTTCACATAGAGGAACATGAGTCATGTATAACCACCAAGACCATTGCAGCTAAAAGATCATGAGTCGAGGATAAACACCAAGACCATTTCACATGAAGTCTCATGAGACTAGACATTTGACAATAAATTGGAGAACTATCTGGTCACACCCATCATAATACATTCATGCATATATGATCCAAATTAAGAATCAAACATAACGTATAAACATAAGGGTTACCCATGGAATGAAATTGACATCATAACCATATCACAAAGAATAAAAAATGGTTGTATCATAAAGGTGTGTTTGAAAGAATGAATTTAAATAATTAATGGACATTAATAATTTAGGATAGGAATATATAATGATAAATTATTTCCAAATAAATTTAATATATTTAAAAATAGTTTTTAAGAAACTTTTGACATAACCCACTTTAATACAGTTTAAGAGAAGATTTTATAGATTTATTAAAATGAAAAAGTAATATTTTTTTTGTATAAAACCAAAAAAGTAACAAGATATTAATTCATAATAAAAATAGTTATTTTATAAAAATAATGGTATATTAAAACATATTATGTAGTGCACTTTAAAATGGGTGTGAGATCAGGAAGGTCCCTTTAATCGGGCTGGCTTATCGAAAAACATTAGAATAAAACCCTTTAAGAATATATATTTCCCTATAAATGAAAGATGATCTAATCTAGATAAATTATTTTAGAAAATATATACATAATTTATGAGAAAAAAATAAAATAAATATGAATTACATTGGGGTAATGATAGAGAATGCGTAACTTGAAGTAAAAAATGAAGGTTCAGAGAGAATCTATTACTTTATGTACGAAAGTGTTCTTAACTTGTACTTAATGTTATAGATAATGAAATTAGATTCATTAGTAATTTAATTAATTACCTCTTTAATATGTGTTTGATTTATTATAATTTTATTAAATTAATTTATAGTCATTTTTACGAGTTATTAGATTTAATTTCATCGTTTCGGGAGAGTTTGTTTCCTTGGTTTTCATGATCGGTTCACATGTATATGTCTGTGGATGGTCATGTAAAATGAGTGTAGTTGTACAGAATTAAAATAATATGTTATTAATGAAATTAAATAATATTAAATGGTCTTATATATCATTAATTTATATTATATAATATTTATTAGATAAAACGTTAATGATAACCATTTAGATTATTTTGGCATTTTTTGATCATCATGAACTAGTTTTGTTCTGTTAATTGATATTATGTATATATAATGGTTATGGATCATTAAATAATATGTATTACATATATTATAATATTTTTTTACCATATAAATGGTTTTATGACTATCCATGAATGCAGTAATTCAAATTTAAAACTCATCATCCTTGAATGCGATAAATTAACACATCACAAAAAATGATTTCATTTTTAGAAAAAATGGGGAGGGGAAGAGAAATGATGATGGGTGTTCCATTAACACAATAAAATTACTTCATATAAAAAATACTGTTTTTATAATGTCACTTTGATAAGGGGAGGCGAGTAGAGGAAAATAAAATAAAATAAATTTAAAAGAAATTAAAAGAAAAAGAAATAGGTTTTTACCTCTTGAATTATTCTCTTTAAGAACCACCTTGAGGCACTTGAGTTTGGTATTTTGTTTAAAAAAAGGCTCATGTATGATGGGTAGATACATGGGAAGAATATTTGGCAGAATTTTGACGAATAAAATGCTTTGAGGTGTGAGGAGAAGAGGTGGTATTTATAGTGGAGGAGAGGAGTGTTTTTGATTATTTTACTCATTAGATTTTTATTTTAGCTCATGAATAAGAATATTTTGATCCTTGTCATTAAAAAAACTAAAATAAAGGATGATAATTTGATATTATGAGATAAAATCTATCATATTTCAACCATGACTCCATAATTCATGTATTTAGCTTATACCGTAAATTACTGCAATTCACTGTTCACAAACAATTCCACTATTTTAGAACAATCCCAAAAATTAATCCTAACCTTTTTTTTCTACATTTATAATTCAAAAATGGAGTATATTTTATGAAAATAATTTCATAAATATGATAAATTTATTTTTTTATTGAAATAATCATTTATTCAAAAAATACCATATTCTAGAATTATAATTGATTTATAACACATTGAAAATTAATCAATCTCTCAAAAAATTATATTAAAATCATAAGTAAAAAATATATTAATTTATTAAGATATTTTATACAAATAAATTTTATTTTAAATCACTATATTAATTATAAAATTATAAATAATCTTTAATATTACAAAAAAATACCAATACTTAATTTATCATTTTAAAACATTTATTTCATTATTCCATGATATACATATATAATATTTTTATTTATTATATTCATAAATTTTATTTATACTTTTATAGGTGAGGTTACTATTCTATTTTATGGTTTACTATTCATAATGGTCACATGACTATTCCAAATGCTAGGTTACTAATCCATTGGTTTGGGTTTCTTAATTTCTATAAATATCTCTTATTGCATTTATTATTCATTTATAAAGTTTTTAGAATGTTCTGTATGATATTTTATGTGATTTATACTATACTATATAATTATAAGAATATGAATTTTCATTCATATAATTTTGGTTTGTTACACCTATCAATGTCTTTATGGTTTCTGTGTGATGATAGACACATTTCACTCACAGTAAACCCTTCCTTGAATCTTAATATACCCCTATTGTGGTGACAAAAATTATCCTGATATTCTCAATGATAAAAATTTCTGTTGTGAATACTCATCCCCACTACTTTTCGTGTTTATTAACCTATATTTACCTTTACTCCATTGACTTGGTTATTCCATGTATTTAACCCACAGTATTTAATCATGGGATTAAAACTGATGAAATTCATCCTTACACTGTATGATCTATGTGGAACACATATTATTGTACATGATATGAAATTGATGTTAGAGATAGAAATTATATATCACTCAAACATATTGGATAAAAATTTTATCTAATGAGATACCATGAATGAGGCACAAGAGGTTAACTTAATCGCAATATGTTTTGATGTCTTTACTATTTTTCATTGAATTATGTTTATGATGTCATGTTTTATATTTTTTTCACATTCAGATATTGCCTTTATGTTATCATCTTATATCAGGATTCAATGTTCAAGTTCATGATTAACACTTCTCTTATGTTACCTTGATATGCCTCTTGAATCACATGTATTTCTTTACTATATTCTACGGATTGATTATTTCCTTACTCAGTTTTATAGATCACCCATTTCTTATATACATCCATAGATTATTCCATGTAGTTTTTGAAGAAACATGGAATATAAGAACATGTTATGGAGTTTTAGTTTATGTATTTTTATTTATATTACATGTTATTATAATATTAACCTAATTACCCAAATACACTAGGCCTCATGATATATAGGGGTTGTATTAAGTGAATCTTAATGAAATAAGTGATGAAATAAAGTGTTTTTAAGGTATGTTTTATCATAGAGTGAGGTGACACCATCCTGTTATGAGGTTCAGTAGTGATTATAGCATGGGTGGTAGATTTCATTTTTAGTTTTGAGGAGAAAATACGGGTACTCATATGGTTAGGAGTATTATATTATTCATGGTGATGTGACCCATGTGTGGGTAGGGAAAATGATGTAGTGTGAATCCAATTGAGGAGATTAGTGGACTATTATGGATGTTATTAGATAAGAGACTCTAAAGGTAGGAAGTGTCATGGAGAATAATTGACCATAGTAGTTTGAGTTATATTTTTTATAGAACCATGAACCCAGTGATGTGTTGTAAATGATTTTGTGACATCTCAAGATGTATAGGTGTGGATAGGAACCATCTTGGTAGTATTCTATTGATGTAAATAGTTTGATTGACCTTTGATGTGTTGTGAACCCTATCTTTAGAGTTATATAGATGAACTTGATTGTCTTCTTAAAGTAGAACACAATGAGTTAATCATGAATTGAAAATCGAGGTGAGTTAGGATGTGTAGTTGGTTGATACAAAGGTTTCTCAAGGACCAAAAGTTTTATGATGTGGAGGCTATAAAGATCCATGTTTCATTATATTTTTAATTTGAGTATAATTTTTTTCCTTTAGAGTGCTCATGAGGGGTAAAATGATCATTTTCCCCTAAAATATGATCTCGAATAATTTCTCTGATTACTTTTTTTCCCTGTAATAGGGATTTTCCTCTACGGAAAGTGTTTGGTAAAATTTTGAGCTGTTTACATTTTGGGAGAATATTTAATATTTAATTAATTAAATATTAAATATTTTTTGTGTGTTCGAGTAGTGAAATATGTTGGATGGAGTGTTAGATTTATATTTAGACTCCTCAGTTGATTTGATGATGGGTTTTTTCTTAGGTGAAGTATAAACCCGCTTTGAGTTTCACGACTTAAGATAGGTGTTTTAAATGATTAATTAATTAATTAATTAATTAAATGACCACCACCATTTGGATTCCTATATATAAAAAGAAGGGGGGATATAAATTCTACAATGTGAGATGGATGTACTGAGAGGTAAGGAGGGAGGATATATCACCAGACATCATCCATGGGGCAGATTGAGATCAGATCAAGCTACAAAAACATTCCGAAGAAAATTTAGACCCAAAGCTTCGGTGTTTTCACCATGAGGTAGGAAGGTTTTAAAATGTTATTCCCATATTACCATAAATGATTTTTTAATTTTTAAACCCCTATTATGACTACTAATAAACATCTAGGGGTTGATTTGTACACTACTAGAATTTGAGGATACATCCACACTAATATATCCACAATTTAAAAAAATGAGGCTATAGGTTATGATAATTACACAGGTCATAAAATACCCATGGCATTACCCCTATATCTTTATTTTCCCTCACATCCCCACCCTCTTTCTCCCTGAGCACTCATGATTCTCACCCCCTTAATTCCCTACCAGCCCACAATCCCCTCCCTACCATCTTTCCCTACTCCCTATGACCCTCCTCGCTCGACACTTCCACCCAATCTCCATCAATTTTACTCCTATGACACAGCCACCCACCTTGGGATGATCTGCTTCTAGAGATGTTGTTACCCCACCTCCCCACTGAGGCTCCTTTTTCTCTTTCGACACAGCTCCGTCATAGCCATCCACCTCCCCGCTGACGCAACTACGATGTGGCATCCCCACCTCCCTACCGATGTAATTCGGACACTACGGTGTGAGTTTTGCTGAACTATAAGGTACTCATATGGTCATATTTTTGTGGGTTCTTCTTACAGCTAGGGTTTTTTCCATATTGCGGGCTTCCATGGACCCGATTGAGGTTGGATTGATCCTCACGTTGATAATGGGTCAAGAGTTTCTGAACACTATATTGAGATTTTGAGCACACATTATGATTCTTGTTATTGAGGGTATTCAAATTACTTCATTGGTTCTATTCAACCTGTATTTGATTGTTTAATGAAATGTTCACATGATCTTGGTGGGAGTTTCCATTTGATTTCATTTTCATTTAAAACCATGTTATTCTTGTGATTTCTAAGACCATTATTATTTCATTATTATTATAATTTTATGTGATTCATTGATATGTTATTATTTTTCTCTTAAATGACTTCTATTTATATAGTTCCATATATTTTTTAATGATGTTGTGTTAATGTAAAAATATTCTATTAGGAATTTTTGGATTAATGTTTTATTTCTATTGATTTCAATGAGGTTTTTTTTGTTAAAAATCTCCCATAATATTTTTTATAAAGGATCAAAAGTGTTTTTATATTAACTTGAGAACCAATGGATTGTTTAAATTTTTTTATAACATATTTTTAATTTAATTAGGTTTACCCTTGGCTTAATACCCCATGATTTTATGTTCTATAAGAGAATTAACATTTTAAGAATTGAATATGATTGTGATTTGATATTATGTGGAATGAAAAGGTGTTTTTCATAAAAATGTTGTACGGGGAAGGGATAAAGTAATGATATTATGATTCCATGCTATGAATTCTACTTTATATATTTCGTAGATGTGTTACAAAATGATTCCCCACCTCCAATAGATTACTTTATGGGATCTTTGGGTATCTAAGTGGGATGTTGAGAAATTTTATCTATTCTAGTCATGTTTATATACTTATAAGGATCGTTTAATGCATGTAGTGAATCTATCTAGAGGTAATTCCACTAGTTAAGGCTAGTTTGAGAAATCCACTAACGTTATATATTAAGATTTTCTTAGATATTATTAAAATTATATTTAACCTAAGTACATCTTGGATAGTCTAACTATGATCTATGTAGTTTAAATATGATATAAGAAATAATTTACATGGACTTTTCTTTGAAACAAATATCTAATAATGATTTTATTCTATTTTCATCCACTACATACAATGATGTGTACTACATTAAATTATCTCTTTTTATTGTGAATCTTCAATATATTACATATCCTAGTATGGTTTTTCAACAATTAACATTATTTTATAGTGAATTTTTGGTACACAACTCACATGGTTTTTACCTTTTTATATTAATTTCCCATATTTTTTAATACAACTATGTGTTTACTAGATTACTTGAAATTATTTATTATGATATTTAAAAATTGCATTGAAATGGAATTTTGGAACTTTATTTCATTTCAATGGGGTTTTCGTCAAAGAAGTGAATTTTTGAATATTTTTTTTAAATGAAGATTTTTATATATGTGCACAACATGATTTAAAAAGAGTGATTTAGAGCATGACCATGAGTTGTTTTAAAATTAAATAATTATTTTCATTATTTTATTTCAAAACATCATTTATTCAATGTCTTGAAAAATTAAATACAAAGACTTTTCTATGTAATCCAACGAGGAATCATTTCTCACACCTTATATATACAACTCATTATTTCTAGACTCCAATGATTTTCCAGGTACAGGTTAAAGATTTTAATAATCTCTTTCTTTTGGAATCCTTATCTATGGTCACTCTTGGATTATATCATGTTGGTTATGTTCTATAATGAATTCAGTTCATGAGTATATTTATGGTTTAGTATTACATGTTTTATTGTCTCTTATTTTACAGTATATATTCCTTTTAATTGATCTGAAATAGTGTTTTGGGATCGATATTTATACTTTATATATCTGTATTATTTTATATTGAAAGTGAGATGGTAATTTATTTAAAATTTGGGTTTGGATGGATTCATTTTGATTTAAAACTAATTGTTTCCTCTTTAATGGTAGTCCAACTTATGTACATGACATATTGTATTTTATATAAGTTTATACAATTTCATTATTTGTATTTATTATTATAAAACCAATCCCAACATCATCATCAAATATTTTCAATTTGGTATGGTTTTGTGTTTTCTTGGAAGAGTTGATGTAGTTCACTCCATGGTGTATATATTAGATGAAATTGGATTTCATTTGAAAATATAATTTATTAATGATCGTGTTATTTAGCATTGGGTAGTACATATAAATATGAATATTATTTATTCATTGTGGGTTATAGAGTAATGAATCATTTATCATGTACAATTGACACACCGATCACACATATATAAGAATTCATTATATCTCAATTAATTTACCATTATTTCCTTATAGGTGGTTTCTTATGATGAGTCTGGTTCTATCCACTGCCATTAAAGGCAGTGAGTTCGACATCAGTTTTTGGTAAGTTTTCTTATGTTTTTATTCTTTTCCCAAATATTAATTAACGCTTTTGTGATTTTTTGGTTCTTTATATTCTTATAGTTCATTTTTTGATACTTTTCTTTTTCACGTTGAGATTATTCTAAAAAAAAATTCTAACTATGAATTCATTATCCATAGAAATAAACACTAAATCTAACATGTTATTCATTTCAATATAATTTAACTTATATTATATTAATGTTGTCTTATCTGTAGAAATTATTTTATACCTAAACTAAAGTGACCAATTTTTTTTTATTTATATTTGTTTTTAATATGTTTCAATATGTATTTCCTAGATAAGATGTGAAATATATTAGGATTTAACCCCAAGGGGATGAAGGTGCAACCCATACATTTGGTTAAAGATGAACGAAGAGTTAGGTTGTAAATATTCTTTATATTTAATTAAAAGACTAAAATAGTTAAACTATTTGAGAATTTCTAGCTCATATAGTTGAGAGTCCATCAATGGTGTATTTATCATGAAGGATACTAGAATTAGTGATCCAAACACACTTGGATAATTTCTATTGACAGATAAAGATTAGGCTTCCATTAGAATGTAGTGAGAGAATTGAAATACCATTAAATGATTTTCTAATATGTTTTTAAAGTTACTTGGAAATAATCTAGATGAGTTTGGAATTATTTTAATAATCACCACAATTATTTGATGATTTTGTGAGTTGATTTTAAGAGTTTGATAATTCTTAGGGGTTCTTTGGAGAACCCCTAAATTAATTTTATGATTTATGGAATTTAGAGTTTAAGTAGAAAAAGGGCTATGTATTATATCATATTAAATTTTATAATATATATAGTCTTTTATAATATACAGGCATGTGTATGATTTTTTTTATTTTATAATATAGTTGGAATATTATAAGAAATCAGATTTTTACTATATAAGAACATCATAAGACACCATGAGTGTGTAAGATACTGATTTCATAATATTTTAAGTCAGTGTAAGGTAACAATGGATTTTTCACGATAGGTGATTTTTATAAGATAACCGTAAAACATGTAAGAAACAAAAAAAATGTAAGATATTATTTCATTTATAAGATATTGAGCAATATGTAAGATTCCTAATCCATGTAAGCGGTTTTAGAATAATTTGTACATACGACTCTCATTTGTAGATGATTTGCTAGTGCTTCAGGAAATTGGGGTCAGTATTAGTGGTTTTGTATGGTGTTATTATTCTCAAATACCCTTTCTAGCTAACCCACCATGATTGGCCCCATTTTTTTCAGCATGATGTGGATTTCAAGGAAGCTTGTGATGGTGTTGGAGGGGGACTGGTGTTAGTATAAGTTTTCAATCTTCATTGTGGTTGGGTTCGTCATCACATCTATTTGGTTTTTTGAATTCACTTCAGTTGGTTTTATGGGAGGATTTATTCCATCATGGTGGCTTATATCTATTAGGTTAGTTCAATATTTGAGTAGAAATTATTTAGGATGGTCAACACTGTTTACCCTCAGATGGCTTGGTTATTTAGTAGGGAGCCAGTTGTATTCTCTTGTGTGTTTGATCAGTCCTTGTATGGAGTTTCTTCTTGTTGATGGTGGTGATGTGGTTTAGGTTTAGTTTGTTTTTTATTCAATTTATTATGTTTTTTTGTTGGAAAATTGATTGGAATGATGATTTAGAGTTAGAATATTATGGTGATGTAAGGTTTTTTCTTCTAATGGTGTTGGATCTTGGATGTGGGTTGATCTCATTCTATTCCACCTAACTCTATTATCATTTACCAATGCACAAGATAAATATTGTTCAAATATATTGGTGATTCAAGTTAATTTAGTTCCATCATGGTTGGATGGATAATGATGGGTTCTATTATTGGTGATGTCTTCTCTATGGATATTCCCTTAATTTGGATTTGGGTGGCATGGTTCTTCGGTAGGGAGGAATTATCTAGATCCCTGAAGTGGGAAGCGTCTTTAATTAGCATTTCCAGCAATGTATAATCTGGTTGTCTAGACAGTACTAGAATCTAGATTAGGGTGGACTAGTTCATCTTAAAAATATTTAAGTGATATAGAATCTGTATTTTTAGATTTTCATGAAGCATCTTGTATATTGTTAGTAAAAAATATGCACAATGAATCATTTTTTAATTAGATCAGCATATCAAATTTCTTAGTGTCCCTCTTCTTGATCTTCTTCATTTGAATTTTAGACAAATGAAATTCTTAGGCTCTATTTTACCTTGAATTTAGTTTTTGGTATGTAGTTTATTTTAGACTATGGAGGGGTATGGGAGGGTTTTCCTGGGATTTTGAAAGGGTGTGCAGGGGGTGGCGGGGTGGCGGGTGGGGGGTGGAGTGGCAGTGTTCATGGGGGTGTGCAGGGGGTTGGTGTAGGGAGTGTATAGGGTGAAGGGGGAATGGGTTGGACGATGTGTATTCAAAGGGCAAGAATTGTGCAGTGGAGGGGGTGGGGGTGTGCAAGAGTTGTGATGGGTGTGTAGGGGGTGTGTGTAGGGGGTGTGTAAGGTTCAGAGGCATGGGGTGTGTGCATGGGGTGGAGGGAGTGTGTGTAGGGGGTAGAAAGTGTTCCATGGAGGAGGAGGGTTGTGTAGGGGTTGTCATGGGTGTGTGTAGGGTGTGTAGGGGGTAAACTAGGTTCACTATTCCCTATTTATCAAATAAGTGTTTCTGAAAAAGAGTTTTAATTCCTTATGTAATATAGTGTTTTTTAACAAGAAATTGTTGTTTTGGAATGTCAATGTTTTTCCATGTTTTTTTCTTTGATGAATGGGTGCTTTTGAAATTTTCCCCTTTTTTTACTGGGACACATTAATTTGGTTTGGGAAACATGAATGGATTAGATTTGTGTTTATTGTTTCTTGAGTATGAAACCTAGAAATGTTCTTGGGATGAAACATATGAGTAATCATGTTATTATTTAAGTAAGGTCCTTTTAGAATTTGGCACTACCCAAGATTTAAATAGAGTGGAAGAATTTATTGTTCTGTCACATCATATACGAGAATTCTTGGATTTAATGTTGCTTTCTTTTGTTTTAGTGGTACTTCAGTGATACAAATCAGGATGAGTGACAACACACATTAATTAAATTGAGGTGTGAACGTGCATACTAGTCCTTGATGGGGAATAACCAATGAATTGATGTGAAAAATGTATTGTTATGATGGACTACCCATAAAAGAAGATGGATGGCCATCTGGAAATGGAATTCATAGTAGTATGGGTTCCCTTTATGGAAAAGACCAAGATGATAACGAAAATTGAAAAAGTGAATTTTCAATATAATACAAATTAAAGAAGGATTTTTAACGTAGATTATTTGGGAATTAGAACAATAATCTTTTATTAATGATCATGTTATTTAGTATTGGGATGTATATATCAACCATTATATTATTTTTTCATTATTGGTTATGGATTCATGTATCATTTATCATATACATTTGACATAATGTTCACAGATATATAAGAATTAATTATATCTCATTTCTTTGCACACTATTTTCTTATGATTGGTTTCTTATGATGTGGCATGTTCTATCCACCACCTTGAAGATAGTGAGTTAAAAATAGGATTTGGGTAAGGTTTATTCTTTTTTTATTCATTGGCCCAATTTTAATTAGGGATTTTATGATTTTTTGTTTCCTTATTTCTTTTAGTGCGTTTTGGATCTAATTCAGGTGGATTCGAGTCGCTGTTGATGAAGGCTTACATGTGTATACATAGGTAAGAATATAAATATATATGTTCCCCATTTATATATATTCACTCATGGTAGTATGAATATATATATATATATATATATATATATATATTGGGTCTTGGTGTGCTTATATATAGATATAAAAATGCATACATGTGTAAGTGTGAAGGGGTATATACAAGTATAAAGATATATCTAAAGACCCTTTGGGCAATATTTGGCCATGAAAATATGTATATAGGGGCTTGGTGTCCTTATATATATATATGTGTGAAGTTTCATTTAGGTGAAAGAGAATGAAAGGAATATTCTAGTTATCATCATCAAAAGAAGCATGCCTTGAAGATGAGATAGGTTCCCTCTACCTAAACCTTTAATTTGAATTCTATAATTGCTTGATTGTTTTAAAAACATGTTTGTATAATTTTGTGAATGTTTTAAAAACTAGTTTTCTAATAAACACATGCTTTGTAAAGGTAGAATTTATGAATAATAAAAAGCTTCTATGTTTATAGGCTAATAAAATGAAAAAATGATGACATTTTATTAGATGATTTGGATCTACATATTCCTTTTAACATAGAAGGATTAACACTTGACCATAAGGAAATAAATTAATTTTTAGTAATTTATGTGATAAATGATATATGTATTTCAACATATATCCTGTTCAGGTTACCTTCTCCTCTTTTTTTAGAAAATAAAAAAATACATGTCATGATTTTTTTAATATCCCATACCCTTTAAGAAAACCATTCCAAAATTAACATAACAAAGACCTTCTATTATAGTTCTAGGTCCTTTACAAGAATATTCATGATTAAATGGGATAAAAATGGATTGAATATAACATCCAATGGAATAAAAAACTTATCATTCTTTATCTTAGGAATAAACATGAATCTCTCTTCACGTTTCCAGTAGAAAATTTCAACCAACTAGATAGTAAGAAATGGATTTTCCTTCACTTTAGAGATGAAAATATCCTCATTTTGAGAAATAATGAAGTTAGAATTCTAATAAAAATATAAAAATGACACGAGTTGAGATACTCCCCTTAGTGTCCTAAATTAAAATTGTTGGGATATTCCCCTTGGAAAATCAGAGTGTCTAGAGTCATGATACTTCTCTTAGTAGCCTAAAATTCATTAGGTCAGGGTATACATTTTGGAAGTCCAAAATTCATGAATTAGGGATATTCCTCTTGGAATCCCAAATTCTATATGCAAAGATACTTATTTTGGAAACCATAAAACCTTGATTTGAGAATCTCTACCATGAAAATTATTATTGGGTATTTGTTACCAGTTTCTTATCCATATTATCCAATTCAATGGTATATTCTACAAGGACATAAAGTACATAGTGGGGTCTATTATATGTGACCTAATTACTCTAAAAACATATCTATTTATTAGTTCCAATTGTATGTGATTAGTAGTTTATGTAATGTCCTCTCCTATATTCTTAAACTAGGAAAAACCATTATATTTTCTCTGGTGTATCCTAATGTCTAGAAGGAACACTAATATATGGAAAGAACATATCTATATTAATGTTATCAGAGGATAAAAAATTATATATAGATCCAAATTAACTAATCCTACTATGTATACAACATTTTTTACGTTCATAATACCATCTAAGAATTTAGGCCTAACACATAAGGATGGGATCTCCCCTATTATCCCGGTGTTATGATGTCAAAAGACTTTAGTCATTAATTATTCTTAAAAAACACCTTATTTCGACTGTTCCTCTTAGTGATATAGGAATATGGAGTCATGAATTATCATTTGGTGATAAGAACATTGAGTTTATTATTCCTCTTTTCTATATAAAAACCTTGGGTGGAGATTATCATCTTGGTATCCATAATCCATGAAGTGTGTTCCACATATCGGTGAAACATCCTTTTGAAAAAACAACCCCAATAACCTACATGAATAATCAAACAATATATAAAAATGTTTTAGAATACATTAACATCATATTCCATTCATTTTTAATGAATCTAATTTTATGTTTGGGGAATTTATTAGCAGTAAAAAAATATATGCCTTGAAATTTTATAAGATGAACAAAATATGATCCTCACATATATGACGTGAAATGAGTTGAATTTTATAGTGTTTCATACTCAATGAATAACAAAATGATGGGTTCTCCATGTGCTATCATATTTCTCATAAATCAATTGGAGGGTACCCTTCAAAATTGATTACCAATCTAGTGATGTTATGGTGAGAACCTCCTACAACGGTTAGACTATGAATTTCAAGAATTTATAGAGAAATTGTTTCCCCATTAATGAGATCAATATAGAAACCTTAAAAAAATCATTTGGAAATTTAATTTCATAATATCTGATTCTATAATAAGTAGATTCAAAATTTAAACATATGTGAACATTTATTTTTATTTAGTGTTGTAAAGTTTTCTTACTAAATCCCAGTTAGTTTTTTCCTAGAAGTGTTCCCATGCACACACTTTAGAAGAATAACCTCCCATTCCACAACTCCCATGACCTTACATTTAACACATAGTCTCTCACAACATGCTATGTAGCCCCTAAAATATTCCATGATGAAACCATATATAGCCTAATACAATTCCCTAATATGAACCTATAAATTTCCTTCACATATACAAAAATTAAAAAACCCATAACTGGGTGTTTGTAGTTGTTAAGAGTGGTTACTCGTAATGGATGCATGCCCATGATGGGTTTTTTCAATCAAAATAATAATTGGCTACCCATTTTCAATAGTAATGAGATAGATACTTTCTCTAAGAGATACTTATCACTTAGTTCACCATCGTATATTCACAAATCATCTACTAATTTATATTGGTTTTATCTAAATAAAAACTATTTTGAATATTTTACAGAAATTCCTAGTTTAGAACTATTGTTATTTTGGAAAGAAACCCATTTTGGAACCATTACCATACCTAATGGTATGATATAGGTGAATAAATCTGTACCCAATATCCATTAATTCAGATTCGTACCCATGCACTCCTATATACAACGATTTAGATTCATATCCAGGAACTCTTTATTTGGAGGAAATCCTTGGGTATTGATCACCACAAAACCTCATCGCATGGGTTACCAACCATGTATAATTTAACCAATTGGTAACCGATCATCATAGTGATACTTCTCATATTTATCATTTTTGGGTGCCCATTCACACATGTGACCCACATGAGATGTCAATTAGTTAGGTATCAATCATCGGGATGATAACCACTTGATCACTAGTTCACCCATGTCACATACCTGGGTTCTCATTCACCATGTTCAAAACATTGAATTTTATTCTGAATATAGGGGAAAATTCAATGTTTAAATGTCTATATAGAGAGGAATTTGGTGGTTGGAGGCTTCCCTAGATAGCTTATGTTATATCAGACTGTTTTGGGTCCACTTATCTAGGAACTTGTATGTTTTATTTTTATGCAGCTACTATGGGAGGATTTGAGGAAACTATTTGGTGTTTACCATAGGTAAAATGTGTAAGTAAGATAAAGGTTTGTTGTTAATAGGAAACTATATGGTTATTGGGTTCCAGATAGTGTCAGTTTTTAGTTGTAGGAAACTGCTTGCAGGTTTGTGGTTTACTAGTTTTTTCATGAAGCTGCAACCTATAGCCATGGTTTTAACCTTTTGATGAAGGTCTAGACACATGGTTTAAATCCTTGTTTGTATCATTATATATAATTATCTATATACATGGTTTGAGTTGCGGATATAGACTTATATCCATGTTTTGAAACCGTGGCTATAGTAGTGGCCCTATTGCCATGCCAATAGGAACCACAGTTTTGAAAACTGTGGCTATTACATATAGCCACTATTTTAGGACCTATATCCATGTTTATAAACTGTTGATATATCCTAAATTTCAAGTAGTGGTACTTAATCAAGAAAAATGGTGGGTTTTAGGAGGTTTTCAAGGGTTTTCAATTTTTAAATCCCAATAATATAGTGTGTGTTTAAAAACACAGACCATGTGTTATTTCTATTCTGGGAAGAAGGAATGTTTGGTACTACACACTATTTAGTGGTGCATGTCCATGTGTTAAATTACTTGGGATGATTAAATTGTTTTACTACATGTCATGTAGTAGATGTACATTTTATGTAGTAGAGGTACACACCATTTAGAAAGGACATTTCCATGTGGCCATGTACATGAGAGGACACCCCATATGGGGGGCATGGCTTTGTAGAAGTTCCCAACTAAGACCTAGGTATGACATGGTTGTGTAGTAGTACATAGCCAGAACCCATTCATGTCATGTCCATGTAGTATTACACGGCCATAACTTTGGTGTGACTAGGTAGTGTATAAGTACATGGCCCCGTTGGGGGGTTTTAGAGTACACACCATGTACTCATGGTGCACACCGTGTATTTCCCCATTGTTACAATTTTTTGGGTTTTGGGTGATTCTTCACCTTGGAATTGAAATTTGAAATAAGATGAATCTATTTTGAGTATTTTTATAGGTAGAATGTGATGGTGGATCCCTTGGGGTGTTTTGAGGATTTCTAGAAGGCTATTTGGGGAGAGTAAGTTTTGATAGAGTGGTTTTCCTCCAAAATTTGTTCTAAGTTGTATTTTGAGTTCAAGTCAAGGGATGATACCTAGGTGAGTGTTATGATAAGTGCGTTCACCAAATTCCTTGATTGGTGATAAAATGGGACTTTCCCTAGTTATTGGGATTGTTTTGTGACTCAAAGTGATGAATAGGTTGGGTGTTCAGACTAACATAGGGTAGATTAGAAAGGATTTGGGACTGAGTCCATGAACCTTATGAGTTTAACCCTATTTTAGGCCTATGAGGTCATGATAATATTGAGATTGGGTTACAAGATGTGTGGCCCCCCAAGTTATGGGTGAGAGAACTAGAGATTAGTTGTGACCAAGGATTGTGAGTGGGATCTCTCCACTTTTGTTCTGACCCTAAGGATCCAATATGGGATGCCTCTATCTTAGTACTTGTTCCGAGGATCCAATTAGGGAATATATTTTTTCACTTATTGAACTAGAGGTACAAGTGGGTACCTGAGGTATTGACCGAACCTGAGTGGGTATGTTTGTTTGGGTAGTAATGGTTGTGAGTTTATCCTTGGGACATAGACCAATGTATGGGATGATAAAGATAAGTAGTTGATGATAGGCATTGGAATTTGGCTATCCCATTATATGTTTTTTTATTCTTTTAGCTTGATATTTGGTCTACATGCATGGGGATATTGTGATATTTTTGGGTTTCTAGGTTTTACATCCAAATTTACTAATAAGGTCTTTCATCACTAATAATGTTAGACATGGTGCTCCAAATTTACAGTTTTGGATGTCAGATATGATTCTATAAATATGTAGTTGATATAGTTGTACATGAATCTTCACATGTATGATTTCAATTGTATGATGTGATAGTCCACATATGTGATTGATTTGGTTGGAAATGATCCTCTATTACCATGAGATATGATGTTGGAAATTATTCTCTATATCGGTAATGATAGTTTTGTTTATAGATTGAGTATTGGACCAAGGTTCCAGGAATGTTTATTTTTTATATAGTTGAGAATGGGGATACGGAAATCCAAATATGTGGTTGAGATGAATCGCTGAATCTCTAGGCATGGGTGGTATACTATATGGATCAGGTGTCATACTCAGGATCTAGACACTGATTGTATAATACATTGGTTTATTTCTTGAATAAAACATTGGGTAGTGATGGAATATCATATGGAAAAGGATATATATATAACTAATTTTACTCATCTTTTGGAAAGTGATAGACTGATACTATAGGAACCGATAGTGTTGATTCTTAGTTAGGTGTTGGTCTGATGCTCTAGAAACTATCATTTGTGACATGCTAGTTAGAGGTTAAACTAATGTTTTAGGTACTTGTAATATTTAATCATGGTATGAGTACCATAGATGGATATATCTAGGTACCGTATATGAGATGAGGTGTAAGGTCCTAAGGATAGATTTTGGATTCCATGGATATAGATATGATATGTTACTTGGGATTCACGGTCATAGAGATGTGCTCAGAGACACCCCAAAAAAGGATGAAGTAGGTATGGTCAATCAAAGTCACCGACCTGAGGGTCAACATTTTTTTATTTTAATTTATTTCTGTTATGTTTAATCTATTATATGAATATTGAATGATCACAAGAGGACCTTTTTGGGATATTACTAACATTGAGAGGGGGGTGGATCAGTGTTGGGGACTTTTAAAACCAATTTCTTCTTTTTATTCTTATACCTCTTGACCTTTAAGGATCTTGATTCTCTTATTATCTTTTTTCCTTTTTCATGAAATAATATAGAAGCAGTAAAAATATGCACACAATATTTTTACAAGGTCCACCACTCAATAAGAGAAGCTACATCCTTACTATGTATGGTAAATACCATTGCATGGATTCTCCACTATAATTTAGTAACTGTTATAGTGGTTGACTAGGAATAAATCAAATAGTTAGTGTGGCTTCATACACATGGAGGAGGGAAGGAAACAATCCTCTTCCAACAAGAATTATGTATGATATACCCTTATAATCATTGGTTCATTATACTGCTAGTGTATACATTCCCTTCCAACTTCTAGCTAGTTCTTTATACTACCTACGAAGACAGACTTTTTTCTGTTAAAAGAGTTTGCAACACACTTATTGAGAAATGTTAGATTCTATAGTGCTACTTTGTTCTTCCAAAACCTTCTTCTTCTCTTTGTTACTTAATTATCATCATGAATGTAACCAACCTCTTCTTTCTCTGCAGAAAAATTGTAAGTTGTACACTCTTCTTCCTTTGATTCTTCAAGAAAACCCATTGGCACTAAAACCTGCTCTTCTTCACACTTTCTCTTTCAGTGAAAAAGAATCTGCATTGAAATCTTCTGATTCTTATTGTTAGAATCAAAATTTCTCTTTGTTATTGTTAAATCAATGAATTACAGCTCAACATAGCATCATCCCAATTGACCAGAAGATGGTAATAACTTCTAGTACAACCCACAACTATCTTGGCCATCCCTACTTGCATTCCACCCATCTTGTGTGCTTCCCTTCTTGCTCACCAACAACTACTTTCGCACCACAATTGTTCACAAATCACAACTTGTGTGCCAATTTTCTCTTATACATAGCACACTTCTTGCAAACAACTCCCATCTTGTACGCCTCTTTCAACATGCATGACACTTCTTCTTGCACGCCACTCTGCTTGCATGCCACTTTGCATTCATGCCTCCCTACTTGCGCCCCTTGTGAATAACTCCCAACTAGCATGACACTTAAGCTTGCACCCCACTTTCTACTACTTGCATGATCAGAGCTCAAATATTCTCTTAAGTGTAGAGCTTTGAAAAATGAGGAGGCAATTCTTCTATTTATAGTCATTTTGGTAACCTGTGTGTCACATACACTTACGTGTTGTTCCTACATGCATGCCACTCCATCACTTGTGCACCACTATCTTTACATTGTCATATTTTGATGTGTTGATGTTGAAATATGACTTGCATGCAAAATACACTTGTGTGACACTGATACTTTCATGTTAATTCTTACTTGCATGACACTCTTGAAATTTCATGCCACCTTATTTCCTTTTTCATATTTTTATGTGTTGATCTTGAAATATGACTTGCGTATAAAATAAACTTGCGCGCCACACTTTCACTCCACTTATACCTGCGAACCACTTTCATTACTTTTCCAAAAACACTTCTTTACTCCCCTATCCATTATAAGGATTTCATCACAGGTTCTCCAAACATATGATATTTTTGAAACACAAATCAGCAAATAATCATCATAGTTTTGGCTATTCTCGTAGTGCCATGCCCATGCACTACTACATGTCTTCTTTTCATCTTAAACAATAATCCTTATTTCTTCTTATACTCTTTAGAATATGAATTCCAATGTACTTATTCATCCTCACTTAAAATCCTCAATTCAGTTTAGATTGTTAATTCCAAATAACTCCAATCATCTCTCTTCTTCCAAAGGTGAAGGCTTGAGGCTTCTTTAAACACCATCAATGTTGCAGACAATGTATCACCTTTTATACATGTATTTGTAACTTTATGAACAGTGAAGAAATCATCTTATTTCAAGGAAATGTCTAATGAATGACCATATTTTAATTCCTAGCCCTTTTATACTCTCTTTTATTCTGTAACCATCATTCTCTACTTCATGAAAATCATATGATTATTTTCATCAAGTAATCTCTTTCATAGTTCTCATGAAATCATGAATCATTTCATGGTCTTCTTAAAATACTCATTCTTCTTCAATCATCTTTAGATGGATGATACATTAGCATTATTCATTATTTTAGACAATGTTTCACCTTTGACACAAGTTCGTTGAACTTAGGATCAGTTCCACAATCATTTGAATTTAATTAAACTTCTTAGATAATTTCTCATGTATGACATCCAATGCTATGATTCCATAACAATTATCTTGAAAACCTCACTTTAGCCAATATCCATTAACTTTTTAGTCCTTCTTCACCTCCTTCTTTGTTTTGACTAGTATTGACAACTATTGACAACAAACAAAATATTCATACACAAAGTGGTCCCAAAAATCTCATCCTTTTTATTTTGTTGACAATACCTTAAATTCTTCTCATATGAATGTGTCAATGTCAAAAAGAGAATCTTATCTCTCCCCTTTACTTCTTTATCTCCCCCTTTTAAAATTGTCATTCGCTTTCTCTCCCCCTTATTGAAAATAAATACAATGTTCATGGTAGAGAGGGTATCAATCCTTACTAAAGCAGTGTTCCATCAATCATTTCACTCTATGTCTACATAAGAAAATATCAATGTAGAAAACAAGAAGATTTGATTCAGACAACAAACCTGTCCTTTATCCCCTGATCATGATACCTCCTGAGATGAGATCTCATACAATTGTCTTCAAGGGTTTTCCACTTTCATTCTAGGCTAAAGATATTGAATGTGATAGGAAATAATCACCCTGAAATTCCTTCACTGTCATGACCCATCCTCAGGGCCCGTGTCATGACTACCCCAATCTCGCCTTTCAGGGGCCAGGGGCTGGAGACTAGCACCAAAGGCATAAAACCCAAAAGAAGGTAACACATTGCCTTTATAGAGTAACAAACACCACAGAGTAAGCAAGTGAAGTAAACACTAAGTAAAACTGCGTAAAGGTAAGTGCTGAAAGAAAAAGGGCCAGTATACAAACCCAACTAAAATTACATTACAAATGAAAGGGAAGTATAGAAATAGAAAGTAAAATAGAAACACAGAGTCATCCCCTGGAAATACCACTTGAAGGGTGGGTACAGATAGTTTCCTCAACTCCTCGGTCTGATCGTCCACTCCGTGTACGTCCCGCCAAGTGGTCCACCTCCGGGTACCATCTAGCTCCACAAGCCTCCACCTCGATCAGTGATGTCCGTCGTTTGCATCCAACAAAAGGTAGTGCGGGAATAGCCCATGCAGGGGTGTGTATACGATACTCAGTAGGGACCCCGAGACCCCCAAAGGTCTCTCAGAATCCGCGATGGATAAACCACGAATGAAGGATACAATCATGAAGTATCAACAACTCTACTTAGGTATATGCCCATATATAAACCAAAGTAATCTGCTATAGTTCATCTCCAATCTCCCAAGAACCACGCAGTCCACAAAGTATCGCACAACCCAGTCCACAAAGGATAGATCAACTCAATCCACACAGGAAAACCACAACCCAGTCCACAAAGGAAAGAAAGTCAATCACACCGATGATAATATTGAGAATCAAGACTCATCTCACACAGGTATACACTTCGTAAGGTGATAGAGATGATCAGATGTATCCTCTGGTTCATCTATGTTTTCAGACCCACATAAGATTCAAGACCAGCTAAGTTGTTGGACCCACAAAGGATAAAAGACCAGCTATTCTACATGACCCACATAGGATACAAGTATAGAGTCAAATACTATCGAACCCACATAGGATACAAGAACAGTAGTCATCACTGTGGAACCCACAGAGGATCCTAGTACGGTCGTCGTCAATTCCAAACCCACGGAGGATCCATGTACAGTCGTCCCCGCTGCCAAACCCACGGAGGATCCAAGTGCAGTCGTTATCATCGCAGTCACAGCCAGCTCTAGGGTTCCCGCACACAGCACACTCGATTTCAGGAGGGTCCTCTCCATGAGCCAAGGGGGTGATACATCAACTTTCATGAAATCCAGATTTGATGTATCCCAATGTTCTGTCTGGTCAATAGGAACTCAACGTGATAGACAGCGCGTCAATCGGACGCCCGGTCTGAGAGATATTGGCTTTTCCGTCCCAGGGGCCTCAATGGTTTTTAAGCTAAAACCAACACGACTGTACTCTAGCTGTGTCCAAACCTCAAGTGGAGTAATCAAAAAGTTACTTCTCAACAAAATGATCCCAACTCAATTGATGGCTCGTCAATCGGATGTTCGGTCCTTAAGATATAAGTGTTTCCGCTCCCAAGGCCTGGTTGGTTTCGAGACCGAACCAACCCTGTCGTACCAAAAATTTGACTAAACCTCATGTGTAATATACCGAAACGACCGTATCAATCCAAGGATCTCAATTCAACTGACGGTGCATCAATCGGAGGTATTCATCCCATGTTATGGATAAATGACTGAAAACAGTGCGAAGTGGGGGGCCTGGGCCCGGCCCGGCTGGGCGCGTCGCGGCCTGGTCTGCACACCCCCCCCCCCAGCCCAGCCAGGGGTGGGGTGCGCTAGCTTGGCCAGTTGGTCGAGTAGGGGGGGATGTGGTACCCCCTCCCTTGCACTCCACGGACGCGGCACGCGGTTGTCACGTCCCCTCCAGATCCCGCGGGGCCGCTTGATCCGGCGGCTCTTGCCGACAGTGTGTCAGGGCGCCGCCGCCTCCGAGCGGCCTGCCGCCGGTGACCCGTGCCACCGGAAATTTCTGCAGGCCACCGTAGTCGTTTCGGCGGTTCGTTCTTGCTCCCGTCTGCGCCTACGGTCATCTCAGGACCCGCTCTTCACTGTGACGGCCTTCAAACGCCATTGCGGTCCCTTTCTATCATCGCCCAATGTCCACCCATAAATATCAGAAAAATGGTGGTTTCAGACTTGTTTTTTTTCCACACCCACCGCGTTAGTGGTTTGAAACAACTCCCAACCATTTCCCGTAAATAATAGTTCACAAACCGCTAATAATAGTTCGTGGATCAACTTGATAATGAGTTGATCCACGTTCATGTTTTAAAGGAAAACAAACATGGGAGTATTTTCATTCTGAAAATAAACCCCTACCGTGACAGGGAAGACGATCGTCGGCGTCGTGGTACACAACGTCGTGGAGAAGAGGATCATAGGCGTCTCGGTACACGGCGTCACAGAGAAGAGGATCGTAGGCATCGTGGTACATGGTGTCGTGTCGTCGATCTCTGAGGAACCAGTGTTCTTTTTCGTCCATCGTCGGAAGCTGGTGTTCTTCGTCGCGCAACGATGTTCTCTCCCTTAATCCCCAAAATAATAGTTTCCCCTATTATTTTATTATCCATGCAAGGAAACTCCCTCGGAATTAATTCACTACCTTAATTAAAATGTGGTGTCATTTAATTAAGGATGGGAGAAAGAAGGTTACCCATAATTAAACTCATTGGTTGTTTAAATTAAAAAGGGGGAAAAGGAAGGTTCCTCATTAAATTATGGGTTGACATAATTTAATTGGTCTAGGTGACAATTAATGGGGGTTTGTCAAAATAATTGGGGGTTTACTAATGGGTTTAGAGGGAATTAAATAGTGGGAGTCGTGCGGACCCCACCTCTCTAGCACCCACACTTGGGTAGTTAAGTGGATGCAGGCCCCACCCTTAACTACCCATGGGAGGGAGTGACCTCCCTTAGTAATAAAAATTGTTCTGAAAATTTTTATTTATTTCATAAATAAACCCCCAAAAATTTATATTCTCCTCTTTTGCGAACATAACTATGGTATGTTCCCCCTTAAAAATTTACCGGCACTACGAGTTCATCGGTGCCCTCAGATTTTTATTCCAAGTACCGGTTCAAAAGTTAGAAAAACCCGCTCGTTCGTTCACTGAACGTACCTGAGCTAAACATCGAAAATTGATTCCGGGAACACTGGTCCTCGGAAAGAAGTGCCGTCAGAAACTGCGTACTCGAAAAATTCCAAAGTATTTTAAAAAAATTTCCTTGAAATTTCCGGGTCTTTACATTAATCCAACCTCAGGGCTTTACGTCCACGTAAAGCTATAACAAAAACTAGGGGAACAAATGGGGGTATTGAGCACGCATCTGAGCCTCCTGCTCCCTTGTGCTCTTCTGGAGGTTCCCATATTGCCAACGAATGCACACCAGAGGTATCGACCATCCACGCAGGACCCGCTCCTGTCGATCCTCAATCTCCACCAGAACCTCTGTAAATTTGCCTCGTCGTTGATATCCAGCTCCCCGTGATCAATGATATGCGTAGGGTCGTGCACGTATCTCCTCATCTTAGATTCGTGGAAGACATCGTGCACCCGGTGTAACTGAGGTGGAAGGGCCAGGAGGTAAACCACCTCGCCAACCCTGTTGAGGACCTGAAAAGGCCCGATGAAGTGCAGAGACAACTTTCTGCCCCTGCTAAATCTCTGTAATCCACGTCGAGGTGAGACCCATAAGGAAATGTGGTCGCCATCCTCGAACTCTAGTGGTCTCCACCTTCTATCAGGATAGGACTTCTTTCTTCTTTGAGCAATCCTCATCCACTCCTGGATGATATGCACCTTCTCTGTCATGGCATAGACCATCTCTCGTCCAAGAAGTGATGACTCCCTAGGGTCTGTCTATCGTAGAGGTGATCTGTAAGGTTGGTCGTATAGTGCCTCGTAAGTTGCCATCCTGATGGGTGAGTGGTAGCAGTTGTTGTATGAAAACTCCACCAAATGTAGGTGATCCTCCCAACTGCGACCAAAGTCAAGGACTCATGCACGAAGCATGCCCTCGAGCGTCTGAATGGTCCACTCTGTCTGGCCATCTGTCTACGGGTGAAAGGCAGTGCTCAGGCGTAGCTGTGTCCAAAGGCCTCCTACAATCCCTTCAAAAGCCGGGAATTAAAATGAGCCTCTCAATCAGAGACGGTAGACGATGGAACACCATGAAGGAATATGATCTCTTGAATGTAGAGGTGTCCCAAGCTCTCCACTGAGCCCTACTCTCTGATAGATAAGAAGTGGGCCGACATGGTGAGTTGGTCTAAAATCACCCAAATGGATTCATGTCCTCTAAAAGTACGTGGAAGCCCCATCATGAAATCCATGGATATCTCGTCCTGCTTACACTGTGGGACCTCTAAGGGATGTACCAAGCCTGCAGGTACCTGGTGCTCTGCCTTCACTTGCTAGAAAGTGAGTCATTGAGAAACGAACTCTGTCACAACCTTCTTCATACCCGGCCACCAGTACTATCGTCTGAGGTCATGATACATCTTCGCTACTCCAGGATGTATCACTAGAGGGGTAGTGTGGAACTCCCTCATCACCTCCTCCTGTAGTGTAACTGGTTCCATGGAACGTCCCTTGAAAAGGATAAAATGCTCTCCTTCAACAGAAAATCCATTAGGTGTCCGTCCGGAGGATATCTGTGCACGTCGCATCTCATAGTCCACGTCCCCACATTGGGCCTCTCTGACCCGCTGAAGTAGCGGATGAGTGACAGTGAGGTAATAAAGATAGGCTGCCACATCACTATCCATGAAGGATATCTAAAAAGCGGCTAACTGCTCTTTCGTCTCTTCAAATAGTCGAATGTCGAATCTCTTGCTGAGATCATCTGCCACTACGTTCACCTTCCCAGGAATATATACAATCTCAAAGTCATAATCCTGGAGGAACTCAAGCCATTGCTGCTGTCTCAGGTTCAGGTCCTTCTGTGAGAAGATTTTTCTAAGACTCTGGTGCTCATAGTAGACTGTAAAGCGCTCGCCCAGCAGATAGTGATGCCACATCTTCAAGGCGAAGACTACTGCTACTGACTCCAGGTCATGGGTATATTAGTTCTGCTCATGCTACCTCAATTGCCATGATCCATAAGCGATCACTGCTCGCTCCTACATCAGGACACACATGAGTCCGGTCCATTATGCATCCCAGTAAACTACGTACCCTACGCCCTCCTCCAGTAGCCTCAGGATGGGCGCACAGGTCAATCTCTGCCTCAGCTCCTGGAAACTCTGCTGACATCTATATGACCACATGAAGGGTTTCCCCTTCTTCGTCAAAGATGAAAGCGGTGCTGCAACTCAGGAGAAGTCTGGCACAAATCTACGATAGTACCCAGTCAGACCTAGGAAACTCCACACCTCCGTCACACTCCTGGGTGGCTCCCGAGCAAGTATCGCCTCGACCTTCGCGGGATCCACTACAACTCCAACCTTAGAGATGACGTGCCCCAAGAAGTGAACCTCTCGAATCCAAAACTGGAACATAGAGAGATTACCACAAATATGGTTCTCTCGAAGTGTATCCAACACAACCCGTAAGTGGTAGGCATTCTCCTCCTCGGTCGTCGAGTAAATCAGTATGTCGTCAATGAAGACTACAACAAACCGATCGAGGTAGGGCTGGATGATCCTGTTCATGAGACTCATGAACACTGCTAGAGCATTGGTCACACTGATAGGCATGACCAAGAACTCATATTGGTCGTACCGACACCTAAAGGACATCTTCTGCACATCCTCGTCCCGAACTTAGAGTTGATGATAGCCTGATCCGAGGTCTATCTTCGAGAACCAACGTGCTCCCTTGAGCTGATCAAAGAGGATGTCAATACTCAGAAGCGGATATTTGTTCTTCATAGTCACCTGGTTCAGGAGATAGTAATCGATACACAGTCGCATGCCCTTGTCCGCCTTTATGGTGAATAGGACAGGAGAAGCCCATGGTGAAACACTGGGTCAGATGAAACCTTTCCCCTATAAGTCCTCCAGTTGTACCCACAACTCACGAAGCGTGGTGGGAGCCATCCGATATGATGGAGTGGATATCGGTGATGACCCGGGGTATATGTCTATATATAAATCTACCTCCCTCTGAGGGGGTAGTCCTGGAACATCGTCAGGAAAAACATCCGCATACTGGTCCACCACTAAAGGTAAACTCAGACTCCGCACGTTGACTGCTCCGAGGATGAGACTAGCCAATTGATGTGTGATCGGCTGCCCTCTCCTCTACGTGAGTCTATCATGTGCTGTGAAAGTTCCCTTCTTGCTGGTGAAGGTGAACCTGGACCCATCCGTGCGGACACACCGCACCTTGCACCTAATACAGTCGATCTGGGAATGAACTGTAGATAACCAATCCATACCCAAGACGATGTCGTAAGGCCTTGACACTACTACAAGAAGATCCCAGCCGAAGCTCTCACCTCTTAGAGAAATCTCACACTTCCAGAACTAGTGCGTAATCATCGAGTATGCTCCTGTAGGAGTCTCTAGCTGCAAGGATCGAGCTAACAGCTCTGTCAGAATATCTGAGCTCTGAACAAGGGAAGCGGAAACAAATGAATGACTCTCACCCGTGTCTATAAGAACTGCAGCAAGGGTGTAGTAGATAGAGATAGTACCTCGAATCATCTCTAGTGCACTGTGGTCGTAAGCCCTTGCTTTCTGGAGCTGAGCCTATCTCTTCCCTCCAGCTCCCTATGGTCGGGGTGGACATCCTGGGGGTGGTGGTGCTAGAGCCTCGAAGCGTCTTCTACCACCCGTTGCTCGACCAGCTCCTCTTCCCCTTCCGCCTGCTCCCTGCAGACCGCGACGGTCGATCCTCTACCTCTGCCTCGGAAGTCCCTCCACTGTCTGCTGCTCATCTGCATGGTGGGTCAGGCAGTCATGAGCCATGTGACCCTACCCGCAGCATGCATAGCATTGTCTGATCCTCAGAAGGTTGGCTCTGCACCGTGTGCCCCGCACAGCCAAACCGGTGTCTTGAGGTCGCCAACATGACGGCCTGGTCCACTTGGACCCTGGCGTCGTCTGTCAACAGCCTGCTTCGGAAGACTCCGTTCCGTGCCATCATGTGGTGGGTCTCGTTGCTGATGGCGGCTCGGCAAAAAATCTCTCCACTAGTAGGGCTCACTCTATCACCCCCGCCTGAGTCGAGATGCTGAGTGGAATCATCTAAGATCTGATCTCATGCCTCATCCCCTGCTCAATGGTCCAGGCCCGGAAGAATGGGTCACATACCATGTAGTAACTCCTGGATGTGCACTGCACGGAGGGTGGCTGGTATGAACTCTGAGCGGAAGAGGCACTCGAAGTCTGTCCAAAGAAGAGACGCCTCATCGTGCACCTGGAGCATCAAGCTCCACCATCTACATGATACCACATGCAAGAGACTCGTGGTAAGGACCACGATGAGGTCTTTTGGCATCCCTACCAACCTGAAGACTCTGGCGACAGACTCCAGCCAATCCTCGGCTGCTAGAGAATCTATCTCTCCATGGAACCTGGGCGGCCTCTGCCTCTGAAACTTGTGCAATGCGCTCCGGAGGCGTGCACTCTCCGCCGCTGGGGTGGGTGGCATTGGTGTCTCGACAGTTAGAGGTACTGAATGTGCCTCTGCTGTAATGGGCCCCTGCACCGAGGCCTCGTCGCTCGGTGAGCTGTCGTATCACACAAAGCTCTGAACCCTAGATGGATGCCGTCGTGAGGCCATAATGAAAAGAAAAAGGTGAACCATGGTTAATACAGTATACCTGGTGAGATAACATAAAGTAATCACAATGAAAACTTTTAAAACACGCATGGAATCAATTTTTTTGTGTACTGAGTCGGAAATCAGAAGACAGGGTCCCGGTGTATGGATACGTCGGTCACCGCACCAGCATTGGACTCCCTGGACTGATGACCACACTCATTACTCTAAACATTATTGCTTCATAAAGAATAAATTATCAGAGTTCTGAGTTGTGCAGTAGAACTGAATCCTCTGATACCAATTTGTCACGACCCGTCCTTAGGGCCCGTGTTGTGACTACCCCAAGCCCTCCTTCCATAGGCCAGGGGCTGGTGACTAGTAACAAAGGCGTAAAACCCAAAAGAAGGAAAGGTATTTCCTTTAAAGAGTAAGAAAACCCATAGAGTAAGAAAGTGAAGTAAACACTAAGTAAAACTGGGTACAATGTAAGTGCTGAAAGAAAAAGGGCCAGTATACAAACCCAACTAAAATTACAGTACAAATGAAAGAGAAGTACAACAACAGAAAGTAAAATAGCAACACCAATTCATCCTTTGGAAATCCCACCTGAAGGGTGGGTACAGATAGTCTCCTCAACTCCTCGGTCCGACCGTCCGCTCCGTGTACGTCCCGCCAAGTGGTCCAACTCTGGGTACTGTCCAGCTCCACAAGCCTCCACCTCGATCAGTGTTGTCCGTCGTCTGTATCCAACACAACATAGTGCATGCATAACCCGTGTATGGGTGACTATACGATACTCAGTAGGGACCCCGAGACCCCCGAAGGTCTCTCAAAATCCACGAAGAATAAACTACAAAGGAAGGATACAATCATGAAGTATGAACAACACTACTTAGGTATATTCCCATACATATACCTAAGTCATCAGCTATAGTTCATCTCCAATCTCCCAAGCACCACGCAGTCCATAAATTAAAGCACAACCCAGTCCACAAAGGATAGCTCAACTCAGTCCACACCTGAAAAACACAACCCAGTCCAAAAAGGAAAGCAAGTCAATCACATAGATAATAAGATTGAGAATCAAGAATCAACTCACATAGGTATACACTTCGTAAGGCGATAGAGATGATCAGATGTAGCCACTGATTCATCTAAGCTATCAGACCCACATAGAACACAAGACCATCAAAGTTGTCCGACCCAAAAAGGATACAAGACCAGCTACTCTACCGGACCCCCATAGGATACAAGTACATAGTCAAATACTGCTGGACCCACATAGGATACAAGAATAGTAGTCATCGTTGTGGAACCCACAGAATATCCCAGTACAGTCGTCGTCACTGCTGAACCCACAGAAGATCCATGTACAGTCGTCCTCGCTGCCGAACCCACGGGGGATCCAAGTGCAGTCGTCATCGTCGCAGTCGCAACCAGCTCTAGGGTTCCCGCACACAGCACGCTCGATTCCAGGAGGCTACGTTCCACAAGCCAAGGGGGTGATACATCAACTATCACAAAATCTAGAGTTGATGTATCCCAATGTTCTTTATGGTTAATAAGAACTCAAGGCGATAAACGGCGCGTCAATCAGACGTACAGTCTGAGAGATATTGGCTTTTCCGTCCTAGGGGTCCGGTTGGTTTTTAAGCTAAAACCAACCCGACTATACTCCAGCTGCATCCAAACCTCAAAAGGAGTAAGCCAAAAGGGCCTTATTAACAAAAGTATCCAAATACAATTGACGGCTCTTAAATTCGATGTATGGTCCTTAAGATATAAGTGTTTCCCCTCCAAAGGCCGGCTGGTTTCGAGTCCGAACCAACCCGGCCGTACCCAAACATTGCCAAAACCTCAAGTGTAATATACCGAAACTACCATCGTGATGCAATGGTCCCAATGCAACTGACGGTGCATCGAATGGAGGTTTGCAGCCCATGTTAGGGGAAATTGACAAAAAAATGCCCGAAGTGGGGGGTCTAGGCCCGGCCCAGCCCGGTCCACGCGACCGGCCCCGGCCCAGCTGGGGGGGGGGGGGGCTGGCTCGGCCAGCGGGCCGAGCATGGGGGGATGTGGTCCCCATTCCATTTCACTCCACGGACGTGGAACACGGTCGCTGCATCCCCTCTAGATCCCGCATGTCCGCGCGATCCGGCAACCTTCCGCCAGGGCTTCAGCCGCGGCGGCTCCTACCGGCGGTGCGCCGGGGTGCCGCCACGCCGGTGTCCCACGCCGCTAGAAATTTCCGTGGGCCACCTGAGTCTTTCCGGTGGTCCTTTCTTGCTCCCGTCTGCGCCTACGATCATCTCAGGACCCGCTCTTCACGGTGACATCCTTCAAATGCCATTGCGGTCCCATTTCATCGTCGCCCAATGTTCTGTGCATCAAGATTAGAAAAACGGTGGTTTTGGACTTGTTCGTTTGTCCTCACCCACCACGTTAGTGGTTTGAAACAACTCCCAACAATTTCCGGCAAATAATATTTCCCAACCTGAAAATAATAGTCCGCGGATCAACTTGATAATTAGTTGATCCGCGTTCCTGTTTTAGAGGAAAACAAACATGGGAGTATTATCATTCTCAAAATAAACCCCTACCTCGATAGGGAATACGATCGTCGGTGTCGCGGTACTGGGTGTCGTGGAGAAGAGGATTGTAGGATTCACGGTACATGGCGTCATGAAGAAGAGGAACATAGGCATAGTTTAACATGGCATCACATCATCGATCTCTAAGGAACCAGCGTTCTTCTTCGTCCTTCATCGGAGGCCAGCGTTTTTCATCACGCAACGATGCTCTCTCCCTTAATCCCCAAAATAATTGGATTTCCTATTATTTTATTATCCATGCAAAGAAACTCCCTCGGAATTAATTCACCACCTTAATTAAAATGTGGTGTCATTTAATTAAGGATAGGATAAATAAGTTTCCCCATAATTAAACGCGTTGGCTGTTTGAATTAAAAGGGGGGAAAAATAAGGTCCCTCATTAAATTCTAGGTTGACATAATTTAATGGGTCGAGGTGACAATTAATGTAGGTTTGTCAAAATAATGGGGGGTTAACTAATGGGTTTAGATGAAATTAAATAGTGGGAGTCTTGTGGACACCACCTCTCTAACACCCACACTTGTGTGGTTAAGTGGCTACAGGCCCAACCCTTAACTACCCATGAGCGGGAGTAACCTCCCTTAGTAATAAAAAATGTTCTGAAAATTTTTATTTTTTTCATAAATGAACCCCCAAAAAATTTTCTTCTCTTATTTTGTGAACGCAACTACGGTAAGTGCCCCCTTAAGCAATTACCAGCGCTGCGAGTTCATCAGTGCCCTCAGATTTTAATTCTGAGCAATGGTTCAAAAGTTAGAAAAACCCGCTCGTTCGTTCCGTGAACGTACCCATGCTAAATGTCGAAAATTGATTTCGGGCACACCGGGCCTCGGAATCAAGCGCTGTCAGAAACTGCATACTCAAAAAATTCCAAAGTATTTAAAAAAATTCCTTGAAATTTTTGGGTCTTTACACTCACTCACTTCAACAAACCTATCAAAGACATTCAAGTGTAATGGTCTTGATATATGGTCTTGGGGAACATTAATTCTTCTCATGTCACTGATTGAATTAGTTACTCCTCCTTTTTAAAAATATCTTTTTTTGGGTAACCAAAGATGAGAGATTAAGAAATGACATAACTTTCCCAATGACATGATATTTAATAGATTTCAAGATTAATTGAATTTTATACCTATTGAAGTTGATAGTGATTGAAATAATAACTCTGGAAGCTTATTCATATGTTTCCCCTTCAAGGGAAAACCCCTCATCATCTTCATCAATGGTGATCCATCATCATATTATTATTTGAAAATAAATTGACAAATCTTCCATGAATGAAAACTTTTTCATCTTTTCTATAAAGAGATGATAGAAATCATAACTTCTTAGGTTCACCCCCTGGAGCTTGCTTCACCTTCAATTCCCTGGATTATCATATCAAATATAATACACAAAAATTAATGGGAATAAGGTGGATACTCCTTGCTTCATCAATGTGAGAAAGAAGGCGGTGATGATTTTCTCAACCAAGATGCTCCATTTTCTTCACTCCTCACACTTGAACATATAATATTAAATTTTGACTGTGGTTTTTTGGATCTCAATACTTCTTCAGTTTTTGGGTGTGTGAATCTTCTTTATTGAAGATATTTCCAAGCATTAGAATCTCCTTGAACAATTTTTATCTTTTGGATAAATTCTTCTTGGGTTGGAATTAGTTCAATGAAATTTTTTATAATGTGACCAGCCTTGTTTCACCTCACACATAAAACTTCTTGAACATGAGATTTTCCTTTTTTTTGCAACCCATTATTCAACTTTTCTTTATGGTATGTAATTTTTTGTTACGTTTTTTACTATCCTAATTCTGTTCATATTTCTCCTTTCTCATTATTTTGAAATATTTATGCTAGATATGAAATATGTCTTTAGGAACTATGATAGCATGTTTGTAATTTCCACATGGATTATTCAGAGTCTCATCCTTCTTGATTGTTCGTTTGGATGAAATACCCATCAACTTCTGGGATTTATAATCCAATGAATTATCAGTTTTCCTCCTTGTAATATTCTTGGGAGAATTTTTTTTGAAACATACTTCTGATTAATTTCCAAGATAACTTATCCATTATTCTCTAGATTCTGCAGTCTTCTATTCTTATTAGCTTTGAATACATTTTGAGATAATCATGCACCATTTTGTGACCACTCCCATTGCATACATCACAAATGTTGTCCAACATTCCAAATCTGTTTGCAGTATACAAAGTCTTCTAGATTTGTGGATATTTCATATTATTTTATATATTTCTCCCCCTTAAGAAGGGATTTATCTATGCTTTTACATTTAATTTAATTTACCAACAATCTAATGCACAATTCCCAAATCTGTTGCAACACCAGAATTGACACACAAATCTAGAATTCTTGATATCTTCTGTATTAGATTGCGGAGACATCTTCTTGATGTGTCATAATCGATATGGGGAACCATATTCCATATTATTCTTCTTATCCACCCTATCCTTGGTGGTAATAATCTCATCACTTTTCCTCATACATACTTGTTTAGTGTTTTTCTCCATCCTGTAACTTTTTTATAGAAATAGTTTTAGAAACATTAGTACAAGTTGGAATGGATGGTACCTTCAAGTTATCAGCTTCATGGGATAGATCAATGAGTGAATGCATGATATTCATATAACTTGATAGATTTGTTTTAAAAATAAAATACTCCAGTGAGAGTTGGTTACTATCATCAACTATTTATTTCTTTTGTGGAGACTCAATATGTGTCTTCTCATGATTGGTAAACTGAGCTTCCAACACTATACATCGCATATTGAGGATGACTTTTTGTTCTTAAATCATAGTAATCATATCTTCAAAATCCGTCTTTAATATTTCAAATTCCTCTTCATGCATATTTAATTTGTTTTTTATAAAAGAGTCAACTTCCTTGATCTTCCTGAAATTTTCTTCCAGATATAACTTTTTGACTTCAATGCTCCTTTTCAGCTCATCTTCAAGTAAATGGATCTTCTCTTCTAGAGTCTTATTGACTCCCTCTTTATCCTCAAATTCATTGAACCATTTTTAGGAACTTATTTCAAATTCCCTCTCTTTTGATGCAAATACTCTAACCTTTATGGATCACTTTATACATTCAACAATTTTTTATTGCAATCTCTTCTCCAAAACATCATTTTATTCTTCTAGGTGGGCGAAATCTTCCTGTATACATTAAAATACTCTAAAAAAAGGGATGTAGTTTCTTCATAGATATCATAAAGAATAGCACTTGATATTTCAAATAATAATTCCTGAGAGGTTATAGATTAATCATCACCACTTTTTCTAGTATTTTCATCATGAGAATAGTTTCCCAATGTAACAACACATAAGTCCTGATCACTTGAGGTAGGAAGGTTTTACATATTATTAGTGAAAAAATAAGCCAACAACTCATTAATTTCTTTCTATGATATGTCCTCATTGTCAGCAAGGCATGGAGATACAGATACTTCCTATTATTTAGATAAGAGGGACTTCTTCTTCAGCATTCTATTCTCCTTATTTTTCCTATTCATCATGGTTTCAGTAGATATAGAATTCAACTAAGAGATAACTGACTCTTTATCAAAATTTCACTTCATTTTTAACTCATGAAAGAATCTCAAGTCTTCAAAGGATAACATCATCAATGTAGATAATCCCTCATAGGTGAACCTATCCCTCTAATACCAATTGAGAGGACCTGTTTGGGATATTCCAAACACTATGTGGGAGGGTGAATTAGTTTTGGAAAATATTTAAAACAATTTTTTCTTTTTATCTCTGTATCTCTGGACCATTCAGGATCCTGATTCTATTATTCACTTTTCCCTATCACATGGAATAATATGAATGTAGTAAAAATATGCACATGATATTTTTACAAGTTTTACCACTCAAAAATAGAATCTACATCCTTGTTGTGTATGGTAATGACCATTTCACAGATTCTCCACTATAATATAGTAAATATTACAGTGTTTTACTAGCAAAACAATCACCTAGTCAGTGTGTCTCCCTACACATGGAAGAGCGAAGGAAATAATTACTTTCCAATGTTTCTCTATACACTCAGAGTGGGGAAGGGAAAAAATTCTCTTACAACTTAAAAAGAGTAGGATATACCCATACACTCTCTAGTTATTTATACTATCAATGTAGAAAGTCTCTTATATACTCTAAATCGTTCTTTATATTACCTCTAATCATCGTCTTCTCTCTGTTAAATGTGTTTGCTACACCAAAAGAATCTTCCACCCGTTGAGACCTGTTGGATTCTATAGTGCTACTTTATTCATTAACAACCTTCTTATTATACTTGTTACTTACTTAGCATCATCCAAGTAAAAAAACTATTTTTTCTCTCCCAAAAACATGTAATCTAAAAACTCTTCTTCTACATTCGATTCTTAAATTCAAAACTAGCTACACTGAAACCTGCTCTTCTTTACACTTTCTCTTTCAGTAAAAAACCAACTGCACTGAACACTTCTTATTCTTCTTTCTAGAATCATGTGTTCTCTTTTTTATTGTTAAATAAATGAAGACTAGATCAACTATGTATCATCACAATTGACTAGAAGCTGGTAAGAACTTCTAGCACAACCCAATGCTTTCTCTCTAATCCCTACTTGTGCACCACACTGATTGTGCACCTCCCTGCTTGTGCGCCACCAACTACTTTCACGCCACAATTGTGCACAAATCACAACATGAACTCCACTTTTAGGTTATACACAACACTCTTCCTGCACACAAATCCATTATTGTGCACCTATTTCAATTTGTGCACCACTTCTTCTTGCATGAAACTCTACTTGAGTGCCACTCTGCTTGCATACCTCTTTAATTGCACACCTTATGAATAACTCTTAACATTCATGACACTTCATCTTGCACCCCACATTCTACTACATGCGCGATCAGAGTTCAAATTTTCTCTTATGTGTTGAGCCTTGAAATCTGAGGAGGAAAGTCATCTATTTATAGGTATTTTGGTGACTTGCACACTACATACATTTGCGTGACATTCCTACTTGCATCCTACTCTATCACTTGTTAGACACCCAATCACTTGCATGACATTCCATCACTTGGGCGCCACTTTCATTCATTTATAATATTTTGATGTGTTGATGTTGAAATATGAATTGTGCGCAACATACACTTGCTCATTGTTGATACTTGCACACCACTTCCTACTTGCATGCCACTCATGAACTTGTACACCACTTTCTTTTCATTGTCATATTTTGATATGTTGACCTCGAAACATGACTTTCAAGCATCATACACTTGCGAGACACATATACTTGAACTCAACACTTGGAATTCACTTATACTTGCACACCACATTCTTTCCTTTTCCAAAACACTTCTTTACTCCCCCTATCCATAATAGGGATTTCATCACAAGTTCTCTAAATATATAATATTTGTGAAATACAAATCCACAAAGCAACATCATAGTTTTAGCCATTCTCATAGTGCCAATCCCATGCACTACTTCATGTCTTCTCTTAATCATCAACAATCATCCTTCTTTATTATTATAATCATTAGAATATGAATTCTAGAGTAATTATTTATCCTCACTTCAAATCCTCAATTCCTTTTGGAGTTTTAATTCCAAATAACTCCAATTATCTCTCTTCATCATAAGGTAGAGGCTTGAGGATTGTTCAAACACCTTCAATGTTGTGAAAAATGTTTCACCTTTGATACATGTATTTATAACATTAAAAACAAAGAAACAATCATCTAATTTCAAGGAAATGTGTAATGCATGACCATCTTAGAATTCCAAGCCCTTCCACACTATCTCTTCTTCTTCAACCTTCATTCTCTACTTCAGGAAAATCATATGATTCTTTTATTCAAGTAATCTATTGCATGGTTCTCATGAAATCATGAATAATTTCATAGTCTTCTTAAAATAAACATTCTTCATCAATAATTCTTAGATGGATGATACTTTAGAATTATTAATTGTTGTAAACAATGTGTCACATTTGACACAAGTTCTTAGAACGTAGGATTAGTTCAAAAATTGTGTGAATTTAATTAAACTTCTTGGATAATTGATCAAGTATGAAATCCATTACTATGATTCCATAACAATTCTCCAGGCAACATCACTGCAGCCAATCTCCACTAACATTTTATTCCTTATTCATATACTTATTTATTTTGACCAGTATTGACAACTGTTGAGAAAAAATACATTCTTAAAACACAGATTCTTCCCAACAGATCATTCAATTATGGAAGTGGGTTATAGGTTCACTGTTGGGGGTGGCCTACTGAGATTTATTTTTCTTCCCGGCACATTCATCTCAGTGCTTGTGTATAAATTTTTCCTTCATTCATGTTGTGTATGGATGTATGGAAGATATGGTGGAGGCCCATGTTTGTGTGATTGATTGAGTTTCACATGTGGAGTCTGATGATTAAGATGAAAAAATTTTAATGGGTACTAGAGACTTAGTATGTGGCATTGTTTAGAGTTTCCAATATATCACATTTTAAATATTTTTAGTTGTTTATTTAGAATATTTGAGTGGCCTAGTGGGTGATAACTATTTTATGTATGGAATGGTTGTTTGGGACTTAACTATATTTCATCTTTTTTCAACATGATTATATTCAATTTAATATTTATTTCTATATACTCTGATGTGTATGATGATTGGTTATTTATTAATGGTTATACACTCTTATATAATGGTATCATCTCCTCAAAGTATCATCTTATACCTATGATACCAGTTGAATTCCACTGGTGTGCGATGAGGCAAGCATGAGGTCTTATGGTGAACCAATTTAGGATACTGATTCAGTGGAATCTACACTAATACATTAAAATAAAGGTTTCATGCTATTGTGATTATGTATGCTATATATGTAATGTAATATAATGAGTATGATATAATGAGAATTAAAATCTAAATAAAATCATAATGATGTGATAAATGTTATATGTTTTATTTTTATAGATAAATATTAGATTAGTCTTGGATTATTTACAAGTCTCAAATTAATTTTTAGCACAGAATTAAAAGACAAAATATTAATAATTTCATTGATTAGGATAAAATTAAATACAAAATTAAGATATCTTTCAAGACACTTAAATTACACCAATGTGAATTTTATGAGGAGTTAAAATACCAGTTGATGATTATTTTATCAGTCGACATATAAATGGTATACATTAAGATATACTTGTATAAATAATCATGTTTACATAGATTATATTGATAAAAGTGATTTATTATATTTTTTATGATATTTATTGGTTTATTATAACAGATTATAATGGTTGACATGAATTTTATTTATTGGATAAACCATGGATAAAATATCTATTTTATGGGGTCTAAAGGGTATGTGTGGATATCCGTAAGAGTCAATGATACGGGAGAGTACCCTAAGCTTATGTTCAAGGTAGAAAATGTGTTTTATTTTAATGGATTTTTTTCATTGTTTGTGTGTTACTTATATAGACATAGTTCATGAATGTTATTGTAAAAAAAATACCTTTCATACCCATTATGTTGTGAGTTCTCATCATCAAAGATGGTGATAGCAGTCTCAAGTAATGATCAGTAGAGTTTTGATTAAATTCTAGTTTGAAGTTAGGATAATAGTGAATAGGTGTATTTTCACAATAAGAGGATAGTTGGATGGAATTACAATGGTGTGGTGGTGAAAGTTGTATCATTGAGACAAATGGTTTATATTTTGGTGGCCTTTCTATCTCTAGGACCCTAGCTATATGGGAATTTAGTTGAGTCATTGTCTAGGAATGACGATTTATCATGTTGAGGGGATGTTTCAAAAATATTGTGTGGTGCTCATGTTTGTATATTGTATCTTATAGGGGCTTGTTTTGATGGTCCTATTGATTTGGGAGTCATTTAATTATAGATCTCAAGGTGTGTTACAGTGGGGTTTAGAGTCTGTATTCTGTGTCTTGGAGGTATTCATTATGTAGTGGTTTTCTCCCAGTTTTATAGGATTTGGGCAACAATCTTGATATTATTTTTGGTATTTTATTAAAATAAACAAATTAAAACATGAACATCATATTGTTACCTGGTTTTAAAATTAAAATAGCCATTAGATCATGGTCATAACCATTGAATCATGATGTTATATTTTCGAAACTCGGTATAAATTTGGTGGTTCACCCAAATTTCATTAATTCGCCTCTATTTATCTTAACTTGTGAGTGAATACAAGGTGATCATCAGAGAGCATTTAACCCCTCTTCCTTGGCTTTGGGAGATTGAGTATAGATTATTTTCCACCTTTATTATTTGTTTTCTCTTTGTTCATCATATAGAAAAGGTTTCAGTTGTGTGATGTGGTTAGAATATGTGATGATGATAAAATTGGTTGATGATAAATATTTTTATTTGTTTTTATGAATGTTTACCTATAGTGATCTTGATATTGGGATTTCTTATTCCTTACCTTGTCTTTTTACAACAGATTATGTAACTCTAATTATGGTAAGGGACTTTACAACTTTCCTATTTTTGTGTAAATTGTGATATTATCATGTTTGTTTCATTGGGTGGGTGTTATTGATCAACCAAATAAATATACCAAACTGGATAAAACATTTATGGGAATGAGGTGATTCATATGTGCTTACTTTCATTCATGAAATTTATTTCACATATGGTCCTTATTCCATTCTATTTTTGAAAATCATTAATGATTTTGAGACTTATGTGATTCTATTATGAATTTTTATGGATTAACTATTCACATAAGGATATTCACTAAAATATGGAAATTATTTGGTTACATGGAAGAAATTAATCAATACAAAAACATGATTGAATATAAAAGAATATGATAATCCTTAATACTAATATTATTTTTATGTATTTGGGTAAAGTTTATTATTTTGGATTTGTTTGAATTATTATTATAGGGGTTTTTGAGGTATTTATAGTTGGTGTTACAAAAAATTCCATTGGAGGCATAGTAGGATATGATGGAGATTTTGGATTCTGTAGTGGGGCTATGACTACCTTTCTATGTTTAGTTAGATAGAATGAGTGGTATTTTTTGGTAAATTTCTTTTTTAGATTACATTTAAACATTTGGTTGTTTCATAGTGGTATATAATAGAGTTAGTAATAATGAAACTAAAATGAGGTTAACTATAATTGAATATATCTATGGTTAAAAATGAAACACTGATTCTTAAAATGAATGGTTACTGACCAGAAATAGTATGGGTAATGGTTTTTGAGGTTTGTAATTAAATATGAAAAGAATGTGATATAAATGATTTATTATATCTGGAAATATATAATCTTTAAATTACCTAACTGATGTGTCTTGATTGGGAAATTAGATATGTTTAATATAGGTGTGGTTGTGGTGTTGTAGATGGTAGTGATGATAGCACAGGGCAGTGTTAATGCAGTGATGTTTGTTAGATATGGTAGTGTTGTTTGAGTTTGAACCTATCAGGATGGTCTTATACTTGGTATATATATAGTATTTATTTTACTTGTGATTCTTATACACTTCCCACTCTATTTGGATACCCTACTTGTAATACCCACAATTCTAATATAGTAAGTAAATGCTACATACCAAAATTATTTCATAAAAAATTTCTTTAAAGACACTTTATTCATGAATTTATTTAATATATTAGTTTAATAATTATTAATTTACCCAAAAAAAACTTCAATTTTTATTTCATCAAATCAAAATTAGATTTGTATGAATTTTTGATCTTTTTTAGTTGAAAATACGATTTTCATGAAACATGTAATTTGTATGATTTTTTCATTATATAAGAAGGAACTAGAAGTTTAGAAAAAAAATTGTAATCAAATATGAATTTAAGTTATAAAAATATTAATTTTTAAATATTCTTTGAATTTATAAATTCTATGTCTAATGTTTTTATCACTAATTAAAATGTTACTTTAATAAAAAAACTACTTTTTATTTTTTTCATTAAATCAATTATTTTCAATGGACATTCAGTTTTAATATAAATTGAAAGCCTCATAAAATATATATTTTTTTATAATAAATCAATTTATTTCATTAAAATTATTATCCACGATAATTTTATCTTATATAGAAATTTAAAACATAAAAAAATTATTTCTCTAAAAACTCTTTTTATGCGATTAAGTGTATTTATTTTAAAATTATCTTATCATACCATTATATATTTTATTTGATAAAATTATATTTAAATATTAAATTATAAATATTAAATTAGGTAAAAAATTAAATCTCAATCATTATCATAAAAATTAATTACCAAAGTTTAAAAAATTAATTATTATGGTAAAAGTAAAAACGGTGTGAATTGAGTTTAACCTTGTGTAAATCCCATTTTTATAAAAAATTATTTTAATTGAATTTATGAGCTTCTAATAGACCAATAAATGTGTCCCATACTATTTTTCCAGTTTTTTTCCTTTGAAACCTTAATATTAATCTCACATTATGGAAAATGAAAGGGGTTTCCCCAAAAACTACCCTTCCCTTCACTTATAAAGTGGAAACAAATTCACCAATTAAAAACAAACATTTTATTATAATTACTCATTGAAACTATACCATTTCACTCTCTATATAACTCCATCTCACTAAAAAATCCACTGGTTACTCATAGTTATCACTTGTACTTCAAATTCAAGGAGACTTCTAAGGAAAAATCAAATCCCCAACATAAGTATTATAAAATACTTAGTTTTCTTCATAATTATTTTATTTTTAATACAATATATATAAAATAAAATAAGAACTGTTATTATAATTTATATACTATAATGTTACTATATTAATGGTGTTATAATTATTGATTCATATATCCTTTCTATTAAGAAAAACAAAGCCATTGTTTGTTCATTGTGAGAACAACCACCTCCACAATGTAATATGTTTTTCTATAATAACCATAAAATAATTGATATAAAGATATTATTAAAGGATAAATATAATTTTTATAATAAAATTAATTTTATTATGAAAAATTTTAGAACTTTTTAATGATATGATCATCACAAAAAAATCGTTAGTTTAATCATTTAAAATAAGCATGCTAATAAGATAATATTTTATTCAAAACATGTAATATTTTCATATCCATAACTAATTCTTCTAATTAATTATAATTATTATATATCACACTAATAAAAACTAAATAATATCATTATGCATATTGTATAATGATATTATAACAAAACCGTGTCATAATTATTTATTAAATCAGGGTATGTTTATGTTTGGATCATTTTAACCAGCCACTTGAACAATATTGTTCATTTTATCATGGATGATAATGAAAACTTATTTATTGGTATAATATGTTATGTAATTTTAAATAATGTTTTTTTATTCTTGATATGTTATATTAATATCTAATTCATCAATTATGGATATAAACTTCATTTATCAAAAACTTCGAAAACATGCTTATAATCGATGCCATCTTCAAGGATAAGGTCTAAATCACTCATGAAAGGAAATGGAAAAAAAATAAATTATTAAAAATATTAAATAAATTTGACTTTAATAAACTATTAAAAATGGAATTTTAGATATTAATGATTATAAACACTACAATTTTGAAACTAGTTAAAACAATCAAAACTATAAACCCTAAAGTGGAACAATAAAGAGAATTCATGTAGAGAATTTAAATTTATGAAGAGTATGATTGAAAATATATGAGTATGGTTATGAAATAATTTATTAACATATATATTTTTATTATATAAGATTTTGAAGTATGCTCATGGAAGTCGGGATAAGAGGTAAGGGTTTATCTATCTCAAATTCCTTTACTTTGAGGCTTTTTTGGTATTTTACACCTAATATATTTTTTATGGTGTATATAAAAACTATTTTAGATTTTATTTCATGAAATTAATTTAAAAATGTTTTGTATGATCAGTCTTAATATCTATTTTTATATTTGATAAGATTTAATTTCTTTCCAATCTATAAGTGGGGGTTTCCAACTTATTTTTCATTCTTTAGGACTCATTTTGTAATCACCTCCTATTATAATTTTTATTGTGAATTTATTTCAAGGGTAGAATTTTTAAAAGTTATTAATGAAATTCAAAGGATTTAATGGCCTATATTTCTATCTCACATTCATATTGTTCTGATTCAAGAGCCACCTTTTCTATGGGGGAAAACTCATCCTAAGTTTTGGTTAAGTAAAATTGTTTTTAAATTCTTAGAAAATATTTCCTTGTTTAGATACCAAAGAGTGGATGTAGATATATGGGTAATGTAACACCGAAATATTTTTTTTGTAAATTCATTTTCTTCGATAACTTTCATTTCACACAACACTGAGTTTTAAAGAACCGTGATATACTATGAGTATTATTATATAAAATCGATTGTTATAATCTAGATGCTAGATTTTGTGGTACATATAAGAATAATCAAAATTTTAAAATTTATTATAATGGTTTTATAAAAATAAAATATATTTGTAAATATGTACTAAATTTTTATTAAAGTCTTTATATTCTTTGAAATTATTTTTTTCTCAAAAAATGATTTGTATATATTTTTAGAAAAAATTAATAAAATTAATTTTTGAAACATTTATAAAATTTATTTGAGAAATTATTAATAAATTTTAAAATAAAATTTTCAAAATTATATTAGTCTGAAATTTTTATAAATTTCCGAAAAGATTAATTTCTTAGTGAATAGTGAAAAATATTGATTTTTATTTAAAACTATATTTTTATTTAAAGAATTTTCAAAGTTACAAATTGTTTAAAAAAATTAAAACTAAAATTATTAATATTCTTTTTTCATTAAACAAAATTGGGTCATTGGAATTAAATTTATATCGTATTTTTTTATATTCAAACATTCTATACTTATGAAAAATTTCACTTTAGGAAACCGCAGTTTCATCGCGTTTGTGGGTTTAATTTTAAATTAAAATTTTCCACTTATATGGATAGAATTAATAAAAATATATTTTATATTTAGAATAATAATAATTAATGTTATATAACAATTTCAAATTAATTTGTTGTCAAAATAAATAGTAAAAATATTAAAAATTAATTATCATAGTTAAGGTTAAAACAGCTTTACTGGGGGTTAAACTAAAAATATAAGGGATTCAATGACCTAAAAACTAGTAAAATTCCTATTTTATAGAAATATTTATACCTTATATCATGTATTTTTTTTATAATTATCTATTTTGGATCCTTGTGGAATGTGTAAAAAGTGGGTACACCTTTTTATTTTCAAGAATATGAAGGGTGTCCTCTCCCCCAAATATAAATGACAAACCCCTCTCCTATCCTCTTCACAACAACAAAACCATTTTAAAAAAACATAAATACCAAAATATACTAATTAATTATCTAACCAAATCCCACATTCCTTAGTTTTATTAGTATTCCCTCTTAATAAGGCTTTAGGATTTAACACAAAGAGGTTCTCTGAAGAAGTGGTAAAATTCTTAATGTTCTGTTTTTATTTTAATTCATCTTTCACATCCTTAAAATATTCTTGAAATATTATTATATAATCACATAATTATATAATATATAATGAGATATTATTATGTTAATAGAATAACCTATATCCATCTCCTCTTCCATCAAATGGGAAATAAATCCGTTGATCATCTGTATAAAGGACTACTGCCTCACGAACCGATATAATTCGTATTCTATCACCACCTCTCACAGTTGGAGGTAATGATGGAGTTAACGTTTATATATGAAATTTATGAAATTATTATACCATTTAAATTATAATATCAACTATAAATTCTTACCTGACAATTCTTTGGAAAATGATAACATCATTCATGGAAATGTATGGATAACCATATCCATAAGGAAGTGTGATATATTTTTCATTTTATTTTTAAATAGATATTATCAAGTATATAATTAGGTAATATATATAATATGTATGTCCAAAAATTATTTTTTAATTTTTATATATTATTTACCTTTATTTTGTTCCATTCATCAAGGAAATTGATACAATGTTCATCCTTACGTACGACCTACCATCTCCATGGACATTTTAATTAATTATTAATATTTAAATTTAATGGATTAATATAAATACATATATAATTAATATAAAATATTACTAAATAATAGTTAAAATTCAATATATAATGTAACCTTTATCAAATTAAAATTACTGAAATACCAAACAAAAACATACATGAAAAATGAAGTAGTTTTTACCCAAAATATGTTTTTAACATGGAATTGTTAATAAACAGGTAATAAAAGGTTATAGGTAAATCATATTTGACATGATAAATATTATTAATATTCTATAATAGATGTATAATCAACAAATATTTATTATAAATTAGGTTTTAACATTTATGAGGGAATTTATGACATAAGGGATTTTTGCCTCACTTTTATTTTTGTGGGACATATTCCATATACACCACTTTTTTCATTTTTTCTATGTATATACTACTAATGAATTTATTTTATGATTATTTTAATGAAAATTAATGCATATAAATATCCATATAAAGTTCTTTTTTCATGGGTATTATGATTCAAACATTATCAAAGGGGTAAAGGTTTTATGTTACAATCTCTGTAATATTTTGGGACTGATTATGATTATTCATATGATGATGAAATATTATGATATACCCATCAATAAAATCAGGAATTTTATAATAATTTCTGTTTTTCATGAGAATTATTTTTTTACTTTCATTTTTCTCTCTTTAGGTATCGAAGAGTCCAAAATAATGTTTCTAAGGTACATCGAATTTATTTCTCTCTTAGGTTGAAAATAATTTTTCTTCCTTGCCTATGTTTTCAAAAAATGTTTTAAAGAAAGTTTAAAATTTTATAAAATTATAGTTTAAATAGATTTTTTCCCCTTCATGAATTTTTAGAAAATGGTTTTAATGGAATAATCTTTTTATTTTCTAAACTATGTACTTTTTTATTTTATCAAAAATATTAAAGGAAATGTTGTTTTAACAAGTAACACATGTACTGTATATTATACCGTCATGACCACTCAATTTTTTAAATATAACATAATAAATTTGTATATATATTTCAATATAAAATAATTTCCCAAATTTTATGTGAAATTATATTTTTTAAAAATTGATTTTAAAAGTGGAAACCCTATTTTTTCTGAAGAAATGTTCCAAGTGATCATTCAAAATAATTTTCCATCTAAGATGACATCTTTTATTGTTAATTAATATTTAATTAGTATATAATCTGAAGATACTATCATTATTTTTTTCTCTATATGGCTTATTATTTTGATGAAAGTATGTTTATGGAACCGATTCCTTTCCCACAGGTCATGCTATGATGAAATGTTTATGAATCCCATTTATTTTCATAGGTTCTAATATGATGAATGTTTTATGATCTTATGACATACTTATGTATGGTTTTAATTTTTTGTTATGGGATACAGTATAACTAGTTATTATAGTTATTTTATAACCAGAGATAGTTGTTATGTTATTACTAATGAAAGTAGTTATGTTATAACCAAGGATGTGTGGGGACTATATCTCCATCTAATGCATTGCGTAAAAAATGATATCTCATGAGAAAAAACTGGTTTGAAAGGAGAATGATCCCACTTTGGTAAGGGATATTTTCTACTATGATAGTCTTCGGAGTCAAACTATTCTACTTTGATGGCTTAGAAATGGAACTTATTCCACTATGATATTTTTGGAAATCATCCTTAAATACAAAGGAAATAATATTATATGATTATATATATTCCACAAATCAATGTCTTATTCCAATTTTATTTTCTTATAAATTGTGTTCACTAGTTACATTATGATTCATGTAATATCAACAACCATGATTTATTCCATGACTCATGATTTTGATATATGATATGAAGGGTATGATTTTAAAATACTATGTTCATGTTCTCCTGGTCTTATGCTCATGTTATGATTATGTGACCATGGATATCTCCCTTGTTTACCCTTATTGAGAATACAATCTCATCCAATATTATGTTTACTTTCCCTAGGTATTGAATAAAGGTATTATGAATGATATTTCTAAGAAGGTTTCTATTTATGAGTAACAAAGTATGATAAATTGTATAACTCTTATGAATAAGTTGTTTATGTATCCATGTTTCCAAGGGAACTAGATAAAAACAATATTGTTAGGTATAGTTATGTTATTCAATGAATTTTCATATATTAAGATGTAATATTTATATATGAAAAGTATGGTTCAATATAGTTTATATTAACTAATGTTTTAGAAAGTCTTTGGAAACTATGATGACAAAACATTAATGAAAACCATGATGATAAGTCTAAGTATAAGAAAATATCATAGAATTTTGGTAAAGGATAGAGTGAGTGGTTTCTAATTAATAAAATCACAATATAGATACTACTAATTGGTGTGTAATTGGGAAATTTTTACCTTAGGACAATAACTACAAAAGGGTGCATTGAGTAGAATTAGTCCATCACCTTGTGCACAAAAACAGTCCTTGCGTCATGCTTGCTTTGAGAAATCTCAAGGGATATGATTTTTAAATTTACAAACTATTTATGAAACATCATTAAGGCTTCGAATAATGACCATTAATGACCTAGTTTAATCCTAAGGAGTCATATATTGAAAGTTTTGTCATAATTTAGAAATAAAATAAGTGACTTTTCATGATTCTATTGTTATCCACTATGATTTGTGTGGCTTACACTACATTTTTTTGTCTTTATTCAGTGTTTGGGACATAAAAACCCATATTAATACTGAGTGTGATAGATAATTAAATAATTATCCTCCTTAGAAACCAAAAGTTATGGGATCCAAAATGATACATCTTAGTTATATGATCACAAAAATTCCTCATGATATGAATCATGGTGAATTTAAAAATTAGAAAAATGGGAAAAATGTTATGTTGAGTCCTTCATAAAGAAATGACCACATTCTTTTAGTGTTTCTTCTTATCCACTAGTTTTTGAGAAATGGATCAATACCACTAAAAATAAATTTTCCATTCTCTGTTATTTGGACCCAAAAAATACATTTTGGATGTCACTCATTTGAAATGATATGTGGATCAAAAGTGGACTCTTGTTAATAATATGAATCAACAAGATATAATTGACCCCATGAAATGGGATGAGTTGAAGAATTTATTTTTTAATAAGTACATTCCTCATATTTTTCACATGAAAATGGAAAAGTAATTCCTTAATTTAAAGTATAAGGTTGATAAGTCTATTGGTACCAAAAAGGTTAATTTTAAAAGACTTATGAGGTAATTTTTTGGTATTATCATCCAACCTAAAAGAAAGTTTGATTGATTATTTATTTTCTTAAAACAAATTTTCCAAAGGGATTTTTTTATAAGATACTTAAATAGCTATGAAGATATAATTCTATGTGCTATCAAGGTGGAAATAGAGCTATGAATTACCCATAAATATCATGGTTTTAATAAGAAAATAATGATGGAATTGAAATTAAAATCTAAAAACTATATAGAAAATAATATGGCCTTTCCTTCATGCTTAATGTTTTGAAGGAAATATGGAGAAAATTGTCTTAAGGGGGTTTTTAAATGTTTTAAGTGTGGTAAGGAAGGTCATCGGGTGATCGATTTCTGATTTAATGGAAACAAGTTAGATAATAATGTGAATAGAGAAAAAGATCCAAAGAATTCAACACATACACTCTAGTGTTTCAAATATAAGTAGTATAGATATTATGATAACCAATACCCAAATACAAAGGATAATGATGGGGACCAACATCAACAAAATCTTCATCCAAAAGACATGAAAATATCAGGATATCACTATTTCAAATGAGGGGTGTAATAATCACATGGTGAAAGGACAAATTAGCATCCACTATAGACCTATTCCTTTTTTAACTCTAGACCAACCCACTATTTTATGTCAGAAGAATTTTATAATCTTACAAAAATTATAACATAAGTTTAGATGTTGAATTATAAATGAAAACTCGTAATGAGATAATGATTTCAACTAATGTTAACAATTCTTTTATTATTGATGTTTATGGGAATGTGCTTCCTACAAACCTAATTATCCCTCATTTGATATAATTTGATGTTATCTTAGGAATTGATTAGATTTATCTACGTAAATCCCACATGAGTTTACATGGATGGGAAGTCACATTTTATATTACAAACCAACCTATGATCATTTATCAAAGTGATGATTGATATAAAATTTTGATGGAGATCAAATCCATTATACCTGTCTTGATTCCCATTCGAAAGGGGGTGTTTATCTCATATCATTGGGGAGAAACTCAAAATCATTGGTATTCCTATTGTGAAGGATTTTTTTATTGTATTTTTGGAAATATTTACGTGTCTTACACTAAAATGTGATGTTGATTTCTCAATATAAATCATACTAAGTACCACACCTGTTATAAATACTCCCTTTAGAATGGCCCCAACTGAGATGCAGGAATTAAAGAAGTAAATCCAGGAGAAGCTTGACAGGGGATTCATTCAGCCAAGTGTGTCACCTTAGGGTGAAAATTTTTTTTCCTTAAAAGAAATAAAAATTAATACGACTCTACATTGATTATCAAGAGTTGAAAAAGATCAAAATAAAGAATAAGTATCCTATAACCTATATTGATGACTTTTGTTATCAAATACGTGGATATAAATACGATTCAAAGATTGAACTTCATTATAGATATCATCAATTGAGGGCCAAGAATGAGGATATAATCAAGATACCATTCTGTACAAGGTATAAACACTATGAGTATATAGTAATGCCATTAAGTCTAACTAATTACCTTACTATATTCATGAATTTAAGGAATAGGGTCTTTAGAGATTACCTTTATCATTTTGTGGTATTAATTACATAAGATATTATCATTTATTCAAATTCAACGGAAAAGAATGAAGACCACCTATTAATTTAACTAAAACCCTAAGGAATGAGAAACCATATGAAATAATTAGACAGTGTGAATTTTATCTATAAAAGGTTTCATTTTCGGTCATATAATCTCAGGAAAGTGATTATTAGTAGATCCATCAAAGATGGAGGAAATTGAGCATTCTCCCAGACCAACCACGATGATTGATATCTGTAATTTTCTTGCATAACCTGGATATTATTGATGGTTTGTGGAGAATTTCTCATTACTATGTAATCTTGTCACCAAGTTAAATTACAAGGGAGACAAGTTCCTATGGGTATATAAATTTGAGGTAAATTTCAAGGAAATTAAGAGAATATTAGTCATCGCACCTGTGCTTACATTACCGAATAGTGGGGAAGGGTTTGTAAACTATAGTGATTCATCAAAGAAGGTATTTTAATGCTTCCGCATACAAAATGACATTGTTATAATTTATTCCCCATGAAAATTGATGGTTAATTAGATAAATTTCTCAAATCATTATTTAGAGTTTTCTATAATATTTTTTTCATTAAATATATGGATAAATAATCATTATGGAGAAAAGTGTGATATATATATTGATCACAAAATTTTAAATTTTAAATTCAGACATAATGAGTTGAATATATACAAGAGGATATGGTTGGAAATGATTAAATATTATAAATACTAAATACATTTCCACCCTGAGAAAGAAAACAAGGGGGATGATACTTTCACTAAAAGTTAATTTGTTATTGAGATAAATGTATGGAATACAAATACAATAAATAGAGGAGGAAATAAAAAATAAAGGGGGGCTAAAGTGACGAAGCCTGAGGGAATTTCCTTGGATATTGTGTTTTCATTCATTGGGAATGGATCCCACACAGTCATAGATAATGAGTGCCTCATCTGACTTTCCTTCATGAGATAACCCATTGTCTATAAAGTTATCTTCTCTCCAAAGATTCCCAATGATAAAGCCCTGGTTGATTTTTAGTATTAATTTACTAAAATAACAGGAAAAATAGTAAGGAGGATCTGATTTCCCTTGAAGAATCCACACTGGAATCTCATAATCAGATTTGATAACATCAACTAAAATATTGAACCTTTAACATAATGAAATACCAGTATGCATAGATCTAATTTCTACACCAATAGAATTACATGATCCAAAGAACACACAAAAACTAAAGACATCTGAACTACTTCTATCCCTCACTAGACTACCTCCCCTCATTTATCCTACTAAGTTGGATTCATCAACATTATAATTCAGTCCCCTGGTTGGTGGACCCCATCTGATTCACCTACCCTAGATGGAGGGGCGTGAAGACGATCTCACAAGTTCCATGGGAGAAACCTGCACAATGAAGTATAATTACAATCACCTCTGATAGTTGACCCCAACCAAGTAATTATCTCTTTTTTATACACTTGTAATAGAATGTGAGATAATTTTTTACCTTCTCTCACCATGTTTCTTTCTTCCCAAAGATTCCTAAAACTACCCGAAATATCAGGCCTTAAATATTCCATTCCAATTCATGGGTCCATGTTCCTTGGAACCTCTCAGTGATAAGGTATTTCATGGAATACCCTTCACCATATATATCCAGAATAATCTCCATTAAGTCCCATAGTCTCCTTGATCACTTGATCGTAACAAATAGATGGGCTGTAGATTTCCATTGAGGTCTGTCATAACAAAATCATCATGAAAAAATGTTCAACCCTCTTACGTTGTACATTCTCAACCTTTGAAATCTATTGGTTCATGATTCACTAGATGATGAAATATATTTTAGTTTATATATCTTAACACCTTAACTTCAGATTTTACTCATGCATCACTCCATGATTATAAAAAATAGAAATGTAATCATGGCTACTAAATCTTCCTAAAACTAAGCCTATAAAATAGAATTTATCTCATTCATCAATAAGTAAAATATCATGAGGTTATAAAATTTTTTATTTATAAAGAGTACCCTCCATCAGTTTTGGGTTCCTATATATGTTTAGGACTAGACTACCCAAAAAATTACAATCTCGTTCCGGCCCAATTATCCCACCACAAGTTGATATCACCTTTTCCAACTAGCCATCGAGTATGCTCATGTATGACTTCTAAATGGTTCAACATGAATATGGAGAGATTTGATAACAAAATGTTCTGAAATTTATAGTTCTTAAATACATTTATATTCTGATCCCAAATAAACCTCACCCATATTTATTTACCATCAATAAATTCACATGAAAGATGATCCTATGTGGAGTACATGGTTTTAGGGATGATGTGAATTCTGATACCCCCTACTCAATATGATTTTCTATATGATTCTATGAGTCCAAGTGAAAACATCCCATATTTTTATAGTCTTATCTAAAATAAAACATTATATTCTTCATTTTAGTAATAGTTACCTTTTGACGGACTGATGATAGATAACACATGAATCAAAATTAATGTAACACGTTATTGATCAGCATAACCCTTTTTCCAAAATATACGTTCTTTGTCTTATAGTAGAAAATTATACTTGTAATTTTATTGATTATATCAACAAAGAGATTCTTATTTATTTGAAAATTAGAGATTGGGGCATTAAGGAAGGTCATTGGGAGTTTTTTCTGTTGATTTCCCAAATTCTCATGAATTGCACCACTACGACATCTAGAGAATTTATTGGAAATGAAAAATTTACTCTTACTCATGTTGATGTTTTGACAACTCATTTGTACATAAACCAACAATATTTTCATGAACATATTAATTGATATATTATTACCCTTGATAAAAACCAAAAATTCATCATTAGACATAAGATGGAAAATAATGCTAATTTTATATCTATTTGTAAAGGGTAGAATCCTCCCTTACTCTAAGATTTTGCAGATGATTTTTTAGGGTGGATCTTGGGATAGGATTAAAGGATAGGGATATAATTTTCCATATTTCTGAAAACATGGATACTATTGAAGATTCTAATGCTCTTTCCCATGAGTGAAATGGAGAGCCATGGTGAATAGTAACTCTTATAGAAAAGGTTGTAAAACCATTTCTAAAATCCAAGTCTTTTCATAGTATTGATGATAAAACCCCATTTGGGGTTGTCATAGTCTTTTCCATGTCTAATTTGATAATAAAATTAGATCCAATGTTCATATTTTTTAATCCCCTGCCATTTATTTCTCAATTCCAATTTCCCCTGGATGCCTCATCCCTTAACAAGAACATGTTATTCTTCTGAGACTTAACTTTGGATGATTCCACTCATCCTCTTATAGATATGAAGGGAGAGAAGTATGATATAGATATAAAAAAGAAGGAGGGAATTGTTCATATGTTTATCCTTGATCACGATGGAATGATATGTTTCATGAAATATGTATAAGCTTCATCCATACCATATTTGAAGAAAGTGTTGTTAGAAAAAGATCATAACACTTCATTGTCTATTAATCCTAGAATTAAAAATACATATATAGATTTGAAAGAGTACTTATGGTGGGATAGTATAAATATATATACTATAGATATTTTATCTCAGTGCTTGGTATGTCCGCATGTTAAGGCTGAGAGACAAAATTATAATGGGTTGTTACAACTATTACGTATACCATAATGGAAATGGGAGAACAACACTATGAATTTTTTCATTAGACTCACCAAAAAATATAAATAGAATAATACTATATTGGTTGTAGTTGATCACATTATAAAGTCATAAAAATTAATTTCTATCAAAGGATATTTCTCTCTAGATCATCTTTCCAAGATATACATTAAGAAAGTGGTATGGTTGCATAGAGTACCATTTTCCATGGTATCTGATTGGGATTCGAGTTTTACCTTGATGTTATGGATAAGTCTTCAGCAAGATTAGGATATAGAGCTATGTTTTAGCAGTGCATGTCATCCTTAGATATATAGTCAATATAAGATAATAATTCAAACCCTATAGGATATGTCTATATCTTGTTCTATATATTTCAAATGTTTTTGGGATCAACACCTTCCTGTAGTAGAATTTTCTTACAAAAATCGATTTCACTTGGGCATTCAGATGGCTCCTAATGAATAACTCTATAGAAATAAGTGTATAATTAAAATGTTCATGGATAAAGTTGGAGAAATAATTCTATTAGTATGAGAGTTAGAAAAGTATATCCATAAGAAGTTTAGATCCATTCAACAACACATAAGGATAAAAAAAGTCAGTAAAAATTTTATACTGAAAATCATTGATGTGAAATAGAATTTGAAGTTGGCGAAAAGGTGTCTCCATGAATTTTTCTATCGAATAAGATAATTAGATTTAGAAATTACGGTAAACTAAGGATGAGGAATGTTATCCCCTTTGAAATAATTTATCGTATTGAGACCATATCTTACCAATTGGTGCTTCCACTAAATCTTTGTCAAGTCTATGATGTGTTCTATGTATCTATCCTGAAGAAGTACATATCTAAAAATTCACATTTATTGAACTCATATGTCATACCACTAGAGAAAGATATTTTTAAGGGTAAAAAATGGTGGGTATTTTAGATCAAAGAGAGAATGTTCTATGAAAAAAGAGAACTCACCTAGTCAATGTTTTGTAGGTAAAACACTAATTTAAAAGAGCTACATGGGATCCCAAGGATACAATGTGGAAGAAGTTTCCTCATTTATTTATATCATAGTGATTATTCTTGAAATAAATTTAATTTTAAGGGGGTAGAATGTAACACCCTGAGAATTTTATGATTTTTTTCATATAAATTTAATTTATTCAATACGATACGTTACACGCAGCACTGAGTCATAAGGAACCATTATATTCAATTAATATTATTATTTAAAATTGAAAATTATAACCTAGCCATTAAATTTATAAGTATAAATATGAATAATTTTTGTAAAAATAATAATAATTTTTTATATAAAGATAATATATTTATAAACAAGTACTTAATTTTTTGTATTCTTTATATACTTCGAAAATAATTTTTTCTCAAAAACTTTGATATACGAATTTTTCTTGACAAATAATAAAATTAATTTTTAAAATTTTTATAAAATATATTTGAAAAAATAAAATTCATCTTTTTTTATAAAATTTGAAAAATTGTCTCAGGGATACTATTTGTGAATTTTATGAATTGATAAATATTTCTATGAATTGTGAAAAATAAATTTTTTTTTATTTCCTTGTTTGTTTAATGAATTTACAAAGATATATCTTATTTAAAAATGATTTAAAGAAAAATTTGTAAAATTACGTTATTATTAGAACAATTTAAATATTTTTAATCAAATTTATATTTATTTTTGACATTAATACATTCTATATTTATTAAAATTTTCTATTTGGAAAACTATTTATTCATTACGTCTGTGGGATTAAATTTAAATTTAAATTTAAAAATTATGTGAATTAAATTGGTAAAAATATATTCTATATTTGTAATAATAATAAAAAATATTATATAATGAGATAAACTTACTTTTTTTGCTAAAATAAATAGTAAAAAAAGAAAAAATTAATTACTGAGGTTAATGTTAAAATGGGTTTACTGGGGGTTAATGTAAAAGGATAAGGGTTAAAAGGACATGAAAACTTGTAAAATAAATATTTATATAAATATTTATACCTTATATCATATAAGGTTCCATAATTTTATATTTTTGAACCATTTTTTTTAAATACGATGGAACCATTTTCTTTTCTAAAATTCCAATTGTGTCCAATCCCCCACTTATAAAAAAGAACCCACTCTCCTCTCCACTTAAAAAATCCAAAACATATTTGTTTTTCAAAAAATGAAAAAATATCTTCATTAATTTTATACACAAATCCTATAATAAATATATTTATTAATAAATTATCATAGGAAGGATTTAGGTTTAAATATAAATAGGTTCTCCAAAGAATAAGTAAAATTCTTAAACTTGGGTTTTTGTTTTATTTCTTCATCCAACTACTTGAAATATTATCTAAATATATTTATTTAATAAAAAAATAATATCTAATACAATTTGATGTTATTATTTTAATGGAATAATCTCTCTCATTCTCCTCTATCATCACATGGGTTAGGAAACATTCTGTACTGTGTATGGCGTACTACAGTCTCATGAACAGATGTAATTTGTATTCCATCACAAACTATCAAAGTTGTAGGTAATGATCGATTTCATTTTTATATATGATATTTATTATACTAATACAATAATTTTATTATAATAAAACTGATACTCTCTCACCTTACATTCTTTTGAAAAATGATAACGCCGCTCAGGCGTACGTGTGAACTACCACCTCTACGAAGTGATACGATACATTTTTTATTTTATTTCAAAATGGATGGTAATAAGGATATAATTAGTAAATATATATGATATATATTAAATAAAATTTATTCTTTAAATTTTATGTATTACTTTCCTTTTTTTATTTCAAACATTGAGGAAATGGAATCAACGTTCATGCATGCATATGACCTACCATCTCTATGAATAGTGTGATTAATTTTCTATCACTAAATATTATGGATTAATCTAAATAAATTTAAAATTAATATATATTATAAATATATCATGGTTAAAATTTTGTACATTATGCAACTATGACAAAAGTTAAATTATTGAAAATACAAAACCAAAACAGACATGAAAAACTACGTAGTTTTTACCCAAAACAAGATTTTAACATTGAATTGTTAATAAATATGTAATAAAACATTATAGGTAAATAATATATGGTATGAAACATATTATTATTATTATATAATAGTTTTATAATAAACATATATTTTTTATATATGAGGTTTGAATGTGTACGATGGAAGCCGAGACTTAATGTAAGGGATTTTCATCTCAATTTTATTTCCATTGGGATGGATGTCGTATTCACCACTTGTTTCTTTTTTGTGGTTTATATACACCACATGGATGTATTTTATGATTAATATCTTGAGAATTATATTATACACATATCTATATAATGATATTTAATTCAATTGTTTTATGATTCAAACATTACAAAAGTGGTAAAGGTTTTATGTTAAAATCTATTTGTTTTTTGGGACTATTTATAATTATGATTTAGATAATAATATATTATGATATATCTCTCTAGAAACTCATTAATTTTATTATAATATATTTGTTTCATGAAAATACATGTTTTCCATTAATTTTCATCCCATTGTGTACTCAATTGTCTAAAATAATGTTTTTAAGGAAAATTGACATTAATTATCTCTTTGGTCAAGAATCCAATTTACTCAATGTCTATATCCTCTAAAAATATTCTAAACAATGTTTTAACTATTATAAATTTATTTTTAAAGGATTTTTTACCCATGTTTTAATTTTTATTAAATGGTTTTAAAATAATCTTCATATCATTTTCCAAAATAAGTACTTCAAACTTTTACCAAAAATGTGAAAGAAATATTTTTTTAACATGTATGGCATGAAAGATATTTTTTAGCATCATTAACAAAAAATGTTTTAATTAATACTTTATAATTTTCGATGTATGTTTTCAAATAAAATTATTTCCACAATTTTATTTGAAATTCTTGTTTTTAAAAAGGTTAATTTAAAAATGGAAGGGTTATTTTCCTCAATAAATGTTGAAAGTGATCTTTCAAAATCATTTTCCATATAATATGACACACTTTATGGTCAGTTAAGATTTACATGGGATATAATCCAATAATACCATCTTTATTTGGTTTTTCTAGATGGTTTATGATTATATTCAAAATATGTTTATGAAAATCTTTTTTCCCCTGGGTTATGTGATGATAAAATGTTTATGAAACCATTTTATTTTCTTAGATTTTGATATGATGAATGTTTTATGATCATGTGGAAATTTATTTATTATTTTCATTTTTCGATGGTGGTTATGTTAAAAAAATTATGTTGGTTACCTTATAACCAAGGATAGTGGTTAGATTATAACCAAGGATGGTGGTTACATTATAACCATGTATGCGTGAGACCTATATCTCTTTACGATGCATTGGGTAATGATTGATACCTCTTGATATAAAAAAGGTTTTAATGTAAATTGAATCTATTTTAATAAGTAAATTTGTACACTAAGATAATCTTGGGATTGAAACTTTACTAATATGATGGTTTGGGAAGTGAAATCATTCCACTATGACAGTGTTGAAAACAATCCTTGAATACTAAGGAAATTATATTGTATACTTATGTGTATGTGAAAAATCTATATTTTAGTCTAATGTTATGATCTTATGGATTATGTTCTTTGATTTCTTTATGATTTATGTATTATGAACAACCAATATTTATTCCACGACTTATGATTATTATCTATGATATAGAGGGTATAGTTTTTAACTATTATATTCATGTTCTCATACCTTTATGATCATGTTATGATTATGTAATCATTGATATCACCCTTGTTTACCTTTACCGAGAATTCAAGATCAATTTTTCTTATGTTTAATTTCTCAAATTTATGAATAATGGAATTATGTATGATATGTCTAAGAAGGTTTCTATTTATGGGGAACTAAGTGGGAGATTATATAGAACTATTATGAACAAGTTGTTTATGTATCCATGTTTCCAAATGCACTAAACCTAACTGATTCTAGAATATATCATTATTTTATTTAATGAATATTAATCTATTAGGATGTAATATCTATGTTTAAAAATAAAGGATCAATGTAGGTAATATAATGACCTAATATTTTCGCACATAGATACTAATTCTTAACTGATAAATATTATTTACATAATATAACAATCCATTACATAATCATATACAGATAGTGCCTCTAGAGACATAGAAGTATAAACGACTGGTTAATAAGAGTTACATGTAATCTACCACATAGTTACTAATAATTATCAACCTTATTAGACATATCATACATAATACCATTCTTACTAACCTAGGGAAAGGAAACATAAGAAAAGGTGAGATCTAATTCCTAGTAAGGGAAAACAAGGGAGATATCAATGATCACATAAGAATAAGGGTATGATAATATGAACATAACATTTGAAAACCACACCCTGCATATAATTGATCATAACCTAGAGTAATTGAATAAATATTTGTATTTTAAAAGACATGAATCATAATGGAATCAAAGAACATAAGACATGAGGGAATAAAATTAATACAAGGCAAATATTTTTTTCATACACATTATTTTAGAAAATCATTTCCTTAGTAGTTGACTCTTACTAACAGGCCTATTATAGTGAAATGAGTTTACTCCCCAAACCCTTATAGTAGTCAAGATTCACTACCAATACTATCATAATGGAATAAATATATTACTGAAATAAGTTCACTACCCTTTCCAGTCCTTCTTATCTCATGAGATATCAATATTTTCTTGATTAATTTGGGGGAGATATAGTTTTTAACCATCACATAATGGAAATAAAATATATATATTTTTCAAGATCATAAAACATTCACCATATCCGAACCCACTAAAATAAATTTCATTCATAAAAATTTCATCAATTCATCATAGCATAACCCGTGGAAACAGAATGAGTTTCATAAATATTTCATCATTTAATACCATATAGAGAATGAATGAGTTTCATAAACATATTTATATGATAAAAAGAAACCATATATAGAAATAATAAGGATGTTACCCTTGGATAATATCTCCAGTAAATATTAAGTAACATCAAATTATGCCATCTTAGATGGAAAAATTATTTTGAAAGATCACTTGGATCATTTCTAGAGGAAAATAACCTTTCTGCGAAAATGTCATTTTTAAAATTATAAATTCATAATATTACATGGATATAATTTTTTAAAAAATAAAAATTAAATCATATAAATTAATATTCAATGAAAATAATTGTCACAATGGTGGGAAATAATGGTAATGTCATTTGCATTGAAACCAAGATTCCTTTAACATTTTTGGTAAAAAATAAAACAAACCATTTTCGGAAACCAAAAAAAAATATTCATTTAAGACCTTAAATTTAAAAAGTAAAAGATGATTAGAAATTTAATTTAAGAATCATTGGATAATTTTAAAATATTTCTTTAAAACATTTTTTGAAAGAATGAGTATGGAAGGAAAAAAATTTTGACTGAAGAGGGAAATAAGGTTGATTTTCATTAAAAAGATTATTTCAGAATATTGAGTACATTAAGAGAGAAAACTAAATATAGAGATTGAATTTTAATGAAATAAATAATGGAAAAGAAATTTCTATTTTCCTTGAGAGATATATCATAATATCTTATCACTAGATTCATAATCATAAATAATCCTGAAAAAAAAAGAGATCGTAACATAAATATGTTACCGCTTTGGTAACTTTTGTATAATAATCCCCTGGAAAGAAAGAAATTTATGTGGATATTTATTTCCCATAATTATCATGATAATAATAATAAAATATATTAATTATTGGTATATTCACCACACAAAATAAAGAAGTGGTGTATAAGGCATGTGACCCACAAAAATAAAAGTGAGATGAAAATCCCTTAAATTAAGTAATGAATTCCTTCATCCATGTTCAAATCTTTTGTACAATAAATATAATATAATTATACATAAATTACATAACAATAATAATATTTTTAATATATTATATACTTATGTCCATTTATTACCAATTTTTTAAGAATTCTATGTTAAAATCACAGTTTAGGTAATAACGGCTTCGTTTTTCATCTGTGATTCATTTTTGTATTTTTTGTCATTTTAATTTTATCATTATAAAATTATAAATAGAATTTTAATCATTATATAAATATAATATATATTATTTATATATGTATTTATAGTAATACATTAAATTTATAGATATAAAATGAATTATACTGTTAACGAAGATGGTAAACTGTACATACGCATGAACACAATTTCCATTTTCTTGAGGGATGGAAATAAATAAAGGTAAATTATATATTTAATTTATAGAATAATTTTTATGAAATATATATCACATATTTTCCTTAAATATATCTTTATTTCTTTCTATGTAATGTGTAATTGAAGACCAAATCACATCGCTTTGCGAGGCCATAGTCCACCGTACACACGAGCGACATTATCGTATTCCCACAGAATAGAATATAAGAAGGTATATGTGATATTATAATTATATAAGTATAATAATGTCATAAATATTATATAAATATGTTAAATACATAATTATATTCTACTGTTATCTGTGGTGATGGAAAATGAATTACATTGGTTCATGAGGTGATAATATTCCATACACACGATCGATGGTTTTGTTTCCCACTCTATGGAACCATAGAAATATGTAGGTCATGAAATTAACATAATTATATATTATCATATGTTAGATATTTTTGTTTTTATATCATAATGTTTTAATAATATTTTAATGATTTATAAGAAGAAATAAAATGAATATGCATGGTTAAGGACTATACCTCTTCTTTGGAGAACACCTTTTTATTTAGACCTAAAGCCTTAGTAAGAGGGTTTAATAATAAAAATAATGCATATATAACATGTAGGAGGAAGTAATGAAAAAAATTTCATTGGTATTTTATGAACCAAATGGCTTTGGGAGTGTGAATATGAGAGGATTGTGGGTGGTATTTTATAAGTTGGGGAATAGGACACACATGGATGTTTTGAAAAGAAAAAGGTGTACACATATTATAAACATAACGAAATGATTAACAAATATATCATTAATAAAAATTAGAATATATAAAGTCAAAATATGACCATAAAATTAGATATTTACAGGATAAAAGGTCATTTTTAACCTTATCATTTTAGGTGTCCCTTGGTAAACCCATTTTAGCCTTAACCGTAGTAATTAATTTTTACTATTTTTACTATTCATTTTGATCAAAAATTAAGATAAACATATTAGATAATATTTCTTATTATGATTGAAAATATGGAATCCATTTTTTCAAATTTCATTACCATAAGGGGGAGAATAACATATAAAATTAAACCTACAAATGCTATGAGAAAGAGAGTTTCAAAATTAAAAATGTTTATAAGTATAAAAAGTTTTAATATAAAAATTAAAATTGAAATTGAATAAAATGACCTAAATTAGATTAATAAATATATATTATAACTAATTATAATTTTTTAACCATATTTAAATAAAATGGATCTTGTAAAATATTTAAACAAAGAAGAAGTTTTTAATAAAAATCAGTATATTTTTAAAATTCATCTAAAAAATAATATTTTTAGAAATTTATCAAAAAATTACTCAGAGATAATTTTTACATATAGATTTTAAGAAAAATAACCTTTATTTTATCAAATAAATGTTATAAAATTGGAAAAAAAATAATTTTATTATTTGTTTCCAAAAGAAATAAAACAATTATTTTGAGAAAATAGTATTTTTAAACCATATAGATACTTTACTAAAAAATGATTGCATTTATATATATATTTTTTAATTATATAAAACCATTATACAAAAATTTTAAAATGTGTTTATTACTATTGATACTGGAAAGTCTAACATCCATGTTATTATAGTCATATTTAAAAATTTATTTTAATAGTATATTGTGGGTCTTTAAAACTCAGTGTTGAGAGCAACACAAGATATAAAAAATTAAATTTATTTTAAATGAATATTTTATAAAATATTGGAGTGTTACGTTATATCCCCTTTAAAATTAATTTTAACCTCAAAATTTCATCACTTGGGTATAAAAAACCATGGATAATTCTACCTCATTATATCCTTAGGGTCCCATTTAGATTCCTAATGATGGTTGTTCTTCCATAAAACATTGACAAGGTGAGTTGTACTATTTTTTAGAACATTCTATATCTGATAAAAAATATCCACTAATTTTAATTTATAGAAAAGATCATGTTCTACCAGTGTGACATCTATGTTCAGTACATGTGATGGATCAGGTATGTACTTCCTTTCAAGAGATACATTGAACACATTGTGAACCTGAGTGGGGTTTGGTGGAAGCTCCAAGAGATAATCTATGGTCCCTATATGATCAAGATTTTCATAGGGAATGATATACCATGGGCCTACTTTTTATTTATTTACCAGTCTCATAGCTTTATTATACAAATAAATTCATAAAACATAAAATTACTAATAGCATCAATGATTATCAATATAACATTTATGTTGACTTTATGAAACCCATATGTGTTGTTTAATGGATATAACCTTTTCTTCCATTTATTCCACTAGATCTAGTCCCAATAATGATATTTCTACAACTTCATCATAGTATTTTTGGGTTCTACACTAATTTACATATTATGATTCCTAATGACCCATTTGAATGCTTCAATGAAAGTAATTATTGTTAGAAAACTCAACTTGAGGAAGGTATTGAGACCAAAACCATTGAAATCCATAGAACAAGATCTCATCATGGCCTCTAGAATTTGAATTTTTCTCTTTGATTGACCATCTGTCTTTGGATGATACACAATTCTAAAAATCAACTCTGTAACAAGATCTTGCTAAATACTTTGTCAAATATTCAAGTTAAAAACTTAGATCCCGGTCGGATAACGTTTAATATGGTACTCCATGAATCACTACCACTTTCCTAATGTATATTCAACTATGTTGATCTAGTGAGAAATATTCTTTAATTGTGATAAGTTATGATTACTCTATAAGGTGATCAACTATAACCCATATTGCATTATACCGTTTAAACATTTTGGGCAGTCCATCGACAAAATTTATGGTGATGTTTTCCCATTTCCATTATCGTATGGGTATTGGTTGTAACATCCACATAGAATTTTTTCTCTCAGCCTTATGTTTAAAACATAAAAAACATAGATTTACGCAATCTACAATATCTGTCTTCATGATATCCCACCGTAAATACTCTTTCATATCTCTATATATCTTTGTACTCAAAGGATAAATAGGAAATGAAGAGCTATGAGATTATCCTAACTGCACTTTCTTTAAATTTGGTAAGGATAAAATATATACATGTTTCGTGAAAATTTTCATTCCATCTTGATCAAGGTTAACCTCAAGAACAATTCTCACCTTCTTTTTCAACTTTATATCATACTTATTCACCTCTTTTACCCTCACAAGGAAATATGGTTGAACACCTATTTGAGAAATATAATATTTATCCTATTACATCAATATTTCAAGACCCATCCTTCAAAAATCCATAAATATTGGATATTTTATAATCCTCATCGTTGATAATCTAGTATAACATTTTCAACTCAAAGCATTAACCACCTTGTTATGTTTCCCGTGGCAGTAATATATTGGGAAGTCATAATATTTTATCATATCCAACCATATTAACTAGTGCATATTCAAATCCTTTTGTGTGAATGTATACTTTAAACTTTTATGATATATATATATATATATATCACAATTTTCTCTATAAAGATAATATATATGTATCTTTAATGAAAAAATTACCTAAGATAACTCCAAATCATGATTTGGGTAATTTTGATCATGAACCTTCAATTTTCACGAGGAATAAGTTATGACCATGTCATTGTATGTGATAATGAATCCAAAAACATTCATTGATGAATCACTAAATATTACAAACCCTTCTCCACTATAGGGTAATTTAACCACAAGTTTATTTAATAATCTTCTCTTATGTCCCTTGAAAGTTTCCTCACATTCATCCATCAAGAGGAACATATATCCCTTCCGGGTTAACATGGTGAGTGGATTATATAGTTAGAGAAATTATTCAAAAACCATTGATAATATATATATAAACCAGTAAAACATCATATCTCAGTCATTATGGTCGGTCTAGTCTAAATTTCAATAGTCTCATTCTTTGACGAATCCACTGATATACCCTCGCTTGTGTGTATATGACCAAAAAATGAATTTTAGCCAAAATTCACACTTTTTAATTTTTTCATAGAGTCTATCCTTCCTTGGGAAATTTAGTGAAATTATTATGTTATATTCATGATCTTACTTACAATTTTAATTAATAAGAATATCATCTATAAAGACTTCCAAAAACTAATCTAGGTATTCTATGAAGACTGTATTCATTAAATCCCTGAAGATTGAATGGGAGTTAGTAAAACTAAATAGAATCCATATATACACATTGTGTCTATAATATATATATATTTCTATCTTGGTTATATCCTCTTTCTTAACTCTCAATTGATGATATCCAAAAACTAGCTAAATCTGGGAAAAGTATTAAGCTTTAGGAATATTTTCAAACAAATCATCATTATGAAGTAAAGGATAGTTGTTATTGATTATGAACTTATTCAGATCCCAATAATAAATATCTATTCACATCATTCAATTATTAAAAAAAAATAGTTTCACCCCATGGTGAAACACTTGACTAAATAAATCCCATGTCAATATTCTCATATATTTTCTTCTTTATTTCTTACAATATAATCAGGGCTATTTAATAGGGATTATTTGATATTGGTGTATCACTAGGTATGAGTAATACTAAAAAATAAAATTCAAGTTTCAGTGGAGGACTAGGAAACTCTTTTGGAAAGACATAAGAAAACTCCCATACAATTTTCATATAATTGATGTTGAGTTTTCCCCAACCATTTGATATGAACATCCCTTTTGAATGTGAATCAAGACCCAAATAATGGACGATGTTTCCATCGAGTGTTTATATATAATGCCACACTAATAGATTATCATATATTGATTTGTAAAAACAAATGTTACTTATTTTCCATAGAAATTGACATGGGATTTTTATAGAGATATCCAATCCATGCATGTGATAACATCAAATTCAACTAGAGAAAGAGTAACAAGATTTAAATGAAGTATATTAAAAAAACCTTCAACTAGAGAAAATAATATACCTGAGATGAAATCATCAAACCATTATATTTTTTCACAACTAATTCAACATTTAATAGTTTAAGTTGTACTGTGATACCCTTAGAAAATTATTTAGATATAAATGTATGGGTAAATCTATAGTCATATTAGGCATTAGTAATTCTAGAGTGGATGGTATGTGTACCTTTATCCATGTCATTATCACATCACTCATATTAAATAGTGGTCGGATGGGATTTTCTTTTTTCTCTAATCTTAAGGGGTTATTGGATTTGATAATCATCATTAACCTTTAGAATTGGTAACTAGTTTACATAATTTCCATTGTCCTTGAATTTGAACAACTTGATTGTGGTTTCTATATTTTGTGGATATTTCTTTGTACTAATATCATTATCTAAATTATTCCCTTCACTTTGGAAATAAAGTTCTATATGATCTCCCCCCCAAACATAAAACATTTATCAGTCTACCTAAGGAAATTTTCTCCATGTTTCCTTTTTCAATTTCAACATGAAGTAATTATCATCTTTTTCACTCCTTGGTTTTTATAGTTTCCATTGAATTCCATATTTTATTCATTATGAGAAAAATTAGATTTATTGGTAAATCCAATTTTAATTTTATCCTTGATAACAAATATAATTATTTCTTCATAGCTACTGAAGTCCGTAATGGATAATTCCCTTAAGAGACAAGATTTTTAGACACTGAAGAATTGATCAAACTTTCCTTTTGGTTGGATGATAATACCTGAATAATAACTCACAAATATTATAAAATTCAGCTCATGGGTACTAATAGATTTATCATCCTTCTACTTTAAGTAATGTAATTACTTATACACTTTCAGATGAATAATACAATGAAATAACTTATTAAAAAATTTGTTCTTACAGTCATCTCAATCCACGGATTCAATATCATCTTGTTGGATCATATTATTGAAAAGTATCCACCACTGATTCGCTTCACCTTCCAAATTATAGACAACTAAAAATAAATTTTTATGCTCTAAACACTAGAGAACAAAAAATATATTTTTAGTCATAACGATCCATTTCCCAAAAATTAGTAGATCCGTAGAACCACTAAAAAAATGTGGAAGTTACCTCATAAAGGACTCAGTGAAATTTTGTTCCCTATCTTTCTCATTTTTAATTTTAGAATGATTCATTTCTTGTGAATTTTATGTGATAATAGTAATGAGGTTTTTTATTCTATACCCCTTAATGTTTAGTTTCTTAAGATGACAGTCATTGCATTGTATATTGCACTCTGTATTAACAAGGTTCCTTTAGGATCCATCTATTTAAAAAAAAACACAGTGTAAGAAAAAATAATCAAAGTGGGGAACCACATAATCATGAAAAATGACTTATAGGATATCTATATCATGACATCTTCTTTTCAATCTATGAAGCATTAGGCTTAACCTAGGCCATTCATTTTCAGTATTCAAATCCTTCATGATGGTTCTTAAAGCGTTTTTTAATTTGAAAAAAAGTTCCAATGAGAGTTTCCATCAAGGTGTGTTGAAAATATTATTATCATGAACTGAGTGATGATCGAGTCCAGATCAATGGATCATTTTTGGAGTTATCATATATGGTCATGACCATAAACATTACGTATTATAGTTATTTAAACTAAATTTAACTTATTTACATTACCAAATATAATTTTGTTTTAGTGTTTTAGAAATTTAAGACATAACTCATACATATCAACCCATAAGAATATAATGTGGGTACCATTAAAATAGTATCCTTTTCTTCTAAAACATAAAACTTTAAACAGAAAACAACAACATGATTTCATTTTCAAATATTCATAACATTTATCTTGAATTACATATTTCTATTACACACCCTTATAACATATGAAAACATTTAAAACATTGTATGAGAATAAAAATCTATGTAAAGGATATAAAAAGAATGAAAGAAACCATTATCACATGAATACTTATAAACATATGAAATCATTTTCACAAACACATACTTCTCACCCATAAAGAATCGTATACTTAATTTGTGAAACATGACATTTCCATAAATCATAGAAATAATAAATTGAGAATAAGGTTATATTGGGGGATTTCATACTTAATTTGTTAACCCTTATAGCTAGCTTATGATTTGTAACCCTCAAAACTACCTTACAATGTAACCCGCATAGCTACCTTATAATGTAACCATCACAGATACACTTAGAGTAACCATATGACCGACCTCCAACTTACACATACCTAATGAATTAGAGGGAGATATATTTCCCACCCTTCATCATAAATAATGACAAATATCTAGAACATAATCATAACACATGAATACTTGCATAAAAACATTTCTTTCAAATTTTGTAAAAACAAGAATTTTTAAAAGAGGATTTTAAAGGAAAGTTCATTATAAATATCATATAATTGAAGTGATAATTAATTGTATTAAAGTATTATGTGTATACAATATGAATCTACATAATAAAACATAATATAAACAAAAATTCAATAAAAAAATATTCCCTTACCTCGGGTTTGTATAATGTGAAACATGTTTAAACCTTATGTTTAATGATTAAAAGAGTGTTATAAATGTTTTAAAGAAACATATTTATGTTTACAACACCTTATATGATCATTTTATAACATCATTTCACCCATTAATTAATAATATTTTTTTCTTTCAATTTTTTTGGGTAAGTTCTTTTCATGATTTACAATGTTGGTTCCTAAAGGATTTCCTTATTGAATGGAAGAGAAAATATAGAAGTTGAATGAAATGGTATTAATATGTTTCCAGAATATTAAATGATTCCATAAATAATTTTAGTTATATGGTATCAGTATGAATCATTAGATAAATCATTAGTGATATTTTCTTTGATCATTTGGGCGGTTCTTTGATAATCACAAACAAGTTTCATTATATAACATATTAATATTTATACATGTTAACTCTTGAACATGAAATATGATATATAATACAATTTAAATTCCTTTTTAACCATTAAAATGGTTTTATATCCAGTTTTTAAAGAAGTATTGGAAATTTAAAACACATCATCAATGATTTGGGTAAATCCGCACATCACAAATGATGTTTTAATTTTTATAATAAGAGGATGAGGAGAGGAATAATGGTGATTATTTTTTTCATAAATGTGATATAATCTAGAATATTTAATATTATAGGCCTTTCATTACTCTTGTATAAGGGTAGGGGAAGGGAGTATATAAAAAAAGAAACAGAATTGAAAAGTAAGCACAATAAAATGAAAAAGGACTCTTATCTCTGGATCTCTTCTCCTTAAGATCCTCCTTAAGGCCTTTGGTTTTGAGCTTTTGATGGGACCGGTTTTGGAACTGAGGTGTTTATTTCATATAATGTATTTTTTTATGTGTTTGTTGTGAATTATAAAATGGATGACTGAGGAGTTTTCCAAGAATGAGGTCATACCTCAGAACATGGACCGCGTACAATGTTCTGGGAATGGTTTGCGGACACAATCCAGGAAGTAGGAGCAATAAATGGAGCAATGTGAAGATCTGAAAATAGTTTTCAGCAATGGTAAATGGTAAAGGAATGTGTTACACAAAATGACGATGGAATAAATGAAAAACGGTTTGCAGTAACAGTACGCAGGGAAGGAATGTAGTACGCAAAATGCCGAAGGTTGGCAGGATTGTTGTGGTTCGTAAAATAGGAGCATTACATGGTGGATCCCAACAATATGTGGATGGAGTTCATTTTAAAACAGTAGTAATCCCTCCTTTATTTTTTTTGTAAACCAGATTACCAAAATTTACAGAGTTATGTGCCTATTTAAGGAATGGTAATACTCTTTGTTGGATGATGAGATTGGAGAATAAAATTTCAAGAAGAAATTTGGTGAAGTCCATTGTGGTACATGGTGGAGAATATGGTACTCGAAGAGAATCATCCACATAAAGAAAAGGGTATGTGGAAGAGAGTGTGGTTCGTGTAGGTTAATCTAGCAGTACACGACAGAGCAAATAAGTATGCGAAGCAGGATTGTAAACAGAGGAGTGGAGTAGTATGTGGAGGAGGGAAGTACACCGAGAATGGTGGTTTGTAGAGGAGTTGGATGGTATGAAAAAATGCTAGATGGTACACGGATTCAGAAGTTGTACGTGAAAATGGAAGTAGTATGTCAAACACCCACGGAAGCCTGAAAATTTGAAAAAATTAGTTCGAAATTTTAATTTCCATAACATATCAGTGTAGAGGAAGATAAATTACATCAATAGGTGATTACATAACTTCAAAAGAGCATCCATTTATAGATTAGGATACCATATATAATTCTAAACCACTAAAGCGACCTTCAAGTTGTTAAAATGAGTGAATATTCTTCCAACGAAGTGATCAAGGGGGAGTTAGTGGAAGTCTTCCAATGGACAGAGTTTTATATCCCTAAAACCTTGTAAAGGAAGTTCACCTAGCATAAAGGGACTTTTCTAAACACTTGTAATCCACAACATGGGAAGATTAGTGTTTTTGGTATGACTGACATACTATCGGAGTATGATCCTTGGATGTTTCCTTTAGTGGTGAACCAAGAAAAAAAAAATTTATTTCTTTTCATATGATTGTTTATTTTCTCAATTTCCTCTTCAGATAGGTTTAATAATCTCCTTCCAACATGGGAAAAAGATCCACTAGTTTAAAAGAAAAAGTTGACACCCTGATTCACCCCTCCCCTCAAAGGGAGTTCTGGTGTCATTTAACCAGAAGGTCTTGTACGTGGTAATGGAATTGGGAAGTGTATTTGGTAGAATTTAAACAATTCTCGAAGCTTGAGAGGTGTGATGGTAAGTGGGGGGTGAGGGTGGTATTTATAGTGGATGAGGGGAGGGGTTTTAAATTATTTTAATCATTAGTTTAATATTTTTACTCAAGACTATGAATCGTTTTCATTCATGTGACCCTAAATACTAGAGAGATCATGTTAGTTCTAACCAAGTGTGTTTACATCATTCGTGATTCTAATAATAGTGTATTTAACTGAAAATATATATATATGGTATATTACGGTATTTTACTATTCATAAAAAATTCAAGAATTTCAAAAAAATCCCAAAATTTCACCCTACCGATTTTGCAATGTATAGATTTAAAAAATGAATTACATTTTTTGAAAATAGTTATATCAATATGATTAATTTCATTTTTAAATAAAATCATATTCTATTCCTAAAATTACATTTTTAAAACTATAACTGATTTTATATCACCTTGAAAAATTAACTAAGATCTCATTACCTTATAAACTTAACAAAATAAAATAATAATATGATTTTTTATTCATAAGGGACATATTAATATAAGTATTACTATTCATATGGCTATATTACTATTCATAAAAAAATAAAGTTGGTTCTATCAGACTCCAAATAACATACTGATCACAACCGTAGATGTCTGTTTTTTGAAATTAGAATCAAAAAAGTGGACAACTTATGTTTAATGACTAGTTTATAACTATCTCCTTAAAAAAAGTTTCATTATATAGAGATTAAATGTTTCATGCATTTCAATTTATTTTTATAACCTTAGTGAGTTACATATCAACCCTAGATATAACTTTTCCAAATCCATATCATCTTGTAGTACTTAGATAGGTATGTAATTTCTCAAAAACCACTCACTCTATATTTCAACAAAATTCCTTGATATTTTTTTTATAATTATATGTATCCTTATAGTTATAAATAATGTTTTCTCATCTTAGTTTCCAAATTTTTAACTAAACCTTTCACTAATACCAACTATAATGAACTATAATATTCATACATAGATATTTCATCTTAATAGATTAATATTCATTACATAACATAATTATCTATACAAGAATCATATAAGTCTAGTTCCATTGGAAGCATGGATGTATAAACAATAGGGTTATAAGAGTTATACATTGTTTCCTACTTAGATCCTCATAACTACCTTCCTTATTAGATATATCATATATAATACATTTCTTCATAAATTTGAGAAATGAATGATAAGAAAGGGTGAGCCCAGATGATCAATAAGGGTAAAAAGGGAGATATCAATGATCATATAACCATAGCAGGATCACAACATTTGAAAACCATAACCTGCATATTATCGATGACAATAATGATTCATGGAATAAATCTTTCCAATTAATAACACATGAATCATACAAAAATCAAAGAATATAATCCATAAGGATATAACATTATCATAAGACATTGATTTATGTCACACACATAAGGGTATAAAATAATATACTTAGTAGAAAGGGCTTACATAAAAAAATTCATACTGTAATGGGTTTACTGACCAAACAATCATTGTAGTCAAGGTTCACTCCCAAGACTATCATAGTTGACAAAGTCCATTTCTAAACCGAGTTCAATCCCCATTACAGACCTGTTTATCTCATAAGATATCAATATTTACCAAATAAATTTGAAAGAGATATTGGTCCCACCCCAAAAAATAATTAAAATCATACATTTGTTTTAAAAAAATATCATAAAACATTCATAATATCAGAAACCATGAAAAATATATGGCTTTCATAAATATTTTATCATTTTATAATAGCATGACCAATGAAAAAGAAGTGAGATTCATAAACATTTCATCATAGCATAACCCGTGGAAAAGGAACAAGTTTCATAAACAATGTTTCATCATAATAATAAAACATCCAAATAAATAATAAGGATGTATCCCTTAGATCACCTCCCTAGTAAATGATATATAACATCAGAAAATGTCTTCTTAGATGTTATAATGGGTTTTAATGATCATGTACAACATGCCTTGAGAAAAATAACCTTTTTTTAAAAATAACCTTTTTTAAACTAGAAATTCATAAAATATTTCAAAAATATATTTTTTATAATAAAGATGAAAACTTTTAAAAGATTTTTTAGAGAACATAAATTTCAGGATGGTGGTAAATACCATTCATGTTCTTCATGTTAAGATAATGATTATTTCCATATTTTCCATAAAAAGTCAAAAGATCCTTGTTCAAAAAATGAAAATATGATTTCATTAATACAATTTATTAAAAATGTATAACATGGGAAAATTTTATTTAAATAATCATTGGATAATTTTAAAATATATATTTACATTTTTCAAAAAAATGGACGTAGAAGAAAAAATGTTTTTGAAAAAAAAGAGAAATAAAGTTGGTTTTCCTTAAAACAATTATTTGGGACTATTAATTTCAAAATGAGATTAAAATGAAAGAAAAAATTTTATTTTTATTTTATTATAAAATTAATTTATATCGTGACAGATAGATCATAAGTTCTGATCATTTTAAGGATAATCATAAATAATCTCGATAAACAAATATATTTTGAAATAAATTTGTTACCACTTTTGGTATCTTTTAAATTTTAATAACCATTATAGGAAGAAAATTAGATAGATATCTATATTGCATAATTTTCATGATAATAATCATAAAATATATTCATGGGAAGTATATGCACCAAAAAAATAAATAAGTGTCTTATAAGGCATGTGTCCCCTCGAAATAAAAGTGAAAAAAATCCATTACCTTAGGTCTCATCATCCTTCATAAACATTAAAATATACAATATAATAAATAAAAGTTTATTATAAATCTATAAAATATCAAAAATAATATGTATAATACCATATATGATTTAATTGTGACCTATTATTACCGATTTATTAACAATTTTTTGTTAAAATTACATTTCGGGTAATAACTACTTCATTTATGTAATGCGTTGACCCCAGTTACCGAGAGTATGTGCATTATTACATAACATTGGCATGATAACAAGGCATGAAAACCCAAAGGACCAACCAGTTTAGAAGTCGTGGAAAATAGATTACATACACGAACATTACATTACATTATTAAATGAAAACAAAAACAACATTTTGTTTCTATTGACCACATTCATATATCATAGCCTATCTCTCTAAGACAACCATAAAATACTTCTTCACATCCGGGAAAAAATAAAACATAGAAAGAGGTGAGCTCAGATGCTTAGTATGGATAACAATATACCGAAAACATTCATAAATAAACATAAGCATTTAAGGTAATTTATGAAACTAAAAAAACCCTATAAACTTAAACATCAACATAATATAGAAATGATAAATCAAATAATACCATTTAATTATTCACATATATATTCTACTAGTAGAATAATCACATGTAATATTAATAGCTAATTTATAATGATGGAATGCATAATGCCGGACAACATAACCACATAGTCAAGGCCTCGTTCCATGACTACAAAAATGATTTTGTCAAGGCCTTATGCCAAGACACTAGTTTGTCTCATGACACCTATTGATGCATCGAGAGACTATATAGGGCTCCACCAGTCACTTACTAAGTCCAATGCATTGCTCATTTAAAAATGTTGGAACAAAACATAAACATTCGTATTAAAACTAGGATATGAATTTTCAATACTTGAACCATAAATCATGAATGGTATAAAAATAGCACATTCATAGTCAATCATATCATAACTAATTCAATACAATATTGAATATTGTATTTATTATAAATCAACCTCAATCAAGAATAATATCCAATATGATGTTTTCATAGTTGAAAATGAATAGTAAAACTCTTTGAAAGAAATATCCCTATTTTATGAAAACATTTAAAAGTAACACACTTTATAAAGGAATAAATTTTAAAGACATTTTTGAATCAAAGTGTACCATACCACTTTGAAACTTTTGAATGAATTAATATTTAAAACATTCATGTATATATAAATAAATCTTTTAAAACCCATTTTGAAAACATGGGCATTAATTAAAATGATTTAGAAGAATAAATATTTATACCATAAAGATGATATTTTAGATGAAGTGTCCCTTAAAAATAATCCTTTTTAAAACTCCTTTTTCTATCATTGAAATTGATAATAAATATGTCCCATTAAATACTTACACATAACAATCTTGAATTATAATGAGATTGGGGAATTAACCCTTACCTTGTACTTTCCTTTGGTAAAGGGCATGTTAACCTCTTGTATATTAGTAAAATCATTGATATTAAATTATAAAAAAACCACATACATAAATATTATATCATATATGATCTTCTAAAATTTCTTTGTTAATAATATTTTAGTTGTATCATTGTTTCAAGTGTTAACTGATTCATTTTCTTTTATATGTTTTGCTACATAAGCCATGTTTGTTATGGATAGGATGTATTTTATTCATATCCAGAATGATATGAAATTCCTAAATATTATTTTTAATAATCAAATGAAAATTAATCATTAATGGTTATGATGGGTAATGAATCACATCGTGTTCATGGAGATGGTAATTCGTACGTACACACGAACGCTACATCCATTTCATTTTTTTATTTTAAAATGAAATAAAACCAAATGATATATAGGTATATTGTTATTCTAGTATAATATAATATTTTATATACATTACTTAACTTCATTAACACCATCCTTTATATGTTCCATGTATGGAATGAATAAGTCATATCACATTGAGCGGGCGGTAGTCCGCAGTTCCTCAAATGAAATTATCATATATATACAACATGAAAATAATAAATGTATGCCATAAAAGAGAATTAAATAAGATTATAGATAAAATAAATATCATAAATATCATATATAATTATAGTGTAATCATAAGGGACACAATAAGAGGTGGTAGTAGAAGATTGAACAATCATCATTAAGGGAGGCAGTAGTTCACCGTCCATAGAAACATTATCTTCTATACCCATTAGATGGAGGTGTGTGTAAGTGTAGTTAAAATAATTCTCATAAAAACAACCTAGTATATTTAGGATACTTTTTTGTTATAAAATAAAGGAATAAAGAGAGTTTAGGGGGTTGGATAAGTAAAATAAAATAAAAGAACTTAAGAGGATATCTTACCTTTAAATCGAGTAACTCCCATTGGTTTGAACCAAGTGGCTTACTTGAAGTTCTTTATGCCCAAGTTAAGGCTTATAATATGAATATACGAATATTTGAAGCTTAATTGGGTAGATTTTGGTTGAGCCAAAGTGATTTAGTGGTGTGAGAAATGGTTTATAGGTGAGGTCTTTTTATAAGGGGGATGAGGGGATCTTTAAGAAAGTTTGAAAATATTATTTTATTAAATAATTATTGTCAGTTTATAAAGGTCCAAAACTCATTAAAGTCTAAGATAAAATGACTAATGTTTGAAATAAAATTATCCAATATGAATTGGACATATTTTAGATATTTTTTTAATTTTTATAATCTCGTTTATTTAAATCATTCATTAATGAGGTAACACTGCATCATTATTGTGTCACAAATAATTTTATTTATCTGATGTATAAATATTATAAAAAAAATACCATGATGTATGAAATATTTTTTTCTTTAAAATTAATATTTATAGTTGAAACGATCACTTATATAACCCCTTGGAAAAAAAAATTTACTAAAAGATATGTGTTTATGTCATTTTTGTCTATAGTTTAAATTATTTAATATAAAGTTTATTTGTCACTCTCAAGTGGATCCATGTGTTCCCAAAATCGACCCAAGTATGGCCATGGTCGGAAGTGTATCTAACAATAAGAATAACACACATGTTAGGGTAATTTAATATTATTATAACAATATTTGTTTACCCTTATTTACTACACTTACCCTTTAACTGTGGTAAATAAAATATTTACTGAAGTAAATATTCATAATGTATAAAAACAAAAGTTACATATTTACACAATTCGGACCTCTTGATTCCAAATATTGAATTAATTTTTTCAAATTCTAAACACAGTAGTGGCACAAACTAATTTAAAATAAATTCTCATTGTCAAAACAAAAATCTTATTTTTAAGAAATATAAATTATCAAAAGATAGACACTTGTTTATGTCTAGTTTAAATGTGAAACTAAATCAAATGACCTAAATTATATTAAATGATAACAAAAATATAATGATACTTTTAAAACACTCAAATTTATAATTTTACACTATAAATTATTTCGATTGAAAAAGTTGTTTTCAATTAAAATTTAGTATTTTTCATTATTCATCAAAATACGAAAGTTATCATAAAAGTACCAAAAATTTATCCAAACTAATTTTTTATCTCCTGATTATAAAAAATAATTTAATTTTATTAAATTTAAAATATAGAATTGTCAAATATTGGTTTTAAAAAAGGTTTGACATTAAAAGGTGGTAAAATTGCATTTTTTGGAAAAATACTTTTTCTGTCTGAAAAATATTATTTTGTTCTTATATTATGTCTAATAAACAAATAATATGGATTCTAAAATTATATAGAGTATATAAAATTCAAAATTCAATTAATAATATTCATAACTACCTTTTGAACGACTAGTTTGGTAAGTCGTGGTGTTCTCAAACTCAGTATTGCATGTAGTGCAGGATATTGAATTTCTTTGAGGAGATAACATACTATGAAATATTTTGGTGTTACATTCTCCCCTCCTTCAATAAATTGCGTCCTTGCAATTTTAAATTTTTCTTTTAAAATGAAAGGTTGTAAATAGAAAAATACATTTGTGGAAAACCTATATCGGAAATTGGATTAATGAAATTTCGACTTAATAAGAGGGAAAGAGAAATGAAACATTCACCACCAAATTATGATATCAATTAGGAGAACATTGGTGGAAATTAGAGACACATAATTGGAGGAAAGACACAAATATTTATACAGTGTTATTGAGGTCATCAATCACAAAAAGTGTAAAATTGAGGTCCTTAAAGCCATCAATCTATGATGATTTGAAATATCATCAGTTCAAAAAAACATAAGGTATTAAGATAACACATTTTTGGTTTTATGAGCCCTTACCTAATGTTTAAGAATAAATTTATTCATAGAATAAGAGGAAAAAATATACTTTACATGTATATTTTCATCCTTCAACTAATTCCTTCCACAAACACATCATTCACTCCAAAAGATAATAAAATTCCAAAATATTCTATTTATCCTAATTATATAGGGTTCCAAAAATAATGAATTTATAATTATTATTTAAAAATATTTAATAAAAACTAAATTATAAAAACTATGAAATCACGTATGCCAGTGGTTGGTGATGTACACTTGCCACCCATCGGTTGATGGTTCAAGTCACGTGGCCTTGCAGGACGCGATGGGTTGTCACCTGACCTCCGGGTTGTCCTTTTTATGTCAATACAAAAATAATAGTAATAAATTATTTGACCTTAACAATAGTATCCAATGTCATACATAATCTATTCCAAACTTTAGACTTATCCACAATACTTCTATCCAAACTCACAATCCAAAATATATAAATAAGGTCACATAATATACATATGAATACCATCATCCTGTATTTTCTTAAAATGTGGTAATAAAATGAATTTCCAGAAAAAACATATTTGAAAAGGTTTGTACTTATTCATTCTGTAAATCATAGAATACTAAATATACTCCTTAAGTCCAAAAATTTTGTAATCACCCACAATGATGGAATAAAAAACCATTAATTAGTTCCAAGTTTTTGAATAATATCCAATATAATTTATCTAAATAAATCATCTATTATTCTAAAATCAATACCATAGTATTAGGACCATATTAATTTTTATCTTTCCTTAAACCATGTATTTTTCAAAAAGTTTAACTTGCTATTGAGTCACTTTTATTGGTTCTAAACAATCTCAAATCCTTAATGAAATAGTATTGCAGTACAATCCTTATATACTCCATAATTATTATAACCAGTACATTGTTGATACAACAATTAAATGACATAATTCAATAATATCAACATAAGAACACAAGTCATTACTCTTCATCTGTGGTAATATCATAACATGATTATTATCCAACAAAATCATTTACGGCATACTATGATGATTGATACATTGATTTGCATAGGGTCCCAACTCCTTGCAGATGAAGTATTGTACATTTGAAACATTTTTCTTACCCTTCCAATTACACACATCATGTTCATTTTTCTCCACATTTATTACAAACTCCCATTACCATCATGCATTGATCAAGGGGATTCTTCCCATAGTTATCACATATGGGAAAATTCTTATTTCCCTTATCCCATTTATCAATATTTCTCTCTACCATAATTTTATTCTCTAGCATCCCTTCAAAGCCATAAGACATAGAAAATTATTTACTTATCTTATTAACACATGATATTATTTATTCATATGATGATAATACATGGGGGACTATTTCCTTTCTAAATGTTGTATTAAAACCATGAATGATAAGATCCTTATTAATATTTGGATCATGCGTATCGCAGAAGTTCTCATTCCATCAACTAAGTGATGTTTCTAAACAATGGCATACACTGGGTTTGTTTATGAATCGCTATTCATAATTCCAAACATGTAAAATACCTAACGTAAATTGAAAAGATTATGCATATAACATATAATCATAAAAAAATGTTTTCTTTTAAGAATTATTTACTCATAAATCCTTTATAATGGCTTCTAAATAAAATGTAAATTATCTTAGGCATATCCCCTGGGAGTTTCGTAACCAAGAGTGCAGAAAGGCCAATTGTTGTGTCCCAGGATACCCCAGGTCAAGCCTGAAACTCCTTGTCAGAGTATTCACTCCTAGGTACATTTGTGCTAGAGCCACCTCTACCTGCTCGTATCCAATCATGGATGTATTGCTTGGAAAATTCACAAAATCTCTACAGTACCAAAATTCTAGGATGTTCTTCTATACTAATCCTCAATGTCTATCTTAGCGTAATGTTCTCTAATCAGAGTTTTTCAAAATCCATTTTCTAAGGTTATTTCTAAACTTCCTCTGATACCAATTGTAATGCCTTGACCCCAGCTACCCAGAGTCGATGCAATATTACATAACATCGACATAATCACAAGGGATCAAATCCCGAAGGACTGATCAGTTTAGCATTCATGTAAAATAGATTACATACATGAACGTTACATTACATTATAAAATGAAAACTAAAACAAAATTTTGTCTCTATTAAAGACATTCATATCCCTTATCCTATCCCTATTGGTCAACCATAAAATACTTTATTCACATCCTAGGAAAAATAAAACAAATAAAGGGGTGAGATCAGATGCTCAGTAAGGATAATAGTATAGTGGAAACTTTCATAAATAAATATAAACATTTAAGACAATGTATAAAACTAAAAAAATGCCTTTTAAACTAAAACTTCAGTATAATATGGACAATATAAATCAAATAATTCCATTTACTTATTCACATTGATGTTCTACTAGTTGAATAATCACATTTATTATCAATAGCTAATTTCATAATAATGGAATGCATAATTTCGGACGTCATAACCACATAGTCAAGGCCTCCTTCTAAGACTATAAAAAATATTTTGTCAAGGCCTTGTGACAATATAGTTTTTTGTCTCTTGAGACCTACTGATGCATTGAAGAGCTATAACAGGCTCCACCTGTAACTTACTAAGTCCAATGCATTCCTCATATGAAAATGTTGAAACGTAACATAAACATTCCTATTAAAAACATAATACTAAATGTCAATACATTAACCATAAATCATGAATGGTATAAAAATAGCACATTCACAATCAATCATATCATAACTCATTCAATTCAATATTGAAGATTTTATTTATAATAAATCATCCTCAATCATGAATAATATCCAAAATATTGTTGTCATAGTTGAAAATGATTAGTAAAACTCTTTGAGAGAAATATACCTTGTTCATGATAAAATTTAAATGTCACAAAATTTATAAAGGAAGAAATTTAAAAGAAATTTTTGAATCAAAGTGTCTCTTACCACTCTAAATCTTTTTAAATAATTGTCATTTAAAAATATCCATATCCATATAAATAAATCATTAAAAACCCATTTTGAGAAAAAAGAAATTAATTAGAATGATTTTGAAGAAAAAATATTTAAACCATTAAAATGATATTTTAGTTGAAGAGTCCCTTAAAAATAATCGTTTTGAAAATATTTTTATCTAACATTGAAATTGATCATAAATATGTCCCAATAAATACTTACAAATAAAAAATCTCGAATTATAGTGAGATCGGGAAATTAACCCCTACCATGTACTTTTCTTTGTTAAATTGTAGGTTAACCTCATGTATATTAGTTAAATAATTGTTATTAAATTATAAAGAAACCACATACATAAATATGATATCATATATGATCTTCTAATATTTCTTTGTTAATAATATTTTAGTCGTATCATTGTTTCAGGTGTTAACTGATTCGTTTTCCTTTATATGTTTTCTACATAAGCCTCGTTTTTTATGGATAGGATGTATTTGATTAATATCCAGAATGATATTATGTTTTTTAAAATTATTTTTAATAATAAAATGAAAACTATTTTTGAATGGTTATGATGGGTAATGAAACTCATCGCGTTCGTGGAGAAGGTAATCCTAACCTACGCACGAACGCTACTTCAATTTCATTTTTTTTATTTTAAAAGGAATGAAAACCAAAAAATACATAGGAATATTAATATTATACTATAATATAATATTTTATATATGTTACATATGTTTATTGACACTATCCTTTAAAAATTCCATGTATGGAATGAACGAGTCATATCACTTTAAGGGGGCGGTAGTCCGTACTTACTCTTATAAAATTATTCTATATTTAAAACATGAAAAGAATAACGGTATTCTATAAAATTCAATTAAATAAGGTTATAGAGAAAAATAATATCATAAATTTCATATATAACTACAGTTCCATCATAATGGCCACCATAAGTGGTGGTAATAGAAAATTGAATAATCATCGTTTCGGGAGGCAATAGTTCACCATCCACAGAAACATTATGTTCTATACCCATTTCATTGAGGTGTGTGTAAGTGTAGTTAAAATACTTCTCATAAAAATAACATAGTATATTAAGGATACAGGTTCTGTTATAAAATAATGGAATAAATAGAGTTTAGGGGGTTGTAGAAGTAAAATAAAAGAAAAGAACTTAAGAGGAGATGTTACCTTTGAATCGGGTAACTCCCTTTCATTTGAACCAAAAGGGTTTTTTGATGTACCTTATGCCTAAGATAAGGCATATAAGAGGAAGAGAGGGCTTTCGGGAGCTTAATTGGGCAGATTTTTGATGATCCAAGGAGATTGAGAGGTGTTAGAAATGGGATAGAGTTGAGGGATTTTTATAAGGGGGGAGGAGGGGCTCTTTAGGAATGTTGGAAAATATTATTTTATTATATAATTTTTTTTATTTTCTAAAGGCCCAAAACTCATTAAAGTAGAATATAAGATGACTAATGTTCAAAATAAAATCATCCAATAATAATTGTACAGTTTTTGGATATTGTTTTAATTTTTATAATATCATTTATTTAACACATTCTTTAATGAGGTAAACATTGCATCATTATTGTGTCATAAACAATTTTATTTATTTAATGGATAAAAATTATTAAAAATACCATGATGTTTGAAATCTTCTTATATTTCAAATTAATATTTATTGCCTAAAATATAACTTATATAACCACTTGTAAAAATTGTTTTACCCAAAGATATTTGTTTATGTCATTTTTGTCTTTACATTAAATTATTTAAAATAAAGTGTCATTATCACTATCAAGTGGATCCATGTGGTCCCAAAATAGACCCATGTATGAAAATGGTCGTACATGTATCAACCAATTGGAATAGGACATATGTTAGTGTAATTTAATTTTATTATAATAATATTTGTTTACCTCTTTTTACCAGATTTACCTGTTAACCATGGTAAATAAAATTTTTACTGAAGTAAATATTCATAATGAATAAAATTAAAAGTGACCTACCTACAAAATTTGGACCTCTTGATTCAAAATATGGAATCTATTTTTCCAAATTAAAAAAACATAAGTGGAAGAAATTAATTTAAAATTAATTCACGTTGTCCAAACAAAAAGCATGTTTTAAGAAATAATAATTATCAAATGATTGACACTTGTTTATGTCCAGTTTAAATGTGAAATTACATCCAATGGCCTAACTTATATTAAATGATAAAAATATAATCAAATGATACTTTAAAACCACTCAAATTTATAATTTAACACTATAAATGATTTTGATTAAAAAAGTTGTTTTTAAATAAAATTTAGTAGTTTTCATTATTCATTAAAATATGAAAGTTATCAGAGAAGTACCAAAAATTTATCCATACTACATTTTTATATCCTAATTCTAAGGAATAATTCAATTTTTTTAATTGAATATATAAAAGTGTCAAATATTGGTTTTAAAAAATGTTTCCCATTAAAAGGAGTTAAAATTGCATTTTTTTTAAAAATAATTCTTTTATCTAAAAAAATGAATTTATTCTTATATTATGTCTAAGAAACACATAATATGGATTTTAAAATTATATGGACTATATAAAATTCAAAATTCAGTTAATACTATTCATTCCTGCTTTATGAATGGCTAGTTTGGTAAGTTGTTGTGCGCTCCAACTCGAGGTTGCATTTAACATCAGTTATTGAATTTCTTTGATGAGATAATGTACTATGAAATCTTGGGGCGTTACAATTTTTCATGTATTTGTTGGATTGATATTTTTAGGAACTTTTACTTTGATAATGGTTCCATAATCTCCGTAATTTTAACCATGTTATAAATATAAAATATATTAATTATATTTAGATTTAGAGTAATCAATTAAATTTAAATATAGAAATTGAATTACACTGTTCATGGATATGATAGGTCGTACGTACGAATGAATGTTGATTCTATTTTTTGATGGGGGAAACGAAAGTATGTTAAAGAATAAATTACCTTTATAGAATAATTTTTTTCCATATATATAACATATTTTGATTAAAAATGTCTTTATTTTCTTCTATGTAAATCTTAAGTGAAGAACGAATCTCATCACATCCTGATGAGGTAGACCTCCGTACACACGAGTGACATTATCATATTCTAAAAAAATGGAAAAAATAATGTATATGTGATATTATAATTTTAAAAATTTTAATTATTATATAATTATAATATAAATATGTTAAATCCATTTTTATATCCCATCATGAGAGGTGGTGATGGAAAACTAATTAAATCGATTCATGATGTGGTTGTCCTTCATACACACGATTGTTGGTTTTGTTTACCACATGATTAAAGAGGAGATAGATTTAGGTATTTCCATTTACATATTAAAATATCAATATATGGGAAATATGTATTTTATTATATCATCATGGATGAATAATTTTCTAAGGATTTATAGGAAGATTTAAAATTAAAATGCATGGTTAAGGGCTATACCTCTTCTTCGGAGAACCCCTTTAGGTTTACATAAGAATAATTATTAAGAGGGTTTAATACTAAAAATAAGGTCTCAAGTATGTCGGTATGGAAATAATTATTGTATTTGAGAATATATTGGATAAAACAAGGTGTTTTTATGTGTGAAAAAGAGAGGATATGGGGTTTGCCTTTATAATCAGGGAGAGGATAGACTAGGTATTTTTTAAAAGAAAAAGGTGTTCCCACATTTTAAAAATTAAAACAGGATAAAAAAGGGATCATTAGAGAACCTTATATGATAAAAGGTCAAAATATTTCTATATAATTGGATCTGGACAAGTTTCTAAGTCATTTTACCTCTTATCTTTTTAGTCCAACCCCCTAGTAAACCTGTTTCAACCTTAATCGCGATAGTTAATTTTATTTACTTTTCATTATGTCCCAAAATTAAGTGGAACTTATTATATATTGTGAATTATTATAATTCCAAATATGGAATAAATTTTTTGAAATTCCATTTAATGAATTTGAAAAATTGAATTTAAAATTAAACCCATATATGAAATGAAAAATATTTTTCCCAAAGAGAAATTTTTGTAAGTATAGAAAGGTTTAATATTAAAATATAATTTTAAAATGATTACAATGCCCTCAATTAAATGAATAAAAATATAATTATATATATATATTACTTTTAAAACAATATTAAAATAAAATGGTACTTTTAAATTCATGAAATGAAAAGGAAGTTTTTAATAAAATTTGGTATTTGTTTTCTATTCATCAAAAAATTAATTATTTTAGAAAAATCTCAAAAAATCATTCAAAGAGAATTTTGAAATTTTTATTTCCAAAAATAAAGTTTTTTTTAAACAAATTTTTTAAATGTTAAAAAAATTACTTTTACTATTTTTTTCAAAAAATCAATAAAAAAAATTTCACGAGAAAAAAATATTTTTGAAACATATAAAGACCTCAATAAAAATAATATATTTTTTATCAATATGTTTTATTTATATAAATAATATTATAAATTTTTTTCAAAATTTTGTTATTAATTTTGACACTATAAATTTTAATAATTTTTTTATAATGTTCTTGTTTAAATAATAATAATAATTTTATATTGGTGTTCATTAACACTTGGTGTTGCGTGTAATGTAATCTATAGAAGATTTTAAATTTATTATAAATTTGTTTCATAAAATCTCATGATTTTATATGTAATCACCACAAAAAGGTCTGTTAGATCATTGAATCATTTATCATGCTCGTTTACGATGGGAGGTCCTAAGACTGCACATCTAGAGAGACACTCTTGGGGGATAATCTTTTGAATATTTTTGTTCACTTAATAAACCATGATGAAGGATTTTTCCTACCATTAGATTGGCCTCAAATTAATAAAATATTTTGAATCTAATTACTATCTTCTTAAGGATAACCTATAATATTTTAAGAACCCTCACCATTATATTTCTTTGATAAGGGAACATCATGTTACATTGATGATACCACATGACTTCCATGTTGATTAAGATATGTTCTTATTTAGTAAAAAGTATTAATTTGTAGTTTTTCATTACATTAGTTTTTGAAATAACACATTATTGAAACAATGTTTACTAACTCTTATATATCACAAGTGTTTTAGTATATTTTTTATAAAAAATATTTTATACCAAACATATAATTAGATCCAATGAAAACAAATATAAACTTATTATTATTCATTCGAATTCATCAGACTAAAGGAGTGTCTGATACATCAGACTGACTAGTGGTTTGATCAGTGGTTAGACTTATGTCTTCTAAACAATGTCAAGACCATCAGACTATCTCTAGTACTGATTCATCATACTAACACATATTTAGTTTATCAGATTGAAAATCAATAATTAAGTGCATTATACTATCCAAATTTTTTAATTAATTTTATTATGATTATATCTATCAGTTGGAAAACAAGTTAACATTATAATGGTTATAAAAAATTACGTGGAACATTCAATTATTCCAAATCATTGTGAGTCATCATGTGCAAGCTGTCTGAGGCTGTTTCAACTAACTATGAAATATGAACTTTGAAGAAACCAATAAATAGTTGGTCATTTAAAGAGGTGGGAGTGGATTTATATGCATATCAAGGCACCTAAATATTTCTTTGTGTTAAATTATAATTCTTAGTAATTTTATTACATTAGAGAGTTTATTTTATAAGGAATAATTTTTATGATTATAATTTATTAAGAACTATACACTTTTTTAATTTCATTTCAGATCGTGGTATTGATCAAGGGATTCCGAGGATAAACATATAGTGAATTTGATTTGTTGGATTGATGGATTCTAGGTCTAGGAAGATATTTTTCGATCTTCATATCGATAGATACCATGGATAGGACGATAGATCTTACCGATCATCATGTCGAGGGATATCGAGTTAAGGAAATACAAACATTAAAAAAAGTATTAAACTGTGGATAGTTTTATTTAGGGTTTTCTAAATACCTTAAATCATAATGTTAAAGAGTGAATTATTTTATAATATTGTGAGTCATTTTTATTAATATAGGATTTTATATCTCTTATTTATATAAGATCCATTTTATACTTTGAATTGTATTAGAAATTTATATTTTATACTTATCCTTTTAATAAAACAGGTTTTAGTGTGTCTATGATACTAATAAAACTTACTCTAATATAATCCGACAATTTTTGATTCTGATTATAATACTATAATAATCAGATGATCAATGAATCTAATATTTATTACTTAAAAAGGACTTGTTTTCATTTAGTTTAATTTTTTAAACTATAATTCACCCCACTCTTATATCCATTATAATCTCTTTTGATCCAACATTTGGTATTAGGGAAGGTTTTACCACTTATACTATTTGTTTTTTTAATTTATTTATCTACTGAAAGTTTATTAAGTTTTGATATAAAATTCTTATTTAATTTTTTTTTCACTAACATGTTTGTAGAAAAATATTTTATATTGTTTTTAGGATAGAGGGGTAAAATATTATAACACATGAAAATATCAATCCTATTCGACCAAATATATATGATGGTAATGATTTTGAGTAATGGAGAGATAAGATGATAAATTTTTTTATAAACACTGGAGTTGATAATTTTGTGATGCTTACTTGTGAATACAATGTATATTAAAAATAATTTACTAATTTCACTCATTATAAAAAATAATGGTATCAATTAAATTAGAAATTTAGGTATTCTCAACTATATTCCATGAAAATTAATATCTAAACTCATATTTTTTCATGTGAAGATACCAAATATTATTTGGGAAATTTTATAAGTCACACACTTTGGTAATTAAAAAGTATTTGCAACCATAAGAGCTATGATGAGAGTTGATGATCAAGCTTTTTGTTTTCTACCTAGAGAATCAGTTGCAAATATACATCAGAGATTCATCACTATTTCAAATAATATTCATTATCGTGGAGAAATAGAGCATAATGATGAAATTATAGTTGATAAGATAATTTAGATCATTTGTAATGAATAAGAATAAAAAAGGACTTCATTGGATGACATAAGGAAGATTATTTATATTAATTTAGATGATCTTATTATATCCCACAAGAAATATAAAGGAATACTAAAGAGTGATTCTAAAAATGCTAAAAAGAATAACAGTGGTGTTAATTTTAAAAATAGTTCTACTCTTCCAAATGATTTTTAGTTATTAGATAAAGATATAAAGTCCACAAAGGAAAAAAAATTAATTGTAGAATATGATTCTAGTTCAAAAAAAACTTATGAAAATGATTTAGAAAATCATTAAATAAGGATGAAAAAAATCACGGGAAGGAAATATTTCTTATAATGATATAAAAAATTCATAAATATAATAATGATAAGAAATAATCTGAAGTTACATGTTATGAATGAAAGAAGATAGACACATTATACCTGATTATCCTCAGTTAAATTCGAAATAATGGACATAGAGAAATTAAAAGATAAATAAGAAGAAGTATTATAATTCTAAGAACAAAATGGTTTTTAAATCTTCTGACACATAGAGTTCTATTGTTGGAGATATTTCCTCATTATTATTTTGATAGAAATAATTCCAAATAGGTGAATATTATACATTTTTCACAAATCCCTTTCGTAAATAAATTTCTAATGGATAAAGTACACACTTTTGAATACATTACCAATTAATCTTTAAATGATAATTATATTTAAATTGATAATAAGAAAAATTCAATATATTATGATTTATAATATTCTTTAGCTAATGAGGATAATACTCTACCTTGTTATGAAGAGGTTTCTAGGTTTTCTAATCCCTTATAAAATGAAAATTGTAAAGTTTGTAAAATACCTGATAATTTCACAGTTAAAAATGAAATTGAATATTCAAGAATAACTCTATTGACCAATGAAATATCGTATATTTTAAAAAGCTTGATATTTTTTTTTTGGAAAAGTTGCTATTTAAAAATATTTTCAAGAAGTTATTTATGAGAAAACAAATTTACAATGTGAATTTGACAAACATTATTCAAATACTATTTTCAATGAAGAAAAAATCTTAGTTGTAAAACTAAATTCTAAAATATATAGTTTAAAGAAACTTCATTCCATGTTTACCTCTGGGAAGTAAAAATTTGATAAGATATATAACAAAAATTATACCTCAAAATAGTATTTTGGAATGGGTTATAAAAACCAAAAACCTATTTTTTTAAATTATTACTTTGTTAATAAAAGTGAAATACATTTCATAAAATTACAAAGTGGTGGAGATTGGGAATTTTTTTTTAGAAAAGTGTACAATATTTTGGTTTTTAAAATGAATACGTTTCAAAATAAATGAAATTTTCTTAAAAAAATATAGTTGAAAAAATATAGTTTCCTAAACCATTATTTTTTGATATTATCAAACCCAATAAAGTTTGGGTTCAAATAAACATATTTATTTGTTTTCAAGAAGTGAAATAAAGTAATAAAAACAAAAATATATGGTATATGTATAGTGATTTCTCTAGAAATATGAAGGGATAAAAATATTTCTTTAAGAATATTATCATGATGAAAGGTGAAAAAGTAACTTTAAAAGATAATTCTCAAGGAGAAATAATTATTATAGGTAATAAATACCTCATTTAAATTTTCATATTTCAAATGTATTATTTTTAGTGTCACTTAAGAACAACATCATCAGTATAACCCAATTATGTGCTGATGGTTATCATTTGATCTTAACAAATGATAAATGTACTATACAAAGTTCAAAATATGAGTTTATTTTTTTCATTAAATCATAATGAGAATGTATAAAATTTATACATATAATACCTTATGAGCCAAGAATAACCTTTCCTTAGTGAAATGAAAGATCAATATTTGTTTTAGAATATATGTGTAAGAAACGGTTACCTTTTAACTTTAGCTAATTTGACCAAGAAATTAATTTTTAAGGATCTACCAGAACATAGGTTTTATATTTAAAAATTTTGTGATCCTTATCAATATGTTTTCAAAATAATTCTAGTTTTAAATATATTTGTGAAGTTTCAACTTCTTATGTTTTATATTTAGTTCACATTGACTTGTTTGGTCCTTCAAAAATTAGAAGTATTGGTGGAAAATACTGCATATATATTTTAATTTATGACTACATTAGGTACACATGGGTCTATTGTGTAACAAGAAAATTCTTAGCCTTTATTTATTTTAAAAAATTTCTAGTATGAGTTAAAAATGATGAAAACCTCTATTTAATAACTATACATATTGATTATGGTAGAGAATTTTTAAATTCTAATTTTCAAATTTTTTGTAGTAAATTTTCTGAACATAACTTTTTAGCACCTAGAACTCTATAGAAAAATAGTGTAATTAAAAGAAAAATAATGAGTTCCTAAAAATTTTACTAGAACCATACTAAGTGAATACATAGATGCTAAATATTTTTGGGGTAAAATCAATCAGTACTTTTGGTTATAATATTAATCTATTTTTAATTTTACCTTTTATTCATATAACTCTTTATGTTTTGTGGATAGGAATAAAACCAAAAGTATCTTACTTAAATGTTTTTGTATGAAAATTATTCATCTTGAATATTAAAGATAACATACAAAAATTTTCACTAAAATATTGTGAAGGTATATTTTTAGGTTATTCCATTACTAGTAAGGCTTATAGAGTACTTACAAAAAATAAAAGTATTATTGAGGAAAAAATTAATGTTATGTTTGATGAAACAAATCCTTTTATTTTGAAAAAAACCCTAAACTACATCCTCATATGTTATATCTGAAACTGATTTTCAACCTAGAGTATAAAATAATTCTCATAAGGAAATAACTCAAGAATATTTTTTTGATGTTTTTTCTTAGGAATATTTTCAACATATTGTTGATGAACAGACATTTTAAAACGAAATAAGCATGTTGTTTCTTTGGAATCAGCCTAGTCATAATATCATTGGTGATGTAGATAAAGCATTTAGGACAAGAATTTCTTTGAGAAATGGAATTTAACATCTATATTTATTATAAAATTTCAAAAATAAGAACATTTATGAGGATTTTGGTGATGGGGATTGGATAAAAAAATATGAAATGTTAGCTCATTGAGTTTGAAAGGAATAAATCCCAGACATTAGTCAAAATACCTAATGATAATTCGGTAATTAGAGTAAAATTGGTCTTTCAGAATAAATGGGATGAAAATAGTATAATATCTGGATATAATTCTATACTTATTACTAATGTACAAAATAAAACAATAGAGAATATATAAAAATAAACCATTTCTCTGGTAGAAATACTTAAGGCTGTTCGTATACTTTTATATTAGGATGCATTCTTAAATTTTAAAATAATTAAAATGGATGTAAAGTTTGATTTCCTTAATGGATTTCTTAGGGGGAAGTTTATATAAAACCACTTAGTTTTTTAAATAAAAAAATCTAGAAAATGTTTATAAACTTACAAATGAACTATATAGACTTAAACAAGACCCTAGATCTTGGTATGGTAGGTTAAATGTATATTTGTTGAATTTTTTTTTGTTAAGGGATACTCATGTCTAAATATTTTCATAAAATATGTATGAAAACATTATGATTATAAAAATATATTTTGATGACATTATATTTTGTTGAAATTAAAATAATCTTACATATTCCTTTGCATATCTAATGAAATATGAGTTTGAAATGAGTATGATAAGTGAGTTAACTTACTTTGTTGGTTTCCAAATATCCCAAAAAATAGAAGGGAATTTTATATATAAAAATATTTATATAAAATATATTATTAATAAATTTGGATAAGAAAACACTAAAATTTTTATTAATCCTCTCAGTACCTTGAAGACATTAGATCTTGATGAGCTTGGGAAACTAGTTGGTGAAAAACCTATTAGAGGTATGATTGAAAACATACTTTACATAACATCTAGTCACCTAAATTTAATTTTTTCAGTATTCTTATGTGATATATATCATGAAAATATAGAATAATCTCATATTATAACATTAAAATGATTATTTAATTATCTTAAGTGAACAATAAATTTAGGATTATTCTATTTTTTGGAAAGGATTTTGAACTATTTTTTTGATGATGAATTTGGTGGATGTATAATTGATAGGAAAAGTATATATGGAACATGTCATTTCAATAGAAGAATCTTTAGTTTATTGGTCATGTAAAAAAATATAGTAGCACATTATAATGTTGAATATGAATATGTGGAAACTGGATTTTGTTGTGCTCAAGTGTTGAGGATGTAATACACACTCACAGAGCATGGCATGATTTTTTCTAAAAATAAAATAATTTTTGACAACACAAGTTCTATTTCTCTAAGTAAAAACCCAGAACATCACTCACATTCTAAACAAATTGATATAATATTCCACTTTTTTTAGGATGACCAAAAAAAGAGATATAATTTTAAAATTCATCATAATGAAATAACAATTTTCTAATATTTTTTCAGATTCACTTAGTTCTGATAGATTTAATACATTAAAAAGAAGCAAGGATTGATCAATGTTAAGTGAATATTCATATATAATTATTTTTTACTTGTCTTCTTACATTAAAAAAATTCTTTTTATAGGGGGACTACATTTTTGTAGATTTCCAAAAAAAATTATTTTCAAAAAATATTTTCTTTTTAAAAGTTTTTTTAGTTTTCTAAAAATTCATTACCATAATAACTTTTTTAGACTACAAATTTATATAAAAAATATTATATTTAGGATTATTCAAATGATTTTTGGCTTAAAAATATATTATAATTTTCTTTTTTGGAAAAACAATCTTTTTAAAACTACCGTAATAAGTTTTTATTTTAAAACAATCATTATTTTTTAAAACTATCATAACTTATTTTTTATAAAACTATTATAATCATTTTTTTAATCTATCATAATCAATTTCTATTATAAAAACAAAGAAGAACATGTTACTAATACAGATGAATTGTTCTACTCTAAAGGGTACACTTTAATTATTTTAGTTTTTTTAGTAATACTTTAATTTAGTTTATACATGTTTTTTATTAATTAATATTTTTTTCTATAAATTTTTATGTTTTCAAACATAAAAATTTTAGAAACAGAATATAAAATGTTCTGATGAAAATTTTTCTTAAAACATTAAGAGTTTAAATTTACCTTTTAAAATTTATTCTATTAAATTTTGGTCATCAGATTAGAAAAGGATTTATAATATCAACCATTAAAACTTTTAAAATTTGAAATATTAGTTATTGTGCCTATGTAAGGGTGGGACACCATGTGTCCCACATAGGTTCAGAGAAGTTTCCCTCCTATACTCTCACCGCCCTTAAATCATTCAGTATGATTGTTATGGACTTCATCCAACCTCCATATTCACTCTTAATAGGATATAAACCAAGGAATATTTTTCTAAGAGGGAAGTATTATAAGAAAAATTAGTTGTAATAAATTGGTATGATATGTACATTTATATTCTCAAAAGTATTATTTATTTTCATGGATCGGAAAATGTGTGTATAGAAAAATAGGACACATATTTTTATTTATATTACCCTAAAGTCTTTAGATAATTCTATTCCTATGTTGAGTTTATTTCAAACTATGGTTGGGATAAAGTATGTATAACTATAAATTCTAATAAATATATAATTTATTATAAAATAATAGCTTATTTTGTTGGTGTTCCAACTAATGGTGAAGATTATCTACCTTTATAAAACAAATCAAATAAGATCGGATCTTTTGAGAAAACTAAGAAAGAATATTATTTATGTATAACTTATGATAAATTCAAGAAAGTATCACAATTATCATCAGACTATAGAGTAATATATTTATGGATGTGGGGGTATTTAATACTGAGGAAGGGTGATAGGGACACCATAATGTTATGAGACATATTGGTTTTTTATTTCATAATAAATATGAGGCTAGTAAACATGGTAAATTTTTGTCATCATTATAGTGGAATCTATCATGAATTCATCAATTAATTCAAAGATCATAATTTTTACTTCTTTGATCAATATGTTTCTTGTGATGTTTATAGAAATTTTCAAAGTTGAGAATAAAACATATCCAATTAGAGAAAATGGTTTTTATACCGATGAAGAAAAAATTTCATAAATGAAGTATGTTTTTTATTCAAAGATAAAAAAAATTTGTCGATATCATTGATACAATAGATTTTTAAGTACAACACTATAAAAAAGTAGAGGTTCTTGAGAAAATTAAATGAAAGTCCAATTCTTCCACAAACAAAAACAAAAATAAATAAAAGATATGTTTAGATGATGAATTTAAAAATCCACTGGAACATATTGCATAAAAGAAACTAGGGGATCTCGAGTTTTGAATTGATCAAGTTGAGGAAAAGGTTTTTAAAATACATACTGCTGATCAATTAAAAGTATAGGACAAAAAAAGAAAAATATAAGTGTTTATGAGAGGCTAGAGTCCGTGAAAGTTTATTAAATTTTGTTTAAAGGTATTATGAAAATAAAATTAATTCAACTTATCATAGTAAGCATATCTTTCTAGATACCAGTCTAGATTTTTTTTAAACCTCACATATTCCAACAATAGTTATCATAGTTATAGATAAGGTAAAGTAAAATTTTTTCACTAAAGAATCGGTCCGAGTTGTTTCTATGAAGGAAAACAAATAAATTTCTAAAATAGTTAGAAAATTATTTCCCTGATAAAAAACAAAATGAGAGAAATAACTTTATGATGATGGAGACAAAGAATATTGGAAAAATAAGTCAAATAATAATAAAAGGATCATGAAGAGGAATAATTTGGCAATGAAAAAATAGAAAATGATAATGGGTCAAAAGAAAATAAAACATATTCATCATCATCATCATTAGAATTAAATTCATAGTTTGATAAGGATGTTTTCTTAGAAACACCAGACCAGAAAAAATCATCATCAGAAGAAGAATAAAAGATTCTTTAAAATAGGAATGAAAGATTCCTTATAATGATGCAGAATAAGAACAATAAGCACATATGAATGTTTCCAAAAATTAGGAATCAAATATGAATGTGAATATAATAAAAGTTTTAGAATAAAATAATGTTTCTATTAAATGAAAAAAATTGATGAAGAAACCAAACCCATTCCAAATCATCAAGATAAAAACCTACAAAATAATTATCATGATCATCAGATTCGAAAGAAACCATTTCTCAGAAAGGTATTGAATTTATTTTCCAAACTATAATATGGTTAAGTTATACCATTCCATATTTTCATGATATTTAAGAAATATGAAAATATATTTATAATAAACATAATGATAAAAAAGATTCCTTTAAATTACTCACTAAATCAGTTGTCTATATTGAGTTAGATATGAAAACTTTTCAAGAAAAGTAAAAAAACTCAGAAAAGATTATATAATCAAATGATCAATTGTATGAATATAGATTATAGTGATATTATAGATCATTAAGAAAAATATTTTGAAGTAAAGAAAATTTCATTAGAAATGGATGATTTCATTTAAAATTTATCAACAGAGGTATCAAACCATGTCAAGTTCCTGGGAGAGTTTAGAGACACAACATATGATTGAACAAAAAAAGTAAATGTTTTCTAAGAAAATGTACATCGTTTAGTATTGAAGAATAGTAATTTCAATACCTAATAATATGAATTGATGCTTTATAAAGAATAAAATAATTATATTTTTGAGTAATTTGAGAGATTCAAGATAGAACTTCAAAATCATGATGTGGTGGAATATCAAATTGGATCGCTCAAATAATTTGTAGAATAATCTCAAAAGTATCCAATGAGTTCAAAAAGATGAAATCAATTATTACGAATCTAATGAAGAAATAATTAACACTTTTTCATTATGAACTATTAAGGAATATATTCAAACATTAGAATGGTTGTAAATTTTGAATTAATTTTCATCCAATACATTATGTATGAATATTTTATAATTAAAATTGGATGTATATTCTTTAATTTAATTCTTGTATGGTTAGTTATTTCCCATATTCATTATTCCATAAGTTATATCTTAATAACATATCAGGTTACATTCTTTCCCTATTTATTTTTAAAAATTACAATGGTGGAGAAAATTTTAATAGTATTATAAAAGGGAGTGAAGTTCTTTTAAGGGGAGTAAGTTAAGTAGAAATTCTAGGAGATATGTTAATGAACATAGTTCTGTAAAGGGAAAATTGTCTATGAAATACTTTTATTAATGGGTATAACGTAGAGATATAATAATTTCTATCAGTTTATTAAGTTGTTACAAACTTAGGGTTTTTTTATAAAGATTATTCTCAATGTTCTTAAAAAGAAAAATGGTTGTATGTTTTTCAACATTTTTATTTTATAAGCTCGTAAGTCATTCTTAATAATATAATAGTTTGTATTTCTTATATGTTAATGATATATTTTATACTGTGAATTGTTTTATAAATTTAGTTTTTATGATTATCATTCTAACAAACATTTTTTAAGTGTGTCTACGATTCTGATAAAACATACTCTGATATAATCAGACAATATCTGATTCCAATTATAAAAATATAATCATCAAATGATCACTGAGACTGATCTTTTTTACTTAAATAGGTATATTGTTTTGTTTTGCTAAATTATTTAAACTATAATTCACCCCTATCTTGTAGCCATTGTAAACCATTTCGATCCAATAGTTCTCTTAGATATATATATTATTATATTGAATAACGAAGTATTTGATTTTTTTATTTCATTATTATATAAAGAGGCATGTTTACTTTAGTAAGAGGTTCCTCGTGTAATAGTAAGAATGTTCATGAATGATCTTAAGGTGTATCCATTTGAATTAATAAGGTGATGGATGGAGCTTAGAATTATATATCACCTTGATATGTCAATAACTCTCATGACACAAAACAGGTTGTGTTTTGTTGTATTACTCTTCCCATAATAGGAATGTATCTTAGCACAAGGCCATGATAGCATGTTTTTTTGTCTAACATTATGTATTAAATTAATATGAGATAAATGATTTTTTATTCATTTTTTCATTTATTTTCATGTATTTATAATTCTGTTAGTTTCATTTGATTATGGATTCTTTTTATTCATTTTTTTGTTCCATATTTTATGTTATGTAATATTCCACTATGTTAATTTTTACTGAGTTTCTGAGTAAACCCTTATTTTTTCCATTATATATGAAACCTATATTAAGATTATCTTTAATTTTTCGTTATATGATGGAAGGGATAATAATTTTCTCAAAATATGTTCATGTTGTATCTTATATTTTCAAATGTAATGTATGTATGTATCTAGTCCTACAATACTACATTTTTTTATCGTTTGGAAACCCCTGCACTTTTTAAGAATAATGTAATGTAAATTATAGCTCTAGGTTTTTTGGGTTTGGTATGATATATATGGTATCCAAGGATGTTTATTGGTAACCTTTGTTACTATATTTAGATAAACCAAGTATGTTAAAACATGTAATATAAAAATACCTCATGATTTCTATGGAACACTCCAGAAAACCTATTAGGAATTTTATTTTACAATTCAATATCATGACCTAATTATCTGTATGAAAAATTTTGATACTAATATGAGGAATAGGAACTATATCAACAGTCATAGTAAATATAGGTATATTCCCCATAAACAAGGTAATTAAGCTAAATTTGGGGATAATAAATTCATAACCATATTGGGGTAGTTGAGCTGGGTTATAAAAAATAATATCACCTGTATAGAGCATCCTACTGATCCACAACATGGCGTAACTATGATGGATCATTTTATGCAATAACTATATCCATTATTCCATAAAACTACTAATCCATTGGTAGCTAAAAATTATATCAAGTCCCAGGAGAATATCTTTCTCACTTTGGGAAGTAAAGAAAAGGAAAAAGACATCATGGTGGTGTATCATCCAAAAGAAGATAGGGACTACTGGTGGTTTCTAATTCAAAGCACTAAAGAAAAATATGAGATCAAGTGAATGTAATGGAGAATTTTTAAGGATGTATTCCTTGAAAAATAATTTCCTCATGATCATAATGAACAAATGTAAAAGTAGATACTCAATCATAGAAAAAGTTAGAAGGAAAATGATGGTGAGTATGAGGATAACATTATAAGAATATCTAGGCACACTATAGACTATGTATTTTGATTGAAAAGATAGATTGTTCATTTCTTTGATGGGTTAAATTCTATACTTCAATGATAATTGGTCTCTCAAAACTTTTATTCATATGAGATTATAGTCTCAATAACCATTAATACAAAAAAGGTGTTCACAAAGATGTATTCATTCAAGGTAAATACGGAGAATAAGGGGTTGGCTAAGAATCGTGGGAATTATAATTTAAATAATGTGAATAATGGAAGGACATGATTCCTTGAATGTGATAATTTTGTAAAGAAACGCCTTGGAGATTTCAGGAATGTAATTTGAGATTTTTACAAGTTTGTAGAAAAAGTTCATCAAGATCAACAATGAAAGGGAAAGGTAGAGTTTTTTGATGTTCAATGATTTAATATTTATAATAAATGGGAATTATGAAAATGAATTCCCAGAAATTCAAAGAAATTATCCTAATAAATGTCATAGTGTGAATGGTCAGTCTAATGACATTACCACAGATGAATTTAAAGTTCATAATGATGTAGTGGTTGGTACATTGATATTTTCCTAAAATTTAGGTAATGTTTTTTATTCTATATCTTATTACTCTTTTATATCATTAATGTTTTCTAAAAATTTAGATATTTCCATAGCACTCTAGTAATGGAGTTGTCAATTAAGAAACCATGTGGGAGTATTAGGGTAAAAAAAATATGTTATGAATTTTCAATTATGATACATGGGAACACCCAATATTCAAACTTGTATATTACACTAATGTTTGACTTTAAATGATCTTTATTATGGATTAACATTCAATGTATAATGAAAAAAATCACTTCCATGATAAGTATATTACAATTCACAGTGATGAGGGGGAATATCTTATCTTTATAGGGGAAACATCACTATATAAATCATTTCTAGATACTCCCTCAATTGTTACCCTTAACGAATTTTATGTTAGAGAGGATGATCAAGAGTGATCTATCGATGATGAAGGTATCCAAACAATATAGGATGTTTTGTTTGTAAAAAATTTCATCCACCATCCACCGGATCATTATGTTGAGTTCTCTATTCAACTCATTCATGATTCCTAGAATATATATAAAAATCCTTATAGAATACCACCAGAAGAGTTGGTGGATCTAAAAAAGTATTTTTAAGAGTTTAATGAAAATATATTTATACACACTAGTGTCTTACCAAGGGGATCCACTATTTTATTCATGAAAATGAAATATGGGTCCATAAAATTGTTCATCGATTATAGGGAGATAAATTCCACAAATATAAAGAATAAGTATCATTTTAAATTAATTGATGAATTGTTTTATCAATTTAAAGGATAAAAATACTTTTAAACTACTGATCTTCACTTTGGTTATCATTAATTACGGGTAAATATGGATGATATTCCAAATTTGGCATTTCAAATAAGGTATAGACATTATGAGTTTAGTGTAATTCCTTTTGGATTGACTAATGAACCTTTTATATTTATGGATCTATTGAATAGAGTATTTAAGGAGTGTATAGGTAAATATATGGTGGTATTCATTGATCATATATTGATATACTCTATGACCTATAAAGGTAATGAGATTCATCTTCAAATAATTATAGATACCTTCATAAAACAATAATTATATGAGAAGTATAGTAAGTGTGGATTTTATCTCAATGATGCTTCCTTTAAAGGACATATTATCTATAAGGATGGAAAATCCGATGACCCTTAAATGAAAATGGTTGTAATTTAATGGCCTACACCAATGAACACAAATAATATATGAGATTTCAAAGGCTTATAATTTAATTATTGGTAGCTTTTTTAAGATTTTTTCTCAATTGGTGAACTAATTAACCGAGTAAACACATAAAGGGATTAAATTCAAATGTTCAACGGATTATGAAGAATGTTTTGAAGTGATGAAGGGGAGAATGATTAAAACACCAGTATTAACTCTATAAAATGGTAAAGATGTATTTGAAATATATAATGATGAATCAAGGAATTGACTCTTTTGTTTCCTTATATTGAATGATATAAATATTTACTATGCATCATGGTTGTTAAAAACCAAGGAATAGACCTATCCAAATCAAGGACTTGATATATATTCCATAATTATTTATTTGAAAACTTGGATCACCTTCTCTATGGTGAATGATGTAAGATATATATGAACCGAAAGAGTTTGAAGTATATTTTCTGTCATAAGGATCTCAACATGAGAAAAATTTGATAGTTGGAACTACAAAATTCATATGATTTCATGATACACTACCACCCTAGAATAAAATGTGGATTGTGCATTGAGTTGGAGAGACCATATAGTCTTGACCATAATGATGATCAGCAAGGATCACACACACACACATATATTGTAAATATGGATATGGTGATTTCCAGGAAAGCGGATCCATCACTAATTTTCCAATAAATTGGAAAACCATCAATTCTAAAAAGTTTAAAAAAGTCCCATATGATATTAAAAGAATGTACAAAGGTAGTTTAGAGTAGTAAATAATAGAAAATTGAAAGAATTTATGTATACAAATAGAGTGTTGATGTTTGGGCAGCGACTAATTGTTCCATACATACTATAGTTGAAAAGGAAAGTATTAGATGAATCACATAGCTAAAATTTTTATATACACTCTAGTAGAATAAAGATCTATAGGGATTTAAGATAACATTTCTAGTACGATGGTGTTAGTGGGAAATTAAAGATTCTATGTCTGGATACTTAGTATTCTTGTTGGTTGATGCTGCAAGACAATATTCTTTTAGAATCATGCACCTCTACCTATACCAATATATAAGTGAGATAATGTTATAGTATACATTTTTACCAGACTCCCAAATACTCCAATGAATAATGATTCTCTTTGGGTCATCATTGATTATATTCCAAATTTTACTCATTTCATGAGTTCCTTTATAAGCTCATTATCTAAGAAATAATAAGCATTATTGGGGAACTTCTATCCATTGAATCTAACTATGACCAATGGTTAACATAAAAATTTCACAAGAGTATTTAAAGGGAATTCAACACTAAAACACATTTAAGAATTGTCTATCATCCCTAGACTAATGGGTAGTCTGAATGAACTATCCAAACATTGGAATACATGTTGAGATCATTTTATCTTAACTTCCCTGCTACGTTGGATTAATATATACCTTTTGGGGAGTTTTCAAAAAATAATAGCTTCCATTGGAGGATCCAGATGAAACTATATAATGAATTGTAATGGAATAGGTGTCATCCTCCAACATACTAGGAATAATTTGGATAAATAAATTTAGATGGTCTAGAGATTGTAGAGGAGACAACTATTAATGTATAAAATACTTAGGATCATATTAATGTATCCCATAGAAGACAAAATATTTGTGTTTATAATTAAAGGAAATAATTGGAATTCCATTTTAGAGATAATGTATTATTGATGTTTTTACCATGAAATGGAGTTTTAAAAATCGATAATAGGGGGAAGTTAATCCCTATGTACAGTGGACATTCTAAAATATTAGAACTAATTTGGGTTATAGATTATAGATTGGATAAGCCGGCCAACCATTCTAAAGTATAAAGAATCTTAAATGTTTAATTACTATGAAAATAAATGCCAGATACAATTCATGTTCTCACATATAAGGTAATAGATTTTTGAGCTTGACTTGTCTTATAATGAGGATCCTATCCATATTTCTGACAACAAAGGCAATGTTTTTTCGAATCAGATAACTTGTTTGGTGAAATTATTTTTGATAAACTTAAAATTACAAGAGGAAACATGGGAGAATAAAGATTATATAAGGGAAAATAATAGACATTTTTTCAATCGATGATATACACATCATTTTTAGGATTAAATTATTTAAGGGGGGTGGAATACTCATGACACTTTTATAGCAGGTAAATGCTATATCCAGAAATTATTGCATAAATGAGCCATTTAAAGATCCTTTATTCATCAATTTAGTTAATAGATTATTTTAATAATATGAAATTTAACAAAATAACTTAATTTTTAAATTTATCATGTCAAAATTTTCTTAGTTTTATTTTATGATCATTTTCTGAAAAGGTCATTTTTAGTCGAAAATACCATTTTCACAGAACTTATAATTTGAATGACATTACCATTCTATAATAATGACCTAAAAGATTATAAAACCTTTTAGGTACTCAAATATTAATTTAAGGAATAAAAATATTCACTTTTAAAAAATATATTTTTTAATTTATAAATTCTATGTCCATCATTTTTAGAAGTTATTAAAAAGTTACTTTAATAAAAGAAACCACTTTCATCATTTTATTTTAATAAATTATTATTAATAGAGATTTATTTTTCTTAACATGAAAGATTTATAACCTAGATTTTTTTATAATAAATCAATTTTTTTCATTAAAATTAATATCCAATATAATATTATCTTATATATAAATTTAAATATTTAAATCTTTCTTTATCTAAAAATAGTTTTTATGCTATTAAGTGTATTTATTTTAAAATTAACCTTTCAGACATTCAGAAATTTTATTTTATAAAATAATATTTAAATTTTAATTTATAAATACCAAATTAGATATAAATTTCATTATTAATCTTTTTTCATTTAAATTGTTTACTGAGGTTAAAAAATTATTTTTCATGGTAAAAGTAAAATGGGGTGAATTGATTTTAACACAGTGTAAATCCCAAATAATGTTTAAAAATTATTTCATTAATTGAATTTTTGAGATTTTAATCTCTCTATAACTTCTTTCCATATACTTTTATCTATTTCTTGCTGTTGAAACTTGAATAGTAACGTTATATTATTGAAAATTTAAGGGTTTCTACAAAAACTATCATTCCCTTCACATATAAAAAGGTAACATCTTCACCACTCTAGGACTCCATATTCCATAAAATTAATCCATAAACCTCTAAAATTTTAATCTCAATATATAATTATCCTACTAAAATAATACTCTTCTCACTCATTTTTATCCTAATCCAATTAAATTCAAGGAGTCTTCCAGAAAAAATTCACATCCTCGACAAGAGTAACATCAACAACTGAGTTTTATTCTTTATTATATTATTTAAACATTATTCTATAAAAATTAATATAATGATATTATTATCATTTATAAAAATTAATGTTAATGTATTTATGAAATAATAATTATTTATTAATATACCCAACCCATTATGAAAAACAAAAATGTCGATATTGCATTTTGTGGACTACCACCTCCATGTTTTAACGTGTTTCTTTTTCTTTCACCACATTACAAGGATGGATATAAGGATGGAATTAAAAAATAATTATTATATTTATAATATAATTAATGTTATGGAATAAGAAATTACAGAACCTATTAATCATATGATCATCAAACAATCATTGTTAGTTTAACTGTTTTAAATGAGAATTCTATGAAGATACCATTTTATTCAAATCAGGTAATATTTTCAAATATATTAGTTATAATCATTATAAATCATTAAAATTATGATATAACACATTAATAAACATAAAATAGGATCATCGTGATTCTATAATAATGGTATTATAATAAAACCACCTCGTAATCATTTATTAAATCTGGGTAAATTCATGTTTGGGTCTGTTTAACCACCTACTTGAACAATACAATAAATTTATATTACGGATGACCACGAAAACTTATTTGCTAGTTTAAAATGTTATAAATGTGTAAAAATGTTTTTTTTCTCATATTATTTTTTATAAATACCTAATTTTTCAATTAAGGAAACACACTTCAATTGTCAAAAAACTCCAAAACATGTCTATTATTAACTTCATCATCAATGATAAGATCTAAAACACTCATGGAAGGAATTTGAAACCTCATTAATTATTAAAAATAATATTTAATAGTAACATTAATTACCATATAAAAATGTAAATTGGAATAATAATGAATATGAACATCCTTATTATGAAATTAGTAAAAATGATTAAAACTATAAAACCCGATGTGGAAAATAAAAAGAATTCATGCAAAGAATGACAATTTATGAAGAGTATGAATGAAAATTGGAATGATTGAGGTTCTAAATTAATTTATTAATATATATATTTATTATTTATAACACTCTCCAAATGAGAATAAAAAATTTTAGGATCGAAAAAATAGTGGAAGCATAAGTATTATTTTCTCTACAAAAGAAAGGGAGGACCAACATGGGTACATGAAGATCATGTGGTTAGATCACATGAATCGTATAAAAATTGGGAGGAAATGTTATAAAATGAACCTAGAATGTCATGTGGTCATATGATGAACTCTTTATGATCTGATAATGATCATATTAATACCCTTTGATGAGGCCTTCCAATCATAAAAAGCCCTATAAAAATACCTCTTACTCTTTTGAAGGATTCCAAAAAAGCATTGATGGTCATGAGAAGGCTTCCAAATGAGTTTTTCCTTTCAAGTGGAATGTACAATTGTAGACTCTTAAAAATAAACCAAATAATATCATAAAATTAAATTTTACAAAGAAGTATATTTTGTGAAAATGACGTAACATTGATTTTCATGCGAAGGGCTTATACAAATTGTGCTATTAGTTCAACAATCATGTAAGATACATAACTTCATTTCAATCATTCCACATGAAAGTCCTTGGGTATGTCAACTTTATCATTAGAAATCCCTTAAAACAACAATTTTATCTTGTGATGTTCTTTTAAAGCCACAAACAAGCAGAGAAACCATCCATGACAATGATGGAATGTTGTTGTGAGATCTTGTATTCATCATACAATACCCTAAAGGACACCCGATGGGAAGGTCAGGGAAAATAAAGGATAGAAATATGATAAATTTTGAACCCGGATGAAAATAATAGTTATAATTTTTTCATGTTAATGACTTTTAATGAGCCAAATCGATCTCACTAAGGACTCAAAACAAGTCACCATTAATCTTGTGGAAGCCTCTTTATAATACCTAATGGTCTTGTGAAGACACCCATACTTTCCAAAATTATACTATAGAGAATCATTGACTTGTTTAAATGATTATTAAAATTCCCTTTGAAAAGTCATGGGTCCAATAAATATTTCTATTATAGAGTGTTCTCATGGACTTTGTTTATCATGTGACAGAAAGGTGATGTCATTGATAACCTGCAACTAGTTCATGTCAATCTCATGATGCGATTCCCCCTCCATCAACTAGAGCCTATATGTGTGATATATGATCCATGAAAGGTGACATTGATTCAGGGATGAAAAGTCTTTCCATTCCCCCTGACATAAAAAACACACACAATGGAGCACATAAGCAGGAGGAGGCTTCGCGGAGAAGAAATCCAGACCATTATAAGGGTATTCTACCAGGTAAAACCTAGGTAATGACTTAAGGGATTACAAAACATTTATATATGATTTATATGATCACCTTATTGGTCATTAAAAAGAATTTTTGAGAGATTTCTAGGTTATGTAAAGGAGTTTTCATATATCAATTTGGTTATGCAAGCTCTCAATATGCCAATGCTTGAAAAACAATGAAATATTTAAGAAATAAAGGCTGAAAAATATGGAATCCTTACATGGATATTGATATGATTAATTTCCTGAAAAGGAATCAAAATCTTCTCATTATCTGTCTAGATCATTCAATATCACCCATACATGTCATCCAAGTCATGAGAGGTCCTCTAGACTTGGCAGAAAATTCATGCAAAGTCCACCGGACATATCTTCCAAGTCACATAAATTCCTCCCAACATGTTATCTAGATCATGTAGCATCCCTCCAACATTTTATACCTAATCACATGATACCCTTGGACAAGTCCGCATCAATCACACAATGGTACCCATGATAATTAGGTTGAATAATGTGGAAACCCTTTCACATTTCTTATTCTATAATTTGATGTTCCTCATACATGTCAGCCTTCTCATATAGTTGAACTTCAACAAGTTTGCTGGATCATCTGGAAGAAACCATATGCATGCACATCAGCCATCCTTAGAAATTCTAGGTAGATGACTAGGACATGTTCATAAATCCTCAAACAAGTCAAGAAGATAGCTAAGATATGTCAATCAGACATTTCCGATATATCAACCCCATTATACAAAGACCCCAAACATGTCAAGCATTTCATGTAGACACCCTTGGACATAAAAAAACCTTTTATGATAGCCACAATTAGATTTATACCATATTGAACTATGAGGAATCTGATTTCTTCTATAGTAAATATACATAGTATTCCTTCCTAAGGCCTAATAATAATAAAAAACTTTCCATTAGGGCCACCCAAGGGAATAAGTCCCATATCCACATTAAGTGAGTCTGATAACTTTCCATCCCTTGTTTCTCACACTATGCATGACTGACATTGTCTTAGATATTTTCAAGTATCATACAACCAACATTATAGATTTCCCCTATCCTGGGAAACCATAGTTTGTTATCCCCATTCTATGGCATGATATGAATCCCCCATACAAGGGAATCCGCCTTTGTGTATTTCCTGAAGGAATTACCATATTTGTAATCTATAAGGAAATTACCCTCACATCAATTAATTATTTTTTATCACCCATCAGTGGGTTGAGGTAAAATTGAACTATGATGACTCTGATTCATATTATAAGTAAGATATGTAGGATGCCTTCCTAAGGATCTATCTCCATACTTGGTGCCTATGTGCCCTCATATACTCTCTTACGACATGACATTGAATTAGACTTGAATAAATTATGTGGGTTGTAATGACATTAAATTTTTTAATAATACTTTTTTCCTGAGAAAATGTGTGTGTTATATTATATTACAAACATCAAAACAATATCCCTTTAATAATGAATTAAATATAAAGGGAAATTTGACCCTCTGGATTCAACTGTTATATGAACATGGTCAATTATTACATTATTCAATATGATTATTGGGTACTATACTCTTGATAAAAATTTTAACATTATAATTAGTGTTTATAAGTAAAATTTTACAAAGGATAATTGATACAAAAAGAAGAGTCGATGGCCGCAACAAATATTGTCATTCCGTTTGAATCCCATCTGTCAGAACACGGGAGGGAGCTGTCATCACTATTCTTCTCCCTTGACCAATACCAATCCAACCTTCAAAAATTGAATCTTGAAAAGAATTTCCTATGGCATATGTTCAAGTTTGTGGAGATTACCACTCGGTCAATGTTAGCTATGCCACCCAAAAAAACTACCACCATTTTACATCATACAATTAGGGATTATAAGAGTGTAATAAGGGGTTATGTGTTGATTTCATGTTTACTAAAATTGTTATTCCATTGTATAAGTAAAATTATCATTCCTCCATTACAATTTTAACATTAGTTTTTTAATAAAAATTGAGATGTTAGTTGATAAATTGATTTTTCATATAAAGATTGTACTTTTTTGAAAAGAGAAAAGTATTATAATAAATTAATGTATTATGAATACTTTTTATTTTAATGAAATTTATTTATTAAAATAAACTTATATAAAAATAAATGATAAAATATATTTTTTTCATGTGTTCAAAATTTTTCTATATATTTTTAATATGTTATTATATTCAATAAAAAATTTATATTTAAAAGTTAATATTATCACATTTAGAGAATTTTTATGATAAAATAAATATAATTTTTGAAATCATCACAACAATATTAGGTTATAGGGAATTTATTTGATGTTTATAAAATACTTTATTTTTTCATAAATAGTAAAAATACAGTTTCAACTTTTTGGTATATTAATGACATCATAATTATGTCATAATGATGTAAGAAACAATTAACCAAAATAGATTAATTAAAAAAATTATTTTATTAATATCATTTTTTAATATATTTTCATCAATTTCCAAATTTATAATTTACATTCCAAATTCTAAAATGGAATCATTGACTTTACAAATGTTATTTTGAGTGAAAATTACATTTTCTTGACAAAATAAGTAATATAAATATATGGTTTACTCTTTTGGATTAAAATAACATAAATTTTTCCCATGTTTCCTATTCCATTGGAAAATACCATGGGAAAGCCTATTGTTTTTCATTTACCACTACCCAGGTCTCCAAGGCCTATATTTGGAAATTGATATACATATCCTCCAATTTCACTATAAATACCAACCAATTTATTTATTTCCATTCATTACCAATTCATCCTCCACGAATATATGATATTTTTACCTCCTAAAGTTTCTTTAATCCTCCATGTCCCCAATCCTCAATTTTTAGGAGTTACTCTTCAAGGTCAAGAAATTATAATTCTTTTCTATTCATTTCATAAACATTTTTTGTATATGTCTTCTAAATATTATGGTAATTATAAATTATTTAATTTTTATTAAATACCATACTATAAAATTATGTTTTATAAATGTTATACTTCTTTAATATCTTTTTTACTCTTTTCTAAGAATATTTTTTGTACCCGTTATGCGGCTGATTTTACATCTTAAAATTTTTCTCTTCCCCTTAAGAAATTCCCTTTATTTTTTTATGAATACCCAAAAATATATTCCTTCAAAAGGTATCCAAAAACATGTAAATTTTTTTATTTAATTCTGTTATTTATAGATATAAAACCCATATTCCCTTCCTCGTGGGTTATAAATGAAAAAATGATCTTTTTTTAAAGCACTTTTGATATGGCATAATTTGGATATGAAACCAATTTTCTTTTATTATCCATAGGTTGTTTATGAAATTATTTATTATAATATATGTGGACAAAATTAAAATTAATAAATATGAAGGGTGAACCCTGATATTTCTCTAATACATTGGGTAAATAATTTAATCTCTAATGATGACATATTTTACGATACATTGATGAATACCCTTGGTAATTTTTATGATACCTCAGTAAAAAACCCCTGATGATATGATTATGAATGTCTCATTTAAATTTTATAACCATATTTACAAGTTATGATTCATGTTGTTCTTATTATAATATTCCTCAATTTCTATTGATTATTCCATAATTATGTTCCTCACGTTCCTCTTGATATTTCTTAGTATCGCTTGTAAATTATTTCCCCTTACTTACCATTATTGGCCCTTATGATCACCCTTTCCTTTGATGTATGTAATTAAGTTATGAGATGTATTAAATTTAATTACGATCTATCAATGAATAATCCTTTATCATTTTTAAAATAATTTTTTACGTTTTCATGTATTATGTACCTTTTTTCATGAAACTAAACTTTAAGAGATGCATTGCTTGTACCATGTAAATGAAAAGTTATGTAATAAAAATGTGTGATGTAATAGTTCATTATAGAGGAAGATTTATTTATTTGTGGAAATTAGAATTTTAAAACATTAGTAATAACCTTAGGGGCAATTTAAAATATGGGAAAACATTCTTGTATTTTTGCAATGCATTAATTGAGTGGTTTTTGAGAAAAAAAATCCCTATATGTATATAGACAAGTGGATGTGGATCTTGCACAAATATTTATTAAGGGGTAAAACCCAAACACACCAGTTTGATCTAGACTCAAACCTGACCAGATGCACGGTAATTTTCATTTATTCACTCATGGTTTGACACTCCTGGAAGATATGCTTGGATAATAATAAAATTTTTATGAACCATTATGAAGGATCTAAAGAAAATGTGATTATTGTTAAAGAATAAAATATTTAAGCATGATGTTTTAAGACATAAAACTCATTTAAAATTTAAATATTCTTAAAAAAACATGTTTCTCACTGAGTTTTATTCTTTTAAAAAATTATGGTAAATAGTTGGAACATCCTAAATGGTGAGCACAACAAACTAGGCATTAACGACCCTCTAATGGAATCTGGAATGGAAAAAATCATGAGGGTGAAAAATCAAATGACTCGAGTTGTGAGTAATAACAGGAATGTTGCTCAGATATTAGATTCACCTTAAAGGGAACTACTTTTGGGTGAGTCCTTTGGGTGTCAAAAATCTCCCCATTTTAGTGGATCTACTAAAACATTAATTGATAAACAATGGATAAGCTATATAAAAAATATATTTTTTGTGATTCATTATTCAGAATAAGAGAAAGTCACCCTGTATATGTAATGCTTAGAGGGAGAAGTTTATCAGTGGTGTAAATTTATTAAAGACATGAATCCAAGAACATATATTGATTCTATATACTAGGAAGAGTTCATCAGATCATTTTTTAATAAATATTTCAATTGTTTGATGCGAATGAAAATGGAGAAGGAATTCATAGAGATAAATTAGAAGGAAAAAAGAATTTGTGGGAATCTATTAGAAAAACATTACAATAATTTCTTGTTACATCTATATCATGGTTATAGATCTTAATGGAAAGGATGATATATTCATTATTTGACTAAGACCAATTCCATGGAATAATCTATCCAATCATGACTATATAAAATAAGAGGAAATAGTGTTAAGTTCTATGAAGGTTGAACTGGAGTTTATAGAGATGAAATGGTCCCATAGATAGAATAAAAAAGAAGAGTTCAAGGATGCCAAGATTATGGAGTAACCCTGATCATGAAATGTGAGAAAAAAAGAAATTTCGTATGTGAAAACATGTGGAAAGAAGAATTCTAGGAGCTGCATTCTTAGGAGGAAGAAATGTTAAGTCTGTAAGAGATGACCATATTTTATAGAACCATCACAGTGAGGTAAAGACTCAACTTCTAAACACTAAAGATAAATGGAAGATGGTGAAGGCCTAGCCTAAATTCTAATTCTTCAAGTCTTAATAGCTTGGTAACTTTTCCAATAATTCTCCAAATTCAAAGATAGTATAGGTGAATCACCATAGACCATTACATTGGCCAATGGATCTAGGATGTTCTTTTTCTATCATGATGGGTGAAGTTGAATCTCTATATGATGTAGGGGTAGGTACTCTCGTTGTTCCTTGAAATGTAGCAAGTTTATTGTTTGATTCTAGTTCGGCACATTCCTTTATTTCCTCCATGTTTGTAAATAATATATAATCAATCCATGAACTTCTAAAATTAGAGATATCAATCAAGACTATTGGAGGGATTATCCAAGAATTAACAGTGTCTATAAACTGTAGTATTTACTTTGGATATAATAATATCATCGTGTATGTAGAAGACATTCCCATGCAAGAATTTGAATTTATACTAGGGATGGAGTAATTATCAATGTATAATACTAATATCAACTCTAGAATAAAAGAAATCCAAGTAGTCTTGAATGGATAACCTACAATTGTTTTCAAGGGAGGGATATCTTGACCCAAGAGTTTTCTAGAAGAACCTCTTTCATCCTTCTTTATAGAGATGACCAGTTTATGTAAATAAGGAAATGAAAGTATACAAATAGCAAATGTAATAGTTATTTTGGAATACATTCATGTATTTTAGGAGGAGTTACATGCACCTCCCCTAGACAGAGAGGTAGAGTTATCCATTAAACACATGCCTGGATCTGAGTCGATATCAAATACCCCATATAGGATGGGAAATTTTGATTTAATAGAATTAATGAATCATCTCCATGATATTTTGGATAAGGGTTTTATCCAACCAAGTCTGTCTCCACATGGAGCACCTTTTAACTTTTTGAAGAATAAGGATGGATCAATGCATTCATGCATTGATTATAGAGAACTTAATAGGATCATATAGAATAACAAGTACCCTCTTCCAAGGATTGATGATTTATTTGACTGGCTTCAAGGGGCTCAATTATAATCTATGATTGATCTTTGATCTGGTTATCATCACTTGAGGGTGAAAAAAGATGATATTCCAAATATTGCATGTAGATCAAGATACGGGCATTATAATTTATTTGTTATTCCCTTGTGATTGACTAATATACCTTATATTTTTATGGATTATTTGAATAGTGTCTTTAAGGACTGTCTTGATAACTTTGTGGTAGTTTTAATTGTTGATTTTTGGATATATTATAAAAATAAAGAAGAGAATGAAGATCATATAAGGGTTATATTGATAACTCCACGGAAGAATAGGCTAAATGGAACGTTTATAAAATGTGAATTTAGGTTAAAAGCACTCTATTTCTTAGAGAACGTTGTAACCAATGAAGGATACTCAGCTGACCCTACAAGGAAAAATGTTGTGAAGGAGTGGCCTCACTATACAACAGTAACTTGGATTCACAGTTTCCTTGGTTTAATAGGATATTATAGGATTTTTGTGAAAAACATTTAATGTATTTATAATCCACTAACAATGTTGAATAAATAATGGGACAAGTTCATCAAGACAAAGAAGTGTGAATAATGTTTCCAAGAGCTGAATAAGTTATTGCTTATTACAGCTATGTTAACTCTACCGTCTATCGGAGAAGGATTTAATATTTTTAGTGATGCATCTTTGAAAGGTATTGGGTGCATCATCATGAAAAATGAAAATGTCATTGATTATGCATCTTGATCATTGAATCATCATGAACATAATTTTCCTATACATGACCTAAATCTGGTTGTGGTTGTTTTTTCTCTAAAGATATGGAATCACCATCTTTATGGTGATAAATGTGATATATATGTAGACCAGAAAAGTTTTAATTATATTATCCCAAAAAAGGAATTGAACATGAGATACAAGATATGGTAGGAAATTCTTAAATACTATGATTGTTTAGTTCATTATAATCATAGAAGATTAAAAAAGGATGATGATTCTTTAAGTAGAAAATAACTTATTGTGTTTGTAATAATCAGGATTTGAGGATATCCTTTGATCAAATACATAGTAAAACTGGAAATGGGGATCGTAAGGGACGAGACATCATGAAACATATCACAAATGATTTCTCAATTTTCATTATTATAGAAGATCAATAAATCTGAATGAAATGATCCTTTATTATAGAAGAAGATATAGGCTGTAAAGAATAAAATGTTTCATGATTTTAATATTGATCAAGAAGGTGTACTAAAATTTCATATAGGGATAGGTGATCCATATATTCTAGAAATAAAGAAATATATGATGGATGAAACTGATAGCTCTATATTCTCTATACATCCAGGAATAAAAAAATGTATAGGGACCTTCGGGATCATTATTGGGAGGATAACATGAAAATGGAGATTGTTGACTACACAATAAGTTGATTGGTGTTTCAACAAGTGATTCCAAAGAGAAATATTTCTAAAGGGATATTATAACCACAACCCATACCAAAATATAAGAAGAAAAATATCACTATTTACTTTTTCACTGGTCTCCTGAGAACATCCAAAGGAAACAATGATATACGGGTTATAGTGGAACTTCTCACCAATAATGCCCATTTAACAACATTTAGAGGAGATTTATATCATGAAAAAAATTTCCATGATATATATGGAGGAAGTGGTAAGGATACATGGGGTACCACTCTCTATTATATTTGATCACGATCCAATGTTCACATAAAAATCATGGAGAAGTCTTTAACATTCTATGAGTACAGAATTGAATTTTCGTATGGCCTATCACCCCCGAACTGATGGCCAATCTAAAAAGACTATTCAAACACGTTAGGGAATGCTGAGAACATGCTCAATAGGGTTTAGAGTTTATTGATATCATAACATCCCATTAGTTGAGTTATCTTATAATAATATCTTCTATTAGGGTATTCAAATGGAAACGTATGAGGATCTATATGGAATGTGATGTATAACTCATACTTGTTGAGATGATATTGGTGAGAGAAAGATTGATGGGCTTGATCTTGTGCAAGAGATGACATAAAAGGTTCATTCCATCCAAAAACAATAAGGCTTCTCGAAGTCGGTAGAAGAGATATACTGAAAACCATCAAAGGGACTTGGATTTTGGTGATAGAGATAATGCGTTCCTTTGAATATCACCATGGAAGAGGGTCATACAGTTTAGGAAGAAATGCACTCTTTTACCCAGGTACCTAAGACCTTATGAAATCCATGATTGTATTAGAGCAGTGGCCTATCAGCTAGAACTTAAATCAAATATAGTTCAAGTTTATGATTTATTACATGTGTATCTCTTGAGGAAGTACATACCTAACCCTTCACTTATATTGAATTATGAGGTGGTATAATTGGAACATGACCTCTCTTATGAGGAGATACCTATGGAGATCTTGGACTATAGAGACAAGGTTCAATGTAACAAGACTACCCACCTCGTTAAAGTGTTGTAGATGAACCATAAATATGAAGAAGCAACATGGGAACCAAAGGAGACAATGAGGAAGAAGTACCCAGACCTCTTATCAACTCAGAGAATAATTTGAAAATTTAGGGATGAAATTTCTTAAAAGGGGGAAGAATGTAACGACCTAAACTATTTGAATAATATTTTTTTCTGCTGAGAAAATGTGTGTGTTATATTATATAATACACAATAAAACCATATCTCTTTAAAAATTCAGTAAAATTAAAGGAAAATGTGACCCTCTAGATTCAACCATTATATGATCATTGGACAATTATGACCATTGGTCAATATGAACCTCGTGAATTTTACTCTTAAAATTAATTTTAACATTATAATTTGTTTTTATAAGTAAAATTCTAAAAATGATAATTGATATAGAAATAAGAGTCGATGTCCTCAATGAGAAGAGTTGTTACATTTAAATACCATATGTCGGAGCTTGGGATGGAGGTGTCATCACTTGGGTTTAACCCTGGCCAAGCCCAAACTGAGCTTTATCATGTTAATATTGAACAAAATTACGTATGGGAGATGTTCAATTTAGTAGATATTACCACTCAATCGATGTTAGTCGAGGCACCCCACGAAATTACCATCATTTCTCACTATACTCTTAGGGAGTATGTGGGTGTAATAAGGGGTTATGTGTTGAGGCCCCAGTTCCTTAAAGTATAATTACGTTGTATAAATAAAATTATTATTCGATCATTTTTGTTTTAATAATAGTTTTCCTTAATAAAATTGAGATAGTGTTAGATAAATTGATTTTTTGGATAATGATTTCATTTTTTAGAAAAGAAATAATTATTATAATAAACTTCGGAATTGTTAATAATGTTTATTTTAATAAAATATTATGACTAAAACACTAGTATTTAAAAATAAATAATATTTTTTTTCAAGTGTCAAAAATTTTACTATGCATTCTCCATCCTCTATTTTTTTAGTAAATAAGGATTTTTATATTTAAAAGTTTAAATTAACATATTTAGAGAATCATTATGATAAAATAAATATCATTATTGAATTCATCACTTCAAAATTAGTTTATAGTTAATTTATGAGAATATTCTAAAATACTTATTTCACAAATAGTAAAAATATAGGTTCAGTTTTTATGTATGTTAATGACATCGTAATTATGTAATAGTGATGAACTAACTAATCAACCACAATAAAATACATAATATATTTTATTATATTAATATCAATTATTTTAATATATTTTAATCAATTTCCAAATATATAATTTTCTTTCAAATTTTAAAATTGAAACTTTATCTAAAAAATTTTATTTTGAATAAACATCACTTTTCCTTGACAAAATATGTAATATAGAATTATATTAGATTATTTTGAATTTAAATAACATAAAATGATTCCCATTTTCTAATAAAATTGGAAAATACCATGGTAAATCCCATTTTTTTCATTTACCACAACCTAGGTTTCTAAGGCCTATATTTGGAAACTAATAAACAAATCCTCCACTTTTACTATAAATAAAAAGACATTTCCCCATTTCCATACAATAAAAATTCATCCTCTATGAATATTTCATAGTTTTACATCCCAAGGAGTCCTCCCAAGGTCCCCTCAACCCTCTAATGTCCCAATACACATGTCTTAGGAGTTACTCTTCAAGGTAAGGGAACTATCCTTCTTTTCTCTTCATTTCAAGATATTATTTTGTATATGCATTTTTAATGTTAAGTTAAATATATATTATTTACTTTATTTTTAATTCTTTACTCTAAAATCATGTTTTATGAATGGGAGAACTCAGTCACCTCTATTTTTACTCTTTTATAAAACCATGTTTTATTCCTGTTATTAAACTGATTTAACTTCTCAAAATATCTCTCTTCAACCCAAGAAATTCTATTTTAGTTTCTTTTTTAGATACTCTATCCTCTTTATTTTCTATGGGTATTCACCATGATGAAAAAAATATTTATTTAATTCTATTATTCACATACATAAAACCCACGTTCCATTTTCAAGTGTTATAAATGACATAATGATCCTATTTTTAAAGATATTTTGAAATTCCATGATTTTGATATGATACAAGTTTTATTTTATTCTCCATGAGTTATTTTTTTAATTAATTCATTTTTATCTATATTTATAACATGAAAATTAATACAAATGAAGGGTTCACCCTGATATGGGTTCAATTCATTGGGTAAATAATATAATCTCTAGAGATGACTTGTTTTATGATACCATGGTGAGTAGCCTTGTTAAAATTTTTATGACACCTCAGTGACAGAACCCAATGATATTCTTATGAATTTATCATTAAAAAATTTTAGACAGATTTTGTTTGGGAAAATCCCTCAAGGTATCACTGAACCTTTTTTTAGGTGATTGGGTTTGTTGACAAAGTGGTCCTCCATGATGTGTTTGTTGACAAACCGGACCATGATGTTCATTTTTGATGAAAAAGGGGTTTACATGGTGAGTTATCAATTTCAAGAGACGTTTATGACAATCCAAGATTGATATAAGATCCTTGATAGAGGAATGGAAAATCTGGAGGTGGTACAAAAAGAGGAGATACAAGGTAGCGCTGTTTTCAAATGTTTGCCAAATTTTTGGGCCTCAACATTGACAAATGGGGAAAAGTGTTTTTGGTAAAGGGACTTTCACACTAGTGCCTTAAAAGCTTGGAAACTTTCAAAACATATTTTTTTCAAGATAAAAAACATCAAAATATGGAAAATTAAATAGGGGCACCAAAGTTTTGGTTTGGGCTTGCAAGTTGACTAGGGCGATAGAGACTAGGGCGGATAGACTTGCGTGTTAGGAGGAGAGTTATGAGATAGTGCTCAAGGTACCCAAAATGACTATAAATAAATGGATACCACTCCTCATTTTTTTTAATCTCAACACTTATAGAAAATTCAAGCTCCAGTCGTACTGGTGGTTTCGCCGTGCCAATTGTGGTTTGTTCAAAAAAGTATAAAGATATTCAGAAGTTGTGCTCCAGTTGACAGTTTCATGTCAGCATTGGTTTGAGCATAAAAGGGTGTGAGTCACCCATGTTCTAATTTGGTGAAGGGAGTGTTGATCAAGTGGTTTGGTGACACTTTCATGTGAGGCTTAGAGAAGCGCACCAAGCATAAAGAACCTTGTTAGTCACTCTTTGGATGTGAAAGAGTTGGATAATTGCTCGGTACCATCGGTACAAATTGGGTTTCATATGTGGGTCAAAGTTGGACGTCAACAAATAATCTACATACAGAGAAAGATTCATTCATTTGTGATAATGAAGGGACCTAAAAGTCTTTAAACTGTGAGTGGATCTTCTAAAGAAGCAGTGAGCGCACATTAGTTGAGAGAGTAGCGAGCTTTCAAATTGTGAGTGGTTATAAACCTAGAGGGATAGTGATTCTACTCCGAACATTGTAAATAGTAGTGCGCTTTTGTGGATTTGGTACATCGGAACATCACTAGTGTATGCTCCTTGGATGTAGCCAAATGAGTGTGAACCATGTAAAAATATCTTTGTCCTGTAAATGATTTAATTTCTATTTATACATTGCTACAAGAAAGAGAGAGAAGATCAGTTTTTAACATCGAAATGAGATCGATTGGGTCAGTTGTTTTAATATCTCATAACCTGATTAACCCCCCCACTCAGGGTATCTAACATAATGGACCTAACACATTTCCATGTTATGATTCATGTAATTTTTATTATGATATGGCTCATGTTCTATTGCTCATGACACAATTATATTTTTAATATTCTTCTTGATATTCCTCAATACCACTTTTAAACCATTTCCCCTTGCTTTCTCTTAAAGGAATTTATTTTTATCCTTTACTCTTAAGTATGTCCCCAAGTTATGAGATGCAGAAAAAATAACTAGGATGAAAAAATAAAAAAGCATTTCTCATTTTTTAGAATAATGTTTTAAATTTTCAAGTATTATGAACCTCTTTACCTGGAAATTTTATTTAAAATATCCTATATTTGTACCATGTAAATGAAAAGTTATGTAATAAAAAGGTGGGATGTCATGTTTGTTTTGATTCTTATTATAAACAAGATAAAAAAGATGCTTCATGAAGGATCAATCCCATTCTAGAAACACTGACTGCCTTACTGGACAATAATAAACTCAAGAGTGACTGGTTATATAGCTTCAAAATATAAGGTTCTAAACATTGTTATGAAATAATTGGAAATGAATGGAGAACCTTAGATATATATATAAATGGTCTCATCAATAGTACCCCCTTTTAAATGAGTAGGATTCAACACCCGAAAGTTTTATTAGTGTAACCAGTATAAAAAATCGGTTCTTATTCTTGAGGTACGGTTTTCTTAATTTCCTCTTTTCTTAAGTGTTTTCAAGAATAATAACGAAAATGGGGAAAATCCCAAATTTTGGGGGTACACGCCGTGTACATTGGCTGTGTGGGATGAGTACATAGGGCGGGTAGGCTTGTTGGTGATGAAGGGTGTAAAAACTGAATACACGCCATGTACTTAGTATATACCCACTGTGTACCCAGTCAGTAGGTGAACAGTAAGGTGGTAGAGGTAGCTGCCAGCGAAGTGAAAGTACACACCGTGTATTCAGAAATACAAACCGTGTACTCTTGTTGATAGATGAATAGTGCGGTGGTGAAAAGTAGTTTCCAGAGGAACAATTAAAAAATGAAAAGTACACATCATGTACTTGAGAGTACACACCGTGTAGTTTGTTCTTTTTTTTTCATAAAATGGACAGTAGCCTCTTTATTTGGTAGAGGAGGTAGTGGATGCGTTTGGAGCACCGGGAGAGAAGGCTAGAGCTTGGAGGAGCTCCCAACCACACACTAGAACTCGGATTCCTTCGATGACAGTCTCGATTGAACCGTGTGGGTGAGTTCTTCCCTCACCTTGAACTTTTACTGCTAATTTTTTCTAGAGGGGAAGTTATTTGAGTTTTAACATGTCGTTGTTTCTCATAGATCTATTCAATTCTTAGTTATTTCGAGAGGCATCATTCGTGTACATCGATCAGTGGAGATCATGGTAGGTGGTATGATGTTTAAATTACAACTTTCATGTGGTTTTTGTATACCATTGTTCTACACACACATGTTTGGGGTGTCGTATGGATGAAGCCTTGACTAATTAAATACCTAGAATTGCATAGGTAATTTAGTGAATATGTATAAACAACTATTTGGGATAATTTCTTGGATCCTGGTCCCCCCCCTGGATGTGTTTCCCTAGTTTAGCTGTTATTCCAGGATACCAATGGGTATGCTGTGATTTAGCATGCATTGAATTGACTTGCGAGGAATTGTATATAAATAGCTTTCTTATGTGTTGGGCTCAGCCCGATTACTTTCATAGCCTGAGGGCAGTGTTTCGTTTTTCCTGCAGGCCACTTTTCTTATGCATGTGGGGAGTAGTCTATGTGCCTGTGGTAGACACCTCATACGATTGCGGGCAATATTCGTTATGCATGTGGGCAGCCACCTGCGGGTTTCGATTCAGCCGCCAGCGGGTTTCGATTCTGACTACCTGTGGTTAAATATTTTCATGTCTGCAGACAACATTTACTTTGTATATTCACTGTGGTGATTTAATATGTTGTACATTCCAAACTGAAGCACAAGCTTGTAGTTTATAAATAATTAATAAAATGGCAATTTAACTTGTAGAGTAGTTACTTTTGAGTACTGCCTAGTTTACTGCATATTATTACTGCACACTACTATTGCAAAAACTCACCGATAGTTAGGCATGGGCTTTTAGTGGTTGCCTACTGGGATTTGTTTCTCACACTCTGTTTTATTTATGTCTTGGGCCCAAACAGAAAATATTTCTACAGGTGGTAATAAGAGAAAGAGTCCCTATATAGGTACTTGATTGTTCAAGAGGAGTGGGAGAGCATGGGATGGAGCTGAGGCTTGTGATGCAGCTGAGTTCCTACTATTCTGTTTTATTTTCTAGCTATATTTCCCCATTGTATTGTATTGTTTCAGATTGCAGTGTTTTATTTTGGCTGATGTCTTAGACTTAGGGACATATTGCATCATTATATATGATTGTTGGTCTTTTCCTCACATCGGTAAAGTGTCCATTTCATCATTGGTATTTTTTACTACTTCCTCTTTTGTATGTTTATATCTATTTATGATGTGCTACACTTGGACAAATGAGGGCATAGTTTCCCCACTATCAGAACTAGGCTCTCGCTGCTAGTCGGCAACCTCTGGGGTTTGGGGAAATGCGCTTGAGGTCATCTGACCAACTGGGTTTGGGGCACCCGTTGTGTGGCTTCCAGAACTGGGACGATACAAAGTGGTATTAGAGAGGGTTTCTATTCTTTGACATACTATTTGGTGCCTATAGTCAGAGATAGAATGGAATTGGTATTTGGTAATAAGTTGTGCGTGGGAGTAGCTAACCCGTGTAAATGGAAAATCCAATCAACCTCTTTTAATTACAATTTTTACAATTTTTTAATTTTACAATTGATTTGATTTTCACTGTTGGGTGATGCACTTGTAGTGTGATATTTATATTTTTATATTAGGTTTTATTTAGTTGCAACCCAATGAGATGAAGGTATTCCATCTCATGCATCTTTTAGGCATAGGTTAGAATAACATGGAATGCATAGTTTACATGCCATGTAGGTGCATTTGAAATTGCATGTTGTTGTGATAGACGTTGTGCTAGTAAATGCATGCTATTGTGATAGATGCCTTGATAAAATACCTTGTATTGATAGGGTATTGTTGTGTGAGGTATTGTAGAATAAACGGCAAACATTGGTTCGTAAGGAGTATGGGACCTCATTGACAGAAATTTGGTGGATCATGGACTGTTTACTTTGTTTATAACATGTATAAGATGCCAAACTTTGATTCGCGTGGAGTATGGGCCCTGACGGATTGGAATCTAGCACTTAGGTGTTGGTTTCAATGTTTTTATGGGATCCAGTGTAGTTTCTATGGATTACTGTTCGGAAAGACCTAGAATACATGTTGTGTAGTTTTGACTACATTCCATGTACTCATCTGTTCGGGATGAAATGAAAATTTTTAAGTACACGTCGTGTAGTTGCTACCCGTGTCATTGGCTGTGTGGGTAGAAACACTAGGTAATGAAACTTAGAGAACACATGTTGTGTTCTCATTGTAGACACCATGTTGTGTTGATCCGGTGTCAACTCATGTAATTGACAACATGGATGGAGAAACCTAAAGCTTATTCAGACCGTGTCCATGATGTACACGCCATGTAGTTTAACCCGGGAATCTGGTCGTTTAACTAACAACATGGGTCAGTGTTACCTCTTCTTTGACATGTCGTGTACCTTTGGGGAGCGTCGTGTAGTCTTTACCCAGGAAAGACTGTGTAGACTTGGTCGTGTGGCTGGGGAAATGGGGTGGTGTACATGTCGTGTGCGTGTGTAACATGTCATGTAGTGTTAGACGAGTATCCGGATGTGTCATTAAAAACACGTGTTTTTGGAAACTACGACGTACACGCCATGTGCATTTGTAACATGCCCTGTAGTGTGAGCCGTGTATCTGGCCGTGTCATGAACAACACGGTTCAGTGAAGCTCGTCTAGTACATGCGGTGTAGACCTTATACACGTTGAGTAGTCTCGTCCAAAAGAGAGTCGCGTGGCTAAGCCCTGTAGAAGGACTCGGACAGGGGACGAAAATTCATGTACATGCCGTGTGTGTGGAGAACACGCCGTGTGTTTGGGTTGTCACATGACCAGTGCTGGAAAAGTACATGCCCATGTGAAAGACTTAAGGGAACACGCCATGTAATAATTATACATACTGTTTAGTTTTGTTTTGTAAATCATGGACATTTCCTTCCTTCTGTTCCCTTCTTACACGTCTAGTTCTTAGTCCTTAATAATCATAAATCTAAGGAATGTGTTTGACCTTGTACAGTCATGCCACCGAGATGACCACAAGTTCTTCTCCAGGAGAGCAACAATGATTATACTCTGGAGGTGGTAGGCTATAGGCTACCGATAGATCATCCAACATAGCCAGATGTGGTGCCATCTGTTATACCGGACGCAGGAACGAATGCATAGTTTCATGAAGGCTTTATGTGGCTTATGCAGACCTTCTAGGGATCACCGCCGGCTGCCACATCAATGGAATAGTTGACTCATATATTCTAGTAGAAGCATCTGCCAATATTTTCAGGGGATGGAGGACCACAGGCTGAAGAGTCTTGGTTGGGTTCTATGTAGAAAATCTTTGGGCATCTAGAGATGCCTCCAAGGTGGATGGTCAAGCTCGCTACATACATGCTGTGTGAATCCGCCAAGAGATGGTGGGATGTTACCACCCAGACTGAGAATCATCGAGACATGGTGTTGGAAGATTTTTAGGCAGTCATTTATGACTTTTTCTTTTCAAAGATGCTGAGGGAATATCGAGCTTGATATTTCATGAATCAACAGTAGAGAACTTTGTTAGTGATGGATTATTCTTCCCACTTGTCCGAGCTAGAACGTTTTGCACCAGTTCTAGTGGGTGATGAGACGCTGAGGGCTAGATGCTTTGAGGATGGTCTTCAATATGACATCTGAGCACTGGGGGAATGTTTTTAGGTTGCCTAAATTGCATGCTATTGTGAACCAGGCACTGATTATAGAGCGGAACCTGCAAGAAGCTAGTAGTGTAGGACAGGGCGGTTCGACACCATTTTCTGGTGCTATTTCTACCAGTAAGAGGAAGAGACAAATGGATTCCTCTCGCAGTGGAAGTAATAGCCAGAATATTTCTCTAGGTCCCCATGTCATGTGCTACTAGTGTGGTAGAAAGGGTCACAAAACACCTCAGTGTCCACATGACCCAGTGGAGTGACGAGCTTGTGGTATGATGGGTCCTCTCCAGTGTTTTTGCAGGGCATTTCCACTAGTAGCTAGTGAGAGGGGATTGGAGTAGACTCTTTGTGGGGGAGCAGGGCCAACAGCTTCTTACCAGACAAGGTATTGGAATATGTCATTACGTTTAGGACGAGGTGGTAGTCATGGCCATGGTAGCTAGACACAAGGATATCAGAGATAGCAGGGTGGGTCAGCTCAGGGTAGCCAGGCTTTGCCGCATGGCCGCAATGTTGGGCAGGCAATTGCAGTGCAACAGACCCAATAAGAGCAGGATCCCAGACCTTTGATTGTCATAGTCCCTACTTTAGTTTCTTCTGTTATGTCTTCTGTAATTTTTGATACTTGTGCTACACAAACCTTTATATCGGTGCCTATTGTGGATTGCCTTCAGCACTGGGATTCTTCATCTTCTGATTTTATGACGCTAGACACTCCGTTGGGGATTAGAACGGAAGGTGTGTGTCATTGTAGGGAGTTCCCCTAGAGGATGGAAGGTGTCACTTTCTATGGGACCTCTACATCTTAGATATGACGAGCTATGATTTCATTCTCAGGATGGACTGGTTGGTACCCTTTCGAGCCTTTATAGATTGCTATCGCCGTAGGGTGAGTTTCACGTCACCAGAGGGTGGGGAGTTTCTATACAAGGGCGAATGGGATGTCCAGGAGAGTCAATCTGGACCCAAGCATCATGGGCGAGGTGAAGTGGAAACCCAGATTGTGAGTTTATATCTCGATGACCCAGGAACATTTCAGAAGGATTTATCTCTTGTACTTGATCGTTTCAGGGATGTCTTCCCCACTACTACAAAAACGGGATTTATTAGCCCTCAAAATGGGCTTTATCTGCACTAAAAAAACACTGTAAAGATCAGAATTGATAAAGGGGGGTCCCTTTATCAGTTCTCAATAAGCGCTGATAAAGGGATACTCTATCAGCGCTAAAAAAGCATTGATATAATGAAAATTTATCAATGATAAAAAATTGATGATAAAGGATCAGTTTATCAACACTAAAAGAGCACTGATAATCCGATTCTTTTTCAGCGCTTTTTTAGCGCTGATGAATGTAAATTTTATCAGAGCTTTTTTAGATCTGATAAAGGATTCTTTTATCAATGCTAAAAAAGCTCTGATAAATTCCATGTTTGCTGCAAAAAAAATTTCTGCACCAGCACACCCAAACAACACCTGCAAAAAATTCTTCATCTCAATAAGTATACCCATACAAGACTAACACATAAATCATAAGCTAATTATACAAAGTATACCCATACACCATTAACACATAATTCATAAGTTAGTTAAATTCATGAAGAATTCTATTAAGAATTCAAGGGGTTGGGGGGCTGTTCAGGGGTTTCAGGTGGCTATCAAGGGGGGGTAGGGGTTGTCTGGGGGGGTCCGGGGGGTCCAAAAGGTTGGGGGGATGTCCAAGGAGGGTTGTGGTGTCTAGGGGGTTGGGGGTTGTCTAGGTGGTGGGGTGGTGTCTAGGAGGGGGGTGTCCAAGTGAGGGTGGTGGGGAGCTATCCATGTGGGTGTTCAGGGGGGTGGGCTGGTGTCTAGGGTTTCGGGGGGGGGGGGGGCAGGATTTCTAGGGGTGGGTGGGGTGTCAAGGGGGTGGGTGTGGTCCGGGGGGTTGATGGGACTGTCCAAGGGGTGGGGTGGTTTCCTGGAGGGTGGGATGGGGGTTTCTGTGGGGATATGGGTGTCTAGGGGGTGGGGGTGTCCTGGGGGTGGGAGTGTCCTGGGGGGTGGGGGGAGGTCCAGGGGGTTGGTGGGGCTGTCCAACAGGGGTACGGAGGTGTCCAAGGAGGGGGTGTCCAGTTGGGGGTGTCTATGGGGTGTCCATGAGGGTGGGATGGTGTCTAGGGTGTCGAGGGGGGGGGGGGTTTCTAGGTGGTGAGGTGGTGTCTGGGGGGTCTAGGGTGTTGGTGGGGCTTTCCAAGGGGGTGGGATGGTGTCTGGGAGGGTGGGAGTGGTCGTCCATGGGTGGGGGTGCCCAAGGGGGTTGGGGGTATCTAGGTGGTGGGGTGGTGTCAAGGGGGGTGGGGGTGCCGTCCAGAGGGGTTGTGGTTGTACAGGGGGGTGGGGGTGTCCGGGGGGAGGGGGGTTGGGGGGGTCTGAGGTGGGGGGTGTCCATGGGCATGTCCAGGTGGTGGGGGTGTCCAGGGGGTTGAGGGGGCTTTCATGGGGGGTGGGGGTGTCCAGAGGGGTGGGGGTGTCCAGGGGGTGGGTTGGTGTCCATAGGGGGTGGGGTGGTCCAGGGGGTTGGTGGGGATGACTCGTACCCATCAAAAATTAATCTTGGATCATTCTCATGAAGTATCAATACAATCTGAATGTGTTTGGTCGGATTTCTATAGGTCAGTTGTTGTTTTCACTTAAAATTATGTCAATTTTTAACAAAATAGAGACACTTTGAGTAGAACCGGTCACACCATGCCTCGGATTGAGCCAGGGTTGACTTGTAAACTTCCCAAAGGACCTATGGATCATTCTTCTAAAGGGTCAACACAATCCGAATATGTTTGGTCGGATTTTTGTAGGTCAGTTGTTGTTTTCACTTAAAACTATGTCCATTTTAAACAAAAGAGAGACCCTTTGAATGGTATCGGCCACACCGTGCCTCGGATTGAGGTGGGGTTGACTCCAACACGTCCCCAACGCACTCGTGGATTGTTCTCTTAAAGGATAAATACAATCTGACTGCATTTGGTCATATTTCTGTAGGTCAGTAGTTGTTTTCACTTACAATTGTGTCCATTTTTTCCAAAAAAGACCCTTGAGTGGTACCGGCCACACTGTGCCTCATATTGAGGTGAGGTTGACACCTACATGTCACAAACACACCAGTAGATCATTCTCTTGAAGTATCAATACAATCCGAATGAATTTGTTCAGATTTCCGTAGGTTAGTTGTTGTTTTCACTTAAAAATCTGTCCATTTTAAACAAAAGAGAGACCCTTTGAGTGGTACCGGGAAACCTTTGACTCGGATTGAGGCAGGGATGACTCGTACAAATCACAATGGACCTTTGGGTCCATCTCATAATTGAACAAGAAAATTCTAATGTGTTTGGTCAGATTTCCGTAGGTCAGTTGTTGTTTTCATTTAAAAGTGTGTCCATTTTAAACAAAATACAGACACATTGAGTGGTACTGGCCACACCATGACTCAGATTGAGGTGGGGTTGACTATTACACATCCCAAATTACCCTTGGTTCGTTCTCTTAATGTATCTACACAATCTGATAGTATTTGGTTGGATTTCCATAGGTCAGTTGTTGTTTTCACTTAAAGTAGTGTCCATTTTAAACAAAAGAGAGACCCTTTGAGTGGTACCGGCAACACCATGCCTCAGATTGAGGCGGGGTTAACTCGTACATGCCATCAATGCACCCATGGATTGCTCTCCAAAAGGATCAATACAATAAAAATGCATTTGTTCAGATTTTTGTTGGTCATTGGTTGTTTTGACTTAAAATTGTGTCCATTTTAAATAAAAGAGAGACCCTTTGAGTGGTACCGGCCACATTGTGCCTCGTATTGAGGAGGGGTTTACTTTTACACATCCCCATCAAACCCTTGGATCGTTATACTAATGTATCAATATAATCCGAATGCATTTGGTCAGATTTCCATAGGTCAGTTGTTGTTTTCACATAAAAATCTGTACATTTTAAACAAAAGAGAGACCCTTTGAGTGGTACCGGACACACCGTGCCTTGGATTGAGGCGGGGATGACTCTTAAAAGTATCAAAGAACTCGTGGATCGTTCTCATAAAGTATCAATACTATCCAAATGATTTTAGTCGGGTTTCTATAGGTCAGTTGTTGTTTTCACATAAAATTGTGTGCATTTTAAACAAAAGAGAGACACTTTGAGTGGTACCGGCCACACCGTGCCATAGATTGAGGCAGAGTTGACTTGTACATGTCCCAAAGGACCCTTGGATCTTTATACTAAAGGATAAACACAATCCAAATGAATTTGGATAGATTTATGTAGGACAATTGTTGTTTTCACTAAAATTTTTGTCTATTTAAACAAAAGAGAGACCCTTTGAGTGGTACCAGCCACACCGTGCCTTGGATTGAGGCGGGGTTGACTCTTACACATCCCAAAGTATGCATGGGTCATTATCCTAAAGGATCAACAAAATCCTAATGCTTTTGGTCAGATTTCTGTAGGTTAGTTGTTGTTTTCACTTAAAATTATGTCCATTTTGAACAAACGAGAGACCCTTTGAGTGGTTTCGGCCACACCGTGCCTAGTATTGAGGCGGGGTTGACTCGTACACGTTCCCAACGCACCCGTGGATCATTCTACAAAAGTATAAATACAATCCAAATTTGTTTGGTCAGATTTAAGTAGGTCAGTTTTTGTTTTCACTTAAAATTGTGTCCATTTTAAACAAAAGAGAGACCCTTTGAGTGGTATCGGCCACACCGTGCCTCATATTGAGGCGGGGTTGACTCGTACACATCCCCAAATCACCCTTGGATCGTTCTATTAAAGTTTTAATACAATCCGAATGCGTTTGGTTGGATTTATGTTGGTTATTTGTTGTTTTCACTTAAAAATTTGTCCATTTTAAATAAAAGAGAGACCCTATGAGTGGTACCGGCCACACCGTGCCTTGTATTGAGGAGGGGATGAATTCTAAATGTCAATATTGATCTTTGGATCATTATTATAAATGATAAATACAATCCGAATGTGTTTGGTCATATTTCCTTTGGCCAGTTGTTGTTTTCAATTAAAATTGTGTCCATTTTAAACAAAAGAGAGACACTTTGAGTGGTACCGGCCACAACATGCCTCGGATTGAGGCGGGGATGACTCTTACACATCCCAAAGGAACTGTGGATCGTTCTCATAAAGTATCAACACAATAATATTGTGTTGGGTCATATTTCTGTAGGTTAGTTGTTGTTTTCACTTAAAATTATGTCCATTTTAAACATAAGAGAGACCCTTTGAGTGGTACCGGCCACACCGTGCCTCGGATTGAGGCAAGGTTGACATGTACACATCCCCAATGCACCCGTGGATCATTCTACTAAAGGATCAATACAATATTAATGTTTTTGGTCAGATTTCCATAGGTTAATTGTTGTTTTCACTTAAAATTGTGTCCATTTTAAAAAAAAGAGACCCTTTGAGTGGTACCAGCCACACTATGCCTCATATTCAGGCAAGGATTACTTGTAAACATCCCTAACACAGCCCTGGATTGTTATCCTAATGTATCCATATTATCTGAATGCATTTGGTCGTATTTCCAATGGTCTGTTTTTGTTTTCACTAAAAAATTTGTCCATTTCAAACAAAAGAGAGACCCTTTGAGTGGTACCGGCCATACCGTGCCTCGGAATGAGGCAGAGATGAATCATACAAATCATAAAGGACCCTTGGATCATTATCTTAATGTATCAACACAATCCAAATGCCATTGGTTGGATTTATGTAGGTCAGTAGTTGTTTTCACTGGAAATTGTGTCCATTTTAAACAAAAGAGAGACCCTTTGAGTGGTACCGGCCACACCGTGCCTAGGATTGAGGTAGTCTTTACTCGTACATGACCCAGAAGACCCTTTAATTGTTATACTAAAGTATCAACATAATAAAAATGCATTTGTTCAGATTTCCATAGTTCAGTTGTTGTTTTCACTTAAAATTGTGTCCATTTTAAACAAAAGAGAGACCCTTTGAGTGGTACCGGTCACACCATGCCTCAGATTGAGACGGGGTTGAATCATACACATCTCTAAAGCACCCGTGGACTGTTCTCCGAATGTATCAACACAATATGAATTCTTTTGGTCAGATTTCCATAGGTCAGTTGTTGTTTTCAATTAAAATTGTGTCAATTTTAAACAAAAAAGAGACCATTTGAGTGGTACCGGCCACACCGTGCCTCTGATTGAGGTGGGGTTGACTCGTACACATCCCCAATGGACTCGTGGATCGTTTTACTAAAGTATCAATACAATCCTAATGAATTTGGTTAGATTTCAGCAGGTCATTTTTTGTTTTCACTTAAAAATCTGTCCATTTTAAACAAAAGAGAGACCCTTTGAGTGGTACCGGACACACCATGCCTCGGATTGAGGTGGGGTTGACTCATACATGTCCCCAACACACCCATGCATCATTATCTTAATGGATCAACACAATCTGACTGTGTTTGTTCAGATTTCCGTATGTCACTTATTGTTTTCAATTAAAAATCTGTTCATTTTAAACAAAAGAGAAACACTTTGAGTGGTTCAACATTCGTGCATTTTGTTGGTGCATATCATCTGTTAAAATGGAAAATTTATAGATTGAAGAATGGAATCTTTATTTAATAACAATTCAATTTTTTCATTAATATTTACATACAACAATGGGTCATCTTTTGATCCCCTTAACCCCTCTCAAAACAGACCGCCAATTATATATGTCCCCAAGTCAGACCTTCATTCTATTTTTGTACAATATGCCATCAGGTATGTGGCCCACCCATTTATGAACATATCAATATCATCTTGTGAGTATGAGGCTTTTGGGAAGTCAATGTAGTACTAAAAAATATAAAAATAAAGAATTAATAAATAAATTAAACGAAATGGAAGTTGTATTTGATAATACCTTTTTAGGTATGCTAGTTTGTTGATGAAAATTGACCTCTTTCATAATTTTACAAAAATAATAACTGAAATCATTATCGGTTGTATGTTTTGGACACTAAAAAAAATTGATCATTTGGAGAATTAGATACATGCGTTGAGATGTGTTTGGATAGTGAAATTATATTATATAAACCCTGATATTTGTCCAGATGTATTCCTTGTGCAACTCCTTATGCATAGCCCCTATCCTCATTCCTTTTTTAGACAATAATGATACACTGCCGTATCATAATAGAATCCTCAGTAAAAGATAATATAAATTATATTACATGATGTTTAGACCTAAAAGATAGGATGTAGTGTCTTACTTATTCACAAACACCATCATTTGTCTTCAGTTTGATGGATATCCTATCTTTGAATCCAGAAAATAAATCTTTGGAGTATCCAAGTTCATCACAATTTGCATCCAATGTTTCCTAAAAACAAAAAAAAAAGAAATAAGTAATTAAATAAGTGAAAATATAATATATATTCTTTAATCGTATATTTTTACCCTTGCATGGTTGGTATTAAGAAGAGTCTGTCATCGGTAATCTTGCTTTCAAATGATTTCAGCAAGACTTTCACTTTTCCATTCTTTTTTTATTGCTCTAATTTCATTAGATGTGATGATGTTGTATGTGGACTAACGAGTCCAAATTTTTTCTCATGGGAAAATTCCTTCAAATTCTTTTCATATATACGTTTTTCAACAATATAAAATTCATTTTGTCATAATTTTCACATTAGATCAGCTTTTAGAAAATCAATTCACAAAAACATACCACATATAAATATTTACAACTGTGACGCACAGCCAACCATTTTCATGGATCTCATTTACATCTTCAGCAGAAAAAAATTCTTTACTTTCCTCTCTGTATATATTCTTTTCAAAAATGACTATATGACTACTACCACCTCTTAGCATCGTATCCACATGAGTCTTCAATGTTAGTAAATGTGGATAGAGAACATGTGTTGTTATTGTGCTTTCAGTAGATCCTTCGGTTCGGTTGGTCGATCCTTTAGATGGTTTTGAGATGACGTTTGTCACTCCCTTCCCTTTCTCCATCCATAATAACATTCATTGGTTCAGACCCTTATTTCATTAATTATTAAAAGTTTATCTTGAAAAAAATGAAATAAATACCTCTTTGGCTGCATGTACTATTTCATGTTATGATGTCCATGAAATGAATTTCCCAATAGCCTTTTTGACTCTATGAATATCATCGTCATCTAGTGGAATAGGTAGCTCTGCATTTTGATCATGAGCTACAGTAATCGTCACATTCAGATGATCTTTCAGAAGTGGTCAAGCATACAATGTGTCATATGGGATGTTGAACAATATAGCCCTCGCTACATGGTGATAGGTGGGTGTTGACAGATATAAATCACAATCATTATCACCATATAGAAGATCAGTAGAAGAAAAGTATCAGTGTTTGTATGATTCACATTTCATGGGAACAATTATTAGAATATTTATTACCACGACTAAGACAACTCTTTGAGGGGAATGGCCCACCTCAAAGCTGGTGGGGGGTGGGGCGGGATCTTCACTCGCTGGTTGTTCCTAAGTTGTGTCTTCTCCTTTCTTCCCACCCATAAATGTTTCTATCAACTCTCCCTTCCATCGCAATCATTCTTCAAGGGATGATAGTTTTTCACTCATTTGTTTCAATGTTTCATCTCTATCATCCGTTTTTTCTTCTTCTCAAAATTTACTCGGGGTGTCACCTCAAACCCCGCACCTCTGATACGACCATATTTTTCTGGATGCTTCAATGTCGTCGATAATAGGTCTGCATCCGCTATAGGAGTAGCTGATTCCTGTGACTGTTAAATATAGGAAAATAACTAATTATTTTTATGTAGTATCAATTTAAAACAATTATTTTTATCGTCGGTTAATACTTATAAAAATTTCCCACACTTTTTGTGTGTCCTCATCTACTAGCTTCCTTTCATTATTCACATGTGCCTCCGTCCAAAGCACATGAAGTGAGATGGAAGAGTCTTTGGTTTTAGACTCATCAATCTACATATAAACATAGAAAGATAATTATGATGTTGTTTATTAGAACCTAACAATATTACTGTAAATTTAAAATGTGTACCATTTTATTTTCTAGCGAAGCATACCCCATCCTTGCATTACGATATGGGTATGTTGGTTTTGATGCACGTTCCTTATTTTAATTACAGAGTTGCTATTTCATAAATGAAATATTGACAATCAAAGTGATGAATACATGTATCCTCAAACAACGTATTATCACCCACAATGTACCTGAAACTTCTCAGCCCCACGATGGCCAATAAATTCATCCCATGCTTATTGGGATATCAGCTGAGTGTAGACAATGGGTGGGTGTGGGTTTATTTTACCTTTTTAATCTTTCAGGTGAAATCATGTTAAAATAGTGTGAAAACCTCAATGAATCCTTCCTGTAAGCCTTAGTACATAATCCTTGTGTGAATCGTCTAATATAAATGTACTCTGCAAAAGATTGAGAAGATTAAGACATTATTTTATTATTTTATTTTTTAGTAAATTAAAGAAATAAATTCATAACGTTACCTTAATTTCTTCCCAGATCAGACCCTTCATCCTGGGAACAACATGGTTCCATGAATCTATGTCAATCGGCACGCGTTGCTGAGTGACAACTCCAATGTATCTACTAAACATAGCCTTGTGGGGATTCACATATTGGACTCATGCATTCCATCAGACATAAAATTTGATTACTTTGTTTTTCTCCTTACGAACTTTGGATAACACTGTAAAACTACGATGAACCTGTGTTTTCTACGACGTTGTTTCTTTATTACTTCCAATTTCAACGATATCAACATCATTTATATGTTCATCTGAAATGGTTGCAATGACATGTGATGATAGTTGTTGGACTTCAACACCAGGAGCAGCAGGTGATGCCGCAGTAGGATCAGCAGCAGTCGTAGCAGGAGCAGTGGAAGCAGCAGGAGCTGCAACAGGAGAAGCAAGAGGAGCAGCAGCAGCCGCAGTAGGAGCAGCAGGAGAAGAAACAGCCACAACAGTAGTAGCTTGAGAGACTTGTTCAGCCTCAATATTAGGAGCACGAGAATGGGAAGAAGTCATTATCTTCAAAGGTTTTTGAATAGTTTATTTAGATTACATAAATTTAGTAATGATAAGATAATAACATGAGATAACAAGATCTATATTACAAAAATAATATAACTTGTTTATTGAACTCCCTTTCTTTTTATTCAAAGGTCAAAGGTATTTGACACCTCTATCACTTATCCAAATCCATTCATTATTCTCTCCACTAACATAAAAAACATCATCTACATTGGGACCGCTTTGAAATGATTGTGACGTACCATTAAAAGGGTCGTCCTCAAATAAATTTTCATTCGAACCATCTGTAGTTTTGGATGATAACAGAACAGTTGACCTCTTTTGGATTTCTAGATCTGGAACATAAAAAATTGTACCACTTGTGATGCCATTATAAACTATTTGTCTTTATACCTTTCTTTACTAAAATCAACATTCACAAATTCCCATTCATCTATTTTAACACCACTGTTGTTATCAACCCATTTACATTGAAAAATTGGCAATTTGAATTTCGTATAATCCAACTCCCATATTAGTTTGATAATGCCAAAGTATGACATATTTTCATAAATTGGACTTCTATCTTTACTACCAGAAACATGCATCGCATCATCCACTAGTGTAACTCCACTATTTTTCAGGGTACTATCTTCATCATGATCATCTGTATAGAATCTATAACCATTAATTACATAACCACTGTAAGATAATTGAAACACACTTGGTCTAGTGGCTATCCATTGAAGTCATTTTGAAATTGAATTCGGATTTTCATCCAACTGCTTGAAAATATGTTCCTGAAACCATCCTATAAACTGGTGATTATGTGTATTTGATAACCATTTTTCAGCCCTTGACTGATTCAACTGCCTAAGAATTTCTTTGTGAGTTTTAATATATAGAGAAACCTCCCAACTGTTGTGTAAAACAATAAGGTGGTCCTACTCCCGATCTGTAAAACTGATTATCACAAAAACTCCTCCAGAAATTCCCTCACCCTCAATGTGTCCAGTGTGATGAGATTTCGGGAGACATATTGTTTCCACATCAGATGTGAATTCAGTAAAAAATTCAATGGCTTCCCCAACAATATATTTCTCCACTATACAACCCTCTGTCCGAATTCAATTTTTGACATACCCTTTCAAAATCTTCATATACAATTCAATAGGATACATCCATCTATAGTGCACAGGACCACAAAGTCGAATCTATCTCACTAATTGAATCATAAAATGAACCATCATATCAAATAATGTTTGCGGTAAGAACATTTCTAATTCATATAATATGATTACAATTTATTTTTCCATAGCTGGAGATTTCACCGAGTCCTAAACATTGCTACATATAGCTTCGAAAAAGAAGGAATGTTTGGTTAATGTCTGACGAACATTATTGAGAAAAATGCAACATAAAGCTATAAGAATTAGATCTTGCATCAAAACATGGCAGTCATGTGATTTTAAACCTTTTAACATCAAATCATTCATTGACACAATGTTCTTGATATTTGATGAATACCCCCTCTGGAACTATGACATCATTGAAGAAGTTGAAAAACAGATATCTCTCCTCCCTAGAAATATTATAAGCAGTTGGAGGAAGAAACATTCGATTTTCACCCTTCACAGGAGCCAACTTTTCTCATATTCCCATGTCAACCATGTCCAAACTTTCCTTAATTATATCCTTTGTTTTACCAATGGAATTTAGCAATGTTCTGATAACACTATCACATACATTTTTTCCCACATGCATCACATCAATAAAATGTCTGAAGTACAAACAATTCGAGTATGGTAATTCAATAAAAAACTGATATCATTTTCCAACCGATTTCATAAGGTTTTTCGAAAATAGATTACCAAAAATTTTGTTCACATCTTTTAATTTCTCAAACAGCTGATCACCTGTTAGTAGAGACGGTGTTGCGCGTTTTTCTGAACTTCCATTGAATGATGTCGTCCAAGATCGGTACTTATGCTGATGAGGTAGAAATCTACGATGTCCTAGAAACATAGATTTTGATGAATGTACAACCTAATTGATTCTGTATCTTCTTCACACATGGGACACCCTTGATTTACTTTAATGTTATAGCCTGAAAAATTTCCATAAGTAGTTAAATCATTTATTGTCCCATATAAAATCGCTCTCAAAGTGAAGTATTCACGTTTATAAGCATCATAAAACATAACACCTGATTCCCACAATAACTTCAAATCCTTGATCGAAGGATCCAGATGAACATAAATATTGTTACCTGGTTGTTTTGATCCTAATATATGCATAGAAAACATAATGAATTTCTACTTCATGCATAACCAGGGTGGCAAGTTATAATTTACCAACATAACAGGCCATGTACTATAAGTGATGGTTTGAAAACCAAAAGGATTTTCTCCATCTGTATATAACGCAAGACGAAGGTTTCTCAGCTCTTTTCAAATTCAGGATACTCATGATCAATTTATTTTCATTAAGGAGATTTGGTCGGATGACATATTTTCCCATCTTTATTTATTTTATCTGCATGCCATGACAATTATCTTGGAGTTTCTTCACTTCCATATAGATTCCAAAACCTTGTAATTATTGTAAAGTACCATAAAACTTTCATAGGATTGGATTCATCTTTCTTGTATCGAGAAGCACCACACATTGGGAATTCTGTATGTGATTTGTTCTTCTTGCGAAACAATATGCAGTCTTTTGGGTAGGCATGTATTTTTTCAAAAATCATACCCATCAAGCGTAGCATTCATTTAGCTTCATATGTCCATCTTGGGAGCTCATTATCATTAGGGAGAATGTCATTCAAGAGAGCAAGTAGTTCTGTAAAACTGCCATCACTCAATCTGTTGCCTGCTATCAATTTATACAACTTCAGTACAGGTGACAATGTTGTATACTTGGTGCAACCAGCATACAATGGCATCTTTTCACAACTCATTAACTTTGAAAACAATTTTGGTCATTCACGGAGTTCATCTTCAATTGTATTTTCCATTTTCTCAATAAAATATTCATCATCATTGACATCTATAATCACATCCTCCATAGAATCTTCTTTATTATCTCTATTTGTATTCATATATGATGATCAATAAAACTCATTTTTATCCCTACTAGTAGCTACATTCACTTTTCCTCTGGGTTTATTTCAACATTTATAACTCAGATCTATTCCATGACATATCAAATGTTCTTCCAAATTCTCTGGAGTAAGTAGTCTAGAATAAGAACAATGTAAACACGAACAAAGGATTTGAGAAGGTTCCTTTGCTTGATCCTTTGCAAACTTGACCAACTCGTTCACTCCTTTCTCATACTGTATTGTCAAATGATTAGCATCCATCCAATCATTATTCACCTTCATCCTATTTAAATCTCAAATATTAGTATTTATTGTTCAATTACACGAAATAAGACTTCCAAATATAGGAGAAGAGAACCAATTCTTTATAAAAATAGAGATTAATAGAGCATAACCATTTCCAATAATGATTTGGAAATCGATTGAACCAGGATAGACCCCCCATCAAAATCAACACAGTTTCAAAACACAAAGGGGTTTGCAGGGATAATCACTTGTGTCATAGATGGTAAAACTCACACGGCATCATCCTCTATTGCTCATCCTCCTCTATCTGGTCAACCCTTCTATGGCCAACTAGTCCATCCTTTTATACCTCACCAACCTAAAATATATATGGATGAAAACTAGTTTCCAACTCTATAAGTAATGAAAGGATTCTCATAATATCTACAAATTTGGAATTAATTAAATATAATTACTTTAGATACATTATAGTTTCCTCAAATCACCCTAGTCCAAACACAAGAATAATCAAGAATGATACATTGACCACTCCTAGGTATCTATCCTACATTCAATGTCATCATGCCTAAATACCCATATATCCACACATACACATGTCACAAACACATAAAAAACCATATCCACATAAGAACCAAAGTACCCATATGGACTTCAATCAGGTTACTCGACTAAAGTTGTGGTGTGTAATAAATAATAAGAAAATATAATAAGTATATAGTCACACATAAATCTCAAACTAGTGTTAATAATCCAATAAACCCAAGGTATCATTCCATCTATTAGAATACTCTGAAGGATCTCATATGCGGAAATAGTCCTAGGTGGTGAAGGTTCCTGAGGAGGAAGGGGAGAACACGCACCTATTGGGGTTTGAGGTCAGGTCACTGAGGTTTAAGGTGGCCTGATACTACTACAAGGGTTCATTCCATATTTCACAAACCATTTCCTCGTACCCTAGGATGTTATCCCACTGCTGGTGGAAGTGGAACTGTTCCTGATGATCATGCTAAGATGAAATGGAAACCAAGAGGGGGGAGTGGTTCGAAATAACTCAATAAAGATGAAAAAACATGGTATTTGAGAATAGTTTAGTGGATTTCATGTTGGCTATACACCTATCCAATAGAATCCACCAGTGGTGATGGCCCCTATCATTGTTGAACCAGGTGAAACTGTCACCTGAGAAGCTGAGATCAATGAGGACCTTCCTAGCCATGAACTGAACAAACTCCATGATGGCCTTCCTCTAGAATGGTCTTATACCTTTCCTTTCCTTTGGGTCGGAAATGCCATTAATGTCACCCCCAAAAAACAATGGATGGTGGCTAGGATCGAATGTATTTTGTTCACTCCATAGAGATTACCTTTGAATAGGGTCATAGCTTACAAAAAGAAAAGTCATAAGGAAGGAGGTGTCACCGTTGGACACCTTGGTAGTGTTGAATTGATTGCAAAATTGAACAGTATCAACAACATATTTATTGTTCCAAAATACCCATTTGTGGTTTTTGGAGGGGTCAGAGTGTATAAATCCATTCAACTTAATCTTCCAGAAGAATTCTTTGATTATTATTGGGTTATTTTGTGTTATTTGAAAACAACAACAATGACATTATGATTTTTTATTTCTATGGTTAGGATGACTGATTTAACATGGGAACTATGACCATGAGAATTACATATGAAGATAATAATGATGGGTAGGACATGGTTCTGGAATTGGGTATAGAGTTAGTATCCTTATTGAAGTGGGAGGATGATCTCTCATTGAGGCCCCTTGATTTTGAACATGGTCATAATCCCTTCTGGTTGGTAAGCTTCATATGAGTGGGATATGAGGTTCCAAAGGGACATGGGAAGGATGGGTAATGAAACTTTGGGGCTGGTGTGGCAGTTCTCTCTAGATCCATAAGTATTAGGAGTAGGATGACAGGCTCAAAGTCAAGAGAGACAGAATAAACAGTGCTAGGTAGGGGCCTGACCACTTCAAAGAAGCAGCTAGTAACCTCAGCAAGGGATAAAGACAGAGATGGAGGTAGGGGTGGCAAGGAGATAAAGCTTGGTGGTCTGGGAATCATGCCATAAAAGTGCACTCCCAGACAAAGTCACATAGATATGATGAAGGAAAGAAGGGGGATCCCCTCAAAGAAAATAGGGTTTAAGCATTGGATGATCTAGAAATGCATCAGAATCGGCTGGTGATGTCCTTAGAGTAAAAGTTTATCCTTCATTCCTTACTTTACGGTGACATGGTGTTGGATCTAATGGAATCGATGATACCTAGGAGGAATCTAATGAAACTAGAATCCAAGTGGGAAGGACCTTAAATTTTTCATAAACTTCATTCTGATATTGTAAACTCATTGATCGCCATTGATGATGAGCATATCAATATTTCCACTAATACTAGGTTTCTCAAGAGATATTTCACATAAATAAACCATCCCTTTAGTCTGAGATATATGGATTTGAACTAAAAATCCAAAAACCTATTTATATTTTGTTAAATTATATGGTAATGTTCGCAGTGCATGATGTGAGACTATAGGATTGCCCTTTGTGATAAACACGAGATTCCTTATATGATAAATATAGGATGATTTATGTTAGAACTATGTTTTTATTTATTCCAAAACCACATTTGGATATTTAATGATGTGTCAACCCTTTGTCTTTTCCCCGAGTAACAGATCCACCCTTATGTTTCATGAATATGATGCCTCCTGTGAAAAATAAGAGACACCATATGCATTAACTATATTATTCATCATGAAAAAATTATGTTATGATTCCAGAAAAACCCTATTGGTCTCTTCATTTGGTGCAAGCCCCAATTGTAGTGTTCCCACTATTGGGTTAAAAATATAAAATATATATATCTACCAATTCCAATCACACTCTTAGGGTGTGTAAATTGTAATAAAATTCCTATAGACTATTCATAGGTGGTGATTCCCATAGGTCCTGATACGAGTATGATTGAATGGGAAGATCAGTAGACTGGTTTCTTGTTCGAAATCCTAAAAACATGATGTTAAAATGTATTCTTATCTAGTCTCATGTACATAATATGCCTCGTATGATAAATATGATATGACATTTAGTCCATGCTCTATATGAATTTAAACTATGAAGCTTGACATCCTAGTTTCTTGATGTGAAATTGTGTGAAATCTTCGTCAAATATATTCGACCATAGACTACAAAAACATCATCATAATCATAAGACATTTAAATTCATGTCCAAATTCCTTTCCACATGATTTTAACATACTTGGTTCACGTCCCCATTGCATGGTGAAAAACTATGTAATTCCTTTATCCCCCACTCAAGAGGGAACCCCCTATTTGTATTGGTCTCCAACCACACTTATTTTTATAACTACATATGAATTTATTCATAATAATAAGAGATATGCATGGATTCAATAATGTAATATCTCAAGCCCAACCAGTCCATTGATCATTTTTAGGGTTTTCCCCTTTGGGATCATGTCCAACACCATCTAAATGGTGCCCCTATTTATTGCATTTAAACACATGATGGGATAACTATTCATTATTAAAATAAACCTTGAAAATATACTCATCACCTCCTTAAATCATTGAGTTTACCTAAATTTGGATCCTCATCATCATATTTCATCTGAATGGGATCCCTATGTTAATGGTGTATAGCCTAAATAGGCTCACATCTCGCCTAAGTGAATTCCCTGATGGACCCCATACAATAGAATGTGGTTCCCCTATTTCAAACATATTGTTGAAACATGAAAAAAAAATAGGATCTCCAACTAACTAGGCACACATATTGGAAGGTACATATTTGGCAGAATGGTTTTAGAACTAGTGTTTTGAACATTTTCAATGGTAATCCTCAATCCATCTACCTCTACTCTTCAATCCAGACCATCAAGGACATGATTTACTTCTCTACGTTATTTTCCCACACATGTGTAACTATAACACCATTGGTATTACAATTTTCTGAACCATACACATTGATGAGATATATAAAATCTGTGGGATTAAATTACCATAGTTTCTAGAAGAGTATGTGTAATAGGGGACTAAAAAAACTTTTCACACCTGGTCCAAAAACCCGAAGATCGAGGGCGGCGGAGGTCCGACGATGCGAATATCATGGGTGGAGAGGGTCCGGCAACGTGAAGCTTGGGGGAAGCGGATGGGATTCATAGGTTTTTAGTACCGTGGGAGCTTTAGGTCGTGATAAAATGAGGATAGTGTGCGACCGATTTTATAAAATATTGGACATCGGTTTTATCAGCGCTAAAAAAGCGTTGACAAAGACTTCCTTTATCAGTGCTAAAATTTTAGCGCTGATAAATCCTTCCTGTATGAGTGCTAAAATTTTAGTGCTGATACGGGGATTCTTTATCAGTGCTTTTCTAGTACTGATAAAAGTTACCCTGTATCAGCCCTAAAATTTTAGCGCTGATACAGGTATTCTTTATCAGCACTAAAATTTTAGCACTGATGCAAGGAATCATTATCAGTGCTTTTCTAGGGCTGATAAAGAATCCCTTTATCAACGCTAGAAAATCACTAATAAAGAATCTCTGTATCAGTGCTAAAATTTTATCGCTGATACATGGTTTTTTATCAGCAGTTTTTTCTTAGTGCTGATATAAGGTGGCGCTTCCCTTGCCCGTTTTTGTAGTAGTGCCCAGATGACCTTTCAGGTCTTCCCCCAAATAGAGAGGTGGATTTCTCTCTTGAGCTTGTTCCAGGTGTAGCGCCCATTTCCATTCCTCTTTATAGGATGGCTACACCAGATTTGTAGGAGCTCAAGAGGTAGTTGGAGGAGTTGTAGGAAAATGGTTTCATCTGACCCAGTACTTATCCTTTGGGTTCTCATGTCCTATTTTCTAAGAAGGTGCATGGTAGCCTTAGAATTTGTGTGCATTATCAAGAGCTGGACCAATTGATGGTCAAGAACCGATATCCCAATCCAAGGATTGATGATCTTTTTTATCATCTTCGAGGAGCACGAATTTTCTCGAAGATTGACTTGAGATACGGTTATCATCAGTTGCACGTTACACCATCATACATACCGCTTATGGCTTTTTGGAGCAGATATGTTCTACAACAACCCATATGGAATCACTATGCTCGTATGTCAGTCTCGTTCAATCATTTCTTATAGGGATGCTCGTTTTACGTCTCATTTCTGGAAATGTTTTTAGAGGGCATTGGTACACGGGTGCTTCTGATTCTATCTTACCACCCTCAGACTGATTTCTAGTCAGAGAATACGATACAGGTGCTTGAGGACATGTTGTGTGCATGCGTCCTAGACTTTGGGGGCTCTCTGGTGAAGCACATACCCCTAGTTGAGTTTGCATACAATAATAGTTTTTAGGAAATTATCAAGATATCACCTTATGAGGCTTTATATGGTAGGTCATACCGATCACCCTTGTGTTGGTTGGAGGCAAGTGAGGAAGCTTTAGTGGGACCACGTCTCGTACAGGAGACTTCAGAGCAGGTCCAGTTGATACAGAAGAGGATGGCTATTCCACAGTCTCGTTAGAAATCTTATGATGATCGTCGCAGATGACCCTTGGAGTTCATGGTTGGGGATTAGGTTTTCTTGTGTGTTTCTCCGATTTTAAGACACAGGCAGATCAGGAGATATGGTAAACTCTCATCAAGGGATGTGGAGCCATTTGAGATTCTGGAGAGAGTCGGGCCGGTTGCCTATGAGTTGCAATTACCACAGAGGTACTGGACCATGCATGAAGTCTTCCATGTATCTCAGCAACGACATTATCACTCACACATGTCTCATGTTTTTCAGCCTGAGGAGGTTGAGCTTCTGGTCGATGCGTCCTTTGAGGAGCACCCGATTCATATTGTTGATAGGATCTCAAAGGTTCTGTGAAGCCAGTTAGTTCCTCTCATATGGGTGCTACTGTAGCATGGCCGAATGTAGGAAGAAACCTTGGATTGGGAGACCGACATACGAGCATAGTGGCCAGAGTTGTTATCATCTTTAACTTCACCACCATTGGAAGGGAAATTCAAGTATGAATTGATTTAAGGGGGGACGTTTTTAAAAACCTAGTTCTTATTCATGTGGTACAAGTTTCTTCTTTTCCTCTTTCCTTAAGTGTTTTTATGTAAAATAAGGAAAATGGGGGAAAATCCCAAATTTTTTGGGTACACGCCGTGTACTTTTCCACACGCCGTGTACTTTGGCCATGTAGGATGAGTACACAAGGATTGTAGGCCTGTCAGTGATGAAGTGTGTAAGAACTAACTACACGCCATGTACTTAGTATATACACGCTGTGTACTCAGTCGGTAGGTGAACAGAAAGTCGGTGAAGGTTGCCTCTAGAGGAGCAACAGTACACGCCGTGTATTCAAAAATACATGCCATATACTCATTTCGACAGATGAATAGTGCGATGGTGAAAAGTAGCCACCAGAGGAATAGTTAAAAATATGAAAAGCACAAGCCATGTATTTTAGAGTACACACCGCATAGTTTTTTTTGTTTAAAATGGGCAGTAGCCTCCTCATTTGGTAGAGGAGGCAGTGGACGCATTTGGAGCACCGGGAGAGAAGTTCAAAGCTTTGAAGAGCTCCCGACGACACACTGGAACTCGAATTCCTTTGTTGACAGTCTCGATTGAACTGCATTGGTGAGTACTTCCCTCTCCTTGAATGTTTCCGTCCAATTCTTTCCTGATGGGATGTTATTTGGGTTTGAACCTGTAGTTGTTCACCCTATATCTGTTCCATTCTTGGTTGTTTCAGGAGGCGTCGTTCGCGTATATCGATTAGTGAAGATCATGGAAGGTGGTCTAATGTTTAAATTCCAACTGTTATGTTGTTTTTGTGGACCGTTGTGCCACTCACCCATGTTTAGAGTGTCGTATTGTTAAGGCATTGACTAATTAAATACCTTGAATTGTATAGGTAATTTATTGAATATGTATAAATTGATGTTTGGGAACAATGTTTAGATCCAGGTCCACCCCTTGGGTGAATTTCCCACATTTAGCCATTTGGCCAGGATACCCATGGGTAGGCCATGATTTGAATTTCCTTGAGAGGAATTGTATATAAATTTCTTGCTTATGTGTTGGGCTTGGCCTGGTTAGTTGCATTGCCTGAGGGAAGTGTTTCGTTTAGCCTGCGAGTAACTTTTCTCATGCCTGTGGGTAGTAGTTTTTGTTCTTATGGGCAACACCTCATACATCTGTGGGCAATATTCGTTATTCCTGTGGGAATCCACATATAGGTTTTGATTTAGCCACCTACAGGTTTCAATTTTGACTACTTGAGGGTAAGGATTTGCATGTCTGCGGAAAACGTTTACATTGTATATTAACTGTGGTCATATAATATGTTATACCTGACAAACTAAGGCACAAGGTTGGAATTGATATATAATTAATAAAATGGAACTAGTAGAATAGTTACTTTTGAGTACTTCCTAGTTTACTGCATTTTATTACTGCACACTGTTGTTGAACAAACTCACTAATAGTTGGGCACATGCCTTTGGTGGTTGCCATCTAGGATTTGTTTCTCACACCCTATTTGGGTCATGAATTGGGCCCAAAAAAAATAATATATGCTTCATATATTTATAAGTGAAATATTCCCTATATATGTATTTGATTGTTGTAGAGGAGTGGGAGAGCATGGGGCCATGCTTAGCCTTGCGATGCGGCTGAGTTCCTACTGTGCTGTTTTATTTTTCATATTGTATTTTTCCCTTGTATTGTATTTTTTTAGATTGCAGTGTCCTATTTTGGCTGTTTTCTTAGAATTAGGGACATATTGCATCATTATATATGATTTATGGTCTTTTACTCACTTTAGTACTGTGTCCATTTTAGCATTGGTATTGTTTACTGCTTCCTCTTTTGTATGTTTCTATATATTTCCATTGTGCTACACTTTGACTAATGAGGGCATAGTTTCCCCACTATCAAATATAGTCACTCACTACTAGTCGACAACCTCTGACATTAGGGGAAATATTCTTGAGGTCATGTGACCAACCGGGTTCAGGGCACCAATTCTGTGGCTTCCGGAACCGGGACATTACAACCAGTCCCAAATTAGGATTTTGAAGAGATTCACGAACATATCTCAAATATATAAGAGTCATAGAATAAGAAATAATTCCCCCAAAAGGGTGCACTTAACCCGACCTACTATCTTCTCGACCAATGCGAGTTTCTAATTTCCATTGGGTTTGAAACCCCAAATGAAGACCTACCTTTTTAAATAAGGTTTGTACCTTGTTATGGATGTGGGAGTCATTGGGAGTTTCTTTGAATGATGAAAATATTAAATACGATGTAAATTATTAGGAAACTGATTTTAAACCCCCCACAATCAAACCTCAGAGATAATATCTCTTTGAAGGAAACAAGAATGGTGAACCTAATGTGAAATAATTAGATGACTGAATAAACGAATCATTCTATGCATTGGGTATAATATCTCCAAAAATCGGGGCACCAAACCGTCATAATATTTATAAGGAAACAAAAATGTTGAACCCTCTATGAATATATCAAATAATAAAAATGAAAGGTTGACCACGTTTCATGACATTTTTTTCCATCCCCAATACAAGTGAAAATGTTACACCTGATGTGATATCCTTCAATAATAAAATATAACCAGGGTTCCCATGAAATAAGTTCATTAACTTTGTGAAAATTCCATATCAGTAAAAATGGATGAACTGAGGAAAATAAACGAAAATTGTGTTACCTGCGAATAGATTCTTAAGAATGATTTATACTTGAGATGATGCACTGATTAGAGACATAGTTCCTTATTGTATTTGTGTCTGAAGAAACTTCCCTCACAAACATCATGAACTGATATCATGTCTTCATAAAGTAAATGTTCTGGAACCTTAGATATGGTAGTAACCCATATGTGTCACAAAATAACCTCACCCACCTGATTCATTCATATTTGAGTGAAAAATAAAATGGTTCTGGAATAAAACAGACATGGTATGATCTTGACCCTTTAAGCTTTATATAGAGGTCTCTAGACAGTGATGTTGGTAAGTCCATCTCACTTAGGGAAATCTTTAATGAAACCAATGGCACATGTCACCCCCAATAACCACTTAGGAAGCCTATCCATAATGTGTGATAATCAATACCATCTATATATTAGGAAGGTTGATCAAATATTAAACTAAAGAACTATTCTAGTGTAGGAGATACATAGGAAAGCCCCTATCAACCACCTTCATTAGCATTATCCTTCTGATTCCCTTCTGTCACCTGCTAAGGGAAGCACCCAAATAAATTAAACTATGGACACTCATACATGGTTACCAGGGATGTATCACCAAGTCTCAAATGATATGTATAAAAGAGATTTCAAACATATCCTCACTTCCACTGAAATATACCATCAATATATTCCACTAGTATTTAGTGGGCATGCTCTTATTCTTTCCCCCTAAGATCAAATCTTCATGCATATTTCTGAAGCAAGAATGTGGGAGGCACTTATCCATACCCCCGTGCATGAAGCACATAGACATATTTCAATGTAACAATGAGGGAAAAAGTGTTCTTATATCCCTATTTTAATCAAACATATCTACCAATATATCTTAATGAAAGATAATGTGTAGTCCTACATTCCTATACACACTTTGTTAATGTGTCACCACATTCTAGAAACAAAGAAATAGATCCATTAGTATATTTCGGAACTGCTATAGATATAGGGAAATACACATATTCTTGTCTGAATAGCCAGAGTAGCATATCAACATGATCAATATAAACATGTGACTAATTCAGAGAAAGTGAACATTATTACTCTTGTCTAGGAGGATTATTAGCATATTCTGGTAATGGTTGATGAATAGAACCAGAATCATATCTCCATTCCAATCAGGGCTCAATAAATTGGTTTGGCGCATTCTTAGTTATAGGTGAAAATTCCAATAAAACAATACCACTTTCATACTTCAAAGGCATAATATTGGTCTCATATCCCCATTTTGGCCAGAGATCACCAGCTCAGTTTGGAACATGCCTCACGATAGGCACATATTTCCATTGAAAAAGACTAATGACATACTCCATAGGCATAGGACCATGTTCATATGACCATTCCAAAAATGGTTTTTCCGGATAATATGAAAATAACCTCAAGGAACAATCATATCTCTACCAATAAAGCTGATCAATATATTCTAGTAGCTCACAGAACCTGGATCATATGCCTACTTCTATCAATGTATGATTGCACCAACATCCTTAAGAGTCTATACAAGTGGACGCTCATATACCTTATCCCATTTAATATTTCCATTGGTATAATTTTATAGAGAATTAATAATTTAAATGGACTCATATCCTAGCTTCATCAATGATTTAATGACATATTCCAGCAAATAACCACAAGAAGGATCATATTTCACCTGATAATAAAGATGATGATTGACATACTCCAACAACATCTCAATAGGGGGATTATATACCCATTACACAAGAAAATCATCAACATATTTCATAAACATTCATAAAGTAGGATCATATATAGGATGAACCCCAAAATAAAGGTAAACATATTTGATCCTAGATGTATAATGAGGCACATATCCCTGATCATATCAATTCCATCATCCTTGAGGTTGATCTTTGAATATTCTTCACACCTAAAGGGTACTTAAAATATTAAATAAAATTAGAATGTGATTACTACCTCAATATTCATCCTCATGGTATTGAATAGATGAATCATATTGAATATACTATTGACATCCATCATGGTGAACCTCTACATGGTGACATCTCTCTCAAATAAAGAAATCCTTCCCTTTATTAGACACCACTATTTAGATTGGTGATCAAAACTCCAAAAAAGTTGTATATAGAGGTTCTCAAATCACAAAAGTTAAACTTATGTAGTTCCCTATCAACAATCAATTTTATGTCACCATTATAAAGACCCGTAAATTTCAACGAAATTTTTTTCTTAATTTTCTTTGGAATTTTACAAGAGAACAGTTTCTGATGGCACCTGATTCTGAGGCCCGGTGTGCCCAGAATCATTTTCCGAAGTTTGGCTTGGGTACGTTCTGTGAACGGACGAGCGGGTTTTTCTAACTTTTGAACCGGTGCCCGGAATCGAATTCTGAGGGCACCGATGAAATCGCAGCGCCAGTATTCGCTTAGAAACGCCTCTTCCGGAGTTCCGTTTTCTCGGGTGTGGTTTTTAATTTTCGGGCTTAAAGTTAAGAAATAAAATAATTTTACGACAACTTTATTTTATTTCACATAAGCCACTTGGAAGCCACTTGTAGCCACTTAAAGACGGCTTAAACTGAGTTGATCCAGATAGGATGCTATCCTGAAATATCCTACCCCCTTGGTAGGATATTTGTGAGATGGGGCCCGCACAAGCCCCGCCGTTTCTTTCCGCTAAGTAACGCACCCGCGAAAACACGTCATTATGAAAGTCAACTGACATGTTTTCTTAAATTCTTAACAGACGATTTAATTGGGTGGTTTATTTCGTAAATTAAATGAGTTGTTTCTTTCGTTGAATTAATTCAACGAATTGATGGGTCGTTACTTACCCGTTTTCGTTTTTTGGCATAATAATAAAATAAGACCAACCTATCTTTTGGAGGATTACTCGTTGAGAGAGGATCCTCGAACCTTCATCCTCTTTCGCGAAGAACGCGAAGAACGCGAAGAACGCCGAACCCGGAAATCGATGACGCGACGCCGTGATCTGCGACGCTGACGTTCCCTTCCCGCAACGTTCTTCTGCGACGTCTCTTCCTCTGCGACGGATCTTCGATCGGCTGCTTGAGGTAAGAGTCTCAGACTTTCTTTTTAATCTCCTTTGTGGTTCTTTACCAAAACACGGATTTAATTAATTAAATTAAATCTGTTTTTCTTGTTCCGTTGAGTTCGTCGACTCAACGCCGGATTCCGCGACGACGTGATGCCTTTCCATCACGACGCGATGATCCCCTCCTTCCGCGACGAGCAATTCCGCGAAGAACGTGCGTTCGACGACGACTTCGAGGTAGGGATTTTATTTCTGGAATTGCCCTTTTTCCCGTGTTATTTCCGTTCAAGGATGAAGAACCCATACATAAGAACAATTTTATTCCATTAAAATTGTATAATTCATGTGTTGATATTATTCCTCCCGTTGTTTATCACTAACGCGGAGGGTGCGGGCCAAACGAACACGGCCTGATGACCCTCCGCCGTTCTTCATTGTTATGCGGATTTGACGGGCGACGACGGAACGTGCCGCAACAGAAGTTTGATTATTCCGCAGTGAAGAACGGATCCCGGGAGGGACAACGGCGCAGACGGGAAGAAAAACAGTCCACCGGAGCGACTCTGGAGGCCCGCGGAAGCCGGCGGCAGCGCCCGGCGTGCCGCCGGACGAGACCGCCGCGGCACCGACCACGGCGCCGGCGCTCACAGGACATGGCTGAAGCCGCGTTCGACCGCTAGGGAGACACCCCGCGGGTGTCGCAGGGGTGTCACGCGGGGGGATGGTGTCTCCACCCCGCATCACTCGGGACGCGGCTTCAGCCGCGTCCGGTTGTCTGGCCAACACCCCGCGGGTGCCGCGGGGGTGTCACGTGGGGTGGCGGCTCCCCCCACGTCGGCCGCTCGGCCGCTCGGCCGAGCCGAGCATGACCGGCCCTGGACGGGCCGGACAGGTCGGACCGGGTCGGACCGGGTTCTGCTGACCCAGGGGGGGTCGGGCCGGGTCGGCCCGGGCCCGGACCCCCCGTCCATGGACCCTTTTCGTTCAAACGCCCGTAACATGAGCTACGATCCTCCAAATGACTCGTTGTCAGCGGCAGCGCGATCCTTGGATCGAGACGGTCATTTCAGAATATCACACTCAAGGTTTCAGAATACTTTGAGTTCGGCTGGGTTGGTTCGTACAAGAAACCAACCGGGTCTTCGGAGCGGAAACGCTCATATCTTGAGCCACGGACGTCCGACTGACATGCCGTCAGCTTTGTTGTTTTCCTCCTTGTGAGACGGATCATTTGGCTTACTCCGCCCGAGGTTTGGACGCAGGTGGAGTACGGTCGGGTTGGTTTTTACTCAAAAACCAACCGGGCCCCTAGGACGAAAGAGCCAATAACTCTCAGACCGGGCGTCCGATTGACGCGCCATCTGCGACGTTGAGTTCCTGTTGACGATACGGAACTTTTGGATACATCAAATTCGGACTTTGTGTCAGTTGATGTGTCGGCCTCTCGGCTCATGGAGCGGACTTTCCTGAACGAGCTTGCTGTGTGCGGGAACCCTAGTGCTGGCTGTGACTCCTTCTTCGACAGCGACGACTGTGCAAAGATCCTCAGGGGACTACAGCGACGACTGTGCAGAGATCCTCAGTGGACTGCGACGACGACTGTGCAGAGATCCTTAGTGGACTGCGACGACTACTACACTCAGCGATCCTGCATGGATCAGTGCTACAAGTCCTGTGTGGGCCCGGTCCTGTGTGGGCCCGATCCTGTGTGGGTCAGCGCTCAGCGGTTCTATGTGAGCCAGCGCCTACAGGTCCTGTGTGGGCCTGATCCTGTGTGGGTCTTGCGGGGGTTAGTTACCTATCGATCCTTCGTCGGTCCGATGAATTAGATGGATCAGTGATCATCTTTATCGTCATCCGAAAAAGTATACCTGTGTGAGCTGAATCTTCTGTTACTCTCCTTTGTGGATTGTGTTGAGCTATCCTGTGTGGATTTACTCTTTACTCTCCTTTGTGGATTGTGTTGAGCTATCCTGTGTGGATTTACTGTTTCCTCTCCTTTGTGGATTGTGTTGTGCTATCCTGTGTGGGTATATGTTTTGCTTTCCTATGTGGATTGGGTTGTGCTTGGGCTCGGATGTGGGAGCCGAATGGGAATTGATGACTTAGGTATATGTATGGACATATACCTAAGCCGTGTCGGATGTTACTTCGTGATTGTATCTTTACTTTGTGGATTATCCTTTGTGGATTTCGGGAGACCTTCGGGGGTCTCGGGGTCCCTACTGAGTAGCTTATACTCACCCCTTCACGGGCTATGCCCGCACTTCATGGTGTTGGTTGCAGACGACCGACAACGCTGATCGTGGTGGAGGCGTGCGGAGCAGGATGGTACCTGGAGGTGGACCACTGGGCGGGACGTACTTGGAGCAGTCAGGTGGACCCGAGGAGCATTGGAGGCTATCTGTACCCACCCTTCAGGTGGGACATCCAGAGGACGGCTCAACGCTGTGGCTTTTACCTTTCAGTTGATGTTTTTCTTTTCAGTTGTACTTTATAGTTGGGCTTGTATTTCCGGCCCCTTTTTACATTCACCACAGCTTGTTACAGTTTTACTTAGTGTTTACTTTTCCGCTTGCTTACTCTGTGGTTCTTGTTTACTTTTCAAAGGCAATGTCTTCACTTTTGTTGGGATTTACACCTTGGTGCTAGTCGCCAGCCCCTGGCCTATGGAAGGCGGGCTTGGGGTAGTCACGGCACGGACCCCGAGGGTGGGTCGTGACAAATTGGTATCAGAGGTGGTCGGTTCTACCGCAGACTCTGATCTTTCTTCTATGTGAAGCAATAGTGTTTAGCGTATTGAGTACGGTTATCAGTACAGGGAGTCCAGTGTTGGTGCGGTGGCCGATGTATCCGTACACCAGGACCCTGACTTCTGATTTCCGACTTAATGCACGAAAACATTGATTGCATGTGTGTTTCAAGTTTTCATTGTGATTACTTGTGTCAGCTCACCAGGTATACTGTTCTGACCGTGGCGCATTTGTTTCCTTTTCAGGATGACCCCACGACGGCAGCCAGCTAGGGTTCCAAGAGTAGAGCATGACGACAGCCCGCCGAGCGACGAGGCCTCGGTACAGGGCCCGTTGACAGCAGAGGCACTGGCGGTACCTCTACCACTGAGCCCCCAATGCTTCCAGCGCCGACCGCTGAGGATGCACGACGCCTCGGAGCTCTGCACGAGTTCCAGCGCCAGCGACAACGCAGGTTCCATGGGGAGACGGACCCACAGGCGGCCAAGGACTTGCTGGAGGCAATCGTCTGAGTTTTCAGGCTAGTGAGGACACCAGCAGACCTCATGGTGATTCTCGCAGCGAGCCTACTGCACGCAGCAGCAGGGCGATGGTGGAGCTTGATGCTCCAGGTACACGATAAGGCCTCCCTCATCTGGACAGACTTCGAGAGCCTCTTCCGCTCAGAGTTCGTCTCGGCCACCCTTCGTGCGGTGCGCATTCAGGAGCTTCTTCAGCTGCGATAGGGCAGCTTGACGGTCGCCCAGTACGCGGCGAGGTTCACCGACCTTTCTCGCTACTCGACAGACATGGTACGGGACCCCTTCTTCCGGGACCGGACCTTCGAGCAGGGTTTGAGACACGAGATCAGGGCGTTGCTGATCTCCCTCAGTATCCTGACCCAGACAGGAGTGCTAGAGCGAGCCCTTCTGATCGAGAGCTTCCTGGCTGAGTCCACAGCGAGACCTACCGCAGGGCGGCAGATAGCGGAGTCTTCGGCAGCAGGTAGCCGACGGATGACTCAGGGTTCCAGGCAGACCAGGCCTTCCAGCAGACGACCTCGGGACACTGGCTCAGCGGTGCGGGGCACACAGCGTGGGGCCAGCCTTCCGAGAGGCAGGCAGTGCTACTCGTGCGGCGGGTAGGGCCACATGGCTCCGGACTGCCCGACCCGCCATACCGAGGAGTAGCAGAAGGTGGAGGGGCCACCCAAAAAGATGTAGGGGGTCGACCGTGGCGGTCCGCAGGGAGGAGGCGGATGAGGCAGAGGAGCTGGATGAGTAGCAGGTGGTGGGCGATGCTTTGAGGCTTTGCCACCACCACCACCATGAGGCCCGCCCTGACCACAGGGAGCTGGCGGGCAGAGACAGGCACAGCTCCAGGCAGCGGAGGCCTACGACCACGGTGCGCCAGAGATGTTTCGAGGTACGATCTGTGTCTATTCCACCCTTGCTGTAGTTCTTATAGACACAGGAGTGAGTCACTCATTCATATCCACTGCCCTTTTCGGAGCTCGGAGATTCCGACAGAGCCGTTGGCTCGATCCTTACGGCAAGAGACTCCTACGGGAGTAGAATCGACGATTACGCACTGGTTCCGGTAGTGTGAGATTACTCTAGGAGGTGAGAGATTCGGCTGGGATCTTCTTGTAGCGGCGTCGAGGCCTTACGACGTCATCTTGGGCATGGATTGGTTATCTATGGTCCATGCACAGATTGACTGCATTAGGCGCAAGGTGCGATGTGTGCGCACCGATGGGAGCAGGTTCACATTCACCGGCGAGAAGGGAGCCTTAGCAGCACATGATGGACTCACGCAGAGGAGAGGACAGCCCATCACTCGTCAGTTGGCTAGCCTCATCCTTGGAGCAGTTGATGTTCGGAGTCCTGGTTTTCCTGCAGTGGTGGATCAGTATGCATACGTCTTCCCTGACGACGTTCTAAGGCTACCTCCTTGCAGAGAGGTAGACTTTTATATTGACTTGTACCTCGGGACAGCCCCGATATCCACTCCAGCGTATCGGATGGCCCCCGCTGAGCTTCGAGAGCTACGGGTGCAGTTGGTGGACTTGCAGGGCAAGGGGTTCATCCGACCCAGTGTTTCACCCTGGGCTTCCCCGATATTGTTCACCAAGAAGGCAGATGGGAGTTTGTGACTGTGTGTCGATTATCGTCGCCTGAACCAGGTGACTGTGAGAAACAAGTATCCGCTACCCAGGATTGATGATCTATTCGACCAGCTCAAGGGAGCACGGTGGTTCTCGAAGATAGACCTCAGGTCAGGCTATCATCAGCTCAGAGTTCGAGACGAGGACGTGCAGAAGACGGCCTTCAGGTGTCGTTATGGCCACTATGAGTTCTTGGTTATGCCATTTGGCATAACCAATTCTCCAGTAGTGTTCATGAGCCTCATGAACAGGATCTTCCAGCCATACCTCGATCGATTTGTCATGGTCTTCATCGACGACATTTTGGTGTACTCGACCACAGAGGAGGAGCACGCCGACCACTTACAGGTTGTACTAGACACACTCCGAGAGCACCAGCTTTAAGGAAAGCTCTCGAAGTGCCAGTTCTGGTTACGTGAGGTCCACTTTTTGGGGCACGTCAATTCTGAGGCGGGAGTTGCAGTGGATCCCGTGAAGATCGAGGCAATGCTAGCTTGGGAGCCACCCAGGAGCGTGACGGAGGTGAGGAGTTTCTTGGGTCTAGCCGGATACTATCGGAGATTCGTGCTGGACTTTTCCAAAGTTGCGGCGCCACTCTCAGCTTTGATTAAGAAGGGGAAACCCTTCGTGTGGTCAGACAGATGTCATCAGAGCTTCCAGGAGCTGAGACAGAGATTGACCAGTGCACCTATCTTGAGGTTGCCTGAGGAGGGAGTTGGATACGTAGTCTACTACGATGCATCAGGGACCGGACTCGGGTGTGTCCTGATGCAGGAGCAGGCCTTGATTGCCTACGGATCACTTCAGGTGAGGCCGCATGAGCAGAACTACGCTACCCATGACCTGGAGTTGGAAGCAGTGGTCTTCGCTCTGAAGACATGGGGGCACTATCTGATGGGAGAGCGCTTTACAATCTTTTCTGACCACCAGAGTCTCAGGTACATCTTCTATCAGAAGGACCTAAACCTGAGACAGCGGCGATGGCTCGAGTTCCTCCAGGACTATGATTTTGAGATAGTCTATACTCCTGGGAAGGGGAACGTGGTAGCCGATGCCCTCAGCAGGAGGACGGGCATCCAGCTACTTGAGGAGGCGACAGAGCAGCTAGCCGCTTTGCAGATATCCTTCGTGGATAGAGACGGAGCAACCTTCCTTCAGTCTCTCACCGTCTCTCCCCCACTTCTGCAGTGGTTCAGAGAGGCACAACGTGAGGATACTGACTGTGAGACGTGGCGTGCGCAGATATCCTCGGGATAGGCACCTGATGGTTTCTCCCTTGGAGCAGAGCACGATGTCCTTTTCAGAGGACGTACCGTGGTACTAGTCGCTTTATGAGAGGAGGTGATAAGAGAGTTACACACTTCTACTTTGGCGGTACGTCCTGGAGTGGCAAAGATGTACTAGGATCTCAGACGACAGCACTGGTGGCCAGGCATGAAGAAGGTTGTGGCAGAGTTCGTTTCACGGTGCCTCACCAGCCAGCAGGTGAAGGCAGAGCATCAGGTACCAGAAGGATTGGTACAGCCCTTAGAGGTCTCGGAGTGGAAGTGGGACGGCATATCTATGGACTTCGTGACTGGACTTCCACGCACTTCCAGAGGTCATGACTCCATTTGGGTGATTATTGACCGACTCATCAAGTCGGTACACTTCTTACCCATCCGAGAGCAGGGCTTAGTGGAGAGATTGGGGAGTCTCTACGTTCAGGAGGTTGTACGGCTTCACGGTGTGCCTTCGACTATCGTCTCCGATCGGGATGCTCGTTTTACTTCCCGGCATTGGAAGGGGTTGTAGGAGGCGTTCGGGACGCGGTTACGTCTGAGCACCGCCTTTCACCCTTAGACGGATGGTCATACGGAAAGGACCATTCAGACTCTCGAGGACATGCTCTGCGCATGTGTCCTCGACTTTGGTCGTAGCTGGGAGGAACACCTACCCTTGGTGGAGTTCGCGTACAACAACAGCTACCACTCCACCATCGGGATGGCACCATACGAGGCGTTGTACGGCAGGCCTTGTAGATCTCCTTTGTGCTGGACAGACCCTGTGGAGTCAGCACTTGTGGGGCCAGAGATGGTCCGGGCCATGACAGAGAAGGTCCAGGTCATCTAGGAGCGGATGAGGAGAGCACAGAGCTGGCAGAAGTCATTTGATGACAGGAGGCGGAGGCCACTAGAGTTCGAGGATGGCGACCACGTCTTTTTGCGGGTCTCACCTCGACGTGGTTTACGGAGATTTGGCCGAGGCGGCAAGTTGTCTCCATGTTTCATCGGACCCTTATAGGTCCTCAGCAGGGTTGGCGAGGTGGCATATCGCTTGGCTCCACCACCTCAGTTGCACCGGGTGCACGACGTCTTCCACGTATCTCAGCTGAGGAGATACGTGCACGACCCGACGCACATCATTGACCATGGGGAGCTAGACGTGGATGATGGGGAGACTTTTACGGAGGTCCCGGTGGAGATAGAGGATCGACAGGAGCGGGTCATATGTGGGCGATCGATTCCTCTTGTGCGCATCAGATGGCAGCACAGGATCCTCCAGGAGAGCACATGGGAGTGGGAGGCTCAGATGCGTGCTCAGTACCCACATTTGTTTCCCTAGTTTTTGATGTATCTTTAAGGGGACGTAAAGCCCTGAGGTGGGAGTAATGTAAAGACCCATAACATTCAAGGAATTTTTTTTCTTAATTTTCTTTGGAATTTTACAAGAGTGCATTTTCTGACGGCACCTAATTCAGAAGCCCGGTGTGCCCGGAATCATTTTCCAAAGTTTGGCTCGGGTACGTTCAGTGAACAGACGAGCAGGTTTTTCTAACTTTTGAACCGGTGCCCGGAATCGAATTCTGAGGGCACCGATGAAATCGCAGCACTGGTATTCGATTAGAAACGCCTCTTCCGGAGTTGCGTTTTCTCGGGTGTGGTTTTTAATTTTCGGGCTTAAAGTTAAGAAATAAAATAATTTTACGACAACTTTATTTTATTTCACTTAAGCCACTTGCAAGCCACTTGAAGCCACTTAAAGACGGATTAAACTGAGTTGATCCGGATAGGATGCAATCCAGAAATATCCTACCCCTTGGTAGGATATTTGTGAGGTGGGGCCCACACGAGCCCCGCCGTTTCTTTCCGCTAAGTAACGCACCCGCGAAAAACCCGTCATTATGAAAGTCAACTGACGCGTTTTCTTAAATTCTTAACAGACCATTTAATTGGGTGGTTTATTTCGTAAATTAAATGAGTTGTTTCTTTCGTTGAATTAATTCAACGAATTGATGGGTCGTTACTTACCCGGTTTTGTTTGATGGCATAATAATAAAATAAGACCAACCTATCTTTTGGAGGATTACTCGTTGAGAGAGGATACTTGAACCTTCATCCTCCTTCGCGAAGAACGCGAGGAACGCGAAGAACGCGAATACGCCAAACCCAGAAATCGACGACGCGACGCCGTGATCTGCGACGCCGACATTCCCTTCCTGCAACGTTCTTCTACGACGTCTCTTCCTCCGCGACGGATCATAGATCGGCTACTTAAGGTAAGAGTCTCGGACTTTCTTTTTAATCTCCTTTGTGGTTCTTTACCAAAACACGGATTTAATTAATTAAATTAAATTTTTTGTTCTTGGTCCGTTGAGTTCGTCGACTCAACACCAGATTCTGCGACGACGCGACGCCTTTCCGTGATGACGCGACGATCCCCTCCTTCCACGACGAGCAATTCCGCGAAGAACGTGCATTCGACGACGACTTCGAGGTATGGATTTTATTTCTGGAATTGCCCTTTTTCCCGTGTTATTTCCATTCAAGGATGAAGAACCCATACATAAGAACAATTTTATTCCCTTAAAATTGTAGAATCCATGTGTTGATATTATTCCTCCCGTTGTTTATCACTAACGCGGAGGGTGCGGGCCAAACAAACACGGCCCGACGACCCTCCGACGTTCTTCGTTGTTATACGGATTTGACGGGCGATGATGGAACATGCCGCAATGGAAGCTTGATGATTCCACAGTGGAGAACGGATCCCGGGAGGGACAACGGCGCAGACGGGAAGAAAAACGGCCCACCAGAGCGACTCCGGCGGACCGCGGAAGCCAACGGCAGCGCTCGCGGGACGCGGCTGAAGCCGTGTCCGGCCGCCAGGGAGACACCCCGAGGGTGTCTCGAGGGTGTCACCCGGGGGGGGGGGGGGGTGGCTCCCCCTCGCATCACTCTGGATGCGGCTTCAGCCGCGTCCGGTTGTCTGGCTGACACCCCGCAGGTGCCGCGAGGGTGTCACGCGGGGCGGCAGCTCCCCCCGCGTCGGCCGCTCGGCCACTCGGCCGAGCCGAGCTGGACTGGCCCTGGCCAGGCCAGACCGGTCCAACCCGGTCGGACGAGTTCGGACCGGGTCAGAACGGGTTCGGCCGACCCAGGGGGGTCGTGCCGGGTCGCCCTGGGCCCGGACCCCGCGTCCACAGACCCTTTTTGTTCAAACACTCGTAACATGATCTACGGGCCTCCAAATGACTCGCCGTCAGCGGCAACGCGATCCTTGGATCGAGACGGTCGTTTTGGTATATCGCACTCAAGGTTTCAGAATACTTTGAGTTCGTCCGGGTTGGTTCGTACACGAAACCAACCGGGCCTTCGGAGCGGAAACACTCATATCTTGAGCCACGGACGTCCGATTGACGTGCCGTCAGCTTTATTGTTTTCCTCTTTGTGAGAAGGATCTTCTGGCTTACTCCGCCTGAGGTTTGGATGCAGGTGGTGGATGGTCGGGTTGTTTTTGCCTTAAAAACCAACCGGGCCCCTAGGACGAATGAGCCAATAACTCTCAGACCGGGCGTCCGATTGACGCGCCGTCTGTGACGTTGAGTTCCTGTTGACGATACGGAACTTTTGGATACATCAACTTCGGAATTTGTGTCAGTTGATGTGTCGGCCTCTCGGCTCATGGAGCGGACCCTCCCGAACGAGCTTGCTATGTGTAGGAACCCTAGTGCTGGCTGCGACTGCTTCTTCGACAGCGACGACTGTGCAGAGATCCTCAGTGGACTACAGCGACGACTGTGCAGAGATCCTCAGTGGACTGCGGCGACGACCGTGCAGAGATACTCAGTGGACTGCGACGACTACTGCACTAAGCGATCCTGCGTGGATCAGTGCTATAGGTCCTGTGTGGGCCCGGCCCTGTGTGGGCCCAATCCTCTGTGGGTCCGATCATCTGTGGGTCAGCACTTAGTGGTTCTGCGTGAGCCAGCGCCTATAGGTCCTGTGTGGGCCCGATCCTGTGTGGGTCTTGCGGGGGTTACTTACCTATCGATCCTTCGTGGGTCCGATGAATTAGATGGATTAGTGATCATCTTTATCGTCATCCGAAGAAGTATACCTGTGTGAGCTGAATCTTCTGTTACTCTCCTTTGTGGATTATGTTAAGCTATCCTATGTGGATTTACTGTTTACCCTCCTTTGTGGATTGTGTTGTGCTATCCTGTGTGATTATACGTTTTGCTTTCCTGTGTGGGCTGGGTTGTTCTTGGGCTTGGACGTGGGAGCCGAATGGGAATTGATGACTTAGGTATATGTATGGGCATATACCTAAGCTGTTTCAGATGTTACTTCGTGATTGTATCTTTCCTTTTTGGATTATCCTTTGTGGATTTCGGGAGACCTTCGGGGGTCTCGGGCTCCCTACTGAGTAGCTTATACTCACCCCTGCACGGGCTATTCCCGCACTTCGTGGTGTTGGTTGCAGACGACGGACAACGCTGATCGTGGTGGAGGCGTGCGTAGCAGGACGGTACCTGGAGGTAGACCACTGGGCAGGACGTACTTGGAGCGGTCAGGTGGACCCGAGGAGCAGTGGAGGCTATCTGTACCAACCCTTCAGGTGGGACTTCCATAGGACGGCTCGAAGCTGCGGATTTTACCTTTCAGTTGCTGTTTTCATTTCAGTTGTACTTTACAGTTGGGCTTGTATTTCCAGCCCCTTTTTACTTTCCGCATATCTTGTTACAGTTTTACTTAGTGTTTAATTTTCCGCTTGCTTACTCTGTGGTGCTTTTTTACTTTTCAAAGGCAATGCCTTCCCTTTTGTTGGGATTTACGCCTTGGTGCTAGTCGCCAGCCCCTGGCCTATGGAAGGCGGGCTTGGGGTAGTCACGACACGGACCCCGAGGGCGGGTCGTGACAACCATGGTCATCCAGAAACCCAGAGAAGAAGCTTATTTGGTTTGACAAGGATAAGGAATATAATTCTAATGAAGAAGATGATGGAATGGATATATAGAGAGAGTTAGATGAAAAAACCTCCTAAACATTTTCTGGACCATCTCCACTTTCAACTATGATATCCAAGATTAGAAAGATAAGGATTTCATTCCTTAACTACACCAAAACATATGTGTGAATCATCTATTGTTAAAGTCCAAACACATCCCCTAACTAGGATATGAGGGTCGTATTCAGAATATACACATAATCTATTTTCATATAGACTTAGATGCTTTCACATGGCCCAAGACCGATGATTGGAAAATCACAATTAAAATCTACAATAAACATGCCTCTATTGAACTACAAATCATCTACAACTGATCGTCGATGAATCATTAGATATCGATATCCAAGGATCAATAATGTATGGAGAATTACACTTCACCATATACCTAGAATATTAGGAATACCTAGACATATATACCTATAATGATAGAGATATAGGATAAATTATAGGACTAGGTAAGGTATGGGACATTGTCAGGTCCACTAGGTTAAATATCCTAAGAGGGGGGAGGTCTTAATCTGGGTATGACAGATTAAAACAACTGCTCTTTTTGATCTTGTTTTGTTTTTAAAAAAAATATATCTTCTATATCCTTCCCATATAAAGGTATGAATAATAATTTTTCTATGCATAGGACACAATGATTTTACTTGGTTCGCCATCACTTGGAAACATCCAAGGAGCATAAAACAATGATGTTCTGATGTAATTAACCAAAGTTTTTAATGAAAATTCCTTTCTTATAATCATTCAATATAATCACATAAAATCAAAACATAAGTAACCATTATGTTCTATGTGACCTTTAATAAAAATTTTGTCACTTCAGTGTTTGGAATTTTGAAAATCTGATATACATGGTTGCAATCAGTTAGTTATTTGGAGTCTGATAAGATAAACTTAATTTTTGGTGAATAGTAACCTACCCATATGAATAGTAACATACCATTATGAATAGTTATACACCCTAACGAATACTAACCTTACCTATGATAGTATAAAAATAACATTCAATTGGATATTTGATGTACCTATATTTTAGAATAAGTAAATTAATGTTTTTAAACAGGTTTTTAAAAAATAAATAATGAGATTAATTAAATATTAAATTAATTGTATTTAGAAAATTATTTTTGAAAAATGGAATTCATTTTTGGATTTGAAATGACAAAAAAGGTTAGGGGGAATTTTTGGGATTTTTCTAAAATACTTGAATTTTTTAATGAATAGTAAAATCTGATAATTCACGATAAATGCTAAAACCTGAATTTATGCATCAAGATTGAGTCATGGATGATGTAAATGACCATTGGTTTGAACTCACATGAATTTATTACTGTTCTTGGTCTTGGAATCATCACTATTTTTGGTCTTGATGAAAATCAATAAATTAATGATTAAAAAATTATGAAACCCTCGTCTCCTCCACTATAACCCCCCCCCCCTCACTCCCTCTTCTCTTCACTCCTCTCAAGCCTTGTTCCTTCACAATATTCTGCAAAAATATCTCTATAATATCCCCCCTGAATTCAAAAGGCCCTTATTCTCTTAAAAATACCAAAATCTCTCCCCTTAAGAGGTTCTCAAAGGAGGTAGACTCAGGAGGTAAATTCCTCTTTCCAATTCTTTCATTTCTTTTATGTTCTTTTCCATTTTTTGTTTATTTCCCCACATCCCTTCACCCAAATTGTATGATATCTCCAATAAAATAAATTTAATGGATTTATATTATGATAATGGGATACTTCAGTTTCTTCTCTCCTTTCCTAACCTTTTATTTGAATGAAATAAAAGCACCCTTTGAGATGTGCTAATTTAGCACATTCGAGGACAACGATTTATCGATTTCTATTATAATATTTAATTATGGCCAGGAAACAATTTGTGTTATGGTTGAAATGGATTATTATATATTTAATGTATCCTATTTATTGTTTTTTAATCCTTTTGTACTAATGGTATTATGTTATAATGTAAAACATGTTCATTTTAATCAAACCCACCGTTTAACAACAATGGTTGTCATTATGGTTTTATATAATAATTAGACCTCACTACAAGTAATAAAATTAATTTTGAAACCATGTAATCTCATGTATGTTCACTTATTGAATATAACTTCAATTATGGACAACCAGTTTTACCTTACATGTTTATCCAAACATGAATATAAGCGAACCGTTCATGAAAACCAAGTAAGCAAACGAGCCCGAAAAATGAAATTGAAACTTATAACCAATCAAATAGGTCATGAATGAAACAAAAAAGGTTATAAAAAATAAATTAAATATATAATAGGTTCTGGATTTATTAATTAACTAACCTAATATGTTCATTTAGTTCATTTATAACATGTGGAGAACACCACCATATTTAAGGTAAGGGATGCTCTCTATTTCTATTTTATTAGAGATTGCATTTTATGTTATTACATTTTATGTGTAATTAATAGTTATGGGGTGTGATTTATAACCTCCCCCATACTTACCTCATGATGTATAAGTGATGATAACCCCCTTTTCTCTCTCATCAATCCCTCCTAGGTACACCTTACAACATGTCGATAAACCATAACGAATTCTACCCAATCCTTCTTTGTTCTTTCGAGGTGCCTTAGCATTTCTTATATAAAAATTGAGTTATATTATCTGTTAATGTACATATTATAAATTCTATATAGTTTAAAAAAATTCATTTATGAATACCCTATCACCACTCTGTTTTGGGGATATACATGTTTTTAAAAGATTCCCTCCTTAGAACTTTCTGATAAGAAAACCAGTTTTAATAGTACTTCCAGGATTTTTACCCAATTTCAAGTGCACTCTATACTCTGTTTTAGTCTATAATTGAATTTATAAAATCAGTATTTTTATTATGAAAACATACTAGGTTCAATTCTTATATTATATGAAATATTTTCTTCTTTTCTATTTTAAAATAACTATTGTATTTTCCTTGAAACCGTACAAAAATGTTTTAAAGATAATGTTTCTCAAATACATTTCTTATTTGTTGTCACTTATGTTTGACATCACTTATAATGTTATAATCCTATTTTACATTATGAACTTGCATGTATGTTGTAAACCATTTCTTTCATGGACACTTTCATGATACGCCCATTTGTTATGCTTTATGTCATGATTGTGGTACCCAATTCATTCCATGGGTACCCTTATGTTTATGTATGGTTGATTATGTATGATTCTTTATGTGGCAAGAATATTCATGAAAATGATGATATGGTTTCACCCAGAAAGTGCTCCAATGCATTGGGTAATGTTATGTCTCATGAGATGTGATGTGAAACCATATTTGTAGTTAGCCTTGACCCGTACTAAAATGGGAAACGGGATTGGCAGTTAGCCTCAACCCATACTAAAGACACCTTTTATAATTATTCCACATTTATATTATTATATGTTTATATGACCACATGTTTATATTATATGATTCCATATGTTCCATGATTTTGATATCATTATGGCATTCCTCCTAACTCATGTTCTTAAGTTATATTCTTATATTCTTCCCATTACTTGTATTTTTAGCTCATCCCTTTGTTCATGTGTTATACATGGTACCCTATACAGATGTAAGGGATCAAATGAAGTTAGGATATCATTATAAACACTTAATAATGAAGTTTCTTTAACCCCATGTTTTATGTTCTATGTGCATAGTCTTCTAACACACTAGACATAACGATCCTTGGCTTATAATATTATGTACAATTATTCTTAAAATCATGTATGGTTATATGTAAAACGATAGGTTCACTTTAGTTAGTGTCATTGGATGGTCTAGTTATTTTTAGAGACTAGTAATAGATCACCTTAGTGATAACCTTATGGATGAGACTATGTATAAGAAAACATTCCTAAATTTTGGTGAGTATTGATAAAGTTGTATATCAAGAAAATACATCCCTTTATATATACAAGCAGGTTGATGCAGCTCTAGCACAGATGTATCTTGGTTTAAAACCTGAAAGCACTGCTTTGAGGTAGACTCGAACGGGAACTGGTGAACAACAATGGGCCTTGTTGCACTCATTGTTATGACAGTCCTGGGGGATATGATTTGGTAAATTCATGAGCTTAGTACAAACAATTATTAATGGAACAATAAAATCCCATAAGAATATATGATAAGAAATAGATCAATGATAACCTAGATTTAAACCTAAGGAATCACACGTTAGGATATAATTCTCCTCTACAAGTTTATCCTTTTATGTTTAAAAGTTTAATTTTCATATAAATAATTAAGTATCTCGTCCATCAAATTGTTTGTTCTTTTTCTTAGTTAATGGAGGGAAATAGAAGAATATGTTCCAATAATCAATGTAAGAGGCAATGTGAATATTTATCTAATGATATACCTGATATGATGGGAGCAGGTGCTAAAAACATTGTGACAATACTTGATCATCTACCTCAGGTTATAAATAATAACTTGAATCATGTGGACCACCCTCCTCCTACAAATAAATAGAATGTTTCTGTAGAGTCCTTCATGTAGAAAAGTCCTCCCATGTTTAGTGGATCTTCTGATCCCCTCCTCATTGAATAGTGGATTGACTCCATTGAAAATATATTCTCCATCATCCTGTTCTCGGATGAAGATAAAGTTGTATTTGTGGTCTATTGTTTAGATGGGGAAGCTGATCAGTACTAGATACTGATCAAGAATACAAATTCGTAAGAGGAAATTGATTCCATAGATTGGGAGTAATTCAAGAAGATGTTTTTCAATATATATTTTCTTCAAACCTTGCATCTCAAGATGTAAAGAGAGTTACTTAGACTCAAGAAAAAGGAAGATGATTCCATCAAGGCATGTGAATAAAATTTTACAAGGTTTTCAAGGTATTCCTTTGGATTTGTCATGAACAATGGAAGTAAGGTGGATCACCTCTTTAGTAGACTAATGTTGAGTCTATGAAATTCTTTAATGATTCGAAACTTTGACAGTTATGAAGAGATTGTCCGTTGTGCCCTCATGGATTAAATAGAGATTGGAGACTCTCATTGGTATTATGGGACAAGTGAAAAGAAGCGGAAAATGTAGAACAACAAGGGTGGTTTGATGAAAAAAATCACATGATGAAAAGAAGCCGACTTTTCCCCTTGTAAAAGTTGTTTGAAGAAATATCCTGGGATCTGTCTGAAGGGAATCAAGAATTGATTCAAATGTGGAACGTTTGGTAATCTAGATAAAAACTACCCAGGGGATATGAAAAATCCCCATAATGATGAAGAATAAATGAAGGTGGAGATTAATGCTCAGCTAGTGGTGCAGTGTCACAACTACAAAAAGCATTGGCATTATGCGAGAAATTACCCTAAGATGAGGGTTGTCAAAGGAAATCAACAGCAACCTCCAAGGAAACAAGGAAGAGATTATGCTATCACTACTACTGAGGTGGATCCAAACAATGATGTGGTGACATGTATGCTAGTTATTCATTCAAGAATATGGAACTCACTCTTATATTTTGGTTCTACGAATTATTTCGTATCATTCAAGTTTAGTATAACTATTCAAAAACCACTTAAAAATTTTGAGGAAAAATTATCTATGAGAATAACGAATGGGTCAATTATTGCATCCATAGTTTTTAACTCCTCCTCGGTTAACATTTGTTGACTAAACCTCCCAGAAAATATCATCATACTTCCTTTAGTAAAGTTTGATGTTATCTTGGGAATGGATTGGCTATCTTTAGACAAATCCAACTTTAACTTCCGAGAAAGGGATATCACTCTTCACATCCTGAATCATACTATGATTCTTTAAAAATGTAAGGAGGAAGATGAATATCCTTTAGAATCATCATCTCAAGTTTGGATATTGCTTCCTTGTGAGCAAGCACATCTTGCTCAAATGATTGAGATGAAGGAGAGAATCATGCATGATGACATGCCCATCATGAGGGATTATAATGATTTATTCCTCAGAGAGTTTCATGGTATTCCTCCTAACTTGAGAGGTTGAGTTCTCAATTGAACATATCCCTAGATCTATGTCTATCTCAAAGACACCTTACAAAATGGATGCCATGGAGCTGGAAGAGCAGAATAAGCAGTTATAGGAGAATAAGGAGAAGGAGTGCCTCACTATGGGGTTCTCTAGTACTATTCTTCAATAAGAATGATGTATCAATTCACCTCTATATTGATTATCGGAAGCTCAATAAAATCATGATAAAGAACAAGTATCTCCTTACATAGATAGATGAATTGTTCGATCAACATTGTGGGTCTATTTATTTCTCTAAGGTGGACCTTAGATCGGGATATCACCAACTAATGGTGAGGAAGGAAGATATTCCCAGGATTTACATTTGAATGAGGTATGAACACTATGATTTCATGTTTATTCCCTCCGGGCTCGCTAACTCCCTAGCAATATTCCGGGATTTAATGAATAGAATCTTTAGATATTACCTCATCAAATTTGTGGTATTCTTTATTGATGATATTATTCTATACTTCAAGAGAAAGGAGAAGCATGAAGGGCATTTTAATACCCTGTTAAAGACTTTGCAAAGGGATAAGTTGTATGAAAAGTACAGTAAATGTCATTTCTAGATGGAGGAAGTATCATTCTTGGGGAATTTTATCACCAATAGAGGGAGATATGTGGACCCTTCTAAGACAGAGGCAATTGAACAGTGGCCCAGGCCAACTTTTGTAATGGATATCCGCATCTTTCTAGGTCTAGTCGGGTATTATTGAAGATTTGTGAAACAATTATCATGATTATCAAACCTAATGACCAAGTTGACACAGAAGGAAGTAATGTTTGTCTGGACTCAGGAATGGGAAGACAGTTTTATTGATTTGAAAAAGAGTCTTATCATTGCACCAGTACTCATGCTCCCAACAAGTGGAGATCTCTTTATGGTGTACAATGATGCTTAAAAGAAGGTATTAGGTAGTGTACTGATGAAAAATGATAATGTGATAGCCTATGCCTCAAGGCACCTAAAAATCCATGAGAAAAACTATCCCCAAATGATCTGTGGTTGGAAGTAGTGATCTTTGTAGTGAAGATATGGTGAAATTATCTCTATGGGGAGAACTGTGAGATATATACTGATCAAAATTGTCTCAAATATATATTCACATAGAAAGAGATTAATATGAGACAACAAATATAGATAGATCTCATCAAGGATTATGATTGCTCAATTCACTACTATCCTGATAAGACAAATAAGGTGGCAGATGCTCTAAGTAGAAATGATCTTCCATCTTTATCAATGATGTAAATTTAAAAGGATATGATCTTATTATATTTGAGGAATATGGACATGGGAATCATTAAGGTAGGAACATCATCAATCCTTTCTCAAATGATTTCTCAACTACCTCTCATGGAGAAAATAATGGATGCTCAAAGAAAAGGTGTAGAACTTCTAAAAAGGGTAAAAGCTATCATAAATGGTAAATCTTCCAATTTTATGATTTATGAGGAAGGAGTAGTAAGATTTGGGTCATGATTATGTGTACCATCTGATCTAGAGATAAAGAAGGAGCTTCTGAATGATGCACATAGATCAACCTTCTCGATCCACCCAGGGAGCACAAAGATGTATCGAGATCTCTGATAAAAATTTTGGTGGGACAATATGAAAAAGAAGATTTCTAAATATGCATCAATGTGAATTGTAAGTCAACAAGTGAAGTCTGAGAGGAAAAAGTATAAGGGGGTGATGCAACCACTACCCGTACCAACATGGCTGTGGGAGAACATTACCATGGACATTGTCACTGGACATCCAAGGACATCCTGATGAAAGTTTGCTATATGGGTCTTTGTGGATCGTCTTACGAAGACATATCACTTTACCGCAATTCGAGAGGACTTCTCATTGGATAAACTTGCTTGAAATTACATCAAATAAGTGGTAAGAATGAATGGAGTAAAACTCTTTATTATATCCGATATAGATTCGAGATTCACCTCGATGTTCTAGAAGACTCTTAAACACGCCCTAAGCACTCAACTAAAATTCAGTATGGCCTATCATCCTCAAACTAATGGACAATTTGAGAAAACTATTTAGACACTAGAAGATATTTTGAGATCATATTCTATGGAATTCAAAGGATGATGGGAACAACATCTTCCACTATTTGAATTCTCCTACAACAATAGTTTCCACTCAAAAATTCGAATGGAACCATATGAAGACCTTTATGGGAAAAGGTGCCGAACACTAGCATGTTGGGATGAAGTCAGTGAGTGTATGCTACTAGGACCTAAAATGATTGAAGAAATAGTGGAGAAGGTGAAAACCATTCAGCAACATATCAAGGTAGCCCAAAATTGACATAAGAGTAATACATACAATTGTCAACGAGTCCTTGAGATGAAAGTTGGAGACATGGTATTTCTAAGCATATCTCCATTGAAGAATATCATGAGGATTGAAAATAAATGGATGTTAAGTCCCATGTACATCGACCCCTTAAAGATCCTTGATTGATTGAGAGATGTGGCCTATCTAATAGCACTTACACCTACCATGGACAAAGTACATGACGTATTTCCTGTATCCCTCATAAAGAAGTACATATCAGACCATTCACACGTACTCTTTTTAGTGGTGGTATAGTTGGAGGATGATCTTTCCTATGAGGAGAATCCAGTGAAGATCTTGGATCGTAGAGATAATGTTCTACGTAATAAAACTATTCACATGGGGAAAGTACTGTGGTGGAACCCCACGTACGAAGAGGAAACAAGGGAGCTAGAGGAGGCAATGAAGGAAAAGTATCCGCACCTGTTTATGGACTAGAATGTAAAACAAAATTTAGAGGGAGAAATTTCATAAGGGGGGAAGAATGTAACAACTGAAAGTTTTTAATGGAAATTCTTTTCTTATAATTATGTCATATAATAAAATGAAATCACAACACAATGAACTAATAAGTTCTATATGAACTTTAAATATAAGTTTGTCACTTCTGTTTTTGGAATTTCAAAAATCTGACATACACGGTTGCGATCAGTTAGTTATTTGGAGTCCGATAAGAAAAACATAATTTTTGGTGAATAGTAACCTACCATTAAGAATAGTAACATACCCTTATGAATAGTGATACAACTTAATGAATAGTAACCTTACCTATGATAGTATAAAAATAATATTCAAGTGAATGAATAATGTACCTATATTTTAGAATAAGTAAACGAATTTTTTTAAACTATTTTTTATAATAAATTATGATACTAAATAAATATTTAATTAATTGTATTTAGAAAATTATTTTTAAAAAATGGACATCATTTTTTGATTCTACACATAAAAAATGGTTAGGGTGAATTTTTGGGATTTTTCTAAAATACTTGAATTTTTTATGAATAGTAAAATCCGATAATTCATGATAAATGCTAAAACCTGAATTTATACATCATGCTTGAGTCATGGATGATGTAAATGACCATTTTTTTGAACTCACATGAATTTATTACTGTACTTAGTCATTGAATCATCACTATTTCTGGTCTTGAGGGAAATTAAAAAACTAATGATTAAAAACGTATTAATACCCTCCTCTTCTCCACTATAAACCCCACTCACTCCCTCTTATCTTCACTTCCCTCATTCCTTGTTCATTGAAAATATTCTTCTCAAATATCTCTCCAATATTCTCTCACATGTACAAATTCCCCTAGTATCTTTCAAAATACCAAAACCTCTCCCCTTAAGTGGTTCTCAAAGGAGGTAGACTCGAGAGGTAAATTATTCTTTCCAACTCTTTCATCTATTTTAAGTTATGTTCCTTTTTTTATTTCCTCACCTAACTTCACCAAAATGGTATGATAACTCCAGTAACATACATTAACTAGAATTCTATTATTATAATGGGATACTTCATTATCTTCTCTCATTTCCCAACCTTTTATTTGAAAGAAATTAAAGAACTATTTTAGATGTGCTAATTTAGCCCACTAAAGGACAACACTTTGTCAATTTATGTTATCATATTTAATTCTGGTCATGAAACCATTAGTGTTATGGTTGAATCAAATTAATATATATGTAATATATCATTGTTATAGTTCTGTAATCCTATTATACTAATGGTATTAATTTATAAAGAAAAACATGTTCATTGTAATCAAACCCACCGTTTAACAAAAATGGTTATCACTAAGGTTTTATATAATAATTAGACTTAAATATAAGTAAAAAAATAAAAATTGAAACCATTTAATCTCCTTTAAGTTCATTTTATTCATATACCGTCAATTATATACAACCACTATCATCTTACATGTTTATCCAAACCTGAATGTAAGCGAACATGTCATTAAAACCATGAAAGAAAACGAGCCTGAACAATGAAATTAAACCACATAACCAATCAAAATGGTCTTTAATGAAACAATAAGGGTTATAATAAATCAATTTCAGATAGATGAGGTTCTAGATTTATTAATTAATAAACCTAATTTTGTTATTTAGGTCATTAATAACAAGTAGAGAACACCACCATATTTAAGGCAAGGGACCCTCTCTATTTTTTTGAAGATTATCCTATATGTTATTACCTTTTATGTGTAATTAAAACTGATAAGGTATGATTTACCACCTCCCCTATACTTCCCTTGTGATTTATAAGTTATGATAACCCCCTTTTCTCTCTCATCAATCCCTCTTAGGTACACCCGACACCATGCCGATAAACTGTAACGAATTCTACCCAAACCTTCTTCATTCTTTCAGGTTGCCTTATATTTCTTTATATAAAAATAGATTTATCTTAGATATTTATGTACATATTCTAAATTCTGTTTAGTTTTACATAATTCATTTATGAAGACACTTTCATCACTCTATTTTGGAGATATACATATTTTTAAAAGATTCCCTTCTTAGAACTTTCCGATAAGTAAACCTGTTTTAAGGGAACTTCCCAGATTTTTACCCCATTTAAAGTGCACCATATCCTATTTTTAATCCACCATTATCTTTATAAAAATATTTATATTTTATTTTTAAAAACTTCTTGGTTCAATTATTGTTTTATATAAAATATTTCTATTTTCTATTTTAAAATATCTATAGTATTTTCCTTCAAACCGCACAAAAATGTTTTAATGCTAATGTTTCTCAAATACATTTCATATATGTTTTAACTTTTATTTGACATCACTTACCAGGTTATATGCCTATTTTTCCTTATAAACGTCCATGTATGTTCTAATTCCTTTCATTCATGGACACTTTCCTAATAGGCCCATTGGTTATGCTTTATGTCATGATTATGGTACCAATTCATTCCATGGGTACCCTAATGTTTATGTATGGTTGATTATGTATGATTATTTATATGGAAATAATATTCATGAAATTTTGAAATGGGTGTTCCCAAATAGTCCTCCAATTCATGGGTAATGTTATTTCTAATGAGATGCAATGTGAAACGGGATTGGAGGTTAGCCTTGACCCGTACTAAAATGAGAAATGAGATTGGCAGTTAGCCGTGACCCGTACTAAAATGGGAATCAAGATTGACGGTTAGCCTTGGCCCATAATAAGGACATGTTTTATGATTCGTCCTCATTTATATTTTTCAATGTTTATAATATCCCTTGTTTATAAAATATTATTTAATATGTTCCACGATTTTGATATCATTATGTCATGCCTCATAACTCATGTGCTTTAGATGTATTCATATGTTCTTTCCCATACAAGGATTTTTAGCTCATCCCTTTATTCATGTGTTCTGCAGGGTACCCTATGAAGATGTAAGAGCTCAATGTAAGTTAGTATCTCTTTATGGAGACTAAATAAATATGTGGTTTTTATCTCCATGTTTTATGTTATGTGTACCTAGTCTTCTAAGACACTAGAATTAACGATCCTTGGCTTGTAATTTGATATATAATTATGATTAAAGTCATGTAATGTTATGTTTAAAAGTTTAGGGTCTCTTTATCAGATGTACTCAATCCACTAAAAATGAACTTTTATTTACAATGTTCAGAGTGGACTCACTATCCCTCCTAGCTTACAACCAATCACAACTTGAAAGCTCATTGCTCTCTCAAATAAAGTGTACTCACTACTTCTTCAGAATATCCACTCATAGTTTATATACCTATAGGTCCTTTAATTATGTCTAATGAATACATCCTCCACTATATGTAGATTATCTATCGATGTCCCACTTTTATCCACTGTTGAATTACCACTTTACCATATATGTAAGGGGAAATCCAAATCTTTTGAATAACCCTTAATGCACCTTGAATTAATGTTTTATTCCTTGCATTCAAAACCTCATCTTATGCACAACTTCAATCTTATGTGCAACTCCAATCTTACATGCAACTTCCTTAGCTTGTACGCAACTCCAATTCTTTCATGCAACTCAATTTTCACGATATTCTTACATGATTCATATCATGGATTATATCTATGTGTTGAACTAATTTGAATAAAGGGGGTCACCTCTTATTTATAGGCATCACTGACCCCTACGCGAAAGATTCAATACATCGCACAAGAATCCCAATATGAATGAAAACCCAATTTGATGTTGAATTGGGTGCACAAGTTTCATTCACACAACCTCATCTTTCATGCACATTTCAAAATCTTTTGATCACATCATTCATTTTCCATATTTAGATGTTTTGATCCCAAAACATTATTTTCACACAAGTTTCCATACCATATTCAATCTTTCATGCTACATTCGATACCAAAAAATCAAATATCATTTTTCCTGATTTTGAGGCCCAAAAATTTAGAAAACACTGGAAACTGGTGCCGCCTTTTATATGATCTTTTTGTACTGTCTCCAGATCATCCATTCCTTTGTCATGGTTCTTTGTCAACATAGGTTGTCAACAATATCTTTGGAACACCACAAATGACCAAGGAAACCCTCATTTTTAAAAAACACAATCAACCCAAAAATTATTCAATGTTACCTTAAGGGATTTTTTCCCATCAACAATTTGGTCAATAAAGTTAGACTCCCTGTATTTTAAGATGCAAAGAAATCGCAAAAATATGGAGATGGCTTCTAAAAAACAATGAAACTAGGACCCATGATAAAATAGGAATTCATTTTAGAAATAGAATCTTAAAATCCAACCTACTTGAAAGCATCCCATAGAAAATGACTCCCTTCATAGGGAGACATTGAACCCAGCTCACACACGAGCACGATTGCAAAAAATCAAATAGATCGCAATAGCATCTTCCATAAAATCAATCATGGTGTGAACCTATACCATAGGGTTGGGGGGATTTTTACCACCACCTCCACAAATAGTTTCATTAATTCTTGAGTGGATCCATGAAATTTTGGTATCATCTAGAAAAAACCATACTACAAGGATAGGGTCATTATTATGTCAATATACATCATGAGGTTCATCAAACCCCAAGAGTGTCCAAGGGAAATCATATTCGGTTCTAGATCAACCCTATACCATAGGTTTGGGGGAATTTATATCTCAATTTCCATAATAGGATCCATCAAATCCTCAAATAAATCATTATATCCTCAGAAATAGGATCAGAAAGTGACAATAATGTCCCCAAATCATTTTTAGACCATAGGTATAATGTAATTTTCATCATTATTGTCACCCCTGAAGGAATCATCATTCCCACGGTTTGGAGGTTAATATCAATGACTGACATATCATCCATTCCTCCTACCACAAGAAATACCTTTTCCATTTGGGTCCTCTTTGGAAAACATTACCATAAAATCGCGTAGGGTCATTATCCAAAAACCAAGATAGGAGGAACATGTAACAAAGGAAATCAAAAACCATAAGGGTCATAATAAAGAATGGTCCCATATGTCTAGGGGTTAAAGAAGTGTCAATTATGTAACTCTCAAAGGAGGAGTAAGTGATGCTGAATCACCATACTGTGTGGATAGTAATGGGATAACTACCATTACCTGATACACTTTAGTGAATTTTTTCACCCCCAACACAAAAAATTATATAGACTGAGACATAAATGAACAAGGATGCAACATAAAAATTGTACATTGAGAGGTAGGTAATATTTATGTGCCAACTATAACTTAATGTATAATGAATAAATGAAGGATATAGAACCTAGAACCTCTAATTGATGACAAATATTTTGTGGAACACTTCCAATGATAAATGTAAAGGTGTTGCTACGTCCTACTCACCACCTAAAAGATCCAAAATTACCTCTTCATAGGAATGATTTGGATGATATGCGAATGATAAACAACATCTCAAACATATCAATGTTGAACTAATCAGGGGAAACATTTCAAATTGGTATTGTCTACAGAAAGAGATGAATATTTATCCTCCTATACATCATTATTGATCTAATACACCCAAAAGAGTGGAATCTAAGCTTTGGGATGCCTCTAGATTTAGTTAACTGGTCTATATAAATGGGGATGTTAAGGATGATCAAGACTTTCCTCCTTTATAGTTATAGAATCTACCCTATTAGGGAGATAATTTAGTATAGAATAGATCAAGAATCATCAAGACATGAAAATGGGTCCACCTCATCAATCCTAACTCAATCACTATAAATGGTAGGTGATATATACATCGGTACCTCCAGAACTCCACAACATTATTGAATCCCTAGATTATTGAATGAAATCCAAGGGTGGCATTCACCCATAAATCCTAAGAATATTCTATATCCCAAATGTGTTGATAGAACATTTCCCCCACCCAATTTCAGCATTCCTATATTCTCTAACATTGGCAGCTCTGGAGATCTCAAACAATATATTATACACATTGTGTCCTAATGTGGCCTAATGATGGGCCCTTGATATCAGCAGGAGGTGACCAAACTAAGATGTTTCATACAAACTCTAAATGGGTGTACCTTTATTTTGTATAGTTCCTTTCTCTAGGATCCATTGTAGGATGGGAAGACCTTCATCATAAAATACTATATCAGTTCATCTCTACTTTTAAATAAAAATCCATTTTCAACCTCAAAACATTTAAAAAATTAAAAAACTAGAGGGTTTCTTACTTCATCTCTAGATAGAAAGGTTTAACCTATTAACATAGCAACACTGTCTCATAAGGGAAATTTCTGGAAGTCTATTGTAAAAATCTTTAAGATAAGCTACAAACACCATTGATCCTAATGAAGTATTTTAGTGTATTCTATGAATTTTTTAGAAATATCACACTGCCTAGAAGTTCTAATTCAGTAGACTCAGGAAAAATCTTATCTCATTCCATCAAAATAGGTAAAAAATGAGGTATGGTGGAGACTTATGATGTTTCACTCAAATAAATAGCAGTGAATGATCAAGCACCTAGGTAGGCAACAGATCCTATGAAGCTTCTCGTCGGTTAACTAAAGAAATAAAATATTCATTCTCCAGAAGTAAAAAAGAGATTAGGGACACCCATAATTTTAGGAATCGATGAATAAATATTATTCCATCCAAAATAAGCAAGTCACTAATTATTTCCTTATTTCAACATAAAATTGCCTACAAAAGCTATTGGATCCCAGGAAACATAACAAGGTTAATATCACAAATCACCCTGAATAATACCCTTTCTATAAGAGTCTAGGTCACACCATCCATAATTGTTTTGTCTTCAATGACATCCTATAGAGAATGATCAATTTTCGACATGTGATATTGGATAAGTCCGTGGAACATGTGACTTGTGTAGCCACCTCTCAACCATAAGAAGAAGGTGACTAGAGAGATGTTATAGCTAGGTGTGGAAAGTGGTTTGATAACTGGATGATTCGAAAGACAGTTAATCAAGATCATAAAACCTTGAGAGAACAAATTTTCAAACCCAAAACAATCTTGGTACGTAGGGCGGCATCATTAAATACACCATAGAGAGAAAAATGTAATTTTTAGTCATAGTAAAAGACTCAAGATCAAGATTCATATCTAGATCCTTTACAAGATCTGACTCTTACAGATTTATTCATGTTAGCATTTGGAGAAAGAGAATCACCCCAACAAATAGAATTCTCATAAGATTAAGAGAAATTTTTTGGTTATGTTGACATAGTACACAGAACGGGGCCCTAATATAATAATTAATATGAATTCGGGTATGAGTTTTCCATACCATACTATAGAGGCTGAGGATGCCGAAGCTGAGTGCAAGAACCCAAATCTTGTTTCCAAGCATGTCTTTCTCATTTATGGTGTTTTTGAGAAAAAGAAGAGTTTTGGAAATTTTTTAAGTACATGTCGTGTACATATATGTACACTCTGTGTACTCTTTTGCCGCACGTAGCCATGTGTTTTCCATGTAATGGCCAAGCACACAACTGTGTGTGGTGACCTGGAGATCGCCTTATATGGGGGTCAGTAAGGGAAAGTACACTTTGTATACTTATAAAGTACACACTGAGTACTTTCTTTTTTTCATTAAATGGACCAGGGTCGCATCTAATTGGAAGAAGTGTCTTCTTCTTCGCCTTCTTCGACCGAGAGCATCCGTACGATGCCAATCCTTCCACTATCCCCCGATTGAGCATTTTTTCTCAGAATCGAACTCTATCTGTTGTGTTGGAATAGCATCAGTGAGTTATCTCTTCTTCTGGAACCACATTTCCTAATTTCTCTTCTCTCGTGAGATATCCTTGGTTGGATGTTTTAGACATTTTTGTAGATCTACGGTGTTCTAGTTTGATTCAAGTCCTGAGGTTTATGTATATCAATCTCATGACACTGAGGTAGGTGGTTTGTGCCTTTTTGTAGATATTCTTGGAGTTATATGTGCAAAAGTCCCCAATAACCTTAATCGGGATATTGCGTTTTTATGGTTTTAACCTTGTTTTTTGCCTGATATTTTTTATATACTTGGGTAGAGGTAAATTAAATTTTAATAGGGTTAACTGTTATGATATGGATTTCTTGCCCATGCTTGTATTTTTTATGACCGTTTGGTCTTGCTTAGCCTATTAGGCTTCTTGCTTTCCATTCCTACTACTGATAGGATTGAGTGATATTATTTATCTGACATGTTTTTATGCTGTAGACTGTTAGTCCAAGTAGTTCTTGAGGTATTCTTTGGCCGTTATATATCGTTGTGCTCGATTGACTTACAAAAGTCCATGAGAACCTGGTGTAGTAGACCATAGGGAAAATGGACATTGAGGACTTCTCTAGAGTGTATGTTTACTATTACAATGCGAGACCAAAGGGGGAATAGATGTAAGTGCTTCCTCAGAGTGTCTGTAGTTCCTCGATATGGGCCATAAGGGGAATTGGGTGTTGAGTGCTTCCCTTGAGTACTATTTAGTTACCAATACGAGACTATAGGGGGAATTAACGGTGAGTGCTTCCTCAGAGAGTCTTTGAAAAAGATAATTCAGAGGGGTTAGACTATGTGTACTTCCCAGAGGGTTTCTTGTGTTTGTTTTGGTTGAACCAGAGGGGTTAGGATTTGAGTAATTTCCTGAGGGTTCCCTTATTATGTTTAGATGCTTGTTATCTGAAAATTGAATGCATATGAAAATGTAGGATTTTTTACTTTTGAGTACTTCCTTGTCTACTGATTCATTTTGATTATATAATGCCATATATATTCACTGACTATTAAAAACATATCTTTGGGGTGGTTTCCAACTAGGATATAGTCTGACACCTAGTTTGGGTCATGCTTCTGGTCCCAAACAGATTATATTGCTGCAGGTATAGATAAGGGAAAGCACCATTCTACTTCAGGTACTTGAGTGCTGTAGAGCAGGGGAGCCTGGGACCAACCTGAGGCTTGTGATTCTATGTAGCATTTTATATGCTCTTCTGTAGTACATTGGTTTACTATTTTATTCCAGCTTTGTGACTTGTTTGGATACTTTCCTATATATATGTATCACACATCATATATATATATATATATATCTATGTCTGTGTCTGTGTGCTCCTGTTTTTTATTACTTCCGTTGTTAACTTATTTCATGTTTTACTGCTTCCGCTATTACTATCTATTTTACTTATACTATGTTACTCTTCCAATGATGGAATAGTTTCCCCACTATCACACCCAAGGCCCTTGCTTCAAGTTGGGAGCCTCTAGCATTCAGGGAAATGTGCATGAGGCCATGTGATCAACCAGGTACGGGGAACCTCTGGATGGCTTCCGGAACTGGGACGTTACAATGTGGAATCAGAGGAATCATTTTATTCATGAATTACTATTTAGAGGCTATATCTTGGGATGGGAAGTAATATCCACTTTGTAATAAGTTTTCCGTGGGAGTTTCTAACTCGAGTACAGGGAAAATCAAATCTACCTCGTTATTGCAAATTTTTCTAGTTTTCCAATTTTACAGTTGATTTGATTTCACTGTTGGGTGATTCACATGTTTTGGGAAGTTATTGTTGATATTATTGAGGTTATATTTCTATTTAAACTCAATTAGATGAGGGTATGCCATCTCATGCATTATATAGGCACTTGCTAGAAATCACATGTCAAGCATTCTTTCCAGGCCATTTAGGGTGCATTAGTGATTGCATGTTATTGTGACAGAGTTTTTGTTAGATATTCATGCTATTGATATAAATGCCTTGATAGAATAACTTCTTTTTGATAATGTACTTATTGTGTATGTTTTTGTTTGAATGAACACCAAACTTTGGTTCATGAGGTGTTATGGGACCTCATGGATTGGAATTAGGTGGATCAATGCACTGTTATCCTTATTTATAGCCTATATGAGATGCCAAACATTGATTCGTGGGTAGTATGTGCCCTCACAGATCAGAATTTGGCACTTTAATGTTCTTTTCAGTGTTTTTCTGGGTTCCAAAGTAGTTTCTAAGGCTTACTTTACAGAAGAACCCATAAAACATGGAATGTAATGTTGAATACATGCCATGTGTCATTTTTTATGGGACGGAACTACTTTTCATGAGTAGACACTGTGTACTGTATGTACAGACCATACAGTATCTAACCGTGTCACTGACTGTGTGGGCAGAGACATAGGGTTGAGAAATCTTTGGGGGAACACGCCATGTAATAGTTTTACACTTCGTGTTGTGTAGACCTTGTGTCCAACCATGTGACTAACGACACGGAGGGATGAAAGCTTATGTTATACATGACGTGTCATGTTTGAACACACTGTGTAGTGTAATCTAGGTAATTGACCATGTGACTAACAACACGGGTTGGTGAATTTTGTCTAGTACATGATGTGTCTAGCACTAACAGGCTGTGTAGTCTTATTCTAGGAGAACCGTGTGGCTTAACTGTGTAGAAGTACTCGGGCAGGGGAAGAGGATTCAAGTACACACCATGTGTTAGGACAACATGCCATGTTTATGGGGTGTTATATGACTTGGGTTGGAAAAAGTACACGCCCATGTGAAGGATTAAGGGAACATTCCACGTAGTCATTATACACGCTGTGTATCCATGTTTTGAATAAATTGAATGATTTATTTCTCTTGTTCCTTTCTTACACATCTATGTTTCAGCCCTGTTTAATCTTGATCTAAGGTGTGCACTTGACCTTGCAGAGTCATGCCACCAAGACATCCTCTGGTTGTCCTCCAGTTACAAAGAAGTGATCAGACACTAGATATGGCTGATCAGGGACTACCTGAAGATCCTCTAGTTGTGTCATCCTTGGAACTAGCCATCATTCATGACATAGGTGCGGATGCACAGTTCTGAGAGGGCTTTATGAGGTTGATGCAGACCTTCTGAGGAGTATCACATCCATCCCCCTCTATGGTAGAACTGACAAAATTCTTTCTACAGCAGCATCCTCCCACTCTCTTAGGGGATGGAGGACCCCAGGCTACAGAGTCATTGATGGAAGCCATGCTGACGATCATTAAGCATCTGGAGATGCCTCTAGGGAGAAGGGTAAATCTTGCTACGTATATGCTTTTGGATTCATCCAAGAGATGGTGGGATGTGATCTCACAGGTAGGACGCTAGTAGGTTATGGTGTGGGATGATTTCCAGTTTTCCTTCTATGACTACTTCTACCCAAATACCTTGAGGGATGATCGAACCTAAGATTTCATGATTCTAGGGTAGGTCACTTTTTCTGTTTTGGAGTATTCTTCTCCCATCACAGAGCTGTAGAGCTTAACTCCAAATCCAAGAGGTGATGAGTTATTTATGGTAAGAATGTTGTAGGATGTTCTCAGGAACAACATATGATCACAGGTGAAAATCTTTAGGTTGACTTATGACACTTTAATTGTCAACCAAACGCTAATCACGGAGTGCAATCTGAGGGATTTTGGAGTTGTGAGCCAGAGAGGCTCGACATCTAAAGTTGGAATCCCCTCTCATGACAATTGGAATCACCGCAAAAGAGTCTATGTGTAGATATCTGAGAATTCGGGAAACTTCTTCTAGTAGACAAGTGGTGTGTTACCAGTGCGGGAAGAGTGGGAATACAAGGCCGCATTACCCAAGAGATCCAGTGGAGTGCTGATCTTGTGTCAAGATGGGCCATATATAGCACTTTTTTCAGTTATTCTCACTTAAAGCTAGTGACATAGGTTCTTTTATGACTCCCCATTCAGGAGAAACACCACATGTTTCTCATCAGTCAGAAAACTGGAGTTCTTCTGGTTGTGCTGGATGAGGTGGAGGTTGTGGCTATGGTAGCCATTCACCATGCTTTCAGCGACAAAAAGTTGGATCATCCCAGAGTGGTTAGGTAGGGTCGTAGGGTCCTGGTGCAGGTTGGAATTTTGCAATGGATCAGGATCCCATACCTCAACAGTACGAGTTAAAATCCTTGTTTCCTTAGTTTTATCTTGTGCTCTTTTCGATATAGGGGCATCTCATAGTTTTATATCTATTGATGTTGTGGAAAGACTTGGACTCTGTATCTTTTCTTCTGCTTATATCGTGATGATAGAGACTCCGTTGGGGAAAATAATGACTAGTGTATAAAAGTGCTAGGAGTTCCCTCTAAATGTTAGTGGGTGTCACTTCTTATGGGACCTTTGTGTCCTAGAGATGACAGGCTATGATTTCATTCTTGGAATGGACTGGTTAGTTTCTTTTTTGGAATTTGTTGATTGGTATCACTGTAGGCTGAGTTTCACATCACTAGAGGGTGGATTGATTCTTCACAAAGGTGAATGGGTTGTCCAGGTGAGTAGAGTGGGACCTGAGCATCATGGGTTGGGAGGAGTTACATCCCAGATTGCTAGTCTATATCTGGATGACTAGGGGACTTCAAAGATGGACGTTCCTCTAGTGGTGGATCATTTCATGGATGTCTTTCCCGAGGACTTTTCAAGTTTTCCTATGGAACGAGAGGTGTAATTTTCTATATTTCTTATGTTAGGAGTGGCACCAGTGTCCATTCTTCCTTATAGGATGGATACACTAGAGTTGAAGGAGCATAAGATGCAGTTGGAGGGGTTTCAAGTAAAGGGTTTCATCCGACCCAGTACTTCTCCTTGGGGTTCACCTGTCCTGTTTGTGAAGAAGGTGGATGGAACCCTCAGAATTTTTGTGGATTATCTGACATTTAACCATTTGATGTTCCAGAACCAATATCCCTTATCGAGGATTGATGATATCTTTGGTCAACATAGAGGATCTCAGGTGTTCTCGAATATTGAATTGGGATCCAGTTACCATCAGTTGCGTGTTAGACCCTCAGATGTACCTCTTACAGCCTTTCAGAGCAGGTATGGTCTATAAGAGTATATGGTTATGCCGTTCGATCTCACTAATGCACCAGAAGTATTCATGGAACTAATGAACCGAGTGTTCCATCCATAGTTTGATTATTTTGTGGTAGTCTTCTTGGATGGTATCTTAGTGTACTCTCACACTCAACATAACCTTGACTCAGATCTTGAGATTGTTTTGAGTGCACTGAGAGAGCATCAAATATATTCTAAGCTCTCAAAATGTCCCTTTTGTATTGACCAAATTCACTTCAGGGGTCATGTTATCTCAGAGACCTGAGGATCAGTAGAACCAAAGAAAGTGAGAGAAATAGTTTCCTAGAAGCAGCCAAAGAATGTCTTTGAGCTATGAAGTTTTCTAGGGCTGTCTGGTTACTAAAGACATTTCATACAAGACTTTTCATGCTTAGTAGCACCACATACAGGCCTGACAACGAAGGGTGAATGGTTCTTGTGGTCAAACTCTTGGGTGGTAACCTTTCAATAGTTGAAAGGGTGGTTGACTTTACCAACATTACTAGTATTTACAGAGCCGGGAAAGAGATATACTATTTATTGTGATGCATCAGGTATTGGGATGGGAGTAGTACTTATTCAAGGGGAATGGGTTGTTGCGTACTGGTCTCGACAGTTGAGGCCATATGAGAGGATCTACCCGACGCGCGATCTCGAGCTGGCTGTAGTTGTTCATGTTTTACGTTGTTGGAAACATTATCTTCTAGGAGATCAATTTTTGGTTTTCACTAACCACAAGAGTCTCAAGTATGTATTCACTCAGTGCGATTTGAATTTGAGACAATGAATGTGGGTAGAGTACCTTTAGTCCTTTGAAATTGAACTTGCCTACATTCCTGGGAAGGGCAACACTATGGCTGATTCGTTGAGTAGGAGGACACTGATACCTACAGTTCAAGAGGCCAGTAGTGGGTGGCAGCTTATTAATCTATTCTCTGAGATACATCTAGAGGTGCATTGTAGGTAGGGGAAAACTTTTCTTTCTTCTAAAGTTGTTACCTTGACTCTACTTGATCAAGTGAGAATGAGGCAGCTATCATATTCAAAAGGCCTGGTCCTATGAAAAATTGTGTTAGAAGAGGGCCCTATTCCTAGATGTACCATAGGCGAGGATGATATCTTGTATCTTCATGCGTGCGTATGTGTTCCAGCGGACATACGTGAGGAGCTGATGCAAGACATTAATTCCTTAGTTTGGGCATTTCATCCTGGCGTTACTAAGATGTATCATAATCTACACTGTTAGTATTGGTGTCCAGGTATGAAGAGAGTAGATTCTAGTTTCTTCATGAGTTGTTCCACCTGTCACCAGGTGAAGACGAAGCATTAGTGACTAGAAGGACTTTTGCAATAGTATCCCATTCCCAAGTGGAAGTAGAATGATGTCACGATGGATTTCGTAATAGGGTTACCGAGGTCGCCTCGAGGGAACAATGCAGTGTGGGTTGTCATTAATAGACACAAGAAGGTTGATAAATTATTTCTAATTAAGGATACCATCAGTGTGGATGAGCTGGGAAGGTTGTACATCCAAGAGATTATACGTTTACATGGAGTTCCACACTCCATTGTTTCTGACAAAGATACACATTTTACTTCTCGGGTCTGGTAGGGATTACAGAAAGCTTTGGGTTCATAAGTACTTCTGAGTATGGAATACCATCCCCATAAAGATGGCTAGACCGAGAATACTATTTAGGTTCTTGAGGACATGCTTCGAGCATGCATCCTAGATTTTAGAGGTTCCTGGGAGAAGCACATACCTCTTTTGGACTTTTCCTACAATAATAGTTTTCAAGAAACTATTCAGATGGAACATTATGAGGATTTGTATGGTAGGCCTTTTCGGTCACCCTTATGCTAGATGGAGGTAGGAGATGCAGCTAAATTGAGACCTTGTCTTGTCTAGAACACCACAGAGTAGATAGAATTGATTCGGAAAATGATGGCTACTGCACAGTCTCGATATAAGTCTTATGCAGATCGACGGAGATGACCTCTAGAGTTTGAGGTTGGGGATCAGGTTTTCCTATGTTTCACAATGAGGTTGGGACTCAAGAGGATTAGGAGATAGGGTAAGCTCTCATTGAGGTAAATCTGTCCTTTTGAGGTGTTGGATAGAGTTATATTGGTTGCCTATAAGTTGTTGTTACCTCAGAGGTACCAGGATATGTACGACGTCTTCCATGCTTCTCAGCTTCGATGTTACTTATTAGAACCAACTCATGTTTTTCAACCTAAGGAGGTTGATTTATAGATGGATGCCTTGTTTTAGGAGCATCTTATATGGATTTTTTATTGAAGTACAAAAGTTCACCGTAGTCGGTATGTTCCTCTTGTTTGAGTGCTATGGCAGCATAGGTGAGTATAAGATGAGACCTAGTAGAGGGAGGCCGATGTACGATCACAGTGGCTGAATCTTTTCGAGTATTCTTTTTCTACACCACCTTACTAGGGAAATTCGGGAACAAATTTATTTAAGGGGTGATGTTTTTAAGAACAAGGATCTTGTTTTCAGGCATGTTTTTCTCTTTTCTGGTGTTTTTGAGAAAAAAGCGGAGTTTATAAAAAAAATTATATACACGCCATGTAGTTATATATACAAGTCGTGCACTCTTTTTCCACACATAGCTATGTGTTGTACATATAACAACCGAGAACACAACCTTGTGTGGTGACCTAGAGACCACCTAATGTCGGGGCCTGTAAGGGAAAGTACAGGCCATGTAATTTCTTTTTTTCATTAAATGGACCAGGCTCACATCAAATTGGAAGAAGTATCTTCTTATTAGCCTTATTCGACCGAGAGAATCCATACGACACCAATACATACCTGATCTCTTGATTGAACATTCGTTCTCTAAATCTAACTCTATCAGTTGCATTGGAATCACATCGGTGAGTTATCTCTTCTTCTTGAATCTCGTTTCTCGATTTCTCTTCTCTTGTGAGTTATCCTCTATTGAAAATTTTAGATGTTTTTGTAGATAAATGGAGTTTTATGATGATTCAAGGCCTAGGGTCCACGTATATCAATCCCACGATGCCATGGTAGGTGGTTTGTGCCTTTCCGTAGATAGTCTTTGAGTTATACATTAAAAAGTTCCCAATACCCTTGATCGGGGTATTGCGTGTTTACTGTTTTACCCAGTTTTTTTCCTACTGTGTTTTATATTCTTGATTAGAGGTGTATTGAATATAGATATAGTTAATTGATATGCTATGTATGTCTTACCCATGCTTGTATTTTTTATGACTGTTTGGTCTTGCTTAGCCTGTTAGGCTGCTTGCTTTCCATTCATAGTGATGATAGGATGGAGTGATATTATTTATCTGACATGCGGTTATATTGTAGGTTGTTTATCCAAGTAGTTATTGAGGTATACTTTGGATGTTATATATCGTTGAGCTCTATTGACTTACACAAGGTCATGAGATCCTGGTGTAGTAGGCCAAAGGGAGAATGGATATTGAGGGCTTCTCCAAAGTGTTTGTTCACTATTACGAAGTGAGACCATAGGGGGAATGGACGTAAGTGCTTCCTTAGAGTGTCTGTAGTTCCTTGATGTGGGCCACAGGGGGAATTGGAAGTTGAGTGCTTCCCCAGATCACCTTTTAGTTACTGATACGAGACTATAGGGTTAATTGACGGTGAGTTCTTCCTTAGAGAGTCTGTGAAAAAGCTGAATCAGAGGGGTTAGACTGTGTGTACTTCCCGGAAATATGCTTGTATTTGTTTTGGTTGGACAAGAGGGGTTAGGCTGTGAGTACCTTCACAGAGGGTTCCCTGCTTATGATTAGCTGTTTACTTGATATCAGAAAATTGAATGCATTTGAAACTGTAGGATTCTTTAATTTTGAGTACTTCTTTATTTACTTCTTAATTTTGATTATCGACTACCATATATATTGACTGATTGTAAGACACAGATCATTGGGGTGGTTTCCTATTGGGATTTAGTCTCACACCCTATTTGGGTAATGATTTTAGATCCAAATAGATTATATTACTACAGGTATAGATAAGGGAAAGTGCCCTTCTACTTTAGGTGCTTCATTGCTGTAGAGCTCAGGAGCATGGAACAAAGCTGAGTCTTGTGATGTTGTGGAGCATTTTATCTGTTATTCTATCTTACTCTGGTTTAGTATTTTATTCCAGCATTGTGACTTGTTTGGATGCTTTCCAAGACATATGTATTATGCATCATATATATATATATATATATATGTGTGTGTGTGTGTGTGTACACTACAATTGTTTATTACTTCTGATGTGTACTTATTTCTTGTTTTACTACTTCTACTATTGCTATATATTTTACTTGCACTATGTTACAATTCCAATGAGGGAATAGTTTCCACACTATCACACCCAAGGACCTCGCTACTAGTCGGCAGCCTCTGGCGTTCTGAGAAATGTTCTTGAGGACATGTGACCAAACGGGTACAGGGTACCTCTGGGCGGCTTCTGAAACCGGGATGTTACATAGAGCATATAGAGAATGATACAGGAATGGTCCAACCCAATATTTTATTCAAATCCTAAAAAAATCCATACATGTTTCCATGAATCATGGTATATAACATTAGAAAGACCCATAACAAAAAAGATATACCTTAGAGTCCTCTAATGATTGTTCAATCCCAGTCATCTTACACAACTAAATGGTTGAGGTGTAATTATCTAATCAACCCAGACAAAGGGGAAGGTCGGCATGAGCCACTTAACTAGAAGTAGATGCTCCTTATACCTCTACTAAATAACCTAGCCTGTCCACCTCAAACACCTCATATCCTATTCTATATAGTATTGAACCCCCCCCCCACCCCGTGGGAAACACCAACCTCTATCACAAAAGTAAGACATTATGAAACTCTTGGAAGTTGTTCCATATAAAATCTCAATCCAAAATACTCTCTATTTGTAAAATGAACTCCAATATTCACTCATTGAGTCCCTATAATTCCCGTCGGATTTTGTGAAAGAAGTCTCTATAGGTGATGTTTACTGAGTGGAGACTGTTCCATCATAATTTCTTGTCACCATCTCATTCACAAAATAAGATAGATCCCTCTATATTTTATGAAAACTAAATAGTGTCATCATTCAAAGGGATCTGTTTGAAAATGGTTTTGGGATAAAACTCATCCTTGTTCATACCCCCCAATGTTTGGGATATATTGAGGAAGGATTATCTCAAAAAAAATCTAACCATTCAAAGGTATAATATGATCTATTAATGACCTCTCAGTATGATTAATCTCAAGGATAAGTTTGGTGATCTCACATCTAATGGCATGTTCATGTTTATCCAACAAGACACATCATATACTTTTTCTCTTAGAATAACTTGGATTAATAGCCTCATAATAGTACCTTAAAAATTTCATCAATTCTTGAAATATCCCATCAATGGGATGGTAAACATTACACATGGTGATAACACCCCTTCAGAGTTTTATGAATCCATATATGTTCAGGAAATATTCTCTAAGAATGAATGAGAACAACCAATATTGGACAATGATATGAATGTTTCACCCCCCCCCCAATTTCTTGGGGACCACCCTTATGAATACTTGGAGTATGCTCAACATTGATAATGTGTTACCCATAAACCTGATTGTGGTTGCAGATCTCATCCCAGGTGTACAGGATCCTTATACCCCTAGTGGTACCATAAAATAAATCAAGAATCCCTATAATCTCTCTATAGTGACTCTAGTTGTTCAGAAAGGCAATGTCTATTTCAATGGCCTCTCCTACCTCAACTGTAACATATATGACATCTGATTTCCTACCATGTATAAAAATTAATCTACCATCATATAGATAGAAGGATAAGAGGATAACCTCAGGAACTCCCCTCAAGTATTTGAGTAAGGTGTATGTATGACCATCGATGAGTTCCAGCAGGTAAATCTGGGAAAAGAGGAAAACATTTAACCTACATTGATTAGTGTTACCATGCCTATCATGGAGTGGTAGATATATATTTAATTTCTAAATTAGAATCTATACATGTTCACTTGTTATTATATAGAAATTACCAGGCCGAACTCTAATGTGGCTACACACCACCTAGGCTTACCTGATGACCATTGGGGTTTCAAGAAATAAACCTAATGGATGAACCCCTATCATGCTACAAATTTAGAATTGGAAGTTGAAAAATTGATCAATGAAATATTATTATGGGGGTCAAAGTACCAAAAACTATTTTATGACATCGTCCTAATCAAGAAAAAGAATGGAAAGATCAAGGTCTACATCAATTTCAGAGAGCCTAAATGAAACATCCTAAAGGATGATTTATCAAAGCTTCTCATAGAACTCTTGATAGATGAAACTGATATCTTCCAGGACTTATCCTTTATGGATGGTTATTTGGGGTATAATCAGTTAAAGATGGATCATGAACATGATGAATCCATTTCTTTCATATCATCTTTAGGGATCTTTTGTTATCATGTCATTCAATTTGTATTATAGAATTTTGGCAATACCAACCAACGCCTCATTCATTATGTCTTTAATAAATTTTTGGGGGAATAAAATAAGGTCATTTTGATGACCTAGTAGTCAATTCTTGATAGTAATGTGATCATATAAAATATATTCAGTCAATATTAAAGAGGTTTATGAATCAATGTTTAAATATGAATCCTCTAATGTGTTGTTTTTGGAGAAACATTAGGTAAATTTTTTGTCTTTGTAGAAACCCACTATAACATCAAGGATAGTTTAGAATTGATTTTTGAAATCCATGAAATTTCACCTGAATAGAATCATAATGAACTGATGAGGATCCAAGGTTACCGTAATTATATTCGATGTTTCATAGCTAAAATTATTGGAAAGTCTTTCCCCTTAACCAAATTAATGATTAAGGTTATGAAATACTGATTGGATGATGACATACAATAATCATTTTAGAATATTAATATGTACTTAGTAAACTCACAAGTCTAGATTTCAATAGTATAATGGAAGCCAATAATATTTTATTTGACCTGTGTAGAATGATGTAACAACACAATTATTTCTTGAGGTATTTAATCTTTTAATTTCTATCAATTATTAGTTTAAATGATTAATTTGTAGTATAATGTGAATGAATTTTGAGTTCATGGAGGTTTCAGGGGTGTATGGGGCTTGTTTGGATCACAAAACCCAACTTTTGGAAAGAAGTAGGTGTGCCGCATAGTTAGTAAAAAACTGTGTAGGGAAGACTACATGGTCAATATTAACCATGCAAGCATGGGAAAGAATAGGGGGAGCCCAAATGGTTTAAAAAACAATGAAATTTGAGGTGCACACCCATGTGACACCATCTTAAATCTTTCAATGTGGGTTGAGACATGGTTTGTAAAACGTTCGTTAAACCACGTGTGAAAACCATGAAAAGTGCCCCTCCCTACAACAGTGGGATCATGGTTGGCACAGGGTTTGTCCAACCATGTAGATAAAGTATACAGACCAGTATTTTGTGTGAAACTGTGAAATTTACCTTAATTAATCTTATAACTCAGTTGTATTTTCCTATTTCTCTCACATTGGTCAGTAGAGAGATTTGGGAGCTCCTCTTGAAGCCAAAAGTTATGTTTTTCTACTTTTCTTCCATTAAATATTGAAATCGTGCATTGTTGGCCTTATTGAATCTACATTTATGAGTACTCAATTACTTTTTATCATTTCCTCATTTTTCTTGGAATCACTTGTGTTATTTAGGTAAAATATAATTTTTCCTATTACAAAGTTCTTCATCCATTATTTGATTTTCACCCAATCTAAGTCGAATCATAAGATGATACAGGAAAAACAATACACTATAGACCTAAAATATGTGGAATCATACTTTATACTCAATCTAGAGGTGTTTTTATATATTTTGTTGTGAAAATATCCCAATTATTGGAGAAATTATTTTGAAATAGACTTTAATCATTAATTCAAATTGATAGGTGTGACCTTTTTGATTAATAAGTCCCATTTATAATTAATTAATGGTTATGAAAATTTAATTGGAACCACCCCTTTGGTGGATTGTTAAATTATGTGGACCACCATTGGTGGAATATGAGATATCACTTAAAATGTGTTTTTTACCCTTACTATGGTGTGTTAATTGATGAATTGAATTGTAATCTAAAGTGTAATTTGAATTGATTAAAGGATAGAGATGGAAGACCAAGTACCCAGGCTTTTCCCATTTTATTGCTTAATTAAGATTGAGTTTCTTATTATATTGATGTACCCACATGATATAAATTAGATGATAATACTTATAATACTATCCCATGTCTTGATCAACCTTATGAGGTGATGTTTAATCTAAAATACCATGGTGATGACTATTGATTTAATTAATTGACTTTAATTGAATGATTAAATATCATTTTGGCACATGGGTCCTTATAAAAATGCCATGGAAAGACCCATTTCTCTACTTCCATGATTACACCCAAGTAATACTTGGACTCCCTAGTGGAATGGTAAGGATGGACTCATAGGGGTTGATTATTATAAGTCTGATTCATACATGGTCTCCTTATGGATTTCCAAGGATGGACTCAGCGGTAATTTGATCACATACACCATGGGTGACACTTGGGATTCCTTAGAGGACCACCAAGGGTGGGTTTAGGGAGAAAAGATGTTATATAGAGAAATAACTAGGTTCTGATGTGGATCAACATGGATGTTATTTTAAGGTTATAGGTTTATGTTATACCTATATTGATACCTAGATTCCACATAAGGAATTCTGAGGATGAGCATAGGTTATGAATTGAATAATTAATGAAATTATTTATATAGAATGTCTTCCAAGAAAAAGCACAAGATTGAATTTAGTCAGAGTATTACACCTTATAGATGGCCTCATTAGCCATCTCTTGATCACATATCATCATGGGGGATTCTAGGCCACATTCCAGGTATCAAGAATTATTTATTAAACTATATTGATTAATTAAGTGAATATCAAATATTAAATTATACAAGTCTAACTATTAATTCAGAGACTGACCTCCTTAGGATGAAGTATGTAGTAGAGGATGGGTGTCTATGGGAACTCGACCCTTTATGGGTTGTTTACATACATCCCTTATTTACGTATTGTGATAATTCCTACACATAGATATTATTTTATATTTATCTACTGGATATCATTATATTTTTGGGTGATAGCCTACATGTATTGTATCACACACCCTATTCAGGTTGCCATTGGCTATGCAGATAGACTATATGGATGAAGGTAGGGAATAGGGAAAGCACCCACAGTTCAATGCTTGAACTTGTTCTATGCTTTGGAGTAGGGGGGTCACGAGACTGAGATAAGTCTCATGATGATAGCTGGGATTATTTTGGTATTTCATTACATTTATTATACACCTCCCATGTATACTTATTTTGAATTTTTTTACGATACATGACACATATCATCATAATCATCTTTACATGATAATACTTATGACACTATTTTACATATCATTGTTAGATATTGTTTATTTTGAAATTGATTTAATGCTTATAATAAATATCATATATTGAATATATGATTTCCGAATCTCCAGTGATGAGGAAATATTATATCAATATACACACCCTAGGCCCTCACTACTAGTTAGTATCGTACCGAATTTAGGGAGATGCACTTGAGGCCATGTGGCCAACTAGGCTTGGGGCACCTTTCAGCAACATCTAGTTTTGGGATAATACAATGTGGTATAAGAGTTATTTATTTTCTATCTTGATTCACTATTTTGATACAATATATATAGTATAGGAAAGAAAAAGGAATTTAAAAATGTGTTTTTCCTAGGAATAGCTTACCCACATACAAAAAAAATCCAAATTTCCTTGAATGAAACTGACTTTTTTGTATTTTCACTATTATAGTTGATTCAATTCCACCATTGGGTGATTCACTTGAACTATGATATAATTATTTACACTATTTTGGATTATATTTTGTTTCAACCTAGTTGGATGAGGTTGTTCCATCTCATGCATCATTTCAAGAACTTGAAAGAAATCACATTCTATGAATTATTCCATTCAATTTAGGAAGAATTATTTGTTGCATATTTTGTTGATATGTTCCACGATTGATATAAATGGTTATTTGATAGAAAATATTAGTAGTAGATTGGGAAAATGGTTGGTACTGAGAGTTCATGTTGTAATCTATGAAGTGTTTTACTGATTATGCTACAACATACACCTTAAGAGGCTAATTGTGGAATGTTGAGTCATGTTCTATGAGTCGGATGTACTGTAATGCATTATGGGTTGGATTAGGTGGATGATATATTTTCTTTCAAGAGGAGTATGGTCCCTTATGGATCAAAATTTGGTGAACCATTTGGTCAATGGTTTAAAATTAGTTGGGATATGATGAAAATGAAAATGAAAATGAATTTCTTATAGTAGAGAAATTGAACCATAACAGAGTTTAATAGTGGGCAGTATAAAGTATGTATTGCCTTTAAATGATTTGTAAGTCACCGAAACTTGACTCAAGGAGTAGGAAGAGGGGCCTGTTCTTATATATGAAGACTTGTGCCTATACTATTTATGTATCTGCACTTTTAGCAGTTGTTGAATCATGATCTGAGGCATGCGCTTGAAATTTGTAAAGGTATAACACTACTATGTACTTGAGTCTCATGCCAGGAGGGTGGAAAAAATAATACTCTAGAGGTGGTGGTCCATGGTATACTATTTCAATCTCTAGTAGTTCCAGATGAGGCACCAATGATTTTACTAGAAAGATGTGGTGGGGCACAATTTTGTGAAGGCTTTATGTGTTTCATGTAGATTATTTAGGGAGTACTGCGACTTACCTAAACTAGGAAGAGTTAATATATGAGTTCTTGTAGTAGCATCTACCCACATTCTCAGGGGATGGAATACCATAGTTTGAATAGTCATAGATAAATCCAATTCTATATATCTTTCATCATATTGAGATGACTCATGATAAGAAGGAAAAGTTCACTTCTTATATGTTGTGTGATTCCTCCATGAGATGGTGGAATGTCATTACTTAGATAGATCATCATCAGAAAATGGATTTAAGGGATTTTAATATGGCATTCTATGATTAATTATATCCTGATATGTTGAGGGTCGATAGAGCCTGAGATATCATGCACTTCCAGTTGGGTGCATTATCATTCATGAGTTATTTGGCCCATTTTACAGAACTCTAGTTCTTCACACCTATTATGATGGGTGATTAGTTATCTAAAGCCTAGAAATTGAAGGATAGTTTCATGAATGATATCCAATCATAGGTGAATGTATTTCAGCTGACTACCATTTTTATAAAAGTGAATCTGGTGCTCATCATATAGTGAAACATAAGAAAGTATGGGGTGAGAGTGAGGGTGGTTCGACACATATATTTGGGACACAGACCGTTAAAAGGAAGCATTGTCTAGAGCTTTTATGTTGTTTTGTTGGTATCTAGAATACATACTCATGTATCTAGTTTAGGTGATACCGGTGTAGTAGACTCGAACATATAAGGCCCCATTGCCTGAGAGATCCAATCAAGTGTTGATTTTTTAGCAAGGCGAGACATATATAATGATTTTGTAGAACATTTCCTTCAATAATTGGTGAGGAAGGGTATGCACTAACTCCACATGCAGGAGTGGGGTCACCAACATCATATTAGGTATAGAGCTAGAGTACAACTAGATTATCAGGATAAGGTGGTGTTCATGGACATAGTATTTAGACACCAAATTTTAAAGGAAAATAGAGTAGATCTTCACTAAGTAGACATGCTATATCACAACTCCATGAATCATGTTTGATATACATAGTGAAACAGATACCAGATGAGTAGAATCCTGGGCCTTCTAATGTGAGAGGTACTATTCTAGAAGCATCCACTGTAGCATCTGCTTTTTTCGATATAAAGGATTCTCATAGATTTATATTTATGTCTGTGGTTGAGAGGTTTAGGCGTAGTGTTCAATATTATGGTAGCTTTATGATGCATGAAACTCCATTTTGGATTAGGATAGAGGAGATATGTCAATGTCGGGAGTTCCACTTTGATATTGGCAGGATCCACTTTATATGGGACCTCTTATTCCTTGAGATGACTTGTTTTTATATCATTACAGGGATGGAATGGTTGGTTACCTTTCATAATTTCTATCATTTCTATCATTATTGGGTGACATTCACAACACTAGGGGAAGAGAGTTTATTCACCATATTTAATGGGTTGTCTAAGACTGCTGAGATGGACCCAAGCATCATGGGTGGGGTAAGATGACACCCAAATTATGAGTTTATATCTGGAAAATCAAAGAACACATCAGATATATTTTCCTCCGGTGGTTGATATTTTTCAAGGATGTTTACCCAAAAAACATTTCAGGATTACCTCCAGTGAGAGTGGTAGAGTTTTCTATATATCTAGTTTGAGGAGTTATACCAATATCCATTCTTTCTTACAGGATGGATACTACTAAGACACAGGAGATCAGGAGAAGGATATAGGATTAAGATTCAATGGTTTTTATTTGACCCAATACTTCTCCATGGGGTTTCTCGGTCCTTTTTGCGAAAAAAAGTTGTAGGGAACCCTTAGGCTGTGCATGAATTATTAAAAATTGAACTAGTTGATAGTTATGAAATAGTATCTTTTATTGTGGATAGTTGATCTCTTATAACAACTCATAGGATCTTTTGTTTTCTCAAATATTGATTTGAGATCAGGTTATCATCGGAGAGTGTTAGACCATCGTACATACCTCACACAAACTTTCATATTAGGTATGGTTTATATGAGTATTTGGTTAGTATTTTTGGTCTTATAAATGATCTAGTAGTTTTTATGGAACCAATGAACCAATTTTTAAATCCTTATATATATATTTTTATGATGATTTTCATGGACGAAATGTTGGTGTATTCTCACAATTAAAACAACTAAGACGAAAATCATTAGACCATTTTAGATACACTGAGAGATAATTAGTTATATTTCAATCTCACTATGTGAAACTTATGGATGAATCAGATTCACATATTGGGTCACACTATCTCCGAGACATGAGTATGAATTGACCTAGAGAAAGTGGGAGATGAAGTTTCCTAGGAACAGACCAAGGATGCATTTGAGATACAGTATTTCATTGGGTTGATTGGTTATTACATACCTTTCATATAGTAGCTTTTATGCATAGTAGTGACATTTATGGGATTGAATTAGAAGGATGTGATGTTTTTATGGTCAGAAGCATGTGATTCACCCTTTCAAGAGATGAAAAAGAAAATAACATCAGTGCCATTACCATTTTTTCCATATCCAAGGAGTTACAAGATTTTCTATGATGAATTATGTATTGGTCTAGGATAAATTATTATATAAGTAGATATATCCATGGTGTATGGGTATCGGTAGTTGAGGACACATGAGAGGCACTACCAGATGCAAGATATTGAGTTATCTATGGTTGTTCATGCATTGAGCCATTGGTGACACTATTTACTGAGAGAGCATTTTGTGGTGTACACAAACCACAAAAGTCTCAGGTACCTATTTAAACAGCATGATCTGAATATGAGGTAGTGAAGGTGGGTTAAGTACCTACAATATTTTCACTTCGAGCTTACCTATACATTTTGGAAGGGAAATGTTTTGGCTAGTGCACTAAGTAGGAGGATTCATATATAGGAAATCTCAAAGGCCAATATCGAGTAAAGGATTATTGATTTTTTATCTGAGATGCACATGGAGGTGCATTATAGTTAGGGGAAGAACTTTTTATCATCCTTATCTATGACCTATTCCATTCTTGATAGAGTTAGGATGATGAATCTATTAGATTCTGAGGTCCTAGTCCTATGGGAGAGCGTAGTAGGTGAGGACCCACCTCCTGGTTAGTCCATAGGTGGAGATGAAATTCTACATGTACATGGTCACATAAAGGTTTAAGAAGACATATATGATGAGATGATGTGAGACTTTCATGATTAAACATGGGTAGTGCACCCCCGCATCACCACGATGTATCATGATTTACATCGCCAATACTAATTTCATGGTATGAAATGTGAAATAGTTAGTTTTTTTGATATGTTCCATATATCATCTGGTGAAGGGGGAACACCATTGACTAGATAGAATTTTAAAGATTCTTCCCATTCCATAGTGGAAATGGAACAACATCATGATGGATTTAATGATCGGGTTACCATGGTCACTGAGAGGAAATTATTACATTTGGGTTTTTTTGATAGGTTTATAAATGGTTATCATTTCCCACCTTTCATGGAGACCTTTTTAGTAGAAGAGTTTTGGATGTTGTATATCCATGAGATAATACGACTTTATGGGGTAACTCATATAATCGTTTTAGATAGGGATCAAAGGCTTACTTTATAGATCTAGAAAGCGTTGCGGAGGACATTGGGTATATATGTTCTTATGATAAAAACATACCACCCCCAAACCAATGTATAGTCAAAGTGCACAATTTAGGTTTTGAAAGATAGGATACGATCATTTTTCCTAGATTTTTGGGGCTCTTGGGAGAGGCACATACCCATGGTTCAATTCGGCTACTACAATAGATTTTATGATATGATACAGATGGTTTCTTATGAATATTTGTATTGTAGGATGTTATGATCCCCCTTATTCTAGTTAGAGGTAGGATAAAAGGATATTCTTGGACATCATGTTGTTCAGGAGACTACATAGAAGGTTCAATTGAGTCAAAAGAGGATGCATACTACAAATTATTGATAGAAGCCATACAACGATCACCATAGATGAACTCTTGAGTTTGAGGATAGAGATTATGTCTTTTTACATGTCTCACTGAGGCTGGAACATAGGTGTATTAAGAGACAGTGTAAGGTTTCACCATGATATGTTCAATAATTTGAGATTCTGGGAGAGTCAGTCTAGTAGCCTATCTATTGTAGTTACCTTAGAGATATCGAACCATGCCTGATTTATTCCATGTATCTCATATAATGAATTATAATTCAGACCAATCTCATGTTTTTTTTGCTTTATGATGTTGAGATATGGTTAGATGCATCCTTTCTGAAGCATGCAATTTGTATTGTGGATTGTTGAACAAAGGTTCTATGAGGATGGTCAATTACTCTAGTAATATTTCTATAAAATCATGGTTATGTACAGAACAGGACCTAGTCTTGGTATGAAGACATATGATCATAGTGTCCATATTTTCTCACTTATGATGCATCACTACTTTTGGAAGGGAAATTCATGGATAAATTTCTTTAAGGGGATGTTTTTGGGAACTTGGATCTTTCTCGAGGTACAAAATCTTTTAATTTCCATCAATTAAAAGATTAAATGATTTATTTATAGCTTAATTTTAAAGATTGTTGAATTTATGGAGGTATTAGGGGTGTTTGGGGATTGATTAGAACCTGAATCTTAGATTTTGGGAAGAAATAGGCTTCTCATGCGGTTTGTAGAAACTATGTGGGGTAAGATGCATGGTTAATAGTAATCTTGCAAGGCTGGGAAGAGAGTAAGGGATACTGTGATATAGAAAATTTATTTTCATATTTTATGTGTTAATTATATGGTTTTAAACCCACCATAGTGTAATATAATGGGAATTTATCACATATTTAGGTTTCTGAAGTATTTTGAGCTTGAATGCATATATGGCCTAATTTTGGATTTTTACAGATTTTCATGACTTATGTTTTTCATTCATATCCTTTTAAGTTTGAATCCTAATAGTTTAATTTTTTTGGAAAACATGATTTTTTGGATAAATAATTTTCAATAAGATCAGATCTTGATTCAAAATTCTAATTCCCCCCAAAAAATATTTCCTTGGGGAAATTTTTTCTGAACAACATTGTAGACCCTACATCACTAATGGAGGCAAAAATCATGATCCCCATTTCACAATTCATTGATTCTACCTTTTTTGGAAATCCAACTCAAAACTTCGTACCCATGATAAATTTCAATTGAAAATTAGATAATTAAAAAATTCATTGAATGGGTCAAACAAGGAATAAATTTAGGAAACTTTTGGATAGAAAAAGTAGTGTTTGGTAATTAAATCCTAAAAATCTATCCACACTTCAAAATGATCTGAAATTTTCATATTACATAGAAAATTTAATTTGGAACAACTCCAAAGAATACTCTAGAGGATGATTCGTTCATTAAATTGAGATATAGGATGTGTAACCCAGGTATACGTCATGTACCTGTCGACGCACAAAAATAAACGAGTTTAAAGTGGACATAGTGGAGGAGAACCCATAATTGAGGTACACAATGTGAGAGAGGAGTAAATTTCACAACATCAGGACACTGAGAATTTAATGCGACTCTGCAAGCTCTCATTGGGATTTCACCTATAAATAGAGGCCTTTTTCATCCTTCAAAGGAATTCAAAATCAACCTAGACCAAAGAGAAATTCCTAGGGCCACTGCATAGGTTTTTTCTCTATCTTTATTTTATTTTTAGCTTTATTTTGTCTTGTAACATGCATTAATATTTTAATTAAAGTTTTTCCACCTTATTTCCCATAGTCTTTCTTTTCCAACTTTAATCTAATTTCTATATCTCCTCTATTTTTACATCATGATCTCTTTTCACTTCACAATGGAAAGTGACTAACCCAAAGCTTGGCCCTAGGGGAGGTTTCACGATGTTCTTCATTATTGTGATATAATTCAAAATGTTTTTATTTTATTTGTGATAGAGTCTGTAATATTTCATGGGTGTGGCGGTTGTCCACCAAGACAGTATTTCCAAATTCATTATGTTTCCTTGATTAGCCATTTTCCCTTCCTTCGTTTTGGAAAAACCATCATACAGTGGTTTTGGGGTATCTATAAGTGTTTTAATTACATATGATGGAGCTGGGTCTTTTAGGAATAACATTCTCAGTTGAAGTGTTACCCTATTTGACTATTGGATGAGCTGTGGATTGGTGTGGCAGACGCATACTAAAATAAGACACTCAATAAATAATGGGAAAGTAATTAAATAACGAGGTTTCACTAAATGAACTATCAAATTTAATTTAAAACAATAAATAAATAATGAATGATCTTGTGTTAACCAAACCTAGGACCAAGTTCTTTCTTCTCCAATTTCATTTTGTATGCATCTACATCTGCAATTTTATTTAAAGTTTTAATTTCATTATTTTAATTCTTTGTTTTCAAAAAAATTGAAATAAATTATAATATGTGTACTAGAATTAGTTATTGAACTGAATTCAATTCTCTTCAAGTGAGTAAATCCTAGTCAGCCACTATGCTGTACTAGGAAAAATAAAAAATTTGCTTTTTCCACACCCTACAACATGCGTGCGTTAAAACTGTCACTGTTGATGCGGAGATAAGAATCTATTTTGATCAATTTTTCAAAATTCACATTTTTTGTAAATATTTTTGTTTGGTTTCATTAAAAAAATGAACAAAAAAATCTTTTTCTATGATGCATTAAAATTGAAATTATTACGAGTGGAACAATTACTCAAAGGCACAGGAAGAAGAAACTGTCTACACTGAGGAGGCCCTCCAACGAATGGTTGATGCACTTATGATAATGGTCAAGAAAAAGAAAAGAGGAATTGAAACATGGATCTCACTTAAATATATTATGGACTTCGATGATGAACTCAAAACTGAAATTAAAATATTCAAGACTAAGAAGGAAGTGCCACAGTTCATCCTGGATTTCACTAAAGACATCCATGAAGTAGAAGCCAAACTTGAGGTGTAGGATCCTGAATACCTACCTCCATCTAGCTATAATAAACTCCAAGAGGCACTTTCAACTCAAGAAGAGATCTAAAATGCCACAACATAGAGAGATGAACCTTTCATTGACTCTATCTCATATAGTTTTATTGAATCTGAATTGTACGTCACTCCATATTGTTTTACAGAATCAGATATTCATTTCTATGCCTTGGAGGAAGAAAAAGAAACTAGACATGAACTTGTTGAGGATCATATGAAGCTCCCTGAAGTCATTTAAATTCTACTAGAGGAAGATAATAATGTGATGCCAATGGCTCCACCTGGAGAACCAAATACACATATGGGAAAACCACTACAAGAAGAGAAGGATATTGTTGCAATTGTAGAAAACAAGGATGAGGAGGTTTCATTAATCATCCTATCCCCACCATGAAAGTGGTACCTAATTGTGAAGGGATTGGATATGGTGTACTCTATCCTTGGATCACTCCTCAATAGGAATAAAGAATTGGATTCTAGGAAAATCCACACATGGTGGTTCAAGTCAGTGTAAATCCTCCCACCAATAGACTTTAGATAATAGCTGGTACTAACCTCTGGAGGTAGTAAAAGAATCCAAGGCCCACATGGTGGATCACACCATGATTCATATTTAAATTATTTCTAGGAATTTATATTACAATTTCATTTCTTAACAATTAGTCAATAATACAGCCCACTCCCTCTATATTTTTGAGATTTCATGACTTGATCCTTGTGGTTTATTGTGTAATTATATAATAATGGACCATAATAGACGATGGAAACCTCAAAAAAGGACTCAGATTCATTTCAAAAGGGAGTTTACTTTTATTGTTTCAACTTTTACACTCCAATTTTTGTACAACAACATGTTTTGAGAGTCAAAGTGAACTTTCATGGTAACACATGAATTCATGTTTTACCTGACTTATCTAGGATACATGAGTATCATAGTAATCTAGTGATTCCATGTTTTAGATTTCAATGTTTATAATATTTAATGGGTAAAATAGATAATTAAATTTTTAAATTGAATCATGGATATTAAAACAATGAAACATGATTTTAATGAATTAGTTGATACATGTAAATGAAATTTCCCTACCATATTCCATGATTTTAATTTCTAAAGTACATGTGAATTGATTTGTTATTATTTTTAATTCCATGAGTGATTGTCTGATGTTATATTTCTTATTCTTGTGTGGATTTCTAGAACATCTACTTCCTATTTATCTTGATCATATTTCATGAGTGATCTTGGGACATGTCACCTTCCAGAACTTGTAATGGAACTTATTGAATTTATGACTGTGCAAAAACATATTTGAAATGATTGATGAATATTTTGAAAAAATAATATCCTTTAAGACCACATTTACATTAATCCTTCATTATCACATAGTATACATGAACGACCTTTATAGGAATGAGCCTTGATTCAAGACCTTTGTATCCATTCCTACCATACTCTTGGTGTTTGCATGATATTTTAACATTTTAGTGTGAGGTTGAAGGGAGTCATGTTGGAAGGGATGATTTACATTATAAGGAAAACGTGTGGGGGTGTTATTTTTGGGTAATGATAAAGGTCATTTGATTCATTCATTTTATTCTTTACTATTTTTCCCCTCTTGCATAAAAAATAGAAAATAAATGACAAAAAATGAAAAAATGGTTTTGATTTGGGAAACCCAAAAATCACCATTTTCCTGACCAGTAATCATCTGAATGTATGCAGTTAGGTGATGGATATGAGGTTCGATCTAACAATAAATTTCAAAAAAAGGAAAAATTAAAAAAAATTTAGAGGGTGTACAAATCATTCATTCTGATTATTTGATCATGACCTTTGTTTGAATTTTGGGGAAAATGGGTGTTGCTATATTGAAGGAGAGAATTTCATTACAATTTTTCTTTTGATATAATGCATTGTACATATGAGATTATCCTCCTCCTTGAGCCTTAATTTTTAAAGAATAATATCTTACTAACCTTAAACCTCAGAGTCTTTTGAACCTTTATTGTAGGTCCTCATGATTTTATGTGTCTTTTCCCTTTACAAAGTGGATAATGTATTCCATTGATAATCATATGGATAAAAAGAATGTTCTTATGATATGATCATAAATCTATTTGAGTTTTATCATGAGATATGAGTGAGAATATTCATGTGAGGTAAATCATGACTTGGAATTTTTAATAATAATGAATCGAGGAGAATGAATTAAGGAAAGTGGATGTTCCATCAACTTTCAAAGGGGAAAAGTAAAATACATGAATATATTATCTCTATGAAAAATGAGAAATTAAATTTATAATTCATGTGGATCATTGAAATTTTTACTTTACATTATAAATTGTTTCTATTTTATTACTTTGAAATTTGAATATTGGTAACATTTGAGTCCTATGAATTCCATGTTGAGATCTTATGCTTGAGAAAAACATGATTTAAGTGTCGGGGTATTTGACAGAGAAGAATTATGTGCATATTTTATGTGTTAATTAAATGGTTTTAAACCCACCATAGTGTAATTTAATGGGAATTTATCACATATCCATGTTTTTGAAGTATTTTTATCTTTAATACAAAGATGGCCTAATTCTTGATTTTTACAGATTTTCATGACTTTATAATTTCAGTCATATCTTTTTCAATTTGGATAAAAATAGCGTGATTAATTTTATTTTGGAAACCTTGATGTATTGGATAAATAAATTTCAAATAAAGAAGAGATTTATTCGAAATTATATACCCCCAAAAAAATATTTTTTTGTGGACTATTTTTTTGGACAACATTGTGGACCCTATATCTCTAATGGATCCATAAACTCAGATCCAAATGTTCAAATTTATTTACTGTACTTCTGTTGGAAATCAAACTCGGAAATTTGAACCCATGATAAATTTCAATTAAAAATTAGTTCATTACGAAATTCATTGATTGGGTCAAACAAGGAGTAAATTTAACAATCTTTCGGATAGGAAAAGTGGTGTTTGGTAATTAAATCATAAAAATATATCCGCATTTAAAAAATCTCTTAAATTTGCCGGTTATATAAGAAATTAAAGTTGGAACAACTCCCAATAAGACTCTAGAGGCTGATTCATACATTCAAGGGGACTACACAATGTGTATCCTAGGTACACCTCCTGTACCTTTCGAGGTGCAAAAATAAATGAGTTCAAAGAAGACCTGGAAGATGAGAACCCAGATCTAAGGTACACGTCATGGGATAGGAGTACACATCGTGACTATGTCAGGACCTTGAGAAGTTAATGCGACTCTACAATATCTCTTTGGGATTTCACCTATAAATAGAGGCCTCTTTCATCCTTCTATGGGATTCTGAAGTAGCCTTTACTAAAGAGAAGATGTTGGGACTACTACTTATGACTTTTATTTATATTTTTACTCTTTTTAGTTTTTATTTTCCTTGTAACATGCATTAATATAATAATTAATGTGTTTCCACCTTCTTTTCCACCATATTTCTTTTCCATAATTAATTTAATTTATATCACTTATCAATAGTTTCATTGTGATCTCTTTTCACATTGCAATGATAAGTGACTAACTCGAGGCTTGTCCCTAGAGAAGGTTTCATAGTGTTCTTCATTATTGCGCATAAATTCAAAATGTTTTTATTTTATTTGGGATGGATATGAGAATATTTCATGAGTGCAGTAGTCATCCACCATGAAACTATTTCCAAATCCATTCCCTTTCCTTGATTAATCATTTTCCCTCTGTTATCTTTGGAAAACCCATCATACAGGGGAGGTGGGATTTTTATAAGGGTTGAAATGGAATATGGTGGAGTTGTGTATTTTAGGAATAAAATTCTCAGTTCAGGTGTTACCTTATTTGAATATTAGAGGAGGTGTGGTTTGGTGTTCCAGACGCATACTAAAATCACACAGTCAATAAATCAAGGGAATGTAATTAATTAATGAAGTTTTAATAAATGAATTATCAAATTTAATTTAAAATAATAAATAAATAATTAATGAACCCATGTTAACCAACCCTAGAATCAAGATATTTCCTCAATAATTTCATTCTTTTTGCATCTATATCTGCATTTTTTATAAATTTTTCATTTCATTATTTTAATTTTTATATTTCCAAAAACTTTTTTAAAATAAATTAGAATAGGTGAACTAGAATTAGTGATTGAACTGACTGCAATGCTCCTTAAGTGGGACAACCCTGGTCAGCCACTATGCTATTCTAGTAAAACTTAAAAAAATTATTTTTTCATTCCTTGCGACATGTTTGTGTTAGCCTGCATGATTTAAAAACGTTTTCAATTATAGGTTCATGCCCATGAAAAACCCTCTACAGTTTTTGAAAGTGGGTTGAGATAAAATTTTCATACGTTTAATCAAACAGTAAGTTCAAATCATGTGAAGTTGCCCTATGTACACCAGAGGGTGCACAGTTGGCGCATGGTTTGGCCAACTGTATAGAAAAAATGTGTGGCCCAATATTTTGGGTTAAAATATAAAATATAGATTAATTATTCTTATAAATTAACCTTGTTTTACTATTTATGTAATGCTGGAGAGTTGTGAGATTTGGAAGCTCCTCTTATTGCCAATAGTTAGGATTTTATAATGTTCTTTTATCTAATCATGGAAATGAGCACCATCGGTCTTATTAAATCCACATTAGTGAGTGTTCAATTACTTTTTATCCTTTATTTTTTTTTCTTGGTATCAAATTTTCTATTTACATGCAAGATAAGTTTCCCCATTCCATGTTTTTTCATATGTTCTTCTATTTTCTCCTAATCTGGCTTGAATAACAATTTCATACTGGATGTGAAATCCACTAAGAGCCTATTATAGGTGGTCTCATGCTTTCCCCTAAGTGTTGAGGTTTTTATATATATTCTACCAGTTCATGTTCCCAATTATCATAGTGACACATTTGAAATATATTTTAAACCATTATTTAAATTGATAGGTTTTACCTATTTAATTAATGAGATTCATGAATAATTTATTAATGTTTATTAAAATTGAATTGGAAGTTCCCCTTTGGTGTGTATTAAAATTAAGTGGATCACCATTGGTGGAATATGAGGTATCACTTAAAATGTTATGTTTACCCTTGATATGGAATATCAATTGATGAATTTAATTGTAAGTAGAATTTTAATTTGAATGGATTAAATAAAGGGTTGTATAACCTTGTCTCTAGGAATTGTCCATGTAATTTCTTGTTTATATTTGAGTAGATTACTATATTGATATGAACACGGTAGATAAATAAGAGGATAAGACTTTTAACTTAGCCATTTCCTTAAGCCACCATCAAAGGTGAGGTTTAATAAAAATTATCATAGTGATGAACCTTTATATAATTAAATGACTTTGATTGAATGATTATGTGCCTTGGGTGAAACATGGGTTCTTATATAAATTCCATAGATGGACACATTTGGATAATGCCTTGATTTCACTAAAATGACACTTGGACTCACTAGTGGACTGCCAAGGATGGACTAATGGGGGATGACTATTATACGACCATATGATACTTGGACTCCTTGTATTTCCAAGGATGGACTCAGAGGAAAATTGATCAAATACACCATGGGTGACACTTGGGATCCCTTAAAAGACCACCAAGGATAGACCTAGTGAGTGAAGATGTTATACCACATCGGGAGAGATACCTAGGTTCTGATGAGGATCTCCATGGATGAGATTGTAGGGTTCTTCGTTTATGTTATTCTTGGAGTGATACTGGGTTTCCAAATAGGTAAATCTAAGGATGAGCTCAGGTTTTGAATTGAATAATTAATGAAATGATTTATACAGTGCATCTGCTAATCCAAAACACAAGCTTGGATTTGGTCAGAGTCATACACCTTATAGATGGCCTGGTTAGGAATTTCTTGATCACAAATCATCATGGTTGATGCTAGTCCACATTTTAGGTCTTAAGAATTATTTATTAAACCATATAGATTAATTACATGATGTTTTATTTTTAAATGAGATAGGACCGACTATTTATTCAGTGACTCACCAACTGAGGTTGAAGTAGGTAGTAAAGGATAGGTGTCCATGGGAACCTGGACCCCTATGGGTTGCTTACATACATCATTTATTTACATATTATATTACTCCTTACATAATAATAGTATTATTATATATTCACTAACTAGATATAATTAGACCTTTGGGTGATAGACTAATGAGATTGTGTCTCACACCCTGTTTGGGTTGTTATTGGGTACCCGTAATGACTATATGGATGGTGGTAGCGACTGGGGAAAACACCCACAATTCTATTGTTGACCTTGTTCCATGGTTAAGATAAAGGGATAAAAGGACCAAGATAAGGAACATGTTTCTAGTTGGGATACTTTTGGTCTTTTTGGTATTTTGTTACATGTATTGTACACCTACCATGTATACCTGTTTAGATGTTTTGTAGATATATAACATGTATCATCATCATTTGTATACGAGATTACTTTTGGTACTATTTTTCATATATATTTTAGATATTTTCTTTTGTATGATTGATTTTATTATTCTATTACTTATCTGTTATTGCATATAAACTGTTCTATTCTCTGGAGATGATGTCATGGCCTCCCCATAGACTCACCATAAGCCCTAACTGCTAATTAGTAACTAATGGAATTTTTGAAGACGTTCTTGAGGCCATATGGAGAACTAGTGTCAGGGAAACTTTCATGGGAATATGGGTCTAGAATGTTACAAATGATCTTTATGTTCTCTCCTTACACAAAAAAACAATGAGGGATATGGAAAAAAACATATACAATCTCACTTAAATGTTTCTAGAAACTGAGACCCGATATTCTGATATAGAGAAGAACTATCTTGCCCTCGTCATTGTAGTAAAAAAGCTGAGATATTACTTGTATCATCATGAATCCCACTTGGTCACTCATATTAACCCTCTCAAGTACATTCTCGGTCGCGTTATATTGACTAGGAACTTTGAATGATGGGTGGTTATTCTGTCACAATCTGAAATCCAGTTCATGTCACAAAAGGAAGAGAAGGGTAAGGTCCTAGATAATTTCATTGTGTCACATCTTGCACTTGAAATTACACTAGTGGACTTAGAACATCCAGAAAAAGAGGTTCTCTATGACCATGATACTCACCGGTGAGGGGGTATGTATTTTGATGGTGCCTCCCGAAGTATTAGTGGTAAGAGGATGGAAATCATGAATCTAAATTGGGTTGGTTTGGATATTGTATTTGTTTCTTAAGAGAAATAAAATTTTCACTACTCTTTCTTACTACTCGAAGTCTGCACTAATAATGAGGTAGAATACCAAGCCCCCATTTCCGGCATAGAACTAGCCATACAGCTACATATAGTCTACCTAAACACAAAAAAGGATTTAGAGCTAGTTATCAAACTAATAAATGATAAGTATTCCATAAAGAATTAATAATTAGACCCTTCCATTAGTTATCTTACAGTATTGATGACTTTTTTTGTTTTGAACAAAAATTACATCACATACCTCGATCATAAAATGATCATGCCGACACACTGGATAAAAAAACCATGGTGTTGGCCAACCCCAACTATGACACTTTGATTTTTCACATCACAAAATGAAGTATGATCTCATTAGTAATATTTTGTGACATAGAAAAAAATCAGGTCAACACTTCACTAGAGTGTGATTAAATGATATCCACCCTTGGATGGATTGACACAATATTTGATTGTCTTAAAAATGGAATCCTGCTATTAGATCAAGATAAAAGGGAGAATACTCTATGTTGAGTAGCGAACATTACCCTTCTGGATGGGAGAAATGATAAAAAAGAACTCTATAAAGGATACTTTGATATAATCCTCCTTAGAAGCATAATATAATGAGATATTTATTTCATCATGGAATAATTTCTAACAGAATCCAACGATGCTGATGATTCTCGGACCAAAATCTCCAACCAACTTAGGAGTCTCGATTACTATTGACAAAAATGATATAAGACTGTGTGGAATTATCCAAGAACTGGAATTCATTCCATATTCATGAAAACCTCATCCATCAACCTCCAAAGTTTTTACATACAAATACATATTCATGGATATTTTCGGTATGGGGATGGATGTTGTGGGGCCATATACCCCAGCTATAACTAACCAGTTTAAGTACATTCTTACTAATACTGACATATTTTCCAATTGGGATGAGGAATTACCACTATAGAAAGTTAGGAAGAATAATATCATCAAATTCATGAATTCCAATATCATCACTAGATTCGAAGTCCCTCACATGATGATGATGAAAAATGAAACCAAATTCTATTCTAATTATTTAAAGAAATTTTCCTAGGAGTACAACATCAAATCCAAAAATTTATCCCACTATCACATAGATACAAATGGAAAAAATTGGCCTTTTTGATGCTTCTTTTTGTCACACTGTCTAAAAGAATGGAAGGGGAAATTACGTAGCACAAACTGATTCATCCTTTGAAGAGAACATCAAAAATTGACAAAGATATGAAAAAGGAGTCAAAGGGCCTAGGGTCGCACAAGTTCTATTACTGTCGTGCAAGTATACTTGTTCACTGTCTCCAACTCTGGAGGCTTCTCGATGAGCCCTCCAAGTGAACAATTCACCCTGGTCGTCCGGACAGCGACGACCAGTGATCAAGGAGTAGGCGGTGAAAACCACCATCTCCAACCGTTTTGGGTTGTTATCCCCGAAACACAATCACCATTCATTCACATATTCCAAGGAGGTGAATGAGAAGTTACCTCTGGGACTTAATTCAAGGATACATGAGTCTTTTTCGAGGGATCCCATTAACAATCGTTGCTAGACTCGTGAGGCAGTGCGCCCTCAACATGATGAGGGTACCGACTCCAGGCGTTCGGCTCAGGTTCCTCGAACCCGAGCAGGCAAGACGAATCGCCAGAGGCGAAATACAATTAACAGTGAGAAATTTCTCATATCTTCCATCTCTGGAGAAATCCACCAGCCTAACTTGGTGGAAATTAATGAGCGAGAACACACACCTCCCCGTTTTAATTCCATTGTCTAGCAGACTCGTCTGGAAGCATCACGCCAATCCTGCCAGACAATTCTGGCTGATTACTATAGGTAAGAACATATAGCAGTGTATACATCATCAGCTAGTCAGAAGGCTCGTTTGACTATATATGATGGAGCTCGTCAACCACATTCGGAGAAGTGCAATTAGTAGGCACATACACCTGCAAGTATTGATCAAGCCTACCAACAGTCTCGCTTGGTAGCACACGGAGAAGTAAGTCAGAAAGCTCCGGCGACAAACAGGAGGCAGACTCTACTTTCTTCCCCCACACTTGAGTACTTTAAGGATTCACTGACAGGAAAAGGAGGATAGGAGCAGGCACATACACCTACTCAATACACGGAATGGACGTATATCCCCATTCCGGCAGCTGAAGTCACCAAGAATATTCTATCAGTGGTGAAAGAGCAGAAGCCAATACCTTCTCGTATTCTGGATGCTTGCCAGGATATTATAACAACTTCAGCAATATCTTAGGGAAAGACACATAAATTTATCCCTACCAGTGGAGTGACACATCAACAGTTCACTCCGGAATAGACACACACATCTGTTCTAGTCCAAGAGGGTTGTGGGGAATACTCCCCCATCTCATACAGACAAGCATGTTAGGCACATACACCTGATTTGAGTAGAGATCGTCAGCCTAACATGGCCATCTCTCCTAATCAGGCACATACACCTGCTCAGAGCAGCTACTTTAGTCAACAAGTAGTTTTCAAGCTGAGTAAGAAGACATCTAAGAAGAATACCATCCCAGTATAGTCAAGAGATAAAAAGCCAATTTGTAACAAGGCCTTGCTCGATGCTAGAGTTCTTGAAGCCCTCAGACAGTTATCTGTTGGAATTAAAGATTCTACTCCCTCATTTCCCAATAGTGGGAACATTAATTCTGATGGTCTTCAATAGACACTTCGTCATGAAGGCTTGCTTCATGAAAATCTGGTCGATCTCGATGTTTCATCTTCAGATGAGAGCCACAGGAACCCTCTGTGTGTTCAGAAGACCAAGGAGCAAGAGATCTCATTTTTTCTTATAACCTATCATGGTGGTCCTCCCCATGATGATGAATTTCACTGCCAAAGTCCTCTCTACAGTACTGATGCACATTGCCCGAAAAATGATCTAATGGACAATGTAGTGCCGAGAAAGCCCTCTTATCTTGAGGCACTTGCAAATGAAAAACTAGTCATGTATGATGCTAATCACTAGCAGGTGAAATACTTTCTCAGTCGGAAGAAATCCCAGGGTGTAGGTCATTCTCCGAGCCACCCCTAATTCATGCATCTTCTAGTTTGATCAGTGATTTCTCTAATTGTATTGTAGAATATGATGAAACCACAAGGAAGCACCAGCTCTGGTCAAATCAGGTAGAAGAATCTTTATTGAATGATAAAGAGGAAATGCTGAAATGAGAAAACAACTGGAAAAAGGTGAAGTTCTAGTCATGTTTTGGCCTCTGGCTGACTCTCAGTATGACATTCCAGAGATGTTGACGGAAGATGGAATTCATGATATTTGTCTCAACATATGGAAAACGCTTTGTTTGTTGAAAAAAAGTATTATCTTATGATGAAAATGAAAATAATGTTAAGTTAATAGAAGGGTTACAACATCAGATTGATTTGGCATCTCTATCAGTCTCTCGATATCTGAAAGCTGAAAAGTAGCAGAGAGCCCTTCAGCTTTCATGCCTTGGCACACTAAGAAGATTGTGTCAGTTAATTTCCAATTCCCCATCTAATATTCATGTCAGAGGATGGGGTGTTCATGGAGAACTACATTTCACTATGCTCTCCAGTCAGCAAAGCCCGACGAAAATGGTCTCATGCAATGTTATTACCCATGGCCAGCCACAAACAACTGGCTTTGTTTGTAAATAAATACTTTCCCAAGAACAAGCCTCAACTAGTTCTTCTCAAAATCAAGAATACAGAGAAAACTTTGTTGAATTACTCATGCATCAAGCAAACGAGAATATTGAACAAGCCTCTCATATAGATCAAGCACATCATCAAGTGATAGAAGTGTCGGAAATCATCCAATGGTCTTTCGAGCCAGGTGATAAAATTGGATGTCGATTGATGCATCCAGCTAATTTTCGGACTATGGTCCGCAAGATCTAGAGAGATTTTAAGAAAGTATAAGACATAGTATGTCAAGAGCCACCCCAGCTTTCCAGATTGGGGAATCTTTTAAACCTACCCTTGGAATCAACAAATAGGATTCGAGGAGTTGATCAATGACTGCAGGAACACTCCCAGTCCACCGGACTGGGGACTTTTTCAAATCATTAACCCCCTCCTCAGAGAAGGTCGGTCTTTTCTCAATTTGGGAAGAAGCCAAAAAGAGAACAAAGAGCCAAATTATCAGGAGATTCTATCCATATACGGTTCGCCAAGAAGTTCCCGAGGGATCAAACCAACAAAAGGCAATGTCTCTTCAGGGGCATGACAGAAGAAAATATCACAGAAATGTTGATGGAAGGGATGCAATGAATTATGCATCAATCAATGTCATCAATGTCATTGTTGCTAATCCATCATATGAGGCTCACTCAGGGGACTCAGATGAAGAGGTACCTGCTCAAAAATTTGTACTCACATACACAAATGAAGAAGGTGTGCGTACACGAAATGAAATGATTGCTCAGAATTTAGGTAATCCTTCAAATAATCCACTTCCCCCTCTCCTATGGGGATCAAACAAGGGTAAGGGAAAGAATCAGGTTACAAATCCTTCCTCTGGAGAAGGACAATCGCTCTCACTAGAGAAAAGGTTTGCACAAAAAGAGGAAGAAATGAAAGAATTGAGGAGGCTGAACGTAGAAATAATTCAAGGTAGTATTCCTCCTAAGCATGATGGAGTTAGTCAGCCAAGGGAGTTTGTTGTAGCTACTGATATGGATCAAGAATATCCTCATTTATTAGTACACCCTCACAGGTCTAATCCTAAGGGTCGAGTGAAACAACAATTGGTCGTGCTACCATCAATTGCAACACCAGCTGCCATACCTGTCCAAGCTCCAGTCAGTGCACCTGTTCATGTCCAAGCTCAACCAGATGTTTCTCAAAAGTTAATAACTACTATTGAGTCATTAACAGCTTGGTTGGAAGCTATAGAGGGAAACTGTACACAGGTTCAACAAGAAAATAAAGCTTACCCTGAATGGGTAGATTCAATCTCTTCCCCATCAAGTCTTGGGAACCCTGTATTCCCTATTTTCAATGGATCAGGAGACCCTGAATAGAATTTGATGCATTACGTGTCTTGTTGTGATCCTATGTTGGGTTCTCCAGAGCAGCAAGAAGTAGTGAAACTCAGATGCTTCGTGTGAACCATGCAAGGGTCAGCCTTTATCTGGTACACAATCTTGAAATCACAGTCAATTACTAGATGGGAAGATCTCCGTCAATGATTTCTTCTTCGATTTAGCTCAACATTTCCAAAGAAAATAGTTTTCGATCAAACAAACTGTATGAAAATGGAGAATGAAAGAGTCTCTGATTTCATTGCTCGCTGGAAGGGATTAACATATTCCCTAAACATAGCACTCCCTAAAAAGGTATTATTGCCAATCTGTGCTGCAAATCTGCGTGACAAATTATGCACACCGGTGATCCCTGTGAAGTACACATGAGGGTTTTGAGACCTTAATTCAATTGCTCAACAGATTGAAGATTCTCTTATACAGACTAAGGCTAAATCTCGGGTAATCCCATAAACTCCAGGAAGGAGAATAGGAAAATCAGAGACTGCTACAGTTATGCTTAAGCAAGAACATGTACCTGCTTATACAATAAAACCTTCATCTTCACAAAGGGCTCTACCTCCTGAGCATCAACAACAGAGTCTGTTTCTTCAAGATGATCAAATAGATCAAAGAAGAAAACAATTTGAGGATTTGAAAAGCAATGTTTACTCTTTTTGAATTGAAAAAGTTCCTGGTTATTTCATTTCGGATCTGGAAAATAATTTGATTAAATTTCCAAGGCCCAAGAGGCCAAAAAAGGAAGGATATGAAGACCGTCCCAACTATTTCCTATTTCACCAGATGTTGGGACATCCTATTCAGGAGTGTTTTGTTTTCAAGGACCTCTTGCAAAAGATGGTCAACTTGGGACAAGTCAAACTAAAAGGCTCTTCAACCCAGGTAGCATGTGTTACTGCTACAGTTCCAGAGGAGGAAGGCGAGTGGAAAGAAGTCAAAAGAAAAAATGCACAAAAATATGATTATTGGACTATCAAAAAGACGATCAACCAAACTCATGCTATTTTTTGAACACAATTGAAGAAACCAATTGTGCCTTCTACCATTAATGCCACAGCAAAACCCTCTTCATCAGACTGAAAATCCTCAACGAAACGGCCAAATTCCAAGGAGGAACAATCTGAAGAAGATGAGTATGTGTCAAACCTAAGCTGTCTTTGACTCTAGCAGATTTCATGCCATCTACTTCGAAGCAACGGGCACTGTCCCACCAAACGACACAACCTAAACAGGCTAATCAGGCAGAGTCTTCATCAGATGAAGAGTTGATTTTCGGTTCTGTTAATATGATTCAATTAACAGATCCATATGCTAGTTGTAGTTTCTATTTTGATGATCCCGAATTCCCTATATCAAAGGGAGGAATTAGAGGAAGTTCCAGAGGCTCAGGATACAGGGGAAGATGTAGATCTTTTAGAAGCCACTATTCCAATTCTACCCCAGCTAGAACTGTGTATGTTATAGAAAATCATGGGAGATCCCTTCAGCGAGCTCAACAAGAACAAGCATGTTCTTCCACCAATATAAAATTCAGTCCTGGCACAGTTATTCTGGAAGACCGGTTAAAGGTTCCATATTCTTCCTCTCAGCAAGTAAATGGATCTAATCAGTCTTATCTTTCCAAAGCCAGGAATATTGCCAACTCCTATCCCAGTACCTGATGCATCAACTTCCAAAGCATAAACATCCAAATCACCTACTAAACCACATGTTCCTGTTGGGAAACACAGACCTTTTGATCAAAATTCTGATATATTGAAACACCTAGCCCATGTACTGGACAAACTATCAATTTTCTATGCCTTGAATTTATCAAAGGATCTTCAGGAAGCACTCATTGAGGCTTTGTCAAGTCCTCAGGAGTTTGAAACTAAAATTGCTACAGCTGAAGACTATCACATAGAGAATAATCCTACAGAATTCCATGGAGAAATATCTTTTACTGATGAAGATGAAGATGATGTCGTGCATGGACATATTAGACCATTTTACTTATCTGGAAAGGTCAATGGTGTAGACATCTGAAGAGCTTTCATTGATAATGGTTCAGGAGTCAACCTCATTCCCATTAGTACACTTCGTCGATTGGGCCTCACAGAATCTGATTTATCTCCTTCTTCCAGGATGTTACAAGGTATGATAAAAATTAACAAGAACCACTGGGCGATGTTACACTCGGAACTCAGTTTGGATATCTTGTATCCAATTCAGATTTCATGGTTGTTGATCATGACTCATCCTCCAACATCTTTCTTGGAAGACCCTGGGTACATCAACATGTAGTTATCCCTTCATCATACCATCAATGTCTCAAATATTGTTTCGAAGGTCAAGTTGGGCCATTGTATGGTGATAAGGCCCCATTAAAGACATGTGAATCTCAATACATTGAGGTGGAATTCAATCACGCGAAGGGAAGGAAGGAATCCACAACAAAAGAGATTACCAAAGTTAATTCTCCATATGGTTTGGAAAAGATTCCAGTAAATCCATTTGCGCATGTGAGTACAGATTATGTGTTTCCTATCAGTCAAATTGATAGGATAGACCCAAATCCAAATACTCTTATGGAAATATCCATAATGTCAATTACAACAATCGAGCTAGACAACATGAGAGAAATTGGTGACCCACCAAGCTGGGATGAAAGTCCAAATGGTGATGTCTTCATTTAATCTGCTGAAATCTAGCAATTCTATACTTCTCCAATCAGTCTAGAAGAAGTTATAGAAACATCGAAGTTGAACAATGATGTAGATTTTCAATCCACCATCTCCTCTTTATTTCCCAAGGAAGACCCTTCATCATCAATCGGGTCAGAAATGGAAGCTTCTTCTTCAAGATGTTCAATTTTTAACATCTCTTCTGATCATGGAAATTCTGCTTTATCATCTAATATTCAAGTTGAAACAGAAAAAATAACACATTTTGAAGAAGAAGATAATGATCTCAGAGATGCTCCTCTAGCATTTGAAGAGGGTATCTCTACCACCGTGGATGAACTTAGATAAATAAATCTGGGTACAAAAGAAGATCCACGCCCCACTTTAATCAGTGCGGCCATGACTCTTGAAGAGCAAGAGATGTATATTTAATTTTTAAAGAAAAATAGAGACATATTTTCTTGGAACTATACAGAGATGCCCGGGCTTGATCCTGATGTTTCTACTCATCATTTGGGTTTTCCAGAAGAACATCGAGGATTTAAGAAAGCCGCGAGAATAACACACCCAACTTATGCTTCCAAAATTGAAGCTGAAGTGGATAATATTTTCAAAGATAACATCATTATAGAAGTTTAATATCCCAAGTGTTTGGCTAATATTGTCCCTGTAAAGAAGAAGAACAGAAAAATTAGAGTTTTCATCGATTTTATAGATCTTAATCGGCATTGTCCTAAAGATGATTTCCCAATTCCGATTACAGAACTTTTAATTGATGCAACAGCTGGCTATGAAGAACTTTCCTTCATGGATGGATATTCCGAATATAATCAAATCCGAATGGCCCCATAAGATGAGGAATACACAGCCTTCAGATCCCCTAAGGGTGTGTTTTACTACCGAGTAATGCCCTTGGATTAAAGAATGCAGGTGTAACATATCAGCGTTCCAAGCATCGTATCTTCCAACCCCTTTTAGGGAAGTTTGTTGATTTCTATGTGGACGATTTGGGGGTCAAATACAAACAGCATTATAATCACTTGTCTTATTTGGAAGTCATATTCCGGAAGCATCGACAACATAATTTGAAGATGAACCCCTTAAAATGTACTTTTGGGGTAACCTCATGAAAATTTCTCAGCTTTTATGTACGCCATCGTGTCATTGATGTCGATCCTGAGAAGAAAAAATCAATACTTGGTATGTCACCTCCTCGAAATTTGAATGAATTAAGAGGACTTCATGGACACTTAGCCTATATTCGGCATTTCATCGAAAATTTGGCAGGCAAAAGTTTACCCTTCCCCAAATTGATGAAGAAGGGAGTCACTTACCAGTGGACTGAAGAATGTCAAGAAGCATTTGATATTTTCAAGAAATACCTCTTGAGTATACCGGTACTCATGCCACCTGTTGATGGAAGACCACATATCCTCTACGTGACAGTTTTAGAGCGATCTTTGGGTTCCTTTCTTGCTCAGAAGAATGATGATGGGAATGAAAACAGCCCCTACTACCTCAGTCGGACTATGCTTGAAGTAGAAACCTAGTATTCAAGTATTGAGAAGTGCTGCATGGCATTAATCTTTGCAGTTCAGAAGTTGAGACACTACCTTAAACATCACGAGGTCCAGTTAGTATCTCACAATAACCCACTTAAATTCATCCTTAGTCGTCCAATGCTTACAGGACGTCTGGCAAGGTGGGTAGTTATTTTATAGCAATTCTACATTCAGTATGTGTCTCAAAAGGAAATAAAGGGAAAAGTTCTAGCTGATTTTCTATCTAAACACCCTTTAGTGGAAGACACATCTTCAAATATTAAACTACCTGGTGAAGAAGTCTTCTCTATTCAAGAAAGACCTCAGGCATGGGAAATATATTTTGATGGTGCTTCCAGAAGTCCAATAGGGAGGAAAATGGAAAATCCTCAATTCAACAAAGTTGTCTTAGGAATTGTGCTCATTTATAATGAAAAGGAAGTGTTACCTTATTCCTTCTTATTGGGGGAAGGTGGTACCAATAATGAAGCAGAATACCAACCTCTCATCACAGTCTTGGAATTGGCGCTTCAAGAACAAGTGAATTACTTAAAGGTGAAAGGTGATTCAGACCTGGTAATCAAACAAGTCAATGGGGATTATACCATCGGAAAAGAAGAACTAATCCCTTTGTATGATTACGTCAGAGTGTTAATGGCGGAATTCCCTTCAGAACCTACATTTTGTTATGTCCCGCGATCACAAAATGCTCAAGCTGATGCACTGGCTAATATAGCCACAGCTCTGGCAGATCCAAATCGGGATGAGAAAACCATCAGTATTGCCCACGTTCGTGCAATTTCACCTTTTGTTCGAATCAGAACAGTGAAAATTAATGAAATTAGTCCCATTCTTGAACCGTATGGTCGTACTACAGGATGGATGTCACCTATTAGGGAATACCTTCAAAATGGAACACTTCCACCTGATAGAGCCAAGAAAGAACAAATCTGGTGACATGTGGTCAATTTTACTCTTTATGATAGCCCATATCACCTACAGAAAATTCTCTACAAATGTAGTTTTAATGGAGTTGTCTGCCGATGCATTAATGGTGAAGAGACAATGGCTGTCATGAAAGAAGTGCATGAAGGAGTCTGTGGTGCCCACCAGTTTGGACATAGACTGTCTGATCAGATTCGAAGGCATGTATTCTTTTGGCCTTCAATGATACAAGATTGTGTTGATTTCACAAAGAAGTGTCATTCATTCCATGTACATTCCAACTTCATTAATCAACCTCCAGAGTTGCTTTATACAGCTAAATACTCATGTCCATTTTCCACATGGGGAATGGATGTGGTGGGATCTTACCCTTTAGCTATGACCAAGTAGTTTAAGTATATTCTTACTGCTACTGATTTATTTTCCAAATGGGAAGAGGTAATACCTCTTAAGGAAGTCAGTTCTAAATGCATTGTTAGCTTCATCAAGTCTAACATCATTACACAATTTGGTGTCCCTCATACCATATTGACGGACAATGGCACCAACTTCTATTCATCCGAGGTGAAGAAGCTGTATCAAATATACAACATCAAATCAAACCATTCATTTCGTAATCATGCAGCGGCCAATGGCCAGATAGAAGTCTTCAACAAGAATATTTCAAATATACTACAAAAAATGGTGGATAAAGATAAGAAATCATGGCATGATATACTCTTTCATGCTTTATGGGATTATCAGACTACCACCCACACTGTAACGTGATCAACTCCATATTCACTGGTATATGGAACATAAGCCATATTTCCCATTGATGTTCAACTACCCTCGCTTAGAGTGTCCATTTGTGATCAGTTATCTACAGATGAACAATCTTAAAAGTGATTGAATGAATTGGAACAGTTAGATGAGAAAAGATTGTGCACTTTGCACCACTTGGAAGTCTATCAGAATCGAATAGCACGAGCATTCAACAAAAAAGTCTGTCTTCATTCATTCACTCAGGGAGAATTGGTATTAGTTATCAGAACTCCAATGATACCAGGAAAGAAACCTCCCATGCTTGAGCCCAAATGTGAAGGACCTTACTCAATACATAAGGTCTACTCCAACAGAGATTATTAATTAGTATTAATGGATGGAGAACTCATCACTACTCCAACCAATGATATATTTCTGAAGAAATATTTTGTATATACATAAAATACAGCAACGGTCTATGCATACAACCTTAAAATATTTGCACGTCCCTTATGTCTAGCATGACGTTAAACTGCACCATCTAGGGTCAATGCATATGACCTTAAACTATTCGCACTTTCATCCAACATGACGTTAAACTGTGTCCCCCTTCATCGTCCTTGCTATATGACGTTAAACTATATAGAAGTCCCTTACATCCAGCAATACATTAAAATGCATAACCAACGGTCCACGCATATGACATTAAACTATTGGCACTTTTGTCCAAAATGATGCTAAATTGTAACGTCATTTTTTCATCCAACTTGACGATAAACTATGAAAAAGTCCCTAATACATCCAACATGACATTAAATGGTATACTCTATTGTCCTCACTGCATGAAATTAAACTGCACAGTCCCCCTTTTTTCCTATATGTCATTAAACTATACTTTGTCCCTACTACATGACATTAAATTGTGCAGCACCAATAGTCTTAACTGCAAGACTTTAAACTGCATAGACCCTTCATATGTCTTGCATGGCATTAAACTGTGCATTGTTAAAGTTGTTTTTACCTCTTGTTTCTCACATCGAGTATTACTCATGTGAGCTTAGATCAAACTTCAACCATAACACTCTCTTTGGGCTACAAACCATGTGTATGTCCCAAAATTAGTTTTTAGGTCATTGTCCCCAAGGACAACATGATTGCTAATTCATTTTTTAATTGAACTACGCGGACTTTGATCCTTCCCTTCCAGACTGGGTACATAGGCAACCTCCCAAGGTTCAAGCCCAAAACCAATCTCTTCACATCGGTTCACCTCTATCTCATACGATGTTGATTCGTGAAACCACCCCTATAATCAATATCTTTATAATGGTTTAATTTCTTTCATTCTATACGACGTTAAATTATACAACACTTTTGTCCAGTATGAAAATAAACTACAATATTATTTTATACTCCCACCTGAGAGGGAATCATTATTTACATTTATTTTCAATCATGTTTCATTTCAATGACCATGTGCATACATGGCAATACCTGAAGCTTTTATCTTGGGTTAAACCATCATTTCACTAAATCCCCTTTCACCCTTCACATGTATGAACCTAATTTGAATAGAGGGTAGTCTAGAACTATATGGGCTTGATTCCCATCCTTATGGTATACGTAGGAACGTTCATGTGTCCCTTGAATCCAGCCACAAGTCTTTTGGGCCTATCCACAAATTCCTCTTTCAGTCCCATGGCTGAAAAGTCCCCATGAAAACACACACTGTGTATTTCTTACAATAGTCCAAGCTCTATGACCCCAAACTAAGATATCTAATCCTTTTTCCCACATGAAATTAATATGTAGTTCAAGAACTGTGTATGGCTTGATTCTCATCCTTATGGGATACATAGTGAAGTCCAACATTACCATTCAGGACTCAGCCACAACATGATTATGGTTAGCATTGATTTTTGTATCTCTGCATACATTGGAAAATACCCATCTTTATGTGTCATATTCCTAACCATAAATATTTTCAGATCATTATAACCCTGTTCTTAACTTCTAATCAAAAAGACCTGAAATTCTGAGAGTTCTTTTGCCAGACCATGCAGCACGTGCCCTTAAGCGGCCTTGTATAAACAGTCTACATAACGGACCTATCATCCAAAAGATGCTATTATTTGACTATGCAGTCAATGCCCTTAGGTGGACCTGCATAATTCAACCCCCTAACAAGTTTTTTCAAATAGTGGTAACTTTATTCTTGGTAGGAAGACCTCTTTTGACTTTATTTGTCTTGATAATATGTAGGGGTCCACAAAAAATAGTCATCTTTAACATATTTGTCCCATATCCATTTTCATGATCTGAAAGTATTCAAGTCTATGGTTTATATTCTCCTACCATACGTTTGGGTTAGACCTTTCTAGGAGTGATATCCATCCAGTTCTTCGATAATATTGTTTTGAAATATCTTCTCCATATTCAAGTACCTATTTCCGTACAGAAAACTTTATACTTTGGAAAATTTTAATCTCCATAAACTTTTACTGGCTTTTTAGCACTAGGAAAGTAAATTTCTGAGAGTTCTTTTTCATGACTATGTAGCAAGTTCCCTTAGGTGTCCTTGCATAAGTAGTCTACATAATGGACCTATCAGCCAAAAGATGCTATTTATTTGACTATGCAGCCAATGCCCTTAGGTGGCCCTGCATAATTCAATCCCTATTGGGTTTGTTAAATGATGGTAACTTCATTCTTGGGAACTACTTCTTCTAATGCATTTTAGCTCTTTTTCATATCATCCCTCATATTCAAATATTCTTAATTCACTATTTACATATTTTCCCTCATACTTGAGTATGGTAATATGTTTTCAGATAAATTGTCAAGGAATTGAGTCAATTTTAATCTATTTAGGTCAAATCTATTTTGACATTAAACATTAGCCTCTTTATGTCCGACGTGCATGACTTCAAAATGCCCACGAAATACAAAGGAACTCTGAATAAAAGTCAAGTTCCCGCTCACTAAAATTAAATTTTTTATGATTTAAGTAATATTGAGAAATTAAAAGATTCAAAGATTGTAGGGTTATTTACATTAATACTAGTAAAAAAATAAAACTATGCTTACTAGGACCATTGGCTTAGGTAAAATTTAAAGCAGGTAGAAAAAGAATACAAGCATAAATGATTGAAGAAAAATGTATTATCCATTGATGCACAAGAATTAGAGGGACATCCACAGATTGGAGCCTCTTCTCTTTTTTAGGAAATTACAAAAGACTATCAACATAAGTCTTCACTTGATGTACAACATCCCCAGCTTCATCAACAGCTACTTGAAGCTCATGCACTCGACCAGCTTCACTATTCTCAGATTGATGGAGTGCCTTCTTGGAATTTGCAATGGCTTTTATACCATTAGTTTGAGCTCCCTCCAATGAATTATTGAGCTGGTCAAGTTCCATAGTAACAGCATCTAACTATTGTTGGAGCTGCACCTGCTGGATGACTTTTCTTTGATCTTATGCTTCAGCTCCTTCATCTTGGCAGCATAGTCAGCCTCAGCTCGGGATACTGCAGCCTCAAATTCGCCGATGTTGACTGAAAGTTTCATCCTTGTCAGATCATTACGACACTTTTTCTCCTGCTCCCTCCTATATATGACTTGTTTCACCGTGGTATGGATCTCTTGGTATCCAAAACCGCCAAGTCTTAGCATGACGAACTAGGACGCCAATCGAGGGATCTTCGATGATAGCTCTTCAAGAGGCACTTCAGATATGATTATCCATATGTTGTTCCATTCCTTGCATCGTGAAATGATGAGTTCCTTAAGCACCTCAGGGTCTTACTCGACATCATCATCACAGGGGGGCAAGTAATCTGGGATTAATGCACTTAGGGAAGTGCCATGTTCTGCTCCTTCCCCCATGACCCTGGTAGCTTCACCTTCCACTACTATTTGGATTGATGTTGAGACTTCACATCTAGTTCTATCCATTGAAGTTGATAGCCCTGTTTGATCAATTAAAAGTATGGTTAGTTTCATAGAATAATGGAAGTTGGTTGTCTATCTTGAAAACTCAGTACAATCATTACCTAACAGTAGATCAATAGCTTGAAAAGACTCCTCCCAAACTTTCCCAGTTTCAACAGTATCTTCAAGATGGGTCTCAGGAGGGTTTACTGGGTTTATCTCGACTTGAGCTAATGTTTCTGCAATGGTAGGGTTGACATCAATGTCCACACCCTCTTCAGGCATTGACAGTTCAGCATCTTCTATGGATGGAGCTGCATATTATTTTCAGTCATGATAAGAGGAGTAAATTATAAGAAAATTTAATGGACGAAGGATAAAACTCACTCCCAAGGTCTTCAAAATCACATGATAACTTAGCATGATCATAAAATTCTTCGAAAGACATGTCAAGACTCATCATTTCATCCAATGATATTTCAGAATCCTAGTTAGTCTCACCAGTGGGAGCATTTGTTGTGTCCTTTGGCGACCTTCATTCTGCGGCCCCAGACCCTAGACAACTTCTTCAGGAAGGATGCAAAATTTATTTATTGCGGCCGCCAATGATTCTGTTGCAGGTTCTTCTATACTTGTAACAGCAGTAGGAGTAGTACTTGGTATAGATGTTGGCTCTTTTTCATAAGCGGCGAAGTCAGCCTGAATTTGCATTTGTTATACAGAACCCTCTATGGTCCTTAAAGGAGTATCGGTCCATTCTCTAGGTGGGTAAATTGAATAAGCCCCTGCAATCCCAAGGAAAGTGGGCAATCTTTTTCATGGTTAAAAATTCATGATTATCCAAAGGACTTACCACTACTGATAATGTGTTTAGCAGTGGACTTCCTCCTTCGTCGCCTTTGTCCATTTGGATTTATGGGAGTGTCGACAGTCTCCCTTATTGGAACTTGAATTGGAAAATGGAAGTCCATGTCCAACTCCTCATTCATGGCCTGCTAGCCTAGAGATATCTCTCCTGGTTCATGAGGAGATCCAGCAGCAGCCCCGATGGCAGTACCACCAGGGCTATACTGTGGCGAAGGAACCTCAGTAGTTCCTTTCTTTGCAAGCTGCAAGATGAAGAAAATAACTTCCTTAAGTAATAAAGCTTTGACTAGAATCAAGTTGCAAAGAAAATAAGGAAAGAAAAATTACATCTTCCGGAACCACATAATCATGCCACTCCTCATCTCCAGAACCACCAGCCCCCTCAGTGGCACCACGATCAATCATTTCCTTCACCCACCTGGTGACAGGAACAGACTAATCAGTGGCATATATGAGAATTTCTAGCTCTCTTATGTAAGCCCTCACTTCATTGGGGTTATCCTTGTATTGGATATCTATAGAAGCTGGAAGATTCCCTATTCCAGGAAGTTGTAGGACCTCACACAAATCCATCCAGGAGGTCTCAGTACCACAGTATAAACTCTTCAATGTCTAGACAGCCTCTGTTCATAGATATGAAGGCTGCGAGGAAGGTCGTACAATCTTTGACTTCAATTTCTTCCCAGCTCCTGCAACTGCAGATAGAGAATAAGAAAATAAGACTTATTCCTTTATAATGTCTTAGTGATTAAATTACCACAATGAAGTAAATCACCAGGAGTTGATTGAGTAGGTATCTTGATTCTAACCGGAGGATTTTATCGGGCATGAGGCCACTTTGCCACTTGTTTTGCCTCATCATCCCCATCAAGGGAATCTAGTGAATCAGTCCTAGAGGAGGAATCTTGCAAATCAGCTTCAGGTGGGGACGCATCACCTTCATGAGGAAGGGTTTCTTTCTCTACATTCCTCTTCCTTTCCCCCCCTGATAAGCTGGGTGATTCAGCATCCCTTTAGGGTATGATACTATCCAGTGCTCGGCATACCATGTAGTCAAGTTATGTGCCACTTTTTCATCTGGATGATCAAATACCGCCCAGTCTTCTCCATTGACGTCAGTAGCCACAGTTTCCGAGAAACCATTAGATGTTGCTCTAACCTAACATGTACTGGGGGGATACCACAATCTGTTGCAGACACTTGAATTGATGTGCAAATATATATGGAGCATAGGCCTCGCATATAATTTCTCTGTCAATCCCCGCAACTAGCACACCATCTCTGCAAGCTAGCATGTATTCCCTCAAATACAAGTGGGTTGTTCCATCATCAACAAACCGCCTGGTTGGGGGATTTCCATAGGGAAAGAAGTTGAATTACTTAAACATGATCAACCTCACTTTCATGTCATAGGCATTAAGATCTAATGGAGGAGCTCCAGAGAATGCTTGTACTGACGGCCTGAAATAACTTTTTGGAATTTGTAATCCATTCTGTACATTGTAAGTCCTGAAGTGAGTGGCGATCCATCCCCATAAAACATGGAATGGTCCCACTAATCATAAAAGATATTTACACATGAATACATGAAGTAAACTCCTATGAATATTTGATAAAATGGGGGTAGAAAACCCAACCATTTTCTGTCAGCCAACTTTTCTGTATTGACGAAGGTCCCTGGACTGATGCCTCCCTTCAAATCCCTGACTTGAAAGAGATAAACATTGAGCCACAAATACAAGAAGCCTGCCAGATGAGTCTTCTCAGAGATCCTTTGATTCGCCTCATATCCCCATTTCTCAAACTCTCCTGCTTCTAGAGTTGGCCAGAATGTTCCAGGAGCACCCCTCTTCTCATGTTTTGGGTAGGTGGTAGAACGGGTGGGCCTCTTATCCTTGGATTCCTTTTTCTTGGATCCTTTCTCCTTCAGATCCTTCTCCTTTGGATCCTTCTCCATCTTCTCAATAAGAAATATATTCATCCACTCCTCCAGATGAATATCCTTTCTAGAATGAGTTAACAAGGTCTTTGAACTCTTGAGCCTGTGGAAGATTTTAAATAATTCCTGAGCTAAAGCAAGAGACTTCTCTGAATCATTCCAAGTCACGTTGGGAGGAATGAATTCATCATACATGTCACCCAAAATTGGATCCCTGAGATCCTGTTAACATCCCATAGACTGATGCCTAATTCTCCATGAGTCAGATGGAATAAATTAGTTTCTGGGCTCCGGTGGCTGAGTATCTCCAGCACGATGTTATCATGTCTGTAAACATATGTTTTCCCAACCCAAACAGCTTCACATATGGCCACTCCATTCAGATCCTCGACAAACATTGCATAAGTTTGTCGCCCCCAGTATGCCCACATCCAAGTTGGCTTCACACCTCCCCCAGGACGGAAGTCCAAACTTTTCTTCCAGCCTTTAGATTGATCCATCTGAGCCTTTCATAAGATCAGAAGATGACAATGTGGTTGGTGCTCAGGCTTATGAGGTTTCAGATCTAGCGTACAAGGTCTATGATGCATCATGTGGGCCTTCTACACTGTTCCATCACTTATAAATCCTCCTCCAAATGAGATATTTGTTGAAGCAAAGATGGTATTATTCTGAAACCAAGAAATTGGGAGATATTTCATTGCTTCTGGAAGAGTGACTTCTCGCAGATGACCGTAACCGTACAAAGGCCGATAAGTGCTTCGGGGAAAGTCGCGATGATATTTCTTCAGATACTTGGCCAAATCTGGAAAAGTACTATCACAGACTGTATAATAATCGTAGCCAACGATATCCATCATATCATCAATATATTTTCTTACCAGTTCATCAGCTATTCTAATTCTCCTGAGAGCCATTGATTCTGCAGAAAAGTTGAATAATTATCTCTTAAGTAAGTTGATTTTTCATAAAATTTGTGAAGCAATTCAGAAAAAATGGCAAAGACATTAAGGCGCGTAAGTCTAAAACTTGGCGCGCAAGTGTGGATGTGTCAAGTAAGTATAATGTGTCACGCAAGTATCACCATGTAGGTCCAGATACCTTGACAGCAACACGACAATAAAGGAAAAGCAAAAAAGAGAGTAACTTGTGGGGTGGAGATGACCTGCACTACAAGAGCTCAAAAATCAGAAGTTCTGTACAATGCGCGACAAATGAGCGCATATATATAGGATAGGCCGACCACCTGCGCGCCTACAGCCAGCGTGCTCCAGCTCAGCGCGACTCGCACCTGCGCGATGACAGTTGTACGGTGAACACATGCGCGCCTATTTCCCTTTGGTTTTCTTCTTTTTCTCAGAGTCACATCCTTATTCTTTCGGATCCAAATCTGAGGGGGGGCTTTTGTGGACACTCCTTTTCATCAAATTGTCTAAAATAATGGAAATGGAAATGACTTAGCACAAATTGATTCATCCTTTGAATAGAAAATCAAAAATCGACAAAGGAATGAAAAAGGAGTCAAAGGACCTAGGGTTTCGCAAGTTCCCTTATTGTCATGCAAGTATACTTGCGCGCCACCTAATGGTCACGCAAGTGACTTGCACGCCCTAAGTGATAACCACATTGGGTCTTTTCCAGCCTATAAATACCCCTGGTGGGACCCCCATTTGGGGGAGAGAATTTTTCCAAAATTCAGATCCGGAGCTCTGAACACCCAGGTCTCTTCTTCAGGTCTTCCGAACACTTATAAGGTAATTATTTACCTAGAATGGAAGGTATAAACAAGTGGAGTAGGGTATAAGTATTATAATTCACTAACACTTGCGTGCCTAAGTGTTTTACCCATAAGGGAAATGGAAACACTTGCGCGCCGCCCTACCTCTTCACCAGAACTTGCGCACCATCTTCTGGAAAACCTCTAGGGATAATACTAAGGGTTTGAGCCAATTATTGCCCAAGTATTACCCTAATGGGTGAGAATCATGCAAGTACCCATGTGTCGCGTAGGTATACCTGCGTGACCAGGGACTTGCGCGCCCACACAGTACCTGCGCGCCTGCCAGGACTTGTGCATCCATATCTTTTTGGGTGCCCTTCTTGCCCATTTAACCCCTCTTATGCCATTCCACCTCTCCTGTTCAAGATTCAGTCTTCAAGACACTCTTCAAAGCCATTTATGTCATGTTCTCTTGATTGACTTCTTTATTCGAAAGGAATTCGTGAAACATCTCTCAAAACCTAGTGATTTACACATATCTATTTCACTAAAATTAGAGATTTCATTCATTCAACCTCATCCTTTAAGATGAGAGAACCCTATTAATGGGCATCCTCCTTAAGAGTAATCCCCATGTCCTCATTAATCTGGGCCTCCTTTTATATAATAAGCCCTAGTCATAATTCCCTTTAATTTTTGGAATCCTCCTTAGGAGTAAGCCCCAACCATAATTCTCTTATCCTGGGCTTCCTTTTCAAGAGTAAGCCCCATTCTCAAATATGGGAATCCTCCTTAAGAGTAAGCCCCAAGTCCTCTTTAATTTTCAAATCCCTTTAACCTGGGCCTCCTTTTCAAGAGTAAGCCCCAGTCTTAATTTCCTTTTGATCTGGGCTTCCTTCTCAGGAGTAAAACCCAATCATAAGTACCCTCCTAACTTGGGAATTTTCCGTATGAGTAAACCCCAAGATTAGAGTATCCAAATATCCATGAAGCACATATACCTTTATGGACCATGTCCCTAGATTTAATCTCTGAAATAAATCCTAATCCTCATCTATTGGGGCTGTCATACACACATAAGCCCCACATCATTGCATCTTGCGTGGCACAATTGTCTAGTTTAAGCAATACCTCTTGTTTCTCACACTGATCATGACTCACGTGAGCTTAGAGTGTAAAAGTAATCATGACATATTTCATTGAGCCATTAATCATGCATAAACATCATACACCCTTACTCGAACTACATGGGTTCTGATTCCTTTTCCAAAAAAAAAGGGAACATAGATAGCCCATATACGGGTACGATCCTAACTATGAAATAATCAATGTCCTTATGAATAACAATAAACTTCAAGTACCCCACTGAGTGGCTTTAATACCAGTATGGTCATCACAATGTCCAAGAGACTTTCACGTATTGAAGGATATAATCAGCTAAGAACCTCTAAACAAATACAGATGATTCTCTATCGATGAAGAACCTCGAATACATATAAAAGATTCTCTAAATTTCCTACATATCAATCATTTATTGTTAGATCTAAAGGAAAACTCCTTTTATACTTCGTAATGTAATAAGGATTCATGAACATAACTTAAATCTATAAAGAGAGTCCCGGAGTAGACAATAATTCCCCTAAAAAAGGTGTGATGAGTCCGACCTCCCATCCTCTCAACCAATGCAAATTTCTAAGCCTCATCAGTCCACAACTAATGAGTACCTACCTTTGGAAAGTAGGTTCAAATTGATTTGGAATCATTGGATGTTTCCGGTTCTACGAACAAACCTGTTAGAAACCGCCTGGAATGTTTGAATCTTAAATAAATGAGATCATCCCCCATTCTAGAGGTAAACAGCCTTAAATAAGAATATATCAAATATAATTCAGAAAATTATGCACAAAGGCAATAAGACTCTCCAAAAAATATCTTTCATGTGTTATAGGCATATCGTACCACTACTCAAACTCCCACACAGGTGACTCCATATTCATTTTTTCTGGGACCAAAGTAGTTTTGAACATAGAATCCTATATTATATCACTCTGGATAGATATATGTGGATATATATAAAACTAAAATAAATAAATAAAAGTGGTTAGATGTGTTATAGTGGCTCGATGATAAAAATTTTCATGCACTACACAACCTCAACATTCAGCATAATCAAATCACATGATCCTTCAACAAAAAGGTTCAAATCCACTTGTTTCTATATGAGGAACTGGTATTGGCTATTAGGACCCCAATGATACTTGGAAAAAATTATCCAATGATGGAACTCTAGTGGGAAGGACCTTAAATAATACATAATTCATTTTCCAATAGAGCGTACTCAATTATCACAATGGATAGAGAACGTGTTACACCTTCCCCCCCCACTAATGGAATATTTCTTAAGATGAACATTACATAACTACTATCAAGTATCACTCATCCTTACCACATAACATTAAAATTCATGTAATTTGTCCTTACTTTATGAAATAAAACTGTACATAAGGTGTTCTTATTACATGATGTTAAACTAACTAAAAGATATCCTTGTCACGTGACGTTAAACTGCGTGTAGAACATTTCTTTATAGACAGTTCACTACAAATGATATTGATCTTTGATAGACAAAAATTATATACCTCATATTTTTGCATGAGATAGATCCATAAAGTTAACCTTATTATAGAGTTTTTTATTTAATAACTATGTGTAGATAGATTCCAACTATCATAGGATTCATAGTAATACCTAGATCCCAAATCCTAGATTCAGACAAAATGTAAACAAAAAAAATTCCTCCCTCTATGTATGGGCTAGACCTTAGTAGAGTGTTTTTCATCCAAGAACTACATGTGCCTTGATTAATACTATCACATGATACTTAGTGATGACTAGATCCCCAATCCTAGGCCCGGGAATAACATAAACACAAAAAATGGCTCCCTTTACCAATTGGACAGACATCTATAGAGATATTTCCATTCAAGAACTACATGTGGATTTATTCCTACCATCATATTATATTAGGTGATTCCTAAATCTCAAATCCTAGTTTTATACATGACATAAATGAAAAAATGACCCCTATCTATATAGTTTAGACCTATGTAGCGGGTTTTCTTTCCAAGAACGATGTTTGGATTGATTCTTGTTATTATATGATACATATTAATCACTAGCTCTAAAATACATACTCTAAACGCAATATAAAGAGAACCCCCACCCTTCTATGTATGGTTTAGACATGTGTGGAGATTTTTCCATCCAATAACTAAATTTTTCTAGATTCCTTCTATCAAAGGATACTTTGTCGTGGCCAAATCTCAAAATCAATGTTTAATAGAAATATAAATGGAAAAATGCCTCCTCTGTTTATGGGTCACACATACATATAGAGTTTTCTATTCAAGAACTACATGTGGCTTGATTTCATCCATCACTTGATATGTAGTGACACCTAGATCACAAATCCTGGGTCCAGTCACAATATATAAAAAATGAACCCCTCTCCATGCATAAGCCGGACCTACGAAGGGAACCATATGAGAACTATGTGTAACTTGATTCCTTTAACAATAGGATATATAGTGATTCTTGATTCCTTCATTCTTGGCCCAACCATGAGTTATAATCACTCCCAATATTCAACCTTTATGAGAGTAATATCATTGTAGATTTTATATTCCACAATAAATTGTGATTACCCCCCACATATTCCTCATTATGTACTCCCACACAAAATAACCGTATGATTTGTTATCTATTGTTTCTCACATAGATCATGAATCAAGTGAGAACTGGGAACCCAAAATACCTCTCTAGTCAGAGTGGTTGATACATGCCTTGGATTGGAAATCGTGTCCTTGTCACATGACGTTGAACTGTAAGAACATGTCCTAGTCACATGATGTTAGACTGCATGGAAAGAGGTCTTCACATTGAATATCTCCCCCTAGTGATTATGTACTCAAGAATAAAATATTTTATTTAATCACCTCGACATATGTTTAATACATGTTGGCCTAACCTTTAGGGTTCTCAAAACTATTCTTTAATCATAATTTCTCCATGAAACAACATAATATATTTCATGTTTGAGCTAACACTACCCCTTATTTGAGTTGGTATCCTTCTCAGGGAAGCTCATGGACCTTATGATCCTTTTTTCCTAGTTCTTATAATTATAAAACTGATAACAAGGGTTGGATATTCTAAAATCACACCTCTTGGATTGACCAGAGAATTGACACCCTACTAAAGATATTGTTCTTAGAGGTTGTTTGGTACAAGAGGTTCAGCCCATATTAAATATAAGAGTTATTTTCTTGACTACATAGGATATGGTCTTCCACCATTATCAATGGATGACCTGTACCCACTGGTTTCTACCTCCAGTTAAATATGATATTCCTAGACCATTATTTACACAACCCATAACCCAACTATTCAAGAAAATTTAAATAGTATTGATGAAAAACATGTATGAATCATTCTCATTATCAAATAATTATTATGAAATCATGTCCTTATACCCTTAAATTTTTTGGTATGAATATTCAGTGAAGACCAAATTGATCTGAGTTAGTCAGTCCTCCTGATGATACAATATCCTAGCTTAATTACATTAAACAACATGACAACATACTAGTTTCATGAAATTAAAATTCATGGCATATGGTCCATCCTAAAAAACCTAAAATTGATTTGAGTGGGACATCATATCCACGAATATATGATAGGATTCAATATTTCATATCTATACTAGAATAAATTATGAAAATTCATTATATCTACACATGATCCTAATATATATAGAATAACCATTAGTTGAACCAGATGTTAGGACTTGCTAAAAAAAAGGAAAATAGAATGACCCTCTACCTACATACAAGCCCAATATATAGAGAGATACCCCCTTTATGGTTTTTATTATGGTATGATTCCTTCTATTATAATATAAATAGGAAAACCTAGGAAACCATAGAGATAAAAATTACATACACCTACATTTAAAGAGGCCTATGTCTTATAGACTCACTCTGCCTACATATGAGTTAGATCAATGTAAATATTACATTCACATGAGATAAATTTGTTAAAGAAGGGTTCAAATATATGGATAATAATAAATAATCCCACACATGTATAATAGTAATTTCTTATATCTAAATACACCCGAACAATAAAAATTTCCCCCCGGGATATCATGCAAAATTTTATATCGGTTCCCACATCATAACCGCACAATGTTAAGATGAAAGGAAAAAAATAATTTCCTCATGACATTAAATTTCATGAAAAATGAATCCCCACTAAATGAAATTAAAATTGTAAAACCTACACCCATCATCATTGCTTATCAAAGGACCATATGAGCCAGACCATATTCTACCAATGTATAGGGCACATCCATTATCATTTAAGCACCTCAACCCATAAATCACACATTTCAACTTGAGTGACTCAAGTTGTCAAAAACTATCCATGAACTTTGGAAAAGGACACCTATCATCATGATAACTTTTTTTGACTATGAATTTCTACTAATACTTCTTGCATATGAGCTCCCAACCATCATCCAAATGTGTAATTATGTTGCTAAAAGAGATTCTAATACTTTTGAGCCCTGAAATCATCACAGTCGATCTTGTCACCTTAGAGTGACTCACGATCATTTTTAGAATGACTTTCTCATACCATTACAAATGAAACAAGAACCTTGATCCATGATTTGTGAGACTTTCATCTTCTAATCTAAAGGATGTTGGATTAATCTTGACATTGGGAATCCTAATTTGGATATTGTGTAACACTCCCCTAATATAATATCCATATACATAATTAACATCAAATACATGCACTTTGGTCAATGTTTTACACCCTTAAACTTTATCCTTTGATGGTCCAAATCAACAAGACCCTAAGATGCTTATGAAAGAGGCATAAAAATTTCAATGATGTAAATCTGCAAAGGGCGGTCTGAGAAAAATTCGGGCCTCTTATTTCTAAACTATTCATATTTATTGTTTAATAAAAAGATACTACAAAAATAAACAATGGAAAAAGATCATGGGGACCATAAAATGGTTTTATTAGAAGACAATGTATTCTCCCTGGACCCCCTAGTCTAGAAAAAAGTTATAGTAATGTTTTTCCACATCTCCTTGCCATGATAATGTGTTTACTAAGAGGCAACAAAAATCTTAGAGTGCTCAAAACCTTATTTAATATTATGTTTTCCATAAAAATACTTCAAAACTTTTATGTTATAGAAGACTCAACCCATTCCTCAAGTTGGTATCCTTGTCTTGGAACCTCATGGACTTTGGTCTCCCTTACTCCTAGTTCTTCCCTATAGAAAACTAATAAATGGGACTGGATAATCCAAAAGTACCCCTCTATGATTTTTGAGAGAATTGACACCCTGATAAAGAGCTTCTTCCTAGAGGATTTTTGGTCCCATAGGATAATCCCTAATTAAATCTTGGAGTTATTATCCTAACCACATTGAGTATGGGCTTACACCATTATCAATGGTTGACATGTACCCATCGGTTTCCACCTATAGCTAACTTTGATATTTTTTTACCATGATTTACAATCACTATAATGAGTCTATTAAGGAATATTCAACATCCTCGATGTTACATCAACGTATGTTGTACCCTTTATCATAAGAGAAATATGATATTACATTCCCAAACCTTTTGATTACCCACACCACTTGACTTGAAACCACATAGATTAAGGCCCGAGATTTTAAAAAAACTAAACTGTAGAGGGTGCCACAACCCTTCTCGGATAGCTATTTTTCCCATACCCCACTTCATTATCCATAAATTTGAATCTTCCCAAATCATTTAGGTCCATTGGAAAATAGTGTGGATACCACTTCTTAACCATGCACCTAAGCACTATATGATCATTCATAAGGGCCTATGACCCACCAAATAGATATGTCTCCTCCACACAAGAAAGGACCTCCAATCATTGTGATCCCTAGAAACACCATGGTGGAACTCATCACTTTAGGGGGTTTTTTGGTCATCCCCAGAATGTATACAACGATTTTTATTCCTTATTTTAGACATTTGGTTTATGAAATACACAAATCATATTCAATCTATCCAATTGGACTAGACATACCTATTATTTCACCTTCCACAAATTCCATTTTAAATCAGGATGAAGGGTGTCATGAACCATCATGGATATTCAACCCTCATAATTTTTATAAGAACACTTAGTTTTAGAACCCTTTTGAACATTAATTATTTTGAATATCAATTAAAAATGTAAGGTATCATAATCATTTATGGACACTCATTCCTCAAAATCCCATCAAGGATCTTGGTCTCTCAAAACCTTCATGAATACCCATACTTCACTGCAAATGGATGGTCTGAGATAGAATACCCTAAACTATAGTAATAGAAAGTCTAATATAGAAGACCCTAAAATAGAAGAATAGAAATTATAAGTTAGAATAACCTAAAATACAAAAATAGAATATCTAATCTAGTTGGCTGTAAACTATAGAAACAGAAGTTCAGATCCAAAATACCCAAAACTATAGAAAGAGATGGTCTAATCAATTTGAACCTAAACTAAAACAATATAAGTCCAATATAGAAGATATTAAAATAAAAAAATATTTGGTAAAATCTAAAAGACCATAAACTAAAGAAATAGATATTTCAAGTTAGAATCCACAAAACTATTGCAACCATCTAGTTTGTAAGACCTTAAATATCCTATTGAAAGAGACAAAATGATCTCTAGGTTGGAAAAAAAGGGATCCCTAATAAAAAGTCAAACCTCTACTCTCTAGACATGAAATTTTTGTGTTCCAGAAAACATTGGGAATTTATAAAATGGAAAAGTAACAAAAAATTTCATTTTTGTAACATCCTGACCTAGATTACAACTAAACTGACAACTAGACCTTGGGTAACATAGCCTCATGCACACCTCCCCAAATGCCAGAGACTGCAGAATTGTAGTGAGGGTCTCAAGAGGTGATAGTGGAGAGACTATACCCTCTTATTAGATATGTATATTGTGATCATCAGATAACAAAAAATAGATAGTATATGATGTAGTAACAAATAAATGAAAATGGAAGGAAAATGATAACAATTTCATAGAATTGGCTAATGCCGGTTTATACAAAACATGAATGCATTTCATAGTGATGAAATATAAGTTAATACTATAACCATGCAACCTGATTTACTACACAGTATAATACATTTCTCAAATAAAGAAAAGAACTAAAAATCCCAAAGGTGATCTCCATGAGAATCCTGAGCTCGAGTTCGATCATTTTCCCATAACTCAAAAGTACAAGAATACATCAACATGAAATCAACCAAGGTTCGCATTCCAATAAAAAAGAAAGTATCATCAAGTACCCCCAGCATAATGGAATCCAATGTAGGGTGTGAGATATACATCTTAGTAGGAATGAACCCACAATGTCTATCCCAATCCAATAAATTTAACATAAATTAAAGCAGTGTGCAGGTATAGCAAAATAAAAAAAAATCTGAATAAATAAATAACAACCCCTCCAAGTTCATAAGGGATACCTAATGGGTATACCTACATTGGATCATAGACCGAATAAGTCTGAACATGTAATCATTTTATATATAAGTAAATCATATATTTAGACACACACACACACACACATATATATATATATTTGATAGACTAAATTGATATTTACATGCTTGCATCCACTACCAGTCTATGAGCTGATAAGATCTACTCACATGGTGGTTAGCTTGACATCCAGATGTAAAGGATCATTGAGTCTACATGCTCATCAGACCTCCCTTACCATCATTTTCAACACTTATGTAAAGGAGTGCTGAGTCGTCGTTATCATCATACCTCCCTTACCATCATTCTCAACATTGATGTAATGGAGTGTTGAGTCTCCATGCCCATCAGGCCTCCCTTACCATCATTCTCAATACCTATGTAATGGAGAGTTTATTCTTCATGCTCATTGAACCCCCTTACCATCATTCTCAATATCGATGTAATGGAGAGTTTGGTCTCCATGCTCCTCGAACCTTCCTTTCTATCATTCTAATCCTATATAAAGGAATATAACATGTATAACTAGAATATGGTAATACCTCCCATCTATACTCATTTATATAGTCAATTTACATTTTATAAGCATGTTCAATTTCATTGAAACCATTACATTTCAAAGGAAACATTTCGAATTACATAAATAATGGGCATGGTCTAACCATCACCAGGGGTCACCTCATTTGAACACCATTTGATCAATTTCACTGAAAAGTAAACACCCATAATGATTTAATAATTTAATAAATTTCCAAAAATATCATTCGATTTGGTTTAATCCATCTTAATAAAGGCCATCCCACTCGATTTTCATAAACCAAATGATTGATTTAAGATACATCTTACAAAGGTAGGGAACAAGTTCATTACCCTTAAAGAATTATAATATCGTGCCTAATAAATTACAACCATTCCATTTACCTTAACCATTTAATTTTTCTCATTAGGACATGGAAATTAAATTTCAAGGGTTCATGTGTAAAGAAGTGGTGTCATGAAAACAAAGCATATTCCCACTTGGGTGATTGCAACTAAAAGGGGCCATGCACATAAACACTCCATTTACCAATTACAACCTCAAGGTAAAATAGATGAACCATGGAAATAAGGTAAGAAATCATAAAAATCAATTAAATAATTTTTAGATTGAATAAAACACACCTATAATTGATGGGTTTTATTATAAAATCATGAAATTTCATATCAAACAATCATTTATCACATATAACACTTCATTTAGGAATCAATCTCAATTAGAATTTAATCTAAACACTCTTATGCATTAATTATAATATGAAAAAAGTCCACTAAAAAAGTAATTAATGCATTGTTTAAATTAAATTGAAAATTAATGTGAACCTAACTCAAGAATTAGGCTAACACCAAGAAAAACCACTTTGTCCCTTGATAGCTTTAACGGTGGCCATCTGAAACTGCTCCACACATGCACACACACACCTTCACACACACACACACACATTCCCTAACATAATGCATGTATTCCCATCACCATTATAGAATACATACATGTAATATATATATATACACACACACACACACATACATACATACCTTAGTATAAGAGTGTAACTCTTCAAATACAATAAAATATCAATACAAAAATTAACAAAGACTAAAAAACACCAAACGAACTCAAATATATTGGGTCAAAATAACATCAGATAAAAAACATACTTTAAATCGATAAGAGAAATCCAAAATGATACAAATATATTCACCTTCGGTGGAAGTTTCCAGAATCAACACGAATGGGTCTCGAGAGACCCTTCACAGAACCTAAAATCAAAAGAAAACAGAAAATCGGTATTAGCCCTACCCTAGGGTTTTAGCCACACCTCACTGGGAAAAAATAAGAGGGGATTGTCCAAAGAGAGGTAGGATAAGGGGGGAGAATACCATACATCAATGATTCAAACAAGAAACCCCAAGAAATCCTAATTGAGTTTTTCGATCAAGAGGAGCCGGATAGGGGGTGTCACATGGCTGAAAGGGGAGCCTAAGGGGGAGGTGTGATGTGATCTCTAGGGGGAAGGATGAGTGTAATATTTTTATTTTATTTTTCTTTTAATTTAATTTTAATTTATTCATAATTTAAAATAGGGTATCATGCACGGTTTCGGCTGCACGATTTGGAAAACCATGTGCCAACCCTGTACCCCTTTACTAGGAACCTGGGGCACTCCACACAAGTTGGATGCACGATCTGGAAACCATGTGGTGAATAGTTCTTAGGTACTACCTCCGAAACTAACCATGTAGGGAAGGTACAAGGATTGAAAAACTATACACATCTCATGTGATATCCTCTATCTTCCTTCAATATACTTTATGGTTTCCTTCTGTGGGATTTACGGTTTTAGACAAATCATTCACCCAGTGCAGACCCTTTAAAAACATGATGTTTTGGGTCCATCACTACAAAGAACTTACCATGAAACCTAGGAAACATATCGATACTTTTTCCAAGTCCAAAAACATCACATTAAAATGTTCCAACTCTCTCTACTTCATTTTTAAGCATGGTTTTAAATTTGGACCATCCTGTAAATGAAAAGTACAAATTTCCTCTATATTTTTCTCCTGTTCAAAATAGGGGTCATTAAAAACTTTCCAACATAGAAATTATCATTCTTAAGATGCCTTTGGGAATAATGTAAACCAAACCTAACCTACAAGAGTCATGAAGATTCATTCAAATGGTCAGGTTGTGTTTTTAAATGTCCAAAGCAACCCTGAGCGTTATTTTAAGAACATGTCACTTGGGCCGTTAAAACTTAATCCAGCACTCATTTTCCAACCAAATACCCAAATGGACCCTACCCAAGGTTTTTTATCTAGATACTAAATCTCTTCATCATCTCATGAGGTATATGGCCAAAGGTACTTCCCACCTTAGGGTTTTAATTTTAATATGGCCAATTCAATGTCACAGCATTCCACCTATGGAATTTCCATTCAATTCCTGCCCAAAGTGTGTTAACAATGCTTACAATGTGATTTTGAACCTACCAAATGTTTGATCTCCCATCAACCTCATTTAGCCCAAGTTGATCCAAATTTTTTTGAAATGCCCCAAATGATAATAACCTCACTCGTCTCCACCTGCTGACATGCCATATATTTCCATTCACTATCCGTAAACATTAAACAAAAAAAGAACTAGGCAATCCACTCAGATTGACCATTCAAGAAGACATTCATCTAATATGACTAGAATTTGAACAAAAAAATCATGATTCATTCTCCCAAGGAACTCAATATTTACAACGAACATGCACAATAAAGTCCTTCCTTACTCCTTATGATGTTTCCTAAACAAATCACCACCTGGACATTTAAAATATCGTTCCACCACATGAAAAAAAGGTAAAATATAGATACATCCCATTGGAATCATCACCCATTAAAAATTAAACGTGAGCCAACTAACAAAAATAGGGTAAACTCAGATTCATCACACTAGAGTTCAAAGGACTATTACAATGTAGTCCTTTCTCCATAACTACAAGAAAGACATTGGCACAAAGTCACATTGTCTTTATTGGAACTTTGACTGAGCCTGAAGTTTTATCCACCTTGAAATCACATTAGGATAAGACAACCAGTGTCCATGAGTTAGTTTAAGGAATTTCTAAAGAGGATATCAAGGATCACTCATAAAACCAATCTTTGATAATAACCACTTGTTTAGTAATCAATTCTGATAGAGATCACCTAAGAAAAAAAATAGTTTTAAAACATTAGCATGATGTAAGTCTGATGATATCTTAGTGAATCTAGTATGATTTCAAGATAGGGGACACACTAATAACTTAGTAGAATACCCTAAGATGATTTTCATGGTTTCCAGTCAATCATGCCTGACTACTATAGAGATGAATAGTTGAACCAAAACTGGTCAACTTCAAGAAATAATATCGGTTTCTCCTTATGATGTGTCATTATAATTCATCACAAGACATGACCTTTTGAGGCTTTCAGTGATTTCTCCTGATTTACAGTAAATTTCTCCATGACCAAAAATGTTTTCCAAGGGTCACATACACAACCAACCCTAACAATGTCATGCTACAATGTAAGAATTGACATGATTTAAAACTCACCAACCTCAAATGAATTCAGCCAAAAACCCATCGTTTCAAAATTGTCCCCATTGGTTATGTTCCTTCCACTTGGAAGGGAACATTTATTATGTAACGCCCTGACCCCAATTACCTAGAGTTGGTGCACTATTTTAATACATTTTCATGATAACAAGGAATCATGACCCGAAGGACCGATCAGTTTAGCAGTCTTGGAAAATTTATTACATACATGAACGTTACATTACATTATAAAAAGAAAAACAACAACAACAACATTGTCTCTATTGACAACTTTCATATCCATTAGACTATCCCTGGAGGTCAGTCATAATATACTTATTCGCATCCTTGGAAAATGAAACATAAGAATATGGTGAGCTCAAACACTCAGTAACAGTAAGAAATACAACAGAAGATAACATAAACATCAAGCATGGTGAATAATTGAAAACACATGCCTTTAAAAATAATAAACATGAATAATTTATGGCATGAATATGGGTTGAGTAATTAAGTCCATAATAAAACATAGTCATTGGTATTATACTAGTCGAATAACCACTTGAACCTTCAATATTATTTTTATAATGAGGGAATGTATAATGATGGACATTTTGAAGCATATTGTCAAGGCCTCGGCCAAGATGTCTAAAAATGATTAAGGCCTCGACTAAAACCATATATAAAATTGGGAAAGGCCTCATCCCATTCCATGTATAATTTTCTCATGAGACCTACTGATGTATCGAGGAGATATATCAAGCTCCACACGTCACTTACTATGTCCAATACATTCCTCATATGAAAAGGTTGAAACATATAAAAACATTCGTATTAAAACTAGCATATGAATTGTCAATACATTAACCCTAAACCATGAATGGTATGAAAATATCACATCCACAATAAAATATATCACAAATACTTCAATAAAACCTAGAAAATTTGTATCATAATAAATCAACATCGATAAAGAATAATATCACGTAAAGGATGTTGATATAGTTGAAAATGATTTGTAAAAATATTTGAGTGAAATATCCCTTTTTCATGAAATCATTTAAAAATCAAATAATTTATAAAGGAATTCATTTAAAAGATGTATTGTAATCATAGTGTCCCATACCACATTGAATATCTTTAAAGGAATTAATATTTTAAAACATTCATGTCCATATAAATAAATCCTTAAAACCATTATGAAAACATGGACATTAATGAAAAAGGTTTAGAAGAATAAATCATTAAAAAATTTAAAATGAAGTTTTATTAAAAATTAAATTAAAAATAATCCCTTTGGAAAATCTTTTATTAAACATGGACATGGATAAAAATATGCCCCAGTAGATACTTATGTATACACAACCTCGGATAATAAAGAGATTGTGAAATTAACCCTTACCTTGCACTTTACTTTGGTCGAGGGTATATTTAACCTCTTGGATAATGTCCATAGTATGTTATTAAATTATACCAGAACCATATTTATATGTATTATATCATAAATTATTCATTTATGACTTTATACTACCCATTTAATAATGATTTATATGTTAAATTAGCATTTTGGGTAACATTCACTTTCTTTGTCATACGTGTTTTAACTTGTTATGCTTGATCATATCATTTAGATCATCATTTAAACACTTCTAGAATATATACCTCGATTTATATATCATATATATTTAGAAAATAAATATTTATAATAGATAGATATATGAAATGTAAGGCACTGTTTATGGAGATGGTAGGTCGTACGTACGCATAAACGTTATTTCCATTTTCAAATCATATTGAATAGAAGTAAGTGGATAATATATATATATTAATACATACATACATACATATATATCCTATAGAATTATTATTCCATATATTACATACATATTATTAATATATATTTTTATAATTATCGGTGAATGGTGAACGTGGGAATAAATCTCATCGTGTCGCAGAGATGGTAATCTGAATGTACGCACGAGTGAAAATATAATTATATTGATGGAGAAATCATAGGTAATTTGATTGTATATCATACATACAGAATAATTAACTTGTTATATTTATTATTTACATGAGTTATACTCATTATTATACACATCCAAATAATGAATTGTTTGAATAACAAACTACACCACGACGTGGAGAAGGTAAGCCATACGTACGCACGTATGCTGACTTTGTCTCTTAGAGGATGGATAGAATAACCAATATGGTTGTACCATATTTATAATAACATCACCATATTTATGAGGTACTGGAGTTATTATTTTTTTCTGTAAACAATGATGAAAGAGAAAGTGGTTGATGAAAAGAATTTGAAAGATGGTGGTGAAATTATTACCTCTTCTTCGAGTGTTTCCTTTTGAGTTGGTCAAAAGGGAGCCTTAGGATGGAATTATGATCTAATTAAGTACTCTAGTTTTATGTTCGGTAAGTTGGGAGGATATTTGGGTAGGTTTTGACCGATCCAAATGGATTTGGAGGTGTGATTTTGAGAGAAGGGGGAGAACCCTTTTATAAGAGAGGTGGGGGTTACATTAGGAAAAGCTTGAAATATTATTTTATAATAAAACTTTGTTCGGTTTATAGTGGCTAAAAATGATTTATTTATAGAAAAATGTGGGTATGGGTTTCAAAACACTCAACCAATAGGTTTTATATAGGTTTAGGTCACCATATTAACCTTATCTTTTAGATTTAACTCTTTGTTAAATATTTTAACTTTTACCATGTCTTCTTGTATTCTAACACTATATGGTTATTAAACTTACTCTAAACTTCTAAGATAACCCCAATTGGTTCATTAATGGCATATATAATATTATTTAAGAGCTTTTTCATAACCTTATATTTTTTTGAATATTATATCAACGAATAATATAGTATTTGTTCTAAAAATTAATTTATGTCAATTTGGAAATTATTTGGTTTTTGGTTTTTGTGAAAGTCATCACAACTAGATTACTTATAAAAAGATACATTGAATCAACCCTAACATGTCATATTCACCTAGAAAATTCATGGATGTCATGAAAACTTTAAAATTAAATTTATTTTAATATTTATAATACCATTTATTTGATTCTTTCATTAATAATGTAATTACTGCATCATCATTGTGTCATAAATAAATTAAATTATTTAACATCTAAAAATTATAAATAAATTCCATTAGGTAAGAAATATGTTTATCTTTCTAGTGAATATTTATAGTCTAATTTATATTATGTGTAGCCATATATTAAAAATGGTTTTGTTATTAAACTTTGTATTTAACACTTTTAACTCTTCTTTAAATAAAATAATAATAAATGTCTTTATCTAATCCTATTGGACCTAAAGGGTCCTATTTTAATCCTAAGGTTTTTTCTAGTCTTAATACACTTATCTAATAGAATTAGTACATGTGTTAAGGTAATTATAATATCATTTTTACTTAAAATTTCCATATTTACTTTTAACCGTGGTAAATAAAAGTCAAAAGTTACTATTCGTCAAATATTATTTTCATCTTATTGAACCACATTTTACTTAATGATATAAACTGTGTTTCTTGGATTTTTTAAATTCAACTAACAAAAGTGGTAAAATTAACTTTTATGCAAATTTGCAAATTCTTATAGAAGGTGGGTAAAAGAGGTTAAAAAGTTCAATAAAATTTTATACATATAATTTTTTTATAAAATGACTCCAATAAATTAAATAGAACTTATATAGTAATTATATCTCTATTTTGACTTAAAATAAACTAAAATAAAATAAATAATTATTTAAATAAAAAGTTGGTTTTATATAATAACGAAGTGTTTTTCATTATTCATCAAAATCTTAATGTTTTCAGATTAATACCAAAAATTCACCCCCAGATAAATTTGATATTAAGAATTAAAAAATAAGTCTATTTTACCAAATTCAAAACATAGACGTTTCATTTATTAAATTAAAATTAATTCCCCTTGTCAAAACCAAAAATCGGGTTTTTTAAAAGTAAAAACTGTCAAAAGATTGACTTGTGTTTATGTCAAATTTAAATGTGAAATTTTTTAAAATGACCTAAAATGTATTAAATGATAAAACTATAATATAATTATACATTAAATCTTTTCAAATTCTAAATTTAACACTATAAATTATTTAGATTAAAAAATTTGTTTTAAATTACAACATAGTATTTTTCACTATTCATCAAAAATATGAAAGTTATCAGAAAAGTACCAAAAATTTATCCTAACTAAATTTTTATGTACCTATTCTAAATAAGAATTTAATTTCATTAAATTGAAAATATAAAAGTGTCAAATATTGGTTTTAAAAAGAGTTAATCATTAAATAGTGATAATTTTTTTTAAATGCATATTTTATCTAAAAATGAATTTGTTATTATATTATGTCTAAGAAACACATAATACTGATGTTAAAATTATATATAGTATATAAGATTCAAAATTTAGTTAATATTATTCATAACTGCCTTTTGAACGGCTAGTTTGTTAAGTTGCGGTGCGCTCGAACTCGGTGTTGCGTGTAGCACAAGCTATTGAATTAATTTAATAAGTTAACGTACTATGAAATCTTGGGGTATTGCATTCTCCCATTCTTCAATAAATGGTGTTCTCCCAATTTTAAATTGTACTTTGAAAATAAAAGTTTAAAAATAGAAAAATACCTTTGTGGAAAACCCACATCAGTAATTTGGTAAATAAAATTTAGTCTTAATAAGAGGAAAAGAGAATGAAAAAGTTACGGCCAAATTATGATCTCAATTATGAGAACATTGTTAGAAATAATAGACACATAATTGGAGGGAAAATGTAAATATTTATAGGTAGTGATTGAGGTCATCAATCACAAACAAGTGTGAAATTGATGGCCTCAAAACCATCAATCTATGATGACTTAAAGCATAATTAGTTCATCAAAACATAAGATATTAGGATTACACATTATTTGTTTTAGGATCCCTTCCCAAATGTTTAAGAATTAATTTATTCATAGAATAAGAGGAAAAAAATATACATGACAAGTAGAGTTTCATCCTTCAAATAATTCCTACCACAAACTCATCTTTAACTCCAAAAGATAATAAAATTCAAAATTATTCTCCTTCTTCTAATCATATAGGGTTAAAAAAAATAATGATTTTATAATTCATTTGTCAGACTATTTAAAAAAAACTACATTATACAAACCAGGATATCACATATGCCAGTGGTAGATGATCCACCTTTGTCGCCCTTCAGTTGCGGGTTCAAGTCTTGCGGCCTTTCCAGACATGAAGGGTTGTCACCCGACCTCTGGGTTGTTCTTTTTATGACAATCCTAAAATAATCTCAAGAAATCATTTAACCTTAACAATATTACCTGATGTCAAACATAATTGATTCAAACCTTTAGACTTATCCAAAATACTCTTGTCCAAACTCACAGTCCAAAATTTATAAGGAAGGTAAACACAATAAAGATCCTTTTTTTCCAAGTAATAACTTGTGAATATCATCATCATGTATTCTTTTAAAACACTATAACACTCTGAATTACTATAAAACCTTATTGATTACATTCATGCTCCCTTATTCATTATAGAATACTGGATATACCCCTTATATCCAAAAATGTTCTAAACTCTTACAATGATGGAATATACAAATCATTAATCAGTTTTCAAGGTATTCAAGAATATCTTATATAATTTATCCAAATCAAGAATATATTCTTCCAAAATAACTACCTCAGTATCAGAACCATATTATGGTCTATCTTTCTCTCAACCACATATTTTCCAAAAAAATTAACCTACTATTGAGTCAATTCTCTTGGTTCCACACAATCTCATGTATGGAATGAAATAGTGCTGCAGTACAATCCTGTTATACATTATAATTATTATAAAATGTACATCATTAATATAATACTCAAATGACACAATACTTTAATAACAACATAAGAAATATAATCATTTCCCTTGAACTTTGGTAGTATCATAACCTGATTATTATCCAATAGCAGCATTTGGGTTATACTCTGATGAGTTGGACATTACTTCGCGTAGTGTCCCAACTCCTTGCAGATGAAGCATTGTACATTTGAAACCTTTTTCTTACCCTTGCAATCACATACATAGTGTCCCTTTTCTCCACACTTATAACAAACTCCCATTACCTTTAAGCATTTATCAGGGTGATTCTTTCCACAGTTTTCACATATGGTAAAATCCTTCTTTCCCCTCTTTCCTTTATCCATATTTCTCTCTTCCATCCTTTTCTTCTCTTGCTTCCCTTCAAAGCCATAGATATCAGAAAATTATTTAATTATCTTATTAACACATGATATTATTTCTTCATATGATGAGAATATGTGGGATACTATTTCCCTTTTAAATTTTGGCTTAATACCATGAAATAAATGGCCATTCTTAATCATTCGTTGATGTGTATTGCTGGAATTCTCATTCCTTGTACTAGGAACCATTTCTATACAATGGAATACACTAGGTTAGTTTATGAATCAAAATGCATAATTCCAAACTAGTAAAATACCTAATGTAAATATAAAATATTATGAATATAATCTATAATTAAAAAAACATTTCCTTGAAGAAGTATTTACTCCTAAATCCTTCATAATAGATTATAATGAAATTGTGAAATATCCTAAGCATATCCCCCAGGAGTGTCGTAAACAAGAGTGAAGCAAGGCCTATTGTCATGTACCAGGATACCTTAGGTCATTCTTGAAACTCATATTCAATGTTTTCACTCCTAGTTACATCTGTGCCAGAGCCGTTTCTACATGATAGTATCCAGACATGGATGTGTTGCTTGGAAAATACACAAAATATCTACATTACCCAAATTCTAGGAAGTTCTTCTATACTAAACCTCAATGTGTATTTTAGGCAAATGTTCCCTAATCAGATTTTGTATAAATATATTTCTAATGTTGTTGTTAAAATTCATTTCATAGCAACTGTAATGCCCCGACCCAAGTTACCCAGAGTCGGTGCATTATTTTAATACATTTGAATGATTACAAGGAATCAAGTCCCAAAGGACTGACCCGTTTAGCAATCATGGAAAATATATTACATACATGAATGTTACATTACATTATAAAATGAAAAACAACAACAACAACATTGTCTCCATTGAACACATTCATATCTCTTAGACTATCCCAACATGTCAGTCATAATATACTTCTTCGTATCCTCAGAAAATGGAACATAAGAAAGTAGTGAGCTCAAAATCTCTGTAAGAGTAATCAATACAGCAGAATATAACATAAACATTAGGCATGGTGAATAATTGAAAACACATGTCTTTACAAATAATAAACATGAATACTTTATGGTAGGAATATGACTTGAGTAAATAATGACATAATAAAACATAGTCATGGGTATTCTACTAGTCGAATAACAACATGAACCATCAATATTATTTTCATACTGAGGGAATGTATAATTCCTGGCATTCTGAAAAATATTGTCAAGGCCTCGGAAAAGACGTCGAAAAATGAATAAGGCCTCAGCCAAAACCATATATCAAATTGGAAAAGCCCTCAGCCAATTCCACGTCTAATTATCTCATAAGACCCTCCGATGCATCGAGGAGATATAGAGGGATCCACCCATCACATACTAAGTCCAATAAATTCCTCATATGAAAATGTTGAAACATACATAAACAATTGTATTAAAACCAGCATACAAAATGTCAATACTTTAACCCTAAAACATGAATGGTATAAAAATAATGCATACACAGTCAAATATATAACAAACCCTTCAATACAATATAAAATATTTGTATCATAATAAATCAACCTCGATCAAGAATAATATTTCCTAATGGATGTTGACATAGTTTAAAATGATAAGTAAAAATCATCGAGAGAAATATCCCTTTTTCATGAAATCATTTAAAAGTCATATAATTTATAAATGAATTAATTTAAAAGATAGTTTTTAATAAAATTGTGAAAACAAGCCTGTACCCTAATGGTACAGGCTCTTTCTTGGCATCCAAAAGTCCCAGGATCAAATCCGGGCACGGGCGAATTATTGGGTACTGTAGCGGCACTGTAGCGGGGAACTGTAGCAGTACTGTAGCAGCGGCGGAAATGTAGCAACGAAGGCACTATAGCAGCGGAGGGACTGTAGCAGGTACTGTAGGGGTGGTTGTACTGTAGTGGGTACTATAGTAGTGCGGGTATTATAGTAGTACTTTTCACCAAGGGGTCCATTGAGCTAAAAATGGGCTTTCAAGCCTTGTATTCTGGCCACTTGGCCTTGGGCCTTCGGGCTATGTAATGGGTCACCCTCTACCCTGTCTAAAGAAGTCTTTTCTTTAAATAATATATTGAGGCTTCAGCCCCAAACATTTTAAAAAAAGTGTCACATACCACTTTCAAACTTTTGAATGGAATTAACATTTTAAAACATTCATTTCCATAGAAATAAATCCTTAAAACCATTTTGAAAACATGGACATTAATGAGAAAGGTTTAGAAAAATAAATCTTTAAAACATTTAAAATGATGTTTTAGTAAAAAGAACCATAAAAATAATATTTTTTAAAACTCTTATATGAAACATGGATATGGATAATAAATATGCCACAGTATATACCTACGTAAAAACAACCTCGGATATAAAAGAGATTGTGAAATTAAGCCTTACCTTGATCTTTCATTTTGTTGAGGGTATGTTAAACCTCATGTATAATGACAATAGTATGTTATTAAATTATACCAGGTAAATATTCATATTTATTATATCATACATGATTCATTTATGACTTTATACAACCAATTTTATAATTATTTCCATGTTAAATTAACATTTTGGGTAATAATCGCTTTTTTTATCGTACGTGTTTTAACTTGTTATTTTTGATCGTGTCATTTAGATCATGATTTAAATACATCCAGAAAATAAACCTTGATTTATATATCATATATATTTATAATATAAATATTTATAATAGATAGATATATGAAATGGAAGGCACTGTTTATGGAGACGGTAGGTCGTACATAAACATAAAGGTTGTTTCCATTATAATATCGTATAGAACGGAAGTAAGTGAATATGAAATATGTAAGTAAAAACACACAAACAAACACACACACATATATATCCAGTAGCATTATTATTTCATATATTACATACCTATTAATAATATATATTTTTATAATCATCGTTGAATGGTAAACGTGGGAATGAATCTCATCGCGTTGTGAATACGGTAATCCGTACGTACGCACAACGGAAAATATCATTATATTGATGGTGAAATAATATTTAATTGGATGGTATATAATACATACAGAATCATTAACATGTTATATTTATTATTTACATCAGTTATACTCATTATTATACCAATCCAAATAATGAAGTGTTTGAATAACAAACTACACCACAACGTGGAGACAGTAAGCCGTACGTACACACGTATTGTGACTTTATCATTTAGAGGATAGATATAATAATGAATATGGTTGTACCATTTTTCTAATAACATCACAGTATGTAGGAGGTACCAGATTTATTATTTTAGTATGGAAACAACAAAGAAAGAGGAAGTGGAAGATGAAAAGAACTTGAAAGAGGGTGGTGAAATTATTACCTCTTCTTCAGGTGTTTCCTTTTTAGTTGGCCAAAAGGGCTCATTAAGGTTGGTTTTCTGATCAAATTAAGGACTCTAAGTTTATGTGAGAGAAGATGGGAGGATATTTGGGTAGGGGTTGGATGATCCAAATGGCTTTGGATTTGTGATTTTAATATAAGGGGAAGTAACCTTTTATAAGAGAGGTGAGGGTCACTTTAGGAAAATCTTGAAATATTATTTTATAATAAAATCATTTTCGTTTTATAATGCCTCCAAAATGATTTATTTCTAGGATAAGGTTGGTATGTGCCGAAAACCTCTCAACCATTAGGTTTTGGATAGGTTTAGGTCATTATAGTAACCTTATCATTTAGATTTAACTCTTAGTTAATTATTTTAACTTTTACCGCGTCTTCTTGTATTCTTACACTATATGGTTAATAAACTTACTATATACTTCCAAGAGATCTTAAAGTGGTTCATTAATGACATATATAAAATTATTTAAGCCCTTTGGCTGAACCTTATATTTTTATGAATATCATATCAACCAATAATATAGTATTTTTTATAAAAATTAATTTATGTCAATTTTGACATTATTTGGTATTTGGTTATTGTGAAAGTCATAAAAACATGATTACTTCAAAAACGATTCATTGAATCAACCCTAACAAATCATATTCACCTAGAAAATTCTTGGATGTCATAAAAAATTTGAAATTATATTTATTTTAATATTTATAATACCATTTATTTGATCCTTTCATTAATAAGGTAATTACTACATCGTCAATGTCTCATAAATAAATTAAATTATATAATGTCTAAAAATTATAAATAAAATAACAGTATGTTGGAAATCTTTTTAGATTTATAATTAATATTTATAGTCTAATTTATATTGTTTTTAACCATATATTAAAAATGGTTTAGTTATTAAACTTTAGATTTAACACTTTTAACTCTTTTTTAAATAAAATAATAATAAATGTCCTAATATAATCCAAGTGGACCTGAAGGATCATATTTTATTTCTAAGTTTTTTTTTGGTCGAAATACACTTATCCAATAGAATTAGAATATTTGTTAGGCTAATTATAATATCAATTTCACTTTTAATTACCCTATTTACTTTGAACCGTGGTAAATAAAAGTCAAAAGTTACTATTCACCAAAAACTATTTTCAACTTATTGAACCACATTTTACTTAATTATATCAACTGTGTCTCTTGGATTTTGGAAATTCAACTCACAGAAGCGGTAAAATTATCTTTTATGCAAATTTGCAAATGCTCCTTGATGGCGGTTAAAAGAGGTTAAAAAGTTCAATAAAAATTTATACATAAAATTTTAGTATAAAATGACTCTAATGAATTAAATTGAACTTATATTAGTAATATATATATATTTTAAATTAAAATAAATTTAAATAAAATACAGAATTATTTAAATAAAAAGTTGGTTTTAAATAATAACGTAGTGTTTTTCACTATTCATCAAAAATTGAATGTTTTCAGAAAAATATCGAAAATTCACCGAAAGATAATTTTGATTTTCCAAATTCAAAAATGAATTATATTTTACCAAAATCAAAATATTTATGTTTCATTTATTTATTTAAAATTAAATCATGTTGTCAAAACCCAAAAGCAGGTTTTTAAAAAGTAAAAACTATCAAAAGATTGACAAGTGTTTATGTCAAATTTAAATGTGAAATTACATATAATGACCTACATTGTATTAAATGAAAAAAATATAATCTAATTATACTTCAAAACCTTTCAAATTAATAATTTAACACTATACATAATTTCGATTAAAAAAGTTGTTTTCAATTAAAACATAGTATTTTTTCACTATTCATCAAAATATAAAAGTTATCAGAAAATACTAAAAATTCATCTAAACTAAATTTCTATGTCCCACTTCTAAAAAAGATTTTTATTTCATTAAATTGAATATATAGAAGTGTCAAATATTGGTTTTAAAAAGGGTTCACCATTAAAAGGCAGTAAAATTTCATTTTTTGTAAAATACTTATTTTATCTGAAAAAATGAATTTGTTCTTATATTATGTCTAAGAAATAAATAATATGGATGTTAAAATTATATAGTGTATATAAGATTCAAAATGTAGTTAATAATATTCATAACCGCTTTTTGAATGGCTAGTTTTGTAAGTTGTGGTTCGCTCGAACTCGATATTGCATGTAGCGTAAGCTATTGAATTTCATTAATGAGATAACGTACTATGAAATCTTGGGGTGTTACATATTAGAATCAGTGGGAATATCCCTACCTTAGGAATGTACAACTGGATGATGGAAAAGATTAACTAGCTTTTCAAAAGCACTTTAGATCAAAACACCTTAAAGGAATGTGTGACGCTACTCTGAGCCATGATCACAACATCAAAATATATATATAAATACAACCCAAACTAGATGGAATGTTCAAACACCCATGTATTTGAAACTTCATCCCGATCATTAGGAAGGACTAACTCTTTACTTCCGAGTTCATTCTACTTGGAGATGACCTAAGATCATACTCAATAGCATAATGCTCAAAGATCCAACCAAACCTAACTGGTTCATTTTCTCATTTAGCCCTTGACAGTTACCCTGTACACCAACACACACCACCCTGATATTTCACAAGAAAATAAAACATCCCCATTACAATACATAGGTTTCCCACCCTGTACATTCATGTATTGGATGGAGATACAAGATATTTATGTCCATGTTTTATTGCTCCATATGACTTTTAACCTAGATAATTCCACGCGAAGTCATCCATCATAGAGAAGAAGAATGTGTCAAGAAACATACAAATGAATAACTTTTCCTTAGGAATTTATAACCAATGTAAACTGATCATTATTCGATTATCAAGCCTGAAACAAGTGTCAAAGTCACAATTAAAACCTGTTTGAAGAAGGGAATCAATAGAAATTCGAAGTCCTACATTGGACAACAACACCCAAACAAAAAGAACATTAGAAAACTCATAGTATTGGAAAGGAACGTACATTATAAGGGTGATACCTACAATGGTCTATCCCCTTAAAGAAGCATACACATTTACTCTAATGAGGTAACATAAAATAGAAGGTCACGAGGCCCCAAATCTGATCATCTAAGCAATTTCTAAAGAAAAAAAAACCTACGGAAAATGATAACGCTTCCGTTCCAAGGAAAATCATTGGAGAAATTTAGACTACCCTTACACAAGAGTTTTAAATATAGGACACCACATATGGTTCCATTTACATACCCTTTACATTTATTAACATTTAATGTTTCTCTATTTAATGATATAAACAAAACATCAGGTTCCATTTCTCAAAACAAAATCACAATGTACTTGATTTTAACCAATGCCCAAAATAAAAAATAGGAACAATTCACAAAACATCATTTAAAAACATTTTACACTTCTTGAAATATAGTTATAATAATTTTTTTTTGAAAAATAAATTCCTTTTTAATAGATAAAGTGGCCTACAAGGGTCCCATTGTATTCGACCTTGGCTCATCAAAATGTAACTCAATATAATTTGTTAATTATTTATGTTTCTAACACCCATACCGAGTAATCTCATAATAAACATGCCACAACTAACCATCTTGGGTCCATTTGTTCCTTTAGTAGTTAACCATCTGATTTCAGATCAAAATTAAACATCCCATTAAAACCATTTCAATTTCACAATACATCATACCATTACATTTAATATTGGATTCCATTTCTCAGTTCATGAATCTCCCATACACTTCATGGATTGAAAATTGGATCCCCTTAATAAAAATGAATTTCACTTAAAAATTTAACATGCTCATATAAAATGGTTGAGTCATATGGGTGGCCATCCACTAACCTGTAAAGCGCACATACACTTTTCAGTGGGGAATTTGGCGCCCCATAGTCAAAACCAATTCACTATAGAGTTTTAATTTAGTATCCTTCACATTTTAACCACAGTCTTAAAATATATAAATATATATTTCTCATGATTGTTTTAATATATGGGTTACCCTTTCTCATTTATAAGGTGACCATACACCTTGCAATAGAATACGAGTTCCGATTTATTCACAACCAACATCTCTTCATCCCATGAACAAACCATAAATAAACAAGGTGAAAGAATCCATCATAAGAAATAAATACATAAAGCATGCTACAACATAAGAGAATGGAATATAATAAAGAAATACTAAATAACATAGGCTTCATGGCATAATAACAACTAAGCATGGCATATCAATAAAGGCACAATATCATATTAGAAGGAAAACCACTAATGTAACTAAAGGTCATGCCACTATGCATGGAATGTGAATATCCTATATTCCTATTATGATGTATGTAATGATACTTTCTACCCATACTAGGAAAATGTTAAAATTCCATAATATTCATAAATCAATAAGTAGTGGAATGTACATCAGTCACTCTATGATAAATCATATCAACTGTAATAGAAAACAACAGGAAAAACAATCCCATCCATAGACACTTGGTCATTTCTCATAGATGGGGTGATCATTACCATAAATTTTTTTAAAAAAGCTCCTAATAATTTCTATTATCTTGTATACCAACCCCAAATAGGAAAAAAGTAATAAATTTGAGCTTTGATACCTCTTTGTAATGTCCCAACCCATCTTACCACAAAACTGATAGCCATACCGGTGGGTCAAAAAGCCTCAGATGTGCCTCCCGATAAGCCAAAGTCTACCTACTATAAGATAGGGTCTTGGGACATGATAGTGGAGAGGCTATACCCTCTTATTATAGATACACAATTGGACTATCAGATAATAAACAATATACAGTAGCTAAAGTCGTATCAAAGTAATGACAAAACAACAAAAGTAAAATTATAGAAATTTGATAAAAGTGTCTAATAACATATTATAAAAAACATGCATGAATTTAATAGTAATGATACATAATATAATACAATAAATATAAAATTGATTTACTATAAAATAAATTACATGACTCAAATGAAAAAATAAACTAAAAATCCCAAAGGTGATCTACATAAGAATCCCAATATCTGGTTCAATCCTTCCCTCCTAACTCCCCGGTACAAGCATACATAAACAAGAACTCAACCATGTTTTGAATTCCATTGAACAAGAAAGTCTACTCATTACCCCAATGCAATGGAGGCCTGGTCAGGGTGTGAGTTTAATGTCTTAGTAGGCCGTAACACATGGTTCATTTCACAATTCAAATAGTGAAACATAAATTAAAGCAGTGTGCACATATAGAAAAATAACAAAAAACTGAATAAATAAATAACTACCCATCAAGGTTCCTAAGAGACACCTCATGGGTATACCTACATCAGTTGATAGCCAGAAAAGTTTGAACATGTCATCATTTTATAGATAAGTTAAGCATATATATATATATATATTTACTATAGTTGATCAGGAAGTACAAGAAGGAAGTCACTTCCAGTATATGGGTTGATAAGCTCTACTAACGGGATAGTAAGATGAAAATCCCGAATTAACGGAGCGTTGAGACGCCATGCTCATTATATCTCCCATACCATCATTTTTAACACTAATTTAAAGGAGTACTGAGTCTCCATGGTCATCAGACATCCCTTAACATCATTTTCATAATTGATGTAGAGAATTATTGAGTCACCATGCTCATTGGACCTCCATTACCATCATTATCAAAACCAAAGTAATGGATCATTGAGTCACCATGCTCATCAAACCTCCCTTACCATCATTCTCAATACTGATGTAAAGGAGCATTGAGTCGTCAAGCTCATCAGACATCCCTTACCATAATTCTTAGCCTCAATAAAGTAATATAAAATGTATAACTAGCATAAATTAATACCACCCACCCATACTCGTTTATATAATCCATTTGAATTTTATAATCATGTTCAATTTCATTGTAACCATTACATTTCATAAGAATCCTTTCAAAATTAATATATAAAGGACATGGTCTAACTATCCCTAAGGGTCATCTCATTTGAAAAACCTTTGATCTATTTCATCAGAAAGCTAAAGATCATCATGACTTAAATATTTAATAAATATCCATGAAAATCATGTCATTTAGTGTAGTCTATCATACTGAAAGTTATCCCACTCAATTTTCCTAAACATGGAAAATTGATTTAAGGTACAAGTGCCGAATGGACATAACATGTTCATTACCCTTAAAGGATGCTACCAACATGAATAATCCATTATAACTATTCCATTTACCTTAACCATTATATTTACCTCATTATGACATGGAAACAACATCTCAAGGGCACAAGTGTAAAGGAGAGGGGTCATAGAAACCAAGTATATGACCACTTGGGATATTGCAACTGAAATAGTTCAAGCACCTAAGCATTACATTTATCAATTATAACCTCAAGGTATAATAAAATAACCAAGGAAATATTGAAGGAAAGCATAAATTTATATTCAATATTTTTTATCTTTAAGATAGAACACCTCTATTAGAGGGGTTTTATTATAAAATCACATCATTTATTATCAAACAATCATTTATCACTTTCAAAACACCATTCAGGAATCATACTCAATTAGAATTTATCTGAAGATTCTATTTCATTAATTAAAATCTAAGAAAAGTGAAGTATGAAATTAATTAAAGAATAATTTAAATTAAAGGGAAAAGGAATTGGACCCTACCTCAAGAAGCAGAATAATGAAAAACCAAAACACTTTGTCACTTGACATCTTTATCGATGACCACACAAAACTACTCCACAATTTCAGGAAGATACCTTTATATATATATATATATCCCGTAACCCAAAACACATATTCCCCTCTCCATGAAGGAATACATATATGGATTATATATATATATATACATATATTCATCTCTAAGTATATGAGAAAAGGTAATTAAATACAATCAAAACTCTCTATAAAAAAAATGGACTAAAAAACATCAAATTACCTCAAAAAATTGACAGAAACCAAATAGTATATATAAAACCTTACATTAAATTGATGGTGGAAAGGAAAAACGATCTGAACTGGTCCTCCTTCGACATCGGTTGTCGAAATCTATATGAATGGGTCCCGAGAGACCCTTCCAACAACCTAAAATCAAAAGAAAATAGAAAATTGGCATTATACCAACCATAAGGTTTCCACCACACCTCACCAGGTAAAAGAGAGGTAGAAATATTCTAAAGAGAGTGAGGGGAATTAGGGAGAAGACCTTATCTAGATGATTCAGACAAGAAACCCCAAGAAATCCAGATGGATTTTTCCTAACGAGATGAGTTGAAGAGGGGGGTGTCGTGCGACTCAAAGGGGAGACCAAGGGGGGTGGTGCGAAGCAATATCAATGGGATAAGAATGAGTGTTATATTTTTATATTATTTTAAATTTAATTTAATTTAATATTTTAAAAATTTTAGAATAGGGTGTCACACACGGTTTGGACCACACGGTTTGGATAACTGTGCCCCAACTACATAACTCTTTACTGGGCACCTAGGGCACCCCTCATGGGTAGGCTAGACGGTCAGGAAATTTTTTTCTAACCATGCATTGAATGGTAATTAGGTTTTTCCTCTACCACTAACCATGTATCTTAGGTGCACCGTTTCACAAACCATGTGTAGCCCATGTAAAAACCTCTATCCACCTTCAATAAACTGCATGATTTCATGCTACTGGATGCACAGTTTCATTCAAACCACGTATCCAATGAAGACCCTTAAAAAATTATGTTTTCAGTTTGGTACATTTGATGCATACTGAAACACCTATGAAAATTCCCATGCATTTTCCCTAGTCCAAAAACATCACCTCAAATGCTTCCAAATCTCCGAACTTTATTCCAAAACATGGTTTTAAATTCGACTTCCCCATAAATGAAAAGTTCATATTTCCAATATATTTCATTCTAGTTAGAAACAAGGATCTTTATATGGTGGAAAACCCATAAAAGGTAGGATTAAGAAAAATAAAATTCTATCCCCACTAATATTTTATCATATAAATAATAGAAATAATTTAGGGAAATATAGAAAAAATACAATGCTTTTAGGGACAATTATTTCTCCCTAGAAAAAATAAAGCTATGATTACTAATTCTATTCACATATAAAGAAATTAGAGTTCAACCCCATCTAAGAAATGTGTTTAATAATGTTTTCATTTTAAACCAAGTGATCTCATGACAACTAGAGTAGATACAACAATGATGTATTTCATGTCAATAAGCATTCATTAGCAATTCTCCAGAGAAAACATCTATGATTCAAGCATTCAAATCCAAACCATTCACATTACTTGGAATTATAAAAAGGTAGACTATATTTAATGATCCATATGATATAAATTAAATGAATTTCATGATAATTGTGAATGAAATATATTCATAAAGTGACCTAAAATTATTAGAATGTTTTTTCATTTATAACGTACCAAAAGAGGGAGAAGTCTCTATTAGAGAGAGTCTCTCCCATTAATTGAAAAAATGGAGGTTCATGAAACTACAAGTAAATTAAATAATTTTATAATAGTATTAATTGATATCTATAGACTTATTCTATAAAGAGTCTGTGTATTTTCATATTTTATCAATGGATTCATTTTCTACCTCGACAATCAGTTGCAACACTTTTTCCAAAACAACCACATTAAGTCTCTCCAACTCAATTGTTCAAAGAACCCCTATTTATCCATCCCAATTTTTAAGTCCTTTTTCATTGCATGATTCAATAAATATAGCTCTTCCGGAAGATGATTAATATCAAATTCAACCAGACAATTTTTTCCTTTCTAATGTTGATCACATTTCAGTGAGTTTTTTCCTCCACTGTGCATTGAGATGCCTTTTTCAGGGCCTAATCCCAAATTCATTTGAATGAAGATGAAGTGTCTTCAACTGATAACCTAAATTAAATATCCCTCTTATTCCCTCTCATAGAAATCACTTCCTTCAATCGGTCATGGAGAGCTATACAGTCAAATCCACCATAGTCGTGGTAGGTAAACATATAGTTGAGATGACTCAGTTGGTCCTTCGGATCATCTAAATGGACATTAGAGATTAGGGACCAAATGTACACCCAAAAATCACACATTATTTGATAGAGTTTTGTTAAATCCTAAACATAACTTAATCCCATGTCGTGAACATCAATATATTCTAGGACTAAGTCACTGAGTGAGGTACTTGTAGAAATCTAGAAGAAGAAATACAGAAGAAGAAGGGATCATAACATCTAAGATTTTAGGTGAAGGTACTATAACTAGAGCCCCCTAGGATTATCAATCATAAGGTAAATAATATGATATTGTCATATAGTCAATACATGTGATCAATATTGGAAAAATACCTTTCACAGTTGCATCACTAGCAATATATGTATCCCAAAACCCATATTGAAGTTATGAGGCGACACCCTCTTGTGATGAGTGACCCGGTGGAATGATTTATGATATCACTATCATAATACTTCACTCATCATATTTAAGTACTGAATGAGTGAATAAATTTTAGTTGAAACAATACAAAGTGTATAATATGTTTGGTCTCTAAAGAAGTGATCACCCTCACCTAGAGATTCCTCCATCAAGGATAAATCAGCACACGCATATTAACCTTCCTAAACCTACTCAAAAAGTAAATTTTAACGTGTCATGTCATATGGAATGACCATTGTAACATCATCCATAGGTTCCTGGACTGACTCTGCTGACACCTCAACCATTTTCACTTCATGATGGACTGGGTATAATATTTAAGGTTCTACTAGAAAAAATAAATTCAATATGTTTCCTTGGGAATAGATGTATGTTCTTCCAAGTGGGCTCGATGAGTACCTACACATGTTTTAAAAAACTAGAATGTGTTACTAAAATTTTCCAAAATGGAAAAGAAGTGACCTATAATGATTATATGAAGACCATTGTTGAAATTGATCTGATAGTTTTGAGTCCTTCCTTTTTTCATTTTTTCATTGAATGAGGCCCCCAAAAGGGTTTGATGATAAAGGTGATGATGAATTCATTAATTAATGTTTATATTACGATTCCGGGAGAATGGAATTCACTACCCTCATCAGATCCATTTGACCCAGGGATCCCTCATCATTGGTTCCCTGATCGTCACCCAAGTTAGCTGTAGTAGCCATGCCTTTGGAAGAATACACATGGGATGGTGGGAGTGACTAGTATCCAATATCTTCTTACCAGACCTAAAAAAATGGAAAAAATATGTACAACATCAATGGTTGCAAAACCATTTGAATATAGTTTCACGGAATTTATTACCACAATTCTAATAATAGTGTGGAACTTTTCATCCATAGAAAACTCCATCGTTCCAGGAACAACCATACACTGCACCAAGGGTGAGTAGTGGATACATCCTTGTATACTTTCCAACATCACATAGGTGTCTCTAATGAAATCCTAAACATCAGTGGGATATATTTTGAAGGATATTTCTATGGAATTAGTAAAGAATTCAAATTCATAAAGTGTATTTAAACCTCACACAATACCCCCTGAGAATGGCATCTAATTTTATTGCCTTCTAATTTCAAAATCACTAAAATTAAATGGGAAATACCACTATAGACGTGGCTTTTCTCATAGGTTTCACACTAATTACATCCACGCATATTGTAAAATCTCCTTGTACTAAAAATGATGGTATATGTATCACCTCCTTAAAAGGAATCTCCAAGGTTGTTGGTTTTCTTGAATAAAGCTTCTTTCCATGCCTTGGATTGACTTTAGCAGTGGGTGGAAACTTTAAAACCATGGGATATGATGTGGTTAATCTCATATTTGAATATGATTGAATCCAAATCTCAACATAATGTTGATACATAATAATATCTACAAAATTTGGTGTAAATTCTATTTGGATTTGAGTCTCCACTTAGGCAATCATTAACCAAAATTAGAGTGCCACCATTAGATGATTTCCTTTCTAGAAATGGACATGGGAATGAAATTTTTTATAAATTCATAAATATTGTTGATTGAAATGGAAAGGTAGATACCATTCATTGATAATGAAACCATCAATTCGGGTAGCAAATACACCCTCACAAATTGACATCATATAAAACTGATCAACAAATATTCCCTTTCCATTATTAGTTATAATACAAGTGGGAATATCATAAGTTGTGAAAGAGAAGTTTTCATATAGGCTTAGACGGTCATGGATTTCCAAGTCCTTTAACATGATGGTCCTAACCCCGCTGACACACTCTAGAAATGTATTGAAACAGATGTTAGAAATTTTCTAGATGCTTAGGCATTCATATCCACCCATCAAAGCCCCATCAAACCCCATAACACCTAGAAGGGACCACAAATTCTATGTGGAGTCCTTCTGCTAAAACTATTGTGACGTAGGTGGTATAATTTGGGAAACATAATAATAGAAAACCCAATGTTCCTCCCTCCTTCCATAGATTCAATCATCATAAAAGTGGAAATTTTGACTCCATCCATCTCTTAGGTCAGAATAAGGGACCCAAATAGGTAAATTGTAAGAAAACCAACTAAATGAATGGACTAGTTAATGTCAGGAAAAACCTACCACCCCCGGTTTTTATATTAACCCTCTTCAATTGTGGGTCAGTAGGCTTCGTCAATACTAAGAGAATATTTTGTGGGGAAATCCTTTAATTTATTGTATTTGGGTTCAGAGTGAGCCTTATTGACAAAATATGCCACACATTTTTTAAATGGGATGTCTTACCTCTACCGTGAGGCCTTCACAAGGGATTCCTCTTCTAGATTGATCAACTACCTAGAAATGGGAGGGGTCCTCTCTTCATCATCTTAAGCAGATGATGGATGAAAAAACTAATCATTAATATATCCTAATATTGGGGAATCGTAAATATGCTTTAGGTCCTAGAGACCGATTACCACATCACCATGTATTTGAAAAAAGTATATTTTTATATAGGATCGAATGAATGAAAATGTTTTCTATCAATCATTTTTTATAATTAGAGAAGGTTTGGGAGATATATAAGGCATCATACATCCCAATGATTTTCAGATCTGTGGAACATTTAGAAGGAGTATGGTGCTCCAAGAAGGTAATACCCAATCCATCTTGAACAATATGAAACTCTGATTTGTAGTATATTTCTACATTATTGAGCAGTTCATATGGATTCCCAAATCAAATTTATAGTGATTATTTACGATGTATGTTGGCATAATCTTCAGTATATACCCATTAAAGAATTTTTACCAATAATAGAGTGGCCCATATGAAAGATATTGTATTTGAATGTATTATGGTTCCTTAGGACCCAATATGTCTTAAGAGATCTAGAATTCTGAGTCAATGGTGGAATGAGTGGCTCCCTCACCCCCTATTTATTGGGAGCCCAACAGAATACCAAAGGTCACCCAAAAGACCAAAAAATACTTTATACATGGATTAAAGGAATCCTCAAGGACAAAGGAACACATTTACACTGCATAGAATCATGTTTTTCCATACATACCACACTATATATGGGGGGGGGATTTTTTTACTTTTGAAAAATGATCATTGAAAATTATAGGATCTAGGAAATACCTAAAGCATATGTATTATGTTTTCCATAATAGGACTGAAGGATCATTATGGATACATTAATATCGGGTGGTTGGATTACGAGAATCATATAACCCCCAGGAGGACACACAATTACATGAACCTAGAAATTTAATGAGGCTTAATATGGATTTCCACATGATTTGATAATGATGATGCAAATCCCCTTTGAGGAGTCCTTCTAAAAAAAATCTCAATCAGAAATACCTCTTTCTCTTGTAAAGGCTTCCAATCAAGCACTGATGGTCATAGAAAGGATTCCATAATATTTCCTCATATAAAGAGGCATGTAAATCAATAGATGCTTGAAAATAACCTAAATACCCTCATAAAATAAAATTATAATAGGTGAAAAATTATTATGAATGGAGTTATGTTGATTTTCTCATGAAGGGATTATATGACTCATGTGATCAGTTCAACAATCATGCAATATCCCTTACAGAATGTCATCCATGCCATGCGAAAGCCTTCAGTTATTTCACCTTAATCATATAGAGTCCCTCAGACATGTCCATTTGATCATGTGATTCCCCTTCAAAACAATAAATAAACAGATCGTCCATCTTTGAAAATTCTCACACATCATTGCAATATTTATTATTGATCATATGATGCTTGGTAGACACCCAGTGGGAAGGTATTTTAAAATAGTGGATAAATATTTGGAAAAAATAAACCTTATGAAAAGGAGAGTTATACTATTTTTCATGCGAAGGGCTTCCAATGAGACCACAAGATCTCTTGAACGATCCCATACAAGTATCCCATGATCATTTGAAAGCCTCTTAAATAGAATTCATAATCTTGTGAAGACTCCTAAAAATTTCATCCTAATCTTGATGTGACTCTTTGAAATATAAATATTATTATGTGAAATTCCATTAAAAATCCATGAGTCTAATAAATATGGTGATGATGGAGTGCTCTCATGGTTCCTATTTTTCATACAACACAAAGATGGAACCATAGATGACCAATAGTAGATTCACATAAAGAGAGTGATGTGATTCCCCCTCCACCAACTTTATTCCATATCTATGATATATGATCAATGAAAGGGAGTTTAGAACTAGCGTAGTGGGAACTATAAATTTCCCCCTTAGCATAAAAAAATCACACACACATGGGTGTAGATGAAAGAGAAGACTTCTTGAAGCAGAAGTCCATGCGATTGCAGGAAAATTTACTTAGGGAATGACTTATGGAATTAGGTGGCATGTATATATTCTATGCTTGGTCAACCTGTTGATCATGTGAAGGAATTACAGTGCACCATTTAAGATATGTGGAGGGTTTTCCACGTATTGATTTGGTCAGGCGAGGTATCAACAAGCATATTCCTAACAAACATTGAGGTATTTATACAATAATGGATGAAAAAGAAAAATTAAATATATGAAGGAATATATTATTATTTTTAAAATAAGGAATCATGAGATTCACATTATCTATCTAGAGCATGATACAACACTCAGAAATGTCCTTATATTCTTTCAAGCCCCTCTGAAAATTTTATCCAATTCACAAAAAGTCCACAAGACATATCAGTAAAGTCACACAAATTCCTTCAAACTTGTAAGCTAGATCAAGCGGTAGCCCTATGACATGTCATATATGATAATGTGACACCAAAGGACATTCTTGCATCGATCACATGAAGGTTTATTTGAAAAGTTTGTTAAATCATGAAGAATAACTCTGCCATTTCTTCTTACATTTTTTAAATTTCCTTGGACAATCCAGCCTTATCATGTGGTGCCCCTTGGACATGTTAGCTAGATAATGAGGTAGACACCTCTGACATGTCCTACATGCACCCTCAAACATGTATGGAATACAACCAAAACATTTCCTTACATCCTTAAACATGTCATGTAGACAATCAAGACATGTACAAAAGACATCCTTGACATGTTAACTGCATCAAGCATAGACCCCCTAAGTTGTAAAGTGTATCAGGAAGACACCCAGGTATTTTATAACCTTTTCCGATAGACACACATAGATGTATAACATATTGAACTATGAGGACTCTAATTCCTATTATAAGTAGACATGTAGGATGAATTCATAAGGTTTGAGATCTATACCAAACAATTCATTAGTTATTCCCCAGTTTATAATTACTATATCCATATGAGGTGAGTCTAATCACATGATATCCCTTATTTCCAACACAGATCTTGACTCACATGGTCTTAGGGATTTCCAATGATCATATCACATGCATCATAAATTTTCCCTATCTTGGGAAACCTCAATGTGTATTCACTATTGAGTGATATGATAGGATTATCCTCATATAAGGGATTCCACATCAATTTAAGTCCAAAAGGAATTCCCATATTGGTAAACCCTAGGGATAAAACCCTCACATGTGTTAATTATATTTTATCGTACATCAACTATTTGAAAGAAAATCTATCTATGATGACTCTAATTATTTTTATAAGTAGGATACCTATGAATCCTTCAAAAGGTTTCAGCTCCAAACATTGTTCCTAAGTGCCCTAATATATGCCCTTGACACATGATGTTAAACAGAATAGATTTGACTTAAATGAACTATTTTTGGTTTGATTCCTATTTTAATAAGGATATCTATGACAAATCATGAATGTTCAATTCAATCCTAAAAACACCAATTCTCTCTAGGATAATATTATTCTATAGAATTCATGGTAATATGGTATAAGAATACAAGAAACTACCCATTGATAATCAATATTGGGAAATATATGGAGAACCTTAGATACATATAGATGGTCTCATTAATAGAACCCCCTTTTCATACAATAGGATTCAAAACACAATAATTTTATTAGGGAAACCAGTCCAACATCGTGATTTGGAATTAATTCATGAATATATCTTAAAACTATGAATGAGTCCTAGATTAAGAAATAATTCCTCCCAAAATGTTTTGATGAGCCTAAAATCTCATCTAATCAACCAATGTAAGTTCTTATGTTCCATTGTATTTAAAACCCCAAATGGATACTAGCCTTTGGAAAATATGTATGTACCTTGTTATTGACTGGGGAATTTGGGAGTTTCTATAAGAGATTAAAATGGTAAACATGAGGTCAATGGTTATTCCCCCATAATTAAACCACCCACAATCAATTTTCCGAGAGTATATCCCTCTGAAGGAAACACATATAGTGAACCTAATGAAAAATCTTGTAATGATAAAATAACTGAATTATTATAGGAATAGGTCATCATGTCTCTTAAACCTATGGTACCAAACCATCACCATATACAAAAGTAAATAATGATATACAAGGTTAAATTACATTCATGTAATTAAGTAGAATAAGTAAAAAAAATCTTTCTAAAATTCATATCTTCAAAACATGTTTTATAATATGAACCTAAATTCCTTTGTGTGTTTTATAAACTGAATATTTAAGATTTTATATAATGAAATGACTTTATTCATGGTGTTTTAAGATCATTTTTAAGCCTTATTTTTAATGTGTTTATGAATTAATTTCTACCCAAGCCATAAGTGATGATTTGATTCTCAATTTTAATTCTTTTGGACACATGTTGTAATCACCAAAAATTTTATTTTTTTTGTTGTGAAAAAGTTTCCATTATATAATTTTTCCATATAACTTATAAAATTTAAGGGATTTAAAAGTCTATATTATTATCCCTATCCTATATTATTTTGATTCAAGAGTTACATTTTCCTTGGGGTAAAATCATCCTACACTTTAGTAAAAGTAAAAGTGTGTGTAATTTCCTTGAAAATACATCACTATATAGATAATTAAAAGTGGGTGAGGATGTGGATTAGATTCACCTTGGGATAATAAACCCAAAAAGAGTTGGTATATCATTGAATCAATCATCACCCTGACACATGATGAGTTGGACTAAGACTTCACACAATGTGAGACACTCCTGGGGGATATGATTTGAAATATTTACACACAATTAATGAACCAGGATTCTTCCTACTATTTCCTGGGTCTCCAAACTATTAAATCTATTCAATCCTAGAACTATATTCCATGGAATACCTAACACATTTTAACTACCCTCACCACTATATTTTTTTGATTAGGTTACTTCATGGAACATTGATGAGACCCTATGACGTCCAAGCTGATTAAGGGATGTTATATTAGACATCCACATTATTCTATTTAATGGGAAAGTATTTTATTTTCATATTTTTTCATTATATGAAAATAAAAGTTTTATTTGTTAAGTGGTTCCATAGGTAATGGTAAGATTGTTATTGGTGAATATTATAGTGAATTATTTAGACTTAATCAGGTGATATGTGGGGCCTGAAATTATATATCCCATCAATGCATCAGCTAGTCTAATTAGAAAAACATGGTAGGTTTTTTGTGTATTTTTATACCCATTATAATAAAGATTATTGGAACAAGGCCTTGAATTTTTTTTGATGTCCAACATTATGCATAAGTTTGATATCAGTGATTATTTTTAACAATGGTTCCATTTATTTTCATGTATATAATGTGCCCTTGGTTTTTTGTTTATTATGGCTTAAAATTGTTCATTTATTCTTTCCATATCACATATTCCATTTTTATGTTATTTTATCTCCCATTTTATGTTCTTCTTTACTTAGAATCTAAGCATATAACTATTTATTTTTTCCCCAGATAACATAGAGGAGGAATATGTGTAATTTTTAAGGATGTGACAGAAGAGATAATAATGTTCTCACAATATGTTCATGTTGTATCTTGTGCTTTCAAATCTAATGTATGTATTTATCTAGTATTCCATGATCACTAAGCTACTATACCCTTTAGTAACTCTTGTAATTTTATAACCATAATATAATATTACTATCACATCTAGGTTTCTAGAGTCTAGTATGTTACACTATTGATTCCCACCAAACATTGGTCACAAGGTGTTTTACCCTAAAATATAGGTTGGTGGGGAAATGGATGGATAACCTCTCCCTCCTAACTACTCTACCACCCATTTATAGAATGTGTTATGATGTCATGAGGTAGGTATAATCATACTAACATAAAATGTGGTGTACTTGAATAACCTAGGTGATATTTGTAGGATTATAAGTAAATCATGTACTAGAAGACCCAATAGGATATGGACAAGGAGGTACAGATCCACTAGAAGACCCTATGGGGTATTGAGATAAGGATATGTGATAGGTTCCCTAGATTACCCTATACGGTATTAATTGAATGTGATTTTGTGATATTTATGTGAGGATATATGGTAGGGATATTTCATGGTAGGAGGATATAACAATGTTAATGCTCTTCATGTTCAAGATAACTTACTATACCATTTATATAGTGGGTGTATGAGATATCATACGTGTTAGTGGATAAGATATAGTGAGTATGATATAAAAAATTCTTGTAATATAGTAGAGATATGAGATCTGCTGTGCTTCAACATGACTCTGGAAGGGATTGACATCAAAAGACATTTTACGTTGGGGAACAGGAGTGATAAACCTATGGGGAATTGGATGTTGGGTACCTTCTTACCTTATTTATAAGTATTATTTTATTATTATTATATGTAATATTTTCTGAGTGATCTTGGATGGGGATGTGTGGTAGTTGACCTTCTCGGTTTGTACTGATTCTATTGTTTGTTTTCTAATGCATTAATATGACGCTTCCACATTTTAATGAAACATATTGAGTATGATCCTACTGTGTATAAATATTATTATCACCCACATATATAAATATATATTATTTTTTATTTTGGTATGGTTATTTTATGACCGAGATGGAAAATTATGACTTATAGCTTGGGTTTGGGAAAGTAGTTTCATTATATTGTTAACTTATTTAGGATTTGTGTTATTTAACATTATTCATGAGATGTGTGATTATTTTTTATCTTTATTTTTTATGGTGTTGATCGGTGGTTTATGTTTTTATTCCTAGTTTATATGAGATTAATTCCTCCCAATGTATGTTTTATACCTTCGATTATTGTTTCTAACCCCGTGCCTATTAGAGGAAGGCCTTGGGGTCACCCTTATCTACATTATAGGTATGGGAGGGGTTCCCAGTGCAGTTGGTTCATGAAAGAGTGGTATTAGATATTTTATTTGATATATATAAGGAATATTATAGTTAGGAAATGTTATGGAAAACAATAGTTTTTAGGGAAACAATACCTCCTTAGTTTGGTTCAAGATACAGACTAGGGAGACTGGCTAGAACATAAGATTTTAGATCTTCATGTGCTATGATTAAAGGACTCTACGTTTACTAAATTACTATGTAAAATTGTGCTTCTTATCATGTAAATACATAATAAAGGTAGATGCATCATTATTGTTTGTTATCATGTTTGAATGAGTGTTTTTTGGGAATTAAATGATTTTAATTTAATGAACATGACTAAATAAATTCTATACATACATGATTTATATTTTTGTTATTTTTTTATGAGATTTTATTTTTCATCATTCTATCATGGTTAATGTTGAAGGGGTTTAAAAGGTTAAACTAGTTGAAGGTGTGAGGGTTGGCCTAACTGAGGAGGATGAGTCATGAAGGAAGATGTTTTGTGAGTTATAGCATTAGAGGATGGACATGTATGAGAGAATAACCACTAATCTATATAAAGATAAATGGATATTGGATATTTTGATCTCATTATGTTCGATATGTTCTAGGGTTGAGTACATGGTTTTATAGGTATTCATTCAGATACATGGTGAATCATGATAATGGTAGATCTTGTATCTTAGAGAGAGGATTGTGGTGGATGTTTCATAGAATTATTTCTAGTTCAATTTTTACATTGATCTTTTATAATTAATGATTAGGTTGTAAAAGATATAATATTTTATCTCTCTTAATTAGGGGATCCTAAGTGTGTTGGATCTTTGGATCTTGTTTAAATACCATCTTCGTTTCACCCCTGGTTTATTTCCTAATGAGGATTCTAGAGACTAGTGCATAGTGGTGGCACAAAATCTTGTGATTCAATATGTAGTGAACCCATTTACATTTCCAATATACTTGGATTTTTAAAATAACGACAAGTTGATTTAGTGGATTCATGTTTTTTATCGATCCTCTCGATAGGGGAACCAACAAAGTTACTCTAGGAGTTGGGTTATTGGTTGTAGATCACAAGTGTTAAGTAAGATGAGGCTTCAAATTGCTGGGATTTAGCCTCAACAATTTTCTTCCCCTTGTATCTATTGAATGTAATGTTTCTATTTAGAACTCTAAACTAGTGTACTATGCTAATAGAAAGGATGGTTATCATCGATTTTAGCACCTTAAAATCATCGAGGATTAGTAAGATGTTGGAAGTTAGGTTCCTTCTCATATCCAATAGAAATAGTTTCTTCCTAGATCATATAAAAAGTACGGGTAGTAGAATTATACTCCACAATGAGGATATATAGCTAGTAAAAGACAACCCTATGATCTTCCCCACCCTCTGGGAGAAATTTTTAAGCATTGATGTAGAGTTATCAATTCGTAACACGCCAAAGGATCTGTATGTGGATAACTTCATGTTATGGATGTGTCAATACAAAAGGGGATATAGATATTTTTAGGCACTATAGATTTATCTTCTACCATGTTTTATGATTATTTTGATTCCATATAATAAAAAACTTTTTTTAACATTTCTTGGTATATACTTTTAGACTCAAAGTGGAGAGGCATATAGTTCCCCGGATATTGACTACACTAGTTGGAGGCCAGACAAGTTTACTTGTTGTTTTATAAGGTTATGAAATAATGATGGGGAAAATTATTTATTTATTTATTTATTTCTTATTCAAATATATCCATATAACGTCATTATTGGAATCAACTAGTTATAATCTAGGCACATGGTTATTTATTGGATCTATAGGATATTTGTGTTCTACGATGAGATGAGACAGCATGAAACATTCATTAGTGTGTGGGAGAATTTCATAAACCAATGATATTTGGAGTGTTTTTGTCATAGTTATCATATTTATTAGAAGGTTATATAGAGATGTAGGTTTATGAGTTTAATAGAGTCATAGAGGCGTTCCCAAATGTTTTTACCTAGTAGTATTCATGATTTAATCCCTCAAAGTGATATCAAGTCCAAGATCCAGTTGTATCCCATTTCCTCTCTAATTATGATGAATCCTTATTGGATTGAAAAATTCAAGATGTTAGAGTTAAAGATTCAGGATGATAACATAATGCATAAGCTACTTATTTTTTCTAGTGTGCTACATCGGGGTGCTACTATGTTATTCTCCAAGAAATATGATTGTGATTTATTATTTCATATAGAATACTGGTGGTTGAATCAAGATATTTTCAAGAATTGTTACCCTCTTCTAGTGATTGAAAATATGTTCCACTAGTTTGATGGATCCATATAGTTTTCAATGATCATTATATGGTATAGATATCACTAAATGAGTGTTGAAGGGGAGGACATCATAAAGACAACTTTCAGGTGTCCTTATGGGAACATCAATTTCATGGTCATATCATTCAGTGTCACAAATTCCCCATACTTATTAATAAGAATCATGAACTCCATGATCTATGATTTTTGATATTGTTTTATGATCTTATTCATTGATGAAATCCTCATATACTTGAGGTCATAAGAAGAATATATTAAGCACTTTAGTGTTGTTCTATAGGTCCTTTGACACCATTTTATTTATGGGATGATGTCTAAGTGTATTTTTTGTATATGAATGATTTATTTTCAAGGATTGATGATGTTTCTATAGGGAGTGGAAGTAGATTCATAGATTATTGAGTGCTTTATTTTTTTGGAAGCACCCAATAATGTTAATGAGGTCTGTATTTTCCTTGGTTTTGTGGTATATTATAAGAGGTTTGTGTTTGACATCTATTGATTTGTATTTCCCTCTACATCCTTAACATAGAAGGACAAGGACTTCTTGGGGAACAATAAATATGAGGTAGCTTTTGACAACATAAAATAGAGTTTAATCTGGGATCTTGTGATTTAGTTTACAGAGGAGAGGATGATGTTTGACATGTTTTTTGATTCTTCCCCTATCGACCTAGGTTCTTCCATTTTCATGAACTATACCAGATAACCTGGTACCCTGATACCTAATCTGGATCTATCATGGACCAAATGGAATTTCTGATCCCCATGGGTTGGTGACTAGCACAAAGAATCATAAAAAAATCAAAGAGGGAATAAATTTTCCACCTAAATAACAAAAAATAAAGATACATATCACTTTGCTCAAAAACATAAAAAGGAGATAGTACCAGAAATCAAATAGGTATATCAAAAACCCAGAAAAGAACATCATAAAAGTACTTCGAGTTGGAAAACAAAAATATCCCAAGAGTCACATCACTCTAATCCAAAGTATTAGGAACATTCACCTCCTCCAAGAGGTGCTTTATGTTTTCTCATATTTGGAAGAAGAAAATTTAAAAAATTCTACGGTAAAAGGTAGGGTGTGAGCTAAAAATCCAAGTAGGGTCTCACCAAGAGTTCCATAATAATAAACCAAGTAATTCGTTCAATTTTTATAGAATAGGGAATAGATATACAATTTCATATTTAGAACAAAGCATGCTTTCATTTCAAATAATGGAAAACTTTTTAAAAATGTAATAATTAAAAAAAATCATTAAAAGTTTATATAAATCACTAGGTGAGAGTATGGATGGTTCAAAATCAATGGAATATATATATATATAATCACAATAAGCACCATGGTCATATGGCTTATGGTAGGATAGTTCCTTTTTATAGGATCCTCGCACTCTCATATCTATGATCAGGGAAATGTGTACACACATCCCTTAGGATTAGGCTGAATAAGACTCATAAATATCCTATCCAGGATAAGATCCTTTTAACTAGTGTTTAGTTAGAGTTTTCATAATCAATCCACTTCTAGTGAATTAACATCCTAGAATGCTTGTCCCAAATAACCCAACAACAACATAGAATCACATGTGATCAATCAATTATTTGAAAATGGGACAATCATTTCATTTAAAATTAACAATCATTATTCACAAATCATTTTCCCACTTTTACTTTCCAAATTCAAATTCACATTCAAAAATATAAAAAATATTCTTCATCAATTCATTCCTTTTCAAAAAAAACTAATCATTGGTTATCATACATTTAATTTAACACATTTTCTAAAATCAATTCTCAAAACAATTTACAAATTCCACCAATTTTAAATTACACCCAAATTCCACTTCCATTAAATTGTGGGTTTCTATAAAAATTCCATTCCAAATCAATTTAAATAATAATTCACATCATATTTGGATTTAAAAAATCAAATCAAAAAATTTAATTCAAATCATGAAAATCAAGTTTTAATTATATGGCTCAATCTAAATGATAACCACCTACATTTATTCATAATAATAATAACTCCACACCCATACTGGGATTTGACAACAAAGAATGAAAAAACTGAGGATATATAAATTCAAACTAAAAATAAGATTCAAATAACAATATTTGATCCATAGAGCAGATAATGATCTAAAAACCCTTTTAATGAAAGAAAGAGAGAGTAGGAGAGAAAGAACACAAGGATAACCACTTAGTATAGAGGGATCAAATGAGATCTTCCATACATAGATCTGCCTAAGATTTATTCTATAGTATACAAACGAGTTCATGAGATTATAAATGAACTAGAAATTCAATATAGGTCAAGTTAGGGTCAAATGAGAGTTCAAATGGGGGTTCATGATTTTTTAAATGGATTTTCAGAATAAAAAGTATCATCCACGCAGTTAACTGGGTAGGGATTCATGATTAGAAAAGTCATGAAACCTAACTATGATCCCCTATAATGTGGTGCAAGGTTTATACTATGTGGGAACATGGGTTTTCAAAACATTTTCCAATTATTCAAACCCCCACTATCCTGGGTTGAAATATTTCATCTGGCATGTGCATGTTTTGGGAAAACCATGTGCCAACAATGCACAACATAGAAAGATTCAAAAATTTCAAATTTCCACTAAAAAAACAAGTCAAACCCCAACCAAATCATGATAAAAAGGGAGGTATCAGGAGTACCAATAAATTATTATAAATATTTTACAGCCTCCCACTATATATTTTTTTGTCCCCTGAATTCCTGTCAAAAAGTTTCTATATTGAAAATATGAGTCCACTACTCTATCATTAATTCCTCCCTCTACCAAGGATATAGCATATCAAAACCATGATTCCATACCACACAGACCAAGGTATCATCCTCCCATGAAGTACCTTGGTCTCAAAATCAACTATCATGGCTATATGCTCAATCATGGATAACTCATGCTCAATGTGAAGATCAATCCAGCTCAAAACATGAGATGGACCAGAAATATAATTTCATAGCTGAAACATATAGAACATGTTATGTATCGAGGCCAAATATGGGGGAAGTTATAAAATATAATCCACTACCCATGTAATCAACAACCTCAAAAGGTCCCAAAAAATGCAGATCAGGCTTCCCTTACCTCCCAAGACTTTGATGACCCAAACAAGTTGAAACTTTCATGAACAACTGGTCACCAACTAAAAACTCCAATGGTCTACAATGACAATCAGCATAAGTCTTATTCAAGGTCTATGACGTCAACATTCAATGATGAATCAACTAAATCTTTTTTGTCATTTCTTGGACCATGATCCATCCAACCACAGAATGTTCACCAATTTTTGATAAATGTAATAGAGATTTATAAGATTGGTTCTACAAGGACTCAAAATGGGCCATTTTGATCACATATCGGTAATAATTATTATATTAAAATTCAACAAGTCCCCTATGGTCATCCAAACCTCCACCAAAATCGAGGACTCAAGCAAAAATCATATCCTCAAGAATCTGCATAACCCTATCTATCTGGCTATCCATCTACCGATGGTACGTCATTCTCAAATAAACCAGAGATTCCAATTTATCCTAAAGGCCTCTCGAAAATAAATATGAAAAATGAGGATTCTTATTAGACACAATATAATATATAACTCTTTGAAAATGAACAATATATTTCACATAGAGATTTCTCAACTCCTCAACTTTGGTTTTATCATGAATGGGTATAATTGGAGCCTATTTGATCATCATTTTTACTACAACCCATATTGCATTCTTCTTTCTCAGGGTACATCGTATCCAAATCAAAATTTTTATAGAAATATTATCCCACAACCATGTTGGAACTGTAAGTTGATGAAGTAGAACTGAAGGTCTTTGGTGCTCGACCTTGATTTATTGGAAAGTATAACAATGAAAGGAAAAAACAGTAATGTCTCATCTCATACCCGACCACCAGAATCATCACTACATTTCATAAAACATATTTGTGATTCTAGGGTGAATAAACCATTGGGATTTATGAAATCCACCATCACGGCTTTACTAATAGCTAATGGTAGAAAAACTGTTTTCTAAGAAGATAGAATACCTTCCACATAGAATAGTCACACAGAAATGGTCTCCCCACCATAAAGAGTGTTTATAATTCATTAGAAGTCATCATCAAAGAACTATTCATAAAGAATCATCTCAAGAATATTTGAGGTAAAATAAACACTATCCAATATAACCTCAACACTATTTTCTAAGACACCTTAATGAAACTACGAAAAAAAGCCATTATGTTCCACTATTTCAATGATTCTTTCACAACCTGGGTTGAATCATTCCTACTCAAACCATTTGAAATGAAATTCCATTTCCATGGGGAATAGAAAATATCAAAATCAAATGATTTTTGGTACTCCAACCAAACCCTATGAAAGAGAATGAAATATTTTTGAGACAAGATATAACTCAAGATCTTGTGGTCATTATAAAAGGTAAAACATTCTTCAAAAACCTAATGCCACCAAATTTTAAGCGTTTGAGTCTCAAATGTGAGTTCATGGTCATGAGTTAAATAATTATTCTCATATAGCCTATGTTTTTAAGATCCATATATACCATGTGATCACCCTAAAAACATTACACTACCCAATCCCAAACCCAATGCGTCATAGAAGACTGCATAGGCTTGACTAGCCTCTACAAGATTCAACACCCGCACAAAAGTCAGTAGAATTTTTGGATCAACAAAATAAATTTTACATTTATAATCCCAAGAAAACGTAAATCCTTTTATAGTGAGAGTAGTCATCAGAGAAGCTAATTTTTAGAAATCATTTTTGAACAAGTGATACTGACTTTCATAAGAAAAGAAACCCTAAATATTAAAAATATTGTGTGGTTTTTTCTATGTCATAACATATTTTGAATTTTCAGGATCTATTAAAATATCATGTTATAAGACCACATTTGTCAGGAAATTTACTTCTTTAATCGATAAATCACATTTTTAAATCATAGAATAAAGTAAGTGTTTTCTCATAAATCCTATAAATTCTCTCAGATGATGCACATAATCTTCCTTATACTTAGAGTAAACTAGTTTGTCATCCACAAAGACCACCAAAAACAATTCAAGATACTCATGAAATATATTGTTCATCAAATCCATAAAGACTATAGGATCATTGGAAAGACCAAATTTCTTGATAACATACTCATAATGACCATACATATTCCATAAGGTGATCTTATGAATCCCTGATTCTTTTATTCTCAATTGGTGATAACCAGATCGAAGATCAATATTCAAGAACCACCTCACCCATTTCAAATTTTAAAATAGATTAGTAATACATGACATCATATACTTTCTCATTACTATGAATAGATTGAGTTTCTGGTAATTAAAACTTAGGTGAAGTTATCATTCATCATTCTTAGCAAAGAGAATAGGCGCTACCCAAGGTGACTTGCTTGGGTGTATAAATCCATTCCCTAATAGATCATCAAACTAAGTCTTCAACTCTTTCATCTTAGCTGGATAGATATGGTATAATGGTATAGATACCAGCTACGTTCCTGTCACTACCTAAATATAGAACTCTACCTCTCTTACTGGTGGTAAACTAGAGATATCAAAAAGAGACACATTGGGATAATCAACAAGAACAGGAGGGATATAATCACACGTTGATTCTATCTCATGGTAAAAATAGAACATTGATGTTAATTTACCAACCTATATATAATAAGGTCCGTCTCTACTCGACCTCATGTACCATTTTCCCTTAAATATTTGACACACCACATCAGGCCAGTAAAGAAGACCTTTCTTTGATAACTGTCATCATGGTCCTTATTAGAAATGAGCTAATTCATCCTAAGATTGACATCAAGAGGTTTCATGATGAGAACATTAAAATCATAAGTAAGATCAATATATACTAAAGGAAAAAAAGAAATAAAATAGAGACCATACTCTCTTTTGTTCTAAGGGGCATAGTAATATCCATCACATAAGATAAAATCATCATAGAAATATTTATAAGGTTCTTAATAAGAGTTGATATAAATGAATGATATTCAATAGTGTCAAATAAAGTATTCCCTACTAATGAATATATTGTTATGATACATCTCACATTCACTGGACCCCTATTATCTTCCTCTCGAGACTCTTCCACTGTGTAAAGAAGATTCATTTTGAATGCCTATAGTTAGAGCATCTTATATATTGAAGCATCTAATTGTACTATATTAATTTTTTGTGCTGATGATCCTATTCCACTATATGTGGATGAAAAGATATAGTATAATTTCTGCAAGTTTCCTGAGTGACCACAATAATTATATATATTGGGTGCCTTAGTGAAAACCCTCTTTGAATTCTCAAACATTCCACACTAGAATCAATTTAAGGGGCCTCTTCCAATAACTAGAAGAGGTATAGAAGAAACCTACTATCAAGATCCACCATGATACTCATCACACTTTATCTTCATTCTTTGGGATCTCAAAAAATTTCCACTGTAAGAAAAAGTTACTCCCTTCAACTATGGCTTACCCTCTATATCCAGTTCTACCATCAATTCCTTATCAAACACATCAACATAAGAATAGAGATTCATAAAATAAAATATAATTATGAATATCATATTTAAGAACCATATCACACCATCAATATTTCATCTTCTCATTCAATAAATCTTAGGTACATACTTCATAAGATCGGCAAAGCAATTTGCATATTCTATCAGGGTCCTATGAGCCTAATCGAGTTTGAAAAATTCCCCAGCCTTAGGTAGAACCATAGATTCTAGATATAACTGGTAAATGAAAAGAAATTTATGTTCATTCTAATATAACATCTTATGATCCTTTTCTGTAACCATGGAATCCCACAATAACCTTCTAGGTCCATCTAGATTAAAGGTAGAACAATTTACCTTAATATCTTTGAGAGTTTCTAAGAAATCAAGCAGAATATCTATATTTCTTAACAAGACCTCATCCTATTAGGAATATTTAGAGACTTCTAAAGCATGTAGTTTATAATGAATTAACTCCAGAGAAATATTCTGATGTTTTTCCCTGTGAGGTTCCACAACTTTTTCCTCAGTGAGAATGTTGGCAGGTGCTTATCCAAGAGCTTGGAGGATAGGCATGATAATCTCAATGAGTCTTTGGTCCATGTGAGTATTCGATCACTATGGTTCATCATCATCTTCCACTTGAAGCCTATTTAGAAGTCTTCTTAGAGGAATGATGCTACCCAACATCAACAAAATACATCGAAGACATCCAAAAATTACTCAGATCAACAACTCAACAAGTGAAATAGGGAAATTAATCATTTAGAAAATATATCAAGATTTGGTTTTTGATATATTAAAATATTCATAAGGTAAAATACTATAATTGTTACTCAATATTACTTTCCCGAAAACCTATGGTGGATTAAATACCATTAAGATGAGATATGGACATGATCTCAATCAAAAATACCTCCTAAGTCTCAAAATGATACTCCAAATTTCATACTAACATCAAGGAAAGACTCTAAACCTTCCTTTGATACCACCTTTTCATGAACTATCCCATATACCAAGGTACCCTGATAGCTGATCTGAAACTGAAATGTCCGGAAGGGCATTAAAAAGCACCATGGGTTGGTCACTAACACCTGTAATCATACAAAAATCAAAGAGATAATGAATTGTTCACATAAACAACTGAAGATAATGATAAATATCAGTATGATCAGAAATTAAAATGGGTGATATTACCATAAATCAAATAGGTATATCAAAAAACTAAAACAACACATCATAAAATTATTCCGATTTTAAAAGGACAAACATCCCAAGAGTAACATCAATCCAAGAAAAATGATCAGAAACATCCACCTCCTCCAAGAGGCACATTCCCTTTTCTCAGACTCATAAGAAGAAAATATATAAATTTCTAAAGGAAAAGGTAGGTTGTGATATAAAAATCCAAGTAGGTTCTCAATAAGTGTTCCATAATATGATTACATAATAATATACCGAAAAATTCTTTCAATTTCAATAAAACAGGGCATGGTGATATAATTTCATATTTAAAACAAAACATGCTTTCATTTAAAATGATAGAAAACATTTCAAAAAAATTCATAGCTAAATTTTTTAATTAAAATGGTTTATATAAATAACTAGGCATGAGTTATGTAGTTTCAAAATAAATGGAATATATATATATATATATATATCAAAATATTTAATGTAAGCACCTTGTTCATATTCCTTTTGGTATGATAGTTCCTAGTTTTAGGATCCTCACACTCTCATATCAGTAATCATGGAAATGTGTACACACATCCCTTGGGATCAGGTTGAAAATGACTCATCAATATCACATTCATGATAAGATCAACCTAATACTATTTTTGTTAGAGTTTTCATCATTAATATGTTACTAGGTAATTGTAATCACAAAATTCATGTCCCAAATAACCCAATAACTACCCATGTTCACATGATCTCAATCAATCATTTTTAAAAGTGAAAATCATTTCATTTCAAATTCACAATCATCATTCCTAATTCAATTGCCCACTTATCCTATTCAAATTCCAATTCAGTTTCAAAACTAAAAAATGGGTTTTTCATCAATTCATGCATTTTCAAAATAAAAACAATAATAGGTTTTAATCAATTAAATTTAAGGATTTTTCAGAAATCAATTCCCAAAAACAATTTACACATCCCATCGATTTCAAATTTCACACCAAATTCCAATTCTATTGGAATTATATGTTTTACCTAAAATTACATGCTAAAAAAATTTCAATACAATTCTCATCCAATTGGGTTTTCATAAGTTAATTAAAATAAATTTAAATCAAATTAAGAAAATAAATATTTAATTATATGGCACAATCTAAGCTGAACTAACATAAATTTATTCAGGGAAATCAAAACATAGGACATGTAGAAGGATTTTTCCAATAAAGAATGAAGGAAACAAGGATCTACAAATCCTACCTAAAAATGACATTCAAATCAATAGAGTTTATATCCATCTAACACATGATGATATAATAAACATCATGGAGGAAATAAATAGAGAGCGAGGGTGAAATAATGTGAGGAGAATAACTTAATGAAGATGGGTCAAATGAGATGTTCCATGCTTTGATCCTCTTAGGAATTGGTTTTAAGGATATAAAAAAGTTTTCTTGAGAGCCACTAAGACCTAGGACTTTGTTCTATGTTGAGTTAATGTCGAGTAGAAGTTTTAATTGTAGTTGGAGAATTTTTAAAATTATTTTAATAATAAAAAATTATCATACACATTATTAGGTGGTAAAATCCACATAGTTTGACAAACTGCTCTCCATAACTCTGTGACCCCATACTGTGGTGAATAGTTTCTGCTGGGTGGGAGCATGATTTTCATACCATTCAAGATTTTATATTCAATATAAAAACCAACTATCAACCCAAATCATGTCCAAAATTCCAAAACCACTCAAATCCAATCAAATCCATACATCGATACCTATAATCAACCGTAAAAATCACTACTATAAAAATTTTCACAGTTTTCATTAAGTGGTAGAACATTTTGGGAAAATCATGCACCAACCATGAAGATCCCAAAAACTTCCAAATTCTTCAACTTTTCACCTAAAAAAACTATAAAAATTCCAAACAACGTGTGATAAGAAAGAAGGGCCGAGGAGTACCTGAAAATCATTAATAAGATGTTATAGTCTTGATAATGATGAGAGAACTGATACCCTATATTTTATGGTAGTTAAATCCCAATAATTATAAATATTACATCCATGATCTCATATTGTGGTGGTGGGGTTTTCTTTGAAATTTTAGTGAAATTACCTCAGCAGTGAAAACATCTTGGTCTTCACAAATCACAAGAGCTTGGGATGTGTTTTATCTCAATGGGATAAAAACTTATGATAATATATTTTGATAGAGTTTCTCTTGGATAATGAAGTTAATATATACTATAGCATATTAGAGGGAAATTTAGTTGTAAATGTGTTGAATATATATTTATAAGAATATGGTTTTTGGGAATCAGGAGATGTTTGGTGAGGGATATAGGAGATTGTAGTATTTCATATTTATGTAGAGGTGGTTGATAGTAGATGATGATTATTACAAATTATGGTAAAATCATTCTTTATGTATTTATTTGATGATTATTAATGTTGAAACTTTGTGGTAATGGTGATGCATGACCGTTTCATCTTAGGCGATGCTCCTGAGGGATTTTCAAAGGATTGCCAGATTTAGATGATGTTTTAGGGTGGATTTTTATTCCATTGATGGTGGGAAATGAATTTCCCCATGAGTTTCATATCTCACTTATAGTAATGTATCCTGGTGTGGCCAATATTTATTATTTAGTGAGAGGTCAACTTTGGTGTTATGATATTAATAGAACGGTAGTGGAGTTCATTTTTTCATTCTTGGCCTCCTAGTAGGGGAATGTGGAGTATCATGTTTCAAATGGGTTTTCTAATCCATTGAATGTCCAAAAGTTTAAATGGGAGGATTTCTCAATGTATTTATTTCATTAGTATATCAATATCTTATTGGGGGGTGTTGTTATTTGTAAATCATGAATTAGTTTGATAATTTATCCCAATTCCTACAAATTAGAATGTTTGGTGTTATGGAGGTTTTGGAAGGGAAGAATGTGGATGATTTGGTGTATCATCATAGGGTACTGAGGAACATTATCTTTAATCATGGGTCCAAATTAACCTCACATTTCTATTGAGAATTTAATTATTATTTTTGATCCTAGTTATGTCTCATCACTAATTTATATCTCCATATGGATGTAAAAACCTAGTAGACCATCCAAAAAGTTGGAGGATATTTTGAAACCTTATGTTATAGATTTTAATGAATCTTGAGTTAGGAACTTTTGCATATTTAATTTTTCTTATAATAATATATTCTACTATTCCATTGGAACATATCCATTAGAGGAATTATATGGGAGGCCTTTACATTCTCTATTGTGATAGAATGAGGTTGTGGAGTTAGTGATCCTTGGTCCATATGTGGCTCAGAGCACAGTAAATAATATTTAGATGATCTGAGAGTGAATAAAGGTTGTGTAAGACCATAATAGTTCTTATAAATATTATTGGAGAATCCCCCTAGAGTTTTAGGTTGGTGACCATGTATTCATAAGGGTTTATCATCATTATGATCTATAGGGGTTTAGCCGGGAGAGTAATATTTCTCTTTGATTCATCAATCCTTTTGAGGAGTAACATTATGGTTTCATAGAGGTTTACCAATTGTAACTTCTTCCATAGATGGATTATATCAATGGAATATGCATTGTGTCAGCACTTTGGTGGTATATTCATAGAAAATATTATGAAATTGATTAGTTAGAGCTTCATTTCAAAGATGAAATAGTGTTCGTAGAGTGTCCCATTAAGATCTTGGATCATGAGGAGAAGTTTTTATGTGGGTGAACCATTCATTGTGTTCATGTCTAATGGATGAATACTGATATAGGGAAGAAAATGTTGAAAATGAGTCATATGTGAAACTTGGTCTCTTGAATTTTTTTATCTTTGTTTTGTTACCATGCTTGAGATGACTATTGAGCTGATTTATAGAATTTGTTTCTTTCATGGTGTTAATCAAGTTATATTTATTATTTATTTTGTTGTTTTTATTAGTTTATGTCAGCATCCCATTTAATGGGAATCTCTTAGGGAGTGTTTAGCTTATGGTGTTGGTGTTTTTTTCTATCTATGATTGGTTTTATTCGTAAGGATGACAATTAGTTTTGTGGTATCATATGTAACGATATATACCATCCTGGCCCATTACATTTCATGTTTTTGTTTTTGAAGTTGTTATGAGGGGATTGAGTAATGATCAGTGGAGATGTGATGAAATTTTATATGGAAGGTGGGATTAAAATATAGAGTCTTTTTTTCAACATGAGAGGATTTTTTAAAATCCTAGATATAGTGTGGTGTTCTCAAATAAAATATAGGGAAAGATGTTTCATTTTAGTGGCCCTTCTATCTTGAGAACCCTTATAGTTTTTGTGTTTAGTTACACATTACTCCCAATCTGAGGATTATTTTATAATATAAGAAGTCTTAAGATTGTGGAATGGTCCTCATAGTAGTATCATGGAGTATGGAGTGGAAATTTGTTTCTAGTTCTATTTATTTTGGAGTCATTTCATCATAGATCTCGGGTTACATCATTGTGGGGTTCAAAGTCATGATTATACAATACAATAGTATCCATTTTGTTTTTTTTTCACCCAATTTTATTGAATTTGGGAATTTATATCAGATTTATGTTTGGTATTTGATTAACATAATCTTATTGTGGCATATTATTCCAATTTAAATTATTGTTTTGAGAAAAAACTATATATTTTACTATGTACGTCACCCTTACTTTTTGATGTTATATTTTACAGATTTGGTATAAATTTAGAGTCTCCCGTGAATTTTATTCATTCACCTATATTTCCATGGACTCTTAGGAAACTCGTATATGATTTTAGTAGATCTTTTAGCCCATATTACTTGGTTTTGATCCTTGGAATTTTGAGATCATTTATAGGAATGTCTTTTCCCCTTTATTCTTTTTTCCCTTATTTGTCATCCGAAGATGGTTTTGGATATGGGAAGTGGTAAAAATTTATAAAGTTTAATCAGTTTTTTATGATATATGGTGTGATTTAAGCTTTTGAAGGCTTCCTTAGAGTCATCTCGATATTGTGGTCTTGTTTTTTATTTCTTAAATGTTCAAAATAGATATGAAGCTTTTGTTCAGGTTGGGAATTCAAGAACTCCACCATGTTTTGTGTAAATTTAAGGATTATCATATTTTATAATTCCTTGGGAGAGTACTAAATATTGAACTAATAAATATGATGAACTGGAATAATTAAATCAATAGTAAATGGGTGATTCATATAAATTTCATTCCTTTATGACATTTCGTTAACATTTGGTTATTTTCCATTGTTTTTACTTAGAATATTTGTAGAAATTGAGAGTTTTCAGTTATTTTTGTGATTATTTTTGGATTCACATTTCATAAAAGGATAATCACATAATTATAGTAATGAACTAGTTGTGTATAATATATAAATAAATACAAAATAAAGTTTGAATATAGAAGAATGTGGTAGTACTTGATGCTGAAATTATGGTTTTTTTATTTTAGTAAACCTCATTATTGTGTCTATTTTTGTATGATTTTTGTGGTAATGTTCATAATGTTTTGTTATTTATGTGTTGTGGAAGATATCATTTGTGGAATAGTGGGATACAGTTGAGGATGTGGATTGTGATGCGGAGCTATAAACAACTTATCATTGTTTAAAAGTTAGAATGAGTGTGTTTTTTTGGAGATGGCTTGGTTGTTTGATGTGGTAATGTTTTGTATTTTCTCTATTACAATGAATATAGTCTGTAATAATGAACCTAAAATAGGGCTAGAAATAATTTAATAAATTTATAGTTAAAAATGAAACATTTTTTATTGAAATGAATGGTCAATGGTTGAAAATATTATCAGTGTAGTTTTCAATATTTTTAATTTAATATAATTAATAATAAATTTAAATAATTTGTTATGGTTGGTCATATTGAATATATAAATGGGATTAATTTGTTGTATTTATGAATAAATTGTAAAATTTTAATATGGGGATGGTTATAGTGTTATAGTTGGTAGTGATTGTAGTGCAGGACTATGGTAACATTGCAATGTTTTGGAAATATAGAAATTTCATTTGGGTTTCACCCACTTATGTTGGTATTGTGTGATATATATAAATATATATGATGTATTTCATTGTGATTTCTATACATTACCCACATGATTTTGATATCCTTACAAGATGATCAATATACTATGGCACTCGAGTTTTTTCCCCTAACATCCTGGCTCGTGAGGGAATGAGTGGATGGATTATTCCTCTTCTCTGCTCTCCATTCAAAGTGTATCATTGGTTATGATGGGTCTAGGTATGAATGGTCATACTGCTATGGTATATGGTTTACTAGTAGACCAATTGTTATATTGTTGTGATTATTGGTATATGATGTACTTTAAGACCCTAAGAGTTATGTATGGAAAGGTATATGTGTACCAATAGACCTTGAGGGGTACTGACATGGGGATATTGAATAATTTCACTAAAGGACCCTATAAGTTATTGATAGATTGTGATATGGTGACATTGATGTGAGAATACATGGTGGGGGCCATGTATGGAAGCGGTGGAAAGGAGGTATATGTACTTCATGATAATGCTACACTATAGTATTATATATGATGTTGGTAGATGAGATTAGATATATAGTAGTGGAAATTTATGATGAGGATGATATAGTTATGTCACGTGGTACAATTGTGGTATAAGATCTTGTGTGTTGTTGACAGTTTTGGATGGGATCAGGAGAATAAGACATTTAATATTCGGGAATAAGAGAGAAAAACAAATGGATAACATGATAAAAGGTACCTTATCACCACATTCTATGATATTATTTTATTATGCTTGGATGATATATTTTTCAATGATTCTTGGTGAGGTCGGGTTGTAGTTGAATTGATAGGTCCTAGTTAATTCTGTTCTTTATTCACTAATGCATCAGTATGATCCTTCCACATTTTCTTGAGACATCATGAGTATGATTTTATTTAATATACATGTTATTCTAACCAATATATATATATAATCATTTTCTATGTTTCTAGGGAGAGTTTGGGGACTGAGTTGGAAAGTACATGTTTGGAGCTTCGGATTGGCCTTGGAGTTTATGTCTAGGGTTATATTGGTATTTAATTTGGGATTTATATTTGTCTATCATTATTCATACATTGTGGGATTATTGTGTAACTTGGTTTATTTATATTATGGCGTTTAGGGGTGGATTTTTAATTATTCATGGGTCATATGTGGGTAATATATCTCATTTTTTGTTTTATACCCCTGCAGATAGTCATTAAAACATGGGCTATTGGAGGTAGGCCTTGGGGGGACTCCATTATTGAATATGGGCACTGAAGGGGTTCCTAGTAAGGGAAGTTCATGAATTATATCTTATTATTAATAAAAATATGGGTTATAATATTAGGGTGTGGAATAATTTCATCACTAATTGAAATTGGGCATATTGAGATATTGAGTTTGAAGGATCATGTTAAAGAACTATGTTTAAGGATTATCCCTTTATAGTTTCACTATGTTATGGGATAAATCATATATTAAACATAGATAATAAGTTAAAGAAGAGAACCTGTATATTTTTTGAGTGTAGTGCATTATCTAGGATGAGTGAGAAGAACTATCAAAATTAATATTGAATGGTGTTCTTATATATGGAATCCTTATCATGGAAAACATCTATATGATATATAAGGAAATAATTAGGAGTATTTTTAAATAATTTTATTAGTTATGGGAGATAGAGAGTTTATGATGATATATCTAAATGGAATGGTTCAGAGTTTGACATGATGACACTTCATAACTAGAATAAAATTCTCAGTTATAGCACTAATGGGAGAAATATAGGTACAAGGAGTGGCACCTACAAGTTATATTACAACTTGGTAATCATTATGAATTGAAATTTGGATTTTATTTGATGTCTTTTAATGAGATTATATGGTGATTAAGTTTTTCTATATTGGTAGTGCACATAAAACCCTTCCAAGATGAAGAAAGCGGTAAGGTGATTATCCATTAATGGGTTTTTGGACATATAAATTCAGTTAGATAGTTCATGCACATTGATATTATGAGGATAAATTATCTTTCTGATCTATGTATCTAAATTATGTGAGAGATATCATATGATAAGAATATTTTTTTGTAAATGGGCTTAGTTTGATAAGAGGAAGTCATAAAATGGTAATGGTTTTATATATTATGAATTAAATAGATATTATATTTTTATAAAGAGTAAATTAATTAGAAATTTCATGTGGTTTTAATGTTTTACAATTAATTATGTTTAAATATTTTGAAGGATTTTCATATTTCATTCATGGGGCCTTTTTATTTAGAGATAAGATTGATTGTTTTTTAAAGGCCTTTATTCATTAATCAAATCTCTTGTGATGGGATAATTTGACTAGACTATGAATATTCGTGAAATGGATGTTTTTATTTTATAATTTGGGTTAGTAACTAAAGGATTATGGTAATGCCTCGATAGTGGGGATTAATAGAATGTTCATTTACAGGAAGTGTTTATTGGTTATATGTAGTTTGATATGTTGATGTCTTTAAGCTAACTGTGGAAATATGACACAATATAAAGTGTAATTATCTAAGTAAAACTAGTTAGGGAAATTATGAAGTCATAAAAAAGTTATTATTATAGTCTTTATTATTTCTTAACATGAGTCCAGTTAACCACCATAGAGATCATGGTAATTCTCTTGTTTAAATAATTGAATATTAAGTAATTGATAAATATGATATTTTTATGTGGGTTCATTTCATCAATATTTTTTTGGTATAGGATTTAAATATTGATTCTTTTATTATGGGTTATGTATCTTATAATGGTTTATGTGTCATGTTTTAGTGTAGTAAGCCGGTGGTAGTAGGGGATTCATTAGGAATCCATGATCTATTGATTCCTTAATCCAAACAATTATTGACTCATTTGAGCTAAAAAAAGTTTATGAGCTACATACTAAGTCAAAGATTAATATGTCAAGAGTTGATGATCAGTTTAAATGATATATAATCTTATATATAGGTTATTATCACTTTTAAAACTCCAAATATCTATAGCAGCACTGGGAAATAAAAACAACCACATCCATATCTTAATCAATTGAAAAATAAAAAAATTAAATAATTTAATAAATCATATCAATCCCAAAGTAAATGTTTGAAAAATAACTACAAATCATATAATCAAATATACCTAAAAAATAATACTAAAAATAAACCCCATATCCATTTCCAGCAACACTCAGTGTATCTGTGATAATGTTCTCAGGGACCTCTGTTAACATGATTTTGGAAACATGAAAAACTAATTTATATAATTTATGGGTGAGTAAAAATATATTAAACACATTACTCCCATGTACAATCATCTGACAATGTGAATAGATCTTATTAATATATTTATGAAATAAAGTGGTTACAATATAGTAACCAGCTAATCAATATGAATTCTAAAAATAGTCAGACAAAATCACCCTTATGTGAATAATATATAACTTATATGTCACACACAATGAAATATATATTTATTATCAAAAATTAAATCCCACCCCAGAAACCATCTTTTAGTCCACACACCATTGTACCCAACATCAAACTTCATATATCTTAATCCCGAATAAAGTCATGGCCAAGTGGTAGATGAAGAAGACTAGTTTTATATACTATTATCCTCTACCTCATTTAATTTTAGGTTACACCCCACCTAAAGTCTCAATTGGGGGATACATAGAAAAAATGTACACACATCACTACATAAATGAAAAAAACATACAATTAATATTCAAATTTCCCATGCCATATCAATTATTATTATATCTCATCAACCATCCTTATTTTTCATACCATTTGAATAACCGTATTTATTATTTACATCATTTATAATCAAAATAATCATATGATACAAAAAATTTATTATATTATTGATATCACTATAATCTTGTGATATAAATAATTATTATCATACTTCCTAATATGTAATATCATTAAGAGTTTATAAATCCATATTTATATCTACATACATTCCCTATTTACATCCATCATTTTATAATTACACATCATTATCACCAATATTAATTCAATTATATCTACTTATTGATTAAACTAATATGATCCACATATTCAATTATTAATATAACCATTCATCTCCATATTGAGTCATCATAATTATTTATAAAAAAAATTAAGAATAAAGTTAATTTATTGTCTATAATATCCTCTATATTAATAATAACATCTTTTGATTGTGTTCTATTTTCATTAACAGAACAATAATCCATGATCCTATATTATATCTAAGCATAACAACCCAATCAATTCTCAATTTGAATTAAAATGTTGCAAAGGATAATATTAGTTAAATGGATGAGTAATAATATTTCAACCACTAAGTAAACCTACCCTCATGAGAATCAACAAAATTTCATTTTATAGGTGAATAATGAAAAAAATATTGGGTGGCATGAACCTATGTCTATTTAGCACAAAACCATGTTATTTTTGCATGGAACTCATGCATGACTTGGGATGTAAGATCATTCTAGTAGAATTTTTCATAGCCTCCATGCTACTTTTTAAGGACCCAAATATAAAATAAAATCTTCATCACTTGAAGGATAAACCCATCTTCATGAAAAAAAATCAAAAATTACACACATCCATGTAGAGATGGGATACCACCCTGAAAAATGTATGAACATCAATATTTTCAATATAATTGATTTACACCATCAGTTTATAATAAAATAATTTTATATATAATAATAATTTTATAAAATAATAATAAAAATGTCATCAAAATTATTATTCCTACATTCATTCATTCACATTTATGATATAACTTGAATTTGACATATTTTATTATTAAATAAATCATATTTAAATTTCTTATTTTATCTCATCATATCTATTTTTTATAGGTAAATCCTTTTAAATATCTAATAAAATGAATAAAGAAATTTATAAAATGATTAAATGGACGTTTTAACATTCTTTTAATAAATTTATGAACATCAATAGACTCATGATTTTATATTTTGATCAATAAAATTAAATTTATCCATGTTATCATGAATTAACATGTTATCCATCTAGAATATATTATGAAAAATTCATATACATAAAAAACAAGTTGATCTATAGTAATTTATCCATGTTGCATGATATATCATTCCCTTATTCCACCCCTTCCCTTATTAATTTTTTTCTACTACTGTTCCCCATTTAGATAGATTTTCAATATCCCATGCCACAAAAATATTGAAAACTAGTCCCTAAATAATTCATGGTTCCCTAAAGCTAGTAAAACTTGGTTTCTACATTAACTATGGAAAACATCTAAGGAATCAACATTACATGGATGATCTAGATAGTAAGAATCTTCTTCTCCAACCTCTATAGCTAATTTGTTAGTCATCTATTAGACTCATCTCCCATTTGAACAGATTCTAAGATAACATGTGTTCAATAAAATTTTATAAACAAAATGTATAATTCATAAAAAAATTATTATCAGTTACTTAGAATTGAATCTTTGGTCACAAAACTGACTTGAAATGTCAGTCTCCCGACTCCTAATCTATAATAATATCATTTTAGAATCATAGGAAGCACATAAAATAAGTTATAAGATCTTTTATATAATAATTATATTACTAGGTAGATAGTAATTCCTAGTGGTTCTCTATCCAATAATTCATATATAATAACTCCCTCAAAAATTGAATCTAATATTCAGTGCACTAAATTGAAAAATCATATTTAACTCCCATGTAAATTCACCATTAGAATATAAAATAATTGTATAACAAGATCATTTCTAGAGAATCATGATACATGTTGGTTTTGATTGGATCTTTGATCTCTATTCATATTTTAATAATAAATTATCCCTCAATTTAGTTTATATTATTATCTATTTTATTCATTTTTATTATTTAATATTATTTGAAATTTAATATTATTTTATTTTGTTCACTGTTATTTTTATGACTATTATCATATGTTATTCACTGATGTAATCTGATTTTATATAATTTTAATTACTACAAATTTTCATTTTTATTATGTTGATATAATTATAGAAATTATGTTATACTATATTTCACTTTTTATGTTGGATAATTTCGTTATAGTACTTAAATATTCAAATGAGAAGTCACTCTTATGATTCTCTTGTTTAGTTTTACATTTGAGGATATCACTTTTATATACTGGAAATGTTTTAAAATTTTACGAAGCCATTAATATTAAAACTAGAGTAGAAGAATGATATAAATTACTAAAATTTGGATACTTTGGATAAGTATGGACCTTTACAAATTTAGGATTTTGTTTTTTCATTTCTATATTAATTGAATTTTACCTTTATGAATTGTCTAGATGGTGAAAAATTAATTTACATATACTATTATCAATTTGTTTATAGAGAGAAATTTATAGTTTATTTTTACATATTTTATAAGATATTACATTTACATAATAAGAATATACCCTTAAATTTGGAAAATATTACAAAGAGAAGTACTTTTATGTACCAAGCAACTACTCTTATGCAGAAAGAAATTAATCTCACAAACTAAAGAATTAATTTTACATACTTATTATATTAATTATATTTATACAAGGGAGTTGGAAGACTATAAGAGTATAATAATCGATTTTAATTATATGTAAAATAGATGGAGTTTTAAAAATTATGGTATTTGCAAATGTTTTTAAGACTTCAAGGATGAGACTCTTATGAATTATATGGGAGTATTTTTAGAATACATTGTTTCCTTTTTCATTTAAATTATAATGTTAGTCCCATTATGATAAATAATTTCATGACCACTATGAGACTAAGTGTATTTTAGGGGTCCTATTGGACATGACATGGAAGGAAAGCAATTTTGTGATTAGAGAAACCATGTTGTCTCATTTGGACTAAAAATATAAAATCTGGTTAATGGAATTTTTTTAGGCTATTTAGAAACAAAAATCTTGTTCACATAATGACAAATTTTATCAAATTGTGAAGATAACAACAGTTTGTTAAGGTTTAGTTTATGATGTTTTATCTTATTTTTATATTTCATTATTATCTTCCTCACTTGTCATGATATGATTAGAAATCATATCATGTGACTGATAATCTTGCTAAAGATTTTCAAAATTAACGTGTTAATATTTCAAATGATTTCTTTTTCAATATTTTATAATGATGAAATAATGGTTATTATAGAGATTATTTTAGAGTTTTATAATTATTATTATAATATTGAATAAATATTAGTCAACTATAAAGTAGTTATTTATTTAAAGATAAAATATTAAAAAATTTAATGAGTATTTAATACTAATAATTGACAAGTTGGGATCATTGTGAGAATATTATGTAATTTTATAATTTCATGATTTTCACTTATTTTATATGTCTAATATATATTATAACAATGGATTCATATAAAAGGATTTTGAAGCTATACTATATGAGATGTGTGATAAATAAAGATGATATATATGAGATACACAAATAAAAAAAGACTTAGAATTCATGATCACTACTATCTTGTTGTTACTATACTTGAAAAAACATCAACATATATAATCCCTTATTTAAAGTGTTATTAGGAAGCTAAAAATTTCAACCATCATCCATCCTTGATTATTTTTTAATTTTTAATATATATTTATATATATTTCAATGATATATAGTTGTAAATAGGTTTATATTTTTTCCTTTAAAAGTAATTTTTTATTGGTTATATATAAATAAAATTTATAAGATTGTAATTGATTTCAAAATTCAGTTCAAAATTTATTTTAAATTATGGTTGTGATTCCACTAGAAAAGAAAGGTTGTAATAAGGTTATGAATTCAGTTCAAAATTTAAATTATTTTAGTGGTTTTAATACCTATAAAATAGTATATCAGTTTGATTAGTACATATCATATCTTTTGTATATGAACTACTATAAAAAACCCATATTCATATTTAATTTTTTTTATTTTATGTTTTAAATTCAGTCAATTATTCCCCCAACCCATCTTAGATCATGAATATCTATTAAATATGGGGAAATAACTAAGAGTCTAAATAATATGAAAAAAATCATCCTCATCAATCCACTGACCAATTTAAGAATACAAAAATCCACATTGGACCCACAATAACCTCAATTAATGAAGGAATTTGAATGTCGTATCCCAAGTCACATAATCCACTAGATATAGATACTCTTTTTTTATCATTTCACTAATTTAGTCTATTAATAATATATATAATGGAAAAATGAGTTTATTATTATCAGTATGTAGATATAGATATTTAAGTAAAACACATATATCCCATGTTTTACCATACATGTATCACAAAATTATACAAAAAAACATCAAACCATCATAAAATTAATGCTACACAATTCATGAATCTATACATATCAACACATCTGTTATATAGAATAAATATATATATATAATGATTAGTAAATGATCAAGGCTCTTACATAGAATCAAAAGGGAGCCTCTGTGTATATATTCAGTTTTCTTGGTCTAATATTTGGTTTATATTTTAGAACTACTACTCCGTTACCAGCCTAATGAAATAATCACCAATTAATACTCAAAAATTCATCCTAGACTACCTATATAATACCATTCTATATAAGAGATCCATAGGACTATGTAGTCACCGTGGGAGGGAGGGTGAATTATGAGTAACCATATTTTTCTGATTAATTTCAGCTTAAACATTTTTTCCTTTAAGTTGTTTAGACATATATTATTGGTTAGGATGTAAGGGTATTTATAGTATGACCTCACCACATTATCTTGTACGAAATGATGATATTGTAATAATAAAAACCCCAACAATATTTTAACAAGGATTGGAATTAATGTAAATACATACTTTTTATCATTTCAACCCTCATCGAGTCATGGACTTTACACTAATAATGTTATTATCAATTAAAAGTGGCTTGTAAAGATAATATGAATTACCCACAATGTCCACACCAAAAAAATTACTAACTAAAAATTTGTTTATGATGCATCTCACTAATCTTCAAGACTCTATAACTTGAATACGTCTTTGAATTAAACTATGTAATTTCATTGAACTATCGTGCACTTCAACCTTTTTTGACTTCTAGTAAACTAAATCAAGAGCCCACAAATTTCATACATCGGTCACTTAAATTTGGTTACCTAACTCCAAGTTCTCAAAATTTTATTTTTATGTCTTCTCAAGAACGAAAATCAATTGAATAATTCTTGAAATCTCCAGTTGGCTGATTCCTCTCAATATTTTATCTTCTAAGTAGTTATCCCAATGATCATAAATATCTACACTCTACTATCATTTTTATCTAAATGACCTTATACCATTTTTTATAATCAGATTACCATGATAAATTCATTTATTTTAAAATCATTAAACATAAATTATCTGCACAATTCCCTTTTTATAACCTTTATAAATCGTCTAAAATATCAGATTCAAATAACATATCAAAAAACTATAGCATCAAATCACTTTTATAATTTTTTTAAATGCACATTAAATCAATTAGTCAATATTCATGAATATTGTAAAATTGATCAAACATCTAAATATCATAATAAATACAATTTTAGAATTCACTTCAATATGAATTTTGTTAACTTATTTCTAGTTCACACTTTCATAATTTTCCAATTTATCTTTATTCTGTATAACGCGCCAAGATGAATATTTCCATAACATTAATATAAAACTATTTTATAAATATTTTAATTTATGAATATAATTATTATGATTGTATCTACACAAAATTTTCTCATGGACACCATGTATTTGAATACTCTCATATTTTACAAGAGCTTTTGATTAATATAATCCATAACTCAAAATAAAATGTTTTAAATATTCCCTCATCTTGGATTTTTTCTTCCATTGATTTAATCATTTTTTGAAGTAATTTGCCTTAATAATAAGAACTTATTTACTATTGTTCTTGGAGTCTTTTGTTTTTCTCTCGTTCTCAATATCATGTTATAACAAGACTACTGATTCATTCTACTTCATTCTATATTGTCCTTATTGTATTTTATATTTTAATAGAATATTCAAATAAAACTAACCTCTTGGACTCATGCTCACCTTATAAATATAAAATGTTGTAATTTTTTCATGTATAGTATATATTTGGTTAAAATCAAGACCCTAAACTATGTTTTCTGAAAATATTGGCAGAAGCCAAAATGTAAAAAAAAAATTCTAGAGAACTAAAGAGATATTTCCTCACATATGTACCATACATTCTATATCATAAACTATAATTATTGTTTCTTTAGACTCCTTCACAGGGTACTTCAAAAAACATCCCTAGTTCTCAACATTTATAAACATATAATCCACTTGTTCCCATATTTATTTTTTATTCAAGCTACTTTGTCATGACTTTACTGATGTAGGATTAATTCATCTCATAAGATCATATGATTTTGATTTTGAGGTTGTTTTTTGTATTGATATCATAGATTAACTTTGAAAAATCTACGGTCTAAAAATACTTATTCTTAGTATATTTATCATTATATCTCCCTTATTTCACTTATTAAACCTTATATATTTCTTTACTGACATTTCTTGCTTCTATATGATCTTTGATTAAAGTGGCCTCTAATAAAATCATCACCTCGTTGGTTACATTAAATGATAGTATCAATTATAAATCTTATGAAAAATAAAATTCTCATATAGACTCTACTTCAAGTGGTTTAATTTTTAACCATATTCTTTTAATTAGTTCATAAATACCTCATCCATAAGTCATGTATTGTATTGTTTCCTTTTCAATTTCCAAAACCATGAATCTATGCTTTGAAATGTATCCATTTCTTATCCAAACACATTTTTCACATTACTGTTAGTTGAAATTGGACTTCCAATAATTGTATCTCACATTGAAGTATCATTTGAATAGTCTTTATGATTATAAATAACTCCATTCATGATGTATTCAAGTAACTGCCTTGCATATATTTCATCCACATATACCACATCTACTTCCTCGTCTGTCACTACATCTAAATATATTAATGTTATGATATTTCACAGAAAAACTATACAGAAAGAATAAACAGAACTGGTTTCAACATATTCAATTATCGAACAAAATTCATTTTTGGTGGAAAATCATAGAAAAAGAATTAGCATTACTCAACTATTGAATGAGTGGTCATTCACCCATTAGAAAGTTTAATTACTTCCATGCAACCTATCTTCAAAAATTTTAAAAAATTATATCAATGAGGTTGAGTGTCTCATGAACCTTATTCTAATTCTTGGTTGTATATCTTCTTTCCACATAGTATAGAATTATTTTTATTATAAATTTCTCACCTTAGATACTTCAAATAAATTTAGTGAAACAACTGATGCAAACTTGCTTAGTAAAATTTCATCTTTCTTCCTTTTATTGGAATTTTATATATATTATATTTGGAACGACTAATTATTTATATAAGAATTATAATTCTAGCATATAAAATTATATTCTAAAAATCAACCAATATTTTTTCAATGTTTTTATAGTTAGTGGGTTCAATTTCAATATTTTAAAGGCTTTCTTTAACTAAATATTACTTCAATAAATCATCTAATTATTAAGGATGATTCTATATAGAATGATTTCCTTAAAATAAACATTCATATATTAGTGGGACTAACTATACTTATATTACATAACTTTTGTGACATGAGTTAATCTTATCATCTAGTGAGATCAGGAGATGTAGTGACAAAATCCCTCAAGGCATCATTGAAGCATTTTTGCATCGGTTGTGTTTATTGAAAAAGCATTCCTTGATGTTTTTTTGTTGAAAAGTTGGGTTTCTAAGTTTAGTATGTTGACAAAGGGTGAATCCATGGTGATTTTTCAGGTTTAAAAGATGTTTTTGACAATCCAAGATTGACAGAATAACCTCGACAAAGAATGGATTATATAGACATGATACAAAAAGGGAAGATACCCAGTGGTACTATTTTCTAGTGTTTGCCAAATTTTTGGGCTTGAAAATCGGCAAATGTAGAGATGAGTTTCCGGAAAAATAATGTACAAGAAATATTTGAGTGGTGTGAGAAATAGAGGAATAAAGATTTTTGTGAAATAGGTTTTTTGAGATCAGAAGATCGAATCATGGAAAAGGATTAGCTATGCAAAATTTTGAAGCAGTGCGCAAAATACGGTGTTGTATGGAAAATGTGTTTTTCACAGTCGAAGAGGATTATGCGCTCAAGGAGGGTTTTTTGAGGAGGGTCAATTTTTCCTATAAATATGATGTGACCCCATCATTTAACGGTTCTCAAGACATGGAGAATATCAAAGCATTGATATGCGTAAAAAATACGCCAAGGGAGTTATGCGAAATATTTTGTGTTGTGCATAACTATTGATGTAGCACACAAAAGTTTACATCATGTGTACAATAGAGGTTGCATAGAATTATCGAGTTTTCATGAAAAATGGAGTTGGTATTGCGTAAAAAAAAGAAGTATTTTTCACATAAGAAAAGGGAATTATGTGAAAGGTGCAGTAAGAGTTGCGCATAAAATTTGGGGGTGCCCAGTTCAATTATGTGGTAAAACGGTTTTCATCTGTGGATGAAAGTAGAACTTCTATAGAGCATCTACATATAGTTGATGATGTAGGTATTCATTCAATTGAAGAGACCTATGGGTCAATAAACTATGAGTGGATCTTCTGAAGAAGCAGTAAGCACACTTATGTTGAGAGAGTAGTGAGCTTTCATATTGTGATTGGTTGTAAACTTGAAGGGATAGTGATTCCACTTTGAACATTGTAAATAGAAGTGTGCTTTTAGTGGATTTCGTATATCAACACATCGTCGATGTATTCTCCTTAGACGTAGCCCAGTGAGGGTGAACCAAGTAAATATTTATGTGTCTAGTGCATGATTTAATTTTTATATATACTTTTCTATGAGAAAGGGAGAGAAGAGAGTTTTTCAAAATAGTAAAACTAGATCCAAAGGGGTAGAGGTTAAAATCTATCATTCAGTAATTCACCCCACACTCTCAAGGTATTTGGAATTGTGGTATCTAACATCAGATTTTCCTCAGTGCCATTTTTAGAAGTAGATATTATATCTATATTGTTCTTACTTATGATGGTTCCACTATCTGAAGTATGAACTTTTGATGAAATTTCATCTACAACATCCATAGGGAACATAACATTCAACTAACTCATTGACTTTTCCAAATATTATAGATTAAAAATACTATATTTCATCATAATTGTCATCATAATCATTAATTGTATAATTTAATATCCGTCTTTTGGATTTATTGTCTATACATTTTCAAGAGAAAACTAAATTATAATTCTCCCTCTTATTAATAATAAATTCAAATCACCTTAAATTTTCTTCTTATGAGAAATTTAAGTGAGTGATCATAATTTTTATTCATTTTCTCCCCTTATCATTCATTATACCAAAATAAAATATGTATCTAGTCTTGGGAAATATGGAATCACTTTTCCTAAAGAGATGATCCCCAAATCAACTAGTTCTAAGTATAAGTGAGTTATGCACAATGTAGAAAATAATAGTTATTAACATGGATGTTATATTTTTCCCTAATATTTTTATCAAGTAGTACCACTAAAAAACTTTTTTAGGGGTAAAAACATTGGGTTTTCATGCAGCATATTTCCTTCCCCCATCTCAAAAAAATATATTTAAATCAATTAATCAAAAAATATATGGTTTATCCCTCTTGTAAATATAATTCATAGTTTTTCATAAAGGATCAATTACCCCCATTTCATTTAAAATTATGTTTCAAAATTATAATGAGATATTTTAAATAATAGAGCATATAGATGATAGATACTTCATTCTCTATATGTTCTTAATATGTAAATTCACTACCATAATCTAAAGTTTCATCCTTTGGAAAATTTAATTATATTTATCCACCAGAACTTCAGAATCTGTTATCTTTGATACTTGGTTTTAAAAATTTTGGCTCTTCGATGCCTAGAATTACAATTATCTACAATGACCATCGTTAACTTTACTCCTCACTTAATTGGTGAAATCCATCAAAATTGATTTTAATGCTCCCCAAGAATCACATCACCACCAATTACCATTAATTTTTTTGATCAAGTGGGAATGGAATTGATATTTATTTATTTTAATTTGTAGAAACAGGGATCAAAATTTTTTCTCAACCCAAAAACATCAATTATTTCACCTCAATTTTCGTCCTATAATCACCCCTAGTTCCCCATACACAAACTTACTTGGAATATATGGACTTAATTTCATCATTTTTATTTTATTCTTTGTGGGGTGTTTTCTTAATTACTTCCAATAGTAATATCCATGGATTATTATTTTCTTATTTCATCATCTTCCTTGGCGGTTCTAATTTTTTTCCCTTATAACCATGAATGCTATCTAAATATGTTTAAATTTATCTTGGGGCATGATTTCCCTCTACACATCATATTTTTTAGTTTCAAAATATTGTATCATATTTTTTAAAAACATCTCCAATCTGGGTAACTGTGCCATGCCTTTTTCATAAGTGAGTTTGGAAAACCCACACCTTAAACATATAATTTAATTTTTGGAATGTTAATTTATTGAGGTGTCGTCCGGTGAAACTAAACTTCTTCATCAAAGATGACTTTCACCATTCGAATCCACCTATGTCTCTCAGACTGATTCACTTTATTGCTTCATATATCTTTTTTTAAAATAAAAAATCATGTAATTTTTTAATCTCTCAATGGGATGGAATTTAATTCCAAAAAAGAATAATCATATATAGGGTGTGGAATCTTCTAGAACTTTCATATCGTGTGTTTTATTTTTTGTTAAAACAATTATTTTACACCTTTATATGTACTTATGGTCTATATTCCTTTTATTATTCTTCCAAGTTTGTGGCATTTTTTACACTGGAAAAACATTTTAAATGATTGGTAACTTTAAACAAATACTTATTTTAACTATAACCATTCATTCATAATTTTCTTATAAATTTTCATGAAATTAAAATCCATTGTTTGTCAACATATTTTCATTCTTCTGTGTACTCCATTTTTACTTAGAAAGATTATTCATTTTATCCTTTCTACTCCCACTTAATGTAGGTTTTACCTATTTTTTGGAAGTTGAGTAAGTATTCTAAAAATCAATATTCATATTTAAAACATTCCATAATACCAAAAGGAGTTGATAAGCCTTGGCATCTTCCATTGTGTTGAATTCTGTATGGTGAATGAAACATTATAATCTCATTACTTTCGAACCCCTTGTGGGGAAAACCTACTCACTTACTTCCTTCCCAACTTCCTCCAACATGGAAATGGTGGGTGACTCCTTATTTTTCATCACCCGTTTTTTATGTTGTTGGAATTGTATCTTGAACTATTCAAAATATATGTAGTAGAGAATTTATTTTATCAGGATTTGGGTTTACCTTATTCATTATATCAAAAGATGGAACTTTTGATGATTTAAATTATTCATACCACTAGAATGAATCATATAAGAAGTAATACATTACTTCGGAGTTTTGACGATGGATATTTTCTTAGATTAATGTGAAGTTTAAACATTATTAGCATCATTGTTTCTCAATTTCACCTCTAGATTACAGAAAATTAAATTAAATTATTCTTCCAATCATCAAGAGACCTCACTTTATCTTCACATTAAACTTCCAAATTTTGAATCATTTATTCATACAACGTACTCAAATATTTGAATAAATGATAATGATAGTTTTATTATATTCATTTGATCTATAGTTGAGTATTATTAACATAAAAAATTTCATTATGATTACACATTAATGAAAGGATATTTTCCCTAAAAAAATTTGTTAACAAAACTTATTAAAAAAATCATCTTCGAATCTTTATTCATATGAGTGAACTTTTTTGAAAGAATGTTATTTATGGATCCTTAAACATAGTTTTTTGATGATTTCAAATATCTGTTCCTTATAAATACTTTTTTCATTCATTTTACTCTCATTCATTGATGATGTTTCAAGATCTTTTATCAATTAAGTTTTATCTTCCTACTGAGAGTTTTTTACTTCAAAATTAACTTTTAATGCATGGAAAAATTTTTTTAAAAAAAATCACAATCTATATACTTATCAAATTAAATTATTTTTAATTATTCTTATGCTATAAAGGATCAATCCTTATAGATTTTGGAAATATTTTCGTTTTATTTTATAAGCTCTATGGGAATTTTTCATTTTCGGAACTTTTTTCCCAATTTATCTTTAGTTTCTTCATATTTCAATTCTTACTGGGTTTTTTCTTTATATAGCCTTCTTATGAAAAAAATATATAAATGAAAACATCAAGATGTATTTTCTTCATGTCATCCTTGACTTCAGTATAGAGTTCAACAATAGATTTAATTGAATGATACTCATAAAAGATCATATTTCCATCTTCCAAATGATAAATTTTGAATTATTTACCAATATATATTCCACTCTATTTATCATCAAGTATCAATGGATACTCTTTCTTATAATTTTGAGAGGTAAACTTCCTCTATTTTTAAGCTTATTTCTTCCTCTGAATTATCATGATTTTTTTCTAAAACCTACATGTTACTACAACTAGGTATAACTTATTATTCCTTCAAATTAGACTTAACTTGTTTTATCAACTAGAGGAAATATTTATTTATCATTCAATAATATTCAATTTATGTAAATTAATGAAAAATTTGAGAACAAAATCATGTAGAAACCAATAGAGTGAACCTAAACGTTGATACCAAATTAGAGTCCCAGATGATTGTCCAATCACCCTGAGAGGGGGTATGAATGAAGGGTGACCAAATTTTACTAATTAAGTTCAGAACAATATTTTTTTTCAATTAATTTGATCGAATATCTATCATCAATTTAGAATTATGGATATTTATAATATGTCATCACCAATTTCTATTTATACAACGAAAATAAAAAATTTAAATAATAAAACAAACATATTTTTATAAGGTTTGTCCTTAATGTGAAAACACACTCCATGCCATGTTCAATCTCATCAAGTTATAATTTTTCACTAATAATATAACTATCAATTAAATGTGGTGTGAGATGTTATTATCCATAACCCATAATGTGTATCTCATACATAAATTATCATATATAAACATTTATTTAAGTCGTAACCCACCAGTATTCACATTTTTCTAAACTGGAAAGGTATTTTATTACCATCATGAACTTCAATTAAAAAATCCTGCACATTATCCTTTTTTTCATCTGATAAGATGAATCTAGAGCTCTTAAAATTATTATTTTCATCCCCTCAATATAGTGACAAAACTCAAATTCCTCACAACATTAATTTTTTAGCCTTCTTAAAATTATAACCAAACTCAATCTTTCTAAAAAGCACTATTTATCTTTTCCTCTCAATATTTTTTATTAAATGGAAATATATCAATAATCTATAATATTTGATCACACTAATGATTTTTATATTAATGTTCTCATACCTCTTTATAAATCTAAATTACCCTAATAAATTTTTAGATTTTAAAATATATATATATTTCAAGACTCCATATCGTTCTATTTTTATCACCTTATATAAATATTCTAAAATCTCTAAGTCCAGTTAGATATAAAAAAAATCTAACACCACCTCTGTTTTAGAATTTTCCAAAAAAAATGACATGAATAATGAACTCAATATTCATGAATATTAGAACATTTATAGTATAGATAAACATAACCATAAATACTTTTCTATAGATTCCCTTAATTTTACTTTCCTCATCATATTTTCTATGTACACTTTGATTATTTTTGTCTTTCATTTTATTCATCACAACTCGCCTAGAAGTATATTTCCTCAACATAACTAAAATATTATTTCATGAAAATTAATTTATATTAATATACCTATTTTTATAATATTATTACTAAATTTTTATTAGGGATTCACGTATTTGAACAATATAATATAGTATATAACTTCTTAATGAACATCATTCATAGCTCTAAAAAACATTCTTGAACTATACCCTCATCTTGAACTATTTTTTATGTCTAATTAATAATTTTTTAAATTTTTTTCTATAAGCCTTTGAAATTTACTATTTATATTATAATATAATTTTTTACACACATTCTCAATATCATGATCTAGAATGACTCATGATCTGGTCTTCTTCATTCCACGTTGTTCATCATGCCTCTTAAAATTTACAAATGTCTTCCATTTATCCTGACCCATTCGATTATTTCTCATCATATGAAGCTCCACTATTATAGTTATTTCATAGATGGAACCTTATTTTGTTAAACTCAATATCCCAAAATCAGTTCCATAAAAATGGAAATAGTAGAATTGGATATATCATAGTGTAAGAAAACTAATGAATGGATTGTTCCTCTCTAAGATATACATGATACATCCTCATCTACAATTTCACCTTCTTCTTATGTATTCATATATTAATTAAATAGAATTCCATGGTTCTCATGTTTTTAAACATTTCATACACTTATTATACTATTCTATTTTCAATTCAAGTGTCTTTAGTTTGAATTCATCGAACTAGTATGAATTCATATCACAAAATCCCAAGGTTTCAAGCATGAGGTATTTTTTTCATAGATATCACATATTCCACACATAAACTCTATTTAAATTACATATTATTCTTGTTAATTTTTTCATGGATGTTTTCTTCTTAATATTATTATACCTTATATCTATTTTTAGTCGGGTTTCATGATTCAAAAAAAGTTTAAATTGAAGTGGATTCCAATCCCATCATCTTCCAGTCAGATATATCATCTACTGTTATCTTCTATAATTATATTGATATACTAATTCTCAAATAGATTCTACATCAGATTATTTCAGTTTCAACATACTAATTTCAATATGTTCACAAATTCCTCATGAATAAAACATCTAATTCATGTTTCTTATTAAGTTTGTGAAATTTTTCATCATAGCTTAAAATTATCTTCAGTTTATAGCGAACCATATCCTTAACATCACTTTTTGTTGAACATAACTTTTTGATAATATCATTTTTTTATAGAAGAATCATCTAAAAAATCATTCCAATTCTCAATAACTTTGTTCATGATGTATGCATGTCTCATCCACACATATACTATATCCTCATATATTACTGATGTTTCCACATATATTTTTGTTCCAAATATCTTAGAATCTATTGATTTCACATAAAACCTATACTAGAAGAATCAAAATCTTAGGTTTCATTGGATTTAATAATCTTAAAAAATTACATGATTCCACAATATCATTGAAAAGGAAATAATTTTACTCAACTGTTGAAGGTGTAGTGGTGTACCCATGAGAAAATTGCATTACATATCTATATTTTATCTTCTAGTGTCTCCATAGATTATCTCAATGATTTTTGGTTCAAAAAATCACCTTATTTTAGTGCTTTCATGCATTACATTTCTTCAAATGAAATAAACTTTTTATTACTATACATTGAGAATACCAAATACTTTGAATAAATTCATTAAGTCCACCTATTCCAACAAACATAGAAATTTTTTCACATCGTTACTTCTACAAAAAAATAATTTTATCTTATTCTTTGAATGAATAATCCTTTTTATAAGAACTATCAAGCATGAAGAATGGAATATATGCCAAAAATATTCATTTTTTTTTGTTATTGACGTTATTATAACTTCCATCTTCACTAGAATTTATTCCACTAAATATTATTTTAACCAACCAACTTATTTGTTTGTCTCTTTCTATAATGAAGGCATTCCATGAAATCTTAATTAATCTATAAACATCACTAACTACACTACTCTTCATTACATATAGAGATATGAGTCCCTACTATCATCAAGTTAGATCATTGTTCTAACTCAGTGTCATCTTCAAAAAAGTAGATCTTTAATATGAAGTGTTCCAAATTCTGGTGGTTCCACCATCTAGAGTATAAACTTCTGATGGAATTACTCCCAAAACATATGTAGGAAACTTCTCCTTCAACCAACTAATAGAACATTCCATAAATTATAAAAAAAATTACAATATATCATAATTATCATCCATTGGGTACTTCGCTACCATGAACCAATCTAGGAAAGAATCTTACCGACACTATAGAGATATCAAAAGTAATGCCAGGAGATTTACTTCTATAGGATAGTTATTGAAGACCAATGTCAAGGGTACATATTCTTATATGGAAGGAATTAACAATTTTAAAACTCTTAAAACCATAAATATATAAAAAATGAATGAACCATATCATGATCAATTTGTAAATATAAAAAATTCATGAATGTCATATAGTATATAAATTCTAGACTAAATGATGGGAAATCATAAAAATCATAGCATTTTATAAACCTAAAATAATGAAACTAAGAACCAACACCAACTCTAGCAAGACTAAATGTTTCTAAAATAATTTTTCTTGACACTTACTATAACAAGATATTTGAAATATATCAAATAAATAATATATAAAAAGTAGGTGTGAGTATAGTCATACTAAAAGGGTTCAACCCCTATACCATATTGAGTCATTATAAATATATATTACTAATGAATTTGTGAATTAATTTAGTTGAAAAAACAATAGACAGTCCATATAAAGTCTACCAATATCTCCTCAAAATCACCCTCACCAAAATTTAGAATAATTAAACATTACATACATAGATTTTATATCATTTTATATATTTATACATTACAACTCATTATTAAATTATACTCCTAGGATGTGAAGGTTTAGTATCTTTGAAGAGTATCATTATATTCTTATTATTTCAAAATGCATTATACATTTATTTCATAGAATTCTACAAAATTTATTATTTCTGAGACACTTTATTGTTTAGGAAACCCCTAGAGAAAACAAAAACAATGATAGAGTGATCTAACTATCTCATAAGGTGTAAAACTATATCAATCCATAGAGGTTTTTTTCAACTGATTATAAACATGAGATAAAACAAGAACATGGGAGAAATGGAATGATTATTGGAATAACATCATGAAATAATATAGATTAATCATGAGGCATGATATAATAATCATAGATCAAGGAATATAATTATATAATAATGATCATTTAATAATTATATATACCATGGCATAATAATGTTGAATAATAAAATAATATTCATCGATATATTTAAATAAAATAGTAATGTGACAAATTAATAAGAATATAAAATCATAACATAGGTTAAAAATTAATTCTACAATCATCATCACATAATGGATAAACATATCCCGAAACATAATATACTAGGATAAATTCTCATGTTATATTCATGTCAACTCATGATATATCAATTTTATTAAAATAATTATAAGGATATATTACATTAACCGCACTCATAATATAAGGTTATATCTTTAAATATGTGTTCCATATAAAAACTAATGCACCCATTAAAATCATATCATTATTATGCCATGGAAGTGGAGTGGGTTATATAGAATTTTCATGAGGTATCAAAGAATAAGTAATTAGAAATTTTATTGAATGACATTAAAATAAAATCAATAAAAAGAATCATATTATTGGAGAATTTTTGGGTGATAAATGAAAATTTTGATTTATAATTGTCAAATATAATGGATATTTTAATGAAATAATGTAAAATGGAAGATAAATAATGAAAATATTTTTAATAAAGTTTTCTTTTTCAAAAAACAATCCCATAAGTCACATTAAATATCATTTTCAAAAGGATAAAAAATATTATTAAATATGTATTATAATAATAAATCATCTCAATAATGAAACATTGAAAACAAATAAAGTTATAATAGAATAAATTTTTATTGGAAAAAAAGAAATGATATTGAAATTTAAATAAATACTTTTTATCATTTTTTTAAATGGTGTGAAGTAAGTCATAATAATAAAATGGATATAAAATATATTATTAAATATAATCAAAGAGAAATAGGATAGTGAAGAAAAAACTACATATTTAAATTTCCAAATAATAAAAATAAGTATGTATGGTAAGGAATAATATGGATATATAATAGAAATACCTAAACTAGGGAGTGATAGATTTTCCTTTACAACATCATATTTTACAAGGTACGAATCAATAAAAAAAATAATTTGAGAATGAAACGTAAATCCATATAATAAAATATGAAATAAAACAATATACAATTAAATGTGTATAATATATAAAATTTAGAAGAATAAAGTTAAATAATAAATAAAAAAAATTAGTGAACAAAAATTGAGATCAGAATCCATTTACTTTGTCTCGACATGAATGATAATGCTCTTAAATACAAATATAATTTAGTTTAATTTATCAATTAACTATTTTAAAACCTTATTTATAAATATATATAATTTAATATTACCCAATTATATTCATTTATTGTCTTTTTAATAATATTTCAAATTTTTCTTAAATAATTTCATGTTAATATTTTAAATTGTTAAGTTTTTTATATGATTATCTCAGAAATTTAACATTTATCATGAGTTTTCTTCACTATAAAGGTCATGAAAAAGGTATAAAGGTTTTTATGTAGTTATTATGTCAACTTATGTTTTTAGGTATAATTGTATTAAAATTTTAAAAAACTCTTCCACGATTTTTCCATATGCGATTTTTAAATCTATTAAAATGGATTATTTTTTATAACGAATTATTATTATATAATAAAAATAAAATATAATAAACACAACATAATTTCAAAATTAATACTATATAATTCTAATATTTATATTTTCATAATCATCTAATAGAAATATTTAATCGCATCATCCATAATGGTTGTTAAGATGACCTAAATATGAAATGTCATAGTTAATGGATGAGTGTGAATATGAATGAAATTTATAATAATTTTACTATTAAAATGTGTAGAAATATTATTTATGTGATATATAATTAATAAATCATATTCACAATGAAATGGTACAAGAATATAAAAATAAATAAAAAAATTGTTACTTATAAGGAAGAACATTGGGATTTCTCTTGGAAACCTTCTTTGTTTGGATGACTTAGGGATTCTTTTTGGAACCTAGGTCTTCTAAATAAGATATAGTTCAAAAGAGTATATAATTTGAATAGATTAATTCTATATAAAATAATTGTTCAGAATGGGTATATAGAGTACCCTTTTGTTGATGAAAATGTGCTATAATTCTTTGGAAACATATGGTAGGTGAAGGGTGAACATGAAATAACACAGGAGCCTGATGAGTTATGTGATAGTTTTTTTGTTTTAATTGTAATACCAAATTATACACATAAAATATTTATTAAATAATATGTAATTATCAATTTATTTATTTATAAATCTTTTCATTTCACATTAACTAAGTTTTACCATGTTTACTTCATTATTTTATTTTCTATTGAAAATATTTTTTATCCAAAAATATAATATATGACATATTACCTAATTTATATGACTTAATTCCAAATATTACATCAATTTTATCAAATTAAATAATAAAATATGATAAATCATACTTTCAAATATGAACATATAATATATAAAAAATAATTTTTATAAAATAAAAAAAGATTAGTTTTCAATAAATAACTATATTTTTATTTGTTAACATTCGTTAATTATTCAATGGATGGTAATTTTTTAATTAAAAACTATCTGACCATTATTACAATTATAATTATTTTTTATAATAATAATTATTATAAAAAATATTTAAATTTAAACTCTTATAACATTAATATTTATATATTAATAATGCCATATCTTATACTTATATAAACCCTCAATTCATATGTGTAATCCATAATATTATGATAATAAATAGAAATATTTCAAGTTAGTTACTCAAATAACATTGATCATGTAGTGATATCCACAATCTGTAACTTCTCTAATAAACAATTTCACTCAAGCCACACTTAATGAAGTTAATATTAGGTTTAGTCAAGGGAAAACCCTAGCAATGATATATTCATCACAAGATCATATAAATGAGTTTCATATTAAAGACTTATACAACTTTATTTAAAAGATTAATAAATTTAAAATATTGATTACTTCTATTTATAATCACCAGATCAATGACTAATATATCAGACAATTATATATCAAATGACCATATACCTTACAATTATATTGTTTTCACAATACCCTTTTACACTCCTATATATTTACATATATTTTTATGAAAAATAATTTATCCTATTAACTTTTTAAAATTTTCAACCACAAGTATAATTTTTTTTTTCTATTTCTTCAGTTATAATTGGTAGAATGTTCATTTTTGTAGCCTATAAATTTGAATACTACAAGATTAAAATCATTTTATTTACACGTGATTATATTTATCTTAAATTTTTATAAATATACTATATATATATTTCCGGTAATGATATTTATCAAAATTTATATTTTAATATTATTAATTAATTAGATCAGAAAAAGCTCATTTTATCCTGGAATTATGTATATGTAAAGTTATCTAACACAAAAAAGTCATGGATGGAAAATTTATACTAAAAATATTAGATGTTACATCCCCCTCCCCTAGAAAATAATCACCATTAAAATTTCATTACTTAGATAAAAATGCATGAGGGTACTTTTATCTCATTATATCTATAGATTCCCATCAAAGATCCTTAAACATATAATTTCTTTACACAAGTATAGCCACATGGTTGGTAATTCTCTATAGTGAATAATCTCTTTGATCCAATATCTACACTAATTATTTTTCATATGAAATATCATTATATCGTTTTATAACATTTTAGTTTAGTATATTTGATTGATGTGGTATTTACTTATTTATAAGTGATACATGGAACTTGTTGTGATCTTTTGAAAGGTTTGATGTTAGTTCCAATAGATATGGTATAATTCCCAAAGGATTAGTATTTTTAAAAGGGAATGATATATCTAAGGATCATATTTACCATCTTATCAAATCTCATGGACCTCATCCAAAATGATATTCAAAGGTATAAATTTTCTACAATATCAAACTCTAGGTCTCATCAATGATTATCATTGTGGATCATTTTTTAACATTGTGAAACCATAATATGTTTCTAAATGAGTTGAACATTCTCTCTTTTTTCCAAATAATTTTATGATCCAAATTTATTTTACTATTAACCATCATCATACCATTTCAAATTTCTACATCATTCTAATGTAGCACCTCATATATATATATATATACATATTTGAATGCTTGAGCGGATTATTTGGTTATTAATGAACTATAACATTGAAATATTTTTATCCCAACAACCTTTAAAATAGATGAATTTAAATTTATCAAAACATATAAATAATGTATTTTTCTTTTAGATTGAATATTATTTTAAGGATTATAGGCAATTATAAAGTCAAATTTTATATCCAGTACTTACTAAAGTATAATCTAGAACTTGGATATGAACCTTTTATATCAATCATATATAAATTAATTTAAGAATCTATATATCTTTTATACTTCCTTTAAACATATAACATATCGTGTTGATTGAGTGAAAAAACCTCTTGAAGAGAAATCAAGTGATCCATATTTTTAAGTTGATCAACCAAAACCCAAATATAATTTTTATATTTTGAGATATTTTGATGACCTATGATAAATACTTGGTGATTTTCTCATATTTTCATATATGTATGGGATATTAGTATATAATTCCCTTAAACACAAAATATTCTACCACAACTTTTTAGAGGTCCATGATTTATGATACGAAATCTAAAATATCCATTTTCATGTTCCCCACCATAAGTTTTCTCAAAAATCTCTATGAATATTTTTTTACTAGGTTTTATAAATAATGAGGATCTATGTGCATCATCCAAAATCTCCTTTTTCAACTATTCCATGTTTTGGACATGTATTAGTGTTCAAAATTTTATTAATCCATATTTATCAAGTTTAAACTATAGGATACATCGAACCTTATTTTTTATCTCCATATAATTATTATGTTCCTACTTAATCTTCAATAGGATATATTTTGTATAAAGAATATCAAGATAAATTTATTTTTTCAATTGAATTATGATTTCCATGTACATATTTGTATATCAATAAATATTAGTTCTCTTTCAATATTCATCATGAATATAGTAGTATGTTCCATTATGTTTAGAGCATCATCTACCTTATTTTCCTTCCAATGATGACAATGCATTGAGTAATAATAATCCTTTATTATTTATAAATGTGTGCATTGGTGTATGTTTAACTCCTTATTATTAAATATATAATTAAATCTCTTGTGATACATATATATATATCATACTTATCTCTGTATATATAATGTATCAAAATAATTAGTGAAATTATAAACACTACTAACTCATTATCATGTGTTGGGTAATTTTTCTTATGAATCATTATTTGATACAATAAATAATGTATTACCTCTTCATTTTAAATTAGAACACAACTCAAGACCTTATATGAATCATACCTATATAACTAAAAACCTTATTCACTAAAATGTGTGTAAGTTTCATAACTAACAAATTTTTAAACTCCTTGAAGTATTTTTGACATTATTGTATCTATAGGAATTTCACTTTTATAAGTTAACATGATTATTATATTTTAAAAATATTGAAAAAATTCTCAAAAGTATTTTTAAAAACTAGTCAACACAAGAAACATCAATTATTTGTTACAATTTTTATTTTAGAGTGTTATTTAATCACCTTTTTGTTGGATGGATCTATAGAAATTCCCATGTTTGTGATTACATGACACAATAATGATTATTGTTTTAAAGAAACTCAAACATTCTAATTTTGAAAATTAATTTATCCACATTATCTTCAATGAAACAATCAAATACCCATTTTATTCATCCTTTATTATATAATATTTATAAATATCATCAATAAAAAATACCCAAAAATTTTATAGGTAATCTCTAAATAATCTATTAATCACATCCATGAAGTTACTTGAGGAAATTTGTTTTCTAAAATACATCATTATGAATTCTTAGTTTCCAAATCTTGTACATATGGTTGTCTAAGGTATGTATTCTCACTTTACCCTTATTGTGGATATTGTACCTTTTAAAAATATTTATCCCAATGAATTTGGTCAAAAAGTGATCAATTCATGTTAGAGGATACTTATTCTTGATCGTGATCTCGTTAAGGGGATAATAATCTAGAAAAACATTTCATTGACCCATCATTATTATAAAAAAAGAACTAGTGTACCCCATTGTGAAGTAATTTAGAGTATAAAGTCTTTTTCCAGTTTTTATTATAGATTATTATTCTATTATTATAAATAAACAAGGTACATTTTATAAGGATACTTTGATATATTCATAACACTAGGCATGTTTTCAATTTAAAACGCAACCTCATGATATAGGGAAATATCAATATCATATTTTGAAAATAAATCAACATATTCTCATACAATTTTCCTATATTCATTGTTTAGTTCTTTCTTATCCATTTCGGAAAGAATATCCCCCATTATTTTAAATTAAGACCCATATTAAAAAAATTAGTTTCCATAATAAGGTCATAATTATCATTGCATTATTATATGACCATGATGTGATTTTGGGATACAAGATGGGAATTTTATATCCCAAAAATTGATAATTACTCTATATATAGTGAGTCAATACATTCCCAATATTACATAAAATTATACTAAATTAATTGCATTTATATATTTAAGAAGTATATTCCAAAAAAAATTAATCAAATAATATTTATATACTCAACATTAAATCATATCACCATAATGCATTTTCATCGATAACTCAATATTCAGTCTTTATGGATGAAAATCAATATTCTTGTTGAACATAAAAGATATAAAGGAATGTTTATAACAAGAATAAAATAATAAATTCAAGGTTCCTGATTAAAAAACAAGTGTTCATTTATGCACATCATTTTTAGTATCCACTTTATCAATTGTTAGTATATAATATATTCCTTTTTACCTTAGTTTTGGTTGATTCTAATGTTTATTTTCCTCATTGACACTTTTTTTGTGCATAATATTATATAATACTTGGGTTCCGAATTTTCAATGTTTTGAAATATTGGAAATTCATTAGGTGGAACATTATTCCCCTCTATTATGTTATTTACACTCTTCATATAACTATTACAATCATTTTCATGAATGATACATTATAAAATGTTCTAAATCCTTTGAGGGAATTTCATGAGTGTTTCTTACCCTATTTTTATAATGTAATCAATGGAATATTATTTCATATATTAGCTTTATCACACTAAAAACCATTATTTTTATTTTATAATCCTAAAATTCCTATGTATAATGAGTGTATATAATTCTAAATTTTACATTAAGAGTATATCAAACAATATCTTTATAGTTACCAAAGTCTATTATACATTATTTTATAAATAATTAGTTTTAATCCACAAAAGAATAGGTAAATTTTACTTTTGGGTTCAATAATAAAACCAGATTCATTCCACAAATGTATAATGATGTTCTCTTCATAAAGACATATAGATTCATCTTCCTTATACATAATCTCAAAAAAATTATGATTTAATTTTTATGCGCATATTTTTAAGGAAAATACTTATCAAATAAATATTTTCTTTAAATCCTCTCATTCCATAGAGTAAATTTCATACCCTTATCAACTGTTATTCATTAAATTACATCATTGGTTCACTTCACCTTCAAAATTATAAATATAAAAACTACCTTTTAATTCTCTAAATATTAAGGAACAAAAAATATCATTTATGTTGTGTTAATACACTTTTCAGTAATTAGGGGATCGAGATATCCACTAAATTATGGTGGTTATTGAATTCAAGAAGGAATACATTGTGACTTGTTACATATTTGGTGAATTTTGGAGTTTCAAATAGTTTATTTTAGTATTCTTAACATGTGATAGTTGAGTAAATATATCCATGAAATGTTTCAAACCAATTACCATCCCATTAAGTTGTTAATTAGGGAAATTATAATATTTTTTATCTAATTTGTTGATTAATAGATTACTAATAGATCAAGAAATTAGATAAAACCAAGATATTTACTATGATAAGTAAATAATAATACACAACAAAATCATATTAACGAATCCTATATATATGATGAAAAAATTAATCCTATATTTTCTAAACCAATAACCCCTTCAGTTCAACCTAAGTAGATTTATGTTTTATCTAATTGTTCTTTTTAACATAATCAAAAAAAACTAAAACCTACTCTGACTAAAACTGATATGAACCGTACATAAAATATATCACCTATAATTTTGTATGATTAAACAATATTACTTTTTGTTAAATCAAAATCCCTGAACCCAAAGGTTTAGAAACTTTAGAGGTTAGATTCTCATCCATAATATTTCATAATATAGTATACAATTATTCAATAGAATTATGTGTAATTTATCCTTTATTTGACACATTACTATAAAATAAATCATAATGAAAGCAAAAACATATTAATGGTCGAGATAATAACTTATTAAGGGGTAAAATTATATTAAGTGATACAGGATTTATCAATAGATCATAAAAATGTTCTAAAACATGAACATGGGAGAAATGAAATTATTAATGGAATAATATCCTGAAATCATATGGAGTGATCTTTATGAAATATAATGCAATCATAGATAATAGAGAATAATAATAGAATATTAATTATATAAGCCCAAAATATACCACAATATAATAATATGGAATCCTAAAACAATAATCATGATCCATGGTGAAATAAAATAGGAATGTAGAAATATATTAACATACAAAAATCATACCACATGTCATAGTTTTGTTCTGCGACAATTATCACATAATGGAAAAACATGTCTTATAACATATCCTACTAGGATAACCCCCATGTCCCATACATTTCATCTCATGTGATATGAACATTAACTAAATAATTAGATGTAATATAATTCTACACCCACACATCACATAATGATATATTAATACATATATATTCCATACAAAAACAAAAATATATCTATTTAAATAATATGTTGATTAACCCATGAAAATTAAATGGATAACAGGAAATTGTCTTGAGGTTTCATAATAATGGATATTTTAATGGAAAAAAATCTAATGTATTATAATATTGTTTATAAATATAAGAAATTTTATTAAAATTGAATGAATTGTTCAGTATTTTTTAAATTGATTAATGTAACACACATTGATAAAGGAGATATTAAATTAATTTAAAAAAATAATCAAAGAAATATATAATGGTGATACAATAAAATACATGTGAATGTTTCCAAATGTGTAAAATAAAAAAATTAAAAAAGAATATGGATAATGAATAGGAATATAAAAATTATGGAGTAGATGTTTTCCCCATACAACATTATATATTCAAAGGTAATAGTCAATATGAATGTAAATTATGAGAATGAAGTTAAAATACATATAAAAAAGTGAAAATAAAATATAATAAAATCAAAGGATAAAATATACTAATCTTATAGAATATAGCTTAATAATAAAGGGAATAAACTAATAAAATGAGATTGGTTCAAGAATCTCTTTACCATGTTTCGAGATACCAAGTCATACTGTTAATTACCTCTATAGTGAATTTTCATTTATTAATTAAATAATTTAAAATATTACTTATAATTATTTCATTTAATAGTAATTATTTTAATTTATTATCCACTTAATTTTATTTTAAATTTTATATAAAATTTTTTATGTTAATAGTTTTAAATTGTTTTTTATTTGTTTTGGAATGACAGTCTTGTTCCTTAATCATTTCTCATGAGTTTATCATAACCCAAAAAATTAATTTAAACTATATGTATGTTTTTTGTGAAGTTATATAGTTCCAGGATTATTTCGTATAATTTAGTATTATAATTTGTAAACCATCATCATTGATTCATTCATTTGAGATTATTAAATCAATAAGAAGGGGTTATATTTTAATAATAAATTTTTTTTTTATAATTTAGCTATATAAATTTAAACATAGCCTAAATTAATCATCAATATCGAATATTATTACTGTTTAAGTGTTCATAATCATTCATGATGAAAATTTTAAAACAAAGTTCATGTATGCTGTAAAATCAAACCACCCATAAACATTTTATAATAAATATATGGGTTTGAAAAAGAATAGAATTTATTATAACTATATTATTGACATGTTAGAAAATTGATTAATAAAACCTATAAATAAAGGGTGTGTGAAAATAGAAATAAATAAATAAATAAATCATAACATACAAGTAAGAACTTCATGTTTTTTCTTAGATAACTTATTTATTTGGAGCACATATGTATTCTTCTTGAAACCAAGGTATTTAAAAAATTAGAGAGACTATAAGAGGAGAATGTTTTGGTCGATTAAGTATATATACCAAAATGGTTTGTAATATCTATAGGATGTTCCCTTTTATAAATGAAAAAAGAAGAGATGTTTTAGTAGAAACCTGAGGTAGGTCAATGAAAAATTTGAATAACATGGGAGTTTGGTAAGTTGGGTGAGTTAGATTAGATAATGTTATTCATAATAGTAAAATTAACTTTCATACCTAAAAAAGGTCTTAATGAATATTTAATTATCAATATAGTTTATTAAAATTTTATCATGACATATTTAATTTCATTAACCTTATATAACATAACTAATTATTTTCTACTATAAATAATTTTAACTAAAAATATGGTTTTTCATATCACCAAATTTTGATGTCCCCGTTCCAAAATTTTCATCCATTTATCTAATTCTATCTCTAAATAAGGTAAATTTAACTTTAAAATAAAAATAAATAATTCATAAAAAATTAATTTTATACGAATAAAAAATGTATATTTTTCAGTTAAAGGTTGTATTATTATATCAAATCATTCCATAAGTATTCAACTAATGTTAATTGTTTATTTAGAAAATATATCATCATTATTAATATTATTATTATGTTTATAATAGTACTCAAAATAAAATAAATTTATAATTAAATTTATAATATTTATAGTTATATGATGATAACACCTTAGTCACTACTATATGACCCATAAAAACATTCACATAATCCTAAATCTTATGATAAGAGAAAGTTGAATTTTAAAGTGTTGAATCAATTAACATCGATCATGTAGCGATCTTCACAATATTTGACTTATAAAATTGAAAATTTTCTTCAAGATTCATTTCTTATCATATATATTGGGATTGATTAGAGGAATCCCCAAGCAAAGATACCTCATTCCCACTCTCAAAAAATGATATTCCAATAGAGGACTTATAATATATGATTGCATATATTCATAAATTTAAAAATTTGGTTACTTTGGTTTTTAATATGTATATTAATTACTTCATATGCATAATGGTTATATATATTCAATGGATATATATCTATGGTACATATATACAAAAAATTATAACTATCACATTACACATTTACACTCCATTATATTACCTTACATTGTTCTCTAAAATAATTCATCTTATTCTTTTCTGAAAATTTCTATCATATTTCAAATGTTTTTAGTTTTTCTCTATAATTATAATCAATGTTATAATATTTATAAGAGTATATGAGGAAAAATACTTTAAACTTGTAGTTTTTTATTTACCTGTGACTATATTTATGTTTTAATTTTCAGAATTCAATTTCATATAGATTTCATGTAATATTTTTATTTATTTTTATACTATAATCTTCTTCTTTAACGAAATAATTCATTATTCATTTTATCATGCAATTGTGTTTAAGACAAGTTATTCGACACATGGATATTATTTAAGGGATGTTCATAAAAAAATAATAGAGTGTTATATGAATAATTAATATATATATTTATGAGGTACGTAGTTAATAAAATACCCATTAATAGAATGAAATGATTCAACTCTCGTAAATAAATCCTCCAAGATATCACATAATCATTCCCAAAATCAAAAATCATGACTCTTAAGACATAATTTAGTCATGGGTGAGGGGAAACCAATGATGACTTGTTATCCACCTTATTATCCTATACCTCATTTGATATTTGATTTCACCAACACTCGAGTGTCAGATAGCAGCTTCGTAAATAATTATGATTGTCCTTCATCGATTAAATAACATTAACATGTAATGTCTACTCATATTTTCATAACATTTTCACTATATCATCATATTATACCTCTATATCATCTCATCATCAATCATGAATTTTCATATCATTAATAATAATACAATTAATTAATATGTCTATCTATAATGACAATACTCATAATGCCTGAAATTATTCATATAATCATAATCTAAATACTCTGTGAATGTATGAAATTATTATAATACCACCCATTATATATTATCATAATGAATTTATAAATTTATATCAATATATATACCCATTACCTATTTCATAGTTCCATGTAATTAAAAGATTTATTTATTATAGTAATTATAAGAATTAACCTGAATTATTAGAACCACTTATTCAGTCATCAATATGACCATTATTTATTATATCCACTAATTATTATTAAATAATAAAATAATTGTGAATAAAATCTATTCATATCTCATATGATCATTTATATTAATATATATAACTATACAATTTAATACATGCTGATAAGAAACTCAATCATCTGTGTTCCATGTATTCTATCTGGGAATTTTATCCTGTTCAAAACCCAGTTTCAATTATAATTTTATTAAGTGTTTATCTAGTTAAATAATTTAATAGTCTTTTAAATTCGTAATCTATACTACCCCCATTAATCTCAAAACTACCTAATTATATAAGTGAGGAAGGAAAAAATAAAGAATTTGTAGGTTTCATTGCACATGTACTGATTTAGCATGACATTGTAATAACCTGACATGACACTATTGAAATCTGGTATAGTCCCCATATATGAATTTCAATGGAATATCATTCTACAAAATTGTAATAGGGACCTAATGTCAATTTATTTTGACCCTTGTGTAATCTACTATTTCATCACTTCAATGAAAAATTCCACCTCAGGTCAACATTATAATATTGTATGCCACGTTGAAAAAATGGAATACCACTATGCATAACTTATGAACTTAAATATTTTCAAAATAAATATTTTTTAAAATAATTCTGTAATCAAAAAAATAATCTATAATAATCATAGCTTCAAATTTCCCCTCTTTTCTTAGAATTTCTCATTTGTAATGAATAAATATTTTTTAATATTAATTATAAATGAAGGAATATATTCATAAAATTATTAAATAAAATATAATTTTATTTTAACATATTCATCAACTTCAATGAAACCTATTTTTTTAAAATATTGATCATAGAAATTCAAATTCCTTATATTATCCTAATTTAAACATCTATCCATGGATAATAGTTATATGAAAAATTCATAGTGATTAAAAATATAATGGCCTAGAGTCACCGATCACAATTCTATAGTATATCACCATCTTCCTCTCAGCATTTTACTTTTTTTACTATACATTATTCATCATTCCTCATTCTCCACATTCATTTCCCAACACAATGGGTAATTTAAATGGTTTCATACCAATATATCAAAAGAATGTTTCATGTTCATCCCTCCAGTAAAATATAGTATCTCCCTCCAAATCAATTTCCACTAAAATTATTACAAAACCTCAAGCTATTGAATTTAAAATTAGATTTCTAAATAAACAACTCATTACATGAATAACCATTCCTAAATTAAATGAAACCTCTCAATCTTCTATAAACTCTTAATTGGTGGTTTATTGAAATTTTTTATAAAAGAAAGTTTCTCTTCATCATCCCATTTTAAAATGTCCCCACCATGTAAAATAATTATAAAATATATATTTATCTTCCCCAAATCTATCGACCTCATCACAAAAATAGTATAATTTTATTATTTAAAAAATGAATTAATAAAAAAATAACATAATCTACATTCTTCTACATTTCATAAAATACCACAAAAAATAATATTCTATTAATAATAATCTTGTACATATCCAGCACAACCAATGAAAATTAAATATTTAATAAATAAATGCATTTACAATTTAAAAATTTGACTTCTCATTTTAAATTTATTCATTGGTATACACAATAAATAATGAAAACATAGAAAACATAATCTCAAAACCATTATAAGGGACCATATTTACAAAAACCTCCCTTTTAATTTTCTTAGAGCATAAATGTGTCAAGAGGGTGTATAGAGTCTTTATCTGGATTAGTTAAAATCTTATTTAATTGAAAAATAATTATTTTAAAAATTTATTTCATCTTCATGCAAGACCCCATCAACGTATGAAGGTAAATAACATTACCTTTATATATCCATTTTTTTCCTTCAATGCATCAAGTTAACCTGGATGTATAAGGGTATATTATATAACACATAATAGTATGGATGAAATTTCATTCATTTCAGAAACTTATATTATCTCTAATTTAAGTGTAATACCAACTTTCCTCCACTAGATAAAGGAAAAGGTGAGTTTAATTCATTACATTATGTTAACCCATTTCGTGAAGGTAAACCTGATCTCAAGTTAGTGTATGTCTTGTATGTTGTTAGATCTATTTAAATGCATTCAAAAGATCATATAAGGATAAACCCTTTTTCTAAAACAAATATAAAGTTCATTCCAACCTTTAATAAAGGTAACCTACTCGTGTGGGGGCCACCAAGTTAATGAGGTGACCTGATCATAACATACATACATTTAAAATAATTTTAGATAATTTTCATTACATATATCATACAATAAAAACCCCAAAATTGAAAATATTTAATGTCTTTAGAGACAAGATACATAATAAACAAATTCCATGAAAGATATTCAAGATATCCTACAATGTTCTTCTAAAAAATACCCATCTTAAATATTTCCTGGTTAAATATTTTTTACATAATCTAGGGAAATAAAAATATAATAAAGGGTGAGATCAAATTTATAGTATGGTTAAACATGGAATATATCAATCAATGATCATAATTAGGCATAAGAAACTATTAAGGGTATGAGAGAATAACCAAAAATTACTAGATCATACCTAGTAATTCCTTAACAATAAAATATGAATCATGCCTTAAGGGGTATTCTTAATAAAATACATCATTAATAAAAGTGTGGAATTATTAATATTCAATCATTATCCATGAGAGAATATCATAATCAAAAGAAATAATTTTTTTTTCATAAAAGTGTGGCATAAACATAATCATAGAAATCATATGACAAGGATTATCACCCTGACATTAATGACATATTAATTAAGGGATAAAAATTCAATTAACTTATTGGGCTTGGGATAACCACTTGTATAACCTCTTCAGATGTGGATAATAACTCTTGTGCCCTCTTTGGGTATGGAAAAACATCTTGTGTACCCTTTTGATATCATGATACATATAACAATACCGAATTCATTGAATAAATATAATGAAATCACCCATAAAATTATAATAACCATTAATATATATATATATTCCATACAAAATAAGAGAATTAATATTTCATACATAGTTAAATTAACCTATGAGAAAGAAATGAGTTTTATGAGACATCATTTAAAACATCATAATGATAAGACATATGGATAAAAGAAGTTGATGGAATCATAATATCATATCCCTAGTGAATAATTAAAATCATTAAAGTATATTAACCTAGATGGAAAATACTTCTTAAAAAAATTATAAATATCCACTACTAGAAACATGGGCCATCCCCATGCAACTACACTAATGGTTTTCCATAATGGTTTTGATTGGGTAATATATTGTAGGATATTCCACCAGTTGGATAAAAACCATTGGGATAGACCTCCCTAAATCCCTTAAACTCCCTCTCTCTATTTGGATCCCCTTCTCTCATCCAAACTTCCCCCTGCACCCCTTCTATATTCCCTACACCATTGCTCCCCTCCTATCCTCCTTGTCACCACTCCCATCCAAAATCCCCCTCTCCACCACTTTTATCCCCCTCATTCCTACCTCCACCCATACTAACTCCCCCATGTCACTCACCCCAACTATCAACTTGTCTTTCACCACTTCCATCCTCTCATCCCAAGCCCTAGAAGCCGCCTCTCGCCCCTCCCCTGTAAACTATACTCTATGCATTATATCTACAAGACATGCATAGAGGAACTGGAGTAATTAAACTTTGATAGGATGACCCTGTTCAGATTACTGATACCAGTTATTTAAAATCCAATTTGAATGTATTGTCATATCCACCATTGAATCTAGTCGAACAATTTAGTGATTTTATGAGGTGATCTTAATATTGTATTTTCAGGATAAATATTCCACTTAGGGGTAGTATTCTTAACATGGTTTTATTTTTTTATTATTTCATTATAGATGTCTCATTTCATCCAACCATAAATTTCTCGAACATTTCACAAGCCTCTCTTAAAATTTTTTTAGTAGAATGATATTTTATTCTTATTGACATGGAGTTAATAAAATTTGGTTTGGGAGATGGGGAATCCTTTGTAAACTGTAAGGAGTTGAGAATTTTTCTTTCTATATTAAATTTCCTTTCACCTTGAGATCAGATATTAGACCAAGATATTAATTTCATATACTATCTTAAATCTGAATTTTTTTAATTAAAAAATCATGAATGGGTCTTTTTTGAATTGAAACCCCCTATTCCACTACTATAATTCATCCCATTCCCAGTGCATCTGAATCCCCACTGAAGTTGGTAAATGACCCCAGTCCTGAGATGTGCCTTATTAAACTGGCTAAAGTAGTCGCCCCCCATGTTTCTCCACATTGTCAGATGAGTTAAATGACATGGAATGCAAAAAAGAAGTCGAATAATAACCTTTGAGAATCAAACTACTATCCTCAAATACCGAGCTCCCATTCCAAACCAATGGAACACCTCCAGAGGGGATTGAATGGGTCCTAGATGTTGCAGATTATGTACATCATCAGTTTCAAACATTTATCATTTACTCATATATTTAATTTCTATAATTTGTTTAATTTTTTGGATATCTCCAAAGAGACGCATTTATGAAATTTATGTTTTTCATTTTTTCGTTTTTCCATCTTTTTGTGTTATGATTGGTATGATCATTTCCGTTTACTTGATTTTGTGTTTGTTTTTTCCATGAAATGGATGCATTTCATTCGAGGATTTATTTTTTTAGATCAAAGTCAAAGAAATTGTTGGAGCATATATGCCTCCAGATCAGAAATTAAAATTGAGTTGTGCATATTTTCATACAAGATTTCATACATATATTGTTAAATGTTATAAATTTGGTGATGATACTTTTTGAAAACACTTTTTTAAAATATAAAATTTACCTCATGTTATATGGTTACCAGTGGGAAATGTTATTTGGAAAGATCTCCATAAAAAATCTATAGAGAATATGTTCTTGATTTTATTATTAAAAGAAATAATGTTGAAAATTTGCACTGTTCAATTCGAGATAATCTTTATAGGGTTCATAAATTGAGGTTTTTGGTATTTTTTCATCTTGTTGTATTAGATCATTAAACTATGTTTTTTAATATAAAAAACATACTTGTCTCTTTGATTATGAATGGCATGATGGAATTTATTTAGGAGACGTGGACTAAAAAAGCTGATATATCTGGTCGAAGGCCATCCTGATTCTTTACAGGCCTCTAAAATCATAAAAAATCACATAATCTTTTTAAAATTTAAATCTACAATGGATGGGGATGTTTATGAATTCGTGTTATTGAGAGAGTTTTTATGTTATATTTATGTTTTTTCTTTTACTTTCGGGTTAATGGGGATTAGGATATATGATTTTGATTTAAACAATACATAATCTCATGTCATGTCCAATTTTATAGTTGTTATTTTTAATGATATGATTTATAGATAGATTTTGTATTTTCTTTGAAAATTTAACATCAGTTTAAGCCTAAATTTATTAATTTTCCCTTAATAAAGGAAACCACTTATCTTCAATTTATGAAATGTTTGGTTACATGGGGTCCAACGGAATTTGAAGGAAAACATGGATTTTTCCTTTATCAGGGCATGTTTGGTTGAAAAATGGGGTTTCCATGAAATCTATGGATTTCTCTCATATGAGGGAAACCGCAGGAAACCCGTGATGAATTAAAATTAACATAAATAAAAATTAATTTATTTTTATTTATCTATTTATTATGTTTTTTATTAACTATAATATATTAGTTTAATTATTTAAAACTAATTTCTTTTCCAACAATTTTGAATTGTCATCATTTGATTTTACCCATTCTTTCTTTTTAGTTTTCATCAACCAATATGGGTTTTTTTTCTAAGATAGAATACAGTTCTAGGTTTTTGTGTTAAATTATTCCCATAATGTATTGAAAAAATGTTATCGATATTGAAAGTACATGCTCATTTTTTTTATTATAAAAAAACACAACCTTTTTGAAAATCAATTTTTTAAAAAATATATTTTTTTAATTTTCCTTAACATCAGTTATTTTTAAACTAAAAAACACATTAGAATAAACAATAAAATATTTTCAATATGAAAATTGGTGAAATTTTTGTAAATCTGTCACGACCTGACCCATGTCGGGGCTCGAGCTACAACTACCCTTAAATTGCCTCTATAGGCCATGGGGTGGCGAAAAGTTCCAAAGGTAGAACACTTGGGGAGGCCACTGCCTAAAATGTTTTACACACACATGAAACCAACTCAATGAAAATATTTAGAGGGAATGGAAAACAAGATACAACACTTTTATAAATAAACCACAAACATGCATCAACCTCTAAATAGTTCAATTATAAAAAAAATCAACTGAATGGTTAAAGGGGGAAAATAAACACCCTACCAGAAAAGTGCCACAACCCACCAAAAATTGGAAAAAAATAGCTGAGAGATCCACACTCCTGGATCCCAAGATAAGACCACCACCCACGGTCCAAGAACCCTATATCTCTAAGCTCCTCAAAAGTCATGATAAACCTATCTGTTGTCTGCAAGGGCACACCAAGTGCTAGAAAATCACAAGCAGGGGTGAGTATAAAAATACTAAGTAGGATGCCCTGAAGGCTCAAGGGAGCATCAAAATATGTACTGAAAAGGGGATCAGTATATTTGGTAAGTTATAATAAAATATTATCGCTCAACCCAACAAGATAGTGAACTAAACTCATTAAAAACATGAGGTGCTACAAACAGTGAGAAAATGAACTTCTCATAAAGTATTTTCTAACTATAGTTGGAGAGTATACTTCTCAAACCATGAGAATCTAGACACAAATATCATGTGGAATACCCCTAATGTCTCCAACTCTCCTGGAATAAGAGTTACCAAATCCCAATGAGTGGGTACTGAAATAGGATACACACACACACACATATATTTTCTTAGTCAAAGAACCACAAATGAAATATTACAGGATATCCATCTCAAAGATCAACCAAGGAAAAGATTCACCCAAAGTTCCATAAGTAACCACCAACGATTCCCAACATCCCCCAATCTTCCGTAAACATGCATGTAAAAAAGAATCATTCATCACTCTTTGATATTATCCGCTTTAGGAATGTCTATCTCGCCTTCATGGCTTTTAGTTCACATCACAAGGATGTGTCTTAGTGGGGAATGTTCCCCTCTTACTCGTGATTCTAAAGTAATGTCAAATAATATCATTATTGATCCATATCTAGAAATAGTAAACACAAAGTAGAGGACTGACACCTTAGTGTGTTAGGGGGATTCCACTCCAATCACCATCGTAGAGGACCCACACCCGGATACATCTGGGTGAATCAACTCTTGTTCATTGAGGACCCTCACATGAGTGAGTTAGGGATATTACACTTGAACATAGATTATAGAGGACCCACGCCCATGCCTATGGGGGATTCCACTCTCATAATACTTGTAGAGGACCCACACCCATTGCGATGAGGGATTCCACTCTTATAGAAGTCGTAGAAGACCAACACCCATGTCGTTGGGTTATTGCACTTTAATAATAGTAATAGAGGACCCACAACCACGCATATGGGCGGATTCCAATCTAGTTCATAGAGTAACAATTCCCTACCCAGTAGAGGGATTCCACATGAAAGGTATCTAGGAACTACATTAGTTATCCTTGCTGGATGGTACTTCTCAGAAAGCACTGATATGTCAGTGCCTGATCACTACCACCATAGAACATCGCCTAAATAGGAATCACATTCAGAACATATTGTATCATATATCAAGTTCCACTATGTATGGAACCATCACATTTTATGTGGAAAAAACCCCAGGAGAGGCTACTCACATGCCAAAAGTCGAGTCCAAAAGAAGATGATACGAGTGGTATAAGATTCATAGTGTGGTACACAGAGTGTGTGGGACCCATAGGGATGCATGTCCTTGTATCATATCTTATCCATGTACTAAACATATGTACAAGTACCCCTAGTAATTCCCACATACTTCTAGAGTAAATGGATTCTCTGACCCAAAAAGGAAGACGAGCGGTTGATGCTCGTCACTTGTCCGAAGAGAAAACACACCATTTCCACCGAAATGCCACCTCAAATGGCCACAGGTAACCAAAAGAAACATGTCATTGTGATCCTTGTGAAAAAGAGAACATGACCAATTACTCATTCACTCGTATTGGAAATTTGGTAGAAAGTTTGTATCTCCCATCATTGAACATGATCGGTGTTTCATGGGGCCCATGTCTCAATCACAGAACAAGAAATATAGATCACACCATTGAGATCCTCTTAGAAGAACACATGAAAAAACTACTCATTTGTCCCAAACAGACACCTAGTGAAAAAATAGTATTTCATTATACCACATGCAAGCAGTGCTACATAGGACCCACACCATGATCCCAAAACACCTCAAATGGATTGCACCAGTGTGATGCTCTCACAAAAGCACAAATAATCAAATATATGATTTTCTTAAATGGAAACCCAGTGTAGAAGCTTCAATTCATCACCAACACCCAAAACGGGCCTCGTGGGGTCCACACATCGATCTCGGTCTCAACACCCAAAACTAGTACCAAAATTCTACACCAACTCTAGGGTGACAATGCCTCTGACAATGCATCAACCAGAATTCGGATGCAGGAGGTATGTATGATGAAAGTTTTCTCGAATAATAAAAATTATATTATTATTATTTAATATGTAATTTCAAGTCACCGAGCATCAAACTCAGAAATACATTCCCAAAATAGCATCAAAATTCTGGCCTTGAAAGAAGTGTTGTGTTACCATAGATGACATGCGAATCAGACATCCCATATAGAAGTTACGTTCGAACCAACATCTCAAGAAATAATAATAATAATAATAATAATAGGATTTTTTATTGACCCACTCCATAGGTCGCCAAAAAGGTACCCAACATTGGCCTTAACAATACAACATTGAAGTCAGGTTCTCATTGATGCTGATGGCGCATGAATTGGATGATGTTTGGGGAAGTTACAGGATTTTAAAAGATTTAATAATATTATTATTATGAATATTAATATTATTATTTTCTTTTCATTTCTTTTCTTTTTGTTGGTTTTTGAAAAAACTTATGGGTGGGGGGGTCCCACACTAGCTGCCACCACTGACGTCCTACTCCGCACCGCCATCCTAGCTCAACGACATCTGTCACACCTCCCTACAACCACCACCACGCCACAGCCTTCCTAGATCCTCCTCACTAGAAAAACATCTGTGGACCATCATGATTACACAGGTGATTAGAAAATTTATCCAAGACCAGATCTGGGATCCTCAGATCTTGATCTACACTATCATATACTCCACTCGAAGAATCGTCAACATTTCAACGTGAAAAAAATTTGGTGGATCATTCGCTCATCGTCGCACCTACTCTGATGCTTGAAACTCGAATCTGAGCATAGATTGAGACTCCTCGTGTTGAGAGCTACACAAACACATTCTCCACTCCACATTTTTTCAAAGAAGTGGTGGATCCTAATGTTGGAGGATGAAGAACATGAAAAACATGAAGAATAGGCAATCGAAAATTCCATTGAATGACGGTCATTGTTAGTTCAACCATCGATAAATGGTTTTCAAAGTAGTGAATTTGAACAGAAGTTGAAAATGACAAAAAAAAATCATTAATCGGGTGATACAGAATCCAAAATAAAATTCTACCTTCATTTTTGTTTCTTTGACTATGTTTGCTATGCTCTGATCTACCAAAACCCGAGGTTTCGTCACAATCCAACAAAGAATGGACATCATATCGACGTCAGAAGGGATAGTGGTGTTTCCTCTATTCCTAATAGGATATGATCCAAACCCATTCCCATTTCCTTAATCTCTTATTTATAAGAAACTATCAGCAGTTGTGAAATCTGATCCTCCCACACCCTATCACCAAATGTTGCCCCTTGGCCAAACACCATGCTACAAACTCAATGGTGCTATCAGATTTCCAATATGAATCTTTATTCAGAAGTTATTCAATATAACATCCAAAAAAATTAATTATTTTAATTAATTTATTTATGAAAACACCCTCAATGTAGTTTTCCACTAGAATCTTGCACCCACTAAATTTATACCCCACATAGGATAAATGGCATGCTCCAGACTCAACCGTGGCCTCAATTTTTCAATTGAATCTACAATTTGAGATATATTCCATTTCTATTCTATTAATAATTAATAAATACTTAATATTTTTAGAAAATATATTCTAGGCACATGGGGCCACAAGTTCACCAGCTGTCTCAACACCTAAATCTAGAAGTATATATAAAAATATTCCAACGTCTTACAAGGTGATAACTGAGTCTCTACATCATTTCCTCCTTAAATATTTTTTTCCTCAAAAAGTAAGACAACGGACAACATCTCGGGTTACTATGCTCACACCTAGATCTCCTGATCCTAGGAAAACATGAACATTTCCATGTTGGCACAACATGTGAACCAAAGTGATGGTTAATCCTAGTAAGGTATTCTTTTATTGATGTCATGCAAAAATCACACACGAATCTCCTCCACTAAGATATGTGGAAAATGTCGTGAACTTTCTCTAGCTGTGGGTGTAGAGAATGGTGGTAGGAATCCTTGCCAACCCTTCTCACGATCTTGAAAAGGCCCAAAGAACCATGGGGATAACTTGCCTCCTCAAAAAAACCAACATGCAGGCCCTTAGAATATCCTCTGACACCTAGATAGCGTGCTTGGCTTGGCCATCATTTTGGGGGTGAAATCCCACAATCAATTAAAATTGGGACCCCAACACCTCATATAGGCCTCTCCAAAATTTTACCATAATCCATGTGTCCTGGTCAAAGACTTACGTTGAGGTTAACCCATGAAGGCGGATGATATCTCACATGTAAAACTATCCATGACCTTTTACCAAGATCTTCTCCCTGAGTAAGTGAGTACACCATCTCTGTGAGTCAGTATACTGTCACCCATATGACATTATGTCCCTTTGCTATGTGTGAAAGACAAATGATGATGTTCATCTCACAATGGTCCACTAGAAATGCCGCTGAATATCCCTGTACATTTTCCCCACAATGGGATGTATAACTTAGGGATAGTTGGATGTCTCGCATCACTTCCTCCCATACTACAACGGGTACCACTGGTTTCCCCTAAAACAAGATCTCGGGATTCCCTTATTCATAATATCCATTAGGTGCATCGCCTGTAGATATCTGTGACTTGTAAGATCTCCTAGTTGATGTTTTATAGTTGGGATTCTCCCACATGCTCATGAATTGATGGATTCTACACTATATACTGAATAAAAACTATACTATCTAGCTCCACTAGGATCAACTGCATAGAGGCTAACTAATCTGAAAGTTACCGCACTAGGAGAGCCTGATACTTCCTACTAATGAGATATGATAAAGTGTTTCCCTTTCCCAGTGTATGGACTACCTTGGAGTCATAGACCTACCATAATTTCAACCAGTGTATCCACCTCAGGTTCAAGTCTCTCCGGGACAAGATAGTGCTAAGACACTCGTAGTATGACCAAACCACAATGTGCTCTCCCAGAAGATAGCACCTCCACATTCTCAGGGTGAAGACTACCACTACTAGCACCACATAGTGAGTCATGTAGTTCTATTAATGTATTCTTCATCACCTCAACCTATACATAATAAATACAGTATGAAGAATTGATGTTGAGAATTAAGGGTACTAATGAAAAGGGTAGGTGAGTATACTCATCCAACTACACGATTCTAGACATAGAAATCACATGGCATACCCCATATGTCTTCACCTCCCTTGGAAGCAGAGTGTCCCCATCCCAGACACTCTTCAACACCCAATAGTCCAATAAAAATGTGTTCAAGTAAATAAAATACACTGGAAAATCCAAGACCTTCTCCGACAATCTACGTCACAACTCCACCTAGAACGCACAAGTTAGAGGGAGTCATCCATCACACCTTGATACTATCTGCTTTGGGTGGCACTGACTCTTTGTCACGATTTTTCTCATGTCAAAAAAACTCATCTCGGTGGGGGAAGTATCTCTCTTCCTCGTTCATTCAATTCTATGTGGAACAACACTTAAACAGGGTTACGCCGATGCCATGCGTGGCCCTGTTAAAACCTCAAGACTGAAGTAGGGAGGAAAGAGTACCTTACACAATTTCTAAAAAGTTCTACTAAAAAAGGTACAAAAGACATAGAGTGTACCTCTTATCATAACGTGCACTATAGGATTGTATAAATCCACAACATGAAGTAGTCCACGGCCCTGGTCACCAGCTCCTCAAGCATGACGTGGGTTGCTCAGTGGTGGTGGAATGACATCGTAATGTCATCCACCAACCACAATTTATCCATATCTTCATTCAACACTACCTCCCTCGAGACCACCCTATCCTCACTTGGGAGATCTATGATCATGACACTATCTCAGACATGGTAGTTCACCAGCCAAATTCCTGCGAATCTCTACATCTTTGGTCAATAAGCCTTGTTCCATGTGACCTCACCCGTCACAAGCATAGTACCATCCCTCCTTGGGTTATCCCAGCACTCTAAACTGTCGTGGAACTCTCTACAAATTCCTTGTTCAAACATTCATTCTTAGAAGTTTACTATAAGGACCAGATATAAATATTACTAATTAAGGTATGATAACCAAGTCATGTACTCTACCATTTTCCTGCCTCCCCGCTGAATATCCAAAAGCTTCTAAAACAGAGCCAATTATAACCATGAGGGGTAACACTCTCCATAGAACAATAGCTGGAAGTTATCCCATGTGAGTAATGGCTCATCATGCATCTGAGTCACCAGACTCTACCAATGTTGAGCTGCTTCATGGAAAATATTAGGTACAGAAGCTACTATTTGATCTATCGGTGTCTGAAAAAACATAAAGTGGTAGACCACCAACCCTAGACAATCCTCTGCTTCCTGAGGATATCTGGCTCACCGCATAACCTCATCGGTCTCTAATGCTGGAACTCACAGAGGGCCCTCATCTTCTGTGTTTCCCCATCATGCTCTGCTAAGACTAAATGCTACTCAAAAGTTGGAGGTTCTTCTACCTACCCACCTGGAGGAAGGGGGTCTTATGATTGATCCTGAACTAAGGCCTCACCGCTCATGGAATTTTTGTCATGAACTAGAGCTATTATCCTGGTTGTCTATCATCATGTAGGAATCCTGAATGTTATCATGGAGTACCATGGTTGAATGAGAATATATATATATATATATCAACAAAAAGTGGGGATCTAACTCAAAAGGGAAAGTAAATGACTGAATCATATATAATGCATGAACCAAAGCTCACTTCCACAAATGTCTCAACATGCTGAGTAGACATGTGGGTTATCAGGGTCTTGGTAAATGGCTATGTCGGTTTCCGCACCATCAATAGACTCCATGGCTTGAGATCCACTCTCAAGACACGTTAGAAATATTTTTCTAAACCCAACCATGTCCTTTTTAAAGAATCATCTGATGAACATCCCAAGGGTCTAACCACATCTAATACCTCTTTTTCATGACCCAATACAAGCCGAGGCTCGAGCCTCAACTACCCCAAGCCTACCTACATAGGCCTGGGGGTGGTAACAAGTGCCAAAGGAACAACACACAAGGGGTAATTTTCCTAAGAACTTATACACACACAGACAACCAACTCAATGAAATAGTGTTGAGGGAAAGGAAGAAAAGATACAACATTGGTATAAATAAGCCACAAATATCTACCAACATCTAAATAATACAAGTAAAAAAATAAACTGAATGTAAAAGGGGGGAAATATATTTCCAACCAGAAAATTTACATAACCTAGAAATAATAGAAAAAGTAAAATAGGTGAAAGATCCCCTCACCTAGATCATAAGCTATGACCACAACATGTGGTCCATGCACCCCATATTCATACACTCTTATGAAGCCATGATCAAACTGTCCATCGTTAGTATGGGTACACCATGTTTGGGAAAATCCAAAGTTGGGGTGAGTATAATAATATTCTATAAGACGCCCCTAAGGCTCAAGGGAGCAAAAAGGGTTGTACTGGACAGGGGAGTAGTAGATAGAGCATGGTACAATAAAAGTTTGTAGCTCAACCCCACAATATAGTGATGTGAAATGATCCAAAACATGGGGATCTTGAAATACTGAGAATATGAACATCTCATCAAGACTTCGCTATCTATAGTAGGAGAGTATACTCATATAACGATGAGAATATAGACACCAAAATCATGTGGCACGCCCCATGTATCTTTGCATCTCCTAGAAGGAGAGTAACCAAAACCCGAGGAACATGTACTAAAATAGGATACATATATATGTATACTTTTTCAAAGAAGACCAAACAAAAGAGTAAAGGGATATCCATCTCACAGATGAACCCAAGAAAGGATTCTCCAATAGTTCTATACATAACCACCAATTACGACCAACATCCCCCTTGTTTACTGTGAACATGAAATTCAATGAAACTCAATTTCCACACCTTGATACAATCTACTTTGGGTGGGTTTGTCTTAGCCGCATGGTTTTGAGGTCACATCCAAAGGAAGTTTAATGGTGGGGAAAGTGCCCCTTTTAATCATGATTCCAAAGTTACTTCAAAGCATCGCATCCATGATCCATATCCCAAAAGATTAAACCCAAATTAGAGGGCCCACACCTTAGTGTGTTAGGGAGATTCCACTTTAATAGATGTCATAGAGGACCCACACCCTAATGCACTAGGGGGATTCCAATCATGTTCATCAGGGACCCTCACCCTAGTGTGTTAGGGGGATTCCACTTAGAAGTAGCTGGTAGAGGACACATGCCATTGCTGATGGGGGGTTCCACTCTCATAGTAGCTTTAGAGGACCTATACCCATACTGATAGTGTATTCCACTCTAGTAGAAGTCATAGAGGACCCACACCGATGTTGATGGGGGATTCAAATCAAGTAGTTATTGTAGAGGAACCAAAACCGTGAGGATAAGGAGATTCCACTCTAGGTCATTGAGGACCCATACCCTACATGATAGGGGATTCCAATCAGAAGTTATCATTGAACTACACTGTCCATCCCTACTTGATGGTACCTCTCAAAAAGAACAGATATGTCAGTTCCTGATCACTACCATCATTAGACATCACCTGAATAGGAATCACAACTGGAACATCATTCATCATATCTCAAACACTAATATAGAGGGAACCATCACGTTCTACCTAGAAACACACTTGGGATAGGTTACTCGCATGCCAAATTTCGAGTCTAAAAGAAGGAGAAACGAGGAGTAGAAGATTCGTAGTATGGTACATAAAGTGTGTGGGGCTTATATTATATAGGGACCAGTATCATATCATGGCCATGTACTAATATACATCACAAGTACCCCAAACCATTTAAATATACTCCCAGAATAAATATAATCTCAGGCCTAAAAGGACCGATGAGCGCTCAATGATCATCACTGGTCTAAAGGAAAAACACATCATTTACACTAATAGACCTCCTCAAAATGTCCCCATGTAACCAAACAAAACACACTATTGTGATCCTTTAAAAAACAACACATAGGATTGACTATACATTTGTCCGTATCAAGAATTCTATGGAAAAGATGCATCTCCCAGCATTTCATGTGAACGATGCTTCATGGGGCCAATGCCTCAAGCCATGAAAAATACAGACAGATCACTACATTGTGATCCTCTCAAAAAAACACACAAAAAAAATACTCATTTGTCCCAAATAGACACCCGATGAAGAAGTTATATTTCAACGTATCGCACATGAGCGGCACTATGTGGTTCCCACTACACAATCCCGAAACACCTCAAACAGATTGCACTATTGTGATCCTCTCGGAAAATCACATGAGATCAACTATTCACTTTTCCTAAACGGACACTAGGTGAAGAAGCTCCAATTCACCACCAATGACCAAAATAGGCCTCATGGGGCCCACACCTCAATCTATATCTAAACACCCAAAACTAGTATTGAATAATCTACCTCATATCTAGGGTGACAACGCCTCTGACAGTGCATCAGCTGGACTTCAGATGTAGAAGATATGTTCGATGAACTTTTCCTCGAATAATAATCATTATATTATTATTATTAAATATGATGTTACAAATCACCGAGCTCCAAACTCGGAATTAATTCCCCAAATTGGCCTCAAAAGGTCTACTTCGGAGCAAGGGTCGTGTTTCCATAGAATCCTCATAAATCAGACGTCCCATGTAGGAGTTACACTCGAACCAGCATATGAAGAAATAATAGTAATATTATTATTTTTAGAAAATTTTGTTGACCCACTATATGGGTTGGGAAAAATGTATCTATCATTGTCCTTAAAAAGGCCACATCTAAGTTAGGGTCTCATAGCCATTGACGATGCATGAATTGGACATCGCACGGGGATGTTACAAGTGTTTAAAATCTTTAATAAAAATAATAATATTATTATTTTCTTTTTTTTGTAGGTTTTGAAAAAACCTGGGGGTGGTTCCTACAACTGGCCACCACCACTGTCCCACTCCACACCATCGTCCCAACTCATCGGCATCTACCACACTACCCTGCGGCCACCACTACGCTACCAGTGTTTTCCATGCCACCACCCTGTCAGAGACACCTCAATAGAAAACATTCTTCAGACCATCAAGGTAACTCCAATGATTAGAAAATTTCTCAGAGACCAGATCTGGGATCCTCAGATCCCAATATAAACTTTTGTGTGCTTCTCTTGAATAATCATTGATGTTTCTACATGAATATAAGTTAGCAAATATTCCGCTTGATGTTGCGCCTCCTATGGTTCCTAAAACTAAAATCCAAGAAAATATTGGGACTCCTCGGGTCGAGAGCATCACATACATATTCCCTAATCCACATTTTGTTGAATAATTTATGGATAAAAAAGTTCGAGGATGAAGAACATGAAGAACATGAAGAATGGGAAATCAAAAATTAAATCGGACGATGGTTGTTGTTAGTTTGGCCATCGATAAATGGTTTCAAAGTAGTGAATTTGATCAAAAGTGGAAAATGGAAACAAAATCATCAATTGAGAGTTGTAGAACCCAAAATAAAATCATACCTCAATTTCTGGTTTCATCATTGTGTTCGATGCACTCTGATCTACCAGATCCTGAGGTTTCTTTACGATCTGACAAAGAATGGACATCGAATTACCTCCATAAGGGAGATTGGTGTTTCATCTGCGCCTGAGAGGAACTAAGCCAAAACCCTACTCATTTTATTAAGATCATATTTATAGGAAACTGTCAGTTGTCATGGGATCCAAACCTCTCTCACCCTCTCACCTACGGTTTCCCCTAGGGATAATGTTGTACTATAAAATCAATGATGCTCTTGTATTTTTAATGTGAATATTTGTTCATAATTTATCCGATCTTACATAAAAAATAAATAAATTATTTTGGAAAACTACCAAGATAGTGTTTTCCACTAGAATCCTATGTCTGAAAATTTATATACCCCGACTATGGTAAACAACATGCACCTGACACAACTGTGGCCTCATTTTTTGTATCTAAGAAAATAGTTGAGAGATATCCCATTTCCATTGCATTCATAGTATAAAAATAATTAATAATTTAATAAAACTTATTCTAGACCCACTGGGAATCATATTCGCACGTCGTCTCAACACCTATCTCGATAAATATATATGGAAATATTCTAAAGTCATACAAGGAAAAAACCCCTTCTTTATAAAATCATTTGAAGATCATACAACCATGGATCATCATTTCTGTGTTTGTTTCGTAGTGCCGTTTGATTAGAGGTTCATGTTTTCCATGATTAGTACTTCTATATTGAATCTTAGCCATGGGGTGTACTGGTCATGTTGGGCCTGAACCCAGCCCTAATTGTTCTTTGGGTGGCCTAAACCTTCTTTTTTATGTTTTATCCTATCATTCATAATGTGTAATTGCTTCATGACAGAAGTTCTAGAGGGATTTGATGTGAAAAGAACATGTGGGTTGGGTGATACCTTGAGAAAGTATGGATATCTTACTCAAGAAATCAATAGATACTATAGAAAAGAGTTTCCCAACCTAAATTCCGAAAACACCACGACCTATCCACACATTGGGGAATTTATTAAGAGGTGTTGAGGCCTAGATATGACGACAGTCATAATGTATTTAAATTCCAACTAATGCAGGTATTATTCCTATAAAGCAGAATATGGTAATCTTACAGCTTTGGATAAAATTTCAAATATCACTTAATATAATCAGTTAAAAAATAGTTTTTTTGTTTCTTATGAACTTATGATTCAATTTTAGAAAAAAAACATCCTAATTAAGTTGTAAAAAAGACTTTCAATGTCCTTTTAAAAAGTAATGTATAAACAGTTATTGTAATTTATTAGTGTTAAAAGCAGTTTTGGATAAATGTTACCAAATTCAGTCTTACTAAATTATGATTTTAGGTCCACTTGGTTACTCAGGTGGTTTCCATTGATGTTTTGGATTTTTACCCAACACTAATTTCCCTTTATCATTCATATTCTTCTCTAGAGGGTGAGATTGATGCACAAGAAGATTTACTGATCAGGGGGGGGGAGTAAAAATGTGGTTAATGCAACAACTAGTAAGGGTATATTTTAGCTATTTTATTGTATTTGAGTATTGTTCACTGTATGAGTTAAATTCTAGTCGTATAATATAATAACACCTTTGACCCTTTATTTTATAATGAAAAAGTAGATTCATTTTGTGATTCAAAATATAGTGTTATTTATTTTGCGAATATATTGTAAATTTTGATTAATTTAATTATTCGAATTGTTTTCCCCAGGCTTGTAGGAATGTTATTTTTACCATGGGGAATTGTGGTTCTTATATGTTGGGAAGTGACACATATAGCCGTAGGTGACAAGTATGATAACGTTTAGTTATTATTTTATTTTCTTTATTGAATCAGATACTTATACCTTTTACTTCTTTCTATAGATAGAGGCCAGTTATATTCTATGAAGTGTTCTAGAAGGGAACTGGAGGTGGCTACACAGTTTTCATTTCTGGGCAGGGAAATCATGGTTGTGGAGATATTAATTAATGTGTTTCATTTTTTCTACCTTTATACTATGTTGCTTCTATGTATTTCCCATTCCTTTGTTGTGGATGTCTTCCATATGGATGGTTCATGCCAGAATTTTGTTTATTTTCCACTACAAATGTAATTAATTTTTTAGGGAAAAATTGTTCCCATGTGGTGATTCATTCACACTCGGACACTTGTACCGGCCTATGGGCACAGCCCGTCCTCCTTAATCCATCCTAGTCATTCCTATTTTTGATTATAACTAGTTCATTACTATGTTTAAAGCATGGTAGGGCTTAGGAAACATGGAATAACCCAAGAGGGATTGGGAACATCCTCACAATTCTACACCTACATTAGTCTGGTTTATATATATTGTCCCAGAAATCAAACAAATGACACAATCCTTAGATTATAGAATCATGAACAACATCAAGTTAATGTTTGTTCTCCTATTTTATTTCCAATGATTCACATGCTATCTATTATATCTTTTCCCAATAATACTTTCCCCCTGAAATGTTTTCATAGTTATTCATTTTGAATTTATATACTATAAATTTATAACAAAATTGATTATAACTATACTAAAAAATAATCAAATGTTCCTGACTCCAAAAACTATTATAAATCATTGAAAAAAATTATCATATCCTAAATTTAAATCAAGAAACCTCAATTTGTTCATCTTTAATATATCAGGGGATAATTATTGATGTATCCACTTAAATTATGAGAGAAATTGCATCTATACATAACCTTTCACATATTATCATTCAACATCATCTATGTCAATACAAATGAATTATCATTTATTCATAATAGAATATTAATATACAAAAATAGATCCATAATGATTATATTAAAACAAATTTTTTACTAATTTGGACCAATCTCTTTTATTTTTTTAGTACGAACATTTGAAAATAAAAATAAATTTGGGATAGTGATATAAATTTATCCTGATCCAAAAAATCAAAAAAACTAGGAAAAAAATCATTTTCCATCACTAAAATTTATACTTCGATGTTGCATTTAATAACTCAGAATTGGTAAGAAAAATAATAGGAGGACCCTTGAAAAGGTTAAATACCATTAGGTAAAACTAATGATGGGAGGATCGTCAGAGGATGGATGAATTTTATAAAAAAAAATTATTAGTAGACCCTACCAACATATGACTAATTATGGGGGAACAATCTAGATCCCCTCTCAATATTTTCCCTTGAGAGAGAAGAAGAAAAAACACAAACTCCCCATATCTCTTATTACATTGTTAATGTGAAAGGTGCAACACATTTCTCAAGAAATATCAATTTGAGAATAAGGATCTAGATGAGATATCCTAGTAAATTGGATGGAATGAATAATAAGATTTATTATTTTATGTTTCATATCCAATTTCGTAAAAACAATTTGATGGATGAGGATACACGAATTGACCCCACACATCTAAGCATCATCTGTAGTTGATGAATTCTTGCATATTTGGTATCCATGGATATATTGGTCTTCTCCTGGTCCTACTAACTATTTTTTCTTGTCCTTTTTATCTTCCAGTCTTGATGAGCTCTTCTTTTATGTTATTATTTAGTCTTCCTGGATCCCTTTTAGTCCTATGATAAAAAATTTTTCTCCACTTCCTCCACCCCCCCTTTTAATACCTATGTACTGAAGTGGATTATCAAACTAATACTGGGAAAATCTACGTATAAAATTGAGGATAAGTAAAAAAATGTAAAATTCCTAAAAATCATAAATATTTTATATTGCCACTCTCCATCAATGACACAAATTTTTACATGCCTGAAATACATCATTAAATCTCTCAAATAAACCAAAGTAAAAAATTTATAAACTCTAAGAAATAATAACTAAATGAAATTAATTTTAAGTGGAATTATTGGTTGATATACAAGGAATGGTACAGAAATGACTTAAATTGTTTAAAACCAATAAATAAAACTAAATATTGATGTTGGTTTGGTTTTGAGAAAAATGAAATGAGTGTACCATGATTTTTAATGTTTAGGTTTATGAACCTCGTGAGGGATATGCATTGTGATTATAATTTAAATGATTTCAGTAATAAACTATGGTGAGACTCCTCTCATAGTGATCACCCTATATTTTATGAACTTTATTTTCACTGATCAGTTCATAATATAGTTATTACACTGTATTTTAGAACCACATTAAAACATTGATACCCCAAACTGAGGCATTATTTTTGATATAAGGGTAGATAGTTGATGCACATTTTAGGAAATGCCTTATCTCTCATCAATAGTTAACATGATGGAGAAGGGTAAAAATTAATATGAAAGGATAATATGCTATAACCCAATTAATAAATATGACCCACCCCAATAAGCATGTGTCTCTATGATGAATAATCAAGAATCATACTATGGTTTATACATGATAAAAATGAGAAATAAATATATTCTATGTGAATAATCTGATATATCTATTATTTTTTATGAATATTACCACTATTAGAGGATCTAATTTCCATTTTAATACTTTGTTAGTCCAAATAATAACACTTTCGAAAGAATATCCAAGGATCATATAACTTGTAAGAATACAGAACATATATGATCCACATATTCATGATCCTTGTTCCCTTTATAGTCAGTTGGGAATACAAATAGTTCCTTAGGATTGTTAGAGGGATCCAAATTCTAACATATATTCATAGAAAAAAAAGAATTCTATCTATTGAAGAATTGCCTAAATGACATGCTTGATATCTATTGTCTGCTATCCAATCTAAATGGGACATGAATTTGAATATTAGTTCACATAAAATAAATAATATATAAGAATAGGTAACCATAAAAATCTATGTGGAAGTATTACACATTATTCATTTCATACACATCCTGATCTGACTTTCGATAAATAGATATGTCATGTGCATGGTTTTGGAAGAAGTAAATAATGTGTGATATTGTATATATGGTGTGTAGAACCAAGAGAGTTAATTAGAATGTACCTTATCTTATAATATGTTGTAAACTGATGTACATGGTGTGTAATTCTATAACACACAACCTATAACTCAAGATGGTTTTACAATGAGTACTTCTAGAGGAACGAAAGTCATTTTCCTCCCATGGTACATGCAGTTTGGTCATGTAAAACATGGTGTCTACATCGAAATGATCTTATAGAAGTGTACTCCTTATTCATTCTAGTATTTCAACTACATGTACACAATTTGTGTCATAATATTTAACATCCAGTGATATTAAATATTATATAAACCATATCCACCGCATCCTTTAATGTAAACTTATTAAGGACTTCCAAACTAGACCATGTAGTCTAGAATTTTGGGCCAAATTGTTGGGATAAACGAAATATCATTGAATCACCCAAATCATCCACTGATCATGATGAGACCATTTCAATTTTTTATATCGTGGTAATTTTTTTATATCTTCTTGCTATAAGGTTCTGGCTAGAAGGGGTTCCTATTATTTTATTGGGCTAGATGCAAATAGTTTTATGTTGGATTTCCAATACATTAGATCCTTATTCGAATAATCTATAATATGAGAGTAGAAGTATTTAAATATTGTGTTATCTTTATACCCTATACATCTTGTAGTTTAATTATCAAAATGATCCCTATAGATAGATTCTATAGAACTACCCACACCAATTTTTTCAATTTATGGAAGTGGTTAATCCTTCTCTTACATTATATTTTTGATTGCCTTATTTTCCTAGTCCTTTTGTCTATTCATTAAATTTCCTTTTGATACATACATTTTTAATCCCCAGAGGTAGAGACATAATTCATTATTTGATATTATTATTCAAACATCTCATAAATACACAATATCTTTAGGTATCATAGATCTTTTTTGCAGTATCCTATAATTTTCATCCTTAATATCTCCAACCCTACTTTTAAACAGCCTAGCCTCCCATTATTCCTCACAAGGGACCACTATGAAGTAACTATAGGGACCTTGAAATACCCTAATGTTATAGTTAATTTCGAAGATATAGTTTCTCTTGTAGTGACCATGATGCCCCCCTCTAGAATGTGCTTTTTAATCTATAAGAGTGTTATATGCTCTATCATTTTCCTTCTTATTTTCTAGGACACACTCCTTGGACAGAAATAGAAAACATGTTATTATGTGGGGCATGTGTATTTTCCAATACATGCTTCTTGGCCTCTGATTCTGTCAAAACCACCTATTCTATTTGGGTATGTATTTTTTTTATAAGGCATGTTATGGTTATGTATTTTATAGGGCCTGTTTGGGGTACATATTTTGTCATAACCTCTTATTCTTTTTTGGTTATGTATTCTGTTGGGATTCTTATTCCATCACAACCCAAAATAGAAAGCATAGTATTATGTAGGGAATATTTTGGGTCTGTATTTCTCTAATTTTAATGTTGAATAATTCTATTTCTCGATGATATAAAACCAAAACCTCAAGAGTTTTTTGAATTATATATTTTAGGATTTCTGTGGATTCCTGAGTATATGTGTATCATTATTGAATATCAATTCACACACAAAGAATAGTTGGAAAAACTGTGTTAATGTAGGGTAGTCAATGAAATTTCATTAACCATTGAAGAAACTCTTGAGGTAGTTCTTATCCTTATTTTAAGATTCAATCACTCAAGAAGAACGAAGACAAGTCTATCCATGCTTGGCCTATTAAGATCCACCACATATACTTTTTGAGAATCCTGTAGGTGAGGTATGACTAGAAGATCTTTCATTAACTATTTTATTTGCTAATATTAATGATCTGAAACACATAGCCATCTAAAAAAGTGAAGGAGTGAATAAACAACTCTAAGGAACACAAGAGATTGAAATCATCACTATTGAAGCATATTGGGGAGTCTCACTAACTTCAAACCATTATTGCATTCTACCATTGTTTCAATTATATTAGGAAATGCATGTAAGTGTTAGTCTATAGTGGAGTTGGGGATTGCATAGTGGAGTGGAGTGGAGATGGGCATTACATAGTAGAGTGTTTTCCTATATTACAACTCTATTATAGTGAAGTTGGATTGAGGATAGGGATGCTGCAGCGAGGTATGAGATGTATATACCAGTGGTTCCATAACCATTGGTATAGAGCTATAAACCACAATATCCCAACAATTCAAGGTGAACCATTAATATATATATCTATCCCAACCCTTATACCAAGGGTTAAAAGTGAACTCTTGGAATAAATGTCTTTCTTAACCCATATACCAATAGTTCTAGGTGAACCGTTGGGATAGATATTTATCCCATCCCTTATACCTACGGTTAAATTGAACTATTGTAATAGTCATATTCTAATGGTTTCCAACCATTGGTATAAAGCTATCATAATGGTTTGAACTGATGCATTACATCTATTCCAACAGTTTAATACAATTGGAATGGGGCTTTCCTAATGGATTACATTGAACATTTGGGTAATCTAAATTACAACTTTCATATTCCAATAGTTTTCATTGAACCATTGGTAATAGGGTACTCAAATGGACTACATTATAATGAATTATAAAATCATTTGGATAGGTTATCCCAGTGGTTTCAAACCATTGGGATAGGTTATATTTCCATTAGTGATGCTTTGAAAAAGAAGAATAAATATCATATTATTTTTCTAACTTTTAAAAACTAAAAAATATATCTTTAATTGGGAATATGATATTATTTGTAAAACCATTTAAACTTGTAATGGAATATTCATTACAATGAAAGTACATGATGATGATACAATCTTTTCATACCAAGAACATTTAAAAATATTCTTTTTTGCACTTTTCTAATTATAGAAATGACCCTTTTGAAAAATATAAAAGAAAATTCATTTAATATTTTTGTAAAAAAAGAATAATATAATTGAAAAATAACTTTATCAATAACTTTACATTATATAATATCTTTCATAATTTTTTTTTAAAAAATGTTTATTTGGAAGAGAAATATTACTAACCCAAAAGGATAAATAAGGACGATTTTTTAAAAACATTATTTTGGTTTTTTAAGAACTAAATTTTTTGTAAAATATAGAGAATAATTGAAAAATAAATAAATTACTATAATAGAATAAAAATTATGGGTTTTATAATTTAATTAAAATTTAATTTAATTTAATAGTAAATGAAACATAAATAATCCCAACAAAAAGTGATATTGTGACATTCACCGTTACCTCACATCCTATATTGCTTTCTACGTGCTCTAACCTCATTTATAATATAATTAGAATTATTATAAATATAAAAAACGTACTATATTCACAATTATCTTAAATTTTATCATTTACTTATATTTTCTAATTACCCATTTGTTTACAATTATTCATTGTAATCAATATTCAGGTACCAATGACATTGTTTTCCATATATGTTTCGGTTTGGAGATTATGGTTCTTATACATTGGTAATTTATTAATCATGACCATATTCAAAATAATTTCATTAATATTTCTATTTATTAATTATATAATCTTTTATAACTATACATGTATGGTGGTGATGAAAAATTATTTACATCACTTTGTGGAGACGATAGTCTGTATGTATGCATGAGTGATCTTATCATTTTTCAATGGATGGGAAAAAGGAAGGTAAATAATAATTTATATTTTTAGAATTATAATTATGTTATAAATATCATATATAATCATTAAATACATATATAAAACAATCCTTAAGATGAGGCGATGAAAAATGAATTACATCTCTTTATAGAGGTGGTAATCTGCATGTTTTCACGTATGAAGTTTTCATTTTCCACTATTTAAAAAAGAGATAGAAAATAGTTATGAAATTGACCTAAAAAATATTTAATTATAGTAAATATAATTATATAACTATGTTAATAGTATTAATAAATATTTTTATATGCATGAAAAAAAGAAACTTGAAAAACATAAGTAAAAACATAGACATCATCTTTGGACCTCCTTTGAAAAAAAACCTTAAGGATTCTTGGATGTGTATTTAGGGAATAAAAAAACCTATAGGATATATAAAATTGTTTTATGAAGGTATTTTTTCCTATATGGACATTATCAAGTGGTGTGGATAAGTTATAATATTAGGTTTCTTTTTATATGTGAGGGGATGAGCACCCTGATAAATATTAATAACATTTAAATATAATAATTTCATTGTCAAGGACTTTGGATCCAATGGATAATTTATTTAATGATAATGTGAGGTAGTTATAAATACAATCAACAAATGAAATTAAAGATAACAATTATCAAAATATTGAATCCTTATCCATTTAGTTTATTACTTTAAACCCATTTTTACCTTTACCGTGGTGAAAAACTTTTTACCAAGGTAAATAATTTTTGTGACCAAGATTGAAATTGAATTTAATTTTTTAAAAAATATTGATTCCAAATATGGAATAAAGTTTATAAGATTCAATTTCAAAATTTTTATGAAATTAATAATACTCTTCAGGCAAAAAATAACTAAAAACACTTTTTTGAAAAAATGTAATCTTGAAGTATAAAATGAATTTATTCTCCTTCGTTTACTATTAAAAACGATTAGATGAATGTTAATTTATTTTATTAAATATATTACATAGTGACCCAAGATTATCATAAATTTATATTACATATTATTATATGAATATTCATTAAATCACACAAACACATTACTAGGGAATGTAATAGTTTATATCCTCTCGATTCTTGGGACACAATCATCCTAATTTGGTGAAAGCACTTCAATTTCCACAAAATGGTCTCCCCCTTTATTATTATTCATAAACATACCCTAACTAAACCTTTATTCATAACATGGTGAAAATAAATACAACAAAGGGTAAACATAGATGTTTCTTAAGGGTAAATAAGGGAGATACATAAGAATAACATGAACATAATTGTATGAGAACAAGGGAATAACATATGAAAACAATACCTTGTACTTGAATTATCAAAATATTTAGTCATGGAATAAATATCGGAAGGTCACAAGACATTAATCATAATGAAATCAAATATCATGTTCCCTAATAGCATCGCATTGGCATAAGACATGGAATTGTGGAAAACACCTAATCACAGAAAATATTATGTCATGTTTACCTAATAAGATAATCATAACATGTTAGGTTTGAGATAAACCACCCATGTACATGATTTGGGATTTTGATAAACTATTGGGTACCTTATTTCAGGCTAGGTCCAAACACTAGTGTACCCTTATTTTTGGGATTGGAGTAACCACACGTGTAACATCCTTTTTGGGATTGGGATAACCACCCTTGTAGCCTCATTTTTGAGCTTCGGCTAGGCACTCGTGAACCCTATAATGTCTTAGAAAATTGATAATTACCCCATTAATTATAAGGGGACATAGTACCTACCTGTCACATAATGAAATTTATACACATGTGTGCCACAATATCATAAACAATTTATCATACAATAACCCATGAAATGTAATGTGTTTCATAAACATTTTATCATATCATAAAATATGGAAAAGATATATGATTCATAATAATTCCATTATTTAGTCATATAATAAATTCTAAAAAAATTATTTCTTCAAAAGAGTTATGTCATGGTATAAATATTGGAATAGAAATGAGTTTTATAAAAATTAACTCATCATAATCATAGACCATTCAAAATAATAATAATAAAAATTATATCTTTGGATCATATACCCAAAAAACTATAAGTAATCCAAAATATTTCATCTTGTATAGATAAGTATTTTTAAGGATCACTTGGACAGTTTCTTAAAGGAAATAATCTTTATTTTAAAATCATGTTTTAAAACATAAAACATTTTAGAAATCATAATCATTGAAAATAACTATGAAAAGTTTCATAAGAATTTTTAAAAATCATTTAAAACAAATCTTGAGGAAAATAACATTTTTTGTTTTAATTTTTTTTAAATAATGATTTTTTTAAAAAATCCTCTAATTTGAAAATAATGGGCATGTTTATGGGAATTTTTATTCATATCGTACATATTAAAACAAATAATCCTTTCACATTTTTGGTGAAATCCAAATATGAATTATTTTGAAAATAAAATGAAGATTCCTTATAAAAATTGTAAAAAATTAAAAACTAGGTAAAATTTTACTTTAAAAATCATAGGATAATACTAAAACACTTTTGAAAATATTTTTTTAGAAAACATGGTTTTGGAAGAAAATTAATTTCTAACCGAATAAAGAAATAATGTCGGGTTTTATTAGAAACATTTTCACAATAATTTTAAGTACAAAAGATTGAAAATAATATTATTACTTTATAAGTTTAATAATCACAAAAGAGTAATAATATTCATCAATTTATAATGAAATATATCATAATATTTCATAATTAAAAGCATAATTATAAACAGTCCTGGTAACCAATGAGATTATAACATCAAACTCTTACAATTTTGGTATCTTTTAAATCACAAGACACAGGAAATAATATCATCAATGGACACTTCAAAATATATTTTAGAGAAGTATAATAAGGAAATAGTAGGTTAATGGCATATAATATACACCTCATAAAATTAATTAGGTGCCAAATATAACTTATGTCCCAAAGAGGGAAAATTGTGACAACAATTTCGTATAGTTTGAGTAACTTATGAATCATAATAAATCTAAAATAATAACATCAATAGAAAAATTCATAATATTTAAATTAGTTTGATGCATTATATAAAATTTCATATGGTAATAATATAAACCACACAAAATAAACAATTGGTGAATATGTCATAAATACATCATAAATTGAAGTTAGACTAGAAATCCCCTTACCTTGAGCCTTGAATTCCTTTGTACATGTTAAGACCTCCTATATAACAAAATAAAATTTAATTATAAATATATTATTGAACTATTAATATATATATTATACCATATACGATTTACATATTATCTTTTATTACTCATTTGTTAACAATTCCATATTAAAGTCTCATTTAGGGAACTAACCGCTTTGTTTTTCATATATGTTTTGATTTCTTATTTGTATTATTTTTAAATAAACCATGGTTTCATAATATATAGAGTTTTAACCATGATATTAATATCATATATATTCAGTATATATTTATTTATATTAATACATAAAATTTAGTGACAGAAAGTGAAATACACTGTCTATAGAGATTATAGGTCGTACTTACGCATGAATGATGTTTCCATTTTCATGTAGAATTGAGAGAAATAAGGGTAAATTATACTTATTATTCTAGAATAATTTTTATGTAATATATATAACATATTTTTATTAAAACTATCCTTTTTACATTCCATATAAAGCATGAATGAATCACATTGCTTCACGAGGTGATAGTCCGCCGTACACATGAACGACGTTATGGTACTACCAAAAAATAGAAAGCTAGATGTTATGTGTGATATAATAGTTAAATAATCACAATAATATCATAAATAATATATATATATATATATATAATAAAACTATAATTATTTACAGTCATGATATGTGGTAATGGAAAAATGAATGACATTGTTTCACGAGGTGGTAGTTCGCCTTACCCATAAACAATAATTTCATAACCAATTTGATGGAAGTAGAGATTTCATGGAGGTAATAAATTTAACATAACAATATATAATTATATTTACTATAATGAGGTTGTTATATCATAATTTTGTAAAAATAATTTAATTTTGTGGAGAAATAAAATAAATTTAAAATGCTCGTTGATGAATGTTACCTCTTCTCTGGGTATCCTCCTTAGGTTTGCAACAAAATAATTTTTTGGTTGGGTTTTTGTCAAAAATAAAGATTTTAGGATGATAGGAGAGAAGCTTGACGTTATTTGGGTGGGTATTTTATAGACCAATGAGGTTATAATGTGTAAATAAGATATTATAAGGGATTTCCTTTTATAAGTGAGGTTAGTAGAACACTTGTAATTTTTGGAAAAGTGAAAATTCCACCCATGTTTTTTATTTATGCCCAAATAATGAAAAATTATATAGAATAGATTGTATAAGATATAAATATTTCCATAAAATGGGTTTTTTTTTTAATTTTTGTGTTATTTTTAACCCTTATATTTATAGTATAACCCCTGGTAAACCGATTTTTTCCTTAACTCCGGTAAATAAGTTTTACTGATTTTACTATTTATTTTGGTAAAATTTTAATTTTACCTTATTAGATAATATAAATTATTATAAGTAAAAATATAGAGTCCATTTTTAAAAATTCAATTCACATAATGGGTAGAAATTAATATAAAATTGGTCCCATAGGTGCGACAAGAAAGCATGTTTTTAAAGATAAAATTCCCTAAAGATTAAAATGTTTTTTATATCAAAATTAATTATGAAAATGACTAAAATAAAAATTTTAGATTAATGGATGTATAATTGACCTAGTAATAATTTAAAATAAATCTAAAATATAATTTCACTTTATGAATAATTTAAACAAAAAGAAAATTTTCAATTAAAATTTCGTATTTTCCACTATTATTAAAAAAATGAAACATTTCATAAAATTCACATAAAAATAGCCTAATATGATTTTTAAATGAAAATTAAAAAATAGGGATAATTTGATCATATAGACTTTCTAAAAGTGATGGAATTTAAATCTAAAACAAAATCCATAGATGTTATGTGAAAGCAGGATTTCAATAAATGTATTTCTTTCAAGTACAATATGATTTTATTTTTCTTAAAAGGATGAGGGTCAAGCCCCATTTATTGAAAATGAAGAATTTCACCTCTTTAAAAACTAGGAAAAGTGGGAACCCATTACAAGAAAAGTCAAAATACCATAAAAAAGAAGACACAAATGTTATAATGTACTCGCAAGCATAATGAAAAGACAAAACCAAAGAAAACACTAGTAAATTCATCATCTCCCCCTTTCCAAATAGTGAAAGAGTGAGAAAAATCAAGAAAAAAGTGTTCACCCCTCTTCAAATAAGTTTCATTATTCTAGCTACAGAACCTAGAAGAGAACCTCTCTAATCAATAAAAACACAAGGAAGAGATCCAAATGAAAGGTTCCAACATACCTTTCATTCTTTCGATCCACCCTCCCAAAAAATTATGAAATGAAATTACAAAAATTCCAAACTAATGAATTAAAAATTAGAATGAAAAAATGAGCCAGTTTCAAATAAATTCTCCCTTTCATCCTTCCCAAATGAAATTATATGGATTCATGATGGGTGTCATCACACCCATAAACCTTTTGAGGCATATCACCTAATGAACCATGAAAAATGTTATACCACCATCCAATTATATTGAGGAAAAAACTAGATAATGTAAAGAACTGTACAAACCAAAAAATAAGTAGGATGGAGACCACAACCAGAAAACCAGAAACCATTATCCATTCAATGAAGAGAACATAAAGGTTTCCTAACTAGTAAGAAAAAACCATGAATAAGGTCAACCATTTTGAATCTAGACATGGATAAAGACAAAATAAGAACTCGTTGTCGACTAGAGGCCACCAATGTTCTTAAACCCCCACCATCCTCCACTTAAAAATCCACTAAAGTCCATCATGATCTCTATAACAACCCATCTAGCACCTGACCACCAACAACACCACCCAAAATTAGCCAAGCCACCTCCTGAAACCTAGCTGCTCTATAAAAAAGTTGTCAATACATGCTAGGTGAACGAATATCTGAATCAAATCTAGGGAAGAGGGTAACTAGAGAGGAGAAATTTTAATGAAAAACATAACAACCTTGAAGGAATCAAAGAAGAAAATGGATGTAACAAAATATTCAAATAATATTGGAGGCCGAAACTACTTCTAGATCATTCTATGAACATGAGAGTGAGTCCATCATAAAATCATCCACCATTGATGCCACATGAAGAATATTATTATCACACAAGAACTCTAAAACCACTAGAAGAGGATCCACCTCACCTGGTGAGTGTGGAAATATTTTCCTTATAATAACTCTATGTATAATAATAATTAGTTTATAATCTCAATTAAAATTTAATGACAGATAATTGATAAATTTAATTTAAATCATTCTTTATTATGGATAATTATTATTAAATAAAATAGTGAAATATTTTGTAATTCAAAACAACTTTCATAAAAACCCCCTTTTAAACCCAAATGTGAACTTATTCTAAAACCTAAGAAAAAGATGATAATAAATTAATTAATTTGATTAAATATTTATAAATATTACTAATGTTACATCAAAACATAATTGGGAATTTAAATTACTTAATTTAATGAAAATAAATGATATTTTTTAAAAATTGGTAATTTTCATTATTCACTAAAAATCCTTCATTTTCCTCAAGTCCTTTAAGGAATTTGGGCCACCCAAGGCCATCGGGCCAGTAAGGCCTTAGGGCCTCCTCAAGGCCTTCGGGCCACCTCAAGACCTTTGGTCCACCTCAAGGCCTTCAGGCCACCTGAAATTGTGCTGAAATGACCAGACATACTCTATAAAGAGAAAAATATAGACGTGGATTCAAAGCAGGTGCATTCACCAGAGCAGAAGATATGATGATTTTTCCAAAGGAGAGGACATGCCATTTCCATCTGGACCAACCACTGCTTGCACGAGAAGCCTAGCCAAACAACCATACGAAGGTGGAGAGCTGATTTCACGATGAAGAAGCTAGGAGGAGGAGTTCCAAGTATAGTCTGTATATTTCTTAGGACCTATGTGTCATGTAATATCTGAGCCTATGGGCCTTGTAAGGGTTACCCCTCACCCCTTGAAAGGGGGTTATCAAAAATCCATAAAAAATGCTTTTAATCCATTTGGGTTTATTTTAATATTTTTCAAAAAAAAGTAATAAAAATCATTTTTTAAGAAAAAATATTTTTTGAAGAATATAATTACATTATTAAAAATTGATAAATTATTTACAAAGAATTATAAATAAATTTATACTAAGTAGTAAATTTATATATATATTGTAATAACCATGGATTTCATAATACGTTATCTCTTAATAGTAATTCAATAGCTTGTTCTACACACAACACCAAGCTCGAGCGCACAATGACTTACCAAACTAGCTATTTAAAAAGAGGTTATAAACAGTTTTAACTAAAATTTTAATTTTATATACTCAATATAATTTTAACATCCATATTATCTGTGTTTATATAAAATATAAGAACAAATCCATTTTTTCAGATAAATGAAATGTTTTTCAAAAAAATCAATTTACCCACCTTTTTAAAATCCAATATATGACACTTTTATATATTCAAATTGAAAAAATAAACTTTTTTATTTAGAAGTGGGACATAAAAATTTAGTATGGATAAATTTTTGGTCTTTTTTGGATAACTTTCATATTTTGATTAACAGTGAAAAATACTAAATTTTAATTGAAAATATTTTTTTTAATCAAAATAATTTATATTGAACAATTCTATATTAAATGGGTTTGAATTATAATTAGATTATTTTTTTTATCATTTAATGCAATGTTAGTCATTGCAAGTAATTTTACATTTAAATTGGACATATTCACATATCCATCTTTGAGAGTTTTTACTTCTCAAAAACCTTCTTTCTGGTTTTGACAATGAGAATTATTGTTAAATTAATTAATGAAACTTATATGTTTTCAATTTGGTAAAATAGACATCATTTTTTAATTTGTAATATCAAAATTAGCTTTGGGTAATGTTTTTATATTTTTTTGAATCTTTCAATTTTTGATGAATAGTGAAAAATACTACATACTACATAAAAATCAACCATTTCATTTAAATAATTATTTTTTATTTAAAAATTTATCTTAAACTCAAAAATAGATACATAATACAAATATTAGTATGATTTAATTAATTGGAGTCATTTTATAATAAGATTAGCCATATAAAATTGTATTGATCTTTTTTAACATCATTTACCCACCTTCCAGGAACATTTTCAAGTTTGCATAAAATGTAATTTTACTGCTTCTGTGAATTTAATTTCAGAAGTCTGAGAGACATGGTTGACATCAGTATATAAAATTTGGTTCAACAAGAAGAAAAGAATTTTTGGCGAATACTAACTTTTGAATTTTATTTACCATGGTTAAAAGTAAATAATGGAATTAATTCTAAAAGTAATATTAAAATTACCCCAACACATGTCATAATTATATTGGGTAAGTTTATTTTGAGAAAAATAAACCTTATGACTATAATAAGATCATTTTAATTCATTTTGGTAAGATTAGGACATTTCGTATATTTTATTTAATTAAGAGTTGAATGTTTTAAATTCAAATTTTAATAACTAACCCTTTTTTAATATAGGGTTATATACAAGATAAATTTGACTATAAATGTTAAATATAAAGATATGAAGTTTACCTAGATCATAGTACTTTATTTATAATTTTTATACATTAAATATTTAATGTTATTTATGACACAATGATGATGCAATAATTACCTTATTAATGATAGATTAAACTAATTGATATTATAAATATCAAAATAAATTTAAATTTAGAATTTTGATGCCATAATTGAATTTTATAGATTAATACGACATGTTAGGATTGATTTCACATATTTTTCTAGAAGTAATCAACTTGTTATGACTTTTACAAAAACCAAATACTGAATAGTGTCCAAATTGACATTAAGGAGTTTATAAAAAATACTATATTATTAAATGATATAAAAATGATAAAAATCTATGGTTTCGAAAAAGGACTTATATAATGATATATATTTCATTAATTAACCAATTTATGTTATCTTTTCCTTTTATAGTAGGTTTATTTACCATGTAAAACAATAATACAAGAATACATGGTAAAAGTTAAACTATTTAACTATGGGTTAAATCTAAAAGATAAGGTTAATATGGTGACCGAAACTTGTATAAAACCTATTGGTTGAGATGATTTAGTCCCATAACCACATTATCCGTGAAATAAGTTCATTTTTAGACATTAAAAACCTAAAATAAATTTATAATAAAATAATATATCAAGCATTTCCTAAAGTGACTCTCACTACACTTATAAAAGGGTACTTTTCCTTCTCTTAATTTCACACCTCTAAAGAAATTTGGATCGTCCAACCCCTAATCAAATATTCTCCCGACTATCCTCACTTCAACCTAAAGGAATTACTTTTATCTTAAATACAACTTGTAGATCCTTTTTGTTCAAATCAAAAGGAATCACCCGAAGAAGAGGTAATTATTTCATCACCTCTTTTAAAGTACTTTTCTTCTTCCACTTTCTCTTCCTTTGTGGTTTCCATACCAAAATAATAGCTCCAGTACCTTCCTCATAATTTTATTTAATTAAAAATATGGAACACCCATATTCATTATTAAATCTATCCTATGATTGACAAAGTCACCATATGTGCATACGTATAACTTACCATCTCCACGTCGTGGTGTAGTTTGTTATTCAACACTTCATTATTTGAATGAGTTTAATAATGATTATAATTGATGTAAATAATAAATATAAAATTTTGATTATTATATATATAATATAACATTCAATTACATACTATTTAACCATTAAAATAATGATATCATCGCTCGTGCGTAGGTATGACTGAACATCTCAATGACGCGAGGAGATTAATTTCCACGTTCACCATTCATCGATGATTATATGTATATATATATTTCAAGTATGTAATATATGAAAAAATATTTCTACTAGAAATATATATGTGTGTGTGTTTGTGTGTTTATTTACATATATCTCGTTCACTTACTTTCGTTCAATATGAAATGAAAACAGAGACAATGTTTATGCGTATGTACGACCTACCGTCTCCCTAAACAGTGTTTTCCATTTCATATATAAATATATTATACATACTTATATTCTGAATATATAAGATACCAAAATAATTATTTATATTCTGAAATCAATTAAATCATGATATAAGTTATATGATCAAGAATAAGATGTTAAATCGTGTATGATGAAGAAAGCGATTATTCCTGGAAATGTTATTTTAACATAGAAATTATTATTAAATGGGTAATATATATCCATAAATGAATAAAAAATGATATCATAAATATGAATATGGTTCTATTATAATTTAATAATAAACTATGGTCATTATACATAAGGTTAAACGTACCCTCGACCAAAAGAAAGTACAAGGTAATGGTTAATTACTCAAAATCATTATTATCCAAGATTGTTTATGTGTAAGTATTTACTGGGAAATTTGTACCATCCATGTCCATGTTTCATAAAAATGTTTTCAAAATGAATATTTTAATGTTTTGGGGGAGTAAATCTTTATCAATATTATCATTTTAAATTTTTTAATGATTTATTTTTCTAAATCTTGTTAATTAATGTCCATGTTTTAAAAATTGATTTTAAGGATTTATTTATATGAACATGATTTTTTTAAAATGTTAATTCAATTAAAATGTTTCAAAGTGGTATTAGAAACTTTGATTCAAAAATATCTTTTAAATTACATCCTTTATAAATGCATGACTTTTAAATGATTTCACAAAATGTGATATTTATCTCAAAGATTTTTACTGATCATTTTCAACTATGTGAACATCCTTTTCTGGATATTATTATTGACTGAGGTTGATTTATTATAATATAATTTTCTATATTTTATTTAATGAGTTATGATATGTTTGAATATGGAGGTGTTATTTTTATACCATTCATGGTTTATGGTTAAATTATTGACATTTCGTATGCTATTTGTAATATGAATGTTTCTGTTATGGTTCAAAATTTCAATATGAGGAATGCATTGGACTTAGTAAGTGGTTGGTGGAGCCCGCTATAGCTCCTCGATGCATCGGCAGGTCTCCTGAGACAAACTAGTGTCTTGGAACAAGTCCTTGACAAAATATTTATTTGTAGTCTTAGCATGAGGCCTTGACTATGTGATTATGATGTTCGGTATTATGCATTCCCTCCTTATGAAATTAGTTATTACATGTGATTATTCTACTATTAGAATATCCATGTGCATATTTAGTTGGTAATGTTTGATTTTATTTTTTCCATATTATGTTCATGTTTATGATTAAAAGGCTGTTGTTTTTATAATAAATCTTGACTTAAAAGTTTATATCTTAAGCTAAATTATTTACCCTTACTGAGCATCTGATCTCACCCCTTTTTTTGCTTTATTTTCCATGGATTTCAAGAAGTGTATTATTCTTAATGTGCAGGGTAATGATAAAGGAATAATGGTGTTCTAAAATGATAATATATGTTATATTTTATGTAATAATTTGTAATGTAAAGTTCATGTATGTATTCTATTTTCTGAGACTGCTAAACTAATCGATCATTAAGGACATGATTCTTTATAATCATGCCAATGTATTAAAATAATACACCGGCTCTGGCTTCAAGGGTTGAGGAGTTACATTTTGTATCAGAGGAAGTTTAGTACAACCCTTGGAAACTAGATTTAGAAAAGCTCTGATTAGAGAACACTACCCTATGATAGACATTGAGGATTAGTATATAAGAACATCCAAAAGTTTTGTCAATGTGGATATTATGTGAGTTTTCCAAGAAATACATCCATGTCTAGATACGAATAGGTAGAGGTGGCTCTGGCATAGATGTATCTAATGGTAAAACCCAAAAACGCCAATTTGAGATAGACTCGAATGAGAATTGGAGCATGAAAATATCCCTTGTTACACTCTTAGTTACGACACTCTTGAGTTATATGCTTAGGATAATTCACATTTTCTTTACAAACCATTTTAAAAGATAAATGACTAAATATGTTTGAAAAGAAACCATTTTTATGATTATGAGACTAGATGTGTGAAAATATTCAATTAATGTTGAGAATTATTCTAGTTTTTGCATTATACATTGTGATATTATCAAACCAAGTGTATTTCATCATTTAGAAATGGAACCCAGTAGAAGGAATGAGAAATCCAACAATATGAACGATCCAAAGAGTAAGAAGGATCATATTTTTCATGATCATATTCCATCATTTTGAAAGTAAATAGTCTCCCACGTATTCTCATCATATAAAGAAATAGTATTGTGTATTAATAAGATAAGTAATGAATTATCTGAATCATATGGATTTGAAAGGATACTAGAGGAGAAGGGGGTGGTAGAAAAAATGATGGATGCAGGGAAGAAGGGAAATAAGGATTTCCCCATATGTGTTAACTGTGGAAAGAATCACCCTGGGAAGTGCATGAAAGGAATGGGAGTTTTTTATAAGTGTGTAGAAAAATGACAAAAACTTCATGGTTGTGAGGGTATGTAATATGTATCAGATGTACAATGATTCATTTGAAATGATTGAGACACTACGCAAATCAATTTACCAATCATCAGAGTATACCCAAAATGATGCTATTGAATAATAATCACGTTATGATACTACCGCATATAAAGAGGAATGATTGGTGTGCTTATGTTTTTATTAAAGAATTGTGTCATTTGAGTACAAGTTATAAGAATTATAAAGTATATAATGATTTTGTTGCAGTACATTTTCATTAATAATTTGATATTTTATGGCACCAAGTAAAGTGACACAATTTCAAGTTAATAATTTTTGAAAATATATGGTTGGGGAGAATATAACCCTTAATTTGTTTCTCAAACTGAGATAATGATTAAAAAATAAAATATAATTGACTTGGATAAATTATATTAGATATTATTGACTACCTTGTAACTAATTAATTTTTTTTTATTCCATCATTGTTGTAGTTTAAATCATTTGTGGATTTAAGTAGTATATCCGGTATTCTATAAGGAATAAGGGAGCATAGACGTATTCAATAAGGTTTTATAGTAATTTAGGGTGTTAAAATGTTTTAAGAAAAAACAAGATGAAGGTTTTCACATGGTATTATGTAGAAAAAAGATATATTCATTATGATTACCTCCTATAAAAAATTTTAGACTGTGTGTTTGGACATAATTATTTTGGGATATGATTAAATGTTGGAATGGAGTAAGTTGAGCACTTGATATTTTGTATGAGCTTAAAGTATTATTTATTTGATACTCTGACCTAACCATTTGGATTTCAGTAAACATATAGAGGGTTAATGAAATACTTGTGTACCTTTTGATTTTTTAAAAGCAAAATAGGAATAAAAAATTGATTTTTGAACATTCATATTCTAGTATAAGGGATGAAGTGAAAATTGATCGAAGAAAAACCAAATAATGAGATTATGATTAAAATGGGTAATGAAATCAAATATGTTTTCTTGTGTTCTTATCTAGATAGTAAATTAATCCCTACTCTTCAAAAAAAATAATGTATCTAAAAAATGTGCTATCCAAATACCTTATGTTTTGTTGAATCGATTATATTTTAAATCATTATATATTTATGGCTTTGAGGCCCGAAATTTTTCCTTTTATAGTTCACTAGTATGTGATTGCTGACATTAATTATTCCATATAAATATTTATGTTTTTCCTCTAATTATGTCTCTAAAATTTCCATCAATGTTCTCCTATTCGAAACCCTAATTCAGTGGTGACTTTTTCATTTCCCTTCATCTCTTATTAAGACCAAATTTGAGTAACCATATTTCCAATATAGGTTTTCCACAAAGATATTTTCTATTTTCATACTTTAATTTTTGAAGAATAGTTTCAAATTGAGAGGATGAAATTTATTTAAGGGGGTGAGAATGTAACACCCTAATATTTCGTTATATGTTAACTCTTTAAACTAATTCAATAGCTTGCACCACACACAACACTGAGTTCAAGCACACAACGACTAAACAAACTAGCCGTTTAAAAAGTGATTATGAATATTATTAACTGAATTTTGAATTTTATATAATCAATATAATTTAAACATCCATATTATGTGTTTTTAACACACAATATTAGAACAAATTTAATTTTTCAGATAAAAGAAGTGCTTTTAAAAAAATGAAATTTTACTGAATATTAAGGGAAAACCTTTTTAAAATCTAATATCTGACACTATTATAAATTAAATTTGAAAAAATAAACTTCTTCTTTATAAGAGATAAAAAAAATTAGTATGGATGAATTTTTGGTGTTTTCCTGCTAAATTTTATATTTTGATGAATAGAGAAAATAATAAATTTTAATTGAAAAAAAAATTAATCAAAAGAATTTTATTGTTAAATTATACATTTTAATTGTTTTTAAGTATAATTAGATTATATTTTTATCATTTAATCTAATTCTGGTCATTATAAGTAATTTTACATTTAAATTGGACAAAAAAACATATCCATATTTTGATAGTTTTTACTTCTCAAAAACACGCATTCTGGTTTTTACAAGAGAAATTGATTTTAAATTTATTAATGAAACTTATGTGTTTTTAATTTGGTAAATAGACATCATTTTTGAATAAGTAATATCAAAATTATCTTAGGGTTAATTTTTGGCATTTTTCTGAAAACTTTCAATTTTTGATGAATAGGGAAAAATACTGCATAGTACATAAAAACCGACATTTTTATTTCAATAATTATTTTAAATTAAGAATCTATCATAAATTAAAAATAGATACATAATAAATATTTTATTCCAATGCAATTCATTGGAGTCATTTTATAATAATATTTCACATATACAATTTAATTGAACGTTTTTAATGTCTTTTACCCACCTTCTAGGAACATTTGAAAATTTGCATAAAATGTAATTTTACCTATTCAATGAATTGAATTTAAAAAAAAACTAGAGACATGTTTGAAATTAGTATGTTAAATTTGGTTCAATAGAATGAAAATAATTTTTGGTGAACAATAACTTTTGAATTTTATTTACCACGATTAAAGGTAAAATAAAGTAATTAAAGGTATAAATAATATTTAAATTACCCCAATACATATATTAATTTTATTATATAAGTTTATTTTGACCATAAACAACCTTAGGAAAAAATTATGATCATTTTGATTCATTTGGGTGAGATTATGACAGTTCTTATATTTTATTTAAATAATAGTTAAAGTGTTAAATTCAAAGTTTAATAACAAAACCATTTTCAATATAGGGTTAAACATAATATAAATTAGACTATAAATATTCATTATAAAGATAAATAAACTTCCTAAATAATGTTATATTATTTTTAAAATTTAAACATTAAATTACTAATGTTATTTATGACACAATAATGAAGTAGTAATTTCCTTATTAATGAAAGATTAAAATAATTGATTTTATAAATATCAAAATAAATGTACATTGAGTCATTTTATGCCATGAAATAATTTTCTAGGTTAATATTACATGTTAGGGTTGATTTAATGTATTTTTATTCAATGTAATAAACTTTTTATGACTTTTAAAAAACCAAATAGTAAATAGTGTCAAAATTGACATAAATGAGTTTTTAAAATAAATAATATGTTATTAAATGATATATTATTCATAAAAATATAAGGTTCCAAAATATGAATTATATAATTATAGATATGTCATTAATGAACCAATTTAGGTTCTCTTGTAATTTTATATTATGTTTATTAACTATGTATTATAATAATACAAGAAGAAATGGTAAAAGTTAAACTATTTAACAATGGGTTAAATCTAAAAGATAAGGTTAATATGGTGACCCACCCTTGTCTAAAACCAATTTTATGAGATACTCTCGACCCATACCCACAATATACTTGAAATAAGTCTATTTTAAACCATTAGAAATAGAAAATTATTTTATAATAAAATAATATTTCTTGCTTTTCCTAAAGTGACCCTCACTAGGTTTATAAAAGGTCACTTTCCATTATGTTAATTTTATTCCTCTAAAGCCATTTGGATCGGCCAAACCCTTATGAAATACTCTCCCTATTATCTTAAATTAAACCTATATTCCTTACATTGATCAGAAATCCATCATAAGTAGCCCTTTTGTTCAAATCCAAAGGAAACACCTAAAGAAGAGGTAATTATTTCATCACCTCTTTCAAAGTTATTTTCATCCTCCACACCGTCTTTCTTTGATGTTTCCATTCCAAAATAATAAATCTATTACATTATACATATAGTGAATTTATAAAAAATATGGCACAACTATATTCATTATTCTATTTATCCTATGAATGGAAAAGTCACCATACGTGCGTACATACGTCTTACCGTCTCCATGTCGTGGTGTAGTTTGTTATCCAACACTTCATTATTTGGATGGGTATAATAATGAGTATAATTGTTTTAAATAATAAAATATTACATTTTAATGATTCTATATAAATAATATAACATTAATCTATATATTATTTCTCCATCAATATATTGATAGCATCGCTCGTGTGTTCGTACGGCTTATCGTCTCCACGACGCGATGAGATTCATTTCCACATTCACTATTCAATAATGATTATAAATACATATATATTATCAATAATTATGTAATATATGACATAATAATTCTACTGGATATATATATATATCTGTGTGTGTATTTACATATATCTCATTCCCTTACTTCTGTTCAATACGACAAGAAAACAGAAACGATGTTTATGCGTACATACGGCCTACAGTGTCCATAAAAGGTGTTTTCCATTTCATATATCAATATATTGTACATACTTATGTTCTGAATATATATAATACATAAATAATTTTTTATATCCTGGAATCAATTAAATCATGATATAAGTTATATGACCAAGAATAACAAGTTAAAACATGTATGATAAAGAAAGAGACTATCACCCGAAATTTTGTTTTAATGTAGAAATTATTATTAAATGTTTAGTATAAATCCATAATGAATCAAGTATTATATCATTAAAATGAATATGGTTTTTTTATAATTTAGTAACATGTTATGGTCATTATACAGGATGATAAATGCACCCTTTACCAAAAGAAATAACAAGGTAAGGGTTAATTCCATAATCTCATTATTATCTGAGATTGTTTATGTGTAAGTATTTACTAGGAAATTTTTATCATCCATGTCCATGTTTCATAAAAATGTTTTCAAAATGAATATTTTAATTGTTTTTGTAAGGGACTCTTTATCAAGATCATCATTTTAAATGTTTTTATGCTATATTTTTCTAAATATTTTTAATTATTACCCATGTTTTATTTTTTTAAGGATTTATTTATTTGGACGTGATTACTTTAAAATATTAATTCCTTTCAAAAGTTTCAAAGTTGTATGAAATAATAAAATTCAAAAATATCTATTAAATTACTTCCTTTATAAATTCGTGACTTTTAAATGATTTCACAAAAAATTGATATTTCTATCAAAAAGTTTTACTGATCATTTTCAACTATGCTAACATCCTTTACTAGATATTATTCTTGATTGAGGTTAATTTATTATAATGCAATAGTCCATATTTTATTGAATGAGTTATGATATGTTTGACTATGGATGTTCTATTTTCATACCATTCATGTTTTATGGTTAAAGTATTGACATTTGGTAAGCTGGATTCAATACAAATGTTTATATTATGTTTCAACAATTTCATATAAGGAATTCATTGGACTTAGTAATTGACGGGTGGAGCTTGCTAATGCTACTTGATGCATCGATAGGTCTCATGAGAAAAACTAGTGTCTTGGCATAAGGCCTTGACAAAAATTTTATTTTTGGAAATGGCACGAGACCTTGACTATGTGGTTATGATGTCTGACATTATGCATTCCCTCGTTATGAAATTTTTTATTACATGTGATTATTCAACTAGTAAAATATCCATTTTCATGTTTATATGGTAATGTTTGATTTTTTTCCATATTATGTTCAATTTTATGTTTAAAAGACTATTGTTTTTATTAAACATCTTGACTTAAAACTTTATAGATTCTGCTAAATTATTTACCCTTACCTAGCATCTGAGGTCACCCCTTTCTTGTGTTTTATTTTCCCAGGATTCCAGGATGTGTATTATGGTTAATGTGAAGGGTTATGATATAGTAGTAAAGGAGTTCTCAAAGTATTATATGTGTTATATTTTATGTTTGAATTGGTAATGTAATTTTCATGTATGTAATATATTTTCTGAGACTGCTAAATTGATCAGTCATTCTAGACTTTATTCCTCATAACCATGACAATGTATTTAAATAATGCACCAGATCTGGGCATATGGGGTCGGGGTGTTACATATGTTTCATAAAGTTGTCAATACTATTCATAACCTCTTATTTAATGACTAATTTATAATGGGAATATTTTAAATAATATTATTTCATTTTTCACTGAAGCTCGGCATCACATGTCTTGCATGCTATTGAATAAACTTATTATTGCATGTAATAAAAGTTGAACTCCATGTTTCATATAAGAAAGAAATAACTAGTGTTGTTTATAACACAAAATATCAAAAATATTAAATTTAATTTGAAAAAAAATCACTAAATTTATTGATGTTGCATTCTACCCCCCTAAAATTAATTTCTCTCTTCAGATTCATCTCGGTCATCAAAGTATTATCATTTGAAAGTTACTTCATAGAAACAGACATCATATAAGGTTTAATAAAGCATACTCGCGAAAACATTAAAGGGCTGTGTGAAATTCATCTGGAATAACATATACCGGTTTCCAAATAAGATAAAATAGACGATAACAAGGACATAAAATAGAAAAAAACACCAAAATATTGATGGGGAGTGATAGTAAAAATGGTCAGAAGAAGATTAATGACCACATATCCGTAAACCAAAGAGAAGTGAAAGAAAGAAATTAATATCCTCAAAAATTATTGAAATAGTTAAAAAATTATTTCAATATCATTTTCCTAAAATTGAAGAATTTTCATGAGAATATACAATTACTTTATTTCATTTCACTTCATAAGAATAATATCATCCAAAGTTCAACTTGAAACATTTCAGAAATGGTGAGCCTTGTGAACCTTCCAAAATATTAAAATTCAAAACATTAGAAATAAGGTCACTAAATTTATCAACATTGATCCCTCATATATCATAAATTATCTCTTGATTATCATATACCAAAAATGTGAATACCTCCATCTCGTATTCTATTAAAATGTCGTAGTAACTTGAATTATCATAAAACCTTATTGAAAAAATACATGCTTATTAAAAAATTCCCTTTTTGTTTTACAATTAATGGTTTTATGTTCTTTTCTACTATCAAAACATCTTCATGTTCCTCTAAGTCACCCACTTGGGTTATTTTCACACATTACTGACATATAGAAAACAAAATATTCTTTCCACTATGGTCTCCGCCACCCAAAACTCTCAGAAAACTCTTTCTTTCTCTTATTGGTGAGTATGAGAGTTGGTTAAGGGAAACAATAATCTTGTTCTGTAAAAACTAATTAGCCATAATCACAATATCCATCACTCCAGTCATCATCCCATTTGGCTGACCATTTGAAAATTTTCCCTCACATTAAATGTTAACCCAGATCATTCTAGTTTAATCCATTGATTAAAACCAAAAATAATAGTGTGAGAAATGATAATCCTAATGGGAAACCAAAAAATCTTGAAAATCACTTATTGGATGTCTAAATAAAGACACCTTATTTTTAATCTATGATACATTATGTTTATCTTATTTCATTTATAATCATCATCTATTTAAATCCTTCATGATGGTTCATAATAAGAATGTGAATTTACAAAGTATATCACCTAAGAGGTCAAAGAAGGTGTGTAGCACGAAACATTTTCATAAACTAGGAGAAAATATAGTCCTGTTCAATACACCATGCTTGGAGTTCTTAACCCTAGGTGCCTCTATTATATAGGTACATCCACTTGTAGTATCAAGATATTGATTTAGTTTATTTGAAGCCACTTGATATATCATTTACCAAAATTATAGGACATATACATATACATTGAATCATACTTTGATTTTTCAATAGAGACATCCCTAGATATATCATTAAAAAACATCCATAGGGATTTCTCTAATGTTTCTCATCCTAGTTTCAAATGATTAAAAAAACCTTTCCTCTGATAATAACTATAACAATCAAATTTTCTCATACACATATATTATATCTTTTTATATATCTCCAATAGCCCAATGACCTTAAGATATTTTTATTATTGATAAGTCCCCCATTTAAGGGAAGGGGGAGAAAACCCAAGGACTTCATAGACATAGGACAATCACACCTAAAGGGAAAAAAGAGTGACAACCAGATTGAAAACTAGAGAAACCCCTCTTCAGAATAAAAACAAGATGAAGCACTACAACGATGAAAGGATAATTGTCTTGAATGTATCCTATTCTAAATCACATTCTAGATCCGATGGTTGATGCCATACCCCCTCAAACAACCAAATACGAAAATCACTACAAAGGTGAACCACTAGCTCTAAAACCGCCTTTAGGTCTATTCAAAGTGACCAATTCTAGCTGTATAGCTCCCCACCTCCAGGATTGAACCAAACGATCACAAATTCTACCAAACACATCAAAATACTTTAGAGAGCCAAATAACCGGCAATGTCCAGAATACAAGAAAAAGGGTAGAGCCAAATCATACTCTCCCACAACAATCATCACTGGGAACAAACCCAAAAGAACCCCCTCATAACCACAAGGAACCCTTCAAAAACATCTCTAGAAACCCGAAGAGGAGGAAAACTGAAGGAGTATGAATCTAAATTTTCATCACCCATGATTTGATGATCCAATAGCCTATCGATAGATCATCGCTGAAGTGAGGAACCAAGCAGGTTTGTGTCGGCAATGCCATCTGGGCTTGAGCTGATCAGATCGAAGCTGTTATAGAACCCACTCTGGGTTCCAAATCAGACAAACCATAGAAGGTAGAGTGGACCAACGGGATGAACAAGGACACCTCCGGTGATGAAACCACCGTACAAACACCAAAATCGCATCAAAATCAAGGAAGACATACCAAAACAAAACCTCCCCCTTCCGATTCACTTTGAAGTAGATGCCTAGCCCTACCATAACATTACCAAATCCATTAGATAGCCAATACCTGACCTAGATTACAGAATCCAACCCCAAGCCACAATGAGTCTAAATCCATTCCACCAGAAGCCATCGAGTCACGTCGTCTCCATACCGAAGCCAATCAGCCACCAGAATTTAACACCAAGACCAAACCATCAGAGCCTGCCGAACACGCCATCGTCATGCTGAGATCATAAGGGGATCCAATAACTTGAGTTTTGAGAGCATCAAATTAGCATAAGACATGTTATCATTCCATGCACATAAGAATAGAAAATCTTATGTCAAGGCTACCCACCAAGATGTTCCTAACATGTTAGGCTTGGTATAAACACCCATGTACCCGATTCAGGATTGGCATAACGTTTTTGTACCATCTTTTGGGATTGGAATAACCACCTATGAACCCTCATTTTTAGGCTTAAGAAAACCACCCATGTACCCTCATTTTTGGGCTTGGGATAACCACCTATGTACCCTCTTTTCTAGATTGGGCTAGCCATCTGTGTACCCTCTGAGCTCATAGAACATTTTTATTAATTAATGTATTGGAATAAGATATAGGTCCCACTCTTCACATGATGAAATTTATACACATGTGTGATAAAATATCATAAAACCTTCATCAGATCATAACCCGTTAAATGAAATGGTTTTCGTAAACATTTTAGCATATAATATCATGTGGAAAAGAGATGTGTTTCATAATCATTTCATTATTTCACCATATCATAAACCATAAAAATAATCAGGATTCATTAGTGTTCAACCATGATATAAACCATGTAATATAAATGGGTTTTATAAAAATTACATCATCATAAACATAAACCTTTCATAGAAAGAATAATAATGGTATCCTTAGATAATATCCCCAAAAAGCATAAGTAACCTCAAAGGATATCAAATTAAATGGATAATTATTTTTAAAGATCCCTTGGAACATTTATTAATGGAAATAACCTATCTTTTTAAGTAAAATTTTCAAACATAATACATTTAAAAAAACTTTTCTCTGAAAATATCTATGAAAACATGTAATGTATTCTTTAAAAATAAATTAAAACATCTCTTGAGAAAAATATCCTTTCTGATTTTATTTTTTTTTAACAAAAAACATTTTTAAAATCCTTATATATAAAAATAACCTTGAAAATTAAAAGATAGCTTAAATAAAATAATAATCATAAAGATATGACATTTTTTCTTGTAGAACATGTTAAAACAAATATTCCTTTCACATTTTTGGTAAAATATAAACAAGCATTGTTAGAAAAAACAAAAAGATTCCATTAATTTTTTTTTAAAAAAAGTAAAACATGGGTCAAAATTTAGTTTAAAAATAATTTTATAATAGTAAAACACTTTTTAAAACATTTTTTTAGAAAAAATTGTTCTAGAAGAAAACAGATTTTGTGGCATCCCGCATTTTTATAACATAAAATTTCATTACATTACACAAAACTGAGGATCTTTAAGGTTTCCTGTCTTGGAAACTAGGAACATAATACATGAAAACAACATAAAACATTCTTCTTGAACACTTGAAAGGATTATCCTTAAGTTTATCCTAGGTTCATTACTACATCTCATAACCTGGGGACATACATAAAAAGAAAGGGTGAGCAGAAGGCCCAGTAAGGGAAACAAGAGAAGCATTTTACATGTGAACTTGAGATACTTCAATAAGGTCATGAAAAGAACATTGAGGCATGAGAAAGAAATAATGTGGCATATAATAATGAAAATAATGTTTTTCATAACATGAAGATCTAGATAAAACATTTAATATTGACAATCATTTCTTCTTCACCAAGGTCCATCCCTAAGGTGTCATTAAAAATTACCAAGGTTATTCACCAAGGCGTCGTTTAAAATAGTCATCTCTAGAGATTAAGTCTTTACCCAATGCATTGGAGCGCTATCAGGGAACACCCTTGACATGTCTTTATTATCATGTGAGCCACATATATCATCATCAATCATTTCATAAACAACCCATATAGAAAAGAAAAATAATGGGTTTTATTTCATAATCATAACGTTTAAAAACTGCTTTAAAGACATGATCTTTACGTCACTTTAAACCCACGGAAAGGGAGAGCGGGTATCATGTATGTAAATCCCAGAATTTAAAATATAACAACTTGGTATATATGTGAATACCCCTATAGAAGATAGATCATTGATTATTCACTTAATAAAATAAAATAAATTTAGAAAAACAGAGAGACATTTTGAGACGGAAATTCTGCAGCATAACAGCTATGTTACGAGGTTTTAGAAAACATTGAATAGAGAGGGGACATGGGTAAAACATTCATAAATGATCCATAAAACATTATAGGGATATAATATGAATGATATATGAACATGGTAAGTATATTTTAATGAAATAACATTTGAAATGAAAAATATGGATGGAAAAAATTAGATTTCTCTTATGAAAATCCTACAGCTTAACGACATCACTTAAGCTCCAACCAAAAATGAATTGACAAGATAAAATAGGGTCTCTCATCATATGAACATAAGAGTTCAGTATGATAGATATATATATCATACCCCAACATAATAAAAAGTAACTTGAAAGAATTGACATGGAAGTATAACTTTGAAAAAGAGAAAGGTAAAAGAATCCCTTAAAAATTCGGCAGTCTTACGGCGCCACTTAAACATTATTTAAACGAATTGACGAGGGAAAGAGGGGGTATCCCATAATATTAACATAAAAAGGGCAGTAAGATGAATATAAAATAACATCCTCAAACATAAGAACATGGAGCATAAAATAAATGACATAAAAGAGATTACTTGAAAAGATAGAGAGAGGTCAGATCCCTCACCTTAAACGTAACTCTTAAAACTCAATGGTTGGGACCTTGAGAGGATTGAGGGCACCTTGGGAAGACTCCATGTGAGTTAAGGAGATCATAAATTAGTTGAGGATGGTTTTGGAGTAGAATGTATGAGAGGATGGCTTGGTATTTATAGGGAAAGTGAGGGGACAAGGCATTAATGGCCAAGGGACACCTCATTTGTAGTTTTGGAAAAACCATGGGCTAGCCCATTGTATTTGCCCATGTTATTCCCCACTTGGGACATCTCACACAATAATTCATCCTATTTAGTCGACCATACCTTAAAATATCTCATGACCTCATCATGACACAGTTATGATGTCATTTAACATACCGAAACCCTAAAACCGCATTTTTACTATTCACTGAAAATTCATCTTTCTCAGAAAAATCCCAAAAAATACCATAACATAATATCAATCCTCTGAGTTCAAAAATAAAGACCATTTTATTAGAAAAAAATTCTAAATATTTTTATTTAAATTTTTAAATAAAAAAGACTATTCACCTGAAAAAAGTAATACTTGATTAATAATTTATGAAACCGTTATTTAACAATTTTATTGAATCACATTACTTAATCAAGGTGTCTAAATTATATTAAGGCTTTCTTTAAGTGAGATTTCTAATCCATTTGGTCACATTACAAATCCTAAGCGTAAAATCACTATTCATAATTTACTATTCATCAAAAATTAAGTTCACCTTATTAGACTCCAAATTCCTTACTGAACACTTTTGCAGAAGACCATTTTTTGAAAATCATTACACGTAATTAATTATTTAAAGTTTACATAAAATTTTAAAATATCCTTTTTTTTCAAAATTCATCAATAAAATACAGCCTAAAATTATCCAGACATTTCAAATTTCACAAACATCACTAAAGGAAGAAATCTCAATTTATTCATCCCAAAGGATTACACAAAGAAGATATGGTCTCATCACATAGCCCCTTATGCACCAGCATATGACCTAAGTGTAAGGTGTGATATGGTGAGTGAATCTATGGGAGGCTCAGATAACATTGCCCAAGTAGTAATCTCTACTAACTTGAACTTATCCCGCAAGCGTTTCCATTCAAGCTTGACACACTGGAGTTTGGCTTGGGCTAGGTCCAAAGCGAATCCCAAATATGCCACCTCCTTCCCAAGCTCTGATAAGTGGGCTTAATAAGGTTCAAGTCTACTGGATGAAGCCATCGACTCCTCTTTCTACATTAACCATTAACATCTCTATTAAATTGCTAAGAGTAAGTTAGTATACTATTCAAAAAGTTTGGGTCGTCACAGATTTCTGACCAAGGAGAGAAATAGTTGGGTTTTCATAAATAAATCCCAATAATCATAAATACCAAAGATCATGAAATATTACTATTAATTGAAAAGATAATGAATAAATAGCTGATTAGAAAAATCATGAAGTTCTTGATAAATATATCATAATATTTCATAACCAAAGAATAATCATAAATTGTAACACCCCAAGCTTCCACGATACGTTTCCCTTTGAATAATGCAATAGCGTGTGTTGTACGCAACATCGAGTTCTAACACACACCACAACCAATCAAACTAGCCGTTATGAATAGTAATACCCACTTTTTGAAATTTTATAAATTTTATCTGTCAAAATGGACTTCATTTTTGGATTCTGAATATCGAAATTATCTTAGGGTAAGTTTTTGTTATTTTTCTGAAAACTTTCAATTTTTGATGAATAGTAAAAAAATACTAAGTTATAGTTTAAAAAAAAATTATTTAAAAAATTATTTATTTTATTTAAATTTAATTAAGGTCCAAACAGATACATTATACCTATATAAGTTCGATTTAATTCATTAGAGTTAGTATAGAATAATTTTATATATATATAAATTTTATGGAACTTTTCACTGTCTTTTACCCACCTCCTATGAAAATTTCGAAATTCACATAAAAATTAATTTTTCCACTTCCGTGGGTAGAATTTTGAAAATATGAGAGATATGGTTAATATCAATGAGTAAAATTTAGTTCAATAAGATAAAAACAATTTTTGGTGAATAATACCTTTTAACTTTTATTTACCACGGTTAAAAGTAAGTAGGGTAATTAAGGGAACAAATGATATTAATATTATCCTAACACATTTTATAATTCTATTAGACAAGTTTATCTCGACCAAAAACAACCTTATGAATAAAATATTATCATTTAGGTCCACTTGGATTAGATTAGGGCATTTATTCTTATTTAATTCAATGAAAAGTTAAAAGAGTTAAAATCAATGTTTAATTACTAAAACACTTTTAATATAGGGTTATAAATAAGATAAATTCGATTGTAAATATTCATTATTAAGCTAATAATATTTACAACATAATAGTATTTTATTTATAATTTTTATAAATTAAATAATATAATTTATTTATCACACAATGGTGATGCGGTAATTACTAAATTAATGAAATATTAAAATAATTGATTTTATAAATATCCAAATAAATGTAATTTGAGACTTTTTATGAATTAAAATAATTTTCTACATTAATATGACATATTATTATTGGTTATAGGAATTTTATTCGAAGTAATAATGCTATTATAAATTTATCAAAAACAAAATTCCCAATAGTGTCAAAATTGACATAAAAGAGTTTTTTTTAAAAAATATTATATTATTAATTGATATTATATTCCTAAAAATACATGGTTCGGAAAAAAAGACTTATTTAATGATAGGTTTTTATTTAATGGACCACTTGGGGTTATATTGGAAGTATATAGTATGTTTATTAACTATATAATATAAAAATACAAAGAGACATGGTAAATGTCAAACTATTTAACTAAGAGTTAATCTAAAAGATAAGGTTACTATAGTGACGAAAACCTATCTAAAATCTATTGGTTGGGTAGTTTTCAACCCATCCCCACCTTAAAAATTGAATAATCCAGTTTTGATCAATTATAAACCGAATATGAATTTATTATAAATTAATACTTTAAGTTTTTCCTAAAGAAACCATCCCCACCCTTGTAAAAGGACACCAATTCTATCCAATTCCTCACACCTCTCAAGCCTTTTGGCTCAGCCAAACTCTCCCCAAATATCCTCCCAACTTCCCTCAATTAAACCTAGAGGCTTTAGTTTGATTAGAAAGCCAACCTAAGGAGCCCTTTTGATCAAATCAAAAGGAAGAACCCGAAGAAGAGCTAACGTTTTCACCACCCTCTTTCAAGATCCTTTCTTCTTCAAATTATTCTTTCTTTGTTATTTACATTCTAAAATAATAACTACATTATCTTCTATATATTGTGATGTTACTATAAATATGGTACAACCATATTCAGTATTCTATCCATCATTTGAATGACATGTCACCATACGTGCGTACGTACGGCTTACCATCTCCACGTCGTGGTGTAATTGTTATTCAAAACACTATTATTTAGATGGGTATAATAATGATGTGTAATTCATGTTAATAATAAATATAACATGATAATGATTCTGTATATATGGTAAACCATCCAATTATTTAAGATATTAATAGCAAAAGAATGATATTATCGCTCGTGCGTACGTACGGACTACCGTCTCCACGAAGGTGATGAGATTCATTCCCCATCGTATTTATACAAGTATAATTCTTATATTATGATTAAAAATAATGTTTAAGGACTTAATATAATTCTGTAAATAAATAAGATACAACCTATCCATAACAAACCAGTCTTATGTAACAAAACATATAAAAGAAAATGAGTAAGTTAACACCCAAAACAACGATAAAACTAAGATATTATTAACAAAGCAATGTTAAAAGATCATATATGATATCATATTAATGTATATGATTCTTGTATAATTATATAACAATTATTTCTACATTATACAAGAGGATAACCTACCCTCGACCATGGAAAAAGTACAAAGTAAGGGGTTTCTTATCTCACTTTTAATTCCGTGAGATTTCCATTGTTCACCACTTATTTATTGCATGTGGTGTGTGTCCTGAACATGATTGTATTCATTGTGTAATATTATATAATTTTTTAATATCTACATCATCATTTTATGACCCATCTTTCATGGGTGTATGTTTCTTATGTTACCAAATCGATATGGTAATTTGAAATTTCAATTTCCTTTCATTCGGCTTTATACATACTTCATTGATTATTTTACTCCATGATTATGTGTTGAATCACTATTCATTTTCTTATGTCATAATTTCCACTCCCCTTTCCATGGATATACTTTTTATACACATAATCACTCCATTTATAATTTCTCAAGTCATCTATATGAACCTGATAAGAGTAATTTTAACTCAATCTCCTTTTTTGTGTTAAATATTCAATTCATTAGTGTTGTCTTGACAAGAATATGTGTGAATGTCATATTATTGATTTACACTGAATATCCAATCAAATTGTGTGTATTTATATTTGTCACAGATAATTATTCCATTTATTTATCCATAACCTAAGGATATGGTTTTTATAAGATGTTTCATCTCAAATTACATTCCATTGAGACTCCATTGTTGTTATACACCAAATCACTTTTTTAAGGTGTATATAATGTACTTTGACATAGTATATTAGGAATATTTTTATTCTCATGATATTACAATGTTTTGATTACATCAATTATTTGTATTGAAGTGTCTCTCCTTTGGTTAGAAACTCTAACTAAAATATCATTTTTAAATGTTTTAAAGATTTATTCTTCTAAATCTTACTCATTAATGTACATGTTTTAAAAATGGTTTTATTGATTTATTTATATAAACATGAAAGTCTTAAAATTAAAATTAATTTTAAAAGTTTCAAATTGGTATGGGACACTTTGATTCAAAAATATATTTTTAAATGGCTTCCTGAAAAATAGTGTGACTTTTAAATGATTTCAAGAAAAGGGGGATATTTCTCTCTAATAGTTTTGATGATTATTTTTATCTATGTCAATATCATTCATTATTCTAGATTGAAGTTAATATCATACAATAAAATCTTCCATATTGTATCGAATCAGTTATGTTTGTCTGTGGATGTGCTATTTTTATACCATTCATGGTTTGTGGATCAAGTGTTGACATTTTGTATGCTAGTTTCAATACGAATGTTTATGTTATATTTCAAAATTTCCATGTGATTAATGAATTGGACTTAGTAAGTGACAGGTGGATCCTGCTATAGCTCCTCGATTCATCGGTATGTCTCATGAGACAAACTAGTGTCTTAGCACAAGGCCTTGACAAAATCTAATTTGTAGTCTTGGCACGAGGCCTTTACTATGTGGTTATGATAGTTTGGCATTATGCATTCCATCATTATGAAAATGTTTATTGATATTGCATGTGGTTATTTGACTAGTAGAATATCCATGTGAATAAGTAAATGGAATTATTTAATTTTATATTTTCCATATTATGCTGAAGTTCAAGTTTAAAGGGCTTTTATTTTAGTTATACATTGCCTTAAATGTTTATGCTTATCTGTGAATGTTTCTGCTATATTGTTATCCTTACTGAGCATCTGAGCTCACCCATTTCAATGTTTTATTTTTTCCAGGATATGAAGTAGTGATTTATGAATGTTCTGTAGGGATAGTATGAGTTGGTATGAAGACAATATGTTGTTGTAGTTTTTTTACTTTATGATGTAATGTAAGACTTATGAATATAACTAGTGTTTCCAAGACTACTAAACTAATCGGTTTTTTGAGACATGATCTTTTGTGATCATGTCAATTTTATGTAATAATTCACCGACTCTGGGTAACTTGGGTCGGGGCGTTACAGTTGGTTTCAGAGGAAGTTTAGTACAATCCTTGGAAACTAGATTTACATAAACACTGATTAGAGCACATAGCCCTAAGATAGACTTTTAGGATTAGTATAAAAGATCTTCCTTGAATATTTGTATTGTACAGATTTTGTGAGTTTTCAAAGCAATACATCCCTGTCTGGATCCGATCAGGTAGAGGTGGTTCTGGCACAGATATACCAAGGGGTAAAACCCGAAAACACCTCTTTGAGCTAGACTCGAACGGGAACTGGTGCACGACAACGGGCCTTGCTGCACTCTTGGTTACGACACTCCTAGTGGATATGCTTAGGATAATTTACATTTTCTTTACAAACCAATTGAAGTATTTTAATATAATATGAGAATAAATGACCTTGGTTAATCCTAAGGTATTTAAAATTGAGAATATAGTGTCATGATATTCTCTAAATGATTTTATGACTACTGTTACTCACACAATGCTTTCTGGTTTTAGTCAATGGCCGGATTCCATGGAAGTCATAGTAACTTTGAGAATGATGTAAGAGGTGGGAACAGTGGTGGAAATGAGCAACAAAATGGAATGTTGATAGGCGTAAAAGATATCATATTCATGCCAAATCAGTTTTCAAAAAATATGATTAACAACATATATATTAACCGACTCCCGAACTCAACAAAGAAGAGAAAGGTAATGAATGATAAGAGCTCCAACAGTGGAGACCATGGAGAAAAGAATCCTAAATTTCCATCATACAGGAAATGTGGAAGGAGACAGCAAGGAAAGTGTCTCAACAGAACAAAGAAATGCTTTACGTGTAGGAATGAAGGACATAAAGTGAAGAATTGCGGAGGAAAAATGAAGAGTACTATGGAAGAAAATAAAAATGGTCCCAAGAATCCATTTAGAGTCATTTGTTGTAAATGTAGGGGACCTGGCCATTACCTGAGTGAATACACTATTCTATTGGATATTTTATTGGTCAAAGAAGAAGCTATGTGGAAATAAATGGTTGGAGAAATGTTTAAAAGTATTTGTGATGCTTGTTGATGAGATTACTTTGGAATAATTTTCTCTTGTATTTGTAACCCCGTAGTTTTCCATGTGAGAATGATATTTGAGTATGTATTATCTTTTCCCTTGTGGATATAGTTATAAATAAACATTTGGTTTTATATGATCATTGGGTTTGAGGCAATTAAATGTTATTATATTTTGGGATAAAAATGCAAGGTGTGAGATAACATTTTTGGTTAAAAGTATGTTATGGTTATTTTGTGTAATTTATCTCATTTTGGTAATGTTATAAGATATAGTTTTTGAAAAAGGACAACACGCAGACTGTGTGACAATCCATCGTGTCAGACAAAGCTGTGGGAATCGAACCCACAACCAAAGTGCCACTACCACAAAACTGGGTAAGGAATGCGCCACCCCTTTATCAGTGCTAACGAAAATGCACTGATAAAGGGGGGGGCCTTTATCAGCGCTCAGAAAAGCGCAGATAAAAGTTCCCCTTTATCAGCGCTGATAAAGGGACCCCCTTATTCAGCGCTTGTTTAGTAGCGCAGATAAAGGGGGGGGGCTTTATCAGCACTTTTTTTTAAGCGCTGATAAAAGGTTGACTTCAAAAAAATTAAAAAAAAATTAATATATAAATATATAAATATAGTTATATTGATATTAGTATAATATATTGTTTTTAAATATATTTTAGATAATTATAAATGTACATTTACACTTAATATACATAATATATAAAATATTTAGTGAAAATGGCTTCTTAAAAAATTAAAAAAATATTTTCAATTAATAATTTGCTAATTATTATGGAGTAATAGTTATTTAATAACAATTTGAAGACTAAAAAAATTATAAAAATTAAAAAACATCCAAAATATGTTGAAAACGCAACTCAACCTTCAAACGGCCACAACTTTTGATCAGGGTGTCCGTTTGTGCTCTAACGCATATAAAATCGAAGCCTGCGATGAGCTCTATGTCACTTTAACCCTAGGGTAGCCTGCTCAAGCATTCTTCAAGGCAAAAAGAGGCCCATAAGGCCTCCAAAATAGAGTTTTTAGTCGGGGTACCCAGATTTTTTAACATTTTGTAGGATTTCAGCCTCATTTGACGGGGTATTATTGGATTTTTTTGGTGGGGACTGAATTTATTCCAATTTATTACATTCATATTGATATTATTTCTTTGAAATTTTATCGTTTTTTATAATGCACTGCTATTTATAATCAAATATATAACAATATGTAAATATTTTTTATATATTCACACCTAAAAATTAAATTTTTTAAATAAATAATTAAATATATTTACATATAAAATATATTAGTTTATCTAAATAATTACTAATATCCATTTTATTTAAAATACCAAATTATGAATATTTATATAACTATTATATATTAATATAACTATATATATTAATATATCTATATATTTATATTAATATAACTATATATATTAATACTAATATAGATTACTATATGAATAAATATAACTAAATATATATATAAATAAATAGATTTTTCATGAATAAGAGAAAAAATCAACATAGGGTAGTGGTAAAGGCTTTAGGTGCGTAGGGGGGTGGTCTCGAGATCAAATCCGGGTGGAAGCACGGGCGCACACGCAATGGTGATGTAAAGGGATAACGCTGATAAAGGGTGTAGGTGGTGCAGCCAGGCGCTGGAGGTGCGGGAAAGAACTGATAAAGGGGGGATCAAGCGCTGTAAAAATAACCCCCCCTGAGACTGGCAGTATTTTTTTATTTTCTTAAATTTTTTTATTTTTATCAGTGCTAAAAAAAGCGTCGATAAAGGGGGTATTTTATCGGCCCTAAAAAGAAAGTGCTGATAAAAGACCCTTTTATCAGCACTTCATTTTAGCGTTGATAAAAGACCCCTTTTAGCAGCTCTTTTTTTAGCACTGATAAAAGGGGTCTTTATCAGCACTTTTTTGGAGCGCTGATAAAGGGACCCCCCCCCCTTATCTTCACCGGAATTAATAGAACTTTTTCTAGCGATGTTAATGGCCATTTTTACCGCTTAAAAAAGTCAAATTTGTATTAGTGTGTGATTGGGATTTATCACCTACCACTAGACTACGTTAAGTCCCTGGTTAGTATGACTAATTATTTTTAGTTAAATTATTTTATTGATCAATAATAAGTCAATTTTTATTCTTATGTCTTATCAAATGAATACCCTTAGTATAGGAAAATGATTTGGTGATTAATTGATAAATGTTATTTTTGAAGATGTTCGCTTTTTTGGGAACACTATATGAACAAGGAAAATAGAATACTATGGGGTTTCATTTGAGGAGTAATGGTGTATTTTTATCTACATTTTTATTCTGGATTTATACTGATTTGGGTTATTTATGGATATGATTAACCTATATTAGAGAATATGTGATTAGGTTAATTACTTTTAAGTATGTGACTTTAATAGTAGTTGATGTCATTTGGAAATACAATTTAACATGGAAGACTACATAACAATATTCTTCTATGTTTTGGGTTTCAATATTAGTTTGGATTATATTGAAGGATTTTAAGGACAATTGTTTACTGAATGGTATTAATTTAACTTTGGGGTATTGTTGGTTTAATTTTAGAAATTAAGATTAGTGTTTCTTTCTCAAAAGGATTATCCTTTTGGGGGATCATCAGATCTTGTACTAACTATTTTGGTTTTTATTAATCTCTAAAGACAAGGTAAATATATAGTTTATCCTTCGAGGATCATGTGATTCTATAGAAGTTTATTCTAGCTCTTCCAGTGTGACCAAGACTTCTTTAATACTCATCATTTAAAAAAAATTAGTTAGTAGTAGAAATTTATTAATGAACAAAACTCTACTTATAAGGTAAGTATATCTCTTTATGTTCTTAGTCAGTATCATAAATTAATTCCTCAGTTTTATGTAATGTAACTTAACACAAAACAATGTTGTCCGTTTACTTTTCCTACTAGGATACTAATGACCATTTTTCCCATCACAACTCTTTGGTTTTCCTGTTGTTAACTTTCTCTGGATCATGTTCTCTATCCCCCTCCATCAGAACATGACACATAGTTTATCATCCATATCCATGTTTTTCTACATTGAATACTAGTATAGGTTATCTCGGGTGACCTTTTTACTTCTCTTTCTTTCTTTTAAAGTGATAGTTTTATTAAATATTTTTCCAATGTGGGACTTTCCATTATATTCCCAAGACCAATTTTAAAAATTGATAGGATGCAATTTATTAAAGGATGGGAGGATGTAACATCCCAAGCTTCCATAGTACTTTTCCCTTTGAATAATGCAATAGCATGTGTTGTACGTAACTTCAAGTTCAAACACACACCACAACCAATCAAACTAGCTGTATGAATAGTAATACCGACTTTTTGAAATTTTATAAATTTTATCATTCAAAATGGACTTCATTTTGGGATATGGAATATCGAAATTAGATTTGGGTAAATTTTCTGTATTTTTCTAAAAACTTTCATTTTTTGATGTATAGTGAAAAAACACTGAGTTATAGTTTAAAAAAGAATTTTTATTTAAATATTTATTTATTTTATTTAAATTTAATTAATGTCAGAAATAGATACATAATACCTATAAAATTTCAATTTAATTCATTGGAGTTAGTTTAGAATAATTTTAGATATATAAAAATTTTATGAAACTTTTCATCGTCTTTTACCGACCTCATAGGAGAATTTTGAAATTCACGTAAAACTTAATTTTACATCATCTATGAGTGTAATTTCTAAAATTTGAGAGAAACCGTTAATATCATGGAGAAAAATGTGGTTCAATAAGATAAAAATATTTTTTGGTGAATAGTAACTTTTTACTTTTATTTACCACGGTTAAAAGTAAATAGGGTAATTATGGGTAAAAATGATTTTAATATTACCCTAACACATGACCTAATTCTTTTGGGAAAGTTTATCTCGACCAAATACAACCTTATGAATAAAATATTATCATTTAGGTCCACATGGATTAGATTAGGACATTTATTATTATTTAATTCAAAGAAGAGTAAAAAGATTTAAAATCAAAGTTTAATTACTTAAACGTTTTTAATATAGGGTTATACATAAGATAAATTAGATTGTAAATATTAATTAGAAATATAAAAATATTTCCTACATAATTTTATTTTATTTAAAAAAATTAGACATTAAATAATTTAATTTATTTATGACACAATGGTGATGCAGTAATTTCTGAATTAATATTAAAATAATTGATATTATAAAATCCAAATAAATGTAATTTGAGACTTTTTATGAATTACAATAATTTTCTAGGTTAATATTACATATTATTATTGTTTATATGAATTTTATTCCAAGTAATAATGCTGTTATAAATTTATCCAAAACAAAATACACCATAGTGTCAAAATTGACATAAAAGTGTTTCAGAAAAAATATTATATTATTAATTGATATTATATTCCTAAAATTATAATAATCGGCCAAAGGACTTATATAATGATATTTATATCATTATTGGACCACTTGGGGTTCTCTTGGATGTATATAGTAAGTTTATTAACAATATAATATAAAAATACAAAGAGACATTGTAAATGTCAAACTACTTAACTAAGAGTTAAATCTAAAAGATAAGGTTACTATAGTGACACAAAATTATCTAAAACCTTTTGGTTGGGTGGTTTCAGACCCATCCCCAACGTAGACATTGAATAATCTACTTTTGAGCCATTAGAAACCTAATATTAATTTATTATAAATTAATACTTTATGTTTTTTCTAAAGAGCCTCTCCTCCCCCTTATAAAAGGACACCACTTCTAACCAATTCCTCACACCACTCAAGCCTTTTTTTCTCGGCCAAACTCTACCCAAATATCCTCCCAAATTCTCTCACTTCTACCTAGAGGCCTTATTTTGAACAGAAATCCAATCTAAGTAGCCCTTTTGATCAAATCAAATGGAAGAAACCGAAGAAGCGGTAACATTTTCACCACCCTCTTTCAAGTTCCCTTCTTCCTCAAGTTATTCTTTATTTGTTATTTCCATTATAAAATAATAAATACAGTATCTTCTATATACTGTGATGTTATTATAAATATGGTAAAACCATATATAGTATTCTATCCATCCTTTAAATGACATGTCACCATACGTGCGTATGTACGGCTTATCGTCTCCATGTCGTGGTGTAATTGTTATTCAAAACATTATTATTTAGATGGGTATAATAATGATGTGTAATTCATTTAAATAATAAATATAACATGATAATGATTCTATATATATGATATACCATCCAATTATATATTATTATAATATCAAAAGAATGATATTATCGCTTGTGTGTACGTACGGACTACCTGTCTCCACGAATGTGATGAGATTCATGCCACATCGTATCTATACAAGTCTAATTCTCATTTTATGAATAAAAATAATGTTTAAGGACTTAATATAATTCTGTATTTGAATAATATACAACCTATCCATAACAAACATGACTTATGTAACAAAACATATAAAAGAAAACGAGTAAGTTAACACCTGAAACGACGATAATACTATTATATTATTAACAAAGCAATGTTAAAAGATCATATATGAGATCATATTAATGTATATGATTATTTTATAATTCAATAAAAATTATTTCAACATTGTATAAGAGGCTAAACTACCCTCAACCAAGGAAAAAGTACAAAGTAAGGGGTTTCTTATCTCACTTTTAATTCCGTGAGATTTCCATTATTCACCACTTATTTATTGCATGTGGTGTGTGTACTGCCCACGACTGTATTCATTATGTAATATACTTTAATTTCTGGATATCTACATAATCATTTTATGACCCCTCTTTCATGGTTGTATGTTTCGTATGTTACCAAATCGATAAGGGAATTTGAAATTTCAATTCCCATTCATTCGGCTTTACGCATACTTCATTGATTATTTTACTCCAAGATTATGTGTGGAATCACTATTCAAATTTTATGTCATAATTTCAACTCCCATTTCTATGGATATACTTTTTATACACATAATAACTCCATTTATAATTTCTCATGTCATCTATATGAACTTGATAAGAGTAATTTTAACTCAATATCCATTTGTTGTGTTAAATACCTAATTCATTGGTGTTGTCATTACAAGAATATTTGTGAATGTTCTCTAATTGATATACACTAAATATCCAATCATATTGAGTATATTTATATTTTTCACACATAATTATGCCATTGATTTATCCTTAACATAAAGATACGGTCTTTATAAAAAGTTTCATCTAAAATTACATTCCATTGTGACTCATCTGTTGTTATACACCAAATCACTTTTATATGGTGTATATAATGTACTTTGACATATTATATCATGAATACCTTTATTATCATGATATTACAATTTTTTTATTACCTCAATTATTTTTATTCAACTGTCTCTCCTTTGGTAAGAAACTCTAACTAAAATATCATTTTTAAATGTTTTAAAGATTTATTCTTCTAAATCTTAATCATTAATGTCCTTGTTTTAAAAACGGTTTTACAGATTTTTTTATATAGGCATTAACGTTTTAAAATTAAAATTACTTTTAAGATATTCAAAGTGGTATGGGACATTTTGATTCAAAAATCTATTTTTAAATGGCTTCTTGAAAAATAGTATGACTTTTAAATGATTTCAAGAAAAAGGTGGATATTTCTCTCTAATAGTTTTGATGATTATTTTTATCTATGTCAATATCCTTCATTATTCTAGATTAAGGTTAATCTGATACAATACAATCTTCCATATTATATTGAATGGGTTATGTTTGACTGTGGATGTTCTATTTTTATACCATTCATGGTTTGTGGATCAAGTATTGACATTTCATATGCTAGTCTCAATACCAATGTTTATGTTATATTTCAAAATTTTCATATGAAGAATGCATTGGACTTAGTATGTGACGGGTGGAGCCCTCTATAGTTCATCGATGCATCGGTAGGTCTCATGAGACAAACTACTGTCCTGGACCAAGGCCTTGAAAAAATATTATTTGTAGTCTTAGCACGAGGCCTTGACTATGTGGTTATGATAGTCTGGAATTATGCATTCCATCACTATGAAATTAGTTATTGATATTTCATGTGGCTATTCAACTAGTAGAATATCCATATGAATAAGTAAATAAAATTATTTCATTTTATATTTTCCATATTATGCTGAAGTTCATGTCTAAAAGGCTTATGTTTTAGTTATACATTGCCTTAAATATTTAGGCTTCTCTATGAAAGTTTTGCTATATTTTTATCCTTACTGAGCATCTGATCTCACCCCTTTCAATGTTTAATTTTTCCCAGGATGCGAAGATGTAATTTATGAATGACTTGCAGGGATAGTATGAGGGGATATGAAGACAAGATGTTGTTGTAGTTTTTTTACTTTATGATGTAATGTAAGACTAATGAATATATCTAGTGTTTACAAGACTTCTAAACTAACCGGTCTTTTGAGACTTGAACTTTTGTGATCATGCCAATGTTATATAATAATGCACCGTCTCTGGGTAACTTGGGTCGGGGCGTTACATAAACTTCAAATGTAACAAATGATATTGTAACACCAAACAATTGAAAAATTGCTAATTTTTTAATCTTAATCCCCATGAAGGAATATCATAAAAAGAAATATTTAAATTTAATAAAGAAAAAATTCTCATGACATTTGTTAATGGGCAATAATATGCACCTCATAAAATAATTTAGGTTCATAACATAACTTATGTCTCAAATTAGGAAATTTTTTTTAAAAAATATGTTACCATTTAAGTGAATTTTTAATTATAAGACCCGTTAAAGAATAACATCAATATAAACATTATTAATCATTAAATGAGGTAGATTCATGATATAACATGTTATTGCGGGGGTCTATACACTACACAAAATAAATGATAGGTGAATATAGAATAAGTCTCTCAGAAATAGAAGTGAGACAAGAAATCCTATTACCTCAAGACTTAACTTCCTTCACACACATCCAAACCTCTTATATAATAAATATAAGTTTATTACAAATATATTAAAAAACCATATATATATCATACCATATATGATTTACTTATGTCCTTTTATTGCCTATTTATTCACAATTCCATGTTAAAGTCATGTTTTGAGTAATAACTACAATTTTGTGTGTAGAATGAGAGATGAATAAAATTATACCTCTCTTTTATTGAATAAAAACATAAATATAAATGTTTAAAAAATATTTTATTCAAAAATCCATTTTTAATAAGAGAATATCTCATTAGGTACATCATTGAGCCAGGTTAACTATGGAGAAGTATTCCATTTATTAACATGTCCATCAGCCAATTGATCTTCATCACGATATGTATGCATGATGATATAGTTCATAGAAGAAAAGAAGTCTATACCGTTTCTCCATTAGACAGTGAGATTCTTTGAAAGAGGAATATTTTCCTTCTCTGATATCTTGCACAACAATGGTGAAATCCCATTCAAGACACATGTTGAGGTATCCTTATTTCATAGAAATTTTCACCACATTAATAATTCATTGAATTTCATCATAATGATATGTGGTGATTCCTCAAGGATAATTAAATCAACCCATTTATTCACCAATTACATTTCTAAAAATCACATTGTAACTAAAAGGACCTAGTTTTGCTCTTGAGGATCCGTCTATGTTGCATTTGATCTTGCGTGGAAAGAGACAAAACCACATGACTTCCATGGTTCCAAACATAGGATGATAATTAACTATAATTCCAAAAAATTTAATCATGGAAATTCCATGTATTGTTTTATACCAACAATAACTTTTAATAACATTTTTTTTCTTTAAATCAGAAATAACACCCGCCAATGTTGATTGTAGGTAGAAATAAACCCAACCATAAACCAATTTATATCAAATAGTTTATATAGTGTGGGTGAATTTAGAACATGACACTATAAAATTATTCAACATCTATTGAGAAATATTCAATTTAATACACGTGTGTAATTTCTGTAATATGTTTTTTATTCTGGGTATGCAGGTTTTGAGAAACTCTGCTAATGTTGTTCACGATGAAGTAGTCATGACACAAGATAAATATAGGTTGGTGATATCCAATGTATTTTGGTTTCATAAGACACATATTGATTATATATTAATTCCAACACAATGAAGAAAATCATCAATAGGTAGATTAGATTGTATTATCCACAATGAAAGGTAGAATCTGGAAGGAAGAGTACGTCCCTTTCTTAGAAACTTATTCTAGATGGTTATATACCCCTGTATAGAGTCATCATATAAAAACTTTGACGAGAGCCTCCCATTTGAGGTAGGTTCACATACAATGTTGTTATAACACCTTCTTTAGTTAAATATAATAACACCTTCTCTAATTAATATCTCTTCAGTGATGTTAATTTTTATATCATTGATGATATTTTTTATAAATAATAAAATTGAATTATTTTAGTTGATCTCATGTTCTGATACTTTTTCATAATTAAAGAGATCATTTTTTTGTTTTTGATGTTTATTTTGTCCCCATGAGTGAAGAAGATAATGTCATCAGCATGAAATAAGTGAGTGGGGGTAACAAGGCTTTTGAAAGATCTGATAGGCTTTATTTTCTTTTCATTTTTCATTTTTAGAAATCTTCCACTTAAATAATCTTCAGAAATGGAGAAAATAATTGAAAAACGTGGATAAACTTTCATAACACATACAACACATATGAAATAGACCTCGGGTAAACCATTGATAAAAAGTGATATATGTCATGAGATCTAGAGAGTTATAAATCATTTAATAATATTTCCATCTAATCCAAAATTACTTAAAACCATGAAAATGAATCCCTAGTCTAACATATCTAATTCTATTTAACATTAATATTGATTGTGATATTACCTTATATGGTGGATTTCATGAGAATATTATTGCATTCATAAGTTTTAATTAAATGATCTTGAATAGTTATACCTTTAATGAAACAAAACTGCTTTGGAGACATGATCCTATTATAAATTCTAGGAAGATTAATGGATAAAATTTTCCCAATAAATTTTTATATAATGTTGAAAAGTTCAATAGATCTGAAAAAATGGATCTCATTCACATTGTCCACTTTAGAAATAAATAAAAGAAACTAATATTTAATGCCCTGTGTCAAATATCCATTCGTGAAAAAATGAATGAAAAATATTCAAAAATTATAGTGGATAATCTGTTAAACGGTTTGAAAGTTTATATTTTTGAATGCACCAGATCTAAGAGATCTAACAAATGTTTTAACAAAAAAAACAAAATTAATCTCAAATTCAATGGGAAGAACAATAAGCTGTGAATTTTTCTCATCATTTAAAATAATAGGAATGATACCTTTCATATGATAAATATTATCATTTTTTCAACAAATAGGTTCTTGTAAAAATAAGAAATATGACCAAAAAAATCATCTATTCTATCAAAAAACACCCCTTTATTATGGAGAATATTAAAGGGTCTATTTAGTGGCCTCACTCTTTAAAGAGATTTTAAAATTTTGGTGCTTTGGTCACCCTCTATAATCCATCAGAATTTGAAGGCCTCTATTTTAATGCATTCTTTTAGGTATAATAGAGTGTTGAGGTCATGAAAATTATTATTTTATGGCTCAAAAACTATAAGAAATTAACAACTAGTATCACTCTCTTTGATGGTTCGAAGAAAACATTAATGATGAATAATATTTTTCTCCATGTTTATAAAGAATTCAAGACTCCATATTTTCAATATTCTCATAAAAAATTGAGATTTATAACAAAATTCAAGGAATCATAATTATAGATTAAGGAATCACATGTGTCTTGAACCACTTTTTTACATTCAGGATGCAATATCTAAGAATTGTTGAATCTGAACGGAAAAAGTTGTTTACTCTCCCTATCAAAATAAGATGACAATCTCAAATAAATCTTGAATGTGTAAATGATGAAATGGATGAAAAAACATCAAGGGCCAAATCATTGACAAAATTTGGGTCCAATCTACTAGACATCCCTTTTTTAAGGTGATTTCTATACTAACTATATTTATCACCAAATAGGTTGAATTCGTACAAAATTTGATTCTCAATACATTCCATGAAGTCTCTAGTTGAACTAGAAGAGTTATCCATGCCTAACCTCTCATCTGGATTGAGAATGAAATTCAAATATCAAATAAAAATACAATATCCATTCATTTTCTACTTTAAAAATTTATATTATAACATAAATCACTTATTTCTTGGTATCCATTGTAAAAATATAGGAAATAAAAAAATTGTGTCATTCCAAAAAATCATTAATTTAAAGTGAACATCAACTCTTTAGAACTGTTAAATGAGATTCCATCAAATCTTGAGTGATATAATACCCAAATACTTTTTATTTCATTAATAGATTGATTACATTATCATTTCATGTCCCATATTTTCAAGAGAATAATTATTCTCTGAGAAAATATTATTAGGTTTATATAGAGCTAGAATACCAGGTTTGGGATTATTGATAAAAATACTGATATAACTAATTGTACTAGGGTGGTTCAGTCCCTAAAAATTGTGGAACACAATCCTCATTTAAATTTTTATTTGGATCTAGAAGCCCCCTTTTTTCTTTCCCCTGTAAGGAGTGTTTCAACTAATTTTAGGATTATAATATCTTTCGTCCCATCCTTGATTGGACTTTAAACTTGTTTTATGCATGTTTTTTTTATATTGGAGTAGCATAAATCGATTTTTGACCTGAATAAATATAGAAATAGGGCATTGTTTTTGGAACTACCCTTGATTGTGGAAACTATAAAAGACCAAGCCCATGCTTAAAGAATCTTGTTTATAAATGATGTGTAAATTTTTTTATATAATAAACTAAACAATTACACAATACTTACTATAATAGAATATATTTTTCCAGTCTTGGTTCTTGAGAATTAAGAAAAACCATACATTTATCCTAGTTGAATAAAAATAAAACAAATTCCTACTACAATTCCACGCACGCTAAGTTAAAAATTGAAGATTTACGAAATAGAACTTCTAAGACACCTGTGAAAAATAAATTTAAATCAAAGTGTGATCATTTAGATTCCCAGTAAGGTGTTTGGGAAAATGATGAAATACTTCTTAGGAAATATTTCTTCAAAAATAACTTTGAGAAATGCTCTCGAAAAATCTTTTGATAATAATATAAAAATACTTTTGGAAATAAATGTGAAGATAATATTAAATTTATTTATGTACTGAAAAAACTTTAATATTTTGAAAATACCAACGCTAAAATTGATATAAAAACAATCCAGTGATATTTCTGAAAAACATATACGCAAGAATTTTGAAAACCAAATACTGGGGAAAATTGTAACATTGAAGGCTATCTTGGGCCTACCCACATAATGAGGGACTATGTTCACTCCCTAATTACCTAACATATTTACAATATTCAAGTTCAAGATTTTCTAAAATCATTTTGATATTTCTTTACATATATATATATATATACTTTCACAGGTGTTTTTTATTTTAAAAATATTTCACTACATTAAAATGCACATTATCACTTATATTTATATATATATGTATGCGTATATATATATGAACTTACTTTTCATATCACATAAGAGTTTGGTTCCAACCAAAACTATTTCCACATAGACATTCATAAACATCTATGTACCAAAACATTTATGAAATATATTTTTTTCATATTGTTATAACTTCAACCATTTTAATATCTCAAAATTGAAGAAAAATATCAAATACATATTTTTTAAATTTCTTTAATGCATGAAATAATAACATAATTGTATAATGTAAAAGAAACAATAATCATAAGCAATAGATAATTGTGTGTCACACATGAAATTATAAAAGTATATATTCTTTTATATTCATCCTTTCAGAGAGATATATATAAGTTTTGAAGAACTCAACTTTAAGAAGTACAGATATATATATATATATAATCAAAATTGAAATTATAATTCAATGATCTTGAATGTTGAATAAACCATTTTTGTGTTGGATTAATATGTACCAATGTGTATTACACACATGTAAGATACTTACCTAATTTATTTGAAGCGTGAACAGTTATTCATTAATACACACACACATATATACATACATATAAAGAATAAACATTAATATTAAATAAAAACACACATATTCAAATCATGAATTTAAATTGTGAACTTGGTTTTCATACAATTATAAGATATGAAGTCAAAATATTTAAATATTTAGAAATCCTTGAGGAAAACATTATTGAATTTTGTTAATGATACCCCCCCCCACACACACACATATATATATTTGTGTGTGTGAGTGTCTATTTGAAACACATGTATTCAAAATAGTTTTAAGGAAAAACTAAACCCTAACAATAGTAAATTAAAATAAAATTTAATTATATACAATATGATACATAAAATTTATCAATATTTCAAAACTACAAAATATGTTTGATTTTGATTTAAAGAAACCAATAAAAAACATTGGCAGAAATATTTTTCTCTTATGAAAAACAAGAGATTATAATAAATGTAATTTTTTATTAGAATAAAATATAAATTATAGTAAAATAAATGTTCCCTTACCAATTCATTGGAGCCTATTATTGTTAGATAAAACATCAAAAAATTTATCTCACATAATATATCTACTATCATAAGAGATACATCCCTATACACACTCAACAAAGACTCACTGAACTCAATCAACTGCGTCCCCCATGAACTGAATATCAAGGTACTTATTTTATAAAATGTTCTTTGTGTTTTTAATATGAATTTTAGACAAAAAAAGAAATCATGATAATAATAATTAAATAAAAGTTATTGCATCTCAAATCTAAAATGAGATTCAGATTTATGAAAAATATAATTTCATTTATCTTTTTTGTGAAAAATGATGTGTCAATGATAAAAAATAAGGAATTACAGATAGAATTTGATATTGACAAAATCAATTGAGGAGTAATATAAAAAATTAATAATCAGAATTAGATGCTCGATTTTCATCTTGATCAAATTGAAAACATTGAATAGATTCAATGTATTCAAATAAGATCATTAAATAGAATAGATTCGAAGATATGGTCAACATCAATTCTTGACAATTAATACAAGTGTTAAAGTTAAATAGATATGTTTTTGATAGAAATGAATAATGACCCTTGAAAACAACAATAATATAAGTTCAATTCAATGAATATGAATTCATTTAAAAATTACTATCATATCCAAAAGATGAATAAAAACAAAGTCTAGAAAAAAGCAGGTATTAATACATCAGATCTGATCAAATAGAGAATATTTTTGTGATGATTGGGATACCAAAAATGAATAAAGACACCCCTAAGATAAAATTTATAATATTAAAACTAGAAGGATGATGGTGATGATGAATAATGATTTTTCATCATCTTCACTATTCAGATACAACATTTAGACATGTTTGTAGCTTCAAACTGAACCACTCCGAGTGTTCGTTTAACATATATATATGTTTAGACTTCAAAGAATGGTTGAAACCACTCCCCATCATGCTCATCCTCGGCCTCGCATCTGAAGATGAAGTATCACTGAAAACATTCTCATTATGGACATTCTTCAACTTTGAACTCGATCTTAGCCTCAATTCCTAGTCTTCATATAGCTTCACTCTAAGGACCCTCGTGAAACCCTATCCCCATCTCCATCTCATTTTTTATTCATTTCTTTATTATATCATTTTATATTATTATTATGTAATTGGATTTTAGTTTTTATATATTCATAAAATTTAAATTTACTGAACTAAATATTCATATATATGAAATAATTTTAGTAATTATTAATTATAACTTCAAAATTTAAAACAAATTCCTTAAATGAACATAAAAATATTTACTTATTTATTCTATTATTATTTTCATAATTTAAATATAGATTATTTTCATGATTTGGGTATATAAAAAAATTTACCATTATATTCTAAATTTAAGAAATAATATCCATAAATCTAAAATAAGAATATTAATAATTTAAAAGTAATTATAATAAGTAAAATATATGGCCTTTTATTTCAATTATTTCATTGTTTCAAAATATCCTTCTTATTTAAAATCTTTTTTGTTTTCTACAAAACTCTATATATATATATATTAATTTATGATGTCAAAGATACCATTTCATGAAATATAATTTAATATGTTATAGTTTGATTCAAAAACATATTTTGATTATTTAAAAATATTTATAAAACCTTTTTATTAAATCATTACTTAGTTTTAATTTTAAAAAAATTGAATAATTAATCACTATTTAAATTCTATCAGGGTGTTACATTCCCTCCCCCTAAATTAATTGCACCCTCACAATTTGTTTGTTGGACTTGAGAAAATTCTAAATTTTCCAACATCAAAATTAAGAAACACTAAAATTTCAAAGGGGAAATAATTTCGTAATAAAAATTATAACACGAAGATTTTGTTTTACCTAGAAGACAACATCTAATCTCCAACATTTTCTAGATTTTACCTCTGATTCCAATTATAACAGCCTGATCCCATGCTTCTTGAATCACGCTATAAAAATTTTGTGTACTTTTTTTACAAAAATAACTGAACAGTTACACAACACTTATTGCAACAGAGGACCTTTTACCAGTATAGGTTTTGGAGGACTTGAAAAAACCATAAATTTATCAGAGTTTAATAAAAATAAAATAGATTCGTACTATATATTCATGCGTAGTAACTTCAGAAATGAAGCTTTCTAAAATTTAAGTTCTAAGATACCCGTGAAAAATAATTTTAAACCAATGGGTGAGGATTCAATTTCCCAGTAAGCGGTTTTGGAAACCATTGAAATACTTTTTAGAAAATATTTCTTCAAGAATAAATTTTATAAACTCTCTCAAAAATTATTTTTATAATACCATAAAAATAATCATAGACATACATTTGAAAATAATATTCAAATTATTTACGTATTGAAAATACTTCAATATTTTTAAAATACCTACTCTTAAATTGCTCTAAAAATAACCCTGTGATATTTCTGAAAAACTTATACCCAAGATATTTTTAAAACAAAATACCGAGGAAACTTGTAACATTGAAGGATATTTTAGGCCTTACAACTTAATGAGGTATTGGGTTCACTCCCCAATTCTCTATCATATTAACAATATTCAAGTGTCGTATTTTCTGAAAACATTGTAATCTTTCATTACATATATATTTTCTTTCACTGGTGTTTTTTATTTTGAAAACACGTCACTACCTTATAATACACATTTTCACTTATATTTATATATATATATATATATATATATATAATTCCATTGCATATAACTTACAAGATTGGTTCCAATGGAAACTCTTCCCACATAGACTTTCATAAATATCTATGTATCCAAACTTTTAGGAAATATGTGTTTCTTTATGGTTATAAATTGAACCATTTTAATAACATGATCTTGAATAAAAATATCAAATACATATTTTTTTAAGTTATTTTATTCATGAAATAATGACAAGACTATATAAAGTAAAAGCAACAATAATAATAAGCAATATATAATTGTGGGTCGCACATGAAATTATCAAAGTAGAATTTATTATATATTCATCCTTACATGGACATATATTTAAGTTTGGAAGAACATAACATCATCAAGCCCTTAAATATATATATTTATATATATGTAATCATAACTGATATTATAATTAAATTATATATAACATCAAATAAACCATTTTTTTATTTGATTAACATGTAACCATGTTTCTTACACCCATGTAAGATACATAATTTATTCGAAGTGTGAAAATTAATTCATCGTTATATAGAAACACAAACACACATATATAATCCATACATAAAAAATTTAAAAAATACACATATTCAATTCATGAATTACAAATGTGAACTTGGATTTCATAATAGTATAAGACATGCAATAAAAATATTTAAATATTTAGAAATCCCTGAATCAAACATTCTTGGAGTTTGGTAATGATACCCATATATATATATATATATTTTAAATACATATATTAGTAATAGTTTTAAGGGAAAACAAAAACATAACACTAGTAAATTAAAATGTAATTTAATTAAATGAAATCTGATAGATAAAATTAATCAAGATTTCAAAACTACAAAACTTGTGTTATTTTTATTTAACAATACGAATAATCAAATTTTGGAAAAAATAGTTTTCTCTTACGCAAAACTAGAAATCATAATAAATGAAATATTTTTTCAAAAAATATAAATTAGAGTAAAATAAATTTTCCCTTTATAATACATTAGAGTCTGATGCTGTTAGATGAAACATCAAACACTATATCTCTCATACTCTTTCTATTATCATTAGAGATACATCCCTCTAAACCACTCAACAAAGACTCACTGGATGCAATAAACTTCCTCCCCCACGAATTGAATATCAAGATACTTATTTTATAGTAGTTTCTTAGTGTGTGCATATTCTTTTTAGAAAAATGATAAAAATAAAAACAATAAATAAAATTATTTTCCTTTCAAATCTTGTATTTGATTCAGATGATGGAAAATGTAATATCATTTGTATTTTTTGTGCAAAATGATGTATCAATGATAATAATAAGGAATTATAGATAGAATTGGATGTTGGAAGAATCAATTGAGGAATATAAGGAATTAATAATCCAAATAAGATGCTCGATTTTCTTCTTGCGTGAAGTGGAAACATTGAAAAGATTCAATGTATTCAAATAAGAGTAATAGACAGAATAGATTCTAAGATATGTACAACATCATTTGTTGAAAACCGATGCAATTATTAATGTTTAACAAAGATGTTGTTGATAGGGATGAATAAAGAAACTCAAAACCAAAAAAATATAGGTTTAATAGAAATCATTGTAGCTCATTTAAATTGTTTTAGCATATCCAAAATATGAAGAAAAATGAAGGCAGGGACAAATGAGGTATTAATACATCATATCAGATCAAATAAATAAGATTTTGGTGATTATTTAGATACAAAAAATGAATAAAGACATACCTAAAATCAAATTTGTATGAATCAAACCAAATGGATGACAATGACGATGAAGAATATCTTTTTATTATCTTCGCAGTTCTGATCTAGCATTAAGATATCTTTGCAACCTAAAACTGAACAGCTCTGAGTGTTTGTTTAACCTAGATCTATGCTCGGACTTTGATCAGTGGTCAAAACCACTCACCATCATTCTCACCATCGATCTCACATCCGAAGATGAACCAACCTCGACCTCAATCCCCTTAAGGCCATGCTTCGACTTGGAACTCGATCTTGGAGTCCACTCTCGGTCTCCATACAGCGCAACTCAAATGATCGCCCATGAAACCCTAGCCCTTGCCCCATCTCCATTTCATTTTTTATTCTCTTCATTATTTTACTATTTTATTTTATTATTACATAATTTAATTTCAGTTTTATATAATCATAAAAATAAAATTTAATAATCCAAATATTAATGTATTTAAAAAAATGGTTTATTATTATATATAAATACAAAATTTAAAACAAATTCATATAATAACCTTAAAAACAATCACTTATTTATTCTATCCTTATTTTAATAATTTAAATTTATTGTATTTTCATTATTTGGGTATGTAAAATAATTTACCGTTATAATATAAATTTTAAAAAATAATATCCATAAATCATGAATGAAAATATTAATAATTTAAAAATAATTATATTAAGCACAATATACGATCGTTTATTTGAAATATTTCAATTTTTCAATATAACCTTCCTATTTAAAAAATTCTTTTTTTCTAAAAAACCATATATATATATTAATTTATGGAAATAAAAATACTATTTCTTGAAATATAAAGTAATATGTAATATATTAATTCAAAACATATTTTGTTTATTTAAAAATATTTATAAAAACTTTTTATTAAATCATTATTTAGTTTTAATCTATAATTAATTTTTTAACAAAATAATTAATATTTAAATTCTCTTATGGTGAAACATTCTCCCCTCCACCCTTAAAAAAATTTCACCCTCACAATTCTTTTCTCAGATTTGAGAAAATTCTGAATTTTTCAACATATGAATAAAGAAAAACTAAAAATTATAAGGGGAAATAATTATGTAACGAAAATTCTAATGCATTGTTTTTGTTTTACTCAAAGGAAAACGTCTAATGTCAAAAAAAATATAGATGATTCCTCTAATACCAATTATAACAGCTTGACCCCATGCTTTCAGTATCATGCTTAAAAATGTTGTGTAGTTTTTTATATAAATACCTCAAAAATTACAAAACACTTATTGAAATAGAGGTCCTTTTACTCATCTAGGTTCTAGAGGATTAGACAAAACCTTACATTTATCATAGTTGAATAAAAATGAAACAAATTCATACTATGATTCTATATGTGTTAACTTCAAAAGCAATTCTGTATAAAATATGACTTCCAAGATACCTATGAAAAATCATTTTAAAACAAAAATTAAGCTTTCTTTACTTATAAATATACTTTCACTAATGTTTTTGATTTTTAAAACACATCACTACATTAAAATACACATTATAACATATATTAATTTATAGAAGCATGTATATATATATATTAACTTCCATTTAATATCTCTTACGAGTTTTTTTCCAACCAAAACTCTTGCCACATAGACTTTCATAAACATATATATACCCAAAATTTTATGAAATATATGTTTGCATATTGTTATAACTCTAACCATTTTAATAACTAGATTTTGAATAAAAATATCAAAGACATGTTTATTTAATTTCTTTTAGGCATGAAATAAAGAGAAGACTGTATAAAGTAAATGAAAAAATAATCATAATCAATAGATAATTGTGTGTCGTACATGAAAATATCAATGTATCATTTCTTATATATTCATCCTTTCATGTACATATATATAAGGTTATAAGAACATAACATTAAGAAGTGAAAATATATATATTTATATATATGTAATCATAACTGAAATTATAAGTCAATGATCCGGAACATCAAATAAACCATTTTTTTGTTTGAATAATATGTACCCATGTGTCTTACACCCAAGTAAGATACATAAATAATTTATTCAAAGTGTGAAAAGTAATTCATCAACACTCACACACACACACACATATATATATATACACGCATATATATAAGGCATAAAAATAAATATTAAACAAAAACACACATATTCAATTCATGAATTTCAAATGTGAACATGGATTTCATACAAGTATCAAATATTCAGTCAACATAATTAAATATTTAGAAATCCATGAAGAAAAAATTCTTAGAGTTTGGTAATGAAACCCACACACACACACTCACACACAAACACACACACACACACACACACACACATATATATATATATATATATATCTAAGTGTGTCTGTGTGTGTTTAAAACACATATATTCATAATAGTTTTAAGGAAAAACTAAACGTTAACCCTAGTAAATTAAAATATAATTTAATTAAATGAAATCCCTTACAGAAATTTATCATGATTTCAAAACTACAGAACATGTTTGATTTTGATTTCAAGAAAACAATAAACAATATTTGGCAGAAATCATTTTCTCTTACCCAAAACAACAAATTGTTGTAAATGAAATTATTTCTTATAAGAAAATATATGTTATATTTAAATAAATGGTCCCTTAATAATTCATTTGAGCATGTTTCTGTTAGATGAAACATTAAACACTCATTATATCATACACTTTTTATTATCACATAATATACATCCCTCTAAACCGCTCAACAAAGAATCTTCAGACACAACAGACTACCTCCCCCATTAACGAAATTTCTAGGTACTTCTTTTATAGTAATTTATTAGTGTGATTCATTTTCTTGTTAGAAAAAAAATAATCATAGTCATAATAAAAAAAATTAGTTTCATATAAAATCTAAAATGAGATTTATATTGATTCAATATACAATATCATTTTTCTTTTGTGTGAAAACTGATGTTTCAATGATAGCGAATAAGGAATTATGGAAATAATTGGATGTTGATAGAATAAATTAAAGAGAAATATAAAGAGGAAATGATCATAATTAGGTGATTTATTTTATTCTTCTTCAAAGTGGAAACATTGGATATATTCAATGTATAAAAATAAGATCAATAAAATGAAAATATTTGAAGATATGAACAACATCAATTGTTGAAAATTAAAGAAAGTGTTAAAGTTAAACAGAGATGTCATTGATAGTGATGAATAAATACACTCAAAACCAATAAAAGTAAAGGTTTGATTGAAATATTTGGAACAAATTTAAGAATCAGTAGCATATTCATAATTTGAAGAAAAACAAAGGAATGGACAATTGAGGTATTAATACATTAGACCCAATCAAATAGATAATTTTTTTTGGAAGATTCGTATACCAATAATTAATAAAGACACACGTAAAATCAAATGTCTATGATTAAAAGTTGGTGGATGATGATGATGATGATGAACGACTTTCCAACCTATTCATAGTTCAGATTTGACATTCAGATGTCTTTGCAGCTTTAAATTGAACTACTCTGAGTGTTCGTTTAACCTAGATCTTCGCTCGGACATCGACCAATAGTTGAAAACAGTCACTATCATGCTCGGACTTGACCATGCATCTAAAGATGAACCAGCATCGACATCTATCTCCTTTCATCCATGCTTTGACTATGAACTCTATCTTAGACTCGAATCCCAGTCTCACTACAATGCGACTTGAATGAACCTCTAAAAACTCTATCCTCATCTCCATTTCATTTTTTTATTTGATTATTTATTTTATCATTTTATTTTATTATTATGTAATTAATTTACATTTTTCATATAATCACAAAAATTAAATTTAGTAATCTAAATATTCAAATATTTAAAATAATTTTGTTTATTATTGTTCAGAATTTCAAAATTTAACACAAATTTAAAAAAGGACCTTCAAAATATTTACTTATTTATTATATTTTTATTCTATTAATTTAAATTTATAGTATTTTCATGATTTGGGTATAAACAATACTTTACTATTATAATATAAATTTAAAAAATAATATCCATAAATCAGGAATAAAAATATTAATAACTAAAAAATAATTATATTACGAAAAATATGCTACCTTTTATTTCAAATATTTAATTGTTTCAAAATATCTTTCTTATTTAAAATATTAATTGTTTGTAAAAACTATATATATATATATATATATATTAATTTATGATGATAAAAATACAATTTCTTGAAATATAAATTAATATGTTATATACTAATTCAAAACATAATTTGATTGTTTAATAATATTTATAGAAAATTTTTATTAAATCATTCATTAGTTTTAATTTATAATTTTTTTAAAATAAATAATTAATATTTTAATTATATTTTGGTGTTAAATTCTCCACCCTTAAAAGAATTATTCCGTCACAATTCATTTTTCAGACTTGAGAAAAGTTTGAATTTTCCATCGTTAGAATTAAGAAAAACTAAAATTTCTAAGGGAGATTAATTATTTAACTAAAATTCTAACATGTAGATTCTGTTTTTCCCAAAAGATAACATATAATCTTAAAAAATGTCTAGACCATTCCTCTGATACTAATTATAATATCAAAAGCACATGCTTTTGGAATCGTTCTTAAAAATACTTTGAAATTTTTTATATATAAAGAACTGAACAAATACATAACACTTATTGCAATAGAGGACCATTTACCAATTTAGGTTATGTAGTATTAGAAAAAACCTTATATTTATTAGAGTTGAATAAAAATAAAACAAATTCACACTATGCTTCCACTTGTGGTAACTTCAAAAGAAATGATCTCTGAAATAGAACATCTAAGATACATGTGAAAAATCATTTTTTATGGTGAGAATTTAATTTTCTAGTAAGGGGTTTTGAAAATCATTGAAATACTTTTTCAAAAAATATTTCATCAAAAATAAATTTTATTAATTCTATAAAAAAAATTTGATAATACCATAAAAATAATTTCAAAAATACAATTGAAAATAATATTGAAATTATTTATGTATTGAAAATACATTAATATTTTTTAAAAACCTATTCTCCAATTTCATTAAAAATAATCCAGTGATATTTCTGAAAAACTTATACGCAAGATTTTTGAAAACAAAATACTGGGGAAACTTGTAACTTTGATATCTATCTTTGGCATACCCACTTAATGACATATTGTGTTCACTCCCCGATTCCCTATCATATTAACAACATTCAAGCTCAATATTTTTTGAAATCAATTTAAGCTTTCTTTACTAATATATATAATTTCACTGGTGTTTTTTATTTTTTAAAACTACTCACTAAATTAAAATAAACCATTTTCTATTATATTTATATATTTACATATATATGTAAGAACTTCTATTTCATATCACTTATGAGTTTGGTTCTAACCAAAACTCTTTCCACATAGACTTTCATAAACATCGATGTACCAAAACATTTATGAAATATATTTTTGCATATTGTTATAACTTTGAACATTTTAATAACTCATTCTTGAATAAAAATATCAAAAAAAATATTTGTTTAATTTATTTTTTTCATAAAATAATTACTTGACTATATAATGTAAAAGCAACAATAATCATAAGAAATAGATAATTGTGTGTCGCACATGAAATTATCGAAGTCGCATTTCTTTTATATTCATCCTTTCAAGGACATATATATATGTTTTGAAGAGCATAAGTTTGAGAAGTCCCTATATATATATTTATATATATGTTATCAGGTTGAAATTTATAAGTCAATTATCTCAAACGTCGATTAAACCACTTTGTGATTGATTAATATGTACCCATGCATCTTACACCCATGTAAGATACTTACATAATTTATTCAATGTGTGAAAAGTAATTCATCAATATATATATATATAGACACACACACACACACATAAACACACACACGCGCACACATATATATATAATCTATAATCATAAAAATTAAACAAAAACACACCTATTGAATTCCGGAATTACCTATGTGAACTACGATTTCATAAAAGTATAAGACATGCAATCAAAATATGTAAATATTTAGAAATACATGAAGAAAAAATTCTTGGAGTTTGGCAATGATACCCACACACACAAACACACATATATATGTATTTGAAACACATATATTCATATAATAGTTTTTAAGAAGAACTAAACTTTAACACTAGTAAATTAAAACATAATTTAATTAAATTAAATCCCTTACATGAAATTTATCCTGATTTCAATACTACAAATCTTGTTTGATTTTGATTTAAAGAAAAGATTTTTTTTTTCTAAAATAAGTTTCCCATATGCGAAACTAGAAATCATAATAAATGAAATATTTTCGTAGAAAATATAGATTATAGTAAAATTAATGTTCCCTTACAAATTCATTGGAGCCTGTTTCAATTCGCTGAAACATAAAACACTCCATATCTCATATTTTTTCTATTATCACAAGACATAACTACCTCTACAACACTCAACAGAGACTCCCCAGACTTAACAGACTGCCTCCCCCATGAATGGAATGTCAAGGTAATTCTTTTATTGTAGTTTCATAGTGTTCTTCATCTGCTTGTTGGAAGAAAATAATAATAATAACAATAAATACAAAAAATTATTTTCTTATAAAATCTAAAATGATATTCATATTAATTAAAAATGTAATATTGTTCTTATTTTGTGTGAAAAATGATGTGTCAATGATTAGAAAATAATGAATTACAGACATAAGAAGATTTTGTAGAATCAATTAAAGAGGAATATAATAAAGTAATAATCAGAATTAAATTCTCGATTTTCTTCTTATGCCAAGTGAAAATATTTATTAGATTCAATGTATTCAAATAATAGAAATAAACAGAATATTTTTTAATATATGGATAGCAGTAATTTTTGAAAACTGATACAAGTGTTAAATGTAAATAAATACATCTTTGAAATCGACGGATAATGACACTTGAAACCAACAAAAAACTAGTTTAATTGAAATTGTTGTAATGAATTTAAAAATTAGTTTCATACACAAAATATGAAAAAAAATAATGGAAAGGAAAAATGAGGTATTAATACATGAGATATTATCAAATAGATATGATTTTTGTGAATATTTGAATACCAAAAATGAATAAAGACACACCTAAAATGAAATCTGTAAGAATCGATCCTGGAGGTAACCTATGATGATGAAGAACATCTTGTCATCCTATTTGCAGTTTTGATATATCATTCAAACATCTTTGAGACTTCAAATCAAATCTTCCTAAGGGTTCATTTAACCTAGATCTATGCTCGGACTTCAACCAGTGGATAAAACCACTCACTATTGTTCTCATCCTTGACCTCGCATCCGACCTCACAAATGAAGAAAGACCAGCCTTGACATCGTTCCCCTTATGACCATACATTGAGTTCTAACTTGATCTCAGCCTCAACACTCAGTCTCCTTACAAGACGACTTGAACGACCCCATGTAACCCTATCCCTATTCCCATTTAATTTTTTATTCATTTCATTAATTTATTATTTTATTTTATTATTACATAATTGAATTTTAGTTTTTATATAATCAAAAAAATACAATTTAATAATCGCAATATTAATATATTTAAAATAATTTCATTTTTCCTTATTTATAATTTCAAAATTTAAAATAAATTCATAAAATTTTCTTCAAAATAATTTCTTATTTATTCTATTATTATTTTCATAATTTAAATTTACTGTTTTATCATGATTTTGGTATATAAAATAATTTACCATTACAATGTTAATTAAAAAACAATATCCACAAATTCTGAATAAAAATATTAATAATTTAAAAAAACACATATTAAGAAAAATATACAGCCTTTTATTTCAAATATTTTTTTATTTCAAAATATCATTCTAATTTAAAATATTATTTGTATTGTACAAAATTGGGTGTGTATATTTGTGTATATATATATATATATTAATTTTTTATGATAAAAATTCTATTTCTTGAAATATAATGTAATATGTCATATTTCGATTCAAAACAAATTTTGATTATTTAAAAATATTCATAAACCATTTTTATTAAATCCATCCTTAGTTTTCATTTATAAAGAAATTTTAAAATAATTAATTAATATTTAAATTCTATCAGGGTTTTAAATTCTCCCTCAACCCCTTAAATGAATATCACCCTCGCAATCTATTCCTTGGACTTGATAAAATTATAAATTTTCCAACTTCAGAACTAAGAAAAATAGAAATTTATAAGGGGACATAATTATGTAATAAAAATTCTTACACATATATTTTGTTTTACCTAAAGGGAAACATATAATCTCCAATTATTTCTAGACCATTCCTTTGGTTCCAATTATAATAGTCGGAGCCCATGCTTATTGATTCATGCTTAAAAATGTTGTGCAATTTTTTATATAATGAACTAAAAAATTACACAACACTTTTGAAATAGAGGACGTTTTATCGGTCTAGGTTCTGGAGGATTAAACAAAACATCACATTTATCAGAGTTGAATATAAATAAATCAAAGGCATTTTATGCTTCCTTGTGTGTTAACATCAAAAGTGAAGCTATCTGAAATAGAACTTCTAAGATACCTGTGAAAAATAAGTTTAAATCAAAGGGTGAGCATTCGGTTTCCCAATAAGGGGATTTGAAATTTTTTGATATACTTTTAAGAAAATATTTTTTTGAAAATAACTATGATAAATGCCTTAAAAATTAATTTTATAATACCATAAAATTACATTTAGAAATACCTTTTAAAATAATAGTGAATTTATTTACATAATGAAAATAATTCAACATTTAGAAAATACCTAAGCTCATATTGCATTAAAAATAATCCGGTAATATTTTGGAAACAGTTATATGCAAAAAAAAATTTAAAAAATATTTTGGAAACATGTAACATTGAAGGCTATCTTGGGAATACCCACTTAATGATAGAATGGGTTCACTCCCCAATTCCCTACCATATTTAAACATTGAAGTTCCATGTTTTCTAAAAACATTATATGCTTGCTTTATTTATATATATATTTTCAATGGTGTTTTTGATTTTAAAAACACATAACTACATTAAAATATACATTCTCACATATATATATATATTTATGTATATATATATGTAAGTATATGAACTTAGACTGCATATCACTTATGAGTTTAGTTCAAATAAAAACTCTTTCCACATTGACTTTCATAAAAATCTGTGTACCCAAACTTTTATGAATTATATGTTTACATATTGTTATAACTTCAACTGTTATAATAACTCGATCTTGAATTAACATATCAAAGACATATTTGTTTAATTTATTTTATGCATGAAATAATGACATGACTGTATAATGTTAAAGCAACAATAATCCTAAAAAATTACAATTGTGTGTCATACAGGAAATTATCAAAGTAGTATTTCTTATATATTTATCCTATCATGGAGATATATATTTGTTTTGATGAAATTATCTTTAAGAAGTGAATATATATTTTTATATATACATAATCATTGTTGAAATTATAATTAAATTATCTTGAACATCAAATTATCCATTTTTGGGTTTGATTAATATGTACCCATGTGTCTTACACCCACGTAAGATACTCACATAAATTATCTGAAGTGTAAAAATTAATTCATCAAAACACACACACATAGATATATATATAAGGCATAAATATAAAAATTAAACAAAAACCCACATATTCAATTAATGAATTAAAAATGTGATCTTGGATTTCATGCAAGTATAAGACATGCAGTCAAAATTATTAAATATTTAGACAGCCTTGAAAAAAAAATATTGGAGTTTCATAATGATACCCACACACACACATATATAAATATATATTTGAGACACATATATTCATAATAGTTTTAAGGAAAAACTAATCCTTAAAACTATTAAATGAAAACATAATCTAATTAAATGAAATACCTTACATAAAATTTATCAAGATTTTAAAACTACAAAACATGTTTGATTTTGATTTATAGAAGCCAATAAACAAAAATTGGTTTAAATAGTTTTCCCTAATGAAAAACTATAAATCATAATAATTGTTATATTTTTCATAAGAAAATATAAATTAGAGTAAAATAAATGTTCCCTTACTAATTGATTAGAGCCTATTGTAGTTAGAAAAAACATCAAACACTTAATCTTTCATATGATATTTTTTATCACAAGAGTTATGTCCCTCTTTACTGGTCAACATGAACTCACCAGTCTCAATAGACTACCTCCCCCTTGAACTGAATATCAAGGTACTTTATTTATAGCAGTTTATTAGTGTGCTTTAAATGATTGGTAGACCAAACAATATCATAATAATAACAAATAAATAAAATTAGTTGCATCTCAAATATAAAATGAGATTTGAATTGATAAAAAATGTAATATCTTTTGTCTTTTATGTTAAAAATTATGTGTCAACTACAAAAAACTAGTAATTACGATCAAAATTAGATGTTGAAAGAATCAATTAAGGAAGAATATAAAGAGGTAATGATCATAATTAAATTCTTGATTTTCTTCTTGCGTGAAGTGGAAAAATTAAATAGATTCAATGTATTGAAATAAGAGAAATAAAAAGAATAGATTCAAATATATGGACAATATCTATTGTTGAAAATTGATGCAAGTGTTAATGTTAAATAGATACATCGTTGATAGAGATGAATAATGAAAATAAAAACCAACATTAATATAGATCTAATTGAAATTGTTATAATGAATTTAAAAATTAGTATCATATCCAAAAGATGATGAAAAACTAAGGAAGGGAAAAATGAGGTATTAATATATATAATCCGATCAAATAGATATGATTTTTGTGAAGACTCAGATACTAAAAATGGATAAAGACACACCTAAAATCAATTCTGTGAGATTCAAATCAAGAGGATGATGACAATGAAGAAGTATGTCTTTTAATCTTCTTCGCAGTTTGGATTTGGAATCCAGATGCCTTTACAGCTTCAAACTGAACAGTTCTGAGTGTTCATTTAACCAATATTTAAGTTTGATCATCAACCGGTGGTCGAAATCACTCATCGTCGTGCTCGGCCTCAACCTTGCATCTGACCTCACATCTGAAGATGAATCGTCATCAACATCCATCCACATGCAACCACTCTTCTACTCTGAACTCAATATTGGCCTTAACTCTTAGTCTCCCTACAGCATGACTCGAATGACCTCGTGAAACCCTATCCCCATTTCTATTATCTTTTTTATTCATTTATTTATTTTATTATTTTATTTTATTCTTACGTAATTGAATTTTAGTTTTAATACTAACATAAAAATTAAATTTAAGAATCTAAATATTCATATATTTAAAATAATTTCATTTATTATTATTTATTATTTCAAAATATAAAAAAAATCACAAACTGACCTTAAAAATATTTACTTATTTATTTTATTATTATTTTCATAATTCAAATTTATATTATTTTCTGGATTTGGGTATATAAAATACCTTACCATTATAATATAAATTTAAAAAAAATTATCAATAAATCCTGAACAAAAATATTAATAATTTAAAAATAATTATACTAAGAAAAATATGTGGCCTTTTATTTCAAATATTCCATTCATTAAAAATAACTTTCTTAATTAAAATATTATTTGTTTTATAAAAAACTATATATATATATTTATTTATTTGTGAAGATAAAAATACTATTTCTATAAATATAAAGTAATATGTTATATTTTGATTCAAAATATATTTTGATTATTTTAAAATATTTATAAAACCATTTTATTAAATCATTCCATAGTTTTAATTTATAAAAAAATATTAAATAAATAATTACTATATAAATTCTATTGCGGTGTTATAGAAACTATACTAGAATTACACTTACCACTATTACATGTATTGACTTCTTCCAATGTTGTTTCTCTAATATGAAATGAAGAACATTAAGCAATATTAGGCATCTTTATGAAGTTTTCATCTATTATTAGGCTATTGTGAGATTGATAAGGATAATTCCAAAAGAAATATTGTGTATAACTCACATGAGAGTAATAATTGAAATTTCTATTACCTATAATGGAATTCATGATGACGTTTTGTAGTATCATCAAAAATGTTTCCTACATGTGCAATTGAAAATACCTGGTTACTATTATGAAGAGTAGGTGACTCATTAATCTTTATATCCTTATGAAAACCCTATTTATTAGGAGTCTTTACAAGCCCATTGATATCTTGGAACCCTACAGATTCCCAACTTATACCTTTAATAGATTCCACAGTAGCATTGAAAAGGATGTTCCAACCCTTATAGATAGATAAATGATTTTGAGATATATCAGTCTGATAAATTAGAACACCATCCTATAGGTCATCATCTTTATTGAGGTGTTCATCTTTCAATGATTAAATGAAGGTCTTAATGTCTTGAAAATATTCAATATAAATGATCTCAATCTCATTTTTCATGATGACATTATCTTCCAAATTACCACCAGGATGATCATCAAGATTATTCATATTTTTGGTATCTACTGTTGGACGTTTTTTCTTCTTCTTTATCTAGGAGTAAATTCCATGATTTTCTATTGGTTTTAAATAATTCAAAGGTATTTGATTATTTTTCACCAATTTCACCGGATCAAACATTATTAAAAGAATAAGATTTTATAATAAATCAAATTTTCCTTTTTTATTTCTGTTGAAAACTTTTGAGGCATTGGAATATTGTGGAGGTTTGACATGTTTCTTAATAATTCTAAATTTGGCAATATAATTCCCCAAAATCATGCATACTTTAAAAAAGTTTAGAACATATTCATATTCAACCTATACCTTGGTTATGTGATCACTTAAAATGAATTTTATTACATCAATGATATTTCAGAAAAAAAATATAATCCACCAGAATTATAGAATATAATCCCATTTCACAATTAAAAATATGATGAATAATTTTTTGGGTACACAAATTCAATACGCAAGGTCATTTACATCATTAGGATTCCAACACTCCTAGTTTAGAACATATAGCATAACCCATATTTGAGATAATGAATTTATTTGATTGAAGTGATTGAAATTTATATCCCTTTAATAGATTCTCAAAATTCCATTTTTGAAATGAACACTCCAAAAAATCCTCACTACATCAAGATTTTTTTTGATTCACCATGATGATATTAAAATTATCCACTTCTAATCTGAACAATTATCTATTCATTTTCTCCCCAGCAGTGCAAGATTCATGATTTCATGTTAGTTGAAGACTAATATTTATCTCCCTTTGAGAACATTAAATTCCCAAAAATAGATAATTTTCACAAATATAGTCATTACTATAGTTCCTCCAAATCTATAATGACTGATAAGCCTCTATCCTCATTTCTTTGAAAACATGAAGTCTAGGAAGCTCATATTTGGATATTACCAGGCCATGAAGAGCCTCCACAAAATTTATTCACTTTAATTTACTAATACATGAATATCTAGTAGGATTTTGGTTTTTGATAGGCTACATCTTGTTTTCTGAAGATTCACTTATAACATCCTTGAAAAAATACTCCCAATCCAGAGGAAAAGAGTCCATGATCCAAGAGAAGAATTAGAATGAGGAAGAATCTTCATGAGATTCCAAAAAAAATATTGGTCCTTTTAATTAAATAATGGTTTTATAATCTACATAATGTCAAGAAATATTTAAATATCATATATATATATATATTTAGTATATATGTATCTATATTAATCCATAAAATTTAGTGATAGAAAATAAAATAAATCGTTCATGGAGATGGTAGGATGTATGTACTCATGAATGCTATATTAATATTATTATAGAATCAAATAAAATAGAGGTAAATGATATATTATAATTATAGAATAATTTTAATGCCATATATATCAAATATTTTCATTTAAACTATCCTTCTTACCTTCAATTTAAAGCATGAAAAAATCACAAAGCTCAGTGAGGCTTTAGTCTGTCGAACACATGAGCGACATTATCATATTACCGAAAAATAAAAAACATGATGTTAATTATGATATAATAATTCCAACAGCATAATAATATCATTAATATTATATATAGAAAATAAATCTATAATTATTTTCAACCAATATAGGTTTTAATGGAAAAACAAAGGACATCGGTTTGCGAGGTGGAAGTCTGTCGTACACATGAACAATGGTTTCAAAACTCATTTGATGTAAGTGGAGATGGTTTTAGGTTATTAACATAACATAAAAACATATAATTATATGTCATATATTAAGGTTATTATATCCTAATTATATAATAATAATTGAAGGATTTTGTGAAATAAATTAAACAAAAATTCTTGTTGATGAACATTAACTCTTCTTTTGGTATACTCCTTAGGTTTGAACTAAAATCCTTCCTTAGATTGATTTTTTTTAATATAAGTATTATAGGATTAAATTATGGAATTTTGGAAGTGATTTTTATATGTATTTTCTAGGGAAAAATTGTTTTATAGAGTGAAAAATAGAGGATATGTGGTGGCCTTTTATAAGTGAGGTGAGTGGCACACATTCATTTTTTTTTGAAAAAGGAAATTTCCACATTTTTCTCATGTCACAAAGATCCAATAATATAAAATTATCAATAAAATATTATTTAATGTCAAAATATGACCAATAAATTATTTTTTGACAATTAAGTGGTTATTGTTTACCATTATATTTTTTTTCAACACATCAGTATACCCATTTTTACATTAACTGTTGTAAATAAATTGTAAATTTTTACTATTAATCTTGGTAAAACATTAAATTAAAATTAATAGGAAATATAATTTATGATGAATTAAAATTTTTAATCTGTTTTTCTAAATTAAATTCAAATATTTAGAAAATTTTAATTTAAAATTAATCTCATAGAAGCGATAAGAAAATAGGTTTTGAAAGAGAAAATGTTGAAAAACTTACAATGTTTTTATATAAACATTCAAGGTGAAATTGATTCTAATGACCATAATTGGATTAATGAATTTATAATTGAAATAATTTTACTTTAAAAACTAATCTAAAATGTTGGAGAGGAGAAGAGTGATGGCAAGAGGGGGGTGAATTGCCTTTTAAAAAAAATTAACAATTTAAAATCAAAGTAAAAAGTGCAGTGGAAATAAAAGAGGCAAGACATAAAACTTGATAATGGAGTTCGGCTTAAACCAAAGCCTACGTCTCCGCTCCCAACTCAACCGTTGAGAGATTTACTACCGCTTGCTTTTTAATGGTTTTATCAAGAAACCCACTAGACTTTAAGGTAGTCTAGAACCTATTACAGCTTGCTTTTAATGGTTGAGCAAGAACCCACTAGCCTTCTTACAGGTGAAGGCTAGCTCACCTATGACTCAAGCCTTTTAAAGGGAAGGCTTGACTAACCTCTTCACACCATGAAGGTGGTGTGAAAACCCAAACAAAAAGGAAGATGAGAGAAAGAGGGGTTTGTAGGCACAAACCCAAATTGATGCTCAAAAAAGATAAAACAAGAAAAACCGTAAAGAGGAGAAGTCTTGGGTGCCAATTGATTGATTGATGATGATGAAGGGCGCTCCCAAGCTTCTATAGTGGTGCTCCTTGGATGTGGAAATGGGTTGGAGCAATTGAGGTTCCTTGAAGGAATCCGCCGGAGGTTTTCCAAATGATGAAAAATGTGTCTGTTGGCTTCTGTTGGCTTGGTTATGGTTCCACACATGTTCCAGGGCTTCTTAGTCCTTTATTTATAGAGGGGGAACCCTCATATCGCCGTTCGGGGTCTTCGGAGCCATTGTAAAAGTCTTCGGAGCCGTTGGGAGCAGGCTGGTCAAAGCCTAACGACTTGTTTGATTGTCTCCACCGGCTAACCGGTGCTTGGACACCGGTTGGCTGGTGCTTTGGAGAATGGAGAGGCCTTCTGCCCAGGCACCACCGGCTGGCCAGTGAGGAGGCCACCGGTTGGCCGGTGCTGAGATAGTAGGTGTCCCTTCTGTCTGGGTTCCACCGGCTGGTCAGTGATGGGACACCGGTTGGCCGGTGGTCTGGACAGAGGGGATGCCTTCGCCCAGGCACCACCGGCTGGCCGGTGGTCATCCACCGGTTGGCCGGTGGACTGAAATCAGTCCACTTTCAGTCCTTCTTGGCCCAATTCCTTGGCAACCTTTTTCCTATCAACAAAAACACTTAAAACAAGATTAGATAAATAAGAGAGTGATTGTGATCATGAAAATTAAACCACGAGGGGTACGAGAGGTACAACAATCTCCCCCTATTTTGATGATCACAATCACCAAAACAAGCAATGTAAAAGACTGAAATGAAAGGCATGCTTTAAAGGATAAATTGAAAAGTAAAGAAAAGCATGAGAGAAATATTTCTCCCCCAATCAACCAAGAATTTCTCCCCCTTTGTGATTATCAAAATAGCACGGGGCATAAAACTTGATTGAGGGAAAGGTTTGAAAAACAACATAGAGATTTTAAACCAATTGAAATTTTTGAAATTGAAAGTTTTGAAATGAAAGTTTTGAAATTGAAAGTTTTGAATTGAATGTTTTGAATTAAAAAACGCAAAAAGGCTTAGACGATCCTAACTCCCCCTAAATAAAAACAACAAATCACCGGGGAGAGGATTTTAGAACCGAGACAAATTTTGGTCCGGAGAGACTCGCTAAAAGGGATTTTTCAATCCAAACTTGTCTAGTGGATGGTCTTCTCCTATGAAATTCATCATTAAAGGAAATGGTTTTGGGCCTTCCATACCGGGCATTTTTGCAATTTCACTCATAAAATAAGTGCCCTTGTTTTTTACAGTAGTTGCAAAATTTATATTGGGAGCTCCCCCTTACAAAAATAGTTGGAGCATGGGAAGAGGAAGCTTGATTGGAATAGCCAAGCCCTTGGGTGGTTCTAGATATGCATTGGGAACCTAGTAATTTGGTCAAATTTTGTTCACCTTGGGTGAACATGGCAAGAGACTCCCTTAGATCTTTAATGGTTGAATTCAAAGAATCAACATTTGGAGTATCTTGGATCTTAAGGGTAAGTTCCTCATTCTTTTTGAGAAGTTGTTCTTTTTCAGAAATGAGAATTTTATTTTTCTTTTTCAAAGCAATAAATATGGAAGAAAGTTCCTGAAAACCTTCCTCCAATTGATCTCAACCGTTGACAGATTTACTACCGCTTGCTTTTTAATGGTTTTAGCAAAAAACCCACTAGACTTTAAGGTAGTCTAGAACCTATTACAGCTTGCTTTTAATGGTTGAGCAAGAACCCACTAGCCTTCTTACAGGTGAAGGCTAGCTCACCTATGACTCAAGCCTTTTAAAGGGAAGGCTTGACTAACCTCTTCACACCTTGAAGGTGGTGTGAAAACCCAAACAAAAAGGAAGATGAGAGAAAGAGGGGTTTGTAGGCACAAACCCAAATTGATGCTCAAAAAAGATAAAACCAGAAAAACCATAAAGAGGAGAAGTATTGGGCGCCAATGGATTGATTGATGATGATGAAGGGCGCTCCCAAGCTTCTATGGTGGTGCTCCTTGGATGTGGAAATGGGTTGGAGCAATTGAGGTTCCTTGAAGGAATCCGCCGAAGGTTTTCCAAATGATGAAAAATGTGTTCGTTGGCTTCTGTTGGCTTGGTTATGGTTCCACACATGTTCTGGGGATTCCTAGTCCTTTATTTATTGAGGGGGAACCCTCATATGGCCGTTCGGGGTCTTCGGAGCCATTGAAAAAGTCTTCGGAGCCGTTGGGAGCAGGCTGGTCAAAGCCCAACGGCTAGTTTGACTGGCTCCACCGGCTGATCGGTGCTTGGCCACCGGTTGTCTGGTGCTTTCGAGAATGGAGAGGCCTTCTGCCCAGGCACCACTGGCTGGCCGGTGAGGAGGCCACCGGTTGGCCGGTGCTGAGACAGTAGGTGTCCCTTCTGTCTGGGTTCCACCGGCTGGCCGGTGATGGGACACCGGTTGGCCGGTGGTCTGGACAGAGGGGATGCCCTCGCCCAGGCACCACCGGCTGGCCGGTGGTCATCCACCGGTTGGCCGGTGGACTGAAATCAGCCCACTTTCAGTCCTTCTTGGCCCAATTCCTTGGCAACCTTTTGCCTATCAACAAAAACACTTAAAACAAGATTAGATAAATAAGAGAGTGATTGTGATCATGAAAACTAAACCACGAGGGGTACGAGAGCTACAACATAAAATATAATTGAACATTATACATAATTTAAATGAAAAGTTGGTTTTCAATTAAAATTCAGTATTTTTCACTGTTCATCGTAAAATGGGACTTCTAAGTAAAAATCCAAAAATTCAACCTAATATGATTTTGACACACTGAATTCAAAAATGGGTTTTATTTTAGAAAATAAATTTTTCATAACTTTCAAAAATTAAATTGAATACAAAATTGATAGATGCGATGAAAAAATGTTTTATCATGATGTTTATTTTTTCAAGTACAAGATAATTTAATATTAACTATAAGTATAATAATAATTATAGTACGGATATAAATTAAACATTATTAATATATAATATATAAATATAATTTAAAACATTCTTTATTATGAACAATTCTAATTAAATAAAATGGGGAAACATTATGAACTTTAGAACTGTTTTCATAAAAAACCCCTTTTAAAACCCAAAAATAAACATAAAATAAAATACAATATGAAGTTGGTTAAAAAGTAAATTTGTGTATTGAATATACATAAATAATAATTGTGTTACTTGAAAACATAATAGGTAATTTAAATTACTAAATTTTTATAAAAGAAATTTTAGTTTTACAAAATCTGTATTTTTCACCTTTCATTGAAAATTCTACATTTTTTTAAAAATCCCAAAAATTCACCCTTTATTAATTTTGGTATAATGATTTTAAAAATAAATTTAATTTTATAAAATAGTTTTTTTAAATCTATCAAAATTAATTATATTATTTCTTTATAAAAATAGATAATATTATTTTTTTTTTAAATATATTTTTCAAGAATATAATTACTTTATTAAAAATGGATTGATTGTTTACCAAAAATTATAAATAAATTTTTATTGAGAAATAAATTTATATGTAAATTTTATAAAATATTTAACACTTCATACATACATATTTAATGGTATGGCTATAATGGACATATTAAAAATAATATTATTCATGGTTCATTGAAGATCGATGTCACATTCCATGCACGCTATCAAAGAAAAATATTTTTTCATGTAATTCAAGATTAAATAAGTTTTACATATAAAACAAACTATAATCAGAATTGTATATAACAAAAAAAATTAAATTTATTGAAATTTATTATATTAAAATAAAAAATTTCACAAAACCTTGGGGTGTTACATATCCGCTACACATTTCATTAAATCATTCATCAAAATTTATTAAGTTAATTTATTAAAATAAATTTCATTGCTCACAATACATGAATTCAGAAAAATATAACTTTTTACCATCAAATGATTTGATCTTCTTTTCTAAAAAATTGAAAATATTGGAAAGAATCTTCATTCATTTTTCTACATGTATAAATAATAACATTTCATTCAATGTAGAGGCAAGGTATTGATATTATGTAAATATTAAATATAATAATATCAAACATGCATTTTTTTTGTGAAATAATAGAATATATCTCAAATTATGACTCGTATGATAAATATAAGATCGTTGTTGAATTTTAAATATAGGTTTTACCCTAGGCGTGACATAACCTTTGTCGGCATCGGGTGTCTTTGTAAAAAGTGGTTGTGGGATGATTTTTAAAATAAGTAATTAAATAAATAATATATTTCTAAAAACCTCAAAACCACTATAAATATGAATTTATTCCAAATCCCTAGGGTTATACACATAACCCTAAGGATTTAGAGGATCCATTGGACGGTCTTTCTTGGAGTATTCTCATGTGACCAACAGAGAATCATGGAATTGCGATAAATGATCCAATGTGAACATTTGGATTTTAAGAATGATAAGAATGAAGATAAATTCTCCATCTCTAATCGATCTAAATTAATGGTAGGGTGTTTAATTTTCATGGTTTATTTTCTTGTTTTATTTCCCATGACTAACATGAATCGATTCCACTGACATATTGATTTGCAAATCGATTGTGTTGTGGGATCGAGTTTATTTACCTGGGTTTTGGGAAAATTTTATTTGTTTTTTATATTTCCTTCATTTGATATTATAACATAAATGAATATATTACAACCTAAATAATGTAAGACTATCATTCCTCAAATTTTATTTTTTTATTTATCCCCCATTTTTTCATAGAACTTATCACCATTATTTCCTTATCCAGATGTTCTCTAAATACATAATATTAAATCATTGCACATAAATTATTTAGAATAATTGATCAATACTGTGGGTGAGGTTTTTGATCAAGGATGAAATTGTGGTGCAAAGATAATGTTGGATGATTGAACATGAATTGGGACAAGATCGTTGATTCATGTTTACTAGGTTTGACATGGAGTGATGATATGATATGATTGAGGTATTTTCTCAGATGAATTTAGTGGATAGAATCCATACATTGATGACATAGAGGCTCTATTGATACCTGATCCATGTGTTATGGGTGTGATCATTGGAAATAGCAATGGTGGAATTTGGAAACACATGAAGGAACCATGGGATTGTATAAAATATAACATGACACAACATGTATCCCCAAGAACACATGTTGTGTTGGTTCCCTAGCTATAATGATAGGATTTAGGCATGAAATAAATTTTCACACACCATGTGACACATGTTAAATTCTATGTGACCAGGTATTGATGGATCGGTGTGTATCCTAGAGGATACACAAGATCATATATATCCAGGTAGATGATAATGATTCAAGTTCATAGGAACAACCTGGTACTCAAACACAACCAATTACATTAGTACATAAAAAGTACACATGCATGGCCAAGTGTACACGAGAATAGACATAGGAAAATAATCATGGGTAGGATTAGGATAGGGTTTATTGGTACATGTCATGTACCCTATATACACATCATATACTTTCTCATTTATTGATTTAATTTTTTGATATCTTTAGTGTAGACCATTAATGGTTGAGTGTGTTCCCTTGATCTATACCAATGAGGGTACAATGTGGTATTACATCCTGATCATAGGATTTTGGTACCCTCTATGGGTTTTTCTTAGATAGAGTTAGTGTAATTCCTCAGGGTCCTAGGTGTCATCCTCAATCATTAATTCTTGTATCCTAGATGGGGTTTGTAGTATTGGTGTGACCACCATGTATAGGATGTCGATCCCCTACCTAGAAGGCTAATATGATCAAGTTTATGGTATCATCATTCATACAAAAACCAACTCGGTGATTCATTCCAATAGGGTTTTGTGGTGTCCCCTATTGACCTATGGTGTGATCCCCTACATAGGTATCATGTTCTTTGGACTTCCTATTAGTTCATCCATGAAGAGACCCAATGAGAAAAACCTCTCGGAAGAACTTCATTAGCAATAGCATGGCTTTTGGAGTGGATTCTCATGGATGAGAATTATCTCGAAGCCTCAAGATGTATCATGTGGTTGTTCTTTCTAAGATATATTTAGACAAGTAGTATATAATGTTTATATCTTTTTTTTATGTCTCGCACCTAGATTGAAAAATCATCATCATGTAAATTTTTATTCTAGGAAACAATGGAAAAGGGCAACAAGAGAGGATATGCCCAAAAGCCCCGGACAAGGGACCTAAGGCAGCCAAAGGTAGTGTATTCCAAGGGAATCCCCTTGAACCAGATTGACTCCATCAGCTTTCATGGTGGACACATTGTGAATAAAAATGGGATCCAAGCCTCCAACATCAAGGGAGGCAAGGTGGTCTGCGACCTTGTTCCCTTCTCGCCACATGTTGGCCACACTTGTATTTTTTGCTAATCATGCCCCTGAAATTTTGGATGATGTAAAGGATAGACCGCTGGATGGTACCCTTTCCTCACATGGCGTTATGGGGAATTTGGGAGTCCGTTTCCACCATCGATAAGGAGATCCCCTTTTGATGGCATAGGAGGAGGCCAGCAAACATCGCCTTGGCATCTCCCTCGAGGGAAGACCCATGGCCTAAGAGCACCAAGAATACCATGATGACTGATCCTGATGGGTAACACACCACCCCTCCTCTTCATATGATCCCCCTGTTGCATGACCCATCAGTGTTGAGTTTGATCCCACAACTTGGCGGTGTCCAACATACCCAGTTACCTTCAGTCACCATGCTACTCAGAGTAGCAATATTGTTGCTGAATCGAAGCCTCTACAAGGTAGGCACATCCTTCCATTTTCCAACGGATCAGACCATATCTATAATATGGAATTTAGTTTTATGAATGACACATTGGCTCGAGGCGAAGATCCCTTCATGTCTGGCCTTGTTTCTTTCTTTCCAGATCATCCAGCAACCGGCGTGTAAGTCCACCGTGTGCACCTTTTTCTCTAGACCCCTCTCTCCCACACCATCAAACCATTGATCAAGAAATTTAAAACCATCCAAGCGGTTATCATTAATTATAGTAAACACCCCACCATACTCCCACACCGTCATTGCCCAGTTTCCTTCAAAATATAGGTGCCCATAACTCTCCTACCGGTGGACCATGCCGCAATGACATCTTGAAGCTAGTGGGATTCCATAGGCTTTGAAGTTTTTTCAATTGTAATGGCTTTGTGCCTAAGACTCTGGGATAGAATGTTCATTTTAGTGGGAGTACCTTTGGACCAAAGGATCTCGTCCCACAGGTTGTTCTATACAGGGGTAGCCATAGTGCGTCGGAAATATCATGTATAGAAAGCCCCTGAGGAGGAGGGATAGACAACACATCTGTCCAGATTGGTGTTAAGATTAATGAGATTAATTATTTCATGCTGGTCCTTGTACAAAATCGTGGCGATGAACGTCATATGGGAGCTAGCATCTCTGAAATATTTCGAGGTGGTCAGGCACCTAGGGAAGCCAAGAACCATCCTGACCCACTTATGGTTACAGAAGTAGATATCCCCCTCCCTATGATCCTTCTAGAGTGGGGTTCCAGGGCCGTGATAAGAGGAGAAATAATGGACCATAACAGTGATGCACGGCCGGTGGTCCGAGTCTCAGGACCAGAAATGGAACTATTCATAGTGATCCCCAAAAGCATGCCCTATTGCATAACTTCCCATGCATACTTCACATGCATGAAGAGAAGAGTTTCTTCAGGTCAGCATACATTGATTCCTCCCTCTCTAGCTGGTCTCTCCACCCTGTTCCAGGAAGCCCAACGATGCCTTCCATCCGAACACGGGTCCCAGATGAAGCATGCAAGGATCTTGTCGCTCTTATTAATAATGCTTTCCATGGCCATTATGGATGAAAGAGAATGGATGGGGGTGACGAGGAGCACACTATTTAACTATATTAATCCTACCCCTGAATGAAAGGAATATTTTCTTCCATTTGAGGATCTGGTCCGTAATTCTATTGACGATGGCATCAAAATCACATACACAAAGCCTTCCTGGGGATATGGGGGTGCCCAGGTACTCTGTAACACCCGAAACTTTTATGTTATATAAATCATCAAAGGAATCTTTTTCTACACAACACTTGCTTGGCTTGCTTTACACGCAATCACGACCTTCCTCGATAGCTTGCGTCGTACGCAATACCGAGTTTCACTAAACAACAATATGCTATTAAAACTAGCCGTTATGAATAGTAATAACCACTTTTTGAAATTTTATAAATTTTATTTTTCAAAATGGACTTCATTTTTGGACTCAGAATATCGAAATTAGCCTAGGGTGAAATTTTGGTATTTTTCTGAAAACTTTCAATTTTTGATGAATAGTGAAACCACTAAGTGGTAGGTTAAAAACTGAATTTTGCATAAAACTTAATTTTACCGCTTCTGTGAATGGAATTTCAAAAATCCGACAGCCACGGTTGATGTTAGTAAGTAAAATTTGGTTCAATGAGATAAAAATAATTTTTGGTGAATAGTAACTTTTTACTATTTGTACCGCGGTTAATAGTAAATAGGGTAACTAAGGGTAAATATGATATTAATATTACCCTAACACATGTCCTAATTCTATTGGACAAGTGTAATTCGACCAAAAACAAACTTAGGAATAAAATATGACCATTTAGGCCCACTTGAATTAGATTAGGACATTTATTATTAATTTATTTAAAGAAGGGTTAAAATAGTTAAAATCAAAGTTTAATAAGTAAATCATTTCTAATATGGGGTTATACATAAGATAAATTCGATTTTAAATATTCATTAGAAAGCTAAAACGATTTCCTACATTATGGTATTTTATTTGTAATTTTTAGACATCAAATAATTTAATTTATTTATGACACAAAGATGATGCAGTAATTATCTTATTAATGAAATATTGACAAAATTGATAATATAAATACCAAAATAAATGTAATTTGAGACTTTTTATGAATTACACTAATTTTCTAGGTTACTATGATATATTATTGTTGATTTGATCAACTTGGTTCGAACATATAATTCTGTTATGACTTTCACAAAAATCATATATCAAATAGTGTCAAAATTGACACAAAATAGTTTTTAAATCAAATATTATATTATTAATTGTTATTTTATTCCTAAAAATCTAAGGTTCGGCAAAATGACTTAGATAAGGATATATATATTAATAATAAACAATTTGGGGTTCTTTTGGCATGTTATAGTAAGTGTATTAACCATATAGTGAAAGAAAAAAAAAGACACGGTAAAAGTTAAATTAATTAACTTAGAGTTAAATCTAATTGATAAGGTTAAAATAATACCCTAAACTTGTCTAAATCCTATTGGTTGATAGGATTTCGACCCATCCCCACATTAGCTTCGAAATAAGACCCTTTGGAACCATTATAAACCGATTTTGACTTTAATATAAAATAATATTTTGAGATATTCCTAAGGTGCCCCTCTCCTCCCTTATAAAAGGGCACCTCCTCCCCCTCCTCCTCACACCAATTTGAGCACACAAGCTCGGCCAACCCCTGACATTTTCTCCTCTTCACTTCCCTAGAATAATCCTAGAGGTCCTGGTCTTCTCCAAAGACCAATCTTAGTTCCTTAAGTGGAGGATTCAAAGAGGCGTTCCAAAGAAGAGGTAATATCCATTACCGATCTTTTCAATTTCTTTCTTCTTCAACTTCTTCTTCTTTAGTTGTTTCATGATAAAGTAATAACATCAGTATTACTTACATACTGATATGTTATTATAAATATGAAACAACCCTAATTCACCTTCCATCCATCCTATGGAAAAATGAAATCACCGCGCGTGCGTACGAACGGAATACCGTCTCCACGCCGTGGTGTAATCTATTTTCCATCATCACCTTACAAGGGTGGGTATAATGGTGTAATGAGTAACTATATATGATTATTATTAAGCAATATTGATACTGAAATAATATATATATATACTCTAATACAATTCCACGATCATAGGAACGATATCATCACTCGTGCGTACGTACGGAATACCGTCTCCACGATGTGATGCGATTCGTTCTACATGATCTTCATTTCATAATGATTATATAAATGAATTGAATGAATGAATATGGTATATACTACACTAATAACATTCTGGAAATGAATTATCTATAACCTAAAGATAAGAATAAGAATTTATTCAACAAAACACGCATAAGAACAAAAAGTTATAAAGACCCGAGTAACAAGTAACAATGAAATATTACTAACAAGAAGTTAATAATATGACCATATATGATCTCATATCAATATGTATGATTATGGAATCAGTCAATAACATTATTTAAACCATTATACAGGAGCTTTAGACACGAACAAAGCAAATTGGACCTAAGGTAAGGGAAATATCACAATCTCATTTTTATCCGAGATTGTTTATTCGTAAGTATTTACTAGGGTGTATTTTATCATCCACATCCATGTTCCCTCAATATGTAATATTGTTTCCATCCACTTGAAATAGTTTAAATCCAATTTTACCCTTAGGTGAGTTTTTAGTAAAGAATATGAAAGGAATCTTTTGTCGTTTTTCCGTACGAGGTACTTTTTGACTTTTCCGACAAAAGTACGAAGAATGTTTTTTTTAACTTATACGGCATGAATGGATTTTTAAAACATTACTTCAAAAAAGCTTCCTTTACAAGTTTTCAAGTTTATTTTTAATCAACTTCTTTTATTTTAAAGTTGTATGACATGTTATTAAAGGAAAAATGTTTTTGAAGAAGAAAGGATATTTTCCTCAAGAATTCAATTCAAGTGTTTTATCAAAATTATTTTCCATCTAAGATAATAAAGGGTTCTGTTTCTATCCAAATTTTTACATTGGTTTGACTATGTTGTGATTGAATTATGTTTATGAATTCCTTTATCATATATGAATTGATTTATGATGTCATGATGTTTCAAGAATCTCATTTTTGTTATATGTGTTATGCAATGATGTATGTTTTATGATTATGTGGCACACATAAGAAAGGATTCATTATAAGATGGGTGGGACCTATATCTCCCTCCAATGCATTGGGTAATGATTTTATATCTCATGAGATAGACATGGCTGGAATGGAAGGTTATTTCGGTTCAGTGATACAGGACTGAAACGAGGAGTGAACTCGGTTCAGAAAGGGACTTTGTCCACTAAGATAGTCTTGGCAATGAGTCATGACTAACAAGAAATGATTTTCCATGATTATGTGTGCATGCCACAAAGTTTCAAGTTTTATGTTATGATTATGGGGATCTCATTTTCACTTCTATGATTTATTCCATGTTAAGATATTATGATCTCTTTTGCAGGTTTTGATAAAGATATGATATGATTTTTATCTCCTTTATTTGCCCTTGCTGAGCATTTGAGCTCACCCTTTTATGTTTTCTTTTCCCCAGGTCAGGAAGATGGATATTAAGTAGAATATGCTAAAAGGGACCCTAGATATGATGAAATAAATGGGAGACACTGTAGAAGATTTATGAACTAGTTGTTTATGTTTCCCAGTTTCTAAAGACACTATACCTATACGGTCCTTTGTGGTTTTGTCATATGTTGTAGTAAGTGTGCTTCAATTTTGAAGTATTAACAATGTATGTAAAGTGTGGGTTGTTATAGTTGGTATCAGAGGAAAGGTATAGTCAACCTTTGGAAACTAGGATGTGAAAGCCTTAGTAAGAACCCTAAGGATAAGTCTAAGCATAGAACACAATCTTAGTGTTTTAGAAATGGAATTGAATAACCTAGGATAAGACCTTAAGCATGAAAATTTTATTCTTGAATTATGTGGTTTCCTATTATAATTAGTGTTGCTCACACTATTCTTCTTGGTTTTAGTCAATGGCTGGAACCCGAAGGAACCGTGTTAATGCGGAATGCGATGGGCAATGCAATGATTGTCCCCCTAAGCAAACAAACGATATGGGAGCTGGAATGCAAAATCTTGTAGCCATGCTCACACAACTTTCTCAAGCTATGAATCATGCAGGATTTCCAAACGAGCAAAGGAGGGAGCAACATTCTGTTGAATTCTTCATGAGGCAGCATCCACCTTCTTTCAGCGGGTCTACTGATCCATTAGTTGCTGAACAATGGATTAGTACTACTGAAAAGATATTTTCAGTTCTTCAATGTTCTGAGCATGATAAAGTCATCCTAGCAGTGTATCGTTTGGAAGGAGATGCTGATCAATGGTGGAATCTTGTTAAGAATACGAGGCAAAGGGATGAAATTGAGTCTATGGAATGGGACGAGTTCAAGAACTTATTTTTCAATAAGTACTTCCCTCGTATTCTCCGAACAATGATGGAGAAAGAGTTCCTTGAACTGAAGCAAAGGGATGATGAATCTGTTAGTACCTATGAAGCAAATTTTACAAGACTTGCAAGGTACGCTTCTGGTATTATTATCCAACCTGAGAGTAAGATCGATCGATTCTTTAGTGGCTTAAAACCAAGTCTTCGAAGGGGGTTAGCCATAAGGGACTTCAATAGCTACGAAGAAATCGTTCGATGTGCTCTCAAAGTCGATATGGAGATTGAAGTAACCCATCAGTCACATGGGTTTGATAAGAAGAGGAAGATGGAATTCAAAGAAAAATCTAAAGAGCACACGGAAAAGAAGATGAACTTTCCCTTATGCTCAAAGTGTGGAAAGAAACATGGAGGTAGTTGTCTTAAAGGGACAAGTAAATGTTTTAAATGTGGAAAGGAAGGTCATCGGGCATTTGAATGCCGCGATAATGGGAAGAAGATGTCTAATGATGCAAACAAAGGAAGGGATACACAGAATGAACCTACTACACTTCAATGTTTCAAGTGTAAGGAGATGGGGCATTATGCCAATCAATGCCCAAATCCAAGGGTTGATGATGATGGTCGACGTCAACAAACTCTTAAGGCTAAAGACAAAGGAAAGTCACATGCAATTTCTATCAGCGATGTGGAGTACGATAACGATGTGGTGAAAGGTACACTTACCATCCACTCTAAAGTAGAAAATGTTTTATTTGATTCTGGATCCACCCACTCTTTTATTTCTGAAAAATTTTCTAAGGGTATCACCGTATTACCTCAACAATTAGATGTTGAGTTAGCTGTGACAACACCTAATGGCACATCAATCGCATCAAAAGTTTATAATTCTTCTCCGATCGAAGTTTGTGGGAAAGTGCTTCCTGCAAATCTTGTAATCCTTCCCTTAGTGGAATTTGATGTGATTCTTGGCATGGATTGGCTTTCTCTACATGGAGCTCATATCGATTGCCAAAGAAGGGAAGTCACATTTCATATTCCAGATCAATCTACGATCGTATACCAATGCAAGGATGAACATAACCTTCCAGTGGAAATTTCTTCCATCTTATGGGTATTGATTCCACTAAATGAAGGTAATTTATCTCAAATGGTTGGTGAGAAACTCACGATTAAGAATATGCCCATTGTACGGGAGTTTGATGATGTCTTTCCGGAGGAATTGCCGGGTCTTCCACCAAATCGTGAAGTTGAGTTTTCAATAGAACTCGTACCGGGTGCTTTGCCTATTTCAAAGACACCTTATAGAATGGCCCCAATTGAGTTGCAGGAATTGAAGAAGCAACTCCAAGAGAATCTTGATAAGGGATTCATACGCCCTAGTGCATCACCTTGGGGAGCACCTGTTCTATTTGTTAAGAAGAAAGATGGATCAATGAGACTTTGCATTGATTATCGAGAACTTAACAAGATCACTATCAAGAACAAATATCCTCTCCCACGCATTGATGACTTATTTGACCAACTACGCGGAGCTCAATACTTTTCCAAGATTGATCTTCGTTCAGGGTATCATCAATTAAGGGTCAAAAGGGAGGATATACCAAAGACGGATTTCCGTACAAGGTATGGACACTATGAATTTATAGTGATGCCATTTGGTCTTACTAATGCCCCTGCTATCTTCATGGATCTAATGAATAGAGTCTTTAGAGACTATCTTGATCAATTTGTGGTAGTCTTTATAGACGATATTCTTGTCTATTCAAAGAGCAAGGAAGAGCATGAAGATCACTTGAGAATTATATTGAAGACCCTGAGAAAGGAGAAGCTTTATGCCAAATTTACCAAGTGTGAATTTTGGCTTCAAAAAGTTTCATTTTTGGGTCATATAATCTCAAAAGAGGGGATATCTGTGGATCCAGCAAAAACAGAGGTTATCGAAAGATGGTCAAGACCAACAACAGTAACTGGGATCCGAAGTTTTCTTGGTTTGGCTGGATATTATCGACGTTTTGTAAAATATTTTTCACGATTATCTAATCCAATCACCAAGTTGACTCGGAAGGGAGTTCAGTTTGTCTGGACAGAGGAATGTGAAGAGAATTTCAAGGAGTTGAAAAGAAGGTTATCCAGTGCACCTGTGCTCACACTGCCTTGTAGTGGAGAAAGGTTTGTGATCTATAGTGATGCATCCAAGAAGGGATTGGGGTGTGTTCTTATGCAAAATGATATGGTGATAGCTTATGCCTCACGACAGTTGAAAATCCATGAGCAAAATTACCCAACACATGATTTGGAGTTGGCTGCGGTAATCTTTGCATTAAAGATTTGGAGGCATTACCTTTATGGTGAAAGGTGTGATATTTATACTGATCATAAAAGTTTAATGTATATTTTCACACAAAAGGAGTTGAATATGCGTCAAAGAAGATGGTTGGAGCTGATTAAGGATTATGACTGCTCAATCCATTACCACCCTGGGAAAGCAAACAAGGTGGCAGATGCATTAAGTCGACAAGACCATGCTAGTTTATCCATGATGAGGATCACAAAAGATCCAATATTTATGGATTTACAAAGGATGGATCTTGGAATTATAATGGAAGGGGAAAAATCTTATCTTTCTCAAATGAATGTTCAACCATCTATACATGTGAAGATTAAAGAGGCACAGAAAGAAGATGTCGAGTTACAAAAGAAGGTAAGAAATGTTCCTGAATTCAACCTTGATTGTGATGGGATAATAAAGTTCAGGAATCGGGTTTGCGTTCCTCCCATCCCCGAATTAAAGAAGGAGCTGCTGGATGAGGCTCATAGTTCTTCATTCTCTATTCATCCTGGAAGCACGAAGATGTATAGGGACCTGAAAGAGTACTTCTGGTGGGATGGCATGAAAAGAGATGTTGCTGAATATGTCTCTCGATGCTTGGTTTGTCAACAAGTTAAAGCTGAGAGACAGAAGTCTAAGGGGATGTTACAACCATTACCCATACCCGAATGGAAATGGGAAAACATCACTATGGACTTTGTCACAGGACTTCCTAAAACATCCAAAGGCAATAATGCTGTCTGGGTCATAGTTGATCGTCTTACAAAGTTTGCACACTTCATTGCTATTAGAGAGGATTTCTCTCTAGATCAGCTTGCCAGGATATATGTAAAGGAAGTGGTAAGATTGCATGGAGTACCACTTTCTATTATATCTGATCGAGATCCGAGATTTACCTCGAAGTTCTGGAGAAGTCTTCAGCATACTCTGGATACAGAGTTGAGTTTCAGCACTGCTTATCATCCCCAGACAGACGGTCAGTCTGAGAGAACAATTCAAACCCTAGAAGATATGTTGAGAGCTTGCTCTATGGATTTCAAAGGAGGTTGGGATCAACACCTACCTTTGGTGGAATTTTCTTATAATAATAGCTTTCACTCCAGTATTCAGATGGCTCCTTATGAAGCTCTCTATGGAAAGAAATGCAGGACTCCAACTTGCTGGGATGAAGTTGGGGAAAGAAAGCTATTAGGACCTGATCTCGTTGATGAAATGGCAGAAATGGTTAGATCTATTCAAGAACACATAAGAGCAGCTCAGAGTCGACAGAAAAGTTATGCCGACAACCGAAGAAAAGACCTAGAGTTTGAAGTGGGCGATAAAGTGTTCTTACGAATATCTCCCTGGAAGAGGGTTATGAGATTTGGAAAGAAGGGGAAGTTGATCCCTAGATATATCGGTCCTTTTGAAATACTGGATCGTGTTGGGAAGGTAGCTTACCGATTGGCGCTTCCACCGAATCTCTCTCAAGTTCACGATGTGTTCCACGTATCTCTCCTGAGAAAGTACATACCAGATCCTTCACATGTACTCAGCTCAGAAGTTGTACCGCTGGAGCAAGATCTTTCTTATGAAGAACAGCCGATAGAGATTCTGGATCGTAGCGAAAAATTCCTACGAAACAAGACCACTCGCTTGGTGAAAGTTTTATGGAGGAACCACCAACTTGAAGAAGCTACATGGGAGCTTGAGGATATGATGAGGGAGAAGTATCCTCATTTGTTTGTTACAAAATGACGAATTTCGAGGGCGAAATTCTTTTTAAGGGGGGTAGAATGTAACACCCGAGACTTTTATGTTATATAAATCATCAAAGGAATCTTTTTCTACACAACACTTGCTTGGCTTGCTTTACACGCAATCGCGACCTTCCTCGATAGCTTGCGTCGTACGCAATACCGAGTTTCACTAAACAACAATATGCTATTAAAACTAGCCGTTATGAATAGTAATAACCACTTTTTGAAATTTTATAAATTTTATTTTTCAAAATGGACTTCATTTTTGGACTCAAAATATCGAAATTAGCCTAGGGTGAAATTTTGGTATTTTTCTGAAAACTTTCAATTTTTGATGAATAGTGAAACCACTAAGTGGTAGGTTAAAAACTGAATTTTGCATAAAACTTAATTTTACCGCTTCTGTGAATGGAATTTCAAAAATCCGACAGACACGGTTGATGTCAGTAAGTAAAATTTGGTTCAATGAGATAAAAATATTTTTTGGTGAATAGTAACTTTTTTCTATTTTTACCGCGGTTAATAGTAAATAGGGTAACTAAGGGTAAATATGATATTAATATTACCCTAACACATGTCCTAATTCTATTGGAAAAGTGTAATTCGACCAAAAACAAACTTAGGAATAAAATATGACCATTTAGGCCCACTTGGATTAGATTAGGACATTTATTATTAATTTATTTAAAGAAGGGTTAAAATAGTTAAAATCAAAGTTTAATAAGTAAATAATTTTTAATATGGGGTTATACATAATATAAATTCGATTGTAAATATTAATTAGAAAGATAAAAAGATTTCCTACATGATGGTATTTTATTTGTAATTTTTAGACATCAAATAATTTAATTTATTTATGACACAAAGATGATACAGTAATTATCTTATTAATGAAATATTGAAAAAATTGATAATATAAATACCAAAATAAATGTAATTTGAGACTTTTTATGAATTCCACTAATTTTCTAGGTTACTATGATATATTATTGTTGATTTAATCAACTTGTTTCGAACATATAATTCTGTTATGACTTTCACAAAAATCATATATCAAATAGTGTCAAAATTGACACAAAATAGTTTTTTAATCAAATATTATATTATTAATTGTTATTTTATTCCTAAAAATCTAAGGTTCGGCCAAATGACTTAGATAAGGATATATATATTAATAATAAACAATTTGGGGTTCGTTTGGCATGTTATAGTAAGTGTATTAACCATATAGTGAAAGAAAACAAAAAGACACGGTAAAGGTTAAATTAATTAACTTAGAGTTAAATCTAATTGATAAGGTTAAAATAATACCCTAAACTTGTCTAAATCCTATTGGTTGATAGGATTTCGACCCATCCCCACTTTAGCTTCGAAATTAGACCCTTTGGACCCATTATAAACCGATTTTGACTTTAATATAAAATAATATTTTGAGATATTCCTAAGGTGCCCCTCTCCACCCTTATAAAAGGGAACCTCCTCCCCCTCCTCCTCACACCAATTTGAGCACTCAAGCTCGGCCAACCCCGGCCATTTTCTCCTTTTAACTTCCCTAGAATAATCCTAGAGGTCCTGGTCTTCTCCAAAGACCAATCTTTGTTCCTTAAGTGGAGGATTCAAAGAGGCGTTCCAAAGAAGAGGTAATATCCATTACCGATCTTTTCAATTTCTTTCTTCTTCAACTTCTTCTTCTTTAGTTGTTTCATGATAAAGTAATAACATAAGTATTACTTACATACTGATATGTTATTATAAATATGAAACAACCCTAATTCACCTTCTATCCATCCTACGGAAAAATGAAATCAACGCGCGTGCGTACGAACGGAATACCGTCTCCACGCCGTGGTGTAATCTATTTTCCGCCATCACCTTACAAGGATGGGTATAATGGTGTAATGAGTAACTATATATGATTATTATTAAGTAATATTGATACTGAAATAATATATATATATACTCTAATTCAATTCCACGATCATAGGAACGATATCATCACTCGTGCGTACGTACGGAATACCGTCTCCACGATGTGATGTGATTCGTTCTACATGATCTTCATTTCATAATGATTATATAAATGAATTGAATGAATGAATATGGTATATACTACACTAATACCATTCTGGAAATGAATTATCTATAACCTAAAGATAACAATAAGAATTTATTCAACAAAACACGCATAAGAACAAAAAGTTATAAAGACCCGAGTAACAAGTAACAATGAAATATTACTAACAAGAAGTTAATAATATGACCATATATGATCTCATATCAATATGTATGATTCTGGAATAAGTCAATAACATTATTTAAACCATTATACAGGAACTTCGGACATGAACAAAGCAAATTGGACCTAAGGTAAGGGAAATATCACAATCTCATTTTTATCCGAGATTGTTTATTCGTAAGTATTTACTGGGGTGTATTTTATCATCCACATCCATGTTCCCTCAATATGTAATATTGTTTCCATCCACTTGAAATAGTTTAAATCCAATTTTACCCTTAGGTGAGTTTTTAGTAAAGAATATGAAAGGAATCTTTTGTCGTTTTTCCGTACGAGGTACTTTTTGACTTTTCCGACAAAAGTACGAAGAATGTTTTTTTTAACTTATACGGCATGAATGGATTTTTAAAACATTACTTCAAAGAAGCTTCCTTTACAAGTTTTCAAGTTTATTTTTAATCAACTTCTTTTATTTTAAAGTTGTATGACATGTTATGAAATGAAAAATGTTTTTGAAGAAGAAAGGATATTTTCCTCAAGAATTCAATTCAAGTGTTTTATCAAAATTATTTTCCATCTAAGATAATAAAGGGTTCTGTTTCTATCCATATTTTTACATTGGTTTGACTATGTTGTGATGGAATTATGTTTATGAATTCCTTTATCATATATGAATTGATTTATGATGTCATGATGTTTCAAGAATCCCATTTTTGTTATATGTGTTATGCGATGATGTATGTTTTATGATTATGTGGCACACATAAGAAAGGATTCATTATAAGATGGGTGGGACCTATATCTCCCTCCAATGCATTGGGTAATGATTTTATATCTCATGAGATAGACATGGCTGGAACGGAAGGTTATTTCAGTTCAGTGATACAGGACTGAAACGAGGAGTGAACTCGGTTCAGAAAGGGACTTTGTCCACTAAGATAGTCTTGGCAATGAGTCATGACTAACAAGAAATGATTTTCCATGATTATGTGTGCATGCCACAAAGTTTCAAGTTTTATGTTATGATTATGGGGATCTCATTTTCACTTCTATGATTTATTCCATGTTAAGATATTATGATCTCTTTTGCAGGTTTTGATAAAGATATGATATGATTTTTATTTCCTTTATTTGCCCTTGCTGAGCATTTGAGCTCACCCTTTTATGTTTTCTTTTCCCCAGGTCAGGAAGATGGATATTAAGTAGAATATGCTAAAAGGGACCCTATATATGATGAAATAAATGGGAGACACTGTAGAAGATTTATGAACCAGTTGTTTATGTTTCCCAGTTTCTAAAGACACTATACCTATACGGTCCTTTGTGGTTTTGTCATATGTTGTAATAAGTGTGCTTCAATTTTGAAGTATTAACAATGTATGTAAAGTGTGGGTTGTTATATACTCCATCAGGAACGACCGCCTGTGCATGTCCAGGATATGCTGAATGACTAGGATCCGAGTGGAAGTGCCTCTATTGGAGATGTAAAATTACTATTTTCCTTATTGATCACTTTCCCACTCCAACGACAGTACTCCTGACAAATCCTATTGATGCCACGAATGGACCACATGCTAGAATTTGTGAAAATAAAGGTGTCGTCCTTATACATCAGATGTGAGACCATGGGAGCTCTTGTTTTTCTACCATATTCCATTACCTCTCCTCTAGTGAAACCCTTGTGTAACAGGCGACTGAGAACATCCTATGACAGAATGAAAAGATTCAGGGAAAGCGGATCGTCCTGCCTCAGACCGCAGATGTCCTTGAAGAATCCGCAAGCTTTCCCCATAGAAGTTATCACTAACCAGGGAAAGATGAAACACGTAAATAGGGTGTCCACATTACAATCAGTAGTGTGTCTCCTGTAATGAGTGTATCTACCTCTCGTGAAGTTTCCCAACGAACAATACTTCTCAGACGGACGTCATCAGAGCTACCGGACTCATGGAGTGTGTTCTCCCAGAATGAGTACTTTGACGTAACCAACTCTACAGAGTGTTAATCCTCTACGAAGCTGGTGAATCACCTACCTGGTGAATTTGGATTAGTTGCAGTGTCCACAATGGCCCAGGCAGTAATCCTCATCTGTGTACCCTGATCTTTCCCACTCTGGAGTGTGTCTCCCATAATGAGTTCTTCTATCTACCATGATCTTCCCACTCAGGAGTGTATCTCCTGTAATTAGTGTATCTACCTCTCATGACAATTCCTGACAAATAGTACTTCTTGGACAGACATCATCAGAGCTACTAGACTCATGGAGTGTGTTATCCCAGAATGAGTACTTTGTGGAATCCTTGAATTGAATCCCTAGCATGGGTATGCGGTTGTGTGACTTGTCTCTAGACTATGGGTTTTTTCATGAGGTCCACTTTCTGGGACATGCATTCTCAGCAGATGGAGTAGTTGTAGACCCAGCTAAGGTGGAGGATGAGTTATCATGGGATCCACCTCGGAGCGTGACGGAGGTGCAAAGCTTCCTTGGGTTAGCAGGATATTACCAAAGATTCATCCCTGATTTCTCCTGAATAGCAGCACTGATGAAGGCCTTGACCAGGAAGGGGAAACCCTTTGTGTGGAAGGAGATGTGATATCAGGCTTTCATTCAGTTGATATAGAGATTGATGAGTGCCCCAATTTTTACATTGCTGTAAGAGGGTGTCGAGTACATAGTTTTCTGTGACGCATTAGGTATCGGTCTTGGCTGTGTCCTGATGCAAAGGCAGGCGGTGATTTCTTATAGTTCTTGCCATCTTAGGCCACATGAGCAGAACTATACAACCCATGATCTCTAGTTGGTTGTGGTAGTCTTCTCATTGAAGATGTGGCAACACTACCTTATGGGTGAGCGGTTCATCGTCTACTCTGACTACAAGAGCCTCAAGTACATCTTTTCATAGAAAGATCTGAATCTGAGGTAGAGGAATTGGCTAGAGTTCCTCCAGGACTATGATTTTGAGATCATCTATACTCATGGGAAGGAGAACAAGGTGGAAGATGCTCTTTGAAAAAGGTCGAGCTTACAGCTGTTGAGTGAGGCAACAGAGCAGTTAGCCGCAGTTGCATCAGGTACATGATGTCTTCCAAGTGTCGCAGATGAGGAGGTACGTGCATGACCCCTCACATGTCATCGACTAGGGCGAGCTGTACATCGAGGATGGAGTGACCTTTGCTAAGTACCTTGTAGAGATTGAGGATCAGTAGGAGAGGATCATTTGTGGGTGATTGATTCCCTTGGGGCGTATTTTTTGGAAGCACGGGAATCTTCAACAGAGCATGTGGGAGTGGGAGGCCCAAATCCGTGCCCAATAACCTCATGTTTTTGAGTAGCCTTGTTTTGGCTTTTTAGGGACGCAAAGCCCCAAGGTTGGGAGATTATAATTTCTCTAATTTTTCTGTGTATTTTTTTTAAATATTATATGGAATTATTATGAGACCTGAGGAAGTGACAACACATCATTCCAAGGCCCGGTGATCCCGAAGTGGTTTTTTGAAATTTTTTATGTTAAGTGAGTCATCACTTATGCGTGGTTGTGGTAGTTTCCAAACCGATGCTCTGATTAAACATTTTTGGGCACTGGTGCATCCGGGATGACGACTTTACCTAAAAGAAGGTCTAACATCGACCGGTGCGGGTTGATGGAAAAAGTTAATTTTCGGATGTTTTCAGTAAAATAAAATAAAATAAATTCGCAATGTTTATTTTATTTCTATATTGAAACATTCGCTACAACCCGGCGACAGGGTAGCTATTTCCTTAATAAATGCAACATCATAATGACTAAAAAACGGAAAGCTAGAATCATTAATACTGCAAAATATTTTTGAATACCAAAACTCATTTAACTTTTTATTGGGATAACCGAATGTCGATAGTTGGTGGAAGATTGAGAGGAAACTCTGGTAAAAACTCTTAGCAACGAGCAATGACAGATCGAAGCTGAGAATCACTACACTAACAAAGTTGAAGTATCTCAATGACTGCGGAAGCACGACACCATCGTCAGTGATCGATCGCTGTTGAGGTAGGGGTTTGTTATTTAAATTAATTTCTCAGTTTTTTATTTTCAAACGGAAAACATGGATCAACCAAGAACATGTTGATCCATGGATTCGTACATTTTCACGGGTGGGTTTTTTCATGACCCACCTTTAGAAAGACAAGGGAAGGGGTGGAAAAGGTCTCTACTTCCCTTCCTTCATCAAGCCGAAGATGTGATAATGACCCCCAAGTCCCGCCTCCAGTAGGCCCCGGGGTGGTGACTGGCACCAAGGGTGTAACATTTTCACAATATGGGAGGCATTACCCTTTTTTTGTTAACCAAGATTGGGAGAAAGAAGGAGTCAACACCAAACACCACCAGGAACTCAAAGTGAAAAAAACTACATGCATGTTTTAATAATAATACTAAACAAAAAATACAAGAACTCCAAAGTACCAAACCATACAGGAAGGGGCAAAGCTAAACAGAATCAATAGACACCAACAACAACTCCAACGTCCAGCCTAGTAAGGTCCCGCATGGCCTCCGAAGTCCTCTTAACAACCTAAAAGTAAACATAGGGTGAGCATACAAGGTATACCCAGTAGAAAAAACCTAAAACTCTCATGCACAAGTGGGGAGACGTACTAAATTCTTGTGAGAAGCAGACAACCAAACACTATCAAGGAGTCTATCCATCCCACCGCACCGGCCACACTCACCAAATAACACAAGTAGTAGGGTAATAGTAAAGCACAAAACATTTTTGGGTACCCCACACCACCATTCCCCCCACTAGCTAGCTACTTCTCCCTAACGACAAATGTCCTGACGCTACCACGCTCTTCGTACCTGCACAAACCTAGCCCTCATAACCATCCATACCTACCCGCACACACCTAAGCCTCATCCCGAAGACACTTGGGAAAACAACCTACCCAAAGAGTCTTGGGATAACAACCCACCAAACGAAACCTACCTGAAGAATCTTGGGTGTATGGTCGCCTCTAGCCATCAAAGCTGAGGGAAGAGGGAGCAGGAAGGAGAGTAACTAGGGGGAAACCCTTCCCCATGGAATGGGGTGTCCGACACTAAGTGCCAAACATGGGTGGGGTGAGACTAAACACAAAACATACAGTTACATATATATACCAACACACATCCCACCCTATGGCTCCTCAACCAGATACAAGCAGGTACACAAGCACTACTGCCTTAGAAAATAGGCACACAACAAACAGTTCCCGGTTCCCTTGTTCAAGTTGTCATTCATAACAGTTCAGTATGAGTTAATCCCTTCACTGATGGGAAACTAACAGACACATTCACATATGGAACAACAAAAATGGCAGAAAGGAAAAATGCCAGGTAAATTAAACATTCACACTCGATTCTCTTATGAATCAAAACAACAAGGGATCAAGTGAGATCCCTCAAAGTAGTGGAACCAAATCATCCCTGAGACACAGCCCCATGTCCCCAAACTCCAGAAGCCAAAGGTTCCTCAACAACAGAGGATTCCAACCCAATTCGTGATATAAACAGAGTAACCAAACGACCTCATATTCACAACAGTCCAAATTATAACAGTAGGGGATCCCATCCCCACCCAAATCACCCTAGAAACCAAGCCCCCATCCAAGAAAACCATAAGGTCACCCACAATAGGCCTGTGAAGGAAGAACAACCAATACCACCAACACAAAGCAGGCCCAAGCATGTATTTTTCAGATTTAGAAGATTTAACACACTCCGTGATTTCAATTCCACTATGTTTTAATTGGGGTTATCACATGACAAGGGTGATCCTAGTGCTTTCAATTTATTTAACTGAGTATATGTAATTTAACCAATTCCATGTTATGGTTATTCAACATCCAGGAGAACAGTGGTTCTTTAGTGCACAGAGAAAGCCACCAACGGCCGTGATTTTCAGCGAGCAATTCACAACATATATCAACATGAAAGATCATAGTAGAACAATGATCACACCCCCCCTGCATTCTTTAAAGGTCCATTCATTATCATTATTAAGTTGGTTTCGTCAAATTCACGTAGAGACAGAAGCATGACCACCCCACATGATACACAGAAAGAAGAGACGAAGGAGAAAACTCTCTACCTAATTGATCTAGGATTGTCGTGTAAGTCCTCCCGTGGAAACTGCAAACAATGGTAGCAGCAGCTCCACGGAACGAGACCCAGGAAAACATCATGGAGTGAGGTATGACTCGCTAGGAGGATGGGTATTCTGAGCATAGGGTGACCAAGAAAGAAGAAAATTAGGGAGAAGATTAGCCTTTAGGCTATAAGGGATGAGATACAACACCCTCGGAAGGTTAAGATATGGAGAAAAACATGGAACCGCAGAAGGAGAGAGATCGTGGGTTGACTACGTGGTTGGGCCACCCCACACGTCCAACTTAAAATTCCCTGCCCTTTGGGGCGGTTAAAATGGACTCACACCTCACCAACATTTAATTAAAACCCTTTAATGGCTTTAAAGGGGGTCAAAACGCAGATTAAAAGCCAAAATTGCGCAAAATGAGGTGCCACTGGGAAAACCCATGGTCACCAGTAGGCTAGGTCTACCGGTTGGACGAGGCTACCGGTAGGCTGAGCTACCGGTAGTCCGAGCTACCGGTAGGCTGCAGCTAGCGGTAGTCCAACCTACCAGTTGGCCACGGCTACCGGTAGGCTGCGGCTACCGATAGACCGAGCTACCGGTAGGCCGCAGCTACCGGTAGGCGGGCTACCGGTATGCCGAGCTACCGGTAGGATGAGCTACCGGTAGGCCGAGCTACCGGTAGGCCTGCTACCAGTAGTCTAAGGCTACCAGTAGGCCGGCTATCAGTAGGCTAAGACTACCGTTAGGGGTCTTATGTTTCACCGAGAAGCCTCGATAACTTTCCCAGACTACCCAGAATACCCAACATCAGATTTTCACCAAGTAATGGACCCCAAAACCCCGGACCATTACATCAGATACTTCTCAATCTATTCTTATCCCTAAGAATATAAGAACAAAAAAGAAAAGAGAAGAGTGGGGTCTGAACAACCACCCTCTTAAGATACTTCTCAGGGGAAAACCCCCCGAGTTGTCCCAAAGCTGCGACAGAACCCCTCCTACATCCCGTAATACTCGCCCAAGTTATCAACCACATCATTCAAAATAAGCACAAGGATTCACACTACCCAACACTTGAGTCAAAGAGTCCCTTCCTACATGTCAGGATATTATATGCTTTGGGTGGCACTGACTCGCCCACATGGGTTTAATCGCATCATCATTAATGCGTCCGGATTTGCAGTAAGGTTTTCCCATCGTCACACATACGGACACACATAGAGGGAACATGGAACAGATCATCTCACGGTAAATCAAAACAATCATTTACTAAATTGAATCACAAGGTGAATCATCTTAACAAAACTCAAAACAAAACAACAAGGAAGTCAAAACAGATCTGGGTACAGGATGCGTTATTTGGCATCCTGCTCCCAAGTGCTCTCTTCCAGGCCACCATGCCTCCACAACACACGAACCAAGGGGATGGTTCGTCCACGAAGCACTTTCTCCTTATGATCATCGATCTTGATCAGTCGTTCTATGAAGGTCACATCCTCTTCCACATCTAATTCTTCCCAATCGATGACGTGGGAGTCATCGTGTAGATATCGACGAAGCTGGGAGACATGAAAGATGTTGTGAACTTTCTCCAACTGAGGTAGCAGCGCCAGCTGATACGCCACCTCACTAACTCGTCCTAACACCTCAAAAGGTCCGATGAACCTAGGGGAGAGTTTACTCCCCTTCCCAATCCTTCGCTGCCCACGTCGAGGTGAAACCTTCAAGAACCCATGATTCCCAACCTCTAACTCAAAGGGCCTCCTCCTATGACCAGCATAAGACTTCTGCCGGTCCTGGACTGCCTTCATCCTTTCACACATGAGATGAACCTTCTCAGTGGTTCCCTGCACCACTTCTGGACCAACAATAGCTGCTTCTCCAACCTCAATCTAGCCAACGGGTGAACAACACAACCTTCCATACAAGGCCTCAAATGGTGTTATACTAATAGTGTAGTAGAAGATGTTGTTATATGAAAACTCTACTAGATGCAAGTGTCGTACCCAAGATCCCCCAAAATCTAGAACACATGCCCACAGCATGTCTTCCAACTTCTGGATCATTCGTTCTGTCTGCCCATCTGTCTGAGGGTGGAAAGCAGTGCTGAGGCATAGCTGGGTTCCAAAGGCATGCTATAATCCCCTCAAGACTCGTGATGTAAACTGTGTGTCTCGATCGGAGACAATAGATCATGGGATCTCGTTCAACCGTACCACCTCATCGATCTACCTCTAGGCTAAGGTACTCACCGGGCTCGATTCCTTAATCGCCAAGAAGTGAGCTGATTTTGTCAACTAATCCACCACTACCTAGATGGAATCATAGCCTCCCTGAGCCCTAGGTAGCCCTGTGATGAAGTCCATCGAGATCTCATCCCACTTCCACTCGGGAACATCTAATGGTTGTAACAACCCTCTAGGAAAACGGTGTTTAGCCTTCACTTGCTGACACACCAGGAACTTAGACATGAACTCTGCCACTGCCTACTTTACCCAGGGCCACCAAAACTATCACCTCAGGCCTTGGTACATCTTTGAGACCCCATGATGCACCGATAATTCTGATCCATGGAACACACAGAGAACACCTTCACACATCACCTCTGGAACAAAAATCCTTCCACAGAAAAGCATCTGATGATGACCATCCTCTGACCATCCCTCAGGAGAATTTCCCTGATAAACACGATCTCGCGTCACTTCCTCCTTCGAGTCCCCCCACTGATACTCCTCCACCTGCACCACTATGGAGGGAACTACAGTCATCTAAAATAGATAACCTCTTCCACCTTCCACCATTTCATCCAAATTCCAGGCCGCTAACTCTTCCATCGGTCTCCAAGCATCTGCAGACTCTCGAACTACTTCCTTCTGTAACTTCCTCCTCAGGGAATCGGCCACAACATTGCCATTTCACTCAGTATAAGAGATCTCGATGTCACAATCTTGGAGGAAATCAACCCATCTCCGCTATCTCAAGTTCAGATATCACTGTGAAAAGACATAAGGCAAGCTCTTGTGATCTGAGAAGACCACGAAGCGCTCTCCGATGAGATAATGCCGCCACAAATTCAATGAAAACATTACGGCCACAAGCTCCAGATCGTGGGTGGCATAGTTACGTTCATGAGGAAGTAACTTCCTAGACCCATAAGAGATCACTCCTCACTGCTGTATCAGCACACACCCCAACCCAAGGTCAAAAGAATCACAGAACACCTCAAACAACACCCCTTCCTCTGGTAGTCTGAGCACTAGAGCACTAACCAGCTTCTCCTTTAGGTAGTCAAGAACTATCTGGCACAGGTTGCTCTACATGAAGGCCTAGTCCTTACTAGTTAAAGCTGTAAACGGTGCTACATCTCGAGAGATTTTGGGCACAAACCTCCGGTAATATCCAGCCAAACCCAGGAAAAGACGAACTTCCGCCACATTCTTGGGTGCTTCCCATGAAACGACTGCCTCGACTTTCGACGGGTCTACTGCTATTCCCTTCTGGGACACTAAGTGTCCCTGGAAATGAATCTCCCGCGTTAAGAACTTGCACTTAGAAAATTTCCTATAACGATGGTGGTGTCTTAGGACTCCCAAAACTATCCTAAGATGCTCAACGTGCTCCTCCTCTTATCTTGAGTAGACAATGATGTCGTCGATGAACACCACAGCGAACTGGTCCAGAAACTCTCCGAAAATAAACTTCATGAGGTTCATGAACTTAGCTAGTGAATTTGTAATTCCAAATGGAATGACCACGAACTCAAAGTGGCCATATATTCACCTGAAAGTCGTCTTCAAGATATCACCTTCCTTCACTCTCAACTGGTGGTATCCAGACCGCAGATCGATCTTAGAGAACCAACCTGCTTTCCTCAGATGGTTGAAAAGGACTTCTATCCTCGGGAGGGGGTAATGATTTTTTATTGTCACCTGATTCAACCTCCGGTAGTCTATTCACAGCCATAGACTACCATCTGCCTTCTTTATGAACAAAATTAAGGCACCCCACGGAGACACACTGGGTCGGAAAAATACCTTCTCCCTCAGATCGTCACTCTGAATTCACAAATCCTACAACACAGAAGGTTCCATATAATATGGAGCAATCGAGATCAGGAGGGCACAAGGCTAAAAGTGTATCCCAAACTCAATGTCACATTGAGGGGGTAGGGTCACAACCTCATCGGCAAAGACATCAGGGAATTCTCTTACAACCTCTGGGATATCCATCAGTCCTGCATCTGCCGACTCCCCTAACATCTTGTTTAGCAAAGAAAGGAGTGGATCCACGTGTCAACTCCCCTCTTGATAAATCCGCTCCCCAACAAAATCCATGTAACACCCCAAGCTTCCATGGTATGTTTCACTTCGAATAATGCAATAGCGTGTGTTGTACGCAACCTCGAGCTCTAACACACACCGCGACTAATCAAAGTAGCCGTTATGAATAGTAATAACCACTTTTTAAAATTATAGAAATTTTATATTTCAAAATGGACTTCATTTTTGGATTCGGAATATCGAAATTAGCCTATGTTGAATTTTTGGTATTTTTCTGAGAACTTCTAATTTTTATGAATAGTGAAAAATACTTTAAAACAACTTTTTTAATCCAAATAATTTATTGTGATAAATTATACTATATAGTGGTTTTAAGGTATAATTAGAATATATTTTTACCATTTTATCCAATGGTGGTCATTAGAATTAATTTAACATTGAAATTGGACATAAACAATTGCCAATCTTTTGATATAAATTGTTTCTTAAAAACACGCTATTTGTTGTAACAGCGGGAATTAATTATAAAATTAATTAATGAAAATTATATGTTTGGAATTTTGTAAAATATACATCATTTTTGAATTCGGAATATCAATTATAGCTTAGGGTGAAATTTTGGCATTGTTCTGAAAAACTTCAATTTTTGATGAATAGTGAAACCACTAAGTGGTAGTTAAATAACTGATTTTTTTGTTTAAATGAAATATTACCACTTCTGTGATTTGATTTTCAAAAATCCGACATACATGGTTGTCATTAAGAAGTAAAATGTGGTTCAATGAGATCAAAATAATTTTTTGGTGAATAGTAACTTTTAAGTTCTTAATCGCGATTAGAGGTAATTAGTGTAGTTTAAGGTACAAATAATGTTTTAATAATATGAGATGAGCATGACACTTGTCCTACTCCTATTGGATGAGTCATGGCCGACCAAGACAACCCATGGGTCAACTTGGGGACCCCATGGAGCCACTTTATTTGGAAAATGACATTAATATATATTTATTTAATGTTAAAATTAAATTGACACAAACATTAGTTATTTTACTAAAACAGTTTTTAAGTGGGGTTACACAAGTCCAAATTTTGACTATAAATATTAATTATAAAGCTAAAAAGATTTCCTACATCATAGTATTTTTTTATAATTTTTAGACATTAAATAAATTAAATTATTTATGACATCATTATGATGCAGCGATGACCTCATTATTTAACGATTTAAATAAAATGAGAAGATAATGCAAAATCCAAGGCTTACACTTGTCCAAAGCCTATTGGATGAGGAGATTTCGAAACCTTATCACCTTAGCCTAGAATTATATAAGTGTGGGACCTTTATAATCCGAAAAGCATTGTGAAATAATGTAACATTTCAATCTTTCCAAAATTGCCCCTCCTCTCCACTTATAAAAGGCCCCCACCTCTCCCACCTCATTTACACTTTAAAGCCATTTGGATCGGCCAACCTCTGCCCAAATACTCTCCCAACTTACCCCTCTTACTCCTAGAAGCCTCAATTTGGGCAGAACTCTTCCCAAGGAAGCCTTTGGCTCAAATCAAAAAGAGTTACCCGATTTTGAGGTAATGTCTTCTCTAATGTTGTTTTGTTTTATTTTTCTTCTCCAACCCCCCTAAACTCTTTTTATTCATTTCTTTTGTAACAACACCAGTATACTCAATATACTAGGATGTTTTTATAATAAGGATTCGAGCTACACTTACACACACCTACATCTAATGGTTAAAGAACATACGGTTTCTGTGGATGGCGAATTTCGGCCTCACGAAACGATGATTGTTCAACACTCATAAAACACCTTCAAAGGTGGACATTAAGATGTCACTATTTTTATATATGATATATAATATGTTTATGTTTTACTTATGCTTCTGTATTTATCATTTATGCCAGACTTTATGATTTCCATTATGGGTAAAACGCGATAATTTCATTTTAGGAAGTGCGGACTACCGCCCCCTCAAAGTGATTTGAATCGTTAATGCCATATGTGGGATGTATAAAGGATGGAGTAAATGGTACTATACACTGTATTATACTGAAATTATATTATACATTTATATCATTATGATTTTGTTCCATTAAATATTAAATTGAAATGAAAGTAGCGTTCATGCGTACGTACGGCTTACCGTCTCCATGAACGGTGCATTTCATTTCTTACCTCTAAATGTTAAGTAATATTATAAATGAATGTATATACTGGATATATAAGATATATATGACATCTAAATCATGAATATAATTCTGGATATAATGGATATTCTACCACATGAACAAATTGTAATTATAAGAAGTTTATTGTTGACTCAAGTACCAAAGATCGACAAAACGACCGTTATTAACTTAAATAATTACATAATGTTCATAACATTGTAATAAGTGATATAAAAAGGATAATGAAATTGAAAATGGTTCTTAATAAGGTAGATATTATCTCTAGTTTATTATTCAGGAGGTTAAATAACGGTTGAGTCATGTCGGACACAAGGTAAGGGAACTTCTTAACCCAACTTCCATTCTTTGGGATAATCTCCTACTTTCAAATTATGTCATGATTATGTCTTATTTTGTATTCTTTATGTGTACCTATAGTGAATACACATAATATATCTATTTTATTTTAAAAATGATCTTTTTAAGGACTTCGTCTCAATCTCCTTTCATTGAGGCATATTTGGTTTTATACACATTTTTCTTTTATACGGTGTATAAATCCCTTTGACTTTTACGTTTATTCAAAAGGAATCTTTTTATACGAATCGTTTTACTAAACGACAAAATGGAATGTTTTTCATTCTGTACTTATGCGGCGACAACGACTTCTCCGCCACCGTGACCATTATTTGAGATTCGGCTTCCTCTACAAGCCATCATTTTTTTTAATAAAAAATAAATACAAAGTTTTAACTTTCTTTTATTTTGGTATTGAAAATGGTTTTGAAAGCATTTTTATTTTATCAATGTGTCGTATTTATATCTTGTGATTGAAATGTGGAAATGTTATGTTTCCTTTATGCATGTTTTATGTGATACGATTATGTTATGGTTTATGATATGTTTAAACCTATTCATATGAGGAATGCATTGGACTTAATAAGTGACGGGTGGAGCCCGCTATAGCTCCTCGATGCATCGGCAGGTCTCATGAGACAAACTAGTGTCTTGGCACGAGGCCTTGACAAAATATTATTTGTAGTCTTGGCACGAGGCCTTGGCTACGTGGTTATGATAGTCTGGCATTATGCATTCCATCATTATGAAAATGGTTATTGATATTTCATGTGATTATTCGACCAGTAGAATATCCATGTGAAGAAGTAAATGACATTATCTCATTTTACTTTTGCCATATTATGTTGAAGTTAAAGTTTAAAAGGCTTTTGTTTTAGTTATACATTGCCTTAAATGTTAATGTTTATTTATGAAAGCTTCCGCTATATTGTTAACCTTACTGAGCATCTGAGCTCACCCCTTTCAATGTTTTAATATTTTTCCAGGATGTGAAGAATTATTTTATGAATGACCTACAGGGGTAGTCAGAAAGGGATATGGTTGTGGACTATGAAGACCATGTTATTGTATTTTGTTTACTTTTTGATGTAATAAAAGACTTATGAATGTATCTAGTGTTTCCAAGGCTACTAAACTAATCGGTCTTTCGAGACTTGATCTTTTGTGATCATGCCAATGTTACGAAGTAATGCATCGGCTCTGGGTAGCTAGGGTCGGGGCGTTACAGTTGGTATCAGAGGCAGTTTAGTACTAACCTTGGAAGCTAGATTAAGATAAACTCTGATTAGAGCACGTAGACCTAAGATGAACATTGAGGATTAGTATAGAAGAACTTCCTAGAATTTTGGTATTGTAGAGATGTTGTGAGTTTTCCAAGCAATACATCCCTGTCTGGATACGAGAAGGTAGAGGCGGCTTTGGAACAGATGTACCTAGGGGTAAAACCCGAAAACACTGCTTTGAGCTAGACTCGAACGGGAACTGGTGCACGACAACGGGCCTTGCTGCACTCTTGGTTACGACACTCCTGGGGGATATGCTTTGGATAATTATAATTTTCTTTATAAACCACTATGAAGGGTTATGAGTATATACTTTATCAAAGAAAACATTTCTTTTTATGATTATGGATTATATCCATAAATAGTTCAATTTATGTAAATTGTTTTACAAATATGGAATTATGTATTTTAATTCATAAACTAATTTAGTTTATGCCATTGTTTAGAAATGGCGCCTAGTGGAAGGAATGGAAACCGTATCAATGTACGCACTCCGTGTAGGGATTTCCCTCCTGCTCAAGATAATTATTGTGGATCTGGAGATACAACTGGTGCTGATCAACTTATTACCATACTGGGACAACTCACTCAGGTTATGAATAATAACCTTACTCGTATGGAGCACCCTGATCCGCAATGTGGAGGATCAATGATAGACCGTTTCATGAGGCAACAACCACCAACCTTCAATGGGGGTACAAATCCTATAGTAGCTGAGCAATGGATAAATTCCTTAGAGAAAATATTCCATGCCTTGGGGAGTAGTGAAAGGGAGAAGGTTGTCATGGCAGTTTACCGCCTCACTGGAGATGCCGATCAATGGTGGTCGCTGATTCAAAACAAAAAGGAAGATGATGACGTATCGAATATGGAATGGAGGGAGTTCAAAGATCTTTTCTTAGAAAAATACTTTCCTCGTGACCATCGAGCAGATATGGAAAGGAAATTTCTGAGTTTGAGGCAGAAGGAGGATGAGAATGTCGCAAAGTATGAGGCTAACTTTACAAGGTTAGCGAGGCATGCTGCCGATTATATACGTAACCCAAGGAGTAAGATTGACCGTTTCTTTGATGGGTTAAAACCATTTCTCCGTCGAGCTTTGGTATCACAATCCTTCTAATCATACGAAGATATTGTCTCGTGTGCTATCAAGACAGAAAAGGAATTCTCTAAGTCTTATGACAAAAAAGTAAAGCAAGAGAAGAAGAGAATGGTGGAACAAGAGACAGATAAAGGGAAAAAGGGAAAGAAGGATTTTCCATTATGTGATAATTGTGGGAAGAATCACCCTGGTACTTGCCTAAAAGGAATGGGAGTTTGTTATACATGTGGAGAAAAGGGTCACCAGGCTCGTGATTGCAAGGGAAAGAAAGAGGCTATCAAAGTTGAATGCTACAATTGTAGAGAAATGGGTCATTATGCAAATGAATGTCCTAAGCATCAGGGAAACTTACCTCAGAAAAGGCCAAGGGATCAAGGACAATCTTATGTTGTTACTACAGTTGAAGCAGAATAACTAATGTATTGGTGCTTTTGGACACATGGATTATATTCTGGTTATTAGAATAATGTGATATATATATAAGGATTGTACTGTAGTACTTGTTTATTTCAGTAAGGTTTTAATATGATTAAGGTAATTATATTTTTAGTATGTGATAATAAGAGAAACTTTACTTTGTTTGGGGAATCTGATAAATTGATTTTGGAATTAAGAGACATTTTAGAGAAAGTCTTGACAGAGGTATTTTGGATAACTATAAAGGTTGGAGTGGATTAAGTTAATCTTTGGATAGTATTGTTTAAGGTTAAAAAATTTATGAAGATTATTTTTGGAATATTATGATACTATAGTTTTAGGAAAAGGACAACCTACAGGGTGGGGCATAACCCGTCGCGTCGGACAAAGCTGCAGGAATCGAACCCACAACCATAGTGCGACAGGCCTTTATTTCCTACCACTAGCCTACAGGAAGTCCCTGGTTATTACAAAATAATTTTACTAATCTAAATGGTATGTGTTAATATTTGGAACCTTATACAATTAGGATAAGTATAATATTTTTGAGTTCTATATCTTTTTGAGTGAAAGATGAGTTGAAGGTTGAAACTCTAATTGTCAAGAATAAATATATATATATATATACCTATCTCTTATTGAATGAATAAATTAATTCTTAAACTTTAGTAAAGGGATATTAAAACAAAAAAAATGTGTTATCCTAATACCTTATGTCTTTTTGAACTGATGATATTTCAAATCAACATAGATTGAAGGCTTTGAGGCCCTCAATTTGACAGTTGATTGTGATTGATGACCTCAATCACTCCCTACAAATATTTACGTTTTTCCTCCAATTATATGTCTCTAATTGCCACCAATGTTCTCCTTATCGAGATCATAGTTTGGTGGTGACTTTCTTATTTCCATTTCCCCCTTATTAAGACTAAATTTTATTAACCTTATTTCCGATGTGGGTTTTTCACAAAGGTATTTACTCTTTTCAACCTTTTATTTTCAAAGAAAAAATTTCAAACTGCGAGGAAACAATTTATTGAAGGAGGGGAGAATGTAACACCCCAAGCTTCCACGGTACGTTTCACTTCGAATAATGCAATAGCGTGTGTTGTACGCAACCTCGAGCTCTAACACACACCGCGACTAATCAAAGTAGCCGTTATGAATAGTAATAACCACTTTTTAAAATTATGGAAATTTTATATTTCAAAATGGACTTCATTTTTGGATTCGGAATATCGAAATTAGCCTATGTTGAATTTTTGGTATTTTTCTGAGAACTTCTAATTTTTATGAATAGTGAAAAATACTTTAAAACAACTTTTTTAATCAAAATAATTTATTGTGATAAATTATACTATTTAGCGGTTTTAAGGTATAATTAGAATATATTTTTACCATTTTATCCAATGGTGGTCATTATAATTAATTTAACATTGAAATTGGACATAAACAATTGCCAATCTTTTGATATAAATTGTTTCTTAAAAACACGCTATTTGTTGTAACAGCGGGAATTAATTATAAAATTAATTAATGCAACTTATATGTTTGGAATTTTGTAAAATATACATCATTTTTGAATTCGGAATATCAATTATAGCTTAGGGTGAAATTTTGGCATTGTTCTGAAAAACTTCAATTTTTGATGAATAGTGAAACCACTAAGTGGTAGTTAAATAACTGATTTTTTTGTTTAAATGAAATATTTCCACTTCTGTGATTTGATTTTCAAAAATCCAACATACATGGTTGTCATTAAGAAGTAAAATTTGGTTCAATGAGATCAAAATAATTTTTTGGTGAATAGTAACTTTTAAGTTCTTAATCACGATTAGAGGTAATTAGTGTAGTTTAAGGTACAAATAATGTTTTAATAATATGAGATGAGCATGACACTTGTCCTACTCCTATTGGATGAGTCATGGCCGACCAAGACAACCCATGGGTCAACTTGGGGACCCCATGGAGCCACTTTATTTGGAAAATGACATTAATATATATTTATTTAATGTTAAAATTAAATTGACACAAACATGAGTTATTTTACTAAAACAGTTTTTAAGTGGGGTTACACAAGTCCAAATTTTGACTATAAATATTCATTAGAAAGATAAAAAGATTTCCTACATCATAGTAGTTTTTTTATAATTTTTAGACATTAAATAAATTAAATTATTTATGACATCATTATGATGCAGCGATGACCTCATTATTTAACGATTTAAATAAAATGAGAAGATAATGCAAAATCCAAGGCTTACACTTGTCCAAAGCCTATTGGATGAGGAGATTTCGAAACCTTATCACCTTAGCCTCGAATTATATATGTTTGGGACCTTTAGAATCCGAAAAGCATTGTGAAATAATGTAACATTTCAATCTTTCCAAAAGTGCCCCTCCTCTCCACTTATAAAAGGCCCCCACCTCTCCCACCCCATTTACACTTTCAAGCCATTTGGCTCAGCCAAACTCTGCCCAAATACTCTCCCAACTTACCCCTATTACTCCTAGAAGCCTCACTTTGGGCAGAACTCTTCCCAAGGAAGCCTTTGGCTCAAATCAAAAAGAGTTACCCGATTTTGAGGTAATGTCTTCTCTAATGTTGGTTTGTTTTATTTTTCTTCTCCAACCCCCATAAACTCTTTTTATTCATTTATTTTGTAACAACACCAGTATCCTCAATATACTAGGATGTTGTTATAAGAAGGATTCTAGCTACACTTACACACACCTACATCTAATGGTTAAAGAACATACGGTTTCTGTGGATGGCGAATTTCTGCCTCACGAAACGATGATTGTTCAACACTCATAAAACACCTTCAAAGGTGGCCATTAAGATGTCACTATTTTTATATATGATATATAATATGTTTATGTTTTACTTATGCTTCTGTATTTATCATTTATGGCATACTTTATGATTTCCATTATGGGTAAAACGCGATAATTTCATTTTAGGAAGTGTGGACTACCGCCCCCTCAAAGTGATTTGAATCGTTAATTTCATATGTGGGATGTATAAAGGATGGAGTAAATGGTACTATACACTGTATTATACTGAAATTATATTATACATTTATATCATTATGATTTTGTTCCATTAAATATTAAATTGAAATGAAAGTAGCGTTCATGCGTACGTACGGCTTACCGTCTCCATGAACGGTGCATTTCATTTTTTACCTCTAAATGTTACGTAATATTATAAATGAATGTATATACTGGATATATAAGATATATATGACATCTAAATCATGAATATAATTCTGGATATAATGGATATTCTACCACATGAACAACTTGTAATTATAAGAAGTTTATTGTTGACTCAAGTACCAAAGATCGACAAAACGACCGTTATTAACTTAAATAATTACATAATGTTCATAACATTATAATAAGTGATATAAAAAGGATAATGAAATTGAAAATGGTTCTTAATAAGGTCGATATTAACTCTAGTTTATTATTCAGGAGGTTAAAGAACGGTTGAGTAAAGTCGGACAAAAGGTAAGGGAACTTCTTAACCCAACTTCCATTCTTTGGGTTAATCTCCTACTTTCAAATTATGTCATGATTATGTCTTATTTTGTATTATTTATGTGTACCTATAGTGAATACACATAATATATCTATTTTATTTTAAAAATGATCTTTTTAAGGACTTCGTCTCAATCTCCTTTCATTGAGGAATATTTGGTTTTATACACAATTTTCTTTTATACGGTGTATAAATCCCTTTGACTTTTACGTTTATTCAAAAGGAATCTTTTTATACGAAGCGTTTTACTAAACGACAAAAGGGAATGTTTTTCTTTCCGTACGTATGCGGCGACAACGACTTCTCCGCCGCCGTGACCATTATTTGAGATTCGGCTTCCTCTACAAGACATCATTTTTTTTAATAAAAAATAAATACAATGTTTTAACTTTCTTTTATTTTGGTATTGAAAATGGTTTTGAAAGCCTTTTTATTATATCAATGTGTTGTATTTATATCTTGTGATTGAAATGTGGAAATGTTATGTTTCCTTTATGCATGTTTTATGTGATACGATTATGTTATGGTTTATGATATGTTTAAACCTATTCATATGAGGAATGCATTGGACTTAATAAGTGACGGGTGGAGCCCGCTATAGCTCCTCGATGCATCGGCAGGTCTCATGAGACAAACTAGTGTCTTGGCACGAGGCCTTGACAAAATCTTATTTGTAGTCTTGGCACGAGGCCTTGGCTACGTGGTTATGATAGTCTGGCATTATGCATTCCATCATTATGAAAATGGTTATTGATATTGCATGTGATTATTCGACCAGTAGAATATCCATGTGAAGAAGTAAATGGCATTATCTCATTTTACTTTTGACATATTATGTTGAAGTTCAAGTTTAAAAGGCTTTTGTTTTAGTTATACGTTGCCTTAAATGTTAATGTTTATTTATGAAAGCTTCCGCTATATTGTTAACCTTACTGAGCATCTGAGCTCACCCCTTTCAATGTTTTAATATTTTTCCAGGATGTGAAAAAGTATTTTTTGAATGACCTACAGGGGTAGTCAGAAAGGGATATGATTGTGGACTATGAAGACCATGTTATTGTAGTTTTTTTTACTTTTTGATGTAATGAAAGACTTATGAATGTATCTAGTGTTTCCAAGGCTACTAAACTAATCGGTCTTTCGAGACTTGATCTTTTGTGATCATGCCAATGTTACGAAGTAATGCACCGGCTCTGGGTAGCTGGGGTCGGGGCATTACAATCCACATGCCATCCATCCTCTTTAGAGAATTCAATCCTTCTCCGATAGTAGTCGAGGATGGAATACACAAAGAATAACCAGTCGATGCATAGGATGACATTGTGTTGATACATATGCAAATAAAGAAGGTCTCTATTGGACTGATGTGGTCCAACCATCAGTCTACATCCTAGAAAAAAGGTAAGATATGCTGGTCTGACCCCCAATGGGCGTTCTCAACACTAGGGGAACAAAAGTATCTCTACATCTAGACCCAGAGCATGGGCTAATCGAGGCATAATGAAGGAGTGTGAATCTCCTGAATCAAACAAGGCAGAAACAAGAGTGCTGAACAAACTAATCATACCTCGAACGACCTCTGGTCCCATCAAAGCTACTAGCTCCGAGATGTGCAACTGTCCACACCCAGCTCATATGCCTCGCTATTGTCGACCACCTCCCCGACCACGCCCTAGTCGAGGTGCCTAGGGAGCACCCTGGTGTTGATCTCCTCCCGCAAGGTCAACCCTCAGAAGGCCAGGGGCCTACTGCTGCTGCTTTAAAGGCCTCACCGGCAACAGATGCTGCTGAGGTGGGTGCTAGAACTGCCCACCTCCACCATGTGGGGCTCAAGTCGGACACCTGCTTTGTACATGCCCGAAAACTCCGCAAGTGAAACACTTCGGTCCTGGCCCTGTAGAAAAGGGGTGAGGGGCAGAAGCTCGGAACTGGAACTGTGGAGTCCTACTCCCCACTGGTCAAAACCGGGAAGGCCTTGTTGCTGGAGGCCCATTGCTGACTGCCTTTCCCTTTGATGAACCCAGCTGGTTCCCCTCTCACGGTGTCCCTCCCCTCGAGTGCATTCTCTCTATGATCTCAGCCTTCTTCTGTACTAACAGGTACATCTGAAGAGTGAAGGGAGTGACAACGTATCGAAGGTAAGGACAGAGTGCCTCCTCTAATCGTCTCGCCAAAGAATCCTCATCCGGAAAGAGATCTGGGGAAAAGCGCAAGAGATATTTTAACTTGAGCCCCATTTCCCTAACCGAAATGCTTCCCTGCTAAAGGGAGAGCATCTCCGGTCTCTTCTCAGCCTTCGCAGTAGAGGAGAGGAACTCCTCGCGAAATTCCATCTCGAAACTGGCCTGTGGAACTTCTGCCTCTGTCTTCTCTCCCAGGAAAAGCGTCCACCACTGACGCGCTGCTCCTCTCAACTGACTGACGGCCAACAGAACCCAGTACTCCCATGGAGCATGGATCAAAGAGAAGTTGATGGCAAGCTCCTCGATCCATCCCTTCGTCACTGAGTCAGAAACACTTCCCTCATACTTCTCGAGGGTTTGTCATTGGAAGGAGCGCAGGGTCCTCTGCCACAAGTCGTCCTACTCATCTCGATCAACCCTTTGCTGGTAAACTACCTCGATCCGCTGGGCCTCAACAGCCTGAGTCGCTCGTGGATAACGTCCGGGTTCCAGAGCTGCAAGGTAAACAAAGAATACCTAAGCTCGAGTAGCAATGGAATTATTATTGTTATTATTATTAAATTTTACTCCCCAATGTGCCCCAAATAAAGTAAAAACACAATTATTATGATGCATGTACCTTCCCTAGGGTCTTTACCCTGCAATAAATGTAGTCTCTCTTGGTCTTTTGATAGGCTTAGAGTCCTTTCATCAGATCACGGGGGGCCCTAAAAGCCCGTGTCCTAGCCAGTCCTCCCTGGTATATTTCACAAACCAAGGTCACCTAACATTGTTTCCCTACCATACCATGAAATCCTCACTATGCCTAACATCAGACTCTATCCTATCCCTCAACCTCAACCTCTGATACCATTCTGTCAGGACCCGCCTTCGGAAAGATGAGGGAAGGGGTGGAAAAGGTCTCCACCGCCCTTCCTTCTTCAAGACAAATAAGAGATAATGACCCCCGAGTCCCGCCTACAGTAGGCCCCTGGGTGGAGACTAGCACCAATGGTGTAACATTTTCACAATATGGGAGGAATTACCCATTTTTTTGTTAACCAGGATTGGGAGAAAGAAGGAATCTACACCAAACACCACCAGGAACTCAAATTGAAACAAACTATATGCATGTTTTAATAATAAAACTAAACAAAAAAATACAAGAACTCTAAAGTAAAAAACCATACAAGAAGGGACAAAGCTAAACAGAATCAACAGCCACCGAACAGCAACTCCAACGTCGTGCCTAGTAAGGTCCTGCAAAGCCTCTGAAGTCCTCCTGAAAACCTGAAAGTAATTTTAGGGTGAGCATACAAGGTATACCCTGTAAGAGAAACCTAAATCTCTCATGCACAAGTGGGGAGATGTACTAAAGTCCTGTGAGAAGCAGACAACCAAACACTATAAAAGAGTCTATCCATCCCACCTCACCAGCCACACTCACCAAATAACACAAGAAGTAAGGTAATAGTAAATCACAAAACATATTTGGGTACCATGTACCACCATCCCCCCCACTAGCTAGCTACATATCCCTAACGGAAAACATCCTGATGCTGCCACACTCTTCCTGCCCGCACACACCTAGGCCTCAGAACCATCCATCCCTGCCTGCACACACCTGGGCCTCACAACCATCCATCCCTGCCCACACACACCTGGGCCTCATCCCAAAGACACCTGGGAAAACAACCTTCCCAATGATTCTTGGGATAACAACCCACCAAACTAAACCTACTCGAAGAATCGTGGGTGTAAGGTCACCTCCATCCATCACAGTAGATGGAAGAGGGAGTAGGAAGGAGAGTAACTAGGGGGAAACCCTTCCCCATGGAATGGGGTTTCCGACACTAAGTGTACAACATGGGTGGGGTGCGACTAAACACAAAACATATAGTTACAAATATATATACCAACACATAACCCAACCAGTAGATCCTCAACCAGATATAAGCAGGTACAGAAGCACTACTGCCTCAGAAAACAGGCACAAAACAAATAGTTCCCAGTTCCCTTATTCAAGTTGTCATTCATAACAGTTTAGTATGAGTTAATCCCTTCACTACTAGGCAACTAACAGGCACATTCATAGATGGAACAACAAAAACGGCATAAAAGAAAAACATCATGTAAATTAAACATTCACACCCGGTTCTATTGTGAGGTCACAACAACTAGGGATTAAGTGAGATCCCTCAAAGTACTAGAACCAAAGAAACCCCGAGACACAGCCACATGTCCCCAAACTTTAAAAGCCAAAGGTTCCTCAACAATAGAGGATTCAACCCCAATTAGGGATATAAACAGAGTAACCACATAGCCTCAGATTCACAAACGGCCAAAGTATAACAGCAGGGGATCCCATCCCCACCCAAATCACCCCAGCAACCAAGACCCCATCCAAGAAAACCATAAGGTCACCCGAAATCGGCCCGCGAAGGAAGAACAACCAATACCACCAACACAGAGGAAGTCCAAGCAAGTATTATTCATATTTAAAAGATTTCACACACTCCATGATTGCAATTCCACTTTTTCTTAACCAGGGTTATCACATAACAGGGGTGATCCTGGTGCTTTCAATTTATTTAACCAAGTATACGTAATTTAAAAAATTCCATGATAAGATTATTCAAAATCCAGGAGCACAACGGTTCATTAGTGCACAGAGAAAGGCCATCAACGGCCGTGATTTTCAGTGAGCAATTCACAACATATATCAACATGAAATATCACAGCAGAACAACGATCACCCTCCCTTTTCATTATTTAATGTTCCATTCATTATCTTTATTAAGTTGGTTTACTCAAATTTCCACAGAGACAGAAGCATGCCCAGCCCACATGATATATAGAAAGGAGAGACGAAGGAGAAAAGACCCTACCTAATTGACCAATGATCATCATTTATGTCCTCCTATGGAAACTGGAAACAGGGGTAGCAGGAGCTCCATGGAACGCGACCCAGGAAATCTTCATGGGGTGAGGTACGACTCGCCAGGAGGAAGGGTATTCTGAGTGTAGGGAGATCGAGAAAGATGAAATGTAGGGAGATGATTAGCCTTTAGGCTATAAGGGCTGAGATACAGCACCCTCAGATGGTTAAGATATGGAGAAAAACTTGGAACCTCGGAAGGAGCAGGATCGTGGGTGGACCACGCGGTTGGGCCACCCCACACATCCAACTTAAAAGTCCCCGCCCATTGGGGCAGTTAAAACGGACTCACACCTCACCAAAATTTAATTAAAACCCATTAATGACATTAAAGGGGGTCAAGAACATGGCTTAATATCCAATTTTCGCAAAAAAAGGCGCCACTGGGAAAACCCGTGGTCACCAGTAGGCTAGGTCTACTGGTTGGCCGAGGCTACCGGTAGGCGGAGCTACCGGTAGGCCGAGCTACTGGTAGGTTGCGGCTAGCGGTAGGCTGCGGCTACCGATAGGCTGTGGCTACTGGTAGGCCAAGCTATTGTTAGGCAGCAGCTACCAGTAGGTCGAGCTACCGGTAGGTGTGCTACTCGTATCTCAAGCTACCGGTAGGACTGCTACTAGTAGGCCGAGCTACCGGTAGGCCAAGCTATCGGTAGGCCGAGCTACTGGTAGGCTTGCTACCTATGAGCTCAGACTACCTATAGGCCTACTACTGGTAGGCTTAGGCTACAGTTAGAGGTCTTAAGATTCATCGAGAAGCCTCGATAACTCTCCCAGACTACCCAAAACACCCAACATCAGATTTTCACCAAGAAATGGACCCCGAAACCCCAGGCCATTACAGATTTTATAGGGATGACTCGGGGAATTGATCCAGGTTGAATTGTCGTTTTTTGATTCAGCTTCGTTTAATCCCACTAATGGGAGCAGATCAACACCATTACGAATGATAGTAGAGGTTCGTTCCTTGACTTGTTCATTGGATTTCTTCCCCTTTCTTTTCTTCGTGCGTTATTCATGTTCTTCATGGGGTGACGAACAATGGATAATTGCACATAAGTTTTGCAACTAAACAATCCCAAATTGTGGATTCGACACCACAACTACATTGAAGAGGTGCGACGATGGATCAGACTGGATCCGGAAGGTCCATTCTTCAAGCGTTCTTCGCGTAGGTGGATTGTTTCATGTTTTTGGAGCCGATCGGAGGTCCAAAAACTACAAAATCAACTTCTTGGTGTCAGGGCGACCAAAACCTGGGAGTTTCATGGAGATCGGATGGCCGTATCGACAAACGGGACATCATGGGAGGCGTACTGGTGAGGAGCATCGATTCTGGAAATTTACAGAATACACCGCATGTACTTCCGAAGAACACGTTGTGTAGTACTGGCGGAGGCTATGGTATAGATGTTATGAGAGGAATCACATGGTGTGTGACCCTGGTCACACGGCATGCTGGACTTTCCCCGAAGCTCAGTGTGTATTTTGGGAAGTACACAGACATGGGTTGGACTACACGACTTCAGACGATATGGAGTGTACTCTCTACGCGGTGTGAAAGAAGTGGCTACGCAGGAATCAGTGTGTATCCCAAGGATACACAGACACAAGATGGAGTACATGACCGTGTAATCCATCACACAGCCAGGTGAGGCAAGTAATGTGGGCCACCTCGTGCACCGATTACATGGGTTGGAGTACACGGGTTGATAACCATGTATGGGAACATGGCCAGTGTACACAAAGCTAACCCTAGTCACTCAAACATATCGTGTACACCGTACTACATGCCATGTACTCACTTTTCTACATGACTAACCTTACGACATGGGTCGTTGTACACAGGCAGTACTCGGGGCTAGACAACACGATGTGTAACTTTTCTACACATCATGTACTTTTTGGAAAATGGCATGGTCCTCTTATTAACCATATCTTGGACATATTTTGTTTGGGTTAGTGTCCCTTCGTCTCGTTCCCCTAAAGATCAGGCATCGTTTCATCTTACAAGAGTATGATCTCTTAAGCAGGACTTTCTGTGATAGAGTCAGCATCCCTCCGAGAGGCCCGGAGTGAGATCCTATATCCATTCCTGGCCCTAGGTAGAGTCAGGAATCAATGTGACCAACTCTATCAGGCATTGATCTTCTACCTAGTTGGTGAATCACCTAGCTGGTGAATCCAAATGAGTCGTGGTATCCGACATGGCCCTAGTATTGATCCTCATCTGTGAATTATGATCTTTCCAACTCATGAGTGTGTCTCCCGTAATGTGTGTATCTACCTCTCATTATGTTTCCTGACTAATAGTACTTCTTGGACGGATGTCATCAGAGCTACTAGACTCATTGAGTGTGGTCTCCCGGAACAAGTACTTTAGGGACTCCTCGAACTGAATCCCTAGTGGGGGCATGTGGTTGTGTGACTTGTCTCTAGACTACGGGTATGATTTTTTAATATATCTCGATTTTTATCTCCTATTACAGGTTCTGTAGACGTATATTGTTTAGAGCTGACTGTGCCTTTCCTTTGTGTACTTACTTTGTGTTTTTCGGGGTCCTCTACTGAGTATTGTTATACTCACCCCTGCATGGGATTTTCCCGCACGTGTCGTGTCTTGTGTAGATGAGCATCCTATTGACAGAGTCCAGGGAGGACCAGGACAGGGCCGAGCTTTCTAAGCTCCCTATAGGCCGAGGTGTTCCTTTGGGTATGAGAAATAGTCCTAGTACCTCTTTGTGTTTACAGGTTGCACTTTGCAGATTTTCAGACTCTTTTTTGGTAGGCTTGTATTATGGCCCAGTTTACTTTCAGTAATTTACTTTCCATCATATTCTGTTGGTTGGATTTAGTTGTTTGCATGCATTTTGTTCCTTAGTGGTTTTTACATGTCATCATTTGTGGGCATGGAGATGTGTCTGTGTTTACAGGTTCTTAGGCAATGCCTCCCATGTAGTAATATGCCTACTCAGTTCTAGTCATCAGCCCTGGCCTATTGGAGGTGCGCTTGGGGAGTCATGGTTTGGGCCCCACTGGGATGGGTCATGACAAAGTGTTATCAGATGTGGTGCCAAGCCTTAAGGGTGGTGCACTGCCAGGGTTGAGATGTAGCTCCCACAATGAGGGCGTTGTGCTCTAAAGGAGGGGTGATTGTAACACTCCCAAATGATAAAGGGTTAATTGACTAAATGATATGACTCATGTCAACAAGGCACACCATCCTTTTTGGAAGACTTCCTGATTAGAAATCCACAGTTAAGCGTTCTTGGCCTGGAGTTGTGATCAGGATGGGTGACCTTCTAGGAAGTTCCTATGGTGTGTGTGAGTGAGGAAAAAGCACACTAGAAAGGACAAGTGTTGGCCTGTGGGGATTGTCATCAGTTAGATGACCGGTTCAGGAATGTGGGTGGGCCTTACGGTGGGGACCATGTGTCTGCGGGGAAACTGGTGGTACCTGGCGGGCCAGGACCTGACGACCATGTTAAGGTGTGGTGTCTGTGCTATCACTGTGGCCCAATTTCCCCATTTCAACACCTTGTTGATGAACCCCCACTCAATCCAGTCGTACACTATATTCATTTCAAGCATGATGGTTATGTTGGAGCCTTTAAACATTGTTTTAGTGTCTCTGGTGATCTCTTAGGTTAGGGTGATGGCCCCCTGAATCGATCATCCCTCCACGAACCCATGTTTTTCAAGTGACACCCACAGAGGGATGTAGGAGGACTGCCTCACATTGATATGGCTGGCTAGGATCTTATACGAGAAATTTCATAGGCTCACCGACCAGAAGTGATTAATGGAGGAGGTACTCTTGATCTTAGGGAGAAGGACCATTGTTGTGTCATAGACAACCCTTGGAAAATGCCCCCCCCCCCCAAAAGAAGTCTCAAACAGCAAATGTGACATCAGTCTTGATGAATTGCCATGCTACTCTATAAAATGAACCTCGGAATCCATTGGGGCCCGATGTGCTTTCAGGGTTAAGGCTCAACATGTCCCCCTATATCTCGTTATCAATCGGGATGGAGCTCATCTCATCATTGTCTTGGGCCGAAAGCTAGTCTGGAATCACATCAAAAAAAACACTAATCCCCCTTGGGTATCCCGTCAGGAGGTAGGGATTTGGACCAGCAAGGATGTCTTTCATAGAAGATAGAGCCAAGGCCCCCACCATATCTCTAATATCTTTGTTCATTCCATCCTCCAAAAGAATGTTAAGATTCACTACTTGTTTCCTCTCATTTATACATTCATGAAAGAAAGTGGTATTCAGGTCTCCCTCCCTAAGCTACATAATTCTAGACTTTTCCTTCACCATTCATTCTTGTCTCAGCAGCATATCCTCCAGAGTGATCTTCTCAAACACCCTATCATCCCAGACCTCTTCCAGGATTTTCTCCAGGCAACCCACATCCTGCATGCCGCCCGCAATGTCGCTGTCAGTGGGATATGAAGCATCCACCCATGGTGGGAGACTTGTTTTCAGCCTTCAAAGCTTTTTTTGGACCACCATCCATGAATGACCATGGGAGGGCTCGGCCTAGGTGTCGGACACCAACTTGTGAAACCCTGGAAGACTATCCCAGTGGTTCTAGTATCAGAACCTGGTAGATTGGTCATGCCCTAATGATATGGAAACCAAAATAGGGGAGTGGTCGGATAGACTTTAAGTAAGGTGCCTTACCTTAGTGTTGAAAAACTTGGTGATGTCTTGCATTTTGGCCAAACAATGATCCAAATGACTCCATTATCCATTCCTTTTTCTCTGGTTGTTGCACCACATGAACCAATTTCCTGAGAATTTGAGATCAAACAACCATTTCCCAGCAATGAAGTGTATGAAGTCTAGGCATGCACTCCTCTAGAAGGGGCCACATCCCTTCCTCTCCTCTAGGGTAGCTAGCACATTAAAATCCCCCCAAACAATCCAAAGGAGGTTACCTGGATCAAAATAGTTAAGGTCACTTCATAAGGACTATCGTTGATGGGCATCACAACTACCATAAATGAAGGAAATGAAAAGAGACATGTCACCCACCACCACCCTCGTAGTAATGAACTGGTTGTTGGCCTAGAAGAGGTCCACTTAGAGGCTCTTATGCCAAATAATCCAAATGTTTATGTTGGTGGGATCCCCATGCATGCACCCATGTAGGTTAATCCTCCTATAGAGATCTTTGATTTTTTCAGGTCTCTGTTTATGCTCCAAGATGGCTACCACAGATGCCTTATGAGTTCTAATTTTATTGGAAATGATTTCATCCTTAGCCCAGGATCACATGCTACGGGCGTTCCAAAAGATCACAGAAATCATATACCAAACAAAATTCTGGCCTTGGCCCCAAAATTAAAGGCCCAATCGAAGTGAGATGCAGACTGCTTCTGCTTCTGTTGAATCCTTGAACAGAAATGGGTGCATGCTCTAACAGCCTTTGGGGGTATCGAGGAAACCAGGGTTTATTCCTCCATGGGGATGGCCAGAGAGATGACCCTTGTACTAGCATGTGACTTGGCTCTGGGCCATTGCCTCTGTCCCCTGGGGCTGGGGCAAACGAAGCCTTCCTTTAGGAGAAGCAGGGGTTCAGGACCCAGCAGTTCTGGAGATCTCTTGAGGGAAACTTCCTAGAGGGGAGCCACGTCCATGGCATTCACCCCCGAAGAAAAGCTCCCTGAGGAAGGGAAAACAGTTCCAACAAGGAAATATCCACCATAATACAAACCGATAGTGTAGTAAGAGATAATAAATCTAGTATGCTAGAGTTTCTGGTCATCATGTGCTTAGGCCTCCCCCCTACATGAGGATACTGGTACAGCCCTATGAGGAGCAGAGGATGAGGGATGATATCGTCCGGGGGTAGACCCAATACTACGAAGGAAAGAGGCCAGGTCCATGAAGGAGAGCATGATACAACAAGGCAGTGGGAATCCAACTGCATAACTTGTTGTGACAACAGATAAATCCACCCCCGTCCTATCAACAGTGTGATTATCCACAGCTGGGGAAGCATCATGGAGAACACAGGAATCCAGAGGAGGCTGATGGGACCTGTCTTCAGCGAGGGGGTGAGACTGCTTATGCTGGCATCATCTACAATCATTGAGGTAATGTCCCTATAGCCGGAAAAAGTATTAGAACCATGGTAAAACCAGGTAGAAGGTTTATTGATCCAAAGAGGGAATCTCTTGCATCTGGAGGGAGAGCTGATCCAGGATTGGTAATGACAGATCCATCACTATGCAGAGGCGAGCCGAGGATGCATCTGCACCGCACGCCATCCTATCGTCAGCACAAAGAAAGACACCTAATGAGTCTCCAATCGCTTTGAGGAATCCACTATTCTAAAAGTGAAGGGGGGGCCCAGGAAGATTAATCCAAACACTAGTGATTGAACTTTCCTTACCCCTGTGGATTTCCAAGGACCAACGGGAAAGGGTGAAGCTCTATCTACCCTGAGATCCTGGAGCCTTGCACCAAGCAGACATGAAGTCTTCCTCTAAAGCAAGGAAGATAAAAAATTCATTTGTGTGCATGGGAATGATCCGCACTGGAATATGAACACCCCAAGATGCGACAAAGTACTAGAAGATGGCCATGGGAGGTTTCGCAAAACCAAAACGGGCAACAAAGGTCCTCCTGAGACACACCTCCGCCTCCATGAAGGCCGACGTATGGAAGACCACAGAGACACCGGAATCCCCATGCGAAGAGGTCAAGGCCACAAAGAAAACCTCCAGGAAGAGAGATATAGAAGCCTTCGAACCACCAAATACTTCTCTGAAGGATCCACGCTAAGAGAGCGGCAGAGGCTAGGCAGTGATAGAAGGCATCGATGGCACCAAAAACTGGGCAGTGGGTAATTGAGGAGGCCAGAACAGAGAGCCAAAGGAAAGTGCAAGAGGGATAGGCACAGGATCAGGTGCTGGAGATCCATAACTAGATCCATGACTGAGAAAAGGCGGCAAAGGGACTGGGGTCACCACAGGGGAAGGCCCAACAGGCAGAAAATTAAAATTTCCTGGCGGTGCATACAACGCGTTCCTCATTTATCTTCAATGGATTGTGTCTCACATAAAAAATACTTTATTAATGATTTGAAAATAATTTTTATTCATTGTGTTTGATGATTTTGGGGTTTCAAATTGGGTAATATTATACTCACCCTTATATGATATCTACCAACATATGTTGTGTCTTATTCTGATGACAAGAATTCTGACAACGTCTTACGAAGACTATGAGTTGGTGGAGCAAATTTTCGGCTAGAAAGATAGAGGTTTGTACCTGTGTTAGTTTTGAAATTTGTCCCCTCATTCTGAGAATGTTGGGATCTTTTCTCTTTTTAGTGGGTTTATATTTGGCCATTATTATTTATAGTACATTTATCATGATCTGATTACCATATAAAGATATTTTAAAACATTTGGTATCAGTTATATATTACTTTATTAATTCTAAGGTCATGGAGATGTGTTTTTGTGTAAAGGTACCTTATCTTAATTCCATCTATATATGTCATATTCCTAATCAGTACCACTATCCATACCCTAGCCTATTGGATGTGGGAATGAGGTTTTTTAAATCGAGTTATCTCTATCCAAGTAGGCCCCTATAGTGACCCAGGCTTGACATACATGTTTATTGAATCATTTTAGATGAATATTTAGTACATTATAATAATACATTCTTGAGGACCATAATATTTTCGTGTCTTTGGAAACATTAAAGTAAAATATTTATCCTGCTAAAATATCTTCAACATCTCCCATAAATTTCTACACCTTTAGTACTTCTACCTAAAACGTTTCTCCATATCCTAGGGAAAGGAAACATAACAAAGGGGTTAGGTTAACTTCTTAGTAATGGTAAATAATAGAGATATGTATGTATAATCATGAGTGTAAGGGTATGGGAACATTATCTTAAAAATAGAATATCACCCCATGAAAATCAAATATGCAATAAATAAATCATGGAATAAAGATTAGATGTTCAGAAGACATAAATCATCAAAAAAATAACACAACCCATGAAATCATGACATATGAATTAAACATGAAATTATGTAAAACACATTAACATATATAACTATTTCCATGGTAGTCAAGGCATTACTATCGAGGCCATATTAGTGGACAAAGTACTTTACTAAATCGGTTTAACCCCCGTTCTAACCCTGTATTACTAGACTGAGTAAACCCCTATTCTATTCCAATATTAATGAATAGAGTTCATTCATCATTCCATCCCTTTATTACTGAAAAAATTTCATTTCTTGTTCTAGACTTGTAACACTAAACCAAGTTCATTTCTAATTTCAACCCTGTAAAACTGAGCTGAGTAAATTTATCATTCTATCTATGTATATCTTTAGAGATATAAATATTTACCCAATGTATGTTATGGAGATATAGGTCACACCCATCTCATAGTTAAATCATATATACATGTTCCACAAAATAAAAAACAACCATATCATAACCCATGAAATGAAATCGGTATCATAAACATGCAATCATATCATAAACTGTGGAAAAAGATATAGATTTCATAATAATTTCATAATAAACATAACCCATGTAAGAGAAATGGATTTCATAAACATACAACTTATGAAACAGAAACAAATTTCATAAACATATATCCCATGAAAGAGAAATGGATTTAAAAAACATATAATTCATGAAAGAGAAACGAGTTTTATAAAGACCTCAACATTAATAATAACCCATTCATAAAAAGAATATGAATGGAACCTTTAGATCGTTTTCTATAAGTGTATGATTAACATCAACGAATTTCATTTTAGATGGAAAATAATTTTGAAATATCTTTCAAAAACGTTTTTTGATGACATTAACCTTTCTTCATGGAAAGAGGATTTTAATATGTAAAACCATTTGAAAATAATATTTTTAGAAAATACCTTGAAAACTAATAAATAACAATTTAAATCATTTTGAAAACATTTTTCCTTGAATACTTAAAAATTATGATTCAAAACATTTTTAAAACATTTTTCTTTGAAAAAACATTGAAATCATATAAAGATATATAGAAATTTTTTGAAAACAATTATACATGAAAACATATAAAATAAGATTTAATTTTCTTAATACCATTTCTTTGAAAATACTTTAAAACCTTATAAATTAGGCTTGAAATAATTTTTAGAACCATTTTCCTTAAAAATTTATAAATGAATTTATAAAACAAATTTTATTTTTTAAAAAAATATGGTTGTTTATTACAATAGATTTCTCAATGGAGAGATATAAATTAATATTTTACATAAAAAATTATCTTATATACCAAATAGTGGAAATATTTAATTAATACAAGAATATATCAAAAAACCAATGATATTTTCTCAATAAAATATTATAACATGATAACTTGGGATCATATAATCCATGTAAGAAACAGAAATTACATGAAGCATTAAAAATAATGGATGAAATTAAATTCATTATATAACATGTAAAATGAAAGTATATGCATCTCAGAAGAAAATTTAGGTGCATAACAAAACATGAGTCTCAATGAAGTAAAATTGAGACAAAACTATTTTACAAATTTGGTAATTTTGAAACATAAAACTCATGAAAAAAATATTCATAAAATGGATATGTTAATACCCATAAATTTAATTATAATATACATATAATAAAATCATGGTTAGTACATACACTACACAAAATGAAATAGTGGCTAACATATCATGAATCTCATAGAAATAAAAAGTGAGATAGAATCCTCTTACCTTGTGTCGTGACACTCGTCATACTCATTCAAACCACATGTATTATAAATATATATTTATTATAAACATTTTACACAACCATAATATTATATATGTTACCATGTGTTGTTTTATTATGACCTTATATTATGTTCTTGTTAACCATCATTTTTTTTGGTTTCACTTCGGGTAATATTCGCTTTATTCTTTGCATGTGTCTCAATTTTTTATATCTTTCTTATTTATAATTTATATCCTGAATTAAATAATGAAAACCATGATATAAATAAAATTTATATACATTATCTTTGAATTTTAGTAATCTATATAATTTAAAATTATTAAATTGAATACAAGATTCATGGAGATGATAGAACGTACGTATGCATGAACGTTATTTCTGTTTAATAGATGTATTGAATGAATGAAACAAAATGACATATATATATACATATATCATTATTAATGTGGATTTATGATATCATAAATGTCTTATATATTCACTAAAACCTTCCTGAATACAATCTATGTAGTGTATGAATGAATCATATCACTTCGAGGGGGTGGTAGTCCATACTTCCTCAAAAAAATTATCGCATTAACACCAAATGGAAAGTAAAAATATATTATTTTTAGAAGGTAATAAATAAAGTTAAATACATAATAAATATAATATATGAAATATATAAATAGAGTTTCCATCATAATTTCCACCATGAGATGTGGTAAAAAAAATTGAACAATCATCATTTAGTGAGGTGGTAGTTCTCCATACACGTAAATATTATGTTCATTACCCATTAGATGGTGGTGTGTGTAAGTTCTGGTCCAAAAATTAGCATAAAAACATCCTAGTATAATTAGTATACTGTTTTTTTATACAATAATAAAATAAAGATAGTGGAGGGGGTGGATAAAGAAAATAAAATAGAGTACTTGAGGGAAGATGTTACGTATTAACCGTATAACTCATTTTGATTTGCGACAAAGGGCTTTCTTGGAAGACTTTATTCTCAAAGGGAGGATTCAAGTAGTAAGGGAGTGATGTTTTAAGATTATTTTATAAGATTTTTGGGGAGCCAAGGGGCTTGATATGTGTTATGAATTGGTATGAAATGATCCCTTTTTATAATGGAGGAGGAGTGGCATTCTTGTAATTATCTGAAGAGAGAATCCCACCCATGTTTTTCACATTTCATGTGGATCCAATAATGATCGAAAGAATATAAAAGGTAGTGTTGGGTCAAAAAATGGACACACAATGGATTTTGGACAATTTTATAGGTTGTTTTGGGCCTTAAGGTTATGGTTTAGTCCCTTATTAAGCATAAGTTAACCTTAATCGATGTGATTAATTTTAATTCAATTCACTAGTATTTTTGGTAAAATAAAAAGTTAAAATTCATGGAAATTATAAATTATATTGAATATAAATATATAATGCATATTTCAAAATTCCAATTAAATAATTGTAAAAAATTAATTTAAAATTAATCTCAATGACAAGATGACACTGCGGGTTTTTAAAGTAAAAGTGATGAACTGTTTTCTAATTTTTTATATGCAATTTCAATGTGAAATTGGTTAGAATGACATAAATTTTATTAATTGATAAAATTATTATGTAATTAAACATTTAATTAAATTTTAAATACCACTTATCTTTATAAGTAAATTAAATAAAAAGTAGTTTTAAATTAAAATCCAGTATTTTAACTATTCATTTCAAAATGAAACCTTATAGAAAATGAAAAAAAAATTATACTTACCTAATTTTTTTTATTCTTACAAATCCAAGAATTATTTTCTTCATATTAAATATATAAAATAGAAAAAAAAAATTATTTGAAATGGGTTCCCTAGTAAGAGGTGGGTAAACTACATTTATAAATATTTATGTTTGAAGCATGAAATTGGGTTTTTTATTTATCTTAAGACTATAAAATCTATTTAATGACTAACAAAAATATTTTATTAAATATATATAATTTATATTAAATTAATTTCACACACTAATTTTAAATAATTTAATTTTTGGGCACAACAGCTTTGTGACCATAAAATTATTAATATTTTTCTTATTAATCAATCTATTTTCATATTTATATCCAATTAATTAATAAAATCTGAATTAATCTTATATTTTTGTAAATAATATATTTTCATAAATTAGTTAATAATATTCATAGATTTTAATTTAACTTCAATGTTATATTTTATTATATTAAATAAAAATATTTTAATAATATATTATAGTTTGGTATAACTTGGTCATGTGTGTTACACAAGATATTGAGGAAAGTCATTTCTATATGTAACACAAGCTATACTTGGTGTTCCATGTGTGGAAAGCTAAAATTTATGTTTCTTGTAGTGAAAAATTAACTTGGTGTTGCATTTAACCAAGACAAATATACTGATTTAAAATAAAAACTATTTTCAGTGTTATATGGAATAAAAAATATCACAAAGGATAATTTAATTTGAAAAAAATCATTGACAAAATCTTGGGGTGTTACATTCTACCCCCATAAAATTAATTTTTCCCTAGAAATTATTTTGGGTTATCAAAGGTTTAATACTTGAAAGATTCATTCATAGAAACCCACATTGTAAAAATAGATACTAAAACATCCCTTAAAAAGGAAAAGTTGGAACCATAATGGTTACCCAATGTAATATATAATTGGGTTTACACATAAAATAATAGAGTTTGGGAGGGAAGATTGGATATAGACAAAAATTATAAATATTTATAGGGAGTGATTGAGGTCATAAATCAAAAAACAAGTGAATGATCAAAATAAAATATGAGGGACTGAAAGTCGTAAACATTCAATGATTTAAAATGTAATCAGTTCAATAAAATTAATGTATTAAGAAAAAATATTTTATTTTGAACATTATCCTAACATTCAGTAATTCCTTTATTGAAAAATAATATAAGAAATATACTTACTTGATATATTTATATAAAAAATTCATTCTTTGGTAGTTCTTTTAATTATTTATAATTTATCCATTTCTTCAAGAAATGGATGTCAAGAAATTAAATTTGATTTCCAACGGTATAAAATAAATTTTAAGAATATATTAAATCCCATAAAAGAATTAAAATTATAAGTATTTATCTATAACTATTCTTAAAAATCAATATGGTTAATACATTAATCTCGAAAGGTAAAAATTTAAAATAATGTTTCTTTATAAAGAATTATTCAGAAATAATAATTATAAATTAGCTAGGAAATCACGTAGGCCATTGGTAGGGGTGAAACCATTATCTTCTTTTGGTCATGACATCAAGACTCTCTGCCTTGCTGGAATTTATTAGTTTTCAACTTAAATGTGTGATATCATTTTCTAAAACCACTCAAATATAATTTCAAATGTATGATGGAAATCATTATAAAATGTTAATCACTAAGTATCCTTTTAACCAAGGTTCTCATTACAAAATCATTGCATAAATAATTCTTCTTAAGTTTAACTTAAATATTTCATGTATGGTTAGCGTTTTAACACTTCTTGATTATGAAAATCGAAAACATTAGAAAGGGAGTCATAGAATCTTCTTATCATTTATTACCCTAAATATGAGAATGTTGCTCTTGGTTTTAATATTAAAAACATGTAAATACCCACATGGTATATTCTCATGGAACATGTTAACAAACCCAATTACCATAAATAATCATATAAATATGAATGATTCATTATTCACTAGATTAATGGATATATTCCATAAATCCAAGAAGTTGTAAACTTCATCCATGGTAGTATAAACTACTTTTCAAAAAGTCCTTAATTAGTTCCGTGGTAATACGTATCTTCTAATTTACTTATATCCCACATATATTTATCCAAAAAACATTAACATAACATAAGTAACTTATTAATGGTTATATTTCACTTAGTCATATGTTTTACATGGGAATCACCTTTCCATTATATCACTGTTTTATTCCATCAGAACCATTTAATGTGTTCTTGTAAATCCCTAGTGAAAAACATAAACTAAACAATACTTATATATTTCACCATTCATAATTATTGAATATAAATACATAAAAACATCGATTAATTCATCCTTAAGCCATTGGAAAGGCTACCTAGTCATAATAACCATTCACTTTCACATTTCCTCTATAGTATATTCAACATCAACAAAGTAACCATTACTCATACCAACTTTCTTATCCTCTTTAATAGAATTACTCTTAGGTCATTGAGTTTCATAATGACCATTTATTACACACTTAAAAGAATAAAACATTGATTATGTCTTAGATAGGATAATATATTCATCCATTTCATTAACCGAACTCTTTATTTTTACCATATAATAACTTGCTATGTTCCCTTCTTTAACACTGTAAAAGCATCTTCTTGTTCCTCTAAGACATTCACAAAGGTGATTCCTTCAACATTCTTGACACAAAGGAATCTGAATCATCTTTCATCCATGGTCTCTATTATGCGAACTCTCAACAGACTCTTTCTTTCTCTTCCATCATGAGTCTAAGAGTTTGTTAAGGTACACATTGTTAATCGTGTTCCTTGAAAACTGATTAGGCATAATCAAAACATCTTTCACTCTAGGGATCTTCCCACATAACTTCTGATCAAAAATTCATCCACCACATCCAAAATTAATCCATTCCCTCCAGGCTCCTGCCATTGACTAAAACCAAAACCATAGTATGAGCATTACTCATCATAGTAGAAAACCACATAGTCATGAAAATAAATTCTTAAAGGATGAATAAATCATGGTACCTTTGTTAATCTATGACACCCTAGGTTAATAATAGGTTATTCATAGCCAACTTATATCTAAATCCTTCATAATGGTTCAGGAAGAGTTTGTGAATTCTCAAAGCATATCTGAGTGTCAAAATAGGTACGTAGAAAGGACCATTTTCATGTAGCAGGTTACCCATTATTAGGTATGAAGCATCTTGTTGGAGTTGTTACCCCTAGGTACATCTATTCAAGAGACAAATCCACTTTTAATATTTAGAAACGGATTTATTTCTCGGAAACCACTCACTTTATCCCTTACAAAAATTCCAGGATATTTCCCTAAACGTTAACTCATCCATATACTTCTCCTTAGTTAAATCCCTAGACATATCCTTAGAAATATACCTAGGGTTACCACTAATGTTTTCTAATCTATGTTTCTAAAGGATGACTAAAACATTACATTGATACCAACTATAATGACCCAGAATTGACATACATGGATATTTCATCATTTTAGATGAATATCCAGTATATTACAAATATACATTCCTGAGGACCATAATAGTTTAGTGTCTTTGGAAACATAAAAAAGAAAACATTTTATCCTGGTGAAATATCTTTCACATCACCCATACAGATCTCCACCATTAGTACTTCTACCTAAAACCTTTCTTCATAACCCGAGGAAAGGAAACATAATTAAGGGGCGAGCTCAAATGCTAAATTAGGATAAAAATAGAGATATGTAAGCATAATAATTAGTATAAGGTTATTAAAAGTTGATCATGAAAATAGAAGAGCATACCATCCATATCAAATATCATGTAAATGAATAATGGAATAAATATTGGAAGTTCATAAGACATTAATCATAAAGAAATCAATAACATATGTAATGGAATATTAACATAAGAATAAAACATGGAATTATGGCAGACACATAATTATATATAATGGTTTTTATAGTAGACAACGAATGATTTTTGATGTCATATTAGTGAAAAAATTCATTTAATGAATTAGGTACACCCCCATTCCATCTCTGTATTAATGAAACCGTTAAACCCCCTTATATATCTATATTTCTTAACCATGTTCACTCATCAATCTTGCCGTGAAAATACTTTGAAAACATACAAATAAGAAAATTGAAAACTTTTTGAAAACATTTTTACTTGAAAACATATGAAAGAAGCTTGAAAATGTTTTGAAAACCATTTCTTTGAAAATAATTTGAAAATTTATAAATGAGTCTTGAAATAATTTTGAAAACAATCTTTATTGTAATCCTGTAAATTAATCTTGAAAAATTTTAAAAACAATTTTGAAAACATGGTTTTTAAATATAATAGCTTTCCAACCGGATAGACAGACAATAAGATTTTACTTAAAAATATTATATTAAGTACCAAATAGTGAAAATGGTACTAATACCTGAATACATATTGAATAAATAGAGGATATGGAAACTAATGAGTGTTTTTTAGATAAATATCATATGATTTTATCAATGGAATCGTAAACATAAACAATCTTGAAAAAACGATGAGATTGTCTCAATGCACTCTTATAACTTGGTAACTTGGGAGCAGACTCTCCATGTAAGAAACCAAAATATTATTAATCGTAAAATATAATTAAATAAATTAAATTCATTATATAACATCTAAAATGGAATTATATATACCTCATAAGAGAATTTAGGTGCATAAAAACATGATTCTCAACAAAAACAAATTGAGAGAAAACTATTTTACCGGTTTGGTAACTTTGGAAACTTAAACCCCATGAAATAAATATAATAAAATGGCTATGTGAATTCCAATAAATTTATCTATAATATACATATAATACAATAATGGTAAGTACATACAACACATAAAAGGAAAGAGTGGTGAACAAAGTATATATCTCATAGAAATAAAAAGTGAGATGAAATCCCCTTACCTTGTGTCTTGACTCTTGTCGTACCCATTCAAACAACATGTATAATAAATATAAATTTATTATAAATATTTAAAATAAACATATTCTTATAGATAGTACCATATATATTTTTATTAGAAAATTATATTACCTACCTTTTAACCATCATATTTTAAGGTTTCACTTCGGGTAATATTCCATTTATTCTTTGCATGTGTCTTAATTTTTTATATATTTATTATTTATAATTCATATCATTATTTAAATAATGTAAACCATTATATAAATTTCTTTTATATATAATATATCGGTATCATAATAATCTATATAATATATAAGTAAGAAATGGAATACACTGTTCATAGAGACGGTAGGCCGTATGTATGCATGAGCGCTATTTCCATTTAATTGTCGTATTGAAAGAATGAAAGAAAATGAAATATATTTATATATTTATATAATTATTGAATTATATTTATGATATAATATATGTTTTATATAATAACTAAATCCATCCTTAATACAATACATGTTGTGCATGAATCAATCATATTGCATTGAGGGGGCGGTAGTCCACACTTCCTTGAAAGAAATTATCGTATAAACATGAAATGGACATTAAAAAGATATGTGTTTTAAATATTAATACAGAATATTATACTAAATAAATATAATATAAGACATATATAAACATATATTACATCATAATATTCACCATTATAGGAGTTATGTAAAATTGAACCATCACTGTTTAGTTAGGCAATAGTTCGTCATACACGTAAATAGTTTATTCATTACCCATTAGATAGAGGGGTTCATAAGTGTAGGTAAAAAAATTATCATAAATAAATATTACTATATTTAGGATACTAATGTTTTTATACATTATAGGAATTATTCGGGTGGAGGTTTGGAGAAGGAAAATTAAAGAAATGACTTGAGGGAAGACATTACCTCTTAATCGGGTAACTCCTTTTGGTTTGTGCCAAAAAGATTCCATTGAATAATGTATACCCCAAGAGAGGATTTAAGTAGTAAGGGTTAAAATTTTAGAGACTATTTTAGAAGATTTTTTTAGATCCAAGGTTCTTTAGTGGTGTCAGTAATTGGTAGGAATTGATCCATTTTTATAGTGGAGGAGGAGTGGTGCTCTTGTAAATATTTGAAGAGAGAATTCCACCCATGTTTTTACATGTAGTAAGTGCATCCAATAATGATCAAAAGTAGATAAAAGATATTATATGGTAGATATATGTCCATAAAATAGATTACTAACAAGTTTATAGGTTTTTTTGGGCCTTAACGTTATGGTTTAATCTCTTATTAAGCTCAATTTAACCTTAAGCGATGTAATTTGTTTTAATTATATTCACTAATATTTTTGGTAAAAAACTAATTTGGCCATATTTTACATTATAAATTTTTAGGATTCCAAATATAGAGTCATGTATTCAAAATTCCAATCACATAAGTGGCAGAAATTAATTTAATGTTAATCCTAATAACGAGATGATAATGTGGGTTTTTAAAGTAAAAATGATCAAAAGTTTTCTATGTTTTTATATTAAATTTCATTTTTGAAATGGTTTCTGATGAACTAAATTGTATTAATTTATAAAATTATTATCTAATTAAACTTTTAAATAAATTTTAATTATAACATAACCTTATAAATAAATTTAATGAAAAATTAGTTTTGAATTAATATCCACTATTTTTAACTATTAATTAGAAAATTAAACCTTACAAAAAAAAGACCTAAAAAATTATACTAACCAAATTTTAATGTTTATCTTCAAACAATTAACTTTCTATTGGCTTATATAATCTATAAAATGATAAATATTTGGATTTAAAATGGGTTCTCCAATAAAATGTGGTGAAACTACATTTATAAAAATAAATGTTTTTAAGATTGAAATTTGGTTTGTTCTTTATCTTATGCCTACAAAATTTATTTAATGAATACCAAAAATATTTTATTGAATATATTAACTATATATTACCACAATATCACTCAATAATTTTAATTAATTAAATTTATTATGGTAAAACAATTTTATGACCATAAAAATATTAATAATTTCTTTTATATTCAATCGGGATTTATATTAATTTCTAACTAATTGATAACATATGAGTTCATATTATTTTTTTGATAAAAAAATATTTTCAAAAATTAGTTAATATTATTCATAACAACTAATTTAACTGCTAGCTTATAGCTTATTATATTAAATAATAATATTTTAATAATATATTATTTTTTGGTTGAACTTGGTCATGTGTGTTACACAAGCCATAGAGGAAAGTCATTGTCCCATGTAACACAAGATAACCTTGGTGTTCCATGTCGAGAAAACTAAAATTTATGTTTTTTTAGTGCAATACTATCTTTGTGTTACATATAACACAATCCAAACATAGTGATTTAATATAAAATAAATTATTTTCAGTGTTATTTTTAATAAAAAATATCCCAAAAATTAAATTAATTCCAAAATAATAATTCAAAAAATATTTGGGTGTTGCAGCCCCTGTGGGATGGGTTATGATAGAGTGGTATCATAGGAGTAAATCATAACTTAGGAACAAAGTTCTCATTTTTTTTGTAGTGGTGAGATTAGTGTGGGGTTACAGAAACAAATTTAAAATGTTTCGAGTTTGGATCTCAGACTAGGGACTCCAGTGATGGTGAAATAACCAATGTATCCATTCACCAGAACTCTAATGACTTTCTTGTTGACTTGGTACATATAGGTTCTAGTTTTAAGTAAATAATTAAAATATAAATCATATAATAATGATTTTTTTCTTCCAAATCCCTTGAGTTAACTCACCAAATATATTCATTAATGGCGGTGCATCTTTTTTTCTTTTAGGATGTGTCTCTAATGGTTTCTAGTCAGAAATCCATAGCATTATTGTGAGGATGATCCAAAAAAGGATGAGGATTTAGTACGGGGTTCAGTACATGGGGTTGTTCCTCTCTGTGGCCTTCCAATTTTTCCACCACCCATTGAGAAGAATGATGAGCCAAAAACACGGGTTGAGTGTAATGTCCAGACCCGGCTCACCTCTAAGACGGTGGCAAGACCGGTGGTTCACATAACCTCAATCACATCTCCCCGAACACCAAAGGCTGCCGACTAGAAGCGAATACTCTTTTGTGTCTATGGGGGAGACTATGCCCCCATAGGTAATAAATAATGTCACAGCCAAAGTAACCAGAAACAATAATCAATAGAGGAAGCATGTAAATGAATAAACTGTAGCATAGGAAAAGTAAATATATCCCACTAAAATATAATAAAAAGTGAATAATCTCAAAAAAGGATGTCATGAAATTATATGAGTCTAAATAGAAATTATGTAAAATAGACTCAAACAAACAATCAACTAAAAGAAAAGACACAAGCAGCAACTGTATCACGAGCAAGGCCCAGTCCTCTGCCCCAGTATCTATCTGATGTAGTAATGAACAATCAAACATCAGAAGCAGCATACTTCCCCTTTTCAATTCCAGTGATATTTTAATCTACTCGGGTGTTGATGATGCCCGAGTAGGGTGTGAGATAAAAACCCTAGTGGGCCTGCTCCCAGAGTGTCTACACCTTTCCCTTTTTTTCATAAATAAAAATGTTGTGTGCCATTTCTTAACAATCCCAGATAATTAATTTAAATAAAATGAAATAAATAAGCTGTCTTGGGTTCCAAACGGCACCCAAGACTAATCACATGCTTCAGCCTAAGCTAGTAGTCTGAAACGGAACCTATCAGCAAAATGCACGAACACATATATATGTATAAACCCCAGAAAGCAAGGTAAACAAGAAAGAGTTATACCCTAAACTTGAGCATTGACTTGGGGTCTAAGTCAAGTGTCAACCAAGTGTACTACCACATATCAGAAGGATATCTCAATTCTCAAGAAAACTCAAATGGAAATAATATCAAACCTTAAGTGCATCATTTATTATGGTTCAAGTTGAGAGTTGGAGTCTGAACCCGTCCCAAAGGTGTCGCTACGGAACATCATTCAATTTATCCAATACCACTGAGCCCATCCAAGGCAATCTTTCGAAAGACCAAGTATCACCTGAGTTATGGCTTCACCATGAGTTTGTCCCAATCTCACAAAAAGATGGTCGAGTTTCATCTGAGGATGGCTTAGCCACATTGCCAACAGATCCGTCTCAATGGGCCCTTTTGAACCAGTCTCACTCAAAAGTATTAGAAAGTCAAGGGAAGTATCGCTTCGGAAAAGACAATGACACCGTCCCCGGAAAATATAGGTAACCCGTCAGGAAGATAGGATCTAAGCATAACCCTTAATATAGGACCCACCCCCTTTCCCCGCCCTAAATTTAATTAAAGGTTTCACAATAGCAGATATGACATAATCAGCCTATAATGTCTCAGCTTGAAAACTGACCAGATTCCCCCACACATCACAATACATAAATTTAATAGTACAACATAACAAGAAGAAAATAAATATACATATCATATCAACCTCAGTGGATAATGCACATTTAAATAATAAACAGTTCATAAAAACAAGTGCCATTGATTCAACAATTGAAGTTCATTTTCAAAGAAACTATTTATTTAATTTAATTACAATAAAAAGGGGCTTCACAACAAATTCAATTAATCAAAAAATGTACCCATCTTACGAAAGGTTACACCAACCATTTCGGCATGCCCAAAGGGGTGTCTAACTTTGTTGCAGCAATTCAACAACTATTTATTAAATTTTAAAAATATAAAAGGGGTTGTGCAATACCTGCAGTTAATTAAATTAATAACCCATCTAACGAAAAAATATACCGACTATGTTGGCACACCCAAAGGGGTGTCCGATATTGTTTCAAAAATTCAAAAAAATAAAATCTAAGATGATTAAAGCTAAAACAATTAGGAAAAAAAATTAAAGTAATTAAATTGGGTATAAATGCACAATGCCGGTAGGCACCGACTACTGGCACAATGGTGCGTTTTTGTAAACTGCAAAAAAATGGAGGGAAATAGAGTAGGTACCCTACCTTGTAGTTGTATATTACTATAAGATCTACAGTGGGCTTTGATTTTACCTAAAACAGATGAAAACGAAGGATTTTAAGAAAACCCCAAAATAGGGTAATAATATTTTGTGATGAACTATGGGTAGATTACTCAACAAAAACGCAGGATTCCTATTGTGAAACATTGTTATTTCCCTAAGGTTTACTGCACACCTGACGGTGAAGGAATCAGACGTCGGATGGAGGAGCAGTGGCCTTCCAAAGGGGCTGCTGGTTTGTGTGATGGGATTGGGGGGTGCGACATGATGTATAGGAGAGGGAGAGAGGAGAGGAAAAAAAATAAAAGAGTGATAATAAAGAAAAATAAAAGAAAAGAAAAATAATAGAAAAATAAAAGATAAAGAAAAAAGGAAATAAAAGAAAAATATAAAATAAATCAAAAGAATGGAATGGAAAATAATAAAAATAATTAAAAATGAAAATCCCACATTTTAATTATTTTCATTTTTTTCCCGTAACCCCTTATTTATTTTATTTCAGAATTTATTTTTATCCTTTTTTACATTCATTTAAATCTACTTTAAATCTGTTATTACTCTTTTCCAATGCTTAATTAATTATTTAAAACCCAAACATTACGCTAAAGCACGGTGTGACATTTTTCATGAAATGTCTGTAATTATTTAAATTAAATAAAAAGCTGTCTGGGACCTGCTGCGAGGTGCGCAGGTGCATGCCCTGGGTAGCTTAATTAATTAGACTGAAATAAAGTAAAAACGTTCTGTACTAGATTAATGTGGAGACATTAAATCCCCCCCCCCCCTCATTTAGACAAATCTTCCCAGAGATTCCATTCCTCGGGTAGTAGAACGCCGCCATAGAAGAGTTCTGGCCACTACGCACGTACGTTCATATCTCGCTCCTTAGTCTCTTCATGAATGTGTCTGTGTTGCCACCACACCTGGACTAGAGGGACTAACTTTCCTAAGAGTAATTTCATGATACAGTCGATAATATGGATCAGATGCTCCGCAAAGGATGTATCAGTGTCAATCTCGATGTCGTCTAGCTCAAAAGAATGAGATGGGTCTGGAAGATATTGTCGAAGCTGAGACATAGGGAAAATGTCGTGCATGGAATGTTACCTTTGAGGTAGCAGTAACTAATAGGCTACTAATCCAACTCTCTCTACTATCTCAAAAAGCCTGACGTATCTCTGGGATAACTTCCCCTGCCTCCTGATCTGCCCGTGACCCACCCTCATAGAAACACGCAGAAATACACGATGTCCCTCCTCGAACTCTAGAGGTCTATGGCGACGATCGGTATAAGACATTTTCCTTGACTGAGATGTAGTCATACGCATCTAAATCAGCTGAACTTCCTCATAATTTTCTAGAACGAGATGAGGATCCAACAGAGCAGCCTCACCTGCTTCGAGCCAGAACAAGGGTGAACGACATGGTCAACCATAGAGAGCCTCATACTGAGCAATTTGAATTGTCATCTGGAATATGTTACTATAGATAAACTCTAAAAGAGGTAAATTCTTCTCCCTAGAACCTCCAAAATCAAGGATACAAGCCCGTAACATATTCTCTAACACTCGTATAGCTCTCTTGGATTTCCCATCGGTGTAGGGGTGATATGTTGTACTCAGAAATACCTATGAGCCCAGTGCCTTTTTCAACCCTTTATAGAACCATGATGTAAAACAAAGATCCTAGTCTGAGACAATAGAACGAGGTACACCATGAAATCGCACAATTTCCCTGATATACAGCCTTCCTAACTCATCAATCGTAAAGGTCTCTCGGATAATCAAGAAGTGTGCAACCTTGGTCAACATATCAATAACCACCCATACCGCATTGCTGTCTCGAGGAGATATTGGAAACCTATAATGAAATCCAACGTGATTTCATTCCATTTCCATTTCGGAATGGATAGAGGCTGTAAGAGTCTAGCAGGTTGTTGGTTCTTTTCCTTCACCAGTTAGCAGGTGGAGAACTGAGTGATGAAACCTGCTATTTTCTTTTTCATACCAAGCCACCAATACTATCGACACATGTCTCTATAAATCATGGTCATCCCAGGATTACCTTCCCAAATAGAGGTGTGATATTCCTTCATCAACTCTACCCATATACTTCAAGGTACCCATACATGGTGACAGTAAAAGAGAGTTTCACTACCATAAATAACCCAACCAGGAGGTGGTTTCTGTCCTATAACACATTCCCTAAAAACGAGACGCTCAAGGTTAATCCACTTTTTCCAGTGGACTTGCTCTAGAAGAGAGTATTTCACTATAAGAGCTGCTAGATTCAATTGTCCACTCTGCTTCTGAACCTCCAGATGCATCTCTAAAAACAATGCCATCATCTTCCACTCACTACTGGCTACCTGCATGGCCTGAGTCTATGTCTTGTGGAATAAAGAATATGCCACTGCATTACCCTTACCAAGGGTATAAGAAAGCTTAAATTCAAACAAATTCAAGTATTTGAACCACCTGCGTTGCCTTAAGTTGAAGTCTCATTGAGTGGTGATATATTTCAAGCTTTTATGATCCATGTAAACAATAAATATCTCACCCAAAAAATAGTACATCCAACATCATAGAGCATGAACCACAACTCCCAACTCAAGGTCGTGTGTAGGATAGTTCCACTCATGAGGTCTTAGCTGGCTGGATCCATAAGCCATGACTCGATCACCCTGCATCAAAACTGCATCCAATCCAATTCTTGAAGCATTAAAATAGACTGTATATTTCTTACCAGGTTCAGGTAGAATCAGGATTGGGGCTAAAGTTAGTCATCCTTTTAATTCCTGAAAGTACTTTTCACATGTTTTTGACCAGATGAACTGCACACCATTCTTAGTCAGGGACGTAAGAGGTGATTCCAAGTGGAAGAAATCCTGGATGAATCGCCTATAATGGCCAACAAGCCCTAAGAAACTGCTGATTTCGAAGACACTCTTGGTATGCGGCCATGAAACCACGACGCTCAATTTTTCTAGGTTAACTGATACCCCTTCTTCCGATACAATATGACCCAAGAAGTGTTCCATATTAATCCAGAAGTGGCATTTACTGAGATTAGTGTGTAAATGGTGATCTCTCATTGTACTCAGTGCAATCTTAAGATGGGTTGCATGGTCGTGTCTGGAATGTGAATACACTAATACGTCGTCCATAAAGACTAACACAAAGGAATCAAGATACTGATGAAAAACCAGGTTCATCAGATCCATGAAGACTGTCAGTGCATTCGTGAGGCCGAATGGAATAACCAGATAATCATTCAAGCCATACCTACTTTGGAATGTCGTACATGGTATGTCAGATGGTCGCACACGCACCTGGTGATATGCTGACCTAAGATCAATCTTGGAGAAAATAGTTGACTGTTGGAGCTGGTCAAAGAGATCATCTATATGAGGCAATGGATATAAATTTTATACCATGATCTAGTTGAGTAGACGATAATATATACATAACCATAGGGTACCATCTGCCTTTCTTAGAAAAAAGGACCGATGAACCCCATGTCGATGTGCTAGGTTAGATGAAACCCTTAGCCTCAAGGTATTCAAGCTGCTTTTTGTGTTCCTGTAGCTCTGTTGGTATTATCTTATAGGGAGAAATAGACAATGGGGTCACACCTGGAACGAGCTCGATAGTGAACTCCACGTCTCTCATAGGAGGTAAGCTAGAGAAATAATTAGGGAAGATGTCCCTAAAAAGATCCACCACTAGAGGGAATTAAACAAGTTGTGTTTTTTGATCACTCATGACGAGACTTGAAAACTGAGCAGTCACTCTGCCCAACCCTGTATATTTAGGCTTAGCATGGTTTTCCTGCATATCCCATTCTCCTTTGTGAAGATAAGTGTCTCCCTATGGGGTTGTAAAGGACACCCAATGACGATAGCAATCTACTTGGGCACGATAAGGAGAAAGCCAGTTCATACCAAGAATGTATTCGATGCCAGACATATCAAGGATATATAAATTCCAAATGAAGTGATACCCACCTATCTTGAGGGGGGCACTCTTTGCACTAGTGTATTCCCTCTATTATGACCCCAAGAAAAGTGTTTAGAGACACGACACCACAATGATACTCAATTGGAAAACCAAGACTCTCAACAGGAGAAGTAGATATAAGGGATTAAAGAAGGTGAGAAAACAAGTAAGGGGAAAAAGAGGTTAGGTACATAGCCTGTCTCTAAGAACTAAACAACAGACAACCTGCCTCAGAGGCTGGTTTTCGATATAGAAGAGACAAATCAAAAGGATTACTAAACTGTTCTATATTCCACTCCTAGGTTGAGTCAGGCTAACATGTAACAGACTATCACAATCTTATATTCAATAAACCAACATTTCAAAATTTCACCACTAGGCACAACAACACTCACATGAAAAATAGAAAATGCATGATGAAAGTAGAGATGGCATGGAAATATGCATGGAATATAAATTTTATAGTGCCTATCATGATTCATGGGATGTTTTTTCCATGTATCATCAGGCTGCAATGGTAAACACATTATTTCAATAATACCAGCACAATAACAATGCAATACAAGTGAGTCACCCAAGTTGAAATCATATCAACAGTAACTGGCATAATCAATAACTACAATCCCAACCCTGGAATTTGAGTTTTACCCTATTCATGGGTTAGCAATTCCCAAGCATAGAGTACATCCCCAATCACTATATCGTAGTCTTTTGTCTAACCCAAACAGTAATACAAAATGTAAAACCACCCCTGATACCACTTTGTAACATCTTGACTCAGATCTCCTCTAAGACGGTGGCTGAACCGGTGGGTCACATAACCTCATGCATGTCTTCTCAAATGCTAGAGGCTTCCGACTAGTAGAGAGGGATCTTTTGTGTCCATGGGGGAGACTATGCCCTCATAGGTAATAAATAATATCACGGCGGAAGTAACCAGCAACAATAATCAATAGAAGAAGCATGTGAATGAATAAACTGGAGTAGAAGCAATGTAAATAAATCCAACTGGAAGGTAATAACCAGGAGAGGAAGCTCATAAAAAGATGTGACACCATGATATGAGTCTAAACAGAATGTATGGAAAACAGAACTCCAACACACAATCAACTAAAACAAAAGACACAAGCAGCAACTGCATCATGAGAAAGGCCAAGTCCATTTCCCCAATCTCCATCCTAAGCAGTAATGAATAGTCAAACATCAGAAGTATCATGCTTCCCCTTGTCAATACTTGTGATCATGTAATCTACTTGAGTGTTGATGACGCCCTTGCAGGGTGTGAGATAAAAATCCCAGTAGGCCGGTACCCACAGTGTCTAAACCTTTCTATTTCATGCCGAAATAAAAATGTAGTGTTCCATTACTTAATAATCCCAGATAATTAATTTAAATGAAATGAAATAAACAAGACGGCTTGGGTTACAAATGGAACCCATGCCTAATCACTTGCTTCAGCCTAATCTGGTAGTATGAAAAGTTCATATCAGAAAAATGCACAAACACGTACATATGTATAAAACCCAGAAAACAAAGTAAACAAGAATGATGTATACCCCAAGCTTTTTATTTGTCTTGGGGTCTAAGTCAAGTGTCAACCAGGTGTACTACCACATATTAGAAGGATATCTCAATTCCGAATAAAACTCAAATGGCCATAATGTCAACCCTTAAGTGCATCATTTATTAAGGTTCAGGTTGAGAGTTGGAGTCCGAGCCCATCTCAAAGGTATCACTATGGAACACCCATCAATTTATCCAATACCACCGAGCCTGTCGAGGAAATATTTCGAAAGACCAAGTATCGCCTGAGTTATGGCTTCACCCTGAGTCTTTACCGATCTCACAAAAAGGGGGTCGAGTGTCATCCAGGGCTGGCTTAGCCACATTTCCAATGGGTTCATCCCAATGGGCCCTTTTGAACTTGTATCACTCCAATGTATTATAATGTCCAGGGAAGTCTCGGTCTGGCAAAGGCAACGACACCAGCCCCGACACATTGAGGTATCCCGCCTGGAACAGGGGATCTAAGCATGGCCCTTAATAAGGGACCCACCCCCTTTCCCTGCCCTAAATTTAATTAATGTTTTCACAGTATCAAATATGACATAATCAGCATATAAAGTCATATATTGAAAGCTAACTTGATACACCCATGCATCACAAGGCATAAATTTAACAGTACAACACAACAACATTCAAGGTAATATACATATCATATAAACCTTTGTGAATAATGCACATTTAAATAATAAAAATTTCATCAAAACAAGTGCCAATGATTCAACAATTGAATTTCATGTTCAAAGAAACTATTTATTTAATTTAATTAAAATAAAAAGGGGCTTCGCAACACATGAAATTAATCAAACAATGTCCCAGCTAATGTAAGGTTACACTAACCATTTTGGAACTCCCAAAGGGGTGTTTGACTTTGTTTCAGCAATTCAACAACTATTTATTAAATTTTAAAACAATAAAAAGGGGTTGCACAATACCTACTGTTAATTAAATTAATAACCTGGATAACAAAAAAATACACCGACTATGTCGGCACACCCAAAGGGGCGTCCAATATTGTTGCAACAATTAAAACAAAAAATCTAAGATGATTGAGGGTGAAACAATTAGGAAAAACAATACAGGTAATCAAAATTATGTAAAAATGCACAAATCTAGTAGGCACCGACTAACGGCACAACGGTGTGTCTTTCTAAACCGAAACAAAAAAGTGGGAAAGAGAGTAATAACCCTACATTTTAGTCATCGATGACTCTAAGATCAATGGTGGGATTTTATTTTACCTAAAACGGATGAAAATGAAGTATTTTAGAAAAACCCCAAAATAGGGTAACAATCTTCTATGATGAACTACGTGCAGATTACTCAATGAAAATGCATGATTCCAATTACACAACATTATCCATTCCCTATGGTTTATTATACACCTGATGGTGAAGCAATCAGCTGTCGAACAGAGGAGCAGTGACCTTCTGAAGGGGATGCTGGTTGGTGTGATGGGATTGAGGGGTGCAGTGTTTCGAGTGGGAGAGGGAGAGACGAGAGGGAAACAAAGAAAAGAGAGATACAAAAGAAAAAAACAAAAGAAAATAAAAATAAGAGAAAAATAAAATGTATGGAAAAAATAAATAAAATAAAAATAAATAATGGAAAGGAAAATAATAAAAATAATTAAAAACTGGAATCCCTCATTTTAATTATTTTCATTTTTTTCCGCAACCCCCTCTTTATTTTATTTAAGAATTTATTTATATCCTTTCTTGATTTCTTTTAAATATTATTAAAATATCTTATTACCTTTTTCAATACATAATTAATTATATAAAACCCAAACATCGCGTCAAAGTGTGACGTGACATTTTTCATGAAACATCAGCAATTATTTAAATTAAATAAAAAGCTGTCCGGGACCCGCAGTAAGGTGCACAGGTGCACACCCCAGGTCGCTTAATTAATTAGACTGTAATAAATTAAAATATGTTCTATACCTGATTATGTTTGGTATGTTACATTGAGGATGTGCATAGGCTTGGTGCACTCCGTGATTTATAGAAGAAATGACCTCCTAGGTTTAATGGTAATCCAGACCCACAGGAAACTGAGGACTATCTAGGGTCATTCAAAGGAGTATTCCTCTTTGTTGGGACACCTACATATCATACAGTAGTTGTTGTAGTTAGTCTTCTTCTGGTCTCATATGGGTAAAGATATAGTTTATTGGAAAAAAACCTAATAAGACAACTCTCTCTTCATAATATTTTGGGTGTATATTCAGGGAGGAGTTACATTGGGTCATGGTTTTATTTGTACACATCTATGACCATTTTGTATTATATCATTGTAGCTTCATCATGGCAGAGTGTGAAGAAAGGTTAATTGGCCTCTCACGATACTCTCTATATATGGTTCAAAATCAATTTTTTCTGAGTATGAACCTTAGAGAAGGGACTACACAAATATACCAAGGATTTTTTTATATCTATTTACATTCCACTTATGTTGGAGTATTTGAGTGATCCCTGGAGGTTGATATATTTCTATTAAAGAAGATGTTGATAACTAGTGCTAGTAGCAAGCATGCTAGAGCTCATACCTTGTTAGTTAATAGATGATAGGTGGAGAAGGAATCTAGAAATGAAATACACCTTCGGAAGAAAATTCTAGTATATATATGGTCTATTGTTAAGGGATGTTAGGATGGTTCTACATTTCCTTGAGAGATGTGGTGTTTCTCTTGTGATGGTTGAGGACACCTCATGTGAGATTGTCCAACCCATCATTCAGTTGACCAATATATGATTGATGGACCACCTAGGAAGAGGTAGATGCATGATCAGGGAGGTTCATATATTGAATGAAATGGTAGGGAAATGGATATATAAGAAATAGGTATAATATGGTTTAATGATAGGTCACCACCATCCCCCAGAGGGTTGAGTGAGGGTTAGGGAGCTGGTGGAATATGGCATGGGCAATTATAGGCACTGGAGGCCTATGACCTTGATGCACTAGGAGTTGTTAGAGGTAAAATCTATATATTTTCTAATATATCTGTAGTACTAATAGATAAAGAGCAATCTATTTATTTCATTCTACTTCTCTTTTATGATACTTAGAGATTCAAATCATCCATTATCTTGACCTTTTCACTTGGTGGATTCTACTAGAGGGGATTTTTCCATCACACACTTCTTCCAATAGTGTTATTTGATTCTTGAAGTAGATTTCTTCCTAGGGAATCTATTTTTAGTAATAATAATTTACAATGATTTCATATTATTCATGGACTGGTTATCCAAAATTCAATGCTAGGTTGACTGTTATAGGCTGAGAATGTAGTGCATCTGTAGTGATGGGATGAATTTTTCTTTCATATATGAGAAGGAAACCCAGGAAGTGAAGAATGGGATCATACATTAGAGTATACAAACTATTTACCACCAATTTGATAGTATTACTCTTGTAGAAGTGGATGGAATGGGATTTTATTTTCCTGTAGTGGTAGCAGATTATGAGGGTATATTTTCATAGGATGTGTTGAGATTACCACTCCACTACGAGTTTGATATATACATTGACATGAACCCATATATTAACCTGATATATATTCCAGTATATGTGATAGATCATGCAAAGCTTTGGGATATGAAGGAGTTGTTGGGGGACTTATAAAGGAATGGATTTGTTTGACCTAGTGTTTCCCCTTGGCATCCAACTAGTTGTTTTCCAAGAATACGGAAAATATATTGGTGGTTTTTATTGATTATTTGAACCTAAATTCGGTGTACATGAAGAATAAGTTTCTACTACTGAGTATCAATGGCCTATATGACTAATTGAGAGGTGCATGATGGTTCTCAAAGATTGAACTTAGATCATGTTATCCCCATGTTTGATTATATGATGATGATATACTAAATACGACATTCCAATGTCACTATAGAAAATATGAGTATTAGGGGATTCCTTTTGGAATAAACAACTCCCAATTATTGTTATTGGAACTCAAGAATAGGATATTCCATCGATTATTATACTATTTTATGGTAGTCTTCATTTATGATATCCTAGTGTACACAACATCAGAGGAGGAGCACAGAATACACTTGAGGATGGTTCTGGACAAACTCCGAGAGCACCATATTGATGGGTATCTCTTGATGTGTTAGTTATGATTTTAATAGGTCCACTTTTTGAGACATGTCATCTCAATTGAGGGTAGTGTAGCGGATCAAATAAATTTTTATGAAGTGTTAGCTTGGGATCCACCTATGATCGTGACAAAGGTGCCAATATTACATTGGATGGAAGGATATTATTAGAATTTTGTGCGTGTTATATTCAATATATTTTCACCTTTGACTAATTTAACATGGATGGGGAATAATTTCATGTGGTCATAGAGGTTCGACTATTATTTTTAAGAGTTGAGGTAGAGATTTACAATCACACTCCATCCCAAGTTATATAGAGGAGGGTTTCTAGTATGTAGTGTTTTGTGACGCCTTAGGGACTGGACATGGTTGTGTTCTAATGAAGAGATAGGAAATGATCACCTATGGGTCTTGGAAGTTAATATCACATGGAAAAAACTATAGGACCCATGATATGTAGTTTGAAGTGGTAGTATTATCCATGAAGATGTGGAGATACAACCTGATGGGTGTGGGGTTTATCATCTATTCTAACCATAAGAGTCTCAATTATAACTTCTCTTAGAAGGATATGAACATGATACAATAATAATGGATATTCTTATTATATGATTATGACTTTGAGATAGTCTATAAACCTTGGAAGGGGTATGTGGTATAATATTTTCTCTACGGGATATCTGGCTCATAGTTGTTGACTGAGGCATCAGAGAAGTTATCCTCATTGTAGTTTTCCTTAGTGGATAGGGATTGTTCGGCTTACCTGTAATAAACGGTTTTTACACTACCACTTTAATAGTGAGTTACGTATTCTCAGTGTGAAGATACTGACTGGGATACCTTGCATACTTATATATTCATTGGATATCCTCTTGATATATTTTCTAGAGGTGGGGAGTATGTCATCCTTCTCAAAGGATGGATGATTGTGCTAGTGAAATTATGTGGGGTGGTTTTGAGAGTGTTCCATACACCCCCTTGGAATTAAATATATGTGTTGTGAAGATTTACCATGACCTTAAACATCTATTTTGGTAACTAGGTATGAAGAGGGGTGTTTAAGATTCTATCTCTCGATTCCTCACTTATTACAAGGTGAAGGGTAAGCACCAGGTTCTAGTGGTTTTATCTAGGCTCATTGAGCTTCTAGAGTTAAAGTGGGATGGTATATCTATATACTTCGTGATGAGGATTCCATAGAAATCTACAGTACAATATACCATTTGGGATATCATATACTAACTCACCGAGTCAACCCACATCCTTGCAATTCTATATTAGATTTTAGTAAAGGGATTGGGAAACCATTACCTATATGAGATAGTCCAGATTCATAGAGTTCCATTGATGATAATTTAAAACCATGATTATTGCCTCACATCACAATTATAGAGAGAATTTCAAGTGTCCTTTGGGACTCATTTATGTTTGATATTGATGTTTCACACCTAGACTGACATCCATATTAAATGAAACATTTAGGTTCTGGAGGACATGATTCAGGATTATTTTTTGGAATTTGTTCATATTTAGGAGGATCACCTACCATTGGTGGAGTTTTATTGAACAATAGTTGTCACTCCACGCTCATCATGACACCATTAGAGGTATTGTATGATAAACCCTACAGGTCACCACTATGCTGGACTAATCAAAGCAAGTTGGTTCTCATGGGCTTAGAGTTGGCGCGATCTATGACAAGGAAGGAAAAGGATATCTTAGAGTGGACAAGGAACATTTAGAGATATCATAACTCTTATACAGAAAAAAGTCATAGGACTATGAATTTTGAGGAGGGATTCCATGTGTTCCTGAGGGTCTCAAATCAACATGGATTATATAGATTTTTCAATAGAGATAAATTATCTATAATATTCATTAGCCCTTTCAAAATACATTGTAGGGTCGAAGAGGTGGTGTACCTATTAGTCGTATAATCACAATTGGACTGGGTAAATGATGTCTTATGCATGCCACAATTGAGGAGGTTCCTGCATGACCAGTCGCATGTTATCAACTGGGGAAATAGGGACATCTAAGATGGATCTACCTTTGTGGAGTACATAATTGAGATTGAGGATTAGAATTGGAATATCCTTTGTGGGAGAGTGATTCCCTTGGTGCATGTCTAGTGGTGGCATTAAAAACTCTAGGATATCACCTATGAGTGGAAAACTAAGATGCAAGATCAATACCTATCATATTGTTGAGTGATTTTTTTCTTTTCAAAATGAAAAAACCTAACAATGGCAGAATGTAATGTCTTTATTTTTTATATGTATCTCTTTGGAATATATCTACAAATATTTTTAGAGATAGGTGCTGATATGGAGTGAGATTATAAGGCCCAAAGATGCTTGGTATTGATATTATATAAATATTAAATATAATAATATCATGTTCACATTGTTTCATTGAAATAATGGAATATATATTAAATGAGGACATGGATGGGAAATCCATGATCATAATTGAATAAGGAAAATGGGGTTCGACCTATGCACCATATAACCTTTATCTACATTTGATGTCTTCTTAAAATGAGGCCATTGTTGAATTTGTAAATTAATAAATAAATTAATATATTGAATTTTACAGAAGAAATAAGTTATATAAATATGGATTTATACCAAATCACTTGGGTCAGTTTTATAACGCTAAGGAATAAGAGGATTTTTTGGAGGAGAATTAATAGAGGATCCTCAAGAAGACAACCATAGATCAAGGATTGGTGTTTGGTGATCCAATTAGAATCTTTGGATCTCACAAATGATGATAATTAAGAATAATTATTCATTAGTGATTGTTCTAACCCTAAGGTAGGGTGTTTTATTTTTTTAGGTTTATTTGCCCATTTTATTCCCCATGACGAACAAAAATAAAATCAAATAACAAATTAATTCGTGGGTCGATCATGTTGCAGGTGTGGATTTAGTCACATTGGATTTAAAAAAATTATTATTATTTGTTTATGTTACCCTTTAATCCATCATTCCCATGAAAATTAATGGAGTCCCACCTGAACAGTGGGTGAGGTACATTCCTCATTAATGATTTATGAATTTCAACCATGTTTCTTTGAAAAATTCATCATTGGTATTTTCTTGGACGGTGGTTTAATGAATACCTGAAATTTGATCATTATACAACCATTCTCTGGATAAAGGGATCAATTCCACTAGTGTAGTTCATGATTGAGGATTCGATCATGGTGTGGCGATGATGGTAAAAAATCATAAGTAGATTGTGATGAGACCAGTGATTCTTGTTTTCCCGGTTTGATGTGTGATGATGACATGATGTGATGGAGGTTTTTACTGGATGGATTTGGTTTTCATAATCTATCCACCAGTGTCAATGAGCCTTGACCGAGGCTCAGCCCATGTTTTTTGGGAAAAATTGATGGTAGGATCATCGAAAAAATTGATCAATGCGTGAAATACCAAAAGGATTATTGAAAATACTTCATTACAAAGCATTTATCCTAAGGAACAGAAGCCATGTGGGGTACTTAGTTATGTCTCTCAGGTTTACGCCTAAAATAAATCAATATAAACCATGTTACATGTGTCACACACTATGTGACCTAATGTTGGTGGCTCGGTGTGTATCCTAGAGGATACACGGGCATCAGCACAACTAGGCACTCGATCCAAAGTATAGTTCATGGGAATAACCTATTACTCAGACATGGCCAAGTACACTACCATGACCATAGTACATAGACACAATTATGTGTAAATGGGCATAGATAGAAGAAAATGTGAATAGACATGGGTAGGTCAACGTTTAATAGTATAAATTGTGTACCCCATATACAGTTCATGGACTTCCCTATAGATGGCTTTGAGTTGTTTGTCTCTTTAGTGTAGACTACTAATAATTGAGTGAGTTCCCATTTTTTATACCTATGAGGGTATAATATTACATCTTGAGCATATGATTGTTATCCCTTCTACAGTTTTTTCCACAAATAATGTTTTTGGTGTCCCCAAATGGTATTGGGTGTGATCCTATATCATTCCTTCTTCTAAACTAGGTTGTGTTTGAGGTATCATCTTGACCACCATATATAGGGAATGAATCCCCTACCAAACAAGAAGATAAGGGAGGATTCACTGTATCATTTTGAATTTGATCCCCTATATAGTGTTTCATTCTTGTAGGGTTCTTGGTGTCCCCTCAGGACCCTGGGTGTTATCCACTAGCTGCATATCAAGATATTCAAAGTTCTATTAAGTTCATCCATAGAGAGGCCTGATTAGCATAACCTCTCGAATGAACTCCATTAGTGAAAAAATTGATCATGGAGTAGATTATCCTTGATACGAATTTCCTTGAATCCTCAAGAAGTATCCTATGGATGGCATGGTTGAGGCCTCTTGAGACTTAGACCTTGTTATGATTTTATCTGGGTTTTTACATACTCTTATGCCTCATTCACTGTTTGACATATCCTATGATTATAAAATAAACATACTATTGATGCTTTATATTTGTTAATTTCAAGGTTTCCTATTGGGTATTGTTATGCTCACTCTTTTATGTGATCTTCCAACACATGTCGTGTCTTATACAGAAGATCGGCTATTCAACGGAGTCCAAAAATGACCAACAGAAGACATAGAATAGTTTGGTCTAGATACGATGAGGTTTATACCAGTGTTACGTCTAACATTTATCCATAACTTTTTAGTTGGCTAGACTATTTTTCCCTTTTGGTGGGTTGGTGTTTTTATTTTATGCTTTCGAGTTCTTTTTCATACTCTTATTGTGGGAAATAGATATATGCAAGAATTTGATGTCACATATACATTACGTTCAAAAAATAGCATAGAGATGTGTGGATGTGTACAAGTACCACTGGTTAATGACTCCCATATGCGTGATATTACTACTCAACATTGGTCATCTACACCTAGTTATAGGAAGAAGACATTTGGATTTCACACTTGTCTTATCACTGACCAGGCGAGCCGTAGTTGGTCGTGTTGTGACAACACAAAACATTTATATTTATCCAAGAATTATTTGACTAATATTTCTCACCATTACCTAATCAGTCAATGTATTTCATTAAATTATACTATTATTAATTAATTTAAATTAATTAATAAATTTCAGTGATTTTATTCATTAAAATTGTAAAATATAACAAAAAATCCTAATTAAATACAATAGTTCAAAATAATCTATTTTTAATTAATTAAATTTCCCTTTTGTGAATTTTACCATTTTACAAAGTAATTGGTTTCATCAATTTCACATAAATGTATTATAATTTCATTAATTTTATATTTTAATAAATCATTATTCATTTATTTTTGTTTTTGTGTGCATCACATTTTTTAAAACACATCAATTTTATTAAACAGAAATATATTTTAAAATCTTGGGGTGTTATATTATACCCCATTATAAAAATGTCTCCATAATAGTTCCATTGAATAAAATAAATGATGATATTTATGCCTCATAACATCATTAGGATCCCACATAGATTCCTCATATTTATTTTTACACTTCAAAACCATTACCAAGAGAGTATTCTTTTTCTATATAACTTTATCTCCTCAATCCAAAATCTATAACTATTTTTCCTAAAAAAAATCATGTGACACCCACATATCACTAAAATTTTACATTAATTTAATTTAATTTAATTTATATAAATTTAAATTTTTAGATGTCCCCAGCCTAATATTTTAAATATTTGTAAAAATTTTATTCTGAATGGTTAAGATCAACCACATGGAAACCCTGTATGGGGGAATGTAAATAGAAATTTTCCAATCAACACGTTTAGTTCATGGGATTTTAGATCATGTGGGGTCTTATGGAAAATATCGTGTTAGGGTTTGTGGGTTCACTATGGGAATAATGGTTTAATAAACTATATGGCTAAACCATGTTGGTGGCATATATAAAATTAAAATATTCATCTTTGAACCTAACATTATTTTAGATAATCTGATTCATCTCCCTATTTTATCCCCCTCTCCATAATCAAGCCTGTCGATTCCCCTAATAGGAGAACCCCTCATATGTGGCCTCCCATCCCTTATTATCTCCCTACCATGTTTGTGACATCATCACCCAGGAGGGAATTTTTTGCGTGGACACCCCCTCTTCTCCATCCATTTACCATGAAACAATCAAGTAGCTTAGGGATGGACTCTTGTGCAACATAACCCCTCTCATTCAGATTCTGTTTACATTAATTTCAAGTGGTATTTCCCTTGGTAAGGGTTTCTCATACTTCATTGTGATTTTTATATTGATTTCATCTTCTCATTGTTTCACCCTAATTCGATTAAACCATTGGTTTTGGGGGATACCAAATTTGGACTCAATTTTTTCGGTACTTGGGGTTCTTTAGTACTCCCCATTTCTAATTATAGTGTTCCCCATCAAAAGTGACCTATTTCAATTTACCCGCCATTGATTTCAGGTAGGTGAATCTATGACAGTCCCATTTAAAGAATATTATAAATTTTATGTATTCTTTTAAATTCCAATTTATAAATTTAAAAGATAATTTTATAACATGTTTTTCTAAAACAATTAATGAAATTTAGTACATGGCATGGGTCTTGGCTACATGAAAAGTTTTTTAAAAACATACCAAGGGAAACTTTAAAATGAATCCAGAGATATAAAAGGTTTCTACATGATTTTAAAATATATAGTATACATTAATTTTTTTTCAATTGGATCTAATAATTTTAATTACATGGAAAGGTCTTAAGTCAAATACTACGTTTTGGATTAAGTGTATGTTTTTATTTTAAAGGTATTTAAATATCTTCAAAATATATATGATTGTGGTTCCATTTTTAAATGGGTTTCAAAATTTTTTAATTTTTTTTTATTAAAATAAGATATTTTATTCTTTTTCTAAACTAGTTTTGAGATAGTGGTCCTCTGGTGATTTAAAAATTGTCTTCAAAAATGGAATGTTGATTTTTGTGGAAAGGGGGTGCTTAGAACCATTTGTTTGCCTTTAAGAAGTTTAATTATTAAAAAGTGACATTATGAAATGAGTTTTATTTCTAATATTTGTTTGAAATTTTGGTTTGAAAATTTGGTTTTCAAAGGATATTTGAAATGATGTTTTCAAATGATATGAAAATGGATTTGTTTTGTGAGAACTATTGTAAAAGATAGATTGGCACTTTATGTGAATTTATTTCTATAAAGGTGTGAGGCACTCATTGTACCTAATTTATTTATCTCTTTATGTTGTGTCTTGGGATTCCTTGGGAGATTTTTTATATAGTTATTCATATTATTATTTTTATTCATTGAAATTTTTTGGGTATTTTTATTTTCATTTCATGGGATATTAGGCATGAGTTATTTTGAAAATGCATAAAATGTGATGATTATGATTATTTGTTGATTAACAACTTTATTATCTTGGCAAGGGACCCCTATAAATAAAGTAAATTACTTGAGTGAGGGAAAAACCATGTGGGGGAAATGGTTTTACTATAGAGTGTTTTATGGATACTATAAGATGGTTAGATCGAAAGGGGTAGTGAGACTTTATGCTAGTAATATTTTTTCTCTTATGGATGAAGGTTTTATAGGGATGGTTATTTTGATTGAGTTTAATGAGAATAAAAATGATTAGATAGGTATCTTATTGAGGGCCTAAGTTCCTTATCACTAGTCTAGGTATTGTATTACTTGAGCCTAGGGATGATTCCCATGATTCTTAAGTCCTCTATTGGATGTCTTCGGGGATTTTTTTTTAAATTAGATTTTATCCCTTAGATAGATTGATTGTATTAGAAATATTGGGTGGTTATGCTTCCTTATAGATTGGGTGAATTTCTGTGGTTTTTTCATCACCTTGTGTATGAGTTTTAGTTTACTTTCAAATAGGTAATTTCTGTATGGGTTGAAATTATGATTTGGAAAAGGAAAATGGTTTGGTTATTTCATTAAGAGTATTTTAAATATTTGGTTTCCTTGAAATTGTTTACGAAAATGGGATTTTCCTTGAAATTGTTTATGAAAATGGGATTTTCATGGGATTTTCATGAGATATTTACGAAAATGGGATTTTCATGGGAACTCTCTTTTGTTCTCATGGCTATTTTATCTCATTTTTAGGTTCTTAGTTCAATTCCTAACATATCTTGATAGAGTTTATTATTTGAAGTGAATCTATTTGATAGTGATTTTCCTTTTATCAAATTTTCTAATTAAGGATTTATATATTTCTATGGAAATAGATTATATATATATATGGGAGGTTGGGAGGAAACTATAGGTGACTTAAATTATCTTTATAGGGGAGGGAGACAAGGAGGGATTAAATGGATTGTTTGTTTACATTTTTTTACTTATTTTTGTATTTCATAATATTTATTTTGGAATATAATTCTAATATATGGACATTTTAGGCTATTTTTTCATTATATTTATGCTATGATTGAAACTATGATTATTATATGAAACCATTACCAAGAGAGTTCCCATGATTCGCAGGAACATTTTTTTACGCCATGGGGATAAAAAAATTAACATGATACATTGGCAGGATAGTTTGTGCATCCTTCAAATGGATGGATAAAGTTGGTTGATTTAATATTTCATTAGATCATAGGTCCTTTTTCACAAAAAGGGCCTAATATTTTGGAATATTATTTTTTTGGTATTTCATTGTAAGATCATGCGAGATTAATTTTCAAGACTCGAGAGGTTGTACATGAGTTTTTTATTGAACACCACCCTTTTTAATGATGCCTGAGTTACCACTGTAATTTTTTTCTAAATTTTTATGTAATAATTATTTGTATTTACTTTGATTATGTTTTATTCTTAGTTGGTGTAGTTTTAGTTTCTTTATGAGTGAATTGGTTTTGTGATGGGTACATAAGATGGATCAGTCGTGTGTGTTCAGTCTTCCTCACATAATAAATTAGACAGTAACAAAATGATCAATCTTGAAATGTCTTATTTATTGTTATATGTCCAGAACATACACCATCAAACTACATGGTTGAGTTAGGTATGGTTCAAAATACTCTATTTTATTGTTTATAACACTCTTCAAAGATCCCTAATAGTGATGGATGAGTCAAGGTGTGTCATATGATCTCTTGATTATGTGGATCTACTTTTGATATATTTGTGATGTGACACCTTTTTCGGTTGTTCTTTGTGTGAAATTGGTTTTTTTAATGTGGATTTTATAGAAAATGATTTTTATTTGAAAGGAATATTTCAATCTTAGTTATAAAACAGATTTCAAATACCAAAAAATAACTTTGTTTTGAGATTTGTTCCTTAAATATTATTTAAAAAGGAAATTGGTTCTCTATAATACTTTGGTATTTTTTTGAAAATAGATTGATTTGGTTTCTCAGAAACCGTTTTGGTTTTAAAACACACTATGTGTTTTAATTATAATGGGATTCTGAACCTTGTGGGGTGGTATTAAAAATGAATTGATTTCATTTAATGAATATAATGTGTAAAATGTTGTGAAATATTTTAATAAATGTGTTTTTAGAGGATTAGGTTGTTTCATAATTGGTTTGAATTTTTTTAACACCATTACAGAATAATAGTTTTAATGAAAGTAATTTTTTTCCAAGAGGATGGGTGATTTTAAATGATCATAGTTTTTTGTTAATTGTTTTTATTATTTTGAGATTATGGTGGTTTTCAAAATAATAGGTTTTGGAATATGAGCTTCCTTGTATTATTGGGGCGTTTTTTCCTTGTCTCTTTATTCAGGTTGAGACAATTTAATGTGATTTGGGAATTAATACCAAGTTGGGTCTATGTTTCATTTTTTATATGTTTATCTCTCATGAAGGTCTCTATAAAGGTAGAGTGTCTATCTTTAGGGGTAGTCCTTTCCTATTTTTTGAACTTTCATAAACTCTATGTGGAGTGGATAGTGTTGTGTTACCTTTTTTGTGCTATGGTGGGGTGTTGATTATCTCGTTTTCTTGGGAAACTATACTAGGTGAGCCTTGGTTAGTTAGTTTTATGAATTGATGAGGATCGGTCTTATTTATATCTTGGGATGGTGGTTTGTCTGAAGGATTTCTGCTAAATGATTTTAGAGCCTTATTTCATTGAGGTGTAGTTTTCACTGGCCTCTCTTTATCAGTGGTTTTGGAATGTTGACTAGTCTTTATTCCACATGATTTGGTTTATGAAATGAGTTTTGTTGTATTTATATTCCTCATTACTCGGTGATCCCTTGGTGTGGTAGCTTTTAGTGATTTCATCATTGTATAGAGGGTATTTAATGAGTTTCTAATCATTTTTGGGGGATAGTATGAACTTGGGTAAGTAGTTAGAGTGGTTAGGACTAGTATGTCACCACTTGATATTATGTATTGGTTTTTTTCAGTTTATATTCGGTTGGGTTAACCATGAGAGGGTATCCTAGGTGTGAGGTCCTAGTTCTTCTTGTTTTCTCTCTGTTTTTTATTCATGAGTAAAGTCCATCTTGTTTCCTTTTTTAAGACATGTGTTTAACAACATTTTATATTTTTTGCCTTAGGGATTCAATATTTTTGGTTACCTAGTCTCCTGAACATTGGTTGTTTTGGGTGTTTTGGTTGTGGTTCATTTTGAGGAAGTGATCTTTGGATCTTAGAAGATCCTTTGTCTTAATGGTCCTCTAACTGTTTCTTGGACCATGATTCCTTTTTGGAAACTATATATTTATGGATTTCGATTACTAGTGGATTATTGTTTCCTCTATTGGTGTTGATGAATTTTATATATCTTGGAGAAGCTACTATGGTAGGAGTGGTTGTTTAACGATTCATTATTTTGATCAATTATCAATTGTATGGAGTCCTTTATTTGATATCTAATCATTTATAGTTCATATTAAATACTCGTTATTTATTACTACATAAAGTTGGCATATCTTTCATGTAATTTTACTGTTTATTGAGATAATGGATCATGTTGTGTGTATTTTTAATCTTATGATCCCTTGGTTATCCCTGAATCATTTAAATTTTTTTGATCGAGTGATGATTTTTCCTCTTATCCATTACCTTCACCTTGAATAGGGAAATTAATGGGATGAATGTTGGATGTTGGGGAGAATTATGATACAAACATGTCACAAATGTTTTAATCTTATATTATTATAATTAAATTTAGGTGGAAATAAATGTTTAGAAGAACTAATCCTTAGATATTAAATTCTCAAAAAGTTTGTATTTCACACACTTATGAGTAATCATGCAGAAATTGTGTGTATGGTTCTATTAATGTGATTTTTATTATCAAAACAATCAGGTCATGGGATGTAAAACCATGTGAGGTCCTAAGGAAAACTGTGAACGATGGTCTTGTGGGTGTAGTGTAGATGGAATAAATTCTACACGGTTTTGAAAACTGTTTATGTAAAATATGAAGGTTTCCCAATAATTAAAACTTTCATTTTTAAAACATTTTCCCTTAAAAAAATTTTAAGTCATTTGAGCCCTCTCCCTCTATTCTCCACCTATCCATGTCTATGACCCAAGATTACCAATAGGAGAAGCACGCACACATTTACAACCCTCCATTCTCTTCTACCCATCACACCATGAAACACACACAAACAAGAGGGAACTCATGCTTTTCCTCCCAATACTCACTCCCACTCTATCATGACATGGTAGAGAATCCTAGACATGGTCTCTCATAGGTACTCCCACCACTATTTCATCTTTGTTCCCTTGATTTTTCATTTGATCTCCCTAGGTAAGTGTTTCTCCCTATCCATTTTGTTTTCCCAATGTTTTCTTCCACTCATTGTTGTACTATAATTTGGTCAAACCCTAGGGGATCTATGAGATATTATTTTGACTCAATTTTTTGGGTTCTTAGTGTTCATCATGATATCCTTTTAAAATTTTAAAGTGTCCAACACCGATGGTGAAATGTTTCATCTCACCCACCATTGATTTTAAGTAGGTGTTTCTATGGAAATACCCTATAATTCATAATATAGATTTCATGTTTACTTTTGAAAACCAATTTATAAATATAAGCCTTTTATATGCCTTGGTATACTCGAAATTGTTTTGGAATGGATTTTAGCACTTTCCATGGGACTTGGATGCATGTAAAGAGATTCCAAAATTGTTCAAGTGGAAATTTTAAAAATATTAAAGAGTTAGAAAATAATTCTTATGGATTTTCAAACATCTAGTATACCTTAAATAGGTTTTAATTGAATCTTAATCATTTTAATGAATTTTCATAGGATTAAGTTTCATGTTAAGTATTGGTTTGAATTACTTTTTTGATTTACTAAACGGATTTAAAAAACTTTAAAATATTCTTGACGTCAATTACATTTTAATATGAATCAATATTTATTTTTAAATAATTTTTATTCATATAATAATGTTGAAACTTTTTTATATGATTTTGTGATCATATTTCTTGTGGTGATTTAAAAATGAACTTTAAAAAGGGAATTAATATTTTTCTGAAAAATACTGTTCTTAGAACCATTTGTTTTTTTAGTGGTTTATTATTTAAAAATAAATTTTACGGAAAGGGATATATTTCTAAGATTTATTTCAATGTGTGGTTTGAAATTTTAGTTTTCAAAGGATATTTGAAATGAGGTTTTTAAATGGTGTTAAAATGGATCTATTTCCTAATAACCCTTATGAAAATAGATTAGAAATTTATGTTAAATGAATTTTATAAATGTGTGAGACTCTATTTGATCATAGTTTATTTATATTTTTCTTTTTTGGCTTGAAATATTCTGACATGAATGAACCCTTTTCTTTCATACTCTTCCTACTGGACTTTCAATTCCATTAATTAATTTTGGTACCATTTGATAAGATGAAATTAATATAGGATTGTTTCTTGGAAAGAGATAAATCATAAACTATAGTTCTCTTATGGGTGTAAACCATGATAAATTATAATGAAAAAAATCAAGAAACTAATCAAAAAAATTTAGAAAATAACTATTCCCTATCTCATCCATAGATGGAAAGGTTAAGGATGGAAACTCGTATGATATAGTTCCTACTAATGGTACCTACAATCCTTCTCCACTTGCCTTCACATTTCATTCTCCTCCTCTAAATATATTCTCCATGCCATTGTCAATAATTAAACTTACCCTTTTTTATAATAGTCAATGTGATATTTGATCATTTTCAACCAATCCATACCCTAGATTTTTTCATATACATCCATCTCAAGCACTAAGAAACCACAATTAAATTCATCCCCATCAATATTTATATAAAATTATTTTCACATAGAGTATTGACATAATCTCTAATCCAGAAGATTTTAAAGTTTTAAAATATAATGAATCCTCTAAATATGAAAGCATGGAAGATAAAAAACATGATAATCAATAAAAAAATGAGATTAACCTATGTAAAATAAATATTTCATAAGGGTTTAATTATAAATAATCATACTTCTCATCATCTAAGGTCCCAATTAGTCATCCATGATCACTTTCTTATCTTCGTACAGTTTCATACACACAACACATTTCTATTTATTTCCCTTTGAATATTATATTGGTTGAGGAGTGATTGTATTCCTAGAATCACAAAGGATTGCTAAAATATTATGATTAGAGTTATTCTAATATACTCATCCCATCAAAGCATACAATTTTGTAGAAGACTATGACGTTTCCCCAGCACCGAGCCATGGATTAATGCAACAATAGTGCTGAAAATATCGCCTTAAGTTGAAATTGTGGAATGATCTAAGTAGTTATATACAATATTTATTCCTGTGAAAAGAGAAAAAATTTTAAAACAACCAATTTTATCTTTTGGTTTCAGAGGACGATTCACTAATACCATTGTCTAATTCTAAGTCATACCACCTCTTTATAAATATGTTTCTATCTTCTTATTATTCCCAGCCTTAGAGTTCCCTCCATTTCCCATAGGTATCAACACGATTCATCCACCCTTATTTATAGATATATATATTTCCTCCACCATTTCTATATTTTATGTCTCTTTATATTTTGATATACAATGCATAAAAATATTTGAGCGAATTTACACCCTCAACCCTGATTCGAAATTTTGTTCCTTCAATGACGCACTTATAGAAACATTGGGTGTAAAGCAGAAAAATTCATAAATTTATCTTCAAAATCTATCATTATGAGGTTATATTATTTCAAACATAATAATTCGGTTATTATTGAAATACATAAAATATGAAGATAGCATTTTTTATTAAAAAATTCCTCAAAATCCTCCCATGTCATACCTTGGTATGGTTTATCCTGAACTACTAAAGACCACCATTGGAATAATAGATCTTTCAGTATGTACATTTAAAACATAACTATGTACTCTGCTAGTGTTCTAGTGCGATCGAAGATTCAATTCATCCTATTTTGCTACAATTTTTCTTTTTTTTCATCTCTGAATAACCCCAAAAGATAGGTAGATTCTACTTTAAAAACAGAACTAAATGATCAACTTTCCTTTTTTTCATAATTTATAATCCCTATATCCATGACCATAAAATCCTAGAAAATACTGTGGACTAAATTTTGGTCAATTTATGCTTCAGGTGAAACCACATTCTTAGTATCCCCTTTCGGTTTCTTCCTACAGTGCCTACCCACTACCATTTTCTATAACCAAAATAAAACTCAATTTAGTATGACTCTCTTGTAACATAAGGATTATAAATTTAAAATTTACCACATCACACATATCACAAAAAGGCATTTCAAAATTAAATACATTTTTCATTCATACCATTTTTGAAAATTTCACCATACTCATTGAAAATCAAACCATTTTCAGTTATATTCAAAATTCAACAATTTTTTACCAAATAAAAATTTATTACTTGAAATTAATTATTCACTCATAGTGTTTAGTTTTTTGTATATGTTCATGGAATACTATTCTCCTTGGTTAAACCCTTGATGATGAGATTATAACTTCTAGAAGTGTCTTAAAACACTTATTTACCTAATCTCCATGTTAACTAAAATTGTCGCATAACAGGGTTATCTATGAATTTTTATGCCCTACATTTCATTTTATAAAAACACTATTCCTTCATACCATCTAATGTGAAAAACTAACACAATTCCAGTATAAAGGAAGAAACAAGATGATACTATTTGTAACATCCCCCTCCCTATTGTCTTGACAAGTGAGATGTGTGGTACTAGGCCTTACATGAAATCCCTAAGGTACCAATGGTTGAAAATAAATTTAAAGGTATTTATAAAATATTTTGGGATGATTTTACCTTTAAAAATAATAAAACTAACCATAAAATGAAACTAAACAACCCACAATATAATGAATCAGTACCAAATTCAAGACAACACAAAACCAAACAAAATGCAATATCAAATTATAAAGAAGAAACCAAGACAAATGAAACTGAAGACCTCAAATACATCAACTCAATATCTCCCAACATCATAAAACCTCTAACTCAACAATCCATGCCCATGGTATCAAAAAAAATAACTAAAGAAATGATATACTATGCATTTACCAATGTTTTGATATATAATATTTGCAAATTCACCATAGTTCCCAAGTAGGGGGTGAGTATAAGACTCTGTAATATTTCCCCAATGAATTCCAAACTCACACCACTAGGATAAAACTTGTAATAACATTATATAAAATAGTTAAAAATCAATTTAAAGTAAGTTATATCCAACCAAAATCTTTTCCAAGGAAAAAAATAAAAAATCCTTGAAAACCCTTTTTCAAGGAATACGTCAACAATATATTTAAACGATTTCAAAAATTATAATTTTGAATACGATATTCTATGTCCACACACATCCAAAAAACATGAACACACACAAGCTTTGTGTTACATTTAATTGTGGAACTTCAGGTCCATACTCCATCCCATTAATAGTGGTACTTTATGACTATTACACATCCCATTAAACTCATACTCAACCATTATTCCCAAATAATTTCATCACATTTAAATAAAATAATTTCAAACAATACATTACTTTCATTAACCCACCATATTTTTAAAATCACTATTTTAAATTTATAAAAAATATTTTTCCAAAAAATCAACCAATTCCCATGATTTCAAAAACAATAATTAAAATGAGAATTTCCATAAAATCCCACAATGGATTACAAAAAAATCAATAAATTGAATCAAATTTAAATCAATAGTTAATGTTCTAAACAAAAAGAGTCCCAAGATAATACACATACCTCTCAAACTTGGGCGAAAATTAAGAACATCAAAAAACATTAAAAACCAGATCGGAAACTCTAATAAATTTCCTTAGATATTATTCCCATCAATATAAACAATCATATACCATCTATGTTAAAATAAAAAATATAGATCTATCCTCAATGGATTAAATCTATTATTCCAAGACAAGGAAGAAGAATATATCTAAGGAAAACAATGAAGAACAAGCACTTATTGATGAACACAAACCTCCAACTCACTTATATTCTCCTTAAAATCACTCTCGAATCAAAAATAATTGGTTCCATAACCTTACGAGGGAGAGGAATTCATGATATATTATTTGGGTGGGGGAGTGGTTTAAGAGGTATGTTATATTAGTTCCATTATTATTTAATATATTTTTATGGTGCATGGTTAGGTTGCAAGGTTAGGAAAACTATGTTCTAACCATGCACGACTCACTAACTCAAACTATACCTCACATGTTTGGATAAAATAGTTAGAAAAAATATGCACCAAACATGAAATTACCCACTATCTAGTATTTCATAGTTTCTCCTAGTTATTTTCACAGTTTTTTAAAACCTTTTTCCTAACTTTATGCTTACTTCGTGCCCAAAGTTTTAGTTGCACTATTTCATTGAGGTGTTTTCTAGTTTCTAATAATCATGATCAAAATTTTCACCTCTATAAAAGCCTAAAAATGAGAAATATCCATTGAACACACTGAAAATTAACCCAAACATTTTATATACTTAAAATTCATAAATAAATATTCACGTAACTAAAACTGAGGGTGATATAAGTTAGCATAATTCCAAGAATCCTAGAATTTTAAACATTGGGTTGTGGTTAGTGATTTATGTAGATATTTATCTTCACTAGCATCATTAGATAACTTTTGACCATAACTTCAGTATTCATTCACTCTATATGATTCCTTTTCACACTTAAAAATGATTTATTATCCCCCTTAAGACAATTTACACCATGTTTCCTTCCACACTTTGAGCAATAAGAAAGTCTCATAATCTAAACACTATGGTGTTTATAATTTCCTTTGAATTACATCTTTATTTTATTGTAAAAACTTTTTTATTTATGGGTAACACCAATATCCATCTCTACCATGATGGAACATCAAATAATTATTTCATAGCTAATAAATTACTTTATTCTCAAATCTCTTAGAGGACTTGGTTTTAAGGAAATTAAGAATCAATCAAACTTTCATTTAGGTTGAATGAAAATACAAGAAGCATACCACACAAGTGTAAACTGTTCGTCATAGGTATCATCAGATTCACCATCCTTTTGTTTCATCTCAAGAAATTCCTTCTCTATTTACCTATGAATAATAATAGTGAAATTGATATTGATAAATAAGATCTTAAAATCATCCCACTCCATATATTCAATTTCTTTATATTGTTACAGGTTATTGATAAGATTATACCATTGATTTGATTTTCCTTTCAAATTATAAATAACAAGAATAAATTTTTCATATTTTGAACACTAGAGAACAAAGAATATATTTTTAGTGGTTCTGATCCATTGATTAGTGACTAGTATATTAGTGGAGCCACTAAAAGATGGTAGATGTTTCCCCATGAAGGACTAAATTTATAATTATTCCCTCCTTTTCTTATTAGTAATCTCAACAAGATTCGTAACTTTATAACTTTGTGTGAGTATAGTAATGATATTCTTATTTCCACTTCCTATAACATTTGGTTTCTGAGGAGGAAAATCATTGGATTTTACATCAAATTAAATATTAATATGATTCCTTCTGGTTCCTTTCATTACCTAAAACAAATATCATAGCGTAGGAAACATTAATCATAGAGGTAAACCAAATTATCAATAAAATCATTAATTGGATTTCTGAATTGTGACACATTCTTTTCAATCTAGGACACCTTTGGTATAACCTAAGTCTTTCATGATCGTTATAGAAACATTAAAATTTTATCATATACAGAGGCTTATCAATAGATTTCTCAATGATGTTTTCTCATTATAGTTTCCAAATGTTAACTAAAACTTTCTATAATACTAAAAATAAAAACCCATCCTTTTTATAAAAAGATATTACATCAATGTAGATAAATATTATTTACATAACATAATGATCCACACTAGAATCATATAGGTCTTGAATCATTGGGAACTTTGAAATATTAACAGGTGGTTTATAATAGTTATACATCTTCTCATACATATATCTTCATGAATATAAACCTTCTTATACATATAAAACATTAAACCCTTCATCATAAGTTGGGAAATGAAACATACGAATGGGTGAGATCTAATACTCGGTAAGGGTAAACAAGGAAGATATCAATGATCATATAAGAATAACATGAAAAAATGGTATTAAAAATGGTATTAATATATGAAAACAATACCCTACATATCATTGATCATAATATTGAGTCATGACATAATGCATGGCAGTTTATGAAAAATGATTAACAATAGAATCAAAGAACATGAGCCGTGAGATCATAATATAGGCATTATACATTGAATTTAGGAATTTAAATAAGCATCGAAAATAATTTATTTAGTAATAAAGAAAATTTTAAAAGACTTTCATAGTGTAATGGGTTCACTTCCCAAACCATCTTAGTAGTGAAGGATCTCTCTAAAGACTACCATTGTTGAAAAATTACCATACTGAATTGGGTTCACTCAAAATTATAATCTTGTTTATCTCATGAAATATTAGTATTTAACAATTGAATTGGAGAAAGATATAGATCCCGCACATCACATAATTAAAATCATACATATGTTTTCTACAACATCATAAACTATTCATCATATTGGAACCAATGAAAAAAATGTGTTTCAGAAACATTTCATCAAAAAATAACTTGTGGAAAAGAAATGGGTTTCACAAACATCATTCCATCAGAAAAATAAACTATATAGATAAAGGATAAGGATAGTATCCTTTGATGATGTCCCGAGAAAATCATATTCAACATTTAAGGTTGTTTTCATTTATGAATCGAAATATCATTAAAACATTCATGAGGAAAATAACATTTCCATTTTTAAATCACATCTTTAAAATTTAAAATTTTAAAAAATATTATCGAAATATTATTCTTTTAAAATTAATATTGTAAATTGTAAATTAAATTTCATTAAATTGAGATTCCATTATATTGGGAAATTCAATTCATTCTATATATGTTAGAAGACATTCCATCAATATTTGTTTTCAGAAAATTCATAATGTAACTTGTTTAGAAGATGACAATAAAATTACATTAGAACCATTTTTTAAACATTTAAACATGGGTAAAATGACTTTAAAAATCACATGAGAATAATAAAAATCATATTTGAAACATTTTGATAATTAATTGATACAGAATAAAAGTGGTTTTCAACTAAATATAGAAATTATGTCAATTGTTCTTAAAAATATATTTTCCTTAACATGAGTAAATATGGTGAAAAATATGAATGAAAAACATTTATTTTAAATAAATAAATAAATCTAACTAAAATAATGAGAATCTTTAGAGTTTTATAAAAATATGTCTTAATCATAACTTAATTATAAACCATCCCAATACATTATTAGATTGTAACACGAAACCCATTACCTTAGGTCAGACATCCTTCATATGTTTTCAAACCTCCTATATAGTAAATATAATTTTTCTATGCATATTTTTTTAGAAACATAATCATATATACATTACCATATATGATTTAATTTTAACCTTTTATATGTCATTTATTAATAATTCTTTATCAAACCCATTATTCAGTGTGACAATTTCTTCGTTTTTTATGTAAGTTTTGGTTTCGTAGTTTTGGTCCTTTTACTTTGATCATAGTTTCAAAATATAATTATTTTTAATAATGGTGTAAATTTAATAAATATTAATTCAATATGTATATATATATTCACCTATAATATTTAGGTATAGAAAAATAAATTACATTATTCATGGAGATGGTATGTTGTATGCACACATGAATATTATTTTCATTTTCCAAGGATGTAATGAAAGAAATGTAAATATAAATTCACATTAAAAAGATCATTGTTATATCATTTATATCATATATATTCATAAAATATATCTTCACTACCATTTAATTTAAATATAAATGAAAAATTAATTAGATCACTTTCTGGAGGTGGTGGTCCACACGTACGCGCGAACAACGCCTTCATTTCCTAAAAGATTTGTTGGTAAGAAGGTAGAAATGATATTATCATTAAAATGTTATAAATTTTTAATAAAAATCTTCCAAAAATATTAAACCCATCATAATACTAATCCCTAAAATATAGTGACGAAAAAAGAATTATATCGTTGTATAGAGACAGTAATTCGTACGTATACACAAATGATACATTCACTTCCCATTTGAGGGGAAATAGGTTTTATACTAGTGCTTTTATAATCATAAAAACATTTTTGTATATTTAGGATACTAAATATATTTTTTTACGATGAATATAACATATTTATATGATTTAAAAGACAAATTTAAATAAAAGTGATTGGTTAAAGGAATTACCTCTTTTTTATAAAGGACATATTTAGATCTCCTCTAAAGGATATCTAGAGATGGTATTTTGGGAAGAAAAAACCTTTAGGTTGTGACGAACAAATTTTAGAATAAAAATTATTTTATTTTATATATATATAAGCCTACATTTGATATGGATAAAATAAAGGAGGGTGTCCTTTTAAACATGTGGGGATAGGCAATCAAGGAATTTATTAAGATATTAAATTAATAAAAATTAATTTTGATATTTAAATGGATAAAAATCGATAATATTATATTATAATTTGATTATTACTTGAAATAAGAACATATAACCTTTTTTTCAAGTTTTGATTATATTTTGACCCTTATCATTTATTTTTAACCCCATGTTAACTCATTTGACAATTACAAAAATATTAATGTTTTCAACCCTTTAAAGGATAAAAATGTTACTATAAAATAAAAAAATACCCATAAATGGACCATCTTTAATTTTGAAAACCATTTACAATTATTTTTGATGAATATAGGGATTATATGAATTTTATATCATTTCTAAATATATTATTTATTACAAAATATCATTATTAACATTTTCAACACTATTCAATTAATTTAAATTTAAATATGTCAAGACTAATGGGGATTATAATATAATTATTTAAAAATCTATAATATGTCGTATATATATTTATATATATATAATTTATGTGACATAGTAACTCATTCAAATATTATCTCATTTAATATTTTAAAATTATTTATTATATTTTTTTATTTAATGGAGAAATATTTCATCGGTGTTGCATAAAAAATTAAGGTCATTATATAATTACTCAAAATAAAAAATAATAATTTATATCTAGAAAATAATTTCATTAGGATCAAAAAATACATTTATATTTTTTCACGACTTTCTTTTCTCCCTATATGGGTACATAAGATATATTAAATACAGAGTGACATTTTTTATATTAATTTTATTTAAATATTATATAGGTCATTTTCTTGGATAAGTGTCCATTAAAAAAATATATTTATATAATAACTTGATAAGGTGATAATTAAATTTATATAATAATAATTATGATGAAAAATGATTGCCACACCACTTAGTTTCTACAAATATTAACGTGAATTACACTTTAACAATGTGATAAATATTACCACAATTACTCTTTATGTTGACCCAAATTAAAAGCAATCTATTTACTAAATTTGAAACCCCAAATTCTAAATATATAATTCATTTTATCAAATTAAATACTTATAAAAGAACAAAATTAATTTTTATGCATGTGTGGAAAATTATAAAACCCCACTTTTTAGAAAAATACATTTTCAATGTAGATCTAGATTTATTATTATCCGATTCATAATAAAAAATATAAGTTGAGTGTTAAAAATTTTGATTTAATAATATATTTATATATATAATTAGAACTGTTAAAAATAGTTATCGATTTAATTTATTTGGAGAAAATGCATTTTGCACATAAAAATAGTTTTTTAGAAAACCGTGTCCTTTATATTCAAATATTATTTATTTTTATTTATAAAAAATGTATAGCTAATAAATTAATTTGATAAATCTGTAAAATATAAATTTAAATAATTTATCTAATCATATTAATACCCTTCAACCCAAAAGATATGTGATAATAATATTTTAATTGTATATTACAGTTTTTCTAAATTCATCGTTGTGTGTAATCTAAGACATCGAAGAAATTAAATTTATTTGATATAAAATATTTCTTAAAATCCTATGGTGTTACAGTTCTCCCCCTGTCCACAACTAAGACCCATAAGATCCACTTAGATAACTCCACACACACAATTGTCCCTCCCTTCACCTCTCCCCTCATATCATGGGACATCCACAACCAGGATGGCCCTTTTTCATGGCCTCCCCCTCTGTCTATCATAATGCAGCCAGGAAGCCTACGGAGGGCCACACATGTTCCCCCACCCCTCTCTTTCATCTTTTGTTTCCCTTTATTTTGAGTACAATATCCTTAGGTATGGGTTTATCCTCCTCCATTGGGTTTTTCCCATGAATTCTTCATCTCCTTATTGGACCTAAATTCAGTCAAACCCTAGTTGTTTTAGGTCATCTAAATTTCAGTCGATTTATGGTTTTTTAGGATTTACACTTGCCTAATCGAGTGTATTCCATATATGGTGACATGTTTCGAGTCACCATCTATTTATTTGAGGTAGGTGTATCTATGAAACTCCTTTTTAATTCATATAATAAATTCCCTATGTTCTTTTATGTGCCTATTTTTACATTATAAAGAATATTATAGGCCATGGTTTGCTTAAAATGATTTTGGAATAGATTTTATTGCTTTGTATGGGCCTTGTCTTAATTCAAAGTTCACTAATGTTTTTCTAAGTGGTATATATATAAATATTCAAGGGTAATAAATTTTTTATTATGTATTTACACTTATATTGAATACCTTTAATGGTTTTAATTAGCTTTTATGAGTTTTAAAGACCTATCGTGGACTTATGTTGCATGTCAAGTGTTGTTTTAAATGGTTGTTTATATTTTCTAAAGGGATTTAAATATTTTAAAATTAGTAATATAGAGTCTATTTTTTAAGTGTGAGTGAAATATTTTAAGGTATTATTTTATTAGAATATGTTGTTTGACTCTTTTTTTTAAATGGTTATAATTCCATGGTTGTCTGAGTGATTTGAAAATTGATTTTAAAAAGGGAATAGATATTTTTATGAAGAATGGTTACTTTGCACAATTTGTTATATAAATTGGATAATTATTTAAAAATAATCTTCTTTATTAAGAGTTAGACTAATAATATATAATTAAATGTGTGGTTCAAAAATATTAAAAGAATATTTTTGAAATGATCTTTTCGAATGGTATGAAATATCGTTATTTTCAGAAAACCTTTATGAAATCCCATTTGAAAATTTATATGAAATGAAATTTCATAAATATGTGAGACCCTCTTTGATCCCCATTTATGTATATCTTCAATACTTGGATTATAGACCCGTATGGAATTTTTTTTATTATCATCAACATCCTGATGCATATGCATGAATATGTGTTTGTGGATTTCACATGTGAGGGTTTGGGAGGTGAGGCATGAGTTGTTTTAAAGTTATTTATATTTCATTCGTGGGATTCTTGATTAATCATATCCTAGTTTAAAATTTCATGGGATTCCTAGGAATGTAGTGGGTGTCATGAGTGAGGGAAACCCTATTATAGATAGTAGGTAAACTAAGGAGTGTTTTATTGATACTCTAATATGGGTAGACTATAGGGGTAACAAGCCTTTATGCTAGTGATAATTTTTTCTCATGGAAAATAAATTACAGGGACACTTACTTCCATTTATTTAAAATGGAATACCAAGTATGAGATAAATTTAGTAGTTCTAATGTTGGATCCTAGTCTCCAGATCAAGTCTTGTATTACTAGAGATTAAGGACAATTACCATGATTATTAGGTCCTCCTTAGGACATCTTATGGGATTTTTTTTGTAATTATATTTTATCCCCTAACTTGATTGATTGTATTGGAAGCATTATGTGGTTGTATTTATTTATTTCTTCAGAAATATTGTGCATTAATCCATCACAATGGATTTTTTTTGTTTTAGTTTACTTTTAAATGGGTTATTTCTATATGGTTTCAAAGTACAGTTTAGAAAAGGTAAAATGTTTGGTTATTTTTTTAATAATTTTAAGTAAATGGGTTTTCCTCAATAATTTTTAAGAAATTGGGATTCTCATGAGATTTTTGGAAAGAGATAAATATGTTTAGGTTTTTCTCATCGATTCAATGTACCTTTTTCATTGGTTTAAAAAGGTTAATTTAAAACATCTTAGTTTAAAAAGTTTTCTAAAATTTGTTTAACCATCCTTGTTTTTAATTTAATAAAAAGGAAGGTTGTTTGAAAGGTTTCTTATGGATTATTGATTAGATTTTTTTATAAAGGCTGTGAAAACTTATTTGATATTTTATATTCAAATAACAACTTCATAACATATTTAAAAGGTGTATTTTTTAAATATTCAGTGGGTTTTGGTGTCCTCATAAGTGATTTTGGGAATATACCTATTTTATCTCAATTTTAGGTTCTTGTTTTAGTTCTTACAAACACTATAAAGTAATGATTGATTGAGGTATTCCTATTTTATTATGGATTTACTTTTATCACATTGGACAATTAGGCTTTTTCTACTCTCTATAAATGGAGGGTAGCTATATCTATAGTAGTTCAGGAGGGTACTAGAGGGGGAATTGGTTTTATTTACATGAGAGGGATACTGGGGTGAGTAGATGGATTATTTATTTACATTTACTTAAATCTTTTTTATCTCATCATATATTTTTTGGTGTGGGCATATGATATATGGATGGGTTATGCCCGTTTTTCATTATATTTATGTTGTTTTTATAACTCTGATTATTAGGAAATATTGTTTCCAATTATGCTCTGTAATGACCACGTACTAGTTTCTAGCCCATGGTTTCAAGAATCCATGTCAATATAGTGGAAAGATAGTTTGGTCAACTGTCAAAGAAATGACCTAGGTTGGTTCGTTACATATCATTCTCCCATTGTATGGCCTCTAAGTTCAGTAAATGTGAAGGAACAATTATGTACTTCCTCAAAAGTGATACGTGGACTAAATAGATCACATCAGATAGGTTCTATGGAAGTTACAAATTATAATATCCTATCTTGATATAATCAATAAATTCTTTGGGAATGATGTATTAGTGGATAGAATTCCAGTTCTTTCCAAATATCATAACTTTCTAACAAGGAGATATTCATAGGAATACCGTGTCACCACATTTCAACTCTAGATATTTTCATCGACTGTTAGTATAACTTTTCTTTTGATTCTGAGATTCTATAATGTGATATTTAATGGATCTAACTTTCTCTAATAACTTCTTATATTTCTCATCTCCCAATAGCTTTCATTCTCTAACTTCATCCAAGTATTTTTGAGTTTCTCAGTCTATACGATAGTGGGATTAATAAGGAGACATTTGAATTATTGAGTGAAATATATTATTATAATAAAATTCATCTAAATTAATATTTTTATCATATCCACTTTAAATTTACAGAAAAATCTCTTGATATGACTTCTAGGGTATGAACCATCCCCACAGACTTGCCATCTATCTTAGGATGATATGAAGTGATAAATCACAGCAATTTACTAAATAATTACTGAATACATCTCTAGAACATTGAGAAAATCCTCATATATCTATTATTGAGTGTGAATCTCCATGAAACCTTACCAATTCATTAATGTGTATCATGGAAATTTGGTCAAGTGAAAAATTAGTAACGATAATAATGAAATGTGTTGACTTCATAAGCTGATCGACTGTAACCCAAATGTAATTATATCTTTAGATTTCTTGTGGAGTTTTATGCGGATGACTATGGTTATTTTTTACCATTTTCACATAGGTATGTGTAATGTTTGCATCATCCACATCAACTTATGATATTCAACATCAAATTTCTGATATACCATGCATCAAGATACATACTACGCAAGGTCCCTTTTCATTTCCCCACCAGAAAGTCTCTTTGAGATCTCTATACATCTTTTTAAATCCAAAATGGATATATAATGATGCTCTACATGATTTATCTAATATCTCCTTATTTAATTATATTATTTAGGGATATATATATATGATTCATAAACCCAAACATTGCATCAAGGTCATAGTTGAACCCCAAAATAATCCTTTTGTTTTTAGTTACACATAATTTTTTATTCCTCTTTAATATTCATGTGTATATATGGTTGAATAATCATTTGAGATGGATAGTACTTATCCCCTTTCCTCATGATTTCAAGGTCCATTCTGTACAAATTTTCCTTCCTCAAGGTCTTCAAAAGAATCATCAAATGATCTTCATGATCATACTTACTCTTGTAATATATGTTAATATCATCTATTAACATAAAAAGAACCTAATAAAGGTAATTTATAAAGACCCTTTTCATTGGATTCATGGCGATAGTGTCATGACCCGACCTGATGGGGCTCAAGCTGGGACTCCCCAAGCCCCCCTCCAATAGTCCAGGGGCTGCTGTCCAGTGCCGAGTAGGCAATCACACACAAGGGAGGTATTAGCCTAAGGTACTTGTAAACACGCATCCACATAATCCTCCATGCAACAATGCAATGATATATAAAACTGAAAAGAAAAGTCATGCACACATTTATCCCAAACCAGAGGGCAACAGCAGTACAAAAAGTGAAGAATAGGTCCCACAAAAGGAAAACTACAAAAGAGTCCAACCTACTCAGAAGGAGGGATAACACTTCCAAAAACACCTACTTGTAAGTTCCTCAGTATAGATCTGGTAAACACCCTGGTCAAACCCTCTCACTAAGCTCTGCCTGCTCCAGGTCCTCCTGGAACATCGTCGAAAGGTATGTGGTTCGCACAGGACACAATCATGTGTGGGAGAAGCCCGTGCAGGGGTGAGTATAACAATAGTCAATAGGCACCCCAAAACCCCAAAACAAAAGAGAGCAACTAAAAGGAAACAATCTGCTCATCCTAGCCAGAGGGAACCCCGATGAGAGAGAAACTCGATCTCATCACCATCTTCAGCTAAACACAACTAGTCGGCTCAAATCAGGTGTATTACCTTACATATACCATGAACATACAGCTATACTCAGCTCACATACCAAGACACATGAGGTACCGACCTCATCCCCATCAATGGTTCACAACCAAGAGAGCACACTCCATGATAACTGTCATCCCAAATGACACTCGTCCAAGAGATACACTCTATCGGGTCCAACACAAACATCTCAGACGCACACCAGAGAGATCACGCTCATCGGATATCGTCACTGAGGAAACCTTGCTGAAATAACATAAACACAAAACTCCTCGGATATAGGATGACTCTTAAGGTCCACTAGGGGTTACCAAAACTCACACTGGTATATGAAGTTCTCACAGATTGGGGATCACTCCCAGGGTCCGCTGGGGGAAACCACAACCCGATCTGGCACTCAACAGAAACATGTCACTCAGATAGGGGATCGTCACCCATTCCATGATGGTCATGACGATACCAAAACCCTATCTATTATATCGCACACTGTAGGGGATCAAAATAACGATGCCACAACCCTACAAAAACCACGCACTGAGTAGGGGATCGTATAACCAACGATACCGCAACCCTACAATAATCATTATGTTGAGTAGGGGATCGTATACACGATGATGCCACAACCCTACTGAGTATGGACCACTGTGTAGGAGATCATATTCCCGATGATTCCACAAACCCTACAGTGTTAACTTTCTAGATAGGGGATCACCGCCCGAGGATAAGCGGTCACATCAATACCAAGAACCCGATCAAGGGAAACGATGCTATAGGATCCTGGGCTGGGCCCACAGGAGGGATTCCACAACTCTAACAAATTAAACATCCCATCGAGAGAATCAAAAACCTATAAAAAGGTTGTGATGCATCATGATACCTTGTAGGAACGAACCAAGGGAGTACCCTCAACCACTGCTGGTCCAAACGTCGCTAACCCGAGCGACCCGCCACAATGCCACACCGCACACCTCCAAGGCCAATAATGAGGCCACCATCACGATCCACATGGAAAAACACATAGGATAGGCTATTTACTCACCCAAAACATATAAATAGTGGAAAAGGAACTATTCACCATAGATAGCCTATGTGGGGCCCACACTACGATCCCGAAACTCATCAAGAAGATCATACCACTGTGATCCCCTTGGAAAACCACAAGGGATCCACTACTCGATCATCCCAAATGGACACCAGGTGAAAAAGGTACTATTCACTGAAGCCAGCCCGGGTGGGGCCCACACCACACTCCCAAAACATGTCCTGAATATTGCACCATTGCGATCCCCTCATAAAAACACATGGGATCGACTACTCATTCGTCCAAAATGGACACCTGGTGGAAAAGTCACATTTCTCCATAAATGCCCAAAAGCAGCCTTGTGGGGCCCACATCCAGATCTCCATCCTAGAACCTAGAAACTATTCTGAAAAGTCTGCCTTATTATCAAGATGACAACGTCGCTGATGAAATGTCAATCGGGTGATCCGTGTAAAAGTTACGGTGGGTCGAAGTTGAATAATAATAAAATATTATTATTATTTCATCGTTTCGTAGCGCTAAGAAATGAACCTGACTCCTAAAATTCCCAAAGTGAGCAGAAAAGGTCCGTCCTGATGCAACGAATGTGTTTTCGTAAATGGCTCGCAAATTGGAGTTACGGTTTGCGAGTTACGGGGGTCTAAAGCACCTGAGGAAAAAACCAGGCCAGAACACCGCAGGGTCGCCGGAAACCACCGCCTGCATGACCGTACCACCGCCGCCTACCAGAATCCGTCCCCATTGGACCACAGCGGGAGCTGCCGGACAGCCGCTGGAGTTGCAGAAAAACACCGGATGTCCACTGGAAAAATTCCGTGGGCCACCACGGTCGCTCGGGTGGTCCAAAACTCGATCTGAGTCCAGATATGGAACCCTTGGGACGACACCTTTACATTGCTTGCCTCCGCTCAATTATATTTCCTCATTTCAGCATCACGAAAAGTAACCACCACTTTTTCTCACCGTTTCACTTCCTCCGGCGCCCAAAAATTGAACCCAAGCACAGATCGGGACTCCTCGGGTCGAGAACTTCGCAAATATATACCTTACTCCTCGATTCGTTGATGATTTGGCGAGGTGAAAAGTTAGTGGACGAATAACGTGAAGAAATTATGAAGAACATGAAGAATGTGCAATCAAAAACTCAATCTGATGATGGTTGTTGTTGGTTTTTCCATCGAGAGAGACAAGCAAAGCATCAGAAGCTGGATCAATAAAAAAAAGACAACAAAACCTCAATCGGGGAGATTCAGAATCCGAAAGAAGTCACCAACATCGAATATGGATCCTCTGTTGCATTCCATGTTCCTTGATCTATCAGTGTCTGAAGTTTCATCCTGATCCAAAATCTTTTGGCCATCGAATCCCTGTTAGCTAGAGTTTCGCCGTCTGAGAGGGGAAATGAGCTAACCCTGCTCATTTCCTTAACTTCCTATTTATAGAAAACTGTCGGCAGACTCGAAATCCGAATCTCCTGCGCACTCTCAACTGAGGTTCACCACTAGGGTAAAAGCGATGTTCTAAATGCAACGGCGAACTCCGAATTGCGATCTAAGAATCTGTTCAGAAGTTATTCGAGCAGACACTCATAAATAAACTTTTCCATTTATTTACGAACACTCCCCTAGTGGATTTTCTTACAGCAGACCTGCTCCCACAAAGTTTACACCCCGCCTAGGGTAAATGACATGCTCCAGACACAACTGTGCCCTCAGAATCTCTTTCTGAGATACCATTTTGGAGATAACACACTCATTCCACATGCGTAGTATAAAAATACTTAATATTTTTATTAAATTAATTTCAGGCACAACATGCCTTAGAATCCCACGCCATCTTCGCGCCAAGCTCAAGAATTATTCATAGAAATATTCCAAAGCCTGACATGACCAAAACTCGAGTCACTACATCCTCCCCACCATAGATATTTTTTTCTTTCAAAATCCATAAGCAAAAGGAAAGAAACTGGACTCTCAACTGGGTCTCCCATACCAGCGGGTTTTCCAACACACACCCCTTCCCAAACGCAATGTCATATGTACTCATCCACCACACATCAACACTATCCACTTTGGGCCACACTGACTCACCCACACGGTATTGATTGCATCACGAAAATGCATCTCAGTGCGGGAAAGATCCCTCTTCCTCATGCATTCAAAGAACGTCGAACAACACCCACACAGGGTCTTACCAACGCCTTAAACAAAAATCGAGCAAGCAAGGAAATGGAAAGATTACTAATAAACAGTGTCTATCAAATTACTCTAGAAATTAGAAAGTAAACAAGGTGTACCTCTATCCATCTGCGAAGCCTGTGGGTCAACAGCCTCTATGGCATGTAGCTGTCCTCGGCCTCGGCCACTAGCTCCCTGAGCATGGCATGGACCACTTGGGGTGGGTTGGTGGAAACTGATACCAGCTACCACCTCCTAGTGCTACACCAGCTCTGTCGTGACATCTGTCGCCCAATTGACCTCCTTTATCAAGACTTTTCCTCTACCAAGGAGTTTTTTCAACTGGCTCCCTCTCAGCAGCATGACAGGTCGGACAATATCTAGCAAGATGTCCCCGACCGTCGCAAGCGTAACACCACATCTCCTATGGATGACCAAAACTGACATGTGATCCCTGTGATCCCTGAGCCTCAGATCCTCCATCCTGGGGTCACCTCCTGAAACATCACATACATCCTGGACCCTGAGTGTATTATCGGATACCATATGTCGATTCGACTGATTAAGTCTCAGCTATCACGTGCCCAACACTAACAGGCAGGATCTGCTCAGCAAGAAAGCTCTCCACCACCAACGCTCTTTCATACACTTCAGCATAATTGGGCAGACACTAGGAAACCACACCTGTCTGGATGTCTCTGCATAGGCCCTACTCGACGGTTTGAGCCCTAAATAAAGGGTCTCGAACCATATCTAGGGAGTAGAGTGATAGGTATGTAAACCTCGCAAAGTACTCTGACACAGTCATGCTCTCATGCCAAAGCTGTAGAAGATTTTGAATCCGCACTCACCTCAGCATCACCAGATAGAAATATTCCCTGAAGATCCACTCAAACCCTTCCCACATGAGCTTCTCCTCATCATGGGACTACGTCACCAAACTCCACCGTCACCCAACTGAACCATGTAGAAGGCTTGCCGCTAGGACCACCATTTGATCTGGGGGGTCCCCACCCAGAAGAAAACTCAGGAGAATGCTTTGAGCCAGTCATCAGCTGCCTGAGGATCTGGATCACCCCAGAACATCAGAGGTCACTTCCCCTAGAACTCATGCAGTACACTCAGCCTACGTGCAACCTCATTATACACCACCGGCGCAACCAGCAACTTGACAGGTGGTGGCTCAACTGGTGGACCAATTGGAGGTCCAGCATCAGAACCTACGCCCTGGTCGACAGCCTCTACATGGGGCGGATCATCACCAAAATCCCACTGCGGAACTCTCGCTGGCTGTCGTCGTGGAGGCATCCAGAATTACAATCAAGACGCACCATGGTCAAAGAGTATATCTGGAGAGCTAACTCAAGAAGGACAAGGAAAATCCCAAAACCCAGTCCTATATTATGCATGTACCATTATGTCCTTATGACTACTGTCCAAACATAGTGAGTTGAAATGCAGGTTAATAGAGACCTAGTGAGTTGATACGTCGGCCGCCACACCAACATTGGAATCCCTGGCCTAAAAGCCAAACTCGAAACATCTTGACACTGCTGCTATGCAACCCAAACAAAACTCACAGCAAGACTAGCTATGCTCTGAGATCCTAAAGGTGGAACGTCCTTTGATACCACTCTGTCATGACCCGACCCAATGGGGGTGAATCCACGACTCCCTAAGATCGCCTCTATTAGTCCAGGGGCTAGCGTCTCACGTCGAGTAGGCTATCACACACAACGTAGGAATTAGTCTAATGTACCTATACACAGGCACCCACATACACCTCCATGCAACATTGTAGAGATATATAAAACTGAAAAGAAAAGGCATGAACACATCTATCCCAAACCAGAGTGCAATAGCTGTACAAAAAGGGAAAAACAAGGCCCACCAAAGGAAAAATACAAAAGTGACCAACATTCTCAGAAGGAGGGAAAAACTACCAAAAAAACTTGCTGATAAGTTCCTCGGCACAACTCCAGTAAACACCCCTGTCAAACCCGCTCAATAAGCTCTGCCTGCTCCGGGACCTCCTGGAACTCCATCGAAAGGCCTGTGGTATGCACAAGACACAAACATGTGTGGGAAAATCCTGTGTAAGGGGTGAGTATAAAAATAATCAGTAGGAACCCTAAAATCACAAAACAAAAGAGAGAAACTGAAAGCCAATAGCCCGCTCATCCCAACCAGAGGGAACACAAATAAGAGAGAAACTCCATCTTATGACCATCCTCAGCTAAACACAACTAGTCCGCTCAAATCAGGTGTATGCCCATCAATATACCATGAACATCTAGATATACTCAGCTCACGCACCAAGACACATGAGGTACTGAACTCATCACCAGCAATGGTTCAGAACCAGGAGAGCACACTCCACGATCACTGTCATCCCAGATTATACTCATCCGAGAGATAAAATGCATCGGTTCCCACACAAACATATCAGATGCTCACTTGATAGATCACACTCGTTGGATATCGTCACTGAGGAAACCTTGCTGAAACAAAATAAACACCAAACTCCTCGAATAGGGGATCGCTCCTAGGGTTCTCTAGGGGATTCTAGAACCCACTCCAGTATACGAAAATCTCATAGATAGGGCATCACTCCCAGGGTATGTTGGGTGATACCACAACCCGATCTGGCACTCAACATAAACATGTCACTCAGATAGAGGATCGTCACCAGTGTCACGAAGGTCATGACGATAACAAAACACTATCTAGTTCTTCTCACACTGTAGTGGATCGAACTGATGATGCCACAACCTTAGAGAAACCATGTGCTGAGTATGGGATCATGTAACCAACGATGTAGCAACCTTGCTATAATCTTCATGTTGAGTAGGGGATCGTATACCCGACAATGCCAAAAACCTACTGAGCATGGCCCACTGCGTAGGAGATCATATTCTCGATGATGCTACAAACCCTATGGGGTTAACCTGCTAGATAGGAGATTTCTTCCTGTGGATAAGCGGTCACAGCGATACCAAGAACCCGATCTATGGAAACGATGCTAGAGGATCCCGCTCCGAGCCCACCTGAGGGATGCCACAACTCTAACAGATTCAACATCTCATCGAGAGTAACACACACCTATATAAGATTGTGATGTGATGCGAACCATCATTGGAACGAACCAAGGGAGTTCCCTCAACCACTGCTGGTCCAAATGTCGCTAACCCGAGCAACCCGCCACAATGCCACACCACACACCTCCAAGGCTGATACTGAGGCCACCATCGTGATGCACATGAAAAAACATACAGGATATGTTGTTTACTCGCCCGAAATAGACAACTGGTAGAAAAGGAACTATTTTTCGTAGCTAGCCTGTGTGGGGCCCAAACTACGATCCTGAAACCCATCATGCAGATCATACCACTGCGATCCCCTTGGAAAAGCACACGGGATCGTCTAATCGATCGTCCCAAACAGACACCTGGTGAAAAAGGTACTATTCAGAGAAGCCATCCTGGGTGAGGCCCACACCACGCTCCCAAAACTCATCAAGCAGATCACACCATTGTGATCCCCTCGGAAAAACACATGGGATCAACTACTCGTTCGTTCAAAATGGACACCCAACAGAAAAGTCGTGGTTCTCGGTAAATGACCAAAAGCATCCTCGTGGGGCCCACATCCAGATCTCTATCCTAGAACCCGGAAACTATCCTGAAAATTATGCCTTACTATCAAGATTACAATGTCATTGATGACACGTCAATCAGATGCTCCGTGTAAAAGTTACGGTGGGTCGAAGTTGAATAATAATAAAATATTATTATTATTTAAATGTTTCGTAGCCCTGGGATATGAACCTGACTCATAAAATTACCAAAGTTAATTTAAAAGGTCTTTCTCGATGCAAGGAACGCATCACCTCAAACGGCTTGAAAATCAATGTTAAGGTTTTCTAGTTACGGGGGTTTAAAAAACTCCTGGAAAAATTTGGTCGGACCACCGCAGGGTCGCCGGAAACCACCGCCTGCCTGACCGGAAATCTGCCGCCTCCCGGAATCCACCACCACCAGACCACCGCAGGAGCTGGCGAACCATTGTCAGAGTCTCTAGAAAACTGCCGAAACCACCGAAAAACTTCCGCGGGACACCACGGTCACTCCGGTTGTCCAAAACATGATCCCAGACCAGATTTGGAAGCCTCAGGACGATACCTTTACAGCGCTTGCCTCCGCTCAACAATTTGTCTCCATTTCAGCATCACAAAAAGTAACCACCGCTTCTGCTCACTGTTGTGCTTCCTCCGGCATTGGAAAATCGAACTCGAGCACAGATTGGGACTCCTCGGGGCGAGAGCTTCGCAAACATATGCCCTTCTCCTCGATTCGTTGATGGTTTGGCGAGGTGAAAAGTTAATGGATGAAGAACGTGAAGAACAGATGAAGAACACGAAGAACACGCAATCGAAAACTCAATATAATGATGGATGTTGTTGTTTTGGCCATGAAGAGAGACAAGAAAAGCAGCAGAAGTAGAAACAAATCAAAAATGACAACAAAACCTCAATCAGGGAGATGCATAATCTGAAAGAAGTCACCTACCTTGAATCCGGATCCACAGTTGTGTTCCCTATGCCCGGATCTGTCAGCGTCTAATGTTTCATCGTGATCCAAATTTTTTTGGAAGTCGAATCACCGTTGGCCAGAGCCTCGCCATCCGAGAGGGGAAATGAGATAACCCGGCTTATTTCTTTAACTCTCTATTTACAGAAAATTGTTGGCAGACGTCAAATCCAAATCTCTCGCGCCCTCTCAACTGAGGTCACCCCTAGGGTAAAAGTGCCATTTTGAACGCATTGAGGGACTCAAAATTGTGATCTGAGACTCCGTTTGGAAGTTATTCAAGCCGAAGCTCAAAAATAAACTTTTCCATTTATTTGCAAACACGCCCCTGGTGGCTTTTCTGAAAATAGGCTTGCGCCCGCAATGTTTACACCCCACCTAGGGTAAATGACATTCTCCGGACGAAACTGTGCCCTCAGATACCTATTTTCAGCTACCCTTTAGGAGATCACACACCCCCTCCATGTGCATAGTATAAAAATACTTAATATTTTTATAAAAGTAATTTCGGACACACCGAGCCTCAGAATCGCACGCCATCTTAACGCCTAGATCTAGAATTATTTATAGGAATATTCCAAAGTCTGACAAGGCCAAATCCTGAGTCGCTAAAGATTGAATGATCATTGGTAAGTCCAATGGAATCACTATATTTTTATAGTGTTCAAACCTCATATGAAAGGATGTCCTGAGTGTATCCTCTATTTTGACCCTTAACTGGTGATATCATGCTTAAAGATCAATCTTTCAAAATTTTCTAACTACATTATATTAACAAAAAATAATAATAATATAGGGTATAGGGTACTTTTTCCGGATAGCGATCTCATTAAACTCTCAATAATCAATGAAATTGTACATTAACCCATGTTTATTTTTCAAAAAAAATAATAGGCACAACCCATGGTGATGTACTGTGGACTATGAATCCCTTTTTTAGATTATCATATAGTTTCTTATTAAATTATTGAAACACAATTATTTCCATTTTATAAGAAATATATGAAATAGGCTAAGAAATTGTAATAGGTTCTATAGAAAATTAAAAAAATATGGGGTAGTCTAGTAAACTCTTAAAGAAACACATCACCATATTCCTAAATAATAGGAATATCTTAAATTTTGAGTTTCTCCCCAACCATTAGAGATAAATACCCACCATGAATAGCTAGAAATATCTATCTAATGGAAGTAATTATCATTGGAAGTTCATGTTAATCCCTGCAGAGATCGAAAATCATGGGTTTATTTTGAATAAAAAATGTTGTAAAGACCCGTAAAATTCAAGGGAAATTTTTTCTTATTTTTCATTGGAATTTTACAAGAGCGCGGTTTCTGACGGAACCTGATTCCGAGGCCCGGAGTGCCCGAAATCAATTTCCGAAGTTTGGCTCGGGTACGTTCAGTGAACGAACGAGCCGGAATTCCTAACTTTTTATCCGGTGCTCGGAATTGAAATCTGAGGGCACCGATGAACTCGCAGCGCCGATATTCGCTTAAGGAGACCATTTTGGAAGTTGCGTTTTTTACGGGTTGAAAGTTAGTTTTTGGGTTTTTAGATTAAGTTAAATAAAATTTGTGAAATACAAAATTTTATTTTAACTTGATGTGTTTTTTATAAATCCTTCCAAAGGGAGTTGGGAGTGGGACCCACATCCACTTAACCTCCCTTGGGAGGATTAAGTGTGGTGGGGCCCACACGAAACCCAACCTTCCATCTCCCTTTAACTCTCCTTTTAATTAATGTTTGACAACTTTAAGTATTAATTGAGGTGAGTTGTTCAAATTCAAACCATTGAAATTCATGTGGTAAAGTTGTGTAATAATATAAGCTTAAAGCTTATTTTATTCTGGGAGAATTCTTTTACCACCTTGAGAGGAATTTTGGAGCTTCTCCTTATTCTTCTTCTTCTTCAACTCTGACGAAGAACACGAAGAACCTTCGAACACCGACGAAGAACGCCGCTCCTCTTTTCTCCGTCTTCCGTGACGACATAACCGCGACATCGACGTTCTTCTTCCGCGACGCTCGACTTCCGCGAATCGTTGTCGATCATCGAACTTCGTTCCAGAACCAAGGTAGGGGTTTGTCCTTTTTAATTTACGTTTTTCTTTCCCTCGAACATGAAAGAATAATACGTTGGGCGTAGTTCCAAATTTTATTAAAAATTTGTGAAACGTTCATTTTTTTGTTTATACGTTTGGCTAATTGTTATCGTTTTAACGGGAGGAGACCGGACCGCACGAACACGGCCGATTCTCCTCCCCCTTCTAATATTTCGTGTTGATTTAGCGGAGACAACGCGGTGTTGTCGCACCTCGCAGGAACAAAAGGACTTAAGGCCGGTTTGGGTCTCGACGAAGAAACGCGGCGCTATCATGCCACGCGTTTGAAATCGGATGAGACCGTGGCCTGAGTCGGGCCGCGGCAGAGGGGCGTGACGCCATTACGCCACGCTAATAGTTCAAGGGCCGAGCAAGAAGGGGCGGCCGGAAAACCGGCCGCCGGTGGAAGAGGATGAGCCGCGGCCGGACGGCCGCGGCGGAGCAGCCAAGGGCGTCGGCCTCGCCGTCGCCGGAGATCAGGAAGGCCGCGGCCCTATGGCCGCGGCGGAGCAGCTAGGGGCGGCCGGCCTCGCCGGCTGCCGGAGATCGGAGAAGAGCCGCGGCTACAGCCGCGGCGGAGAAGAGGAAGGCGGCCGGCCACGCCGGCCGGCGGTTTGGATAGGAGGCGGGACCCACGGGTCCCGCGTGAGAGAAGAAACGGCCGGCCTTAGGTCGGCCGAGATCTGAAAAAAAGGGGGGGTTTCACCCCCCGCGTGCGGCACATGCGCGGCCCCCTGGCCGCACCGCCGCTGGCCGGACCGCGCCGCCACCGGCCGGGCCGGGTCCAGCGGACCGGGTCGGTCCGACCGGGTTCGGGTCGGCCCGAACCCGGACCCCCCCGTTTTGAATCAGATTCGGTCTTTTGGCCATAACTTGAGCCACAGACCTCCGATTGACGAACCGTCTACGGCAACGCGATCCTTGGATCGAGACGGTCGTTTCGGTATATCTCACTCAAGGTTTTGGATTACTTTGAGTTCGGCCGGGTTGGTTCGTTCACGAAACCAACCGGGCCTTCGGAGCGGAAACACTCATATCTTGAGCTACGGACGTCCGATTGACGTGCCGTCAGCTGTTTTGTGTTCCTATTAGTGAGACGGATCTTTTGGAATACTCTGCCCAAGGTTTCGACGCAGGTGGAGTACGGTCGGGTTGGTTTTGCCTTAAAAACCAACCGGGCCCCGGGGACGAAAATGCCAATAACTCTCAGACCGGGCGTCTGATCGACGCGCCGTCTGTTGCGTTGAGTTCCTGTTGTTGATACGGAACTTTTGGAAACATCAACTCTGGACTTTGTGACAGTTTATGTATCAGCCTCTCGGCTCATGGAGCGGACCCTCCGAACGAGCTTGCTGTGTGCGGGAACCCTAGTGTTGGCTGCGACTGTTACTGTGACTGCTACTGCTACTGCTACTGTGACTGCGACGACAACAGTACAGAGATCCTGTGTGGATTCGACGGCGACGACTACTGCACTCAGCGATCCTACGTGGATCCGTGCTACAGGTCCTGCGTGGGCCCGATCCTGTGTGAGCTGAATCTTCTGTTTTACTCGATAGAGGTGGTGCGCTTGGTTGTAGCGGCAGACCCGCGATACTGGAGACGAGCGTACGGAGTACGGAGACCGTGTAGCCGGCTGAGACCTGAAGACTGCTCGACCGACTCGACTTGGAGTGAGTCGACTAGCCCAGTGGACGGAGCGCCCGGTATTTGGCGGCAGACCCACGGCGGACGGAGCGCCTGGTAGTTGGCAGCAGACCCGCGGTACTCGACTGGAGGAGTACCTCTGTAGGCTATTTGGGTGAGTGCCCGGTATTTGGAAGCAGACCCTCAGCGGACGGAGCGCCCGGTAGTTGGCGGCAGAACCGCGGTACTCGACAGGAGGAGTACCTCAGCAGTCTTAGGTTAGTGAGTAGTATTTCAGAGTCGTGACAGGACACTGTAAACTTCAGAGATGGGGCACTTCAGTAGTTACGTTTTTGATAATGAAAATCCTGTGTGAGCTGAAACCTATTGCTTTCCTGTGTGGAATGTGTTGTGCAATCCTGTGTGGATTACGTTTTGCTTTCCTGTGTGGAATACGTTTACTTTCCTGTGAGGAATGAGTTGTACTTGGGCTTGGAGGTTGGAGCGTATTTGAGATTGATGACTTAGGTATATGTATGGGCATATACCTAAGCAGTGTTGGTTGTTATTTCGTGATTGTACCTTTCTTCATGGTTTTTCCTTTTGTGGATTTTGGGAGACCTTCAGGGGTCTCGGGGTCCCTACTGAGTAGCTTATACTCACCCCTGTACGGGCTTTGCCCGCACTACGTTGTGTTGGTTGCAGACGACGGACAACGTTGATCTTAGCTGAGGCTTGCAGAGCAGGACGGTACCTGGAGGTGGACCACGGGGCGGGACGTACTCGGAGCGGACGGCGGGACCCGTGGAGCAGTGGAGCTATCTGTACCCACCCTTCAGGTGGGATTTCCATTGGACAGCTCGGTGTAGCGGCTTTTACTTTTCAGTTGTTGTTTTCCCTTTCGAGTTGTACTTTACTTTCAGTTTGGGTTTGTATACTGGCCCATTTACTTTTCCGCACTTTCAGTTGTACTCTGCTTTTGCTTAGTATTTACTTTCCGCTTGCTTACTCTGTGGTGTTTGTTTACTTTACAAAGGCAATTCCTTCCCTTCTTACCGTGATTTACGCCTTGGTGCTAACCGCCAGCCCCTGGCCTATGGAAGGCGGGCTTGGGGTAGTCACGGCACGGACCCCGAGGGCGGGTCGTGACAAATTGGTATCAGAGGAGTTCGGTTCTACCGCGAACTCTGATCTTTTCTATGTGAAGCAATAATGTTTAGCGTATTGAGTGTGGTTATCAGTCCAGGGAGTCCAATGTTGGTGCGGCGGCCGACGTATCCGTACACCAGGACCCTGACTTCTGATTTCCGACTTAATGCACGAAAACATTGATTGCGTGTGTGTTTCAAAGTTTTCTTTGTGATTACTTAAATCAGCTCACCAGGTATACTGTTCTGACCGTAGCGCACCTGTTTCCTTTTCAGGATGGCCCCACGACGGCAGCCAGCTAGGGTTCCGAGAGTCGAGCGTGACGACAGCCCACCGAGCGACGAGGCCTCGGTGCAGGGCCCTTTGTCAGCAGTGGCACCGGCGGTAGCTCTACCCGTCGAGCCCCCGATACTTCCAGCACCAGCCGCTGACGATGCACGTCGCCTCAGCGCACTGTATGAGTTTCAGCGCCAGCGACCACCCAGGTTTCGCGGGGAGACGGATCCCCAGGCAGCAGAGGACTGGCTGGAGGCAGTGGTACGAGTGTTTAGGCTGGGGAGGACACCAGCAGACCTCATGGTGATCCTCGCTGCGAGCCTACTACACGCAGCAGCAGGACGATGGTGGAGCTTGATGCTCCAGGTGCACGATGAGGCATCTCTACTTTGGACGGACTTTGAGAGCCTTTTTCGCTCGGAGTTTGTCCCAGCCACCCTTCGTGCGGTGCGTATCCAGGAGCATCTTCAGCTGCGGCAGGGGAGCATGATGGTCGCTCAGTACTCGGCGAGATTTACCGATCTCTCGCGCTACTCGACCGACATGGTACGGGACCCATTCTTCCGGGCCCAGACCTTCGAGCAGGGTTTGAGACACGAGATCAGGGCATCGCTGATCTCCCTCAGCATACCGACTCAGACAGGAGTACTGGAGCGAGCCCTCCTGATCGAGAGTTTCCTGGCTGAGTCCACAGCGAGACCTACCGCAGGGCGGAAGATAGCGGAGTCTTCGGCAACAGGTAGCCGACGGATGACTCAGGGTTCCAGGCAGACCAGACCTACCGGTGGCCGACTGCACGACTCAGGCTCAGTTGTACGGGGAAGCCGGGGTGGAGTCAGAGCCAGGCGTGCCGAGAGTGGGCAGTGTTACTCCTATTGCGGGATTGGTCACATGGCTCGTGACTGTCCGACTCGCCATACTGATGATCAGCAGTTAAGTGAAGAACCTCCCAGGCAGAGGGAGAGGTTTGACCGTGGCGGTCCGCAGGGAGGAGGCGGACGAGGCAGAGGAGCTGGACGAGCAGCCGGTGGTGGGCGACGCTTTGAGGCTCTTCCACCACCACCACCAGGAGGTCCACCCCGACCACAGGGAGTAGGTGAACATGCGAGAGCTCAACTTCAGGCAACCGAGGCCTTCGATCATGGAGCTCTGGGAGCCGATGGACAGGATCAGAACTAGTGGATACATCCTTTGTACTTCTGGTTCCTTGTTGCATTTGTGTAGCGTCTTGTATTATGAGATGCAATAATAAAAGACGCATACCTTTGTGATATTTTCGTTCCTATCCTCTTTCGTGATGTTACTAAGAGGTTCCAGTTTTGGCTGTTGACTTGACCCTCACTTGTGAGACATCTTCTTGAGGAGACCCAGTTACCACACACTGATGCCGACAGTGTGACTCAACCCTTGGAGGCGAGAGTAACGGTTGAATCTCTTAGTAGTAGCGTCGAGGCCTTACGACGTCATCCATGGTATGGATTAGTATCATCCATGTTAGGATTGACTGTTTTAGGAAAAGAATGTGGTTCATCCAGGGGATGGGACCAGATTTATCTTATCGGCAAAGAAAAAATCTTGTAGCTCTGGTGGGACCGGAGATGGTCCAGGCCACGACAGAGAAGGTCCAGGTCATCCAGGAGCGGATGAGGAGAGCTCAGAGCCGGCAGAAGTCATATGCTGACAGGAGGCGGAGGCCACTAGAGTTCAAGGATGGCGACCACGTCTTCTTGCGGGTCTCACCTCGACGTGGTATTCGGAGATTTGGCCGAGGCGGCAAGTTATCTCCGCGCTTCATCAGACCCTTCCAGGTCCTCAGCAGGGTTGGCGAGGTGGCTTATCGCCTGGCACTGCCACCTCAGTTGCACCGGGTGCACGACGTCTTCCACGTATCCTAGCTGAGGAGATACGTGCACGACCCGACGCACATCATTGACCTTGGGGAGCTTGATGTTGACGATGGGGCGACTTTTACGGAGGTCCCGGTGGAGATAGAGGATCGACAGGAGCGGGTCATGCGTGGGCGATCGATTCCTCTTGTGCGCATAAGATGGCAGCACGGGAATCTCCTGGAGAGCACATGGGAGCGGGAGGCTCAGATGCGTGCTCAGTACCCTCATTTGTTTCCCTAGTTTTTGATGTATCTTTACGGGGACGTAAAGCCCTGAGGTGGAAGTAATGTAAAGACCCGTAAAATTCAAGGGAAATTTTTTCTTAATTTTCTTTGGAATTTTACAAGAGCGCGGTTTCTGACGGCACCTGATTCCGAGGCCCGGAGTGCCCGGAATCAATTTCCGAAGTTTGGCTCGGGTACGTTCAGTGAACGAACGAGCGGGAATTCCTAACTTTTGATCCGGTTCTCGGAATTGAAATCTGAGGGCACTGATGAACTCGCAGTGCCGATATTCGCTTAAGGATACCTTTTCGGAAGTTGCGTTTGTTACGGGTTGAAAGTTAGTTTTTGGGTTTTTAGATTACGTTAAATAAAATTTGTGAAATACAAAATTTTATTTTAACTTGATGTGTTTTTTATAAATCCTTCCAAAGGGAGTTGGGAGTGGGACCCACATCCACTTAACCTCCCTTGGGAGGATTAAGTGTGGTGGGGCCCACACGAAACCCAACCTTCCATCTCCCTTTAACTCTCCTTTTAATTAATGTTTGACAACTTTAAGTATTAATTGAGGTGAGTTGTTCAAATTCAAACCTTTGAAATTCATGTGGTAAAGTTGTGTAATAATATAAGCTTAAAGCTTATTTTATTCTGGGAGAATTCTTTTACCACCTTGAGAGGAATTTTGGAGCTTCTCCTTATTCTTCTTCTTCTTCAACTCTGACGAAGAACACGAAGAACCTTCGAACACTGACGAAGAACGCCGCTCCTCTTTTCTCCGTCTTCCGTGACGACATAACCGCGACATCGACGTTCTTCTTCCGCGACGCTCGACTTCCGCGAATCGTTGTCGATCATCGAACTTCGTTCCAGAACCAAGGTAGGGGTTTGTCCTTTTTAATTTACGTGTTTCTTTCCCTCGAACATGAAAGAATAATCCGTTTGGCATAGTTCCAAATTTTATTAAAAATTTGTGAAACGTTCATTGTTGTGTTTATACGTTTGGCCAATTGTTATCGTTTTAACGGGAGGAGACCGGACCGCACAAACACGGCCAATTCTCCTCCCCCTTCTAATCTTTTGTGTTGATTTAGCGGAGACAACGCGGTGTCGTCGCACCGCGCAGGAACAAAAGGACTTAAGGCCGGTTTGGGTCTCGACGAAGAAACGCGGCGCTATCATGCCGCGCGTTTGAAATCGGATGAGACCGTGGCCAGAGTCGGGCCACGGCAGAGGGGCGTGACGCCATTACGCCGCGCTAATCGTTCAAGGGCCAAGCCAGAAGGGGCTGCCGGAAAACCGACCGCCGGCGGAAGAGGAAGAGCCGCGGCCGGACGACCGCGGCGGAGCAGCCAAGGGCGCCGGCCTCGCCGGCACCGGAGATCAGGAAGGCCGCGGCCCTACGGCCGCGGCGGAGCAGCTAGGGGCGGCCGGCCGCGCCGGCCGCCGGTTTGGATAGGAGGCGGGACCCACGGGTCCCGCGTGAGAGAAGAAACGGCCGGCCTTAGGCCGACCGAGATCCAAAAAAAAAGGGGGGTTTTCACCCCCCGCGTGCGGCACATGCACGGCCCCCTGGCCGCACCGCCACTGGCTGGACCGCGCCGCCGCTGGCCGGGCGCCGCCACCGCGCCGCCACCGGCCGGGCCGGGTCCAGCGGACCGGGTCGGTCCGACCCGGTTCGGGCCGACCCGGGGGGGGGGGGGGGTCGGGCCGGGTCGGGTCGACCCGGTTCGGGCCGACCCAGGGGGGGTCGGGCCGGGTCGGCCCGGACCCGGACCCCCCCGTTTCGAATCAGATTCGGTCTTTTGACCATAACTTGAGCCACGTACCTCCGATTGACGAACCGTCTGCGGTAACGCGATCCTTGGATCGAGACGGTCGTTTCGGTATATCGTACTCAAGGTTTCTGATTACTTGGGTTCGGCCGGGTTGGTTCGTTCACGAAACCAACCGGGCCTTCGGAGCGGAAACGCTCATATCTTGAGCTACGGACGTCCGATTGACGTGCCGTCAGCTGTGTTGTGTTCCTCTTAGTGAGACAGATATTTTGGCATACTCTGCCCGAGGTTTCGACAAAGGTGGAGTACGGTCGGGTTGGTTTTTCCTTAAAAACCAACCGGGCCCCAGGGACGAAAATGCCAATAACTCTCAGACCGGGCGTCTGATCGACGCGCCGTCTGTTGCGTTGAGTTCCTGTTGTTGATACGGAACTTTTGGATACATCAACCCTGGACTTTGTGACAGTTGATGTATCAGCCTCTCGGCTCATGGAGCGGACCCTCCGAACAAGCTTGCTGTGTGCGGGAACCCTAGTGCTGGCTGCGACTGTTACTGTGACTGCTACTGCTACTGCTACTGTGACTGCGACGACAACAGTACAGAGATCCTGTGTGGATTCGACGGCGACGACTACTGCACTCAGCGATCCTACGTGGATCAGTGCTACAGGTCCTGCGTGGGCCCGATCCTGTGTGAGCTGAATCTTCTGTTTTACACGATAGAGGTGGTGCGCTTGGTTGTAGCGGCAGACCCGCGATACTGGAGACGAGCGTACGGAGTACGGAGACCTCGTAGCCGGCTGAGACCTGAAGACTGCTCGACCGACTCGACTTGGAGTGAGTCGACTAGCCCAGTGGACGGAGCGCCCGGTATTTGGCGGCAGACCCACAGCGGACGGAGCGCCTGGTAGTTGGCAGCAGACCTGCGGTACTCGACTGGAGGAGTACCTCTGTAGGCTATTTGGGTGAGCGCCCGGTAATTGGCAGCAGACCCTCAGCGGACGGAGCGCCCGGTAGTTGGCGGCAGACCCGCGGTACTCGACAGGAGGAGTACCTCAGCAGTCTTAGGTTAGTGAGCAGTATCTCAGAGTCGTGACAGGACACTGTACACTTCAGAGATGGGGCTCTTCAGTAGTTACGTTTTTGATAATGAAAATCATGTTTGAGATGAAACCTATTGCTTTCCTGTGTGGAATGTGTTGTGCAATCCTGTGTGGATTACGTTTTCCTTTCCTATGTGGAATTCGTTTACTTTCCTGTGTGGACTGAGTTGTACTTGGGCTCGGAGGTTGGAGCGTATTTGAGATTGATGACTTAGGTATATGTATGGGCATATACCTAAGCAGTGTTGGTTTTTATTTCGTGATTGTACCTTTCTTCGTGGTTTATCCTTTGTGGATTTTGGGAGACCTTCAGGGGTCTCGGGGTCCCTATTGAGTAGCTTATACTCACCCCTGCACGGGCTTTGCCCGCACTACGTTGTGTTGGTTGCAGACGATGGACAGCGTTGATCTTAGCTGAGGCTTGCAGAGTAGGACGGTACCTGGAGGTGGACCACTGGGCGGGACGTACTCGGAGCGGACGACGGGACCCGTGGAGAAGTGGAGCTATCTGTACCCACCCTTCAGGTGGGATTTCCAGTGGACAGCTTGGTGTAGCGGCTTTTACTTTTCAGTTGCTGTTTTCCCTTTCGAGTTGTACTTTACTTTCAGTTTGGGTTTGTATACTGGCCCATTTACTTTTCCGCACTTTCAGTTGTACTCTGCTTTTGCTTAGTATTTACTTTCCGCTTGCTTACTCTGTGGTGTTTGTTTACTTTACAAAGGCAATGCCTTCCCTTCTTACCGGGATTTACGCCTTGGTGCTAGTCGCCAGCCCCTGGCCTATGGAAGGCGGGCTTGGGGTAGTCACGGCACGGACCCCGAGGGCAGGTCGTGACAAATGTGACTTACCTTCATTGGTTTTTGATATGTATACTGATATACAATAAATTCACAAAATCTCCTCAAATTCAATTATAGTTAGAATAAACAAATTCAAAAAACACATTCCCAAGATTATTTATCTGAGAGGATCTATATTTGGGATATGAAATCATCACACCATAACCAAATTTCACTGATAATTCAATATCTAACCTTTGATATGGTAATGTGATACTATTATAAAATTCATTATATATAAAATAGTGGGTAGAACCAAAATAAAATCTAAAAAATTTAATTCAGTAGTGGAATATAAATATATCTTTCACCACTTTATTCATTTTTTCCTCATTATAAATTGTGATTGCATAATCCTTACATTTTCCCTTTAGATTAGGAGGTTGTTGATACTGATTTTTTTCATTAACCCATGGATTCAAGAAATGGTTGGCATAACTTCTATTCTAATTGGTATTATATAATTGGAGTGTTTGTGAGAAATTTCGATTGTATTTTTTCCATTCAATTAAATGGATAAAATATTCACATTACATCAGTATTCATGTTCTTGATGAACATCTCTACCACACTTGAAGCATTTACACGTTCCATAGAGAAAATTTCCCCTATTATTTTCCTAAACTTTTTTCATAAAGGAACATTAATTTTATTTTATACGTGGGTTTTATTATTTTAATATCTACAAAAAATAAATTTATCTCTTCTTTTCACGAAAACCACAAGAACAACGACAATCCCTACCCTCAATATCTACCTTTAAAGAACATCAAATGAATGCTTAAAAACTATCAAATACTCTAAAAACCAATTCCTTTTTGATACTTGGTTTTAAACCACAAAATCATAAATAAATAGTTCTTCCATGGTGATCGATTAAAGAAAAAATTTACCTTGTATGTCAACTGAAATTTACCTCATAGATACCAATTGATTTAATATCCTTCAACTTTAGTTTCAGAAATTCTCTCTCAAATTTAGTGTGAAGAGTTAAAGGAAATATTTATTGAATAATACCTAATTAAACTCTTCTCATGGTATAAAGACAATTTCTTCCTATTATCTTGTATTCTTGATAATATTACACCATTGATCATATTCACCTTCCAAATGATACATAGCTAGAAAAACCTTCACAAGGTACAATAATTGCAGAATGAAGAATATATTATATATATAATTAATCTTTTTATTAGTAATAAGTGGATAAAATCACTCAATGAAGAAATGTGGATGTTTATAAATGAAATTTTCATTGATTTGTTTCACATTACTTTGGAAATTTATAAGTTCTTCGTGGTTAGTGTAACTATTCATATCTTGAGTGAGTTGTGTGAGAATATCCATACCATTTTTCTTTCCAACATATATTTCATTTGGTTACTCACAAGAACAGTCATTTTATTGGTGATCACATTCATTGTTAACAGTATTTCTTCTAGTCCCATATATTGACTAAAACCAAATAAAATATTGTGATATGTGGGATCAGTATTAGTGTGAGCAGTTATATGATCAAGAATTACATTACTAAGTTTATCAGAATTATGAAAACATATTATAAAAAATGAAACATTAGGATAACCATATATATCTTTGGTTTATCGTAGGTTTTCATCGGTGTTATCATCTCATTCCTCAAAACCAAATCTCTAGAACAATAAACCATGGTCTGATACAAAATAAGGTTACACAATCATTACAATAATTAACCATCATTTTAGATGATTTTTCATTATATTTCTCTAATATTATACTCCCTAGAACTATATATTTTAGTGTCTTTGTATAATGGACATATAATCAACCTAATTTTATGAAACATCATCAATATATCCTGAAATGTTCTTCTCATATTGTACCCTTGTTAAACATTCCTAACTTAAAACTATTCTTCATATCCTAGGGACATGGAAACATATAAAATGGTGAGCTTGGATTCTCAATAAGGTTAAACATGGGAGATATAAATAGATGATCATAAGTGAGCATAATATAATCTTATGGGTATGTGAACATGATCGCAACTTTCAAAATCATACATAACATGTCATAAAACATAAAACAAGAGTCATGGATTAAAGATTTATCCTAAAAAAATACATGATTCATAAGAGTATGGAATCATAAATAATAAATATAATACATGATATCATACCATAATCATAATACATAAGTTTCTGGCATAAAATTTTGGAATAAACAAAAGCATAAAAATCATATGTTAATGCTTGTCAGCAAGAAATTCATCACATAGTAGGCTTGGTCTAACCACATGTATAAATTCTTGGGCTTTGATAAACTATCCATGTACCATATTAGGAATTTTATAATCACCTATGTACCTTTTTAGGATTTGGATAATCACTTTTTTACCCTCTTGGGCTTGGAAAACCCTCTTGTGTACCCTCTCTAGGCTCGCGAAAACCTCTCTTATGCCCTATTTGGGCTTGGGACAACCTCCCATATACCATTTTGATCACAATATAAATAAATAATTACCCAATTAATTGTATGGATACAAAAGATACACCCATAAAACAATAATAAACCATATATATTTATATATCTCCAAGTATAAGATCATTCGTCATTCCTACTTAGTTTTGTTAACATGTGAGAAAGTAATTGGTTTCTTGAGATACCATTTAATGAATAATCATCATAAGACATCCCAATAAAGTAGGTATATGGTATCATAAGACCATATCCCCAATTAATCATAAAAATAATTATGGTATTTTTTCATATACGAAAAATTCATTTACAAAAGTATTACAAATGCTTTAAAAATAGAAGAAATAACATTTTATTTTTAAAATTTTTTGAAAATAAAAAATTAAGGATAATAGGAATATGAATATAATTTTTACAACTTTTTAACATATAAATTATGAATTTTGATGAATAAAATATATTATTGGGGGATCCTTTCATATATTAAATATTTAAAAACATTCATTTTTAATTTTTTTATTGATGTAAAAAATTACCCATTTAGAAAATGAGAAGAATATTTCTTTAAAATATATTTTAATAAAGTTAAATATAGTGTAAAAATACCTTTATAAATCATGTAATAGTATATCATATATTCTATTTAAAAATTTTAAGAACATGTTTATGGATGAGAAGGATTCTCGAACAAAAACGATAAATGATGTCTATTTTTATTAAAAACATTATTTCAAACTTTTTGAGTACCAAAAACAGAAATAATTGAAAGAATAACATAAAAATATATAAATAACCATAGGAGAATAAATTATTTGGGGTTTAAAATAAGAAAAACATAAAATATTACTATATATCATTCCCTTATATTTTTAAAATTACAATTTATTAATAATTCTATAATAAAATCAAAATTTTTGTGTGAACAATTCTTTTTTCAGTTATGTTTCAGTTCCGTGATTCTAGTCCGTTCACATTGTTCATGGTTTAATCATAAGAATAATCTTAATAATTTAATAAACATAATATTTTGTCTAATTATATACTCATTTAGAGTTTCCTATTTAAGGTGGTGGTGAAAAATGAGTTACATCACTTCATAGAGATGGTAGTTTATACATACGCAAATGTGATGTTTTGTTTTTTGGATGGATGGAATGAAAGGAAGGTTAAAAATAATTTATATTTAAATAATTAAAATTATTTTATTTATAAAATATATATTAATTTAAAAAATATTTTTAACTATCAATGAGATGTGGTGATGAAAAATAAATTGCATCACTTCACAGAGGTGGTAATCCTCATATACGCATGATCGACCATTTCATTTTCCATTACATGTAAATAATATAGAAAATTGTTTTTAAATTAACATAAATACATTTAATTATAGTAAATAAGATAATTTAATTATTTTAATTTGTACATATAATTGTTTTAGTAGGATTAAAATGAATGAAACTTGAAAAAAAGTAAGTAAGAATATATACTTCTTCGTGGACATTCGCCTTTGAAAAACGCCTTAAGTATTTTTTTGATGGAATGTTTTGTAATACCAGGACCACTAGGTCATGGATAATAGTTTTTAAAGATATTTGATCAAATATTGGTCGATATAATGTGATCAATTAGTGTATATAACCTATAATAGGATGATCTCCTTTATAGGTGAGGGGAGGGGAACCATTATAAATATTAAGAATTTTAAATATAATATATGTATTTTTTAGAAATAATGTCTCAAAAACAATAAATTTTTAAATTTAATTTGAAGTTGTTCAAAATAAATAAAAATCAATGAAATTAGTGAAAAGTTTTAGGGATTTCATGAAGCCTTATCCCTTTTTTGAACCCCTTTAACATCATTTTACCTTTATTGTCGTGGAAAATATTTTTTTAGGGAAACTTATTTTTTTGACCAAAAATTAAATTGAGTGCACAGAAAATTACATTAGTATTATAAATATTTAATCAATTTTATAAGATTAAATTTATAATTTTGAAAAGAATATATTCTATTATATTCACACAAAAGGTCTAAAAACATTTTTAGAAATAAAATTATAATTTTGTAGTGTAAACTAAATTTATTTTCATTCCATACCTTGGATCCACCATTAAATTGATGGTAATTTATTTTATTTAATATATTATCTAAATAACCAATTAAAAATTTATAAATAGTTATTAATATCATTTATGAAGATAAAATAAATCAGACATAATAAAAACATTTCTTGAAAAATATATCATTTTTTCTTAAAATGATTTTATTTTCATTTATAACCAATTGATAATAAATGTATGAATGGTCCTTAATTTTTTTTAAATAAATAAACAATACCATTTCAATTATTTAATACTCCAAATAAAAGAAAATATCTTTTAAATAAAAACATTTCAAATAAGGTTTGAAACAAAACATTTTTGTTTAGCCAAGAATTATTAGACTAATGGTTCATATCATTACATAACCATCAAATGGATGTCATTAAGTAATCCTGAGATTTATTAAAATAATCTGATAAATATAAGTTATTTAAATTATTTCAGAAAAGTATTAATGGAACACCCAAGATTAAATTATTGTAAGTAATTTTTTCTTTCTAAAGAAACAATAACATAATGCACATACATTATTCAAGAATTTGATTAAAACATAAATTAAAAAATATATAAATCTAATTTTGATAAATTTATTCTATTTTTTAATTCCTCATTTCAAAATTATATTAGGATAAATTTTTTATATTTATATAAATATTTGGTTATTAGGTTAACAGTAAAAAATATCGATTTTAAAAAACTGCCAATTTTATGACATTATAATGATGTAAGAAGAGAATTAATATTTATGAAACCTTTTTTGATAATAAATAAATATTTATGAAGTAATATAATTGAAATAAAAATATAATTCTGAACATTGAAATAATTTATTAACATTTTATAAATATATGTAATGTTATTGTTCAAATAAATACCATTTCTAGTTCTTTTATCATAATCATTTATTTGATATTAGGTCCAAGAGAGGAGATGGAAATATATAATAGGGGTGAAATTTATTTCTTTATAAATTTAATCATTGTTTAAACTTTAATATTAGAATGTTATATCTCAAAATGTCAAATAATATAACCACATCGATATAATAAATGAGAGATAAAGATAAAAATAGAAAGTAAAAGATGAACACAATTGATTTTTATAGTAGTATGGATATAAATGATACTAGATCTAATATTCACACTCTAAAACAATGTATGGAACCATATATGTTATATATATTTTTAAGGAGAGTGAAAACTATTTTTTATCATCCTTTTTAATAATTAGACACTCAACCCAATTCTATGGTCTTTTATAAGTTTAGAAAAAACCCATGATTTTATAGGAGAAGACCCATCCAATACTTTTATAGCCTCAATCCTAAACTATTTAATTTTTCGAGTTTGGAAAAATCCAAGTCTTTTACCAGAGAAATCCTAACCCATTATTTTATAGGTGCAGACCCATCCTGAACTTTCACAGGCTCATTCATTACATATTCTATCTTATTCGTAAAGAGGAACCAATTATTCTAAGGGGACTGACTAAACCCGGACTCTTACATGAGCAGTAATTTAATCTATTATTTTACAGGTTAATAGAAACATAGTCTTCTAAGTGGATAGACTAAACAAAATCTTATATGGGGAAAGTCCAAACCTAGATATACCTTTTTAGGGTAGTATAACCCTTGTCCAAATGAACTAAGTGATAAAATACAACATAGATAGTTACAAATTAATAAATTAATAAAAATAATTCACTTGGTGAATTATCATCTAGGGAGATGATGGCATTTGGATTAGGTTTTTCTCTAGCCTTTCAATATGTTAAAATAGTGAAGATTGGGAATCCGACAATTTACATTAAAAAAATGATGAACAATGAAGCTCCAAAACTCCATTTCAAACTATGTAGCTTGTAAAATAAAATTAGACTCATGTCTTTTGTCTTTATACCACATGCCATGGCCTTTTTATAGAAAAAATAGCAATAATTATTTTCTCCACATTAAAAACAATGACAATCATTCATAAATTTCAACATTAAAATATTTTCATAGAGGTAGATATTAGTTTTCTCCGATATATGATAAAATGAAAAACACGTTGTACAAATAAAATTATTCACAAAAAAAATTAACATATCGATAAGTATATCTATAAATTTTTATAACAAATAATTTATAATACTCTAATAATTTATGTGATGATAATTTCCCATTTTTTAAATCAATTCTAATATAAACATTTCACATTTTTCTGTTCTCTATGGATATTTAGTAAAAAACACATTTTATAAAAAAGATAAAAATTAAAATTTATACAATAGTTAATATTAAATATTAAAATAGATGAAATACTTTTACACAATATTCAATACACAATATTCATATTCAAATCATATGGAATTTGAATATATCACATACCAAAATTTTCATTGTGAATACAAATACATGATTAATCCCATGTGAAACCCATTTAATAGAATATAAAAAAATTTAAAACCAGATCACATAAATTTTTCAAAATTAATTACTAATTTTAGAAAAAATTAAACACTTAATATGTTAATAATAAACTTGTAGAAAAATGATATGTTAAACACTATGTAAAATAGATCATTTTTACAGTTTTATAAATACCTAAAAAACAAAATAACAATATAGTTTATTCCACATAATCATTTCATGTAGTTGATTCTCATATGGATATTCATGTATCAATTTTATGTAAACAAATTTTTGAAGTAGAATCTGCATATCCGATTCACATGTCTGATTTCACGTATGGGAAACCACATAGTTGATTTATGTAAGCAAATTTATATAGCTATTTCATATAAACAAATTCTTACAACCATTTATCACTACAAATAAAATACATTCACATAGTAAATACTTATCACAGATCTTAATATCCACATATCATATTCCCGCATAATTAAAATTTCTCACATAGAAGAATTCACATAGGTGATTCTGGAAATCTATGAATAGATTATCATATCAAAATTCAGACTTAAAAAGTCATTCTATGCATCAGAATATGATTCATATCTAGTTTAATTTTATTTATAAATTTTATTTATTTTTCCATATAATCAATAATATCTTAAATAATACCTATATAAATCAAGTTATCATTAAAATATAGTAGAGAAATTATTCGTAAAAACTACATATTACATACTGAAAACATGTAAAAATTTAAAAAAAATAATTTAGAAAATGATATATATCTATTATGATTTTGATCTATTCTAATTGAATATTTATAATTTTGTTTTATTTCAAACCCTTCAAGAAAAAATCAATTTAGTGTTTCGTAGAAAAATATATTGTTGAAATACCAATGGTAACCAATTCTAGTAAATCTGCTACATAGATCCACATTTGGCTATGTGGATTCAAATTTGGTTACATGGGAAACTATTTTTTATCTATGCTAATAGTAAAAAACATGCCTAAATGGAATTTAAAGGACATTTATGGTTTTTTAGCCAGGTAAATTAACATTAAACTTGTATAACAGGATATAACCCATCAAATCACGAAATCTAAATATAAATTAATAAAACAATAAAAAGATATCATTGATGTTATGAATTATTTTTATTGATAAATATGATAAATTAAATAAAACAAATAATAAATATACGATAATATATTCATTGAACGAATTAATAAAAAATAATTACAAGCTAGAGTAAGATTAAAACATAATCTGTCTTTGAGAAATTATAATTTCACAAATCAAAATATTTATACACATAAAACAAGTAAAGTATTGTAGTTACCAGTTAATTTTGGACCTCAATCCTTAATGCAATAGATTTTTGAATCAATACATGAAGTCAAAAATTTGTTTCATTATTTTTTAACTTTCTTGGATTTTTACACTTCATAAAATTGGGTTTAATATATCGTCTATTGTTGTAAACATAATTAATAAAATTGTAACAATCTAAATTCAAATGTGAATTTCATTTAATGATATCCCCTTAAAGATAATGATCTCTATCTATTTCCATGTTTGGATGCTCCTTTCTAAGGTGTTTGAATATTCTATAATTAGAGAAAAAGGATTTCATGGAATCTCCTTATTCAAATGTAGTTTTCTCGAGCTACTTCAAAATCTTATAAATAGTGTTGAAACTAAAAAATATCTCAAAACTATTTTCATAAAAATAATAGTAAAGAATATTTATTTCCTTATAATTAATATTATATTTAACACAACCAATTCCTTTCAAATCAACTAGATCAAATTTAGTTACATCATAAAATTTAATCACAATATCCCAAAATATAATATCAATACTCTTTATATAAACTTCTATATAGATCGTCCACTAAGTATACATACTAACATTAAAAAGTGGTGGCAATGTTGGATTCAAATCTTTTTTACTCTTCAAATAATCCATCTATAAATAAGATATTTCCCTTATTACCATTAAATAATAGGGTAGTAATTTAACACAATAAATATAAACAATGAAATTTAGTGTAATATATCCTCAAAATAACCATGCTATGATACTAGTTGTGTGCTGTCAAACAATGGGAAAAACTAAATTATCCTCTAAAAGGGTCCCCCTATGGTACTGAATGTTAGTTATCAGGAAAAAAAACTAAATAAAATAATAATCATAAGATCCACCCTCTTATATCAAATGTTAGGTCATATAGAGCTTATAGAAATGGATAAGAGGGGTGAATTTTATTTCTTTAAAAATTTATTCAGAGTTTAAACATTAAGAGTAGTAAGTGATCAATCTAAATATTAAACAATTAAATCACACCAATATAAGAAGTGTGAGAGAAAAGAAAATGAAAAAAGTAAAAGATAATCACAGTTGATTTTTAGATTAGTTTGGATCTAAATTATCTTGTCTCTACTTTTAACACACCGACCTAGTGTATAGAACTGACTATGTTATATTAATTTTAAAGGAGAGTCATAGCTCTTTACATACTCATTTTTCACACTTGGAGGCCCAACCCAATTCCATTTCCTTTTATAGGTTCAGAAAAAAAACTCAACCTTTTGTAAAAGATAACACAACCCAGACTTTTATAGGCTCCATCCTAACCTCTTACCTATTTCAGGTTTAGATGGAACCTAGTTTTTATTGGAGAAAACCTAACCTATTATTTTATAGGTGCATACTTAACTTATAATTTCATAGGATCAGTCCTAGACTATGATATGTTACATGTCAAGTGGAACCTAGTCTTGTATGGGGAATGACTAAACTCCGACATTTACAAGACCAATCACTTACTCTGCTATTTTAGGGGTTAAGTAAAACATGTTCTTCTAAGGGGATAGACTAACCCCAGTCTTCCAAGGTGAAAAACATGACAAATACATAACTTTTTTATGGTAGTATAACCATGTGAAATATGCACTAATTAAGAAAAAATAATTCGGAATGATACAACACATTAAATGAATAACCAATTCAACAAGTGAATGATTTTAAATATACATGATAACACTTGGATTAAGTTTTTCTATGGGAATTAAATATATTGAAATAGTGAATACAAAGCATCCAAAAGTGTACTCTAGTAGGTAGATGAACAATGAAGTGTCAGGACTGAGTTTCAAACTATAAAGCACATAAAAGAAATGCAGTGTCACCCCTCTTGTCTCTGTATTGCTCTCCATAATATTTTTATGAAAAAGATAGAAATATTAATTGTCACCAATTTAGAAACAACAATAATCATTTATAAATTACAATGTTAAAATATTCACATTGAGGTTTATTTTATTTTTATTCGATATATGGTAAAATGAAAAATAAATTATATGGTAAAATTTATTAGAAAAATAAATAAAAAATTAATATAGGGTTGTATATATCCATAAATTATTATAATAAAAAAGTTATAATAATCCCATAAATTATGTGACACTAACTGTCCATTTACCATAATAATTCTAATATAAACCTTTCGATTTTTTTAGTTCTCTCTTGATATTCTATAAAACATGCTCTATATAGAAATAAAAAAATTATAATAATTAATAAAATATTTAATAATCAATATTAATATCCTTGAAAACCTCACATACAATATTCGAGCACACACTTCATATTCCAATCATTTGAATTTCAATATCTCAAGTTCCAAAATTTTCAACATGAATATCAATTCATACTTAATACCATTTTAATCCCATTTAATTCATCATAAAACAATTTAACACCTGTTTTCAAGTATTTTAGAAAATTAATGACTAATTTTAGAATGAATAAAATATTAAAAATGTTAATAATAAACAAGAAACAAAATGATACCTGAAACACTATGTAAAATATAGTATTTTCTCCAATTACAATAAAATATATAGAAAATATCATAATAATGTAGGATAATCCACACAAACATTTCATGTAGCTAATTCTCAAAAGGAGATTCATGTATCCATTCTATGTAAACGAATTGACTAACACAAAATCAATAGAAATGATTCATATGTCTAATTTCACATAAGGTAAATCACGTGGCCAATTTACATTAGGAATTTTTCATAGTCATTTCACATAAAAAAAATCACTTAACCATTTATAACTGCATATAAAAACAATTCACACATGAAATACTTATCACATAGCTTAATATCCACACACATGATTCTTGTATAAGATAATTTTCTCACATAGTTGAATTCAAGAAGGTGACTCTCGAAAACTATAAATAGATTTCCCTATCAAATTTTATTCTTAATTTATCTATATAAGGAGTAGAAACGTATTTATATACTATTTAATTTTAATTATAAAAATTATTAGTTTTCTATATAATCTAGAATCAATTAAATTATAATTCAATTTCTTAAATTATTAATAAAATTCAATAAAAACATGTACTAAAAAACTGGTTATTTTATATTGAAAACGTCTAGTAACTTAAATAATAATTTTTAACATGATAAATATATATTCATTGTTTTATCTATACTACATAAATTTATATAATTTATTTATAATTCCAACACATCAATAATCCCTCAATTTGTAGTTTTATAGCCAATATTGTGGAAAAATTACAAAAGTTAACTGATTTTGGAAAATAGTTTATATGGATCCACATTTGGTTATGTGGACACCAATTTGGCTACATGGATTTTCAAATTGGATATGTGGGAACCATGTTTTTTACTACATGGAAAAAGTAAAAAACATTTATAAATTATATTTAAAGGCCCCTAATGATATTTTTATCCTAGGAACTCAATATAAAACTTGTAGAGATTGATATAACCAATAAAGTCCTGAAATATTAATATAAATTAAGTAACAAATAAAAGATATAATTCATGTTAATCATTATTTCATTTAATACATATGATAAACTAAATAAAACACATAATAAATCAATGATAACATAATCAATTGAAAAATGAACAAGAAATAATGAAAAAATAAAGTCATATTAAAATAAGAACATGTTATGAAAATTTATAATTATAAAAATAAAAACATTATAACTTATAAAACAATTAAATTTTTTCAATTGTAACATTCTAGACCCAATTCATTTGAATTCCACAAATAAATTTTGGCCTCAAGGACTCAAGCATGCCTCCTCATACGCAAGAGGTTTCTGACTAGTAATAAGGGTCTAAGGTGGTATAGTGGTGAGACATTTCCCTCATAATTAGAATAACGCAACTATGTAAAAAATGGATAATAATAAATAATAATAAATGAATAATAGAACAAAAAAAGTAAAAAATCCATATAATTATAATAAAAAAGACATCAATAATAACACCCAGTTTCATATACATAATTTTGTAACGTCATGTCTCTAAACAAAAATAAATAGGAAAACATGAAAGCAGGAAAACATATATACAGTTATATCAAAATAACAATAATAACCAAGAGTACCATATCTAGATAACATCATGAGATATAGATCATTCACATTCTCCCTCATGCCCATGATAAAATCAATCAAACATTGAAAATCATGTACTTTCCCTTATCCTTACATGCATTCATAAAGCCATTCTAGGTACTAATTAGTAAGTTGTATAATTAGGGAAAGAAATATATATAGATATGAATGTATATAAAGGTCAAAGGTACCATACCTTAAACCCACTCATCACTACAATACTGTAAATAATTCTATCTAGGTTTCATAGGTTCAATACCTCAATCCCCTAATCAGTTTCATACCATAAGTAATCATAGCTTGGGTTTGCAAATGTCCTACCTTGATCCCCTAGTTGATGCCATATCATAATATTATAGATTATATACTTTTATTGTAATTTGGATTCATTCCAATATGTAATAGGTTCCATACATTCATAATAAGACTATTCTATAATGAGATATAATAAGTTTCATAATAATTCGATGCCATACCAAGATGTAAAACGTCAAGAATGTATATAAAGTTTCATCAGATATGTTAGTGTCCATACCCAATTATAATTATCTATATAGATTTTGAAGCCAATAGAATATATATATTATTCTACATTATCATTTAATCAACCATTAAATTCTTTAACTATATTTAATTAACTGGGAAAAGGAGGAATGACCATCTCTAATTATCTCATTTAAATTTAAAAAATTCCCACTATAAGGGTGGTGATCTCACACACCCAAAGGGGTGTTTTATCAACTTGTAGATGTAATAACTCACCCCATAGTTTGATTTGGTTGAGTTTAACAACTTACAACCAATTCTAAGATCTAATTGGGATCTCATTTAAGGTTCCAACAATTTAATTGATGCATTTAATTAATATAGGAGAAAATCTCAGAAGGACCAATTTGCAATACAATGGTTAAAATTAAATAGACTAAAAACATAGGGAAAATGTATATACCACCTAACTTAAGCTTATGGTAGAACACTCATCCAGTATTGGCCTTCCGTTTAGTCCAAATAGAAAGAATATAGAAGAACAGAAAAACTCCATATAAATAGGGAATATGAGATCTCACCAAAATAACTCAATTGACTGGAATAAGAATAGATAAATGAGCTTAAAAATGAAGAGTACAGTGGTGGTGATCCAACATGATAGACAACACTCAAATTAGTGTTCTAATAGAATAATGGATTCAACGCCTAGATTTAGGCTTAAGAGAGATCAAATGAGAGGAGGAAAGTGGCTACAAATGTATATAAGAAATAAATAGGGGGGTAAATATTTAAAATAATTATGTTGAAAAAGTTAATTCACTACATTTTACGAGGTCACAAGGTTTTTCCTCTTGATTGGATAAATCATGTGCCAACTATTTTCACCCACTTATCCAAGGAGTACAACCAGAATGGCATGTAGCATAGGATTAGACAAACAATGTGCCACCAATGTGCACCCTCTATCCATTCCCTACATGGACAAATCCTTTCATTCATGGTTTTGAAAAACTATATGGATCTATTAAATATCTTCATAGTTTGAGGTGAATAGTTATCACTAATAAAGAACTTATCAAGAACCTATCATTTTTTCTTCATAACATGAAGTATTAGGCTCTGAAAAATCCTCACACACTCATGGTTTCACCTCTAACAGATTAGAAATGATTAAAAGGACAAAAAATTATTCAAAAGAAAATTAAAAGGTTTCGTACCATGATGAAAAACAAGGATCTTATAGTCTTCCCTTCATAAATAAATTCATCCCCACATTTTCTTTCCATGGGTGGTAAACAGTCATATGAGAATAATTATGGCCACCGAGCATGTATTTTGGCCTCCCACTCCCATGTATCATCTAGTATGCGGTCTTTCTTATAAAGAACATATACTAGGGGAACCGACATGCCTCAAAGAGACTTTTTAATCCAATCCAAAATACATATGGGATGCTCTATAAAGGACACATATACCTCCAACTCAACTTCATCAGGTTGAAGGATATGATATAGATTTGAATAGCGTTGGTGAAGCTGTGAAACCTTGATGACATCATGCATAACCTAATACCTTTGAGAAAACTACATCAGATAGTATATAGGCCCAAATATCTCTAAAACCTGAAAAGGTCCAATGATCAAAGGTTAAAGCATCACATACCATCTAAACCATCGATGAACCAGTATAAGTGAAACACAAATGAAAACACAACTTCGCATCTCAAAATCAAGTGGCCGTTAGTGATGACAAACATATGAAATATTCATAGACTATATTGGAGACATTCTTTTCATGATCAAATAAACATACTTTGAAGGATCTTGAATGAGACGATGTCCATGTAGTCTTGCCTCACCATCTTATAACCAATGAAGAGGTGAACGAAGCAAACTACATTATAAGGCCCCATAGGGAACCTTCGGTATCATTTCCTAAAATATTTTATTATTGGTGAACTTGAAAAGAGATATAGTTTTATCCCAATAAACACTGAAATCAAGGATTAATTCCTAGATCATGTCCTCTAGTACCAATATCGTCTTTTATGACTAATTTTTGGTCTGAGGGTGATAGGTTGTTCTCAAAAACTAATGAGTACACATGGATTTTTGTAACCACTTCCATAACCTTAACATGAAATTTCCTTCACTATCAAAAACGATGGTACGAGGGAACATGTGTGGTCATATAATCTCAAAAACATACATTCTCTCAAGATCATCAACTAGGAAGTTCTCTCTAATAGGTAATAAATAAGTGACCTTGATGATCATGTAGACAATCACTCATATTGGATCAGTGAAGATCTTGGAAATCTAGTAAAAAACACATAGTGACATAATCCCATTTACTCTAAAAAAATTGGAAACAACTTTTAAATCCCTACAGGTCGGTGGTTCTCTACCTTCACCTACTAAAAGGTGTAACGCCAATTAACAAAACCTATTATCTCTTTTTTATCCCTAACAACCAATATTATAGTCATTGGTCATGATACATATAGTTAAGACGAAGATTTACTACCCACAAAGAAGAATGAGTCTCTAACATCAATTCCTTTGAGATGTTTGTAAGAACTTAGGATCATCTATTGATGTGAAAGTCCTCATCCTCATCAACAATCAATCCAAGAGGAGCATCCTCACCTGAAATACTTTCCCTTAGGACTAAGCACATAGGATCTGAAAAGAACCTCATCATCACTCTCAATAAAAGTAAAGTGGTCATTGATAATGATGAAAGTATAGACTATCCATGAGGGTCTTGAACCTCTAAGTGCATCCCAAAAATAATATCCATCATCTTCTAAACATCACCGGCTTCTCGAACATCCTATGTTTGAGTCCTTCATCTTAGGTCCTCTACTACGATATTCCCTTTTCCCAGAATATAGGGAAATATAAATTTATGGATTGTAGGTATTCAACCCACCTTCTCTTCCTGAGTTTTAATTCACAATACATAAAGATATACCAGATTATATTTTGATCTGTATACACCAAAAAAAAATCCTAGTATGTAATGCCTCTAACAATGCAAGACAAGAACCATAGAATCTATCTTAAGATCAAGCGATGGGTAATTTCACTCATGTGGATTCTACTAAAGAGACTCAAATTCCATGAATCAATCTTCCTGCATCATAAATATTCCAAGACCAAAACAGGATTCATCATAATAGACGTTATAGCTTATTCCCACCATTGGGAGAATCCATATCAGTGCTGAATTTAGTCATCTTTTTAACTTTTGAAAGGTTGTCTAGCAGGATTCAAATCATTTAAAATTCACACCATTCTTAGTTAATCCAATAATATCTACTTCTAGGCATGAAAAGTCCTGTATAAAATGATTTTAAAAACCAACTATCCCCAAGAAACTATTTATGTCAAAACCTTTCTTATGTCAAACCAAGGTAACTACAACTCTCAACTACTCTGGGACAATTGATACTCTTTCCTCTGAAATTATGTGACCCAATAAGTGAACCATATTGATCAAAAAGTGTCATTTAGTGAGCTTATCATATATATGGTTCTCTCTCAGTGTATTCGAAATGATCTCAATATGTTTATCATGGTCTTTTTGAGTACAAGAAAACACCAAGATGACATCTAAATAGAATACCACAAATGATTCCAAAAATGGGTGGATACCCAAATTCATCAAATCCAAGAAAATGGATGGAATGTTTATGGTAAAAAACTATATAGCCAAATAATCATAAAAATCATACATACTAAATAATGTTGTATAAGTTATTTCCAAAGTTATAACTCATAAATAGTGATATCCTGACCTCAAAACAATCTTTTAGAAAACGTGATCTCCTTGAAGCTGATCAAATAGATCATCAATATTAGGTAAAGGATACAAATTCTTCAAAGTAAGATGATTTAAATTCTGATAATCCACACTAAGAAATAGATTTATGCATGCCTTCTTCGAGAAAAGGACTGATGAACCCTAGAGAGAAGTATTGTTCTATATAAAACCATTAACTCATAAGTCCACTAGAAATCTCTTGAGCTCCTATAACTTAGTATTTTTCATCCTATAATAAGTCAAGTAAACTGGTGTGGTTCCTTGAACAATATCAATATAGAACTGTACCTCTCAAAAATGAGGTGAACAAGAAAATTCATTAGGTAATACATCCCTTAAACCAAATACTACATCAGGTAATTCAGCCTGATGTATTCCCTAATCATCCGCATAAATGATAGCAATCTGGGATATCACTCCACTTATCCCACAATGTTTTGGAATTGTTATAACTTCATAGAAATCCCTCCCACCCTTGTAAATTTACCACCCTATAGTAATGTGAAATTCTTCCTCTAATGATTTAAATTAATTAATGCATGATAAGGGACTAAACAGTCCATCCATAGAATAACATCAATGTATGTCATCTCAAGGAAAAATAAGTTCCAAAGAAAAGAATAACCACCCATATCATGGGGGAACTCCATACAATGTAATAAACCCACAAAATGTATTCCCAAAGGAGTTTCAATGGACAACACCTCATAGAAGTAAAAAATTTCAAGTGTGAGGATTTTTATAATAGCTATATAGATAAAATAATGTGAATCCCTTGTGTCAAAAAAATAGATGCAATGGTAGGAGCTACTAAATCAAACTAAAAACTATAGAGGGTATGGGACTCTTCTACCCCAACACAAGATTCACTACATAAACCTGGCACATTTTTCATCTATTAGATGCAACATGACTACCTTGAGAAGGTCCTCTATTTCGATACCATGTAACTGGTATCTAGATCCCCTGGCCATGACCACCTCTTTGGCTGGACCGAGTGGTAGAACTCTATCCCCCTTTTGTATAAGGAGCTGTTGATCAGGATCCAGGACCCAGATTCAATGTTCATCCTATATCACTATCCACTAGAGAGAATATTATGTAAACCCACTATAAATGTCTTGTTTTAGTATTACCACATAACCAGGGCCCCCTCACACGAAGGTTTCGTGTCCCATTCTTCCAACACTTATGACATACAACAAAACCGCTAATATGTGCACTATGATAAGTAATAGCCACACAATAAGTCTTAAAGAAGCACATCCTACCAATAAATACTATACTATTGGGTCGATAAAATAGTCCATTATAATTCGGACCTCTTTCTTCCCTCTGGTTGAGTTCAATAATAAGATCATGGATTACTATATTAAGAATAATAATATACCGTAAAAAATTCCCCTGAGAATAAATTTGATTCATGAGACCATCCTCAAAATGTCTCACTTTTGATGGATATTTATTATAATAGATAGGTGTAAATAACCAAATCACTATAAAATTAGTTGATTATCCCATAATAGATATCGAAACATTCTATATGTTCATGAACTTCTTAGAATTATTAGACCTCAAGGAATCATGGACAAATTATCCATGAAATACTTTCATAAAACAATCCCAAGACATCCCCAAATGATGATCTACATAGGTAAAAATATCTCAAAATTTCTTAAAAGAATAATTAATCATATACATATTGATCTTCACTATCCTTTCAGTAGGTGTCTCAAGGTGATCGAAGGTAGTCCCCATGGCCTCAAGCCATGGCTCTGTAGCCTGGTGGCCACCGTCTCTGGAAATATTTGGTGGATGTTACTATGGAAACTCTCACATTATCTCTTCCATAGAAGTGGTAGGTCATAATTTTCCATGTATTGACTTCATAATCTATAGAAACTTCCGTAAAAACTAGGAATCAAAACCAGTATCTAGAATATAAGGAGGTTTCATAGGTGTCACTACTGGAGTTAACACTATTGAATCAAATCCCACCACCTCTAGAGCATGGTCATCACCAACCTCCTGAACACCACTCAAAAGTTTCATGAGAGCATAAATCTAAAAATTCCATACAAACACCTATGATAGGATTTACCAATGGTAATGTCACAGATAACAAATTTGGATAGGTATAAGACTTCTTGTATAAGATTCACACAGCTCTACCTGCTCTTAAAGCAATGTATAGGTGATATGAATGATCATAAAAAACACCTGAGACAATACATGTTTCCACTACTATGTTTGGGTGTAGTCCAAGCTCTCTATCTCATAATAAGGGTCCTAGTATATGATTTATAAACTTGAAATTATAGAGAAAAACACCCTTTAACTTGTAATTGGAATTTTCATTTAATGGTTTCCGTATTATATTTTTATGATTTATTATTTCTTGTACTTATATAATAGTTCAGCTAACTGAGGTACCACTCCTAATATAAATAATTACAATTCTTATAAATTAAAATTGGGTTTTCATTTAACTACATATATAAAATTACAATCGATAAAAAACTTTTATAGGTAATATATTATTTTTTACTAAATGGATCATCATTCCAAATTGTAAGGACCCGGACTTAAAACATTACATAATCTTGAATTAAATGAATAAATCACATTGATGATATTTTTAGTTTTAGAGTTTTACAGAATTAGGCCATAAATATTACATTACATCTCAGGTATTACAAAGTAGACACATCTACTCAGTTTCTATTTTTTCACAAAAATAAAAACTCTTGAAAAAATAGTCGTGTCCAGTTCCATGTTTTAGATAGTATTAATTTTCCATGATCCCATCATTGACCGTATTCATCTTTAAGTCCTGTGAAAAAACATTTTAAAACTTGGGATGAGCATAAAATGATCATTAAGGCTTATAAAACAATGAAATAAAACATTAGTTCATCATTACATACATTACATAAGCTCTTTAACATACCTCATAATATAATAAGATTTATTATTAACACATAGAAATCATAATTCATAAAGGTAACTTGTGGCATCCATATCATAAATACATTGTAGCTATCACAACAACGTAGGGAGTTACATTTGGAATACCCATCACAGTATATTCTATAAATCTCTTAGGAGAAACATTAATGTTTACCTCCGTCATGTTACATGATGCATTAGAGAGCTATCTCAGGCTCACCTGCCCTAGGTTTATCATGGAACCACCCATATACATAAACAATTCCCAATAACCATAACATATTCATTGCACATAAAACAAACATAAAGGAAAGATAACATTTCCACATTGCAATCACAATATATCATTTAAATATATTGACATAACAAAACCATTTTCAATACCAAAATACGTTAAAGAGTATATGGTATTTATTTTCCTTTTAAAAACATTTTGGCTGGTTAGGGAAGCCATATATCAAATAGTACTCACGGCGGCGGAAAATTTCATTGTCACCACTTACGTTAAAAAGAAATTTATTTTTTGTCGTTTAGTAAAACTCTTCTTAGAAAAGGAGTCATTTTTAATGAAATGAAAAAGAAAAATGTGTTTATACAAAGTATAAATAAAAGTCATGTATTAAAACAAAATATTCCTCAATGAAAGGAGATTGAGACGAAGTCCCGTACCTCGTGTCTGATTTACCGTGTTAGTTATTTAATATCCTGAATAATAAACTAAAGATAATTTATACTTGCTTAAGATACCTTTAAAGTTTATTATTCCTTTTATATAACTTATTACAATGTTATAAAAATTATGTAATCATTTAAGTTAATAACGGTCATTTTGCCGATATTTGGTACTTGATTCAAAAATGAAGTTCATATAATTAAAATTTGTTCATGTGATCAAATATGCATTATATCTAGAATGATATTCATGATGTAGATATCATTAATATCATATATATCCAGAATATTTATTTATTTATAATATTACATAACATTTAGAGATAATAAATGAAATACACCGTTCATGGAGACGGTAAGCCGTACGTACGAATAAACGCTACTTTCATTTCTATTCCTTATTTTAATGTAATTAAAACATAATTATATATAGGTATATTATAATATAATATTATATTATATATAATATCATTAACACCATACTTTATAAGTCCCACATATGGCATTAACAAGTCATATCACTTTGAGGGGGCGGTAGTCTTTACTTCCTCAAATGGAATTATCGCGTTTTCCCACAATGGAAACCACAAAGGTATGATATAAATCAAAAATACGGAATCATAAAAAATCATAAACATAATATATATCATACGTAAATATATTTCCATTATAATGTCCACTATTATAGGTGATAGGAGATAATTGAATAATCATCATTTCGTGAGGCGTTAGTTTACCATCCACAGAAACAATATGATTTTTACCCATTAGATTGAGGTGTGTGTAAGTGTTGTTTGAATACATCATATAACAACATCCTTGTATAATGAGTATACTTGTGTTTTTATAAAATAAATTAATACAAAGATTTTAGGGGGTTGGAGAAGTAAAATAATACAAAATAACTTAAGAGAAGATGTTACCTTTAAATCGGGTAACTCCCTTTGGTTTGAACCTAAAGGATTTTTTTAAGTGCTTTTTGCCTATGTTAAGGAATGTAAGAGAGGATATGGATTTAGGGGGATTAATTGGGTTGATTTTAGATGATCCAAGGGGCTTGAGAGTTGTGAGGAATGAGTTAGAGGTGAGGGATTTTTATAAGGGGGTGGAGGGGCTTTTTAGGAAAGTGTGAAAATATTATTTTATTATATAATATATTTCGGTATATAAAGGTCCAAAACTTTTTAAAGTAGATGATAAGATTACTCATGGTCTAAATAAAATCATAAAATAATAATTGGATAGGGTTTGGATATTATATTAATTTTTATAATCTTATTTATTTAAATCTTTTATTAATGAGGTAAACACTATATCATTATGGTGTCATAAATAATTTATTTTATTTAAGGTCTAAAAATTATAAAAAAATACCATGATGTAGGAAATATTTTTATATTTACAAATAATAATTATATTTTAAATTATAACTTATATAACCCAATGTAAAAATTAATTTACTAAAAGATACTTGTTTATGTCATTTTTTTCTTTACTTTAAGTTAATTAAAATAAAGTGTCATCATCACTCTTAAGTTGCTCCATGGATTCCCAAAATCGACTCAAAGATTCCCATGGTTAGATATGTATCAACCAATAAGATTAAGACACATGTTAGGGTAATTTTATATTATTATAATATTATTTATTTACCCATATTTAACAGATTTACCCTTTAACCATGGTAAATACAATTTTTACTGAAGTAAATATTCATAATGTCAAAAAATAAAAGTTACATATTTAAAAAATTTGGACCTCATGATTCAAAATATGAAATCTATTTTTCAAAATTAAAAACACATAAGTTTCATAAATTAATTTAAAATAAATTCTCATTGTCAAAATAAAAACCGTGTTTTTTAGAAATATTAACTATCAAAACATTGACACTTTTTTATGTCCAATTTCAAAGTGAAATTAATTACAACGACAAAAATAGGATTAAATGGTATAAATATAATCTAATTACACTTTAAAAACAACTAAAAATATAATCTAACCATATAAATAAATTATATTTAAAGACAGTTTTGAATTAAAATACTTCATTTTTCACTTTTCATTAAAATTTGAATTTTATCAGAAAAATACTTAAAATTTACCCAAAGTAAATTATGATGTCCTGATTCTAAAGAAGAATTTTATTTGGTCAAATAGATCATATAAAAGTGACCAAAAATATATTTAATGTGGTTTATCCATCAAAAGGCAGTAAATCATCTTTTAAGGTAAATTATGTTTACAATTAGATTGGTTCACATTTTAGGCCTCAATATTTTTTTGGATAAATGTAAAAAAATTAACAAACATGTATAATCATATTGTAGTTAGTTATTTTCATTTATTCCAATACAATGGCTAGGAATTAACTACCATTTAAAATAATAATATTATATAATTATTCTGCAATGTATGATTTCATAGAAACCCATTGTTCTGTATCGGGTACGCCATCGAACATAGAAACCCCTTTAAGGAAAAATTAATATTTAATTAAAAAAATATTAATTAAAAATCAAATTTATTATTTATTTATTTAGCCGATTTGTTAAATCCATCTCCCCTTTCAGAAATTGCCTCCTCACAATTTTATTCACTTATCAAATAAATGGGGGCATTTACCCTTCATAGCATTTTAAGATTCCCACGTTGCCTCTTCAAAAATACAGTTTTTTCACAAAACCTTTACCTGGTGAATTACCTTATTCTGTAATACTTTCTCTCTTCGGTCAAGAATCTGGACTCACTATTCCTCATAAGAGATATTGTCTTCCAACTAAACTACCTATATAATTAAAACATGAGATGGATCTAGCCTATACATTCTCAGCATGGAAACAAGAAAAACATTGTGTACCTGGGACAAACATGGAGGTAAAGCCACTATATATGCAACTGATCCAACTTTCTCTAGAATTTCATAAGGTCCAATGAACCTTAGACTCAACTTTCTCTTTTTAGGAAAATGCATCACACTTTTGCATGGAGAAACTTTTAGAAATACATGATCACCTACCTCAAAAGAAATATCCTTCCTCGGTTTATCTGCATAACTTTTCTTCCTACTCTTAGTCGTTCTCATGTTCTTCTGAATCAACATAAATTTTTCTTCCATTTCTTCTACCAATTCTGGTCCCATCAGCTTCCATTCACCTACTTTATCCCAAAAAGCTGTAGTTCGACACTGCTTCCCATATAATGCCTCTAATGGAGCCATCTTTATACTGTAATGAAAACTATTATTATAATAAAATTCAACCAAAGAAAGATGTTGGTCCCAACATCCCTGGTAATCCAGTGAACAAGCATGTAGCATATCCTCTAAGGTCTGAATTGTATATTCTGACTACCCATATAATTGAGGATGAAAATATATAGTAATATTTAATTTAGTACCAAATGAATTCTGAAGACCTTTCCGAAAGTTAGAAGTAAACTCGGGATCACGATTAGAGACAATGGAGAGGGGAACACCATGCATGATGAATATCTCTTAATCATTCAACCAAGAAAGTTGATCTAGAGATAGTGTATCTCTAATAGGAAGTAAATGAGAATATTTAGTTAATCGATTAACAATAACCCGTATTTCATTATTACCTCGAGATGTCTTCAGTAATCCCACAACGAAGTGCATGGATATATTTTCTCATTTCCACTCTGGAACCAGTAAAGGCAGAAGCATCCCTTTCGATAACTTCCGTACTGATTTAACATGTTGACAAGTCAAACACTTCACAGTAAAATTAGAAATATCTATTTTATTTCCATCCCACCAGTAATAATCTTAAAGATCTTTATACATCTTAGTACTGCCAGGATTAACTTAAAACTGGGAACTATGAGATTCACATAACAAAAAATTCTTCAACTGTGAATCACAAGTCATGCATAATATTTTCCCAAACATCAAAACACAAATATTATCAATGAAAAATTTATGAAAATTTCCCTTCTCAACCAAATCTACCTTTTCCTATAACTCACTTTCTTACTTTTGCGCTTTCTTTATTCTATATGATATAGATGATTTCACTGACACCTGAAACAATACATAAAAATTTCATGCACCAACAACTTCTATGCCAAATATAATCCAATAAAAAACCAAAGGATCTCATTCCAAATGTAGCATAGTTAATTAATCCTTACTTTTTTCGACTCAAAGCATCAGCCACTTTATATTATTTTCCTATATGCAAAAGGATCGTGCAATAATAATCCATAATTAATTCCAACCATCTCCTCTTTATCATGTTCAATTATTTCTAAGTGAATATATACTTCAAACTATTGTGGACAGTATATATTTCACATTTTACACCATACAAATAATTCCTCTAAATTTTTAATGAAAAAAAACAGTAGCTAATTCAAAATCATGTGTAGGGTAATTTAACTCATGAGGTTTCTACTGACGTGAAGCATAAGCAATTACCTGATCATTCTGCATAATGAAATAACCAAGTCCTTTCAATAAAGCATCACTATAAATAACAAACTCACCATTTCTGGAAGGTAGTTCCAAAATAGTAGCATTCACCAATCTTCTTTTCCATTCCTAAAAACTATTAACACATCCTTTTATCCAAATGAACTTAACACCTTTTCGAGTAAACATAGTCGTTGGACTAGATAATGTGAAATTTTTTTAACAAACCTCCAGTAATAACCAACCAAACCAAGAAAACTATTGATCTTGGTTATATTTGTGGGTATTGTCCAGTCTTCAACAAGTTTTGTTTTAGTATGATCAACAATTATTCCAATTTTTTTGAAGAAATGTGACCAAGGAATGAAATTTTTTGTAACCAAAACTCACACTTTCTGGATTTCCCAAATAGTTTTTTTCTTTTAAGGTTTGAAAAACAACCCTTAACTTACTTTCATGCTTTTATTTGCATTTAGAATAAACAAAAATATCATCAATGAACACAACCACAATCTTATTCAAGAACTCACAGAAAATTTTATTCTTAAGATCCATGAATACAGTAGTTGGATTGGCTAAACCAAAAGGCATAACTACAAATTCATAATGGCCATATCTTGTAAAAAAAGCAGTCTTTATAATTTCTACTACTTTTACTTTCAACTAATATTACCCCTACCTCAAGTCAATCTTTAAAAAATAATGAGATCCCTAGTGCTGATCAAAAAAATCATCGATTTGAGCAAAGGATACTTGTTCTTAACAGTGATGTTATTCAATGCACTATAATCAATCCAAAGTATCATTGAACAGTATTTATTTTTAACAAATAAGATAAGATATCCCCACGGTGATGTGCTAGGTCAAATTAAACCTTTATATAAAAACTCCTACAATTGCTTCTTTAACTCTAAAAGTTCAATTTGAGTTATTCGGTTAGGAGATTTTGAAATTGGATTAGCATCAGAAACTAAGTCAACAATAAATTCAATTTCCTTATGAGGTATAATACAAGTCAAATCATCAGGAAAGACATCAAGATACTCATTTACCACTAGCATATCATTAATCTGAACAGTTCCTTTTTTCAACAATATGTGAAAGGTAACATTCATTTCTATCTTTGACTAGTTTCTCAGCTTCTTGATATGTTATCAAAAGTAAGGGTTCATTCTTGTACAAAAAATTAAAATCTTTCTGAAAAGAAACCTCTTTAGCTCTGTATTCAATCATAGCATGACAAACAGAAATCCAATCCATACCCAAAATAAAATCAAACTCTAATAGAGGCAAAACAATAAGGTTTTAAGGTAGATTCTTTCCGCACACAAGGATGAAAAGGTTCTTATAATTTATTTTTCTTTCAAATTTTCCTTCAATTGTTTTTACCATAAGTTCAGGATTCATAACTTTAGATGGAATTCCCAATTTACTAGAAAAATTCTCCGAAATGAATGAATGTGTAGACCTCGAATCAAACAACACATTGGCATAATCTGAATAGACAAACGGTATACCTAATACTACTTCATTTGATGGCCCAACATCTGCTGAAGTAGTTTCAAAGGACTTTACCACCCCTTACATCATGTAGTTTGGTTTCTTTCCCTCAGTTGAGTTTTTCATTGGAAACTCATTTTCCTAATGAACAATTTAATTACACTTAAAAAAATTTACTGATTGTAAATCATATTTTGTCTTACCATTACCTTGATCTTTTTTAGTGCAATTACGAGCTTTATGTCCAATTTTACCGCATAGTTATCACCTAACATAATTCAAAAGAAATTTTCTAGCATTACTTTTACCACAATTTTCACAAACTATAAACTTAATTTTCTTACCATCAGACTTTTTTGAAGAGTTTTTCCCATTCTCCTGTCACCTTGACCTCTTTTTCTGTTGTTTTTCAAAGAACACCTAATCATCGGCAAACTCCATTTCCATATTCTCTTCACATCGAACAAGTTTTTCATAACTTTTGAACTCATGAGAAGCTATATCCCTTTGATACTTTGGCTTTAATCTTGAGTAAAAACGGTTGATTTTACTATGAAGATTTTATATGAAATTTGGAACATACCATTCCAGTTGAGTGAATTTTTCTTCATAAGTAGTCACTGAATCATCCTCCTGCCTCAGTTATAGGAATTTATTTTCCATCCTAAGATGAACCAAATTAGTAAAATATTTCTCGAGAAACATACCTTTGAATTCATCCCAATCAAGAGCATCAATCTCCTCGCTATCCCTGATATTTTTCACCATCAACCACCACTGATCAGCTTCACCATCGAAACGGTAAGAAGTAAGACTAACTTTTTGATGTTATGAACACCCCAAAACAATGAAAATATTCTTTAGTGCTTTAATCCACCCTTCTTCTATCACAAGGTCAGATGATCTTCTGAATTATGGGGGATGTTGCGTTATGAAATGCTCCACTACTGACATGTTCTTTTGTGGTTGATCTGGCTAATCTTGTGCATGGATACCACCACCATGTATAGCCTGATCCAACTGTGTCATCACTGCAACAAACTGTTCAGTTCTAATTCTGACCATCTCAGGTTACTGATTTAGAAGGTTATCTTCCTCTTGATGTCATCCAAACATAGCTTCCTGGTTTCCTCTGCAGAAAACCATTCTGATCACAAAAATATCTTAGGTGAAACAACATGGTAATCTATAAAAGCAATATCACTCCAATATTACCTTATATTAATTTATGGACATTAATTTAACAATATACTAACTTTTAAAGTTATCTAAACTGACCACTAATACCAACTATAATGACCCGGCCTTAAAACATTACATAATCTTGAATTAAATGAATAATTCACAATGAGGATATTTTCAGGTTTAGAGTTTTAGAGAATTAGACCATAAATATTACATTACATCTCATGTATTAAAAATTGGACACTTCTACTCAGTTTCCATTTTTTCACAACACTAAAAACTATTGAAAAAAGGGTCATGTTCAGTTCCATGTTTTAGACAACATGACTTTTCTTTGATCCCATCCTTGACCCTATTCATCTTTATGTCCTAGGAAAAACATTTCTAAACATGGGATGAGTATAAAAAGCTTTGTAAGGGTTATAAAACGAAGAAAGAGAACATTAGATCATTATTACATACATAACATAATATCTTTAACATACCTTATGAAATCATAAGATTTATGGATAACACATAGACATCATAAATCATAAAGGTAACTTGTGGCAGCTATATCATACATACATTGTAGATATCATAGCTACGTAGGGAGTAACATTTGGAATACCCATTATAGTATATTCCCTAAATATCTTAGGAGAAACATTCAAGTTTACCTCGGTCATGTTACCCAATGCATTGGAGAGCTATCTTGGGCTCACTCGCCCTAGGTTTTTCATGGAACCACCCGTATAAGTAAAAATTGCCCAGAAAAATAACATATTCATTGCACATGAAACCAACCGAAAAGAAAATATAACATTTCCACATTGCAATCACAATATATCATTTAAATATATTTACATAACAAAACCATTATCAAAACCATTTTCAAAACCAAAATACTTAAAAGATTATATGGTATTTATATTCCTTTTAAAAACATTACAGCTTGTTAAGGAAGTCATAGATCAAATAATACTCGCGATGGTAGAAAAAGTCATTGTCACCACTTACGTAAAAAAGAAACATTAATTTTTTTCATTTAGTAAAATGATTCGTAGAAAAATAATCTCTTTGAATGAAATGAAAATTTAATTTTTTTTATACAGAGTATAAATGAAAGTTATGTATTAAAACAAAATACGCATCAATGAAAGGAGATTGAGACCCTCGTGTCCGGTTTTGACCCCTTCATTCGTTAGTCTCTGGAATAATAAAATAAATTTAATTTATAATTTATTAAGATCCTTTTTCATGTTAATTATTCCTTTTAAATAACTTATTATATTGTTATAAACATTATGTAATCATTTCAGTTAATAACGGTCATTTTGTCGATATTTGGTACTTGTTTTAAAAATGAACTTATAATAACAATTTCTTCATGTGGTAAAATATACATTATATCAATAATGATATTAATGATATAGATATCATATGTATCATATATATCCATTATATTTATGTATTTATAATAGTACATAACATTTAGAGATAAGAAATGGAATGCACTATTCATGGAGATGGTAAGCGGTATGTACGCATGAATGCTACATTCATTTCTATTTCTTATTTTAACAGAATTAAAACATAACGATACATAGGTATATTATATTTACAGTATAATATCATAAATAATATCATTATCTGTATCCTTTATACATCCCACATATGGCATTAACGAGTCATATCACTTTGAGGGGGTGGTAGTCCGCACTTCCTCAAATGAAAATATCGCCTTTACCCATAATGGAAACCATAAAGGTATGATATAAATGGAAAATACAGAAGAATAAAGATAACATAAACATAATATATATCATATATAAATACAGTTCTATCATAATGGCCACCATGAGAGGTGGTAGGAGATAATTGAACAATCATCGTTTCGTGAGGCGTTAGTTTTCCATCCATAGAAATAGTATGTTCTCTACTCATTAGATGGAGGTGTGTGTAGGTTTCATTTTAATAATTCTCATAAAAACATCGTAGTATATTTATTATATAGTTGTTGTTATAAAATAAAGGAATAAAAAGATTTTTGTGGGTTGGATAAGTAAAATAAAACAAATGAACTTAAGAGAAGATGTTACCTTTAAATCGGGTGACTCCATTTGGTTTGAACCAAAGGGTTTGTTGAAGTGACTTCTGCCTAAGTTAAGGCTTATAGGAGGAGTAGAGGGATGTATAGAGATTAATTGGGTATATTTTAGAAGATCCAAGGGGTTTGAGAGGTTTTAGGAATGAGTTAGAGGTGATGGATTTTTAGAAGGGGGGGGAGGGGCTCTTTAGGAAAGTGTGAAAATATTATTTTATTATATAATGATTTTCAGTTTCTAAAGGTCAAAAACATATTAAAGTAGAATATAAGATGACTAATGGTATAAATAAAATAATAAAATAAGAATTTGATAGGTTATGGATATTGTTTTAGTCTTTATAATCTTATTTATTTAAATCATTTATTAATGAGGTAAACACTACATCATTATTGTGTCATAAATAATTTAATTTATTTAATGTCTAAAAATTATAAAATAATACCATGATGTAGGAAATATTTTAATATTTCCAAATAATATTTATATTCCTAAAGATAACATATATAACCATATGTGAGAATTAATTTACTAAAAGATATTTGTTTATGTCATTCTTGTCATTACTTTAAGTTAATTAAAATAAATTGTCATTATCACTCTTAAGTGGCTTTATGGGGTCCCAAAATCAACCCAAATATGAACATGGTCAGATATTTATCAAAAAATTGTATTAGAAAACATTTTAGGGTAATTTTATGTTATTATAATAATATCTATTTACCTATATTTAAGAGATTTTCCCATTAACCATGGTAAATAAATTTTTTACTGAAGTAAATATTTATAATGTCTAAAAATAAAAGTTACCTATTTACAAAATTTTTACCTCCTAATTAAAAATATAATATCAATTTTACCAAATTCAAAACACAGAAGTGGCATGAATTTATTTAAAAATAATTCCCATTGTCAAAACAAAAAACGTGTTTTTTATAAATATTAACTATCAAAATATTGACACTTGTTTGTGTCCAATTTTATTGTGAAATTAATTCCAATGACCAAAATTGGATTTAATGATAAAAATATAATCTAATTAAAATTTAAAACCAATTAAATAGATAATCTATCCATATAAATAAATTATATTAAAAGATAGTTTTGAATTAAAATACAGTATTTTTCACTTTTCATTAAAAAATTGATTTTTATCAGAGAAATACCAAAAAATTTACCCAAAGTAAATTTTGACATCCCGGTTTTAAAGAAGAATTTTATTTCGTCAAATAGAACATATATACGTTAAAAAAACTATATTTAAATAATTTTCACCATCAAAAGGTGTAAATCAACCTTTAAGGTAAATTACGCTTAAGATTATATTAATTCCCGTTATAAGCCTTTATCTTTTTTTGGATAAATGTAAAAACATTTAACAAAATTGTATAATAATATTGTAGTTAGTTTGGTTCATTCCCACCAATACAATGCCTAGGCATTAACTTCTATTTAAAATAATAATATTATATTATTATTGTGCAATGTAAGATTTCCAAGAAACCTGTTGTTGCGTATCGGATATGCCATCGAACATAGAAAACCCTTTAAGGTAAAATTAACATTTAATTCACAAAATATTAATTAAAAATAAAATGTATTATTTATTTAATTACTTGGGATGTTAAAAAATATATAGATTTAGATGCACTATTTAGATTATAAATTAAATTTATGTATTCAAAATCAACCAACGTTTCATTCTATGTAACCTCAGTTACATAACTATAACATGTGATAAGAGGTTAGTTGAGGTGCCATCAACAAAATATAAGGAAAAGCACAATTTTGGTTGATGCAAACACATTAACATCCAATTATTCAATCCCAGTTCCCTAAGAAAGTTTAGTTTTATAATAGATATATCACTCAGGGAACATACTACAGTTACCATTTAGTCAAGCAATAAAACATACATGTCATAGTATAATTCTTGACTTTTTAATCATATAAGGTGCCTAAAAAGATGCATGGTCATTTTTACATATTGTACGGGTCCAAGGAAAAAATTTAATAAAACATCGTAACAATTATAATAACATCACATATCATGTGTGTCACCCAATGCTAGAATAAGACAAATATAACCGGTATAAACCATAACCCCAAGCCCAATCCATGGTAATTTGGTTTTTTCCCCATATGTGGATTAGTTAATCATAGGAACATGCCCATTACCAAATTTTGACTTGTCCTAGTCTCCTTTCCACCATCCCAAAATTTTAAGGCAGTGAAAAAAACACTTTGATATCAATTTTTTACATCTATGACATGGTTACTCCTAAGTAACCAAACCTAATTGACCCCAAGTCCTCAACTGTACCTACCCATACTCCATGGATGACCAACTAGTAGCAAGTGTCTAAGGTGTTATAGAATGGAGAATATACACTCATAATCATAGTAACACAGAGGTGTAATAAATGGATAATATTGGAAGTATAATAAATGAAAACTAGAACAATGGAATTAAAACACCAAGATGATAATAATAAACAATACATTAATAAAAATATCTAGTTCTATATACACAATACTATAATTTCATGTATCTAAAAAAGTTACAAGAAAATATGGAATCAAGAAACACATACATAAATGTATATCATAATACCGAAAGACCAAAAGTAATATCTTTAGATAGAATCACGAGACATATCTTGGTATTATTCTCCCCCACTCCCTTGTTAAAATAAATCAAGAAACAGAAATAAGGTTCTTACCCCTCTACCGACTTGTATCCACAACATATATCCAAGTACCCATCTGAAACGCATATAACTAGGGTGACATATACCCAAAGTTTTAAAGTATATAGAGATCATAGGTACCAAAACCTGAACCCCCTCATCGGTTTTATATCATATAAAATAATATCTAGGGGTCATAGTTTCCATACCTTAATCCCCTAATTAGTACCATACCATAAGTGATCATACATAGTTGTTTCAAGTTACATACCTCAATCCCCTTGTCGGTACTATACCATACTATCATAGGTTACATACCTTCATAGTAAATTAGTTCAATACCCATATGTAATAGCTTTTATACCTTCATAATAATCAAGTTCCATAACATGATGTAATAGGTGCCATACCTTCAAAATAATTTGATACCATACTAAGATCTCCAATATCAAAAAAGTATATAAAGTGTCATGGGCTTTGTAAGTGTCCATAAACAATTAAAATTATCAATATAAATAGGCACAAGACAATCGAATATCTATATCATCCCACGTTCTCATTTAATCCAACCATTAAATTCTTTAACAATATTTAAATTAATTGAAAAAACTAGATTGTCCATATCCAATTATCTCATTTACTTTTAAAATCATCTCACTATAGGTGTGGAGAGATCACTCACCCAAAGGGTTGTTTTATCATAGGGTATATGAAATAAAACTCCTCATTGGTAGCTCAAGTTGACGTTTATAACCAAAAAACATGTCTAATTTCTATATAGGTAACTCATTTAATGTTCTAAAATTTTAATTTGGGTATTTAAGTAAATTATAAAAAAAATAGAAGGATCATTATGTAGAACAATATCTATAATTAAATATACAATAAATACTTTGGGAAAATTTATAATACACCTTCAATAAGCATGTGGCGGAACTCTCATCCAGTATTAGTCCTTGGTTTGGTCCAGATTAGAAGAAAATAGGAGAATATACTAATGCCATGAAAATAGGGCATATGAACTCGCACCAAAGTAACTTCATCAAGAGGAAGATTAATTATGAAGGTGATAAATGAGTGGAGATCTTATCGGTGGTGATCCAATGTTATATATGACTCTCAAATCATATTTTTAAAGGAATAATGGATTCAAATCTTAGCTTTATTCTTAAGATAGATCAAATGGGAGGAGGATAGATGTTGTGTGTGCGGAGAGGAAGGAAAGAGAGGTGTAATGATTTAAATTAATTAAGGTAAAAAAAGTAATTTGCAACTTAATAGGAGTTATCATGGTTTTTTTGCACAGTTGGCCAATCCATGCATAAACCATGAAAAGTGCACTATCCTAGTAGCCCAACCCACATGGCATGCAGTGAATGGTTAAACAAACCATGTAATACCCGTGTGAAACCTCTATCTCATCCCAAAAAAGAGAAATCACTGCTCACTTGGTTTAGAAATTATATGTGTCCCCTTTACAGGGTCACAGAGTTTTAGGTTCACAGTTATCCCTAATCATGCACTAACCATGCACCTCTCCTGTTTCCTCTATAACTCAGAGCTTCGAGCTCCGAACAAGGTCCAAACACACAAGATTTCACCTATAAGGTATTAGACATGATTATTAGGATAAAAAGGATATAAATAAAAACTTAAATGTTTTAAACCTTTATGAAAAACTATAACCTTATAGAAATTATAAAAATAATGTATTAAGATTTTAAATAATAATTTTGGAGGAATAAAACAAATAGATCATTGTAATTATCAAGGACATAAAGTGGTTCAAGGATCCACTCAACATTTACAAGGTACCTTTCAGTTTTTGTTTTTTTGAAATAAAAAAATAAGTATAATTTGATTTAACATAACCCAATTAATAATTTTTCATCAACATTAAACTTTATTTTTCTATAAAATCATTTTTATTCTAAAAGCAGAAATTTTTCTAAAAAAGTTTTTTATTGCGTTTTTTAAAATTAAATTCAAAGAAATTTATGCCAATTATAGGATATGAATCTTGTAAAATAGATTCAATATTTTTATTTATCATAATTAATATTAGGTAATAATTTCAACTTAATTATTTGTCATAATGATCAGTAACCATGGTAAATATATTTCTCCTCATTTGAGCATAAATGGGTTTAAATGATTAAAAATAAAGGTATAAGGATTCAAGAAAACATAAAAAAAAACATTCTACAAACACATTAATTGTATTTTTTTTATAACATACCCATATCATCATTTAATATATGAAGATTTGGATCCAATTTCTCGTGAAAATTAAATTCTATTATTAAAAATATTTTATGTAATTGCGTGTGTGTCCCTCCCCATACTTATAAAAGGGAGCGTATTCTCCTCCATTATTCATAATATTTGAGCCATAAATTCCACCCATGACCTACCCCAAAACCTTCCTATATTCCCACCATAAATTCTTCATCTTCTTTCCCTACTATAATACCATCATAATAAGGATTAAGGTGTAAGTCAAATGTGGTCTCTTAAATAAGAGGTAATCATCTTACACAACCCTTTAAAAGTTTATTTCCTATTATAATTCTAATAAATAAATTATATCCATACTAAAATAATTAAAAAAGTATCAAAATATATTTTGAGATTTTATTATTATTTTGGGAAAATCTTTTTTCATATCATTTCTATCCTATGGAAAAAGGAAACATTACTTGTGTGTACTTATGACCTACCATCTACACATAGCAGAATAATTAATTTTTCATCACTAATTTATATTATTAGTTATAAAGATGGAATTAATGTTATAAATATGATATTTATGAAATTATTATTATTGTATGAATATAATATATCAATAACCTTATTAACATTCCAACTATTGGATAATTATAACCTCACTCATGCGTACGTGTGGACTACCACCCCAATGAAGAGAAATGATTGATTCTTTTATTACCACTATAAATGGATGATTAAAATATTTTATATAACGAATAAAAATATAATAATGAAATTATTAAAAAAAATTAGATGGTGGAAATTTTTAATAAATCCTTTCACCATGGAAAATATACCAAAGTCATTTTGGAGAAATATACTGAACAACATTAAATTGATCGATATAAGAAATAATTACTCAATGAATGGAATTAAATTTGACTATAAGAAATTATTAATAATTTAATATATATGAAAAATTTTATTAAGAAAACTTTTATTTAATCTAAATTAACTATATAATAGAACCAAACATGTACATGTAAGCATATACCCAGGCTAAGGGATTTATGTTACAATATCATTTTATTTGTAGATTTTTTATGTACATATTTACTTGTAAAAATTTAAACAACCCTAATTTTTCAAACCATATATATTTTATTCACCTATGGATATATTAACGGTTACATTTTTTATTTCAATTTATTCTCTTTTAAATTAACAATCAATAGGTATGTTACATGTAAGGGAAAATATTTTAAAAAATTGGGTTGATGTTTAGCTTCCAACTCTTTTTACAATGTTCATATCTTCTGAAACTATTATCAATAATATTTATAGTATTCTCAAAATATTTATTAAATAAATTTATAACTATTTTTTACTTTATATAAGATGGTTTAAGGGAATATTATTGATGTTTTCCAAATGAGTTACATTTTACCAAAGGTGAAAAGAGAATCAATGTTTTGATGTACACCACACGAATGGATTTTCCCACCATCATAGCTACTCTTTTATTTTAATATTCCATTATATGTTTCCATGGTAATTTTAAAAACATGATCTTTATCAATATTTTGGTAATTTTTATTTAAAATAATATCAAAATACAATGATATTATTTTATTAAAGGAATAAAACAATTGAAAAATTATTTTTGATTTCATTCTTACATGAAGTTACAGGGAAGTTATTTTTAATTAATTACATCTATTTTATTTTATAAATTATTAGTTTTACTAAAAACATTAATTTTTGATGAATTAGTGGTCTCATACCAACATTTAATGATAATTGACTTTATCTTATTTTGATATCATTCACTTTCTTGTGAACATGTTCTCTATGACTCTCCATTAATCATTAGACATTATTCTTCTCCTTCAAGTACTTATTTTTAATATCATGGATGAATTCAAAATCTCATATATTAAATTGATGTTGTTTAAATTGTTTTCCATTTTTATATATGTTATCTATTAAATGAATATTATTAAGTAATTTATTTTATTTATTTGGGAAATATTGCTGTTAGGGATTCTTGATTCAATACAGATAATTGATGACTTATATGGAATTTAAAGAATTAATTATATTGTTCATTCTAAATATGAGGAACACGTAGGATGTGTAAGTGATGGGTGGGGCCCACTTTTAGATATCCCGTTGATGTATTTATGGTTATAATGATAAAAAAATAGTATGAATTCCATATTAGATGGGTATTTGGATTACACCTACCAATTTATTAGGAATGATGTATTTTTTAAAAGGACTTGATGATATGATTCATTATAACTTGGTCGATGCCTTAATGGAAAATTCGTGAATTTATGGATTTATCATTTCCTTTATTAAAAATTTAGTTTCCATTATCTTTCTGATATCTATGTTGATATTATCCATTGATGTTCTTTTAACTCAAGTCGTTGATTTAATGTAATTTGTTTTGATTATTCACTCTACAATATTGATTCTATCTTATTTTACCATTATAAAATCCATTATATGTAAACCTTGTTGATCATATGAGAATACACTTTTTTTCCTTTCCACATGATATAAAGAATGATATTATGAATAATTTCTTGGATTCAAGAATTTTTCTTATTCTATGTTTTTATATTTCCAATGAAATATGAGAATCATATATGTATCTAGTTTTCCAATTCTTTGAAATTGATCAATATTGTCTGGTGAGATCCCTTGTATTTTATGATAATGTATTAGAGTAAAAATAATATCTAGTTAACTATAATCGTGGTGTAAATTCTTTATTATACAAAGTTTAGTAGGAACCTTCTGAAGTATATTTGAACATAGATAACATGATAAGTATGAAAATCTATTATGTTATTTGAGAAAATTTTCTATTATAGGGATTTTTATGGCTCAATATTAATGACAGGTATTAGATAAATAAGTGAGTGTCATTTTTTAGAGATGGAACGTAGCAGAATAAAGGGACTCAACACTCATAGTTAATGTATGTATTACCCTACTAAGAAAAACTCAATTTATAGTGTGGGATCTAAGTAGATCGTGGGCATATTATGATATCTAACTTAAGTTACAATGAATAACCTCTCCTATATAGAGAAACTTTCATTTCATTGAACAATTCACTTATGTTAGTTTACTTCATGTGACAGAATTATATATATATTAATTGAACTTCAAATCCATTAGTAGCTAAAAATGTATTATGTACCTTGAAAATATATTTATATCCTTGTGATGTAATGAAAGGGAAAATTTTATTCTAGTCGTATATTTTCTATATAAAGATGTTGATCAATAGTGTACATTAATCTAGAACTTTAAAGAGGTCAATGAAATAGAAAGTATTGAATGGATAAAATTTAATGCGGTATTTTTCGAGAAATGATTTCTTTAAGAACAACAAGATGGAATGCAGGTTAATTTCCTCACTTTAAATAAGAATGGAGAATAAAGTGTTATAGAGTATGAGAAAAATTTTACATGATTATATAAGAATTTTTTTGAATAAATATATAATAGTGATATTGAAAATTTATTTGATTTTATTAAGATGTGTCTTTGAAGGGAACTTATTTCCCAAAAATTTTAATCATGTGAAATTATATTATCAAGTTCCCTAAAGATAAAGAAATAATTTTATAGGATTGAATTCTTAAAGTTAAATCAAGAAAATAATAGGATGGTTTAGCACCAATAAAAACGAAATGTTCCATAGAAGAAGAAAAGGAACATGAGATTTATAATATTTTATAATTGTGTAAAGAAGCACTCAGGTACTTTCTTAATAAGAATGATAATTTGTTTTAATTATGAATAAAGAGTTCATAAGTCTCATAAATTCATGGGAAAGAAAAAACACTGATATCTCACAATTCATCTATAAATATACTATGAATTATTCAAACCAATTCCACATGCGTCAAAGGAACCTCTCATAGAAGAGGAAAAGGGGATAAGGCCATGATTATGTGATTAATATAGATGAGGTTGAATTTCTAAAAGATGTGGTGGCATGTACATTTATTGTAACCAAAAATTTATCTATATCTTTATTTGATTATAGATCTTATCTCTCTTTTATATGATTCATTTTTTCCAAGAAAATTAGATATTTCCCAATCACCCTAATAATGGAGTTTTAAATCTATAATCCTAGTGGAAATATTATTTCAATAAGGATGTTTCAGTCCATACCGATTATGAGACACGAGAATACCCTATTAACAAACATGATTAGTATACAAATGTTTAGCTTTGATATATTCAATTATATGGATTAGATTTCAAATTATAATATAAAACATTTTTGACAAGAGAAATATATTATGATTTGAGATAGAGATATTAAATCCCTTGTCTTTAAAGGGGCGACTATATTATATAAATCAAGTCTCGATCCACCTTCAGTTGTTATTCATAATGAAAATTTTAGAGAATAATATCATATATAATATATGAATGTTAAAGGTATCCTTAGAATATTTTATATTCCTATTATGCAAGAATTCCTTGATGTGTTTCCTAAAGAACAACACAAACATCCACCTGAGCATGAAGTTAGGTTTTTTACTAATCTTTTCCTTAATGTAAAACCTATATCTAATAATCCATATGGGATTAATGTTATATAATTAGTTGAACTAAAGAAACGACTGCAGGATTTTTGAGATAAGGTATTTAAAAACCAATTTTTTTTACCATTTAGAGCTCCATTCCTTTTTTTAAGAATAGATATGCATATATTATTTTGTACATTGACTATAGGGAAATCAATGAAATTTATATAATGAGTATTAATCCTCTTACTTATATTGATGAGATTTTTTATTGGATACAAGGAGCTCAATATTTTTAAAGTATTGAACCTCGTTATTAGAATACTTAACCATGAGTAAAGAATGAAGTTATTCAAAATATGGTATTTCATACAAGGTATGAAAATTATGAATTTACAGTTATGCTATTTGTATTGAATAATAAAACCTCTATTTTTATGGATATGAGGAAACATGTAATAAAGGATTACCTCATTAGTTCCGTTTTGGTATTTATTAATGATATCCTAATATATGATAAAATTTATGATGAGAATAAGGTTAGTTTTTGAAACATTTTTAAGACTAATAGAAAATTATTTTAATAGAAAATTTAGCAAATGTGGACTCTATCCTTATAAAGTTTCATTTATTGACCATATTATCTCTAAGTATGGAATATTAATTAATCCTTCAAATAAAAATGTAGTGATGGAATGGAGAACAGCAATGTAGATAACTAAGGTATATAGTTTCCTTGGATTATTAGGTTCTTATCAATGATTTGTTCAAAAATATTCTTGATTAGCTGACCCATCAAATAACTAAATAACTAAATAGGATATTTTTCAATGTACGGCTATTAACTTCACTATCAGTAAGGGATGAATTATATATATATATATATATAGATAAATCAAAGAAGGGAATTGGATATATCCTTATGCATAATGATAGAGTTTTATATTATGCATAATGGTAGTTAAGGATTTATGAAAAAAATTATATAACCCATGATCAAGAGTTGTAAATTGTAATCTTTTTATTGAAGATATAAAGGAATTTTGTTTATGGTGAAAATGTAAAATATATACAAATCACAAAAGTTTTAAATACATATTCTCACAAAAATATCTCACTAAAAAGAAACGTATAAGGATATAATTACTCATAGATAATAATTTCTCAACACACTACCACCTTGGGAAATAAAATAAGGTGTATAATGTGTTTATTAGGAAAAATCATATATTTCTGTCTACAATGAGGATAAACATATCTTATATGAATGAATTTAGTAATTTTGGATATGGTAATCATTAGAAAAAGTGATACAAAACATCTATTCCAAATAATTTCTAGAACGAACAGATTAGAGAAAATAAAATTTCATTATCTTGATAATAAGAATATTCAAAGGAAAATTAATGTATTGGATAATGAGAAGTCATTGGACCTAAAATATGAAGATGGTATATTATAATTTGGAAATAGGCTATGGGTTACATCTATGATTTAGATAAAAATATATTTTTTAGATGAACCTCAAAACATAAATTTCCCCATACACCCTTGTAGAACAAAAATTTAATAGGATTTGAAGGGATGTTTATATTGGATAATATGGAATGAAAAATTGCAGATGATATATCAAGATTCATGTTTTTTCAAAAGGTAAAGGTTGAGAGAAAGCATCCTAAAGGATCCATTCAACATATACCTATTTCCATATTAAAATAGGATGATATTACAATATAATTGTTTATTATATTTTCAAATACCCTAAGAGAGCATAATATTATATGGGCTATTGTTGATCTCCTCACAAATTATACAAATTTTCTCTCTATATGGTAAGATATACCATATGAGAGCCTTGGGGGAATCTATACTAATAAAGGTGTGATACTTCATGGAGAACCTCTTTCAATTATCTTATACATGATCCATGGTTTACATAAAAATTTTGCAATATTGTATATAATTATCTTAACACTAACCTATATTTTAGAACTTCTAATCATCCATGGATAGATGGATTATCTAAATGAAATTTTTAGAAATTAAAAGACATGTTTAAGTAATTAACACTCAATTTTCAAGGTATATGAGATCATTGTTTACATTTTCTTGAATTTTTATATAATAACCGCTTCTATTCAATCTTTTAAATGAAACCATATAAAACATTTTATGGTAAAATATTTTTTACGCTAACTTATTGGGTTGAAGTTATTGAAAGGATGATTTTTGGATTAGAACTTATTGAGGATATAATTGAAAAAGAGAGAACTATTAAACATCATATCAATGTGACTCAATGAAAGGTAAATAGATACACAGATAATGAATGGAAGGATTTATAATTTCAGTAGTGAGATCATTTTTAATTATGGGTATCTTCATGGAAGTGTTTTATAAGGTTTGGAAATAAAGGTAAACTAGGTCCCATGTATATCTTACCTTTTTAAATTCTAGATAGAACAAAATTTATTAATTATTGTTTAGAAATTTCACATAACTTTCCTAGAGTTCATAACGTGTTCAATATCTTTTTATTGACGAATTACATGACAAAACTAGTTCATGTGATCGCTAATGAGTAAATAGAATTGGATCCAATTTTTTCATACAGTGAAGATCCTATCCAAATTCTGGACACTAGAAAACAAATATTTTTGAATTAGATGACTCTATTAGTAAACATACTTAAGAGAAATCCTAAAATTTAAGAGGTAACATCAAATCGTAAATGATTTATAATGAATAAATACACAAATATATTCATTAGGTGACAATTTAGAATTTTCTAGGAAGAAATTTTTTATGGATAGAAGAATGTAACACTAGGAATTCCATTATAGTAAGTTGGATATTCTTTCTTAAGAAACAATTACAAAATGTATATAGTTTATTCAATAATGTGATTAAATGCTAAATTTAAAAATTATATAAATATAATTGGAAGAAATTTATTTAATTTTCTAATTAATGATTCCAAAATTATCTTAGAATTATTTTTTTGACTTTTTTCATAAAATGTTTATTTTTAGGTGAAGAGAAAAAATACTAACTTAAAAAAACTATCACTATTATTAAATTATAATTATTTAAGAATAATATGAATTCTTAAAAAACATTATTGATAGAAATAAAGTATATTTACTAATTAATATAATTAATAAAAATTTATATTGTTGAACTTAGAGTAATATTTTTAATAATTTGGAAATCTAAATAATACTTTTTCTCAAATAAAAATTATTTTAAAATCCTTTCTCTTAATAATATTTTTTAAAAGTTACTATTATTTTTTTCAATTTTAAAGGAAAATAAATCTCCTTTTATTTTATATAATCTAATTAATTCCATTTTAAAAAACATATTACTTTATTTTTTCTATAAAATCATTTAAATGTTTTAAATTATCATTTTTTATAAATTACTTTTCTTTGAGATTTGTGTAATTATATAAAACTTAATTTCATCCACACATAGAAGTTGAATAATGTAAAATGAATTAAATAGTTTTAATCATAATAATTAATATTAGGTTATAAGATCAACTAAAATTTGGCCACAATTAATATTCACCATGGTAAATATTTATCACATCGGTTTTGGGTCAAAAGGCTTAAATGGGTTAAAAAAAAGGGGCAAGGATCCAAGATAACGAAAAAAAATTCTTCAAAAATACTAGTTTTATGGATTTAGAAATTTCCCCTATCATATTCTAATATATGAAAATTGGTTACCTCATTTAAAAGAAAATGGCGTTATATTAGTAAAATCTTTTAAGTTTTTCCATGTGTGTCTCTCCACTCACATATAAAAGTAACCACTTATCCTACCTTATTCAAAAAAAAATATCCCTCTAGATCATATAATCCCTACCAAAAAATATAATATCTTCTTATACTTATTTAGATATCTACTATTATTAACACACATGATCCTAAGAGTGATTAAGGTGTAATCCAAAGGAGGTTTTTCTAGGAAAAGGTAATTATCATACCTAATCCTTAAATATTTATTTCATCTTATACTTACTCAAACTTTATTGTATCCATACTAAAATAATTTATCCACTATCACCAATATATTGAGATGTTATTATGTTTATGTGAAAACCATTTCCCACTTCCTTTTTATCCAGTGGAAAATGAAAACATCGCTCGTGTGTGCACACCAACTAACATCTCTACATAGCGGTGTGATTTATTTTTTGGTCATTGTTTTACATAAATGGTTATAAGGATGAAATATATATGATATTTATGAAAAAATTATGATTAAAAAAATTTAACCTCTCATATACCATCTTACCCTTACATCTGTTGGAAAATGATTACTTTGCCCACACATACATGTGGACTACCACCTCCATGAATCGATATTATTCATTTTTATCTTACCACTATGAGTGGATGATTATAAAATTGTATATAAGGAATAATAAATATATTCTCTACATTTGTAAAATTATTGAGATTACAGAACTATTTCAATTTTTTTTAATCATTGAAAATATTCCAAAATAATTTTGGAGAAACATACCGAATAACCTTAAAGTTGTCGATGTAATAAAGAACTACTCCATTATTATAAATGGACCATATAAATTTATATTGAAAAAAAATTCTTTAAAAAGTATTTAATAAATCTAAACTCTTGATATAAGAGGAAAAAATACATATGTCCAAGAAGATACCCAAGGTAAAGAGTTTATGTTATAATCTCATTTTATTTTAGGATTGTTTATATAAATATTTCCTTTGGGAATATTATATGATCCTAATATTTTAAACCCTGTACAATATATTCACAAAATTTTATAATGGGATTTACAGGATTAATTTCCATTTCACCTCTTATTAGATGGAGAATCAACAAGTAAGTTATATGTAAGGTACTTAAATTTAAAATATTGTTTTGATACTTTGTTTCCAACTCTTTTTCTTACATGTCCATATTCTCTTTTATATATTATCAAGAATGTTTTTAATATTCTATGAATAGTGATTAAAATTCCTTTTTATCCATATATAATTTCTATGAAGTCTTTTATTATGAATTTTATTTTAATTTTAGAAATAAGTTAATTATTACAAAATGTATGAATGAAATCTTTATTTTTTTACACACCACATGAAAAAAAATTCTATCATCAAGGGTACTCTTTGATTTGAATACAAATTTAAAATTTGAAAAGGTTATTTAGAAAGAAAATATTTTTTTCAAAATTTTGGAAAATTTCATTTAAAATTATTTCAAAATAAAATGATAATATTTAATTAGTGTAATGAAAATAATTTTGGAATGTGATTTATAACTCTTTTCTTATATAAAGTTACATAGATGTTATTTTTAATATACTACAGCTATTTTATTTGATGAAGCATTTGTTTTAATATCCAAAGGTCATTTTGTATGGATTGGTGGTCTTCTATTACACATTACTAGTAATGAATTATACTTTATTTTGATATCATTTGCTTTCTTGTGACCATGTTCTCTGTCAATATTCATTATTCACTAGGTATTGTTTTTCTCCTTTATGTCTATAATTTTAACATCATGGATAAATTCATAATCATTTTTAATAATTGGAAAAAAAATCAACCATATACCATTTATATATATTTCATCTATTTCAAGAATATTATAAACTATGTTATTTCATTTACTTCAGAAATATTGATGTTTCATATTCTTCATTCAATATAGATAATTGTTGTCTTATAAGGTATTTTGAGAATGAATTGTATTGATCATTCAAAATTTGAGGATTACATAGGACCTGCAAGTGATGGGTAGAACATATTTATCGATATACCATTGATGCAGTAATAGGTTGTATGAAATTTAACAGAAGGAATTCTATATTAGATGTGTATTTAGTTTACACCTACAAATTAATTAATAATGATGTCTTAGATGAGATTCCTTGAAGATAATATTCTAGATAACTTGGTTTAGACCTTAAATTAATGTTTAATAATGTATAGATTTATGAAATTACATTATTTAGAATTTAATTTATATTATCCATGTCATTGATATGTTGATATTATCCAAGGATTTTCATTGAACTCAAGTTATTGATTGAATGGAACTTTTTTTTATTATCCACGTTTCGATATTGATTATGCCTTATTTAGTCAAGATAGCCTTCGATGTACATAACTCTTACTAGGAATTTGTACTAACAATTTATTTGGTTTATTTTTATGAAATGTGAAGAAGGATTTTATGAATGATTTACATGGTGAAATAATGTTTCTTATTATTTTTTTTATATTTCCAATGTAATTTGAAAATCATGTTTGTATTTTGTTTTATAAAATTTATAAACATATTGAACTTGTTTGGTGGGATCCCTTGTATCTTATACCAATGTAATAAAGAAACAAATAGCTCTGGGTAACTGGAATATAGGTGTTACAATTAAATCTAACAAAAATTCATAATTAAACAAAATAGTTTATAAATATCTCTTGATAAATAATTTTTTTTCATTCAGGAAACATTTTCCCTTTTAAAAATTCATTTATTTATTAAATTTCACTTCACTATGATATAATGTATTTTAATTTATTTTTTCTTAAATAATTATTCACATAAGTTCGATGTTGCTTGCATAAAAATATATCAAACACATAAAATTTATTAAAAAGGTTTATATTATATAATCTTTAGGTGTTATGGTCATGGTGTTTTTCATTACATGTGTTAAGCTAGCTTAATTATTAGCAACCCTTTTATGTGAAAAAAATAATGATTTCTCCAAACTTCGTTCTATAGCATACTTTAATGAAATAAAACGTAATATTAATTGAAAATTACATATTTAAGTTATGTTATAAAGAAGGTAATTATAATCTCTGACTCTATTAAATCTTCTATTACTTTAGATATTTAAATAATTTATTAAAGGGAATAAAATCCATGACAAAAATAATATTAATGAAAATGGAAATTAGGATTATGTTATATAGAAACATCCAAAGAGAATGATATCGTTTAATTCAAAAATCGGAGATTTCTCACCCGATTCAAGTATTCTAATTTGCATTGAACCTGGGTGACCAGAGATTTTACATTATAGTTTATAAATCAATTATAACTAGCTCGAGGCCCTTAAATTTATTCATAGTTTATGATATCTTTCTCTCTCTCTCCATATTGATTTTGGTTCTACAAACCATGAAGCATCACATGAGGTAGATGATCTGTTAATTCTATATTATTTTATATGGAAGTGTGAATGTGTCATGCTTTAGATATTTGGGTTATAGTGGAATCAAACTTAAATAAAATAATTGACTAAAAATATTAAATGAAATAAAAAGGAAGGTATTATCACATATAATGGATAACTATTTTTTTTATAATATGTTAATTTAATAAATAAAATGGGATATTTATTTCATGATGTTGTTGTGTTTGTTTCTTGATTTAGTATAGATAGGATTTTCTTCTGTTTGGATTATTGTTGTTGTTTTGCATGATTAATGTGATAAATATTTGATGAGAAATACAAATCCAGCATTGTGATGTAATTATTAATGAAATAAGCATTTCAATTGATTATTTTTCATCCTTGAATATGATGGAATATGAATATGATATATAGAGAATGTTAATTGATGGTTTAAAGATGATGATACATTTTTAATGTTAAGTCAATTATTATTGAACCCAAGCATAATAAACAAATTAATTTAGGATAGTAATTAAATGGTTTCTTAAAAATGATAAATATTTTTGACTGAGAGAGATCATTGTTTCTTGAGAAAGGATTTAATTCCTTGGGTATATGGCCTTAGTTACCTCATGAGTGTTTTGAACAAAAAATACTTTTACTACTTTGTATAGTTAATCTAGGATTGTAGAGCCCTTATTAAATGACCCAGACATTTATATAAGTATTTATTTTTATAGTTAAATATGTTTCACACTCAATAATTATGTTTAGTATAATACACGTGAAAAAAAAATTAAAACACCTAAAAACTCATAAATATATTAAATTTTATATGGAATTTAAATCGTAATTAATTCAAATAAATGTTTTAAAAATAGTAAAAAAATAAGACAAAGAATGTATAAATACATTTTTAGAAAAAAAATGTTTTATAGAATTAAAAATTATTATAAATTTAAAATCATAAATAAGAATTTAATTTTTATAAAATTCTTTTAGATATTTAGATATTAATTATATCACATTAATATGAAATCATAAGAAATTTTTTTTGGGGTTGGGAATTTGATCATGTCACAAAAATAAGTATTCATGATAAATAATTATTTTATTTAAAATTTAAATTTATCATATTTAGAAATTTATTTTTATTATATGAATATCATTTTTGAAATAAACACATTTTAATTTATATGAGAATGAATTTTTTAAATTTATTCTTAAAATTTTTATTTTTTCGTAAATTGTAAATACAAACTTTTTATGAATACCACAACATATATGAAATTATTATGATATAATCATGAATTAAAAATTTATAAAACCATTTTTTAACAACAATATGTATTTATGGAGAAAAATAATGAATAAAAATATTTTGTTTAATTTATAAACATATATTTTACATTTTGGAACTTAAAATTACATCTTACCCTTGTAAAAAACTATTTTTGGTCTTTTAAATTTAATGGAGTGGTTTTAAGGTTATATTAAATTTTGGATTTAATTAAATTTAAAATAACCATTATTTTCTTAATAATTATCTAATTAATTTTTTTGGAGACAATTCCACACAAATATTTTTGGTTTAAATAACAAATTAATCAATATTGTAACCCAAAAATACACCCTCCTCAAGTATAAATACCCACCCATTGTCCCTTTTTTTCTTCACCCTTAAACATTTTTTCAAAAATATACTTTTATTTTATTTCTCAAAAGTTTCTCCAAAGAGTTTCTAGGGGTATAATGCATTCCTATCAAGTTTTAAGAATCTACTTTTCAAGGAAAGGGTTCTTAACCTATTCTCTCCTTTATTTTTTTATAATCCATTAATTTCCTTTCCTTTTCAAGGAGAAATGTTATTATTATTCATTATCATAAATTACTTATTATATTGTCAAAGTTATTTCAACATTAGATATCATCTTAATATATTCGTAAGCAGTTATAATTATCAAAAAATTTCATAGCCCTAAAAAATAAAAAAAATGTAAAGTAAGGAGTGTGTGTTTCCTAGAAATGGAATATATTTTTGGATATAAAATTTTGAATATAGGATTTGGATATGATACATCAATGGGTGAAAAAATTGAAAAAGTCTAGTTGGTTATATACTATATCTTCACTCGGTGCATGATAAGATTTCCTACCTCTACACCTGACTTGACACTCCCAAGGGATATTCTTTGGAGAATTTCTGAGATCTTTATGAACCATAATGAAGGATTGTATCCTATTGATACCTATTACATGGTTGGATAGTGAAATAAATTAATTATAATATATTATATGTTTTTTAAAATAATGTTACAAAATAATGAATTATAAATAATAAAAATAATGAAATTAGAACAAAACAAGATAATTTAAAGTAAAATATCTCTTCAAGCCATTATCTTTTAAGATAAAATAGATGTAAATAAAATCCAATGATTATAAATTATAAATAATTAATAAATGATTATAATTCAGTTTTTTAATCATATAATGGTAAACATAAATTTATTATACATTAATAGTAAAGTGACAAAATAAAAAATGATATATGGAAAGGGGAATCTCGAACAAAACTCTTTCATTTTTGGATTAATCACTTTTCTTTTAAATTTTCATCATGATTATTCTAAAGACATTTTAAATGTCTCTTTTAATTATTTTCTATTTTTCTTATGGGTAAATTCTTGTTTTCTTTATTAATATAAATCATTTAACACCTATAATGATTTTTAAAAGAATTTATTTTCCTAAATGATCCCAATGATTCCACTTGAATTATCCCTCACCATAGCCCAAGATCTTTTTATAGAAATATTTGATGTCCAAAATTATGTTTTCCATTCTTATTTTGGGCACTACCAAGGTTATTCGTTTAAATATTCTTTACAAAATCTATAAAAACTTATTATTTTTCATGGCTTTATTTAATGTGTGTGACTATTATATGTTTCCTTTCCATGTATCATACATAAATTTGAGAAAATTATGATGTGGTGAGTGGGTCTAGAATTATATATCCCTCCAATTCATTGGTTAATGTAATATATCCCATGAGATTGTGTGAATTATACCAGAACATTATTCTAGTTGCATTCAAATTTTATCTAGAAATGATTAGTACGCAGAGCACATGAGTGGACATAATGCTAGTTGTGTCAACATCAATTTGTGGTATATGAAAAAAAAATGTTATGAAACTTCATTATTATGAATTTTATATATTAGATCACATTTTCAAATGACTCCATCATTATTTTGATAATAATCATCTACTAATAATATGATATCGATGATTATTCCCACCCATGTTTGATATTTTCCCATGTCACATTTTCATACCATTTTGATTCCTTCCCTTATTAGACATTTTCTCATTATTTTCTTGATGTATATCCATAGGTCAGAACATGTAATAAGTATTGAATGAAATAAAATATGAGTAATCTTCAAAAGTAAATAAATAAAATTTTATTTTTTATGTATGATTAAGTTGTACAAACCTAATTTCCCAAGAATCTAAACATTTTGATTATAAAATTTAATGACCATTATGAAATATATCTTAAAAAACATGGAATTATCATATTTGAAAAAGGGGGTCATTATTTTTGGTATCAAATCAATGTTAAGTTATATTGGGAATTGAGACAAGAAAAACTTATTGAAAACCCTAGGCATAATTTAATGTCTGAGCTCAGGATCTAATTAACTGGTACCTTGAGCTGGTTGATCACATGGCCCCAATGTTCCTCTCCACATTATAGATGCTATTAACTAGTGGTTAGGGTGTTAGGGTGGTTTATTGGGGATAATATACCTTTATACAAGAGTGTCACAACAGATAAAATAAACAAACAAACAATAGAGGAATCATATATAACAGATGAAATAGTGGAAACAAATACAAGAAACAACTATTTTGAAAGTCTAAATAACCAATAATACTATCAGACTCCTCTAGTTTTAATGTTCCCAAATCATAATTAATCTTGTTTCATTATGTTTCATTATGTTTATATATAACCATTAATTTATTCTATTAATAGTTACTTCATAAGACTAGGTGGAAATATTTGACTAAGTATGAGTCACTATTAAGGTGAACTCATAGTCACCGGTCAGAGGACTCACAATCACTATTCAGTTAGTAAATCGGTACACTATGAGTCACCATTTTAGTAAACAAATAGTTCAGAATTTTCACCAAGGACCATACATTGTTGATATTGACTTGTCACTGTTGTAGTGATCAACCATTTCAGAATTTTCACAAAGGAGGAGACACTATTTCATCAACCAACTGGACCTGAATTATCTCCATGTCTAAGACACCATTCTTAAGAAACTATTTAGGGACAAAGTACAGGTCCACAATCCGATTTCACAATTCTTAAGGCACTGTTCTAAGATAAAAGAACAATTCATCGATCCTATTCCACTAATCATGTGGCACCATTTGAGATTTCACCATTTCTTTTTTTATCATTTAAATTCAAAATTATTACAAATGATCATATTTGAGTTATTTATTGATACTTATTTTATTAATGATTTTTTGTAGAAAATATTAATGACCATATCTGTAAAAAAAATATGACGTACGAGGTACCTTTACATGATGGCGTTCATACTCTCTGTCAGCACTTATATCATAAAAAGGAAAACACTCGAGAAAAAAAAGCATGGACACGCTTGCATATTGAAATACCCTAGACCAAGCATAAACGATACACACATAAAGAAGAGTACTCGTACTTCTTGGTTTGGAAAAGTAATAACTTGTTTTGTACCAAAGTGAGAACATGCTTTCTACAACAAATCCAAGTAAAGATGACTTCTCAAGAGCTTCTCACCTCCCTGGAAAACAAAACACATAGAAACCACGACAATCTATTTTGTGTTTATTTCCAAAAAGTGGACTTGGGCTTCACATCTTCTACATCCAAGAATTCAAATGGTATCAATAACATTACATAGAGAATTATAAATCCTTTATAATTATTTCTACTCTATTGTTTACATTTTTTATTATTATTTTGAGTAGTGTGTGTATCTATATCACCAACACACATGGTCTCATGAGCTAAGTGGTAGGATAAAAGATATCTTCACTTGATCATCTTTATACATATTTTTTTCCCCACATATGACTATGGAAGAGATACCGATGTGGCATGGTGGTATTTTTCCAATGAATAAATATGATAAAGGTATAGTTGACATGGACGACCATGTGTTCTATTCTGAACCCTGATCTGTGGTTTGCATCAAATTTATTAATATAAACTGCTTGGTTGTAGGTGATCACCAAGTAGGGAGGATTATGTCTCTACTTGATACTGGAACTCTTATTTTATATCTGTTGTGTAATTTTGAGTTTAGTATTATTATCTATTTTTATTACTCAAACTATGAACCTTCACTTCACTCTGATTGTTAATCTTATATAGTGTTTTTATTTGAATATGATTTAGTAGAATAAATTAAAATGATGATATTTTTATTCAAATTATTTTAGCTGTGAACTCATCACTCATTGAGAATTATTTCAAAAAATTAAATCTTTTATAAATCTGCTACCTTGGTTAGTTGCCCTGAATTTGTTTAAATTGAAGAATTTTTAAATTTATGTTTTAAGATAGAAATTTTTATAGAAACTCAATTCACCCCAATAGAGTGCCTACTCTGACAAACCTTTGATATCAGAGTCTATTTAAAATATTTTTCAAACACCTTTTTCAACTATGATTTTATTTCAATTTTAAATCTATCTAAATTTATGTTAGTTATAAATTTCTAGTTCATTAAAACTCTAATAAATTCTTTAAAATGGATAATAGATAAGAAGATGATGCTACCAATTGAACTCACTATTTAAATTGTACTAATTATTCCCAGTGTAAATAAATGAAAATACACTAAGAAAATATGGGGTGTGATATTCAGACTATAATAGAAGAAAATATGAAATAACAGAAACTCCAAGAACTACCTGGAGTGAAGCTACCAGAGATGATTATAATAATAACTATAAAGCTATGAATGCCCTAATTTTTTCTTTAGGTGATGAAGAATTTAATAGAATACATTCTTGTAAGTCTACTAATTAAATGTGGGAAACTTTACTTGTTTCACATGAAAGAAGCACTAATGTTAAAAAAATGAGACTCAACACATATACTATTAAATATAATAACTTCAAAAAGAAGCCTAATGAACCTATATCTAACATGTGTCTTAGGTTAAATGAGATTTTAAATATTATGATCTCCCTAGGAATGATTGTTATAGTAGAGGAAAAATCATGTGAATCCTTGGATTTTTACCAAATCGATTGTAGAGGAACCTTAGTATCAATTAGAAATTTTTTTGATATCATTAAGTTTCTAGTAAACGCGTTGATAAGTAAGTTGGTGATGTATGAGGAAGAATTGACGGTTAACAAGGAAGAGGATGATGAACCAATGATAAATTCATTGGCTTTCAAAACAACTAATTCTAAACACAAATAAATGGAGAAGGTAGAAACTCATTTTGATAGTTCAATTAATGAATAATCACCATCTGATAGTGATGAAGAAATGTATCAAATAGTCAAAATTACTCAAAAAAATTATATAAAGAAGATGTTTTTTAGAAATCCTAGCTACAAAAAAATATGAAAATAAGGGAAACTCGAAGAAGTACTGAAAAAGAAGTGAAAATACTAATGAAATAGTTGGTTAAGAGTGCCAGAGGAAAGAACATGTAAATGATGATTGTCCAAAAGTAAAGTACAAAAAAATATGTGCATAAGGACTGATGATACATAAAGGAAATTAAGGAAACATGGAGTGATTCTAAATATAGCTTAAGAGAGTCTGAATTATTATATGATAAAAAGGATAATAAATCCAATATGTGTTTTATGATAAACACATCTGAGGTAACACTAGAATATCTTGTACATAATTCTTACTATTCTACAGATGAATCTGATTATCAGAATATGACTAATGAAGAAATTTTTGAATATTGTAGAATTATTGAGAATACATTTAATGAGTTAAAAGATAAATATAATGTTTTAAAGAAACAACATGTTCTTACCTCTATTTGTAAATATGATCTTGTTGTGTTGAAATAAAGGAATGATCAATTTTATAAAAAAAACAATGAAATAAAATTGTCTAAACAGAATTTGAAAAAGGACTTCAAAAATTTTACCAATTGTAATAATACGCTTTCACAAATTCTTGGTAAACAAGTTTCTCCAAAATATACTATTGGTATTGGATACCAACCTAGATAGAGGAATTTTGCAAAAAAAATTCAGAAAACGGGTTTTGTGCCTAAAACTAATAAATTTTGTACTAGTTCCACCAAAGTACATATTTTTCACTACTTTCAGTCTTTCAAGATCAAATAAAGATTGATTTTCCAAATCTTTACAAATGGTTAATGGGAACCCCCTGAAAAAAATGTGGGTTCTCAAATCATTTATCACTTTTGTTACTAGACCCAATAAAATATCGGTACTAAAGGCTTTTCTCAATTAAGTTATATTTTTAGGTAAGCTTGATAAAGAGATTCTATAAGAGCATATGGTAATTTGAAAGTGGGTGTTCAAGACATATTCTAGAGGACTATTGGAGCTTCAAAAATGTTTTCAATGTTTATGGTGGTCGTCTCACCTTTGATGAAAAATGTAAAAGGCAAAATAATTAGCCTGGGACAAATTGAAAACTCTAATTTAGTTTTAATTTCTAATGTTCATTCGGTTGATGGTTTAAAATACACTTTTCTTAGAATTTCACAATTATGTGAGGGTGGATTTCATGCTAAATTTGAAAATGATGCTTGAAAAATATTCAATTAAAAATTGATTTTGTTTTTACAGTTATTTTAATTGAAAATATTTATACTATTAATTTAGATTCCTTAGTTTCTCAAAATGTTTCTTGCTTATGTTCCATTCACAAGGAGTCTTGGCTTAGGCATAGGAAACTAGGACATTGTAACATACACTCCCTTATAAATACTTTTATAAAAGTTTTAGTGAAGGATCTACCTAATCATGAGTTTTAAAATGATATATTCTATAATATTTATCAAAAAGGAAAACATCACAAAATATATTTCAAATCAAATAAATATTTTTCAATTTCTCAACCTCTCGAGTTGGTTCACATGGATTTGATTGGACATTCGAGAGTTTCAAGTTTAAGTGGGAAGCACTATGTATATGTTCTAGTAAAAGACTTTTCTAGGTATACTTGGACCTTTCTCATAGCTCGCTAAAGTGAATATTATCCTCATTTTATCATGTATGCAATAATTGTAGAAATACTAAGTGGTCTTAGAAAGAAATCCTTAAGAAGTAACCATGGCCATGAGTTTGAAAATCAAGAGTTTGAATCATTTTTCTCAAAAATGGATATAGTCATAAATTATCTTCTCCTTGGACTCCCTATTAGAATGGTTTTGTAGAATGAAAAATATAACATTACAGGAAATAGCATGGACTATGCTTATTGAATATGATTTACCTATTTATTTTTTCAGAATCATTGAATACAGCTTGTTATATAATTAATAGAGTCCTAATCAAACCAATTCTTTAGAAAACCCCCTATGATTGGTGGAAAAATAGGAAACCCAAAGTTACCTATTTTAATGTATTTGGTTTCAATGTTTATATTCTTAATACAAAAGATAATATTGACATGTTTACATCAAAAAGTGATGAAGTAATATTCTTGGGTTAATCAACCTCTAGAAAAGCCAATAGAGTTTTTAATAAAATAACTGAATGTGTGGAATAATATATACATGTTGGATTTGATGAAACATATACACATAAACCTAAAACCCCTATACAAAATATTGAGGATGATCTGTCAAATCTAGATATAATTTATAAACCCTCTGATTCAGCTGTTAAGTATGGTTCTAAATATTACAGTTATGGTAAATCTCTAGACTCTAATCTTATTGAACCTAAACCTACATATGGAACTTAAATAACTATTCCTTCTATTTCTATATTTGTTAGAACCTTGAAAAACCATACCTTAGATGTTATAGTTAGAGACCTAGATAATGAGACACATAGTAGAGCTTCTCTTAGGAACCAGGTTGAACATCAAAACTTATAGTCAGAGCTTGAACCCAAGAACATCAATGATGAAATTAATGATGAATTTTGGGTGATGGATATGAAAAAAGAGTTAAATTATTTTGAAAGAAATAATATTTTTAAACTAGGGGATAAACCCAAAGACACCTTAACCATATAAACTAAGTGTTTATTTAGAAATAACATAGATGAAGCAAGAACCATAGTGAGGAATAGGGCTAGAGTGGTTGCACAAGGATATAGTCAAGAATAAGGAATTGACTATGAGGAAACTCTTTCACTTTATCCACACTTGAAGACACTATAATCATGTTAGCCTATGTATCCCATTTGAATTTCAAGTTATATCAAATAGATGTCAGGAGTGCATTGCTAAATGGGTACGTAGATGAGGACTTTTTTGTGGAAAAAACGCTTGGTTTTACAAACCCTCATTTTCCAAATCATGTTCTTAAATTAGAAAATTCTTTGTATGGTTTAAATATCATCCAAGGGCTTAGTATGATAGGCTCAGTAATTTTCTTATTTCAAAAGGTTTTACGAAAGTTATAGTTGATCCTACTCTTTTTATAAGAAGAATTTCAAAGGATGATTTAATGGTTCAAATCTATATTTATGATATTATTTTTGGATCTTCTAAAGAATATTTATGTGTTGATTTTTCAAAAATGATGTAAAATGGGTTTTAAGTGAGTTTAATGGGAGAAATCAGATTCTTTATTGGATTTCAAATAATTCAAAATAAAGAAGGAAATATTTAAAATCAATGTAAATATAAAAAATAACTTCTTAAATGTTTTAATTTGGATATAACTAAACGTAGTGATACTCCTATGAGTACCACTTGTAAATTGGATCTTGATGAAAATGGTAAATATGTTGATCAAACCAATTATAGAGGTATGATTGAGAGTCTTTTCTACTTGACTATTAGTCTGCTTGATATTATGTTTAGTGTATGTATGTGTTCTCATTTTCAAGAAAATTCTATAAAATCATATCTTCTTGTTGTAAAAAGAATTTTCAAATACCACAATAACACTACCAAATTAGAACTGTTATATCCTAAAGGACAATAATTTTACATATATTTCTATTCTGATGCTAATTTTGGGGGTTTCAATTTAGATAGAAAAAACAACTCTAGAACATGTTACTATTTAGGCAACTCACTAGTATCATGGTGTAGTAAAAAGAAAAATTTTGTTGCATTATTTACTACAGAATCTGAACACATAATTGCTGCTAATTTTTGTGCTCAAATTTTTTGGATGAAACACACTTTTCTAGATTATGGATATAAATTTTTACATGTCCATATAAATTGTGATAACAAAAGTTCTGTTAAAATCTCTAATAATCAATTTTCTCACTCAATAATAAAAAATATTGATGTATGACATCAATTTTTGAGAGATCATTATCAAAAATGTGATATTACTTTAAAATTCATTAGCATGGAACATTAGATTTCTAACATTTTTACTAGTCCATTAAATTATGAAATAATAAGTTACTTCATACATGAATTGGGAATGATTAATTTTGAGTCACTCATTTGATGTATCACCGTTTGATGTCTCACCTTTTGATGTATCTCTATTTGATGTCTCACAATTTATTGTCTCACCATTTGATGTGTCACCATTTGATGTCTCACCATTTGATGTCTCTCCGTTTTATACAAAGTATATTTTTTCAACATCACTATTTTAATTATTTAATTTCATTTTTATACCACTTTTTCAATGTACAACTTTGAAATCCTTAAATGATAAAAACCGGGGGATCCAAATCACCTATCACTTAACTCTTTCTCTTAAATCCCAATACCAAAAATTTCTATCTTGAACCCTTTCCTCCTTTGAACCCTCTATACATGTTTATAATGGAGATAATGAATAATGAATCTTCTTCGACCCCAAATAAATTCTTCCCAATGAAGAGATTAAAAATAACTCCGATCAAAATGCCTAAGTAACTTCTAAAACATGGTCTTCCATATTGAGTAATCATTCAGAAAATAGGATTTTGTGAAAAGTGTCTTATTTTAGGTTATTAAATTGTTCTTAGGGTATTGGATGTGTAGGGTTGGATAGATTCTTTTTACCAATGACAAGGGACCCTTATACCTAAAACATGTTTTCGAGTTTTATCAGTATGTTGAGTTTCCTTTCAATGATAATGATGATTTCAAGGTCAGAAGTTTGGTAAATGGGAAAATATTTTCCTTTTCTTTGAGGCTATGGGATGTTTGTTTAAAAGTAACATATAAATTTATCTTTTTGGATCATCATGGAGTTCCTCCACCTACAAGTGATATATTCATTCTAGAAGAGGCTTTGGGTTATTTAACAGGAAATTGAATAAAGAGAATAGTTATTGTTGTTGAGTTGGATGGAGAATCTAGATTATTATTTAAGTTCATATCTAACCTTATCTATTCGATTACAGGTGATTTTCTTACCTTAAATTATCATGTTGGGTTCTCGATACAACTTTTTAGAAATGGTCATAATATAAACTTCTGCAAATATATTTCCTTCATATATGTGATATGATCAAAACCACCTCAAAATAAAATTCCCTATTTTATTCAAGGTTTTTCTCTACAATGTTGTAGTATAAATAATTGGTAAGGGGGAATGAATAAATGATTTTGGATTATGATTTTTCTTTGTTTAAGGATATATGAAAATAGATGAAGATTAGTTGGAATCCGTAGAAAAAGACATGGGTTGAAGATAATGAAAATCTTTATAAGTAGTTTAATATAGTTGATCATCCCTCGAGACCAAAGTATGTTACTAACCTTGGTTTGGAACAAGATGATATAGTAAAATATTCAAATGAATAAATGGAAGTTTATGTTATTAGACTTTAAGCAGAGAATGTTTCTGATAGAGAATGAAGTAATCTAGATATTCCTAAAAATTATGAAGAACATTCCCATGAATCTACTGAACCTTATCAAATTCTTCCCTATAGAAAATATATTCTCAGTGAAGTCCATGATGATTAATGTGATGAAAATGTAGATAAGGGTGAACATACTTATGAGGAAGAAGCTGTTATGGAATAAAATGATAATAATGAGAAACAGAGAGAAGGGGAAATTGAAGAATGAGAATCCACTGTAGGTAAAGATAAAGAATCTGATAAAAGACAAATCTATTTACCTAATAAAAGAGTATTTAATAGGCTGATAAACTAGAAGTAAATATGTTTGATACTGAAGTGCATCAATAGATGGAAGAATCTATGGAAATAGATAAAGAAATAGAGTCATTTAATTCTTAGAAGGAAACATCTCTTGAGGGGGAACAAAACCCCCATCTGGAGAGGATTGAAGTACCAAATCCAATTGTTCTAATTTAATTATATTTCTAGTACAAGTTTCTATGTTATTTAAATGTTTGTGACTCTTATATATCCTCAGTGAAGAAAATAGACCTTCCAACAATGTTTTAACTCAAGCCCATGACATCTAAAGAAGTGGTATCTATTAAAGATCCAGTACCTATCTATGTACTTGTCCCTACACCTGCAAAAAAATCCCCAAAATATGTGAGTCATAAAAATTTAAAGGATTTTAGTGAAAATATATTATTTGGAATTGGTAATATTATTAAGTCACAACCTTCTACTGTGACAAACCTCAGTTAATGGAATGCGATAACGCTTCTAAAAAAGTTAATATGGAAACTCAACCCAAAATGGTTCATGAAATACAAGAGGAAAGGCTTGAAAATATACATTCAAGTGATGACTTGAAGTAATTAAAATCATTTCTTCAGGAAATGAAGATGGAATTTCATGCTTTTCTTACTCCATATTCAGTTTCTAGTCTAAGTGAGGCAGATATTGTCATGCTCTCAGACAAGGTTGTATCTCAGATTCAACTAAATTTGATTTCAGTGGTTGAAGAAGTGTTTAAGAATAACACAATATTAACCAATGAAATGTGTTGACTTGTTTCTACTATCAATCCACTGGCCTATGAATATAAGTAGTATTTAGATATAGTTTTAAGAAAACTTAATACCTTCACCTCGCCTACTGCAGCTCAATCTTCATATGCTCAAACATCTCATCCGTCAGATAGTGAAATGATCATATCTGTGATCAGTGAAGAGTATCAAGATTTTATAGGTATCTCTAATAAGGAACCCCTTGGTTAGATTAAAAATCACAATGATCATGTTCAAGACATGGTAAGACTTTACTCAAAAGTTTCTAGTGATCCTCAATCAAAAATTTCATAGAAGGTAGATTACTATTTTAAGAGGATCCATACCAAGCACCATCTGACCAATCATTTCATACAATTAACATTTTATAATTATATAACATGAGGTGTGGCCATTCCACATATTTCAATTCAATATAAATAACCTATTTCATTAATAAAGACATGTAAATTGATAGTAAATGTCAATCATAACACTTATATAGTGTTTGTTCTATTGAAAAATTTTATAAATGGGGAAAATTTAATTACCAAGATAAATAGGATAATTAGAATGTGATAAAATCCATTAAAAATTATATAACATTTGAAAGTTAAGTTTAGAACATCTAAATGGGTGGAAATGAGTGAGTTCATCATATTCAAATAAATTAGAAAGGGTTATGGGTGTATAACATCATGAATAAATTAATCTAAAATGAATAAAACATTTAAAGGTAATACACAGAAATGTTCATCATATGGAACAATCAAGGATGTATGAAAACATCACATCATTAAGGGAAAACACTATAAAACCTACCTTATGGTCATAAGAAACTCCTCCTTGAATATCAGCTTCATATTTGAATTATATCAAAATAAAAAATGGTAAAACTTCCTAAAATTTGGAAAATGAGCTCACACCAAAATTGTACAACACATTATAAGATTAACGTAGAATGGAGGAGAGAGGAATTGGAAGCATACCTCTAACTATCTAATTATTCTAACAATGATCTATTTGGATTCTGGATTAACGAGTTATCCCAATACCTATCTTAGGAGGGAAGAGATGCTTAAACCCTTATAGGGATAGGAGAAATGAATGTTCTTTCTACTAGAGAATAAAATATAATGATGGGATATAGGCTTATGTTTTAAAACATTTCATGGGAAAACCCATAAAATCACCCTTCCTAATAGGTTCACGTGGTTTTATTAATTGTGTAAATTTCGTATGGATTCCCAATGTCACTATGTATGAAATTTTCACATTGGAGTTTACCTCATATCACATAGTTTTAGAAAACCATGTAGCCTCTTGATGGACACTGAGTTCCCCACATGGTTACACCACAACGTTTTTACTAACCATGCACTAACCGTGAAACCTACTCTATTTTCCCAGTTTTCAGAGCATTGAGCACCAAAAAATACCCAAACACGTTTAAAACCTTATTTAGGCCTTATGTAACATTTCCAAGATAAACAAAGGATTTAAAATGACAAAAAAAAGTTGTACCTTGAAAAAAAATTGTTTCATTGCAACCTCCCCCTCATAAAGATATATGTCTCTGAGTAGGCCTTCTGAGGGTACAGAGAGATCATCTAAGAAAATATTCACCCACTATACTTGAATATCATCCTCCCTCTCCCAAGTATCATCTTATACTCTAAAATTATTCCATAGTACATGTACTAAAGAAACTGACTTTACTCAAAGTGTCTCCAAAATTTGTTCCACAATACACGCCGAATACTCTTAAAAGGAAGCATCCTATTTTCACTCAACCTCATCAGGTTGGAAAAAAAGTTATGGATCTTGATAATATTTTCAATGCTAAGATACGTAGAAGATGTCATTCATAGACCAGTATCTCTTAGGAAGTGCTCTCTTATAATCTACTAATTTTATTCTCTTCAAAACCTAAAAGTGCGTAAATAATTGAGGTGAAAGCTTACCTGTACTCAGAATAAATCGATGGACCAAACTAATAGGAACATTAATGAAACCTCTATGTCCATCCTTGAACTCAAGAGGTTGTCAGAATTGATTGGCATATGACTACCATCAAGACTGAGTTATCATCATGCAGTTTCTGATCAATTAGACCCACTCTGAACTCTCAATGATGAAACGTCGTCCAAGAAAATATCCATCCCCTACCTCTAGCTGGCATTGTGTTTATTAGAAATGTCTAATATATAGGTCTTCATAAAAAGTCATCTGAATGGTATCCATAAAGATGTTTTTTCAAGATAAATATCCCAGGGGAATGTGTCTCTACCAAGAACCCCTGAAGTCAAGGACACATGCATGAATCATATCCTCTAACACCTGAATCGTATGCCATATCGATCCATCGATCCAAGGGTGATATGTCATGATTATAAGCCCATTTTCCCCCAAGGCCTTCTGTAAAGAATTCCATAACCGAGATTTGAAGTGATCATCTCTTTGAAAAATGATAAATCATGGATCTTCATAAAGACATTTGACCTCCCTAACATATAGTCTCCTCAGATTATTTACCAATAAGGTATCTCAAATAGGTAATAAATGTGAGTCATTTTTCAAATGGTCAAAGACTGCCCATAGGGTATCATTTCAGTGAGGTGATCTGGGTAAAAATTTCATGATATCCATAAGAACATCATCCCACTTCCAATAAGGAATGAACAAAAACTAAAAAATTCATGATGGTTTATGATGTTCTTCTTTCACCTATTGGTTGGTGGAACACCAAGTGATAAAGTTGGATATATCCTATTTCATACCAAGACACCATTACTAGAGAGGTATGTCTCGATACATCTTGGTGACACCAAGATGTACTATCCAAACTTAGGCATGAAATTACTGCATTATCTCCTCTATGATGTCTTATGAAATACAAAAAACCCATGAAAGAATAAAGTCACATCCTTATCCATAGTCCAAAAAGAATATGAATTGTTATCTAAGATACTTTCCTTTAGGTATAATCCCTTGAGATCATAATCTTTTCTTATTCTCATGATTTCCAATAGGGTATATGTCACTTCTAAATATGAGAGGATAGTCTTCCGAAGATCCTCATGAACATAAACATGCATATTAGAAAAAAAATCAATTAGCTTCCATTGACCATTGGCCTCTTGAATGACATATTTATGAGTTTTCAATCTCAAATAAATAGGTAAAACCTTTCTTTTCCTAGGTTTATAGGTAAGATCCAAATAGAATGATTTATTGTACTCAAACCATCTACGCTATCTTAGATTTCGATCATGTTGTTTAAATATCTACTTGAGTATTTTGTGATCAGTGCATACCAAAAATTCTCTTGAAGTAAATATTGTCTCCAACATCATAGATCATGAACTAAAATAGTTGGCTCGAGGTTACGCATCAATTAGTTCCTCTCATAAGGCCTCATTTGTCGAAACCCATACACTACAACATGTTCATCATATCTCTGAACTACTTCTAGACTAATACCATATGTGTTATAGTAAAAAATATTGCTCTTTCCTAGATTTGGAATAACCATTATTATTTTTTAAGTCAATCTCCACTTCAACTCATGAAATAATTCTTCACAATCACTTAACCATACAAATTTCTCTCTGCTCATAGTCAATCCCAAAAGTGGCGCAGCTAGGTGTGAGAAATATTGAATGAAGCCTCTATAATACCCATAAATCCCCAAGAAACATAATATGTAAAATATGTTCTTGTGATTATCCTAGGAAAATATAGCTCTCACCTTCTCTGTGTCTAGGGATACTCCTGACTCTGAGACGATATGACCCATTAACTAAACTTGGTTGATCAAAAAGTGTCATTTTCTAATCATGAAATAAATATGGTTCTACCTTTATGTATTCACGATGATATCAATATGGTTGGAATGGTTAGGTGAATAACAAGAATACAATAAGATGTCATCCACAAAGACTGCCATGAATGAATCTAGATATGGGTGGATACTCCAATTAATTAAAGACATAAAAATAGAAGGTATGTCCATGAGGTTGAAAAGCATTACCAGTTACTCGTAAATATCATACCTTCTCTAAAATATTGTGCGAGGTATTTCTTAATACTTGATATGAACCTGATGATATCTTGAAATAAAATAATTATTTTAAAACACCATCACTCATCAAATCTATTCAAACAGTTTGTTTATTCAACGTAGTGGATACTAGTTCTTTAACATAATGTAGTTCAACCAACAGTAATCTACACCAAACTTGAGGGTACCATCCTCCTTCTTGGAAAAAGGTATGGTGAACCCCAAGGAGAATTATGTGGAATATAAAATATTTCTCTTCATATCCTCTAACTATTTATTGATCTCTAGAATCTCCATAGGTGTCAACCTAAAAAGATAAATGGATACTAGTCCCACTCCTGACACTGGATTAATAGTGAATTATACATCTCCCAGTAGAGTTGTCCCAAAACATTTATTATGTAAAATTTCATAGAAAAGAATCCACTATAGGAGGGAAAATATGGGTTCATAACCCTTGATCATCCAAGAAAATAATAAAAATTTTAGTTGTCACACTACCCATCCTCTAATGGTATGGTCCATCTCGAGACAAATGAACATCCCATTATCCTTTATGTACGTTTCTACCACCCTATGGTGATGTAAATTTCACCATATAATGATAAATGTCAATATCGGACCGAGAGAGAACTAACCAGTCAATTCCAATGATTACATCAAACCCTATCTGGTTAAGGATGAAAATAATCTATATTAAGAAATATCTATCTATCTTAGGGGGAAAGTCCATATATTGGTGAATGATCTCTGATCAAATACCAAATGGAGTATCAAGCATCATAATTCCACAAAAGTTTTCTATCTCGAGTCCCAAACAATCCATGATATCATTAGATATAAAATATTATGACACAACTATATCAAATAGAGCATAAACTAAAGAATTGGATACTAGAATAGTACCTCAAATAGTAGAAGGTCTAGCGCTCTACTCCTCTGACATATGTTGCACTGTGTGTAACATTCCCATACAACATCCTTAACTCAGAGCTTAATTGCTCAAAGAAATATCGTTCTACTAGTGCTGCATGTCCTGAGTCTGATTACCTCTGACTCGACGGCCACTATGGCTTGAGTGATCTGTGGTATTTCAGCTACCTTCTTAACAATATACTATTATCCCCTCTCTATAACATTGGGTCGGCGTAGATCCATGCTCGCTAGCCATTGATGGAAAAGTACATCAAAAGCAATGGATGTGCCTCATTCTTCTTTAGCCTCTTCATTCCACTAGATCTCATGAACAATATGGTTTTCATGTCTTGGCTTCCCTCATTGACAACATATCAATAAGCTATCAGTGAAAAATATCTGACTCATTCTACCTTCATGAGAAACCTTGAAAGGTCACTTTATACCACTATAAGAGACACTGCATGGTCTAGGTGATGAACCACCATGGTTCCCACTATAGGATTCCCTTATATACCTATCAGTAATGAGGGCCAGGTTGACCATCTCAAAAATAGTCATCCATAAACAACATTAACCTACAATAATATGGTGTATACTATCCTATCCTCGAACTACCGAACAGTCATGATATGTTTACCAAATATGGTTAGTGAGAACCACTACAACTTAGTGAAGAGAGTAGAATACTCCATAACAGACATCTCTCTCTACTACAAGTTAATAAACTCTCTAACTTGGTCATCCATAAGAGTCTGTGGAAATAATTTTTCATAAAATATCATCTGGAAGTCTTCCCGAATCATAGTTTGATGTGGGTATTCCTAGGTAATGACATATCACCTTCTCTTGAAAGAATCACATAGAATATAAGTATTGATATTGGAACTCCCCATTGGATATGTCTCTACATAGTGAATTATAGAAATTATGGCCAACATCCATGACTCTATAGAAGGTGGCCAGTTATCCCCCAAAATGGTGGGAGGAAGATTCTGGTAAAACTCCTGAGATAACTCTTCCCATATTCTGGGTAGGTTGATGAACACCTTTCATAGATTTTATCATGTGTAAAATTTCCTCTCAAAACTAAGTTTCGGTTCCCATAACCGGAATAATATGTGGTTCCATATGTGGAACTACAATAGGGCTCACTAATGGATCAGGTCCCACCACCTCCAATGCATGGTTTTCACCACCTTACATGTGTATGAATAGAGGTTTTCAAGGTGGAAAGATTTTAAAATTCCAAATTAACACCTCATAATAGAATTCAATAGTTGAAATGAACGTAGATAGATAACTAGGATATTTACAATCCATTCTATATAAAACACCACGCCTCTATGCCTACTACAAAATCAAGGTCTAGGAGGTGAGGAAAGACCATAACATTATTTTAGAATGTAATAGAAAACCACATCTACTCACTACTAAAGCTTGTTTACAGTTCAGGTTGTATATCACATAACATGGGTTCTGTTATTTGGAGTGTCAATTGCAAGGTATACAGAAAAACACCATTTACATTACAATTGGAATCCCATTTACTTTTAACTATTTCAATTGTATTGATTTAAATCATCAAAGTTTGTAATCTATTATATATATCACATCCCATAACCCATTGGTCTAGAACCCACACCATGATATAATTGGATAATTAATGTATCATCACCAATATATAAGGGAAAACCACTTTTAGAAATATAAGTACTTTAATTAATCAAACTATATTTTCCCTGAATGAAATTTCAACACATTTAAATATATGATAATAATTCACTAACTATATATAGTAGAAAAATTCATGCATAACATAAATACAACATAGAAAAATTCATGGAATATTATTCCTATTATTCCTTTAATGATGCATATCATTTCACCAGACATGTCAAAATATATCTAATTGTAATAAAAAAATGATAATAACATCATCATAAATTTGCATCACCCAAGGTTGAAGTCATATCAAATATAATAGGCATAATAAATAATAGAAATAACATATCCCATGTAATTTTGGTCTCCCCTATATGTGGGATAACTATGCCCAAACATAGCCTCATCACCAAATTCCACAACATTCCTAGTATACTGTTTAATAATCAAATAGTAGGACCAAAGGAAAATAATGCTCTTTCTCCACATTGTAACATTCTGAACTAGGATCCAATTAATCGATCCCCCCAAAATTTTGGGTCACATTGCCTCATGCATTCCTCCCCATATGCTAGAGGTTGTCGACTATAAGTGAGGGTGTAAGGTTGCTATAGTTAAGAGACTATACCCTTATACCAGAGGGGAACATCAGATAAGATAAATAAATAAACAGTAGAGGAAACATATATAATGGATGGAACGGTGGAAAAATATATGAAAAAACTAGCACTGAAGCGTAAATAACTAAAAGATTATTATAATAATCAAAATCCCAATGGCTAAGTCATATACAATGATGTCATGTTTTGTTGATATAAAAAAAATTGAAACAAGGGAAAAACATATACCTCATACTATAAAGAGGGCCAAAAGGATGATCCACTATAATCATGATCATATGCTCAGTCCTGTACTCCCATAATATAACTATAAGTAAAGAAAATAAACCATCTGAAGTAGGGGGTTTCCCTTATCCATACTTGTAGACATGAAATATACTTGGGTACCAAATAAGGAATGATTATAGTGTGAGAGAAAATATATGTAATCCACCACTAAAGGTATCAATAAATAATCAATCCTAGGTACATAGAAACAATAGTGTTCAGGTATAATGAATAATAAATAATGCTGAAGAAATAAATATCAGCATGCTTAGGTTTCTATAGGACACGTGGTTGGCTCTAACTACTTCAGATTAGGCTGGGGTATGACTCTGATCAGTAACCATATATATATATATATAGATATAATATATATATATATATAGTTATATATTTTATACATGTATATGCACAAAGTAAATGAGGAAATAATGAAACATATAGATGGATACTTGCTGCTGGTTGGACCTAGTCTGTAACGCAGGCATCCATAACCAGTTCATTGACCTATAGACTCCAATAAAGTGTACATGTCATGAATCTCATAATTAATGTGAGAAATAATTCCAATTATTTTAGATTGGTTGAGTGATTCTTCTTGCCTAACACCTGATATGGAGGAATGTGTAACATCATGTCCATCACCCAATGAATGTATAACAGTGAGCGACATCATGATCAACACCCGATGTCAGGGAGAGTGAAACATCATGATCAATCAATCCCTTAACTATTGTTCACCATCAAATATCCATGGAATAATAATAATAATAATAATAACATGAGGGATCACATGTTAAGTATTATAATCATCAAGCCCGATACAACCAGGGGCGTCACATATCATACAATTCTAAGTATATAATTATATAATGTGAGGTGTCTCCTTGCCACCCATTTTCATTCAATATAAATACTCCATTTAATTAATCAAGATATAGAAATTTATAATCAAGTTCCAGATGAACACTTATAAGGTGTTATGGTCTATTTATAAATTATATAAAGGAGAGAAATTACATTTCCAAGCCAATCCAAAGACTTAGAAGGTGCACCGGTCCATTAAACAATTATATAACATTAGAATATTAAGTTTATCACACATAAAGGTGTATAAATAAATGAGTTAATTGTCCTATAATCACATAAAATGGTTTAAAGGAGTATAAAATCAGGATTAAATTTATCTAACATGGGATAAAACATTTAAAGGTAATGTTCTGAAATGGTCAGCGTGCGACACAATGGGTGAGCTATAATAACAGCATAACATTAAGGTAAAACAACTAGACCACCAACCTTTGGGTTTTTGATGACTCCTTATCCAATATCAGATTCATATTTGAAGTATATCCATTGAAAAATTAATAATGGTCCAAATCCTTTAAAATATGGTGAGTGTGCTTGCCTAAAAATAATACCACGGATGGGAAGAGAAACATTGAATAGAAGTATTAGGATTCGAGAGCTTACCTCTAGATATCAAACTCTTTTGATAGAAATGATTATTGATTTTGGATGGAGGATTTATCTAAATCCCTATATTAGGATAAATTATAGCCTTAAATATTAAATGGAATTGAGAAATGGGAGGTCTTTTCACTAGAGAAGAAAATAGAAATTTGGGAGATATGTTTGAGTTTTAAAACGTTTCGAGGGAAAACCCATAAAATCACCCTTCTTGACATGGTACTAGGGTATTTCCTCATTGTTGGATAAATCATGCGCCAACTATAATGCCTCAACTACTTGAGGAGGTACCCCACATGGGTTATGTGCATGTTTTGAGTGACCATGCATAAGTCTCATGAAGGCCCACTATCACCATGTATGAAATTTCTTCATGGGCGTGAACCTCATCTCACATGTTTTCAGACAACCATGTGGAATTTTACATGCCACTAAGTTTCCAGCACAATTACACTTCTTGGTTAGTACTAAACATGTGCTCATCACATGACCCACTCTATTTTCCCAATTATTGAATCTCTAGCATCAAACAAGACATGGATTTTTCTGAAACCTTCCTTAATTCATAAGGAACATTACCAATAAAATACAAAGGATTTAAACTAAAAAAACTATATGTACCTTTGAAAACAAATTTGGTCCCTTTTAGATAATCTTAAATATTTGATTACATCCTAAAATTTTGTTAATATAAAGGGTGTGTGGTTTCACAAAAATTATATCCCTATCTAGATATAAACAAGTGCATGCATCTTCTGACTCTGATGCACCTAGGGGTAGTAATCCAAAAAAATAATGGTTAGGAATTAACTCAATCTTCACATAGTGTATGACAAGAAATCCTAACTTCACACCTATTTTGAAACTCTCAAGGGATATGATTTGGATATTCCACATGCTATTTATGATCCATTATGAATGACTTTTTAGTAGATTTTTATGGTGTGGTTAGATAAACTAATTGTAAATAAACCATAAATAAAATATCTTAAAACCTAGATACTCTTATTTTAGTATTAAAATTTATTTTATGAGATATTACTTTTATGTTCATAGTTTTAATTTTATATGATTATTTACATATTCTTTCCACTATGTTTCAGTCATTTTCAAAAACGGTGGGAACTAATAGAAATCAAGAAAACAACCCAAGTGATAGAAAATATAATGATTGTATGAAAGACATACTCGATGCAATGGTATATAGAATTACAAACACAAGGGTAGTACATAGTGACTTATCCCATGTTATGAAAAATAAATGGAATGATTTGGAACATTATACTTCACATAAGAAGTATAAATTATACAAATATTTATTTATTCACTAATTACCACTGACATTTAATAGATCTTATAATGCGTATATTATAGAATAATTAGTAAAATCCCTGGAAAATATCTTTTCAGATATTTTTTTCTCTCATAAAGATAATTTTATCCTATATATCTACCATTTATAAGGATAATTTTATCAATGTTGGTAATTGAGAAAGAATTCAAAGATGAAGGATGTATTAGAAGAAATGGAGTGGGAAGAATTTAAGATGATATTTATGATTAATAATTTCCCATAACCTATTTTCACTAATATAGAGAGGTGATTTATAGAGTTTAATAAAAAGTAGAGTAAATTTCTTTTTCTAATTATCAGTTTAATTTTATGGGTCTTTCAAGGTACCTGTCACTTTTATCAATAATTATAGAAAAATTGATAGTTTATCTGGTGGTTTAAAACCACATCTCTAAAAATATATGGTTATCTGGGACATTAGAAGTTATAAAGAAGTGTTTTGGGGTCCACTCAAAGTAGATATGTAATTTAGATAATGATCCCATGGATATGAAGATAAAAAATGATCGAATTTAAAGTTTTAGAATCAAATGATAAAGGTGGAAGGAATATTCAGCCACTCACATGTCAAAAATATGAAAAATGAACTTTGGTAATTACCTCAATGGGATGATGAAATTATTTAAAGATAAGAAATAATGAACAAGAAAATGAATATGTATAAGGTGGACATACTATTCACTACATAATGGAAAGATATTTATTTTATTTAGGTTACATTCATTCCTATGTATACCTTCATTTTTCAAGAACTGTTGAATCACTTCCCTCAAATATTGAAGTAATGATAAAGGTGAAAACACCTAGTGGAGAAATTATTCCAACCGAAGTATTGGACTCTTCACCAATTTTCATTTATGAGAATATTCTTCTTGAAAATATCATAATAATCCCTATGGTGTAATTTTATTTTCTTCATGGAATAAATTGGATCATATTATATATAGCTCACATTAACTATTGGGAAAATAAAATATCATTCCATATTCTGAATCATTAGATGATCTTATAAAAATTTAAGAATGATTATGAATCTAATTTATAAAATAACTCAATGGGGTGGGTATTGAAACCAAAGTAAGAATCAAATATTTATAGAAAGGTTGATTCAAAAGAAATAATCAACCCTAAATACATTCCCATTATAGGGGAGTGTTTCAATGTATTTCCGAAATATTTTCCAGGAACTCCCTCAGATCATGAGGTAGAGTTATCAATAGAAATTATACCTAGGGCCACACCTATTTCCATGAACCCCTATAAGATTACCATGATATATTTGGTGGAGTTAAAAATTTATACTATAAGAGAATTTGGATAATGGGATTATACACCAAAATTAATCAACATGAGGTGAACTAGTTATCTTTATGAAGAGGAAGGATGGATCAATACGGTTGTGAATTAACTATATATAGATCAAAAATATTTCTATGAAGAGAAAGTATCCACTAATGGTGATTTATTAATGTTTTCATAAGATTCAAGGTTAATAATACTTTTCAATGATAGATCTGTATTCTAGATATCATAAGATAAAGGTGAAGAGATAATATATCTATAAGATAGCCTTCCATACCCAATATGAATAATATGAGTTTATAGTGATCCCATTAAAAATGACTAATTCTCTATAAATCATCATATACTTGATAAAAATAGTTTTTAGGGAATACTATGATAAATTTTTTGTGGTTTTTATTAATGATATTCTCATATACTCTAAGACAAAGGAAGATCATGTGGAGAAACTATGAATTTTACCATCAAAACTAAGGAAGGATAAATTATATACTAAATTCATAAAATGTGACTTTTGGTTAGAGTAAGTCACTTTATTTGAGTATTTAATCATGCTAGAAGGAATCTATTTATACCCTTAAAAGACAACGGTGACTTAGGAATGGTCCATAACCACTAGTGTCATGAAGATTTATAGTATTATTGGATTAGCTGGGTACTATTGATGACTTCTGTGGAACTAATCATGATTGAATATCCCACTAAATATGTTAACATGGAAATAGAAAAATTATATATAGATATCCTAATGTTAGGAAATGTTTAACAGTATCAAGGAGAGTCTAATCTATACACATGTAGTCAAACTACCCTCTAGTGGAGTAGGGTATTTAAATTACAATGACACTTCAAAAAACGTATTCGGTTTTCATACTCATGAAAAATAACGATGTTATATCTTATGCCTCACAATAAATAATGATCCATGAGAATATATATCAGACACATGATATAGAGCTGGCTACAGTAGTGTTCTTATTGAATATTTAGAGGCACTACCTCTATAGAGAGAAGTATGGAATATATTCAAATAACAATAATTTAAATTATATATTCTCATATAAGGAGATGAAATTTTTCTAATGAAGATAATAAAATTTAACTAAAGAATATTCTTTCTCAATTCACTACCATTCTAAGAATGTTAATCATGTTGTTAATAACCATAATAGAAAGGAACCTACAACTACATACATGATAAGGATTAAGAAAGTAAATGTCTTTATGGATGTTGATAGAAACAATTTTTTAAATATTTTTCATGTGTAGTTCAATGATTAAAACCCCACAATTTTTTATTTTTTAATAAAATTACATAATTTTCTGTTTTCATTGATGTTTTGAGCTAAATTATGGAAATGGGTTATTTTGGTATTTCTAACTCCTTTTTGTCTCTTAAATATTTATTCCATATGATTTTCCATAATAATCCAAATTGAAAATTTATTTTTTTTATAATTATATAGGTATTGTGATTAAATTTATTCAATAAAACCAAGAGCTTTCTTGAACCATATGAGTCATAAAAAATATTTTAATTGAAAAGAAATTGGCATACAGAATTGAAAAACCCTCAATATATGATTAATAACTCAACATAAATGACTCCAAATGAATTGATGATAGTTATAAATGAAAGATAAATATAGGTAATGCATTAATTTTAAATTTAATGGAATCATTAGATAATTAATGTAGCTAATGTACATGTCAATTTATAGTTATCTAAATAGTATCTTCAGGCATAAATATGTTCGCAATTAATAAAATTATAACTTCTTCTAAATGTGTTCAAAGAAGCTAATATTTATAGTGTGTATGATAAATAACTAGAGGAAAAATTTTCAATAATTTCACTTTCCAAAATGTATCAATTGACTATTCAAAAAATTCACTAACATTCCTAGGTCATATTTTTGATCAAAACTATCCCTCACCCCTTCCCATAAATTTCTACCTTTACTCCCTCTCAAAGAGTTGTCTATTTACATTAGCTATTTTCATTATATTAATAGGTGTTTTTTATGTTTTTATTTTTTCACACTTTTTATATATATTATTCTTAATATTTACTCATTATTTATTTTAAATTTTATGTTCTTCCATTATACTTCTCTAATACTCATGATGGTAAGTAGATAATGTTAGCCATTGTAACGCCCTGACCCCAGTTACCCAGAGTCAGTGCATTATTACATAACATTGGCATGATCACAAAAGATCAATTCTTGAAAGACTGATTAGTTTAGTAGCCTTGGAATCACTAGATACATTCATAAAGTTTACATTACATCATAAAATTAAAACTAAAACAACATAGTCTCCATATTCCACACTCATAACCCCTCATAATATCCCTGAAGGTCATTCATAAAATACTTCTTCACATCCTGGGAATAATAAAACATAGAAAGGGGTGAGCTCAAATTCCCAGTAAGGATAACAATATAGTGGAAACTTTCAAAAATAGTCACAAACATTTAAGGCAATGTATAACTAAAACAAAAGCCTTTTAAACTTGAACTTCAGCATAATATAGAAAAAATAAAACGAAATAATGTCATTTACTTATTCACATGGATATTCTACTAGTCGAATAATCACATGAAATATCAATAACCACTTTCATAATGATGGAATGCATAATGCCAGACTATCATAACCACATAGTCAAGGCCTTGTGCCAAGACTACAAATAAGATTTTTTCAAGGCCTTGTACCAAGACACTATTTTGTATCATGATACCTACTGATGCATCGAGGAGCTATAGTGGGATCCACCCATCACTTATTAAGTTCAATTCATTCCTCATATGAATAGGTTTAAACATCACATAATCATTCGTATTAAAACTAGCATACGAAATGTCAACAATTTCTCCATAAAAATGAATGGTATAGAAATAACACATCCACAATCAAACATATCACAAAAACTTCAATACAATATGGAAGTTTTTTATCATAATAAATCAACTTCAAATAAGCATAAAATACACGAAAGGATGTTGACATAGATGAAATAAAAACTATTTGAGAGAAATATCTCATTTTTGAAATCATTTAAAAGCCACATAATTAAAAAATTTATTTTGAAAATATTCTTATAAGCTTATAAGAAAGTCTTTGATGATTTTAAAATGGCATAAAATAGCTGAACCCGCCGTATAATTTAAAAAAGATATTTTTACCTTAATTTTGTCGAAAAGGATAAAAAGGACCTTGTTTGGAAAACGACAGAAAGATTCCTTTTTAAGAATCTTATAAGAAGTCAACAAGGGTATAAATGACTTTAACCCATAGTCTCTAAAATATTAAGAATGATTTGAAATACATTTTTAAGAAACATGGATGTGGATGATAAAGAGGTCCTAGTAGATAATTACGTATAAACAACCTCGGATAATAAAGAGATTCTGAAATAAACCCTTACCTTGTACTTTTCCATGGTTGAGGGTAGGTTTACCTCCCTTATAGTGGTGAAATAATTGTTATTAAATTATTCAAGAATCATATACATTAATATGATATAATATATGATCTTTTAACATTGCTTTGTTAATAATATCATAGTATTATCATTGTTTCGGGTGTTAACTTACTTGTTTTCTTTTATATGTTTTGTTACATAAGCCATGTTTGTTATGGATAGGTTATATCATATTCATGTACAGAATGATATTAAGTCTTTAACCATTATTTTTAATCATAAAATAAAATTTAGTCTTGAATGGACACGAGGGGGAATGAATCTCATCGCGTTCGTGGAGACGGTAGTCCATACGTACGCACGAGCGACAATATCATAATTTTGATTTTAAAATAATATATAATTGTATGGTATATCATATATACAGAATCATTATCATGTTATATTTATTATTTACATAAATTACACATCATTATCATACCCATCCAAATAATAATGTATTGAATAACAATTACACCATGACGTGGAGACGGTAAGTCGTACGTACGCACGTATGGTGACATGTCTTTCAAAGGATGGGTAGAATACTGAATCTGGTTTTACCATATTTATAATAACATAAAAGTATATAGAATATACTGGAGTTTTTATTTTAGAATGGAAATAACAAAGAAAGAAGAAATTTAAGAAGAAAGGAACTTGAAGGAGGGTGGTGACAATATTACCTCTTCTTCGAGTTCTTCCTTTTGATTTGATCAAAAGGGCTCCTTATGTTGGATTTATGATAAATCTAAGGCCTCTATGTTTAAGTGAGGGAATTTGAGAGAATATTTGGGCAGAGGTTTTCCAAGCCAAAAGGCTTTGAAGGTGTGAATAATTGGTTATAAGTGGTGTCCTTTTATAAGGGGGGAGGGTCTCTTTAGAAAAAACATAAAGTATTATTTTATAATAAATTAATATTCGGTTTATAATGGCTAAAAAGTGGATTATTAAAAGTATAAGGTGGGTATCGGTATAAAACCTTTCAAAATATAGATTTTAGATAGGTTTGGGTCATTATATTAACCTATTCTTTTAGTTTTAACTCTTAATTAATTAGATTGACACTTACCATGTCACTTTGTATTTTTATATTTTATAGTTAATAAACATACTATATACATCCAATAGACCCCCAAGTGGACCATTAATAATACACCCACTATTATATAAGTCCTTTGGACGAACCTTGGAATTTTAAAAATAGAATATCAATTAATAATATAAATTTTTTTTAAAACTCTTTTATGTCAATTTTGACACTATCGGGTATTTTGTTTTTGATAAATTTATATCAGCATTATTACTTAGAAAAAAATTCATATAACAAATCTAAATATGTCATAATAACCTATAAAATTAATGTAATTCATAAAAAGTTAAAAGTTACATTTATTTTGTAATTTATAATATCAATTATCTTAATATTTCATTAATTAGGCAATTACTGCATCAGCATTGTGTCATAAATAAATTAAATTATTTAATGTCTAAAAATTATAAATAAAATACCATTATGTATGAAATATTTATTGATTTATAATGAATATTTATAATTTAATTTATCTTATGTATAACACTATATTAAAAATCTTTTAGTTATTAAACATTGATTTTAACTCTTTTAACTCTTCTTTGAATTAAATAATAATAAATGTCCTAATCTAATACAAGTGAACCTAAATGATAATATTTTATTCCTAAGGTTTTTTTGGTCTAGAAACACTTGTCCAATAGAATAAGGACATGTGTTAGGATAAGATCAATATAATTTTTTCCCTTAATTACCCTATTTACTTATAATCGTGGTAAATAAAAGTAAAAAGTTATTATTCACCAAAAGTAGTTATCATCTTATTGAACTAAATTTTACTCCTTGATATTAACCGTGTCTCTCATATTTTCTAAATTCCACTTACAGAAGTGGTAAAATTATGTTTTATGTGAATTTACAAATTCTCCTAAGAGGTATGTAAAAGACGGTGAAAGTTCAATAAAATTTTTATATATCTTAAATTATTCTAAACTAAATCGAATGAATTACATTGAACTTATATAGGTATTGTGTATATATTTTGACATTAATTAAATTTAAATAAAATAAATTATTATTTAAATAAAAATTCGGTTTTAAACTATAACAAAGTGTTTTTCACTATTCATCAAAAATTGAATGTTTTCAGAAAGATACCAAAATGTCACCCTAGGCTAAATTTGATATTCCGAATCCAAAAATGAAGTCTATTTTGAAAGATAAAATGTATAAAATTTCAAAAGGTTTGTATTACTATTTATAACGGCTAGTTTGATTGGTTGTGGTTTGTGTTAGAACTCGAAGTTGCGTACAACACATGCTACTGTATTATTCAAAGAGAAGTACACCATAGAAGCTTGGGATGTTACATTCTCCCCTCCATAAAATAATTTTATCATCGAAATTTCTATAATACTACCTCACGAAATGACATAGGTGATTCTTTATCATATGTTCCTCAGGTTCCCACGTTGCCTCTTCCATTTTGTGGTTTCTCCATAGAACTTTTACCAAACGAGTCCTCCTGTTTCTCAGCACATGTTTTATTGTATCGAGAATCCTGACGGGTTCATTGCAATAAGACAGATCGGGTTCCAGTTCTAATTCCTCATAAGTGAGTACATGTGTTGGGTAAGGCATGTATTTTCTCAATAGTGATACGTGGAACACATCGTGAACTTTGGAGAGATTTGGCGGCATTGCCAAATGGTAAGCTACAGCCCCAATTCGTTCTAGAAATTCTAAAGGTCTGATGTACCTGGGACTCAAATTACCTTTCTTACCGAAATGTATAACTCCCTTCCATGGAGATAACTTCAAGAAAACATGATATCCTACCTGAAATTCCAAGTCCTTTTAGTTATCGGCATAGCTCTTCTGCCTACTTTGAGCTGCTTTGATGTGGTTTTGGATTACCTTTACCTTTTCAATCGTTTCCTCCACCTGTTCTGGGCCAACAAGTTTTCTTTCACCAACGTAATCCCAATAGGTTGGTGTGTGACATCTCTTTCCGTATAAATCTTCAGATGGTGCCATCCAAATACTTGAGCGGAATCTATTGTTATAGAAAAATTCCACCAGAGGTAAATATTGATCCCACATACCCTAAAAGTCAAGTGAGCAAGATCTTAACATGTATTCTAAGGATTGAATACTCTGTTCTGATTGTCCATCTGTTCAAGGGTGGTAGGTAGTGCTCAAACGAAGTTTAGTATCTAGGGATTTCTGAAGGCTTTTCCAGAATCATGACTTAAAATGGGGATCACGATCAGAAACAATCGATAGGGGTACTCCATGAAGTCTCACAACTTAATTAATATATAGTCTTACTAGACATTCAAGTGGTAGATCTTCTCTTGTCGCAAGAAAATGTGCTGACTTGGTAAGATGATCAACAATGACCCATATTGCATCATTCTTTCTAGGAGTCTTGGGTAGTCCCATGACAATGTCCATCATGATATTATCCAATTTCTACTCATGTATGGGAAGAGGTTTCATGACTCCTCCAGGTTGTTGCCTTCCAGCTTTCAATTGTTGAAAAACCATACATCTTGACAAAAAAATCAGCAATCTCCCTCTTCATGTTGTCCCACAAAAATGTTTCGTCAAATCTCTATACATTTTGGTGCTTCGAGGGTGTATAGAGAAATTGGAACTATGAGAATCGTCCAACAATTCCCTTTTTAGATCAAGTATATCGGGAACACAAAGTCTCCTCCTAAATATCAAAATTCCATCTTCATACACAAATTCACTCAATCTACCATCATTCACAGCTTTAATATTCTTTTTAAACTCTTCATCATTGGCCAGAGAACTCTTTATCCTTTCTAGTAAAGATGGTTTGGAAACCATTTGAAAAAGTATTGATGTTTCACCATCCTTGGTGATTCCCATATCCATCTTTACTATATGCATAAAAATAAGTTCCCTTTCTACTCTCATCTTGTTCAAAACTCCATGATCCTTTCTACTCGAAGCATCTTCTGCCTTATTTTCCTTCCCCTGGTGGTAGTTTATCATGCAATCATAATCCTTGAGGTGTTCAATCCATCGCCTTTGCCTCATGTTGAGTTATTTTTGTGAAAAAATGTACTTCCAACTCTTGTGATAGGTATATTCTCACATTTTTCACCGTAGAAGTAGTGTCTCCAAATCTTCAAAGAAAATATTATAGCTAGTAACTCAAGATCATGAGTAGGATAGTTTTTCTCATTAATTTTCAGTTGTCGTGATGCATAGGAAATAACCCTATCATCCTTCATAAGGACACAACCAAGTCCTTTATTCGATGCATCACTACAAATAACAAACCCATCATTCCCAGATGGTAGAGTCAATATAAGAGCATTGAATAATATTCTCTTCAGTTCATCAAAACATTCTTCACACTCATTTGTCCAAACAAATTTAACCCCTTTACGAGTGAGCTTTGTTAATGGGTTAGCCAATCGGGCAAAATTCTGGACGAAACATCGATAATAACCTACTAAACCAATAAAATTATGTACCTCTGTTATACTCTTCGGTGCTGGCCATTCTTATATTGCTCTTGTCTTAGAAGGATCAATAGAGATTCCATCCTTAGAGACAATATGGTCAAGAAAATAAATATCTTGATGCCAGGATTCACACTTGCTAAACTTCCCATATAATTCATGTCTTCTTAGAGTCTTCAATATAATGCACAAGTGATTTTCATGATATTTGTAGATTCTGTAGTATACCAATATATCATCAATAATTACCACTAAAAATTCATCAAGATATTCTTTTAAAACTCTATTCATTAGATCCATGAAAATAGATGGTGCATTAGTCAGCCCAGAAGGCATTACTGTAAACTCGTAATGCTTGTACCTGGTTTGAAATGCCATCTTCGGAATGTCTTCCTTCTTCACACACAACTGGTGGTATCCAAATCGAAGGTCAATCATTGAAAAGTATTGAGCTCCATGCAGTTGGCCAAAGAAATCATCATTGCGAGGTAGGGGATACTTGTTCTTTATTGTTATAGCATTGATCTCCCTGTAGTCGATACATAACCTCATAAATCCATCTTCCTTCTTAACAAAAAGGATAGGGGCTCCCCATGGAGAAACACTGGGGAGAATAAATCCCTTATTACTCAATTTTTCTAGTTGTTTCTTTAGTTCCACTAATTCCACAGTGGCCATTCTATTAGGGGTCTTCGATATGGGCCTTGATCCAGGAATTAAATCCATGGAAAACTCAATTTCTCATTCTAGAGGATGTCCAGGTAAATATTCCTTTCCTCACCCACAGTAATTTCATTCTTTTCCTCCCCAATAATTGAATTTAGTTGAGCTACAGGGGGTGGATCTAGATAAGAATTAGAAGGTAATTATTCTTCTCTAAAGATAAGGTGTTCCTTATCATCATCATCAGAAATCATAACCTCCTTCTTATTGTAATAAATTTTCGCATCATGGTCTGAAATCCAATCCATACTGAGTATTATATCAAATTCAATCATGGGTATGATGATGAGATCAGCAGATAAAGAACATTTATGTTCCCTAATGGGAACTGATTCATAGAACTTTGTAGCAATGATACTTCCCTTAGGAGTTTTGACTGACAACTCCCTTGTTAATTCAAATTGTAAATATCTAATTTTCATAGAAAACTGGGAAGATATGAAACAATGCGATGATCCAGAATCAAATAATCCATTTTCTAAACATGAGGAAACCATTAAATTACCTGCCACCACGTCTTTCGGAGCTTCTACCTCAACAGTAGTGATAGCATAAGCTTGTCCTGGATCCCTTGTCCTTTTCTGAGTTAAGTTTCCCTGATGCTTAGGACATTCATTTGCATAATGTCCCATCTCCCTGCAATTGTACCATTGAACATTAGTAGCTTCCTTCTTCCCCTTGCATTCATGATCTTGGTGGACTTTTTCACCACATTTGTAACAGACTTCAATTTCTTTTAAGCATGTACCGGGGTGTTTCTTCCCACATTTACTGCAGGATGGATATTTAACTTTTCCCTTCTTCCCCTTATTTATATTTCTAGATTGATCAGCAAATCTCTTCTTCTCTTTCTTTTCTTTAAAGTCATAAGACTTAGATAATTTCTTTTCTGTCTTGATAGCACATGAGATAATGTCTTCGTAAGACAAGAAGGATTGTGAGAATAATACTCAATGAAGAAATGGATTTAACCCATCAAAGAAATAATCAAAATTACATTTTGGTTTACGTATATAATCTCCATCATAACTTTCTAACCTTATAAAGTTAGCCTCACACTTTGCGATATTCTCATCCTACTTTTGTCTCAGACTCGGAAATTGCCTTTCCATATCTCCTCGATGGTCACGAGGAAAGTATTTTTCTAAGAAAAGATCCTTAAACTCCCTCCATTCCATATTTGATACTTTATAATCTTCCTTCGTGTTTTGAATCAATGACCACCATTGATCAGTATCTCCAGTGAGGTGGTAAACTACCATGATAACTTTTTACCGTTCACTACTCCCCAAGGCATGGAATATTTTCTCTAAGGAATTTATCCATTGCTCAGCTACTAAGGTATTTGTACTCCCATTTAATGTCGATGGTTGTTGCCTCATGAAGCGATATAATATTGATCCTCCACGCTGTGGATCAGGGTGCTCCATACGGGTAAGGTTATTATTCAGAACCTGAGTGAGTTGTCCTAGTATGGTGATTAGCTGATCAGCACCAGTTGCATCACCAGCTCCACTATAATTATCTTGAGCAGAAGGGCAATCCTTATATGGAGTTCATGCATTGATACAGTTCCATTTATTCCACTAGGCTCCATTTATAAACAATTACATAAACTAGTTCAATTTATGAATCAAAATACATAATTCCATACTTGTAAAACACATAACATAAATTGAACTATTTATGGATATAATCTATAATCATAAAAAAAATGTATTATTTGAGGAATTATATACTCATAAACCCTTTAAAATGGTTTGTAAAAAATGATAATTATCCTAAGCATATTCCACAAGAGTGTCATAACCAAGAGTGCATCAAGGCCCTTTGTCATGCAGATGTTCCCGTTCGAGTCTTGCTCAAAGCGGTGTTTTCTGTTTTTACCCCTAGGTACATCTGTGTCAGAGCTACCTCTACCTACTTGTATCCAGACAGGGATGTATTTCTCGGAAAACTAACAAAATCTCTAAAATACCAAAATTCTAGGAAGTTCTTCTACACTAATCATCAAAGTTCATCTTAGGTCTATGTGCTCTAATCAGAGTTTATCTAAATCTAGCTTCCATGGTATGTACTAAACTTCCTATGATACCAATTGTAACGCCCTGACCCCTGTTACCTAGAGTCGGTGCATTATTAGATAACATTGAAATGATAAAAAAATATCAGGTCTCGAAAGACCGATTAGTTTAGTATCCTCGGGATCACTAGATACATTCATAAATTTTACACTACATCATAAAATGAAAACTACAACCGCATAGTCTCCATATTCCACACTCACAACCCCTCATACTATCCCTGTAGGTCATTCATAAAATACTTCTTCACATCTTGGGAAAAATAAAACATAGAAATGGGTGATCTCAAATTCCCAGTAAGGATAACAATGTTGTGGAAACTTTCATAAATAGGCATAAACATTTAAGGCAATGTATAAAAAAAAAATCCTTTTAAACTTGAACTTCAGCGTAATAACAAAGAAATAAAGTGAAATAATTCCATTTACTTATTCACATGGATATTCTACTAGTCGAATAATCACATGCAATATCAATAACCACTTTCATAATGATGGAATGCATAATGCCAGACTATCAAAACCACATAGTCAAGGCCTTGTGCCAAGACTACAAATAAGATTTTGTCAAGGCCTTGTGCCAAGACACTAGTTTGTCTCATGAGGCCTACCGATGCATCGAGGAGCTATAGCAGGCTCCACCCATCACTTATTAAGTCCAATGCATTCCTCATATGAATAGGTTTAAACATAACATAAACATTCATAATAAAACTAGCATACGAAATGTCAATACTTTCTCTATAAACCATGAATGGTATAGAAATAACACATCCATAGTCAAACATATCACAAAACCTTCAATATAATATGGATGTTTTGTATCATAATAAATCAACTTCAAATAATCATAAAATCCACCAAAAGAGGTTGACATATATGAAATAAAAACTATTTGAGAGAAATATTTCATTTCTGAAATCATTTAAAAGCCCCATAATTAAAACATTTACTTTGAAAATATTCTTATAAGATTGTAAGGGAAGCTTCGATGATTTTATAATGGCAGAAAATGGTCGCACCCTCCATATAATTTAAAAAAGACATTCTTACGTTAATTCTGTCGAAAAGGTTAAAAAGGACCTTGTTTGGAAAAGTGCAGAAAGATTCATTTATAAGCATCTTATAAGAAGTCAAAAAGGGTATAAATTACTTTAACCCATATTCTGTAAAATAGTAATATTGATTTGAAATACATTTTTAAGAAATAAGGATGTGGATGATAAAGAGGTCCCAGTAGATAATTACATATAAACAACCTCAGATAATGAAGAGATTGTGAAACAAGCCCTTACCTTATACTTTTCCTTAGTTGATGGTATGTTAACCTCCTGTATAATGGTGAAATAATTGTTATTAAATTATAGAAGAATCATATACATTAATATGATATCATATATTATCTTTTAACATTGCATTGTTAATAATATCTTAGTATTATCTTCGTTTCAGGTGTTAACTTACTCATTTTCTTTTATATGTTTTGTTACATAAGCTGTGTTTATTATGGCTAGGTTGTATCTTATTCATTTATAGAATGATATTAAGTCTTTAAAAATTATTTTTAATCACCAAATAAAATTTAGTCTTGAATGGATATGGTGGGGAATGAATCTCATCGCGTTCGTGGAGACGGTAGTCCGTATGTACGCACGGGTGACAATATCATTATTTTGATATTAACATAATATATAATTGATGTTATATCATATATAAAGAATAATTATCATGTTATATTTATTATTTACATCAATTACACATCATTATCATACCCATCCATATAATAATGTATTGAATAACAATTACCCCACGACGTGGAGACGGTAAGCCGTACGTACGCATGTATGGTGACATGTCATTCAAAGGATGGGTAGAATACTGAATATGGTTGTACAATATTTATAATAACATCACAGTATATTTAAGATACTGGAGTTATTATTTTATAATTGAAATAACAAAGAAGGAATAAGTTGAAGAAGAAAGTAACATGAAAGAGCGTGGTGAAAATATTACCTCTTCTTCAAGTTCTTCCTTTTGATTTGATCAAAAGGGATCCATAGGTTGGCTTTATGATCAAACTAATGCCACTAGGTTGAATTTAAGGAAGTTGAGAGAATATTTCGGCTGGTTTTAGCCAAGCCAAATTTCTTTTATGGTGTGAATAATTAGTTTGAAGTGGTGTCCTTTTATAAGGGGGGCGGGGCTCTTTAGGAAAAACATAAAGTATTATTTTATAATAAATACATATTCAGTTTCTAATGGATCCAAAGTGGATTATTCAAAGTATAAGGTGGGGATGGGTCGAAATCCTTTCAAATAATATATTTCAGACAGGTTTGGGTCATTATATTAACCTTATCTTTTAGTTTTAACTCTTAGTTAATTAGTTTGACACTTACCATGTCACTTTGTATATTTATATTATATAGTTAATAATCAAACTATATACATCAAACAGACCCCCAAGTGGTCCATTAATAATACACCTACCATTATATACGTTCTTTGGATGAACCTTAGACTTTTAGAAATATAATATCAATTAATAATATAATATTTGTTTTAAAAACTCTTTTATGTCAATATTGACACTATTGGGTATTTTGTTTTTGATAAATTTCATAACAGCATTATTACTTCAAAATAAATTCATATAAACAATATTAAGATGTCATATTAACCTATGAAATTAATTTAATTCATAAAAAGTTTCAAATTACATTTATTTGGGTATTTATAATATCAATTATCTTAATATTTCATTAATTAGGAAATTACTACATCACCATTGTGTCATAAATAAATTAAATTATTTAATGTCTAAAAATTAAAAATAAAATACCATTATGTATGAAACCTTATTACCTTTATAATTAATATTTATAATCGAATTTATCTTATGTATAACCCTATATTAAAAATGTTTTAGTTATTGAACATTGATTTTAACTCTTTTAACTCTTCTTTGAATTAAATAATAATAAATGTCTTAATCTAATTCAAGTGGACCTAAATGATAATATTTTATTCCTAAGTTTGTTTTTGGTCGATATACACTTGTCCAATAGAATTAGGACATGTGTTAGGGTAATAGTAATACTAAATTTACCCTTAATTACCCTATTTACTTTTAACCGTGGTAAATAAAAGTAAAAAGTTACTATTCATCAAAAATTATTTTCATTTTATTGAACCAAAATTTACTCCTTGATATTAACTGTGTCTCTCAGATTTTTGAAATTCCACTCAAATAAGCGGTAAAATTATGTTTTATGTGAATTTGTAAATTCTCTTAGGAGGTGGGTAAAAGATGGTGAAAGTTCAATAAATTTTTTATATATCTAAAATTATTCTAAACTAACTCCAATGAATTACATTGAACTTTTATAGGTATTATGTACTTATTTTGACATTAATTAAATTTAAATAAAATAAATAGTTATTTAAAAAAAATTGGTTTTAAACTATAACTCAGTGATTTTCACTATTCATCAAAAATTGAAAGTTTTCATAAAGATACCAAAATTTCACCCTAGGATAATTTAGATCTTCTAAATCCAAAAATGAAGTCCATTTTGAAATTTAAACTGTGTAAAATTTCAAAAGGTGGTTATTACTATTTATAAAGGTTAGTTTGATTGTTTGTGGTGTGTTTTATAACTCAAAGTTGCGTACAACAGACGCTACTGTATTATTCAAAGAGAAGCATACCGTAGAAGAATGGGGTGTTATAGACATGGCCTTAAGAGAGGTTTTATCATTGTTTTTAAATTTTTATTCTTTAATTATCAATTTTATTGTATGTTTTTACTAGTTTAGTGGGTGTATTGAGAGGATTTGTAATGATTTTCTATCATTATAAAATATTATCCACGATTTTGTTTTATTGCCTAACAAATATCAATTATCTCCCTTATCTTATATATCTATTCATATAATGTATTTGAGTGTGTTTAATAGTTGAAATGGGTTATGATGGAGTTGGGTTTTAGAAGGTTTCACACACTAGATTAAGGTGTTTTTATCATTCAGGACAATTAGAGGAGGTGAGATTTGGTGTGTTGAAGGGACATCCTAGGAACTCTAAGTTTCACAGTCAAAGTCGGGTTTTTTATTTCATGTAAAATAGGATGGAAAATCATATATAATTTAGAAAACAATTATGAATAATAATGGAACATGAGTAGCCAAACCTAGGACCAAGTTCTTTATTTAAAATTCTATTTTTTCTATATTTTAATTTATATATTTAATTTATTGTTTTTATCTCCTAAACCCCCAATTTTATTGCTTTTATAAGTATAGAAATAAGTTAAATAAGAATAATATGCGATTGACCTCAAAATCACCTCAAAAAAGATGACCTTGGTTAGCTACTATATTGTATCAGGAAAAACAAATAATATATTTTTCACACCCCATGACAAGTGTTCCTTTTGGGGGGAGTTATGTTGTCTTTCAGTAAATGGTTATTTTTCACATTTTTAAAATAAATTTTTATTTTATTTTATTAAAATAAAAATTAAAAACTAAAAAAAAATCTATGATATATTCCAATTATAAATGTTATATGTACACTAAACACTGTCATGTGAAATAAATTAAAGAATAACATTTTCATGGGACTAAATATATAATACATAAAACTAGGAACTTAGTACAATTGTTGGTTGAATACATTCGTACATCTCAGGAGCAGTAGTTATAGAAATAAGAACATATACCAGAACCGATGGTCGATGAGACTTCCCCCACAAGGCCTTAAATGAATAACATAATTATCCATTCAACCTCTCTTGACCATTACATGATTAGGTTCCTCTATAAGACATTCCAATTGATTTAGATTTGGTATATCAACATAAATTGGAAGAATATAGATCAAGTTTTATAAAAAAATTAAAGGTAAGTGAATATCCTACCACTGAGATTAAATTATCAAAACACGTCTACCTATATATTTAATTATAATTAAAAAATAGAGATAATTGATTTTGAAGAGAATATGGAGAAAATTGACCACTTTCCTTTATTCACAACAACCCGACTCCAATAGCCACTAGAAAAAAAAAATTAAATGTTCATCAAATCCTAGGAGATAATAGTTTCTCAAACTTATTTAATTCAGGTTTTATTTAAGATTAATTGAGTATTACCTTTCAATGATATGATTTTTTAAATTTGTATAATACAATAACTTCCTTTATGGATAATGAAAAAGTTGGATTAGTTTTATATTTTGTGGAATGAATAGAGGAGCTAGTTGAGTTCTACACTGGTACATTTGAGGATGATAGTATATAACTTAAAAACAATAAATTATCAATTGTTTATCTTATACAAAAAAAGAAACCACATCATTTTCTAAAATTTTCACCACCAGTGGACACAAACCCTCTAGTAGAACAAAAAATAGAGAACCCTACATTACAATACCCTTTCCATTTATATATTTTTTCATAATTCATTCTCCGGGAAGTGTTATATTTATTTTATTTTGAAGGTATTAATTCTTCATGTTTACTCAAGGATATTGATAAAATTAAGATATGTTATTTCATCTCAAAAAAGCCACATCCACCATCTTATTGGGGAAAAAATTAGAACTATCTGACTATGAGTATTAAATACCTAGCAAATCATTAGGGGGGGTACACCCAATATCTATACTTTTTTCCCATTATCTTTTTTTTATTTAGTTTTCCTTCAATGTATTTCTTATTTTCACCTACTTTATTTTAGATATAAATTAGTTGTATCTAGAAGATTAAATTTTTTATGCCATTTAAAAATTAATTAAGTTGTTTATATCATTTTTTATATTATTTTCACCCCAATTTAAATTTTTCATGAAAATATATATTGATATAATTTGAACTAAAAAAGAGGGTATTAAATTAAATAAGTGTGGTGGATGAAGCTTCATAGTTTAGGATTTTATAATTTCTTTTCCATATTTTTTTGATTATTTTTTATTTTTTAGAATGTTTCTAAAAATTTTGAGGTCAAATGATTTGATTTTGTATTTATGAAACTCATGTTAATGAGTAAACCAATTTATCCAATTAAAATAACATTAAATAAATATTAAAAATTACTTTGTTTTAGGTTTAAGATTTCTAGAATTCGATAAAAATACTTCAAAATTTTGAAGTCATTGCCTCATATTGTTTTCTTAATTTTTAAATTCACATTCCTATGATGATTATGAATCTTTTTAACATATTATTCACATTCACATCACTTCTTGAGATAACCAACCCATGATTTAATAATTGTAATTTTATTTATATCTATCAAAGATTAAGGCTTTTATATAATTTTGTTTAACAATATTGAGGCACTTATTTTATTTTAAAATCCCCAATTGAAAATTTAATTATTTTTATTATATTATTTCCTTTACATTTAATTCGTGTTAGCCTTTAGAAATCCATGAAAAAAACTCGTTTTTTAGAAATTTTACCCTATCTAATCTAGGAAAGGAAGAGAAAAATTCATCATTTATTTGAACTAAATTTTAGGGGGAGATGTCCTGGGATGTGATACAACTTTTTGGGTTGATGTATAGGATAAATTGAAGGATAACAGTTGATTTTGAAGCAAAAATGGTGAATTTTATGTAGTTACTTATGAGAGGGTTTTTTGTAAATAAAATATTGAGGAAATTATACTGAGTTGAAATAGATGGAAAAAAATCATTAAGCAAATTAAGTTTTAAAATATTAAAAACACATTTTCATTATAGATTTGGGTTTATAAGTTCACACTCTTTTTAAGATCAAAGTTTCATCTTTACCCCCAAAATAACAATTTTTTACTAACTTTTAGATCTACAAAAATTGGATTTAACTTTTATAAAATGGGAGAAGAAAGAATAAAATTCATAGTTCTACTGATCTGATGAATTTTTTTATTTAAACATAATATTGTAAAGGTGTTGGAGATATTTTTTAACAAATGGGAGTTATGTGAAGACCCATTCTTGAGTGTAAAGTACATTCATTAATTTTTTCTTCTAAAGGAGACAACCCACTTTATTCTACCTCAGATATATTTGACATAAAAAAAATAAAATCCTTATGTCTCTAAAAATCCTGGACAAGTTATTATGATTAACAAAATTCCTTGATTCAATCAGGTAGTGATTTTGGAATATATCAGATTTATGGTGACCCTTGAATATGACTTGAGAAGAAAACGTTTATTGAAAGTTCATATCTATGTGATGAGAATAAAATTAATGAGGTAAATATTTGGTTGGAATGGGAGGATAAATGAATAATGAATGAATTGAATAAAATAAATAGAGAACATGAAATAATTGTTTTTGAGGATGCATGATATATTGTTTTCTTGGTGTTAGATTGGTGAATGTCATAGGTATGTGTTTTGAATTCTCTTTGAATTGATTTTCTTGTTTACTTGTCTACAAGTTCAACTGTAAAGTTTTGTAGAATGGGTATAATTTATGTTTTTGATATTTTTCAAGTGTATTTAAATGATTAAAACACCTTCATTTTTTGAGTAAAATTACCTCATTTTTTGTTTTCGTGGATTTTTTGAGCTAAACTGGAAAAAGGATTAATTTTGGATTTTTAACTTCTTTTTATCAAATTTATATTACAGCTATAACATTTACCCTACTTATCCAATTTCAAAAATTCCTTTTTTATAATTATATAGGTATTGGGATTCATTTTCTCCAGCTCGATTTAGAGCTAATTTAAACCATATGAGGTCCAAATAACTAATTTAAATTAAAAACGTTTTTTTATATAGAATTGACCACCCATTAATAAATGAATCATAACTCTGTATAAAAGACCTAAAATTATGTGATTCTAGTATTCAATGACATATAACTCAAATTATCTATTGATTAATAATCTTCATCGAATAATTGAAAAATTAAGGTAGAAAATGCACACATCAAAGTAGAGTAATCTGAATAGTCTCTTTGTCTAGAAATATTTTACCAATTAATAAATTCATAAAAAATGATAAACATTTATAAATAATTTCATATTTAGAGGGTGAATTATAAAGATATTGAGAAAATTAGTTTCAGGACACTTATTGAGATTCAGAAATTTACTTGGTTAAAAATGCACTAAATTTCAAAGGATATAATTTTTTAGAGAAAATTTCCCTCACCCCATCCTATAAATTTATACCTCTACTCCCTCTAAAATATTTGGAAATATGAGTTAACAAAATTTTATTATATTATGATATTTTTTAAAAAAAATTAGTATATTTGAAAACTTTTATATTATATTATTATTATTCTTCTTTCATTTTTCCTTCTATCTTTTGTGTTCTTCCACTTTGCATCTCTAGTACTCATGATTGTGTGTAACTAACCCTGGAAATGACTTTGGGAGGAGGTTTCCCCAGTGTTATTTAATTATTATTGTTTAATTATCAATGTTTATATTCTATTTTTATTAGGGTAGAGGTTGTATTTTTGGGTTGTAGAGTGATTTTCCATTATTCAAATATATTTCCAAATATTTTATTTTATTCCCTACAAAACATATATTTCCTCCATTCTCTCAAGTAGGTCCTCATATTATGTAGTAAAGTGTCTTTGAGGGATGAAATGATATATGTTGGAGTTGGTTCTTAGAATGTCTCACACTATGGATTAAGTCATATTCATCATTATGGACTATTTGAGGAGGAGATATTTGGTGTTCTAAAGATATGTTCTAGGCATTCTATGTTACACACTCATGTTATGGAGTATTATTCCAGGTATAATGGCATGGTATATCAAATATAATTTATAAATTAATAATGAATCGTGAAGGAACTTGAATAAATAACCCTAGGAAAATGTTATTTCTTTGTAACTCATTTATATCTATATTTTCTTCTGTGTGTTATAATTCCTATTTTTAATTAATAAAAAACTCCAAATATCATTTCATTAATAAGTAGATAATTAGGTGAATTGGGAATTGGGAGTGGTTGGCCATAAAATCTCTTAATTAGATATGACCTTTTTCAGCCACAATGTTGCATTGGAAAAAATAAATAATATATTTTTTAAACACCATGATAGGTGTGTCAGATATATGAAGGATGGATCTGGAAATCATAAAGGTGGGGAATACATCCTACCTTTTTTAAATGATTTCCAAACAATTTATCCAACAGTGGATCAGGGAGTCAACATGATGATTTAGATCTTCAAAAGAATGTGAAATTGGTAAAATAATGGAATAATCATGAATTAAACATCAATAAAGATTGATACATTCATTTTGGTGCTATATTCTATGTTCCATCATCATTAGAGATCAAAAATGAGATTTTGTATGACAAACATAACTCGTATTTCTCCATCTATTCTAGAATTAATAATATGTATAAAGATATTTGAGAACAATTTTGGTGGGATAAAATAAAGAAGTATATTAATGAGTATACCTAAAATTGGTTGATTTTTTATAATATTAACGTATCTCATTATAGGTCTAAAGGGACAATACAACCATTACACATGATAACATGGAATATGAGAGAACATCACTATGGGATTTTTTTGATGGATCCCAAATATGTCCAAAAAAATAAATATGATATGTTTTTTAGAATATTAACACACCTACACTCTATCCACTTTGTTTATATTTTTTAATATCTATTTCTAGATCATGTTTCCATGTTATACATAAATATAATTTTGAGGCATCATGAGGTACCACTTTTGATCACATATGATTGAGATATGAGGTTTACCTCTAATTTATGGAGGATTCCTCAACATGCATTAAATATAGAGTTAAAATTCATTATAACATATCACCTCAATAATTATGATAAATCTAAATGAACTATTGATACTCTAAAATACACATTGAAATCTTACTCAATTTACTTTAAAGGATAATGGGATCAATATTTTATATTGGTGGAATTATCATAAAATAGTAGTTTCCACTCGAGTATTTAGATATCCCCACATAAATACTATATGGGAAGTTATTTAGAACACCTATAAATTTGGATAAAGTTAATGCATAGAGGATTATTAAACCCTAGATTGTGTAAGAGAAAATAGAACTAGTTCAACCTACTTTGAAACACATTAAAATTATCAGAGTATAAAAAATTGTGTTGAAAACAATTTAAGGGGATTATTGTTTGAATTTGAAGGAAACGTATTTCTTTAAATATCACCCTAAAAGAGATTAATGTAGTTTTAAAAAAGGGAAATCATTACCCTAGGTACATTGGACCCTTTGATATCCTTAATCGCATAAGAATATGGCCTACTGACAAGAACATCCACCAAACCTATCTCAGGTACAAGATAAATTCCACGTATATCTCTTAAAGAATTACATACTAGATCCATCGAATATAATGAATACATAGTTTTTATAGCTAGAGAATGAACCCTCTTATAGGTATCAGTAAGTTAAGATCTTGGAAAATATATACAATGTTATAAACAACAAGATAATTCATCTGGTTAATGTACTTTGGTGGAACCACATATATAAAGAGTCAACATGGGAAACTAAAGATGTAATTAAAAATTAGTACACTCATTTATTCTCAACAAAGGATTCATGTTTAAATTTCATGGATGAAATTTCCAAATTGGGGAAGAAAGCAATGACCCATAAATTTTTATAAGGAATTTTTCTTCTCGTTAAACATGTTTTAAACTTATTAATGTAGTGTAGTATAAGAAACAAGTACAATATAATATTAAAACCTAAAAATCCTTAATATGTTAATTTAATACAATAAATTTAAATAAAAAAATAAATAAATTTGTTATAAGTAATAAAACAAATGACATAGAGAAAGGATAATTAAATTTCTAAGAAAACATATATTTTTTATTGAAATACACTTCATGGTCAATTAATGTCATAGAATTATGTCTTTTTAATTAAAATCGTTTTTTATATTTATATATAAATGATAATTTATTTATATAGAATCAAAATAAATTTTACAAGGGTTTTGAATTTGATCAACTCAAAAAAATTGTATCATTTCATAATTAAAGTTTTTTAGTTAAAAATTAAATATATCATTAATTGTAAAATTATGTTGAAAAAATAATTTTATTTTTTGAATCATCATATCAAATTAATATTAGGGTTAGTTTTTAGAAAAATTTATGGAAAAATTTATTTTAAGTAAATAGTAAAATAACGGTTTTTATAAATACCGCAATTTCTGTGGAATCATTATGATGTAAAAATTACTTAAAAATTTAAGAAACCTTTTATTAATTAAAAATTTATAAAAAGAGTAAAATAATGAATTTTATAATATTCTTTTGAGTTTAGAAACATCTAATTTACATATTGGAACCTAACTAACATTTTACCCTATTTTGAAAACCTTATTTTTTCATTGTGTTTAATGAAGTGGTCGGAAGGTTCCATTTAATTATATATTTATTTAAATTTCAAATAAACATTATTTTTTTAATAATTATCCAAATAATTTCTTGATAATCAATTCCACCTAAAATTATTTTGATTAAACATAAAATTTATCTATATTTTTACCCTAAAATTACCCTTCTCAAGTAAACATTCACACCCATTCTCTCATTTTATTCAATCAAACGAATTTGAGGATGAATATATAAAAATTTTATATCTCAAGATTCTATATAATTATTTTATATGGTTATAAAGTCTTGCTATAAGTTTTTAAGAAGCTACTTTTCATTATAAGAGTTTATAACCTATTCTCTTATTTATTATTTTTCAATCATTACATTTTGATTTCTTTTCAAGGAAAAATTTTATTATTCATAGAAAAATATAGATTTTTTTTTAAAATAAAATTTATTGTTTGTGGGAACCAAACACAAGGAATCAAATTACACACAACCGTAATAAAAAAATCTTTCTAATTTCAAACATTAAAATTGAAAATAGTTGGACCCTAGAGACACTAACACATTTGGATCCATGTGAAAGACACCTTGATCAATGCACCCTTTGTCAATCAAAAATTCATTAAAACATTCATCAATACACCATTAAAGTATGAATTCTAGCTGTGACCACCTCATCATTATCGATCGTCAAACACCACCAGAACCCTCAAGCTAGAGGACCGCACCATCCAAAACATTCACATAGAAATATAATGTCTCATCACAAGCAGTGTAGACCAAAAACCTTCATTACCATCACCGATAACTAATAAATTCCACCCAAAAAAATAACATGATTATATGAATCGAACTCCATTAAGGAGTCAAAAAAACACAAAACAATAACAACGGTTGCACCATCATACTAATAACCACCATCACTACCATGAACCACTTCCCAATAAAAACTCTCCAACATTATACAACATAGAGAAAATACCACATATTTAGTAACTTATATAAAGACAATATGGTTAAGGTTGAACCATGAGAAGAAATTAGTTATAACAGATGAAATTGATTCCAATCCCACCACCACTAGAGTAGCTCATGTGACTCCTCTGAAACCCATGGTCCACCAAAAGAGAAACCCTGGATAATCAAACAGTTGTCTCAAGGCTTTCAAAGATTATTTGAAACCACTCTAGGCTGGAAGACTGAACAAGGATACCAAACTCCATTACTAAATAAGTAATCTATATGATCTAGATATAGAAATTCCACTCAGGTTTGGGATCTATAGAGACATGATCACTTTGAGACACCAAAATTGGGGGTTTGTATCTAGGAAACCAAATGGAGTTGGAGTAGGGATAATGGGAGGAAAAACTATGAGTATATGAGGATATCCCTAGGAATCTCACACTACTCTATCTAAAAGGTAAAAAAGCCAAAAAAATATTAAGGATCACATAGGAAGGTCCAAGAAGAGATGGAGTGGGGGTCAATGTAGAAAGAGGATAATGAAAATCTCCCCCTACAAGCTGTCATACCAAAAAACCCTATCAGTGATAGGGGAAAAAATAAAATCTTCTATAAGGCCCCAAATTTTATTATAACTATTTTTTATAAATTATAGATCATTATTCCATCTCATTATACTACCTTCAGAACCATATATAACTCTCAAACACTATTTTGGTCTTAAACTATCCAAAATTTTTCATAAATTAATGACTGTGAAGTTTCCTATCAATGAAATATCTATTTGGATAAAAAATTGGATGCTGGATCTAGATTTAAATCACCAATGGGTAATAACCCAAAAACTAGTTGGTTTAGTATTAACATGATCTTCACTTGGTGAACAAAAAAATATCCTAATAGTATATTTTATTTGACACTGCTGGGGGATATGCTTTAGATAATTTTGGATCTCTTTATAAACCATAATGGAGGATTATATAATATTGATACGAATTAAATGGATGGTTAGTTTCGATATTTCAATTAAAATTTGTTTTAAAATATTTTTATGTTTTTACAAAAATCATAAAAAATGAAAAATTATAAATAATTAAAATAATGAAATAAAAAAATCATTTAATTTAAAGGAAAACATATCTTCAAGCCATTATATTTTTATATAAAATATCAGTAAATAAATTTCAATTATTATAAATGATAAATAATTGGAAAACGTAATATAATTCATTTCTAGAATAAATTATTAATAAATAATAATTTATTTTATCTCAAGCAAAAAGGTGGTGAAATAAATGTGATCTAAGGTAATGGTAATCTCAAACTCAACTCTTTCCTTTTGGATTGCATCACTTTTCATCTTTATTTTGAAAATGATTTTTCAAAATCCATTATAAATTACTATTTTAATTTTATACCTTTGTTTCTCTATGGATATGTATGATTTTGCATCATTTATATGATTCTTATTCCACCTTTAATGATTTTCAAAGGAATTTATTTTCCAAAGGATCCCAATGTATCATCTTTAAATATTTCTTCATCCTATCATGACCCAAGAAATATTTAATGAACTATTAAATGTCCCAAAACATTTTTCCCTTATTCTTTTTGGTACCTCCAAGGATGCACATTGAAATCATATTTACAACATCTATATGAAACCCATTATTTTTTATAGTTTATTCCATGTTTAAGGTGGTTATATATTTTTTCTAAGTGGAATTAATAATTATGATAATATTATGATGTAATGGGTGTGTCAGAAATTATATATCCCTCTAATTATTAAATTAGTGTGATGTATATAATGAGATTATGTGAATTATGCAGGAGCCTCATGCTCGTTGCATTTATATTTTATGAAAGGATGATTTTTATGTAAAGGACATGTGTTAACCTAATATTAGTTTCATTCACAAATATACATGAGATTTTACCATAATGTTATGATATTTGATTATTATTAATATTCTATATTACATTCGATTTTCAAATGATCTCGTAATTCATTTTATAACGATCAACTGCTTATGATATGATGTTGAAAATTATTCTCACCCATGTACTATACTATTCCATTTTTTATGTTCCACGCCATTTTATTCCTTCCCTTACTAGGATTTTAGATCACTATTTCATTTATGTACTTCCCCAAGTTAGAAAATGTGCTAATGACTACATGAAATAAAATACAATAAATTTTTAGAAGTAATTAAAAAAACATTATTTTTTTATGTATGCTCATGTTTTACAAACCCGGTTTCCATAGAAACTAAACCTTTCAGTTATAAAATTTAAGAATTAAATTTTTTTCTTAAAAAAGAGGTGATAGTCATATATAAAAAATGTTTGTTCATTATAGTTTATTTTTTGTTGGTAATATGAAATTTTTGTAATAATTGAAAAATATTGGGCTGGTTTTCCCAAGGATCAATTATTGGCTAATGCTATTGATGGTAGAATGATATGTGACGTGTGTAATGGTGTTAGAGATAACACTGAGATGTCTTGGATGAGTTAAGAGCTTTGATTTCCCATTGATTACTTATTGATGAATTATTTTAATTATTGGATTTCCGGATGGTATATTGTTTTGATTTTCAACTGATTTCTGCAGTTAGTTTTATATAGGGAAACTGTTTTTTATGAGGCATATTAGGATGAGTCTATGAGTACTCATGATTTAAAGAATTGTAAATTGTATTTATAAATGAATACATGGGTTGGGGTGTTATTTATTTATGTAATGACAAATACTTCATAACTTAATGATAATAATGGAATTGTTATAATGAATTCTCTAAGATCATGGGTATTGAATCTATAAAATTATAATATGATTTCTAGAATCATGTTAGATTATGATTAAATGAAATTGTTGAACCTGGATTTATTATGTTTTAGTGAAAATTTGTAATTACTAAATTTCTAAATGAATTTATTAATAATGAATACTAATTCTAGTCCACATGTTTTAGATCTAGACCATAGTGGTGGAATCTAGGTTTCTTATGAGATGATACTGGAAGATGATTCTAAAAATAAATTATTACCCTTTGTGTGGTTGTATGTGATATGTCTTATATATTCTAATTCCATGTGATTTACCCCCCAATTTGTTAGGGAAACTGAAACCTAATTGTTTTGGGGGTGTTTTCCATAACATCCAGGTTGGTGAGAGAATGGATAGTTATTTTCTACCGCGCCCCCACTCTCCCTTCGGTTATAATATATTATGTGGACATACCTGGGTTATAATAGTTTAAGGTATAGGGTATAGAATATTGTAGGATATGATAGGTCTCAATTTTCTTTTCATATATTTATAGGTTTTAATGGATAAATTTAATAGTATGTACTAATATTTGGATGTGGTTCTTAAAGATTCCCATAGGTTTACATGCATGGTATGTGTTGGCTTGAGGTGTGATGCATGATACATGGCTTGTAGTTGCTTCAATATTTTTACTTTGTTATAGATGATATGAGGATAATGAGGTTATGACTAGATTCATGGTATGTGGGATGGATATTATATAATTTATTAGTTTAGGGAAGGATGACTTATGGGAGGGATGAGCATTGGATGTGAGATGTTGGGGTGTTAGAGAGACACACCAGTGGGGAATTGGAATCAGGGTACCTTCATTTACATATATGTTTTAATATGGATATTCTTCTGTATATGTGTTAGTGTGAAATCCATAGTAAGGACTGTATGTGGCTTTACATTCTTATATAATTAGTTTGTTTTATTTCTTATTCACTAGGATTTAGTTTGCTTATTTTTAAATTTTTCACATGTGGTTTTGGGAGGATCCTAATGAGTGTACTTGTATTCCTACCATATGTTTTATAAATAATTTTTCGTCTATTGGAGTAGAATAGTTATTGAAATAGAAAATACTAGCTCATAGAGTAGTTATTGGAGTTTATTGTCACTACCTAGGATTTTCCTATGATACTTTTTAGTTATTTTTATTTATGTGTGGCATTAAATTCAATTGTTGGGATTGATTATTTCCTTATTCTTGGTGTTTATTGGTGGTTTCTCATATTATCTCTTACTCCTTGAAATTATATAAATATTTTTATGTCAATAATTCATGACTATAAACCCTATGTACTAGTCTCTAAACTGTATCTTTTTTGAGGTAGCCTTTTGGGGTCATTATCTATCTCTTCATTGTCAGCACAATATTGTTACTAGTAGAGGGGGGTCATGAAAAAGTGGTATAAAATCTAATGGTTTTGAGACATGATAGAGTTTATAGATAGGTATGTGTCGGTGTGCATAGTTCAGTAGGGAAACTGTATCATTTGAAATTAGATCATGACATAAACAGTGGATAATGGCTATAATATAGATTTTTAAGGCCCCTGGGATCTGACAAAAGAACATCAGGATTACTAAACATGATAACTGTTGTGAAGCTTCTTTCTAGGTAATGACCAAGATAATAATCATGTATCATGTTGTTCTTCACTAGTGTTTTGATTTTGATAGAACATGGGAATTTGTTTGAAATTGAAATGATTAACTAACATTAAATATTTTATATTATATTTTTAGAATCCCATAGTGTACAATATGTTATATTAATGACTGCCATTATATTTCCTTGTTATGTTTTCACCATTAACTTTATGAAGTATGTTCCAGAATATTTCCATAGATTCAAGATTAATGATAGTGATACATAGAGGAGGAAACTCTAAGTATTTTTGTGTGATGTTTTTATAATTATGAAGGATCCATTCCTGATTATGTGATCAATATTTTGTTAAAAGATTTAAATATTTTCTTTAGTTTTATTTTTACACCATATGAGAACTCGGTTTTGTTGGATGTGATGATGTTTTCTGGGACATCTCGATAATAGTGCTTCTTATTCATTGGGGATCATGAGGATCCAGTTATGTTATTGGATAGTTTCTTACATTAGTTTTAGGAAAAATTTATTTATTTGACCATGAAGGCATCATTTCAGCAGAAGATTCTTACCCTTCATTATGTAATTTCCAAGGTTTAAGATTTATGTCCATTAAAATAACTACATGTGTTATGCTTTAGACCATATTCCAAATCAGTGTGCTATAGAAAGGAATTTGAAGGAGTATTTTCATCCATAAATCTAGTATGAATCCACCTAGTTTTTGTTGAGTATATGTCTCTAGACGATGGTGATGGAATAGGTTGTTGATAGGTTGTTAGAAAATATTATATCATCAAGGGAAGGGATTCATAAATATTCTCTAAGGAGTATATATGTAACCATATTTTCTATGTTTCCTAGTCATTATAAGAAGCTTCAGTTATAAAGGAGTAGGTTCTAAATTTTTTCAACCCATTTCATTAGATATGGTAGTTCTCAAACTCCTACTATAAGATCTTTCTTGTTTTATTATGCATGGGGAGGTTGTTTCCATTAGAAGTGGTAGTGTTTTTCCTTCTTTGGTAGTTATCATAGAGTTTTTAGCCACTCCGTCATTACGATAGTATCCTCTGATGCAATAGCAGTAAAAGGGTTATCAATTTTTTTATTATAAAATAGGGGATGTGGAAGGTAGAGTATAGGCATTTGATTCCCTTCATCATACGGGAAATGACTAGAGTGTGACTATAGATGTGGTCTCTATCATTTCCAAAGAGTTCATGGAGAAGACCATGGTCAGATGCTTGTATTAGAGTTTCAAAAATTAGGAAATTTATAAATATTAGGTTGTGCTATTAGCATATTGTCTACATAGGTATGTTCCTTCTTTTATTCAGGATTCACGTAATTATTTGTTTCACCCTCCTTAGCCAATTATTTGAGACTTGAGGTTGAGAGATTCTAGTGACCTTGTATTTGACTATTCTAGTTGGATTTCAACATAAATTTTATGATGTGTTTATTGATTCTGATCTAATGTTAGGGTAGTATATCTACTTATAATACTTACTATGTTTATGTATACATCTATACAACATCATTCTTGACATGGATTAGTTTTATTCGATGAAATATAGTATGGAATGATTTAGTATGTGAGTATTATTGTATGGAACTGATGGGGATTGAGCAATATTTATTAGAAAATGATACCCTTATAGGTGTCTAATTCTTGTAAAATCAATTCCTTCATTTATGGTTGTGATGATATGGAATTTCCAAGAGGAACATCCAGTGGTGTTTCTTGAGGTTATCGAGGAGTACCCTGGCATCTTTTTGAAAGAGTTCGAGACACTACCCCCTCAGTGTGAGATCATGTTTGGCATAGAGATGCAGTCATTAATTGAACCTATATCAAGGTATTCATATAGTATATCCCCTTATGAGTTGTGTGAGATGAATATTTATGTTTATGATCTCCTAAAGTGAGTAATCGTTGAAACTAGTGTGTCGCCTTGGGGTGATTTAATTTTTTTTTGAAAAGAAGGAAAATGGTGATAAGTGTCTATGTGTCAATTACCATCACATGAACTGGGTGTTATTGAAAAATGTTATCATATACCATGGATTGATTATTTTTTTAATTATTTTCAAAGAGATAGTTGGTTCTCGGATATATAATGATGATTATTATATAATCATATGAAATAAAAGGATAATGATATTATAAAAGACATATTTGAGATGTCTTTATGGGGATTATAAGTTCATTGGGATGTTTTTCTATGTGATTAACACTCTAAATGTTTTCATGGGATGGATAAATGTAGAGTTCCATGAGTTTTTTAATGGATCTTGGTAGTTTTTATTGATGATATTCTTGTGTTCTCTTAATCAAAGAAGGATCATATATAGAATATATGATCTATTTTGGGTGTTATTTATCTCTAATAGGTATTCGAGAAGCTTTCTAATTTCGTCCCATGAGGATTATTTCTTGGTAAATGTTGTTTCCTCTCATATATTAGTAAATTATTATTTGAATATTAAGGTTTTTGTTCCTTGGGTAATTCCCAAGAATATTATAGAGGTGTGGATTTTTTGTAGTGTCTCAAATTATTATAGGAGGTTCATTCCCAAATTATCTCATATTAGGAATTAAAATATAGTTTTGACTTGATAGGGCTAATAATTTTTGTGTACTGACCAGGGTTGATATTCTTTTGAGTATATGACGTAGAATCAAGTTGGTACTCTTGTTCATTAGTTTCTAGTGGAGCGAATTGTGTTGGAAGTGTATTATAACTCTTCACATATTTGATTATGTGTTGTCCTAATAAAAGAGGGGGTTATTATATCTTATGGGTATCATATTTTATACCCTAATGAATGTAATTATTCCACCCATGATCCAGAGTATTTTGTGGGTTTTTTCACTAAAGTTATAGTGAAATTACCTCATTAGTGAGGAATTTTTAGTCTTCACAAATCAGATGATCCTAAGGTATGTATTTTTTGAAATAGACATTCATTTTTTATAGAGACTATGTAGGGAATTATTATATGAAGACAAATACAATATTTTATAAAAACTGTAATATGGAAATTTTATATTAGATTCCTTGAGCAGGAAGTAGTGTGGTGGTGATGTGTGTATCTTTGGAGACTCTTGTATAGTAATGGAAGAGTTTGTTGTTATGATACATGATATAGGAGTATTTTATGGACGATGGTGTTTTATCCAATAATGGTGTAGTAGTATTTGGTACACCGGGTGGAGGAGTCTTGGATAGGGGATTTGGACGTAAGTTCTAGAGAGATATGGTTGTTTGTGAAAATACCTTAGATGAGCGGTCTAAGGATTGTCCAAAACAAGTTTTATTTTAGGGGAGGATCTTTATTAATTTAGTGATGCATATTTCTTTATATAAAAGATCTATAATTCACCTTTAGTAGTAAATCCTTGCATATTGATGATGTTTCACACCTTGAGAGGTTAGTTTGGGTGGTCTGTAATGAAGTGTAATATTTTAGTGTTTGTCTCTCAATGTTTTGTGTGCTGGGGGGAGAAGGCTGAAAAAGGTTCTTGGTGTAATTTTTCCACTTCCTTATATTCCCCAATGTAAGTGGGAGAAAATTTAAATAGACATTGCTTCCATGTTTACTTGATATCATGGTGGTTGTGATGTGATAAGGGTGATCATGGATAGCTTGATGAAGTCATCTCACTTCTTGTCGATTAATGATTTGATCATAGAGGAGGGTCTATCATGGCAGTAATTGGAGGATGTGGTTAGGCATCATGAGTTTATGAATATTATCGTCATTCATCATGATACCTATTTATCCTCTAGGGTTTAGAGATGTCTATAAAATTATTTTGGCTCACATCTATGCCATATCACTACTTTTCATCCACAGACAGATGGACATACATTTAAAACTATCTAGACTCTAAATGACATGTTACATGAATGCATTCTAGTTTTTTTTATTTTCATCGGTGTGTCACCTACCCTTAGTGAAATATTATTAATTTAACAGTTATAACTCCACTATTGGTATATGTGAGCTTTCCAATCTTTGTTGTGTTGGAGTGAGGTTGGGGTGTTAATTATTCTTGGATCGAAATTGGTGTAGAGCATGACAGAAAAGTTACGGGTGATCCAAAAGTGAATAAAGGTATAATAGTATTTTCAAAATCCCTATTATTACTATAGGATGAGTATTATGGAGTTTTACATTAGATATCCTATGCTATTATGTTTTCTCCACACTAAAGGTAGTTAAGGTTTGTTTATGGTAGTAATCATTCTCCCTTACTTCTTCGACCATTTAAGTTTTTGGGACATGTTGAAGCTATGGTGTATTGGTTAAAAATCCACCTATATATGTGATATATACTTGATGTTTTCCAGGTTCCATAACATTACTAATATCATAATGATGATTCTAACATCATAAATTAGGATAAGATAAATTTTGATGTTGATATGACCTTTGAGGAGCGGCCTGTTGAGACATCTAAAGAGGGGGTTGTATGAGTTTGTTATTCCTTTGGTTTTTATAGTCTGTTGTAATAGTATCTTGGAGAATATTACTTGAGAGTGGGAGTCATAGATGATATCTCAATGCCTATAATTTTTTTATTGTTGATCCTTGTTGAGATTATTTATTTTATTCTTGTTAAGATTCTGCATTTCCCCTTGTTGATATATGAGATGGTTTACTAATGATGTTATATTTATTTGAATTATTCTTATGATGGGATGGGGGTGTTATTATTATTGTGAGATCCTTGAAAATCATTTCGTGGCGTAGTTATACAAGTCCCTTTTTCATTTCCTTCCTAGGTGTCATTTTAATTATATAGGATGATAATTTGTTCATAGGTATCTGATATAGGGTTCTTGATGTCAAAACCCCTACCTTTTCATTTTCATAGGGCTTGGAGGGTTTGAGAGGTTGTTTGGAACCTCTATCTTAATTATTTTTTAGTTTATATAATTTAATTATAAATTTTTTAAAATAATATTTTAACCATATGCAGGAACTCAACCCCATGTGAAAGAAAATATTCTTACCATTACATAAACAATTTTTTTCTTTGATATATTGTGGAAACCTAGCTTTTTAAGGGAAATGTTATCTTGAATATCATTAAGGATACTTTTTACATTGATTGTATAAAGGTATTCTGAGCCTTATATAAGTGTTTTACTAATTTGTCATTATTCTATAAATTTAAATCCAATATTGGTTCATTGAATAAAGTTAACCCATTTTATGAAGGTAAACTGAATTTTACTCTACGGTATGTCTTGGATGAGGTTAGAGCTGCATGACAGCATTCATAAGTTCCTGTAAGCATTAGTCAATTTTTAGGAGCTCGAGTAAAGACCATATGGATATCATATAAAGGTAACCATTGTGTATAAGGGTCTTTAAATCAATATGGTTTCCTTCACTAATACCATGTTAACTCATATATAGTAACCCTTTTATTTGACGAATATTTCATACTTATCTCAACTTTATTTTGTAATGTATTTCAATGAAATATATTATAATATTAAAAGAAAATATTGGATTTAAAATATATTATAATAAATATAAATATAATATATTTAATCTCTTGAATATTTCTATAATTCATGAGATTTAAATGGCTCATGTGAGAGAATGAAATCCTTTATATAATTAATATGCATTTAAATGTAATGTCTGGACAAGTATTCTAGAAATTTTCAGAGACAATGATATCTATAGTTTTAAAAATTTGAGACTTCACTCCCCATTCATGTTTTTTTATTTCCATTTGAACACAGTTGACCAAATATTTTCCATTAAATTTTAGATATCCCCTAAATCAGATCGATCTGATTCATGTGATTTCCATGAGATGGTCTCTTTTCTCTCTCTATATATCCCCCTGTTTTAGTGTAGTAAATCGTAAAGATTGTCATGATTTATGGGATATGTTACATACCTTTTATATTATTTAAAAGTGATAACATATCCTAAATTATTTTTTGGGTAATAGTGGAATAAACCTTAAATATTATAATAATATAAAAATATTAATTAAATTAAAGAGAAAGGTATTGTCGCCTATAATGGATAATTAATTATTTTATAATATAGATATTAAAGAAATGAAATAGGACATTTATCACATGCTTTAGTTTTTTTATTTTTCTTGTTTTGATGGATAGTGTATAACCTCTTATTATGATGTTTTTCTTTTTTAGCATGATTAATATAATGTCAATTAAATAAAAAATGTAAATAAATATATATGATTTTATGATTAATGAAAAATTCATGTAAATTGATTACCAATCTTCAATGAATATGATAGAACATGAAAGTGATGATTGTATCATGTTAATTAATGATTTAAATATATTGACATATTATTAATTTTAAGGTTTTCTTAACAAATTCATGATGATCAAATTAATTCAATATGGTAATTAAATAGGTTTTTGTTAAAGATGAATGTTTGGGATTAGGGAATATATTATTGTTTGAAAAAGGCTTAAATGAATTGGTTTTATATTCATAATTTACCTATGAGTGTGTCATGATAGAAATAATTTTGATTCTTTATCTAGGATCATAAAACCTTGGTTTTTTTGTTGATAACCAAGAAAAGTTGGAATCATTGATGAAAAAATGGGATATTTTTCATGGGATTTTAATCGTGTTTTTTAATAGAGTAATGGAATGTTATGTGTGTAACGATGTTAAGAATGACACTAGGGTGGTTAAGTTATAAGCAATATCCATGATTATTTATTTATTATTTCTTTTTATTGATGGATTTTTATATGGTAGATTTTGGTGATTTTTAACTAGTTTTTTCAGTTAGATGTATGTGTGGTTGGTGATTTTTTCATGTGAAAGGTTAGGATGAGTCCTAGAGTACCTATATCTCATGGAATAGTAAATTTGATTAATTAATGATCTAATTGAATGGGGTGATGTTGTGGTGGTAATGATAAATTATTTATAACTTAATGAGAACCATGGAATGATTGGAATGAATTATCAAAGAGAACATGTATTGAATACTTAAAATAATAATAATATTTATTAAATAATGTTTTCTTGTGAAGAAATTAAATAGTTAAACTAAGGTTGATCATGGTTTAAAAAAATATTGGTAATTGTTAAATTACTAATCGAATAGCCTAATGATGAACCCTGATTCATTTGTTCATGTTTGAGATCTAGTACTTAGTAGTGGTAATCAGGTCTCTCATGGGATGATAGTGGGAGACTTTTCTCTAGCTAGGTACTTTCCCTAAGTATGGTTTTGTGTGATATATATTATATTTTTTGATTTCATACATTTTTTCACCGGATTCGATAGGTAAACTAAGACACAAATGTTCAGGATGTGTTTTCCCCAATATCAGGTTGGTGAAATGGATGTCTGACTTCTTCCTCTCCCCTACTCAACCTTTATTTATATTATACTGTATGGGCATACCTGGGTTATGATATCTTATGGTATTGGGTATAGACTTACATTATTTTTTTGACACTAAATTTAATATACATTTATGTGTGGGTTGTAATGTCTTATGTTTATAGCACATACATGTATCCAATCAGGGTGTCTATGGATTCCCATATGTGTACATGAATGGGTTGTGATGGAATGAGGTATAATAACTAATGCACTAGATTTAGTGGATTTTGAACATTTATTTAGTTATATGTGAGATGTTTATTAGGTGGTTATGACCAACTATATTGGATAAAATATGACAATGATATGATTGACTAGGTTAGGGAAGGACGAAATCGAGGAGGTATGAGAATATTATGTGAGCCATAGGGCATAAGAGTGACACAATAGTATGGAACTATAAGTTGGATACCATTATTTACATATACATTTCTTTATATATATGATTACTTATATGTGTTACTAGGTATGAGATCTATAGTGTAGGTGGTATTTTTTTACCTTCTTAGGTAATGAGTTAGTTTCATTACTAATTCACTAGTATTTAGTATACTTCTTCCACATTTTCATGAGAGGTTTAAATGGGGATCCTACATAATATAATTTTATGCTCACCTTATGTATATATAAATTTTTTCATAGGTCTGTAAGAGTTGGATAGTGATCAATCTAGGAATTACTAGATCATGGAGTATTTTATTAGTGTTGATGGTCGATGACATGGATTTCCCTTTCCTAATTTTCAATTGTTTTTAGTTACGTATGACATTTAATTCTTGTATTAGGATTTATTAGTTATTTATTTTTGGTTTTTATTCGTGGTTTCTCATCTTATATCTTATTCGTTAAATTTACCTAAAGATGGTAATACCTCAAATTCATGATTATATACCTTTAGTGGTAGTTGAAAACCTGCAGCCTATTGGGGGTGGGATTCATGGGTCATCATCTCTCTGTTCACTACTCTACTAGGGGGTACCAATGGAGTTAGGGATGTGACAACCATCATCACTATATAAATAAAAAATAAAAAATATCATTTATCTATAAAAAATTTATTTAAAAGAAATAAATATATAAATTCCAAAATTATTTCTCAAAAAATACTTCAGGCACTAATTCTTAACACATATATAAAAAAGTAAACATTGAGTTATGAATTTAATATAGAACTCTATATTTTATGTTGATACCCTTAAAATTAAGATTTCACTACTTCACTGTTAAATTGTTGCAATACCCTCATTGAAATTAAAAAATATAGATAATTGAAAATATTGGTATTTATAATTAAATTTGATGAATGCTTTGAAACATGAAATAAATTGAACAATTATAGTGTATGGAAATTAGATTGATGGTTTATATTAGATCTCTCAATTCTTTCAATCACTAATTATTTTCAATGATTAAAAAAGATGGTGGGGGATTGGAATGGCCATCATCCTTGAAAAGTTAGAAAAATATTTTTTACAAAAAAAAATTATTGAGGTTGCTGTTTGGGAGAAGTAAATTATAGTCTATATTGTAATTTAAAGGTAGTAGTGTTAAAATGGGGTTATCAAGTAGAAAAAAATGTTTTATTTTGATATAATATATTATTTTTCAAGACTTTCTACAACCAATAACCTAGTGGAAGTCCACTTATGTTCTTGTGATTGACCTAATCAAGTGGTAATTCAGTGAAGATTTCATGGCCTTTCCTAAGATATTTTTTATATAGGGTAATATTGTTATACTCTAGGGGATGATTTTAAGCCTCATCATGGGGTTTTCTTATTCTAGATAATGAAACAGGGCCTCCCCTTTTCTCTCCACTTCCCTCCATTCATTCCAATGATTCCCACTCTGTCCTTCATCTATTTTGTATTTTTAAAAGGACGTATAACTAGATCATCAAGGCTAAGGTAATATATGTCTTTCTGTTTGACATTTAATTAATTAGCAATATTGTAAATACCAATTTTGAATGATTTTAATGTGTTCCTTTAAACTAGTTCATTCAGAGTGGTTTATAATTAAATATTATGGAATGTGGAATTGATTAAGTTAAGTTAGGTGACACATATATTATATTATATTTCAAATTAGGTTTTGGGTGTGTGTTTAAATTTGAATATTGGTAAAATAGAATAGGTGACCCAAATTAGAATCCTAGGTGTCCATAAATTTAAAAATAAATTATCATTTCCTGTTAGTATTGAGAGGAATATTCTATACAAGCAAAGTTATTTATGGGTCAAATGTTAATATAGTTTCCCTTTGAGTCAATTTTTGATTTTTTTTGAAATTATATAAGGACCTGATAAATGAATTAATTAATATGATTAATATGGCTTTGTATTTGAATCTAAAATTATTACACTTGTGTTATTATTGAATGTTTTTATGATGATATTGTAAGTGGAATTATTCCCTAGTGAGGTTGTGTGATGTATGTTGTCTGGTATTTAATTATATATGATAATGACGTGATGATCATATCCATAGGTTTTTTTCATCATATAACTATGCTTTTCATATGATGTGTATAATGGTAGAGTTAGATGTGTTCTCAAATACATATGATATTTCTTGTTATTGTGAAGTGTGTGTCATTGTGCTTCCACATGATTTGAATGTGTTAGTTATAATGTGAACTTTCCATCGTGTTATGAACCTATGTAGGTATATCAAAAGGATTGAATGATTTTTCCTTTGGGAATGACCGTTGGTGGATTCCATGAAATGTCTACCTCTAGGATTGGTTTGTGATAATTTCTAGTATGAATTCCCATTCTGATCAAGGCATTAAGAAAATATGGCTATTGTAGTGTCTTAGATAGAACAATGTTGGTATGACAGATTTATTATATGAGTTATTTATTAATTTTATCCTCTATTGTTTCATTGGGATAAAATATATTATTTAATTTATTATAAGATAGATTTCATCACTTTATAATATAGAAACATTTTACTTTTGACTGGTAAATGCATAATATGAATTCTGTGCACACACCCTACATGTGAAAATTTTTGTTCATACATATTTTTTAGAAATATAGGTTCAAAATAATTCCATGAGACCTTGGGATAAAAGTTAGTCATATATTAGTTAGGGAAAGGGTATGAAGATATTTCAAGACAATTTTATATTTACCTATTTATTTAATCATTTATTTTTGTCAACTTCTCTTTATATCTTGAATTTAGATTTTATTGTTAATAACCTATATCTATTAAGAAATATGAAATTTTGATGGAATGTATTTATATATATATATAGTCAAATAGGATTTGGTGGTTATTTTTCACTAATTAGAATTAAGTGGTGATTTATATTTTAATTGTTTTTAAGAGTTTTATTAATATTTATTTATTATATAAATTCTTTAAGGGTAAATCATCCACCATATTTTTTATATATCCTAGATGTTATTTAAAATACATTTAGCAGGCATGGGACATGATTTGGGCCTTGTGATGATATATCAATGCATTTTTATGACACACCTCAAGTTGGGTGGTTATACATATCTACAGTACCACAAATACATGACATACCCAGTGATTTATAGAAAATATTTTTACGAGAATATAGAAATAATTATTATATTATAATTAAGGACTCATGAAATGAATTTAAAATGATATATGGAAAAATAATTACAAATAACATATGAATTCAATAATAAAACAATATATAGTGAAATTTAGAAAAAAAACTAATATTGAAATATAATTATTAGAAAGAGTAAAATAATAATAAAATACATAGTAATTGAATGTTTTACCTTAATTATAGATACCTAGAACATGAGAAAAAAATATTAAAGCATTGATATCTTATTAAATAGAGGAATGAGGGGAGATGATAGAATAACTGTGTTCAATAACATTAGAATGTAGATAATAGAGTGGAGAAGTATTATATTATAGTGAAACTATAATAAAAAATAATTAATTGTTGTTTTAAATCATGGAATAGTAATATTAGAATATTCCCCTAGAAAACTATAAATGTTTTCCCACAAATGTTTTATTATTACTTTTATATGTTATTTGATTAAAATTTTGTTTTTATTTTCTTTTGAACCATCCAAAAACTGAAATTCATCTTTAGAATTAAATATATAATAGAATGAATAAAAATATATATTTTTAATATAATAAAATAGGTTTTATTATCTTAAAAAATATATTATGATTTTGAAGTAGATTATAATACTTTAAAATCAATCATTCAACCAATAAAACATAAGTCATGTCTTGTAAAAGTTAATTAAAATAATTATATCATTTTTACAACATAATATACTAATAAAATATATCATATATGTATAATGTATTGATATATTTGATATAAAAAATTGTCTATTTAAAAAATATCAAAATTTCAACTATACCTAATTATGATTTATTGATTTAAAATTTCATTTATATTTTATTAAAAAAAATTCTAATAATGAAATTGCTAATTATAAAAAACATAATGTACTGGTTTTTTTGTAGCATATGTTATTCATAATAGTTACATTACCATTGAAATGGTAAAATTAATTTTTTAATGATTTCTTTATGAATTTTTAATGTTCATGTAACGACCAAACAATCCATATAATTTTTTAGAGATACCTCAAAATTTAATGTTTATAAATTTATTATATATATTAGGTTTATTTTATCTTCTTGATTATGAATGATAAAATAGTCTTTTTATAGTATTGGAAATAAATTTTTATCCTTTAAATGGAATTTGGTTACAATGTTTACACTTGAGTATAATTTTCATAATTTTATATGACATGTGTAGATTTAGGTGTATGAGAAGTTTTCTTAGAATTACTATCTATTTATTTATGTAGCTTATTTCAATGGTTCTTTTATATAAAAATATGTAGGGTCATATATGGTTCTAATGACATAGAAAATATTAGAGGAAGTGGAGGATGAATATTTTTATTATTCGATGAAATGATTAAAGGTATGATTATTAAATTAATGCAGTTTTTTTAATTACAAGTTAAAAGGGGAGTAAGGTGGAATTAATGGTCCATTTTTCTAGCAATTTTTTATTGGGTTATATACCTTTTAATCTATTATTATTGGGATCAACCTTTACAATGAGAATCATTTTATCTCTTTTAATATATATTCACTCAACTTAATCCGTTAAAAATGGTTTTTCATTGTGGAATGACGAGAGGTTTATAGAGAATGGGAATAGATAAATAATTGGTGGTGATTGAGGATTGGAAATCATTATGTAATTGAGGTGACTGACTAAAATTAACATCTATTCTTATTATATATAAATTTATTAATATTTTAAACTATGTTATATATAGATAATCCTTGATAATCCTAGATAATTGTTATAATGGTAAAATAAAAACAAGTTAGGATGAATGTGATGTTAACAGAAAATATATTCATCAAGATGACTAGAAATTATTATAATTGTGATATAGAATACTATTAAAATAAATATGGAAATCGTGAAAAAATCATTATTAAAATTTATAAGAAAATAAAATATAAGATTATATATTTTTTAAAAAAAAATTATATTAATGGTAGAGTTTGATATTATAATGGTGAATTAAAAATAATTCTATAAAGGGAAAAATCATATGATATATTATTTTAATTAAATTTTGGGTGATAATAGTTTATAAATTATTTATATATGATTTGATATGATATGTTATTAATTTTAATTAATAATTATTTATAAATTTTGGAAATCCTTATGGGGTGGGAATGTTGTTTTTATAACATTTGGCATGGGCCATATTAATTTGACAAGGGGTCATGCCACTTTAGAAAATGTTTCCATATATTATGGTTAATTAGTTGAATAAGTGATAATGAATTTCAAAGGTTGGGGTTATACTAAGGAGAATGGAATTATGTTACATACCAGTGGAGAAAGACTTTTACATAGTAGGTTAAGCAGGGGTAGTATTGCCTTTACACAATTTATGCCACTTAGGTATGAGGGTCATATCGAATCCATCATAGGATCATGCCTTCTAATTTTATCCTTTATTTTCTTGTGATGTTTAATTGGACTTTTAGGATGTGTTAATGGATATAATGGCAAGTAAATATCTTATTAACCCTTAGAAAAACCACTATTCTATTCTTAATAGTGGTCTGAACATGGAATGACAAAGGATGAGAATATTTTGAGAATGGTTTTTCTAATATGTGATATATATGAGAAAGGATATATAACTGGTGATACCCATGTTATTATTAATTTTAAGTTTTTTAATTAAATTAGTATGACCTAAATCGGGGTTAAACATTGTGGGAGATGACAATTATGAAGCATACTATAAGTGTTGGTTTTAAATGTTTTATTTTTATCGATTTTAACAAATAATTTGTGAATAACTTGATGAATGTAAACCTATAATATCATAAAAAGGATCTTTTAAATTGAATTTATAATTATTTTAAAATTAAATTTACCTATAATGAAATAATTCTCTTGGTCAATTTTAATTACCAGTATTTATGTGTTATCGTTATTATGGATAATGTAATTTAGGATTCCCCTAGGTGTATCCGAACATGTTACATGAATCTCTAAACTAAAATCTTGAATCTATACATTCTAGAATAGTAGAGACAATTGCTTCATTTTTTCCATTTAATCACAACCAGAATTTTCTCTTGTTTTCTCAATGTTCATTAGGGAGAAATGGTGGGTTTATTCTAATTATGCTTCATATAATTCTAGATAATATTTCATTGTACACAAAAATTTTCAAATAATATAATAATAATTATTTTTTAAATGACATGTGTTATTTGAATATCATATTCTAAATAAACAAATATTTACATATTTAAATGATATTAAATAAAACTGTATCATTTAGATTAGGACACTAAATCGTCCCATATATCCTCTATAGAATTTAATGAATCGTGAATAATAAAAATTTTATTGAAATATATATTAATCATTCAATAAATAAAAATTATAATCACTAAACACATGAACAAATATTTATTTTAACATTTCTATAAGTTAAAAAATATTTATTATATTTTATTAAAATAAATCGTGAATAAATAATTATTTATTTATTACCACAGGAAAAATAAAACAAGTGATATAATTAAAATCATATAATAGAAACCAAAATATCTCATGATTAAATTTATTCAATCAATAATAATTTATTATTCCCCGAACTATGAATAATAGTTATTTAAAATATTAAATTCATTATAATTTAAGGAGATTATGGAAACACTTTATTTTTGAACCTCTAGACCTATTTTTTCTATAATTAGGCGATCTCAAATAAATACCATGATCAACATCTAAAAACACATTACAAAAACTCCTATAAAAAGAATTTAATTTTTTATCAATAAAAAACTTCCTATTAATTAAACTGTTTAATATAATACCTTTATATCAATATCTTATAATGTAGGTTGAAAACATGTATCATCAAATTATATGGTTGATTTACCTCTCATTGACTTTTTGAAATGAACTCTTTTATAATCTTCCATATTAATGGATTTAACTAGGAAGTTCTATTTATATCAAAGGTCCAAAGATATATTCTTCTACCAACATGAAATGGGAAAATCCTTTCGTGACTTATTCAATTAATTTATTATCACTTATGACTCAAAAAATATATACCACCACACCATAAGCATATTTCATCATGGTTTTTATCCAAGTATCAAAGTTCATGATTCATGATATACATTAATAATAAACTCATGTATAAAGAACAATATCCAAATTCACATATAGGAATATACAATGAAATATAAACATATGTAATTATTATTGTTGAGTTTATCCTCGTGACATCCCTTATTAGATATCACAATATTTGAAATTCATTTGAAGAAGTCTCAATGTCTTATGAGACTCTAGAACCTGATATCCAGACATCATTAGTATCCCATCAAACATATGGTATCTTGACCATAGAACATGTGTTTAAAATATGGACCATGATCTTTCAATAAAAAACTTTATCATATCTTTTCACCCAATTAATATAAATTTTTTTAAGATTACAGAATGGATATTATAAAGAAAACACTTTATTTCATTTCTAGTAATGTTCTCCAAGTACATAATAACATCAAAGAAATATGTACGTTTAGTTATTATGGAGAACAAGTTGAAGGAAAAAGATAAAACCCCAATGAAAAGTGTGACACAAAAGGCACCTTCCCAACCTCCTTCAAATAATAAAAGGTAATACCTTATATAGGATTATATTTTCTCCACATATCATGAGATAATTCTATCGAAGAGTAAATGAAATGAATTAAAGTAGAAGCAAGTAGATGCTTCCATTTAGAGTACATTCATATTTTTATGTGATGTTTCTATCATAATTATTGGGTACTGAATACAAAATTCCCATAATATATGTTTATTTAGAAAAAAAACCATATAATTAAAGAAACACTACAATAAGTACGGTTTATTATCTAAGTATATGAGAAAGGTTGGCTCCTAATTAATCGATGACAAGTACACAACTTATAATTTCCAATATTGAAGATTTGAGTTAAAATTTTGTTAAGTGTTACTAAATCATGTATCATACATGTCTATTTTCCCCAACATTAAATTATTATAATTTAGAATGAATGTTGCTTATAGTTCCTAATACTTAACCAATAGTTCATTATTTCTTGAATCATTGGCAATAACTTATGAATATAAAATATAAGACTCTATTATACCCAATTGTGGTAAGATAAATATTTTCAAAATGAGAACTAATTTCCAAGGACATACCCAGTATGGTTTCAAAATATTTTGTGTTAAATACCTTAGGTATTATAAAAATTTTTAATTATCTAATTTTTTATAATTAATCCTTAATAAATAAATTTATGCCAAAAATATTTCAAAAAACATTCAGCTAGAGATTGTGAACTATTAAATGGTTAAACTAATGGTAAACAAATTTAATTCTAAGTTATTATGTAAGTTGAAGGAGAATCAATATTTAAAATCATAGGCATTGAAGTTAATTCCATTATTTTTTAGATATGTTTGGAAAATAGACGAATTATCCCATAACCATATATGAACTACAATGAAAAATCAATATCATTTTATTATTTTTATGATATAAATCCTTAATTTCTTAAGAACATGTGTTTATATGAAAAGTATTTATTATGTCAATAAACAAACTTTTATTAAGAACAAAGCAATGGAAAACTAATGTAATTATCCTAAAAGTTTATAAGGAGATTATAGGAATCTCTAAGATATGAAAGTTATATTAAAATAATAGGCAATATTTCTAAAAATTGGTGTTCATATCTATTTTATATAGTGGAAGCAATATTGACTTGGCTTTAGTCAATGACGTTGATGCACAAATATTTGTCATATGAACAATTTCCACAAGATCTTATTGAAAAGGGATGTTCTAGAGGCACATACTTTATAGGAAGAATGAAACCACACATGTGGTTTTATATTCATCGTGGTGGGTCATACATTATTCATTGAGAATAGTGATTCCTACAAGTAGGTAATTAATGGAAAAAAAGTAATATTAAAAATTTTAATTAAAAATCAATAAAGGATTCTGTATATCAAAGTACAAGTGATTAGTATTTTGAATTTTTAAAATCTTGATGTTGTGGTGGTATTCAAGAGAAAAATTAAATGGGTGGTATAAGAGTGGTACCAATAAGGATTTATTGGTTATACCATGTCATCATACCAAAATACATTATAATTATTTCAGGACCCGACCTGTATCTGGGCTCGAGCCACAACTACACCAAGCCTGCCTCCATAGGCCCCGGTTTAGAAACCAGTGTCAAAGTCATAAAAAAACATGGGGCGGCCTTTTCCTATGTATCTGTATACCCACATGTATCCAACTCAATGAAAAAGTGCAGAGATAAAGGAAAACAAGATACAACATTTCTATATATAAACCACAAATATAAATCGTCCTTTAAACAATAAAAGTACTGAAAAGTAAACTAAAAAGGGAAGGGGGAAAGATGCACACCCAACTAGAAAAGTTAGACAACCTAGAAATAGGTGGACAAGTAAAATAGCTGAGAGAGACCTGCCCCTGGATCCCAAGCTACGACCACCATATGCGGTCAAAGCACCATGTATCTCTATGGTCCTCTAAAGTCACGATCAAACCTGCCCGTCGTCTATAAGGGAACAATGAGTGTGGGAAAAGCCCAAGCAAGGGTGAGTATAAAATAATACTCAGTAGGATTCTTTGAAGGCTCAAGGGATCATAAGTTGAAGTACTGAAGAGGGAAGCAGTAGATAGAACAAGGTACATTAAAGGAGTACATCTCAATTCACCAAAGAAGTGAAGTAAGCTCATCAAAACACAAGGAGATTTAAACTATGAGAAGGTGAACTTCTAGTGGAGTCTTTGATACCTATAGTAAAATAGAACACTCATCCAACCATGAGAAGCTAGACACGGAATGCACATGGCATACCCCGTGCATCTTTGCCTCTCCTAGAAAGAGAGTAACCAATTCCCAAGGAGTGGGTACTGCAAATATGATATATATATATATATATATATATATATATATACTCAACCAAAGAATCATAAATGAGATAGTAAGGGGGTCTCCATATCACTAGCTTATCCAAGGAAAAGAGTTTCCAATAGATATAGAAGTAAACACCATCGATTCCCAGTATCCCTCACATCTTCCCTGAACTTCAAGTCAAATGGGGCTCAATCACCGCACCATGATACTATCTACTTTGGGTGGGTATGTCTCACTCGTACGGTTTTAGGTCATGTCACAAGGATGAATCTTGGTGGGAAAAAAGCACCTCTTATTCTTGTTATTCCAAAGTCATGTGAAGTACATCTCGTCACTATGCTGCACAATCAAGAGGTCGTGTCACGAAGTCATGAACCCAAAATCTAGCCAAACTGGAGGATATACTTATAAAAGTCATCAGCGAACCCACTACACATCCCATCTAGAGAATATTCCGTAAAAGAGTAACCGGAGAATGGAACTACCCAGTTGTGCTAGATGGTAGGCCCTAAAATAGATCGTCGAACACCACTGCCCAGTTCTGCTGGAGGGTAAGCCCAAAAGAATAATTGGAGAACGCCACTGCTCAGCCCTGCTAGAGGGTAAACCCTAGAAGAGACCAGAGAACGCCACAACCCATCCCCACTTGAGGGTAAGCCTAAAAGATATTGATGAACGCAACTACCTAACTATGTTAGAGGGTAATTCAAGATTTTTCTGGTGATTCTATAAACATCACTTCCATCACTATCATCATCAATCATCGCCTCAGTTAGAAATATCCATCGTAACATCTCTCACCGTAACATGAAAGCCACTACATAGGTCCCCATCGCGTACCACATAGAGAAACAAAAAAGATAAAATACTCATACTCCAAAATCCGTGTTCAGAAGAAGTAGATACGATAGGTAGAGGATGCATAGTAATACACAGCACATGTGTGGCCCACACGACGTGTGACCCCGCCTCATTGACTGGTCATGTACCCAACCATTTCCGTATCCTAAAGGGTGAACAAGTACAACTAGAAATGTCAAGGTACTCCAAGAGTACATGCCACATTTGTCAGAAGGTCGATGACTGCACGATGCTCGTTGCATATCCAGAGGGTCAGAATCCTATATTACCTGACACGCATCCTCAAACGGTCCTAGAACATCAACCGTATCTATTCACACATCTTCTCTGATCTCATAAGAGTTAGACCTGACCTAATACATGGATTCTCTTCAACATATAAAAATAATCTTCCCCCAATACATCTTTCATGTTTCCACATATAATGAGATCATGAATAAGGCTCCACACATCCAAACAGATCACACAGTTGTGATCCTAGCAGAAAAACACACAAGGTATGCTATTCATTAGCCCCGAATAGAGTTTTGAAGAATAAGTCATAAAAATGCAGCATATGCTTGAAAGTCGCCAAATGGGGCCCATGCCTCAGCACTAAATTTATGCAGGTGGACTGCGTCATTGTAATCCCCATGGAAAAACAGATAGAAATTAGTGCCCAAACACCCCAAATGGATGCCATATGAAAGTGAAATTTCATTGTAAAACATGAAAAATGGGCCATGTGTGGCCCACACCTTTTATCCAATCCAAACACTTATAAAATCATCTCAAAAGGTATGAAAAATGATCGGGGCCACGCTGCTGCAAACGGCGTGTCAATCAGACATCACAAACAAGAGTTAGGTCTAATTCAAGAGTGATTATTTAATTAAATTTTCACATTAAGTGTTTCATGCCACTGGTTAATGAAAACAAGCCAAAAAAGATCTGAACCAACTTGGTAAGGACTAACTCAACTCTAGGGTCACAATTCCTCTGAATATGAGTCAAATGGATGCCTGGTTTTACAGATACACTCAATAAAATATTTAATAATAATTTATTATGATTAAATTAAAGTGTGTTGGGTCACCCGGCCTCAAGCATGGAACTCAAAATTCCTGAAATCCATTTCCTAATTTTTGTCTCGATGAGATGGACCCAGGTCTGTAGACGGCGCATCAAACAGACACGTCGTTTAGGAGATACACCCCTTTGAACGCAAATAGGTTTGAATCGGGGCGGTCCAACCCAAATTGGCCAGACACTCCTCCACTAGGTTTCCCTGTCCCGACCGGTCAAGTCCAGTTAGCCATCCCGTAGCCCATCCATAGGTCCGACCTAGCTCTTCGCGGTCTGCCGACCACACCTCGTGCCCACACCAACAGGCCTTGAGGGCTGGTCACCCTCTTAATCTTCGCCAACGTAGAGACACACGATACATGGGTTCTACCTCTTCTGCTATCCCCAATATCAGTGCATTGGGATGCTCCCGCCTACTCCACCGCTCGACATCGCCGTTCGAAGCTACCTTGACACTCCTCCTACTCGATCTCACCACCATCTGCACATCTACATTGGATCCTCCGAGCTCTGGCTCAACCTAATACACTACGCCGAAGCTCCGTGCTCACTGGCCCCGGACTCGCTTGAGCATCGAGCACCTAGCTGCTCCCATGAATGCCCAAATTCCAAAACTCAGTTGGCCTCCACTCATCTGAAGTTGCTCCGCCGCGTGACACATTACCGCTGCCATGCACCACCGCAGGCTTCTACCATTGACAATAATCTGGTGGTCCCTTTGGCAGACCATTGTGTCTCGATGAAATTCCCAATTCTAGATTGTCGAACATTTTTGAGATCCCTACAATGAGGCCTTCACAATGCCTACCTCTAATCCATGATTCAATGGTCGATTGACGCATCCAAAAATTATAGTGGGTATCCAAGAAGAATGGAACAAAGAATACTCAAATATGGGATTCACAACAGAGGTAGGATGACGGCCCTATTTGTTTAACCATATTCTTGATTTTCAAAATATAAAACTAACAATGAATTGAAGAAAAACTCTAGAATTCAATCAGAGGTGAAATAATTAACAACAATCCTACCTGGTTTTCTATGTGTGTCGTAAGCGATGCGTCTCCGAGTCTCCTGCCTTGATTCACCGATGTTTTGGATAAGACAACACCTCAATTTGGTGAATAACGGTGATGAACACCGAATAACAGTAGAAAGAGAGAGAGAGAGAGGTAGATAGAGAAGGGAAAACCCTAACTCCAAACTTCTATTCTTCTATTTATAGAAAAAACCTCTTACCATATAATCTACAACCATCGCACCCTCTCATTTTATATCCTTCCTAGATAAAATTCTCCATTTAGAACTCAACATAAGTATCAGATCTCCATTTGGAGACATATTTCAAATGATATTCTATAAGAACCTGGATCTTCATTTCAGGTATGTTTTTCCTTTATCTGGAGTTTTTGAGAAAAGAGGAGTTTCTGGAAAATTTGTGAGTACACACCGTGTACTCCCTTGTCGTGCCAGGCCGTGTGTTGGTCGTGTCCGGGCCACACACACGGTGTGTAGGGGTGAAGTGGGGGCCACCTAAAGAGGATTATGGAAAAATGGAGTACACGCCATATACTCAAGAAGTATACACTGTGTATTTTCTAATTTTTCATTAAACGCACTGGGGTCGCGCCTGACGGACAGAACGCTCTTATTCTTCAGGTTCTTCGTCCTAGAGAGACCCATACAGCTAAATTTCTTCTCTAGATTCCGGAGCCTCTGTCCGTGCTCTGAATCCACCATCGTTAATTGCATTAGAACTGCAGTGGTGAGTTCTTCTTTCTCCTAGAGGCTTGTTTTCCAATTCCTCCTCTTTCATAAGATATCGTGGGTTGAGTGTTTTGGACGTTTTCTGAGATCCTCGACATTCTAAGGAGAATAAATCATCGTGGTTCACGTGTATCATTCTCCTAACATCGAGGTAGGTGTTTTGTGCCATTATTTAGGAAGTCTGTGAATATTATGTGCAATTTCCACCAATACCCTTGAACAAGGTATTGCGTGTTTCCTATTTTTCCCTGTTTTTTGCCTTCTTTTCTTGATTGCTTGATTAGAGTTAATTTCTTGTGAATAGGGTAGTTTTTACTGTACTCTGGATGTTTACCATGCTTGTTTTTCTTGTTTGGCATTTTTCTAGTTTCCATGCCTAGTTATAGGATAGTGGAACTGTTGTACTATTATGTTGTTGTGCCTCAGAATGATAGCCAATTAGTTCTTGAGGATTACATGGGGTGACACATGCGCTATGAATGTTTTTTTTAAACAGGGCTATGAGATCCTAGTGAAGCGGACCATTGGGAGAATAGACGTAAGGGCTTCTCCAGAGTGTCTTTAATTTATGATGCAAGACCACAGGAGGAATTGACATTGAGTGATTCCTCAGAGAGTCTGTAGATCCTCGACGCGGGCCACATGGGGAATTGACGTTGGGTGATTCCCTAGAGAGCCTTTAGTACGATACGAGACTATAGGGGGAATTGACTATGAGTGCTTCCTCATAGAGTTTATTCTTTAACTGAACCATAGGGGAGAGACTGTGTGTGCTTCCCAGAGGGTTACTAGTACTTGTTGGTTGAACATTAGGGGTTAGACTGTGAGAACTACCCAGAGGTTACCTTTTTGTTCTACTTGGTTGAGGGGTTGTTTCTTGTTTGTAGATTATATGCTAGAAACTGTGGAATGTTATTGTTGTGTATTATAATGTTTACTGCTTACTGTTTACTACATACTGTACCTTACCTACCATATATTCACTAACTGTTAGGCACATATCTTTGGGTGGTTTCCTATTGGGACTTTGCCTCAAACCCTGTTTGGGTCATGCTTTTGGTCCCAAACAGATTATATTGTTGCAGGTATAGATAAATGCAAGTTCCCTTCTACTTCAGGTTCTTGATTTCACTGGAGCTGGAGAGCATGGGACCAAGCCGAGGCTTGTGATGCTGAGGAGTTTCTCATCTATTTTACTTTTGTACTTATGTTTAGTACTGTATTCAGCATTGTGACTTGTTTGGATGTTTTCCTAGACATATATGTATCATGAATCATTTATATATATTTCTGCTCCAGTTGTTTATTTATCAGTCTTCTGTTTCTCACTCTTGTATGGTGGGTTATGCTTTCCTCTATTATTCATTTGTTTTTTTCTTATGTTGTGTACTTCTCCAATGAGGGCATAGTTTCCCCACTATCACACCACAGGCCCTCGCTACTAGTCGGCAGCCTCTGGCGTTTGGGGAAATGCGCTTGAGGCCATGTGACCAACCAGGTACGGGGCGCCTCTGCGTGGCTTCCAGAAACGGGATGTTACAAAGTGGTATCAGATGGTTTTATTTTCTCTTGATTAATATTTGGAGCCTTTATCAAGGGATTGGAAGGATTCGGTACTTGGTATTAATTTTTTCCTAGGAGTAGCTAACCTGTGTATAGGGAAAAGCCAATCTACCTCACTTGTTACAGTTTTCTGGTTTTTCTATGTTACAGTTGATCTGATTTCACCTAGAGTGATTCACATGTTTTGTATTGTTACTGTTGTTTCTCTTCTGGGTCTATTTCTATCGCAACCCGTTGAGATGAGGGTATTCCATCTCATGCATCATATAGGCACTTGTTAGAAATCACATTCCATGCATTCTTTCCATGCCATCTAGGGTGCATTAGCAATTTTATGTTGTTGTGATAGGCTTTGTGTAGATTATGCATGCTGTTGTGATAGATTCTTGATAGAATATATGTAGTTTGATAGAAAGGTTGTTTGTTTGGTACCTTGCTTAAATGAACAACAATTTTTTGTTCTTGAGGTGTTATGGGCCCTCTTGAATCGGAAATTAGTGAATCGTTTCCTTTTTTTTCCTTATATATGACTGTATTGGATGCCAAGCATTGATTCGTGGGGAGTATGGGCCCTCACGGATCGTAATTTCGCTCCTCTTTGCCTTCTTTTCTGTGTTTTCTGGGCTTTGGTGAAATTTCTGAGCTACTGCCCAGAAAAACCCTGAATACACGGCGTGTACTTTATATATACACGTGGTGTAGTTTTAAACCATGCCACTGACTGTGTGAGTAGAAACACGGGTTGTGAAAAATCTCTCGGAACACGCCGTGTACGGTAGGTACATGTCGTGTAGTAGTGAGCATTTACCCAGCCGTGTAACTAACAACACGGGTCGGGGAAGCTTGTGTCATACACACCGTGTTTTTTATGAACACATTGTGTATCCTTGTCCTCAGTACCCGTCCATGTCACGAACAACACGGGTCAGTGTTACCTCCTCCTATATATGTCGTGTTTGTTCGGAACACGCCATGTAAGGGTCAGACGTGTACTTGCCCGTGTCGCCAACAACACGGGTCAGAAACAATCTTCAAGTACATGCTGTGTTTGTTCGGAACACGCCGTGTAGTCTCAGCCATGTAACCAGCCATGTAACAAACAACACAGGTCATTGAAACCTTTTCTACTACATGTTGTGTCCCTAGGGAACACGCCATGTAGTCTCTGTTTAAGAAGACCATGTGGGTTATCCGTGCAAGGAGACATGGGTAGGGAAGTATAGTTAAGTACACACTGTGTAGGGTTATACACACAGTGTAGTCATGTTTTGTAAACATGAATTTTTCCTTCTCATGTTCCCATTTTATACTCCCTTGTTCTCTGTACTTGTTTTCTTGATCTAAGGTATGATTTTGATCCTTCAGAGTTATGCCTTCGAGACTTCCTCCGGTTGTATGTCAGTTGTAGGATAGTGATCAGACGACAGATATGGATGATCAGGGACTTCATGCCGATCCTCCGGTCGGGCCAGCCTTGGCACCAACTATCATACCATTTCCAGGCGCTGATGTGCAGTTCAGTGAAGGATTTATGAAGATGATGCAAAAATTTAAGGGAGAACCCCCTCCTGCCTCTTCTATGGCAGACATGACACGGGTTTTCTAGCAGCAACATCCTCCTACTTTCTCAGGGAAAGGCGGACCATAGGCTGCAGAGTCATGGCTGGAAGTCATGCTGACTATCTTTGAGCATCTAAAAACACCTCCAGATAGGCGGGTCAAGATCACTACCTACATGCTTCAAGAATCCACCAAGAGGTGGTGGGACATGATCTCACAGGCGGTTCATCAGCAGGTTATGGCTTGGGAGGAGTTCCAACGCATTTTTTACGACGAATTCTATCCAGAGACCCTGAGGGCCGATCGAGCTTGGGAGTTCATGATTCTAGAGCAGGGTACTCTTTCTATCATGGATTATTACTCTCATTTCACTAAGCTGCTACGTTTCACACCCCTCCAGGGTGGAAATGGGGTGTTCTTGGCAACGAAGTTTGAGGATGGTCTCAGGCGGGAGATATGATCACAGGTGAATCTCTTCCAGTTGACTTCCATCACTTCCATCATCAACCAGGCGCTGATTGCAGAGCTTAATCTGAGAGAATTTGGAGCTGCGAGCCAGGGCAGCTCTACTTCCATAGCTAGTGTTCCCTCAGTTGATAGCAGGAAGCACCATAGGTAGTCTATGCATGGTGATCTGAGGAGGCGAGATACATCTTCAGGTAGCCAGGTAGTATGCTACCAGTGTGGAAGGGCATGGCACACGAGGCTGCAGTGCTAGAGATACCCAGTAGAGTGCCGATATTGTGTCAAGATGGCTCACCTTCAGCGTTTCTGCCAAGTTTTCTCACCAGTAGCTGGCGACAGGGGTTCTTCCATGACTCCACATTCAGGAGCAGCACCACCAGTTTCTCACCAGTCGGGGAATTGGAGTTCTTTCGGCCGTTTAGGCTGAGGTGGAGGTTGAGGTTGTGGCATTCATCTCCAGTCCTTCAGCATCAGCAAGGGGGTCAGCTTAGAGTGTTCAGGAAGGGTCACAGGGTTGTGGGGCAGGACAGACTTTTGCGGTGGAGCAGACCTATCAGGAGCAGTATCCAGAACCTTCTATCGTTCGAGGTATGATTTTAGTAGCCTCATTTTTATCTTCAAATATTTTCAATAATGGTTCTTCGCATATATTTATCTTTACTGCTGTTGTGTAGATACTTGGGCTCTGTATCCTTTCTTCTACCGACTTGTTGACACTAGACACACCTTTGGGAATGAGAACATATAGTGTACGTCAGTGTAGAGAGTTCCCTCTCGAGGTTGCAGGGTATCATTTCTTATGGGATTTCTATGTCCTAGAGATGACAGGCTATGATGTCATTCTCAGGATGGACTGGTTGGTTCCCTTCTAGGAATTCGTCGATGGTTATCACAGCAGGGTGAGTTTCATTTCACCATAGGGTGAATCTCTTCTTCATAGAGGCGAATGGGATGTTCAAGTGAGTCGAGCAAGACTCGAGCATCATGGGCTAGGAAGGGTGACAACCCAGATTGCTAGTCTTTATCTGGATGACCAGGGGACTTCACAGTTAGAATTTCCTCTTGATGTGGATCATTTCAGGGATGTATTTACAGAGGACTTTTCAGGTTTTCCTCCAGAGTGTGAGGTTGACTTCTCTATTGAGCCCTTTCCAGGAGCTGCACCGGTGTCCAATCCTCCTTATAGGATTGCTACACCTGAGTTGCATGAGCCCAAGAAGTAGTTGGAGGAGTTGCAGGTAAAGGGTTTCATCTGACCCAGTACTTCTCCTTAGGGATCGCCTATCCTATTTGCAAAGAAGGCAGATGGTAACGTTAGGCTCTGTGTGGATTATCGGAAGCTGAACATGTTGACGGTCAAGAACCGATATCCCTTGCTGAGGATCGATGATCTCTTCGATCATCTTCAAGGAGCCCGCGTGTTCTCGAAGATCGATTTGAGGTCCGGTTATCATCAGTTGTGCGTTTGACCATCAGATATACCACTGACAGCCTTCAGAAGCAGGTATGGTCTCTACGAGTATACGTTTATGTCGTTCGGTCTCACGAATGCGCCAACAGTTTTAATGGAACTGATGAACCGAGTGTTCCATCTTTACTTGGACTCCATCATCATGGTCTTCATGGATGATATATTAGTGTACTCTCACACTCGACACAACCGTTCTACCCATCTTGATATCATTCTGAGTACACTGAGAGAGCATTGGATTTATTCTAAACTCTCGAAGTGCCACTTTTGGATGGATCAGATTCACTTCTTGGGTCATGTCATCTCAGAGGAAGGAGTATCTATGGACCCAGATAAAGTGATAGATGTAGTTTCCTGGGAGTATTCGAAGAACTTTCTTGAGTTTCGGAGTTTCCTAGGGCTGTATGGATACTACAGACGTTTCATTCAGGACTTTTCATGCCTAGCAGCACCTTTGACAAGTCTGACCAAGAAGGGGGCAAAGTTCTTATGGTCAGATTCTTTTGATTCTGCCTTTCAGAAGCTGAAGGGAATGTTGATGTGAGCACCGATACTAGTCTTGCTAGAGCCAGGAAAGATCTATACTATTTATTGTGATGCTTTAGGTATCGGGCTGGGCGTTGTGCTTATGCAAAGAGACAGAGTCGTTGCTTACGGGTCTCAGCAGTTGAGGCCACATTAGAGGAACTACCTGACGCACGATTTGGAGTTGGAAGTTTTTGTTCAAGCCTTGGGCTATTGGAGACCTTACCTTCTAGGAGAGCACTTTGGGGTTTTCACCGACCACAAGAGTCTCATGTACATCTTCACTCAGCATGATCTGAATCTGAGACAGTGCAGGTGGATCGAATATCTTTAGTCTTTTGATTTCGAGCTTTCCTATATGTCGGGAAAGGGCAACGCAGTGGAAGATGCGTTGAGTAGGAGAACTCAGATTCAGGTAGTTTAGGAGGCCATTAGTGAGTGGCAGCTTATGGCTCTATTCTCTGAGATAATTATGAAGGTGCATGATAGACAGGGACAGACTTTCTTATCTTAAGTAGCTGTTACCTCTACACTTCTTGTTTGGGTACGGATGAGGTAGCTATCAGACTCAAAAGGCTTAGTCCTACAAGAGATTGTTCCAGTAGAGGAGCCTCTTCCTAGATGGACAGTGGGCAAAGATGAGATCTGGCATTTCTAGGGATGCATATGGGTGCCAGTAGACATACGCAAGGAGATGATGTGGGATTTTCATTCCTCAGTTTGTGCAGTTCATCCTGGCATCAACAATATGTATCAGGATCTTCATTGCCAGTACTGGTGGCCAGGTATGAAGAGGAATGTTGCTAGTTTCATCTTGCTGTGTTCTACTTGTCAGCAGGTGAAGGCAGAGCATCAACGACCAGCAGGCCTTTTACAGTAGTTCCCCATTCTGGAGTGTAAGTGGAATGATGTCACGATGGACTTCGTGACCAGATTGCTAAGATCACCTTGAGGGAACGATGCTATTTGGGTTGTTGTTGACAGTCTTACGAAGGTTTCTCACTTCTTACCAATTACATATACCTTCATTGTTGATTATATGGGATGACTGTACATCTGAGAGATTGTACGTCTGCATGGAGTTCCACACTCCATTAGTTCATATAGGGATGCGCACTTTACTTCTCGGTTCTAGTTGGGGCTTTAGAAGGATTTGGATACACAGGTACTTTTGAGTACAGTATATCACCCCCAGACATATGGCCAGTCCGAGCGTACAATCCAAGTGCTTGAGGATATGCTTTGAGCTTTCATTCTAGACTTTGTTGGTTCTTGGGAGAAGCATATCCCTCTTGTGGAGTTCACCGACAACAACAATTTTCAGGCGACTATTTAGATGGCACCTTATGAGGCTTTGTACGGTAGGCCATGTTGATAACCTTTATGTTGGCTGGAGGCAGCAGAGGCGTCTTTATTGGGACCTCTTCTAGCTCAGGAAACCTCAGAGAAGATAGAGTTGATTCAGAGGAGGATGGCTATATCACAGTCTCGACAGAAGTCTTATGTTGATCAGTGGAGACGACCTCTGGAGTTTGAGGTCGAGGATCTGGTTTTCTTGTGTGTCGCACTGAGGTTGGGACACAAGAGGATTTGGAGATAGGGTAAGCTTTCACCATGGTACGTCGGGCCGTTTGAGTTATTGGAGAGAGTTGGGCGGGTTGCCTATCGGCTGCACTTACCTCAGAGGTACCAGGCCATGCATGACGTCTTCCACGTCTCTCAACTTCAACATTACTTTTCAGATCCGTCTCATGTATTTCATCCCAAGGAAGTTCAGCTTGAAGCAGATGCATCGTTTGAGGAGAATCCTATCTGGATTGTCGATTTCAGTTCAAAGGTTCTCCATGGGCGGTCTGTTCCTCTAGTACGGGTGCTATGGAAGCATGGGCAAGTATAGGATAAGACCTGGGAAAGGGAGGCTGATGTGTGATCGCAGTGGCTGGGGTTGTTCGGGGTTTCTGCTTCTCCGCCTCGTTTGGGAAATTTGGGGACGAATTTATTTAAGGGGGAAGTTTGTAAGAACCCAGACCTTCGTTTCAGGTATGTTTTTCCTTTTTCTGGAGTTTTTGAGAAAAAAAGAGTTTCTGGAAAATTTAGAAGTACATGTCGTGTACTCCCTTGCCGCGCCAAGCCGTGTGTTGGTCGTGTCGGGGCCACACACACGGTGTGTAGGGGTGAAGTGGAGGCCACTAAAAGCATATTACTAAAAAATGGAGTACATGTCGTGTACTCAAGAAGTACACTCCGTGTATTTTTGTTTTTTTCATTAAACGCACCGGGGTCACGCCTGACGGACAGAACGCTCTTCTTCTTCTAGTTCTTCATTCGAGAGCAACCCGTATAGTTTTGTTTCTTCTTCAGATTCCCGAGCCTCTGTATGTGCTCTAAATCGACCATCGTTGATTGCATTGGAACCACATTGGTGATTTATTCCTTCTCCTAGAGCCTTGTTTTCCAATTCCTCCTCTTTCTCAAGATATCGTGGGTTGAGAATATTGGATGTTTTCTCAGATCCTCGACGTTCTAAGGAGAATCAATCATCCTGGTTCACGTATATCGTTCTCCTAGCATCGAGGTAGGTGGTTTGTGCCTTTATGTAGTATGTCTATGAATATTATGTGCAATTTCCCCCAATACCCCCGAACGGGGTATTGTGTGTTTCCTATTTTGCTATGTTGTTTTCTTTCATTGCTTGATTGCTTGTGTAGAGGTAATTACTTGTGAATAGGGTAGTTTTTAATGTACTCTAGATGTTTACCATGATTTTTTTGCTTGTTTTGTGTTTTTCCAGTTTCCATTCCTTTTTGTAAGATAGTGGAAAGGTTTTACTATTATGCTGTTGTGCCTTAGAATGATATCCAAGTAGTTCTTGAGGTTAACTTGGGGTGATACGCGTGCTATGCATGTTTGTTTTACATAGGGCTGTGAGAACCTAGTGTAGAGGACCATAGGGAGAATAGACGTAAGGGCTTCTCCAAAGTGTCTTTAATTTACTATGCGAGACCACAAGGTGAATTTACGTTGAGTGCTTCTTCAGAGAGTTTGTAGATCCTCAACGTGGGCCACAGGGGTAATTGACGTTGAGTGATTCCCCCAAAAAACCTTTAGTATGATATGATACTATAGGGGGAATTAACGGTGAGTGATTCCTCAGAGAGTCTATTTTTAGCTGAACCAGAGGGGAGAGACTGTGTGTGCTTCCTAGAGGGTTGCTAATACTTGTAGGTTGAACCTTAGGGGTTATACTTTGAGAATGACCCAGAGGTTACATTTTTGTTCTACTTGCTTGAGGGGATGTTTCTTGTTTGTAGATTACATGTTAGAAACTGTGGATTGTTACTGCGGTGTATTATCCTGTTTACTGCTTACTGTTTACTACTTACTGTACCTTACCTTCCATATATTCACTGACTGTTAGGAACAGATATTTGGGTGGTTTCCTATTGGGAATTTTTCTCACACCCTGTTTGGGTCATGCTTTTGGGCCCAAACAGATTATATTGTTGCAGGTATAGATAAGGGAAAGCGCCCTTCTGCTTCAGGTTCTTGATTGCAATGGAGCTAGAGAGCATGGGACCAAGCTAAGGCTTGCGATGCTGAGGTGTTTCTCATCTGTTTTTCTTTTGTACTTGGTTTTAGTACTGTATTAATAATTGTGACTTGTTTTGCTGTTTTCCTAGACATATATGTATCATGCATCATTTAAATATATTTCTGCCCCAGTTGTTTGTTTATCAGTCTTCCGCTGTTCACTCTTGTATGGTTGGTTATGGTTTCTGTTGTTATCCATTTGTTTTTTCTTCCGTTGTGTGCTCTGCCAATGAGGGCATAGTTTCCCCACTATCACACTCAAGTCCCTCGCTGCTAGTCATCAGCCTCTGCCATTTGGGGAAATGCGCTTGAGGCCATGTGACCAACCGGGTACGGGGCGACTCTGGGTGGATTCTGGAACCGGGACGTTACATATTCAAAATGAATTCCAGTGACCAAAATTACTATGTCATTATTTCACAATGATGATTTTTCCCCTGGGTCTCCCTTCTCACAACATCCCTACACCGACAAATTTTATACCCCTCTTAGGGTAAACAACATGCTCTGAACTCAACCGTGGAATCAAATTTCCAATCCAAGTTACTGTTTGAGAGTTATTTGGGTTTGAGTTGTCAAATGAATGAATTAATAAATTGATACCTCCATTTACTTACCAATAATGAGTGAGGGGTCTAAACATCCCATGTCAAAATGCTTTATATTGTGTATAGGGAAAACACTATGTTTCAAACCCAATCATGGTCTTATGTTTCTGATCAGATCAACCATTTTAGAGATATCCCATTTTCGTTGTGTGAATAGTACAAAAACAACTAATACATTTGTATAATTTATTCCAGGCACACCGGGACTCGGAAATGAATGTTGTCTCATCGCATGGCTCTAGAAACATATGAAAAAATATTCTAAAGTCTTATCATGAAAAAACAAGGTTTCTACAATTTTACTTGTCATAGCTACTGTCTATGATCATTTTATATTGTGACTTGGTTTTCAAGACCATATATCTTGGAAAAAGTGTATAAAATACAACCAGAAATATTTTGTTACACAATAGAATTCCAATAAGGGGTATAAGTTACTAAAAAATAGTTTTGAATTTAAGTAAGGAACATGATCATAGAATATTCATTTTGGATGAATGATTTCCTTGTTTCAAGAAGTGGTTAGTGTGAGTTGCATAGTTTTCCAAGTAAAATATGTTTGATAACATTTGTAAAACTTCTATTGGTCTTACCATTAGTAAATACCAAGATGAAAGTAACTCCCTAGAGATATTCTTAAAGTAGAAATATAATTTCTAAAGAATAATATCTTTTGAGGTGGCTCTAATGGGTTATTTATCCAATTCAAAATACATATACTAATAAGGTATTGAATAATACATGTTGGAACAATTAATATTATAATTTTTACTATTTTCACATGGAATCAATCTCTCTAAGAATACATATTTGAGACTTGATAGGAGATTAAAGTGGTGACATAAATTCTATATGATTTTGTGATTGATCAGTACCATATTTCATGCTATATAATAGATGAGATATTTCCAAAATATAATCTATGGAAGGAATATTGTAATATAATCTAAGAGATCTACATGGTTTTTAGTCAGAACTATCCAATTGTACTTGATAGAGGATAAAATATGTGTTCATTTTTACTTACAGAGGAAGGGAAACTAGTTATAAGGGGATACAATCTAGTCTTGCTTTAGAGTAATATGATCTAATATCATAGTTAGGATTAGGTATTGAGTAAGAGAATTTAATTCAATATAGCGGTATCCATATCTATAAATATTGATTTTGTTGAGGATTCTAATACAACAAAAGAAATAGTGTAAAATATACAATGATTTGTTCTGGTATTAGGAATCACACTTAGTGAGTAATGATTTATCAAAATATAAATTATGATAATCCTACTACTAGTAATTTCAATGATTTTAGGTTTTAAAAGTGAAAAAAAGGGATGTACTTGGGGATATCATCTCCTAAGAAGTATTACTTAAGGTGGTTAAGTTTCATATAGAAAAGTTGTCACTAAGTAGATACAGGGAAAGAACAAGAACTAAATCTATGACCTAGGAGAAAAACTATTTTATCATGTGAGATATAAAAAGGTCAGTAATAAAATTGCATTTAATGAATGTTGGAGTGATATAAAATTGGGTTCCCTACACCCAACATTAAGAATAATTTTTTGATTACCATATCATGTATAAAATTTTTTATGCCTGATGCACACTTACCATAATAATGTTGATATTTCTACATACACTATTTAAATGGTAATGTACATGGATTATTTATTGTATCAAAAGGTTATATCTATATTCAGTCTCTAATGTGACCCTATAGATACTAAAAAATTAATCTTAAACATATGTACTATAGTATTACATCAAACTAATTTTACACAAGTGATGTCTATTCATTATGTTCTTGTGGATCATAAGAATTGATAATAACTCTATTGAATTTCGCACTTGGTGATCTTGAGTGCATGCGATTTTGAGACTGAACCACCAATAGGAACACCACATTTTTCAGTTTTCATTGGTAGTTCCTATCTATGAACACGTGAAATGGTCTCGTGAATTTTGATTATTATCAATGTTTATAAATTGATTATATACTTTGATTTAAGATGAAAACTATGGAATTGATGTCATAGTGATTTAGCTTGTACTAGGTGCATCATTAGATGTATGGAATTTATTGAATAATAAAGATAGAATTTTCACCTATGAAAGGAAGTGATATATATGGCCTATTTTATCTTGATAGTAGTAACTTCACTAAATCCATGGCCATGGTATAAGAAGGTAAATCTCTCCAGTTAAGTCAATGAATAATACTGTAATAAAGGTTGATGATAAAATGTGTGCATCATGTGTTTTGAGATACAGTGATACAAAGAGATTATATCATATGAACTGTGTTCATAGGAATGTTTTTCAATCAATGACTATTAATTATCTCTTTTGGGGCCTTGATGAGTTTCTATACGCTTATTGTAGTCTGTTAATAATATTAAATGCTATCAAAATAAGGGCATATAGGGTAATATATTGAGCTTATTCAATAGTCTGATATATTCTTATCAATATGAGTATAGTACAGGGTGGGCCCCACCACTGGGGTCTAGGGTGTCCAAGAATATATGATCTCTAAGAATAAATAAATTCATATTATTTGAGTTCATAATAATTGGTATTGAATTTATTTATTAAATGTATTCACAACATATTAATTGAATACCTGAAAATTTATTATATGAATGAATATTATTTAAGTGTTCTAGGTTAGTTTTATATTTTTCAAAATAATTAGTTGTATAAATGTATCTCTTCTATCACAATATATATTTATTATATTAAAGATATGTAATAAAAATATACAATGACATTTAGGACATGGTTAGTTGGTTATAACATGTCGTTTAGGGTTTATTTAATGGGTAATGAATATCCAGGCGTCAGGAAGCCATTTATGATTATTTTACACGTTTCTATTTAATAAAGAGGACCTCATGTGATTCAAAATTCATATCAGGAATAAAAGAGCCTATCTCCCCTATCTCTAACTTTCTAGATAGAGAAACTCTCAATCTAGGTGACTGATATGAGTTCTCCTTCATAGATCGATGAATAGGTATAGTGGTGATCATCATGACATCAAAGGCATCATCAGATCTCCATGCTGGAACTCAAATATTGATGATAGATACTCCAAAAAACGTTCAAAAAACGTGTGGATGATCTAGATAAATCCATATTAGGTTCATTCAAGAAATGGTTGCTGGATAATAATGGTTTATTAACACGTCTACAATTCATATGAGATAATTTTTGGTTTATTAATCAGGCTAAAAATATTCATGTGGGATCTTTGGTTTTTTTACTAGACTGTACATTACTGGTGATGATGTGGTTACATTGATTGGTGATGAATAATTTTAAATATTTGTCATGTGTACTTATTTTTTGTGCCTTGATACCTTCAAATCCAGGACCCTTGGTTCCAATGTATCCATGGACTCAAGATGAAGGTCAAAACCCCCATCCAATACACACTTCACAACTCTTCCCCTTAATAAATGAATTCCACTATATACTCACACTCAACCCCTTAGAAATCTTTTGTCAATCCATCAAAATAAATCAAATAACCCTTACTTGGGTTCCATATCAAATCACCCTTAGAAGATATCTCATCCCCATCACCTAGATTAAACCCACACCAATACATCACATCCAACCATGGAGAAATTACCCCACACATAGTACTCACCAAGACTCTAATTCATCCTCTATTAGGTATTCCTCATCATGTGTGAGATGTGCGACTATCGCACCCACCATCCTGAGGCTTAACCCTCTCGTGCTTATTTAACTAGCCTGAGGAGGACCAACATAATTTATCTAAAACTCATCCATACACCAAGAATTACCCTAATCCACTCATAAAATTAAAAATTTTCTTCAACCCCAAGGTCACATAGTCGCCAGAAAATTCCATTTCCTTGATGTTCATTAGAGAACTCACCCAAAACCTTAGAGTCTCAATACCACCTAATTCCTATAATGAGGTCTATCTTTTACCCTAACAATTTTTACCCAAACTTGAATACCCATCTGGGAATTCCCTATAATATATTAACTTATATATGTTCTTGTATTATAAGGTCCTCCTACGAGATACTTGGAGTTACCCCATTTTCCTTACTCTCTGATCATCCCTGGATAATCATATTTCATTCCAAGCCAATGTATGTTACCCTATCTCAAGCCATGAAATCTATTTAAATTAATTATAAAATATTTATTTTTAATATAATAGTTAATTATAACAATTACATTTAGCTAAAAAATAATCAAATTCTAATAATCACAAAAAACACGCTAAATGGACTCCCATGAATAGAATATCGAATAATGGCACACCAACACCCATTGAATTCTTGGGGAACTTCTATGAGAAAAATCCTCATCATTTAAAACATAATTAGTCACTAATTCATAGGAAATTAAATGAAAATCCAATAAAAATCCTCTAATTGACACACTATATACCAAATGATGATAAATAGTGTGTGTTCATCATCTTGAGATAGCCTCATTACATCGAACATCAAATCCCCATCACTCGGGGTGATTTCACCATTATTCTATTGAATAATCACTTAAACCATAGTCTATGGATACCCAAAACTAGCTAAAAATAAGGAAGGAAGTGGGATTAATGAAAATATCACACCTTAAATTTCTATAGAGATTCCACTCAAAACATCCCTCATCAAGGAGGATCAAAGGTAAAAATATAAGAGAAAGGATCCAATCAAATTTCCCATACCTAAGACCCCTTTTCCTCAATGTATTTAGAGTTTCTAGCCTTGAAAATATGGGTCTTTAGCTAGTTATAAAACAATTCATGCATCATATATAGCGTGACTCCCATATGTCATAGATTAATTCTCCCCCTCAAGGGTTTTATTTTGGTGTGGTCCAATAGGTCAATGTGTGACCCCCCACCCTAGTAAAAAACCAAAAACCAGGGTCCTACCACTATGGTATGGTTTGATTCCTTTCAGAATAGCCTCCCCTTAGGTATCCCTTCATGGTGATTCCATACTCAAAGTCATATCATCGCATTATAACCCTCTTTTTGGGAAGGACAACACATATCCCCCCTAAACACCTTTCACATAACAACCCATGGAAAGTTTCATGGTAGTGAAACATTGTACCAACATAGTGGCATTCTGTCTCCCACTATGGTATGAACTTCCCCCCTCTATCCCCCCATGTAGAACAACCACCCTCATTGCATCATGTGTTATCCCATGCTAGTAGCCTTCATAACTCAACCCCTAGGTTTCTACATTATTCATTCCATCCACAAAAAAATTAAATAATACCTATAGGGTTTATAACATGATTCCCTTATTTCATGTCAAAACACTCTCCCTCCCATTAAAACTAAATCTCACATGACACACACCATGTTGCACCTTTTTAAAATGTAGTATGATAAATCACCTACATCATATTTATAATACAAGACCACCCTAACCCTACTCCAATTCTATTTTTATCTCTAGATACATCTTCTAGTCCTTATAAAACATCAAAAAATTCCTCTTAGAGATGTTATAAATTTTAAAATCCCAATATGAGTATAAATTATAAAAACATCCCTTGATATGTGACTCAAGATTTATATTTATTTCTCATTTCATTGACCCATAAAAATATGTGGAATTATAGCTTCTTCATTTCTTTGGCATAGAAATTATTCCCATATTATATTAATGAATGATTCCTCACATGATGTTTTAGCCCAAATGACCAAATATTTGATGTGATGCCTTGTTTTTCTATTTTATACTCTTGTATGTTGAATTTTCCACATTAATACCTTTAAAAATATTTCACTATATTTATTTAACACACATAATTATTTAGTTTTATTTTAATCTTTTAATTATGGGTCAATTTGTTAAAAATATCATTCTAGTTATCACATATTTGATATACACACAAAAAATTATATTTTAACCCATCAAACAATATAACATCCTTTAAAGTGATTTTATTCTCACTAATTATAATTCTTTTTATACCTTGATAATTTAATTAGATACCATTCTACAAATATAATTCACCTATATTATATTTTTTAATGACTTTAAATGGATTTTTATTATATATCATGCATGATAAGAAACCACTATCAAATACGCGATATATCTTATTATTTGATTCTTTTTATGGAAACTTAATCCCAACTTCTTATTTTTGATCAGTCTTATTATTATAAGATTTGGAGAAAACTCTTTTATTTAGTAACATTTGTATTATTGTGAGAAAATAATTATCAATATGTCATTTTATTTTCTAACCAACCACAATCCTCCTCAAGTGCACTAAAGTTATTCTCCATTTTACTTATTATTCTGGTTTGAGTTTTAGTTTTTATTTATAGTATCTACATATTGGATCCCCATAAAATCATAGAATATATATTACTGGGAGAAATATATATTGTTTAAAAATATGTATGTCTTGTGACATATGAATTTTCATGTTTTTATTTACAATTAAAACTTACTAATTTAGTTTTCATGGTTTTCAACAATGTTTTTGTTCCATGAATAAATCCTTTTCTATAGACACCCTAGCTTCTCATAAATGGATATTACATCTTTTAATATGAATATTCATTACATTACAAAAAAAACACCTGAGGACATAAATATTTTAGTGAATTTGGAATCTTGGAACACAATCTTCTAATCTAGTGGATGATATTTAATTTTTTCCACAAAGATCTTCCCATTTATTACTCTTCCTAGATATTCCCTACAAAAAACCTTTCTTCATATCCTGGGGAAAGGAAACGTAATTAAGGGTGAGATTAGATTATTAGTAAGGGTAAAAAATAGATATCAATATATGATCATAGGAAATAATTAGATAATCATTAGGGTATGTGATAACAAACATAAATTATGAAGTTCATACCCAAACTATTATAGATCTTAAACATGATTCATATAATAAAGATTCGAATTTCATAATACATGAATCATTAGGTAATCAAAGAACATGTGACAAGATGTCATAACATTATCATTATACATATAATTATGGCATAAACATAAGAATATAAAATATTATGTCAAGGATACCCACAAAGATATTCATAAGATGTTAATCTTGGGATAACCACCAATGTAACTATTTGGGGATTGGGGTAACAAAAAATGTACCCTTCTTCATGGTATCTACACTTCCTAGAAAATACATAACACCATCCCTAGTGGCCTCCCTTTCCTCGTAAAGGAATGGTTTTACTCCCCAAACTATCATTTTTGTCAAGGTTCACTCCCAATACCATCATAGTGGACAAAGTCCCTTACTGAACTGAGTTTACTCCCCATTGTAATCATTTATATATCATTAGATATAATTCATTACTAAATTTATTAGAGGGGAATATAAGTCTCAATATTCTTTGGTTATAATGTAACTACCATACATGGTTATAAAGTAACTACTTCCAAATAATGAAAATCATATATATGTGTTCCACAAGATCATAAAACATTCATCATATAAAAACCCATGAAATGAAATGGTTTTCATAGAAATTTCATCATAACATAACTTATGTAAAATAAATCGTTTCATAATCATTTAATCATTTCATCAAAGCATAACCCATGTAAAAATAAGTGGGTTTCAAAAAAATTATCATGTTATAACCCATGGAAAAGAAACATGTTTCATAAACATATTTTCATAATAAACATAAACCATTCAGTGAAAGAATAAGAATGGTATCCTTGGACCATATCCCCAGAAAAGAATAAGTAACCTCAAATAATTTAATCTTAGACGGAAAATAATTTTGAAAGACTACATAAAACATTTTTAAGGAAAAATCAATTTTATTTAATAATAAAATCATAAAACATAAAACATTATGAAAATAATTTTCTGAAAATAACATTGAAAACAAATAAAGGAAGTGTGACATCCAAGACAGAAATTCCACTTAGGAGGTTCTCCATGCCCGGTGGACTACATGGCTTGTATCACATATCCCCAGACACTAGAGGCTTCTGACTAGAAAAGAGGGCCTATAGTGTGACCATAGAGAGACTATGCCCACATTACCAGAGTGTAGCATAGCAGATAATTATAAAAACTGGTAAATAGTAGAAGAAATAAGTAAATAGAATGAAAAAAAGAAGGAGAAAAATCAAGAGTAACTAAAATAACTAGAATAACATACAATATCTACTGATGATATATGTCATGTCCCTAAAAATATAGAATAGATGGATATAAAATTGTAGACATACATGAAAATACCCAATATAGTAAAAAAGGAAATGCATAAAAAATTCCAATAATCGATAGATACAACTTGATCATCTACTACCATCTCCATCCTATCACAACATGAAATCAAGTGCCTCAATAGTTATACTTCCCTTTATCAACACATTCGTACTTATAATCTTCCCTATACTAATGGATCCCATAGAGGGTGTGAGATGAATCTTAATGGACCACCACCAACGTTGTCTATGACATTCATCCCATGTAATGGAAATGTAATAGTGTACAAGTATTCACATATATATATAATTAAAGCATTACAATGTAACTAAATACCCAAGTATCTGCTTTATCCCTCAGTTGGTGTTTTAACATGTAACCAATACATCAATTAATTAAGTTACAATTTACATAAACAAGTCACATGAGTCATATCTATCACTGATATCACCTCATGATAATATAAATAGTGAAGGTTCCAAGGTGTAACAAGTTAGCAATGATTTATAGTTAAAATTAAGTGATTCCATGGTAATAACCAAGGAATCCCAGACCACAGGGGTTACTAACTCAGTAGTAACTAAGTCTACCTAAGGGGGTAAGGGTGTAATCTCATGAGAATAGTCTAAGACATTTCTAGAATAATTTTTCTAACTGATTCCATGGAATTTATTCAAGGTAAACTTGGAGATAAGTAGTGGTTAGGCTGAAGGATGTAAAGAAGACTCCTTATCTCACACTAAATCCAAGCAGTGTATTTGAGGCATCTAGTAATAAGAATTAAGGGATCCTATGGTGTCAAGATGGGTATCCAGAGGTAAAAAATGATCAGGTTTCCAGGTAGGTCTCACCCAAGGCAATCGACATCCTTGAATTGCAATTACATCCTTGAATGCCCAAGGAAATCCCTTGAGAATCCAAGAGCTAACACGAGTCAATCAATCCTATAAATATGTAATGATCCATGTACCTAAAAATAAACCTTACATTTAATTGATTACAATTAATTTCTTCATATGATAACTATTCCATTAACATATTCACGTTGTTCAAGTCATTCCTTTTATTAGTTTTACAAGGACATCTAGTATGCAACATTTTAATTAAAAACATGTAATTCAAGTTCAATTAAATATTTTTACTTGGATTCCTTCCATAAACATGGAAATTTGTTCTATGTAAGTGCAACAAAACATTCATTTACATTTAATAAGGCCAAGTCACAAACATACGTATTCTTTCAATAATATCATTTAATTAAATCACTTATATTTAATCACTTACCTTAAGTGGCTCAATAGGAAGTTAAAAAGAATAATATATTAAAAATTTCATGATTCATAAGGTAATTAATGTATGGAGGCATACCATTAGTGTAGTTAAGCTCAAACCACATCCGAACGGTGGCTTAAAATTGTGAAAACACTAAAAATCCAATTATGGAATATTACCCAACATGGGGTATTGTGATTTATTAATATAACCACAAAAAACTAATCAAATTTATGGAAATATAATAACCATAAAATTCTAATGAATATATAAATGGTATATAAAATCAATAAATGGCACCCGATAAAATCGGCACGCCCCACACGTCAATTCCAAAATCAACAAACGTGAAGGGATGAGTTATAGAAAACCCACCTAGTACTTGTATAACACTCCTCCTCTAGTATCAGCCTATAATTTATTTCAGATTAGAGTAGATCTGAAAAATGAGTATAAGTACTCACACCTCCATAACTAGGTCAAGAGGAAGATAAATGAAGAATGGCCAAAAAGGAAATGAGTACTTACTATTGCACATCCAACCTGAAAAAACTGAATCTTGATCAGACCTATGATGAAGAAATTACTCTATAACTAGTTTAAGACTTCAAAGAGATCCATAATGGGAGATATGGATATTCAACCCATTGGAATTAGGGTTCTCTAATAAGGGTTCAGTTAATTATACCATTAAGGGTAAAATGGTCGTTTTTCCTAGAAAATAGCTTGTTCATGGTTAGGTTGCATGGTTTACAAAACCATTTGACAACCATTCATGTGGTCCTAGGGAAGATGGATCCAAAATAGTTAAGAAAACTAGGTGCCAACCATGTGGTAAGAACCTGATCAAAAATGTAGGCCATCTGCATGGTTAGATACAAGTGTGCATCATTACTGCATTATTTCCACAAACCATGCAACAGAGGGAATTCTCCCAAAAAGTTGGGTTCTGGTTTCTGAACAATCCCCGGACACCCCTCAAACCTTTTTGAACCCATTAAGAATCCAAAAAATATCCATAAATAATAGTTAGACCAAAAAATTAAAGGATACATACCTGGGTCAATAAAATGGGTTCTTATAGTCTTCTACCCTTAAAGGAACTCGCCCACGAGGTCACCTTCCAAGGGTTTTAAAACATTTTCTGGGAAAAAAATTCTACTAACCACATACATTGGCCTCCCACTCTCATTTCCAATTCTATACATGGTCACACTTTTATAGCACCCGTACTAGAGGGACACACCGTCCTCAAAGAGTCTTCGTGCTCCTTCCAGAACTGTGACGTGAAACAGGGCTCCCTATCTGAAAAAATAGTTTGAGGGACACCATGTAGTTTTATTATCTCATGGAAATATAGTATTCCCAGCTCATCAACTGAAAAAGTCTCTATAAAAGGAATGAATTGGGATACTTTTGTTAGTTGGTCAAAATCTACCTAAAAAACATCATTACCTCACAGCGACCTCGGTAAACCAGTCATGAAATCCATTATAATCATTAAATTTCCACTCAAGAAAGGTTAGCCACTATAAAATTCTTGCTGGTTGTTGGATTTCTACCTTCACCTACAATTAGCTGGAAAATCTCATGACAAAACCGGTTACATCCCTTTTATACCTAGTCACCAATACTGGTGATCCTATTTAGCTAAAGACACAATCATGTCGCAGTCTATTTAAAAAACTAGTCGATTCTACTCTCCAATATGAATTTTATCCCAAAATGGTTCCAATTACAAACTTTGGTATCTATACAAGTTGAATTGTCTTATAAATCATGCCTCTAATCATTCTAACAATTCTACTCATGTTATTTTTAAAACAAGTAAACAGTTTATTACCTAGGGAATCTTTTAGCCAAGTCGAGTTGGTTTTCCATAAAATAACCCAGCCAACACAAACTACACTCACCTACACCTAAAGATGTGCCCAAAATGGTCCTTCACCTACCATATACATTAATCAATAATGATAATAGTCAAACCATCTCCGACTGACCATCAATGAAGATACCCGGCATAGATGGATAGCGCATCACAAACGGAACACCGATGCCTTCCTCCAAGGCATCCTATGTTTTTCCCCAACCAGAGCCACCGAATCCCAAAACTAAATTCTAGTGATGTTCCTCATTCAATCATAATATTCCCATTTGTATTATCATGCCACGACATGAAAAAAATGCATAACACAGATCCAACCATCATGAATCATCACCTACTTTAAACATCACTTTTAATCCTGGCAACAAGACTAGGTAACATATAATTAATTAAAAAGGAGTCTAAGTAAATATCCATCAGTATGGAATGACCCATGTTATAATAAAGACATTGGTACAAGCCAAAATATCTACATGTGAACATTAACAAATCCCAGAGAGGAATTCTTATAGTATTTATGTCAGAAGAAAGTAGTTGGTGTCCAAGATTCATTCCAATGTGTTTCTACACGTGAACCCACGTATCACTCAGGGCTAACCAAGCCTCAGCAAAACCCATGCATCTAGTGATCAACCCTTAGAGGAGACACTAATTATCCCAACATCTTTTAAACTTTAGTACGATGTAAGACCGATGCTCTCTTAGTGCATCAAGGATGACGTCCAGAGAGGGAACATGATCATCTAATTAAGTTGATTACACTAATAATTTTACAATATTTTCAATTATATCAGGTGAACCACCACTGGTTGACTTCCCATGAAAGAAGATCGGCTTTACCTATCGAAGCACTATTATAAACCGATACCAAGACTTCACTACCCAAGGCATGTTGTCATCGCTCAAGATAAACCACTAAAGTCCATCCAACACCCGCAGTGATTCTGTAAGGTTGCATACACAGCCAACCATTTCAAAATCATGTTTCCGAGTAATAACTAACATGATTATAACTTGCAACCCTAAAGGGAATTCAAGAAAAACCAACTATTTCCCAATTTTCCTCTAAGGATGTGCTCTTTCTACATGGAAGGGAACGTATTTATGAAAACAAATGTGATGCTCCCACTCAAGAGTGTCATAGTTATCAAAATAAAAGATATAATGGACACTAATAAGCATGATAGATCAAACTAACATTAACCACAGATGTGATATACCTTCAATTCATGATTACATATGTTAAAGTATTTGTCAATAAATCTCAATCCAAACTGACCAACATGTCAAAAACACCCAAGTATCTTGATAGTCATCCCGAATATTCAGATGAACTTTTTTTCTTTAATGACCAATTGACTCAACTATGGAGATGACTTGAGAAAATACTCAACGGTACAAGGATTAATGATTTTTTCCAAACCCAACCGGTTTACTAAATCGTTTTTCAACTTGATGGCTACCACATACATGAATCCATACTACACCGAGGTTCTAAAAACAAGACATCACCTCAATACTATCAATAGGCTATTTGTCATATACACCCATAAAGCATCATATAATATGAAATAGTCCCTAACTAACCTTGTAGACCATTTTTGAATTTTTGAATACAATCACACACCTTATAACAAGCTTTAAGCCAAAATATATCAAGACCAACAAAAGCTAAACGTAAGATAGGTCTCACTACCCATGATATAGTACCCAAAATACCTACTTAGAAGGAAAATTATAGGTAAGAAATCAAGTATTACTTACTAGGGTTCCAGTAGATAAAGTTTCGATAGTATCTTGACTCATCATTTAATGAAAACCATTTTATTCATTTTATATTTTATAAGTAGGTTCACTCTTTTACCTTTCATAAATATTACATGGATGGATAATAATGTGAAACCGTTTCACCTTTTTGTATTGATTTTCATAAAACATGCATTAATGTTCCTTTAAAATGGACCTTCATTTCTAGTTAATCAGGGCCCACACTCATTATCACTGAAAATGACACCCATTTGTATTTCTAATTAAAGGCTTGATTTTTTCAATTATGCATTCCAACCAATGAGGGCTTATAACACATCATGAATGGAAATAGAAAATCACAAAATCGTAGCCCAAAATAATCACAAGAACATATAGAATCAAGGATCACTCGATAATAACAAACATACCAAGAAATGAAATAATTAAATGCACCTATATGGCATGGCAACATGCATGACATTTAAATCCTAGGTGTCATGACAATGCATGTAACAATGCCCATTTCAATCATATCATCAGCCCAAGGATGAAATAAAATTATAAATCATAATAATAATAAACAACACCACAAATCCTTTATGTCACCCAATGGTGAAAGGATGTCAACTGTAATGGGTAAAACCACAACAACAATATTAATTCAAGTAACTCGGTTTTACCCTAAACATTAGTTCACAACACCCAATCATTGATTAGGACCTAGTTCCAAGAATTTATAAGCTTATCACTATTGAATCCAAATTATAAAACAATAAGGGAACCTCCTATGATACCACATTGTGACATCCCGGACCCAGATGTCACTTAGGAGGTGCCCCGAGCCCGGTGGGAAACATTGAGTCAAAAACATATCCTCGAATGTCAGAGGTTTCCAACTAGTAGTGAGGGTCTAGGGTGTGTACATGGAGATAATATACCCTCATTATTAGAGTATCACACATTGGATTATTATAAATAGAGTTAAATAACAGAATCAATAAGTAAATTTAATGAATAGTGGAAAGAGGGAAATCAATAGTAACTAAAATAACTAGAATTACATATAATAGTTGATGATGATATCTGTAATTTCAATAGAAAGCTGGAAAACATGGATGAAAACTTTCAGAAGTACCTGAAAAACATAATGTAGTAAAGAGGAAATACATAAATTATCTCAAGTATCCCGAGCTAAAACTCTATCATCTGATACCAGCTCCATCCTAGCACAACAAGTAATCAATTGTTTGATGAATTACACTTCCCCTCATCAACACCTACATACATGTAATTTTCCACAAGTACCAATGGAACCGGGAGAGGGTGTGATATAAATCATAGTGGGTCACCACCTACGGTATCTATAACATTTTCCCTGTGTAATGGAAATGTAATAGTGTGCAAGAATGCATATGTATAAGTAAAGCAGTACAATATAACTAAATAACCAAGTACCTGCTTCATCCCTTTGCTGGTGTCAGAACATTTTACGAGTTCATAAATTCATTAAATTCCATATAATATAAATAATTCATGTAAGGCATAGCTATCACGAACATCACCTCGTGATAGTATAAATAGTGAAGGTTCAAAGGTGTAATAAGAAAACCATGATTTATAATTAAAGTAAAGTGGTTCCATGTTAATCACCAATGAAACCTAGACCTCAGGGTCCACTAACATAGTAGTATCTGAGTCTATATAATGTGGGAATATTTAAATACAAGGGTCATCCTCCAAGGAATTCCGATTACAATATTTCTAACCAAGTCCAATGAATTTATCCAAGGAAAAATTGGAGATAAGTAGTGTCCCCGCACAAGGATGTAACCATTGAACCTCATGTCATGTTGGATCCAACAAGTGTATCTGAGGAATCTTATAATAATAATTAAGGGATTCTATGGTGTCATATTGGGAATCCAAAGGTAAAAAAAGATCGGGTTCCTGGGTAGGTCTCACCTAGGGCAACCGACATCCTTCAATCAGAAAGACATCCTCAAGTACCCAAGGTATTCCCTCAAGAATACAAGAGCTAAAATAAGTCAAGAATTCCAATAAATATTTCAAGTTCCTTGTGAATAAAAATGCATCTTACATTTAATTCATTATAATTAATTTGATTATATGATAACCATTCCATTAAAAAAATCACATACTTCAATCCTTTCCTTTTATTAGTTTGACAAGGCCAGTATCATGAGACATTTTAATTAAAACCAAGTATGGAAAGTTAAATTAATAAGGTTCGCTCCAAAACCTTCCATAAACATGGAGAGGTGTGATAAATAAGGGCAACTAAACATTCATTTACATTTAATAAGGCCAGGACAAATACTTATGTATGTTTTCCATAATATCATTTAAATCATTCTCTTATATTTAATCACTAACCATAGGCCGCTCAAGTGGAAGTGAAAAGGTAAAATATATTTACTATTCCATTATTCAATAGGAAATTAATAGAAGGATTCTTACCATTAGGGTGTTCAAGCTAGAAAACACCCAAACAGTCACTTAAAAGTGTCAAAACACTAAAACCCCAATTATGAAATATTACCCTACATTGGGTGTTGTACGTTATTAATACAACCCCATACAATTAATCACATTTATGGAATGATAATAACCATATAATATTAATGAATATAATCATGGAATATAAATTCAATAAATGATAGCCAATGAAATCGGTGGGACCCACATGTTAAATCAAAATTCAATTAACTTGAGGGATGAGTTATAGACCACCCACCTAGTTTTCATAAAACTATCCTCCTATAGTATTGGCCTCTAATTTGGATCATATCAGAGTATATGTGAGAAAATAGTAGAACTACTCACAACTCAATAACTAGGTTGGGAGAAAGAGAAATGAAGAATGGCTAAAATTGACTCGAGTGCTTACTGTTGCACATTCAACATGTCCAACATAAACTTGACAGAACTTCAGAAAAAAGAGATCTTTAAATCCCTAATTTAGGCCTTCAATGAGATCAAAAATGGGATAAATAGAGGTTTATCTCACTAGAATTAAAATTGAGGAATAAGGGTTATGTTAATTTGATAATTAAGGGTTAAATTGTTACTTTTTCTAGAAAATTTCATGTGAACGGTTTGGCCGCACGGTTTACCAAACAGTGTGCCAGCCATGCACACGTACTTACAGAAGAGGGGAACTTGCTTGGTTATTCTGCAAAGTTAAGGAAACTGTGCACCAACCATGTGGTATGGTTGTACCCAAAAATGAATATGATCTACATAGTTAGATCCGACCATATTCCCCTACCACAAGGTTTCCACTAGTTATGCGAGATGGAAAATTCTCCAAAAATGTTTGGTTTTGAGCTCTGAACAAGCCCTGAGAACCCTGAGAACCATTGTGAACTCATTAGGCATCCAAAAAAAGTCTATAAAAAAGAGTTAGACCAAAAATATAATGGATCCATACTTGAGTAAAAACCAGGTTCTTATAGGAAGCTTTTAAAAAATTATTTAAAACATTTCTTGATGAAAATATCTTATTTACTTTGGAAAAATATTTTTAACACATAAAACACTTTAAAAATAATTTTCACACTGAAATAATCTATTTAAAATCTAAAATTTTACTAAATATTAAATAAATAATTTTCTTTCAAAAGATAATTTAATGATTTTATAATAATATTAAAATCATTGATTGGTCATCATAGTAGGAAACCCATTTTATATCGGGGATATTAAAAACAAAGATTCATTTCTCATTTTTGGTAAAAGTAAATTGGAAATTGTTTGGAAAATGACATGGATATTCTATTTATAAAATTATAAGAAGTAAAACATGGGTAAAAACATATTTCTAAAATAATTGGATAATAAAAAATTAATTTTATTTACAAAACATGGTTTGGGAAGTAAACTAATTTCTGACCGAAGAGAAAAATAATGTATGGTTTTATTATAAACATATACTAAATTATTTTAAGAAATAAATAGTGGAAATGGTAATTTTAATTTAAACTATCATGAATAACTATAATATAATAAAATTTTGGAGTTTATTTAGTGATGTATCAAAATATTTTATCATCAGAATCATAATCCCAAATAATCCTGATAAACGAAGAGATTATAATGTAAAATCATTACCAATTTGGTTTCATTAAATAATAATCCATATAAATTAAAAACATTAAATGGACCTTAAAATATAATGAGGGTAAATAAATTCATTATATTACATGTCAAAGGGTATGTAGATACACCTCATGAATAAATATTTGTACATACCAAAGCATACCACTCAAAGAAGGGAAATTGAAACAAAAAAAACCTTACTGATTTTGAAACTTTTGAACCATAAACCCTATAAAATAGATATCATAAAATTCATTTGTAAATAAAAATAATTTTAAGTATACTAATCATTATATACATTTTTGGGTAGTATATAAACCACTGAAAAGGAACATGTGGTGAATATGGCTTGTGTCTCACGAAAAATAAAAGTGAGACGGAAATCTCATACCTTAAGTCTTGAATTCCATCATGCATGTTCAAATCAACTGTATATATAAATTTTCTTATATATCTACTTTATAAACATATATATATATATATATGTCACACTATATATAATATTATATTGACATTTTATTACCTATTTATTAACAATTTCCTGATGAATTTATGTGTTCGATAATAACCGTGTTGTTTTTTTCATATGTTTTGATTTGTCTTATTTTTTGTAATCCTAATTTATTCATGGTTATATGTTATATAAAATATGAACCATAATATAAATATCATATATATTTAGTATATATTTATTTATAGTAACCCATAAAATTTACTAATAGGAAATTAAATTCACTGTTCATGGTGATGGTAGGTCGTATGTACGCATGAATATTATTTCCATTTTCATATTGGATTGAAAGAAAGAAAAATAAATAATATATTATTATTATAAAATAATTTGTATGTCATATATATCATATATTTTTATTAAACTTATCCTTAATATATTCCATGTAAAGCGTGAATGGATCACATCACTTTGTGAGGTGATAGTCCACTGTACATACGAACAACATTATCATATTCACAAAAAATAGATAATATGAATGTATGTGTGATATAATAATTAAAAAAACTAATAGAATAATAAATATCACAAATATATTATATAAATTATAAATAAATCACCATATCCAACTATGAGAGGTAGTAATTAAAAAAAGAATGACATTAGTTAGTGAGAAGGTAGTCTGATGTGCACATGAATTATGATTTAATAACCCATTTGATGGAAGTGTATATGGTTGTAGGTAATGAAAATAACATAAAAATGTATCATAATATTTAATATAATGGTATTAATAAATAATAATTTTATGATAACAATTGAAGGAGGTATATAACGAAATAAAACCAAAATACTAGTTGATGAACATTATCACTCCTTCAAGTATCCTCCATAGGTTTGGACTAAAATCATTCTTTAGTTGGATTTATATCCAAAAAATGATTCTATGATGATGGGATGGAATTTTGGAAATCATTTGGTCAGTTCATGTCTAAATCAAATTAGAATGATTTTGTAAAGAAGAAAGGAGAGGGGTAGCCTTTTATACGTGGGGGAGAGGGCACACTTGGTCTTTTTTTAAAATAAATAAGTTTCCCACATTTTTTGTATGTAACAAAGAACCCATTTTTGAAATTCTAAAACCTTATAGGTTAAATCCTGAAAATGCGGCTACAAAATATTTTTTAGACAAGTTTTAGGCCATTTTTACCATTATCCTTTTAGTTTAACCTCCGATAAACGTATATTTACCATAACCGTAGTAATTAATTTTTATTGTGTAAATAATTAATTTTGGTAAAAAAATTAATCTTACCATATTTTAAATTATAATTATTCTTAATTCAAATTATTAAATCCATTTTTCTAAATTTCTTTCTCAAAATTTGAAAATTTTAATTTAAAATTAATCATGCAGATGAGATGAGAAAGAAAGTTTTTTAAAAAGAAAACGTTCAAAAGTTTGAAGTGTTTTTATATAAAAATTAAATTTAAAATTGATTAAAATGACCTATATTGGATTAATATATATATATTTAACCAATTTTACTTTAAACGCAATTAAAAATGTAATTTAACATTATAAATATATTAAATGAATATATTGTTTTCAATTAAAATTGGGTATTTTTCACTATTCATCAAAAATGAAACATTTTAAAAAAATCACACAAATTCACCCTAAGATAATTTTGAAATTTTTATTTTAAAAAGTATGTTTTTTTAAATTATTTTTCAAAAATTTAGGAAAAAAATTTATTTTATTATAAGAGCTCAAAAATAAAACAAAACTGCTTTTTAGAAAAAAAAACATATTTTTAAAATAAAATAGGATTTATTCTTATTTAGTATCTAGAAAACATATAAGATAAATTTTAAAAACATTACTAGATAAATAATATGTATGTTTTTAGAAAATCATTAACCAAAATTTATTTGGTAAATTTATTGATATAAAACACACTTGTCTGTGTAAAAATTTTTATCAAACAAAGATTTCTTTTTATTTTCAAATCGGTTTTATAATCATATATAGTTAATTGGTTACCAAATAATTCATTTCATATACATGTGTAAAACATATTTTCATAATTTAATTAATATTTCTCATAAATTCAATTCCAACTTCTAGGTGGCAACTATCATGTAAAATAATTCTATTTTAACAATATGTTACTTTTCATTTAAACATGGTGTTTCGTGTAATGCATGCTAAGATCAGTTTGGCATGTTTCAAAATCCAAATGTAGTGTTTTGTATAATTCAATACAATCTAATAGTTATGTATATATCAAAATATCTAAAAGTTTAAATTAATTTAAGAAAAATATTTCATAAAATCTCAATGTGTTTCATTCTACCCAACTTAAAATGAATTTCCCCCTAAAAATTCTTCTTAGTAATAAAAGGTTTAACATTTAAAAATTCCTTCATTTAAATACACATTGTGAAAATGAATAATAAAAATTACCTTAAATGGGGGAAGTTGAAAACATAAATGTTACCTAAAGTAACTCACAACTAGGTTTTCACAGGTGAGAACATATGTGGGTAGTGAATATTTAGACATGGAAGAAAAGAATAAATAATTATAGAGAGTGATAAAGATTACAAATCACGATACATTGAGGGATAAAGATATGGTTATTGGCTGTTAAACTATAGGCCAAAGAGGTGTGAAAATTTTCATTGATATCATAAAAAATACTAATAATAGGACACCATTGTAATTCAATATCCTTTTCTTGATTTTGAATAATTTTCATGAGAAGATATACATAATTGATTTCATTCCATTTCATAAGAACAATCTCACCCTTTGGATCGGAAATGATACATTTATAATTTATATAATACTCTAAGAAATGAAGTATAATTTTCATGCCTATGGAACTAATCGATCATAAGATCCATAGAGATAATGATAAATCATTTTGTCTGCCTTTAGTTATCAGAAAAACAAAATGGTTAGAAAAGGATATCCAATATGTATAAATCTTAACATGTAAAAATAATATATTAAATTTTAAAACAATATTCAAAGTTAAACATAAAACATTTCATAACATGTTAACCTATTGACCATTCTAAAAGATTAAAATCTAAAACATTAGAAATAAGGTCACAAAATTTCCAAAATGAACTTATCATTGATCCTCCAAATAGCACAAAGTAGTTCATAATTTTCACATACCAAAAATGTGAATACCTTCCTCATATATTATGTTTAAACTATAATTACCATAGAACCCAAAAAAACATGTATTCCTTCTCATTCCTTGAATAAAATCACATATTATTAATTATATCCCATAGATCCAATAATATTATAATCTCCATCAATGAAAATATGAACCACTTTTTCAACAAATAGTTTATTAGTTCTTAGGTCATTAATACTATCTAAATTACATTTCCCATATCAATCATCTCTTTATCCAAGCTAAACACCATTTTCTCAACATCAAAAACATATTAAGGGTTACCTTCCCATAAGCAAAATATCACATTTCTATTGAAACAATCTTGCAATTCATCAACATCATTCGACATATTCTTTCAAATACTTTTTGAAAAAGATATAACAAAATATACTTAAATATTTAATGATTCATATTAAATAATCAATAAATTCTAATACATAAATACTTCATTCATCTCACTTTCTTCTCAAACAATTATCTACACTTCATCATCTTATTCCTTAATATCTCTTTCCTTTTAAATGTTTTCTGTAGTCTCTTCATCATCAGAAATATAACCATTAATTATAAAACATTTCTTATTTTCTTCACGATATTTCCACTTAGGACATAAATTTGCATATTTCTCAAACATTACTCATTTAAATCATTCAATAATAGATGATATCGTAGGGATACCAATATTCCCATCTATTGCATTAATCGAACTTTTCATTTTCCCTTTAATTTGTTTCATTCTTTTCCAAAGTCAAAAAATATTCTCGTTCCTCTAAGAAATTCACTTGGGTAGTTCTTTCCACATTCTTGAAATATAGGGTACTGAATATTCTTTCCTACAATTTTTCCATCTTCTGATCTCTCATTGAACTCTTTCCTTCTCTTATTTGGTGATTCTAAGGGTGGGTTAAGGTAAATGTTGTTAATCATGTTTCATGAAAGCTAATTACAAATAATCACAACTTATTTTTACTCCATTAATCATCCCACTTGGATTCTCGTCAGAAAATATTCCATCACAACCAATTTAATATTGTTTCTTCTAGTTCGCATGGTTGACGAATACTAAAAAGCATAGTGTGAGTAATACTAATTATAATGGAAAATTACATAGTCTAAAAAATCATTTATCAGGTCTAAATCAAGACACGTTCTTTTGAAAATATTACACCTTATCTTTATCCTAGTTCATTCATATTCATCAACTATTTGAATCCTTTAAGATGGTTCATAAAGAGTTTGTGAATTTCCAAATCTTATCTATTTGATTTTCATACTTGGTGTGCAGCAAGTCCCATTGTCAGGCACCAATTCCCAATTAGGACTAGCTGAATATGGGGTATTTTGGGTTATTAACCATATTTCATCTATTCCAGAGCCACATCCACTTATAGTTTCCATAAAGGTTTGTAATTTATTTGTCAAGACCCATCCCCCAAGGCCCATTCCGTGACAACCCCAAGCCCGCCTTCCATAGTCTAGGGGCTAGTGGCTATCATCAAAAATGCATATCACAAAAAGGGAAGGAATTTCCTTTAAACCTGTACACACAAAAATAGGTAATACTACACAAATAAAACCACAAAGTAAAAAATGTACAACTATCACAAAGTACCACCACTAAGAGTAAAATGTGTAAAATGAAAGTAAAGGGGCCAAAATGCAAAACCAATAACCCACAAAGCAAGATGTACTATCAAAGTCCACCCTAAAGTCTCTACTTGTATGGTAGTGATAGTAAAGCCTAAAGTTGTAGAAGTATTCCCCATCCGCTCCTGCCTTACAGTGCTTCACCAAGTCCCATACCACTAATTTCTATGTCGTAACACCAGTTTTCTACATAAGACAAAACATGTGTGGGGTGAAGCCCATGCATGGGTGAGTATACCAACTTAGTAGTGACCCCAAGACCCCTAATGGTCTCTCATAAATCCATAATGTAAAAATACCACAAAATAAACACTACCAAGAAAGCTCTCAAAAACATAGCACAAAGTAAAAGACATCTTATGCCAGGTATAACTTAAGAACATAAGTAAAGATGATAAATCGTAAAGCTAGATCATATTATTCATTTTAGAGGCTCTACTGGTGATCCATGATGGGTCTCTTTGCTACTGATCCTCAAAGAGTTGCTCTGTTGTTGATCCACAAAGGGTCTCTCTAAAGATGATCCATGGAGGGTCTTTCTCATGTTGATCAATGGATGGTTTCTACCATGCTGATCCAAGAAGTTTTTCTCTACTTCGGATATATGAAGGGTCACTCTCATATAGATCAACGAAGATTCTTTTCCAGGCTAATCCATGAAGGTTCTCTCTTATGCTTCACATCACAACCAGTCACTGGATTCCTGCACTTAGCAGGCTTGATTCCGGGAGGATATACTCCTCAAGCCATAAGTTGTAACTCATCCACCATGAATTTCCACATAGTGTAACCCAAAATATGTCTTTTCATTAGGGTACCAACATAATAGACGGCGCATCAAATAGATTCATGGTCTGTAAGATATCATCATTTTTGGAAGAAGGTATCTATTGGATTTGAGTCTGATCCAACCCGTCCATATGATATCATCCATAAAAACTCACGTAGAGTATCTCAAAAGGACCGCCTTATCGTAAGGGTCCTTTTTCCACAGACGACATGTCAATATAACACCCAGTTTGTTATTAACAAGAGTTTTAGTGAAATGGGGGCCATTTCAGTCTAGGCCCAGCCTGGCCCAACCTGACTAGGTCCGGCCTAGCCCACAGTTGGCCCGGCCCACATGGTGGGATGCGGCCCACCTGCAGCAACCCATCTCATAGATGTGGGCTGGCACCACCTGTAACACCCCAGGTAAATAAAGAGTATGACATTTTCACATTTATCCATATTTGTGAATAAAATATTAATATAACTTTAAAGGGGACTCTATGCTCGTTGGCGTACCCAACACGCGACAACGAGTTTCTTGGGAATCTTACGTTGCACTCTAATAATAAAATAATATTATTTTAAATGGTAGTTAACGCCTAGCTGTTGTGATGGCAGGAATGAATAGAACTAACTACAAAATGATTATATATGTTTGTCAAATATTTTTACTTTTTACAATAAATGTTAGAGGATTAAAAATGCGAATGAATCCAATTTTAAGCGTAAACATTCTAATATTCTTTAAAAGGTTGATTAACCGCCTTTTGGTGGCGAACCTCTTTTAAATCCACTTTTTGACAACTTTATGTGTTATATCTAACAAAATAGAATTCTTCATTAGAATCAGGACATCAAAATTTACTTTGTGTAAATTTTTGGTATTTTTCTGAAAAAGTTCAATTTTTAATGAATAGTGAAAAATGTTGTATTTTAATTCAAAACCTCTTTTTAATATAATTTATTTATATGATTATATTATATTTTTAATTGTTTTTAAAGTGAAATTAGAATATATTTTTACCATTTAATCAAATAGTAGTCATTGGAATTAATTTCACTTTGAAATTGGATTTAAACTAGTGTCAATCTTTTGATACTTATTATTTCATAAAAACACGCTATTTGCTCTGACAGCGGGAATTAATTATTAAATTAATTAATGCAACTTATATGTTTTGAATTTTGTAAAAAAGACTTCATTTTTGAATTCGGAATATCAAATATAGCTTAGGGTGAATTTTTGGTAATTTTCTGAAAAACATCATCTTTTGATGAATAGTGAAACCACTAAGTGGTACTTATAAAAACTGATTTTCCATTTAAATGAAATTTTTCCATCTTTGTGTTTTGAATTTAAAAAATCCAATATACATGGATGTAATTAAGAAGTAAAATTTGGTTCAATGGTATTAAAATAATTTTTTGGTGATTAGTAACTTATTAAGTTTTTAATCGTGATTAGAGGTAATTAGTGTGGTTTAAGGTAAAAATAAAGTTTTAATAATATGAGATGAGCTTGAAACATGGCCTGCCCTCATTGGATGTGTAATGGCAGACCAAGAAAATCCATGGGTCAACTTGGGGACCCCATGGAGCCACTTTGGTTGGGAAATGACATAAATAACTTTTTATTTAATGTAAAAGTAAAAATGACACAAACATGAGTTATTTTACTAAAACAATTTTTACATGGGGTTATACAAGTAATATTTTTGACTATAAATAGTCATTGGAAATATAAAAATATTTCCTACATCATGATATTTTTTTTATATTTTTTAGACATTAAATAAATAATATTATTTATGACATCACAATGATGCAGCGATTACCACATTAATAAAGGATTTAAATAAAATGAAAAGATAATGTAAAATATATGCCCTAAACATGTCCAAAACCTATTTGATTGGTGGATTTAGAAACCTTATCACCTTATCCTAGAATTATTTCAATTTGGGACCTTTTAAATCCGAAACTCATTTTCAAATAAAGTAACATTTCTTTACTTTCCAAGAGTGCCCCTCCTCTCCTCTTATAAAAGGCCCCCACCTCTACCTCCTTACCCACACTTCCAAAGCCTTTGGCTCGGCCAACCCCTGACCATTATGTCTCTCCAAATCCCTCTATAACTCCATTAAGCCTCACATTGGGCAGAAGTCATCCCAAGGAATCATTTGTGCTCAAACCAAAGGGAGTTACCCTATTTTAAGGGAATGTCTTCACTTGTGTTCTTTTGTTCTATTTTGCTTCTCCAATCCCCTAAACTCTTTTTATTCATTTCTTTTGTAACAACTCCATTATCTTCAATATACTGGGATTTTGTTATAAGATGAATTCAAGCTACACTTACACACACCTTCATCAAATGGTTAAAGAACATACTGTTTCTGTGGATGGTGAATTTCTGCCTCACGAAACGATGATTGTTTAACACTCATATAACACCTTAAAAGGTGGCCATTAATATGTCACTATATTTATATATGATATATAATATTTTTAAGTTTTACTTAATCTTCTATATTTTTCTTTTGTGGCATACCTTTATGGTTTCCATTGTGGGTAAACACGATAATTTCATTTTAGGAAGTGCGGACTACCGCCCCCTCAAAGTGATTTGATTCGTTAATGCCATATGTGGGATGTATAAAGGATGTATCTAAAGTTATTATATATTATTTATGTTACATATGAATTATTAATATAATTATGGAATTAAAATATACATACCTCTCATTTGGTTTTAATTCCATTAATATGAAATAGAAATGGAAGTAGCGTTCATGCGTACGTATGGCTTATCGTCTCCATGAACGGTGCATTTCATTTCTTAACTCTAAATGTTATGTAATGTTATAAATGCATGAATATACTGGATATATATGATATATATGATATCTAAATCATGAATACAATTCTGGATATAATGGATATTTTTCCACATGAACAACTTGTAATTATAAAGAGTTTATTTTTGACTCAAGTACCAATGATCGTTAAAACGACCGTTATTAGCTTAAATAATAACATAGTGTTCATGACATAGTAATAAGTGATATAAAAGGAATAATTAACATGAAAAAGGTTCTTAATGACGTATAAATTAACTCAAGTTTATTATTCAGGAGATTAAAGAACGATCGAGTCAAGTCGGACACGAGGTAAGTGATCCTACTCCTCTCTTTCTTTTTAAGTACACTCTTTTATGTCATTCCTTTTAAGCTCAAATTTCTTGTGATTGGGATGTTATTTTATATTACTCTTAATGTAATTTTTATGTTCATATGATGATAGACCCTATTCTTTCTCATCAATCCATTTTGGAAGTTTTGAGTGGCGTCGTTAGGCTGCCGAATTTTCGTAAGAGATCTAACCTCTCTCTTTCTTTTTAAGTACTCTCCTTTATGTGACTTCTTTTAAGCTCCTATTTGTTATGATGGGGGATGTTATTTTATATTCCTCTTTCTGTAAATTTTATTGTAATATGATGAGAGACCCTATTTGATCTCATCAATCCATTTTTGGAAGTTTTAAGTGGCGCTGTTAGGCTGCCGAGTTTTCGTAAGGGATTTTTCATCTCACTTTTATGCCTGTGAGATTTATGCTACATTTGCCACAATTTCCTTTGAGTGGTGTATTTACTATCCATTATTATACTCTTTGTGTAATATAATTTCATTTATGAGTATTTACATCAATTTGGTATGACCCTTCTTCCATGGGGTGTATGTTTTGAATGTTACCCAAGTCGGTAAGGGAACCTTTCACCCTCCTCTTTTAAAAGACTTCTTTTGTTATGTATTTTAATTCACATAATATTATGTTGGTATATGTTCTTATATATCCTTATTGATGTGAATTTTATTTCCAAGTGATGAGATACCCTTTTTATCTCTCATCAACTCTTCTTCTGAATTTTGAAGTGACGTCCTTAGGCTGTCGAACTTTTGCAAGGGAACTTCTTAACCCAATTTTGATTCTTTGGGATAAATTTGTACTCCTTGAATATTTCGTTCTATGAATATGTGTGAATGTCCTATGATTTTTTTAAACTTAATATACACTTATATTTGGTGTATTCATTTGTCACACATAATTATGTAATTGATTTATCCTTAATCCAAGGATACCGTCTTTGTATGGGACTTCGTCTCAATCTCCTTTCATTGAGGCATATTTTGTTTTATACACAACCTTCTTTTATAAGGTGTATAAACCCCTTTGACTTCTACATTTATCCGAAAGGAATCTTTTTTATACAAAGCGTTTTAATAAATGATAAAATGGAATGTTTTTGTTGTACGTATACGGCGACAACGACTTCTCCACCTTCGTGACCATTATTTGAGTTTCGGCTTCCTCTACAAGCCATACCTTCTTTTTAAAAGAAAAATAAATACCATGTGTTACTTTTCTTTTATTTTGGTATTGAAAATGGTTTTCATAATGTTTTTATATCAATGTGTTGTATTGATATCTTGTGATTGAAAAGTGAAAATGTTATGTTTCCTTTATGCATGTTTTATGTGATACGATTATGTTATGGTTCTTGGGCATTATTATGAAGACGGGTGGTTCCGTGATAAACTAAGGGCGGGTGAGCCCGATATAGCTCTCCAATTCATTGGGTAACGTGAAGGAGTGAAACGTTAAGGTTTCTCCAAAGAGATTTAGGGAATATACTGTGGTGGGTATTCCAAACGTAACAAAAAGGGTTACTCCCTACATAAGAATGTTATGAATGCCTCAAGTTACATTTTATATCTTATGATTTCTATGATTTATTAATTATTTTATGAGGTATGTTAAAGTGATTATGTTTTATGGGTAAATTATGATTTAATTCTTATGTATACATGTACTCATGTTTACTTTCCATATTTTTATATCCCTTACTAAGCTTTTTATGCTCATCCCAAGTTTTTGAAATGTTTTTCACTGGTCAAGGGAAGGGTACATGATATGATTATAGTGTCAAGGAAGTGTCAAGAAAGAATCCATGTTTTATTTTAAATATGTTTTCGTTGATGGGAAAAATGAATACTATCTTTTATGTGACCACTTTGTTTAAATGTGGAATGTAATGAAAGTTTTATGATCTAATTCTATAAAACTCTAAACCTGAAAAGATCCTCAATGTGTAATCTTTTAATAACTCAAGATTAAGTAAGGTTTAAGGTTGGGGCCTTATAGTTGGTATCAGAGGTCGGTTTAGATAACTTTAGAGGTTAGGGTATTCTCTAAGCACAAGTGACATTACCAAAATCGTTAGGATTTCAGAAAGAGTCATAGTTTTAGATAAAGTGAATGAGTAAGTATATCTTAGTGTTTACCTTCCTCATTAGTAAATGATGGTTTTCTTGATATACTCACACTGACATTTCTGTTTTTAGTGAATGGATGGGTCTAGCAGGCACAAAAGAGACAACTGGTTTGAAGGAAACTGTGGTGGTTCTCTGATTAAGATACTAGATAAAATGGGGGATTCAATGAGGAAACTCATGGTTGTTCTAAACCAACTATCAAGGATTCATGATCAACCACTTGATCCTTGGTATGATCTATAATGCATCATGTACAAGATGACCAATCGATGTGGAAGTTCAGGTAATAATTATAAAGGTAACCATTAGAGTTTATATGATCCTTACTTTTGATGTAATTATGGGTTATTATATGATATGATGGAAAATGAAAGGAATGAGATAAACTTGAGGTTAAAATATGTTATGATCATTTTGGAAGATTTTATCTCCTTTTGGGGAATTTTTTAAGAATTATATAGTTTTGGAAAAAGGACAACACGCAGACCGTGTGACAACCCGTCGCGTCGGACAAAGCTACGGGAATCGAACCCACAACCAAAGTGCGACTGGTATTTATCGCCTACCACTAGACTACGTGAAGTCTCTGGTTAGTTTGAACAATTCTTTTTAGTTAGATGATTTTAGGAATCAAGATTAAGTTTATTTTTGGTTTATCTATGGAAATTATTAACCTGTCATCGAGGATATGTGATTTGGTTAATTACTTTTCAATATGAGAATTTAAGAGCAACTGATGTTATTTGGAGATAAAAGTTGATTTGTACCTTGGAAGACTATGTGACTAAATCCTTCAAATGTTTGGGTTTCAATCTTAGTTTGGTTTACATTGAATAATTTTATGGACAATTGCTTATCAAATGGTCCTCGTTGAACTTTGGGTTTTGTTGGACAAATTTTAGAGATTAAGAATAGATTTTCTTTTTATAAAGGGTTATCCTTTTCTGGATTATCTGATCTTGTACTAACCTTTTTGGTTTTGGTTTTGGTTAGAGTCTAAATACATGGGAAGTATATAGTTCTCTTTTGTGGATTAGGTGATTTTCTAGAAATTGATTATAGTACTCTTAATGCGAACAAGTCTTCCAAAATACTCCTCTTTTAGAGAAAATATGAGTTTGATTAAGGAATCTAGTAAAAGTTGAAAGTATACATGACAAGTAAGTATGTTTCATTATGATTTATTTAAGCTCAAAAATAAATTCCTCAATGAAAAGTAACTTAAAACAAAAATGTTGTCTGTTAACTTTTCCTACGGGGGAATCGAATACCGTTTAACCCATCACAAGTTTGTGATTTTCTTATGGTTAACTTTCTCCTAGACATGTTTTCTATCACTCTTCATCCGAACATGACCCTATGTTTTCTCCTCCATGTCCATGTTTTCCTACATGGAATCCTAGTATGGGTTAACTCGGGTGAACTTTGTACTTATCTTTCTTTATTTTAAATTGATTGTTTTACTGACTCTTGTTCCGATGTGGGATTTTCAATGAAGTTTCCAAGACCAATTTTAAAATTGTGAGGACGCAATTCCCAAAAGGGTTGAAGGATGTAACACCCTAGGTAAATAAAGAGTATGACATTTTCACATTTATCCATATTTGTGAATAAAATATCAATATAACTTTAAAGGGGATTCTATGCTCGATGGCATACCCAACACGCAACAACGAGTTTCTTGGGAATCTTACGTTGAACTCTAATAATAAAATAATATTATTTTAAATGGTAGTTAATGCATAGCTGTTGTGATGGAAGCAATGAATAGAACTAACTACAAAATGATTATATATGTTTGTCAAATATTTTTACTTTTTACAATAAATGTTAGAGGATTAAAAATGCGAATGAATCCAATTTTAAGCGTAAACATTCTAATATTCTTTAAAAGTTCGATTAACCGCCTTTTGGTGGAGAACCTCTTTTAAATCCAATTTTTGAAAACTTTATGTGTTATATTTGACAAAATAAAATTCTTCTTTAGAATCTGTACATCAAAATTTACTTTGGGTAAATTTTTGGTATTTTTTTGAAAAGGTTCAATTTTTAATGAATAGTGAAAAATGTTGTATTTTAATTCAAAACCTCTTTTTAATATATTTTATTTATATGATTAGATTATCTTTTTAATTGGTTTTAAAGTGAAATTAGAATATATTTTTACCATTTAATCAAATAGTGGTCATTGAAATTAATTTCACTTTGAAATTGGACTTAAACTAGGGTTAATCTTTTGATACTTATTGTTTCATAAAAACACGCTATTTGCTCTAACAGCGGGAATTAATTATTAAATTAATTAATGAAACTTATATGTTTTGAATTTTGTAAAAAAGACTTCATTTTTGAATTTGGAATATCAAATATAGCTTAGGGTGAATTTTTGGTAATTTTCTGAAAAACATCAATTTTTGATGAATAGTGAAACCACTAAGTGGTACTTATAAAAACTGATTTTCCATTTAAATGAAATTTTGTCATCTTTGTGTTTTGAATTTAAAAAATACAACATACATGGTTGTCATTAAGAGGTAAAATTTGGCTAAATGGGATTAAAATAAGTTTTTGGTGAATAGTAACTTATTAAGTTTTTAATCGCGATTAGAGGTAATTAGTGTGGTTTAAGGTAAAAATAATATTTTAATAATATGATATGAGCTTGACACATGGCCTATCCTAATTGGATGTGTCATGGATGACCAAGACAATCCATTGGTCAACTTGTGGACCCCATGGAGCCACTTTTGTTGGGAAATGACATAAATAACTTTTTATTTAATGTAAAAGTAAAAATGACACAAACATGAGTTGTTTTACTAAAACAATTTTTACATGGGGTTATACAAGTCATATTTTTGACTTTAAATAGTCATTGGAAATCTAAAAAGCTTTCATACATCATGATATCTTTTTTTATAATATTTAGACATTAAATAAATAAAATTATTTATGACATCATAATGATGCAGTGGTTACCTCATTTATAATGGATTTAAATAAAATGAAAAGATAATGTAAAATATATGACCTACACATGTACAAAACCTATTTGATTGGTGGATTTCAAAACCTTATCACCTTATCCTATAATTATATCAATGTGGTACCTTTTATATCCGAAACCCATTTTCAAATAAAGTAACATTTCTTTACTTTCCAAGAGTGCCCCTCCCCTCCTCTTATAAAATGCCCCCACCTCTACCTCCTTACCCACACTTACAAAGCCTTTGGCTCGGCCAACACATGACCATTTTGTCTCTCCACATCCCTCTATAACTCCTTGAAGCCTCACTTTGGGCAGAAGTCATCCCAAGGAAGCCTTTGAGCTCAAACCAAAGGGAGTTACCCTATTTTAAGGTAATGTCTTCACTTGTGTTCTTTTGTTTTATTTTGCTTCTCCAACCCCCTAAACTCTTTTTATTCATTTATTTTGTAACAAATCCAGTATCTTAAATATACTAGGATGTTGTTATAAGAAGAATTCGAGCTACACTTACACACACCTACATCAAATGGTTAAAGAACATACTGTTTCTGTGGATGGCAAATTTCTGCCGCACGAAACGATGACTGTTTAACACTCATATAACACCTTAAAAGGTGGCCATTAAGATGTCACTATATTTATATATGATATATAATATGTTTATGTTTTACTTAAGCTTCTTTATTTTTCTTTTGTGGCATAACTTTATGGTTTCCATTGTGGGTAAACACGATAATTTCATTTTAGGAAGTGCGGACTACCTCCCCCTCAAAGTGATTTGATTCGTTAATGCCATATGTGAGATGTATAAAAGATGTATTTAAAGTTATTATATATGATTTATGTTACATATTAATGATGAATATAATTCTGGAATTAAAATATACATACCTCTCATTTGGTTTTAATTCCATTAATATGAAATAGAAAACGAAGTAGTGTTCATGCGTACGTACGGCTTACCATCTCCATGAACGGTGCATTTCATTTCTTAACTCTAAATGTTATTTAATATTATAAATGCATGAATATACTGGATATATATGATATATATGATATCTACATCATGAATACAATTATGTATATAATGGATATTTTTCCACATGAACAACTTGTAATTATAAAGAGTTTATTTTTGACTCAAGTACCAATGATCGTTAAAACGACCGTTATTAGCCTAAATAATAAGATAGTGTTCATGACATGATAATAAGTGATATAAAAGGAATAATGAACTTGAAAAAGGTTCTTAATGAATTAGAAATTAACTCAAGTTTATTATTCAGGAGATTAAAGAATGATCGAGTCAAGTCGGACCCGAGGTAAGGGATCCTACTCCCCTCTTTCTTTTTAAGTACACTCTTTTATGTCATTCCTTTTAAGCTCATCTTTCTTGTGATTGGGATGTTATTTTAAATTAATATTACTGTAATTTTTATGTTAATATGATGATAGACCCTATTCTCTCTCATCAATCCATTTTGGAAGTTTTGAGTGGCGCCGTTAGGCTGCCGAATTTTCGTAAGAGATCTAACCTCTCTCTTTCTTTTTAAGTACTCTCCTTTATGTCACTTCTTTTAAGCTCCTCTTTGTTAGGATGGGGGATGTTCTTTTATATTCCTCTTTCTGTACATTTTATTGTAATATGATGAGAGACCCTATTTGATCTCATCAATCCATTTTTGAAAGTATTAAGTGGCGCTGTTAGGCTGCCTAGTTTTCGTAAGGGATTTTTCATCTCACTTTTATTCCCGTGAGATTTATGCTAAATTTGCCACAATTTCCATTGAGTGGTGTATTTACTATCCATTATTCTACTCTTTTTGTAATATACTTTCGTTTATGAGTATTTACATCAATGTGGTATGACCCTTCTTTCATGGGGTGTATGTTTTGAAAGATACCCCAGTCGGTAAGGGAACCTTTCACCCTCCTCTTTTAAAAGACTTATTTTGTTATGTCTTTTAATTTACATAATATTATGTTGCGATGTGTTCTTATATATCCTTATTGATGTGAATTTTATGTCCAAGTGATGAGATACCCTTGTTATCTCTCGTCAACTCTTCTTCTGAATTTTGAAGTGACGCCGTTAGGCTGTCGAACTTTTGCAAGGGAACTTCTTAACCCAATTTTGATTCTTTGGGATAAACTTGTACTCCTTGAATATGTCGTTCTATGAATATGTGTGAATGTCCTCTGATTTTTTTACACTTAATATCCACTTGTATTTGGTTTATTCATTTGTTACACATAATTATGTAATTGAATTATCCTTAATCCAAGTATACCGTCTTTGTATGGGACTTCGTCTCAATCTCCTTTCATTGAGGCATATTTTGTTTTATACACAACCTTATTTTATATGGTGTATAAAACCCTTTGACTTATACTTTTATCCGAAAGGAATATTTTTTATACAAATCGTTTTACTAAACGAAAAAAGGGAATGTTTTTGTCGTACGTATGCGGCGACAACAACTTCTCCACCGCCGTGACCATTATTTGAGTTTAGGCTTCCTCTACAATCCATACCTTCTTTTTAAAAGAAAATTAAATACTATGTTTTACTTTTCTTTTATTTTGGTATTGAAAATGGTTTTCATAATGTTTTTATATCAATGTGTTGTATTGATATCATGTGATTGAAAAGTGGAAATCTTATGTTTCCTTTATGCTTGTTTTATGTGATACGATTACGTTATGGTTCTTGGGCATTATTATGAAGATGGGTGGTTCCATGATAAACTAAGGGCGGGTGACCCTGATATAGCTCTCCAATGCATTGGGTAATGTGAAGGAGTGAAACATTAAGGTTTCTCCGAAGAGATTTAGGGAATATACTGTGGTGGGTAATCCAAACGTAACCAAGATGGTTACTCCCTACGTAAGAATGTTATGAATGCCTCAAGTTACCTTTTATATCTTATGATTTCTATGATTTATTCATGATTTTATGAGGTATGTTAAAGTGCTTATGTTTTATGGGTAATGTATGATTTCATTCTTATGTATACATGTACTCATGTTTCCTATCTATATTTTTATATCCCTTACTAAGCTTTTTATGCTCATCCCATGTTTTTGAAATGTTTTTCACAGGTCAAGGGAAGGGTACATGATATGATGATAGTGTCAAATAAGTGTCAAGAAAGAATCCATGTTTTATTTTAAATATGTTTTCATTGATGGGAAAAATGAATACTATCTTTTATGTAACCACTTTGTTTAAATGTGGAATGTAATGCAAGTTTTATGATCTAATTCTCTAAAACTCTAAACCTGAAAAGATCCTCAATGTGTAATCTTGTAATAACTCAAGATTAAGTAAGGTTTAAGGCTGGGGCCTTATACCACCAGCTGGCACCACCTCCCCTTATAACCTGTCCGCGTAGCGGACCAGTCTCGGTCTACCGGACGTGGAAATGGCATGTATGTTTCGTCCAACACGGTCATCCAGCCCTTCTACACGCAGTCGATGGACCGTGTTCCCCCATCTCTCTCGAGCAGCCTGGACATAGTTCACCCCTCCACGGGGGTGCAGATGGGCATTAATTTTCCACGCCACCATGGTCAGTTGGCCATGTCTCTCTGCCACCGCAGCACACCAATAGGCACGCCGCCTCCCTCTACATGCGGTCTCCACTGACAGTTCCCTCTGCGGGCCACCGGATTTTCTCTAGTGGTCTGTTTCTCAAACCGTCTACACCTAAGGGACCATAGGTCTTCTGCCTTCACTGCGATATCCTCGAACTCGCCTTTCCACCATTCAATAATTCTTCCATGAAGAACACACCAGGAGGAGGGGATCGAGCCTTGTTCGTTTCGGCCTACGCCCTTCATGTTTGAAGTATGAAACAGGGGCGGTTCGGGATCACAGTTCCATCATGCAATCAACAATCCCCGTGGAAAATCCCAAGGAAACCACCCTCTTATAAGAACACCCAATATGCTGATCAACTTGTTCATGGGTTGATCCAAGTTCATTGTTTTAGAATGAATAACATGTAATTAAATCACATAGTAGTCCCTAACTGAATTCAGATCAATCATAGTTGATGGATGATGATTCAAGTCATAATTGACCCATGATCCTCTATCTTTCTTCATTATACCTCAATTCTCGGATCCAATTTCATTCTCTAAGTGATTTGTCTGCATGCTCTGATCCTCCAAAATTCTTTATTGGAGATGGTTTCCCCCATGTTCCTTCTTCTTTGTTGGAGAGGAATTATTCTATAGGTTTGTTAGAAAATCCCCAAGGTTTAATTCTTAACTAACAAGTGTGTTAGTTTAATAAAAAGAAACACGTTGAAACATTTCAGTTACGCTGTGACCTTGCATCATTACGCTATTTCATTTATGAATTAGTGTAGAGGTTATGCTTTCACAACAATAAATTAATGATCCTCATTTAATTTTCCTCGTCATCACATCATCTCCGTATTGCAGTGCCTCCATCCGTTGATCAATAGTGTAAAAGAAAATAAAATAACATTTTAAAGTGTGAAAATTAAATTTTCTGTTCTAACCTTTCTAGTCGATGTTAAGTCTTTTATAGGTAAATCTTAGTGTTTTGACTTCAATGGTGCCCTCAGATTTTTGATCTGAGAACTGGTTCAAAAGTTAGAAAAACCCACTCGAACGTTTACTTATGTGAACTAAAGAAAAGTTCAGAATTACATTTTGGGCACCCCAGGCCTCTAAATCACATGTTGTCTTAGTGTCTGGTCTCAAAATAATAATATATAATTAAAAAAATACACAGAAATTATAGGACATTACATTCTCCCCACCTTTGGGATTCATTTCCTCGAAATCCAAAACAAAGGCTAATCAAACAAATGGGGTACTAAGCAGGAATTTGAGCCTCCTGCTCCCATGTGCTCTCAATGAGGTTCTCATCCAACCACTGAACATGCCCTACATAAATCAACCATCCACGAAGGACCCACTCCTATTGATTCTCTATCTCCACTGGGATCTCCGAAAATGTCACCCCATAATTAATGTCTATATTTCCCTAGTCGATGATGTGCGATGGATCATGCACATACCTCCTCAGCTACGACACATGAAAAACATCATGCACCTAGTGCATCTGTGGGGGAAGAGCTAGGTTGTAAGCCACCTCTCCAAATCTTCTGAGAATCTGGAATGATCTGATGAATCACATAGATAACTTGTTTCCCTGGCCAAATCTCTACAATCCCTGACAGGGTGAGACCCGAAAGAAAACATGGTCTCCCTCCTCGAACTCCAAGGGTCTCTTTTTCCTATCACCATTAGAATTTTATCTACTCTATGCAGTCCTCATTCACTCCTGGATGATCTGAACCTTCTCAGTGGTATCATGTACCAACTCTGGACACATGAGTGCTAATTACCTTGGGTCTGTCTAGCATAGAGGTGATCTGCAAGCCTGCCTATACAAGGCTTCAAATGGTGTCATTCCAATGGTGTAGTGATATATATTGTTTTACGCAAACTACACTAGTGTTAGTTACTCCTCCCGACTATTACCAAAATCCAGGACATAAGAACGATGCATGTCCTCCAAAGTCGGTATGGTCCACTCCATTTAATCATCTTTCTGGGGGTGTAAAGTTGTGCTCAAGCATCACTGATTCTTGAATGCCTCCTACAAACCCTTTCATAACCGGGATGTAAATAATGCATAATAGTATGAGATTATCGTTGAAGGCACCCCATGAAGAAGTTTTATCTCTTGGGCATAGATGCACCCCAATACCTTAACTAATCCCTACTCCCAAATGGGTAGGAAGTGAGCTGACTTTGTGAGATGGCCACTGATTGCCCATATAGAGTCGTGGACCATGGACATGCATGGTAAACCCATCACGAAGTCCATGTAGATACCTTCCCACTTCCACTCTGGTACCTCAAGTGGTTGTGTCAAGCCTGCTGGGACCTGATGTTCCACCATCACTTGCTGAAAATTGAGGCAATGTGAAAAGAACTATGCCACTGCTTTCTTCATCCACGACCACCAGTACTGACATCGAAGGTCCTAGTACATTTTCTCCACACCAAGATTTATCACTAAAGGGTATGTATGGAACTCACTCAACACCCCCTCCTGTAACATCATCAGTACCGTGGTTCATTCACTGAAAAGGATGACATGCTCCCCACCTATCAAAAATCCATTAGGAACATTTCATGAGGATAACTGAGCATGTCGGTCCTTGAATTCAACATCCATAAGCTATGCCTCCCTAACTCGCTAACAGAGTGGGGGAGTTACAATCATAGACTATAGGTAAGATTCTCTATATTAATTTATGAAGGATATCTACATCACAGCTAGCTGATCTATCACCTCACATAGAAGCCACAAACCAGACCTCCTGCTGGGCACATCGGCCACCACATTCACTTTCCCAAGAGTATAGACAATTTCAAAGTCGTATTCATCAAGGAAAACCATCCATTATCGATGTATCATGTTCGGGTCCTTTTGTGAGAAGACATACCAGAGACTCTTGTAGTCAGAATAAATGGTAAACTATTCACCAATCAAGTAGTGCCAGAACATCTTCAAGGAAAAGACCATTGATGCTAAATCTAGGTCATGGGTTGCATAGTCCTGTTCATGATTCCTCAACAGTCATGAGCTGTAGGCGATCACTACTCACTCCTTCATTAGGACACAACCCAGTCCGGTCCATGATTCATCACAGAAGACTACATACCCAACACCATCTTCTGGTAGTATCAAGATGGGGGCACCCATCAATATACACCTCAACTTTTATCTATCCAAATGAAGATCTTCCCATTTTTTTCAAATCTCACAAGGCCGATGCTACTCTAGAAAATTAATTTACAATCCTCTGGTAGTACCCATCCAACCCCATGAAACATTGCACCTCAATCACATTATTGGGTGGCTCCCAAGCAAGCACTGACTCTATCTTCACCAGAACCACCGCAACTATAGCCTCTCAGATGAAATGTCCCAAAAAGAGGACCACCCGAATCAAAAACTGGCACTTCGAGAGCTTATTATAATGTTGGTTCTCTCATAGTGTATCTAGGACTATCTGTAGGTGTGTAGTGTGCTACTCCTCTAGCACCAAGTAAACCAAGATATCATCAATGAAGAATACCACTAAATGATTGAGTTAAGGTGGGAATATCATTTTCATGAGTCCCATGAACACTTCTAGGGTGTTGGTCACACCTAAAAGAATCACCAAAAACACATAGTGTTCATACCAGGATCTAAATGATGTCTTCAGTGAATCCTCATGTCATACCTGAAAATAATGATAACATGATCTGAGGTCGATCTTCAAGAACCAACTCTCTCCCTTTAGCTGATAGAATAGGTCATCAATCCTCGGCAGTGGATACTTGTTCTTTACAATGACCTGGTTCAGGTTCCGAAAGTCCACGCATTGTATCAACCTCCTGTCTGCCTTCTTGAAAATCTAAATTATGGAATCACATGGAGAAACACTGGGTCTTACGAACCCATTCCTCTCCAATTCCTCTAACTATACTCTCAGTTCCTAGATCTTTATAGGATCCATCTGATATGCAGGTGTAGATATAGGTTTCATCCCTGGGTACAGGTCAATAAATAATTATACCTCTCTACGAGGAGGTAGTCTTCAGACATATTCTAGAAAGACATCCACACACTTGTCCACCACTGCAGGAAAGGTCAGACTCTTCTATTCCACCACACCAAAGGTGATTCTAGCCAACTAGTGAGTGATCAGCTTCACCCTCCTCCAAGAATGTCCATCTTGTGTTGCAAAGTCTCTCTTCTCACCGGTGAAGGAAACCCTGGTCCCATTCTCACAAACACACCACACTTTACACCTAAAATAGTTGATCTAAGCATGAAATATAGATAACCAGTCCATACCCAATATGACATTATAACCCCTTGATTCTACTACTACGAGATCCAATCAAAAGATTTCACCTCCAAGAGTAAGCTCACACTACCGGAACTAGTGTGTAATCGTCGAATCACCTCCTATAGGAGCCTCTAATAGTAAGGATTGATCCAATGGCTCCACCGGAATCTCCAAGACTCAAATGAGGTTCATGGAAAGGAAAGAGTGACTGAAATATTTGTCTATATGAACTACATCTAAGGTGGAGAGCACACAGATCATACCTCTAATCATCGTAGGAGCGCTGTGTTCGTTGGCCTCCACTACCTGATGCTGAGATCATCTCTATCGGTCGGCTCCCTAAGCTCATGGTGGACCAGGTAGGGGGTCCGAGGTAGTACCTGGTACTATCGTCCACTGCATGACTCTCGGCCTTCTCCCCTTCCATGTCAGCTGCCCTATAGACCACCTCACTCAAACCTCTACCTCTACCTTGGTGGTCCCTCGAATATCTGTTGATCATCTGTATGGCGGGTTGGGAAGTCAAGATCCATGTGTACCTACTCCCCACAAGAGTAAAAAACTCTATCCCTCGGCTGACCTCCTCACCCTTTCAAGCTCCGCCCCTCCGACCCTACGTCTTGGGGTCATCCTCCAGAAGTTCTAGCTCATCTAGGCCTCTATGTCATCTACCAACAGCCTTCTATAGATGAATTGGCCACATTTCATCTAAAGGTGGATCTCACCATGGCTTCCTGCTCAGCTAGGAATCTCTTCACTAGTAGAGCTCACTCTTGCACTCCATCCTACATCTGGATGCGGAGAAAAATCATTGAGGACCTGATCTCCCATCGGAGTCCCTGATCAAAGGTATGGGATCTGAATAAATGGTGTTGAACGATGTTGGTGGAGTATTGGGAGAGGTCAGTAAACCTCACTGTGTACTGGGCCACAGTCAGGCTTTGCTACTATTGGTGTAGTAGCTCCTGAATACGCATTTAGTGTAGTTTCACTGGTACGAACTCCACCTTGAAGAGGCTCTCAAATTCCAACCAGGCAGGGGTCACCTCCTCGTGTTTATGGAGCATCATGATCCACCATCTCCCTAACATGACCTGAAAAAGGCTAGCGGCAAGGACCACCATATTGTCTGTAGGTGTATCTACCAGGTGAGAAACCTGCGTAACTGCCTCCAGCCAATCCTCATCTACTTGAGGATCTATCTCTCCTAAAAAACTCAAAGGACTCTCTCTCTAGAACTCATGCAGCATACTCAGTCAGCGTTCATTGTCCGCTAGAGAGGCTGATAGAAACTGTTTCTCTACAGGTGGTGGTGCTTCTAGTACACCACCTGAAGGTGATATCACTGTAATTAGTCCCTATATCGACTCCTCATTGCTTGGTGGTCCATCGTCATGATACCTCACTAGAATTTTGGATGGATGTCTTTGTGGAGGAATCCTGTAGGGAAATAGATGTTCCAAGGTCAATAATTTATACCTGGCGGTCTGACTCAAAAAGAGATAAAGAAAAAAACATTTCCAAAACACATGCCACCATTATTTTTGTGTACTGAGTTGGAAAAAAGATTTTAGGGTCCAGATGTATGGATATATTGGTCGTCATACCAAAAATAGACTCCCCTAACTAAAAGTCAAACTCCAGACACTTAACACTATTTACCCCATCAAAAATATACACTCTTAGTTCTTCTGGTATAACTGACCACCCTCTGATACCACTTATTCATGACCCATCCCTCATGGCCCATGCTGTAACTACTCCAATCCCACCTTCCATAGGCCAGGGGCAGGTAAATAGCATCAGAAAGACATATCCAAAAATGGGAAGGCATTAACTTTAAACCTATACACACACAGACATGGAATACTGCACATCACAATCCAAAAATGGAAAAAAAAGTACAACCACCACAAAGTACCACTATTGTGAGTAAAAGGTGTAAACTAAATGTAATGGGGCCAAATTACAAGCCCAAGAACCCACAAAGTAAACAGTACTATCAAAGTCTTCCCTGAAGTTTGTACGTGTAGGATCATGGCAGTAAAGCCTGAAGCTACAGAAGTATGCCTCGTCGGCTCCTGCCTCACTGAGCTCCACCGAGTCCTGGAACACCGATATAACAACCCACACTTTACATACATTGTTAATACTTCAAAATTGAAGCACACTTATTACAACATATGACACAACCACAAAGGACCGTATAGGTATAGTGTCTTTAGAAACTGGGAAACATAAACAACTGGTTCATAAATCTTCTACAGTGTCTCCCATTTATTTCATCATATCTAAGGTCCCTTTTAGCATATTCTACTTAATATCCATCTTCCTGACCTGGGGAAAAGAAAACATAAAAGGGTGAGCTCAAATGCTCAGCAAGGGAAAATAAAGGAAATAAAAATCATATCATATCTTTATCAAAACCTGCAAAAGAGATCATAATATCTTAACATGGAATAAATCATAGAAGTGAAAATGAGATCCCCATAATCATAACATAAAACTTGAAACTTTGTGGCATGCACACATAATCATGGAAAATCATTTCTTGTTAGTCATGACTCATTTCCAAGACTATCTTAGTGGACAAAGTCCCTTTCTGAACCGAGTTCACTCCTCGTTTCAGTCCTGTATCACTGAACCGAAATAACCTTCCGTTCCAGCCATGTCTATCTCATGAGATATAAAATCATTACCCAATGCATTGGAGGGAGATATAGGTCCCACCCATCTTATAATGAATCCTTTCTTATGTGTGCCACATAATCATAAAACATACATCATCGCATAACACATATAACAAAAATGGGATTCTTGAAACATCATGACATCATAAATCAATTCATATATGATAAAGGAATTCATAAACATAATTCCATCACAACATAGTCAAACCAATGTAAAAATATGGATAGAAACAGAACCCTTTATTATCTTAGATGGAAAATAATTTTGATAAAACACTTGAATTGAATTCTTGAGGAAAATATCCTTTCTTCTTCAAAAACATTTTTCCTTTCATAACATGTCATACAACTTTAAAATAAAAGAAGTTGATTAAAAATAAACTTGAAAACTTGTAAAGGAAGCTTCTTTGAAGTAATTTTTTAAAAATCCATTCATGCCGTATAAGTTAAAAAAACATTCTTCGTACTTTTGTCGGAAAAGTCAAAAAGTACCTCGTACGGAAAAACGACAAAAGATTCCTTTCATATTCTTTACTAAAAACTCACCTAAGGGTAAAATTGGATTTAAACTATTTCAAGTGGATGGAAACAATATTACATATTGAGGTAACATGGATGTGGATGATAAAATACACCCCAGTAAATACTTACGAATAAACAATCTCGGATAAAAATGAGATTGTGATATTTCCCTTACCTTAGGTCCAATTTGCTTTGTTCGTGTCCGAAGCTCCTGTATAATGGTTTAAATAATGTTATTGAATTATTCCAGAATCATACATATTAATATGAGATCATATATGTTCATATTATTAACTTCTTGTTAGTAATATTTCATTGTTACTTGTTACTCGGGTCTTTATAACTTTTTGTTCTTATGCGTGTTTTGTTGAATAAATTCTTATTCTTATCTTTAGGTTATAGATAATTCATTTCCAGAATGGTATTAGTGTATTATATACCATATTAATTCATTCAATTCATTTATATAATCATTATGAAATGAAGATCATGTAGAACGAATCGCATCACATCGTGGAGACGGTATTCCGTACGTACGCACGAGTGATGATATCATTCCTATGATCGTGGAATTGTATTAGAGTATATATATATATTATTTCAGTATCAATATTACTTAATAATAATCATATATAGTTACTCATTACACCATTATAACCATCCTTGTAAGGTGATGGTGGAAAATAGATTACACCACGGCGTGGAGACGGTATTCCGTTCGTACGCACGCGCGGTGATTTCATTTTTCCGTAGGATGGATAGAAGGTGAATTAGGGTTGTTTCATATTTATAATAACATATCAGTATGTAAGTAATACTGATGTTATTACTTTATCATGAAACAACTAAAGAAGAAGAAGTTGAAGAAGAAAGAAATTGAAAAGATCGGTAATGGATATTACCTCTTCTTTGGAACGCCTCTTTGAATCCTCCACTTAAGGAACTAAGATTGGTCTTTGGAGAAGACCAGGACCTCTAGGATTATTCTAGGGAAGTGAAGAGGAGAAAATGGCAGGGGTTGGTCGAGCTTGAGTGCTCAAATTGGTGTGAGGAGGAGGGGGAGGAGGTGCCCTTTTATAAGGGAGGAGAGGGGCACCTTAGGAATATCTCAAAATATTATTTTATATTAAAGTCAAAATCGGTTTATAATGGTTCCAAAGGGTATTATTTCGAAGCTAAAGTGGGGATGGGTCTAAATCCTATCAACCAATAGGATTTAGACAAGTTTAGGGTATTATTTTAACCTTATCAATTAGATTTAACTCTAAGTTAATTAATTTAACTTTTACCGTGTCTTTTTGTTTTCTTTCACTATATGGTTAAAACACTTACTATAACATGCCAAACGAACCCCAAATTGTTTATTATTAATATATATATCCTTATCTAAGTCATTTGGCCGAACCTTAGATTTTTAGGAATAAAATAACAATTAATAATATAATATTTGATTTAAAAACTATTTTGTGTCAATTTTGACACTATTTGATATATGATTTTTGTGAAAGTCATAACAGAATTATATGTTCGAACCAAGTTGATTAAATCAACAATAATATATCATAGTAACCTAGAAAATTAGTGGAATTCATAAAAAGTCTCAAATTACATTTATTTTGGTATTTATATTATCAATTTTGTCAATATTTCATTAATAAGATAATTACTGCATCATCTTTGTGTCATAAATAAATTAAATTATTTGATGTCTAAAAATTACAAATAAAATACCATCATGTAGGAAATCTTTTTAGATTTCTAATGAATATTTACAATCGAATTTATCTTATGTATAACCCCATATTAAAAATGATTTACCTATTAAACTTTGATTTTAACTATTTTAACCCTTCTTTAAATAAATTAATAATAAATGTCCTAATCTAATCCAAGTGGGCCTAAATGGTCATATTTTATTCCTAAGTTTGTTTTTGGTCGAATTACACTTGTCCAATAGAATTAGGACATGTGTTAGGGTAATATTAATATCATATTTACCCTTAGTTACCCTATTTACTATTAACCGCGGTAAAAATAGTAAAAAGTTACTATTCACCAAAAAATTATTTTTATCTCATTGAACCAAATTTTACTTACTGACATCAACCGTGTCTATCGGATTTTTGAAATTCCATTCACAGAAGCGGTAAAATTAAGTTTTATGCAAAATTCAGTTTTTAACCTACCACTTAGTGGTTTCACTATTCATCAAAAATTGAAAGTTTTCAGAAAAATACCAAAATTTTACCCAAGGATAATTTCGATATTCTGAGTCCAAAAATTAAGTCCATTTTGAAAAATAAAATTTATAAAATTTCAAAAAGTGGTTATTACTATTCATAACGGCTAGTTTTAATAGCATATTGTTGTTTAGTGAAACTCGGTATTGCGTACGACGCAAGCTATCGAGGAAGGTCGCGATTGCATGTAAAGCAAGCCAAGCAAGTGTTGTGTAGAAAAAGATTCCTTTGATGATTTATATAACATAAAAGTCTCGGGTGTTACATTCTACCCCCTTAAAAATAATTTCGCCCTCGAAATTCGTCATTTTGTAACAAACAAATGAGGATACTTCTCCCTCATCATATCCTCAAGCTCCCATGTAGCTTCTTCAAGTTGGTGGTTCCTCCATAAAACTTTCACCAAGCGAGTGGTCTTGTTTCGTAGGACTTTTTCGCTACGATCCAGAATCTCTATCGGCTGTTCTTCATAAGAAAGATCTTGCTCCAGCGGTACAACTTCTGAGCTGAGTACATGTGAAGGATCTGGTATGTACTTTCTCAGGAGAGATACGTGGAACACATCGTGAACTTGAGAGAGATTCGGTGGAAGCGCCAATCGGTAAGCTACCTTCCCAACACGATCCAGTATTTCAAAAGGACCGATATATCTAGGGCTCAACTTCCCCTTCTTTCCAAATCTCATAACCCTCTTCCAGGGAGATATTCGTAAGAACACTTTATTGCCCACTTCAAACTCTAGGTCTTTTCTTCGGTTGTCGGCATAACTTTTCTGTCGACTCTGAGCTGCTCTTATGTGTTGTTGAATAGATCTAACCTTTTCTGCCATTTCATCAACGAGATCAGGTCCTAATAGCTTTCTTTACCCAACTCCATCCCAGCAAGTTGGAGTCCTGCATTTCTTTCCATAGAGAGCTTCATAAGGAGCCATCTGAATACTGGAGTGAAAGCTATTATTATAAGAAAATTCCACCAAAGGTAGGTGTTGATCCCAACCTCCTTTGAAATCCATAGAGCAAGCTCTCAACATATCTTCTAGGGTTTGAATTGTTCTCTCAGACTGACCGTCTGTCTGGGGATGATAAGCAGTGCTGAAACTCAACTCTGTATCCATAGTATGCTGAAGACTTCGCCAGAACTTCGAGGTAAATCTCGGATCTCGATCAGATATAATAGAAAGTGGTACTCCATGCAATCTTACCACTTCCTTTACATATATCCTGGCAAGCTGATCTAGAGAGAAATCCTCTCTAATAGCAATGAAGTGTGCAGACTTTGTAAGACGATCAACTATGACCCAGACAGCATTATTGCCTTTGGATGTTTTAGGAAGTCCTGTGACAAAGTCCATAGTGATGTTTTCCCATTTCCATTCGGGTATGGGTAATGGTTGTAACATCCCCTTAGACTTCTGTCTCTCAGCTTTAACTTGTTGACAAACCAAGCATCGAGAGACATATTCAGCAACATCTCTTTTCATGCCATCCCACCAGAAGTACTCTTTCAGGTCCCTATACATCTTCGTGCTTCCAGGATGAATAGAGAATGAAGAACTATGAGCCTCATCCAGCAGCTCCTTCTTTAATTCGGGGATGGGAGGAACGCAAACCCGATTCCTGAACTTTATTATCCCATCACAATCAAGGTTGAATTCAGGAAAATTTCTCACCTTCTTTTGTAACTCGACATCTTCTTTCTGTGCCTCTTTAATCTTCACATGTATAGATGGTTGAACATTCATTTGAGAAAGATAAGATTTTTCCCCTTCCATTATAATTCCAAGATCCATCCTTTGTAAATCCATAAATATTGGATCTTTTGTGATCCTCATCATGGATAAACTAGCATGGTCTTGTCGACTTAATGCATCTGCCACCTTGTTTGCTTTCCCAGGGTGGTAAATGATTGAGTAGTCATAATCCTTAATCAGCTCCAACCATCTTCTTTGACGCATATTAAACTCCTTTTGTGTGAAAATATACTTTAAACTTTTATGATCAGTATAAATATCACACCTTTCACCATAAAGGTAATGCCTCCAAATCTTTAATGCAAAGATTACCGCAGCCAACTCCAAATCATGTGTTGGGTAATTTTGCTCATGGATTTTCAACTGTCGTGAGGCATAAGCTATCACCATATCATTTTGCATAAGAACACACCCCAATCCCTTCTTGGATGCATCACTATAGATCACAAACCTTTCTCCACTACAAGGCAGTGTGAGCACAGGTGCACTGGATAACCTTCTTTTCAACTCCTTGAAATTCTCTTCACATTCCTCTGTCCAGACAAACTTAACTCCCTTCCGAGTCAACTTGGTGATTGGATTAGATAATCGTGAAAAATCTTTTACAAAACGTCGATAATATCCAGCCAAACCAAGAAAACTTCGGATCTCAGTTACTGTTGTTGGTCTTGACCATCTTTCGATAACCTCTGTTTTTGCTGGATCCACAGATATCCCCTCTTTTGAGATTATATGACCCAAAAATGCAACTTTTTGAAGCCAAAATTCACACTTGGTAAATTTGGCATAAAGCTTCTCCTTTCTCAGGGTCTTCAATATAATTCTCAAGTGATCTTCATGCTCTTCCTTGCTCTTTGAATAGACAAGAATATCGTCTATAAAGACTACCACAAATTGATCAAGATAGTCTCTAAAGACTCTATTCATTAGATCCATGAAGATAGCAGGGGCATTAGTAAGACCAAATGGCATCACTATAAATTCATAGTGTCCATACCTTGTACGGAAAGCCGTCTTTGGTATATCCTCCCTTTTGACCCTTAATTGATGATACCCTGAACGAAGATCAATCTTGGAAAAGTATTGAGCTCCGCGTAGCTGGTCAAATAAGTCATCAATGCGTGGGAGAGGATATTTGTTTTTGATAGTGATCTTGTTAAGTTCTCGATAATCAATGCAAAGCCTCATTGATCCATCTTTCTTCTTAACAAATAGAACAGGTGCTCCCCAAGGTGACGCACTAGGGCGTATGAATCCCTTATCAAGATTCTCTTGGAGTTGCTTCTTCAATTCCTGCAACTCAATTGGGGCCATTCTATAAGGTGTCTTTGAAATAGGCAAATCACCCGGTACGAGTTCTATTGAAAACTCAACTTCACGATTTGGTGGAAGACCCGGCAATTCCTCCGGAAAGACATCATCAAACTCCTGTACAATGGGCATATTCTTAATCGTGAGTTTCTCACCAACAATTTGAGATAAATAACCTTCATTTAGTGGAATCAATACCCATAAGATGGAAGAAATTTCCACTGGAAGGTTATGTTCATCCTTGCATTGGTATACGATCGTAGATTGATCTGGAATATGAAATGTGACTTCCCTTCTTTGGCAATCGATATGAGCTCCATGTAGAGAAAGCCAATCCATGCCAAGAATCACATCAAATTCCACTAAGGGAAGGATTACAAGATTTGCAGGAAGCACTTTCCCACAAACTTCGATCGGAGAAGAATTATAAACTTTTGATGCGATTGATGTGCCATTAGGTGTTGTCACAGCTAACTCAACATCTAATTGTTGCGGTAATACGGTGATACCCTTAGAAATTTTTTCAGAAATAAAAGAGTGGGTGGATCCAGAATCAAATAAAACATTTTCTACTTTAGAGTGGATGGTAAGTGTACCTTTCACCACATCGTTATCGTACTCCACATCGCTTTTAGAAATTGCATGTGACTTTCCTTTGTCTTTAGCCTTAAGAGTTTGTTGACGTCGACCATCATCATCAACCCTTGGATTTGGGCATTGATTGGCATAATGCCCCATCTCCTTACACTTGAAACATTGAAGTGTAGTAGGTTCATTCTGTGTATCCCTTCCTTTGTTTGCATCATTAGACATCTTCTTCCCATTATCGCGGCATTCAAATGCCCGATGACCTTCCTTTCCACATTTAAAACATTTACTTGTCCCTTTAAGACAACTCCCTCCATGTTTCTTTCCACACTTTGAGCATAAGGGAAAGTTCATCTTCTTTTCCGTGTGCTCTTTAGATTTTTCTTTGAATTCCATCTTCCTCTTCTTATCAAACCCATGTGACGGATGGGTTACTCCAATCTCCATCTCGACTTTGAGAGCACATCGAACGATTTCTTCGTAGCTATTGAAGTCCCTTATGGCTAACGCCCTTCGAAGACTTGGTTTTAAGCCACTAAAGAATCGATCGATCTTACTCTCAGGTTGGATAATAATACCAGAAGCGTACCTTGCAAGTCTTGTAAAATTTGCTTCATAGGTACTAACAGATTCATCATCCCTTTGCTTCAGTTCAAGGAAATCTTTCTCCATCTTTGTTCGGAGAATATGAGGGAAGTACTTATTGAAAAATAAGTTCTTGAACTCATCCCATTCCATAGACTCAATTTCATCCCTTTGCCTCGTATTCTTAACAAGATTCCACCATTGATCAGCATCTCCTTCCAAACGATACACTGCTAGGATGACTTTATCATGCTCAGAACATTGAAGAACTGAAAATATCTTTTCAGTAGTACTAATCCATTGTTCAGCAACTAATGGATCAGTAGACCCGCTGAAAGAAGGTGGACACTGCCTCATGAAGAATTCAACAGAATGTTTCTCCCTCCTTTGCTCGTTTGGAAATCCTGCATGATTCATAGCTTGAGAAAGTTGTGTGAGCATGGATACAAGATTTTTCATTCCAGCTCTCATATCGTTTGTTTGCTCAGGGGGACAATCATTGCATTGCCCATCGCATTCCGCATTAACACGGTTCCTTCGGGTTCCAGCCATTGACTAAAACCAAGAAGAATAGTGTGAGCAACACTAATTATAATAGGAAACCACATAATTCAAGAATAAAATTTTCATGGTTAAGGTCTTATCCTAGGTTATTCAATGCCATTTTTAAAACACTAAGATTGTGTTCTATGATTAGACTTATCCTTAGGGTTCTTACTAAGGCTTTCACATCCTAGTTTCCAAAGGTTGATTATACCTTTCCTCTGATACCAACTATAACAACCCACACTTTACATACATTGTTAATACTTCAAAATTGAAGCACACTTATTACAACATATGACAAAACCACAAAGGACCGTATAGGTATAGTGTCTTTAGAAATTGGGAAACATAAACAACTGGTACATAAATCTTCTACAGTGTCTCCCATTTATTTCATCATATCTAGGGTCCCTTTTAGCATATTCTACTTAATATCCATCTTCCTGACCTGGGGAAAAGAAAACATAAAAGGGTGAGCTCAAATGCTCAGCAAGGGCAAATAAAGGAAATAAAAATCATATCATATCTTTATCAAAACCTGCAAAAGAGATCATAATATCTTAACATGGAATAAATCATAGAAGTGAAAATGAGATCCCCATAATCATAACATAAATCTTGAAACTTTGTGGCATTCACACATAATCATGGAAAATCATTTCTTGTTAGTCATGACTCATTTCCAAGACTATCTTAGTGGACAAAGTCCCTTTCTGAACCGAGTTCACTCCTCGTTTCAGTCCTGTATCACTGAACCGAAATAACCTTCCGTTCCAGCCATGTCTATCTCATGAGATATAAAATCATTACCCAATGCATTGGAGGGAGATATAGGTCCAACCCATCTTATAATGAATCCTTTCTTATGTGTGCCACATAATCATAAAACATACATCATCGCATAACACATATAACAAAAATGGGATTCTTGAAACATCATGACATCATAAATAAATTCATATATGATAAAGGAATTCATAAACATAATTCCATCACAACATAGTCAAACCAATGTAAAAATATGGATAGAAACAGAACCCTTTATTATCTTAGATGGAAAATAATTTTGATAAAACACTTGAATTGAATTCTTGAGGAAAATATCCTTTCTTCTTCAAAAACATTTTTCCTTTCATAACATGTCATACAACTTTAAAATAAATGAAGTTGATTAAAAATAAACTTGAAAACTTGTAAAGTAAGATTCTTTGAAGTAATGTTTTAAAAATCCATTCATGCCGTATAAGTTAAAAAAAACATTCTTCGTACTTTTGTCGGAAAAGTCAAAAAGTACCTCGTACGGAAAAACGACAAAAGATTCCTTTCATATTCTTTACTAAAAACTCACCTAAGGGTAAAATTGGATTTAAACTATTTCAAGTGGATGGAAACAATATTACATATTGAGGGAACATGGATGTGGGTGATAAAATACACCCCAGTAAATACTTACGAATAAACAATCTCGGATAAAAATGAGATTGTGATATTTCCCTTACCTTAGGTCCAATTTGCTTTGTTCGTGTCCGAAGCTCCTGTATAAAGGTTTAAATAATGTTATTGACTTATTCCAGAATCATACATATTGATATGAGATCATATATGGTCATATTATTAACTTCTTGTTAGTAATATTTCATTGTTACTTGTTACTCGGGTCTTTATAACTTTTTGTTCTTATGCGTGTTTTGTTGAATAAATTCTTATTATTATCTTTAGTTTATAGATAATTCATTTCCAGAATGGTATTAGTGTAGTATATACCATATTTATTCATTCAATTCATTTATATAATCATTATGAAATGAAGATCATGTAGAACGAATCGCATCACATCGTGGACACGGTATTCCGTACGTACGCACGAGTGATGATATCGTTCCTATGATCGTGGAATTGTATTAGAGTATATATATATATTATTTCAGTATCAATATTACTTAATAATAATCATATATAGTTACTCATTACACCATTATACCCATCCTTGTAAGGTGATGGTGGAAAATAGATTACACCACGGCGTGGAGACGGTATTCCGTTCGTACGCACGCGCGGTGATTTCATTTTTCCATAGGATGGATAGAAGGTGAATCAGGGTTGTTTCATATTTATAATAACATATCAGTATGTAAGTAATACTGATGTTATTACTTTATCATGAAACAACTAAAGAAGAAGAAGTTTAAGAAGAAAGAAATTGAAAAGATCGGTAATGGATATTACCTCTTCTTTGGAACGCCTCTTTGAATCCTCCACTTAAGGAACTAAGATTGGTCTTTGGAGAAGACCAGGACCTCTAGGATTATTCTAGGGAAGTTAAGAGGAGAAAATGGCAGGGGTTGGCCGAGCTTGAGTGCTCAAATTGGTGTGAGGAGGAGGGGGAGGAGGTGCCCTTTTATAAGGGAGGAGAGGGGCACCTTAGGAATATCTCAAAATATTATTTTATATTAAAGTCAAAATCGGTTTATAATGGTTCCAAAGGGTCTTATTTCGAAGATAAAGTGGGGATGGGTCGAAATACTATCAACCAATAGGATTTAGACAAGTTTAGGGTATTATTTTAACCTTATCAATTAGATTTAACTCTAAGTTAATTAATTTAACTTTTACCGTGTCTTTTTGTTTTCTTTCACTATATGGTTAATACACTTACTATAACATGCTAAACGAACCCCAAATTGTTTATTATTAATATATATATCCTTATCTAAGTCATTTGGCCGAACCTTAGATTTTTAGGAATAAAATAACAATTAATAATATAATATTTGATTTAAAAACTATTTTGTGTCAATTTTGACACTATTTGATATATGATTTTTGTGAAAGTCATAACAGAATTATATGTTCGAACTAAGTTGATTAAATCAACAATAATATATCATAGTAACCTAGAAAATTATTGGAATTCATAAAAAGTCTCAAATTACATTTATTTTGGTATTTATATTATCAATTTTGTCAATATTTCATTAATAAGATAATTACTGCATCATCTTTGTGTCATAAATAAATTAAATTATTTGATGTCTAAAAATTACAAATAAAATACCATCATGTAGGAAATCTTTTTAGATTTCTAATGAATATTTATAATCGAATTTATCTTATGTATAACCCCATATTAAAAATGATTTACTTATTAAACTTTGATTTTAACTATTTTAACCCTTCTTTAAATAAATTAATAATAAATGTCCTAATCTAATCCAAGTGGGCCTAAATGGTCATATTTTATTCCTAAGTTTGTTTTTGGTCGAATTAAACTTGTCCAATAGAATTAGGACATGTGTTAGGGTAATATTAATATCATATTTACCCTTAGTTACCCTATTTACTATTAACCGCGGTAAAAATAGTAAAAAGTTACTAATCACCAAAAAATTATTTTTATCTCATTGAACCAAATTTGACTTACTGACATCAACTGTGTCTGTCGGATTTTTGAAATTCCATTCACAGAAGCGGTAAAATTAAGTTTTATGCAAAATTCAGTTTTTAACCTACCACTTAGTGGATTCACTATTCATCAAAAATTGAAAGTTTTCAGAAAAATACCAAAATTTCACCCTAGGCTAATTTCGATATTCTGAGTCCAAAAATGAAGTCCATTTTGAAAAATAAAATTTATAAAATTTCAAAAAGTGGTTATTACTATTCATAACGGCTAGTTTTAATAGCATATTGTTGTTTAGTGAAACTCGGTATTGCGTACGACGCAAGCTATCGAGGAAGGTCGCGATTGCGTGTAAAGCAAGCCAAGCAAGTGTTGTGTAGAAAAAGATTCCTTTGATGATTTATATAACATAATAGTCTCGGGTGTTACAACCGAGGTCTGCTTCGTAGCTTCTATTTTATTCACAAGACACAACACATGTGGGTTAAACCCATGTAGTGGTGAGTATAACAACTTAATAGGGACCTTGAGACCCCTGGCGGTCTCTCAGAAATCCACAATGGAAAATTACCACAAAAGAAACACTGATCTAAAATACATAGCACAAAGTAAAAGATAGCTACCATCTAATATAACGTAAGTATAGAAGTAAATATTATTAGTCCTAAATCTAGATCATCTTATTCTGTTGAGAGGATCTGCTACTTATCCATGAAGGTTCAATATACTGTTGATCCATGAAGGGTTGCTCTCATGGTGATCCATAGAGGGTCGCTCTCATTCTGATCCATGATGGTTCTCTCTCATGCTGATTTATGAAGGGTTGCTCTACTTCTGATCCATGAAGTGTCACCCTCATGTTGATCCAAAAAAGGTCTCTCTCATGCTGATCCACGAAGGGTTTCTCTCATGCTTCACGTCAAATCCAGCCACTGGATTCCTACACTTAACATGCTTTATTCAGGAAGGATCTACTCCTTAAGACATCGGTTATACCTCAACAACCCAGAATTTCAACATAGAGTAACCTAGAGGATCGTCTCATAATAAGGGTCCCAATGCAATAGATGGTGCGTCGAACGGACTCCCAGTCTATAAGATATGAGCATTTTCGTAAAAAGGGCCTGGTGGGATTCAAGTCCGATCTATTTTGTCCGTATTTCAACCTCTGTCAAAACTCACGTAGAGTCTCTCAGAATGACCGTCTTTTCTCATGGGTCATTGTTCCACAAATGGCGTGTTAATCGGATGATCGTTCTTTTATTTACAAGCATTTCAGTGAAACAGGGGCCAGCTGGGTTTGGGCCCAGCTCAACCTGGGCCCAGCCCACCTGGTGACACACTACCCACCCGTAGAAACTTGAACTATTAAGGTGGGCTGACTTCTCTAGCCTAGAAGTGGCTTAACCGCACCTGGTTCTTCACCTGGAGGTGGCACCTGAGACCACCTCCCCTTGTAACCGATTCGTATAGATGATCGATATCGGTTATCTGGACATAGTTCTACATTGTATGTTTCATCTAGTGTGGCTAGCCAAGTGGTCAACCAGTCCTCCTAAACATGGTTGATGGACCGCGTACCGCCAGCTCGACCGAGTGTCCTAGATGCGGGTTTCCCCTACATGCGGTGTTGGTCGGTGCGACACTTCTTCACCGCTACGCCCAGTTGACCATGACTCTCTATCATTGCAGTGCGGATGGGCACACCACCTCCATCCACCTAGGGCCACTACCACGAGCCTCCTCTGATGCTGGTATGCAGGAGGTTCCATCGGCGTACCACCAGAGTTTCTCCGGTGGTCCTTTTCTTGAAACCTTCTATGCCTACGAGACCGTAGGACTGACACCTTCACTATGACAGCCTCGAACTCTCCTTTACACCATTTCGATAATTCATCCACAAAGAGCACACAAGGTAGAGAGGATCAGGCCTTGTTCATGGTGGAATTATCCCACTGCATTAGAATTTTCAAATGGGGGAGTTTTGGGATCGCCGTTCCATCAAGACATCAAAATCCACATGCAAGACCCCAAGGAAATCACCCTCCCCCAAGAGTACCCACTCCATGGATTAACATGTTCGTGGGTTGATCTGTGTTTGTTGTTTTAGAATAAATAATGTGGAATTCAAGAAAAAAGCAATACCTACCAATATTTATATGTATCGTAGGAGATGACTAATGATCCAAGTCATCATCGACCTCTAATTAGCTATCATTTTTCATTGTTTGTAAATTTCTAGAATCGATCTTGTTCTCTATGAGATTTTTTGATGAGCTCCAATTCTACAGCATTCATCATTAGCGAGGGTTTCTCTAGAATTCATTGTTCTTGGTTGGAGTGGAATTTCACTATAGGTTTGTTAAAAAATCACCAATGTTTTATTCTCTACTCTCCAAAGATTTAGTTTAATAAAAAAAACTTGTTTTGGCATTTCTATTACGTTGTGACGTTGCGTTGTTATGCTATTTCATTTATGAAATAGCGTATTAGTTATGATTTCAAAACAAGCCATTAATTATCCTCATTTAATGTGCCACTCCATTTTCTCGTCACCGCACCACAGCGCCACCATCCCCTGCTCAATGGAGTGAAAAAAATAAAATAACTTCTTTTAAGTTATTTTTATATTTTCTAAAATGTCTGAAAATTAACTTTTCTATCAGACCTTTGTTGGTCAAAGTTATTTACTTTCTAGGAGAATATCGGTGTTTCGAGTTCAACGGTGCCCTTAGATTTTGGATCTGAGCATCGTTTAAAAATTTAAAAAAAACCCACTCACATGTTTACTTAAGTAAACTAAATAAAAGTTCAAAATGAGGTTCCAGGCACCCCGGGCCTCAGAATCACATTTTTTTTAGTGCTTGGTCTCAAAATAATTCCATATAATTTAAAAAAAATACCGAGAAATTCTGGGACATTACATTATTGGAAACCAATCACTCTATCCTTTACAGAAATTCTTGGACATTTTCCCATACTTTAACTCATCCTTATATTTATCACGAGAGATATCCTGATAAAATCACATAGAAATATCCCTAGGGATCTCACTAAAGTATTCTCATCCTATTTTAAAAAGGTTAACTAAACCTTTCTAATGATACCAACTATAGAAACCTAGGCTTATCATACATTGATATTACATCTTTTTAGAATAATATTCATTACATTACACAAAAACATGCCTAAGGACCATAATATTTTAGTTCCTTTGGAAACATGGAACTCAATCATCTAATCTGGTGAATGATCTTGAATACTTACCACAAAGATATTCCCACATAGTAATGTTCATATAAATACCCTATATAAAACATTTCTTCCGAACCTGGGGAAAGGAAATATAATAAACGGTGATCTGATATGCTCAATAAGAGTAAATATAAAAGATATAAATATATGATTATATAAAATAATAAGATAAACATAAGGGAATGTGATAATTAACATAACCTAAAATTTTCATACCCAACATTTTAAATATCATAAACATGAGTCATGGCATAAAGATTAGCAATTCATAAGACATTAATCATAAGGGAATCAGATAATATGAGTCATTAGAGCTTAACATTGTCATAATACATAGATTTTTGGCATACACATAAGCATAGAAAATATTATGTCAAGGATACCCACCAAGCCATTTATAACATGTTAGTCTTGGGAAAACCAACCATTTACTATCTTTGGGATATGTCTAACCATCCATTTACCATCCTTTTCATCGGCTACACCTCATAGGTGGGACACCCGCACATCTCCAGTGAAATCCCTTTCCTCATAGTGGAAGGGGTTCACTCCCCAAACCATCAGGTTACTCAAGGTTCACCCCCAAGAAAATTATAGTAGACAAAGTCCCTTACTAAACTAAGTCTACTCCCCATTCTAGTCTTTTTTATCTCATGAGATATAAATCATTACCCAAATAAATGGAGGAATACATAGGTCACATATGTCTTTGGGTATAACATATCACCATCTTTGGTTATAATCTAACCATTTTCACATAATGAAAATCATATATATGTGTGACACAAGATTATAAAACATTCATCGTATTAGAACAAATGAAATTAAATGGGTGTCAGAAACATTTCATCAAAAAATAACCTGTAGAAAATAAATATTTTTAATAATCATTTCATCATTTCATCAAAGCATAACCCATGGAAAAATAAGTGGGTTTTATAATAATTTTACATTGGTATAACCTATGGAAGAGAAATAGGTATTATAAACAACTATTCCTAAAAAACATAAACCATTCAAATGAAGAATAAGAATGTTATCCATGGATCATATACCAAATAAAGAAGAAGTAACCTCAAATAATGTCATCTTAGATAGAAAATAATTTTCAAAGACTACTTGGGAAATTTCTTGAGGAAAATATATTTTCAGGGAAAATAAATTTTTAAATGATAAAACATTATTAAAATAATTTATTTTGAAAAAAAAACTTGAAAAATTATAAAGTAATCTTCAAAAAATTATTTATATCAATTCTTGAGGAAAATATACTTTCTTCTTTGAAGAACACTTTTAAAAACATAAAAAAATTCAAAATCCTTTTCACTTAGAAATCATTTATTTAAATTTTAAAAATTTCCAAAATATTAAGGAAACAATTTTCTTTGAAAATAACAAAGAAAATTGTAAATTAATCTTGAAATCATTTATCGTTCATTATATTAGGAAATATTATTCATGGTGTTCATGTTAAAAACAAATATTCTTATCACAATTTCAGTAAAATTCGAATGAGCATTTTTTTGGAAAATTCTATGAAGATTAATTTTAAAAAATTATATAAAAAACAGGGGTAAAATTTTATTTTAAAAAATTGAATAATAATAAATTTTTAAATATATTTTTAGAAAACATGGTTTTGGAAGAAAACAAATTTCCAACTAAAGAGAGAAATAAAGTTATATTTTCCTAAAAAAATAACGTCAGTTATTATAAGAACCAAATAGTAGTAAAATGGTACTATTACATGAAACATTTATTAATAGCAATAAGATAATAAAATTAATGAGTTTCTTGATAGATGGAAGATAACATTTTATCATAACCAGCATAATCTTGAACAATCCTGATAAACTATGAGATTGTAACATGAAATCAGTTCTACTTTGGTAAATTTGAATCATAATCCCCATAAAGGAATAAATTTAAATTGAAATTAAAATATCATGTTTATAAATTATTTCATGGTATTAAATTTAGAAGGGGGTTTATATGAAACTTGTGAAAAAAATGTGCATACCATTAAATAAATCTTAAAGAAGACAAATTGATACAAAAATCCCTTACTGATTTGGTAAATTGTGAAGTGTAAAACTCATTAAATAGAGATAATAAAATTGATAGGTAAATACCAATTATTATAAGTATAGTAATTATAATATACATTAATTTTCAGTATATAATCCAAATAAAATAATCATTTGGTGAATATGGCTTGGGTCTTACAGAAAATAATACTAAGAGGGAAATCTCTTACATTAAGTCTTGACATCCATTATACAAAATAAAAACTCATATATAATAAATATAAGTTTACTGTACATGTATTTTTTTTAAAATATTTATATATTTAATATTAAATATTATTTTATTATGACCTATTATTACCTGATTATTAACAATTCCATGTTAACGTTACGTTTTAGGTAATAACCGCTTTGTTTTTTGTATATGTTTTTATTTGTTAAATTTTTGGTCCATTTACATTGGTCATGGTTAAATATACTCTGGAATATAAACCAATATATAAATATCATATATATTATTTATATATTTATTTAGATTAATCAATAAAATTTAGTGATACAAAATGAAATATATCGTTTATGGAGACGGTAGGTCATACGTACGCATAAACGATGTTTCTATTTTCTTGTTTGACGGAAATAAATAAAATTAAATAATATATTATCAATAAAATATATTTTTTATTTCAAATATATCAAATATTTTAATTAAATTCATCCTTAATAAATTCTATGTAAATCATGAATGAATCACATCGCTTCGTGAAGTTGTAGTCCACTGTTCATATGATCGACGTCATTGTATTCCCAAAAAATGGAGAGTGTAAAGTTATGTGTGATATAATAAATAAAAATAATAATAACATCATAATTATCATATCTAAACTATAAATACACTATTGTTTTCAATCTTTAGAGGTGGTAATGGAAAAACAAACGATATCAGTTCGTGGGGCATTAGTCTGTCGTACACACAAACGATGATTTTATAACTCATTTGATGTAAGTGGATATGGTTTTAGGTTATTAAATTAATATAAAAACATCTAATTATATTTAATATACTTATTTTATAATTTAATCATGTTATAATAGTAATTTAAGGTGGTGGATAAATACATAAAACAAAAATTCTCTTTGACGAACGTCACTTCATCTTCTTGTATCCTCATTTGGTTTTCACTAAAAGTATTAATTGGTTGAGTTTATGTAAAAATTAATGCTTCTGGGATTAGGGGAGGGAGGTTAAAAATTTATTTGTTCATGTATTTTTTCAACCAAATATTTTTTATGGTATGAATCAGAAGGGATAAGGTGTGGTCTTTTATAAGTGGGGGAAAGGTCACACTTGGTGTTTTTGAAATGAAATAAATCATCCCCTATTTTTCATATGTAAACATATTCCAAATTAATCCATTATATATCCATATATGTATAATGGTATATATATTACTTTATAATAGTTTTTATACATGTTTTATGTTATTTTTACCCATAAATATTTAGCTTAACCCCCCCCCCCCCAATAAACCAATTTTTACCTTAACTCTGGTAATTAATATTCATTGGATTCACTATTATTTTTCATAAAAAATTATTTTTTAATTATTTGATATTATAAAATATTATAATTTAAATTAAGGAATCCATTTTTCCAAATTCCATTCACATAAGTATAAAATATTAATTTAAAATTAATATTATAGATGTGCTGATAAATCTGGTTTTTAAAGAGAGTTAAAAATATTGAAATGATCTTATATAAAAATACAAAAAAATTGATTAAAATTAAATAAATTGGATTAATTGATATAAAATTGAACTAATTTTACTTTAAAATAAATTAAAAATAAAATTTATCATTATAAATCTTTTAAATGAAAAGGCATATTTCGATTAAAATTTAGTATTTTTTGTTATTCATCAAAAATTAACTTTTCAGAACAATCTAAAAAATCACCCTATAATAATTTTGAAACTATATTTTATAAAATAAAATTTATTTTATCAAATTAATATTTTAAAATTATAGAAAATTAATATAATTATAAGTTCACAAAAATGAAAAATAACTGATTTTTAGAAAAATACAGTAATTAAGATTAAAATTGGATTTATCCTTATTTTTGGTCTAGATAACTTATAATTTTAATGTTAAATTTTTGAATGAATATATAATATATAAATTTTATTAAAATAATTTAGTAATTTTTATTAGGATAATTTATTTATATAAAACATACTTGTCCACATAAAAATATTTTCTCATAGAAATATTTTCTTTTATTTTCAAAAGGGTTTTATTTTCATTTCATATTAATTGGTCACTAAAGAATTCATTATATATATATATATATCTGTGTGTGTGTGTGTGTGTAAACCTTATTTTTATAATTTATTTAATATTATTCATCATCGTCATTCCAATTTATTGGTGACAACTATCATATTGAATGATGATATTTTTATAATATGTCATGTTTATTTTAAAATTAGTATTGAATGTAAAGAAGTATAATATTGGTGTTACATTTAATGAAATAAAAACTTAGTGTTGCATGTAACACAATCAAAATTTAGTGTTTCATGTGACTCAAAATATCAAAAATATTACACTATTTTTTTTAAAAAAATTCCTAAAATCTTGTGGTGTTGCATTTTTTATGTTAATGATTTGTACATTTTGTATCATCTTTATATTCTTCTAGAAAATGTGTTTAATTTAATTTATTTTCTTTTATGTAACTACATTTGGGGTTGGGTTATTAGTTGTGTTTTTTACAGCCTACCTTTCACATAGGATTAATTGAACCATTTATTATCGGAATTGTGCAGATCTGGACCAGGTCGTTTGTTTCTTTTATGGAATTATTCACCCTATTGTATTCATTGTAATTAGAGATATTTTCATGGTATTCCCTCTAGAATTTTAAATTATATATTTCACTTGTCACTTCATCAGATCAGGACACCAATGTTGCATTGTTATATCATCTCCCCATGCCCAAAACCTTCATTTTACTATACCAATCCTGATTCACCTCTATCATGACTATGTTGGGTCAGCAGACACCTTAGTCACACCTCTATATATTCTATATGTTATCGACTAGTAGCAATGATTGGTGGATATCATGCTTAAACTATACCCTCTATGATTAAAATAACCATAAATCACAGTAGTAGCCATATATATAAATAATCATCATAATATAACATATGAATAATCATTAAATCATAGTTATATTCTAAAAAAAATTAATTATCAATCAGAGCTAAATTTCAAAATGTACTATTATATATGTTGTGTATGTTAATCAAGAATAAAATAGATATCTCATTGGTATATCATATATAACATGTTCTAAAAGTAAATAAAAGTATAAACAGGTATCCAAAAAATTGGGATCGAGACCTTTCTCAGTCCCATCTCCAATTTATGACACATCTATACTAGCTCAACCACACAAAGTTGTAATCACTTTACAATAACCTAGATCATAAAAAATATTATTTTCTCAGGTACCATGGTGCCTGAGTTGGGTGTCTCTTACATCTTTGTAGGCTACCACCAATGGTATCCCCAACATGTCTCGTAAATACAAGTACATGTTTGAAATGAAATACCAATAAAAAAATAACTCATAACATAATGGAATGATAAAAAACCAAACCATGTGTAAACATACCTTCTATGGAAAATTATTGAATATGATGATATACCCATCATATAAACACACCTTAAGGAGAAATTATTTATCACTCCTCATTAAATAATAAAATTTGATGAGTTGTCTTCATCAAGTTCCAACTTTTGGATGATGCACCACCAATCCAAACCATAATAGTGAATGAGGAATCACCTATTGAACAAGGTATACCCACTATAGGTGGATAATATACCATTAAAACCTATCTCCAAGTAGATAATGAAACACTATGAAATCCCTCCAATGGAATGATATACCATTGATATCAATCTCGAGGTGGATAATGAGCCACTGATACAAGTCTATTTGTGGAAAATTCACCATAGAGAAAACTCATATAAGTAGATGATATGTGACCACTATTAACTCCTAGGTGGATGAGGTACCACTAATACAATTATCTCATAAGTGGATGTTCTTCCACTAGTATAAGTGTCCAAGTGGATGATGAACCACTGATACAACTACTATTAATCCCACTTTGTATTTGTTATATTTATTATCAATGATATTGTCAATGAATAAAGAGTATTCATTGATGTCAATATATTGATGAAGACATCCCAATAATGTTAAATAATATTTGAAGTATAACTTGAATGGTATTTTAATGAAGAAGTGTTCCCAAGTAAGTTTCTCTTTACCTCTATGTGTTTCATGACGAGATAATATATCTTATATTATTGTTTTTGAAATTTTCTTAATGTTATCTCCTTGGAAATATTTGATACATTAAATGAAAAAGTGAATTGGATATAATCTTATAATCACTATGATGAAAATTATTGAAGTTGTTACATCCATGGTTATTGAAGATGAAAGTATTTGGATGTATAAAATATTAAAAATCATATTATGGTATGTGTTGTGTTCTTAATGATTATATATCATGAATAAAATTCACAATGCAAGTAGTTTTTTAGGTCAATTGGAGAAGATGGATGTATTTGACCACACTATAGTACAAGGACTACAATTTAGTATTAGTGACCATGGTGTAGAATTTGTTTCCATGACACATTAGTGGATTTAAAGGGAATACATTTTTTCATATATCACTATGATGTAGTTTATCCATGAATATGTTATTTGGATGAAAAATAAGGACAATCAGGATTTCTAGAAAATCCATCTTGGCCCTATATGTATGGGAGAAAGCTTGACCACATTGGGGAACCATCCAGCCATGGAGGTATTAGAGAGGTAGGAAAGGGAGTATGTGGTTCATCATGCACATAGAGAAGTGGTCCATGAAAAAAGGGAATAATCATAGAGTAAGGGGTCCACAGTGACAGCTGGCACCATAGAGGAGTCTGAGAGTAGGCCTTTTTACTCGCATATATCAAGTTAAAGGAAATAGATAGCTTATACGCAGTTGGATTTATGGAGGCAAGTCTGATATGGGACTCAAAGCATTGACTTTACACTGTATCCAAATAAACCATGATGCATGGTCTCAATGGTAGGATTTCTATGATTCTGTAAATTTTGGGTCCACCATGCCATAGTAAGAAACTCACACCATAGTGAACTAGTTGAAGGATTTCAGTTGTTTTATAAATTTCTAGGTCTTTATGCCACAACTCTTCATAATGGTATAGAGAATTCCTTAAGGAATATGTCATAGTGAACATACTACACTATATAGTGGATTTGACTAGATTTTTGTGTTTTGGAAATTATGAAACCACCACAACATAGCCACTTGACCATGTCAAAACTTTTTGTGGAAGTGGTTTGAAAACCTCTTTAATTGATAGACTCCAACATAAATCCTTACACCATGATAAAAAGGTGGTTTTTGGGAATATTTGATGTCGAATGTTGACTTTTATTCATTTGATGACTTTAGTGGTCATTTTAGTCTATAATAACTATTAATTTAAATTTTATTATTAGTATGTATTGGTTAAAAGATAAAAATTCTAAGTTTGAAGAAGTTTTCGGTGGATATAATTTTAATTACAAATTTAAACTAGAGGAATTCAAGGGTTTCTCAAAAAAAGATATATTCATAACATAATTGAAGAGAAAAATAATATATATAGATTATTTTGAAGATCATCTATTTAAGATCACTGAATGAAAAAAAACATAGTCTCTATTATATAGATTTAATATCCAAAAAACTGATAGGGAGTGTGATATGACACTAATATTTCTATATAATTTTTATGTTTTGTAGTTAATGAATAAATTCAGTGCAATTCAGTAATGCACTTAATTTGAAGAGGAAAGAAGGAGAAGAAGAGATAATATGAAAAAATAGATTGTATAGTAAAAAAATAAGAATTATTTATTCTAATAAATAATGGTAGTGATAAATTTCTACTATCAAAGAAATGTGAACATTTATATTTTCATATAAAAGAAGGAAAAAATCCTTGCATTATAACAACCCTTCATTTTATTACACACTCAGACATGATTTATTACATAAAATCACATGATAAAACATATAAGATCAAGAGTTGTAGTGTCTTTAGGGATTATGATCATTACATAACAACTTAAAACATTAAATACAACATCTTTATTGCAAACACCTTTTACATGACCACTACATTCCCTCGTACTTAGCATAGCATGAGATAACCTGAGGACATGCATAAGAAAAGAGTGATCTATTAATCTCAGTAAGGTAATAAACATGGAACAACATGAGTAATACAATACATGTTAGACAATAGGCATATCAATGGATCATAAGAGAAACATGATCATAAAGTCATGATAAAGCATGATAATCATAACATGGAAATGTGGAAACAACATTTAACATGATTTTAGCATGAGCCAAAGCTCATTGTACATGTAGAATGATTAAATCCTAATTCCACTTGAATTATCATGATTAAACCCTCATTGAACTTGATGTATCATGATACTAATCCTTACCCAATGCATTGGAGTGCTATCAGGGCACACCCTTCTTAAACATTTCATTTCATGCATAAGTGTGCCACATGGATCATAAAACATGGAACCAATCAAAAACATAAGTTATTACATGATTAAGTAATGTGGAATAAATACCTGAATTTACCATTAAATATTTATATGTGTATAAAGGTGAATACCCTTGATAGAGACATGGGAATGGTAATCACTAAACAATGATCTTGGCTTGAAAAAATGCGGTGCAAATTCTGCAGCATAACGTCGTGACATAAGGATTAATGAAAATGTTTGATGAGATATAAATGTGTTTCTAATCATATGTACATGAAATTTATAGTAATGTGTTTATATAGATACATTTCCCAACAAACGTAATGGAATTTAGATACAAAATACAAAAGAATTACTTGGATTTAAAAGAGGAGAGAGAAATCCATCAAGGAATTTCGGTATGGTAACATGTGTAAATGGGGGGAATTAATGATAGATAAATGGGTCTACCATCATACAGACATAAATATGGAAGTATGGGGGGTTCTAAATCATATTGCAACATTTTTAATCGAAAAAAGGGCATAAAAACTTAAAGAAAATTGGAAACAAATTAGAAAGGAAGAAATCCCTTACATGGAAGTGTGTTCCCAATGTCTTGGAAGAGGCTCGAGATAGGCTTATTGGGAGCTTGGGGCACCTTGGGAGGATTATAGAGAGAGGAGGGAAGTGGTTGGTCAAACTCCTAAGGCATTGAGTGAAGTGGAAGTGGGATCTTGGGTGGGTTTATATAGGAAAGGAGAGGGAATTATTTATTATTTAGGATTGGGACACCTCACATTAAACTAATCAAAACCAAAAAGAAGCCCATGGTTTTTGCCCATGGTTTTTGAAAAAGGGTAGTGGAAAACAATATTTTATATTTTCATTTTTCTAAATTCTTAAAATAATAGGGTGGCCTATGCGGAGGTGAGTCGCACTCTCAAGGAAAACAATTTTAAAAGGAAAAATGTTTTATAAGCTTTGAAGGGTCCACTAAAACGTTGTAAAATAATTCAAAAAAACCCAAAATCACATTATTTTAATGGTAAAACATATACTTGCCGAACATAATGTTTATATTATTTTATTACATCACTATTGGGTCATTATGATTTCATAAAACACATTATATATTTAAACGGTATTTAATTTTTACCCAAAAATTCGACGGTCTCATAAAATTATGACAAATTCACCACTAGATAATTTTGATGACTTTATTCCAAAAATAATATTCATTTTATCTAAATAATTTTATAAATATTTTAATTTAAACTTTTAAAATAAAAACTGACATTTACTGAAAATTCATGGGTTTTGACAAAAACAGCTTTCAGACCTTAATAAAAATTACAATTTCATTCATAAAATTATATAATAATTTATATTTAATAAAAATTAATTTAAAAATAATAATAATATTTATTAAAATATTATTTAATTCAAAAATCAATTAATTCATAAAACTAAATTTCTTAGTTGAATATTAACTAAAAATACTATCTGTGTTTTAAAAACTATTTACAAAGTAACAATAATAAAATGAATTCACATTCTTTATAAAAAAATAATTTTCATATTCATAGTGTTAGTGTCTTGCTATAAAACCCCTTATAACACCCACATAAGACCAATGGTTAAGGTGTGTGATGTTGACAGACTCTTGGGGTGGCTCGGAAAACATTGCTCAGGTGGTAATCTCTATTAACATCCACTTCTCCCATAGTCTGTTCTGCTCAAGCTTAAAATGTTCAATCTCGGCATGGTCTTGGTCAAGAGAGAGGCCCAATGACACCACCTCCTTTTTGAGCTCAGAAAAATGGGCTTTTTACGGGGCTAGTCTACTGGATGAGGTCATCGTTTCCTTTGTCTGAGTAAATTGGATTTGTTAAAGCCCTATATTTATACAAATAATGTGATCATTTTTCAATGGATATATTAGAAACGGTCACAATTATTAATGGTATTTTAAAATCCAAAAACATAAAACCAATGAAGTTCACATTTGATATATCCATAATAATACATTTAAATAGATCAATTGTACTTTTCATTAATGAAAGTTTGGGTCGTTACAATCTTCCCCCCTTAAGAAATTTCACCCATGAAGTTTCCTTTTCCCACACTAAAAATATGAGGGTAGCTCTGCATCATCACTTCCTATAATTCCCACATCGCTTCTCCAAACTTTTGGTTTCACCACAACATTTTCATGAGGGGAATTGTCTTATTTTTTAGGACATTTTCCCTACAATCAAAGATCTTCACTGGTTTCTCCTCATAAGAAAAATCATACTCTAATTGTACTACCTCTGAAGAGAGTACATGTGAAGGGTGTGGTATGTACTTACTTAAGAGGGATACATGAAATACATCATGTATTTTGGCCATGGTAGGTGAGAGTTCTATTCAATAGGCCACATCCCCGACACGATCAAAAATATCAAAGGGGTCGATGTACCTAGGACTTAACTTCCCTTTCTTTCCAAACCTCGTGACCTTATTCCATGGAGATATGTATAGGAATACCATGTCTCCAACTTTAAACTCAAGGTCTCATCGACGGTTATCAGCATAACTCTTCTGTCAACTCTAGGCTGCCATGATATAATGTTGAATGGGTTTCACCTTCTCCACCATTTCTTCGATCATTTTCAGTCCTAGCAGCTTACGCTCACTGACTTCTTCCCAACATGCTGGTGTTCTGCACCTCTTCCCATATAGGGCTTCATAAGCTGCCATTCATATGCTCAAGTGAAAACTATTATTATAGGAGAATTCACCCAGATGAATCGGTTGATCCCAACCTCTTTTAAATTCCATTGAATATGATCTTAACATATATTCAAGTGTCTAAATAGTTCGCTCAGATTGGCCATTAGTTTGAGGATGACAAGTCCTACTAAAGTTTTGTTCAGTATCCAGAGCATGTTGAAGACTCTTCAAAAACATAGAGATGAATCTTGGATCTCGACCGGATACAATAGATAGTGGTACTACATACATCCTTACCACTTCCCTGATATATATCTGTGCCAGTTGATCCAATGAGAAATTCTCCTGAATTGCAATGATGTACACAAACATTGTAAGATGGTCCACAACAACCCAGATTGAATTGTTTCCTTTTGATGTCTTCAGAAGTCCAGTGACAAATTCCATGGTGATGTTCTCTAATTTCCATACTGGTATGGGAAATGGTTGCATCATCCCCTTAGACTTATATCTCTCTTCCTTCACTTGCTGACATACCAGGAACATTGATTTATACTCAGGGATCTCCTTCTTCATATTATCCCGCCAATAATGCTCTCAGAGATATCGATACATCATTGTGTTTCCTGGGTTAATAGAGAAATTTTAACTATTTGCATCATCCAACATTTCCTTCTTCAGCTCTGTACTTGACGGAACACATAGTCTGTTCCCAAATCTCAAAATTCCTTATTCATTAATATTAAACTCTGAGGATTTCCCTTTTCTGATAGATTCCACTTTCTTCTGAATTCCGACTTCATCCTTTTGATCATCCTTTAACCATTCAAAAAGAGATAGTTGAGAAATCATTTGTGAAAGGATTGATGATGTTCTCTTCTTTATGATTCCCATGTCCATATTCATCAAATCTATGAATATTGTATCCTTATCAATTATCATTAATGATAGAATCATTGGGTCATTTCTACTTAGATAATCCACCACCTTGTTTGCTTTCCCGGGTTGGTAATGGATTGAGCAGTCATAGTCTTTGATCAGCTCTAACCATCTTTGTTGGCACATGTTCAACTCTTTCACTATGAATATATACTTGAGGCTTTTATGGTATGTATATATTTCATACTTCTCCCCAAAGATATAATGCCACCATATTTTTAAATCGAAGATCACCGCAGCCAACTCCAGATCATGTTTTGGATAATTCTGCTCATGAACATTCAATTGCCTTGAAGAATAAGCAATGAATTTGTCATTTTTCATCAACACACATCCCATGAACTTCTTCAAAGCATCACTAAATACCACAAAAATTTCTCTACTTGTCTGTAAAGTGAGCATGGTCATAGTGATAAGCCTCCTTTTTAACTCCTTAAAGCTTTCTTTGCATTCATCACTCCAAGAAAACTTTATTCCCTTCTAAGTAAGCTTAGTAAGAGGGTTGGACAATTGTGAGAAACTTCTCACAAATCATCGATAATATCCAGCTAACCCCAAGAATCTACAGATATCTTTTACTGATGTTGGCCTCATACATCCCTCAATTGCATCTATTTTGGAGGGACCCATAGATATCCCATTACTTGTGATGATATGGCCTAAGAATGAGACCTCCTTAAACTATAACACAAACTTGTTGTGCTTTGAATAGAGCTTCTCCTTCCGCAAGGTCTCTAGTACAGTTCTTATATGATCCTCATAATCCTCCTTGGTTTTGAAGAATATCATATTATCATCTATAAAGACTACCACAAATTTGTCGATGTAATCCCTAAATACTCCATTCATCATGTCCATGAAGATTGATGGAGAATTAGTGAGTCATAAAGGAAATACTATAAATTCCTAGTTCCTGTATCTTTTACGAAAATCAGTCTTGAGGATATCTTCCTTCTTCACCCTTACATGATAATATCCCAACCGTAAATCCACCTTGGCTAAGTATTTTTCTCCCCAAAGCTGATAGAACAATTCATCAATTCGTGGGAGAGGATACATGTTCTTTGTCTTGATTTTGTTAAGTTCGCGATAATTGATGCAAATACGCATTGACTTATCTTTCTTCTTAACGAAGAGGACTGGTGCACCCCATGGTGAAGCACTTGGGTGTATAAACCCTTTATCTAGATTCTCTTGTAGTTTTTTCTTCATCTCCTCATGCTCCACAACACCCATTCCATATGGATTCTTGGATATTGGCAGAGCCCCGTGAATAAGGTCAATTGATAATTCAACATCTCTTCTAGGAGGAAGACTAGAAAATTCCTTGAGAAACACTTCAACGAATTCCACCACAATAGGCATGTCTTCAAAGATGGTTTCTCCCTTGTAATTAATCATCTAAGACAGATATTCATTCTCATAGGGCAATAATATCCATGATTGAGATGATGGAGCTAAAAAATATTCAGCTTCCTCCTTGAACTTGTATAGAATCGAGGGTCGATTCTCTATATGGAGAGTGATTTACCTCTCAAAGCAATTTATGTTGGCTCTATATACAAAAATCCAATCAATGAAAAGAATTGCATCAACTTCCACCATAGGGAGTATGATGAGGTTCACAGGGAAGTTCAATCCACCAACGAGGATAGGGGATGAGTTATATTCATGGGATGAAATGATTTCCCAATTTTCCATACTCATCAACATCTTTACTTCCATGATTTCTGGTGGTGTTGGGATTGTTATACTAAACTTTTAGGATATAAAAGAATGCGTAGAACCAGAATCAAAAAGTATGTTCGCTATTCTTGAATGAATAACTAGTGTATCTATCACCACTTCGTTGTTGAGGTTCACTTCATCGGTAGTGATGGAAAAAGCTCACCCTTGTTGCCTTTGAGATTATTGTTTGCCTCTAAAAACCCTTGTCTTAGGGCACTGGTTTACAAAGTGCCTTGGTTATTTTTAGTTGAAGGAAAGAAAAATGCATTGAGGGTCGAGCAGAGAGTTCCTCTCCTTTATCGCGGTCATAGGTTTTTTTCCAAACAGTTAATAGTCAGGTTCCCTTCTCTTCCACACCTAATGAATTTCCTCATCCCCTTTAGGAAATTTATGGGGTGCTTCTTTTTACACCTTTGGAAAGTGGGGTACTGGATTTTCTTAGCACTGATGGATTTATCCATCGAACCGTTAGAATTTAAGTCCACCTTATGCTTTTTATCCCCATGATACCCCTGAGATTCTCCAATATCCATTTCAACCTTGAGGGCACATCAGAAAATTTCCTCATAGCAGTCGAAGTCAGAGATTGCCAACGCATTTTGCAGGCTATGTTTTAGCCCACCAAAGATGCAGTGAACCTTTTATTTGGGGGTAATGACAAAGCCATAGGCATATCGTGCAAGCCCTGTGAAGTTTTCCTTGTACGCTCTAACGGATTCATTGTCTTTTTTCTTGAGGGAAAGAAAGTCCCTTTCTATATTAAGATGGAGGGTGCACGGAAAATATTTATCCAAAAACATCTTTCGTAAATTCTTCCATTCCAACGCCTTGATCTCTTCCTTAGGCTTCGTATTTTTGGTCAATTTCCACCATAGATCAGCTTCACCCTCCATACGATAAGCATCTAGAAGAATCTTCTCTTGTTCAGAACATTGAAGGATGGAGAAGATCTTTTCAATGGAGTTGATCCATTGTTTGGTGATTGAAGGATCGAATGATCCATTAAAAGTAGGATTTCTTTGCCTCATAAAGCTCTCAATAGCGACTTATTTTTTCTTAATAGGTGATGAACATTCCTCTTGACCCATGTTTCTATTCAAAGATTGAGTTAACAGAGAGATAAGTGTGACAAAGTTCACGATTCCCGCTCCCATCAGATTGGGAATCTCATTAGCACAGTCATCACATTGATCTTCAAATCAGTTTTTAGTCCGAGTGCCCCTATTACCGGCCATTGGATGGAATGAAAGGATAGTTAGGGGTAACACATGAAGGGTAATCCAGGGACAAAACTGATGACTTATAAATAACTATTATTTCCTTTAATTATGAATCCATAGGATTAAATCTATGTTATCCATGATCTAATTTCTAACATATATTCTTTGAGAAATTCCCTTAATAATGGTTTATAGTAAGTTTGTGAATTTACCAATGCATATCCCCCGGGAGTTTCGTAACCAAGAGTTCCGCAAGACCTATTGTCGTGTACCAGGATACCTCGGGTCAAGCCCAAAACTCCATGTCGGGGTTTTCAACCCTAGGTATATATGGTCCAGATCCACCTCTACCTGCTCATATCTAGACAGGGATGTATTTTCTTGATAAACCACTTACTCAATACCCACCAAAAATTAGGGATGTTTTTAATATACTTAGTCTTGTCTCAAAGTCTTCACTAGGGTTTTCTAATCCTAATCCCAAAGATAACTAAACCTATCCTCTGATACTAACTATAAAAACCCTTCATTTTATTATACACTTAAACATGATTTATTACATAAACTTCACTTTATAAAATATATAAGATTGAGAGTTCTAGTGTCTTTAGCGATTACGATCATTATATAAAAACATATAACCTTAAATACATCATCTTTATTGAAAAGTTTCTTTACATGACCACTACATTCTCTCATACTTAGCATTACATGGGATAGCCTGAGGACAAGAATAAGAAAAGGGTGAGCTATAAATCTCAGTATGGTAATAAAAATGGAATAACATTAGGAATATTATACATGTTAGACAATAGGAATATCAATGGATCACAAGATAAACATGATCATAAAGGCATGATAAAGCATGATAATCATATCATAGAAATGTGGAAACAACATTTAATATGATTTTAGCATGAGCCAATGCTCATTGCACATGGAACATGAGTAAATCCTAGGGTTAAAAACCCCAACATGACGTATCATGATACTAATCTTTACCCAATTCATTGGAGCACTATCAGGGTGCACCCTTCTTAAACATTTCATTTCATGCATAAGTGTTCTACCTGAATCATATAACATGGAATCAATCAACAACATAAGTTATTCCATGATAAAGTAATATGGAATAAATACATGAAAGTACCATTCAATATGTATATGTGTATAAAGGTGAATACCCTTGATAGATACATGGGTATGGTATTCACTACACAATGATCTTGGCTTGGAAAAATGCGGTGCAATTTCGGCAACATAACGTTGTGACATAAGGATTCCTGAAAATGGTTTATGAGAGAGAAATGTGTGTATCATAATATTTACATGAAATAGACAGTAAGGGGGGTCATATAGATACATGTCCCAACAAACATAGTAGAATTTAGATGCATAATAAAAAATAATTACTTGGATGTAAAAGAGGAGAGAGAAATCCCTCACGGAATTTCAGCATGGTAACAGGTGTACATGGGAGGAATTAATTAGAGGGAAATGGGTATCCTATCATCCAAACATAAAGAGGGTAGTATGGGGAGGTGAGAAATCATACCCCAACATTTTTAATAAAAAAACGTCCTAACAACTAAAAGAAAATTGGACAAAAATGAGAAAGGAAGAAATCTCTTACTTGGAAGTGTGGCTCCAAAGGCTTGGGAGAGGCTTGAGAGAGGCTTCTTGGGAGATCGGGGCACCTTGTGAGGATTCTAGAGAAAGGAAGGCATGGTTTGGTCAAACTCAAAAGGATTTGGGTGAAGAGGAAGTGGGATAATGGATGGTTTTATATAGGAAAGGAGAGGGAATTCTTTATTTTTTATGTTTGAGACACCTCACATTAAACTAATCAAAACAGCAAACCAACCTACGGTTTTGCCAATAGTTTTTTGCCATGGTTTTTTCCAAAGGGGAGTGGAAAACAATATTTTATAAATCCAATGTCCAATATTCTTGAAATAATAGGGTTGCTTATGTGGAGGTGAGTCACACTTTCAAGGAAAACAATTTAAAAAGACAAAATCTTTCATAAGCCTTGAAGGGTCCACTAAAATTTTGAAACATATATCAAAAACCTAAAGATTGAATTATTTTAATGGAAAAAAATATATTGGACGAAAATAATGTTTATGTTATTTTATTACATCACTATTGGGTCATTATGATGACATAAAACACATTATATATTTAAACTGTATTTAATTTTTACCCAAAAATTTGACTGTCTCAGAAAATTATGAAAAATTCACCATTGGATAATTTTGATGTCGTGATTCCAAAAAGAATATTATTTTTATATAAATATTATTATAAATATGTGAATTTTTACTTTTAAAATAAAAACTGACATTTACCGAAAATTCATGGGTTTTAACAAAAACAACTTTCAAACCTTAATAAAAATTACAATTGCATTCATAAAATTATAAGATAATTTATATTTAATAAAAAAGTAATTTAATAATAATAATATTTTATTAAAATATTATTTAATTCAAAAAAAATTTATTCATCAAAATAGATTTCTTCATTGAATATAAACTAAAAAAACTATTTGTGTTTTAAAAACTATTTACAAAGTAACAATAAAAAAATGAATGCACATTATTTATACAAAAATAATGTACATAGTCATAGTGCTAGGGTATTTTTACATAACCCATTTTAACACCCACTTAATATCGAAGGGTAAGTTGTGTGATGGTGACAAACTCTTGGGGTGGCTCGGATAACATCGCCCGGGTGGTAATCTCTATTAACTTCCACTTCTCCCATAGTCAGTTCAACTCAAGATTAACATGTTCAAGCTCGGTTTGGGTTGGGTCAAGAGAGAATCCCAATGATGCCGCCTCCTTTCCAAGCATTGAAAAATGGGATTTTTATGGGGAAGTCTACTAGATGAGGCCATCGCTTCCTTTGTCTGAGTAAATTGGATTTGTTAAAGCCCTATTCTTATACTAATAATGTGATTAATGTTCAACGACTATATTAGCAACGGTCACAATTCTTAACAGTATTATCAAATCTAGAAACATAAATCCAATGAAGTTCACATTTTATATAACTATAATAATACATTTAATTATATCAAGAATAATTTTCATTAATGAAAGTTTGGGTCGTTACATGCATGTTGTTGTGAAACTGAAAGTAAAAGAAGATGAAAGGAAGTAGCATGTTAGCAACAAGTCAGGAGTCTCAATTGGTATTAGACTTTATTGCTGAAATTACACTTTATTTTAAACTCTTATTATGATAGTATAAAACATAGTGGGGTGGTATAGAGTGCAGTATTCCGTAAATATGGGTACGAGGATAAACTGTTCCTGATTGTATTGATGGGTTGATACTAGTGGATTGAATGGTCATGATAGAATTAAGATCATACCAAGGAATATCCTTTAATTCTGAAAGGTGAACCTTATAAATATATGTGTATATTATGTTTTTATGTGTTATTCCAGGATTATTGATGGAAAAAGGAAAAATAAAGGGATGTATTTAAAGAGATATCAATAAATAGAATAATCACCTAATAGTGAAAGAGGTAAATATTAGTAGAAGAGATTGAAAATGTTATAACTGGACAAATACAATAATTCAACCCCCCCCCCCAATCAGTTAATAATATGTTTCAAATGATCCTTCTCATCTACCATTGGTAGATGATGCACCACCACCATTGAAATATTAAGTGTTTTGATGCACAACCTCTAACCATATCAAGTTGAAGATATACCACCAACACATCAACCTCATGGTGAATGATGGTTAAATGGATTATTTCAAGTGGAAGATACACCAAAAAATAACCCAAGGTGGATGATGTACTACCAAACCATCTCATTGGGTTGATAAGACACTAGAGGTTAGTCATTAAAATGAATTATTCATCACTTATAACAACACATAATAGTCATGTTTATTTAATTCAAATTGGTTAAAATATAAAATTTATTAAATCTCATAATTTATTTAAAATAGGTTATCCCACCCATATCCTATTATGATATTTTTTTCATTTCATATAAAGTATTTTTCTATGACACCACATGAGGATCCCTATATAAAACCATTTCAACACTTATAGAGGACAACATATGACCCTATTTAATCTCATTCATGCTACTAGTGTTCATGGATTTGATGAAAATCAGTTTTTTTGGAATGTACACATATTTTTCATATATCCCATTTTATATGACAGATGCAAAAAATATAAATACCATTAGGAAATTAGGTGATAACCTACCTGGTTCTAATTAGGCACTTCTCATTGAAATCCACTAGCTTATTTGGTCTCAATTGGTCAAAATCAATAAATCTATTAAAATATCCATATTTGGTATTATTTAGTGATTCATGGTGAAATAGAATGTAATAAATATAATATAGGGAAGAGTAAAGGAATATTTACCCATAATAGTCTTATGAGGCAATTGGTTTATGATTTTGAAAACAAATAGAAGGAATTCACCACTTGAGAGAATAGAAAATGAGATAGAGAGTGAGAAGGTTGGGTGTTCCTGGAGAAAATTGATGGGGTAATGGGGGTTAATATTTAGAAAAAATATAAAGTTACTTAATTAATTAAAATTTTAAAAACCAAGTTGGCACCGATGGGTTCCCTCCTAGTATCCACCGGGGACCTAGTACCCACTAGATTTACCTCTCCAAAGACACTAGTTACCCAGTGGCCCACCTTGAGTTATTCTCCTCTAATCACCACCATTGAGTACCAATTACTAGTCCATTGGGTACCTTATGGCATCTTTAAAAGTAAAAAATGTCTCTGAAACTAATCTTTACTCTCTTAATGTACCCCTTGAGCCCCCACCAACACCTCAAACACTTAATAACAAACAAAATAAATGAAATTTAAAAAAAATCTTGATCACAATAATACCTAGTACTTGTATAGTGTTACAACCCCCCCCCCCAACATATAGCATCTCCTCCCCAAGATGGACTATCGAGTATCAATGGGCCTCATTGATGAGTAACTTTTCTGACTGCTCCCGCATATTTGACTCCCACTCCCATGTCCCTTCATGGGAACTCATGTGATTCCACTACATGTGTACTAGACTAAAAAACATCCATTAATGTCTCTTTCCACTTTGTTCAACTAAATTGATGGGTAATTCCTTGAACAACACCTCAAGATCCAACTCAACATCATCGATGCTAATTACATGAGAATAATCAGGATGATATCTTTAAATAAGTAATACAATGTATACTTTGTGCATATAAATACATCTTTGAGGAGTGATAAATGATGATTTATGGTAATAATCCTATAAAAAACTCAAATGTCCTCAAAAAAATAGGTTTTATCTTTCCTTGATCATAAATATTCCTATTTCCAAATTTGGGTGACACTCATAAGAATATATAGTTTCCCTCTTCAAAATCTAGTGAACAGAAGTGTCTATCAGAATAATATTTTTTCTTATTTTGAGTGGTCATTAACCAATTCATCATCAACCTGATTTTCTATGACCTCTCCTGCATGAGACTCATACAAAAAATTTAATTTCTATCGACCTCCATTTAGTAAATATGTGGGTGTAACACCCTAGGTAAATAAAGAGTATGACATTTTCACATTTATCCATATTTGTGAATAAAATATTAATATAAATTTAAAGGGGACGCTATGCTTGATGGCGTACCCAACACGCAACAACGTGTTTCTTGGAAATCTTACGTTGCACTCTAATAATAAAATAATATTATTTTAAATGGTAGTTAACGCCTAGATATTGTGATGTCAGTAATTAATAGAACTAACTACAAAATTATTATATATGGTTTTCAAATAGTTTTTACTTTTTACAATAAATTTTAGAGGATTAAAAATGCGAATGAATCCAATTTTAAGCGTAAACATTCTAATATTTTTTAAGAGTTCGATTAACCGCCTTTTGGTGGAGAACCTCTTTTAAACCCACTTTTTGACACCTTTATGTTTTATATTTGACAAAATCAAATTCTTCTTTATAATCTGGATACCAAAATTTACTTTGTGTAAATTTTTGGTATTTTTCTGAAAAAGATCAATTTTTAATAAATAGTGAAAAATGTTGTATTTTAATTCAAAACCACTTTTTAATATAATTTATTTATATGATTAGATTATATTTTTAATTGGTTTTAAAGTGAAATTGGAATATATTTTTACCATTTAATCAAATTGTGGTCATTTAATTAATTTCACTTTGAAATCGGACTTAAACTAGTGCCAATCTTTTGATACTTATTGTTTCATAAAAACACACTATTTGCTCTGACAGCGGGAATTAATTATTAAATTAATTAATGCGACTTATATGTTTTGAATTTTTCAAAATAGACTTCATTTTTGAATTCGGAATATCAAATATAGCTTAGGGTGAATTTTTGGTAATTTTCTGAAGAACATCAATTTTTGATGAATAGAGAAACCACTAAGTGGTACTTATAAAAACTGATTTTCCATTTAAATGAAATTTTTCCATCTTTGTGTTTTGAATTTCAAAAATCCAACATACATGGTTGTCACTAAGAAGTTAAATGTGGTTCAATGGGATTAAAATAATTTTTTGGTGAATAGTAACTTATTAAGTTTTTAATCGCGATTAGAGGTAATTAGTGTGGTTTAAGGTAAAAATAATGTTTTAATAATATGAGATGAGCTTGACACATGGCCTACCCTCATTGGATGTGTCACTGCCGACCAAGACAATCCATGGGTCAAATTGGGGACCCCATGGAGCCACTTTGGTGGGAAATGACATAAATAACTTTTTATTTAATGTAAAAGTAAAAATGACACAAACATGAGTTGTTTTACTAAAACAATTTTTACATGGGGTTATACAAGTCATCTTTTTGACTATAAATAGTCATTGGAAAAATAAAAAGATTTCCTACATCATGATAATTTTTTTATAATTTTTAGACATTAAATAAATAAAATTATTTATGACATCATAATGATGCAGCGATTACCTCATTAATAAAGGATTTAAATAAAATGAAAAGATAATGTAAAATATATGACCTAAACATGTCCAAAACCTATTTTATTGGTGGATTTTGAAACCTTATCACCTTATAATAGAATTATATCTATGTGGGACCTTTTAAATCCAAATCTCATTTTCAAATAAAGTAACATTTATTTACTTTCCAAGAGTGCCCCTCCTCTCCTCTTATAAAAGGCCCCCACCTCTACCTCCTTACCCACACTTCCAAAGCCTTTGGCTCGGCCAACCCCTGACCATATTGTCTCTCCACAGCCCTCTCTAACTCCTTGAAGCCTCACTTTGGGCATAAGTCATCCCAAGGAATATTTTGAGCTCAAACCAAAGGGAGTTACCCTATTTTAAGGTAATGTATTCACTTTTGTTCTTTTGTTTTATTTTGCTTCTCCAACCCCATAAACTCTTTTTATTCATTTCTTTTGTAACAAATCCAGTATCTTCAATATACTAGGATGTTGTTATAAGAAGAATTCGAGCTACACTTACACACACTCACATAAAATGGTTAAAGAACATACTATTTCTGTGGATGGAGAATTTCTGCCTCACGAAACGATGATTGTTTAACACTCATATAACACCTTAAAAGGTGGCCATTAAGATGTCACTATATTTTTATACGATATATAATATGTTTATGTTTTACTTAAGATTATTTATTCTTCTTTTGTGGCATACCTTTATGGTTTCCATTGTGGGTAAACACGATAATTTCATTTTAGGAAGTGCGGACTACCACCACCTCAAAGTGATTTGATTCATTAATGCCATATGTGGGATGTATAAAGCATGTATTTAAAGATATTATATATGATTTATGTTACATATGAATGATTAATATAATTCTGGAATTAAAATATACATACCTCTCATTTGGTTTTAATTCCATTAATATGAAATAGAAATGGAAGTAGCGTTCATGCGTATGTACGGCTTACCGTCTCCATGAACGGTGCATTTCATTTATTAACTCTAAATGTTATGTAATATTATAAATGCATGAATATACTGGATATATATGATAAATACGATATCTAAATTATGAATACAATTCTGGATATAATGGATATTTTGCCACATGAACAACTTGTAATTATAAAGAGTTTATTTTTGACTCAAGTACCAATGATCGTTAAAACGACCGTTATTAGGTTAAATAATAACATAGTGTTCATGAAATGGTAATAAGTGATATAAAAGGAATAATGAACTTTAAAAAGGTTTTTAATTAAGTATAAATTAACTCAAGTTTATTATTCGGGATATTAAAGAATGATCGAGTCAAGTTGGACCTGAGGTAAGGGATCCTACTCTCTTTCTTTTTAAGTACACTCTTTTATGTCATTCCTTTTAAGCTCATATTTCTTGTGATTGGGATGTTCTTTTATATTACTATTACTGTAATTTTTATGTTCATATGATGAGAGACCCTATTCTATCTCATTAATCCATTTTGGAAGTTTTGAGTGGCGTCGTTAGGCTGCCGAATTTTCGTAAGAGATCTAACCTCTCTCTTTCTTTTTAAGTACTCTCCTTTTTGTCACTTCTTTTAAGCTCCTCTTTGTTATGATGGAGGATGTTATTTTATATTCCTATTGCTTTACATTTTATTGTAATATGATGAGATACCCTATTTGATCTCATCAATCCATTTTTGGAAGTTTTAAGTGGCGCTGTTAGGCTGCCGAGTTTTCATAAGGGATTTTTCATCTCACTTTTATTCCCGTGAGATTTATGCTACATTTGCCACAATTTCCATTGAGTGGTGTATTTACTATCCATTATTATACTCTTTTTGTAATATACTTTCCTTTATGAGTATTTACATCAATATGGTATGACCCTTCTTTCATGGTGTGTATGTTTTGAAAGTTACAAAAGTCGGTAAGGGAACCTTTCACCCTCCTCTTTTAAAAGACTTCTTTTGTTATGTCTTTTAATTCACATAATATTATGTTGGGATATGTTATTATATATCCTTATTGATGTGAATTTTATGTCCAAGTGATGAGATACCCTTTTTATCTCTCATCAACTCTTCTTCTGAATTTTGAAGTGACGCCGTTAGGCTGTCGAACTTTTGCAAGGGAACTTCTTAACCCAATTTTGATTCTTTGGGATAAACTTGTACTCCTTGAATATGTCGTTATAGGAATATGTGTGAATGTCCTCTGATTGTTTTACACTTAATATCCACTTATATTTGGTGTATTCATTTGTCACACATAATTATGTAATTGATTTATCCTTAATCCAAGGATACCGTCTTTGTATGGGACTTCGTCTCAATCTCCTTTCATTGAGACATATTTTGTTTTATACACAACCATATTTTATACAGTGTATAAACCCCTTTGACTTCTATGTTTATCCGAAAGGACTCTTTTTTATAAAAGCATTTTACTAAATGACAAAAGGGAATGTTTTTGTCGTACGTATGCGGCGACAACAACTTCTCCGCGGCCGTGACCATTATTTGAGTTTCGACTTCCTCTACAAGCCATACCTTCTTTTTAAAAGAAAAATAAATACCATGTTTTACTTTTCTTTTATTTTGGTATTGAAAATGGTTTTCATAATGTTTTTATATCAATGTGTTGTATTGATATCTTGTGATTGAAAAGTGGAAATGTTATGTTTCCTTTATGCATGTTTTATGTGATACGATTATGTTATGGTTCTTGGGCATTATTATGAAGACGGGTGGTTCCGTGATAAACTAAGGGTGGGTGAGCCCGATATAGCTCTCCAATGCATTGGGTAACGCGAAGGAGTGAAACATTATGTTTTCTCCGAAGAGAGTTAGGGAATATACTGTGGTGGGTATTCCAAACGTAACCAAGAGGGTTACTCCCTATGTAAGAATGTTATGAATGCCTCAAGTTACCTTTTATATCTTATGATTTATATGATTTATTCATGATTTTATGAGTTATGTTAATGTGCTTATGTTTTATGGGTAAAGTATGATTTCATTCTTATGTATACATGAACTCATGTTTCCTTTCTATATTTTTATATCCCTTACTGAGCTTTTTATGCTCATCCCAAGTTTTTGAAATGTTTTTCACAGGTCAAGGGAAGGGTACATGATATGATGATAGTGTCAAGGAAGTGTCAAGAAATAATCCATGTTTTATTTTAAATATGTTTTAGTTGATGGGAAAAATGAATACTATCTTTTATGTAACCACTTTGTTTAAATGTGGAATGTAATGCATGTTTTATGATCTAATTCTCTAAAACTCTAAACCTAAAAAGATCCTCAATGTGTAATCTTGTAATTACTCAAGATTAAGTAAGGTTTAAGGATGGGGCCTTATAGTTGGTATCAGAGGTCGGTTTAGATAACTTTATAGGTTAGGGTATTCTCTAAGCACAAGTGACATTACCAAAATGGTTAGGATTTCATAAAGATTCCTAGTTTTAGATAAAGTGAATGAGTAAGTATATCTTAGTGTTTACCTTCCTCATTAGTACATGATGGTTTTGTTGATATACTCACACTGAAATTTCTATTTTTAGTGAATGGATGGATCTAGCAGGCACCAAAGAGACAACAGGTTTGAAGGAAACTGTGGTGGTACTCTGATTAAGATACTAGATAAAATGGGGGATTCAATGAGGAAACTCGTGGTTGTTCTAAACCAACTATCAAGGAGTCATGATAAACCACTTGAACCTTGGTATGATCTTTAATGCATCATGTACGAGATGACCAATCTATGTGGAAGTTCGGGTAATAATTATAAAGGTAACCATTATAGTTTATATGATCCTTACTTTTGAGATAATTATGGGTTATTATATGATATGATGGAAAATGAAAGGCATGAGATAAACTTGAGGTTAAAATATGTTATGATCATTTTTAAAGATTTTATCTCGTTTTGGGGAATGTTTTAAGAATTATATAGTTTTGGAAAAAGGACAACACGCAGACCGTGTGACAACCCGTCACGTTGGACAAAGCTGCGGGAATCGAACCCACAACCAAAGTGCGACTGGTATTTATCGCCTACCCCTAGACTGCGTGAAGTCCCTGGTTAGTTTGACTAATTCTTTTTAGTTAGATGATTTTATGAATCAAGAGTAAGTTTATTTTTGGGTTATCTATGGAAATTATTAACCTATAATTGAGGATATGTGATTAGGTTAATTACTTTTCAATTTGAGAATTTAAGATCAACTGCTGTTATTTGGAGATAAAAGTTAATTTGTACCTTGGAAGACTATGTGACTAAATCCTTCAAATTATTGGGTTTCAATCTTAGTTTGGTTTACTTTGAAGAATTTTATGACAATTGTTTATCAAATGGTCTTCGTTGACTTTGGGTTTTGTTGGACAAATTTTGGAGATTAAGAATAGATTTTCTTTTTATAAAGAGTTACCCTTTTTTGGATTATCTGATCTTGTACTAACCTTTTTGGTTTTGTTTTTGGTTAGAGTCTAAAGACATGGGACGTATATAGTTCTATTTTTTGGATTAGGTTATTCTCTGGAAATTGATTATAGTACTCTTAATGCGAACAAGTCTTCCTAAATACTCATCTTTTGGAGAAAATATGAGTTTGATTAAGGAATCTAGTAAAAGTTGAACGTCTACATGACAAGTAAGTATGTTTCATTATGATTTAGTTAAGATTAAAAATAAATTCCTCAATAAAAATTAACTTAAAACAAAAATGTTGTCTGTTAACTTTTCCTACTAGGGAATCGAATACCGTTTAACACATCACAAGTTTTTGATTTTCATATGGTTAACTTTCTCCTAGACATGTTTTCTATCACTCTCCATCAGAACATGAGCCCATGTTTTCTCCTCCATGTCCATGTTTTCCTACATGGAATCCTAGTATGGGTTAACTCGGGTGACCTTTGTACTTATCTTTCTTTATTTTAAAGGGATTGTTTTACTGAATCTTGTTCCGATGTTGGATTTTCAATGAAGTTTCCAAGCCCAATTTTAAAATTGCGAGGACGCAGTTCCCAAAAGGGGGGAAGGATGTAACACCCCAGGTAAATAAAGAGTATGACATTTTCACATTTATCCATATTTGTGAATAAAATATTAATATAACTTTAAAGGGGACGCTATGCTCGATGGCGTACCCAACACGCAACAACGAGTTTCTTGGGAACCTTACGTTGCACTCTAATAATAAAATAATATTATTTTAAATGGTAGTTAACGCCTAGCTGTTGTGATGGCAGGAATGAATATAACTAACTACAAAATGATTATATATGTTTGTCAAATATTTTTACTTTTTACAATAAATGTTAGAGGATTAAAAATGCGAATGAATCCAGTTTTAAGCGTAAACATTCTAATATTCTTTAAAAGGTCGATTAACCACCTTTTGGTGGAGAAGCTCTTTTAAATCCACTTTTTGACAAATTTATGTGTTATATTTGACAAAATAAAATTCTTCTTCAGAATCGGGACATCAAAATTTACTTTGTGTAAATGTTTGGCATTTTTCTGAAAAAGTTCAATTTTTAATGAATAGTGGAAAATGTTGTATTTTAATTCAAAACCACTTTTTCATATAATTTATTTATATGATTAGATTATATTTTTAATTGGTTTTAAAGTGAAATTAGAATATATTTTTACCATTTAATCAAATAGTGGTCATTGGAATAAATTTCACTTTGAAATTGGACTTAAACTAATGTCAATCTTTGGATACTTATTGTTTCATAAAAACACGCAATTTGCTCTGAAAGCGGGAATTAATTATTAAATTAGTTAATGAAACTTATATGTTTTCAATTTTGTAAAATAGACTTCATTTTTTAATTTGGAATATCAAATATAGCTTAGGGTGAAATTTTAGTAATTTTCTGAAAAACTTCAATTTTTGATGAATAGTGAAACCACTAAGTGGTACTTATAAAAACTGATTTTCCATTTAAATGAAATTTTGCCATCTTTGTGTTTTGAATTTCAAAAATCCAACATAAATGGTTGTCATTAAGAAATAAAATGTGGTTCAATGGGATTAAAATAATTTTTCGGTGAATAGTAACTTATTAAGTTTTTAATCGCGATTAGAGGTAATTACTGTGGTTTAAGCTAAAAATAATGTTTTAATAATATGAGATGAGCTTGACACATGGCCTACCCTCATTGGATGTGTCATGGCCGACCAAGAAAATCCATGGGTAAACTTGGGGACCCCATGGAGCCACTTTGGTTGGGAAATGACATAAATAACTTTTTATTTAATGTAAAAGTAAAAATGACACAAACATGAGTTCTTTTACTAAAACAATTTTTACATGGGGTTATACAAGTCAGATTTTTGACTATAAATAATAATTGGAAATATAAAAAGATTTCCTACATCATGATATTTTTTTTACAATTTCTAGACATTAAATTAATAAAATTATTTATGACATCATAATGATACAGCGATTACCTCATTAATAAAGGATTTAAATAAAATGAAAAGATAATGTAAAATATATGACCTACACATGTCCAAAACCTATTGGATTTGTGGATTTAGAAACCTTATCACCTTATCCTATAATTATAGCAATGTGGGACCTTTTAAATCCGAAACTCCTTTTCAAATAAAGTAACATTTCTTTACTTTCCAAGAGTGCCCCTCCTCTCCTCTTATAAAAGGCCCCCACCTCTACCTCCTTACCCACACTTCCAAAGCATTTGGCTCGGCCAACCCCTGAACGTTTTGTCTCTCCACATCTCTCTATAACTACTTGAAGCCTCACTTTGGGCAGAAGACATCCCAAGGAATCCTTTGAGCTCAATCCAAAGGGAGTTACCCTATTTTAGGGTAATGTCTTCACTTGTGTTATTTTGTTTTATTTTGCTTCTCCAACCCCCTAAACTCTTTTTATTCATTTCTTTTATAACAAATATTGTATCGTAAATATACTAGGATGTTTTTATAAGAATAATTCGAGCTACACTTACACACACCTACATCAAATGGTTTAAGAACATATTGTTTCTGTGGATGGTGAATTTCTGCCTCACGAAACGATGATTGTTTAACACTCACATAACACCTTAAAAGGTGGCCATTAATATGTCACTATATTTATATATGATATATAATATGTTTATGTTTTACTTAAGCTTCTGTATTTTTCTTTTGTGGCATACCTTTATGGTTTCCATTGTGGGTAAACACGATAATTTCATTTTTGGAAGTGCGGACTACGACCCCCTCAAAGTGATTTGATTCGTTAATGCCATATGTGGGATGTATAAAGGATGTATTTAAAGTTATTATACATGATTTATGTTACATATGAATTATTAATATAATTCTGGAATTAAAATATACATACCTCTCATTTGGTTTTAATTCCATTAATATGAAATAGAAATGGAAGTAGCATTCATGCGTACGTACGGCTTACCATCTCCATGAACGGTGCATTTCATTTATTAACTCTAAATGTTATGTAATATTATAAATTCATGAATATACTGGATATATATTATATATATGATATATACATCATGAATACAATTCTTGATATAATGGATATTTTTCCACATGAACAACTTGTAATTATAAAGAGTTTATTTTTTGACTCAAGTACCAATGATCGTTAAAACGACCGTTATTAGCTTAAATAATAACATAGTGTTCATGACATGGTAATAAGTGATATAAAAGGAATAATGAACTTGAAAAAGGTTCTTAATGAAGTAGAAATTAACTCAAGTTTATTATTCAGGAGATTAAATAAAGATCGAGTCAAGTCGGACCCGAGGTAAGGGATCCTACTCCTCTCTTTCTTTTTAAGTACACTCTTTTATGTCATTCCTTTTAAGCTAATCTTTCTTGTGATTGGGATGTTATTTATATTAATCTTACTGTAATTTTTATGTTCATAGGATGAGAGATCCTATTTTCTCTCATCAATCCATTTTGGATGTTTTGAGTTGCGCCGTTAGGCTGCCGAATTTTCGTAAGAGATCTAACCTCTCTCTTTCTTTTTAAGTACTCTCCTTTATGTCACTTCTTTTAAGCTACTCTTTGTTATGATGGGGGTGTTATTTTATATTCATCTTTCTGTACATTTTATTTTAATATGATGAGAGACCCTATTTGATCTCATCAATCCATTTTTGGAAGTTTAAAGTGGCGCTGTTAGGCTGCCGAGTTTTCATAAGGGATTTTTCATCTCAGTTTTATTCCCGTGAGATTTATGCTACATTTGCCACAATTTCCTTTGAGTGTTTTATTTACTATCCATTATTATACTATTTGTGTAATATACTTTTGTTTATGAGTATTCACATCAATGTGGTATGACCCTTCTTTCATGGGGTGTATGTTTTGAAAGTTACCCAAGTCAGTAAGGGAACCTTTCACCCTCCTATTTTAAAAGACTTATTTTGTTATTTCTTTCAATTCACATAATATTATGTTGGGATATGTTCTTATATATCCTTATTGATGTGAATTTTATGTCCAAGTGATGAGATACCCTTTTTATCTCTCATCAACTCTTCTTCTGAATTTTGAAGTGACGCAGTTAGGCTGTCGAACTTTTGCAAGGGAACTTCTTAACCCAATTTTGATTCTTTGGGATAAACTTGTACTCCTTGAATATGTCATTCTATGAATATGTGTGAATGTCCTCTGATTGTTTTACACTTAATATCCACTTATATTTGGTGTATTAATTTGTCACACATAATTCTGTAATTGATTTATCCTTAATCCAAGGATACCGTCTTTGTATGGGACTTCATCTCAATCTCCTTTCATTGAGGCATATTTTGTTTTATACACAACCTTCTTTTATATGGTGTATAAACCCCTTTGACTTCTACGTTTATCTGAAAGGAATATTTTTTATACAAAGCGTTTTACTAAACAACAAAAGGGAATGTTTTTGTCGTACGTATGCGGCGACAACGACTTCTCCGCCGCCATGACCATTATTAGAGTTTCGGCTTCCTCTACAAGCCATACCTTATTTTAAAAAAAATAAATACCATGTTTTACTTTTCTTTTATTTTGGTATTGAAAATGGTTTTCATAATGTTTTTATATCAATGTGTTGTATTGATATCTTGTGATTGAAAAGTGGAAATGTTATTTTTCCTTTATGCATGTTTTATGTGATACGATTATGTTATGGTTCTTGGGAATTATTATGAAGACGGGTGGTTCCATGATAAACTAAGGGCGGGTGAGCCCAATATAGCTCTCCAATTCATTGGGTAATGCGAAGGAGTGAAACGTTAAGGTTTCTCCGAAGAGATTTAGGGAATATACTGTGGTGGGTATTCCAAATGTAACCAAGAGGGTTACTCCCTACGTAAGAATGTTATGAATGCCTCAAGTTACCTTTTATATCTTATGATTTCTATTATTTATTCATGATTTTATGAGGTATGTTAAAGTGCTTATGTCTTATGGGTAAATTATGATTTCATTCTTATGTATACATGTACTCATGTTTTCTTTCCATATTTTTATATCCCTTACTGAGCTTTTTATGCTCATCCCATGTTTTTGAAATGTTTTTCACAGGTCAAGGTAAGGGTACATGATATGATGATAGTGTCAAGGAAGTGTCAAGAAAGAATCCATGTTTTATTTTAAATATGTTTTCGTTGATGGGAAAAATGAATACTATCTTTTATGTAACAACTTTGTTTAAATGTGGAATGTAATGCAACTTTTATGATCTAATTCTCTAAAACTCTAAACCTGAAAAGATCCTCAATGTGTAATCTTGTAATAACTCAAGATTAAGTAAGGTTTAAGGCTGGGGCATTATATTGGGTGGTATGTGGTTCTATATAACACCTCAAATGGTTTCATCTGAATTGATTCCTATTATGTATTTTTATAGGATAATTCTATAATAACTCAATGGTTTTTCCATGAATAGCTAATATCAAGGATTAATTCCCACAACATGATATCTAACACTCTAATGGTACACTAAGACATCCCATTTTTCTGATGATTCTAGGCAGTCATCAACTACACCTACGCATCAATCACCTTTTCCATCCTCTACCAGAAAAAATATCCACAATGCGTATCCTGATTATAAAATATTATCTATAGTAACCCCATAAAAATGTATCATCTATCGAACAAAAAAAACGTAAATTCCATAAATGGAATTGTTCTCCCATATTAATATAGAATTCATGACCTCCATCAATCAGTCTATTATAACCCAAACCACATCACTTCTAGGTTATGGGCGCATAAGAATTGTACAATGGGTCATGTCAAACTTTTATTTTTCCGATGATCAATGATCAATATCATATTTACACAATGATAAACATTGTTATCTTTGGAATTGAATCATATAAAATAGACAAGGAATGGAACTCCAGAGCCAGAGAGAGGATCATCACATATTATTTATAATTAATTAAATTAAAAAAGATTTACCTTGTTGGAATTATTTCTTTGTTGATGGATCTGAAAAATCTATGTTGTATGTTTGTTGCGTTCTAGGAATAAAATTAGATTTCCTCTATCGGTGATCCACACATGATCTTAAAATCTACAAACATTATCGTATGAATATCCTAGTTCTAGAACAAAAGATCCTTTTTATTTCTTCACCAACCATTTATCACCTTGAGAACCGCTTAAAAATAATTCTCCTTGATCTATCTTTACTTGAGAGTGGGAGGAGGAGTAAGATCACTCATTGTTCTTGGGATCATTTTTGAAGAAGGTTTTTCTAGATTGATTAAAATTATTATCTAAATCTTTTGTGCATAACTAAATAAAAATGAATAGTCTCTTTTAGAAAATAATATAATTGGATTTATATACTTCTAGGGTGAAAATAAAATCATTTCACAAGTTCCCTTTATTATTTACTTATTCCTTGTAGAAACCCATGTCAAATAATAATAATAATAATAATCTTATTTCTTGACATGTTCTTAACACGCGAATTAAATTAAAAATTATTTAATCAAATAATATTCAATAATTATTATTTCTCACCATACCATTAAACTCTTTCCTCTATTCCTCCACAATATTTATTGTGCCTTGAATATTGACTATTTATTTATTAAATAAATATCACTGCATTATTCTCTTAAAAAAATAAATATTATATTCACTAAATAGAAAATATATATTTATTAAATATTCTTCTCACATTATATTCTCTCAAATAACTGGTGACAGAATAAATGAAATCAAGAAAACATGAATAATTATAAAACCACATTCAAGAATAATATTTATTTAACTTATAAAATAATATATATTATTATTATTATTTAACTGAGTTTCTAGAAACACTTATCGTGTTACCCTTTAAGCCTCTTTCTTTATGAAATTAGGTGAAGTAACATAAAGTCCCAGGTTTGCATCTATCAACAAACCAAGGAACCCAGATAAAAATTAGTTAATACCAAAATGAAATAATACCTCATATGTACACTTATTGTGAAATATAATCTCATTATCAGGATATCTCAAATCAATCAGGTTTCTTGTCAGTGCCATCAACCTATGTGCTTGATGTCTCTTTCTTTGACATCCAGGAAATTGAACTTCCTTATTGAACCCCATGGTCCTAGATTTATTTAAACTATATAATTTCTATCAAAGGGCCTGAGATATCAACTTTCGTTAAAGAATAGTTGGGAAAAATACTTTTTCACATTATTCATTAATACAATATTACTAGTGACTCACCCAATATACCCTACCCCACCACGAACATGTTTCATGATTATTTTCATAAATACATCAAATAAACTAACTCATAATACTGATTAATACTAATCTTAAAATCTAAGGATCAATACACACATCTTTTTATATAAACCTCCAATAAAACATATAAATGTGGATTTTCTACTAGTGGGTCTCATTCCCATTATATCCTATATTGGATATTACCAAGGGAATACACCATGAAAATGTGCCTCAAAGTACTATGAGTCTCCAAACATGATATACTATATAATTTTTCCCTTAATTTAAATCATTCAGCTATATAATATATATTTAAAAATAGTGTTGTCGAACTTCTGGTTCTCATCATAGCGGGGAACTACTATAACCTTTTAGTGTGACAGCTACTCGTAGGACATTATCACATACTTTGTTTTTTATAATAACTACCATGATGTGATTAAGATTTTATTAATATTAAAAAAATATGAATAAAAGTTATCATAAAGTACATAGAAGTTAGTTCTATGTTACCAACTTCCAACATGCTCTGACTGACACTAGATAAAACTGCTAACAAACTTCAATTTTCTAGATCTCACTTAATACTTATGATTATTATAAGATAGACATTTATTCAAGGGGGAATCCATATTCTCTTACATGGGTACTCTTCTAACATCAACTTCATACCTTTTATAAAAATCCCCCAATATTTGGTACTTTCGAAGTATATTCTTTTTTTGTTGGTGAGACCTTTGATCTTTTTTAGGATACATTGTTGTATTATTATCATCATACTATGTGATAGGGTATTTTATTCTAGGAATCAAATCAAGATCCATGAAAAAGTTTTGAATCGAAACATCATCCTTGGATAAATTAGATAGACTCTATATACTCAGACATTACTATAGAATCAGGGACAACTGGATACTTTGAACTCTTCCAACTCAAAGATCCACTACTGAGATAGAAAAAATATCTTTATTGTGAATTCAAATCATTCAAAACTATCTAAAAACTAGCATTAGTATATCCCCTGATGACCATATCCTTGTCTCATTCATACACTAGGAACATATCCTTAGTTCTTCTCAGATACATAAGGATTTCCTTAACATTATACCAATTTTATTCTCCTTGATCTGCTTTATATCATTCTACCATGCTTAATGCATTGGAAACATCATGTCTAATACATAACATATCCTTCATGATTGATCATATCACCGAAGAGTATGTGATCTTACTCACTCTCTCTTTATCAGGTTGTTTCTGAGGAAACATTCTTTAGAAAGATGTAAACCATGTGAAATTGGAACCAATACCCTCTTGGATTGTTCCATAATAAATAAATTTAGTATCTAGTAAATATATGTACATTGAATTAGTCCAAGAAACCTCTTGTATATATTAATAATGATATTTATACCTAGAATGTAGGATGATTCACTAAGTCCACTATATGAAAATACTTGTTTAACTAGTCCTTAATAGATTTTAAGACTTGTATGTCATTTACAATACGTAATATTTCATTAATTTATATTACTAGGATAACGAGTGAATTTACACTAACCCTCTTGTAAATACATGGTGTACATTATTTCTTAATGAAACTTATTTTTTTATTGATTTATAGAATCAAATGTTCCATGAACTAAATTATTTCTTCAATTCATAAATGGATTTTTAAAACATGAAAATCATTTTGGAATCACCTGGACTCACAAACCCTTATGGTTTAGTCATATATACATCTTCTTAAAGGTTCCCATTAAAGAATTAAGTTTTGAAATCCATATACCAAATCTCAATGTCATGGTAAGCCTATATATCAAGTATAATTTTAATAGATTTAAATGTTGAAACTTGTAAAAATGTTTCGTCTTAGTCAATTCCTTAACACTATTTAAACCCTTTAGATTCAATCCTTTTTTAAAGGTATTTATTTTACCTTCCTTGTCCAATTTCCTCTTGAATATCCATATGCATCCAATGGGTTTTACCTCAAGTGGAGCATCGACTAGAACCCACACATGGTTCTATTACATGGAATCCATTTTTTAATTCATTTATTATTTCCATCTTCCATCTTTTGAGCTCTCTGCTGCATCCTTTTAGAAGAGAGGTTCATCGTTATCACCTAATAATGATTCATAATCTTCAACGACTAGAAATCCATATCTATCAGGTTCTCTAATCTCTATTATGCTCCAACACATTACTTGTGTTTTAAGAACTACTTCTTATATGGGGGCCAATGGATTTTATTCATGTACCAACTCTTGTGTATCTTGAGAATAAAATTCATATATTTCTATATTTCTCCCACTATCCTTTTTGAGGTTGTTATCTCTCTCTCTATTAAGAAATATGGCTTTTCTGGTGATATTCAATTTCTTTTCTAATGTATTTTATAGTTATTATCCCCTTTTCCCATGGGATACACTATAAAGATACACTTTTTTCCTTGTGGTCCTAGTTTTTTCCTAAGAAGGCTTTAACAAACTCCTCAAAACCCTATACACGTGTGAGTGGAAAAATGGCTTTCCTTTCACTCTATAAATCAAAGGGAATTCCATTTTCCTCTTTGGTTGGTACTTTATTTATTGTGTATGCCATAGTTTGTAATGCATATCCCCAAAAGGATAATGGATGATCTACATGACTCATTATCAACCTTACCATGTCTAACAAGGTACGATTCCTCCTTTCACTAACACAATTTCACTGTGGTGTGTAACGTGGAGTGTGTTGAGATAGAATCACAAACTCCTATAGAAATTTAATAAACTCCTGGTTAATATATTAAGCACCTCGATCTAATCGAAGCTTTTTTATCTTCTTTCAAAGTTGATTTTGTACTTCATTATTTTATTCCTTGAATTTATAAAAGGACTCATACTTATACCTCATCAAGTATACATATCCATATCTACTCAATTCATCTGTAAAAGTTATGAAGTGAGAATATCCACCTCTAGCTTCTACTATAAATGTTCCACACACATCAGTGTGTACCAATACAAGAAGCTATGTGTCCCTTTCGCCCTATCCACCAAATGGCAGTTTGGTTATTTTTTCTTGCAAAATAGAATGAGACCTTTCAAGCGGTTTTAGCTCAGATGAGTCCAAATAACAATCTTGATAGATCTTTATCAAACACTTCTTGTTTACATGACCAAGATGGTAATGTCATAATTGGGTGCTTTATAGTCTTGTGAACATGATTTGTAATCAATTTTAAATAATTTGATTTTATAATTTAATACATAAAGAACTTTATTTAAATTTTATATACCATAACATATGTTTTCCTTATAAAGGAAACAAATTTTATTTCCAAACATGAAAATAAACCCATATTCATCTCGGCATAAAACAAAAATTATACTATTTGTAGCTGTTGGTACACAATAACAATCTTCTAAAACCAAAATCATTACTATTATAAATGAAAGGTGGTAGTCTCTAATGTCTAGGGTAGCTAGCCTCACACCATTAATAGCTCTTAGATCAACCTCGCCTCAATTAATCTATTTAAATCTACTTGGTTCCTACATTTGGATATAGATGTGAGCACCACAAGATTCATTTAATACCCAATGTATAGATTTGAAAGATTAAACTCGATAATGAATAAACCTTTTGATTTTTCTTACTTTTGGGCATAGTTCCTCATCCAGTTTTCTTGATTTACAAATGAAAAACATAAAACCTCATTTTACTATGCATCATGCTCTTCTTGAAAGAATGGTGACCAGGATATTTAGACTTGTTATGGGTTGTGGGGCCTTATTCCTTGTTCTTCCTTTTATTATTCACCATAAGGATAGAGGGTTTATCATCCCCCATGTCCTTATCCACTTGTACAATCTATGTAAGAAGTTATCAAAGACATTTCTCAATATTTATCATATTGTAATTAATAATAAAACTAGAAAAGGTCTTGGGATTTGATGAAAGCATGAGATCTATATAAAAATCATCTATTAATTTAATCCTTGTGATGTCTAAGCATTCATTTTAGCTAATAAACTTCACTACATGAGGCACTACTGGCACAGACTTTCCATGATTAGTTGTCAAAAAATAATTGTAGATCTCATACCTCTATTGTCTCTCTTTCTCCTGATAGAGATCCCAAAGGTGAGACAACATGTTATATGGGAATAATTTTATTACCCTATCCAATAAAATTTACAAAAATAAATTAATATGTATTTATTAATTTCCCACTATTTTATCGAAACTCAATATCCCTCACCATTGACATTGAAATATATTGTTTCTTGGACAGTCTAGGGGAAAGGATCCATATTCCCCTTATCATTACCCCAACATTGGTTGGTCCAGAAACATGAATGGTTATAGGTAGGAATTCCAAATTTCAACTTAATTAACTAATAGTTCCTTAATCTGTTGAGTGGATCCCCCAATCATGAAATCCTTAAATTGGATTTCCTCAACCCATACCTCTCAGTTATAGCAAGTCATACTTGAGCAGTCAACCCTCAAAGTGAACTAATTTAATTAAACCCAAAACTTCAATTTAGAATTACCCAATAATTTAAATCACCCCATCATTGGTTAGTTATGCACTTTGAAATACAGTTCGATTTTAATGGAAGTAATGGAATTTTATACTAACTTAATATATATAATTGAGGTATTTTATTCTTTATATATAAATATACAATTATTATCTTTATTAAATTCTTTTTTATTATTAATTGAATTTAATTAATCTATTAACCGTGTCTTAGATAATATTTATACATAAGCCAATTTATTTTAGTTTTATCTTGTATACTCGTTAATTTCATTAATTCTTGTGATCATGAAAAAAGATCCATAATGAAATAACCATGAATATTGAAAGAAATAAAATAATAAAAGTGGTATGATAAAATAACTTTTGACCAAGGTGAAAAAAACCTTTAATCAATTAAGGATCAGTTATAGCTTTCCACCTATCCAAATAGGTATCTCTCTTTGATTGGTTTCACCTCATCTCCCAACGTGAACCACCACTACTATCTTGGGATCTCTATAAAATACATATTCTATTACTCACACACAGGTGAGGGGAAATGGTTTACATAAAAAAAACCATGGGAATGTATACCCTTACATAATAAGAGGTGAGAAGGCATGTTGGCCGATAATTGAATTTAATAAAAATTTAGATGAAACCAATCCCATAAAATGGTTTGGTCTATGATCATGATCATCCACATTCAATAAATGAATTATGAATGTAATAAATCTATTATTCAATTATTAAACATTCTTATTTAAGATAAATCTTTCCCGAATCAATTAATTATCATCTTTAATTAATCAATTATATTATCTTAATTCTCATTTAAATTTCCTTGAGATTCTTAAAAAATATAATTTTAAATAAATTAAATAAATTTATTTAAACCTAACTATGTACATAAATGTACCTTGGAGGTAACACATTGAATAATCTTCCAAATCTACCCAACATGTATTATACTCATATAAAATTTACTCTTATGTCATATAAAATAAATGATTTATCAGGTACTTTCATGAAGTGTACTATCAACTTAATGATTGCACTAATTACATGATTTTTTGATCATGTGTTATTTTTCATTGCACGTAGAGTGACTACTGTAAATATGACTCATACGTGATATGAAGATCTGAACATTATGAAGATATTTACTAAACATTTACATATTCATATTAAAACCTATCACATGGCATGTCATATCAACTTAATGACCACATGAAAGCACATGTCGATAAGGTTTTAATAGTAAAATAAATAAATTTTAAATTTGTTTAATTTCATATATAACATGATGTGTAAAACTAATCAACATAATGTGTATATCTCTCACTATATATCTGAGGCAAACACTTAGTTAATCGGCATGTAAACCATGCCTTGGAAAATTGGATTACAAAGTGTGTATAATCAACTACACAGCATGTGGTCCCTGAGTTACATGGTCACTTGTCAGGTAGGTAATATATTATAATACATGGCCCATATATGACTCAAAGGGACTACATGCCATGTACATGGGCTACATGGTGTGTACACTAGCTGATTGTGTGCTGCCCTAGCTAAGTTAACAGATGATGTAAGAAATAAAAACACCATGTTTCGTTAATGCACATGGTTTAAATTAATTTCTGAGTAAATTCTAGATGCATTTAATACAAGTAAATGATTTGTAACTCTAGTTACATGGAGTGTACTTATATTTTATTTATCCAAAATCCTTGGAACCTCTATATGAGTTCCATGATTTTATTTCATTCAAAAAAAAATTAATCACATGTACTATATCTACGAGAAATAAAGGAGTAAGAAGAAGATCTCACAATTCAGATTTAAATAATGATTAAACTTTAATATAAAACTTAATCACAATTTTTTAAATAAATCAATTGTATTTAAATAATTATAAATATTTATTTGATCACTCTGATACCACTTGAAGGTTCTGGGCATAATTGAAGTTTGTGATGGTTTGTTCCCAACTTTTCCTTTTTCCATGATCATTGATAAACCTAATATTTTCACAATGATAAACATAATGACCAATAGAAATGAATAAAAGAAAATAGAAATGGGATATAACCCTGGAACTAGGTATAGGATCATCACATGTTATATATAATTAATTTAATTAATTATGAATTACGTTGTCAGAATTATTTATCCGTCGATGGATCTGACAATAGATCTACGTTGTGTGGTCATTGTGTTATAGGAATCAATGTAGATTCCATCTATTAGTGATCCACATGTGATCTACAAATATCTGAACATTGTTGTAGGAATATCTAGGTTCTAGCACGACATATATTATCGCTTGCATTGTCTACCTCTGATCACCTTGAGAAGGACTTCAATAGCATTCGCATTGATATCTCTTGAATTAATAGTGGGAGTTGGAGGAAGATATGTATTCATTCTTGGGAGAATTATTGTAAAATGTATCCCTATATGGATTTAGAGGACTCTCGAAATCCATTTTTCACAACAAACCAAAAATTAACTGGCACTTTTAAAAATAATATAATTGTGTTTATATACTATTAGGGTTAAAATACGATAATTTCAAAAGTTACATTTATTATTTATTTAATCCCTTTATAACCCCATGTAAAAATATAATTTTATTATTTATCAATATACACTTAACATGAATTAAATAAAATTTTATTTAATAAATTACTATTCAATATTTATTGTTTCTCACTATGCTATTAAACTCAACATGCCCTTCCTCCAGAATATTTATGAGGCCTTGAAGAATGACTATTTATTTATTAAATAAATATCAACACATGATTCACCAATAAATAAATACATATTACATTCACTATATAAATAATAGATGTTAATTAAATATTCCACTCACATTTTATTTCCTCGAATAACTGGTGACGAAATAAATGCAATCAAGAAAACATTAATAATTATTAAACTACATTCTGAAATAATATTAATTAAACTTATTAAATAAAAAATATTATTATTATTATTTAACTAAGATTATGGATACACTTATTGTGTGACCCTCTATGCCTCTTTCTTATTGGCATTAGGTGAAGTAGTCTAAAGTTCATGGATAACGTCTAGAAACATGTCAAGGCAACCATAGAGAAAGAAGTTAATGCTACAATGACATAATACCTCATACGATCACTTACTGTATAATATATTCACTTTATCATGATATATAAAATCAAATATGTTGCATGTCTTATAGTTAACATAGCCTTTTACACATATCCTTACATGATTTTAAGCATAATAAAACATCATATTACAATCTAATGATCATAAAGTCTAGTGTCTTACAATATTAGGTACATAAAACTAAAAAAATGGGACTAAATAAAAAATTTAATTATTTAATCTTAATAAAGAGATCCTAACTTCCATTATGATCCTATATATTCATATGATAAACTTGGTATAACATGATCAAAGGGGTGATCTAAAAATCCCTATAAGGTAATAGTCATAAGAATAAATCTTTAGAACATGGGTTGGAAGGCATGACAGAATGATATAAAATGCATGGAACGTATGGATTCATAACATATAAACATGGAATAATATAAACAAGGATTCATATTAATGTGGAAGGAACATAAAATGAGGCTTTATCACCATTCAAGGCTCGTTTCACATAGGGGATCACAAGTCAAGGTTAACTGCCAAGACCCTTAGACATGGTATCATAAGTCAAGGCTAATCGCTAAGACCATTGCATATAACATCTCATGAGACTGAAATTAACCCAATTAATTGGATAACTATATAGGAACACCCATAATAACATGATCCTAAATATTCTTTCCACATATATAATCTTTAATAATCAATTATACATAAAAATGAGTGTTACTCATTGTAAGGATTGGGTATCATATTCATGTCCTAAAGCATAACAAATGGGTGTATCATAAAAATTTCCATGAAAGAAAGTAATTAGATCATGTATGGAAAATAATTGGGTAGAATAGTTATATATCATCAAAATTGATGTCAACTTGAAGTAATTACTTGAAAAAAGAGTACTTAAGAAACTTTAGAAATAAAACATTTTTGTGCGATTAAAGGAAAATATCAATAGTCATTTTAAACATATAAAAGAATAATATTTTATATAAAACCATAGGTTAACCAATAAGGTTTTAACAATAAAAATATTGGTTTTATAAAAATAATGGTGGGATAAAAAAAGTTTATATAGTGTACTTCAAAATGGGTGAAAATTCTGGAATTTCCCTTAAAACGGGCTTGCTTATCAGGAATAATTGAGGACAGAATCATTGAAAAACATGTATATATCTGAAATATAATGATGAATGGATCCTTATACATGATATTTAATAATATACACATAATTTATAAGATATTAATAACAATAATAGATAACTTAATCTGTGTAAAAAGACATATAGAACAACCCAAACGAATAATAGATGTTCGGGTAGAATCCTTTACCTTAAGTCTAAAGGCATCCTTCACTTGAACATAATGTCTTGGAAAACAAAATTACATAAATTAATTAATATTTCCAGAAACTACTCTATATTTAATTTATTTATCACAGCCTTATTAAGTTCACTCATGGCCTTTTTGGTGGGTTAAGAGGTTTAATTTCATTATTTTGGGAGCGTCTGTTTCCTTGGTTATCTTGGTGGGTTTACTTATATACATGTAAGGATAAACATGTAATATTAGAATGGTTTTACATAATTGGAGTTATATGTTATTAGTGAAAATCTAGATGATTACATGGTTATAAAATTCATTTGGTTATTTGGAGTGAAGAATAATCTTTAATGATAACTATTTGGTTAATTGGAGGTTTTTTATCACAATAAACACATTTTACTTTATAAATTAATTTCATTAAAAAAACATATTCCAGAAAATAAAATAAGACATAATACATATAATATAGTCTTATTCAACCATAAAAATTGGTTCATGACCAGAATTGAATATGATAAAAGAAATTTAAAACTCTTCATCCTTGAATGTGATGAATTAACACATCTAGGATGATGTTTTCATTTCTAGCATAAAAGTAGGGGAAAAAATATGATGATGAATTATTACCTAAGAAAAAAATATTACATTTAGTTTACTAGAGTTATCACCCATTTGGAAGAGGATAGGTGAGGATATAAATGGAAACAAAGGAAAATGAAAATAAAATAAAATAAAATAAAAGGGGAATTTGCGTCTTGAATATAGCTTCCTTGAGAGCCTCTTTAGGGGATATGTTTTGGTCTTTATATGATTCAAAGAGATACTGGATGTTGGAGATGTGATTAGGGATATATTTGAGTATAATTTGGACTAGGAACAAGTCTATAGAGGTGTGAGGAGAAGAGGTAAAGAGGGGTGGTATTTATAGTGCAGGAGAGGAGGGGTTTCCAATTATTTTTATCATTAGTTTAATTTTTTTGATCAAGACTATGAATAGTCCTTATTATTGTGATAAAAAATAGTAAAGAGATAATTTTATTTTGAACCAATAGCCATTTACATCATCCATGACTCAATCATGATGTAGAAATTCATTTATTTATCATTTATCGTAAATTATCATATTTAATATTCACAAAAATTCAAGCATTTTAGAAAAATTCAAACAATTTACCCGAACTATTATTCGACATGTAGAATAAAAAAATGTACTAAATTTTTGAAAAATAATTTTCTAAATATGAGAAATTTTATATTAAATTAAAATAATAATTTACTTTAAAAATACTAATTTCAAAATTAACACTAATTTTCTAACACTTTGAAAAATTAATTAAGGTCTCATAGAATTATATTACGATCATAAGACATAAAAATAATAATTTATGAATTCATATTATGAAAATAATTATTTCATTAATTTATTAAGTTAATCATAAAATTTTAGTTGAATATACAAGACTTACAAAAATACCAACACCTTATTAATAATTTTTAGAAAAAAATTATATATTTATACTCTGATATAATTATATCATAGCATCACATATAAGATGGATAAATTTAATTTATACATTCATTGGTGTGGTTACTAATAAATTTTCTTGCTTAATATTCACTATTATAATTCTAGGATATAACCACACTTATATAGCAATGGTTTATAAAAACCGTGGAAACAGCCTAAAATATTCCCACGGGTCATAAAATAATTGTGGTGTTATGCCTCCAATCCCACCCTTATCACGATTACACCACCACTTTTTCCTGTCATGATATTTCCTCCCCATTAGTTAGTGAACCTCCTTGCCCGATGCTACCACCTGACCTCCCTCTATCCTTAGATGATGATTCGTCCACCTTGGGATGATCCTCCTCCGACGATTTGACCACCCAACCTTGGGACAATCTTCCGACAATGACATGAACACCCAACCTCCCTGTGATCCTCTTATTTTGACTCAGCTGCAATGCAGATCCACCTCCATCCCTGCCTTCAGGACACCCTCTACCTTGACTCACCACTGGATAATGTATTTCTAGTCTTCACACATTCTAGGTTCCCCTCCACATCTCACTAGTCAGCGGTCCATAACTCACAACATCTATGTGGCCTGAAGTAGGGTGAGTTAGGGTTTGTTTATTTTTTTCACAAATCTATATTTGATTTAATCTATTGGGGTTTCAATTAACTCTGATTTTCCTTAATACATAGATGCATACATTTGAACCTGGATGGTTCTAATTCCTCACAAGCCCGCTGATTTCTACCAAGAAGAAGGGTTTCTATTATTTCAGATCCATTGCATTTTCAATTTTCATTTGGTAAGATTTATTTGTTTTGATTTATTGTCTTCTTAATTGTCACATTTTTCTTGGATAGGGTTTATTTGTTTTCACTTATTTCCTTAGGTATCATTTCGTTGATTTTTTGTTTGATTTTCATTGGGTTTGATTTTTTATAGTGTTTAAATTCTCCAAATGTTGGAAATTAGAAGTTATATAATTTTATTATGTATGAATGGTTTATAGTGATTTCTAAAAGAAAATTTCATAAATAAATAGTATTTGTTGATTATAATTACTTTATTTAAAGTAAACTTATGTTTCATAGTGATGGATATATGACATATCACGATATTATTTCAGTTTTTTATTAGAAGTAATGTATTGTGGATTTACTAAATTGAATGTTGAGTTATTAATTTTTTTTATAGAAAATTATTTTCCTATATAAATAAAATCCAATACGATTATGATGAGTCACATAGAATATGAATTTTCTAAAACCATGATATGATAGATGCACAGAAGATTATTTTCCTACGGTGTCTAATTCATTTTCTTTTGGGTGTTTTGTCTCTAGTTTTTCTTCTAGAGGTTAATCCACACTACCCTATAACTCCCTACCAATTCTTATAGAAATAACACATTGGGTTAAGAATTGGTTAAGATATGTGTTTACCATAACCTTGATTTATCAATGTATTTAAAATAATAAGGATTTGTCCATATTGTCTTTTTAACTCCTTAAGCTTAGAACCAATGGTTGCCAAAGTATATTGTTGATTACCTCAGTACTCCATTTGTCTCTACAGGTCCTTCATGGACAAATCTTGAATTTTTCTATGTGTTTTGTAACTTGTTGAAGGTTTTGAGTTTTTACTTACATTTTGGATGTGTAGGGGATGAGAAATATAATTTTAAATCTATTGGAAAGGTTACTTGGATTGATATTTTCTTCCATATCCATATCATACTATTGAACACTCCTTGAAACCTAGGTTGTTCATTGGTTAGAATTGTCTTCAGTTCATAGTGTTGCATCTTTTAGTATTATACATTTAAGGGAAAAGAAATATAAAAAATCTTAAGAAAATACAAAATTGAGAGACCAGTGGGGGTGTAGTTCGTAGTTCTTTTACTTTTCTCAGCACTAATTATCTCATAGGAGAGGTTAGTTCTTTAATTATAGACTCAAGTAAATGTGAGTTAAAACTTTTTACCTCATTCACACTTTTAGTATTCTTCCATGTATGAAAATTTTCATATTTCTAAGAGACCTTCTCTATCAAATACTTGGACCCTGTTAAATAATTTTCCATGAGAGCTCCACCTGATGAAGAATCCAATAAGTTTCTATCACTATTTAGAAGGCCTCGATATGATAAATTTAATAAATTATGATCATATATGTTGGTTCGATGTGGATGAATTGTAGTAGACTTCTAGAACATGTCCCAATACCCATAAATAGCTTCCCTATTAGCTTTCATTATGCCATAAATCTCATTTTTTTATATGTTCTCCTTCAATCAGAGAATAAATTTTAAAGAATATCTCTCTCAGGATCATACTAGCTTGTAACCTCTCCAAGTTATATTTTTGACATCCATTCCTTTGTTGAGGCCTCTAGAGATAATTGTAATTCCTTCCATTTTATTTGATATTATGAAATTTCTCTCATTTTTAAGGCAATGCATATGGTGCCAAATTCCGTCATGTTCTTGTTGGGGTCTTCACCTACAAAATAATGAAAAATCAGAAACATTTCGATTAGACCATGATTTAACTCAAAGTCTACTTGATTATGTGGAAACACCAACTGGGTATTCTAATAGTTAAATTTTTTTCAAACAAATATCTAATTGGTCTATTTAATTGTGCTAGGTTCTCATCCATATTATCACTATTTAGTAAAAATCTAGAAGAATAATATGAGGATTAATAATTTTTAATAAAATATTAACAAAATATATCGAAATTCTAAATGATTCTTAAAATTATAACTCAATCTAGGAGACTTCTCTCAACCTATGGATCAAAACCAAAGAGGTGATTTTATTTAGGTATGATCAGGTGATTTAAAATTTTTAAACAAGAAAAAAAACAGACAATAATGAAGCATTGGGAGGAGGAGGGTGCATGGGGAAGTGTGGGGGTTGTAGTGGGGATGAGGGGGTGTGGGGGTAGGGTGTATAGCGGGGGTAGGGGGAAAGGGGTGGGGTACAGGGGGGACATGGGGGGGGGGTTTAGTGGGGGTGAGGGTAGTGTGGGGGAAGCGGTGTGTGGGGGAAGGGGTACAGGGGGATGTAGGGGTGAAATCGCAGTATTATAAATTATATTTTTTTAAGGAAAACATTTTTCGATTTTTATTTTCTTTATTAAAAAATGGATTTTCTATTATGAAATAAATTTTACTTGTTTGTTTTTGGATTATAAGGATAATGTAATCTAGAGGGATAATGATTGTTTTTTAAAATTTGTTGTCTTTCTTAAAGTTTTAGTTTAGGTAACTTTATTTAATTTTTATTTTCATTGGTTTAGTTTAAGTTGGGATGTCTCAATTATAGAAGTGTTAGTTTAGTTATATTTAATTTGGATTATGCAAAATCTAGTTGGTTTATTTTAGGTCTATAACTTTAGGTTCTTATTTTAGTGAATAAATTTGGTTGGATTACATTGATTTAATTAGATCCTTGTTACTTTTTTATGATACTAATATGCTAGTCTATAATAGAACTATCTACCACTAACTCTATATCATGAAATAAAACCACATGAGTAGGATTGGTCACATACTTTATTATTTTTTAGAAAATTAAAATATTCCCGTTCCAAGAGTATAAAATTCCCAAATTGTTCTAAATGATCCTATCATTAGAGAAGAGGAAAGATACTTATTACTCCTCTCCAACCGTTAACCCAATAAAGTATTAACACTCTTGAGGTTTTGAGAAATATCCACTTATAATCCCAATAAAGATACCAGATGATCAGAAATGAAATAAGTGGAAACTTCTGTGCAAAAAGTGCATAAAAAAGGGTATATGTAACTAGATAAAATCAAACAACTACTCCACTTACCATGGAGAAACTTCACCCTCAATAGAGGGTGGGGGATACTAATGCTGGGGGTGAGAAGGGGAAGGGGGCTGCTGTAGGGGGTTGTGGTGACTACTGTAGGGGGTTGTGGTGGTGGTGTGTGGGGTGATGATGTGGGGTTGGGATGGGGGAAGGTGGTTTTTGTGTCTGTGTGTGTGAGAGGGTCTGGGTGTGTGTGTGTGTGGGGGGGGGGAGGGTGGGAGGGGGTTGGGATGGGGGTATGGGGTCCGAGTCTGGGGGTGTTGGGGGGTGCTTAAAGGAGTTGGGGGGGGGGAGGGGGTCTTGGTGGATGTGGGGGTGGGGGTTGGGGTTGGGGTTGTGGGGGCAATAAGTCTATGTCTGGGGGGGGGCTTCCTCAAGGGTTTGGGATGAGGGTGGGGGTTGGTGGGGGTTGGGATGGGGGAAAGGGGTCTGGGTGTGGGGGGGCTACTTCAGGGGGTGGGGGTCTGGGGGCTGCTTGGGGTGGGGGATGGGATGGGGTCTAGGTGTGTTGGGGTGCTACTTTAGGGTGTTAGTGGCAGGCATGGTTAGGTGCAGGGGAAGGGGGGCTGTTGTTGGGGGTGGCATGGTGTTTTGTGGGCGATTATAGGGGGTGTGTTGGTAGTGTGGGGGGATAGGGGTGGGGTAGGGGATGCTGTTTCTTGGGGTGGGGTTGGGATGGGGGTAGGGGTTCTGGGTGTGTGGGGGGATACTATAGGGGGTGTAAAAATATGTCCAGTTTATTTGGAAATAGATAAAAATATCGACCGATATGAGAAAATGAATGTACCTTGCTATCTCAAGTAATTAATCATATTCCTTCTAATAATAAAGGTAAATAAAAATAAAAATTCTTGTTGCCTAAATATTTTCAGATCTAAAAATATAAAGATAATGAATGAATTAAGGATTCTAGAAATTTTATGGCTTTAACTAAGGGATTTTCTAGGTTGAAAACCATTTCTCATCAAAGTTTCTCTAACAAAATATCTATAAAAGACTATCCTTATTCCTATATTGTATTTTTTATGCATATCAGAAGAAGAAATTTAACATGATGAATAAATGAGGAAATATGGTTAATTTTTTTATGTCTATATAGTATGAAGAAATTATATCCATCATGGTTAACCAGTATGTAACAATTGGGAACAAAAGTGGTGATTGTAGGCTTGAAGTGAACACTACTTTAGTGGTTTTGAAAGAAATTATAGTTCCTTTCCTGGGAACTTTTACTTCATTATGGAAAATATCACATTTTTATTCATATTAAAACTAGTATAGAAGATATACTATAGGATAATTATAACATTTTATCCAACCACATAATCCTTAGTACTGCATCTTGATTCATGTATGATGAACCCAATTTCTAGATGTTGATTTTCTTATATATTTTTCATAGATATGACCATACTAATTTGTTTTACGGTATCTTCTAATTCTTACCTGGTGTATGTTGGTATTGGTATATAATTTTACAATAGTGGAGTTGAAGAATTTATGAGTTCAATTTTCAAGACTGGATAGAACCCCTATGGTATGCACTTGGGATTTATAGTTCATTCATTTACTAAAAAAACTGATCATCGTCACATGTTCTATTATTGCTTTCATTAATGATCATGTTATATTGTATTAGGATGTACATATCAATCTGAATATTTTTTTTCATTGTTGGTTATATATTCATGTATCATTTATCATGTATAGTTGACACATTGATCAGATATATATAAGAAGTCGTTATATCTCATTTTCCCCACTATTTTCTTATATGCAGTTTCTTATGACGAGGCCAGTTCTATCCACCACCATTGATGGAAGTGAGTTCAACATAAAATTTGGGTAAGGTTTATTTCATTATTATTCATTGGCCCAATTTTAATTAGGGAATTTGTGATTTTTAGGTTTCTTATATTTTGCAGTGCGTTTTGGATTTCGTTGAGGTGGATTCGAGTCACTATTGATAAAGGGTTACATGTGTTTTCATAGGTAGGAATATGTATATATAATTTCCCCCTTTATATATATTTACTCATGGCAGTATGAATATACATATATTGGGGCTTTGTGTTCTTATATATAGATATGAAAAATGCATACATGTGTATGTATAAAGGGGTATATGAAAGTATAAACATATATCTATGGACCCCCTTGTGAATATTTGGCCATGAAAATATGTACATAGGGGATATGAGTCATTATATATATATGATGTTGCATATGAGTGCAAGTGGAAAAAAGGAAGATTTGAGTTTTCATTGTCAAAAGCAATGCGCCTTAAGTTTGAGGTAGGTTACCTCTGCCAAAACCTTTAATTTGAATTGTACAATTTCCTTATTGTTTTAAAAACGTGTTTCCATAATTGCTTTATGATTTTAAAAAATGGTTTTCTAATAACCATTAGCTTTGTAATGGAATAATATGAATATATCCCTTGAACTTATTCATACACCTTGTTCAAAGAGGTTAACAAATTCTAGTAGTTTCTAGATACTAGAACAGGAGATCTAAAAACAATACATTGATCATCCATAGAGACATTCATGATCTCATTCAACTTCCCATCAAATTCATCATAAAATATCACCACTTAATTTTATGAATCTATTAGTTCCAATACCAATATTCATGAAATCTTATCTAGTATCATCAAAATCACCCATAATATTCCACATTTAATCTTTCATAAGGAATGGGGTGAACATATCACACTATAGGGACTAAATCTCTAAGGATAAATAATTTAATTTTGAGAGAAATTGATCAAATCCAATCTAAAAAACTGGAAAAACTGAAGGTTCTAAGGTGGAAGTTATATAGGGTAGAAACCTTTTGATGAACTCAAACTATCTTAATAAAACACTTTATAATGTTTTTAAGATTCCCTTCAATTCATTTCTGAAAGACATAACCTAATCAAGAACATCTTGAGACATTTATAATTGCACCATCGAAATATTTTGGAACATGTTCCTTTGAGATACAACCATAACACCAAGATTATTGAACTCACACTTGGTATTATAAACATCCATAAAATATCTAACTGGACCATTGAAATCTTTAATATATTTGAAACTTACTTCATAAACAACTTTTTGAATAAGAGAGAATGATTAGAGATTCCCAATTAACTTTGTTTGGGTAGTCATTAACCCAAACAACTTGTCAAAATCAAGCTTGGGAATAGAGGACTTATTAAGTTATCTAATCTCATCATTAGTATATTTTAACATTTATTTCATCTCATTATAATCTTCTAAAATTTTATCAAACTCATATAGAATATCAGAGGAAAAAATAACATTTTATAACTTTATTAGATCTTACTAATAGAGGGTGATTTCTTATGCACAATAGGAGGTGGTGATGGTATAGGTGGGGTATGAGAATGTTCAATAGTTTCCATAACCACATAATCAATTAGATCTCCACAAACAAGTGATCTAAGGATAATTGGATCCATTTACTGATCCTCCACCTTCGGTTTAGCTCTTCCTTCAGCATTTTAAACACCAGGAATAGTCACAATTGGTCTTTGTTTAGGAATAAGAATAGTTGTCTCAATGATTTTTTATTCCTGCTAAACTCTTTCAGGGGATGCATGGGGTGGGCAGGGGGTGGGTGAGTAGGTGGGGGGAGGGGGTAGGGGGTGTGTTGGGGGAAAGGGGTGTGACGGGGGAAGGGGGAGGGGTGTGCTGGTGGGGGGGGGGGAAAGGGGCAGGGGTGGGGTGTGCAGGTGGGAGGGAAGGGTTGAGGGGTGTGATGGGGGAAGGGGGAGGGGTTTGTAAGTGGGGGTAGGGGTGTTCTAGGGGAATAGGGAAGGGGGTGTTGATGGATATATTTCCCATCAAACCATTATTGTGTCATCTAGGTTGATAAAACAATAATTAACCCTTTAACATTATTTCTTTTAGTTTCCCAAACCAATCCTAATATAAACATAAAATTTAAACTACATAACTAGGACTCAGACTTCATTGATATCATTCTAACATAACCCAAACCACTTACACCCAACTTGGGTAGGTGATAAGTTTGGTGTTCTACCCTTAGACTTCTTCTCATTTCTCCAGGAACTTTTCTTTTTTGGCTAGAGAGGATTTGAATATGTATGAGACATGTTTTTTTTAGAATGCATAGGTTGTTTCTTGGGGGAGGGGTGCGAGGGTTCAGGTGGGGAGGGTGGGTTCCCAGGAGGGATGGTGTGGGTGTCCAGTGACTAGGGGGAGGGGTGTCTAGGTGGGTGGGGCTTTATGTATGGTGGGGTGTCTAGTGTCCAAAATAGAGGTGGTGTCTATGAGAGGGGTTTGTCTAAGAGGGGGGCTTTGTTGGGGAAGGGGGATGTCTAGGTGGGCTTTTGGGGGTGGGGGGTTATCCAGGGGTGGCTTTTCAAAGGGAGGGGGTATTTGGGGGAAGGGTGGGAGGGTGAAGGAGTTAGGTTAGGGTGTCCAGGAGGGACGGTGGGGTATCCAAGAGGGAGGGTGGGGGTGTCCAGTGTCTAGGGGGAGGGGGAGGGGCTATCCAGGGGGACTTTGCAGAGGGGCTATCCCCTGGGGCCTCTGTTGGGGGGGGAGGGGTGGGAGGGTGTAAGTGGGGAGGGGGTCCAAGAGGGAGGTAGTGGTGTCCAAGAGGAAGGGTGGGGGTATCCAGTGTCTAGGGGGAGGGGTGTCCAGGATGTAGGGGAGTTATATAGGGTGGAGGGTGTCCAGGAGGGAGAGGTGTCCAGGAGGGAGGGGTCTGTAGGTGGAGGGTGTGTCTAGGATGGAGGGGTCTGCAAGAGGGGGGTGTCCAAGAGGGGGCTTTGAAGGAGGTGGTGGGTTGTCCATGGGAGGATTTGTAGGGGAAGGGGGCTGTAGGGGGAAGGGGTGGGAGGAGATCCAAGAGGGATAGTGGGGTGTCCTGGAGGGAGAGTGGGGGTGTCCGGTGTTCATGGGGGAGGGAGAGGGGGTACAGGAGAGATGGGTTTTATGTTGGGTGGGGTTGTCCGATGTCCAAGAGGGAGGGGGTTCCCATGAGGGAGGGGTCTTCAGGAGGAGGGGGTGTCCATGATGGAGGGTTCTTCTGGAGTGGGGGTTGTCCAGGATGGGTGCTTTGCAGGGGGAAGATAGCTGCAGTGGGGGCTATCTAGGGGGGCTTTGTAGGGGGAGGAGGGTTCATCTGGAGTGGGGGTTGTCCAGGATGGGTGCTTTGCAGGGGGAAGATGGCAGCATTTGGGGCTATCTAGGGGGGCTTTGTAGGGGGATGGGGTTTTCCAAGAGGAGGTTTTACTGGGGGAGGGAGCTGTAGGGGGAGGGAGATGTAGGGGGAGGGATATTGTGGGGGGGGGGGGGCTGTTTTGTTTTGGGATGGGGTGGAATACTTCAGGGGCTATATTTTTTTGGGAGGGGGGGGGGGGTCTGTCCAGGGAGGATTTTTTGGGGGAGGGGGTTTTCTAGAGAGGTATTGTCAGGAGGAGAGGGATTTAGGGGGGTTGGCTTATACAAGGGTAGTGGGGGGGGTTGTCCAGGGGAATTTACAGGGGGTGAGCTACTGTAAGGGGAATGGGAGCAATGCAGATGGGGCTATATTGGGGGGGAGGGGTCTATCTAGGGAGGATTTTTAGGGGTATTGGGCTATCTAGAGAGGGATTTTTAGGAGGAGAGGGATGTAGGGGGGTTGGTTTATGCAAGGGTAGTTGGGGGGTTGTCCAGGGGGATTTACATGGGGTGATCTACTACAAGGGGAATGGGGGCAATGCAGATGGGGCTATTTTTTATGGATTTGCAGACCCTATATCCATGGTTTCTAAATATTTCTATACTTATAATGCCACTATTCGAAACTGTGGAAATAAAGTGAAAATGTCCTCTAGTATAGACACAGTTTTAAACCATGGATATAGTGATATTACCATAGTTTGAATTGTGGCTGTATACCTAGAGCCATGGTTTGGAACCATGGCTATAGGTCTAGGCCTATATCCATGCAAAACTTATCCATGGTTCTTAAACTATGGATATTACCTATAGAAATGGTTTGAGGAACTATATCGATGGTTTTAAACCATGGCTATATCACGAATTTCCAATAGTGATTCATAAGATTCGCATTACTATTCCAAAGGTAAAGTTACTATTCCTCAGGTATATGTTCCTTAACTTCTATAGATACCTTTTATTTCACTCATTATTCATTTAGATGGTTGGTATTGTGTTATATAAGTAATATTATGTTATTATACCATAAGAAATAATTTTTAGAAGGAATTTTTTATTGATAAAACATTGGTTCATTACATTCTTCCCCCCTTAAGAGGTTTCACCATCGGAATTTTGTTTTACATTCTAAGTTGTAAACAGTTGTGTGTACTTTTCCATAATTGCTTCCTCATATTCCTAGGTTTCCTCTTTATACTTATGGTTCCTTCATAGTACTTTGACCATGTGAGTATTCTTGTGGCGTAGAACTTTATTTTTACAATCCAAGATCTTCATTGGATGCTCCACAAAAGAAAGAACATTCTCCAGTTGTACTACCTATAAAGAGAGTACACATGAAGGATCTGGTATGTACTTTCATAAGAGATATACATGGAATATATCATGTAATTTAGACATGGTAGGTGGAAATTATAGTCGATAGGCCACAACTCCATCATTATCAAAAATCATAAAGGGGCTGATGTACCTGGGACTTAGCTTTCCTTTCCTCCCAAACCTCGTGACCTTCTTCCATGGAGATATGCGGAGGAATACCATGTCTCTAGCTTTCAACTCAAGGTCTTATCGACAATTTTCTAGATAACTCTTCTATTGACTTTGGGCTGCCTTGATGTGATGCTGATTGTTTTCACCTTATACATCATTTCTTCAACCATTTCAGGTTCTAGCATCTTACACTCACCAAATTCATCCCAACACATTGGTGTTCTTCTCCTTTTCACATAAATGGATTTATATGGTGCCATTAGGATGCATGAGCGGAAACTATTGTTGTAAGATAATTCGACCAGTGGAAGATGTTGGTCCCTTATTCCTTTAAAGTCCATAAAACACACTCTAGACATATATTCTAGTGTCTGAATAGTTTTCTATGATTTTACATCAATTTGAGGATGATAGAACGTACTAAAGCTCATTTTAGTTCTTAGATCATGATAGATAATTTTTGGGAACTTTGAGAAGAATCTAGTATCTCTATCGGATATTTTATATAGTGGTACTTTATGTATCCTTAACACATCTTTGTTATATATCCATGAATATTGATCCAATGATAAGTCTTCATGAATTGTGATAGAGTGAGATGTCTTTTTAAGATGATCCACAATGACCCATGTAGTATTGATTCCTCTGGATGTCTTTGGAAGTCCAGTGACAAATTCTATGGTAATGTTCTCCCACTTCCATATTGGTATGGGAAGTTGTTGCATCACCAACTTAGACTTTTTTCTTTCATCCTTCAATTGTCGAAATACCAGGAACATTGATGTATATTCTGAACACTCCTTCTTCATATTGTCCCACCAAAAGTTCTCTCAGAGATCTCGATGCATCTTTGTGCTCCCTCGGTGAATAAAAATGGTTGATCTATGTGTTTAATTCAAATTCTCCATCATTATATCTGGATCATATGGTATTTAATATTTTAAATCAAATCTTACAGCTCCTTCTTCATAAATCTTGAACTTAGAGGATTTCCTATTTGTGATATCTCTCCACTTTTTTCAAAAATTCCACATCAGTTCTTTGATCATCCTTTATTTTATCCATTAGGGGTGGTTAAACAACCATTTGAGAAAGGATTGATGATATTTCTACCTTAATGATTCCCATGTATATCCTATAAAAATCTAATAATATCAGATCCTTTTCAATTCTCATTATTGATAAAGATACATGGTCCTTTCTACTTAGAGGATCATCCACCTTATTTGCCTTATCAAGATGTTAGTGTATTGAAAGTCATAATTCTTAATGAGATATAACCATCTTTTCTAGTGAATATTAAGATATTTCTATATTAATATATATTTGAGACTCTTTTTATAAGTATATATCTCATATATATCTTCATATAGATAATGCCACCATATTTTCAACGTAAAGATCACAGCCACCAACTTCAGATCATGCATGGGATAGTTTTCCTCATGTATGTTTAGCTGCCTTGAGAAATAGGATATCGTTTTTTAATTTTTCATCAAAATAAATCCTAATCCCTTATTTTAAACATCACTGTACACTATAAAGAGTTCTCCATTTATCAATAGTGTGAGTACTGGTGAAGTGATCAGACTCTTTTTGAGCTCCTTAAAGCTTTCCTCACATTTTAGAGTCTAGAAGAACTTTACTCCAATCTGTGTCAGCTTGGTCATTGTGTTTGAAAATCATGAAATTGTTTTCATAAATTGTCGATAATAATTGGCTAGATCTCTAATGTTGTGAATCTTTGTCATAGATGTTGGAATGGGACACTCTTTAATTGCCTTTGTCTTGGAAGGGTCCACAAATATTCCTTTGCTAGTGATAAAATTCCCTAAGAATGATACATCCTCTATCAAGAACTCACATTTACTATACTTTGAAAAACGTTTCTCCCTTAAAAATGTCATCATCACGCTATTCAAATGCTCTTCATGTTCCTCCTTACTCTTAGAGTATATTAGAATATTATCTTTAAAGACCGCCACAAATTTTTCGAGGTAATCGCTACAAACTCTATTCATTAAATCCATGAATATTGATAGATAATTACTGAGCCTTTAGAGAATAGCTATGAATTAATATTTCCCATACCTCATTTTAAAGTTAGTTTTGGGAATATCTTTCTTTCTCACCTTTAATTGGTGATATCCCAGCTGAAGGTCTACCTAGGAGAAATAATTGGCCCCACGTATCTGATCAAACAAGTCATATATTCGAGGAAAGGGATACTTGTTATTTATCGTGATTTTATTAATCTCATGATAATCAATGTCGAGGCACATTTATCCATCCTTCTTTTTAACAAATAGGACTTGTTCACCCCATGGTGAAGCACTCAAGCGTATAAAACTCTTCCCCAGATTCTCCTATAACTATTTCTTCAGATCTTCTAGCTCATTGGTGGCCATTCTATAAGGTATCTTTAATATAGGTAGGGATCCAAGAATAAGTTCAATTGAGAACTCAAACTCTTGATCAAGAGGAATACCAAGACATTTTTTTGCAATATATTTGTGTAATCCCTCATGATAAGAATATATTCAAGGATTATCATTTCCTTTGTCTCAATAATTTTAGAAAGATATGCTTGAACAAAATGTAACATTATCCACACATGATATGATGATTTTGAAGGAGATTCATCTTCCTCGTTACACTTTTATATGATAGTAGGATACTCTGTGATGTGAAGGGTGATCTCCATTTCAGAAAAGTTAATGTTGTTTTGTATAGATATTTCAAATCTATGCCCAAAATAGAATCAAAATATACTAAAAAAGTATGAAAATATTTGATGGGAGGTTTAGTCTAGAAACATTTAATAAGGAGGATTTATAAACATTGGACACAATAATTTCCCTTATTTTTTGTTCTCACAAATAACTTAACCTTAAAATTTTGAGGTGGTGTTTGAATAATTTTACTAAAATTTCAAGATATCAAAGAATACATGGGACAAAAATCGAATAGTAGTTCTCTATTCTTGAATGAATAAATTGTGTACCTATCACCACATCATTGTCTGGCTCTACCTCAGTAGTAGTGATAGAATAAGACCTTCCTTGTTTCCTTGGAGCTTATTGTTGATTTCCTCTAATAACCCTTGGATTAAGGCAATTTTTCACATAATTGACATGTTCCTTGCAGTTGAAACACTACACTATTATTTGATCATTTATCTAAAACTTCCATTCTTCTTCCACATTAGTGGGATTATTTATATCCCTTCAGAAGTTCTTTTCCAGATGTATCATTATTCCATATTTCAAGCAATTCTTGTTTCCCTTTATATAGTTCCCAAGATGCTTCATTCCTTAATTTTGATATGTAGGATTTCCAATGTTCTTTCCATAATGTGATTTATTTTTAGAACCACCCATATTATACTCCAATTTTTACTTTTTGTCAGTGGTCCCATGGGACCATTGATATTCTCCGATCTTCATTTCAACTTTGAGGTCACAAAGGAAACTATCAACACAACAGTCGATGTCTCAAACCATTAACACTTTTTGAGACTGGTATTTAGTCCACTAAATAAGCGATCCACCATGATTTTGGTGTTCATGAAAAAGACGGCGGCATATCATGAAATCCTTGTGAAGTTTTATTCATATGCCTTGATGGACTCATATTCCTCTTGATTATGTCCAGGGAACTATATTTCCATATTAAGATATAGTGTTTGTGAAAAATATTTATTAAAAAACATTTTATTGAATTCCTCCCAATCCATGGAATCAATATCCTCCTGGGACTTCATATTCTGGATCAGTTTCTACCACTGATCTGTTTCCCCATCAAAACAATAGACCACCAGTATGACTTTCTGTTTTTATAAGCACTGTAGGATAGAGAATATCTTTTCAATGGAGTTAATCTAATGTTACACAAAGAGGGGACTAGAAGATCCACTAAACATGGTAGGCCTTTTCTGCCTGAATAATTCGATGGAAACTTTATCTTTACTTGGAGGATGAGGGTGTTCCACATGATTCATTTTATTATTTATAACATGATCCAGCTAAGTAAGTATTTCCATAATGTTTTGAGCACCCATTCCCATCATATTTGTAATATAATTGGGGAAGTATTCACATTCCCTACCACATTTATTATTGGAACGTGTTATTCTATTTCCCTCCATTAACTAAGAAAAATAAAGATCAATCAGGAGTCTTTAATACTTAGCTAATAAGCATAAAAATGAAAATTTAAACATAAAAGGATAAACTCTTAAAGGAAAAGAATATCCTAACTCGTGATTCCATAGGTTTCAATATCGTTTAACCTTGATCTATTTACTCACATGTATTCTTATGGGTTTATTCTTTTTTTTTAATAATGGTATGTACTAAACATATGAATTTACTAATGAATATCCTATGGGTGTGCCAAACTCAGAGTACACCGAGGCCTATTTTCATGCGCTAGTTCTTGTTTGAGTCTAGCTCAAAGTGGTGTTTCTGGGTTTTACCCCTAGATACATCTGTAACAAACCCACATCCACTTGTTTATACCTAGACTGGGATGTATTTTCTTGATAAACCACTTACTCTATACATACCAAAAAATAGGGATGTTTTCTTATAAATAGTCTCATTCCTAAGGTTCTTACTAAAGTGATATATTCCTAATCTCCAAAAAAAACTAAACCATCCTCTGATACCAACTATAGTGATCCTAGCCTCTTAAAAATATCATTAAATGATTTTCATTATAATAAAACATCATATTACAATCAAAGGATCCCAAAGTCTAGTGTCTTTGAAGACTAAGTACATAAAACTGAAAACATGGGACTAAATAAAGAATTTATTTATTTAATATTCATAAAGAGATCCTAAATTACATTATGATCACACATATTAAAATTATAACCTGATGATAACTTGAATAATGGGATGAGCTAAAAATCCTAGTAAAGAAATAAGCATAAGAATAACGCTCCAGCACATGGATTGGAAGGCATAATATAATGATATAAAATGGCATCGAATATATGGATTCGTAACATATAAACATAGGATAATATAAACATGGAGTATTAGTATTTTGGAAGAAATATAAAACATTTCTTTAGCATGATTCTAGTCTTTTTTCACATAGAAGAACACAAGTCAAGGTTAACCACCAAGACTGTTGGACATGGTTGCCCGAGTCAAGGCTAACTACAAAGACTATTACATATAATGTCTCATGAGACTCAACATTACCTGATTAACTGAATCACTATATGGGTGAACCCATCATAACATGTTAATTAATATTCTTTACACATATAGAAGCATACTTAATCAATCATTAATAAACATATGGGTTACCCATGGTATGGATTGGGATTCATAATCAGGTCATAAATCTTAAGAGATGGGAGTATCATAAAAATGACCATTAATGAAAGAAATTAGATCATGATTGGAAAATCATAGGGTGGAATAGGAATATATCAAGAAAATTGATGTCAAATTGAGGTAATAACATGTAAAAAGAGTACTTAATAAACTCTTGAATTAAAACATTTTAGTGCGGTTAAAGGAAAATATCCAAAGTGATTTTAAACCTAAAAGGGATTAATATTTTATATAAAGCCAGAATTGAACCAGGAAAGATTTAATGATAAAAATTTTGGTTTAATAAAAATAATTGTGGCTCAAAAAAATTTTATAGTGTACTATAAAATGGGAAAGAATTCAGGATGTTCCCTTAAAACGAGCTTTCTTATCGGGAAGAATTGAGGAGGGATTCATTTAAAAACATGTATATCCTTGAAATAGAATGATGATTGGATCTTGATAAATTATTTCAGATTACATACACAACATTTAAAATATGTACATAAATGGAATATATAAATACATTTGGGTAAAAATAAAGATAGAACTGCTCGAATGAATAATAGAGGTTCGGGTAGAATCCCTTACATTAAATATAAATGTGTCCTTCACTTGATCTTAATTTCATGTAATTCCAAATTAAATTCGTTAATTAATATTTCAAGAACCTCATATAAATTTAATTGATTTATTATAACCATATTAAGTTTATTAATGACCTTTGTTTATTGGTTAATAGGTCCAATTTCATTGTTTTGGGAGCATTTGTTTCCTTAATTTTCATGATTGGTTTTCTTATATACATGTAAGGATAAACATGTAAGATAAGAATGGTTGTACAAAATTGGATTTATATGTTATTATTGAACATCCATAAAATTACATGGTCATAAAATTCATTTGGTTATTTGAAGTGAAGATGAATCATTAATGATAACTGTTTTGGTTAATTGGTAATTTTTTATCACAACAAACTCATGTTTCTTTATAAATTAATATCATGTGTAAAAAATATTAAAGAACCTTACATAAGAAATAATACATATATTATAGTTTGGTACAAAAATTAAAATGTATTCATGACAATAATTGAATGTGTTATAAGAAATTGAAAACCCTTTGTCCTTGAATATGATTAGTTAACACATCTCGGATGGTGTTTTCATTTCTAGTATTAAAGGAGGGGAAAAGATAAATGATGATGAATTATTCCATCAGAACAAAAACAATTCCAGTACATGTAAGGTACTAGAATTATCACACCATTTTTAATAGGAGAGGTTATTATTGAAATGAAAACAAAGGAACATGCCAAAAAAATAAAAGAATAGAAAAGATGAATTTACCTCTTCAATATATCTTCCTTGAGAGCCTATTTAGAAGAGAGGTTTTTCTCTTTTTATGAGAACACAAGCTCTTAGAAATTTGACAAGGTCTTATAAATAAATTTTAACATATTTTTTACTAGTCACAAGGTCTGAGAGGTGTGAGGGGATGAGGTAAAGAGGGGAGGTATTTATAGTAGAGGAGGGAAGGGTTTCCCAATATTTTGAACATTAGTTTAATATTTTTTTTCTCAAGACAATGAGTAGTCTTGATTGTTGTGACCAAAAATAGTAAATTGATCATGTGATTTCAAACCAATGTCCATTTATATCATCCATGACTCAAGCATTATACCTAAATTAATTTATTTATATTTTATTGTAAATTATTGTATTTACTATTCACCAAAAAATCATGTATTTTATAAAAATCCCAAAAATTTACCCTTACCATTTTTATTTATGTAGAATCCAAATATGAACTCCATTTTTCAGAAAAAAGTTTCAAAACATGATAAATATAATTTTTAATTAAAAACAAAATTTACTTGAAAAATTCAAATTTTAAAATTTAAACTACTTTTCTAACACCTTGAAAAATTACATAAGGTCTCGTAAAATTATTTCATGATCATAATATGTCAAAATAATAATTTATGAATTCGTTTTATGAAAATAATTTTTTTTAATATTTATTAAATTAATCATAAAATTTTTGTTAAATATACAAGACTTGAAAAAATATCAATAATTTATTAATAATTTTAAAAAAAAAATTATTTACTTATACTATGGTATAATTATATCATAGTGTCACTTGTAATATGAATAGATTTAATTTATAATTTCATTGGTGAGGTTACTATTACATTGGTTGGATTATTATTCATAAGGTTTGCATTAAAATTCCAAAGTTACAGTTACTATTCATTAGGTATATGTTCTTTAACTCCTTCAGATGCCTTTTATTTAACTCATTATTCCTTTATAAGGTTTCTATTTTGTTGTATAAGTAATATTATGTGATTATACCATATGAAATAATTATAAGAAGTGAATTCTTATCAATAAAACATTGGTTCGTTACATGTTGATCCCATCAACATATTTTCTCGATGTATCTTTCTTTGAATTCCAAGAAATTAAACTTACCTATAAAAAACCATGGCCATGGCTTTATTTATGCTATAGAATTTCCATAAAAGGGACTGAGATATAAACTTTTGTTAAATAATAGAACGGAAAAATCCTTTCTTGCATTATTCATTAATGCAATATTACTCATGACGTACCCAACATATCCTTCCTCACAAAAAACATTTATCGTAGTAGTTTTTTTAAATACATCAAGTTATGTGACTCAAAATAATCATTAATAATAATCTTAATGTATAAAGATCAATACACAAACCCTCATATAGGAAAATCCAATGACACATATAAATATGGATTTCATACTCGTGAGTGTCATTCTCATAATATCTTACACAGGGTATTATCAACAGTGTACAATATGATAAGGTGTCTCAATGTCCAATAAGTCTCCACCAATGATAACCTATATCATTTTTGTCCCCCAAAAGATATTTTTAATCTATATAACATATATTTAAGAATGGTTTTATATCACTTCTAGGATTTCATCATAAAAGGGAATTGTCATGACCTTTTAGTGAGAAAAATACTCTTAGGAAATTATCACATACTATGTTATGCAGAAGAAAAATCTTTAGGTGATAAAACTTTTATTAATATTCAAAACTATGAATAAAAATTAATATTAAGTACACATAATTTCATTCTAGGGTACCAAATCAAAAATTACTTCCATGAGAAAACCATGAAAATTTCATCATAATGTCTGTCATCCTATCATCCCACTTCCACTCAGGAATAGCTAATCCATAAAAAATAAATGTAGGTTACTAATGCTTGAAATTTTCCAACATAAAGGTAAATTTTTTTGAAAAGAAACATATTATTCTCATTTTCATCCCAAGAACATCAATACTACAAACAAATAACTTTATACATATTGGTAATCCCTAGGTGAGTAGATTGTCATGAAGCATGTGAATTACACATCAACTCCGCAAGCATACCTGAGGGAATCACCACACGACCCCATACATAAAGTAACTCATCAACATCGAGGGACCATTTTGTGGGTCATATCCTCACCATATATATGTTCCCTCATCCCCAGATAATATGATTCAGATAACTAACTCTCATTAACCCTCTATAGGAGTGAATAGGTAATAATTAAGGATTTAATGGTATCTCTAACATAATACTCCAAAAAAACATGGAACATCACAATAAAAAGGATTATCACCTCCCACTTGCTACTAGCCACCAGCACCACCTGAAACCGAGTCTTCTCATTCATTTCATTGTCCATGAAATTCCTATTTCCAGTGTTATATACAATCTACAAATCAAAATAATAAAGATGATCATCTGACCTCATATACCAAAAGTGTAGGTAATGCTGGGAAAATATATACATTGGTATCTTATGTTAAGTATACACCATGAACAACTTTACCAAAAGGTATTGATGGTAACACCTCAATTTGTTCACTACAACTATCATCTCTAGATTATGAAATGGTTAGCTTAGTTTATGTGGACTTACATGGATGGACTCATAAGAGACTAGTCTTCTTCCCTATATTAGAACTGCTCAAAGTACAAATCTTGAAGAATCGTAATATAATGCATATTTATTATCCATATTTATTCAGTTTGGTATTATAAAATAACTCATCGTACAATTCATCACCTAAAAATATCACTCTAAATAATCAAACTTCTTTAAATTCACCCTTTCTTTGTATGATACATTATCATCACTGTCGTTCATGAGAATTTTTTGATGAACCTCTTATAGTAACCATAAAACCCAAGGAATATATTAATATTAAAACATTATTAGGTTACTCCCAAGAAACTTAAACCTCGTCCTTCTCAATGTTCGCTAATATGCAAGCCTCTAATATTATGTGGCCCAATAAGTGCATATCACTAATAAAAAATTGAAAATTTGAGTTCTTGTCATAAAGTCATTACTCCCTTGGTATACTAAGAAAAATATATAAATGGGGAGTGTGATACTATCTTATATGGGTTTACACAAAGATATCATCAATGAAGATAACCATTATAAGATCTTGATATTGATGGAATGCCCAATGAATTATGGCTATAAACATTTTCAGTGCATTCTTTAAATCAAAAAGCACCATATAATACTAATACAACAATTACCTACTCTTGAAAATAATACACTAAATATTAGATGGCCTCACACACAACAAATGATAACCCAGATTCTTGTAGATCTTATAGAACCACATTTCTCCCCTCAACTGATCAAATAGTTCATCGATATAAAGAGTAGAATATTTGTTCTTAACTATCACCTAGTTAATTCTCAAATAATCTACAGATAAATTCAATTAATTTTATCCTTCCTAAAAAAACATAGTATCATCCCAAGGGGGCAATCTAAGGTGAATAAATCCCTTGACCTATATATATTCTAGATGATCAGCATCTCTCTAAACTCTGAAAGATTTATCTTATAATGTGGAATTGATATAGGCTATGTTCCTTGAATAAGATAGATCCTTTACTCAATATCTATATCAAGTATAAAACCGAATAAATATTTATAAAAACATCATGGAATAAGTTGATAATATGTGGCTGGATTAAATGATACATATCCTCATCTCTTAAAATAATACTAGAAATCTAAGATAAAATCACCACCAACTACCCCTAGTCATGTCCCAAATACGCTAATTGTAGATATCTATCCCTGACATACTTATGAAAATAACCCTCTAGGAATATGAAATATACTAATTAGTGATAGAAGTTGATATTTCCTTAATAATGAATCATTCAATCCACCCCATGAATCACATCAAAATAATACCATATATAATAAAAACAAATCATAAAGTGTATTATATTCACTGAACAATATAGAACATCTTGAACATCTACAGATAACCTTTAATCACACCCATAAGTTTATATATATAGACATAAACCCATATTTGAACTCTATAAAATCCTTAAATAACAGACTAACTGAGCAGATCCAAAATAGTGTAACACATATGTATCTAAAAAATTAGATGATAGGGTTGATTCCATAAGAATCATACCATGAACTATCGATGGCTCTCTTCCATGCACGGTAAAATTATATGTGATGGAGTTAGAATGGATTGAATTTCATCCCTAATATTTGGATTCCAAACTCCCCTAAAATAAATCACTCTCCTGGTGGTGATTACTTTATCCCTAGGAAGAAAACTCTCCTCCACTACCTAAATAGTAAGATGAACCCCATCTACCAAACTTCAACTTCTCTTGTAGACCAACTCATGAACCACAAGTATAATAAGATATTCACCTTCTAAAAAATCATGGTGTTATACCATAGAAAAATTTTAGGTTCCCCAAATCCCAATAAGAGTGTAAATCTTTTAGTTTTCTATCATAATATGGCTAAATATGTTCTGAATGACCACACTAATAGCACCCAGTTGAGGATCTTCCTCTAAGTGGAAGAGGTGAACTGATACTTGGACTAGTATTCCCAAATTCACCCTATGATTCTCCTTAAACCTTTGTTTCTTTCTACCTAAAGTTCCACTCCAATCCTTATAAGAAGAATAATGCAACCCATATGACCTACCCTCCATTCGGTTCTACTCTATAATAGGGGCCTAATTCACATCCTTAGATAAATATCTTCACATATAATATATTCCCTTATGATTGAAGAGAATTACCCATTAAATTTTCCAAACAAATAACTATATCAATCTAATCACCCACCAGTGTAGCTATGAATCATACCATGTTGGTAAATTAGGCAGCAAATCCATCATTGGCATACCCCCTGAAACAATATACAAGAACTCACAATCCTTTCTTTCCCTTATAGTATCTAGTAATAAGTTCTTGAATAAGAGTCTAAAAACCTTCTAATATATCCCCATATACTAATTTTCATCGAAAAAAATCCCAAAATCAACTGAATAGTCTTTTAAAAATATTAGTATTAATATTACCCACCTCTTAGAGTGTATCTCCAAATGATCGAAGATTGTATGCATGGACTCAATTCAAAACATGATTGTACTTGACCCACACTAACCCATAAAGAGTGGTGGATACTACAGATGGAAATTTATGGTTAAATATAACATATTCGAAGTAACCATTGCCACTAAATTCCTTATATAATGTAACACCTAATGCAGACGCTCTCAGAGTTGTTGATCGTTAAGAGGAACTTGTGAAACATGAAGCACTAAATCCACCGTCAATGAAGCATGATCATCCCCATATCCTAGTGCTCAACGAGTGACATGAATAGTGGAATAACATAGAAATTTCAAGTACAAAACTCATATCACAATTATATCACTTATTTAATATCGTATTTCAGGGTAATAAATATCAAGCACATTTCTCTTTACCCTTAATGAACACCCAATGATATAAGGGTCTTCCATATCATAGCTCAAGTATATACTAGCTAACCCACTACCAAGATGGGTGAAATTTCACATAAAATTACATAATAATCATAGTATATCAATATTAGTAAAAAAAATCATTGTTTATTCAAGTATAACATGACCAAAAAGTTGAATAGTAAAAATATATATAAGTTTTTGTTGACATGTTAAATAACCTAGGCCCTATATCATATCTAGAATACCAGTTAGGAATATCAATGACAAGAAATAATTTAAATTTATTATGTTCCCTACATTCCAAAAATGACTCACAAACACATGCCACTTGCCACCCTAGACCAAGTGTAAAACAAAATAAATCATAAATCACAAATAACATTATGAAAAAATAACATGACCATAACACTCAAAAATAAAGAACAACAGTACCATACCAGGAAACATAGGATTTCCTCATAAATGGGTTAGTTACTCATGGTAACAAGGCACATTCCAATCTCTAAAAATTACCTATATCATGTCTACCATATCCTAGATAGTAAGAAAAAAAAGAAAATAGTCTCTAATACTACTTTGTAATGCCCATACCAAATTCACCTCCAATGTGACTAAGTAGAGTCAATACACATCTTCGATCCATCTCCCTATATTATAAAGGATTTCAACTAGTATTTAGGGTCAATGAATATCATGGGGGTATTATACCCACTCAAGTATATACAACCATAAAATATAGTATAAGGAATATCAATAAATAATCATCATAAAATTAACTAGTTTTAAGATAAAATCACGGCTATGTGCCAAAAAAAATTAACTATCAACCACCATGATATAATAAAATATAATATTGTACATGTCATAAAATGAATACTGGCCATTTAAGAATATATAGAATATCCCATGTGAATATTGTATATAATAGAGTCCAAAAGTATTCAAAATTAAATGGAGGTCCTCACAAAATTTGTCCCAAGCCCTAGCCTCGTTTTCTTTGGAATATTTAACCTAGATCCACCAACTCAACAATACATAGATGCAAGAAACATTCCCATACATGGGGCATGAAATATAAAGTATGGTTAGGTACCCAGGTTCCCAAGTATGATGTGAGTACAACTTAATAGGCACGCACCAAAAGCTTCCCTAACAAGTCCAATAAAAATTTATAGGTTGGATATGAAATGGAAATAAAAAAATAAAAAAAAATTGCCTATTACATCATAAAATTATCAATAGCTATACAACATTTGAATATACCTACATTGGCCAGTGCAAAAATGGGATGATATACCCGTGTTATAAACACACCTCTAGGATGGACAATATATCATTCCTCTACTCCAAATTGACAACGTACCACTGGGAAAACTCTTATTGGTGGATGATTCACCATAGATGTTGATCATGGGGTGGATTATATACCAATAACATATCAAGGATAGATGATACACCAGATATGAATATTTCAAAGTTAATGAGTGACCACCATACATCAACCTCATGGTGAATGACGGATCATCATCTCAATTTTGGTGGATGATACACCACAAAACAACCTAGGGTTGATGATGTACCACCAAGAAATATCACTAAGGGGATGATATACCACTAATAAGTCATTATATTCAATTATTTATCACTTATAAAAACACACATAATTCAATGTTATTTAATTCTAAAGGTTCACACACTCAAATCCATTATCCCACCCATAGTTCTATATATAGGCTAACCCACCTCTAGCCTATCACATTTTAATATTTTTACTTAACATGTATATATCTAGAACACCACACAAGTCTCACAATAGCTTGAATTAAGTATATAAACCCATATTAGGTATTAATCCATAATTCCACAATATGAAATTTCTAGGTCTAGGTCATTGATGACCATAAAACAACCACATGACTCCTATAGCATAGCTAACAACCTAATTAAAACTCACTTATGCTACTAGAGTTCAATGATTAACAGAAAAATAGTTTTGGGGATTTCAAAAATAGTTATCACTTCTTATATTTTATATGAAACATGCAACACATGTAAATAAAAACATGAAATAAAGGATCCATATATTTGGGTTTAGCAGAGTCTTGCACATTGAAATCCACCAATTGATTCAACCTAGTTGGTTAAAATTGTGAAATATGGAAATATTTCCACATTAGGTATTAGCTATTGATATTGTGTTAAATAATGAAAAAATATAGGATAAAGGAATGATAAAGTGTAGCCTTACCCATGATAGTCATGTGAGATAATCGACCGTTATTTTGAAAATGAATGGAAGAAATTCACCACATGGGATGTGATAAAACAAGATAGGGAGAAGGGATATGTGCAGCTAAAAATGAATTGGGAAAGGGGTTATTATTTTATAATTAAAAATATATATTAATAGATTATAATTTAGAAAAACTTTAGGGACTTTCCAAGTATCCACAAGGTACCTGGTAGCCACCAAGCTCTTACTCCAGAGGCATCATCTGCTTGGTAAACCACATAGAGAAACTACCCCTCAACCCATATACACCGAGTACCCAATACCATTCTATTGGGTACGTAGTGGAATCTATAAAAATGATAGATGGCTCAGTACCCATTATTTTCTCTTGAAAAAGGAACCTAAGCCCCTACAAACAACTCCAAAAATCAATAACAACCAAAATATATAATATTTGGAAAAAAAATGGAAATCAAACCTTATACACCTATGGGGTTTTACATTCGTCATTATATTTTGATCTTTATTCCATGTATTTGTTCATTCATCCATTATAGTTTTAAATTCCATTGGAAAATAATAGAGGAGAGAGTTAATCAGTGAAGCCTAGGGTTCATTGACTTCAGTGAATTACAATCATTTTTCCTCATTCATTTTTGAACCAACTCTAGTGTTTGTTATTGGTATAGATTCATTATTTATTCCTTGTGAGGATGAGTGACATATTTTATCATGTGTTATATTCTATGGATATTTAGTTATTTTTGAAACCTTTATGATTCATCTCTGATTAAAAAATATGTTGACTAAAATGGTAACTATAATGTAAGTGCTTCTTGTTTTCTTTAATATGGTTATAGAATTATTATGCTTTCATTATTTTTTTTCTCTACCCTAGGTTACTTTACTTGTGCATTAGTTTCTATTTTTAGTATTAACAAAGCATGATTGTGGGTGGTGTTCTTGTTTTGCAGGTAGAACCAAACTAGTTTGAAAAAAATTAAATTCATGTATTCTTACTTAATAATAATTTCTAATTTTCCTATCTTGAATTTAAATTCCTTAAAAGTGACCATTTATCAGCACTTTTTGGAGTTGATAAGCCCCCCTATCAATGCTTTTTTAGTGCTGTTAAAGGGGACCCCTTTATCAACGCTTTTCTTAGTAGCGCTGATAAAGGGGGGGCTTTATCAGCACTTTGTCCTAGCACTGATAAAGTTTATATTTGAAAAAAAATATTTCATGAAAAATAATATATTGTTATATAAGTATATTTTTATTGATATAAATATAATATATATATTTTTTAAATGTTTTTTATATAAGTATAAATAGACTATTACAATTAATAAATAAGAAATTTATTGAAATTTTATTTGAAATATTTTAAACAAAATATTATTAATTAATATTTTTCTAATTATCATCGATTACTAATTATTTAATAACAATTTGAAGACACAAAAAATCAAAAAAAATTAATAAAAGATCTAATATAAGTTGAAAATGTAACTCAAACCTCAAACGACCATAACTTTTGATCCGGGTGTCCGTTTGAGCTCTAAATCATATCAAATTGAAGATTGAGATTATCACTATGAATTAATGAAAAAAAGGAACATTCTATCACATTTTTTGAGGCCCAAAATGTATTATAAGGCCTCTAAAACTGAGTTTTTAGTCGGGATACCCCGATTTTTTAACAATCAAACAAGTATAACTTCTGATCCAGATGCCCGCTATGCATGTACCACATATCATATCGAATATTATTTCGTTATCTTCGATTTTACTAGTTGTGGAGTTGAAACAGACATCTATATTATAATTTATGATCATTTTAACATTCTATGGCTTTTTAAATACATATATATATGTATTTATTTGTAAATATATACATATATATATATATATATATCTGTGTGTGTGTGTGTGTGTGTGTGTGTGTGTGATGCATATATGTATGTTTGTATTTATTTATTTATTTATAAACACACATAAAAACATATTTTATAAATGTATTCAAAACTAATCTTATAAATATATTTTAATATAAAAATAAATATACGGATAAAAAAGTATAACTATATATATATATAATTAAATTTAAATATAAATTAATATATGAATAAATAGTTATATATATACTAATATATTAATAAATATATTAGTATTAATGTAAATAAATATATTTATATTAATATGAATCTATATTAATGTATGAATAAATATAAATATATATAAATATAAATATATATTAATATAAGAATATATATATATATTAATATACGAATAAATATATATATATATATATATATATATATGAATAAATATATGTTTATTAATATAATTAAATATATTTATATTAATATGAATCTTTATTAATATAAAAATAAATATAACTATATATGTATATTAATATACAAATATATATATATATATATATTAATATTTGAATAAAAATATATGTATTAATATAACTAAATATATTTATATTAATATGAATCTATATTAATATAGGAACAAATATTACTATATATATAAATAAATAGATATATCATTAAATAAAGAAAAAATTAAATAGCTTAGTGGTAAAGGTGTAGGCGCGCAAGTGGGAGGTCTCGAGTTCAAGTTTGGGTGGAAGCAGGGAGGGGCACGCAGGCATGTGGGGGATGCATAGGGGAAGGGCAGCGCACAGGAGAGTGGGAGGGGGTCCACCTAACGATGATAAAGGTGGGTTAAATCACTATTAAAAGCTCCCCCTTCATTATATATTCTTATTTTACTTTTACCAGTGCTTAAAAATAATGCTAATAAAAGGGGAATTTATGAGCGCTTTTCTGAGAACTGATAAATGGGACCCCTATCTTCACCTCAATTAACAGCGATTTTTTAGCGCTATTAATGAACTTTTGTAGAACTAATAAAGTTCATATTTGTAGTAGTGGCACACTCAGTTCTCTTTAGTCATTTCATGTGGGTTTTCACTTAATGATACCCACAATATGTATTATTGGATCTATGTTGAATACAGTGATGCAATATAATATGTATGAAACTAATAAATTCAATCTTAAAAATGAATTTAATCTAAGGTGAAAAAATCTTAGAACCATATTAGTCTAACAAGGTCTTTTTGATACCCTAAATGAACATAATAAACAAATTTCTTGTAATTTCACTAATGAAATGACTAATGTTCGCTATGTAAATATCTCTACTTATGTGTTACAAAAAGCAAAAAAATTTACTTCGTTTTCTTTTGGTGATAAAAGTTTTCAAGTGGTTAGTTAAAAAATGTTTTCTATTGGAATATTTGCTAATTTGGTGAAATTGTAAATGATTTATTCTCTATTTGTTCATTTTTATAAGAATATTAGTCTATATTCCTTCATGATTCATTCCGGAAGCTCTATCTGAGCACACCTCAATGATTTTAATATGAACATTTTATTTTCAGCAAACATCAATGTCACTATTAATAGAAAATACCAAGATTTCAGCCATCAAATTTCCCTTAATAACTCATATAATAATATTTTAGATAACTTGGTGTGTGGGAATAATATTTGAATTTGGAAGAATTAGAATATACCGTCACTCCAAATGAATTACATAATTAACCTAAGGTAAAAGTAAAGGCAAATAGTTTGCATGCTAAAGGTGTGTCTTAGTTAATAGGGAAAAAGAAAGATAATGAAAAAATAATATAAACAACTAAAACCATCCTAAGAATTTTCATTCTTTGTATAATTCTAAAGTAGTAGATAATTTCATTATTAAATACATAGAAATATTTGACCAAACATTCTAGAACATTTTCTTGAAGAAAATTTGAATAATCTCAATGATCATTCCTTATTTTTTTGAAGTAGGTTATGATAGTGTTATGGTATTAATCATTTCCAAACACAAAATTCATGATGAGTGGGTGATTGATTCTAGTTATTCCTTAAATAACAGTAAGTGGACTTATCTTATTAGAGAGTCCCTATCTTATTAGAGTGTTATACTCATTCTATTTTCAAATTTCATAATGTGTGGATTGTTTATATCCTAAATAGAAATGTTATTCTATTAGGGTTCTAAATAAAAAGTATTTTCAATTAAATTATAATCATATTTCATTGAAATCACCATGATATCACCCAAGGTTTCCATTGTATCATTGTCTAATGAGTTATATGTGTAAAATTGGAAAAATAAATCTAGGTAGTTATGAGGCACGTATGTCACAAATATTGATAATAATGTGCATTACTATAATATTTTGGGGTGTGTTAGTATCATGGTTCATTAAGAGTTAAGAATGTAGTGTAATTAGTGGAAAGTTACAGTGAGTAACATGCCAGTTTGGGATGAATGTGTCCTCAGAAAACCCAAGAGAGTTAGTTTCAACATATCAATTTTAAAACCCAACCATCATTTATAGTATATACACTCTTATCTATGGAGTCCTTCTATGACTACTTTCTAGTGAAGAGGTTCATATTTTTTTCATTTATATATGAATTTTATAGGAACATCTAGATCTATATTCTTAGAAAAAAAATATAATGTATTAAGGGTATTCAAAACATTGAAGTCCTCAATAGAAAATAAAATTGGGGGAAATATTAAGTCTATGAGAACTGAAAATAGTCTTAAGAACCTATAACCCAATTTTATTGACATCTATACAGCTGAATAAATTTTAAGGAACCACAAAGTCATAGAAAATCCCCATAAAATGGATTTTGAGAGCACATTAATCATGCATTTTTTTAAGAGTGTTCTATGTTTTCATTCATGGCTCTACCAAAATCTTATTGGTATAAGGATTAATAATTTCTCATACACTAAAATCAATATAAATCCCCTTAATAAATTTCTAATAATAAACCTCCATCTATTAAATTGTTTTTATTTTTTGTGTGCACTATATATTCCAACATTAATATAGATAAACTCAAACCCATAGATATCAAAAAAGTATTCATAGGTCAATATGAGGGGGTAAAAGGTTAAAAACTATTGGAAAATAAACTCATCTTCTAAAAGTGAATTATAAGTTTGGATTTGGTATTTCATAAGTATATTTCTAGAGCACATGAGCCTTAGCACGGTTGGTGTGGACTCTTAAGTGCATCTAGGAGACCCAGGATCAAATCCTAGAAGAGGCACAATTTTTGGGCATTATAGCAGTTCTATAGCAGGTATTGTGCAGCACTGTAGTAGGTACTGTAGCAAGTACTATAGTGGGAACTATAGTAGGCACTATTTGGAACTATAGCAGCTATGAATTTTCCACCGTTTGGGCCTTCGGGCCACAGATTTGGTCCCCGAGTCATTTAAGGGATTCAGGCCACCAAAGCCTTTAGGCTAGTAAGGCCTTCGGGCCACCTCAAGGCCTTCGGGCAACCTTAAGTGTAGATGCAAACCAGACAACCTACAAGGAACACGCTCTATAGAAGGATGAGCAAGGAGCATTCACCACAACAGAAGCTATATGGATTGCAAGAATGAGAGGGTATGTCACCTGCCATTGGGACAAGCCTATGCATACAGGGGATAGCCTATCCATACATCCATGTGAAGGTGGAGATCGGATTTCACGATGAAGATACTGGGGAGGGGCAGTTCCAAGTAGTTAGTCTGGGTTGTATATAATGTTTGAAGCCTATGGGTAATGAATTCCTATAAGGCCTACAGGCCATGTAATACTTACACCTACAGGCCTTGTAAGGGTTCCACTTCACCCATTGAAATTTGGATTATCAAAAATCATTAAAAAATGAAGGCCTTCGGTCCATTGGAGGATAAGTATATTTCTAGAAAATATAAGCCTCCCACTAATTAAAATTGTGGTTGACACAAATATAAGGGTTTTGATGATAAACTACCAATACAGACTAAGTCTCATGTTGAGACTCCTCTAATTTTTCATTAATTTGAGGGTAAATCATTGACTAAGTCTGATACTAGGTTAGATAGTAAACCTCCTACTACCATTGATGATTACCATATTACTATAGAATGAATTATGAGGGTTATAAAACCTCTATCTTTCTTTTAGTCATACTCATAGGGTTTAATTTTTTTCATGTTTCCAAAAACATGATTATTAAGGATCCTTATACTTATAATTAGGATTTCAATGATAGTGATTATAATCATTATATTTATTCTATGAATGATGATATGAGTTCCTTAAAGAAAAACCACACCTGGTCCATTGTCAATATACCACATAATGTTAAGGTGAATGATTATAAGTATATCTTCTGGAATAAGGGATATGTCATCGAAGATAATAAAATAAAATATAAGGATGGGTTGATATCCAATGGTTTCCTTTAAAGTGAATATTTTATTACATTCAAATCTAATATTACGTAGCTAAAAAATCATCTATTTGGTTCTCTTATTACTTTTTATTTACCATGACTTTCAAATTAAGAAACTTTATATTAAAAAACACTTCATACATGGTGATTATTTTCATAGAAAAATATGTTCCATTCACCTTCCATGGAATCCATGATGTGGTCCTCACTCAAATAACACAAATTAGGTTTGGGAAGAATTGTATCTTTTTGTATGAAGAAGAAAGAGATGGGATCTTTATATATTGAATGATTAATCACACACCAATGGATATAAATTTCACTAAATAACTTCTTAGTTTGGAGATGTAGTAGTTAGAATTCAACTAGAAGTGGGCCATGCATTTCATCTATTATGGATAAAAAGGATGATAAAAATATAAAACCCATTTTTAAAGATCTTATAGACATTTTTTTCCCCAAAAAACACTAATTATGGGTAATCCCAAAAAATGGGAATAGTACAATCAGTAGGCTTTGATTTGAAAGCTTGTGGATCCAAAATGGACACCCATATTGATTGTTATGGATGTTTGATGTTAGAATTTTTCTGCATAATTGATGGTTGGTGTAAAAGAATAAACTATGTGGTCAAAAAATAATTAGGACATTCCAAACTCATTTGATGATGAATGGCAGTCTCCTTTGTATCCATAATTGAATTATACGGGCATTTTGGTCATTTTCCAAGGCAAAGTGGGACTTGATTACTATCTCATGGCTCTTTTAAAACAAAAAAATCATTTTTAGTTTGGTGGTGTTGATAATATGTAGTTTCAATAATTATTTATATAGATTATATAATTTATAGTACCTATATAGAAAGCCCAGGTGGATTTGAAATTTCATTTCAATGTCAAAGTAGTTACTCTCTTTTCGAGTTGAGCAGTTATATGGTTTGACTATAAATAGAACCCCCAAAAAGAATTTTGAAAGTTAAAATTTTTTGAGGCATGATTTTTGATAAATCATGTAGTTTTTGAGTAAATACATTAAGAAAATTATTTCATATAATAATTACATTAGATACACATTAAAATTAATTTTGAAGGGGAGGGTGGATTCTTGTGTATGATTTATGTATCCATGAATTGTCTGTATACAATTATTATGGTTTGGTCCATGTAATATCTTCATGGGAGCCCCTTTATATACACCATGTAATTTATTCATGAATATTTACCTACAAATTATTATGTGGTATACAACATTTAATTCCATTTTTTATCCCACATTCCCACATGAGATCTTGAACCATACATGGTTTATGGGTTTCCTAAATTGTATGTGACCCAATTTTCAATATATATCTCACATATAAGATTTCTCATATGGTTTCCCCTTTCATGAAAGTTTATTTATTTGTGTTCTAAACATTTTTTTTAACCCAAAAGACCTCACCAACCTCATTTCTCCAAGGTCAAAAACCTGAAAATCCCATTTCATAGAAACCTCCTCCAAATCCATCAAACTTATATGATCAAATCACCATGAACATCTATGTGATTCCCTTTAATATTTAGTTTCTTTGATAATGAATATGGGGTATCTGGAATTTGGACTCCGTCAGTTTTCCTTCCTAACCAGTAGGTTCCTCATAATATAATCAATCATGTATTCCTTTTATAATGAGGGTCATTATCATTAGGCAACTAGTGGAACCTCTATCAGTACCAAGACCACCAAGTACATAGATAATATTTTTATGACCCAACCATGTGTAAAATCAATGGGATAAAGATATAAATGGGATTCTATTTAGATGTAATACATGACACCCCTTCACTGAATCATATCACCCATGAGGACAATTATACTTCCCTATCTAGTTACCAATTCTCATGAGACAGCCATAAAGGTTTATTCCTAAAAAAGTCCCACATAAACTATTTTATGAACCTTTTTTGTAGTATTATATTCTACATGTCCCTTAACTGCTCAAAATAGTTCTCATTCATATAACATCAATCTATAAGACACCAATTTATTTTTTGCACGACCATAAAAGTAAAACCATTGTTCTTCATTATACAACCTTAAAAGTAAACCATTGTTCCAAGTTTCAAAAACATGAAACAGGATTGTTCATATTCACATGACCCTAAATGGAACCAAATTAGTCTTGATTTTTTTGACATTAAATGGAACATCATTGGTATTGGATATATGAACTTCAAATTCAATTCACTAGTCAAGGTTTTGTTATCTTGAAAATAATCAAAATAGTTCCTATCACATGTATTTAAAACATATTCCATTCCTAATTAAATGGAACTTAACTATGTTTATTTTGATCCCATTTATAAGTATACGTAGGTATCCCTTTTCATAGGTTTAATTCAAGCTCCTCCACACCTACCACCTCCTTAGATAGTGATAAATTCTAGAGTTTGAATTGTGTGGATTTAAACCATAGTGTAACCATACAATGAGGGGGAATATGGAGAACCACTTATAAATATATATGTTTACATCGATTCATGGAGTCAATCAATAACTTTTGTAATAATGGTAATTGATATTTTTACTTGGAATTATTTCAAAAATATTTATTAAATCTATAATAGATTACTAAACTATGAAATGAGATCCATCATGAGATGAGTCGATCACCCATATTCTTGGCCTCAAGTCAAAATTAAAATCATTATAAGTTCATCATAATGACCACAAGCCTCTAGAAGTTGGGTATGTATCCAAATGAAATTACAAGGATTAACATGTAAAGTAATAGTGATCATGGTGACAAAATATATATCAATTTTCTTGATGATTTTTCAATTAAATTAAATTAAATCCTATAATATTTAATTAACAAGTCACTTAATATTTTGAAATAAGACTCATGAAAATTTTATAGAAATTTTCTTTCATTCATGTTAAAAAATAGATTTAATATGATTTAATTTGATGCATGTTTTTTATTTTTTAACTATTAATTATTACATGATTTAATTGTTTCTATATATTGATAATATGTTACTTATATGTTAAAATAAAAATTTGATCACTAGTGTTAAATCACAATTGGAAATATTTTTTGAAATGAAATATCTTTTTTCAGAACTTTTTGGTATGGAAATCATAAAATATCATAAAGACAAGTTGATAGACTTATCTATGTACTCATATGTTGTTAAGGTCCTTAAATATTAATTTTTTTATTAATTTAATCCTACTGGTTTACCAATTTATTATCATTTTGAACTAAATATGTTATAATTTAATACCTTGAGATGTCATGGAATATTTTTTTCATATAAATTTTATTTTGTTGATAGCTTGTGTTACATGCAAAACTGATTTTTAACAAACCACAATATATAATTAATAATATTATTTAAACATGATTGTCATATCATTGTCTTTAAACATGGAATAATCAATAATAATAACCAAAATTTAAAAATTATAATAGTTTTATATAAATAAAACTTTTCAATAAAAACGTAATTAATTTTTAGTAAATTCAATATATGTTTCCAAAATAATATTTTCTAAAAAAATGTTTTTATTGATTTTGTAAAAAAAATAGTAAAAGTAATTTTTTCCACTTTTTAAAAATTTATTTATAAAATAAAATTTAATGTTTTAATATATGTTTCCCAATTATATTTTAGTGAATTTTTGGGAACTTTCTAATACAATTAATTTTTTTATAAAAAGTAAAAAAATATTGATTTTTATTAAAAACAGCCTTTTACTTAAAAGCATTTACAAGTTAAATTTTATTATAATATGATTTTAAAAGTAAAGTTATTTAAATTATATATTTATTAATACAATTTATTCCATCATAATCAATTTCATAATAAATTTTGATATTAAAACATTCCATGCTTATGAAAAATTTCTCTTTGGAAAACCGCTTTTTCGTCACTTCTGGTAACCTACTTTTATATTAAATTTTTACAACTATTGGGTTTAAATTTCAAACAAAAAATTCCATATTTATAATAATATTAATTAATATTATATAATAATTTCAACTTAATTTTTGTTCAAAATTAATTGTATAAAAGTAAAAAATTATATATTGTGGTTATTGTTAAAATGAGTTTACTGAGGGTTAAACTAAAAAGATAAGGGGAAAATAACCTATAAACTTTTAAAAACCCCATTTTATATCCATATTTAGACCTTATATAATAAAATGTTCCATAATTATCTATTTTTATCCTATTATCGTGTTTAAAATGTGGGTACACATTTTTCTTTCCAAAAATTCTAAGTGTGTCATCTCCCCCACTTATAAAAGAACACCCCCTTTACTTTCTTAATCAAACATATAAAAACTTTTTTTTCAGAAAAAACCTAAAAACTACATTATTAAAATACCTACACACATCCTAGATGAATTATTTTTCTTATTAAACCCTCCTATGATGGATTTTTGTGCAAAGATAAGGAGGTTGCCCGAAGAATAGGTAGTGTTCTTAACTGAGTATTTTTTATTTTATTTCTTCTTCCACCTACTTAAAATAATATTACAATATTATTATATAATAAAATAATTATCTACAACCTACTGAGATGTTGTTATGTTAATTTAATAACATATATATGTCTCCTCTTTCATCAAATGGGTAATAAAATCAGCGATCTTGTGTAATGCAGTCTACCACCTCACGAACTGATGTAATTCGTTTTCCATCACCTCCTCTCACTGGTGGGTATAATTATGTATTTAAATTATATGTATATTATTAATAATATAATTATACTTATGGAATTATACTATCATATATACCATCTTACTTTCCATTCATTGGGAATATGATAACACTGCGTGTGTGCAGCGGACTACCGCCTCGCAAAGATGTGTAATTCATTTTCACTTACACTTTAAATTGATGGTGATAATGATACATTTAATGAATATATGTGATATATATTAATAATTAATGACTTGGGAAATATTAAATTTTATTTATCTTACTTTCATTTCATCTGTTGAGAAAATGGAAACAATGTTCTTGCGTAAGTACGACTTATCATCTCCATGAAAGGTGTAATCTAATTTATATATATAAATTTAATGGATTAATATAAATAAATATGTCATAAATATATATATGATATTAATATAATGTTTAAAATACTTTATATTATCTATCCATGAAAAAATTAAAAGGACAAAAAATACCAAACCAAAACATACATAAAAAACAAATTTGTTATTACACAAAACAAGATTTTAACAATGAATTGTTAATTAACAGTTAATAAAAGGTCATGGGTAAATCTTGTATGGTATGATATATTTGATTATGATTTTTAAGAGTTATATAATAAATCCATATGTATTTTAATGTAATTTCAAACATCTATAATGGAATTCAATATTCAAGGTAATGGATTTTCATCTCAATTTAATTTTTGTGACACATGTGCCTTATACACAACTTGTTTCTTTTCTATAGTGTATATACTACCCATTAATGTATTTTTTGATTATTATCATGAAATTATGGGATATAAATTTTTATATAGTTTCTTTTATTTCATGGGGATTACGATTCAAAAAAATACCATTGTGGTATGGTTTTATGTTACAATTTCATTGTTTATTGGGGTTGTTTATGATTAAATTATGATGATGAAATATTATGATATATTATAAATTAATTAATTAATTAGCTTATATATTGTTTATTTATGTAAATTACATTTTTTTTCTTTTGTCCTCCAGTCTTTATGTACTCCAGGGATCAAAATGATGTTTTTAAAGAAAAATATCCTTATTTATCTCTTTGGTTGAAAAATCATTTTTCTTTCATACCTAGATTTTCAAAAAAAATCTTTTAAAGAATATTTTATAATTCAACAATGTTTTTTTAATTAAATTTTTATCATTTTTTTATTTTGAAAAAAATATTTAAAGGAATCTTCTATTTTCAAAACAATGCTCTTTTGACTTTTTAACAGAAATGTGAAAGGAATCTTTGTTTAAACACGTACGATGTGAAAAGGTTTTTTGACATTAATAACCACTCAATTATTTATTGATTCATTTAAAATTTTCAATTTTATTTTCAAATAAAATGCTTCATTTAATGTTTGGGAATTTTTTATATTTTAATGAATTCTTTCAAAGTGGAAATGTTATTTTCCTCAAGAAATGTTTCAAGTGATCTTTCAAAATCATTTTCCTTCTAATATGAAATACTTTGATGTTGCTTAATATTTCATTGGGATAATATCCAATGATAATATATTTATTATTTATCCAGATGGTTTACAATAATGATGAAAATATGTTTTTGAAACTATTTAATTTTCCAGTTTTATGCTATGATAAACTGATGAAATGATTATGAAACCCATTTCTATTCCATGGGTTATGATATGCTGAAATGTTAATGAAACACATTTATTTCAAGAGTTATAATATTATGAATGTTTATGATCTTGTGGAACACGTACGTATGATTTTAATAATGTGGTGTCTTGTACCTATACCTCCCTCCAATGCATTAGGTAAATATTGATATCACATGAGATAAATATCACTAGAAAATGGAGTGAACCCAATTCAGTAAGAGAATTTATCTAATATAATAGTCTTCAGAGTTATCCTTAACTACTATGATTGTTTTCTGGATCGAACCCATTCCACTATGATAACATTGGCAGTAAGCCTTTACTGTTAATTAAATAATATTCTATACTTATGTGTATTCCAAAAATCAATGTATTATTCCAATATTATTATCCCATGGCTAATGTTTTTTTATTACATTATGATTCATGTCTTATGAACTACCAATATTTATTCCATGAATCAAGTTTATGATCTATGATATACTGGGTTTTTTTTTCAAATGTTATTATCATGATAGCATACCCATATACATAAATGGCCCAAAGGCCTTATTTTTTTATTTTTTTATGGATAATCCCCCTTTTAAGGGTTGAATGGGAACCTGTACATGACCTATAGGCCCAAGGCATAAGGCTTGAAATGACATGCAATACATGACCCAAAGGCCTAGAGGAATACCATGCCCAATATATGACCCGTAGGCCCAACCAACTAGAACTGACCCTCCCCAACTTCTGCATCATTGATCGCCTAGCTCCACACCTTTTATTGTTGATCGGCTAGAATTGCCTCGTACAAAGCTGTACGGTGCCTGGTCTCGATGGCGGTTGCCATACCCTCTCATTCTTCTCATCTGGTTAGCTCTGCTTCTTGTGACTACTACTCTTGTTTATATAATCCTATTTTGGGTCCTTCTTTGAGTGAACTAGGATAATCCATGGTCTCGGTGGCCAGAAAGCCCTGTGTCCTGAAGGCCTTTGATGGCCCGAAGGCCCTTGAGGCCTGTAGGCCCAAACCGGTGGCTCGAACGCCCAAATTGAGTGAATAGTTATAGCTGTTATAGTACCAAACAATACCTGCTACAGTACTACTATAGTACTCAGAAATTCACCTCCACCTGGTTTTGAACCTGGGTCTCTTGGATGCCAATCAAGAGCCCTTACCACTCGGGTATGGGCTCGTTGGTATTAGCATACACATATGATCATGTTATGTAACATTTAAGCTTTCCCTTTCTCATCATTCCTTTCCTCAAGTACTAAAAAAGGTATTATGTTAGAATTGTATAATAATGGTTCTAGTTATGTTGAACTTAATAGGAGATGACATAGTTCACTTATAATCCAATTTTTTATGATTTCAAGTTTTCAAAGTCAATGGACGTATATGTTTATGGAATGAATAGTTACATTATATAATCAATATTTTTCTATTAAGATTTAAAATCTATGTATAAAAAATATGGGTTTTTATAGTTGGTTTCCTAGAAAGGTTTAGTTAAACCTTTGGAAACTAAGATGTGGAAACATTAGTGAGAACCGTAAGGATAAGTCTAAGTATATAAAAATAACATGGAATTTTGGTGAAGGATGGAGTGAGGGGTATTATATAAAATAAATCCATATATAGATACGAAAAGTAGATATTTCTAGTGAATAGTTATACCTAGGGGTAATAACACTAAAAAGAGTGCATTGAGATATAATCAATAAGCACCAGGTGTATGACAATAGGCCTCACTACAAATTTATTTTGACACTCTTGGGGATATGTTTTGGAAATTCATGAACACTTTATGAACCACTATAAATGGTTTGAATAATGACCATGAATGGGCTAGTTAAGCCTATGGTGTCATAGATTGAAAATAAGGTGTCACTATTTAGACACCCTATAAGTGATTTTTAATTATTATATTGTTCACTACTATGAATATTATTGCTTACACTATAATTTTTTGTTTTATTTTAATGGATTGAACCCAAAGGAAACATGTTAATACTAAGTGAGATAGATAATGAAATTATTTTTTTCCTATGAAACCAAATGTTACGGAGGATGGAATGAAAAATATGTCTCTTATGCATACAAAACGATATCAAGAAATGAATCTTGATGAACTTACAAATGAGAAAAGGTGGTAACAATGTTCTGTTTATTCACTCATTCAGAAACATCCACTGGATTTTAGTAATATTTACAATCTATAAGTTTCTGAACCATTTATTAGTATGAATAAAAATATATTTTTTATTCACTAGTGTTCAAAGCATGATAAATTCATTTTTTAGCTCTATTATTTGGAAGCAAAAGCGGATAAATTGTGGGATCTTATCAAGAATATGAGACAACAAGATGAAATTGACTCCATGGAATGGGATGAGTTTAAGAAAGCATTTTCAATAAGTACATTCCTCGTATTATTCATATAAAAATGCATAAGGAATTACTTATGTTAAAATAGAAGGATGATAAATCTATTGGTACCTATGATGTGAAATTTAAAAGACTTGAGAGGTGCACTTCGGGTATTATCATCCAAAATGAAAGTAAGTTTTATTGATTCTTTAGTTCATTAAAACAATTATGTGGAGGGAATTGTCTATAAGGGACTTCAGTGGATATGAATAAATCAATCAATGTGATATCAAAGTGGAAATGGATATTAGAGTTACCAATCAATCTCATGGTTTTGATAAGAAAAAAATATGCAATTCAAAGAAAACTCAAAAAATAATAAAGAGAAGATGATGATATTTTTTTCATGATTGAAGTGTGAATCAAAGCATGTGGGAAATCATCTTAATGGTATTGGTAAATGTTTTATGTGTGGGAAGAAGGTCATTAACGAATTGATTATTTAAGTGAGGGGATGAAGTTACAGAATGATGAGAATAGAGAGAAAACTATAAAGAATAACCACACGTATTACAGTGTTTCAAATGAATGTAGTATGGGGATTATGATAAACGGTTCCCAACATCAATGGTTTAATGACAATTATCTATTCCAGTAACCTATTAAGCTGAGAGAAAAATGGAAATATCATTCTATCACAATTTCAGATGATGGGTGCAATAACGACATGGTGAAAGGTACACATTCCATCTAATATAGAACTGCTAATGAAGTATTAAACTCAAGATATACCCACTATTTTATATATGAGTAATTTTTTAAGGGTATCATAGTATGACCTCAATGATTATTTTTTTAATTATTAGTGAAAAACACTAATTGTATGATGATTACATCTCAAGTCTATGATTTTTCTCTAGTTAAATTTTGTGGTAATATACTAGCTAAAAATATTTTTATTCTTACTATGGATGAAATTGATGTTATATTAGGCATGAATTAGATTTATTTACATAAATCCAACATAAATTACTGAGTAAGAGAATTCATATTTAATATTCTGAATAAACCTATAATCTTCTAATAGTGTAATGATAAATATTAACTTATAATGGAAACCAAATCCATTTTTTAGGTCTTGATTCCCATTTAGAAGGGGTGTTTATCTCTTATGGTACACTATTGAAACAATTGCATATACCAATGGTTTGGAATCGTTAGTATAGGTCCCAAAACTTTGTGTATAGCTTATACCAATAGTTTGGGAAACCTTTGGGTGATTTGGAGTTGGGAACGATCTATCCCAACGGTTTGTAAAAAACTATTGGGAAAGACCTATCCCAATGGATTGAAAACTGTTTGGAAAGGACTTTCCCAATGGTTTAACAAACCATTGGGATATGTCTTACCCAATGGTTCCTTAAATTTTTTGATAGGTCTTTCCCAATGGTTCTCCAAACCATTGGGATATGTATTTCCCAACGGGTTTCCCAAACCATTAGGAAAGTTAAATCTAAAAAAAAGTTTCAGCAGCGGTTAAAACCCATAACCTCTAAGCTATATATAAAAGACTTTACCACTATCCTATAGTTACATTTTTTAATATATTTGGATATATATATTTATTTATTTATTTAACATAAAAATAATTCATAAAAAAATAAGGGTACCTCTCCTAACAGTTCTCAAAACCATTGGTATAGACCTTTCCCAATGGTTTTCCAAACCATTTGGAAAGGTATCTAGAATTGTCCCAGTAGTTTCAGAAAATCGTTGGTAAAAGTGGTCTCAAAGTACCCTTTCCCAAAGTTTTTCCCAAACTATTGGGAAAAGTGGACACTTTCCCAATGGTTTGCAAAAACTGTTGGGAAAAGTTGTCACAAAGTATCCTTTCCCAATGGTTTTCCAAAATCTTTGGGAAAAGTGGACCCTTTCCCAATGGTTTTCCCAAACCATTGAAAAAATTGGACCCTTTCCCAACAATTTGTGAAAACCTTTGGAAAACGTTGTATCAAAGTATCTTTTCCCAACGTTTTTCCAAATCCATTGGGAAAAGTGGACCCTTTCCAAACTAATTGGGAAAACCATTGGGAAATATTGTCTCAAAGTAGCCTTTACAAATGATTTTTCAAAATGATTGGGAAAAGTGGCCATTGGGAAAAGTGGTCTCAAAGTATCCTCTCCTAATGGTTTTTCCAAAAATGTAGGGAAAATTTGACCATTTCCCAACAGTGTGGCCAAACCATTGGAAAAATTGGTCTCAAAGTATTCTTTCCCAACAATTTTGGAAAAACCATAGGGAAAGGTAACCTATACCAATGGTTTGGGTAAACTATTGGTATATAAGCATTGTTATAGGTAGGATTTCTAATAGTGGTTGGGGAGAAAATCAACATCAATGATATGAAAATTTTATTGAAGTTTTTGTATGTATTTTTTGAATATTTTCACAGTCTTTCAATGAATCATGAGGTTGATTTTTCAATATAACTTATACCTGGTGAGACACTTATTTTAAATACTCCCTATAGAATGTCCCTGATTTAGTATCAAGAATTTATGAAACAAATCAAGGAGAATCTTGAAACATTATTTATTCATCTAAGTGTGTCAATTTGGGATGAATATGTTCTTTTTATTAAAAATAAATATGGATTGATGTGACTCGGCATTGATTATCCAGAGTAGGACATGATCAAAATCAATAAAAAGTATCTTCATCCCTATATTGATGACTTTTTCAATCAACTATGTGGAGTTCAATACTTTTCCAAGACTTACCTTTTATCTATTTATCATTAATTAAGTTTTAATATAAAAGATATAAATAAGATAACATTTTGTAAATGGTATGAAAACTATGAGTATATTGTGATTCCATTCTACCATAATAATTCCTCCCGTATCTTCATGGATTTAATTAATAGGGACTTTATAGATTACCTTGATTAGTTTGTGGTAACATTTACAGATGATATTCTTATATATTTAAAGTGAAATTAAGGGCATGAATATCACTTAATAATTATAATGAAGTCCCTAAAGAAGGATAAATTGTATGAAAAAACTAAAAAGTGTGAATTTTGGAAGAAAAATGTTTCATTTTTGAGTTATATAATCTCATGTGAGTTTATAACAGTGGATCCATAAAAGATGGAGGCTATTGGAAATTGAACTAGTCAACCCATTGTGACTGTGATTCAAATTTTTCATTATTTTTTTATATATTCTTGATGGTTTTTAGATAATTTCTCATGACTATATAATAAACTCACCAAGTTCACTCTAAAGTGATCCAAGTTCCTCTAGATGGATGAATGTGGGGAAAATCTTAAGAAACAAAAGAGAAGATTAGTTACTAAACATTCACTTAGTTTACCCTACATGGGAGAAGGGTTTATAATCTACAGTGATGCATAAAAGAAGGGATTGATCTATGTTCTCATGAAGAATAACATTTTTATATCTTATGCCTTATGAAAATTAAAGGTGCATTATTAAAATTACCAATCCCATTATTTAGAGTTAGCTGTAAAACAAATTTCATTAAATATATGAAAGAATTATCTTTATGGATAAAAGTGTGATATAGATACTGATCAAAAAATGTTTAATGTATATATTCACATAGAAGTAGTTGAATATGTTACATAGATGATGGTTTTACTTGATTAAATATTATTAATTCTCAATCAATTTCCACCATGGGAATGTGAACAAGGTTTCTAGTGGTTTGAGTTTAAAGGATCAAACTACCTTATCAATTATGAGTATCACAAAAGATCGAATATTTATGGATTTCTAAGGATGGTTCTTGAAATATTTAATAAAGGGTATAAACATTATCCTTCTCAAATAATTTTTCAACCATCTATCAATTTGAGGATAAAAGAGTCATAAAAGTATGATATGGAGCTATAGAATATGCTAGTAAATTTTCTTTATTTTAACCTTGATCATGATGGAATGATAAGGTTTAAGAACCATTTATGTGATCCTTCTATACTATATTTGAAGAAAGAGATGTTAGAGTAATCTCATAGTTATTTATTCTCAATTCATCTTATAAGTAAAAATATGTGTAGAGATTTGAAAGTGTATTTCTGGTGGTATAGAGTGAAGAGATATATTGTAGAGTTTTTATCACGGTGGTATGTCATCAAGTTAAGGCTGAGGGAAAAAATTCTATTAGTATTTTACAACCATTACCCATACCAGAATAGAAGTGGGAATACATTACCATGGATTTCAAATGGGAATAATTTTAGATCCATTCAGAAAAAACATAAGGGCCTCAAAAAGTTAGTAGAAAGGTTATGCTGATAATTATCAACATGGTATGAAATTTGAATATAGTGAGAAGGTTTTTCTATGAATTTATCCATGGAATGAATTTATGAGATTTTTAAAGAAGGTAAAAATAATCCATATGTGTATTTGTTCCTTTGAAATTATTGATCGTATCAGGCCCATAGCTTATCATTTATCACTTCCACCGATCCTCGCTCAGGTTCACAATGTGTTTCATGTATCACTCATGAGGATGTACATAAATGGTCCATTAGATCTACTAAACTCAAAGATTATACTATTGGAACATGATAATACCTATGAAAATAATCAGTGGAGTTTTTTGGATTGTATAGAGAAAGTGTTATTTAACAATACCACTCACTTAGTCAATGTTTTGTGGTGGAACCACCAGCTTTATGAAGTTACGTTGGAAACTGAGGATATAATAAGGCAAAAGTAACCCCACTTTTTCACAATATTTAAAGAACTTTGATAGAAAATTTCATTTTAACGGGGGTAGGATGTAAAACCCAAATATTTTGTAAAATATTTTTAAAAAAAAATTATTTCTTTGGTAGCTTGCATTACTTTCCAAACCGAGTTTTAATGAACCATGATATACTATTAATATTATTATTTAAATATGAACATTATAACATTTACATTAAACATGGTAGTATAAATATTAATAAATAAATTTTAAATAAATTATAATGGTTTTATATAAATAAAAAAAGTTTATAAAAAAATGTATAATTTACAGCAAAGTCTTTATATGTTTCAAAAATACTATTTTATCAAAAACAATTATTGATTTAATGGTGAAATAATAAAAATAATTTTTGAAAATTTTATAAAATTTTATAAAATTAATTTCACAGAATAAGATTCATTTTTTGAAATCTATATTTCATAATTATATGCGAGTGAATCTTTTATAATTTTCTAAAGACATTAGTTTTTCTAAGAATGGTAAAAAAATACTAATTTTTATTAATAAATGCCTTTTCATTTAATGTATTTAAATTCTCAATTTTACTTTAATATGGTTTGAAAAGTAAATTTAGTTCAATTATATATTTATTAATCCAATTTAGTTCATTTTAATCAATTTCATATTGAATTTCTTTATTAAAATGTTTTATACTTAAGAAAATTTTCCAATTGCAAACCGTGTTTTTGGTCACATATACTGGTTTAATTTTATATTAAATTTTTACAATTATGTGACTATAATTTAGAAAATGGATTATATATTTTTAATCACCAAAGTAAATATTATAAAATAATTTCAACTTAATTAATCATCAAAATTATTAGTAAAAACAATAAAAATTAATTTTTGTTGTTAAGGTTAAGACGGGTTTACTAAGGATTAAACTAAAAAGATAAGGGGTAAACTGACCTATAAACTTTTCAAACTCTAATTTTATGGAAATATTTTGTCCTTATATCGTATTAGGTTCAATAAATCCCATTTTATATCCTTTTTTCATGTTTAAAATGTGGTTACATATTTTTCTTTTCAAAAATTCCATGTGTTTCCTCTCCCCCACTTATAAAATGAAACACCCTCTCCTATCCTATTCACACATCCAAAACCATTTGATTCTACCAATAACCACCCAAAAACATTATTAAATTACCTAAACACATCCTATATGTCATATTTAATTTATTATACCCTCCTAATAATGCTTTTGGTGCTAACCTATGGAGGTTGTCCAAAGAAGAGGTAGTGTTCTTAACCAACAATTTTTAGGTTATTTTTTCCTCCACATCCTTAAAATCCTATTCAAATATTATGATATAATAACATAAATATATAATATATACTAATATGTTATTATTTTAATTTTGTAACCTACATCTATCTCATATTCTATCAGATGGAAAATGAAACTTTGATAATGTGTATTGTTGACTACCGCCTCACGAGCCGATGTAATTCATTTTCCTTCACCGCCTATCACGGGTGGATATAATGATGGATTTAAATTATATATATTATATTAATAACATAATTATACAATTTTAATTATAATATAATATACACCTTTTTTATTTTCATTCCTTAAAAATATGATGACATCGCTCATGTGTATAGCGGATTACCGCCTCATAAAGCGATGTGATTCATTTTTAACTTACAGTTTATATAGAATGTAATGTGGATAAATTAAATGAATATATGTGATATATATTAACTCATAATTACAATATAAAGATTATATATTATTTACATTCCTTTCATTTCATCATTTGAAAAAATTGAAACAGTGTTCATGTGTACGTATAACCTATTGTCTCAATCAAACTAAAAGGACCAAATATACTAAACCAAAAAATACATGAAAAATGAAGTAGTTATTACCTAAAATGTGATTTTAATAATGATTTGTTAAAAAAGAGTAACAAACAGTCATAATTAAATCATATATGGTATCATATATATGTTTATTTATCATTAATAGATTTATGATAAACATATATTTATTATATAGTAGTATCTAATGTGTATGAATGAATTTGAGACTCAAGGTAAGGTATTTTCATTTCATTTTCATTTTTTAAGACACATTCCTTATACACCAATTGATTCTTTTGTGTGGTTTATATGCTACCAATGGATAAATTTTATGATTTTTCTCATGAAATTATTGGATATAAATATTCATATAATTTTCATTATTTATTGGGACTTGTGATTCAAATTATACCAAAGTGGAAAACAAAATATGTTGAAATCCCATTGTTTATCAGCGTTCTCTGTGATTAAGTTTCTATGATAAAATATTATAGAATATTTCTCAAGAAATACATTAATTTCATTATATTATATTTATTTATTAAAATTACATGTTTTCCTTTCATTTTCTTATATTTATATACATAAGAGATCAAAATAATGTTTTTAAAGAAAACTGACTTCATATCTCTCTTCAGTCGAAAATCCTTTTTCTTCCATCTCCATTTTCTCTAAAAATATTTTAAATAATATTTTACAATTTTATAATGATTTTTAAATTAACTTTAACCCATTTTTTACCTTTAATAAAAAAAAATTTAAAGGAATCTTCTTGTCATATTTTGAAAATGGATCCTTTCAATTTTATAGAAAATGTGAAAGGAAACTTTATTTTATTGTGCACGGCATGAATGGTATTTTCCCCCACCATAACCTCTAAATGTTTTAAATATTACTATGAAGGTTTGAAAGTTTATTTTTAAATAAAATTTTTTCTTTAAATTCTATTAAATTTTTATATTTTAAATAAGGTGTTTCAGAGTTGAAGGTTTATTTTCCTAAATAAATATTCCAAGTGATCTTTAAAAACCATTTTTCATATAAGAAGACATCATTTGATGTTTCATAATATTTATTGGTGATAAGTGTCGGGTCCACTTTGTGTATAAGGTTGTATTTTTTGCCAATAGTTGTCAATGAAGATCAAAATAAAGGAGATCAAGAAGTACTCCAATGAAATGGAGGAATGGAAATTCAGATGATTGGTGTACTGCTCATAAGTTTAAAGAACATGTGTCAAAGGTGACACATTGTTTCCAAAAGTGAATAATGGTGAGGTATAATCCATATAAGGATGCTTAAAGAAGAATGGGGATTTTATGAAGACTATGCAATTCTTCATGATTTCATGAGAACCATGCAAGAGACTTCTTGAAGAATAATATCATATGATTTTCATGAAGTTGAAAATGACGGTTGAAGAAGAAAATACTGTGGGATTGGAATCCTGAGATGGCCATTCACTTCATATTGTCTCAAAATATGATGATTCTAAAGCTGATCTATCAAAGGATATATATCATGATAGGGTAGTTTGTGTTGAAAGAAGAAGAGTTTCTGAAGGAAGAAAATCACAGAGAATAATTGTTTGTGAGGTGAATATGCTTGTTGACAAAGCACACAAAGGAAATAAAAATTTATTGATAAAGGAAATTTCATACTGTCATGTCTAGTTTGAGGGATGTGGTTAACGATTCATGTTTTATTCAAGAATGTTAACAAAAGAACGGATGATCTGGAGGTGGTACAAAAATAGCAGACACATGGTGGTGCCGTTTTTGGAAAAAGGAATTGCGCGCAATGTACTTGAAGGAGAGGAAACTTGTGTGCCTAATATTATTCAAGATCAGAAGGTCAAAATATGTAAAAGTAAATAGGGCCGCGTAGGTATTTGTTTGGTCGTGCAGGTGACCTGCGCGCCGTGAAGAGACTTGTGCACCGATACCTTGGATGCTTGAGAACTTTTGATCCTGCTCCTTTTCAAGATCAAAAGATCAAAATATGGAAAAGGAAAGAGGGTCGCGCAAGTATTGGTTGGGTCGTGCAAGTGAGCAGCGCGACAGAGGCCAGGGCGGATGATCTGTGCGCCAGAACCTACGCGCCAAGGGAAGAGTTATGTGTCGCCGCGTAGGGTATTCGAATGCCTATAAATAGAGGATCACCCCTCCACATTCGGGATGAAGTTCAAGACTTAGAGATTGTTCAAGCTCTCGTCGCGCAGGTGGTTGAGCCGCACAAGTGGTAGTTGGGTCGCGCAAGTAGAGGCAACGTGCCAGTTGTTGGATGCGTGCCCAAGGCGGTTTGGGAGAGAAGGTAAGTGAGTCACGTAGGTTTGAAGTTGAAGGAGGCGGTGTAGTGCAGGTGGATTGGTGATACGTGTGCGCCAGTTTGGACTTGCAAGCTGAAGACCTGTGTGCCATATTGGAACATGCACGCTGTTCTTGGGGAAGATCTCTAGGTGGTGTTGGAGTACTCCCGTCCTTTTGGGGCCGCATGAAAGCTATAATATTGATCGATACCTTCAGTGCAACAGATAATGTATTCATTTGTGAAGACGAAAGAGCAGTGAACAATTTGGTTTTATGAAGGGAAGTGGTACTGCACACACATGACTAGTGTTTAACATCGTCGTTGTGCTTTGCGAAGAGAAGAAGAATGGTTTGTGCAACTAAACTCGGATCTGCACAGAAAGAGGGGCATATATCAATACACTTAGGTGTCAGTATTGGGAATCAAAGGAAGAGAAGAAGAAGATTTAGTGCATTCAGTTATTACACTAAAGAAGAATATTGAATACAAAAGGGAATTAACTCAGTAATCTGATGTAAGCATTGTCTCATGCTAAACAGGAGATGAAGACTTCAATGCAAATCTATTGAAGAGTCCTTCATGTCTATAAACTGAGTGTGACTTCACCAAGGGCAGTGAGCCAGGGAAAGTCAATGAGAGTGACCCGAGGGAAGTAGTGAGCTATCCTGAATCTTTGTAAAGGCAGTGAGCCTGGGACAGAGTGACTGTACCCGAACCATTGTAATCCACTACTAGTGAAGTATAGTGAAATTTGGTACGACCGAAAACCGATCAACGTATGCTCCTTGTACGTAGCCCTTTATGGTGAACCAAGTAAAAATTGTTGTGTCATCTCTATGCATGTGAATGTTTCATCGCTGATCATATCCATCATAAAGTTTTAACTAGTTTCCACCAACATGGGAACAATATCCTTGGTTTTAAAAGAAAACATTGACACCTTTATTCACCCCTTTCCTCTCAGGGTGTCCCGAGGTCCTACAATAAGATCCAATAATACCATCCTTATTATTTTTATATATGGTTTATGATTATTATTATCAAAAGATGGTTATGAAACCATTTCGTTTTTTAGGGTTAGGCTAAGATAAATTGATTAAATGATTATGAAACCAGTTTCTCTTCCACTATTTATGCTATGATTAAATATATATGAAATCGATGACTTTTATTAGGTTCTGATATGATGAATGTTTTATAATATTGTGTCATGCAGATGTATTATTTTAATTATTTTATGTTTGGGACCCATATCTCCCTCCAATGTATTGGCTAAATATTAATATATAATGAGATAAATAGGACTAGAATAGGGAGTGAACCAATTTCATTAAGGGACTCTATCCACTATGATAGTCTTGGGAGCGAATTTTGACTAATATGATGTTTTGGGGAGTGAACCCATTCAAATATGATTGACATGGTAGTAATCCCTTACAACTAAGGGAATGATATTTTATTCTTATGTGTATGTTGCATATCTATGTCTTATTCCAATGTTATGCTCCCATAGCTTATGTTCTTTGATTCCTTTATGATTCATGTATTATGAACTACCAATATTTATTCTAGGGATCATGTTTATTATCTATGATATGCAGGATATGGTTTTTAAAATGTTATTATCATGTTTTATTACCCTTATATTCATGTTATATTGAAATCTCCATTGCATACCCTTTCTGAGAATCTGAGATCACACTTTATTATGTTCATTTTCCCTAGGTAATGAAGAAAGGTATTATGTGTGACATTTCTGAGAAGGGTGATAGTTGTGAAGAACTTATTGGGAGATGATATAGTTAACTTATGAACCAGTTTTTTAGGCTTCCATGTTTCCAAACACACTAGGCCTATAAGATTAGGGAATGGATCATTATTTTCTGTAATGAATATTCATATATTAAGATATAATATCTATGTATGAAAATTATGGTTCATTATAAAATATCTCCTAACACTCTTGGTGAGGATTAATTTATGCATAGAATATCATATTCTAATATTACGGGTAGCATCATATATGTTTTGATTTTATCTAGATAGAATATTTATTTCTCTATTTACACATTTTACTGATTTGAGAGTAATATCAACATGGAGTATCAGAATTAAATCAAATGGTTATTGAAATATATCTCATCTAGTGCTTCATTATCCATATAATAAAGTAGAAATTTTTCATTTTTATGAACTTATGACGAGTTATGTTTACTCTGGGTATATTTCATTAACTGAATCAATAAAAGAGAAAAAAATTCATATATGTTTTCTTTCTGAGTAATATATTTTTTTAAAATTATTATTATAGTTTATTGTGATATTCAATCTATATTTTTCCCTAAAAAACTGGTATTTCATAGAAGATATAAACATATAGATATTAGATTTCATTTTGTTAGAGATAACATTTAAGTGTGTCCATGTGATGTACAACCATAACAACCTAAATAGTACTTTTACTATGGATATATATTTTTCCCAAATTTTATAATTTTTTACATATTTTAGGCATGGTTCCAATTTAATAACATTGGGTACAAGAATATCACACCATATTTTTATTTGAAAATAGTGTATATTTCTAAATTTTCATGATTTTATTTAGGAAGTGTATGGTCATATAACATAACACTAAGAATGGTGGTAAAATTAGTGTTACTATTATACAATTTTCTCCATAAATTAACCACCATATTTTATTTGAATCTAGACCTACTGAAACATTAAATCAAACCCTTAATAGAATATCTAAAATTTAAAAGGTATCACATGGTACACATGTTTTTACAAGGTTCAATACAAATTTGGGTATCAACTCTTTGATATGTTTGGGTTCAATCCGAGACATAGGTTCTCTAGTAATAAAGAAATGTGAATACATTTTGGATATATTATGAAATTATTATAGTGTCTTTGGAAAGTTTTATAGTCTCTAGACTAGTTCTTTATACTTGATCCCACCAGTTTATAATGGTATTACAAAAATAAAATAAGGAACATCACTTTATCACCATGATGATTCTTTAAAAAACTAATCATCCTTCAAGATATCTCAATTATCTAGAGATGTAAATTTCTCCCTACTTCAAGATTCAAACCAGTGCACATTATATATGATCAGATTGTTTATATTTCTCACATATTTAAGAACTTAAACCTTCAGACTTTATGTGGGATCAAAAAATGGCAATACAACTTTTTTGGAACTTCTCTAGATAGAATATCATTTTTTGGATCTTTTACATTTGACTTCTTAATTTTTTGATCTTAGATACTTTTTTCTCTTCCTCTACCATACAATTGTCTTTTTTAGAATCACTACTCTTCTCATAAACTCAATAGTTTTTTTAGAACATAAAGGTGAATACTCATACATTCATCAATGTTTTCTTTAATTCTATCTTTCCCCTTTATATTCATCATTTCATTATTTTGATAAATGTGCCAATTCATGATTCAAATTTATAAACCATCGCTTACTCAATTAATAGTCAACAAACCATAAATGATTTCAAGAATTTATAAGTTTTACTCCGTCAAAGATTCTACAAACCTTGGTTTCAACAGTCTTCAAAGATTCAAAAAATATTTTCTTGAGTCATGTGTTAATTCTTATGGTTTTTATATCATTAAGTACAACTAAACATCATCACCCTAATTTTTTCAACTTAATAATTCATTCTTATATAAATTTAGTTTGAAATTATAAAAAATTACATAGGATTTATTATATTTAAACATAATTTAATAAATATTCCATTATTTTTGAGTTATTTTTCTATAGATCTAGTGCATCATATGAACTCTATCTTAGAGATTGTCAAGCTACTTACACTTGACTAATCCTTACAACATATGGTCATCTTAACTTTTTTACTTCTAAACTTCTTCAACTTCCCTTCACTTTAACATTTGATCTTTTGGACTAACAAAAAGTAACACCTTCAAAAAAATTTCTAAATTAGCTCAAATTTATTCTTATATAACTCTATATTTTTTTATGTCAGTTATCCACATCATTGAATCCTGACAACTTCACTTATACTTATAGTGTAGCCTCTACTTACAAACATCTCTATGAATTAGACCATGCAACTTCCCCTACCACTTATTACTTTGAACCCCCTTAGCTTCTAGATAAATCAATTATAGTTGCATCACATAGAAATATTTGGATTTAAATTAACCAAGGTTATTATTATTATTGAATACTTATACTTAAAAACACAATATAACATATATTAAGGTTCTCTCATGGATTTATCGTTTGGATATGATGTCATCCACACAAGACACATATTTCTCTGTTCTTATTCTAACACTAACAACTTGTTATCCCAATTAGGTTAAATACGCTGAGAGGGTGTGAATTAGGGTATTACCAATTAAAATAACTACCCCTTCGGTTATTGTTTTGCCATTAAAAAACACTCTTATCTCCTCATCATGTATAAATATATACCCATAATTGAAATCATTAATGAGACACAACAATTTTACTTGGTTCACCCTCACTGGGCTACGTATAAGGAGTATACAATTGTGATGTTTCAGTGTACCAAATCTAATAAGTCTCTCTATCAAATTACATTGTTTTGGAAAGATCACTTCTATTCCCAAGATCACTACCTTTACAAATTTTATGGTTAGTTCACTGGTTTCTCAAGGGCCACTCCCTATATCTCTTTCTCTGGCTCACTTCCAGTGGAAAGGATCATCATCTTCCTATTTCTTTTCTCACTACTGTGGAAGGGATCCACACATCATTTATAGTCTTTTAGTTCCTTTCATTTGTATGAATTCACACATCCTGTGTTGTATATAGATGCTCTCTTGAAGTTTTGATTTCACCCATACATGAAATCCACTTTTTTGCATTGTGTAATTTTGTGGAAATTACTTTCGTGAAATATTGTAGTGCCTTTGTGAAATTCATTGATTCCTCCATGAAAATACTTGAGTCCTTTATGAATTGTGTTGCACTGCATGGGATGAGTGCTTCATGCACTACATCTTTTTCTACAGACCGACTCTTCTTCATGAACAACTTTTTCTTATGTGGACCGTTTATGCTCTATTAATGCATTTTTATTCAGTGGAACACCTTTTCATCATGGTCCATTTTCCTTTGTGGGCAACAGAGCCCCATAAAATCCATTCATGTTATTGTTCCTAGTAAATTACAATACCCTTAGTGTGATCCTCCCTCAAAAACTCCTCTTTTTCAAAGAATTGTCCCTCATGAACTACTTCAGACATCATCGAATTCTTCACAGATATACGATCTTTTCGAATGAAAATTTCTCTACCTAATGATGTTATTATGGGACATTATATAAGAAAATAAATCCAACAAATATATATTTTTAATTTCCCAAAACTTTTATTCGGTAGAGCCTTCACCATGAACTGTTTGATGAGTTCCTCATAGATCCCTTCTACTTTGCAGTGGCTGATGTCTTCCACATACAAAAAAACCGTTTGAGGAATTCATAATCAGTGCCTCAATTTAAAAATGACATGCCTCCCATGAAATGATGAGCATCCCGAGAGTTGTGATCCTCCTATGAAATTTTTTCACTATACAGTCTACACAACACACTTCATGGTCCACATAACATTTCTATGTGTAAATATTTTTTTTCTATTTTCCCTAAGACGTTCTGAATACTTCATTTGTGGTTCATGAACTATGCTTCGCGATCTGTGAATCTTTCCATGAACACCTTTTCCAAAAATATTCCGTTTATATAAAACAAAACTCAAGATTTTGAGGCCCAAAAAATTGTAAAACACTAGGAAGCTACACCACTTTAAACACATTTTCTTGGGAAACACTAACCTTACTGATTCATTGTCACATAACCTTATCAAAAACACAATCACCCCAAAAATAACTAAAATGGAACCATAAGAGATTTTTTCCCAACACAACATTATCCATTATAATTTTAGATTAAAAAGTAATTTATTATAAATAGGTTCTTTCCTCTTCTCATAAAATCATTCAGTATGTAAGATAATGAAACCAGATTTTTATCAATCTCATTATGTGTTCTTTTGAATGATCCTTTTCATTTACTGTGACTTAGACTCTTAGTTTCTAGACTACTTTTATTAAAATTAATGATATTAAATTTCTTTAATATGTCAACATTTGAGCACAACTTTTCTAGAACTATTTCTTGAATCATTGGATAATTTTACTAATTATTTTAACTTAAATAATAATTAGTTCTCAAACAACTATGATATTTTATTCTTTTAAGGATCAAAAAAGTATCATTAGATTTTGTATTATAAATTCGCCTTATTGAAAATCTTAAACCTCTTAATAAGATACAATTTGTATAATTTTTGGGTTAAACTTACATATCCTTTTAAATCCTTTTAATATTATAGCATTACATTAAGCTTTTGGAATAACTCTTTAATAGTAATTCAACATCCAATTATAGAACATGGGTAATTTCTAGATATAGAATAAGGAAACCTAAAAACATATAATTCATAATTAGACTTAAATAATTGATTGAATAACCTTTAATTATTTCTTAAAAAAATATCACACATAAATCTGATGAAAAATACAAAACCTTCAAGAATTTAATGAGTGCTTCAATCTATTTCATTAGATTTTTTGTTAATACAAACAACTCTAAACTTTTCATAAAACCATATTTTTTTCTCAAATAGGAGTTTCATGGAACTAAAAATCTAGATAAATAATTTTTTTATAGAATTATAACCCTTGGTGATAAGAAAATTGTTTCAAAGGATTTTTATATTCTCCCCTTTAATAAACTCAGCTCACTTGTCTTTTTATCTAATTTTTTATAACACCAAAACATTAGATTTACAAAAGATAAAGTAATTTATTCACACAAAAATTTTGTACTTATATCCCATAATTTCAATAGAATCTAATGGATAATGGGGTAATATTGTCTTTATTAATTAAGAGAAAAATCATAAACATAAATTTTTAACATTAATTAATTAAATATCTCCCTTGGAAAATATTATTAAACATATCAGAAAAATGATATTTTTTGGAAATATAATCAAACCTCACATATATATTAGAGACTTACCCTATAATGAAATGATATTTTATAATAGTATGACTGGATCTAGAGTGTCCCACTAGATTCTTGGAAAGCTCAATTTCACTCTGATTATCATAAGTAATGTTCAATAGTTTCTAAAATATCACAATTAAATATTCTAGTTATACTTTCATGTAAAAAATTTGAGTATACACATGTGTGGAATCAGTATACTCTTCATCAATTGAGATTAATGTAATAGAACATTATTTCTTACTATTCTAGATAACAAAAATTTATCCTAAAAAGAATGCTCATTTTGATATTAATTTTGTAACATTAAAATCTCTAGCCTAATTTTCATTATTGAAACCTATAAATTTCAATTATTAATTCATTTTATACATAAAACTATAACTCGATGCTCCTTTGAGATACTTGAGAGTTCTCTTAAAAGTAAACATGTTTCATTCCCTTGAATCACTTTGATATCTAGTGTAAAAGTTTACAACATAAATAGTATGTGGTCTTGATGGAGTAAGATAAATTAATATTATAATCATCATTCTAAAGTCCTTTTGATACACCATTTTTACTATTTTTAATTTTATTAGCTTCACACCAAGAGTCTTGGGTGTTGATAGAACCTTATAACATTTTATTATAAATCTCTTCCATAATTCCCTGGATTATTTCTCATAGGATAAGAAGATGTTTTTTCTTTTTTTTATATCTTGTAATCCCATAAAGAAACACATCTCTTGAAGTATTGATATCTTAAAATACATTTTCATTTGTTTAGAAAATTCCTCACAATAATACTTCTTATCACCTCTAAATATTTTGTCATAGACATAAACAATGAAAATTAGAGTATCTATGATCATATTATTAACATATAATTTATTTTCAAATTTTACTTTTTAAAATATTAATTGTTTCAAAGAACTATTGAGTTTGGTGTTACAGGAATTATGGGTATTTTTAACCCATATAAGGATTTCTTCATCATTTACACCATTATTCTGTCACTATCAAGTATAAATCCTTCAAATATCAATAAAATATTCCCCTTCATTTTCTATGGTTAAGATTCAAGACACTAAATCCATTTAATAAATTATATAATGTTATTCCACTAGAATATAAAGAAATGACCTAATAGTTTCAAGTCTTATAGTATGTGTAAAAAACTATTCAAAGTCAACCCCTTACACCTAAGAATAACCTTTAAAACCCAATTTTTCCTTATTTCTTGAAATTTCATCTTTATTGTTAACCTTGTTTCTGAATATCCACTTGTTTCCCATTAAATTATTCCATTTAGTTCTAGAAACAACATACCAAGTATTTTTATTTTCAATGTTTACAATATCCTTATACATATAATTTATCCACTTGTTAATTTTAACACACTCATCAACTTTTTATGGTTTAACCTATGAAACAAGAGTTCTTTGATTTTTAATCCTTAGTTTTATTATAGTATTTACTAAATATTATTAACTTCCAATGATGTTTTTTGGTACAAAATACTATATATATTTTGAAATTTTTATCTTCTACTTTTAATAATATTCTCATCACTAAACTGATCAGAGTAAGTATTAATTTTTTTGGGTTCTTGATCATATTCCTTTTCACTTCCTTTTTCATAATTCTTAATGTTAAATTCCTTTAATTATTAAAAATATCCTTTATTTATCTCCTTTGATATGATATTATTTTCAATGACTTTAATATGGTACAAATCAACCAAATTTTCTAGACTTTTGTTCTAGAAGGTATAGGTTTTCCATTAGATGAATAACCCATGAATACTTCTTCCTTGTATTTTTTATCAAAAATTCCCAAATTTAGATTTTTTATCTTCATTTGACATAGACCTAAAAAAATATTAAATTAATTCACTATAAGTTAAATCTTGTTTAAAATTTCATAGGAAGTCATATTTTATTTTGGCCTCAAAAAACGTATATTTTTAATATGCATGGGATTATAGCTTCTCTTCAGAAGAACATTAGGAGTGTAAATTCAAAAATCATAGTTCCTCCCATCTCAAATAAACATTTTATCTTCCTTTCTAGGAATCTATTATGTTAGGGTCTATAAGGAGCACTATATTGATTTCTAATTCCATGTTTTTTAGATAGGATCTAAAATAATTCCTAATGAACTCATTTCTTTTATTAGTTCTCAAATTCATGGTATATAGTTACAATTCTATTTCAAAATCCCTTTTAAAATATTTTAAACAGATCCAATGAATCAAAATTTTGATTTATAAACATCACATTATTCATATTCTTGATATCATAAATGAATATAATAATTTAGAAATCACATTTTGTTTATTTATATCTTATTAGTCTATGTAAATTAGAGTGTATATGTTAAAAAGGTTTAGTGGATTTAATCTCAACCATTTTATGACTTCCATGTACAATGTTCCCATTTTGACATGTTTCATATATAACATATTCTTCTCTCTTCATTTTATGGTACGTATCTCAGCACATCTTCCATTTAGATTCTACTCATTTTCCATTGGTCAAGATGGAAAAGTCTTTTTCTCCATGTATTACTTTCATATTTAACACTAAAATAACAATATTTACATCAATTTTTAATTTGGAATATATTTCAATTTTTTCTTTCACCCATAAGGATAATTATTCCATATTTTTTACTCTAGATGATAGAATTTGTTTTTCTAAAAAACTCCATTACCGTCATCAAAAAAAATTATACACTCAATAAGTTGTGTTTAATCACATAAAAAGACATAACATCAATAGATTTTAGTTTTTGAGCTTCAATATTAGTAGTACAAATTCCTATATTTATTATGGATCTTTCTTTACAAAACATTTTTGAACCTCCATTATGATCTTTAATTTTATTCTGAAAAAATTATCACCTATAATATGAGAGGAAAAAAAACTATCAAGTATCCTTGGATTATTTTTCTAATAGGTTTTAGATCCATTTAAATAATTTGATACTTTTCTTATTTCTCCCTTTTCTAAAATTTCTTTCCTTTATTAACATGAGGAAACTATCATGAAACACTAATTATATATTATTAAACACAATTACCCTATTGGTCAAATATTCAATAATTTTCCTCAAATTACACAAATATATCTTGAGTGATCATACATACTGATCTTTCATCCACATGTTATTTCCTTTAAAAAATTATTCTTGTATTTCTAGAGTTGGCCCCCCTTGATTAATGTCTTATTTGAATCCATGGAAATGACATGTCATACAAACATAAATTGGATTTTTGCTCAATGATTCCATATATCCAAAAATAAATTCTTTAATTTGGTCTTCCAAAAATAGTTTTAATTCTATTCATGAAAATATTGTACTTCCATTTATCTTGGGGTGATATATCTTATTCTGTTGCCCTTAAATTACTTTAATAAATAATTATAATTATCTTGATTTTTATTTCCACAAACTCTCCTAATTTTAGTTTTATATCTGACCTATTAGTAAAAAAATTAATATTAAGTTTAATAGGCGTAGATTTATCCTAATTCTTTTTGCTAACATCTTAGCAGCTCAAGTTGATTCATCTTTTAATTAAATAGAATTTTCAAAATATTCACTCATATTTTTCATAGTATTATAAACATAATAATACATAGATTATGTATTATATAACTCTTCATTATTTAAAAAAAAATACCCATAATCTTTCAGTATATCATATTATTTTATAATCCTCAACATGACAATATTAATTTCTCCAACATAAGCATGATCTAATTTGTTAATTATTCCTTCACCTTCCTTTGGCTTCATAAACGCCTTATTTAGTAGTCATATTTCCCTATTGTATTGAGTGTTTGATCATAACATGCTTCAAAATTATCTTTCAGCATGTGCTAACTTTATATATCTTTACCTTCTTCAACATATTCACTACTACTTGAAGTTTCTTCATGTTATTCCATATGATAGCTAAAGTTCCAAAAAAATTCATGAACCACCTCTTGAACTTGAATACATGAATTTGAAGAGTATTCCTATTTTTTCATAGCTTAATTCTTCTTTACCTTATGGTAAACCATTTCTTTCATTCAACTTATTCATTATCTTTCATAGAGTTTTTACTCCATATTTTCTTACTAATGATTTATTCATTTTTAACTCCATCTTACTTAACACTTTTTTCCTTTGATGGTTAATAATAGAGTTTTCAATTCTACCACATTTAAAACATTTTAGTTTGATCTTACCTTTTTTATTACCTTTTTTATTTTCTAAATTTCATTAGAAAAAAGTGATATGAATCTCTTATATTATGCAACTTTTTCTTCCTCATCTTTAGATTAACTGGAGTAATCATATTTCTATTCTTTGATTTTGATATTTCTCATGGATTCAAATACTATCTCATTCATGACCTTATTCTTAAAAAACTAGTGATTTCATTATCTTGTAGTTAACAAGATAAGAAGTTGTATCATTAGTTTCTTGAAAATTATAGAATCTTAATGTGTATCTATGAAACCATTTATGTTACTAACAATTTCATTCACTCTTGTGATGTATTCATCAATAGTTTTTTAACCAGCCATCATCACATATTTAATATTTCCTATCCATATATTTATATTATATTCCTTTACATATACATTTATTTTAAAAATATTCTCCATTTTATCTGAAGTATAGTTATATGTATGAGGTCTCACCACCTTTGTAAAATAAATTGATGATAATGTAATAGTTTTACTCTTTTCTTTTCCATCAAATTGTAAGTTTCTCTTATAAAAAAAATTCAAGGGAGTGTCTTTATTAATTGGTGGAATCTCTACTATTACAATATCAAGAACTTCAAAAAATGTGAAAGAAGATAATAAATTGTCATATTATTAAATATATTATAGTTATTTTCACAAAATGTGGGTATACCTTTATTATTGATATATTTCATATTCTTCATCTTAAAATAAAAAAAAATATCCCTCAAATGGAACTAATGTATGTTTTGATACAAATTGAATTTCCTTAAAATATGATGTAACATAGAGAAGTAGGGTTGAATCAACATAAGGATTTTATAATTTCCTCCAAAAATTAACCTCTATGATTTGTTAGTATTGGGATCCACTAAAATTTTAAAAAACACCCTCACCCATATGTATTAAAATTAAAATATTATACATGGTCTACATGGTTTTTTACAAGGTTTTATCACAATGTGGGTATCTACTTAGTGTGTTTAGGTTAATTCCGACACACAAGTGCTCCATTTATAAGATACAATGAACACATTTAGGATATCTCTTGAAATTAATTTACTATCTCTCGAAAACATTATAATGTATTGGGCATATTTTTTTACAATATCCCATTAGTATAAAATGGTAACATAGAAATGGAATGAGAAAGATCAATTTATATATAGGATAATTTTTTAATAAAATATAATCTTCCTACAAGACTTAAAAATTATCTAGAATTATTACTCCCTCCATTTTTCATGAGTTATACCTTTGAACCTTATGTGGTATTGGAACATTTGTCTTGCTTACCTCTTTAAGTGATTCAGTATTTGGACCTTATGTAAGATTGGAAAATCAGCCTTGATTTTAATTTCTATAACTTTTTTGTCTAGAATATTAATTTTTAGAACTTATATTTCAAGATTATCAATTATTTGCTATTTTGAAAAAAAAAATATCTTCCTATTCCACACAAATATCTTTCAAAATCATGACTCTTCTCCTAGATTTAGTTGATTTTAAAAACATACATGCCAAATAATCATAATTTAATTAGTATATTCATGAACATGTATCTACCCATTTTATAGTCATCATTGCTTTGAAGTATTCTGATTAATGTGGAAATAATATCTTTAGAATTTTAAAATCCTATATACTCAACTCATAGTTAATCTCTTATAATTATTTTGAAAATATTGGAGTTTTACTTTATTAAAGCTTCTAAAAACCAAAATAAAAACCATCTTCAAAGAATGCACAAATTATGTCTAGAATCACCGATAAAACTTGTTATTTTTATATCTATAAATACTGGTTAAAATCAATACCTTAATTTCATCAACACAATAAATCATTCCTCCATTACTTTAGGTTAATATTCTATAAATTTTTAATCATTCTTATATGGAATTTTTTATCTTCAAACATAATTTGATAAAGATCTTGAGCTTTCAGAGTTATTATCCCATATATATAACTCATTGACTGAAATTTGGATTATAGTATCTCATGATACTTCCACACCACTCATCTTCCTAGTTACTGGCCTTCTCAACATTCAAACTTTTGAAATTCTTCATCTTCTTCTCTCCTTGACTCTTAATATTATGGACTTAGGAAAATTACCATCTTGAACCACCTTTCATAATTAATAATAAGTTAATTATTACTTAATTATATATTTTAGAGATTTATTAATTCATGTCATTAGACCCTCTAAACTTCACTTATACGTGTTGTACTATATATGCTTTTGAACATCTCTATCAGTCAGACCATGTAGCTTCCCTTACTTCTTCTTCTTATTATGAACTCCATCAACATCTAGATTATTCAATTATACTTTCATCACTATGACACTTTTATATTTACATAAAAAATGATATCAGCATTACTATCTAATTTCACTTCAGAACACACCACACATGTTATTATGATTATCATGGATTCATCTTCCTGACATAATTCCATTTTCAAACAACACCTCTTTCTATGATATGATTCTAACACCTTACACTTTATCTATTTTATTTATATCTAAAAAATGATGAATTGAACTCTCCAATAACTTATAATAAACTCATTCATATTTTAATACTCTATAACTTAATTTTTTCATGTTTTTTATTCCAGATTCTAAAACATCATTCCCATTAAATCAGACTGACCTTCTTAGCTTACAGTCTCCTAGGATTCAAACTTCATCCATTCTACTTGGTTACCATGTTATCTTATAGAATAGAAATTTTAAAAAATTCTTCTTGGGTCATCATACACCTTTTCCAATTATACCATCCTAAATCATAGTTGGTTCTCAAACTACCATGATATTTATTAATTTTAAAGATCAATAAAGATTCATCAAATTTAATTTTTCAGATTCACATTTATAAATATATACAACTTCTCAAATATATATATTTTATGATTCTTTTAGGTTACACTTACATAACCTTTGAAATGTCTAAGATAATATGACATTACTTGGAGATTCAATAACAAATCATCCATAATAATGAAACATCCATTCCTGGAACATCAATAACTATAAGATATAGAATAAAGTCACCTAAAAACATATCATATAGATCCATACTTACAACATAAATAAATTCACATTTAAATTTCTTTCAAAAACATTCTTCGATGTAAATTTGAAAATAAATAAAACGCTTTCAACAATTAAATGGGTTATTCAATTTATAATTAAAACATATCACTTCTGTTTTCATTATTTTAAAATTGTTTTATATACCATGCATGATTCCTTATATTTTTCATAATTATTCATATTTCACGAATGGGATCCATATTTTCAAATTTTATAGTTTAATTCATTGGAAAACATTTTATAAATGGGTTTGGGATTGAGATTTTAATTGTGTCCCAGTTTAATCCTTCCCTTAACATGTGTTTGATCTGACCCATTTATTAGGTAACCATGTGGCTCTATAAATTACCATTTTGGTTTATTTTTTTAGATAATCCAATATTTTTTATTCCTACCAATCAGTATCATCAACATATTCTTAACTACTATAGTTCAAATGATATTTTTTATAGCTCACTTGATCTGCGTCTTCCACCTATGCAGGTTTTTACCTCAACACAACAATCCAATAACATTTATCAATATGTTAGGATATTCATTACATGGATTTAATAATCTATCTATTATATGTTTTCATTATACAGTAAAATGAGAGATAATATAGATTCGTTCACTGAATCCAGGTTCTTTTTTACTATGGTGCACCTCCATCGTGTTACCTCATCACTCATGTGTCGATATGACCCCTGGGTTTTTTCTTGATGCATATTAACAAATTATTCCTTATGAGTAGTTATAGATTGATTTTTGTGGGATGTTATTGATATCATAATACATGTAAGGACCATTCTGGAAGCACATTCAATCAATATAACTAGTTGGTGGTATGGTTGACAATACTATAAATTGTAACATCCCCAGCCTGAGACTACTCACTAGTGTCCTGACTAAATGTCTTACATGGCCTTGAGTGTGCCTCATCATATTCCAGAGAATAATAACTAGCCTATAGAGAATAAGTTGTTATCAGGTGGATATTATACCATCATATCGGACTAAAATAACCATGTAAAAGTAACTATACAATATCTAAAATATTAACAAGAGTGTTCATAATCAATAAACAATAATAATGTTATAAAAATGAAATATGGAAGTATATATTCTTAAAAACCCATTTTCCTACTTGGATAACCACATATACAATATAAAAAAATACAAAAATACAATAGATTCTTTACAATCATCCCCAAGCCTCACCTCATCCCAATCTCCATCAAAGTAATCTAACTTAATTATAAAACACTGAGTATTTTCCCTATCTGAACCTGTAAATATAAGGTATGATCATGTACTAAAGTGATATAGTCACCCAATTAGGGTCTGAGTAATACTCAATAGGGAACCATTAATGATGTTCCAAAAACTAGTAAATAGAGAGCATTCACATGTGATAAGGTCCAAATAGAAAAAAAAATTAAGGCATAATAGAATAATCATTATTGATCGTTGGGCACTAAGAACATGTATTAAATCTACCCTACCATATTTAGATATAATTATATGTATTTGGTCATGTTTCATTCCATTCAAGGGTTCTAGTAAAATATCACCCATATTATAATTTTTTAATTATATACTACCACTCAGGGGGCAGACTATTCCACCAAGATCATCTCATATATACATCTCATTTTTAATTTCATTTATTATTATGGGAAAGTACATCCCTCACATCCATCACATTTAAACATTTTTCGGTGTAATCATCATATCCAAGGAAACATCTAAGTCATCCCATATAGTATAAGGTATAATCACTAGATCCTATGAAACATCTTATATATCCCATATGGTATCATGTATAATCACTAAATCCTATAAAACTACATAGGAACCCCATATAATATAAACTATAATCATCAATTCCTATGAAACATCAAAGGAATCACATAAAGTGTCAGTTATAATCATAGAATCCAAGGAAACATCTAGGCATCCCATTTAGTATCAAGTATAGTCATCAAATCTTGGGAAACATCATAGGCATCCCATATGGTATTAGGTATAAAAAATGGATCCAAATAAGTTTACTAAGAATCCCACATAGTATCATGTTTAATCAACAGATCCTAGAAAACATTACATGGGTCCCACATAGTATTTGGTGAATCATTAGGTCCTAGTAAACATCTTGGGCATCCCACATAGTATCGAGTGTAATCCTCATATCCTGGGAAACATCCTAGACATCCCAGACATATATATTTTTTGGTAAATTGAATCCCACATGAATATATCCCATAATAATCATATTTCTCTCATGGTTTATCCACCTTTCATACCTCACACATCTCTTAGGGTGTCTACTCAAGTTCACAACCCATTCCAATCACTATAACTATGATAGGCTGCCCTTGTCGATCCCAGAGTTCTAATGTGAACCCTAGGATTAATGATACTTTCTCCCTTATTTGGCATCACTAGGGTTAATTAAATATTTGGGTAGTTTCCGAGGTCCCCAAGGTCACATAATATCTCAAAAAACCCTACATGGTCTCGTATATATCATTTTTAAATCTCGAGAAAAATTCCATCACTTGAGGGAATATTGTCCCTTATCATTTCCATGAATATATTATGGTCTCACATAAAATTATATACTATCATAACAGGAGATATGAAATAATGTACATCACACATCCTATTTCATTAAATGTTGATCCCCAAACCCAACCTATGATAAATCTACCCAGAGTATACCCACATGGGTACTCAGATGCCAGTGGGGGAGGATTACTCGCCACACACTTTAATCTACTAGACTGAAGGTTATAAGTGTAAAGACCAAAATTTTTGAATCATATTTCATTTCATAAAAATGTTGGATTTACTATTTCATAATCAATAAAATTATATAAGTATAAATGAAGTGTTACCATCGTGTTTTGACTGTTATATGATCATTGGTTAATATGACTGTTGGAAACATAAAAAAAATTAACGCTATAGTTATTTTTTATAAATAGAAATGATAATTGATATTCGATGGAATCATCTAGTAGAATATTTCAATATTAATCCCATTTGTAATAAATTTGGTGGGAGGTAGAATCCCTGGTAATTTCTCTATATCAATTCCAATATTATCTTTAATAATTTATATATGAACGAAATCGTCTTCAAAATAAGTTTAAGTTGGTAGAAATTATCACTCTTGAAAATTTATCTCGCCGCCTCAATATTCTATAACCATAAAAAACCTTACACTTAGGTAATATGTGCGTGTTATAAGAGTTTATGTTTCAAGGCCTTATATACTTAATGTATTATCCCTTTTTTTAAATAAATGTTTTCTCAATCATTTTTGTTTGAAGAATAGTTTTGCTTAATAGAATGGAATTTTATAAATTGATCGTTTTAGAATAGATTTTTTACAATCTAGAAAATATACAAATGTTTATAATAAACTCTGATATTATTAATAATTCTTATTATAATGAAATAGTATTATAAAAATACTCATGTTTAATTACAAATGATAAAATAATTTTATTTTTTCAGAAATTTTACTATATAGTTTTCAATGCATTTTCTATCAACTATTATTTTTAATAATTAATTATTTAATAATTAAAAGTTAAATTTATCATATTTGAAGAATTTTTTGATAAAATAAATTTCATTTTTTTAATTCATAAGGTTGATATTTGGTAACAATGAATTTATGATATTTTTATACAATGTTTTTCAGTGAATAGTAAAAATACAGTTTTGAGTTTTTGGTGTGTTTAATGACATAATAATGATTTGATATGCAATTTAACATTCTGGTATACTCTTTTACATTAAAATATGATATTAGTTTTCCCAAGTGTCCAATACCATGGGAAAATACCATGGTCAATCCCATGGTTTTTTAAATACTACAAATGAGGTGTCCTCAGAGATTACTAAAAAACTCCCTCTCTTTTATAATAAATACCCACCCATTACTTCATTTAATTTCATTCCAAAATAATCTCCCAATAATATTTGATATTATTAACTCCCAATAAGTCCTCCCAAAGTTTCTTCAATCCTCCATGGTCTCTATCTTATAGTATTATAAGTTACTCTTCAAGGTAAGGGAATTCTCAACTTCTCTTTTCCTTTCAAGTTCTCCTTTATGTGGAATGTCTTTAAATTTTCCATACCATGTTCTTATTTCCATTTTTTATATACCTCTACTAAATTATTAGTATTTTATAAATTTTATACCCTTTTTTATTTTTAATATTTTATCTGACAATGTTTTATACACGTTATGCCGCTGAATTTTCATCTCAAAATATCTCTTTTTCTCACGAAATTCTTTTATTTTATTTATGTGACTACCCAAACCACTTTAATTTCCAATGGTATTCATCATTAAATAAAAATTATTTATTTTATTATTTAATTTACATACATAAAACCATCATTCCCTTTCTATGGGTTATAAATGACATAATTTGCATGTTTTTAAGCACTTTTTGAAAACACTGTGATTTTGATATGAAATCCATTTATTTTATTATCTATGGTTTTTTTATGAAATAATTTATTATTATATATGTTTATCACATGAAAATAAATACATATTAAGTATTCAGTATAATAGAGCTCTAATTCAGTTGGTAAATAATTTAATCTCTAGAGATGACTTGTTTTATGATACCTTGGTGAATAACCTTGGTAATTTTTATGACACCTTGGGGATGGACCTTGGTCATATGATTATGAATGTATAAATTAATTTTTGTAGCCACATTTTCAAGTTAATATTGTTATTATTTGCCTATTTATCATTCCTTTATTAAATTCCTCATGTTCTTATTGATATCTCTCAAGTTTACATGTAACTATTTCTCTTACAGGACCTTATGTTCACCCTAAATTTGGATGTATGTCCCCAGGTTTTGATTTGGAGTAATTTTAATTAGGATGAACAAATTAAGAATCCTTCAAAGAGGATTAAAATAATTTTTTCATTTTTTTCATTTATAATGTACCTTATTTCTAAGGCACTAAACTTTAAAGATCTTATTTTTGTAAAATGTAATGAAAAGTTATTTAATAAGAATGTAGGATGTCATAATTGGTATCAAAAAATAGTTTATTTATTTTTGGAAATTAGGATTTGAAATCATCATGAATAAACCTAATGAAATGTTTAAATATATGAAAACCTCCCTGTATTTTAGTGAAATGTTACGTAAGTGGCTTTCAAAATAAATAATTCCATGTATGGATATGAATAATTGGATGTTCCTCTAGCACAGATATACCTAGGGGTAAACCCCAAAAACACCTATTTGAGGTAGATTCTAACAAGATATAGTTCATGAAAACAGGAATTGATGAATTCCTTGTTTGATACTCTCCGGGGATATATTTGGTTAATCACAGTATTTTTATGAATCATTATGAAGTATTTATTGAAAATTTAATTATTATTAAAAAATAATATGTTTAAGTATGATGTTTTTAGACATAAAAATTCTTTAGAGGTATAATATTATTTTATGAAAAAAATTTCTCACTAAGGTTTTTTCTTTTAGAAAATGGCAAGAAATAGTTGGAATTGTGAAAATAGTTAGCACAATCGACCATGTGTTTATGGTCCAATGATGGAAGCTCGAATAGAATCTTTCATGAGAATGTTGAATAAAATGACTCATGTTATGGTAAATAACTTGAATCAAGATCAGAGGCCAATTTCACCAAGAAAGAAACAACATTTGGTTGAGTCTTTTATGCATCAATGACCACCAAAGTTCAGTGGATCTACCGACCCATTGATTTTGGAGTAGTGGATAATATTTATAGGCAAGTTATTTTTTATAATTTGTTGTTCTAAATAAGATAAATTCACCCTAAATTTTTACCGCTTAGAGGGAGAAGCTGATAAATGGTGGGAACTTATCAAAAACATGAGGCCAAGAGTGGAGTTTGAAGCTATGTAATGGGAAGAGTTCATAGGGATCTTCTTAAATAAGTATTTCCCACGTTCAATGAGAAAAAAATGGAGAACGAATTTCTTAAGATAAAGCAGAAGAAGAATGAATCTTTAGAAGGCTATCAGTTGAACTTTATAAGGATTTCACATTACACCTCTAGAATTGTCATGGATCTTAATGGGAAGGTTGATAGAATCTTCAGTGGAATAAGACCTCATCTTCAGAAGAATCTATCCAAACAAGACTATAAAATCTATGATAAGATCAAAAAAAGTGCTATGAAAGTCAAACTAGAGTTCGGTGAGATGTAGAAGTCCCATAAATTCAATGAAAAGAAGAGATCTTTGGAGAAAAAATTGGGGAGGATATTTGACTGAGTGAGAGGAGGAAAGAAAGTGAAAATTATCACATGCAATAAATGTGGTAATAAGCATTCCAGAAACTGCCTTTTTGGGAGCTAGAAGTGTTATAAGTGTGCAAGAGACAACCATATCACTCAAAATTGTCATAGTGAGGTGAAGACTCAACTTATCAACACTAAAGATAAAGGGAAGATGTTGCATACCCTACCTAAAGTATAATTCTTCATGTGTGGATAGCTTGGTCACTTTTCCAATCACCGTCCAAATCTGAGGCCAATAGAGGGGAATCATTATCAGCCTCAGCATAGGCCAAGGGGGAAAGTTCATGATTTTTCTATCATGATGGATGAAGTTGAAGGTCCAAATTGTGTGGTGGTAGGTAATCTCATTATTCTCTTAAAGCTATCAAGTACTTTATTTTATTCTTATTCTACACATTTCTTTATTTCCTCCATGCATAAAAGGTGTTTAGAAACTCTAGTATTTACTTTAGTGATCACAATTTTAATGAAAATATACTAGTAATTCCCATGTTAGAATTTGATATTATACTAGTGATGGATAGGATCTCAAAGTATAATGATAAGATCAAATGCAGAAGAAAGTAAATCTCAGTAGTCTTTAATGGAATACCAACAGTTATCTTCCAAAGAGATATATCTCGACCTGATCCTTGTCTAGAGAAACCTCATATTTCCTTCTTTGTGGATTTTATTGGTGAATAAGAAGAATGAAATGAGATTATAAGGATAGATGGTGTCCCCATCATTCAAGAATAAATTGTCGTATCTCTTAAGGAGTTACCTTTACCTACACTATAAAGAGAGGTAGAGTTATCCATTGAACTTTTACCTGGATCTCATCTGATATCAAAGACCCCATATAGCATGGAAAATGTGGAGTTTGAGGCACTAAAGAAACAACTCCATGATCTTTTGGAGAAGCATTTAATCTGACAGAGTGTGTCTCCTTGGGGATTTCTTGTTCTCTTTGTGAATAATTAGGATGGATTAATGAGGCTATTCATTAATTATAAAAAACTAAATGGGATCGTAGTGAAGAATAATTACTCTCTTCTGAGAATTGATGAATTTTATTAATAGATTTTTAGGTCATAATTATTCTCTATGATTAATCTTCAATCTCTTTATCCTCAATTGAGTGTGAAAAAAGAAGATATTTCACAGACTATATTTCGATCAAGATATGGGAAATATGAGATTGTTGTAATTCCCTTAATCTTAACTAATTCACCTAATATATTTATGTATTTGATGAATAGAATCTTTAAGAACCGTCTTTATAACTTTTTGGTAGTTTTTATTGACGACATTCTGGTATATTCCAAAAGTTTCGAGGAGTATGAGGGTCATCTAAGGGTTATTTTCAATACTCTACATAAAGAGAGGATTTTTGGACTATTCAAAAAATGTGAATTTTCGTTACAATAAGTTTCTTTCTTGGGGAACATTGTAACCAATGAAGGAATCCGAGTTGACCCTATAAAGACAAAGGTTTTAGAGGAGTGGTCTCAGTCTACAATAATAACTGATATTTTTAGTTTCCTTGAATTATTGGGATATTATAGATGGTTTTTGAAAATGTTTTAATGAATTTATAACCCATTAACCAAGTTAACTCAAAACGGGGTCAAGTTCATCTGGAAAAAGGAGTGTGAAGAAAATTTCAAAGATCTAAATATGGGAATGGTTATTTTTCCTGTGTTTACATTACCCTCTATTGAGTAAGGATTCATTATTTTTAGCAATACATCTCTACAAGGTATTGGGTGAATCCTCATAAAAAATGACAAGGTAATTTCTTATGAATCTCAACAGTTGAAGCCTCATGAGCAAAACTATCCTATGCATTATCTAGAGCTAGATATGGTTGTTTTGCTACGAAGATATAGAGGCACTATATTTTTGGGGAGAAATGTGATATATACACAAAACATCAAAGTTTGAAGTATATTTTCAAAAAAACAAAACTGAACATGAGACATAGGAGATGGTTGGAACATCATAAAGACTATGATTTTTCAATTCATTATCACCCGAAAATACAAAATAAATTCCCTAATGCATTAGGTAGGAAGGACCATGTTGTTCTGGAAATAATGAGGATTCAAAGATATCATTTGATCAAAGACATAGTAAAAATGGACATGGGAGTCATAAGGGAAGTTACATCATCAACCCTATCCCAAATGACTACTCAACCATCATTATTAGAGAAGATCAAGAAATATCATAAATAAGATCCTTTATTATAGAATATGTTGGAGTATGTGAAGGATGGGAAGTTTCCCGAGTTGAATATTGATCAAGAAGGTGTGATGAAATTTCATACTAGACTACGTGTTCCATATATTTTGGAAGTAATGAAGGAGATGATGGATAAATCTCATATCTCAACATTCTCTATACACTCTGCAAGCATTAAAATGTATAGGGACCTTCATTATAATTATTGGTGGGATAACATGAAAAGGGATATTTCTGACCACACTACAAGGCACCTGGTGTGTCAGCAAGTGAAAGCAAAGTGAAAACTTCCTAAAGAAGTTTTATAATTACTACCCATACTAGCATGGATGTGGGACAATATAAATATGGACTTTATCACTGGTTTCATGAGGACTTCCAAATGAATCAATTTGATATGGATTATAGTGGACTATCTCACCAAGACTACCCATTTTATCCATGTTTGGGAAGATCTCTCTCTTGATCAACTTTCTAGGATTTATGTGAGGGAAGTAGTAAGGATGCATGGTGTAACACTCTATATTGTATCTAATCATGATCTGTGGTTCACATAAAAATTATAGAGAAGTATTCAACATGAATTGAGAATTAAATTCAATTTCAGTAGGCCCTATCACCCCCAAACTGATGTCCAATATGAAAGGACTATTAAAACACTTGAGGACATTCTAAGAACATGATAAATGGAATATAATGGTGGATGGGGCCAATATCTATCATTATTTGAGTTCTCTTACCAAAAAGTTTCAATTCGAGCATTCTAATGGAACCCTATGAAACTCTATATGTAGAGAGATGTAAAACTCTTACTTACTGGGATGAATCTGGTGAGAGAAAGCTTATTGGGCCGAATCTTGTTCAAGTGATGATAGAAAAGTTTCACTCCATCCAAAAACACATTAAATCTACTCATAGTTGTAATAATATCTATACCAATAACCATCAAAGGGACTTGGAGTTTTATTTTGGTGAAAAATTCTTCCTTCGAATTTCTCCATGGAAGAGAGTCATGTGGTTTGGAAAGAAAGGGAAGCTCAACCCCTGGTACATTTTCCCCTATGAAAGCCTTAATCGCAAAGGATTAGTGGCCTATCGGGTTGAACTTCTTCCAAATATAGCTCGTTTCATGATGTTTTCCATGTATACCTCTTGATGAAATACTAACCTAACCCTTTATATGTACTGAATCTAGAGGTGGTAAAACTGGAACAAGACCTCTCTTATGTGGATCACATGGTGAAGATCTTGGATTATAGAGACAAGGTTATATGAAACAATACTATTCACCATGTTAAATTTTTTTAGAGGAAACACTAATATTAATAAGCCATGTGGGAACCATAGGAGACTATGAGGAATAATTACCCACACCTTTTCTCTTTTGAGGGTATGAGTTAAAAGTTCGAGGACAAAATTTCTAAAGGGGGAGAGAATGTAATGGCTTAAACTTTTGAATAATATTTTGTTTCATGAAAAATGTATCTTTTACCATGTTATAACAAATAAAAATATATAATGTTAAATGAAATCTGACCATCGGGTTTTGACCATTATATGTCCATTGGTTAATATGACCGTTGGAAACAATAAAAATAATTAACATTATAATTAATGTTTATAAATTGAAATGATATTGGACAATCGATGTCCACATATAATAGACACTTTCCATAAAAATACCATTTGTCAGAACATGGTTGTGAGGTAGTTTTACTGGGATTTTCTCTAGACCAATCCCAATCTGAGCTTCAACAATTGAATCATTAACCAAATTTCCTTCGAGAGAAGTTCGTGTTTTGGAAATTACCACTCGGGCAATGTTATCTGAGTCACCTCAAGAGTATGTCACCATTGCACACCTTACCCTTAAGTCATATGTGTGTGTTATAAGATTTTATGTTTCAAGTACTTAGATAATTATTTTATAATCCCACTATGTAAATAAAAAAAATTTCCATCATTTCTGTTTTAATAATAGTTTTTCTTAATAAAATGGAATTTTAGAAATTGATTTTTTTCGAACAGAATTTCTATAATATATAAAAGATATAAATATTTATAATAAACTATGATATTATTAATAAATCATATGATAATTAAATATTATTGTAAAAACTCTCATTTTTAATTAAAAATTATAAAATAATTTCATTTTTTCAGAAATTTTTCTATGCAGTCTACTATGCATTTTTATCTGCTATTATTTTTAATAAATAAATTTTTTATATTTAAAAGTTAAATTTATCATATTTATAGAATTATTATGATAAAATAAATTTAATTTCTTAATTCATAAGGTAAATATTAGATTATGGTGAATTTATGATATTTTTATAAAATGTTCTGTTTTCAGTGTATATTAAAAACACAATGATGAGTTTTCAGTGTGTTTAATTACATAATAATGATGTAATATGTAATTTATCATTATTGTATACTCTTTTTCATTAAAAAATGATATTAGGTATCCCATGTGGCCAATACCATGGTAAAATACCATGTAAAATCCCATGGTTTTTCAAATACCACTAATGAGGTGTCCTCGGAAATTAATAAAAAACTCCCTCTCTTTTACTATAAATACCCACCCATTACATCATTTCCTTTAATTACAAAATCATACCCCTTGAATATATAATGGTATTACTTTCCAATAAGTCCTCCCAAGGGGTTATTAATCCCCCAATGTCCTAATCTTAGAGTATTAGATGTCACTCTTTAAGGTAAGAGAATTCTCAACTTCTCTTTTCTTTCAAAGTTCTCTTTTATGTGGTATATCTTTAAAATTTCTATAACATGTTATTATTTCCATTTTTCTATACTTATAATTTATTATGTTTCTTTTATTAATGATATAACCTTTTCCCATTTTTCTTAATTTTTTACAAAACAATGTTTCATAACCATTGTGCTTCAGAATTTTCATCTCAAAATCGCACTCTTTTTCTCAAGAAATTATTTTATTTTAATTATGTGAATACCCAAACTTATTTAATTTCTAGGGGTATTTATCATGAAATAAAAATTATTTATTTTATTCTATTATTGACATACATAAAACCCTTATTCCATTTATATGGGTTATTAATGACATAATAATCATGTTTTTTAAAAACTTTTTTAAAACACCATGATTTTGATATGAAACCCATTTATTTTGTTCTATATGGGATGTTTATGAAATTTTTTATTATGATATATGTGCCTCACTAGAGAATAAATATTTATTAAGGGTGCTCCCTGATATCACTCCAATGAATTGGGAAAAGAATTTAATCTCTAATGATAATAAGTTTTATGATACCTTGGTGAATAACCTTGGTAATTTTTTTGAAGCCATGGAGATAGACCTTGGTGATATGATTAAGAATGTATAAATTAAATTTTTTTGCCCACATTTTCAAGTTATTATTAAAGTTATTATTGTTATGATATGCCTATTTTTCATGCCTTTATGAAATTCTTCATGTTCTTATTGATATCTCTCATGTTTACATGTAATTGTTTCCCTTGATGGGCATTATGCTCACCCTTTCATTTGATGTATGTCCCAAGATTTTGAGTTGGAATAATTTTACTTCGGATGAAAAAATTAATAATCCTTTCAAGTGTATTAAAAGAAATTTTTCATGTTTTCATGTATTATGTACCATATTTCAAATACACTAAACATTAAATATACTCTATTTGTAAAACATAATGAAAATTTATGTAATAAAAAGGTGTGATTCCATAATAAGGTGTATCAAGGACCACTATTATCATTGTCATATTTTGATTACCCATATAGGGTCCATGTATCTTTATTCACACATCGAATATCAATTCATTGTCAATCAGTGGATGAGGCATCCTGTGGGTGTTCAAGGGTCCATCCTATCCCGTGACACTTTCTTATTTAATGGGAATTAAATAAAATAATTAACATCATTTTTTAAAAAATTAATCACTATCATGTGGGGATACCACATATCACATGATTATATCAACCTAATAAACCATATAGGTATGTTTAGGGACCACCTACCTCATTTGGAGATATTTCCTTTAGGAATATTCTGACCACTATCGCTCAACCTCGTTTATTCCTTGAATTATATCATGCGAAAAAATCTCAAGCCATGAAATACAATACAATTGAATATAAAAAATTATAATTAATTTCTAAAATTAATCCAAGTAGTCATAATTACCTAAAATCTCACTGATAATCATTCACTCTTAGAAACCATGACCACAAAACCTAAAATTTATGTGGCTTCTTTCTAATTCCATCTTAGTAAAACTCACTACTAATTGAAACTAATTAATACATCAATTTATTCTAATTTAGGGAAAATACTTATATAAATTCTTCATCTGATGTACCTATCATGAAATGGATATAATTGGAATGCATTCATCATCATGATAAATCCTCTAGGAAATGTATGAAAAGTATCTATTATATATATAATGTTCCAGGATTTTCGTACATAGATATTACATATTCTTTATATGAATATTCCATAGGTTACAAAAACAAAAATCTGAGGACCATAATAGTTTAGTGGCTTTTGAAACATGGAATGAAAACTTTCAGTCTCATGAAATATCTTCAATGTTTCCCACAATTATATTCCCCTTTATTACCCCTACTAAAAATCCTTATTCATAATCAGTGGAAATGGAAACATAAGAAAAGAGTGATATCAGATGATCAATATGGGTAAACATGGAATATATCAATTTATTATATTATGAAAACCTAAGATATGAAATATGGGTATGTGATAATTAAAATAACATATAAATTTCATACCAAACATTTCATGGATCACAAACATGATTAATTTCTCAAGACATGAACATTTCAAAATACATGAATAATAAGAATGAAACTTCATCATTACTCAATCATAAAACATAAGTTCATATCATAAATATTTGTGTAACAATAATAAGAATAGAAAAACATTTGATATGTCAAGGTTAACTAACAAGACTCATATATTAGGACTTATGACATGTTTCCTCTAACAGATCAAGTAAATTGACTTGTTTCCCGTCAAAGATCAAGCAAATCGACTTGTTTCCCCTCACATAACAATCACATTGACATATTTCCCATAGTTAACTCTTTAGATATAATTCATTACCCAATGCATTGGAGAGATATATAAGCCTCACCCTTAACTTAATGAATAATATACATATGTGTTCCGTATTACCAAAAATCATTCATTATATTGAACCCATCAAAAGAAATGAGTTTCATAAACATTTCATCATATCTTAACTCATGGAAAAGAAATAGGTTTCATAAATATCTTTCCATAATAAATATAAAACATTCAAATAAAGATTAATAATGGTATATTTGGTTCGTATCCCTAATAAATAATAAGTAATTTCATGTAATGGCATGTTATACAGAAAAATATATTTGAAATATTACATGAAATATTTATTGAGGAATTTATCTTTTCCTTTATAAAATCATTTTTTAAAAGACACACAATTTTAAAGGAAATAAGTTTTATTTGAAACTAGCTTTATAATATTATAAAATAATATTCAAATAATTAATTCATCATGATGGTAGAGAAATCATTTCATGTCATATAAGTTATAAAAACATTCCTTTCTTACTTTTTCTAGAAAAGTCACAAAGTTCCTCATTTAGAAAATGACAAGAGAGATTCATTTCAAACCATAAAAAGTAAAACATGTGTAAAAATAACATTAAATATTTATAAAAGAACATGAAAACCTTTTTGAAACAATTTTTAGAAATCATGTATGTGGAATATAAATATTCCCTAATGAAGATTTAACACAAAATAATCCTGAATGGTGATGATATTTTGAAATAAAGCCTTACAACATTATAATCATTAGAACCGTATGTATCATGTAAGAAAGAAAATTAAATGGATATTAAAATACCATAATATTTAGAATAATAGTCATAAAATAATTTCATGGGTAGTATATACACCACATAGAAGAAATATGTACTGTATAAGTCATGTGTCCTTCAGAAATAAAATTGTGACAAAAATCCCCTGCCTTAAGTCTTAACTTCCTTAATAAACATTCAAACCTTCTATATAAAAAATATAAGTTAATTATAAATTTTCCACATAAACATATTAATATATATTATACCATTAAATATTTACTTATGTCTTTATATTAGTCTTTTATTAACAATCTCATGTTAAAGTTATCTTTCAGGTAATAACCATTTGGTTTTTAGTACATGTTTTGAATTGCTATCCTTGGTCCTATTACATATATCATGATTTAAATATCTCAATAATGATAACCATGATATAAATATAATATATAGATATAGATATATATTCAGTATATATTTATTCATGGTGATTCCTAAAAGTTAGAGGTAGAAAAGAAAATACATCATTCATGGAGATGGTTGGTTGTACGTACGCATGAACATTGTTTTCATTTTCTTGTCATATTAGAATAAAGAAAAGTATATGATATATTATAACTCTAGATTAATTTTTATATTATATATATCATTACATTAAAAAAATTAATCATTATTACCACCCATGTAAAATACAGATGAAAAATTAATTCTATCAAATTGTGGAGATGGTAAGTCCTACGTACGCACGAGCAACATTATCATTTTCAAAAATATTAGCTGGTAAAAAGTTAGATATTTTATTATCATTAAAAATTTATTATTATTTCACAAATATTATATATAAACATTAAACTCATCATAATCCCCTCTCATAAAATATGGTTATGAAAAATGAATTGTATCGCAGCGTGGAGATAGTAAGTCGTACGTATGCATGAGCGATACTTTCACTTCCTATTTGATGGGAAAGTTGTTTTATACTGATGTTTTCATAATAATAATAAAATTTAATAATATTTAGGATTATTAAGTTTTTATTTCATTATATATATCATAGATTTAGTGTAGTTATAGAAGAGTATAAAAATAGAGTGGACGGTTAGAGGGATTGCCACTTCTTCAAAATAGATCCATTATATCTCCTCTAAAGAAATCCATAGTTGGTCTTTGGGAAAGAATATAACCTCTAGAATGTGTATAAGGAAGTTTATAAGATAAATTTTTAGAGATTGGTCGATATAGAAGGCTCAATGTTGTGAAATTATATGAGGAATTAGGTGTCCTTTTATAATGAAGGTGAGGGGCGCATTTAAAATTTCTCAAAAGATTAATTTATAATAAATTAAATCACAATCCAAATACCTCCAAATGGAAATTAATTCAAAGATAATGTGGGATAGAGTGTAATACCATCAACAAAAACATTTTATGTGTGTTTTTTTAATTTTAAACCTAATATTTTTTATTAATCCTTTGTTATCCAATTTAAATCTAAACTACGGTAACAAATTTCTAATATTAAAACATTGTAAATTTTTTACATATATAGTGTAAATTTTTCATAAATAGTCAATTTATAAAATTTTAGAACATATTACAATCAATTTTTGTTTCTTAATATTTTTTGTTAATTTAATATAATTTAATATAATTTAATAAAATATTATTTTCTTAAAATATCATTAGTGTTATTTTTCTTACTATATAATACATTGACTTTAAGAAAATCCAAATAGTTTGATAACTTTGAACCAAATCATTTAATACACCCATAATATGTCATAGTCACCTATTAAATTCACGGATTACCATAATTGAATCAAATTATATTTATTTTAAGGTTTTTAATATCATTTATTTTATTCTATCAATTTGGTGATTAATTACCGTATCATTATTATGTAATTATTTTTGCTAATTATTTATTTTATAAAAATTATAAATAAATTACCATGATATATATAAATATTTTTTATTTTTAAATAATATTTATAATCAATAATATATTTTATTAAACCCCGTATTACAAATTTTATACTTGCTAAAAATATGAGTGTCTGAAGTTTGACATTTCATTAAATTAAATACAATAAAGGTCATAATCACATCCAAGTGGTTCCAAATGGTAATTAATGTAATACTTGGATTAATATGGTAGATATATAATCAAAAAATAATATTTATTCAAGTTTTTTGGTCTTTCAACGGTTTTTATACTTTTTATTATAATCATTTTTATTGATTTTTCATCTGTGTGCACAAGCACTGCACCAAGGTTGTATAAGCATTAAAGATAATTATTTCTCATATAAAAATTAAAAATAAATTACTATCATAATAATAAATTAATTAATCTCAATATAATCCTTTATATTCGTTCCTAACCTAATTTTGTCCCAATGTGGTTATGTACGATATATTCAAGACAAAGAAAATGACATTTTTTATTTTCCTTGATTTAAATATTGTATATGTTATTTTCATGGAAAAGTGTCCATTAAACAAATAAATTTAGATCCTTATGTGTTAAAGATCTAATTATTTTAATCCAAAAAAGTAATGTGTTAGATTCATTTCATAGTCTTTATTATTTTATTTTTAACCTAAATTACCTAATTTAACTTTTACCGTGGTAAAATAATTTACCAACGTTACTTTTTATACTAGCCAAATATTAAAAATTTAAGCATGAAATAAATTTGGACATTATGAATCCAAATTTTGAATCCATTTTTCAAAATTAAAAACATATAAGTTATGTAATTAAATTTAAAATAAAACTCTTAAAATTCCCTGAAAAATAGATTTTCAGAAAATTTAACTTTTAAATCATAAATTTTTTTAAAATAAATAATTTATAAAATAATTTTAATATATAATAATTGAATTATTTTTAATTAGAATGAAAAGTCAAAAATTTTAAACTAATCCAAAAAACAATTTGACCTTGCAAAGGCTTTAAAATTCCGAATGGCTCGAAGGCCTTATTTTTTATTTTATAATGGATAATCCCCCTTTTAAGGGTTGAAGGGGAACCCATACATGACCCGTAGGCCCAAGGCACAAGGCCCGACTGACTTGCAACACATGACCTGAAGGCCCAGAGGCATACCAAGCTCAATACATGACCCGTAAGCCCAGCCAACTTGAACTGCCCTTCCTCAACTTATGCATCATTGATCACCTAGCTCCCCACCTTGCATTGCTGATCAGCTAGCATTGCCCCGTAGAAAGTTGCACGGTGCCTGGTCCTGATGGTGACTTCCATACCCACTCATTATTCCAAATAATCCTTAATTTTTTCAAATATAATCTATAAAATTTTTGAAATTATATTTTTAATAAGTGTTCCATCAAAAGGTGACAAAACTAGTTTTTTAGAAAAATACATCTTTTTTGCTTAAAATTGGATTTTTTATTATATCATGTCTATAGTAAAAATAATATGAATGTTTAAAATTATATTTAATAAATTATATATATATATATATCATTAATAAAATTCAATAAGATTGATTTATTTATTGATCGATATAAAAAAGACCTGTGTGCATTTAAATAATTTTCAGAAAAAACATTTTTCTCTTTCTTTAAGGGATTTAAATGTGTAAACCATAATTTCATAATTTAATTATTCATGTCCATACATTCCATTCTTATGGATATTTCATAATTTTTTATTTAAATAATTACAATAATAAAATAATGCTTCTTAGAAACTATGTATTGTGTGTTGCGCAAGCAAAAATGATGATGCGTGTAACAAAAGACATCAAAAAAATATATGTCATAAAAAAACAAGGTGTTACATTATACCCCCTTAATAAATTTTAACCTAAAACTTATTCCGGGTCTTTAAATGTTTAATACTTGAAATTTCCTTTCATAGAAACCCACATCATAAAAATAAATACTAAAACTCCATTTTAAAAGGGAAAGTTGTAAACTTAACTGTTACCTAAAGTAACTCATAATTAGGTTTCAACCTAAGAAATCATAGGTGGAAAGTGAAAACGAGGTTATATAAGAGAAATATAACTATCATGTTTTGATAGGGAGTGATAAAGAACATGGTTAAGAGAAATTTAATGATCACAAATCCATAACCAAAAGAGGCATGTAAAAGGTCATTGATATCATCAAAAATGATGATAATGGAAGAAGTTTTTATTTCAAGACCCTTTTCTAGATGTTTTGAAAAGATATACTTACTTGATTTTAGCACAATCTCAACCTTTGTGGTGCCTTGATCAATTTCCCCTTCATCTCTTATTCTAAGAAATGGAGGTGAATTTTAACTCATTATGTATTAGTAGGTCAATAGATCTATAAATATAAGGATAAGACATTCCATATATCTATATCACAAAAAAAATTATCAAATGTTATCCAATATGCATAAATCCTCATATAGAGAGATGATATTTTATACCGTAAACCCCATTAAAACTTTATTATAAAACATTTCACAAATTTTTATACTTATCACCCTTCTGAAATATGAAAGTCAAAAAATTTAGAAATAAGGTCACTAAATTTCTCAAAAATATATCAGCATTGATACCCCATACATCATAAAGTATCTAATGCTTGTCACATACCAAACATCTGAATACCTTCATCATGTACTCTCTTGAAAAATAATAATAACATGAATTACCATAAATCCTTACTAACAACATGCATGATTCCTCATTCCAAATATTAATTTATATATTCCTTAAGTCCAAAAATGTAGTAAAATTCATCAATGATAGAATAATCGTTTTTTCCAACAATTCATTAATCAATTTGAATGTAATCTGTATCATTTAATTTAATTTATCAAAACATCATTATCTTAACATCATGAACATATTTAGAATTATCTTTCCCTAAATCATATGTTTCTTTTGAATATCACATTTACATTAAATCACTTGTCTAGTCTATTGGAATTATTCTACATATTCTTGTAAATCATTAGTGAAAAACATAAACTAAACAATCATTATATATTTCACATAATTATTGAATCCAAATACATAAACACTTCGATTATTTCACTTAATCCAAGATTCTTTAACAAGGATACCTCATATTATCACTTAATGCCACTTTCTTTTCACATTTCACATATATTATCATCATTATTAGTAATATAACCATTACTTGTACCACCTTGCTGATTATATTTGAGATCCTTCCAATTAGGAAATAAATATGAATAATTCTCATTAATTACACATTTAAAACATTTCTCAATCGATATTACCTTAGGGGGGAAATATTCTCATCCATTTTATTAACTGAACTTTTCATTTTCCCTTTTCAATTACTTGATTTGTATCCTTATCTTCCATAGTCAAAACATCTTCTTGTTCTTATAAGAAATCCATTTGGGTGTTTATTCCCACATTCTTGGCACAAATTAAACTTAATCTTATATCATTTGTGTTATCCAATACCATAATTCTATGAAAAATCATTCCTTCTCTTATAGGGTGAGTTTGAGAGTTGGTTAAGTTACACTTTGTTAATCATGTTCTGTGAAAAATTATTAGGCATGATCACAATATCCTTCACTCCAATGGTCATCCCTTTTGATTTATCATCATATAATTTTTCATCAAATTCAATTCCAACCTAGTTCCATCTAGTTCTCTCAATTAAATAAATCCATAAATTATAGAGTGAGCAACACTTATCATAGGAAAAAACCACATAACTATAAACAAAACACCTATAGGTTGTCTAAATTATGAAACCTTATTTAATATATGACACCATAGGTCTATCCTTAGAGACATCCCTAGACATATCCATAAAAATATATCAAGGGATCTCACTAAATGTTTCTCATCCTAGTTTACAAAGTTTCACTAAACCTTTCCTCTAATACCAACTATAATTACCCAGACTTTTTATACATGAATATTACATCTTTTTTAGATGAATATTTACTATGTAACACAAACACATTCCCGAGGACCGTAATAGTTTAGTTCCTTTGGAAACATAGAACACAAAATTCTTTTCTATTGAAAGATCTTCAATTTTTCCCAAAAAAAATTTCCCCTTTAGTAACCCTACTTAAAACCTTTTTTATAACCTTTGGAAAGAAAACATAAGAAAAGGCTGATCTCGGATGCTTAGTAAGAGTAAACATAGAAGATATCAATTTATTGTCTTATGAAAGCATAAGAAAAGAAATATGTGTATTTGATCTTGAGAATAACATGAAATGATCATACCAAAACTTTCGTGGATCAGAAACATGATTCATGTCTCAAAACATTAACATTTCAAAAGACATGAATCATAAGAATGAAACATCATCATAACTCAATCATAAAACATAATTCCATATCATAAATGTGTGTGACATCATCATAATTATATAAAACTGTTTTATATGTCAAGGTAAACTACTAAGACTCTCATATCAGGCCTTATCACCTGTTTCCCCTAATGGATCATGCACGTTGACATTTTTCCCATCATAGATCACGCACATCGACTTGTTTCTCATCACAGATCAAGAACATCGACTTGATTGACTTATCTATCTCATGATATATAATTCATTAACTAATTAATTGGAGGGAGATATAGGATGTAACCATTAATTAATGTAAACTATAAATATTGGTTCCATAGGATTGTAAATCATTTATCACATCAGAACCCATGTAAAGAAATGAGTTTCATAAACACTTTTTCATAAGCAAACCTATGAAAAAGAAATAGGTTTCATAAATATAATTCCATCATAAACATAAAAAATTTATAGAAACAATACAAATGTAATATTTGGTTCATATCAACAGGAATGAATTAGTAACATCATATAATTTCATCTTATATGGAAAATTGTTTTTGAAACATTACATGAAATAATTCTTGAGGAAAATATTGTTTACATTATGAAATCATTTTTTTAAATAGCCACACAATTTTGAAGGAAAAAAAATTTCCTTGAAAAAAACCATATATTATTTCAAGGTAATATGAAATTCATTAATAAATCATGAATACATAGAAATATGTTCATGTAGTATAAGTTAAAAAAGCATTTGTTTCTTACTTTTTTGGTAAAAGTCACGAAGTACCAAATTTGTAAAATGAAAAAAAAAAGATAGCTTTCAAACCATAAAAACTCAAACATGGGTAAAAATAACTTTCAATATTAATAGAATGATATTAAAAATCATTTTCAAACCATTTTTATAAAGCATAGAAGTGAAAGATAAATATTCCTTAACGAAGATTTAAAGGAAAACAATCCCAAATGTTGATTAGATTTTGAAATTAACCCCTACAATTTTATAATCAGTAAAATCATATGTTCCATGTAAGAAAGAAAATTATATGGATATTAAAATAAAATTATATTTATAATAATACTCAGAAAATAAATTCATTTGTAGTATATACCCCAAGTATAAGAAATAAGTAGTGCATAAGGCATGTGTCCTACATAAATAAAAGTGAGACAAAAATATCTTACCTTAAGTGTTGACTTAATTCATATATGTTAAAACCTAATGTATAATAAATATAATTTTATTATAAATGTACCACATATCCATATTCATATATATATAACCAAATATTATTTACTTATGAATTTATATTACTATATTATTAACAATTCCATATTAAAGTTATGTTTTGGGTAATAACTGATTTTCTTTTCATACATGTTTTGACTTGTTATCCTTGGTCCTATTACATAAATCATGATTTCATTATCCCTAGAATGATAAAAATGGTATAAATATCATATATATATATATATATATATTTTCATTATATATGTATTCCTGGTGATTTATAAAAGTTATAGGTAGAAAATAAAATACACTACTCATGAAAACGATAGGCCATATGTAAGCATGAATGTTGTTTTCATTTTCTTGCCATATTAAAATAATGAAAATTGTATGATATATTATCACTAAAGCATAATTTTTATTTTATATATATCATTATATTCATAAAATTAATCCTTATTACCACCCATGTAAAATATATATGAGAAACTAATCGCATCGCATCGTGGAGATGGTAGGTCATACGTACGCACAAACGATGGTATCATTTACCAAAATATTATGTTGTAAAAAGATAGATTTTATATAATCATTAAATAAGTATAATAATTTCATAAATATCATATATAATTATTAAACCCATCAAAATTCTCACTCACAAAATATGGTGAATGAAAATGAATTATATCACTGCATGGAGACGGTTAGTCGTACGTACGCATGAGCGATACTTTCCCTTCTTCTTTGATGGGAAATGGGAAATATAATGATGAGTTCATATTAATAATAAAATTTATGAATATTTAGGATTATGAAGTTATTATTTTATGATATATATCATATATTTGAAGGAGGTATAGAAGAGTATAAAAGTGAGTGGTCGGTTGGATTGATTACTTCATCTTCGAAAAAGATCCTTTAGATTTCCTCCAAAGTAAGATATAGTTAGTCTTTTGAGAATATCATAATTTCTAAAATTTTATAGGGGAATGGATAAGAGAACTTTTCAGAGTTTTTTCGATCTATAAGGCTCGATGTGGGGAAATTAGATGAGGGAGGAGGTTTCCTTTTATAATAAATGTGGGGGCACATTTGGAATTTCTCAAAATATTAATTTATAATAAATTAAATCTCAATAAAAATACCAAAATATCTAAATTATTTCAATGATAATGTGTTATAGGTTTTAATGAAATTAAAGAAATATATTTTAGACAGGTTTTTTTGTAATTCTAAACCTTATATTTTTTATTAACCCTCTATTAAAATATTATAATTTTAACTACAACAACAAATTTTAAATATTAAAATATTTTAATTTTTTTACATATATGGTGTCAATTGTAAATAAATATTCAATTTATGAAATTTTATAAATTATCATAATCACTTTTAAAAAATATATAATTATCATTTTTGGATAATTTAATAAAATATTATTTTCATAATATATCATTAGTGTCAATTTTGAAATTATTCATTACATTGACTTTAGAAAATCTAAAAAGTAAGATAAATTCAAAAGAATCATTTAATACACCCCTAATATGTTATAGTAACCTATAAAATTATTTTTTAACCTTAATTTAATCAAATTATATTTATTTTAATATTTTTAATATCTTTTATTTTATTTCTTCCTTAAGTAAATAATTACTGCATAATAATTTTGTAATTATTTTAGGTAGTTATTTAATTTATAAAAAATATAAATAAATTACCATGATTTAGATAAATATTTTATATTTCTAAATAATATTTATATTTGATAATATCTTATTTTTAACTCTAAATTAAAAATATTATACTTACTATTATTAATAGTATGAAATGTTAGACTTTTCATTAAATTAAATACTATAAAGGTCATAATCATATTAAAGTTGCAATAAATGGTAATTAATTCAAAATATAGATAATTATGGTCGATATATACTCAACCAGTAAGATTTAGTCATGTGTTTTGGTCTTTTAATGGTTTTTATAATTTTAATTATAATCATTTTTAATGATTTATCATCTTCTTGCATAAGAACTACATCAATGTTGTATAAGCATTAAAGGTAATTATTTCAAATATAAAAATTAAAAATAAATTACTGTAATAAAAAATAAATAAATAAATATCAATATAATCATTTATATAATCAATTATATTCATTCATAATCTAATTTTGTCCCAATTTGGACATATAAGATATATTTAAGACACAAAAAGTGACATTTTGTTATTTTATTGGATTTAAATATTATGTAAGTATTTCTCAGGAAAAATTATCCATTAAATAACTTAATTTCTATAATTTTGTATTAAAGGTATAATTATATTCATTCAATAAATTTTTTTCATGTGTTAGAGTCATTTTATAGTCTTTATTATTTTATTTTTAACCTAAATTACTCAATTTACCTTTTACTGTGGTAACAAAAGTTAACAGGGTTACTATTAATATTGGAAAAAAATTAAAAATGAACCTATTTTATAAATTTGGGAATTTTTAATCCAATTGTTTTATCAATTTTTCAAAACAAATAATTTTTAGAATTTAATTTAAAATAAAACTGGTAAACGCCATGAAAAAGAATTTTTTGAAAAAATGCATTTTAATTCACAAACTGTTTTTATAATAAATTATTGAATAAAATCATTTTAAAATATCATAATTGAATTATTCTAAATTAAAATTAATTTTTTTTTAAAATATAACTAATCTAAAATAGAATTTTAATTTTTAAAAGCATTAAAAGAAAATAAAGATTTCAATAAAAACCAGTATTTTCACTATTTATCCAAACATGAAACTTTGTAAAAAACTACAAAAGCTCACCAAAAGTAAATTTTTTTTCCCAATACCAAATAAGAAGTTTATTTTATCAGATATAATATAAAAAAGTTTCAAAAAAATTTATTTTTAACAAGTGCTCCATCAAAAGGAGGCAAAACTGCCTTTTTCGAAAAACACTTCTTTTATTCGTAAAATTGTATTTTTTCTTAAATCTTGTCTTGAAAAACACATAAGATGAATGTTAAAAATTTCATAGAATATATTATATATGTATATATATATATATATTTCAATAATATAATCCAGTCAAAGTGATTTATTTATTTATTGATATAAAACACACTACTTTGAATTTAAATAGTTTTTAGAACAATATTTCCTCATTTTTTATGGGTTTTACATGTATAAATAATTATTTTATAATTAAATTAATCCTATTAATTTCCTCCATTATAATAGATAGGTTATAGTTTTATTTTTTAAATAATTTCAATTCTAAAATTATTATTTTTTTTGAAATTTATTTTTGTGTGTAACAAAAGCTAAGTCAGTGTTGTGTATAATGCAAAACATAAAAAATATATCTCATAAAAATATATGGGTGTTACTATATCTGATGATTTTGAAAATGATTTGATATATATCATCACTAAATCCCTAATATGGATAAAAAATTAATTTCTAATGAGGGAGAATATAATAAAAAGAATCTAAAGGTAAAACTAACTACAATCATTGTAGAAAGCCATTATGAACACCCCTATCTAAGGGTATTTGAATGAGGGGGAGAAAGGGAGGAGATCCTTCGATATTATTTGGTTTGACCATATGAGGGGGAACGAAATAGATGTTATACTTAATAAATAAAGTCAAAAAAATGTTCTTTTCATATTTTTTAAGATACTCTAGGCTATTATATAGTTACCGCATGGTTTTTCCAAATGCATATTGATCATGTGACTCAAAATACCTCAATCCACATCCATTTTCATAGTTTGGATACATGGATTACCAAACCATGGACCAAACATGTGGTCTCCTCTATAATATTTTTTTAATTTTGCGTGGTTTTCCCTATATGGTTTCCCCTAATCATATAGTAGAGGAAAACCTTTTCAAAATTCCAAACTCAACCTTGAAGAACCTAAAATTAAACTAAGCACTCTATACTTTCTATGGGCCTCAATTAATATCCCAAAACATCTCTTTGAGGAGTTACAACTTTCTCACAATCGATTATAATCCCAATTCTTGAAACATCCTTTGCTCTAAGATAAAAAAAATTATTCCCTCTAAATTTCACAACCCATAAAAACACAGGTCTTTACAATATCCCCAACATAGAAATTATCATCCCCAAGAATCCTCATTAGTCCTTCAACCATTAATATCATCCTACTTCAATCATTAATTCTTGACTAACATGTATTGTTCAATCCCAAAACACCAAAAAATATTCAGTTGCGCAACTCTGAACACCATCACGCACTATTAATCAAAAAACTGATATGGAACTCATAAATAATCAATATAAATATGGTGCTTACCCCCACATGTCTACCCCAAGACATGATGATGTAATCAACTGGTTCATATCTAGGCTTATGGTTATCCCTACCATACTTCTCATCTCGTAGGTCAAATTCTAAGTCATGGTGCTTCCCACCAATGGTACCACCTAAAAACACATTCTCAATAATCCAATGAAATTATTCATGTATTTTCCATGTAAACACGTACAAATCAATGAAAAATCGGTTTATCCTCCTATGGTTTTCCTATATATAAAAATCATAGTTTTTCTTACTAATGCCCTATTATTCTCTCAATCATGATACCTAAATCCACAAAGCCATAATGATATCATCCAAACACCCGCACTAAAGTATAAACCCAAAACTCAATATGATTATATGTTTAGATCCTTGACTAACAAAATGAATCATTGTACTCTCACCTTGAGCACTGGTATACCACCAATCTGAAACACTATTGGATCACTTCAATTCTATCTTAAGAAAAATTCCAATATATTGACACCATCTGATATCACATATGAACCTCAAATCTAGTATTCTCCAAGAAACCAAATCAAATTAGTCTCACCTGTACACCATCATCCCAGTTTCATCTCAACCATATAATGACTGGTCTCATCACATCTACAACACTACAAAAATAAGGGTCATTCCTCTGTATCCCACACTCCATAAATTACAACACATAATTACCAGTCATCATTTTCTTTCTCATACTCTATCATCAATAAAAAATACTTATTTCTACCCATTTCTAGCTCATAATGAATGTCATCCCTAGCATTCACCAAAATTTCCATCTATAAATAGGATCATACCCTCCACTTCCAATGGTAAGCTCCCCATCAATATGGATTTTTTATACCACTCTTTAAGAATAAGCTAAACTTGTTTTAATATCATATGCATGTCACTCCTATCAAACCTTTCTCACACCATCCTAAAAACTCTTGACACCATCCATCCATGATGTCTCTATATTCTACAAAGGCAACACCTCTCATTATCATCAAATACATCATGCTCCAATGCTCAAAATCTCCTCCCCAAATTCATCTGTTCTTATCTCACACGTGACCTCACACCAATCCATGAACCAAATGTCACCTCATGTAACCCTACATGCACATTTCATCACACATTTTAATTTTCTTAAAAATTCATTCCAAGACTCACTCTCATATTACAAAGGAAGATTGAGTAACTAAGATCCCTCTCATAGGTTTTTTCCTCTATCCATCTTGATCTCATCCATTCCCAATAGGTGTATGTTATCATTCAACCTAGTCATAGAACTCAAATCATAGTCACATGAGTTAGGCGTCATTTAATATAGGATTAAATGTCTATACCACTAACTATGCACCACAATATGTCAATATCATCTAGAAGAATGCATCTCACTCATTACAGGGCCAAGCACATAATCACCTACCATTTGGAAATCATTTAGAAAACCATAAATTTCTAGCCATACTCTCACAATGACATTGAAATCACATCTAGAATCAACAAGTATAGGAATCCTACCGATCCTCCCCTTGAAATCCCCCTTAAAACCAAATTCACAATCAATCATAGTTCTTTACATCATGAAATCCTACAGAACCCCACATTCATACATAAGATTTTTAATATCACTTTTTGTTCATCAATCTAAACTATTAGACATCCACCCATGAATTCCATATCTATGTTCACTTAAGAGACTAGGCTAAAACCTCTCTCAAGTTAACCTCATATATCGCAACTATTATCAACATTAATATGAATACTTCTTTTTATTCAATCATTGAACTCAGCTCATCAATATCTTGATCAATATCTTAAATTCACTAGCCTCACTCATCTATCCCATAAACCATGTCAGACATACCTCACCACTAACGAGGTAAAATCCATTCTCTCATCTGAAATATCCGATGGAAACTCAGGTATCATCCGTTTACCCTCTTTTATTTATTTTCTTTCTCTTTACTTTTTTCATATTTAATTGGGTGCAACATTAGACTCCCAAGGACAAAGAACATTTTCTGAGAAAAATTTACTAAATTTCAGGGATGTATGTTTTTTTTTGAATTAATGGAGTCCATGTGTAAATGTGTTGATATATTTCTAGGGTTCTCCCTGAGTTTGGATGACTCTTGGGGTGTTTTGGGTTTTTTTGAAAGAATCATAAATTTTCACTGTCTTTGGGAAATTTACATGTCATTTAATGGGAGAAAATGACATGTATGAATTTCTAGTATCATGTCATGAGACGAGTACACAGCGTGAAAGAATACACACTATGTAAGAGTTACACATCGTGTAATGTTAAAATGTAATTTTTTAATAAAAAAGAGATGGGTTTTTTATGTATGTGTTCTATAAGAATTTAAATACATGTAAATTGATTAAGGAACATGTAAATGTCATGTAAATGGATTTTAGGGTGTTATGTGAGTGATAAGTTTGTTCATTCAACATGTATTCTCTTCACTCTTGACCTAGGTCTCTTCTCTTGTGATTTTAGAAGCCTTTGTTCAATCCGGATTGATTTTTTCAGTGATTCATCGCTATTATGGTTTGGTTTCACCTATTTAAGTGATTAATCCTTTCTAATTATTCTTTTCCTTTGATCGCAATAATGTATTTACATTGCACTATTGGTTTTGTGGATCTTTGGTGTTGTTTCCCTTGTTTATCTTCTATATTAATTGTGTTATCTTGTTTCGTGGTCTGTTTCTTTATTGGTGGTGGTGAGGTAGTTGTATGTTATTCAAGGTATGTATAATCTATCCTCTTCACTGACTGTTTTTGGTGAATTGGATCAATTTTTGGATATTTAGATTGATTCTAGGGCCTCCTCCTTTTTTGTGTTCTTCTTGTTAGTGGATTTATTTGTGGGAATGTGAGACCATGTGTTTGAGGTATGTGGATTCGTCTTTAGACTATGCCAGTGAACTTCATTTATCTTGTTTTTTGATAAAAATATTATTAAATGAAATGATATTATTTGACTTTTTTTTGTGTTTGGAACGAGGTTTTTATAAAATATTGTTTTCCCCTAGTTTTGGTAAATGAAAAGGGTTTTTCAAATAATTTTTAAATGGTTTTCAAAGCATGAAATAATTAAATGGTTTGATGAACTGGTTTGAAAAATAGAGAACATGGGAAGACTTATATACTTAGACCAAAGGTATAGTAAAATTTCTCATCTATTGTTGGGGGGATTTTTCATGGGGATTTCCACTTCTCCCTATGCTTGTTATCTAGGAAATTGTTAGACCATTTGGGGGTCACTTTCCTGGGTGTTCCTATGCTCTGTATACTCAATGCATATGTCTATTGTCTTGATGAGTATGTGATTGTATATGTTAGGTATGAGTGTCATATCTATCACGACCAAGTTTGATCCTGGGCATGATGTTACCTTTTCTTCTACTTTTTTCTTTTACTATTTTTTGTACTGCAATGAATTTGATATGATATGAGAATCATGATTTGTTTTGACAAGATATATCTATTGTGATATATGGTTATAAAATTATTTTAAAATGATTTACCTATTTTATTTATTAATGTTAAAAAAAGAGTATGTCAAGTTGTTTTTTCATGATTTTGATATAAAAATATTAAACTATTATCATGTCTTATTTTACATTAAATTTGAGAATTCTTGGATTTTTGTTTAGAGACATGATTTGGAACACCTGGGTGACACCCTACTGAACTTGTTAGCTTACACACTACATACCCCTTCAATGGTTTCTAGTCTTGGTTATGTATTTTGATGTAGGTAAAGGTAATGAATTGCAGTAAGGTAGTGAGGTTTACTATTATTTGGGTTTTGGGTATCTAGTGGTTTGAAAGTGGGAGGTTTCTCATGTTATCACATGGATCTATTAGAGTAGTTTTTTGGTTATTATAGTTCATTATAGTTTTACTTGTTATTTGGAGATTTTTTTTCAACATTTTTTAGTTTTATCACTTCTATTATTCTTTATCTGTTACGGAATATATTTATATCTTTCATTTTTTATCTATGTTACGTATATATATTCCATGTTTTTACATTAGGTTGGATGAAATCATTCCCTTGAATTGTTTTTTGATGAATGGGTTCTAGTTACCAGCCTATGGGTGTCAAAAATTACCTTCAAGTATGTGGAAGATCGAGTTAGGTACCAGTTTGAGAGGGAATATGGGTCAGGTTCATTACAAATTTGTATCAAAGCTGTTCTTTCCTCAAGATTACTTATCTTGGGATGTTTTTTAGACTGGAGATAGGATTTTTCGAGTCTTGATAGGTATATTTTGGTGAGTTCCTGGAAACCTCTTATTGTGATGAGACTTGAGTTACCATGGGATGTTCATATGTGTGTCTCATATATTCAATTTTTTACATTAATATTGGTTGTTTATTATGGGTTATCTTGTTTGAAATGATATTATTATGTTTTCTAATCAATTCTTTTGTTTTAGTGTGTAGTATGATGCCTCTAAGATGTGTTCTATGAGTTCCTCAGGAGGGTGAAGCTGATTCTTCTCAAGGGAATCCTTTGATGTATCATGACTTTATCAAGGCTATCGTGTGAGAAGTTCTTGTTGTGGTTCAGAATGTATCAAAATCTCAGAACGTAGATTTTTAGATACATCTAAGAGCTATTGGAGAATGTGATAGATCATGGGAGTTCCTACGTAAGAAGACATCATCCTTTAAAGGTATGAATGAACCTCAAGAGGTACAGGACTGAATTGAAATGATAGATATGATCTTCAAAATCCTGGATACACTTTAGAGAATCAAGGTAAAGTGTGCAGTTTTTAAACTTGATGGTCCCAAAAATATTTGGAGGGATTCTACAATGTAGGTGGATAAGTACATGGGCTTGTACTAGAAGGTTTTCAAGATTCCCTTCTTCCATTAGTTTTTTTCAGATTCACTGATGATGGTTAATTCTATAGAGTTACCCTCTTTCCATTAGGGATGTCATTTTCTATCAACTTACACCAATATATTTGATGATATGGTTCTTATTTCACCATAGGTTGTGAATAATGACAAGATGAAATCTCAAAAGTACATATGGTTTTTGTGAACAGATATCAGATCATAGGTATTTATGCTAAAGATTCCGACCTATGTAGAAAAAATGGATAGGGATATAATGGAATAGAAGAATATAGAAGTTAAGGGTGGATATAATTATCTTATCTTCCACCTAGTGGTCACATCAGTGGCATTCAAGGAAAGAATAGAAAGGGGGATGATAATCATAAGAGTGGTGGAAGTGGTTCTCGGCATTAGGCCACTTCAGTACCTCTAGTATTAGTTAGTGGTGTGCCTCTTACTTCCTATAAATGTGGCAATTTTAGATACACTAGATGTTCTTGTCCTTCACCTATAAAGATGTGTAATAGTTGTGGGTTTTTTGGTTATCTACATTGTTTCTTTCACGCTATGTCTACACCTTGATATGGTTAGTGATCATCAGCTTTGAAGGATATGGTAGTGTATAATATGCTTCAAATACTACAGGGCTCTAGACATAGGCCTCAGGAGTGAATCACTTTCATGCAGTTTATGAGTTTCCATTGGAGGTAGATGTGGGTCCATTTATAGTGATAGGTACCATTTTTATTGCATCCTCAGTAGTGATTTTTTTATTTGATATCAGTTCTACCCATTCGATTATATCTAGACATTTTTTTAATATTCTTAACCATCAAATAGAGCTCATTTACTTTATTATGAAGTTAGAAACACCTCTTGGGAATGTAAAGATAAAGGGTTTTGTTGTCCTTATTGGGATCTATCTATAGAGGATGTATAATTTATTTGGTATTTTCTTGTTCTTGATATATATCAATTTGATATCATCAATGGGGTGGATTGTCTTTTTGATTATTTCGTTGAGGTTTATTTTTTTCATCAACATGTCTCACTTCTTTAGGTAGGTGGGAGTTCATGGGTGTTTCAAGTAGAGTGGTATTTTGGGTATGTTCATGTAGTAAATTATCGTTCAGAGGTCAGGAGTTTTTTGTCTACTGTAGCAGTTATGCCTGATAAATACTCTTCTATTTTTTTTCTTTCTACTTTTATTTGGGACTTCCCTGGCATTTTCATAGATGATTTCTCCATGTTTCCTCCAAATAAAGATTTAGAGTTTATAATTAACATAGTGCTAGTTACATAGCCGATATCGATACCTTCTTATCATATAGACCTAGAAAAGCATAAATATATCAAGGTATAGTTGTATGATCTGGTGTTGAAGGATTTTGTTTACCCTAGTGTTTTTTCTTGGGTAACCCTTGTGATCTTTTCCAAGAAGGAAGATAGTTCAATCCGATTGTGTGTTGATTATCAGAAGTTGAACCGGGTAACGGTTAAGAACAAGTATCATTTGCCTAATGTGGTTGATTTTGTTGATCATTTAATGGTGGAAAATGGTTCTTGAAGAGTGATTATAGGTCAAGTTATCATCAACTAAGAGTCTGAGAGTCTGATATACTAAAGACATATTTTAAGATCATGTATGGATTTTATGAATATCTAGTGATCCCATTTGGTATGGATAATTCTCCTAATTCTTTTATGGATTTTATTAATTGGATATTCCATTAGTATCTTGACACTTTTGTGATAGTGTTCATGGATGATATTTTGGTTTACTGTTGATCCAAGCATGAGAATGAGCACCATTTGAGTTTGGTTTTGGAAATCCTAAGGATTGACCCTTTGTATGAAAATATTGAAAAATGACCTTTATAGATTCAAGAAGTGATGTTCTTGGGGAACATGATTTATGATCATGGATTATTAGCTGATCTTGAGAAGTTAAAGCCTTCCTTTTTAGGTAAATATCCATGAAATGTCTTTGAGATGCAGAGCATCCTTGGTCTTACTGAATACTATCGATAGTTTTTCAAGCATTTCTCTAAGTTGGTATCACCTTTGACTACTCTTAATAGGAAAGGGGTGAAATTCATATGGTATGAAAAGTGTCAGTATTCATTTGATGAGCTAAAATTAATGATGACATCACCTCCTATTCTAATCTTACTTGAGCCCGATAAGGGGTATATGGTTTTCTATTATTATTTTGAAATTATCTTGGGATGTGATCTTATATATGATGATCATGTGGTGGATTACAGTTCTCATCAGCTTAGACCATATGATAATAATTACCCCACTCATGATTTAGATCTTTCTACAGTTATGCATGCATTTAATTATTGGAAGAAATATATTTTTAGGGAAAGGTTCAAAGTATTTTCTGACCATGAGAGTTTAAGATCTATATTATATTAGAAGGACTTGAATCATTGAAATTTGTGGTAGGAGGAATACCTTAAGAAGTTTGAATTCAATATCTCTTACATCCTGGGGAAAGGGGAATGTTTTTATAGATTCCCTTAGTTGTAAAGTTCCATCGCAATCTATTTTGGAATCAAAGGAAGAGTGGAATCTTATGGGGATTTTTACTCAGTTTCATCTAGATGATCATTAGGATTTTTAGGCATGTTTTTTACCCATGTTAATTTATCATCATTTATCCTTGAGTTAAATATGTAGATTCAGTAGTATAATTTTTAGTTCAATGGAATTCAAGAAACCTTAAATGGAGGAGACACAATTTTTGGTTGATCTCACTCTTCAGATGGTAATCTTGGTTTTGGGAATCATTTTTTCATCCTAGAATATGTGAGGAATTTTTTTTTTTTTTTGATTATCATAGTTCCTCAAGGCCTATTCATTCAGGCACTAAAAATATGTATTATGACATGAGGTGGAGATTCTTGTGGTTGTTTATGAAGCATCAAATATCTGATAATGTGTCTCATTGTTACACCGGCCAACAGATAAAGGTATATAATTTGAAAGCTTGTGGTTTTCTCTGGACACTTATGGTATTATTTTGGAAATGAGAGGATGCATACATGGACATCCTGAGGGATGAATTATATCTGGGTGGTTATTGATTGGTTGAAAAATTAATCTCATTTGATTCAAATCAAAGACACTACTAAAGTTGATGATTTGAGTAAGTTTTATATTATGTAAATTGTGAGGTTGCATGGCGTTCCTTCACCCATTATTTCAGATAGGGATCCTAGGTTTACATCGAGGTTATGGAGGATTCTTCCAAAGGGGATGGTGACTTAGGGAATATTGAGTACATTTTATCATCCACAGACAAATGGTTTGACAAAGCATATTATTCCGATTTTGAAGGATATGATCAGTACATGTGTCTTAGCTTTCGATGGATCTTGGGAAATCCATTTGGGATTGGTTGAGTTTTCTTATAACAACAGTTGTCAGTTTTCAATCAAAATGGATTGTTTCAAGGTTTTTTATGGTTACAAGTGCGGATCACCTCTTTTCGAGTAAAGGTGGGGAAAGATTATTTAATGGGACTAAGTTTTGTTCATGAGACATTTGTGAGAATTCAAAATATGTGATGGTATCTAGTTATAGCTCATAGGTGGAAGAAATCTTATGAAAATAAAAGGCATCGTCCTTTGTAGTTTTATGCAGGTGATCGTGTTTTTTCAAAATTTTCTCTTTATACGGGTCATCGACAACTTAGAGAATAGGGAAAGTTGGATCTGAGATATATTGAAACGTTTAAAGTCATTGAGCGGCTTGGGAAGGTTTCTTATCGGCTTGAATTTTCATATCAGTTGATAGGGATGCATAAATTATTCCACATATCTGATCTCAGAAAATATCGCCCTAACCCCTCCCATGTTTTGAGTTATAAAGAGATTGAGATAGAGCCATACGTTTCTTTTTTTGAGAAGCCAGTTGATATTAATGAATCTAATGTGAAATTCTTGGATGGGGATTATATTCCATTAGTCATAGTGTTCTGGAGGCATGGATAGGATTCTCATGGGACTTGGTATAATGATTCATTGATGATCAAGTAGTGGAAACACCTCTTTATTAGACTTCATTCTTCTACATGACTCCCCAGGGAAACAAATTCTTATGGTGGGGAGTTTGTAACATCCAGTTACCCACTTTCAGGTATTTGTCTTTTCATTACTAGTTTTTCTCTTTAATTGGGTGTGTGTTTGAACTCATAAGGATGTATATCATTTTATATGAAAAATGAAATATTTTTTGGGGATGTTTTTTAATTAATGAAGTCTGGTTATAAATGTTTTAATGTATTGGTGGGGTTCTCCTTGGGTTTGGAGGATACTAGAGGTGTTTTGGGTTTTTATATAAGAATAAGAATTTTTCACTATATGTACGAAATTTAAACACTTTGTAATGAGAGTACATGATGAGTAATGGTATTCAGTCTCATTTTGTGAGATAAGTACATAGAGTGAAAAGAATACACACCATGTAAGAGTTACATGTCGTGTAATTTTAAAAGATCAGTTTCTAATAAAAAAATATATTGGTTTTCAGTGTATGTGATCCCTAAAGATTAGAAGACTTTCAAATGTATTAAATTTAAATGTCACAGAAAGATATTTTATGGTTCCTTGTGAGTGATGAGTTTGTTCATTTGATGTTAAGTCACTTAAATCTCGACCTAGGACTCTTCTTAAGAAATATTGGAAGCATTAATTCGATCTAGATAGATTTGTTTGGTGATTAATCACCATTTTGGTTGGGTTTTTTCTATCTAGTTGAGTAATTATTTCTTCTTATTCATTACCTTTGATCATGGTAGCATCCTTGAATTGAGTTATTAGTTTTTTTATTTGTGGTGATGTTTCCCTTGTTTATCTTCTAGATCCATTGTGTGACCATGTTCCAGGGGTCGTTCCTTTATTGGTTGTGGTGTGACAGGTGTGCATTATTTAAGTTATGGGTAATGTATTCTCTTCCCTAACCCATTTTAATGAATTGGATCAATTATAAGATTTGTAAATTAATTTTAAGGCCACTTTTTTTTTGTTTCATTCTTCGTGTTGGAGGATCCCTTTGTGGGTGTGTGTGACACAAAGTTTGAGGTAGGTGTTTTTGTCTATTGCCTCTATTAGTAAACTGTATTGCTCTTATTTTTGATAAATTATTTTATTAAATGAAATGGAATTATATGAATAATATTTTTCTATTTTTGGAACTAGGTTTTGATAAAATATGGTTTTCCCCTAGTTTTGGTAAACGAAAAGTGTTTTTCAAATAATTCTAAAATGGTTCTGTTAAATGGTTTTTAATTCATGAAATGATGAAATGGTTTGATGAAGTGATTTGGAAAATAGAGCACATAAGAAGCATTGTGTACTTAGGTGTAAGGTATAGTAATAAGTCTCATCCATTATCGGGTGGTTATCTCATGGGGATTTTCTTTTCTCCCAAGGCCTATTATTCTAGGGACTTGTTAGAACAGTTAAGGGGATCACTTTCTGGGGTGTTCCTCTTCTCTCTAGACTCGATGCATATTTCTAGTGGATTTATGTGTACATGATTGTTTAAGTTAGGTATGAGTAACCTAGTTATCCTGACCTAGTGTGATCCATACTGTGATGTTACCTATTCTTCTACTTTTGGATCATACTATTTTTTTGTACTATCAGGGATTTTATATGAAAAGTTATTCATGATTTGTTTTGAAATGATAAGTCTACTATGATATGTGGTTACAAAATAATTTGAAATTGATTTATCTATTTTATTTTAAAATGTGGTAAAAGGTGACATTAAATTGTTTTGTTGTTATTTTGATATAAAAACTACTAAACTATTATCATTTATTTTTTTCTTTAAATTTGACCATGATTGGATTATTGTTCAGAGACGTGATATGGAACACCTAGATGAGAACCTACTAAACTTGTTCATCTGTGCATAAAACTTCTTATGTATTTTGATATAGGTAAATGAGAGGTTTTATAGTGACAAAATGTGGTTTTATATTAGCATGGTTTTGGGTAGCTGGTGGTGTGATGGTGGGAGGTTTCCCAAGTTATCACATGAAGCTATTGGAGTAGAAATTTGTTTTTTTCTAGCCCTTTGTAATTGGACTTATCACTTGGAGATTTTTTTATAAATTTTGTAATTATATTGCTTATGTATGTTCCTTATTTTTTGTGGAATATATCTATATCATTCACTGTTTATCTTTGTTACATATATATATACCATGTTGTTACTTCGGTTTGGGTAAAATCAAACCCTTTGATTTTTTTTTTATGCCCGGGTGCTAGTCATCAACCCATGGGGATCGGGAACTCCCTTCAGGTATGTAGTGGATCGGGTTAGGTACCATCTTGAGTGGGTATCTAGGTTGGGTTCATTATAACTCATGTTCCAAAACACCCACTATAGGGTTCTCATATATATATATTTCAGGAATCACATGTCAATTCATTAGCTCACTCTAGAGAACTAATCCTCACCATGAATTCCAATAACATAATACCCCCATTGAGGAACACGATCTCATCTAGGTTTATTTAAGGAGATCATCCAATGATGACTCATTTGAAGATAATAATAGTCATATGGTTTGGTTAAGTTGAATTCTACCAAGAAGACATATGGGGATTTTAATATAGGTTGTTATTTACATTATAAGTAATCAAAACTCATTTTCTTTTTAAAACCAACATAATAATCACCCATAAGGGGTTCATTATAAAGGAATCTAATTCTTGTACCAAAATACTAATGGTTACTATACAATTATTACATAGAGGGACTGTATAGTCATCGTCAAGGAGCATTCCTCCAAAATAATTACATGACATGTCATCAAAATTAATACAACATGGTCTGGTTGAGTAGAATGCAACTGAAAATTTATATTGTAAAAAACCATATAAGTTTTTATTGAAAAACTAAATAATTGAATCCTCTGTCTTCAGGGATATAAATCACACACAAGAACATGAATTCCATAAAAATACTACATTCCAAAAATGATGAATGTAAACAGGTTTCTTTCCAACACTCCTAGAGCCAAAACCCTAACAAAAATATTAAATAAACACATCATACTTGAATAAATATCTTAAACATAATAGGGAAAAGAAAGAATAGCAATATCATATCAATAGTAACCTTAACTCCCCATCAAGAAAATGGCCTTCATGATGCACTGGTCTAAGTTCTGTCACAAACTTTGGCATGTCCTTATTCCCCATCAATCATACCCCAAAATTTAAGACAAAGAAAAAGATACTCTAATAGAACTTTAAAATGTTACTTGTCTGATACCACTCACTAGTGTCTAGAACAAAGGTGTTACATAACAACAAGCATGCCTCCCCATATCCTAGAGGTTTCCAACTAGCAGTGAGTGTCTATGTTGTTACCCTGGGAATATTATACCCTCATATCATTGAGTAATAATAGAAGAAAAACTACCATGAAATATCCATAATAATAATCAGAGTATGCATAATCCCCAAACAAGATTAATGATATAGTAAATATAATGAGTATGTAGATAGTGTAACACTATAAATAGTCTCCCTCTAGGTCATCCACATAAACAATATAATAAAAAAACGGATCTCTAATTGATGAGTTTTATGGGTTAATCATATTAAAAAAACAGAGGAAGAAAACACATATATGTTCTTAATATGTCCTAGACAAAATAAGCATGTAAGGGAAATTAATATAATAAAAAATTCATATATTAAGTGATTTGTAATATATATTTAACTCTTTTTTGTTATATTTATAAATAACACATTAGTATCAGATGAAATCCTCCTTACTTCAATGGGATTAGACCATCCAAAGGATCCCAAAACATTTCTTGAGGATCCCTAAATGCAGAAGGAGTGCTAGTACCTTCACCCGGTGATAAACTGCCTCTCAAGAGGAAGAGAGTGTCAAGAGGCTTGTATAAAATAGTCCCTTACTAATAGGAGGGATATCATCACTTTATATATCCAACCATAAAACATTTCATTGAGGAAAACGAATTGTCTATATTCAATTTTTAACATATGTTTATTTCTTCATACTTATTTATTGAATTCCTCCAATGAATGCAATCCATTTATATATAAATAATAGATTATAATTGATAAAACTATGTGGTAATATATATTGACCTGAATATATGCATATGATGTTATTACAAATCCAACAATATCCAAATTTTGTGAAAATCCATAAATAATTTATGAAAAACTTCACAACTCTTTGTGAATCCATCCAAAAATTCCTTTGTGTGTCATTTTATTTAACTCCCTTCATTTTGGAACAAAATTAATATTTATCCAAGGTCATAACTATGTGACCCTGTGGGTCTTATTATCATTGAAAACAAATATGAAATCCTTATTTCATAAATATAATCAAAGAGGAGCATTTAGCGAAGCATAAGTGCAAGTTAAATTACAAAGGGATCTTCTGTGATCTCCATCAAACATACAGATATCTTTATAAAAACATTTACTCCATAAGTTATATCATATGAATCATATATACCCCTATATAATCCCTTTTTCATTAAATTGAGTAACTATTAGACATAGAAATGGTCAATCTAGTATAGGCCAAATCATCTTTTTTTGATTCTCGAGAAAAAACCGACCAGGTTAACGAATAAATCACATGTCATTCATCTAAAATATGAGTACATCACATATCCCTCATCCATGTATCTGAACATATCACATGTGACTCTATTAATCATCACCATGCACTTCCAAAATCTAACTTAATCAAGGGCTATATGTGTTTACTCAACATACAAGTTGAAAAATACACTACAGGAAAAATGGATTTTAGTGACGGGTTATTTGCGACGGGGACATCAACCCGTCGCAAAAGGTTTGGCATGGTTTGCACGCCAAACTGCAGAAAGGGTATTTGCGACAGGGCATGCCTCCCAGTCACAAATACTCGGAGGCGTTATATACTATTTGCGACGGGTCTCGTCGCAAATACCATTTTAATTGCCGACAATAATTAATGTGGGTGAAGGTATTTATGACTGATCATGTCGCAAATAATCTATCCTATATATACCCCACATCCATTTTTTCCTTCTTCCTCTCTATTCCAACTTTCTCTCTCTCTAAACTCTAATTTTAGAGTTAAAATGTCTGAGAGTTATTTTTTTTTACAAACAGATTTTGAAGTCTTCTACACCTATAGGAGATCAAGTTTAAAGGTATTTATGTTTTATTTAATTTAATATTTATTTCATTTTTTATATTAATTTTAATTATTGTTAATTAGTTGTAATTATATTAGATTTAGATTGTTTTGTTATTAGTATTTATTTATAGTAACAAATTGAAATTGTTAGTGCTAATTATTAATAATTAGTGGTAATTAAGAATTCTTAACGATAATTAATAATGAAAATAAATAATTTTCGGTAATTAGTAATTAGGCACGGTAATTAGCAGTAATTAATAATAATTAACGCTAATTACTAATAATTAGGAATAAAAAGTAATAATTAGTAAAAAATTGTAATAAATATTAATAATTAGTAATAAATACTAATAATTAGTAATAAATACTAATAATTAGTAATAATTAGTAACAATTACTAATAAATTATAATAATTACTAATAATTTGTAAAAATAAGTAAAAAATTGTAAAAAATAGTAACAAATACTAATAATTAGTAACAAATAGTAATAATTAGTAACAAATAGTAATAATTAGTAACAAAGAGTAATAACTAATAATAATCACTAATAAATAGTAATAATTAGAAATAATTAGTAATAATTAGTAATAAATAGCAATAAATAATAATAATTAGTAATAATTAGTAATAAATTGCGGTAATTTCTAATAATTAGTAATAATTACTAATAATTAGCAATAAATAGTAATAAATAGCAATAAATAGTAATAGTTAGCAATAAATAGTAATAATTAGCAATAAATAATATTAATTGGAAATAAATAGTAATAATTAAGAATAAATAGTAATAATTAGTAAAAAATTGTAATAAATACAAATAATTAGTAATAAATACTAATAATTAGTAATAAATATTGATAATTAGTAATAAATACTAATAATTAGTAATAAACAGAAATAAATAGTAATAATTAGCAATAAATAGTAATAATTAACAATAAATAGTAATAATTAATAATAGATAGTAATAATTAGAAATAATTAGTAATAATTAGTAATTAATAGTATTAATTAGTAATAAATAGTAATAATTAGTAATAATTAGTAAAAAGTAATAATAAATACTAAAAATTAGTAATAAATACTAATAATTAGTTATAAATACTAATAATTAGTAATAAATACTAATAATTAGTAATAATTAGTAATAATTGGTAATAATTAGAAATAATTAGTAATAATTATGAATAAATAGTAATAATTTTCAATAATTACTATTAATTAGCAATAATTACTAATAATTAGTAATAATTAGCAATAATTACTAATAATTAGAAATAATTACAATTAATTAGCAATAATTAGTAATAATTAAAATTAATTAGCTATATTTACTATTAATTAGAAATAATTACAATTAATTAGCAATAATTACTATTAATTAGTAATAATTTGTAATAATTAGCAGTAATTAGTAATAATTAGGAATAATTAGTAAAAATTACCAATAATTAGTAATAATTAGCCATAATTAAAAATAATTAGGAATAATTAGGAATAATTAGCAACAATTAGCAATAAATTGCAATAATTGGCAATAAACTGCAATAATTAGCAATAATTAGTAATAATTAGCAATAATTAACAACAATTAGCAATAATTATCAATAATTAGGATTTATTAGTAATAATTAGTATTTATTAGTAGTAATTAATGTTAATTAGTTATAATTATTAATAATTAGTAGTAAATAGTAATACATAGTAATAAATTTTAATAAATAGTAATAAATAGTAATAAACAGTAATAAATAGTAATAATTATTAATAATTAGTAATAATTAGTAATAGTTAGTAATTGTTGGACTCCGCATGTATTAATCATGTTTTAATGATCACAAATCTTATTCAACCTAGCTAACTCCTATAAATTATATCCAATCATGTGTATTTATGTTTCAAGTTCTCTCATGCTTTATAATGGTTAAGTTCAATCCATTTCATGAATATCACTGTTTAAGACTGAAAACAGTTGTTTGCCTAAGTAAAAGACACTGTGAAGCAAGACACCGTGAAACTAGACACCGTAAACAAGACACCGTGAAGCTAGACACCGTAAACCAGACAATGTGATGCAAGACACCGTGAAGTAAGACACCGTAAAGCCTGACACCGTAACCAGACACCGTAAACAAGACACCGTGAAGCAAGACACCGTGAACAAGACACTGTGAACAAGAAACCGTAAATGAGACAATGTGACACTCAGACACCGTGATCAGTCTAGACACTGTGTAGAGGAGTCACCGTTTTCATAACATACTGTGACATCGTTTCATAAACTATTTTGTCATCTTTCAATTTAATTTCTAACGGTCATATTTGATGCCTTTAATGCACTGACATAATTAATGTTTCTTTGTAGACATATCATCAGATAGTAAGAGGTGCGAGGGGAAGAACATGTGGAACCTGTCGGCTAAAACTCATGCATTCAAAGATAAAGAGCGAAGTGTGCCCAAGAACAATATAGAGCGATACTGAACAAAAAATAAGCTTGTGAGCACGACTGCGAAGAACATATTGCAAGATTTTCCAAAGGAATCATTGTCACATGCATGAAATCCGACTCTGCTGAAGAACATATGAAGTACACTGGAATCCAGAGAACATCTTTGCATTATCAAAACTCGTGAAGAACACAAGCTGAATCGCGACACTATTTTTTACACAACTTCCAAAGAAGGACTCAAAGCTTCATCTTCTTCAATCCAAAGAAGTCCATAGCTGCATTGACATCAGACAAGAGAATTCTAACCTCATCTCTGTATTCTTGCTCGACTGCAATCATCTTTTTATTTACATTATAAGCAGTGTGTGCCCCTGTCTATTTTGACACACACTGACTCCTCAGCTGATACTGGAGGATACTGAAATCCTTTCACCAAACTCTTTATACTTTTGTTTCCCCACAAAAAATGTGGAATAGATCCCTTTGTGCCCTGGTTGTTATTTTTTTTACCCGTGAAAACTGTGGAAGAGGTCCCTGTGTGACCTGGACAGTCTGTGTACTATTGTTAACCCCGATCCAGGGTGTGGATCAATGTTTATTTATATAAACTGCTTGGTGGAATGGGATCACCAAGTGGAGCGGATTAGGTCTCAGGTTGAGACTGAACAACTTGTTTCATATCCGTTGTGCTGTTTATATTTAGTCTTCTCTGTTTTACTGCTCTATTGCATAATCCAGAAATCACCAATTTCACTTTGATAGTTAGTCTTGGAAAGAAGTTATAATTGGTTTGTCTTAGTAGGATAACTTCAAAACTAATATTAATAATAAAAATTATGATTACTGAGAATTAATCAATCTTCTAAGAATCTGTTTAAAAAGTCAAACTCTTATAATAGTATAACCTTGATTAAATGGGATGTATCTATTTTTGGGGAAACCATTTATTTTGAAAATAATATTCTTTTAACTGAAATTTTTTATAGTTATTCAATTCACCCATCCCCTCTTGAGTAAACTACTCTGACAAACATTTGGTATCCGAGGTTACTTTATAAGGACTCTGTGTAATCTTACTCAACTGTGATTGTAGTTGTACTTTAAAGATATGTAAATTTCTGTTAATTCTAAATTTATAGCTCTTTTAAAGTAATACGTTAGTATGGATAATTGATTGGAAGGTGTTTCAACCAAAAGACCACCATTCTTTAATGGAACAAACTATGCTTAATGGAAAATTAAAATGATAATGCATCTAGAGAGTATGAGTTTTTAAATTTGGTCATCCATTATAGATGAATACAAACGTCCTGTGACTGATATAATTACATGGGATGAACCTACCAAACTTGCCTATAATAACAATTGCAAAGCCATGAATGTTTTGTACTATTCCTTAGGAGATGAAGAATTTAATAGGATTTCTGCTTGTAAAACTGCCCATGAAATTTGGGATACCTTGTATGTCTCACATGTAGGCACATATAGTGTAAAGTAAATGAGACTTAATACTTATAATATAAAATATGATAATTTTAAAATGAAACCTGATGATCCTATTTCTGACATGTAACTCAGGATCAATGAGATTGTCAACAAAATTATTTCTCTTAGAAGAGAAGTCACTGCCAATGAATAGATCATGAGAATCCTTAGATTTCTACCTAACAGATGGAGGGGAATCTCTGACTCTATTACAAAATCGTGTGACAACAGCAAGCTAACTGTAAAAGAACTCATTGGGAAATAGATGATGTATGAGAAAGAGATGAAAGTCAACAAAGAAGAGTAGGATGAACCAAAGATGAAATCTATAGCATTCAAGACCACATCCTCGAAGCACAAAGACAAAGGAAAACTAGAAGCTTCGGTAGAAAGTTCCACCACTGAACAATCATCACTTGACAGTGATGAGGAGATGGCTCAACTAGCTAGAAGATTCAAATGATTTAACAAAAAGAATAAATTTTTCAGAAATCCTAACTTCAAGGGAAATTATGATATAAAAGGAAACTTGAAAAAGGACCGGAAAATAACTGACAAAACTAATGAAATTGTATGCTATGAATGTAAGCGCAAAGGACATATAAAGGATGACTGTCTAAATCTCAAGTATAAGAAGAAATATGAGTACAAGGACAATAAGTACAAAAAGGAAATGAAAGCAACCTGAAGTGCCTCTAAGGATAGTCCAAGAGACATAGAGACATCACATGATGAACAGGCTAACAAATCAAATATTTGTTTTATGACAAACACATCTGAGGTAACACTGAACTCTTCTGTACATAATTCATACTATTCTGAAGAGGAAAGTGACTCTAAAAATATGACTAATGAAGAAATGATTGAATACTGTAACATGCTTTAAGAGACATGAAATAAATTAAAAGATAAATATAAATCATTTAAGAAACAGCATGCTCTCACTGTAAATGTTAAATCTAAACTTACTCCTGAAAAGGAGAAAAATTCTCAACTGCTCAAAGAAAACAATTAATTAAAAATGTCTAATGAGTAATTAAAAAGTGACTTAGAAAAGTTTACTAATGGAAAAAATACCATTAACCAAATTCTAGGAAAACAAATTGCCCCTAAATACAATACTGGCATTGGTTATCAACCTGGTAAAAGAAACCTTGGTAGAGTGGATTTTGTTTCAAAGTCTAGGACATATAGTTTTTTTCCGAGTTCTGGACACAACTCAACTAGCACAAGTCATGATACATATTCTACTGTTTCAAGTTTTTGTAGACCAAATATAGTTTTTTTTCAAATACTTTACATAATGCTTATAGGAAACCTATGAGACAAATATGGGTTCCTAAAGAACTTATTACTAATGTTACTATACCCAAACGAGTATGGGTACCAAAATCTGTCTTTGCTTGATCATGTTATAGGAAATCTGCTTAAAGAGATCCTGGAAAAATCTATGGTACTTGGATAGTGGATGTTCAAGGCACATGATAGAAGACTACTCATGCTTCAAGATCCTGATAAATGTAGATGGAGGACATGTCACATTTGGTGACAATGCCAAAGGGAAAATCATTGGCTTAGGCCAGATTGGTAACACTGATTCGATTTTAATTTCTAAAGTACTTTTTGTTAATTTCTTAAAATATAATCTTCTTAGTATCTCACAGTTATGTGATGATGGATATCATGTTAAATTTGAAAATGATGTATGTAATGTCTTTAATTCTAAAGAAGAATTAGTATTTTCTACATCAATGAATGAAAACGTTTATTCTGTTAATTTAGATTCTTTAGCTTCTCAAAATGCTTCATGCTTAAGTGTATTTCATGAATAATCTTAGCTCTAGCATAGTAGATTAGGTCACTGTAATTTTCACTCCCTTAGAAAGGTAACTAGAAAAGGCATAGTTAAAGACTTACCCAAACTTGAGTTTCTACATGACAAAGTATGTAATCCTTCTCAAAATAGAAAACAACAAAAAATCTCTTTCAAAACAAATAAATAAGTTTATATATCTCAACCTCTAAAATTGGTTCACATGGATTTGTTTCGACCATCTAGAGTTTCTAGTTTAAATGGGAAGCACTATGTTTATGTTCTGATAGATGATTTTTCTAGATATACCTGGACCTTCTTCATGGATCATAAAAGTGAAGCTTGCTCTTATTTTACTAAGTATGCCAAGTCTGTAGAAAATCTTAGTCGCCTTAAAATTACATCTTTAAGAAGTGGTCATGGTCGTGAGTTTGAAATTCAAGAGTTTTAATCCTTTTTCTCACAAAATGGTTATAGTCACAATTTTTCTTCCCCTAGAACACCTGATCAGAACGGTATTGTAGAAATAAGAAATAGAACCCTATAAGAAATTTATATAAAAATGCTTAGTGAATATGATTTACCTATTTACTTTTGGGCTGAAGCTGTTAATACAGCATGCTACATAATCAATAGAGTCTTCATTAGAACGATTCTCAAAAAGACCATGTATGAACTCTAGAACAATAGGAAGCCTAAGTTTAATTACTTTAGAGTTTTTGGTTGAAAATTATTTATTCTCAACAATAAGGATAATATTGAAAATTTTACATCCAAAAGTGATGAAGGAATTTTCCTAGGTTACTCAATATTAAGTAAAGCTTATAGAGTATTCAATAAGAGAAGTAAATGTGTGGAAGAATCTGTTCATATCAAGTTTGACAAAACAGATCCACATGAGCCTAGATCCATCCTAGAAAATCTAAAGGATGATGTATCAAATTTGAACATCAACTCAAAATCCTCAAATTCCTCTATGAAAGAATCTGTGAAAACATCCAATTCTGGAAATTCCCTATAATTGAGTCATAATGAACCTAAATCAGTTGATGAATCGGAAATCACTAGTCCCTCTTTTTCTAGAAAGGTTAGAACCCTTAAAAACCATCCCTTAGATTCTGTTGTATGAGACTTAGAGAAAGGAATAAAAACTAGAGCTTATCTTAGAAATTAGGATGAACATCAAGCCTTCTTATCACAAATTTAACCTAAAAACATTGATGATGCCATCAATGATGAATTTTGGGTAATGTCTATGCAAGAAGAACTTAATCAGTTTGAAAGAAACAAAGTTTGGAAACTTTTTGAAAGACCCAAGGACACTTTCATCAATGGCACTAAATGGTTGTTTAGAAATAAGGTAGATGAAACTGGAAATATAGTTTGGTACAAGGCTAGATTAGTTGCACAAGGCTATAGTCAAGAAGAAGGAATTGACTATGAGGAGACCTTTTCTCCAGTAGCTAGACTTGAAGCCATCAGAATCTAACTTGCCTATGCTGCACATTTTAATATCAAACTATTTCAAATGGATGTTAAGAGTGCATTCTTAAATGGGTATATAGCTGAGGATGTCTTTGTTGAACAACCCCCAAGACTTACAAATCCTGATATTTACAATCATATTTTCAAACTATCAAAAGATTTATATGGTTTAAAGCAAGCTCCAAGAGCTTGGTATGACAGATTGAGTACTTTTCTCATTTCCAAAGGTTTTACAAAAAGAATAGATGATCCTACCCTATTTATAAAATGAATTTCTAATGATGTTTTAATTGTTCAAATCTATGTAGATGATATTATTTTTGGATCTTCAAAAAATTCATTACATTTTGATATTTCTAAAATAATGCAAAACAAATTTGAAATGAGTATAATGGGTGAACTATAATTCTTTCTTGGATTCCAAATCTTTCAAAATAATGATGGAATTGTTTTAACTCAAAGTAAATACATTAGAGATCTTCTAAAACATTTTGGATTAGATAACACTAAAAGTAGTGACACTCCTATGAGTACCACCTGTAAGTTGGATCTTGATGAAGATGGAAAATCTGTTGATCAAATCACTTATAGAGGAATGATTGGAAGTTTAATCTACTTAACTACTAGTCATCTGAATATTATGTTTTGTGTGTGTATGTGTTCTAATTTTCAAGCAAATCCTAAAGAATCTCATTTAAATTCTATATAGTGATTTTTCAAATACCTCAAGCATACACCCAATATAAGACTATTCTATCCTAAAGGACAATCATTTGTACTAGTTAGTTATTCTGATTCTAACTTTGGTGGTTGTAAGTTAGATAGAAAGAGAACCTCTGTAACATGTCACCTTTTAGGAAAGTCACTAGTATCATGGTGTAGTATGAAATAATATTTTGTTGCATTATCTACTGTAGAAGCTGAATACATAGCTGCTGGCAGTTTTTGTGAACAAATTTTGTGGATGAAACACACATTACTAGATTATGGATATCAATTCAGACATGTACCAATAAATTGTGACAACACAAGTGCTATTAACATCTCAAAAAATCATGTTTCACATTCTAGGACAAAACATTTTTATGTAAGACATCACTTTTTGAGAGATCATTATCAAAAAGGAGATATCACCTTGGAATTCATTGGTACTAAATATCAACTTGCTGATATATTCACTGAACCATTAAATTTTGAGAGAATAGATTGCATCATACATGATCATGTCATGATAAATCTCAAATAGATATCTTACTTGTCTTACAATTCGACATTTTAATATGTTATACTTTACTGTTTCATGATTACAGTTTCTCAGTTATTGTCTCTTATGTTTACAGTCTCACCATTAGCACTTTGTACTTAAGGTCTGAAATTTATTGTGCCACCATAACACACACTGAAAAGTTCACTCATTTTCTCATTGTGACAACCACTCACTGTCTCACCATAACGACCACTCATGGTCTCACCAGGAAAATTCTTTATTTTTTTCTTTAAACCTGTATTGCAGAAATTATTATTTCACCTCTTTTATTTTCCCGCATTTTTATTTTTGTGATGTTTGTCATTCTTAAATGATAAAACAAAAAGTTTCACTCAGTTCTTCACTCCAGCTTTCTCCTATTCACTTGTTTCGAACACTTTCAACCTTACAACCCTTTCTCTATCTCTCTCTCACTCTCTCTCTCTCTCGAACCTTCAGTGGATGCAAAGAATTAAATGTTCATCATCATCCACACCTGAGAAGTGAAACCTGAAGAAGAAGAAGATTGCACCTAAGTTGACACCTGAAGGACCTTTAAATCCGAATCTGGTAAATCACTATGTTATACCTGAGATTGAAATTTGCCCCGAATGGCTTCTATCTAGAAAATCTCTGTTTTTAAATTTTTTAAAAGAACAAGGTTGTTTAGAGTGGTTCTCAATGGTGAATAGACCCATCTATCCTAGGTTAGTGGCTCAGTTCAACCAGTATGTACAGTTCTCTTTTGATTCTGGTGAATGTTATGTTGTTAGGAGCTGGGTTAATGGCCAAAGATGCTCCTTCTCTTCGAGGTTATGGGATTCATGCCTTAAGATAACTCATGAAGGTATATGTGAGGATTATCAGAGAGGACCTCCACCTTAAACTGATTTATTTGATCTAGAGGATGATCTGGAAACCCTAACCAGAAATGGAACCAAGAGAAGGGCCATCACTGGTGAACTAGATGGAGAAACAAGGCTTATGTTTAAGTTCATTCAAAATCTGGTTAGTCCAAAAAAGGTGATTTTGATGTGTTAAAATATCATGATGTGTTTTTGATTCACCTTATGAAAAATGCACATAAGATCAACCTGTTAAAGTACATCATTCACCATATGTGTGAGTAGATCAAAGTTACATCCAAGTACACTTCTCTGTTCTACTCTAGGCTAATATCATCAATGATTTTTGCAAAAGGTGTGGTTGGAACTAATGAATAAGTGCTTATAGACTGTGAGTACTGTCTCTCTAAAGACAACATCAAGAGAATGAAGATAAACTAGAATCCTTGGACAAAGGAATGGGTGGAAGACAATGATAAGGTTTATGAGAAGTTTAATCCTATGGATTATCCATCAAGGCTGAAAGACATTTCTAATCTTGGTTTGGAACCAGATTAACTTGTTGAGTATTCAAAAGAAGAGGAAGAAGAGGCTGAAGTACCTCATATAGAAGCAGTTATTGTTTAAGAAGAAAGGACTATTTTTCCTCATGTTGTTCTTGAAGAAGAAGTTCCTGCCCCTAGAGACGATGTCAATCTAGAAATACATCCTGAGGTTGAAAAAGAATCAGTTGTCACAGAATCTGAGAAGCAATCCATGGATGAGCCTATAGTAGAAGAACTCCCTATTGGGAAATAAGTCAATCTAGAGGAACTCATTGTGGAAAAATCTGTTCCTGAAATCATACCCTCTGCTGAAGAAAGGATTGAGCTGGTTTTTCAGCTGGCTAGACAAGAAATGAATGAGGAACTTAGAGCTGAGTCTGTGGATTTAGACCAGGATCCTAAGACTCTCAGTAAAGAGAAGGAAGAACCTGTTGAGGGGGATCAAACCCCAAATCTTGAGTCTGATGAAGACTCACATCCATCTGAGTCAAGTCCTATGGACACTCAGTACAAATTTCCTAGTTTCAATGATGTGAATGATTCTCAGCAGGTTACTGCAACCGGGGTTGATCTTTCTTCCCTAATTTAGTTGAAATCATTCGCAAACTTTTCACCTGAGAAGGAACCTGACCCTGTACCAATTCCTACACCTGAACCTTTATCTGAACAGCCATCCTTTGTCAGTAAGAATGATCTAAAGGAATTTGGAGATACTCTCTTATCTGGCATTGAGAAACTTATGAACTCCCCACCTTGTGCTGTGACAAATTTAAGTGAGAGAGATGCCTCACTATTATTGGAAAACATTATTTGGAAAATAAAACCTAAGATGATCCATGAGATTCAACAAGTACGAGTTAAAAATATGCTACTCAGTAATAAAGTCACAACCTTGAGAAGCATGGTTGAAGACATGTAGAAAGAGCTGCATTCAAGATCAGAGCATGTTACTGCTCCTCTAGCACCAACTGTTTCTCAAATACATAGAGGTGTTGTGTCTCAGATTCAGCCTTATCTAGAATCCTTCGATGAAAAGGTTGTGGAAAGGCACAAACAGATGTTGAAGGAAATGAGAGATCTTGTGGTGAACCTTAATAAACTCACTGATGAGTACACTGGTTGTCTTGAAAAGAAACTAAATCAGCTCAAATCTCTGACAACAGCCGTCAAAGATTATAATACCTCTGTTCAATCCTCTACACCTTCCATGGACAGTACTTTTCTCATATCTATAGTCAAAGAAGATCTTCAGAATGTTTTCAGTGATTTTAATGTGGCTTCTTTATCTGAAGTTTTCAAGAACAGTGATAGAGTTCTTGACCTTGAACAAATTCACTCTAAGATTGAAAATGATGCTCCATAGGAGATTTCTAAGAAAGTAGATTTCTATTTCAACCGAATTTTCTCCAAGACTGATATGACCAACCACTTCAAATACATTGTAGAGAATCTGAAAACTCCTCCTGTGACTCAATCCTTCAAAACCCAAGTCCAGAAGCTAAAGGAGTTTACCCGATTGTTGGACAAGTTTATAGAAAACAAAGATGACTTTGAAAATTCCATGCATTATGGTGAAGAGATTATTGCAGACTTCATCAAACTCTCGAGACCTTATCTTCATGTCTATAGTACAAAAATTGTTGCTCAAGTGGCTGCACCTCTCAGACCTGGGCTTACTACCTTCACCTCTTCCTTAGCATCAACTACCTTGTCTGTTGGCCAAGCTCTCAGTCAGATCAAGCCTATGATTCTTGATCAGAAACTGCCTAGATCTTGTACTGCTCTTACCTTGGCTCCCTCATTATTTGAAGGTCTCTCTTTACCCTCTTTATCTACCACATATCTTCCTTCTTCTACCTTAACCAATTCCCCTATGGCTTCCACTTCTAATGCTGATAAAGGCAAAGAGAAGGCCAGTCCTTGAAGAAGACCACTGCTTACTTCATTTTGATGGGAATTCCATTGATTTTGTATTTCTCCTTTATTTTGTACTAAACTATGTTTACTCTTAATAGAATTTGCACTGTTTTCCCTCTCTTCTTTCAACTTTTTGATAATCCCAAAAGGGGGATAAGTTTCTGCATAAAGTTTCTATATGTTATTTTCCTTATAGTTTCATCCAATTTACAATTTAACTATACATGATTTGTGACCATCAAAAAGGGATATATTGTTGGACACCTCATGTATTAATCATGTTTTAATGATCACAAATCTTATTCAACCCTGTTAACTCCTATAAATTATAGCCAATCATGTGTATTTATGTTTCAAGTTCTCTCATGATTTATAATGGTTAAGTTCAATCCATTTCATGCATATCACTGTTTATGTCTAAATACAGTTATTTTCTTAAGTACAAGACACCGTGAAGTAAGAAACTGTGAAACCATACACCGTAAACAAGAAACTGTGAAGCAAGACACCGTGAATCCAAACACCGTAAACCAGACACCATAAACCAGACACCATAAACAAGACATCGTGAAGAAAGACATTGTGAACAATACACCGTAAATGAGACACACCGTGAACAGTCTAGACACCTTGTGAAGGAGACACCATTTTCATAAATTACCGTGACACCATTTCTTAAACTATTTTGTCGTCTTTAAATTTAATTTCTAATGGTCATATTTGATGCCTTTAATGTACTGACATAATTAATGTTTCTTTGTAGACATATCATCAGAAATTATGAGGTAGGATGTGAAGAACACATGGAACCTATCGGCTTAAACTCATGCATTCGAAGATAAAGAGTGAAGTGTTCCAATGAACAATATAGAGCGATACTGAATGAAAAACAAGCCTGTGAGCACGACCGCGAAGAACATATTGCAATATTTTCAAAATGAAGCATCGTCACATGTGTTAGGATGGTATGACTCTGATTATGATATACTTTGTAATACCAAATATAGAATCGAAATAAGAATGAGATTCTCAGATACAAGAGAAGGGGTGAATTGTACCCTTTTAAAATTGCTATAGGAAGTTTTAGGTTGGTTATGTTTAACAAGGTTAAACAAGATAATTCAACAAACCTCTATGTGTACTAAATACTTGATAGATTCTAGAATATTGATTCAAAGAATGGAACTTAACAAAAGTTACAAAGATTAAGATTCTACCTTAAAGATTATAGAATCTAATTATATCAGAGTGCAAGTAAGGAAGTATAAGAAAGTTATACTCTCCTTAACAATACAAAATGCAGCGGAAAAAACAAGTAGTAAAACTACAAGTAACAAACAATAATTCTTTTAACCCAAAGATAAGGGTATCCAACAACCTTGGATAATGGTCCCTTGATTTATACTTTGAACAAATTATGTCTTAACCACACCAAGGTAAGCCCTAGATATAAAGATCGGAGTCTATCTTGCTATCCCCGCAAGCCCTCAACTATCAAGTAGTCAGTACCTCCGTCTTCCTCAGCAAGGAAGCCCTCAAATTCAAGGAGTTGTAACCTCGGTCTTCCTTTCCCCGGAAGTCCTCGATTGTAATCAGAAACAATCGAAGTCCCACAAAGTATGTCTGCACAAGGCAAAGTTTGAACAAGCTGTTCAAACTTTCTGCACGAAGCTTTGAGAGTTAATAAGAGCCTCTCTCTCTAGAAATCACATCAGGAAGTTTTGATCACCAAAATTCCAAAAGTTCCAAAAGTTTTGAGCACGTTCAAATGAGCTATTATTTATAGGCGAAGCTCCAACGGTCGGCTCCCTCCTCCAACGGTCATATTTCTCCTTGAATTCTAGAGGGACCTATACACGTGTCACTCAACCAATAGTTATTCAATAACTGAAAGCACAACATCATTTTCTAATGAAAAAAGTGTAAGAATAAGCAAAACTAATGTTCGTAATGTACGCAAAAAAAGTTTGGAGTCTAACCAAAATGAAATTTGGAGTCTATAATAAATAGATATTCAGATTCTGTTTTTTAGGAATTCAGAACCTGAATTCTGTAAAAATATGGAGTCTGAATTTCTAAGGAAATTCGGAGTCTAGTTACACTAGAATTCGGAATCTGAACATACATAGTTCGGAGTCAAACTCGTAGAAGTTTTGAGTCAAACTAGTAGATATTCAGAGTCAAACTCATAGAAGTTCAGAGTCAAACTCATAGAAGTACAGAGTCGAACTCATAGAAGTTCGGAGTCGAACTCATAGAGGTTTGGAGTCGAACTCATAGAAGGTAGTATCCATAATTTGGAGTTGAACTCTGTGAGAGTTCGTATCCAAAATTCAGAGTGGAACTTTATGAGAGTTTGTATCCAGAATTCGGAGTGGAACTTCATTAGATTTCGTATCCAGAATTCGAAGTAGAGCTTCAGTAGAGTTTGTATCCAGAATTTGGAGTGGAGCTTCATTAGAGTTCGTATCCAGAATTCGGATCCTAAAACAGAATGCCTCTTGTCTAAGTGTTATATGATTTTTACGGTTTAGGTATGAATCTGAATTTTATACTTAGGAAAAATATTGATATGAGTAATGAAAATATGGTAGGGTTAAATTCCTTTGGGAAGGAAATTTTCCTTATAGAAGTAAAATATATATTTTCTTATGTATAAGGTATTTTTGATTTCAAAAACAAGAAGAAATGAAAAATTCATAAGGAAAACCTTATTGACTCTACAATCTCCCCCTTTTTTGAAAGCACAAACAACCTTTCGAAAAAAAATATAAGGAAATAAAAAATTCTTTATACTTTGAAAATAAAACTTATCTCCCTTTGTTCATAGATGATGGTGAATACAACTAACTCCCCTTTATGCTTAGGAACTCTAAGGATTGTATTCTGGATTTCCGGAATGGAGTTTTCATTATCATGAGAATGAAAAACTTCATAATGAGAAACTCCCCCTTACTTAAGGATAGTTCTTCACTTAGAAATTTTTCTTCTCCATTTTAAATTTTCCCTTCTCCCCTTTTGAGTAGTTCTTTTTCCTTCTCCCACTTTTTGATTTTCAAAAAGAATTTTAGGGAATGGAAAAGAAATATAATACCTTAAATATTAGTACATACATTCAAGGAAAACAAGTGACCATAGTTCTATTATAATTGGAAGAATTTTTCCAAGGAAGATCAAATGCAGCAAAAGATCGGATTGAGTCTATTTGTCTTCTTTTTTCCTTTGGGATCAGCTTCTTCAAGAGGGTTTTCAGCTTCTTCAAATCTTTCTGATCCTCCTAATCTTGCTTCTCGAAAGCTATGATCCTTTCTTATTGAGCTTTAAAGACTTCTTCCTGAGCCTCCATGGCCTCTTCCTGCATCTTTAGTAACTCATATTTCTTTTGCAGCTTCTCTTAAAACTCAATCCGAAAATCTCTTTCCCCTTTCTAGTTTTGAGCAACTGAGTTAAGCTTTCCATTCAAATCTCTAACCTGTTGATTCTGATAATTTTTCTCAATGGTCATCTTATCCTAAAGATTCTTAATCCTGGAATCCTCAGTGTCAAAAGCATCTTTAACATCATTCTAAAAACGATCAAACTCAGCCAGGTCATCATCAACTTTCTTAGACAACAAAGTGATTTTTCTGCATGATTTTTTGTGAACATCATAATTGATAAGGAAATTTCTATGATCTGCTTCAATGTTCACACACTTATCCATCACCATAGATAAGGATTATGACTTCTCATTCAGACTATGTTAAAACATCTGGCATATGAAGTCTATGGTGGGAAAGATCGGAATAGTGTCCATCAATTTTTTCAAATATTCAACAACAAAATCATGACCCAGTGCTGATGATTCCAAATCAGACACCTTACTTGGGGATTGTTCTTCTTGAGTTTCCACCAACATTCTTCTTGAAGAACCACTAACCTTTTTCTTTCTTATAACGTCTTTTTTTGGGGTGTCCATAAGAACTTTTTTCCCCTTATCAACTTTCGAAACTGCCTCATTAAGAGATTCTTTCTCGCTTCCAGATACTTGAACAATCTTATCTTCATATGGTTTATCCTTCTATTCTCCTTATTCAAGAAAATGCTTCTCAAATAATTTTTCCTCATAAAACTCATTCTCTTCCTCTTCTTCCTTTTCATCATCTTTTTTACCATCTTTGTCATCTCCCTTTCCTGGAGTGATAGGCTTTGAGGTCTCGGCCTCAGAAGTTTAGAGTGGTGGTTTTTCTGATAGGCTTGCCTTCTCTTGATAATCTTCCACTTGTTTAATCAAGTAATCTAGATCACCACTTTCTTCTTCTACTACTTCTTCTTCTTCTACTTCCTCTTCTTCCTCTATTTCTTCAAAAACTTCTTCCTCTTCTTCTTCACCAGCTCCTTTCTCTACTCCTTCAATAACTTCTTTCACTTTGGACTTTTCCTAAGTGAAGTACTTCTTCCCGAGAGTCTCTGGTAATGGATCAACAAGAAAATTTTCCAGAACAAGAATCTTCTCAGAAGCTACTTCCATGGCTTTCAAGAGAGATTAAATAATCTCTTCCTATGACATATTCTTCTTCATCTTTTTCTCTTTGTCCTATTTCTCTAACTCATCCACGGCTTTTTCTCTTAAGGCCTTAGCCTTAGCAGGGTCGAGTCCGAACTATGGATCCCCTTCTTTCCTCTTATCCTTATCTTCCCTCCATTTATAATCCACATCATCTAGATAAGCTATTTTTTCGGCTTGGGAGGTGTGGATTCAGTTTCCATAGCTTTGGGGTTCTTTTCTTTAGCAACCACTTATTTCAATTTTCTATTCTTACCAACCTTCTTCACTGGCTCAGCTTTCTCCACATTTTCCAGATTGGTTTCAGCCTTTGCCTCTGGAAAATTATAAAACTCTCATGTTTCCTTGGAATAGGCCATATTCATCCTTTTCAAGGAATTATCACTTACAAGCATAACCTTTCAATTTTGAGCCTTAGACTTACATGCAATCTTGAAAGAATCCAGGCACCGAACTATCATCTTTGATAGTAAGGCAGGGTATATGATGATTTGAGCTCTCAAATTTCCTTCCTTGATGTTCTGGATCATCACAAGAACATGCCTCATCAGATTGATTTTTCTTAGATTCACCAAGAAGTCTAAAAAATATATATCACTTTTCTTTAGGGTATCTTTGTCACCCTTTCTCAGAACCAAGAAACCTTGTACCCAAAGCTGAAGGATCTAATTATTAGAAGATAAATGAGCAATATTGGTTGTCTTTACATCATAAATCCCAAGACACTCCAAGGCCTTCACCTTAACAAAACTGCCTTGCACATCCAGAAGTTTATGTGAGAAAACTTCAGCCTCTCCATCATACGCCAGCCCCACCAAGCTTGCTGACTTGGTGTAAGTAAGTTTGTAAGTCTTTCCATAAGACTGGAAAGAGAATTTTTCTCTTCCCTCTTCCTCATAGAAGATTGATGATTCGTATAACTCTATGAGTAACTCCGGATAGAACTCATCTTGATCACCTGTCTTAGATACACATACATCTTCCCATCCATTCAACTTGATATTCTTAGAGATGATGGAATCAGACTTGTAAAAGTTCCAATGGACCAGTCTTTCTCTATACACTTTCCATTTTGAAATTAGCTTCGTGGAAGACATATCTTGGGAAGTGGCTTCAACAGACATTCAGAATGGAGGATCACTGAATGATTTGGAATGGGCTTTAAGAACAAAGGTAGGGCTTCAACACGCGAGATCATTGAAAACAATGTGGGACACAAAAGGGGGTGCCCTTTATAAAGGTGATAGAGCTGACCTTTGAACTTCCAAAACCAATCTAATGGTTGAAAATTTCTCTGATCTGATCTAACGGTTGAAATCATACCCGCAAGGAAATCTTGAATCCAATCTTTTGAGGTTTTAAAAACATTCGGATTTAACTAGAAATTTTATAAGAAAAAGAAACTACCAGTAACTAAAAAAGATTATGAAAACTTAAGTAAGGAATTCATACCTTTTGGATTGGCTAGGAAGATTATTCGTAATAGGTGATATTGTTTTTGAAGGAAATTTTACTACGAAAAACTGACTATGAAAAAATCATTACAAAAAACATAAAGTTGAAAAGATTATTGCAAAAGATTTGAGTACCAAAACTTTAGTATGAAATGTATGAGTACGAAAATTCCCATTACGAAAATTCTCATTATGAAAATTCTCATTACGAAAATTCTCATAATGAAAATTCCCATGAGGAAAACTTCAATACAAAAATTTCCAGTACAAAAACATCATTATGAAAATTTCCAGTACAAAAACTTCATTACGAAAATTTTTGAAAGACTTATTATGATTTTTTTTTTTTGAAAAACTAACAAACAAATGTACTCCCCCTATGAAAAGGAGTTTATTACTCTAAGGATAATGGTTCAACAAGAAGTTAATGAAATAATATTACCTTACATTTATCATTCCGAAATTCTGTTTAATGTATTCAAATCTATTGGAAGGTAAATATTTTGAGAAAATATCAGCAAGTTGATCTTTCGTTCCGATAAACTGAATAATGATATCTCCTTTTCTACTACAAAAAAATTCAAAAATAGAATTTTGAAATTCAAATCCATGATCACTATGAATAGTTTTCAATGGAAGGTTTTTCTCATTTTTAACTTGGGATCTAAAACTTTTGAAATAAGAAAAAGCTTCATACTTATTTGCTAGAAAATAGACCCATGTAAATATAGTGTAATCATCGACTAAAACAAATACATAGTACTTTCCACCAATGCCCCTAGTTTGTGTAGGACCAAAAAGATCCATGTGAACCAACTGTAGTGCATCAGTTTTTGAGACTTCACCAATTGATTTGAAACTTGATTTATGTTGCCTTCCATATTGACATGGTTCACAGACTTTTAAAGAATCAAATCTAAGATCCGGTAGACCCTTAACTAAACCTTTCTTAGAAATTTTACATAAGGTCCTAAGGATACAGTGTCCTAACCTTCTATTCCATAAACAAGAATGATCTTCCATTGCACTAAGGCAAGGTAAGTCTTGGCTCCTAAGGTCTTCTAAGTTTAGTGTGTAAACATTCTCTTTCCTATGGGAAGAAAGAATAAACTCTTCCTTGGAATTGTGTACTAGGCACTGGTCATTCCTAAAATTCACAAGGTATCCTTCATCACATATTGAATTATGCTGATGAGGTTGTTTTTAAGACCTTTAAGAAACAAACCATTTGAAATTAAAGCTTTTACAAGAAGAAAAATGTTACCTATACCAATAATTTCTCCCTGAGCATTATCTATGAAAGCTACTTTTCCTCATTTCGTCTTGATAATCTTTTCAAAATAGCTTTTGTTACCAGTCATATGCCAGGAACATCCACTATCCATGTACCATGTATTGTTGTTGGTACTTTCCCTACTTTCCTAAAAATAATAAAAAGTTAGGTTTTCGGAATCCAGACTTGCTTGGATCCGGAAATTTCAGAAAGCAAAATTTTTGGTACCCACATCTTATTATAAAAATAAGCCTTTTGAAATCCTAAAGATTGGGTTTTTTTTAAGAACAATTCTTTGTCTAGTGACGACCACATTGACACTTTGTGAAAAATGGGGCACTTTGAGGAACAAAGTAGTTGTTACTAAAAATAGGTTTAGAACTAGTGTAACCAAAACTAGAAGTATTCTTTCGAGGTCAAATTTTTTAATACATTTTATCAAAATTTTCTTTACCATGGGTAAAGTTTGACAAACACTTCCTCAAAGAAAATATTTCGGATTTGAGTTTGATAACTAAGTTCTTATCTTAAAAAACATTTGAACTGGAGCTAGGCTCGAAAACATTTTTCTTAGAAATTACATTTTCCTGTTCTTTTAAAAGTTTGTTCTTCTCAGAACTTACATTCTCAAGATTTTTTGAAATACTTTCAAAATCAGCATTTTTTATCAAGATCATTAGAAAGATCTAATATTTCCTTAGTAATAATTATATTCCAAGAGTTTTCCTTATCAAGATTTTTCATGAGTTTTGAGTTCTCAATCTCAAGAAGTTTATAAAACCTAAAAACTTCTTCATAGGTAGGTAAATTATTTTCTTCATCAGAAAGAGATTCTTCATCAGAAGAGTTATAATATTTTCTATCATTACCATTTAAAGAGACGTTGTTTAAGGATTCATCATTTTGTACCTTATCTATAAAGCAATAATTATCAATAGGAAGACTGGCTATAAGACCAAGATTCTTCTGTTCAGAAGATTCATAATCAGAAGATTCGTCTGAAGAGTCACCCCCACTGGAACTCCAAGTGTTATTAGCTTTCAGAACATTATTAGCTTTTAACTTGTAATACTTCTTTCTATTCTTTTCAGAATGCCTCTCTTTTCTTTCTTTCCTTTTGAGAATAGGGCAATCAGGTCTTATGTGTCTTTCATTCATAGCATGTGACCTATGAATCTTTCTTATCTTTCCTTTACTTCTTCTTATACATGGATTAGAAATTTCTTTATCCAGCTATCTTGTTCATCCTTTGAGAAATACTAGCTAACTCGTTTTCTGAGACTTCACTCTCACTAGATTCAGATTGGATAATAACCTTCTTAGATTTGGATCTAGTAACTCTCCCATGAGTCTTGGCTTTCATGTGATTTGAAGTTGTAGTAAAATCAACATTGCCATTCTCATTATTCTTCTTTATGTTGTCAGCATCTCTCTTCATTCTAGTCTCATGTTAAAGAAGAGTTCCAAATAGTTCATTAAGAGAAATTTGAGTAACCTTTCTATTTTAATCAATAGTAGTTCTCTTTGTTTCCCACTCATTTGGCATGATATCTATAATCTTGTCAATAAGAGCTTCATCAACAAGACCTTTCTCTCCCATAGATTGCAATCTATTCATGATATTCATGAATCTCTGTTGCATCTTATAAATTGGTTCTTCATAAGGAAAATTAAAACCATGATACTAAGCTCTGACCATGGATCTTCTATTCTCAATCACTTTGGATGTACCAAAATGTGTAACTTCAAGTTTCTTCCATATACAATTAGTTTTTTCACAAGAATAGATTTGGATATATATGTTCCTAGTCATTGAACAAATAAAATTATTGTATACCTTATAGTTGAGTTGGTATTCATTCTTTTCTTGATTAGTAAAAGCGCTTACTTCCTTGTCAGGAATTTTATATCCTCCGGTAAGCATGAAAAAGTTATCTACCCCAGTATTGATAATGAATGTCTTCATATGATCTCTCCAGTATTCATAATCATTACCATAAAAGATAGGCGGTCTAGTAGGATTTAGGTTTTCGATAGAACCAATATTTAATCCTGCCATCCTTAAGAAAATCATTGGCACACAAACATGTTAGTAGTACAGGTTTGTAGAATAGAGATAATATTCTAAAAAATTGTATTTCTAAGAAAAAAGTGAATCTGAACTATGATTCTGAAAAACAGATTCCGAAAAGTATGAATCTGGAAGTGTGAATCCGAAAATGTGGATCCGAAAAAGCAATTCTGAGAATTCTCTTCTGAATATAATTGTGATATTAATTCAGATTGAACCAAATGCTCTGATACCAATTTTTATGACAGTATGACTCTGAGTATGATATAATCTGTAATACCAAACATAGGATTGAAATAAGAATGAGATTCTCAGATACAAGAGGTGGGGTGAATTATAACCTTTTAAAATTCCTTTAGGAAATTTTAGGTTGGTTATGTCTAACAAGGTTAAACAAGATAATTCAAAAAACCTCTATGTGTACTAAAGACTTTCTAGATTCCATAATAGTGATTTCAAAAATGGAACTTAACAAAAGTTACAAATATTAATATTATACCTTAAAGAGTATAGAATATAACTATATTTGATTGCAAGTAAAGAATTATAAGAAAGTTATACTCTCCTTAACAATACAAAATGCAGCGGAAAGAACAAGTAGTAAAACTACAAGTAACAAACAATAATTCTTTTAACCCAAAGAGAAGGGTATCTAACAACCATAGATAAAGGTCCCTTGATTTATACTTTCATGAATGTTTGTCTTACCCACACCAGGGTAAGCCCTTGATATGAAGATCAGAGTCTGTCTTGCTATCCCCGCAAGCCCTAAACTATCAGGTAGTCGGCACCTCTTTCTTTCTCGGCAAGGAAGCCCTCAACTTCAAGGTGTTGGAACCTCTGTCTTCCTATCCCTGGAGGCCCTCAATTGTAATTAGCATTAATCAGAGTCGCATGAAGCACGTCTGCACAAGGAAAAGTTTGAACAAGATGTTCAAACTTTCTTGCATGATACTTTGAGAGTTGATAAGATCCACTCTCTCTAGAAATCACTTCAGGAAGTTCTGATCACCAAAATTCCAAAAGTTTCAAATGTTTTGAGCATGTTCAAAGGAGCTCCTATTTATTGGAGAAGCTCCAAAGGTAGGCTCCCTCCTCCAATGGTCATATTTCTCCTTGAATTTCAGAGTGACCTGAACACGTGTCACTCAACCAATGGTTAGTCAATGACTGAAAGCACGACATCATTTTGTAATGAAACAAGTTTAAGCATAAGAAAAACTAAAGTTTGGAATGTAAGAAAACAAAAGTTTGGAGTCTAACCAAAATAAAATTTGGAGTCTATAATAAAGAGATATTCGGATTCTGTTTTATAGGAATTCGGAACCTGAATTCAGTAGAAATCCGGAGTCTGAATTTCTAAGGAAATTCGGAGTCTAGTTTCACTAGAATTCGGAATCTGAACTTACAGAGTTCGAAGTCGAACAAGTATAAGTTCGGATTCAAACTCATAGAAGATCGGAGTTGAACACATAGAATTTCAGAGTCGAAATCAAAGATGTTTGGAGTTGAACTCATAGAAGTTCAGAGTCGAACTCATTGAAGTTCGGATTCGAAGTCATAGAAGTTAGGAGTCGAACTCATAGAAGTTCAGAGTCGAACTCATAGATGTTCATATCCATAATTCATAGTTGAACTTTGTCAGAGTTCGTATCCAGAATTTAGAGTGGAACTTTATGAGAGTTCATATCCAGAATTCGGAGTGGAACTTCATTAGAGTTCATATCCAGAATTCAGAGTGGAGATTCATTAGAGTTCGTATCCAGAATTCAGAGTGGTACTTCATTCGAGTTCGTATCCAGAATTCATATCCTAAAACAGAATTCCTCTTGTCTAAGTATTATATGATTTCGAGGTTTTAGGTATGAATCCGATTTTTATACTTCATAAAAAATATTGATATGAGTAATGAAAATATGGTAGGGGTAAATTCCTTTAGGAAGGAAATTTTCTTTATAGAAGTAAAATATAGATTTTCTTATGTATAAGGTATTTGTGATTTTCAAAACAAGAAAGAATGAAAAATTCATAAGGAAAACCTTATTGACTCAACAACATGCATGCAATCCTACTCTGATGAAGAACATATGAAGTACACTAGAATCCGGAGAACATCTTCGCATTATCAAAACTCGTGAAGAACACAATCTGAATTGTGACACTCTTTTTTCACACAACTTCCAAAGAAAGACTCAAAGCTTTATATGCATCAATACAAAGAATTCCAGAGCTTCATTGATATCACACAAGATCATTCTAACCTCATCTCTATATTCCTTCTCTACTACGATCATCCTTTTATTTACATTATGAGCAGTGTGTGCCCCTGTGTGTTTTGACACACACTGAATCCTGAGCTGAACTGGAGGATACTGAAATAATTACACCAAACTCTTTATACTATTTTTTACCAATGAAAATTATGGAATAGGTCCCTGTGTGGAATGGTTATTATTTTCGTTTACCCACGAAAATTGTGAAAGAGGTCCCTGTGTGACCTGGACAGTCTGTGTACTGTTGTTAACCCCGATCCAGGGTTTGGATAAAAGTTTATTTATATAAACTGCATGGTGGAAGGTGATCACCAAGTGGAGTGGATTAGGTCTCAGCTTGAGACTGAACCACTTTTTTCATATCCACTCTGCTGTTTAAATTTAGTTTTCTCTGTTTTACTGCACTATTTCGTAATCCAGAAATCACCAATTTCACTTTGATAGTTAGTCATGGAAAGAAGTTATAACTGGTTTGTCTTAGTAGGATAACTTCAAAAGTAATATTAATAATAAAAATTAAGATTACTGATAATTAATCGATCTTAAAAGAAGCTGTTTAAAAAATTCAAACTCTTATAACAATATAACCGTGATTAACTAGACTTTATCTATTTTTGGGGAAACCATTTCTTTTGAAAATAATATTCTTTTAACAGAAATTTTTTATAGTTACTCAATTCACCCCTCCCCTCTTGAGTAAACTACTTTGTCCAATAGTAATAAATAGTAATAATTAGTAATAATTATAAATAATTAGTAATAACTAGTAATAATTAGTAATGAGTAGGAATAATTAGGAATAACTGGTAATAATTAATAATTACTAGTAATAATTAGTTATAATTAGTAATAATTAGTAATAAATTGAATGAATTAGTAATACATTGGAATAATTAGTAATAAATAGGGATAATTTTAATAATTGTAAGAACTTGGCACAATTTTCAGTGAATTGGCGACACTCCTTTTGCTCAATTACTCTTCTCCTTTCTACTCTCATCAACTAAAACATTATAAAAAATGTGCTCCTACATATGCATATCCAATCTCGTATGCACGAGACTGGATTTTAATTCTTAGGACCACATTTTTTATAATTTTTTCAGGTGGTGTCAGTTGGAGGAAGATGATTCGTCGAAAAAAAGGGGTCTCTTTCATCTGACAACTCATTTACTTGCATCTTTCTCACACTGAAATCACAATAAAGAATCTGGTCCGAGGTACACTTGTGTATTCTTGTATGCATTGGAATGGATATTCATACCTCCAAGAAGATTCTTCATTGTGATTTCAGTGTGAAAAAAGTTTCAAGTAAATGAGTTGTCGGACAAAAGAGCAGTTGTCAATCCACCAGAAATTGTTTCACCCACAATTAGTGGCAATTAGTAAGAAGTAGATGTAATTATTTATATTATCTATTTTGAATATTGTTTTTATTAAAACAAATTATTCAAAAATAGTAACGATTTTATATTTTTTAGAATAATATGGAACAAAGAAGTAGACAACAGTCATTATTAGATGATCTCTCTTGGATAAATCAGTGTATAAATCCTAATGGTTCCTGTTTAAATAATGTATATATTGAGGGTATTGAATCTTTCTTATCATTTGCATCATCAAAAATAGAATATGTTTCAGAAGGAACAATTAAGTTTCCTTGTAAAAAAATGTTCTCTGAGAATGTTTGACACATTTTAAAACATTGGGGGACATCTCTTGTGTTTTTGTTATCATCCAGATTATGTTTTTTGGTATCAACACAGTGAATGCAGTTCCAGAGAAGATACTAATAATTTGATTCTGGGTCCATCACAGTTTCAAAATTTATTACATGATGTTGTAGTTCTATATTTTCAACAAACTAAAACTCGGGATGATGTTGATTTAAATCTTGAGTTGGCACCATCTTAATTTTATGAGTTGTTGAGGTCTACTAAGGATGAAATATATCCTGGTTGTAAGATAAGTAAATTAAAATTCGTTGAAAATTTTATAGTTATTAAATCCGATAATAGAATGTCAAACAATTATGTTGATCAGATATTTGCTTTGGTTAAAACATTATTACCTGAAAGAAATGTGTTTCCTATAAATTAATATAAGAGAAAGAGGCTAGTTCATAATCTGGGCCTTAGTTATCATAAGATTCATGCATGTTCAAATGATTGCATCTTATATTCTGGTGAAAATGATTCATTGGAACGTTTTCCCACATGTGGACAATCAAGGTATACAGAAGCTCAATTGGGGAAGTCTGGATTGATTTCTATAAAAAAGTTTAGATATTTCCTGCTTACACTCAGGTTGCATCATTTATTTATGTCTCAGAACACAACGACAATGATGTCATTGCACAAAACCAATATTTCAACGGGTAAAATCTTGAATCATCCATCTGATGGTGATTCATGGAAACATTTTGACTGAGTGCATATTTCTTTTTCTTCAGAAGCCCATAATGTGTTATTGGGTCTTTCTACAGATGTTTTCTATCCGTTTGGTTATTATAGTAGTCGATATTCATGTTGGCATGTGTTTATAACTTCGTACAATTTACCTCCATGGATATTGATGAAGGATCCTTATATAGTTTTGAACTTATTAATTTCAAGACATACGAAAAAGAATATTGATGTTTATTTGAAATCATTGATTGATGAGTTAAATTCATTATGGTGTAATGGTGTTAGTACATATGAAGTTGCTGCGAAACAAAATTTCAAACTAAAAGCAGCATTGATTTGGAAAATTAGTGACTTCTCGGCATATGGAATGTTATCTGGTTGGAGTACACATGGTCTGAAATCATTTCCTTATTGTATGAGAGACAACAGATCATTTATGATCATCAATGTAAAAAACCTTGTTATTTTGAATGTCATTGCATATTTCTTCCAACCGATCATCCTTTTCGAAGGAACAAATATCATTTCAGAAAAGGCACAGTTGAAAGGGATGGACCTCCAAAAATGATCTCAGGTACAATGTTAAAATCATTTGTATTTTCATTACCTCCCATCACATTTGGACTAACAATAAACCAACATAAAATTCATTGCTTTAGGAATCAACACAATTGGATAAAACATAGCATTTTTTGGGATCTTCCATATTGGTATAATTTTTTGGTCCACCACATATTGTATGTCATGCATATTGCGAAGAATTGTTTTTGATAATTTATTTCATACAGTTTTGGATACACCAGGTAAGACCAATGATAATGTGAATTCATGATTAGATCTTTCAAAAATTTGTAGGAGACTAGAACTTGAACTGTTTGGAAATGTCAGATCATAGAGGTTAATAAAGCCAAAAGAATTTTATACACTATTCGAATAGAGTCAATTATTATTTTGTCAGTGGATTGCATATTTGAGACTTGAGATAGCTATTCTTCCAATTTGGGCAGATGTGTTGAGAAGGTCATATTATTGGATTAAAAAGTCATGATTTGTTATGTTATAATGGAAAGAGTTATGCAAATTGGATTTATAGGTTTGTTGAATTATATGATTTGGGATTCTATAAAAAATATATCTTATTTTTTTCAAGAATTTTTTGTGGAGACAACAGTCTACGATGCACTAAGAAAACTGAGAGAAGATGTTGTTGTAATTATGTGTAAAATAGAAAAAAAAATCTTTATACCGGCTTTATTTAACTCAATGGAACATTTGATATTAAATTTTCCACATGAAGTAAAATGTGGGGATCTAGTATAGTTTTGATTGATGTACCCATTTGAGAGATGCATATAGAAATTGAATAAAAAAGTGCCTAACAAAGCATCAGTTAAAGGCTCAATTGCTGAAGCTTATTTTCAAGAGGAAATTTCTTTTTTCTACTCTCATTATTTTGAATCTAAATATACCTCAAAACACAACCACATGGGACAGGACGATGAGAATGTTGATGATGAAATGGTAAATCAATTATTATTTTTTAATCAGCTAGAGCTTGGATTCGGTGGAGTTCTTGATTGAAGGATTTCAGATGATGAATATCACAGAACTCACACATAGATTCTTCTCAACTATAATGAAATGAAATCATTTTTATTGTGAATGATTCTATCACTTAATATATAATTTATATTATTGTAAGGAAAATTATTTTATTTGTAGGTTATATGATAATCATATCAAGAAATAGCTTCCAAAAATTATTGTATCTTCTCTTGAATAATGCTAGAAAAAAAATATCAATGGTTTCAAAAATTAGTGACATAAATTATTGATGGTTTAACATATCAATTTAGTTTATTATTTATTATATTGATAATTGTTTTACAAATTTTCATGTGTCTTAACATGCTGATAAAATTGATAAGCGATAGTGTATATTGAGTAACCCACCATCCAAAATGGTTAAATATTATAATTTATATGTGGTGATTGGTTTTTTATTTCGTGCATGTGCATATGGGGAATCATAAAAATAATGAATAGTGGAATTTTCTTAAGAGTATCTCATCCTAGGGAAATTGAAGTTGACTTTTACAGAATGCTGGATGAAATTATTGAACTATGTTATCTAGGAAAAAATTACATAATGATCTTTAAATGTCGGTGGTTGGATACTGAGAGTGGATTGCGTGTTCATCTGACTCATGGAATAATTTATATTAAATATAAAAGTATTATTGCAGTAAATGAACCATTTTTACTAGCTCAACAGGCACATAAAATTTATTTTTCAATGTACTATGCTACTTCAAGAGACCTAAGTGATTGGTGGAGCATAATAAAAATCAAATTTCAAGAAAATAATTTCACTCAAAGTGAATGTGAATTCACTAAAGTGAAAGGAATTGAAATTTTTCAAGAGACTACTAAAAATCCATCTTTTTCCCAAAGAGACGTGAATATTGAGGATGACACCCCACAATTAAGGGTCGATGATGATGATGATGTTACAAATGAATTTGAAATGGTAAGAGATGATGAAACTGAAAATCATATGGATATTGATGATGCTGAGGAGGAATATGAAGACATTGACATTGTTAGATATGAAGATGATGATGAATATGAACATTGACACAATTAAATACTGGTTATAATCATAACTAATATATATCATTATATAATAGTTATTTTAAACTATTTTATAACAACTGTAATTTTTTTTTTCATATGGATAATGATCTATTTCATCATTTGTAGGAGGATGGGATACCTTTGGATGAGGAGGATTTGGGATCATCTGAACCTTAGCCTACTGGTGGTTCAAGGGGTATGCGGAGGGGGCACGACCTTGCATGACTGATGATTCCTGACCCTATCCCCAAGCATTGTTCACATCTTGGCTTCGATCTATGCATGCAGAGGTATGATAAACTGTGTATTTTAGTTAGATTTCATTAATTTTTTTATATACTAATTGTTTTATTATTTGTTTTTTTTTTCACAGTTTTGAACATATAGTTGTTGGACAGGGGACCGCTATCTTGTGCAATTATTTTTCTCAAAAATGGATCACATGGGAATAGATTCCCATTGATGTGCAGCTCGACATGTTTGATCATTGGCTAGTACATAAATAAATAATATTTATTATGAAATTTATTTCATTAATAACTTGATATTATAAACTATTTGTAGGTTTTATGGTATCCCATTGATGATATCATGTGTGACGTTATCTACACGGTAGGGGAGGTGTCTATGTGTGACCATTTCTGTTAGTTTTTTCACAATTTGAGAGGAATAGCCATGAATAAAGAAGTAGTGAAAGTATTTGATGAGCCATGTAGATTCCACCGACCAGAGTACATTTCATCTCATGTCTGGGATAGATTGTGTTCACACTAGATGGGTGGTGGATTTTAGATGAGATATTCATTGGGTCGATAGAATCGGGGGAGGCAGGAGGTGACACATCAAGCCGGTAGTCGTACATTCAGTACATATATAGAGCACCTGGTAAGTACTTTTTTAAATATATTATATAACTTTAAAAATTAGCAGTTTATTTTATATTCATATAGGCATTAAAGTAGCCTGATATTATAGAGTACGATGTTTATCAGAGGATGTATAGTGATCCAGCCATTGAAGAGATTAGAGGTAATCGCCAGCGTCGGATTGTGGTCATTATTATTTCTTTTGCTATTTGAAAATTAACATCATATAACAATTTCACTATTTTAATTTCAAATTGGAACAGAAGGAGTCATATGAGGTTGTGAACTCTTAGACACAGGCTGAGTGTCAAGACGAGATGGGTGATCAGACTAGTGCCCAGCATTTTGATGAGGCAGCATTGATGTAGGCGACCCAATATGGCTTAGAGAAGGGATGAGTAGTTAGTATCATCTCTCGATTGACTCCTGGGACATATTTTGGTACAGTTGCGATGTCAGCGTTCAACTCGAGGGGAGCTCGTGGAGAGGCATCATCTTCTAGCTCACAGTATCACGAGCAGCTGCAAGATCAGAGTGAGCTTATAGAGAGTTTTTGTAAGGAGAAAGAGGAGATGTGTCAGCAGCAGCAGTAAGAGGAGGAGTTTTGACGATAGAAACAACATTACGAGAAGTAGATGTGTCGATGGCAGCATCAGCATCACGAGCAGATGGAGTACATGTGTCGTCTAACTCATAGTTTAGGGATTGAGTTTCCTCCACCATCTCCTCCAGCTCCTCCACCTCCTCCAGAAGACCATCCCCCACCCCAAGTAATTTTTTTGTCTCGTTAAAAACATTTTAATTCAATGTTTGTTGTAATATGAACTATTTATAGTTTCTGTCTTTTATATTGGCCTGAATATTGCATAATTTAATTTTTTTATTATTTTTAATATTTTATTATTTTATTATTTATTATAAGTTTTTTTTTAATATTTTTTTATTTTAATAATAATAATAATAATTTATTATTATTTTATATTTTTGGTGAATATCGAGAATTTTAATATTTTTTATTATTTTAATAATATTAATATTATTTTTTTCATAAATATTAATAATAATAACATTATTGTATTATTAGTATTATTTTATTATTAATAGTATAATAGTATAATTTTTTTATATTATTAATATTAGTATTATTATTATATAATATTATATTATTTATATTAATATTAATAATAATATTATTATTTTCTATTATTAATTTATCATAATTTTATTGAATATTTTTTTTATTTTATTAAGTATTTGCGACATGACCTTTTGCGATGGGTTCCTGTCGCAAATATTTTATATATTTTTTAAAGAAGTATTTGCGATGGGAGAACGGGCATGTCCCAAATATTTTTTTGTGACGGGCACGCAGTAATATGTTTCTAATACATAAACAGAGAACTATTTGTGACGTCATTTTCTGGAAAGGGCTATTTGTGATGGGACCCCGTCGCAAAAGCTCATTTGTAATGGGATCCCATTGCAAATACCTCAAATTTCATTAGTAATATAAATTTGGTTTCACTCCAATCATCGATATGATTTGCAACATACCCATCCACCCCCAAATTAGATAAGTAACTTTTGAATTACATAAGTAAGGAAACAAAGTATAAATATTATCATTCTATGTATCTCTGTAACCTCGAATGATAGGGATTTGTAATAAGCATACATCCCAAGTATATTGAAGACTGTATGAAATTCCATGAGATATACATTGGAAGGTCAATCCAAGTAATAATTATCTACTTATTACCTCATGAATGTATTAATAAAATATCATATAAAACCCTTTGTAATTAGTATAATATTTTATTCTTGTTAATCATAACATATCATAATACCCCATAATAATCTTTGATTTTCATGAATTTGGGAAAACACAAATGCATACTTCAATAGGATATTATCATTCCATCATTGATGAAAAGTAAATTTCAAAAAACATGTATTAATGAAAAATGGGTATTTTCTTTATTATAAAAACATGATACAATTGCATCCATTATAAATAATATCTCAAGTGTCTATAACATGAATATTCTACACAACCCCCATGTTTTTTCTGCGGTAATGGTTTTGTCAATAAATCTAACAAATTATCCATTTGATAATGTGATAAAACACTCTCCCTAATATTTTATTGAGTAATATATATCATCTAAACTAGTTTGAATAATTTTGAGACATAGTAATAATATTCCTATTGTTTAACTCATTGAACATACTAAACCACCTAAACTTCACATAAGCAAATGTTATAATATCAAATTATGTAGTCTACATAGAAATATTTCTAAGTACATCGTCGTCTATAAGGGAACCTATTATATTAAATAATTTTCCCCATACCATTAAGTGTTCTAAATAATTTAGGATATTAATTGAAAAATTAGTTTAAATGCAGACTAGTATACTTTTTTATTTGTTAACTTTGAACTTCTCTAAGTATCATAATACTCTTAATAGTTTATTTTAAACAATATTGTTTTTCAGAATATCTTTCTAAGTTTAAACTCAAACTCATTTTTTCCTAAAAATAACACTTATTTCATTTTAGTAGGAATACGAATTAGTAAACAATTGTTTCCTTATCATATATATTATTTTATGTGTCTTGAGAATTTTATTGAAAGGAAGATTATTCTTTAAAATATATCATTAATGGAAGGATAGAACACCTTCCCTCATATTTTAACAAATAGACAGATGAAAAACTCTCACTTTTATATTCTTATCAAAACATGTAATGTAATTACAAGAATATTAAACCATGTGTATTCAATTAATTGCCTCATTTATTCACAATAACACTTTTTTAACTAATAACACCTCTTATTATATAAGATAAATGAGATAAAGATACACCTCCTTTACTTAATTTTATATTATATTAATGAAGATAATGTAAAATAAAATATATATCATTTCTTCCCCTTTATTATAAACTTCTATATATTTAAAAAAACATGTAAAATATACATTTTTTATCAAATAAAATACAAAATTAAAAAATAAATTTCTATAACACTGATACTTTACATGAAATTTCATTGTAATTTATAAAATTCCATAAAGTGTTTTAAATAATACCATAATATGGAATCATTACCCATTCTTGAAAACCACTTTAGGTTTTAATAACATGTAAATTCTACTTGAAAAAATATTATTTAATTTTCCAACTAAATTTTCATCTTTCGGTTTTAAATCATACCCACTTGTACTATCAAAATAGTACCCGAATCTATACATCATATTCCCAGTTCATCTATTCCCAATAGTTGAGAAACATATGGTAAACATATCTTGAACTTGTTAACTTTTTTAAAATATTTCCATAGATAACAACCGAATAGATTTATTAACATAAATAATACATATAATATATCCTAAATCTCATCAAGTCACTATCATATTCAATCATATTGAATATATGAGCTGTGAAAAATATTCCTTCAAACATATTTCTTCTAATTCCTTTCCATCTTTAAGTAAATCATTATATACTTTTCATAAGAATATAGATTAAACTATTAAAGAAATCAAATAGTTTTTTATACTCTAAATGTTTTTTCTTTAAAACATAGAATGTAACACCCAAAGATCTTAGTATATATTTCTTCTTAAATAAATATTTATTACATATCTTGTTTCACACATAACACCAAACCAAAACGAAATGTGACACATTTTATTAAGATAAATATAACCATTGTAAATTAGTCATGAAATTAGTGTGTATTAATAGAGGTAAATGAATTATGAAATATATAAATATATATAATGAAAAATAAAATCCTTTGATTAAATTCAATATGTATATCCAAAAAACTAATAAGATCATTTTATGCTTCAAAGTGTATTTTTATAGAATTGGATTTTTATGTGTTATGATTATTCATTTTAAGAAACTAAATATATTATGGATAAATGAAGATAAATTATATTTTTAATATGAATAATTTATTAATAATAATTTATTTACTAATTTATAATAAATAAGAATAATAATGGTTAATATTTAAAATTTTCATTTTCCATAAAAATAGTTTTTCATTATATATTATATTTCCATTTAGAATTTAAATTAAAAAAATTCACAATTTAAATTCTTAAAAATTAAATTCATTTTTTTATTTATATCTTAAGATTAATTTTTAGTATTTTCAAAAATAATGATTTTTAGATGAATAGTGAAAAATATTTTTTTTACAAATATCGTGAATTTTATGAAATCATTAGGATATAATTATTAATTAAAATTTTATAAAACCTTTTTTATGAAAATATATATATATTATAAGTGAAACTATATATTTAAAAATATTATTTTTAGTTTACAAACCAATATTTGACATTTTACAACTTCAGTTATATTTTTCTCTAAAACTATTTTTAATGTGTTGTACATTAATTATTTCAAAATATTTTTTTTTTATTTTAAAAATGTAATATTATAATATGTTTGTTATATTTTTTATAATAATATCCAAATTATCTCATAATTAAAATTTTATTTTTATACATAAAATTAAGTAACCAAGGTTAATGAAATAATTACTATGGTGAAAATATATTTTGGTAAATGTTGTTATAAGGGTAAAAGATCTAAACAAATGTTGGAAGAATGCCTCCAAATTTTTGTATGGGATTATTATCTACCTTAAATTATACCCTATCTATTACTATTTAATTTTGGAGCCACTTTCCTTTTAAAGTGACATGAAATTAATATAATGTTTTGATTATTTACAAAAGTTCCACCCATCTCCCTTTTAAAAAGATTATATAGACACCCCACATTTAGTTATACCTAAATCCCTTTAGTTCAACAAAAATATACCCAAAATCCATCCATAAAACTATTACAAAAGTCTTATAGTTTCTTAATTCCTTAAAATATCACCCCTCGAAGTCTTAGTCCAATTTTCAGAGTTATTCCAACGTGTATAGTAAAAATTCAAAAACCAATCAATTTAATTTATATTTCTTAAATTACTATCCTTATACCATAAAAGTATATTTTAATATAATAAAATAACAAGATAATTATAATTATTAAACTAAAATTTAATTATATTTATTGAATAATTATTATCTATCTTACACCCTTCTCCTTAGAAAAATGAAAATGTCATCCCTACATACGTGCGAACTACCACCTACCTAGATGATGTGTTTCATTTTTCATCACCACATTAAATGTATGGTTCTAAAATATGCTTTATGAATATATATTATATTCAATATAATTATATTTCATTAATAATATTCTTTAATTACAATTAAATAATTATCGATCATTATAAGGAAACTTGTTGATGACTGTAAATTTCTCAAAATAAGTTCGTCTCTAATTTTGTCTTCATTAATCGTGACTAAAATTTTCATGGAATAAAATTATGTCTTTATAAATAATAATAAATAATATTTTCTAGTAACTTAAATAATATTCTAATTATGAACATTTTATCAATTTATGTTTAATGACAACGTCATTACGAAACACGTATGAAACATTCAAAATTACTATCATCTGAAGATGAAAATAAACCATTTATTAACTAATATATGTATAGTTAATAAGTATAATTCAATAATATAAATTTTAATATATATTTATATGTTTATTAAAAAAATTATTAATATGTTTATGTTTAATATACATGAGGTTAAATAGCTTTCGTGAAACTCGTGAGTAAAAGGTAAGGTTTTCTTGTCTTAAATTCCCTTCTTGAGACATGTTTTGTATTATACACATATTTTATTTTATATGGTGTGTATATTGAATATATGAAATATTATATCATGATTAAATATTTAATTTATGGTATTTAGATTTCCATTTTGTTATATCGTCTTTAATTTTTGTTGATTCAAGTGCTATAAAATTCATAAGGGTCTTTCTTAACTCAATGTCTTTTCATTAACTTATAATGATTATTATTGAAAATAATTATTAAATATTGGGTAAATTATTACCAACTATTTTATTATGGTTTATTCCCTATTTTTTACATTTTTTTATATCTATCATATATAAAATCCTGTTAAAAAATTTTTACTTCAAAAATATGATTTTTAAAGGGTTTTCAACTCAATTCCCCTTCATTGAGGTATGTTTTCATATTGTGTACCATATTTTAATTTATATGGTTTACCTAATATCCCATTTTTTTATATTTTTATTATTATATTTTATTATATGGTATTTTCAATTATTTAAATAAATCAATCCCTCTAACTCTTTTGATCTAAGTGGTACTAATATGTAACGGTTTTTCCTACTCAATTATCATTCATTGGGTTATGTTCATTATTCATAAACTTAATTATTATATATTGGTTAAATTATATCTTATGATTTAATTATATTTTAATTATACATCCTTTTTATGGATTTACATTTCTTCCTTGTGAACTAATTTTTGAATGATTGTTACATCAATTCTTTTCCTCTGATGGATTTCTCTCTTCATAAAAATGTAACATATTGAGAATAATCCAAATCCAATTTAGTTGATGTTTTTACTACATATCCATATTCTTTAATTAAAAATTATGTTTAATTTATTATTTTTAAATAAATATTTATATATATATTATCTTATGTTAAATTATTATTTCTCTTTACCCCTTTTCAAAAGAAATTTTATCATTTTTTTACGATGTGAGTTTCAATAGAGGTATTTTAAAAACATTATAAAAGGATATTACTTTCATAATTATATATTTTATCTTCAATTATAATTTTAGTTTATAAAAACATTATGTATATTTCATGTATACTTTATTTGGATTTATTTTAAATCAGTTTCAAAAAAAGGCTTTCATGTTACATTTTTTTAAAAAATATGTTTTAAAAGTGGATCGTAAGTTAATATATTTAGAAAATGTTAGTAAATGTATTCCAAAATATCTTTTTATTGTTTTAATTATATTTTACTCATAAAAAATAAAACGTATATCTCTTTTGGAGTTATATTCCATGAATTCGCATCAAAATTATCTTATACAACTTTTCTTTTGTGGGACAAAACTCTACATCCTTCAAAGTTATTATGTTTCACTTGGGATGTAATTTAATAATACCATCCACCATATTTATTTGGATTTATTATGATAATTTTATTCTATTTATTTATTGGGTAAAGTAATATCATCTCATATATTTATTATTCCAATACTGATGTTTATTTATTATTATGAAAAGGTTATTATGTAATATATTTTTATTCATTTCCTTCATTTTGGATATGCCTTAATAATACTATCCATATTCTTTCTCTGGATGGAATATGATCATCTTACTTAAATTATCAACTAGTCAAAGTATTTATATCTCATATATTTATTATTCATACATAGATTTTTATTGATTACTACTGAAATTTTATTATGTATTGTATTGTTATTCATTTTCTTCACTTGGGATTTGTCTTAATAAAACTATACACCTTTTTTCTATGGATAGTTTATGATAATTTAATTCCATATATAAATTTGGAAAATTATTTAAATATTTTATTTTAACACCCAAAAAAATTATTTTCAAACAATAATATGCTTGATAGCTTGTATGACATGCAACACCAAGCTTTTAGTGAAATGCAATATACTATAACAATATTATTATTTTTATATGACTGTTAAAACATAGCCATTAAATTGGTCGTATTAATAGTAATAAAAAAATTATAGAAAATATCTAAAGGTATTTTATTATAAACATTTATTTATTAATTCATAATAAAGAATCCATTTTTGAGTAAAGTTACTTTATGTTACAAAAATATATTTTCTTTAAAAATTATTTTTATTTCCATTTTCTTAGTAGAAATTATAATTAATTTAAACCATATTTTAGGAATTTAATTTCATTAAAATAATATTAATTTTTAAATCATCAATCCAAAATTATATTAGAAATAATTTTTGGTAATTTTCTAAAAAATTTGATTTTTTGATGAATAGAAAAAAAATATTGATTTTTAAGAAAATGGTGTTTTCTTTTTATTTTAAAGTACCATTATGTTTTTGAATGTTCTCTTAAATTAACATAAGACTATTTATATTATAAAAATATAATTAATTACATAGTTATCAGTATTATACTTATTTTTTTATAAGTTCATTTTTGAGGTTAAAACACATTTTTCTAAAAACAAATTTTAGGTGTGTTAAGTGTTTTTATCTTAATAAATTATATTAATCTATATTTATTAAATTTTTAAATAAAATTAATATATTATATTTTCATAATATATTTTGACTCTCATTTTATAGTTTTTATGTGGCAATGAATGAAAGTAGATTCAGTTTTATGCTTAAAAATGCATTTTTTTAAAATATGTTTTTATTGCATTTTGTGGGATTATTTAAAATTAATTTATTCCAATTATAGAAATTGAATTAAATAAAATCTATTCCTTATTTTAAATCATACTTTATAAATTTAGTAATTATTTAAATTTCATATTTGTTCATTAGGAATAATAACTTCAGTAAAATATGTGTCGCTACAATAAAAGGGTAAAATAGGTTAACCAAGGTTTAAACTAAGTGATTGGGCCACCAAATTTCATATCAATTATTATTAGATGAACTTATTTCTACCCTTATCATGTTATTATTTAAAAAAAATTATCAGACACTTTTCTATGAAAATAGTATCATAATATTTTAATATTTTTTAAATTTTCAAGTGTGTTATCTCCCCCCTTATAAAAGGACACCCATTCTCCTCTTTTCTCCACCCTTCAATAACCTATTATATTAGACAATAATTGCCCAAATAACTTCCTAAAATCCATCACCATGCCCTATATTCCATTTTGTTATCATAATTTTACCTTGTATGGACAAAGGAGTAAACTTAAGGAGGTTGTCCAGAGATGAGGTAAAGCACTTAATAAAGTGTTTTTATTTTATTTCTTCTATTATGTCCTTCAAAAATATCATAAAAATTAAAATATAATGACATCAGCATCTCCCATATACTGATATGTTATTATTCTTATGTAATAACCATTAACATTCTATTCTTCTATTAAATGGGAAGTAAAACCATCATTCATGTGTACGGAGGACTACCACCCTACGAATCGACGTAATTATTTTTCCATAACCACCTCTCATATATGGTTATGATGATAAATTTAATTAATATATATGATATTCATGACATATTTATATTTCTTAAAAGATAATATATCATCAATTTTCTTACTTATCCATCTCTTGAAAAATGATAATGTCGTCTGTGCATATGTGTGGATTATCACCTCCATGAAGCGATGTGATTCATTTTTCACCATCACATCATGTGTCTAGTATATGTAAGTGAATTTAAATATATAATATTATATTTATTGTATAATAATTATATGTAAATATAAAATTATACTTACCTTCTTTCCCTCATGTTCATTGAAAAATGGAAATGCTACTCGTGCTTATGTACAGACTATGATCTCCATGTTGTGATGTAATTGATTTTTTATAATCACATTACATAGATAGTTATAAAAGTATAATTAATGCATAGAAATTATAATTATGACATTATTATTATTAAGGATATGAAGGAATAATGACCTCTTTGACCATGTTCGACATATCAAAATCATTTTTAATTTATAAAGAGATTCTCCTCAAAACACCCAACATGGACATAACCCGGTAAGTAATTAAATATTTCATTGAAATAAATTAAATAAATGGTTTAATGATAATTTAATGAACCTAGAAATTTTTATTAAAGAAATAATTAATTAATTAAATTTTATTATTCTAGTATTAAATTATATACATGGAAAATCTATACTCAAGGCAAGGGGTTTCTTAACTAGATTTTCTTTCATTATGTTATACCAATTATCAATTGATTATATTATGTCAATATTATGTGTGAAATGAACTATGTTTTATTTATGTTTTATTTCCACATTATTTTTTATTTATGTTTTTTACAAATAATATATCAATTAATTAATTCTTAATTCAATAATATGATCTTTGTAATGGTTTTTAGTCTAAAATTTTCTTCTTTTGGGAAATATGTTTATGTAATGAACTTATCTTATTTTCTGAGGTTTATTTAAATCTTAATGAAATTTTATATCACAAATATACTTTTATTAATTGTATTTAATTTTTCATTTTAATTTATTTCTTTCATAAGATTAAGATTCAAAAGTTACCAAAATTGTATGTATTTTAATGATATAATCTCATCTTACTTCAGAATTTTCAATGTTCGAATTTATTTTAGGTGGGATCATATAATTTTATTTTATTGAGATAAAAATATATTATTATACTATTATTATTAATGTTCTTTACATGTTTAGTTTTTATTTCCTTGATTATTAATTAAATAAACATCAAGAAATTTGTTTGCAAGTGGTACTGATCTAGTATCCTCTTTTAGATCGGAAATCTTTCTCTTCCATATCCATATTTTCTAAAATTTTGTCAAGAATGTTCTTATTTAAATGTAAATGATTCATTAAGGTCATTTTCAAGTATATTTGAATTTATTTACAAAATTTGTTAAAATGAAAATTATTAACATTTTTTGTACGATATATTTTTACTTTCTTTACAAAAGTGAGAAAGGAATGTTTTTTATGAAATACGAATTAATCGCCTTTTGGCTCCACCATGAATGTTTTTTATTTAAAGATTAATTTTAAGGGTTCTAAGGTTATTTTCATGAAAATATTTTTCCTAATATTTTAAGAATTTTTAGTTTTTTGAAATGATTTTCAAATTGGAAAGAGTATTTTACCCAAAAAAAATTAATGCTCTTTTAATTGTATTTCTATTCATCAGGAACAAAAAATCCTAAATTTTAATTACGATCTATTGATGATATGTTATAATTATAATATAATTATTTTTTCTCTATATGGATTACTATTGTTTCGAAGATATTTTTAGGGAACCCTTTTTTTCATAGGTAAAGAAAGTTTTGAAAGAACAATGGTTATTATTGTGTTGAAAAGTGAAATGTTTTAATGGTTTTTGTTAAATTATGGTACATGTGCATATTTATAGATGATTCATGGGTGGTTTTTTGATAAAACAAGTATGGTTGGTTTTATTATAAACAAATGAAGGGTGGTTACATTATAATCCAAGGATGTGTGGGTGCATTATATCCCTTCAATACATTAGGTAAAGAGACGAAGTTAAACGATTATAATTTTCTCCTAAGTGACTGTTGGAATTTACTAAGTAGATTATTCCATTTGTAAGAGTTATATGATAATGATTTTCTAGGATACCAATAGGTTTTCTTTATACTTAATATGAGTTTCTAATTGATCCTGTGTTCAAGGATTTGTTTTCACATGGCTTAGAATTGTTGACTTATGTGACTCTTGTATTATGTTAAAAATTTATGCCAGGTTTCATGATTTATGATCCATGTATTAATGTGTCTTAATTATATTATTTTATGATCATTATATTTGATTATATCATCATACGCTTATACTCATCTTATGCTCACTTATTAAATTAAATTCTTAATGCTTATGTTTACCCTTACTGAGCATTTGAGCTCACCATTCTTATGTTTCCTTTTCCCCAGGTTATGATTAATTATGTTAAATGATTTTTGTATAAAAATATTTCATGTGTGAATAATTTTATTTGAGATGTTTAATAATTATTGTTAAATAATAAAAGATGGGTATAATAGTAAAATTGAACACTTGAAGACATGGGTATTGTCATGTGTGATTTTTTCCTAATTCTATAAAACTATAAACGTAAAATGACCTGTGGTATATAAGTGATCCAATATTTTAGTTTCATTATACATGTTTGTAATGGATAAAACTGGGTAATTTTTATCAGTATCAAATCCATAAATGTAAGGATTACTTTTTTAGCATCAAATCTAGGATTACTGGTCTAAGGATGTTATACGTATATTTATTATTCCAAAATGAATTTTAATTAATTACTAATGAAATTTGATTATGTATTGTATTTTTATAGAAAAATTATATAGTGAATTCATTAGACTTATTAAGTAATGGGTGGGCCCACAATATCCCCTATATGCATTGATAAGTCTCATGAGACAAATTAGCCTAGGTATTTGGTGTATGACTACCCAATTATTTATGATGTATTGGCATGAGGCCTTGGTGATAAGATTTATGATGGTCATCATTATGAATTCCATCACCATGAAATAAATTATTTTTATCCATTCAATTATTTATATAAATATTCATGTATATATTTCAATCTCATATAATCAGTTGTATGGAATTATTTGATTATCATTTATTTTTTTCCAAATTATTCATGCCTTGTATATTATATCATATCTATCAATGAATGTTTTCCCTTACTGTGCATATGAGTTTACCATTAATATATTTCCATTTCCCAAGGTTAATAAGAAGAGTAATAAATATGCTATTTCTAGAAGGGTTTCACATGTGGATAATTTTTCAGGAGATGTTGAAGAATTATTACAGAATAATAAATTCTTGATATAATTGGAAAATTTTTCATTTGATGGGAAAGATATGGGTTTTTTTAGATAAATGTTTTTCATAACTCTCTAAAAATCTAAAGGTAAAAAATTCATAGGTCTATAAGTGATCCATTGTTTTTTGTTGATATTTTAATTATAGCTATTCAGATTTGGGTCACTTTGGTAGGCTTCATAGTTGATATATAAAATAATATGTTTGTTCAAAGAGAATTTTTGGAGTGTGATTCCAAGGTATCACAGTTGATATCAAATTAAAATTTTACATAAATTTATATGTTAATAAGATTAAATGATCAAGGTGTAGATTTGATGTTAAGTAAATTCAAGTTATTTTGGTAAAATAATAATATATATTAAAATTATACATGATTAAAGGTATATATTGATTAGTATGTGGTTTCATGGTTTAGGGTAAGTATTAAGATAAATTATGGGTGTATAGGTTTCTATGAATGTTTAGATTTATGATATAGTAATAAAGATATTATGTTCATTTTTAGTATAAATTATGACTAGGGTACACTATTAGAAACACTAACGGTAAGTCTAAATAAAGTAAATAGTCCTAAAAGTTTGGTAAAGAATAGAATGTGTGGTTTCCTAAAAATGAAATATGTATCTAGATATAAACAAGTTGATGAAAGTTATGGAAAACATGCAGTAAGGGGTAATAACCCTAAAAAGGATAGTTGGGTATTAACTTCATTTTCACCTAGTCCATAACAATGAGGTGAAACTGAAGTCCATGTTTAACTCTCCTAGGGGATATTTTTTGGTGACCCACAATATCTTTACAGACCACTATGAAGTATTTGTACATATTTTTATGATTTGGTTATAGAACCAAATAGGAAATTATCTTGGATAACTTAGATTAAAATGTAGACATTCATAGGTTAATGTTTATATTAATTGATATGTGATTTTATGGATAAAAATTAAGTTAATTTTTAAGATCATAGATTTTAATAATTTTTAGGTTTGGAATAATTTAAAAATGTTCATGATAATTTTGGGGTGGTTATTTTTTGGGTTAGCTTAAAATTATAAGAGAACTTAATTTTAAGGAAAATATATTAAGTTGAAAGTATCATAGTCTAATAAAAAAATCATATGAGAAGACATATTAGGATAAATTTATCGTATTCATAATACTAATTTATTAAGAAACTAAATATATTGTGTTAAAATGATGAAAAAATATGTTCTTTATGTGAATAATATATTAATACTAATTTATTTTTTAATTAATAGGAAATAAGAATAAGTAAAAATAACATTTGAAAAAGGTTATTTGCCTATAAAAATATTTATTATATTTTATATTCCCATTTAAAAGTTAAATTCCTAAATTTGAGAATTTAAATTTTATAAAATAAAATTAATTTTTGGATTTATAATATCAATATTATATTAGGATTAATTTTATGATTTTTCTAAAAATATTGTTTTTAAGGGAATATTTTATAATATAATTTTTAAATATACTATGACTTTTATGACACCATTAGGATATAAGTATATCCTAAAATTTTATAAAACTTTTTTGAAGAATTTTTCTTCATTTATAAGTTAAATTAAACATTTAAAAATATTAATTTTAATTTAAAAACCTTTATTTTAAATTTTAGAACTTAGGTTATGTTTTTATCTAAAACACTTTTTTAATGAGTTATACATTTATTATTTTAAAATTAATTTTATTTATTTTAAAATTTTAATATTATAATATGGTTTTTTTATTTTTTATCAGAATATATAAATTATCTAATAATTTCAATTTTTTAGTCATAAAAACAAGTTACCAATGTTAAAAAAATGAATTTATGTGTAAAAATTAAATTATGGTAAAAGTTGATATAAGGGTAAAAGGTAAAAAAATGTTGGAAGCTTGTCTGTAAATGATTTTATGAGAGGTTTATCTACCATAACTAATACCCAATCTATTATTTTTTACATTTGGATCAACTTTATTTTGAAAGTGACATGAAATTAATATAAATTTTATATTTTTTATAGAATTTTCACCCCTATCACTTATAAAAGGATCATTTCACTATCCCTCTTTTCTCCATACCCCAAGCCTCTTGGTTAGAAACAAACTATAGAAAACTCCCTCTCCAAAAATCCTATACATGTCCTAGAGGTTTATATCTCCTTAAAATACCTCCCATTAATGTATTAAGAAAATTTTCAATGGATCTATTTCAAGGAGTAAGGAACAGATTCTCAAACCACTCCTTGTTATATATTTGTCTTTAAGTATTATTACTCTAAATTATAATTAAATTACACCATAATCAAATAATAACTTCAGTAAAATTAGTATACATAAATGTTGTTATATTTAATGAATATATATTATGTATCTTTCACCCTTCTAATTACAAAAAATGAAAATAGTGTTCCTGCGTACGTGCCGACTACCATATCCTAGTATGACTTGTTTAATTTTTCATCACCACCTTACATGTAAGGTTATAAAATATATGTTAATAATATATATGATATTAAAAAATTAATAAATTTCAAGAATAATATTTTGTAAGCAAAGAATAATAATTAATGACCACTATAAATTAAACTGTTGATGTCGGTAAATTACACAAAACAAGTTTGTCAGTGATTTTTTTCCATGAATAGTGAATAAAATTCTCATGGAATGAAATTAACACAATTTAAATCATTACAGATAAACTATTATAGTGACTTAAATAGTATTTTTATGATGAAATTTGTATCAAATAATGGGGTCTAACATAGCCGTTATGAAACTCGTATGAAAAATCAAAATTACAAACATTCTATGATGAAAATAAACATTAACTAACTAATATATTTGTAGTTAATGACTACAATTAATTAATATTAAAGTTAATTTTTATGTAGAAATTTGTGAAATAATTGATTAATATGGTTTTATTTATTATACATGAAATTCAAGAAATTTTTTGAAATTTCGAAGCAAAAAGTAAGGTTTTTTGTCTCAAATTCCCTTCTTGAGACATGTTTTGAAATATAAACCTATTTTATTTTATATGGAGTGTATACTAAATATTTGAAAAATTATATCATTATTAACTATTTAATTTATGGAATTCATATCTCCATTTCTAGTTATCTCTTTCAATAGGTTCTGATTCAAATGATAAAAAATCCATTAGGGTGTTTCTTAACCCAGTATCATTTACTTATGTTATAATTATTCTTCTTGAACTTCATTATTATATGTTGGGTAAATTCAACCGTATGATTGTATTATTATGTATTAATTATTATTATTTTGGGTATTTACATTTCTCTCTTATAAAATCCATTTAAAATGATTCATACTTCAAATATATTATGTTTTATGGGATTTCGTCTCAATTATCCTTCATTTAGGAATGTTTTTATATTTCACACGATATTATATTTTATATATTGTACCTAATACCCAATTAGTTTCAATTCATATTATTAAATTTTATTATATTGGATGTCAATCTATTTTCTTGAATCCCTACTTCCAAATATTTTGATCCAAGTATTACTAAAGTCACAAGTGTTTTGAAAACTCAATATCCATTCATTTACTTATGATTATTCTTATTGTGATTTATTCTTATATATTGGGTAAATTATACATTATAATTGAATTATATTATAATTACACTTCATTTTATTTCGATTTACATTTCTTTCCCATGGAATCCTTTTTGAAGGATTGTTACATAAATTATTTTCCTTTAATGTATTTATTTCTTCGAAAAAATACAATGTTATTGAGAATAATCTCATCTTCTTTAACAAATGTTTTTTTATCCATATCCATATTTTTTCATTCCAAAAATGTTTTTTTTGAAATAAAAATATGTATTATCTAATTTAATTTTTTTTATTTTTCATTTTTATGTCTCTTTATTCCTTTTCAAAATTATTTTTTTATCATCCTTTTTACAATGTGGGTTTGATTAAAAGTATTTTAAAAATATTTTTAAAGGATATTTCTTTCACAATTAAATAATTTATCTTCCACTCAAATTTTTCTCTAGAAATCCTATTTTTATCTTTAAAGGATCCATTATTGGTATTTATTTTAAATTGTAGTTTTAAACATTCTTTCATGTTTCCTTCTTAAAAAATGATTTTTGAAAGTGTCATATAACTTCTTATTTTTATAAAAATATTAATAAATATTTTTTAAAAGATATTTTTATGGTTTTTATTTTATTTTATTCTCAAATTATAAAATTTATATAACCTTTATTGTTATTTTCTATGAATTTCCCTATAAATTCAGTTATATTTATTTTATTTTATGGAATTAAACTCACGATATCAAACAATCTAATTCTTGATCCCTTATTATGTGATACCATTAGTAGTGTAATTCTTATGAATTTTCTTTCATATATGTCAAAATATTTCTTAGTTATTATGTTTCTCTTATGATATGTATTAATAATACTACCTACCCTTTTTTTCAAGATGTATTATGATTATGTTATTTCATTTATTATAAGAGGGAAGTATTGACATCTCATATGTTTATTATTCCAATATGGATGATTATTTATTACTAAGGAAATTCAATTATGTATTGTATTTTTATTCATTTCTTAAATTGGTATATTCTTTAATAATATCATCTAACTTATTTATTTGGATGTATTATGATAATGTACTTATGTTTATTTATTGGGGAAAGTATCTACATGCAGTATGTTTATTATTCTAATACGGATGTTTATAGATTACTAAGGTTAGTTAATTTGGTATAGTGTTATTATTCATTTTATTCACTTGGTATATTCCTTAATAATACCATCCACCTACTTTATTTGGATATATTATGATTATGTTATTTCATATACTGAATGGGGAAAGTATTGAAATCATGTACGTTTATTATTTTAAAATAGATGTTTGTTGATTAATAAGTAAAGTTGATTATGAATTGTATTATTATTAATTTATTTTATATAGTTAATTAATTGGACTTATTAATTTATGGGTGGATCCAAAAATAGCCCCTAGATTCATTGATAGGTCTTATGAGACATATTAACATGGGTTTTCAACGTATTCATGCCCCATTATTTATGATATCATTGCATGAAGCCTTGGTGGTAAGATTTATGATGTTTAGAATTATGGATTACTTCACTATGAAATCAGTAAATGTTATTCATGAAATTTGTTATATTTTTATTCATGGATATATTTCAATCTCATGTGATTAGTTATATGAAATTATTTTATTATCATGTATTCTTATCATACCATTCATTCCTTGTTTTTTCTAAGATATCTCTCAATATAAAATTTCCCTTATTGATCATCTGAGCTCACCCAAATTATGTTTTCATTTTAAAACATTATTAAGAATAGTAATAAATATAAATTTCTATAATGATATAAAGTGTAGATATTTTTTTGAGATATTTTTAATACTAATAATAGAATAAGGAATTATTGGTAAACTAGGAAAAATGTCCATTGGATAGGAAAATGGGGGTTTGGTTATAAAAACGTTTTTCCTAACTCTCTAAAACTGTAAACCTAAAAGGTACTTGGTTTGTAAGTGACTTGTCATTTATTATTGATATATTAATTTTATATATTTAAATTTGGGTCACTTTTATTGGTTTCAAATACAATATGTAAAATAATATGTTTTTTTATCTAGATTATAGAAGTGTTGACCAAGGGAGTTATATAGAATTTATTTTCATTAATAACTTTTCTTATATTAACAAAATTAAGAGTATATTACATTAAAATTATCCTTTTTATAGGATTGATTTTAGAGTAATGTTTTTTCATGATGATGAAAATATTTATCACATAATATTTTATCAAATAAGTATCATGTTTTACATCTTTTTATCAAGTTATTTTAATGAAATTTATCCCACTCAAAATGATGAAACTAAATATCATATTTGTTTAGTGATCCAAGATCTATATTTTACAATGTAATGATTTTACTTTAGTATTCATCGCATCACTTCATTATTTAGTTAAGGAATAATTCCAATCATAATAGTTATCATTATTGGATAGTTGAGTTGATAACTCTTTATCCAAATCCATCATATGGATAATAACAAATATATTCCTCTAGTATCATTACTAGAAGTTTTTGCTAACTAATTATAGCCCAAATAAAATGAAAAAAATGGGGTAACAAAAGATAATCCATGGACACCTTTCTTTGGAACAAAACTACCTAATGATGATCTAGTGTCACCCATTACTTTCTTTCCTTACACAAGATAATTCAGTGGAAACCTTATTTGGAATTAAACTAACCTATTTAATAGTCTAGGTTATGGTTAGTTACACTTTTAAGGAATATCACACTTAGTATTAGAGGTGTTTTCCTTTTAAAAATATCACTAATTTAATACACCATATGTAAAATTTATCTTCTCATGTTTTTTTATTTGTATATTTATTTTTTTGATTATTTACTTTTGGAATCATATTTCATCCAAAAAATTAATGTTTTCTCCCCAAATAAATTTCTAATAGTTTAAATAACCCATTATTTTATGTTATTTACTCAAAATTAAATCCAATTATATTGATACATATCTGAATTCATATCATGAATAAGGTACATGAAAATATCATGTAAAGTCATAAAGTTAAATGAAATTCAAAATCTCTACATAAGTAGGCCTGAAGCCATAGATAGCCAACCACTACTTTTCTAGAACAAGGAATAATCCTCTAGGACAGTGGGAAGTTAAACCCAAAGACTTTCTACCAAGGGATACATTACTCAATAGAGATTTCAATTCATAATATCTCTAACAACCAGTATAGACAAACTATATTCAATAACTACTCTCACGATCATAACTTAAATAAAAACTTGAGGTCATATAGATGAAATATAAATCTTATAACATCACACATAGCATGTAATATAGAGCACTATCTCATAAAAGCAATTTATCACAGAAATAAATATTACAAAATATTCAAAATATATAAACAATTTATATATATGAATAAATGAAGGAATAACTTCCAAATAAATGAAATTTTAATTAATTTAAAAATGAGATAAACTTTCATGAACTATTCATAAATAAAGTCTTATAATAAACATTTTATAGTTAAGATAATCCTTATAAATATTGTATTATATTAGATATAAAAAACATTATATGCACATTCAATATAAACCATTTCATATTATTCATTATGCTTAATTTCACATTAAATATATGATATTATTATTAATTATAACATTTTATAATCCAAACTCTATTATATAAACTATTTAAATAATATAAATATTACATATTTAAACCTTGTGAAATTATATCATCAAAACACTTTTTATGTAGTCTAAATAATATATTAAATAGAGTCTTGGTCTACCAGTAACTCATCCACATGAATTTATGATATAAGGAAAATGGGTTTCCTACCAATTACTATCAAGGAGTGGGACTAGTCAAATGATTCGGCACAACAAGCAGGAGATACAGTGGGGTTCCATCCAAGGAATCGTTGGGTGGGTAACTTGAAAGGGATATGGGTGTCTGTGAACCAAGAATTCAAACTTGTAAATTAATAGTTTGTGTTTTTGGATGTGTGTCTTGTAACAAATATAAAATTTCTATTTGAATCTTTGGAATATTTCAAGAGTATTTTTAGAGTAAGGTGAAAAGTTGGATTTGGATTTCAGGGAGTGTAGAGCCCCAATGTTGATATATTAAAAATATTAAATATAATATATCTTGTGTGCATATTTTTCAATAAATAATGGAATAACTCTTAAATATTGTATCATATGGGAAAACCAAGACCACCAATAAAACTAAAATATGGGTTTTACCCTATGCATGATATAAGTCATGTGGGTATTGGACACTTCAGTAGAGTTCAATTTTGGGAAGATTAAATGACAAAAAATAATTAATTTATATAATTATCATTAAATCAAAAAACCCTGATGATTTTTACTTTATAATAACCTTTATGAAACATTCCCTAGGTTTAACAACATTATCATAGAAGATGGTGAGGATAAAGAGAGAGAACTTTGGTGTCGAGTGAAATGATGGATGGTTGAGGGATCATGGATCAAGGATCATCGTACCAAGATGATCATCATCATTTAAGGAGATCTTGGATATCACTAATGGAAATGATATAGAAACATTCTTCATTAGTTATCGACCCAACCCAAGTTAGGGGTTTTGGTTTTTTGTGTTTAATCCATGTTTATGGACTGAGATGAATATGAATTAATTTATTCTAAATTAATTCTGTGATTATTCTTTATTGATTTTTCCAATGTTTATTTTCTCTTCCTAGACCTATTATTTTGAGATATATGCTTCCTTGATTTTTTCTTGATAATCTACATCATCCATTTGATTCTGATGATGATGGTAAAATGAACATAGCCTTTATTTGATGCTCACTCTCTATATTGTTCCTTTCTCCCTCCATGTTTATGTGTTCATCATCAATATTCTGGTTGGTCAATGATTTAGTGATACCCAGGGGTACCAATCATTTTGTGTTTATTATTTGGTGCAATGGATTATGGTTATGGTTTTTGTTTTTTGGTTTTGAAGGTGTGATGGAGGCATTTCCATAACAACAATAATCCGATGATGGATCGGGTAATAGTGGATTCATGAGTCAGACTGAGCAGGCATCTCTAGAGATGTAATGATTAGTGTTTCAAAGAAAAGGGTGGATGAAATATGGCTATTGGTGATAAAGATGATCTGATGTTGTTTTGGACAGTGGATTTCCTGCGAATTGAACTATGTGCGTTCTTGGGGATGGCATCGGTAGGTTTTTTTCAATCAATGGCTGGCCAGAATCCATCCATTGACAATATTGAAGGCTTGGTAAACATGTATATATGGATTTATGGTCATGATTTATGTTTGGAGCTAAGGAAGTGTAAGTCTAGGAGAATATGCCTGATCATTCTAGAATTTGTGGGAAATTCCAATGTGCACAGCGTTTAGTTTGAAAGAACACACACCATGTATTCCCCACTATAGTAAAGGTTTATGTGTTGAGTTAAATATAACACACCATGTGAAAAAACCCACACACTATGTGAACCTTAGATGAACAACATGGTGTGTTCAAAGAGTATATTCCCAGGAGGCAATGTGGCCCCACACACCATGTATGATGGATTACACCCCAAGTACTTTGGAATGTACATGGGATTGCCCAGATGGAAGACTATGAGTGTCATCCCAGCCTCTACATGTTGTGTGTATTGTAAATTACACCCAGTATACATATCAAGATACATAGGCTTGTAATAATGTAACACAACAAGTACCATCCCAACCTTTATGTGTTATTTATTGTAACAACACACCGTGTGCTATAAGAAAGTCATGTTGTGTGAGATGGAAAGCCATGAGAAGTGTTAGAATCATTAAGACACATCGTGTACCCAATTGTACACATTTTATACTTCTTCAAGGAAAATTGAGAACCCTTATTATTCTCAGACTAGTTATAGTGTGATCATGGGTGAGTTCCCTCTAACCATATCATTGTGGGTTTGTTCCATCCTTTTTTTGTTCCAGTGTGATTTTTATTAGTCAACCTACAAGAGGGTCTAGGGTGGTGTTTTTTATGAGAATTTGACATAATATCGCCTCAGTAGACTAGAGTAAGTATCCCTCTATGAGGCATGGGGATTTGATCCTCATTCACATCCTTCTCCCCCGGTAGGTTTAAGTATCATCTGACCTATATACTAAGGAATCAGATCCTCTATCTAGTGGGTTAATCTAGTTAGATTCAGGTGTCCTCCCTTGGTCCTTGGTGTGATCCTCTATCTATATATCAACAACAATTTTCTTTCAGAGAGGTGTATACTAATTGAGTTGTTATCTTGTGTGATCAATCTCACTTTACTTCATGATTTATCATATCAAAACTTAATTATTATGTCCTATTGGATGAATTTCATCTGTATAGAAATACATGATGTGTTAGTTCTCTTGGATGAATGTTACCCTTGAGCCTCTAGTAAAATACTAGTTTGGTAGGTAGAACATAACCTCACCATTAGTATTGGGGTCTAATTTTGGTAATATCTTGATTTATATTATTTATTTCCTTATATTTGTGATATAGAACAGACACCCTCATGATTCTTTGTGTTTGATGATTTTGGGATGTCTTGTTGGGTATGTTTATGCTCACCCCTGCATGGGCTCTGTCCGAATGTGTCATTTCTTATGCAGACAATAGACCTTTCATTGGAGTCCTAGGTAGATATGGATTATTCGTATCTTAGCTATGTTATAAATACCTCAGACATATATAGGAGTTTCTTTTGGGAATATACCCCTTGTTTTTATCATATTCGGTACTTTTTTAGTTTTGGTGATCTTGTAATTAGATCTTTTATCTTTTACTATACTAGTTGTTTTAATCTGATGTGGTATAATTATTATTCATGAATTTAAAGAGTGATTTGTTTATATTTTTTCATTATATTGATGTACATAAATGTGTTAATTTGTAAAATTAATCTAAGATAAGTCATCCCATGTGTGTGATATGCCTACTCGGTGGTAGTCGGCAGCCCCTAGCTAAATAAAGGTTGGATTGGGGTGTCATTTTCAGTTTACCATAGGCAATGAAGGCCTTGATGGGTTAGGTCAGATAGAGTGGTATCATAGGAGTTCATATTAGGACCTATTTTTGGAGATTATCAAGTGGTGAGTTTTCATTTTGTAACTAGGGAAATAGTTTTTAAGTGTCTCGAGTTAGACTCTTAGGCAAGGGAACCAAGTGATAGTGTATCAAATAATATATCCATTCACCAGGACTCTTGAAACTTTCATATTAACTAGGAATATTTTGGCACTAGAATTAGGGGGAAAAATTAGTATATTCATCATAAAATAATGGGTTGGGGTCTATATGTCCTTCTTGAGTCAACTCTCTAGATATTATCCTTTGATCATGGTTTATTTTGACTATCCTTTTATGCCTCCATGGTGACATCCAACTTAGATTCTATTGAAGGATCATGATTATGATCTACTTTCTGATGGGGCTTATGTCTAGAGACTTCTAAAATATGGGTTATATATGGGAGGATAGTAAGAAATACCTTCTCTTGTTGAGCAATATGTTGACCCGATTTCAAGGGTTTTGGTGAGTGATCCCCGTCTGGTTAAACGGTAGTTGGTTTTAGTAGTTCTAATTGGTGATGCATCTATGTTGATTTCTCTTCAAAAAATTTAGAGGAATATACCACCCAGATATTATAGTGAGCCAGACCCCCCCCCCCCCCTCAGGTGGAAGAGGATAGGTTCAAGTATTTAGAGTGGTTATTCATTCTATTTAGGGATCCTATTGACGATGATCATAGTGTAAAGAATTATCCATTAGAATTCGAGGAATTAGTGGATCCCCTTACTAGTGATATTTTAGATTTGGACATACAAATAGGTGGGACACTTCCCTTACTAGGATTAATTATAATGTGATTTTATTTAAATTAGTTCAGGTGATTTAGTGTCGCCAAAAGTCAGTAGTTTCAAGGTATGGTGGATGATTTCATCTGACTTGTATGTATGAGGTCATTTGGATGTGCTATGTTTCTAGAGAAATCCTTGGTTGTGTAGAATAAATAGTGATGGGAAGGATAGATTTAGGCAGTTTGGGATTATGACTTGGTGGCTCTAAGAATGTTTTGTGTTATAAATTTTGTCTTATTTACAAAAAATATAGTTTTGGTACATAGACTCGATCCATTTTCCCAACACATATCCCATATTCAAGACCTATAAATTTTGTTGGAGACTTTTAGCTCAACCCTTGTGTTTAGAGGATCCTATATATAAAGTTTAGTGATCACACACTTCTATTAATACTGTGATCTGGGTCTTTGAGGAGATATAGATCCTCATGTGAGATATTTACATAGTTTTTTTGAGTCCCTGTGATGTTTTATTCAGTATAGAATGTTTTATTATCATTGATACCCAGTTGATTGTTACTAGTGATGGTGGAAATATATGTAATGACCTGGATTTCCTCGGTCCATTCCTCTGTGAAAATCTAGTGCTTGTGGTGTTTTTGGGGGTCACAGTGGTTTGTTTCGAGAGTTTTCCAAAATTACAGTTTCACCAAACGGTGGCACCGTGATGGTGGCACACTGAGACGGTGGGACCATAATGGTGGAACACTAAAAAGGTTTCACTATAAAGAAGGCACACCAAAACAATGGCACCATAATGGAGGCACACCAAAAAGGTGGCACTCTGATGGCGGCACACCGAAAAGGTGGCACCATGATGGTGGCACATCAAAATAGAGGCATCATGATGGTGGCATACCAAAATAGAGGTAATGTGATAGTGGCACACTAAAACAGTGACACCGTTACAATGGAATTGTGATAGTGGCACACCAAGATGGTGGGACACCATAACGGTGGCACTGTAATAGTGGAACTGTGATTGTGGCACACTGAAATGGTGGAAAACCAAATGGTGGCTCACCCTTTTCCAAATTTCTAGTTTCTCCCAGTTTTTCCAGTTTCACCCCTCTAACATTTTATTTGACGTAAACCAATTTAAAGCCTTGTTTGTGCATTTTTAATGGAGTTTCAAAGGATATTAAGTATATATTTAATATCATAATGCTCTAGGTACTTTGATATATTCAAAATTCGTGATCTTGACCATGATTCAGTGATAATGGACTTTGGAACCATTTCCTTTTGTTGATATAGGATCTAGCTTTTTCTAAAATTTGAGGTCCTCCCTTCTCATTTATCTTGGTGCACCTAGAGCCCTCCTCGCTAGATGATTCATGTTCCTGTGTTAGATCCCCATCCTTCTTACCTTTATTGGAGTTTCCTATTTCTTGTGTGATCCCTTATTTTGGCACAAAGAAATGTTTTGGTCGTCTATTATTTCAAATAGGGATTCTTCTACCTCTCTTTATTTTTTGTATCATGTGGGTTGGGTGTAGTAATGTTTCTTTATGAATAAAGTCTAAATACATTTTTCTTAAATGAGTAATAAAATATGTGGAATATTATAATCAAAATATAGTGGGTAGAGAATTGAAGATGGTTGACGTAGATCACACATTTTATTTGTTATCTTAGTTTCTTTTTATGGTTTTTTGTGGTTGTATGCTTTATAAAAATCATGGTCATTGGTGGTATTTTCTTACGCACTGGTAATGTTTTGTTTTTTTAATTCTTTGGTAAATGGATGTAATAGGAAATATACTTAATAACGTATACTTGGTTAAATAAATGGATTCCCTAGGATCAAACTTTCTCTGTGATCACCCATATTATTTAAAGTGGAATTAAAGAACCCCCTTGCAAAATATGAACATTATTGGATTAATGGTGTGGTTGTGTTCTATGTTTTTTTGGGTTTTTTACTTTGTGGGGGTTATGTGAAGTTGTTGTTAGTAACCTTGTTATGGGTATAGGGGGTGGACAGAGGGGTTGGTCCTGTGAATGGGGAAGAGTATGTTTGTGCAGTGGGACTATTGTTTGGTAGTGTTTTGTTGTGGGTTTTGTATATGGGGTGGTACAAGACGTTTAATGGAATATCAGGATGAGAGACTAATTTATTGTGGAATGGATGGACTAGTTGTGTAGTGGGACTGCTTCTAGGAAGTGGTTGGGAAGTGGGTCTGCATGACTGGGTTGTGTTGTTACTTCATGTTTATAGGTACGCTGGGTGTGGTGTTTTTGTGCGGTGGGGCTTTCAGTTCTAGTTTTGAGAGGATGATTGAGAGGTATAACTTATAATAATGATAGTTGGTAGTGTTTGAATATGTGTCTCGGAAAAAGGGTGTGTGTCGTGGGACTTCAGGTCGGTTGTTCTCTATTGTTTTTATGAATGGATGTTAAAATGGATTTCCTTACCTTGGTCCCTGCTTCCCTTCTTTCCTTGGCAGTGTTTAGTTCCCTTTGGCCTTTTGAAAATGGTTCTATATGTTGTACTTTTTAGTTTCCTAGGTAGTTCTGGAATAAATTAATGTGAACCCCAAAATTAACAAATGGAAAGTGATAAAATGAAATGGGGGTGGGATTTTTTTATTGTGTCCATTTGTGTGGTTGTGCATATAGGGGTAGCCATAAATGTGGTTTGGTGTGGGTTGGATGTCTATTTGAAACCCATTTTTTGGGTGGATTGTTTTCCTACCTATATGTATAAATTGTAGTTCCTTATGATTTCTATATTCACCCCACCCTTGTTTAGAACCATATGTCGAACACCCCCATTTCATGGGGGAGGGTGTCTTTCCCAACATCTCGGTGGGAGGATGGATGGATGGTTATTAATTTTATTCCTCAAACCATCTTATGGGTTCTTACTTCTCAAGCGTATCTAGGAAGGCTATAATGCCTTGAGGTTTTCCATAATCCAAGATCCTTCAGACAGGTTTTTTTGTGGATGAGGGGACCAAGTGTTTGCAGGCCTGGATTGTTTTCCCAAGTTTCTTTGGGATGAGGCCCAGGAGTATATGGGTGGGAGTTGTGTGTGGTTTGAGGCCCAGGTGTGTGCAGGCAGGTTGTGGAAATGGGACTTTATTTTGTAAGATTGTTAGCACTACTAGAATATGTTTTTTCCAAACACTTATATACCAACGGTTTTCTTAAACTATTGGTAAAACCGAGTGTTGGACACCCTTTACCAACGGTTCTAGTGAATCGTTTCTAAAGGGGGTCTAAATTCCCCCCCCCCCCCCTTTTAACGGTTCATGAAAACCATTGGTAAATTTTTCCCCGATAACAATGTGGGGCCCTTATCCTCTCCACCAGTTGGACAGAACCCTAATTTGATAGTAGCCCCTGTGATCAAAGCACCTCTCTCCCATTTGGACAGCACCTCTCTTGGGTTCATCTCGGTTCCTCCATCTGAACGGTTGGAATATCGGCTTCCCCCATCCAAGCTGTTGAATCTTCATCCGAACCATCCCAAATTAATTATATTCTTAATTGGTACATTATTTTTATTGTCATCTATCTAATATTTTAGTTTTATGTTTTGATTTTGATGTGTATCTATTTTTTATCTATTTTGATTTAACCTAGAATACCCTTTTAGATTTTTTCTCTGGAACTATAGAAAACCATGTTAGATTTTTTTTAGTTGTTGCTTTAATTTATCATATCATTATATTAAAATTTTATATAAATAGACTGGATAGTTATTGACCTCTCGGTGGTCACCTACATTAATTGTATCTCACACATTGTTCGAGATGCCATTGGGTACCCGGATAAACTACATGATTATAAGTTTAGATAAGGGGAATCACCATTTTATAGATTCATGAATACTCACATGACATAGTATGGATCATGTAGTAGATTATTGGGTTGTATCTCAAGAAGCTAGGTCAAATTTTAGAATTTATTGAGCCTCTTGTATAGTAATACTTTCTACTAGTTGTAACTATGTTTCTCTTCTTGATACATGAGATACATTACCATCATTAGGTTTAGGATTCTGTTATTAGTTGGTATTACTGATTTGGTTATTTTCATCCATTTCCAATATTTTTCCATTGTTATCTTTCTTCCAATTTTTAACTGATAATATTAAAATTGTGCAACTAAAGTAATGAGGGAATAGTCTCCCCCAATACACACCAAGGTTTCTCACTATTAGTCAATAACATTTGGAATTTTGGTATATGTGCTTGAGGCCATGTGGCCGTCTGGGTTTGGGTCACTAATGAGTGGAATCATGGTTTGGGATGTCACAATTCCTGGATATCCTTTTTATAGGTGTTTCTAATCAAATTCATACCTATAACTATTAAAGGCCCCTCTCCAAAATCAATTGGGACATGATTCATTGAATACACCCTACCAACCTATGATCTAAGTCCCCAAACCTAGGATCCTTTAATCTATGGTTAAGGTGAAACTCAATGAGTCCATAACTACTTTTGATGTGATACTCATCCTACTCCACATCCTAATCTCCCTAAATATGTTAAAGTATAAAACTCATGTACTCCCAACCAGACCCTTAAGGATTATGTATTCCTTGATCCTCTTCTATTATCTTACTAGGAAATCCTTGAATATAGGCATTAGAAATTCCATATCTTATTTTCTTATATAAACTAAATTTTGTTATGTTTCTTAATATTATTTTCATATAGAGTAATGTGTCAGTTATGCTTTTATATAAAGTAAACAATTTTCATTTACCTAAATATTTTTTTTAAATGAACATCCATATTATTGAATTTCTTTGAAATGACTTATTGTAATTTTTTTACAGAATGGATAGAAGTTGGATGTACAAAACTAATCAGATTTAAACCTATTTTCAAAATAATTTGAAGAGATTTTTAGATTTTTCATTTGACAAGGCTTCAGATAGTAGTCGCATACACTGCCCATGTTCTAATTGTGTTGGAACACCTTGGTTGAGTCGTGAAGAAGTTAGCTATCATATAACCAAATATGGTTTCTAAACAAACTATTATGTGTTGTATCACAATGGAGAGAAAATGGAATCTCAAAATGTTGAGGATCCAAATGATAGGACTGAATTGGAGAGTTTGATATATGATCAGTTTCCATTTATTCGGCATCATGAGAAGGAAAGGATGTCCAGCCAACAGGATTTCGATACAAGAACACATGATGCGTCCAATGAAAATGATGATGTTGATAGGGTGAAAAAATTGAATGATGTTGTGATGACTCCAGTATATCGACAATGTGGTAAAAATGAAAAGGTTGGAATTTTTAATCTGATTGTTTCATAGGAAAACTATGTACGAGATTTCAAATACTAAAATTGATTACACTCTTACCTTCTTGAAGGAATTACTTCCATATGATGTAGATATTCCCTCAAACCACTATATGGCATGGAAGTTAGTTAATAAACTTGGATTCTCAAAAAAAATCATGCTTTCTCGAATGATTGCAACTTATTTTGGGAGGAAATTGCTGAAAGGAATGATTGTATCAAATGTGGAACCTCCTGACAGAAGCCAAATGATGATGGAGCACCATCTCATGTGCCATAAAAAGTAATGTGGCACTTTCCATTGATCTCCAGATTACAGAACCTTTTCATGTATGATGAAATATTAGTAAAAATGCAATGGCATGACGTGGAGAGAAAAAATAATAATGAAGAGTTAATTCACCCTACAAATGGATTTTCATGGCATAGATTTGATGCTCGATATCCTAAATTTGTAGCTAACATGCGTAATGTGAGACTGGGTCTTTCATGTGATGGTTTTAATCCATTTGGGTAGATTCTTACTTCGCACAGCACATGGCTGGTTTTCATACACATTTATAACCTTCCCCCATGGTTGTGTATGAAAAAGCCTTACACTTTATTGAGTATACTAATATCTGGCCCTTCTGATCCTGGCAATGATATAGATGTATACATGCAACCTTTAATAAAAGAGTTGAAACTTATTTAGTATGTGGGTGTGCCCACATACGATGTATGTTTGAAAGACATATTTCAGATGCGTTATGTGCTTATGTGGACAATCAATGATTTTCCTGTTTATGAAATGTTGTCTGAATGGAGCCCAAAAGAAAAATTATCATATCTTGTTTGTATGAAGAATACTCAATCGAGAATAGTGAAATATCTTTGTAATTTTAGTTTTATGGGACATAGACGATTCTTTCCAATGAACCATCTATATAGAAACAATCGTCAAAGATTTGACAATACCATGGAGACTGAAGATCCACCTCAGAGTATGTATGGAACTGATGTGCTTAATGAATTGAATGATTTCAGTTATTCATTTGGGAAGAGTGTAATGAAATCTATAAATAGGAAAAATGTTTCCAATGATAGCTATTACAATTGGAAGAAGAAGAGTATATTCTTTGAGTTTTCATATTGGTCAACCAACTTGTTATGTCATTGCTTAGACCTAATGAACATTGAAAAGAATATATGTCAAATGTTGCTTTCAATTCTTCTAAATTTCAAAGGGAAGACAAAAGATGATTTATGATCTCAAAGTGACTTGGTAGATTGGGGGATCAAACCAGAATTGCATCCTGTCTGTATCAGTGAAAATAAATGGCAAGTTCCATGTGCTTCTTATGTGATGACACCTACTGAAAAAAATCAATTTCTAGAAGTTTTAGGTACTTTTAATGTTCCTGATGGATATTCAAGCAATATATCAAAACGGGTCAATAGAAAAGAGTTGAAGCTAAAATCTTTGAAGACTCATGATTATCATGTCATTTTGCATTAGTTGCTTCCAATAGCAATCTGCCATATCTTGTCCAATAATGTAAGATTCTCAATTATTTTGTTGTGCTATTTGTTTAGAGATATTTGTGCTAAGAAGTTATCCAAATATTTCCTGCAAAAACTGTTGTTAGAGACACCATTAATTCTGTGTGAGTTAGAGAAAATATTCCATTCATCATTTTTTATATGCATGTTGCATCTGACTGTCCATCTTCCAACCAAAATACTTCTTGGAGGACCCATTTCTTTCTGTTGTATGTATCCAACTGAAAGAAACATTTACACATTTAAATCATATGTTTGGAATAGTAATTATCCCTAAGGTTCTATTTCGAATGGTTACTTGTCTCCAGAATGTATGGATTTCTGCTAAATGTATTTTTTTGATCTTACTAGGAGAATAAACAGACTAATGAGAAATGAAGAAGAACAGTATGATAAAATTGAACACAGTTTTCCATCACTTCCTCAAATAGGAGGAATTTAGGGATTATATACATTGATGACATTAAGCCTTGAAGAGTGAGAGATGGCACATCGCATAGTGTTGTTCAATTGTGATTTGTTCGATGAGTATATAAAGTAAGTAAATTGTACATGTATCTCTTATATTACCTCTTGTAATTTTAAATATTTGTTAAACTATTATTATATTTATCTACAGGGAACATAAAGAATTAACATATAGAAAGCATTATTCTTTATCTTTGAGAAGGAAAGAGACTTTTTATAGAAAATGGTTTTTTACTTGGTTGAAATTGAAGGTAAAAATATTTCTATAATAACTAAATAAAAATAATATTTAATTAAGTTTATTATTTGTTTATATTTCAAGTATCGAATTTTTATGTAGACTCTGTTTCTGATGAAATAAGAGCTTTGTCTTTTGGTCCAAATACCATGGTTCGTGCTTTTAAATCACTTGTGATCAATGGATACAAATTTATTATCATTGAATGAGCAAGGAACATGGGAACACAGTATGATGGTGTTAGGCTAATTTCCACAATAGACTGTTATGCCAGTTCATAGGATAACAGAACTCATTCTGAAAATGTATCTTATTATGGATTCATGGATAAAATAATAATTTTGGATTATTACTCGCATGGTCGAGTCACGATGATGAAATGTCAATGGTTTGATTGAATGATGAGTCAAGGAACCTTTATTGATGATTTTGGATTTTGAGTTATTGACATGACTCACGCTCTTTCCACTGATGAACCATATATATTGACATCAATGGTGAAACAAGTTTTTTATGTCAAAGATCATTATCATCCTAAATTCGGTGTAATTATTGAAGTAAATCCCAGAAATGTTTTTGATGATGGTGATGATGAAGTTGAAAATTTCCCTACTGCATTTAGAAGCAATCTATTTATTACTTATGATGACTCCAATAGCTCAATTTTCAGAGTTTATTGTGAACCCGAAGTTGGGTTGGGAAATATATATAATCATACAATCATGTTCTCACCTATATGTTTCAACTACATCATTCAGAGTGTGTATCCTAATACTTACCTTCAAACCACCATAAATCTTCTATTTCTTTATATTTTTTTATCATAATGGTTTTTCTATATTTTGTTTTTTGGGTTACACATTAGTTATCTATTTCTAATTACATCAATATTTGTTTTCATTGTAGAAAATGACACCTATTGAAGATATGCGGCAGAAAAGGATGACAAAAAATAATCGTCGCATGACACAGATGGGTGTTCCTCCACTCATCCCTTTTGTCAGTATTTTATTTCAAATATATATATTTCAATAACTTATAATATCATGTGTTTACTTTTGTGTTAAACTTTTTTTTCAGGATCCACCCCCCTAGACGAGAGATATCCGACGAGGAGCCTGATATTTCTCCCAGTACAGAGGACGGTGGTAGGAGGGGGTGGTTTCAGAGTTAGACAATCATTTGGTGGTCCCAGTACTGAGGTCGGTGGTATGAGGGCTCGTGGTGCGATAGTTAGATGATCCACCGGTCGTACCCGATTGGACTATGCCCCTACCACAGGCGTATCTTCAATGCCCCATTTTTATCCCGGTGTGTCTTTAGGGACACACATGATATTTAGGCCTCCGATGTTCACACCCCCATTTGGACAAACGCTTATGCCATCATCTTTTTTTTCTGGTTCATTATCTCTGAGCTATTATATTGCACCTTCTTCGACTCCTACTCCGACACAGTATGTGGCTGAGGAGCATACACTAAGGGACACTCCACCTATACTGGATATTCCTTCAGCTTCTTCACATCCAATGATGCCCATTGATCAGACTATCATAGGTATATTTATAAAAATCTAAAAAAAATTTATACCAAAATTTATTTTTATTATAACTTGTACTGATATTTTTTTTCTTTAATAACATATTCATCTACTGATAGGAGGCGGGGGAGGGGGCGTACTCTCTTGTGTGTGGCATGGAAATGCTAGACATAGTTTATGGTTGAATATAATGATGATGGATAGATTATTGATAAACATGGGTAGAAATGTCGGGGTTTTTTGGAGATGCTACCCAAATACTATGACATCATTCTAGTCAGCCCTCTCTCTTGGAGGCATCTTCCACAAAAATTCAAGGATAATGCGTGGGCACAAATATGGTTAAAAAATCAATTGGATTTAATGTAGTGTTTTTTCGTATTTATATGAATTAATCTATTAGGTGTCAGTTTCAGTTTAACTTCCCTGATGAAGAGGGTGCACGACCAGCACGTTTAAAGGAGCTAGGAGAGATTTGGAGAGCTTATAAGCATGGGTTATATGTTGGATGGTGTGATTGAGTGGGAACGGAGTTGGAGACAGTATCTATCATGGATGACTGCCCGATAGAGCAATATCGCCAAATGATTACCCATTGCATTACTGCAAAATTTAAGGTATTAATCTCATTTGAGGTATTTAAATGATAGTTTTCAAATTTTTCATTAATATTATCTTATTTATTATTAATCATTATTTAGGAAAATTCTGAAAAACAACAAAAAAAACATCGATTCAAATAAATATGTCCACACTTTGGGGTGCACTACTATGTCAGATCATGAGAGGCAGCTGGTACGATATAGTTTTTTATAATTTTTCTTTAGGACTTTCCATTTTTATTGTTTCCTACTTAAATTATGAGATTTATTGAATATTGAATATATTATTATACTTTCACATTATATTTTTTCAATTTTATTACAGAAGCACGTATTGAATATTGAAGGACATCTCCCTCAAGCAAAATTGTTTTGCTCGGGTAGAAAGAAAAAATATGGAACTACGGTTAATGAATGGACACAAGAAAAGAATGTAAGTTTTAATTTGTTTATTTCAAAGTTTAATATCTATTCTGAAATTTAATAATCTATTAATATTTTTAACAGGCTTCATTAGAGGCCCTTTATGCCCACGAGCATGACAATTTTGGGCCACAGGATCATTTATATCAGGTTTTGGAAGATGACCACTCTGGTCGAGTACGCTACCGACCTGGAAAGAATATAGTCCCAGAGAGGTATTGATCCTACCTAGGTATCCATTCTAGTACCACCGAGTTGTAATATGTCAAGGAGCATGCAAGACAGTCTGATAAAAGGGTCACAGAGTTGGAAGGAGAGGTTCAAACAAGGGAGAAAGAATTTATGAAACTGGTCAAAGCTTTATCTTCATCACTTCCACCAGAGGCCAGCGTGGCTTGTCAGACATATACATCGTCGATGGGTGCATTATCCAATGCAGCAGGTGGCAGTTCTAGTGGCGGTCGAGATGATGATGTTCCTGGTGAGGACGAGGATGCTGAAGATTAATATTTTGGGGATGATGATGATGCTGAGATCGAGGGAGAGGATAAAGGTGAGGGCGAGGGCGAGGATGTGGATGAGGAAAAGGGAGATGATGGGGCCGAGGATGAGCATGGGGACAATGACGAGGATGACGATGAGGATAGAGATGGTGGTGAGGATGAGGCTGATGATGATAGTGGGGATGGTGATGGTGATCAGGGGCAGATTGATCCATTACATTTTTTACTAATATTTATGACATTTGATTTTAAATTTAATATGGATGTGTTGTTCTACTTAAAAGCCTAGAACACCTTGCACACACCCATCACATCCCCCCCACCCTCCTCCCTAGACCTCGTACATCCCCCCAAATAGCCCCCCATACATCCCCCTAGAGAGCTCCCCGAACAGCACCCCCACCCTCCTCCCTGGACCCCAGACAGCCCCCCAACCTCCTCCCTAGACCCCGGACAGCCCCCGAATAGCCCCCTGGACTACCCCCCATAGAGCCCCACCACCCACCTCCCTAGACCCCGGATAGCCCCCCCCCCCTCCTCCCTGGACCCCGGACATCCCCCCAAACAGCCTCCCCATCCTCCTCCTTGGACCCCAGACAGCCCCCTAATAGCCCCCCGGACCCCCCCCCCCCCCAGTCTTTACCTTAGACCCCGTGCAGCCCCACGGATAGCCCCCATGACATCTCCTTGGACAACCCCCTGGGTATCCACCCCCCCCCCCCAAACCCTCCTCTCTGGACCCCAGACAGCCCCCTGTACAGCCCCCCGGACAGCACCCCTGGACCCCAGACAACCCCCGAAGAGAATTGTTCTCAAATAAATTTTTATCACCCATTTAAGGTGAACTTCAGGATGAGTTCCTTTAAATGGTAAGACTATAAGAACCTAGTTTTTCACTCTCGTATGGATATTTTTGAATTCAGTATAACTCTTTATTTTTTACCAGATATGGAAGCCTAATGATGTTATGATGGTTTATGGGGATTTTAGGGATTTTTCGGAGCTCGGAACCCCTGTTGGCATAGGGATATATTTTAGAAGCAATGTGAATGATTTTCCCTAACCATGCACTTGGGGATGCACATCATACACAATGTCTATAACATTAGTATAATATATTATCATTGTTGTTGCATGATTTGCCTAACTGGCATATTGAAAACCAACCAAACCTATTCTTATTGTGTCAATACATTATCACAATGATCCATGGGTTATTTTTGACATGTACGAGTCAACCCCGCCTCAATCTGAGGCACGGTGTGGCCGGTATCAGTAAAAGTGTCTCTCTTTTGTTTAAAATTGACACCCTTTTAAGTAAAAACAACTGGCATATAGAAAACCAAACAAACGTATTTTTATTGTATTGATACTTTTGGAAAATGATTAATGGGTCATATGTGATGTGTATGACTCAACTCTGCCTCAATCTGAGGCACAGTGTGGCCGGTACAACTCAAAGTGTCTCACTTTTATTTGAAATGGAGAACATTTAAGTGAAAACCACAACTGTCATACAGAAAAAGGACCAAACGTATTCGGATTATATTGATACTTTATCAAAACAATCCATGCGACATTTGTGATGTGTAGGAGTCAAACCCACATCAATCTGAGGCACGGTGTGGCTGGTACCACTCAAAGTGTCTCACCTTTATTTGAAATGATCAACATTTTAAGTGAAAACAACAACTGGCATATAGAAAACCATCTAAACGCATTATGATTGGGTTGATACATTATTAAAACGATCCATGGGACATTTATGATGTGTATGAGTCAACCTCACATCAATCTGAGGCATGGTGTGGCTGGCACCTCTCTAAGTGTCTCTATTTTTTTTATAATGGACATTATTTTAAGTAAAAACAACTGACACACGGAAAACCAACCAAAAATTTTTAGATTGTGTTGATACTTTAATAAAATGATCCATGGGACATTTTTTATGTATAGGAGTCAACCCTACATCAATCTGAGGCACGGTGTGGCCGATACCACTCTAGATGTCTCTCTTTTGTTTAAAATGGACATCATTTTAAGTGAAAACCGCAACTGGCATACGGAAAACCAACAAAATGCCTTCGTATTGTGTTGATAATTTTGGAAAATTATCCATGAGAAATTTTTGACAATTAAGAATAAACCTTGCATCAATCCAAGGCACTTTGTAGCTAGTACCACTCTAAATTCCTCTCTTTTATTTAAAATGGATATCATTTTAAGTGAAAACAAAAACTATCATACGGAAAACTGACAAAATGCATTCTAATTGTGTTTATACTTTAATAAAATGATCCATGAGTCATATGTGATGTGTACGAGTCAACCCCGCCTCAATCTGAGGCACGGTGTGGCCGGTATCACTCAAAATGTCTCTCTCTTTTTTTAAATGGACACCCTTTTAAGTAAAAACAACTGGTATATGTAAAACCAACCAAACGTATTTTTATTGTGTTTATACTTTATGAAAACGATCCATGGGTCATATGTGATGTGTACAACTCAACCTCGCCTCAATCCAAGGCATGGTGTGGCTGTTACCACTCAAAGTGTCTCACTTTTACTGGAAATGGACAACATTTTCAGTGAAAACAACAAATGACATACAGAAAATAAAACAAACGTATTCGGATTATGTTGATACTTTAGAACAATAATACATTGGACATTTTTGATGTGTATAAGTCAACCCCACATTAATCCAATGTATGGTGTGGCCGGTACCACTCAAAGTGTCTCACCTTTATTTGAAATGATCAACATTTTAAGTGATAACAACAACTGACATATGGAAAAGTAACCAAATGCATTTTTATAGTGTTTATACTTTAGAAAAAATATCTATGGGACATTTGTGATGTTTATGAGTCAACCCCGCATCAATCCAAGTCACGGTGTGGTCGTTACCACTCTAAGTGTCTCTCTTTTGTTTAAAATGGACAATGTTTTAAGTAAAAACAAATGGCATACTAAAAACCGACCAAACGTATTCAGATTTTGTTGATACTTTAGGAAAACAATCCATGGGACATTTTTGACATGTAGGATTCAACCCTGTATAAATCTGAGGCATGGTGTGGCCGGTACCACTCAAAGTGTCTCACTTTTATTTGAAATGGAAAAAATTTTAAGTGAAAACAACAACTGGCATACGGAAAACCAACCAAAAGCATTTGGATTGTGTTGATACTTTAGGAAAACTATACATGGGACATTTTTGATGTGTATGAGTCAACCCCGCATCAATCTAAGGCATGATGTGGCCGGTACCACTCTAAATGTCTCTCTTTTGTTTAAAATGGACATCATTTTAAGTCAAAACAATAACTGGCATACGGAAAACTGACCAAACGCATTCGGATTGTGTTTATACTTTTGGAAAAAGATCCAAGAGTCATATGTCATGTGTACGAGTCAACCCCGCCTCAATCGGAGGCATGGTGTGGCCGGTATCCCTCAAAGTGCCTCTCTTTTATTTAAAATGGACATTGTTTTAAGTAAAAACAATTGGCATACGGAAACCAAACATATTCATATTGTGTTGATACTTTAGGAAAACTATTAATTGGTCATATGTGATGTGTAAAACTCAACCCCGCATCAATATGAGGCACAGTGTGGCCGGTACCACTCAAAGTGTCTCGCTTTTATTTGAAATGGACAACATTTTAAGTGAAAACAACAACTGGCATATAGAAAACCAACCAAACGCATTCAAATTGTGTTGATACTTTAGGAAAACGATACATGGGACATTGTTTATGTGTACAAGTAAACCCCACATCAATCTAAGGCACGGTGTGGCTGGTACCACTCTAAATGTTTCTCTTTTGTTTAAAATGTACATCATTTTATGTAAAAACAACTGGCATATAGAAAATGGACCAAACATATTCGGATTCTATTGATACTTTAGGCAAATGATCCATGAGTCATTTTTGATGTGTACGAGTCAACCCCACCTCAATCCGAAGCGTAGTGTGGCCGGTACCACTCAAAGTGTCTCACCTTTATTTGAAATGATCAATATTTTAAATGAAAGCAATAACTGGCATACGAAAAACCGACCAAACACATTCGAATTGTGTTGATACATTAAGAAAATGATCCATTTTTCATTTGTGACGTGTATGAGTCAACCCTGTTTCAATATGAGGCACGGTGTGGCTGGTAGCACTCTAAGTGTCTCTATTTTGTTTAAAATGGACTCTATTCTAAGTAAAAACAACTGACATATGGAAAGGAAAACTATATTCCCTAAGTCACACAAGCTCATTGATACACACCCATTATCATCATCACTATGTTCAAAGACACCCACCCCAAACCATGGGACACTATATTTGTGTTTGGTTGAATTATTTTATTCATTTCTTTATTTTGGGTTATTAACTTCTAATTTATGAATTCAATCGTGTATGTGTTATAAAAAAATGAAATTTTGTATGTATTATTAATTCTGTATCACATATAATTATATATTCAGTTTTTAATCTATTGTAATCATAATTGATTATTAAATTATGTATCCTTATAATTATCAGTTTTTAATTATGTATCCTTATTATGTATTGTATTGTATTCTGCATTTACTGTTGTACAATTCACACAGCAGAACACAGAGTATGCTGCTCTGTGAATTTTATAACAAAGCCTATACCAATGGTTTAAAACTGCTGGTATAGGTTCTGTATGTATTTTTTTTTACCAAGGGTTCGTTCAGAACCATTGGTAAAAAGCCATTACCAACGGTTTAAACCATTGGTATAGGGGTGAATGGAAGACTATTTACCAATTGTTCCTACAGAACCATTGGGAAAAAAGATATGCCAATAGTTTTGAAACCATTTGAATATGTGTTGTATAATAACTGTATAGAAATGATTCACATATACCAACAGTTTATCTCAAACCATCGGTATATGTCTAATTTCATGACTTACTTGGCTATAGTTTCTAAAACCGTTTATACCAATGGTTTTCAACCATTGGTATGCCTTTCATTTCCAGTAGTGTAGTGTCAATATGTTATCCATTAGGAATGAGCAACTAACTAGTGGGAAAGCGGTGTAGGGTACCAAATGTTGATGTGCTCATAATACTACTTTACTTGACTTGCGTTATTTAGTGAGTTCTGTTTGGTGAGGCTGGACTGGTTAGTACTCCTTGGTAGTTTCTTTGAGGTTCTATTGTTCTCTCCTAAGAGAATTTGTATATTCCACCACTTTTTCACGAGTAGCTTCGGTTTTCCTACTAGGTATACTTATATAATCACCCTATGTTTGTAAAACTATTTTCAGGACTTTGGGGATCGTGATGGACTTTACTTGCTCGGGCGTTGGGAAATTTGTCATGCTGCTACTTAGTCTCTTTCTTTTGGTACTTTATTTGGTTATTTTGTTATACTTTTGTCATAGTATACGTTTAAATCATTCTTGGGTTGGATTTTGGTTTCTTTTATATAATTGTTTTTGTGTTTTTGGGATTTTTACCATCTTATCTCCTGATCTTGTTTTCATTAAAAAGGGAAATTCCTTCCATTTTGTGTGAGATTTTATACCCTTGGTGCTAGTTGCCACTCTGAGGCCTATTGAAGGTGGTAATTGGGAGTCATTATCTCTCCTTCATCATTAAGAAGGAAGGGCATGGAACTTTGTTATCCCTCCCCTCATCTTGTGGAAGGCGGGTCATAATAGAATGGTATCAAAAGTGATGGATGAGAGAAAGGATGGATTTCAAAGTTAGGCATAGTGATAATTTCATGGGATGGTAGGAAAACGATGTTATGAAATCTTGGTGTGTGAAATAGGCCAAGGAAGACTGGCTAGGATACAAGATTTTATCCCCCCCCCCCATTATCTAATGCAAGGACTAGGGACCTACTGAACTACCAAGTGAGGCAACACTGATTATAAGGTAGAGACTCTAGGAAAGATACAACAACATAATAACTTTTTCTATTGTGTTTCTTGGGGGTTTTGGAAATTTGATTCAAATAAAGAGTTAAAATAAATCTTAAAAGGAAATTTTATATTACCCAGGCTTAGGAGTTCCTTGTTTACCCTTTTTAACTATGGAAAATGGACATTTACCACATGTGGTACGAGAAGTTCAGGCCCATTAGGTTGAATTGGTTGATCAGTGGAGGGAAAATCGAGAGGAGGAGGATGACTTTTGGAAAAATAACCTTCGTGATTTCCATTAGAAGACCCTGGGGAAGTAAGAAGGTAGCATTTCATACATAGAGATTGAGGGCTAGCTTAAGGGGATGAAAATCACCTTTAACTTGATCTATGATTTAAGGGAGTACTGGGTTCCTCTGGAAGTGATCTATATGCAAGGAGTTGTGCGTTGGTGGTGGATTCTTTACCTTATGGAGAGGAAGGAGACTGATATCTTGTGGGATAACATTGAGAATGAGTTTTGAGAATAGTTTTTTCCCTCAATAATGAAGACTGAGAAGAGGTAGGAGATTATCTCCCTCTATTTGGGGAGTATTTCAAAGAGGGAAATGTAGTTCAAGTTCAAAGATCTCCTACACTTTGCTCCAAATCTCTTTCTAAATGAGGAGTTGCTGGAGAGATGCTTGGAAGAGGCACTCTGGCCTTCTCTTCAGTATATCGTCACTCCCATTACCCTACCAACATTATTATAAGTTCATAAGAAGGTCGAATTAGTATAGAAGATTCACTCATAGGGAGGAGTACAACAAGAGGCGAGCCAGCTAAGTTCTTTAAAAGGGAAGGCAACCAATAGCAAGTCTCTGACATCAGGACCTTCCATGTTTCGTCCAATGGTAAGTAGGCCTTAGTATTTCTATTTCTGACCTCCTAGTCCTCACCCATTCCTCATGGGCAGGGGGATGAGGTGATTTGTCTGTGGAGTCCATGGACATCTTCATATCCAGTTCCTAGTTTGAGCTCAGTACATTGGGGGTGGGCAGGTTCAGCACCCACCTCAGTATTAGTAGTTTTCAGTCAGACCTTTCCAGCAGTAGGTGAAGCGGGCTTGTGCTCCACCAAGGGAAGATGGTGCTAGAGGAGGTTTACCTTAGGGTGATCCTTATGTACCTTGACCAAGGTGTGGTTGGGGAGATGGTTGATATTAGAGGGGTAGAGGAGATGGTAATGGGAAGTTGCAAGCTGTTGAGGCAGTAGTTCTAGTAGGTTTGAAGGTTGTTCGAGGTATGATCAGTCTGTTTAGTACTCTTGTGTGTTATTTTTTTGATTTAGGATCTTATCACTCCTTTGTTGAACCTGTTCTATCCTGTGCCTTTGGATTAGGTGTAAAGAGACTTTTCATTCCCCTGGTGTTGATCATTCTAGTCAGAGGTCATACCAGTTTGTTAGATGTTTTCTGGGGATGTAGACTGATGTTGGGGTCGCATTAGTCCAATGGGGATCTTATTCTGCTACAGATGTAGTCATATGATATCATACTTGGTGTCGATTGGTTGTTTTACATGCATGCAGTTATCGACTGTATCTAGAGGAGAGTCGTGTTTTCAGACATGGATGGCCAGTGGGTATCTTTTGTTGGTGAGCGTAGTCATCAGGAGGGTAGTCGGTGTATGAATCCTATTCTTTTGGTGTTACCCAAGCTATAAGAGGGGTCGATGAGTGCTGAGATATTAGAGGTTTTGGGAGTTTTCAATGAGTTCCTGGATGTTTTCTCTGAATAGGTTTTGACTTTAGCCCCTCAAATGACGTTGAGTTAGGAATAGACTTGCAACCCAGTGCCTATTCAATTTTGATAGATACTTATCGAATGATGGATTCTGAGTTTCAGGAATTGTGGATTCAGGTTGAATACCTGATGAAAAGGGTTTTTATCCAGCCGAGTGTGTCTCCTTGGGGTTCTCTAGTCTTGTTCACAAAGAATTCATATGGTGGAATGAGGTAGTGCATATACTACCATAGAATGAATCAGTTAACAATCAAGAACTATTACCCTCTCTTGAGAATAGATTATATTTTCGACCAGTTAAAGGGATCATTTTGGTTCTCCAAGATCAATATACGGTTTGGATATCACCGGTTGAGGGTGAAGGAGGGTAACATCATTAAGACTGCTCTCAAGTGCAGGTATGGGCACTTAGAGTTTGTGGTCATGCCCTTCTATGTTATGAATTCACCAATCGTGTCTGTGGGGATCATGAAATATATCTTCCACAAGTTCCTATACTAGTTTGTCATCGTGTTCATCGATGATATTCTGATTTACTCAAAGTTAGAGGAGGAGCACGTTGAGCACCTCAGGATAGTCTTGGAGGTCCTCTGGCACCACCAACTCTATAGGATGTTTTCTAAGTGAAAGTTCTGGACGTGAGAGGTTCACTTCCATGTACATGTGGTGCATCATCAAGGGATAGTAGTGGCCCATAAAAGGTTGAGGTGGTTGTTTCGTGGGAAACACACAAGAATTCTATAGAGGTTCATAGCTTCTTGGGTCTAGCGGGCTATTATCAGAGGTTCATACCTAACTTCTCTCGAGTTGTAGCTCTTTTGAAAGCTTTGACCAGAAAAGAATAGGCCTTTGTGTGGAGTGTGTAGTATTAAGCATATTTCAGCTACCTGAAGGAGAAGCTGGTCAGTGCTCTAGTGCTTAAGTTTCTAGAGGAAGGTGTGATGTTCAAGGTGATTTGTAATGCTTCTAGTCTAGGTTTGGGATGTGTGTTGATGCAGTAGTGGAGACTGATCTATTATGGGTCTAGGAAGTTATTTCCACATGAACATAACTTTTACACTCATGATTTTTATCTTTTATTGGTCGTATTTTCACTGAATATTGGTGACATTACCTCATCAAGGAATTCTTTCTGGTTTTCACGGATCATAATAGATTGAGATATAACTTCTCCCAGTGAGACCTAAACTAGAAGAAGTGAAGGTGGATGAAGTTTCTCTAGTACTACGACTTCAAGATCTCTTACACCTTAGGAAAGGAGAATTTGGTGTCCAATGCCTTAAGTAGTAAATCATAGAAGGAGGTAGTTTGAGAATCCACAAATACTTGGAAGGAAACGGAGGAGTTGGGTTCTTTGCATCTGGATGTAAGAGTGGATGGAGGTAGAGGATATATATTTCAGATAACAGTTTAGTCTTTTTTAGTGTGAAAGGTGGAGGAGTCTCAGTGGGGAGACTAAAATACTGAAGTGATGCATGATCGCACTATCTAGGGTGATGCTCCAGGGGGGATGTTCAGACGATAGTCAGAATCGAATTTTGTTCTATGGTAAGTTTTTTCTCCTGGTGTTAATGCATGAGGGAGTTCTCCATTAGTTCCATAGATCACATCTGGTGGTGCATCCATGGGTTTGAAAAATTTACTGAGGCTTGAGAGAACAGTTTTGGTGGCCCGGGGTGAAGTCGACTCTGGCGGAGTTTGTAGCAAGGTGTCTAGTGTGTCAGTAGGTGAAGGCTAAGCACTATGTTCCTGACAGTCTTTTGCGGCCCTTAAATATTCCCAAGTGGAAGTGTGATAAAATATCGATGGATTTTTTCATAGGATTACCCATGACACAAATAGGATGTGATGCTCTTTGGGTAGTAGTGGATCGGTTGATGAAATCGTCTCACTTTGTAGTGATCAAGGAGTCAAGAATAGTGGATGCCTTAGCACAGAGGTATGCGGATGAGGTGGTGTAGTAGCATGGAGTTCCAAGATAAATTGTCTCATATTGGGATACACATTTTATGTCATGAGTCTGGAGAGGATTGCATCATTACTTTGGAACTCAGTTACGCCTCAGAATTGCTTTTAACCCCCAGATGGATGGATAGACAAAGAGGACCATTCAGGCATTGGATTAAATTTTATAAACATGTTTTCTAGACTTTAGTGGATCTTGGGTGTAAAATATACTTTTGGTAGAGTTTTATTACAATAATATCTATCACTCTTCCATTGGTATGGCTCTGTTCGAAGCTCTATACAGGAAGTCATGTCATTCACCCTTGTGTTGGAAAGAAGTTGGGGAGGCAGCTATTCTTGGTTTGAATGTGGTTTATAGTATGACAGATAAGGCACATCCTGTCCATGAGAGGATGAAGGCAGCATAAGACTGACATATGTTATATTCTGATCATAAGAGGAGTCCATTGTAGTTCGAGGTTAGGGACCATGTATTCTTAAAGGTTTCCCCTCAATGTGGGTAGGGGTGGTTTGGCAGAGAGAGAAATATTTCTCTAAGGTCCATCAGACATTTTGAGGTGTTGGGATGAGTTGGTGAGGTGGCATATCAGCTGGTGTTTCCACCACGGTTGGAGATGATCCACGACATCTTCCATGTCTCTCAGCCCTATCAGTATCTACACGATGACTACCACATCTTTGACTGGGGAGATTTGGATATCAAGGAAGACACAATGTTCTTGGAGCGACCCTCAATAATCAAGGATCATGAGGATAAGTTTCTTTGTGGATGGATCATTCCTTTGGTTTGTGTGTTATAGAGGCATGGTGTCTTCAAGGAGAGTACTTGGGAGTGAGAGGCACAAATGTGTGCCATGTACCTAGAGTTATTCTATGTTTGGATCTTGTGTTTTCTTTATGATTTTCTTATGATTTAATGCTCAACCTCATTTGTTGTGAGATGTTTTGTTTCCCTATTCTCTAAATGTGTGTGTAAATTCCTAACTGTGGGGAGGTGAGAACTTGATCCCTAATCAAGACACATTAATGCAGATGTGATTGAACCCATGTGGGTGAGTTAGTGCTACCCAAAGAATATAGTATCTTGACATGGAGAAAAGAGATCCCTAATCCATGTGTCTGAACAATTTCACCATTGGTGTTTTTGTGGTTTTTTGGGGAAGTAGCGGTTGGTGAGGTGTTCTTGGATGTCATGTTTTTCTCTCCAGTTTTCAAACAATGTAGAGTGGTTTGTCCCTAAGAGGTATCTTACGGGGTAGTGGTTCAGACCCCTATTTTTCTAAGTTTTGTTTCTAATTATAGGTTGTGAGAATATTTTGAGAGGTATCTAATGTAATGACCTAGATTTATCCTAGTCATTCCTTTGTTAAAATATAGTTCTTTTGTGTTCTTGGGGGTCACAATGGTTTGTTTCAGGAGATTTCCAAAATTCTAGTTTCACCAAATGTTTTACGCAAAACGGTGGCACTATGAAGGTGGCACACCGAGATAGTGGTATCATAACAGTTTCACACTATAATGGAGGCACATAGAAATGGTGACACCATAATGGAGGCACACTAAAACGATGGCACTATAATGGTGGAACACAGAAACGGTGGCACTATGATGGTGGCACACCAAAATGGTGGCACTGTGATGGTGGCACATCGAAACAGTGGAAAACTAAAATGGTGGAACCATAATGGTGGCACCGTAATGGTGGCACATCGAAATGGTGGCAAGCCAAATAGTGGCTCGCCCTTTGACAAATTTACAGTTTTTCACAGTTTCTCACAGTTTTTCCAGTTTCTCCCCTCTAACATTTTATTTAATGTAAACCAAGTTTAAAGCCTTGTTTAGGTGTTTTTAAGGGAATTTAAAAGTATATTAAGTTTAACTTTAATATCCTAATTCTTTGGGGACTTTGAGATATTCCAACTATGTGATATTGACCACGATCCCACGATAATATCCTTTGGAACCATTTCCTTCCATTGATATAGGATCTGGATTTTTATATAATCCAAGGTATTATACCTTCTTTTCTCTTAGTGAGCCTAGATCCCTCCTCTCTATATGAGTTTTGCACCTATGTTATAGTCCCCTCCTTCTCAGTTTTCTTGGATTTTCCTGCTTCTCACATGATCCCCTGTTTTGGTGCAAAGAGGTGTTTTGGTCTCCTATTGTTTCAAGTAGGGATTATTCTTCCTCTAATTATTTTCATATCATATGGGGTGGGTGTAGTAGTGTTTATTCATGAAGAATAGATATCCCTTTATCATAAATGAGTAATAAATGATGGGGAAGATGATGATCAAAAGATAACAAGTAGGGAATTGAAGATGGTTGATGTTGGTCACTTCTTTTATCTACTATCTTTGTTTTCTTTTGTAGTTTTTTGTTGATATATGCCTTCTGAAAATCATTGATGTTGGTGGTCTTTTCTTGTGCACTAGTGATGTTCTATTTTTGTTGTGATGCTTTGATAAACGGTTGTAACATGAAATCTAGTTAATCATGTATAATTGGTTAAATAAATGGATTCCCCATGATTAAACATCTTCTGTGATCACCACTATTATTTAAAGTTGAATTGAAGAACCCCTCTTGTTAATTATGAATATTCTGGGATTAATGGTGTGGTTGTTTGCTATGTTTGGTTGGGTTCTGTAATTCATGGGGGTTGTGTGAAGTTGTTGTGGGTAACCTTGTTATGGGTACGGGGGGTGGACAGAGGGGTTGGTCTTATGAATTGGGAAGAGTATGTTTGTGTAGTGGGGATACAGTTAGGTGGTGATTTTCTATGGGATTATTGTATGGGGTGGTATAGGACGTGTGATAGAATCATAGATTTAGAGATTGATTGATTTTGGAATGGATGTACTTTTTGTGGAGTGGGACTGCTTCTGGGAAGTGGTTGGGTAGTAGGGCTATAGGACTGGGTTGTGTTGTGACTTTATGTTTATGGGTGGGATGGGTGTGTTGTTGTTGTGCAGATATCCTACCAGTTCTAATTATGAGAGGATGATTGAGTGGGATAACTTTTAAGAATGATAGTTGGAAGTGGTTAAACATGTGTCTATGAAAAAATGGGTGTATCGTGGGACTATAGTTCGGTTTTTGTCTATTATTTTTATGAATGGGTGTTATAATGGATTTCCTTACCTTGGTCCCTACTTTCTTGTTCCTCTATGTAGTGTTTAGTGTCCTTTAGTCTTCTGAAAATGGTTTCACATGTTTTACTTGTTAGTTTCATGGGTAGTGTTGGAATAAATTAAAGTGAACCCATAAATTAATGAAAGAAAATTGGTTAAATGAATGGGGGTTAGGCTTGGGTTTTATTGTGTTTGTCTGTGTGGTTGTTCATATAGGGGTAGCATCAAAAGTGGTTCTATGTGGGCTGGATGTTTGTTAGAAATATATAGGTTGGGCTGAGTGTTTTCTTACCTATATATATAAAATGTAGTTCCTTGTGATTTTAATAAGCGCCCCACCCTTGTTGAGCACCATATGTTTAACTCCCACATTTCATGAGGGAGGGTGTATTTCCCAAAATTCTAGTTGGAGGATGGATGGTTGGTTAGTGGCTTTCTTCCTCGCACCCTCTTTCGGGTTCTTACCACTCAAGCATATCCAAACAAGCTGTAATGGATTGAGTTTTTCCATAGTTCAAGATCCTTCAAACATGTTTTTTTATGGATTATGGGGCCAATTGTTTGAGGTCTAGGATTGTTTTCCCAAGTGTCTTTGGGATGAGGCCCAGGTGTTTGTGGGCGGGACATGTGTGTTGTTTGAGGCCTAGGTGTGTACGAGCAAGTTGTGGTAGTGGAACTTTATTTTAGAAGAGTAGTAGCATCAAGATGTTAGCCATAAGTATTGAGCAGCTAACTAGTGGGAAAGTGGTGTGGGGTACACAAATTTTGATGTGCTTATACTACAACTTCACTTGAGTTGTGTTATTTGGTGAGTGTGCCTTAGTGAGGCTGGGAAAGATAGTACTCATAGGCAAGTGATTTGAGGTTCTATTGTTCTCTCATAGGGGAATCATGTTGGTCGGAGAAAAACGGGAGTGATGGCAAGAGGGGGGTGAATTGCCTTTTAAAAAAAATGATTAACAAATTAAAATCAAAGTTGAAATGCAGCGGAAAATAAAAGAGGCAAGACACAAAAACTTGATAACGGAGTTCGGCCAAAAACCCGGCCTACGTCTCCGCTCCCAACTCAACCGTTGAGAGATTCCTACCGCTTGCTTTTCAATGGTTTTAGCAAGAAACCCACTAGGCTTTGAGGTAGCACTAGGACCTATTACAGCTTGCTTTTGGTGGTTGAGCAAGAACCCACTTACTTTTAATGGTTGAGTAAGAACCCACTAGCCTTTTTAACGGGTGAAGGCTAGCTCACCGATGACTCAAGCCTTTTAAAAGGAAAGGCTTGACGAAAACTCTTCACACCTTAGTGGTGATACGAAACCCAAAAGAAAGAGGGATGAGAAAGAGTTTGGGGTTTGTAGGCACAAACCCAAATTTAAAGCTCAAAATAAATAAAACAATAAAACTCGTATGTTGAGAAGCCTTGGGAGCCTTTGATTGATTGGAGATGTTGAAGGCCGCTTCCAAGCTTCTTTGGAGGAGCTCCTTGGATGTGGAAGTTGTTGGAGCAAGGTGGGTTCCTTGAAGGAAGTCCGCCGGAGGTACGCCAAATGATGAACAACGTGTCCGTGGGCTTTTTATATGTTCCAATTAGGGTCCGGGGCTTCCTTGGCCTTTATTTATAGGCATGGAACCCTTGGGGAGTCTTCGGAGCCGTTGGAGAGGTCTTCGGAGCCGTTGGAGGCCAAAAGAGGGTTGACTGGTCAAAGCCAACGGCTAGTTTGACTGGGCTACCGGCTGGCCGGTGCAGGGCCACCGGCTGGCCGGTGCCTTGGATGTTGATAAGGCCTTCTGCCCAGGCAGCACCGGCTGACCGGTGCCAGAGCCACCGGTTGGCCGGTGGGTAGACAGTAGCTGGCACTGTTTCATCAGGTTGCCACCGGCTGGCCGGTGACAGAGCCACCGGCTGACCGGTGGAACCTGGCAGTGGGCAATGCCTCTGCCAGGTCCACCGGCTGGCCGGTGCTATCACACCGGTTGGCCGGTGGACTGCAATTCAGTCCATTTTTGCCATCTTTCTTGGGCCAATCCTTTGGCAATCTTTTTCCTATCATTCACAACACTTAAAAACAAGGTTAGACAAATAATAAGGTGATTGTGATCATGAAAATCAAACAACGAGGGGAACGAGAGGTACAACAATCTCCCCCTATTTTGATGATCACAATCACCAAAACAATTAAAGTAAAAACAAAAATTAAAGGCATTCTTTTAATGAATAAATTGAAAATAAATTCTAAGCATGATCAAAAGGTTTCTCCCCCAATCAATCAAGAAATTCTCCCCCTTTGTGATTATCAAAATAGCTCGGGTCATAAAACTTGATTGAGGGAAAGTTGAAAAACAAGATGGAAATTTTAAATCAATTGAAATTTTTGAAATTTGAATTGAAAGTTTTGAATCAAAAATTGAAATGAGAAATTGAATAACAGTTTGAATTGAAAGTTTTGAAAAGAGAATTGAAATGAAAAATTTGAATTGAATATTTTGAAATGAAAAATTTTGATACCAAGTGTTGAGTTTGAAATGAAAAATTTTGAATACACAAAAACTTGATAACGGAGTTCGGCCAAAAACCCGGCCTACGTCTCCGCTCCCAACTCAACCGTTGAGAGATTCCTACCGCTTGCTTTTCAATGGTTTTAGCAAGAAACCCACTAGGCTTTGAGGTAGCACTAGGACCTATTACAGCTTGCTTTTGGTGGTTGAGCAAGAACCCACTTACTTTTAATGGTTGAGTAAGAACCCACTAGCCTTTTTAACGGGTGAAGGCTAGCTCACCGATGACTCAAGCCTTTTAAAAGGAAAGGCTTGACGAAACCTCTTCACACCTTAGTGGTGATGTGAAACCCAAAAGAAAGAGGGATGAGAAAGAGTTTGGGGTTTGTAGGCACAAACCCAAATTTAAAGCTCAAAATAAATAAAACAATAAAACCTGTATGTTGAGAAGCCTTGGGCGCCTTTGATTGATTGGAGATGTTGAAGGCCGCTTCCAAGCTTCTTTGGAGGAGCTCCTTGGATGTGGAAGTTGTTGGAGCAAGGTGGGTTCCTTGAAGGAAGTCTGCCGGAAGTACGCCAAATGATGAACAACGTGTCCGTGGGCTTTTTATATGTTCCAATTAGGGTCCGGGGCTTCCTTGGCCTTTATTTATAGGCATGGAACCCTTGGGGAGTCTTCGGAGCCGTTGGAGAGGTCTTCGGAGCCGTTTGAGGCCAAAAGAGGGTTGACTGGTCAAAGCCAACGGCTAGTTTGACTGGGCTACCGGCTGGCCGGTGCAGGGCCACCGGCTGGCGGTGCCTTGGATGTTGAGAAGGCCTTCTGCCCAGGCAGCACCGGCTGACCGGTGCCAGAGCCACTGGCTGGCCGGTGGGCAGACAGTAGCTGGGACTGTTTCATCAGGTTGCCACCGGCTGGCCGGTGACAGAGCCACCGGCTGACCGGTGGAACCTGGCAGTGGGCAATGCCTCTGCCAGGTCCACCGGCTGGCCGGTGCTATCACACCGGTTGGTCGGTGGACTGCAATTCAGTCCATTTTTGCCAGCTTTCTTGGGCCAATCCTTTGGCAATCTTTTGCCTATCATTCACAACACTTAAAAACAAGGTTAGACAAATAATAAGGTGATTGTGATCATGAAAATCAAACAACGAGGGGAACGAGAGGTACAACAAATCAGTATGTTCCTGCACCTATGCATGGGTAGCTTCAGTTTTCCTACTAGGTATACTTATATACTCACCCTAAGTTTGTAAAACTATTTTTAGGTTTCCTGGAGGACTTTGGGGATCGTACTGGACTTTACTAGCTTGAGCATCGGGAGTGTTATTGTGTTGTTTCCTAGTCTCTTTCTATTGGTACTTTATTTGGTGATGTTGTTGTACTTTTGATGCATTTTACATTTAAATCATACATGGGTTGAATTTTGGTTTCCTTTATATAAATGTTTGGTGTTGTTTTTTATTTTTACCATCTTATCTCTAGATCTCGTTTTTGTTAAAAATGTAATTTCTTCCATTTTATATGAGATTATATACCCTTGATGGTAGTTTCCACTCTGGGGCCTTTTGAAGGTGGGACTCATGGGTCATTATCTCTCCTTCATCTTGAAGAGGGAAGGGTGTGGCACTTTTTTGTCCCTTCCCTCATCTTGAGAAAGGCAGGTGGTGACACTGTATATAAGTTGGTGGGATGGATTTTTAATCCATTTTTTTAGGAGGAATCACAGGCAGAGCAGGATGGACACATATACAATAGGATACAGATGATTTCTTATCAATTGGATAGTATGACCCATGGATTATCAAATGATAAGAGGTTTAAGCTTCCTAAAGTTGTGGAGGAATGTGAGGGAATCCTTCCAAATTATGTACTAGGATTACCTCCCCAACTAAAAGATTTACTTTTACATAGACCTTTACCCTGAGATGACTTGATATATATGCCAAAGTATCAAATGATCCCATATATATGTGAGATCCAATGGTATAGTTAGAGAATCTATAGGGTATGGGTCTTTGTTAGACTTATTTTGTTCCTCTGGGCATCGCTAGTGTTGTTTGTTAAGAAGTAGGATATAAGATTTATGTCATTACTAGATTAAGGTTTCCTGAGCTAGGTGATTTTTAGGAAGGAGTATCCACCCCCAATAATTGATGAATTCTTCAACAAGTGGTTAGGGTAAATATGGTTTTTATAATTTTAACTCAGAACACATTATCACCAACTCCGGGTTTAAGAGGAGGATATATTGAAGGTTCCTTTATAGATATTTTATGATTACTTTGAGTTCATTTTGATGCCTTTCATCATAACAGATTCCAAAAAAGTGTTTATGGGACTTATGAACTTGATCTTTAAACCCTTGTTAAATAGGTTCAGGGGGTATTAATTTATTACATACTTGGGTACTTGGCATCAAAGGCAAATCTTGTAAGACACTTGATAATGATTTTGGGTATTCTCTCAGAACTTCACCTTTATTGTAATCTCTCAAGGTGTTAGTTATTGATTCAAGAGGTCATATTATTAGGATATTTCATCTCTAATGTGGGTGTAATAGTGTACCATGTATGTTTGATATTGTGATAGCTTAAGATCCAACCAAGAATATGGCTGTGTAAGAAGATTATCATTGTAATATTATTCATTCAATGTTGTTGAGTTAGGTGAAGAATAAATTGGCCTCTATGTAGTTTACCATTATCGATGAGGATGGTGAATTATATATCCAGTCAAGGGTTGTCATCCATGCACTTTTTTTTGTTTCATGAGGGCATAACTTGGGGATATTTATTGTGAGGTCATGCATGACCAAATATCCATTGAACTTTCTCTTGGTATATTTTCCAAAGGTATAGATCATGTCATTCTTATTCGCTGATGGACAATGACACCAGTCATGCTTTGAGGTGAGGTTTTGATGTATTTTCCTGCTTCCCCCTTATAAGTACATCTTGAAGAGGTAAGGATATACTAGAATCCTTTGGAATCAAGTTGGATATCCAAGGATATAGTAGTGTGTTGTTAATTTTATCACTCAATTCCTCACCTATCAGCATGAAAATGTTGAGGTACAAGGATAGGAGTAGAACTAGGATAGTTTCTCCATATTTTTTTATGGGACATCTAAGATCAAAGAGTGTCCACAACACTATTTAAGGGATCATAGACTAACTCACCTGGTTGGCCCACTTCCTACCCATCTGAGAGTAAGGAGTTTTGGATAGATTGGGGTGCATGTGCATATATTTGGTAGTTTGGATTCATGGAATTTCCTTAATGATAATTTTAGACTATTATTCTCTCTTTCCCTTATGATTATAGGTATATTTATGGGAATATTTGGGAATCAATTTCCATCGAGAATAAGATTTTCCCCTTATACAAATGGCCTTGAAAAGAGGACCATTCAAATTCTGGAGAGCATGATTCAGGTTTACATGATAGTTTTTGTCCATAACTTGGTGGATCATCTACCTATGGTAGAGTCTGCAAGTAACAAAAATTTCTATACCACCATATATGTGTAAAAATTTGAGGCCTTATATAGGAGACCCTACAGTTCATCATTGTACTAGTTAGAAACATGGGGATAGAACTTATAGGCTCATAGTTGGTGAAAGGGGTGTTATTGAAGGTGCAATTCATCCATGGGTGGATGAGGACTACATAGAGGAATTGGGAGCCCTATAGGGACTTATGACATAGGCCTTTAGAGTTTGTTAATGAGATCATGTTCTCTTGAAGGTCTCGTGTTGGGGATGATTATGGATATTTTTTTGCAGTTTCAAGTTAGTTTATTTTTCAATTTTTACATATTGGGTAGGTTTAGTGAGGTGGTGTTTCATTTATCCCTATCACCACAATTAGAACAAAAACATGATATATTTCATATGTCATAGTTGAGGAGATATGTACATGAATTTTTTCATGTTATTGACCGAGGAGAGATGAAAATTGAGGGTGGAGTTACCTTTTCAAGGTGCCCAGTGGAATTTGAGAACTGATAAAAGAAGACCCTTCATGGGAAAAATATTTCCTTGGGTGTGTGTTTTTTGGCAGCATGGAATCCTACAGGAGAGCTCATGGGATTGGGAGATCCAAATACAATCTCTATATACTCACCTTTTTATTAGGTTTTTTCTTTTTGGGATAAAAATCCTTAAAGGTGGGGAGAATTTAACAACTCTAAAATATTGTTTAACTCTATAAAATACTTCAAGAATTTATTTAGAGTACTGTATAGAGTAGTCCTGGAATTCTGGGGCATATAGATCCTTGATGTTTATATATTAAAAATAGTAAATATAATATATCCTATGTTCATATTTTTTATAAATAATCGAATAACACCCGGGCGGTGTCTCAAATAAGAAAACCAAGACCGCCCTATATCCAAAGTGTGGGTTTTACCCTAGGTGTGACATAATTCATGTCAGAATCATATGCTTTAGTATAGTTCCATCATGGTAATATTAAATTAATTAAATTAATTTATTAATTTTATTGTCATTAAATAATAAAACCCTAATGGATTCCCATTTATAATCTCCTTTATGGTAAATTCCCTAGGGTTACCCGCATCACCCATGATATTAGTATGGATGGAGGGGGAGAACTCTAATGGTGATTACGATGATGAATGGTCATGGGATCTTGCAGTGAGGATCTGAGTCTCATAAGGATTTTTATCATTGAAGGAGATCTTGAATCTCAAAAATGAAAATGATTCAGAAACATTCTTACTCATTGATTGATCCAACCTGAGGTAGGGTGTTTGGTTTTTATGGTTTATGATCATGAATTAATTTATTCTAAATTAATTTGTGAATCATTCCTCATTGGATTATATAATGTTTTTTTCTCTTCCTAGACATAGTAATTTGATATTTTTACTTTTTTATTGATTGATATTTCACCACAACCTTTGGGTTCTAAAGATGAAGACCAAACTAACATAGAATTCATTTACTACACACTTTGTGTCTTGTTCCTTTCTCCCTATATTATTTGACATTATTTATTGGTATTTTGGTTAGTATATGATTCGATGATACCCAGGGGTAACAATCATTATGTGTAAGTACTTTAGAAAAATATATTGTGGTTACAATTTGAATTTTTTCATCTGGAGATGTGATAGACACTACTACAAAAACGGCTTATATTAGCACTCAAAACGGGCTTTAATAGTGCTAAAAAGCGTTGTAAATCTCAGTGCTAATATAGGGGAGTCCCTTTTATCAGCGCTCTAAAAAGTGCTCTTAAAGGACACTTTTATCAGCACTAAAAATAGTGCTGATAAAAGACTCCTTTATCAGCGCTTTTTTAGTGCTCATAAAAGGGGCCTTTATCAGCGCTTTTTAAAAAGAGCTGATAAAAGTCAAAAAAAATTATAAAAAATAAAAAAAATTAAATAATGCACAGAGAGAGATTTTATCAACGCTTGAACACCTTTTTATCAGCACTAGGAGGTCTCATATGTGTTTCCCTTCCCGCGCATCCTCACACGAGCACACCACCTTTACCTCCACCCGAACTCAAACTCGCAGCCTCCCCCTTTCGCAGATGCACCTTTACCACTATGCTATTTCATTTTTTTCTTTATTTAATGATATATATCTTTATATATATATAGTTATATTTATTCGTATATTGATACAGATTAATATTAATATATTTATATTTATTCATATATTAGTATATATATATATATATTCATTCGTATATTAATATATATTTCTATTTATTTATTTATATATATATTTTTAGTTATAATTTTTTATCCGTATATTTATTTGAATATTAATATATACTTATAATATTAGTTTTAAATACAGTTATGAAATATGTTTTTTATGTGTATTTATAATTAATTAAATAAATACATACATACATATATACAACACACACACACACAGAGACACACACACACACAGACACATACGAATAAATACATATATATGTGTCTTTGAAAATCCATTGAATGTTAAAACGACCATGACTTATAATAGAGAATCATGTTTTAACTCCATAACTAGTAAAATCAAAGAAAATGAAACAATATTCGATATGATATGTGGTACAGGCTTAACGGACATCCGGATCAGAAGTTATACCTGTTAGAATGTTAATAAATCGGGGTATCCAGACTAAAAACTCAGTTTTGGAGGCCTTCTGGGCCTTTTTTGGGCTCGAAAAGTGTGATAGTGGATTTTCCTTAATCACTAGCACATAGAGCTCATCACAGGATTCGATTTGATATAATGTAGAGCTCAAACAGACACCCAGATCAAAAGTTATGGCCGTTTGAAGTTTGAGTTACATTTTCAAATTATTTTAGAGCTTTTATTAATTGTTTTTATTTTTTGTGTCTTCAAATTCTTATTAAATGATTTTTAATCAATAATAATTAGAAAATTATTAATTAATAATATTTTTTTAAAATATTTTAAAGCTATTTTCACTAAATTTATTATATATTAAATGTAATAGTCTATTTATACGTATATAAAACATATTTAAAAAATATATATTATATTTATATATGAATAAATATACTTATATAACAATAATTTATTTTTCATGATTTTTTTGAAATATAAATTTTTTCATTGCTGATAAAGCCCCCCTTTATCAGTGCTCCTAAAAGAAACACTGATAAAGGGTTCCCCTTTATCATCGCTTTTTTTAGCGCTGATAAAGGGTTAGCGCTTCCCATGCCCGTTTTTGTAGTAGTGAGAGGTGTTCTGAAGACGATGGGAATCTAACGATGGATCAGTTAATGGTGGATCGATGCTCTAGATTGAGTGGTTATCTCTAGAGGTGTGATGATGGTTTTTTCTGATCAAAGGGTGTCTAGAATCCATCCACCAATGATGAAGGTGATTTGATGTTGGTGAGGATGGTGGATTTCCCACAAGTTGAACCATCTGGGATCTTTGGGATAGTAGTGACCAGCGTTTTCCAATCAATGGGTGGCCAAAATCTAGCCACCAATGAAATTAAATTCATGTTCAGCTTATATATGAGGATTTATGGCGGTGATTTGTGTCTATAGTGAAGGTAGATGTGATGTGCATGAAGATTCATGAACTTTCGTTAATTTATAGAAAATTCTAATGTATACGGTGTGTGGTTTAGAAGAAAACATGCCATATATTCCCCTCTATGTAGTAGCTAGGGTTTATGAACTAACTTAAATATCACACTCCCTATGGGAATCCCACACACCCTATGACCCTTGGCCCACAAGATCAGCATATAGAGGGGGTATATTATTAGGAGACCATGTGGCCCCATATTCTAGGTATGATGGGAAAACCCTATATACATTGAAAATTACATGTTTTTGGGAAGACGGCATGCACTGAATGTTATCTCATCCCCTACACACCATGTATGTTATAAATTATACCTCGTGTACTTTTTAATATATACATTATTGAGAATATTTCACACACCGAGTACCAACCCAAACTCTACATGTTGTGTGTTGTAACAACATGTCGTGTAATATGAGGAATATATGACATCTGATAAGATATGAGATGGAAATTTATAGGCTCAATTAGACACATTTTTTACCCCATGGGACACGTCATATATTTCATTAAGGGAAAGTGATAGCCCTTGTCCATTTCAGGCCAGTTTATTTGTAATATTGGGTGAGTTCCCTCAAACTGTATCAATGTGGATGTGTTCCCTTTTTTTATTCCCAAGTAAGTTTTCTCATTCCACATCTATGAGGGTTCAGTACGGTATCCAGTCCGGAGCATTGGATGTATGATCCCCTTGGAGGAAAAGAGTATGTATATATCCATGAGTCACAAGGGTAAGATCCTCATTCCCATCCTTCTACCTAGGTAGGTTCAGGTATTACATAACCTACATACCAGGGAATTTGATCCCTTGCTTAATAGGTTAATCCAATTGGGTTTTGGTGTCCCCCATTGGCCCTGGGAGCAATCTCGTTTCTATGTGTCAATATGAGTTGTCTTCTATCAAGGTGTAGACCAATCGAGTGAGTATATCAGGTGATCCCTCTTAGTTTCATTCATTATTCATAATAGAAAACCCCAATTATAATATCCTATTAGATGAGTTCCATTAGTAATGAAATACTCGATGATTGAGTTCTCTCAAATGAATGTTACCTTTTAGCCTCTAGTATAATCCTAGCGGGCTATGAGTATGTGACCTCATCATGAGACATGGTGTCTACCTTTGAGAGTATTTGGTTTTATCTTATTTATTCCCTTGTATTTTGGATATAGATATGTCTTCCTATTTATGTTTTTTGTTTGGTTATTTTGAGTTATCCTACTAGGCATGTTTATAATCACTCATGCATTGTATTTATCCACACACATCGTGTCTTATATAAACGTCATGCCTTTCATTGGATTCTTAAGTGGATTGGGAGAAGGAAGATATGGGTTTTCCTTTACATAACTAATATGGATCTAGGAGTTTCTTTTGGGTAGTTTCCCCCTTATTTTTAGTAGGTTGGTTTCTTTTTTAGTTTTTTTGGGCTTATATTGGATCTTTTTGTTTTTATTATACAACTTTTTGTACTCTGATATGGGATAGTTTTTAAATACCCCAACCCTAATAAACCATCGTCGGTGGTTACTTTATTAAATTGGAAAAACATATAATGAATTAAATCCCCAAAGACCAAATATATTAGTATTCTTATAAACTAGATACATACTTGAAATTCACTTTACATTTAAAAAAATACACAAATAATTTCTTTAAGGATTCCATTATTCACCCTTTCTCTAACCCTACATATCAATCAAAAAATACTTCCTCGTGTCTTGGCAAAAAGTGAAACATAAGAAAGGGGTGAGTTCAGATTCTAAGTAAGGGTAATTGTATAGAATAATACATGATTAAATAATTCATAAAAATAGCATGGTGAATAACTGAAACATATTCCATTAAATATAATCTTGAGCATAATATGCCAGGAAGAAATGTTGATCAAATAATGCTATATAAATAATCACATGAGAATGAAATATAACAATGGATTTTCTACTAGTCAAATAATCACATAAAATATCTCATAATGATTAATTCATAATGTCATATGTCTAAAACATATTGGCAATGCCTTGGCCAAGAAGACTACCTAAATGGGTAAGGCCTCGGCCAACATCCAGTATTGTTTGTCGCATGATACAAACCAATACATCTATAGTATATAGTAGGCCCCACCCATCACTTAATAACCAAATTTATTCCTTATATTAAAGGGTAGGAACATAAACAAAATAACTATTCTTATTTAAAAATTAGTATACAAAATGTGAATACATTAACTCTAAACCATCCAAAGTGATATGATGAATGGTATCAAAATAGCTCATCCATAGTCAAACTGATTATAAAACATTAAATAAAATATGGTATACGGTATCATATGAGATCAAACTCAATTAATTATAACATTAAATTAATTATGTTTACATATATTAAAATACTCTAATAAAATCATTGAAAAATTCTTAAGAAAAGTAGTCATTTTACTGTGAAATAATTTATTTTAAAAGGCAAGAAATTATAAAATAAAATATTTTATTTGAATATAACCTTGTTAAATTTTAATGTATTCCTCAATAAATTAATTCATATTTAATGTGAGCTAATCCTCCCATGTTTTATAAGTAAATAAACATTCCTTCCATATATTTTTGTTATAAAATTCACAAAGAACCTTGTTTAGAAAATGACAAAACAATATTCTTTTCAAATAATTTTTAAAAAATTAAAACATGGGTAAAATGAATTTAAAAATTAATAGAAGAATAGTAAAATCATTTTTTAAAACCTTTTTAAAAAACATGGTCATTTAATGAAAATATTCCTCACTGGAGACTTAAAAATAAATAATCTCTAATAATGATGATATTGTGAAATAAACCCTTGCCTTAGGTCTGATTTCCTCTGTATATGTCTAAACCTCATGTATAGTATTTTTAAACATATTATTAACTTATACCATAATATTATTCATATTTATGATATCACATATTATCTTCTTATAATAGTTTACCACTCATTTATTAATAATATTGTATTCATTTCACCTTTTGAGGTGTAAGTTGCCATGTTTTTTTATGCTTTCTTTATTTTGAAAGTCTAGGATATCTTTCATAGGATATATATAAAACATCTCAAGAATATAATTAATATCATAAATGTAACATTAAATAATTAAATACATTTTTATAAACAGTCTTTAATTTTGAACATAGAAAATGAATCACATTGCTTCGTGGAGACGACGAGTCATACGTACGCACAAGCGATGATATCATTTATAAATGGTTCAAATGGTATATAAGTGGATGGTATGTTAATTTAAATAATAAATATAATGTAATTATTATCATATATATTCATTATTTCCATTATTATAACCATCCTTGTAAAGTGGCGATGAAAAATAAATTACACTGCTACGTGGAGACGGTAATTCGTACATACGCATGTGCGGTGCTTTTGTTTTTTATAGGATGGATAGAAGGTATAATATGGTTGTTTCATAATAATAATAATTTATTAGTGTATATATTATACTAGAGTATTTATTTTTGGGTGGAAACAACTCATGAAGAGGATTTCGAATAAGAAATAAACATGAATGAGTTAGTTGAAATGATTACCTCTTATTCGTTGGACTTCTTTTAGATCTCCTCTTAATGGATCTAGTGTTTGTCTTCCTAGAAGACAAAGACATCAATAAATTGTCTAAATATGTTTTAAATATAAATTAATAAGGTTTGGTTGATCTATAAGGCTCGGAGTGGTGTGAAGAAATGAGGGAGGAGGTTCCCTTTTATAATTGAGGTGAGGGACACTTTTGGAATTTCCTAAAATATTAAATTATAATAAATTAATTTATCATTAAAAATGACTAAAAATGTAAAGGTATTAGAATATAATATAGGATATGGTTGTAATACCATAAACCAATATAATTTAGATAAGTTTTGGTGTCATTTTAAATCTTATCCTTTTGAGTTACCCCTTGGTTAGTTATTTTTGACTTTTACTATAGTAACCACTATTTTAATCATAAAGGGTTAATAATGGAAACATGACTCATAAATGGAATATTAATTATTTTTTGAACAATATTCCATTAACATGGAATAATATAATATTTTTATGAATTTAAAATAATTTAATAAAATAGTTTTTTGATAAATTTTCATTAATGTCAATTTTGACACAATACATTTAATTTTACTTAAAATACATCAAAAAAATGGTAAATTCAAATATAATTATTTAAAACATCTATAATATGTAATATATATTTATAAAATTAATTTAAAACATTAAATTACTCAAATTATATCAAAATTAATATTTTTAAATTCATTTATTTTTTATTAATTAAATAAATTTGGTATTAGTATTTCACAATAATTAAGGTAATTATAGAATTTATAAAAAATAAAAATAAATTTCTATAATGAAACTAATTTCATTAATATAAAAATAGAAATTTGGGTTCATTCATATCATGAATTTTTTCCTATGTGCGCATATAAATGATATTTTTTTACATCAGTCAGGAGAGTGGAAACAAATGAAAAATCCTATTTATTTGCACATGGGGAGGCTCGAAACTTAGACCTCCCAAAATACCACCATAGGGTGCAACCACTAGGTTGTACCCATGGGTCAAGACATATAGAAGATATTGAATACAAAGAGAGTGACATTTTGTAACTCTCTTTGATTTAAATAATATAAAAGTTATTTTCAGGGAAAGTTTTCCATTAAATAACTAAAATTCAATACTAATGTGACAAGGGACGAATAATATTCATAAAATAATTTTTTTACAAGTTTTGGTAGTGGTTATACCCTTATCTTTTTTGTTTTAACTACTCTTTAACTCTTTTTACAATTATCGTACTATTAAAATTTTCAAAATATATTAGGGTCAAAAATGTTACTATAAAATTAAAAAAACCCATAAATATGCTATGATGGATTTAATTAAACATACATTAATTTGGAAGAATTTATGATTTTTAATATTTTTTAATCATTTAATAAAATATTATTCACTATAAAATACTCATAATTTCAATTTTAATGATTATTCAATACTTTGACTTTAATAATATCAATATAACACTTATAATTTGAAAAAAAAAATACATTATTATATCACTAACATGTCAATTTAATATTAAAAATTGGTGGATAACATTAATTATCTGAAAATATATTTATTTTAATATTTTTAATATCATTTATTCAATATTTTTATAAATAAAATAATTACTCCATCAGTGTTGTGAAATAATTTTATATAGTTGTTTATTCAATAAAATTTAAAGATAAATTAATATAATAAATATAATTAAATTATATTTCAAAATATTATTTATATTCTAATATACTTTCTAGAAAATTCCGTATTAAAATTTCTATATTTATTAAAATTATGAATGTGATATCTTTGACTTTTATTTAAATAAAATATTTTAAGGTTCATAACCACTTCCTAATAAAAAATGGTCATATATAAAATCCTTTAATTATTAGGGATGAAGATCACTAATTTAATAAAATTTTGAGAATTTTTAGGGTTATTTGTTAGTCCTTGTCATTTTATTTTTATTCTATATTACTCAAATTACCCTTTACTGTGGTAACAAAAATTACTAAGGTTATTATTCCTATTGGCTAAAAATAAAAATACATATTTACTAAATTTGGACCTTATAAATCCAAATGTTACATATATTTTTCAAAATTCAAAACACATAAGTTCTAGAATTTAATTTAAAATTAATCCTACAAAATGCAATGAAAAACAATTTTATTGAAAAAAATGAACTTTTAAGCCGAAAAAGGTACTTATATGAAAATAAAGTATTATGGTTATTAAAATAAAATTAGTTATATTATATATAAATAATGAGTAATTAAGTTAACTTTATTTAAAATTATAATCATAAAGGGACTTTTTAATATAAATAAAATGTTTTTTTATAAAAAATCATTATTTTTCTCTATTCACTGGAAAATCAATATTTTCAGAAAGTTCCCAAATATTCACCATAATATAATTTTAATATTATTATTTAAAAATAATATTAGTTTTATAAAATAATAACTATATAATTTTCAGAAAATTATTATAATATTTACTCATAAAAAGCAAGAAAACCAATTTTGAAGAAAATTCATTTTAGAAAAAAATGATTTTACTTAAAATTAAGAGATTATCCAAAAAGAAATAATTACTAAATTAATAATGAGTTGAAAAATTATATAGTATTATCCACTGAATGAGGAAAATATTAATTTTTAATATATATAATATTCATGTTCTTTATTATTCATAAACACAATTTTAGTGCATTTTAAACTTTGAACATCATTTCGCATTATGATTGTAAGCCTTCTTAAAATGTACTATTACATGGTACATTTTTTAACATCATTTAAAGTAACCAATGATCTTTATTTTATTTTCATATTTAATATTCAGGTTTCTTATTACATAGGGAACAATTCATACTTTGGAGTTCTGGAAAATTCATATTGGAAGACCACTAAAGTTGACCTTGAACAAACAACATTTTGGGTGAAGTAAATTGGAAATAATCCCAATAAAACTTCTGTAGAGGCCATGATCCATACCCAATAATTCTTAAAATTTAACTAAAGATAGAGGATATCATGGGTAACATTTAATCATACAGCGAAAAGTGCTAATTTGGATTTTTTTTAATGGAGTTCTAGGCAGCCCAATTTGGAGATAAAATTCTAGGCCTGATTCTACAGCCCAGAAAAACAGTCCACCATTTTACACATATATCGTAAACAAAAATTCTATTTGAGATGAAATTTTATAGGATATTAGCCGACATACTGGAATATAGTTTCTTCTTCTATGTACCACTCTAATTCATAAATCTATAATGTCATTTAGGTGCCTCTGTTCAGTGGATGCAAGCTGGATGCCACTTCAGGTCAAGGATAAAGAAGTCTTCTCTCCCTTACTTTCCACCACCCTAGGCGTATCATACTCAAGTGGGATGTTTTCTACTATTTAGATATCTACCCATGCTTTATAAAATTCCTATTTAAGGTAGTGGTGGTGAAGTATTTTATCATTTTTTGTGCTTTCATTCATTATAATGTTATGCAGCATTTTTTGTTGTCTCAAGTTTGTCTTTTACATGTAAGTTGTTCTAATTCATCTTAGTTTCTTAATAAAAGTTATTCTTCTCCTATTTTTGTTTTCTTCTAAATATCTTGTTGATACCTTTGCCTCAATGTGTGAATTTATTCACACCAAACCTTGTGAAATTATTCACACAATGGTGGAGTAATCGTTTTCTTTTTATTATATTTTTTACTTCTTCAATTCCCCCCTCATAAGTCTACTTTCTAATTCCATTGAAAAAATAGCATAAATGGAGGGATAAACCTTTTATGGTTTAATCAAATGGAGTATAAAGGGGTTTTATTTGATTTTATTTCTTACTCCATTAATATCTAATCAATTATTTTCATTGAGAATTTCATTTGACGATTTTAAAACTTCTTCGTCCTTTTTGAATTTTAAGGCCTCACACTTCAAATGCTAATATGAACCTTTACCTTGGAGTGCTCAAAATATTGATCCTCCAAGTGTATAGATGATTATTATTAGGTCATGTAGGTATTAAAATATGAATTTATGATGTTGTTTGATCTTATTAAATGAACCCATCTCAAATATTAGAAATTGAAAGAGTTGAAAAAGGAATGCATCCAATCCACCCCAAGTGATAACCTAGGATCAAATCATCCTTTTAAATTGAATTCACTTAAGAATTTTAGTGTTAACTTAAACATATATAAAATTAACCCAGATTTTTCTACTTAATATCAAAAAATATTCCTTAGAATGTATGTATATATAGGTTTCTTCTTAGGTCTTTGGGGATTCAAAAACCCAAGCTAAACTATAAGAAACCACTTAAAACTAAAAATTTGGTAAATTTGGGTGAGACCAATATATTTCATAATTTGGATTATACTATTAATTTTTTATAATTTAATGGTATAGATATAAAAATCACATAATAATATTTTATTGTTCATTTAAGCTTGGTGTTTCATACAACATAAGTTATCGAAGAGGTTTAATTTAAAAAGAGACATACCGTAAAATATTAGGGTGTTACATTCTCCCCTAATTAAATAAATTGCATCATCTCAATTTTAAATTGCACTTAGAAAATAAAATTTTGATATTTGAACATTCCTTTATGGGAAACCTACATTGTAAATATGGTTAATAAAACTTCCACTTAAAAAGAGGAAAATATAAAGTGCAATGGTCACCAAAAAACATGGATTCCAAATCAGAATAAAATAGTGGTAAGTGAAAATAAAGACATGGAATAAAAATATTACTATCAATTTTTTATGGTTAGTGACAGATAACATGTTCATTATAAAGTTTACCGTCACAAAACCATGTATTTTTGATCGATTAAAAGACTTTTAATTTATCAAAAAGAAAAATAAATATATAATGTTTTTGTTCTAAAATATTTTTCCTATAGTCGATGGATTATTTTACTGTATAGATAATCACTTGAGAAAATAAAATTACTTGATTTATTTCCATATAATAAGAATAATATCATCCTTTTTTGTGATTTTATCTATTTCTACTTCATTTATTACATCGGGAAATAGATATTCTAGATGAATTTCTCATACCTAAAGTGCTTTTAATGAATCATAAGGTCCTCGAGACATTCCTTCAGCCTTCATTTGTTTGTCAAAATTCAATGACCAGAGATTTACAAGAAAGGTCACCAAATTTGAAAATTAAAATTAACAACATATTTTCCCCAAACAAAATAATGTAGGTCTTATTTTCACATACAAAATATATTAATACCTTTATCACATTTAAAACTTAATGAAAACGTGAATGCTTACAAAAATAAAATCTTGTGTTATTGAATATATTCCTTAAATCAAAAAATATAATATTCCCAGCAAAGATAACAAAAACCATAAAATCCCTAACACCTTTATGGTCACCAATACTATCCCATTAAACATCTCTTTACCATTATTATCACAACATCAAGAAATTATTATGGTTTTCTTCCCCAAATCATATGTTTTTTAAAAGAACAACTTTCCTTGGAATCACTTCTCTTGGTTACTAGTATTATTCATCACATACATCCAAATCCTTAAAGAAATGGTAATGTAGTAAAATCCTTATATATCTCAATATTCTTATATCTATAATATTATTGATAAAATAATTTTACAACATAATTATTGAATAAAAAAATCAATAAAAATAATTATTCCACTTCATTATCAAACCATTAACTATTCTTAATACCTCATTCCTTTCATGTGACCTATTTAGTCTCTTTATCATTGATTATATAACCATTACTCATAAAACCTGTCTGATTCACTTTACGAGTTTTCCATAATAATACATTGATTAACTTTCCAAATTTAAAACATTCAATTCTTGATGATACCTTATAGAGACCGTTATTTTCATCCTATTTGGTTTATCATCAAAAAATTGTACTTTTCATTCAATATTAACTTAGTTACTTCCAGTTCCATCCATTGACTAAAACCAAAAAGTATAGTGTGAGAAATACTAATCATATATAGTCATGAAGAATCATTTATAGTATATATAAATCATGACACATTGTTATCAATATATAATTCAATAGGTTTAACCGAGGTTATCTATGATCATTAAGAAATCTATAGGATCTTATCCTTTACTTAGACCTATCCATAAAGTCATTCACATGGCTATATTTCCTAATGTATTTCTTCTTAAATCTAGTTCCCAAGGTTTTTGCTAAACTTTCTCAGATACCAACTATATAGACCAAGTCCCTAATAGCCCAGACACAGTGGTTAATAAAATAAATTGACATAAGATACAAGTAAACACATCCCAAAGGACCTAATAGTTTAGTAGTCTTGGTAAACAAGATATGTACTTGAAATTCACATTTCATTTTAAAACATAAAATAAACAAATAATTTATTCTATAATTCCATTATTCCCCCTTTGTGTAACCTTGTATATCAATCACAAAACACTTTCTCATTTCATAAGGAAAAGTGAAACGTAATTAAGGGGTGATCTAAGATGATCAGTAAGGTTAACCATATGCCAATGAGCCTGTACCCGAGTGGTAGAGTCACCTGCTTGGCATCCAAGAGACCCAAGATCAAATCTGAGAGGGGTGAATTTATAGGTAACTATAGCAGTATTTTAGTAGTACTATAGAAGTTATTGTAGAAAGTACTATTTGGTACTATAGCATCCATCACTATTCATCTGATTTGGGCCTTCAGGCCATCAATTTGGTCCATGGGTATTAGGTCCTTTAGTCCACCAAAGGCCTTTGGGTCACATGGCCTTCAGGATGTAGGGATACCAATGGCCTTTAGGCCATAGAAAAGAAAAAAGAAGTATATACCATATAGGTGCAGGCCCAAATGCTGATTCAAAGCAAAAATAGAAACCACTAGAGCAATGCTAATCATATTCGAAGAATAAGAGGGTATGGAAACTACCATTGAGACTAGGTACCATGCAACTCTACACGGGGTAATCCTAGAAGATTATCCATGCAAGGTGGGGAACTAGGCACCTTCAAGATACATATTCTGGGGAGGGATTGTTTCATGTGTGTTAGGTATTGGGCCTTTAAGGTCATGCATTGGTTCATGTATGTGCCATGTGCCTTGGGCCTATAGGTCATGTAGCGTTCCCCATCAACCCATAAAAGAGGGGTTATCCAAAATAAAATAAAAAGAATGCCTTTAGGCCATTTGGGGGGGTAAGGTTAACCATATAGTATAATCCATGAGTAAATAATGAATAAAAAATATGTCATGGTGAATAACTGAAACGCATTCCACTAAACATAATCTTGAGCATAATATGGAAGGAATAAATGGTGATCCAATAATTACATATAAATAATCAAATGATAATGAAAAATAACCATGGATATTCTACTAGTACAATAATCAAATTTAATATCAATAAATAATCTCATAATGATGGAATTTATAATGTTAGACATCTAAAACATACCCTTAAGGCCTTGGCCAAGAAGTTTACATAAAAGGTTAAGACCTCGGCCAAAACCCGGTCTATTTTGTCTCATGAGACCTACCGATGCATCGAGGGGATATAGTGGGACCATCCCATCACTTACAATTTCCAATTTATTTCTCATATGAAAGGTAAGAAATATAAACAATATAAACTTTCATATTGAAAAACAAACATATGAAATGTGAAAACTTTAACTATAAACAATCCAGAGTGATATGATGAATGGTATCAAAAGATCACATACATAGTCAAAATGATTATAAACCATTCAGTAAAATATGGTATATAGTGTCATGAGATATAAAACTCAATTAATCATGTTATTAAATAAAGTTTGTTAACGTAGATTAAAATACTCTAATAAAATCATTGAAATTTTCTTGAGAGAAATACCATATTTTTACTTTGAAATCATTTATTTAAAAAGCCACTCAATTATAATAGAAAACATTTTCTTTGAAAATAACCAAGTAAACTTGAGAAGGAATCCTTAATACATTAAGGTATCATGAAATTAGTAAAATCAACTCATGTTTTATAAGTAAAAAAACAATCCTTCAGTATATTTATTTTGAAAAGTTCGTAAATATCCTTGTTTAGAAAATGACAAAAAATATTATTTTCAAACCATTTTGTAAAAATTAAAACATGCATAAAATATTTTTAAAAATTAATATGATAATATTAATAAAAACATTGAAAACTTTTTTAGAAAACATTTATATGGTAGGAAAATATTCCCCATTGGAGACTAAAATAGAAATAATCCAGAATAATGATGATATTGTGAAATAAACTCTTACCTTAGCTCTGATTTCCTCCGTACATGTATGAACCATATGTATAGTGATTTTAAACATATTATTAACTTATACCATTGTATTATTAATATTTATGATATCATATATGACCACTTTATAACTTTTTACCGCTAATTTATTAATAATATTTTATTCCTTCCACTGTTTTGGGTGTTAATTTTTTTATTTTCTCATGATTGTTTTGTCTTGAAAGATATAGTTATCTTTTATAAGATATATATCGAAAATATAAAGAATAAAATTAATTTCATACAAATAATATTTAATCATTAAATAAATTTTTATAACCATTCTTTAATTTTAAACAAAGAAAAATAATAGCATCGCTTCAGGGAGAAGGTAATTTGTACACACGCACGAGCGATGATATCATTTCTAAATGGTTGAAAGGGTAAGGTAGTGGATTGTAAATTAATTTTTCATAATCAATACCATGTCATAATTATCATATATATCCCTTATTTCCATTATTTTAACCATCCAAGAATGGTGGTGATGAAAAACAAATTACACAGCTGCGTGGAGACGGTAAGTCATACATACGCATGTGCGGTGCTTTTGTTTTTAATCGGGTGGATAAATGGAATAATATGGTTGTTTCATAATAATAATAACATATAATTATATATATGATACTTTATTTAGTATTTTAGGATGTAAAAAATTCATAAAGAGGAAGTATAAGAGGAAATGAACTTGTGTAAGTTGGTAAAAATGATTACCTCTTCTTCAGTGGAATTCCTTTATATCCCTTATTAAGGGATAAAATGTTGGTATTTTTGGAAGACCAATACCTTAATAACTTGGATAAAATTGTTTTAAAGATAAATTTTTAGGGTTTTATTGATATATATGTCTCAACATGGTGTGAATAAGTGAGGGAGTACGTACCCGTTTGTAATTGAGGTGAGGGACACTTTTGGAATTTCCCAAAAGATTAAATTATAATAAATTAATTTGTATTTAAAAATGCCTCCAAATAGAAATTTATTGGAAGATAATACAGGATAGGGTTTTAATCACATCAAAAAATATAATTTATATAATTTTGGTTACATTTTAAACCTTATCCTTTTGATTTACCCCTTGGTTAATTATTTTTACCCAATCATGGTAACCACTATTTTAATAATAAAGTTTTAGTAATAGAAAAATGACTCATAAATTAAATATTTATGAGTTTTTTTAAATATAATCCATTAACATGGATGAATATAATATTTTTATAAATTTTAAATAATTTAATAAAATATTATTTTAATAAATTATCATTAATTTCATTTTTGACAATATTCATTCACTTTGGCTTCTAATACATCAAAAAAAAGGGTAAATTCAAATATAATGCTTTAAAAACCCTGTAGTATGTCATATATATATAATTAATTTAAAAAATTAAATTATTCATGTTCTATCAAAATTAATATTTTCAAAATCATTTATTTAATTTTTTTGTTAATTAAATAAATATTGTATTAGTATTTCACAATCATTTTTGATAATTATATAATTTATCAAAATTAAAAATAATTGTATATAATGATAATAATTTCATTAATATAAAAATATAAATATATTTTTTTTCTTATATTTAGTTTTTCTCTATGTGGACATAGAAAAGATATTAACTACAAAGAGAGTGACTTTTGTAACTATCATTGATTTAAAAAATATATAAGTTGTTTTCATGGAAAAGTGTCCATTAAAAAAATAAAATTATATATTAGCATTATAATAGTTGAATAATTTTCATAAAATAATTTTTGGATAAGTTTAGGTCATGGTTATACCCTTATATTTATTTAACACTCGTTAACTCTTTTGGAAATTACCGTACAATTAAAATTATCTACTATATGAGGGTCAAAATGTTACTATAAAATTAAAGACTCATTAATAGACTATGGTAGAAGTAATAAACCCATACCATTAATTTGGATTAATTTATTATTATTATTTATTTTTTAATAATTTAATAAAATATTATTTACTATAAAATATTCATAATGTCAATTTTAAGGACTATTCATTACTTTGGATTTAATAATATTAAGATAACACTTATAATTTGAAAATATATTTTATTATATCCCTAACTTGTCAGGTTCATCTATAAAAAAATTATTACATTAAGTATCTCAAATTAATATAATTTTAATATTTTTAATATCATTTATTTGATATTTTCATTAATAAAATAATTACTACATCAGTGTTTTGAAAGAATTTTATATAATTTTTTATTCAATAAAAATTAAAAATAAATTAATATGATGAATATAATTTTATTATATTTAAAAATAATATATACAATTGAATATAACTTCTGTATGACACTATATTAAAAATATTATAGTTATTCAAATCAGAAATGTGACATCTTTCACTTTTCTTTAAATAAAATATTATAAGTGTCATAATCACTTAATAATGGAAAAAATGATCATATATCTGAACATTGAATGATTATGGATGAAAATTAATTATCCAATAAAATTATGTATACTTTTTGGGTCATTTTATGTTCTTTATCATTTTATTTTTAACTTATATTACCTAATATTACCCTTTGTTATGGTAACGAAAACTACCATTGTTACTATTCATATTGGAAAAAAATAAAACAGAAATATTTAGTAAATTTAGACCTTATAAATCAAAATATAAAATCAATGTTTAAAAATTCAAAATAAAAAATGTCTAAATTTAATTTTAAATTAATCCCACAAAAAGCAAAGAAAAAGTAGTTTTATTGAATATGCATTATTAAGCCCAAAAATGTACTTATACAAAAATAAGGTATAAGGATGATTAAATAGTAATAAATTAGATTCTATCTAAATAAATAGTACTTAAGTTTATTTCAGATCAAATTAAAATCATAAAGAGGATTTTTAATATAAATAAAAAGACAGTTATAAAAAATCATTAATTTTCTCTATTCATTGGAAAACCAATATTTTCAAAAAATTCCAAAAAATTAACCATAAGATAATTTTAATATTATAATTTAAAAAAATATATATTATTTTTTTAAAATAAAATTTATATAAGTTCCAAAAATTTATTATAATATTTACCCATTAAAACCATGAAAACTATTTTTGGAGAAAACTTATTTTTTAAAAGAATAAAATATTTTTAATTAAAATTAATCAATTATTCACAAACTATTAATTAATAAATAAAAAATGGGATAGAAAATTATATATTTCTTAATTTTTTTGATACTATTAATTTCTTTTAATTTAACTTCTCGGTTATAAAGATCATATAATAATATTTTAATGTTCATTTAAGTTGGGTGTTGTGTGAAACATAAGCTACCAAAGAGGATAAATTTAAAAAGAGACATACCAAAAAATAGTGTGGTGTTACATAGTTGTTATTCATGCATTTACAGTATGATTTTTTTTATCTTTTTCACAATATACTGGTGTGTAGATATGTGTGTGTGTGTGTGTGTGCTTTAGGCTAAGGTCTCCAATGTGTGTGATATGCCTACTCGGTGCAAGTATCCATCAACTATCCTATTGAAGGTGATATTGGGGTGTAATTCTCAACTCACTACTAGACAGGAGGGCCCAGATACGTTGGTTCATGACATGTCCTTCCATGGTGCAGCATAGGATAGCACGATGCATCGATTCTTGGAAGGGGAGATACATAATGCAGACTGGTGACATGGTTCAATGACTACTAGAAGGCGGTGATAAGGTGTTCGACAAGTAACACAACATGATGAAATATTCTCCATTGGGAATTTGGGCCACATGTTGGGATGTCAGGCCATGTAATAGCCTTTAGTTCAATGTTAATTTCATCCATCATATATAATTAAATAAGACTGGTGGTTTCTTGTCATTTCTTATGAGGAGGGATGAGGATTAACCCATTTGGGTGCCTAGGTGTGTTTTGTTCACTTTATTTTGATCCCCTCTACCTATAATAAAAAATATAAACTCCTTGATATTTTTTCCTTATTTATGTAATTTATTACTTCCTTATAATTTCTTAATAAACACATCATTTCAAGAAAACAAGTAATTCCATATAATTTTCTCAAAGTAAAAATAACTTTTATTGTGATTTATAATAATTGCATAAACCATATAAATTTGAAAAATATATTATTACTATTAAAAAATTATTATTAATAGAATATTTATAATAATTTTTTCAAATGATTAAAACTATTTAACCCTAAATATTTTATAATTAATTAATTTACAAAAACACTTTTATAGATAATATAAATATTCTAAAATATCTAATTTCATTATTTATAAATAATTTAAAAATGACAAGAAAACTTGATGATCTATTTTCCAAAAAACAGTGATGAAAACTACGTTAACTGCTTAATGTATCTTGTACCATCCAATGAACATTAAGATAAATATTTAATTTAATGTTGAGTGGTTCTACTAATATTAATTTATAAAATAAAATAATATTTAGAGGGAAAAACCATGTTATGATTTCATAAAACATGTTCTTCATTTAATAGTGAAAGAAACATGTTACTTTGGTAAGGAATAAATATTTGATAATAGTAATGGGTTTAGGGGTTCAACATATAAACAAATACAGTGAAATAAAAATCATATATATTCTTGATTTATCTTCCATTAAATCAAAATATAAAAAAACTAAAGAGTATAAATAATGTGTACTTTAAGTGATGTGCATTCCATATTTAACTCTTTATTTTATGCTTGACAAAGAACACCTTATAAATATACAATACCCTTCTACCTACATGGGGATTACACCTTCCAAAGGATACTATAACATTTCTTGAGGATCCATAAGTATATAAGGGGTTATAGTTCCTTCACCTAGCGATAAAATTTGTATCTAGAGGAAGAGAGTACCCGGAGCTTGCATATAATCAATCATGCTCAAAAATAGGGATCTTATACCTTTATATGAACATCCTAAATGAATTTCGTTTAATGAATCAAATCATCTATATTCAACATATAAGAATAAATTTATTTTTTTTGAATTATTCATTTAATTCCTTTAATGAATATATTCCATTTAATCCATTCATAATGGATTATAATCGATGAAACTATATGGGAAGATGCATGCACCTTAATTCATACGTATGATTTTAGTGAACATATAACACTACTACTATCCCCAATCCTCGCCTCATACAAATATATATCCAAGATATCTTTCTCAGTTATGAAACATTCGGCCTCTTCCCTACCTAAACCTATAAACATGAGGTTTGGATAAGGCACTAATGTGTTGTGGGTACCTGAGTAGGGTGTGAGTAAAACCTAGTAGGCAACCACAAATGGTATCCCTAACATAAATAGTAAATATAGTGTAAGAACATATGATATGCTTAGAATAGATAAAAATATAGAGGTGAAAGAAAATAACCATCATCAATCCTTGAGTGCTACAGTGACACAAAAGATTCACTATACTTGCTTATATTGGTGTTGGATGTCTATGAGAATGTGGAATATAATGTTCAGGGCATGGTAAACTTCAGACTATAATATTATCATAAGTATATATGATCACTCGAGTGAAGATTATTCCACCTAGATCATCACATATATACAACTCATTTGTGTTTTTTATTTATTATCATGGGGTGTGTATACCTCCCATCCATCACATTTATACATTTTTTGGTGTAATCACTGGATCCTAGAAAATCATCCTAGGAATCACATATAGTATCAGGTATAATCATTGAATTCTTGGAAAATCATATGTATCCAATATGGTGTAAGGTATAATAATTGTATATTAGGAAACATCCTATGAATCCTATATAATATTAGGTATAATCGTTTTATCCTAGGAAACATCTTATGAATCATATATAGTATCAGTTACAATAACTAGACCCTATAAAACATCCAAAGAATCCCATATATTATCATGTATAATCATTGAATCCTATGAAACATGTTTTTCGTCTTATATGATATCAAGTATAATCAATAGATCATAGTAAACATCTTGTTCATACCATATAGTATCAGATAAAATCACTAGATTCTAAAAAACTTGGTAATCCCATATAATATAATGTGTAATCACTAGATCCCAGGAAATATCCTAGGAATCCCATTTGGTATCATGTGTAATCATTGGAACCTGTTAAAGATATTATGCATCGAAAAAATATAAATTCTTAGGGGTAGTGCATCCAACACAACCATGCCTCATAATAATCATAGTCTTCAGGTGGGTTTTCCACCTTTAAAAACCCATCACACATCTCTTAGTGTGGATACTCAATCACAAAACCTAATCCAATCACTACATCCAAGCTATTCTCACCCCATAGATCCTTGGGTTCTTAGGTGACACCCAAGATAGAGGATATATACTCTCAAACCTAACCATTTGTGACCCCCACTAAGTAAATGGTACAGATTTATTCAAGAAATATATTTTATTTCATTTAATTTAGAGTTTCTAGGAGTTGGGGCTGAAATTTTGATTTTTTTTAAGGAAAATATTTCTAGGGTGTATGGTTAGTGCATTTTTGGTACTAATTTTTCACCTAGCTGTGTGAAAGGGTATTGTAGGGACTGAGCCATTTTTATGATTTAAGACTAGTTTTTAAAACCATGAAGACTCTCTAGAAAAACCATGCAGCTTATTTTTATTAAGGGAGGTGACCAACACAGTTTTCACGTAGTTCGGAAAACTGTACAGCCAAACCATACAGTCTTCCAAAAATCCTTAAAAATATAGAAAAGGCCTTTTACCTTATGAATTTTAAACCTCATCCCATCTTCCTCTATCCCTAATATATAGAGGCTCCTCCTTGGCCATGATCTCATCCTTTATTTGTTCCATGGTTTATTTCTTTACTTAGAGGTCGATTACTCCAATGTAAGGATTGATTTCCTTGATATTTCTCCTCTATTCTCCCTTTGAACCATTGTTCTTCCTTATTAATCAAAGTTTGGAACCCTTGGTGGCCATATGGGATAAATATAGGGTAAGTAATGTCTCTATAATAAAATTTCAGGGTTTTATAGGTTTATGGGAATCCCTCCTTCTCATTTCTTGTGTTTTCCAACAAAGTTTTTGAGTTTAACTCCTATTTAAAGGTAGGTGTCTCTAATAAATAGGCCTTTCCCATAGAATATTTTGTGTTAATAAATTTTATTTGGTTAAATTTGATAAATTGTGTTTTTTGTGACTTTTTTTGACTTTTTTGTCTTTTTTGTAATTTTTTATGTGACTATATATATTCTTCTTGGCATGTTTTGTTTTAAATGGTTATTTTATGTGGTTTTTCCACAAAAATGAGTTTGGATTCATGGACGTGTTTAATGAATTTTTTTAAGGGGGAACTAACTCTAAATTTATTTTAAATATGGTTTTGATTTCTAAAATGGGTTTTCTTGAAGGTTACTTTTATACCAAAAATGTAGTTGATCAATTTTTCAAAAGTTGAGTCTTGACTCCAAGTGGATTTCAATGGATTTTATTTAAAATTGGGTTTTCTTAACTTGATTATGTGTTGTTATGACCATAATTTGGAATTTTATTTGAATTGGTTATGAGTTGGTTGTTCTTCCAAATGGGTAACCTAGAGTATGTGGGTGAGTGAATGGGTGCTTCCCTCATTTTAGGAATGATTCTAGCCAGAGATAATTTATAGAGACCTCGAGAGGCCCAAGTGGTATTTCTTATTTAGGATCACATAATTCATCAAGTGTTCCATGAGCGAGTCATAATTCCTATAGAATCTATAGGTTATATCTCTCCTATATAAACTATTGATCTATATGTGTTTTAATACCCTGATATTATAAAATAACATTATGTTTTATAGCATATACAATATGCAACATCGAGATTTAAAATAACAATGAAATGTTATTAATTAAATATGGTTGTTATATCTTAGTCATTTAATTGGAGGGTTTAAATATGTTTAAATAAATTATGAAAATATTTATAAAGGTTTTATATAATGTACTTCTTTATAATAAATAAGTATTTAATTTTCAATAAAATCATTTTATACTTCAAAAATACATTTTCTTCAAAAATGGTTTTATTTTCATTTTATGTGTGGAAATTATAATTTATTTCTACCAATTTTAAAAGATTTATTTTATAAAATAACATTATTTTTGAAATTATAATATTAAAAATAACTTAGGCTGAAATTTTGGGATTTTTTTGGAAATATTGACTTTCTATGAATAGTAAAAACTACTAATTTTCATTGAAAAATGTATTTTTGTTTCAAGAATTTACAAAGATATATTTTGTTTTAAAATAGTTTGAAATTAAAATTAGTTGTATTATATTATAAATACTCCAATTAAGTTAATTGGAATCATTTTTATTGTTTGATTTAGTATAAAAACATTTTTATAATTAAAAAGGCAATTTCTGAAGAAGAAAATTGGTTTTTGTTACGTTTTTCAATTTAATATTAAAATAATTTCTACCACTTATAGAAATTTAAAATGAAAAAATGGAATTTATATTTTGAATCCTGAAGCCCTATTTTTTTAAATAGGTCCCTCTTATTTTTTGTTCATTATGAATTGTAAATATAGTAAATAATTGTCACCATAGTAAGGGTTAATCGTGTAATTAAGATTAAAAATAATATGATAGAGCCTAAAAATTACCCTAACACTTTTATTTATCTTATATTATTAGTGGATTTCATTAATTTCCATCCAAGTTTTTAAAATATAGCAACTTAGTCTCATATATTATTAATTTTGACTATTATAATATTTAAATAAAGATCAAGCCCAAAATTTCACTTTCTTACTTTTAATATCTATGATATTTTATGATAGGAATAAATAAATATTATGTAAAATTATAAAATTTCTTTGAAATATTAATTAATTTTTTATCATGTAAATTTATTTATAATTTTTAGTGATTAAAAAATTAACTTAAATTGTTAGGAAACGCCGATATAGTGTTTATTCAATTAATTGAAAAATAAAATAAATTATTTTAAAAACTCTAAAAGTAATATTTTTTGATGGATTTATAGTGATCCATGAATTATATAGAAATATATTACATATTATAGTTCTTTTAAAATTATATATTCAAATTATCTTTTTATGTTGATGTATTTAAAGTCCAATTAAATGAATAGTGTCAAAAATGACATTAATGGTATTTTATAATAAATATATTTTATTAAATGATATAAAATTTATAAAAAACTTTTATTCATCCAAATTAATGGGATATAGTATAAAATATCAACCATAGACCATTTATGTGTCTTTTTTCTTTTATGGTAACATTCTGGACCCTTAAAGTGTAGGAAATTTTAATATTATGGTAATTATTAAAAGAGCTAATTATGGTTAAAACTAATAGATAAAGGTGAAAACATAAAAAAAATTCCAAATTTTATTATATGATATAATCTGGGCTATTAATTTTTTTATATTCTAATTATATAAATTTTTATCCTTTTTACATAAAAAATAATTTATATTAATTTAATACATAAAGAAATTACAAGAATGCCCCTCCCCTCACTTATAAAAAGGCACCCCATCTCTCTTTTCTTTACACCTATTTTAGAAAACTAACTAGACCAAAAAATACCCAATTAACTTATAAATATCCTTATATAAGATCTAGAATTTATTTACCTTCCAAAAGAATGATTTTAGGTCCCTTAAAATGAAATCTTGATGAAGGCTATTGAAGAATTGGTAATCATCTTTATTGGATTTTTCATGTTTATTTATTCTTTAAATTACACTTAATGTATTGTACCCAAAATAAAATAATAACTTGAATATGATACATTTAAAGACATTTTATTATGATTACTTGACTAAATAAACCCAATATTATCATACATGGATATTACCTTATTTTTTTGGAATATTCATTACATTACACAAACACACGCTTGAAGGCCATAATAGTTTAGTGCCTTTGGAACCTTGGAACAAAATCTTATAATTTCGTGAAAGATCATAAATTTATCCCATAAATATCTTCCCATTAATTACCCTTCATAGGTATACCCTATATAAAACGTTTTTTATAACCCAGGGGAAGGAAACATAAGAAACGGTGAGCTCATATGTTGAGTAAGGGTAAACAAAAAATATATATAATCATAACATGAGCATAAGAGTATAAGGACGTGATAATAACATTTTATAACCATTCCTTGCATATCAAAGATCATAATCTTGATTCATTGAGTAAATATTTTAATTTAATAAGACCTTAATCATTAAGAAATCAAATAATATGATCCATGAGTGCATAACATTATCATAATACATAAAATTGTGGCATACAAAGAAGCATATAAAATAATTTCCTTAGTAATCAAGGATTGTTTCAAAAACATATAATGGAAATATATGTGAGGATATAAATCGTGGGTGGGACACACCACTATACCCAATGGAACCCCTTTCCTCCTAGTGGAATGGGTCCACTCCCCAAGCCATCATAGTAGTCAAGGTTCACTCCTAAGACCATCATAGCAGACAAAGTCCCTTATTGAATTGAGTTCACTCCTCATTCCAGTCCTATTTATCTCATTTGATTTAAATCATTACCCAATACATTTGATGGATATATATTTATCACTTTTCTCTAGTTATAATGTAATCACCATCCTTAGTTATAATGTAACCACCATCCTTGGTTAAAACATAACCACCAGCACATAATGAAAATCATACATCTGTGTTCTAGAAGACCATAAAAATTTATTATATCATAAACCATGAAATTAAATGGGTTTCATAAACATTTCCTCATAACATAACCCATGAAAAATAACCATGTTTCATAATCATTTCATCATTTAATCACAACATAACCCATGTAAAATGAAGCAGGTTACATAAGCATTTTATTATGGTATGACCCATGGAATAGAAATGGGTTTCATAAAAATATTTTCATCATAAACATAAAATATTCAAGAAATAATAAGAATGGTATCCTTGGTTCATATCCCCTATAAATCATAAGTAACCTTGAATAACATCATCTTAGATAGAAAATAATTTTGGAATACTACTTGGGACATTTCTTGAGGAAAATATCTTTTATTTTAAAACAAAATTTTTAAAATTAAAAATGTTATGAAATTTTTTTTTTTAAAATAACCTTTACAAATTATAAATTAATATTTTATAAAACATTTAAAAAAATTATTGATGAAAATATCCTTTCCATAATTGAAAAAATATTTTTAAAACATAAAACACTTTCAAAATCCTTTTGAATTTTAAATAATTTAATCAAAATATAAAAATAAACCCAAATATTAAGGAAATAATTTTCTTTGAAAATAAATTTTGAAAACTTGTAAAGTAATCTTGAAATAATTGAGTGTTCATGACAACAGGAAATACAATTCATGTTGTGCATGTTAAAAACAAATATTCTTTTTACATTTTTGGTAAAATCCAAACATGCATTGTTTTGGAAAACTAAATAAAGATTACTTTCAAAACATTTTTATAAAAAGAAAAACATGGGTAAAAGGTTATTTTAAAAATCATAGGATAATAATTAAAAAAATATTTTTTTAGAATACATGGTTTTGGAAGAAAATTGATTTCCGACCGAAGAGATAAATAAAGTAGGGTTTTCTTAAATACATTTTCTATATTATATTAAGTAAAAAAGATTAGAAAAATGGTACTATTACTTAAAAATTTCTTGAATAAATGGATGATAATAAAATTTACAAGTTTATTGATATATGGATCATATGATTTTATCATTATAAACATAATCATAAATAATCTGAATAAGTGATGTGATTGTTACATAAAATCATTACCACTTTGATAACATTGAATCATAATCCCCATGAACTAATAACATAAAATGTAACTTAAGGTATCATGAGGATAACAATATATTTATACTACATGTCAAAGTGTGAGAATATACACATCGTGAAAGAATATTGGTGCATAACATAACATACGTCTCAATGAATGAAAATTCAAACAATACCCTTTACTGCTTGTGTAACTTTTGAATTGTAATCCCTATGAAATGATAACATCAATAGAAAAATTAATTATCATTAAATGTGGTATATTCATGAAATATCATTTCACAGGGGATTATATACACGACATAAAATAAATGAGTGGTGAATATGACATAAGTCTCTCAAAAATAAAAGTTAAAATATAAATCCCCTTACCTTAACTCTTAACTTTCTTAGTAATCGTTAGAAATTATTTTATATTAAATATATTTTTTTTATAAATATATTAAATAACTATATTTATATATAACATATTATATATTATTTTTTTATGACATTTTATTACCCATTTATTAATAATTTCATGTTAACATCGTGTTTTGGGAAATAACTACTTTGTTTTTCGAGTATGTTTGGACTTGTTATTTTTGGTCGTATTACATTAGTCATGATTTAATAATCTCGAAAAATTTAAAAATTATATAAATATCTTATATATTCAGTATATAATTATTTATATTAATCCATAAAATTTAGAGATATGGAATTAAATACACTGTTCATGGAGACGGTAGGTCATATGTACGCATGAACGATGTTTCCATTTTCATGTTGAATTGAAATAAATAAAATTAAATAATATATTATCATTAAAAATTATTTTTATTTAAAATATATCACATATTTTCATCAAACTCATCCTTAATACATTCCATGTAAATCATGAATGACTCATATCACTTCACGAGGTGGCAGCCCTCCGTACACACGAGCGACAATATCATACTATTGTAAAATGAAAATATTAATGGTATGCGTGATATAATAATAAAAAAACATAATAATATCATAAATATCATATATAAACAAAATATTCATCATTATGTCCAACTATGATATGTGGTAATGTAAAAATGAACGACATTGGTTCGTGAGGTGGTTGTCTGTCGTATACGCGAATAATGATTTTGCAACTCATTTGATGGAAGTGGAGATGTTTTTAGGTAATGAACTTAAAATAAAAACATATTAGTATATGTAAGATACTAATTTCATTATATAAACATGTTATAATAATACTTTAAGGGGGTGGATAAAGAAATAAAATAAAAATGCTTGTTGAGGAATGTTACCTCTTCTACAGGTATCCATCTAAGGTTTGCACTAAAATACTTCTTAGAATGGATTTATTACCAAAATAATTCTTCTAGGATTAGGTTTTGGAATTTAGAAAGTTATTTGGTTAGGTATAGTCTGAATCAAATAGGTTTGAATGTGTGAGGAAGAGATGATAGGGGTGGCTATTTATAAGTAGGGGAGAGGACACACTTGGTATTATTGAAAAGAATTGAGTGCTCTCATGTTTTTAATATATCAAAGGGTCAAAAATGGACCTTTATTAAGAATTATAAGATTAATGGTCCAAATATTTCTAGAAAATATTTTTTATTCAATTTTATAGGTCATTTTTACCCTTAACTTTTTAGGTTAACCCCCTCGGAAAACCATTTTTTACCTTAACTCCAGTAATTAATTTTTACTTCATTCACTATTAATTTTTTGTAAAAAATTAATTTGAACTTATTAGAAATTATAAAAAAATTAATTAAAATTATTTAATCCATTTTTTCAAATTCCATTATTAAAATTGAAATTTTTAATTTAAAATTAATCTCGTAGACAGGATGACAAAGCGGGCTTTTAAAGAGAAAATTTTCAAATATTTAGAATGTTTTTATATAGAATTTTAATATTAAATTGATTCCAATGACCAAACTTGTATTAATTTATTTAAAATTAAACTAATTTTACTTTAAAACAAATTCAAAATATTATTTAACATTATAAATAATTTAAATGAGAAAGGAAGTTTTCAATTAAAATTTAGTATTTTTATTATTCATCAAAAAATGAAACTTTTCAGAAAAATAAAAAAAAATCCCCCTATGATAATTTTGAAATTATTATTTAAAAATAAATTTTATTAAATAAAATAAATTTTATAAAAGGTGTCGAAAATTAAATTTTATTATAATCGTACAAAAATGAAACAAAATTGCTTTTTAGAAAAATAAAGTTTTCAAGCATAAAATTGGATTTATTATTATTTCTTATATATAAAAAATATAATTGGTTGAATATATAATATATAAATTACATTATATCATTAACCAAAAGTAATTTTGTTAATTTATTGATGTAAAACAAACTTGTGCATATAAAAATAGCTTTTAAAGAATGATTTCTATTCATTTTCAAGAGGGTTTTATTTTCATTTAGAAAAAATTGGTCACACAATAATTGATTTTATATACATTTGTAAACCATATTTTTATAATTTATTTAATAAATTTTATAACCTTTATTTTAATGGATATGTGGAAACAATTATATTAAATAATAATATTTTTATAATATGTCATGTTTCATTTAAACTGGGTGTTTTGTGTAATGAAATCGAAGAATGGTGTTTCCTATCATTCAATCCATACCGAGTGTTGTGTGTAACTCAAGATAAACCTATTTTATTATGTAAATAAAATTATCAAAAATGTTAAATAAATTTAAAAAAAATATTTCATAAAATCTCGAGGTGTTACATTCTACCATCGTAAAATGAATTTCTCCCTCAAAATTCATCTTGGTCATCAAATATTTAAAATTTTAAAATTACTTCATAGAAACCCACATAATAAAAATTAATAATAAAACATCTATTAAAAAAGGAATGTTGGAAACATAAATATTACCTAAATTAAATCATAACTATATTTTCACATAGGATAACATAGGTGGGAAGTGAAGATTTAGACATGGAATAAAAGTATAAATAATTATAAAAATTGATAAAGATCATTGGTCCAAAGAAAGTGGGTGATAAAAATAAGGTTAGTGACCATAAAACCTTAGAATAGAGAGGGGTTAAAATTTTCATTGATGTCATCAAAAATGATGATAATAAGACACCATTTTATTTCAAGATCCTTTTTTAAATTTTGAAATAATTTCACGAGAAGAAACACTTAGTTGATTTCATTCCATTTAATAAGCACAATATCTCCCTTTTGTTTTTCCTTGATCAATTTCTACTTTATCTCATACTTCAAGAAATAAATTTTAATTTTTTATTCCTAAATCACTAATGGATCATAAAATCCATAGATATAATGATAAGTCATTCTATATATCTTTAGTTATCATCACAACAAAACTGTTTGCATGTGTTATCCAATATGAATAGGTCTTCATATAGAAGAATAATAAATTAATCTTTGAAACCTAATTCAAAGTTCAATATAAACCATTTAATAAATGGTTAACCTTATGGACCTTCTAAAATATTAAAATACAAAACTTTAGAAATAAGGTCACTAAATTTCCAAAATTAACTTATCATTAATCCCCTAAATAACATGAAATAGATCTTCATTGTCACATACCAAACATGTGAATACTTTCATCATGTATTCTATTAAAATTGGAGTTACTATAAATTATTATTAAAAACACACATTATTCATCATTACTTATGTAAAACATAAATTATTGGATCAATTACTTAAATACAGAAATGGTGTAAACTCTATTAATGATAGCACAAACCACTTTGTCAACAAATCATTAATCAGTTCCAATATAATCTATACTATCCAATTTACTTATTCATATTCAACATCTCTTTATCCTAACATAATTATCTCAATATCTAGAACATAATAAGGGCCATCTTCAAAATATTACCTTTACATTAAATCACTTTCCCAATCCATCAGCATCATTCAGCATATTCTTTCAAATCCTTAATGAAAAATTTATATTGAATAGTACTTATATATTTCATTCTTCAAATAACACAATATTTGAATTCTAATACAAAAATACTCAATTAATCCCATTCCTTCTTAAACCTTTATCTAGAATTCATTATTTTATTCATTAAAACCTCTTTCCTTTCACATGTCATCTATAGTCTTTTTATCATCAGCAATATAACCATTAATCATACAACCATGCTGATTTTCTTCACTAGATTTCCCCTTAGGGCATCCAAATACATAATACCCATAATTTTCACATTTAAAGAATTCAAAAGTCAATAATATCATAAGGATTCCAATTTTCTCATCCATTGCATTAATTGAACCTTTTATTTTCTCTTTGAAGTTACTTTCTTTGTGCCCTTATTCTCCATAGTAAAAAAATATTCTTGTTCCTATAAAGCATCCACTTGGGTGATTCTTTCCACATTCTTGACATATAGGCAACTAAATCTTATTTCCTTCACGGTTACCATCACCTAAACTCTTAAAGAACTCTTTCATTCCCTTCCCTTCTTTGGTGTGTCTAACTGTTGGTTAAGGTAAACATTATTAATCATGTTCTACGAAAAGTGATTACATGTAATCACAACATCCTTTTCTCCATTCATCATCCCATTTGGCTTCTCACCATAATATCTTCCATCATGTTCAATGTTAATCTAGTTCCTCTTAGTTATCAAAAATGACTAAGACCATAAAGCATGTTGTTAGGAATTATAATCAAAAAGGAAAATCATAGTCTAAAAAATCATTTAGGTGGTCTAAATCAATACACCTTATTTTTAATCTATAACACATTAGGTTTATCCTAGGTCATTCATAGTCATAATATATTTAAATATTTTATGATGGTTCATAGAGTTTTTGTGAATTTATAAATCATATCCCCCAGGTGTCGAACCACACTCTAACAAAATTCGTGTATAGTGGTGTTTTTTTATCTGGTGGCAGTTTAAACCGCAGTGAGATGGTCCCACAACAGTTTTAGAAAACTACCACTAAAATTGGTGTCAAAAATCAATAGGCAGCGGTTCCTTCCATTTAGTGATGGTTTATGGAAATTTTTGTAGAATCCATATTTTGCGGTGGTTTTTTTTGTTTTATTAGCGGTTTTCATTTTAAAAAAAATAACTGTAATCTAGTAGCGGTTTGAACCTTTTACCGAAAAACACCACCATTAATATGGATAAAACTGCCACTAAGTCAAATTCTTTCATATTTAGCAATGGTTTTAACCGCCACCCTAAAAATACCATAATATAGCTAGAGTTTAAACCGCCACTAAAAAAATATATCTAGCAGCAGTTTAAACTACCGTTATATCATGAATGAAAAAAAACAAGTTGTAGGTTCTATAACCCAAAAACATGCCGCCAGAACATATTTCATCAAGATATACATTCCTCATCACTAATGACATCTTATTTACGATATCATATCAAAATTATACTAAATATATCAATAATGATATAATTATAAATCATATCACATAAATTTACCTTATAATAATAAATCAACAACCATGATAACCAAACATGTAGTTTAAGGGAAATGTATCATTAACAAGGTATTCTAATACAAAACCATTAAGGAGATTTTCATCAATCCAACATAGTATTATACCATAATTAAAATAAACATTTCATAGGGGCACTCATAAAATATTTATGTTCAATTTATCATATTTTGAAAGAATTAAAATACTTGTATCGTATTTATTAACATAAAATATTTTTTTTTAATTCATCACATAATTACCATAGAATTACTTCATGCTTCACTTATATAATTCATTCTTAAATTTAAAACCTATCTTGCATAATAAATCATGTATAAAATTCAAGTGATGTTGTAAAAACATTAAAACATCATGCTTAAAATGGAATTACCAAAATTTAATATATTTTATCATACTTTCATAACAAAAAGAATTTAATATAATTTTTGCATTCTATTTAATCAAATGAATTCATATTGATACCATGCATTTATTTAACTTTATTTTTAAACTATAAGTTTGAATTAACACATGATATGACATAAGAACCTTAGAATACAAATCTTACTACTATGAAATGTATTTTTTAAAATATTTCATTTTTTTAGTAATAAATCATCAATATAACTCTTTGTTGAAAATAATTTTTTAAATGTATTTTATGTACATGGAAATAATGATCTTATAACATTATTTTTTATTAATACAACATTAAGGAATCATATTAACAAAATATTCATAATAATCTAGTGAAAGCAATGCATTTAATTTTTAATGTGTTATTTTGAATTTACAGGTTTGTTAATTAACACACATTAAACATAAATTATAAATAAAAATATGTAATTTTATATAAATAAAATAAATCATCATATTATGTCATGAATTATTAACAGAATAATTGTAATCTAACATAAATAAATTTGTTACAATGTATCAATAATTATCAAGAAAATATTATAATAAATAATACACTATAAATATATTTATTACCATAATAAACACACTAAAAACAAAATTTAAAAATTTTAACTTAAATATAATCCTATGATAATGATGAATGCACCTTTTTTAAAATGTTACCTTGAAATCAGTTCATTTTTACCTAGACACGCTCAATTGGTTGTCAAATTCTATGCATTGAATCATAGAGGGTTGCCTAATACATGGTTCTTGGCTAGTAAGGAACCATGAAAAATAAGTGGGAAATAGTATAATATAATAGTCATATCAACCTATATGTAAAAGAGAGACAATAAACTAAACATCATATATGATTATAAAGAAATATCAATCTCAATAGCCAGTTGAAACACAACATATAGACATATGGTTATACAACACATACATACGACACTCGTTGTCCTGATCCCATCTAAAATATAATAAACATATAAAAAATACCCACATTGGATGTACTGATATATGTACAAACCCACTCCATTAATCATTTCCCAATGATGAACTCTACTCGTCACCCTATCCATCTTCATCTCTACTTCCTACCACCGGCACCTGTAAGACAATTTTATTGAATATTAAATAATGTTGTATATTTATATTGAAACTTAAAATCAATAAAATTTTGTGAACTAAATGGTTTTGAAGTTGTTTGATTTAACTTCTCACCACCAGTCATCACTTTTAATCCCCATTTTTCTTCTAAAGACCACATATGGTAATGGTCCCAAACCCATCCCGTGTACTCAACTAGGATACTTCTTTCCAAGGACATTACCAACTGGGTCATCCTAGAAGACTGGGTAGGATTGTGTGATATTTAAATCCCATAGTTAATTAATTTTTACCTATAAATAAAATATCAGTCATATTATAATCAATATATATTAAAATAGTGACAACTAATAATAAGTTATTATAACAAAAAATGAATTCATGACCCAACTTCTTTGGCAGACTCATTAACAAAAATCTCATCATATTTTTTTATGAATATTCAACCACACTTCTGTTCAGGATGATTGGTGTGCGAAACTCTATGACTACATTAAACAATGATAAATCAACAATTTAATATATTAAATAGATAACATTTTCTATTAAATATTTAAACTAATGAAAAAATTACCATATTCGATTAGCTTCTATAAAAACTCTTTAACCTCGTAGTGTGAGTATAATGCTTCCTCCTTGGCATTCCTATCATTTAATCAGATAAAATTAAGTTCAAGACACATATTTCAAAAAATTCAAGCAAAAAAATAGAAATGATAACATATTCATGGTACTAACAAAAAAAATATACATAACAATGATAATGAATGACTGCACAAATTATATAATTGGTTGATAAACGAATGGATAATTATACATACAATTATTTTCTTCTTCAATCATGTCAATTTCCTGCTCCATCGTTACCTCATCCACTCTTTTAAGACTAATATTTTCAATACCATGATGGAAAGATAATTCCTCTTCTTTCTGTTGAAGGGATTCAATGTCAGAGGTCAAATCATCCACTTCATCACTCGTATCTAAAAATCCACTTTGTTTTATGTGAGAAACTACACTCCACCCTTCATCCATGACATATTTCACATAATATACCATTTTTTATTGCGATGATAAGATATACAGATCATGTAGTTCATGGTCACCAACATCTATCAAGCTAGATAAAGTCAAATAAGTAAATTGAAAAGAATCTCTTTTAACACCCGTGATAATATCCACCCAATATTGGATAAAACAAAAGAAAAATGTCTATGGTAGTTTAATTTGATAATATCAATCAACTTTCCATAGTATTGCACTTCAGAAAATGTATATATGCCACTGTTCTGTGTTTTCAAACCCTATTCTCAATTGACTGTATGAAATCTTATGTCATTCATGTTGTAAGTGCCGAACTTTGTAGCTTCTTTTAGAGGACCTAGACTAAGAAACTTTAAATATTCTAAAAACTGTGTGTGAGTATCAATATTCATGATTTGAAAAAATTAATATACATTATTATATTTAAAAAATATATGTGTCAACCTAATATCCATATTGATTGAAATATTTGTGAACTTACACGTCATGAAAACCATTCTACAAGCTCTCTATTAACATCTTTTTTATCTTTCTCGTTTCATGTTCGTCCTCTCATTCATCTATTTTTTTGTATCATAAACTCTTCAATAAATGGATCTTTAATTTCACTATTTAGTAGCACATATCTATATTCCTGTAATAATTCCATTTCTGTCAATGTAAAATTTGAGATCCTCCCAACTGATCGGCTAATAACAGGAAAGATTTTTTATGTCCTATGTATTTTAGATTGATTCAATATGTCATCAACACCTCAAACTCAATTGAATCTTATCTCACTATCATCCAAGTATCTAGAAAAATAGGTAATACACTCCTCTTACAAATAGCATTCATAAATAGCACCTTCAGGTTGAGCATTATTTTACACATAAGATATCAAATTCCCAAGATATCTGTGAAATAAAATAAAAAAACATAATTATGTATTTAATTAAGTGACAATAGTTGTTTACTAAAATTAAAAACATATAAATAAAGTACCTCTAAATTTAATACATCCATCGATAATGTATGGGACCTCATAATTTAGCTTCATCAACCAAATGCATAGTTAAATGGATCATAATAGTAAAAAAACAGAGGAAAGATCATCTCCACTGCACAAAATGTCAATACAAATATCTCATAAATATTTTCAAGCAGAAATGGATGTAGAGTTTTCTCACATAATTGTCTGACAAATGTGCAGAATTGGAGTACAACAGCAATAACCTTTTCAGTTAATAATGAATCCAATGCCAATGAAAGTAACTATTGTAAACAAATATGTGAATCATGGCTTTTCAATCCATGTAACCTACAATGCTTTAAGTCAACACACCTTGATATGTTACTTTAATACACATCAGATACCTTCACGTGTTTTAAAATTCAAAGGAATGTATCATTATCCCTATTTTTCATTAAAAAATTACCAGAGCATACCATCCATTCTCATCTGGCCATAGATCATGCTTTATGTTCATTGCTTGTAAGTCTTTCCAAGAATTGAGGTGATCTTTTGAATTTTCGTGCCCATTAAGCAATATAAAGATCAAATTATCACAATGATTCTTCTCAATATGAATCACATAAAGATTATGTCTCAATAAATTAAATTCCCAATATAGAAGTTTTAAGAATATACTTTTTTTCTTCCATTATTGTGTTCTGATTTCACTTGATGATGAACTTAAAACTTGTTTCCCACTATCATTCAAATGAAGCACCTTCCCAAATTCTGTTTTAACATTTCCAAGTTGTACCAATATTTCATAACCTTTTAACAACTTTGGAGTTGATCTATGATCAATGAAACCATTGAATTTTAGCTTGTTCAGCCGAAATCTATGAGATGCATCAAGAAATATTCGATGACACAAGAATCACCATTTTCTAATATGAGGTATCTATTTAGGCTCAAAATCAATGTTACAAATTGGAAAATCTAAACCTGTGTAATTGTTTCAACTAGATAAATTCCCATGTCTAGGGAAGTCACTAATGGTCCACATTAGAGTAGATTGCATTTTGAACATTGTTCTAGAGGATGCATCATATGTTTTAAAACCATCGCTACACACTACTGTAATTCTTTAATTAAAGGTTGCAAGTATACATCAATATAATTTCTAGGAATCTGTTTTCTAGGAATAATTCTCTAAATGATAAAAAATGTTTGTTCCAAACACATCCAAGGATGTAGATTGTAAGGTATAAAACAACCAGCCAAATGCAATAACTAGTACTCAAAGTCCCAAATGGGTTGAATACATCGACAGTAAAACCCAATCAAACATTCCTAGGATTAGATGAGAAATATAGATGTAATGAATCAAATTTCTTCCACAATGGTGAATCTATTGGGTGTCTTATTAACCCATCATTTTTATTATCTATATATTGAAACTTCATGTGTTTGGTGGTTTTGATGACATGAATAATCTTTCCAATCAAGGATTAAAATGAAATTAACACAAAACCTTTTCAGGTGTGTTCCTTTTCTTCTTCTTCATGGTACTATGTTGATTCAAACTTTCAACATCACCCATCGACTTCCATATTGAAGAGAACATTTTTTTCAATACTGAATCCTCTCCCTAATAAATCATACATTCATTGTAACACACATGCATTTTTGTATAATTTATACCAAGCTTCTTAACAACTTTTTTTATATCATAAAAATACTCAAGGATCTTTTCTTCAGAAAATGCACTATGAAACAATTCCAATATCATGGACATAGCCTTATTTTTAATTCCACATAGGCATTTGATATGGTACAACTTCTGCAAAAAAGAAAGTTTTGAATATTTCAAACATCCACTATAAAACTCTTGATTTAAATCATCAACTAAACCATGAAATTCATATGTCTACTTAGTGAAGTTTTCTCTTACATTATACTCCACAGAATCAAGGGAAGGATCCAATGATATGTTACAATCTTGATCTGGTTGTTCTACAGTCTCAAAAACATCACTTGTTACGTTTCTATTTATAGAACCCTCAACTGGTTGTTCTGATATGTTTTGATGTTGGTGTCAGTGTCTTGCAATACCAAAATCATCATTTATAATTTTTTTCATTTAATTTTCCCTTGTAGATAAAGTTGGGATCTCATTCTGGGTATTGACATTAGCAACCAACCTTCCTGTAATGTTTGATTCTCTATAAAAAATCCAACACAAATAATGAGTAAGGAATCGCTTCAATATCAAGTGTTTATAAACTTCATCTCTCTTTAACCGTCTTCAAAATTTACATTTCAAACATGGACATCTTATTCTCCCATCAACAGATTGATTGAAAATTGAAAAATCTAAAAACTCCTCCAAACCCTTATCATGCTAAGGTGTGTTCCTCAGTAATGTGATCTAGATTTTATCCAAATATATTACAATGTGCCTACACATTATAAAAAAATTAAAACACATAACTATTACTAATTAGGAAAATAGATTCATATATACTATTTGAAAAAAAATATGAATATGTTAAATAACCATACACTACCTTTTAAATGTATGTATAACCATCTATGAAATTATAATTATAGACACTTCTAAAAAATAATAAAACTAATTGGACTATTATAATATGTTGATGAAGAAACTGGTGAAGAGTAGTGAACATAGACCCTTCTTTAATTGATACAAAACAAGAAAATATATGGCAACTAGAAATGCCTCAACAAATCAGTATAATGAATCCATGTAGTTCTAAATTTCTTTCTTATTCTTTATTCACTTATTTTAATAGCTTCTATTTATAGAAAAAAACAAAATTGGATAAGATTATTTATAAATCCCTTGAATCTTCCACACATGGGTGTTTCCTAATTCTCTATCATACATTTAAAACCCAAAATTTAGAAATTAAAAAAGAAACATATTAATTTTAAAACTATCAAGCTCAAATTCAAAAATACTCAATGTATTTCATTCCTGGTATCATTTTCCAGTGAGAGAGGTTTTCTACCATTCAAACAGATGAGATACACTACTACTTAAATATAATAGGGAAATTTTATACCTAAATAACCCACATAAGGGTAAAATATTTTTTTCATAGGCTAGATAAGGGTACCTTATAATTTTTATAATCTTCATAAAGTTAACCTTTAAAATATATAGCTCGCATAAAGATAAGATGAATCTTACACATTCTGTATATAGGTAAATTATAATTCTATGTAAGGGTAAGAACAAAGTATAAGCATTGCATAAGGTTAACTAGTAAAGTTCTGTAATGGTAAGATTTTAGTTAAATTTTTCATGTGAAGGTAACTAGAAAAGCTTTATAAAGGCACTCAGAAGTTACATAAGGGTAATAATCATTTTATAAATCATGTGTAAAGGAAAAAAATAAATTCCATTCACTATTTAAAGGTATATAGTTTACTGCACGAGTGTAAATTACATTTTTTTTCATTCCGCTTAAGGGTAGCTTAGCACTTGCGTAGAGGTAAGGAATACTTGTGTAAAGGTAAGAATCACTTGCGTAAAGGTAAGCAACACCTATGTAAATGTAAGTAGATCTTACATAAGGGTAGAACCATGAACACAAATAATGTGTAAGGGTGCAAAGATATATATGTAAAGGTAACACACAAACTATAAATTCCATGTAAGGGTAAGAAAAACAGTTACATAAAGAATATAAAAATACAATATAAACAAGAAAGATTCCATAATGAAGAAATTAGGGGAAGTGATATAATATAGAACTACATAAAACTCCCATAAAACACTATGTAACCATATAATACAATATAAAAAAGAAATTTACTTCATAATGAATAAATCAGGGGAAATGATATAATATAACACTAGATAAAACTCCCCTAAATCAATAAGTAACCATATAATTGAATTTGTCTGGGGATCTAACTTGGGAATACTAATGTGATAAGTATTTAATCATATATGGGTATAACCTCATAAACAATCTATATATCAGCTTATGTTACATATATAACCGAAAACGAAGTTTCCCACAGAAGCCTCATGATGAAAACCTCCACCTAGACCTTGTTTCTATAACGATAGGTTTGAAACTAGTGGTATGTGAACCAGCTAAAGAAATAAGTTAGTTCATCCAATTAGTACCTAGTTTCCCATGACCAATAGTGTAACTAAGGTATAGTGAAAACGAAAAGGTTTAACACATGAGAAATAACCATAACTACACTCAACCCTAACACCCAATGATGTAGCACCCCATACATACATAACATTCACTGAAGACATAAGTATCACATTCTCATGCATGGTGAGAAGCAACCATCACATATTTATCACAAACCCGCACAAGTGGTAAAAGAGAAAGGGGGAATCAATTGATTCCTTCCATATACACCATTTAAAACAAATGTTATAAATAGTACATTGACACCAAAACATGTCTTGTAGTGAAAAAATCATTTCATTTTTTATAAAATAATTACCAAATACAATATATAAAATGCTGGAAAACACCAAACCATTAAAAACATTTCAATGTCACCCTTAAAAAGCGATCTCTTCTTTGAAAAAACAAATCATAGCAAATAACCTTTATTTCCCTCAAATATCACATGAGAAAAACTTGAAACGTTTTAATAGGTCCACAAAAATCAACCATTTCTTTTAAAATGTTTCAAATATACACTTTATAAAGGTTTTTTCTCTTTGAAAGTCAAAATAAGGAAAAATGGAAAACCACATCCATCAAACCATTTAAAACAAGCCAACAATACATTTTAAAAGTTTTAAACCTTGTACACATTTAAAATACCAATTTTAAATACATTAAAACAACCTTTATTAAATCATTTAGAGGTCAACGCCTCAATTTAAAATAAAATTCTATTTAAAACCAAATTTTCACACATTAAAAATCTTAATCGAGTGAAAACCCATTTCAAAACATGATAATCATTTCAAAAGGAAATAAAATATTTCACAAGAATATTATCATAATAAAACATTAAATTTAAAAAATTAAAAAATGGTATTCATGTGAAAACCCATTTATACCAACTTCAAAACACCAAGAAATATATTCACAAACCCATTAGTATATCAAAAATATTCATAATTTTATAAAAATGGAATTTAGAAAGTAAACGCATGTTAACAGGGAAGCCAACTCAATACCCAAAAAGTATGCATCATGATAATAGGGAAGACAACTCAATTTATATCTAATATCTATAGTTCTTAGAAAATCATCTACTACAAATAGGATTCCATATATTTCACAATTTAAAAGATGAGATATTAATAATTTGTTCATATTGATCATAAATTGAATTACCTAAGATATCCTACCTTGGAGTGTAGTGATTTTTATTTTTTATCTTGAACCCTTTATATAATTTTTGGGATGAAGAACCTTGGTGGTGAGGGTTTATGAGGGATGGTGAGGTGCGTTGAGGGATGGAGATGCATGGAAAGGCGTAGTGATGTCCTGTGATGGATGGCGAGGGGTGGCGATGGGCGGCGACGGGGATTGGTAGGGCTTTAGGGAGTCAGCGGTGTGGGGGTTGGGGGGGTGTCGGGCGAGTCGAGGGAGGGGGAAAGTTTCATGGGTATGAAAAAATTTAATGGTTTAACAGTGGTTTTTTAAAAACTTCCGATAAATTATTTAAAAAAATAGTTGTGGATTAATTAACCACCGCTAAACTCTTAGTTTGGTGTTGTTCTAGGTGTGCAGTAAAGCCCGTTTTCATGCACCATTTCCTAATTGAATCTAGTTAATGAGGTGTTTTGAGTTTTTCACCCCTAGGTATATATATTCTAGATTCACATCCACTTTTAGTATACATACAAGGATGTAATTTATTGGGAACCACTCACTCTTTCCTTTACCAAAATTCTATGACATTTTCCTATAATTTGACTCATCATTAAACTTATCCTTAGAGACATCCATAGTAATATCCTTAGAAATATCCCTAAGTATCTCACTAATGATTTATAATCCTATTTCCCAAAGGTTGAATAAACCATTCCTTTTATACAAATTATAGTGACATGGGCTTCTCATATATGGATATTTCATCATTTTTTATGAATATTCATTGTATTACAGAAACGCACACCTAAAGACAATAATAGTTTATTGTATTTGGAAACATGGAACACAAGATTATAATTTGGTGAAATATCTTCAATGTATCCCATAAATATCATCCCATTAAGTACACTTAATAGTTATACCCTACATAAAACTTTTATTCATAACATGTGGTAAGGAAACATAAGAAAGTGTGATACCATATACTTAGTAAGGGTAAACATGGAATATACACAATAAAAACATGAACATAAGGGTATGAGAAAATGAGAATAGAATTTTATATCCATACCTTTCATATCAAAGATCATAATTTTGAGTCATGGTGTAAATATTAGTAGTTCATAAGATATGAATAATAAGGAAATCAAAGAACATGAGCCATGAGATAATAACATTATCATAAGATATAAAATTGTGGCATACACATAGGCATAGAAAATAATTTCTTTAGTAGTCAAGGATGTTTTTCAAAACTTATAAGGTAACTCTATGGGTGGATACACCTCCAGGAAAGAACAAATCACCATCCCAAGGTCCATAACTTTCCTCATAGTGCAATGGGTTCACTTCCCAAACCATCATAGTAGTCAAGGATCACTCTCAAGACCATTATAGCAGAAAAAGTCCCATACTAGACCATGTTCACTCCCCATTATAGTCATTTATATCTCATGAGATATAAATTTTTACCCAATTAATTAGAGGGAGATATAGGTCTCACCTATCTTTGGTTATAACATATCCACTATCTTTGGTTATAATTTAACCATTTTCAATGGTTATAAAGTAACCATCATCACATAATGAAAATCATACATATGTGTGTCACAAGATTATAAAACATTTTTCATATAAAAACCCATGAAATTAAATTGGTTTCATAAACATTTCATCATAACATAACCTATGTAAATTAAATAGGTTTCATAATCATTTCATCCTTATATCAAAGTATAACCCATTGAAAAAGAAGTGGATTTCATTAGAATTTTATCATGGTATAACCCGTAGAAAATAAATGGGGGCCATAAACATCTTTCCATCATAAAAATAAACCATTCAAAGAAATAACAAGAATGGTATATGTGGATAATATCCCTATTAAATCATAATTAACCTCAAATAATTTCATTATATATGGAAAATAAATTCTATAAGCTACTTGGGACATTTCTTGAGGAAAATATATTTTCTTTCAAAAAAAATTAAAACATAGAAAATTAATAATGTCATGTTATTTTTAAATAACCTATGAAACTTATACATGGATATTTTAAAAATAATGTAAAACATTTCTTGAGGAAAAAATCCTCTCTTCTTGGAAAATTCTTTTTAAAACATAAAACACTTTCAAAATCCATTTCACTTTGAGAAAAATATTTAAAATAATAAAAATAACCCAAATATTATGGAAATAATTTAATTTTTAAATAAACTTTAAAAATTGTAAATTAATATTTAAATAATTGATTTATCATGAAAGTATAAAATATTTTGCATGTCATACATGTAGAAAACAAAGATTCATTTCACATTTTTAGTAAAATCCAAATGGGAATTGTTTTGGAAAATAACCTGAAGATTCTATTCAAAAAAAATTAAAAAGTTAAAAATGGGTAAAATTTTATTTTAAAAATTATAGGATAATAATAAAACATTTTTGAAACATATTTATAAATAATAGTTTGGGAAGAAAAGAGATTTCTGATCGAAGAGTGAAATGAAGTCGAGTTTTATTAAAAACATTTTGTCAATTATCTTAAGATACAAAGAGTGATAAAATATAACTATTACTTTAAAATATCATTAATAACCATTGGAGAAGAAAATTCATGATTTTATTGAGAGATAGATCATAATATTGTATCATTGGAAACATAATCATAAATAATCCTAATAAATGATGAGATTGTAAAATAAAACCACTACCACTTTGATAAAATTGAATCATAATTCCCATGGAGGAATAACATAAAATTGAACTTATAATATAATTAGGACAATAAATTCATGATATTACATGTCAAAGGGTCTTTATATACACCTCATCAAAGAATATAGGTGCATAACATAATTTACGTCTTAAAGAAGGAAAATTGAGACAAAAACCCCTTACTGCTTGAGTGACTCATGAATCATAAGCCTCATGAAATATAAAATCAATAGAAATATAAATTTTCATTCAATGAGTTTTATTCATGACATATCATTTCATAGAGAATTTTATACACCACACAAAATAAACAAGTGGTGAATAGTGAAAAAGTCTCTAAGAAAAAAAGTGAGACTATAAATTTGCTTACCTTAAGTCTTGATTTACATAATAATCTTTAAAAATTCATGTATAATAAATATAATTTTACTATAAATATATTAAATAGTCATATTTATATATATAATACGATTAATTATTTTTTATGACATTTTATTACCCATTTATTAATAATTTCATGTTATAATCACGTTTCACGCAATAATTATTTTGTTTTTCAAGTATGTTTTGACTTGTTAATTATGTTCTTTTTACTTTGATAATTATTTAATAATCTAAAAAAATTAAACCATGATATAAATATCATATATATTCTATATATATGAACTTATAGTAATATGTTAAATTTAGTGATATGAAATGAAATACACTATTCAAAGAGATGGTTAGTCGTATGTACGCATGAACGTTGTTTCTATTTTATTTTTGGATTGAAAAAAAAAAAGAAAAGTAAATAATATATTATCATTATAGAGTCATTTTTATGTAAAATATATCACATATTTTTATTAAACTCATCCTTAATACATTCCATGTAAAATGTGAATGAATCACATCACTTCACGAGATGACAGTTCGTCGTACACACAAAATGTTAATCATGAAGTTATGTGAGATATAATAATTAAATAAGTATTATAATATCAAAAATATGATATATATATATATATAATACATACATCATTATTTTCAACCATTAGAGGTGTTAATGAAAAAACCAACAACATTTTTTCATGAGTCGGTAGTCCGCCATACACATGAATGATGATTTTATAAAACATTTGATGGAAGTGGGGATTTTTGTAGGTAATGAAATTAACATAAAAAATATAATTATATATAAGACACTTATTTTATTATATAGTCATGTTATAATAATAATTTAAGGTGTTGGATGAAGAAATAAAACAAAAAATCTCATTGATGAACATCGCCTCTTCTTTGGGCGTCCTCCTTAGATTTTCACTAAAGCCTTACTAGGATGAATTTATGCCAAAAATAAGAATTTTTGGATGAGGGGAGGAAATTTTGTAATTTATTTGGGTAGGTAATGTATTAAAAATAATAAGGTTTTATAAATAGGGGATACGGGGTAGCCTTTTATAAGAGGGGGAGAGGTCACACTTTGTATTTTTGAAAAGAAATGAGTTCTCTCACATTTTTCATATGTCAAAAGGGTCCAAAATGGACCATTAAATAATATTATTGGATAAATAGTCTAAATATTTCCATAAAAAAAATTTATAAAAGTTTATAGGTTATTTTTACCCTTATATTTTTATTTTAACGCACCAGTAAACACATGTTTACCTTAATTACGGTAATTAATTTTTTCTGCATTTACTATTCATTTTAGTAAAAAATTATATTAATATTATTATAAAATATAATTTTTTTTATTAAAATTATGGAATACATTTTTTCAAATTCCATACACATAATTTTAAAATTTTAATTCAAAATTAATCTTGCATACTCAATGAGAAAGCATACTTTTAAAGAGAAAAGTTTAAATGTTTGAAATATTTTTTACAAAACAATCAATATGAAATTGATTAAAATTAATTAAATTAGATTAAATGATATAAAATTAAAATAATTTATTTTTAAAACCAATTAAAAATATAATTTAACATTATAAATAATTTAAATGAAAAGTAAATTTTCCATTAAATTCAGTATTTTTCACTATTCACAAAAAAAATGAAATTTTCAGCAATATTCCAAAAAATCATGCTATGTTAATTTTTAAATTATGATTTCAAGAAAATTAATTTTATTTTATATAATTAATTATATAAAAGTTTCAAAAACTAATTTTATTATAAGTACACAAAATGGAGACAAAACTTCTTTTAAAAAAATACAATTTTTAAGCTTAAAATTGGATTTATTATTATTTATTGTCTAGAAAACATATAAGATGGATATTAAAATTTTTATTTATTTTATATCATATAAATTTAATTAAAATAATTAACCAAAATGTATTTTTTACTTTAATTATATAAAACAAACATAATCATATAAAAATAGTTTTTCAAAGAAATATTTCCTTTTATTTTCAAAAGGGTTTTATTTTAATTTTAAATTAGTTGGTCTCTAAAGAATTCATTTAATATACATGTGTAAACTATATTTTCATAATTTAGTTAATCTTATTTATAACCTCCATTCTATAGGCCTTATGAAAATTATCATATTAAATAATAATATTTTAATTATATGCTATGTTTCATTTAAACTCAGTGTTACGTGTAATGAAAGATCATCTCGGTGATTCATATAATGCAAGACAAACTCATTATTGCATGTAAATGAAGCTAGACATATTGTTTCATGTATGTAAAAATATAAAAAAGAAGAAAATTAATTTTTTTAAAAAATCAAAAAAAATTGTGGGGTTACATGGAAAACCATATTCCATCTCTTTTCCATCCTATAAAAGAGGAAAATATCGCTCATGCGTATGTAAAGCTTATTGTCTCCACATAGCTGTGTAATTATTTTTTCATCAATAATTTACTTTAATAGTTATAAATATGGAACTAATTGATATATATAATATTTATGATTAAATTATTCTTCTAGAATCATATTTACCTTCTTACCTTCCAATCTCTTGGAAAACAAAAATGTTGCTCATGCGTATGTGTGGACTACCACCTCCATGAAGAAATGTGATTAGTTTTTTATTTAATCTTTAAATGGATGGTAGTAAGGAAAAATTTAATGAATATAATATATATATATATATATATTATAAATGATAATATAAATGTGTTTTATTGTTTATTGTTCTTTCATTCCATCTGTCAAAAAGTGAAAATAGTGTTTATGTGTGAGTATGACCTATCGTCTCCATGAATGGTGTAATTCGTGTTTCTATATATACCTTTTATAATGTATTATAAATAAATATATAATGAAGTTATATATTATTTAAATAATTATTAACATTATGGAAGTTATCAAACCATGATTAATATACAGGGACAAAAAATACCATACTAGAACATACAAGAAAAACGAAGCAGTTATCACCCGGAACAGTAATTTCAATAAATAATTTTTAATAAATAGATAATAAAAGGATGTAAGTAAATCATGTATTGTATGATATATATTATTATGTTTATTTAATATATTTATAATAAATATATAATTATTATATAGTAGTTTCGAACACATATGAATGAATTTGGATCTAAGGTAAGGGTTCTTCATCTCAATTTGTCTTCTTTGTGACATTTGTTATGTTATATACCTATCATCCATTATGAGGTATGTATACTACACCTTTTATAGGTTATATAATTAATACCATTATATTTGTGGCATTTAATGTTTCATTTGAAGTTTATTAATTCATGGGTGTTATGATTCAAAAGTTTCCAAAGTGGTGAGGATTATTTCATAATCTCATCATTATTTATGATTATTTATATTTTAGACTTTGTTGTGGAAGTTATTTGATATTTATATAATAAACCAAAAATATTTTATTTTACACTATTTATTTCTTTAAATTACAATTTTTCCTTTCATTTTTCACTCTTTAAGTACTCAAGATACCAAAATCATGTTTTTATAGAAAACCGACTTTGTTTTTCTACTCAATCACGAATCTTTTTATTCCATGTCCATATTTTCATTAAATATTTAAAATATTATTTTATTATTCTTCAATGATTTAGTAAATAAATTTTTTCCCTTATATTTGTTTTTTAAAAAAATCTAAAAGGAATCTTCTTGTTATTTTCAAAATGAGGTACTTTTGACTTTTTAAAAAAATGTGAAAAAAATATTTTTTTAACATACTCGACATAAAAATAATATTTTCCCAACATTAATGGTCAATTATTTGAATATTCCATTATAATTTTCCATGGTTGTATTCAAAGAAATTTTTTTCTTAATATTATAGAAATTTTTAGTTTCTTAATTTTAATTTCAAAGTATAAAGGATATTTTCATCAAGAATGTTTTTAATGATATTTTTATAGAATTTCTATTAATGAATGAAAAAAACCCTTTTATTATCCACTAGGTTTATTTTGTAATAATTTCATCTATATTATTTCATTGGAAAGTTTATGATTAGTTTTACTAGGGAAAGTTTTGACATTCTATTTTTTATTTTTCTTATATGTATAGTTATATGGAATAAGGTATGATGATTAGGTTGTATTTTTTATTAATATTATGAATGAATTAGACTTATTAAGTGATGTATGGGGGATGGAATTATATATCCCCTAGATTAATCGGTAGGTCTCATGAAAAAAACTAGTTCTCTAGCCTTATTAAATATTTTTTCTATGTATGCTTACCCATATTTTAAACTTTATTAGAACAAGGCCTTGATGGTGAGTTTTCAATGTCCATAATTATGCATTCTATAATTTTGAAATCAGTTATTAATGTCTATGTGATTATTTTTAACAATATCCATGGATAATATTCAAGCTCATGTGATTATTTATATGAAATTATTTGATATTCATTTTCTCCTACCATATTATTCTTATGCTCAAGTTATTGATTAAATAGAATTTTGTTTCAATTATTTATCATTCCATATTGATGAATCCTTATTTACTCATGATAGTTTCTATTATAAATAACCTTTACTAATAATATAATACCACCCTCATTTTGTTTCCTTTACCCAATATCTAAAGAAGGAATCTTTAAATGAGTTCAAGGATGTGGAATATTTACTCTCACTATTTTTGGTATTCTATGCAATCAAATGTAATGTGAGATTCATGTATTTATCTATTTTACCAAGATTATTAAACTTTTTAGTCCTTCAGGATGTAATCAATTGTATCTTATTATAATGTAATAATTTGACCACTAAATCTAGGTTACTATGTTAATGGTATTTATAGTTTGTATCAGATAAAGTTTAGTAGAAATATTTGGAACTAGATTTAGGAAAACATAGATTAGGTAACATAACCCTATGACAAAACATGAGGATAATTATAGGAAAATAATAACATCCTAAATTTTTTATGGTATATATTATGTGAATTTCCTTTAAATACATCATTTTATAGATACTAAAAGTGTATATGATTTTTTAATAGATGAATCTATACGTAATAACCCTAAAAATAGTTGGTTTGGTATATCTTAACAATCATTCAAGTGTACGGTGAGTGTGACCTACCTTCACACCTATTTTGAGACTCCTGTGTGACATGATTCGAGTAAATAACATTTTATTTATGAATAATTATAAAGGATTTCAATAAATGATAAAAAAAAGGATAGCTTAGTTTAAACCTAAGGTTTCGTAGAGTGAAAATAAGGTGTCATAATTTTAGACATCCTATGAATGATATTTCATGATTATTATTATTTATTATACTATGATTTTTTAATTTCATTCAACAAATGGAACCAAAAGGAATCATGTTAACACTAAATCTGATGAAAAATATGGTGATTATGGGTAACAAAAAAGAATTATGATAGAGATAAAAGATATTTTGACTAAGAATAATTAGTTATCACTATATATGATTAATAACTTTCACCTTAAATATCTCTCATACTCACCAAAGAAAATAATGATGGGTTTTTCTGAGATCTTGGGTAGTGGAGGCCATGGAGGAAAGAAGGATAAATTTCTTTAATGATAGAAATGAGGAAAAAGACACCTTGGGGGTGTATCAAAAGAAATGGAATTTTTTTAGAAATAAGGGACATAAAGAAAAAAAATTAGGAGTTCAATGTCAAATTTGTGGGAAACATGGTCATTATCTTAGTCAATTCCCTAATCCATGGGTTAACTCCTAGACCAAGGAAGGGATTATTCTATGACAATCATTGAAGTGGAAGGATTGAAGTTTTTAAGTATTGGGATGTGCAGATTATGATTTATAAGTGTCATGTCAATGATTTTTTGGTTATAAGAATCATAAAACGTCTACGGATTGTTCTTTAGTAGTTTTTTTAAGTATTTTAAAACATATGTTGAATGGTATTGATGAATTATAGAATTGATTTAATGTTAAGGTGATATTTTATATAAAAAAACATGATTGAATGAAATATAACTTTTAATATGTTTCTAATGTTTAAATAATAATGTTAATTTGAGATAAATAAATGATTTGAATTGATAAATTAAATAGGATAATATTGGCCACCTTGGAATTGATTAGTTGTTTGATGGTGTTTTTACTAAAGTTTACTGAATTTTTTGATTTATGGAATATATTTGATAATCAGTGATTTTATTTAAGGAATAAGGAGTGAGTTAATTTTTGGAATCATGCAAGATTACATTATGTTTTTATGGTATTTAGCTCATTACCATGTTTTAGGAGAATATATGATCAAGGTATTCATATATTTGGTATGTGATATTAAGAGAAACTCTATGTATTTAGTGAAACTAATTTTAAGTTTATTTAGTAAGCCTACTTCTATTTAATTGGATTTTGAATTTAGTCTGACATATTTTGGAAGGGTTTTAAGGTTAAATATTTATGGAATGGATTAAGTTGAACTTTGGGTGTTATTGTTGAGGTTTAGAGATTAACATATTATATTGGATTACTTATGCTAACTATTTTGGTTTTGATAAATATTTAATGAAATATGAAAAGTGTTTTAATTCTTTTTATGGATATTATGATTCATTAAATGTAAATTTTCGTGCTTCATGCATGAAAAAATTATCTTGAATATTAATTTCATGGAGTCAGATATGAAGTGGAAATTGATTGAAGAAAAACTAAGGGATGGAATTTTTCTTATCAAATAAAAAATATGTCATGTATATTTTCTGTTGTTATATATATTTATAATAAAATAATCCCTAAAATTTATGAAAATGTTCTTGGAACAAAAATGTTTTCCTATTATAATCATTTTTGATGAATCAGATGTCTTTTGACTCATCAGGGATTCATGATTTTGTGGTCATTAAATCTCTCCTAACCATGTTCTCAATCACTCTCTATTACTCCTTGGGTCTTATTTTTCTATCCCATTCCTATATTTTCAAGGCCCACTAATTTCATCCTACTTTCAAATATATATTTTTGTTATTTTATATGACATTTGTATTTCTCATTCCCTCAATAAGATGGATTTTTATTAACCCTTTTTATGATGTGGGTTTTTAATAATGTGATTTTCAAATTTCAAACACTTGATTAAAAAGAAAAATTGAAAATTGGGAAGATTTAATTTATTTAAGGGGGATAATGTAACACAATGAGATTTAAAAAACACATTACATTTGATAGCATAAAAACATGAAACACCTAACTTAAACAAACTATGAAATATTATTATTTAAATATGATTGTAATAACCTAGACATGGAATTAGAGGGTATGAATAATTTTAAACATGTTATTAAAATATTTATAAAGTTTTTATATAATTTAAATATTAATAATAAATATATACTTAATTTTCAGTAAAATAATTTTATACTTCAAAAATAAATTTTCATCAAAAATTGTTTTATTAGACATTTTTTGTGTGGATATTTTAATTAATTTCTACAACCTTTAGAAATTTTATTTTATAAAATGAAAATATTTTTTAAATCATAATTTCAAAATTAAATTAGAGTAAAATTTTTAATTTTTTTCTACATAGATTGACTTTCTAGGGAATTGTGAAAAATACCGGTTTTCATTAAAATCTATATTTTTGTTTCTAGAATTTAAAAAGTTTAAATTTATTTTAAAATTGTTTCAAAGTAGAAATAGTAATATTATATTATTAATAACTTAATTATGTTAAATGGAATAAATATTATGGTTTAATTTAGTATAAAAACATTTTGATGCTTAAAAAGGCATTTTCTGAAGAAAAAATTGTTTTCCATTACATTTTGTGTTTTAATATTAAATTAATTTATCCTAATTGTTGAAATTGAATATTAAAAATTTTATTCCATATTTGGAATCATGAGGTACTAGTTTTTTAGTAGGTACATTTTATATTTTGTCATTATGAATAGTAACTATAGTAAATATTTGTCACCACGGTAAGGGTAAATTGGGTAATTAAGGTTAAAAATAATATGATAGGGAATAAAAATGACCCTAACACATAATATTATCTTATTTTATAAGTGTATTTTGAACATTTAAATGAAAATTTAGACAATATGGAAACATTGTTCCAAATTACTTTGGTTTTGACCATTATAATATTCAAGTAAAAAATAAAGCCGAAAATGTCACTTTATTGCTTTTAATATCTATAATATTTTTTGATTGGGATAAATAAAGACTATGTTTAGTTATAAAATTTTATTTTAAATATAAATGATTCTTTATCAGGGTAACTTATTTCTATTATTTATTGATTAAATAATTACCTTTAATTCTTACGCAATGTCGATATGGTGTTTATTAAAAGCAAGAAAGTGAACCATGAATTATATATATATATACATGAAATATTATATATTTTTTAAAACTATATATTTTAATTATCTATTTTATTTATTTATTTAAATCCAAATTAAATGAATAGCGTTAAAATGACATAAAGGACATTTTACCACAAATAATATTTTATTAAATTAATTAAAATTAATAAAAAAAGTTATCTTTAGAGAAAATAATTTAATATAGTTTAAAATATCAATCATGGACTATTTTTTGGTTTTTTCTTTTTTATGCTAACAATATTTATTCTTAAAGGTTATAAAACTTTAATATTATGATAATAGTCAAAAGAGTTAATGGGGGTTAAAACTAAAAGATAAGGGTTAAAAAATAACTAAAACTTGTCAAATTTTATTTTATAATATAATTGCTCATAATCATTTAATATTATAATTATATCAATTTGGATCCATTTTTATGTAAAAAATAATTTATATTGATTTAATACTTTATGAAATTCCAAAGATGCCCTCCAGTCACTTATAAAAGGGCACCCCTTCTCTCTTTTCTCTACACCACTTTGATCAACATATATTAACCAAACTCCAAAAAATTTCCTTAAAAACATCGTTATCCAATTTTTATATGTTTTGGTCCTCCCAAAACAGCAGTCCTAGGTCCCTTAAGAGGAAATATAAAAGGAAGGCTATCGAAGAAGAGGTAATCTTCTTTACCAACACTTTAAATTTAATTTCTTCTTGTACTTCTTATTAATGTGTTTTAAACATCCTAAAATAATAATTATAGTATCATAAAAAAACGTATATGTTATTATTATCATGTTACAACCGTATTCGATCACTTTTTCATCCTATTAAAAGTAAAAACATCACTCGTGTGTAAATATGGCTTATCGTCTCCATGTAGCAGTGTCATTCGATTTTCATAACCACTTTATCAGAATGTTTATAAATATTAAAATAATGAATATATATAATATTTATTATGAAATTATTCTTCTTTACTCATATATACCTTCTTATCTTTCAATATTTTGTAAAATGATAATGTTGTTCTTGCGTACATGTGGGCTACCACATCCACAAAGTGATGTGATTCATTTTTCATTTACACTTTACATAGATGGTAATAAGGATAGACTTAATAAATATATATGATATATATGATATAAAATGATATTTTAAAGGTCAATTTTTATTTATCTTTTATTTATTCCATGTTTCAAAAATTAAAAACAGTGTTTATGCATACGTACGGCCTATTGTCTCCATAAACGGTGTAATTTATTTTTCTATATATAACTTTTATGAATGATTCTAAGAAAAAATATAATTAATTTATATTATATTTATAAAATTATTAAGATAAATAAATTATGGAACTATAAATAATATACAAGGACCAAAATAATGGTACCAAAACATATATGAAGAATGAAGCAGTTATCACCCAAAATAGTGATTTTAATAAATAATTGTTAATAAATGGGAAATAAAAGGATTTAAGTAAATCATATATGGTATGATATATAATATTTTATTTATTTAATATATGTATAATATATCTATATTTATTATATATTATGTTATAACACAGAAGAAGGAAGTCAGACCTGAGGTAAGGGTCCTTCATCTCAAATTGTCTTCTTTGGGACATATGTTATGTTACACACCTATCTGCTTTTATGGGGTGTATATACTACAAATTTGATAAGTTATATCATTAATATATTTATATTTATGGTATTTAATGTTTCATTTTAATTTATTTCATTCAGTGAATTTTTTATTTTAATGTTACCAAAGCGGTGAGGGTTTATTTCACAATCTCATCATTATTCAAGATTGTTTATATTTAAGTCTCTATTACGAAAATTATTTGATATTTCTATCTTAAAACAAGTATATCTTATTATCCTATATTGATTTATATAAATTAAATTTTTTATTTCATTTTCTATTCTTTAATCACTCAAGATACACAAATCATGTTATTATGGAAAACTAACTTTATTTCTTTACTCAATTGGGAAGTTTTTTCTTCCTTGTACATATTTTCTTTAAAATGTTTTAAAGAATTTTTTTAATATTACCTAATTATTTATTAAATAAATTTTTACCAATATTTTACTTTTTATAAAATGTTTTAAAGTTAATCTTCTTATTTTTTCCAAACAAGGTAATTTTTGACTTTTTACTGAAAATGTGGAAAAAAAATATTTGTTTTGATGTACTTAGCATGAATAGAATTTACCACTATCATGAATTATCAATGATTTAAATATTCCTTTAAAAGTTTCCATTATTCCATTCAAAGAACATTATTTCCAAAATACCCTTGAAAATTTTAGTTTTTAGAAGTTAATTTTAAAGTGAAAAGGGTATTTTACTCAATAATGTTTTGAATGATCTATTTATAGAATTTATATTCCTTGATGAAAATAAGCCTTTTATTATTCATTGTAGATATGTTGTAATAATACCATCCTTATTGTTTCTCTACATAGTTTATGATCAATTTTATTGGGTAAATATTAACATTCCATATGATAGTTCTTCCTATATAGATAGTTTTTGAATAAGGCATGTTGATTAAATTGTATTTTTTATTCATATGATTAATTCATTGGAATTATTAAGTGATGGGTGGGGTTTATAATTACTTATCCCCTTGATTAGTTAGTAGGTCTCATTAGACAAACTAGTTGTATAAACTTATTAAATGGGGTTTTTGTGTATGTTTACCCATAGTTAAAACTGTCATGGCACAAGGCATCGATGGTAAGTTTTAGATGTTCAGCATTTGGTATTATTTCATTAGAAAATTAGTTATTATTTTACATATTATTATTTTAAATAATATACATTTATATGTTTCAAGCTCATGTGATTATTTATATGGCCTCATTTGGTCAACATTTTCTTCTGCCATAATATTATTCATTCCCAGGTTGTTTATCAAATCGAATGTATTTTCAATTATTTACCTTTACACATTGATTATTCCTTATTTAATCATAATATTTTCCACTATACATAACCTTTATAAAACATTTGGTCTCTCCCTTATTTTTTTACTTTCCCTTGGATATCAATAAAGAATCTTTGAATGAGTTCAAGGATGCAGAATATTTACTCTCACTAAGTTTTTTATTATAAGTATTGAAATATAATTTGAGATTTGTGTATGTATCTAGTTTATCCAGACTAAAAAACTATTTAATCCTTTAGGATGTGATCTTTTTTATCTTATGAAAATTTAATAAAGTAACCATCAACTCTGGGTATTAGGGTTAGGGTCTTTACATGTGTTACTACTTATTACAAATTTATTGAGCTTGACATTGTTTATACTATGATTCTCTCTATTTTACTTATGATTGATGGGAATGAGTTATTTATTAAAATTGGATCACATTAAAGAAAACAAAATCTATTTGATAAAACCATTTTTAAATGAAAAATATATTTCAATTACTAATTTCAAACATGTTCTAACCGTTTTTGTGGATAAATTCATTATATAGATCATAGTGGTATCCCACTAAGCTCTTTGGCTCACACCTTGTATATTCCATTAGGATTATACAGACTTTCCCATGAAATAGGTAGAGAAAGATGTTTTATGTGTATTATGACTCCTCTTGATGATCATATTCCTTCCAAAGTATATTCTAGTTGTGATCAATAGTCGCACAAAGGTTCGGATCATATGAGAAATTTTGGGAACCCTGATGGTTTTAGGTTGGTGTATTAGCCTTATTAGCCTTCTATTTAATTTAGTTGATTTGTATTTTTAATGTTCTTTATCTCTTGGTTATTTTTTTTATATAGTGATGTTGATTACTACTTTGGATATCGTTACGGTATGTTGCTTATGAGTTGATGGTTTATGTGATTATCATGATACTTTATCTTTTTGATTCTATATTTCTGAAACTTTTTATTTAATGGTGTGTATGTTTGACTTATGTATGGATAATGTCATATTCTCATTGGAATGATATTGTTGGTTTATCTAGATTTTTAGGGTGAAACCACTCCCAAATGGTTTCATTATGATATCTTGGTGCTTTTCATCATCTCATGGTGATCAAGAACACACTTCAGGCCTTATGGAAAAGAGTTCTGAGTAAGATGTTAGGTAAATATAGGCCAGTTCACTACATCCTCACTAGGTTAAATTAAATACCAGGTCACCCATCAAATTCCATTAGGTCACATAATAGCTCAAACACCTTAAATGTGATATTATACCTCATTTACAATATTAGGAACAAATCCCATCACTTAGAGTGCATTGTTTCTTTTAGAATTTCCATGATCATATTACAGAAACATAGGAAATTTCATACTTTCATCACACTAGAGAGAGAAAATAATTCCCATCTCACATCCCAAGTCTTCCTAGGTTAATCCACTAACCCAACTTATCATAAATCAACCCAATGTATACCTATCCAAGTACACACATTATAGTGGGGGAGGATCACTCACCTAACTCTCTAATAAACTATCTCGAAGGTTATAAGGTAATTGAAGGTATATTATGCTCATTAGCATCCCACTGGTACTCATCTATGGTCTATTTATCTCTAGGAACATGTCTATAATCAATCCCTTGTCCATTGGTAGTCGATTTATCCAACCAATGTTCAAGGATCCATCATAGCCCTTGACACTGTTCATTTCATGAGAGTCTAATAAAATATATCATTTCATTCTAAATAGAATTTCTCTCACTCTCAGGTTTTCATAACACATGTCACATTATTATATCAAATGAATAAACCATAGGTGTATGTTCAAGGACCACGTACCTCATTTTGAGTCATTTTCTTTAATAAAATCTTATCCACTCTTTCCCAAGATTATCCAAGCATAAAATCATCTAAAAAACATTTATCTTAGCCTATAACATCCAATTAAATTAATTCTATCAATTTATAATTCATTTCTCAAATTAATTAAAATATAAATTATTTCCTAGAAACTCATTGGGAAATATCCACTCCCTAAACATTGACCAACCACACCCAAAAGGCTCTTTTTGAATTCTTAAAAATGTCATGGAAAAAATACCTATCAATATACATAGATTTATCCATCAATTTCATCTAATTTAGGCACAAACACTAAAAAAATAAGCATGTTATGTACCTCTTACAAAATAAAAAGTAGCATAATGTGTTCATTATCACAAGACATCCTCTATCCATCACAATAAAATCCCAATCATATAAAATGATTTAAATAATGATCGGGTGGAAATCATCACAAAATACTTAATCCAGAGATAAAAAATCAATAAATAATAAGGGATAATATAATAATCGGAACTATAAGGAAATAATCACCCTAATTATTGTGTAAAGTCATCTATAACACCCCTCTCTATAGGTTTTCGAAGGAGGGGCAATATAGGATAACCTTTTAGCTCATCTGCTCTTATCGTATGAGAGGGAATAAAAAGGAGGGGATGAGTAAGAAATTAAGGGGTTAAAACATTCAATTAACAATTTTTAATTAATTTTGGGAAATTGCATCATTATCTCAAAGTTTTCACAACCATGTCTCAACCATGAAAATCTCACTTACTAGAGCCACACCACGGCACACATTTTGTCCTTATGGTTTACCAAACCATTAATTAACCTCTACAATATTTCAACAATGAGAATATCCTCCCTCATATTATTCTATGAAACCATGTGTATGTTGTGTACTAACACCCCTCATCAAAATCACCTCATATGATATTTCATGAATCCTCTCATGGTTTTTCCTAACTATGTGGAAACCAAGTAGTAGAAGAAAACCCTTTTTAAAATTACAATCTCCATCCCAATGTACCCAAACACTACTACAAAATTTTCCTTTAATAGCTCTAGAAAAGGCCTTTATTAGCATTAAAAAATCATTGATAATCATAGCGTAGAAAAAAGTCTGAGACTTTTATTAGCGGAGTAAAAAGTATAAAACTTTTATCAGCACTCAAAAAGAGCTATTAAAGTCCCCCATTAATAGTGCTAAAAATCGTTGTTAAACGGGTCCTTTAACAGCACTTTTTTAGAACCATTAAATCCCCCATTTATGAGTGATTTTTTAGTGATGATAAAGGCTCTGCTGATAAAGGTTATATAAATTTTTTTCCCACACCCCACCCGCTCACCCCTTTATCAGTGCTTCTTACTCAGCCATCCATTTATCAACACTTACAACACCCCTTTATCAGCACTTTATATAATCACATCCTCTCATATACACCCCTACATCTAATGAGTTTTGAATCCTAGAGCTCCATCGTATACATCAAATCCTTCTCCACTCCCTTACACTATTTCGTTTCACATTTTATGATATATCTATATATTTATATATATTTCATTACTTTTTTTATCCATATATTTATATATATGTTTATATTTTTTAAAAATTAATAAATATATTTTATATGTAAATGTGTTTAATCTATTTATTTATAAAATTAATTTTTTATGTTTGAATATATAAAAAATATTTATATATTGTTATATATTTGATTATAAATAAAATTAAATTATTAAAAATGATTAAATTTAAAATCCATGATATCAATATGAATGTAATCCATAGGAATAAATTTATTCCCCACTGAAAAATGGAAAAAATACCCCAATAAATGAGGCCTGAAATCTATCAAAAGTTAAAAAAATGGGATACCCCAACTAAAAACTCAATTTTGGAAGTCTTATGGGCCTTATTTACCTCAAAAAATAGTGAATTGGGTCCCTCAGATCATGAAGGCATAGATCTCATCACAGGATTCAATTAGATATGTGGTAGAGACAAAACAAACACTTGGATCAAAAGTTATGGTTGTCTGAAGTTTGAGTTATGTTTTCAACTTATTTTAAATATTTTTTTAATTTTTTAATTTTTTATCCTAAAATTGATATTAAATGACTATTACTCGGTAATAATAATAAAATTATTAATTAAATATATTTTTTTAGTTATTTTATAAGCAATTTTCACTAAATATCTTATATTTTAAGTGTAAATTCCAATTTACCTTATCTAAATAATATTTTAAAAAATATATATTATATTTATATCAATATAAATATATTTATATACCAATATATTATTTTTAATGAAAGTGTAATTTTTTTAAAGTATACTTTTATTAGTTCTTGTAAAAATGCCCTGATAAATGGGGGGTCTTTATCAGTACTTCTAAAAAAGTGCTGATAAAACTCACCCTTTATCAGTTCTTTTTTACAAGCACTGATAAAAGACATCATTTATCAGAACTAGTAAAAAATCACAGATAAAGTCCCCCTTTAACAGCTATTATTTAGCACTGTTAAAGACCCCCTTTAATAGCACTTTTTTTACTACTGACAAAGGGGGTCTTTAACAGTTTTTTAAACTAGCGTTGTTAAATACCTAACACCTGATAAACCATGTTTTGAATTAGTGAACCTTTTTATTAGCTCTTGAGACCTCTCTTAGGACTCTATCTGTATCTAAAAACATCTCCTTGACATGTTCTAACTCTCATAATATAAATTTTAATCCCAATTCTGGAAATTTTCCCTACTCCAAGACTAAAAATTCAAAATTTCTTATGAATTTTACAACCCATAAACACAAATATATTTACATAAGTTCTTTATATTTATTTATTATGATCCTTCCATTCTAGTGTTTTCATTATTATGGTTTTTTCACTTTACTATTTTCCTCTTGTACCATTTTCCATTGTTTTGGTCATTAATGAAATACATTTGTGAGCGGTGTTATTGTTATGCAAGTAGGGAAAAACTGGTCCAAAGTAAATTTAATCCATATATTATTCTTTACTCCTTCATTTTTTACTAACTATATCTTGAATATCCATTGTTAATTTCTTATACTTGTTTATTTTTTATTCTTGAATTAAATTTCATGCACCCAATAGAAACTATTAGTGTATTTAGTGCTTATTGGTCATTTCATGTGAGTATTTGCTTAATGATATCCCCAAAATGATCATTCACACTGTAACAAAAACATCATCTTTTAAATATGAATTTCTTAATAACTTAGAATTGTGTAGATTAAATTTTATTTGTTTTGTTTTTTTAAACTATGAAATAAATTAACTTTTATCAACATTATCACCCATTTTTAGCATTTATTCTCAATTATATTTCCCTTATGTTAAGTCTTAAAATATTTTTTATTCTGTATACCATTGTTTTTATAGTTTTCATCATAATCACTTGATGAGTCAATGTGTTAAATATTTTCTAATTGAATAAACTACTATATTACCATTAATTTCATCATTTATTTTTCTTTATCCACTTCATCTTGTATCCAAGTATCTACTTAATACTTTTTTTACATTCATCAAGTTTATTAGTGGATTTTAAAACTTTAACTAATAATTTTTATCATTAACCCACTAATTTTACTAGTATTCTTAAAATTGAACTTAATTCTTTTAAGTTAATTTTCATCTTCATGAAAATTGACATCTAATGAGTAAACCTCCTCTTTCCTCATGACTGATAGAGTGATTATATCATCTGGGATTTTATTCCCTTAGTAAATAATGAAATTAATATATTTTTTCTTTCATAATAGAATACCATCATTCTTATCATCTATATTTACACTTTATGTATCAATATATTTATTCACTAGTTCATTATTTTTCTCAAGTATTGAAATATTATTAATGAAAACTATGATATTTATTCTCAAAACATATTCCTTCTCTATATCATTTTCCTCATAATCATCTTTATTATATACTTATTCAATAAAGGTTTAATAGTATTTATATTGTACCATTAACTATTTAACACGTTCTTCCTATAAGTATTACTTTTCCTCTAAACATTATTCATCATAAGATGAAACTTTATGTTTAGTATGTAAATAACTCATTTTTGATGAATTGGCATTCCCCTTTATCCTATATAAATTATTTTAACTATGATCACTTAAAAAAAACTTTATTATTATTTAGTGATATTTTTGGTTGATCATTATCATCCTCATCATGATTTTATTAACATAGTTAGCTAAAATTTTCATATTTTTTTAACAATTCAAACATTTCAAATTAATTTAACACTTATATTTAAAATTTACATTTTTAAATACTTGGGATAAGGATTATATAAACTCACTATAATTCATATCATCTTCATTAAATTTATATTCATTACCATTATAATTCTTTTATTAATTGATCTTTGGGACTTTGAAGGCATTAAAATCAATATAATTTTCCAATATTCATTTATTCTTCAAAACATGATATCTTCTCATACCATAAGTAATAAATATGTTATTGAATATTTTAATTATAAAATCATCCATGATTTTATATATAAGTATAGGAATTTTTTCATAAAATTTATCCAGTAGGCCTCTCGCCAACATCTTCCCAATTTTTTAATCCTAAATTTTTTCTTCATAACTATTAAAATATTTAATAATATTTTTCAACTATATAAAAAATTCATCCACTGATTCATCTTCAATCATCCTTATGTTTTTATAATGATTAAGAAAATCTTAAAGTTATTTCTCTCTCGCCTTCTTTTCTCCTTCATGAATAGTATGTAATTCATTCCATATAATATTCACTATTTTTTAATCTATACCAATTTTTGTTTCATTCTTGGAGTGAGATAAATGGACAAAAATAAATATCTTTAATTAACATTAATATTCATTTATTTTATTAAATTATAATCCACCCCAACTCTAGGTGGATAATATTATTTCATCATGATGTAAAGCACAATTAATCCCAGTTAAAGAATGTATGAAATCATCATCTCCTTCTATAGATGAAATCCCTTTTCATCAAACATACTTTTTGTCGATATAATTCATACTCTCTATGATAGATACTTTAATTAAAAATGATATTATTAATAGAATATAAATCTAGATCTCTGGGAGTGAACCTATGGATTTGATAGTAATTTATATTCCCAAGTGAGAATAATAAGCATCGAGATGAATGTGAATCAATGGTCAATAAAATTCTCATGAAACACTTTTCTACTATTTCTAGTTAGTATATAAGATCTTTAATCAAACTTTTCAAATAATGAGGGATTAAAAAAATAGCATATGAAAAATTTAGTTATTACAATATTCACTAACTATTAGCTGGTGTCTAGTCCTTAGTGATCAATGGGTGATATCCCACATCTCACAATCTTGGTTTTATTAATAATGAAAAATGAATAGTGTGAAGATAGTTTTGTAATCTAATATAATATAAATCCTAAAAATCCCAAAATACAACATAGAAATTATAATATAAAGAAATAAATAAAATACAATGATTAATCAATAATGATTATAAGAAAAAAAAGTTTAATATTATTATTGTATCCTCAAGTTACATTGATATAATAAAGTCATTCTCACCTTATTCTTATCTCGAATTAAATCTATTTTCCCTAATAAAGTTCTCTAAAAATTTTGGACACTAATCTATTATAATCTATAAGTTAAACTCTATTTTTATATAATGTTCAACAAACCATGACAGGGTAGCCTAAACCATAGAATGGTTTTACTTGGTCAACCAAATATCTAAACACCACAGTTGAAATATCAAGACTCTATAAAATCTAAAATCCATTTACTTTTAAATATTCAAATATTTTACTAAAAACATGTCATGATTTCTTCCAAACCACAATGTGGTTTCTTTCATTTGAACTCAAATAGTTCCTTTAAGGACTATGAACATTTCACTTACAAACTATGATGTGATCAATGTAACCATGACTTGGTTTCTCCATGTAGCAGACAGTGACATCAGAAACCTTCTCCGGAAGCCTTCACCATACCATGGTGATTAAAAAGGTTTATTTTTATGAAACTATGGTGTGGTTTTAGAAACACTGTATGGTTTTATGTAACGACCCGGATCCGGCCAGCCACCCAAACAGTGCTGAATGGGTCGGGTGTCACTACCTTAGGCACACCTCCCCTGAACGCCAAAGGCTACAGACTAGCAGCGAGGGTCTGAATAGGTATAGTGGGGAGGCTATACCCTCATGGAGGATCATAAGAATGGTACTAGTCTGAGTATAATACTAAAATATGAAGCGGAAATAAATGACTCAGCAGACTCGAACCAGACCCGCAAAGAGGAAGCATATCCAATATCAATAAACAACGGAAGCAATATAGAAAACAAATACAGCGGAAAGTAAACAGAACAACATGCCATCAATCAACTGCAACAACTACTGTAAACAACCAAGCATGCATCCAAAGCAGTTCATACACAATTGAATATAAAAAAGGCGCCAATGGCTAACCAACAGTAGCTACAACAAGTAAGCATGCTGATACAAAATTGTAAACACAACAAGGTAAACCCCAGCTAGGTATGACCTCAAGGTCCGTACCATCTCCATGCAACAAATAACGCAGCCCAGCTCCTGAAGCCAGCCTCTTTCCTGTACGTAAATCCATAAAGTCTGCACGCGTCCCGAAGGGCCCGTGCAAGGTGTGAGAAAAATCTCAGTAGGATACCACCCAACGGTGCATACCAAATATATGTGTTTAAGCAGACATTCATTTACAAGGAAAGCAGTAATCAGTACAATGCACAAATAAACACAAACTCCACTGGTGCTCAAAAGCCACCATGGAGTGTCACCTGCTTCGGCCAACGCCGGAATCTCTGTCGTGTAACCCAGCACCATGTGCCACCTGACACCTCGTGTCTCAAGTATCGACGTCCCGAAGGCACGCCCAAAATAGTAACGTGAAACCATGTCCCTCCTGACACCTCGTGACTCAACTACCGACATCCCGAAGGCACGCCCAAGAACAGTAACCCAGCACCATGTGCCTTCGGACACCTCGTGTCTCAAGTACCGACATCGCGAAGGCACACCTATCCCTTGAAGTCTCCTCACCTCCCACGTGGATTTCTACGGCAATCACCCCCAACCAAAATACCTAACCGCAACTACGTGGGCCTCTACCCACACGATCGGTCAAAACCACCTCATCACGGAGTATCTCTGTGTGCACACTACTCAAAGTCCTAGGGAGCGGTAATCACCAAAATAGTCCTAAGCCACCAACACATATGACACCTCGTGTCCCTGCGACCATGTCGCTCAAGTCCGATGGCATCGCCACCCTAGTATCTCGGGCCATGCCCAACCTGACAGTCGTACTGCCTCAAGATGACGTCCATGACGCCCAATCCCATGGTCAAAACCACCCAAAGTAACCCGGACAAAGCCCCAACCTGTGATCAGGATCACTCTAGCGTAGCCGGGCCAAGCCCAACACAACCCAAAAAGGGTCCAGCAGATGCAATTCAGCAATTGCATATATAACATATTTAACCAGAAAACATAACAAGGAAAAACCAACTAAATAGTCGAATTGCACTATACCAGGTGTTGTCCCATACCAGCACTGAGGTCTTAAATGCTTCTAACAAATTAACATACTTTAACAAATTAAACTAAATAGTTTATAATAATAACATTTCACTTAAAACCATTATGGAGTTCCCCGGCCAAAATGCCCCGACGAGCAACAACCCATCACCCAGCCCTGCTCATGCAAACTGGTAACCAGGGATACCAAAAAGCATCCCAGAGGTCCTATAAGCAATACAGTATGCAAAAGCAGATAAAACGGGTCCCGTTCAAAATACCCGAAAACGTTCTGAAAGTCGCGTCACCCAAAAAACCATGAAAACACAAGATGAGGTATGCACCACCTACCTAAGACTCGCATGATGCTACTCCTCTGGTAACACCTGCCAATTCGGTCTAAAATGTGGTAAATCTACAAAAGATTCAATAACGTTCAAACGCCTATAACTCATTCTAGAACGAAAATCAGACAAAATGGCCAAAGAGGAATCGAGGCCTTACCGAGGGGGTTCCAACGCACTAACCAGCGACCGAATTGGGTTTCGTACGGACGAACGAGAGGAGGAAACAGGTTCGGCCGGCTCTCCCCGCTCAACCCGACGAAGGGGATGAGTTCTGCCTCAAAAACGAGGCTACTTCCTGTTTTAGCAAAAAAAAAGTACACAGAGTGTACTTTAGAACTACACACCATGTATATTTCATTTAACTATTCAAAAGATGGCTGATTCCACCGACTTACTTTCCGAACCTGCCGACATGAGTACACGGCATGTACCTCTAGGTACACGGCGTGTACCAGGTTCCAATTCTCTTCCTCGCTGACATACCCACACGCCATGTATATCCCTCATACACGGCTAGACTATACGGCGTGTCCAAAGGGAACACAGCGTGTCCCTGGTTCTACCCGACCAATGGCCTACATGCCATGTATGGCCTCACACGGTCGGGGGGTATACACAGCGTGTTCAAAACTACACGTCGGGTAGTAATAAAATACTACACGGTCATCACACGGCATGTACTCGGCGAGCACACGGCCAACACTCGCTAACCACATACACGGTGTGTACTTAAAAGTACATGGCGTGTAACTTGGAAATTTCCAGAAACTTAGAATTTCCTCCAGTTTCCTCAGAAACCTGTCAAAAATTCAAATAGGGTCGGGATTTTGACCTGTTCTGAAAACCCGGGTTCTTACAACATCACCATCTTAACGTAGCTCATCCCCGAGGTACCAAACAAAACCAGGAGATGAAACCAAACACGCCTATCCCAGTTTAACAACCTAGACTACCCCAGTCTCAAAGGTTCCGGCTAAATTCCTCAAGGGGGCTCCCCACCTTAAGAATCGCCTTACTCGGTCTCAACCCAACAAAACGTAAATCAAACAGGGATTACTAACCTGTTTTCCAGAATCAAAATCCTCTCGTGACGCATCATCACCCCTGCATCTCATTGGTGATCCTGTGTCGCTTCTGACACCCAAAGTATCTTGCACCGCATTGGTGTCCGTCTCTATGAGGTCCTGGTGCCTAGCACCTCAAGTAACCCGCATCCACGATGCCCCGATTCCCATGGCACCTCAAGTAACCCGCATCCATGATGCCCCGATGCCCACGACACCTCAAGTAACCCGCATCCACGACGCCCCGATGATCACAGCACCTCAAGTACCCCGCATCCACGATGCCCCGACGCCCACGACACCTCAAGTCACCCGCATCCACGATGACTCGATGCCACACATCTAATACATATATATATATATATATATATATATATATATATATATATATATATATATATATATATCACACAGCCGAGATGGTGCCAACCCACTGACTAGCATCTAGTCAGTCCACAAAGATCATGTGCACCTCGTCACTCAAAACAGAAATACCTCTAGAGGTCATGACAAAAAGAAAACATGGAGATCACGGTCACACCGCGGTGTACCTCTAACTGTCATCGACTCACCGGCCTGCTCAGCCTCTGGCAGCTCCATGGCGTGCACCTGGACTAAAACACAGCTGCCTGACGCCTAAACTCCCTGCGATTCTGCTCCAGTCACCGGCCACTGACCCCTGAGCTGCATCCCACCGTCTCTATCATGACCTCCGTGCACAGCTGAACCTCAGCTACCCTCTCCTGGAACCGAACTCGAACCAACTCTAGATATTGCAGTCTGTCTTGGTCCCTGCCTGCCGACTATCTGAGCAGGCTGCCTACAAAACCTCTACAGATGTTAGTCCTGTCCACATGCCCGTCATTCCTTTGGAGGCCTATCGCACTGCGCCTAAACATGGCCCGACTGTCCACACTAGAAGCAAATCACCGAAGAACTCTCATGAGGTGGTCTAGCTGAATCCCTGGCCAGACTGCCCTGCAGGAACTCATCACGTACTCACTTCCTGATGTCTGAACCATCACCTAAATCTTTTGTCCTTCCCAAGAGAGATTTATCTCTCTCGTTTCCCTCGGCTATGAGCACCTGATTCACCGCCTCGGAGAAAGAACCCATCCTGAAAATGTTCACCTGGACCCGAATGGCGTGTCGTAAGCCATCCTCAAAGCACCTCACCCTAGTTGCATCATCGCTCACCATACCAGGTGCAAAGAAAGACAACTCTGTGAAAGTAGTTGCGTAGTCCATGACGGATATGTCCCCCTGCTGAAGACTCAAGAACTCCCGAGCTCTCTCTTCCCTCAGTGTCTCCAGGTAGATGTTCTCAAAGAACCTGTCCTCGAAGTCCTTCCATGACAGTCCCTCGTGCCTACGAGCCTGAACCTGTACGTCCCACCAACGCTTCATCGGTCCTCTCATCATGGATGTCGCTAGCTTGACCCTCCACTCTGGAGGCGTCTCAAGCAGCTCGAAGATCATCTGCATACTCTCTATCTAGTTCCCAGCTGCCAGCAGACCACCCTCACCCTGAAAAAGTGGCGGGTGCTGCGACTGGAACTCCTGCGTCAGATACTCCATAGAAGGCTTTGTCCCCTGCGCGCCTCTGTCAATCCCCTTCAAGATGCGTGCCAGGCTCGCTCAGAGCTGCTTGTCGAGCCATGGCCCGAAAAATTCCAAACACGGCTGCTATCTTTCCTGCACTAGATCCTAAACCTGATCCTGTCCCTGGGCCTGTACCTACGGCTCGTGCTCTGCCTGTACCGAATTCTGACCCTGATCCTGCGGCACTGTATCGTCTCCTTCTTGACGCTCCATCGAGTCGTGAAGGAGTAACCCAGTGAATACCATAAATGGACAGACGGCCCATACATATATACAATAATATATTCTACAAAGATAAGGAAAGCAGTAAAAGGCAGTGCATAACAACTACCCTTACTCCCCCTTACCGCAACCCATGCCCCACGGCATCCCCGCCTCATGGCCTCCTTACCTTCCCTCAACAGAGCCAAGTATCAAAGTACCTCAGGCCATGCCCGTCCCAACAACTCACGTTGCCTCAAACCAATGACCGAGTCACCCAATCCTGACAGTTACACTGCCTCAGTCATAGTACCTTCCTGCTCTCATAAGAGTCAGACCCAAATATCCTGCCACATGAAAAAAAAATTACAAAATTTAAAGCATGGCATACACATTACAAAACTAGAAATTCTATAAGTAATTTCACCAATTTACATTTCAAAGCAGATAAATCATGGCATTTGATTTGTTTTATTCACATGGTATTATCACTTCACAAAGCATACGTGCAATTATGAAATTGAAATACCCTAAAAATGTGCCTATCAAATCCAAGAAAAGTAGCCTCTCTATACCGAGCCAAGGTCCAATTCTCCCTTACCACACTGGGTCAAGGGTCACATATCACAATCTAGAACATCACACAACAAGTGAGCCACCGAGGTGGAAATCATATAAAATGTAATCTGAGTAAAAGCAAACAACAATTCCCACCCATGGAAACTAGGTCCATCCCTCATACCTGGGGCTGCAGGCACCCAAGCACAAGATAGAAACCCAGTTCCAGTAAAAACCTATCCCCAGTCTACCATATCCCAAATAGTAAAACCAGTAGAAATAAAAAAGAAAATTCTCAATCTCATTAGTAGCCAGAAAAAAAAACTGCTACTAAATCCTTGTCAAGAACTCCTCTGATACCACTTTGTAATGACCCGAATCTGACCAGCCACCCGAACAGTGCCGAACGGGTCGGGTGTCACTACCTTAGGCGCACCTCCCCTGAACACCAAAGGCTGCTGACTAGCAGCAAGGGTCTGAATAGGTATAGTGGGGAGGCTATACCCTCACGGAGGATCATAAGAACGGTACTGGTCCGAATATAATACTAAAATATGCAGTGGAATTAAATGACTCAGCAGACTCGAACCAGACCTTCAAAGAGGAAGCATATCCAATATCAATAAATAGCAGAAGAAATATAGAAAACAACTGCAGCAGAAAGTAAACAGAACAACATGCCATCAATCAACTGTAACAACTACTGTAAACAACCAAGCATGCGTCCAAAGCAGGTTATACACCACTGAATATAAAAAAGGTGCCAATGGATAACCAACAGTAGATACAACAAGTAAGCATGCTGATACATAAAAGTAAACACAACAAGGTAAACCCTAGCTAGGTATGACCTCAAGGTCCATACCATCTCTACGCAACAACTAACGCAGCCCAACTCCTGAAGCTGACCTCTTTCCTCCACGTAAATCTATAAAGTCTACACGCATCCCGAAGGGCCCGTGCAGGGTGTGAGAAAAATCTTGGTAGGATACCACCCAACGATGCGTACCAAATATATGTGTTTAAGTATTCATGAATTTACAAGGAAAGCAGTAATCAGTACAATGCACAAATAAACACAAACTCCACTGGTGCTCAATAGCCACCAAGGAGTGTCACCTACTTTGGTCAACACCGGAATCTCTATTGTGTAACCCGGCACCATGTGCCACCTGACACCTCGTGTCTCAAGTACCGATGTCCCGAAGGCATGGCCAAAATAGTAACCCGGCACCATGTGCCTCCTGAAACCTCATGCCTCAAGTACCGACGTCTCGAAGGCATGCCCAAGAACAGTAACCCGACACCATGTGCCTCCTGACACCTCTTTTCTCAAGTACCGACATCCCGAAGGCACGCCCATCCCCTGAAGGTTCCTCACCTCCCACGTGGATTTCTACAGCAAGCACCCCCAACCAAAATACCTAACCACAACTACAGGGGACTCTACCCACACGAGCGGTCAAAACCACATCATCACGGAGTATCTCTGTGTGCACACTACTCAAAGTCCCGGTGAGAGGTAATCACCAAAATAATCCTAATCCACCAACACATCTGACACCTCGTGTCCCTATGACCATGTCGCTCAAGTCCGATGGAATCACCACCCTAGTATCTCGGGCCATGCCCAACCTAACAGTCGTACTGCCTCAAGCTGACATTCATGACGCTCAATCCCGTGGTCAAAACCAACCAAAGTAACCCAGAAAAAACCCCAACCTGTGATCAGCATCACTCTAGCATAACCGGTCCAAGTCCAACACAACCCAAAAAGGGTCCAGCAGATGCAATTCAACAATTGCATATATAACATATTTAACCAAAAAACATAACCAGGCAAAACCAACTAAACAGTCGAATTGCACTATACCAGGTGTTGTCCCATACCAGCACTGAGGTCTTAAATGCCTCTAACAACTTAACATGCTTTAACAAATTAAACTAATTAGTTTATAACAATAACATTTCAATTAAAACCATTTTGGAATTCCCTGTCCAAAATGCCCCGATGAGCAACGGCCCCTCACTCGGCCCTACTCACACAAACTGGTAACCGGGCATACCAAAAATCAGCCCAGAGGTCCCATAAGCAATACAGTATGAAAAAGCAGATAAAACAGGTCCCGCTCAAAATACCCGAAAACGTGTCGAAAGCCGCGTCACCCAAACAACCACGAAAACACAAAATGAGGTATGCACCACCAACCTGAGACTCGCACGATGCTACTCCTCTGGTAACACCCGCCAATTCGGTCTAAAACGCGGTAAATATACAAAAGATTCAATACCTTTCAAATGCCTATAACTAATTCTAGAACAAAAATCGGACAAAATGGCCAAAGAGGAATCGAGGCCTTACCGAGGGGGTTCCAACGCACTAATCTACAACCGAATTGGGTCTTGGACGGATAAATGGGAGGAGGAAACAGGTTCAGCCAGCTCTCCCCTCTCAACCCGATGAAGGGGATGAGTTCTGCCTCAAAAACGAGGCTACTGCCCGTTTTAGTGAAAAAAAAGAAAGTACACGACGTGTAATTTAGGACTACATGCCATGTATATTTCATTTAACTGTTCAAAAGATGGCTGATTCCGCCGACTTACATTCCGAACCTGGCGACATGAGTACACGGCGTGTACCTCTGGGTACACGGCGTGTACTGGGTTCCTATTCTCTTCCTCGCTGACATACCCACACACCATGTGTATCCCTTAGACACAGATAGACTAAACGTCCTGTCCAAAGGGAACACAGCGTGTCCCTAGTTCTACCCGGCCAACGGCCTACACGCCATGTATGGCCTCACACGGTCAGGGGGTATACACGGCGTGTTAAAAACTACAAGTCATGTAGTAAGAAACTACTACACGGTCATCACACGGCATGTACTCGGTGAGCACACGGCCGACACTTTCTAACCACATACACGGCGTGTACTCAAAAGTACATGGCATGTAATCTAGAAATTTCCAAAAACTTAGCATTTTCTCCAGTTTCCTCAGAAACCAGTCAAAAATTCAAACAGGGTTGGGATTTTTACCTGTTCTGAAAACCCGAGTTCTTATATTTTACTTTTCATGGTAGTCATTTATTTATGCCTTACATATCCATGAACCAGGGTTATAACCATTTTTTTACATGTTCTTCCCAATTTATTTTTCTCATTCGTAAACTGCAATATATTTTTTATCAAACTTTGGTGTCATTTTTATATCAGTTGGAACCCCAACATTTCATGTGTTCCACCATGGTGTAATTTTTACTTTTATTAAATTTCATTTGTAATTTTGTAGATTATTATAATCTAATAATTCTCTTAAAAACCATGATCATTTTGAGGATAAAAAAAAATAAGAAGAAAAGTTCAAATCTATGAATAAATAATTCAATAAACTAATACACAATATACTCACAATGAGAGATTTTTCTAAACACCACATTACCAGATACATTAAAACCCCTAAAAAACATAATCTCTCAATGTAAATAATAATTCTTCATTGAATAAGTCTCATTAACACCAATATTACTTATTAAACTCACTTATCAAGGGCTATTTAATTTCCCCTAATAAATACTTCAATCTCATCGAGAATCTTCCTTTGTGGTGTGGATAGTCTTTATGGGTGATCACAAACTCATAGAATGAATACCAAAATATAGAAAACTACCCAACTATTATACATTACAATGAAATATATCTAGGATAACTGACTCATGACTGATGTAGAGCATGGAAAAATAAAATTTATATGTTTTTCCTAGTACAGCATAGTGTCTAGCCACAGTCGTCTCACTTGAGGAGCTTCAAAAAAATTTACTTACATATTATAATTCACATAAATATAATTATTTTTTTCTTTATTGTTATTATTTTATAAAAATAATTATATTTTTGGGTTTTTATTATTTTATAAAATAATGAAAAGACATGAAATTATAAATTACTATGCAATGAAAACAAAATGATATTATAAAATAACAGAATTTATCCTAATAAAGCCTTAATGGGATCACCTTAGTTTTATTATTTAAATATATACTTTGTGATCACACTCCACCATATGTTTTTATACCTTGATCTACCCAGGTTTTGAATGAAATGTTAATTTAACAACCTCCAAGAACACTCCATGTCCCCCTCCTCAACCAAGAGATAATGGTTGTAGAATAAGAAGTTAAACCATAGATAACCATGTTGAGGATTACACCCACTTCAAATTATCCTTAGATTATCTCAAAGTAAAAGTTAAACATGGCCTTAGGTTAAAGCACTGGATTACTCCCCTAAGATATTCCTCAAGTTAGTTACTCATCATCATGAGTATAAGAGTTAATGGTGTGATAATAGAAAGAATAAAATAAAATAAAATAAAATAAAAATAAGGATGAGAATGGGAATTAAATAAAAATAAGAATGGGGGAAGATAGATAATGATGATGAGATAGAGAGAGAGAATAAAAATAAAATAAAATATATAATAAGAAAAATAAAATAAAATAATGGATATAATGAAATAATTAGAATAAGAAAATAAAAAATAAGAAGAAGAATATAATAGAATGAAATGAGAAATAACAATGGATGAAAACACATTGTAAAAAAAATTAATGTTTGAATTATATTATAAAGTAAATTAAATTACATAAACATAGAAAAATAAAAAAATAAGGCTACAACCTTTCCTGATCTCCCCCCTTGGTGAGAACTCTATTGGAAGTGGGTGATCCTATTATTTTTATAGGATGAATGATCGATACTTGGTCTTATCTTCCTTAAAAATATTCTCGAGGCTCAGGGAGTTAAATCTTAAAAACATACCCAAATATATCGAGTGTTTTCTATTTTTATTTGCAGTACAGAAGAAATATACACAGGGAAACCTATATTTTTTTAAATACATGGAAGATGCACTGAAGTATCTTGCATGGATTGAATGGCCTTGCATGGGGATGTTGTGGTAGTGATTTAGGTAGGTAAGTTGAAAGGGAAGCTTCCATAAATCCCTTCATACTTTATATTTGATGGAGGGAGATTAGTAAAATGTATGGAATCATTACTCTTCAAAAGTGGGCTCATGGGGGTCGTCTGAGGCACCAAAGGTGATCCAAGGTGGTGGAAGGACTCGGAAATAAAGGTATGGATCAAGCTTGATCTTATAGGTGGTCAAAAATGGTGGTTGTCTATATTTTTTAGGTGAGGTAGTGGTGATGAGCGATGGTGGTAGTCTTTGAGGTGATAGAGGGATGTGTCTAAGTGTGAGGGTCACATGGAGTCAGATGGAAAACACTATTTTTATTAAAATGAATAGTACCCAATCAAATGTTGTCCCACATTAAAAGAGAATATGGATATCACACTCAATTAAATTGAAACACACCAAATTCCAAATGTAGAATCCTACTCCAGGGATGGTCTCCAGTACACTACACACACAAATGGTTTGTGCCACACCATGAGGCTCAAGTGGTATTTATTTAAACTATGCACCCACGGGCTCTCACTACGGGACACACACTATATAGTCTTATTCCCATATTTATCTCATATCCCTACCAACTCAAGTAGACCCTCTTGGTGCGGGCTTGGATAGCATGCCTCTTGTTGGCTGGATAAATAGAGATTTGGCCTGGTTAAGGACTAGCTTGATCATGGTATTAATTCTTTACCTAAATAAAAATATTAAAATTCTTAATAAAATTCTCAAAAAATATTATTAATTAAAATAAGACATTAAAAATCCCCATTTTAACTAATTATAATTTCTCAAGTATTAATCTCCCACATTTTAATTAAATTATATTTTATAATGGAAACTTCATTTAATTCCATCAAAAAATCATTAGAAAAAAAATAAAATTATATATGAAATATGAGTGTATCAAATACCCCCATATTTAAACTATACTTTTACTCAAGATTTAAATATCAACATTGAATTTTAGATGTTTCCAATTCTACCAATATTCTAATTTAAAAGCAATGAAATAAAATAATTTGTAAGGGAAAACAAAATTTTCAAGATTCAAATAAAATATCAATTTAAATTCTCAATTTTCAAAAAATTAATCAATATAAAAATTTTAATTTCTCCATTTTTGAAAATTAGTGGAACTTATATTTTCATTAATTTGACTTCCTGAATTTATTATTATTAAACATGTCAAGTCATGATTTACCTCACTTTTGAATCTTTTATCTCATCACTCATGATATAAATTAAAATAGAGTTATGCTCATATGATGAGGACATACTTCTTTTTCATATACTTGTAAAGGAACCACTTTATCTACTTTTTTAAGAAAAAATACACATATAATCATTACGACTTTACTATCAAGTTTAAAATGACTATGTGGATTAAGGTTAGTAGAATTAAATTTTTAAAATTTAAGGCTTAAAGGATGAGGTTTTAACACTAAAGTATAAATAATGACATCAAAACTAAAAGTGTAATGAAATTATCCCCTTTAAAGTAACAACCCCCACATACCAAGCTCAAAATAGGGTCATGATCAATAAAATAATAATTAATTAATTTCTCCTTGAATTTTTCTCTACTTTTATACTTTTGTTCAAAATAATTTTTCATATTTTTTTAATTTTCAAAATTCTTGCTTCAAATAAACATCACATCCACCACCAAACCACATATAAAAAAAATAATTGGTCTAGTAATGGTGATTTTTTATTCTTCCAAGTCTCAACCCATATATATTTTTATTATATTTTTTATATATTTTTATTTCAAGAAGGGAAGACAATAAAAGTATAATTTATGAATTAAAAAACCTTTCCCAATACCCAAAGTAGCAACCCCTCACTTTTTCCTTGTGATGTTATTAATCGCTTTCACCATTAAATCCCTAACCCCACACTTAAACTATAAAATATCATGTAAAATACTAATATTATGGTTGGAATGGATAAAAATGGATTGAAATTTGTCTCATCCATATCAAGGTCATTCATGGTCTCTATGGGATAAACAAGGATTAATGTAAATGTGGTCTTATGGATAAGGGATATTCAATAATAATGGATCAAACATTTTAAAGGTGTTTTTTTCATAATTATTATCTTTAAAAAGTATCAATTTAAGTTCTAGTAGGTGTCATGCCCCAATATCACCCAAGAATTATACTCAAGATAAAATAGGAAATATTTTGTCTAGAAATATTCTAGGGAATAAAAAATGTCACATTAGACAATATCTCATGAAATAACTAATAATAAAAAATAAATTCACAAGAATTTCAGAAATTAAAAGTAGGAAAAATAGGTAGGGAAAATTTTTTTACACGAATTAACCAATTCCATAAAATCATTATTCATCATTTAAATATACATGATTTACTATAATAATTAAATTCTCAAGTTTAATCATTCAATATTATTATCATTGAAATCTAACACATGGAATCACAGAGATGATAAGAAACTCATGCCTTTTAGATAATTTGAGTGAAGAAATCATTCAAGTATGGGCCTGAAACTTTCAATTTAAATCTCAAAATATGTTTCTAAAAAAATTATGGAGTTTAAAAAATATATAATAGAAGTGAAAACCCTTTTATAGGAATATTTAGTCCACTTCTTCCACTATTTGGGGGCTGTCATATGCCACTATGGACCAAAAAAAGTAAATCAAACATTAAAACTCAAATATTGTGTCATTTAATATCAAAATGATAGAGGGAGTGGGATGTATCTAATTACTAAAAATTGAATTGAAATATAAATTCCCAGAATGAAAATAGAAAGTTAAGACTTGGTTTAATCCACCAAGGGGGGCCTGGATTTTTGACTACCTCCAAAAGATAAATAATAGGTATCACTTACAATTAGTATATGGGTGGATCTTCTTAGATTTGAACAACCCCATGTGAATTTTCTTAGCATCCACTTCTTCTTTACTATTGAGGAATGATCCATTGATTGACTACACCAAATAAATTCCCTTCAAAATTATGTATATCTTGCATGGTGGGGGTAGGATGAAGTATAAATCATCCTTCTTCTTGGTTTATACTTGTGAAATATTTTCCTCTTCCTTTTCCTCTTCCTTTTATAGTTATTTTTAAATGTGGGATGCATAAATTATGTGAAAAATGGGATATTTGGAAAGTAATTGTACTTGGAAAATATTGAAACATTAAGAATGAAAATCATAATTCCCCCTTTCAATATGAGAATCCACTATCTTGGTTTCCTATGGAAATGCCACTTGGACTTCTTTATGATAGTCATCTAATTAAATTCAATCAACATAATGTATATCTATGTCTTTCTCAATAGTTTTAGGTTTTTTTCATTCATCTTCCTCTAAGAACATGCAAGGATTGACTGAATATGAAAATTCAAAATAGTGGGGAGTGATACTCAATTCATATTGAATAAAATCAAAAAATAGGGTTTAAAAATGGTTCAACTCTATGATTTGGTCACGGTTAAATCACTTATTTAGTTGTAAGAACCTATTGAAGTTGGATTTCATACTATTTTATTTCTTTAGTAAAATTAGGAAATTCTAATTGTGTTTTCTTCTGGGTCTCTCATCCAGGTTCATGTTACTCTAGTTACTCACAAGTTATTTTCTCCATTTTTATTCTCAATATATTTATCTTAATTCCTTTAAAACTGATAATTTAAATCAGTGTTAACAACTTCTTGTTCTTTTTTCACCTGTGAGTAACTATCTCACACAAAATTATAGCAGTTTGGATATATCGGGAAAAATATGTTTTTATTTTTTATTATTATTTTGAAAATAATAAAAAACTATCTAAAGTTTGAAAAACAATTATAAAATAAAATATTAATTATCTCTTATATAATTCTGTTGTTTTTTATGCATGTATGTTATAGGGTTTGGTAAAAGAAAAATTCTGAGTTTTTTCAAATGCAACATAGTCGCTGACCAAGGTCATCTCACTTGAGGTGCTTTATAATTTTTTACTTAATTATTCGAATTCACCTAATTCTAATTTTTTGTTTTTATATTATTTTATGAAAAAATGATATTTTTTTGTTTTTATTACATTATAAAATAATTAAAACACATGAAATTCTAAATTACCATGCAATGCTAAAAAATGAGATAAGAAAATAAAGGTAGTTCTCTCAAGAGAGTTTTCTAGGGAGCACCTCCATTGTCCTAATTCAAATATACTTATTAAAAACACTCTAATATATATTTAAACACCTTAATCTACCCCATTTTTGAATTCATAGTGCACTTAACAACCTCCAATCACAATCTACATCCACCACCTCAACTGAGGGATAATGGTTGTAGAATAAGAAGCTAAACCTTAGATAATCACAGTGAGGATTACACCCACTATAAATAATCCTTATATTAACCCAATACATAAGTTAGACATAGCCTCAGGTTCAAGAAAAAGATTACTCCCCTAGTATATTCCTCGAGTTAGTTACTCATCATAATGAGTATAAGATTTCATGGTGGAAGGATGAAAAGAAGATAATAAAATAAAATAAAAAATAAATAAAAATAAGGATGAAAATAAAATAAAAACGTAGAATGGTGGAAGAGATAAAATGAAGAATGGAGAGAGATAAATTAATAATAAATGTAAAATATAAAATATAATGAGAAAAATAAAATAAAATAATTGATATAATGAGATAATTATAAGAAGAAAACAAAAGAAGAAGAAGAAGAAGAATATAGTTGAATGAAATAAGGAATAAAAGTATATGAAAATGCTTTGTAAAAATAGAATAAATTCATTAATTATATTATAAATAAAATAAAATTACATAATCATTGAAAAATAAAATGAAAATAAGGTTTCAACATTGTTCGATCTCCTCTCGTGATGTGAACTATCTTTACATTGGGAGAGCCTCCTCTTTTTATAGGCTAAGGATTGATCTTTGGTATTATATTCCTTTAAAATATCCCAAAGAACCAAGGAGTGAAATATTTAAAAATTCACCTGAATATCTTAGGTGTTTCCATTTTTATTTATTGCATGGAAGAAACCCATGTAGGGTAGCCAGAATTTGTGTACAATGTGAATGATATAGTGAACCCTCTTGCATGGATTTAATGGGCTTGTATTGGGATTTATAAGTGGTGAATGAGGTGTGGAAGTGGTCAGGGAAGCCTCCATCAATACCTATATTCTTTGTAGTGTCCATAGGGAGCTCTAACAACAATCAAGGCATCATTCCTCTTTGAAAGTGGGATCATGGTGGTCGTATGAGGCACCGAAGGTGATCCAAGGTGTTTAAAGGCCTTAGAATAGGTGGTATAGATTTATCTCAATCTTCTAGGTGTTTTTCCATGGGGGTTACTGAATTTTAACAGAATAATCATTGGTGATGAGCGGCAGAAGCCAGAATCGAGGTGGTGGAGGGTTGTGTCTATGTGAGAGGGTCACACAATGGCCGGAAGCATAGTGCTATTTTGATTAAAATTAATAATACATGGTAAAATGGTATAAGTCCCTAGTCTTAAACATTACATAATATTGAGTTAAGTCAATAATTTGACTGTTAATCACATAGAGGATATTTTCAGGTTTATAGCTTTATATAATTAGGTCATAACTCGTATATAACAAATGAAATATTATAAGTATTCACTTCTACTCACTATTCAATTTTTTTTATAAAACAAAAACTTTTTAAAAAGAAACATGGTTTGTTATGTGTTTAAACGGAATGATTTTTCCTTGATCTCATCCTTGACTCTAATCTTCTTTAAGTCCTGTGAAAAACATTTCAAAACATGGGATGAGCATAAAAATCTTAGTAAGGGAAACATAAATAATGAAAACTATTAGTCTTGTGAAAACATGTAAACCATTAATACTTTATCATAAGTAATACTTTTCACATTTAATAAGTAGAAAAAACACTTCAATGAATATAAGCTCATTACTTACCCTTTTTGTAACGAAAATATTACCATAAATCTAATAGAAAGAAACATATAACATATAAAGTTAACTTGGTACATAAACAAACTTAAATGGAATAACCATACGGTTTACTTCCACATATATAACTAAATGGAATAGTAATACAGCTGACTTTCACACCCAATGCGTTGGAGGTTATAACGTAACCATCCATCCTTGGTTTATCATGGAACCACCTGTCTTGGGGTTATCACGTAACCACCGATATTTGGTTTATCATGTAACCACACATCAAATTTCTAAGTATCATTATATAACTATAGCACATAAAATATTTCAATTATAAATATTTCAATCATAATATTTCATTGGTAATCATACGAAATAATTTCAAATTATTGAAATAGTAAATCCACTTTGAAAACCATTTTCCACACTAAAACACCCAAAAAAGGAATAAGGTATTTATTTTCCTTTTAAAAACATTAAATCTTATAGAGTAATCCAAATATCAAATAACGGTTATGTCGGTGTGGGAGTGTTTGTCTCTGCATATGTTAAAAACATTCTTTTTTGTCGTTTAGTAAAACACTTCGTAGAAAAAATATTCCTCATGAATGAAATTAAAAATACAAAGGGGTTTATTATATACAATATAAAATAATATGGTGTAGTATATCAAAATATTTCTCAATGAAAGGAGATTTAGATGAAGTCCCTTTCCTCGAATTCGACTTGTCCTATATAATCGTTGTGTTCCTCTAAATCGAGTAACTCCTTTTGATTTGAGCCAAAAGAATTCCTTTAGCTACCTTATTCCCAAGGTAATGATTTTAGAAGGAATTTAGGTATGTTGGGAGCTTATTTGAACATAATTTTGGTGAGCTAAGGGGCTTGAGAGGTGTGAGTAAGTGGGTATAGGTGGTGGCATTTTATAAGAGCGAGGAGGGGCATTTTAGGAAAGTCTTGAAATATTATTTTATTATAAATTTATTTTCAAATTATAATCGTTAAAAATTGATATATTTCGAGTATAATATGTGTATGGGTCTAAATCCTCTCAAAAAATAGGTTTTAGACAGGTTTAGCTCACAAATGTAACCTTATCTTTTGGATTTAACCCTTAGTTAAATAAATTAACTCTTACCATGTCTTCTTGTATTTTTAAACTATATAGTTAATATGGTTACTATAAAATGACAAAATAACCTAAAATAGATTATTAATGAAATTTGTGACATTATAAAAGTCATTTTGAAGAATCTAATATTTTTTTGACTATTATATCATTTAATAAAATATTATTTGTTTTAAAAATCATTTATGTCAATTTCACACTATTTAGTAATTGATTTTTTTAAAAGTCATAAAAACTTGGTTTATTCAAAAACAATAAATTAACTCAAAGAAAAAATTTCATTATCATCCAAAAAATTATTTTATGGAATTAAAATATTCAAATTACATTTATTTTAAGATATATAATATCATTTATTTGAATGTTTCATTAATAAGGTAATCATTGCAACATCAATGTGTCATAAATAAATGTATTTATTTAATGTCTAAAAATTATAAATAAAATAACATGATGTAGGAAATATTTTTAGATTTATAATAAATATTTATAGTCAAATATATCAGTTATATATCCCCACTAAAAAATCGTTTTACTAAAAAGATACATGTTTATGTTATATTTCTCTTTACTTTAAATTAATTATTATAACATGTAATTATCACACTCAAGTGGCTCCATGGGGTCCTAAAATCAACCAAATGATGCTCATGGTTGTTCATATATCATAAAATAGTATTATCACACGTTTTAGTGTATTTTTATATTATTATAATATTTTTTTACCCTTATTTACCTGATTTACCCTTTAACCATGGTAAATAAAAATAATTACTGAAGTTACTATTCATAATGTCCAAAAATAAAAGGTATATATTTACACAATTTGGACCTTATGATTAAAAATATGGAATCCATTTTTCTAAATTCAAAATACATAATTTTAATAAATTAATTTGAAATTAATTCCTGTTGTCAAAACTAGAAAGCAGGTTTTTAAGAACTAAAAACTATCAAAATATTGATAGGTTTTTATGTCCAACTTTAATGTGAAATTACTTCCAATGACCAAAATTGGATTAAATGATAAAAAAATAATAAAATTACACTTTAAAAACAAATAATAGTACAATCCAACTATATAAATAAATTAGATGAAAAGGTAGTTTTGAATTAAAATGCATAATTTTTCTCTATCCATTAAAATACAAATTTTATCAAAAATACCAAATTTTCAACCAAAATAAATTTTTATGCTTAGATTATAAATAAGAAGTTCATTTTTTCAAATAAAAAATATAAAGTTACAAAAATTATATTTAAAAAGAGTTCTCCATCAAAAGGCGGTAAAATGACCTTTTAAAAATATTAGAGTATTTTATTCTTAAAATTGGATTCATTCTCATTTAAAGCATCTAAAATTTATTAGATAAATATAAAAAAATTAACAAACATGTATAATCATATTGTATATAGTTATGTTCATTACCTCCAATACAACAGCTAGGTGTTAACTAATATTTAAAATAATATTATTATTATTTTATTATTTTTTGGTATAAATCAAAATTGTGTGAAACATAATATTTTGGACAAACCCATTGTTGTGTGTCGAGTACACTATCAAGAAAGGTGTCCCCTTTAACATAAAATTAATATCTTATTCATAAATATTAATAGATATGAAAATTTATTATTCTATAAATACATAGGATGTTACATCGTTCTCCCCTTTTGGAAATTATATCCTCATAATTTTAAAATATAGATCAGTAACTTCATTGAAAATCCCACATCAGAAAAAGAGTCAATAAAACTAACAATTCAAAAGAATGAAATGGGTGTAGAGAGGTTACCCAAGAAAATACATACTAGGATTACATGCACAAAAACATCGATATAGAAGAAAAAACTAACCATCTTGTTCAGATGGAGAGTGATAGAAAACGTGATCAGGAGAAAGTTAACAATTAAAAAAGCCACAAACTTGTGATGTGTTAAACATTATTTGTTTTCACAATAGGAAAAGTAAATGGAAATAGTTTTTTATTTTTATGGTCCTTTTCCTAAATTTATGGAATTTATTTATGAGATTGACTTGCCAAGTAGAATTTCATCCTTTAGTAAATTTCTACCATATACTCATCTTTTCTCTAAAAAATGTGTATTTAAGATGAATTCTTCACATCTAAAGCACTATAATAAACTTATAAAAACTCATATCATCCATAAAAGATTAAATATATATTTATCATACCTTTAAACATTAAACAAGACCAAAATGGTTAGTACAAGATTAGATAATTCCCCAAAAAGAATAATCCTTTATAAGAAGAAGGACTAATTCTAATATCTAAAATTCAATAGTAATTCCCAAAGTCCAACATATACCATTCAAAAAATAATTGTCCATATAATTCCTCAAAAATAATCTAAATTAATATTGAAACCCAAAATCCATAAGTATTTTTTCACATAGTCTTCCATGATGAATCTAATCATTTACCTCCAAATAACATCGACTACTCTTAAAGTCTCATACTGAAAAGTAATTAACCTAATCACATATTCTTCATGATAGGTTAATCATTTCCATAAATAACCCAAATCTCCACATGTTCACAATAAAAAAATAGATTATTTACAAATAAAATTCAACCACTACTCCTCAAATAAAATACCATAGTATTCTATTTTTATTAGGCATATATGGTTCCCATAATTGTGAATGTCTTCCAAAATAACATTTATCACTTAATCCCAAAATCAGTTTCCAATACTAAGGATATCCATTTGATAAAACATAAGTTCCAAAAATTATCTTCATATTATTCCATAAACTAGTTTAAATAAAATAAAACAAAAAAATTATTAATTAGGGACTTCATGTAGGCCAGTGGTAGGCGATAAATCCCAATCACACTTTGGTTGTGGGTTCGATTCTAGCATCTTTGTCTAATATAATGGTTTTTCACACAGTCTGCATGTTTTCCTTTTTCAAAAACTATATAATTTTATAACTTTCCCAAAAATGAGATAAATCCTCAAAAATAACCATAATATATTTTAACCTCAAAGTTTATCTCATACCTTTCATTTTGTATCCTAAAAAAGTAGTAACCCTTAATCACCTTAAAAACAAAAGTTCATATGAACCCTAAAATTTATCTAATACTTTTATTATTATGCCCACATAATAAAAGATTTTTATTCCTTGAATAAAATTTACACATATCAAACTTAAAGGTTACGAATACTAGAAAAATTCTTCAAAAGTAATCCCATCATCAAAAAAGAATTAATACTTTTAAACATTTCATCATACTACAATCTACCATAAATCTTGAATCCCTTATATGGAGACTTCTTAATAATTCTTAATTCATCATGATAACCTAACCATTATTTTCTATCTTATTCATTAATACTTATTTCCTGCAAAAAAACACATGAATCATGTCCTAAGATTCAATAATGTAAAAACATGATCTAATAAATATTCAATACCTTTCATAAGTCATTTCTAGTTTCCTTGTCTTCAATTGGAATAGCATTAGATATTGATAAACATATATTTTTAGGTCGTTTTGATCCCATTCTTGAAACTTATTTATAGAAAACCTATTTTCATAATGGCCATACTCTCCACATTTGAAACACTCAATTGATAAATCATAAAGAACTTATTTACCTTTCTTAGAGTCAACTGAATGCTTCATTTTTTCTTAGAAGTTTATTTCTTTATGACCATCATTTCTACATATATAAAATCTTCTTGTCCCTTTAAAACATTTTCCTAAGTGTTTCTTTCCACATCCATGACACATATGTCTTTAAATATACATACCTTTATGATAATTACCTGAACTTCCATAAGGATTAGTTTCTCTCATATAAGATGTCTTAGAAAAATCAAAAAGGTTCTAGTGGTCAATCGCGACTCTAGATAGTTGGTTTAGAATAACCATAAGACTTCTCATTGTAACTCCCATTTGATTTGGTTTCTTATTCATAAAACCACCACAGTTTTCTTCACATCCATTGTTACTTTGCTGCTGGCTAGATCCAGCCATTTACTAAAACCAAAAGGTTCATCATGAGTATATCAGTAAAATCATCATATACTATATTATAGGGAGGGTAAACATTAATATATACTTATTCATTTTATCTTAAACTCGTTCAACTTATATAAATTATCTATGAATATTTCTAATATACTAACCATTGTTTCTATAGACAACTTGTTACTTATGATTAAATAACACCCTAACCTCTAGAGTTATCTAAACCGACCTCTAATTCCAAATATAAATCCACAACCTTAAACATTACATAATCTTGAGTTCCGTCAATAATTTGACCTTCAATAACATTGTGGATCCTTTAAGGTTTATTGCTTTAGATAATTAGTTCATAACTCGTATATAAAAACTTAAATGTTACAAGTAGACACTTTTACTCACTATCCAATTTTTTTCATAAAACAAAAACTTTTTAAAATGAAACATGGTTCGTTTCATGTTTAAATAGCATGACTTTTCCTTGATCCCATCCTTGAATCTATTCTTATTTAAGTCCTGTGAAAAACATTTCAAAACATGGGATGAGCATAAAAAGATCAGTCAGGGATACATAAATAATGAAAATTTTTAGTCTTGAGAAAACAATTAAACCATGAATACTTTATCATAAGTAATACTTTTCACCTTTAAGAAATCGCAAAAACACTTCACTAAATATAAGCTCATTTCCTAAAATTTTTTATAACCAAAATATTACCATAAATCACATATAAATCAACATATAACATATAAAGGTAACTTGGTACATAAACATACATAAATGGAATAACCATACAGTCAACTTCTAAACATATCACTAAATGGAAAATCCATACGGATGACTTCCATACCCAATTAATTGGATGTTATAACGTAACCACCCATCCTTGGTTTATCACGAAACCACCCATATTTAGTTTATCATGTAACCACACATCATTGTTTTATCACATAACCAACCTTTAAATGTCTAAGTACCATTATATAATCATAACACATAAAATATTTCAATTAGAAACATTTCAATCATAAAATTTCATTTGCAATCACAATGAATCATTTCAAGATATTGAAATGGTAAATCCACTTTGAAAACCATTTTCAATACCAAAACACATAAAAATGGAATAAGGTATTTCTTTTCATTATAAAAACTTTATGTCTTATAGAGGAATCCAAATATCAAATAATGGTTATGGTGGTGGAGGAGTTGTTGTCGCTGCATACGTTAAAAACATTCCTTTTTGTCATTTAGTAAAATGATTCGTAGAAAAAAGAATGCATTTTAATGAAATTAAAATCAGAATATTATTATACACCATATAAAATAATGTTGTTTATAACATCAAAATATGCCTCAATGAAATGATATTGAGACGAAGTCCCTTACCTCGAATCTGAATGACCTCATATAATCATTATGTTTCTCTAAATCGGTTAACTCCTTTTGATTTGATCCAAAAGGATTCCATGAGTTTCTTTATTCCCAAGGTAAGGCTTATAGGAGTAATTGAGGTATTTTTTTAGCTTATTTAAGTATAATTTGGGGTATTTTAGAGGATTTATAGTTATGAGTAAGTGGGTATATGTGGTGGAATTTTATAAGAGGGTGGAGGGGCACTTCAAGAAATTCTTGAAATATTATTTTATTATAAATTTATTTTCAAATTAAAATAGTTCAAAAGTGATATATTTTCAGGATAATATGATTTTGGGTTTAAATCCTCTCAACCAATAGGTTTTAGATAGGTTTAGGTCACAAATTTAACCTTATCTTTTGGATTTAACCCTTAGTTAAATAAATCAACTCTTAATATGTCTTCTTGTATTTTCACACTATATGGTTAATATGAAAACAATAAAATGTCAATTGAACCTAAAGTGGATCATTAGTAACATTATTAACATCATATAATTACTTTTTTCCAATCTAATATTTTTGTGACTATTATATCATTTAATAAAATTGTATTTGTTTTAAAAAAATCATTTATCTCAATTTTGACACTATTTAGTAATTGGTTTTTGTTAAAGTCATAATCACTTGATTTATTTGAAAAAAACTACATTAAATAAAATAAAACATGTCATAATCATCCATAAAATTCTTGTATGGAATAAAAATATTCAAATTAGATTTATTTTAATATTTATAATATCATTTATTTGAATCTTTCATTGATAAGGTAATCAATGCATCATCATTGTGTCATAAATAAATTTATTTATTTAATTTCTACAAAATAAAAATAAAATACCTTATCTAGGAAATATTTTTATATTTATAATTACTATTTATAGTTTAATATATCAGTAATATAATGCCACCTTAATATCATTTTAGTAAAAAGATATATTATAATGTTATATTTCTCTTTACATTAAATTAATTATTATAACATGTTATTATCACACCCAAGTGGCTCAATGGGGTCCTAAAATCGACCCAAGGATGCTCATGGTTGGACATATCTCATCCAATAGGATTAGGACATGTATTAGGGTAGTTTTATATTTTTATAACATTTTTTTACCCTTATTTACCTTATTTACCCTTAAACCATGGTAAAGAAAAATAATTACTGAAGTTACTATTCATAATGTCCAAAAAAGAGGTACTTATTTACATAATTTGGAACTTATGATTCCAAATAGAGAATCCATTTTTCAAAATTCAAAACACATAATTATCATAAATTAATTTAAAATTAATTCCCATTTTCAAAACCAGAAGTGGGTTTTAAGAAGTAAAAACTATCAAAAGATTAACATATGTTTATATCCAATTTCAATGTGAAATTATGTCCAATGAAAAAAATTTGATTAAATGATAAAAAAATGATACAATTAAAATTTAAAACTAATTAATAGTTTAATAAAACAATATAAATAAATTAGATGAAAAAGAAAATTTGAATTAAAATGTTTTATTTTTCTCTATTTAAAATATGGATTTTATCACAAAAATACCAAAATTTCAACCAAAGTAAATTTTAAAACCCAATTCTAAATAATATGTTTATTTTGTAAAATATAATATACAAAAGTGACAAAAACTATATTTAAAAAGGTTTCTTCAACAAAAGGCAGTAAAATGACCTTTTAAAAATATTAGAGCATTTTATGCTTAAAATTGGATTCATTCTAATTGAAAACCTCTAAAATTTATTGGATAAATGTAAAAACATTTAACAAACATGTTTAATCACATTTTAGTTAGTTTTTTTCATTCCTGCCAATACAACGGCTAGGTGTTAACTTCCATTTAAAATAATATCGTTATTATTGTATTATTTTTTGGTATAACTCAAAGTCGTTTACAACTTAATATTTTGGAGAAACTCGTTGTTGTATGTCAAGTACGCTATTAGGAAAAGTGTCCCCTTTAATGTAAAATTAATATCTTATTCATAAATATTAATAGATATTAAAATGTATTATTCTATAAATATATGGGATGTTACAAATGGTGTCTAAAATTGAAAGATAAGATGGATTCTGAGCTCATTTAAATTAAAACACATTGTATCCCTAGCTCAAAATCATACTCTAGGGATGGTGTCCTGATACACTACACACATGAAATTGTTTATGTCTCATCACACAACCTGAGAAGGCTTTAGAAAAACAATGATCTCATGGTCTTTCAGTGGGGGTGACACAATGCATTATCCTAGTCTCCCATACAGCTCTCATCACCGCCGGTTAGAGTAGGCCCTCCCAATACTGAGTTGGATGGCTGGACCCTTATGGATGGAAAAGTTGTGATCTAGCCTGGTTGAGGTCCACCTTGAGTATGACCTTATTGTTTTACCTGAATTAAAATATTAAAACACTTAATAAAATCCTTAAAAAAAATATTTTCAATTTAAATAAAACATTCAAAATCCACATTTCAACTCATTTTAATTTATCAAATTCAATTTCTCACATATTCATTAAATAATATTTTAAAATTTAATATTCATTTAAATCCATCAAAAAATCATTATAAAATGTATTAAATTATTCATGAAAAATGTGTGTGTTAAGTACAGTAGAGTGGAATTTAATTATATTTTGGATCAGTGTTCTTTCTATGTGGGAAACTTAGATATGATGTACTACCAGAGGTGTGTTGATTATGAACATGGGTTAGTTATGGTTTAGTAGTATTATTTTAGATATAGTTGTTTTATTATCATTTAATATTTATTGTATTCATGGATTTATTAGAATGGTTCATTCGCATGAAAATATATGAGTTCCAAGGAGGGTCTTACTTGATATTTTTATATGTTCACCCCTACTTTATATATAATATTTTCTATATCTTCTAGATAGAGTTTTTGGTGGTTTCTAGAAAACTTATCTCTTTAAATAGGATAATTTTTGTGGAGGAACATTTCATTATACCTTTATAGATATATAGAAGAGATTATAGGAATTAAAACCATTTAACCACTTTAATTTGGATTTATATAACATGTTATGAATTTTATATACATTATTATTGTATTTATAGTTGGTAATTTTTAATTAATATTATTTTTAGGTGATGTATAAATTTTTTTCAAAATAGTGATTCCTTCCACATATATGTGATGATATACCCTTGGTTCCAATTTCCAACACATGTCCTAATAAAGATAGACCTCGGGGGGTCACACTCAATATCATTGTCAACTTTAGTGGAGTACCTGCAAGGTTAGGTCATAACATAATGTTGTCAAAGATAGATATTGAAGTAGGAACTAGTAAGGATTATATAGGATACAAGGAAAAAGTATTACTTTAACCTAATATGTGAAGTAGAACAAAGAAACCAACTAAAAACAAAAAAAAATCGCCTATAATATAAGTGAAAACTAAATAACCTACCGATCAATACTTAGTGAATATTATGATAACTATAGGGTATCATTATAGGTGTAGATTCATGCATAATATAGTTTTAGGTCATGATGGTCTTTTATATTGTGTACAGGGTAATGATTCATGTGTGGGTGGATGATGTGATAGTATAGTTAGAAAATCCTCATTTATATCCTTGGGCCAAAGTTAGTTGACATGATTATACTTACACCAATTGTGTGATGCCATCATGAGGTTCATGAGGAGGAGGTGTATAAAAAAACTGAGGCTATGTGATGGGGACATAACCATAGGTTTCACATGATTTGAATACAACTTTGAATGAGTTATATAAGAATAATATACTAAATTGTTAGGGAAATATCTCTATTCTTGAGATTTAGTACCAATTGTAATAGTTTTATATTTCATTTTAGTTGATCTAAATGAGGTGTGAGAATTATGTTTCTTTATCAGTGATGGTTTTTTAAGGTCCAGTGTGTCAGTGGTGGACATTACACTTGGGAGACAATGATGTATCCATGATTATATAGACTAATTTTTTTATATTTTTTAATGAAATATTTTCTATTTAAGACTATGGGAGTTGAGTGGTAGTAGTTTTTTTTAGTGATTCAGTAATGGATTTCTTCTATTTGAGATTTTTGTGCAAGGTTTATGGAGTTTTTTATTATTCCCCTGATTTTATAGTTAATGATAAGTTGAAGTCAAGTCATATATAGAGAAATTTATGATCAGATATGTAGTAGGTAATAGTTTATAAAAACAATCATAGAGATATCAGATCAAGGTAAGATAGAACTGGATTTTTTGGCTATACACTGCTAGAATAATACATTTTTAATGTAAATTATTTTTTACTTTTAACATCAGTTAAAAAATAAAATTGTAATACAATGTATTTACATGTGAGTATGATTTATATAAAAAGCATATATATCATTTTTTAATATATATATATATATATATCATAAAAATAGAAAAATAATATTACATTAAATTTTAATAACAATGTATTTACAAGTGTGTCAGTGCATACATACATGAATACATACATGTGTGTGTGTGTGTTTTATATGTACATATATATATATTAAATATTTTACATATATAACAACAATAACTATTATTATTAGTTATTTTTTAACATATAAATATATGTGTGATGATTCAATAATTTTATTATATACTTTCAATGATTTATAATAATTCGTTTTATAGTTTTGAAAAAATATAATTATATATTTATCTAACCTAGAGTATAATTTTAGAAAAAACATATAACAAAAAACAAAATAATATAACCTAAATCTAAAAATATATAAAACATCATCATAATAAATTACTAAAATTTGAATTTTTTAAAAAAACATCAATAATAGTTTTTCAATTTTAAAATATAACAATTTTTTAAAACTATTATGATTCCTACAAAAAAATTATGCTTAAAATAAACAAATCATAAAGAACAAAGAAAAGATAGAGGAATTACAAATACCACACGATATGGAATAATCATTTACGGGAAGATAATGGAGCGATTATGTGGCATGGTGGAATAGCGATGAATTCATAATTGGTTGAGTAATGATGGTTAAATAGAGTTGGTGGATTGGAAAATAATATAATGAAGGGAGGTCGGTGAGAATTATAATTAGGGATTCAAAATATAGCATAAGGAAAGTGGGAAGGGAACCAAAATTCACAGGCTTAAATATTTTAAAAATATAGTAAATATAATTTTTAAGAAAACCGATGTTACAAAATTCATTTTCATGATAGTTTTGAAACCAAAATAACATGAACACTAACCATGACATGCTTTTTACATCATTTATTTGTTAATTAACAATGAAATGAATTTTAACATTGGTTTTTTAATAATCAATTTTAAAATATTGACATGAATAACGATTATTCTACTAGTTAGGATAGGATATTTCTTAGAGATAACATATTAGGTAACTTCTCAAATTGTGGTTAGAGGTGGATGTTTGGTATTTTAAATTAAATATAAGCTCAAGAATAGTCATTGATATTTTATTCCAACACAGTGGCATCTCTCTGGTGTGGGTAGTATATAGCCATTTTTTGGGAACTGATACATTGATGTTTCCATGCATAAAGAGAATAAAATTTGAAATTCATGTGATGCATGATTTATTAATCATCATGGGATTAATATTCCTCAAAAACATTTCCAAATATTGTAACATAGTGATGTAAACCACCAATTGGGATTAATCTATGTATTCCATACATTGCTCATGAAAAGGTTGAAAATCATTAAAATCTATTTTTGAGGGATTTTTTGGAAATATTTTCTCATATAAAAACACTTTACATAGGTAAATATATTTTCTAAGGTTATATTTAATTTCATAAGATTTTATTTTACTACTCTTGGAGCCAAAATAAACACCCTAATCAAAAGTTATGATCATTTGAAGTTGAACTTGTTTTTAATATAAGTAATGGTTGGCGATCACAAATAAACTATGTGGTATAGAAATATTTAAGAAGTTGAAAACTCATTTATGATCAAATAGGGATCTATTCTATGGAAAAAAAATTAATTAGATATTCCTTAAAGTCATTTATAAAGGCAAGTAAGGTCTTTCTTGTGATCGCTTGGCTCTTTTATAACTAAAAAGTCATGTGTGGTCTAGTGGAGTAGATCATATGTGGATTCTATACTTATATGTGTAGATTCTATCATTTTCATCATCTTTGAAAAATACCCATGTGATTAAAAACTTGTCCTTTTTTATGAAAAAAGTTTTAATTATCATGGTTCGAGTAGTTATGTGATTTTCCAATAAATATAACCCCAAACCTGTATTTCAAAAAATGAAGAATTTACCAAGGCATAAAGATTAAAAAATAACATTGTTTGTGAATAAATCCTTGAAAAGAAGTTATTTTGAGAATAATTACCTAAGTTAGACTTTAAATTTAAGTATTAAAAGTGATTTTGGTCTCTCATTTAATATTTGTATGGCCATGACTTTCCTGCATAAAATTATTGTAGGTTAGTCCATGTAAAACCTTTCTGAGAGATCCTTTTTATACCTCATACAGATTATTTATGGAAGGATATCTGATTAATTATTATATGGTCTACATCCATTAATTACACTTAATTTTTAGACTCTACTCACCCACATGAGTGCTTAAATCTTACCTGGTGAAAGGGTTTCATATAGTGTATGTAACCCTATTTCTAATGGAATGCTCCCACATAAGATTCAGCCTAGGGTTTCCCCTTTCAAAAAATATCCTTTCACTAGGTTTTCTATTAACCCAAAATACCTCATTGGTATCCTTTCACCATGGTTAAAATTCCAAAAGGCTTATTTCATCAAGGCCTCTTCCAAATTCAAAGGACTTATATGAAAAAGTCATTAGGCATGTCTATGTGATCCCCTTCAATCATGTATTCCTCTAATAATGTGGATCAATAATCTTGTACTGTATGTCCCCTAGTTTTCATCTCTAACCATTAGGGTCCTAAAAATTAAATAAATCATGTGTTCTCCTGATAATGAGGGTCCTTATCTTTCAGCGACTAGTGAAACCTCTCCCAACACCATGTCCACCAAGTGACTAGATAATCCTTTTATGAGCCTACATTGTGTCTGATTAATGAGAAAAAAATATAAATGGGCTTCTAATTCTGTGTACATCCTAACTCCCCATCACTGGATCATATCACACACGATTCCATCCCACCTTCCTTGTCTAGTTTCCAATGGATAGGAGAGAACCATAATTTTCCTCTCATGTATTTATCCCACATAAACCTTTCAAAGGTAAAGTTTACCTAGTAGTCCATTCCATGTACCACTAAACTACTTGGAATTGGTTCTAGTCATATTAACTTATACCACAAGAAAACAGGGTCCCATTTTCACAACCTTAAAAGGAACACCATTGTTCCTAATTGTATGACATTAAAAGGAACATAATTGTCCTTAGTTGTACAACTTTAAAAGGCACACCATTGGTCCATGTTACATGACCTTAAAATGAATTCCATTGATCCTTCTTGAATAAACTTAAGAGGAACGTAATTGGCTCTAGACATATAATCTTAAAATTCACTTCATTGGTCATGATTTCATGAGACTAAAAGGAATCATAATGGTCCTTGTCACATGATCTTGAAATCTATTATGTGCCTCATTAAATTACACTAAACTATGTGTTTGTGTCCCCATCATAAGGATGCATAAGTTTTCCTTCTCATGAGATAAATCCCAACTCCTAAACACATATTTCCTCCCTATGGGGGGATTAATTCCAAATTAACTAGCTATGTGGATATAAACAATATTGTAACTAACCATATAGGGGGGATATGGAGAACCACTCATACATAAAAAATGTTCACATCGACGCATGGTGTTGATCGATCACTTTAATGATAAGGGTAACCAATATTGTTATGGGGATGGATTTCGTGAATACATCTTAAATAAATGAGAGGGTATAAGAATAACAAATAATATCCATCATGGGATTATGCAACCTCTCATCCTCTCAACCTATACATGAAATTCAAAGTGTCATTAGTTTATCCTAATGACCACCTACCTTTATAAAGTGGTTACACATATAAAAATAAAACCATGTGAAAATATATGGGAGAAAAATGGTTAACCAAATGTGAAATCATTTACCTATGAAAGATATCAATTAACCATGCACTTCTAATTGTGATGTGGGGTGAATAGGTTTCTTGATTTTGGTTTTCTCCTTCAACTCCCTCTTTAATACAAATGTTGTCATCACTCAACACCCCAAAAATAATAAAATTTCCCAACTAGCCTATGATAAAATTTGGTTCAACCTAGGTTCTAATTCATCACCAGAAGGTGTATAACAGGATATATTCCTTGTCTATACTCATTGTTGTCTAAAATTTTATGATACATACTCATTATCTATAATACCAAGTGGTGAATTCCTTGGTTTAGTAATATAATCCCAATGATTCAATACCAAACCAGTATGTGAATCATGAAAATATTTTGAATCTAAATACTAGAAGGTCATACCATAAATAAAAGGTTAGTAGAAGACAAGTGGCTCCAATCACCACATTGAGGTGCTTAAAAATTATCTCACCGAAGTAAAGAAATACTTTCCTTACTTTATGGAAGTGAAGGAGAAATTTTCTTTCTTTATGGACACCCGATAACATACTAGGAGGGATTCTTTTAACCTTGGTCATAATAAGTTTCACTCAATATCGATCCCTTGGGAGACTATAGAGGGGTCTATTGTATTTGTAACTAGTCTGGTTGACTATACCAGGGCACTGAGGAGGAAGACCTATAGAGGTCATCTATTATCAAGGACCAGGAGAAGGCCCCTATTCCCAAGTCCACCAATACTCTCAATACCCATTATAATATCCCAATGGAAAATCAATTAAGATTCCAAGTCACCCCTGGGAAGATTCCTTAGACCATATTAAGGCATATATTGGTGAAAATTCAACAATCCCCTCGCTAATGAGGGGATACAAAAATCATTGTATAGGTCCTCCCCATAATAATACGGACAAAAAGTATCTATTAGTTCTCCCTAAAGAACGTTTCATGAAGTTACTTCCCCCAATAATAGAAATACCAAACATAGAGTTCCTCCACATAATGGTAACCAAAAACATAACAATAGATCTGGAGTTATTTCCCAAATCACCCATCATGAAGTTCCTCCCCACAATAACGAAAATGAAAATCCAAAAATGACCTCCACATTATGGTCATAAATAGGTTACCAATCATGGATATACCTCTCTATGATGATCATAAACAATAAAATAACCATAGAGGACCTCTTCATAGTCAGAAAAAAAAAATTTAAAGTCAAGAGATCCTCCCAATATTCCCCATTATGAGGGTTCACATCATATCCATGTGAATTCCATCCATGGAGGCCCCCACCATAGTGAAACATAATCCAATAATCAAAGTGTTTTTTCCTATGATTAAAGTTTCATAGTTCCACCTCAGAGCATATAGTTAAATGGGTGGGGAGGTCCTCCCCTTTCCAATCAAGAAATAGAAAGAAACTATAAAGGTCCTCCCCATGGTGGAAACCAAGAAGAAAACATAATTCCAGAGGTCCTCCCCAGGGTATGAATTGAAAATACCCTCCATGTGAAAAAATAAGTGAATAGATTAGAGTTCCTCTTCATGAAAACAAAATAAGGAATTTAAAATTATGGAGGTACACCCCATAGTGATTAAAAAAATAGTTAGTGTGGAAATCCACCCCATGATGGAAAATCTAAAATCAATAATTATTGATCTCATTCCCATGGAAATCATTCCAAATTCCCGAATCACAATGAAATTCTTCCGAAACATAAATTTCATCCCCATGTTGTAATTATTCAAATGTCACCCTTATATTGAGAGGCATCGAAAAATATGAAATTAGTTATACTAGGAACTCTACCATCAACCAATAGTGTTCTACATCAATTATCGATAAAACCAAGGAAATGATCATCATCAAAACCTCCCTAAAATTTAACCACATTGTATGTGACTAAGGATATTCAAAATAACCCCATGCCTTTTGATAAAATAGTAGGAGAACGAGATATATAGTCATATATGATCATATAATCACTCACTAAACATGAAGAAAATTACAACATCATATGGGAGAAACTAGATAATGATAATATACAAGTCATGTTCTATCCCATGGATATAAAAAGATGTGGTTTTGATCATGTTTGATCAGGATCCACCCAAACCCATAGTGTTGGGGGTATTTTTTTCTCCCCCTCCTCTAAGGAAGTCATACAATTATATACTGGAAGTATATAACACCCCCACTTTTTCCTTTTTGATAAATAATTATTTATTATTATAATTTTTTTATTTACATATTTTAAATTTGGAATTTTTTAGAAAACTTGAATAACGAATGATTTGAGAAAGATTATGAGAAATTATGTGAGTCAATCATGAACTATTCATAGGGTGTAAAAATGAGTTTTATGGTATTATAGCATGGTTTTGGAAACCAAGAAAGATATCCTTAAATCCATATTGGTTGAACCAAAACATTTTTTTTCAATTACCACCTTACTGAGACTCCTTGTAGTCATTTATGGGATATTATAAGGGTGTTATTGAGTAATTTTTATGGTTATATGATTTTAAAAAAAGGGATCCCAATGTTTAGTATTCATTTTCCATGTTTTTTTCATATATTACGTGTTATTATTTATTTATTTATTATTATTATTATTATATGAATTATTATTATGAATTTTGGTCATGGAACAGAGTTTTATTATTATTTACATAGCATGGAAGTCTATGGGTGTATTATGATTTGAATATTTTAGAGAAAACTAGAGATTTAAATGAGTTATAATAATGTCATTATTATAAATAAATATTTTTAATTATTCATATTATTACTATTATAAGCCTAATCAGACTAAAATGGGGATTCATTCCTCCCCCCTCATTCATTTGGGATATTAAAACCAAGGTGAGGGAGAGATCCTCCTCTCCTTCCTATTATTTTATCTTAAAGTTGATCTACAAGGGAGGATAAGGTAGGGTTTCTTTACCACGTATACTCTCTTTATCTTTATCTCCCCTTAATCTTCACTCCCTTGTGATTTTCCTTGTCTTAGGGTTCTATAAAGTAGGTTTTTTCAATTTCAATGAAATACCCTTGATTATCAATGGTTTTTTGGTTCTAAAAGGGTATAATCGTCATTGTCAACCCTAATTCATCATTGTTTCTCAAAGTAAGTGAGGTCCATCATCTTATTGTTAGTTGTATCTATCTATATTCTTTTTATTTAACAATCTAATGGTACTTGGGATATATAAGAGGCTTATTTATACTATTATTTACTATAAGAGATGTTCTTGATGAACCTATAAATGTATTTCCTCATATTTTTTACTTTAAATGGATAAAAAAGAATAGTAAGGGGATTTTTCAACATTATATTTCTTAAATATATTTTCTACATACACAAAGTGATTAATAAAATTAATTATAGATTTATTACGGTTCAAATAGATTTATAAGGGAAGTTTTAAAGGTGGTTTTTTATCTAAATAATATTTTTATTATTTTGTATTTTTTAAAATGTTATAAAGGCTTATTTGAATTTATGATTATTTGATGGAGATTTTTTATATTTATAATATTCAAATAACTTGGTAAAATTAACTAGATCATTGGGTTTTTCATGTTGATGGTTATGTTATGAGATTTGATTTTGGATGAGGTGCACATGAGAACTTTAGGTAGTTTCATGGTTAATAGGGATAAGTGTTACACTAGATTATATTAATCATTGCCACATTCCCTATCCATTTCACTCTCACTAGGGGTTGTCACCCAAAAAGTCCAATGGTATGTCAAGGTGTGATTTATTTGTATTTACTGTAGGCTATTAGGTGTTCCACTAGTGAGGCCCTTATTTTCCCCTTTTATTTCACCCAATATTAGAACCCCGTGTTGTTATATGTTTTATGTATATTTTTGTCTCATTTGTATTACTTTTATTTTATGATTTGTCTTATATTATGGTTCTTATATTATTTTTTGTTTATTATGTGAACTACTATATGATATGGATTACTCATGTCATGTTTTACCTTATGTTGATTTTTAATTTAAAATTAATTACATTTTTTCATTATGTCCATTCTATGATATATTCATGTGTTCTCTTCAAAGCATTATTTTCTATTTTTATACTCACAAAGGTTTTCAAGATATAAGAAAGTGGTTTTAGAAATATTATATAACATGTTTTGTTTTCTTTCACAAAATAATTAAAAATATATTCTTTTTGAATGTATTTAAAGATAGAATTTTGGGAATTTCTAATAAAAGGGTTTATATAGATTCTTAGTGGTATCCTACTGGGCTCTAGATCATATAATACATACATAATCTGGTGTGTATATAGTCTTTATATCTTACTAGATTTATCTTATTGGCGGGTTCATCTAACATGTTCTTAAGAGTGGATCAATATCGCAATGATGGATTTGTGGGGGAGGTTACATATGGGATTAACCATGTTACACATGGATTTAGTAATGTTTTTTTCATTTATCTTATATTTGGTCATAAAGAAACTATCTTTATTTTTAACTTCATAATGAAATTGCTATATTTATATGTCGTCATTTATTGGTTTTTCCCCTTGTTTCATTTATTCTCTATTATCTAATAATGGATAAATCATTCCCATCATATGTGTGATAACCTTTACCACCAGTTTTGGTATTAAGGTGATCAAAAACATTTCTTAGTTATGTCACATGTCAGTTCGGGTATAGAGGCTAGGTATCTAAGTTGTTTCATCACAAAATAGATTCAGAGCGTGATTCTATAATTGGGTGGTAGGTGGAGCTAGGATTTGCATAACTTTGGAAGTAATACTTAGATAGACTTCATCAACCCATTCATGGTGTAACCCAAGTTACCATGGGTATTTTGGGTTGAATTGGTTTGTCATCCCTTCAATGGGTTGAATCTTCTTTTCTTATATTATGGTAAGGAATCTAGGTTATTATTTCTCAATATAAAGGATTTTATTCCCAATTTCATGTATCGTTGGTTATTTATAATTTATGTAATACCCCTCATGAGTGTTTGGTGATTTCTTATATAGGTACGAGTGGTAATCTGGAATATTATCACAATTATATAATATCATGTCCCATTTTTTTTCTTGTTTCGTGTTGTGTGTAAATGGAATCTTTTTATATCGATTGATATGTGTGTATGATGAGAAATAAATAAACTTTATGTTATTTTTGAAATCTGGAACTTTTATTTAAAAATTAATATTCTAATAATCCATATATATATATATATAATAAAACCAAAGGTTTGGTAGTCTAATTTAAAGTGGAAGGTTTTCAATATTCTATTTCAAAATGTTATGGTGTAATGTATTTGAATTGATGTTCTAAAAATGTTAAAAAATGGATTTTGAGTTTTTTTATTTATATCAATCTAGAAGGTTTATAAAATGTTTAAATTTATTTAATCTTTCTTCATTTATGACTTAGAGAATTTTTAAATTTATTCACTGTGTGAATTTTCATTTGTACATATGTTTTTATGGAGTAAGAATTATTTATATGATCTTGGTTGTTTTTGTAATGATTCTATAAAAGGAAACGGAACTTACAACAATTTAAAAGGAACTAAATAATTTATATAGAAAGTTCTAAAAAGATTATTTTACTCGTAACCAAATCAAAAATGGGATACCAGTTCATTTTATAAATTAAAGTGTTTTATCTATAGCGATGCTTGATGCACCTAATTTTATATAGTTTTAACTTCGAAAATGTGAAATATATATGAAACCATCATTTTTTAGAAGTATTCAAACTTATTTTAAAAATTATTTTTTCAATGCGTTAATTTATATATATCAATGGATTTGAAATAAATATCTAGTAATGAGTATTTACAATTAGAACTTCTTCAAAATGACTAGGGTATTTTGGAATCAAATCGTATAGTGTACTTATTTTATAATTATATGTTCTTTATTTTTTTTAAATATAAATTACTAAAGTTTTTTCATTTATAAGAAATGGTTTTGGGATTAGCCTTCATTTATATTGTTTAAATATACTATAATAATATGTGTTTTTTATATAATGTCGTTAATATATTTTCAAATTTATTCAAAGGGATTATTATAAATACATGAAGTGTTTTTTTTAGAAAATATTGGTGTTTAATGATTTTGGGATGGTTTTGGGTTGATTTTACTTGGAATAAAAGTTTTTCAAGGATTTGAACAATTGATATCTCTATATTTCGGGTAAGTTACTAAAATAAAAGTGATTTTGAGTTAAATGTTTTACTCACTTTTAAACCATATGAACAATAAAGACTTGTTTGGGTGGATTTTTATTTTATGAAAGTGTGATTCTATGGTTTTAAAGTTTTTAAATATCATAATTTGACCCATTTTGAAATATAAGGAATTGTTTAGATGGGGGTAAATTTCCCAAAATGAATTTTCACAAAAAAAAACATGGTTTTGACTCCTTTTTATGTTGTCTCAATGTAAATATTTTTGATTTATTAGTTCATATAAAAACATAATGAGTCTAAAAGTCTTTTATTACTTATTTTTCATTAAATATATTTTGACATAGGATATTTTAAAACCCTTAACCAATTTTATTCCTAAGGCCTTGTTTGAAAAAGTTAATTTTTTCCAAAAATAATGTTTTATGGTTTTTCAATTTGGAACTTCATATCAATTTGAAGTAGGTATATTAGCTTAAAATGTCTATGTATATGTGTAATTTTGTTTTAGTATTTATATTTATTTATAATAGTATTTCTGTGAGTAAGGTTATGTTTTTTTGATTTTTTTCATCAAAATTTTCTTCAAAGATTTTTTCATAATATTTGAAGGTCATGAATTGGTTTGGGGTATACATGAATTCAAAATTTCGGATTCAATATTGATCCATGTGTGATACACCTAAATAGTAATTTTAAGAATTATTTTGGTTGTTTTTTAATGTAAATTATTATTTTCTTATATTATACTCTTGAATAATATTTGATCTTTATGGGATTTATGAAGGAAATGGGTGATATAATGGTGTAAACTCATCAAAACTTTTTTTGGAGTCTCAAAAACTTCTCAAATATATGTATTTTGGTTCCTTGGATATATTTGGGATGGTTTGACTTCAATTTATGGAAACAAGTGTAACACCAATAAATTTATGAGGCTAGACAGTTTTTTTAGAAAACATGTATGGTTTCCTATAATTTTTCATGGTTCTTGGGAAAAGCCTACATTTTGGGATAGAATAACATATACGGTTTCTAAATGGTTTAGAAAATTATGTGACCAAACCATACATGTAAATAATTGATCCAAAATTTCCTACACAATTGTTCCTAAAAATGCACCCATGGCCTAATTATAGTTCTTAGACATCTCAATTATCCTAAGAGATGTTTAAAATGGAAGTTATGGTAAAATGGCTATAATTTTTTTATTCAATATCTCATTTGAGATTTAAGATCTATAAAATTACATCTTGTACAATGTCTTGTACTAGGGGTTTGTACCCTATTTTTTATTTGATAAATTGAGACCTAAAAGTCCTCAAAAATTGTGTTTTGTGTTATAATATTCAGTAATCATATGTTTTTAGTCTCCCTAAAGGATATTTATTTGATTTATTAAAACCCATTACTGTTGCATTTTATTAATATTTTAAACTATCTATGTTACAAACTCTAATCACTCTTGATGAGGCTAAATTTGTGCATAGATTACCTTATGCTAATGTTATTGGTAACATCGTTATGTTATGGTTTTTTCTAGGTTAGATATTTATTTCTCTATTTACACTTTTTAGATTTATGATTAATCCCATAATTCAAATTATAATTCACTCAAATGGTTATTTTAATATATTACATATATCACTTTATTCTCTATCTACTATGGTTTTAATATAGATAAACTTGTGACTAGTTATGTTGATTTTAATTACTTTATAAACATTGACACCAAAAAGTATCATACTCAATTTATTTTTATTTCATTTTGGGAACCTATCTCTTATAAATTAAATATGTTGTCCATGGTGTCCCTATCAACCACTAATGGTGGGTATATTTCATAGACCGAATTAGTCAAGAAGTTAATTTGGATTAGAGGTTTTATTTCTGAATTGTAGTTACATAATTTTATTATTATAGTTTATTATGATAGTTTTATTTTTCTAAAAACCTAGTATGTCATGGTAGATCTAAACATATAGATATTAGATTCCATTTAATTAAATAAAATATTAAATTTGGGATAGTGTCTGTCAAAAAGATGCACACCCATGATAATTTGATTGGTAGTTTGACTAAGACTATTCCTTTTTCCAAATTTAAGAATGGTTTATATATTTTAAGCATGGTCTAAATTCAATGATAGCATATTCAAGAGAATTACTCCTTTTATTTTTAAATGGTTGGGATTTTTGAATTTTCATGATTTGATTTGGGATTCAAACTTATCTCTTTAGTTTGGATTCTTTTATATCTTATTTCTATACCATGAATAATTTCTTCTATTTTTGTTAATGCTCTATATTTCATGATTGGACTTAAAATTATTCTAGGATATATGTTTATTTCCTTTTAATGACCTTTATTAAAATAGGTTTGATCTAGTTCTATTATTTTTTGTCCATTATCATTCTACCTTTCACGCACCTTCGATCTGATACATTAATTATTAGAATCATTTGGATTGGGACCTTTTTTTTGTGTGTTTCTTTTATGAGATGATCCATGATTCTATAATCCTACCAAATAGTGGAATCTGTGTGGTCCCCCCTTATAGATTTTAGATTTTTTATAGCTCACTTGATCTGATCTATCCATTTGTGCTCTATTGTCACATCATATCCTCAATCCTAGAGTCATTATCATTATTTTGGGGTATTCATTAAAAGGATTTTCCCATTGAGCTATTCTAGTTTTATATTACATAGGAAAAAATAGATATGATATATTAAATCATATAAATAGTAGTGTTTTTTACCTTGGTGCATCTTCATCCAATTTATTCATCATTAAAGTTTCTAGACAACCCCAGTGTCGGACCTTGAAGGATATTTGATACTTCTACCTTGAAAAGAGGAGTTCTCAATTTATTTGTTTGTGGAATTTTATAAATCCTAAGACCTGAATAAAATCTCCATGAATCCAATTAGATCAATATAATCAGTCAGTGGTAATACTGGATGAACTATAAATTATTTTTATTTCTTTATTATGATTATTTTATTCTAGTACTTTCGTTCTTATTGTTTATTTATTTTTAATCTGATGATTTTATTTTTTTCCAATTCATATTTATTTTAGAATTAATAAATAACATGTGTGAGTGGTGTTCTTATCATTCATGTAGGACCAAACTATTCTAAAGTTTTATAAATCTATGTGTTATTCTTTACGTATTTCTTTTATTCTACTTCACTTATCTTGAATATTCATTCTTCATTTCTTTTTCTTTTATGTTTTTTATTCTTGAATTTAACTTCATGGAATCAGTTGAAATTATTAATGTATTTAATGCTTATTGATATTTTTATGTGGGTGTTCACTTAATGATATATCCTATATGAAAATTAACACCATAGTGCCGACATCTTCCATTATATCTAAATTTTCTCATAAACTGAAATTATGTTGATCAAAATTTTTTTGTTTCATTTTCATGAGTTATAAACTCCACTGATTTTTCTCTACTTTCTCATCTATGATGGATAATTTATTCTTAGAAATATTTTCCATATGTGGATTCTTTATCTCCTTATTCTTCTACACACCATTTTTATTATGATTTTCAACATAAGAATAAGATGATTCAATGTGTGTTGAATATTTTCCCTGAGAAAATACTACCACCTTCTATTGGGAGTCAAACAAGAAGTACTCTCATAGAAATAATTTAGAAGAATGTATTTACTAATGTCGACCTTATAAATTTATTCATATCTCATTGTCTCTATGTTACATAATAAGAAATTATATAAACTAATCAACACATGAAATTAAATATACACACATAATTATATAATGAAGTGGAAAATAGAAGCATGCATAGGAATTATGTGGTTTAGACAAAAGTCCTAAATCCACTAGAGGAAAATATAACAACTTTGAAAAAAATGAAAGTACAAGGGATTACGACAATCTCTAATCTCACTACTCCTTCACAAATAAAGTCTCCTACCATTGAATTCTAATTATTTTTTACCAATATTATGATTATTACCCTTATATTTTGGTCCCACCTACTATTTATATATGTCTTATCCTAGTAAATCAATTCTAATACCCACTAAGATTCATAGTTGTCCTTCCATTGACCAAGGAAAACTTTCATACACTATTACACCTCCATATTAACCATTGATAATAGGTGAGCATGTGTGTTACCCAAGTATCAAAAATTTTCTTCTGTAACTTCTAAAATATCATCAAAAAAATTATTTAGTCAAAATCAATCCATAAATCTTGGGGTCCATATATACTACTAGAAACTAATTCTAAAAAAGGTTCTGAAAAAATCCTTCTAAAAAAATTAAGAGACTTTATAAATACCAATAATCTTTAACTTAAAGATTATATTATGATTTTTTAACTTCTTATTCATTCATAAAATTTCATATACTTCTAGTGTATTCAGTTTTTCCAACTTTTTCTATTCACCCATGTCCAACTGATTCACAATGTTACCTTATGATTTTTTGGAATAACACCTTTGAGAGCATGTCTGTAGGGTTCTAATTTCTAGCCACCTTCCAAATTTTCAAAAATATATCTTCCAAAAAATTATAGATAAAATAGAATTTAAAGTCAATGTGTTTTTTCCTTATATAAAAAATAGGGTTCTTAGCAATCTGAATGGCACTCTAACTGTCACAGAACAACATTCCTCATTATAATTCTTCCCTGATCTCCTTTATAAATTGCTTCAACTAGAAAAACTCCTTTACTAATTCAATAAAAGAAACATATTATATTTCCTTTTTTGATATAGTAACCAAATTCTATAGTAGAGACATCCAATTTACTACTTTACTTATGAAATTGAACACAAATACTTTCTTACTCTTTTTATAATCCATGTCTCTATAAAAAATATCTATCTACCAAACCCTTCAATAGATTACCTTCATTGAAGAATAACATTTAATCTTCTACACACTTCAAATATTAGATGATCCATTTCATATAATCCTAATACCTCCTTACAATATTTGAAATAATATGACTCAGAACACCCACTAAAAAGGAAATTCTAGGTCATCTGCATATCATTGCATGCATCAAACTCTCAATGGCTAGAGCATAAGGCACATTTTCCATGTTTCTAGCTTCTTCTTCAAAATATGACGTCTATGACTTTGAAAGTTTGAACTGTTTGGAAAGGAGATTTGAGATATGTTTACATTTACTCGTTTTTAATATTTCAATAACCTTTTAAATGTATTTATTTTAAGACAACACCAATGTACTATATTTTCTATCCCTCTCAATTTTCACCCCCATGATTTTATTGGCATGTCTATGATCCTTTATTTCAAACCTTATAGACAATTTTCTCTTCAAATTCTCAATTTGTTGGACTTATATCCCCTTAAACAACATATCATCCATATAAAAATAAATATAATGAATGTTCCATCATTTTTTCCTTATATAAATAGTAACTGAAATCACATCAAGTGAAACTTTCTTCAGGTATGAAAGTATCAAAATTATTATTCCACCATTGAGGTGCTTGATTCTATCCATGGATACTCATATTAAACTTGAAAACTAGTTTATCCTTATGATAATCTTTATAACCCTTGGTATGAACCATATAGATATCCTCCTCCCAATCACTATGCAGAAAGTGTGTGTTAACATCCATCTTCTCCAAATGAAAATTATCAGAAGTAACAATGAGAAGCACCATGTGGATAGTAGGGTGCCTGATGATCAGTGATGAAATATATAAAAAAAAACTCCTTCCTATTTTTGGAAACCTTTCATCACTAGTAATTATTTAAAAATCCTACTTACATCACATTCTTATTTCATATGGAAACCCTATTTATTCTAAAAATATTTTTTTTCCTTATATAAGTTCATAAAACTCCAAGATTTTATTAATCTTCAAGGAATTTATTTTATCCTTCATGAACAACTCCAACTACTCTGATTAACTAAGTTTATCTACTTCTTCTAGAGTTCTGTTTCATCGGCACCCATTAAAATAATAAAGTTCATATCAACCCCAAATCTATAAACTGGTGTCTTGATTATAGTTGATATCCTCAACTAAATTGACTATAACTCACAACTTAGTTTCAATATTCCTTTTGGAACTATTGCTTCCAATACTCTCTCATGAGTCACAGCACCTTCATAAATTTCAAATATTTCTTTTGATTTCCTTTTAGTGTTTCTAATCTGATAAATTTGAACTTAAATATTTTATTTTCTGGAAACTTATTTCTCTACCAATTTTTGATCTTTCCAAAAAAATTATCATTGAATAAAACATCTTTACTCTGAATGAATTTCTTATTCTTATCATCACAAAGACAATATACAAAGTTCTCATCACCATATTCGACAAGAAAAAAACTTTGGATTTATCCTTTGACTTATATCTCTTATTAGCATCAATATGAGCATATATCATTGTTTTAAAAGTATTCAGATGGTTAAATTCTAGTATTTTTCTAGAAAAAAGTTATGTTGGAAGTTTATGTCCCATAGTTAAAGATATAATTTTGATTTCCAAGTATACCTCTATGATGATATATTCTACCCAAATTCCCTTAGGCATTCCGGAATGAAGTTTGATACACCAATCATTATTTTAAAACGTTATATTCATTATTTTAACCAATAAATTATGTTATAAATTTATGGGGATTATCTTATCCTTCCTAACTCCCTTATTTTTTTTTTAAAAATGGAATTTTTGTCTAGTGTATTCCCTACCAATGTCTATTTAGATGAACTTCATCTTCTAATTGTACTCCTTTCATCCAAATATTTCTACTTAATAAATAGATAAAAACATTATATTTATTTTTTAAGAAGTATTACCAGACCTTTTCAGTGGAATCATTAATAAAATTCACAAAGTATATAGATCCACCATTAGAATACCTAGATTATGTTTCCTAAACATCCAAATGAACAATTAATAGATTTCAATTCCTAAGCTTTAATCTATCCAAATTGAAGGACTCCTTCTTATATTTCCCCAAAATACAAGCCTAGAATATTTCAAAATCCTTCTGATTGAGTTTAATTAATCCTTTTTCTACTATAACATTCATATTATTCTCAATGATGTGTCTATATCTGTAGTTTCATACTTATGAATCTTCTGATGAAGTGTTTCTAAACATTACAACTTCATGTTTTCTTCCAAAAAATAATAGCATTCCATTCTTCACCCCAATATCAATCACCATTGTTCCTTTAGTAATATTCCACACTAAATATATATGGTTGGTTCTAAAACCTTCTTTATTAATTCATCCAACTGATATGAGGTCCTTCTGGTGACATGAAATGCATCTAACATCTTCTAGCTTCAAGAAACATCCATTCTTGATCTAAATATTGACATTTTCTTTTATAAATATCTCCATATCTACATAATATGTTATATGTACTCTTTCTATGAATTCAGATACATAGACTACCATAAACCCTTGATCACCAATTGAATGGAATAAATCACCCAAATCAACAACCCATGATTCTTCTAAAATATTCATACTTGTACACAAATCATCACCACCTTTTGTTGTACTAACATAATTTTTTCTTTTAAAATTTGAATCATTTACATTAGAATCCTTCCAATTTCTACAATCCTTATTGATATATACCTTATTTCCAAAAATAAAACAAGTAGTTCCTTAACCATTTGATCTACTTTGACCTTTCTCTTATACTTATCCTCAAATGAATTCATCTGTTGGTCCTTCTATTGAGTTGATCGTCCTCATCTTCTAGTATTGTGAGCACTTCGAGAAGGTACTTTGACTTCCTTCTACCTAAAATCCTCATTAAGAATCGTATTTTTAATCTCATAAAATATAAGTTCTATATTACTACTTTAATTAATCAATGTTGTAACCATATCATCCCATCTTTTCATAAGTGAAGAAAAAATAAATAGCACACACACATCATCTAAGAAAGTGAACTCCACTGATTGGAGTTGTCTATGGATCAAGTTGAAATAATTCACATGGTCTGATGTTAGTATTTCTTCTAATAGTCTCAATATGAATAATAACTGCATTATAAAGACTTTGATGAGTGTCATTGGTTTCTCATATAAGTATTCCAGCGCTTTCATAAATCATGTAGTGATTTTCTTCTTCCAAATATTTAAATCCACATTCTATGAAAGGTACATTATTACCAGGGATAAATCCCTCCTATTAGACTTCACCCATTATGATTTATACATATTATCTAGACAATTTTTAAAAAATGGAACATCAAGAACATTCTAAATCATAATATCTTCTAACTACATCTTCTAGAATCCAAATTTTATCCCATAAAAATTATTCATCTTGATCCTTCCTTCATCAAATTTAATTCTATCTACTTCCTAGTGTATACAAATGAACCAAACCCATTGATATCAATTTTTGGGATCCAAACAAGAATAACTCCCAAAACAAAAATTCAAACTCATTTCCTTCGTAACATCTTCCTTCTAAAGGACTTCAGAATAACTTGAATCAATTTTCTTAATCTAAAGTATACATCCTAATCACCACATAAAATTAGTCGTACAAAAATAATTATAGAATTAAAATAAATAAAGGAAACACACACATAAATTACATGGTTCATAAAAATTCATTTTTCCATGGGATAACACTATAATCACTTTGAAAAAAATGAAAGTACAAGAGATTAAAAAACTCTCTAATCTCACTAATCCCTCACAACTAAAGTCCCCCACTAACAAATTATAATTATCTATGACCTATATGATGATTATTACCCTTATTAGTTGATCCCACCTCATATTTATTGAGGTTTTATTCTAGTCAACTGGTTCCACTACCCTCTATGATTCATGGCTTTCTTTCCATTGACTGAGGCTTCCTCTAATGCACTATTACACCTTCAAATTGACCACTGATGTAGAGACCCGAAGCTAGACGTACATGGACATTACATTACATTTGCGGAATACTTAGTACATAACAAAAACACACACACAAGGATCGTAATAGTTTAGTGTCTTTGGAAACTCGGAACGTAATATTCTAATCGTGGTGAAAGATCTTAAATATCTCCCATAAAGATCTTCCCCTTTTTTTACCTAAAACCTTTCTTTATATCCTGGGGAAAAGAAAACATAAAAGGGTGAGCTCAAATGCTCAGTAAGGGTATACAAAAGAAAAATCAATCACATCATATTCATAAGAACATAACTTTTGGAAATCTTAACCTGCAAAAGAGAGCATAATTTCATAACATGGGATAAATCATAGTAATGAAATTAAATCCCAATAATCATAACTTAAAACATGAAACTTTGTGGCATACACACATAATCATAGAGAATCATTTCTTGTTAGTCAAGACTCATTTCCAAGACTATCTTAGTGGACAAAGTCCCTTTCTGAATCGAGTAACCCTCGTTTCAGTCCTGTTTCACTGAACCGGTATAACCTACCATTTCATCCATGTCTATCTCATGAGATATAAAATCTTTACCCAATGCATTGGAGGTAGATATAGGTCCCACCCATATTATAATGAATCCTTTCTAATGTGTGCCACATAATCATAAACCATACATCATAGCGTAACCCATGTAATAAAAATGGGATTCTTAAACAACATGACATCATAAAACAATTCATATAAGATAAAGGAATTCATAAAAATATTTCCATCACAACATAATCAAACCAATGTAATAATAGGGATAAAAAAAGAACCCTTTTATTATCTTAGATGGAAAATAATTTTGATAAAATACTTGAACTCCATTCTTGAGGAAAATATCCTTTCTACTTCAAAAACATTTTTCCTTTCATAACATGTCATACGACTTTAAAATAAAATAAGTTGATTAAAAATAAACTTGAAAACTTGTAAAGGAAGTTTCTTGGAAATAATGTTTTAAAAATCCATTCATGCCGTATAAGTTAAAAAAAACATTCTTCGTACTTTTGTCGGAAAAGTCAAAAAGCACCTCGTATGAAAAACGTTTCATATTTTTTTACTAAAAACTCACAGAAGGGTAAAATTGGATTTAAACTATTTTAAGTGGATGGAAACAATATTAAATATTGAGGTAACATGGATGTGGATGATAAAATACACCCCAGTAAATACTTACGAATAAACAATCTCGGATAAAAATGAGATTGTGATATTTCCCTTACCTTAGGTCTGATTTGCTTCGTATGTGTCCGAACCTCCTGTATAATGATTTAAATAATGTCATTGACTTATTACAGAATCATATTAATTGTTATTATATCATATATGGTTCACTTATGACATTATATGACCCGTTCTTTTGTAAATTCCATGTTAAAGAACGTTTTGGGTAAAATTGTTTCATTTGTCGTTCATGTTTTTAACATGTAATTATTCATATGATTACTTAGATCATGATTACTTAATTCCAGAATATAAAACATGATTTATATATATATATATTCAGAATGTACATATATAATAAATTAGTAAATGGAAAGAAATACACCGTTCATGGAGACGGTAGTCCGTACGTACGCATGAAAGCTGTTTTCGTTTCCTTATTGAATTGAATGGAATTAAGTAGATGAAATACATATAAATATAAATAATTACAGTATCATTATTAGGTCATATATTTCATTAGTACTTATTATATATACTTTATAATCACTCATGAATGGTTAATCATTGAGAATGAATCTCATCGCGTCGTGGAGACGGTAGTCCGTACGTACGCACGAGCGATGATATCGTTCCCATGGTCGTGGAATTGTGTTGAAGTGTATGTATACTATTTAAGTATCAATATCAATTTATAATAATCATATATAGTTACTCATTACACCTTTATACCCATCCAATTAAGGTGGTGGCGGAAAATAGATTACACCACGGCGTGGAGACGGTATTCCGTATGTACGCACGCGCGGTGATTTCCTTTTTCCGTAGGATGGATAGAAGTTTAATTAGAGTTGTTTCATATTTATAATAACATATCAGTATGTACGTAATACTTATGTTATTACTTTATCATGAAACAACTAAAGAAGAAGAAGTTGAAGAAGAAAGAAATTGAAAAGATCGGTAATGGATATTACCTCTTCTTTGAAACGCCTCTTTGAATCCTCCACTTAGGGAACTAAGATTGGTCTTTGAAGAAGACCAGGACCTCTAGGATTATTCTAGGGAAGTGGATAGGAGAAAATGGCAGGGGTTGGCCGAGCTTGAGTGCTCAAATTGGTGTGAGGAAGAGAGGGAGGAGGTTCCCTTTTATAAGGGAGGAGAGGGGCACCTTTGGAATTCTTAAACATATTAATTTATAATAAATCTAACCCCACTTAAAAACCTCCAAAAATGACTCATATTCTAAGATTATATGAGATAGGGTTGTAATCTCATCAACCAATAGAATTTAGACATTTTAGGAATTTATTTTAAACATTATCAACATGATTTATCCTTATTTAATCAATTTAATTTTATTTGTGGTAATAACATTCTAAATTTTAAATTATAACAAATAATTATTTATTTGTTGTGAATTGTCCATAATTGGATACTTAATAACATTTTAGATCATATAAATTTAAATTTATAATTTTTAAATATTTTTGTGATTTCTAAACTATTTTATAATATGTTATTTTTATAAAATAACAATAGTGTCAATGTGGACACTATTCATTTATTTGAATTTAAATAAAATAAATACAGAAGTTATGTTCGAAATAAAAGATTTAATAGATTTATAAAATGTCATATGTATCTAGAAAATTAGTTTAGCACATTAAATAGTTCATATAATATTTATTTTATTATTTTTAAAACCATTTATTTGGTTTATCTCTTAATAAAATAAATACTACAACATTTTTGTATAATTATTTCATATACTTATATGTTGCCTAAAAATTAAAAATAAAATCCTATGATTAAAATAAATCTATTACCTTTAACAATAATACTTTTACTCGAATTTATCATCTTAAAATCACAATATTTAAATTGTTATATTTATTAAATTATGAAGGTGACAACTTTGGCATCATTTAAAATAAAATAATATAAGTGTCATAATCACTTTTATAAGGCTCCAAATGGTCAACTATTCGACCATTGGATTCTTATGGTTTACATTTATATGGACAATAAGTTTTTGTTAGGGTTTTGTGCATTTTATGGTCACTATTTGTTTAATAAAAACTTTATTCTTGATTTTTCACTAGATAAACAATTTCTGCATCACTATTGTGTCATAATTAATGATAATTATTTAATCCCTAAAAATTATAAATAAATTTATATAATGTAGATAATTTCATTATATTTCTGGAGACTATTCATGTTCAAAGTTTCATGAAGTTTATCACTAAATTAAAATTAATATACTTATAAGATTTAAGAGAGTGACATGTTGTCACTTTCTTTGGTTTTAATAATAATTAAGTTATTTTCATGGGAAAAAGTCCATTAAATGATTCTAATCCGACCCTTAGGTGATATGGGTCGACTTTTAGTCATCCAATAGGATTTTGGCAGGTGTTAGGGTAATTTTATAATCTTATATTTACCCCTAATTACCCGATTTATCTTTAACTATGGTAAATAAAATTTACCGTAGTTACTATTTATAATGCCCAAAAATAAAAAGTATCCTATTAACATAATTTGGACCCACTGATTCCAAATATGGAATCCATTTTTTAAAATTCAAAACACAGAAGTTGCAGAAATTAAATTAAAATTAATCCCGTTGTCGAATAAAAATGGGTTTTTGTTTAAAACATTGCAAAAGATGGAATTGATTTAACTTACGAATTCAAGGTAAAATCAATGCTAATGACATACATTATATTAAATGGTAAAAATATATTCTATTTATAATTTAAAACCATTCAATATTATAATTTAACCACATAAGATATTACGATGAAAAAAGTTGTTTTTAATTAAAATATAGCGTGTTTTTACTATTCATTAAAATGTGAAAGTTACCAGAATAATATGAAAATTTTATCCAAAGTAAATTTTTATTTCTTGATTCCAAAGAATAATTTTATTTTGTCAAATTGAACTTATAAACATGTCAAAAACCAGATTTAAAGTGGGTGTGCCATCCAAAGGCGGCAAAACTGCATTTTTTGAAAAATACTTATTTTACCCGAAAAATTTATTTTGTTCTTATACCATGTTCTAGAAATGTGTAAGATGAATAATAATGTTATAAAATTCAAAATTTAGTTAATACTATTCATAACGGCTAGTTCATGACAATATTATAATAATATAACATTGTTTATTAAAACCCGGTATTGCGTACAACACACGCTATCGAGGAAGGTCGCGATTGCGTGTAATGCAAGCCAAGTCAGGGTCACGTGTTGTGAAAGAATCCTTTGTTGTTTCTTAAAACAGAATCCAACCATATTTCATTTATACATTTAATATATATATATATATATACTCAATGTTGCGTGGAATAACTATTATCAAAATTGTGTGTAACACGGTCCAAGAATAGTGTTGCGTATACTGCAAGCTAATACGGTGTTGCGTATAGCGCAAGGTAATCTTGGTGTAGAATACAACAAAAGACATTAATGAAATTAAAATAATATTTTTCATAAAATCTCGGGGTGTTACATTCTACCCCCCTTAAAATGAATTTCGCCCTCGAAATTCGTCGGGGTTATAAATGGTTTACTATTTGAAAGTTTCTTTGACAGAAACCCACATCGTAAAAAGGAATACCAAAACTTATCTTTAAAAACTAAAGTATAAAACGTAATGGTTACCCAAGTTAACTAATCACTGGGTATCCACATAGGTGAAAATATGGATATGGAAGAGAAATCTAACCATCATGTTCTGATGGAGAGTGGTAGAGAACATGGCTATGGAAAAGCTAGCAATCACAAATCCATAAATTTGTGACGATCTAAGGTACCATCTAATTAACTAGATATAAGAGAACTAGGACAACATTTTTGGTTTTCAAGATTGTTTCCCTAAAGTTGAATAATTTGAATTAGAATAAATATTTACTTTATTTTGGTACAATCTCACTGTTGTTCGTGCCTTGAACAATTTCCACTTCATCTCTTAAATAAATGAAGTTGAATTTATTATTCGTGAAGTGTTAGTATGATAGGTCATTCTATTTGTCTCAAACAAAAGGTTAGAAAAAGTTATTAAATATACATAAGTCATTCTTTAGTGAGATTAATCATATATGGTTCCTAAAATGGACTTATAATTCATATATCATACTACTTAATATAATAAAACTATTTTCTACTAAACAGGGAATTCATGTAGGTCAGTGGTAGGCGATAAAGGCCAGTCGCACTTCGGTTGTGGGTTCGATTCCCACAGCCTTGTCCGACGCGATGGGTTGTCGCCCGTTCTGCAGGTTGTCCTTTTTCTAAAACTATATTACTATAACATCCCATAAATAATATCGAAAAAACTTTTATCCTTAAATAATACTAACTTATGTCCAACATAATCCATTCCAATCTTTAGGCTTATCCATAATACTGCAGTCCACTCTCATAACATAGTGAAAACTATTACCAGAGATTTAACACCATCGTCGATCCCCATATATCATAAGATATGTTTTGTTGGTCACATTCCAAACATTCAAAGTCCTTAATCATGTGTTCTCTTTAATACCCATTGAACCTTAGTGAAAACATGAATGCAGTTAAAAGTTAACACTTTCCACATACCAAAATCCTCAAAATTCTATATACTCAAACCATGATATCACTTAGTCCTTATATCAATCATGAGCTCATGAATACAATCAAACATCTCATTCTCGTCTTATCCCTTCATTATACGCATATCATCTACATTCCAAAAATATCTCAATTACTTTGAATACCACATTAGACCAATACATAAATATTCCAATACTCCATGATACAATATTATTTTGGAATCCCCTTACATAAACACTTAATCATTCCACCACATCATTGTCATATTCAACATCGCCAATAGTGATCGCATGTGACTTCCCTTTGTCCTTTGCCTTCAGTGGTTGCTCATGTTGATCATCACTAACCCTTGGATTAGGGCATTTATTGGCATAATGCCCCATTTCCTTTCACTTGAAGCATTGAAGTGTTGGTGGTGCGTTCTCTACAGTGTTTGTTTTATTCACATCATTAGAAACCCTTTTTCCATTACTTCGACACTCAGCTGCTCGATGACCTTCTTTTCCACACTTAAAACATTTTCTAGTCCCTTTAAGACAATCTCCACCATGCTTCTTTCCACACTTTGTGCATAAGGAAACATTCATCTTCTTTTCACCATTATTCTGAGATTTCTCCTTGAACTCCATCTTTCGTTTCTTGTCAAAACCATGAGATGGATATGTAACACCAACTTCCATTTCTACCTTGATAGCACAACGCACAATTTCTTCATAGCTACTGAAGTCTCTTATAGCTAATTCCCTTCGAAGACTTGGTTTTAAGCCACTGAAAAATCGATCAACTTTACTTTCTGGTTGGATGATAATGCCAGATGCATACCTTGCAAGTCTTGTAAAATTCGCTTCGTATATACCAACAGATTCATCATCCTTCTGCTTCAGCTCAAGAAACTCTTTTTCCATCTTTGTTCGAAGAATACGAGGGAAGTACTTACTGAAAAACAAGTTCTTGAACTCGTCCCATTCCATGGACTCAATTTCATCTCTTGGCCTCGTATTCTTGATAAGATTCCACCATTGATCAGCATCACCTTCCAAACGATAAACTACTAAGATGACTTTATCATGTTCAGAACATTGAAGAACTGAAAATATCTTTTCAGTGGTACTGATCCATTGTTCAGCAACAAGTGGATTGGAAGTCCCACTGAAAGAAGGTGGACGTTGCCTCATGAAGGACTCAATAGAATATTGTTCCCTTCTCTGCTCATTTGGAAGTCTAGAATGATTCATAGCTTGTGTAAGTATAGCAATAAGATTTTGCACTCCATCTCCCATAACATTTGTTTGTTCAGGAGGACAATCATTACATTGTCCATTGCATTGATCAACACGGTTCCTTCGGGTTCCAGCCATCGTCTAAAACCCAAAAAGAATAGTGTGAGAGGCAAAAATCATTCTAGGGAAAACAACCTTATAAAGGGGGAGTATCCTCAATATCTAACTTCTTAGGTTAAATTCTATGATCGTTACCATAGTTCTAGGACTGTATCTTATATATATACTTATCCTTAGGGACATCCCTAGACATACCTTAGAAATATCTCTAGGGATCTCACTAACGCTTTCGCATCCTAGTTTCCAAAGGTTGACTAAACCTTTGCTCTGATACCAACTGTAGAGACCCGAAGCTAGACGTACATGGACATTACATTACATTTGCGGAATACTTAGTACATAACAAAAACACACACACAAGGATCGTAATAGTTTAGTGTCTTTGGAAACTCGGAACGTAATCTTCTAATCGTGGTGAAAGATCTTCAATATCTCCCATAAAGATCTTCCCTTTTTTTACCTAAAACCTTTATTTATATCCTGGGGAAAAGAAAACATAAAAGGGTGAGCTCAAATGCTCAGTAAGGGTATACAAAAGAAAAATCAATCACATCATATTCATAAGAACATAACTTTTGGAAATCTTAACCTGCAAAAGAGAGCATAATTTCATAACATGGGATAAATCATAGTAATGAAATGAAATCCCAATAATCATAACTTAAAACATGAAACTTTGTGGCATACACACATAATCATAGAGAATCATTTCTTGTTAGTCAAGACTCATTGCCAAGACTATCTTAGTGGACAAAGTCCCTTTCTGAATCGAGTAACCCTCGTTTCAGTCCTGTTTCACTGAACCGGTATAACCTACCATTTCAGCCATGTCTATCTCATGAGATATAAAATCTTTACCCAATGCATTGGAGGGAGATATAGGTCCCACCCATCTTATAATGAATCCTTTCTTATGTGTGCCACATAATCATAAACCATACATCATAGCGTAACCCATGTAATAAAAATGGGATTCTTAAACAACATGACATCATAAAACAATTCATATAAGAGAAAGGAATTCATAAAAATATTTCCATCACAACATAATCAAACCAATGTAATAATAGGGATAAAAAAAGAACCCTTTTATTATCTTAGATGGAAAATAATTTTGATAAAATACTTGAACTCCATTCTTGAGGAAAATATCCTTTCTACTTCAAAAACATTTTTCCTTTCATAACATGTCATACGACTTTAAAATAAAAGAAGTTGATTAAAAATAAACTTGAAAACTTGTAAAGGAAGTTTCTTGGAAATAATGTTTTAAAAATCCATTCATGCCGTATAAGTTAAAAAAACATTCTTCGTACTTTTGTCGGTAAAGTCAAAAAGCACCTCGTATGAAAAACGTCAAAAGATTCCTTTCATATTTTTTTACTAAAAACTCACCGAAGGGTAAAATTGGATTTAAACTATTTTAAGTGGATGGAAACAATATTACATATTGAGGGAACATGGATGTGGATGATAAAATACACCCCAGTAAATACTTACGAATAAACAATCTCGGATAAAAATGAGATTGTGATATTTCCCTTACCTTAGGTCCGATTTGCTTCGTATGTGTCCGAACCTCCTGTATAATGATTTAAATAATGTCATTGACTTATTACAGAATCATATTCATTGTTATGATATCATATATGGTTCACTTATGACATTATATGACCCATTCTTTTGTAAATTCCATGTTAAAGAACGTTTTGGGTAAAATTGTTTCATTTGTCGTTCGTGTTTTTAACATGTAATTATTCATATGATTACTTAGATCATGATTACTTAATTCCAGAATATAAAACATGATTTATATATATATATTCATAATATACATATATAATAAATTAGTAAATGGAAATAAATACACCGTTCATGGAGACGGTAGTCCGTACGTACGCATGAAAGCTGTTTTCGTTTCCTTATTGAATTGAATGGAATTAAGTAGATGAAATACATATAAATATAAATAATTCCAGTATCATTATTAGGTCATATATTTCATTAGTACTTATTATATATACTTTATAATCACTCATGAATGGTTAATCATTGAGAATGAATCTCATCGCGTAGTGGAGACGGTAGTCCGTACGTACGCACGAGCGATGATATCGTTCCCATGGTTGTGGAATTGTGTTGAAGTGTATGTATACTATTTAAGTATCAATATAAATTTATAATAATCATATATAGTTACTCATTACACCTTTATACCCATCCAATTAAGGTGGTGGCGGAAAATAGATTACACCACGGCGTGGAGACGGTATTCCGTACGTACGCACGCGCGGTGATTTCCTTTTTCCGTAGGATGGATAGAAGGTTAATTAGAGTTGTTTCATATTTATAATAACATATCAGTATGTAAGTAATACTGATGTTATTACTTTATCATGAAACAACTAAAGAAGAAGAAGTTGAAGAAGAAAGAAATTGAAAAGATCGGTAATGGATATTACCTCTTCTTTGAAATGCCTCTTTGAATCCTTCACTTAGGGAACTAAGATTGGTCTTTGAAGAAGACCAGGACCTCTAGGATTATTCTAGGTAAGTGGAGAGGAGAAAATGGCAGGGGTTGGCCGAGCTTGAGTGCTCAAATTGGTGTGAGGAAGAGAGGGAGGAGGTGCCCTTTTATAAGGGAGGAGAGGGGCACCTATGGAATTCTTAAAAATATTAATTTATAATAAATCTAACCCCACTTAAAAACCTCCAAAAATGACTCATATTCGAAGATTAGATGATATAGGGTTGTAATATCATCAACCAATAGAATTTAGACATGTTAGGAATTTATTTTAAACATTATCAACATGATTTATCCTTATTTAATCAATTTAATTTTATTTGTGGTAATAACATTCTAAATTTTAAATTATAACAAATAATTACTTATTTGTTGTGAATTGTCCATAATTGGATACTTAATAACATTTTAGATCATATAAATTTAAATTTATAATTTTTAAATATTTTTTTGATTTTTAAACTATTTTATAATATGTTATTTTTATAAAATAACAATAGTGTCAATGTGGACACTATTCATTTATTTGAATTTAAATAAAATAAATACATAAGTTATGTTCGAAATAAAAGCTTTAATAGATTTATAAAATGTCATATGTATATAGAAAATTAGTTGAGCACATTAAATAGTTCATATAATATTTATTTTATTATTTTTAAAACCATTTATTTGGTTTATCTCTTAATAAAATAAATACTACAACATTTTTGTATAATTATTTCATATACTTATATGTTGCCTAAAAATTAAAAATAAAATCCTATGATGAAAATAAATCTATTAAATTTAACAATAATACTTTTACTCGAATTTATCATCTTAAAATCACAATATTTAAATTGTTATATTTATTAAATTATGAAGGTGACAACTTTGGCATCATTTAAAATAAAATAATATAAGTGTCATAATCGCTTTTATAAGGCTCCAAATGGTCAAATATTCGACCATTGGATGCTTATGGTTTACATTTATATGGCCAATAAGTTTTTGTTAGGGTTTTGTGCATTTTATGGTCACTATTTGTTTAATAAAAACTATATTCTTGATTTTTCACTAGATAAACAATTGCTGCATCACTATTGTGTCATAATTAATGATAATTATTTAATCCCTAAAAATTATAAATAAATTTATATAATGTAGATAATTTCATTATATTTCTGGAGACCCAGTGATTGGTTTATTTGGGTAACCATTACATTTCATACTTTCGTTTTTAAAGATTGGTTTTGGTATTCCTTTTTACGATGTGGGTTTCTATTAAAGAAACTTTCTAATAGTAAACCATTTATAACCCCGACGAATTTCGAGGGCGAAATTCATTTTAAGGGGGGTAGAATGTAACAGCCCGAGATTTTATGAAAAATATTCTTTTTAATTTTATTAATGTCTTGTGTTGTACGCTACACCAAAAGGAGCTTGCACAATACGAATCCTTGACTTGCCTTGCATTACACGCAATCGCAACCTTCCTCGATAGCGTGTGTAGTACGCAATACTGAGTTTCACGAAACATAGATATTCTATTAAAATATTATTAAAACTAGCTATTATGAATAGTAATAACCACTTTTTAAATTTTAGAAAATTTATCTCTCAAAATGGACTTCATTTTTGGATTCGGAGTATTGAATTTAGCCTAAGGTGAAATTTTGGTACTTTTCAGATAACTTTCATGTTTTGATGAATAGTAAAAATTACTAAATTTTAGTTAAAAACAAATTTTTCAATAAAAATAATTAATAGTGATAAATTATTAATTTGAGTGGTTTTAAAGTATATTTAGAATATATTTTTACAATTTAATACAATGTTGGTCATTGGTTGTAATTTCACATTTAAACCAGACATAATCAAATGTCAATCTTTTGATAGATATTGTTTCTTAAAAACACGCTATTTGTTTTAACAGCGGGATTTAATTATAAAATTAATCAATGCAACTTCTATGTTATGAATTTGGTAAAATAGACTTCATTTTTGAATTCGGAATATGAAATATAGCTTAGGATGAAATTTTGACATTGTTCTGAAAAACATCAATTTTTGATGAATAGTGAAACTACTAAGTGGTAGTTAAAAAACTGAATTTTTCATAAAACATAATTTTACCGCTTCTGTGAATGTAATTTCAAAAATCCGAGAGACACGATTGATGTCAGTAAGTAAAATGTGGTTCAATGAGATGAAAATAATTTTTGGTGAATAGTAACTTTTTACTTTTTTTTACCACGGTTAATAGTAAATAGGGTAACTAAGGGTAAATATGATATTACTATTACCCTAACACATGTCCTAATTCTATTGGATAAGTGTAATTCGACCAAAAACATCCTTATGAATATAATATGACCATTTAGGTCCACTTGGATTAGATTATGACATTTAATATTATTTTATTTAATGAATAGTTGAAATAGTTAAAATCAAAGTTTAATAACTAAAAAATTTTTACTATGGGGTTATACATAAGATAAATTCGACTATAAATATTCATTAGAAAGATAAAAATATTTCCTACATAATGATATTTTATAATTTTTAGACTTTAAATAAATTAATTTATTTATGACACAACGATGATGCAGTAATTACCCTTTTAAGGAAATATTAACATAATTGATGTTATAAATGCTCAAATGAATGTAATTTGAGACTTTTTATGACTTACACTAATTTTATAGGTTACTATGATATATTAGTGTTGATTTAATCAACTTGGTTTGAACATATAATTCTGTTATGACTTTCACAAAAAGCATATATCAAATAGTGTCAAAATTGACACAAAATAGTTTTTAAATCAAATATTATATTATTAATTGTTATTTTATTCCTAAAAATCTAAGGTTCATCCAAATGACTTAGATAAGGATATATTTATTAATAATATACAATTTGGGGTTCGTTTGGCATGTTATAGTAAGTGTATTAACCATATAGTGAAAGAAAACAAAAAGTCACGGTAAAAGTTAAATTATTTAACTTAGAGTTAAATCTAATTGATAAGGTTAAAATAATAACCTAAACTTGTCTAAATCCTATTGGTTGATAGGATTTCGACCCATACCCACTTTAGCTTCGAAATAAGACCCTTTGGAACCATTATAAACCGATTTTGACTTTAATATAAAATAATATTTTGAGATATTCCTAAGGTGCCCCTCTCCTCCCTTATAAAAGGACACCTCCTCCCCCTCCTCCTCACACCAATTTGAGCACTCAAGCTCGGCCAACCCCTGCCAAAATATCTTCTCCACTTCCCTAGCAACATCCTAGAGGTTATGGTCTTCCTCAAAGACCAATTTTAGTGCCCTAAGAGGAGGTCTCAAAGAGGCGCTTCAAAGAAGAGGTAATTACCGTTACCAATTCTTTCATCTTTATTTCTTCTTCCACTTCTTCTTCTTAGGTTGTTTCATTATGAAGTAATAACATCAGTATCACTCATATACTGATATGTTATTATAAGTATGAAACAACCCTATTTCACCATCTATCCATCCTACGGAAAAAGAAATCACCGTGCGTGCGTACGTACGGAATACCGTCTCCGCGCCGTGGTGTAATCTATTTTCCACCATCACTTTACAAGGATGGGTATAATGGTGTAATGAGTAACTATTTATGATTATTATAAAGTAATATTGATACTGAAATAATATATATATACTCCAATACAGTTCCACGATCATAGGAATGATATCATCACTCGTGCGTACGTACGGAATACCGTCTCCACGATTTGATGCGACTCGTTCTACATGATCATCATTACATAGTAATTATATAAATTGAATGAATAAATATGATATATGTTACACTAATACCATTCTGGATATAAGGTATCTATAACCTTAAAAGAAGAATAAGAATGTATTCGGCAAAACACGCATAAGAACAAAAGGCAATAAAGACCCGAGTAACAAGTAACAATGAAATATTACTATCAAGAAGCTAAGAATATGACCATATATGATATCATATCAATATGTATGATTCTGGAATAAGTCAATAACATTATTTAAACCATTATACAGGAGATTCGGACATGTACAAAGAAAATTGGACCTAAGGTAAGGGAAATATCACAATCTCATTTTTATCCGAGATTGTTTATTCGTAAGTAATTACTGGGGTGTATTTTATCATCCACATCCATGTTTCATCAATATGTAATATTATTTCCATCCACCTAAAATTGTTTAAATCTATGTTTACCCTTCGGTGAGTTTTTAGTAAAAGAAATGAAAGGAATCTTTTGTCATTTTTCGTACGAGGTACTTTTTGACTTTTCCGACAAAAGTACGAGAAGAATGTTTTTTTTAACTTATACGGCATGAATGGATTTTTAAAACATTATTTCGAAGAAACTTCCTTTACAAGTTTTCAAGTTTATTTTTAATCAACTTCTTTTATTTTAAAGTCGTATGACATGTTATGAAAGGAAAAATGTTTTTGAAGTAGAAAGGATATTTTCCTCAAGAATGGAGTTCAAGTATTTTATCAAAATTATTTTCCATCTAAGATAATAAAAGGGTTCTGTTTTTATCCCTATTATTACATTGGTTTGATTATGTTGTAATGGAAATATTTTTATGAATTCCTTTATTCTATATAAATTGTTTTATGATGTCATGATGTTTAAGAATCCCATTTTTATTACATGGGTTATGCAATGATGTATGATTTATGATTTTGTGGCACACATAAGAATGGTATCATTATGAGATGGGTGAGACCTATATCTCCCTCCAATGCATTGGGTAAAGATTTTATATCTCATGAGATAGACATGGCTGAAATGGTAGGTTATACTGGTTCAGTGAAACAAGACTGAAATGAGGGTTACTCGATTCAGAAAGGGACTTTGTCCACTAAGATAGTCTTGGAAATGAGTCTTGACTAACAAGAAATGATTTTCTATGATTATGTGTGTATTCCACAAAGTTTCATGTTTTAAGTTATGATTATTGGGATTTAATTTCACTACTATGATTTATCCCATGTTATGAAATTATGCTCTCTTTTGCAGGTTAAGATTTCCAAAAGTTATGTTCTTATGAATATGATGTGATTGATTTTTCTTTTGTTTACCCTTACAGAGCATTTGAGCTCACCCTTTTATGTTTTCTTTTCCCCAGGATATAAAGAAAGGTTTTAGGTAAAAAAAGGGAAGATCTTTATGGGAGATATTGAAGATCTTTCGCCACGATTAGAAGATTACGTTCCGAGTTTCCAAAGACACTAAACTATTACGATCCTTGTGTGTGTGTTTTTGTTATGTACTAAGTATTCCGCAAAAGTAATGTAATGTCCATGTACGATAAGATTCGGGTCTCTACAGTTGGGTTTAAATATTTTTGTGATTTTTAAACTATTTTATAATATGTTATTTTTATAAAATAACAATAGTGTCAATGTGGACACTATTCATTTATTTGAATTTAAATAAAATAAATACAGAAGTTATGTTCGAAATAAAAGCTTTAATAGATTTATAAAATGTCATATGTATCTAGAAAATTAGTCGAGCACATTAAATAGTTCATATAATATTTATTTTATTATTTTTAAAACCATTTATTTTGTTTATCTCTTAATAAAATAAATACTACAACATTTTTGTATAATTATTTCATATACTTATATGTTGCCTAAAAATTAAAAATAAAATCCTATGATGAAAATAAATCTATTACCTTTAACAATAATACTTTTACTCGAATTTATCATCTTAAAATCACAATATTTAAATTGTTATATTTATTAAATTATGAAGGTGACAACTTTGGCATCATTTAAAATAAAATAATATAAGTGTCATAATCACTTTTATAAGGCTCCAAATGGTCAAATATTATACCATTGGATGCTTATGGTTTACATTTATATGGACAATAAGTTTTTTTTAGGGTTTTGTGCATTTTATGGTCACTATTTGTTTAATAAAAACTATATTCTTGATTTTTCACTAGATAAACAATTTCTGCATCACTATTGTGTCATAATTAATGATAATTATTTAATCCCTAAAAATTATAAATAAATTTATATAATGTAGATAATTTCATTATCTTTCTGGAGACTATTCATGTTCGAAGTTTCATGAAGTTTATCACTAAATTAAAATTAATATACTTATAAGATTTAAGAGAGTGACATGTTGTCACTTTCTTTGGTTTTAATAATAATTAAGTTATTTTCATGGGACAAATTCCATTAAATGATTCTAATCCGACCCTTAGGTGATATGGGTCGACTTTTAGTCATACAATAGGATTTTGGCAGGTGTTAGGGTAATTTTATAATCTTATATTTACCCCTAATTACCCGATTTATCTTTAACTATGGTAAATAAAATTTACCGTAGTTACTATTTATAATGCCCAAAAATAAAAAGTATCCTATATACATAATTTGGACCCACTGATTCCAAATATGGAATCCATTTTTTAAAATTCAAAACACAGAAGTTGCAGAAATTAAATTAAAATTAATCCCGTTGTCGAATAAAAACGGGTTTTTGTTTAAAACATTACAAAAGATGGAATTGATTTAACTTACGAATTCAAGGTAAAATCAATGCTAATGACATACATTATATTAAATGGTAAAAATATATTCTATTTATACTTTAAAACCATTCAATATTATAATTTAACCACATAATATATTACGATGAAAAAAGTTGTTTTTAATTAAAATATAGCGTGTTTTTACTATTCATTAAAATGTGAAAGTTACCAGAATAATATGAAAATTTTATCCAAAGTAAATTTTTATTTCTTGATTCCAAAGAAGAATTTTATTTTGTCAAATTGAACTTATAAATATGTCAAAAACCAGATTTAAAGTGGGTGCGCCATCCAAAGGCGGCAAAACTGCATTTTTTGAAAAATACTTATTTTACCCGAAAAATTTATTTTGTTCTTATACCATGTTCTAGAAATGTGTAAGATGAATAATAATGTTATAAAATTCAAAATTTAGTTAATACTATTCATAACGGCTAGTTCATGACAATATTATAATAATATAACATTGTTTATTAAAACCCAGTATTGCGTACAACACACGCTATCGAGGAAGGTCGCGATTGCGTGTAATGCAAGCCAAGTCAGGGTCGCGTGTTGTGAAAGAATCCTTCGTTGTTTCATATAACAGAATCCAACCATATTTCATTTATACATTTAATATATATATATATATATACTCAATGTTGTGTGGAATAACTATTATCAAAATTGTGTGTAACACGGTCCAAGAATAGTGTTGCGTATACTGCAAGCTAATACGGTGTTGCGTATAGCGCAAGGTAATCTTGGTGTAGAATACAACAAAAGACATTAATGAAATTAAAATAATATTTTTCATAAAATCTCGGGGTGTTACAGCTGACAATCGATGAACATGCATGTTTCCAAAGTATCAAAACTATACTTCTAAAATTACAAATAGATCAGTAGGAAAAAAATATTTATTTAGACTCCTTTATAAAATTAATTGGTCCACAACTACTTCAAGAACTCATTCTTAAAAAAAAGTCTCATGAGGAAAAAACTGAAGACACTTCACAAATCCCAACACTTCCTCCTTTTTTTAATCAATACTTACTCTTTATCCACTTCATCTTGTATCTGAGTATGTTTATAATGTTTTTTGACATTAATAAACTTTCTTTGTGTCTTTGATGAGATTAAAATATTATTTTGATTATTCACCTACTACTTTGACAATAATTCTCAAAAATAAACTGAATTTTCTTAAGAAAATTTACAGCTTCATGCAACTTGACATCTAGTGAGTGAACCTCAAATTTCCTTATAATAAAAAGATTTTTTAAATCATAAGGGATATTATTACATTAGTAAGTAAAGAAATTAATATTTTTTATCTTAGTTAATATTGCACCTTCTTTCTCAGAATTTATTTTGATCTTTTATAACTCAAATGACTACTTTAACAATGAATTCTCTTTATAAAATTTTGTAATCTTAGTAATGAAAATCATGATATTTATTCCCATTACATATTCCTTATCCGTCTCTTGTTCCTTATATTCTTATCAATTTTCTCTTTCTTTACTAGAGGATTCATTATAGTGTTTGTATTAGTTTATGTAATCTTGAACACCTTCATCCTCTGAGTATTATTCTTCCTATTAACTTTCATTATAACTATATAAAACTTCATGTTCAGTAAGTAAATTTATCTATTTTTATGAATTAGAATTATTTTTTAATTTATATAAATTCCTTCCACTATGATCACTTGAAATCATGTTATAGTTATTTTATGATTTTTTGGTTTGATAATCTTCATACTCATCTAAATTATTCTTAGGGTTGTCAGTTAAAAAATTGCTCGAATTTTTCACAATTTAAAATTTTCAAAGAAATTTTACCCATGTAATTACTATTATTTTATTAAATCCATGGGAGAGGAATGATATAAAGTAATTTTAATTAATTTAAACTTCATAAAACTCAAATTCATAACCATTAGAATTCTTCTATTCATTAATATTCAATACTTTAAAGGATTTAAAGTATTATTCAATTACAATTTCTATTTCTTCTTCAAAGTATGTTGTCTTATCATCTAATATTAAACCAATATGTTTATGATCATTACAATTGTAAACCATTACATTTTTCTATCCTTGATAATATATATTTTCATATCAGATTTATATGGTAAGGATCACACTAACTTATTTAAAATAGTTTAATAATCAATTGATTCTCCATAACTATGAATATAGGTAATAATAATGTTCCCCTATATAAAAAATTCATCCCCCAATTCATCCGCATACATCATTTTGTATTTAAATTGAGTATGAAAAGAATGAAGTCATGTATCTCTCACCTTATTATCTCCTTCATTAATAGTATATAATTTACTTCATATAATTTTAACTATTTTTGAATCCATCACTTTGTTATTTTCTTATCATATAGAGATAAAAGAAAAACATTCTCATCCATTTAGTTAATTTCTATATTCATTTAATTTATATAATTATAATCTTGTGACACCCCTATTTCACTATTTTTTTTATTTAATGATTTTTAGGGTTAATTTAAATCTTGGGTGTTTTTATGTTAAATTTTGAAATTAAAAAAAATATTTTGTTGCAAGGTTACCGCAAATTTTCCAAAAACTGTGTAGGTTTTAAAGGAAACCATGTTAGGGGTACATATGGGCTCTATTGAAGTTTTTCACAGTTATTTCATGATTATAATGACTATGAAAATTCTCTAGGTAACCATGTGACTTGTTTTTGTGTGTGGGGGTGACCCTAATGGTTGGCACATGGTTAGAGAAATCCATGCAACCAAACCATTCATGGTGTGAGGGTTCTATCCAATGGATCCCGCACAGTTGGTGTACGGTTTTCCTGACCATACAATCTCACCATGTGGCCTTACCAAATTTTAAAATAATTAAATTCAAATGTCATTTATCTTTGAATTCAAGGGTTGTACCATCCCCTTTCCTCCCACTGTACTTAGATTACCAAGGGACAACACATGGGGAGTTATACCTCCCTCTCTTCCTGATTTTGAGATCCTACACTTTGGATTTCAAGAAGATTCTCAAGTTAAACCCCAATTTTCTTATTTTTCTCTTCTTATTCCCTACCCAAATTCCATTCCCCTTAAATTTTATTTTACTCTATGAACCTTAATCCCTATTTTGATTAAATTTAGGGTTCTTGGTGACCTAATCTTGGTATTTTTATATCTTAGGGTTAAAAGTGGGTTCTTCTTTGATTATTTTATCCAAATCCATTGAATAAGACTTGTTCATACTTAGTTCAACTTGGAATAAGGTAGGGTTTTTTTATTTCCATTAATTGTAATGTCATTGTGTGATGAGTATTTTTTTAATACCTTGTTTTTTTAAAATTAAAGATAAATATGCTAGCTATGATGGATTTTATGAATAGACCAAATGATTTATCACTTGGAGTAAAGGTTTTTTAAATTGTTTACTAATTCCAAAATTTATGTTTCTGTTCAAAGTTTTTATAAAATTTATTAATGGTTTTTTTTAAGAAAATTTTAATGATTAATTCATTTGAACCCATTTGGGTCTTTGAATGGGAAAAGTATGGTTTTAAAGAATAAATTGGTGTTTTGGATTTATAAGTGGATTGAACAGAGTGAAAAATATGTTTTAAATGATTTTGACTCTAGTGTTACAAGAATTTATTCTTAATAAATGATTTGAAAATGTATTTTAAATTTTTTTAAAGGGTTTTGAATCCCAATTCAGTTTTCAAGAAGGTCCACTTGGAACATTATAAAATATTTTCCATCTCAAATGTGAAACCCTTGAGTTATCCCCCCTTTATGTTTTATGTTAATCGTGAATGGTGGACTAAGGGGGATTATATATATATATATATATATATTTTGTGTGTGTGGATCATGATATGGATTTTGTAAAAGGGATGGTTTTTTACGAGTGTGTCGCAAGTGAGGAGAGATTTATTATTATGATTGTTTGATTAACGTTTTGTTTTCTCACCTCTAGTTGATTTGTTTAATGTGAACCATTAGTATTGGGAAAATGTGTGTATTTATGCTAAACTTTTTTAGATCACATGCTAACTGGTTTCCCCTAATACATACTTGTCAAGGACAAAGGGTGTTCCCTTTTGGAGGCTTGTGTTGGAAAATTGGATATCCTGTGCTTTATTTTTCGATGCCACTTTGGTCAGTAGTTAGTCTTTTATTATAGTGTTGTCTAGTAATATCTCACATTAGAACCTAGTGATATTCCCAAGATATTTAGTGATTTTTTTATGAAATTATTGGTGATTATCATCTTTTTTATTATAACCCCTTGTTCAAATTTCATGTGTCGCACTGTTGAATGGTTGTGATTTTTTATTTACTTTCATTCCATGGATTATATAGTTCCTTATTATATTTTATCTTGTTTTTATTTTTTTGGAATATTTTCTTAAAAAAATTAAAAAAAATAATTGAAACGGGTAATTTTAAATGGAAGAAAGTGGATTTCCTTTTCATATCAAGTTTTGAGAAAATGAAATAGTTTGGTTTTTCTTTGTAAAACCGTATATATTCCCATTTTAAATTTAAAATGTTTGTTTTAAAATCATTAGTTACACCCTTTATTTTTTTTAAAGTGGTGGTCCTATGAAATGGGATTTGGCATAATATTCTTTTTTTTTACATGTTTATATGTGAAAAACCTGTTTTTTTTATTCTAACCCAAACTATCAGTGATGATATTTCACTTTAAATTAACTACAAAAACTAATCGATGGGATCCTACTAGCCTCCGTTTTTCTCAGTCCCCACATATACCTCTAGGTGTATATATCTATTATAATTCCTTTTAGGTTCCTATAATATGTTCTTTCTTGATTGTTGTTCGAGTGAGTTTGATGGCGGTGGTTCAGGATATGTTGAGTGGTTGTGGGTCACATGCAGATGATCAATAGTTGTTCAGATTTGGTTTTTTTATTATATATATATTCATGTATCGATCTTATCAGATAGTATCTTATCTTTAGTTCTGTTCTATATATGATATTGTTACTTTCTATGACCAGTTTAATATGATATCACAGTTTATGAGCTATTTAATTGATTTCTAATGTATTATTCTCTATTTGGTTGTTCTTATTATTAATATTGTTTATTTTTATGCATGGGAATTTTATATATAGATGGATTGTTTCAGATGTCTAGAAGAAATACATTATGTTTTTATATAAATTTTGTGGGTGAAACAATTCCCAAGATTGTATTATTTGATGAGTAGACACTAGTTTCCAGTCTGTGGGGATCAGGAATGCCCTTCAAGACTAGTTGTGATATTAGTTCGGTGATTTGGCTTGTTAACCTGGGATGGATTTTCAGAAATGGTGTCAGATTTTAGACTTTTGATAGGCCTGGGTTTTTTAATAATTTTTTTATTTGGAGTGCATCATGGTATTATGGATAATAGGGTCAATATAAATCGATAGGTGTATCATGAGTAGGTGCTTGATCACCACCTTTCATGATGAAACTTGAATTACCATGGGTAGTTTAGATTAGAGGAATTATTTTTAGTTATGTTCTTAATTTTGTCGATGTATTTTGATATGATATTATGCTATTTTGACCCATAGTGAATATACTAATGATTTTGGGGGTATTGTGAGATTTTGGGTTGGAAATAAAGGAAGAAATAGAGCTGTATTGTTAGCTTGTATGGTATAGAAAACCATGTGGATCCCATGTAGTCATTTTTGAAATCCATTTTAGTGATTATTAAATGGTTCATGCATGGTTTTCCAACCCATGCATCTAAATTGTGCACAATTATGTTTCTCCCAAAGATATGTTTTCTTTTCTCCCTTTCCTTTCGAATTGACTCCAATGGTGTTTACCATTGGTGTGATATTAATTAAGGGGTTTTTAATTGTGATATTTATGTTGTTGGGTATTATTTAATTAATTTTTATTCCATGTTTTATAGGTTTTCCCTTTGAATTTTAGTTTTATATTTTAGGAAAACTGTTTTTGAAATTAAAGGATACTTTTCTAGTTCAATTGTGAAATTTTTTTACCTTCATGAGATATTTTAAACTAGTTTTCCAATGTGTTTAAATGGTACTTTATTTTTAGGTCAATTTTATAGGTGTTTTAAAATAAAGTGGGGTATCTTATTATAATATGAGTTAGTTGGTTTTAAATTTAGTGTGAATGTTTTTTATTCTTAGAATTCTAATCTTAATAAAATTATATTTTAATCTATAATGAATTTTCAAAATAGAATTCCTCAGTTTTATAAATGGAAGTGAAATGTTTAAAGGGATTTAATGTTTTAAATTAATCATGCTTTAAATAAAAAGTGTTTAATTTTTATATAAGGCCTCTGATTTAAAATGGAAAACTTTTATAAGATATTTTAAATTTGTTTCGATTGAAAATTTTTATTTTTATGGGACTTTCCCTAGTTTGATTTATGGAACATGAATTGGTCATATTCATGTTACATGTTGTTAGAGTACGCCTCCGAGAATGGAATAAATGGAATGTGGAAATTTTACCTTGGGGATAATTATTAGAGTATTTATTCTTTTTGTTAGGAAATTATTCCATTTTTTGTTCCTATCCAAACTTGGAATAGAGTTATAGATCTAAGAACCTTTTATTTATTTGGGCTACTTGATTATTATTTTTAACTTTCTTTATGATCAAGGTATGCTTAAAGGGAAGGAGTAGTTATAAATGGGTTGAGGGAAATATAAATTCTATAGAAAATTCTCAAAACATCAAATCTAAAATGCATTTTGGGCTTATTCCTTAGTAATTAGTAATTTTCTCTAGAGAGAGCTATTTTTTATTTATTAAAATATAAATTCCTTAAAAAATAGTTTATTTTGTATTTTATTATTTCTCCTAATCATATTTTCTTAGGATATCTATAGTAATTATATCAGTTGATCTATTGGAAGAATAATATTTATATGTTGTTTGGTTTTGGGTAATTGTTTGTTTTTCATTTATTATTGGGTGAATGTTGATTCAGCCAAGATTTAAGGATTTTGTTGTTATGTAATGTGTATTTTGTAGATTTTTCTCCTACATATAGTATTATATATCACTTAAGTTCATTACTAATTATTTTGGAATATTTTCTATTTAGGGGTCATGTATTAATTATTTTGGTTGTTTTAAAGTTAAATTCTTGATGGATGGGTCATAGGGGTAACCCTTAGGTCAGTTTTTAAGTAACTAGGATGAGTGTCACATTCATGTAATAAAGAACTTAGTGTAATTGTTTGTCTATTTTCTATGGGTTATTTATGAGACAGTTCCCTAGGTTTGGGATCCTGGTTACCCTCTTTGAGCTTTGTGGCTAGATTTTGGAACTCATGTTGTTATTTTTATCCATGTTTTTGTTTTGTCCCTTTTTCATTTCTGGTTAAAGGTTTTGTTGTACTTGAGGTTGGATTTTATTTTATTATCACTTGGAAGTTTTTATTGATGTGTATTTCCTTTAGAATATAGATAATCTTTAATGGATGGAGATTCATGTTTGGTCAATAAATATCATCTCTACGTGTTTTTAGTGTTTTTTGTTTTTGATGATTGTTTTAATTTTCTTTACCATTTTAGATGAATTCAGGGAGGCCTATGATAGGCCTCCTATTCATAGGTCTTTTATCTTCTAATATTGGATGAATTATACAGTGATATTTTTTATGATACACATTGATTTATTCCCTTGGTTTAAAGGTTTTTTTAAATCTAGTGTTTATTTTTATTAGGTCCTTCTCTAGTTGGTTCCCTACCCACTTTCCTCTTGATATAAGGTGTTATTGTGGGTTTCCTTTCATTACCTTCTACTTTTAGAAACACTTTATGGGGGGAACGAGGCATAGTGGGGATAATTTTGACACTCATTCATAGTTGTTATTTATTTAATGATATTTTGGGGGTAATTAAAATTTTAAATGGTTGGGGTTAAAAATTTATAATTTTAAATAATTTTCTCTGATTTCAGGATTAGCAAATGGTTTTCTAGAACTATATAGGTTTTAGAGGAAATCGTGTGAGGGGTGAAGATGGAATTTAGTGGATTTTTCCACAATTTTTTCATGGTTCTCCTAATATTATGGAGTTTATAAGTTACCATTAGACTAGGTTTTGTGTGTATAGGTGAGCCACATGGTTGTTATATGGTTAGGGGAAACCAGCAGTCAAACCATGCAAGGTATAGAGGTTCCATCTAGTGGAACCTGAATGGATGGTGTATGGATTGCCTAAATGTGTGACTTAAACATGTGACTTGTCTAGTTTTTGAGATTTATGAAATTAAAAGAATATCCCTATTTTAAATTAAGTGTTTTATGATCTCATTACCTCCCATTTTACTCATTCAGCTAAGGGTCAATTCATAGAGAGATCTCATTCCCTCTATTATTTATTTTGATTCCCTCTACTTTGGATTTCAAGTGGATTGTCAAGGTAAACCCATATTTACTTCTTTTTCTTCTCTTCTTCTTTCCCCTTATTCCATTTATAATTGATTTTCCATTCCTCCATGAACCCTAATAACTGTGTTAATATTATTTAGTCTTTGTGTGAACTAATATTATGGTTTGTTTTTTTATGGTGTGTAGGGGGGTTTTCTTTCTTTTTTAGTCCTTGTCCATTGAAGGAAACTCATTTTGACTTGGTTACCCTTGGATTAATATTTATTCTTTTGTTTATTTCCTTTAATTTTAATTTCATTGTGTGATTTGTGTTTTATAATACATTTTTTTAAATTAAACATATATGTTCTTATTGGTAGGGATTTTATGAATTTCCAAAATGTTTTCTAACTTGGAATAAAGGGTGTCTAAAAAATTTATAATTCTTAAATTGATGTTTTTGTGCCAAGTATTTATGAAATGATTTAATTCTTTTTAAGTGAATTTTGATGACTAAAGTCCCCACTTTTGTCTTAGAATGGAAAAATCATGGTTTTAAAGAGTAAAGTAGTTTTTTTGATTTATAAGTGGACTGAATGGGATAAAAAACTATTTAAATTTATTTTAAGTCTGGTTTTAAATTAATTTATTCATAATATATGTTTTGAAAATTGGTTTTAAATGGAGTAAAGTACTTGTCATCCTAAATTATTTTTCATAAGTCTTGTTCAGAACATTATAAAATGGTTTTCATGCTAAATGAGAAACCCTAGAGTTATCCCACTTTATGTGTTGTGTTTATCATGATATTTGGATCAAGGGGCATGTTATATTTATATATATATATATATATATATATTATGATGTGGATGTTTTAATATGGTTTGTTTCTTTCTAGGGTGATGGAGGTGAGGTGAGATTTATGATTATGCATGTTTGATTGATCTATTATTTTCTCATCTCTAGATTATTTCTTTCATGAAAACCCTAGGCACCATGAAAAAATGTATGGATTTATTCTAAACTGTTTTAGATCACATATTTACAACTGTCCCCTAGTGTATTCTTGTCAAGGATTAGGTGTGCTTTCCTAAGGAGTCTTTTATGGGAAAATCAGGTGGCTTGAGATTTATTTTGGATGCAACATAGACTAGAAGTTGGTCTTGTATCATAGTATTGTCTAATACAATCTCAACTTAGAACCAATTAAGTTTCCCATGATAACTAGTCAATTTAGATGACATTATAGGGGATTCCTATCCTTTGTGTTATTATATCTCTTTATTTTATTTGCATTTTTGTAACCTTTGTGTGGTTGTGGTTGTTTGTTTACTTTTATTCCATTTATTATATTGTGCTTTATTTTAATGTATCTGGTTATTTTGTTTTTAACTATTTTATTAAAGTTATTTTTAAAGTGGAATTGAAATGGGTGCTTTAAAAGGTAATAAATAGTCTATTATTTACATATAGGGTTTTAATAAAATGAAATAGTTCTTTTTTTCTTTGGAAAACATAATGGAATCTATTTTAGGTTTAAAATGGATATTTTATAAGTATTGGATCCACCCTTGTGTTCATAAAAAGGGGGTGGCCCTATGAAATGTAATTTGGCATGATATTTTTTTTACATGCTTATATGTGAAAAACATATTTTATAATTCTAATTAAAACTAGCACTAATGAGATGTATCTTTAAAGGAACTATAAAAACACCTTGGTGGGATCCTAATGGGATTGGTTTCTCTCACACTATACACATTACCCTTGTTGTATGTTGATCTCATGTTTCTTTTCAAGTACCTATGATGTTGTCTTTATTTATTGATGTTTTAGTTGGTCTGGTATTGGTGGTTTAGTTTATAGTGAGTGATCATGGATCATGTGTAGATGATCGGTCATTTTTCAAGTTTGGTTTTTTTTATTCATTATATTTTCATGTATCGATTGGAATAGATCTTAAATTTGGTTATTTTGTATCTATGTTGTTTTTTATTTTTTATCCTTAGTTTTATATGATAGTGATATGGTTAAATTATTTCATTTGTGTTATTATCTATTTGGTTATTCTCATTATTGGGAATATTTATTTTTATGTATGGGTGTTTGATATATGGATGGGTTATGGTGGATTTATATAAGAAATATCTTATGTGGTAATTTGGATTTTGAGGTTAAAAGTGCTCTCAAGAGCACATTATCTTTTCCCAAGAATTAGTTTCTAGCCCGTTGGGATAAGGATCACCCTTCAGGCCTAGAAGAGAGTTGAGCTAGGTGACATGTTAGGTTAACTTAGGGTGATTCATTATAAATAGTATTAGAGATGTTTTTTTAAAAGTTTGTGTTATTTAAGAACCTTCTTGTTATTTGGGGTGTTTCATGGTAATAAAGAGAATAGGGTCATTATAAATTAAGAGTTAGAGTGCTTGATTGCCACCTCTTGTGATGAAAATTGAGTTACCATGGGTTATTGGGATTTTATTATTGATTTTTAGTTATATAATTTATTGTGTTGATGTATTTTGATATGATATTATGTTATTTTGATCTCTATTGAGTATACTAGTGATTTTAGGGGTATTTTTGAGTTATTGATGTGGAAATAGAGGAAGAACCAGAACTAAAAAGTTATCTCACATGGTATATAAAACTATTTAGAGCCCATGTGGTTGGTTTTTCAATCCATTTCAAAGGATTTTTCATGATTGGATCATGGTTTTCCAACCCATGCATCTAAATCATGCACAGTTATGTTTCTCCCCCATATGTGTTCTATTATCTCTCTTTCTTTTCTAATTGAATCTAATGATGATTATCATTGATCTTAGGTTAATTACTAGAGTTTAAATTGTAATATTTATGTTATTTGGTATTATTTTGATTGATTTTTGTTCCTTTCATATGGGTTTTCATTTTTAAGATCGGTTTTATATTTTGGGAAAACTTGTTTTACGATGGAAAAAAGGAAATTTCCCATTTCATTTATGAAAATTTTTGACCTTAATGAAATATTATAAACTAGTTTTGTAATGTTTTCCATAATTAATTGATTTCAAGGTAAATTTCTTAGGTGTTTTAAAATAAATTCTAGCTCTTAATTTTAAGATGAGTTGGCATTTTTCAAATTTATTGTGATTGTTTTGGATTGCTTGAATGAGAAGCTCTAATAAATTTTTATTTTAATTTCTATTAGATATGTAAAATGAAATTCCTGTTTTTATAAATAGTAGTGAAATATTTTAAGGTATGGAATGTTTGAAAGTGAATATTATTTAAATAAAATGGTTTTAAATTATTATCAAATGTTTGTGGTTTTAAAAGGGAAAACTTTTATGAGATGATGTAAATGTGTATTTATTTGAATTTTTTATATCTATAGGATTTTATATAATTTGATTTATGGAACATTAATTGATAAAAAACATTTTTTGTGTTTTTATATTATTCCTCTCAGAAAGGTATTGGTAGAATATAGAAATTTTACCTTGGGGATGATTCGTAGGGAGTTTCCTCTTATTGTTAGGTAAGTTTTTTTGGTTGTTGGAACTACTTAGATTAAGAATATATTGGTATATCCAAGAATTTTCTATGCCTTTAGAATTATTGATCTTCTTCTTTTACCTTTTTTATGATCAAATAATTATTGAAGTGTAACGTCCCTGAACCGGGATCTATTAAACTGGTGCCCCGAGCTGAGTCATCACATGACCTCAAGCATGCCTCCCAGTATACCATAGGTTGCTGACTAGAGGCAAGGATCTAATGAGTCACATGGGATACTATACCCTCTTTATTAGAGTAATCCATAGCATAACACAATATAAATAGAGGAATAACAGGAAACAACTAATAAATATACAATTTAAACATCTCCCAACTCGGTACAAAACATAATTTAACATTAACAATGACATGACACACTCGTAGTGAAAAGCGAATAAAACCCAAAAATAATACAAATGGCCAAATCCCAAAATGGTCTTGAATTTATGTCTAGATCCTTCTCTATTTACACCCTGATCCCAACTCAACATCCTATAGTAGGGCCTTTGCCCTTGTCCAAACCTGCAACCAAGAAATCCGTTGGATTACCTAATGGCGGCCTGAGTAGGGTGTGAGTACAAAACTCAGTAGGTCGCTATCAATGGTGTCTACAACATATCTAGTCTAATAGATAGTGCATGAAAGTACAAAATAAATTGTAAGTAAACAAGAAACATTTTGGGTTCCATTCATTAAAAAGGTTCATTTAATTCATGCTTATAATTTATCTCAATTTCATTTCTTATACTATCTTTATTACATAATCCATTTTTAACACATGATCTTTAGGTTAGACATATATATCATCTACACAAGGGTCTAACGCAATTAGTAACAATGAATAGGGGAAATAATAAAATTCCCTATCTCACTAAGAATACACATATCACATCAACACATTATCCTCACCTCAAAGCCTTAGTCTGGGTGGAATATAATAGTTAGGGGAATAGAGCCTTTATCCCCTTCCCTAACCCATTCATTTTTTGGGAGGAGTTTTGAGCCTCGGTCTAACTCGGCCCATGGGCGTAGAGCCTCATGTCAATACCCCCACTATAACAATCCATGTTCACATGCTTATTTATCCAATCACCATAACCATACCATAACACAACTAAGAATAAACAATTCCATTGGCTATCATAGTACATAACAAACAATATAGGAATTAATACTACGTCATAACCCATTAATACATTCACCATTTACAATTCATATCCATATATCCAAATTCCCATTTTTTTCCTTAACCCCTTAAGTGTGTTCAAAAACCCCCACACTTAGCCAATATCTATCTATTACCATATATTAACTAATTTATCCCATTAACTGTTTCACAAGAATTTACCCCTTATGCATTTCAGGTTAGATTCGTATAATACATAACATAATCACTTTATCGCATTCAGACCATTAGTTATGCCCCATAATTTCCCATGTATTAACTCATTCCACATTCATCAATTCCCTTATACAACCATTTACATGTTCTCAACTCACAAGCGATTTCCAATTTAACATGCTCATCATTTAATATGTACTAGTACCCTTTGGAATTTCAACATAATTCATATACCATTCGACACAATCCCATTTATCTCAATTAACCAACTTTTAATTCATTCCAAATAACCCTTTATGAAATTACTCGAAAACCTATTCACAAACATCAATATTACATTTACAACTAAATAAACTATTTATAAATGTTCTACTTGGGATTCACATTATCACCCAAAAACCCTTTATTTAGCCCCACCATTTTCTAGGTCCAAAAATGTCGGGGCACCCCATGAGTGGCCCTAAAATGGTCAAGTCATCTTCCATGCATCCCACGGGGGACCATGATGGGTTCAATTAATCATTTAGACACTCAATTTACCAAATCATACTCAAGTTAACCAACACACAATAAGAGAAATGAAAAATCTCAACACACATGCACAAATCTATAACAAAACAATGGGATATAACTTGTAGACCACCTACCTCGAATCTGATGATGAACACACTCTTAGTCATGGCATTATATCCCTATTCAACCAACCTTTAAATACTCAACCTAAATCTCTCTAGAAAACAAGTGTTTTATAGATTCGTATGGAGAGATGGAAGATATGAAATCCCTAAACCAAAAAAGAGAAGAAAGAGTGGGATTAGCCTTACCCGGATCTTCAATCTACAGCTGATGGTAATCCAAATGACCAAGAATCGAAGGAGAATATCCTCTTGGAAGATCTTGGAAGCTTGCCTCATTTATAGGGTTCAAGGGAGGAGAAATAGAGGAAATCCTAAGTTGTGTATAAAATCTCATAATGGCATTTTTGAAATTTTCTAAAAGCTTCTAGGATGCATGGTTTACCCACCCAGTTTTCCAAACAGTGTGAAAACCATGTGGATGCTACTATCTAAAATCACTCACTCACACAGTTACCTAGGATTCCTACATGGTTTTCACTAACTGTGTGCAAACTGTGCAATATGCCTAGAAACTCTCTTTTCTTCCTCTTTCATGTCCTAAACCCCAGGAACACCCCCGAGCCTTCTCATGAACTTGTGAAACACTTATTTTGACCTGGGGATTAAACAAAAATATAAACAAAAATACACCTTAAGAAAAAAACTGGGACCTTACAACCTCCCCACCTTATAACAGGTCATCCTCGAGCCAATCTTCCAAGAATCACTAAAAGTATGTAACTAGACATCATTCCACTAGTTCTACCTATCCATTCCTATTTTTTGAGTTTCTAGTTTCACATCACAGTGCCCACCGAACACGGATCAAGAGCATGAACTTACCCCGCAAGTCTTCCTCACCAAAACCACAACACAAACCAAAAACTCCACAATGATTCATCAAATTTAACCATACCCAACCACTAAAACCTCTTAAAAAATGTAGGCAACAGTTCTTGATTCAACGTAGGTGGAACTTTTCACACAACATCATCTCATCATAGAGGAATCAACCGGCACCCTATCAGTCTGATCCTCTTCACAACTCTTGACCCAAATCACTTGGTCTCATTTTCCTCTATTTTCCCCAACTATAATAATGAACAAACTCAATATATACCAAAGGATAATGCATGGTCCTTTCAACCACATTTCCCAACATACATCGATTCACTACTATTGAGGAAATATCACCTGAATATCAACTCAACTTTCACATCACCTGACATGTTCCAACTCACCATTCCCGAACATCCATAGGGAATTACCATGCATTGGCATCCAGTAGCATAGTCGAAACCATTTGGGAGGACATCCCTAGACTATCCATTCAAGGACTAAGATCAACTTGACCTCACTCAAGTACAAATTCATTTCAAAAAGGCACTTTCCACCACAACATGAACCCAGAGGTGGGTCACTCTCACCACACCCATTCAAATTTACCATCTCAGGTCGGACCCCCCCCCCCCCGACTGGCTTGTCCTAGAACACCCACCTTCCACTGAGGGTATGATACATCATTCTCACCTTCCCAAGTTGCTTATTGGTTTGAATTTTATCATTATCATCCCACGCGCCCACTGAGTTCATTCCCTGAATTCTGGTAGAATTCCATCATCACGGCATTACTACCCTCCAGACTGTCATCAGGCTTCACCCTCAGTATGACACCACATCACATGGAAAAGGTTCCCTAGACTTCAAGATGTTGTAAAACCACACAAGAAAAAATACCTAAGTCTAACCTTGATCTTTTTTGGAGTTATATAACCCAACCTCTCTTTCCACAACCTGTTGTCATATCTAACCACACCCTTCTACAACTTCAGCGCAAACATCACAAGCTTCACATGGAACCACCCTGAGCTCGAAGCCAACACTTGGCTTATCAGTCACCACGTACAATTCCCACATGGCCCCTCTGAGGAACCTAACATGCACCTCATAGGTTCCTCATTGGCATCTTGGTGCCACTACATCAACTCGATGTTCTCCTCTCCAAAACCAGGACTAACTTATCACTCCCCACCTTAGGAGTGTAGTTACCATTTCTCTCCATGAGGGATTCAAACCACTATGTCTTACACTAAAACACAAGTTGAACCCCAAAACATAGAAATGGATATCTATCCTTTTCCCGAAACAAGAAAAAGAATGTTACCAAGTGCTCGTTCTTGGCTTCTGTTAATGGAACCCATAACGTTTGTAGACAATTGTTCCATCCTGAGGACCTCACCCAAATCCATATATGGTGTATATACCATCATAAATCTCCAAATATACCATTTCCATGAGCATAAACTTCATGATTTACCTCACCCAACCAAACAGCTTCAAGTCTCTTGGCATAAATCCAAAGCTTCTCAATGTACCTGGGACGATACCAAGATATTAGGCAGTATCTTCACTAGTTGAGGTATGCTAAGAAGTTTTCTAAGAACACCACCACCAAATTATCCATTCTTATGTCGAACTATGGGACACCATGACCCACACAATATCTCAGTCTCCCCTACTTAATGCATCTCATCAACACTTAACCACCACTTCTCAGGTGTGATTTCCAACCAAGTCTCACCATCTCTCTATGACCAAATCGCTAAGCAGTCATGAACCAACGTTTTAGGTGGAACTACTTCCACCACACCTCTCGAGTTCTTTCGATGTGTCCCTGATAGCTAACAACTAAATCACAATGGTCTACCACACCAATAAAACCAATGTTCTCTCACAAATAAACCTTTACATGTGTATATACCATCACCTGCCTACTTAGCTAACCATGAATCTTGGTTAGTCGGCCTCATCATCCCTGAGTTGGCCTCTTCATCCCACCCAACAACCAAACCATTTATACAAACAAGTTTATCCACGTGACCACCCTCACCTTAGGTGTCACCATCGAGTGAAAGTATATAACCACACTTCATCCACCCATGGATTTTCTACTCAAAAAAAACTTCAAGACCTCCATTAATCATAATCCAAATAGGTGATTCAGGCATCCATACAATACAACCCTTCCAAAAAAACCTTGACTCTTATCACAAACACTAGGGTTCCCTTATTAAATAACCAATCACAACTATACCATTTACTAAAACTTGGTGGTATCTAGTATGCAATGACACCACCTCTGAAGCATCTTTCACACTTCATATTCCAAGGTACATGCACCATTGGGCTAACCTCCCACGAGGTCACCCTTGATTTTCTGAAACTATCATTGTGTGACCACAACTAGAGTGGCACCACCATCCATCAACCTTTTCACTTATCCCTCTAGGCCAAACCTGCACTATGAAACACTATGAGTTCCACTATCAAAGTCCAAAACATCTATATGTGTGACACACTCCCAAAAGCACTAAAAACCTTGTCTGGCCTCTCTCATAGGTCACCTTGAAGGTTTAATGATACCAAATCCCAGTACTGGAGTCACTACTAGGAAAATACATTGGTCCTATCTCCAAACCATACATATTATGACATAAATGAAGCAATGCTCATGAATGGAACTCTCACCCTTGTTCTGATACACATTGTGCCTAGCACACCAAACAACCATTTACTCTAGCTTTCTGATCAAAGGTGTACACATTCATCAGAACTAAGAGAAAAACAAACTCTTTAGGATTCAAAACACAACTCATAAGGTCTCTACTAACAAGGTAACCAAGACCCAGGCACCATCCTTAAGGTAAAGCATGCAATCTGTATGATCAAGAACCATGAGAGTTTCCAAATTTTCATTACTAAACAAAGCCTCATGACCCAAAGTCCACAACCCTTCCAAGGGTTCCCTAAACACACCACATAGTCCATATCATAACCAGCAAGGTCACACAATCAAAATCAAAATCCTTAAACTAGGGAACTATCATTATCCCAAACTGCACATACAAGGTTCAAACCAATAACAAAAAGAATACCCACTTTTGAACTCAATCATTCTCATTTTAAAATTCTCATTCACCTGATTCTTCAAAGAATGACTGAGAGGATTAAACCATAGATGGAAAAAGTCTCACACTATCAACCTTAAAACAACCATTCCTCATACTCTATTTGAATGGTCATCATCACACTTATAACACTACCCTATACCATACCTATTGCAAATCATGGTCAACATGGGGTAACCAATTTACTTGATCACAAGTATTTCGTCAACACCACTTCCTATTTACAACATGATCCTTTCCTATTAGGCACATTTCCCATTTCAAACCTTGTTAAAATAATAATTTTAACTAATTTATTCCTTTCATTAGTCAAAATCCTTTAACTATTTTACCATCATTATGAAATATTTCTCTTTTAGGCATCAAATCAACCTTTACAATTTATCACAACCCAAAATATTAACCCGGTCACAAGATTTATTTATAAATGATATTACTTAACTATGAACTTTCATTATTTTCATTCACCCACTTTAATTACCATTATTAGGAATCATTTTCTTCAGATTTATCAAGGAAGTAAAATTCATTCTACTCTTTATTCCCCGCACACCCATCCCATGTGTGTGACTATAATGATTCATGTCACCTATATCCTTAGGGGGCTAAAATGATGCATGAATACACAGCCTCATGCCATTCTGTCAATGATAAAAATATCATAAATCAATCAAATCACACAACATGTGCATCAACCAATGGTGACATATCATTCAACTATAACAACGCACATCAAGAACAACAATTCCCACCCAAGGTGACTTGGGTTTTCCCTCATACATGGGTTAGTTACTCCCAAGCACGAGCCCATTACTAAGGCCCGAAACTGTCCTAATATCCTATCTAATATCCCCAAATAGTAATAAAGAAAAAATAACTCCTCTAATACCACTTTTTAATGTCCCTAACTCGGGATCCACTAAACCGGTGCCCCGAGACGAGTGGTCACATGACCTCAAGAGAGCCTCCCCATACGCTAGAGGTGCCGAATAGAAGTGAGGATCTAATGAGTCACGTGGGGAGACTATACCCTATTTATCAGATTAATCCACCATAGAACACAATATAAATAGATTAATAATATGAAACAACTAATAAATATACAATTCAAACATCTCCCAATGGGGTAAAAACCATAATTCAACATTAACAATGTCATGACACACTAGTAGTGCAAAGTGAATAAAACCAAAAAAATAAGAAAAATGGAAAAATCCAAAAATGGGTCCCGACTCTAAGTTTGGATCCTTCTCTATATACATCTAGATTCCAACTCAACATCCTAGAGTAGGTCCTTTTCCCTTGTCCTGACCAGCAACCAAGAAATCTGTTCGGGTACCCAATGACGGCCTGAGCAGGGTGTGAGTACAAAACTCAGTAGGTCACCACCAATGGTGTCTAAAAAATATTCAGTCTAATAGATAGTGCATGAAATTAAAAAAGGAAAAGTTTGGGTACCATTCATTAATAAGGTTCATTTAATTCATGCTTTTCATTTATCCCAATTTCATTTCTTATACCATATTTATTAAATAATACATTTTTAACACATGCTCTTTGGGTTAGGTACACATATCTACACAAGGGTATAAGGAAATAAATCACAATGAATAGGGGAAATAATTTAATTCCCTACATCACTAGGGATAAATATATCACGTCAACACATTATCCTCACCTTGAAGTCTCAGTCCGTGTGGAATGAAACTGTTAGGGGAATAGAGCCTTCGTCCCCTTCCATGACCCCTGCATTTTTTTGGTGGATTTTAGAGTCTTAATCTAACTTGACCTCTGGGTGTAGAGCCTCATGTCAATACCCCACTCGACCAAGCCATGTGTACATTCTTATTTATCCAATCACCACAACTATACCATAACACAACTAATCATAAACAATTCCATTGACGATCAAAATATATAACAAACAACAAGGGAATTAATATTATTCTATAACCCATTAATACATTTACTATTTAAAATTCATAGCCATATAGCCAAATTCCCATTCCCATCCCTTAACCCCTTAAGTGTGTTCAACAACTCCCATACTTATCCAATATCCATAAATTTCCATATATTAACCCATTTAGCTCATTCACAATTTCACAAGCATTTAACCCTTATGCATTTCAACTTCAATTCATATAATACATAGCACAATAAATTTATCATATTTAACCCATTAGGTATGCCCCATAATTTCCCATGTATTAACTTATTCCACATTCATAAATTCCCTTATAAAAAAATTTTCATGTTCTCAACTCACAAGCCATTTCTAATTTAACATTATCATCATTTCATATGTACTTGTCCTCTTTGTCATTTCAACATAATTCATATTACATTCAACACAATCCCATTTAACCCAACTAAACCACTTTCAATTCACGCAAAAAAAACCCTTTAGGCAATTACCCAAAAACCTAGGCACAAAAATCAATATTACATTTACAACTAAATAAACTATTTATACATGTTCTACATGTGATTCACATTATTACTCAGCAGCCCTTTATTTATCCCTACCATTTTCTAGGTCCAAAAATGTTGGCACACCCCATGGGTGGCCCTAAAATTTCAAGTCATCCTCCATGCATCCTACAGGGACCATGAGGGGTTCAAGAAATCATTCAGATACCCAATTTAACAAATCATACTCAAGGTAACCATTACACAACAAGAGAAAAGAAAATCTCAACACAAATGTACAAATATATAACAAAACTATGGGATATAACTTGTAGACCGCCTACCTCAAATATGACAATGAACGCACTCTCGATCATAGCCTTAGATCTATATCCAACCACCCTTTGAAGCATCAACCTAAATCTCTCTGAAAAAGAAATTTTTTAGAGTTTCAGATGGAGAGAGGGAAGAGATTAAATCGCTAAACCAAAAAGAGAATTAAGAGTGGGATTAACCTTACCAGGATCTTCGATCCAAAACTAACAGCACTCCAAATGGCCAAGAATTAAAAGAGAATCACCTCTTAGAATATCTTGGAAGCTTGGCTCATTTATAGAGTTCAAGGAAGGAGAAGAGGAAATCCTGAGTTGGGTATAAAATCCAGTAATGGAATTTTTGTAATTTTCTCAAAGTTTCTAGGCCAGAGGGTTTACCCACATAGTTTTCTAAACTGTGCACAAACTGTGCATATGCTACTATCCAAAATCACCCCCCTCGCACAGTTACCATGGATTCCCACCCGTTTTTCACTAACTATGTGTAAACCATACAACATGCCTAGAAACTCCCTTCTCTTCCTCTTTCATGTATCGAACACCTAGAACACCCCTGAGCCTTCTCATGAACTTTGGGAACACTTATTTATACCATAATAAGGGTATTAAACTGAAATATAAACAAAAAACACCTTAATAAAAAAACCATGACCTCACATGAAGTTAAGGGGTGCTTAGAAAGGGATTGAGGGAAACTTCAATTCACTGAAAAAATACTAGAACTTTAAAGGTGAAATTTTTAATGGGAACATTCCTTATTATTTAATAGTTCTTCTCCATAGCTAGTCATTTGAGATTTCCGAAAATCTCGATTCCCAGAAAAAAAATTCTAATATATTTGATGATTTTTCTTTATTATGGATACTTATGTTATCTCTAGTAATTATATGAGTTGATCCATCAAAACAAGATTCCTTAAATATGGTTTGGTTTTGAGTGATTTTTTGTTTTGGGATTTATTATATGGAAGATGTTGAGATAATTATGATCTTATGATTTTGTTGTTATGTATTGTGAATTTTGTAAAATTTTCTCTTATGGATGGTATTGGATATAATTTAAGTGCATGAATTTTAATTTTGAGTTTTATTCTATTTGGATTTTATTTATTCATAATTTTAGTTGTGTTAAAGTTGGATTATTAATGTATAGGTCATGGGGGAAACCCCTGGGTCAGTTCTTGAGTAACTAAGATGGGTGTTGAATTTGTGAAATGGGGCACTTTTTTTGGGTTGGTTCTCAATTTTTTATAGGTTTTCCAAGAGAAAGTTTCCAAGGTTTTGGATTATAGTTACCCTATTTGAGTGTTGTGACCTGATTTTGGGACTCATATAAATTTTTGAGTCATGTTTTTATTTTGTACCTTTTTCATTTTAGATTGAATGTGTTGTTAGATTTGAGTATGGATTTTATTTTATGATCACCTGGACATGTATCTGAATGTTTCTTTCCTTTGGAATGTATATTCACTTTCTTGGATATATTTTCACATTTTGAGAAGAAATATTCATCTTTGTGGGTTTTTAAATATATTCAAATTCAAGGTGTTTTTTTTTATTTTTTATCCTTATTTTAGATGAGTTCTAAATGGTGGAGAGGCATATGATAGGTTTCTACTCTTATTGGGTATTTTATCTTCTAATCTTGGATGAATTATTCTTGGAAATGTTTAATGGTATCTATGGATTTATTCCATTGGTGTATAGGTTATTTCATGATCAATGTTACCTTTCCTAAAGTATTTATCCAGTTTGTTCCCCCTCCAACTCACCTCTGGATATGGTGTGTTCTTTTGGTTTTCCTTTCATTGCCTTCTACTTTTAGAAAGACTTTCTAGGGGCAGAAAGTTGTATGGTGGTGAGAATAGTGACACTCCAAATCACTATTGTGGTTTATTTAATGATATTTTGAGGGTATTTTAAAATTTTTAGTGTTTTGGAGTTGAAATTTTTAATTTAAAAGAATTTTATTTGGTTCCATGATTACAGCACAGTTTTTTAAAATCATCGAGTTTTAGAGGAAACTGTGTGAGGGGTGTAAATGGTCTCCAGGGGATTTTTTCACTATTGGTGCATGATTATAATGATAATTAATAATATATCAGTAATTTTTTGACTTGTTTTATTGTTTGGGGTTGATCCAAATAGATATTGAAGGGTTAGTAGAAATTGTACATCCAAACCATGTGACGTGTGGGGGTTCTATCTGTTGGATCCCTTATTATTTTCCAAATAATATGGCCTAACAGTGTGACCTATCTAGTTTTTAGAGTTTGTAAAATACCAATATTTCACCTATTTAAATTTAAAATTCTTAGCCTCCCATTTCCTCCCATTTTTCTTAGTTATCCAATGGTTCATGCTTATAGAGCTATCCCTCCTTCTCCTCTTGCTTTTAAGCTCCTTTACTTTGGATTTCAAGCGGATTATCAAGGAAAATCCCTCTTTAATTATTTTTCTCCTATTCTTCTTTCCCCATCTTCAATTTCCCTTTTATTTTCCATTACTCCATAAACCCTAATCAATTTTTTCCTAGGGTTTAAGGTTTGGGTGACCTAATCATAGGGTTTTGGTTGTTTGGGGTTTGTAGGGGGTTTGTCCTTTCTTTTTTTAGCCTTCCCCATCAATGGAATCTAATTATGAGTTGATTCTTCTTGTATTGAGGTATTTATTTTGTGAATTTCCATTAATTATAATGTCATTATGTGGTTGTTGTTTTATAATACCTTTTTTTCTTAAATTAAACATATATTTTCTAGCTGTGATGGATTTTATGAATGTACAAAATGTTTTCTCACTTGGTATAAAAGTTTTTTAGATTTTTTTATAATTACTAAAGTGATTTTTGTGTTCCAAGTGTTTATGAAATTATTTAATGGTTTTTTAATATGATTCTAATGACCAAAATAATTTGAAACTGTTTGGGTCTTGTAATGGGAAAATATTGTTTGAAAGAGTAAAGTGGTGTTATAGATTTATAAGTAGATTGAACATAAGTAAAAATTTCTTCAAATGATTTAGAGTCTAGTTTTTTATGAATTGATTATTTATAGATGTTTTGAAAATTGATTTTAAATGGGGGAAAATACTTGGAATCCCAATGAAGTCTTTAAGAAGGCCTATTAGTCACTTTGTAAAATATTTTTCTTATTGAATGTAAAACCATCATGTTATCTCCTCTTTATGTGTTTTGATTATAATGAATTATGGACCAAGGGGAATGTTATATATATATTTATCATTGTATATATTTTTTAAAAAGGATTTGTTCCTTGTTAGGGTGTTGTAAGTAAGGGGAGATTTATGATTATACTTGTTCGATTGATGTATTATTTTCTCACCTCCTGTTGATTGCTTTCATAGGAACACTTGGAACTAGAGGAGAGGTATGTATTTACACTAGGGTATTTTAAATCACACACTAACTAGTTTCCCCTATAGTATACTTTATAAGGACTAGAAGTATGCTCCTGAGGAGTATTTTGTGGAAAATTAGGTGGCATGTGATCTCTTTTTAATGCAACATAGGTAGATAGTTGGTCCCATTTCATGGTGTTATCTAGGACCATATTCCCTTAGAACCTATGAGTTTCATATAATACTTTGTGATTGTCTATGAAATTATAGGGGATTACCATACTTGGTTTTATTTTATCCCTTATTAAATTGGAATGTGTGGAACTATTGTTTGGTTGTGGTTATTTGTTTACATTCATTCTGTAAGTTCCATAGGATCTATGTATACACACCTGATAGGGGGTGAATCATGTGTGGCCCAATTTTTACCAAATACCAAATTTTCTTTTGATCCTTTTATGACTTTTATCTTTGAAATTCTCATGTCAGTAAAATAAAATGGATTTTTTTTATTTTATCCCTACATACACTTATTTTTAATAAAGATAAAGTAGTTAATATGGAACATATATTTTTACAAGGTTTATCCCCAATGTAAGAAAATTAATCCATACTGTTCTTGGGATTTTTGAGTCATTGATTATATGATATAATTATCATTATTCTTTTTATAGTGGGTTTTTCATGGATTATACTAAAACTAGTCTTTCCATATTACGTAGGAAAGTAATCACCATATTATATAGGTGATAGAGCATTCACTATATTACACAAGTGAATAAATTTTTATACTGCATCTCATAGTCTTCAGTCTCTCGACTGGTCAAGAAACCTTCCTATTTTAAGTGGATAAGAAAGGCATACTAGGATGTCTATAAACCCATAAAATCTGATCTCCTTCCTCAAACACAAATTCCTTGACTTCTTGAAAGTCTTCAAGTGATACTCATGAAACTTGACCTTTATATCTTAGCCTGGATTCCCAGTACTTTTATACATAGATTTTTTTCCTCTCTCTCAAATCATAATTCAATAATACAACCCTAAAATACTCTTACCTAATGACTCACCAATAAAATATAAACTTAATAACTTGGGTATACTCTTAATCGCAACATATATATCCACTTTGGTCTATTTATTCTGTTATTCTTCTCTTTTTTTTCTTCTTCTTCAAATCCTATATGACATTCAGCTTCAATACAGTTTTGGTGCACTTTTTTCTTCTAGAGAGTTTTAATTTATTTTTTTATTATCCTTTGAGTGTTTTGGTTCCCTTTTCACACTCATGGCATCAAAATTATAGATATATTAAATTATCTTGGTTCACTCTCAATATATTTATAAATAGTGGATCACTCTTTTTATGTATTTTTCTTTCTCAATTTTCTCACTTACTCATGTGCATGAGAATCTGCATTAAATTCCTCATTTAATTTTCAATATCTATAAATGGAATACCCCTAGATACTTTATATATTCAATTGAAAATCTATGATAATAAAATTACCACTTTGGTTTCCCAATGTTAAATCATGTGCATCTAAAAAGATTTCCACATGAATCAGTACCCCAAGTCAAGTTCTAAAAATAACCTTTACCTTTTTCTTATCTGTTTATGGTTGAACAAATAGTTTTTCCATATTTAATTAGTAGTCTCAAGTTATTATTATTATAAAAATTCATCCAAAAAATAAACAAATAAATTATCTTCATATTATATATATAATATACCAATAGCAGCATGTGGAGTGAAGCATCTCATTTTCATCTTGGTAGTATTTGTATTTCTAGAATAGAATTTATTTATTACTTGTCCTTAATTTATACCAGATTAACCCTTATTATTTATTCTCAATATTTAATCATAAGTTATTTTATGATTTATTCATAGTTTAAGTTTAGAACATGTATTTTCTAAATTATTCTTTCATTTCTAAATTTATTGAAATCTGGAAGTCCTCTCATTTCCTGATAAATAATATTCTCTAAAGTACATCCTATCTTGATATTTTTATCATAATCATAGAGATATTCTTCTCAGTCATTAAACATGTATCACAATGGTTTAAACTTTGATAAATATATTTAGATTAAACTCAACTTCATATAATTATTCTTGAAAACTCATGAAGTTTATTTTTCTTTATTAAAAAAATCATATAGTTCATATTATTTAAAATCAATATTGAATCATGGTAATAAATAGCATCAAAATTATCCCAACTCCATGGAACAACTTCATAATATTCATATTTTATTTTCATCATGATTATTAATTATCGAGATTAAATTTTTAGACTTGAAAGTCTCCCAAATGTCTCCTACTTTGATCTTCTTCTCCATTTCAGGAATATTATCTATTCACAATTTTCTTGCTTGAATCACACACCCATTTATATTTTCGTGATGTTTATGACATTTAAGAAATTATTTTGAATCATCCTAAATATTTTTCTCTATGGAATATAAATTTTGGAAATTATCATAATTCTAGATGGTTGGTATACCTTATGAAGTGTATAAACCTTATGAGGTACTAGCACCAACCTTATGATGATAGTGTCCCAAACTTATGGTGACATGTCAAAACCTCATGGGGAAACATAACAACTTAATGATATAATTTTCCCAAACTTAAGATATTACTTTTAGAACCTTATACTGACTAGTTGTACCAATCCTATGAAGTGTCTACCTGAACCTTATGAAAGGATTTTCTCAACCTTACATGTGGTATGCCTAAACCTTACATGAATCTAGACATAACCATTTTTCATATTTCCATTAAAATGTTTTGGGAACTCTTAAAAGAAACTTCGGACTTATAAATCTTTTATCCAAAAGTATTTTAACATTAAATATAGTATCCTTCAATCTTAGTAACATAAAGATAGGTTCTCTAAAAAATCATCTAGCTTCCTTTAATGAATTGAACCATTTTTACACTTGTTAACCATATTTATAAAATTTTTACAACATATATTTAGTAATATCAAGCTTATTATAACTTATTTAACTTATTTTAATTTTTGTAGAAAATACTTTCAACCTTTAGTGCTTGTATTTTGAATTATTTTTAACTCTCCAATCATCATGTGTAGGGGATTCGCACTAAGAAACCACCTTCCTTCTTATTTAACCAAAACTATGGGTGACTCATTCACTTTCCTTTTATAATTCAATGGAATCCACTCCATTCTTCTTTTTCACAAATTTAATTTCATTTATAATGAAAATAAATTGAAAATAGATATAAATTAAACTTTACACATCTAAAGGGAACCCAAATAACTTGGAGAGAGGTATGAATTTGTTCTTCACTAGTTTATCTCACACACTTACTAGTGCTCCCTAGTGAATGATTCTAAATAACTAGGAGTGTACCCCTGAGGAGGATTGTGTGGGAGAATTGGGTGTATTTTGATTTGTTTTAGATGCAGTGTAGGTCGGTAGTTGGTCCTGTGTCATAGTGTTTTCTAGGGTCATCTCGCCTTAGAACCTAGTGAGTTTTCCATGATACATACTAATTGTCGATAAAATTATAGGGTATTCCCATCCTTTTTTATTTTATTCCCTTGTTTTATTGGTATGTGTAATACTTTTGGTTGTTTTTGGGTGTTTTTTTACTTTAATTCCATTGATTATAATGTGACTTATTATATTTTATCTTGTTATTTTGTTTTGTAATGTTTTCTTAAAGTTTTTTCAAACGTATAATTGAAATGGGTGATTTAACAGGGAAGAAAAAGTATTTTCTTTACATATTAGGTTTTGAGAAAATGAAATAGTTTTGTTATTATTTGGAAAACCTTATGTATTCCAACTTTATGTTTAGAGTGTTTATTTTAAAAGTATTTGTTCTGCCCTTGTTTTCTTAAAAATGGGGGATCCTATGAAATGTAATTTTTTAATAATATTTGTTTTCACATGCTTAAATATAAAAAACCCTATTTTTTAATTCTAATTCAGACTAGCACTAAGGAGATTTATCTTGAAAGTAAATTCATCAACTCTTTAGTGGGATCCTACTGAGATTGCTTTCACTCACAACATGCATACTCACCTAGGAGTATACATCTTTTTATATATCCTTTAGGTGAATTGGATATGGTCTTTCTTGATTGATGTTTGGGTTGGTCTAATGTGGGTGGTTCAAGATGTGGTGAGTGATTATGATTCAAGTGAAGATGATTAGTATTTGTTCATATTTGGTTTTTTTATTCTTGAGATGTTCATGTATCATTTTTCTCAACGTAGATCTTTACTTTAGTTCTTTTATATCTATGATATTGTTACTTTTAATTATCAATTTTATATGATAGTTTTATTTATGATTTGTTTAATTTATTTATTTTGTATTACTCTCTATTTATTTGTTATTATTATTGAGAGTGTTTATTTTTATGTACAAGAGTAAAATATGTGATATTCTATATTTTTTAGAGAAATCTGTATTGTGGTCATTTGGATTTTGAGGGTGAAATCATTCCAAATAGCACATTATTTGATTCCCAGGCACTATTTTCTAGTCTATGGGGATTAAGAATGTCATTTGATCATATTGGATGAATTATTTGGTTGATGTGGTGGGTTGACTTGGGATTGTTCATTACAAATCTTCTTCTATTCTAGGTGGATTAAATCCATTCATCATGATGTCAAGTGCTTCCAATCCCATTGAAATAAAGTATAGAATTATCATCTCATTATATAGATGAAATACATTTCTATCAAACATATGAATATGGTTTTGATTGATAGAATCCATACACTTTATTACAAATAATTAAATTAAAAATTATATGACCAATGGAAAACAAATCAAAATCCTCGAGAGTGAAATTGGGGATCTGATATAAATTGATATACCCGGGTGAGAATAAGGATCATTGAGTGGAAAGTGAATTGGTGTTCACAAAAAAAAATTCCCATGAAACACTTTTATTTCACTGTTAGTTGGTATATAATATCTTCAACAAAAATTTTCAAATGGTGAGAAAAAATAAAACAAGAAAGAACATCACACAAAGAATGAATTTTTTATAAGATACAATAACTATTTACAGGTTGATAGCCCTTGGTGATCAATGGGTGATATCCCATGTCTCTCAATATTAGTATTATTATAAATGAAGAATAAATATATAATTAAAATTATCTTATACTCTTTTACAATATATCTCCCAATAATCCCACCATACCACTTGAAAATTATAATATGATAAAAGTATTACAATGTTAAGATTGATCAAAAATGAGCATAAACAAATAATAATAATCTTATTAATGTATCCTTAAGTTCATTCATTATAATAAATTAGTTTTCTCCATGTTATTATCTCAAATTATATCCCTTTTCTCCCAATAAATATCTTTTAAAAAATTGGTCTCTAATATTTCAAAATCTCTAAGTGAAAGTCTATTTTTATATAGTGTTCAACAAACCACGACATGGTGGCCTAAACCATGGAATGGTTTCACTTGGTCAACCAATGATATAAAACCCATGTTTCAAATATCATTAATTTATAAAATTTAAAATTTATTTAATATTAAATCTTTGAAACTTTTACTAAAACCATGACATGGTTTATTCCAGACCACAATGTTGTTTTTTACACTATAACTTCAATAGTTCCTTCAATAAACAAGAATAGTTTACCTCCAAACTATGATGTTATTAATGAATCCAAGAATTTTTTTCTCCATATAGTTGTTAGTGAATTTATAAACCTTCTCTAGTAACCTCCCCTATACCAGATAGTTTAAAAACTATTTGTTTACAGAAACTGTAGTGTGGTTTTAGAACCAATATGTAGTTTTCATTTTCATGGTATCCATTGAGTTATTCCATTATACTATAGTAACCATGTTCAAAATCATGGTTTTTTTTCTATCTTATTCCCAATATATTTGTTTATTCATAAACTACTACAAGTTATGTATCACACAATGATGTCATTTTTTAATCAATCAGAACCAAGGCTTTCTTTGTGTCCCACTATGGTGTTTTTTTCACTTTTCTTAAATTATTTAATTCTTTTGAAGCTTATTCTACTACAATAAATCTAAAACAACTACATGATCATGTTTATATTAATATAATACAAAAATAAGTTCAAATATCATGAATCAGTAACTCAAGAAACTAATTCATAGTATACTCACAATGTGAGATTTATTTAAACACTACATTACTAGATAGAGTAATTTTCATAAGAAAAATTAATCACTTAATGTAAAGAATAATACTATATTTAATAATTATAATTTCCAAAAATATCACTTAGTTAACTCACTTATCAAAGGATATTTAATTTACCCTAATAACTCTTTCAATATTGTCGAGCACTCTTCAATTATGATGGGGATAATTATTATGGGTGGACACCCAGTCATATAATTAATCACTATAAGTGGATAATTTCCTAACTATTATACATTAGAGTGTAGTATCTATTGGAGGAAATTTTAGGGGACATAAATTTCATTCTGGATCGGTGATATTTCTATGGGGGAAACTATGATATGATGTATTACTAGAGGGATTTTTATTATGAAGCATGGATTATGGTTTTGTATTTTTATTTTAGATATTTTTTGTTGATATCTTATAATATTTATTATGTTCATGGATTTATTATCATGATTCATTCACATGGGCACATAAGAGTTCCAATGAGGAACCTACTTGGTATATTTATATGTTCACCCTGACATTCTATATATTATTTTCTTATCTTCTAGATAGAGATGGTAGTGGTGTTAGGAAACCTTATCTTTTGAAATGAGATAATGTTTTGTGGAGGAATATTTCATCATACATAACTAGAGGTATATATGAGATTATAGGCATTATATTCATTTATCTAATTTAATTTGTATTTATAAGACATGTTATGCATTTTGCATACATTATTCTTGTATTCTTAGTTGGTAATTTTTCATTGATATTATATTTTGGGTGATAGAGAGTTTTATTTAAAAGAGGTAATACCTTCCATGTATATGTGATGATATACCTTTAGTTTTAGATTTCAATACATATTCTATTGAATATGGGCATGGGTGTCACACTCAATATCATTATAAACTTAGGTGGATTACCTATAGGGTTAGATCATGATATAATGGTATCATAGCTAAATCTTGAAGTAGGCACTAGGGAGGATTGTATAGGATATAAAGGTATAAAGTATTACATGAACCTATTATATAAATTAGAGTAAAGAAACAAACTAAACACATGTGGTTCCCTTTAATATAAGTGAAAAATAGATAACCTATATATAAATACTTAGTGAATAGTATGATAACTGTAGGGTATCTTTATAGTTGTGGATTCAGGCATAATTTAGTTGTTTGTCACGATGACTGTATATATTATGTATGGGTTGATGGTTCATGTGTTTGATAGTATTACTATAAATTTTTCATTTATATCCTTAAGATGATGTTGGTTAACCTTTTGTAGTTATGTCATTTATGGGACACTATTATAGGGTTTGTAATGAGGAGGTTTAGAAAGTACATAAGGTTGTGCAATGGGAAATAGACCTAGAGGCCAGAAAAGCTTTAAAGATAGATTTGAGTGAGTTTTATACGTATAATCTACCAAATTTTGAGGTATATATATCGAGTCTTGATATTAGGCGCTAATTGTAAATGTTTTATATTTATTTACAATTGATCTAAATGTGGCATGGGAACTATGTTCCTTTATCTGTGAGTTTTTTTGTGAGTTTCAGTGTGTCAGTGGTGGAAACTATGCTTGGGAGATCATGATGTGTCTATGATTATATGGACTTATATTTTGAGATTTTTTTATGAAAGAGGTTTTATTTAAAACTATTATAGTTGATCTACATCAGGTTCTATTGGTTATTTAGCATGGGATTTTTTATGTATGAGAATTTGGTGTAAGGCTTGTGGAGTAATTTCATTATTACCTTAATTTTATAGCTAATGAGAAGTTGACATATTTTAGTTTTTGGGGATTTTTATGGCGAGATAGGATGTTGGAAATATTTTATAAAAGTTATTTTATGGATATATTAAACAAGGATGATATAGCATCTAATTTTTTTACTAGTCGCTACTGAAATAATACATTTTTAATGTCAATTATTTTTGTATTTTAACATCAACTAAAAAATAATATTAATATGATTGATGTTGTAAATAATTTTTTAACATCAATTATATAAAATAATGTTATAGGTATCTTTTTACATCAATTAAAATTATAACCAATGTTAAAGATTTTATTTAGTCCAACCTCGGTCAGACTTCTGACATAGATTGTTTTGATAGCCAAAATCGGAAATGTTAGTTATTTTAATAAATGGTGTGGAAAGGTTTTTTTTTAAATATTGTTATATAATCATACCATTCCAATCGATGAAAAACTAGATATGGAAGCAAAATAAGTAGAAATTTAAAGACAAAATTCATTATAAAATATACTAGGAAAATGTTTAAAAATATAATACAAATACATGAAACTTTTAATTAAAAACATAAGAAACAATAAAACTGGTAAAACAGTCTATAAAAAATATTTATATATAGTTTATTTCATTTTTATAATACAAATTAGATTCATCAAATAACTAAAAATATAATTAAAAATTCTATCACATTACCAATACAATATTATATTGGACATCATATATGATCACGGAATGAAAATTGTTATCTAAAAAATTAACGAGTATCATAAAAAAAGAATGGAATAATATAAAAATTAATTTATAATCATTTTGGTTGCATTTATAAATTTTTTTCATGCACTTTTTTACAAAAAACCATAACACGACCCTTACTCAGACAACACAAATCGAGTTTGGAAGAGAAGTATCTCCATGCTTAAAGAATAATCTGATGGGACTTTCATGTGTTTCATTATTACTAATGCACTGAGGGATGTAGATAATTAAAAAACATTTCCTAGTCTGATGGCGTAGTGGTGAGAACCTCCCATAGGTATTAGTCCATGGACTTCACATATTTCTAGTGAAAATGTTTATTAATCCTAAAAACTTATTTTAAGGGTCTTATAAGAACTTTTTAGCCTCAAGTAGTATCTACTATGGGGAAACCATATAACATGGAGAGTGGTTATATTTTCAGGATTTTATTTGACTATTCATGAAGGAAAAAAAGACTTATATATAAAAATTTATGGACATTTTATGTTGGACATAATTTTAGGAAGCTGGAAAAGGGAATTTCACCACAATATCACTTCACGAACCGTGAGCTCCCTTCTCGAATAGCGAAATCACTTCACAAACCATAATCTCCCTTCACATTCCATGAAATACATTCATAGACCTTGAAATCACTTTATGGATTTAAATTTCTCTTTATAGACTATAATCTTTTTCACCAATATATTGTCATTTGTGGCATCAAAATGATGATTTTTTACCCACAATGAACTTCCTTTGTGAGGTTCCCAACCATGAACTCCCTTTGTGGAGCCTCTTTGATAAAATACCTCAATGATATTCCTTATTGGATTCTCTTACATGTTCTCCCTTCATGAATCCTCATTCATGATCTCCCTTCATGATGACTCATTCATGGCCTCCCTTCACTGACACAATTCATAGAAACTAATCACCCACACATGGATGAAAATTTCTTGGAATTAGTTATCCAGAACCACCTATAAATACCCCACACCTACCTTAGAATAGACATAAAGAAATTTATTTGTAAGGATAGATGAAATACCTCAATGAAATACTTAGGTAATTCTTGAATTAAAAATAGGGAGAGTGAAGACACTTCACAAAGAAAACCCCATGAAGGCCAATCCAAAAATTCATTCATGAGGGTTCCTCCATGAGAGCCACTACATTAAGGTGCCATAAAAAGGAGCCATGTGAGATCCATCTTGTAGAGTTACCACATGAGGTTTCTTGGGGAATTCAATTCCACAAAAAATTATTCATAGTTTCAAATCATTGATTATATCCCACCACAAACTCATTTCATGATCTTTATACACAGATGCCACTCTATAAAGACACTATAGTGAGTACTCCTTTATGAACTTACAAAGTAGAGAACTTTCTTTGTGAATTATCCATATGGAATACACTTCAAAAATTATCCACACCAAGCATTCCTTTTTAGACCTCTCACATGGAGCACCTCCTCCAATAATTTTCTACATGAATCATCTCTTCCACGAACTGTCCATGTGAAACACCAGGTTTATAAATTTCCCACATTAAGAAATTCCTCCAAAAATCTCCTGTGTAGAATTCCCTTTTTGGTATCCATATATGTAATCACTTTTCATACCTCCATGTTGGCCTAGGTTACCTAACTAGGATACCATTGGTCCATACTATGGGGCTCCTCCCTTGCACCTCTAGTCAGGATTAGTGATGTTCTACAGTCACGGGCCTTCATCCAAGCCGCTTCACTTCCATCACTAACCCTGGTTCTAAATCAATACTTGTACCATACAATTTTTGAGTTGGGTTAAAAATATTTTAGGTTGAAATACCTATGAACCCAATATTTATGTTACATAATTTCTTGAGTTTAGATACTTCTCATAGCTTCCAAAAATACATTTATTTGAGATACACCACTCAATTTATTCATTTACTTTAAGCTGAGATACTCTTATCAATTTAATAATCCCATTGAGTTAAGATTCTCCTCTTATATTCTTCGTTGACTATATTTCCACTCTTCATTTATTAGTGAGTTGGTCCTCCTATAATGTGTAATCACCAATCATACCTTCTCTTGTTTAGTCACTGAAAAACAAGAAAAATTGAAAGGGGAATCAAACATGATTAATCCCCAAACAATCACCATTATTTGAGATAATACTCTTAGTTTCATTATGAACATTGATTCGAGTTCCTCCCTAAGGTTTCCCAAATATATTCAACTGGTTCACTCACTATTGTTAACCCCTAAACATAAGTTTATGTATAAGCCTTTCTCAGTCTCCTATTATCACCCCTTTTATAGCATAGACATCTTCCATGGTCCTCCTACTTGGATTAATCACTATCCATATCTTCTCATATCTAGTTATTAATAGATAGGTTAAACCAAATGGGAATCCCATTGCATAATCCCCACTCATTCCCCTGTTGTATGATCTCATGAAATTTGATTGATTTGTTACTGTCTCTTATTTCACACTCTAATCATGGCTCACATATTCTTAAATATCTTTAGTGGATCACTTCATCATCATGATGGAGAAAAATCATAGTCAAAAGTATAAAGCATATCATTACTCTTAGCATCGTGGATCTAAACTGAATAACACGCATCCATACCAAATGTTGTTAAACTGTAAAGATCGCTCATGTAACATGGCCTTAAATTGTATAACTCAAACTAAAAGGGATTTAATTACTATTAACCAAGATAATTAGGTTGTCTCACTAGGGTTTAATCCCAATATCCACAAACATACCATCCCTCTTATGTGATGAACATAATATGACCCGTTTTTTCAAATATTTTGAGTTGATATGCTCCTCCTAGTTTCTTTCTAAATACCTTGAGTTGAGATACCCTACTTGGTTTTGTTGTATACCTTGAGTTGAGATACTCTTATTGTATTTATCATATCTGGACCTCTTGATATTTTTTATCCCTAACCATACCTTCTTTTGTTTATTCATTGATAAATATGATAAATCAGAAAGGTCGTCTCATGCATAATTCCCACACTAGACATTTATTATAACCCTTCTACCTAGTAGTCCTTACTTCATGACATTAAATTACATGGATTGGTCTATGTCACAAGAACTTAAAAGGTATGACATGTCTCATTAAGTCTAACTAAACTATGTTGGTTTTAATTCCCTTCATAGGGATATATAAGAATCTATCTCACAATATAGATCCCAACTCTATGACACCAACCACCTCCTTGGATGGATATAAACTTCAAGGTTCCCAACTACAGATTTAAACTAAATAATCAATAACTAATGAGAGAGTGATAGAGAACCTCTTATATACAGATATGTCCACATATCCACATAGATTAAATCTGATCATCAACACATGGATAATAATTCCTACACTAGTATTTAGGAATGATTCATAAAAATGTATCCAACCTATAAGATAGTCTAAGAGTAGGTATGTTTCCCCTCAAAAAGGTGTGATGATCTGGACATCTTTCTCTCTCAACCAATGTACATTTTAAAGTGTCACTATCCAAAAAACCTTGTAAACTCCTTCCTTAAGAATGTAAGTCCATAAATACATTCATTTAAAACACTCATGGATGTGAAATTTATCAAAGTTTTCTTTGAAAACACATGGGTATAAAGAATCAAATCAATTAAAACCAGGAATTATGTGTTTCAATTGTGACTAGGGAATAGTATGGCATGTGCCTCACTATGTTGCTACAAAAATATAATCAATTTACATTTGAGTTCTATTATTAAAGTTATGTTATATGTTTTTATGTTTTATGTTTTTTTTATTTTCATATAATGTTGTTTTGTAAGTGGAAATAAAATATAGAAAAAAATGAAAAACTTCCTTGTTTAACTAAAAATAGATGTGAATATGTAGTATGTATCTCATGAAACTATATAAATAATATACCTATAAATATCAAACAGAGACAAAACATACCATAATCATATCACAAATATACCACTAAATGAATATGATCTTGTATATGAAATAAAATATGCATGAGAACATAAAATCAACTTAAGTGTCAGAAACAAACTCAGAAAATTTATACTTGGAAATTAATTTATTTAAAACAAAATAATAATTAAAATAATATAAAAGAAATAATAATGATTTATCTCCCGTTAAGAACTAAATTTAATATATTTATCTAGATAAATAGACAAAAATTATAATTTTTCTCTATTTTTTCATAATGATTAACCTTTTTTTCCTTTATTGTGTCGGTGTCCTCCAAATCCAATGATCATTTCTCCATGTTCAGTGTCTTTAATTTTTATTCAAGGAACCACTCATGGGGTATTTTGAATGTATTAATCTAATCATACTAATATACCTCATGGAGAATTTTGAATGTATACATATTATCACTTCATCATATCTCATGGGGAAGTCAAATCACCATTTCGGTTTCATTTGAAAAATAACTATTCATCAACAACACCCACAAAGTGAGTGTCAATAAATAAAGATCATGTAATTAAAAAGCAATTGGGTTACTTCAAGATCAGTTCTATGATTAACGTCTTCAACCAAATGTATAATATCCCATTTAAAAATATTATTTTTTAATATATATATATATATACACATAATGTTGATATCAAAAAAATATCTATAGTTTTTTAATATGTATACCATAAAAAATAAAATGATAATATTATGTTAAATTTTAATAACAATGTATTTATATATGTATTTATATATATATATATATATGACTTGATAACAAATATATATATGTTTTTTAAATTTAATAACATAAAAATATAGAACAATAATATGGTACTAAATTTTAATTACAGAGTGTTTAAATGTGTATGTGTATAATATTGATAACAAGTATATATATGGTTTTTTAATATTTATATTATAAATAATAAAACAATAATATTACATTAAATTTTAATAACAATGTATTTAAATGTGTGTGTTTGTATGTGTGAGTGTGAATATAAACATAAATACATGTTTGTGTGTTTTCTATGTGTATATATAGTAAATAATTTAAATATATAACAATTATTATTATTATTTTAATATTAAAAATTTATTATTATTAAGTTTTTTTAACATATAAATACAAGTGTAATGATTCAATAATTATATAATATGGTTGAAATGATTTATAATAATTCATTCTAGAGTTTGAAAAAAAATATAATTACACATTTAACTATTATAAAATAGAATTTTAATAAAAAAATATAATAAAAAATAAAAACAAGATCGCATAAATACAAAAATATATAAAACTCCATCATAATTAAAAACACAAATTCATATTTTCAAAGAAAATATATATATAACAATTTTGGAAATGTAAAATATATTGATTTTATAAATCAATTATGATTCCTATAATAAATATATGATTTAAGTAAACAAATCATCAAGAAAAACAAAGATATAGACAAAGGAATTACAAATACCACAATATAGGGAATGATTGATTGTGGGAAGGTAGAGAAGAGGTGTTCAATCTATGGTGGAATGTAAATTGATGTTTTATTATTTTTGGAAAGTATGTGGAGCGATAGTGGTAGGTTGAAAATAAAATAATTAAGGTAGGTTAGGGAGAGTCGTGATTAGGGTTTTAAAATAGAGCATGAGGTAAAATGGGGAGGAATCCAAGATCTATGTGTTTAAATATTTTTAAAAAGATTTTGATGTTATTTTTTATAAAAAATGATCTTATAAACTTCATTAACATGATATATTTGTAAAAACTAACTTGAAAACTAACTATCAAATGATTTTAATATTTACTATTTAATAATGGATGTTGAAATGTTTTTTGACATTGGTTATTTAATAATAAATGTTAAAATACTTCCATCAATAAAAATTATTATACTAGTGGGGATGGGATCATTCTTGGATATAACTCATAAGGAAAATGTTGAAAGTGGTACTAGAGGTTGAAGTTCTATATTTTCAAGGAAATTGAATTTCAGTCATAGTCATGGAAATTGCCTACTAATGCAATTTCATCTCTCTAGGGTGGGTAGTATGCAGTCATTTGGTGTGAACTGAAAAATTAGATTCTTATTTTGTAATTGTTTGGGTCATCATTAGTCTTTATATACTTTTCAATTTCTATAGTGAGTCCTAACTAGAATATGATTATTAATATAACACCATGTAATTTTTTTCATCCTCCTTGGTAGTATGTTTTGAAAAAGTAGTAGGATAGACAAATGTTGGGATCACCAGTATAGGGTGGTTCTAAAAGAGAACATCATGGAAGATGTCAACATCCTAAAGGAAAATATATGACTATAGTGGAGGTAGAGGTAGGTCGTAGAGAAGAATAGGAGGTGGAGTTGGTATAGGGAAACTTCTAGTTGTATAAGTTCTAGAGATGGAGGGACTAGATGTGGTTCAAGGTGTGATTTTATTTTATTCCACTATTTATTTGTTTTGGTTGATAATATTACTTCATATTCATTAGTTAACACTATTATATTCTATGGGTTAGAAATTATAGTAAGTAATCTTCAAAGGACATAAGATTTGACTACTCTGGTGGTATGTCGAACAAGGTTTCCTGAAGTGTGTTATTTCTAGATCATTGTAGGATGATATCAATTTTCATAGAACCTAGAGTTTTTATAGATGAAAATATATAATGTTATCCTTGGAATTAATTAGTTTTACTTTATAAAATATTTTTTTATTCAAATTAATAATTGGTGATTTTATATAACCTGGATAGATATCACGTGGTTTTAGTTGGGGAAGGGGGTTTTGGGGGGGAGGTAAATTGAGCCATAGAGTATTGAATCTCAATTTGAGAGTTTGATGATTTGTGCATCTGAAGTTAATGTATAGAATATTACCATAGTTTTAAGGGATAATTCCAATGTTTTTACAAATGAATTTTTGAGATTACCTCTGAGGTGGTAGATTGAGTTTGGGATAGAGATATATCTTGGTGTTTCTTCTATTTTCAACATATCTTATTGTATAGAACCTACATAGATTTAGTAGTTGAGGATTTATATTGATGAATTGTTTCATAGGTGTTTCATTCAACATAGTTTATCATCATGGTACACTATAATGTTTTTCATAAATAAAGAAGGTAGTATCGTAATGTAGTGTATTGATTACTGATAATTGAACTATTTGATGTTGAAGATTCATTAGCCTCTTCTATGGATAAATGATTTGTTTTACCATTTAAAAGAAGTGAGTTATTTTTATAAGATTGATTTATTATTCATATATCACCAAATAAGGGTTAAATATGAAGAAAACCCTAAAATAAAATTTTAATGTTTCTATGAGAATTGTGAGTTTTTGGTGATGTAGCTTGTAGTAAATAATTCATTATATGTGTTTATGGGGCTTATTAATAGGTCTATTTAAACTTATCTTAATGATTTTATGATATTTTTAATTAATGATATTTTAGTTTATTATAATATGGAGTAAGATCATGCATAGAATATTTTTCACAACCCATCCCCCAGGTCTCATGCCATGACTAACCCAAGCCCGCCTCCCATGGGCCAGGGGATAGTGACTAGCACCGAGTAAGCATATCCCAAACAAATGTGAGTCATTTTCCTAAGTACATGTACACACCCACACAACTCCAAGACACATATGTTGGAAAGTGAAAACACTAAGTAAACAAACACAAGGTATCAAAGAATAAAACTGAAGGTAAACTAGGCCAGAATACAATCCCAAAAAAATAAAAATTAAAAGTACAAGTCTCTGGAAATCCTCCATAGAAAACCCTACCTAAAGGGTAGGTATAGAGGCATATGCCTGAAGCCACAGAGGCACTCCTTGTCTATCGTGTCACTCTAAAAACCACTTATCCCTAGTCCTCCAAGGACTCTATAAAAGTGTTGATCATATGAACAAGATACGACGCATGCAGGTAAATCCCATGTAGGGGTGATTAAAATAATACTCTGTATGGTACCCTAAAACACAAAGTAAAAGACCAAAAAGGAAACACCACTTAAAATATACAGTCAACACAACATAGGTATATGTCAACATCACCTATAATAAGAACATACATGTATAATTTTAAAGGATTCCAAGACTCAAGGTCTCATCCCCTACTAGCCATATGATCCTGCTCGTAGCCTGCTTAATCTAGTAGATCTCACCCCTCGAGCTATTTGGTAGTAAGCATGTAGAACTAGTCTACAAAATTTATTTAAGACAACACCTGGTATTGATACATTACAAAGTTTCCCAGATACATACAGTCCCACCAAGATAAGGATTCTTGATATCACATCCAAAAGAGCCACTAGAGTCTTCTCACACAGGTATAAGTCTATAACACTAAAAGTAAGATTATGGGACTTAGTCCACAAAACACCCAGTGTCGATGAGACACGTAGTCCCGATGAGACACTTAGTCCCGATGATACATTGAGTCTTGAAGAGGCACTTAGTTTGAATAATACACTCAGTCTCGATAAGACACTTAGTCTCAGAAAGTTTCATAGCCTCAAAGTCACATAGTCTTCAAGTCACATAGTCTCTACATCACAGCCAACCATAGGATTTCTTTCGTATCATGCTTGTTCTGGGAGAACCTGCTCGTCAAGCCTAAGTTCATAAGTCAGCTTCCACAAAAACTCTCTTAAAATATCTCAAAAGGACCACCTCGTCACAAGGTTCCCAATTCCTTAAGCATCTTGACAAATGGGCATACAGTTTGGAAGTTATAGACATTTTAGTAAAAAGGGGTCGGTTGGGTCTTAGTCCAGGCTAACCCGGTCAAACCGACCTGACCCGTCCCGACCCAGGGTCCATTGACCTGACCCTCCAGGACTGACCCAACCCAACCCAACCCTCCAGGCCTGGACCAACCTGTTCTTCTGGCCCGGCCCGCCTACTGCAGGCCATTTCAGCCCACCCAGATGCGGCAGATGTCACGTCCCTCCTTGACAACATGTCCAGTCGATGCGCCAACTGCTCCTCTTACACACGGTTCATAGGACTATGTTCCATATAGACAACGTGACACCTTACTGTATCTCTAATCTGCACCACTGCATCCCACCCTAGTTGTGTCTCCCATCACCCCCCACGGTTGCGCTGTCGCAGGCTCCTATCGTCGTCGGCCATCGATTCAGCAACCTCCTTCACCACTGTCGCCAACTACCATGTCGGAGGCCGTCTTCCTGGCTTTATTGTGCCATCGGGCTAGTGCTGCTTCTTCTACCAGTCACTCTTTTGGGGACCTCATCTCACATCGCGCCTACCGTTGTACCTTCGCAACATTGTTTGGGCAAAAAATTCTCAGTTTCTAGTTATTGTGCCACGAATCAAAGTAGAAACAACCACTCACTCTCAAGATCATTAAGAACATAAAGAATATGGTGAAATGATAAGCACAAGAACACTCTAAGAACGATCTAGGACATTGTACGTGTCGGCCTTATTTCGTTCTTGTTTGAAGGACCACGAAGAACAAAAATAATAATCACAAGGATCTAATTCTCATTTAATCCCCAAAAGGTAACTCCCATACCACATGGACAATCAACCTTTTAGTGGGTTGATCTGCATTTGTCGTTTAGAAATAAATATCAGGTAAAAAGAAATCACATAAAAATATAACCCCTACCTAGATTCAGTTCAATCGTTGAAGAAGAGATATTGTCTCATCATCGTTCGTCAACCCTTGATCCTTAATCCTTGATCCACGATATATGATCTGTGATCTGCAATCTGTGATCCACAATCCACCATCATTCATCATCGTCTGACTTTCTCTAATGGAAGGTAACCTCTAACTCATTTCTCGAGAGTTTCTAGGGAATTCAAGGGTTATGTGTTAACCCTGAATTCTTGTTTCATTAGAGAGAAAAGAAAATTTATCTCCCTATTGCATCATTGCAGCATTTCCATTCTATTTCATTTAAGAAAAGAGACGGGCTAACTCATCACTGCATCACACCATCACTAAAAAATGTTTAAAAATAAATAAAATAAACTTCCTTATGTTTATTTTATTCTTCTTTAAAATTTCCAAAAATTAACTTTCACATTCGACCCACATCGTTCAATGTTAGGACCCGCCTAAAGAAAATTCCGCATTACGAACTCAATGGTGGTCTCATATTTCCAATATGAGTCACCGTTCATGATTTATTAATATTTTAAAATAAAATAATTTTATTTAATTATTTTATTTACGGTTAGGTTCTTTCAGGTTTTCTCACTGGAGACTCACGCCGAATAAAGTTAAGTCGTGCATAGGGTAAACCTGCCATCCTAAACGCAAATTTTCCCTTAGATTCCTAATATGGGCACCTATTTAAGAGTTATTCCACTTTTTCAAAAAAACAAATCGCACACATTATTAAAAACATAACATTTTTCGTCAAACCATTCTAGGAACATCGGGCCTCAGAATCGCACGTTGCCTCTGCGCCTGGTCTCAACATTTTCTTGGAAAATTTCTAAAAATAAAACCAAGAAAATAAGTGTCATTACATTCTCACCATCTTAAGGCTGTAAATTCCTGAAAGACAAACCAAGGGATACCCAAATATATTAGGGTATAATCATGATCCCGAGCCCCCCCCCCCCCCTGCTCCCATGTGCTCTTCTAGAGATTCTTGTGCTCCCACCAGGAATGAACTAAAGGAATTGAATGCCCATAGAGGGTCCTCTCCTATCGATCCTTGATCTCCATGGCCAGGATGTAGGGTGAGAATCCTGATCAGAAACTATCTAATTTGGGAAGCCATGGAGTCAAGCTATCTCCTACATATAGAGGCATCCCAAGCTCTTTATTGGACTCTGCTCCCAAAAAGATAAGAAGTGGTAAACTAGGTGAGTCAGTCAACAATCACCCAGATGGTATCATTTTCCTAGGACGTACATAGTAAACACATCATAAAGTCTATTGATATCCTTTCTCACTCCCTTACTGGAACCCTAAGGAAGAAAATAGAAACCCCTTCCAAGTACAGGGGATCAACACTGTGAGTTGAAAAACCATGAAACTGATCCAAGAAGCACTCAACTTTTATATAAAAACGTAATCCCAACTTCAACCTATTTCTTCAACCCTGATGTCTATCTTGACACCCACATGAATATCCTGATGCATCTCACCACTCTAAGAGACCACTATTGTCATGAGAACCGGGAACACACTGGCTAAAAATGGTAATTTATGGAAATCCCTAAAAACTCCACCTATAATACCACTGGTACTATTATGTATACCCTGAAAAGAACAATATGTTCCCTACCTTTCGAATATTCATCAGGGGAATTTTCTGTAGACAACTAAGTACATAGAGTCTCACCATCGGTATCACTAAGTCGTGCCTCCCTGACTCACTATAAGAGTAGAGGGGAACTGACTGGATGTAATCTTCGTAATCTCTATCCATGAAGGATAATTTTCAAAAAAACTTACTACTATGTTTCCACGTTCAGAAACTATAAAGTGTATCTCTTGTGGAGAGCATCCGCTGCCACTTTTCCCTTACTAGGAGTATAGACTCTCTCTAAGTCATAGTCTTGGAGGAACTCTTGCCAACATTTATTTCCCAAGTTCAGAACCTTCTGAGAGAAGATATACATGAGACTATTGGGGTCTGTGTAGATAATAAACCACCCTCCCATCAGGTAGTGTCACCATATATTCAATTCAAATACTACCATTTCCAACTTAAGATCATGGGTTGCGTAGTTATGCTCATGTGGTCTCAACTGACGTGAACCATAGGAAATCACAGCTTTCCTCTGCATTAGGACACAACCAATTCTGGCCCCTGATGCATCGCAGAGCACTACATACTTGACTCCCTCCCTTGGAAAACTCAATATTGGGGTGCTCATCAAACTCTGTGTTAACTACTAAAAATTCTACATGCACCTTTCCATCCACATGAAAGGTTTCCCCTTTCATTTGATCAAAATGATCATCAATCCTTTGGTAGTGGATACTCATTCTCCACAGTCACTTTGTTAAAACACAAGTAATCAACACATAACCTCGAACACTGGGTATTACTAATAATTTTCTCTATAAGTCCTCCACCTGCACTCTCAGCTCGTGAAGCTTTGTGAAAACCATCTGATATATTGATTCTTATATTAGTTCCATTTCAGGGTATAAAAAATTCAAAAGTATATCTCTCTGTGGGTAAGTAATCCTAGAACATCTTTAGGGAACATGTCCTCATACTCTACCACTACTATTGGAAACTTGAAAACTCATAACATCTACTGCTCTAAGGGTAAGGTTGGTCAACTCATGAGTGATCAGTTTCACCCTCCTATGCATGAGTCCATCTCATGCTGGCTGGGTTTCCTTTTTCTCTAACCAAGGAAAAACCCATTCCATTTTTTTGGACATACCAGACCCTTTTTCCTAAAACATTCAATCTAAGCATGGACTATTGATAACCAATACATAACAAGAATGACGTTATAAGGCCTCAACACTACAACCAAGAGGTTCCAATCAAAACTCTCACCTCAAGGTTTAGATCACACTGTTAGCATAAGTGTGATTATCAAGTCTCCTCCCAAAGGTATCTCTAGACATAAGGGTCAAGCCAACTGTTTAACCGGAAACTCTAGGTCTTGAACAAGATTCGTGATAAAGAAAGAATTATTATCAAATATTTATATCAACACAGTAGGTAAGATTTGACACAGACTGTACCTTAAATCATTCCTGGATCCCTTGGGTCATATTCCTTGACTGCATGCAGTTGCCCCTTCCCCTATCCTCCAGCTCCAGGAGCCTAGTGCGGACCACATGTGGGTGGTAGTGGTAACATGTCTAAATTTATACTACCTCTTGTTTCTTTCCTAACTCCTATACCAAGTTTACCACCTTTCAGGTCCATCTATTTCTCTAACTGTCTCTTCCTCAGTGGCCCATTCGTCATTTCTATTCCAATAGTATGATGGATTGGACAATCTCTAGTGAGATGTCCCTAGTCATCACATGAAAAGAATTACCTCTCTCTAGGATGAATGGACTCACCCTATGAGCCCTGAGCTATAAATCCCCTATCTTGGTACCTCATCTTATAATGTATCACACATCTAAGTCTCTGAGACTAATGTCAGATTCTTTCTCCTGAGGTCTCTGCTCCTTGCCTACTACTGACATTCACTGGTTATATCTGCTTAGCCAAGGGACTTACAAACATAAAGGTTCACTCTATCACCCTATCATAAGTAGAAATTCATATAGGAATAATGATGGCTTGGATATTCTTAAGAACACCTCAGTCAAAGGTATAATCTATAAATCACTGGTTGTGTATCATATCCATTGAGTACCTGGGAAGGTTGGTATTCCTCGGTGAATAATCAGATACTGACATAAAATCATGTCGACTTTATAGAAGATCTTGGGAATTCATAAATCTTATATTTTTATGTTTAGAGCCCCTTCTCTAATAAAGGTTATCAAACTCCATCCACAGAAGAGTCACCTCATCCATCGTGTAATATAAACCCTATCATCGCCCTACTGATCCATGTATAATGCTCACCACCAGGACCTCCATCTGATCTAATGGTGTCCTGAATGGATAGAAAACTCTTTTACCAAATCAATTTAGTCCTTAGAAGCTGGTGAGTTGGGCTCTCCTCATAACCTAAGGGGTCTCTATCGCTAAAACTCTTTAAGTGAACTCATCCTGCACATCTCATCCACTAGTACTGTGAGTACCATGTGCTACTCGATAGGTGGTGGTATAACAAGCACATCGCCTAGAGGTTCTTTCTCTGGTACAAATCTTTGTACTGATCTCGTCACCCTACAGATCATCATCATGATCATGCAGTTGAATCCTAGTTATTTGTATACATGGAAGCATCTTGAAACAAAACAAGATGTACCACGATCAATAGATTATAATTGGCGAGTTGACTCAAGAAGGGCATGGAAAACACAACCCATTATTATACGATGCATGTACCATCTTTTTTTCCCACAAATAGTGTTTTCATGTACCAATTTGAAAAGTAGAATTCAGAGTCCTGGTTTATGGATATGTCGACCACCGCACCAACACTGGATTCCTTGGCCTCAAATCTGAACTCAAAACACTTAAAACGGTTTCCCTAAACCAAACTCAAAGACTCTGGGTTCTTAAGGTAGAACCGAAGGCCCTTTGATACCACTCTATCATGACCTATCCCTCGGTACCCATTACATGACTACCCCAAGCCTACCTCCCATAGTCTAGGGGCTGGTGACTAGTCCCGAGTAGTATCCCAAACAAATGGGAGAAATTTTCCTAAGTACCTATACACACCCACACAACTCCAAGACATAGATGCTGGAAAGTGAAAACACTATGTAAACAAAAACAAGGTATGATAGAAGAAAATTGAAGGTAAGTGGGGACAAAATACAATCCCAACAAAAAGGAAAAGTAAAAGTAAAATTATTTGGAACTTCTCCACAGAAAATCCTACTTAAAGGGTAGGTACAGAAACAGATGTATGAAGCCACAGAAGCACACCTCGTCTATTGGGTCACTCTAAGAACCACCTAGCCCCAGTCCACCAAGAACTTAATCTAAGCGTCGATCATCTTCACAAGACACAACATGTGTGGGTAAATCCCATGAAGGGGTGAGTAAAATAATACTCATTAGGGCACTCAGAAACATAAACTAAATAACACAAATAAAACACCACAAAAAAGATACAGTCAGCTCAACACAATTATGTGTCAACAACACCTATAAAAATAACATCTAGGTATACTCATAAAGGATTCCAAGACTCAAGGTCTTATCTACTTCCAACCATATGGTCCTGCTCTTAGAATGCTCGATCTAGTAGATCTCACTCCTCAAGCTATCTGATATTAAGCATGTAGAAATATTCTACAAATCATATCTGATACAACACCTGGTCTTTGTATGTCATGAAGTTTCCTTGAGACATCAAGTCTTTCTAAGATAAGGAGTCTTGATATCACAACCAAAATAGTCACTGGATTCTTCTCACACAGGTATAAGTCTCTGACACTAAAATCAAGATTATCGGATATAGTCCACAAAACACCCAGTATCAATGAGACACATAGTCTCGATGAGACACTTAGTCCTGATGAGACACTTAGTATCAATGAGACACTTAGTCCTGATGAGACACACAATCTTGATAAGACATTTAGTCTTGGTAAGTCACATATCCTCAAATTCATGTAGCCTTCATGTCACATAGTCTTTACATCATAGTCATCGAGAGGATTCTATTTGAATCATGCTTATTCTGGGAGAAACTGCTCCTCAAGCCAAAGGTAGTAATTAAAATTCCAAAAAACTCATTTAGAATATCTTAAAAGGACTTCCTCTTTGTGAGGGTCCCTACACCAAAAATGTCTCATAAAATGAACATATGATTTGGAAATTATAGGCATTTTAGTAAAAATGGGATGGTTGGGTCCAAGTCCGGTCTGAACGACCGCCAGGTTCGACCCGACCCGCCTAGTTTGAACAACCCACCAAGTTGACCCACCATCTAGGTCAAATAGACTCACCAGGACCATCCCATTCTGCAGGTTTGATCCACTAACTCCATCTTGGCCCACCCGATGCAGGCTGGTTTAGTCCACCCAGACGCGGAAGATACCTCATCTCGCCTCACCAATGCGGTCGGCTGACGAGTTGGTTGCTCCTTCCGCACATGGTTCGCAGGACCGCATACCCTTCAGATGATGTGGCACCCTATTGAGTGCCCTCTGGATGATTTGGCACCCTTCCGTGTCGTTGGTCCACTCCTCCAAGGCCCGCCCAACTGCGACTCCCATCACCGCCCATGGTCGTGCTATCATGGGCTCTTTTCGTCGTCGGCTGTCGAACCGGTGACCTCCATTGTCGGCCGTTGAATTAGTGGAATCCATCACTTCCAACCATGGTTACCTACCATGGGTTTTCCCACTGCCACATTCCCGTTGGACCATGGGTCACCGCCGCCGCTGGCTACTATGCCGGCAGCCGTCTTCCTGGCCCGACCGTGCCACCGATCACTCCGTCGGCAGCCTCTTCTCACACTGCACCTATCATTGCACCTTCGTAGCATCGTTTGGGAAATGGATTCTCAATTTCTATTATTTGTGCCATGAATAGAAGGCACAAAAACTTTTTTCTATACATATCATGAAGAACGCAAAGAATGGGAGGAAAAAGAGAAGCAGTAGAACACCTGAAGAATGATCTAGGCCTTTGTTCGTGTCGGCCTTAGTTTGTTCTTATTAAAAAGAACATGAATAATGAAAATAATAATAACAATTATTTAATTCCCATTTAATATCTATAAGATAACTCACACCTTACATGGATGATTGACCCACTGATCAACCAGTTAGTGGGCTGATTCGTGTTTATTGTTTAGAAAGAAAGAACGGGGAAAAATAAATCACATAGAAATAAAACCCCTACCTATATTCGGTTCAGTCGTTGACAAAGAGAGATTATATCTTCATCATTAATAGACCCTCAATCCTTGATCCATGATCAACAATCCGCGATCCGCCATCATTTTTCATCATTTTTCATTCTCCAATAGGAGGGAACTACCAATGCCTTTCTCTAGAGATTATAGGGAATTATAGGGTTATTCTTTAACCTTGAATTTCTACTTAATTAGGGAGAAAATAAAATGATTTGCCCCATTATAGGGTTTCCATGTTGTTTCATTTTGTAAATGAAATGGGATGACTCGTCGCTACATCATTGTGTCAATGTGAATTGTTTAAAAATAAATAAAATAAACTTCTTTAAGTTTATTTTATTCTTCTTTAAAACTTCAAAAAATTAACTTTCATAGTCGACCTGTGTTGGTTAATGTTAGGCCCTACATATGGAAAAAAACACATTACTAACTCAACGGTGGTCCTGTATTTCCAATCTAAGCCACCATTCATGAGTGATGGCACCCTTCTCTCCCGGCCCTCCCCATCCTAATCATGACTTCACCTAGGGTTTCATTCGAAAACCCTATGCTTTGGGGTCAGCAGTGTATCTTAGCACCGTTTTCTCCTTCCATCCTTCTTTTCTTCCCCTCTTCTCGCCTCCTCCATTTTTCTTCTTTCATGGAAGTTTGCTTTTCTTGGCGTTTGTCTCATAAGGTGGATCTGTTGGTTCCATCGAAGGTTGTTTCAATGGAAGGATTTGGATGCTTCTACCCTGCTCTGACCTCATTTTCCAGCACGCCTCTCCAAGATGGATCAGGAGCGTTGGATTCACTGGGCTTTTGGGTTAAGCGGTTTGGCAGTCTTGGGTTTTTCAGGCGCTCCTTTGCTAGTTCTTTCTTATCTTTGGATGATGGTTTCAGCCCCAACTTGATGCCGCTATTCGGAGCCATAGGCCATTTAAATCTCTTCCCTAACCTCAAGTACATCCTCTCTTCTCTAAGTCGAATCAGGAGCGATGGTCACATAGAGGTTTTGGGAGGTGGGATGTTGCAGCTGACGGTTCTCTCACCATAGTTTTTTTTTGATCTGTTTCCTCTTCTATGGTGATAGTTATGTTTTCTCGATGGCTATGACGATCTTCGACGGTCTCCGATAATTGGTTTGGGTTTAGGACAGTGACTACGGCGACGGAAGCTACGATGATGAATGTGGTTTTTCTTGAGAAGACGGTATTTGTTTTTTTATGTTTATTGATTCGGTGATTTTATCTGGTGTGGTGTGATTGTTGACGAGGGTCAGCAATGACGGTATGGGTTCTTCTTTGATGGTAACTGGGTTTGGACGTTCTCCGGCGGTGGCTCCGGCAGGGAAGGATGATGATGATGATGATTTGGTTTTCCTAATGATTATGGCGGATGGACATGACGGGATGGCTGACGCGGTGCCTCGTGGTTCGGGCCACCTCGATGTTTTCATTTTTTTGAATTTCAAATTATGGCTCTAGTTTTTTGTTTGGTGCTGTAGTCGATCAAAGCAGGTGGGGTGCTTTTGACTTTTTTTGATGTTTTGAAGTGGGTTTGATTTTGAAACTTGAACCAGGACAGTGTTTTTTGTGGTAATTATAGGGTTCACACTAAGCCTTTAAAAGTGTTTTTTGAAAAAACAAAAAAAATGGATTTGGAGTAAAATAAAATAATTTTATTTAATTATTTTATTTACAGTTATGTCTTTTTCATGTTTTCTCATTGAAGACCCACACTGACTAAAGTTAAGTCACACCTAGGGTAAACCCATCATCCTAAACACAACGATGCCCTTGGATTTCTAATTCGGTTACCCATTTAATATTTATTGCACTTTTTCTGGAAAAAAACTCACACGTGTTATTAAAAACTTAACATTTTTCATTGAACCATTTTAGGCACATTGGGCCTCATAATCATATGTTGTCTCAGCACCTTCCTAAAAATAAAACCGGGAAAATCCGAGTCATTATAATATAAGGATAGTGTTGGATTTTTTCAAGAAAAATCAATTATATGGAAAGATGTATAAGTATAGATTTGGTGTATGTGAGGTTTATTTATTAACTCATGTCATTTGGAGAATGGTGTAGTTGTGGAAATAATAAATATCATATTAGTTATTGCATGGAACCCACTAAATAATATTTTTGAATTGCATAGATTCCTAAGAATTCCTAGTTATTATAAGATAGTTTCTTGGAAATTGTGGTGCATCATATATGGGTTTTGGTGTGGATGTGAACCTATAAACAGTAACTCCATGTGGATGGATAGCTACTCAACCATTATTTTGATAATTTAGTGGTAGGTTGTGGTAGGGAGATTCTATGTGGGTGAACACTAGGTAACAGTGAGATTCCCTATGGGTAGACAGTTACTCACCCATTTTATATTATAGTAATTTCTCTATGGAATGATAGTTGAGAGGACATGTATGATATTCTTGATTGGTGGTTTTTCTATTAGGAAAACTATGAGATTATGTGTTATGGGTGGTGTATTGATTATGAGGTATAGTTTGTTTTTGGTTTGATAGTTTGAATTTTTAGATGGTTGTTTAATTATCTTGATTTATTTACTTCATCCATGTATGAATTATCATGTTTCATTCATATAGACACATGACAGTTTAGGGGTGGAACCTATTGAGTATAGTTATATGATCTCTCTTTATTTATAAATACTTTTTTCATATACTCTGGATAGAGTTAGAAGTGGTTTTGAGAGACCTTTTCTCTTAAAATAGGTGAATTTTTGGTGGAGTTAGATTGAATTATACCTCACTTAAGGTAAACAAGATTATAGGTATTTAGTTTTTTTATTTATTTGTTTTGTCTTTGTATGACATGACATGCATTTTATATACATTATTCATGTATTTTTACTTATAAATTTTTTCATTATTTATTTATTTTTGATGTGGAGTTTTATTTAAAATAATTAATGCCTCTCATAAATATGTAATGATATACTCTTTATAACGATATAAACAATGTAGCCTATTAAATATGGGTCTCTAGTGTTATACTCAATATCATTACTAGCTCAATTGGAGTCTTGTTAAGGCCAGGTCATGACATTTCTTATATATTTTGTGTATTTTAAGCATACATATCATTTCACATTTAGTTTCATTCTATAAAAAAATTTCCATGGTTTATACTATTTTTTATATATATCATGTATACCTTAGTATTATTGTTTGTTTGGCGATGTAATCCAAAATATTTTTGGATCATAGTCAAAATGTTCATTGGTCTTTATTATCCATTGTTACTCTTAGTTGTTATATATAATATTTATCTTTAATTTTTACTTTTATTTGGTGTAATATAATATTTATATTTTCATATTTATTTATGGTTAAAATTAGGATTTATTTTTTGAAAAATAAAATCTACTTAATTGTGACACTCATACTAAAATGGAAAAAAATTATACATGATTTCTTGGTTCTTATAAGGATCTTATTTTGGTTTGTACATTAAATTTTCTCATATATTTTCTTATAAACCTTTTATTAATTCACATGGTGTGTCTGCATTATGAAACATGATTAGTGTAACAAACCTGAATCTAATAATGTATACTCGATTGTAACATTATTAAATTGGCACATAATTCAAAAGATCGTATCACATAGGATTCAATAGCTAAGTTTTATTGGGATACTTGATATATAAATGATTCATTCATTACATAATAAAACTAAAAATATAACTTAAAATTCCATTGATAAAATTATTATTCCTTATAGTATATCCTTGAAATAATTTAAAGTTTTCTTCTTGGTTCTATGGGAAAATAAAAATAAAATGAAATGGGTGAGCTCAAATTCTCAGTAAGGGTTAGAGTATATTGGAAACTATTATAAAATACACACAAGGCATGATGAGTATGGCATGAATAAGTAATAGTCAAATATTTCTTTACCAAAAGAATGGTTGTGAAATATATCCATGGATAACATAAAAACATAAATGATCACATGGAAAATAATAATTGATTTCATTATTATGAACTATATAATTTTGAACAACTTATTATTATCATCAAGGCCTCATTATAAACTATCATACTTAATAGGTAAGGCATATACCAAATTCCCAGGCTAGTTTTTCTCATAAGACCTACTAGTGCATCGAGGGGATATGTAATTTTAGGCCCCACCCATCACTAAATAATTATAATGTATTTTTCATGTGAAGTATTGAATAAAAAATAACATACATAATTTACATTCCTTAGTAATCAATAAACATCAGTATTAAAATAGCATGTATATAGAATTTCAATATGTCCCTTGTTAATAAATGGAATAAATTTCTTAGTAATAAACCATATGGGTATACAATTAACTCAAAATAACTATAGAAAATCATAAATTATATAGAATATATACATGATATAAAAGAACATGGAAATTAAGTTTAATGACCTAAAGATTTCCAAGTCATTATTTTGAGATGGAATTTGAATTTCGGGCCTAGATAGGGGGTCAATTCTTGAATTGGGACTTGGATTTGGATTATGAGGGTTTAAACCCCCTTAAATGTTGTTTTTAGGTGTGGAAATAGACATGGTTTTTTTTTAGTTTTATCATTAGGGATTTCAAATAAGGATTGATATGGGCAGCAACTGAAATTCCAACTATTGGAGTAATTCGCACCACAAACCAAATAGGTTGTGCCATGAAGGAGGTTTTCCAAGGGTTAATCCCCTATACCTAGTGACTTTTTTACATTAAAGGCTCTATTAATAATTGTTCATTCTAATAATGGATATAGGCATGTATAAGGTTCTTCTACCTTGGGATAGTTTTTACTGTGAACCCTTTTTGCATCGTGAGAATGTCAGTCAAAAGGGAGGTTCTCACAATAAACCTCCTTGTTTGCAACGCAAATGAGGCTTGGGTGGTCCATTTTAGACAAGGAAATTTTTTCCTTTTTTTTTTCATTGGTATTTAGGTTTTTAGGGGTTGTGTGGTGGTATGGGTTAATTTTGGATGATCCTCCCCTCCCTTTCACTCCTTTGATCCCCCTTGAGAGGGGATGGTTCTTGGTGCATTTTAGCTGTGATATAAGGTGATTTCATCTATTCTTCTTCTGTTCTTGGACCCATTCATATTTTTTGAATTCTTTCTCAATTTTGGCTAAGGTTTAGTGATGATTTCACTAGTTCAAAGTGAAATATTATGAGTACAATGAGGATTTTTCTCAGATTGTGTATATAATGTCCCTAGATATTGATCCCATGTCATTGTGTGCGGTTTCAGTGAAACAGTAGTGATGAGTAATTTTTTTAGAAAATAAACCTTTTAATTATGTGAAATAATTCATTATGAGTATTTATAATTAATTATTTGTGTCTCTTTTTATGAGAAATGTGTTATGAATCATGGGTGAGGCTCGGTAGAGCTCGGTGAGGGGTTAAATCTGTGTTCTAGGTAAGTGGTCTCTTTAATACAAAGTTTTATGCATGATTTTATACTACATGCATGTTTCATGGGTTCATGTAGAATAGATACGGACCTGGAGTGTCCAATAGGTATATATAGGATGATGTTTGGTCTCCTATACTCAATAAAATCTATATTTATCACTTTGAGTGTTTTTGGATCACCCGAGGACTATGTCTCCAATGGGTGTGGTTGTCACCTAAGTATCCATGAGGTCTGGGGTAGGTATCAAGGTAAAATACATGATGTGGGTATCCTAGTATTGTTTCCCTAGGGTTATTCAAGTATTTTAAATATTATTATACATAGTGATTATGGGTGGGATGGTCTTGCATCTTAGCCTTGGTGAGTGACACCCTCTTAAGGGTGGATTGAGTTTTGGTGAGTACTTTGAGTGGAAATATCCCTCTGAAACTAAACATATATGATGGATAAAGGTTTTGTCTATGTGATGGTCTATGAGATCTACCTTAGGATATATGATATGGGACCTAGGTGTGGGTTATGGGAATTGTTTAGGACTTGGCATCGATATTTCAAGGGTATGAGAGAAAGATAACTTAGGACGGTCCTTGGTTAGTGGGACCAAGAGTGTTTAGGGGTTTTAAAGAGGATAGAATGGGCCTTGATTCCAATTTTAGGATGATCCTATATTCTATAATGTCACATAATAGTGATGGATGTGAGTTAGTTTCGATAATCAGAGATTGAGATGGGTCAAGAGGACCTTAGTGGATGCCCTGATGGGAAAGATTAGATGGGTTCAAGACAAGGGGTAGGTCTAGGGTGACTAGAACCCACTGGATGATATAATAATCTAGTGATTTTTATGATGGATTGAGGTCCATATTTCTTGATTATTAAGTTTTTTTATGATTGTGATAGGTGATAAACTCTTGTGTGAGAGATGGATCCAAAGTTTTGGGCTAACTATGAGTGAGATAGCACTGACAAGATCATCATGAGTGATATTAAATACTAATGTGCATGAGTTCTAGGATAACCATGAGGGATATGGTGTGGTATGAAACCTTTTGAATCTATGTGAGTGAGATGATATGGTTGTAAATATCATGAGTGATATGGTAGTGGTTAGACCACCAAGAGTGAGATGGGGTCCTAGATGTGATGAGACAAGATTAGAGGATGGACTGTCATGAGTGAGATGGATTCTGGGATGAGATGAGATGTTTTATTAAGTTATTGGACCACCATGAGTGAGATTGGGTCTGAATGTGATGTAGTATCATATGTATGTATCCTACCATGAGTGATATGGTAGAGTTTGAGCATTAAATGTGGGACCACCTTGATTGATAAGGTGAGTCGGGATCTTAGACTTATGACCCTACCCTACCCCTTTGAGTGGCAGTCAGAACATAGATGAATCCTTACCCTGAATCCTTGGGAATATGCTGGGTAATATAGATGATGTAATGAGGTGATGATTATATCATAAAATTGAATCTAAGAAGGTATGGTCACATATCATGGTGTTCCTATTAGCACACAACCCAACGTACAAGAAATTTTGTTGTCCCAGTTACCACATGATGTCTAACGTGCTTGTGTGACATGTTTATTTTCCTCATGATTACATACATATGATGGTTTATATAAGGGTAACATAGTGAGAACTTACTGATATGTACTTCTTATAGCCTTTACTGGCACTCTAGTAAAAATGTAGACCTTATGTATACTTTTTGGTCACCGCACAAGACGTGTAGTGGATCGGGCTGGAGCAGGTCCAGGGTATTTGGAGATGAGGTTGTATTGAGTCCTAGGAATAGTGGTAGGTCTGGTTGTGTATTTTTTTAACTTATTGTATATATGAGATCATCCTAGTAGTATATCAGTGTATTCTTTTCGTGATTTTGTGTCATTGTGACTTCATCATGGTATTTATTATAGCATTATGTTGGTTTATTTATGTGTACTTTAATGTTTTTGATGGATTGTTTGGTTAATTTTATTTGTTTTATTACTCTAATTAGAGCATATAGTCTCCTCATTATATGCATTAGGTCCTCACTACTAATTAGTTCCTTCTGGCATATGGGGAGGAATTCTTAAGGCCACGTGGCACTCTATATCAGATGGGAGTTCTAGGTCAGGGCGTCACAAAGTGGTATCAAAGATTTTGTTTTGTTTTAGGATTTTAGAAGATGGTAAATAGATGGTTTAATACTATATCAAAGCTTGAGATAGACCTCATACTAGTGAGTCATGAACACCTTTCTATTAGGAAGTACTATTTACCAAGGTTAGAGGATTTTTGTTCTTGGTTTTTGATTCTATGGATGAGAAATTTATTGAATATGATGGGTTTTTCATAGATTTTATTAATGGTTTTGGATCTCAGACCATTGGCAAGAGTCTCATATTCATGAATCATATTTGGAACATAAGAATCACATAAAATAATCCTACTTGTGTGTGATTTTATTTTTTGATATAGTTTTAGTTGTTTAAAATATAAATAATAACTTATATGGTGTTTTCCCATATAACTTGGTGGTGTCATTCTAATCAGTTGAACCATAGTATTTTATCAAATGGTGAGTCATGTTGATCCTAGTGTAGGGCATTCTTCATTGGTGGATATAAAATCCATTCATAAAATAAATGTATAGGGACCCTTATCGGATCAGTATAGGCATTTGATGTCTTGGTTATGGAACCCTAGTAGGTTCAATACAGGTATTTTATGCCTAAGGAATGAACTGAGGATATACATAGATTTCCCTATGGAAGTGGAAACTATAAAGGTTTGTGGAAGAATTCATGAGTGAAATTCCTTGGGCTATGACATAGATGAAAAGAGGTTCTCTTAGTATTTAGGCTAGTTTTAGAGGTTGGGATTGGAAATATTTGTGTCTCTTTGGTTGTGGTGTGGTGATATCATGGGTGGACGTTCATGTTTTTTGAATGATTTCTAGGTGATGGGTGATCGTTTTTTTATCCTTGGAATGAGTGAGATGCTTTGAGCTATTGAATGTGACTAAAATGCATATGGGGAATGGTTAGCGGGTTATACATGTGATCCTATGTTAAATGGGACAATAATTATGGGAGCATAATTTGGGGTGTGTGATCATGTTATATAAGAGAATGTGATTATTGGGTTTGGGTGAGACCATGTAGGATCGAGAGTGGGAATCTTTGAGAGGGTTTTTGATGTATCACTCTACCTTTATAGGATGATAATGAGGTTTTCATGGATTTTTTGGAAAAAGTCTTGGTGTGTGAGGGAAGGCATGCACTAGTTACACAGAGTATTGATTGGTTTGTGGATTTGTGGAATAGGTTGTGTGTAGGTCAATTGAGAATTTTTCGGGTTGTAGATAAACTCAAGTGGTATTGAAATGTTAGTATAGTGGTGAGATGCTCCTGGGAATGGAATTTTGGGGTTCAGTGATCTAGGATATATTCCTTGGTGGTAGGAGGTGATATCATAAATAGATTGGAGTACCATAGTATGGTCGACCTGAGGGGGTGCCTCGACATGAATTATTAGGGAGGCATGGTGTTGTAATTTTTTGGTTTAGTTCTTTAGGAATGAGATAATTGAATCCATGTGTTGTGGAGTGCATCATTGGTTATTGAGGACATAAATCTTATTGGGGTGGGAATGGGTGGTGGTTGGTGTTTTGTGTTGGTGCTCTGGTATGAGTGGGGATATCATGTACAGTAATTACATGTTGTAATAGATAGAGTATGGGACATGGAGTTTTAGTTTTTTTTTGGTAGGGAAATAATAATGGTACTCATTTTTTAGAGAGCATTATATCGATCATGAGCATACGACCCTTGTGATGGAAGGGTTCATGGGTCTGGTGAGACTAGTTGGTGGATGGTCGAGGTGACATCAGGATACTAGTGTGCATGTAGATCCAATGTGATATATTTCTTTAGTAAATACAAGATTTAGTATTTGGATGTTGTGGGGGTTGGATACATTATGTTGGAATCAGACTCAGTGTGGTTTTATAGTGATTCGAGAGTGAGTTAGATCAAAGGTATATTATTTCTCATGGTGAGTTCTTGAAAACTAGAGTAGAAAGTTGGTGATTCGACCATGGAATTACACTAAGAGTCTGGTTGGACTTTAGTGTGGGGTGTTGGATGGTCTTGTGATGAATTTTAGATTTAAATCATCATGATCAAGCATTGAGATAATGTATTTGTGGGTGAAACCAAATGTTTTTGGGAGAAGTTGTCCAGTTGAGGAATGACTAGTGTTCTTGTGTGATTTTGTATTTGGTGAGGTGAAAACCAAATCGGGGGAATTGTTCAAAGCATGATTGGGGATCATTGGACCATAGGAAAAGAATTTTTTTATGTCATTCATATGGTGGGGAGAATAATATCTTGGAATTAGTTGTTTTAAGTGGATCCTTATGGTGGGGAGAACCATAAGCCTTGGGATATATCAGGTGAAGAAACCAAGGTGTCTTAGGAAAGATATGTGTGGTGACCATCATCTCAGTGTTAGTGTTTATATAGAATGGGGTTGGTCATCTTATAGTGAATAGTTCACTTTGGTGTTTAGAGTTTCATAGAGGATGAATTTTTGGAATTTCGGAGAATAACATGGTGGTTCAATGGTGGATTGATGATTAGAATAGGTCTGGCTTGTGTCTAGATTGGATGCTTCTTGAGGATGAGAATCCATAGGGTGGAGAGTTTGTAACAACTCATAAATATTTTTATCATTATATTGAGATGGAATTTAAATTTTCAACCTAGATAAGGGGTCAGTTCTTGTATTGGGACTCTTATTGGAATTATGAGCATCTATATGTCCTTAGATGGTGTTTTTTGATGTGTAATGAGGCCTAGTTTGTGTTTTGGGTGCTTAGTTTGATGTTAAATAATCTTTTGGGTAGATAGAATCTAAAATTTCAGTTGTTGCAGTAGTTTAAACCATGAAGGGATTTGGACCATGGGTTAGACCATCTTCCTGCTGGTTTTATGCAAAAAAAATGTGTTAGGATTAGTTTTTTACACTAAGAAGGTCCATAGTCCCTCATAAGGTCCTTATTCCATATATGAGTTTGCACCGTGAAGCTATGAACACTCATCATGCCGTGAGAATGAAGATAAAAGGGGGGGGGGTTCATGTTGAGGCCCTCCTTATTCACCACATGAATGAGGACTAGGTGGTTCTTTTTTGAGGGGGTATTTTCATTTTTTCATGTTTGGGGGCCTTCGGGTTTTTAGGGGTTATGGGAGATGGGAGATAGCTATTTCATTTGATCCTACCCCTCTCTTTATATCCTTCAATCCCCCTTGGTAGGGATGGTTCTCGATGTTTTTCAATGGAGATACATAGTGATTTCATGAATTCTTATTTCTTTATCGGTCCCCTTTATAGCTGATGATTTCTTACTTGATTTTGTCTAGGGTTTGGTGATGATTTTACCAAAGCATGGTGAAATCATCCAAGTAAAATGGGGATTTTTTCAGCTTTCTTAGAGGATGTCCTTGAAGGTTGATTGCATTCCATTGGGTGTAGTTTCCATGAAATGGTGTCTCCTGGTGATTTTTCAAGTGAAAACGACTTTGGAATTGTTTAAATAATTAATTATAATTGTTTATAATTAATTATTTGTGTCTCTTGGTGTGAGATAAGTTCCTGGGAGCATGGATGTGGCTTAGTAGAGCTCAGTTAAGGGTTAACTTTGTGTTCCATGTAGGTGGTCCCTTTAATTAAAATCCATATGCATGTTTATACATGATTTCCTACTAAATTAATGTTACATGGTTTTGAATATAATGGATAGGGACCAGGAGTGGTTGATGGGTAGATATAGGATGGCATTGGGTCTCTTATACTTGATACAAGTTCTCATTATCACTTTGAGGGTTTTGGGATCATCCAAGGACTATGACTCCAAGGGGAGAGGGTGTTGACTGAGTTAACATGAGTACTTGGGTAGGCCAAGAGTTATGAGATGTGACATGGGTATCCGGGGATGGTTTTCTTATGGATATCTGGGTAGGTGCAAGTGGCTTAGGTTGAGTGATGATAGGCGGGATCACTACCACAAAATGGGGCAAGGGAAGCGCGTCATTTTATCAGCCCTAATAGGGGGTGCCTTTATCAGCGCTAACTAAAAGCGCTGATAAACCTACCCTTTATCAGTGCTAGTCTTAGCGCTGAAAATAATAATAATAATAATTTATATACAATTATTATATTTATATTCAAAATAATTTTTATTTGTATATATTAAATAAAAAACACATGTTTATAATTAATATATTTTTTTTAATAATTCAAATATATATATATATAATGTTTTCAAAAAAGTATAAAATTATAATTAAATATATATGTGTTTCCAATGAATTTGTTCAATTAATATATTGATCATGCTTGCATATATGTTATGTATTATCATGAATGTTCATTTATACATTACACTCTTCTTATTATTCATGTTTTCCATTGATGGATCGTTTTTTATTATGTATATTTTACCAGGTGTATATGATTAATTCATGTTACCCATATATATACTATATTATGTTCTCAATACTTATAAAATTACATTAAATATATTTATCATATTTATAATTATTAAATTTTAAGTATATATAAATACTTTTTAAATATATTTATTTTTAATTATAATTATAACTATATATACATATTTAAATAATTATAAAATTGAAATAAATACATATATTATAATTTTATAAATATATATATATATATATATATATATAATTTAAATATATTTATTTATAGTTATAATTATAACTATAAATATATATATATATATATATGTAAAAAATTATAAAATTATAATAAAAATATTTATTAAACTACTTATAAATTTATTAATATATAATTAAATAAATATATTTATAAATATATACAAATATTTATAAATAAGTACAAATATTTATAATTATAATTCCTAAATAAATAGAGATATATTTAAATAATTAATTATTTATAATAAATATATTAATTATATATATTTATATACAAATATGTATAAATAAATACAAATAGTTCTAAATATAATTCTTAATAAATGTATATATATTTAAATAATTAAAATATTATAATAAAAATATTAATTATATATATTTACAATATTATATATATATTTTTTTATAATTTTATAATTACTTATATATATATATATTTACAACTATAAATAATTTATTTATTATAATTTTTAATTGTAAATAAATATATATTTATTTATTAGTTATAAATATATATATATATAGACTTATATTTATTTATTTATTTAAATAATTATTAATTCATAAAAAATATATTTATTATTTTCATATATAATTTTATGTTTAATTAAATAAATGTATAGAAATATTGAGAAATAAATACAAATATTTATATTTATAGTTATAAATAAATAAAAATATATTTAAATAATTATAAAATTATAATTAATATATTTAATATAAATATTTATAAAATTATAAATATTACAAGTATTAGTTTGTTATAATTTTATAATTATTTAAATAAATATATATATATTCATTTATAATTATAATTATATATATATATATATTCATATAAATAATTATAAAATTAGAATAAATATAGTTATATACATCTATAATCTTATAAATATATGTAATTAATATATTTATTGTATATATTTCTAAGATTATAAATATAATAAGTATATTTCTTATAATTTTATAATTATTTAAATTATAATTTTATAAATATAAATATATATTTATCATGTATAAAATTTATAAATATATATTATAACAGAAATAAATTATTAATATTTTATCTTTATAAGTGTTATCTTAGTGCTGATAAAGGCATATCATTATCAGCGTTGTATTTTTAGTGCTTATAAAGACATACTTTATCAGTACTTTTTTATCAATGATAAAGGCTTATCTTTATTAGAAATAAAAAAGGGCTGATAAATGCATGTTTTATCGGTGCTTTCTATTTTAGCACTGATAAAACATACCTTTATCAATACTTTTTAGCTAGTGCTGATAAAAGTTCCACCAGGTTTTATAAAAAACTCTAACTTCCTCCTCCTTCCTCGCACCCCTCAAGCTCTCATGGAAGCTGATCACTGTTGTCGCACCTCCTCCTCCTCCTCCTCTCCTGCTGCCTCTCCTCTGCTGTGAACCACACCTCCACCGTATGCCTCTCCTCTGCCACGAACCAGACCACTATGCGCCTCTCCTCTACCATGCGCCACACCTTCACCATGTGTGAACTAGACCTTCGTGCACCTCTCCTCTACCACACGCCTCCCCTTTATCAGGCACCTCTCTTCCACCGGAGGACTCCTCTGTTGCATGCCTCTCTTCTGCTGCAAATACACCTCCGTTGTGCGCTGAATGACACCTCCGCAGTGAGTTTTCTACTCTTTCTCTTTGTTTGATGGTGATGTTGTGAATTATATGGGCTAAACGCCCCGTTGAAAATCATGGTTGTTGGTGGTACTTATTTGTGCACTAAATGAATTTCATGTTGGTTGGTTTTTTAAAATAATTTGGTGGTCCTTTTGTGCACTAAATGAATTTCATGTTGGTTGGTTTTTCAAGGGTATTTGATTATTATTGAAATTTGGTGTTCTTTTGTTATCATTTTATGAATCTTATTTATCAATTTGATTTAGTAATATGTAATGACATCTTATATAATTTTTTGACACCCCTTTATGTATTTTTGATATATTTATGATGTAATTTACTTCATTTATTATATAAAGGAGTTGTTCATTAAGTTTTGAATCATTTTTTGTCTCCATAAAAGGATTTTATGTGTTCAACTTGGGTGAAATATTTAAGTATCGTTTGGAAAATTCTTAAACATAATTTCATGCCTTGGTTACCAATGAATTCTCAAAGGATTGGTTGGAACTTTAGAAAGAGCATTTTTGATTTGGGAACATTTTCGCTATATTATATTTGGATTTTGATGATTATATAAAGTGGGTTGATTTTCTATTGAAATGTGTTATACATGGGTAAAAAGGGGTTGTTTTATTGGAGGGTGTTTAGAGGTGATATGTGTTGGGTATGTATTGTCTCAACAATACTCTATATTTTATGATGATTTTAATGCTCACAAATACCCTTGTTTGTTTTACTAATGATTTTACTTTAAGTATAATTTAGGAAATTAATATTCTTTATATTCCTAATTTTGGAATTATTTTAAAGCTTATTATTTGCATGGAATATTTGTCAAAGTGTTCTAAAATCTTTTTAGCATGTTCTGGAAACACTGTTCATACCATACGTTGAAGAACGTAACGTAAAGAATAAACACTATGTTCATTTTATATCTGATGTCGGAGGATCGGAACATATGGTTAATCAAACTTACATTGATAGAAAATTATGGTAAATGAACCTTACGTTTGGATGGAATCTTACATTTGACATATGAGAAAAGTATGGATGAAGAACCCTACGTAAGTATGGAACCTTGCATTTGAGAAGCAAATGTTTGGACTGTCATCCTTACTTTTGTAATAAACCTTACGTTGATAGGAAATTATGGATCATATACCTTATGTTCTGAATTAAAATAAGTATGGATCATCAACCTTACATTTTTTATCAATATTATGTTTTGATGTTTTATTAGATTATGGAAGGAACCCTACATTTGACTTCTTCAAGTGTTGGAGATTTGAACTTGCAACTTTATCGGAGATTTTGTGCAATGGTATTTTATGAAATATCAGGATGATTTCAAGCCTAATTCAAATCTAGTTTTTAAAAATCGTCTTTGACTGATTTAAAGTCTGTTTTATTTAATTCAAAGGATCGATTTAAGAGGAGTAATTCTTGCCTATTATTAATGGATGTTATGAATTCTCTTTTTTCAAATTTGAATTATCGCAGTTTTCAAGCGATCTTTGTGGATCTATATTTATGAGGCAAGATATTGTATTTATTCTATATATATGTGCATATGATTTACAATATAGATATATACATATCTATATACATAAAGAAGAATATACAGTGATCAAAGAAATTCATCTTCTTAAGAAGATATTTTTTCAGATCTGTTGTGGCAAAAATGTTCAAACTTTGTTTTCTACAAAAGAAGATAAATTTTGAAGATTTACTTGTTCAATATCGAATATTTATTATAAGTATTCTACTGATTTTTTATTGAGTATATTTCAAGATCTATTTCAACCAGATCATTTCATAATTATACCTTCTTAAAGAAATCCTTTTCTGAATACGACGATGTAACACCCCGACCCCTCTAGGCTGGAGCCGGTGCATTACTTATGATATTGGCATGGTTAGAAGGAATGAAAATCCCGAAGGAACAATCAGTTTAGTAGTATTGAAGAAACTAGATACATAGATGTAACTCAAATTACATTGGAAAAGGTTACAAAATACAATACATAACAAAAAATAAAATCTGCATCCACAGGAACTCAAAAGAAGACATTCTCTTCATCACATGTCGAAGGTAGGAAATGAAAGGGGTGAGCTCAAACACTCAGTAAGGGTTACAAATATCGGAAGCATGAGTACAATAATAAGTGAATCACAAATAATCTGACATAATCAATATGGCATAGTGAATAAATTAATAACTAATTCCATTAATAACTAAAAATGAAACTGGATCCATAGATTCTGTCATAGTGAAAATCTCATGGATAATAATAATAAATGATAATGAATAAACATAATTCTTATTATTTGGACATCATATATCTGGAACATGAAACCATAATACCATAAAAATGGTTTAGTTCTATGGGAAGAAACCCATCTGATTTTTGGAAACAAACTCGAAGGGTCTGTCACCAAACCGTTTTGTCTCATGAGACCTACCGATGCATCGAGGGGATATAGCGGGCCCCACCTGCCACTGCATGTCCAAATCATTCTTTATACATTTATTAAATACAAGATCAATATGCCCTTTAAATATCCTTATAGGGTAGAGTATACGGATTCATCAATATTTCCATAATAAAAATAACTTTCCAAATAAACACCGTATGTAAAATGGTATACGGTTTAGACAACAAACAAATCCATGACATGAGATTGTGGAATGGTTATAAATATCCAGGATTGGAATTATATATTATTAATGAACATATAGAATTGATAATGGTCATTTATATCATTTGGTTACATGGAATGAGGTTGAATCATTAGATGACCACTACTTTGATTATTTGGCGGTATTTGGAATATTATGAACTAGTTTTGTCATATAACATAATTATATGTACATATTCTGGTTCCTGAATATTAATTAGGTTATAAAACATATATTATAGTCTGGTTAAACCATGAATATGGTTTTATGACCATTAATGAATAATAAATTGAAGAATGAAACTTCATCGTCCACGAAGGTTATAAATCGGAACCTCATGGACATCGATTTCGTTTATAAAATAAAAGGGAGGGAGTAAGAAAATTTATGATGGTCCTTCCATTAACATGATATAAATACAGTATATAGATGTTATTGGAGTTATCATGATCATTTGTACATAGTAGGTGATGATAGGATAGCAAAATAAGATAAATTGAAATGAAACTAAATGAAAAAGAAGGGTGCTTTACCTCTTGAAATAACAACCTTGAGAAACTCCTTAAGGGAAGGGTTTTTTGTCTTTTGGGAAGACCATAAGCTTCTTGAGTGTGGGGAGATACTAGGGAAGGGTAATTGGGAAGAACTTTGAGGAGATTCAAGACTTAGAGGGGTGAAGAGAAGAGGTAGTGGGGGGGTTTATAGTGGAGGAGAGGGGTAAATTTTGAATATTTAATTCATTATTTTATTATTTCCATCAAGACAACCAATAGTGTTGTTTCATTTGACCCATAATAGTAATAAGTTCATGTGAGTTCGAACCAAGCATCCTTGCATCACTTGTGATATCATAAATAGTGTATTTAACTGATAAATTGAATAAACGGTATTTTACCATATTTCACTATTCATCAAAAATTCAAGAATTTCAGAAAAATCCAAAAAATTCACCCCTACCATTTTTTGACGTGTAGAATTTAAAAGTGAAATCCATTTTTCAAAAATAATTTTCTAAATATTATTAATTTGATTTTTAAATAAGTTCATAGTTAATTCGAAAAATAACAATCTTGAAGTGCAATTAGTTTTATGTGACATTGAAAAATTAATTAAGATCTCATTATCATATTGCCTTAAGAAAATAAAATAATATTATTATTTACTATTCAAGGGGAATATTACTATTCATATTACTATTCATAAGGGTATGTTATTATTCACCAAAAATCAATTTTGTTTTATTAGACTCCAAATGACTTACCGAACACAACTCTAGATAACCATTTTTCAAAATTCAAAACATAGAAGAGGCAAAGTTGTGTTTATAAAATTGCATTCTATATTTATTTTCAAAACCTTGGGGTGTTATAGACAATCCATCTATTGTCAGTTTCATGTTGCTATAACTATGAATAACAATCGGAAGCATTTTAAAAAATATACCCTTTTCTTTTAAGGATTACTAGCTTCTCAATCTAATTTGTGTTTGTATGATTCTTGGTTTGAAGAACCAGAAGGATTTGTTTTTAAGCCTTACTTTGTAATGGTGTGAACTACCTGCACTCAGTTGGGGATAGTCCTGTGATAAGAGTACTATCTAGTGAAAATCATCTAGCTTATGGAGAAGAGCATTGGTGGAGTGGACTGGGGGATTTTTGTGCCCCAAACCACTATATATATGTGTGTCCTATGATCTATTTATTTCTACTGGTTAAACATATTTAATAGAGTTAAAGGAAATAATCAATTCTATTCAAGATTATTGAGATGTTTTTAAAGTCACAATTCACCCCCCCCCCCCCTCTTTTGGTTATCTCTTATATTCCGACCTAACAATTGGTATCATAAAAAAAGATTTTGAGAAAGCAATAACAATATGAAAGAATTAAGGTCTATACAAAGATATATCAATGGTTGATACTCAAGAAGGAATGCTAACGGTTCATTATCAATACTTCAATGGTGAAAACTATGGATGCTGGAAATCAAGAATGATTATCTACTTGAATAATCTTTGGTTTAGAGTTTACTCAAAGATCACTTCCCCCTACAAGATTCCTGAAAAACCAGAAACATGGGGTGCTATAATAGAAGCCAAATACAAAATGATTTCTAAAGAAATGAATGCTATTATATGTGGCCTTGGACCAGATGAATTCAACCTAGTTTTACAGAGCTCAACTGCCTATGAGATGTGGCGAACTATAACAGTTTCCTATGAAGGAACTGATAATATAAGGCATATGAGGTATGAAACAACAAAATTAAAATTCGATACTTTTAGAATGTTTGATGGAGAAAGCATTACCCAAATAAACGGAAGGCTTAAAGAAATTGTTAACAACATAACAGCCTTAGGAGATCCTATCAAACAAGTAGATCAAGCCTTGAAAGTACTAAGTGTACTCCCTACCAAATGGAATTAAATATCAGATTCCATTAGACAATCATCACCAATTAATTATTTAACAATGATAGAATTTATTGGAACTCTAATGATGTATAAACCATAAATGTAAGATGAATTTGACAATCATAAAATATTGGCGAAAAAGCGACAACACTTCCTTAAAGGTAACTTCTCCGAAGAAAATCAGAAAGATAAAACAAGAAATCAAGAAAGAATAAAATTTTGATTCATCTGATTCTGAAATAGATTTGGTACAGTTAGCAAGAAAATTCATCAAATTGTATAAGAAAAATAAAGTATTTAGAAAATCCTTCAAGAAGGATGAGAAAGACTCAAGGTAAGTGAGATGCTATGAGTGCAATAAAATGGTTCATATAAGACATGACTGTCCTCTATTGAAAGGTGAAAAGAAAAGGATATTTCTAAAAAACACTAAATATTAGAAAATGGATAAAAGAGCAATGAAATCTACATGGAGTGTTATTGAATACTCCAACAACTCATCTAAATCTGACTTAGAAAAAGAAGAATCTAGACTAAAAGCAAACATGTGCTTCATGGCTGAAGATGATCAAGTAAAATCCTATTAATCCTCTAAATATGATTTAGATTCTTGCTATTCAAATGAAAAACTTATAGCCTATTTAAAAATTCTAGAATAAATATATAATTCTCTATTAAAGAAGCATAAATCACTAAAGAATATTCACAATGTGGTTTTAGAATAAAGAGACACTTTACTAAAATAACACCAAGAGTTAATTGAGAAATTTAATTCATCAACCACAAATAGTGCAGAACATGAAAACAAGATTAAGATACTACAAGATTAAGTAGAAACCTATAAGTGTGTTTCTCTCTTCTTTACAAAAGGAGAAAATACTTTAAATTAAATTCTTGGTAAAAATGTTATTAAAAAGAAAATATATGGTATAAGTAGTAAAGGTGAAAAAGTAAACTATATAAAAACTATTTTATTCCCAATTAAAAAAGTGTAACTTTTCATTACTATAGAACAAAAGGATATATAACCAAAAATTGTTACTAAGAAATCCCCAAATAATTGGAATTAAAATTGATTTTTTTTCAAATAGTTTATTTTATTCAAATGATTTGAGTTATGGAAAATCAAAGAAAATATGGGTTCCTAGATCCCTACTAGCTAACATTGTTGGACACAAGATAATATGGGTACCAAAACACACTCTTGTTTAAACTGGATTTATAGGAAGCGGGTCACAAAAGCATAAAAGCAATATGGTACACGGACAGTGGTTGCTCCAAGCACATGAGTGGAAATTCATCCAACTTCAAAACTTTAACACAAAAGGATGGTGGATTAGTCACCTTTGGAGACAATGACAAAGGAAAAATTATGGGTATTAGAACTGTTGGAGATCCAGAAAAAATATCAATCAACAAAGTACTATATGTACAAGGACTAAAACATAACCTGATAAGTATCTCTCAACTATGCAATTATGGATATTGTGTTGATTTTTCTAACAATTCTTGTTCTATATTTAAAGATAAAGTGCTTAAATTTAGAGCACCCAGAACTGACAATGTTTATACTTTAGACCTAAATTCCTTGTGTAAATAGAAATTGAATTGTTTAACTTCTATGATAAATAAATCATGGATCTATCATGGAAGACTTGAAAATTGTAATGTTTATTCTTTACATAAGTTATCTAAGAAACATTTAGTTTCTGATTTTCCCAGTCTTAAGTTTGAAAGAGATAGATTTTGTGATGTATTTCAAATTAGAAAACAACACAAATCTTTCCTCAAATCTATTAACAAAATTTCTATATCAAAACCTTTAAAACTTATCCACATGGATTTGTTTGGACCATAAAGAGTAGCATGTTTGGATGGTAAATTAAATGTATATGTTTTAGTTGATGATTATTATAGATTTACTTATATATATTTTCTAATATATAAACATTAATCTTTTGTTTTATTTGAAAGTTTTTGCCAAAAAATTTAAAATGAAAAAGGTTTTAAAATAGTTTCATTAAGAAGTGATCATGGGGGAGAATTTGAGAATCAGAAATTTAATTCCTTTTGATAAAATATGGGTATTAAACACACCTTCTCTTCACCAAAAACACCTCAACAAAATGGAATTATTGAAATAATAAATAGAACTATTCAATAAATTTCTAGGACTATGCTAAATGAATATAATCTTTCTACCTCTTTCTGGACAGAATCTGTAATCATAGCCTGTTAGATAATGAATAGAGTTTTAATTAGACAAATTTTCAAAAAGACTCCCTATGAACTTTGGAATAACAGAAAACCTAAAGTAAAGTACTTTAATGTTTTTGGATTCAAAGTATATATCTTGAACACTAAGGATAATTTTGGTAAGTTTGATCCAAAATATGAAGAAGGAATATTCTTAGGATATTCTGCTACTTCCAAATCCTATAGAGTTTTTAATAAAAAATCAAGTATTTGTGAAGAATCGGTTCATGTGAAATTTGATGAATCTAACCCTTTTTTCAAAATGAAAGACCAAATTGATGAAGTTGACTCTAATGATAAAATAATACTTGAGAACTTGAAAGATTATTTTGAAAATGATATAAATAAAATTCATTCCAATTCGGAAGAACATGACACTGATTAACCTAATAGTGTTTTACCCAGACAGTCTAGAACCCTAAAGATTCATCCTTTAGAAACTGTTATTGGAGACCTAGACACAGGAATAAAAACTAGAAGAAATATAGGAAATCTAGTTGAGTTATCTTCCTTTATATCCCAATTAGAACCTAATTCTATAGAATAATCTTTAAATGATAAGAGTTGGATTATAGCAATGCAATAAGAACTAAACCAATTCAAAAGAAATGAAGTTTGGAAATTAGTTGAAATACCAAAAAACTATCATGTTATAGGAAATAAATGGGTTTTTAGAAATAAACAAGATGATTAAGGAATTATAACTAGAAATAAAGAAAGACTAGTATATAAAGGATATAATTAGGAAGAAGGTATAGGTTTTGATGAAACCTTTGCCCTTGTAGCTAGATTAGAAGCTATTATAATCCTTATATCTTATGAATCTCATATAAATTTTAAATTATATTATATGGTTGTCAAATATTCCTTTTTAAATGGTTATTTAATGGAGGAAGTCTATGTTGAACAACCTCCTAGTTTTGAAAATTCTCAAAAACCAGATTCTGTCTTTAAACTTACTAAATATCTTTATTTCCTTAAACAAGCACCTAGAGCTTGGTATGAAGATTAAGTTCTTTTCTTTTGAAAAATTATTTTACTGTTGCAATATTAGATCCAAAACTTTTCAAGAAAACTATAAATTCTAATATTTCATTAGTTCAAATTTATGTTGATGATGTAATTTTTGGGGTCAATTAATAAAAAATTTTGTCATGAGTTTTCAAATCTAATACAAAAAGAATTTGAAATGAGTATGATTGGAGAACTAAATTTCTTTTTAAGACTTCAAATTTATCAAAAAGATTTTGGAAATTTTTTGAATCAAATAAAATACATTATTGATTTACTAAATAAGTTTGGAATTGAAAACAGTAATACATATGCAACTTCTATATTTATTAATATAAAACTAGATTTGGATGAAACTGAAAAATCAGTGGACAACAAGTTATGTAGAGGTATGATTGGTATTTTATTATATCTTACTGATAGTAGGCCAGACATTATGTATTCAGTATTTCTTTGTGAAATATTTCAATCAAATCCTAAAGAATATCATCTTACAGTTGTCAAAAGAATTTTTAGATATTTAAAGGAATTGTTTTTAATATCTTCATTATCCAAAAAATTATGATTTTAATTTAATTTCATACTCAGACGATGATTTTAGAAGTTATAGATTATATAGAATAATTAACTCAAGAACCTGTAACTTTTTAGGAAAATCCTTAGTGCCATGGTCTAATAAGAAACAACACTCAGTTTCTCCGTCAACAGCCGAGGCAGAATATGTATCTGCAGACAGTTTTTGTGCACAAGTTTTGTCGATAAAAAACACACTTATAGATTTTGGACTAAATTTTAATAGTAAAACTATTTTATGTGATAATACTAGTGCTACAAATATTTCAAAAAATCCTATAAGTTGTTATAGAACTAAGCATATTGATATAAGATATCATTTTCTAAGAGATCATGTTCTTAAAAAATACATATTTTTAGAATTTGTAAATATTGAATATCAATTAGCTGATATTTTTACTAAACCACTTCCCACTGTAATTTTTGAGTTTATTAAGGGTGAGACAGGTTTATTTAATTTTAAATAGGTTTTATTTAATTTTAATTTTAATTTTATTTATTAGATTATTTTAATTACTATTTTTTTATTTTAAATTTTAAATATACACTTACTTTAATGAGTTGACTTTAACAATAAAACTAATTTCTATGCTTATTTTACATAAATAGCTTTTATTTATTATTATTATTATTATTATTATTATTATTATTATTATGTATTAATTTTAATTCAATATATATGGTTTGTTTATTTTATTTTTGTAGTGATTATCGTATATAATGACACGAGAATCAAAGTTCTGTCAGAACCCACTTCGAATTCTAACCCCACTCTTTTCTCACACCCTTTCGTATACCCAAAACCTTTATCTCTTTTGTCTACCTTTGTTTTCCCTTCCAAACCCTAGAAACCATTCAACCTCAAATCCTCATATTTTTCAAGTCTATTTCGAAAGAAATTGCAAATACTAGGATATTCTAGGAGGGTGAGGCAAGTAACGCCAAGTGTCGGTGCTCAATGGGTAGAAAAATCCTTCAAGGAAAAGTGGTCGATGTGGAGTGGATTTACCAGATGAACCTTTTGTTAAAGCATGCACTTTCATATCAAGGTCTTGAGAAAAACTTCAATGAGGACTACACTAAATTTTTATATGAGGTAGAATTGTGATGCTTTTATAAAATTGTTCAGTTTATCTTGGGATACACCGAAGATTTAATAATCACTAAAATAGAGGATATAGATTTATCTATTTCTTCAGTTGAGATTGAAAAGATTATGAACTTCCCTATTTAGGGAGTTTTTTATTTATAATTTAATTCAATAGGGGATCAGAACCCCAAATTAGAAGATATTATGAATTTTCTATTTAGATCAACGAACAATAAAAAATTGTAAAAGATTTGGAAGATGATCAGAAATTTTGTTAGAAAATTTCATTCAAACTGGAATAGGACCCTGGATGGCTAAAATGGAGAAATTATATACCCCAACATGTATTTCATGTTTCTATTGTTGAGTGAAATTAGGTTGAATTTACCAATATATATGGTAAGATATATGAACTATTATTGTCAGCCTGAAGCAAGGATAAATTTTTATCCATATGGATGGATAATTTCAAAAATTTTGTTTAAAAAGTAAATAATCAGATTGACTGATGTAAGGGTGATATATCATCATAGTAATGTCTTAAAAGCTGGAACTATCAGGAAGTTAGTTTTTTTCCAGAGCACAGGAAAAGGGAAGATTATGCCTGTTGGAGCAGATGAGGACCAGATCTCTGCTCAGGAGGAGCAAAGAAGATTTGCATAATCTAGGACTGGAGAGGTTTCAAAAACCTCAAAGAGATTATGTTTTATAGATGAAGATTAATTTGTAGATGAAGGAATTCAAGAAGTACTTCTCAGTTCAAGTAATAGAGAGGTTCCTCAGGAACCTTCTCATGAAAATATTCTTGGTTTAGTGGAACCTATCAGTTATAAAATTTTGAATGAGCCTATTCAAGAGGTTATAGAAGAGCTATAGGAGGAAATAAAAGAAGAAGTATTACCTAAAGAAGAAATAAAACTTCAAGAAGAAGTGATGAATGGGGCAGAAGTGGTGCCTAGAATAGAAGAAGTATCTTATGAAAAATCTCAAGTAATGGAAATTGTGGATCATTCTGTAGATAACATTGGAAATGACCAGCATGAAGAGACAATTCAAGAAGATATTTCTCATGAGGAGAAACATGCTATAGAAAATGTGAATCAAGAAACATAAAATTTGTCTAAATTTCAAACATAAGTTTTAACTGAATATTTTTCTGTTGAAAAGTTAGAAGTGTAGTCTGATAAAAAATCAGTAGAGAAGGCTGATGAAGAGAAATATGATTCTCAATATTTACCCTTGGAACTAGTAGATCAACCCCTGAATCAAGCACATGATTCCTCTGATTCACTATTAGATCATGTGGAAGAGCTATTTATAAGGTTTAACAGATCTCAAGAAGAAAACTCTTTTCTGAAAACTGAGCTAGAAAAATAAAGACAGAAATTGGAAGATCTTAAAGCAATTACTATTTCAAAAATGGAATTTGATGCATTCAAGAAGGAAATATTGAATGAAATTGGAAATCTAAAGTTAAAAACTATTTCCAAATCAGATTTTGTGGATTTGAAAAGTGACTTGGGACAACAGTTTGAGTCTGTCAAAGAAAATCAAGCAAGTACATCTGGTACTTCACCTGATCTGGTAAAGAGATTTCAGGCCATTACATATGTAATGAGCAATATGAATAACAGACTACAAGATTTTCAATGTAATAGTGCTCCCTTGTCTGTTCTTCTAGACAATCAAAAACATCTTGTTGAGAAACTCACTTCTAGTGAACTAGGTATGAGAGACCTTCTCAACAAATTTACTGAGAAATTGAATATTTTTATGAAAAAGAGGAAAGTATTCATGAGTTTTTTAAGATAAATCTAATTGTAGATCTTCATGTGAGTTAAGAAGTAAGATATTTAGTTATCAATATGGGAGATGTAGTAATGAAGAAGTTGAGTTTGTAGTTCGCATAATTGATGGAACTGTTTCAGAATAGCTGAAATTCCTTATCCAACCCTTAATCCAGAAACCCTGATTCTTGATCAATATGTATCTATACACTATGCAATTAATGAAATATGTTTTATTATTATTTGATGTGTTTTATTTATTATACTATTTATGTCTATCTTAAACTACTAGAAATCCAGATTCAATTATTAATAAACAGTCCATCATAACATTTACTTACAATTCAGTGCTATATTAAAAGTGTTTTATTCCATATGTTATACTTTATTTTTGATATCACAAAAGGGGGAGAAATTGGATAACAAAATTTATTTTATTTGAAAATTCCTTAATAATAAGTATAGATTTTAAAAATTATTTGAGATATTTTTTTAAATTAAGGGAGAAAAGTGGATAAATAAATAAACATATCATTTTATTATTTTTATTATGTGATGGAGAAATGTTGATAAAAATATTATTTATAAATGAATAAATTCACTTTTAATTAATTTTTTCAAAAGTAAAAAAAAAATTATACATTTGAAAAATTCTAAATTTATAAAAATAATTTTATGGGTTTTGTGATCATCAAAAAGGGGTAGATTGTTGGGAATGTATTGTCTCAACAATACCCTATATTTTATGATGATTTTGATGCTAACAAATACCCTTGTTTTTTTTACTAATGATTTTACTTTAAGTGTATTTCATGAAATTAATATTTTTTATATTACTAATTTTGGAATTATTTTAAATCTTATTATTTTCATGGAATATTTTTCAAAGTGTTTGGAAGATTTTTAGTGTGTTCTGGAAACATTGTTCATACCGTACGTTGAAGAAAGTAATGTAAGTAATAAACCCTACATTTATTTTATATCTGATGTTGGAGGATCGGCACATATGGTTAATCAACCTTATGTTGCTAAAAAAAAGTATGGTAAAAGAACCTTACGTTTGTGTCACGACCCGTCCTCGGGGCCCGTGCCGTGACTACCCCAAGCCCGCCTTCCATAGGCCAGGGGCTGGCGACTAGCACCAAGGCGTAAATCCCAACAAAAGGGAAGGCATTGCCTTTGAAAAGTAAATAAGCACCACAGAGTAAGCAAGAGGAAAAGTAAACACTAAGTAAAACTGTAATAAGCTGTGCTGGAAGTAAAAGGGGCCGGAAATAGAAGCCCAACTGTAAAGTACAACTGAAAGGAAAAACAGCAACTGAAAGGAAAAGCCGCTGTGTCGAGCCGTCCTCTGGAAGTCCCACCTGAAGGGTGGGTACAGATAGCCTCCACTGCACCTCGGGTCCACCTGACCGCTCCGAGTACGTCCCGCCCAGTGGTCCACCTCCAGGTACCGTCCTGCTCCGCACGCCTCCACCACGATCAGCGCTGTCTGCCGTCTGCAACCAACACAACGTAGTGCGGGCATAGCCCGTGCAGGGGTGAGTATAAGCTACTCATTAGGGACCCCGAGACCCCCGAAGGTCTCCCGAAATCCACAAAGGATAATCCACAAAGGAAAGATACAATCACGAAGTAACATCTGACACGGCTCAGGTATATGCCCATACATATACCTAAGTCGTCAATTCCCGTTCGGCTCCAACGTCCGAGCCCAAGCACAACCCAATCCACATAGGAAAGCAAAACGTATACCCACACAGGATAGCACAACACAATCCACAAAGGAGAGTAAACTGTAAATCCACACAGGATAGCTCAACACAATCCACAAAGGAGAGTAAACAGAAGATTCAGCTCACACAGGTATACATCATCGAAAAGGGTGAAAGAGATGATCATACATAGATACTGAATCATCTAAGCTGGGACCCACATAGGATACAAGACTAGTCGTCCTCATCGTTTCATTTATGCTGGGACCCACATAGGATACATGACCAGCACAGCTAGGACCCACATAGGATACAAGACGAGCTGTCTTCATTGATTCAACTATACTGGGAACCACATAGGATACAAGACCAGTATTGAATCATCTAAGCTGGGACCCACATAGGATACAAGACCAGCACAGCTAGGACCCACATAGGATACAAGACCAGCTGTCTTCATTGATTCAACTATATTGGGACCCACATAGGATACAAGACCAGTATTGAATCATCTAAGCTGAGACCCACATAGGATACAAGACCAGCCGTCCTCATCGTTTCATTTATGCTGGGATCCACATAGGATACAAGACCAGCACAGCTAGGACCCACATAGGATACAAGACCAGCTGTCTTCATTGATTCAACTATACTGGGACCCACATAGGATACAAGACCAGTATTGAATCATCTAAGCTGGGACCCACATAGGATACAAGACCGGCACAGCTAGGACCCACATAGGATACAAGACCAGCTGTCTTCATTGATTCAACTATACTGGTACCCACATAGGATACAAGACCAGTATTGAATCATCTAAGCTGGGACCCACATAGGATACAAGACCAGCACAGCTAGGACCCACATAGGATACAAGACCAGCTGTCTTCATTGATTCAACTATACTGGGACCCACATAGGATACAAGACCAGTATTGAATCATCTAAGATGGGACCCACATAGGATACAAGACCAGCTGTCCTCATCGTTTCATTTATGCTGGGACCCACATAGGATACAAGACCAGCACAGCTAGGACCCACATAGGATACAAGACCAGCACAGCTAGGACCCACATAGGATACAAGACCAGCTGTCTTCATTGATTCAACTATACTGGGACCCACATAGGATACAAGACTAGTATTGAATCATCTAAGCTGGGACCCACATAGGATACAAGACCAGCACAGCTAGGACCCACATAGGATACAAGACCAGCTGTCTTCATTGATTCAACTATACTGGGACCCACATAGGATACAAGACCAGTATTGAATCATCTAAGCTGGGACCCACATAGGATACAAGACCAGCACAGCTAGGACCCACATAGGATACAAGACCAGCCGTCTTCATCGTCGCAGTCCACTGAGGATCTCTGCACCGTCGTCGCCGCAGTCCACTGAGGATCTCTGCACAGTCGTCGCCGCAGTCCACTCAGGATCTCTGCACAGTCGTCGCTGCAGTCCACTGAGGATCTCTGCACGGTCATTGTCGCAGTCCACTGAGGATCTCTGCATGGTCGTCGTCGCAGTCCACTGAGGATCTCTGCATGGTCGTCGTCGTAGTCCACTAAGGATCTCTGCATGGTCATCACTGTCGAAATAGCAGTCGCAGCCAGCACTAGAGTTCCCGCACACAGCAAGCTCGTTCGGGAGGGTCCGCTCCACGAGCCGAGAGGCCGATACATCAACTGTCACAAAGTCCGAAGTTGATGTATCCAAAAGTTCTGTACCGTCAACAGGAACTCAACGTCGCAGACGGCGCGTCATTCGGACGCCCGGTCTAAGAGTTATTGGCATTTTCGTCCCAGGGGCCCGGTTGGTTTTTAAGGCAAAACCAACCCGACCGTACTCCACCTGCATCCGAACCTCGGGCGGAGTCTTCCAAAAGATCCGTCTCACTTAGAGGAATCCACTAAAACTGACGTCACGTCAATCGGACGTCCGTAGCTCAAGATATGAGTGTTTCCGCTCCAAGGGCCCGGTTGGTTTCGTGTACGAACCAACTCGGCCGAACTCAAAGTATTCCGAAACCTTGAGTGTGATAAACCGAAACGACTGTCTCGATCCCAGGATCGCGTCACCGCAGACGGCGAGTCGTTTGGAGGCCCCGTAGCTCAAGTTACGGGCGTTTGAACGAAAACCGTCTGAAGACGGGGGTCCGGGCCCGACCCGACCCGGCCCGACCCGGCCCGACCTGGGCCGACCCGGCCGACCCGGTCCGACCCGGTCGGCCGGTCTGGCTCGGTCGGCCCCGCCCGGCTCAGCCGGGTGACCGAGCGGCCGACGCGGGAGGAGCCGCCGCTCCCACATGACACCCGCGGGACACCCACTGGACACCCGCGGTACACACGCGGGACACACGCGGGACACCCGCTGGACACCCTGGGGGCGCCGCGTGACAACCCCGCGGCTCCCGCGGGGTGCCGCCCTGGACACCCGCGGGGTTGTCACGCGCCACCCCCCGGGTGTCCAGGGCGGCACCCCGCGGGAGCCGCGGGGTTGTCACGCGGCGCCCCCAGGGTGTCCAGCGGGTGTCCCGCGGGTGTCCGGCGGGTGTCCCGCGGGTGTCCGGCGGGTGTCCCGCGGGTGTCCGGCGGGTGTCCCGCGGGTGTCCGGCGGGTGTCCCGCGGGTGTCCGGCGGGTGTCCCGCGGGTGTCCAGCGGGTGTCCCGCGGGTGTCACGCGGGAGCGGCGGCTCCTCCCGCGTCGGCCGCTCGGTCGCTCGGCCGAGCCGGGCCGGGCCGTCCGCGCCAGACCGGTCCGACCGGGTCGGACCGGGTAGGCCGGGTCGGCCCGGGTCCGGACCCCCGTCTTCAGACGGTTTTCGTTCAAACGCCCGTAACTTGAGCTACGGGCCTCCAAACGACTCGCCGTCAGTGGAGACGCGATCCTTGGATCGAGACGGTCGTTTAGGTTTATCACACTCAAGGTTTTAGAATACTTCGAGTTTCTGCCAAGTTGGTTCGTACACGAAACCAACCGGGCCCTCGGAGCGGAAACGCTCATATCTTGAGCTAGGGACGTCCGATTGACGTGCCGTCAGTTTTGGTGGATTCCTCTAAGTGAGACGGATCTTTTGGCATACTCCTCCCGAGGTTCGGACGCAGGTGGAGTACGGTCGGGTTGGTTTTGCCTTAAAAACCAACCGGGCCCCTGGGACGAAAATGCCAATAACTCTCAGACCGGGCGTCCGAATGACGCGCCGTCTGCGACGTTGAGTTCCTGTTGACGGTACAGAACTTTTGGATACATCAACTTCGGACTTTGTGATAGTTGATGTATCGGCCTCTCGGCTCGTGGAGCGGACCCTCCCGAACGAGCTTGCTGTGTGCGGGAACCCTAGTGCTGGCTGCGACTGCTATTTCGACAACGATGACCGTGCAGAGATCCTGAGTGGACTGCGACGACGACCGTGCAGAGATCCTCAGTGGACTGCGATGACGACCGTGCAGAGATCCTCAGTGGACTGCGACGATGACCGTGTAGAGATCCTCAGTGGACTGCGACGACGACCGTGCAGAGATCCTCAGTGGACTGCGGCGACGACTGTGCAGAGATCCTCAGTGGACTACGGCGACGACTGTGCAGAGATCCTGAGTGGACTACGGCGACGACGGTGCAGAGATCCTCAGTGGACTGCGACGATGAAGACGGCTGGTCTTGTATCCTATGTGGGTCCTAGCTGTGCTGGTCTTGTATCCTATGTGGGTCCCAGCTTAGATGATTCAATACTGGTCTTGTATCCTATGTGGGTCCCAATATAGTTGAATCAATGAAGACAGCTGGTCTTATATCCTATGTGGGTCCTAGCTGTGCTGGTCTTGTATCCTATGTGGGTCCCAGCTTAGATGATTCAATACTGGTCTTGTATCCTATGTGGGTCCCAGTATAGTTGAATCCATGAAGACAGCTGGTCTTGTATCCTATGTGGGTCCTAGCTGTGCTGGTCTTATATCCTATGTGGGTCCCAGCTTAGATGATTCAATACTGGTCTTGTATCCTATGTGGGTCTCAGTATAGTTGAATCAATGAAGACAGTTGGTCTTGTATCCTATGTGGGTCCTAGTTGTGCTGGTCTTGTATCCTATGTGGGTCCCAGCATAAATGAAACGATGAGGACGGCTGGTCTTGTATCCTATGTGGGTCCCAACTTAGATGATTCAATACTGGTCTTGTATCCTATGTGGGTCCCAGTATAGTTGAATCAATGAAGACAACTGGTCTTGTATCCTATGTGGGTCCTAGCTGTGCTGGTCTTGTATCCTATGTGGGTCCCAGCTTAGATGATTCAATACTGGTCTTGTATCCTATGTGGGTCCCAGTATAGTTGAATCAATGAAGACAGCTGGTCTTGTATCCTATGTGGGTCCTAACTGTGCTGGTCTTGTATCCTATGTGGGTCCCAGCTTAGATGATTCAATACTGGTCTTGTATCCTATGTGGGTCCCAGTATAGTTGAATCAATGAAGACAGCTGGTCTTGTATCCTATGTGGATCCTAGCTGTGCTGGTCTTGTATCCTATGTGGGTCCCAGCATAAATGAAACGATGAGGACGGCTGGTCTTGTATCCTATGTGGGTCCCAGCTTAGATGATTCAATACTGGTCTTGTATCCTATGTGGGTCCCAGTATAGTTGAATCAATGAAGACAGCTGGTCTTGTATCCTATGTGGGTCCTAGCTTAGATGATTCAATACTGGTCTTGTATCCTATGTGGGTCCCAGTATAGTTGAATCAATGAAGACAGCTGGTCTTGTATCCTATGTGGGTCCTAGCTGTGCTGGTCTTGTATCCTATGTGGGTCCTAGCATAAATGAAATGATGAGGACGGCTAGTCTTGTATCCTATGTGGGTCCCAACTTAGATGATTCAGTATCTATGTTTGATCATCTCTTTCACCCTTTTCGATGATGTATACCTGTGTGAGCTGAATCTTCTGTTTACTCTCCTTTGTGGATTGTGTTGAGCTATCCTGTGTGGATTTACAGTTTACTCTCCTTTGTGGATTGTGTTGTGCTATCCTGTGTGGGTATACGTTTTGCTTTCCTATGTGGACTGGGTTGTGCTTGGGCTCGGACGTTGGAGCCGAACGGGAATTGACAACTTAGGTATATGTATGGGCATATACCTGAGCCGTGTCAGATGTTACTTCCTGATTGTATCTTTCCTTTGTGGATTATCCTTTGTGGATTTCGGGAGACCTTCGGGGGTCTCGGGGTCCCTACTGATTAGCTTATACTCACCCCTGCACGGGCTATGCCCGCACTACGTTGTGTTGGTTGCAGACGGCAGACAGCGCTGATCGTGGTGGAGGCGTGCGGAGCAGGACGGTACCTGGAGGTGGACCACTGGGCGGGACGTTCTCGGAGCGGTCAGGTGGACCCGAGGTGCAGTGGAGGCTATCTGTACCCACCCTTCAGGTGGGACTTCCAGAGGATGGCTCGACGCAGCGGCTTTTCCTTTCAGTTGCTGTTTTTCCTTTCAGTTGTACTTTACAGTTGGGCTTTTATTTCCAGCCCCTTTTACTTCCAGCACAGCTTGTTACAGTTTTACTTAGTGTTTACTTTTCCGCTTGCTTACTCTGTGGTGCTTGTTTGCTTTTCAAAGGCAATGCCTTCCCTTTTGTTGGGATTTACGCCTTGGTGCTAGTCGCCAGCCCCTGGCCTATGGAAGGTGGGCTTGGGGTAGTCACGGCACGGGCCCCGAGGACGGGTCGTGACAAATTGTTATCAGAAGCAATACGCTAAACACTATTGCTTCACAAAAGAAGAAAGATCAAGGTATTACAAGAGACCCATGGGGTCAGATGATAAGGTTCATGGCCCGGGAGGTGGGCCGTGACAAATGGTATCAGAGCCAATACCCAGCCGGATGTGCTTAGGCACTGCCTGGGTTTGAGGCTTGGGGTCCACAACGAGGGCATTGTGCTTTAAAGGGGTGGCCCGGGAGGTGGTCCATGAAAGTTTGGATGGAACCTTACATTTGTATATGAGAAAAGTATAGATGAAGAACCCTATGTAAGTATGGAACCTTATGTTTGAGAATCAAACGTATAGATCATCAACCTTACTTTTTTAATGAACCTTATGTTGACAGAAAAGTATGGATCATATACCTTACGTTCTAAAGTCAAATAAGTATGGATTAACAACCTTACATTTGTGATCAATATTATGTTTTGATGTTTTATTAGCTTATGTAAAGAACCCTACGTTTGACTTCTTCAAGCATTGGAGATTTGAATTTGTGACTTTATCAGAGATTTTTTCCAACAGTCTTTTACAGAATATCGGGATGATTTCAAGCCTGATTCAAAGATAGTTTTTATAGCTCATCTTTGACAATTTAAAGTTGATTTTATTTCATTCAAAGGATTGATTTAAGTGGAGTAATTATTTCATATTATTAAGGGAAGTTACAACTGTTCTGTTTTCAAATTTAAATTATCACAGTCTTTCAGGTGATATTTGTGGATCTAGATTTTTAAAGTAGAAGATCATGTTTATTCTATGTATATGTGCATATGATTTAAAATATTGATATATACACATCCGCATACATACATAATAATATACAGTGATCAAAGAAAATCATTTTCTTAAGAAGATCTTTTTTTAGATCTGCTGCGACAAAAATGTTAGGATTTTGTTTTCTACATAAGAAGAGAAACGTTGAAGATTTACTTATTATATATCTAAGATCTATTGTAAGTCTACTTCTGATTTTTTTTATGAGTATATTTCAATATATATTTCAACTGGATCATTTCAGAACTGTACCTTCTTGAAGAAATCCTTTTCTGAAGATGGCGATCCATCTACTCCAGTTGCGTGCTGCTGCAACTATGAAGAACAATCAAAATCATTTTAAAACAATACCCTTTTATTTTAAGGAGTACTAGCTTCTCGATCTAAGATGTTATTGTATAGTTCTTGGTTTGAATAACTAAAAGGATCTATTTTTAAGACTTACTTTGTAAAGGTGACAACTGCCTGCACTCAGTTGTGGATAGTCCTGTGATAAGAGGATTGACTAGTGAAAATCATCAAGCTCATGGAGAAGAGCATTGGTGGAGTGGACAAGGGTATTTTTGTGCCCCGAACCACTATATATATGCATTTCTTATGCTCTATTTATTTTCACTACTTAATCATATTTAACATATTTAAATGAAAGAATCCGTTCTGTTCAAGATTCTTGAGATGTTTTTAAAGTCACAATCCCCCCCTCTTGTGGTTATCTCTTATATTCTGACCTAACAATATGAATATATTTTTTATGTCATTCAGATTTTATGTGATTGACTTCATGATTGATTTTGATCTCCTCCATTTCATTTATCATAAGAACCCTAGTTACATGGGTGGGACCTAGGACAAAAACTTGATAGACATTGATCTACTCTCCCTAGTATAGGATTACATCCCCACACTTACTAGTAATCAATATGATCTCCCTATATATGTACCAAAACACTTAACTTTATAGGCATTGATACATTCTCACTGAGAACCACTATTGCACCAAAACCTCGACCAATCATTCTCATTGATCCCTCCCTCTACTATACATCCACCTTTAATGCTAAACATCATTGAGGCATGTCCTTCTTCCCTCTTGGATCCAGATTCTCTTGGAAACACCTTTTAAAAAAATTCTAATGCTTTTATCTCATGGTTTCTATTCTATTGAACACCTTGCTTCTGACTAATTCAAAATCAATGTAACTTTTGAACTCTCTAAGAGTAGGAAGGCCATTTTCCCCCAAATTTGGAATCCACCACCATTGAATATCAATCCAAACCTTACCCATTTCTATGGAACCACCAATTTTTTACTAGTTAAATTCTACTAAATCTTAGAAAACCACTTCATTAGAGGAAACCCAATAGTCTTGAAACCAAGACTTTCTATCCAGTCTTGATAAAATAATCACCATATGTTATGTAACCAAGATTTAATACCACTTTTTGGTAACTAATATTGGAATAAGAAAAAGATATGATACCACTAGTTGGATTTGGTATAAATCAACAATCCTAATGTTAAACCCCCAAAACATAAATTAAATCCCCAAAACTTGCAGATAGGAGAAGAAATTCCAAAACATACCTAAATTGAAACAAATCCCCAAAATTGATATACCATAACATAGAAGTAAAGCTACAGCTAAGTCAGTACATCATATCTCAACCTTCTAGTTTCAGTAACCTCATGGTTTTGAAAATACCTCCCTTAAAGTAAAATGAGCAGCAAAGGATAAATGCATGACATAAGTGGAATAATCACACCACATGAAATTTATGTTGTTTGTATGGAAATTAAACTTCATAGGGGAATAAATTTATATTTTTATTAAGGTATAAATTGATTTATAAGGGAAACATATTTTTGTTAGCCCGGCCTATCCAAAGCTATATGAGACACTTTCTGGACACCCAAGTCAAATAACCATAACAACACATGTAAAGAATCCTTCCACCCACAAGCACTTTATGGTGAATCCCCTCAAAGTAAAAAATGATATAATTCAAGTGATTATAAAATAAAACTCTATTATTAGCATAATTTTATATCTAAATATATAAATTATTATTTTATTACAACTTTAACAAATTATATGAATGAATTATTAACTACCAATATTCAATGTTATGAAGTTTTCATGACATTTAGGTTGATGCATCATCAAAGGTACCAAACCTAGATTTTCTTTATGAAATTTTCTTTAAAAGTTTCTAGACTATTTTGGGACTTGATGTTGTTAACCTCATGAATGAGTATTATAGAGATAAGAATTATCTTGAGACTTATAACGATACTCTAATCACTTTGATTATAAAGGTTACAGATATGAATTTAGATAAAAAAATTAGAATGACTAGTCTTTGTAATGTCATTTATAAAGTATTTGTAAATATTTTAGAAAATATACTATGGAAAATCATACCATATTTTAGTTTAGTACCATAGTTCTTTTCTTATTTTTACTTGAGAAATGATGTTCTTAAAAGGATCGGAAAATCAACATAGTTTCTTCTAGTGATGAGTGGCATAGGGAAATTATTTTTGTGAAAGGAATGAATCTTGATAAATTTTTGATTATATAATTGTTTCATTCTTATATATTTTATTAGTTGTATTTATAAAGGAACCAATATTACTTCATATGAGAGACATATACATTGTTATTGGGGTGTACAACCAATTGATTAGGTGTGAGCCAAGGATCATTGGGATAATACAGTGTTTATAGTAAACTGGCACATGAATGTTTCATGGTTTCTAGTGTGGTCACTGACTATAGAAAATATCTGTTGGGACTATAGTGTTGTGGTGAAGGATAATTGATATAACTAGAAAATCAAATCATGGATAAGTGATATCCAATAGTGGGGATCACAATATCAACTACTTATGAAAATTATTATTATTACACCTACCATTGTAACAATGTGATGAAATCATACAACATTGATTGATTTGGGATGAATTGAGGTGTTTTCTATGTATCTTTTGTAAAGTGTCCCTATTGGGATCTATGTCTTTATGAAAATTCCTAAGTGGATCTTTTAAAATGATTCAAGTGTTTTTAAATGTTTCTTAGAGGGATGTCACTCATTTTTAATGATTAAGATTGTTGGGACATGAATTTGTCTTAAATGATTTAAAAAAATGAATTGTTGTTTTATAAAAGAGTGTTTAGAAATGAATGATTTATTTTAAAAAGGGCATGTTATTTTAAAGAGGAATTTGTGAAAATGGTTGGTTTTTTAATGGGATTTCAAGTGTGATTTTTAAAATAATTTTCAAAGGATATTTGAACTATAATTTTTTTATAATCATTTAAGTTTATATTTTTATAGAATTAGGAAAACCATTACATTATATCAATATTTTATGTATTTATTTTGTTAAATACTAATATCATCTAATCAAATAGGATGGATATGAATAAATATTGGATGGATTCCAATCATTTGACAAGAGAGTATGAAGATAGAGTGAAAGTGTTCATCAATTTTTCAAAATCTCATGCATATAACACTTATTAAATCTTTTGTCCATGTTTACTTTGTTTTTATTCAAGACAAGTTAGTCTATAGGAGTTGGAATAACACTTGATCTATCATGGAAAAGATCAAAGTTATAAATGTTGGAATAAACCTCGGAAAAAGAAAATGTAGCTAGTGTATGGGATGAAAATGCATTTTATGGATCATCTGATATGATTACAAGTGCGTATAATGAAGAATACGGTATCGATGAAAAGATTACATATGTGAATGATTATAAAGATCGTATTGAGGAAATGACAAGGACAGTTGATGATGAACTTTGTGATTTCCCAAAATTGTTTGAGCAGTTAAAGAGTCGTGCAAAGATGCCTTTATATGGTGATTTCACTAAATATACAGCATTTTCAATCATACTGAAGCTATATAATTTGAAAGAAGGAAAAGGATGGGGTGATGATAGTTTTACATAATAACTTTCTCTCTTTAATGACATGCTCCTAGAATATAATGAGCTCCCGAGCTGAACAAATGATGTTAAACGAATGCAACATTTGATGGGTATGATCTCTGAACAAATACATGTCTGCCTGAATGACTATATATTGTTTTTAGGGACCACGAATAACTTCTAGATTTCCCAAAGTGTGGTGCTTTTAGATACAAGAAAGATGAATACAGTCCTACAAAATTTGTATGGAACTTTCCAATCATTCCATGTTTTAGGCGCCTATATAGAATTGAGGTGACCGTAGGGCAATTGATGTGGCATGAAAACATAAGAAATAAAGATGGAAAACTACGTCACCTGGTAGACTCTCCTCAGTGGAAGAGAATTGATCATGAGTATCCTGATTTTGGAAATGAGCCAAGAAACCTTCATCTTGTGTTATATATAGATGGAGTGAATCCTTTTGGTTTTCAAAGCAGAACTCATAGTACATGGCCGGTTATGTTGGTAAATTATAACCTGCCACCGTGGTTATGCATGAAACAAAAACACATCATAATACATATGCTTATATCAAGACCAAAACAACCAAGTAATGATATTGATGTTTATTTGGATCCATTGATCAAGGATTTGAAATTATTATGGGATTGAGGTGTTACTTTAGATGATGCTTATAAAAATGAAGATTTCACATTAAGATCCATGTTGTACGGGATGATAAATGACTTTCCTACTTATAGAAATTTTTCAGGATATATCATTAAAGGAAGTCATGGGTGTCTCATATGCGAACAAGGTACGTAGTCAATTAGGTTGAAACGTCCATCGAAAACTATATTTCTAGGACATTATATATTTTACCCCAATGAAATAAGTACCGATCTTGGATGAAATAATTTGATGGAAGTTAAGAAGAACATACAGTATTGTATCCACTAACAGGTGATCAACTTTTTGAGAAATTAAAAGATGTGGATACTACTTTTGGTAAATCGTTTTTAAAAAACCTTAAGAAAACCAGTTGGAATAAGATATCAGTTTTTTTTTTGAATTAATATACTGTAATTGTCTATACGTTATACACTTGTTTGATGTTATGCATGTTGAAAAAAAAAATGTATGTGACGGTGTCATCAGCACATTTCTAAATGCACCTGACAAAAAAAGGATGGAATTAAGGCTAGATTGGACATGGTTGACATGAGAATATGAGAAGAGTTAGCACTAGTGAAGGGTGAAAAATGAACTTTTCTTCCTCCAGCTACTTACACTCTTTCCATACAGGATAGATATCAGTTTTTCAACTTCTTGGATGATGTAAAGGTTCCAAATGGGTATTCATTGAATATCAAGAACATCATTTCAATGTCCAATTTCAAGTTAAAGGGTCTGAAATCAAATGACTACCATGTTTTTATGCAATATCTAATTCCTATAGCTTTATGTTGAATTCTTTCCAAGAATTTATGTTATAAATTAGTGAATCTTTATTTCTTCTTCAATGCTATATACAGCAAAGTTATAGTCCCGATGAAATTGCCGAGTATGGAAAGAGAAATTTCTATCATATTATGTGAATTGGAAATATTATTCCTGTAAACATTATTTGATATGTTGGTTCATTTGATGGTTCACTTATTGAGAGATATTTGACTATGTGGTCTTGTACACTATATATGGATGTACCCCCTTGAATGGTATATGAAGATTTTAAAAGGGTATGTCAAAAAACGAATTCAGCCAAAGGGTTGTATTGTGGAGCGATATATTGTTGAGGAAGATGTTGAATTTTGTACCGAATACATGTCTAGTGTGTAAAGTATCAGTCTACCAAAATCTCATCACACTGGGTGACTTAAGGGTGAAGGAATTTCTAGAAGAGAGGTTTTCACAATAAATATTATAGATCAAGAGTAGGCCCACCTTTACGTTTTTTATAACGGTTTGGAGGTTGACCCATATGTAGAAACCCACAAATAAATTCTTAGGCATTTGAATCCATCAAGGGATGAAAAATGGATATCAAATACACATTATCAATAGTTTATAGGATGGTTTCAAAACCATATATTTAAGGATTCAGATAAAAATATAGACTCAATTTTAGAACAACATCAATGGATAGTCGGATGACCAAGTGTTTATGTATTATCTTATCATGATTATGTAATTAATTATTATACATTATATACTAATAAACATGATGAAGATAGTACCATGATGAAGTGGAGTTACACTTATGGCTAAATCGATGCATATTTCTAGTGCAAAGGAAAGAAAACCAATTTATGCAAAAATGACATACTTTGGCATCATCAAAAAAATATGGGAGTTGGATTATATGAACTTCCAAGTACTGATTTGTCAATGAAAGTGGGTTGATAATAAGAGTTATATTAAAATATATGAGTTGGGATTCGTGAAAGTTGATTTCAGTAAGGAATGGTACAAAGAATAATTTTTTATAATGGAATCATTGGTAGTACAAGTATTTTATGTTACAGATCCCACAAACTGAAAGTGGTCAATTATTCTGTTATCGACCAAAACCACTGAAGTGCCAAATAAAAATTCAACAGCAGATGACCCTTTCATTGGGATGTCACAATAATTTTTCACCGGTCCCAATGTTGATAGTTTTTTTTATGTTAGAGGAGACCATAATAAAGGTATTTGGATAGTTTATAGAGGGGTTAAATCCCTTCAGCCTTTAAAAAAAGAGATTTCAATAATCAGGTTATCTTTTTTTGTGATGTACATCATGTTATATTATGTTATTATCTATTAGCTGATTCTTTATGTAATCTAAATTAAATATTAAACCACTTCTGTAGATAATTACTTCTTCACATGATGATGATCTCAATCCCGAGGCACAATATGTCTCTTAACTTTCTGTTGCTTGTAGTGCATAGGACCAATAGGTTTCTCAACCTGTTGCTGCTGTTGGTCCTAGTGCAGAGGTACAACCACCATCTTTACATGTTAATTATAGTAATCTGGAGGAACATATTGATGTTGTTGAAAATGATTAAATAGAATGCAATGAAACACTAGTGGTGTAGAAAAAATAGGAGCATTGTAGTTTGACGGTGTCGGAAAAAATACTTAAGGAAAAAGTAAAAGGTATCAAATATAAGGTTGGATGGAATAAGTGGGGCTATCATGTTAACCCCAACAAGTCCATGTTTAGTAGTTACATTGGAATCATCACTCAGTAACACACACTGATTGATGTATATCTGTTTCACCAAGTTGTCATCGGGCTTAAGACACTAATGTGGGGAGATATTATGGTAACATTAGGATATCATTTCTTTAATTTACAAAAAAATAAAATAATGAAACATTGACTTACTCTTCATAATCCTTTGTAGAGTTCATTTATAGTGGATGAATTACACAAGTACTATGTATTAAGGGTTGTTGGAAGTATTCACATAGGCTTTCACAAAATTTTAATGACATGTTATCTTAAATATGTTGGAGGGAAAATAAACATGCACCCATCTCCTATTTATTCACACATGATAACCTAAGAAGCATGGTATGCGTTTACTATCCATCGTGCAGAGAAGACTTTTTAGGTATATTGTGTTTGGTAATATGTTGTTTGATGATGCGTGTTTTCATCACTTTGATTGATAGTTTTTTATTTATGAAACCGAAAATGAGTGCTGAAAATAAGGAACGGGCAGCAAAACTAGAATACTCCTACCGTAAAGAAAGAATGGGATATACTTCAATTGAAAAAAAATTGGTATGTATTTTAAATCTACCATAATAATTTTATGTGACATAAAAAAACACCATAAATATGTTTCTCTATTTATATAAATATTGATGAATCCAAATCCAAAGTCACTTCCATCCCATGCCATGTTCTATAGAAGGAGGCGCATGTAAATAAATATGGGATACTAATAGATGAAAACACAGAAAAAGTGTGGGAAACATGTGTCAGTATGACATAATAAATATTTTTTTGCTTTAAATAGATATTACATAAAAATTATCACTTATTTTCAGATATTTTCTATCTGACATAGTCACAGGAATCAGCAACATCCAAACTAAATGCAGACATGCTTTTAGTTTCCTTGAAACAGGTAGAAAAGTATCGTAGTGTCAGAGGTGCGTGTTTTGGGGTGACACCCTAACCATTTTTTGAGAAAAAAAACAAGAGTAGGATCAAAGTGAAGAAATAAAAATGATAAGAGAAATAGTATCTATCCTTGAAGAACATTTGAAATTACAGAGGGAGTTCATGGAAAATATAATGGAAGGTGGGAAAGATAAGAAACAACTCAAGAACAACCAGCGCATAAAGATACTTACCCACCCCCCCACTAGCTTTAAGGTGAGCCATTCCCCTCAAAAACCTATCTTAACTAAGATAATAAATGTTCTAATAATTGTTTCTATGAATTTTGAATCATATAAACACTGATACCTTTCCTATAATGATATTGTATAGGGTGAAAATGATAGTGATTTATATCTATCAACACCCACCCATCTCCATGTATCTAGAACATCATGATACACAACAGACCACTTCCAACTGGTCATGTCAAAGTTTTGATTAACGTAGCATGTGATCCGAGCATCGAGATACCTATTCCAATTGATGATGAAGATATTCATAAGCTCGAACAATATCTTGTAATATTCATCACATGGCTATCACAGCTTGTAAAAAACATGTTGACAAGGAGGTATTTATTTCCAATTTATTTTTCAAGATAAACTTTTAATATTTAATGAAAAAAGTAATAAACCAATGAATGTTATTATAGAAAAACATAGGGAAAGAGTGAAAAAAAATAACGGCTCAAAACCATCTTAAGGATCAACCAACCGATCGAAATGATCTACCAAAAGCACCTTAAACCCTCACATTCTATATCTGCATTTATTATCAATATAGGCTCATGTGAATACAAATTTGAAAGATAGTGGGGTTCACACAATTATTTTTGATGAAAATATGTACAAAGGGAAATATCCATATTTCATTATTTTTTACAATGTAAGTTAAATATTAGAGTATGATTGGATAGGTGGATTAGTTGTAAATGTATGAATGAGGTATGTTTTCATGATTTGATTTTCCAAAATCTTATATACTATGATAATTATGACTAAATACATTTCATATTTTTTCAGGTGTATATATGAAAAACAATAAAGGGATTTACCCATGATCAAAATTTGGACTTGTTAGTCCTCACATCACCTCTACAGAACAAAAATAAATATAATCTGATAAATAGGGTGAAATAGTGGTAGGCCTTCTCAAATCGTTTAATGGAAAAATTAAATATGACATACTCTTATTAATACTAACGATGCATGGGGTAAAGCTCTAAAATTTAATGACATCATTCTTTAATTAATTATTCCTTTTTATGTTTTCAGGCAGCATTGGACGCTCATTGCAGTCAATTTGGATACTCCAAATATTTATTTCATGGATTCAATGCATGGATATCCAATAAAATGACCACACATAATGGAATTTTTCAATTTTTAATACACTACATCCAACATTTTAGAACTAAACATCTAGTTATATAATTTATATTATCTTTTAATGAGGATTCTGTTATGATTGGGCAGTGCGTGAATATCTTCTACATAATGTAATGTGGCCAGGGGAAAAGGAAAAGAAACAACAAAAGTACTACGAATAGATACAAATCAGGGTATATATAATAATATTTCACTATTCAAACACATATAAAAATTTTATTTATTTTTCTCAATGTTTCTGCAGTGTCTGAAACAGACAAATGATAAAGATTGTGGTTATTATGTTTGTAAATTTATGAAATATATTGTATTCCATGAACAAAACAACATCCCAAAAGATGTATTTTCGAAGATAATTACTATTTAATTTAAAACATTTATTAATCCTTTGTGTATTTATATTTTTTCAGTACTACCATGATTGTCAAAAAGAATCATATTCACAAGATGAGATAGATTTGTTTAGAAACGAATGGGAAGCATACTTGATGGAAGAATATACAAAAATATCATGAATATGTGACTGGTATGACTCAAAGTGTCTATTTTTATTTAAAATTGCCAATATTTTTAGTGAAAAGAACAAGTGTCATGCTAATAATTGAGAAAATATATTAGTATTGTTTTGATACTTTATTAAAATGATCCATAAGTCATTTTGGACGTGTGGGAATCAAATGCACCTAAATCTGACACATAGTGTGACTGTTATGACTTTAAGTGTGTATTTTTATAATAAATTAACTGTTAGGACCAATAGGGGCCTATATACCCTGAGAGGGGGGTGAATCGGGGTATGGATATTCTTTTTCAAAATTCTTCCTTCCCCACTGGATCTTGACCTCTTTATTACAAGGGTCACTTTGTTTGCACTTGTGTGTTTATTAAGACCACTTATTTTCTTCTTTATCTGATGATGATGCTTTAAATGCAATGAAGGGAAGTAAGCAGGTAGACACAGAGATTTTTACTTGGTTCACCCTCACTAGGCTACGTCCAAGGAGTATACAACGGTGATGTGCCGCTGTACCAAATACACTAAAGCACACTGATATTTACAAGGTTCAGGCTAGATCACTTCTATGCCCAGGCTCACTACCTTTACAAGGTTTACGGTCAGCTCACTGATTTCCCAAGGGTCACTCCCTATTTCTCTCTCTCTGGCTCACTGCTGGTGGAGAGGATCACCTTCTTCCTCTTCCTTTGCTCACTACTCTGGAAAGGATCCACTCACAGTTTATAGACCTATAGGTCTCTTCATTATCACTAATTAAATCTGCATCTTTAAATATTTATAGATGCTCTATTGATATTCAACTTTCACCTAAAGATGAATCTCACTTTGCACTGAAGGTATCGGGCAATCTTCCACCTTTCACACGGCCCTGAATCACTGTTGTACTTCAACCATACCTGGCACCCTTCTCCAAGCCGGTGCGCAAGTCTCAGTGTGCAAGTCCAAACCGGCGCACAAGTCTAACTCAACCACTTGCTCGACACAAGCTTCTCCAACTCCAAACTTGCACGACTCACACCCTTTTACGCCCAAACCAATATTGGCGCGCAACCACCAACTATCATTCTTCTTCCAAACTTGGCGCACAAGTGTCACCAAACCACTTGTGCGACACCCCCTTCTTCAACTCTAAACTTGGGCGACTTCCTTCCTTTCTCTCCCAAACCACTCTGGATGCGCAACACTCAACTGGAGTGCAACTTCTACTTGCGCGACCACACACCACTTAAACGACCACAACACCTGCGTGATGGGAGCTCTAATTTTCTCTAAGTTTTGATCTCTTCACCGAATGAGGAGGGTTCTACCTCCATTTATAGGCATTTGGACACCCTGTGCGACGTCGCGCAAGTCTCCCCTTGGCGTGCAAGTCTCTGACGCACAAGTCACTTGCGTGACCAACCCTAAAACTTGGACGTCCCTTTTCCCTTTTCCATATTTTGATGTTCTGATCTTGAAAAACATATGGCGTGCAAGTTTCCAAGCCTCCATGACCTCGGTGCGCAAGTCCCTTTTCCAAAAAACACTTTTCTCCATTTTTCAATTTTCAGGCCCAAAAATTTGGAAAACACTAGAAAACAATGTCACCTTATATCTGTTCTTTTTGTACCACCTCCAGATCATCCATTCATTTGTCGACGTTCTTGAATCAAACATAGATCATTAAACACATCCATTGAACTCGACATGCCACCATGAAATCCCCTTTGTCAACAAATTTGTATGTCATGGTTTTCTTTGTCAACAATCACAACACAGATGTCCACTTTTTCAACAAACACAATCACCTCAAAAATGCTTCAATGATACCTTGAGGTATTTTTTCCCAACATTAATAATAAATTTAGCAAAAAGAACAAGTGACATACTTAAAACTGCGAAAATGCATTCGGATTGTTTTGATACTTTAGGAAAATGATCCATCAGTCATTTGCGATGTGTAGGAATCAACCACACCTCAATTAGATGAATGGTGTGACAAATGTGACTAAAAGTGGCTGTTATCAGTTTAAAAATGACATTTTAGCTCAAAACATGTCATTCACTGAAAACCAAGAAAATCACTTTTATTTTCTTCATAATTTAGGAAAAAAAATCATAAGTTCTTTGTGATGTGTATGAAGCAGTCTCATATCAAACCAATACACGATGATACTAGTATGACTCAAAATTCATGTTTCTAGTTGAAATGATATTTTAGTAAAAAAACACAATGGGCATACTAAAAACTGATAAAACAATTTCGTATTTTTTTGATACTTTATGAAAACTATCTATAAGTCATTTTTGATGTGTAGGAATCAACCTCACCTCAATCTGATGCATGGTGCAACCAGTATGACTCAAAGGGTCTCTTTTTATTTAAAATTGACATTAATTTTAGTAAAAAACACAACTAGCATACTGAAAACCAAGAAAATGCATTTGGATTGTTTTGATAATTTAGGAAAACAATATATGAGTCACTTTTGACATTTAGTAATCAACCCTGCCCCAATAAAACACATTATGTGACCAATATAAATCCAAATGTGTCTTTTTTTTTTAAATTGGCATTAATTTAAGTAAAAAAGAATAACTCACATACTGAAAACTGAGAAAATGAATTTTGATTGTTTTTATACTTTAGTAAAATGATACATGAGTCATTTTTAACATGTATAAATAAACTTCACCTCAATATGATGCACAGTGTTACTGGTATGACTAAAAGTGTTTGTTATCTATTTAAAATTGACATTTTAGCTCAAAATGTGTTACTCACTAAAAACAAAACAAATGATTTCTAATTGTCTTTATAATTTAGTAAATTAATTACTAAGTCCTTTATGACATGTATGAAGTAGTATCACATCAAATCGATGCATGATGTGACCAGTATGACTCAAAAAGCGTGTTTCCAGTTTGAAATGATATTTTAGTAAAAAACACAACTGACATACTAAAAATTGATAAAATGCATTTGGATTGTTTTGATACCTTAGAACAATGATCCATGAGTTATTTGTGACGTGTAAAAATAAATCCAACCTCAATCCAACAAACTATGTGATTAGTATAAATCCAAATGTGTTTTTATTTAAAATTGACATTAATTTATGTAAAAAGAGCATCCGAAATAATAAAAATTTAGAAAACGAATTCAGATAGTTTTGATACTTTAATAAAATGATCCATGAGTCATTTTTGATGTGTAGGAATAAACCTCACCTCAATATGACGCATGGTGTGACCAGTAAGAATAAAAGTGTCCATTATTAGTTTAAAATTTACATTTTAACTCAAAACATTTTACTCCCTAAAAACCAAGCATATGCCCTCCGATTTTATTCATAATTTAGGAGAGTCATTTGTATGTCCTTTGTGATGTTTATGAAGTATTCTCACCTCAAAATGATGCATTATGTGACCTCTATGACTCGGAATTGTTGTTTTTAGTTTGAAATTATATTTTAGTAAAAAAATGACTATCATACTGAAAATTGAGAAAACCCATTCGAATCATTTTGATACTTTAGAACAACGATCCATGAATCATTTTTGATGTGTAGGAATCAACCAAACCTCAATCCAACAAATGATGTGATTGGTATAAATCCAAATATGTCATTTAAATTTGATATTAATTTTAGTAAAAAAACAAGGGACAAACTCAAAACCAAGAAAACCCATTAGGATTATTTTGATATTTTAGTACAACAATCCATAACTCATTTGTGACATGTTGGAATCAACCCCAGATTAATATGATGCATGGAGTGACCTCTATAACTCCAAATGTGTATTTTTTATTAAAAATTTACATTTTATTAATGTATTCTTTCATATTAATGTTTAATTTATTTATTTATAGTATTAATAACATAATAATTGTTTTCTTATATATGTGGAACCTTTTTCTTGAGTTGGGATGATTTTTTCAGCAACTAATACCATGGGAAAACATTTTTGAGAGAGGGTTACGGATGTCAAAGTATGAAACATTAATGCTTTTAACTGTTTGTTGGATAATTGTAAATATAATTATATTAAACACTGCTTGAAAAGTATATAGCATTTTTTTACAAACCATTGTGTGTGTTGATTTGTTCTTATGTGCGCTATTGTGTGCACTACTTTGTTCTTGTGTGAACTATGCAGGTGTTTTTTTGTGTAGGTAGTGTGTGTGTATTGTGAAGGTTCTACTGGTGGGTGTGTTGTTTATATGTATAGGTGCTGCTGGTGGGTGTGTTGTTATATAAAAAACACATCATAGGAAGATAGGCCTTTATCAGTGCTATTTCGAGCATTGGTAAAGGTCCCCTTTATCATCACTATTTAGAGTGTTGATAAAGTCCCATGTTATCAGTGCTATTTTTAGTGCTGATAAAGGTCTTCTTTATTAGTGCTATTTAAAGCACTGATAAAGTGGTCCTTTATCAGTGCTAAGAAAAAAACTGATAAAAATTTTCCTTTATCTGTGTTAAAATAGCACTGATAAAGGGGATCCTTTATCAGTTCTTCTTTTATTGGAGATAAAGGACATCCTTTATCAGTGATTTTTTAGCATTGTTAAAGGGTACTCCCCCCCCCCCCATATCTTCGCTGATCTTAATAACGATTTTCTAGCATTGTTAAAAGAATTTTCAAGCACTAATAAAAGCACTATCTGTAGTCATGGATGGGCGTACATCTTGGCCTTGATGAGTGACACCATTCTGAGGTTGGATTGAGGATTGGTGAGTGTTATAAGTGGTAAAATTCATCTAGGGATAGATGTATGTCACAAATAGGTGATTCCTTAGGTGATGGGATAAGATATATGTAAGAAATCGGTTTTTCTTTCATGTAAGAATTCTTTAATTTTTTTAACTCATGTTAAGTTCACTTTTTGGATCATACCCTAAAGTCGATCTATGGTATGGTTGATTGTTTTTGGAAAGGAAGATGAAGGAGGGAAGAAGGTTTACTAAAGTTCAAGTACACGATCTATATTCAATACACAATGTGTAATTTCATGGGCAGGCCAATTCATAACGTGTAAAGGGTTTTTCCCAAGAAACAGACCCCAAGATTTACACGATGTGTAAAGAATTAACATGTCATATAAATACTTGAGTAATTTTTAAAAATAGGATGTAGGACCTATATTTTTTTTACATAATCCCCCCTCCCCTGTTCTTTTTCTCTCTCGCATAGGTGGTCTCACCCCCATGGATCCCTAAGGTGGGTCCTAATATTTCTTTATGATCTGGACTCTGATTCTTCCATCATCAGTTTCATTTGATGTGCGTTGGTATGATCTTCATTCATCTTACACCTTTCATTTTTTTTCTTTCTCTCGACGGAGTTATTTTAGTGTTGGATCTTATTCCCTATTTTTAGGGTGTTCATATACTTTTTCATTTTCTCCCAATATAGACCAAACCAAAGGTCTATATTGGACGAGGCATCTTCTACATGCTTAATTTAGGTGGTATAGTATTTATCTTTAAAATTATTGATGTTTTATAATATATACTATGTGTCGCATGCCAATTTACCCATGTATTTCCCTTAAATTGAATATATTATAGAATGGTTTCTTTAATGTAGAATATTATGACCTTATTAGGTCCCCTTGACTTGTCCCCATCCCTTGAGGTATGCTGACCAATTTTCCATAGATTTTATAAATTTATAAAATGCCAAGACATCGTCTATATGTTTTTTGGAATGAATTCAAGTTGTGATATCTTAAATTATAATGAAATGGATTAAATGTGAGTGGTGTGACAATTTCATGTGTTAAAATAGAACAATGTTTATTCCCTTGTTATAATTTAATATTAATGACTTATGAATTGTCAATTGGATCATCTTAAATCTAATGATAACTTATCATTGCTAATGTATGCGCATGAAGACCCTTTTAAATTAGGGTAAAAGGGAATGGAAACCCTTATGCATGTTATATATATATGGGAATGGATTCCCTTCTGCTATTATTATATAAGGGAATTGAGACCCTTTATAAATGTGATATGGTCATGGTGTCCCTATATGTGATATGGGAATGGCATCACTTACTATGATACTAGCATGGAATCCCCTATTTGATGATATTGGGCATGGTTTCCTTATTCTATGATATTGTGAATGGTATCCCTATTATGTGATAATGGTCATTATTTCCCTACTACTGTGATACTGGGAATGACATCCCCTATATCATGATATTGGGAATGGTGTCCCCTATACTTATGATATTGGGAATGGAGTTCCTACTATTATGATACTGGGCATGGATTCCCCTTTTATTGTGATACCAGGAATTTCATCCCTTGATATGAGTTCAAATATATTTTGGCATGGGTAGAAGTAGGTAGTGTCAGCCTAGATTTCTTTCAGGAACCAGATCGAGTCCATTTACAGCTTTATTTGTGTTTATCATATTACTTGCACACTATCATATTATATGCATTGACAGGATGTTTATAGATTCCATTGGTGGTGGCCTATTGAGTTTAACTCACACACTATCTGGGCTATTATTGGTACGCGAGAAAACTATATGATTTTAGGTTTAAATGAGGGGAAATTTCCACCTATGGATGCTTGACTTAATATGGGAGCTTGGTAGTAGATGATCGGACTGTAACTTGGGATACTTGGATATATTTTGGTCTTTTTGTTTCTTTTTTATATCATGTACTGTGTTGAATGCCTACTGTCATGTATACATGTTTTCCCAATTTTGTATATACATGAAAACATCATCTTTTTTATATGATTCAGATTATTGTTTTTTATTATTATTTAGTTATTGGATGTTTATATATTCTTTCATTGTATTTTACATTATTGATATAATTCCTCTATTTATTTACCTATTTTTTACCATTGTGATACTCTGAACAGAGAGAATAGTCTACCCACAGACACACACTAGGCCTTTACTACTAGTTGGTAGCCTCTATCATATAGGGAGGTGTGCTTGAGGCCATGTGGCCCACCGATTTAGGGCACCTTTGAGTGGCACCCGGGTCGGGATGTCACAAAGTGCTATCAGATCCATTCCTTTTATGGATTTACTATTTTGAGATAATACATAGAATATTTACAATTCTTTGGAACTTGGTTATAAGTTGTTCTTGGGAGTAGCTAACCCACAGATGAGGTAATATCAAGCTTCCTAAAATGAGTAATTTTTTTTAGTATTATACTTATTATAGCTAATTTGATTCCACCATTGGGTGACACATTTGAATTGTGATATTAATATTATTATTATTGAGGTTTAATTTTCATCCTTGGATTGATTATATGAGGGAAAGGAATCATATTTCATGCATCATTTTAGGCACCTTATAGTAAATTAACATTCCATGCATATTCCATGTCATATAGGGTCATTGTGTCAATTTCATTGCCTATGATTTCCATAAGTGCATTGATTTCTATAAAAAAAATTATTAGCTAATGATTCGAACAAGGAAATGATAAACATAGTTAATACTTATAGTTCCTTCTGTAAGCTAAAAAATGTTTTCTTACTTAAGCTATAGAAGACTCCCTAAGCCATCAACTATGGAATGTTGAGTAATGGACCATTGGTCACATGGAATAGAATATGTTATGGTATAGATTAAGTGAACACCACATTTTAGTTCATAAAGTGTATGGGATCTTATGAATCATAAGTGGTAAAACATTTGGTTTAACCATTCAAATAGAAAAGTAATACAAATATAAATTTAAATAAAATTTTAATTTCAAAACATAGAGCTTAACCTAGTCCCGGCCTTAGTAGTGGGTAGTAGGTAGCATCTCTTATGTTCAAAATAAATGTTCATGTCACCCAAACGTGACTCTTTGATTTGGTAGAGGGGTGAGACAATCATAGAAAGTCCATGTACATGTTCTATTCTTATATCAGTGGATTATTCCATTATTGAATCCTTTTTTAGCTATGTTTTTTCATTTCTAGAGAAATACTACCACGAAGTCCCTGTGTCATTTTTCGGGAGGGTGGTGACAACCATCCTTCAGAGGTGGTGGTAACTGATACACTATTTATGCCTCATATAGTACCTCATGTAGAACCTCTTCCTATTATTGATGTGGGTAATTATGTCAACTTTTTAGGAGATTTTCTATAGTTTATGCAGATAATATAGGGAGCTTTGTGATCTGCCCTTTATAGAGGATATTTGACTCAGGAGTTCCAGTGGTAGCATCCACCCACATTTTCATGGGATGGAAGACCATAGGATGTAGAGATATGGATTGAGAAGTTTATTTATATATTCTATAATATTGAGACACCTCCTGAGAGGAGAGTGAAACCCACTACTTATATGCTTCAAGGATCCACCAAACACTGGTGGGATATTCTGAATCAGGTGAGTCAGTATCGAGAAGTGACTTGGGGGATTTTAGGTCGATCTTATTTGATTATTTGTTCCTTGATTCCCTAAGGTCTAATAATTATAGGGAATTCATGAACCTACAGTTGGGTTCTATGACAATTATGGACTATTCATCTTATTTCATAGAGCTTTAGTGCTTTACACTCATCTATACATATGATGAGATAGTGAAAGAGAGATGATTTAAGGATAGACTTTGGCATCCTATTCATTATCAAGTGAATGTTTGCAAGTTTAATACTATATCTGATAAATTAAACTAGACCCTTATCAAAGAAATCCTAAGGGAAGCAGATGGTGTGAGCTAGGGTGGTTTAAAACTGAGACATGTTACTGGTTTGACTAGCGGTCGGAAGTGACACATTGAAACTGTGTGTGTGAGAAGTAGTAGATAATTGAAACCCACAAGAATTTATGTGGTCTTTAACTAGATTAGGAATCTTAGGAATAAGAATCCTCAATATCCCAGAGACCCCATTGAGTACTGAGGCTGTGGAAAATTGGGGTACCTTCAATGTTTCTGCAAGACCTTCCCATCTGTTTCAAGTGGGAGAGGATTTTTGCTAGATACACCTTCAAGAGAAGGATTAGTAGCACCTATCTAGTAAGGTAGATAGAGTACTACTGGACATACAATAAGAGGAGAAGGTTGTGGTCATGGTAGCTATAATTTAGCTATACAATTACATCAGAGTGGACCCGCTCCAGGTAGTTAGGTCATAGAATAGGGTTGAAGATCAGGTCATATTTATTCAATGGAACCTATACCAGAGGAGTAGAAAACCAGGCCATATATTATTTTATGTATTATTCTAGTATCCTATATTATAGTCTCTTCCCTTTTTGATATATATGCATCACACTCTTTTATCTCTGTGGTTATTATAGAGATCCTTAGACTTCATGTTGAGTACTTTTGTGGCACTATGACACTTGATACATCTTTTTGTATACGTTTAGAGGGTATAATACTATATAAGGATTTTCTTTTTGAGGTATGCAGCCATTTTTTATTATGGGGCCTCTTCTTCCTAAATATGAAGGGCTTTGACTTCATTCTTGGAATGGACCAGTTGGTCCCATATCATGCCTATGTCAATTTTTATCACTGGAGAGTGTCGTTTACTTTATCATAGTGTGGTACTTATATTCACAAGGGTGAGTGGTATGTAAAGGATAGTAGAGCTAGAATATATAATCTTAAGTTAGGTGGAGTGACCAAAGAGATTTTTATCCTTTCATGAATGATCATGGACTACTTCAGATAGAGTTCCCTCCTATAGTCGATCGATTTAGGGATGTTTTCCATGATGAATTTATGTACTAACTTTTGAGAGAGAGGTAGAGTTTACTATTGAGATCATTCTTGGAGTTTTACTAGTATCTATTCTTCCTTATATTAGGACTAATATTGAGTTGAAAGAGCTCAATAGGTAGCTAGAAGATTTAGAAGACAAAGGTTTTACATGGACCAGTACTTCTCCCTAGGGTTCATTGATCCTTTTCACCAAAAAGACAGAAATAACCCTCAATATTTTCATGGATTATTGGAAATTGAATCATATTACAATGAAAAACCAATATCCCTTACCTCACAAAGATGATATTTTCGAATAGTTCAGAGGAGAAAGGGTGTTCTTAAATATCAAACTAAGATCGGGCTATCATCATGTTCGAGTCAGGCCTTCAGATATTCCACATATGAATTTCCATATTTCGTATGACTTATATGAGTATCTTGTTATGTTGTTCAATATTATAGACACACCTTTCATCTTCATGGATTTTATGGATAGGGTTTTCCATCCCTGTATGGATTCCTTTATGGTGGTATTTATATATGACATCCTAGTTTATTCTCATACTCGAAGAAACTATTCCTCTAATCTTAAGATCATTTTGAATACACTGAGAAAGAACCAATAGTATGATAATCTCAGTAAATGTCACTTCTAAATCAATAAGGTACACTTCTTGGGTTATATTATCTCAAATATAAGAGTTTTAGTTGTCCTAGAGAAGGTTAGAGTTGTGGTTACGTGGGAGTATCCCAAGAACATCTTTGACTTATGGGGTTTCTTGGGTCTAAATAGTCATTATTGGAATTTTATATAGGACTTATCATGCTTTGAATCACCTCTTATGGGCTTGAATAATAAGGGTGTGAATTTTTTAAGGTATGAATCCTATGAGACAACCTTTCAGGGAGATTGGATTTAATTCTGATCTTGATTATTCCATAGTCGAGAAGAAGTTATACAGTCTATTGTGATGTATTTGGTATCAGGCTAGGAGTAGCTCTGATATAGGAAGATCGATTCATTGTATATGGGTCACGACAGTTGAGGCCACATGAGTAGAATTACCCAACTCATGATCTCGACTTGATAATTATTGTTCACACATTGTATTGTTAGATGCATTACCTACTGGGAGAGCATTTTTTGGTGTTTATAGACCAAAAAATCATCAGGTATATTTTCACATAGCATGAATTGAATATTAGGTAGTGAAGATGGGTTTAATATCTACATCCCTTTGACTTTGAGCTAGCCTATATGCCTAGGAAAGGAAATGAAGTGGCTAAAACTCTGAGAAGGAGAATTCAGAAACAGACAGTTTAGGATGCAAGTATCAAGTGGCGGGTTATGGCTCTATTTTATAAGATGAACATAGAGGTACAGAACTTTCATTGATAGTCTTTACTTTTAGTGATATCAGTGACCTCTTCACTTCTGTAGAAAGTAAAGATGAGGTAGTTATCATATCCTGAATTCTTGGTCCTATGAGAGAGTATTATTGGTGAGGACCCACCTCTGGGTTTGTCTATCGATGATGATGATGATATACTATATATACATGGGCATATCTGGGTTCCCAAAAATATGATAAAGGAGCTAATGCAAGAGTCACATGCTTCTCAGTGGGAATTTCACTAGGTATCTACAAGATGTATCCTAATATGCCCTGACAGTATTGATGTCCAGGGATGAAGTGTCAAATTACAATCTTTATCACTAGGTGTTCCACCTTTTATCAGGTGAAGGTAGAGAACCAGTGACATGTTAGTTTTTTATAGTCATTACTGATCCCAGGATGGAAATGGGAGGATGTCATGATGGATTTTTTTCATCTTACCAAGGTCACCTCGAAGTATCGATGTTGTTTGGGTAGTTGTGGATCGATTGAAGAAAGTAACACACCTCCTTCTTATCTAATATACTTTATCAGCTGATGAGATAGGAATATTGTATGTCCTTGAGATCATATGATATCATGGGGTCCCTCATATTCTCATTTCAGATAGGGAATCTCATTTTACATTGAGGTTCTAGAAGGGGTTATAGAAGGCTCTGGGTACATAGGTTCTTTTGAGCACATACTTTCACCCTTAGACCAATGTCTATTCATAACAGACTATAAACGTGTTATAGAACATGATCTGAGAAACCACCCTTGATTTTAGTGGGACTTGGGAGAAGCATATCCCTCTCTTCATGTTTACCTATAATAAAATTTATAAGACAATGATTCGGATGAATACCTATGAGTCCATGTATAATAGGTCATGGCATTCACCCTTGTTCTGGTTCGAGGTAGGAGAGTTAGTTCTACTAGGTCCTCATCTCTTTCGGGAGTCTTTAGAATAGTTTTAGCTTATCATGAAGTGTATTTATACCACTCATTCTAGATAGAAATCTTATGTTGATCATCATCGATGGCCTCTGGAGTTCGAGGTCGGGGATCATGTTTTCTTACAGGTATCACCCAAACTTGGGAATAGATGGATATGAAGGAAAGGGAAGTTATTTCCTCATTATTTCATGCCATTTGAGATTATATAGAGATTCGTTCTGGTAGCCTGTAATTTTTTATTACCTTATAGATAAGGTTACATGCATGATGTCTTCCAAATTTCACAACTTCTCCGTTATCATGTTGAATCATCTCATACTTTTGATCTAGAGGATATCGAGGTAGGTTTTGATGATTATTTTGAGGAGTATATTATATGCATCATTAACTAGATCATGAAGGATATCTAAGGCTAGTATTCCCCTTTAGTACGGGTGTTATGGAAGCATAGCTAGGTATAGGATGAGACTTGGGAGCGGGAGACCAACATACATGCTCAATGGTTAGAGTTATTCTCAAAAAAAATCTACCACCCTTGGAAGGGAAACTCAGAGATGAGTTAATTTAAGGGGGAATAATGTAATAAATGTTTTCCCTTCAGGTATGAATTCTTTAATTTTTTTGTTTAACTCTAGTTAAGTTCTCTTTTTGGCTCAGACCCTAAAGTCGCGTTGTGGGCCGATTGGGTTGTTTTTGGAAAGGAAGTGGTAGAAGTTTATAATTATTCCTGTAATCTAAGTACATGATTTGTATTTTTAATACATATCATGCATTCAATACATGACATGTAATGTCCTGGTCAGGGAAAATCACGATGTGTAAAGGGTTTCTCCTAGAAAACAGATCCCAATCTTTATATGACGTGTAAACAATTTACACATCAAGTAAATTCATTAGGGATTCTATAAAATATGAGGATGGGCCTCAATTTTCTTGATATAATACCCCTCCCTCGTTATTTTTCTATCTCTCATAGGAGGTCTCGCCCCCATGGAGACCTAAGTTGGGTTCTTAGATTTATTCGCGATCCAGAATTCAATTCTTCTGTCATCAGTCTCATTTGATGTTCATGAATAATATCTCCATTCACCTTGCACCTCTCTTCATTTTTCTTTCTCTCAATTGAGTTATTTTGGTGTAGGATGTTATGACCTATTTTATGGGTGTTTTTCTATTTTTATGTTTTCTTCCGATCTGGACCAAACCAAATGTCGATACTTGATGAGGAATCTCCTACAGGATTAAGGTAGGTGGTTTAGTATTTATCCCTTAAATTATTAATGTTTTATAATATATTCTATGTGTCTCATGATGTTTTCCCCATTAATTTACCACAAATTGAATCTGTTATAGAATGGTTACCTTAATGAAAAATCTTATGACCTTCTTAGGTCCCTAGACTTTTCACCACCCCTAGAGGTGTGATAACTAGTTTTCCATAGATGTTATAAATGTATAAATGGCCAAGCCATCCTATATATAGTTCTTTCATGACTAAAAGTTGTGATATCTTAAATTGTAATGAAATGGATTGAATGTGAGTGGTTTCACCACGTCACGTGTTAAAATGGAACAATGGTTACGCCCATGTTATAATCGAATATTAATGACTTGTAAATTTTTAATTGAATCATCATAAAGACAATTATTTCTTATCACTACTGATGTATGGGAATGATGTACCTTTTCAATTATGGTAAATGGGCGTGGAGACCCTTATGCGTGTTATATATATATGGGCATGGCATCCCTTCTTCTATTGTTATATATAATCATAGAGACCCTTTATAAATTTGATATAGGCATGAAGTCCCTATATGTGATATAGGCATAGAATCCATAACTATGATACTAGGCATTGTTTCCCCTATTCTATGATACTGGACATGGTGTTCCTATTACATGATATTGGGCATGGTGTCTCTATTCTGTGATATTGGGCATGGAATCCCTAATATTCTAATATTGGGCATGGAATCCCCTATTCCATGATATTGGGAATAGAATCCCCTATACTTATCATACAAGGAATGGTGTCCCTAATACTATGTTATTGGGAATGGTTTCCCTATTCTTGTGATATCGGGCATTACATCCCTTGATATAAGTTCAAAGATATTCTGGCAAAGGCCGAAGCAGGTAGTGTCATTCTGGATTTCCTTTAGGAACCAAAGATGACCCATTTACAACTTTATTAGTTTTTATCATATTAATTTCACACTACTATATTATAATAACTAACTCTATATTTATAGACATCACTAGTGGTTTCCTACTAATTTTACCTCATACTATATTCAGGTTTTCATTGGTACCCGAGAAGACTATATGCTTACAGGTGTAGATAAGGTGAAACGTCCACTTATGGATGATTTCATTAGGATGGGAACTTGGTAGCAGAAGATAAGGATATAGCTTAGGATGCTTGGATAGATTTTTTCCTTTTTGTTCCTTTTGTATATCATGTATTGTGTTGATTTCATGTTACCGTGTATACATGTTTTCCCTATTTTTTTAAAGGCATGACATTATCATATTTGGTATATGATTTAGATTATTTCTTGTGATTATTATTTAGAGCTTGGATATTTATACGTGCTTCCGCTGTCTTTTCCATTATTGATATACTTTTTAAATTTATTTTATTATTGTTTATAACATTGTTCTACTCTAACCATAGGGAATAGTCTCTCTATAGAAACACCCTAGTCCCACACTGTTATTTGGTGGCCTCTGGAATACAGGGAGGCATGCTTGAGGCCATGTGGTTCATTGGTTCGGGGCACATTTTAGTGGAACCCAGGTTGGGATTTCATAAGATATCTCTTGGGTGATGTGTAATGAGACCGATATGTGGGTCAGGGGAATTTCCCAGGACTTGGGATTTGGGTTCCAAGGAGGCTTGGAGAGAGATGTCTTCGGACAGTCCTTGGTTAGAAAGACCGAGAGTGTTGAGGGGTTTTGAAAAAGGAAGGATTGAGATTTGAGGATATGGTTCGGATGCACCTATGATATATAGTGTCTCTATGGGGTGAAATATGTGAGTTGGTTCTGATAAGAAGAGACTAATACGGGTTGGGAGGACCATAGTGGATGCCAGGACTGGCACGGTGAGATAGTTTTGAGATAAGGGGCTAGGTATAGGGTGACTAACACCCTGAAAAAGATGTGATAAGCTTGTGAGTTTTGTGACGGGATATAATATCTCAATATTTTAAAATAATACTATGTTCAAAATCATACAAGAAATTTGACACTGAGATTTAATGAACAAAAAAATATTATTATTTAATATAATCATTATAACCTAGTCATTGAATTGGAGGGTTTGAATAAAAGTAATTTCATTATGATATATATATGCTTGTGTGTTTGTGTTTATGAATATGTGTGAGTGTGTTTGTCCTACTCAATATAAATTTATTTATAGATGGACAAAAAATAAGCATTCAATTTTTGGTAAATTTATTTTATGCTTTAAAAATAGATTTTCTTCAGAATTTATTTTCATTGCTTTTTGTGAGAAAATATTATAGTTGATTTTTGAAAAAAAATTAAATAGTATTTTATAAAAAAGATTTTATTTTTTAAATAATCATAACATAATTATCTTAGGATTAATTTTGGGGATTTTCATGACAAGATTAATTTTTCAGTGAATAATGAAAAAATACTGATTTTATAGAAAATTGTATTTTTAATTCAAGTATTTAAAAAGTAACATTTTGTTTTTAATTGAAGTTAATATTTAATTAGTTATTTTTTATTAAAAATAATCCAATTAATTTTATTGAAATCCAAATTATTCTTAATTTTGGTATAAAAAAATTTTTATACTTAAAAATTCTTTTTTTAGAAAATTGTTTTTTATTGCATTTTGCGAGTTTATTTTAAAATTATTTTCTACTACTTAAAGGGATTTAATTTTATAAAATTTATTTTATATCTATAATCATAATTTTAAATTTTCATAAATATTCCAAATTTATTTTTGTTCATAATGAGTAGAAACCTTAGTAAAAATGTTGTCAATGTGATATGGGTAAAACAGGTAGAACAAGGTTAAAACTATAAAATAAGGCTTCAAAATCATGCATACACTTGGATATATTTCATTGTATGAGTTTAATTATAAAAAACCTTAATATATTCAAAAATATTTCATTTTGGTGCCATTTTTATTTGATAAATAAATTTTTATTACTTTAAGTGAAAGAAAAATTTTAAATGTCTCTTTCTTACTTTTAATATCAATAATATTTTGTGACAGCGATAAAAAAATTATGAATGTTTATAAAAGGTTATTTTGAGTATTAATAAATTTAATTAATTGTGGTAATTTATTTTTAATTTTATGTGATTAAGTAATTAACTTAAATTATTTTGTAGCACTGACACGGTGCTTGTGCAGGTAATGGAAAAATCAAGTAAATGATTTTAAAAACTCTAAAAGTAATATTTTTTGTGTAATTTATGGGGTTATAAGAATTTTTTAGATACATATAATGTATTATTTATGTGTTTAAATTTTATATTTTAATTAAATTACTGTCTTGGTGGTTTTTTAAATTCAATGATGTGAATAGTCTCGAAAATGTCTTTAATGGTATTTTATGTGAAAATAATATTTATTTAAATGATTTAAAATTCATAAAAATATTATATTTGATCAATTAAAAGGGATATGGTATATAATACCAACCATTTTCCATTTATTGGTAAATTTTATTTTTATTGTAAATTTATTGACCTCTAAAGGCTAAAAAGCATTGTTATTGTAGTAATTATTAAAAGGATTAATGGGAGGTTAAAACTAAGTGATATGGGTTAAAACATAAAACTTATCTAAATTTTATTGGATGAGATGATTTCAAATTATCTTAACACTATATTTTAAATATATAAATTTCATTCCACTTTATAATTAAAATTAATTTATATTAATTTAATACATTAATTAATTCCAACGGTGCCCATATCCTCTCTTATATATGGACACCACCTCTCTTATCTTCATCACACTTCTTGAGCCACTTAGATCAACAAACCCCTAAAAACACTTCTAAAATTATATTTATACATTTTATAGGTTATGTTCTTCTTAAAATACCATCCCTAGGTTCCTTTATGGGAGATCTAACAGATTTTCTTCAAAGAGGAGGTAATTGTCTCAACTGAGTAATTTTATTTTACTTCTTATTATACATCCTTCAATTTTATCCTAAATATTCAAATATAATAACATAAGTACATAACATATGATTAGATGTTATTATTTTTATTTTATAACCTTATTCTTCTCATTTTTCATCAAATGGGAAATAAAACCATCATCCATGCATACGTACGGACTACCACCTCGCAAATCGATGAATTTTTTTTCTCATCACTACCCTTCATGGAATGTTATTATGATGAATTTAATTTATATATATATATATGATATTCTAGACATTATTATAATTTTTTAAATATAATATATCATATATATTTATACTATTCCAATTTTTAAAAATGGAATAGTCGCAAGTGTGTACATACAGACTACCATCTCCGCATAGCGATGTACTTCATTTTTCAAAAATTAACTCTTAGATATAGTCATAGAATATATTTAATGAAGTTATTTGATGTTTATAACATGGTATTGATTTTTTAAAGGTAATATTTCATTTTATTTTCTTTATTTTCCATCCAAATAAAAGTAAATATCATTGATTGTGTATACGTGTAGACTATCGGCTCGTGATCCGGTGTATTTTACTTTTCATTATTGATTTTCATGGATGGATATAAAATTTTATTTTATGTATAAAAATGATAATTATGTCATGATTATTATTTTTTATATGATGTAGTAATGACCCATTTTACTTTGGTCAACCTACCAAAGTTATTTTTTGTATTATGAATCGAACGACCTCGAAACATATGACATGAACTTCATTAATATAGTAACTATATAAGGCATGGTAATAAATGAAATAAAATAGATTATGATAAGTTAATAAACCTGAAAATGATTTTTAATAAAGTAAATAGTTAATATAAGTTCATTATATAGTATTTAAATAGCATAAGTGGTAAGTTGGGTGATGAGTTAAGGGATATTTTATCTTAAAACCTAGTTTTAAAATGTTTTGAGGATTTATTTATATTATTTTTATTTCATGTTCATATTGTTTGATGGATGTGTAAATATTTAAATAAATGGATTAAAAAGTTCATTTTACCTCTCCTTTTACTTTATTACAAATGTTTTTTAAATTAATCTTCTTGCATATTTCATATAGAATGTTTGAATTTCTTTATAAAACACAAAAGGAATGTTTTTTTAATGTATACAACATCAATGGTTTTTCCTACCATCATATATCTTATTTGATATTTGGATTCCTTTACAATATTTCTTGTTTTATTAAAATAAAAATCATTCTTCCCTTTTTTATTGGTATTTCATTTTTGAAAATGGGGTTTTAAAGGAAATGGATATATTGATATTTCAAAAAAATTTACTTATGGGTTCAAAAGTATATTTTTGTGATTTTGATGATGGAAATGAAAAAAATTATGTGTTTTATGTATGTATATTCCTTGTAAATTTTTTATTATGACAAGTGATCCTTATATATCTCTCTAATGCATTAATTAATGATTATATTCTCTAAATAATTCTATTGGAATTAACCAAGTAAGTTATTCCATTTGTAAGGGTTCTATAAAGATGGTGTCCTAAGGCAACTACATGAATTTTCTATGATTGAAAATTAATTTTCATGGAAATATTTTTATTTCATAAGGTAATGTAATGATATTTTATTTAACAAAATTATTATTACCTCTAAGGGTAAAAGGTTTGTTTTTAAGAAAATGTTTTTCATAGATTCTCATGTTTTCTAAGAAACCGTCATGAATATGATTTTTTCTATATGTTTTCTTATAAAGTGTTTTACGAAAAAAAAAATAGTAAAGATAATTTAATTTGTAAGTAAAGGATTATTTGATATCAAATTTAACAATTCTAAAGGAAAAATCTATTAATTGATCTTATGGTTTTTAAATAAACTAATGGGTTTCATTTCTTTTTTGTGTATATATCCCTTACTGGGCATTGTTTTTCTCATCCCTCATTTTCAAATAATTTTTGGAAGGGATTAAGGATGATTATAAATTTTAATAGATTCAAATTCCTATATATGGGAGTTAGCTTTAATGAAGCAAGTGTGTACTTATAAAAAACTTATTTTGAATGAAAAATGGATACTGTGTGAAAATGTCCACTTTTTTATGTATGAGTTTGTCCTAATTATATAAAAATTTAAACCTAAAAGGTCCTTGTGTATGTAAGTTATCCAATAGTTTTGTTTTATTATATGTGTTTTTTATGGTTAAAATTGGTCCATGTTTATCAATATTAAAGACATGAATTTAAAGATTGTGTTTTTATCATCAGATCTAAGAGTGTGGGTTCGATGTTGTTAAAGTTGGTATGAGAGCAGGGATTATATAAATTTAGAGATTAGGATGCTTTCATGCAATGTTAAATTAAGAGTTATGGATACCATCATGGGTTTATAAGTTTAAGGTTAATCAGAAGTTCAAAGGCATAGACACACCTTTTGAGGCTTTAGGTAAAGGGTTTTTAAGGTGATTAATGATACTTTGGGAGATATTTATTGGGTTATGATACTTTTTCAAGGTATCTGTATCCCTTAAGTTTAAATTGTTTTGTAGTGAAAATGTTATTTGAGTAATAAGGAATTTATATTTTTTGGAAATAATTTGAAAGGTATCGATAACCTTTATGGATAATATGATATTTTATGTTGAGCTAATTATGGTTAATTGGGATAAAAAGGCTATTAAATTTTTGGAACATATGTTTTGTTATATAGATAACCATTGGATTGGAAATTGATTTAGTTAATATGGGATTAATGTAATTTTTTAAGAAGTTTACTATTTTTGGAACATTATATGATTAAGGTGAATGGAAATAATTTTGACTAAGATGGGATTTTATTTGAGGAATAAAGGTTAAATTATCATTTGGAAGTACATATAATTTTATTTTGGCTGTAGTTCATTCAGATTATTTATGGAAAATATTATCATGTTTTGGTGATTATGTGATTATGACATATACAATTTTTGGTATATAACTTTACAAGTGACTAATATTGTTTGGAGATCAATGTTAAATTGATCTCGAAAGAGTATATGATCAAGTACTTTGTATTTTTGGGTTTTGAACATGGTTAGGAATATTTTGAAGAATTTTAAGGTTAATTATTTATAAAATGTTTAAAGATTAAATTTGGGTATTTTTTATGATTTTAATATTAATGTAGTATTTCTTTGTATTGGATATTATCTTAGATTATACTGACCATTTTGGTTTTGGTTAATTTCTAAAGAAAATAGGAGTATATTGTTATCCTTTTTTGGATCATGTGATCCATTAGAAGTTGATTTTTTGTTCTAAAAACATGAAAAATTAATCTTGAATATTAATTTTGTAATAAGATATGTGATAGAGGTGGAAATTGATCTAAGCACAACCAAGGATGAAATTGTGATTATGAAATGAAAAGAAAAAAGTATATTTTATCATGGTCTCTATCATGATGGTCTAATAATCCATAAAATCTAAGAAAAGTATCTTGAAATAAAAAATTTATCCTTTTATAATCATTTTTGATGAATTGATGGTCTCTTCTCAAAAAAGTATAACATTGTCTCTTAAATGGGTCTTCTTTTTAAGTCTATGTTTTCACTTCCTGCCAATGTTCGTCTTATTTGGTAACCTAATTTTGTGTTATTCAAAGTTATCTTCCCATTTCCCTTTTATTTTTTTCAAAAGGATGTTTTGTTATCCATTTTTACAATTTGGGTTTTCATTAAATATATTTTTTTAAATATATATTAAAAAAGGCTTTCCTTTCATGATTGTATGTTTTATCTTCCACTCATTCGAATTATTATTATAAAAAAAAAATTAAACCATTTTTATGGAACATGAGAGAAAATTAAGGGGATAAAATTTATTTAAAGGGTTATAATGTAATACCCTGATATTTTAAAATAATAATATGTTTGATAGTTTAAAGTAAATGCAAACTTAACTTTAATGACAGTAAAATATTATTATTTAATCTGACCTTTACAACCAAGTCATTGAATTGACAGGTATGAATCGGAGTAACCTTATTATGAAATATATATATATATATAGTTTCTATTCAATACAAATTTATTGATTGATTCTCAGGAAATAAGCACTCAATTTTTGGTAAAGTCATTTTATGCTTCAAAAATAAATTTTCTTTAAAAATGATTTTTATTTATTTTTGTGAGTAAATATTATAATTAATTTATAACACATTTAGAAATTTTATTTTATAAAAATTATATTATTTTTGAATTTATTATATCAAAATTATCTTAGTTTGGAATTTTGAGATTTTTCTGAAATGATTAATTTTTTAGTTAATAGTGAAAAAATATCAATTTTATAGAAAAATGTCTTTTCCATTCAATTTTTTAAAAATTACCATTTTTTTGAATTGATTTTAATATTTCACTAGTAAATTTTTTTAAATATAATACAGTTAATGTTGTTTTAATTTCCATTATACTTATATTTGGTATGAAAAAAATGCATTTTTTCTCAAAAACTATTTTTCATCGTGTTTTCCTATATTTTTTTAAAGTTAATTTTTCTAATTATAGGGATTTAATTTGATAAAATAGATTATATAGTTAGAATATTTATTTTAAAATTTCATAAATAGGTCAATATTATTTTTTTTCATATTGAATAGTAATCTTGGTAAAAATGTTTTCACCATGATAAGTTTAAAACGGGTTAAACAAGGTTAAAAATATGAAATAAAGCTTCAAATTCATCCATAAACTTTTCCATAATTAATTTTATGAGTTTAATTTTACCAAACCCTTAATATATACAAATATATTTCATTTTGGTGTGATTTTTCTTTGATAAAGACCTTTAATTATTTTAAGTTAAGGAAAATTCCAAAATGTCTCTTTCTTTCATTTAAAATTTAAAATATTTTTTGATAGGGTTAAAAAAAAATTATGAATATTTATAAAATATTATTTTTAATATTAATAAATTTATTTTATTATGGTAATTTATTTTTATTTTTTAGTGATTAAATAATTACCTTAAATTCTTACGTAATGCTGACATTGTGCTTGGGCGAGCAATAGAAAAATCAAGTAAATGATTATAAAAAATCTAAAAGTAATATTTTTTGGGTAATTTATGATGTTATAAGAATTTTTTTATTTAAATAAAATGAATTGGTGATGTTTTAAAAGTTTATATTTGAATTAAATTACTTAATTGATATTTTTTAAAGTCAATTATGTGAATAGTCCTAAAAATTACTTTAATGGAATATTATGTTAAATAATATTTTATTAAATGATTTAAAATTCAAAAAAAACTTATCCCTGGACAATTTAAAGGGATATGGTATATCATATAAACCATTTTCCACTTATTTTTTAATTTTCATTTTATTTTAACTTTCTTAACCTCTGAATGGTAAAAAACATTATTATCATGGTAATCATTAAAAGGGTTAACGGGAGGTTAAAACTAAGAGATATGGGTTAAAACATCACATAAACTTGTATATATTTTATTTTATGGGATTATTTTGACTTTAATTTTCATTTTATTTTAAATATATCAATTTGAATCCACTTTAATTTTAAAATTAATTTATATTAATTTAATACTTTATGCAATTCCAAGGGTTCTCACCTCCTATCTTATATAGGGGAACCACCTCTCCTATATTCCTTACACTTCCTGGGCTAATTAGCTCAAAAAAACATAAAAAAATATTATTAACTTCCTTATCTACATTATATTGGTGATGGTATTCTTAAAAGACCATCCCTAGGGTCCTTAAGGATATATCTAAAGGAGGTTCTTCAAAGAGGAGGTAATTGTCTTAATCCAATCATTTTAATTTTACATCTTCTTATACCTCATCCAATTTTGTCATAGCCATTCCAATATAATAACGTATTTAAATCTGATATAATTATATTTTATCATGTTAATGGAATAATTTTATTCATCTACATTTTCCATCAAATGTGAAATGAAACCATCATTCGCGAAAACGTGTGGACTACCGCTTTGCGAATTGATGAATTTTGGTTCTCATCACCACCTTTCTTGGATTGTTATTATGATGGATTTAATTTATAAATATTATATTCATGTCATAAATATGATTCTATAAATATAATATATCATCTATCTTCATACCATTATTATAATTAAAAATGGAATCATCGCACGTGCGTATGTATGGACTACCATCTTCAGATAGTGATGTACTTCATTTTTCAAAAACCACCTCTAATTATTGGTCATGGGTTTGGATTTAATGAATTTATTTAATGGTTATAACATGTTAATTATTCTTTAAATATAATATTTTTTCAATCTAATGAAAAGTAAAAACATTTCTTGTGTGTGAGTGCGGACTACCGCCTCATGAGCCAATGTATTTTGTTTTTCATGACCACTTTTTATGGATAGATCAAAAATAGTATTTGATACATAAAAATTATAATTATTTCAGAATTATTATTTTTTTCGATTATGGATCAATGTCCCCTTTGACCTTGGTCAACCTTCCAAATTTGTTTGTGGGATTATAAACTGAATGTCCTCAAAATATTTAATATGAACTTAATTGATTTAGTAACCATATAAAATATGGTAATAAATTAAATAAAATAGATTATGATTAGTTAGTAAACCTAAAAAAGGTTCTTAAGAAATTAAATAATTAATATAAGTTTATTTTATAGGATTTAAATAACGTATGTGGAAAGTTGGGAGATGATTTAAGGGATATTCTATCTTAAAACCTAGTTTTAAAATGTTTTGAATATGTATTTCTAATCTTTTTACTCCCCATATCCATATTGTTTAATGTATATGTAAATATTAAATTCAATGAATTAAAAGGTTCGATTTACCTCTCCTTTTAAATTCTTAAAAATGTCTTCAAAAGTAATCTTTTTTCATATTTTATACGTAATTTTTGAATTTATTTACAAAGTATAAAAGGAATTTTTTTTAATGTATACAACAGCAATGGAATTTCCCACCATGGAAAATTTTATTTTATATTTGGATTACTTTACAATTTTCCATTTTTTATTCAAAGAAAAACCATTCTTCCCTTTTTTCTAGGTATTTTAGTTTTGAAAATTGTGTTTTAAAGGAAAGGTATATATCAATATCTGAAAATGTTTTATTTATGGGTTAAAAATTTATTTTTATGAATTTGATGATGAAAATTAAAGATTTTGTGTATTTAATGTATATTATTATACTTTTAAATTGTTTATGATGATGGGTAATCCCTATATTTCTTACTAATTAATTGGGTAATGATTATATTCTCTAAATAATTGTTAGTTCCAAAGGGGCCTAGATACCCTGAGAGGGGGTTGAATCAGGGTATGGTTATTCTTTTCTAAATTATTAATATCCTAATAGATCTTGGCCTCTTTATTATAAGGGTCACTTTTTTCACTTAAATTTTAATTTTGATCTTATTCTTTCCTTTTTTATCTGATTATTATACTTTAAATGTAATTAAGGAAAGCAAGTATTAGGATGAAGTGATTTTTACTTGGTTCACCCTCATTGAGCTGCATCCAAGGAGCATACAATAGAGATGTGTAGATTATACCAAATTAACTAAGCCTTACTACCAATAATGATGTTCAGGCTAGATCAATTTTATGGCCATGCTTACTACCTTTACAAGGATTAGGGTTTTCTCACTTCATTCTCAAGGTTCACTCCCTATGTCTCTTTGTCTGGCTCACTATCGGTGGAAAGGATCATCATCTTACTCTTCCTTTACACACTTCTCTTGGGAGGAATCCACTCACAGTTTATAGACTTGTAGGTCCCATCATTTTCATGAAATCACATATCCTCAACTATAGATATATGCTCTATTGAATTCCCATTTTCATATAGAGATGAAATTCACTTTTCTACATACTGTTAGTTAGTGGAATTTGATTTCAAGAACTTTTATAGTGCTTTTGAAAGCTTTATTGAGTCCTTTGTGAACCACCCTGCTTTCTCCACGAACAGTGTAGTGGATATGCTTCGTAAACCACCTCATCTATGAACTACCTCCACTTTCAATTTTGCGTATCGCCTCTACATACTGTCTCCATGATCCACTTCTGCAAGCCACTTTCGCGTACCACTTCCGCGTACCACTTTGGCGAACCACCTCTACTTCTGCGTAATTCCTTCTTCTTTGGACTACTCCTTCTACGGACCACTTATTCCTTTGTGGAATATAGTTATATACAAACACCCTTTCATATAATCACTTTCGTGAATTGTTTCACCCTTCACGGAATCTTCCTCATGAACCTCTTTCGAACTTGGCTGAATTCTTAGAGAAAATATGTTTTCTTAAGAAAATCACTCTAAGTAATGATGGGATTAATGCTCCTTATATAAGAAAATAGATTTGTAAAATCCAATAATATAATATTAACCAAATCTTCAATGTGGTATAGTCTTCACCATGTACCACTTCTCCTACAGCGAACCATTATTCCCTACATGGTCTGCATGCCACCTCTCTTTCTTTGTGGAGGACAAAATCACTGTCACCTTTTCACAAATGACGTCCTTCATGGCTTCTTAAATCACCACCTTGTTTCTATGAATGACAATCCATCCTGCATACCTCAATCCTTCCACAAACCAAATGCCTTCCCGTGAACCTCCTTTGCTCCATGAACCTTTCCTCCTACACGGTTCACATATTTTTTTCCTTCCCCAAACCATTCATCTTGAACCATATTATGTTCTACGAACCATTCCTACAATGTGGTTTTTGATTCATTTTGTGTGCTCTGTGTACCACCCATGTACCATCCTTCATGGTCTACTAACAATTCTCTTCTTTGTCTATATCTTCCTTTTCCAAAAACAAACTCCCAATTTTGAGGCCCAAAAATTTGGAAAACACTGAGAAATTGTGCCACCTTAAAAAACCCTATCTTTTAGAAACACCAACCATACTCATTTGCAGTCATATGGCTTTGTTAACAAACAAAATCACACCAAAAAGATACCGAGATGACACCTTGAGGGATTTTTTCCCAAAAATATCCCCCTTTGGGTTTGTTGACAACACTTTCATAATTTGATGCCTTGTTAAAGATTCTTCCATCATCTTACATCATTCACTTCTTGTGATTAAAATATAAATCAAAGAATTAATCAACACACACTCTAAGCCCACATGATCCATGCTCTAAGTGAAAAACAAGAGTATAAGGAAAATTTCATCAATAAATCGCTTCATTTCATTCCAAAACCAATATTCTTCTTTCATCATGATCCTAATCTATCATGATATATATTCTTTGATCGATCACGTATAGCATCATCAAATTTCATATTTCATGTATGTCACTACTACCCCTAACAGCTTCAAATCCCCTTATCTCACTGCTCGACCTAGCTGGTTCTCCTTGTGTCTTGACTAAGATGTTTTCTCCCTTTTAATAGCACAATTTCTCCCCCTTTTTCAATGAACCCAAAGGTTATTTCTTTTAGGTCTGAAATAGGTCAAAGAACATATATTTTCACATTAGGGAAAAACACACCATACCTCAGGGAAAGGGGGTCCCACATCTATACTTTTTCAAGTGCGGGGAGTTAACTAAACTCCCAGATCCAGTCAATGCCTCTCAAATGCTTTTTTGGGTAAGGCCTTTGTCAGAATGTACACAACCTATAGTTCTACAGGCACATACTCCAATCTCATAAGCCCTTGATCAACCTTCTCCTTGATAAAATGATACTTTATTTCAATGTGCTTTGTCCTTTAGTGATGGACTAGATATTTTATAAGATTTATAGCACTTGAATTACCATAATGGATTCCAATCAGAGACTTCACTTCAACTCCCATATCATCAAGATTCTGCTTCATCCACAATAATTGTGTGGTGGCTTGAGTAGCTATAATATATTCAACTTTGATAGTGCTCAAGAAAATTAAATATTGTTTCTTTATTAGCTAAGAAATGAACAATCCACCAGGATAGAAATCACCTCCTGACATTGATTTCCTATCATCTATTGAACCAGCCCAATTTGCATCTGTATATCCCAATAACTCCTACTAATATTTTTCATTATACATCAAACTGAAATCCATCATTCCCTTGATATAAAAAATTATTATTATTACTCTAAGAATGTTTATTTCCTTGGGACTACTTTGATACTACACTGCTTGACATGTGGAAAAAACAATATCAGGTCTTCTCACTATTATGTATAGTAGAATACAAATTATTTGCCTATATTCTATAACATTAACTACATTTCCTTCATCATCCCTTGACAGTTTCATTCAGGTAGCCACCAAAATCTTCATATCCTTTGAATTTTCCAATCCAAATCTTCTTAAAACCACCTTTGCGTATTTATATTGAGAAATGAATGTCCCATTATCTCCTTGTGTTACCTATAAACCAAGAAAAAACATCAATTCACCAATCATTAACATTTCAAAATCACTTTTCATGAATTTAGAAAACTATCTGCATTTCACTTCATCTAGTACTCCAAATATTATGTCATCGATATATACCAGCACCATCATCCTTTGATTACTATCATGGTTGAAATATAAATTGTAATCAACTCCACCACACTAAAAAACGAACTTTTTCAGAAACTGTTCTAGCCTTGAATACCATGCTCTTAGTGATTACTTCAAACCATATAAATCCTTTTTCAGCTAAAAAACTATGTTCACATCTTCATTAATGAGAAAACAATCTGGTTGTTCAATATAAACTTCTTACTCAAGAACCCCATTTAGAAATTATGACTTGACATCCATCTGTAAAACCTTGAACTTTCTTTGACTACTATGGCCAAGAATAATAGGATTGTCTCTAGTCATAAAATAGGTGCAAAAGTTTCATCAACATTAATACCCTCAATCAGGGAGTACCCTTTGCACACTAGTCATGCTTTGTTTCGAATCATTGCACCATATTCATTCATCTTGTTGAAAAAGACCCATTTAGTTTCTATGTCATTATTATCTGTTGGCCTTGAAACAATCTCCCATGTCTAATTTTTCTCAATTTGTTCAAGCACTTCATTCATAGGCTGAAACTATTTCTCATATGCAGCTACTTCATCAAAATATTTAGGCTCTACCTATAATAAGTATGATTCTTGTTGTAGATTCTTCATCCTCCTTATTGCTATCATCAGGAATTTGTTCACTGTGTTATTGAATATTCTAATGATTTTCTACTATAGTAACATCATTGCTTTCAACTACTTACCTAGCCCCTTATTGAACCATTTCTAATATTCTCTCGTAGCTTCTTAGTATTCTGAAAATGGTCAGATAATACCATATTTTTAGATAAAAATAGATAATCATGAAATACGTGAGTTTTGTTGATTCTCCCCTAATTGGTCTTCTTGTTGTCAGACAGCATAAACTTTCCTCCTTTATAACCCATTGAAATATTGCATCTGATTAAGAGATAGAATGATCCCCCTATGATGTGAAACTTTTTCTATTGTATTTTCCTGTAGTAGGGCCCACTGTTTAGACCCACAGACATTCTTCTTCTCCTACATCATTTATTCTCATGTGGCACTTTGCAATGAGACATCAACAAAACCTCTAAGCCTACTGAGTCAAACTTAGTGTAGGAAATAATATATAAGGTTAATAACATAATCACTATATATTTTTCTCAATTAATTCCAACCATAAACCATTAAATCCTTTCAAGGAATTAGTCTAGATTGATTATTCAGATCTTATAAATGATTTGAATTAGTTGAAATTCTATAGAACATCACATCACCATTTTTCATCTTTTGATGCCACTTCCCCTTGGATCGTATCTCCTCTTGAACCTGAAACACTTGAACATTAGTTAATAGAATTTATACACATAGGGAGAGGGGTTAACTCTATAATCCTCAAGAAGTGGATTGTGGTTGATCCTGATGGATCAACACTTTGATACTTCCTTTCAATTCATTGTACTCTTTCTGTGTTTATTCCATCTTCCCATCTAACTTCAACTGTTCTGTCCATATAACTAGACATTATTTTCCAACATCATCAGTATTCTTCTAATATTTTGAATTAGTAGGCTTGGACTTTTTACCAATTTGGGGTTTAAACCCATTAGTATAATTTTCCGTCCTTGGTGCCCCAATAATATGCCATTTCTCATGATGCTTTCTCTAAGAAGGAATATTTCCATGAATCTTCTGCTCTTGATTATTCCTCCATGGGAGGGAACATTCCCCTTCCTTCATTTCATGCCTTGTGGCATGACATGTGAGTTTGTCAAGACATTCATTGTTCATTTTTCTTTTATCAGTTTCTCATGTCACTATATTATTTCTTTCTAGTGGTGGGTTCTTCTCTAAACAAACATTCTTCTTACCCACAACCGGAGTGGTTCCTCCCTTATTCTTCCAGGCCAGTTAAAATTTATTCCAACAGGGTTGTTATGATTGTAATAAAGGAGGTTCTTAATATACAGTTTTTTGATCTCCTTGTGTTTACCCTAAGTCTATAAACCTATTTTTCAATTTATCATTTTTTTCTTCCAGTATAGGCTTTCTCGTTATACACCACTAGAGTTAGAGATATCCATTTGAATTAATTTTCTCTCCCTGCTTTCTTCCAGCTATAATATCTTTCAAAATTCTATGTTTATAACATATAAAACATATCCCATTAAAAACTTACCCCATGTAATCATTTCTTGGCTGAGATATTGATAAAACATGAGTTTTTATTCTGACATTGAGTTCCTAGGATTATTGAAACATACTCATATTATGTCCATGTCTTCCATAATAATAGAATCTGATGGATTAGTTCTTCTGAGAGGCATTCCTTTTATAATTTTCAAGAATCTTCTTCTTATTCTTAGATTAAGAAATATTTCTACCTTCATAGTAGAAAATATATTCCAAATCCTCTGAAAAAAATTAATGTATGACCATGAATCCCACAAAAATAGAACATGATGTCATTACTTCATAAAAAATACTTTTTAGGTCTATCTTTAGCACATACTAGAAGTTTTTTATTTCTAGAAATGTTCATGACTCTTTTCCTCTCATGCATGGGAGAGGGTTCATCATATCTAATAGCAGTTTTTCCCAGACTAGGTGGCCTTTATGATGATAAAAAAAATTCATGTTTATCCTTTGAAGTATATTTTCTTTTAATTTCATCATCACCTTCCATAGGATAATCAAATAGTAAGTGAAAATAATCCTTCGATTTAGGATTTCGTTTGGCATTAGATTTCTCCACTTATTTCTTCAAAAACCCTAACTCTTCTCCTGATTGTTTAATATTCATATCCCTTTATTCAAGTTGAACATTAAGTTCTCTCTTGAGATTCTTCCCACTAATCATCTCATATTCCAATTCAAAAGTGATTTTATTCACAATGTCACTTTTCTTCTTTATTTTAAAATTTTATTGAGAAATAGAATCAGTACAATAGTCATTATCTTTCTATAGCCTCTGGTTATTCTGAATTAGTTCATATTTCTATATAGAAAGATCATTATTGTCATGAACCAACCCAGGTTGACCCTGAACTGGTCATCTGAGCCTCTCTGAGGCAAGGCCCGAGAGGCGTTCCCGATCCACCCGAGATGGTGACATGCGCCGAGCATCATCAGAGTACACAAGGGAACAATTTCTCCCAATAAATAAATAAAAAACCAACCAGAAGAGAGAAACCAAATAGCCCAATATATAAATGAAAAGAACTGAACATCATTTTTAAAAGAAGCTTAAAGTAAAACTAAATGACATGACTAGACTAACTTAACTAAACAACCGCTATCTCCATGTGACCCCACGGGTCACTCCCCAACTCAACGATCAACTGCCACACAAGGAGAATGAACATAAGTCGAAACCTACACAAGGGATAAAAAAAGAGATATAGTCATGAGTATTAAAACTCAGTAGGCTAGCCAGATAATCTATTCCCAATGCACTTCCTCTAAAATAAAAGATACATTAAATTCAAGTTTGAAATACAATATATAAAAGTAATTTTTTCTAAATATTTACTTAAAAAGAAAGTAAGAACCATTCCTCTTAACCATTTTCAAATATAGATTATTTTCATTAGTGGAAATGATATTTTGAAAGGGAAAGTAATGTTTACAATTTTCATATTTGTACAAAGAGGATAAAACACTTTCATTTGAAAACCATTTCTAGAAACCTAATCAAAACTAGCTCACCACTTTCTAAGAAAAACAAAATACAATAAGGTACATTAGGAATCACATAGTAAGGGCAATGTAGGTATACATATAAGCATCATAATCACTACTGAAAGCAAAAAAATCCAAATAGAAAAGGGTAAACCTAGGATTTCAAGAATAATCTAGAAGACACAAATACATGAAAACTCATCCTCGTTGACATGTCACACATGATGAAATCAAAAATATCAAAATGATCAGCCATCCTTTCTCAGGAAATCCTAGAGAAAGTACCATAGCAATAAACCCAATACATCCACCTACTATGGGCCACTAGTCAGTACCATAACCAACCATTGCGGAAATCATTCTCAAAATATTCACTCAATATGTCATATTCCCATGTCTCAAGTATTTAAAAATGGGGGGGTCTAACTAATTCCATCCAAGAATCCAATCACAGTATATATAATAGTAATGCACAAAAGGCACCACCTCGAGTCACTCTAAGGACCAATATCATGACATTAATCGAAGAACATAAAGATTCCAACCCTAGGTACTCCCATAATGGATCAAAATGATTCCTTAGTAAGGACGTCCCATCCATTATATGAATACAAGTATGGCATGAGAAACATCCACTAGTGGTTTTCATAATATATAATTTCTCCAATTTTTTGCAAGTTTTCCAAATGGACCTTTGAACATTTTTCAAACCTAACATTTTCCATAGGCATAAATTTCATGTTTTCTAAAGAGGTATATACACACCATTGAGAACACCAAACCACTTTCCCCAAGGTGCCAAACATGCCTTAAGTTCTATTCACAAAAACATCATTTTTTAATAGAAATAAAATATATTTCAAAAAAAGTGTAAACACACCACTTTAAATTTCATGACCATTTTAATAAATATAATTCATTTAAATACTTCATACAACATTTACACACCAAATCCATTTTTATTAAAATTACAAATGGGACACAATCCATCGTCACATGTCAAACCACTTTTAGAACCAAACACACACTCCTTTTTAAACATGAAACCACTTGAAACACTTTCAAGAAACCCAAGATCACCATTTTACAAGTAAAATATTTATTAACAAGTCCAAACCATCCTTTGCAAACCAAAAATCACTCAAAAAAGCCAACCGAGCATTTCATCGAACACGTGGTGTGAAATATTTAACAAGAAAATCCTATTTATCATGTAACAAGGTATAAAACACCACTTTGCACACCAAATAGTAAAACCAAGGATCATACATCAATATTTATTAATCAAAATAGGTTCTAAAATCATGAAATGAATGAATCTTTAATTAAAAAACCAAGTGCAAAGGGAAACCTACTTGGAAGTCATGGCGCAAGGACGATTATAACAACCCACACTTTACATACATTGTTAATACTTCAAAATTGAAGCACACTTATTACAACATATGACAAAACCACAAAGGACCGTATAGGTATAGTGTCTTTAGAAACTGGGAAACATAAACAACTGGTTCATAAATCTTCTACAGTGTCTCCCATTTATTTCATCATATCTAGGGTCCCTTTTAGCATATTCTACTTAATATCCATCTTCCTGACCTGGGGAAAAGAAAACATAAAAGGGTGAGCTCAAATGCTCAGCAAGGGCAAATAAAGGAAATAAAAATCATATCATATCTTTATCAAAACCTGCAAAAGAGATCATAATATCTTAACATGGAATAAATCATAGAAGTGAAAATGAGATCCCCATAATCATAACATAAAACTTGAAACTTTGTGGCATGCACACATAATCATGGAAAATCATTTCTTGTTAGTCATGACTCATTGCCAAGACTATCTTAGTGGACAAAGTCCCTTTCTGAACCGAGTTCACTCCTCGTTTCAGTCCTGTATCACTAAACCGAAATAACCTTCCGTTCCAGCCATGTCTATCTCATGAGATATAAAATCATTACCCAATGCATTGGAGGGAGATATAGGTCCCACCCATCTTATAATGAATCCTTTCTTATGTGTGCCACATAATCATAAAACATACATCATCGCATAACACATATAACAAAAATGGGATTCTTGAAACATCATGACATCATAAATCAATTCATATATGATAAAGGAATTCATAAACATAATTCCATCACAACATAGTCAAACCAATGTAAAAATATGGATAGAAACAGAACCCTTTATTATCTTATATGGAAAATAATTTTGATAAAACACTTGAATTGAATTCTTGAGGAAAATATCCTTTCTTCTTCAAAAACATTTTTCCTTTCATAACATGTCATACAACTTTAAAATAAAAGAAGTTGATTAAAAATAAACATGAAAACTTGTAAAGGAAGCTTCTTTGAAGTAATGTTTTAAAAATCCATTCATGCCGTATAAGTTAAAAAAAACATTCTTCGTACTTTTGTCGGAAAAGTCAAAAAGTACCTCGTACGGAAAAACGACAAAAGATTCCTTTCATATTCTTTACTAAAAACTCACCTAAGGGTAAAATTGGATTTAAACTATTTCAAGTGGATGGAAACAATATTACATATTGAGGGAACATGGATGTGGATGATAAAATACACCCCAGTAAATACTTACGAATAAACAATCTCGGATAAAAATGAGATTGTGATATTTCCCTTACCTTAGGTCCAATTTGCTTTGTTCGTGTCCAAAGCTCCTGTATAATGGTTTAAATAATGTTATTGACTTATTCCAGAATCATACATATTGATATGAGATCATATATGGTCATATTATTAACTTCTTGTTAGTAATATTTCATTGTTACTTGTTACTCGGGTCTTTATAACTTTTTGTTCTTATGCGTGTTTTGTTGAATAAATTCTTATTCTTATCTTTAGGTTATAGATAATTCATTTCCAGAATGGTATTAGTGTAGTATATACCATATTCATTCATTCAATTCATTTATATAATCATTATGAAATGAAGATCATGTAGAACGAATCGCATCACATCGTGGAGACGGTATTCCGTACGTACGCACGAGTGATGATATCGTTCCTATGATCGTGGAATTGTATTAGAGTATATATATATATTATTTCAGTATCAATATTAATTAATAATAATCATATATAGTTACTCATTACACCATTATACCCATCCTTGTAAGGTGATGGTGGAAAATAGATTACACCACGGCGTGGAGACGGTATTCCGTTCGTACGCACGCGCGGTGATTTCATTTTTCCGTAGGATGGATAGAAGGTGAATTAGGGTTGTTTCATATTTATAATAACATATCAGTATGTAAGTAATACTGATGTTATTACTTTATCATGAAACAACTAAAGAAGAAGAAGTTGAAGAAGAATGAAATTGAAAAGATCGGTAATGGATATTACCTCTTCTTTGGAACGCCTCTTTGAATCCTCCACTTAAGGAACTAAGATTGGTCTTTGGAGAAGACCAAGACCTCTAGGATTATTCTAGGGAAGTGAAGAGGAGAAAATGGCAGGGGTTGTCCGAGCTTGAGTGCTCAAATTGGTGTGAGGAGGAGGGGGAGGAGGTGCCCTTTTATAAGGGAGGAGAGGGGCACCTTAGGAATATCTCAAAATATTATTTTATATTAAAGTCAAAATCGGTTTATAATGGTTCCAAAGGGTCTTATTTCGAAGCTAAAGTGGGGATGGGTAGAAATCCTATCAACAAATAGGATTTAGACAAGTTTAGGGTATTATTTTAACCTTATCAATTAGATTTAACTCTAAGTTAATTAATTTAACTTTTACCGTGTCTTTTTGTTTTCTTTCACTATATGGTTAATACACTTACTATAACATGCCAAAAGAACCCCAAATTGTTTATTATTAATATATATATCCTTATATAAGTCATTTGGCCGAACCTTAGATTTTTAGGAATAAAATAACAATTAATAATATAATATTTGATTTAAAAACTATTTTGTGTCAATTTTGACACTATTTGATATATGATTTTTGTGAAAGTCATAACAGAATTATATGTTCGAACCAAGTTGCTTAAATCAACAATAATATATCATAGTAACCTAGAAAATTAGTTGAATTCATAAAAAGTCTCAAATTACATTTATTTTGTTATTTATATTATCAATTTTGTCAATATTTCATTAATAAGATAATTACTGCATCATCTTTGTGTCATAAATAAATTAAATTATTTGATGTCTAAAAATTACAAATAAAATACCATCATGTAGGAAATCTTTTTAGCTTTCTAATTAATATTTACAATCGAATTTATCTTATGTATAACCCCATATTAAAAATGATTTACTTATTAAACATTGATTTTAACTATTTTAACCCTTCTTTAAATAAATTAATAATAAATGTCCTAATCTAATCCAAGTGGGCCTAAATGGTCATATTTTATTCCTAAGTTTGTTTTTGGTCGAATTACACTTGTCCAATAGAATTAGTACATGTGTTAGGGTAATATTAATATCATATTTACCCTTAGTTACCCTATTTACTATTAACCGCGGTAAAAATAGTAAAAAGTTACTATTCACCAAAAAATTATTTTTATCTCATTGAACCAAATTTTACTTACTGACATCAACCGTGTCTGTCGGATTTTTGAAATTCCATTCACAGAAGCGGTAAAATTAAGTTTTATGCAAAATTCAGTTTTTAACCTACCACTTAGTGGTTTCACTATTCATCAAAAATTGAAAGTTTTCAGAAAAATACCAAAATTTCACCCTAGGCTAATTTCGATATTCTGAGTCCAAAAATGAAGTCCATTTTGAAAAATAAAATTTATAAAATTTCAAAAAGTGGTTATTACTATTCATAACGGCTAGTTTTAATAGCATATTGTTGTTTAGTGAAACTCGGTATTGCGTACGACGCAAGCTATCGAGGAAGGTCGCGATTGCGTGTAAAGCAAGCCAAGCAAGTGTTGTGTAGAAAAAGATTCCTTTGATGATTTATATAACATAAAAGTCTCGGGTGTTACATTCTACCCCCCTTAAAAAGAATTTCGCCCTCGAAATTCGTCATTTTGTAACAAACAAATGAGGATACTTCTCCCTCATCATATCCTCAAGCTCCCATGTAGCTTCTTCAAGTTGGTGGTTCCTCCATAAAACTTTCACCAAGCGAGTGGTCTTGTTTCGTAGGACTTTTTCGCTACGATCCAGAATCTCTATCGGCTATTCTTCATAAGAAAGATCTTGCTCCAGCGGTACAACTTCTGAGCTGAGTACATGTGAAGGATCTGGTATGTACTTTCTCAGGAGAGATACGTGGAACACATCGTGAACTTGAGAGAGATTCGGTGGAAGCGCCAATCGGTAAGCTACCTTCCCAACACGATCCAGTATTTCAAAAGGACCAATATATCTAGGGCTCAACTTCCCCTTCTTTCCAAATCTCATAACCCTCTTCCAGGGAGATATTCGTAAGAACACTTTATCGCCCACTTCAAACTCTAGGTCTTTTCTTCGGTTGTCGGCATAACTTTTCTGTCGACTCTGAGCTGCTCTTATGTGTTGTTGAATAGATCTAACCTTTTCTGCCATTTCATCAATGAGATCAGGTCCTAATAGCTTTCTTTCCCCAACTTCATCCCAGCAAGTTGGAGTCCTGCATTTCTTTCCATAGAGAGCTTCATAAGGAGCCATCTGAATACTGGAGTGAAAGCTATTATTATAAGAAAATTCCACCAAAGGTAGGTGTTGATCCCAACCTCCTTTGAAATCCATAGAGCAAGCTCTCAACATATCTTCTAGGGTTTGAATTGTTCTCTCAGACTGACCGTCTGTCTGGGGATGATAAGCAGTGCTGAAACTCAACTCTGTATCTAGAGTATGCTGAAGACTTCGCCAGAACTTCGAGGTAAATCTCGGATCTCGATCAGATATAATAGAAAGTGGTACTCCATGCAATCTTACCACTTCCTTTACATATATCCTGGCAAGCTGATCTAGAGAGAAATCCTCTCTAATAGCAATGAAGTGTGCAGACTTTGTAAGACGATCAACTATGACCCAGACAGCATTATTGCCTTTGGATGTTTTAGGAAGTCCTGTGACAAAGTCCATAGTGATGTTTTCCCATTTCCATTCGGGTATGGGTAATGGTTGTAACATCCCCTTAGACTTCTGTCTCTCAGCTTTAACTTGTTGACAAACCAAGCATCGAGAGACATATTCAGCAACATCTCTTTTCATGCCATCCCACCAGAAGTACTCTTTCAGGTCCCTATACATCTTCGTGCTTCCAGGATGAATAGAGAATGAAGAACTATGAGCCTCATCCAGCAGCTCCTTCTTTAATTCGGGGATGGGAGGAACGCAAACCCGATTCCTGAACTTTATTATCCCATCACAATCAAGGTTGAATTCAGGAACATTTCTCACCTTCTTTTGTAACTCGACATCTTCTTTCTGTGCCTCTTTAATCTTCACATGTATAGATGGTTGAACATTCATTTGAGAAAGATAAGATTTTTCTCCTTCCATTATAATTCCAAGATCCATCCTTTGTAAATCCATAAATATTGGATCTTTTGTGATCCTCATCATGGATAAACTAGCATGGTCTTGTCGACTTAATGCATCTGCCACCTTGTTTGCTTTCCCAGGGTGGTAATGGATTGAGCAGTCATAATCCTTAATCAGCTCCAACCATCTTCTTTGACGCATATTCAACTCCTTTTGTGTGAAAATATACTTTAAACTTTTATGATCAGTATAAATATCACACCTTTCACCATAAAGGTAATGCCTCCAAATCTTTAATGCAATGATTACCGCAGCCAACTCCAAATCATGTGTTGGGTAATTTTGCTCATGGATTTTCAACTGTCGTGAGGCATAAGCTATCACCATATCATTTTGCATAAGAACACACCCCAATCCCTTCTTGGATGCATCACTGTAGATCACAAACCTTTCTCCACTACAAGGCAGTGTGAGCACAGGTGCACTGGATAACCTTCTTTTCAACTCCTTGAAATTCTCTTCACATTCCTCTGTCCAGACAAACTTAACTCCCTTCCGAGTCAACTTGGTGATTGGATTAGATAATCGTGAAAAATCTTTTACAAAACGTCGATAATATCCAGCCAAACCAAGAAAACTTCGGATCTCAGTTACTGTTGTTGGTCTTGACCATCTTTCGATAACCTCTGTTTTTGCTGGATCCACAGATATCCCCTCTTTTGAGATTATATGACCCAAAAATGCAACTTTTTGAAGCCAAAATTCACACTTGGTAAATTTGGCATAAAGCTTCTCCTTTCTCAGGGTCTTCAATATAATTCTCAAGTGATCTTCATGCTCTTCCTTGCTCTTTGAATAGACAAGAATATCGTCTATAAAGACTACCACAAATTGATCAAGATAGTCTCTAAAGACTCTATTCATTAGATCCATGAAGATAGCAGGGGCATTAGTAAGACCAAATGGCATCACTATAAATTCATAGTGTCCATACCTTGTATGGAAAGCCGTCTTTGGTATATCCTCCCTTTTGACCCTTAATTGATGATACCCTGAACGAAGATCAATCTTGGAAAAGTATTGAGCTCCGCGTAGTTGGTCAAATAAGTCATCAATGCGTGGGAGAGGATATTTGTTCTTGATAGTGATCTTGTTAAGTTCTCGATAATCAATGCAAAGTCTCATTGATCCATCTTTCTTCTTAACAAATAGAACAGGTGCTCCCCAAGGTGATGCACTAGGGCGTATGAATCCCTTATCAAGATTCTCTTGGAGTTGCTTCTTCAATTCCTGCAACTCAATTGGGGCCATTCTATAAGGTGTCTTTGAAATAGGCAAAGCACCCGGTACGAGTTCTATTGAAAACTCAACTTCACGATTTGGTGGAAGACCCGGCAATTCCTCCGGAAAGACATCATCAAACTCCCGTACAATGGGCATATTCTTAATCGTGAGTTTCTCACCAACCATTTGAGATAAATAACCTTCATTTAGTGGAATCAATACCCATAAGATGGAAGAAATTTCCACTGGAAGGTTATGTTCATCCTTGCATTGGTATACGATCGTAGATTGATCTGGAATATGAAATGTGACTTCCCTTCTTTGGCAATCGATATGAGCTCCATGTAGAGAAATCCAATCCATGCCAAGAATCACATCAAATTCCACTAAGGGAAGGATTACAAGATTTGCAGGAAGCACTTTCCCACAAACTTCGATCGGAGAAGAATTATAAACTTTTGATGCGATTGATGTGCCATTAGGTGTTGTCACAGCTAACTCAACATCTAATTGTTGAGGTAATACGGTGATACCCTTAGAAAATTTTTCAGAAATAAAAGAGTGGGTGGATCCAGAATCAAATAAAACATTTGCTACTTTAGAGTGGATGGTAAGTGTACCTTTCGCCACATCGTTATCGTACTCCACATCGCTGATAGAAATTGCATGTGACTTTCCTTTGTCTTTAGCCTTAAGAGTTTGTTGACGTCGACCATCATCATCAACCCTTGGATTTGGGCATTGATTGGCATAATGCCCCATCTCCTTACACTTGAAACATTGAAGTGTAGTAGGTTCATTCTGTGTATCCCTTCCTTTGTTTGCATCATTAGACATCTTCTTCCCATTATCGCGGCATTCAAATGCCCGATGACCTTCCTTTCCACATTTAAAACATTTACTTGTCCCTTTAAGACAACTCCCTCCATGTTTCTTTCCACACTTTGAGCATAAGGGAAAGTTCATCTTCTTTTCCGTGTGCTCTTTAGATTTTTCTTTGAATTCCATATTCCTCTTCTTATCAAACCCATGTGACTGATGGGTTACTCCAATCTCCATCTCGACTTTGAGAGCACATCGAACGATTTCTTCGTAGCTATTGAAGTCCCTTATGGCTAACGCCCTTCGAAGACTTGGTTTTAAGCCACTAAAGAATCGATCGATCTTACTCTCAGGTTGGATAATAATACCAGAAGCGTACCTTGCAAGTCTTGTAAAATTTGCTTCATAGGTACTAACAGATTCATCATCCCTTTGCTTCAGTTCAAGGAACTCTTTCTCTATCTTTGTTTGGAGAATACGAGGGAAGTAATTATTGAAAAATAAGTTCTTGAACTCGTCCCATTCCATAGACTCAATTTCATCCCTTTGCCTCGTATTCTTAACAAGATTCCACCATTGATCAGCATCTCCTTCCAAACGATACACTGCTAGGATGACTTTATCATGCTCAGAACATTGAAGAACTGAAAATATCTTTTCAGTAGTACTAATCCATTGTTCAGCAACTAATGGATCAGTAGACCCGCTGAAAGAAGGTGGACACTGCCTCATGAAGAATTCAACAGAATGTTGCTCCCTCCTTTGCTCGTTTGGAAATCCTGCATGATTCATAGCTTGAGAAAGTTGTGTGAGCATGGCTACAAGATTTTGCATTCCAGCTCCCATATCGTTTGTTTGCTCAGGGGGGCAATCATTGCATTGCCCATCGCATTCCGCATTAACACGGTTCCTTCGGGTTCCAACCATTGACTAAAACCAAGAAGAATAGTGTGAGCAACACTAATTATAATAGGAAACCACATAATTCAAGAATAAAATTTTCATGCTTAAGGTCTTATCCTAGGTTATTCAATGCCATTTCTAAAACACTAAGATTGTGTTCTATGCTTAGACTTATCCTTAGGGTTCTTACTAAGGCTTTCACATCCTAGTTTCCAAAGGTTGACTATACCTTTCCTCTGATACCAACTATAACAACCCACACTTTACATACATTGTTAATACTTCAAAATTGAAGCACACTTATTACAACATATGACAAAACCAAAAAGGACCGTATAGGTATAGTGTCTTTAGAAACTGGGAAACATAAACAACTGGTTCATAAATATTCTACAGTGTCTCCCATTTATTTCATCATATCTAGGGTCCCTTTTAGCATATTCTACTTAATATCCATCTTCCTGACCTGGGGAAAAGAAAACATAAAAGGGTGAGCTCAAATGCTCAGCAAGGGCAAATAAAGGAAATAAAAATCATATCATATCTTTATCAAAACCTGCAAAAGAGATCATAATATCTTAACATGGAATAAATCATAGAAGTGAAAATGAGATCCCCATAATCATAACATAAAACTTGAAACTTTGTGGCATGCACACATAATCATGGAAAATCATTTCTTGTTAGTCATGACTCATTGCCAAGACTATCTTAGTGGACAAAGTCCCTTTCTGAACCGAGTTCACTCCTCGTTTCAGTCCTGTATCACTGAACCGAAATAACCTTCCGTTCCAGCCATGTCTATCTCATGAGATATAAAATCATTACCCAATGCATTGGAGGGAGATATAGGTCCCACCCATCTTATAATGAATCCTTTCTTATGTGTTCCACATAATCATAAAACATACATCATCGCATAACACATATAACAAAAATGGGATTCTTGAAACATCATGACATCATAAATCAATTCATATATGATAAAGGAATTCATAAACATAATTCCATCACAACATAGTCAAACCAATGTAAAAATATGGATAGAAACAGAACCCTTTATTATCTTAGATGGAAAATAATTTTGATAAAACACTTGAATTGAATTCTTGAGGAAAATATCCTTTCTTCTTCAAAAACATTTTTCCTTTCATAACATGTCATACAACTTTAAAATAAAAGAAGTTGATTAAAAATAAACTTGAAAACTTGTAAAGGAAGCTTCTTTGAAGTAATGTTTTAAAAATCCATTCATGCCGTATAAGTTAAAAAAAACATTCTTCGTACTTTTGTCGGAAAAGTCAAAAAGTACCTCGTACGGAAAAACGACAAAAGATTCCTTTCATATTCTTTACTAAAAACTCACCTAAGGGTAAAATTGGATTTAAACTATTTCAAGTGGATGGAAACAATATTACATATTGAGGTAACATGGATGTGGATGATAAAATACACCCCAGTAAATACTTACGAATAAACAATCTCGGATAAAAATGAGATTGTGATATTTCCCTTACCTTAGGTCCAATTTTCTTTGTTCGTGTCCGAAGCTCCTGTATAATGGTTTAAATAATGTTATTGACTTATTCAAGAATCATACATATTGATATGAGATCATATATGGTCATATTATTAACTTCTTGTTAGTAATATTTCATTGTTACTTGTTACTCGGGTCTTTATAACTTTTTGTTCTTATGCGTGTTTTGTTGAATAAATTCTTATTATTATCTTTAGGTTATAGATAATTAATTTCCAGAATGGTATTAGTGTAGTATATACCATATTCATTCATTCAATTCATTTATATAATCATTATGAAATGAAGATCATGTAGAACGAATCGCATCACATCGTGGAGACGGTATTCCGTACGTACGCACGAGTGATGATATCGTTCCTATGATCGTGGAATTGTATTAGAGTATATATATATATTATTTCAGTATCAATATTACTTAATAATAATCATATATAGTTACTCATTACACCATTATACCCATCCTTGTAAGGTGATGGTGGAAAATAGATTACACCACGGCGTGGAGACGGTATTCCGTTCGTACGCACGCGCGGTGATTTCATTTTTCCGTAGGATGGATAGAAGGTGAATTAGGGTTGTTTCATATTTATAATAACATATCAGTATGTAAGTAATACTGATGTTATTACTTTATCATGAAACAACTAAAGAAGAAGAAGTTGAAGAAGAAAGAAATTGAAAAGATCGGTAATGGATATTACCTCTTCTTTGGAACGCCTCTTTGAATCCTCCACTTAAGGAACTAAGATTGGTCTTTGGAGAAGAACAGGACCTCTAGGATTATTCTAGGGAAGTGAAGAGGAGAAAATGGCAGGGGTTGTCCGAGCTTGAGTGCTCAAATTGGTGTGAGGAGGAGGGGGAGGAGGTGCCCTTTTATAAGGGAGGAGAGGGGCACCTTAGGAATATCTCAAAATATTATTTTATATTAGAGTCAAAATCGGTTTATAATGGTTCCAAAGGGTCTTATTTCGAAGCTAAAGTGGGGATGGGTCGAAATCCTATCAACCAATAGGATTTAGACAAGTTTAGGGTATTATTTTAACCTTATCAATTAGATTTAACTCTAAGTTAATTAATTTAACTTTTACCGTGTCTTTTTGTTTTCTTTCACTATATGGTTAATACACTTACTATAACATGCCAAACGAACCCCAAATTGTTTATTATTAATATATATATCCTTATCTAAGTCATTTGGCCGAACCTTAGATTTTTAGGAATAAAATAACAATTAATAATATAATATTTGATTTAAAAACTATTTTGTGTCAATTTTGACACTATTTGATATATGATTTTTGTGAAAGTCATAACAGAATTATATGTTCGAACAAAGTTGATTAAATCAACAATAATATATCATAGTAACCTAGAAAATTAGTGTAATTCATAAAAAGTCTCAAATTACATTTATTTTGGTATTTATATTATCAATTTTGTCAATATTTCATTAATAAGATAATTACTGCATCATCTTTGTGTCATAAATAAATTAAATTATTTGATGTCTAAAAATTACAAATAAAATACCATCATGTAGGAAATCTTTTTAGATTTCTAATGAATATTTACAATCGAATTTATCTTATGTATAACCCCATATTAAAAATGATTTACTTATTAAACTTTGATTTTAACTATTTTAACCCTTCTTTAAATAAATTAATAATAAATGTCCTAATCTAATCCAAGTGGGCCTAAATGGTCATATTTTATTCCTAAGTTTGTTTTTGGTCGAATTACACTTGTCCAATAGAATTAGGACATGTGTTAGGGTAATATTAATATCATATTTACCCTTAGTTACCCTATTTACTATTAACCGCGGTAAAAATAGTAAAAAGTTACTATTCACCAAAAAATTATTTTTATCTCATTGAACCAAATTTTACTTACTGACATCAACCGTGTCTGTCGGATTTTTGAAATTCCATTCACAGAAGCGGTAAAATTAAGTTTTATGCAAAATTCAGTTTTTAACCTACCACTTAGTGGTTTCACTATTCATCAAAAATTGAAAGTTTTCAGAAAAATGCCAAAATTTCACCCTAGGCTAATTTCGATATTCTGAGTCCAAAAATGAAGTCCATTTTGAAAAATAAAATTTATAAAATTTCAAAAAGTGGTTATTACTATTCATAACGGCTAGTTTTAATAGCATATTGTTGTTTAGTGAAACTCGGTATTGCGTACGACGCAAGCTATCGAGGAAGGTCGCGATTGCGTGTAAAGCAAGCCAAGCAAGTGTTGTGTAGAAAAAGATTCCTTTGATGATTTATATAACATAAAAGTCTCGGGTGTTACAACGATGCACACCCGGAAACACGCGGAAACGCTCAATGCACTACAAATAAAATTATAGGAACCTTAAAACACACAAATTATGCAATATAAACTAAGTGTAAACATGTGGAAAGTGCAAAACATTACCTTGGAACCAGTGTAGAAATACAATGCAAACCTGAAACTGGTACGAAACTTTGTATGCACCTCAAATACACCTTTACGGGTCAAGAAAAAACTCTGAGCATGGAAATCAAATGCAAAGACTCAAAAACAAATCTCCAAATTCATGAACCCTAGCCACTATAAATCTAACAAATCGGAGAAACCAATTGAAATAGAACTCGCCTATAGCGACAGTGCAGGAGGCTGGCCAAGCGAGAGGAGGGGTTTCAGAGGTGCGCAATGTTGGAAAATCCCACCGAGAGGGGAGGTGGTACATGGCTGAGGGGTGTGGCGCATTCAGTTATGGTCTGCCAAGAGGGGTTGCATGCACCTAAGGTAGAGGAGAGTATCGGGGGTCACACATAGGGCCTAGACAGTAGGAGGAGGTCACTCATTGGGTAGCCGATCAGAGAAGGGGAGGTTTGGCGGAGGCCTTGCTGTGCACGGGGAGGAAGGCGCACTGCCTGGGTCGAGGAGGCTGGTGAGGGAAGTGTTGGCTGGTGAGGAAGCCGGAAAGGGTGATAGCACAAGTAACTGGAGGGAAAGTCGGCTAGGGCGGTTGTCCATGAGAGGGGTGTGCGGCGTGACGGGGTTCGAGAGGGGGTAAGGGGTCATGATCTAGGGTAGTAGGGGCACTAAAGACAGGGGTAAAACCCTAAAAAATGAAATAAAAAAAACTAATAATAACTAATGATAATAATTATAATCATAATTATAATAAAAATTATGATAAATAAATAAAATAGAAACCATAATTAATAATATTACTAATGACCTAATTAAAACCTTAACAAAAAGGATAATAATAATAATAATAATATCATTATTATTATTATTATTATTATTATTATTATTAGAACAAACCTTAAATCATTTTATTCTTCTCATTTTATTTTGTGATAAATTTTTTATTTGTCTCATTAATTAATGAATTAACCATACACCGAATAAGCCGCATGGTGATTTGGAGAAGCCACACGGCTTCGATCGTGCCCCGCCTGTGACACTATCAAACCAAAACACTCATTTATGTAATTTTACCTCATTTATTTTCTCTAGACATCGGGAAGGCCTTACGGTGACCTGGGTGAATTTGTGCGGCTTTGACCGCACCCTTCCCATGCACTGAACACTGCCAAGGAAAAAACATGTGTTTTTAAATAAGTGCTCAAAATTTAAGTCAGGATTCAACCCAAACTACCAGATGCCCAAAAATTAATAAAAACAAATAATTTAGAAATGGTAGGTGTGAAAATTATCCCCACCATAGCACTTTCCGTCTCTAGAAATCCATAACTAAGGTTGAGACTCCAAAGCAGAAAATCATACCCCCTTAAGGTTCAAATAGGATCCTTATGAAAATTAAGTGAAAAGAGAAAAAAGCATTGTGCTTAGAGAAAGTTACTTAAATGACAATCACAAGTAACCTATAACAATACTTTACACTAAGTTTCACCCGCCAAAAATATCTAGGACACCTCCAATTGACTATTAAAGGAAAGGAACTCTCTCACCCACAAAACCCAAATTTACAAGCCGAAACACCTCAAGCACCATTAAATGATGACCACACCATTTGACTGGAATGATCAAACAAGACCAACCATGTCCAAGGAACACTCTTATCACCTACCACCAAGCCATATTTAGGAAGAGAAACAAAATTCCAACATGGGGAATCCTGAAGGGGCTCCCCACCATTAGAAATATGCTAGCTCTGAATTCAATGGGACCCATGACGGGTCTCCCCACCATAAGAACCAACAAAAGAAAACAAACTCAGGAACTTTTTACACAGACCAGAAACCCCCACCAAGGGGGAGGATAGGGAAGGTCCCAACTAATGGCCCTCAAAACGATAGTCTAAAATACCAACAACTTCACACCCTCGAAAGAACACAACCCAAACCACATTGGGGATCTTTTAATAAAGGCATATACCTGAAGGCTTAATTATCTGCCTCTCCCATGCTGAGAATAGAATTTAAACCAAAGCCTTCTCACATTATTGGAGTTCTCCTGACCATGCACCAACTTCACTCTGGGACCTAAGGCTGGAGTTCTGATGGTTGAATCATCTCTTTACTCACAGTTAGGCTTTAGAAACCCCCAAATGAAACTTCTCCTTCTGGTTCCGCAAGCAATCACACTAAATTCAAAGTCAAACCGACAGACCCCAACACACCCCAAGACTCACTCAGACTCAACATGACACTTTACCACATTAGGTACTTATACTATTCACATGAATCACCATTTTTACTTTGAACATGGAACGACAACAAAAAGGGTACAAGGAGAAACACTTTCATCTGGAACCGAGAAGCTCAGAATTCCTGAAGGAGAGATATGCTTTTATCAAAACAGAAGTCCCAAAAAGGATCCCCAACATCAACCTTTGTAGCAAAAAGAGAGTGAAACACTATCAAATGTCACCAAACATGACCCCCACAACTGATGGAAAACATTACAGGGAGTGGGATCTTAACCCATGTCCTAACCGGCACATGATTATTGAAAATAGCCATAAAAACCTTTCATGACCGAACTCGCCACTACACTTCTACTGTAAGAGAATCTTATCAATTGAAAAAAAAAGATTAAGGTATATTCAAGTTAAAAATTCCAAGACGTAAATCCTTTCATTGATCAACTGGAGGGTTCACCACTAGGGAGGCCACTCATGACCACATTCTAAATATACATTGATTCTTCATGGGGGAACACTTTAGCCAATGAGGAGAAACCAAGGACCCAACCAAATTGGTTCATTGTCTTAAATAACGTTATCACCATCTTAAATTCAAAATTTCTCAATTCCAAACAAGAATTTTCAAAACCATTTTCTAGAATTAACAAAAACCCAGAATGTTTCATAAGGGGAAATTAGTGTTGACAAGTGACTTTTCCATATGGTTGGAAGCCACATGCCAACCACACAATCATCATGAGAAGTTATTTTGAACCATGGCCCCAGCTCCACAGGTATTTCCAATCCCTACGAGCTCATAGAGCCCACTTTTACAACTCCCTTTTCATTTCCTAACACCAAATAAATAATGAGAACCAAAAGACGCTGACAAACTCGGATAGCCCATGGTAACTTGAGGTTCGTAATGATCAAGGGTTCATGATATCATTCCTATTACTACACCTCGATCCCTGATGATCCTAATCCTCATACCTTGACATCCCCAAGTAACAATGGGTGCTCTAAAAGAAAGGTCCACTCAAGAGATAACCTACTCTGATACCATTTTTTCACGAACCAACCTGGGTTAACCCTAAACCGGTCACCCAAGCCATTCTACAGCAAGGCCTGAGAGGCATTCTCGATCCTCCTGGGCCAGCGATATGCATCAAGAATCATCAGAGTACACAAGGGACCGATTTTTTTCAATAAATAAATAAACAACCAACCATTATAGAGAAACCAAATAGCCCAATATATAAATGAAAATAATTGAACATCATTTTTACAAGAATCTAAAAGTAAAACTAAAAGACCCAAATAGACTAACCGAACTGAACAACCGCTTTCTCCATGTGACCCTACGGGTCACACAAAAACTCAACAACCAACCACCTCACAAGGATAATGAACATAATACGAAACCTACACAAGGGATAAAACTAGAAAAGAGATATATGTGTGAGTATTAAAACTCAGTAGGCTAGCCTGATAATCTATTCCCAATGCACTTCCTATAAAATAAAAAATATATCAAATTCAAGTTTGAAATACAATATATAAAAGTAAGTTTTTCTAAATATTTACTTAAAAACAAAGTACGAACCACTTCCCTTAACCATTTTCAAATCTAGATTTTTTTTCATTAGTGTCAATGACATTTTTATAGGGAAATTGATGTTTAAATTTTTATATTTGTAAAAAGGGGATAAAACACTTTCATTTGAAAACCATTTCTATAAACCTAATCAAAACCATTTCACCACTTTCCAAGAAAAACAAAATACAAGAAGATACATTAGGAATCACACAGAAAGGGCAATGTAGGTATATATACAAGCATCATAATCGCTACTACAAGAAACAAAATCCAAATAGACATGGGTGAACCTAGGAGGTCAAGAATAATATAGAAGACACCAATACATGAGACCTCGTCCTCATTGACATGTCACACATAATAAAATCAAAATGCTCAAAACACTTGGCCATCCTTTCTCAGCTAGGCTGAGGAAAAATCCCATAGTAATAAACCCAATACATCCACCTACTACGGGCCATTGGTCAGTACCATAACCTACCAGCATGGAAATCATTCTCAGAATATTCTCTCAATATTCTAGATTCTCATGTCACAAGTATTTAAAAATGGGGTGGGAAAACCGATGTCAGTTAAGCATCCAATCAAATTATATATAATAGTAATGCACAATAGGCACCACCCCGAGTCACTCCAAGGACCAATCTCATGCCATTAATCAAAGAACATAAAGAGTCCAACCCTAGTCACTCTCATAATGGATCATAAGGATTCCTTAGTAAAGAAATCCCATCCATTATATGCATACAAGTATGGCATGAGAAACATCCACAAGAGGTTTTCATAATAAATAATTTCACCAATTTTTTACAAGGTTTCCACACGGACCTTTGAACGTTTTACAAACCTAACATTTTCCAAAGGCAAAAATTTAACTTTTTATAAAGAGTTGTATACATGCCATTGACAACACTAAACCACTTTACCCAAGGTTCCAAATGGGCCTTAAGTTCTATTCACAAAAACATCATTTATAAGAGAAATAAACTATCTTTCAAAAAAAGTGTAAACACACCACTTTACATTTCATGGCCATTTTAAAAAAAGATAATCCATTTAAATGCTTCATACAACATTTACACACCAACTCCATTTTTATTAAAATTCTAAACGGGCCACAATCTATCGTCACGTGTCAAAACACTTTCAAAACCAAACACACACTCTTTTTTAAATAGGAAACCACTTGAAACACTTTCAAGAAACCCAAGATCACTATTTCGTGAGTAAAATATTTATTAACAAGTCTAAACCATCCTTTGCATACCAAAAATCACTCACAAAAGCCAACCGAGCATTTCATCGAACACGTGGTGTGCAATATTTAACAAGAAAATCCTATTTATCACGTAACAAGGTATAAAACACCACTTTTCACACTAAACAGTGAACCCAAGGATCATTCATCAATGTTTATTAATCAAAAGAGGTTAAAAAATCATGAAATAAATGAATCTTTAATTAAAAAGGCAGGTGAAAAGGGAAACCTACTTGGAAGTCATGGAGGAAGGACGATGCACACCCGAAAACACGCGATAATGCTCAACGCACTACAAATAAAATTATAGGAACCTTAAAACACCCAAATTATGCAATATAAACTGAGTAGAAACATGTGGCAGGTGAAAACCCTTACCTTGTTACCAAGTTAAAAAGATGACGCAAACATGAAACCGGTGTGAAACATTGTTCGCACCTCAACCGCACCTTTGCGGGTCAAGAACAAACTCTGGGAATGGAAATCGAATGCAAAGACTCAAAACCAAATCTCCAATTCATGAACCCTAGAAAATAAAAATATACCAAATGGGAGAAACAAACAAGTGATGTAGAATGCACCTACGATGATGGTGTGGGAGGCAAGTTGAGCCAGACGAGGTATGCCGGAGGTGTGTAGTGTAGGAAAATCCCACTGAGAGTGGAGGTGACACATGGATGAGGGGTGTGGCACATTTGATTATAGTCTTTTAAGAGGGGTTTCATGTGCCTAAGGGAGAGGAGAGCACTAGGGGTCACACGTGGGGCCTGGCTGGTGGGAGGAGGTCGCCCGTCGGGTAGCCGGTCGAAGAAGGGGATGTTTGGCAGAGGCCTTACTGCGCATATGGAGGGAGGCGCACCGACTGGGTTGAGGAGGCTGAAAATGGTAGTGATGGCTGGTGAGGAAGATGGTAAGGGTGACGGAATGAGTGGTTGGTGGGAAATCCGTCTAGGGTGGCTGGCCATTAGGGGGTGTACGGCGCGATGCGGTTCCAAGGGGTAAGGGGTCATGAGCTGGGGTATCAGGGGCACCGAAGATAGGGGTAAAACCCTAACAAATGAAAAAAACTAATAATAACTAATGAAAATAATTATAATCATAATTATAATAAAAATTATGATAACTAAATAAAATAGCAACCATAATTAATAATCTTAATAATATTACTAATGACCTAATTAAAACCTTAACAAAAAGGATAATAATAATAATATTATTATTATTATTATTATTATATTTATTATTATTATTATTATAAAAACCCTTAAATAATTTTATTCTTCTCATTATATTTTGTGATAACTTCCTTATTCATCTCATTAATTAATGAATTAACCATATGCCGGACAAGCTGTGTGGTGATTTGGAGAAGCCATGCGGCTTAAACTATGACCCGCCTGTGATATTGTCAAACCAAAACACTCATTTATGTCATTTTACCTCATTTGTTCTCTCTAGACATTGGGAAGGCCTTATGGTGACCCGAGCAAAGTCTCACGGCTTCGACCATGCCCTTCCCATGCGCTGAATGCTGACAAGGAAAAAACATGTGTTTTTAAATAAGAGATCAAAATTTTAAGTCGGGATTCAACCCGACCCGATTCCCAGAAATTAATAAAAAATAATAATTCAGAAATGTTGGGTGTGGAAATTATTTCTATCTTCTAGATTCTTAATTTCTTCTGAGTTCAAACTCTTTCCCTTATATTCAACTTTTAGTTTTTCAACATTTGTAGATGTCTTTTTCAGTTATTCAGCTTGAGAATCATTCTTCTCCCTCACATCAGTATCCACATCAATAAGCCTTTGATTTAAACCTCTTAGCTTGTTGACCTCAATTTCCGATGCTTGGATTTGGATATCTTTGGATTTAATTTCTTCATCTGATTTCTTATCCAATTCCTTTGTTTTATAGACAACTTTAACTTTTGGCCTTCTTGGAGTTTATTCATCAGCAATAGTTTCAACATCACTTGGAATGTCAAGTTCTTCACTCATTCCTACAGCATCATTAAGTGAGTCTATGTTTTCCCTATATGATTCATCCAAACCTTTCTTCAGTAAACTATTGGATTCCTTAAATTTAATCACACTTTTTTCGTAAACACTTCCGAACTAAGGAATACCCCCCGACTTATGCTTCTTATTTGATGTTCTTCCCTTTTCCATGGCACACCAAGATTAGAGTAGATTGAATCTTTAACTTCAAAAATAAAATGAACCAAGTCAGAGAAAAAAAATATGATAAAATAAATACTTATTTTGATACCAATTTCTAGGTTCAAAAGGGTCCTAGATGCCCTCATAGGGGGGGTGAATCAGGGTATGGATATTCTTTTCTAAATTATTCCCGCCCCAATAGATCTTGACCTATTTATTATAAGGTTAACTTTGTTTGCAATTAAATTTTAATACTAATATTATTATTTTCTTATTTATATGATGATTATGCTTTAAATGTAATGTAGGAAAGCAAGCAAAAGGATTTAGTGGTTTTTACTTGGTTCACCCTCACTGAGCTACATTCAAGGAGCATACAACAGTGATGTGCCGATTGTACCAAATTCACTAAGGCTTGACACCAATAATGATATTCGGGATAGATAACTTCTATGCCCATTCTCACAACCTTTACAGGGCTTAGGGTTTTCTCACTGAATTCCCAAGGGTCACTCTCTATGACTCTTTCTCTGAATCACTATCGGTGGAAAGGATCATCGTCTTCCCCTTCCTTTATTCACTACTCTTGGAAGGGATCCACTCATGGTTTATGGACTTGTAGGTCCCTTAATTTTCATGAAATCATGAATACAAAACTATAGATATATTCTCTATTAAAGTCCCTTTTTCACCCATATATGAAATCCACTTTTCTACATACTGTTAGTTAGCAGAAATTGCTTTCGCGACCTATTCTAGTGATTTTTCAAGCTTCCTTGAGTCCTCCACGAACCACCTTTCTTTATTCGCAAACTGGGTAGATAATATTCTTCATAGACCACCTCTTCTATGGACTACCTCCACTTTCATTGTCGCATACCACCTCCACATACCATCTCCATGAACCACTTTTTCATGCCTCTTCTGCATGCCGCTTCTGTGTACCGCTTCCACAAACCGCCTCTACTTCTACGAAATTTTTTCTTCCATGGACTAATCCTTCCATAGACCACTTCTTACTTTGTGGACTACATTTCCAAAAACACCCTTTCATAGAATCACTTCAAGGAACTATTTCACCCTTTATGGAATCCTCCTCACAAACCTCTTTCGTACTTGTATGAATTCCTAGAGTAAAGATGTTTTCTTAGGAAACTTTCTCTAAGTAATGATAGGATTATCACTCCTTATATAAAAATATATCCAAAAAATTCACTAATACTATATTACCCAAATCTTTAATGTGGTATAGCCTTTACCACGTACCACTTCTCCTAGCACAAACCATTCCTCCCTATGTGGTCTGCATACTGGCTCTCTTCCTTTGTGGTGGAAAAAATCATTTTCACCTTTCCTCAAATGATGCCCTTTTAAGCTTATAAAATCAACTTTTTATTTCCATGAATGAAAATCCATCCCACATGCCTCAAGCCTTCCATGAACCATAGGTCTTCCTGTGAAACTCTTTCACTCTGTGAACCATTCCTTCTATGTGGTCTATGTACCATTTTCCTTTCGTGAACCGTTCACTGCGAACCATCTTCTGTTCCACAAATTGTTCCCACTATGTGGTTCATGATTCATGTTGTGTGCTTCACATACTACCTGTAAACTATCCTCCATTGTCCACTAACAGTTCTCTTCTTTTCTTAGATCTTTATTTTCCAAAAACAAACTCCTAGTTTTGAGGCCCAAAAATTTGGCAAACAATGGGAAAATGTGCCACCTTAAAACCATGTATTTGAAAAACACCAACCATACTAATTCACAGTCATTTGTATTTGTCAAAAAACACAATCACACCCAAAATATATTGAGAGAACATCATGAGGTATTTTTTCCCAATAGTAATTATGTTGGAATTAACCGTGTAGTTTATTCCATTTGTAAGGGTTCTATGAAGATGATGTCACAAGGCACCTACATGAATTTTCTATGATTGAAAATGACTTTTCATGGAAATATTTTGATTTCATAATGTAATATAAGGATGTTTTTTAAGTAATTATTATTCCCTTAAAGGGTAAGAGGTTTATTTTAAGAAAATGTTTTCGATGGATTCTCATGTTTTCTAAGAAACATTCATAATCATGATTTTGCATTTATGTTTTCTTATAAAGTGTTTTATGAAAAACTTTGGTAAGTATAGTTAAATTTATATGTAATTATAATATTATTTAATATAAAATTTTATTATGTTAAATGAAAACTCTCTTATCCGATCTCATAGTTTTGAAATGGATTAATAGGTTTATTTTATTTTTTGTGTATGCCCCTTAGATTTTTTTTCTCATCCTATTTTTCAAATAATTTTTCATAGGAATTAAGGATGAGTAGAAATGTTAATAAATTCAGGGTTCTAAATATGGGAGTTACCTTAAACAAATCAGGTGTGTCCTTATAAAGAACTTTTTTATATGAAAAATAGGTACTGTGTGAAATTGTCTACTTTGTTGTGTACGAGTTTGTCCCAATTCTCTAAAACTATAAACCTAAAAGGTTATTGGGTATATGATAGATCCAATATTTTTATTTGATATTATATATTTTGAATCACATTTAGGTCACATTTATTGATATCAAATTCTGAAGTTGAAATATTATTTTTTATCATTGGATCTAGGAGTGTGGTTATGGGGTTGTTATATGAGCTATGATCCCTATTTATTGATTCTTGTGTATGATTGTTTTTTTATAAGTGAAAAACTCTAGTTTAGGGGATGGATCATAAGTAATGGACTCACTATGAGTGAGATAGCACTGGAAAGATAACCATGGGTGAGATATGATCCTATTGTACATGAAATATGGGCTGACTATAAGTTATATGGTGTGTCTTGAGACCTTTAGCATCTTTATGAGTGAAACAGGGTGTATGAGCCCTACCATGAGTGATATAGTAGTGTTTAGACCATCATGAGCAATATGGGGTCCTAGATGTGATGATACGGGATCAGATAATGGACTACCATGAGTGGGATGGATTCCAGAATGAGGTGAGATGTGGGATCAAATAATGGGGCTTCCATGAGTAAGATGAGGTTCATATGTGATGTGGGGTCTGATGTATAGACTCTAACATGAGTGATATGTTATAGGTAGAGCATTGTATATGGGTCCACCTTGAGTGTGAAGAAGAATCAGGAGCTTAGATGTAATACCTTACCCTTCCCTTTCGTGTGGTGGTTAGGACTTGGACTACGCCCTACCCTGAGTCCTTTGGTACTAGCTAGGTTATATGGATGATGGAATGAGGTGACAAGTGGATTCCATAATGGTTCCAAAATAGGTATAGATAGGTTTAATGGTGTCCTATTTAGCACATGGTGACTAGACACAAAGGGATTTATGGTGGCTTGATAGCACATGACATCCAACACGCTTGTGTGACATGTTTATTTTTCTCATGAATATATGCATATGATGGAGTATACTAGGGTAACTTATTGATACCCTAGTGATATGTATTTCTCACACTTTCATGCGAACTCTAATGTGCATGCAGACCTTATATCTTATTTCAGGTTGGGGTATAGGACGTACAGTGGATTGGGTTGGAGCAGCTTGAGAGTAATTATATATTGGCCTGTGTTGAGGCCTAGGGATTGTAGTAGTTGTAGTTGTGTGTTTTTTTATTTTTTTTATTGTATATATGGGATTGTATCAGTATATTATTAGTGTATTATTTTCAAGACCATGTGTTTGTATGACTTCTGCAATGCATTTATTATAGCATTGTGTTGGTTTATTTATATGTACTCTGATATTTGTGATGGATTGTTTAGTAATTTTCCATTGTTTGGTTACTTTAATTCAATTATATAGTATCCCTATTGTATTTATTAGGCTCTAACTTCTAGTTGTAATCCTCTATAATATGGGTATTTATGCTTTAGGAAACATGGAACACCTTCTTGGATGAGTGTTCTGGGTTGGGGCATCACATGAAGGAAAAATATAGTCAAGAGGAAGGTGAAGATTGATAGAGATACTAATCAAAAAAATTAAAATTTAAGAAAATAAGACCATTGATTCATTAAAAATGAAGGTAAGATATTATACTCTAAATAACTTGATGAAAATCATAATTCTATCATAGCTTAGTTAACCTGTGAAAAGGAACAGGTTTCATCAAAACTTCCTTAAAATATCACCATAAGCCACTAGATTAAAAAATGTGGGTGGTATAATTATATAATATCCATAGTTAATAATAATAATTTTTAAAGGATATTGACATAGATGAAAAACACTTTTATAAAATCATTATTAAAAATAATTGACAAATAGGAAGAAGTGTCCTTTTCTTTTAGTAACTTTTAAAAAATGAAAAATTCATAGAATAATAGGAATGGGATTTACTTTGAAAAAACATGGAAAATAGAAAGGAATATTAATAATAAAAAATATATGTAAAAATGGTAAAATTAATTCATGCATACAATGTTAAATAACATTATTTTCCTTCTTTTTCAAAGAAAGTTAAAAATAACCTATACGAAAATAGATAAAAATATTATTTTTAAAATTTTGGTACATAAATTCAAGAAAAATATAAAAGGACCTTAAAACATATTATAATTATTTATAGGGACATTTATAAAACAAAATAAATTATATAAACAAAGAAAATAAAGATTCCCGACCACAAAAGAAGTGAAATTTAAAAAGAAACCATTACATCTTTGGTAACTTTTGAATCGGAACCCTTTGAAAGTAATAACATGAAATGGAAATTTAAATAAAATGATAATAAATATATTTTTGATAAATAGTTAAAATAGGTGATATATACACTAGATAAATTAAAATAGGTGTATAATATGAAACATGTCTCAATGAAGTGAAATTGAGATGAAAGACCATTACCTTGGATTCATACTTAGTCAAATACATTCTAACTACCTATATAATAAACTAATACTCATTTATAATCTATTTAAGAACCTTATTAATTCTTGTTACCTTTTATATTAATCTTTTATATTCATTTATTACATAATTATCACTTATTTTTAGTTGGTATTGATCATTAGTGTTTGTAGTTTTAACCATTCTTTGTATGTTTTGACATAATGACTTTGATTACTAATACATGCTCGTGATTTAATTATATAAATAATTTAAATGTATTTTAACATGAGTTCCATAATTATTTATTAAATTTCATGTCCATTCCCTTATATTTAGAATTACGATTATTAAAGACAAATCCTGTAAAGGGATTGTTTTCAGTAATTTTTAACAAAATAAAGGTGGTATCTTAATAATGAGTTAAACATTAATATTAACATTAAAAAATAAAAAAAAATATTTACATATTAATATCATATTTATTCATTAAATGTATTTTTATAACCATCCATGTAAGACGGTGATGAAAAATGAAATACGGTGTTCAAGGAGGTGGTAGTCCGTACATAACACGAATGACATTTTCATTTTCTAATGGATGGGAGGAAGATAGATAATGGTTGTTCCATAAATATAATAAAATTTTAATAAAATAATGATAATGATTTCATTTTATTAATATTTTTAAAATATATTTTTGATATTGAATAAAAAAATGTGAAAGAACTCAGTTAAGACAATTACATATTCCTTCGATATCCTCTTTTAAACCACTCCTTAAGACTTCTTAGATTGGTATTTTAGTGATAAAAAAACTCAAGGACATGGTAAATAGGTTTTTGGGTGTTTTGGTTTTTTTTTAGCTAAGATGACTTTTGTGCAAGTATAAGTGAGGTTGTTAAAGGGTCCTTTTATAGATGAGAGGAGTAGCATTTTTTAAAATATTAATTTCTTAATATAAAAAGGGGAATTCACATTAATGTAAAGTGGATAAAATGGATAATAATTGACGTGGTATAAGGGATAGTTATGTTCATTTTATATCCACCCATTAAAATATATTATTTTTTTATATTTTGTGGCCTCATCCCTTAGTTTAACCCCTTTTAACCATTTTAACCTTTACCAAGGCGACTAAGTTTTTACCATGGTAACTTATTTTTATGAATAGAAATGAAATAGAAATTATTGAATAATTAAAATATTCTAGTTAAAAATATAAATACCATTTTAAAATATTTAATTTCTATATGTGGGAAAAAAATTGATATAACAATGCATAATGCGACAAAAATAGCTTTTAGAAAAAATGCCTTTTCATGAATAAAAATGAATTTACACCAAAATCATGTATAGTATTGATTCTCATGAAATTTATTATTTTATTTTTAAATAAATGGAATTTATTTTATTTTAAAATCAATCCATATCTAAATGTAGTCTTTTTAATACTTAATTAAAGAAAATATCACAAAAATATGTTTTATTAAAACCAAATATAACTTAGGTTCCAAAATGGAAAGAATGAATTTATAAATTCAAAAAATTATTCTAAAATGAATTATGTTAATCTTTAAATATATTTTTATTTGAAAAAAAATGTTTTTTAAGTCATGCTTATATCATGATGATGTCATAATATCTATGGTATTTGTAAAAACTGTATTTTTTTTCTATTCACCAAAAATTCAACCTTTTTATAAAAATCTTAAAAATTCACCCTAAGATAATTTTGACATGAAGAATCCAAAAAAATACTTTTATCAAATTTAAATTCTTAAATTTATAAATTTAACTTTTAAATATAATCATGAATAAAATCTCTTTCTATTTTATAAAAGGTGCAATGCGATAGTTTTTGGGATATAGTGTTTACCTGCTATAGTAGAATCTGGGATATTAAATTCCCACCCCCCAAATAATTTCATCGTAAAAATTATGATATACATTATATTATAAATAAATTTGGGTAAATTTTCTTCATTTATTTTTCAAGTTCCCATGTTTCCTCCTCTAACTTTTGATTCCTCCATAATACTTTCACCATCTGAGTTGTCTGATTCCACAATAATTTCACTCTATTTTCAAAAATCTAGACAGTCTCTTAATTATAAGACAATTTAGGTTCTAAATTTATTCCCTCAGTGGTTAGTACATTTGTTAGTTATGGTATATACTTCCTCAATATCAAATCATGGAAGATTCTATGCACTTCAGAGCTCTGGTTGTATAACCAATCACTACTAGAAAATTACCCTATACCCACAGTTTGGAATTGTGGGTATATCCCATAAAATTGTAGGTTTAGGCTATACCCACGGATCAAAGAACCATGGGAACTTAAGTAGTTAGTATAGCTCTGAGTTATACCTAAGGTTTGAAAAATATATTTCCATAGTTATGAATCATGGGAATATGTAATTCTACCATATCAAAAACCCTACACCCACGGTTCTGAAACTGTGGCTATAGGATTTAAAAAAATGCATGCCATCTAATTCAAACCCTATACCTCCACTACAGAATCCAAGCACCTAACCACTAAACCACATAATATTATCGTTATTAAAATATATATTTACATATATATATATATATATATTATCTTACATTTTGGATATAGGTCGAAAAATGTGGAAATAGGTATTCTCACAGGAATTTATTTTATTGTGCTTACACGAGTAAAGATATAGCGACAGTTTACAAAAACTATAGCTATAGGGATGACCTGTACCCATGGTTTTGGGAAAACCATGGATATATTTTTGACCTATACCCACAGTTTTAGAAGAACCGTGGGTATAGTTCTTGAACCAAACCCTATACCTAGTGTTTTTACAAAATCGTGGGTATAGGTCATGAACCAAACCCTATACCCATGGTTTTTGGAAAATAGTGGGTATAGGGGTGACCTATACCCATGGTTTTTTTCAAAAACTATGGGTGTATCCTTATTTTCCATTAGGGAATCTATTATCCAAAACTCTAATTATTTCTAAAATTTCAGAAGGCCTAATATACCTAGGACTTAAATTCCCCTTCTTGTTCAACCTCATAATTCCATTCCTTTGAGATATCCTTAAAAATTCAAAATACCCAACATGAAATTCCAATTACTTCCTTTTATTATCAATATATATATTTTATTTTCTTTGAGTTTTCATGAAATAATCTTGAATATCATATACCTTTATAGTTTTCTCCTCAACATGTTCTAATCATAATAACATCATTTCTCTAACTTTATCCCAACAAGTTGGAGTTGAGCATATCTTCTAATAAAATTATTCATATGGTTCCATCTATATTCTTGAATGTAAATTTTTATTTTATGAAAATTTTACCAGTGGTAGATATTGGTCCCATGTTTCTTGAAAATCAAGTGAGTATGATCTTAACATGTCTTTTAAAGTCTTAATAGTACCTTTATATTTTACATTGGTTTGAGGATGATAATTGGTGCTCAAATTTGTCTCAATATTGAGAGAATTATGAAGAATCCTCCAAACTTTTTATGTGAAATGAGGGTCATGATCTGCTATAATTGATAGAGGTGCACTGTGGAGTCTCACAATTTCATTAATATCGATCCATATAAGAAAATCATGGGGTAAATCCTCACTTATTGATATAAAATGTGTTTATTTGGTAAGATGGTCTACAATGATTCATATAACATAATTTCTCTTAGGATTCCTTACAATTCTGGTAGCATTGTCCCACTTCCACATTAGTATAGAAAGAGGTTGCATGAATCCCATAGGATGATGTCTCTCAGCCTTTACCTATTAGAACACAAACACATTAACACATAATCATAAATTTTTTATTTCATGTTATCCCAAAAAATACTCTCTCAAATCCCTCTACATATTAGTGATATTGATGTGTATATATAAATTAGATCTATGAGCTTTATATAGTAATTCCATCTTCATATTAGGTATAAATGAATTATATAGTCTCTTTCCAAACTTTAATGCATCAACTTCATAGATGAATTATGTTAATCTCCCACCATTCAAGGATTTAATTTTCCTTTTTAATTAATCATCTTCATATTGGGATTTATTTATCTTCTCTATTAAAGATTTTTTGCAATATCTTAGAAAATGAATTTTGTTTACTCTTCCCTTACAATTACCATATCCAAATTTACTAAATCCATGAGTATAGGATCCTTGTTTTTCCTCATCATGGTTATAACTCCATGATCCTTCCTCTTCAATAAATCATCCACCTTGTTTTACTTCCTAGTGTAGTAGGGTATCGAGCATTCATAGTCTTTAGGTAGTTCCAACCATCTCCTCTGTAATATTTGGAGATCTTTTGAGGGAATATGTACTTAAAACTTTTTTGATTGATATATATGTCACATATTTCACCATAGATACATTTTATATATATCATCAAGTTAAATATTATATATTCCAAATCAAGATCAGGATCTGGATAGTACTGTTCATAGATCTTTCACTAACTTGATGCATAAGCAACCAATTTAACATCTTGTATAAGGAAACATCTCAGTTCTTTATTTGGTTCATGACTATATATCATGAATCATTGCTTTATTGATATTATATTTAATACTAGTGCATTGGAAAAACTCCTCTTTATTTCATCAAAACATTCTTCAAATTCTATTGACCATGGTAACTTGACCACTTTATGGGTCAATTTGGTTAACAGTTTGACCAATCATACAAAATTTCGAACAAATTATTGATAGTAAACTAGTAATTAAAGGAAACTATGTATCTCAGTTATATTCATTAGTTTGGGCCATTATTTTACCACATTTTTTTTTTGAAGGATCAATAGGTAATCCATACATATAGACACTATGTCCAATAAAAGAAACCACTTCCATCCAAAATTCACATTTATTGAATTTCTCATATAACTAATTTTATCTAAGAGTCTCAAGGATGATTATTACTAAATTATTCCCATTATCTTCATAGATTTTATAGTATATCAAGATATCATCAATAAATTCCACAATGAAGTTATCAAGATAATCCTTGAATACTCTATTCATTATATCCATAAATACCTAGGGTGCATTAGTCAATCCAAAGGGAATTGATATAAACTCATAATGTTTATACCATGTAAAAAAATTGATCTTTGGTATATCATAATTATTCACCCTTAACTGATGATAATGGGAATGGATATCAATATTTGAAAAATATTTATCTCCATGGATTTTATCAAATAAATAATTTATGCATGATAAATGATGCTTATTATTTAGCTTAATGGAATTGATTTCCCTATAGTTGAAGCACAATCTCATAGACCCATCCTCCTTTATCAAAAATAGTATAGAGGATCCCCAATGTGAAACACTAGGGAATAATAATCCCTTGTCATAAAACTCTTGTATTTATTTCTTGAACTACACCAATTCCACTATTTCTATTTTATAGGGAGTCTTGGATATATTTTTTGAATCAGTGATGAGTTCAATGGAAAACTCAACTTCATGTTCAGGTGGATATCTAGGTAATTCTTATGGAAATTAATTAATGTATTATTGAAAAATGGTTACATCCTCTATTCTTAGGATATATTTCCCATCCATATATTTTGTTTTATATTCCTTTTCTCCCAAAATTTCATTAAGGTAAGATACTAGAGGTGGGTTTAGACAAGACTTAGATAATGAAGTATCTAACCTTAAAATAAGGGATTTTATACCATCTTCAAAAATAGTAATATCCTTTTTCTTGATAATAAATTCTTGCATTATAAATTTAGAGATAACACATACCAATGATTATATAAAAGTCAATCATAGATATGACAATAAAGTTTTTAATTAGGGAATATATGTGCATCTTAACCAATACTAGATGATATATTCTCATTGAAACCAAATTCCCACTAGGGGTCTTGATTGACAACTCCTTCCTCAGACTGTTAGGGGATAATTTAATATTCTCAGAAAACATGAAATATATAAAAGATTGTGTAGATATAGTATCAAATAAAGTATTATCTAACTTTGAGTTATGATCAAAGTACTTATTTTCTTGGAATCCAAAACTTCAAATTCAACTGTAGTAATCTCATAATATTTTCATTTATCCCAAGAAATTTTGTGACTAAATAATATTAAATTTTGGTTCATCATTTTTTATAGTTCCTTGTCTCCTCATAGTTAAAGAATTGATAATTTTTGGCTTCTCCCTTTACTTTTCATTCATGATCTTAATGGTATTTATCTCTAAAATTGAATCAAATTCTCATTCGCTTCAAGAAAGTATCAGGTTGTTTCTTTCCATGATTATTACATGTTATAAATTCAACCCTTCTCTTGTTCCCCTTTTCTATACTTATCTTTTCAAGGTGATCAATTATCCTCTTCATCCCTTTCTTTCCTTTTAAAACAAAATACTTGGATAATTATTTCCCTATCGTAATGGAACTTGATACTATATCCTCATATGATAAAAAAATTAGATACAAATTCATGTATAACACTTGTATTTAGCCCATAAAATAAGTGGTCAATCTTGATTTATAGTTTATAGATATAGTATAAGACATGTCTTGAAACCTCATAAAATTAGCCTCATATTCAACAACATTTTCCTCCTCTTTTTATCTCAAATTAAAGAATTTCCTTTTCATATTAGCTTATTAATCATTATAAAAATATTTTTTGAATAGGGTCACCTTAAAGGTATTTTATTTTATACCCTTGATATACTATACCTCTTTAGTGTTTTGAATCATTTACCACTATTGATCAAATTCACTCTTTAGATTATAAAATTCCATGATAATATTTTATATTTAAATGCTTCCCAATGTGAGAAATATCTTATCTAGGGACCTAATACAATGCTTAGATACTAATAGATTAGTGGTTCCATTAAATGATGGAGGTTTTTTTCACATGAAGCAATCTAACATTGTTACACCATGTGGTGGATCAATAAGTTACTCTATATGGGCAAGGTTATTGAACATAACCTATGTCAACTTCCCTAATATAGTTATAATCTACTCAGCTATGACTCCAACCTTTTTTAATTACTCGAGAGGGAAATCCCTCAATGGATTATGGGTGTTAATGCAGTTTACATTCCTTCTACTAGGATCCATTTCTAAATAATTGCATACACTTAATTATCTCATAACATTATTAATATTGAATCATATTATATGGTTCCTATATAAGTAAAATAGTCTGAAAACATTTATTAAATATTTTAAGTGTTTATCATAATGTTTTTATAGGTTATACTATGTTCGTATAGATCTATCTCCCAAGGTTTCTATTAAACTTACTATGATACCAAATGTAACAACCTTGGATCTCGTCACCTAGATCCAGTGGTTACTTTATAACATTGGTATAGAACACAAAATATCACATCACATAGGATCAAACAGTTTAGTAGTCTTATAATGCTAGATACATACATGATTCACACATTACATATAAAACTTAAAATAAAACTTAAAAATACATTATGAAATTTATTATTCCTTTAATTATATCCTTTAAATCATTCAGAGTTCTTTTCTTGGTTCCCTAGGGAAAAGAAAATAAAATAAAATGGGTAAGATAAGATGCTCATTAAGGGGTAGCGTACAGTGAAAGCTATCATAAAATAAACAAGGAATTATTAATATGGTGTGAATAAATAATAATAAAATATTATATAACTAGAATCATGATCATAGAATATACCCATGGATAACATAATGACATAAATAATCGCATGGAAAATAATAATTGATTTAATCATTATCGAATTCATAATTTTAGATAACTTACTCTTATGATCAAGTCTTCATGCTAAGACATCATACATAAATAAGTAAGTCAGGCATTAGATACCAAGGCTAGTTTGTCTCATGAGACCTATTGATATATCAAAGGGCTATATAAATTTGGGAACCACCTATCACTAAAAAAGTACAATGAATTCATCATATTAATGAGTGAATAAACAATACATTACATATTCAACATGCCTTGGTAATCAAAAAAATATTTATTAAAATACCAAGTATATGGAATGTCAATATTTCCCCAGTTAATAAACAGAATAAATTTCTTAGTAAAACACCATATGGGTATATGGTTAAGTTAATGAAACTATATAAAAGTGAAAATATTTCATAATATATCCATGAGATAAAATAAAATAGACATTAATGAAAAATAAATTCAATTGGAAGGTGAAAAGTGATAGAGAAACTAATCATAAAAATTCATAAGGGAAACAATAAGACCATAAATTCATCATAAATGAAGGTAAGATAGTATAAGCCCAAGAACATTATGACAATCACAATTCCATCATAGATTATTCAACCCATATAAAATAATGGGTTTCATGAAAACTTCCTTAAAATATCATTACAAACCATCCATAGTAAAAAAAAATTGGATGGTATCATTAGATCATTTAACTAGTGAAGCACATGAATCAATAAAGGGTGTTACACGGATGAAAAAAACTTTAATAAAATAATTTGAAAATTTATTTGAAAACATGAATAAATTTATTAATTAAATATATATTTTAGAACCATTTATGTAAGGTAGTGATAAAAATAAAATATGTCATCTATGGAGGTTGTAGTCGGCGCGTAACACGAGCAACATTTTCATTTTACAATTGATGGGAGGTATATAATGGTTTTTACATAAACATAATAAAATTTAAATATACTAATTAAAATTATTTCATTATATAATTATGGTTATAATATATTTTTATTGAATGTATGGAGAATGAAACTTAAAATAACTCGATTAAGATAATTTCCTTTTCATCTGATATCCTTATTTAAACTACTCCTTAAGGCTTATTAGATTGGTATTTTGGTGAGAAAAGAACCTCCAAAACATGGGAAATAGGTTCATGGGGAGTTTTCTACATATTTTATTAAATCTAATATTCTTTTTGTGTAAGAATAAGTGGAGTGGTGAAGCTTTTCTTTTATAGATGAGAGGAGTGGTATTTTTGTAAATATTAATTTCTTAATATAAAAATGGGAAGTCATATTCAAGTAAAGTGGGTCCAAAATGGATAATAATTGAAAGGGTATAATTTTTAGGTTTAAAAATCCTCTATCCACCCATTTAAAAAAAATTTATATTTTGTGGCTTTAGCCATTAATCTAACACCTTTTTACCATTTTAACATTTTCCGAGGAGACTAACTTTTACCATGGTAACTTGTTTTTATGAAACAAAAATTGAAATAATTACCTAAATTGAATATAATAGTTCCAAATATGAAAATAAATTTACTAGATTCAATTTCAATATTTTTTAAAAATTAATTTTAACATAACTACACATAAACGCGACAAAAAAGTTTTTAGAAAAAAAATTAAGCATAAAAATGAATTTACAAAAAGTCATATATAGTACTAATTATAATGAAATTTACTGGTTTATGATCAAAAAATATATTTATGTGACTTTAAAATCAATACAAAACCAAATGTCACCTTGTGAATACTTAATTAAGGAAATGATCACAAAAATAGTTTTTATTTAAATCAAATATAACTTAAGTTACAAAATGTCAAGAATGGGTTTCTAAATTCAGAATATTAATTTAAAATGAATTATTTTACTCCTAAAATAAATTTTTATTAAATAAAAAGGTTTCTAAATTTATTTTTATATCATTATTATGTCATAATAGCTACATTATTTGTAAAAACTTTATTTTTTCTATTCACCAAAATATCAATCTTTTTAGAAAAATACTAAAAATTAAAAATAAACTAATTTAGAAGTTATGAATCCAAAAATGATGTCCATTTATTAAATTTAAATTATAAAATTTATATATTTAACTTTTGAATATAATCATGGATAAAAGCTATTTTTATTGTAATAGAATGTGCATTGCAATAGTTTGGAGATATAGTGTTTACTAGCTATAGTAAAACCTTGGGTACTAAATCCTCTTCCCCTTAAATAATTATATCCTTGAAATTTTGATATACTTAATCTCATAAACAAATGTGGGTAATTTTTCTTCATTTTTTATTCATGTTACCCATGGCCTCTTTTAATTTGGGATTCCTCCATAAAACTTTCACCAAATGGGTTGTCTGATTTTGAAACACTTGTGTTTCTAGTTTCATGAATTTGGATATGATCTTTATCATAAGATAAGTCACATTATAATTATATTACCTTAGTGTTGAGTGTGTGTGTGTTGGGTCTGGGATATACTTTATAGACAATGAAACATGGAAGATGTTATGCACACTAGATAGGTTTGATGGCATATCCAATTGGTAAGTCACAAATCCAATCATTATAAAATTTTAAAAGGCCCAACATAATTAGGACTTAGATTTATATTATTACCGAACCTTAAAATTTCCTTCTTTGGAAATACCTTTAATAAGACAAAACCCTTACTTTAAATTCCAATCCCTTACTCTGATTATTAGCATAGATTATTTGTATGCATTGAGATATCCAAATATGATCCTAAATAATTCATACATTTATAGTTGTCTCCTAAAAAATCTTGATCCTAATGACTTTATTTATAAAAATCAATCCCAACATGTTGGATTATGATATCTCTTCCCATAAAATGATTCATATACTATCATTTGAATGCTTGAATGGAAGTTATTATTGAATGAAAATTACACCAATGGTAGATACTATTCTCATGTTCCTTGAAAATCATGTGACCAATATCTCACTAGGTATTATAATTCCATAATAGCCTTTTTATATTTCCCATCAGTTTGATCATGATAGGTGGTGATCAAATATATCTCAGTATTGAGTTCTTTTTTAAGACTCATCCAAAAATTATGATGTGAATCATGGGTCATAATCAGATACAATTGATAGAGGTACATCATGAAGTCTCATATCTTCATTAATATATAGTCGTGTAAGGTTGTTAATGGGTAAATTGTCTTTTATTTCTAATAAATATAAAAATTTGGTAATGAAATCCACAATAAACCATATATCATCATTTATTTAAGTATTCTTCATAAGTCTGGTGTCAAAGTCTAGTGTAACATTGTCCCACTTACACATTATTATAAGGATATGTTTCATGACTCCATTAGTATTTTTTCTCTTATCCTTTACCTATTGGCACACAAAACATCTTGACACATAACCAACAATTTCACACATTATTTTGTCCCAGAAAAAAAGTCCCCTTAAATCCATATACATCTTAGTGGTATCAGGGTATATAGAAAAATTATATCTATGAGATTAATTTAGAATTACTTTTTCAACTTAGGTATGGACGGAACACATAGTCAATTTCTAAATGTTAGTACACCATATTCATAGATGAAGTATGTTAATATATTATCATTTATGGATTTAATTTTCTTTTGTAATCCCCCATATTCATGTTGGGATATCTTTATCTTCTCTAGTAAATATGGTTTGGTAATATCATGAAAAAATAAATATGTTTCCCCTTACATTACAATTACCATAGCCAAATTTACTAAATCCATGAGTATGGGCTCCTTTTTTATATTTATCATGGTTAAAAATCCATGGAACATCTTAATCAATGCATCAGCCACATTTTTCCTTCTTAGAGTGCTAGTATATTTATTAGTCATAGTCCTTGAGTAGTTCCATCCATTTCCTTTATATCATATTGATCTCTTTCAGAGGGAATATGCTTAAAACTTGTTTAATCCATAAATATTTCACATATTTCACCATATAGATGGTGTATCAATATATTCAAAAAAATATAGCTAAAAACTCAAGATCATGAGTTGGATAGTTCTGTTCATGGATATTTATCTTCAATGATACATAATCTACCACTATATCATTCTTTATAAATACGCATCTCAGTCCTTTCTTTGATGAATCGCTATATATCATGAATCCTTGCTTTACCTATGGTAGAGTTAATACGGATGCATCATACAATATCTTATTTAGCTCATAAAAACTTTCTTCATATTACTTTAACTTTGAGAACATGACCCCTTTATGTGTAAAATTGGTTAATGGGTTGGCCAATTGGGAAAAAATTTAAACAAATCGCCAATTATAACCTCTTAAGCTAAGAAAACTATGTATCTATGTTATATTCATTATTTCGGGCTAATATTTGACCACATTTATCTTTGAAGTATCAACATCTATTTTATCCTTGGATATAATATGGCCAAAAAAGAAACCACCTTTATCCAAAATTCACAATTACTAAATTTATCATATAAATCCTTTTCTCTATGAGTCTCAAGGGTGATTCATAAAGGATTATCATTCCCTTCATAACTTTTAGAGTGAATCAATATATCATCAATAAATACCTTAATGAATATATCTAGATAATTATTGAATACTCTATTCATCATATCCATAAACACATAGGTTCTATTAGTCAATCTAAATAGATGTTCTGAAAACTCATAATGTTTATACCATGTATGAAATGGCATCCTTAGTATATTATACTTCTTAACCCTTAATTAATGATAACCCTAAAAAATATAAATCTTTTAAAAATACTATTATCCTTGGAGTTTATCAAATAAATCACCATTTCACAAAAAATGATACTTATTATTTGACATAATGGAATTGATTTTTCTAAAGTTGATGCACAGTCTCATAGAATCATCATTATTTTTCATAAATAGGATAAGGTCTCCCCAATTTGAAACACTTGGGTGTATAAATCCCTTATCAAAAAACCCTAAAAATATTTCTTAAACTCTACTAATTCCATTGGTTCTATTCTATATATATTTCTAGATATAGTTTTGGCATCAGGTATGATTTCAATGGAACACTCAACTTCATGCTCAGGTGGATGTCCAAGTAATTCTTCTGTAAATGAATTAATGTATTATAGAAAAAATAGGTAAATAATTTATTCATAGGATTTTTTTTCTCATCCATATATTATTATTTCTCTTCATCTTCCCCCAAAATTTCATTAAGGTTGGATACTAGAGTTAGATCCAGACAAGACTTGGATAATGAAGTCACTCCCTTAAAAATAACTGATTATATACCCCCTTCATGAATTCTAATCCCCTTCAGTCAAAAAAAAATTCTTTCTTTATACTTAGAGAGAAAATCCATACCAAGGATTATGTCAAAGTCAATAATAGGTATAAAAATAAATTTTGCAACTTGGAAATATCTATGTAACTTAATCAATACTTCCCAATATATTCTCATTTATATCAAATTCCTACTAGGTTTCCTAATTGAAAATTTTTTCCTCAAAGTGTAAGGGGGTGATAAATATTATTAGTAAACATTAAATATATAAAAGAGTGTGTATATATGGTATAAAATAAATCATTATCTAAATTTGAGTTTATGATCAAAGTTCTAGATATCATGTCATTCATGAATTCAACTTTATTTGTATTAATTGTATAATCTTATACTTACTCCCTAGGAATTTTCTATGGTAAATTACCTTAATTCTTGGGGTGTTGGTTTACATAGTTCCTCATATCATTATAGTTGAAGCACTAGACATTAGAGACTTATCCCTTTCTTTTTCATTCATGAAATTGATGGAATTTATCACCACACTTGAAACAAACTCTCATTACCTTCAATAAATACTTAGGGTATTTCTTTCCACAATTATTACATGTTGGAAATTCCACCCTTCCCTTATTCAGTTTTTCCATATTTCTCTTTTTAGGCTGCTCAAACATCTTTATCTTCTCTTTTTTTCTATTGCAAATAAATGACTTGGATAATTATTTCTCCATCTTAATGTCACTTTATACTATATCTTCATATGATGAAATTTTTTGAGAGACTAATTCATTTCAAAGTCTTGGATTTATCCCATAAAATAAGTTAGTAAATCTTGATTTCTAATTTATATACATAGTTCGCAACATGTCTTGCTACCCTCATAATGTTATCCCCATGCTTAGTAATACTTTACTCCTCCTTTTGCCTCAAATTGATAAATTTTCTTTCGGTATCATCTTGTTGTTCATGAGAAAATTTATTTTCAAATAATATCATCTTAAAAGTCTTCCATTTAATACCCTCAATCTCCTATTCCTCCTTAGTGTTTTGAATCAATGACCACCATTGATCAACATCTCCCTTTAGATGGTAAATCATTATTATAACCTTCTACCTTTTACTACTTACCAATGTGAGAAATATATTCTCTAGGGACTTAATCTATTTCTCAGCTACTAATGGATTAGTGGTTATATTAAATGATGTGGGTTTTATCACATGAAGTGATCCAAATATTTTACACCATATAGTGGATCAGCAGGTTTCTCTAAATGGGAAAGGCTATTATTCATAACTTGGGTTAACTTCCCTACTCTAATTATAATCTTATCAACTATAAATCCAACATCATTAACTTGATCAGGAGTGGAATGTCTATATGGATTATGAGTGTTGATTAAATATATATTCCTTGTGATTGGTGTTATTTATAAATAATTTCATAACTTAATTATCTTATAACATTATGGATATTAAATCATAGTATACAATTATTATATAAGTAAAATTTTCTATAAAAAATCTTAAATATCCTAAGGGATTATCATAATATTTTTTCTATGTTCCTCTATGTTGTTCTAGATCTAATTCTCAAAGATTCTACTAAACTTACTCTAATACTAACTCTAAAAACCCTGACTCTAGTTACCCATATTCTATGGTTACTTTGTTACATTGGTACAAAATACAAAATATCACATCACATGGAATCAAAGTGTTTATAAGTCTTAGAAGACTAGATATATACATGATTCACAAATTACATATGAAAACATAAGATTCAACTTAAAAATACATTAATAACTTTATTATACCTTTAGGTATATTCTTTAAATCATTCTGAGTTCTCTTATTGGTTCCCAAGGGAAAGGAAAATAAAACGAAATGGTTTAGATCAGATACTTAGTAAGGGGTAACTTATAGTGGAAGATATCATAAAATATATAAGTCGTGATTAGCATGGAATGAATAAGTAATAATTAAATATGAAATAATTAAAACCATGGGATTGGAAAATATCCATGGATAACATAATGACATAAATAATCACATGAAAAATAATAAATGATGTCATTGTGATGGATTTCATAATATCATATAACATACTCTTACCATCAATGCCTCATGTTAAGGCATCATATGTAAATAGGTATGTCATACACTAAATACCCAAGATAGTTTATCTCATGAGATCTACTAATTTATCAAGCATATATATAAATGTGGACCCCACCTATCACTAAATAAGTCCAATTAATTTATCATATTAAGGATTGAATAAACAATATAACACATAATCAATATTTCTTGGAAATCAAAAAAAAATAAATATTGAAATAGAAAGTATACAAAATATAAATATTTACCCTATTGATAAATAAAACAAATTTCTTAGTAATACCCTGTATGGGTATATTATTAAATTTATATTACTATAGAAAAGTGGAAATTATATAGAATATATCCATGAGATAAAATAACATGGACCTGAAGGAAAAATAAAGTAGAGAGTAAGATGAAGTTTGATAGAGAACCTAATCATAAAAATGAATAATGGAGAAAATAATACCATGAATTCATCTAAAATTAAGGTAATATAGTATACTACCAAGAACATTATGACAATAATAATTCCATCATAGCTTAGTTAACCTATAAAAAAATGGGTTTCACAAAAACTTTTATAAAAGATCATTATAAACCATCTATAGTAAAAATGTGGATGGTATCATTAGATCACTTACCGAAAGAAGTATAAGAATCATTAGAGGATATTAACATATATTAAAAACACTTTTATAAAATCATTATAAAAAATATTTAAAAAAGAGGAATAAATGTCATTTTATTTTGGTGACTTTAAAAAATAGGTAAAATTCACAAAACAATAGTAATCAGATTTTATTAAAAAACTCATAGAAACTTGGAAGGAAATATTAATAACAAATAATTCACATGATGGAATGAAAATTTATTCAATTGGAAAAATTTTAAAAATATTCTTTTCCCACCTTTTAAAATAAAGTTAAAAATGACCTGTGTGGAAAAAGTTAAAAAGGTTACTTTTAAAAATATTGTATATAAACACAAATAGAATAGAAAATGAACTCAAAAAATATTATCAATATAGATAAGTACATTTATAAAATAAAATAAAGAATTTGGATATATAATATAAATATTCTCAACCAAAAATTCTTTATTTCCTTTTATATTAATCTTTTGTATTCATTTATTATATAATTATTACTTATTTTTAGTTAATATTGATCATTGGTGTTAGTAGTTTTAATTATTTCTTTTCTACTTCAGTATAACAGATTTTGTTACCACACCATGGTGATGATTTAATTATCAAAATAATATTAAAAGTATTGTAATTTAATTTCCATAATTATTTATTAATTTTTAAGTTCATTCTATTTTATTTTTAGGTATGATTATTAAAGATAAATCCCATAACGGGCTTGTTTTCAGTAATTATTAATGAACAGAAGGTGGTATATTAATAATGATTTAAATATTAATATTACCATTAAATAAAAAAATCATATTAATATTATATTTATTCAATAAATATATTTTTATAACCATATATATAAGGCAGTGATGAAAAATGAAATATGTTGTTTATAGAGGTCGTTGGTGGCATGTAACATGAGCTATGTTTTCATTTTTCAATGGTTTGGAGGTATATAATGCTTATTAAATCATCATAATAACATTTAAATATAATAACTATACTAAATTAATTATATTATTATGGTTATAACATATTTTTAGGATGTTTAAGAAGAATGAAACTTAAAAGAACTCGGTTAAGACAATTACCTTTTCCTTTGATATCCTTCTTTAAACTACTCCTTAAGCCTTATTGGATTGGTATTTTGGTGAGACCAAAAACTCAAAGACATGGGAAAGTGGATCAAGGTTAGTTTTTAGATTTTTTTCAATCTAAGACATTTTTTGTGTAAGGATAAGTGGAGTGGTGAAGGGGTCCTTTTATAGAAGATAGAAGTGATATTTTTGTAAATATTAATTTCTTAATATAAAAAAGGGAAGTCATATTCTAGGAAAGGGGATCAAACATGGATAATAATTTAAATTTGATATGTATGGAGTTTATAAAGACTCTATTATCCAATTTAAATAGAATTTTTTTTATATTTTGTGGATTTACCCCTTAATTTAACCCCTTTTAACCATTTTAACCTTTACTGAGGAGACTAACTTTTACCTTGGTAACTTATTTTTATGAACAAAAATTAAATTAAACTTATTAAATAACATGAATATAATAGTTTCAAATATGAAAAAAAAATACTATATTCAATTTCTATAGGTGGTAAAAATTAATTTTAATATAAGTATGCATAACACAACAAAAAAAATTAGAAAAAATGTCCTTTTAAGGATGAAAATGAATTTACACCAAAATCATGTATAGTATTGATTATCATGAAATTTATTGGTTTATGGTTAAACAAAATATAGTTATGTGAATTTAAAATAAATCCAAAACCTAATGTCACCTTGTGAATACTTAATTAAAAGAGAATATCCCAAAAATAGTTTTTATAAAAATCAAATATAACTTAGGTTTCAAAATGGCACGCATGGGTTTCTAAATTCATCATATTATTTTAAATTAATTATTTTACTTTTAAAATAAATTTTATTTAAGTAAAAGTATTTTTAATTCGTTTTTATATCATGATGATGTCATAATAGCTGCAGAATTTGTAAAAACTATATTTTTTCCTATTCACCAAAAGTTGAATCTTTTTATAAAAATACTAAAAATCACCCTAAGTTGATTTATAAGTTATGAATTCAAAAATTATGTGTGTTTACAAAATTTAAATTATAAAATTTATAAATTTAACTTAAAAATATAGCCATGAATAAAATCTAATTTTAGTGTAATAAAATGTGCATTATAATAGCTTGGGGATATAGTGTTTACCATATATAATAAAAACTTGGGTATTAAATTATCCTCCCATTAAATAATTATGTACTTGAAATTTTGATATACTTCACCTCATAAAAAAATTGGGTACTTTTTATCCATTATTTATTCATGTTCCCATGTTTCCTCCTTTGACTTGGGATTCCTCTAAAATACTTTCACCAACTGGGTATTATGACTCTGCAATATTTTCTTTCTAATTTAATGAATCGATATAGGATCTTTATTATAATATAAGCCAAATTATAATTCTATTCACTCATTGGTGAGTATGTGTGTTAGGTCTAGAATATACTTCCTCAACAACAAAACATGGAAGATGTCATGCACTTTAAAGGGGTCTAGTGGAATAGCCAATTAGTAATCCACAACTCCAATTCTTTCTAAAAATTTAAAAGTACCAATATACTTAGTACTTAGATTAACCTTATTATTGAACCTTATAATTACCTTCCATTTAGATACCTCTATGAATACAAAAAAACCCACTTTAAATTTCAAGTCCTTCCTCTGATTATCAACATATATTTTTTCATATTTGAGATGTCCTGATATGATCCTGAATAATTCCTAAATTTACAGTTTTATCCTCAAAAAAATTTGGTCCTAATAGCTTTCTTTCTAAAAATTCATCCAAACAGGTTGGAGTATGTGATCTCTTCCCATAAAATGCTTCATACGTTGTCATTTGAATGATTTAATGAAATTTTTTATTGAATAAAATTACACCAATGGTAAATACTAGTCCCATGTCTCTTAAAAATCATGTTACCATGATCTCACCATGTATTCTAATGTCTAAATAATTCTTTTGGGTTACCCATTGGTTTGAGGATGATAGGTGGTGCTCAAATGTATGTCAGTGTTGATAGCCTTCTGAAGACTCCTCCAAAATTTTGATATTAATCATGGGTCATGATAAGATAAAATGGATAGAGGTACATCATAAAGTTTCAAAAATATATTAATATAGAGTTGTGTGAGGTGATCAAGTGGTAGATCCTCCCTTATTTCTAATAAATGTATGAATTTGGTAAGGAAATCCACAATAACCCATATATCATTATTTCTCTTAGTATTATTTGGAAGTCCTGTGTCAAATTACATTGTAACATTTTCCCACTTCCACATTAGTATAAGGAGAGGACACGTTAATCCCTTAGGATTATATATCTTAGCCTTTAACTATTTTCACACCGCAAATCTTAACACATAATCAAAAATTTCCCACCCCATGTTGTCCCACCAAAAATGTTCCCTCAAATACCTATAAATCTTTTTGCTACCGAGGTGTATATAAAAATTAGAGCTATGAGCTTCATTTAGTAATTACTTCTTTATCTCATGCATGGATGGAATGCATATTCTATTTCCAAACATTAATACACCATTTTCATATGTTATGTATGTTACTCTCCTATCATTCATGGCTTTAATTTTCTTTTGTAATCCCCCTTCTTCATATTGGGATTTATTTATCTTCTCTAGTAAATATGGTTTGGTAATATCTTGGAAAATGAAATATGTTTCCCCTTACCATAAAATTACTATATCCAACTTTACTAAATCCATGAGTATAGGATCCTTGTTTTTCCTTGTCATGGTGAAAACTTTATAGCCTTTATTACTTAATACTTCAGTCACCTTGTTTTCCTTCCTAGAGTGCTAGTGTATCGAGTATTCATAGTCCTTGAGTAGTTATATTCATATCCTTTGCCTCATATTGATCTCTTTATAAGGGAATATATACTTTAAACTTTTTTGATCTGTATATATTTCCCATATTTTACCATATAGATGGTGTATTCATATCTTCAAGGAAAATATTATAGCTACTAACTCAATATCATGAGTTGGGTAGATTTTTTCTTGGATCTTTAACTTACCTGATACATAATCAACAACTCTATAATTCCTTATAAGGAAACATATCATTACTTTATTTGATGTATCACTATATATCATGACTCCTTCCTTTACTAATGGAAGAGTTAAGACCGGTGCATTTACCAATCTCTTTATCTCATCAAAACATTATTCACATTCCTTTGTCTATGATAACTTGACCCCTTTATGTGTCAACTTGGTTAATGGGTTGTCCAATCAAGAAAAAATTAAACAAATCACTGATAATAACTTATTAATCTAAGGAAACTATTTATATTAGTTATATTAATTGGTTTGGTCTATTTTTGACTTCCTTTATCTTTGAAGGATCAATAGATATTTTATACTTGAAGACAATATGGACAAAAAATAATCCTCCTTAATCCAAAATTCACATTTACTAAATTTCTCATATAAATTCTTTTCTTTAAGAGTCACTAGGTTGATTCTTAAATGATTATCATGATCTTCATACCTTTTATAGTATATCAAGATATCATCGATAAATACCATAATGAATATATCTAGTTAATTTCTGAATACTCAATTCATCATATGCATAAACACAAAGGGTTAATTAGTCGATCCAAAGGGAATTATCAAAAAATCATAATGTTTATACCATGTATGAAATGTCATCCTTATTATATCATTCTTCTTTACCCTTAACTAATGATAACCTTAAAAAATATAAATATTTGAAAAATAATTATCTCCTTGGAGTTGATTAAATAGATCACCATTTCATGAAAATGGATACTTATTCTTTATATTAATGGAATTGATTTCCCTATAGTTAATTCACAATCTCTTAGACTCATCCTTATTTTTCACAAATAGGATAGAGGCTCCCCAAGTTGAAACACTAGGTTGTATGAATCCCTTATCTCACAACTCTTAAATTTGTTTCTTTAGCTCCACCAATTTCACTAGTTATATTTTATATGGATTCTTAGATATAGGTTTTTCATCATAAATTATTTTAATGGAAAAACTCATTTTCATGCTTAGGTGGATGTCCAAGTAATTATTTTGGAAAATAATTACTGTAATCTAGAATAATAAGTACATCCTTTCTTAATGGGATTTCTTTAACATCCATAGATTATACTAAATCTTCCTCTTCTCCCAAAATTTCATTAAGGTTGGATACTATAGGTGGATCCAAAAAAGACTCAAATAATGAAGTCTCCCCATTAAAAATAATTGATTATACACCCCCTTAAGAAATAGTAATCCCATTTTCTCAAAAATAAATTATTTTATTATACTTTTAGAGGAAATTCATACCAAGGATTATGTAAAATTCATTAATAGGTATAAAAATCAAGTTTTAAAATAGTAAATATCTATGTATCTTAATCAATACCACTCGATATATTCTCATTGCAACCAGATTCTCACTAAGTGTCTTGATTGAAAACATTTTCCTTAGAGTGTTAGGGGATAATCAATATTCTCATCATAAATGAAAGATATAAAAGAGTGTGTAGATTGAGTATCAAATAAATAATTATAAAACTTTGAGTTTATGACCAAAGTTCAAGCTATCATGTCATTCGGGACTTCAACTTTGGTTGTAGTAATTTTATAAGCTTAGCCTTTTTTCCTGGGAGTTTTTTCCATAAATTACCTTAACACTTGTGGTATTGGTTTTTATAGGGAATCATCTTCTTAAAGTTAAATCATTGTATATTGGTGACTTATCCATTTATTTTTCATTCATGAGATTGATGGAATTTATTTCCACACTTGAAACAACCTCTCATTCCCTTAAAGCAAGTCTTAGGGTGTTTATTTCCATAAATATTACATTTTGGAAATGTTAACCTTCCCTTATTCCCCTTTTCCATATTTCCCTTTTTAGGGTGCTCATTTATCCTCTTCTTTTTTTTATTTCCATTGAAAATAAAATACTTGAATAATTATTTATATTTATTAATGTAACTTGATACTATATCCTCATATGATGAAAAATTTTTAGAGACTAATGCATATCCAAGACTTGTATTTATCTCATAAAACAAGTAGTAAATCTTGATTTCTAATTAAAATGTGTATTATTCAACATATCATTCTAACCTCATAAAGTTATCCTCATACTCAGTAATATTTTACTCCTACTTTTGTCTCAAATTAAGGAATTGTTTTTCCATATCATCTTGTTTCTCATGAGGAAAATAATTTTTGAAAACCATCACCTTAAAAGTATTCCATTCAATAGTCTCAATCTTCTCTCTATCCTTAGTGTTTTGAATCAATTACCACTATTGATCAATATATCCATTTAGATTATAAACCATCATGGTAACATTATCCCTTTAACTAGTTACCAATGTGAGAGATATCTTCTTTGGGGACTTAATTTGTTACTAAGCTACTAATGGATTAGTGAATCTATTGTGTATCAGTTGGTTACTTCAAATAGTCAAGTTTATTAGTCATAACCAGAGTCAACTTCCCTAATCTAGTTATAATCTACTCAACTCCAAGTCTAACATATTTGAATTGATCAAGTTGGAAAACACTATATGGATTACGAGTGTTGATGTAGTTTACATTCCTTCTTCTAAATGATATTTCTAAATAATTTCATACACTTAATTATATTATAACATTATGAATATTGAATCATATTATATAGTTCCTATATAAAAAAATAGTCTGGAAAATTTCTTAAATATATTAAGGGTTTTTCATTATAAGGACTCGGTCTTAAACATTACATAATCTTTAATTAAGTTAATAATTCACATTGAAAATCTTTTCAAGTTTAGAGATTTATAGAATTAGGTTATAAAATATAAATAACAACTTGAATATTACATGTAGACACTTCTACACAGTATCCATTTTTTTCATAAAATAAAAACTCTTGAAAAAAGAGCCATGTCTAGTTCCATGTTTTAGACAGCATGAATTTTCCTTGATCCCAACCTTAAACCTATTCATCTTTAAGTACTGTGAAAAACATTTCAAAAAAACTTGGGATGAGCATAAAAGCTTAGTAAGGGTTATAAAACAAGGAAAGAAAACATTAGTCCATTAATACATACAAGTCAATGAAATCATACTTTTCAATCTTTAACATACCACACAAGATCATAACATTTATGAATAACACATGTAAATCATAAATCATAAAGGTAACTTATGGCATATATAACATACTTACATTGTAGCCTTCACAGCTACATAGGGAGTTACATTTGGAATACCCATCATAGTATATTCCTTAAATCTCTTCGGAGAAACATTAACGTTTACCTCTGTCACGTTACCAAATGCATTGGAGATCTATCTCGGGCTCACCCACCCTTGTTTTATCATGTAACCATCTGTATATGTAAACAATGCCCAAGAACCATAACATATTCACAATACATAAAACAAACATAAAGGAAATATAACATCTTCACATTGCAATCATAATATATCATTTAAATATATTGACATAATCAATCCATTATCAAAACCATTTTCAATACCAAAATATGTAAAAAGAGTATATAGTATTTATTTTCATTTTTTTAAAAACATTGCGGCTTTTTAAGGAAGCCAAAGATCAAATAATGTTCACAACAGCAGAAAGGTCATTGTCATCGCGTGTGTTAAAAAGAAACATTATTTTTTACATTTAGTAAAACACTTCATATAAAAATATTCCCTTTAAATTAAATGAAATTTCAAAGGTGTTTATACACTATATAAAATAAATTCGTGTATAAATCAAAATATGCCTCAATGAAAGGATATTGAGACGAAGTCCCTTACCTCGTGTCCGACTTGACTCGTTCATTATTTAATCTCCTGAATAATAAACTAAAGTTAATTTATACTTGATTAAGAAACTCTTTCAAGTTTATCATTCTTTTTATATCACTTATCTCCATGTTATAAACATTATGTAATCATTTAAGTTAATAATGGTCATTCTGTCGATATTTGGTACTTGAGTCAAAAATGAACTTCTTAAAATTACAAGTTGTTCATGTGGTAAAAATTCCATTATATCCAGAATGATATTTATGATTTAGATATCATATATATAATATATATCTATTATATATAAGTATTTATAATAGTACATAACATTTGGATGTAAGAAATGAAATGTTCCGTTCATGGAGACAGTAAGTCGTACGTACGCATGAACGTTACTTTCATTTCTACTTTGTATTTAATGGAATGAAAAATTAATGATACATAGGTATATTATAATTCCATTATAATATAATAAATATAATTTTAGTAACTTTTTCCTTTATAAGTTCCACGTATGGCATGAACGATTCATGTCACTTTGAGGGGTGGTAGTCAGCACTTCCTCAAATGAAATTATCGCGTTTACCCATTATGGAAACCATAAAGGTATGCTATAAATAAAAAATAAAAAAGTATAGAGAAAATATAAATATAATATATATCACATATAAATATAGTTCCATCATAATGGCTACCATTATAGGCGGTTGGAGATATTTGAAAAATCATCATTTCGTGAGGCATTAGTTCGTCATCCACAGAAACAGTATGTTCATATCCATTAGATGGAGGTGTGTGGAAGTTTAGTTCAAATAATTCTGATAACAACAACCTATTATATTTATTATACTATTTTTTTTATAAAATATAGGAATAAAGAGAGTTTAGGGGGGCCAATAAGTAAAATAAAAGAAAAGAACTTAAGAGAAGATGTTACCTTTTAAATCAGGTATCTCCCTTTGGTTTGAACCAAAAGGTTTACTTGAATTGCATTCTACCTAGGGGAAGGATTATAATAGGAATATAGGGGTGTAGGGAGATTAATTGGGTAGATTTTGGATGAGCCAAGGGGCTTGAGAGGTGTGAGTAATGGGTTAGAGGTGATGGCTTTTTATAGGGGGGAGGGGCTCTTTAGAAAAGTTTGAAAATATTATTTTATTATATAATTATTTTCGATTTCTAAAGGTCCAAAACTTATTTAATTCTAAGATAAGGTGTATATAAGTTGAAATTAAATCATACAATAATAATTGTACAGGTTTTGGATATTTTTTAAAATTTTATAATCTCATTTATTTAAATCATTCATTAATACGGTAATCATTGCATCATCATTGTGTCATAAATAATTTTATTTATTTGATGTCTAAAAATTATAAATAAAATACCATGATATATTAAATAATTTAACTTTAAAATTAATATTTATAGTCTAAGATATAACTTATATAACCTCATGTAAAAATTTATTTACTAAAATATATATGTTTATGTCATTTTTGTCTTTACTTTAAATTAATTAATATAAAGTGTCATTATCACTCTTAAGTGGCTCCATGGGGTCCCAAAATAGACCCAAGGATGTCCATAGTCATACATGTATCAACAAATAGTATTAGGACACATTTTAGGGTAATTTAATATTACTATTATAATATTTGTTTACCCTTATTTACTAGATTTACCCTTTAACCATGGTAAATAAAATATTTACTGAAGTAAATATTCATAATGTATAAAAATAAAAGTTACCTATTTAAAAAATTTGGACCTCCTGATTCCAAATATGGAATCTATTTTTCCAAATTTAAAACATAAAATTTGTATAAATTAATTTAAAATTAATTCCCGTTGTCAAAACAAAAAACGTGTTTTTAAGAAATAATAACTATCAAAATATTGACACTTGTTTATGTACAATTTCAAAATTAAATTACTTCCAATGACCAAAATTGGATTAAATGGTAAAAATATAATCTAATTAAACTTTAAAAACAATTAAAAATATAATCAAACCATATAAATAAATTATATTAAAAAGCAGTTTTGAATTAAAATACAGTATTTTTCACTATTTCATTAAAAAATGAACATTATCATAAAAATACAAAAATTTCATCCAAAGTAAATTTTGATGTCCCTATTATAAATAAGAATATTATTTTGTAAAATAGAACATATAATAGTGACAAAACTAGATTTAAAAACAGTTCATCATCAAAAGGTGGTAAATTGACCACTTAAAGAATATTAGAGTATTTATGCTTAAAATTGGATTGTTTATTATTTTAAGCCTCTAAAATTTATTGGATAAATGTAAAAACATTTAACAAACATGTATAATCATATTGTAGTTAGTTATGTTCATTTCCACCAATATAATGGCTATGAGTTAACTACCATTTAAAATAATATTATATTATTATTTTTAAGTATGACTCAGCCTTGTGTACAACATGAAATTTCAAAGAAACTTGTTGTTGCATATCGGATACGCCATAGAACATATCATCCCCTTTAAAGAAAAATTAATATTTAATTAATAAATATGAAAATGTCATATTCTTTATTTACCTGGGATATTACATCCTTCCCCCTTTTGGAAATTGTGTCCTCGCAATTTTATTCACTTATCAAATAAATGGGGGTATTTGTCCCTCATAGAATTATCAGATTCTCACGTTGCCTCTTCAACCATATGGTTTTTTCACAAAACCTTTACCTAATGAATTACCTTATTCCGCAACAATTTCTCTCTTTGGTTAAGAATCTGGACTGGTTGTTCCTCGTAAGAAATATTTTCTCCCAACTGAACTACCTATGGACTCAAAACATGAGATGAATCTGGCATATACTTTCTCAACATTGAAATATGAAAAACATTATGTACCTGGGATAAACTTGGAGGTAAAACCACTTTGTGGGCAACTAATCTAACTTTTTCCAAGATTTCATAGGTTTCAATGAACCTAGGACTCAACTTTCCCTTCTTGCCAAAATGCATCACACTTTTCCATGGAGAAACTTTGAGAAAGACATGACCACCGACCTCAAAAGAAAGATCCTTCTTATGGTTATCTATATAACTTTTTTTCCTGCTTTGATTTGTTCTCATGTGCTTCTAAATCAAATGAACCTTTTCTGTCATCTTTTCTACCAATTCTGGTCCCATTAACTTCCTTTCACCTACTTCATCCCAAAAATATGGATTTCAACAGCACTTCCCATATAATGCCTCAAATGGAGCCATCTGTATACTGGAATGAAAACTATTTTTATATAAAAACTCAACCAAAGAAATATGTTGGTCCCAACTTCCCTGGTAATCCAGTGAACAAGCACGTAGCATATCCTCCAAGGTTTGAATTGTTCGTTCTGACTGCCCATATGATTGAGGATGAAAAGTTGTACTAAAATTTAATTCAGTACCCAATGACTTCTGAAGGCCTTTCCAAAAGTTATAAGTAAACTCGGGATCACGATCAGATACAATGGAGAGGGGAACTCCATGCAACCTAACTGTCTCTTTAACATACAACTGAGAAAGTTGATCTAGAGGAAAATTTTCTCAGATAGGAAGGAAATGAGAAGATTTAGTCAATCGATCAACAATAACCCAAATTTCGTTATTACCTCGAGATGTCTTAGGTAACCCCACAACAAAGTCCATGGATATATTTTCTCATTTTTACTCTAGCATCGGTAAAGACTGAAGCATCCCTTTAGGTAACTATTTCTCTGCTTTAACCTTTTGACAAGTCAAACACTTCATATTAAAGTTATAAATATCTCTTTTCATTTTATCCCACCAGTAATACTCCCGAAGATCTATGTACATCTTAGTACTACCATGATGAACTGGAATTGGAGAACTATGAGCTTCACATAACAACTCTTTCTTCAACTGTGAATCACAAGTCACACATTATCTCTTTCCAAACCTCAAAACACAATCTATATCAATATTAAACTCATGTAACTTACCCTTCTGAACCAATTATACCTTTTTCTGCAACTCGCTATCATTTTTCTACGCTTTCTTAATTCTGTCTACTAGGGATGATAGTATTGAAACCTGAAACAAAACATAGGAATTTCCTGCACCAATAACTTCCAATCCAAAATTCATCAAATAAAAAACCAAAGGATCTTGTTCCAAATGTATCATGGTTAAGGTAGCATTACTCTTTCGAATTAAAGTGTCATCCACTTTATTTTCCATTCCTGGATGGTAATGGATCGTGCAATCATAATCCTTGATTAATTATAACCATATCCTTTGTCTCATGTTTAATTTCTTCTGAGTAAATATATAATTAAAACTTTTGTGGTCAGTATATATTTCACATTTTACTTTATAAAGATGATGCCTCCAAATTTTTAAATCAAAAACAACAGTAGCTAATTCCAAATCATGTGTAGGGTAATTTAACTCATGAGGTTTCAAATGACGTGAAGCATAAGCAATTATATGATCATTATATATTAGGACACAACCAATTCCTTTCAACGAAGCATCACTGTAGATAACAAACTCACCATTTATGGAAGGAAGTGCCAAAACTGGAGCATTCACCAATCTTATTTTCAATTCCTGAAAAAAAATCATCACATTCTTTTGTCCAAATGATCTTAACACCTTTTTGAGTTAACTTAGTCATTGGGCTAGATAACCGTGAAAATTTTTCAACAAACCTCCAGTAATAACCTGACAAACCAAGAAAACTATGGATCTCAGAAATATTTGTGGGTCTTGTCCATTATTTAACAACTTTTGTTTCAACAGGATCAATTGTTATTCCATTTTTTAAAACAATGTGACCAAGGAATGAAATTTTTTGTAACCAAAACTCACACTTGCTAAATTTCACATATAGTTTCTTTTATTTTAAGGTTTTCAAGACAGCCCTTAAATGAGTTTCATGTTTCTATTTACTTTTAAAATAAACCAAAATATCATCTATAAACACAACCACCATTTATCACCTGATTCAACTGAGCCATCATTGCAACAAACTATTCAATTTTGATTTCGACCATCTTTGAATGCTGATTTGCAAGGTCATTTCCCTTTGTATGACTTCCTAGTATAGTTATATTTTTTTCTATAAGGAAAACCATTCTTAACATAGAAATATCTTAGGCAAAGCAACAAGGTAATCTATAAATTCTATATTATTTAAATCTTAACATAAATTAATTTGTGGATATTAATTTAACAATACCCTAACTCCTAAAGTTATATAAACCTCCCTTTGATACCAACTATAAGGACCCAGGCTTAAACATTGCATAATCTTGAATTAAGTTAATAATTCACATTGAGGATCTTTTCAAGTTTAGATCTTTAGAGAATTAGGTCATAACATATACATAACAACATGAATATTACATGTAGATACTTCTACACGGTATCCATTTTTTTATAAAATAAAAACTCATGAAAAAAAGAGCCATGTCTAGTTCTATGTTTTAGACATCATGAATTTTTCTTGATCCCAACCTTGACCCTATTCATCTTTAATTCCTATGAAAAAACATTTCAAAAAAACTTGGGATAGCATAAAAATATTAGTAAGGGTTATAAAACAAGGAAAGAAAACATTAGTCGATTAATATATACAAGTCAATGAAATCATACTTTTAAATATTTAACGTACCACACAAGATCATAAGATTTATGAATAACACATGGAAATCATAAATCATAAAGGTAACTTGTGCATACATAACATACTTACATTTTAGCCTTCACAGCTACATAGGGAGTTATGTTTGGAATACCCATCATAGTATATTCCTTAAATCTATTAGGAGAAACATTAAAATTTACCTCTGTAATGTTATCCAATGCATTGGAGAGCTATCTTGGACTCAACCACCCTAGTTTTATTATAAAACCACCTATATACGTAAACAATTACCAAGAACCATAACATATTCACAATACATAAAACAAACATAAAGGAAAGATAACATCTTCACATTGCAATCATAATATATCATTTAAATATATTGACATAATAAATACATTATAAAAACCATTTTTAATACCAAAATACATAAAAATTGTATATGGTATTTATTTTCCTTTTTCAAAAAACATTACATCTTTTTAAGGAAGCCAAAGATCAAATAATGCTCGTGGCAGTGGAAAGGTCGTTGTCATCGCGTACATTAAAAAGAAACATTATTTTTTTAATATCCATAATAATAAAACTAAAGTTAATTTATACTTTATTAAGAAACTTTTCAAGTTTATTGTTCTTTTTATATCACTTATTTTCATGTTATAAGCATTATGTAATCATTTAAGTTAATAATAGTCATTTTGTCAATATTTGGTACTTGAGTCAAAAATGAACTTCTTATAATTACAAGTTATTCATGTGATCAAAATTAAATTATCTCCAGAATGATATTCATGATTTAAATATAATATATATCATATATATTCAGTATATATATGTATTTATAATAGTACATAAAATTTGGAGATAAGAAATTAAATGCACCGTTCATGGAGACAGTAAGTCGTACATACGCTTGAACGCTACTTTCATTTCTATTTCATATTTAATGGAATGAAAAATTAATGATACATAGGTATATTATAATTCTAGTATAATATAATATATATAATTTCAGTGAATTAATCCTTTATATGTTCCATGTATGGCATGAACGAGTCATATCACTTTGAGGGGGCGGTAGTCTGCACTTCCTTAGATAAAATTATCGCGTTTACCCATTATAGAAACCATAAAGGTATGATATAAATGAAAAATACAGAAGTATAGAGATAATATAAATATAATATATATCATATATAAATACAGGGTCATCATAATGTCCACCATGATAGGTGGTTGGATATATTTGAACAATCATCATTTTGTGAGGCATTAGTTCGCCGTCCACAGAAACAGTATGTTCGTATCCATTAGATGAAGGTGTGTGGAAGTTCAGTTCAAATAATTATCATAAAAACAACTTAGTATATTTAGGATATTGTTGTTTTTATAAAATAAAGTAATAAATATATTTTAGGGGGTTTGAGAAGTAAAATAAAAGAAAAGTAGTTAAGAGAAGACGTTACATTTAAATCGGGTATCTCCCTTTGGTTTGAACCAAAAGTTTTACTTGAATTGCCTTATGACTAGGGGAAAGATTCTAATAGGAATATTGAGACGTAGGGATATTAATTTGGCAGAGGTTGGATGATCCAATGGGATTTAGAGGTGTGAGTAATGGGTTAGAGGTGATGGATTTTTATAAGGGGGAGGGGCTCTTTAGGAAAGTTTGAAAATATTATTTTATTATATAATTATTTTCGGTTTCTAAAGGTGAAAAACTTATATAATTAGAAGATAAGATGAATATAAGTCTAAATAAAATCATCTAATAATAATTTTATAGGTTTTGAATATTTTTTTAAATTTTATAATCACATTTATTTAAATCATTCATTAATAAGGTAATCACTACATCATCATTGTGTCAAAAATAATTTTATTTATTTGATGTCTAAAAATTATAAATAAAATACCATGATGTATGAAATATTTTTATCTTTAAAATTAATATTTATATTCTAAGATATAACTTATATAACCCCATGTAGAAATTTATTTACTAAAAGATATATTTTTATGTCATTTTTGTCTTTACTTTAAATTAATTAATATAAAGTATCATTATCACTCCTAAGTGGGTCCATGGGGTCCCAAAATCTGCCCAAGTATACCCATGGTCGTACATGTATCAACCAATAGTATTAGGACACATTTTAGTGTAATTTAATATTATTATAATAATAGTAGTTTACCCTTATTTACCAGATTTACCCTTTAACCATGGTAAAAAAATATTTACTGAAGTAAATATTCATAATGTCTAAAAATAAAAGTTACCTATTTACACAATTTTGAATTATTGATTCAAAATATGGAATCTTTTTTTCAAAGTTTAAAACATAGAAGTGGCAGAAATTAATTTAAAATTAATTCCCGTTGTCAAAACAAAAAATGTGTTTTTAAGAAATAATAACTATCAAAAGATTGACACTTGTTTATGTCCAATTTCAAAGTGAAATTACTTAAAATGACCAAAATTGGATTAAATGGTAAAAATATAATCTAATTACACTTTAAAACCAATTAAAAATATAATCTAACCATATAAATAAATTATATTAAAAGATAGTTTTGAATTAAAATACAGTATTTTTCACTATTTCATTAAAAATGAACATTATCAGAAAAATACCAAAATTTCATCCAAAGTAAATTTCGATGTCCTGATTCTGAAGAAGAATATTATTTTTTCAAATAGAAAATATAAAAGTGACAAAAACTAGATTTAAAAATGGTTATCCATCAAAAGGCGGTAAATCGACCCCTTAACGAATATTAGAGTATTTATGCTTAAAATTGGATTATTTCTTATTTTAAGCCCCTAAAATTTATTGGATAAATGTAAAAAAAATTAACAAACATGTATAATCATATTGTAGTTAGTTCTGTTCATTCTATCTAATACAATGGATATGAGTTAACTACCATTTAAAATAATATTATATTATTATTTTTCAGTATAACTTAGCCTTGTCTGCAACATGATATTTCAAAGAAACCCATTGTTGTGTGTTAGGTACGCCATAGAACATAGCATCCCATTTAAAGTAAAATTAATATTTAATTAATAAATATGAAAATTTCATATTCTTTATTTACCTGGGATGTTGCAATCAAAAAGTTTTTTCTATGTTCCTCTATGTTCTTGTAGATCTAGTTCTTAAGGTTTCTAATAAACTTACTTTGATACCAACTATAATAGTCATGACTCCAGTAACCTAGATCTACTTGTTACTTTATTACATTGGTACAAAATACAAAAGATCACATAACATAGGATCAAACAGTTTAGTTGTCTTATAAGACTATATACATACATGATTCACGCATTAAATATGAAAAATTAAAATACAACTTAAAAATCCATTAAGAAATTTATTATTCTTCAATTATATCCTTTAAATAATTTTGATCTCTCTTCTTGGTTTCTTAGGGAAAGGAAAATAAAATGAAATGGGTGATATCATATGCTTGTTAGGGGGTATAATACATTAGAATCTATCATAAAATACATAAACAATGATTAGTATGGTGTGAAAAAGTAATAATCAAATATGAAATAATAAGATTCATGGGTGTGAAAAAGTAATAATCAAATATGACATAAATAATTACATGGAAAATAATAACTAATTCCATTGTGATGGACTGAATAATGTTAGATAACTTAATCCTTCCATCAAGGCCTCATGCTAAGACATCATACATAAATAGGTAATCTATTCACCAAATACCCAAGCTAGTTTGTCTCGTGATACATATTGATACATCAAGAGGCTATATAAATTCTGGCCCAGCATATCACTAAATAAGTCCAATGAATTCATCATATGAAGGAGTGAATAAACAATAAAATACATAATCAACCTGCCTTGGTAATCAATAAAAATATTTATTTAAATATAAAGTATATTTAATTTGAATACTTCCTAGTTAATAAATAGATTAACTTTCTTAGTAGTACACCGTATGGGTATATGGTTAAGTTAATATCACTATAGAAAAGTGGAAATGAAATGACCCAAAGTTTTTCAATGGAAATTATATTCTTAAAAATATGTCATATAATCATATTAAAACACAACATAATGAAATACTAAGTGCTAAGTGACCTTTAAACATAAGTTTTTCACTTCTGTGTTTGGAATTTTGAAAATCCGACATACACGGTTGTGTTCAAGATGATTTTTGGAGTCTAATAGAACAAACATATTTTTGGGTGAATAGAAACATACCCTTATGAATAATGAAATACCCTTATGAATAGTGATATGCCCTAATGAATAGTAACCTTATCTATGATAGTATAAAAATAATATCCAAGTGAAATAATGATGTACCTATATTTTAGAATAAGTAAATGATTGTTTTAAAACTGGTTTTTTAATAATAAACTATGACTTTAATTAAATATTAAATCAATCATATTTAGAAAATTATTTTTGAAAAATTGACTTTATATTTTGTATTCTACACGTTGAAAAATGGTTGGGGTGAAATTTTGGGATTTTTTGGAAATACTTGAATTTTTATGAATAGTGAAATACGATAATTTACAACAAAAAAAAGATAAATAAGAAAATTATAGAGTCATGTATGATGTTCTACTGATGTAAGCCCACTTTTTCCAAGATCACATGATAAAATTACTATTCTTTTTCAAGGAATACTCACTATTCCTTGTCTTGTGGAGAAATAATAAATTAATGAATCTTATATTAAGAAACCCCTGCTCCCCTCCACTATAAAAACCACCCTTCACACCCTCATTCCCTCAAACCTCTCAAGCTTAAATCCTTGTCTAAACTCTGCCCAATAATATTCCCTATCCCCTCCCCCATGTCCAAGAGCTTCTAGTCTCATCAAAAGACTTAAGGTGGATCTCAAGAGGAGGATTCAAGTGGTAATTTTTCTCCTTTAATTCCCTTTCAATTTCAAGTTCTTTTCTTATTCTCTCCCCACCTATCTTTGTCCAAATGTTATGGTAACTCCATTATCATATATATAATGGAATTTTATGATTCTAATGGGATATTATATCATCCAACCCCCTTTCTCCTCTTCTTTTTAATTTATAAAAGAAAACGTTGTTCATGAGGTGTTAATCTATCACCTTCAAGAATGACATGTTTTCTTTTTCCATTTCTACCTTAAGATATAGTCATGAAACCATTTTTATGGTTGAACCAAAATATTATATATGTATTATGTACTATTTTAATTTCTGGAACTAACTTATGTACAAATTACTAAATGAGTAAACAAAACAAGTTCGTTGTGGTAGAAAAACCGCCCAAATTAACCCAAACGATCATCATGAAATTCCTATCTAATGATTCATACACATGGTATATAACATAATTCATTATAATATCATTCAAAATCCTATAATATAATTAATAACATGTAATATAAGTTCTGGATTTTTACCCACGTTCTACCCAAACTTCAATTTATGAATACAAGTGAACCGCTCAAGAAAACCATAAAAATGAACATTCCCAAACAATGTTTTTAAACTCTGTAACTCATCCAAAGGCACATAAAATAACTTAATGAAACTATAATGAACCATATTAATGTACAAAATGTTATTTAATTTATAATTAATGAATATAATGTCATTATACATTACATTAAAGAGAAGGAAGCGTTTTGATACAAGGTAAGGGGAAATTCTCGACCCCAACTTTCACCCTTCGGGTTCTCCCTCTTTCACTCCTTTTAGATATGGTTACTCATTAAAAATATTTTTTTATCATTTTATTTACTTTTCTATGATATAAATGTTTTCCACTGGTATTTATGTCAAACCAAATGTTTTCCAAAAGAACTCTTCTTTTAAGAACACACCTTTTACTTCTCATTCAAGATTGACAGTTCTTGTAACATGTATGTTATTCCCTATTTCTTTTATGAACCCAATGTTTATGAATGTGTTATTATGAGATGAAAACCATTTCTTTTCATGGGTTATTTATGTATATATTTTTTATGTTCATTGTGTCATTCATGATAAATGATAATGTTATGATGTGACGGGTGCGCCCGAAATTATATAGCGCAATATGAATATTTCAATGTGACGGGTGCACATGGAATTATACAGCGTTCTGATGCATTGGGTAAAGTGATGAATCTCATGAGTAAATGTGAAATGATGTGTGAAAAATATGCTAGCTTTTTTCACAATTATGTGTGGTAGTTAACCACTAATACATGATGTTTCATTTTTATGCATTGCCACATTTCAAGTCTTTTATTTATGCTTCATCTCATGTTCATGATTCTTTGCCTATGTTATGAATATGCTCACCCCATGCTATATTGTTCTTATCTATCCTCTTACTGGGATTTTAGATCACCCCTTTTTATGTATATCCTCAGGTGGCTACATGTACTAAGGAGAGGTAAAGTGACAATAAGAATCTAGAGAAAAAGAAATAAAAAAAAGTTTATGCTCGATGTAGTAATTGTTATGTATAGTCCTAGTTTTCCCAAGACACTAAACCGTTGAATCCTCTATGTGTAATATTATTATGTTTTTTATCTTTAAAATGATGTAATAGTAATTTAAGAAAAGTTTGGGTTGCTATAGTTGATATTAGAGGAAAGTTTTAGTTAATTTGGGAATTAGGATTAGTAAACCCTAGAGAAAACCTCTAGCATGAGACTAAGTACAAATATGCACACTATAATCTTTACATAGGGATCCCATATGTTATTATTTTAGTATAAATTTTTTAAATGAATAAGTTATTTATGACTTGTTGACTTATGTTTTGTTCTAACTTTTTCTATTTTAGAAAATGGTAGGAACCAGAAGAAACCAGGCCAACAACTCGTACGAGGGCCAATGCAACGATTGCCCGAACGACATCCCCAATGATTTGGTAGGTGGAGTTCAAAACTTCATAGTGATTCTTACCTAATTATCTCAGGTTATGAACAATAACCATAATAATGGGGAACGTCCTCCTTAACCAAATAGAGAGAAACTGGCTATCGAATGTTTTATGTGGCAACGACCACCGATATTTAGTGGATCTTCCAATCCACTAGTTTTGGAACAGTGGGTAAACTCCATGGAGAAGATCTTTTCTATTCTTCACTGTTCTGAGATAGAGAAGGTTACTCTAGCCATTTATTGTCTAGATATAGAGGCTGATTAGTGGTGGGATTTTATTAAAAACATGAAGCCAAGGGAGGAAATTGAAGAGATGGAATGGGAAGACTTTAAGATCATGTTTCTTAATAAGTATTTCCCACGAACTCTTTGCACAAAGATGAAGAGAGAATTCATAAATATCAAGAAAAAATAATGAGAATCCATCACAACCTATGAATTTAATTTTAAAAGGCTTTCAAGGTATGCTTCTGGTTTTGTTATCAACAATGATAGCAAAATTGATAGATTATTTAGTGGATTAAAACCACACCTTCGAAAGGCTCTTGAAATTCGAGACTTTGGGAATTATGAAGAAGATTTCTAGTGTTCTCTCAAATTGGAGATGGATTTTGGAGAATGGTCCCATGGCTATGGTGATAAGAAATGAAAGATAGAGTTTCAAGCCAGTGGATCTAATGAAAAAGGTGGGAGGAAAACTCAACAACCCACATGACAAAAATGTGGGAAGTTACACCATGGGAACTACCTCAAAGGGATGGGGAAATGATTAAAGTGTGGGAAAGAAGGACACCATGCTCAAGAGTGTCAAAAATACATAAAAAGGAAAAAGAATGTGGAAAAATAAAGGAGAGAACCACTAATGGTTCAATACTACAACTGTAGGAAGCTAGGGTACTATGAAAGCTAGTGCACTAAACATCGATTTCTCGAGGGTAATCAACATCAGTAGCCACCAAATCCAAAGGAATAAGAGAAGGCTTATGTCATCACTACTACGGAAGTAGAGCAAGATAATGAAGTTTTATAAAGTACACTTCCTATTCAATCAATAATGGAAAAAGTCTTATTTGATTCTGGTTCTATTCATTCCTTTATATCTTGAAAGTTTTCTAGAACTATAGAATCGAAGCCCTGAAACCTTGAAGTGGAGATATCTGTAAAAACACCAAGTAGTGAAATCATTTCAACCCAAGTGTTTGAATCTTCTCTTGTTGGCGTATGTGGGAAGATTCTTCCAGTGAATCTTGTAATACTTCCCATGGTGGAATGCGATGCTATAATGGGAATGGATTTTCTCTCATTATATAGAGAACATATCAACTATTGGGAAAAAGAAATATCTTTTCATATTCGGAACAATCCCATGATCCTCTAAAAATGTAAGGAAGATCATGAATCTCCTTTGAAAATCCTTCAATGGTGTGAGTGTTGATTTTCTATGAAGAAGCATACCTCTCCCAAATAGTTAATTCAAAGGAAAGTGCCAACCTTGTGGAAATGCCCATTGTGAGGGAATACGGTGATGTATTTCCTAAAGAGTTACCTGAAATTCCCCTAGATTGTGAGGTAGAGTTCTCAATAGAACTCATACCCTAAGATACTCCTATCTCAAATTGTCCCTATAGGATGGCTCCTATCGAACTGGAGGAGTTAAAGAAGCATCTGCAAGAGCATCTCTACAAAGGGTTCATACGCCCTAGTGCATCACCTTGGGGTGAACCAGTGATCTTTGTGAAGAAGAAGGATGGAACAAGTGGCTATGTATTGATTATCGAGAACTCAACAAGATCACCATAAAGAACAAGTATCCTATTCCAAGGATTGATGACTTGTTTAATCAGTTAATAAGAGATCAATACTTCTCAAAGGTGGATCTTCCTTCTGGATATCATGAGCTAAAGGTGAAGAAGGAAGATATTCAGAAGACTGCCTTCCGTACAAGGTATGGGCACTATGAGTTTCTGGTGATGCCCTTCAGACTTACTAATGCCCCTAAAATCTTTATGGATTTGATGAATAGAGTATTTAGACATTACCTCGATAAATTTGTGGTAATGTTTATTGATGATATTATCATATACTCCAAGAGAAAGGAGTAATATTAAGAACATCTAAGACTTGTATTAGCGACATTGAGAAAGGAGAAGTTGTATGCCAAGTTCAAAAAGTGTGACTTTTGGATGAAGCAAGTCACGTTATTGTGACATGTAATCACAAGTGAAGGAATTTTTGTGGATCCTTCAAAAACAAAGGCGATTGAGGAATGGATCATGCCCTCTAGTGTCACTAAAATCTGTAGTTTTCTTGGATTAGCTGGGTACTACCGACATTTTCTGAAAAACTTATCATGATTGTCAAGCCTGCTAACTAAGTTAACAAGGAAAGCGGTAAAGTATGTCTGGATGGAAGAATGTGAGGGAAGGAGCTAAAGAGAAGGCTGATCACTGCACCTATACTCACACTACCAAAAAGTGGAGAAAGTTTTGTGATATACAATGATGCTTAAAAGAAAGTCTTGGGTTGTGTACTCATGCAAAATGATAATGTGATAGCCTATGCCTCATGACAGTTGAAGATACATGAGCAGAACTACCCAATGCATGATCTAGAGCTGTCAGCCGTGATTTTTGCTTTGAAAATCTGGCTGCACAACCTTTATTGCGAGAAGTGTGACATATACACTAACCACAAGAGCCTAAAGTATATATTCACAAAAAAGGATCTCAATATGCGTCAAAGGAGATGATTAGAGATAATCAAGGATTATGATTGCTCTATTCACTATCATCCTAAAAAGGAGAACATGGTAGATGATGCTCTAAGCAGAAAAGAACTTGCTACTCAATCCATGTTGCGGATTGAGAAATACCCTATCTTCTTGGATATGAAAAGGATTAATTTAGATATCATAAGTGAAGGGGATACATACTACATTTCCCAAATGATTGCGCAACCATCTATCCAAGAGAAGATTAAGGAAACACAAAGGGATGATGTGGAGATACAAAAGAGGGTGAATGTAGTAAAGGAAGAGAAACTACAAGAGTTCCATATCGATGATGATGGTGAGATTTGGTTTGGAACACGGCTTTTTGTGCCTTCATCACCCAAGATAAACAAGGAGCTATTGGAAAATGCACATAGCTCAACATTCTATATCCATCCTAGTAGCACCAAGATGTACCATGATCTCAGAGAATACTTCTGGTGGGATAACATGGAGAAGGAGATTTTAGAATATATATCAAGGTGCTTGGTATGTCAGCAAGTTAAAGCAGAGTGACAAAATTCCAAAGGGTTGATGCAGCCATTGCCTATACCCATGTGGAAATGGGAGAATGTTACTATGGAATTTTTCATGGGTCTCCCGAAGACGTCGAAGGGAAATAATGCGCTATGGGTTGTGGTTTACTGACTCACCAAGACTACCCATTTTATCGCTATTCGGGAAGATCTCTCACTTGAACAACTTGCAAAGATATATGTGAAGGAAGTGGCGAGACTAAATGGTGTTCCACTCTCAATTGTCACTGACCATGATCCAAGGTTCACATCTAAATTCTGGAGGATCCTTCAACATGCTTTGAGTACTGAATTAAATTTCATCATGGCCTATCACCCCTAAACCAATGGCCAATCTAAAATTACTATTCATATGCTTAAAGATATTCTAAGAGCCCGATCTCTAGAATTCAAAGGTGGATGGGTTCATCATCTCCCATTAGTTGAGTTCTCATACAATAATAGCTTCCACTAAAGTATTCAGATGGCTCCATATGAAGCTCTGTATGGAAATCGATGTAGAACTACAACCCGATGGGATGAAGTTGGAGAAAGAAAGCTACTTGGACCTGATCTTGTGCAAGAGATGATAGAGAAGGTTCAATTCATCCAGAAACACATCAAATATGCTCAGAGTCGGCAAAAGAGCTATGCTGGCAACTCTCGAAGAGACTTGGAGTTTGATGTTGGGGATAAATTCTTCTTTTGAATATCACCATAAAAGAGAGTCATGTGATTTTGAAATAAAGGGAAGTTAAGCCCAAGGTATATTTCCCCCTTTGAAATCCTTGACTATATAGAATTTGTGTCCTATCAGCTTGCACTTCCACAAAATATGGCTCAATTTCATGATGTTTTTCATGTATCACTCCTAAGTAAGTACATACTTGGTCCCTCGCATGTACTAACCTCAAAGGTGGTACAGCTGGAAGATGATCTCTCTTATTATGGAGCAGTCGGTAAGGATTCTGGACCAGAGAGATAAGGTTCTATGAAACAAGACAACCCACCTTGTCAAAGTCTTGTGGAGTAAGCATAATTTTTAAGAAGATACCTAGGAACCATAGGAGGAAATTAAGGAGAATTACCCTCACCTATTTGTGTAAAGTAAAATTTCGAGGGTGAAATTTCATAAGGGGTGAAGAATGAAACGACCCAAAGTTTTTCAATGGAAATTCCCTTCTTAAAAATATGTAATACAATCACATGAAAACACAATATAATGAACTACTAAGTGAAAAGTTACCCTTAAACATAAGTTTTTCACTTCTATGTTTGGAATTTTGAAAATATGATATACGCAGTTGTGTTCAAGATGATTTTTGGAGTCCAATAGAACAAACATAACTTTTGGTGAATAGTAACCCGCCCTTATGAATAGGGACATACCCTTATGAATAGTGATATACCCTAATTAATAGTAACCTTGACTATGATAGTATAAAAATAATATTCAAGTGAAAGTATGATGTACCTATATTTTAGAATAAGTAAATGATTGTTTTAAAACTGGTTTTTTAATAATAAACTGTGATTTTAATTAAATATTAACTTAATCATATTTAGAAAATTATTTTTGAAAAATGGACTTTATTTTTTGATTCTACAAGTCGAAAAATGGTTGGGGTGAAATTTTGGGATTTTTTGGAAATACTTGAATTTTTTATGAATAGTGAAATACCATAATTTACAAAAATAAGTTAAATAAGCTAATTATAGAGTCATGTATGATGTTCTACTGATGTAATCCCACTTGTTTCGAGATAACGAGATAAAATTACTATTTTTTTTCAAGGAAGACTCACTATTCCTTGTCTTCTAGAGAAATAATAAATTAATGAATTTTATATTAGGAAACCCCCTCTCCCCTCTACTATAAAAACCACCCTTCACACCCTCATTCCCTCACACCTCTAAAATTTCAATACTTGTCTAAAATATGCACAAGAATCTTCCCTATCCCCTCCCCCATGTCTAAGAGCTTCTGGTCTCATCAAAAGACCAAGCCTAGGCCCCTTAAGGAGGATCTCAAGAGGAGGATTCAAGAGATAATCTCTCTCCTTTAATTCCCTTTCAATTTCAAGTTCTTTTCTTATTCTCTCCCAACCTATCTTTGTCCAAATGTTATGGTAACTCTAGTATCATAAATATACTGGAATTTTATGACACTAATGGGATATTATATCATCCAACCCCCTTTCTCCTATTCTTTTTAATTTATAAAAGAAAATGTTGTTCGTGAGATGTTAATCTATCACCTTCAAGAATGACATGTTTTTTTTTCATTTCTACCTTTAGATATGGTCATGAAACCATTTTTATGGTTGAACCAGAATATTATATATTTATTATGTCCTATTTTAAGTTCTGTAAATAACTTATGTACATATTACTAAATGATTAAACAAAACAAGTTTGTTGTGGTCGAAAAACCGCCCAAATTAACCCAAATGATCATCATTAAATTCCTATCTAATGATTCATCCACATGGTATATAACATAATTCATTATAAGATCATTCAAAATCCTTTAATATCATTAATAAAATTCAATATCAGTTCTGTAGTTTTACCCATGTTCCACCCGAACTTCAATTTATGAATACAAGTGAACCGCTCAAGAAAACCATAAAAACGAACATTCCCGAACAATGTTTTTAAACTCTGTAACTAATACAAAGGCACATAAAATAAATTAATGAAACCATAATGAACCATATTCATGTAAAAAGGGTTATATAATTTCTAATTAATGAATATAATGTCATTATACAGGAAATTAAAAAGAAGGAAGCATTCAGATACAAGTTAAGGGTAAATTCTCGAACCCAGCTTTCATCCTTCGGGTTCTCCCTCTTTCACTCCTTTTTGATATGGTTACTCCTTAAAAATATTTTGTTCATAATTGTCATTTTTTTTTCTAGGATATAAATTTTTTTCACTGGTATTTATGTCAAACCAAATGTTTTCCAAAAGAACTCTTCTTTAAAGAACACACATTTTACTTCTCATTCAAGATTGACGATTCTTGTAACATGTATGTTATTCCCTCTTTCTTTAGGGAACCCAATGTTTATGAATGTGTTCTTATGAGATGAAATCCATTAATTTTCATGGGTTAGTTATGTTTATTTTTGTTATATTTTCATTGTGGCATGCATGATAAATGATAATGTTATGATGTGACAGGTGCGCTCGGAATTATATAGCGCAATATGAATGTTTCAATGTGATAGGTGCACCCGGAATTATACAGCACATCAATGCATTGGAAAAAGTGATGAATCTCATGAGTAAATGTGAAATTATATGTGAAAAAGATTCTAGCTTTTTTCATAATTATGTGTGGTAGTTAACCACTAAGACATGATGTTTCATTTTTATGCATTGCCACATTTCAAGTCTTTTATTTATGTTTCCTATCATGTTCATGATTCTTTGCCTATGTTATTAATATTCTCACACCATGATATATTGTTCTTATCTATCCTATTATTGGGATTTTATCTCACCCCTCTTGATGTATATCCTCTAGTGGATACATGTACTAAAGAGAGGTCAAGTGCCAATAAAAAGCTAGAGAAGAATAAAAAAAAGTTTATGCTCGATGTTGTAATTGTTATGTATGGTCCTAGTTTGCCCAATACACTAAACCATTGGATCCTCTATGTGTAATACTATTATGTTGTTTATCTTTAAAATGATTTAATAGTTATGTAAGAAAATTTTGGGTTGCTATAGTTGGTATTAGAGTAAAGGTTTAGTTAATTTGGGAATTAGGATTAGTAAACAGAGAAAACCACTAGCATGAGACTAAGTACAAATATCCACACAAGAATCTTTACATATAGATACCATATGTTATGATTTTAGTATAAATTGTTTAAATGAATAAGTTATTCCAGAATTTTTGATGTATGTTTTGTTTTAACCTTTCCTATTTTAGAAAATGGTAGGAACTAGGATAAACCAGGCCAACAACTCATGCGAGGGCCAATGCAACGATTTCTCGAATGACATCCCCAATAATTTGGGAGGTGGAGTTAAAAACTTCATGGTGATGCTTAACCAATTATCTCAGGTTATGAACAATAACCATAATAATGGGGAACCTCCTCCTTCAACAAAGAGAGAGAAACTGGCTATCGAATGTTTTATGCGGCAATGACCACCGACATTTAGTGGATATTCTGATCCACTAGTTACAGAACAGTGGGTCAACTCCATGGAGAATATCTTTTCTGTTCTTCGCTGTTTTGAGATGGATAAGGTGACTCTATTTTTTTATTGTCTAGATGGAGAGGCTGATCAATGGTGGGCTTTGACTAAGAACACTAATCCAAGGGAGGAAATTGAAGAGATGGAATGGGAAGACTTTAAGTTTATGTTTATTAATAAGTATTTTCCACGAACTCTTCGCACAAAGATAGAGAGATAATTCATAAAGATCAAGAAAAAACAGAAGAATCTATCATGACCTATAAAGAAAATTTCACAAGGCTTTCAAGGTATGCTTCGGGTTTTGTTATCAACAATGATAGCAAAATTGATAGATTATTTAGTGGATTAAAACCACACCTTCAAAAGGATCTTGCAATTTGAGACTTTGGGAGTTATGAAGAAGTTGTTCGGTGTGCTCTCAAAGTGGAGATGGAGTTTGGAGAATGGTCCCATGTCTATGGTGATAAGAAATTAAATATGGAGTTTTAATCCAGTGGATCTAATGAAAAAGGTGGGAGGAAAACTCAACGACCCACATACCAAAAATGTGGGAAGTTGTACCATGGGAACTACCTCAAAGGGATGGGGAAATGTTTCAAGTGTGGGAAAGAAGGAAACCATGCTCAAGAGTGTCGAAAATACATAAAAAAAGAAGGAGAATGTGGCAGAAGAAAGGATAGAAACACTCATGGTTCAATGCTACAACTGTAGGGAGCTAGGGCACTATGCAATCCAGAGCACTAAACCTCTAGTTCTTGAGGGTAATAAGCATCAGCAGCCACCAAAGCCAAAGGAACAAGGAAAGGATTATTCCATCACTACTATGGAATTATAGTAAGATAATGAAGTCGTAAAAGGTACACTTTCTATTCACTCAAGAATGGAAAAAGTATTATTTGATTCTAAATCTACACATTCCTTTATATCTTGAAAGTTTTCTAGAACTATAGAATCAAAGCCTCAAAACCTTGAAGTAGAGGTATCTGTAAAAACACCAAGTGGTGAAATCATTGCAACCCAAGTGTTTGACTCTTATCCTATTGGCGTATGTGGGAAGATTCTTCCAGCGAATCTCGTAATACTTCCCCTGGTGGAATTCGAAGCTATAATGGGAATGGACTGGCTCTCATTATATAGAGCACGTATCAATTGTCAGGAAAAGGAAATATCTTTTCATATTCCAAACCATCCCATGCTCCTCTACAAATGCAAAGAAGATCATGAATCTCCTTTTAAAAATCCTTTAATGGTGTGGGTTTTGATTCTCTATGAAGAAGAATATCTCTCCCAAATGGTTGATTCAAAGGAAAGTGAAAACCTTGCGGAAATTCCCATTGTGAGGGAATACAGTGATGTATTTTCCGAAGAGTTGCCTAGAATTCCCCCATATTGTGAGGTAGAGTTCTCAATAGAACTCATACCCAGAGCTAGTCCTATCTAAAAGTGTCCCTATAGGATGGCTCCTATCAAACTGGATGAGTTAAAGAAGCATCTGCAAGAGCATCTAGACAAAGGGTTCATATTCCCTAGTGCATCACCTTGGGGTGAACCAGTGATCTTTGTAAAGAAGAAGGATGGAACAAGTGGATGTGTATTGATTATCAGGAACTCAACAAGATCACCATAAAGAACAAGTATCTTATTCCAAGGATTGACAACTTGTTTGATCATTTAATAAGAGCTCAATACTTCTGAAAGGTGGATCTTCCTTCTGAATATCATGAGATAAAGGTAAAGAAGGAAGATATTCAGAAGACTTCCTTCTGTACAAGGTATAGGAACTATGAGTTTCTGGTGATGCCCTTTGGACTTACTAATGCCCCTAAAATCTTTATGGATTTGATGAATATAGTATTTATACATTACCTCGAAAAATTTGTGGTAGTGTTTATTAATGATATTCTCATCTACTCTAAGAGAAAGGAGGAACATGAAGAACATCTAAGAATTGTGTTGGCGACATTGAGAAATGAGAAGTTGTATGCCAAGTTCAACAAGTGTGACTATTGGATGAAGCAAGTCACATTCTTGGGACATGTGATCAAAAGTGAGGGAATTTTTGTGGATCCTTAAAAAACAAAGGTGATTGAGGAATGGTCTAGGCCCTCTAGTGTCACCGAAATCTGTAGTTTTCTTGGATTAGCTACATACTACCGACATTTTTTGAGAAACTTTTCACAATTGTCAAGCCTGATAACTAAGTTAACAAGGAAATGGGTAAAGTATGTATAGACGGAAGAATGTGAGGGAAGATTCAAGGATCTAAAAATAAGACTAATCACTGCACCTGTACTCATACTATCGAAAAGTGGAGAAAGTTTTGTGATATACAGCGATGCTTCAAAGAAAGGCTTGGGTTGTGTACTCATGAAAAATTACAATGTGATAGCCTATGCCTCATGAAAGTTGAAGATACATGAGAAGAACTACCCGACGCATGATCTAGATCTGGCATCCATGATTTTTTAATTGAAAATCTGGCATCACTAACTTTATGGCGATAAGTGTGACATATACACTAACCACAAGAGCCTAAAGTATATATTCACAAAAAAGGAGCTCAACATGCGTCAAAGGATATGGTTAGAGCTAATCAAGGATTACTATTTCTCTTTTCACTGTCATCCTAGAAAGGTGAATAAGGTAGCTAATTCTCTAAGCAGAAAAGAACCTGCTACTTTATCCATGCTACGGATTGAGAAAAATCCTATCTTCTTGGATATGAAAAGGATGAATTTAGAAATCATAAGGGAAGGGGATACATCCTAACTTTCCCAAATGATTGTGCAACCATCCATACAAGAGAATATTAAGGAAGCACAAAGGGATGATGTGGAGATACAAAATAGGGTGAATGCAGTAAAGGAATAGAAGCTGAAAGAGTTCCATATCGATGATGATGGTGGGATTCAGTTTCGAATGCGGCTTTGTGTGCCTTCATCACCCGGGATAAAGAAGGATCTATTGGGAAATGGACATAGCTCAACATTCTATATTCATCCTGGTAGCACCAAGATGTATCGTGATCTCTGAGAACACTTCTGGTGGGATAACATGAAGAAGGAGGTTTCAAAATATATATCAAGGTGCTTGGTATGTCAGAAAGTTAAAGCAGAGCGAGAAAATTCCAAAGGGTTGATGCAACTATTGCCTATACCCATGTGGAAATGGGAGAATGTTACTATGAACTTTGTCATGGGTCTCCCAAATATGTCGAAGGGAAATAATGTGCTATGGGTTGTGGTTGACCAACACACCAAGACTGCCCATTTTATCGCTATTCGGGAAGATCTCTCCCTTGAACAACTTGCAAAGACATATGTGAAGGAAGTGGTGAGACTACATGGTGTTCTGCTCTCAATTGTCTCTGACCGTGATCTAAGGTTCACATCTAAATTCTGGAGGAGCCTTAAACATGCTTTGAGTACTGAATTAAATTTCAGCATGGCCTATCACCCCCAAACCGATGGCCAATCTGAAAGGACTATTCAAACGCTTGAAGATATGCTAAGAGAATGCTCTATAGAATTCAAAGGTGGATGGGATCAGCATCTCCCATTGATTGAGTTCTCATACAATAATAGCTTCTACTCGAGTATTCAGATGGCTCCATATGAAGCTCTGTAGGGAAATAGATGTAGAACTCCAACCTCTTGGGATGAAGTTGGAGAAAGAAAGCTACTTCGACCTTATCTTCTGCAAGAGATGATAGAGAAGGTTCAAGTCATCCATAAACACATCAAAGATGCTCAGATTCAGAAAAAGAGCTATGATGAAAACCATCGAAGAGACTTGGATTTTGACATTGGGGATAAAGTCTTCCTTCGAATATCACCATGGAAGAGAGGCATGAGATTTGGAAAGAAAGGGAAGTTAAGCCTAAGGTACATTGGCCCCTTTGAAATCCTTGACCGTATAGGAGTCATGGCCTATCAGCTTGAACTTCCACTGAATATGGCTCAAGCTCATGATGTTTTCCACGTATCACTCCTGAGGAAGTACATACCTGATCCCTCACATGTACTAAACTCAGAGGTGGTACAGCTGGAAGATGATCTCTCTTATGAGGAGCATCCGGTAAAGATTTTGGACTGGAAAGATTAGGTTCTACACAACAAGACAACCCACCTTGTCAAAGTGTTGTGGAGGAATGATAAGTTTGAAGAAGCTACTTGGGAACCAAAGGAGGCGATGAAGGATAAGTACCCTCACCTGTTTGTGTAAAGTGAAATTTCGAGGGTGAAATTTCATAAGGGGGAAGAATGAAACGACCCAAAGTTTTTCAATGGAAATTACCTTCTTAAAAATATGTCATACAATCACATGAAAACACAACATAATGAACTATTAAGTTCTAAGTGACCTTTAAACATAATTTTTCACTTCTGTGTTTGGAATTTTGAAAATCCGACAAACACAGTTGTGTTCAAGATGATTTTTGGAGTCTAATAGAACAAACATAATTTTTAGTGAATAGTAACCTACCCTTATGAATAGTGGCATACCCTTATGAATAGTAATATACCCTAATGAATATTAACCTTACCTATGATAGTATAAAAATAATATTCAAGTGAAATTATGATGTACCAATATTTTAGAATAAGTAAATGATTGTTTTAAAATTGGTTTTTTAATAATAAACTGTGATTTTAATTAAATATTAAATTAATCATATTTAGAAAATTATTTTTGAAAAATGGGCATCATTTTTGGATTCTACATGTTGAAAATGGTTGGGGTGAAATTTTGGGATTTTTTGGAAATACTTGAATTTTTTATGAATAGTGAAATACCATAATTTAAAAAAATAAGCTAAATAAGCTAATTATAGAGTCATGTATGATGTTCTAATGATGTACACCCACTTGTTTTGGTATCACATGATAAAATTACTATTCTTGGTCAAGTCATACTCGTTATTCCTTGTCTTGTGGAGAAATAATAAATTAATGAATTTTATATTAAGAAACCCCCTCTCCCCTCCACTATAAAAATCACCCTTCACACCCTCATTCCCTCACACCTCTCAAGATTCAATCCATGTCTAAACTCAGCCCAATAATCTTCCCTAGCCCCTTCCCCACGTTTAAGAGCTTCTGGTTTCATCAAAAGACCAAGCCTAGGCCCCTTAAAGAGGATCTCAAGAGGAGTATTCAAGAGGTAATTTCTCTCCTTTAATTCCCTTTCAATTTCAAGTTCTTTTCTTATTCTATACCCACCTATATTTTTACAAATGGTATGGTAACTATAGTATCATACAAACTAGTGAAGTCGGGAGTTTGAAAGTTCCTTACTTTCTAACCTAAAGTCAGACGATGTTTTTCCAATCTTGAAGTTCTCATAAATCATGAAAAAACACATGATAAAATATTTTGAAGAAATGGAGGAATCGTAAAGATTGTATCAATTCCGAGAATCAGGAAAAAAATTCATCAGATCCAAAAGTATCAGGCATAGAAGTTTTCAGAATTCTAAATGAGTTATAGCTGATGAGGTTTAAAGAATTTCAAAGTTACAGAGTGGAGTTTCCATCATAATGATAATTCCATCGTAATGATAATTCCATCATAATGATAATTCCATCGTAATGAGAATTCCATCATTATGAGGATTCCATCGTACTGAATTTGAGGAAGTTCCATCAGGATGACTCTAAGAATGAGAGTTAGTCGGACTGACATGAGGAGGAAAGTCAATCGGACTAACTCTGAGAAGGAAATTTAATCAGACTAACTCTGAAGAGGAAAGTCAGTCGGACTGACTCTGAGTAGGAAAGTTAATAAGACTAACTCTAAGGAGGAGAATCAATCAGACCGACTCTGAGGAGGAGATTCAATCGAATTGACTCTGAGGAGGAGATTCAATTGGACTGACTTTGAGAAGGACAATTAATCATACTAACTATAATGAGGAAATTCAATTTAAAATGAGCTAAGGAAGTTCCATCATAATGAGCTGAGGAAGTTACATTGTAATGAGCTGAGGAATTTCCATCGTACTGAAGAAAAGATAACAAGTTTGAGAAGGATGATTACTAAGAAGACTCAAGATGGTTCAAGAAGGCTCTATAAGAGTTTAAGTATCCAAACATAAAGTTAAAATGTAAGTGAATTTTATAGGTTTTTGAATTTGATTAAGTGGGAAAAGATTTTCAATTTCCCACATTTTTCATTCTGGGATGCTTATAAATAGATGCACAATACATTTGTACTTTTCAACCTTTTCATGTGTGCAAAAAGTGAGGCATTGCAGAGTTTGAGTAAGACTTACTTTTGGGAAAAATATCTCGTTAAAAGATCAGATAGCTAAAAGTTTTCTTACCAGACTAAGGAAGATCATACTAAGAAATTAAGTAGAGTTTGAGAATATATTCATTGTACTAATTCCATCAAACCCAACCCCATCAGACTGAGAGAATCGGACCCAGCCACATCAGACTGAGGTTCTGAACAGAGCTTTTGTAGAGAAAATTGAAAAAAGTCTTTATACTTTTTTTGTCACTCATTGTCTATAAGAAAACTTTTTAAACTAGAAGGAGTTAGTATATTAATTACTATCATAATATAGAAGTTTTCTAATGGTATTTTACTCAAGTTTTATTCACTTTTTCATTATATTATATTTCTAGAGACCCACGGGAGTGGCTATGGCAAGGATGTAGGTTCTCACACTAAAGTTGAACCTTGTAAATCTCGTGTGCTTTACTCTATTTTCTACTTTTTCATGAATGAGTATAAACTAATAGATTATAAGGTAATTAAGTTTAATAGGTTTCAGATTTTAAGTTTCTAAAATTCTTGAAACTTATAAAAATTTGGCAACTGATTCAACCCCCCCCCCCCCCATTTCTCAGTTGTTATTCGATCCTTTGGAACTTCAACTTTTCATCAACACGTCACACGAATGATATATATATATAAGTATATTTAAAAGATTTAATATGATATATGTGATATTATGATCATTCTGGAAATATAAAATAATACATTATTTCTGAAATGGTCATTGAAAAACAAAAGCGTTACTCATGTGTACATATGGTCTACTGTCTCCATGATTGTAACGTAGTTCATTTTTCATATCCATATTTAATGGATGGATTTAAAAGTATAATTGATGTATAAAAAAAGATAATTATATAATTGCTATTATTTTAGAGATGATGGAATAATGGCCAGTTTGACCTAGTCAATCGACCAAAGTCATTTTGGACACAAAAATTGAATATCGTCAAAACGTATGATGTGAACTTAAATAGTTACGTAATAGTTGTAACATGGTAATAAGTGATATGAAAGAATAATAAACTTGAAAAAAAAAATTCTAAGTAGTTAAATAATTAACATAAGTTTATTATTCAAGAAGATAAAGGACATATGTGACAAATCAGACTTGATGTAAGGGATTTTCTTAACTCAATTATCATTCATTGGGTTAAACTTATACTTATTTGATTATGTCATGCTATAACTATGTATGAAATGACTTTTAATTATCTTATGTGTATTTACACTTATTTTATGTGGATTTACAATTGATACACATAATCTATTCATTTGATTAACACTCACTTCAATAATATGATATTTTTAAGGTACTTTCATTTAAAAAATTTCTTTAAAGTTTATCTTTCAACTATTATAAAAAAGTAAAAAAAGAATGGTTTTTTAAAAAAAAAATACTTGTCACAACCCATCCTTCAGGGCCCATGTTGCGACTACCCCAAGCACGCCTACCAAAGGCTAGAGGCTGTCGACTAGCACAGAAGGAATTATCCTGCAAGTGGGAGGCATTTTCCAAGTACCTGTACACATGCACACTCACAACCCCATCCCATAATGCTGAAAAGGGAAAACATGCTTGTTACTAAGACAACCACTGAGAGTAAATAGTAAAAAATTGGAAGTAAATGGGTCCAGAATAAAAACCCAACAAAAGAAAAGATATAAACAAGAGGGTACAAAAGTCTCTAGAAACCCATCCGCAGAAAACCCTACCTGAAGAGTAGGTGAAGAGTAGCTGCCTGAAGCTATAGGGGTATGGCTCACCCATCTGTCCTCACTGGGAACCGCCTGGTCCTGGACTGCCAAGGTCTTTTTCAAAACATTGGTCATCTGCACAAGACATGATACATGTGGGCGGAGCTCGTGCAGGGGTGAGTAACATAATACTCAGTAGGGATCTCAAACCATAAAGAAAATTATACATGAAGTAGTGGAAATATCACGTAGGTATAACCTAAAGTATAGAAAGAAAGACTGTTAGTCATAATTCTGAACACCTTGTACTACTGATGGACTCATCCCCAATGATTCATTGTAGCATGTTGGGCCACTGAGGTCCACTCATCACTGAGGTCTACTAGGACACTAAAATCTGCTCGTCTGTTGGGCCACTGAGGTCTTCTCGTCACTGAGGTTTGCTGGGCCACTGAGATCTACTCGTCTACTAGACCACTAAGATCCATTCATAACTAAGGACTTTTGGGCCACTAAGGTCCTATCATCACTTAGGTCTTTTGGGCCACTGATATATTCTCGTCACTTCCTTCTCGTCACAGCCAGTCGTAGGAATCCTGCTCGTAGCACGCTTGATTCGGAGATAATATACTCCTCAAGCCATTGTTTATATCCCAACTTCCATTAAAACTCACTTGGATTGTGTCAAAAATACCTTCTCATCACAAGGGTCCCAACAACGTAAACGGATCGTTAATCGGACGTACAATTTGGAAGTTATGCTCATTTTACTGAAAAGGGGTCAGTTGGGTCTAGGTCTGGTCCAACCTAATCGGATCGACCTGACCTGACCCGGGTCCTTCAACCTGACCCATCCCGCTGGGCCTGGCTCGAACTAGCTAGGCCGCCTAAGGTGGCCAGACTTCTTCGGACCAGCCTTCCATAAGCGGGCTATAAGAACCCTTTTTTTGCTACGAAGGACTTTGGAATATTCTTGATGTTATTCCAGAGTAGCGCCTTCAGACGACGTGCGATTCCGAGCCCCGGAGTGGCCGGAATTAAATTTTCAGTGCGTTCACACTGGAAACACCAAATGAATGGGATAACTCCTAAACGGTGATCCGGATCAGAGATCCAAGTGTACGGAAGTGTCTGTAATGGGGTTTTTACCCTAGGAACGACATAAAACTTGTTGAAGCGGGACGTTTGGACCCCTCGCCCACTTCTGGAACGTTAAACGGATTAAATAAATTAACTAATTCGTTTAATGTTGAAACGCAGGTATCTCTTAGATGGTGGCTCGGATTGGAAAACCGAGGGCACCTTTGAGTTCGTAGTGTGCCGTTTACCCTATTAGGGGTGTAAGTTTTGCGGGTGCGGCCCGTCTGTGAAAATGGCCCCAGGGGCGTTTTGGTAATTTAGCGGCTTTGGGCGTTCAACTTTATAACTTTCAAACAGAATCTCGGAATCAAATTCCAAGACCATCGTTGTGCTTGGTAGGTGGTGTTTACCCTAGGGGAGGCTTAACCTCGACTCTGTCAAATGTTCTGGATACGGGTTAAAATACGGGTTTAAATTAATTAAAATTTATTTTAATTTTATTTAAACCCTCATCCCCTTCCCCCTCCCTTGTTCACTCCCTGGAACAAGGTCCCCCTCCTCCCTCTTCCCTCTCCTCCTCTGGCGAGGAACCTCCGGCGAGACAGCTCCAGCGAGGCGCGACTCCAACGGATCACGGCGAAGCTCCAGGCAACGCCCAAGAGGTAGGAGGTTTCCGTTGTGTTTTCATTTCCGAACCTACGTTTGAATCAAATTTTATGTGTCGATTTGAGGTTAAATATTCGAAAAAATCTGATAGACGTGTAGTATAAATTTTTATATTTCCAACGCATCTTTCGGAATCGAAATCCGAGTTCGGAGGAGGCCGGGGTTGATCGACGAAGTTTGCGGGTTTTCCAGGGTGGCGCGGTGGTTCGGCCGAGCTACAGGCGGTCGGGGGCTCACAGCGGCAGCAGGGGGGTGTCCGCGGGGCTCTCGGGCGGCGGCATGGGTGTCCGGTTGAGCGGCCAGGAGAGGTCGGGGCGCGGCGTGCCTTCAGCCGAGGGCGAGGGGGGGCGGCGTCAGGAGGAGGTCGGCGCCAGGCAGAACGCCTCGGCACGCCGGCGGGTCGCCAGGGAGCGGCGACCGCGGGGTCGCGGCGCGCGACCCCCGTGCGGCGACAAAGACCCGCACCGCACGGGTCTTCACGTGGCTGCCGCGACCGGCCCTCATGGCCGGTCTGCACAGGGACCGCAAGTCCGCGGCCGGCCCGCGCGGCCGGCCCGCGCGGCTAAGCCGCGGGCCGGCCCAGGCCGGTCCAGCCTAGGGGCCTTGCCCCCTCGGTTTTCAGACACCCGTATTTTCCGCTACGGTTGTCCGTTTTGAGTGTCGTCTGCGGCGGTGGAACCGTATCGAAGAGACGTACTTTTTGAGATGGTTTTGGGAATTTTTAATTCCCGAAATGAGGGGCCTCAGAGGCGCGACGCGTCTTTAAGTGGACGAGCGTTTTTCCCAAGATTCTTGTTTTGGACGGCGCGGACGCATCCGACGTCCGTTTTGAGCGCCGTCAGTGGCATTGCGACCCTAGCACCGAGGCGGAGCTTCCCAGGGTGGTTTCAGGCGTTGAGGCCAAAGTTGAGGCACGGGCCCCACGGCCTAACTTCCGAGCTGCGAGCAGCGTTTAGCGACTTTTTCATCGGACGTCCGTTCAGGGCGTGCGAGTAGTCGATGTTTGGTGTTTTTACGAGGGCATCGCGTTGGTGCAGTCTGCCCGCCGTAATTCCGAACGATGGTGTGGGGCCCACGAGGGTCGTTTGGGCATCGACGGTGATTTTCCATCTTTATCACCGAGCGACCGTTTTGGACAAGTGAATAGTCCATCTTGTGTGATTTTTCGAGAGGATCGCAACGGTGCGATCCGTTCATTGTGTTTCGAGATCGGGATGCGGGTCCCACGAAGCACCGCTCGTGTGCGGTGCGCCGTAATGCACCTTTTTCTCTAGATATTCGTTGTACTCATGTGGGTAGTGCTTTTGGCGTGTTTTCCTGAGGGGATCGCATTGGTTCGATGCGCCTGACTGTTTTTGGGGCCGAGGCTCGGGATCACGAGACGTCGTGCGGGCGTGAGGCGGTGTTGGCGACTTTTCCATCAGGTATCTGTTTGAGGCAAGTGAGTAGTCTATCTCGTGTGTTTTTCTGTGAGGATTACAACGGTGCGATCCTTTTGGTTGTGTGAAGCCTCATACGCAATCTTATTAAATGTGGAAATATGAAAGGTGCCCCGGCGACGGTTCCTCTACCATGTTCGTAGCGGACCCTTGGCATGTGATCATGTGCACTCCTGGGAGAGTGATGTTAGTGGTTTAAGAGATGTGGTTGTTTGTGCCCCAGTCGTTGAGGCGGCAAGTTGGAGATGTTACGTCATGCCTTCACGTTGACGTTGGGTGTCGGGTGCACGTTAGACTTTGGGATGGAGATGAGGTATACTCTGGGAGTATACGAGAGCGCTTAGAGGTACGTGTGGTTGTTTTCACCTGAGAACGTTTGTGCGTTTGGTTGGGGTTGAATTGGGGCTACACGTCGTTTGATCCCCATGCGCGTGCCATGCTCTGCTTTACGTACTCGGACCTCTCACGGCGTAGAGGTTCCCTCCGTGCTTGTTTGTTTGACTAGCAGGGTGGAGTTTATTTCCCCTGGCTCTGTGCTTGTTTTTTTTACCAGTAGGGTTCAGTGGTCTCCCCCTGGTTTCGTTCTCGATAGATCAGCTGGTAGCAGTGCTAGTGACACCTAGTGATGGAACATGCACTGAACCCCTTTGGGTGAGTTGTGCTGGAGTGGGGTGGTTGCGCGATACCCACTCCGTGTTCGGTTGGCCAGTGGTGTACCCTCCAGTAGAGATGGCCAGAGCAGTTCTGAGTTTTACCCTCCAGCGGGGCTGGGCAGTGGGTTACTCACCGACTTCTTTGGATTTACCCTCCAGCAGGGCTGGGCAGTGGGTTTCTCACTGACTTCTAGGGTTTACCCTCCAACAGAGACTAGGCAGTGGGTCACCCGACGCTCTTAGGGTCTACCCTCCAATAGAGACTGGGCAGTGGGTCACCCGATGCACTTAGGGTCTACCCTCCAGCAGAGACTGGGCAGTGGGTCACCTGACGACCTCTTAGGGTCTACCCTCCAGAAGGGCTAGGCAGTGGGTCGCTCGTCGTCTAGTTCCATGTCTACCCTCCAGCAAGGCTGGGCAGTGGGTCGCCTGTCGACTTATTCCAAGTCTACCCTCCATCAGGGTTGGGCAGTGGGTCGCCTGATGATGTATTAAGGTCTACCCTCCAGCAGGGCTGGGCAGTGGGTCACCCAGTATCTTATTAAGGTCTACCCTCCAACAGGGCTGGGCAGTGGGTCACCCAGTATCTTATTATGGTTTACCCTCCAGCAGGGCTGGGCAGTGGGTCACCCAGTATCTTATTATGAATTACCCTCCAGCAGGGCTGGGAAGTGGGACACCAGTTGGCATTCCAGACTCATTCCTTACTACTAGGCTAGTCTGTGGATTTCCTCCGTGACCACCGGAGTGGGACCCTTGGTTGTACGGGTCAGTGGTGGAACGACTTTGACTTTGAGAAGACCTCTCGACTGTAGGGCAGTGACGAGGCGTGGTTTGACTTTCCCCAGAACTCTCAAGTTTGAGGGGAACTTTCCCCACCGAGACGCGTTCTTGTGACGTGATCTAAAACCTTGCGGGAGATTCAGTGCCGCCCAAAGCGGATAGTGTCGAGGTGCGGTGATTGATCCCCTTGGCTTACTATTCGAGGCAGACATGCGGGATACTGGGTATCGATGGAGTTTTCTTCGGGGACTTTTGGCTACTCGTTTTTCTTGGGCTGAGCTACGGGACGGAGATCCCCTTACGATGTTGTTCGGGCTTCTTGTTGAGCATAAGTATATGTATATACCTTGATGCAGTACCCACTCCTTGAGTTTTGGATACTCTCCTTCCAGGAGAGGCGAAGACGCGCGGGGTATGCCACATGCTTTCCGTGTCTAGATTCTCATGGTTGGACGAGTCTACTCTCCTGCTATAGGTCGCAAAGTCTCGACGAGAAGTTTATCTTCCCACCGTTTCCAGCTCCTTGTGTCTGGACGAGTCTACCTCCTTTCTTTTTTTGGGTTGATTTGGACTCTTTACTGTATTCTTTACTGCACCTTCAGTTGTACTTCTTTACTTTTCCCTGTTTGCTCTACTGCTCACCCTTCGGTACCTCATTTGTTGCTCCCTCGAGCCTTCAGGGTATCCTACTGAGTATTTTTATACTCACCCCTGCTTGGGCTTTGCCCGCACTTGGTGTTCCCTTGTAGACGGCGGACAGGTTGGTCGTGACGTCAGAGGAGCTTAGGAGCCGGGAGCTTGGACCGCGTGCGGTGGTCGTAGTCGGGTTCCAGGTGGGGAACCCTTCCAGTTGTTTCTTTTGTTTTACCTATTTCCAGGTTGTGGAACATTTGGTTGGGCACGTGTTTTTTCCCTTTTCTTTTCAGTTTACTTTCAGCTTTACTTGTACTGTTTAGAGGTCGATGCACATTTGTGGTATATTTATAGCAGTTTCCCTTTTCTTTACTTGCCTTTACTTTACTCTGCACTTTACATTGAGTGTGTTGCATGTGTGTGTACAGGTACTTAGGAAAAGGCCTCCCCAAGTTGTTATGTCTTCGGCGCTGGTCGCTAGCCCCTGGCCTATAGAGGCGGGCCTGGGGTAGTTGCGGCTCGAGCCCGAGTAGGGTCGGGTCGTGACAAAGTGGTATTAGAGGTGGTTCGTTCCTTGGGACATTGTTCGGATGTCCCTAAAAGAGGAATTGGTTGGGATTTAGGGAAACAGTGTTAACATGTCTTGAGAGCGGCTCTCAGGCTAGGGAGTCCAGTGATGGTGCGGCGGCCGACGTATCCATTCACCAGGACCTTGATAACCCGCTTGTCAACTCGGCATGATGAGACACTTGTTGTAGGGAAAATTTGTTTATGCATCACATAGGATTGAGTCTTTGATTGTCCTTCTTGAGTCAGCTCCCCATCGTTGTTGTTATTGGTGTATACATATATGCTCATCTGACCGCGGCACTCCTTGATAATATTCAGGATGTCTCCTTGAAGATAGCCATCCAGGATACCAGCTTTGGTTCGTGATGACGACCATGTGAGCTACGAGGCCTCAGTCCAGGACCCATCATGCGAGCCCCTTTCTCCGGGTGGTCCGGTAGTAGAACCCCCACCTATTGAGCAGCATATAGCTTAAGTAGAGCAGGCGGAGCTTAAGCGCAGGTTGAGCGCGCTCCGTGAGTTCCAGCGGGAGAGACCGCTGAGGTTCAGTGGTGATCCAAACCCTCAGGCAGCAGAGGTTTGGCTAGTGGCAGTGGTTCGCCTTTTCAGGCTTGTGCAGACGCCGACAGATCAGAGAGTGGCTTTGGCAGCCACCCCTTTTTGTGGAGCAGCTTGTCATTGGTGGAGTCTGGTGACTCAGTTTCTTGACGAGTCGTTGCTTTCGTGGGGCGACTTTCAGTCGTTTTTTCGTGAGGAGTTTTTCCCCTCTAGCTTGCTCTCCTTTCAGATTCAGGAGCTCCTGCAGTTTCAGCAGGGAGGGATGACGGTGGCCGGGTACGCGGCTAGTTTTGCAGACCGTGCACACTTTTACCCGGACTTGGTCCGTGACGACAACATCCAAGCGCGGAAGTTTGAGCAGGGTCTCCGCTGAGAGATTCGTGCTGTCATAGTACCCTTGGGCATTTCCAAATATGTCGGGGTGCTAGAGTAGGCATTGGTGATAAAGAGCTTCCTGTCACATTTTTCGGTTGGTAGTGGTTGTGGGCATGACGGAGCCGAGATGTCTGGCGTAGCTAGCAGGCGTCAGATGACAGAACCTCGATGTAGGTGGCCTTCCCACTACCGTTTTCGGAGACGTGGTCGTATACCACTGTGGCAAAAAGGCGCAGGACCTTAGCCGAGGATGCCCTTCCGTGAGTTGATCTCGGGCCATGGTCATACACTACAGTGGGGGTGGAGGGCATCAGGGCAGCCCAGAGAGCGTCGGTGTTATGCTTGTGACGGGCGAGGTCACTTGGCATGAGACCGCCCGACCCGAGTTGCTGAGAGCTTCGGGCAGGCAGCAGGTGCACCACCACGACAGAGGCAGCGCTGTGATCGGAGTAGCGGCCAGAGAGGTGGTGCTAGCAGAGGAGCGGGAGGAGCTGGTAGTGGGGGACAATCTTACGAGGTCTTCCCATCACCACTAGGCAGTCCACTTCAGGCTTCGGGAGCTGACAGTTAGGACCGTGGACAGCCACGAGCTTTGGATGTCTACGATCTTGCAGAGCAGGGTATGATGAGAGGCACCCCTTGCGACTCTTCTAATTTTTGCAGTAGAATTGTTAGACTCTGTATGTGAAGTGATTTCTCCCCGCTCCTTGATTGAGTTGTTACCAGGGTGACGCAAAGCGTCGGGTGTAACCCTGTGTTGGTAAGGTAAAAGGCGTGGGACCTTTTTCTTTAGTCGATGGTGTTGACTCCTTCGCTCTCCGAGCGTGTAAGAGAATCTTGGTCGTGGGACATCGACTATGAAAACTTGTGTGACCAAATATCCTTGGGTGTTTCACCATATGGATATTCTGAATGAGGGAATCACCGGGCCTTGTTCCAGGTGCGGGCGATGATTCCAGTCATGGCGTGCGATGTAAGGGTTCGGTCGGGGAGGTGAGCTACCCCTGAGAGCCTTCGGGTCGTTGGAAAACGTGCAAAGGGATGGTGAGGTTCCCTACCACCTTGCCCTAACCCCAAAGTCTGGAGTGGGTGCACGACATCGGCAAGGGCCGAACTCGCGTGAACAGATCAATCCTTTGGTTTGTGTGCGGTGGCGCAGAACTGTGCGAGGGTTCTTCTGGGTATGGGAAAGCCAGGTGTGGGCTTAGTACCCTATGTTGCTCCCTAGTTTTGCTTTTCGGGGACGAAAAGCTTGAAGGAGAGAATGATGTAAGAACCCGGTTTTTTCTGCGAAGAACTTTGGAATATTCTTGATGTTATTCCAGAGCAGCGCCTTCAGACGGCGTGTGATTCCGAGCCCCGGAGTGGTCGGAATTAAATTTTCAGTGTGTTCACACTGGAAATGCCAAATGAATGGGATAACTCCTAAACGGTGATCCGGATCAGAGATCCGAGTATATAGATGGGTCCGTAATGGGTTTTTTACCCTAGTAACGACATAAAACTTGTTGGCGCGGGACGTTTGGACCCCTCGCCCACTTCTAGAACGTTAAACGGATTAAATTAATTAATTAATTCGTTTAATGTTGAAATGCAGGTATCTCTTAGACGGTGGCTTGGATTGGGAAACCGAGGGCACCTCTGAGTTCGGAGCATTCCGTTTACCCTATGAGGGGTGTAAGTTTTGCGGGCGTGGCCCGTCTGTGAAAAATGGCCCCAGGGGCGTTTTGGTAATTTGGCGGCTTTGGGCGTTCAACTTTATAACTTTCAAATGGAAGCTCAGAATCAAATTCCGAGACCACCGTTGTGCTCGGGTGGTGGTTTTTACCCTAGGGGAGGCTTAACCTCGACTCTGTCAAATGTTCTGGATGCGGGTTAAAATACGGGTTTAAATTAAATAAAATTTATTTTAATTTTATTTAAACCCTCATCCTCTTCCCCCTCCCTTGTTCACTCCCTGGCTCAAGCTCCCCCTCCTCTATCTTCCATCTCCTCCTCCGACGAGGCACCTCCGGTGAGACAGCTCTGGCGAGGCGCGGCTCCGACGGATCGCGGCGAAGCTCCGGGCAACACCCAAGAGGTAGGAGGTTTCCGTTGTGTTTTCATTTGCGAACCTACCTTTGAATCAAATTTTATGTGTTGATTTGAAATTAAATCTTCGAACAAATCCTATAGACGTGTATTATACATTTTTATCTTTCCAATTCATCTTTCAGAATCGAAATCCGAGTTAGGAGGAGGCCGGGGTTGATCGACAAAGTCTGCGGGTTTTCCAGGGTGGCGCGGTGGTTCGGCCGAGCTACAGGTGGTCGAAGGCTCACAGCAGCAGCAGGGGGGGTGTCCGCGGGGCTCTCGGGCGGCGGCGTGGGTGTCTGGTGGAGCGGCCAGGCGAGGCTGAGGCGCGGCGTGCCTTCAGCCGAGGGCGAGGGGTGCGGCGTTAGGAGGAGGCCGGCGCCAGGCGGAACGCCTCGGCGCGCCGGCGGGTCGCCAGGGAGCGGCGACCGCGGGGTCGCGGCGCGCGACCCCCGTGCAGCGAAAAAGACCTGTGCCACGCGGGTCTTCACGCGACTGCCGCGACCAGCCCTCGTGGCCGGTCTGCGCGCGGACCGCGAGTCCGCGGCCGGCCCGCGCGGCTAAGCCGCGGGCCGGCCCAGGCCGGTCCAGCCCCAGGGGTCTTGCCCCCTCGGTTTTCAGATACCCGTATTTTCCGCTACGGGTGTCCGTTTTGAGTTCCGTCTGCGGCGGTGGAACCGTATCGACGAGGCGGACTTTTTGAGATGGTTTCGGGAATTTTTAATTCCTAAAACGAGGGTCCTCAGAGGCGCGACGCGTCTTTAAGTGGACGAGCGTTTTTCCCGAGATTCTTGTTTTGGACGGCGCGGACGAGTCCGACGTCCGTTTTGAGCGCCGTCAGTGGCGTTGCGACCCTAGCACCGAGGCGGAGCTTCCCAGGGTGGTTTCAGGCGTTGAGGACGAAGTTGAGGCGCGGGCCCCACGGCCCGACTTCCGAGCTGCGAGCAGCGTTTAGCGAATTTTTCATCGGACGTCCGTTCGGGGCGTGCGAGCAGTCGATGTTTGGTGTTTTTCCGAGGGCATCGCGTTGGCGCAGTCTGCCCGCCGTAATTCCGCACGATGGTGCGGGGCCCACGAGGGTCATTTGGGCATCGACGGTGATTTTCCATCTTTATCATCGGGCGACCGTTTTGGACAAGTGAATAGTCCATCTTGTGTGCTTTTTCAAGAGGATCGCAACGGTGTGATCTGTTCGTTGTGTTTCGGGACCAGGTTGCGGGTCCCACGAAGCACCGCTCATGTGCGGTGCGCCGGAATGCACCTTTTTCTCCGGATATCCGTTGCACTCATGTGGGTAGTGCTTTTGACATGTTTTCCCAAGGGGGTCGCATTGGTCCGATGCGCCCGACTATTTTCGGGGCCGAGGCTCGGGATCACGGGACGCCGTGCGGGCGTGAGGCGGTGTTGGCGACTTTTCCGTCAGGTATCCGTTTGAGGAGAGTGAGTAGTCTATCTCGCATGTTTTTCTACGAGGATTACAACGGTGCAATCCGTTTGGTTGTTTGGAGCCTCATACACAATCTTATTAAATGTGGAAATATGAAAGGTGCCCCGGTGGTGGTTCCTCTACCGTTTTCGTAGCGTACCCTTGGCATGTGATCGTGTGCACTCCTGGGAGAGTGATGTTGGTGGTTTAAGAGATGTGGTTGGTTGTGCCCCAGTCATTGAGGCGGCAAGTTGGAGATGTTATGTCACGCCTTCGCGTTGACATTGGGTGTCGGGTGCACGTTAGCCTTTGGGCTGGAGATGAGGTATACTCTGGGAGTATACGGGAGAGCTTGGAGGTACGTGTGGTTGTTTTCACCTGAGAACGTTTGTGTGTTCGTTTGGGGTTGAATTGGGGCCACACGTCGTGTGAGCCCCATGCACGTGCCATGCTCTGCTTTACGTACTTAGAACTCTCGCGGTGTAGAGGGTCCCTCCGTGCTCATTTGTTTGACTAGCAGGGTGGAGTTTATTTCCCCTGGCTTTGTGCTCATTTTTTTTGACCAGCAGGGTTGAGTGGTCTCCCCCTGGTTTCGTTCTCAATAGATCGGCCAGTAGCAGTGCTAGTGACACCTAGTGATGGAACAGGAGCTGAACCCCTTTGGGTGAGTTGTGCTGGAGTTGGGTGGTTGTGCGATACCCACTACGTGTTCGGTTGGCCAGTGGTGTACCCTCCAGTAGAGATGGCCAGAGCAGTTCTGAGTTTTACCCTCCAGCGGAGCTGGGAAGTGGGTTACTCACCGACTTCTTCAGGTTTACCCTCTAGCAGGGCTGGGTAGTGGGTTGCTCAATGACTTTTAGGGTTTACCCTCCAACAAAGACTGGGCAGTGGATCACCCGATGCTCTTAGGGTCTACCCTCCAGCAGAGACTGGGCAGTGGGTCACCCGATGCACTTAGGGTCTACCCTCCAGTAGAGACTGGGCAGTGGGTCACCCGACGACCTCTTAGGGTCTACCCTCCAGCAGGGCTGGGCAGTGGGTTGCACGTCATCTAGTTCTAGGTCTACCCTCCAGCAAGGCTAGGTAGTGGGTCACCTGTTGACTTATTCTAGGTCTACCCTCCAGTAGGGCTGGGCAGTGGGTCGCCTGATGATGTATTAAGGTCTACCCTCCAGCAGGGTTGGGCAGTGGGTCACCCAGTATCTTATTAAGCTCTACCCTCCAGCAGGGTTGGGCAGTGGGTCACCCAGTATCTTATTATGGTTTACCCTCCAGCAGGGCTGGGCAGTGGGTCACCCAGTATCTTATTATAAATTACCCTCCAGCAGGGCTGGGCAGTGGGACACCAATTGGCATTCCAGACTCAGTCCTTACTACTAGGCTAGTCTGTGGCTTTCCTCCGTGACCACCGGAGTGGGACCCTTGGTTGTACGGGTCGGTGGTGGAATGACTTTGACTTTGAGAAGACCTCTCGACTGCAGGGCAGTGACGAGGCGTGGTTTGACTTTCCCTAGAACTCTCAAGTTCGGGGGGCACTTTTCCCACCGAGACGCGTTCTTGTGATGCGATCTAAAACCGTGCGGGCGAGTCAGTGCCGCCCAAAGCGAATAGTGTCGAGGTGCGGTGATTGAGCCCCTTGGCTTGCAGTTCAAGGCAGATGTGTGGGATGCTGGGCATCAATGGAGTTTTCTTCTGGGACTTTTGGCTACTTGTTTTTCTTGGGCTGAGCTACGGGACGGAGATCCCCTTACGATGTTGTTCGGGCTTCTTGCTGAGCATAAGGATATGTATATACCTTGATGCAGTACCCACTCCTTGGGTTTTGGATACTCTCCTTCCAGGAGAGGCGAAGACGTGCGGGGTATCCCACGTTCTTTCCGTGTCTAGCTTCTCATGGTTGGATGAGTCTACTCTCCTGCTATAGGTAGCGAAGACTCGATGAGAAGTTCATCTTCCCACCGTTTCCAGCTCCTTGTGTCTGGACGAGTCTACCTCATTTCTTTTGTTGGGTTGATCTGGACTCTTTACTGTATTCTTTACTGCACCTTCGGTTGTACTTCTTTACTTTTCCATGTTTGCTCTACTGCTCACCCTTCGGTACCTCCTTTGTTGCTCCCTCGAGCCTTCAGGGTATCCTACTGAGTATTTTTATACTCACCCCTACTTGGGATTTTCCCGCACTTAGTGTGCCCTTCCAGACGAAGGACAGGTTGGTCGTGACGTCAGAGGAGCTTAGGAGCCGGGAGCTTGGACCGCGTGCGGTGGTCGTAGTCGGGTTCCAGGTGGGGAACCCTTCCAGTTGTTTCTTTTGTTTTACCTGTTGTCGGGTTGTGGCAAATTTGGTTGGGCGCGTGTTTTTTCCCTTTTCTTTTCAGTTTACTTTCAGCTTTACTTGTACTGTTTAGAGGTCGATGCACATTTGTGGTATATTTATAGCAGTTGCCCTTTTCTTTACTTGCCTTTACTTTACTCTGCACTTTTCATTGAGTGTGTTGTGTGTGTGTGTACAGGTAATTAGGAAAAGGCCTCCCCAAGTTGTTATGCCTTCGGCGCTGGTCGCCAACCCCTGGCCTATGGAGGCGGGTCTGGGGTAGTTGCGGCTCGAGCCCGGGTAGGGTCGGGTCGTGACACGGGCTGGCTTGCTCCACTCGAGACGTGGTGTCTGTCACGTCTCCCTCCACCCCACAGGTCGTCATGGGGTTCACCACCATAGTCTAGATGGACCGCAACCCTCTAGCTATGTCTTCTCGCATCGCCACTTCCTGTGACTGTTTTCACGAGCCTCTTTTGCCACCGCGGCACGCTGACTATTTCTTATGCGGGTCATCGGACCCACTCTGGTGGTCCATTTTCCGATTCACAAGTGCCTTTGAGATCCTTGTGTTTTTCATGTCACTACTACGTAATCCGAGTTTTTTCATTGTTGATATGGAGGTCTAATCACAAGAATACCCCCAACGGAGGGATCCAGGACTTGTTCGTGTTGGCCCGATCCCTTTGTGTTAGAATTTAAAAACAAGTTGGGAGGAGATTTAAGAATCTAACATGGGTAACTCTGATTCAAACCCCAAGATTAGAAAGCCTCCTGTATAAGTGAGCGATTTTTGGGTCACCTATTTTTGGTTTGACCCACATTCGTCGCTCAAATGCATGAATGGGAAAAAAGGAAATTCACTTAGAATCAAACCCCTACCTTGAGGTTGGATCATTCATTGGCGAAGATTTCACCGTTATTGTTCATTGTTCCTAGATCCGTCGTTGGTGGTGGTTTGTCGATTTTCACTCTCCAACACCAAATCTTCAACGGTTTAGAGAAATACTGGATTGTGCCAACGATCCCATATTCAGTTAACCCATTAAATATAGAAAAAATCATTTTAGCATTTCTGTTACGCTATGTCACAGCATCGTTACATTGTTTCATTTATGAAATAACATTTCTATTATGATCGGGTTGTAACGCCGTTACATTGTAATGAAATTTTAAATTCAAATAAAATAAACTAAAAGTTTATTTTATTTTTCCTTAAGATTTTTTTTTTATATTTTTCTTAAAAAGTCCAAAAAATAACTTTTTCCCTCAACCTGTGTCGATTGAGGTTAAGTCTTTCCTTAGGTGAAGTCATCATTTTGGGCGCAATGGTGCCCTTGAATTTTCAATCCAGGTACCCATTTAGAAGTTTCCAAAACCACATATGTGTGGTATTTTAAATAAACTTAAAAAAAGTTCAAACACTTATTCTGGGCTCACTGGGCCTCAAAATAAAGTGACGTATGAGCACCTTGTCTCAAAATAATCCCATATAATTTTAAAAAAAATACATGAAATTTCCGGTACATTAAATCTCCCCACCTCAAGGCTCTACGTCCTTGTAATCCAAAAAAAAGGCTAAAAAACAAATGGGGGTACTGGGCACAGATCTAAGCCTTCTGTTACCAAGTTCTCTCCTAGAGATTCTCATGCTACCACTGAACGCGCACCATAGGAATCGATCGTTCACGAAGGACCCACTTCTATCAATCCTCAATCTCTACCAGGAACTCCGCAAACGTCGCCCCATCGTCAATGTCTAACTCACCCCAGTGCATCTATGGGGGAAGATCTAGGTAGTACACCACCTCGCCAACTCTGCTCAGAACCTGAAAAGGGATGATGTATCTCGGAGACAACTTGTCACCCCATCCAAATCTCTGTAATCCCCATTGAGGTGAGACCCGAAGAAACACATGGTCTCCATTCTTGAACTACAAGGGCCTCCAACTCCTATCAACATAAGATTTTTTCCTACTTTGTGTTGTCCTCATCCGCTCTTAGATGACCTGCACCTTCTTAGTGGTAGCCCGTACCAACTCTGGATCCATGAGTGTTGACTACCCTGGGTCTATCCAGTATAACGGTGATTTGCATGGTTGCCTATACAGTGCCTTGAATGGTGCCATACCAATGGTGGAGTGGTATCTGTTGTTGTATGAAAACTCCACCAGACGTAGATGATCCTTCCAATTGTGATTGAAGTCCAAGATGCAAGCACAAAGCATTTCCTCTAAAACTTAGATAGTCCTCTCCGTCTGACCATCTGTCTATGGGTGGAAAGTTGTGCTCAAGCATAGTTGAGTCCCAAACGCCTCCTATAATCCCTTCCACAATCGGGATGTAAAGTGTGTGTCTCAATCCGAGACTATCGTCGATGGGATTCTGTAGAGTCAAACTATCTCCTACACATAGAGGCATCTCAAGCTCTCTACTGAACCTTGCTCCTGGATGGGTAGGAAGTGGGACAACTTGGTGAGTTGATCAACAATTACCCAGATGGTATCGTGCCCTCTAGATGTGCAAGGTAAAACCGTCGCAAAGTCCATCGAGATACCATACTGCTTCCACTATGGTACCTCAAGTGGCTGAGTCAAGACTACTGGAACCTCTGCCTTCACTTTTTGACAAGTAAGGCACTGCAAAAAAACTCTTCCACTGTCTTCTTCATCCCCGGCCACCAGTTCTGACGTCATAGATCTTGGTACATCTTTTTCACTCCTAGATATACCGCCAAATAGGATGTGTGGAACTCCCTTAGAACCTCATCATGTGATGCCACTGGTACAATGGTGCACCCTATGAAAAGGATGAAGTGCTCCCCACCTACCAAATATCCATCAGGATCTTGTCCTAAGGATAACTGAGCACATCGGGCCTCGCAGTCAACATCCACAAGTTGTGCCTCCCTAACTCATTGTAAGAGTGAGGGAGTGACAGACATCAACTGAAGATAAGTTGTTTCATCACCATCCACAAAGGATATTTTCACCGTGGCTAACTACTCTAATGCTTCACTCAGCAACTACAAACCGGATCACCTATTGAGCCCATCTGCCACCATGTTTCCCTTCCTAGGAGTATAGACTATCTCGAAGTCATAGTCCTGGAGGGACGTTAGCCACCATTATTGCCTCAAGTTTAGGTCCTTCTGGGAGAAGATATACCTGAGACTTTTGTGGTCAGAGTAGACGGTAAACCTCTCTCCCATCAAGTAGTGTTGCCACATCTTTAAAGCAAAGACCATTGTTGCTAGCTCCAGATCATGGGTCACGTAATTCTGCCCATACTACCTCAATAGTCGTGAACTGTAGGTGATCACTACCTGCTCCTACAGAAAGAAACCCATTCTGGTCCTTGATGTGTCGCAGAATACTACATACCCAATGTCCTCATCTAGAAGTCTTAAGATAGGCACACTCTTCATTCTCTTCCTCAACTCTTGAAAACTCTATTGGCACTTCTCTGTCCACACGAAGGGTTGTCCCTTCCATGTCAAAGCTGATAAGGGTGATGCTACCCTGGAAAAGTCAGTCACGAACCTCCGGTAGTATCCAACCAAATCCAAGAAACTCTACACCTCATTCACGCTCCTAGGTGTCTCCCAAGAAAGAAACGAATCTATCCTTACTAGATCCACTGCAACTCCAGCCTCTAAAATGACGTATACTAGAAAGTGGACCTCCTGAATCCAGAACTGATACTTTGAGAGCTTCCCATAAAGCTGGTGCTCTCAGAGTGTATCTAGGACTATCCGCAGGTGTGTCGCGTGCTCCTCCGACACTGAGTACACTAGGATGTCATCAATGAAGACCATGACAAACCGGTCATGGAAAGGCTGGAAGATCCTGTTCATGAGTCACATGAACACTGTTGGGGAATTGGTCACACCGAAATGCATCACCAAGAACTCATAGTGGCCATAACGACACCAGAAGGCTATCTTTGGTACATCCACATCTCGTACACAAAGCTTATGATATCCTAATCTGAGGTCTATCTTTGAGAACCATCTCACTCCCTTTAGCTGATCGAAGAGGCCATCAATCCTTGGCAGTGGATACTTGTTCTTCACAGTCACCTGATTTAGGCACCGTAAATCCACGCACAATCTCAAACTCCTATATTCCTTCTTGGAAAACAATACTGGGGTTACCCACGGTGAAAACATGGGCCTCATGAAGCCCTTCCTCTGCAAATCCTCCAGTTGTACCCTCAACTCATGAAGCTCTACAGGAGCCATCCAATATGATGGTGTGGATATTGGTGTCATCCTAGGGTATATATCAATGCATAAGTCAACCTCCTTATGAGGGAGTAATCCCAGAACATCCTTAGGAAATATGTCTTCGTACTCATCCACTACTATAGGAAAGTGAAGACTCTCCTCATCCACCGCACCAAGGGTGAGGCTAGCCAACCAGTGAATGATTGGTTGCACCCTTCTCTGAGAAATTTCATCATGTGCTGCAAGTGTTCCCTTCTCACTGGTGAAGGTAAACCTAGTCTCATCTCCACGGACACACTGCACTTTGCACCTAATACAGTCGATCTGAGCATGAACTGTGGATAACCAATCCATACCCAAGATGACATCATAAGGCCTCGACGCCACTACTAGGAGATCCTAGCCAAATATCTCACCAGTAAGAATAAGCTCACGCTGTCGACACCAGTGCGTAATCATCGAATCCTCTCCCGTAGAAGTCTCTAACCATAAGAATTGAGCCAAAGACTCCACTGAAATCTCCAATCTCCGAACAAGATTCATGGTAAGAAAAGAGTGACTAACACTTGTGTCTATAAGAAATATAGCTAAGGTGAAGAAGACACAAATCATACCTCTAATCATCTCTAGGGTGTCGTGGTCGTAGGCGTCCATCACTTGAAGCTGGCCTCACCCTTGTCCACCAGCTCTCGGAGCCCATGGTGGACCACCTGGGGGTGGTGGTGGTAGCACCTTGAACCTCCATCCATCGCCTACTACTCTGTCTTCCCCCTATCATGTCTTCCACCTTGCAGACCACCCTGATCGAACCTCTGCATATGGCTTGGTGATCCATCGACTGTCTATCGGTCGTCTGCGCAGTGAGTCGGGAAATCACGGTCCATGTGTCCCTACTCGCCTCATGAGTAGCACACCCTACTCCTCTGATGACTCCCTCTGCCCTGGGAGACTTGTACCGCTAATCCTGCATCCTGGGGTCATCCTCCGAAATGCCTGACCCACTTGGGTCCTCGTGTCTGATGCCTGGTACCCATGACTGAAGACTCCGTCGCCCGGTGTCTACTGGTAGCTCTGGATGATGGCGCCTGCTCTTCCAAGAAGCTCTCTATGAGTAGAGATCACTCCAGCACCCCATCCTTAGTAGGGATGCTAAGTGATACCATGGATGCCCTGATCTCCCGGTGTAGTCCCTGCTCAAAATCCTGAGCCCTAAAGAATGAGTCTCGTACCATGTCTATAGAGTAACGAGAAATCTCGGTGAATCTCACTGAGTGCTCTGCTACTATCATGCCACTCTGTTGTAGGTGGAGTAGCTCTTGTAGGTGTACTGAGCACAATGTCGTCGGAAAGAACTCCTCCCTAAAGAGGCGCTCAAAGTCTGTCTAGGTAAGGGTCGCCTCATCATGCGTCTGGTTCGTCAAGCTTCACCACCTCCCCATCGAGCCCTGAAGAAGGTTTACAGCTAAGATCTTCATCTATTCAAGAGGCATCCTCACCGGATGGAAGACTCGCGTAACCACCTCGAGCCAATCCTCGACCATATAGGGGTTAGTCTAACCCATGAACCTAGGAGGTCTCTACCTCTAGAACTCGTGTAAGGCACTGAGCCTACATGCGTCCTCTACCGGTAGCACCGGTAGCAATAGTTGATCAATGGGTGGTGGCAATTCTAGTGCACCTCCTGGTGGGGCCATCTCTAGTATTGGTCCCTATACTGATGCTTCGTCGCTAGGTGTACTATCCTCATGGTCGCGCACTGGAATCCTGGCTGGCTGGCTACGTGGTGGCATCTTGAAACAGATCAAGATGAACCATGGTCAATAGATTATACCTGGTGAGCTGACTCTAACTCAAGAAGGACATGAGAACACCCTCAATTCCTATATGATGCATGCAACTAGTGTTTTCATGTACTGAGTCAAAAAGAAGGATTCAGGGTCCTGGTGTATGGATACACTGGCCACCATACCAATACTGGAGTCCCTGGGCCTGAAAGTCGATCTCGAAACATTTAACATTGTTGCCCCAAAACAAAGCCACAGACTCTCGGTCCTTAAGGTAGAACCGACCTACCTTTGATACCAATTTTTCACGACCCATCCCCAGGGCTCGTGCCGTGACTACCCCAAGCTCACCTCCCAAAGGTCATGGGCTGGCGACTAGCACTAAAGGCATTATCCTACAAGTGGGAGGCATTTTCCAAGTACCTGTACACACGCACACTCACAACCCCAGCCCACAATGCTGAAAAGGGAAAACATGCATGCTACTAAGACAACCATTGAGAGTAAACAGTACAAAGATGGAAATAAAGGGGGCTAGAATACAAACCCAACAAACGAAAAGATGTAAACAAGAGGGTACAAAAGTCTCTAGAAACTCGTCTGCAGAAAATCGTACCTGAAGAGTATGTGAAGAGTAGTTGCCGGAAGCTGTAGGAGTACGGCTCGCCCGTCTGTCCTCACTGGGCATCGCCTGGTCCTGGACCGCCATGTCTTTGTCAAAACATTAGTCATCTGCACAAGACATGATACATGTGGGCAGAGCTCGTGCAGGGGTGAGTAACACAATACTCAGTAGAAAAGGCCACAAAGAAAAGTACATATGTAGTAGTGGACAACTCACACAGGTATAACCTAAAGTATAGAAAGCAAGACTATTAGTCGTAATGCTGAACATCTTGTACTACTGAGAGACTCATCCCCAATGAGTCATTGTGGCCTGTTGGGCCACTGAGGTCTGCTCGTCACTGAGGTCTGTTGGGCCACTAAAATCTGCTCATTTGTTGGGCCACTGAGGTCCGCTCATCACTGAGGTCTGTTGGGCCACTGAGATCTGCTCGTTTGCTGGGTCACTGAGGTCCACTCGTCACTAATGTATACTGGTCCACTGAGGTCCACTCGTCACTTAGGTCTGTTGGGCCGCTGAGGTCCACTTGTCACTTCCTTCTCATCACAGCTAGAAGCAGGATTCCCGCTCGCAGCGCGCTTGATTCCAGGAGAATCTATTTCTCAAGCCATCAGTCATATCCCAAATTTCACAAAAAATCACTTGGAGTATGTCAAAAGGACAGTCTCGTTGTGAGGGTTTCAACGCCACAAACGACTCATCAATCAGATAAACGGTTTAAAGATTATGCATGTTTTACTGAAAAGGGGTCGGTTAGGTCTGGGTTCGACCCGACCTGGGCGGACCGACCCGACTTGGATTCGACCCGACCCGGATCCGACCCAACCCAGATCCGACCCGGCCCGGCCCGGCCCACCGTGAGCAGACCGGCTTGCTCCTCCCAAGACGCGGCGCCCGCCGTGTCTCCCTCCACCCCGCGGGTCGCCGCGGGGTCCGCCGCCCCTGCCCAGCTGGACCACGGCCCTCCAGCCACGTGACGCAGCACGGCTCACCGCGTTCGCTCGCGTCGCCGCCAACCATTGTCGCGGGCCTCGTCCACCACCGCAGCGCGCCGGCGGTTCCTTCCATGGGCCACCGAACCCGCTTCGGTGGTCCGTTTTTCGATCTGCGAGCGCCTTCGGGATCCTCGGGTCGTCGTTGTCACTGATGCGTACTCCAAGTTGTCTCATCGTCGATCTGGAGGTCTGGTCATGAAGAACACAAGAACGCCCCCAACGGAGGGATCCGAGCCTTGTTCGTGTCGACTCGATACCTCCGCGTTAGAATTTAAAAACAAGTTGGGAGGAGATTTAAGAATCTAACATGGGTAACTCCGATTCAAACCCCGAGATTAGAAACCCACCCGCATAAGTGATCAATCCGCAGGTCACCTATTCGTGGGTTGACCCGCGTTTGTCGCTCAAATCCATGAATGGGGGAAAAGGAAATTCACTTAGAATCAAACCCCAACCTCAAGGTTGGATCGTTCGTTGGTGAAGATCATACCGCTGTTGTTCGTTGTTCCTCGATCTGTCATTGGTGGCGGTTCATCGATCGTCACTCGCCAACGCTAAATCTCCAAGGGTTCAGAACAATATTGGATTGTGCCAGCAATCTCGTATTCAGTTAACCCATTAAATGGAGAAAACGTGTTTCAGTGTTTCTATTACCCTGAGTCACAGCGTCGTTATGTTGTTTCGTTTATGAAACAACATTTCTGTTATGCTCAGGTTTCCATGTCGTTACGTTGCAACGAAATTTTGAAATTCTAATAAAATAAACTAAAAGTTTATTTTATTTTTGCTTAAGAATTTTTTATTATATTTTTCTTAAAAAGTCCGAAAAATAACCTTTTCTCTCACCCTCTGCCGGTTGAGGTTAAGTCTTTCCTTAGGTAAAGTCATCGGTCCGGACGCAACAGTGCCCTCGATTTTTTAATCCGGGCACCTGTTTAGAAGTTGCCAAAACTGCGTACGCGCGCTATTTTAAATAAACCTAAAAAAAGTTCAAACACTTATTCCGGGCTCACTAGGCCTCAGAATCAAGTGTCGTCTGAGCGCCTGGTCTCGAAATAATTTCATATAATTTAAAAAAATACATGAAATTTCTGAGACATTACAATACCGCACCAGCAGATTTTCCTAACGTCATGACGCTTTGATTCTTTGATGTTTCATTTATATTTTTCCAAGGTTATTTTTAAAGAAAATGGTTTCTTTATGATGTGTGCAATGCTTCAATTTTCAAGTTGTTTTTAAAAGAAAAGGGTATTTTGATATCCAAAAGTGATTTGTTTATGACATGAAAAAAGTTTTTCAAATGTTTTATGATGACAAAGTGCAAGCATAAAAATGTTTTATTCATGATATGGTACTTGAGCATTATACATTAGAAATGAGTGTGCCCAGATAGCGTCGGGTGAGCCCGTTACAACTTATACGATGGGACTACTCAAAAAAACGTCGGGTGAGCCCGTTATAGCTTAAACGATGGGTGCGCCCAGATAGCTACCCAATGCATTGGGTAATGTACTTTGACTTTTGAAGGAAAAAAAGGAGTTACCGAAGGGTTTCTCCTACGGATTTAACTGGACTCCAATTATTTCTGACACGGTTTTAAAACAGATTATGAGCGTGTTGCTGTAAGTTTTCAAAAAAAGGTTTATATATGCTTACTATGAGTTTGAAGGATCTAAAAGTGTGTGTGTTTTCATGAGAAAATGATTTATTTCATTAGCTCAAAGAAAATTGAGATAAAAATAAATATTACATGAGTTTTCATGTTTTTCACCGAACTGACAGTTTTCTTTTTTTATGTCATTTACTGAGCTTTTTGTGCTCATCCCACGTTTTTAAAATGTTTTTCGTAAGGTTTAAGGACGAGTATGGACAATGATGAGGTCAAGATGATAATTTTGAAGATTTATCATGAAAAAAAATCATGTTTTGTTTTTAAAAGTTTTCATATTATCAAAAAATAGACATTGAGTAGAAGTGTCTACTTTGTAACATATGAGTTGTTATGTACGAGTTATGACTTAATTTTCTAAAACTCTGAACTGAAAAGATCCTAAGGATTGTAAGAATGTAAATTCTAGTTCAAAGTTACTAGCAAATGTAGTGATTAAGGTCGGGTTCTTATATACTTAATTAAAGGAAAAGATCTCAAAAATGGTTTGCATTAAAATCAAATATATCTTAGGTTTCAAAATGGCAAACATAGGTTTCTAAATTCAAAAAATTTATTTTAAAATTTATTATTTTACATCTTAAATGCATTTTTGTTCGAGCAAAAGATTTTGTAAGTCATGTTTATATCATGACGATGTCATAACTACGGTATTTGTAAAAACTGAATTTTTTCCTATTTATAAAAAATTCAATCTTTTTAAAAAAAATTAAAAATTCACCCTAAACTAATTTAAACATGATTTTTTTATCAAATTTAATTTTTAAAATTTTAAAATTTAACTTCTAAATATAATCATAGATAAATGCTCTTTCGATTATAATATAATGCATATTGGAATAGTTTTGGGATACAATGTTTACCTGCTATAGTAGAATCTCAGATATTACAATCAAAACATGTGTTCTACTCTGAATGTTGGAGTACGTTTTATCAAGTGACAATGATGCCTAGTTGCACGTATATATATTCTTGTTTTTTTTATAGAATAGGTATTTTTTGTTATGTTCAAGATTTAGGGATCATGTTATAATTTTTGTGAAATTCATGTTTCATTTGTTCGTTTCTTGGTTGTATCTTGATAGTAATCACCTTTCAATTCATAGGGCCATCCATGACACTAATCATGGTAACTCACTATTTGCTACTTAGACAATTTAAAACGGAGTATTCAAGAACTAAAAAATATTTTTTTCATAGATGAAAATGGGATAATTTATAATTGATTCGGGTCAAAGTTTTGGAGACCAGGTTAGGGTCATGTCAAAATTTTTGTCAAAGACTAATTTGTTAAGGTGTTAAACGAGACAAAATTCTGATGTGCTCCTTCAGTTTATTTTGCCTTAATGTTGATTTTAATGTTTTTTCATCCAATTAATTTGATGAGACAAACAAGAAAAAACACTAATGTCATCACGAACAATTAAATAATGTACAAATACCAAGGACTGCACTTGCATTGGCCTCATTTAACATATAATACAAAAAACAGATGTTTTTATCATGGAACTGAATGATATAGAAATACAACTTCAAGAATAAACATTATATCATTATTACTTGGGAGACCATGCATTATTTGATCAGCCAGCCGGCACCGGACTCAACACCGCCGGCCGCTCCTGCAAATTCGCAGCATATTTCCGAGCCCACAGATCGTAGTGCACAATATCATCGAGGGAAGGGGCGGCTACCAGCTCAGTCCGATGTTTTTCACAGGTTTGCTCCACAATCTTGAATATATCCAGGTAGCAGATCCTGAACAAAGTGGTAATTGTCAATCACTTTTCAACAACTGAGTCTTTGAGTGTAGGTTTTTTATTAATTTGGTTATACCCCTTAACAATTTTCTAAATATTATTTATAATAGGTCGATTGCATTCGTCACCGCAGAACAAAATTGCAGTAAACTTGCAAGCTCGGAGATTTGACCCTACGACCTGCCCGTCATCCCCACCCCACCCTACAAATCCTCACCACCCAACCACCAACGGTGGGGCTCTAAATAATATTTATGATAAACACTTCAAAAAATAACCAACATACTTCTCATTGATGAACATTTCCACAGCCTTCTCATTAGCTGCACTGAGAACTCCAGTCATGGTGCCCCCGGCCCGTCCCGCGGCATAAGCGAGATCCATGGACGGGTACTTTACATTGTCGGGAGCCTTAAAAGTTAGAGATCCGAGCCTGCAAAACAGAATAATAATAATGCTGGGAAAAATATGTGTAATGGGTAATCCGGGGCATCGCTGTTTACTTGCAGAGATCGAGCCGAGGCCAAGTTATCTCCGAGCAGTAGATTCGATCCGGCCATGATAATGTGTAGAGGATAGGCAAGCGCATGTCAGGCCATCCTAGTTGTGCAAGAACAGATGAATCCTAGGAGGAAGAAGAAGAAAGAAGAAAAATAAAAAGAAGAAATATTCTAAACATGTTGAATTCAACAAACAAGTTGTGATGTAAACCTGAGTTTCAACCATTGAATGTATGATAGACTGTGGATGAATCACAATTTCAATATCATCGTACTCAGCTCCAAACAGATAGTGGGCTTCTATAACTTCCAAACCCTGCAAAGGGTACCAATAGGATCATCTGATTAAATGAACGGACAGCTTAATGAAAAAAAAAAGAACCAAAGAAACCTTGTTGAAAAGAGTAGCAGAGTCAATGGTAATCTTTTTGCCCATATCCCAGTTTGGATGCTTCAAAGCATCAGAAACTTTAGCTTCTTTCAATTTATGAGTGGGCCAATCCCTGTCAGTAAAAAGTGACCAGAGTATGCTTGAATGAGTTGATGGTTAATCATGGAAAGCATAGGGAAGAGATTTTAATGGAGGGCAAAGGTGGGAGAAGGGGAGGAGTTTTAATGGAGGGGGGAGAAAAGAGAAAAAAAAGGATTTTAATATTCCCTTACTGGGCCTGGCTGGAGGGAAGCTGTGAGATTTTTAAGGATAAGTTTGGTACAAGAAAACATTTTTTGTTTTAATTTTCCAAAAAAAATATTAAAAAATGTGTTGAATTCAAGAAACATAAAACATTTAAAAAAATGAAAATGAAACAACACAGGCATCAAATGATAGGTTTAAACGACTATTTTTCAACACCTGAAAGCCCCACCAGATGCAGTTAGAAGAATGCGCCGCAATGCTCCATCTGTCAATCCTTGGATACACTGTATATGATCACTTTAATGTATAATCATGGCTTGATATCCCTGAAACAACCAAAAGGATGTATGATTTGATACCTGAAATATTGCAGAATGTTCTGAATCAGCAGGAAGGATTTTGACATTATGTTTGTGAGCAAGAGGAAGAACAAAGGGCCCCCCAGCAATCAAGGTTTCCTTGTTTGCTAAGGCTATGTCTTTTCCAGCTTCTATTGCAGCCACTGTAGGCTAAGAAAACAAGAAAAGAAGCAAAATCAATGCAAGCCCATCCTTATCATTTTATAAATAATATCAGCTGAAAGGTGTTTGGCACATGGGAGAAGAGTGGAAATGAATGTAATGCCACCCCTTGTTTGGTGGGATTTACCTTCAACCCTGCACAACCCACTATTCCAGTGACCACAGTAACTGCATCTGGGTGGCGGGCAACCTGAAAATTCCAATTATACTTTCGATGTTTAAATAAAAAGAAAAACTTTTGTCCAGAAAACATAGCATAATAAAAATATATATGTGAGTACCTCAACAATGCCTTGTTCTCCGGCTACAATCTCCAGCTTGTGTTGAGCATTGGCCAAGGCATCCCTGAGTTCATCAACTAATGATTCATTTCTAACAGCCACTAGTTCAGGTTTAAATGTCTTCACCTGAACAAAGGTGAGATTGATTGAACTAATCATCACATTATCCTTAATAAAGAAATTAATCTGAGAAAAAAAAACACCGCATTTAGGATCATAAAAAACGGGTAAGGATGATATCTTGTTAACAATGTTTCATGGTAAAACATAATTGTGAAGGCATAGATTAGGCTCCATTTGGCATTACTTACGATAAGTGTTTTTGTACAAGTGTTACTTGGAGAAATGTTTTTTCCCCGCTTAAAAGGGTCTTCTTCTGTTATTTAAGTAGTGTAGTGCCTGTTTGGTTTGCAGAATCCTTTGGAATAGAATGAAATGGAACAAAAAAAAAAATTGGGTACATCATGAACAGAAAATAATTAATATGATAATCATTTTTAACAAATTAATTATCCAAAAAAATATTTTAAATACATCAATAATTAAAAATTATTTTAATATTTTTATAAATGCATTGCGTCCCTTTTTCTTTCTATTCATAGCACAAAGAATGAGTTTTCCTGCCTATCTAGGTTTCAGTCCCCTATATTGCACTCGATTAAATGCCCTTTCAAGATTCCCTGATTCCCTAATCCAACCAAATGTCTGGAATCCAGGGACTTCAAGGAATGACCTTTCAAGAAATCCAAACAGGCAATAAGTGTTCTTTTAAAAACAGAACAAATGCCACATATTTTTTCAAACCGTTTATCATAAATCATAAGCGTTATAAGCAGTTTTCAATAAATATTGTCAAACGCAGCCATAGGCTCATCAACTCTACATTTAGAATGATACCATTTATAAAAACAATATCCGTTCATGGGACAATGAAATGGAAAGATGAATGAGACCAAACACAAGCCAAAGAAAAAGTGGCATTGTTAGCAATAAATAATAGAGATACAACAATAAATATGCCTATTGCCATTATCAAACCTGAGGTTTTAATGGGCCTTTATATCTTTGCAAACTTTAAAAATAGGAACCATGATGATCACCTGGTCAGCAAGAAGGGTCACATTAGAACCAGCTGCAAGTGCCACCACTCTAAATTTATCAGGATTCTCTGCAACTATGTCCAATGTCTGCAAAAGCACCAGATTATGTTATCAAGCAATATATAAATTATACCAGGGAACAGGTACCGAACATAAACACTAAACAACACTGACAGGGAGGACAAAAAACCAAACAACCTTTGGTATATTTGATCTACATTTCAAAATACATCACCCAGGAGGGAAAACAGGTTATTAAATATATGAGAATGGACCATAAGGAGAAGGCAAATGAATTAGTGTTCAAAGAAACAAAAAATTAATGGTTCAAAATATGCATATAAATATACCTGTGTTCCAATGGAGCCAGTAGATCCGACAACAGATATAGGCTTTGGACCATCCCAAGTCTTACGAGACAACTCTGGCATAGCTCGCCCAGGCCAGGCCGGGGGAGGTGGTTGTGCTGAACAACAAACTTTTCTCCAAAACACTTCTCTGCAATCTTTTCTCCTCGAACAAAATCCACCTAAAATCAACAGCTCAATCATACTTGAGCCTTCAAAAAATCTAAACTAGCTTCCTAGATTTCCATGCGAAAAACCTTGCAATGAATTGGAGAAAAATAATCGCATGATTACAGAAAACAAAAGAATAAAATCCAAGAAAAATTGTTCTTCGTACGTACGTAGACAGAAAACATGAACAACGAATTAAGTAATCCAAAAATCAGTAGCCTCCGTCGAAAAACTTTACTTCACGGTCATATTATGGCGCAATGAAGTTCAACAAAACTAGAGCTCCTCAAAGCACAGAGGCCAAAAGTGCCAATGCTATGCGGAAGGAAGCAATTGCAGAAGCAACAGTGCTATCTAATTTCACAGAAAACGATATTTAAATATTTCCACAGCTATCCTTACACAAACACCCCCTGTTCCTTGAGCTGCCACAAATTGCTTGAATCGGCAACATCGGCAGCAATCGCCGCAGATAATTAAATGATTCAGTAACGCCGAGTAGCACAGTTTTTACCACGGAAAGACACTAACCATGTAATTTGTGGAGATGGGTAGTAGACCCAGTACAGTCCAAGAAGGAAACGGCCTTGATTTCCGAGGGAGAGAGAAAATTCAGAGCCATCGACGCGCTGGATGATTCTCAATCGGCCAGGAGGTAGCAGCCGATGCGGAAGAATCGAAGACGAACGAGTGGTGAGTTGAAGATTCGGAGTATCCGGATGATGATTGTTGTTCAGTAAGGGCGCACTTTCTCCGTACAGAGAGCGGGATTTGATCGTTTTATAAAAGGCGAGAGCGGAGGAGACAACAATACAGGCCTAATCCCAGTTCAGGACCCGTCCAGTGAGCGGGGAAGACCCAAGAAGACGACTCGTGATTTGATCGTTTCATACAATTCGGTAAGAGCGGAGGAGACAACGACGCAGGCCTAATCCCAGTTCAGGACCCGTACAACGAGCGTGGAAGAACCACGACGACGACTCGTGATTTGATCGTTTTATAAAATTCGGTAAGAGTGGAGGAGACACTGATACAGGCCTAATCCCAGTTCAGGACCTGAAAATGAGAACTATTTTGGTCCTGAAGTGTCATTCCCCCAGACAAAACCGTGGACGAAACGATGTCGTTTCAAAACTATCTGGTTTTGCAGCAAGTCAAACTAATTTGCTTTATTTTGGTCAACTTAATCCGAAACCAAGAAATATATTTACAAATGGTTCCCAATGGTAAAATCCAAATAAAATAACAGCATTGTATATGTCATAACATTTATGAATGATAATTTTATAAGAAAACGGTGGAGCCTGGAGTAAATGCATGGATGGGCCGTATTTACTGAGGGTTATGTTCTTAAGAATGAAATAGTGTTGAATTATAATATTAGCATGATATTAGAGTTGATATTATATTTCATTTTATGTTATAAATATCACATTATAATAGTACTCATGAATAGGCCCACCCTTGGGGCAAGCCCATGGAGCCTGTGGGCCAGGGCAACAGGAGGGCGGGGGCAACCGGCCGACCCTCTTCATTATGGTCGGAATCCATATGCGTCAACACCTTCTTGCAGCGCTCCATCTCATCACGCCACTCCACCCCGCCTCCTCCTACCTAGTGTCGGGTCTCTCACTTCTTTGTCTCTTTTGATTGCTCTACTTCCATCAGCGCCATCTCCAACACTATGTAGGAGGAGGCGGGGTGGAGTGGAGATCTTCTGCTGGCTATTTTTTTCCTAGATGGTAGACGTCCTTTGATTTGTCAAAGGGGGGCAGGTGGTGGGTGATGTGGTGGGTGGCCAACCCCATCAACCACCTAGGAAGGCGGTAGGGGGTGAAGCGTGCCTAAAAAAAGCACGGGCTTCCTTTGATTTTTCTCACCATCAATCACCTCAACTCTCATTTGAGTGTTCATTTATATGTGTGATATTTTGTGAGATGGATTCCCTACATATTCAAGAGTGAAAATTACGAGGGATATTCTACTTGTAATTGTGAGAAATTGTGCATCCACTTTTATCCGTAGTGAGATTATTCTATTTGTTTGTGGTTTTTTACCCCTTTATTTGGGAGTTTTTCCACGTTATATCAAGTTTCATATATTTATGTATTTTTGTACTTTGTTTTATCTCGTGATTATCATCCCACAAGTGAGCCAATCATTTTTTATCCCAGCAAGTGGTATCAGAGGAAGGTTTTTCGGCCTAATGCTGTTCACATTTTTTGTTTAGGTGTTCATAATTTTCATTAATTTGAGTATGCTCTATGATTGCGATCGTGGTTGATCTTTCACATCAAAAAAAAAATATTGAGATTATTAAATATATCATTGTGAAATAGATGAGGTTATGGACAAACGACGTGTCCAGATGACAACAAAATTTGAGATTGGGAAATTCAAAGAGAATAATTCTCCACAGTGAAAATGAAGATGCAACCAGTGTTGCGGAAGAATAATTACCTACAGACAATTAACAAAAGACCAATAAGTGTGACGATGGAACGTGATTCCAATGGGAGCCAAAATCATGACATGGAAGGAAATGTGACGAGTACTTCTGGAAACAGAGGCATACTAGTCAGTGCAGCGACAATGATTGTTGGAGATAAACAACATCTCAGTGAAACATGGATAATCGACTCAGGAGCACATGACACATGACATCTCGATGGGAATGGTTTTATCAATATGAAACTATCTTGGAAGGTCTTGTGTACATGGGGAACAATCACACCTTAATAACCGTTGGAGTCAGTACCATCAAATTGAATATGCGTGATGGTATTGTTCAAACCATCCAAAGAGTACGCCATGTGAAGGGCCAGAAAGAAAACATATTGTCTTTGAGGTAATTTGATGATATCAAATGAAAGGTTTGCACTGAAAAATGGAGTGATGAGAATTGTGAAGGGCACACTTGTGGTGATGAAAGCTGAGAAGATGTCAAATAACTTGTATGTGCTTATGGGTGAAATGTACAAGGAGATAGAGAAAGTTGTCGCATCAACTACCTCGACCGAAGTGTTGATGATGTCATGACATCGAAATCTTGGTCATATGTCCGAACGAGGTCTGAAGATTATTGTTGATTGGAAGTTGATTCTTGGGACTGTAAAAGCATCTTTACCATTATTATAAGCATTGTGTTTTGAGTAACAAACACAAATTAAAATCCGGGACATCAACAAAGAGAAGTAAAGAGATCTTAGAGTTGATCTATTCCGACATTTGGCAAGCACCAATTATATCTTTGGGAGGAGCAATGTACTTTGTATTATTCATTGATTATTATTTCAGGAGATGTTGGGTGTACCCAATCAAGAGGAAGACAAAAGTTTTTGAATTCTTCAAAACATTCAAAGCACAAAAGAAACTTGAATATGGAAAGAAGATCAAGTGTTTGAGGATTGAAAATGGTGGAGAATATACAAGCGAGGAGTTTGATATATTTTTTCAATGGGAAGGCATCAAAAGATAGTTCATAGTGGTGTACACTCCTCAACAGAATGGAGTGACAGAGTGGATGAATAGAACCTTGTTGGATAGAACAAGAGCGATGTTGAAGTGTGTAGGAATTTCCAAAACATTATAGGAAAAAACAGTGAACACCACCTATTATGTGATCAACTGATATACTTCAATGGTAATTAAGCTAAAAAGACCAATGAAGATGTGAACCGGTAAACCCACTGACTAGTCTCAGTTACATACTTTTGTAAGTCCTGTATATGCAGTACTTAATGACTAGGAAAGATCAACGATGGATTCAAGATCTAGTAAATGTATCTTCTTGAGATATGATGATGGTGTGAAGGGGTGTCATTTATAAGACTCAACCACCCACAAATCTATCCTCAGCAGAGATGTAATTTTTGCAGAATACAAGGTGAAAATGACAATTGATGGAGACAATGAGAAAGAGAATACAAAAACTACAATAGTCAAAATAGATGAAAAATACAAGAAAGAACCAGTTTCTTATGAAGCATTACTAGAGCATGATGATCAAGTACTGGTTGAGTCTAGACCACGATGTTCAACTCAAGATAAAAGAGAACCGACATGGAACTCAGACTACATCACTAAGAGAAATATTGTGTACTACTTATTGGTGGAGGATGGATAACCATATTCCTTTGTGGAGGAGACCCAAAGTCCAGATGCATCCTCATGGATGATAGCGATGTAGGAAGAACTTGAAGCCCCATACAAGAACAAGACTTGGGATCTTGTTCCATTACCTCATAGAAGTAAGGCTATCAATAAAAATGGGTCTTTAAGATTAATCAGGATGGAAAAGATTAGGTGGAAAGATATCATATGAGACTAGTGGTCAAAGGATATGCTCATAAGAAATGTATTGATTTCAATGAAGTATTTTCTCCGATTGTTAGACCGACAACTGCTCAGATAGTTCTGATAATGTGTTTTGTATAAAATTTACATATAGTGTAGCTAGATGTGAAGATTTATTTTTCTCCATGATGATCTTGATGAAGAAATATATATGCCCTAACTAGAAGGGGTTTTAGAAGAAGGCAAAGAGAACTTGGTTTGCAAGTTGAACAAATCTATGTACGATCTCAAGCAAGAATCGAGGTGTTATTATAAGAGATTTGATTCCTATATCATGAGACTTGGATACAACATACTTTATTAAGATCCTTGTACATATTTCAGAGGTTTGGATGGTAGTTATTTCATCATTATTTTGTTGTATGTGGATGAAATGTTGGTTGTAGGCCCAAAAAATGATCAGATCCAGGAGACAAAGACATAGTTAGATAGGGAGTTTGATTTAAAGGACTTGGGACCAATAAACAAGATTCTTGGGATACATATTTATTGAGATAGAAATAACAAGAATATTTGTACATCATAAAATAATTACTTGAGGAAAGTATTGAAACACTTCAATATGAAAAAAAATATAATCCAATCTCTACCCCTCTTCTTGTTAATTTCAAGTTATCCTCTATGATAATTCTTAGAAGTGAAGTATGGAGGATAAAGATGCCTAGAGTACTGCATGCATTAATAGTGGGGAGTCTGATGTTTACTATGGTTTGCATAGACCATGAATTGTACATATAGTTGGAGTAGTTATTCGGTATATGGAGAATCTGGGATGGGAGCATTGAAACACTGTGAAGAGGATCCTAAGATACATCAAGGAGACCTCAGACGCTACATTATGTTATGAAGGATCAGATTTTACTATCAAATGATGTGTTGATTTATATTTTTTTGGTGATTTTGACCAGAGGAAATTCACCACTAGTTATGTTTTTACTCTTTTAGGAGGAGCTATGAGATGGATTTAAGTCATTTTTGGCTTTATCTATGATGTAGGCAGAGTACATGGCAGCTACATGACCTTTTAAAGAGTTAATTTTGATGATTTTTTTTGGAGGAGCTTAGGCATAAACAAGAGAAGATTCCACTGTTTTGTGACAATCAAAGCACCTTGCACATTTCTAGGAATCCATTTTTTCATTTGAGGATGGAACACATTTGGGTGAAATATATGTCACGACCCGCCTTCACCAAAAGGAGGGAAGGGTCAGCAGATTTCCAGACTCTTCCTTCTTTAAGTTGAAGGAGAGATAATGACCCCCGAAACCCGCCTTCAATAGGTCCCGGAGTGGCGACTAGCACCAAGGGTATAGAAATTTCTCACAAATGGAAGGCATTACCCCTTTTTGTTTTATAAGATCGAGAGATGAGATGATGAAACTCAACAACACCAAGGTAAAAGAAAAATAAATCCAAAAATAAACCATTCCCACATGCATGTTCCAAAAGTAAAGCCACAAGGTACAAAAGGTAACTACAAAGGTAAGTACCAAAGAGGAAAAGAAAAACAACAACTACAACTGCTCCAAAGGTCCGAGCTAGTAAGGTCCTGCATGATCCCTAAAGTCCTCCTGGAAACCTGAAAGCAGTTTTATATACGTAGGGTGAGCATACAAGTACACTCAGTAGGGAAAACCAAAGACTCTCGTGCACAAGTGGGGGAACGTACTAAAGTCCCGTGAGAAAAAGAGTAAACCAAACACCTAACAAGGCAAAATATCCACCCCAGGCCTCACCAAGGCACACTCTCCAAATAACGCAAGTCAAGTAATATATATATTAAGAGAACATAGATTTTTGGGTACCCCGCGACACTTTCCCACTGGTTATTGAGACATCCTACGCATCGGACCAATCCCGCCATTCTCACTGCAGTCCCACTGCCACACCCGCTCGTACACACCTGGGCCACAACCACACGCAGTCCCACTGCCGAAATCCTGCCTGCACACACCTGGGCCTCAACCGCATGCAGTCCCACTGATGAATCCCGCCCGCACACACCTGGGCCACAACTGTCACATGTAACCATGCCTGCAAACACCTAGGCCAGAACAACCACCACAACGCCCGAAGACACCTGGGCTAAAGGATCCACTGCCACGCTCGAAGACACCTGAGCCTCATCCCGAAGACACTTGGGAAACCACCTACCGCACACACCTTGCCAACCACCACACTACCCCGCCCGAAGGTTCTTGGGCTAATAATGGACCTCAAGCCATCACAGCCTGCCCGAAGATACTTGGGCTATCCGGGAAAGGGAGCAGAAAAGGAGCTAATAACCAGCCACTATGAATAGTGTTGGGAAAAACACCCTCCCCCATGAAATGGGGGTGTTTGGCACTAAGTGCTCAACTTGGGTGGGGCGCTAATAAGAAACACAAAACTAAAAGTATAGATATATAGGTAACAAGCACTCACCCAAAGCTAGGTTTTTCTTCAGACAGCCTACAGATCACAACAACACTCAAGTCCGAGTCACGACTCACGCCAACAAACCAATTTGTCCCATTCTTGTTTCAAGTTCAGTGATAATGTTTAAGTTTAAGCACTACCGGGCAACTACTAGGCATAGGCATAAGTCTAGGAAAGTAACAGTCAAACATCAACCAAAACGTCCACACCCGGTTCTCAACAACAGAGGATTCCACCCCAATTTGTGATATAAACAAGTATCCACCCGATCTTAAAACTCACAACCACCGAATCCATACCAACAGGGGATCCCATCCCCAATTTCACACAACCACGGAGGGTATAAAAGAAAAGGGGATCCCATACCCTCCCACATCTCCAGCAATCGTCCCGAAAGGAAAACAACCAACTACTACCACCAACACAAGCAGGGCCTTGCCGGTATTTTCAGATTTAAACGACTTAACACACTCCATGATTCAAATTCCATGTGTTCTAACCGGGAGTTATCACAGAAGGGTTGATCCTGGTGCTTTCAATTTATTCAGCCGGTTATACGTGATTAACCAATTGCTTTTCACAGCAGGAGTTTACAACCACAACAAGCCATTTAAAACATCAGCAGGGTTTCATTAGTGCACAAGCAACGGCCACCAATGGCCTCGATTTTCAGAAGGCATAAGCCAACACAACTCAACAAGATGGTCATAGAATAAACAACATCAAAATATAATACAACATCAACGATCACAGTCCCCCCTCTTTCTTTATAGAATTCGTTCATTATCTTTAATTAGGTCTGGTTTATCCAATTCTACAGAATCAAAAGCACGCCCACCCTGCATGATACACAAAAGAGAGAGGCAAAGGAGAAATTCCTTACTTGTTGATAGATGATCGACGCTTAGGCCGGGGGCACAGAACTTTACGGATAACGATGCGGCGCGCCCGATGCAGCAGAAGCTGTTTGTGAAGAGCCACGATCGAGAAAAGAGAAACCACGACTAACCCTTAGTTTATAAGAGCCGAGGATGGTTGAGGCAAAAACGCAAAACCACGTAAGGCGCGGGGGTCGTGGGTTGACCACGCGGATCCACTCGTCATTAAAAGGGGTCGGGTGGTTTAAGCCGACTCATGAATTGATTAAGTATTTAATTAAAACTCTTATGCACGTTATGGGTCTTTAAAACACGCTTAAACGAGTCAGAATAGGGTTTAAAACCCTATTTGCGCAAATGAGCACTACCGGAAACAACTTGACAAGGCCGGGTGACGCCGATCGGTCTCAGCGATCGGTCGCACCGATTGGTCTCACCGATCGGTCTCACCGAGACGCCACTCCTTTAGGACCCAAATTTTGGCAAAGGGAAGAACCAAGAGAGTCTGGGTCATCACATCAGATACCTCTCAAACTATTCTCATCCTCGAGAATTTAAACAACCCAGAAGGGAAGGGCGGGTCCGAACAACCACCCCGAAAGATACCTCTCAAGAGTGAACCTCATCGTTAACTAAGAACACCTTCCTATCACGAACCAAGCAACATACCATGCCAAACTGCCCGGGCATGTGGGTTGGGGAGTCTCCTCCCCCATGTCAATATATTATCCGCTTTGGGCGGCACTAACTCGCCCACATGGGTTTAATCGCATTCACCTTAATGCGTCTTGATTAGGGGTCGGGTTCTCTCCTTCCCCATAGCCGGGGCTTTTCACACACAAGTAGAGGAAGAAAACCAGTACATTTCATATCCAAAAGACAAAACGTTCTATCACAACAGGTACAACAAGGAACAAAACTTAAAACAACTCTGGGTACTGGGTACGCATCTGTGCTTCCCTCTACCACGTACTCTCCTCAAGCCCACCATGTCTCCACAACACACGAACCAAGGGGATGGTTTGCCTACGAAGCACCTTCTCCTTGCGATCCTCAATCACCACTGGTCTCTCCACAAAGGTCACGTCGTCCTCGATGTCCAGCTCACCCCAATCAAGGACGTGTGAATCATCGTGCAGATACCGACAGAGCTGGGAAACATGAAAGACATCATGTATCCTTAGTAGCGGCGGTGGCAACGCTAGCTGGTAAGCCACTTCGCCGACCCGCCGCAACACTTCGAAGGGTCCAATGAATCTGGGAGAAAGCTTACTCCCTTTGTCGAACCTCCGCTACCCACGCCGAGGGGACACCTTCAAGAACACATGATCCCCAACCTCAAACTCCAAGGGCCTCCTCCTGGTATCAGCATACGACTTCTGTCGGTCCTGGGCCGCCTTCATCCTTTCCCGTATGAGCTGAACCTTCTCTGTCGTGTTCTGCACCACCTCTGGGCCAAGGATGCTTGCCTCTCCTACTTCGGTCCAACACACAGGCGAACGACATATCCTCCTATACAAAGCTTCAAACAGGTCAATGCCAATGGTAGAGTGGTAGCTATTATTATAGGAAAACTCTACCAGAGGAAAGTATTGCACCAATGATCCTCCTGAGTCCAGAACACATGCTCGCAGCATATCCTCCAAGGTCTGGATGGTGCGCTCTGTTTGTCCATCTGTCTGGGGATGGAAAGCAGTGCTAAGGCGTAACTGGGTGCCAAACGCATGCTACAATCCTCTCCAGACTCGTGAGATAAACCATGCATCCCTATCTAAGAATATAGACCTCGGAACTCCATGAAACCTCACCACCTCATCCACGTACTTTCGTGACAAAGCGTCCACAGTACCCGACTCCCTGATCGCCAGAAAGTGAGCCGATTTCATCAACCTGTCCACTACCAACCAGATGGCGTCGTATCCCCCTTGGGCCTTGGGTAGTCCCGTGACGAAATCCATCGAGATGTCATCCCACTTCCACTCGGGGACATCTAGAGGCTGCAGTAGGCCGCATGGAACTCGGTGTTCAACTTTCACTTGCTGACACACTAAGCACTTGGCCACAAACTCTGCCACCGCTCGCTTAACTCCGGGCCACCAAAAATGCCTCTTCAAACCCTAGTACGTCTTGGAAACTCCTGGGTGTACCACCAGGGGTGAGTTGTGGAACTCACAGAGAACCTTGCCACGCATCGCCTCCGGGAAAACAACCTTTTCTAGAAAAGCATCCGGTTATGACTATCCTCTGTCCATCCCTCCGGAGCATTGCCCTGGTCAACTTGGTCACGCATCACTTCACACTCTAGGTCTCCCCACTGAGACTCCTCCACTTGTTGAAATAGGGATGACTGCACTGTCATCTGATATAGGCAGCCTCTGCCGCTATCCATATTCGCATCCAGGTGTAAGGAAGCCAACTCTTCCATTGCCTTCCAGGCGTCTGCCGACTCTCGGACCGCATCCTTCTGCATCCTCCTGCTCAAGTTATTGGCCACCACATTGCCCTTGCCTTCAGTATAAGAGATCTCGAACTCGTAATCCTGGAGGAACTCCACCCATCTCCGCTGTCGCAAGTTTAAGTCCCGCTGGGAGAAGATATACCTCAAGATTTTGTGATCTGTGAAGACTACAAAGCGTTCCCCGATGAGGTAGTGCCGCCAAAACTTTAGCACAAAAACGACCGCTGCAAGCTCCAGGTCGTGGGTGGAATAATTACGCTCATGGGAACGCAGCTGCCTGGACCCATAAGAGATCACCCCTTGTCGCTGCATCAACACACACCCTAGTCCCTGTCCTGAAGCATCACAGAACACCTCATAAGCCGCCCCTTCTTCTGGTAATCTCAGCACTGGGGCACTGACCAACTTCTCCTTCAGATAGCTGAAGGCTGACTGACACTGCTCACTCCATACGAAAGCCTGGTCCTTCTTGGTCAGAGCCGTCAAAGGGGCTGCTACTCGGGAGAAGTTGGGTACGAATCTCCGGTAGTAACCCACCATCCCGAGAAAACTTCAGACTTCTGCCACATTCTTGGGTGATGCCCAAGAAACAACTGCCTCAACCTTTGATGGGTCGACCGCTACCCCCTGCTTAGACACTACGTGCCCGAGGAAGTGCACTTCTCGTGTCCAGAACTTGCATTTCGACAACTTCCCATAGAGCTGGTGCTGTCGGAGGACCTCCAAAACTGTTCTTAGGTGCTCCGCATGGTCCTCCTCTGATCTAGAGTAGACCAGGATGTCGTCGATGAACACAACCACGAACCGATCCAGGTACTCCCGGAAGATGGAGTTCATAAGCCCCATGAACACAGCCGGGGAGTTCGTAACACCGAAGGGCATGACTACGAACTCGAAGTGTACATACCTGCACCTGAACGCTGTCTTCAGGATGTCGCTCTCTTTCACCCTCAGCTGGTGGTACCCAGACCGCAGGTTGATCTTCGAGAACCATCTTACCCCTTTCAGCTGGTCAAAAAGATCATCTATCCTTGGAAGAGGGTAGCGATTCTTGATCGTCACTTGATTCAGCCTTCTGTAGTCTATGCACAACCTAAGACCACCATCTGCATTCTTTGCAAACAAGACCAGAGCACCCCACGGTGACGCACTCGGACGAACATAACCCCTCTTCATCAGATCATCAATTTTTATCCGCAACTCCTGTAGCTCCGAAGGTGCCATCCGGTAAGGAGCCATCAAGACTGGACGAGCACCGGGCTGCAGGTCTATCCCGAACTCAATATCACGTCGAGGGGGTAGAGTCGTCACCTCCTCAGGAAAGATGTCCATAAACTCACGGACGATCTCTGACACTTCCACCATTTCATCATCTACTGATTATACTGTCAGCTCGGTCAACAAGGAGAGGAGAGGTTCCTCTCTCCTGTTTCCCTTCGGACTGCTCCGCTTGCCGGTGAAGGTAACACGCCGGCTGTCCAAGTCTGAGAACATCACCCTTCTTCGAAAATAGTCGATGACGGCGCACACATAAAATAGCCAGTCGATGCCTAGGATGACATCGTATGGCTGAATCTGTAGTAGAAGGAGATCCCTAACCGACTGATGTGGCCCTATCATCAGTCTACATCCCCGACAAACAACAAGTTGGTCTGACCTCCGACTGGTGTGCTCAACACCAGGGGCACTGGAAGTCTCTCCGCATCTAAATCCAAGGCACGGGCTAGGATGGGTGCAACAAAGGAGTGCGAAGCTCCGGTATCGAACAAGGCATAAGAAAGAGTGCTAAACAGACTGATCGTACCTCGAAAAACCTCTGGCCCTGCTGGAACTACTGCCTCTGCGGCGTGTAACTGTCCACGCCCAGCTCTCCTGCTGGAGGGAGAGTAGTTCCTGCCTCTTTTCTACCTTCATCGTCAAGGAGAGGAATTCCTCCCAGAACCCACTCTCAAAATACACCCAAGCCACCTCAGACTCTATCCTCTCCCCCAGGTAAAGCGTCCACCACTGACGTGCCGCTCCCCGCATCTGGCTGACGGCCAGAGGAACCCAGTACTCGGTCGGGGCCCGAATCAGGCCGAAGGCTATAACTAGCTCCTCTAGCCAGCCTTTCGTCTTCATATCAGAGGTGCTGCCCTCATACTTATCAAGGGCCTGTCGCTGGAAGGCTCGAAGAGTCTTCTGCCACTGGTCGTCCTCTTCCTCTCGATCAGCTCTCTGCTGATTGGCCAAAGTAGTCTCTGGGGCCTCGATCGCCTGTACCACACGTGGTCTCCTTCCAGGTGCCATAGCTGCAAGGTAAACAAGGAATTCCTAAGCCCAAGTAGTGCAGAATATCGTTCTTAAAACTTCTTAAAATTTAATTTATTCTTAATCCCCAAGACATCCCAGAAACACAAGAACACAAGTCATTATGATGCATGTACCTTTCCTAGGGTCTCTACCCTGCAATCAGTGTGGCCTCACTTGGTCGTTCGGTAGGTCCAGAGTCCTTGCATCGAATCACGGGGGGTCCCTAAAATCCTGTGTCCTAGCCGGTCTTCCCTGGCCTAATTCACGCACCAAGGTCACCCAACACTATTGCCTTACCATCCCATGCAATCCTCACTGTGCTTAACTCCAGACTCCATCCTATCTCTCAACCATCACCTCTGATACCATTCTGTCACGACCCGCCTTCACCAAAAGGAGGGAAGGGTCAGCAGATTGCCAGGCCCTTCCTTCTTTAAGTTGAAGGAGAGATAATGACCCCCAAAACCCACCTTCAATAGGTCCCGGAGTGGCGACTAGCACCAAGGGTATAGAAATTTCTCAAAAATGGAAGGCATTACCCCTTTTTGTTTTATAAGATCGAGAGATGAGATGATGAAACTCAACAACACCAAGGTAAAAGAAAAGTAAAGCAAAAAATAAACCATTCCCACATGCATGTTCCAAAAGTAAAGCCACAAGGTAAAAAAGGTAACTACAAAGGTAAGTACCAAAGAGGAAAAGAAAAACAACAACTGCAACTGCTCCAAAGGTCCGAGCTAGTAAGGTCCTGCATGATCCCTGAAGTCCTCCTGGAAACCTGAAATCAGTTTTATATACGTAGGGTGAGCATACAAATACACTCAGTAGGGAAAACCAAAGACTCTCGTGCACAAGTGGGGGAACGTACTAAAGTCCCATGAGAAAAAGAGTAAACCAAACACCTAACAAGGCAAACTATCCACCCCAGGCCTCACCAAGTCACACTCCCCAAATAACGCAAGTCAAGTAATATATATATTAAGAGCACATCGACGTTTGGGTACCCCGCACCACTTTCCCACTGGTTATTGAGACATCCTACGCATCGGACCAATCCCGCCATTCTCACCGCAGTCCCACCGCCACACCCGCCCGCACACACCTGGGCCACAACCACACGCAGTCCCACTGCCGAAATCCCACCCGCACACACCTGGGCCTCAACCTCACGCAGTCCCACTACTGAATCCCGCCCACACACACCTGGGCCACAACTGTCACATGTAACCATGCCTGCAAACACCTAGGCCAGAACAACTACCACCACGCCCGAAGACACCTGGGCTAAAGGATTCACTGCCACGCCCGAAGACACCTGGGCCTCATCCCGAAGACACTTGGGAAACCACCTGCCGCACACACCTAGAAAACCACCACACTACCCCTCCCGAAGGTTCTTGGGATAATAATGGACCTCAGGCCATCACAGCCTGCCCGAAGATACTTGGGCTATCCGGGAAAGGGATCAAAAAAGGAGCTAATAACCAGCCACTATGAATAGTGTTGGAAAAAACACCCTCCCCCATGAAATGGGGGTGTTCGGCACTAAGTTCTCAACTTGGGTGGGGCGCGAATAAGAAACAAAAAAATACAAGTATAGATATATAGGTAACAATCACTCACCCAAAGCTAGGTTTTTCTTCAGACAGCCTACAGATCACAACAACACTCAAGTCCGAGTCACGAATCACGCCAACAAACCCATTTGTCCCATTCTTGTTTCAAGTTCAGTGATAATGTTTAAGTTTAAGCACTACTGGGAAACTAGTAGGAATAAGCATAAGTCCAGGAAAGTAACAATCAAACATCAACCAAAACGTCCACACCCGGTTCTCAACAACAGAGGATTCCACCCCAATTCGTGATATAGACAAGTATCCACTCGGTCTTAAAATTCACAACCACTGAATCCATACCAACAGGGGATCCCATCCCCAATTTCACACAACCACGGAGGGTATAAAAGAACAGGGGATACCATCCCCTCCCACATCTCCAGCAATCGGCCCGAAAGGAAAAAAACCAACTACTACCACCAACACAAGTAGGGCCTTTCCGGTATTTTTAGATTTAAACGACTTAACACACTCCATGATTCAAATTCCGTGTGTTCTAACTGGGAGTTATCACAGAAGGGTTGATCTTGGTGCTTTCAATTTATTCAGCCGGGTATACGTGATTAACCAATTGCTTTTCACAGCAGGAGTTTACAACCACAACATGCCATTTAAAACATCAGCAGGGGTTGATTAGTGCACAAGCAACGACCACCAACGACCTCGATTTTCAGAAGGCATAAGCCAGCACAACTCAACAAGATGGTCATAGAAGAAACAACATCAAAATATAAGACAACATCAACGATCACAGCCCCCCCTCTTTCTTTATAGAATTCGTTCATTATCTTTAATTAGGCCTGGTTTATCCAATTCTACAGAATCAAAAGAACGCCCACCCCGCATGATACACAAAAGAGAGAGGCAAAGGAGAAATTCCCTACTTGTTGATAGATGATCGACTATTAGGCCGGGGGCATGGAACTTTACGGATAACGATGCGGCGTGCCCGATGCACCAGAAGCTGTTTGTGAAGAGCCATGATTGAGAAAAGAGAAACCACGACTAACCCTTAGTTTATAAGAGCCGAGGACGGTTGAGGCGAAAACGCGAAACCGCGTAAGGCGCGGGGGTCGTGGGTTGACCACGCGACTCCACTCGTCATTAAAAGGGGTCGGGTGGTTTAAGCCGACTCATGAATTGATTAAGTATTTAATTAAAACTCTTATGCACATTACGAGTCTTTAAACACGCTTAAATGAGTCAGAATAGGGTTTAAAACCCTATTTGCGCAAAGGAGAGCTACTGGAAACAACTCCACAAGGCCGGGTGATGCCGATCGGTCGCGCCGATTGGTCTCACCGATCGGTCGCACTGATCAGTCTCACCGATCGGTCTCACCTATCCGTCGCGCCGATCGGTCTCACCGATCGGTCGTATTGATCAGTCGCGCCGATCGGTCTCACCGAGACGCCACTCCTTTAGGACCCGGATTTTGTAAAAGGGAAGAACCAATAGAGTCTGGGTAATCACAATATAACTTTGTCCAAGACGCAGTGGAGGAAGAAAGTGTGGACATGTAGAAAATTCACACTAAATAAAATATGCCGGATTTTTTGATGAAGACGATTGACTCTGATAAGTTTTGATAGTGTAGATCTTTTAGTAACCTCATAGAGACATGAGAAACACAGTTGGCATATGGAAAAGATGTGTGGAGATGTGATTTATTCTCAATCAATATCTAAGTGGGAGATTTTTTTTGGAAATTTTTCTCTCTAGATGGTGGCCGCCCCTTGATTTGTCAAAGGGGGCAGGTGGTGGAAGATATGGTGGGTGGAAAACCCCACCAACCATCCAGTGGAGGAAGGTAACATGGGGGGATACTTTCTTATAAAAGGCAGTGGCTTCCCCTAGTTTTCCTCACTAGTAATCACCTCAACTCCCATTTGAGTTTTTATTTATATGTGTGGTATTTTGTGAGGTGGATTTCTCATATATTCAAGAGAGATAATTACGAGGGGTATTCTCCTTATAATTGTGAGGGAGTGTGTATCCACTTTTACCCATAATGAGATTCTTATATTTGCCTGTGGGTTTTTACCTCTTTATTTGGATGTTTTTTCATGTCACATCCAATGTCATTTATTTCTACATTTTTGCACTTTATTTTATCTCATAATTATCACCACACCAGTGGGCCGATCATTTTCGATCCCAGTATCTTCTTTTGTAAAAAAATATTTTTTAAAATAATTAATAATTATAGGAATGGTGATTTTAAAGCTATTTTAAAACATATGTTTTAAATTAAATTAATGTGACCGACATTAGATTCGAGTTGGGACACTAATGTAGGTTAGGAAGAGGTTATTTGAGGATTTGGATCAGTTAAATGGAGGTTTATTGTTTCAAGTGAGAAAAATGATATAGATGATTTTTTTTAAAATTTAGTATTATAGGAAAATCTGACCTTGATAATTTAGTTTCCCAAGACCATCCATGAAAATGTTTCCCTTTGAAGTAGCGAATAGAAAACCTGAATGAAGTAGATGCTCTTTGCACCTCACCATGTATATGCTACTACAAATCCTATGTAGAACACACAAGATATTACAGATCTCCTTTAATCATCTAGATCAATAACTGCCTTCACCATGATTTCATGCTACACATACACTTTCCAATTTCAACATTGAAAACTCCATCTTTTCATAAGTGTGAAGCTCTATGAGATTTCAGCATCATTTCCACTATATTTCTGCCATATTTCCACCTTATCTCAGCATGATTTGCACCATATTTCCAACTGTTTTCACCACGATTTCATGCTCTTCCATATTTCAACATGAAACATGTTAGCTTGAAGCTACACCTTATAGACCTCAACATAAAATCTCCTCTGGTAAGCAGTCTTAGATACACAACACACTAGGACACTCTTTAGTCCTATTTCTATGACAATGGAACCTAATTTCAACTGCCTTAAAAACCTCAAGTCCATCCACTACACAATGTATTTTAGGTTGTATCTAACAACCCAAGATTTTAGCTCCTTTAAATTAATGCCATATTCAATAACCTATGTCACACACAACATCGAAGATGTGTAGCACTGAACTGAAACGAGTTGTGATATATTAGATGATTATTATTAATAGAAATATAAGAATTTTTTTAGTAAGTAAAAGGATATTAATCAATTTAAAATTCTTATATTTAGAAGTTAAATAATTAATATTAAAAAATATATTTTTTTCAAATATATTTTTAAATACTATGTAGTTTATCCTAATAAATTTAATTTACCAATTTCAAATGATTATTATAATAATATATGATATTTCAATACATGAACTAATATACTAACATTCTTTAAATTAGATATTGATATTAAATAATATTAAAAAAACACTTAATGTTCAAAAAGGACATTTTTCAATAAAAGAAATTTTTTATTATATTTTGCATTTTCTTTAAAAAACTATATATATAAATATTATAAATTGAATTTTATAAAAATAACTTTATTTTTTAATTTATAATTCCAAAATTAAGTTAGGGTTAATTTTTGATATTTTTCTTGAATACTTGATTTTTAGGAGAATAGTGAAAAAAATACTGTGTTTTCTAATACCACCACTTTTATTACTTAAAAGTATTTGAAACCCTTTATATATATATATAAATTAAAATAAATCATTTAAAAAATACTATGTTCGATTTATAAAACTCATGTTAAACATTTTGGAAATTTAAGAAATATTTTAATCTAAAAAATATTTTTATTCGCTTATATTAAAAATTAGTTTTCATCACTTGTATAAATTAAATATATTAAAATGGATTTAATATTTTAGTCCAAAATGATCATATTATGTAATAATATCAATTTACTTTTTTGGCATAAAAGTTTTATTACTAAGATTAAAGTTAGTGACTATGATAATGATAAAACTACTATTTTCAAAGAATTGTTTTATTAATGTTGTGTAATTTTTATCTAATAAATTAAAATGATATATTTTATATAATTGATCTAATATTATGTTTTAACATGTATAAAAAGATGTTATCACTAATTTAATTACTAATCAATGTTATATAATATTAACAACACTTAATGGTAGAAACAACATTTTTTTCTACAATTTTTTTTCTATGTATTGAATGTTTTAATTTAAAAGTAAATTTTATATTATATATAAATTTAACTAGACTATATGGAGCCTAAATTTAGGTTTATAACATAAAAAATGGTTATAATAGTCACCTTATTTTTTAATAAAATATAAACCACTAGTGTAAAAACTAGTTACCAAGGTAAAAACTGAAATGGTAAAATGTAAAAATCAAGTGGTAAAAGGATTGAAAAATGTTTAAAACATGTGAGAAAATGAGTGGTGGAGGACCTTATTTGTAACAACAAGAGATTTTATGAGAATTATTCTTTTTTTTCTTTGATGTCTTTTGTTGTACGCTTCACCAAGATTAGCTTGCACTATACGCAACACCGTATTAGCTTGTAGTATACACAACACTATTCTTGGCTTGTGATGCACACAATTTCAAGTTCTTTCGAATAAAATTAATTTTACACAATACCAAGTATAGATTTTGATCAATGTATAATTGAACTATATTTTGAGTATGTTATACGCAACACGAAAAGAAGCTTTCCCTACACGCAACCCTAACTTGGCTTTCATTACACGCAAGAGCGAGCGACCTTCCTCAATAGCGTGAGTTGTACGCAATACTGAGTTTCACTAAACAACAATATATTGTTATAATATTATTATAAACTAGCCGTTATGAATAGTATTAACCACATTTTGGATTTTATAACATTATAATTCATCTTACACATTTTCTGGAATGAGGTATGAGAACAAAATAATTTTTTCGGATAAAAGAAGTATTTTTCAAAAAATGCAGTTTTGCTGCCTTTTGATGGCGCACCCATTTTAAATATAATTTTTGAAAAGTTTATAAGTTAAATTTTACAAAATAAAATTATTATTTTGAATCAGTATATAAAAATTTACATTGGATAAAGTTTTATATTTTTCTGACAACGTTCTTATTTTGATGAATAGTAAAAACACGCTAAATTTTACTTAAAAACAACTTTTTTTCATCTAGATAATTTATATGGTTAAATTATAATAGTAAATTGTTTTAAAGTATAAATAGAATATATTTTTACCATTTAATATAATTTATGTCATTATCATTAATTTTACATTGAATTCGTAGGTAAAATCAATTCAATCTTTTGCAATGTTTTAAACAAAAACCCATTTTTTCAACAACGAGATTAATTTTAAATTAATTACTACAACTTCTATGTTTCAAATTTGGAAAAACAGATTCCATATTTAGAATCATTAGTTCCAAATTATGTTAATATACTACTTTTTATTTTTGGGCATTATGAATAGTAACTATGATAAATTTTATTTACCACAGTTAAAGGTAAATTAGGTAATTAAGTGTAAAAATAATACTATAAAATTACCCTAACACCTGCCAAAATTTTATTGGATGAATAAAAGTAGACCCATATCACCTAAAGATTGTAATAGATTCATTTCATGGACTTTTAACCATGAAAAGGATGTAATTATTATTAAAACCAAAGAAAGTGATAACATGTCACTCTCTTATATCTTATAAGTGTAATAATTTTAATTTAGTGATAAACTTCATAAAAATTCGAACATAAATAGTCACAAGAAATATAATAAAATTATCTACATCATTTGAATTTATTTAGAATTTTTATAGATTAAATAATTATCATCAATGGTGACACAATAGTGATGCAGAAATTGTTTATTTAGTGAAAAATCAATAATACAATTTTTATTAAACTAATAGTGACCATAAAAGGCATAAAAACCTGACCAAAACTTATTGGTCATGTACATATAAACCATAAAAATACAAAGGTCTAATTTTTGACCATTTGGAGCCTTATAAAAGATATTATGACACTTATATTATTTTATTTCAAATGATGTCAAAGTTGTCACGTTCATAATTTAATAAACATAACATTTTAAAATTTGGGTATTTTAGAAGATAAATTCGACTAAAAGTATTATTATGAAATCTATTATATTTATATTCATCATAGTATTTTATTTTAAATTTTTATTCAACAAATAATTATATTAAATAATTATACAAAAAATTTGTAGTAATTATTTTATTAATAGAAATATCAAATAAATGGTTTTAAAAATATTAAAATAAATATTATACGAACTAATTAATATGATCCAAGAATTTTATAGAATAATATGAAATGTTAGTAACCTATTAAATATATTTTTTTGAATATATTCTTTGTCTGTATTTTATGTAAATTCAAATAAATGAATAGTGTCAAAATTTACACTATTGGTATTTTATAAAAATAACATATTTTTAAATTATTTAAAAATCAAAAAAATATTTAAAAATTAAAAATTGAAAATTATATGGTCTAAAAGGTTATAAAGTATTCAATTATGGTAAATTGAAAACATTTAAGTATGTATTTATAACAATTTAAAATTTAGAATATTATTACCACAAATAAAATTAAATAGATTAAATAAGGATAAATTAAAATGATAAGGTTTAAAATAAACTTAAAACATGTCTAAATTTTATTGGTTTATTATATTACAACCATATATCATCTAATATTTTAATTGAGTCATTTTTGGAGGTTTTTAAGTGGGGTTTGAATTTATTATAAATTAATATTATTTAGGTTTCCAAAGGTGCCCCTCTCCTCCCTTATAAAAGGGAACCTCCTCCATATCCTATTCATACAAATTTGAGCCTTCAATCTCAGCCAAACCCTGCCCATTTCACTTCTTCACGTAACTATAAACCTACTAGAGGTCCTGGTCTTCTTCAAAGACCATCTTTAGTGCCCTAAGTGTAGGTTAAGAGGAGACATGTCGAAGAAAAGGTAATCTCTTCTACCGATTCTTTCAAGTTTCTTTCTTCTTCAACTTTCTCTTATTTAGTTGTTTAATTATGAAGTAATAAAATAAGTATCAATAATATACTGATATGATATTATAAATATTAAACAACCCCATTTCACCTTCTATCCATGCTATGGAAAACAAAATCACCGCGTGTGCGTACGTACGGAATGCCGTCTCTACGTCGTGGTGTAATCTGTTTTCCACCAACACCTTACTTGGATGAGTATAATGGTGGAAATAATAACTATATATTATTATAACATGATACTAATTCTGATATATTATATAATCTACTCTAATACCATTCAATAATTATGAGAACGATATCATCGCTCATGCGTACGTATGAATTATCGTCTCCACGACGCAATGAGATTCATTCTCTATGTTAACCATTCAAGAATGACTATAAAGTATATATAATAAATAATCATGAAAAATGTGGCATAATAATGATACTGGATTTATTTATATGTTATTTACTTACTTCCATTAAATTTAATAAGGAAACAAAAACAACGTTCATGCGTACGTACGACCTACCATCTCCATGAACGATGTATTTCATTCCATTTATCGATCTATCATATATATTTATATGCTGAATATATATTATATATAAATCATGTTTTACATTCTGAAATTAATTAAATCAGGTGATAAGTAATAATATCAAGAACAACAAGTCCAAACACGTACGATAAATGAAATGATTTTACCCAAAACATTGCTTTAACATGGAATTGACAAAAGAACGGGTAATATAAAATCATAAGTGAATCATATATGACATCGTAAATATTTTTATGGTTCTGTTACAAGGTAATAATATGTTTAAACCCACTATATAGGAGTCTTGGACACATACAGAAGAAATTGGACATAAGGTAATGGAAAATCTCACTATCTCATTTTTATCTGAGATTGTTTATACTTCAAAATTTAATGGGGAATATTTATCATCCACATACATGTTTCATCAATATGTAATATTATTTCTATCCTCCTACAATTATTTAAATCCAATTTTACCTTTTGGTGAATTTTTAGTAAAATTTATGAAAGGAATCTTTTGTCATTTTCAGTACGAGATATTTTTTGACTTTTCCAGCCAAAGTACGAGAAGAATGTTTTTTAACTTATACGACATGAATGGATTTTTACTATTTCATAACGCCTTATTTCCATGAAACTTACTCTACAACATTTCAATATTATTTTCAAAAAAATTATTTTCTTTTAAAATTGCATGTCATTTTGTGAAAAAGAAAAGATTTTAAAGAAGAAAGGATATTTTCTTCAATAATTCATTTCAAGTGTTTTATCAAAACTATTTTCCATCTAAGATGACATTATTTAGTATGTTTATGTTTCAAGTATAATGACTCTATTTTTTACAAGGTTTGATTTTTCTTATGATGAAATTATATCCATTTGTTTTATATGGATTATGTTATGATGGGATGATGTTTATGAAACCCATTTTATTCTTTGGGTTATGATGAATGATTTATGATTGTTTTGTGGCACACGTAATAATGATTTAAATATGAGATGGGTGGGACCTATATCTCCCTCCAATGCATTGGGTAAAGATTTATATCTCATGAGATAGACATGGCTAGAACAGAAAGTGAATATGGTTCAGTAATACAGGGATGGAACGATAAGTAAACCCAGTTCAGTAATGGAAATTGTCCACTATGATGGTCTTGGAAACAATGCATTGGCTACTATGGAAATCATATCATATGCTTAATGGTTTTCCACAATTATATGTTTTATTCCCATTCTATTTTATCATGATTAATGTTCCTTTATGATCTATGCCTTATGTACTACCAAGATTTATTTCACCACTCAAAATTTTGATGTTTAAACATTATGTTCATGTTTTTAAGTTCAAATGTATATGGTTTGTTTTATTTTCTCCATGCTTACCCTTACTGAGCATTTGAGATCATCCTTTATATTTTTCTTTTCCTCAGGATATAAAGAAAGGTTTTAGTTAAGAAAACAAAAGGGAAAGATCTTTATGGGAGATGTTGAAGATCTTTCACCATGATTAGAAGATTGTTTTTCAAGTTTCCAATGACACTAAACTATTACAGTCCTTGGGTGTCTGTTTTTGTTGTGTATTAAGTATTCCAAAAAAGTAATGTAATGTCCATGTATGTCAAGCTTGGGTCTCTACAGTTGGTATCAGAGGAAAAGGAGGTAGGAATGAATCCGATCCTTGGGAACTCTCACGTGTGAGCGTTGTACGAAGAATGGCTCTCCGCCCAAGGGCTTCATGAGGAAATGGCTGCCACTGGGGATGGTGGTGTGTCCCGACCATGGGGTGTAGCTGCCCATGGAGTGATCTGATAGGTATCAATTATAGTCCACTGTAAGTAATTCTAGACCGCTGGTATCAGAGGAAAGGTTTAGTTAACCTTTGGAAACTAGGATGCAAAAACTTTAGTGAGATCCCTAGAGATATATCTAAGGTATGTCTAGGGATGTCCCTAAGGTTAAGTATAATCATAGGTTACAATCCTAGAATTATGATAACAATCATGAATATCCTAGGATTAAACCTAAGATGTTAGAGATTGAAAGTACTCCCCCTTGATTATGTTGTTTTCCTAGTATGATTTTTGCCTCTCACACTATTCTTTTTGGTTTTAGAAAATGGCTGAAAATAGGAAGATTCATGTTAATAGAGAATATGATGGACAATGGAATGATATTATTCCTGAGCAACCAAATTAAATGGGGTTTGGAAGTCCAAACATCGTTATTATGCCTAATCAGCAATCTCATAATATGATCAATAATCTCAACTTTGGTAAGTTTCCTGACTCATATAATAAGAGAAAGATGGAGTTTCATGATGATCATAGAGGAAAGAAAGTTCAATTTACCTCATGTAAATCATGTGAGAAGAGGCATCAGGGAGAACATTTCAAAGGAACTAGAAGATGCTTTGGGTGTGGAAAAGAAGGACACACAGCCAGTAAGTGCAAAGGAAAATGTTCAGTTAACACCATGGACAAAGATAATGATATTTTTAAGACATCAACAACGATTAAATGTTTTAAATGTGGGACGTATGGTCATTATGCAAACCAATTCCCTAAGGGAAAATCTCATGAAGAGAATCAACATGGTCGTATGGGTAGTATTTATATTGATGATGATGAAGAGACTACAAATGATATATAAGATGAAAGAAGTGTTGAGGAATAAAATGATGAAGCTCAATCAATGGTTTAAGAAGGTAGTGGAATTATTACATGTTTATCAAGAGTAATGTTGTATAAAGTAATCTCATGGTACTATGAAATAAAGAGACATATAAGGATTGTTACACTATTGTTTTTCATTAAGTTTTTGAAAGTATATGTTGAATGGTACTGGTATCAATGAAATGTTATTCAGATATTTTTGGAAAGCACCTAATATGCACATAATGAAGGGATAAGGAGAATGAAATGTTTGATAGTATTAATGAGCTCATGACTGATATAAGGACAAAGTGATATCATGGGTTGAGTATATAGAAATTTTGGGATTTTGGTATGTGGAAAGAGTTAACTTTTGACATCATTCATGTTTTCACTAAGGTTCAATGGGTATTCATTTTTCAAGAGAATACATGATTAAGGTATTCACATGTTTGGAATGTGACCAACAAAAAGATATATCTTATGATATATGGGGGATAAATGATGGTATTCACATGCTTGGTAGATGACCTCTCTAGTAATTATTTTCTTTATACTATGAGATTGGACAGAAGTATTTTGGATAAGCATAAAGATTAGAATGGATTAAGTTGGACATCAGATAGTATTGTTTAAGGCTAGGTCTTTTTGATATTATGATAGTATAGTTTTAGAAAAAGGAAAACCTGCAGGACGGGCGACAACCCGTTGCGTCGGACAAGGATGCGGGAATTGAACCAACAACCAAAGTGAGACATACCTTTATCGCCTACCACTGGCCTACAGGAAGTCCCTGATTTTTAGAAATTAGTTTTATTTTATTAAGCGATATGATAGATGAAGATAAGTCCATTTTAGGAACCATATGCGATTAATCTCACAATATATGGACTTATGTATATTTAATAACTTGTGCTAACATTTTTATGATAGAAACAGATGGAATGATCTATCATTCTATCGCATGATCCGTTAACACAACATGGAATACAAATTCAACTTCATTTCATTAAGAGATGAAGTGGAAATTGTTCAAGGAATGAACAACAGTGTGATTGTACCAACATCAAGTAAGTATTTTTTTTAATTCAAAAATTATTCAAAATTAGGGAAATGATCTTGAAGACCAATTTTTTTTCCAATTGCCTTCATATCTGATGAATCAGATGATACCTTAGATCATCAAAAGTTTATGGCTTTGTGATTGTTGGATTTTTCATATCCATGTTCTCTACCACTCTTGTCACGACCCCCTCCCCACAAAGTGTACCCCTCTTGGGATGGCAATATGAAAAGGGAGATAATGACCCCCGAGTCCTGCCTCCAGTAGGCCCCAGGTTGGCGACTAGCACCGAGGGTATAATAAACACACAAATGGGAGGTATTACCCTCTAAGAGAACACATGCGGAAGAGAGAGATAAGATAGACACCAATCAACTCCAACTCTGAACTGGAAATATAAAAGAAACCCAAGTTCACAAATGGAATGTCATACAAAAGTACTACAACTAAAAAGGGAAAAACTATAAGTACCCAAAATAAAGTAAAAACATCAGCAACCACAAGCTCGAACAGCTCCTGCAACCAAAAACTAGTAGAAACCAGCTTGACCTCCAACCCTCTCCAAGTGACCTAAAAAACAGTTTATATATACATAGGGTGAGTATAACAGTATACTCAATAGGATCCTCCCCAAAGCCTCTCGTGAAAAAGTAAAGAGAGCATGCTAAAGCACAGTGAACAACAAGTGAAACTAACCCATCACCTAAACAGGTATACTAAGTTCCCAACCTCACCATGGATACTCTCACCAAGTAACGCATACAAGAATATAGCATATAATAAAGAATATCAAGGGTACCCCACTATTAATTCCCCACTGTTTTTCCGCTTTTCCCCAACGACATACGTCCTGTGAATCTCTCTCCAAAGGCTTGCCCATATACACCTAGTCTAAGCTCTACAATCTGCACCACATGCACCACAAAGGCTTGCCCACAGTCACCTGGGCTAAGCACCACACCATCCTCACAACCAAAAGTAACCAGGTAGTTTCCGGGAGCCACCACAGCTCACATAACGTGTATAATATGTCGAGTATTATACCTCAAGCCATTACATCCCATACACTGAGTAAGGATCCTCAAGCCATAACAGTCTATACACATTACACCTATAGTAGTCCATAGGATGCTATATCCAGAATATATGTGTGTGAATAACCACAAGCCATTACAGCCCTCTACACACATATATGGGGAAAACTAACCATTGTGCCTCATGGCACTAGTATCTACCAAGAGAAGAGAGCAGGGTCAAAGGGGGTAGTCAGCCATTCATCCTCCCACCAGAATGTTGGGGAAAACACCCCCCATAGCTCAGAATCCCCGGGGTGTCAGTTGCCCTTACCGACAGGGTAGTGTAGCGTATAGAAACACAAAAAGTATAGAATATATTATAACTCACAACCACACTATGGGCATAACCTAGTATTAGTTTCAACTGCAGCTAACATCTCTCGGACTCCGGGCTTCTATTTCTAAGACTAGGTATCCTATAAGCACACAACCAATTAAAGAACTTCATTAGATTACTTCATCCCATTTTTCATCAATTCCACTTTGCGTTAATTAATTCTTTACACATTAACTAACTATGAACAAAACCACATTAAATTCATCAACCTCACAACCAATGTCAAATGTTCCTTCAAAGTTACAACCTCATCATTATATTCCAACATCTCCATCCCCATGGGTTAACATCAAATTTTCAAAAATTCATTACAGAATTACTTTCCCATATTCCTAGGCATTCTAGAAAAGCACCCCATGCTACTAAACACAAGGGGCTCAACACGGTGAGTAGATGTACTACCCGTCGAGTTTGTGCCACCTATAGCAAGATCGTAGACCCATTCTCCCTGGAGAGGCTAAACACGGAAATCACATGGAATACCCCATGTGTATTCGCCCCTTTCGGAAAAAGGGTAAGCAAGACCAGCTGCCTGGAGTAGTGGGGAAAAACAAAGCAGATAAACAACCAAAGAATCCAAAAGCATCCAACAACCACATCCATCCCATTCCATCATCCCTAGTATCCTCCCCGACACCCACATGCATAAACCGATGCATCTCACCACTCTAGGCATCATCCTATGCCATAACCACAAGGCCTCCAGGACCTCACATATCACAACACCCTCCCAGGGTCACATCACCGCACAAGAAGCATGAAAACAAACATTACAACAGTTTGGGCTCTTGGCCCTTTAGCAAGGCATCCGACCTTCAAACAAAAATCACCAACAGATTTTAGGTTTACCAACCAACTGAATTAAACACATAATCAGCCCCAATTGATTAACACCAAGTTGGAACAACATCCACAACAACAACAACCAGATTCATTTACATGCCTCTTTATCTTTATCCAATTAATTATCAATTAATTCCAGCTTTACGTTCTTTATCAATTTCATCAAGAGAAACATTCTAACAAGCAAGGAATATATATCACACTATCTAGCAAATCAATAGGCGAACTGTTATCACGGTACAAAGCAACAACATGTGATCAAACCCATTATTTTAATCTAGTTCAAGTATTTAATTAGGTCAATTACATCATGATCCAAAGGGATAAATCATGCTAACTCTAAGATTGCACATAAACAATTAGAGAAGCCACAAATCCCCTACCTTAACGGTTTTGACGGAAACCACAACGGTCGAAGAACGCCCAAGAAGACCGGGCCGATTCACCAAGGATCCTCCCTAGACCTCTTATCCTAACACAACCAAGACCAAATCTCATCATAATAGACATACACACACTTAGATCTACCCATAATAGGCATAGATCTAAGATCCCGAGAGAAGAGGGGGAGCAGATCTAGGTAGATCTAAGAAACCAAACAAAAGGATCACATACCTCGAGAAACCGGCTTCGATTCACGAAGAGAAGCCTCCGAATCACCTCCAAAATGCTTGAGAGAGGTTCTTCTACCTCCAAGGAAGGGTAATCCCAAGTTATGGCTGCTTAGGGGATTAAATGAACCATTTAGAGGCAAAAGAGTTCAGATCTACAATTTTAGGATCTAAGTTTAAGTGCCCGCACAGTTAGTTTGAACGGTTTAACAAACCGTGCGCTAAGAGTGCGTTACCTTCTGTCTCGCCCAAAACTCCTCGCACGGTTAGTCCGCACGGTTAGACAAACTGTGCGCTAACTGTGCGTTAGCCACTGCCTCCAACACCAACCTTGCACGGTTTGGCCGCACAGTTTAGGCAAATCGTGTGCCAATCGTGTGAAGACCATAACCCTTTAACTTTCCTTAAAAGTCCACCCAAACATACACCAAGTCGCCTTGTCCTCCCGGAACACCTCCAACACCACATTTTCACAAAGGAATGGACCGAAGAGGTTCAGGACATTACATCAGATACCTATCAAAACATTCTCATCCTCGAGAATCCAAAACCCACCTAAAGAGAAAACGAAACAGGGTCTGAACAACCACCCACTGAGATACCTCTCAAAAGAGAGCAAGCCACCAAAGAAACAAAGGGTGCTATCTCATGAAAAATGAAAGTTCCACAACCACATCAGTTACAACGATACATGGAAAGAGTTAAACATCAAACAACTCTGGGTACTTAGCATGTACCTGTGATTCACGTTCCTAGGTACTCTCCTCTATGCCACCGTGTTGCCACAAGACACGAACTAAGGGGATGGAACGCCCGCACAACACCTTCTCCTTGCGGTCTTGGATCTCCACAGGTTACTCCTCAAAGGTGAAATCATCATCAACATCGATCTCTCCCCAATCGATGATGTGGGATTCGTCATGAAGATAACGACGTAGCTGTGATACATGGAAAACATCATGTATCCGACTCATCTAAGGGGGAAGCGCTACTCGATACACCACAGATCAAACATGAGCTAACACCTTGAAAGTCCCACAAAAATAGGGAGAAAGCTTACTCCCACGACCAAACCTTCACTGCCCATGACAGGGAGTCACCTTCAGAAACACATGATCCCCAACATTAAATTCTATGGGCCTCCTTCTTTGATCGACATATGATTTCTGACGATCTTGCTCTGTCTTCATCCTCTCACGAATCACCTGAACCATCTCTATTGTATTCTGCACTAGTTTTGGTCTGAGAATTGCTGACTCTCTGACCCCAGTCCAACACAATGGAGAACGACAAGGCTGGCCATACAAGGCTTCGAATGAAGCCATACCGATGGTGGAGTAAAAAATATTATTATAAGCGAACTCCACCAAGGGTAAGTGCCTCATCCATGAACCTCCAAAATCAAGAACACAAGAGCGCAACATGTCTTCAAGAGTCTGGATAGTTAGCTCTATCTGAACATCTATTTGAGGATGAAAAGCAGTGATAAGGCATAGTTGAGAACCAAAATCATGTTGGAGACCTCTCCACACCCTGGAGGTAAAACGAGGATCTCGATCAGAAATGATCGTCCTTGGGAATCCATGAAGTCTCACCACCTCCTATAGATACTGCCTCGACAAAACCTCCACTGATCTCGACTCCTTGATTGCTATGAAGTGGGATTATTTTGTTAAGCGATCCACTACCACCCAAATAGCATCATGTCCCCCCGAAGCTCGAGGTAAACCTGTAAAAAAATCCATTGAGATGTCCTCCCACTTCCACTAAGGAATCTCTAATGGTTGGAGAAGACCACCAGGAACATGGTGTTCAGCCTTCATTTTCTGGCAGACTAAACATCGAGACACAAACTCCGCAACCGCACACTTCAGCCCAGGCCACCAAAACTGACTCCTCAAGGATCGATACATCTTTGTCACACCAGGATGCACCACTAAAGGATAACCATGGAACTATCTGAGTACCGTCTCGCGCATCGCCAAGGGAACAAAAAGCCTCCCATGATACAAAAATCTGTGTTGTTTATTCTCAGACCAACCATCAGGGGCCTCACCACAAACAACTCGGTCTCTCCAGACCTCCACCTCAAGATCCCCCAACTAGGACTCTTCCACCTTCTGCACCAGGGATGACTATACTGTCATATGAAAAAGACAACCTCTACCCCCAACTTCTCCCATATCAAGATGAAATGCTGTCAGTTCTTCCATTACTCTCCATGAATCACCAAATTCACACACAGCATCACCGCGTGACTTTCCGCTCAGCGCATCAGCTACAACATTCCCTTTTCCATGGGTATACGATATTTTGAAGTCGTATTCCTGTAATAACTCCATCTATAGATGTTGTCGTAAGTTCAAGTCACGCTGGGAGAAAACATACCTCAAACTCTTATGATCAGTGAAAACTACAAAGCGTTCACCAATGAGGTAATGTCTCCATAACTTCAGAGAAAACACCACGACTGAAAACTCAATATCATGGGTGTCATAGTTGCATTCAAGGGGACACAACTACCGAGACCCATAAGAAACGACTGACCTCTGTTGCATAAGAACACAACCTAACCCCAGATGTGAAGCATCACAGAAGACATCAAACTGAACTCCTTCAGCTGGAAGACAAAGGACTGGAGCACTTACTAACTTCTCCTTTAGATACTCGAAAGCTGACTGACACTGATCAGTCCATATGAAAGCCTGATCTTTCCTGGTCAAATCTGTCAGAGGAGTCACAACCCGTGAGAAATCGTCTATGAAACTCCTGTAATATCCTGTGAGACCAAGGAAACTTCACACCTCTGACACTGTCTTAGGGGATACCCAAGACACAACTGCTTCAATCTTTGATGGATTCATAGCTACTCCCTGTTGGGACACAACATGCCCCAAGAAACGGACTTCTCGAGCCCAAAACTCACACTTTGACAACTTCCCGAACAGCTGATGTCGACGAAGAACTCCCAAAACAGCTTGTAGATGCTCTGCATGCTCCTCTTCAGATGTGGAGTACACAAGGATGTCATTGATGAAAACTACCATGAACTTGTCCAGGAACTCACAGAACACAACATTCATCAAACCCATGAACACAACTGGAGCATTCGTCACACCAAACAGAATTACAACGAACTCATAATGACCATGATGACAACAGAAAGACGTCTTTGGGATATCCTCATCCTTCACACGCATCTGATGATATCCTGACTGCAAGTCGATCTTTGAGAACCAACTTGGACCCTTCAGTTGATCGAATAATTCATCAATTCGTATAAGAGGACAATGATTCTTTATTGTCACTTTGTTTAAGTGACAATAATCAACACACAACCATAAACTTCCGTCGGCCTTCTTTATGAACAAAACTGGTGCACCCCATGGTGACACACTTGGCCGAACAAAACTGCACTGCAACAGACCATCAAGTTGTATACGCAGCTCTCGTAACTCAGAAGGGTCCATCCTATATAGAGACATAGAGACATGAGACACTCCTGGCTATATCTCGATCCTGAACTCGATCTCTCATCGAGGGGGTAAGGCTACAACCTCTTCTAGAAAGACATCAGGGTACTCCTCTACGACCCTAGGAAACGCCAACTGCTGAACCTTTGAAGAATTCAGTATCATCTCAGCTTCCATGGATGATAAGGATGAAACACACCTATGACCCATCCGAGGGTCTCTCTCACCAACAAACACCACTTGCTCTCCATCCACACCAAAGAAAACAACCTTCTTCCCAAAGCAATCCACGATATCCTAAACCAAATACAACCAATCCATGCCAAGGATGACATCATATGGTTGTATCTGTAAACATAGGAAATCTCTCCAAGAGCGGTGTTGCCCCAACACTAGCTCACAATCTCTACACACTTCAAACAAGTTAGCTCGACCTCCAACTAGCGTAGTCAACGCCAAGGGCACTGGAAGCCTCTACACCTCAAGTCCCGAAGCATGGACAATGGTAGGTTATATGAATAAGTGTGTCACTCCTGAATTAAACAAGACATACACCAAGGTAGAAAACAAGCAAAGGGTACCTTGAACGACATCTGGCTCGTCTGGTGCTGGAAACGCTAGAGCATGAAGCTGACCACGACCTCCTCCACGACCTCTCTAACCCTGATGGTGACCACCACCATAGCCACGCTCTGCTCTCTGAGGATGGGGAGCATCATGGGGCTTTCCTCTGCCTACCCCATCTACCCTCTACTGATCTAAAGCTGGTGCAACTGGCTGCTGATGCCTCGGCGGAAACTGCCTCAACAGAGGAACCTGGAGCGTAACACCTGGTGCACGATGACTGCTCTGAAAGGTCGGTCACTCCCGCTACTGATGACCATGAACACCACAAGAAAAAGAATCTCCTTATCCCTTAGAATAGGCCTGAGAGTTGCTTCCTCTGAATAAACAAGGTGTGAAGGGCTGGGACCTACCCCCGGCTGAATGAAAAATCTTCTACCCTAAAAACCGGGAACCCCGAACCATAGACTTGCTTCATGAGGAATCATGCTGATTCCCCTCTCGTGATGATCTGGTCCTATCCAAAGTCCTCTAGACAATCTCCGCCCTCGCTAGTACCTCGAGATATGTCTTCAGCATAAATGGGGTGACCTGGCACTGGATCTCTGGATGCAAAGCCTCCTAAAAATTCCTCGCTCTGGCCTCCTCATCTGGTAACAACTCCGAAGCATACTATAAAAGGTTCTAGAAATAGATTCCAAACTCTCGAATAGTGTAGCTCCCCTATTAAAGGGTAAGAAGCTCCTGGCGACTGGACGCCTTTGCAGTCGAGGAAAGAAACTCGACTCTGAACTTATCTCGGAACTCCTCCCATGAGATCACTGACTCCTCATGATCCCTGAGAAACAAGAACCACCACTTCCATGCTGCTCCATGCAGCATCGTCATAGCTAAGGACACCCAGTACTCCTTCCGAGCACGGATCGAACTGAAGCCTATCTCGACCTCCTCCAACCAGTCTTCTGTGACTGCATCTGAAACGGAGCCCTTGTACTTCTGCAGACTCTGGTGCTGAAACTCTCGGAGTGTCTTCCTCCAAGTGTCATCGTCGTCAACCTCTACCCTGCGACATCCTGTTGAAACAGCCTGCTGGACATCTTCTATAAAAACCCGACGAGGACGTTGACCTGGAGCGATACCTGCAAAATAACAAACAATTATAGCTCCTAATCCTGGAATATGGAAGACTCAACATTTATTAATTAATTGTTTTCTTTTATTCGTTTTAGGTTAACCTATCCCAAGGTCTACCCATTCAAACACAGGCACAAAGAAGAATGATGCATGATCCTTCCCTAGGTCTCTACCTTGCAACCCGTATCACCCTGTTTAGTAGCCATTGTAAACTTAAAGGTCCGTACATCAGATCATAGGGGGCCCTAAATGCCTATGTCTCATCCGGTCTCCAGTTTTTACCTCACTTTATAAACATGAATGACAACGTTACCCTACCAACCAATGTAACCTCACTTGTGCCTAACTCCAAACTCCATCCTATCTCTCATCCTCCCTCTGATACCACTCTGTCACGACCCCTCCCCAAAAAGTGTACCCCTCCTAGGCTGACAATGTGAAAAGGGAGATAATGACCCCCAAGTCCCGCCTCCAGTAGGCCCCGAGTTGGAGACTAGCACCGAGGGTATAATAAACATACAAATGGGAGGCATTACCCTCTAAGAGAACACATGCGGAAGAGAGAGATAAGATAGACACCAATCAACTCCAACTCAGAACTAGAAATATAAAAGAAACCCAAGTGCACAAATGGAATTTCATACAAAAGTACTACAACTAAAAAGGGGAATACTACAAGTACCCAAAAGAAAGTAAAAACAGCAGCAACCACAAGCCCGAACAACCCCTGCAACCACAAACTAGTAGAAACCAGCTTGATCTCCAACCTACTCCAAGTGTCCTGAAAAACAATTTATATATACGTAGGGTGAGTATAACAATATACTCAGTAGGATCCTCTTCGAAGTCTCTCGTTCAAAAGTCAAGAGAGCATTCTAAAGCACAGTGAACAACAAGTGAAACTAACTCATCACCTAAACAGGTATACTAAGTTCCCAACCTCACCATGGATACTCTCATCAAGTAACGCATACAAGAATATAACATATAATAAAGAATATCAAGGGTACCCCACTACTACTTCCCCACTGGTTTGCCGCTTTTCCCCAACGACATACATCCTGTGCATCTCTCTCCAAAGGCTTGCCCGTATACACCTAGGATAAGCTCCACAATTTTCACCACATGCACCACAAAGGCTTGCTCGCAGACACCTGGACTAAGCACCACACCATACTCACAACCAAAAGTAACCAGGTAGTTTCCGGGAGCCACCACAGCTCACATAAAGTGTATCATACGTCGGGTATTATACCTCAAACCATTACAACCCATACACCAAGTAAGGATCCTCAAGCCATCACAACTTATACACGTTACACCTATAGTAGTCCATAGGATACTATATCCAGAATATATGTGTGTGAATAACCACAAGCCATTACAGCCCTCTACACACATATATGGGGAAAACTAACCGTTGTGCCCCATGGCACTGGTATCTACCAAGAGAAGAGAGCAAGGTCAAAGGGGGTAGTCAACCATTCATCCTCCCACTAGAATATTGGGGAAAACACCCCCCAGGGCTCAGAATACCCGGGGTGTCATTTTCCCTTACTGACAGGGTGGAGTAGAGTATAGAAACACAAAAAGTACAGAATATATTATAACTCACAACCACACTATGGGCATAACCTAGTCTTAGTTTCAACTGCAGCTAACGTCTCTCGGACTCCGGGCTGCTATTTCTAAGACTAGGTATCCTATAAGCACACAACCAATTAAAGAACTTAATTAGATTACTTCATCCCCTTTTTCATCAATTCCACTTTACGTTAATTAATTCTTTACACATTAACTAACTATGAACAAAACCACATTAAATTCATCAACCTCACATCCAATGTCAAATTTTCCTTCAAAGTTACAACCTCATCATTATATTCCAGCATCTCCATCCCCATGGGTTTACATCAATTCTTCAAACATTCATTATAGAATTAATTTCCCATATTCCCAGGCATTCTAGAAAAGTACCCCATGCTACTAAACACAAGGGGCTCAACACGGTGAGTAGATGTACTACCCGTTGAGTCTGTGCCGCCTATAGAAAGAGCATAGACCCATTCTCCATGGAGAGGCTAAACACGGAAAGCACGTGGCATACCCTGCATGTCTTCGCCCCTTTCGGAAGAAGGGTAAGCAAGACCAACTGCCTGGAGTAGTGGGGAAAAGTAAAGCAGATAAACAACCAAAGAATCCACAAGAATCCAACAACCACATCCATCCCATTCCATCATCCCTGGTGTCCTCCCCAACACCCACATGCATAAACCGATGCATTTCGCCACTCTAGGCATCATCCACTACCACAAACACAAGGCCTCCAGGCCCCCACATATCACAAAAACCTCCCAGGGTCACATCACCGCACAAGCAGCTGGAAAACAAACATTACAACAGTTTGGGCTCTTGGCCCTTTAGCAAGGCATCTGACCTTCATACAACAAGCACCAACAGATTTCAGGTTTACCAACCAACTGAATTAAACACATCATCGACCCCAATTGATTAACACCAAGTTGGAACAACATCCACAACAACAAAAACCAGATTTATTTACATGCCTCTTTACCATTATCCAATTAATTATCAATTAATTCCAGATTTACATTCTTTATCAATTTCATCAAGAGAAACATGCTAACAAGCAAGGCATATATATCACACTATCTAGCAAATCAATAGGCGAACCGTTATCACAGTACAAAGAAACAACATGCGATCAAACCAATTATTTTAATCTGGTTCAAGTATTTAATTAGCTCAATTACATTGTGATCCAAAGGGATAAATCTTTCTAACTCTACAATTGCACATAAATAATTAGAGAATCCACGAATCCCCTACATCAACGGTTTTGACGGAAACAACAACAGTCAAAGAACTCCCAAGAAAACCAGTTCAATTCACCAAGGATCCTCCCTAGACCTCTTCTCCTAACACAACCAAGACCAAAGCTCATCATAATCAACATCCACACACTTAGATCTACCCATAACAGGCATAGATCTAAGATCCTGAGAGAAAAGGGGGAGAAAATCTAGGTAGATTTAAGAAACCAAACAAAAGGACCACATACCTCAAGAAACTAGCTTCGATTCGCGAAGAGAAGCCTCCAGATCGCCTCTAAAATGCTTGGGAGAGGTTCTTCTACCTCCAAGGAAGGTTTATCTCGAGTTATGGCTGCTTAGGGGATTAAACGAACTATTTAGAGGCAAAATAGTTCAGATCCACAATTTTAGGATCTAACTTTAACTGCCCGCACAGTTTAACAAACCGTGCACTAACCGTGCGTTAGCTTCTATCTCGCCCAACACTCATCGCATGGTTAGTCCACACGGTTAGACAAACCGTGTTCTAACCATGCATTAGCGACTGCCTCCAACACCAACCTTGCACGATTTGGCCGCACGGTTTAGGAAAACTGTGCACCAACCGTGCGAAGACCATAACCCTTTAACTTTCCTTAAAAGTCCACCCAAACATACACCAAGTCGCCTTGTCCTCCCGGAACACCTACAACACCATATTTTCACAAAGGAATGGACCGGAGAGGTCTGGGCCATTACAACTCTCCATCAGAACTTGATGTTTAGATTTCTCTTCCATATCCATATTTTCACCTATGTTCTCCAATTTGGAAACCCAGTGATGAGTTAATTTGGGTAATCGTTATGTTTCATAATTAGTTTTTAAAGTTAAGTTTTGGTATTCCTTTTTATGATGTGGGTTTATATTAATGAAACTTTCAAGTAAACCATTTATAACCCTGACGAATTTCAAGGGTGAAATTCATTTTAAGGGGGGTAAAATGTAACACCCCGAGATTTTATGAGAATTATTCTATTTTTTCTTTGATGTCTTTTGTTGTACGCTTCACCAAGATTATCTTGTGCTATATGCAACACCGTATTAGCTTGTAGTATATTCAAAACTATTCTTGGCTTGTTATGCACACAATTTCAAGTTCTTTCGAATAAAATTCATTTTACACAACACCAAGTATAGATTTTGATCAATGTATAACTGAACTAAATTTTGAGTATGTTATACGCAACACCAAAAGAAGATTTCCCTACACGCAACCCTGAATTGGATTGAATTACATGCAAGAGAGACCTTCCTCAATAGCGTGTGTTGTACGCAATACCGAGTTTCACTAAACAACGATATATTGTTATAATATTATTATGAACTAGCTGTTATGAATAGTATTAACCACATTTTGAATTTTATAAAATTATAATTCATCTTACACATTTTATGGAATGAGGTATTGTCACATAAATGACTTATTTTAAAGTTAAATTTCATTTAATTTCCATTTATACTTTGTTTTTGGGGTTTCTCAAGCTTTTATGGTGGAATGGGTGAGTTTTCGTGAATTGGGCCAAACCGTGAGCCCAATTCCAGATTTAAAAATAAATTTTGTTTCTTTTATAAATTTTTCATTTTTAAAAATTTTTCACCCATTAAAATTTATAAATGGTCTACCCTGACATATTAAAACCACCATTGTAGTTTGGATCATTTAGAAATCCATAACCAAGGTGTATATGGGTTTTTATTTAAGGGATTGGGTCTGCCCGAAAGCCCAATTCCAGTTTTAAAAATAAAAATTGATTAATTAATAACTTATTCAATATTAAGGATTTTTCAGTGATTCCAAGCCTAAAACATGACCATGGAACCCAGTAACGTGCCCAACCTCTCTCTCCCCTCTTTTTATCTCTTCTGCATCATGATTGAGTGTTGAACTGCTTAGGGTTTCAAAAATTGGGCAGATTTGAGGAGGTATGTTCAGTCCATCATAACTCTCTCAGTTATTACTATTTTCCCTCTATTCCAGTTCCTAAATGACCTAATCATTATTTTTAGAACAACCCCTGAATTGTGGAAGTTTTCAATTTTAGATACTAGTGTTTTGGGGAGATTAATTCAATATTTCTCAAGTAAGTTAGTCCATTTCATTCCCCTTTCAAATTGCTTAGGGTTTCATTCTATTTGTTTAGGGTTTTTTTCCATTTTACTTGAAGTGAAAAATGACCAGGGGGTAGGGTTTCGAACCTAGGGTTTAAACTTGGATTTTCTTGGTCTTTTATTTTGGTTTTATGTTTTATCTTGGTCCCTCTTGGTGTGGCGGTGGTGCGATTTGATTTTTGCACAAAGGATTCAAGGTTTTAACTAATTTGGTAGGTGATTCCATATGTATGCAATATATGTGAATTGAATTTCTGTTTTTATGACATTTGAATGTTCATTTAATTTTATGGTTTCTGCAAAAAATATTTTTAGTGGTTTTTGTAATGCAAATGAATTTTTAATGCCAATTTTAGGTGAAATTGGGGGTTTTTCATGGAAGTCTCTTGTTGGTTCTTTTGGTAATGCCCTATCACTACTTATTTTATTTTATTGAGATGTAATAAGACTGAAAATAATGATTTGAATGTTTATCTCTTTTTTTTTGCTTTGAAAGTTGGTTTTAATGGTGTTGTCGAACTTGTGAACTTTAAGTGTCATGTTTGTTTAAAAATGGAAGTTTTACAAGGATTACATTTCTTGGTTCACATGGGGCTGCCCTAAAATTGATTTTTTGGTTTAATTGAAATTTATAAGGATGAATTTTTTGTTTTTTTAACTTATAGGTGTGCATATAGTGTGAAATGTGGGGTTTTCCAGGAGTGTTGGGTTCAAAACAATGTGGGTTTTTGAGAAATTGTTTTATGGAAAATCAAAGTGTTTTGTTGTGTGTTTTAAATGGTATAAAGTGTTTATAGCTACTTTATTGTTTGTAAGTGACCAGTATTGGTGTTTTTATATGAAAATGGATGAATTTGGCATGCTTAATTTGTTTGAGCACAAATGGGGAAGTCTGGGTACCTAGGTGGGCGGATGTGTACTAGTACGGCTAGTGGACCGGATGAGTTTTATCCCTGTTTCACCTAGAATTTGGATAAAGACAACTCTAAATAAAATATGTGGATAATGATTTGGGACCAATATGTTATGGTTATGTTCCCTACTAGTGTCTCATGCACGAGAACATATTTTACTATGGTTACTTTACACTGAGGTATGAGGTACATGAGGCCCGAGACTATCTAGTGCCTAGGGGTGTTCCCGATTTTGTTGCTCATTGTGTTTGTGGTATTTTCAATTGTATTTGGGTATTTTTGGAAGTACTTTAAAGTATATAACATGTATATTTAAATGTGTGAACATTATGAAAACTTTATCTTGAAAAATGTTTTCAATTGAAAGTTTCATTTCTTGGATTTTATCACTGCTTTTCTTTGCGTATTAAAACTGCTTGATTTTTCACATTGTATTGCATGATCTTTGGAATCATTGGGTGGTATCCTATTGGTATTAGTATCACACCCTAATTACACCCCTTGGGTGTAAATAGACTTAGTTATGTTTGACTCAGGTAAAGGAAGGGCTAAGGGTGACAGCGGTTCAGGGTGTTAGTCCCCATCCTTGGGGCGGAGTTGTGGAGACGACTTGGGGGTGATGACCCCTTGTCATGTGGAGTTCATGGGGATGTTTTGTTTCTATTTAATTGTGTCTTTGGACCTTTTTTATTTCATTTGAACTTATGTATTCAGTTCTAGATTTTTGTATAGACCTTGTTGGTATGAATTTTTTAGATTCATTTTATCAAATATTTTTGGTGTTTTATGTATACATATTCGGGTAAATCATTTCCCAATCCAATATAAATGATACCCGGGCACTTGTTCCAGCCTGTGGGGATAGGTAACGCCCTTCGGGTCTTATTGCAGACCGGGTCGGGTGCCGGGTTGGATGGCGACCCAGCTCAGTTAGTGACAAAATGGTATCAGAGGAGGTTCGCTCTCTTTGGGTCACGTTATTTGGGGAATAGTCAGGATAGTCTTAAGTTAGGATTGTCGGGACTTGAAATTCCAGTTATGAGTAATGTGGATGATCACCACACCTCATGATGAGATTCAAGTCTCCAGGTGATGTCGGGATTTATATGAGTCCTTTGGATTTCTTGGATTGATGATGATTAGGGGAAATGAAAAGAGAGTTGGGCTAATGGTCTCAGTGAGCTTGTAGGGCCTGGCAAGCCATGTAGAGCCGAAGATATTCCCTAGAACACTCTCTGTGATAGTGAAGTGATTGGAATATGGCCGCCAACCATATTTTCAAGTCACCCACTGAAACTAGTTTCCTATCACATTGTCTTGTGTTCTTTAGTTTTAAATATTGGAACTTTGGTTTTAAAGTGACTTGGTTTTAAGAAGTGTAATGTTTTTGTCAAATGATTTTCAAATAAAGATGGAATGGTTTGATTTATGAAATGGTGGAACTGAATATTTAGAATTATTTTGAAATGGAAAATCGTGTGCTTACACCTCTTTTGAAAGAAGAAAATATACTAAAGTTGGTTTTGAAAAAGTGTTTCCAATAGAGTTTTATAAACTATTGAAAGGTGTTTTAATGGGATGAGATGTTTTGAAATTAATGTGCATGAATTGAAAGTGAGTTTTCATTTAAATTATTGTTCCTTTCTGAAAATCTTATTAATATGTAATTTGGGTTTGATTTCGTGGTTAAAGGTTTTGAGAAAAAGGAGGTATTAGTTGACTATTTTGGTTTTGAAAAGTGGAAAGAATTTTTTATATATATTTATTTTAACCTTTGGTATTTCCATGAGTGACCACATGCGTGGGGTTATATGGGATTATGGATGGTCAATGACATGGCTGGATGAGTTTCAGGATGGATATGAGGAGGGTGCCCATTATGGCACAGAAACATGCATTTGTAATGCCCATGGGGTACCATTGGTGGATACGCTAACCGCTGAATCGTTTATTTTCAAAAAGATGATTTTAAATGAGAAACTTGATGTATTTATTACTTGTTTGGGATGGTGTGTATTATGTGTTTTTTTTAAATTTTGATGTTGTGGGATGTTTTGATTCCAAGAACCCCTCCGGTTTTTTTGTGTTTTGGGTTTGTGTTTGGTCAGTAAGCTGTGTTGAAGGGCCAGTTAGTGGTCTCTTCTGAGAAATGTTTTGGGATGATTTTACAGTGTTTCCTTTCATGTGTTTGGATATAGTTTGTGGTATATCTTTACCAATGGACCATATTGGTTGGGTCCTTAGGTTTAATTGTTGGATAAGGTACACCCCATTAAGGGTTAGTACACAACTGAAGTGAAACCCGGATTGTTTCTCCATTCGAAGACCCTCCAGTTGATCAATATAAGGAATCTTTTTCTTGAGATTTTTAGATCGAGTCTAAACCCTTTCCTTTATTGGTTTTGTGTATCCTATTGTAGTGGGAGAGTGATCATAGAAGATTTAAAGAGAAATTAGCCTCTTATATTTCCGGATTTTCCAAAGGTGGAAGTGGCCTAGGGTTGTTAGCATGGATGAGTATCCGGATGGTTTCTAAGAGGTCCTATCGGTCCTTCATAGTCTCTTCGAAGAAGGAGTTCAAAATAAACTACCAGTGTGGGAAATCTGGTCATGAGAGGATATTGTGGCCACTTTCTATAATTGTGTGTTGTTTGGGGATGTTGTATAAGGTCCCACTCCATGCATTGTTTATATCAGTCACAATGGTCAGGTTCGGTGAAGCCTTGTGATTTCGTGCACTCGATTGACTTTAAAGGTGAAAGTCATGCAATCCTCTGAGAGTCTCTTTATGTTGGGAGAATGTCTCCCTTGAAAAAACTTCAAAATCTTCCATTTTAGAGGAAGGTGATTATAGGTGTTATTTACTTGTATAGTTTCTCACTCGAAGAAACAAGGTGTGATGTGTGTTCATTTTCTAAGCCCTTGTTTCAGTGAAATATCGAATTAGGGTAAAGTGAGTTTGGAATGTGTTATGTATTAGGAATATTATTGGGGATTTCAGTATAGTTTTTGGTGGAACCAAAATAATAATTATCATTCAGGGGGGTTTCCAAATCCTAACTACGAGGTCGAAGATGCTTCAATAATTTGAGCTCTAGCCATAGGTCTCGGAGAGAAGCTGACTCATAGTCAGGGGAAATCCCAGGGTTGTTTAAACCCACGTACAATGTATTATCCTAAGTATGAAAGATAGTAAGTGTTTAAACCTCTAGTGTCATCATCTTTCTTCCATTGTTCCCATTCGGTGGAAATAGGTTGAGGGCCTTGTACCCATGTCCTCACCTAATGTCATTCCCTCCCCCTTTGGTTTCCATCGAGTCATTAGAGAATGGTTAGAAATTTTGATAGATGTACTGAGGACAAAAATTATGTATGATTAGTAGTGACCATGTTCCAGGAAGCCATGCGAAAATAATGATCTGCACAATTAGTGCATAATTTCCCAAACCGTGCGGACTGACCCTGCGCCCTTCCCAAATCTTTAAAAAAAATTGGGTCTTTCTGTGTCATCCCATGCTAGTCGATTAAGATGGTTGGTTCTTATGGTGGGGAGACCCACTATGATTCTCATGTACATTACTTTGTAAAATGTGAATGGAATTATACCCTTTGTACTATAGAGTTCGTTCAGGCCTCCCTCTGTTAGTGTCTTGATTCTGTCTCAGAAAATAATATAGGTGGCCTCTTATAGTGGGGTGCCTATTTGTGTTCCCCCATACCAATAGCTCAGATTTATCCATGGTCTTGTCTTGGTGGTAGGTGTTCTCATTAGAAACATTATAGATATAAACATCTTCCTTGAGTAAACATTGGGATTGGAAAGCTCCCAATGGTTTAGTTAATGTAAGGTATGTGTAACCTTGTTCGAAGTTGTTGTTCCTTTGGGTGAATTGATTGAGTCTTGTTCGGATAGTGTTTGAGAAGTTTTATTTTGGGATAAATTATGAATGTGATTGATAATTTCAGGAAAGTGGTTTAAGTTTTGCTTGTGAGATTAATCATTCCTTAATTGATCACTGGAGGTGTTTTGGCCCTTGGGGGTGAAGCTTGGAAAAGAAGTACATCTTGGTTTATCGGTTGGGTTTAGATTTCGTATCTGGACTTGTTGTAGCTTTCTAGGGAAGGAAAGTTTTAATGGTGGGAAAAATTGTCACATACATGACTTATTTTAAAGTTAAATTTCATTTAAATTCCATTTATTCTTTGTTTTTGGGGTTTCTCAAGCTGTTATGGTGGAATGGGTGAGTTTTCGTGAATTTTTCCAAACCGTGAGCCCAATTCCAGATTTAAAAATATTTTTTTTTTCTTTTATAACTTTTTCATTTTTTAATATTTTTCACCCATTACAATTCCTAAATGGTCTCCCCTGATATATTAACACCAACATTGTAGTTTGGAGCCTTTATAAATCCATAACCAAGGTGTATATGAGTTTTTATTAAAGGGATTGGGCCTGCCTAAAATCCCAATTTCAGTTTTAAAAATAAAATTTGATTAATTAATAACTTATTAAATATTAAGGTTTTTTTGGTGATTCCAAGCCTCAAACAGGCCCATGGAACCCATCCGCGCGCCCAACCTCTCTACCCACTCTTTGGATCTCTTCTGCATCGCGATTGAGTATTGAACGTATTAGGGTTTTGAAAATCAGGCATATTTGAGGAGGTATGTTCATTCCATCATAACTCTCTCAATTATTACTCTTTTCCCTCCATTCCAGTTCCTAAATGAACTCCTCATTCTTGTTAGAACAACACCTGAATTGTGGATGTTTTAAATTTTAGATAATGGTGTTTTGGGGAGATTCATTCAATATTTCTCAAGTAAGTTAGTCCATTTCATTCCCTTTTCAAATTGCTTAGGGTTTTATTCTATTTTTTAGGGTTTTGTTCCATTTTCCTTGAAGTGAAAAATTACCATGGGGTAGGGTTTAGAACCTAGGGTTTAAACTTGGGTTTTCTTGGTCTTTTATTGTGGTTTTAGGTTTGATCTAGTTCCCTCTTGGTGCGGCGGTGGTGCGATTTGATTTTTGCACAAAGGATTCAAGGTTTTAACTAATTTGGTAGGTGATTCCATATGTATGAAATCTCTGTGAATTGACTTTCTGTTTTTTATGACATTTTCATGTTCATTTAATTTTATGGTTTCTACAAAAAATAGTTTTAGTGGTTTTTGTAATGCAAATGAATTTTTAATGCCAATTTTATGGGAAATTGGGGGTTTTTCATGGAAGTATCTTGTTGGTTCTTTTGGGGCTGCCCTATCACTACTTATTTTATTTTATTTGGATGTAATAGGGATGAAAATATAGTTTTGAATGTTTATACCTTTTGTTTGTTGCTGAAAAAGTTGGTTTTAATGGTGTTGTCGAACTTATAAACTTTAAGTGTCATGTTTGTTTAAAAATAGAAGTTTTACAAAGATTACATTTCTTGGTTCACATGGGGCTGCCCTAAAATTGATTTTTTGGTTTAATTGAAATTTATAAGTCTACCTTTTCTATTTTGGTAACTTATAGGTGTGCATATAGTGTGCAATGTGGGGTTTTATTGGAGTGTTGGGTGCAAAACAATGTGGGTTTTTGAGAAATTCTTTTATGGAAAATCAAAGTGTTTTGTTGTGTGTTTTAAATGGTATAAAGTGTGTATAGCTACTGTATTGTTTTTAAGTGACCAGTATTGGTGTTTTTATATGAAAATGGATGCATGTGGCATGCTTAATTTTTTTGAGCACAAAGGGGGAAGCCCAGGTACCTAGGTGGGGAAGATGTGTACTAGTACGACTAGTGGACCAGATAGGTTTTGTCCCTGTTTCACCTAGCATTTGGATAAAAACAACTCTAAATAAACTATGTGGATGATTATTGGGGAACAATATGTTATGAGTATGTTCCCTACTAGTGTATCGTGCATGATAACAGATTTTACTATGGTTAATTTACACTGAGTTATGAGGTACATGAGGCCCGAGACTATCTAGTGCCTAGGGGTGTTCCCGATTTTGTTGCTCATTGTGTTTGTGGTATTTTCCATTGTATTTGGGTGTTTTTGGAAGTAATTTACAGTAGATAACATGTCTATTTAAATGTGTGAACATTCTAAAAACTTTAGCTTGAAAAATGTTTTCAATTGAAAGTTGCATTTCTTGGATTTTATCACTGCTTTTCTTTGCGTATTAAAACTGCTTGCTTTTTCACATTGTATTACTTGATCTTTGGAATAATTGGGTGGTATACTATTGGGATTAGGCTAAATCCCTACTTACACCCCTTGGGTGTAATTAGACTTGGTTATGTTTGACTCAGGTAAAGGAAAGGCTAAGGGTGACGGCGGTTCAGGGTGTTAGTCCCCATCATTGGGGCGGAGTTGTGGAGACGACTTGGGGGTGATGACCCCTTGTCATGTGGAGTCCATGGGGCTGTTTTGTTGTTGTTTCATTGTGTCTTTAGACCTTTTTTTATTGCATTTTAACTTATGTATTCAGTTATGGATTTTTTTATAAACCTTGTTGGTATGAATTTTTCAGATTCATTTTATCAAATATTTTTGGTGTTTTATGTATACATATTCGGGTAAATCGTTCCCAATCCAAGATAAATGATACCTGGGCACTTGTGCCAGCCCATGGGGATAGGGAACACCCTTCGGTTCTTGCCACGGACTAGGTCGGGCGCTGGGTCAGATGGCGACCCAGCTCGGTTCGTGACATGTATGAGAACAAAATCAATTTTTCGGATAAAAAAAGTATTTTTCAAAAAATGCAATTTTGCCGCCTTTTGACGGCACACCCATTTTAAATATAATTTTTGACAAGTTTATAAGTTAAATTTTAAAAAATAAACTTCTTATTTTGAATCAGTATATAAAAATTTACATTGGATAAAGTTTTGATATTTTTCTGACAACGTTCTTATTTTGATGAATAGTAAAAACACGCTAAATTTTACTTAAAAACAACTTTTTTCATCGAGATAATTTATATGATTAAATTATAATAGTAAATTATTTTAAAGTATAAATAGAATATATTTTTACCATTTAATATAATTTATGTAATTATCATTAATTTTACATTGAATTCCTAGGTAAAATCAGTTCAATCTTTTACAATGTTTTAAACAAAAACCTATTTTTTTCGACAACAAGATTAATTTTAAATTAATTACTGAAACTTCTATGTTTAGAATTTGGAAAAATGGATTCCATATTTTAAATAAGTAGGTACAAATTATGTTAATGGGCTACTTTTTATTTTTGGGCATTATGAATAGTAACTACGGTAGATTTTATTTACCACAGTTAAAGGTAAATTAGGTAATTAAGGGTAAAAACAATATTATAAAATTACCCTAACACCATCAAAAATTCTATTGGATGAATAAAAGCCAACCCATATCACCTAAGGGTGGAAATAGATTCATTTAATGGACTTTTAACCATGAAAAGGATGTAATTATTATTAAAACTAAAGAAAGTGACAACATGTCACTCTCTTATATCTTATAAGTGTAATAATTTTAATTTAGTGATAAAATTCATAAAACTTAGAACATAAATAGTCACCATAAATCTAATAAAATTATCTATATCATGTGAATTTATTTTTAATTTTTAAGGATTAAATAATTATCATTAATGGTGACACTAGTGATGCAGAAATTGTTTATTTAGTGAAAAATCAATAATACAATTTTTATTAAACTAATAGTGACCATAAAGGCACAAAAACCTGACCAAAACTTATTGGTCGTGTACATATAAACCATAAACATCTAAAGGTATAATTTTTGACCATTTGGAGCCTTATAAAAGTGATTATGACACTTATATTATTTTATTTTAAATGATGTCAAAGTTGTCACCTTCATAATTTAATAAAAATAACATTTTAAAAGTTGGGTATTTTAGAAGATAAATTCGACTAAAAGTATTCTTATGAAAGATATTATATTTATGTTCATCATAGTATTTTATTTTTAATTTTTGTGCAAAAAATAAGTATATTAAATAATTATACAAAAATGTTGTAGTAATTATTTTATTAAGAGAAATATCAAATAAATTGTTTTAAAATATTAAAATAAATATTATACAAACTAATTAATATGATCCAATAATTTTATAGAATAATATGAAATGTTAAAAACCTATTAAATATTTTTTTTCTAATATATTATATGTTTTTATTTTATTTAAATTCAAATAAATGAATAGTGTAAAAATTTACACTATTGGTATTTTATAAAAATAACATATTATTAAATTATTTAAAAATCACAAAAATATTTAAAAATTACAAATTGAAAATTATATGGTCGAAAAGGTTATAAAGTATTCAATTATGGAAAATTTAAAACATTTAATTATGTATTTATAACAATTTAAAATTTAGAATATTATTACCACAAATAAAATTAAATAGATTAAATAAAGATAAATCACAATGATAAGGTATAAAATAAACTTAAAACATGTCTAAATTTTATTGGTTGATGAGATTACAAACCTATATCATCTCATATTCTAATTGAGTCTTTTTTGGAGGTTTTTATGTGGGGTTTTAATTTATTATAAATTAACATTATTTAGGTTTCCAAAGGTGCCCTCTCCTCCCTTATAAAAGGGAACCTCCTCCCTCTACTCTTAACACAAATTTGAGCATTCAAGCTCAGAAAAACTCTGACCATTTCACTTATTCACATACCTATAAATCTACTAGAGGTCCTGGTTTTCTTCAAAGACCATATTTAGTGCCCTAAGTGGAGGTTAAGAGGAGATGCGTCGAAGAAAAAGTAATCTCTTCTACCGATTCTTTCAAGTTTCTTTATTCTTCAAATTCCTCTTATTTAGTTGTTTCATTATGAAGTTATAAAATAAGTATCACTAATATAATGATATGATATTATAAATATGAAACAGCACCATTTCACCTTCTATCCATCCTATGGAAAACGAAATCACCGCACTTGCGTACGTACGGAATACCGTCTCCACACCGTGGTGTAATATGTTTTCCACCACCACCTTACTCAGATGGGTATAATGGTGGAAATAATAACTATATATGATTATTATAACATGATACTAATTATGAGATATTATATAATCTAATCCAATACCATTCAATAATTATGAGAACGATATCATCGCTCGTGTGTACGTACGGATTACCGTCTCCACGACGCAATGAGATTCATTCTCTATGTTAACCATTCGAGAATGAATATAAAGTATATATAATAAATAATCATGAAAAATGTGACATAATAATTATACTGTATTTATGTATATGTTATTTACTTACTTCCATTAAATTTAATAAGGAAACGAAAACAGCGTTCATGCGTACGTACGACCTACCGTCTCCATGAGCGATGTATTTCATTCCATTTATCAATCTATCATATATATTTATATGATGAATATATATTATATATAAATAATTTTTTACATTATTTAATTAAGTAAATCAGGTTATAAGTAATAATATCAAGAACAACAAGTCCAAACACGTACGATAAATGAAGTAATTTTACCCAAAACGTTGCTTGAACATGGAATTGAAAAAAGAACGGGTAATATAAAGTTATAAGTGAATCATATATTATATCATAAATATTGTTATGGTTCTGTTACAAGTTAATAATATGTTTAAACCCACTATACAGGAGTCTCGGACACATATGGAAGAAATTGGACATAAGCTAAGGGAAAATCTCGCAATCTCATTTTTATCTGAGATTGTTTATACTTCAAAATTTAATGGGGGAATATTTATCATCCACATCCATGTTTCCTAAATATATAATATTATTTCTATCCTCATAAAATTTTTTAAATCCAATTTTACCTTTTGGTGAATATTTAGTAAAAGATATGAAAGGAATCTTTTGTTGTTTTCAGTACGAGATACTTTTTGACTTTTCCCGCCAAAGAACGAGAAGGATGTTTTTTTTTAACTTATACGGTATGAACGGATTTTTACTGTTTCATAACACCTTATTTCCATGAAAATTACTCTACAATATTTCAAGATTATTTTCAACAAAATTATTTTCTTTTAAAATTTCATGGAATTTTGTGAAAAAGAAAATATTTTAAAGAAGAAAGGACATTTTCCTCAATAATTCATTTCAAGTGTTTTGTCAAAACCATTTTCCATCTAAGATGACATTATTTAGTATATTTATGTTTCAAGTATAATGTCTCTATTATTTACAAGGTTTGATTTTTATTATGATGAAATGATATCCATTTGTTTTATATGGATTATGTTATGATGGGATGATGTTTATGAAACCCATTTTATCCTTTGGGTTATGATGAATGATTTATGATTGTTTTGTGGCACACGTAAGAATGATTTCAATATTAGATAGGTGGGAACTATATCTCCATCAAATGCATTGAGTAAATATTTATATCTCATGATATAGACATGGCTGTAACGACAAGTGAATCCAGTTCAGTAATACAGGGCTGGAACACCAAGTAAACCCGGTTCAGTAACGGACATTGTCCACTATGATGGTCTTGGCAGCAATGCCTTGGCTACTATGGAAATCATATCATGTGATTAATGGTTTTACAAAATTACATGTTTTATTCCCATGCAATTTTATCACGATTAATGTTCCTTTATGATCTATGCCTTACGTACTGCCAAAATTTATTTCACCACTCAAGATTTTGATGTTTAAACATTATGTTCATGTTTTTAAGTTCAAATGTATATGGTTTGTTTTATTTTCTCCATTATTACCCTTAATGAGAATTTTCACTCACCCTTTTTATTTTTTCTTTTTCACAGGATATAAAGAAATGTTTTAGGTAAGAAAAAAAAGTGAAAGATCTTGATGGGAGATGTTGAAGATCTTTCTCCATGATTAGAAGATTATGTTCCAAGTTTCCAAAGACACTAAACTATTACGGTCCTTGGGTGTTTGTTTTTGTTATGTATTAAGTATTCTAAAAAAGTAATGTAATGTCCATGTACGTCAAGCTTGGGTATCTATAGTTGGTATCAGAGGTAAAGGAGGTAGGAATGAATCCGATCCTTGGGAGCTCTCACGTGTGAGCGTTGGACGAAGCATGGCTCTCTACCCAAGGGCTTCATGAGGAAATGGATGCCACTGGGTATGGTGGTGTGTCCCTCCCAAGGGGTGTAGCTTCCCATGGAGTGCTTTGATACGTATCAATTATATTCCAGTGGAAGTAATTCCAGACCGCTACATTATTTGACCCCAAACTCCATTATTTCTCACTTTTGGAACCATTAACCCTTTAATAGTGTTATTCCATTATTGAAAAATGTTACATGTTAACAAAATTTCCTTTTTCACCACTTATAAAAGGAAATCACTTCCACCATCTCAAAGTTACAAACTCCCTTAAAAATTTCCTTTAAAATGTACCTATTTTTACTCTCCTATAATTCCCTTTAATTTCCTAAAAACCCCAGTGACTAGAAGTTGGTCTAGGATCTTCATTTCCAATGATACTTTCAAGAGAAAGTTCACGATACCAAAGTTAGTATTACTTATTTATTACCTTTTATTCTTAATATTTATCTTCCAAACCTAACATAAACATTATAATATAATGACCTAAGTATCATTATTATAATGAATTATTATTATATTAATTTTAAAACCATTATTTATTCCTTTCTATTCACTTAGAAAATCAAGAGAATGTTAACCATGTGTTGTGCGGGCTACCACCTCCACAAAGTAACGTTTTTAATTTTTCATCTTGATTTCATTTCTTTATACAAACCACTTAAAAATATAATTCTTAAAATTAAATAAATAAATAAATAATATCATTATTATTATGTTATAATGATATTATACACTTCCCTAACCATACTCACCCATCAATATATAGCGTGTACATGTTTGGGGTCGGTTTAACCACCTTCCTGAACAATGCTATAAAACTTTATCATGGATGACTATGGTAAATTAAATGATAATATTATTATAATTTAATAATAAAATAATTATTGGTTTATGGTTATGGAAATGTTATATTAATTATTTAACTTATTTTTAAAATATCATCTTTGATCTCTAAAATCATCGAAATAAACTGACATTGATTCAATTTTCATGAAAATATAAGAAAAAACTATATAAAAAATAAATAACGTATGATAATAAATGGTATACATTAAATTAAATATATAATAATTATGTTCATATAAATTTATCTAATAAACTTAATTTGATTATTCAGGAAGTTAAGTGCACATACAGAATGAATCAAGAACAAGGTAAGAGTTTCTTGTTGTAATCTTCACCCCTTGAGACATGTTTCTTATTATACACCATGTTTTATTTTGAATGGTGTATATATTTACTGATTAATATTTTGCATAATTATTCTATTTTATTTCATGATATTCAATGTTCAATTCCATGTTCTTTCTCTCATGGGGTTTTGACTCAAAAATTATAAAGTTGTAAGATTTTGTTGTCTCAAATTCCATTCCTTATAACATGTTTATTTTATACACATATTTTTGTTTACATGGTGTATATGATACATATTGAGTCATAAAAACATGAAATATATTTCATTTATTGTATTATAAGTTCAATCTCCATATCCCTATCATTCAGTGGGTTTTGATTCAAATGGCACTCGAGTCGGAATAGTTTTTTCAACTCAAATTCCTTCTCATTAAGTCATAAAATTTCTACTTGATTATGATATTATAAGACACTTTTATAGTACCAATTCATTTTATCTATGGTATTTTCTCCTTTTTATTTTTATAATTTATTTATTTTCATCTAAATCATCTTTTTTGATGAAATACCTTCTAAAATAAAAGTTTTACATTGGAAAGAATATCTCCCATTCTTTCCAAAGGATCTTTTCCTCCATATTTTCCTTCCCACTAAAGTTGTACTCTCTTTTTGTGAGATATAATATGGATTATTTTCTATGACACTCATAAATCTATTTACCTATTTTTAAAATTAAATCTTAAACACTTTTTACGATGTGTCTTTTTAACAAGGGTATTCCAAAATATTTAAAAAGGTTATCCACCCTTTCAAAATAAACTTTTTTATCTTCTACTCCATGTTTTCTCTATAAAACCTTTAGGTATTTTTAAATAATCTATTATTTTAGATTTATTAATAATTAATGTTTTAATATATCTCAAAAATTTTATTTCTATTTTTTTTGAAAATTGATTTTCAAAAGAAACTGGTAACTTTTCCGCTTAGAATTTATTTATAAAAATAAGAAAACAATCTTCTTTTTAATTTTTTTCAAAAGAATAGATTTCCAATCATTCTGAATCTTCTATACTATGTTTCATGGTTTTTAAACTTAAATTTTTTAACATTATTATATAGGTTTTTATTTAAATAGGTTTTCATGTAAGAAGGGTCATTTTCATTATGATTTTCAAATTAAAATTTGACTATTCTTTTAAAAGTATTCACCATTTTCCAGTTTATTATTTACTCATGTTTTCACAAATAAGAAATACTAAATCTATATAGGATAAATTATTCATCATCACCTTTGTCTTGCCTAACCATCTTCACTATATAACCATAATTCTTCATCCAATACTAAATCTATTTTTGATTCCTTTGATTGAAGGGTATTCCTTTGTGAATATATTTGGATACTTATTTATTTTACATTGGTCTATTTTGTTATTATTATGAATGATTTCTTTGTATGATTCCATTTGAAAAGGATATGAAACCCATTATCTTTACATTGTTTCTTTATGAAGTATTGAATAAAACCCAAATTTCATTCCATGGGTTCTTTATGATATGATTAATGATTGATTTTAAGTGGCACTCATAGGTATGGATAATGATGAGTGAGGTATTATATCTCCCTCTAATATATTGGTTAATTATTTGTATCTCATGAGGTAATTATGAGAATGGAGTGCGGAATTCTCACTCCACTATAAGAATCAGGTAGTGATTCTAGATCCACTATGTCATTGGAATCAGGTGGTGTAGCCTACTCTACTATGTTATGAGAATCAGTTGGCGTATATTTCTCCACCATGTTATGTTTACATATGCTTATGTTTGTGCCACAATATTATGATTATTATAATTACTATGCTATTATCTCATGGATCATATTTATTTACTCATGTTTCCATGCTCACTTGAATCTTTCATAATGTTACGTCATGTTGTACGCCATGACTCATGTTTTATGATTTAAGATTTTTTGGGTATGATTTTATTATGTATCTTGATTATACCCAAATTCTCATCATATTCATCACTTATGATCTTTTATTTTTGTCACTTATTTTTTCCTTTATCGAGTGTTTGAGATCACAACTTATCATGTTTCCATTCCCCAAGTTATGAAGATGAGTTTGACCTATGAGAAGTCAATAAGGGAGTCTAGTATGGTCCGATTATGGAGAAATATTCACAAGTTTTGTAAAATAAGTTATCTATGTAATTAGTCCTCAAACACACTAAACCAAAAGGTTCTTCAAGGGGTGTGAGATTATTCTGAGATGTAATACTAATATGAAATTTGTGCAAGTTTAGCTTGAACCATCTCACTTAGTATCAAAGTTAATTTGTAAAATTAAGTGTTTTTATCAGCGGGTCCAGGAGTGTACATCTAGGGTGCCTTAGTTGGTATCAAAGAAGTGTTTAGTTATTTTTAGGGATTATTTTAGTTTTTTTTGGGAATAGGAAAATATAACTTTAGTTAAAACCTTAGGGGAAATTCTAAGAGATAATACTAAGTATAGGATAACATACTAAAATTTTGGTAAAGTAGAGATTGTGTGTTTTTCCTAGAAACAACATCCCAATTTGAATACTAAAAGTTGATATAGGCTCTGACACATATAAACCTAGGGGAAATAAACCTAAAAGGGTGTGTTAGGTATTAACTCAATCATTACTAGATGCACAACAAAGAGGCCTAACTATACACCTGGTTTGAAACTCTTGAGTGGAATTTTATGGTTAATTAAAATTCCCTCTAATTGTAACACCCTAGAAAGTTAAAGGGTTAAAATACTAAATGCTACTATCCAGGTAAAAAAGGTGAACATTTATTTTAAAATAATAAATTTTTCTACTCATGTCAATAAGGTGCGCCTATCTTTTTAGGATCCTACCCGATAAGAATTATATATTTAAAGAGGTTTAGACTAGAGTAGTGATCAGGATGGGTGACCTTCTAAGAAGTTTCCTGGGTGTGTATGATTGAGGAAAAAACACACTGTAAAGAATATGTTTTGTCCTGTGGGGAAAAACATTAGTCTAATGATCCATTCAGGTATGTTGGAAGGCCCTAAATATGGGAAAACACATGTTTGTGATGTAATTGGGGTGACTGCATGGCTTGGTTATTACATTAGTATCAGAGGAGGAACCTTGCTGGAAGTGCAGTGGAACTACCTGGTTTGAGATGTTGGGTTCACAATGAGGACACTGTGCTCTAAAGAGGTGGTGAGTGTAACACCCTAGAAAGTTAAACAGTTAAAATACTAAATGTTACTACCCATGTTAACAAGGTTCAAATATCCTTTTAGGAGTATACCTGATTAAAACTCCACAGTTGAAGAGGTTTGGCATGAAGTATTGATCAAGATGGGTGACCTCTTGGGAAGTTTACCTAAGTGTGTGTGAGTGAGGAAAAATCACATTGAAAAGAACATGTTTTAGTATAGGGTAAAACCATTAGTCTAATCATCCATTTGGGCATGTGGGTGGGACCCATAGAGGGGACAACATGTGTCTGTGGGGAAACTATGGTGCATGCAGTGCCCAGTTGTTATTCTCATGAACCATTATGAATAATTTGAGTATGATTTTAACTAATTATATTAGAGAACCTAATATAAAATGGATATTGATAACCAATGATTTAAAAAAGAGAGTCATGGGTTGAATTGAAAGTATCATATGTTAAAAACTAAGGTTTCATATGTTGTAAAAGTGGGTTCCCTAAACATAACATGAACAATATTTTTTTACTACCACATCATATATACAATGAATTATGCATGAATAATACTTACCATAATAGTATTTAAATTTCTGTGACTACTATTTACATGGTAATGTATTTATATTATTTTTCATATCAAATGGTTATAATAGTTTTGTGCTATAATGAAAACCTCAAGATACTATGAAATTAATCTTAAACATATGTCATATAGTCTAAATACATCATACTGAATGTACACATATTTTTTATAACTATTAGGTACTAGAGGCTCATAATCATTGAAACTTCTTCTCATGAAGTTTTTACTTGGTGATTTCCAGTAGTGGATATCATGAGGACTGAATCACCAATATGAAAACCACATGTTTCAGGTGTCATTGGTTGTTCATATATATGATCATGTGTATTGGTCAATTGAATTGAGATCATTACCAATTAATACCATTTGATTGTGTACTTTAATTCAAGATGAAAACCATGGAATTTATGTCGTGGTGAGGTAGCTTGTGTTGGGTGCGTCATTAGTGGTATGACAGTGGTTGAATGGTCAAGATAATATTTTTCACTTCTAAAAGGAAGAAATATCCTAGTATTAATTGACCAGGACATAATAGATTCATTAAATCCATGACCATGATAGATGAAAGTAAGTTCTTTTAGTAAGGTTAGTGAATAATAAATCAAAAAAGTATGGTGACATAAATTGTGTGTCCTTATTTATGAGATATCACAAGAAAAAGATATTATATTACATGATGTGTGCTCATAGAAAGTTATCATTACTATGAATACACCTTATATCTTTAAGGTCCTTGATGAGATTCTAGACTTCACTTCTGGTCTATGAGTAGAAATCACTACTATTATGATAAAGGTCTATAGGTTCACACACAAACCATATTCAGATGGTTGGATAATTATAATTAATTGGAGTTTAGGACATGGTGGTCCCTATAGTGGGGATTGATATATGTCTAAGTTAGATTGATCACAATAAATTAGTAAATTCAATGTTATTCAAGTTTAGAATAATATACATTTAATTTATTTACTCAAGGTATTCTCAAATGTTAAGTGAACATGAGGAAAATATATTTTATGAATGATTAATATTTTATTCAAGGATCGTTAATATATTAATGGGATAAGCAAGTTGAGTTAATGGATTGAATTTTATCATGTAAAATATTTTGTATATTACAAACAAGTGATAAAAGATAAATGAAATTTATGACACAATTAGTTATTAATTCCATTTAGTGATTATTTATGAGGATAATTGTATTAAAGGGGCCTAAATGAAATTTATAAGAGTTATCCCTTACTATATAAGTTGGGAGGACCTCAATATTTTGAAGACTATTCATCCAATGATTTTGAGAGATCCACTCTCCTCCCTCCCGCTTCTTAAAGAGAGAAGCAGTAAATATGAGCACCCCAATCTAAGAATCCTTCCTAGATCGAAGCGATGGATCTCCCATTATCATTTTATCATTGAAGGTGTCATTGATTATTTATGATAGCACTCATAAATTAATGATCGATGCATCCTCAAGATCATAGAATGCATGTGGATGATCTATAGAGTTTTGAGTTCGATTCCTTCAAGTGACGAACTCCAACAACAAGAGAAAACAATTTATGATCGAAATCAAAAGTAGTATGATTTTTATTTAAGTTTTTGTACTTAAATTATATGATATTCTTGGGTTTTAATCTGGCTACGATTATATTAGCCAAGATTCCATGACTTCGATCACAACATACAAATTTTAAATTCTTGATTTTTTAGGCTTCCTTTGTGTGCCCAGTACCAAAAATTGGTATCAGAGTGACTACATAATTAATTAAGTTAAATTAAAATTATTTTTTCATGAATTTGAATATAGGGTATTGCAATGGTCCCAACACCACTACTGAAGTATCGATTATAGATTGGATTACCGAGTTATGGTTATCTGAAGATTGAAATTATAATTTTTTGAGATTAATTCATATAATTAATTATTATAAGGTTTTTTATATTAAAATTTGTTAAAAAAACAAACAAATTTTAAGAATTGGGTGAATATTACCTAGATAATATTCACATGAATAATGCTGTAGGTTTTTTCCAATTTTGTGGAAAACAAATAAAAAATATTAATATATATATATATATATATTTATATATGTTATATTATATATATATATATATAATATAGGTTCATGAATATATGTATATAATATATTTATTTGGTTATATATATATATATATATATATAATATTATAAGTGCATGATTATATGATGACACTAAAATTTATAATCTTATGAAATAGGCTTTAGAATTATTTAAAAAAATAAAAAGGACACCCTAATGCATGGAATTGAGCCCCCTCAATATGGGGGGGGTGCTACACACTAAAAAAATAAAAAATTATTTTTTTCCTTCTAAGAGCGGTGCCCCATGAAGGGGTATTTCCCCCTACCCACACACTAGGACCGATCCGCCCCCTACTAGGTTGGCCTAACCTTGATCAGGGCTTGTTGGGTTCTCCTTGACCTGCCTGACCCTTCTAGGTTTTCCCATAACCCAAAACCCCTTTGGGGGGGGGGATTAAAAATACTTTTTAAGCTTGGATAAATCCAAAAAAATTCTAAAATATTTTAAAAAATATTTGGAATTTAATTAAACAATTATTGGGATTATGCGACAAGTGTTTTATGGATTACAATTAATTTAATTTATTTTAATTCATAAAAAATAATCTCAAGTTGAATTTATCACACATTTAATTAATTTACATGAGTGATAATGCATACTAACTGATCATGATCCTTAGACCAACCAATTCATGTCTGGTATTTTCTTATTTATTTATTTAATTATTGTAATGCATGGTTTGTAATAATTAATCAATAAATGATGATCTTCATATCGTCTTTTGTGTCATTATATGTATAATGGTCTATGTGTATAAATAAAAATTATTTATCTATATTCTATATTCTTGATATCCCATTGTCTACATGTGATTGTTGTTGTATAATTACTAGGATGATAAGTGATGTAGTTCACACTAAGATTTGGTGAAGTACCAGACAAGAGTTTAACACATTGGACGTGTGAGCATTGAAACTCCAGTCACAAGAATCACAAATCAAGGAGTTACCCCTGGGCTTAGTTTGATCCATTATTTTCTCAATGGATCAACCATTAGTATCAAATCATGATCACATCATAAAATTTTATTTATGAATGGTTTATTGTTTTATGTATGTATAGTTTTTATGCATGATCACATAAAATAATAAGTGATCTTGTATAGATAAAATGAAGTAACATAGTGAATGTTTTTTTTTCTATTTATAACATTGAAAATATATGAGTGTGGTTACATAGAACAAGAAAGTGTAAATAGAAATAGATTACATTTTTCATGAATAATAAAATCCCTAAAAAAAATATTATGTCATAATTCCTTCCATCACTTAATTTTAAACAAAACTGGTTGTACATGATGCTTGTTATCCATAGTTAGGGTTCCTACTACCACTGAGGAGTTATTATTAGATAGGTGGGATAACTTAATTGAATTTGGAAGTAATGAAATATATATAACTATATTTTTTCAACTTTAGAGGTAATGTGTTGAGAAATTCAAGGTTATAATTTGTAGAAGATGAGACTCTACTCAACAGATCAAAGAGACACAAGTTAATGTGGTTTTCTAGTTGAAATCCCACATTAAGACTCTCTGAGTAGTAGTGTAGCCCTAAATTGGACTATAAGGATAGGTTTTAAGGATCCTTGCCACTATAATACTCAAGTTACTGAGTATTCAGAATCTAGTAGTTTAGGGATACTAGAATTTGATAAAATAATGAGAGACATTTAAGATAATAAAATCTATAATGTCTAATAACTAATAATAAATATAAAAAAACTAATTTTTGTAAGTTTTATTTTGTATAATAAAGGGAAAAAAATACCACAAGTTCACTATAATTAATTATAGACAAAGAATATTTCCTAACCACTATGAACATCCAAGTGTAGTATAGGTGCTTGCACAAAGAACTACAATGTGGAAGTATTTTTATGTATTTGAGTCCTCACTTCCTATTGAACCACCTCAAGAAGCAAGGGTGAAAAGGAAGCTTATATAAGACTCATGTATGATGCATTTGATGCTTACATCATAGTGATATCATAAATGATTGATGTGTCGTGAAAATAAAATCAATAAATGTATGGTTTCACATGTTTTCTCATCTTCTTGAAGCATGTGAGGAGAATGTGAAGTGAGAAATGAATGAGATGATTAGTACACTGAAATGTGCAAATTTAAAGATGAATTATGATATTTCAATTCATCCCATTCTTATATCCTTATCACCCTATTACTCCTATTTCTTTTAGGATTATAAAATGAATAGTATGGATAAGAAATTCATTACCTTGTAGGTAATATTTTCCAAGATGATAATAACATAAAGAAAGATTAATCTTTAGTTCTTATAGTGAACAAGTTGAAAGACAAGGTGAAAATGCTAATGGAAAGTGCAATTCCAAAGGAACCTTTATAACATCCTTCAATGAAAAGAGAAAAAACATCATACAAGAGGATATTTGATTTTTTTGTCCCAAGATAAGTCTATATAAGATAAAATGCAATAAATTGAAGTAGAAGAAAGCATATTATTCCACTCAGTGTATATTTATCATAGTATATGATGTTTCTATTTTTTTACTTTTGATATTAGATACTGGATGTGTTTCCCACATTTTTATCCAAATGAAGTGACTAGGTTAGTATATAAACTTTATAATAAGTCATGGGAATTATCCATTTGGTTGAGAAAGGGTGATTCTTAAGTTGGTGGTGAGAAGTACACAACTTCTAATTTCTAAGTTTAATGATTCTAGTTGAACTTTTATTAAGTATTTCCAAAACATTTATCTCACATGTCCACTGGATACAAGAAGTCATTATTCCATTTTGGAATTAATGTTGTTTGGTATCTCATACTCAACTAATAGTTCTGTAATTATTGAATCATTGGAAATAACTAATTAATATAAAATGTAAGACTTAAATACCTAGTTGTGGAAAGATGATTCATTGTACAGTAAAAATGAAATTAGTTGTTAATGATATACTTGGTATGGTCTTTGTACCTTTTTAAGCTATAAAACTTATGCACTATTAACACTTTTATTATCTAGTTTTGTACAAAGAAACCTTGGAATAAAGGTAATCCACAAATATTTCAAAACTATTTTAGCTAGAGAGCATGAATTATTCCAAGGAGAAGATAGAGGTAAATTTATATACTTCATGAGATTCCTTTAAGAGTTATAAGTAATTTAAATATGAAGTAACAAACATGCATGTTTAGAATATATGAGTTACTTTTGTCCTATGAGCAGAAGAATATCTTAACCAAGAATTCATCGATCATTATAAATATTGAGTGGATTTATTCCTAAACTCATATTTCCTTATTAACAGAAAAGTTAAGATAATAGTAAAAAGAGGATTGATGAAGAGTCTTATATAAAAAAACTAGTTCTTAAAATGTAGCATGTATAAATTACTAAAACCACATTTCCTTTTACATATCAAAGACATGATGTTAGTAATAAGAGGATCAATAATGCGCCTTTGATGTACTGAAAAGTATTCCTTAATATTTTCAAGAAATGCTTCATAAATTGTGGCATTGTCCCATAACCATATGCCAACAATAATGAAAAATGGATATCATATGATTTATAGGATGGAATAAATTCATTATGTCATAATAACATGTATTTAGATGCAAAGTGTTTGTTAAGAATAAGTCAAAAACAAACTTTTATCAAGAAAAAAACAAAGTGCATCTATTTTATTATCTTAAATTTCATATAAGATATTAAATAAATCCCTAAGAAAGAAAAATAATAGTTGATATATATACTATATTTCAATAAAAGGGTTCACATCTCTATTTGAGATAGTGGGATAATGATTGACTTAGGTTAAGTCAATGTTAGGGATTTACAATTAATTGGAATATGAACAAGTTTCACATAAGATTATGGAAAAAGAATGTTCTAGAGACACATACAATATAGGAAGGTTAAAAACATAGTGGTGATTTTATATTCCCCGTGGAAGGTGATACATTATTCATTGATAATAATGAATCCTATATGGAATTAGTAATTGTAAATCATTTATGATGGACATTTTCATATGAATTTAGGAAAAATGGATTCCATGTATGAAAATCAAGTCTGTATTTTGGTAGTTTCTCTAATTGATGTAAATGCATTGGTGGGTATTCAAGAAAAACTATACATTAGTGGTACAAGTGTGGTACCAATAAAGATCGATTAGTTATACCAAATCATCATGCTTAAATCCATTTGAATTCTACTTTTCATAAAAAAATTATATTATCATCATATTATGAATTAGATGTCATGACCACCCTTCTTGGAAGGTGTCTATATGACACAACCAAAAAGGGTTGATAATACCAAATAATTCCCATAATAAATGAAAGTTATAGAGTTATATTTATGGATTAATGTAATAATTATGATCATATAATATTAATTTTGGAATGAAAGTTTGGTATTTTATAAGTGGTTAGTGAGAGCGACAAAATTTCCAAGTAAAATATGATGATAATAATAAAAAAAATTATTAGTCTTATAGTTAGTTAAGACCAGGTTAAAATAAACTCTCAAAATATTGAATTAAAGTAGAAAAAAAAATTATCAGGAATAGGAATTACTATGTTTTATCTATGGGTTACTTGGAATAAGTTAATGTACATATACTGACAATGTATTGGAACAATTAGAGAGATAATCATTTCTAATATCACATGGCATAAATCTATCCAAGAAGATATGTATGAGACATAATAGGGGATTAAAATGGTGAGTATAATTTCATACACATCTATGATGGATCTATCACATATGAAATGTTATGTACTTGATATTTCCAATATATACTTTATGGTAGGAAAATATAAGTTAAATCGAAGAGAACTTCATGGTAAGTAGTCAGACCTATCCAATTGTACTTGAGAAATTATAAGGTATATGCACCTGGTACTTAGAGCATAAGTGACACTAGTTATAAGAGGACACAAAATAGTCTTCCTATGGATCAATATAATTTAATATCACAATTATCCTAAAGTAATGAGAAATATAATCTCATTAAAGCAGGTGGTATCAATATCTAAAAATATTTAGTACATTGAGGATTCTAATGCAATTAAAGAAGAATAAAATATGAAATGATTTTTTATTTCTTGGAATTATAACAAAGGTACTAACCAAGATGTCAAGATTATAATAGATGAAAACAATTTATACTTGGTGATATCATCTCTTAGGTAGATTCACTCAAGGAGGTGAAGTCACAGATAATAGAGTATCCGTGCAGGAAAAAATGGAAAAACCACTGAGTAAAGCCATAACTTAGTAGAGGCATGATCTTATCATGTGAGAGATAACAAGTTGATTGTTATCAAGATAGATCTAGTGAAAGTGGGAGTGTTGTAAAAGTGGACACCCTAGACCCATCTTTAATAGTACTTTTTGGTTACCATATCATGAATACAACGAATTATGTATGATGAATACTTACCATAATAGCGTCGACACCTTTTCACCCACTATTTACATGGAAATGTCCTTAGATTATTTATCAGATAAAAAGGTTATAATAGTTCCCAACTATAATGAGAACCTTGAGATACTATGACATTAATATTAAAAATATTTCATATATTCAAGATATATTATTCTGATTTGACATATTTGATGTATATATATCAGGTGTTGGGGGATCATAAGCACTGATAATTATTCTCATAAAGTTTACAATTATCAATTTCAAGTAGAGGAGATCACGAGGACTAGCCTGCCAATAAGAACACTGCATGTTTCATGTATCATTGGTTATTCTTATCCATGATCATGTGTATTGGTCTCTTAACTTACGATCATTATTATACCCATTTTATTTCATAATTTAATTCAAGATTCAAACCATGGAATTTATTTCATACTGAGGTAGCTTGTGTTGGGTGCGTCATTAGTGCTATGACATTGGTTTACTAGTCAAGATAGAATTTTTCACTTCTAAAAAGAAGAGTTATCTTAGGCCTAATTGACCAGGATGTAATACCTTCACTAAATCCAAGACCATGGTAGAAGAAGGTAAGTTCATCCAGTAAGGTCAATGAATAATAAAACAAGAAAGGTTGATAACATAAAGTGTGTATCCTGCATTATGAGATATCACAAAAAAGAGATTATATTATAAAGCGTGTGTTCATAGAAGTTTATTATTTCTATGAATAAACCTTATATCCTTGGGGGCTTGGATGGGTTGATAGTATCTACTACTATTCAGTGAGTAAAACTCACTACTATCAAGATAAAAACATAGAGGGTCACACACAAATCATATTCAAATGCTTTCCCAATTCTAATGAATGGGAGTTTAGGACATGGGGGGGGGCTTATAGTGGGGACCGAGATATGTCTAAGTTTTATTGATCATAAGAAATAAATAAATTCAATATTATTCAAGTTTAGAATAATATTCATTGAATTTATTTACTTAAGGTATCCCCAAGTGTTAAGTGAATACATGAAAAATATATTTTATGAATAAATAATATTATATTTGAGGTTCATTAATATATTAATGTGAGAATAAAGTTGATTTAATGAATTATATTTTATCATGAAACATATTTTGGATGTTACAAGAAAGTGATAAAATATAAATGACATTTAAGACACAATTACTTAGTTATTAATGTCATTTAGTCCTTATTTAAGAGCTTAATTGTTTTTGAGGGGTCTAAGTGCAATTTTTGAGAGTGAACCCTTCCTATATAAGTTAGAAGGAGCACAATATTTATAGGACTATTCATTAGAAGATTTTGAGAGCTCCTATCTCCTCCCTACAACTTATTAGAGAGATAATTAGTCAATATGATCACCCCGATCTAGGAATCCTTCCTGGACTGAAGAAAAAATGATCCCACAATCAATAGATCATTGAAGGAATCATCAATTATCCATGATAGAACATAGAAATCTATGATTGATGTATTCTAAATCTTTTGGAATGCGTGTGGATGATCTAGAGGGTTCCAAGTTCAGTTCCTTCAAGTGATGATATTCAAAGATGAGTAAAACATGTTTCTAATCAAAATTGAAAGAGGAATGGTTTATATTTAAGTTTTGATTCTTAATTTAAATTACAAGAGATCCTTGGGTTGTAAACGATCTGTGATTATGCTAGTGAAGATTCCACAAAATCATTTGAAGTGTAAACATTTTCAATTCTCAATTTTCAGGATTCCTTTGTGCACCTGATACCAACATAATAGGGGAATACATCTTAAGATTAGTGTTTTCATATTCATATTTTGGATATTATCATAACCTTTTTGGTTTTAATATTTGTTTGAAACAGGACTAAAAAAATGAAGTTGAGATAGGTATGTATCTATAAACCAATATGTCTTATAACTGAATAAGGGTTCATACATAAATGGATGATAATCTTAATATATACCCATTATGATGGAAAATGTGAAGTTAATAGTCTTACTTAAGGTAGATAGGTTGATATATTAATATAAATTAATTATTGATACTCTTAGATATTTTCATTAGCGAGAAATATTTATCGATGATATTTTGGAATATTCTAAAAGTTATGAGGATTTTATAAAACATATAAGATTTTTTCTTTAGTATTTTTTCTTTAATGGTTTGTAAACATATATTAAATGGTATCAATAACAAAAAAAGTAATTTTATGACAATGATATATTTTTAGGGATAAATATTGAAGAACAAATTATTGAGATATTAAAAACTCTTAGGTTTAATATATTATTGATGTTGAGGTAATAAAGGGTTGATTGATTTTGATAAAAGTGAGTTAGATGGTATAAATATCATTGAAATTGATTATTGATTTAATAAAAAATTGATCCATGATATTTTTGGTAAAAATTATCTCATTTTTTGAATTATGATATAGATTGAATAGTGTGTTACTTTATAAACTGGTGGTTAATACATTTGAGGGTTAAATATAAGAGTTAATATGTTGACATTTAAATACATATGTTATGATCGGTGTTGAGGAAAGAAAAACCATCTCAAAGATAATTTGGGACAAAATAGATAAAAAATACACATAAGGGTCTGTGTTCATGAAGGTCAAAACCTTTGTGAATGTGTGGCATGTCATGAAGGTTTGCAGGCTACCACAAAAGTTTAGGTAGTGACTTTTGTGCAACATATGTGAATTTATGGAACTCCATGTTCTGATTAAAACCTTAAAAAAATGTATTTCCAAGGTGTTATATTTTACAAAATTGACCTCTACACCTTTAAAATGCCTATAAATACCCCCTATATCTGATTTTTTAGAGGATGAGGCCTTTGAACTTCCAAAAAAGGCTCTGAATTTGAAAAATGTTGACCTTCATGAGAAAAAGATTAGATGTATTAACAAAGGAGGTGATATTTCATGAAAAAACCTCCCATGGGTTCTTGAGAACCTTAAAACATGGTTGAGATACCTTTCATGAAGTCCTGTGTACTTTGCATTAGAATAAACCCCTTTACATCTCTTGGGGGTTTTCAAGATAATTATCCTTCATAAAACCAACCCCATCAAAACCAAGACTTTATTTTGAGGTTGGGAAACCCTATTTCATAAAATATATACCTTCAAAAGACCCATAACCTTTGTGAAGTCTCCAACCTTCATAAACCCCAAACCTTCATGAAACCCATCCACCGGGCCTCTCCATGGCGCCTCCTTTCAGCAAACACCCTTTCGCGAAAGTTGAGTGCCCATGGACCCTGTACCCATCCAAAACTAGTTCATACACACCCTAATATCCCATGTGACCGGTATCATCAACCCTTACACCATCCCCCTTTTCCTCAAACATAACTTGGACCATTACCATAGCTTTTTCTTATAAGCATTGGCACCCTAATGACTTTTAATCCTAAGAATAGTTACCTTAATGTTGGGATACCCATTCACTACCTCACTATGGTAGTGTTTACACTATGCACCACCTAGAGGTGCCTGTGCAATATACATGTATGCCAAAAAGGTAGAATCATCAAGGGAAACTTCCCACCTTTCTTGGTATAGAGGCATAATGATGGATCCTTATATCCTACCTATAAATGGTCTCCCTGGGTGTAGGTCCATCCCAAATTTGAGTTTCATAACATAAAACTACCTAAACCAATGTCCTAGTCATACAATGTTAAACTGCACAACAACATCCTCAGTATATGATGTAAAACTGTAGCTCTACCCTATGTGTTTGTAGATGCTGAAATAGTTCGTAACTCCTAGAGGAAGTTTTAAAATGACGAAGTGAAGTCATATTCGGACCCGGAGGCCCGGTCCGGAGAGCCCGGAAGTGTTGAGCGAAATTAAGGATGAGGTGCATGAAAAAATGTTGGCCGCACGAAAGGAGTCCGGGATTCGCGAAAGGACCCCGACTCCAACGTGCAATTTTGCGCGCCCGCACCCGCGCGGGTCCCTTTTGCGCGCCGCCTTCCCTGGCACGCAAAATTTCGCACACTATCTGTATTATGCGATGCCGGGAGCCTATAAATAGAATGAGACCCCCTCTATTTCTAGGTTGTGGAATTTTAATCAGATCTCGTGCGTGAAATAGGACTTCCGCGCGTGCAATATGACATTCAGGTATTGACTCTTTACACGCAACATAGCCTAGGGATCTGCCTCTACATGCAATCCCACTGGCTTAGATAAAATCCCAAACCCCTCAGGGTTCATCTGGTGCACACAATCTCTTACATTGCGCGCAAAATGCTTCAATTACGTGCAATCCCTTCGCACAGTGCGACCCTGGCTTAGGGTTCGGCCGTTGCCACTTGTGCACAATTCACCTCCTTTGCGCATGATCCTCCTAGCCGCGCGCAATCCACCTGCCCCCATTACACGCCATCTCGGTGTTCTGCGTGCAAACCTTCCCTTTGCATGCAATCCCCAGGACCCCTCACCTTGACGCCCCCCGTGCGCCTCCCTGCACAGACGCCCGATGTCCTCCATGCCGGGCATGCATGTCATGCGCTGTTTTCCCATACGGCCTTCCAGGCTCGTACGAGGTAACCGCAAGGTCCCTTGGAAGGTGTTTCCCATTGCGTTGCTTTGCCTCATGCTCCTTCGCATAGGAACGCTAACAGCTATTGATTCTTCGCATAGACATGCTAATGTGGACCCCTCAACGGTTCGCCATACGACCCCCCTTCACCATGGCCTTGCCGATGCCTTCCCTCCCACAAGGGGTAGAGGGTGCCGATCATGTAAGCCCTAGGGGTGTGGAGTGAACCCACCTCGTCCGAGCTACAGGATGTTAAACTGCCAAGCATCCCGTCCTCAACACATGACGTTAAACTGTGACCCGGCCCCGTGCCTCACATGCAGGGTCCCCCTGGCTCAGACATTCTTTACGCCGCTCATCTCCATGGGAATGGAATATTCCTTACATGGAATGATATCCTCCCTCTCGGAGTGGCGTTTGTCCACGGGGGAAGGGCTGCCTCAGCGCGTAAGCCCCTAGATTCTCTTGTGGAAGGTAGTACCCATGCACCTCCATACTTCCCCACTGCCAAGGCCAAGGGAGGGCATGATAGGGAACAAGACATCTCCTTTGTTCGGTCCCAAATCCCCCTCCCTCTGCGCTTTGTCGCATTCGGGCCTCCAACTTGGAGTAAGTCCCGACACTAAGGGTCTCTCAACACGTAATCCCCTCTCCACTTCTGACGGACGCACCCTTCGCGACGTGATCATATAATCCCTTCTACCTCTTGTTTCTCACACCGAGCATGACTCACATGGGCTTAGAGTGAGCATCGACCATGACACCCTCTATGGGCCACCTCATAGAATAAGCCCCATCCCAGCGAACTACGAGGATTTTGATCCATGTCAAGGCATGGTAAGTAGGAAGCCTCCATGAGGTTCAAGCCCACCACCCGGTTGTACCGACCCCTTCGCGTCGGTTCACCAACACCATGGGCTACCTCTGAGCGTAATCCCCAAACCTTGTTCAGTACGACATTAAACTGTATGTCGTCCAGCACGACGTTAAACTGTCCACCTCATCCCACATGATGTTAAAATGCACCACTCGAACTACGAGGACTTTGATCCATGTTAAGGCATGGTACGCAGGAATCCTCCATGAGGTTCAAGCCCCCATTGCCTCATCACCCATCCTGATTCTTACCCGGGCCACCACATCCCGGTGAGATCATTCCACCCCATTCAACTCCACTATATATAGGAAGCCACCCATGTGCTGGCCCCAACGTCAGAGTTCCCTTCAGGGGGTCCTTTTATCTGATCCACTCTTAGTGTTTCGATCAGTCCGATCCATCCCTGTTGTATGTTAAACTCGCGACATACCCCGTGTTAAACATGGGAAGATGAGGAAAACCTCAGATACATGCCTATGGCATGCAAATTCCCCGCGTTTTATGTGGGATTCCTCAGGCTTCCGTACCCTCGAGAAGCCCTATAATAAGGGACATAAGACAGACATGCCAATTCCTCAACGTCAAGACACGCCGACGACACTCCAGCGTGAACATTCTTCTCACCGAAGGTTTCTACCCCAACCAGACCCCTTGGAGCGTCTCAACAGAAGCAGCGTAATTAACTAGTGTCCATGAAGATATGGCACCAGGAACGAGATTCATGAATACGTCTTAAATCTATGAGGGAGACCCAGACTAGGTGACGAGCTCCGATGAGGAATCCACAGAAGGAAGAACCAACATCCCATCATCCTGGTTTCGATCAAGGAGAAGACATCCCTGAACAAGGAACAGATGCCGCCCGCCTTTGGAAAGCAAAAATGTGGGGAAACAAGCCGCGCGTCCTCCCCTCTGTGATGGATGCGCGCGCACCCCGACGGAAAGCATCAGAAACAGTGTTGAATACATGATTCCCCATGTATGAATAACATGGGATAACCCCTCACCTCTTACCCTATATAGTGAGCACCAGATTCCCCATGTATGATCATCGTGGGATGAAACCTCCCTCCCCACCATGGGATGAGACACCATCCATGGGAATCCTCTATACATAAGACCCACACCATCATTCCCTACAATGGGATGAAATCCCCACACCTATAATGAAACCCACACACTTGGGATGAAACCCCCATCTATGGCCCCTACACCATACCTTGTTTTCACCCCTTCTGTGATGTGATCATCCTTACCACATGACATTAAGTTGCATGAAATGGTCCTATGATATGAACTTAAACCATGGCATCAAAATACATGGTTTTGGATCCCTATATTCTAAAAGGGTACATAGGAAACTTCCATGATGTTAAATCCTAATATCCTAACACATCCAGGGTACCTCCCTAAGGTTTAATCCCAATGTCCCAACATTCCCATTAATTCTTCATGTCTACTCCATAGAAGATTTAAACTCTTTGTAATGTATCGTATTTTATGTGTATTATTTTTAAATATTATATGGAATTATTACAAGACCAAGTGCAGAGACGACACATCATTCCGAGGCCCGGTGATCTCAGAACGGTGGTTTGATTTTTTTTAAGTTAAGTGAGTTAGTATATGTGCGCAGTTGTGGCAGTTTTCAAACGGATGCTCGAATTAAAAATATGAGGGCACTATTGTGTATGGGATGACGAATTTACCTAAGAATGGGTTTAACCTCAACCAGCATGGGTCGAGGGAAAAAGTTAATTTTTGAACATTTTTAGTAAAATAAAATAAAATAAATGGAAAAGTTTATTTTGTTGGAAACATTCGCTGCAACGCAATGATGGATAAATTTTTAATAATTAATGCCATATCATAATGACTCAGAAATGACAACTTGACTCGTTAATGCTGCAACGTGATGGAATTCTAAAACATGCTTCCCCTTTTTAATGGGTTAATCGAATGATGGTCGTTAACGGAAAATTGAGAGAAAACTATGGAGAATCCGTGGAGCCTTGGAGAAAACATTCGGCAAAGAATGAAGAAGAATCAAAGCTAAGAATTGCTGCACCAATGAGTTGAAGAATCTCGACGACGAAGGCATCACGAACTCTTAATCAGTGATCGATCCCTTTTAAGGTAGGGGTTTTTTATTTAAATTCTTTTTCCCCATTTTCGATTTAAACATCGAACGTGGACCAACCCACGAACAGGTTGATCCACAGATCATGTGTTCTAATGAGAGGGTTTTCATTGGGATGTTTTTGGGAATTAATCCACAATTATTGATTATTATTCTGATCCTGCTCCGTTTGATCCTACTAATGGGAGCGGATCAACACCGTGATGAATGATAGCAGAGGTTCATTCCTCAATTTATTTTTTTGGATTTCCTCCCCCTTTTCTTTTTATGCCTTCTTCACATTCTTCTTGGGGCAATGAAAAATGGATTTTTGAGCATTCGTTTTGTGATGAAACAATCCCAAATTGGGAATCTGACACTATGACGACCTAGTAGAGGTGCGACGACGACGACGACAGACGAATCAGCACGGTTCGGGAATTACTGTTCTTCGAGAATTATTCATACAAGAGGATCAAAACACATTTTTGGGACTGAACAGAGGCCCAAAAATAATGAAGATGAATATGGGACATTGGGGCGACCTAGATTCTAGAGTTTCATGGTGATCAGACTGACAGAATGAATATCGGGCATCACGGGAGGCGCACCGGTGAGAAGCGTCATTTTTGGAAAATTCCGGAATACACGACGTGTACTTATGAAGAACATGCCATGTAGTACTAGTGGTGAAAAATAGGGTTTCAGGGGTCAGATAGGTATCACACGGTGTGTGACCTTGGTTAAACGGTGTAATGGACCTTCCCCGAAGCTCGACATGTATCTCAGGCGATACACGGACACGAGATGAAAGACACGGCTTCGCAACACGGTGTGTACTCTCTACACGACATGGAAGAGGTGGATACGTAGGAATCTTCATGTATCTCAGGCGATACACAGACATGGTATGGAATACATGACCATGTACTCCACCACATGGTCAGGCGAGGCCAGAACGCGGGTCACCCCATATACCGATTACACGGGTTGGCACACATGGGTTGAGGCTGTGTACAGGAACATGGCCAGCGTACATGGATCTGACCCCAGTCACTCAGAAACATAATGTACTCATTACCACACACCGTGTACTGAATTTTTCTACATGACCAGCCATTCGACATGGGTTGTTGTACACGGGTAGTAACCGGGTTCATAAGACACAACGTGTGAGTTTTCTACACGCCGTGTACTTTTTGAAAAATGGCATGGTCCTCTTATCCACCATATCTTGGACATGTTTTGTTTGGGTTAGTGTCCCTTATTCTAATTCCCCTGAATTTTAGGCATCATTTCCTTCTACAGAAGTATGATCTCTTTAGCAGGACTTTCTGTGATAGAGTCGACATCCCTCCAAGAGGCCTGGAGTGAGATCCTCTATCCATTCCTGACCCTAGGTAGAGTCAGGTATCGACGTGACCAACTTTACTGGGTGTTTATCCTCTACCTAGCTGGTGAATCAGAATGAGTCGCGGTATCTTCCATGGCCCTGAAAGTGATCCTCATCTATGTATCATGATATTTCCTCACTCAGAAGTGTGTTCTACTTTAATGAGTGTATCTATCTCTCATGGAATTTCCCGATGAACAATGCTTCTCAGATGGACGTCATCAGAGCTATTAGACTCGTGGAGTGAGTTCTCCTAGAAAGAGTGCTTCATGGAATCTTCTAACTAAATCCCTAGCATGGGTATGCGGTTGTGTGACTTGTCTCTAGACTACGAGTATGAGTTTTAAGTATATCTGGATTTTTTTCTCCTATTATATATTCATTATACATATACCGTGTTGATATGACTATGCCTTTCCTTTGTGTATTTGATTTTTGTTTTTTTTCGGGGTCCTCTACTAAGTATTGTTATACTCACCCATGCATGGGATTTGACTGCACGTGTCATGTCTTGTGCAAACGAGCAGCCGTTTGACAGAGTCCAGGGCAGACCAAGATAGGACCGGGCTTTCTGAGTTCCCTATAGGCCAAGGCATTCCTATGACTATGAGCAGTAGTTCCAGTACCTCTTTGTGTTTACAGGTTGGACTTTTCAGTTTTCAGACTCTTGTTTTTGGTGGTCTTGTATTCTGGACCAGTTTACTTTCAGCACTTTACTTTCCATCGTACTCTGTTGGTGGGGTTTAGTTGTATGCATGCATTTTGTTCCTTAGTGGTTTTCTTAAATTTCAGAATTTGTGGGGTTGGAGATGTGTGCGTGTGTATAGGATCTTAGGCAATGCCTCCCATGTTAGTAATATGCCTACTCGATGCTAGTCACCAGCCCCTAGCCTATTGAATGCGGGATTGGGGAGTTGCGACGCGGGCCCCATTGGGATGGGTCGTGATAGAGTGGTATCAGAGGTGATTGGTTCTACCTTAGGACCAAGAGTCTGTGAGTTTGGTTTGGGGAAATAGTGTTAACTGTTTTGAGTTTAGCTTTCAGGCCAGAGACTCTAGTGTTGGTGCAGGAGACCGACGTATCCATACACCAGGACTTTGATAACCTGCATTTCAACTCGGTACATGAAAACACTAGTTTTGGGGAAATAAAATAATGGTACATGCATCATATAAGAATGTGTTATGTTTTCCATATCCTTTGTGTTAGCTATCCAGATATACTCATTAACCATGGTACATCTTGTTTCCTTACAGGATGCCTTCGTGATGCTTACCCGCTAGGATTCAACAGCACGATCATGAGGATGAACCCCTCAGTGACAAGGCTTCGATACAGGGACCAGTTTCCCAGGAGTTTCCTCCAGGTGGTACACCTTCTATACCACCACTAGTAGAGAAGCCCGTGGTACTTGTAGTACCGACCGATGAGGAGCGTAGGCTGAGCGCGCTCCATGAGTTCTAGAGACAGAGACCCCTTAGGTTCCAAGGCAAGCCCGACCCTCAGGTGGCTGAGGACTAGCTTGAGGTGTCGACTAGAGTTTTCTGTCTAGTGAGGACACCAGAATACCAGATGGTGATCCTAGGAGTGAGCCTTATTCGGGGTTTGGCGGGATGATGGTAGAGTTTGACCACACAGACTCATGACGAGGAGACTCTTTCATGGACAGAGTTTGAGTGACTCTTCAGGGAGGATTTCTCTCTGGTTAAGCTGAGAGCAATACACATCTAGGAGCTTCTTCAGCTCCAACAGGGTAGTATGACGATAATCGACTATTCATTGAGGTTCACCAACCTCGCCAGGTACTTGATGGATACATTTAGGGATTATTACTTAAGATCTTGTACCTTCGAGCGAGGCTTACGATAGGACAACTGAGCTAGTGTCGTGCCTCTATGTATCTCGAATTATGCTGGAGTGCTCAAGCGAGCCTTGGTGATTGGGAGCTTCTTGGTAGAGTAGAGACATCTGACGAAAGTCAGCAGCAGGCAGATAGGTCCAGAGACCTCGGTAGTGGGGAGATGACATCGGACACAGGGATCAGGACGTGGGAGATGTCAGAGGAGGACCCAGGATAGGGAGTCGACAATCCAGGGATCTCAGGCTGGATCCAGTCATCCTAGGGAGAAGCGGTGCTACTCGTGCGATGGAAGGGGACATCTCACTAGGGATTGTCTGACCCATCAATCTTCTGACAGGGAAGCAGTGGATAGATCACCGAGGCAAAGGAAGAGAGTGGATCAGGCAGACCCGCTAAGCAGCGAACATGGCAGAGGAGTAGGGAGAGTTGCAGGTGGTGGAAGACGCTTCAACTTACTTCCACCACCACCCCCAGGAGGTCCTTACCAGGCTCAAGGAGCTGAGGGATAGGGGTGGGGACAACTCCATGTGGTTGAGGCATACGACCCAGGGGCTTCATGGATGATCTGAGGTATGATTTGTGTCTTTTCTACCTTAGCTGCTGTACTTATAGACATAGGTTCCAGTCATTCCTTTATCACCACATGTCTTGTGCAAAACCTTGAGATTTTGGTAGAGATGTTGACTCGATCCTTACACTTGGAGACACCTACATGAGGAGACTCGATGATCACACACCTTTGTAGATAGTGTGATCTTACCCTTGGAGGTGAGAGTTTTGGCTGGAACCTCTTGGTGGTAGCATCGAGTCCCTACGACGTCATTCTCGGTATATATTGGTTATCTTCGGTCTATGCTCAGATTGACTATTTTAGGCAAAGAGCGTGGTGTGTCCGCAGTGATGGGTCGAGGTTTTCTTTTGTCGGAGAAAAGGAGACCCAGGTAGCACATAATGATCTCATGCATAGGAGGGTGCAACCAGTCACTCATGAGTTGGCTAGCCTTTCCCTCGGAGCAGTAAATGTGATGAGCTCCTAGTTCCCAGTAGTAGTGGTGGAGTACGAGGATTTCTTTCCTGAAGATGTTCCAGGACTACCTCCCCATTGGGAAATTGACTTATACATCAACTTACACCTCAGGATGACACTGATTTCTTCATCAGCATATCATATGGCTCCCGTAGAGCTTCGCGAGCTGAGGGTGTAGTTGGAGGGTTTGTAGAGCAAGGGTTTCGTGAGACCCAAAATTTCACCCCGGGTGGCCCCAGTCTTGTTTTCCAAGAAGGCAGATGAAAGTTTGAGGTTGTGCATGGATTACCGACACCTGAACCAGGTGACAGTGAAGAACAAGTATCCACTACCGAGAATCGATAACCTCTTCAATCAAATTAAAGGGGAACAATGGTTCTCGAAGGTTGACCTTTGATTAGGTTATCACCAGTTACAAGTACGAGATGAGGATATACAAAAGACAACATTAAGATGTATCTACGGTCACTATGAGTACTTGGTGACGTCTTTCGGCATGAAGAATGCCCCCGCAGTGTTCATGGGACTGATAAACCAGATCTTCCTACTGTACTTGGACTGGTTCATAGTGGTCTTCATCGATGACATCCTTGTGTACTCAGCGTCAAAGGAGGAGCATGCGAGACACCTGCATATAGTTCTAGATATACTCCAAGAGCACCAACTTTATGGGAAGCTCTCAAAGTGCCAGTTCTAGATTCAGGAGGTCCACTTTCTAGGACATGTCATCTCAGCTGATGGAGTAGCTGTGGACCCAGCCAAGGTGGAGGCAGTGTTAGCATGGGATCCACCTCGGAGCGTGATGGAGGTGCAAAGCTTACTTGGGTTGGAAAGATATTACCGGAGATTCATTGCTGATTTCTCTTGAATATCAGCACTGATGACATCCTTGACCAGGTTGGGGAAACCCTTTGTATGGATGGAGAAGTTCCAGTAGGCTTTTGAGCAGTTGAGAAAGAGTTTGACGAGCACCCCAATCTTGAGATTGCTGGAGGAGGGTGTCGAGTACATAGTTTTCTACGATGCATTAGGGATTGGGCTTGGCTATGTCTTGATGTAGAGATAGGCAGTGATTGCTTATAATTTTTTCTAGCTTAGGCCACATGAGAAGAACTATACGACCCATGATCTCGAGTTGGATGTGGTAGTCTTCGCATTGAAGATGTGGTGACACTACCTTATGGGCGATCAGTTCATCATCTACTCTGACCACAAGAGCCTCAAATACATATTCTCATAGAAGGATATGAATCTGAGGTAGAGGAATTGGCTAGAGTTCCTCCAGGACTATGATTTTGAGATCATCTATACTCCTAGGAAGAGGAACAAGGTAGTGGATTCTCTTAGTAGAAGGTCGAGCTCACAACAGTTAAGTGAGGTGACATAGCAGTTAGCCGCGTTGCAGTTATCCTTCATGGATGGAGAGGATATAGCTTATCTACAGTCGATGGTTGTAACCTATCCAATCTTACAATGATTTAGGGAGGAGCAACTTGGGGATGTCGATTGTGAGGCTTTACGTGCTCAGTTATCCACAATAAATGCTCCTGATGGATATTCGCAAGGTGGGAAGCACATAATTCTTTTCAGAGGACGCACTGTTGTACCATTAGCATTTTAGGAAGAGGTTATAAGGGAGTTTCATACATCCCTCATGGCGGTACATCCAGGAGTGGAAAAGATGTACTAGGATCTCCAACAACATTTTTGGTGGTCAGGCATGAAGAAGGCAGTAGTGGAGTTCATTTCTCGATGCCTCACATACCAGCAAGTGAAGGATGAGCACCAGGTTCCAGTGGGATTAGCTCACCCCTGGAAGTTACAGAGTAGAAGTGGGATGGAATATCGATGGACTTTGTTACAGTCTTACCACAGACACCCAAGGGGAATGATTCCATATGGGTGATCATTGACCGACTCACCAAGTTGGCCCACTTCTTAGCTATCAGGGAGCAGAGTTTCGTAGAGAGATTGGGATGCCTCTACGTGCAGGAGATAGTTAGACTTCATGGAATCCCCTCGACAATAGTCTCGGATCTAGATTCCCACTTTAAATCCTAGTTGTGGAAGGGATTGTAGGAGTCATTTGGGACTCAGCTACACTTGAGCACAACATTCCATCCCCAGACCGATGCTCAGATGGAGAGGACCATTCAGGTACTAGAGGAAATGTTGCAGGCCTATATCTTGGACTTCAGTCGCAGTTGGGAGGACCACCTAACACTGGTGAAGTTTGCGTATAATAATAGCTACCACTCCACTATTGGTATGGCTCCGTTAGAGGCCTTATATTGGAGACCCTTCCGGTCACCGCTTTACTGGACTGACCCCCGAGAGTCAACACTCATAGGTCCAGAGTTGGTGCGAGCTACCACCGAGAAGGTGCAGGGCATCCGAGAGCGGATGAAGACTGCACAGAGCTGACATAAGTATTATACCGACAGATGACAGAGACCTATGGAGTTTGAGGAGGGAGACCACGTCTTTCTTCTGGTCTCACCTCGTCGAGGATTACAAAGATTTGGCTAAGGTGACAAGCTATCTCTGAGGTTCATCGAACCTTTCCAGATACTATGTAGAGTTGGCAAGGTGGTTATTTCCTGCATCTACCACCACAATTGCATCAGGTACATGATTTATTCCATGTGTCGCAGCTGAGGAGGTACGTTCATGATCCATCACACGTCATCGACTGGGGCGAGCTCAACATCGAGGATGGAGTGACATTTTCTGAGTACCTGGTAGAGATCGAGGATCGAAAGGAGAGGATCCATCATGGGTGATCGATTACCTTGGTGCACATTTTGTGGCAGCATGGGAATCTTTAGGAGAGAACGTGGGAGTGGGAGGCTCAAATTCATGCCCAACACCTACATCTTTTTGAGTAGTCTTTGTTTTAGATTTTCGAGGACGCAAAGCCCCAAGGTGGGGAGAATATAATGTCTCAGATTTTCTGTGTATTATTTTTAAATATTATATGGAATTATTATGAGACCAGGCGTAGAGACGAAACATTATTCTGAGGCCCAATGATCCTAGAATGGTGGTTTGAATTTTTTTTAAGTTAATTGAGTCGGCATATGTGCATGGTTGTGGCAGTTTCCAAAGGGATGCCCAGATTAAAAATTTGAGGGAACCATTGCATCCAAGGCGATGAATTTACCTAAGAATGGGTCTAACCTCGACTGACGTGGGTCGAGGGAAAAATATAATTTTCAAAGGTTTTTAGTAAAATAAAATAAAATAAATGGAAAAGTTTATTTTTTTGGAAACATTCACTGCAATACAACGATGAGCAGCTTTTAATAAGTAATGCCATGTCACAATGACTCATAAATGAAAACTTGACTTGTTAATGTCGCAGCGTGATGGAATTCAAAAATTATCTTCCCCTTTTTAACGGGTTAATCGAACGATGGTTGTTGATGGAAAATTGAGAGAAAAATTTGAAGAATCCGTGGAGCCTTGGAGAAAAATCTTAGCGACGAACGATGATGAATCAAAGTTTCGAATCGCTGCACCAAAGAGTTGAAGGATCTCGATGATGACGATAGCATGACCTCTTCATCAGTGATTGATCCATTTTAAGGTAGGGGTTTTTTATTTAAATTCTTTTTCCCCATTTTCGATTTAAACATCGAATATGGACCAACCCAAGAATAGGTTGATCCGCAGATCGTGCGTTCTAATGGGAGAATTTTCATTGGGATGTTTTTGGGGATTAATCCATGATTATTGATTATTATTTTGATCCTAACCCATTTGATCCTACTAATGGGAGTAGATCCACGCCGTGATGAACGAAGGCGGAGGTTCGTTCCTCAATATTTTTTTTTGGATTTACTCCCCCTTTTCTTTTCGTGTGTTCTTCGCATTCTTTGTGGGTTGATGAAAAATGGATCATTGCATGTCTGTTTTGCGACACAACAATCCCAAATTAAGAATCCGACACCACGATGACCTAGCGGAGGTGCGACGGCAACGACGGCGGACGAATTAGAACGGTTTGAGAATTACTGTTCTTGAAGTGTTCTTTGGGATAGAGGATCGAAACGTGTTTTCGGGGCCGAATGGAGGCCTAAAAACAACAGAGATGACTCTGGGATGTTAGGGTGACCTAGATTCTGGAGTTTCGTGGAAATTGGACCGACATAATAAAGATCGGGCATCACAGGAGGTGCATCGGCGAGAAGCGTCGTTTCTGGAAAATTCCAGAATACACGACATGTACTTACGAAGAACACGTCGTGTAGTATTGGAGGTGGCGGGTAGGGTTTCTGGGGTTAGATAGGTATCACACGGTGTGTGACCCCAATCATATGGCGTGCTGGACCTTCCCTGAAGCTCGACGTGTATCTCAGGTGATACATGGACATGAGATGAATGACATGGCTTCGCGACATGGCGTGTACTCTCTACACGACATGGCAGAGGCAGCTACATAGGACTCAGTGTGTATCTCGAGAGATACATGGACACTGGATAGAATACATGACCGTGTACTCCACCACATGGCCAGACGAGGCCAGAACGCGGGTCACTCCATGTACCGATTACATGGGTTGGCACACATGGGTTGAGGCCATGTACGGGCACACGACCAGCGTACACGGAGCCGACCCCAGTCACTCAGACATGACATGTACTCATTACCACGTGTCATGTATTGAATTTTTCTATATGACCATCCTTTTGACATGGGCCATTGTACACGGGCAGTACCCAGGGTCATAAGACACGGTGTGTGACTTTTCTACATGCCATGTACTTTTTTAAAAATGGCATGGTCCTATTGTCCACCGTATCTTGGACTTGTTTTGTTTGGGTTAGTGCCCCTTCTTCTCTTTCCTTTGAAGGGAAGGCATCGTTTCCTTTTATAGGAGCATGATCCCTTCAGTATGAATTTCTGTGATAGAGTCACCATCCCTCCGAGAGGCCCGGAGCGAGATCCTCTATCCATTCCTGACCCTAGGTATAGTGAGGCATCGATGTGACCAACTCTACCGGGCATTGATCCTCTACCTAGATGGTGAATCCGGATGAGTCGCGGTATACTCCATGGCCCTGGCAGTGATCCTCATCTGTGTATCATGATCTTTACCCACTCAGGAGTTTTTTCTCCCATAATGAGTGTATCTATCTCTCATGGATTTTCCTGAAGAATAGTGCTTCTCGGACGGACGTCATTAGAGCTATCAGACTCGTGGAGTGAGTTCTCCCGGAATGAGTGCTTCGTGGAATCTTCGAACTAAATCCCTAACGGGGGTATGCAGTTGTGTGACTTGTCTCTAGACTACGAGTCTGAGTTCTAAGTATATCTGGATTGTGTTCTCATATTATTTGTTAAGTAGACATATACTATATAGAGATGACTGTGCCTTTCCTTTGTGTATTTGCTTTGTGTTTTTTTCAGGGTCCTCTACTGAGTATTGTTATACTCAACCCTGCACGGGCTTTGCCGACATGTGTCATGTCTTGTTCAGACGAGCAACCTTTTGATAGAGTCCAGGGAGGACCAGGATATGACTGGGCTTTCTGAGTTCCCTATAAGATGAGGCATTCCTATGGCTACGAGTAGTAGTCCAAGTACCTCTTTTTGTTTATAGGTTCGAATTTGCAGTTTTTAGACTCTTGTTTTTGGTGGGCTTGTATTCTGGCTCAGTTTACTTTCAGCACTTTACTTTCCATCGTACTATGTTGGTGGGGTTTAGTTTTATGCATGCATTTTTTTCATTAGTGTTTTTTTACATTTCAGCATTTGTGGGCTTGGAGATGTGTTCATGTGTATAGGTTCTTAGGAAATTCCTTCCATGTTAGTAATATGCCTACTCAGTGCTAGTCACTAGCCCCAGGCCTATTGGAGGCGGGCTTGGGGAGTTGCAACACATGCCCCATTGGGACGGGTTGTGACACTCTTAAGTGTGATCATCTTCCCCATAGGAACACACTGAAACCCCCAACCTATCCCCACAAGATGTTAAACTGGTGACCTACTTGTCCCCACAAGATGTTAAAACTAAGATCAACCTATCCCCATAAGGCATTAAACCCACTTCCAACCTATCCCCACAATATGTTAAACCTGCGATCAACCTATCCCCACAATACGTGAAAATTGTGACCCACCTACCCCTACAAGACATTAATCATATAACGTACCTATCCCCATGATATGTTAAACCTATAACACACCTACCCCCACAAGATGTTAAATCTATGACCCACATATACCCAAAAGACATTAAACCTATTAATAATCCATAATCTTTACCCCATATAATAAACATGGGATGACCAATGTAAAAAGCCTCAGAAGTATTGCACGCCTAGAATCACTACCCCATGGATGACATATGATTCCTTGAGTTATGTGCCTAATATTACTCACACATGATATTCCCTTAACTTCAAAAGAGGAAGTCTTTTTTAGGTTCCAAATACACCCAACATCCATAAATTCTTAGACATGCTTAACATTACCATACACTCTGACCATGGTTTGATACTCTGTCAAGATAGAAGTAGTGTAATTAATTGACATCCATCTTGAGATGGCACTGAGAATGAGTTTCAAAAAATGTATTTAATCTTTGAGGGGACCTAAAATATGTGATAATCTCTAAGGAGGAATCCATGGAAGGTGGAACTGACATCCTATCATCCCATTTTGATCAAGGAGCCAACACCACCAACCATAGTGGTAGAGGCCACTCACCTTTTAAAGTGGGAATGGAGGGTGAGATCTAGTGCATCTAGGCATGAACTGGAGGGAAGTGTTAGAAATAAAAATGGTGAACCCAACATGAAATTATTCTCCTTTAAAAGTGAGTAGATAGGTAATTATGGGAACTATCAGATTTGAACATGACTGAATCTAGATATCTAGTATAAGGACCCTATAAAAAATATGGTGGGACAAGTGAAGAAATATTATCTTATAATTGGGGAAAGTGAAGGTCATTGGGAATCCATGATTTGAGACACCATCGACATGGATCCTCCCTCCACCTTATAGGGAAAATTATGTTGGGAATGTTGGGAATCACCTTCATGGAATGTTTAATGAATATTGGATCCATATATCTACAGGAAACAAGCCACATGAAACTCATGAAGACCCACTACTAATAAGTGTGGGACTATGGGGATAAATGATGTGATGATCCTACACCACCAAGCTCCCACCATGATGGCCTCCTCTTTCATGACCACTGGGTACCCTCACTCCATCTTCCCTTTTGAACTTATCCAAATAAGGGTCATCAATTCCCTTATTCATTATCATTAGAAATAAAGGGTCATCCTAACTAGGGATATGGCCCAAAAAATATCAAGAGGCCATGGAACCATGATAAAACCACCTCCCATGAAAGCAGCACCGAGGGTAGCCCCCCCAATCATGACGACGAACAATTTTGGGAGCCTCTATTTAGAATGCTCTAATAGATTCCTCCCCTACACTAACAAAGTAGGGACATATAGGTTTTACCCATAGTGACCACCATATAGGATCTACCCAAGAGGGATCCCACCTAGCTGATGATTTCAACTGTCTCCATAGTTCAAAGAATAGGTGTAACGACCCAAAGTTTTTCAATGGAAATTCCCTTCGTATATTTATGTCATAAAATCACATGAAAACACAACATAATGAACTAATAAGTGATAAGTGACCTCTAAACATAAGTTTTTCACTTCTGTATTGGGAATTTTGAGAATCTGACATACACGATTATGTTCAAGATGATTTTTGGAGTCTAATAAAACAAAAATAATTTTTGGTGAATAGTGACCTACCCTAACGAATAGTAACATACCCTTATGAATAGTAATATAACCATTATTAATATTAAATCATACAACATAAGAGTAACCTTACCCATGAATAATTAAATAAAATTTAGACATCTTAGAAAGCAACAATTTGACCTTAGTAAATGTTTTGGTATTTCATAAGTCATAAATAATCAATTATAATTAATTAATTAATTTAAAATAAAAATTATTTACTTAAAATGTGTTCATTAATTATCAAATCAATTTCTTATAGTTTCTAGATAATTATATAAGACACTACGTAATTTTTGAAAGCACTATAAAATCAGTTTTAATTTTAAAAACTGTTTTTAAGTAAATTATGATTTTAATTAATTATTAAATTAATAATATTTAGAAAATCATTTTTGAAAAATGGACTTAATTTTTGTATTCTACACATTGAAAAATGGTTGGGGTAAATTTTTGGGATTTTTCTTAGATACTTGAATTTTTGATGAATAATGAAATACCGTAATTTACAAAAATAAGCTAAATAAGCTAATTATAGAGTCATGTGTGATGTTATGCTGATGTAAGACCACTTGGTTCAGGAAAACATGATAAAATTACTATTCTTGGTCACTCAAGACTCACTATTCCTTGTCTTAGGGGAAATTAATAAACTAATGAATTTTATATTAAGGAAACCCCTCTCCCCTCCACTATAAAAACCACCCTTCACACCCCCATTTACTCACGCCTCTCAAGCTCCAAGACTTATCTAAACTCTTCCCAAACATCCTACCTAGACCCTATACCACGTTAAAGAGCTGATGGTCTCATCAAAAGACCAATCCTAGCTTCCTTAAGGAGGATCTCAAGAGGAAGATTTAAGAGGTAATTTCTCTCCCTCTTCTCCCTTAATTTCCTTTCAAGTTCAAGTTCATTTCTTGATCTCTCCCCACCTATCTTCATAAAAATGGTATTTTAACTCCAGTATTATATATATAATGTAATTTTATGATGCTAATGAGATATTATATCATCCAACCCCCTTTCCCTCTTCCTTTTATTTTATTAAAGAGAACGTTGTTCGTGAGGTATGAATTTATCACCTTAAAAAAACGACATGCTTTTTTCTTCCATTTCAACCTTCAGATCTGGTCATGAACCCATTTTTATGGTTGAAACAGAACATTTTATATGTATTATCTCCTATTTAAAGTTCTATAACTAACTTATGACCATATTTCTAGTGATAAAATAAAACAATTTCATTATGATCGAAAAATTGATCAAATTAAACCAAACAATCATCTTTTAATTATTATATAATGATACATAAAAATGGATCTAATATAAATCATTATAATATCATTAAAAATCATGTAATATTATTAATAACATGAAATATCATTTCTGGATGTTTACCCATGTTCTACCCAAACTTCAATTTAAGAATACAAGTGAACCACTCAAGAAAACCATAAAAACAAACATTCCTGAACAATGTTTTTAAACTCTATAACTCATCCAAAGGCACATAAAATCACTTAATGAAACCATAATGAACCATATTAATTTAAAAAATGTTTTTTATTTCTAATTAATGAATATAATGTCATTATACTGGACATTAAAGAGAAGGAAGCATTCGGGTACAAGGTAAGGGGAAATTCTCAAACCCAACTTTAATCCTTCAGGTTCTCCCTCTTTCACTCCATTTTTGATATGGTTACTCCTTAAAGATCATTTTTTATTCATTTTCTTTACTTTTATGGGATATAAATGTTTTAAATGGATTTTATGTCAAACAAAATGTTTTCCAAAAGTACTCTTCTTTTAAGAACACGCCTTTTACTTCTCACTCAAAGTGGATGGTTCTTGTAACATGTATGTTATTCCCTCTTTATTTTGAGAACCCAAAGTTTATGAATGTGTTCTTATGATATGAAACCCATTATTTTCCATGGATAAGTAATGTACATTTTTGATATGTGTTCTATGTGTAAAGCATGATAATGATAATGTTATGACATGACGGGTGCGCCCGGAATTATATAGCGCAATATGAATGTTTGAAGGTGACGGGTGCACCCAGAATTATACAGCACTCCAATGCATTGGGTAAAGCAATTAATCTCATGATTAAATGTGAAATTATGTGTGAACATTATGCTATATTGGTTCACAAGTATGTGTGGTAGTTAACCACTAAGACATGATATTTCATTTTTATGCATTGCCAAATTTCAAGCCTTATATTTATGCTTCCTCTCATGTTCATGATCTTTTTCCCATGTTATGATTATGATCACCCCATGCTATATTGTTCTTATCTATCCTCTTACTGGGCTTCTAGCTCACCCCTTTTTATGTATATCCTCAGGTGGCTACATGTACTAAGGAGAGTACAAGATCCAATAAGAAGCTATAGAAGAAGAAATTAAATAAATTTTTATGATTGATGTTGTATCTGTTATGTATGGTCCTAGTTTTACCAAGACACTAAACCTTTGGATCCTCTATGTGTAATAATATTATGTTGTTTATCTTTAAAATGATTTAATATTAATGTAAGAAATATTTGGGTCGCTATAGTTGGTATCAGAGGAAAGGTTTAGTTAATTTGGGAATTAGGATTAGTGAACCCTAAAGAAAACCTCTAGCATGAGACTAAGTACAAAAATGCACACAAGAATATTTAAATAGGGATACTATATGTTATTATTTTAGTATAAATTTTTCAAATGAATAAGTTATGTATTCTTGACTTGTTTACTTATGTTTTTTTTCTAACCTTTTCTATTTTAGAAAATGGTGGGAACCAGGAGAAATCAGGCCAATAACTCATGCGAAGGCCAATGTAATGATTGCTCGAATGAAATCTCCAATTATTTGGGAGGCGGAGTTCAAAAATTCATGGTGATGCTTACCCAATTATCTTAGGTTATGAACAATAACCATAATAATGGGGAACATCCTCCTTCACCAAAGAGGGAGCAACTGGCTATCGAATGTTTTATACAGCAACGACCACTGACATTTTGTGGATCTTCCAATCCACTAGTTGTGGAATAGTGGGTCAAATCCATGGAGAATATATTTTCTATGCTTCACTGTTCTAAGACGGAGAAGGTGACTCTAGCTGTTTATCGTCTAGATGGAGAAGCCGATCAATGGTGGGATTTGATTAAGAACACCAAGCCAAGGGAAGAAATTGAAGAGATGGAATGGGAAGACTTTAAGATAATTTTTCCTAATATGTATTTCCCACGAACTATTTTTACGAATATGGAGAGAGAATTCATAGATCTCAAGCAAAAATAAGTAGAATCTGTCACAACCTACGAAGCAAATTTTACAAGGCTTGAAAGGTATGCTTCAGGTTTTGTTATCAACAATGATAACAAAATTGATAGATTCTTTAGTGGATTAAAACCACACCTTCAAAAGGCTCTTGCAATTTAAGACTTTGGGAGTTATGAAGAAGTTGTTCAATGTAACCTTAAAGTGGAGATGGAGTTTGGAGAATGGTCCCATGGCTATGGGGATAAGAAACGAAAGATGGAGTTTCATACCAGTGGATCTAAAGATAAACGTGGGAAGAAAACTCAATGACCCACATGCCAAAAATGTGGAATGTTTCCCCATGGGAACTGCCTCAAAGGGATGGGTAAGTTCTTTAAGTGTGGGAAAGAAGGACATCATGCTCAAGAGTGTCGAAAAGACATGAAAAGGAAGGAGAATGTAGCTGATGAAAGGATAGAACCACTAATGGTCCAATGCTACAAATGTAGGGAGCTAGGGCACTATGCAAACCAGTGAACTAAACCTCGAGCTCTCGAGAGTAATCAACATTAGAAGCCACCAAAGCCAAAGGAACAAGGGAAGTCTTATGCCATCATTACTGTGGAGGTGAAGCATGATAATGAAATCGTACAAGGTACACTTCATATTCACTCAATAATGGAAAAAGTATTATTTGATTCTGTTTCTAAACATTCCTTTATATCTTGAAAGTTTTCTAGAACTATAGAATCGAATCCCCGAAACCTTGAAGTAGAGATATTTGTAAAAACACCATGTGGTGCAATCATTCCAAACCAAGTGTCTAACTCCTATCCTGTTGGCGTATGTGGGAAGATTCTTTTGGAAAATCTCGTAATACTTCCCTTGGTGGAATTCGACGCTATAATGGGAATGGATCGGCTCTTGTTATATAGAGTACATATAAACAATCGGGAAAAGGAAATATCTTTTCATATTTTGAACCATCCCATGCTTCTCTACAAATGCAAGGAAGATCATGAGCCTCCTTTGAAAAATCCTTCAATGGTTTGGGTGTTGATTCCCTACGAAGAATCATACCTCTCCCAAATGGTTAAGTCGAAGGAAAGTTTCAACCTTGAGGAAATACCCATAGTGAGGGAATACGACGATGTATTTACCGAAGAGTTACCCAGAATTCCCCCGGATCGTGAGGTAGAGTTCTCAATTGAACTCATACCCAGAGCTACTCCTATCTCAAAGTGTCCATATAGGATGGCTCCTATCGAACTAGAGGATCTAAATAAGCAGCTGCAAGAGAATCTAGAAAAAGGGTTCATACGACCTAGTTCATCACCTTGGGGTGCACCAGTGCTCTTTGTGAAGAAGAAGGATGGAACAATGCGGCTGTGTATCGATTATCGGGAACTCAAAAAGATCACCATAAAGAACAAGTATCCTCTCCCAAGGATTGATGACTTGTTCGACCAGTTAAGAGGAGCTCAATAATTCTCAAAGGTGGATCTTCGTTCTGGATATCATCAGGTAAATGTGAAGAAGTAAGATATTCAGAAGATCGCCTTCCATACAAGGTATGGGCACTATGAGTTATTGGTGATTCCCTTCAGACTTACTAATGCCCATGAAATCTTCATGGATTTGATGAATTGAGTCTTTAGACATTACCTGGACAAATTTTTGGTAGTGTTTATTGATAATATTCTCATCTAATCCAAGAGAAAGGAGGAACATAAAGAAAATCTAAGACTTTTGTTGGTGATATTAAGAAAGGAGAAGTTGTACGCCAAGTTCAGAAAGTGTGACTTTTGGATGAAGCAAGTCACATTCTTGAGACATGTGATCACAAGTGAGGGAATTTCTATGGATCCTTCAAAGAAAAAGGTGATTGAGGAATGGACCAGACCCTCTAGTGTCATAGAAATCCGTAGTTTTCTTGGATTATCTGGGTACTACTGACGTTTTGTGAGAAACTTCTCACAATTGTCAAGCCTGCTAACTAAGTTAACAAGGAAAGGGGTAAACTATGTCTGGACAGAAGAATGTGAGGGAATCTTCAAGGAGCTAAAAAGAAGGATGATCACTGCACCTATACTCACACTACCGAAAATTGGAGAAAGATTTGTGATATACAATAATGATTCAAAGAAAGGCTTGGGTTGTGTACTCATGAAAAATGATAATGTGATAGCCTATGCCTCACAACAGTTGAATATCCATGAGCAGAACCTCCCGACGCATGATCTAGAGCTGGTAGCTATGATTTTTGCTTTGAAAATCTAGCGGCACTACCTTTATGGCGAGAAGTGTGAAATATACACCGACCATAAGAGCCTAAAGTATATATTCACACAAAAGGAGCTCAACATGCATCAAAGGAGATGGTTAGAGATAATCAAGGATTACGATTGCTCTATTCACTACCATCCTGGAAAGGTGAACAAGGTAGCTGATGCTCTAAGCATAAAATAACCTGTTACTCTATCCATACTATGGATTGACAAAGACCCAATCTTCTTGGATATGTAAAGAATGGATTTGGAAATCATAAGGGCAGGGGATACATCCTACCTTTCCCAAATGATTGCACAACCATCCATCCAAGAGAAGGTTAAGGAAGCACAAAGGGATGATGTGGAGATACAAAAGAGGGTGAATGAAATAAAGGAAGAGAAGCTGCAGGAGTTCCATATCGACGATGATGGTGTGATTTGGTTTGGAATGCGGCTTTTGTGCCTTCATTACCCGAGATAAAGAAGGAGCTATTGGATAATGCACATAGCTCAATATTATATATCCATCCTAGGAGTACCAAGATGTACCATGATCTTCGAGAACACTTCTGGTGGGATAACATGAAGAAGTATATTGTGGAATATATATCAAGGTGCTTGGTATGTCAGCAAGTTAAAGCTGAGCGACAAAAGTCCAAAGGTATGATACATCCATTGCCTATACCCATGTGGAAATGGGAAAATGTTACTATGGACTTTGTCACAGGTCTCCCAAAGACGTCAAAGGGAAATAATGAAATATGGGTTGTGGTTGATCGACTCACCAAGACTACCCATTTTATCGCTATTCAGGAAGATCTATCGCTTGAAAAAATTGCAAAGATATATGTGAAAGAATTGGAGAGACTGCACGATGTTCCACTCTCGATTGTCTCTGACCGTGATCCAAGGTTCACATCTAAATTCTGGAGGAGCCTTCAACATGCTTTGAGTACTGAATTAAATTTTAGCATGGCCTATCACCCCCAAACTAATGGCCAGTCTGAAAACACTATTTAGACGCTTGAAGATATGCTAAGAGCCTGTTCTCTAGAATTCAAAGGCGGATGGGATCAACATATCCCATTGGTTGAGTTCTCATACAACAATAGCTTCCACTCAAGTATTCAGATGGCTCCATATGAAGCTCTGTATGGAAAGAGATGTAGAACTCTAACCTGTTGGGATGAAGTTGGAGAAAGAAAGCTACTTGGACCTGATCTTGTGCAAGAGATGACAGAGAAGGTTCAAGTCATCAAGAAACACATCAAATCTGCTCAAATTCGGAAAAAGAGCTATACTGACAACCGTCGAAGGGACTTAGAGTTCGACGTTGGAGATAAAGTCTTCATTCGAATATCTCCATGGAAGAGAGTCATGCGATTCAGGAAGAAAGGGAAGCTAAGCCCAAGGTATATTGGAACCTTTGAGATCCTTGACCGCATAGGAGCTGTGGCATATTTTCTTGCACTTCCATAGAATATGGATGAAGTTCATGATGTGTTTCATGTACCACTACTGAGGAAGTACATACCAGTCCCCTCACATGTACTAAACTCAGAGGTGGTGCAGCTGGAAGATGATCTCTCTTATGAGGAGCATCCAGTAAAGATTCTGGATTGGAGAGATAAGGTTCTATGCAACAAGACAACCCATCTTGTCAAAGTGTTGTGGAGGAACCATAAGTTTGAGGAAGTAACTTGGGAACCAGAAGAGGAAATAAAGGATAAGTACCCTCACTTGTTTGTGTAAAGTGAAATTTCGGGGATGAAATTTCTTAAGGAGGGAAGAATGTAACGACCCAAATTTTTTCAATGGAAATTCCATTCTTATATTTATGTCATAAAATCACATGAAAACACAACATAATGAACTACTAAGTTCTAAGTGACCTCCAAACATAATTTTGTCACTTATGTATTGGGAATTTTGAGAATGTGACATACACAGTTGTGTTCAAGATGGCTTTTGGAGTCTAATAAAACAAAAATAATTTTTGGTGAATAGTGACCTACCATAATGAATACTAACATACCCTTATGAATATTAATATGAACCTTATGAATAGTAAATCATCCAAAATAAGATTAACCTTACCCATGAATAATTAAATAAAATTTAGACATCTTAGAAAGTGACAATTTGACCTTAGTAAACTTTTTGGTATTTAGTAAGTCATAAATAAATAATTATAAATAATTCATTAATTTAAAAGAAAAATTATTTGCTTAAAATGTGTTCATTAATTATCAAATCAATGTATTATAGTTTTTAGATAATTTTATAAGACCCTACGTAATTTTTGAAAGCACTATAAAATCAGTTTTAATTTTAAAAACTGTTTTTTAAGAAAATTATGATTTTAATTAAATGTTAAATTAATAATATTTAGAATTTTTTTTGAAAAATAAACTTCATTTTTGGATTCTACACATCAAGAAATTGTTGGGTTAAATTTTTGGGATTTTTCTAAGATACTTGAATTTTTAATGAATAGTGAAATACTGTAATTTACAAAAATAAGCTAAATAAGCTAATTATAGAGTCATGTGTGATGTTCTGCTGATGTAAGACCAATTGGTTCAGGATCACATGATAAAATTACTATTCTTGGTCACTCAATACTCACTATTCCTTGTCTTAGGGGAAATTAATAAACTAATGAATTTTATATTAAGGAAACCCCTCTCCCCTCCACTATAAAAACCACCCTTCACACCCTCATTTCCTCACACCTCTAAAGCTTTAAAACTTCTCTAAAGTCTTCAAAAACATCATCCCTGGACCCTCTCCCATGTTCAAGAGCTTCTGGTCTCATCAAAATACCAAGACTAGCTTCCTTAAGGAGGATCTCAAGAGGAAGATTTAAGAGGTAATTTCTCTCCCTCTTCTCCCTTAATTTCCTTTCAAGTTCAAGTTCATTTCTTGATCTCTCACAACCTATCTTCATCCAAATGGTATTTTAACTCCAATATTATATATCTAATATAATTTTATGATTCTAATGGGATATTATATCATCCACCCCCTTTCCCTCTTCCTTTTATTTTATTAAAGAGAACGTTGTTCGTGAGGTATTAATTTATCACCTTAAAAAAATGACATGCTTTCTTCTTCAATTTATACCTTCAGATATGGTCATGAAACCATTTTTATGGTTGAAAAAGATCATTTTATATGTATTATCTCCTATTTAAAGTTCTGGAACTAACTTATTACCATATTTCTAGTGATAAAATAAAACAAGTTCATTATGATCGAAAAATCGCTCAAATTAAACCAAACAATCATCTTTTAATTCTTATCTAATGATACATCCAAATGGATCTAATATAAATAATTATAATATCATTAAAACTCATGTAATATCATTAATAACATGAAATATCAGTTCTGGATGTTTACCCATGTTCTACCCAAACTTCAATTTAAAAATACAAGTGAACCACTCAAGAAAACCGTAAAAACAAACATTCCCGAACTATGTTTTTAAACTCTATAACTAATCCAAAGTTACATAAAATCACTTAATAAAACCATAATGAACCATATTAATGTAAAAAAGGTTCTTTATTTCTAATTAATGAATATAATGTCATTATACAGGACATTAAATAGAAGGAAGCATTTGGGTACAAGGTAAGGGGAAATTCTCGAACCCAACTTTCATCCTTCGGGTTCTCCCTCTTTCACTCCATTTTTGATATGGTTACTCCTTAAAGATCATTTTTTCTTCATTTTATTTAATTTTATGGTATATAAATTTTTTTCACTAGATTTTATGTCAAACAAAATTTTTTCCAAAAGAACTTTTCGTTTAAGAACACGCCTTTTACTTCTCACTCAAAGTGGACGATTCTTGTAACATGTGTGTTATTACCTCTTTCTTTTGGGAACCCAAAGTTTATGAATGTGTTATTATGAGATGAAACCCATTATTTTCCATGGGTTAGTTATGTACATTTTTGATATGTGTTCTATGTGGAAATCATGATAATGATAATGTTATGACATGATGGGTGCACCTAGAATTATATAGTGCAATCTGAATGTTTGAAGGTGATGGGTGCGCTCAGAATTATACAGCACTCCAATGCATTGGGTGAAGTGTTGAATATCATGAGTAAATGTGAAATGATGTGTGAACAAGATGATAGCTTGGTTCAAAATTATGTGTGGTAGTTAACCACTAAGACATGATATTTCATTTTTATGCATTTCCAAATTTCAAGCCTTATATTTATGCTTCCTCTCATGTTCATGATATTTTTCCCATATTATGATTATGATCACCCCATGCTATATTGTTCTTATCTATCCTCTTATTGGGATTCTAGCTCACCCCTTTTTATGTATATCCTCAGGTGGCTACATATACTAAGGAGAGGACAAGAGCCAATAAGAAGCTAGAGAAGAAGAAATTAAATAAATGTTTATGCTTGATGTTGTATCTGTTATGTATGGTCCTAGTTTGCCCAAGACACTAAAGATTTTGATACTATATGTGTAATAATATTATGTTTTTTATATTTAAAATGATTTGATAGCAATGTAAGAAAAGTTTGGGTTTCTATAGTAGGTTTATACCACCCCTACTCTACCGACCCTAGTTCAGAACACCCAACATTGATGCCAGGGGCATGCCATGAACCCTTCCCATAAAGAGGCCTATTACTCATCTATAGTGGCCTTATACACCTCCTAAACATTCTACCTTTCCCACATAACCACTTCACGGGCCCCCTTATTCAATCGATTGGGATCGATACCCCAACTACCCCACGACTAGATTAGGTTGAATCTCCCTATCGTTGAAACCACCAAAAACCATCACTGACCACACCATAATGAATAATTCCACTAAAGTGGTCCTCCCCACTTTTAATACATGACCTAATATAAATATCTATCTAGGGGAAAGAGGATAAACAAAACTTTTTTAGACTCCATGCTCGTGAAATCATTCATAGCACATGAGGAAGGAATCCAAGTGATTACCCTCCAATCGCACTCAGTGAGATTCCTCTACATAAAATAAAAAACCATCTGAAACATCACACCACCATTAGTCTCTTAGGCCCTGAGATTATAAATGACTTTATGAAGGAACTTTCACCTCTATTTCCAGAGATGGGGGAAGAAGCCCGTCAATTTAGGTTAATGATACTTGAGGTTGATTTCCATAAAATCCCCAAATCAATCTATAGGTACCTATAAGTGGAGGATATTTTGGTTTCATTCCAAGGAATCACAATGAAACCATATCTACTGCCATCAATTTACCTCCTCTCAAACTCCATGTTAGAAGTGGGAGATACATTGGGATCTGGGTTGATGCCCTCAGATGGTGGTAAGAAAGAGGATTTGTGGGGGATCTTAGCCGTCGATCCTCTAATTTTCACATTCTTTCCACCAAAACCCTGAATTTTGTCATCCTAGAGTCCCTCACCAAGTGCCAAGTGGCATGATTCCACTAAAATATATAGGAAATGCTCAATCATCTTCAATACTTCTAGCTAATTCACCCCAAAATCCATGAGCATATTAATGCCATCCACCAACGATGCAGGATGATTAACACCATTGAGTTCCCAATAGCTTGACACCCTGATGTGCATGGATACCATATGAATTTACAATAGACCTACATCAAAAGCCTATACTTCAAAAATTCATGGAAGAGGAATCAGAACACGTGAATATCAGAGGGTGGGGGAAGTATGCTTCCCTCCATTTCAGCCATATCCCATGAAAATAATAGAATCATTAGTCTAGATCACTTTAAAATAATTAAAATTCTCTTCTAACAATTTTCATCATAAATTTCATCACTATCAAACCTCCAGATGATCTAAGAAACTGGACCATTGACATAGGTCATAATAAAGAGAACCCACCCATAGGGGTGGTATAATACTAGAAAGATCCACTGATAGGTTCTTTCACTTTTCATCATAGATTTACACTAGACCTTTGGAATCCTCTCAATGAGACATTGGATCCTGCCCACCGATATCTCAAAAAAGGAAAAGGGACTATCATAACTATCAGTTTATTTGATATCACAATAGAAACTAAGTCAGATTCCAAGATGGATGCTTTTATCTAGGAGATTAAGGGATACAAGAGGCTTACTAATGAGCTTAACTCAGAGTAGTTCTCAGGTCATGATACTATTAAAAATTCCCTGTATCTCCTCCAGTTGGACATCTATTCCTTCTTTTCTAGGCACCTAAATTTGAACTTGGTGTCTCTCTGCATCCGATCTTGATAGAAGATGATGGTTATAGAAAATGACCAATATACGAGTCAACCACTCCACCTAAGCATCATGACTATCATATTCGAGATTAAGGATGATACACTACTTGAACTAATGAGGTAGTTAGATCACTGGTGACCACAAATTATCACTAGGATAACATGATAGATTCTCTCATTTCCCTCCCTAAGGATTTGGAAATGAGATATTTATCAATTCCAACTAAAGAAAAGATGTATCTATCATGGGTAGACCAGATATTCACACCTATATAATTAGAAAATATAAGTTTTACCCCTTTTAATGAGATCAATACTGGAAAAGACATCTATCCCAATAGATCTATACCCATGATTTATAAAAACCATGGGTATAGTCTTTATGTTTAAGGCTATTCCAATAGTTTTTAAAAACTGTTGGTATATGGTTGTCTATACTAATGGTTTTAAAAACCATTGGTATAGAGGTCTCGATATGTCTAGGCCTCTCAGGCTCCTCCTCCTCCTCTCATCATTTAAACCCAAAGCCTCTCCCGTGTGTCCACGCTTCCCCATCCCCTTGGTCTATTTTGGCCTCCTCCCTTACTAGCTCAACCAGATTAGGCATCCCCTTCCTCGCCTCAGTCAATTTTGGCCCCCTTCCCTCCTATGGAGAATTTGGCATCCCCCAAGTGATATTACACCCATATTACAGTGTTATTACCTTTTTTGACAATTTTTTTGGTTGGGATATTTATGAGGTAATATTTTATTCCCCACCCTCCTTTGTACCGTTATTTCATCTTGGGGATCTATATATAGTGGTTGATTTATTAATAAGGAATAATATTTTTGTTATGTCAGTGAGTTATAGTTCATGAGAGAACCATGTTGAGAATGTGGGAGTTTAAGCATTGAAATTCATTATTTTATGATGAAATTAATTAATCTATAATTTTATGTAGGTGATTTAACATTTTCCATTATTATAATTAGTGTGGAATTATCATGATTTAGATTCCTTGAGAAATTATAATATATTATACTAAAAATATAAAATATATAAAATCATTGGTAAGGAGTAAATACATTTTGATATATATGATATTTAATTTTCTCATTTTGGAACATATATTATTTAGAAGAACCTATTGATTATACTTGTACGATCACCCCTATTTCTATATATTATTTATACAATTTTTAAAATGCTGTTTAATATTTGGATAACTATACACATGCTTAATATAGTAGATTAGTGGAAATTGGAGGATTTATTGTTCCTTATGACTTGTTTGAATCTATTATTGTCCTCATTTATGTTTTAGTTTGTATGATATTATGTTGATATTTATATTTTGATTAATATATTGAGTTAATTTATTCCATGTTGTTTGGTGTTGATTGGTGTATTTTCTTCCTTTTTAGTGATTAAAGAGGTTATTGTATCTTATATTACATTTTTTATAACCTCATTTATAGTCTCTAACCCATAACCAATTAGAGGTAAGATTCATGGGGAACACCTAACTTCACTATTGACATAGAATGGGTTCTAGTAGAGTTGGGTTATGATAGTAGGAAAATGAGAGTAGAAAATAAATTGATTGGAGTTTCAATTATAATATTAAGGAAAGTAATTAATGTCATCCCATTGGTAAATAAATTATTTAAACTTGAATAGGAGGAGGATCACTTTACTTTACATGATGAAAAAAATGATGAAAAACCTAGTTATATCATAACTCAACCAAGAAATTATTTGATAGAAATTAATAAGAATGAAAAGGATATATTGTCTAGAGTTATACTCAAATAACAAAAGAATAAAATAATTACATGTTTGTAATAAAATTCTAAATATAATAGAATTTCTTGATGATTTTATTTAATTAAAAATTCTATTGATGATAATACATTAAATATTTCCATGAACTTGTTTACCAAAGGAAATAATAATTCAAGATGTAATGGATATCAGTTAAAAGCACACGGAGTAACACATTGGGTTTTTAATAACCAATGAAAATATAAACAAATTAAAAAATATAAATGAAGATAAAGTAGTCATAGAAGTGAAGACCATTAATTTCAAAAAAATATTGAAAATTTTGATTCCACAATGGAAGTGGTTAGAGAGACTATATCAAATAAATCCATTATTATTAAATTATGATAACATTTTTGGTTTGAAATTTTATAGGAAAAACTAATTTGGAATTAGTTTAAATTATCCAATATGTTCCTAAAAAAAGTGGATCATCTTAATATAGGATATTTAATTATTTTCATAAAATTTGGAATCTTTTTTATGAATTAAATAAATAATTGTTATATTTTACCTAAAATAGTTTTCTTCTCTTCTGCATTATTGAGAAAATACCATAAAAAAGGATAATATGGGTTCCAAAAATCTATTTTAGCTAAAATTACTGTACTTAAAATAATTTGTGTAACAATATATTTATATTAAAAATTAAATTATATGAATGATAACCTAAGATATAATCCCATGATTTTACTTAGTATATGAACATCATATGTATGAAGAATAGCTCAGTGACTTCTAGAAGTTCAACCACCTATAAAAACTTAAAAGCGGATATGCCACATTTGTAATAATTAAATGAAAAAAATCCTCAGTGTATACACCACTAGACTTATAAATTATATTATTATTATTAAATACATTTTATATATAGTTTTACCTAATTATAGTTTTGAAACTATTAGAAAATTATGATATTTTTGGTTCTAGAGTTTCCTTTTAGAATGAAATAATAAATGTCATCGATTCCAAATGTAAAAATTAATTTTCGATATATAATTTTAAATGTATATATGTTATTGATCTAAAACACATTTCTTACCAACATGTTAGATGATTTAGTATTTTTGATATTTTTATCTAATATGGAATAGAAATTATAATCATTATTTCACATAGATACCCACCTTGATTCTTTATTTGTAGTCATTGCTTATAGAATATTGTATTTCTCTTATTCTTTTTTTAATAGCTACTAGTATGCTTTGATTACTTTCATATTAAAATTGGTGGTAATGATTTTTTAATTATGGTTTACAGTGTTTGGAACAAATTTTTTTTCCATGTAATAGAATAGATAGAAGCTGGATGTATCATACTAATCAGATTTCAACCAAGTTTCAAAATAATTTTATTTTTTTAGATTTTTCATTTAACAATGCTTCAGATGGAGGTCGTATACAGTGTCCATGCTATAATTTTGTTTTGTAAGATCATGGTTTATTTAGAAATAAGTTAGATACCATATAAAAAAAGATGGATTTCAAACAAACTATTATGTTTGGTATCACTATGGAGGGACGAGACAATCTTATACTATTCATGAATGAAAAGAAAGAAGTGGTATGAAGAATTTGATATTTGATCAGTTTCCATTTACGTATCATCACAAGAAAGATAGTGTAATGAATTGGATTTTTATCTGATTTTTTTATTAATTAATTGAGAAAATTTCAAGACTCGGAATTGAGATGACACAATATTTCTAAGGCCCGGTGTGCCCATAATAAATCTTTGAATAAAGTCTAGATTTAAATTAAAAATTCCCAAGAAGATAACTTTAAACTTTAATAACTTCTAAATGGGTGTAAAGATCAAAAATATGAGGGCACCATTGCATTCAGAACAATGAATTTACCTTAGGCGGGGCCTAACCTTGACTGGTGTAGGTTAGGGGTAAAAGTTATTTTTGTGGGAATTTTAAAGAAAAAAAAACTTAAAGAATTTTATTTTATTTCCTTCTGAACATCTTTCAGTGAAGCAATGAAAAGTCAGCCCATTTTCTTTCATAAATGAAAAGGTGTAGTAATGCTGAAATGCTGAAACATGTTTTCTCTATTTAATGGATTAATAGGGATATGGGGTTAGATTCATAACCATGGAGAAAATTCTCTAAAAGACTCTGAAGAGTGAATTCATTGGAGAGACCCCTCATTGGGGAGAGATGATGAATGCCGATGGATTGATGATCAGATTCAGAGCATGCATCTAAGGATTCACTACTAGAAATTTAAGCTATATCCACGGACCTATAGCCATGATTTTATAGGTCCTTGGATATATGTTGTTTATAGCCATGTTTTAATTAAACATCCATGGCTAAACTTGGCTAAACATCATCGTTTTTTTTTATTTTTTCGGCCTCTCCTCTCCTCCTCCCCTGATCCACAACCCTACTCTCAGAACTGTCTACAGCTCTCACCACGACGCCCTCCTCCCGATGCTCACAATCAACGTGCTCTCTCACATTTCCGTCAACCTCTCTCACCATGAACCTCCAATATGAACCATTGACCTCTCTCACGAAATCTCTCATGCTGTTCACGATGACCCTTCGGAAGCAGGAATCCACTGGCCCTTCAGCTTGCAATTTCTGTGTAGTTTCTGAATCTCCCTCCTTCTATTTCCCTCCGACTATAAACCTCTTAAGTTTTGTCGATCGAAGCATCCTCCTCCTGTGGATGGTGTTCTATTTTTTTTATTTCCATTATGGAATGATAATCACATGGTCTGAATGACTATGGAGAGTTAGGGGAGGAAGACAGAGCGGATTCAGTTTTTACTTTCTGTACAGTTAGGAATTTATGACCATCGTTTCAATTTATTTAGTCATTGGTAGTTGCCTTTAGTTTTTGTTTGTTCAAAGAAATTTTATCTTCTTGGGATCTTTTTTTGGATTCGTGTGGTAGTAGACTCGATGGCTTGTTTTTAATTTCCAAGTGCCTCCAGTTTTTCCTTATTTATTTGTTTCTTGTCAGGTGAAGTTACTTGCTGGAAGCAGTTTGTTAATTTGTATTTGATTTTCCTTTTACATCCCATGCTTATTTCATTTATCACTTGCTTATCTTTTTTCCTGGAGAACCTACACTTGCATAGTGCATTAAATGAAATCCCCCTTTGTCTTGTGTTCCAAGTAATTGGGGATACAGGGTTTTATTTATCCTCGTATGATGTTCTCTATTTATTTTCTTAAATTATACTTTTTTGCATTGATAAGCTTGTTAGCATGTCTTGTGCTTCAAATTTGAAGGAGTTCAAAATTTTCTGTATTTGGATGCTGATTCTTGTCATTAAGTTAGCATGTGGTGTTTTCCTGATGTAAACTAAGGGGAGATGCTTCTATTTCTTTGTTAACTACATTGAAAACCTTTGATTTTGTAGCACCATACCGATCTGATTTGAATGCGCAGTTGAAAAGTTATCATGGGAGGAACTAAAAATAATACCAATGTGAAGGTTTTTTGCATTACTAATTATATTTTTAAACCCAGATCCATGGTCAGAAATGCTTCCCACTCACCAACCTGTCCTGTTTTGGTGTTCATCAACTCCAAAAGTGGTGGTCAGCTTGGAAGTGAACTCCTTAAAACATATTATGATGTTCTCAACAAGAACCAAGTATTTAGGGTTTTAACCCCTCAAATTTCACTCATGTATTTTCTTCAATGGTTGGAATTTATATGTTTATGGGATTTTAGGTGGTTTAAAATATCAAATGATGGATGAAAAACCAGATACATTTGTGTTATTCAAATCAGGTGAGTTCGGGTGTTAGGGTGACATTTGGAGTATGATGGCTATGTATTGGGTATGGTTTGGATTTGTCTTTTGGGGTTTGGGTTGGTGGTAATCCCTCAAGTTGGTGGATCTTTTTGGGGTTTTTATTGATTTTTTGAATTAAAACTCTCGATATAGGGAATTTTGGAGATTTCTGGGTGATTTGATTGTGTATTTTTATTAGGAAGTTGCTTGTTAGATTAGTTAAGGGGGTAGAGGGTTTCTTATTATTAGGGGTGAATGTGTGGGGTTTGGTTGTTATGCTTGGTGTTTAGAAGAGTAACCCTTATATTATTATGATAAACCTTAGGTTTTGGTATTTTAGAAATTATATTTTGTTATGAAGTATGGATTAAAGGTAGTTTCATGATTTTGTGGTAATAATGCATACTTAGGATTGTGGCGCGATGGGTTTCTAATTATTAATTTTGTTATTATGAGATGATGTTGAGTCAAAATTCATCAACAAAGAATATAATTAGGATGACATTGTGTTCTCATGGGAAATATGCTCAAGTGGTTGTTTCCCTCATATTATGTTATAACTACTTTGATCCATTGACCAAGGCCTTTGAAAAGGAAAATCAATGGTTTTATAAGTTACTCATGCGTTCTAGGAGTAGCAGTATCTAATTTTCAGTAGTGACATGGGATTGTTGGATGTTTAGAATATGTTGAAGAAAGTTTAGTTCTTATTTGAAAGGATTGGAACTCTAGAGGATATATGGCTGAAACTAGAAGTTTCTAAATTCAAAGGAGATGAATTAGAATGGATAAATACATTTGATCATAAAATAAGTAATGAGGACGTTTTATGGATTGAGTTTCATTCCCTCTTCTATGAGAGGATATGGTATATTTACAGAATAAGAGCATGTTTTTGGGATTCATGGAGCTATATCATTATGGGAATCAGTAATGGAGCATGCCACTAAATTTTAGAGGTTTATTCATTTCATTCCATCCTTCAAATGAAATTTATTCATAAAGTAATTCTATTTTTTAAATGGTCTTATGTACTCATTATGGGCATGAGTAGCTTCCTTTTATTTGGACACCTAATAGGAGATATTCATGAAAGATTGAGCTATATATGTAGATACATCCATCGTATATGAAGGTGCATGGAGAAGTATGGAAACCGGGTAGGAATGAATATTGATTGGTGAGCCTTAGTATGAGGGTGATAGAGTAAATTGAATGAGTAATATCTCAGCTCAGTATTAGAAAAATAAATGAACCCTGGTCTATTTCTCATGTATCAAGAATGTGCATGCATTCCCTTAGTATTGGGATGGGAAAAATAGGTTTCATGTATGTGTTGATATGGGGGTTTCTACATTATTTTATTGGGATAATCCATCCTAGGTAAAGGGACTTTTAGTACCATACTTTTTGAGGTATTCCTAAAGTTATTATTTTTTTCTATAATTTGGATTTCTCTATCTAATATGTTTTAATGTATTATTTTTGTTCGATATAATTTGTGTTTGAAATATGATATTTTTTAAATGAATAAGTTTTGTTGAGATTATTGGGCTAGGATCTTCTATAGTGATCATAATTTGATATGAGGCACTAGACATGTGTATGTAGGATTGATGATGGTATCGATAATACTATAGTGTAGAGATTCATACTCGTCCTTTTTGAGTGAAATCCATAACAAGGGATGGTGATCATTATCAAGGTTGTGAAATGTATGAACTTAGATAGTAAATGGATGAATTTAGTGTCTAGAGATGGATGTTGGATGAACCATATTTAGTTCCAAGACCACACTAAGATTAATGATTTACCTATAGTGGTTGGTATAGTCAGTGTGTTCAGTCAATTATAAGGCGTTTATATTGGTAAATATTCTATTTAGAGATTCTGTATTTCTAAGATGTCATTCAAATCAATGTGTTGGGTTAAGTATCAATATTTGATATTGTAGTGGGCTAGTGCTTGACAATTCTAGTGTGGAGTTTGAAAGGGAGCCTAAAAAGGGTACTCTAAAGGCTGTTGAAAGTGTGTGTGGAAGGGAAACCAAGTAGTCCAAATTATTAAGAATTTATGACATAGATTCCATAACAATAATAATTTTTGAAATATAAAAGGAAAGAACCAATTATCGCATGTTCAGAAATAGTTTCTACAAAGAAGGAATATAAAATCAAGAAGAAGGAAGATCATGCACCAAAAGATTGTCTAATCATATTAGAAAACTGTTTTGAAAAATCCAAACGGATTGAGTAAGAATAAAAGAAGGAAAATTTTCTAATTTATAAAATTTATAAACCTATATAAACTAAGAATAAAGGTGAATTCTAGAAGAATAACATGCTAAAAAATGAGGTTTCAATCTATAAAATTAAGATGGATATAGGCATGAAGAGGTTTAGGTATTTTATACATTCAAGGAATGGATTTTATAGGTTAAGAACAATGTCTAATCCCTATTTCTCTCTTTTCAGTGATGATGGAAGTTTAATTTATTCTCATATTTTGGTGATTTTTGATTTTTGAATAGGAAATTGAAGGTGACGTTTGAAAAATAAATAGATTTATTAATGATCATGTTATTTAGTATTAGGATGTACATATAAATTTTAATATTATTTGTTCATTGTTGGTTATGGATTCATGTATCATTTATCGTGTACAATTGACACACTGATCACATATATATAAGAAGTCATTATATCTCATTTGTTTTCCCACTATTTTCTTATAGGTGGTTTCTTATGATAAGACCGGTTCTATCCACCACTATTAAAGACAATGAGTTCAATATTTGGGTAAGGTTTATTCCATTTTTATTCTTTGGACCAATTTTAATTAGGGCTTTTTTGATTTTTTGGTTCCTTATATTTTTGTAGTATGTTTTGGATTTCATTGAGGTGGATTCGAGTCACCGTTGACGAAGGCTTACATGTGTATGTATAGGTAGTAATATGCATATATAAGTTCCCCCTTTATATATATTCACTCATTGAAGTATGAATATATATATTGGGTCTAGGTGTGCTTATATATAAATATGAAAATTGCATACGCGTGTAAGTGTAAAGGGGTATATGCAAGTATAAACATATATCTAAGGCCCCCCTTGTGCATATTTGGCCATCCAAATATGTACATAGGGTCTATGTGTCCTTATATATATGTTAAGTTGTATATGTGTGCAACTGGAAAAAAGGAAGATTCGAGTTGTCATCGTCAAAAGAAAACATGCCTTGAGGTTGAGGTAGGGTCCCTCTCCTAGCCTATTTAATTAAATAATGTTTTAAATTGCATTTAGTTGCCTTCTTAATTCTGCATGTTTATATTAAATTGCAATTCTTGAATAAGTCTTAGTTAAGATAATTGTTTTGTTTGATAAATAATTCATGGTTTTGTAATAAAAACCCTCCAACGGAGGTGCACTGTCTGCGAAAACTCACAGTGGTATACCTTACTTAACATTATTTCATTGATGTTTTCCTTATACTTGATGTCGTTGTTAGTCATAAATCATAGATCGTACTTGACCCTTTTTATATCCCTGTAGGGGGTTTCCCTCTTTTTATTAAAACAATTGTTTGAACCAAGACACTCTTTAAGTGCTGTTAGACTTTTAAGATGGAATTTCCCATAATGACCAAGTCACCACTAAGTGAATATCATGATTTGGATGGAATGGCTTGTACATGGTTTTAGTATGGTCAAAGATATTCCTTTAATTCACATAAATTATCTAAATATTTCTCCATAAAGAGATTTAGGAATCTTCTATTCATTGTTATTCCTTCGACTATGGACTGCAAAATGATCATGATTCCACTATTTTATAAATCATTTAAATAAAACATTACATCCATAAGTTTTACCATGACATGGTGAAAAAATACTATCCATTTTCTATCCACTATGTCGTTAGACTTTTAAGATGGAATTTCCCATAATGACCAAGTCACCACTAAGTGAATAACATGATTTGGATGGAATGGCTTGTACATGGTTTTAGTATGGTTTTAGTATGGTCAAACATATTCCTTTAATTCACATAAATTCTCTAAATATTTCTCCACAGAGAGATTTAGGAATCTTCTATTCATTTTTATTCCTTCAACTATGGACTACAAAATGATCATGATTCCACTATTTTATAAATCATTTAAATGAAACATTACATCCATAAGTTTTACCATGACATGGTGAAAAAATACTATTCATTTTCTATCCACTATGAGCATGGTACATATCCTCCATGGGGTGGTCTTCCTATCTTTGTTGACACTATATTTCTGAATCCCACATTAGACTTTAGTGAATAAATCCACTATTTCATCACTCAATATGATACATATACCACCTTTGAAGTCCTTTGGTACTAACCTATACCAAAACCACTAGTTCTTGAATACTTCTTGGTTCCACCTCTCACTAAGTTCTTATTTCCTCATCACAAAACCACTTTGTACTATCTTAATATTCTTAGTAGTACCATACCACTTGAAATGTGGCATTATATCACTTTTTTATCTTCAATGATGGTTTAATACCATTGAAACTTTCAAATATAGATTTTACACCTCTTCAACTTTTGATCAGGCTCTACTTCAATTTTTCTTCATTATTCCAGCAAGAAACTCCAGATTTGGATTTGGAAATTTAATATGGTTGTTTAAAACCACTTATTGAGTTAGATAAAACATTACACCATTTGTTTGATCCTTATAACAAATTATTATTTTTGTAAAGGCCTATTACCAATTATGATCAGTAATATATCTACATCATCTTGTTAAAGGTATCTCTTTTAGATCACCCACATTGTTTTCCAATATCAAACATATGTGTCTTTTTATCATAGTCACACCATGAATCCATCTATTTTGAATGTATATAGACCATGTATTATACCTCCACCTTAATCTTGCACCAATTCTAATATATATTTGACTAATTTATTACATGAGGGTAGGGGGAGTGGGGTGGGGGGTAGGTCTACCGGGCAGGGGGTTGGTCTACAGGGGGGTTTGCAGGGCAGGGGGCTGGGGGGAGGGAGGAGGTCTGTAGGGGGTAGAGGGAAGGGGGGATAGGTCCCATTTTGTGTGACCATGTCACATGGAATGTGATATTTAATCCATCCAAAATCCCAGTTCCACAGCCCAGGGGTCCCATGGTACCAGTAATGTCAGATTACATGTTATGTTACCTGTGATTTTTCTAATCCCATGGGGTATTCTTCTAGGTAATCCTACACATTGCTAGATCTCCAAACCTCACTGAATTAGGTATATCATGGGTCATCCAATCCTTTAGTCATCACACATTAGCATTCATTTCTTTAAATCTTATGAGAAAACATCCTCTCATGCCATCCATATCATCCTATTTGAATCTAAGTGGAACAGATACTCCAATTCCATTCTAATCTGTAACACCCTGAGATTTTATGAAAAATATTCTTTTTAATTTCATTGATGTCTTGTGTTTTCTGCTACACCAAAATTATCTTGTACTATACGCAACACCGTATTATCCTGCAGTATACGCAACACTATTCTTGGCTTGTGTTACAAACAATTTCAAGTTCGTTTTGTGGAAATTATTCTACGCAACATTAAATATAGATTTTGTTTAATGTATAAATGAAATAAGTTTTGATTATGTTATATGAAACACCAAACAGATCTTTCACTACACGCAGCCCTGACTTGGCTTGCTTTACACACAATCGCGACCTTCCACGATAGTGTGTGTTGTACGTAATACCAAGTTTCACTAAACGAGATATTATTATAATATTCTTATGAACTAGCCATTATGAATAGTAATACCCACTTTTTGAAATTTTATAAATTTTATCTTTCAAAATGGACTTCATTTTTGGATTCTGAATATTGAAATTAGCCTAGGGTGAATTTTTGGTATTTTTCTGAAAACTTTCAATTTTTGATGAATAGTGAAAACACTAGGTTACTATTTAAAAACTGAATTTTTATTTAAATAATTATTTATTTTATTTAAATTTATTTTAGGTCAAAATTGATACATAATACCTATATAATTTTAATGTAATTAATTGGAGTCATTTTATAATAATTTTCGATATATAAAAATTTTATTGAACTTTTCACCGTCTTTTACCTACCTCCTAGGAGCTTTTTGCAAACTTACATAAAACTTAATTTTATCGCTTTTGTGAGTGGAATTTTAAAAATCCGAGAGATATAGTTAATATCAAGGAGTAAAATGTGGTTCAATAAGATAAAAATAATTTTTGGTGAATAGTAACTTTTTATTTTTATTTACCATGATTAAAAGTAAATAGGGTAATTAAGGGTAAAAATGATATTATTATTACCCTAACACATGTCCAAATTCTATTGGATAATTGTAATTCGACCAAAAAAACCTTAGGGATAAAATATTTCCATTTAGGTGCACTTGGATTAGATTAGGACACTTATTATTATTTTATTTAAAGAAGAGTTAAAATAGTTAAAATCAAAGTTTAATAACTAAAAAACTTTTAATATAGGGTTATACATAAGATAAATTCGACTATAAATATTAATTAGAAATATAAAAATATTTCCTACATAATTGTATTTTATTTATAATTTTTAGACATTAAATAATTTAATTTATTTATGACACAATGATGATGTAGTAATTACCTTATTAATGAAATATTAACATAATTGATGTTATAAATACCCAAATAAATGTAATTTGAGACTTTTTATGAATCAAATTATTTTTCTAGGTTAATATGACATGTTAGTATTGATTTAATTAACTTTTTTTTAACTAACCATGTTGTTATGATTTTCACAAAAATTAAATACCAAATAGTGTCAAAATTGACATAAAATAGTTTTTAAAACAAATATCATATTATTAATTGTTATTTTATTCTTAAAAATCTAAGGTTCGGCAAAATGACTTAGATAAGGATATATATATTAATAATGAACCACTTGGGGTTCTTTTGTCTTGTTATAGTAAGTTTATTAACCATATAGTGTAAGAAAACAAAAAAGACACGGTAAAAGTTAAATTATTTAACTTAGAGTTAAATCTAAATGATAAGGATAAAATAGTAACCTAAACTTGTCTAAAACATATTGGTTGAGAGGATTTCGACCCATCCCCACCTTATATTCGAAATAAATTAATTTGGAGCTATTAAAAACTGAATATGACTTTATTATAAAATAATATTTTAAGTTTTTCCAAAGGTGCCCCTCTCCTCCCTTATAAAAAGGGCACCCCTTCCCTCTTCTCTTCACACCCTTTTGAGCCTTGAATCTCGGCCAAACCCTGCCATTTTCTCTTATCCACTTCCCTAGAAACATTCTGGAGGTTATGGTCTTCTCAAAAGACCAACTCTACTTACTTAAGAGAAGTCTTAAAAGAGGTGCGTCGAAGAAGAGGTAATCTCTTCTTCTGATTATCTCAAGTTTCTTTCTTCTTCTACTTATTCTTCTTTAGTTGTCTCATTATAAAGTAATAAAATCAGTATTACTTATATACTTATATGTTATTATAAATATTAAACAACCTTATCTCACCTTCTATCCATCCTACAGAAAACGAAATCACCGCGCGTGCGTACGTACGAAATACCATCTCCACGTCGTGGTGTAATCTGTTTTCGACCACCACCTTACTTGGATGGGTATAATGGTGTAAATAAATAAATAAATATTATTATTGTAAAGTGATATTGATTCTGAAATATTATACATACACTTAAATACAATTTCACGATCATGGAAATGATATCATCGCTCGTGCGTACGTACGGACTACCGTCTCCACGACGCGATGAGATTCATTCTCCATGTTAACCATTCATGAATGATTATTATGTATATATAATGAATAATAATGAAATATATGACATAATAATGATACTATATTTATGTATATATATATATATATGTATTTCATCTACTTAATTCAATTCAATTCAATAAGGAAACGAAAACAGCGTTCATGCGTACGTATGACCTACCGTCTCCATGAACGGTGTATTTCATTCCATTTATCGATCTATCATATATATATATGTATATGCTGAATAAATATTATATATAAATCATGTTTTATATTCTGGAATTAATTAAACCAGGATATAAGTAATAATATCAAGAACAACAAGTCGAAACAAGTACAATAAATGAAACGATTTTACCCAAAACACTGCTTTAACATAGAACTTACAAAAGAACAGGTAATATAAAGTCATAAGTGAACCATATATGATATCATAACAATGAATAAGATTCTCTAATAAGTCAATTACATTATTTAAATCATTATACAGGAGGTTCAGATACGTACGAAGCATATCAGACATAAGGTAAGGGATAACTATTCCAATCTCGCTCTTATCCGAGGTTATTTATTCGTAAGTATTTACTGGGGTTTTTTATCATCCATGTACTTGTTTTCTAAAAATATTTTCATGTATGTTTAATAGAATTTTTACCCATTTTTGAATTTTACCACATGTTATGAAAGGAATCTTACTTTTGTTCACCACACGAGGAACTTTTTGACTTTTCTGACAGAAGTATGAGGAGAATGTTATTTTTAACTTATACAGCGTGAACAGATTTTTACAGTTTCATTATGCATCATTTTCATGAAGATTACTCTAAAATATTTCATGATTATTTTCAACAAAACCCTTTTCTTTTTAAATTTCATGACATTTTGTGAAAAGAAAATGATTTTGAAGAAGAAAGGATATTTTCCTCAAGAATTCATTTCAAGTGTTTTATCAAAACTATTTTCCATCTAAAATGAAATTATTTAATATGTTAATGTTTCAAGTATAATGTATTCATTATTTACATGGTTTGATTCTTCTTATGATAAAATCATATCCATTTTTTTATGAATTATGTTATGATGGCATGATGTTTAATAATCCTATTCTATTACATGGGTTATGCTATGATGTATGATTCATGATTTTGTGGCACACGAAAGAATGATTTCATTATGAGATGGGTGGGACCTATATCTATCTACAATGAATTGGGTAAAGATTTATATCTCATGAGATAGATATGGTTGTAATGGTAGGTTAATCCGGTTTAGTAATACAGGATTGGAACGAGGAGTTAACTTGATTCAGAAAGGGACTTTGTCCACTAAGATGGTCTTGACATCAATGCCTTGGCTACTATGGAAATCATATCACGTGTTTAATGATTTTCCACAATTAAATGTTTTATTCCCATGCTATTTTATCATGATTTATGTTCCTTTATGATCTATGTCTTACGTTCTGCCAAGATTTATTTCACAACTCAAGATTTTGATGTTTAAACTTTATGTTCATGTTTTAAAGTTCAAATGTATATGGTTTGTTTCATTTTCTCCATGCTTACCCTTACTGAGCATTTGAGCTCACCCTTTATATGTTATCTTTTTCCCTAGGATATAAAGAAATGTTTTAGGTGAAAAAAGGGAAGATCTTTATGGGATATGTTGAAGATCTTTCACCAAGATTAGAAGATTATGTTCCAAGTTTCCAAAGACACTAAACTATTACGGTCCTTTGGTGTCTATTTTTGTTATGTATTAAGTATTCCACAAAAGTAATGTAATGTCCATGTACGTCAAGCTTTGGGCCTCTACATAATCCACCTCCAATTTTCCATCACCATCATTGCACCTAAAAAACACCATAGATTAGAAATTTCACCAATGGTATCGATCTGTAGAACTGATGACTGGTCACCCAATGATCAAATCCCAGGTATTCATCAAACCACGTAACAAAAGAAATGAATGTGATGTACATGAAAAGAGTGGGTACAGAAAAACATAGTCCCTAATATTGTGTTGAATTAACCCTAATCATTTTTCATTTACCCTTCATTATTTTCAAAAAATGCGATTGAAGAGGAATAAACACACACAAAAATAGTATTCCATAATTTTAAATATACTGATGATGCACATTTCATCTTTGTTCATTGAAATGATCCACATTCTTCATAAGTTTCTGAGGTGGAAGTTATATATGGTTGAAACCTTTTAATGAACTCAAACTAGCATACAACACTTTATAAAGTGTGTAGGATTCCCTTCATTTCAGTATTGAAAGACTTAACCTCATAAATAACATCTTGAGACATGTCTAATTACACCATTGGAATATTTTGGAACATGTACCTTTGAGATACAACCATAACACCAAGATCATTGAACTCAGACTTGGTAGTATAAACATGAGGTTAGTCTTAACTTGTTTTATCCAATGCTTTGAAAAAGGATGCTAGATGGAGTAGTAGAAGATCCAAGCATGGAGGAGGATGAAGCTCTATGGGAGTACAAACACCTTGAATATCTATGGTAATATAGGATCTTCCACATTGTCTGCAGGGCAGGGGGAAGGGGGGAGGGTGGAGTGGGGCAGGGGGTTGGGGGTAGGGGGCAGGGGGCAGGGGGAAGGGGGAGGGGGGAGGGGGGAGGGGGAAGGGGGCAGGGTGGAGGGGGGAGGGGGGCGGGGGGTAGGGGGGAGGGGGGCGGGGGGTAGGGGGGAGGGGGTGGGTGGAGGGGGGCATGGGGCAGGGTGGAGATGGACAGGGGGCAGGGGGCCGGGGGCAGGGGGAAGGGGGCAGGGTGGAGGGGGGCAGGGGGCAGGGGGCATGGTGGAGGTCTTCAGGGTAGGGGGCGGGGGGTTTGCAGGGAAGGGGGTAGGGGGGTCTGCAGGGCAGGGGGTAGGGGGGAGGGTGGAGGGGGGTAGGGGGAAGGGGGAGGTCTGCAGGGCAGGGGGCATGGGGGAGGGTGGAGGGGGGCAAGGGGCAGGGGGCATGGGGTAGGGGGGAGGGTGGAGGGGGGCATGGGGCAGGGGGGAGGTCTGCAGGGTAGGGGGTAGGGGGCAGGGTGTGGGGGGCAGGGGGCAGGGTGGTGGGGGGCTGGGGGTAGGGGGCCAAGGACAGGGGGCAAGGGGCAGCGGGTAGGGGGAAGGGGGTGTAGTTAGTATCTATAGGTTTCTTTAATCTGAGATAAGGTTGAATAACCATTACAATCCATATCTAACTCTCCCATTTCTTCATGATTAGGTTTCTCTAAATATTCCCTCTTATTTAAAAAAAATTTCTTTCACTAAATCATGGATTGATATTAGTTGCAACAAATCAGATTTTGTATGATACCACTAGTTGTTATTGGTATGGCTTTAACACCTTTTCTTTTAAAAATCCAGGCCATTATGTCCACTTTTTTTAATTATAGCTTATAAAGATATATTTGGATCCTTCTATATATCCTACTTTTCTTTGCGCTTTCTTATTTCTCACATTCTAAACATTTATGTTGAGGAAACATGGTTTTATCTTCTTTAACATGTTTATTATTTTTTTAAAATTGCATATTCACTTGAGCAATTAGAGAAATCTCAATGTTTTTCATTTTTTTGGTTTATCCTTTTATAACTCATCTGAATATATGATCAAACATTCTTTCTTATCATGTTCAACCTTCTTCATAGGTGTGGATCCATTTTTTGTTATGATATATTCTATTTGATTAGAAATTGTATCCTATAGTAAACTTTTATTATCGGGTGAGATAAAAACATGTATTAAACAAAACAAAATTAAGTTTAAACTCAAGCCAAACTAATTATATACCATTAACAGGAAGAATAATTGTTAATTAATAGGAATGTACTATTTGATAGTATCATTTTGAAACATGGATCTATTTCCCCCTTGCTTGCAGGAATATGATTTGACCCATGGGGCATTGTGGTTCTTATATGTTGGGCGGTGACGTGTATAGTTATAGGAGACAGTTATGTTTTAGTTTAGTTTTTATTTTATTTTCTTTACCGCATTGGACACTTAGTATCAGTTCGCAGTGATAGTATTCCATGAGTCTTGTGATCAATGTTGAGACTGAATAATCACAATTTTTTCCAGCGGGGTGATGGCCGGAATGTTGCCCCGCCTCCTCCCGCTCCCTTCACTCCTGACCAAAAGATGTTGTCCTGTGGATGTTGCTGGACCGGTCCAACACGCCACAGTCATGCCACGATCATGCTGTGGTAATGATATGATTTGGCCTTTCTCTAGGACGACACCCCGCAGCGGTTCACAGTGATAGTATTCCATGAGTCTTGTGATCAATGTTGAGACCGACTAATCACAATTTCTGCCAGCAGGGCGACAACCAGAATATTGCCCTACCTCCTCCCACTCCCTTCACTCCTGTCCGGAATATGCTGCTCCACAGATTTCACTAGACCATGACAACACACCGCGGTCATGCCACGGTCACTCCGCGGTCACGCCGTGGTAATTCCATGATTTGGCCCTACTCCAGCCACATCCAGCCCAAACCAGCCCCCTTCCACCTTCATTTCAACCCACTGCCACCAGCATTCCAGCCTGCAATAGCCCCCTACCAACTTCAAATCAGCCCGCACCATCCCCCTAGCACCTGCAACCAGCCCCCTTCCACCAGCATTCCAGCCCCTTCTACCTGCATTCGAGCCCGCACTAGCCCCCAACCACCTGCAATCCAGCCCGCACCAGCCACCACACCATCCACCACCCACCGCCTCTTGCAAAACACTCATGCCATCTTTATTCCACCTGAAAAATAGCCCCAACCACTAGTTCCATCCCTCACCAGCCCCTGAACTCCTACATCCCAGTCCGCACCAGCCCCTTCCACATTCCCAACATCCCCCAGCCACCTACAATCCAGCCCACACTAGCCCCTGCCACCTATCCCAGCCCACACCAGCCCCCTGCCGCCTGCCTTCCCACCCACACCAGCCACTCCAGCCCGCACCGGCCACAATACCAGCCCCCAGCCTTCTGCATTATAGGATACGCGAGAAAAACTCCACTCAAATCACAAAAATGAAAAGTGAAAGTGGATCCTCTTATTTGATCCCTCATATTTATATTGTTACTTAGCTAGCTTTTCATACTAAATTTTAAGCTTTTATTGCCATTAATCTATTTAATTAAAGGATGAAAATACCCCTTTCAATTGGCCATTAGGCCTATAATACTAATGTCCAATTATCCTATAGGCCTAAATTCCAATTAGGCATAATGTCCAACTGGCCTATAGGCATAATGGACAATTGGTCTATAGGCATAATATCCAATTGGCCAATAGGCCTAATAGGCCAATTGTTCATTAGGCCTATAGGCCAATTGTCCATTAGGCCTATAGTCCAATTGGAAATTATTCCATTAGGACTAATGGACAATTGGCCTATAAGAAAATTTTCCATTAGGCCTAATTGTACAATTTCCAAATTGGCCATCTGACCTATATGACTAATGGCCAATTGGCCTATAGGCTAATTGGACATTTGGACAATTGGATATTAGGCCTATAGGATTAATGAACAATTAGACGATAGGCCTAATGTCCAATTGGATCATAGGACCAATGTCCATTAGGCCTATGAGAAAATTGGAAATTATGCCATTAGGCCTAATGTCCAATTTTTCTATAGGCCTAATGGCCTATAGGCCAATTGACTATTAGGCCTAATGGGAAATTGTCCATTAGACCTAATTGTCCAATTGACCATTTGGCCTATAGAACAAATGGCCAATTGGCCATATAATTAATAATATGTAGTTAATATTATTAAATGAATATAAATGATTTATATTCAATATTATTGAATTTTCATAATGAGTACCTAAATTTATAAAGTGTTTATGATCAGCTTTTATATATGAATTTGTAATGAATGATTATCACATTAATTACTATTTTTTCATTTATTTAAAAGTTATTCTAGTTTATTATTATTAAATATTATAAAAATTTTACATTATTAATATGTTTATACTACTTAATATCAATTTTAGCAAGATATATTGGGTATCAATGGTCATCTACCTCGAGCTAAATTATTTTTTTCAAGCAGGAAGAAAAAAGATGGAAGTGCAATAAATGCACAAACATAAGAAAATATTGTAAGTTTTTTTATTTATATTTAAAATATTTATATGAAATTAATAATTAAATATCTAGTTTATATTTTCAACAGACTGCCCTATAGGCCCTTGATGATAAATAAGATGGAAAATTTGGGTCAAATGATCATTTGAGTCAGGTATTAGGTGAAGATAAATAGGGAAGAGATTGATGTCAACTAGGGAAAAACATCATCCTAGGTATTGGTCCTAATTGGTCCCCTCTCAAGTATCTCAGACCCCTAATATGTAAATCACTCATGTAGAAGTAGCTTAAGAAAAAAAATAGTTTTAGAGGAGCACGAAAGAAGTAAACAAGAGCGTGAAAGTAGTAAGATGTTCACCAAATAATTCCTGAAAGCTATGTCAGTTATAAGTCAATCAATTCCATTATAGGATAATAATACTATTTATTTATATATGGAATTACTGAGTTCTTTAAATGATGTCTTGACTAATTACAATGAGGGTTCTAGTGGAAATTGAGTTGAAGGTGGTGGAAATGATGCTGTTGATGATGTTGCTTCTCCAGATGAATATTTTGGTGAGGATGTTTCTACTGCTACTGCTGATAGTGATGATGATGATGTTGAGGATAAGGATGTTGATGATGGGGAATATATTGATCCCCTCCATCTTTGACTTATAAGGAAGAAGACTTGTACAGTTCTATAATGACTTAAATTGATTTGTTTTAAGGATGTATATATATGTTTTAGTATTTTATATGATTTGAAAACTATTAAAAGTTGTTGGTTGAATTATAAATGAAAAAAATTTATACTGAAATGAATGTATATTTTCTGTTTTATCTGATTTTTAGGTTAAAGAGTCGGCCGAAGAAGCCGTGGTGGTGCTGTTGCTAAATGAAGGCAGTTACCTTTACCCACGGTTCTAAAAACCGTGGATATAGGTTGTCTTATGGGAATAGATATACCCACAGTTTAGAAAACCCTGGGTATAGATATATACCCATGGTTTTATTAGAACTATGGGTATGGAAAAATCCATGTGACCTATACCCATGGTTTGTATAGGAACAATTGGTATATGTCTATACCAACGCCTTAATTAGCCACAATTCCCAAAACCATGGGTATAAACTATACACACATTTTTGGGGGCTACACCAATGGTTCAAAACCATGGATATAGGTGACTTTTCCCATTAGTTTATGGGTGATCTGATATAATATCTAGACCACTTCATATCATTGTGTGTTCCAATGATAGGGAATCTGGAATAGCAGGAAACCATCAAACTTTGATGTTTCATGTAGACTCTATAAGGACCAACATTCATTTGGTATAACCAATTTCCCCTAGGATCTATTGACAGTTGGTAGGACCTCTATATGTAGTTTATCTATTAGTTTAGCTCCACTGTTCACAATACTATTATAATGGATCTCTATAAGTGAAAAAATAGGAATGATGAGTGAATTGCTGAATTCATCACCTGATGTAAGGGACTCGCATATCCTATTGATATGTATCTTTCCTAGGAGTAGTTGATAATAATACATGTTTATAATTTTAAAGATGAACTAGATCCAATCCCAATATCTCTGAATTATTTGGGTATATTTTGAGAGTTTTTTTTAAAAAATATCAGCATTTGGAAGAAGCCTTGGAACATACCAGATAGTGATTGTGCCCATTACCCCTCCCAACTCCCGTGATAAGGAATATGAAAGAAGAAACAACCGCTTTAGTGCACACAAATGCCACTGAGTCATATACTTCAAATCCCCTTTAGTAGATGAGCCTCTCTAGATGTAGCCTCACCAAGCATAGCCTCACTAAGAAAAACCTATCCCAGTATATCCTTTCTAAGAAAACATTTCCATAGCCTCTTATCAAGGCCAAGTGCCTATGGTTCCTTTCACAGATTGAAAGAAAAAGTCCTACACATTCAAGGATGTATAGGTCCCAGGCTATTTAATCTATTCTCTAGAAAAGGGTATCCTAAAATTTCTAGAATGTAGGATACCTCAAGAGGCTAAAATTATTGATTGCACCAATCAATTCCCATACCAAATGATTCTCTGACATACCATCAAAGAATTATTTATCTTAAAATATTGGCTCTAGGACTAAGTGGACCATGACTTAGTCAAATTTGGAAATGTACCAGAATAGGTATAACATGTCTCTTTTGACCATAAAAGTGACAGTTAAGACTCTAGTGTGTGTAAATAGGCCCTCATCCATTGAATGAAAAAGTAAAATGAATGGTTAGATTGAACTAGAGTCGCCCACACACATATTGTCATCTATTCTTATTTGAGTAAACTAGAACCTTCTATAGTTACCGTGTATCCTCTGACCATTTCCTTCACATCTATTTCATAGTATTCCAAGTATTAAAAGAATAAGTATCAACAATATAAGGGTAATTAGATCCCCCTCTGGTGCTGAAACTAGTTTACACCTTTGGTAACTTCCTGCCTCTTGGTTTAGGAGATACGCCCAGAGTCCACCCGATCTTAGAATATTCCATTGATAGGGATAAAGAGTACATCTATATGAACACTATTAAACTGTTATATCACTATAGGATACTAATTTATGAGGAAGTCCATGTGTCCCTCTTAGGATCCTTAGGATAAAACCATCAAAGGAAAGGTAGGGGATGTAGTGGTAGGAATAATATCTAGGGAAACACTTCAAACCAGTCTATTTATGCTATTAAAACTAGACAACAAGCCTCATGTAGGGATAAAAAAGCATAGCCTTCCTAGGCTATTCTTTCAAGTATACCTCTGAAGTAGACTATATTGGTTTACTGTGTGACTAATCTGCGACCATGTCATGATCATTCATATATATCCATGGACCAACCTCAACCATTTGGTGTTCATCCAACAGGTGTTCATCTTGGACCAACTAACCAATAACAGAGTGTAGTTAGTACTTACTAGGCCTCGACACCTCAACCGAAAAAACTCATTACACTTCCTATCAAAGAGTTTCCCTCAAAAGGAATAAATATACCCATTTCATGGAAATTTGATGTGATGAAACACCTTACCGGCATACCAGTGAGGCTCATGATTCTATATGTGATCCTCCTATCAAAAGAGATGTGTGAGTCCCTTATTAGATTCGTATTTAGTTTTATGCTAAGGTAGTTGTTTTTGATACCTATTATGAAGAATAATATTAATAGGAGGAATGTCAGACAATAATTTAATTTTACAAATAAGATTAGGGTGATACCATTTAGGGGAATATACACCTGATTTATATCACTGAATGGTTCAATGGCATGGAAATTAAAAAATTACTAGTGGATAATTTCTCTGGGTTCAATCTCAACTCAACCTAAACACTTCACAATTTAGGGATCACAAAAAAGGATTTGATCACCTCTTACCTAACAATTTAAGGGTATGATAAAAGAAAATAGAATCCACATGAAAAGATTCGACTAAAGACCCAATTTGGTGGATCTGTAGAAAGCAATGAATTTATGGTGGTATCACAGGATACAACCAACAAGGACCTTATGGGATTTATATGGATCCATCTATACATATTACTCCATTATTCATACCACAAGTGCCTCAAATACCCCCTTGAAGGTCGAGTAGGGGTACTCCAGAGTAATTCTTCTACCTTCAACTCTTGTGAGACCCATTACCTAGATGTTGGTTAATACAAAAGGGAAGTAAATTTCCCCAGATTGGTGTGGTTGTGAGTATCAATTCCCCTGATTACCTGACAATCACTATTATAGATCATTAGAAATATTTGAAAGACAATTTCATCCTCTCAATACATCATTTGGAACCCACATCATCAAACCTATGAATTTGTTTTATATTACCAAAGAATAATGGGTACTCATATATTTCCTTGTACTCTTGCACTGGATAGGATTGACTAGTACCAAAAAACCCTACCCTTGTAAACTATTGAGAAGTTTTCCACATGTCAACTAATCCATGACATTATTTCATGTTTCAAAAAGCAGAGTTGACTCAATGGATGTCAACCCATCATTATTTCATTGATTTTAGGAGTGTACATTGTGGTCATAAACCATGTGATATTAGCTCGTTATTCTTTTTTGTTGATGTCTCTATAGAGTAAGAGTTACTTGTCAAAGAGTCTTCCCCCATTATATTGGGTTATGATGCTATCCCCAGATCTGTATTTTTGGGAGAGTTGATTCATACCTCTAATACTTGTATCTCATATGACGAAGAGGATATGGAGGATTCCACTACCACATTTGAAGGGGGTTTCTCCACCACTATTGACAAGTTAAATCATGTAAACCTTGAAAAAATGGAAGATCCAAGGCTAACAACGATCAGTTTATCCATGTTTCCAGAGGAATAATAGCTGTATGTGGATTTACTAATGAATAACCATGATGTTTTCACATTTATTTATAATGATATTCCATACCTCAATCCCCATATTTCCTTTCATCATCTTTGCCTCCCACTGAGTCAATGTGGGGTCAAATAGCCTCTAAAAAATATGCAACCTTCCCACAGTGTCATGGTTGAGGCCAAAGTTGAAAAAATTATCAAGGAATTTTTTTTTGCAGAGATATTATAACCCAAGTGGCTAGAAAATATTATCCTGGTTATGAAGAAGAATAGTAGTATCATAGTATTCATAAACTTACAAGACCTCAACCATTATTTTATGAAGGATGAATTTCCCCTTCTAGTGACAGAGTGATTGATCAACACTATAATTGATTTCCAAGACCTCTCTTTCATGGAAAAATATTCTAGGTATATTCATATATAGATGTAACCTAAGGATAAGGAATCCACTACCTTCAGGGCACCCTAGGGGACTATATTCTATCAGGTGATGGATTTTAGCTTGAAGAATACTAAAACCACCTACCAGCAGGCAATTCACCATATCTTCAAGACACTTCTCAGGATGTTGGTAGAGCGTTACGTAGATGATTTGGTGGTGAAGTATTTCCAATGATAGGACAACCTCATAGACCTTGAAAAACTTTTCAAATTCCTTTGTTCTCATCACTTGAAGATGAACCCCTTGAAGTGTGCATTTGAGGTTACCTCTGGAAACATTCTCACCATTATCATCAGATATAGAGGCATCGTGATTGATCCTAAGAAAATAAAGGCTATCAACCAAATGTATCCTTCATGAAACCTCTAAGGATTGTGAGGTCTCAATGGACACTTAGTATATATTCACCGATTTATTGAAAACCATATTAGAACGTGTAATCCATTCTCAAGTCTTATGAAGAAATTATCCATTTATAAATGGGATGAGGACTACCATACTTACTTTGAGGATATTAAGAAGTATGTCCTATAACCTTTGATTCTAATTCCACCCATATCAGGATAGCCTATGTTCTTCTACATGACTACTCTGGAATGTTTCCTTGATTCCATATTGTCCCATAAGAACAATGAGGTTAGAAAAAATAGCCTATATTATCTCAAACATTTTCTAGTTAACTCAAATACTAGATACCCCCTCATCAATAAGAGTTAACTTGCATTGGCCTTTTCATTACAGAAGTTGTGACATTACTTATAACACCACAAAATATAGTTGGTGTCCTATATTGACCCACTGAAATATATTCTCAACCAACCCATACTAATAGGGAAATTAGAGTACTGGGCATCAATCCTCTAGTATTTCAATATCAAGTTTGTTATATAGAAAGTTTTCAAGTTCTAGGATTTGGAAGATTTCATAGATTAATGTCTGACCCTTGAGGAACTGCCCCTAGATGTTGATTTCCTAGATAAATCCATTCACTCAATGGATCATACTTCTCCTTATTGGAATATTCACTTTTATAGTGCTTCCTAAATCTCAACTGGTAGAAGTCTCAATGACCCTAAACTCAATAGGGTAGGCTGAGGGATCATATTCATCACTCCTACATAGGCTATCTTTCCATACTCATTCCTACTATCAAAAGGCTACACTAAAAATGAAGTATAGTGTTATCATGTTATTAATTGAATTGAGTTATCCCTCAAGATTGATGTCACCTATTTACATGTGAAGGTATAATCTAAGCTAGTCATTAATCATATCAATGGTGACTACGTCATCAGAAAGAAAGAACTTGTGACCCTTCTAGAACGGACTTATCAACTAATGATCTAATTCCCTTCCTAGCCAAAGTTGACTCATGTTCCATGGTCACAAAATGGATGATTCAATTATTTGGTAATCTTGGATGCATCCCTTATAGAGCTTGACTAGGATGACTTTGTCATTTATGTGGCACTTTGGAGGGTCATTATCCCCACCACTTTTGATGGTGATGACAACTGGGTAAATTAGTTGGTTATCGATACTTCTACACCAGTACCCTAAAATTTTCCTATGTTCAAAGAAACACCTGATTGGATGAATCCCTTAATTTAGTATCTCCAACATGACATTCTCCCACGTAGAATATCTAAGCATGAGAATATCCACTAACATGTAGCATAGTTCACCATCTAGAATGACCCTAACCTTGAGAAGACTCTCTATAAATAAGGATTTGATTGAATCCTCCTACACTAAATACAAGGGAAGGAGATAACTTAGTTCATTCAAGTGGTCCATGATGGATTTTGTGGACCCCATGAAAACGGATTGAATCTATCCCATAAGATCTGAAGGTTGTGTTACTTTTGGACCACCATGGTTCATGAATACATTTAGTTCTTCAAGAGGTATCATGTATTCCATATCCATACCAAATTTGTGTATAAACAACAATAGATTATCCACAATACCAAATATTCTTGGCCCTTTTCAATTTGGGGACTCAACATCGTGGGTACCTACCCATTGGTGATAGCTTGACAGTGTAGATTCATTCTGATCGAAATGGACTTCTTCTCAAAATGGGTAGAGGAAATTTCACTCAAAGAAGTCAAAAAATGATCTATGATTGAGTTTTTGAACTCCCATGTCATTCATAAATATGGGGGTCCTTACAATATTCTCACGGACAATGATACTAACTTCCAGGGTACTGAGTTGAAGAAATTGTATGCCAAGTACAATATCCGTTCCAACCACACTTCCCGCTATAATGCGTAGGTGAATGGACATATCCAGGGGATCAAAAAAACCCTATATAAAATCCTGAAAAATATGGTGGTCCAAAATAAAAATATTTGGCCTGATAAACTCCATAATTTCCTCAAGTACTATCATACAAAAACTAAAAGTTCCACTCAGGCAACCCATACTCCCTGGTGCATGGAACAAGGGAGGTTTTACCCATAGAGGTCTATCTACCATCGCACTAGATGGCCATTTATGGCCATAAAATTCAAAATAAGGTAGTGGAGGTACTTCTATATGAGTTATAATCCCTCAAAGAAAAAAGGCTTCAAGCATTTCATAACTTGGAGAGGCACTAGAATCGGGTAGTGAAAGTGTTCAAAAAGAAGGTTCTCCACCTATCCTTCCTTCAGGGTAACATGATTCTAGAAATTAGGATGCCAATGACACCCAACAAGAAGCCTACAAATCTATAATTGGTACGAGGTGTATGATTCATATATTTCCTTGAAATCCACCCTCGCCACTATCACCCTACCTCAAAAGTTAAGGAGGTAAATTTTCTGTTCCACTATACCTGTATCATTATCTATAATCATGCCTATTAGGAGGGAGAATGGGTGTAATATGAAGCAGTTAACTAGCCCGATCCTCACTAGCATACAAATTGGATCCACCTTGAGAGGCTGACTCCTCACGATGTTGAGCATTGACGACCAAAAGTTGGTGTTAGGGGAAAATAGGATTTGGGTAATCATACCCCCCATGTGTGTAGTATAAGAAATGAAATGGATTTTACACAAAAAAGAAAGTCTTTTTTGACTAATGTGGCACAACATAGTGTATAGTTTCACTATCACCTGCACCGCTAGGTTGATACAATGCCCCGCTTCAAGTATCACAACCATGATGAGGGTACTTAGCCACACACCCACATGAGCATCTTGAACCTAGAGTCTCCATCCACATATAAGTTTTGTAATGAATCCCAAAAGTATAATTGGAAGGGACTCAAGATTGATGTTGTATCCCCATAGGCCCCATTGGATCACCTCTAGAATTGTCTTGTACGAGTGATCCTTTCCTCATATAAACACCTTTGGACACTAGAACGGCCTCCCCAGTATATTTTCTATGAGTTATTTCAAGAAATAACTAAACCAATACTTGATAGGGATTTATTTAATCCCTAGATTGTGCTCGTTATCCTCTTGTATTAAATGCATCAGAACCCTTTATATGGTTGAAATTTGCTCTTGGTCCTCTCAAACATCCTCCATGGGGAGGAATTCATCATAAATTCCCACTTTGATTAGGATCCCAATAATCAAGTAGTGGTAACACAATCTAACAATGACCTCCCAATGGTGTAGGTGGAATGTGTTAGTCCCCAGTGACCACCAACTCATAAGCTCTATCATGATGTTTGGTTGGTAGTAGACATGGAACTAAGAAGTCCATACCACTTCGTATAACCCCACCCTCTTTAGATCCACATAAAATTTTTTATAGGACTAACTTACCTAGTATGCTCCAGACCACTCAAATATGAAATTATCACCCTAGAGAAAATAAAACTCCTCTATCTAGCCTTGGAGAATGTCTGACAAACCTGCTTCGAGAATGTTTCATATTGAGGAGGGAAAATCTCTACAACTAATGCTTCCTCATTGACATTATTCACATAGTTCCACAATAAGTTGGAAGTAAATTAGGTATATTACTTTAATCGGCGAACCCTGATAGCTCTATGCCTCTATTGTATCCCAAGTGATCTCCTTAATCAGTAAGTAGGTCCCTATTGGTCGAAATTGGTGATAAACACATCATAACTCATCCTGAATTCATACAACAAAAACCTATTTCAAAGGGGATACCCCTACTATGCCTCCATCAATAATTTAGTGAGTGTGTCATAATCTGAGGTGATCCATAATCTCTCCCCTCAGCACCTTCAACAACATTCTTCCAAGACTTAGAAAATTTTAAGGAACTAGTTTGAAAAGGTCAAAGTTCATGAAAGTTGACAGCTTTCACAAAAGTATATTCATGAAAGATATATTAATAGAGGAGTCAATTTCCCTGAGTGGTAAGGATTGAAATAATAGAATGCTCATAAAGGTTTTTAGTTTCATAAAAATAGATAAAGGTTCCATCTTTCATGAAAATCTCATACCCCCCCTAATATTCCTACCTCTATTTATAGGCATAGGGTAAGGCTGAGTTTTTCCACCAGGGCTCCCATATCAAAAAATTTCAATGTTTCCCCCTCATAATACGACCCCTCTATTCATCATAAAATCAAATTCTAATGAGGGAATTTGTTGACACAAAAATACATGTGTTATGGGATACATTAAGGAATTCACAGTCAGTTCAAAAAAAATTTGGGCCAAAACAACTCAAAAATACACCTAAGTGTCTATGTTCATGAAGGTAAAGACCTTCAAAAATGTGTAGTGCATTGTGAAGGTTTATAGACCGATGTGAAAATTGAGTTAGTAACTTCCGACAATGTATGTGCGTTTTTAGAACTATTCATCCGAATTCAAACATTTAAAAAATGTATTTCCAAGGAATTATATTTCATGAAATAGACATTTGAACCTTATAAATTCCTATATATACTCCCCCCATCTGACTTTTCAATGTGATTAAACTTCAAAATTCTGATAAAGGATCTAAATTCATGAAACTTTGACCTTTGTGGGAAAAAGATGATATAGATTCTTAGAGTTATCCATCTTTCATAAAAAAATCTCCCAAGGGTTATTAATAACCTCAAACCATGGTTAATATCCCTTTCATTAAGGTCCATGGACTTTGTGTTAAAAGAAATACCTTTTAAGCTCTCAGGGTTTCATGAGATAATTATCTTTCATGAAACCAACCCCATGGGAACCAAGACTTTACTTCGTGGAAGGGACAACTTGTTTCACAAATGACACACCTTCATAAGACCCTTTTCCATTGTGAAGCCTCCAACATTTGTGAACCCCCAAACATCATGAAACCCATCCAATATTACCCTCCATGGTTCCTCCTTTCATCAAACACCCTTTCGTGAAATTTGAGTTCCCAGGGAACCTATATCCATCATAGACCAGTTCATTTATACCCAAACCTTCCATGAAACTGGTATCATCAACCCTTTCATTCCCCCCTTTATTGGAAGAATGGAATGGACCATTACCTTTCCTTTTTCTTTTAATAATTGGAACCCTGATGACTCTTGATCCTAAGAATAGGCAACCAAACTTTGGGATCCCCGTTTTCCACCTCACTATAGTAGTGTTTATTCCATGAACCACCTGGAGGCGTCTGTGTAGTAAACACATAATCCCTAAAGGTGGAATCATCAAGGAAAAATTCCCACCTTTCCTAGCATGGAGTCCTAGTTTTAGATACTTCTCTCCTACCAGGAAATGTTCTCCTGGGGTATAGGTCTATCCCATATCCGAGTTTCATGATGTAAAACTTCCCAAACCAACATCCTTGTTGTATGATGTTAAACTGTATAACCAAATCCTTAGTACATGGTGTAAAAATTTATCCCTACACTATGTAATGAACACACTATTATACATGTACGACTGACATAGGATGAACCCTCACCTCTTACCCTATGCGGTGGACAAAGGATTCCCTATGTATGATAATTATGGGATGAAACCTCCTTCCCCACCATGGGATGAGACACCTTCCACAAATGACCTCCATGAATAAGCCACACATTACCCTTCCCCACCATGGGATGAAACCCCCATCTCAGGAAACTTCCATGAATTATCCTTATACAATCCCTTATTTTCGTTCTTTATGTGATGGGAACATCCTTACCATATGATGTTAAACTACATGGAACAGTCTCATCACACAACCTTAAGCTATGGAATCATACTATGTGGGTTGTGATCCCTATCTCCCAATAGGGTATGTATGATGCCTCTATGAGGTTCAAAACCAACATCCTAACACATCTAGGGTACCTCCTTGAGGTTTAATCATAATTCCACAACATTCCCATTAAGTCTTCATGTATCCTCCATAGAGGACAACAAATCCAAAGTGTGATCATCTTCCCCATGAGAACACACTTAAACCCACAAACCTATCCCCACAAGATGTTAAACCTATGACCAGCCTATCCCCACAAGATGCTAAACCTATGACCAACCTATCCCCACAAGATGTTAAACCTCTGAACAACCTATCCCCATAATACATTAAACCTATGACTAACATTTCCCCACAATATATTAAACCTATGACCCACCTGCCCCCACATGATGTTAAACTTGTGATCTACCTATCCCCACAAGACATTAAACGAGTGATTTACCTATCCCCATAAGCCGTTAGACTTGTGACCTAATCTATAATATTTACCCCAAACAATATACATGGGATGCAGAGGGTAAATATGTTCGAAAGTATTACGCCACTGGCATCAACTACCTCATGATTGACATGATATGCCTTGGGTTCCGTTCTTAAGATGCCTCACACATGAGATACCCTTTACTTCAAAAGAGGAAGAATTTATTGGTGACCAATATGAAAAATGTCTATAAATACTCAAACATGCCCAACATTTCTATCTACTCTGACCATAGGTTGCTTCCCAATCGATACAGAAGCAGTGTAATTAATAAATTTCCACCTTGAGATGGTGTTGAGAATGATTTTAATGAATATGACTTAAATATTTGGGGGAGACCCAAACTAGGTGATGATATCCTAGGAGGAATACATGGAATGAGGAACCAACATCCCATCATCCCATGTTGTTCAAGGAACCAACATCACCAGCTATGAAAGTGGAGTTTTCCCACCTTTGGAAAGTGGTAATGTGGGGTAGGAACCCGCATGTCCGTGAGAGCCCCGATGAAAAGAATCAAAAACCTAATTTTTGGAGGACTGCATGATTTAGATATGGTTTAATTTATTTGAGATTCAAATGGTTTTGGGAAAGGTATTTTTTAGAGAATGTATGATTATGGTATATACATACTTGCGTATATGACTATATGAAAAATTAATGTTGTTTGAGGAAAGATAAGTAACATCATATCATCTACAAGAGTAAGATAGATTTTATATTGGAAGTTATATACTAAATGATTAATATGTTAAGAATACCCTCACCCACTTTTATCAAAAATAAATATTTAAAAATTATGAGGATGTAATTAATTTAAGGGGGTATAATGAAACAAACCAAGATTTTGGCTCCTTTAAATTAGTACATCATTGATAACTTGGGTCACACGCAACACCGAACACACCCAACATTGAACTAAAATGAGCTGTGATATATTAGATAATTATTATTAATGAAAACAAAAGAATAAAAAAAATTCCAGTAAATAAAATTGTAATAATCAATTTAAAATGATTATATTTAGAATAAAAATAATTAATATTAAAAAGGATTGTTTTTTTACAAATAATAATTTTTGAAAATATTGTGTAATTTACCATACTAAACTAAGTTCACCAATTTTGAAATATTATTATAATAGTATATGATATTTCAATATATGAACTAATATGTTAACATTATTTAAATTAGAAATTGGTGTGAAATAATATTAAAAAACATTTAATGTTCAAAAAGGATATTTTTAAATAAGAGTATTTTTTTTTATTTTGTATTTTATTTAGTCTATATATATATATATATTTTATAAATTTAATTTGATAAAAGAACCATTTTTTAATTTTTAAAGTAAAAATTAGCTTAGGGTTATTTATTTGATATTTTTCTATAATAATTGATCTCTAGGTGAATAGTGAACAAATACCAATTATTTCTAATAACATTATTTTTTTGAATTAAAATTATTTGAAACCATTTCATAATAAAAAATATATTTATAAATTAAAATAAATAATTAAATAAAATGATGCTCAATTTATAAAACCCGTGTTTAATGTTTTGGAAACTTAAGTAATATTTTACTCTAAAAACTATTTTTATTTACTTATATTAAAAATTAGTTTTCATCACTTGTAGAAATTAAATATATAAAAATATATTTCATATTTTATATCAACATGATCATATTATATGTAAATATAAATTTCATTTTTTTTCATAAAAGTATGATTATGAAGATTAAAGTTGGTGACCATGATAATGGTAAAAATGTTATTTTCAAAGAATTAAAATATTAATGTTGTGTAATTTTTATCTAATAAATTGAAATGTTATATTCTAAAAAATGGATCTAATATTATTTTTTCACATGTATAAAAATGTTTTATCACTTATTTAATTGGTAATTAATGTTATATATGATTAAGAACACTTAATGGTATATTTTTCTTCTTCTACAGAACAAATTTTCAATATATTAAATTTTTAAACATACAAGTTAATTATAAATTATCTATAAATTTAATTAGAATATATGAAGCCCAAATTTAGGTTTATAACATAATTTTTTTATAATATTTACCTTATTTTTTAATAAAATATAAACTACTGGGGTAAAAACTAGTTACTAAGGTTAAAATGAAATGGTAAAATGTAGAATACTAGTGGTAAAAGGATTGGAACATGTTTCAAAAATTTGTAAAAATGGATGTATGAGGATTTATAAACCATATATCACCCAAAAATTCATTATTTATCACTTTTGGAATCATTTAACCTTGAATAGTGTCATTCCATTATTGAAAAACAATGGGTGTTCACAAAAGTGTTATTTTCTTCACTTATAAATAGGGATCACTTTCACCCTATCAAAGTTAGACAATACCTTATAAATTTAATTTAAAATTATCCCAATTTTACTCTCCTGTATTTTTATTGCATTTCCTAAATCCCCTGGTCACTATGAGTTAGCCTAAGCTGTTCATTTTTTAGGATAATTTCAAGAGAAAGTTCAAGATACAAAAGTGAGTATTACTAACTCCTTAACTTTTATTATTGATGTTTCTATTCCAAAACCTCCATAAAAATATTAATATAATGAAATTAGTATATTTATTAAACAAAATTTTTATTATATTAATGTAAAAACTATTATTTATTCCTTTTCTATCTACTTATAAAAACAAAATAATGTTAACCGTGCATTGTGCAGACTACCACCCCATGAAGTAACATTTTTTGTTTTTAATATTGATTTTATTCCTTTATAAAAACCACCTAAAATATGATTCACCAAATTAAAAAATCTAAATAATACTAATATTATTCTATTATAATGATACTATACTCTAACTTAACTATACCCACCCATCAATATATAGCGTGTTCATGTTTGGGGTTGGTTTAACCACATACTTGAAAAATAATATAAACCTCTATCATGGAAGACTATGTTAATTTAAATAATAATTTATTAAAATTTAATAATAAAATAATTATTTTTATATGTTTTTAAAGGTTATATTAAATATTTAACTTATTATTAAAATATCATCTTTGATCACTAAAATTATGGAAAAAAGACCACATCGATTCAATTTTCATGAAATCATATGAAAAAACTATATAATAAATAAATATAATATAATGATAATGGTCTATATTAAATGAAAAAAATATGAATTAGGTACCTATAAATTTATCTAATAAATTTAATTTGATTATTTAGGATGTTAAGAGCATACACATAACAAATCAGGAATAAGGTGAGGGTTTCTTGTCCTAATTTTCACCACTTGATACATATTTATTATTATACAAAATGTTTTATTTAGAATGATGTATATATTGAACCTTTAATATTTTTTATAATGATTATATTATATTTCATGATATTCTGTTTGAAATTTTATGTTATTTCTCTCATGGTGTTTTGATTCAAAAATTACAAAAGGTGTAAGGGTTTGTTTTCTCAAATACCTTTCCTTGAGATATGTTTGTTTTATGCACCTAATTTTGTCTATATGAAACATTTTACACCAATTGATTCATTGAACCATTAAATCTCTTTAATTCGTGTTATTATAAGTTAAATTTTAAGCTCCCTATAATTTAAGGGGTTTTGATTTAAATGATACTCTAGCCATAATAGTTTTATCCACTGAAATTATTTCTCATTAAGTCATAAATTCTCTACTTGATTATGATATTGTAAACCCCTTTAATCATACCATTTAATTTTATGTATGATATTTTATATTTTTATCTATTTAAGTTATTAACTTTAATTGATATCATATTTATTAATTAAATAAATTCTCAAATAAATGTTTGACATTGGAAATAACAACTCTCGTTATTTTCAACAGATATTTTCTTCTATATTTTCCTTCCCACTAAAGTGTCACTTTCTTTTTAGGAACTCTAATATGGATTATTTTATATGACACTCTTAATTCTATTTAACCATTTTAAAAATTAAATCTAATACACTTTTTACAATGTGGTTTTTTAATAAGGGTATTTCAAAATATTTAAAAAGGGTTTCCATCCTTCCAAAATCAAATGTTTTATCTCCCATGCCATGTTTTCTCTATAAAAATTTATGTGTTTTTCAGGACTCCATTATTAGATATTTATTAAAAATTAATGTTTTAATATATCTCATTTTTTTCTTTCCAACAATTTTGAAAATGACTTTTAAAAATAAACTAGGGAATTTTTTACTTATACTTTCAATGTAAAAATAGGAAAATAAACTTCTTTTTAATTTTTTTTCACAATAATGGATTTAACATCATATTGAAACTTCTTTACCATATTTCATGGTTTTAAAAGGTTTTTGTACACTGTTTTATGGGTTTTTTTATTTAAATGGGTTTTCATGGAAGAATGGTCATTTTCATCATGATTTTCAAAGAAAAATTTAACTATTTTCAAAAGTTTTATCCATTTACTATTTGATTATTTACATGTGATTTCAAAAATAAGAAACATTAAATCAATATAAGAGAAATAATAAATCACTACCTTTGTCTTGCCTAATCATCTTCAGCGTATTACCATATTTCTTCTTCTAATACCTTTTCCATGTGAATACTCTATTTTGTACTCTTTGATTGAAGTGTGTTCAACTATATGAAATACATCAATTGATTGGAGAAATTATTGACTTAACCATATACCCTTTATCAATATGGTGTAAATATCATATCCTCTATTATCTTGATTGAATGACATTTACCTATAAAGTTATTGAATATATTTGGATAACCATTTATTTTCTAAGAGTTTATCTTTTTATGATTATGAGTGATTTATTTATGAGATTCCATTTAAAAAGGACATGGAACCCATTTACATTATATGGGTTCTTTATGATGTGTTGATTTTTTTTATTTCCATAGTTTCTTTATGATACGATGAATGATTGATTTGAAGTTTCACTCATAAGTATTGATAATGATGGTTTGTGCCCCATATTTACTTTCAATTAATAATTTAATTATCTGTATCACATGAGATAATTATAGGAATATAGTGTTTAATGATCTATACACTATGGTAATAAGGTAGTGATACCTGTTCCACTATTTTATGGGAATCAGGTAGCGTAGATTATTCTACTATGTTATGGGAATCAGGTGGTGTAGTCTACTTCATTATGTTATGAGAATCATGTTTTGTATCCTGATACACTATGTTATGTTTACCCATGCTTATGTTTGTGCCATAGTCTTATGATTATTCTAATAACTATGTTTTTCTTACATGGATAATGTTCATTGAAACATGTTTCCACACTCTCTTGAATCATTTATAATGTTATGCCATGTCATATTCCATGACTCATGTTTATCTAATATTTGTTAGGTATGATTTTCTTATATATATTGATTATACTTATATTCTCATATTATTCATAACTTATTATCTTTTATTTCTATCAATTATGTTTAAATTTATTGATAAATTGATATCACACCTTCTTATGTTTCCATTCCCCAGGTTATGAAGATGAGTGTAACCTATGAGAAGTCCAGAAGAGAGTCTAATATGGTTCAATTATAGAGAAATGTTCACAAGTTTTATAAACTAAGTTGCCTATGTAATTGGTCTTAAAAGACATTAAACCAAATGGTTCTCCAATTTGTGTGTTACTATTATGAGATGTAATACTAATATGAAACTTTTTAAATTTTATCTTGGATTAACTCACTTGGTATCAAAGTTAATTTATAAATGTATGTGTTTTTAGCACTGGAGCTGGGAGTGTGGGTATGGGGTGGATCATTGTCACTACCACTCCAAACTGCATCTACTTTCCATGTGCTGAAATAAATTCCCCAAATTTAAAACCACTTATAACTAGGGGATTTGACCTCTCCAAACAACATCCCTCATACTCTTGATCACTATCTCTCTTTTCAATAAGATCATAGTATGCATCATAAAAGATATTATATACCCCAAAACATTATAGAAATTCCCTAATATTGGGCCTCCAATTCACCCAAATATTAAACTTCAACCTAATTGGAACTAGAGTAGCACCCAATATCCATGTAGTAGTGAACAGGTCAACCGATCAACATGAACCATTCCTCACCATCCTTCTCAATAGCATAAAATGAATCCTTAAGTAGATACTGAAATTTGATAGTAACAAGTTCCATTAGATAAAAGAAAATTTTTCAATTATAAATTGATATAGTTAACCTATACACTAATTAACAATATTATTTTTCATAAATTATAACCAATACACACCATCTTATGATCAAAATAAAAATTTTAAAGTGTCATAAAGACATCCATGCAAAGAATAAAACTCTATAGTTCAATCTTTAAGTAATAACTAACACAAACCAAGAAAATAACATCAAAAACATTATGTAAGGAAACAATATACAATTAAAAAACACTCTAGTCTTAAATAAATTAAATGTAAGTTACCTAATCTAGTATGAAATATTTTCTAGATTTTAGAAGAAATAAAAGGCAATAGTAAAAAAAATTCAACATCCATCACAATAAATCTCCATTATATGTTCACTCTTCACTTAAAAATTATTCAAAATAAGTATAAATAAAACTATCCTGCACTTCATCCTAATGAAGAGAAAAAAACAATACCCCAATTATCACACCGGTTTTCCCCATCAACCATTAACCAAAAAACTACATATCTACACACCAGTTAGTATAAATTGGTTCAAATAAAAATACTTCTAATATCATTTATTAAAGAAAATCATTCAAGGAAATCATTATAATTAAAATTATATGAACAATAATTTTTAATTTAAATCATATCCAATGCACATAATCACTTTTTTGACATTAAAATTTCAAGATATGGTTTGGTAAAATTCAATTTAGAAAATATTCTCCTTACCGATGAAACTGTAATAGGTATAGTAAAAAAATTCGATATAACACCCATATAATTTTAAACCCCCCATATTTCCAATAAGGAATAATAAAACAAAGTATTAAAATTTATATTATAATTTCATTTATAAATATAATCTTTAAATATTTGAGATATTGAAATAACTCATCTAAAAAAATATCATCATGTACATTATGTTTGAAAAAACTATAAAACTTAATGCATTGATACTTTAATTTTTCTTTGAAAATATTTATAATTTTTTTATACAAAAAAACCAAATATTTCTTCAAATTTATAAAATTATGTTAAATGTTCTCTCAATTACATAAGATCATGATAGATAATTTGAAGAAAATAACTTTTAAAATTTTCTTTCATAGAAAAATGTCTAATAAAATCATCTGACACATCCTCATATAATTATTTTCTTCTAAGAACAAATTTGTTTCCTAAAATATTGGATCAATTTCAAAATTTAGTGCAATTTATTTTACTTAATTCATTAAAACTTTAAACCCCTTCACTTGAAGTTCTTCAAAGAAAAAAAATCAAATCTCTTATTTTTGTACATGCATCTTCAATTTCTATCCATTCCATTTGAATAAATTTACTAACTTGGTTGAATTTATCTATGATTGTGTTCTAAATACATAAAATAATAAAGAATTAAAAATTATCTAAAGAATTTCATCACAATACTTTAGCATCTAACATCACAATATCATCATGTTTAGATATATTGTAAATTTAAACCAATGCATTTCTTAACTATGGTTCTTGCCTTATTATAAATCCAATGTTTTCAATGTGAATTTCCCTATGAGTTACTGATAATGGTTTCGATGTTAAACCCCTTACAAAATTTCTCATAACATCCCATCAATGTGTTGATTCAGAGATCAATTTATAAATTTTTGTACATATGTAAAAAAATCTCCTACCTTCATACTAGATTTTTTCATGTCACATGTAACAAGATTTATGATATGAAATCCACATGGAGTATAAAATTCTCTAGTATTTACATCAAGTAGTATTATATAGAAACTTTTATGTTTACTTTTAAAGTTATAGTCAATGTCATAACATTTCCCTCTTATGTCATTAATTCTAAGTTTAAGATCAACAAAAGCATCTTTAAGTGACTTGAAAATCCCATGAATTGACGTTTCATAAAAATTTATGTATCCAAGAAAAAAAAATTCCATATTTACTTGAATTTCATCCCCAATATTTACATATATTTTGATAACCTAAATATTTTTTTTATGAATTAGACCGATAGTGCAATAAAGGATAATCAAAAAATATTTTTTTCTCATGATCTTCTTTAAGATTATTTGTTTAATCAGATTACCCACAATATTATCAATCATTTTGAATTTTATGGATAATATAATTCTTCTAAACTTATTTATCAACCAAATGATAAAGTTTATCTTGCATAATGGGATCAAATTTGAGAAAAAACTAATCAATTTTACCAAAAAGTATATTATCCTTATCATAAATATTCTCATTTGTTCCTAGAAATAGTAGGTTATTTTGTTTAAGTACCTTAAAAAATACAATTATTCAAGTGGGTACCAGCTTCCAATGAACTATTTATTTATCAATTAAACATTTACTACCTTTATCAATTGTTTTTTTTTTCAATTCCATTTTAGGTTAACCCATCTCATAACGTTAACAATGTGCTTGAAAATTATTTCATGATTTCTAAATTTTTTGGAAGGTTATAACAATCATTACTTCCTCATTTAGTAAAAAAACTTTCCATTTATAGAGAACCACACTTTTCATACATATATATCACATCTTAATAGATTAATATTCCTTACATAACATAACTATCTATTCCATAATCATATAGGTCTATCGCCTTTGAAAACTTGGACACATAAACAACTGGTTCATAAAATATCAACACCATATCCCACTAAGTTATTCATAACTAATACCCTTCTTAGAAATATCATACTTAGTAACTTTATTCATAACCTAAGTAAAGTAAACATAAGAAAGGGCAAGATCAGATACTCAGTAAGGGTAAAAAGGGGAGATATCAATGATCAATTGTGTATAATATGAGTATAAGGATATGATAACATGAGAATAATATTTGAAAATCATACCATGAATATCATAGATCATAATCTTGATTCATGGAATATATTTTGGCAGTTCATAAGACACAATTCATAAAGGAATAAAATAACATAGGCTATTAGATCATATCATTAGTATAATACACAAGTTTTTGGCATACACATAAGAATAGAAAATAATTTCCTTATTAGTCAAGGATCATTTCCAAGACTATCATAGTGAAATGGGTTTACTCCCCAAACCATCATAGTAGTCATGGTTTTCTCCCAAGACTATCATAGTAGAAAAATTTACTTACTAAACTAGGTTCACTCCCCATTATAGTCTTGTTTCTCTCATGAGATATGAATCTTTACTCAATGAATTTGAGAGAGATATAGGTCCCACCCAACCTTTGTTATAACATGACCATCGTCCTTGTTTATAATGTAACCACCATACTTGGTTATAATATAACCAATATCCATGGTTATAACATAACCACCATCCTTGGTAATAATGTAACTACCATCACATAATGAAAAACATACATATGTGTTCCATAAGATCATAAAAAATTAACCATACTATCACATCATAACCCGTGGAAAGAAAAAAAGTTTCATAAACATATAATAAATTCACTATAACATAACCCAAGGAAAATAAATGGGTTTCATAAACATATCATTAACATAAAAATTAACCAAATAGATAAATAATTATAATAGTATCATTGGATCATATCCCCAGTAAAGTATAATTAACATAAAAGATGTCATATTATATGGACAATTATTTTGAAAGATCACTTGGAACATTTCTTGAAAAAAATATCCTTTTCAATTTGATTTTTTTTTAAAAAAAATAATTATTTCCTAATTTTTAAATAAACATTTTATTTGAAAATATTCTTGGAAAATTTTAATGGAATATTCAAAACATTTATTGGTCACAACAATGGTAAATTATATTCATGTCGTATATATTAAAATAAAACATTCCTTTCACACTTTTTTTGAAAAATTAAAAAAATACATCATTCATTAAATTATAAGAAAATTTCTTTTAAACCATTTTGTAAATATTCAAACATGGGTAAAAATTAATCCAAAAAATCATATAATAACAGTAAAAACCTTCTTTAAAACATTTTTAGAAAACATGGATATAGAAGAAAATGGTTTTTCTACTTAAAAGAGAAATAACATATATTTTCCTTAAAAACATTTAGGTAAATTTAGTGATTAAGATGAAGAAAATGAAAGGAAAACATGTATTCTTAAGAAATAATTATCGGAGAAGAAAATTCATGAGTTTATTGATAGGTAGATCATAAGGTAAACAATCACGACTGTATCATAAAACCCTTACCACTTTGGAAACTTTTGAATCATAATCCCCATGAAAGAAAGACCCTTATATGGATATGTATACATAATAATTTTTATGATAAGAATCACAAAATATATTAATTTTTAGTATATACATCACACAAAATAAACAAGTGGTGTATAAGGCATGTGACCCACAGAAATAAAAGTGAGACAAAAATCTATTACTTTAGGTATGAATTCCTTCGTATGTGTTGGAACATCATTTATAATAAATATATATTTATTATAAATTTATTAAAAAACCACACTCATATATATATATAATATCATATATTATTTAATTATACCTTTATTATTTATTTATTAACAATTCTTTATTGAATCACTCTTCCAGTTGACATCTGCTTCGTTTTTCATGTATATTTTTTTCGGTAGTTTTGGTCAATGTATGTTTGTCATGGTTTCATCATCTAAATAATTTTAATAATTATATATGTATCATATATATATATTAATTATATAAATTTTTGGAGTCATTCATAAATACAAATATAGAAAAATAAATTATACCATTCATGGAGAGGGTTGGCTGTACGTACACATGAATGTCATTTTCAATTTTCAAAAGATGGATAAAAGAAAATTAAATAATAATTAATCATTATAGATTCATTATTATATAATATATATCATATATATTCATTAAATCTATCCTTATTACCATACAAGTAAACCGTAAATGTGAAACAAATCACATCACTTTATGGAGGTGGTAGTTTATACATACACTCTAGCGACATTATCATTTTCCAAAAGATTGGAAGGTAAGAAGGTATATATGATATTATCATTAAATAGATATAATTATTTCATAATTATTAAATATAAAAATTAAAACCATAAAAATACCCATCCATAAAATATGGCGATGAGAAATGAATTGTATCGCTATGTGGAGATGGTAAGTTGTACATAGGCACAAGTGATACTTTCACTTACCATTTGATGGAAATAGGGTGAATAAATGTGGGTTGATAATCATAATAATATTTAATTATATTTATAATACTAATTTTAGTTTTTTATAAAGAATATAATAGGTCTATATGTGGTAAAATAAAAATTTAAAAGAAAGTGATCGATAAAGGCAATTACCCTCATTTGAAAACAAATCCTCTAGATATCCTCTTAAGAATTCTAGGGGTGGTATTTCGGGAGAACTGGAAACTCTATAACATGTATAAGTAATTTTTGAAGGTATTTCGTTAGTTTATGGTTGATATATAAATCTCAAAGTGGTGTGGAGAAGAGAAATGAGGGGTGCCCTATTATAATTGAGGGGAGGGGTGCTCTTGGAATTTCATATAATATTGAATTAATATAAATTAATTTAGATATCCAAATAGATAAAAATTGATACTATTCTAATATAAGATGAGTATGAGTATAAATCATCCAATAAAATAAAATTCAAACTAGTTTTGGGTATTTTTCACCCTTATATTTTAGTTTTAACCCCTACTAACCCTTTTGAAAATTACTATAATATTAAAGTTTTATACTATTTAAGGGTGAATAATGGTACTATATGACAGAATCATTTTTGGTTCATATTTTTAATCAAATTTCAATTATTTTTAATGAATTTATGATCTAAATTTCCGTAAGTTTCAATGTTTCAGTTAAAAGTGGGAAAATATGAAAAGGAATGAAAGTAATTTGAATCTAATAAGAATTTATGATTTTTGAATTGTATAAATCTCACTTTATATTTTTTGAGATAACTCTCTTATGTTAACTTTATTAAAAAAATATGGTCAATACTAGAAAGGCCTTCAACCATAGGTGCACACCATTTAGCTAGCTCAAGAGAGATGGCCGGTCACACAACCCATAGGGAGAGACTGCCAGAGTCGATAGAGGCACATAGAAGGATCAAATCCCATGCAGGTTTCCTGTAGGTGGTAAACCCCACAGGTAGAATAGTTAGACCAAGAGTTCGTGCCAGACACGTGTATGTGTGATCCACATGTTCATGGGTTAAAGTGAAGCTGAGCGCCCATCCTCAGTGTGGGATTTTAACCGATGGAACCCTCATCTTATCTTTTAAGCACTCACCACCCACCTAGGTGTTTCATTGTGGGATCACGAATTATCCATGCTATACTGCTCCACTTACACTCTCCACCTCATGAATCCACAGATCTTCCACTTAACTTCATCTTACCAACTTTTCATTCACCAAAACCCACCATGCCTGATTCACCAAGGAGCCCGAACCTTCCTCATCAGTCACTGCCACTGCCTATGATCACTTAAGATCACCTCTGCACCCTTGACTGATCACCCTCCACCACTGTAAATCATTGGATGCCCCTTATATCAATTAAAAAATCCAATGCATCCATTAATCAAGATATATCTCAAGACCTTCTCTACTACTAAAGGCTGATACCTTCACGGATCATCTCAGAAGTCCCGAACAACCACCATAATCCCATTTCGATACTTCCTCTGGCCACTGTGAAGGCCAAATTAAGTAGAAGCCCAGAGGAGCTTTTCTATTGCTTCTCACCATCGCTGTTGACACCTCTCACATTACCATGCATGAACATCCACTGGTTTCACATCCACATTTCCATGTACCAAGACAATACATGCCTCATTCACCAAATCCATACATAAATTAAGCCATATAGCTCAGATAAATGCGAAAAAATCACAAACAACCATGATCCATGGGTGTTCCCATTATTTATAGTGGGTCTCATGGAGCACTTAAAGGGATATTTTAAGATCCCAAAATATTTGGGGAGAGCCTTGAAGTCTGAGGAGTCCAAGGGATCCTTCTCACTAACTATAAAAGTAGGCCTTTCCCTTACTGCTAAGGTGATCGACACCCACCATTGGGGAAACTAACCATGAGAGGAGGCTGAGAAGCTACACATTTTTAATGTTTTATTTTATTTTATTTAATTTTGTTTTAGTTTAATTTTTTTACTTGTAATTTAAATTTATATTTAATAAATCCAATACATTCATTTTAATTATTTTCATCTTTCAAGTGATCCATCCAATTTTTTTCTTCTTCTCTTCTTCTTCTTCTTCTTCAAATTCTTCTTAATCTTTTTATTATTATTTTTATTATTATTATTATTATCATTATTATTTTAACATTATTTTATTTTATTTATTCTTCTTTCTTATTCTATTCTTTCTCTCTCTCTTTCTCATCCCAATTCTTTTTATTTTCCTCTTTTTATTTTATTTTTATCACCCTCATTATTTTTATTTTATTTATTCTCTTATTTTATCCACTAAAGTGATATATTACTCTCAATAATGGGAGGCTGGCCTGAGGTTTATCCCAGGGGAGTTCTACGTGTTCTTGAATTTTTATTAATGTTTATTTTACTTTTATGGTAGATTTTAGTAGCATGAATGGGTGATGCGAATGTCACCGATGTGGAAACTGTCCCCCATAAAATATAATTCAATATATTTCTATTCTTTTTTTAATATTTTTTCACTCTCTTTATTTACTATCTCTTCACACAATGGAGTTGAGAGAGTTAATGGATGAAATGACATCAAGAGAGACAAGTCTTGGAAGATGGCACACCCTCGATAAAGGTGTGTCATCAACCATGATTATAAGAGGATGTGGAATTGAGATTACTTAGTCATTCAAAGATTCAATGATTTATAAATAAAAATAATAGTAAATCATCATGAGATTTTATTTTTATATTATCAAACTAAAATAAAAAATATATAATAATGATTGAACCCAAAACTAAACCCAAAACCAAGTTCTTCCTCAAATCATTCTATTTAGATTTTTATGTTAGTATAACTTTATAATTTCTATATTGCATGTCATTTCAATATTTATAAAAGAAATAAAAAAAATTCTCCATTTATTTTATAAAATAATAAAAACAAAAAAAAGAAATAGTTTAGGTGATTTAGATAAAGTATTGAACAAAATAAGAAGCTCCTCAACTGAGATAACCCTGGTCAGTCACTATTATACACTAGGAAAATAATTTACTTTTTCTACACCCTATGATAGTCATGCATATCAAAAACTAGATTCACTACCAGGGAGATACTCAGTTGTTACTTTACTTTCTCTATTTTCACATTTTAGATAGTTTTCATTGTTTTCCAAATTAAAAAACCAGAAAACTTCTATTTCCATGATGTTTTTAAATGATTATTTTTTTAATTCATAGAACAATTACTCTCAGTTTCAAGAACAAGTATTTCAAAATGCTAAAGAGGTGGATCTCCTAAAAAAGATCGATGAACTCATTGACCTGAACAAGCTTATGATAAATGTTATAACACCAAAATTTCATTTCATGAACTAACAAATATGGTTGATGAAGTTAAAATTGATTATCAAAACTGAAGACCAAGAAGGAAGTTCCATCAGAGCTACCCAATTTCAATGAAGGCAGAAAAGAGGTAGATTCCCAACTTGAAGAGTATCCATATACTAACTATCTGAAGATCCAAATATAGAAATACCTTGATGAGCTAGACTTGATTCATGATAAAGAAAACTTTCCTTATGATCTAAATGTGGGAGATAAACAAGATCTAGATGACTGTTGGAATGAATATATGGTACAAATTGATCTACCCAATCCTTAAAAATTAGAATAAATAGTGCCATTACATGTAAATATATCCATGTAATAGGAGGAATCCACAATAGTGATGGAATTTGAAGAAAGGATAGAGTATCCCAACTACCTACCTCTACTTGAAACCACCCAACTCCAATAGGCACTCAACACTGAGGTAGTGATTGAACTAGAACCAAATCAGGGAGATGACCTTTTTTGAACTCTTTATTTTATAATTTTAATCAATATGATTTAAGTATCACTTCTAATTGTTTTGAATTTTATAATTTTATCAGTTCTTTCCATGGATTATGGGAATATGAATATACTAAAAATTCACATGTTGAGGAACACATGGATCTCTATGATTTCAATGAACATGAATTTGACAATTCCTATGAAAAAATCCAAGTTATTGAGCCTGAGAAAATAAAGATATAGTTTGATCACATTTAAAGGTAGAAATTACATATTAAAAATTCAAATTCAAATTTTTTTCCAGTAAAAATACCTACTTATCATTCCTTTGATCGTTAAATTCATGCATCCTATGTGAATCCAACACTAGAAAAGGAATTAGAGGTTGCACAAGTAGCAACCAGGGATGACGATAGTCCATACTTTATCCTACCCACTCCATATAAGATATAAATAATTGTGAAGGGAAATGATATGGTATACTCTATCCATGGATCATTACTCACTAAGGTAGAAGAAACACAAGCTGGGAAAAGCTACATGTGGTGGTTCAAATCTAATAACATTCATCCACCATCAGACATTGGATAACATCTTGTACTGCCCTCTGGAGGCAGTAAAATTTAGGGACCACTTGGGATATCATAACAATATTTATCTTTACATTATTTCTAATATTTTAATTTCATTTTTAGGAATTAGTCTAACATTCATCCCACCCCTCTTATATTTTTGAACTTAAATGACATGATCCTTGTGCTTAACTGAGAAATTATTTTTTATATATTCATGATGGGGAAAGGTAGGCCCAAACAACTAAATAGAAAAAGGACTAAGCTTCATTAGAAAGGGATCTCACTTTTATTATTTATCTTTTAAACTCCCTACATTTTTTTCCAACAACATGTTTGGAGATTTAAACTTGAAATCACATGCCCATGTTTGAATTATGCTTTACTTGACTTATTTAAGAGACATGATCTCTTTGGAATCTTGTGATTCCATGTTTTAGATTTCAATGTTAATAATATTGAATGAGTAAAATGAATAATTGGATGATTAAAATGAAACATTGATATTAAAATAAGGACTCATGATTTGAGGAAATTAATTGATTCATGTAAATGAAATTTCCCAACCAATTTTCATGCTTTGAATTTCTAAAATTCATGTGAATTGATTTATAATTATAAACCATTATTTGTGTGATTGTACAAATATCATGTTCTCATTATTTAGAGGATTTATAGACCAAGTACTTCTTATTTTAATCTTGATCATATTTCATGTGTGACCTTGGGACCTGTCACTGACCAGAACATGCATTTAAACATATCAAAATTATGATTATGGAAAAACACATTTAAAATGATTGGGGAATCTTTTAAAAAGTTATTTTCTTAAAATAACACCATTACACCAATCCTTTTTATCCCATAAAACCATGAATGACCTTGTTAGGAATGATCCATGTTTCAAGCCATTTTTCCTATTCTTACCCTAATCTTAGTAATTGCATGATATTTTTAAGTTGAAGTGTGCAGGTGAAATGAGTCATGGTGGATTTGATGAAATAAATTGTAATAAAAAAGTTTAGGGGTTATATTTAAGTGTGTTAATTTTTTTGATTTATTCATTGTACTGTTTATTTTTTTTCCTCTCTTGATAAAAAAATAAAATCACAAAAAGAACCAAAAAACTATAAAAAAATGGGTTGTGATTTGGGAAAATAAAAAAATAACCATTAATATAGCTATGATTTTTATCATATGTGGCTAGGTGGTGGATGTGAGGTTTATTATAAACATAACTTTTGAAAAATAAAAAAATGAAAAGGTTATTTGAAAAAGGAAAAAAGAGTATAAAAGTACAAAAAAATTTAATAGGGTGAAAAAATCATTCATTATGCATAATTTGATCAAGATATTTACTTTGAGTTTTGGGGAAGTTGGGAGTTGTTAAAATTAAAGGTGATAATTTCATGAAAATTTTACTTTTAATATCATTCTTTATGCTTTATGTGATAAAAATTTCCTTAATCCTTACATTTTAAAACAACAATTCCTACCAACCATAAGACTTAGAGACATTTTAACCTTAAATTAATGATCTCATGATTTTATGATCCTTTTGTCTTTTCAAAGTGGAGAAAGTTGTTCATTTACAAGATTATGGATAAGGAGCATGTTTTCATGATATGAGAATAAATCTATTTGAATTTGTATAATGAGGGATGAGTGAAAAATTCAAAAGAGAGGAAAATCATGATTTTAAATGTTTACTAATAATAAAATAAGGAACTTTAATGAATGAGAAGAGAAGTACCATTATTTTCAAATGGGGAAAAGTAAAATGATTGATTTGATTGTTTATTTGAAAATTGAGAAATTGAATTTATATTTTATGTGACATTTTGAAAATTTGATTTGAAATTGAAAATTGTTTTATTTTATTACATTGAAATTTGAATATTTGTAATACTGGTGACCTCTAATCTCATTGTTGAAATTTTATGCTTGAGTAAAATCATGCTTTATGTGTGTGGGTATTTTAAAGACTCATTTTGCTGTATATTTTTAATCAATTTTCAATGTTTTTAATGGATTTTAAATGCCTTTAAGTTTCAATGTTTTAGTTAATTGTGGAAAAATATGAAAGTAATGAAAGTGGTTTGAATCTAATAAGAATATATAATTTTTGAATTGTAACAATCTCACTTTATATTTTTTTGAGCTAACTCTCTTATGTTCCTTTACTAAAAAAATAAAGCCAAGACTAAGTATGAATTCAACAAGAGGTGTGCACAATTTATCCAACACAAGAGATATGACCAATCATGCAACCCATTGGGAGGGCCTACCAGATCTGGTGGAGAAACACAATGGATCAAATATTGTGAAGGTGGGATGTGGGTGGTGAACCCCACGGGTAGCAAAGTGAGCCTAGGGGATCACACATGCCATGTGTATGTGCGTCCCACATGTTCGTGGTTGAAAGTGAAGCCAGGAGCCCATACATAGTGTGGGATTCTGATTAATGGCACTTACATATTGTTTGATAAGTGCTCACCTCCCACCTAATCATTTCTATATGGGATCGAGGCTACACTATGCTCCACTGCTCTGCCTCCACTCTCCTCCTAATGCTGTTATGGCTCCGCCTCCTGACATCGCCCGACCACCTCTACATTTATCGAAAACCACCATGGATGATCCACCAAGGATATTATCCCTTCCCCATCCTTTATTTTCACTTCCTTTGATAACATCATATCTCCTCTACACCCTTGGATGATCACCCACCACCGCTAACAATCACTGGAATCCCCTACTTCATCAAAAAAATACATTATGTCCACCGCTCAAGCTCAAACTCGAGCACTTATCCACTAATGAAGGTTAGTACCTTCACTGAACATCTTAGAAGTCCTAAACATACACCATGATCCCATTTTTATAATTTATCCAACCATTATGAAGGCCAGATGAAGGAGAATCTTGGAGGATCTTTACTTCCACTGGCCACCATTGCCACTGCCACCTCTCACACCACCATGCATGCACCGCCACTGGTTCCATGTCCACATTTCCACATGATGATCCCATGCATGCCTCACTCACTGAATCCATGCACAAATGAAGCTATGCTGTTTAGATCCATGTGAAAAATTCTCAAACACCCAAGATCCTCATGTGTTCCCATTCTTTACAATGGGTCTCAGGGAGCACCTAAAGGGATATTTGAAGATCCCTAAATATTTTGGGATATTCTTGAATACTGAAGAGGTTGGTGGCTCCTTCACACCAGTTATAAAAGGAGGCCTTTCCCTTATTTCCAAGGGGATCAAAACCCACAGTTTGGGAAACCACCCATAGGATGAGGTCGAGAAACTGCATGTTTTTTTTCTATTTTCTTTTATTTTCTTCAATTTTGTTTTAGTTTCATTTTTTACATGAAATTTCAATTTCGATTTAATAAATCTAATACATTAATTTTAATTATTTTCATCTTTTAAGTGATCCACCCATTTTATTCTTCTTCTTATTCTCTTCTTCTTCTTTTTTAATTCTTATTCACCTTATTATTATTATTATTATTATTATCATTATTATTTTAACATTGTTATAAATTATTTTATTTTATTTATTTTCCTTTATTATTATATTATTTCTCTCTCTCTATCACCTCGATTCTTTTTATTTTATTTTATTATTTTATTTTTCTCACCCTCATTTTTTTATTATGTATTATTTTATTTTTTATTTTATTTCTTCCCTTCTTTCATCCCAAAAGTGATCTCTTACTCCCAATAATGGGAGTCTAACCCGAGGCTTATCCTGAGGGGGGTCAAGGTGCTCTTTAATTTTTTTAAAGTTTATTTTACATTTGTCATAGATATAAGTAACATGAATGGGTGAGGAAAATGTCCCCAATGTGGTGACAGTACCCCATGACATGCAACTAAAACTATTTCTATTCTTTTTTTAATATCTTTTCCCTCTCTTTATTGATTAGATCTTCACATGATGGAGTTGAGAGAGTCAATGGATGAAATGAAGTTGATAGATCTTGTTCCTATAAGATGGTACAACCTCAACCAATTTGTTTCATCAAACTACAATCAATTAAATAAAGGATACTAATGATCAAACCCAAAACCAAACTCAAAACCATGTTCTTTCTTAACTCATCCTATTTCGATTTTTTATATTAGTGTAAGTTTAGAATTTCTATATTGAATGTCATTTAAATATTTAGAAAAGAAAAAAAATGTTCTCCATTTACTGAATAAAATAATAATAACAAAAAAAGGAATAATTTAGGTGATTTAGATAAATTAGGTGAACAAACTAAGAATCTTCTCAAGTGAGATGACCCTCATCAGCCAATATACTACACTAGGAAAATAATTTTCTTTTGTCACGCCCTAAGATAGACGTGTGTATCACTATACAATGAAAAATACCCTTAAGTGGACCATGTTTGATCTAGAAAATTCATAGTACACATTAAATTATCCAAATTATATCACTTCTGATATTTTTAAAACTATTTATTTTATTTTTATGTTAATTTAATAAATATCGTATTAATGTTGCACTAGAATTCAAGGTAATTACTTAATCACTAAAAATTATGAATAAATCACCACCATAAAGATAATTTAATTATGTACAAAATTACTATTAATATTCATTCACCACTTTATTTTTTTACTATGTGAACACATAATGTATATTTAAAACTAAGATAGTGACATTTTGTAACTTTATTTGATTTAAATACCATATAGGTAATTTTCATGGAAAAGTATCTGTTAAACAAATAAAGTGTGAGCCTAAGGTGATAAGGGTATAATTAAATTCCACTAGTAATAATTAGGATGGAAATTTATTATCTTATCCCTTAGATTTAACCTTTATTAATCTGATTTATCCTTTACCGAAGTGAAATGTTTTACCACGATTCCTATTCACATTGACAAAAAATAAAAGGGTCTATTTACCAAATTTGAATCTCTTGATTAAATATATGGAATAATTTTTTTTTAAATTAAAAACCTATATGTGGGATAAATTTATTTAAAAGTATATAAGCTTGAAAAATGCGATGAAAACTACTTTTTAGAAAAATATATTTTTAAGCATAAAACATGGTTTATTCACATCACATTCCCTAAAAAAATATTAAATGAATGTTAATAAATTTTATATTATATATAAAATATAAATTTCATTAAAATCATTCAAAAATAGTGATTAATTTAATTTATTAAGATAAAAATACTTTTTGTGCATGAAAATAATTTTTTTTTCAGAAAAACACCTTTTGCATATAAAAATGTTTTAAACCAAATTCAAACATAAAATTGATTTCAATGAAATTAAGTGGATTACTTAAAATATTGGAGAAATAATTTTACTTTTAAAATATTTTAAGAAAAAATGGATCTTTTTACATGGTTGAAATGAAAATAGAGTTTTCAATAAAAATCAGTAATTTTTTACTATTCATTGAAAAATCAAACTTTTCAAAAAATTAACAAAAGATCATCCTCATATAATGTTGACATATTTATTTAAAAAAAATGATATCATTTTTATCTAATATAACTTCTAAAATTTCCATAAATTAATTTTTATATTTTCTCATAGAAATCAATAAAAATATTTTTTTTAAAGAAAACATTTTTTTGAAGAGTAAAACGAATTTACTAAAAATTGAGTGATTATTTACTAAAAATTTATTAATAAATTTACATAGAGTAGGAAATTTATATATATTTCATATAGAAGTTAATTCTATTCATACCCACAAATTTAATGGATTGGTTATACTTGTCATATTTAAATAATAATATTTCATGGTTCGTTTAGGCTTGGTGTTGCGTATCTTATATGATATCAAAGAAATTAAACTTAATTGAAAAAAATATTTCATACAATATTAAGGTGTTATATTATCTTATACTTTAATAAATTTCATCCTCACATTTTTTAATTATTTTTGGTAATCAAGGGTTTGATATTTAGAAATTACTTTATTGAAAACCCACATCATAAAAAGGGTTAATAAAACTTCCTCTTAAAAATAGGGATAAGGAAGTATGAAGTTCACCAAAAAAATAGGTTTAAAAATAATAGAACACCAGTGGGAAGTGAAAATATGTATATGGATGATAAAATTAATGCTTAGGGACTAATAATGTGTGATAAAGAACATGGTAAGAAGAAAGTTAAAACCATAAAACCATGAATTAGTGAGGGCTTAAAGACCATCAATTCATCAAATTTAAAGGTTCTAAGTAAATATTTTTTTTCTTAATATCATTTTCCTATAGTTGAGGCATTTATTTACCATATAAACTAATAACATAAGGAAATATACTTACTTGAAAAGTAAAATTTCATTCTTTAATAAATTTCCACCACAATCTAATCTATCACCCCAAATAATGAATATTCAAGATGAATTTTTCATTCCTGAAGCACTAAAATAAACATTTAATGGATAAAAAATTATATCAAGACATTAATCCTATATTTTGGAATTAATAAAAACCAAAAATGGTTAACACAATATAATTCTCAAAAATGAATAAATTATCATATGAAGAAGTACAACATTAATATCCAAAGCCTTAATTAATATAATAAGATTATCATTAAAGAATGTTTTAATCTCAAAGGATATATCATACTATTCATCTTACATATTTGAAAATTTATTTAAATTTATCCTAAATAATCTTTCATGTTATATTACATGTTTAACCTAATGGTTATATATAACTCAACTCAATGAAAAATCTCCCAAATATCATAAATCACTATGATAAATCACTATATAATCTTTCAATGTAGTGATATTCATCAAAATATCATGAATCAAATTTAGATTATAACATGAAAGGTAATCCTTAAATTGACCATAAATATCTATAAAAATATCACCTTATCGATGAATTGGTTTTCAACCATCAATATTATCTATATCCCACAATCTAACAGACCATAATTAACTTAACATCAAATCATATACCCACCACAAAGGGTTATCTAAACCTCAATAGAGTATTATTACTAATACCCAATAAAAGTTTCAAATCACTTCAAAATCCCATAACTTAAAACATTAAAATGGGGAGTTTGTTCCTTTGAACTTATGATCAACCTTACACTTATAAACCCATGATGGTATCCATAAATTTTAAGTTAACCTCACATGAAAATATATATGCTTCTAAAAATTAACACAATCCTTATTCCTCAAATAAGTTCACAAAATATTTAATATATTCCATAATCCAAAATTTAATAAACATCATAAAATATGAACTAAATCATTTTTTCACAAAATAATCAATTTCAAGGTCACTAATTCTATCTTACTAATATTAATCATCTCTTTATCCCAACTAAACACATGTTTTCTAAATACTTCTATGAAAAAATCCTCATATATTTCATGATTTTTATATCCAAAATAAAATTGATATAACACTTACAAAACATAATTCTAAAATAATAATACTTAAATCATTTCAATTAATAGATAATTCCATAGTCTAGGAGTTAACCCTTGGATTAGGTAATTTTCTTGGATAATTCCCATATTACCCACACATAATACATTAAACTATAAATTTTACATGAGTATGATCATCATTTATCTCCATTGAACACTTCATTATTCCCTATCAATTAATTTCTCCATGACCTTCGTTTCCATATAGACAATATATTATTGTTCCTTTAAGACATTAACTTGAATGCTTCTTCCCATATTCTATATATATAGGAATATGTATCTTCTTTAATTTATAGTATCTACTACCCAAGATCTCAATGGACTCTATCCTTCTCTTATTTTGTGAGTCTGAGAGTTGGTTAATGTGAAATTTATTAATCATATATCATGATAACTAATTAGGTATAGTTATAAGGTCTCACATTCCAACTCTCATTTCATTTGGTTGTTTATGAGGATAATAATTTGATTATCTGTCAATGTTAACATGAATCATCCTTGTTCCATCCATTAAATAAAAAAAGAATAGGGTGATAAATAATGGTCATAGTAAGGAATCATGAAAAATCATTTATAGGATGCCTAAATCAAGACACCTCCTTTTCAATATATGACCCTTAGGTTTAACCTAATTTATCCATGATCATTACTAAAACATAAGGATTTTATCTTATACTTAGACTTATCACTAGGGTTATCACTAATGTTTTCATATCTTAGATTACAAATGTTAACTAACCCTTGAACTGATACTGTAAAGACCCGTAAAATTCAAGGAATATTTTTTCTTAATTTTCTTTGGAATTTTACAAGAACGCGGTTTCTGATGGCACCTGATTCCGAGGCCCGGTGTGCCCATAATCATTTTCCGAAGTTTGGCTCGGGTACGTTCAGTGAACGAATGAGCGGGAATTTCTAACTTTTGAACCGGTGCTCGGAATCGAATTCCGAGGGCACCGATGAACTCGCAACGCCGGTAATCGCTTAAGGGAACCTTTACCGTAGTTGCGTTTGTGCGAGTGAAGAAGTTAATTAATGGGGTTTAAATAAAAAGAAAATAAAATTGTTAAATCAATTTTATTTCTTATCAAAGTGGTTATTTTCCTCCCATGGGAAGTTGGTGGTGGGGCCTACATCCACCCAACTTCCCATGTGTGGATAATTGAAAGGGTGGGGTCCACACGAACCCCCCACCTTTTCAAATTTCCTTAACTCCCTAAACCCCCTTAACCCCTCACCTTCCTAACTCCCCATTAACTCACTTTCATTAATTTTTGACAACTTGTTATAATTAATAAAGTGAGTTACTTAATTTCAAACTCTTGAAATTCAAATGTTTAGGTTGTGTTAATAAAACAAGACTTGGTCTTATTTTATTTTTGGTTAGAGTTTTGCAACCTTGGGAGGATTGGGAAGCGTGAAGTCTTATTCTTCTTCAACCTCGACGAAGAACGCGAAGAACACCATTATTCAACGAAGAACATCTCCGCCGAAGAACGTGACGTCTTCTTCCAACGACGTTTCCTCTTCAGACGCGCCTCGACGACAACAGAATCGACGTTCGTCTTCTGCGATGCCGTATCCGTGACACGACGTTCTTCTTCCGCGTCGTCTCTTCTGCGACGGTTTTCCGCGACGAAATCTCCGTCAACGACTTCGAATCCTCGCTTCGCGACGTCGACGTTCTTTTTTCGTGATGCCCGACCTCCATGACGTTCTTCTTCCACAGCTCGTTGACGTGCACCGTTCTTGAAACCGAGGTAGGGGATTGTAATTAATTCTTTTGTTCGTGTTACATTCCTGAATTTCTTCGTGAAATTTTAAAACCTATTGTTATCGAATAACGCGAGGGGGTTGAACTGCACAAACATGGCCGAACCTCCTCCTTATTTTCATGATTGATTCCTTTGTGGATTGGTACAGGAAGGCGTGGTGCAGTCGCACCACGTGGAATCAAGAGAAAGGAAAATGCGCGGCGTCGTCGCACCGCGCCGTGGAAAGAAGTTTAAGAACGCGACGCCGTCGCGCCGCGTTGAAGAAAACCGAAGACGCCGTGGCCGGAGAGGGGCCGCGGTGGAGGGGTGCGGTGCCGTCGCACCGCGCCGGACGACAAGGGCCACGACCGGTTCCGGGCCGCGGTGGAGCAAGGTGACCGGCGGCCAGCCGGGCCGCCGGTGTCGGAGCTGGAAGGGGACCGGCCACCGCCGGTCCCGTTGAGAAGGAACCGGCCGGCCAGGTCAGGCCGACCGGAAAGGGGGAATCCGAGGGAATTAAATTCCCCTGGCCAGTTTCAAAAGGCCCCTCCTAAATGAGGGGGGGGGGGGGTTACTCAAGGGGGGCAGGCACCCCCCGTTTTCCAACAGCTCGGCCGAAGGCCGAGCTGGCAGCGCGCTGGGCGCGTTGTGCCCAGCCGGACCGGCCGGGCCGGGCCGACCCGGACCGGGGTGGGTCGACCCGGTTCGGGCCAACCGGGGGGGTCTCGGGCCTGGTTGGTCTGGGCCCGAAACCCCCGTTATCGGACCGTTTGGGTTCAAATGCCCATAACTCGGGCTACAGACCTCCAAACGACACGCCATCCGCGGCGATGCGATACTTGGATCAAGACGGTCATTTCGGTATATCGCACTCAAGGTTTCGGAATACTTTGAGTTCGGCCGGGTTGGTTCGTACACGAAACCAACCGGGCCCTCGGAGCAGAAACACTCATATCTTGAGCTACGGACGTCCAATTGACGTGCCGTCAACTTTGTTGAGTTCCTCTTAGTGAGACGGATCTTTTGGCATACTCCGCCCAAGGTTTGGATGCAGGTGGAGTATGATCGGGTTGGTTTTTCCTTAAAAACCAACGGGGCCCCTGGGACGAAAAAGCCAATAACTCTCAGACTGGGCGTCCGATTGGCGCGCCGTCTGCGACGTTGAGTTCCTATTGACGATATGAAACTTTTGGATACATCAACTCTGGACTAAGTGTCAGTTGATGTATCAGCCTCTCGGCTCGTGGAGCGGACCCTCCCGAACGAGCTTGCTGTGTGCGAGAACCCTAGAGCTGGCTGCGACTGCTGCTGTGACTGCGACGATGACTGTGCAGAGATCCTTAGTGGATTCGACAACGACGACTTCAGCACTCAGAGATCCTGTGTGGATCAGTGCTATCGATCCTGTGTGGGTCCGATCCTGTGTGGGTCTGATCCTGTGTGGGTCAGCGCTCAGCAGTTCTGTGTGAGCCAGCGCCTACAGATCCTGTGTGGGTCCGATCCTGTGTGGGTCTTTGCGGGGGTTAGTACCTATCGATCCTTTGTGGGTCCGACGACTTAGATGGATCAGTGATCATCTCTATCGTCTTTCGAAGAAGTATACCTGTGTGAGATGAATCCTATTTTCTTTCCTGTGTGGATTGTGTTGTGCTATCCTGTGTGGATTACGTTTTGCTTTCCTAGGTGGAATACGTATACTTTCCTGTGTGGACTGGGTTGTACTTGGGCTCGGAGGTTGGAGCGTACTGGAATTGATGACTTAGGTATATGTATGGGCATATACATAAGCAATGTCAGTTGTTACTTCGTGATTGTATCTTTCCTTTGTGGTTTATCCTTTGTGGATTTTGGGAGACCTTCGGGGGTCTCGGGGTCCCTACTAAGTAGCTTATACTAACCCCTGCACGGGCTATGCCCGGACTACGTTGTGTTGGTTGCAGACGACGGACAACGTTGATTGTGGTTGAGGCTTGCAGAGCAGGACGATACCTGGAGGTGGACCACTGGGCGGGACGCACTCGGAGCGGATGGCGGGACCCGAGGAGCAGTGGAGCTATCTGTACCCACCCTTTAGGTGGGATTTCCAGTGGACAGCTCGGCGTAGCGGCCTTTACTTTTCAGTTGCTGTTTTCCCTTTCAAATTGTACTTTACTTTCAGTTTGGGTTTGTATACTGTCCCAATTACTTTTCCGCACATACTGTTGTACCAGTTTTTACTTAGTGTTTACTTTTCCGCTTACTTACTCTGTGGTGCTTGTTTACTTTACAAAGGAAATGCCTTCCCTTTTTACCGGTATTTATGCCTTGGTGCTAGTCACCAGCCCCTGGCCTATGGAAGGCGGGCTTGGGGTAGTCACGGCATGGGCCCCGAGGACGGGTCGTGACAGATACCAACCATGGTGTCCCATAATTTTTATACATAGATATCACATCTTAATAGATGAATATTCATTACATAATATAACGATCAACTATAGAATCGTATAGGTCTAGTTCCTTTGGAAAATTGGACACATAAAAAATTGGTTCATAAAATATCTATATCATCTACCACTAATTTCTTCATTACTATAATATTTCTTAGAAATATCGTACTTAATACCTTTCTTCATAACAAGAGGAAAGGAAACACAAGAAAGGGAAAGGTCAGATGCTCAGTAAGGGTAAACAAAGGAGATGTCACTGATCACTTGAGTATAACATGAACATAAGGGTATGAGAAAATGATCATAATATTTTAAAATCACACCTTTAATATCCGAGATCATAATCTTGAGTCATGGCATAAGTCTTGGAAGTTCATAATACATGAATCATAAGGTAATTAAATATCACAAGCCTTGAGATCATAACATTGGAATAAGAAATAAGTTTGTGGAATACACATAATCATAGAAAATTATTTTCTTAGTATTCAATGATCATTTAAAAGATTATCATAGTGAAATGGGTTTACTACCAAAACCATCATAGTAGTCAAGGTTCACTCCCAAGACTATCATAGTGGAAAAATTACCTTACTGAATTAGGTTAACTCTCCATTCCAGTCTTATTTATCTCATGTGATATCAATCTCTACCTAATACATTAGAGGGAGATATAGGTCTTACCCACCCTTATTTATAACATGAACACCATCCTTAGTTATAACATAACCAACATACTTAGTTATAACATAAACACCATACTTTATTATAACCTGACCACCATACTTGTTTATAATGTAACCAACAACACATAATGAAAACCATTAATATGTGTTCCTTAAGATCATAAATCATTATCATATCATCACATCATAACTTGTGTATAGAAAATGAGTTTCATAAACATTTCATTAATTCACTATAACATAACCCATTGAAAATAAATGGGTTTAATATACATCTAATCAACATAAACATTAACCATATTGAGAATGATTAAGAATGGTATCATTGGATAATATCCCCAGTAAAGAATAATTATCATCAAAGATATCATCTTAGATAGAAAATGATTTTAAAATATCTCTTGGAACATTTCTTAGGGAAAATATTATTTTCACTTTAAAATACTTTTTTAAAAAACATAAATATTTCCCAATTATTAAATAAAAATTTTATTTGAAAATAATCTTTGAAAGTTGTAATGGAAGTTTCAAAACATTAATCGGTTATAATATCAGGAATTTCTGTTCATACTATATATGTTAAAATAAAACATTCTTTTCAATTTTTTTTAGAAAAAGTAAAAAATTACCTTGTTCATAAAATAACAATAAGATTCCTTTAATTTTTTTTTTGAAAATTCAAACATAGGTAAAAATGACATTGAATAATCATCAAATAATAAAAAACCCTCTTTAAAACATTTTTAGAAAACATAAATATATAAGAAAAAGGTTTATCAATCAAAGACATAAATAAATTAGATTTCCCTTAAAAACATATTTTTGGCATCTTGAGTAATTAAGATAAATGAAATGAAACAAAAAAAAAATGTATTTTTAATACATAACAAAATTATAAGAAAACTCATGAGTTTCTTAAGAGGTAGATCATAAGATAAAAAATCCCAATTATAACATAAAATACTTACCACTTTGGTAACTTTTGAATCATATGCCCCATGAAATAAAGAAACTTATATGGATATGTATATCCAATAATTTTCTTGAGAATAATTATAAAATATATTCATGGTAAGTATATACACCACACAAAATAAACAAGTGGTGTATAAGGCATGTATCCCATAAAAATAAAAGTGCGATGAAAATCCCTTAACATAGGTCTGAATTCTTTTATACGCATTAGAACCTCATGTATAAGAAATATAGATTTATTATACACTTATAAAAGAAAAATAATAATATATATCACACCATATATTATTTTCTTATAACATTTTATCACCCATTTATTAACAATTCTTTATTAAAATCACTATTTTGGGTAATATCTGGTTCATTTTTCCTGTATTTGTTTTGTTCAATAATTTTGGTCCATGTACTTTTATCATGGTTAAATAATATTAAAAATTATAAAAATGATATAATTATAATATATATTAATTATATACATGTTTATATTCATCCATAAATTTATATAAAGAAAAATGAATTGCACCATTTATGGAGACGACATGCCAAATGTATGCATGAACACCGTTATCACTTTTTGAAGGATGGAATGAAATAAAGGTAAATAATAAATAATATTTCCAGAATAATTATCATATCATATATAGAATATATATTCATTAAATCTATCCTAATCACCATTTAAGTAAAATAGAAATGAGAAATAAATCACATTGCTATGTGGAGGTGGTAGTCCACACGTACACACAAGCGTCATTATCATTTTTTGAAGGATTGTAAGGAAAGAAGGTAGATATAATATTATATTTCAATAGGTATAATTATTTAATAATTATCATATATAAACATTAAACCCATCAAAAATAACCATCCATAAAATATGGTGATGATAAATGAATTGTATCGCTATGTGGATATGGAAAGCCGTACGTATGCACAAGCGATACTTTCACTTCCCATTTGATAGAAATAGGTTTAATAAAGGTATTTTAATAATAATAATAGAATTTTTATTATATTTAGTATACTGAATTTATTATTTTATGAAGAATATATCATCTTTAGAGGAGGTAAAAGTATAATTAAATAGAACATGATCTGTTAAGGTGATTACCTCTCCTTTGAAACAACTCCTTCAGATATCACCTTAAGGATCCTATGATTAGTATTTTGGAAGAAAAATAACCTATATAATATGTATAAGTAAGTTTATAATGTATTTTTTTAGGTTATGGTTGATATATAAGGATAAAAATGGTGTGAAGAGATAAAGGAGGGATTCCCTTTAATAATTGAGAGGAGGGACACTTTTGGAATTTATTAAAATATTAATTTAATATAAATTAATTTTGATTTCCAAATGGTTAAAAATTTATTATAATATAATATAAGATGATTATTAGTCTAAATCCTCACATTAAATAAAATTTGTACAAGTTTTGGATATTTTTTCACCCTTATATTTTTGTTTTAACCCCTATTAACCCTTTTGACAATTACCGTAATATTAATATTTTCCACCTTTTAACGGTTAATAATATTACTATAAAATGAAAAATGACCCATAAATAGAATATATTTTAATTTTAAAACCATATCCCATTAATTTTTCTAAATTTAATATTTTTATGAATTTGAAATCATTCAATAAAATATTTTTTTTAAATCATCATTAATGTCATTTGTAACATTATTCATTTTATTTGATCAAGAAAAAGGTGGATTTGGGATATAATAATTAAAAAACTCCATAATATTCCATATATATCTATAAAATTAATATTAAACATTAAAAAATTTAAATTATATCACTTTTAATATTTTCAAAATCATTTATTTAATTTTTCTGTTAATTGAATAAATACTATATTACCTTTGCATAAGCATTTAAGGTAATTATTTAATCACTAAAATTTTTAAAATAAATTACCATAATGAGTAAAATTTAATTATAAAAAAAATTATTATTAATATTCAATTCCCACTTTATTTTTTCTCTCTGTGAACATAGAAGAGATATTTAAAACTAAGAGAGTGACATTTTGTACCTTTCTTTGATTTAAATATTATATAGATCAATTTCATTGGAAAATATCCATTAAAAAAATAAGGTTCTATCCTAATATGATAATTGTAGAATTATCATTCTCTAATAATTATTATTATGAAAAATTGTTACCTTATCACTTATTTTTACCTAGATTAACCTGATTTACCCTTTACTGAGCTGATAAATTTTACCACGATTACTATTCACATCAAAAAATAAATAAAAGGTGTATATTTATAAAATTTGTACCTTATGATTCTAAATATGGAATCCATTTTTTCAAATTAAATACTTAAAATTGGGATAATTTAATATAAAAAAATAAGTAAAAAAATGTGATGAAAATAATTTAAAAAAAATACATTTTTAAGCATGAAACTTGGTTTATTCTTATCCCATGCTTAGAAAAATATTAAATAAGTATCAATTTTTTTATTGAATATAAAAAATATAAATTTATTTAAAATAATTAAACAATATTTATTAATTTAATTTATTAATATAAAAATGCATTGCGTGCATGAAAACTATTTTTCAGAAAAATCCCTTTTGGGTATAAAAATGTTTTAAAACCAAATTGTAACATAAAATTGATTGAAATAAACTTAATAGGATTATTTAAAGTATAATAGAACTAATTTTACTTTTAAATTTTTTTATAACAAAATGTAACTTTTTATATTATTGAAATGAAAATTCATTTTTCAATAAAAATCAGTATTTTTTACTATTCATTAAAAAATCATACATTTTAGAAAATTTTCAAAAATTCATCTTAAGATAATTTTATCATGATGAATTTAAAAATGATATCCTTTTTATTAAATATATTTTCTAAATTTCTAGAAATTAATTATAATATTTTCTCACCAAAATATATAAAAATCATTTTTTTGAAGAAAATATTTTTTGAGGAATAAAATAACTTTATTAAAAATGGAGTGATTATTTAATAAAAATTTATAAATACATTTATACTGAGTTAGAAATTTATATATATTTCATGAAGTAGTTAAACCAATTTATACCTACCAAATTAATGGTTAGGTTGTAATGGTCATATTTAAATAATAATATTTTATGGTTCGTTTAGGCTTGATGTTGTGTATCTTGTACACTATCGAAGAAATTAAATTTAATTGAATTTTTTTTTTCATATAATATCAGGGTGTTACACCATTGGTTTGTAATTAAAGAATTTTCAAAAACATATATTATCCAACTTATTATAATTGAAAACCACTTACTTTCATGCTTCTCGCCATTAGGAAGGCAACAAAAATAAAGATTAGAAGTCAAGTGTCTCCCATGATTAAATTAATTAGAAAATGCATCATATTATTTTAATATATTAATCAAACCTATTTGAACCAATGAAATCCCTGTGACATCATTAATATATCCCCATAATACTAGAACATAATTCATATCCACATATTTTTCAAATTCAAGCATAGCTTCATATCTAAGAATATGAATTATTGGAATATTATTCCCATTATCATCATTATGATTTTCATTTGTTACACTTTTTTGATGTTCCTCCACAAATTATTCATTTATCATATCAAAATTTTCAGTAATTAATTCTTATTTAGATTTTTATTTCCCTCTAAAAACATTCTCATTCATCCATTTCTCATTAAATTAGCTTGATGAACCCTATTTTTCATTTTTTGCTGCAAATAGTCTATAAATTGAACCCATTATTGTTTTTTCCATTTCATTTTTTCCTTAGCATAATTTTTCTATTTTTAGGTCTAAATTTTTGAATTTTATTCATTATAGTACTTATAATTTTACAAACTATAATTCAAATAATTATAATTCATTAAAAATTATGACATATTTAATGTAAACAGTTATTTTTCAAAAATAAAAAATGAAATATTCTGAATAATTTTTTTATTCTCTTTAATATTGAATTATCATTGATAAAAATCCAATAAAAAAACAATGTAAGGATTATAAATTAATTAAAACATTTAAAACCTAAAATTATAAAAATATAAATTTAAAAGTCTATTAACTAACTTAAAAATTTTATATGCGATTATCTAAAAGCAAAAAAAAATATATATTAAATTGTTAGGTAAATGAAAATGAAAATTTATTTTATGTAAAATTAATTATTAAAATAATAAATAAAATCCAAAAATAAATTAATTATAAAAATAAATGAAATAAAAATATGTGATTAATTACATATGCATGAATCAAAGATTACAGGGACAAATTACCACAATTCATATTATTTTTAAAAGACTACACAAAATTAATTATTTCATAATTATAACATATTTAAAGTAGGAAACAGTTTTTCAAAAATAAAAAATAGAATATTCCAACTGATTATTTTTTAAAGTAAAAATTTCTATAAAAAAATAAATCAAGTCTTATAAATTAGCAAAAATATTTAATATTTAAAATTAGAAAAATATAAAATTAAAATTTTATCAACTTACTTAAAAATTTTAGATGATATTATCTAAAATCTTATAAATTAAAAATAAAACATTAAATTGTTAGGTAAATGAAAATAAAAATTTCTATATAAAAATTTAATCAATCAAATAATCAATAAAACCCACAAACTAGTTAATTATAAAATTAAATGAATTAAAATATGTGATTAATTACCTATTGAAGAATTATAAATTGGAAAGATGAAGTTCTCGCAAATCCAATATTCAAATTATTTTTGAAATATTACACAATTTTTTTAATAAAAAAAATACTACCAATAATAATAATAATAAAGAAACATATTTATAAAAAAATTACAAATAAGAAGACTCACAATAAGGGAGGGCACCAATAGAGGGGGGAATACCAAGCTAGCTGGCTAGCCAAGATGGCATGACATTGGGGGGGGGGAGTGATCTAAGCATATCAGGCAGGGTGTAGAGGGTCTATTGAGAGAGGAGTCCTCAGTCTCTGATAGGTAGTAAAGACAGATCTGAATGTTTTAATAGAGGGAGGGGGAAGTGAAGTGGATCTCAAGTGGGATGACAGTGGCAGAGACCAATTGACTGGATCTAAAGAAAGAGGGAGGAGGCAAACAATGATCATATCCTATTGTGTGTGTGTGGAATATGGTGTGGATGACTCACCTGATCAACTAGGGTTGCATGATGTGATAAGAGGTGGGAGGGGAATTATAGGAGGGAGGGCTGTAGATATTTCTCCCTCCCACATTATTTCCTAAGACAAAGGTATCTCTAACAATTCCCTTGTGCTGACCATAATTATTATGGGTTCCAGTTGGAAGGAATTATTTATATTGGATAAAGGAGTAACTTGTAAATTTATTGAACAATAAATCATCTAATTTCATATCCTTTCTTCTTCTCTACACCATGGTCGATCGAAGCCGAAACTTGTATGATATTTTTTTAAACTCAAGATTTATTAATATATACTTATCCTATTTCATCTAATCAACCTCATAATTTTCTTTATGAGAAGTTATAAATTATCACATGATATTGGTAAAGTGGATGTGAATGGAAATTGGGAATTTAGGTATTTTCAATTGCTGTGTAATCAAGAGGTATTGGATCTCCACTCACTTTATTAAAACAAATTGGGGAGATCTGTTTGAAGTAAATGGACTCAATATTTAATCTTTTTTAATATATTAAATGTATTTCATGCATTTATTAAGGATTTATATATTCATTATTGAACTATTTGATCTATATAAGGTTTGTATATATTGAATAAGTGTTTTTTTCACAATGTTAGTGGAAAAAAGGTTGTATTAGTAACCTAGAATGAGTTTTCCAAGTTATTCATGAGCATTATCTTGATAAAATTATTTATGTAAATAAAGTATATAATTTAAATAGGAAAATGGATTTGTAATATAAATTGAACATGAGAATAGTGAGGAAACCATGAGTTATTTTGATATTATTTTTTATGAAATTAAATATAATCAAGGAGGGGTAGTTTATTATGACATAGGATGGGTTGATCTTAGAGTTTGAGTTATTTATTTTTTATTTACCAAATTATTCATTTTATTTATCAGGGACATGCGGGAGTATGATGAAGATGAGCCAGGTTTGTCTCTAGAGTATTTTTATTCAATAAAGAACCTTTTATGATTAAAATTAATTGGTGATTTTTGAGCCTCTTTATATATTATAGAAAACTTGATCATTAATTTCATTAGAAATGGGTTAGATAAGGCTTAGGTGTGGTTACTTATCATGTGATTTAATCATAATTGTGTATTAGGCTATATTATTAGATATTATTATTATTATTGACCATGTTATCATTTCATTCACTATATATTAGCTGGGTAGGAACTGGTTGGGGACTTGATTATATTATTAAATAGAAGAGTGGATAGGGTGGAGGTGAAGGGATTATGGAATTCTTTATATATGAAATTTTATTTTCACTCATAACTTGAATTTCTATGTAAAGACCAATGTTTTTTAAATTTAATTAGATTTAGTTTTAGAGCTTTAATGGGGAATGTGGATAGTGAAATTGAGTGAAATATTTTTTATTTTTTTGGTTGGAGTAGATTACTCAAGAGGGGGGTGAATTGAGTATCTATAAAAAAATTCTATTACAAAATTGGTTCTTTGAAAACTTCCCCCAATTAAAAAGAATAAAACCTAGTTAATCAAGGTAATATAATTATAATAGTTTGACTATTCAAATAACTTCTCATAAGATTGATTAATTATAAGTAATATCAATGTGAGTTATTGATACAACTTTTGAGTCTATTCTAATAAGCAAAAGCATTTATAACTTCTATCCAAGACTAACTATCAAATTGAAATCTAGTGTTTTCTGAAATATATAGTAAACAAGAAAAAGAAACTAAATTAAATGACACAGTGGATAAAACAAGTGGTTCCATCTCAAGATGAGACCTAATCCACTCTATTTGGTGATCACTTTCCACCAAGGAGTTTATATTAATAAAATTGATCCACACCCTGGATTAGGGTAAACAATAGTGCATAAGACTTTCCAGGTCACACGACCTCTTCCACTATTCTTCGTGGGCATAAACTACTAGGTCACACAAGGAACTCTTCCACACTTATACGTGGTTGTAAATAGATGTAAGGAGTGATGAGAGGAAGGAAATCTTGTATCCTTCAATTTAATATAGAATAAATTGTGTGTTTTTAATACAAACACACACACACTACTCGAAAGATAAAAACAGTTAAAAACATAGAAAAGATGATGAGAAAGGGTTAAAAGTTCTCTAAGTGTTATTCTATGCAACTTTGGGCTTATAGGATGAAGAAAATGCTGGTGTCGAGTCTTCTTGTGAAAAATAGAGTATCGAAAATCTGTGGCTTTGGTTTCCAGTTAGATCTAGCTCATGTTATTTTTGGAGTTGGTACTGTGAAGATGATTTAGATTCTGATTTATGGTAGTCCATCCTTTTAGAATTGAGAGCACTTCATGTTTTCTTCAGTTATTTCTTGTTGCATGCATCAGTTCACTTTTTCAAAATGCTCTCCCTTATTCAGTATTTCTGTGTGTATTTGTAGCCCAACTTATCTTCCTTTTTAATTATGTGTGCACACATTGAAACCAACATGATGCATGTATTCTACACCTTGTACCTTGTACTGCTATTTTACATGTCTACAAAGAAACATTAATTGTGTCAGTGCATTTAAGTGACTCAAATATGACTGTTAAAAATTAAATTGAAAACAAAAAAATAGATTAAAGAATGATGTCACAGTTTGTCTTGAAATGGTATCACTTGGAAATAGTGTCACCACGAAATGATGTATTCTTATTTGTCTTTGAGGTGTGAGATAGTCATGATGCTATAGTTTCATTGAGATCAAGAACTGGTATCACATATGCGGTGTTAGGATCATGGTGTCTGGTCCTTTCCAAAAATTTGAATGGTGTCTTGGTGATGGTAGAAAGGAATCGGTGTCACAGACTTCATAAGATCTGAAATTGGTTATGGTGTCTGGGTCACGGTGTCTGGGTCATAATGTCTGGTCACAGTGTCTTTTTATGGTGTCTAGGTCACGGTGTTTGGGTCATAGTGTCTGGGTCACGGTGTCTGGGTCATGGTGTCTGGCTCATAGTGTCTGTATCATGGTGTCTGGTCCTTTGCCAGAAAACCAGAACTGGTTACAGAATCATGGTTTCCTAGACTTATCCATATATCTGTAAACAGTCTTAAGTAGTAATATTCATAGAATGAATTATATTTAGTTATTCATTGAAGAAATCTTTTTATAATAAATTTAAATATAGTTTACAATAATCAAAACATGATTTATATGAGTCAGGATCTTGTGAAAGCTTATTTAAAGAATTTGGAAACCAACCATCTCTACATATGATTTGAGATAGATTAATATAGGATTAATAAGGTTTGTGATAATTAAAACATGATTAAAACATGAGGAGTCCAAAAATATCCCCCTTTTTGATGATCACAAATCATATGAATTATATTTTGATTCTTAGTGTGATTTCTCCCCCTTAGTGTGAATTTCTCCCATTTTTGGGATTATCAAAAAGAGTACAGGAAAAAATGATAATAGAATGAAAGTAAATAGAAAGTTTAAAACATATGATATACAAAGATATTTGTCATTACAAGTATTAGGAAAAATTACAAAACATACCTATCAAGATATAGTTTTCACTTTTCTTCAGTACTAGCTATCTTCTCTTTTTCCTTGGCAACAACATCAGAAAGAGGCACAGGTGCAGAAGTAGAGGTTGAATAAGGGAGTGAGCCAAATGTCAGATAAGGAAGAGGGAGACCTTAAAAAATAGAAGGTTCCAAAGCAGGTTTAGTGGAAGAATAAGGAAAGTTTTGATCAAGTATAACAGGTCTGATCTGAATTAGATCCTGAGATATAGACATCAAGGTAGAAACAAAGCCATTGGATGAAGAGGGAGTTAAACCAGGCCGCAAAGGTGAAGCTACACGATCCAAAATAGAAGTGCTTTTCACATAATATAAGGAGTCAACAATTTAATGAGGTCAGTAATAATCACATCACCATACTACATTGTTTTCTCTAAATCATATTTTTTCTCTATGAACTTGTCCAATAGAGGAGTGAAATCTTTGAGATTTTGGATTTTAGTCTTGAAGGATTGAGTTACAGAAGGTATATTCAGATTCTCTACAAGATATTTGAAATGATTGGTCATATCATGCTTAGATAAAATCCTATTAAATTATAAATACACTTTCTTAGTAATTTATTATTAAGAATCATTTTCAATCTTTGAATAAATCCTCACTAAATCAAGTAATACGTCACTATTATTAATAACCATAGATAAAATCTCCTTGTCAAAGCCACTGAACACTGATTGAAGTTCCTCCTTAACAATAGTTCTGAACAGAACACTGTCAAAGGGTTGAGATGATTGAGCAGATGTAGTAGGGGTAGTAACAGCTAAGGTGAGGGAATTGAGATGATTTAGAACTTTATATAGACATCCATTGTACTCATCAGTCAGTTTGTTGAAACTAACAACAAGCTCACACATCTTAGTGACTATCTAGATATTTCTCTCAGCCACTTTGTCAAATATTGAAGTTAAGTTTGGTAGAATCAGAGAGGCAACTTACTATGGAATCTGATCACTAGCATCCTAAACATGATGAGTAACAAAATCTTGTCCAGGTTATAACACTTTTTCCATATCTTCAACCATAAATCAGATAGAATTCACCTCATCACTCAATTTATTGTTTTCGATTATAACCTCTTGTATTTCATGAAGTATTTTTTATTGAATCTTCTATATTACTTTCTCTAATAGAAAAGAATCATCTCTTTCACTTAGATTTGTTACAGGATCAGGTTGTGTGTTCATGATCTTTTCAAATCCAGCTAATAAAGTAGCTCCAAAGGCTTTCAAATCACTTTTAATCATAGAAGCAAAAGGTTCTTGAGAAGTTCCAAGAATAAGAACTAATACAGGTTCAGGTTCCTTTGTAGAGATTACTTCTAGAGTAGAAACTGGTTTCAATTGAAACACAGTTGACAAGTCTAGGCCTTTAATAGAGGCTTCCTAGGCATTATCCACATCAAAGTAGTTAGGGAACTTATACTAGATATCCATAGTGCTTTGATCAATAAGATCATGAAATTTAATAATTTCTAGATTGGGGTGATACTCCCCCTCAATAAGTGCATATCTCACAGGACTAAGAGGTTCAGTTCCTTGATGTGTTTCTAAAATTTCATCTCTTATAACCTCACCCATTTGTTTTCTAGCCAAATGGAAGGATTGTTCCATTCTTTCCTCAGCATATAATATAGGTTGAGGATTAGCCCATTTCTCTAAATGTTCCTCAATACCAGCCTCTTCCTCAATAACAAGCTCTTCTTTTTTATTCTCATCAGGAACAATATTTTATTTTACACTAATAAAAAATTCTTTTCTAGAAGCCGATTATTCTTCTAAATCAATACTTCTTTCAGTAACAGTTACTTCCTTCTTAAATATATTCTATGGAACATATACACCACTATCTTCCTTATCAAAGATAGTTTCTTCCATATGTTCAACAACTGCCTCTTATTATTCATAAAAAGAATAATCAATAACTTCATCTGGTTCCAAAACAGGATCATATATGTTCTTAGGTATTTAAGGATGCTCAAACAGATTAAACTTATCATATATCCTTTCATTAACCTCCACCCAAGACTTTTTCCAAGGATTCCAACATATTTTCATCCTTTTTTCTGTAACCTTTTAGATACAAAAATCATGGTTTTTGATGACTTGTTCATTTGGTCTAACCATTCCTTTCGCATACAACATTTCATAGATCAGTCTTGAATAGAACAAAGAGTTAGACTTTGAAGTTTTCTTAATCAACTCACACATGTGAAGTATAACATACTTACACAGATTGATCTTGTGTCCATTTTTCATGATATGTATCATGAATACATCTTGATACTTGAGGGTAGTAAAATCTACTTTCCTCAGACTAATCAAATTTTGTATAAACTTAAACAACAACCTCGATTCACCATCCAACTCTGCAGCAATTTCTCTTCTTTTATTTTTTATTTCTAGTCAAAATTAATAGAGCCTCTTCTAAGAAAAAAATATTACTTGGAGGAGGAGGAACTCTCTGGTATTCCTCAAAAATTTATTCATGAGGTATCCCTAGGTAGGCATCCCATAACCTTGAGGAAAATGTACATATTTGGTAATTAATCCAGCTTATTACAACAAAACCATCTTCTGTATCGAATGAGAACTGAAAAAATGGATAAAACTGAGCAACAAGTTTTGGATAAATTGGCCTTACCTCTTTTGTGAACTAGTTAAGCCATCCCTTATATTTAATTACTTTTAAGATTAAAGACTTAATTGTTAGCAACCACTTAGGATATATTTCCTTTTTTGGAACTATTATTCTATCAAAAATATTCAAGTTCAGTGGTACTTCAGGAGATAACTTCGGTTCTATTTTTTACTTTCTTATGAGATCTGAACTTCTCAAGAGTTGATGAATATGGGAACTTCATAAAGTGAATTAAACAAGTGTTCTAAAAAGAGATGAAGGGATAAAGGACTTATGGTTTAAGGGAAAGGTTTCAGTTTCGAGAGAAGAGAGATCAAGTGAAGAGAAGAGTGAAAGTTATTTGGATTTTATCATTTAGGTATTTCAAGAATCACAAATTCAAAAGCACTGGATAAAAACAATAAAATAATCAACACAATGATATGGGTAATAAAATACAAATAAAATGAAAAAGTTTCATTATGGTGAGATCGGAACATATTTTCATTGTGTCATATTTATGGTGTGTCTCCACACGGTGCAACTATATTTTTTTGAGACAGTAAGTGCAAGACAGTAACCGAGAGATAGTAACCATGAGACTGTAAACATGAGACAACAACTTCAAGACAGTAACCGAGAGATAGTAATTATAAAATAGTGAATTATGAAACCATAAATCATGAAATAGAAATCTATGAAATAGTAAGTTTTGAAGTAGTAAGTTTTGAAATAGTACACTTTCTAATTAATATTTATCATACCTAATTAATGTATGATGTAATCTATCCTTTTTGAATTTAATGGTTTGGTGAATATATCAGCAAGTTGATATTCAATTCCAATGAATTCCAAGGTGATATCACCTTTATGATAACGGTCTCTCAAAAAGTGATATCTTACATCAATATTTTTTTCCTGGAATGTGAAACATGATTATTTGAAATGTTAATAACAATTGTATTGTCAAAATTTATGGGTACATATCTGAATTGATATCCAAAATCCAGTAATGTGTGTTTCATCAAAAAAATTTGAGCACAAAATCTACCAGTAGCTATGTATTTAGCTTCAGTAGTAGATAATGTAACAGAGTTTTGTTTCTTACTACACCATGATACTAGAGAATTGTCTAAAAGGTGACATGTTCTAGAGGTTCTTTTTCTATCTAACTTACAACCACAGAAATCAGCATCATAATATCTAACTAACTAAAATTATTGTCCTCTAGGATAGAACAGTCCTAGATGGGTGTATGTTTGAGGTATTTAAAAATCCTTTTAATAAAATTTAAATGAATTTATTTAGGGTTTGGTTGAAAATGAGAACACATACATATACTAAACATGATATCAGGTTGGCTAGTAGTTAAGTAGAGTAATATCCCAATCATTCCTCTGTAATTGGTTTTATAACCATATTTTCCCTCTTCATCAAGATCCAACTTACAAGCAGTACTCATTAGAGTATCACTACTTTTAGTGCTATCCAAGCCAAAAAGTTTTAGAATATTTTTAGTATATTTTCATTGATTTAAAATAATACCATATTTATTTTTAAAGATTTGAAATTCAAGAAAGAATTATAGTTCACTCATTAAACTCATTTCAAATTCATTTTTCATCATTTTAGAAAACTCAATACATGAAGAATTTTTTGAATATCCAAAAATAATGTCATTTATATAAATTTGAACTACTAAAACATTATTGGAAATTAGTTTTATAAAAAGAGTAGGATCAACTATACCTTTTGTAAAATATTTTTAAATTAGAAAAGTACTTAGTCTATCATACCATGATCTTAGAGATTTATTTAAACCATACAAAGTTTTTGATAATTTGAAAACATGTTTTGGAAAGTGGGGATTTTTGAAACTAGGGGGTTGTTCAACAAAGAAATCCTCAGATATATACCCATTTAGGAATTCACTTTTGACATCCATTTGATATAGTTTGAAATTCAGATGTGAAACAAAGGCAAGCAGGATTCTGATGAATTCAAGTCTAGATACTGCTGCTGTAAAAACCCGGAAATTTCAAGGAATTGTTGTTTCTAAATTCTTTGTAATTTTACAAGTTTGTGGATTCTAACGTCACTTGATTCCGAGGTCCGGTGTTCCCGGAATCAATTTCCAAAGTTTATCTCAGGTACGTTCAGTGAACGAACGAGCGGGCTTTTCTATCTTTTGAACCGGTGCTCAGAATTGAAATCCGAGGGCACCGATGAACTCGCAACCTTGGTAATTGCTTAAGGGGACCTTTACCGCAATTGCGTTTGTGTGGGTGGAGAAGTTAAAATTGTGGATTAAATGAGGAAAGAATAAATTTGTGAAACAATTTTATTTTTAAGTCTAAGGTGGTTTTATCCTACATGGGGAAGTTGGGGTGGCACCTAACTACCCATGTAAGGATAAATGTGAGGATAAATGTGAGGTGGGGCTCACACGAGCCCCAACCTTTCACATTCACATAACTCACTTTAACTCTCATAAACTCCCACCTTTAATTATGAAACTTATCCACTTCCTTATTAATTTGCCAACGTATCTCTAATTAATTAAATAACTCAAAATTTAATTAATTAAGGGGTTTGATTTTCAAAAGAGGAATGTCTTGGAAAGTTCAATTAAAATAAGGTGGATGCTTATTTTAATTCGGTTGACACTTGTGTTGGGAAGGTCTTTTGGAGAGAAAGCACTAGAACTTTGAAGAACTGTTTCCTTCCGCGAAGAACGACGTCTCTTCGTCGAAGAATACCGAGGTTCCATCTTCTCTGACGAGACATCGACGAAAGAGAAGGGATCGGTAGCGTGGTGCGGGCGCAACGAACTACGTTGAATCCGACGTCTTTCTCACGTCAAATCCAACAAATGACAAACGACACGAGGTAGGGGAATATTGTATATTACTCATTTATGTGGTTTTTACCCTTGAGCTTGAGCATTTATTTGTAGGATTTATCTTTGAGGATTCCTTACCCCGGTTTAATTTCTCATGATGAACGCGAATTAAATAAATTAATTCTTGGATCGATAAACAATTGATTGAATTAATTTTCATCTTGTTTATCCTAAATTTGAGATTCTTGAAGCATGATAAATATTTAATTGCCAATCCCCATGTTCTTGATTCTCAAAAGCAATGTCCAAACTAACACGGCTATCGATCCACACTTAAACCGAGATCCTTTATTATTCATGGTTTGCTCATTCTTCATGTGTTCTTCATCGTCAAATATTTAAGCGCACTGGAAACTCAATGTTTTGTTGAGCGCGACATACGGACGCGGAGACCTCGACTCGAGGATCATGGATATGCGTTCGTATCTTTTTTTTTCTTAGTTAAATCGAAGTTGGAATGGAGTGCGGAAGGATCTTGTGGCGCGAGTAGGGCGGTCTGGCGGAGCAAGGTTGGCGGGCCGAGGCTAAATCCGTAGGTGCAGCATGTTGGGGTGCTAATTGGGAGAACAAAAATCGTGAAGGGAGGAGTTGATTGGAGAGAGAATGAGATTTAAAGTTGATAAATAATAAAAGAAATAAATAAAAACAGAGAGAAGAGTTTGAGAATGGTGATGCGCACCAAATTGGAATGTTAAGGATTGTGGGTGCGTGGAATGTGGGCGTGTAATTTAAATAATTAATTTAAATTAATAATAATAATAATATAATAATGTTATTATTATTTTCGTTGGGAAAACAATATTTTGACAGTATCTTCTTCGTGCGACCTCGGTTTCACGAACCATTAGTGGCAGTGCGACCCTGACTTCGAGACGGAATTTATGAGTCCAATATTGGATGTCTTTTTCAGGTTTTTGGATCGGGTACCCGAAACGCTAGTACATAATAGATTTAATATTATTATTAAATCTTTGACCTTCCATAACTCATGCGTGCGATTTCCGATTGACTCACCGTCAGCGGCAACGTGACTCTGTCTTTAAGACGGTCGATTCAAGTCTAATGTTAGATATTAAATTCTGGTTCGTGTCACGGGACCACGAAACACCGAATAATAACAATAATATTATTAATACGGGATTTTGTATCGGACATATCTCTCTAATACGGTGTCGGAATGACGAACCGTCTGCGACGTTGCGACCCAAGAATTAATACGAATGTTTCAAGACCAATTTTGGATATTTAAGTCGAGGTCGAGGCGTGGGCCCCATGAGGCCCGGTTCGCGCGTGTTGCGGTAAAATGCAACTTTTTCACTGGCTACCTGTTTTGGACCAATGGGTATTCCATCTCATGTGTTTTTCCATATGGATCGAAATGGTGTGACCGGTTTGGTTATTCGGTGTCACTTGAAGTATGGCCGGGTTGGTTTGAACCCAAAACCAATCGGGCCCTCAGAGCAGAAACACTTATAACTTGAGCTCTGAATGTCCGATTGATGTGCCGTCGACTTTGTTGGATTCCTCTTGATGAGACGGAACTTTAGGCATACTTCGCCTGAGGTTTGGATGCAGTTGGATAGTGGCCGGGTTGGATTTAACCTGAAATCCAACCGGGCCCCTATAACGGAAAAGATGATAACTTTCAGACCGGACGTCCGTTTGACGAACCGTCAGCGGTGTTGGTGATCAAGTTGAGAAACGGTCCCTATGAGTATACCCTATGAGAGTTAGGGGTACAGTTGAGATACGGCCGGGTTGGTTCGCATACGAAACCAACCGGGACCCTCGGACAAAAAGGCTAATAACTCACAGACCGGGTGTCCAATTGACGCGCCGTCTGTTGCGTTGCAACCCCTATGATGAGGCGGTCCTTTGAGATACTTTTTAGTGGAACTTTGTGATACTTGGAGTATCGACCTGTAGCTCATGGAGCGGACCCTCCCGGAGATGAGCGTACGGAGTACGGAGACTGTGTAGCTGGCTGAGACCTGACGACTACTTGACCGACTCAACTTGGAGTGAGTCGACTAGCCCAGTGGACGGAGCACTACTTTGTTTGGGTGCATACCCATGGAGGATGGAGCACTACTGTGTTTGGGTGAAGACCTGTGGTACTCGACCAGAGAGTACCTCTACATGCTATTAGGGGGGATGCACTACTGTGTTTGGGTGGTAGACCCCAGCGGGAAGCACTACTGTGTTTGGGTGGCTGACCTGCAGTACTCGACATGAGGAGTACCTCAGCAGTCTTAGGTTAGTGAGCAGTACCTCGAAGTCGTGACATGATCACTGTACTCGATAGAGACGGGGCTCTTCAGCAGTTATGGTTTCGATAATGAAAATCCTGGTTTGAGTTGAGTCTATGACATTTGTGTTTACCTCATGATTGAGATGGGTCACTTGATAACTTAGGTATATGTATGGGCATATACCTGGGTAGTGGTTATCTGTTGATTTCATAATCTTTGTGTTTCCTCATGATTGAGATGGTTTACTTGATAACTTAGGTATATGTATGGGCATATACCTAAGTAGAGGTTATCTGTTGATATCTTCTTTGTGGTTATACTTGTTGGATTTAGTGAGACCTTGAGGGTATCGAGGTCCCTACTGAGTATCGTTATACTCACCCCTGCACGAGCTATTCCTGCACCTTGTTGTGTTGGTTGCAGACGACAGGCAGCGATGACAGAGGCCGAGTGTTCGAGGACTGGACGGTACCCAGAGGTGGATCTCACGACGAGTCAGTATCCGGAGGTGGACTTCACGACGTGACGATACTCAAAGGAGGTTGACGAGCGAGAGAGTTGTAGAGGCTATCTGTACCTACCCTTCAGGTAGGATCTGTGGTGGACGATCCAGGAGCTGCGCTATCTGTACCTACCCTTCAGGTAGGATCCGTGGTGGACGACCTTGGAGCTGCGCCTATTCTTCCAGCTGCTTGTCTTTTCTATTGTACTTTGTTCAGTTGTAGCTGTACTTTCAATTGGGTTTGTATTCTGGCCCATTTACTTTCCAGCACTTCCTTTTTTTTAGTGTATTACTTCCGCTTGTACTCTGTGGTGTTTTGTTTACTTTTATAAAGGAAATTCCATCCCAGTTATCAGGATTTACGCCTTTGGTGCTAGTCGCCAGCCCCTGGCCTATGGAAGGTGGGCTTGGGGTAGTCACGAAACGGGCCCCGAGGACGGGTCGTGACAGCTGCAAAGGTCTCCTCATAGTCAATTCCTTCTTCTCAACTATAGCCTTGTGAAACTAATCTAGCGTTATTTTTAACTATGTAACCATCTTCATCTACTTTATTTCTAAACACCCACTTAGTGCATATGGTGAATATGTCTTTGGGTTTTTCAACAAGTTTCCAAACTTTGTTCCTTTCAAACTGATTAAGTTCTTCTTGCATAGCCATCACCCAAAATTCATCATTGATAGAATAATTAATGTTTTTAGGTTCATGTTGTGACAAGAATACTTGATGTTCAACCTGATTTATAAGAGAAGCTCTAGTTTGAGTTCCTTTATCTAAATCTTGTACAATAGCATCTAAAGGATGGTTCATAAGGGTTCTAACAGCTCTAGAAAAAGGGGGGGCTAGTTATTTCAGGTTCTTTAATAGGTTCGGGTTCATTATGACTTGAATCTAGAGAATTTATAGAACTGTAAGTTTTTATATATTCCTTTATAAGATGGTTAGAAGGTTTAACATTGATGTCCAAATTTGACATATCATCCTCAAGATTCTCTAGAGAGGTCTTAGGCTCATGTGGATATATCTCATCAAAATTTACATGGAAAAATTCTTCCACACATTTAGTTCTTTTTTTAACACTCTATAGGATTTACTAGAGACTGAGTATCCTAGAAATATTCCTTCATCACTCTTGGATGCAAACTTGTCAAGATTTTCCGTAGTATTAAGGATATAAACTTTGAAACCAAAGACTTTGAAGTAGTTTACTTTGGATTTTCTGTTGTTCCATAACTCATATGAATTTCTTTTAAGAATAGGTCTAGTCAATACTCTATTAATAATATAGCATGCTATATTTACAGCTTCATCCCAAAAGTAAATAGGTAAGTCTTATTCACTAAGCATGGTTTTAGAAATTTCTTGCAAGGTCCTATTTCTTCATTTTATAACTCAATTTTTTTGAGGTGTTCTAGGGGCAGAGAAATTATGACTATATCCATTTTGTGATAAAAAGGATTAAAACTCTTGATTTTCAAACTCATGACCATGTTTAAACTCCTTTCTTTGGTTTGAAGAAAATTTTGTGTTTCTTTCCCTTTTGACAAGGATTACACACTTTATCATTTAGAAACTCTAGTTTGGGTAGATATTTGACTAAACTTTTTCTAGTTATCTTTATAAGGGAGTGAATATTATAGTGTCCTAGTCTTATATTCTAAAGACAAGGATATTTGTGAAAATACACTTAAACATAAAGCATTTTGTGAAAATAAAGAATCTAAGTTAACAGAATATATATTTTCATTTCTTAATATAGAAAATACTAATTCATTTTTATAATTAAAAACATTTCAAGCATTATTTTCAAATTTAACATGAAATCTATCATCACATAGTTGTGAAATACTAAGTAGATTATATTTCATCCCATAAAAAAAATTACTTTTGAAATTAAAACTAAGTTAGAGTTACCAATTTAGAAAAGGCCAATGATTTTTCCTTTGGAATTATCACCAAAAGTGACATTTCCACCATCAATATTTATTAGGTTCTTGAAACATGAATATTCTCCTATCATGTTTCTTGAACACCCATAGTCCAAGTACCATAAGCTTTTACAGGAGCTCTTTAAATAATTTTCCTACAAAATAGTCAAACAAAAATAGACTTTGGAACCCATATTTGTTTGGGTCTAGTAATATTAGTAACTAGTGCTTTAGGAACCCACATCTGCTTCATAGGTTTCCTATAAGTATTATGTAAAGTATTTTAGAAATAAACTCCATTTGGTCCAGAAAAACCCAAAATAGTATAGAGTGTATCATAATTTGAACTAGCAGAATGTCTTCCTGAACTAAGATTAAGCTATATGTTATAGATTTAGAAACAAAATTGGTTTTTCCAAAATTTCTTTTACCAGGTTGATAGACAATACCGGTAGTGTATTTAGGGGCAATCTATTTACCTATAATTTTTACCAAGGTATATTTACCATTAGTAAATCTTTCAATATAATTTTTCAGTTTATCATTATATAGATTTAATTCATTATTTTCTTTGAGTAATTGAAATTTTTTCTCTCTTTATACAGCAAGTTCAAATTTAACCATTGAGGTAAGAACATACTGTTTCTTTAAAAACTTGTATTTATCTTTTAGTTCATTACATGTCTCTTCAAGAATATTGCAGTACTCAAACATTTATTATTTAGATATATTTTCAGAATCACTTTCATCTCTAAAATAATAGCAATTTTGCACAGGAGATTCCAGGTTTACCTCAGATGCGTTTTTCATGAAACACATATTATCTTTGTTATCCTTTTCATCATGTGAAGACTCTGTGTCACTTGAACTATCCTTAGAAGCACTCCAAGTTTCTTTCATGGCCTTTTTATAATTTCTATCTTTTTCCACATATTTATTTTTATATTTGAGCTTGGGACAGTCTACCTTTACATTTCCCTTTCACTTACATTCATAGAATACTATCTCATCTGACTTGTCATTTCTTTTCCAATATTTCTTTTAGATTCCCTTTTGATCATATCTTTATTTGATGTTAGGCATTCTAAAAATTTCTTCCATTTGTAAAATTTCTTAAACCTTCTTGCTAATTGATCTATCTCCTCATCACTGTCTGGTGAATATTATTCACTGCTAGAAATTTCTACAGAGACTTGCAATTTTTCCATGTCTTTGTGTTTAGAGGTGGTGGTCTTGAATGTCATATATTTTCTTCTCAGTTCATCCCCATCTTCCTTGTTGACTTTCATATATTCTTCATACATCATTAGTTTCCCAATGATTTATTTTATAGGTAATTTGCTAATGTTTCATGACTCTCTAATAGAGACATAGATTCCTCTCCATTTATCAGGTAGGAATCTTAGAATCCTCATGTTTTTTTCTTTTATAGAAACTTCTATTACTAGAGAAATAATCATGTTAACAATTTCATTAAACCTGTGATACATGTCAGAAATAGGCTCATCAGGCTTCATTTTAAAGTTATCATATTTAATAGTATAAGTATTGAGTATCATTTCTTTCACACTAGAAGTTTCTTCATGTGAAACAAACAAAGTACCCCCAATTTCATGGGTAGTTTTACATGTAGATATTCTATTAAATTCATCATATCCAAAATAGAAATATAAAGCATTTATGAATTTTCAATTGTTATTGTAAGCAGTCTTGGTTGGTTCATCCCAAGTAATTCTATCAATAGAAGAAATATTATACTCATCTATAATTGAAGACCAAATTTCAAAACCCATACTTTCAAAATTCATTTTCATTTTAATTTTCCATTGGACATAGTTAGTTACATTAAAGAATGGTGGTCTATTAATTTCAGCACCTTCAAGTCTATTATACATAATAAAGAAATACTTTTAAAGAGATATAAATTTATAATTAACAGTAATTTACAAATCTTTAAAGTATAACTAAAATCACAGTTGAATAGTTTTAAAACAGTCTTAATAAGAATAACACCATCTGATACCAAATGTTGGTCAGAGTAGATTAATCAAGATGGGTGGTGAATTGAGTGTCTATAAAAAATATTTGTTACAAAATTGGTTCTTTGAAACCTTCTCGCAATTAAAAATAATACATCCTAGTTAATCACAATAATACTATTATAATAGTTTGACTATTCAAATAACTTCTCAGAAGATTGATTAATTCTTAGTAATATCAATGTGACTTATTGATAAAACTTTTGAAGATATTATAATATGGAAAATTAGTTATAACTTTTATCCAAGACTAACTATCAAAGTAAAATCTAGTGTTTTCTAAAATATACAGTAAATCAGAAAAAGAAACTAAATTAAAATACGCAGCAGATAAAACAAGGGGTTCAGTATCAAGATGAGAGCTAATACTATCTAATTGGTGATCACTTTCCACCAAGAAGTTTAAATTAATAAACTTGATCCATACCCTAGATCGGTGTAAATAATAGTGCATAGGACTATCTAGTTCACATGACCTATTCCACTATTCTTCCTGGGTATAAACTACCAGGTCACCGAAGGACCTATTCCACACTTATCCATGAGAGTAAATATTTGTAAGGAGTGATGATAGGAAGGATATATTGTATCCTTTAGTTTAATATAGGATATAGTTTTTGTTTTTAATACATACAAACACACACTACTCAAAATATAAAAATAGTTCACAACAGAGGAAAGATGATGAGAAAGGTTTAGAAGTGCTATGAGTGTTATTCTCTGCAGCTTTGGGATTCTAGTATGAAAAAGATGTAGGTTTTGAGTCTTCTTCTGAAAAATAAAGTATCATAAGTCTATTTCTCTAGTTTTCAGTTAGATATATCTTGTTTTTTTCTTAGAGTTGGTATTGTGAAGTTGATTTTGATTCTGATCTATGGTAGTCCATCCCTTTGGAATCGAGAGTGCTTCGTGTGTTATTTAGTTATTTATTGTTGTATGTATTGGTTCCCTTTTTCAAAATTCTCTCCCTTCTTCAATATTTCTATGTGTATTTGCAACCCATATTATCTCCTTTTTAATTGCAGGTGCACACATTGAAACTGACAGGAGTCATGTATTTTTCACCTCACACCTCGTATTGTTAGGTGACATGTATATAGAGAAACATTAATTGTGTTAGTGAATTTAAATGAATCAAATATGACCGTTAGAAATTAAATTAAAAAAGAAAAAATAGATTAAAGAATGGTGTCATAGTTTGTCTTGAAATAGTATCAATTGGAAACAATGTCACCACGAAATAGTGTCTTCTTTTTTGACTTTGAGCAGTGAGACAATCATGATGCTACGGTTTAATTGAGATGAGGAACTGGTAGCGTAGATGTAGTGTTAGGATCATGATGTCAGGTCTTTTTCCAAAATTTTAACGGTGTCTTGGTGATGGTATCAAGGAACCGGTGTCACAGACTTCATGAGATCTGAAATTGGTTACAGTGTCTAGGTCACGGTGTCTGGGTCATATTTTTTGGGTCATGGTGTCTGGTCACGGTGTCTGGGTCACGGTGTCTAGGTCTTGATGTCTGGGTCACAGTGTCTGGGTCACAGTTTCTGGGTCATGGTGTTTGGGTCACGGTGTCTGGGTCACAGTTTCTGGGTCACAGTGTTTGGTCCTTTTCTAAAAAACCAGAACCAGTGGTATACTCACAGTTTCCTAGACTTAGCCAAATATTTGTAAACAGTTTTAAGCAATAATATTCACACAATGAATTAGATTTAATCATTCATAGAATAAATATTTATATAATAAATTTAAAAATAATTTACAATAATCAAAACATGATTTATAGGAATCAGGATCTTGTGAAAGTTTATTTAAAGCATAGGGAAAGCAACCATCTCTATATATGATTTGAGATAGATTAATACAGGATTAAAAAGATTTGTAATCATTAAAACATGATTAAAACATAAGGATTCCAACAATTCTGTATTGTATTGATATTAAAATTTCTTTATATAGTATTTAGAAATATATATGCCTAGATTTATCTAATTAATGAAGTAGTTAACCTGCATGGTTATAAAACTATGTATAACATTCATGTTGATCAACCTAGAAAAAATAGTAGTTGTGGAAAATTATCTATAAATATGTTTTAGTTGATGGAATCTAATTTTAACATGGATTTATATGTTTTTTAATTTATTAATAGTTAGAAATTATAAAATAAGGCTAAATATAAAAATAATTTATATCTTTTTGATGAAATGTTCATAAATGATAGTATAAAATTATTATATTGAAGGTTTTTTTGAAATTTATTTAAACAACACAAAAGGGTGTTTTGATAAATTTTAAAAAATCTTAAATAAAATTAAATATGTTATGTATATATATATTTTAAAATGTTTACATAAAATATAAAATGTTTATATGGATATAAATGTTTTCATAAATATCATATATCTAAAACATGAATAAGTTCATACTGAATTCCATATAGAATAAATATATGAAAATGTTTATATTAAAATAAATATGAAATGATCATGTTTATTTATTTTTGAAATCTCTATAAATAATGTTTAAATTATAAAATGTTTATAATTATGTTATTCATAAAATGATCATAAATGTATATCTTATGTCTAAATATTTGAAATTATCATTTATTTAGTTTATTCCCTACTTTATTTAATTCCTGAATATAAACTTGTTATATTATGAATGGATATGTGATTTAGTTTTCTTCTCATAAATATCATACCATGCATATAAGGAGTTACATGATAGGTATTATATACAATTTAGTAATGTTTATCTATAACTTGAATGTAAAGGTTGATCATGATTTATTCATATTAGGTGTTAATATTTTATTAAAATTGATGTCTCTATTGAGTATTGATCTATGCATAGTGAGACTTTGGGTCTGAATACTCACTAGCTTGGGGGTTTATGCTTTGTCAAGAAAAGTAGGGGATGGATACCTATCACATTATATTTTCTCTCATGGGGATTTTGATTTAGCATGATACTAATACTTTACATGAAAGGGTTTTATTTATCATATTCTTGAGATGTATTTGGATATGTTGGAATAAAATTAGATTTTATTTTAGGATAAGTAATAAAAATCATTAGCTGTATAAAGTGTTATAAATTAACATGATTTAGATATATTAATTAGGAAAAAGGTATATGATACAAGACTAAATCATTAAAAACATTCATACATGAAGATAATACATGAAATATGATGGTGGTATTTTAAAATACTAAGTGTTAGATTCCTTCCAATGTAAACACTTAGAAAGAAAATGATTATCCAATTTGGAAAGCCATGCCAAATATGGGTTCCCATGGATTATATTGTGTATAAAAATTAAAATATAGGAAACCCTAACATTCCAGATACTAGATGAATAGATTTAAAATAATTCATATCATGGATTTGGAAAAGGATTTCACACTCAACTATCCAAGAGTTACATGTGACATGATTGAAATAATTGTATACCAGATATAGTCATGGATTATGTTACAAGATTAGTCAGGATATGTCATGATGAAAGATATATATCTTCTCACTAATGGATATGATTTATGTAACACCCTAAAATTTTAAATTATATTTTCCTTTGAATCCTAATGTATTTAATAGCTTGCTTCACACGCAAAACCGAACCATAATGAACTGATAAATAGTATATAACCATTAAAATGTAGTTGTAGAATCAGAGGGTAAAAATTAAGGTAACTAAATTATGAAATAAATTTAGAAATAAATATAAAGGTCATTATTAATACAAAGGTATTGATAAAATTCAATTAGTTTAGCTAAGTAACTAATATGACGATTCATTCTTTAAAATATAACCATTATAAAATTGGGTTTTTTATGTTATTTATTTTATAAAACTAAATAAGATATGGATAAAATATATTATTTATGTTAATAAAATGTTAACAAAAAATTATATTAGTAATTAATAAGAAATAATAATAAGAATTGTTAATATTTTAAGAAGTTATTTTTCCATGAAAACAATTTTAATTATATATTAATGTTTTTATTCAAAAGTAAAATTCTAAATTTTTTGAATTTTAATCTGAAAAAATTTAATTAAATTTTGTATTTATCATAACAATATTATCTTAATATTATTTTTTATAAAATAATTTATTTTTATGTGAATAGTGAAAAAATACATTTCTTGCTAAAACCGTTGCGTTTAAGGATATATCAAGAAGTAAGTATAACTTAAATACTTATAAAATATGTTACATTATAAAATATGTATATAAGGAGTAAAAATATACATTTAAAAATATTATTATATATTTATAAAACCTATGTTTAATATTTTATAAATTTAAATAATATTTCACTTTAAAAGAAACTGTTTATGGTATTTTCTTTTAATTAAATATTATTTGGGTAAAATTTGGTTTCAGATTGATTTTAAAGATAATTTTTTTATAATAAACAAATTTATATTATGAAAATATAAAAAATTAAAAATATTATCCTACACATAAATTTTAATCAAAAAAATACATTTTTGTTTCTAAAAATGAGTTTTTACTGGTGAAATGTGCTAATGTTAAAATTAATTTTTCTTACACATATAAATATTATATTATAAAATATATATTATATTTATAATGATTAGGTAAAAATTATGCAATAATTCCCATTTTATTTTTAGGCATTAAAGTAAATTACTTTGGTAAAAATTTATTACCAAGGTAAAAACAAAAATAGTAAGAGTGAAAAATCTAAGAGTAAATGGTTTGAGAAATGTTTAATACATGTGTAAAAATGAATAATAGAGAATTTATAAACCCTATATCACTACCAATTTTTTATCCTTTAAACCATTAATATTTTCATTCCATCATTAAAATGTAATGGATACTTCCAAAATTACCCCTCTTCACTTATGAAAATGGTTCACTTCCACCACTTCATGATACACCTATACCTTAAAATTTCATCCTAAAACTATGAAATTTTTCACCTACTAGAACAATTTATCAATTTCATAATCATATTTTCTCAATTAGATATCCTATGTCTTCCATTTCCAAGGATATTTCCAAGATAAATTTTAAGTTCTAAACATGAGTATTTTTTACTCCTTACCATTTTCTTCTTAATATTTCTATTTAAAACAAATTATAGGAACCCTAATATAATTAAACCAATATTATTAATATAATATAATTATATTATAATATTTTACCAACCATTATTCAATCATTTCCATCCACTAAGAAAAACAAAACAACATCAATCATGCATACGTGCGAACTATTGCTTCCATGAAACAATGTGTTTTTTTTATAACCACATCTCATAAATAGAAAAGAGGATGAATTTTCGGAATTAATATGTTTATTATGTAAAAATTATTATTATAAAAAAATTATTTATCATATAACTTTATTTCATACCATTCATTTAAAAATGGAAATGTTAATCGTGAGTACGTACAAACTACCACCTCCACGAACGATGAATTTCATTTGTCATCACTACCATTAATTGATGGATCTATGAATGAATTTAGTGGATTTAAAATTTTTTTATAAAAATTTTAAGCTTTTTAAAATTTATATGTACATTATATAAAGAAATTTCCTTACTTGTAAAATCATTATAGCACACTCTCGTTTGGGTCAGTTTTATCACTTAAGTGAATTATGTTATAATGATTATATCATGAATGATTAAGGAATTTTATATAATGGTAATATCATGTAATAATAATGTATTTTTTTGAATTATTCTATAATTTTTCTATTTATATTTAATATATTTATGAATATATAACATTTTGATTGTTAAAAATTCCAAAAACAGTTCTTCACAATTTCCATTTTCACAAACCATATCTTTATAATTATCTAAATTAAAATGGGATATGATAAATAATTGAAAAATAATTATTCTATTATTTTGTAAAATATTGTAATGATTATTTTTTAATAAGAAATAATTGACAATTCCATTACAAAACTAGTATGAAACAAGCAATTAGAGTTTCTAGCATCCAATGATGAAAATAAAGCACCATAAAAATAATATATTTATAATTAATAGTTATAAATTAATTGTATAAATTTAAATATATATGAATAAGGTTATTTAATAAGTTATTAAGATATTTATGTTTATTATATAAGATTTTAGACCATGTTTGAGTAAGAGGGAATACATGGTATGGGTTTCTTGACTCAATTTCAAAGGTGTTTTTCATCTATGTCTACATCCTTTGATATTACTTGTGTTACACTCAAGATATTTATTTTTTAACAATCCACTTAATTTCTATAGAGGAATTGTGTTCATGATATCCCATTTATTTAATGGGAAATTATTGACATCCCATATGTTTTTATTTTAATACATATGTTTCTAGATTACAAAATTAAGTTGATTATGTACTATTTAACCATACACCTTCTTTCACTAGATGAATTATGTTAATATTTTGAGTTTTTGGTGTATGACTACCCAATACAATCATGATGTATTAGTTTAAACCTTGATAGTAAGAATGATGTCTTGGATATATCCTTGACACCAAGACTAATGTTGCGACATCCTGAGATTTTATGAAGTATATTATTTAAAATTTATTTAAATTATTTGATAGCTTGATTTATACTCAATTCACAGTTTATATTGTGTTATACACAACACTAAGTTTATGTTTCATTGTATATAACATTGATTTTCTTCAATAACTTGTGTTAAACACAAGGACGAGTCTTATAAAATATCAATATACTATAGATATTATTGTTTAATATGTAACTTATCATCCAACCATTATATTGAAGGGTGTGAATAAGACTAACTATATTATGTTTAAAAAATTATATATATATTTTTAAATTCATTGAATATATTTTATAGGCATAAGATAAGATAAGAATAAATCTAATTCTATGCTTAAAAATTGCATTTTTCTAAAAACAATTTACCTCATTTTAATGGAAGACTTTTTTTTGAAACTAGATTTTGACACTTTAATAAATTTTATTTGAAAAAAAAATTCTTTTTTGAAATAAAAATTGTAAAGAACCATATTTTTGAATCGGATAAAAATATAAGGGAATTTGAATTTTTCATTTACCGAATGGTCCATTTTACAAACCAAGCTTCATATTTAAATTTTAAAAGTTATAATGATTCAAAACGTTGTATTTGGACTTGAGAGAAGGATTGAGAGGTCTCCCAGTTGTCTTATTGATTTTCAAAATAATAAGGGTTTGAAAATCAAGTTTTGGAGGGTCTCACAATGACACATGGTTTTTCTGAAATTGTGCAGCCCCCAGCAACAAACCATGTAGCTGTAGTAGAGGAGAAGATGATCCCTTCAGGGGTTGCACATGGTTAGTCCAAACTATGTGCCTACACTACATGGTTAATGATAATTATTCAGTACCTAAGAACTATTAACTACAGGGTTTGTGCAAGATTAGGCTAACCATGCAAGAAAAATTGTGCGAGGTGGATTCTTAAGCAGAGGATGCCGCATGGTTGGTGCACGGTTTGACTAACCATGTGATCCAAACCTTGTGGTGGGTTTTTTTCAAAGAAATTAATTTATTAAATAAAAATAAAAATAAAAATAAAATTAATCTAAATGATAAGAAATAGAAAATAAAAAAAATAAATAAATGATTTAATTATAATAATAATATGAATGTTATGATCATTATTTTTTTAGTTTTTTATTAAACCCATAAGGGGTTCACCCTTACCATTCTCTATGGAAAACTCCCCTATCAACTTACCTCTCGCATGATAGCCCCCTTAGACGAACCCCCCATGGAATGACCTCCCTCTTCATAGCCTCCTCCAGTGTGATGATTTACACCAGATTTCTTCTAGTTTTTGAATTATATTTATCGAGGAAAACCCTTATACTTATTTGGTTAGCGGTTTTCCTCTCCCCTGTTGCCCGATTTCCATTGGTTTAACTCTATGGTTAGGGGTTGACTTGTTTTGATTATTCTTCTGTTGTTAGGGAATGCAGTGCATCTCTTAGGACCTATTAATGCATGTTTCAACATCCACTACTGAAGGTGAGGTTCTTCGGTCCATTTTGGTTTTCATGTTACCACTTTAGGTAGAATTTTATTCTGGTTTTTCATTTCGAACCTTTATTTTTGGGGTATTGTAGTGGTTTTGAGTCCCTAGTATTATTTGTAGTGTGTTTATTCATCCTTGATGTGAGTTTGAGTCACCATAGACAAAGGTGACTTACCTGAATATTCATAGGTGAGAACACACACACACACATATATATATGTAATTTCACCTGTTATATATATATATTCACCCATGGTAGAGAATATGTATATATGGGGCTAGGTGTGCTTATATATACATATGAAAAATGTATATGGGTGTAAGTAGAAATAGGTATATGAATATATGATTGTGTATATAAGGATCTCCTTTTACATATTCATGGCTATTAGAATATGTGCATAGGGGATATATTTCCTTATGTATATGTAAAGGTGAAAATGCTAGGAGGTGGGTAGGATCAGTTTTGAGTGGTCGCTGATTAAAACATCAAGTTCCAAAGTGTTTGGCTTAGCTTGGCCTTATCTTAAGGTATGATCCCTTTCCTTACCCTTTTAAATTTAATAATGTGTTAATTTTTTGATTTTAGCACCTTCCTTGATTTTAATTAGTGCTAAATTATGATTCTAGAATGAAATGTTTAAAATGATTAAATTAATTGTTTAAAGTAAAAATTTCATGATTTTATAATAAAACCCCTCAATGGAGGTGCGTCATCTTCTAAACTAAAAGTAATGATTTGTGTTTTGAAACATGCTTGTCCTTATTTCCTTGGTTATTATTTTATGAATTTATGTTATGGTTTGTTATGTGGCATGTTGAGACCTAGAATTCATTGATGTAATAAAATGAGTTACCCCCTTTTCCCTATAAATTTTCATGGAACCAATGCATATTCTAAGTATATAACTTGGACACTCTAATATAATTGATTAATGGACCAATATCCTCCTAAGGACTTGGCATGATATGTATATGGGATTACCCAAGTAAGTAATTTTCCTCTTGACCGTCTCACCTTCAAAGTGCCTTCTTGCCTATTTAAACCCAACTGCCTTGTTTTAATAAAGTAAATGACATGTTTGGGATGGAATGGATTATCATGATAGAAATAATTTCTGTGAATGTTTTAACTGGGATGATCTTGTTATAATAAATGAATTTCCATGCTTAGTTGAATTAAATGGAATGTCTTTGATTAATTGGTTTATTCATAATGAATTTCTTTTCCTTTAATGAATGGAATGTTTTAATAAAATAGAAGGATCTTGATTATAATGGGTTATAAATTCAAATAATGAGAGGTATTTCTTCATGGAATTCATTACAAATATGAGGATTCCTTTATAACAATATTATTAAATATAGAGCATGAGAGGTATTACCTCATGGATCCTATTATAAAATGATTGTGCATATACATGGTATGTGGATGATGGTAAGAGATTATTGAGAATAATGAATCATGCTCCCATACATCGAGTGTTGATCATGGTGACTCACACCAGTGATACTTGTGATATGATGGTAAGGGTTCGATTGAGCATGGAGACTCATGCTCCCCTACATCGGATGTTGAGCATGGAGACTCACACTAGTGATACGATATGGGGGGTGGTCTTTATGCACCATTCTCCATGATTAGAGTGTTTCCATGGTGTGCTCACTCGCTATCCTGAGTGACAGGCATGATATCCCCCACTTTATCGGGATGTTGGGCCTGTACCTTATTGCATGAGTTTATAGGACCATAGACTGATCATGGATGTCTGTGAGTTACATCCTAGTCCATCCAACACTTGTATTCGAGGTATATGGACATTAGGCATCAACACACACTTGGATCATATTCATGGATTCAATATATAACTATATATATATATATATATATATATCTATATATTATTACTATATATATATATAGTCATTGATCAGATATTATTTAGGCTATGAGATAAAGTAGGTATAGCCTCCAGTTGTCCCTCAAGAACCTGGGCGGGTTATTTTTTATTTTTTCTATTTCACTTATCTTTTTATTTATACATTCACTTTGATTTAACTTATATTCATGGAATTAATTGGGCTAGACACCGTGGGTGCTGAATTACTGAGATTTTATCTCACACCCTACTCTGGTACCATTAACACCCAAGTATACCTTATGTTTGTAGAACCTTAGACATTTCTTTTTGCTGTGTTCTTGTACCTGGGATTTAGGAGAAGAGGACTGAGCTTGAGCTTGGGATGCTCGTGGAGATCATCCTTGTAGATTTTTCTTTCCATTATTTATGTATTGACCAATATGCCTTTTTTATTTATGTATCATAAACTAGACATGCATTCTCTGTATAAACTAGCATCGACCACTTTTATATTCAGTTATATTATTCTTTTTCCATCACTTTGTTATCTATTTATTTACGAGTTCCACTATTGTCTATTATTTATATTCTATTATACCACTGTGAAACACTTATTATGAGGGTATAGTCTCCCCAGTGAACCAATTTTACACCTACACTACTAGTCAACAACCTCTAGCATATGGGGAGACGTGCTTGATTCCATGTGACCCAGAGATTCAGCTACCATATTAGTGGTCAACCAGGATGAGATGTTAGAAAGTGGTATCAGAGCTTACTTTTCCTTTGTATTACTATTTTGGCTTGGAAAAAAGGAGACTATAAATGTGTCACCACTAGGTAAATAGTTGTGAATAGGACTGATCACCCCACCCATGGAGAAATGACCAAGTGTCCATGGATGGGATTTATGTTCATTATCTTTGATATTACAGTTGATCTGATTTCACCTCGAGTGATTCATATCTTTTCCACTGGTTATTGATTAATTATATTTATAGAGTTATGATATTTTTTCCTTATCCTAGTGTGGAAAGGAAGAATCATTTTTTTGCATCGTATTAGTAACATAGAGAATTAACAAGCCATGCATATTCCATGCCATGTAGTTTCATTTGTAGGGATGCATGTTGAATTGGATTGTGTGATTTGAGTGATATGTCGTGCTTTTGTTTGTTATTATTCTTGTTGTATTCCATGTTAAGTATTTTTAACCATTATTAGGTATTTATTATTATGACTTCCATGATTTTATACCATGATCCTCTATTATATAATTCTTCTGTATTTTCTACTTATGATAACATGCTATGATATTGATATGAAATTGGTTGTATGGTATAAAAATATAGTGGTTGTGAATAAACTGGAACCAATTTCTGATTATAATGTGTATGAGTTCCTTATAACCAGGATAGGGGAATATTTATATTCAAACTATATCATGCTTTATATATATAAAAATTTTAAGGTTGTTGTTAAAATTTATAAGGCTACTAAAGTTCAACTATTAATGTAATTTGGTTGCAATTAATGGGAGCCAAATGCTAACCAATAAAATGTATGGGTGATTTATGGATCAGTAGATGGCAACCCATATGGATTAAGTGTTATTTATGACCATGTTATGTTTGAAATTATTAAAATGTGAGATTTTTTTTTAATTTTGATCTAAAATGAATTGGCTATGTTCTTAAATGCACAACTGGTCCCAAGTAGGTCAAATGGGGCATGTTCCTCAAGGATAATCATCTTTAGATGTTCTAGAAGTTAATAATTAATCAACTTATATTTTATTGACTTATGATGAACCTATGTTGGATTAATGGGACCCTCATATGTTGCCTCATCTGTTATAACTTAAAAGGAATTTATCTGTTGAATTTCCTAATGAAGATGGGATGTCAATAAATGTTTAATGTTTTAAATTGAAGTTTTTTGAGACTTGTCTATTATTCCTAGTGCTTTGTTAAAACTATTTTAAATGTTTAAATGTTGAATTAAAATCACTATAAATACTTTAAAATGGAACCCTAGTCAGTGTCATCTATTTAAACCCTTGTGTAAGGGAAGGTTGAGTCTCTATTTGAGTTTCCTTGGAATAGAAGAATGAGTGTTTTCCATAGGTTTTCTTTTTCTTTTAGAAATGGATTAGATGGTAGGATCTTGAGCCAACAACTTTTCTACTGGTGTGACATAGAGATATATTTTATGCTTATGCTTCTGAAAGGGGATAAATCGTGGTAGGTATCACCCTTAGAGTTTAAATTCATTGCTAGATACTGTGATATTTCATATATTTGGTTTTGTTTGGGTGCCATTTTATCTAGTAGGACACTTATATTTTGGAATAAAACCCATGTTTGGATGGGTGGTCATGTTTTCTTGGCCTTTGATATGGGAGTGAGCATCAGGTAATACTTGATTTCAGTAGGTTAGACATGCCTCAGTCATGGTCGGCCACTTCATAGGTCACTTGAAACTTTATTCTTCCTCAATAATGGGTGACTTGGTATTTTTTCATCTATATTAATGGTCATATGGGGAAATAATACTTTGAACTAAATATTTTGTATGGGCCATTTGATACTTGAATTCATAGGGAATACAACCTATGGATAGTATAAAGGATGTGTCATTTTGTTGCTAAAACCTCTGAGTAATATGAGTTCACATACACGATGCCCATCTAGTGCTAAATGGTGTAAAGAACTGGGTGAGTTCGATGAAATCATCGAGCCTTGTGCTATTGAGAACGTTATCGGTTCATCTCCACAGTAGAGTGAACCGCGAGTTAAAGAATCAAGTTCATTCCAATTCTTGGGAGGACTTTATGGAGACTCATGTATTTTGACACACCAATCAGTTTGGTTTTGGATTTATTTGTATGATTTTAAATATGTGAGCATGGATTTGAGGTGTGTCACATGTGAGTTTAAGGAGGTTTAAATATAGTGCACTTGTGAGAGGATCGTCTTTCTCTTATCTATCGTCAAATAGGACATTCCTAAGGTGGGTAGAATCATGTTGATCATAGTGTTTATGTGTCCTTCCAAGTAGAATGAACCCAAAAAAATAGAACTAATTGAAAATGGTTAGATTTTTTATATGATCTTGAGGCTTGCAAGTTTTAATTACATGTTAATTATTTATTGGAAGAATGATGTCAATGAGGTTGGATGTGTATGAAACCTCTGGAAAAAACCATTAGTCTTTGATGGACTTCGGTGGTAAATCCTGAATGATCAGGTTATGCCTTGAGTGGTGAAGGCATCATGGTTCGGTTAATGATGGCACATCAGAAGGTGAAACTGAGATTCTTTCTTAAAGTTGACCAATTGTGGTTCAGATATTATTCTTTATAGTAATTGGGAATGATTGGATGGAAACTATTCAAATCCTATTAGTGTATTCTGCTAAGTGATGATAAATTCCCCAAGCTTGACATCACCCTTGATGCACTAAGAGAGCATTGGTCTTACACCACACTACAGTTTAAAAGCTATTGGGATTGTTTGGGTGGTTTTATCTATGTTTCATTCTTGTTTCAAGTTTATTTTTGTGGTTTTGTTAGTCATGAGTGATCCTTTTGTTCTTTTGTAGGAATTCCTTAGGCGGACTCTTGGACACCATCCATCTTCTCCTGACATAACCGCCAAGAGGATGCCACTCAGGGATCAGTTAGTGTTTTGAGGTGGACATTTTGGATTTTTTTCCAATGTATATTTTGTAAATATGGGGTATGAAATACCTTGGTTAGTTCCTTGAACTCCATTTCATTCATTCTGAGGTTTCCTCAGACTAGTTTTTGGGATCAGTGATGCTTTTGACCAAGGAATGTCACCAAAAGATGACTATGAGCTTTATTAGGCGTTTCCATTCTAAATGCGAGATGACTTGGAAGAAGGCATCACAATTTTATTATAATGCACTGATCATCTAATAAAAAGGGTTTATTTACATGTTTTCCCTCTTTACAATGTGTATGGCCATTAGAAAATGGTTTAAACACACCTTCAAGTTAATGCTGGTGTGGTTTAAAAGGTCAGCAGTGTCTTTCAAAGAAAGGTTGAATGACCAATTTCAGTTTGGTTGATCGATATTTGACCATTACTTAGTAGTGAGGTTATTGTTAGGACCTTGGATATAATAAGGTTTCCCCGATAAAGGAATCATATCAATATCATCACTAGAATGCTTTGAGGTGTGTTTGGTAGGCTATTCCGATAATGGATGCGTTGTGGCTTGGATTTGGGCCCTTTCTAATGTTAAGGCCTATGGTTGGGAGAACCATTGGCCATATGTTTAAAGTGATGAAGACATGATCATGTCTCTAGATAAACAAGCTCAGGTAACCTCCATTTCATCATTTTAGTTTGAAATCGAGTATTGGATCCGGTTTAACAACTTAAGTGCTGTGGGCTTAAGAAATGCATAAATGTGCATTGGGTATTAGGAAACACCATGCAAACATTTTAATGAGACTTCACAACCCCTGTAGAACAGGTGATATTTTAATTTTTCCTGAAGGATTCTTGGGGATGAGAATTTCTAAGGTGGGCAGGTTGTAATGACCCGTGTTTTTGAACCAGTTAAAAATCCAAGGGAATTTGATTTTTTATTTACTGGACATGCTCTTTTATTAATTGAGAATCAGATTTGAATTCTAAAAGTTTTAATTATTTAAAATAATGTATTTGGACTGGGTCAAATGCCTGAGAGGTCTTCTGGGTGTCTCAGTGAGTTTTGGAGGCATCGGGGTTTGAAAATAATGTTTTGAAGGGTCTAACAGAGGTTCACAGTTTTTCTGAAACCATGTGGCCATCTACAACAAATTGTGAGACTACAGCAGGGAAGCAGATGTTCCTCATATGGGTTGATCATAGTTAATCCAAACTATGCACCTATCCTAAATGGTTAGTGCAAATTAGGAAGTACCTAACCACTATTCACCACACGGTTTGCATACGATTAGGCTAACTGTGCATGACAAATCATGTGAGGTGGATTCCTAAGTAGATGGTGTGGTATGGTTGGTGTATAGTTTGGATAACTATGTGACCCAAAACCATGTGGTATATTTTCTTAAAGGAATTAAATTATAAAATAAAAATAAAAATAAAAATAAATTAAATGAGAATAAATTTAAAAAAAATAAAGAAATGATTTAATAATAATAATAATATTAATATTATTATGTGATAATGATGATTATTTTTTAATATTATTTTAGGTTTTTATTAAACCCATAAGGGGTTTCCACCCTTACCCCTCTCTATGCACTTCTACCCTCTCCCCTTACCTCTCATGCGATAGTCTCCTCGACCGACCCCCCCATGGAATGACCTACAACTTTGTAGCCTCCTTTGGTGTGATGATTTCCACCATATTTATTCTAGTTTTGTCATTTGATTCATCAAGGCAAGACCTTATCCTTTCTTGGTTGGTGGTTTCATCTCTTATTTTTTCTGATTTCCATTCGGCAAAACCCTAGTGTTAGGGGTTGACTCAGTTTTTATACTTCTTCCATTATTAGTGTGTGCGGTGCATCTTCCAGGACCCCTTAGGTGGTGTCCTCTATTTGAACCCTCAAGTAAGTGTAGGTTGAGTTTCTCTTTGATTTGCCATAGAACAAAAGCATTATTGTTTTCCATAGGCATTATTTTTATTTTAGCAATGAATTATATGATAGGATTTTGAGCCAGTGAATTTTATACCGGCATGAACTAGTGATAGGTTCAATTCTTATTCTTCTAAAAGGGGATAGTTTGTGTTAGGTAGTACCCATAGAGTTTAAATTCCTTTCTAAATCCTTTGAGATTTCTGGTGTTTGGTACCATCTGGTTGTCTTTTTCCCTATTAGGATGTTTATATTTTGTAATGAAACCCTTTTTAGATGGATGGGCATGTTTTATTGGACTTTGATATGGGTGTGAGCATTAGGTAATTATCAGTTTCACCAGGTTAGACTTTCTGTGAGCATGGTCGGCTTCTTTGTAGCTGTCTTGACACTTTATTATTCTTTAGTAATGTATGAATTAGTATGTAATCATCTAGATTAATGGTTTTATGGGGAAATATGAATCTAAACTAAATCTATTGTATGGTCCATTTGATAATTGACTGTATAGGGTGTACAACCTATGGATTATATCAGGGATGTGTCATTTTTAACCTGAAACATCAGGGTAGTATGAGTTCACATAAGTTGTTCATATCTAGTGTTAAATGGTGTAACGAACCAGGTGAGTTCGGCGAAATCACTGAGCGTTGTGCTGTTGAGTACATTCTTCGGTCAACTCCATAGTATAATGACATGTGTGTTAAATAATCGAGTTCATTCCAATGCTTGGGAGGAATTTCTAAAGACTCAGGTGTTTTGACCCACTGGTTGGTTTGGTTTTATATTTCTTTTTATTCTTTGACATATATGGGCATGGCTCGAAGGTGTCTCACTCATGAGTTTAAGGTGGTTTCAATCTAGGTAACTTGTGAGTGGTTAGTTTGTCTCTTCTCTATCATCAACTAGGACACTAATAAGACAGGGAGCATCATGTTGGTTATAATGGTTATATGTCCTTACACGTATAAGGAACCCAACCAAAGAGAACCAATTGAAATGCTCAGCTTGCTTATATGACCTTGAGTCTTGCAAGTTTTAATTACATGCCAATGCTTGCTCAGAAGAACGACGTCGATGACGTTGGCTATGTATACAAAATCTGGGAAACACTATTGGTCTTGTATGGACTTAAATGTTAAAACCTAAATTATTAGGTGATTCATTGGGTGGTGAAGGTAGTATGGCTTGGTTAATGATGGTGCATTTGTAGGTGAAGCTGGGCTTCTTTCCTGAAGTAGACAAGTTTTAGTTCGACTATTATTCTTTCTAGTAATTGGGTGTGATTGAATGTAAACGGTGAAAATAATCTTAGTGTATTCTATTAAGGGACAAGAATGTCCCTTATATTGACATCATCCTTGATTCACTAGGATAGTATTGGTCTTACACCACACTATAGTTTAAAAGCTATTGGCTTTTTCTGGGTGTGCTTCTGAAAAATTGTAAGGAGGCTCCGTCGTTGTGACAGGTGCTTCGACACATGAATTCTTACCATGAAGGTAACATCATGGTGTCAAAGGGTCACTGGATCTATTGGATACCCCCATTTGAAGGTATGAAACTTTATTCAGATGGGTCGTGTGCTATGGGTATCATTAGGGGCGGAGGGGTTATTTGTAATTCAGGGGGTAGTGTGGTCACTACGTACAATGAAATGTTTGGCAAAGGGGACTCTCTTCATGAAGAGGTCTGGGCTCTACTCAAAGGGATCCAACTATGTATTTCCTCTCACATCCCTCTCTCAGAGATTGAAATAGATTCCAAAATTATCTACGATGCTCTCACTGATAACAGGGCCACTCTGTGGACTATTTCACACCATATCCAATGATGTAAGGAACTCATTATCAGTGACACAAGACTATTTCATACATGGTGTGAGGGAAAAAGGGTAGCAAACTTTATGGCTTCTCAGTTCACCAACATCGATGATCTTATTTCAATATATATCTTGGGATCCTTGCCTCCAGAGTGCGCCACCATTTTCCAAGGTTATTCACTTGTACTTCACTTCTATAGGCCCCCTTGAGCCAGACCTTTCTTTCCTGTTTCTTTGTTTTTTTGTTCCCTGATTTGTATATGCCTTTATTTTCCTTTTGGAAGTTCTGCCTTCATTATTAATAAAATATTTTGTTTTTAGTGGGGGTTAGTCTTGAGTTATCCTTAGGTTCCCTTTTAGGAACTCCTTGGGTGAACTATTGGACACTAACCATCTTCTCCTGACAAGACCACTAGGTGGATACCACTATGACCTCAATCATTGTTCTAAGGTTGATTTTTTGGATTTTTACCAATGTATATTTTGTAAATATGGGCTATAAACTACCTTGGTTAGTTCCTTAATCTATAGTTCATTCATTTCATGGTTTCCCTAGACTTGTTTTCAGACTCAGTGATGCTTTTGACTGAGGAACATCACTAGAAGTTGGCTATAAGCTTTAGTGGATGTGTTCATCCTAAATGCAATATTCCTTAGAATAAGTCATTTTAGTTACATTTTAATGCAATGAAAATCTGTGATGGTGTCTCTCCAATGGTCATTTAGAGGTTTATTGACCTGTTTTCCCTATTTACAATGTGTATGGTCATTAGGAACTGGTTTAAAAACATTGACGGGTTAAGGTGAGTGTGGTTTAAATGTTTGGAGGTATGTCTCAAGGAAAGCATGCACATACAGTTTTAGTTTTTTTGAATGAGATTAGACCATTCCTTAGAAGCGAGGTTTCTCTTAGGACCTCAAATGTAATTGAGTTTTCCCCTATGAAGGAATCATGCCAAGAGCATTGCTAGAATTCTTTAAGGCATGTTTGGTAGGCTATTCTGATGGTGGTGGTACCGTGGCTCAAATTTCGACCCTTTATAATGTTAAGGCCTATGGTGGGGAGCACCATTGGATAAATGTTTAAAGATATGACAACGTGATCATGTATCTAGCTAAATGGGCTTAGGTAAGCACTGTTTCGTAATTTTAGTTAGAAATCTATCATTGGATTAGGTTTAATAGCTTAAGTTCAAGGGCTTAAGAAATACTTGAAGGTGCATTGGGAATTTGGAAATGAAATGTGACCATTTGAACAAGACTTTATGACCCTTGTAGTTTAGGTGATGTTTTCTTTGTTCCCTAAGGATTCTTGGGGAAGATAATTTCTAAGGTATGAGGGTTGTAATGACTCGTGTTTTTCAACTAGATAAAAATCCAAGGGAATTTTATTTTTTTATTTATCAAATGGGAAATTTATAAACTAACCTTAATATTTGAATTCCAAAAGTTGGAATACTTCAAAAAATTTCTTTAAACTTGAGATAATTCCTGAGAGGTATCCTTGGTGTCTCGTTGAGTTTCAAAAACATTGGGGTCCAAAAATCATGTTTGGGATGGTCTGATGGAGGCACACAGTTTGTCTGAAACTGTACGACCCTCAGCAGCAAACCATGCAGCAACAGCAGAGGAGCAGATGTGCCTACATGGGCTGCACATGGTTAGTCTAAACCATGCACCTATCCCACACATTTATTTCCAATTAGGTATTACCTAATCATGATTCACTGCACGGTTTGCGCATGGTTAGGATAACTGTGCGGGACAAATCATGTGAGGTGGATTCCTAAGCAGAGGATGTGGCACAGTTGGCACATGGTTTGGCTAACCATATGACCCAAAAATGTGGTGATTTTTTTAAATAAATTAATTTATTAAATTGAAAATAAAAATAAAAATAATTTAAATTATAATAAATTTAAAATAAATAAATAAATAAATTATTTACTAATAATAGTAATGATATTAATGTTTTGATGACGATGATGATGATGATTATTATTTTAGGTTTTTATTAAACCCATAAAGGGTTTCCCCCTTACCACTCTCCACACAAAACTCCCCTCTCCCCTTACCTCTCACGCAATAGCCCCCTTGGACAAACCCCCCATGGCACAACCTCCCTCCCCACGACCTCCCCCGGTGTGAAAATTTCCACCACATTTCTTTCAGTTTTGGAATTCAATTTGTCGAGGTAAGACCTTATTATTCCTTGTTTGGATTTTTCCTCTCTCTCATTTCCAAATTTCCATTTGTCTGAACCCTAAGGTTAGAGGTTGACTTGTTTTTTATTCTTCTTCGGTTGTTAGGGTGTGCAATGCATCTCCTAGGACCCATTTAGGCGTGCTTCGACATCTACCACCTAAGGCGAGGCACTTTGGTCCATTTTGGATTTCATTTAGCCACTTGAGGTATAATTTTATTATAGTGTTTTTCTTGGCATCTTAATTTTTGGGGTATTTTAGTGGTTTTGAATCCCTATTATTATTTTTAGTCTGTTTGGTCATCTTTAACATGGGTTCGACTTGCCAGTGTCAAAGGTGACTTACCTGCATGTTCATAGGTTAGAATATATATATGTAAGTTCCCCTTATATATATATATTCACCCATGACAGTGAATATATATATATATATATATGAGGATAGGTTTGATAACGTGTATATATTTGAAAAATGCATATGTGTGTAAGTGAAAATAGGTAAATGAATATATGAATATGTATGCAATGATCCCCTTTCACATATTCACGGCCATGAGAATATGTGCATACGGGATAGGTTTCCTTATGTGCATGAAAAGGTTCATATGATTAGAGGTGGGTAAGAGCAACTTCAAGTGGTCACCAATTAAAACATCAAGTGCCAAAGTGTTTGGCTTGGTTTGGTCTTCTCTTGAGGTTGGATCCCTTTTTTCCCTTTTAAATTTAATAATTATTTAATTGTTTTCTTTTTTAACCTTCCTTTTAATTAATTATTGATAAAATATAATTATTGAATGAAATGTTTAATATGATTAAATTTATTTTTAAAGGAACAATATTCTTATTTTATAATAAAACCCCTCGATGGAGGTGCACTATATTCTAAACTAAAAGTGATGGTTTATGTTTTGAAACATTCTTGGCCTTATTTTCTTAGTTTTTCTTTTATGACTTGATGTTATGGTTTGGTATATGGAATGTTGAGACCTGTCTTTCATTGAAGTTATAAAATGAGTTACCCCCTTTTTCCTTATAAATTATCATATAACCAATGCACCTTCTAAGTGTATAGCTTGTCCACTCCAATATAATTTATTAATGGAAAAAGATCCTCTTAAGGTCTTGGCATGATATTTATATGGTATTATACAAGTAGGTAATTTTCCTCTTGACCATGGCACCTTTTAAGTGCCTTCTGACCTCTTTAAATTAAATTTCTTTATTTTGATAAATTAAATGGCATGTTTTGGATGGAATGGATTGTCATGATGGAAATACATTCCTTGAACATTTAAAATGAGATGAACTTGTTATAATAAATAAATTTCCAAGATTAGTTTAATTAAATGGAATGTTTTTGATTAAATGGTTTATTCATAATGAATTTATTTTCCTTGAATTAATGGAATATTTTAATGAAATGGGAGGCCCTTTATTATAATGGGTTATAAATTAAAAGCATGAGAGGAATTGCTTCATGGATTGCATTACCAATATAAGGATTCCTTTATAATAGGATTATTAAATGTAGAGAATGAGAGGTATTTCTTCTTGGATCCTATTATGAATTGATTATACCTTATACATGGAATGTGGATGATGGCAAGGGATTTTTGAGAATGATGAATCATGATCCCTTACATCAGGTGTTGAGCATACATACTCTCACCAGTGATACTTGTAATATGATGGTAAGGGTTTGGTTGAGCATGTAGACTCACACCCCCTTACATCAGGTGTTGATCATAGAGACTCACACCCATGATACGATATGGGTGATGAGATTTATGTGCCACATTACATTATTTTAGTGTTTCCATGGTGTGCTCACTCACCATATTGAGTGATGGACATGAAATCTCGCACTCTACGAGGATGTATGGAATGAACCATATTGCATGATCTTATAGGCTTGTAGACTATTCATGGATATTTATGAATTACATCCTAGTCCAACCATCACTAGTATTATAGGTATATGGATATTAGGCGTTGGCATACACTTGGATCATATAAGTGGATGCAATATATATGTATATATATAATTACTATATATATAGTCATTGATCAAACATTATTCTAGCCATGAACCAAAGTAGGTATATCCCTTAGGAACCTAGGTGGGTTGTTGTTTATTTATTATGTTTCATTTATCTTTCTATTTATACCTGCACACTTCTTTAACTTATATTCATGTACTAGATTGGGTTATACATCATGGGTGTTAGCCTACTGAGATTTTATCTCACACCCTACTTGGGTACCATTGGTACCTGAGTAGACCTTATCTTTTTATGACCTTGGACCTTTGTTGTTTTTGTGTGATTGTACATGGGAGTTAGGATCATAGGATCAGGCTATATCTTAGGATGCTCATGGTGATCACCCAAGGGGATTTTATTTTCCTTATTTATGTACTTCACTATATGTATTTTGTTTTATTTATGTATCATCAACTGGACATGCATATGTTGTATAAATTTTCATTGGAAACTTTTATATTTAGTTATATTATTCTCCTTTCACTACTCTGTTATCTATTTATTTACTATTTCCACTATTTTTTTCTATTTATATTCTTTTATACCACTATAAAACTCTGATTATGAGGGTATAATCTCCCCACTGGACCACCTTTACACCCTCACTACTAGTCAACAACATCTAGTATATGGGTAGGCATGCTTGAGGAACTGTGAAACACTCGTATGACTACCATATTAGAGATCAGTCAGGACAGGACATTATAGGAATATCAAAATTTATTTTGGGTGATTTTTTTTATTTTTCTAAGAAGATTAATTTTTTATGAATAATTTAAAACATTACATTTGAATTGAAAACTTCCTTTTAATATAATTTATTAATATAGTTAAATTATATTTTAAAGTGGTTTTAAAGTATAATTAGTTAAATTATAAATCATTAAATCCAATTTAGGTCAATGTATTCAATTTCACATTGAAATTGGATATAAAAACATTTCAAACATTTCAACTTTTCTCCTTAAAAACTCACTATCTCACAATGTCTATGTGATTAATTTTAAATTAATTTTAGCCACTTCTATGAATTGAATTTGAAAAAAGGATATATGTATTTGGAATCAGTATTAAATTTGTGTTATAATAATATAAAATTAAATTTTTGACTGAAATTATTAGTGAAAATAGTTAAAATTAATTATAATGATTAAGGTAAGAACAAGCTTACTTAATGATTAAAATTTGAATATAAGGTGTATAAATGACCCAAAACTTGTAAAACACCCATTTTATGGAAATATTTTAAACAAAATCACCTTAGGTTAGGTTTTTATGAGTTATTGGGTTATTATTACATGAAAGTGGCATATATAATAAGTTAAGTAAGGAAAAAGACAAAAAAGGAACCTTCCTTACCTTTAACACTTATAAAGATTTTGAGTAGGGAAGAAGCCATGCGGGATTGGTCATAAATATTATTTTGCAATATAAATGAGATATTTTTATCATAATAATTTATATTTAATTTTTATAGATGATATAATTACATTAAATTCTTAAGAAATGCCAACACATGAATTATTTAGATAATAATTAAATAAAAAATCCTATTTTTTAAATGATTCAAAATTACAAAAAATATTATCTTATGAAAAGTGATTTTTAAGTGTTAATTAATATAAAATATTTTCCATTCATGGGATAATTTATATTTTATAATGAACATATTAACCAATAAATAGTAAAACCTTTGTTAACCCAGTTAGGGTTAAAGCCGTGTTTTTACGTGTTACATGCATTTCTGTTAAAATTAAATCCCAAAACAGATGTGATTTTTATTTTATAAATTAGATGTAATGTTTTAGAATTAGTGGGTATAAATTTTATAATTATTATCACTTTAATTTATACTTAATGTATGAATTACATTTGTTATAAAACTAGCCACCTAAATGAAAAACCAAAATGAAAAAATAAAAAAACATAAAGACTAAAGAACAAATGATAAAAATGATTTTATTTTTGTGTTTTGTGAGTGTTTATAAACCATAATTCGTATTTAATCCATTATTTTTCATTTTTGAATCACATGAGGTAAGGGAGACCTCCCAATAGTGTTTAACTTTTGGTATTTACAAGAATGCCACTCCTCCTCCACTATAAAAAGGCCTTCACTTTTATCCTATCCTTAAACATTTAAAGCATTTTGGATCATTGAAAAACTGAAAAAATAAACTCAAAAAATCCATAATATAATCATAAAATTGTTCATAAATCCAATAAATAAATATCTTTCATGCAAACCAAAAGGAGTTACCTGAAAATAGGTAACATTCTTTAATGTGCATTTCTATTTTATTTCCTTCTCCACCAATTAAATTATTATATAATAACATAAATATAATTATTATACTGAGATGTTTTTATTATAATGGTTAAATATACACTTACACACACTTATATCTAATAGATAATGAAATTACCATCTGTGTGTACGACGAACTACCACCTCACAAAATAATACCATTCGTTTTTTTCCTTTACCACCTCTCATGATTTGTAATTATGATGGACATACTATTTTTATATGATATATAGGATATTTATAATTTATTAATACTTATATAATTTTTATATAACACATACCTTCATGATTTCCATTTTTTGTGAATACAACAACATCGTTTGTGGACGTGTGGACTATTGCCTCCTCAGAGTGATGTGGTTCGTTCACGGTTTACATGGAATGTATTAAGTATGAGTTTAATAAATATATGTGATATAAATAACATATAAATGATATCAATTGAATAATTAAATTTCTTTAAATATAATATATCATATTCATTATTACTTTTTCACACACAAAAAACGTAAAAACATCGTTCGTGGACATGTGGACTACCACCTCTTCAAAGCGATGTGATTCCTTTTAAATCAAAAGAATTATACATATAAGTATATATGATTAAATAATATTGTATTTAAAATATAATTATAATTTTGTAAATATAAATTTTACTTACCTTATTTCCATAATGATCATTGAAAAATGGGAACGTTACTCATGCGTACGTACGACCTACGATCCCCATGATTATAACATTGGTTCATTTTTCATAACCATATTTAATGATTGGTTTTAAAGATATAATTGATATATAAATATTATAGTTATTTAGTTATTATTATTATGAAGATTTTTAAATAAAAACTTATTTTACCTCAGTCGACCTACCAAAGTCGTTTTCCACACATAAATAGAATACGGTCAAAACACCATACGTAAACTTAATTTTTTAAATAGTTGTATACAAAATTTTAATAAGTGAAATAAAATTAATGATAAAATTAAAAAATTTTCCAAATAAAGTAAATAATTATCATAAGTTTATTATTTAGGAATATAAATACACATGTGATAAGTCAGACTCAAGGTAAGGGACTTCATCTCAATATCCTTTCAGTAAGGAATTGTTTTTGATGTTATACATCAACCTTATTTTATGAGGTGTATATAAAGACCCTTTGACATATAATATCTTGAATTTATTTATTATTATGTAATTTAATATTCTTTTAAATGTTATTATTTCATGGTGATTATTACTGAAATGTTTTTAAGTGGTATGAGACACCTTGTAATGTTTAAAGATTATATTCCTTAAGAATATTCTTAATGATATTTTAATGGTATTTACATTCATCAACATCAAAAACCTTGTTGTTACTTATCCTCCACCATAGATATTTCATATTTACACTATAATAGTTCATTCTATGGATGTATTAATATTTTTTAAAATATATTATTATGGAAACTGTTTCTTTTCCCTGGGTTAATCATGTTTCAAAGAGATTGACATTAAACCCATTTCTTTAGAATGAGTATATAATATTATAAATGAAAAACTAATTCTAGGATTTTTATAATGAAAATGTTTTATTAATGATATGGTAATTAAGAATTATATTAAATGGTTAATCTTGGTATAGATTATATGTGGGGTGGAACATATAACATCAGGTGATTCCGTTACATCTTATATGTATAGTGACCCAAATAGTGCCAGGTGAGCCCATAACAGCTTATAAATGGGGTTTCCCAGATAGCATCGAGTGATCTCATTATATCTTAAAGGACAAGTGGGTCTATGATATACCTCTAATTCATTTTATATAGATGTTTATTATATAGTTATTCCATTTGTAAGAGTGAAATGTTTGGAAGTCAGTTGTACGACTATTTGAATTAAAAGTGTTTTGAAAGGTTTTAATGAATATTATTATCTAAGTCACCTAAAGTATTCTAAATTTCTTTCTTTGGGTTTTAATTATTTTATTTTAGAAAATTTGTGTTTTTTATTCATGTAAAAATATTTTATTCCATTTTCCCAATGAACTTTGATGATAAAGGTAAACATCATAGGTGTTTTTATGTTTTTACTGAAATAATGATTTACTTTATTTTAATATCCCTTACCGAGATTTTGTGCTCATACCATGTTTTTAAAATGTTTTCACAGGGTTTAATATGGGTAAGGTAAAAGAAAAATTCAAGTTGTAAGTTCTGAAAAATTTCCATGAAAAGAATTCATGCTTTATTTTAAATGTTTTATATTATAGAAAACATGGATACTGATCAGAGGTGTCCACTTTGTATTTTATGGTGTTTTTATATATGATTTATGGCCTAAGTATCTAAAACTATAAACCTGAAAAATATCCTCAAAGTGAAATACAGTATTTTCTTGTCAATATTATGTAATGATTAAGGCGATGTCCTTATAGTTGGTATCAAAGGAAAGGTTTAGATAACTTTAGAGGTTATAATATTTTTAATAAATTTCCCTTAGATGATTTTAAAATTTTATTAAGTTTAAATTATAAATAATTTTAATATTTACATGTTTCTTAATATAATCCATGTCAGTACAGAATAGTTTTCTATAGAGGAAATAAGAAAGCTATAGTGGGAAGGAACCAAGAGGAAAATATCATTCCAAAACATTATCCTGAGATAGTTGTAATTTTAATATAACAATTGTTTATAATAATGGATTAGTTGACATAATATATTAATGGTGGTGGCATCTATGCTAGAGAGGAACTCAATCTGCCATAGAGAAACATGTCTATAGTGGAGTATTTTATGAGACAATATCCCCAATCGTTCAATGTATCATCTGATCCAATGGTTACAGAAGGATTTATCAATACCCTGGAGAAGATATTTGAAGTCATGGGATGTTAGGAAAATCAAAAGTTAACCCTTTCCATTTATCATTTTGAAGGTTAAAATAATCCATGGTGGTCTTTGGTTAAGAATTATAGAGAGAAAGATGATTTTGATTCCATGTAATGGGAAAAATTTAAGAATATCTTCCCTGAGAAATATTTCCCTAAGGTTGTTCAACTTAGGATAGAGAAACAATTCTTGGAAATAAAGAAAAATGATGAAGATTTAGTTTCCACATATGAATAAAAATTCACAAGATTGGTTAGGTATATTCCAGATTTTATTCAAGACAATGATCGTAAAATTAATAGATTTTACTTAGGATTGAAACCAAGTATATGAAGAGATTTAGACTCTCAAGAATTTAAATTTTTTGATAAATTGATTCATTATATTGAGAAAGTTGAGATAGAGTTTTCTGATAGTTATGTTTCACGATATGAAAGGATTAAGAAATGGTTAAATTGGTAGGAAATGGAGAAGCTTCCAACTAAAAATTCCGAAGGTAAGCCTAAAACTTGTTCCAAGTGGGAAAAAATACATTTTGGTGAATTTATGTTAGGATTTGGAAAGTTTTATAGGTGTGGTATGTCTAGTAACAAGGTTTATTACTACAAAGATAAGAGTTCTGAACAATAAAAGAGTGAGATAATAGATATCCAATAAATAATGATAAGTTTTAGCTCTAATGAGTTGGGACATTATCCTAATGTGTGTCTGAAGTTACTTACTCATGGTGGAAATCATCATGATAGGAAAAAAAAGGTGCGGTAAAATCTTTTAATAATACAAAATTTGATGATGAGACATATCATAAAGTGGTGAAAGCTCCAGGGAGATCAATATTTTTTGAATGTTAACCATAAGTTTAATGTTTTAAACACTCCTAAGGTTTTATGTGATGTAATCATAAAGTTACTAAGGAATTCTTGGGAGTTGTTTAGTAGGGTTAATGTTTATCTAAGGATTTAGTTTAATTATAATTATGCCTTAATTTTGGACATGAGTTTTAAGGTATTTATAACCTTTATGGTATATATGATCTTTGATGATTAATGTTATTTTTAGTGATGTTCATAATATTTCTGTGATGTTATGATGATGAAATTGTGATCACAGAAATTTATAAAGTAATCATATTTCCTTACATTATTATACAATAAAATAATTCCTAAACTTTGGAAATATGATATTTTCAAAAATTATACTTTCAAATGTCCAACCATTGTTTATCGAAATAAAATTCAAATTGCGATGACACAATTTTTTAAGGGGGTAGGATGTAACATCATAAGATTTTATGAAATATATTATTTAAAATTTATTTAAATTATTTTATAGCTTGAGTTGAAAATAATTCATAGTTTAGATTGTGTTATACATAACACCCCATTTATATTTTATTGCACATAACATCGATTTTCTTCAATAACGGGTGTTACATGTAAGACTGAGTCTTATCGAACAATAATATACTGTTGATATTATTATTTAATATGAAAGTTATCACCTAGACCTTATATTGGAGGGTATGAATAATTATAACTATATTATGTTTACACATGTTTATAAAATGTATTTGAATTTATCCAATAGATTTGATAGTCATAAGATAAGAATAAATCCAATTTTATGCTTAAAAAATATATTTTTCTAAAAAATAGTTTGACTGTATTGTAATGGATTTTTTTAAAAATAAAATTTTAAAATTTTATAAATATTATTTGAAAAAATAAACTTCTTTTTTAAAATCTGAATATCAAAATTTACTTTGGGTTAATTTTTGGTATTTTTTGAAGAAGTTTCATTTTTTTAATGAATAGTGAAAAACACTGCATTTTAATTGAAAATCACATTTTCATCAAATTTATTTATATTGATAAATTATATTTTAAATTAGTTTTAAAGTATAATTAGTTAAATTATACATTTATAAACCCAATTTATATAAATGGATTCAATTTTACATTGAAATTGGATATAAAAACATTTCAAACATTGGAATTTTTCTCCTTTAAAACCCACTATGTTGTAGTGTTTGCGGGAATAATTTTATATTAATTTTAGAAAATTATATTAATTAAATATGGAAAAATAGATATATTTATTTATAATCAGTATCAAATTTTCTTTCTAATAATATCTACTTAATGTTTTGATAGAAATGATTAGTGAAAACAGTTAAATTTAATTACTATGACTAAGGTAAGAACAAGCTTACTTAATGATTAAACTTAGAATATAAGGTCTATAAATGACCAAAAACTTGTCCAAAACACATTATTTGGAAGTATTACCACCCTAAACACCTTGTCCTATATTTTTTATGAGTTATTGGGATACTATTCCATGAAAGTGACCTATATAATAATTTAAGTAAGGAAAAAGACAAATAGGAACCTTCCTTGCCTTTAATACTTATAAAGTTTTGGAGTAGGGAAGAAGCTACATAATTTTGGTTATAAATATTATTTTGGAATATTATTTATTTATTTTTATCATAATAATTTATATTTAATTTTTAGAGATGATATAATTACATTAAATTCATAAGAAACACCAATACATGGATTACGTAGTTTATAATTAAAAAAATAAATGATATTTTTTTAAATGATTTAAAATTACTAAAAATATTATATTTTTACAATTTATTTTTAATTTTTAATTAATATTAAATATATTCCATCAGCGGTCCAATTTATCTTTTTATAATGAACATAATGACCAATAAATTGTAAAAACTTTGTTAGCACAGTTAGAGTTAAAACAGTGTTTTTGCATGTTACATGCATTTCAATTAAAATTAATTTAAAAAACATAAGGGTTTATTTATTTTATAAATTATATTTAATATTTTATAATAATTTTGTATAAATTTTCTAATAATTATCACTTTAATTTAGTTTTAATGGATGAATTACATAGGTTATCAAACTAGCTACCTAAATGAAAAACCAAAATGAAAAAATAATGAAACTTAAAGAATAAGTAAAAAATTGTAAAAATGATTTTGTTTTTGTTTATTGTTAGTGTGGATAAACCATAATTACTCTTTAATACATTAGTTTTCATTTTTTAATCACATGAGGTAAGGGAGACCTCCCAATAGTGTTTACCTTTTGGTATTTGCAAGAATGCCACTCCTCCTCCACTATAAAAAGGCATTAACTCTTCTCCTCTCTTAAAAACTATAAATCATTTTGTATCATCAAAAATCTTAACAAAGAAACTCCAAAAAACCCCTAATATCATCCTATAATCCTAAATTTGTACATAAATCCAATCAAGGAATCCCTTTGGTGTAAACCAATAGGAGTTACCCGAAAAAGAGGTAACGTTATTCAACATGAATTTATGTTTTATTTATTTATACAAAGATTAAATTATTCTTATTACATGATTATATAATAAAATAAATAAAATAAATATATTGAGATTATTTTATTAAAATGGTTTTACCTAGAACTACACACACTTCCATCAAATGGGTAACAAAATTACCGTTCTTGTATGACAGACTACCACCTCACAAAATAATGTCGTTCATTTTTTCTTTACCACCTCTCATGGTTGAGAATTATGAAAGAAATAATGTTTTTATATGATATATATTATATTTATAATGTCTTAATACTTCTATAATTTTTATATAACACATAACTTCATGTTTTCCATTTTGCGGGAATACGATAACATCGTTTGTGGGCGTGCAGACTACAACATCCTCAAAGCAATGTGATTCGTTCAAACATTAAATGGAATGTATTAAAAATTAATTTAATAAAAATATGTGATGTTAATAACATATATATGACATTAATTACATAATTATATTTTTATAAATATAAAATATAATTTTCATTATTACCTTTTCACAAATTGAAAAAGTGATAACGTCATTCGTGGACGTGTGGACTATCACATCCTTGAAAGATGTGATTAATTTTACATAACAATAATTATATATATATTAATACACTATTAAATAATATTTTATTTAAGAAATAATTATAATTCGAGAAATATAAATGTTAATTAACTCCTTTCCATAACGATCATTGAAAAATAGGAACGTTACTTATGCATATGTACAACCTACTATCTCCATGATTGTAACGTTGGTTCATTTTTCATAACCATATTTTATTATTGGTTTTAAAAGTAAAATTAATGTATAAATATTATTATTATTTCATTATTATTATTATTTAAATGTTTAAATAATTACCTCTTTTACCATATTTGACCTACCAAAGTTATTTTTAACACAGAGATCGAATATGGTCAAAAACACCTGATGTAAAATTAATTGTTTAAGAAATTGTATAAATCATTGTAATAAGTGAAATAAATTTAATTATAAACCTTAAAATGGTTATAAATGTAGTTAATTATTAAAATAAGTTTATTATTCAGGAAGATAAAGAAACACATGACAAGTCAGACTCAAGGTAAGGAACTTCGTCTCAATCTCCTTTCGTCGAGGCATTTTTTTTGATGTTATACACCAAAATTATTTTATGAGGTGTATATATAGGCAATTTGAAATATCACATCTTGAATTTATTTATTTTCATGTTATTTAATCTTCTATTAAATGTTATTCCTTTTTGGGGATTATGATCCAATGTTTGAAAGTGGTATGGGACACTTTGGTTGGTTTAAATATTATCTTCCTCAAGAATGTTCTTAATGATATTTTAATGGTATTTTAATTCATAAAAAATTAAAAAACCTTATTTTTACTTATCCTTCACAATGGTTATTTAATATTGACACCATCCTAATTCTTTCTATGGATGGGTTAACTTTGTTTTAAAGATATTATTATAGAACTCGTTTATTTTCCTTGAGTTAATCATGTTTCAAAGAGAATGACATTAAACCCATTTATTTTACATGGGTATATCAGATTAGAAATGAATATTTTTTTTCTATTATTTTTATGATAAAAGTGTTTTATTAATGATATGGTACTCGAGATTTATATAAAACGGGTGATCCCTTTATAGATTATACATGGGGGTGGTTCAGATAGCACCAGGTGACCCCATTACAACTTTTATGTGGGGTGGCCCAGATAGTGTAGTGTTATCATATTATAGATTATATGTGGGGTGGACTAGATAACATTGGGTGATCCCTTTATAGATTAAAGGATGAGTGGGTTCATCATATCCCTCTAATGCATTGGTTATGGAAATTGATTGTATGGTTATTGCATTTGTAAGAGTGAAATGTTGGAAGTCAGTTGTAAGACTATTACTATTAAGATTCTTTTGAAAGGGTTCAACTAATTTGATTCTTTAAGTCACCCAAAGGATTTTAATTGATTTATATGGGTTTTATTTATTTTATTTGAGAAAAATATGTGTTTTTTATTCATGTGAAAATTTTTTCTTTCATTTTCTCAAAGAAATTTGAATATAAAGGTAAACATTATATGAGTTTTCATATTTTTACTAAAATAAGGGTTTACTATATTTTTATATCCCTTATTTAGATTTTTTATTCTTCCTAAGTTTTTAAAATATTTTCATAGGGTTTAATATGGGTAAGGTAAAGGAAGAAGTCAAGTTAGAAGTCTTGGAGATTTTCTATGAAAATAATTCATGATTTATTTTAAAAGTTTTACATTATGAAAAAAATGGATACTGATTAAAGGTATATAATTTTTATTTTATAGTTTTCTTATGTATGAGTTATTACCTATTTTACTAAAACTCTAAACCTGAAAAGATCCTCAAAGTGAAAGAATGTAATTTCTTGGCCAAAACTCAAGATTCTGTAATGATTAAGGCTGAGTCCTTATAAATGTATTAGATGAGGTGTTGATGGTAAATATCAAGACATTTGATATTATTTATTCCCTCACCATGAATTCAAAAATTATTATCCTAATGATTATTTATATTTTCATGACATCCAATGATTTTATTCAAGTTTATTTGATCAGTTAAATGAAATTATTTGATTATAATTTATTTACTTCCATATTAATCAGGCCGAGTTTATGACATGAAATATTTTGATATATGTTTTCCCTTTACAAGAATTATGGATCACCCATATTATGTTCTATTTACCATAGTCATGAAGAAAAATATTACACATGATATATCTAGAAGGGTAGAATGCGTGGAGATTTTTTTGGGGGATTTTGAAGACTTATTATAGATTAATTGGTTTCTTATATTGGCAAAAATGTCTATTTGTTATGAAAGACGTGGGTTTTGTTTGTCAAATTTTTTTCATAACTCTCTAAAACTCTAAAACTAAAAGGTTATTTGAATGTGACTGACATAATAATTTCGGGTGATATTTTAATTATTTATGGTTAAAATTGGGTTGTTTTAGTGCATTCCAATTTGGTATGTAAATCATTTTTGGGAGCAACATATTTCATGAGGGTGGGTATGGGGCATCATAGTTTGAATCAAAGGAGGTTTCAGATAAATTTATTGTCAAGGATTATAGTTGAATATAACTTAAGTGTTTATAAGTTTAAGTTAATCATAATTTCAAGGTACATATAAACCTTTGGATTGGTATAAAATTTGATATTGAGGTAATATTTAATATTCTATGTTGTTTAGGATTTCAGGCAAGATAACTTTAGTAAAAATCCTAGGTATTATTTTAAGGGATATATCTATTTATAGGATAAGGTCCATGAGGGTTGATAAGTTAAATTTGATCATAATTTCAAGGTATAGATAAACATTTGGATTTGTATAAAATTTGATGTAGAGGTAATATTGAATATTCTATGTTGTTTAGGGTGTTGGACAAGATAAATTTAGTAAAAATACTAGGGATTATTGTAAGGTATATATATATGTATAGGATAAAGACATTAAGTTTTGGTCAAGTGGTGGCTATGTAGTTTTTAAGAAATTACATCCCAATCTGGATACTAGCAAGTAGATGTGAATATGACACAAATGTACCTATGGGTAATCACCCTGAAAAAGGATGGTTGAGTATCAACTCAATCTTCTCTCCGATTCATGATGAGTGGGATTAAGACTACACACCTAGATACACACTCTAAATGGATATTATTTAGTTGATAATATTCCCTTTACAAACCATTATGAAGGATTTTAATATATTTGTTAGAGAACCTAATAGGAAATGATCATGGATAACCTAGACTAAAACATAGAGATTCCTATGTTATGGTATATATTAATTGATATGTAGTTTTATGAATAAATTTTTTGTTGAATTTTTATATTATATATTTAAATGTTTTTTGTGTTTTGAATATTGTAATAACGTTTATGGTAATTAGGACTATTATTTTTTATGTATTAAGTGAATTTAATAACCAAACATAAAGCAGTATTTGTTAAAAAAAGAGTGATATATATTGAATTAAAAGAACTATAATATAACATGATAGTGTCATAGAGTATGACTTCATGAGTTTTAATTTTTCATAATCCTCTTATGATGAAAATTATTCATCACTCATGATAAATATTTTGGTTTTATTAATGGATGAAGCCCAAAATAACCAAGTTGAGCATGTGTTCTATGAAAAATGCAAAGATTGTCCCAATGAGAAACCTAATGGGATAAGATTTTATGTGATAAATATTTTAATTATTCTAAAACATATATCATGGACTATTATTAAAAACATTAACATAGTTTAACATCCAACCACACCAAATAAGGATATGTTTCATGGAAGTTTGGGTGATAAAGATGATAAAGGAAAGAAGATTAAATTTACTATATGTCAAAAATGTGAAAAGAAAAACCTTGGAAAATTTCTCAAAGGAACTAAAATATGTTTATTGTATGGAAAATGAGGTCATAGAGCAATAAGTTTCAAAGGAAAGATAAATAAATCATTTAACGTGATAATGGTAAAATATGTGAATCTTAGTTGTAACTAAGAAATCAAGGCAGAAACCTCATTTGATATTATATCTTGAGTTATAACTATCTCTCAAATACCCTTAAATAATTTTGTTATTAAGTGATAATTAAAATTTCTTGGATTCAATTTATTTTGGGGGAGAATGTGACACCGAGATTTTTTAAATTATATTTTCCTTTGAAACTAAATGTGTTTGATAACTTTCTACACAAGAAACACTGAACCACAACGTACTACAAAATAGTACATAATAGTTAAAATGTAGATATAGAATTGGGGGTTAAAAATAGTGGCAACCAAATTATGAAATATATATAGGAATAAAAATTTAATATATTTTTAATGCTAATTCATTAATAAAATTCAATTATTTTAGCTAAGTAACTAATAAGACCGATTCATTCTTTAAAATGTAAAGATTATAAAATTGGTTTTTTATGTGATTTATTTTTTGAAAATAAATATATTATGGATAAAATATATTTTTTATTTTAATAATATGTTAACAAAATTTTTTGTTAGTAATTTATAGGAAATGGGAATAAGAATAGTTAATATTTTAAAAAGTTATTTTCCTATGATAACAATTTTTATTATATATATATGTTTTATTTAAAAGTAAAATTATAAAATTTTAGAATTTTAATTTTACCAAATTTACTTTTTTTGGATTTATAATAATAATATTATCTTAAAATGTTTTTTATTTTTTTCTTAAATAATTAATTTTTAGGAGAATAATGAAAAAATATAGTTTTTTACTAAAGTCGTAGCGCTTATGGATATATCAAGAAGTATAACTTAAATAATTATTAAGAATTTTACATGATAAATTATTTATTTTAGGATTACAAATATATATTTCAAAACATTATTATATATTTTGAAAGCCTTCATTTAACATTTTATAAACTTAAGTAAAACTTCTCAATAAAAGAAAATATTTTTTTGTATTTTATTTCAATTAAATATTATTTTGATAAAATTCAGATTTTAATTGATCTTAAAGCCTAATATATTTTATTTGTTTTATAATAAACTAATATGTATTATTAAAATTTTAAAAATTGATAATTTTATCCTATATATAAATTTTAAGCTTAAAAACACACGTTTTCTTCTAAAAAGGGGTTTTTACGTGTAAAATGGAATAATATTAAAATTAATTTTTCTTACACAAAATTTTTATATTATAAAATTTATCTCACATTTATAATAATTATTTTTAAATTATTCAATATTTTCCATATCATTTTTAATCATTAAAATTAAATTATTTAGGTAAAAATCAATTACCATGGTAAAAAAAGCGGTAAAAGTGAAAAATCTAAGACTGAAAGGATTGATACATGCTTAAAAAATATATGAAGATGCATGGTATAAGAATTATCAAACTTATATCTCTCGTAAATTAAATATTTCTCACTTATGGATCCTTTTACCCTTGAATAATTTCATTCCTTCATTGAAACGTAATGGGTACTTCCAAAATTACCCCTCTTCACTTGTGAAAAGGGGTCACTTCCACAACTTCATTCTATAACTATGACACCAAATTTCTTCCTAAAAAAATTTATTTTTTCTCCTCATATAATCATCTCTCAATTTACTAGGACTTTGGTCTCAATTAGATATCCTAATCCCTCAAATTTAAGGATATTTCCAAGAGAAATATTAAATTATCATTACGAGCATTCCTTACCCTTATCGTGTTCTTCTTAATTTTTATATTTAAAAATTATTCTATAAAAACTAATATAAATAAAATTGTAATAATAATATAAAATAATATTATTATATTAATTTATAAACCATTATTCAATAATTTCCATCCACTAAAAAAACAAAGCAACATCGATCGTGTGTACGTGCGGACTACTGCCTCCACAAAATGATGCATTTTGTTTTTCACCCCAGGATCTCATGGATAATGAAAATGATTAATTTTATGAATTAATATGTTTTTAATTTAAAAATTCTAATTATGAAACAAAAAATTATCATATACCTTCATTACACCCCATTCTTTGAGAAATGAAAACGTCAATTGTGCATACATACAGACTACCTCCTCCACAAATGATGAATTTCATTTTTCATCACCACCCTTCATGGATTGTCATAAAAATGAATTTAATGAAGTAAAATTATATTTTTGACATTTTTAACCTTATTTAAAATTTATATTAACATTATATAAAATATGTTCTTACTTGTAAAATCATTATAACATACTCTCATTTTGGTCAGTTTTACCACCTAAGTGAACGATGTTATAATGTTTATATCATGAATGATTAAGGAATGTTATATATTAATAATATAATATAATAAAATATTTTTAATATTTTTAATTATTCTATAAATTTGTTTTTGATATTTAATATATTTATTAATACATTACCTTTTGATCATTAAACACATCGAAACCAGTTCTTCACAATTTCCATTTTCACAAATCATAATTTTATCATTCAAAAAATAAAAACAAGATTTAATGAATAATTAAAAATCCAAGATTATAGTATCTTTTTTAATATTTGAGTTATTTATTTTTTTAATAAATAAGAATCTATAACTCTATTACAACTAGTATAAAACAAACAATCTGAGTTTCTAGATTTTGATGATGAAAATAAAACATAATAGACTAATATATTTATAATAAATGGTTCATAAATTAAAAGTATAAATGGAAATATATATGAATGATTATATTCAATAAGTTATTAAGATATTTATTTTTATTATACAATAGCTTATATCATGTTTGGGTGAGCGAGAATATAAGGTAAGTATTCCCTGTCACAATTTTCACCCCTTGAGACATATTTATTATTATACACCATGTTTTATTTTGTATGATGTAACAACAAAACCTTTAATATTTTTTATATTTATACTCTCATTATTCATTGTATTTAATGTTTCATTTTAAATTATATCCTTCAAGGGGTTTTGATTCAAATGTTTCTAAAGCTATAAGTACTATTTGTATCTAATTTCAGTTACATGAGATATTTTTGATATTGAAAACCATATTTTCTTTAATATAGCGTATTCACTTACCTATTTAATTAATTTATAATTAATATCTTTAATTTCATTATACTTAATTCCATGATATCCCTCTCATGTTCTTTTTATTCTTACATTTCCTTTGCTGTATGGGTTCTTTATCTCAATTTTTGATTTCCCTAATACATGTTACATAATGTGAACCATGTTTCCCTTTATGGTGTAATGAATACATATTTGATTTATTATATCATTATTATTTTTCTATTCATTATATTAAATGTTTCACTTCATTTTTCCTCTTTCATGGGGTTTTTATTGAAGAGTAATCAAACTCATAAGTGTTTCATCTCAAAATTACCTTATTTAAGGCATGGTTTGAGTTATGCACCTACCATCTTTTATATAGTGTATATAATTCCTCTTTTAAACATTATATCCTGATTATCTCTTTTTTAATGGTATTATTTGTTTTATTTCAATTTCACTATTTTGAAGGTGTTTTTCATCTATGTCAACATTCTTTGACATTCTTTATGTTACACTTGGGATACATGCGGGTTAAATATCTACCTTATTTCTATATATGAATTGTGTTCATGTTATCCAATTTATTTATCAATAAAGTATGGACATCCCATATGTTTTTATTCCAATATGGATTTTTATGGATTACTTAGGAAAGTTTTTTATGCATTGTTCAAACATCCCCCTTCTTTATCTGGATGGATTATGTTCATTTATTTGCTAAAAATTATTAACATTATGTTTGTTTTTATCTTAATAAGTATGTTTATATACTCATAAAGGAAGTTGATCTTGAATTTTAGTGATATTCATATCTTTCATATGGTGAATGCATTAGACATAAAGAAGTGATGGGTGGGGCCTGATATTATATATCCCCTCTATGAATCAGTTAGTCTTATGAGACAAAAAATTTATATATTTGGTGTATGCCTACCCAATGCAAGAATGATTCCTTGGTTGTGGACTTGATTTATATAATTATTTCTTCGATGTATCCTTGGAACCAAGAATAATTTTTTGGTTGTGGAAGTGATTGTAAATTTCAAGATATATGATATCATGCATTCCATCACCATGAATTCTGTTTTTTCTATCCATGTTATTATTTATATTTTCATGTTGTTCATTAATTTGTTTCCATATCATTTTATTAGTTAAATAAAATTATGTGATTATAATTTATTTCCTTCCATATTATCCATTCCAATTTTATGTTTTGATAACTTCAAATATAAATTTTCACTTATCAAGAATTTGAGATCACCATTATTATGTTTATATTTCCTCAGGTTTTGAAGAAAATTATTACACATGATATGTATAGAATATTATCATGTATAGAAAATTTTTCAAGGTATGTTAAAGTATTATTATGGGTTAAGAAGTTCCTTTTATAGTGGAAACAATTTATATTTTATGAGAAAGTCATGGCCTTTGTTAGTTAAAAGTTTTTCTAACTCTCTAAAACTCTAAACCTAAAAGGTCATTAAATTGTAATTGACCCAATATTTTTTAGTTATATTGTAATTATAGATGGTCAAAATTGTGTTTCTTTGGTTAATTTTACATATGGTATGTAAATAATGTGTTTAGAAGCACCTTATTTCAAGAGTACGGGTCTGGGGAATCACAGTATAATTTAAGATGCGTTATTATTTTAGTGGGAGAACATTTAATAAAATTACTTATTTTATTATTGTAAAGCATGATACACATTTTATAAAAAATTATACTATAGATCAAATAGAATCATTATACTTAAAATTTAATTTAATATCAATTAAATAAAAGGGAAATATTAATTGAAGTACCTTATTATACTAGCACAAAGATTTAAGAATCATTATTAAATAAGATGAAAAAATTTATGTGTTATAGTAAACTTTTCTCAAGTAGCTGACTAGTGAATCTATTCAAAAAATAGACTTAAATACTTACAAGAAACATAAGAAATATTTTTTTATACATGTATACTCTCATGATTGTGTCTCTGGAACTTAAGTTTAAAAAATTAACATGAGAACATGGATTCATTCATGATTATAAATAACCTAAACAGGATCTTTTAGGAACAAGCGGTTCATGATGGGTAGGAGGTTCCGAAGACATTTTTTAGATACAAGATGACTAAATGGACTTTAGTGACTACTCATTTATTTGATATGATTGGGTATGTTAATGACTTTTAGAGGGTAGTATCTTATTTAAGGCCTTATGTACCTATAGATTTCATTCTCTAATCAATGTTGGAAAGGTTCTATAAATTCATTTTAATCTATAATATGAATGAGTTTAATAACGGTTTACTTAATCTTCTTAATATGTTAAGGTTATTTGAGTAAGAAATGTTTGGTAAAGGATCTATAATTGTGATGATAGTATATAAGGGTAAAATTTTATTCGAAAATAAGATCATTAGAGGGTCCAATAGTCATCCTTAGCTTTGAAACATAAATGTTGTGTAAAGAAAGAGGGTCAGTGTTTCTATTATAGTGAACATGGTTACCAGAGGAAGAATTTCTTGAAATACCTAAAGGGTTTCAATTAGAACATTTTCTAAATCTTAATTTAGCTTTTAGGTCCTTACATCCCATTTTTTTACTATATTTCATTTTTTCCTTTATTAGGTCATTTTGGGGTGACTTTTAATGGATTTTATAGTTTTTTGGGACTTTTTCATTGTTGGCACACAATTAGAGAAAATCATGAATGTCTTCCCAAGAAACCATGTACCTTTTTGGGGTTATAGAGGAGAGACATGGTTAGGTGCATGATTATTCCAAAACATGAATCTTTCTCATCAAACCAAGTGATATGGGATAGAGAAGTTACACATGGTTTTGACACAGTTTTTCAAACTGTGTGGTTGAACCATAAAACTACTCCAGTAAACCATAAAGGAAAAAATAGTTTAAAAAACCATGTAAAAAATAGCGAGACATGTATTAATTACTAATAATTTTTATTTTATGTCCAAAAACTCATCTATTTTTCTTCATTCCTATTTTGGTGGAATAAGATCTCAACCCAGGATATTTTTCTTATTGATTTTTGAGATTACTTGCCTCTCGGTGATCATTTTCAATGGATCTTTGGGTGTTGTATATAGTCTTTAAAAGGTATTTTTTATTTCTTGTATGTTATTCATTTTTTCTAGATTCTCTCTTATCTCCCTAAAAAACCATATATTAGTGTTTTTGATGATATATCTAAGGGTTGTGACATGATCTAATTGGGTTTCTTATAGATCCTTTATAAAATTGGGTTTTGTTGTCCATAACATTGTTGATCGGTGTACATTTTTTGGGAATCATTGTGGTAAGTGATTTCTCCATCTCTCTCCCCTTTATTCTAGAAATGTTTAATTTAATATTCTTATTTTAGAATTCATTAGGGTTGTTCCTTATCTTCTTAAACCCTTGGTTTCTCTTATATTGTGGATAACATGCAAGTGTTGGAATTCCAAGTGTTTTGAGGTAGGTGGTTTTATGATTTGTGTTTATTCTACAGAACTTACTTTATTTCTATTTGAATTTGGTTTATAAAATGAATGGAAATCATGATTTATGGATTTATCTTAGAAATGGTTTTAAATTGGTTTTAAAAAGACAAGAGAAATGTTTTTATGAAATATGTAGTTTTGGTAATAAATATTAAAATTCATTTCCCCCTGATGTTGTTAACATAAATGGTTATAAATCATGTTTTATATAGTTTCAAGGATAAAGTTCCATTTAAATTATTTTAATCTTGTAAATACATTAGTGATCGATGATGAGGCTAGGAACCACCATCAACAATAAACTATTTCCCCTAGACTTGTTCTACAAGGGTAATTAATGCGCCATGTTTCCTAAATTTTGGTAAGTATCCACTCATGAGAGTGAAATATTACCCCTAAGACTATTCTAGTAGGGTAATGTGCATACTAAGTGGCCTATTGATCATGGTAATGGAACAATGATCCTAAGTATCCTGGAACTAATTTGACTCAAAGGATTTTTTTCTCTATTTATAATTCTTGAAAAGTATGTTTGGAATATTTATGGAAATGACTTGAAAACCATGTTATAGGTATGCTTTATAAATAATGAAAAGGGTGATTTACCCACATTTTGTATCAAACTTTTTAGACTTTTATATCATCAATTATTTCTATTTACTTAAAAATAATTGGTTTATTTTATAATTTTTTATGAAACACTTGGTGGGATCCTATTGGGTACATTTTCTTGCATATTGTATACACCTTTAGGGTATGTAAATATTTTTTTATCTGACGTTGGTAAGGGAAAGGAAATATAGGGTAGAGAATGGTTGTTTTATTAGCAGGGTGTGGGAATGTGGAGGTGACTTCATGTCACATTGAGTTGGGAATTTTATGTTTTTTAGTACTTTAGTTTTTATGTACCTTATCACTTTTTTTTTCCAAACATTTTTATCTTTTCTACTACTATATGTATTTGGAATACTAACATTATTTTGTATCTTTATATCACCTTATTAGAAGTTCCTTATAGTGAAATCATTCCCAAAGGTAGTACTTAATTCCAAGTTGCTTGTTTATAGCCCATAGGGATTTAGAACACCCTTTGGGCCATGTCAATGCTGGTTTAGGTTAAAAATAATTGGTTAATATTGGTTGGTTCATGAAAAATTAGTATCAAAGGGTAGTTTTTCTATTTCCATTATCAGTATGAATTTTGGGATGTCTTGGTAGATAAGAGATAGAAATGTGGTGGACTAAAGGGGTAAGTTATAAGCAAGTCACTAATGTAAATATAGATTTTATCAACACTAGAAAAGTTCATTAACAACGATAGAAAACCACTGTTAATTGAGGCGAAGATTGGAGGGTCCCTTTTATCAGCACTTAGAAAAGCGATGATAAAGGGCCATTTTATGAGTGCTAAAAAAAAGTGCTGATAAAAGGGGTCTGTTATCAGCGCTAAAAAAAGTGCTGATAAAAGGGTCCTTTATCAACAATTTTTTTGCGCTGATAAAAGACCCCTTTTATGAGCGCTTTTTTAGCACTGATAAAAGTTCAAAAAACATTTAAAAAATAGAAAAATATTTTTGAAATTATGGGAGGGGATTCAACAACACTTGAAGCCCCCTTCGATAGTGCCCACCCCCACCCAAGCCGACATTCCCCAACCACCTCACCCCCCTTTAATAGTGGCCCCACCACCGTTTAACAGTGTTAGGAATTATTCCCACACACGCGAGCGACCTGCCTCCCCCAGGATTCAAACTTAGGACCTGTTGTATGTGCGCCTAAGCCATTACCACTCCACCATATTGATTTTCTCTTCATTTATTAATATATATATAGTTATATCTATTTGTATATTAATATATATTTGTATATTAATATAATTATTCCTATATTAATATATATTTATAAGATTAGTTTTAAATACATTTATAAAATATGCGTTTTGGTGTGTGTTTATAAATAAATAAATAAATATATACAACACACACACACATATTATATGTGTATTTGTAAGTATAATTATACACACACACACAAACACACACACACACACACACAAATATATATATATTTACAAATATTGTATATTAATATGTATATACATATGTTTAGAATATATAGATAATATATATCAGTTTTACAATACAGACACATACAAATACACAGACACACACACAGACACATCATATAGGTATATAAATATTAATATATTTGTATTTTAAATTAAATGGATATTAGTTTTTTATTTATATAAGCCTTATATATTGAGAAATATAATTTATATGTAAATATGATTAATTATTTATTTATAAAATTAATTTTTTATGGGTGAGTATATAAAAAATATGTATATATTCTTATATAATTGATTATAAGTAACATTACATTGTGAAAAATGATAAAATTTCAAATCTATAATATCAATATAAATGTAACCCCTCGAAATAAATTCAGTCCTCAGTGAAAAAGGTAAAAAAGACCCCCTGAAATGAGACTGAAATTCCATATAATGTTAAAAAATTTGGGTATGCGGACTGAAAACTCAGTTTTGGAAGCATTTTGAGAATTTTTTGGATTTGAAAAATATGACAGAAGGTTCCCTTGGGTCACAGTGCATAAATCTCATCACAGATGTCAATTTGATATGCTGTAGAGCTCAAACGGACACCCAGATCAAAATTTTTGGCCGCTTGAAGTTTGAGTTACATTTTTAACTTATTTTAGATCTTTTTTTTTTGATTTTTTGTGTCTTCAAAGTGTTATTAAATGATTATTAGTCGATGATAATTAGAAAATTATTTATTAATAATATTTTTTAAAATATTTTAAAGTCATTTTCACTTAATTTCTTATATATTAAATGCAATAGTCTATTTATACTTATCTAAAACATATTTAAAAAATATATATATTATATTTATATCAATATAAATATACTTATATATCAATATATTATTTTAATGAAAAATTATTATTTTTTTGAAATATACACTTTATCAGTGCTATGAAAAAGCACTGAATAAGCCCCCATTTATCAGCGCTACTAAAAAAACACTGATAAAGGGGGTTCCTTTATCAGTGCTAAAAAATCATTGATAAAGGGTCACTTTTAACAATGATTTTTTAGTACCGGTAAAGGAACCCCATTTATCAATGCTTTTTTTAGTGCTGATAAATGGTGGCACTGTGGAAACCCCATTTTGTGGTAATGAGTGCCGAACCATCTCTCATCATGGGAATCCTTGAGTCTGCACAGGTGGTTAAGAAATGTGTCTCTTGGGATTTAAATTGATTTAATCCTAACCACTTCTTTTTATGTCTCTTGATAATTTTGATTGACTTATTATCTTTTAAATTAGAATTGATTCATGGATCTGATGTTCTTGAGTCACTATATTTTATGTGTTGCACCATAACCCATAGAAGACTTCTAATAATTCCTCAGGTGGGTGCTACTAATAAACCATGGTAAGGAAACCCTCTAGTTGTTTATAATTTGATCTAAGTATTTGTGAGCATGGTATGAGCTATGGAATAAGGTGTGGAACCTTCTCCTATTTAGGATGGAGATGTGAAACCTCAAAGGTACGAAGATAGTAATTGAGCCTAGGAATTTCTTCACTAGAAATCACTATCTTTCCAAGGGATAAATTTCCCTCAGAAGAAACAAGATTGGTTGGGAAATATAATTTTTTTTGAATTTATGGGGACTCCTCATTCTATCAAGGTGAATTATACTATTTTAAAAATTGGAGGACTAAATGGAAGGTTTTGGGACTTATTTGTCTTGTTTAAGAAATATGAGGGATTAGGGTGGAAAGACTTAATGTCCATTTGTACCTATAAATTCTATATGTATTTGATGACCATGGTGAAATCAATAGAGTTATTCACCCCTGAGAAAGGGAATCAATCATTGATGGAGTAATCTAATCATTTCATTAATATCACACTATTTTCTATTGAGGTTGTATCTAATGATAGGATGACGTTTCAAATGTTTCACATGGGTCATCGATTTGATATCTGATCATATGTCTTTATGTTAACCTAACCACCTATGTTGAGGTGGTGGATAAGGAGTAATGGTAGAGGTCAGCCTGATAGGAAAGTTTGGGCTGTCGAGAGTTCCTTTTTTTCTCTAGTGGTAGATCAAGTGGATATTTTAAAGGTAAAATAAATTGGGTCAAGTTTTATAGAGGAAATAGTGGTGGTGCTTCTCAAAATCCTCTTCCTGCACTATTATCAATGGTTAGTGGCCTGACTTGTTTACAGTGTTGCTAGACAGGACATAAGAAGCACTTTTCCGTTATGCCTCCAAAAGTTTTCAACTCATGTGGGAACTGTGGTCACTTTTATAAGTTCTTTTGGGATCCATATTTTCCTTACTCTGGAATATATTAATCAAAAAATAGATAATTTTTGTTGCAGTTAGATACTTCAGGGACTGCAAGTTTTCATCCATATGCATCTATAATGAAGTAGTTACACATAGTGGAAGCATATATAATGAAAGTTTTATGCGGGTACTATAACTATGAGAGGTACCATTTCATTTGATTGTACCTTAGGAACTAATTTATTTATTATAGGCGAATCTCATTCCTTTATGTTGGATCATAGGCTTGATTTTTGAAAACTTCAAATGGATCTCACTCCATTTGTTATAAAATTGGATATTCCTCTAGGAAAGAAGGAGTAGGGTTTTCAATGTTCCTCATGCTATTTATTTTTTATAGTGGTTTGAATTATACCTCTTTGATGTTATAATCAGGATGGTTTGGTTAATTTATCATAAGGATCAAATCAATTATTATCATTAGTTAGTTTCTTTTACAACCCCTAATGGGAACTCTCACGTGTTTCAAGGTGAGTGGGACCCAAGGTCCAATGGGGTGGGACCTCCTTTTTTAGATCATGTTAAGTTGTTTTCTTTATCCATGACTAAGATAAGTTAGGAATCTATTGGTGGTGATCTTCCTTTGGAATTAAATGAGATTTTTTAAAGTTTTCGAAGAGGAATTTTATGGTTTTCCTCGAAATAGATACGTGGAGTTCTCGATATAATTGATACCAATAACTCAACCAATATCAAGGTCGTCTTATTGTATGGATCCAATTGATATGAATCAACTAAAAATTCAATTGGATGATTTGAGAGCTAATGTATTTATACATCCGATTTTGTCACCTTGGGAAGCCTCTGTGATCTTTTCCAATAATACTAATAAAAATATTTGCTTATTCATCAATTATCATAATTCCAATTAAGTAACAATAAAAAAACCCTTTCTTAACATTGATGATTTACTTTATTAGTTATAAGGGTAAAGGTAGTTTTTTAAAATTGGTCTTCGATATGGTTATCACCAGATTAGAATCAAATAATTAAATATTCTTAAGACCATTTTTAGGAGAAGGTATGGTCAATTTAAGTACCTCGTGATGTCTTTTTGTTTAACTAATTCTCATGTTATCTTCATGTAACTGATGAATTGGTTTTTTCACCAATATGTTAACACTTTTTTCATAATGTTCATGGATGACATCTTGGTGTACTTAAAGACCAAAGATGATCATGTACGTTACTTGAGGAATGTTTTAGGGATCCTAGGGGATCACCAACAATATTAAAAATTATAAAAAATGCCAATTGTAGATTCAATAATTTAACTTCTTGGGACATGTGATCTTGGAACATGGTATCTCCATTGATTCTGAAAAAGTGACAGTTTCCATGTCATGGGATGAGCCACATAATGTATTTGATATTAATTTCTTACTATGTTTGGAGGGATATTATTTGATGTTTATAAATAAATTTTCTAAGATTTCTTCCCCTTTTAAGGATCTCACCTATAAGGGGTTTAAGTTCTCGTAGGACTCATATTTTCTTGCATCCTTTTATAAGCTATAATGTAGGTTGACCACAACATCAATTGTAACTATAATAGTGGTTGGGAAGAGATATTTGGTTTAATGTGATACTTGAGGTTCAGGTTTGGGTTGCATCCCTATATAATTAGATCATGTGGTTCCCTATGTCTCATGTCATCTTTGACCACATTAAAGGAATTATACTACTCATTATTTTGATCTCAAATTGATTTTGTTTTCTCTAAAAGTTGGAATTACAGTTATTTTAGGGAAAAACTTATAATTTACTCTGAACAAAAAAGTTTGATTTATGTATTTTCTCAAAAATATTTTAACCTATGGTAGAGATGACAGGTTGATACATAAAATCATTCAACTTTGAAATTTCCTATACTCTAGGAATGGCTATTGTAGATAATGATTATTTTTATAAGAAGTTTCATTCTTAGGGTGTGAAGGAGACAATGGAGGAATGAAAATTTATGAGGTGCCTTACATTGATTCCCTTGGGAGTTAGGGAGGAAGTATCTGGTAATGTTATGATTAGTTTTCATATGAAATTCTCTCTTCTTCAGATTATTATACAAGAAAAAAAATAAGATAATGAGTTTTATAATTCTAGAAATTATTTATATGGTGGGAAGACCATCTGTAAGTGGTCTCTCTCCAAGGAAGGCATCCTTTTATTAGGAAACAAATATGTTGTTCCATCAATTGCAAGTAAGGATGTGTTGGTATATTTTCATCATTCTTTGTGGGCTATCCACCCTAGAACCACAAATATGTTTTATGATATGATCCATATGTTCTAGTGACCTTGTATAAAATGAGACATAGCTGACTTCGTATATCAATACTATTCATGCCAATAAATTAAGGATAAGAACCAAAATACTTATAGTTTGATTCAACGCCCCCTTATTCTAACATGGAAATGGAATGAGATTTCAATGGATTTTATTTTTGGTTTGCCTTGAATTCCCTGAGGTGATAATTCCATCTGGGTGGTGAAATATTTGTTAACCAAGTTAACTCATTCTATACCAATTTTTGACACCACTAAAGTGGAAGAATTGGGGAAGTTATATGTGAAATAAATTATAAAGTTTCATGGAGTTCTTATGGCCATTATCTTTGATAGGAACCCTCACTTTACCTTGCTTTTTTAGAAGGTCCTTCAAGAAGAAATGTGAACTCAGGTCAATTTGAGAATGAAATATCATCCCTATATGGATGATTAAAATAATAGAGATAATCAGATTCTAGAATATATGATTCATACCTATGTTTTAGAATTTATATGTGCTTTGGATATCCATTTTGGGTTAGTTTAATTTTCTTATAATAATATTTGTAAATCATCCATTAAAATGAAACCTTTTGAATATTTGTATGGTAATCACTATAGATCTCACCTCTATTGGTAAGAGGTTGGAGAAGCTTCCTTGGTTAGAAAAGGTTTAGTTTTTGAGACAAAGGTGAATTTATGGTAGATTCTTTATTCTATGGTGAAAAATCGAGGTTGGTACAATTCATATAAATATCTTCATCTTCATTATTTGGATTTTTAGTGGGTGATTAGGTTTTTTTGAAAGTCTCACCCTGATTGGGTTCCCAACATCTTGGAAAATAATAGAAGCTCACTTCTAAATATGTGGTATCATTTGAGACCATTTAATTTTTTGGAAAGTTGGCTTATCTCTTGGATTCACAGCCTCAATTTTATTTTATCCATAATGTTTTCTATGTATCACAACTCAAGAATTATCATCCTAACCCATCTCATGTTTTGAATTGGGAAGACCTACAAATTGAACTTGATATGTCTATGATATATAAATTAATTTGAGTTTTTTATTATCAAGTGAAGGTTCTACATTGTAAGTATATACCATTGGTTCAAGTTCTAGGGAATCATGGTTCTAATTATCATGTGAGTTGGGAGTGGGAGTCTTTGATGATGGAGTAGTGGCCTCACCTCTTTAGGGGCTAACCTTCTTTGAGTTTGCTTTATGAGGGAAGAAATTAACATGGTAGAGATATTTTTCATATCCGAGTGTTTTTTAAAGTACCTATATCTATTTGATTTTATCATAATTCAGTTTGGTCTTTTATCAGTTCATTTTGGTTGAATTTTGGAGGTTTTCATAGTTTTATAGGCCTGTGTATGATTGGTGAATGGTTAGGGAAAACCACACGAGTCTTCCCAGGAAACCATGAACCTTGTTTTGGGGTTACAGAGTAGGGTACATGGTTATGTTCATGGTTAGACCAATCATTGTGGATTTGTCCTCAAACTGTGTGTCATGATACATAAGAGTTATGCACGGTTGGTGCATAGTTTTTCAAACCGTGGGGACAAACTATTTAGAACCTACATCAGTCCAAAAAAGGACCCATGGTTGGTGAATGTCATGAAAAACCATGAAATACATATTAATTAATCTAAATTTTTATTTTAAGATATGAAAATAACCTGTTTTTCCTCATTCCTCTTCTGGTGGAATAGGCTCTCGACCAAGGAGACTCCTCTTAGAGATTTTGAAGACTCCTTGCCTTCTGATGATCATTTTTAATGGATATTTGGGTGTTGGATCTATTTTTCAAAGGTTTAAGACTGATCTTAATTTATTTTATAGATCTTCTATTCTATCCTTGAATAGAACCTTAGTTCAGGACTGTTGATTCTAGATCTAAACTTTTTTTCATGATCTAATAGGGTTTATTATAGATCTAGTAGGGAATTTGGTATTATTTTTTGGATAATCATTGCTTATTGTGCATTATTTGGTAATCATTTTTATAAATGATTTTTATCTTTATTCTTTTCATTTAGAAATGACGAATTAGATATTCTTATTTAAGAATTATCGGCTTATTGTTTTTCCTTATCTCCTTGAATGCTCAATTTCTCTTGGCTTGTGGATCTCATGAGAGTGTTGGGATTACAATTATTTTAAGGTATGTGGTTTGATGATTCAACTTTATTCTACTACAATTTATTTATTTTTATTTTAATTTTGTTTCTAAAATTATTAAAAATCATGATTTATGTCTTTATCTTGGAAATGATTTTGAAATATTTTTAAAAAGTCACAAGTAATGTTTTGATGAAATGTGTGGTTTTGGTAAAATTTATGAAAATGGATTTCTACCTTGGTGTTGTTAACAAAAATGGTTTTAAAGTAGGTTTTGTGTGGTTTCAAAGATAATTTTACCTTTTAATGGTTCTAATATGGTAAAAAAATTGGTGATCAATGATGTGGCTAGGATATATCCTTAGAGATGAACCCTTCCCCCTAGACATGTTCTGCTAGGGTAATGTGTGTGTTAGTTTGCTTAAGTTATGGAAATGAACCACTATTGGGAGTAAAATATTACCCATAGGCCTACTCTACTAGTGTAATGTAAACACTAGGTGTCCTATTAATCATGGTAATGGAATGAGGATCCTCACTAACATGGATTTAATTAAACTCAAGGGCTTGTTTTCTCTGTTGATAATTATTGACAAATATTTTCATAATGTTTATGGAAATTCTTTGAAAAAAAAGTTGTATGTATGATTTATAAATTTTAAAAGGGGTTCTTTATACATGTTTTGTATCAAAATATGTATAATTTTATCTCATACAATATTTCTGTTTACTTGAGCATGATTGGTTTATTTTATAAAATTTACTTTTGAAACACTTAGTGGGATCCTACTAGGATATTTTGTTCACTCCTTTCTTACACCTTTGGGTGCATGTAGATCTTGTTTTATTTAATGCAGGTAAGGGAAAGACACCATAGGGTGGAAGGGTTTTTTTTTTGTTACCATGGTGTGAGATTTTAGAGGTGATTTCATGTCACATGGAGTTGGGACTTATTAGTTTTTGAGTACTTCGGTGGTTTTATATACCTCAAAACTTGTTTGTACTAACATTTATATCTTTTCTACTATTGTATTTTTTTTGGAATAGTGATATTATTATGTATCTTTATATATCCTGGTTATAGATTCTTTCGGGTGAAATAATTCCCAAAGGTAGTACTTGATGCCCAGACACTTATTGCTAGCCGATGGGAATCGAGAACACCCTTCTAGCCATGCCTGAATAGGTTTGGTTTACGAATAGTTAGTTTATCTAAGTTGGTTTATAATAACCATGGAGAGTCCACATTGGGTATTAATGTTATTATATTCAATTATTCTATCTTAAGGGCACATGATACTGACTTTACATTATATATATGTTGTAAATATTCATAGTAGTTTAATTTGATGAAGATTTGATGAATGGATAAATTATGGTATGGGTTGGATGTCATACCAATCGTGTAAGAGTCATGGTGTAGTGTTGTATGTATGATATGGGTTCAATGAAATGACAATTTGGGATGTGATTTGGTGATTTTTTATATGGGTTTAGTCTCATTCAAATATTTGATGAACTTATAGAGGATATATTGAGTGTGTTGTGTAGGATGATCTGGTGGGTTGGATGTGATGTTTCCCAAAATGGTTGTGATATGGTGGGTTATGTGTGATTCATATTGAGGTGGTTATGATATAGAAGGTGTAACGCACCATCTCCAGTCACCCAAATGAAACCCAATAAGGGACTATACAGGGCCTTAAGTGAACCTACACATATTCCAGAGGCTTTCAACAAGAAAAAAGGTCCTAAAAATGTCATGGCGAGACCATAACCAGAAAATTAAATCTCAAGGGTGACGCCTGAGCCTACAAAAAATTTTACATGCCCCATTTGTATAACATACATCCCAAAAACATGTAAAAATAAATAGGATGACAAGATTCCCCCTTATAGAATAAAAATCATTAAAAATTACCCACATGAGGTATCATAACATAAAAAATCAACATTAAATAAACATAGAAAATATCATCAATATAAATATAAATGCTGGCACATCAGCTGATATAGATACAAAATTAAAATAAAAAATAACTACATAACCATTAAGCCTAACTTACAAAATCAACCCCACAAAATCCTCCACCTACATAACCTATTATACATAAACCACATCTCTAACTCAAAGTTATACTTGTGTTTGAAAGTAAACATCAAGGTCTACCCATGTAAATCAATACCCATGTCACGTACATAGGTAGGGTGTGATTCCAATAGACTTATAATATTCCCCCACTCACCTCAAAAATACTATGTGTTTTCATGACCAAGTCGATGTGCATGAAATACATATATAGAGTGAATGAAATGGAAATAAAACACAACCACCCAAAAACATAACACAAAATTAACATAAAAGAATTTGAATCAAGTCATTGTGTGCTAAAAAATCAACCATGATACCTAACCTTACCTAATTTATCTAATTATGGTAATACATCTATCATAGTCACCTCACATGCACATGAAAGCACACATGTTAGGTCATCGATAACCAAACCACCATGAAACATTACTATACCTACTATAGCCAATACTAAAGTTGAAATCACCTCATTCCATGAATATCTATGCACACATAGAGATATAGAGTAGGGTGTTATACCATGTACACATCTCTATCCCTTGACTTATGATAGGGTCACATACCCACACTTAGTCACATTATACCAAGTGATAAAATCTACCCTCTCTCTTAGGTTAGGGCCCAGAAACCATATTTTGAGTCACATCACACCAATCCTAGACCTCTTTCCTCTCTCTGAGAGAGAGGTCTGATACTATATTACATATCACATCATGTTCCTTAATAAACCTTCTCATTCTAGGTTAATCACACATCAATATCTCATACATCCCTTCTCACGTAAGGAGGCCCCAATATTTGTGATGTCCCAACCCTGATTCCACAAAACAGAGCCCCGAATCGGTGGTCCTCATGGACTTAAGAGCACCTCACCATATTCTGGAGGTTACTAACTAGCAGCGATGATCTAATGTGGTACAATGGAGAGACTATACCCTCATGATTATAGTAGAACATTAGTGAAATTAATAGATAAATATAGTAATCATAATAAATAACTCAAAGTGGAAGGTAAACTTATAGATGATATAATAACTAACCAAAATCATATAAAAAATATGTAATGTAATGTATCTATTAAAAGGAAATAGGCTTCCATGACAACAAACATGCAATATAATACATGTATTAAAAGAATAGAAAGACTAAAAAGATTATCTTGAATAACATCTTGATCCATAACATGGTCTTGTACATCCCTGATCCAGTGCTATAATCAATCAAGTATCAAAAACTAGATACTTTCCCCTATCCCTACTTGCATCCACATAATCTACTTGGGTACCATCAGTGACTTGGATCGGATGTGAGAAAAAATCTGTAGGCAACCATCAATGGTGTCTATAAATATCTAGTTAGTGCATATAATATGAGCAGCGTGAATATATAGTAGTAAGTTGTAAATAAAACTATAAAGGGTTAGATTTGGTTCTTGAAGGATACTAATATGACACTACCTATTTTTTCCCATGATGGATGATATCTGAATAAGTAACCATTGGTATACATATATATGATCTATATATGTAGTGATGTCTATATCTATATATATGGTTATTGTTACTAGTCTAGACATGAGGCATAACTCAGGTGCCCACATGTAGTAGAATTAGTCTTTCAAGTGTCAAGGGACATTATTCCCAATATCATAATTGTAGTTACATCTTGACCATGCATAATAATAGTAGGGTTTCCATACCCAAATCATATCAGTGGGGACACTATGTCTTAATCATAACTATAGGTTTCCATGCTCATGTATCATATTAGTAGGGTCACCATGTCAGAATCATATCAGTTGGGTTTCCATTCCTGAATCATAATAGTAAGGTAACCATTCCAAAATCATACTATATCATTGCTATTCCATTTTATCATAATCCATAAGGGTCACCATTCCCATTCATCATAATTCATAAGGGACACCATGCTAATATATCACAAAAGTATAAGGGATGTCATGCTCATATATCAAATCAGTGTAACAAAATCCATTGACCTATATAAGATTAGTATAAGGGATTCCATGCCCATATTTATAAACTATAAGTAGTCAAGAGCCATTGGTAATATCTGTTATATGGTTCATTGTTCATTAGAATTCTTTTTTAACAAGGGAATAACCATCGTTTTATTGAAACTGGAAACATGATCATACCACTCACTTTCAATTCAACTCATTATAATCCCATCACTTAGGAGTCACACCAAAACCATATAGAATATGGTTTGGTCTTTCAAGCATTTATTATAATAAAGGAAATTTCATGGACACACCTCAAAGGGTGGAAATAGATTATACAAACCTAACCCAACATGGACAAAGTAATACTAGTTTATATATATCAAGGATATTTAATTAAACATGGTTTATGTGTAATTTAGTGCAATACATAGTGAATTCGGTGTGTGATATCACGCCACATAGTATAAGGAAAAAAACTTGAGGAATAAATATTAGACAACCTACCTTATGCCTATAAGGGATCACTCGTCTAGTATCGATCTTTGGTTTGGTCTAGATTGGAAGAAAATGGAAGAATAGATGAATGCCATGAAAATAGGGAATATGATCCTTCATAAAAATAGTTTCATTTATAGGAATAACAATGTGGAAACAATCCTAAGGAGTGAATAACTTTCTGAGATATATCTAATGAGATGAACATATATTGAATCACTTGTCAGACAATGAAATGTGAGAAAATCCTAGAAGATGAGTCTTAGGAGATAAAACAAGAGGAAGGATGTGCCTATGTTTTTTGGAGGAGGAAATAAGAAGTGGGAGTTAAAATTATAACCCCTTATGGGAAATAAGTTAAAATTACCCAAAAATCATGGGCTTCATGGTTTGGTCACACGGTTGGACAAACATACACCAACCATGTATGACCCACTATCAAAAGAGGGAACCTACATGGTTCATGCACATGGTTTGGAAACCATGTGAAAACCCTATTATATGGATCTATTAAGAACTAAATAGATTCTTCATAGGTAGAAGGCCCGATTCACATAGTTAAGGAAAATCATGCGACTTATGCTATGCACTGAAATTCTTTAAATGGTTAGAAGAAACCATGTAGATTGGATGGCACAATTTCTACTAACCATGAGGCCTAGATGTTTCTTCAACCAGATGGGGTTCCGAGCTCTGAACAATCCCCTAACACCCTCATTTCTTCAATATCCTCACTAGGAATTCATATTAGGTCAAAACCAAGGAGTTAAATTGAAATTTAAAAGGTTACATACCTCATAGAAAAACTAGGTTCATACAATCTTTCCCCTTTAAGGAAATTCATCCCTGAGTTTCTATTCTAAGGGTGGTAGAACACTGTCTGAGTAAAATAAGTCCATTGAGCATGTACATTGGCCTCTCTCTCCCAAATCTCATATTATACATGGCCATGCTACCATATCACCTGAATAAAAGAGATATACCAGAATCAAAGAGCCTTCATGTTCTAATAAATGATGTGTATGGGATAATACCTAAAATAAGCATTGAAATATAACTCAACATCATCAAGATAAAAAGTATGAGAGAAGTTGAAATGGTAACAATGAAACTGTGAAATATGGAATATGTCAGGAATAGCATGGTAACTATGAGTTAATAAAAACTGTTAGGCTATTAGAATAACTCTCTACAAAATCTTAGGAGGCCTAAAAAATGAGTTAATAACATCCCTTGCCTCCTTATATGCCTATTCCCAAGTCTAGGTGATACCCAAAGAAAAAACAATCCTAGAAATCGAACTCTAGTGGTTGTCATCGACAATAGTCATATGATTTCAGTCTAGAATGTGTAGTAGATTTATGTTTCCTAATCAAATACACTTACTCCAAAGTCTCCTTCATTATATGAGGACCTAGTAGCACTATCTCTCTTACCTCTAACTAGAATAAGGGTGAATGAAATGACCCACCATATAAGTCCTTATAAGGAGCCATATAAATTGTTTCTTGAAATTTTTATTGTAGGAAAAATCTAAGAGAGGTATATGATTCTCTGAAGAACTTCTACAATCAAGGATTCATGCTCGTATCATGTCCTCCAACACCTATATAGTCTATTCCGACTGGCCATCAGTATGAGGGTGAAAATATTTGATAAAAAACACCTATGTACCAAAATATTTATATAACTCTTTCTAAAAACTCTATGTGAAATGAGAGTACCTATCTAAAAGGATAGTATGAGGAACCCCATGTAAGCATATAATTTCATGGACATACAGTCTTCCCAGATCATCAACTGAGAAAGTCTCCCAAATAGGAAGGAAGTGGGATATTTCTTCAGTAGATCTAATAATACCCAAACTGCATCACTACCTCAAGGTGAACTCAATAAAATAACCAAAAAATACATTAAAATATCATCCCATTTCCATTATGAGGCCGGTAATGGATACAAAAATCCTTAATAATGATGGTGTTTTTCCTTCACTTATTGAAAAATTGAACACCTAGTGATAAAAATCACTATCTAACATTTCATCCTGTGACACAAATTCTGATGGTGCATATCACAATACATATTAGAGATACCTAGGTTCAATAAACAATATGAAGCATGATACTCTTACATAGGATCCCATATCTTGTCTGTAGTAACCCATATATGTCCATGTATACACGGGATGCCATCTCTATCAACAGACCAATCTAGAGTTGGGTACTCACCTAAAATAACTTCCTATAGGACCAATAATTATTGCTCTAAAAACATTCTCATATTCATTCTCTCTAGAAGTGAAGTGTTCACTGATAGAGATGCAAGTATGGGATGTCCATGATGGACCTAAACCTCTATATTAATCTTATAAAGTAGGGCCATAAGTTTCCACTCGCTACTAGAATCATGTACCATCTATGTTAGAGTTATCCTTCTTAGATAATCAACAATAATATTTACCTTCCCGGGCATATTGGATAGATCAAATTCAAAAGAATTTAGGTATTAAACCCACCTTATCTTCCTAAGGTTCAAGACATGATGCATGAAAATATACATGAATATTTTGTGGTTTATAAACACAAAAAACACCCCCTAATAAGTAATATATCTAACAAAAAAAGGTGTAAACAACAAATTCCTACTCGAGATCATGTATCAGTTAATTCTGCTCATGAGTCCTCAGCTGCCGCAAACCATACACAGTGACTCAATCTTCCTATATAATAACTACTCCTAGACCGATACCTGAGGCATCACAATACACTATATATCTTTTACCCTACTCTGGAAGAATTATGATCGACATTAAATTCCATCTCCCTTTTAGATCCTTAAAGGATATCTCATAGGCTTCTAACCATATAAAACTCACAACCTTATAATTAAAGCCTATAAAAGGTGATTCTAAGCATGAGAAATCCAGTATGAAGTGCCTATAATAACTAGCTATCCATAAGTAACTCCATATGTCAAATAAATTCTTGGGTTACTCATAGATAAATAAAATTCTTTGGGTCAACTAACACTTCTACCCTAGAGAAAATATGACCCAAGAAGTGAATCACATTGATTCAAAATTAGAACTTTCTGATATTAACATAAAAACGGTGATCTCTTAGTGCACTCAATACGATACAATGATTTTTATCATGGTAACTTTGAGTATGATAATACACTAAGATATCATCCACAAAAACTATGATAAAGGTATCTAGGTTGGGATGAAAAACCCTATTCATAAAGGTCATGAAAAATCAATAACATTTGTAAGACCAAACAACATAAATAGATACTCATCTAAACCGTACTAATTTCAGAAAGTCTTATGTGGTATGTCTAAAGGCCTAACACATACCTGGTGACAACCTAAACTCAAATAAATCTTTGAGAACACTCTAGATCATCTAAATTGGTCAAAATAGTCATCTATATGAGTTAAGGGATTCTGGTTCTTCACCGTGAATTGATTCAACTTATGGCAATTCACATAATGCCTGAGGGTTTTGTCTGCCTTTTTAAAAAAGAGGACCAGTGAATCCCAATGATAAGTACTAGGTCATATAAAACCCTTTCCTTTAAAATCCATTATCTATATCTTAATCTCTGCAATTCAATATTATCCATCGTATAAAGAGGAATGAATACCAGTGTTGCTCCCAGAACTATATTGATAGTAAATTGTACCTCTCACTTAGGAGGTAAAACTGAAAATTCATCAATAAATACATTTATAAAATAGTATACTACAGGGGGGAATTTATCCTAATGTAACCCTTGATAATCCGTATAATGGATATTAATCTGGGCAGTCACTCCACCTAGCCCGAGATGCTCTTGTCTAAATCTACCTTCCTAGACATCCCATTCCCCCTTATGATGGTAAATACTTCCCTATAGTGATGTAAATGATACCTTTTGGAAATAACAATCCACATAATCATGATAGGTAACCAACCAATCCTCATGAGAATTATTTCATTGATCTTCATATGAAGGATGAATAGGTCCCATAAGAAATGATAGTTTTCTACCTCAAGGGTGCATTCCTTAAACTATTGTAAACTCTATTAAAGTATACCCAAAGGGGTTTCAAGCAACATCATGCCACAAAAATACATAATATCAAGACCAAGGATTTCCAAAATAGCCATAGAGATGAAATAATGTGAATCACCTATATCAAATAATCCAGTCACAATAATAGAGGCTACTAGAATAGTTTCTCAAACACCAGATGGTCCGACACCATTCTCTTATGGTATAGGTTGCATTGAATAAATTTGGCCCGATCCATGGACTTATGCTGTAACCTAACTACCTTGAGCAGGTCCTCTCTATTGGTGTTATGTATCTGAAGCTTGGATACCTCAACCATGACATCCTCCTCTACCTATATGGTAGAAAATCCTCTAACTACCTACCTAGAGAGGTTCTCCTAATCCTCACTAGTGGAAAAAAATGTTTTAATGGTGATTTTTTTTTCAATTTTTACATCAGTTTTAACTGAAATTTATAAAGGTGTTGTAAAAATAAGGTTTTTAGCATCATTTTTCTAAAAACTAATGCCAAAAATCATTTTAATATATTTTGGTCCTCTTTTTAGTATCAGTTTTTACTAGAAAATGATGTTAAAGGTCCTTTTTGGAGTTGGTTTCTAGTATAAATCGATGCAGAAGGTCCACAATTTTTGAATTTTCTATGTAGGTTTTTAGTTAAAATCATCACAAAAAATTTATTTCAAACTTATTTTTGGAATCAATTTCTAGAAGATACTGACACTGAAACCCTTGCATAGAATTTTTTTAAAGTTTATGCATTGATTTTAATAAAACTGATGATGAAAGATATTTTTTATAGAAAATTTTCAATATTACACCCTCCCCAAAATCAAAATCATTGTAATATAAAAAAATATACATCCATAAAAAAACATGCATCATAGTTTAAAAATCTATAAAAACAAACATACTTTTAACAAATTTATTAAAAAATCATTATCTATGCATTTTTATTATAAATTATAATTAAAAAAACATACCTAATGATTTACAACATAATCATTGGCATTTTTTGTCAAAGCATTATTTTGACATATTTATGTTCAAATACCTATTACAAAAAAAGAATTAGGTTTGAACACTTGTTATTAGAAGAATTTAAAATTAATCATAAGCATTAGAATATACATACCTTAAATTGTAATCATACTTAACAAAAAGTTCACAAACAAAGATCAAAGATGCATAATTTCATCTTTCTTATAAGACTCAACATCATTTAATGTATACAAAAAAATTGAATGAAATAAGATTAAAAAATATAATAATATGGAAAAAATATAAAATAATTAATATAACTAACCTTATAAAATTCAATAGTTACCCCAGTTGCAATTATCTCATACATGAATTTTAGAACATAATAACCACATTTAACATATCCTTATTGAAGATGATAGTGCAATTATAAAATGGTAACTTGATAATAAAAACAAATATATACATATATATATATATATAAAATCATAGAAATATCTAATATAAAAAATAATTACCATTACTTTAACATATTAGATTGCATTTTGGTTCTTTATCGACAAGTGATCTTTGTTAAATTTCTTTCCATGACATTATTTTTCATATAAATATTCTAATAATACATGTATATACAGTAAGAATTAAATATAATGAACTTATAAAAAATAATAAAAATTACTTTTCTAACATGGTGGTAATTTTTTAACAAACATCACCTAATAAAGAGAAAAACCAATATAATGTGAATTTACTTGGGAATAATACACCTAACATCCAATAACCCCTACAATAAAATAAGTTCACAATTAATTACATTATATTGATCATTGGTTCATAATTATTTTTGTGTTATTACCCATAAAGAAATGGAAAAAACCAATACCCAATCTCTGTATTTAATAATCTCTCACATATATATGTAACTCTATCAGCAATCATCAAATATTGTACAACTGTTGAAATGAATTCTGGATCTATAAAAAAAATTCCTATGGTCTCATTTTGAATATAAAGAATTTTTATATACCTAATTAAAAAATCAATATAGTTAGTCAGTTTAAACCATCTTTAATTAAATAAAAAAATGGAAACATCAATTTACTTACATGGACAAGAACTGCAACACATGTACACTGATCTCTTTAAAGTCAATTAGATCCATGATATCTTTTTTGAATATTATCAATGGATGGTATCTTCCACATAAATCATACATCATATGAAACTAATAGATATTATCCAAGGAAGAAGAATCCTAAGATAATCTTTGTATCCCATCATAAATATCTTAAGTATCTACAATTGTTTATTCCTGAACCTTTAGTTTTCTTTTTTTTTCTACTTATTTTGATTTTAGATACTTATATATATGTTAAATATCAGAAAACATTACAAGTAATTTTCAATCAGATGAAATTAATATTTTATAAAAATTCATACCTCGTATGAAATATAATGAAGAAGGCCAAATGGACAAAGTAAAAAATGAGCCATACAATCCCCAACTCTGGTAACCTCATTAGTATGAAATGGTAGTAGAGAAGTAGGATCAATAATATCATGTACTAATACTCTAACCTGGTCGATATACATAGGATGGTGGTGTATAGAATCCCCAACAAATTACATGACTTTTAATGATACAATATGTACATGAGTATCTTCAGCATACAACTCAGAATATATGGTTGGGTTTGAGTGAGGAGGTGGAGGATCTGAGTAGGTCGACTGGGTAGGCTGGTCCAGCTGGGAGGGCTATATAGGATGCATAGCTGATTTAAAAGGATGGACAGGCTGGGAAGGTTGCAAAGACTATGATCGTCGCATCTATTATTCTAACAAAGCCAGTAGAGTTATATTGAATTTTATCACCCATGAATGGGTTCATATATTTTAACCCATATTTTAAGGATACAATTTCTCGGTATCTTGATTGCTTAATTTGGTGGCCAAAAACTTTGTAAATACTAACACCCACCTTATGTACTCTTATGTGGCCAAGGTGTTTTGACTTTCCAAAAGTAGTGTCTAGGATATCTATCCTAACCTTAGGGATAAAAGTTCATTGTGACTATTTATCCTAAAGTTTATCATGAAATGAAAAATGAAAATTCTATATTAGTGTTGTTAATTTATAAAATATAAAAATTCATGAAAAATGAAGAACATTTACTTATAATTCATTCATCTACTTCCTTATCTTTCTTTGTACGATAATTTTCATTTTTCATTCTTCTCTCACTTTTACATTTTTCATGTCGGGTGGGGGATATGGAGGACCAAACTGTACCTCATGAGAACCACTGGTAGATTGATCTCTTAATTCATCAAAATTTTCCTCAATCATTTTTTACTCCTATAAACTATACCTTCCAGGTGATAAAGTATGAGGGTATATATTCTACAACTGGATGTCTTGATGGGATTTATAGGAGTCCTATTCTATAAAAAGTAAATTAATAAGTAATTAGGCACATATATAATTATTTTTACAATATAATATAATTATAATACCAGAAAGGATTCATCATGTCAGTTAGAAACAAATTTCTTTAATGTATCTATATCTATAAAATCATACTTGAGTCGTGGGTTTTCATTTTGTATCTTTCCTAAAACATTATTTTTTGTCAACCTTGTTTTGAAATATCTCTATCAAACCACCACTAAAGAAATACAACTTTTTTTAATTGATTTTGATTCTTAAAAAATTAATGTTATCTATAATAAAATAAAATAAAATAAATATTAGTCATTTAAAATATATCATATTCTAAAAATAAGATAAAATAAATCAATTGAGATATTATACTATTACTGCCTCCCAAAGTTGATCTATCACAATCTTGTTGACTAACTTCCAATCAAGATATAAAATGCTAATCTTGCAGAAACTCTACATGGAGATATGCTGATAAACTGTGTGGAATTTTGTCTAGTTACATTATTATCATCATCACCAAAATTAATATGTTATTACTCGTCTCTGTGAGAAAGTGATAGTTTTTGTAAATGTGTAATGGAATGTTTTCCAACTCGAGAACTCAATTTCTTAATAGTAAAAGTAAAAGACTCCACTGTTAAATTCTCATCTGTAGTCCTACATTTATTTTTTGTAAATTAAAAGTTTTTTTTCAAAAAATAATTATATTATTGGATATTTAAAAATATGAAAAAAAATAAAAATTCCTTGGTACATGTTTCTATATCAATGTACCTATATCTATCATTAAAATAGGATAATTTAATTAAATTCTTATGTATATGAATATTATTATATAAGTAAATAACTATAAAATAGGAAAATAGAAATATGTAAGTAAAAAAAGTGGCACAAATGTGTATGTTTTAAAAATTAATAATGATGTTATGATTTTTCACCAAAAAAATATACTATGTAAACTATTAAATATAAACATTACTTCTAAAATGAAGGAAAAATCTATAAATTTAAATATAAAATTTAAAAAAAGTGTTCTTACATGTGTTAATTTAACCAAAATATAATAATGTACGTTGGGTATTTAAATGAAACAATGTTTAACCATAACCGTATAATATTAAAATTTAACACAAAAAACATATAAATAATCAAATATATATAACTAAATATCTAATATTTATTAAATAATATAGTTTTGACACATGTAAATTTCAAAAAATAAATATAATGTAAATAATTACCAGATTAATTAGAAGATTAATTTATTGTTTTCCCATATCCCTTCAGCATGATCATTTCATACTACATGCACTATGTCTGCATTATAGTCATTGTTATATGGAAATCCTATAATAGACACAAAAGTATCATATAAATCTATAACATCACCATCATCCTCATCATCAAAATGGATTTTCCCTTGTAAAAAGATGTACCACTGATCATTTGAAGGATAAATGACATAAAATATTTTCTTTTCATGTGTCTCCATGATAAATGGTTCCTCATTACAACTAAATATTTTCAAATCAATCGGTTTAAATCCATATTCATCCTATTTCAAACAACTATTACTTGCAACCCAATTACACTTAAACACAGTGTCTCAAAATTTAATATAATCAATTTCCCTTATGTCTTTAAGAACTCTAAAATATTAAGTTATTAAGAAATTGGGTTTTTATATTTTTCTCTTGAAAAATGTAGTGCTTCAGCAATGACCATTACACTACTATTTTTAACGGTACTCTTTTAATCCAGCTATTTTATGTAAAATATGTACCCATTAATATCAAAACTAGACCATGTGACTACATTAAGAGATGGTCCCCCTACCAACCATTTCAATTTTTTGGATACATATATATTTGTGATGAATTTATCTTTAAACAATGAAAAAATTTCTTTTTTTGCTCAATCATCATCCAATTTTGATTTATTTTTAGATATTGTAAGTTTAATTCAGTAATATGTGATTATATATATGATTTAACCTCATATTTGTTGTTCAAAATATATGAATATGTCTGCGTCACTTCATCACATGGAATGAACTTTACCTTTAAGCCTCGAATCCCTCTACCTTCACTATGAACTGTCATATGTTGAGATATAGGGAGACTAATATGCTCCACTTCATACTAATAATTAGTACATAACTCAATCACATCTTCTAATGCATATTTCTGAACAATATAGGCCTCTGTTCAATAATTATTTTTACAATATCCCTTTAAAATATTTATATATATTTCAAAAGGATACATCTATCATAAATAATTAGGCCCACATATTATTATCTAATGCACCAAATGAATCACCAGATGAACCATTATATCAAAAAACCTAGGTGGGAAATACATTTATAGTTGAAAATGTATAATATAAGCTTCATTATCTAAGACATATAACAAATTTGGATCAATGACTTTGTTACAAATGTATTTGAAAAAATTAGATAACATGATGACAATATTTCTAATAGATGTAGGTAATATACCACACAGTGTGATTGGTAGAATTTGTTGCATCAATACATGACAATCATGAGATTTTATACCAATTAATTTAAATTCCTTTAATGACACAAAATTCTTCTCATTTGAAGAATAACCATTGGGTAGTTTAATACCATAAAGACAATGAAAAAAATTCATCTTATTAATCTTTCTTAATGTGTGACAAGCCGGTGGTAAATATGTCCTGTTTCCTTTCATAGTGGGAACTAACTCTAAACGTATTCACATTAATATAAAGTCTAATATAGCATGAAATCCACATTTTTATTTACTTTTATGTCTAAAAAAGTTCCAATAAAACTTTCACATATGTTTTTATCAACATGTATAACATTAATGTTATTTTTTATCTTTAAAAATCTATAATAAGCTGATTAGAAAAAGATAGAATATTTTTTCCAGATATTTTTTGAAGACGAAAAATTATTTTCTTTCCATATATCGAATCAATATTTTTCACCCTATCGTAATATTATTTAACTAAAAATGGTTATGAGGAAATGTTGTATTCCTATAAATCGTTAAATTATTTTTTCAATCTATGATAAGGATGATCAATTCATAAAAAACATCAATGTCCCATGTATAATGTCTTTATTCCATTCTATAATTGATAATATGATGTTTATTATTCAAAAATTGGACATGATTTACGCCCCTTAACACTATATCCAAACAAGTTTATATATGAAGGAAAGTCATTTATAGTGAACATTATCATAGCATGCAAAAAAATACTATTTCTTGCATATATCAAAAAATTTAACACTTATCTCACATATAAGTTTCAAATCGTCAATCAATGGTGAAAGATACACATCAATATCATTTCCTGATTGTTTTGGTCTAGAAATCATCAAACTCATGATAAGATATTGTTTCTTTATACATATATCTGGGAATAAGTTTTAAACTACCAACAAAATAGTCCATGAACTATGTTGGCTACTTAGGATTTGATATGGATTCATTCAATTAGTACATAATACCGTTATGATATTTCTAACTTCACTTCAAAAATCAAAATATTATTTATTAGATATCTTCTACTATGGTGAATCAGTAGGGTGATGTAACTTACTATCACATATGTGCTCATATAAATTAAACCTTAACCTTTTTTCATCAATTGAATTATTAATAGACATTTTAAATGATAAATTATTGGAAGTTTCCAAATTGATTTAGAAGGAGATTTGATTCAGGTACCTAATAATGAATCATAGCTAAATTATCATAATTATATGAAGGAATTATTGGATAGAATTATTAGAAAGTACAAAATTTATTCTTCATGAGGTTAGATGCCAGTACCTTAGAATGAATCTGAATTGACTTTTTTCATCCATCTTATAGAATGATGTTCCATATGTAGGGAATTTTGATAAATATTCATATTATTCCCTATACAACACATAATCATTAGGGAAATAATATATCTTTTTATAACACAATCCCATTAGGAATAATATTTTATTCACCTCATAATTGGAATCTAGAAGCCCATTGAGAAACTTTTATCACTCCACCCATTTCATTCTTCCAAGTTAACTAATCTAAAAACTGGTGATAACAATATATATTTACTGCAACCTAGGAATAATGGTTTCTCATAATCTCTATAAAATCATTCAAAAATTTCTATTTTTTCAATGGTTTCAACACCTATATCATGAATTAATTCTTCAATATTATCATCTACCTAATTATGAATATTCTCACAAATATTAGATGTTGAACTTTCAGTTCTTTCACATTTCCAGATCCAATGTGCATAATTATGACTAAAAACATAACAAATGAGATGATCCTTGATTTCTCTAGAATTTAAATTTCTTATAATCGAACAATTCACACATGGATATAAAATAAAATCTATGTTTTGAAGATTTCATTTAGCAAATTCCAAAAAACCGTCAACTCCTTTTTCATATTCACTAGTGGTTATTTTTAAATTTACCCAATTATTATCCATTCAATAAATAAGATAAAAATATAATCAGTGAATATATTTAAACATATAAACATTTAAAAATAAATAAATAAATAAATAAATAAATAAATAAATATAAATAGATAATTTTTTAAAATAAACACACAATAAAAATGAATGTTAATTTGATAGGAAACATCGACGATTATTAGGAATAAAATAAAAACTAATCTACTTAAGGTATTTATTTTGTATGATGTGTGTCATGATGATCAAATGTATATCACATGTATTGACCTAGTAGAAAATAATGATTTTTTAAACTGATATATTGTTTGGTTTAATTTTTTTTTATTTCTTTTTTATATGTGATATTCCCAATAGAGAGTCATGATTTTCTCACTATATGTTTGTTTTCTACACCTCATACTATAATATTTGGTCATTTATTTAATTTCATAACTTAATGTTTGTGATTTTGTATGATAAATGGTTAATTATTTTCTAATTATTATTCTAATATAGGGGGTACAGTCTCCTCGTGGTAACTCTTTAGTCCCCCACTACAATCAAAAACCTTTTTGTACAGGGAGGCATGGCTAAGGAATATAGCAATCATTAGTTTAGACACATCATAAAAATTGTATTGATGAATGATGACACCATATATAATTGTTCATTTCATAATATCATCAAGTCTATTTGATAATTTTAGTAAATAAAAAATTTATTAACATAAACAAACAAAACAACAATATTTATAATTAATAATCAAAGAAATAAAAATAATTGAAATAATGACTCAAAATTATAACTAAATGATAAATAGTTTATATTCAAAATTAAAAAAATAACTTAAAAAACATACATTTCACCAAGTAATATTGATCCACAATCTGAATTTTCTCCGTCAATTTTGTTGAAAGAATAAACAATGCAACATCTAACAAATATTTTTGTAGAAATGAAAAATTAACATGAACAAAGAAATAAAATCAAACCGCGGATAATGGTCACCCAAAAAATGGTTTCCAAAGAAAAAATACTTCCATGGATGGTGAAACAAAGATAGAGGATGAATAATTGAGACCAAGGATCGTGAAATGATGATAAAAACCAAACAAAATAAAAAATAATGGCCACTAAGGATTAGTGGGTGTCCTTTAGGGGTCATCACAAGTTGAGAACAAAAGTCTTTGGCAGATAAATAAATTAGGGTTTTATGATTCAGGTAAAATTTAATATTATTTTGGCACTGGTTTTACTTAAAATGATTCCAAAAAATAATTACTGGCATTAGTTTTATAGAAACTGACTCCAATAATCAATTTTTTTTAATTTATCTTGTCAGTTTTCTTAAAAAACTGATGCCATAATGCCTTTTGATGGGTATTTTTGGCATTAGTTTTATTAGAAACCAACACCAAAATATTGATATAAATTATATTTGGTGTCATTCTTTGTTAAAATTGACTCCAAAAAAGTCTCTACAACATATGTTTTCCATCGGTTTAAAAGAAACTATCATCATAAATCAGATGTTAAAGCCAATTTTCTACTAGTTCCTGCTCATGAAGGTGGAGATGATATAGATCATCTCCCACTAGGGTAAATTGGGAAGTTCATACAAAGGCACTAAAGATTCTCCAACCTGACACAACCTCAGCACTCATTGGGGTCTCTGGGAAACTAGGGATTTTTATGCCTTGGCTTCCCACACTGGTGACAATCCATGTTACTATTTGTGGGTGCCATCTAGAAGCTACTACTCCAACATGCGGTCTCAATGAATCAATTTTTAATGCTAGTCGAATAACTTCCCTATCTTGGTTCTAAAAAACCTTGGCCCACACCATCATCTTCTATCAAGTTTCACTCAGTTATGAGATCCTATTTTACTATATTAGACATGATAATAAATTAGAAAACATTCATCTGAGATCAAATAATATGCCTAATCCCATCTTCAAGTCATCTCACATAAACTCGCTCATCAGTGGTATAGTTATGTGTAAAGAGAAGCTCTATAAAATGAGATGAATAGTTCGTAACAGAAATAGAACCCGATTGTTGGTTCATAAACTCCCTAACACGATCAAGCCTTAGGATCTCAGGGAATAAATAATCATAGAATAAAGATTGGAAATCCATCCAAATCACTATATAGTAATAAACTTTATAGTTCAAAACATCCCACCAAAGTTTGGTGGATCCATGAAGAATATATATAGAGAGAATCACCCTCCTCTCAAGAGGTGTCTCAAGGTGCTCAAAGATAGATAAGACTGTCTCCAACTATAACTCTACAACCTGGGGGCCACTATCCCCTGAAAAAGCAGGTGGATGCTGTTGCTGAAACTGCAACATCAATTCTCCCATTGAAGGGGAAGATCGCAGAGCCCCCTCTATATTCTGCAAAATTTTTAGAAACTCCCCTGAAAGTAGGACATCATCTCTCGCATCAGGGATAACATGAGGTGCTACAGGTGGAACAAGGTATCATAGGTGGCTTAGGGCCCACTAACTTTGGAGCATGGTCATCACCACCCTCCTAGAAAATGACTTGAGGATGTTGTGGTTGAATAATTATAAAAATAAAAAATGCACACCACATATAGGTTCTATAGTAATCAAGATCACAATTAAATAAATTGGATATGTACAAGCCTTTCTGTATAAAATTCACACCCCTTTTCCTTCTCTAAATCCAAGTTTGAGAGATGAAATCGATCAAGAAGAACATGAGATACACTGTCTACTACCCACTACTTGGGTCTGGTATGAGTCAAGTTCTGTGTTTTAGTGTATGGGTCCTAGAACATGGAATTTTAGTTGCAAATTATAGAGGAAAATACCCTTTAATTATCAATTGGAATCCCCATTTATGGGATTCCATATTTAAATTATAGATTTATCATCTTTTGCATTTAGATAATAGACCAGTTAAATAAAGTACCTTTCCTAATTTATATAAGTACATGATTTTTAAATTTCAATTAGTAGTTCATTTAACTGTATCATATCATTACATTTGGTAGAATAATGTAATAGGTAATATGAGATTATTTGAATATATGAATCATTACTCTCAATCTATAAAGGTATATGCACTCTTTAAATTAGAAATGACATTTATTTATTTCAAACAGACTAATGTTCTAGTATATGTAACCTCAATTACATAACTCAAACATGATAACATTATCTAGTTAAGTTATCATCATCATACTATATGGTAAATATCATTTAGGTTGATGAAAAAACTTTAATAGCACATTAAATAATATCTTTTTTCCCACAGAAACATTAATTTTATAACAAATATATCATTCAAAGAACATACAATAAGAATCATGCAATTACTCAATGCATCCTATATGGAATGGAATAATGCATGACATATTTGTCCTATAAAGTGCCTAAAATAATTAATGATCAATTTTTACTTGGTATACGAGGCCCAAGATAGAAATATAATCCAACCTAATAATAATAATAAACATCAAATATCATGTGCATCACCCAATGGTGGAATTTAATGAACCTTAACAAGTATAAAATAGAATATCAAGACCCATTCCAAGGTAATTTGGGTTTTCCCTGTACGTGAGTTAGCTATTCCTAGGCATAACTCATTACCAAACTCTGACACATTCCTAATCTCCTATCCAATATTCCCAAATGTTAAGACAAAATAAAATAAAAGGCTATGATACCACGTTTTTATGTCCTGAACCAGATTCCACTAAATAGTTCCCCAAGATGGTGGGTTACATGGTCTCAAGCATGCCTTTCCATATGCCATAGGCCATGACTAGCAACTAGGGTCCAAGGTGGTACAATAGGGAAACTATACCCTCATGATCAGAGTAGTTCATCAATGAAATGAATAGATAAATAGTAGAATCATAATAAATAACTAATAGTTAAAGGTAAACATCCATATGACATAATAAATAACCAAAAAAATATACAAAATGATGAAATATCAGGTATCTATCAGAATAAAATAAACATGTATGACAATAGGGAAGCAATACAGTACATGTATCAAAAGAAAAAAAATACCAAAAATATTATATCCAATATCATGATGATCTATAGCATAGTGTTGTGATTCCCTGCTCCCATGCTATAATCAATCAAGTATCAACAAATGGGTGCTTTCCCTTGTCCCTACCTGAATCCACATAATCTTCCTTGGTACTATCAGTAGCCCAGATTGGGTGTGAGATAAACTCAATAGGCCACCACCAACGATGTCTATAAATATCCATTAAATTCATATAATATTATAAGTGTGAAAATATAGTAGTAAGAAGTAAATAAAACTATAAACTATTATATCTAGTTCCTGAAAGACACTAGGATGACACTACATGATTTGGAGCATGCCATATGATCTCTGAATAATTAACCATAAGTATACATTTATATGGTCTATATACATAGAAAATTATATATCCATATATATGGATATTTCTAATAGTTTGGAATCGAGGCGTAACTCAGGAATCTGCAAGTATTAGCATGAGTCTCTCAAGCATTAAGGGATGCCATGCCCAGTCTCATAATAGTAGGGACATCATGCATGTGCATAATTATAGTAGGGTTTCCATGATCAAATCATATCAGTAGGTTTTACATACCCAAATAATAATTATAAGGTTTTCATTACCATGTATCATATTAGTTGGGTCTCCATGCTCGAATCATATCAGTAGGGTCACCATGATCGAATCATAATAGTAGGGTCTCCATTCCGAAATCATACTATAGGGTCTCCATGCCCATTTATCATAATCCACAATGGTCACCATACTCATTTATCATAATTCATGAGGCTTGAAATGCCCATTTATCACAATAGTAAAAGGGATTCCATGACCATATATCACATTAGTGTAATGGATTCCATGCCCATATATAAAAATAGTCTAAGGGTAGCCATGTCTATATTTATAAATCATAAGCAGTCAACATCCATGGTTAATATCCAATATATGGTTCATAGTTCATTATCATTATTCTTTAAAAAGGGAAAAACCATTGGTCTATTAAAATTGGTGACATGTTCATACCACTCTCTTTCAATTCAATTCATTATAATTTTTTCACTTATAATACACACCAAGACCATGTATAAGATAGTTTGGTCATTTAATAATTTATAATAATCAAGGAAATTTCATGGGAACGCCTCAAAGGGTGGAAAAAGATCATAGAAACCTAACCCAACATATATAAAGGAATATTAGGTTATATCTATCAAGGATATTGAATTAAACATGGGATATGTGTAATTTAAGGCAACACATGGGGGCATTCGAGGTGTGACATCATGTCACATAGTATAAGGAAACAAAAAATGAGGGATAAGTACTAGACCACCAACCTTATTTCTGTAAAGGATCACTTTTCGAGTATCAACATTTGGTTTGATCTATAGTGAAAGAAAATAAAAGAAAAAACTAAAAACCTAAAAATAAGGCATATGAGCCTACATCAAAATATCATTTTCGATAAGAATAAGAATGAAGAAACGATTTTAAGGAGTGAATCACTTACCGAGAGATGTCCAATGAGATGAATAGATGTTGAATTAGAGGTCGAATGAACAAATGAGATAAAATCCTAGAAGATGAGGCTTGGGAGATCAAATGGTAGGAAAGAGGTGCCTCTTTTTATTGGAGGGGGAAATAATAAGTGGGAGTTAAAATTATAAACCATTAAGGGAAAAAAGTTAAATTCACCCAAAAATTTGGGGTTGCACATTTTTTCTACATGATTGGACAATCCATGCGCCAACCGTGTGTGAACCATTATCTAAAGAAGGAACCTAAATGGTTCATGTAGACAGTTTGAGAAACCATGTGAAAACCATGCTATATGGATATATTAAAAACTAAAGATATTTTTCATGGGAATGCAACTTAGGATGCACAATTAGTGAAAACTGTGCAACCTCAATTATGAAATGAAATGCCCCACACGATTATAATAAGCCGTATGGACTGGGATTCATGGTTTCTACTAACCATGAAGCTCACCTACATATTCCACCATCCTGGGTTATGGGCTCTAAAAAATCCTAAAAAAACCTAGTTTCCTCCATAGAATCACTAGGAATTCATATTAGGTTAAAACCAAGGAATTAATTTTTTTAAAAGGTCTATACCTCATAGAAAATCCAGGTTCTTATAATATCCACAATCTCATGATATCACATCATAACCCACTATACCACATCACATTCTTGGCCACATATTATGACAATATTTTTCTTATATCCAAAATTTACCATATAGATCAATCACATTACAAATCACATGCCACATTACATTCCCAACTACACCTTCTCACTCAAGTTTGGTCACATATCTCTATCTCACCCCATTGATCAATAAAAATAAATAAACCATGAATATCCCAACACCAAATCCTAAGTACAATAATATGATAAGGATATCCCTACACCTCACACTTAAACTAGAAACAGTTCCATCGAACATAGGACATTCACCCATCACACCTTTTAAGGGTTTAATTATATCAATCAAGGCCAACTTGGTTAATTTTATAACACAATTAGAACTTTATATGACAATTCATGCAACCATGAATCATCAATAAATAGGAACATCCTACTAAGATATCACCATATAGAAGAACATTCAAGAAACTGAGCTTTAGAAAATAGTGTATTTCTTATTGGATGTTTAACCGACCAAACCAATATCAAGTAAATACCTACAAATTTTACCTTAAAACCTAGTCAAATCCTATTTATATATATTTTATAAAAATCATTCAATGTTATCATACTCAAAAAAGGATACCGACCAAAATCAAAATGAAATTATTCTTTAGAAAACCCCATATTTGTTTTGAAATACCATTTTAGAACCGATTCTTTAAATAATTTATTTTCCTTTAAAATTCCATTTGAATGAGTTTCCTTTTTAAAATTTAATTTTAAAAAGGAAAATCATATACTTCTAAAATCTAACTCATGCCACTAAATAATCTATAAATAGGTTTGTCGGATCTTTTTTGACCCAGGAGCCTCCAACAAAATGTTTAAAAATATCTGTGATCCTTGTTGACTATTAAAAATATACAAGACCATCCAAATTAAGAGGTGAACATAACAAAATTGATAGAACATGCCAAGAATAATAATTATAATTATCATAAAGGAACATAAATTAGTAAAAGAATGATATAACAAGTCAATTAAATTGCACTTACCACAATCGGTGATCTATAAATCACTCCCAAGCACATATCAACCTCCTTAGAGTTCATAATTTCTTATATAATATATAAACACCCTCAAATTAATAAACCAAACATTTAAATATAACTTACTAAAATTGGAATAATAAAATCTAAACTCTCTAGGTGGAATATCCATGTAAAAACCATAAGTAATGGGGTGTAGTCCACTATTGGAATGCTCTCAGACCTATAGCACACAAAATCCACAGTTTACATACTCGAATTAAAGAAAAATTAAACCCAAATTCTCCAAAAACTGCAAATAAATTCATGTGGAAACATACCTAGAAAATGAAAAATTATTGAAATATCACCTCCTTCTAGTATTTCCTTTACAATCTATACACCAAAACCCCATGGAGAGGGATGATTCCACCATGCTATAGTGAAATAATCTCCCCAAAACCCTAGTTAAGAAAACCATAATTAGAGGAGACCAAATCGGTAGAACAAGAAGGATAAAGAGATAGATATTAACTCTAATCTATGCAATGAAACCCTCCTAAACAACCTAGATTGAAATGTGAAAAATTGAAAAGAAAGGCGAAGAGAATATCAGACTCACTCCAAATCACACCTCATGAAATGAGGACATATTAAAGGGGATTTCTAATTTAGAAGACCCAAAAGGCCAATCCTATACTTGAAAAAAATATCTTGATAGTTATTCATGACACGAACCACATGGGTACATTATATCACATCCCCAACAGGAAATGTGATGGTGAAGTCCCTCTTGGTGATGGCACAACTAACCCTAGGTAGAGGGCCTGACACTCGGTAGATCACTATCACTGTATAATCCCTTAGTACATGGTGTGATACCTTTACTATAGAAATAACTAAAATACATAAACCAAGTCTTCATATTATGTTCTATGCCATTTGTAATGTGACATCATCCCTTCACACCATGACATATACCTAAGGGAAGGACTTTACGATGTGACCCATGGGTCACATCATGACTAGCCCATAATCCTCAAATTTTGACAAGTAGGGAACCCTTACCCATTAACCCCTACATATCACACTGGGAAAACCTTTTGTATATAGGGTACTCTATAACATATCCATTTATCACCTAAAATCCACTACATTGTGACTCCCTCTAGTCATAGTGTGACCGAATACGTTCACATCATGGTTTTAACCCTTGGAACAATGTGATTATCCCCCCCCCCCATGAAATTTTACAAAGGCATATGTAAGGGATTTTACATTCATGGCATGAAGCCCTCCTCCATAGAATGAACTCAATAAACATGAGTCTTTCCTTTTCCAAAAAATTTATATGTAAGGGTAATTGTAATCACATGATTCCCTACTCCAAGACATGACTTCTCTTGAACCTCATGTATACACACCCTTATACATCACACACAAAACACAACACATCATGAAACCCACAATCATGGAGTGACCTCCTACCTACACATCGTGGAGCCTCCCTAATCCATGATGTGGATCCCTAATCAACCTCCCATCAAATCATAACCCTCATCTTTCACAATGTGATGACCCCCCTATAGAAAAAAATTCAATTCTATCCCCCCGAACCTACTTTGAGAACAAAAAATAAAATTTACCCCAATTATGCCAACATTTAATGACATGGTTTATTAAAAAATATCCACCGTAACACTTCTTTTCATAAAAAATCCATGGAAATACTTGACCACATATCCCACCATACCCCAATCATCAACTCAACACTAACTCACTATATACTATCTTTGAATACTGATCACACTTTCACTACATGACTTTAAAAAAAAGACCACTATTAACTAAAAGTTAAGATACCCACTCACTGATATTCCCATAAATATATCCACAACTTCCATCAAACACCTGTTATCATTTCACTCAGAGCTAACCATAAATAATCTCAGATCCCAACTAAATCTCTCAAGCATTATTCTTAACACCATCACTAAAACACTTTGATGTTTCTCAAACACTAAAATATATCTATAAACACATAAACATCAATAAATGTCATATATCTGAGCTTATGGAGCTCCCCACCATATGTATCCACTCATAAAGGAATATTCTGACTAATGGTTATATCCACCATAATAATATACTACCAAAACCAAAATCAATTGGTCCAAACCATGAAACTATAAAAAATCACTTTTGGATAGTTGAACCCAATATGAGACATCTATCCCATTATCTTAAAACACATAAATATCTTGAAATAGTCATTACATACTTTTCATACACACAATTCAACCACCCAAATCATCCTCATTCAACTGCTAAAAACCAAGAAAATGTAGTCTATATAGGCACCAATTTCTTCTTCATAACACCACACCAAACCAAACCAAATACACACCCAAAATGCTTACTTGGATATTTATAAGGAAACACAATAGACTATCTAAGAAAAAAACTCAAACATCTGGGTCACTCCTAGTTAAAATATTTAAATCCAAGAGAACATGGTTGACATAGGTACTAATTTTTCAATACAAAAAACCCATACAACTCATTTTACCCACACTAAAACTCATCTGAGTTTTCAAAAAACCCATTTTTACCCAAGGTATTTGCAACAAAAACCAAAAAACTGAAATCCCTAACCTAACTAGGGTTTCCCCAGAAACCGATCTCATTCTCAAAACCCGATTTCAAAATATCAATTTCAAAAATTCTTTCCTCATATTTTATCAAATCCTAAAAATCCAAAAGTATATTCAAAATCAATAGATACAATAGATATTTAAATTAAAAAAAATATTTAAAATAACATTACACATACTTAGTTCCACTACATAAGTTTTCTTTTTTTAAATATATTTTTTTTTCAAAAAACCATCCATACCAAAAATCATTTTCCTATAGAAGCCAAACATTCACAATCAACAATCAATAAAACGTACCCATTGAATCCATATTAATATAATCACACCTTATAATATAATTGATAAATCATTAAATATATGATAAATTACATCAATTTATAATGATACCCATTGATGCAATATTTCAAAAAATACTGCCTATAGGTGAATGTACCATGTCCTAAGCATCCCACTATCATGATGCATGAAAAAGGTCAATGGTGCCTAGAAGATCCCTATAACTAATCCTGAGTTTCATCCATACCACATTAGTATTCTCATTACAATACCTCAATCATCCTATAGTGAATAATCTCAATAATTAGAAATCCCCTAAAAACATGGGTTTTAATAGATGTTATACAAGACATACATTCATTGAGTACACCTCCCAAGTACCACCAGCCTATAACCAACACTAACTAAAACCATTCTATCCCTAAAAATCGTCTGATACCATTTTAGAATGACCCATCCCTAGTCACCTGAATGGAACCTGAGCGAGGATTATATAGGAACTCAGGCATTCATCCTCATACATGAGAGGCTAATGACTAGTGATGAGGTATTAAAATAGTCATGGGGAGACTATTGCCTCAAAAGTAAAGCCCAAGGTATATTCTTGTGTTTATTGAAAATTCAATATAAACCATCTCTATAAGAGACATCCCAAAAACCAATAGAGATAAACATAGATCCAAGTGGTCTTCTTCAATATAGAATAAGAATAAGTAAAAATAGTATACATGATACAACATAACATAACATAGTGGTAGGATATATAGATAGATAATATCACCAATATAAATAGACATACTGGAACACTAGCTGATATATATACAAAACTAAGACTAAAAAATAACCACACAAGCATCAGACCAAACTTACATAATCAACCTTGCTGAATCCTTAATATCTATAGCATAATGTACCCTTACCACATGTAAAGATCCAATATATAACTATGCCTAAAATTAAGATTGAATGTTTACCCATGTACATTGAAATCCATACCATGTACATGGGTAGGGAAGTGATTCCAACAATCCAGTAGGATTCCCCCACTCACCTCAATAATACCAAGTGATTCTATGATTATGAGTATGTTCATGAAATACATATATAGAGTGAAAGTCATGCCTATGTGATACACCAACCTGGAAACATAACAAAAAATAAAAATAAAAGTATCCACATCATGTCATCATGTGATAATTAAGAAACCATGATACCTTACCTTATATGATTTAACCAATGATAATAGTACATCAATTATAGTTACATAACATTCATATGATTACAGGTTTCTATTGATCATCATATTATCATAGAAAATGAAAGTAAACCCATAAAAAAGTAAATCTATCTCCAAGAATCAAACGTACAAAATTATTGAAAAAATTGTGAAACCTAAAAGGGCTATAGCATACTTAGAACTTGAATATTTTTTCTTAAATAGAGAATGATTGATAATTATTATGAGGAGTAACAAATTAAGGACCACTATCTCTAAGGGGGATATAACAGTTTCTAGATCCCAATATCTATAGGAGGATAAATAAAACTCTTTAATGGGTTCTAGTTTCTTATCAGGTGAGATAAATAAGGCTCAAGAAGAAGGAGGTTATAGAAAAATTTTCATGAAACTAATGATCAAAAATAAAATCTAACAAACAATCGACCCTACACCCACCAATGAATAGAATTAAATTTTCTTTATATAGGTGAAGCCTGAAGATTATTCATAAATGAAGAAAATATATAAAATCATTATATATCATTAAATGACACCCATGATTTGTGACTTATTGATGAATCCATTGATCATGTTCGAAAATCATCATTAAAATATTTTAATATGGATAAAAACATGCAAGGATGAATATGTAACTATATAGAATACATGGTCAACATCATGTGTATACATGCATTGTATTCTTGTATTATGTGGTCTATTTATGCCACATGTATATACTATATCTCATATTATATATATTATCATGCTATATATATATATATATGCATTGAAAACACTCACATATATATATATATATACTACATGCATCATATACATGTGATTAAAGTACCAGTGTCATATGCATGTCTATTTTAGTAAACACCCAACAATCTCCCACTTGTACTAAAATCTCATTAAGAATTTTTTCAAACTTTTTAACTCTTTGTGAATCCATACAAACTCTTTTGGAAATGAATTATTCAATCTCTCTTAATTATGAACAATTTTTTTTTAAAAATTTTATCCTCATGCAAGGGCCAAACTGTGTGACCCTATGATACTTATCAACATTTAATAAAGATATTGAATTCATATTTTATAGATGTTATCAAAGTTAGTCCACTAGAAAAGCATAAATGATACTCAAGATACTAAATGGTTTGGTGTAATCTATATTAAACATTCTTAAATATCTTTACGAACAAGGACACCACTAGATATATCATATACATCATATATAGACCTATATAATCCCTTTTTCCATGAAATTGAGTAACCAATAGACATTGAACTTGTCAATCTAATATAGGTAAACTCAAATTTTATTGATTCTAGGAAAAGGACTAACCAAATAAATGAATACATAAAATTCCATTCATCTAATAGATGAGTATATCACATTCCACTCATCAAAATATCTAAGAACATCATATGTGACTTAACTAAGAATGGACACGAATTTCTTTAGTCTAATTCAATCAAGGGACATATATATATATATATATATCACTAATTATAAAAGTGTAAAAATGTCATATTGGTTGCACCCAACCAATGCCATGATCAATAAAATACCTAACAACCCATGTATTATATTAGTTTATATTTTTAATTGAATAAGTACAATATCAAAGTATAAAGGTTCTAATTCTAGGTATATAACCAACTCTACGTAAAGAGGATTTATAATAAACTTACACCCATAAGTACATCAATGATTGTATGACATTCCATGAGATATAATTTAGTAGCACAATCCAAGTAATAAGTCTCTACTCATTTCTTCATGAATCTATTATTTTTTATCTCTTATAAAACCCTTTGTAATGAGTATAAGAATCTATTTGAGATAACCTTTACATATCATCATATCCCATTATAATTCATGATGATAATTGGTTCAATAAAACTTTAAATTATAATTTAAGATGATATTATCATTTGATCATTTATGTGAAATAAAATTACAGCATACCCAAATCAATGATAACTGGAGATTTAATTTATTATAAAATCATTGTAAATTATATATTCTTAAACTATTTTCTTACTATTTAGTATGACCATACATAAGATATTTTTTATCATATCATATATGATAAACTATCAGTTTTATCATTATGTTTTCTTTGTTTTTGGGGGATTGTTCACTGATTATATATATATATAATTCCTATCACATCTATAAGAGAGCATATAATAAAACTCTACCACTAAAATATTAGTGATTAAAGTCTATGAAATAATGTAGTTTTAATAAAGATTATACTTAGGAATAATATTCCTAATATTAAACTCTTTGAACAAATCCAAACTTCTCAACATCACTACTTCAAATGTTACGATGTTAACTTCTATTGTCAACTTAGAACCCTTTATAATTCTATCATAGTAATCATACTTGGAATATTTACTATCTAAATTTTCCTTAAAACTATTCAAATTGTTACATACTAGCACATCCTAAAATTATTTAATATTAAGTGAAATTCAATTTAACTAGAATAATTCTTTGGAAATAGTGAAACTCATTTTCGCATGGTAGCTACATGTAACCTTTTACACTTTTATATCACTATCAATATCCTACAGTTATTTAATATATTTTTTGAAATCACTTTAACTTTAGACTGGTATAATATTTTTTTACATTTCACATTTCTAATTTCAAACAAACTATCTCTAGCTTCTTATAATTTAATTTTTTTTCACAATATTTTTTAAGGTTCAATACTAACTTATTTATGTTAGGAAATAATTATTATTTACTTTTAGTAGGAATATTTAATAAATAAAATAATTTTTTTATATCTCATATAGTATTTTATGTGTTTAGAGAATATTCCTTTAAAATAAGATTATACTTAAAAACATGTCATTGATGAGTGATGGGAAAAAGTCCCTCATATTTTAAATCATTTAACAATAATTTTATCCTAGATTAAAAAAAATTATATATATCTTCATTACAAACATACTATATAATCTAGATGAATAAAATGTAAATATAATCTCATTTATTGAAATAAACAATTTTTTACAAATTCAAAATGAGATAATCAAAAAAACATATAATAAAGCATAACTCTTATATTGAATTCATCCAATTTATTAATTCATAAACTAATTTCTCTATAAATTTGAGCCCCATTATTCAATTCTTCACTTGTTCTTCTAAACTCCTATATATTTATAACATTCATAAAGTATACAGTTAGTATCAAATACCATTCATAACAAAATAATTTAGTTACACAACACTCATACCTAGAGTAGATTCACAAACTAGATTCTTTTGGCCTTTCAAGTATTCATGAAAATTCCTTCTTTAATGACTAATCTAGAAACAATGAAAGTATTTTACTTGCTTCCTTTTCAACTTTATTGGAAGTGTGTACTCTTCAAAACATCTTTTCTAATAAGAACCATTTCCTTTATTCTTCTATACCATCAACATGGTACTAGAGCCCAAACCACCCATGTCTTTATCTTTTATCCTCATCATATTAAGGAGATCGATCTAAAGTTTACAAAATTCATTCATGTTGTAGTTAATAATTAATTTTTAGAACTTTTACAATAGTGGATATAGAATAAAATCCATTACAATATCATGTTTCATAGGTGAACCCAACCTTTCTAAAGCATTTATGTATACAGTCATATTGATAAAATGAGTATAAAATAAAGTTACTTATTCCATTTTATTTTGAATAAGAGACTTTGATACTTCATAACATTCACATCGTTATTATTATTTATAGAGCCTCTTTTTGTTTTACCTCATGTTTTAAGCACCCATATACTCATGTTGTTTTTTTATTTTAGAGTCTTTAATAAAAAGAATTAGTTTTAAAAACTCTAGTGAGTCCTTTTGATGATTATCTCAGGCATCTAAAAATTTTTATGATATATTTACCCTGTTAGTTTTTTGGAAGTGTCTCTTCCAAAATGTAGAAATTTTACAATTATTTGAGAATGATTCCCAAGTTTCTATACCAATCAAGAAAATTACTTATATTCAAATTTTATTTATATAGGATGGATCACAAGGTTAAGTTGGTTAATGATTCCATTATAAAATATATAAAATTTATATGATTATCATGTTTTATTTCTTCACATTAAGTAATTTGTATGAATTTTATCCCACTAAAATTGATGTTCCATTACAATATTCCCATTTAGTAAGATAAAATATATATATCTTCATGACTTAGAAAAGTTTTGAATGTAAATAATTCATGATTTTTTGGGTAGGGAATCATACAAATTGATTAGCTGCTAAAAGAGAATAATATTCATTTTTAATATCTTAATATTCACGTGTTCCAATATCTACAAACATCAATTTTAGTGCATTTTATAAATTCAAATTCATTTCTCATCACAAGTTCAATTCATGTTTAAAGTGAAAATTTGGGCACAATCAATAATCAATTTTTGGAATCCATTTATTTAATTTTTTGAATTTAGTATTTTTGGATATGATTGATAACTTTGTTTTAAAAATTTTATCATGTAGCATCTATGGATGAATCTCAAGGGAAGATAGATTTTTTTTGCATGAATGAAGAAATTTTATGGAAAAAGCATAATAGGACTAAGGCCCATCAAACAAATGTGGGGCCCATAATTCAAGACCAATTAAGCTCAAATTTTAAAAATATAAAGAGAAAAAAATGAGGATTATTTCTTTAAACAATGGCCAGAGATAAATTTGATGTATTCATGGATATAAAGGGATCCAAAGTTGACATTTAAATGGTGGGTTAGATCTGAACGCCCATAAAGTTATCCCACCATTTCAAGAATAACTTCTAAAAGGATGATTTAAATGACCTGAAATTTTAAAATGTGATATAGAACACATGTGAGATCATATTTAACTACTAATAAACCTTTTTATTTTTACATACTCAGTTAGAAATTCACACATAAACAAGGGGGATGAATTTGGGTGATTTCCTTGGTCAACTTCGAAACGTCCAGTTCCCTTGATTTTCTCACCCCCCTTTTGAATATATAAATTAATGGGGATAAAATTGATTGTTTGGGGGTGTCTTTAAGGATCCTAATATTACTATATAAGGATATTGTGGTAATGATAATTATCATCCATGTTTTTTCTTTATATCAATGTTTTCCTACTTTAAATTGTAATTTCCCGCTTTTATTTTGTAATCGCATCGTCAATTTTTCTCATGTATGTTTTTCATTCACTATAATTTATTAATAAAAGTTATTCTTAATATTATATTATTTTATTCTTTTAAATATCACATTGATACCATTGAATCAAGGTGTTAACTTATTCACACCATCACTTGTGAATTGTTTCACACAATGATGGAGTGATCGAAATTCATTTTTTTTCTTCTTATTCAATTTCACCCTCATGAGTCTAATACCCTATTCCATTTATATAATAGAAAAAATGGAGGGTTAAAACTATAATGGTTTTATCCAAGGTATCATCAAGGGGATGGATTGGATGTTATTTCTTAGTTTAATAATTCTTAATCAATTCTATTTTTGAGATTTTAATTCAACGATGCACCATCTCCTTTGAACTCACCAATTTTACCGATACACATCAAAAGTTACAAAAAGATACTATACCTTGGAGTTCTAATAAATATGATCCTACAAGTGTATATGTGATTATCCTTAGGATAGTGAAAACTCAAAATTATAGGAACCATTTGGGAAGTTTGTATTTCATTGAAGGAAATGCTCAAATTAAAGAAATTGAAATAATTTAAAAATAAATTCATCCAATCCATCCCTTTTGATAACCAAGTATCAAATAATTATTTTTAAATTTAATTAACTTAGGTCTTTAAAAATCCCATTTAATAATTCAATTAATTCAAACCCAAGTTGGCAACATCATAGCCAAATCACCTCCAAAGAATGTGTTTTTATAAAGGTTACTTCTTCAGTCCCTGTTGATTAGATAACTCAATATGTACTATAAGTGAATTATTTTACCATATTTATTGGTTAAATTTTGGTGAAAACAAATTTTGGAACCATTTTCATCGAAAAAAGTAAGTACCTTAGATTCTATCTTTATTTTCTCACCCCAAATTCTCTTTTCTCACCCCCATTTCTCTTATCATTTCCCATTTATAATTCCATGTATCCAAATAATCTAAAATACTAATTTTTATTTACTCCAATGAAGTATCATAAACCATTACGCATCATAAACCCAGGATAGAATCAAATGAAATATTACAATTTGGAATCCACTAACCTAGGGAATTTCTCTGAAAAAACCTTATATGATTACCCCACACATGATGAGATGTACAATTAATGGGATGATAAATGTTTAAAAGATCAATTTCCATACCACTAAAGTATAATTGAAGGGATTAATCTTGGATAAGTACATCATGTTCAGACTCCTACCCATTATATTCCTAAAAAAATTATTGAAAATTTGACCAATCAACTAAATATAATGAGTTATGAGGTTTCATATTTATGTTTATAAATAAAAAACATTAAAAATTGTGTTGACCCCATTACCACTCAAACTATCCCAACCATAAAATTTTTAGAAGAATATTGCTTCACAAAAACTCCTCATTCATTTACTGTAGAACCAACCTTAGGATTTGGTGTAGCTGAAGAAGATAAAGTAATTGATGAAGAATCTTTAAATCTGGATTAAATTGTTTTTTTTAAATCATAAGTGTATAATTTTACTTTTTGGGTTTCATGTCTTGAATATCGATCCAATGTTGATTTTTTTAGAAACATCAATCAATGAATTAATTAGAGAAATCAAAAACTTTGAGACCATACCCATTATTGATTTTTTTTATTTTGTGGTTGAAACATTAATTAAAAATGAATGAATTATGTTAATAAATTTTGAAAATAAAACTGAGTTCGATTCAAATTCCTTACTTCTTTCTGAATATGTTAACCAACCCATGCTTGAATTAAAGGTATGTACATCCTATCATAACACTTATATCATAGGGAATAATCAAATTTTTTTCCATAATTTAATACTCTCTTAAAACCAATAAAATTAGAATGATATTTGATATCATAGGATAAAATAAAAAAGAAACTGAATCCACCATTTTTGATATTTCATGGATTTTACCACTCATTGTTTAAAGTAGGATTTTACATGAAACAATTTTTAAACAAAGTCTCAATCTCAATTTGTAGAATTTTAAAAAAATAGGGTTCTAAAAATGTTTAAAGTTAGTGTTGGATAATTTGGGGGTGGGGTGGGGGGTCGAAGTCAAGATAAATAAATTAAATTAAGCACTTTCTAGGAGGCAAACCAGCTTCTGCATGTTTTTTTATTTTGTGTTTTTTTGTCCTGGGAACCCCTTGGGGTTTCCAATGTGATCTAATATTTTTTTTTGAGATTTAATAGTTTAATAAGTTTGATAATTTCATATAAAACCCAAGAAATATAGAGTTCAAACCCAAAATTCAATCACCCCAAAGGAGTCTACATGTTACGTGAAGCCAATTTGATCAATTCCTTTTTGATGGGTCATCGACTGCAAATCAGGTGCTTTTATCCAATGATTTAATTTGAAATCACATATCCCATATTTCTTACCAATTATAATATCTCTCTTATATTATCTTTCAAAATTGAGGGTAGTTTCATTCTATGTTTGGGGGAGTGAAAATATTAGATTTCCAAAAAATTGTGATTTTATGATAAAAAATTCATTTCATTATCCTTTAATGCATTAATGTACATTATGAAACATGAAAACTTATTTTAAAATGATTTTTAATGCCTTGATTATGATTTGAATGCATGTTTATATTCATGAGAATAGTTTTTGGAACGTGTGATTGTCCGATGTGAATTTCAATGTTTATATTTTCACCCCCTTAATCAAAATGCCACAATGCCCGTCCATTGAATCTTAGATGAAATTTGAGTTCTTGGGTCCCTTTCATCCTAACATAGGGTTAGAGGCCACTTTTATTTTAATTTGAGTACTAAAAAAATAAAAAAAATCCCACATAGAGCCTTGTTTTTTCCAAATGTGTGGAATTCGACACTTGGGGGTCATGCCTCCAAAGTTTTCTTTCTTAGATTTAGGCTTTATATCTCTATTGCAGCGCATAAAATTGGCAATATGTGTGGCATAAGACACTTGGGGATTGTGAATTCATAGTTTTCATGCCTATAGTTAGTCTTTTCATGTCTATTTTGGTTAAAAAAAGGATAATCATCTTAAGGTTTAATTTGATTCCAACCTATTGCTTCCATTTTTTACCCTTGAACAAGAAAATAGACACCTTGTCTTTTGTGATGCACAACACATCATCATGCTTAATTGAAATTGGATGAAATGCAACGATGAATTTTAACAAAGGAATGGGCTTGGGCTTGGGATATGATTGGGGACCTATCTTGTGTGAAATAATATTTCAAGGTTTCATGATTGTTGGTGATGATTTTCTTATGAGCAATGTTTGTTAAAATGTTTCTGAAAAATGGAATTCCACTTCATATTTTTATGATACTTTTTGCTCAGGACTAGAAAAATTCAAGTTGGGGGGTGTGATTATCTGCTAAAAGAGGCTAATATTAATTGTTAATATATTAATATTTATGTGTTTTAATGTACATAAACATAAATTTTAGTACATTTTATAAATTGGAATTCATTTCTCATCATAAGTGCAATTCATGTTTAAAGTGAAAATTTGGTCCCAATCAATCATCAATTTGTGGAATTAATTAATTTATTTTTTTGAATTTTATATTTTGGGATATAGTTTATCAATTTGTTTGGAAAATTTTATCTATTAGAATTGATGGATGAATCCTAAGGGAAGATGGAGATTTTTCAGCATGAATTAAGAAATATTTTGGACAAAGTATAATGGGCCTAAGGCTCATCAAACAAATGTGGGGCCCACAATACAAGCCCAAATGAAGCTAAAATTTTAACTTTAGAAATAGAAAATATAGGTATTATTTCATTAAACTATGGATAGATCTAATTCTTATGTTTTCATGGAGATAAAGGGATCCAAATTTGACATTTAAATGGTGGGCCAGATCTGAAATCCCATAAAGTCATCCCACCATTTTGATCATAACATCCAAACGGTTGATTAAAATGACATGAAATTTAGGAAGATGATAAAAAACACATTTAACATCATAGTTTTATTATAATACACCTTTTTATTCGGCTATATTTTGTTAAAAAGTCACATGTCAACAAGGGGGGTGAATCTGGACCATTTTCCTAGTCAACTTCGAAACATCCAATTCCCTTGATTTTCTCACCATAATTTTGACTCTATAAATTAATGGGGTTGGAATTGATCGAGCAGAGGTGTCGGTGTCTATGTATTATAATATTAATATATAATGATCTGGTGGTTCATGGAATTATCATCCATTTTTATCTATTTCTATTGATGTTTTTTACTTTCAATTGTAATTTCTGACTTTCATTTTGTGACCACATCATCAATTTTTCTCAAGTGATTTTTTCAAACACCATAATTTATTACTAAAATTTCTTAATAATATTATATTATTATATTATTTTAAATGTCACATTTATACTATTTAATCAAGGTGTGAACTTATTCACACTCTCACTTGTGAATTTTATGACACAATAGTGGAGTCATTGTAATTTAGTTTTTTTCCTTCTTGTTCAATCCCACTTTCATAAGTCTACTGACCACTTTTATTAACAGAATAGAATAAATGGAGGGATTAAACTATAATGCTTTGATCCAAGGGAGTATCAAGAAGATTTAATGAATGTTATTTCTTAGTTTAATAATTCTTAATCAATTCTATTTTTGCAATTTTCATTCAATGATGTACCTTCTTCTTTGGACTCACCAATTTTACCAATACACATACTGAGTTCTAAAAAGATCCTATACCTTGGAGTTCTAATAAATATGATACTCCAAGTGTATATGTGATTATACTTAGGATATCGAAGACTCAAAATTTTGGGAGTCATTTGGGAAGTTCATATTTCATTAAAGGAAACACTCGAATTTAAGGATTTGAAATAATTCCGAAAGAAATTTATCCAATCCACCCCATGTGATAAAAAAGGATAAAATCATTCTTTTTAAATTAAATTCACTTAAGTATTTAAAAATAACATTTAATAATCCAATCAATAAAAACCCAAGTTGGAATCTTCATATCCAAATAACCTCCATAGAACGTGTGTTTCTAAAGGTTACTTCTTCTGTCCCTGTGGATTCGATGACCAAGATGTACTAAAAGTGACTAATTTTAACATATTTCTTTGGAAATTTTGGTGCAAAAACCAATTATAATAGTTATGATTCTTGGATAGCAGAGTAGATAACTATTTTTCCAATCCATCATATGGATGAAATCTACTTTATTCCTTCATTATTCTAAGCATTAAGATTTCCCATCTAGTGTAACCCAAAGAAAATTCTAATAATAATATAATAAAATACAATAAATGGGTACTTATACTAAGATATACTTACCCAATATGATTATTTAGATTCACTTAAAGATTTATTTCCTTATATAAGATAATCCAGGGGAACTCATGTTGAGATTTACCTACCTAGTTGGATTATTGAGGTCTTTAAAGTACCTCTTTGAAAAGAACCTCAGACACATTATTTAAGGGGTTTTCTCTAAAATTATTACCAATTTAATATATATAATATGCATATTAAATTTATAATTATTTCAAATTATGAAATTTTTATGTTTTCTTGTTTTGATTTTTTATGCATGTTTCTAACATTTTTGTTTTATAATCCTTATAACATCTACTAAATTAATGTGGTCACACCATAATAATACAAAACTATTTAAAAAACCCATAGTTTTTGTTACTCACCCAAAATTAGAAGTCTGTCATATCCACACATATTCGATTTCATCATATTAATAAGGTACATAAAATATTCATGTCAGAATTATATGATATTGATAATATACAAATGTGTAATCCCATAGAGATAGATATACAACACCTCACCTTTCTTGAATAAGGGAAATGCCTCTAGGCTAGTGGGTAGCCAGACCCCAAGTTCCTCTCCTCGAGGAGACTTTTTATAGAATAAAATTGAATTCATAACAATTCTAAAACCTAATATGTACAAATAATTCCCAACTAATAAATTTAATCTAGAACATTAAATTAAAAATTTAGGTCAAGGTTGGTGAAATTTTTTTTTTATAGAGTTGTACCTAGATTGTAATGTAGGTTTCTATCTCCTAGAATCAATTTATCATATAAATTTTACATACACAATATTCAAAACATAAACAATTTTATATACATGAATAAAGAAAATAATAACCAAAATTGATGAATGTTTTATAAATTTAAAAATAAATACAATTTATAAAGTTTTTTTATAAATTAAAATCTTATTATAAATACCTTATAATTAAGCTAAACATTATGGGTAATACATAATCTTAGACATAATTTTTTTATATCTAAATTCAATATGAACCCTTTTATATTTTATATTATATGGTATAGTAATTCAAAATAATGATATTTTATGTATTATAAAAATTTTATAATTCAATTTATATTTTTTAAACTTTATACATAATCCTAATATTATTTACCATTAATTACTAAAACCTTTGTTTAAAATAATTATCAAAACACTTCTGATGTGATCTAAATAAGATATTTAAATAAGCCCCTATTTAATTTACACAATTCAAATTAATTGAATATAAACAATAAAAATTTATAAATATTAATTACTTTATATTAAATACTTATTTATGTAATTTATAAACTCCTATAAATTACTCCTTTTATCTCAAAATAAATTTTTTGATTTCAATATCAAAAGGCATTCCATATAATTTGGTAAAATTTATTCTAAATAAACTTTTTTAATATTTAGAATATATTATTAGAAATTCTTCATAAAAATTTATATAATTAATTATAAACTATTTATTATTAATTAATTTATAAACTCCTTATAAATTAAATCATTCCCAAAATACCTTTTACTCATTATTTAGAAAAAATTTATATATCATATTTGAAAAATATATTCTTAACAATAACTCTTTAATATTAATGGAATATATATAATGAATATTTCAAAAACATTTAATGAACTAACCATAAACATTTTATAGTTAATTTTTATATTTTTTTATATATTTTTATAAATATTCCAAAAAATATTTTACTTATTTATAAAATATTTATAAATAATATAATTTAATTCATAATTGATTTTTCTTAATAAATAAATTAATACATTATTTATTATTAGAAATAAATATGAACATTTAATATTTAATATTAACGTTTATAAACCCTTAATAAACTATAAGTTAAGATTTTCAAAAAAATATATATTAAGGAGCGCCATGGCTTGACTCCACATTATGGTGTACCTTTTAAGGATATTTTAAAAGAACCACTATGAGGAAAATGAAGAATTATTTTTCATGGTTCCAATCATGGTTCAAGTTTATTACACGATCCTTATAATGTTAGGGTTTTAAAAATGGTGTGGAAATTTTAATTTTTCCACAAGAGGTACTATGTCATAGAACATGTCATGGTGCACGGTCAAACCATGAGACTCAAAATATTGGGGTTCAAAATTGGAGGGAGTTTTATGTTTCATAGTGTATTCATCAAAGGATCACAATGTCTTGAACTGTGAGGAGGTATTAATAGAGTGAAAACTGTGGTGTTTGAAATTTGATAATTTTATAGTCACTGTGATTATATTCATTGGTGAAGGTGATGTTTTTCAAAAACCATTGATTAAACACATTAAATCCTTAAAGAATCTCATTTTTATACCACTTATGGGTTTTTATTGATCATCATATGATCACAGGCCATAGAACCAAAGCCATACATAAATGATTCTATCTCTAAGAAACAAACATGAAAAAATATAAAAAAATCATCCTAAAAGGAATATAATATACCTAAAATGAGATTATAGGGGATCTTATGTTCCTTTTTTAAGAGATAATTCTTGATTATAATCTTGAGGATTAGTAGATTAAGTCCTACTATCACCAAGAGGGATACATCGACCACTAGATCCTAATCTATATTAGTGGACACCAAAAACTTTTGAAGGGGTCATAGTTCCTTATTAAGAAATGTAAAAGAAGATAAAGATAAAGTATTTTATAGAAGAATTTTTATAAAAATGATGATCAAAAATAACATCGAATGGACGATCAATCCCACACCCACCAAGAAGATAATCATATTCTATTTAAATAGGTAAATCGTGCCATTTTCATAAAGGAAGAATGTGTCTGCAATCATTTTGTATCATCAAATGATATCCATGATTTGTTCCTCATTGATTAATCCTTCAAAAATGTTCAATGATAATTATACAAATATTTTAATCCATATGAAAATGCATATGGATGACTCAATAACTATATGAAATACATGGTCTGCATCATGTGTATACATGCATCATATGCTTGTATACTTCATGTAATTAACCATTTTAATGCATAAATCATATGAAAGTATAATTTGTATACTTTATGACACATGTATATAGAATATCACATAATTCACAAATTAGAATACTATATATATATATTTATTATCAGATTATATATATATATATATAAATATATATAATACATGCATCATATACATGTGTGTCCGAAGTGCATGTGTAACATCCAAGATTCAACTATAGTAATCTTTTCTTTATAGAGAAATAATAAAAATGTATGCATATTTATTCAAGAATGTGACTAAAACCAAAATTACAATTTTTTTTATCAAATTTAATTTTTTGAAATTTATTTCATTTTCCAATTTATCATGTTTAAATTATCTTAGGGTCAATTTTTTGTGATTTTTCAGAAATCATTGATTTTTGTGTGAATAGTTAAAATATTGATTTTACAAAAAATCTCACTTTTATGAAATTATAATGATATAAGAATACATTGGAAGATTAAAAAAACTTTTTTTATTGACCAAATATATACTTAGTAAGTTATATAATGCATATAAAAATGTAATTTTGAACTTGTAATTATATTATTAACATTTTGGGAATCTAAGTAATGTTTTTATTTAAATTAAAAGCATTTTTATTTCATCTATTATAATCAAGTATTGTAACATCTCAGACCCAATTAGCTCTCAACAGTGCACCGAGCCCGGTGGGTCACAAGGCCTCAAGTGCATCTCCCTAAATTCCAGAGGCTACTAACCATTAGCGAGGGCCTAGGCATGTTAGTGTGGAGAATATGACCTCATCACTAGATTATAGGGAGTGGAATATCAATAACATACCAATAGAAGAAGAAGATACAATCGGAAGAAAATTTTTAACTAAAAAATATAGGAATCTATAATAAATAAAGAAGTTTCTCATATACAACGATGATGATAAATGTATCAATAAAATTTCCAAAATAGGTACATAGAAGTACAATACAATACAAGTATCCAAAAATCCAAAAAGACCAAAAAGGAATCCTAGCATCATCATAGGCCTCAGCTTGGTCCCATGCTCCCCTACTCATATGCTGCAATACACAACCAGTGATAGAGAACTTTCCCTTATAAATACCTGAAACCATATAATTTATTTGTGTCCCCAAGGTAAGCTCAAACAGGGTGTGAGATAACATCAGTAGGAAACCACCCATAATTTATACAATTCTATTTTGTGCAAAATAACAATCCATAAAGGTAAACAATAAAACAGGTAAGAAGTAATGAAAATTAAATTGCCTATAGAACTAGTCAAGTGATATTCAATCGATTTTCAAGGCTCCCTGCAAAACAAGTGTCAGCTCTTAAAACAATACAACTATAACAAACTGAAATAAACAACATGTCCTCACTGCACATTCACATATATCAAGTCACCCATGGCCTTACCGTATAATCTATAAAACCATATCTAACATCCATGGCCTATTAGTACATCCATTCATCCACATTTTCCCACAACCACACCACAATAAGAAAAGTACCATACCACAAGGGGCCATATCCAAGGTGTTGAAGACCAAGGCATCCTCGTTGAGTCCCAAGATAATGTCAATGGAAACTCGATATAGGAACTGGTTGGAGTCCTAGGAACATGTCATACTGGACACATCTTACATGATTCCAGGCAATCTATATCCAAGGGGTATCAAGTCCCAAGGCATCCCACGAATTGAGGACTCAAGGAGCATCTCAATCCAAGGAATCTGCTACCATGTTCTAGATATAAGGATCTTGTCCAAGGAATCTATTCATATATATATTTCCTTACATACCATTTATCAATTCAAGTTATGTGTTTATATCCACTCACATTTTCCATTAGACATTAAATTCATCATTTGAGTATACCCACTCATACTTCACAAAACAAGCCAAGGCCACAAACGAGTATACCCATTCATTTTTTACAACCCAAAATCGAATATATAATATGAGTTTACCCACTCACATTTCCACTTTTTTTAAATTAACCCATTAAGAAATTAAAATATACCAAATGAGTATTCCCACTCATATAACCTTTTAACATTTAATCCATTCAATCAATTCAAGCATGAAATTTTAACATAACCTAAAATAAAGAGGTGAGATATCTCCTATTAAGTAACTCAAATACAACTCATTATAATTGGGCTTCCAATATCTAGGAAAGAAAAATAACTCACCTCTTGGATAGTTTAATCAAGGCATACTAAAGAATTTCTATAAGGCACACCCATGTGTGGCCATGATTTGGGAAAAGGATTCCAAATCATCACAATAGAACCTAAGGTCATCCCTAAAAGGTCCGATTTAACTTAATTTAGTTAGACAGTTAAAATTCAGGGATTCTCCAAAAAGTCCTATGGGTAGCCTAATGACAGTTATCCTAATAAAGCACCAAAACTCAAGGAAGTTGTATTGAACACCCCCTTAGCTCAGTAGTGCAGTTCATGTCTAATATTAAATCTTGATCCGACTCAAATCATAAGAAATATGAAGAGTGGATGAATAAATTGAAATTAGGTAATATGATCCTAAATCAAAATAGTGCATTCAATACCTAGAAGAATAAGTAATGGATAAAAAGTAATCGAGGTCTTAGAGTTATGGATCCAATGAGATAAAAGGACTTCTATTTAGAGTCCAGATAGAGAAACCACATCAAATACAACTTTATTCACTAAAGTAGGATCTCTAAATTTTCCTGTACTTTGCACTTAATAAATAAAAATTTTGGTTTATAATAGATTATATTTTAATTTAAAATTATAAAAATAACCCAAAATTAGAGGGGCAACATTGTTTAGGTGCACGATTTGATAAACAATGTGCTAAACTACACGATCTACTATTAAAGGTGGGAAACCCACATAGTTTCTTCAAATGGTTTGATGAACAATGTGTAAACCATGAAAAATCATATGTTAAAATAATTCAAAATTGCAGACCTGGCTGCAAAGTCGTGAGGTCCATTCCGCATGGCTGTGCAGCCCATTCTGCATGGTTTGGCCTAACTGTGTGGCCTATAGCCCCCCTTTATCCAGCCTCACATGTTTTAATCAAACCATGTGAACTACTTATTATCCACTGAATGAGGATAATTTTCATTGTTAATATATTTAATATTCATGTGCTTCATTATTCATAAACATTATTTTAGTGCATTTTACACTTTGAACATCATTTCACATTATGATTGTAAGTCCTTAAAGTTAGCTATTACTTGGTATGTATTTGAACAACTCCTAAGACAAAAAATAGTCCTTATTTTATTTTAATATTTTATTTTAAGGTCTCCCATGCTATAAGTAACAATTCATTCTTTTTTATCACTTGAAAATTCACATTGGAAGATGATCTAAGTCGGCTTTCATGTCAAAACATTTTGGGCAAAGTAAATTGGACAACATCCCAATAAAGAGACTATAGAGGAAAATATACAAGCCCAATTATTCTCAAAATTTAACTATAGATATAATAAATCATGGGAAAAATTTAAATAAATAGTGTACCAAGCTAATTCATATGTTTCAATGGATTTCCAGGCAACCAAAGTTGAAGATGCAATTCTAGTTCAGATTCTGCATCCTAGAAAAATAGTCCACCAATTTAAATATATCTAAAAAAACAAAAACTATTTAGATATTAAATGTTACATAAAGTTAGGGGACATACATATCTTCATTTTAGTATCCCATGGCCCACTCCAATTCTTCCATCTAGAAAGTCATTTCAGCGCCTCTTTTTGGTGGATGCAAGCTGACTCCCAATCTGGGTAAAGGGTGGAAATGATCAAATTCCACAAACTACCCACCACCCTAAGACTACCATAATCAAGTGGGATGACTTTTACTATTGGAAGCTCGACCCAAGGTTTCCAAAATTCCTATTTAAGGTAGTGATCGTGTAGTATTTGATGATATTTGGTGCTTTGTTTCATTGTAATGTCATGCTGCGATTTTGTTGTCTTGAGTTTGTCTTTCACATGTAAGTTGTTCTAATTCACCTTAGTTTATTAATCTACGAATTTATTCATACCAAACCTTATGAAATTATCACACAATGGTGGAGTTATTTTTATTTCATTATTTTTTCACTTCTTCAATTTCGCCCTCACGAGTCTACTTCCCGATTCCATTGAGATCATATATTTAATGGAGGTATAATCCTATTATGTGTTGATATATGGAGTAATAAGGGTATATATTGGATGTTATTTATCACCCTATTAATTTTTAATCACTTCTTTTAATTGATAATTTCATTTGGTTATTTTAGAACTTCTTCATCCTTTTTGAATTTTAAGGCCGCACACTTCAAGTGCTAATATGAACCTTTACCATGGAGTGCTCAAAATGTTGATCCTCCATGTGTATAGGTGATTAGTATTATGGTATTTAGGTATTAAACTAGGACGTGATTATGTTGTTTGATATTCTTAAATGAGCCCACATAAAATATAAGAATTTGAAATAGTCGAAAAAGGAATGTATCCAATCCACCCCAAGTGATAACCTAGGACCAACTCATTATTTTAAATTGAATTCACTTAAGTATATTATTTTTCACTTAAAACCATCTAAAATTAACCCAAATTTGTCCATTTCATATCCAAAAATAGTTTATATAATGTAAATGTCTATAGGTTTCTTCTTAGGTCTTTGAGGATTCGATAACCCAAGCTATGTTACAAGCAACCACTTATCCCTAAAAACTTAGGGGTAAATTTGGGCAAGACCAAATTTTGGTGCAGTTTCCAGGGTCCCAAGTACGTTATCTCAAAACTCATTCAATTATACCCCATTTCTATTTTCTCACCTCAACTTCTCTTATGTTTTACTTTTTCTTTTGTTTTTCACTTTTCTTGGCGCATGTCCGCCTATACCCATGATCAATCCAATGGTCTAGTTACGGTGGATAGTCCTGGGGTTGGGGAGTCAAGTGCACCAAATTATATCTTTACATTATATCCTAATATACCAAATACCCCAGAGTCTAAATTTGATCCCATTTCAATGGAGGTTCTTCAAAGAAACCTACTCATAAACCCGAGTTTGAACCAAAATGGAAATCCAAATGAGACAGCCCCAAACATGGGGAAAGCATTCGATCAAACTACGAATGACTTCCTCAAACCTGACTAGACCAATGAACCCTCATCAATTAGGCATAATTCCCTAGGATAATCAAACTATGTATTCAAACCTCATGTCCTAAACCACCTTCCAACCTTCCATGGAATGGAGTCGAAAACGCCATACCTTTATGTCAAAGAGTTCAATGACATTCTTGAAACCATGTGACCACCACGTCAACTTGAGTCAGCTAAGATGATGATATTTACTTTATCACTTAGGTATAAAGAAAATAATTGGTTAAAAAATATAATACCTGCATTAATTGACTCCTGGGACTAATTTCAAAGATAATTCTATAAAAAATACTTTCCCCATCACAAAACAATTTCACTTAAAAAGAGCATCCATTTTTTTTGAAAAATAAGGGGAATCATTTTATGAAACATGGGAAGGGTTAAAAGACACACTTAACATGGTACCTCACAATGTATTTTAAATCCCCAAAAAAGATCGAATTTTCTATGAAGGGTTATGTCTGGGAAACAAACAATTCATTGACATGATGTGCAATGGAAACTTCAAAAACAAGGTCCTAAATGATACTTACAAGTATCTAGAGGGACTTTTAAAAAAAAACCAAACATGGGTAACATTAGCTTACTATGAGAAGCCACCAAAATATAGTGGAATTCACAATCATAGGGATGAAGAAAGTCTTAGGGAAAATCTTGATGCACTCACTAAGATGATCGAGGAGATCAGTATTAAAAAGGTCCATGAAATTCAAACTGTTGACCCCATTTTCACAATTTGTGCAAACATGACCATAAGACCAACCAATACCCAAAAATCCCTTCAATTAATGATGTTATTTTAGGATGAACACTAGTTAAGGTCAATTATTTTAACTTTTAGAATCCACAATACCAAAACACTTTCAATCCAAGGTACAATGACCATCCAAAATTCCACTGGAAAGATAATCAACAATCCAATCAACAACCTAGTTAGCCACAAGGACCAAAAACCTACCCTCCACAAAATTTTCAAAACCATAACTAGTTCCAACTACAACTAGTCCCATACCATCACCTTCGTATCCAATACTAAAAAACTATCCAACAACCCATGAAATAATGAATCTAACAACCAAAGTATCCTCCTAGGATAAACCAACTAGGACAAGACCCTATCCAATATTTCCCTCTCCCAATCATTGAGAAGTTGTGTAAAAAATGGAGAAAATGAACTGAGAAGCCTCATACCTTAAACATAAACTAAAAAAATTAAAACTGGTAAGGCACCCATGCCTACTTAGGTGGTCCCATCCTCAACTGTAAGGGGAGAATCTAGTTACACATAACCGTCTCATGAAAAACTAAAAACAGTGACTATTTTAAGAAGTGGTAAATCCATAGAGAAACCTAAAAAACCATTCTATAACCATTAAAATCTTTAAAAACACATGAAAATTATGAAGAACCACCCATATATTCTAAAAACCCCAATGTGAATGTGAATGAACCACAACCACACCAAACACTCGAACAACCTGATCCTTTCCCTCAATACATGAGAAGAAAATCTAAACCAAAAATAAATGAAACTTTGAGAGAAATGTTTTCTCTGGTTAAGTTGAACATTCCCCTTCTTGATGAAATACAAACCATTCCTGCCTACTCTAAGTAACCTAAGGACTTGTGCACTTTTAAAAGGAAAATTTTACATAAAAACCAAGTCCTTTTGGCTGATAATGTGAGTACCACCATTCAAGGGACCATTCCTCCAAAGTTGAAAGATCCAAGATGTCCATACATCAATGTTGAACTAAGATATAACAAAGTTATCAAATCCATTTTTGATCTAGGAGCTAGTTTGAACCTCATTCCTTATGCCATGTATTGTTAGTTAGGTCTTTAAGAACTCTAACCCACATCTTTCAATCTTCAACTTGCTGATTGTAGTGTTTGATTTCCTAAGGGGGTCTTAAAGAATGTTCTAGAGAAAGTTGAAAATTTTATTTACCGTGCTGACTTCATTGTCCTTGATAATCACACAATCTAAGGTTCTAGGGAGAAAACCCCCATTATTCTTGGTTGTCCCTTCTTAGAAATAATTAACTCAGTGATCCATGTTAGGAATGGGAATATGAGTCTTGATCTGAACATCTATAATGAAAAATCTCAAATTGGGGATGAATATGAGATTCATGAGGTAAATTGGATTGGTAGTGAAGTAGAGTAACATCAAGGGATTATTTAAGGATGTTTAAGTCAAGAAGAGATTGATTTTCTTTGTTCACATGAGGGAAATTTGTCTCGTCAGCTTGAATATATTTTAGATAGATCATTTGATGATTTTACTGAATCAATGATCAATGATACCATTATTGAACTCAATAAAATTGAGTCCATAACCATTCATGATGCTGATCTGAAGAATTTAGTGGATAAAAATTCTATTCACAGGGAATAAATTCTATTGAGAAATCTTTACAAAGAAACTAAGTTCAATACAAAGTCACATCCTTCCTTGGAAAGTGATAACCAATATGATCTTGAATTTACGTTTCTACCTTCATCACTAAAGTATAAATTTTTAGGGGAAAATCAAGACTTTCTGGTTTTCATTACATCCTCTCATGAATCCAATCAAGAGATGATTCCTCTGGATGTCCTATTAAATCATAAGAAAGAAATTGGATGGACCCTTTCTGATATTCCTGGGATTATACAACTCATTGGAACTCATATGATTATTCTTTAATCTGAATCCAAACCATGTAATCATCCTTAGCATAGAATCAATCCAAATCTTATGGATGCGGTAAGGAAATAACTTCTTATGTTATTGAAAGTGGGTATTATCTTCACTATTTATGAGAATGAGTGGCTAATCCCAATTCATGTTGTCCCAAAAAAATCTGGAATCACTGTGATCACCAATGAGGATGGTGACCTTCTCCCTATAAGGTTTAGTAGTGGATGGAGTGTCTTCGTTGACTTTAGGAAGCTCAACTCTTGTACTAAGAAATATCATTTCACCTTTCACTTTATTGATCAAGTCCTTGAGCGAGTGGCGGGTTATCAATTCTACTACTTCCTAGATGGAATCTCAGGGTATAATAAAATCATGGTATCCTTATAGGATCAAGAAAAAATAACCTTAACTTGTCCATTGGACCCTTTTGACTTCAAGTGCATGCCCTTTGGGTTATGTAATTCCCCCATTACCTTCCATTGGATCATGATGGGAATCTTCTTGGACATGGTGGGGGATTATTTAGAGGTCTTTATGAATGAATTATCAATATTTGAGGATACTTTTGAGGGATTCCTTCTGAATGTTGAAAGGGTTCTGTCAAGATGCGAGGATAAGAATATCATCTTGAATTGTGACAAATTACATTTTATAGTAAATAAAGGACTTTTTCTAGTACATATGGTTTCTAGTAGAGGGATTTATATTATTAAAGCTAAGGTCGATATAATTCATCACCTTCCCTCTCCTAAAATAGTCAAAGTAGTGAGTTACTTTTTAATACATAATGGTTTATATATAAGGTTAATTAGAAATTTCAGATCTATTTCTCTACCACTTTGTGATCTTTTGTTGAAAGATGCTCCATTTTTATGGATAGAAAGCTCTGAGGTATCATTATATACACTCAAGTCAGCTCTTATCTCTCCACCTATCGTGAAATTTCTCAATTATAAACTTATGTTCGAGCTCATGTGTGATGCGAGTAAATTCTCTTTAGGAGAAGTGTTAGGAAAACATTGTGATAAAACTCCTTATGTAATTTCTTATACAAGAAAATCCTTAAATTATGACCAAATTAACTAAACCACCACTAATAAGGAGTTAATTGTTGTTGTGTTTTCCTTAAAAAAGTTTAGGCCCTACCTCTTAGGATCCCCCGTTACTATGTTTACTAACCATTCTGTATTGAAATACCTCTTCCAGAAACAAGAGTCTAAGGATAGACTGACTAGGTGGGTCCTTCTCTTACAAGAATTTGACCTCAAAATCAATGAAACAAAGGGTGTTGAAATTGTTTTAGATGATCATCTATCTGGGATATAATTTAATGAAAAATTATCTCATATTTATGTGTTTGATTTATTCCCTGATGAACACCTAGAAGGAAATTCCTTTCTAATTTCAAGCACTATGAATTTGATGATACATACCTCTATAAGTTTTTCCATGACCAAGTAATTAAGTGGTGTGTCCCAAAATCTGAATAAGAGTCTAGCCTTAAATTCTTTCATAGTGAGGAGTGTAGAGGTCACTTTTCCTCTAAATTTTTTTTCTAAGGTACTTTAGTGTGGTATCTTCTAGAACACCCTCTGAAGGGACTCCTATACATTTTTTCAAAGTTGTACTAGGTGTAAAAAAGTAGGGACCATCACAAAAAAGAATAAAATGCCACTCACTCTCATATTAGTAGTTGAAATCTTTGAATGATGGCGAATTAATTTCATGGGTCCCTTCCCATTCTATTGGGGATATATATACAATATTTTATCAGCCAATTATGTCTCAAATTGGGTTGAGTATATTCCTAAAAAATACTATAATCATCAAACTCTGATTAGATTTCTCAAGGAAAACATCCTCTCAAAATTTGAAATTCCTAGGGATATCATTAGTGATCATGGAACTCATTTTTGAAATCGTCCATTATCATCAATCATGGAAACGTATTTAATTTTTCAAAAAGTTTCCACTACTTACCACCCACATGATAATGGTCAAGCTGAGTTAGCCAACCAAGAAATGAAACAAATTCTTGAGAAAACTGTTAATCCATCTAGGAAATACTGTTTGAGAAAACTCTAAGATGCTATTTAAGCCTATAAAAATACATTTAAAACCATTTTAGGAATTCCCCCATATAGGTTGGTTTATGGTAAATCATAAAATTTTCTATTGGAGATTGAACATAATTCCTTTTGAGAAATTAAGAAAATGAATTATGACCTCTCATTGAAAAAAAAGAAATTGGATCTCAATGAACTTGAGGAACTTACGATGGAGGCTTATGAAAATTCAAGGATCAATAAAGCTAAAGTACAAGTCTACCAATCTCAAAATATTAAAACCAATAAAATTGTATCAGGAAAACCTATTATTTTTTATAGTTTTAAACTTCATTTAAACCTAAGAAAGTTGAGGTCCAGATGGTCAGGTCTATACATAGTGCATATGGTGTACCCCCATGGGGCTGTAGAAATTCAAGATCCCCCCAATGGTCAAACCTTTAAAGTTAATGGTCATAGAGTCAAAACACTCATTGAACCATTCCGAAACATGATGTTTATGAATATTTTTGTAAACTGAACTTATATGAGGAAAATAACTAAAAAATCAAGGGTCTAAGTCGATCTAGTGACGTTAAACCAAAGCGATACACAAGAGTCAACCTGTGGTTTTCATGTTTCCAATAATTGTGAATCATCTTTATTTTTCAAATAGAATTAATGAATAATTTTGATATTTAATTTTTTTTATTACTTATCAAATCAACTCTGAATATGATGAAACCTTATATTGTTGACTTTTTCTTCTATTATGAGTATGGATGGGTATAAATGAGGAGCGCCATATTCATTTGTGTCACGTGGTGTGATCCTTGAGTAATACCTAACCCAAAAATTTAAAAAGAATACAATGTATCATCGGTTTATTTTATTTTATTTTTATGTGTTTGTAGGTTAGAAGAAAAATAATAATAATAATAATAATTAAAAAAATTAAAAGGACATGTCAAAGGTTGTAGGGAAAACCCCATCACAATGGGCAAAGCTGTGGGGATTTGAACCTGGGACCAAAGAGTACAGGGGCATGTGATTTACACTGACCTATGAATTATAGTGCTTCCTTTTTCTATAATTTTTGTATATATACTTATATTTTAATATATATATATATATATATACATTGTTTTCTTTTGTTTATTTTTTTTTTGTTTTTCCTTGTTCCACTATAGAACTTTTCAAGTGACATGGATATCAAAGGATTAAATTGGAGAGGCACGAACGTCAAATTCAATAACCAGGTGACTTCATTCCATGATTCTCATTTTCAATTTCCTCTCTGAACTCCTATCCTCTACCCCCTTCCAAGTTTTCTTTTCTTTAAACACTAGGGGAAATGTTATTCTAAGTGGGGTGGGGGTGAAATGAAAGAAATAAAATTTCTTTTGTGTGCATAAAAGAATGAATTGATGGAAAAATTTCGTTAACATTGAACATGATAATACACATTGCAAAATTTGAAATTGAATATCAAACAATTTTTAGTGGATTGATTCTGATTTTAATGCATGTTTAAGTTCATGTGCAAATATTTTGGAAAGTGAGGTTGTCTGATGTGATTTTCCACCGTTTATATTTTCATCCATTTAATAAAAAAACAAAATGCACATCCTCTAGATTTTGGGGTATTAGTTTGAGTTATTGGGGTCCCATAATAAATGAAATAGATCTAGTGATCATTTTAATTTTAACCTGATTATTAAAAAAAATCAAAAAAAATCATGACAAAAAAAAATCAATTGCGTGTAGAGAAATGGATTAACCTAATGTGTAGATTTTGACACTTGGGGATCAGGACTCCATAGTTTTATAGCCTAGAGTTTGACATTTTTACCATTATTTGTGATAATTTTAATTTTTTTTGATTGATTAAACTTGAGATGATGCCTGAGTATGTGAGCTTCGCTTGCTGCCCTAAAGTCTTTGAGCCTATGATGCATCGAAAAAGTCTTGCTACATGGGTTGACTTGATTGAGTTCAATTTAAATTACCATGGAAAAATTGAAAAAAATCATAAAAATAGAAAAAATAGAAAAAATAGAAAAAATAAATACTTATCTTAATATTAAAATGTGATTCCACCTAGCATTTCCATCATTTCTCCCTTGAATAAAGATGAACCCCTATGTCTATTGTGATGCACAACACTTCATCATGATTGATTGAAATTGGATGAAATGTGGTGATAAATTTGAACAAAGGAATGGGATTGGGCTTGGGATATTCCACCAGACCTTGATTGTTTTAAATGATTTTGATGGGTTTCATAATTGTTTGGTATGCGGTATTTTTTTGAGCATTGTGTATTAAAATGATTTTGGAAAATGGAATTCAAATTTCATATTTTTGAGATACATTTCACTTAGGACTAGAAAAAATCAAGTTGGGGGGAGGGTGTGATTAGCTGCTAAATGAGGGTAATTTTCATTGTTAATATATTTAATATTCATGTTCTTCAATATTCATAAACACCATTGTAGTTTATTTTACACTTTGAACATCATTTCACATTATGATTGTAAGTCCTTCTTAAAGTTCACTATTACTTGGCACAAAATTTAACACCTCATAAGACAAACAATGGTATTTATTTTATTTTAATATTTTAATTTTAGGTATCCAATTATATAAGGAACAATTCATTCTGTTGGATCACTTGAAAATTCACATTGCAAGATGATCAAATGGGCTTTCATGTCAACACATTCTGTGAAAAGTAAAATGGGAAACATCCTAATAAAAATATCGAAGATGATAATATACATGACCAATTATTCTAAAAATTGAACTAGAGATAGAATAAATCATGGGAAATTTTTTATTCAATAGTGGACCAAGCTAATTCATATGTTTGAATAGAGTTCCAGGTGGCCCAAATTGAAGATGCAATTCTGGGCCAGATTCCGCAGACCAAAAAAACCCCTACCAATTTAATCATATCTCACAAAAAAGAAAATATTTGGTCTGAAATTTTATAGAAAATTAGGGGACATAAATATATTCATTTTCTTATTATATGTACCACTACAATTTGGCCATCTAGAAGGTCATTTCGGTGCCTCTGTTCAGTGGATGCAAGATGGCTCCCAATTCGGGTAAAGGGTGGAAAAGATCAAATTCCAAAAACTTTTCACCACCCTGATACTACCATACTCAAGTGGGATGACTTGAAATATTTTAGGCTCGACCAAAGTCTTCAAAAATTCCTATTTAAGGAATTGGTGGTGGAGGAGTTGATGATCTTTGGTGCTTTGTTTCATTATAATGTTTTGCTGTGATTTTTTTGTCTTAAGTTTTTATTTCACATGTAAGTTATTTTAATTCACCTTAGTTTCTTAATAAAAGTTCTTATTATCTTATTATTCTATTCTTATTCATAACATGTTGATTCCAATACCTCAAGCTATGAATTTCTTTACACCAGATCTTGTGAAATTATCACACAATGGTGGAGTGATCATTATTTCATTAATTTTTCACTTCTTCAATTCTTCCCTCATAAGTCTACTTCCCGCTAACATTAAGATAATAGAATCAATAAAGGGATAATGCTATTTTGGGTTAATCTAAAGGAGTATTAAGGGGCTGTATTGGATGTTATTTATCCCTCTATTAATTTATAATGGCTTATTTTAATTGAAAATTTCATTTGACAATTTTAAAACTTCTTCATCATTTTTGAATTTTAAGGTCGCACACTTCAAGTTCTAATACAAACCTTTACCTTGGAGTGGTCAATATTTTGAGACTCCGAATGTATAGGTGATTAGTATTATGGTGTGTAGGTATTAAACAAGGCATTTATGATGTTTTTTGATCTTCTTAAATGAACACATCTAAAATATAAGAATTTGAAATACTAAAAAAAGAATCCATACAAGCCACCCCAAGTGATAACCTAGAATAAACTCATTCTTTTAAATTGAATTAACTTATGTCTCTTAGTGTTCACTTAAACACATCTAAAATCAACCCAATGTTGGCTACTCCATATCCAAAAATAGTTCATATAATGTACATGTCTATAGGTTTCTTCTTAGGTCTCTGAGGATTCGGCAACCCAAGCTACGTTACAAGAGATCAGTTAACCCTAAAAACAATGGTAAATTTGGGCAAGGCCAACTATCCCGCATGGTTTTCACTAACCATTATCTAGGAATAAATCACCCCAAAGCTCAGGTTCTGGGCTCTGAATAAGCCTTGGACACTGCCGATACCATCATGAACTCAAAGTAAAATGAAATTAGGACATATTAAACCTAAAAACTGAAAAAGAAGGGATCCATACCTCATATGAAAACCTAGGTTCTTAAATATCACCCCTTAAATAAATTCATCCATAAATTTCTCTCTAAATGGTGGTAAAGATTCTTCTGAGAACAACTCTGGCCACTGAAAACGTACGTCAGTGCCCCACTCCCAAGTCTCATCGTATAAATGGCCATGCTGCCATAACACTCATACTAGAGGAACTCACCAGCCTTGTAGAACCTTCAGGATCTTCTTAACTATACAAATAAGATTCTACTTAAAGTATGCATCAACTATAGCTCAACCTCCTTGGGTTGAAAATCGTGATACGGGCCTGAATGATAGTGACACAACTGAGATATGTGGAAGACATCGTACATGGATCCATACCTATTAGGTAATTAGAATCATTAGGCTACTGAAGTGACTCTCTCTAAAATATCAAATGGTCCAACATATCTAGTTGAAATCTTACACTAATACAAAACTAGTATTTAAGAGTGATGGTATTTATCAGCGCTACAAAAAAGCACTGATAAATGGAATCTTTATCAGTGATAAAGAAAGCGATGATAAATTTAACCTTTTATAAATTCTTTTCTTAGCACTGATTAATTGATCCTTTATCAGTGATTTATTTTAAGCTTATATAAATGGTACCCTTTATCAGTGATTTTTTGTTAGCACTAAAAAGGGCACCCTTTATTAGTACTTTATTTTTAATGCTGATAAAGATAGATTTTATCAGTGATTTTTTAGCACTGATAAAGGTTTGCATAAATAAAATAAAATAAATAAATAAATAAAAAATAAAGAATGAGTTTATTAAAAAAATATTAAAAATTTGATTAATTAAATAATTATTGATAAAGATGAATAAATTGATTATAAATTATTAAATATTAAACACTTTATGAATTAGATAATTATGAAAATTAATGTTAATAGATTTTATATTATATATATATATAAGTATGATATATATTACAATATATTTAGGTGCTTTACATTAAATAGTCATATATTTAGTGAATAATGGTTTATAATTAAAAATTAATATGAATTAAAAAAATGACTAATTTCATAGGGTAATGGACATATAATATAATGTGTCGTTTGATTTTTCTAGTTAACATAGATCAAATTTGTGTTATTTTGATTTCACATAGATGTAATTAAAGCATTTTTTATACAATGCATACACAAATAACTTATCCATTTTTTTTGAATATTGTTAAAGTGTACTTATTTTTAATTTAATCAATTCAACTCATTTTTAGCATATTTTCCTATGCATGCACTTAAAATTAGATATAAGTATTATTTCTAAAAAATATTTATATAATTACAAATAAATAATTATAAAATTATAATAAATATATTTAAGAAGGAATATATTTACTATATTTATATTTATATATATTTATTAAGAATATATATATATATATATATATTTAATTTTTTTATTTATAATTATAATTATAAATCCTTTATTAGTTCTTATGTAATAAGTGCTGATAAAGTTAGGTCTTTATCAGTACTAAAAAAAGTGCTGATAAAATGAATATTTATCTACACTAAAACTTTTGCACTGATAAATATTCCTTTTATCTATGCTTATTACTTAATTGTAGATAAATGGACTCTTTATCAGTGCTTATTTGTAAGTGTTGATAAAAGTTTCCTGATCTATTTAAAAAACCATAAAATTTTTTGAACCCATCGCGACATCATATGTTTTCCGCTGAAGCCACCCGCCACCAAGGCTCCTCCTCAGTTAATCGAAGCTCGAATCAAACAACTCTACAACCTCCAGTTGCCTGCACATTGTCAGAAATCCGGTGTTCAGTTGGTGTTCATGTTTCCGAAGATGATTTTCTCAAACCTAGAGATGTAGGCCTTGCAATTTTCTTTGTGCATTTTTCATTTCATTTCTGATTTCTTGTTCGATGATGTCATGAGTTATTTATGGTCTAGTCCTTGTATACTATTTTTATTTTAGATTATGAACAAAATGATTTTTTATGATCCATTGTTTGATTGAATACTGATTTGGATATCCTATTTAGGTATTTTTAAATTTTCATTTTGAATCAATTTTCTTCGCTATCTGCATCTATACCCCATCTATCTCCCTAAGCTTAATTCCAAGTTCTTAGTTTATATTGATCATTGGTTGATAATAGTTCCAATTATTCCTTAGCTATTTCTATATATTGATCTTGGCCATTGACCCCTATTCAAGATTTCATCTTATTATTAATACTAGAGGTATTATAATTATAGTTATATTGTGTGTTAATATTTTTCATGTTCATTCCATAGAAGTTTTAGGTATGGTTCCCCAACACGGAATCTATAACATGCTTATTTTAGTAATTTTTGAAAAACTAAAAGTGGTTTATTAATAATGGGGTAAATTTTCTTGTTACCTTTATAGAACCATAAACATAAATCCTTTTATTATAAATATCTAATAAAAAATTAATTATGTTTTTATAACAATCCTTGATATCATTTTATATCATCCTTCATGTTAGTGGTTAAATTAACCCAAAAAAATAACATGTAATAATAAATGGATGAGAATTAATATAAAGTTAATTTTATTGTAATATATTTGTTTTATAAGTATAAATATTCTTTTTTATTTTATTAAAGTAATAAATTAGTATTAGGAATAGGTAGTTGAAGAAGATAAATGGAAAAGAAATATAATAAATTGTTAATCACATAAATGAAATCATATCTTCTGTTGAAATATTTCTTCATATTGAATAATTTAAGAAATCCTATTGAGACTAGGACCTCTAAAAAGTGTAATGGATGAAAATTATGATGATTATTTGTAGATTATATTGAGGGATATTAATTTTATTTGTTGTTCTGAAAGGGTGGTGCAGGGGTTCCTATATAATTGAGAATGAGTGTCATTTTATCAAATACCCATTCTTTAAAGTGTGATAAATAAAAATATACATCTCATGTGGATCTAATGTGAATAAACAATTGATATGTTTTATGAATTACATATAAATATTAAAGGTTGGTATGCACCATGGAAAATTAAATGAGGACGATTTTTCTGTAACTTTCATCTTTTAATGAATTCATAGGATAACACCTACCATAGTGGAGTTATAAGGACCCAACCTTAAACATTTCATAATCTTGAATAATTTCAAGAATTCACATTGAGGATCTTTTTAGGTTTAGAGTTTTATAGAATTAAGCCATAACTATTACATAACAACTTGAATATTTCATGTAGACACTACTACTCAATATCCATTTTTTTCATAAAATAAAAACTCTTAAAAAGAAACATGTCTAGTTCCATGTTTTAGATAGCATGACTTTTCATTAATCACATCCTTGACCCTATTCATATTTAAGTCATGTGGAAAACATTTCAAAAACTTGTTATGAGCATAAAAATCTTAGTAAGGGTTATAAAATAATGAAGGAAAGCATTATACCATCAATAAATACAGATCAATGAAACGATACTTTTAAATCATAACATACCTTACGAAATCATAAGATTTATGAATAACACACACAAATCATAAATCATAAAGTTTACTTATGGAATCCATATCAAAATTACATTGTATCCATCACAGCTACATAGGATGTTACACTTGGAATACCCATCACAGTATATTCCCTAAATCTCTTAGGAGAAACATCACTTTTACCTCTGTCATGTTACCCAATTCATTGGAGAGCTATCTCGGGCTCACCCACCCTAGGTTTATCATAAAACCAACCGTATCTGTAAATAATGCACAAAAACCATAACATAAGAATAACACATAACACAAGTATAAAGGAAAGATAACATTTCCACATTACAATCATAATATACCAAATCCAGATATATAAATAAACAATGCTTTATCAAATAATTTTCAAAACAATTAAAAAAGAGATTTTTGAATCAAAGTGTCCCATACCACTTTGAAGCTTTTAGAAGAATTATCATTTGAAAAAATTAATGTCTATATAAATAAATCCTAAAACCAATTTTTAAAAAATGTACATTAATGATAAATATTTAGAAGAATAATTCTTTAAAACATTTAAAATGATATTTTAGTTAAAGAGTTTTTTAACAAAAAGAGAGACGATTGAATACAAATAATTGAAGAATAAAATTTAATCAAAACTTTATAATATCATGAGAATAAGGGGATTCATGATATAATATGTCAAAGCACAGTATATACACCATATAAGAGTAAATTGGTGCATAAAAACAATGAATTCTTAGTGGAAATGTAAATTGAGATGAAATCCCTTATAAAGATGGTATCTTTAAATTAAGGATAAATCAATCACATAATTATGTGTGAAAAATATAAATACACCCAATATAAGTGGATATTAAGTGTAAAACAGTCATAGGTCATTCACACATATTCAATAGGAAGACATATTCAAGAAGTACAAGTTGAACCCAAAGAATTGAAATTGGGTTAAGAAGTTCCCTTGTAAAAATTTGACAGCCTAACGACATCACTTTAAAATTCAGAAAATGAGTTGATGAGATAAAAAGGGTATCTCATCACATGGATATAAAATTTACATCAATAAGGATATATATTAACATATAGAAACATAATAATATGTAAATTAAAATACATAACAAAAATAAGTCTTTTAAAAAGAGGAGGGTGAAAGGTTCCCTTACCGATTTGGTAACTTACAAAACATATGCCACATGAAAGAAAAATCATACAATGAAGATGTAAATACTCATAAATGAAAGTATATTACACAAAGAGTACAATCATGGTCAGTATATACACCACACAAAAGGAAATATTGGCAAATATAGCATGAATCTCACAGGAATAAAAAGTGACATGAAACCCTTTGCCACGTTGTAATCAACTGAGTCGTATGACCAGAAGTTAATAACAACCAAATGAATCACAGAATACCATGAATATATCGAGAATCATGATAATATATATCAAATTGAAGTACAAAATACACCACATGCAATGAATAAGTAGTGAATAATGGAAATCTCACAGAATTAAAAGTGAGATAAGAAAATCCCTTAGCTCGTGTCTGACTTGACTCGTTTGTTCCTTGTTCTTCCCGAATAATAAACTAAAGTTAATTTCTAATTGTTTAAGAATTATTTTCAAGTTTATTACCCTTTTTATATCACTTATTACCATGTTATAAACATTATTCAATCATTTAAGTTAATAATGGTCGTTTGGTCGATATTTGGTACTTGAGTAAAAAATGAACACCTTATAATTACAAGTTGTCCATGTGGTCAATAGTCCATTATTTATAGAATTATATTCATTATTTAGATATAATATAAATAATATATATTCAGTATATATATCTATTTATAATAGTACATAACATTTGGTTGATAAGAAATGAAATGCACCATTTACAGAGACGGTAATCCGTACTTACGCATGAACGCTACTTTCATTTCTATTTCGTATTTTAATAGAATTAAAACATAATGATACATAGGTATATTATAATTCCAGTATAATAAAATATATAATATCATTAAATTTATTCTTTATACATCCCACATATGGCATTAATTAGTCATATCACTTTGAGGGGGTGGTAGTCCGCACTTCCTCAAATAAAATTATTGCGTTTACCCATTATGGAAACCATAAAGGTAGGATATAAATGTAAAATACAGAAACATAAAGAAAATATAAACATAATATATATCATATATAAATACAGTTTCATCTTAAAGTCCACCATGAGAGGTGGTAGGAGATAATCGAACAATCATCGTTTCATGAGGCGTTAGTTTACCATCCACAGAAATAGTATGTTCTTCACTCATTAGATGGAGGTGTGTGTAAGTGTAGTTAGAATCGTTATCATTAAAAAATCCTAGTATATTGGGGATAATGGTTTTATTATAAAATAAAAGAACAAAAGGATTTTAGGGGGTTGGAGAAGTAAAATAAAACAAAATAAAACAAAATAATTTAAGAGAAACTGTTACCTTTAATTTGGGTAACTTCCTTTGGTTTGAACCAAAAAGACCTCTTGAAGGGACTTCTTACTAAGGTAAGGCTTATAGGAGGAGGATATGGATGTAGGGAGATTAATTTGGTAGTGTTTGGATAATCCAAAAGTCTTGAGAGGTGTTAGGAAATGGTTATAAGTGGTGTCCTTTTATAAGGGGGAGGAGGGCCTCTTTAGGAAAGTATGAAAATATTATTTTATTATATAATGATATTCGGTTTTTAAAAGTCCAAAACTAATTAAAGTAAAATATAAGATGACTCATGGTCGAAATAAAATCATCCAATAAGAATTGGACTGGTTTTATATGTTATTTTTATATTTATAATCGTATTTATTTAAATCATTTATTAATGAGGTAAACACTACATCATTATTGTGTTATAAATAATTTAATTTATTTGATGTCTAAAAATTATAAAAAAATACCATGATGGAGGAAATCATTTTATCTTTCCAATTAATATTTATAGTTTAAAAGAAAACTTATATAACCCCATGAAAAAAATTAATTTACTAAAAGATATTTGTTTGTGTCATTTTTTCCTTTACATTAAATTAATTAATCTAAAGTGTCATTATCACTCTTAAGTGGATACATGAGGTCCCAAAATCGACCCAATGATGCCCATGGTCGGCCATGACTCATTCAATAATGTTAGGACAAGTGTTAAGGTAATTTATTATTATTACTATATTCTTTTTACCTTGAATTACCCTATTTACCATTAACCGCGGTAAATAAAAGTCAAAAGTTACTATTCACCAAAAATTATTTTAATCTTATTGAACCAAATTTTAGTTACTAATAAAAACCATGTATATATTATTTGTGAAATTAAATTCATAGAAGTGGTAAAATCTCATTTAAATGAAAAATTCATTTTTTTAACTATCATTAAGTGGTTTCACTATTCATCAAAAATGGATGTTTTTAGAAAAATACCAAAAATTCAGAATAATCTATATTTGAAATTCCGAATTCAAAAATGATGTCTATTTTAAAAAATTAAAAAAATAAAAGTGTCATTAATTAATATTAAATTAATTTCTATTGTCAAAACAAATAGTGTGTTTTTAAGAAATAATAACTATCATACGATTAACACTTGTTTATGTCCAATTTCAAAATGAAATTATTTCCAATGACTAACATTAGATTAAATGGTAAAAATATATTCTTATTACACTTTAAAACCAATTAAAAAGATAATATAACCATATAAATAAATTATATTAAAAGGTAATTTTGAATTAAAATATAGTATTTTTCACTATTCATAAAAAAATGGATTTTAGTAGAAAAATACCAAAAATTTATCCAAAGTAAATTCTAATGTCTTGATTCTAAAAAGAATTTTATTTTTTCAAATGTAACATATAAAATTTACCAAAACAAGATTTCAAGAGGGTTCTCCATTAAAAGGCAGTAAATCAAACTTTTAGAGTATTTATATTTAAAATTGGATTCATTCACATTTTAATCCACTAACTTTAATTATATAAAAGTAAAAACATTTAACAAACATATATAATCATATTTTAGTTAGTTATATTCATTATTTCCAATAAAAAGGCTAGGAATTAACTACCATTTAAAATAATAATATTATATTATTAGCGTGCAACATAAGATTTCAAAGAAACTCGTTGTTGTGTATCTGGTAATCCATTGAATATAGCATCCCCTTTAATGTAAAATTAATATTTAATTCACAAATATTAATAAATATGTAAAGTGACTTATTCCTTATTTATCTGGGATGTTACATCCTTCCCCACTTTTGGGAATTGCGTCTTCACAATTTTAAAACTGGGCTTGAAAACTTCATTAAAAGTCGCACATCGAAAAAGAGTCAGTAAAAAATGTCAGTTTAAAAGAAATAAAGAGAATTACAAAGGTAACCTGAGATAACAGATACTAGGATTCCATGAAAACATGGATATATAAGGGAAAACAAACCATCAAGTTCTGATGGAGAGTGGTAGAAAACATGATTAGGAGAATGTTAACCATTAGAAAATCACAAACTTGTGATGGGTTAAACAGTCCTTGATTCCCTAGTAGGAAAAGTTAATAGGAAAAGTTTTTGTTTTAAGTTCCATTTCATTTAGGAATCTATTTATGATATTAAAAAAAACATAAGGAAACATACTTACTTGTCATGCATACTTTCATCCTTTACTAAATTTCTACCACAAATGCATCTTTTCTCCAAACAATGAGTATTCAAACTAACCTGGTCACATTAAAAGTGCTAGAATCAACTTCTAGAGTATCACATAATCCAAATAAACTATATATTTCCTCTATATTTAGACATCAACCAAAACCAAAAAATTTAGTACAAGATCAGATAATCTCGAAAAAAGACAATCTTTTACATAAAGAAAAACTACTCTTAATCTCCAAAATTTTTCTAACAATACCAAAATTTCAACAAAGACTATTCAATAAAAAATTGGCTCTAAAATTCTTCAAAAGTAATCCAAACTGATATTGTAACCCAAATCTCATAAGGATTTAATTATATAGACTTCCAAGATACATCTTAACATTTATGTCCAAATAACACCAGTTACTCATAAATTCTCATATTGAAAAGTAATTAACCTAATCACATATTCTCCATGATAGGTTAATCATTTTCATAATAAATCAAATCATCATATGTCCATAATAAAAAGATAGATTCTTCCAAACTAAAATTTCAACCATTATTCCACAATTGAAATCCCAAATTATTCTATCTTCCTTAGGCATATAGTGTTTCTTCAAAAGAGAGAATGTCTTCCACAACAACCTTTATCACTTAATCACTAAATAATTTTTGTATACTAATTATATCCATTTGATAAAACATAAGTTCCAAAAAACAACTTATTATTTTTCCATAAAATATTTTTACTAAAATAATAAGTCATAATAACTGGGGACTTCAAGTAGGCTAGTGGTAGGCGATGTTCCCTTTTTGCCCTTCGGTTGTGGGTTCGATTCCTACAGCCTTTCCAGATGCGATGGGTTGTCACCCCTCCTCTGAGTTGTCCTTTTTAAAAACTCAAAATCAACCCTAACATGTTTTAACCTAAATGGATTACTTATACCTCTCATTTTCATCCAAATTCATTATGATCTCAACATAATAATTCTTAAAGTCTTATTTCACCACCATATGATAAAATAAAATGATCCCCAAAATGAAGAACATCATACCTTGGTAATGGTGTCCATTTGGTTTCATCGTCATCTTGTTCACGTAGGTAGAAGGTACATGCATTGCAAAAATTATTTATAGATCCTTCAAAATCATTTTCTTCCTCCATCCAAATACACCTTGTACAACATGGGTAATATGGGTCTTAATAGAATTTTTTTTTGGAAAATAATCTTGTATGACATATAATTTCAAAATATCTGATAAAACATGATTTCTATAAAACAGTCAGACCGAATTTGATTTAAAACATTCAATTAACAGTCCTTTTAAAATACCATAAGTATGTGGTGCGAGACTATATTGTAAAATAAAATATAAATAGGTTTCAGAAGGGTCTCCTTCTTCAACAACTTTTTTAAAATCATAATATTCTTCAAAATCTTGTGATAAAGAAAAATATTTGTAAATGCCTTAATAATATTTACCCTTCTTGAAAATATGAGAATATTGTGAAAATATGATTTGTTTAAATACAACCCATGATCCACAATGATAACGAGGTATAGTGGAGGTTTTTGATATCTCAAAAAACTTCTTTCAAGTGAGTTGTATGCTAGAGAAAGTTTCACAATCATCTGAACATGACTTTGCAATAATTATTGCAATCAAGTCATCAGGAAGAGATAAGAATGTCATTTGAGATTCTCCTCCTTCCATTTGTAACTGGATTTACTTGATTTGAAAAAGTTATAAAACAAGGATTTAATTGAAGTAATATACCTTGGGACTAACCATGTGTTTAACTAAAACTTCTAATCCCTAAAGTTGTCTAAACTGACCTCTGATACCAACTATAAGGACCCAACCTTAAACATTTCATAATCTTGAATTATGTCAAGAATTCACATTGAGGATCTTTTCAGGTTTAGAGTTGTAGAGAATTAGGCCATAACTATTACATAAAAACTTCAATATTACAAGTAGACACTAATACTCACTATCCATTTTTTTCATAAAATAAAAACTCTTAAAAATAAACATGTATAGTTCTATGTTTTAGACAACACGGTTTTTACTTGATCCCATATTTGACCCTATTCATCTTTAATTACTATAGAAAACATTTCAAAAACTTGGGATGAGGATAAAAATCTCAGTAAGGGTTATAAAATAAGGAAGGAAAACATTAACCCATCAATAAATAAAAATCAATAAAACTATGCTTTTCAATCAGAACATAACTATGAAATCATAAGATTTATGAATAACACACAAGAATCATAAATCATAAAGGTTAATTATGGCATCCATATCAAACTTACATTGTAGCTATCACATCTACATAAGGAGTTACACTTGGAATACCTATCATATTATATTCCCTAATTCTCTTATGATAAACATCATGTTTACCTCCGTCACGTTACCTAATGCATTGGAGAGCTATCTCGAGCTTACCCACCCTGGGTTTATCATAGAACCACATGTATACATAAACAATTCACAATAACTGTAAAATAATCACAACACATAACACAATTATAAAGGAAAGATAAAATTTCCACATTCCAATAACAATATATCAAATCAAGATATTGAAATAAACAATGCTTTATCAAATCATTTTCAAAACCATTATAAAAGATATTATGGAATCAAAGTGTCCCATACCACTTTGAAGATTTTAAATGAATTATCATTTGAAAACATTAATGTCCATAAAAATAAATCCTATAACCAATTTTTAAAACATGAACATAAATGATAAATATTTATAAGAATAAATCTTTAAAACATTTAAAACAATATTTTAGTTAAAGAGTTTTTTAATAAAAATAGAGACGATTGAATACAAATAATTGTGGAATAAAATTTAATCAGAAGTTTATAACATCATGAGAATAAAGGTATTCATGATATAATATGTCAAAGGATAGTATATACACCATATAAGAGTGAATTGGTGCATAAAAACAATGAAGTCTCAGTGGAAATGTAAATTGAGATGAAATCCATTATAAAGATGGTATCCTTAAGTTAAGGATAAACCAATCACATAATTATGAGTGAAAAATATAAATACACCCAATATAATTGGATATTAAGTGTAAAATAATAAAAGGTCATTCACACATATTCACAGGACGACATATTCAAGCATTATAAGTTGAACCCAAAGAATTGAAATTGGGTTAAGAAGTTCCCGTGTAAAACTTCGACAGCCTAACAACGTCACTTTAAAATTAAAAAAATGAGTTGATGAGATAAAAAGGGTATCTAATCACTTGGACATAAAATTTACATCAATAAGGATATATAATAACATATCCCAACATAATAAGATGTAAATTAAAAGACACAACAAAAAGAATTCTTTTAAAAAGAGGAGGGTGAAAGGTTCCCTTACCGATTTGGTAAATTACAAAACATATGCCACATGAAAGAAGGATAATAAAATAAAGATGTAAATACTCATAAATGAAAGTATATTTCACAAAGAGTACAATAATGGGTATTACATACAACACACAAAAGGAAATAGTGGCAAATATAGCATGAATATCATGAGAATAAAATGTGAGATGAAACCCTTTACCACATTGTAATCAACTGAGTCGTATGACCAAAAGTTAATAAACACCAAATTAATCCCAGAATACTATAAATATAATGATAATCATGATAATATATATAAAATATAAGTAAAAAATACACCACATTCAATGAATAAGTGGTGAACAATGGAAATCTCACAGAATTAAAAGTGAGATAAGAAAATCCCTTACCTTAAGTCCGACTTGACTCGTTTGTTCCTTGTTCTTCCGGAATAATAAATTAAAGTTAATTTATACTTGATTAAGAACATTTTTCAAGTTTATTATCATTTTTATATCACTTATTAACATGTTATAAACATTATGCAATCATTTTATTTAATAATGGTCGTTTGGTCGATTTTTGGTACTTGAGTCAAAAATGAACACCTTATAATTACAAGTTGTCCATGTGGTCAATAGTCCATTATCTCCCAAATGATATTCACGATTTAGATATCATATATAAATAATATATATCCAGTATATATATGTATTTATAATAGTACATAACATTTTGTAGATAAGAAATGAAATGCACCGTTCATGGAGACGGAAAGCCGTGTGTACGCATGAACGCTACTTTCACTTATATTTCGTATTTTGATGGAATTAAAACATAATGATACCTAGGTAAATTATAATTCCAGTATAATATCATATATAATATCATTAAATCTATCCTTTATACATCCCAAATATTTCATTAACGAGACATATCACTTTGAGGGGGCGGTAATCCGCACTTCCTCAAATGAAATTATCGCGTTTACTAATTATGGAAACCATAAAGGTAGGATATAAATGTAAAATACATAAGAATAAAGAATATGTAAACATAATATATATCATATATAAATAAAGTTCCATCATAATGGCCACCATGAGAGGTTGTAGGAGATAATCGAACAATCATCATTTCGTGAGGTGTTAGTTTTCCATCCACAGAAACAGTATTTTCATCAGCCATTAGATGGAGGTGTGTATAAGTGTAGTTAGAATAATTATCATAACAACATATTAGTATATTTAATATACTGGTGGTTTTATAAAATAAATGAACAAAAAGAGTTTAGGGGTTGGAGAAGTAAAATAAAACAAAATAATTTAAGAGAAACCATTACCTTTAATTTGGGTAATTTCCTCTGGTTTGAACCAAAAGGACTTCTTGAAGTGCCTTATGCCTAAGGTAAGGCTTATAGAAGGAGGATAGGGATGTAGGGAGATTAATTGGGTAGAGTTTGGTCAAGACAAAAGGCTTGATAGGTGTGAGTAATTGGTTAGAAGTGGTGTAATTTTATAAGGGGGAGGGGCTCTTTAAGAAAGTGTGAAAATATTTTTTTATTATATAATGATATTCGGTTTATAAAGGTCAAAAACTAATTAAAGTAAAATATAAGATGACTCATTTTCGAAATAAAATCATCCAATAATAATTGGACAGGTTTTGGATGTTATTTTAATATTTATAATCTTATTTATTTAAATAAATTATTAATGAGGTATACACTGCATCATTATTGTGCCATAAATAATTTAATTTATTTGATGTATAAAAATTATAAACAAATACCATGATGTAGTAAATATTTTCATCTTTCCAATGAATATTTATAGTTGAAAATATAACCTATATAACCCCATGTAAAAATTAATTTACTAAAAGATATTTGTTTATGTCATTTTTGCTTTTACATTAAATTAATTAATATAAAGTGTCATTATCACTCTTAAGTGGCTCCATGGGGTCCCAAAATCGACCCAAAGATGCCTATGGTCGGACATGAATCATCCAATAAGGTTAGGACAAGTGTTAAGGTAATTTTATATTATTATGATATTGTTTTTACATTGAATTACCCTAGTTACCTTTAACTGCGGTAAATAAAAGTCAAAAGTTACTATTCACCAAAAATTATTTTCACCTTATTGAACCAAATTTTACTTACTAATAAAAACCATGTATGTCAGATTTTTTAAATTCAATTTATAGAAGCGGTAAAATTTCATTTAAATGAAAAAATCATTTTTAACCACTACTAAGTGGTTTCACTATTCATCAAAAATTGAAGTTTTTCAGAAAAATACAAAAGAATAAGCTATATTTGAAATTAAGAATTAAAAAATGATGTCTATTTTACAAAATTAAAAACACAAAAGTTTCATTAATTAATTTAAAATTAGTCCCCGTTGTCAAAACAAATAGCGTGTTTTTAAGATATAATAACTATCAAAAGATTGATACTTGTTTGTGTCCAATTTCAAAATGAAATTATTTCCAATGACCCAAATTAGATTAAATGGTAAAAATATATTCTTATTAAACTTTTAAAACCAATTAAAAAGATAATACAACCATATAAATAAATTCGATTAAAAGTCATTTTTAAATTAAAATATAGTATTTTTCACTATTCATAAAAAATGAATTTTATTAGAAAAATGCCAATAATTTACCCAAAGTAAAATTTGATGTCCTGATTCTAAAGAAGAAATTTATTTTGTCAAATTAAACATATAAAAGTGACCAAAATAATATTTAAAGAGGGTTCTCCATTAAAAGGTGGTAAATTGACCTTTTAGAGTATTTATGCTTAAAATTAGATTCATTCACATTTTAAGCCACTAAATTTTATTGGATAAAAGTAAAAACATTTAAAAAACATATATAATCATATTTTAGTTAGCTATATTCATTCCTTCCAATACAATGACTAGGAATTAACTACCATTTTAAATAATAATATTATATTATTAGTGTGCAGCGTAAGATTTCAAAGAAACTCGTTGTTGCGTATCGGGTATGCTATCGAACATAGCATCCCCTTTAATGTAAAATCAATATTTAATTCACAAATATTATTAAATATGAAAAGTGTCTTATTCCTTATTTATCTGGGATGTTACAGGAGTAATTCTTTTCTTAAATATAATTACCCATTTTCTTCAACATACTGAAATTCTTTGAAACAATGAAATGTTTAGTTCCCATTATTATAATTGTCTATAAATTTGACCTTTGAAAATGGATATCTAATGTGTATTTATTCATATATTTTAAAAAATTAATCTTTTATGAACCCAATAGGATGGATATGAATCGAAAATGGATGCACACTAATCATTTGACAAACAAGTATGAATATGGAGTTAAAGAGTTCTTCAATTTTGCAAGAGAGCATGCATTCAACCCTTCTAAAATCCTTTATCTATATTTATGTTGTTATTATTCAAGAAAAATGAGTCCATAAGAGTTTTATGAACATTTGATTTATCATGGAATAGATCAAATCTATAAATATTGGAATAAACAAGGGGAAACACTAAATGTGGACACCAATTGTGATGATACTGTAGTTTATGAATCATTTGACATGAATACCATTGTAAATGATGATGGATATCACATGGAAGAAATGAAAATGGAAATTAAATATGACCTTCTGGGTGAATGGATTTATAGAAGAGATATTTTTATAATTACCTTGACAGAGTTAGAGCAAGCACGCATTTACATATTACATAATAGTAAATATGTTCATCCACACATTGAATCCCACAAATAAATTCTTAGAGATTTGAATCCATCAAAGGCTGAAGGATGTATATCAAATAAACACAATAAAAAATTTATAGGATAGTTCATAGATCAAATTTATAACAAGTTATCTGAAAATATGAATTTGATTACTGAATGAATTCAATGGCTAGACATAGGACTGGATGAAAATGTTATATCTTACACTAGTTTTGTAATCAATGGTTATATGTTCTATAAAAAAGAACACGATGACTTCAGTATGATGAAAAATAGTGGTATTACGATTTTGGATGAAGTGATGCACATATCTAGTTCCAAGGATTGAAATCCAATTTATGAAAATATGTCATATTTTGGCATTATCGAACAGATATATGAGTTAGATTATAAAACATTTCAAGTTCTGATTTTATGTTGAAAATGGGTTAACAATATCAATGGAGTGAAAGTTGATTAAATGGGATTTGTTAATGTGAATTTTAGTGCGGAAGAGGAAAAAATCGAGTTGTTCATAATGGAATTATAAGCAATGCAAGTATTTTATTTCTCGGATCTAGTAAACAATAATTGATCGATTGTCTTGTTGCTGACTGAAACAAATTTCTAGTCAGATGAAAATTAAATTGAGGATGAACCTTTCATTGGGAAAATTAGTTCATTCTAGTCTTAATATAGACAATGTCTTGTACATTATAGGGGACCACAAAGAGGGGATTTGGCTTCTCGATAGAGGAACCAAATCCTTGAAACCTTTAAAAAAATTAAGAGAGTTCAATGAGAAGGTAAAAGTGTTTTTTAATATATTATGTTTTTCCTCATAATATTATATGTTCTCTACTACATTAACATAATCAAAATTAAATGTTTGACTAATCATTCAGAAAATGTATTATACACATGATGATGTTACTAATACCTTGTAAGAACAAACAATAATAAATGACACCATTTGAAAATTTTTAAAGGTAATGTTACAATATACTTTATCTATTTTACCAAAAAATTATATAATGAAAAGTTGATTTAATTTTAATTATTCCTTGTAGAGTTCATTTATTTTAGAAGATTTCTATTAATGTCTCATGCCTTTGTAAGAAGATTAATTGCGCTATCTATACTCAATCACAGAGGTAATACTAATTTTTTCAGAGTGAAATTATTATCTATATAATTAATGTATTGTTTCATATTTATGTTTTATTTATTTATTTTTAGTATTACTCACATAATAATTGTTTTATTATATAGGTTGATTCTTTTGTTTTAGTTGGGGTGGTCTGTCCTTCTTTTATGCCTTTCTACACCAAAACAACCCCAAAATTCTTCTCCCTCAAAACCTTTTCACCCCTAAAGAGTTGCATTAATTACTTTATTTCATGTTCTCTCCACTAACATTGTAGGAAGATAACTAACACTACCTCTTCTTAATGATTGAGTTAATCATGATTTTTTTTATAGAAAAGTCACTTTCCATATAATTAATGTATTGTTTCATATTTATTTTCAATTTATTTCTTTTTAGTATCACTCAAATAATAATTGTTTATTTATGTAGGTGAATTATTTTGTTTGAGTTGTGGTGGTATGTCCATATTTTATCCCTTTTTGCACAAAAAATTCCATATAATTCTTCTCCTTCAAAACATTTTCACCCCTGTAGTGTCTCCTTTATCATTTTCTTTCAATTTATCTCTACTTCATTTTTTAGGAAGAGAAACGACACTACATATTCTCAATTATAGAGGTAATATAGATGTTTTCATAGTAAAATCATTTTCCATAGAATTATTGTATTGTTTTATATTTATGTTTAATTTATTTATTTTTAGTATTACTCATATAATATTATTTTATTATACAGGTGGATTATTTTGTTTGAGTTGGGGTGATCTATCTATCTTTCATGCCTTTCTGCACCAAAACATCCACATACTTCTTCTCCCTCAAAACCTTTCACCCCTGTAGTGTTGACATTTATCACTTTTCTTTATTGTCCCTCCATAGATCAATCATAAAGGAAATATTGATATTTTCATAGTAAAATCATTTTATATATAATTAATTAATTATTTAATATTTATGTTCAATTTATTTCTTTTTAGTATTACTCATAATAATTTTTTTCTTATATAGGTGGATTATTTTTTTCAAGTTGATGTGGTCAGTTCGAACCTTTTCTTGAATTTTTGGAAGTTTGAAAAAAAGTGTTAATGTAAATTGTGGTAAAATTGATATTTAAGATTGTTTTTTATACTTTAGGACATGTAGAAATCATCCACACCTCAACCCAACACACGATGTGACTGGTATGACTCCACATACTTCTTTCTATTTAAAATTTACATTAATTTTAGTAAAAAAAAACTAACAGACTAAAAACCAAGAAAAAATATTTATATTTTTTTTATACTTTAATAAAATTATCCATTAGTCATTTGTGACATGTAACAGTTAGACTCACCTCAATCCGATACACAATGTTCCTGATACGACTCATTATGTTCGTTATCAGTTTAAAATCAATATTTGGCTTTAAAAAGTAATACTCACTGAAAAATAATAAATAACACTTGTATTTTTTTTTGATAATTTACCAAATTTATTAATAAATAATTTGTGACATGTAGTAATTGGTCTCACATCAAACTGATAAACGATGTGATCTTTATGAGTCAAAGTGTGTGTTTTATGTTTAAAATGAAATTTCAGTAAAAAAGACATGTGACGTACTCAAAATTGAGAAAACACATTCATATTATTTTGATAATTTATAAAAACAATATTTAAGTGATTTTTAACATTTATGAATCAACCTCACTTCAATTTGACGCATGGTGTGACCAGTATGACTCTAAGTGTGTCTTTATTTAAAATTGACATCAATTTTAGTAAAAAAACGGACCTACTCAAAACCAAAAAAATACATTCATATTGTTTTTATACTTTAGTAAAATGATACATAAGTGATTTGATATATTCATTAATTATCCTCAACTAAATCTGACATATGGTGTGACTGATATGACTCCTAGTGTGTGTTTTTATTTAAAATTGACAACAATTTTAGTAAAAAGGCCAACTGACCTACTCAAAACTAAGAAAACACATTAAAATTATTTAAATAATTTATAAAAATTATCCATAAGTCATTTTTGATAATTAGGAATCATACACAACTCAATCTAACACAAAATGTGATTGGTATGAGTCAAAGTGAATGTTTCAATTTTAAAATGACATTTTACTAAAAAAGGACAATTTGTGTACTAAAAAACAAGAAAACATATTCATATTGGTTTGATACTTTAGTAAAACAATAAATAAGTCATTTAGAATGGGTTATAATCATCTAAACCTCAATTCGACACATAATGTGATCGGTATGACTCAATGTGCATCTTTTTATTTAAAATTATCATCGATTTTAGTAAAATGGAAAACTATCAAAATCAAAACTAAGAAAAAACATTCATATTGTTTTGATACTTTACAAAAATTATTCATAAGTAATTTGTTACATGTAGGAATCCTATGTTCCTCAATCTAATACAAAATGTTTCTAGTGTGACTCAAAGTGTCTGTTAGTTGTTTTAAACCGATATATTAGTTCAAAAAGTGTCACTCACTGAAAAATGATCAAACATGCTCAGATTTTCTTGATAAATTAGGAAAATGATTCATACGTCATTTTTGACATGTAGGGATCCATTTCACATCAAACTGATGCACGATGTGATCATAATGAGTCAAAAGCATGTGTTTCCAGTTTAAAATTACATTTTAGTAAAAGAGAAAAGCGAATTACTCAAAATTAAGAAAACACATTAAGATTGTTTTAATACTTTATAAAAATTATCCATAAGTAATTTTGGACATTTATTAATCATCCTCACCTCAATCCAACATATAGTGTGACTGATATGACTCAAAGAGTGTCTTTTTATTTAAAATTGACATCAATTTTAGTAAAGTGGACAACTGTCCTACTCAAAACTAATAAAAAACATTAAGATTGATTTTATACTTTTCAAAATTGATCCAAAATTCATTTTTGATGTGTAGAAATCAGCCACACCTCAATCTGATACACAATGTTCTTAGTACGACTTAAATTATCTGTTATCATTTTAAAATTTATATTTTATTTCAAAAATTTTAACTCACTAAAAACCAATCAAACACACTAATATTTTATTAATAATTTAGGAAAACAATTCATAAGTCATTTTTTTATGTGTAGGAATTCATATCATGTCTAAACAATACATGATGTGATTGTAATGAGTCAAAAGTGTGTGTTTCCAGTTTAAACTACATTTTAGTAAAAAATAAAACTGACATACTGAAAACCATAAAAATAAATTCATATTATTTTAATAATTTAAGAAAATTATACATAAGTCATTTGGGATGTTTAGGAATCAACCACACCGCAATATGACACATGGTGTGACTAGTATGACTCAAATTGTGTCTTTTTATTTAAAATTGTCATCGATTTTAGTAAAATGTACATCTATCCTACTCAAAACAAAGAAAACACATTGATATTATTTTGATACATTACTAAAATTATCCATAAGTCATTTTTGATGTGTAGGAATCAGCCACACCTCAACCAGATATGCATTGTTCCTAGTATGACTCAAAGTGTTGGTTATCAGTTTAAAATCGACAGTTTAGTTCAAAAAGTATCACTCACTAAAAACTGATCACATTCCATTATATTTTATTGATAATTTATGAAAACGATTCATAATTCATTTGTGATGTGTAAGAATCTGTTTCACATCAGACCAATACATGATGTGATCATAAAGAGTCAAAAGTGTGTGTTTCCCGTTTAAAATGACTTTTTAGTAAAAAAGGAAAGTGACTTACTGAAAAATGAGCAAACGCATTCATATTGTTTTGATAATTTAGGAAAATAATCCATAATTCATTTGGGATATGTAGGAATCAGACACAACTCAATCCAAATCATGGTGTGATGATTATGAACTAAAGTGTGTCTTTTTTTAAAGTTGTCATCAATTTTAGTAAAATGGACAACTATCCTACTCAAAACTGAGCAAAAACATTCAGATTGTTTTGATAATTTATGAAAATAATCAATAATTCAATTTTGAAATTTAGGAATCAGCCTCACATCAATCCAATACATGATGTTCCCAGGATGACTCAAAGTGTTTGTTATCTGTTTAAAATCAACATTTTAGTTCAAAAAGTGTCACTTAGTAAAAACCAATAAAACGTGCTTACATTTTCTTGATAATTTAGGAAAAATATTCATAAGTCATTTTTGACATGTAGGAACCTGTTTCACATCAAACTGATACACTATGTGACTGGAATGAGTTGAAAGTGTGTATTTCTAATTTAAAATGACATTATAGTAAAATCTGGGTGGAGGTGTATTTCTGTGTTTCTATAGTAGTACAGCAGCAGGTATTGTAGTAGGTACTGTTCAGTTCTATAGCAGCCAGAACTATTCATCCATTTAGGCCTTTGGGCCATTGGTTTGGACCTCAGGTCCTGCAAGGATTTCGGGCCACCCAAGGCCTTCGGGCAAGTTGATTCTCAAGGCCTTCAGGCCACCTTAAGGCCTCAGGACCACCCTAGGGCTTTCGGGCCACTTGATTTCAGATGTACCAATTTGACTACAAGGAACAAGGATTCATATGAGGATTCAGAGAAGGCACATACACTAGAGCAGAGGTAACTAGATTTAGAAGAATGAGAGGGTATGGATTTTCCATTGGTACCAGGACTGTGAAGATTTGCATAAGACAGCTAACCGACCAGCCCAGCGAAGGTGGAGTGCTGATATCATGACATATGATGGGGAGGAGCAGTTCCAATTTTTCTTGTCTGGGTGATTACCTCTAAGACCTACAGGTCATTTAATTGTCTCTAAGCCTTCAGGCCTTGTAAGGGTTCCACCTCACCCCTTGAAAGGTGGATTATCAAAATAATAAAGAAATGAAGGCCTTCGTGCCATTTTGAAAATATAGTAGAAAACAAAACTAACATATTTAAAATCAATAAAACACATTCATATTGTTTTGATACTTTAGGAAAACAATCCATAAGTTGATTGGGATGTGTAGGAATAAACCAAACTTCAATCTAACATATAGTGTGACCGATATGACTCAAAGTGTATCTTTTTATTTAAAATTTTCATCCATTTTAGTAAAATGTACAAATTTCCTACTCAAAACTGAGAAAACACATTCAGATTGTATTGATGCTTTACAAAAATGATCCATAAGTCATTTTTGACATGTAATAATTAGCAACACCTCAATCCAACTCACGATGTGCCTGGTATGACTCAATGTGTCCGTTGTCAATTTAAAATTGACATTTTAGTTCAAAAAGTTCCACTGATGGAAAACCAATAAAACACGCTCAAATTTTCTTGATAATTTAAGAAAATTATTAATAAGTCATTTGTGACATTTAGGAATCTATTTAAATTACAAATGATACATGATGTGATCAGAATGAGTCAAAAGTGCGTGTTTCTAGTTTAAAATGACATTTTAGTTAAAAAGACAACTGGCATACTCAAAACAGAGAAAAAACAATTATATTATTTTGATACTTATGGATAATGATCCAAAAGTAATTTGAAATGTTTTTGAATCATTCTCACCTCAATCTGATGCATGGTGTGACTGGTATGAATCCAAGTGAGTCTTTTTATTTAAAATTGACTTCAATTTTAGTAAAATTTACACTTTCTGTTAATTTATTTATTTATATTATTACTAATATAAGAATTTTTTTCTTATACAAGTGTGTTCTTTTTCTTGAGTAGGGGTAGTTTGTTTGGAAATATCATTATTTGAGTCAATCTGAAAAGACAAAAGAATAATAATGTTTTATAATTTATGTGATAATTTGTATTTATGTAATTGTATAAACCAATGTTTGAAATGTCTATAACAGTGTTTTTGTTCTTGTTTTTGTACTATAAATTTCATTTCATTTAAATCCTCTATTGGGACTTGTTTTTGATAAATTATTCCTTTATCTATTCTTTTAAAATTATTGATAAAGGTCCTATTTATCAGCACTTTTTTTAGTGCTGATAAAGGAGCCCTTTATCAGTACTTTTTTAACACTGATAAAAGACCATGGATTTTAACCTATCTTATGTAGTCAATGCTTTTCAAGTGCTATTAAGGGATTATTTTGTAGTAGTGTTACCCTATCTCATTATCCCTTTGTGTACCATCCTCCGTGAAATATGTAGGAAGACCCGATCCCTAACCTTGAACTCTAGAGGTTATTTTTGGTGATCGACATCAGACTTCTATCGAGATTGTATAGTAGCCATATGCATCTAAATCAATTGGACCTACTCTGAAGTATACTGAATGAGATGTGGTCCCAATAAATCTTCCTCATTTACCTCTAACTATCATAAGGTCAATAAACATGGAATATCATACAAATCCACATTGGGTTCAATCTGTATAGTCTACTGATAGCTGTTATTGTAGGAGAACTTGAACAAGGGTATCTTTTTCTCCCAAGATCCCCTAAAATCTTGGAATCATGATCGAAATATGTCCTCTAGAACCATTATTGTATGATTTGATTTTACATCAGCCTAAGGGTGGTATGTTTTTCCCAAAATCATCTGTGTACCAAACTACATCTACAAAATCTTTTAGAAACAAGATGTAAAATGTGAATCCCTATATAGAATGATAGTGAGAGGGAACCCTTGGAGTGGTACTATCTTGTGAATATAAAACCTCCCAATATCATAAACAATGATGGTCTCCTTGATTGGTAATAAATGAGAAACCTTTATGATCCTGTCAACCACAACTCACACAACATCATTACCTCAAGGAAACCTTAGTATACTGGTCTTGAAATCCATCGCGAGATAATACCATTTCCACTCCAGAATAGGTAACTGCTATAAATACCTGACTTGTCACTGATTTTCCTCATTCACCCACCGACAAGTATAACACCTCATATCAAAACTTGAAACCTCTCATTTCATACCCATCCACTAGTAATGACATCACAAGTTACGATACATATTAGTAACTCTGGGATTCACTACCCAATCTAAGAGATAAAATTCCAACATGAGCTCTACATGTATGTCCAATGGAACCCAAATGTGACCCTGGATACATAGGATCTCATCCTCACCTACAGTCTAACTAGGAGGTGGGTCCTCACCTACCACAATCTCCCATTGGACTAGGCCCTCTAAATTTGATAGACGCCTCATCCTTTCTCTATAAATTAGGGTATAGGTCACAACTAAGGATAATAGATATGTTTGCACCTGACTGTCATGCATCTCCAAGTGCATCTTATAGAACAACGCCATGAGTTGAAACTCAATATCGGCCTTCTAAAATGCCTTTATCTAAGTCATCCTGATCAGTGTATCAACCACTAAATTTCCTTTACAAGGCATGGAGGCAAGCTTGAAGTCGAAAGAATAAAGGTATTCAACCCACCATCACTACCTTAGATTCAGATCATGTTGTTTAAATATGCAATTGAGGATTTTTTGGTCCATATGCACCACAAAATGCTCTCTTAGTAAGTAATTTCCCTAACAACATAAATCCTGAATGACTGCAGCTAACTCAAGATTGTGCATCATGTAATTTCTCTCATGTGGCCTCAGCTTTGAGACCTTTATGCTACAACTCTATCCCATTACATCAGCACTACTCCCATACCAATATGTGATGAGTCATAATACATAGTGTAACTCTTTCCCTACTCTAAAAGTATTAGGAATGGTGCTGAAGTCAATATCCCTTTCAAATCCTGGAAGGCTGTCTAAATTGACACCCTTCTTAGTAAATCCCATCAATGAAATTGAGAAGAATTATAAGTCCTGTATGAAACACCTTTTTTATCCAGCTAACCCCAAGAAACTCTTTACATAAATAAATTTCTTGGGATGTTGCAAGGAAACTACAACTCTCAGTTTCTCTGGTTTGACTAATTCTTCTGTCTCTGAGATGATGTGACCCAGAAAGTGAATCTGACCCATCTAGAAGTGGCACTTTGTCATCTTAGCATATAACTGATGCTCTCTCAGTGTATCCAATATTACCCTAAGGTTTTTTTCATGGTCATATCGATTGTGAGAATACACCATGATATCATCTAGGGAATCCACAACAAAAGAATATAGGTAGGACGGAACACCCAATTCATTAGTTCCATGAAAACCACTGGTGTGTTCATGAGACCAAACAACATAACCGGATACATGTATAGACTATACCAGCTATGGAATTCTATACAAGGTATATCTACAGGTCGAACACATTCCTTGTGATATCCCGAATTCAATCAATTTTCAATAACACTCAAGCTCCTCTAAACTGATCAAACAGGTCATCTATCCATGGAAAGGGATATTAATTCTTAACCATCAGCTGGTTTAACTTCCAATAATACATACATAGCCTAAGATTTATATCCTATTTTTTCACAGAAAGGATCATTGAACCCCATAGAGAAGTATTGGGTCTAATAAACCCATTTTTTACAAATCCTATTGCTACCTATTAATCTCTTGAAACTCCATTGTAGCCATCCAATAAGTAGGAATGGATACCGGTGTAGCTGTTGGTACAAGCTTGGTGAAGAAATCAATCTCTATCTCTGGAGGTAAACTAAAAAAAATTACCTGATAACAGATCCCTGAAATGATCAAACAATGGAGTAATGTCCATATGACATTATCCCTGATCATCTAGATAGAAACTAGTGATCTAGGCTGTCATCCCACCCAACTGATGATGTTCTAGTCTATCTCAGCTCTCCTAGACATCCTATTAACCCTTGTGAGTATACACCGCACCCTCTAGTGACGTGAAAGTGATAGGTGTATTTTATTCATACATTCTTGAGTAGTTTAATGTGTTGATAATTGTATTTAATTTAATAATATTTCTGATTTTTAGAAAATTTTACTTGTTTTATGTTTTATGGCAGGAAATGAAGATAATTTGGAAATGAACAAAAAGGGATGGAAATATGAGCCGAACAACCCCTAACACCGCAAGATTTTCTCACGACATGACACCGGTTTTTTGGAGAGAGAAGAAGAGATGGAAGTTGAAGAAAAAATTCATTACATATCGTGTACCAAAATTACACATCGTGACCATTTCAAGTGAAACAAATATGCATTGGACAAGTCATGATGACAGAACATGCTGTGAACATCAAGTACACATCGTGTACCACTAGTACACAATGTGACTAAAGTCAAAATAGCGTATGATATTTTCATAGATTCAACACACCAGAGGAAAAGGAAGATCTGAGGTACACGTCATGTACCCTAGGTACATGTTGTGTAGGGGTTGACATGCATAAAATAATCAGGCGATGCAGGCCGCGGGTTTTGGATGAGTTTGCCTATAAAAGGGACCATAGGATGCACCATTTGAAATAATCTAAGTGAGATGAATCCAAAAAGAACCAATGGAAGTCCTCCAAAAAATGGAGTGATGATCCAGGGACCCGTGACTCCACCTTTCTTCTTAAAATACCCATGACACTCGCTCTTATCATGAGTGAGTAGTCCTTCTAGTGCTGGGTAGTATGATCTATAGGGGGATGTGTTCATAGGGATTATTTTTCAACTTTCAATTCATGTTTGGGATTTATGTAAGCTTTTTATTCAATTACAAATATCTTTATTTTCGTATTTCATGACCATTTCTACATACTAAAAGTTACCATTTTTATTTCATCAATTAATTGGCTTAGTTTCATATGACCATTATGAAATCTATGTCAATTATGTTTAAACAAGGTTTTGATTCACCTATTTTTGTGATTGTGCTAAGTAGATGACCATTCCAAAATTTCAATCATAGGACTAGGATGGGATACGAAGACCAAGGATCCCCACTAACCCAATTCCGACTATAAACATGAATAAACTTGTAATAAATGAAATCCCTAGCACACGAACCTAAAAATAATTGAACCTGAAATTTCCCCATATTGATTTAAACCCCAATAAATCTTATAATTGTTTCTATTTTCTTGAAAACAAAAAATCAATTTCAATTTCAATTCCTTAATTAATTTATAACATAAATATCATCCTTGTGGGTTCAACACTCATACTTAACATGTACTCCAATTTGAGTTAGGATTGTCTGAGTTTTATAATTTTTTTTCATAGCACCATAGGGAACTAACGATGCCCTGGGGGGATGTCATAAATTCATACTACAATGATAGATTTAAACATAATCTTGATAATATACTATCCAATCCATTATAATTATGACATAAAACCCGATCATCTCATGAACATAAATATATCAAAGGATGTGAAACCCACAAACCTCAAGGGGGAACTCCCTGCACTGGTTGAAATTTTCCATTCTAATTCCAAACTATGTTTCTAGCATCAAAACAACCTTATATGATAGTAAAACAAGCCCAGGTATTTTAACCACTAGTGAATATATACAACTATGTGATGCACCTATATGAAAAATAGAAGATGAAATAGTAGATGCAACTAAGATCATACCACTCACCATAGATGGTTTGTAACCCTGCTCCTTAGGGTTAGGATATATAGAATAGATATAGCCTATACCAAGGCCCTGTAACATAACCTCAATACTTGGAGAGGGTTGACTTTTATGTCTTGGTGTAAGTGTTGTCTAGATGCCATGACCATGACCACCACTACCTCAACCTGATCGATTAGCACTACTCCAACTCCCTACTTGGCATGGAGCTGAGGAACCTACTCTTGATCCTGGTGTTAGAGTTGACCCCTACCACTCACAACCAGATATAAGTTCCTATAGAAATTCTTCATGTGGACCATCTTTCCACATGCTCGACACTCAACCGGGTCATGGTCAAAAAGATTCTTTATGTGGCCTCACCTTCTGCATTGATAACAGAACACATAAATACCAGTAATCACAACCTGTCTGACACTCATGTCCTGAGAATCCTAAAAATGATGCTTTCTACCTAAATATGTTGAACCAGTAGGTCAAGAAACAATATTTCCCTTCTCTCTACCCCCAGCTTCCCTTAGGTTCTTCTATGTAATAAGTGACTGATTCACAATTTTAGAGATAGATGTCAACCTAAACATGTTGACCTAAGACTTGATAACATGTCAGATACCTTCCTCGAAGCGTCTCTCCCTTGATATATCATCAGTAAGGTACATCAGTGTAAAACAATACATCTCTATAAAGTGTTTTGAGTACTCGATACTAGTCATCTCACCCTACTCCAGATGCATGAACTCACTATCCTACTCTTCTATAGAGTCTCGGGGTAAAGTAGTCATAAAATAGGGTTTGGAAATCATCCCAACCCATATCCCAAAGCCTATCATCCAATTTTAGAACATCCCACTAGTTATTTTCTACTCTATGTTGCATATATGTAGTGATATATACCCTATTCTATGGAGGCATCTCAAGATGATTAGAAATTGCTAGCATATTCTCAAGCCATAGCTTAAAAACCTATGGACCTCCATATGCCAAAAACATAGGAGGATGTTGTTGTTGGAACACCCATGTCAGCTCATCCATAGACAAGAAATGTTATTTAAATAAATAATAAGTCTTCATGAAGTGAAAGAATCCCTCTCAGAACTATGCCTCAACACTTGTGTCTGGAACAATAGCTGGTTCAATAATTGGAACTAAAGGAGAATATAATGGTATCCCATGGCCCAACACCTCCAGAGTGTGGTCTTCACCTCCCTCCTGGCATATGACTAGAGGTTATTGTGATGGAATGCCTCTAAAATTACAAAAAAAATCCTTAAAAATCACAACATCAAATTTCACAACACAAAAGCACATGACATGTAAAAACCTTCTGAAAACCTGGTCAAAACCCATAGCCTTCCCCTAAAGAAAGGGCTGTAAAGGAATAGTCACAAAAAACCAATAGAGATACCGCCTCCTTCCAACTCAAAATCTGGGTCTAGGTTAAGTATCTATTATAAAAAATTCATTTTCCATTTCATTTTCACTTGAATTCATATTCACTTTACATTTCATTTCATACCCATTTATTTCTTAAAAATTTTCCAACCAATGGTTCACCATGTTCCAATATATGAGGGCCCAAAAGACCTAATTAACCAAAATATAAACCCCCATAATCCATACATATCAAATTCACTTTAAACAATTGAAACAAAATGTGCATCACTTCCCAGTCCACAAGGCCCCATATAACTTATGAAAAGATATATGATGTCACTTTCTCTATCCACTACAAAAATCTATAAAAACAACAAGCACATCTATCACAACACATATAACAACATCATGAGATAATTAATACATCCTAAATGGTATTTTAAATACCTGAATTTTCCATGTAATTTTTTTTAATTATATGGAATTTCTATGAGACTGAGAAAATTGATAGTGTGTGATTCTGAGGCCCGGAGTGCCCGAAATGGTTTTCTGAACTTTTTTCTGGGTATGTTTAGAAAACGCATGAGTGGAAGTTTCTAAATTTTGAGCCCTTTATTAGATTAAAAATTAGAGGGCACCATTGAATCCACAGTGTTGGGATTCTCTTAAGGGAGGCTTTACTTTGACCGTAGTAGGTCCAGAGAAAAAGTTAAGTTTTGTGACTTTTTAAAAGAAATGAAATGAAATGATTTTATTATTTTATTTCATATCCTACAATGGAAAAGTAGGGTGGGGAAAACGATGTGTCAATCCAATAAATGGCTTGACATGATAATCCTAAGTAATGACGTCGTTGGGGAATTAAGAAGGTTTCTAATTTATGAGACCCCATTAATTCCCTACGTTGTTACTTACCCTCCCCCTCTTTTATATATATAGAGCATGGGGAGGGGTATAAGAACAACTTCGCCAAGGAATGAATTGATAATGGAGTGCCATGATGCCAAAACCTTAGAGGATAGAGTCGATCCCAGCAGGAGGTGATGGGTGACACCGAAGCACGAATTGCAGGATGACATACGAGTGGCGTCGTTGGGAGCCTATTGTGGGAACGAAGAACACTGACCCACCATCAAGCGTAGGTGTTTCTCAGACAATTTGAGGTAGGGGGTTTATTCATTTAATCATTTTAAATGATTTACTCTTCCCTTTTATTAGATAATATGAAGAACGTGGACCAACAGACTAACAGGTTGATCCACGATTCATTCTTTTTTGCGGGAGGATGTTGCGGGGTATCTTTGTAGGGTTTTGATTTTTGTTTAATTCAATTATTTATTAAACATGTAACCCCCTCATGTTTACAAGCTAACGTGGAGGGCACGAGCCTAAGGAACCTGGCCCAAAACCTCCACTATATTTCTATCCTTGCGCCTCCATGGAAGACTGCTAGCATGGAAATACTGTCTAGCTATGTTGGGGATAGTGCGTCAATGCACGCCGCTAGAGGAGGCTATGGAAAAAACCCACGACAGACATCAGAGCGGACAAAACTGGCCGGTAGCGAAGGAGGCATGGCGCGTTGTCATGTGCCACCATAGAACAAAGGGGGTAACAACTTGTTAGCCTCGGAAACCAGATGAAAGCGTCCAACACCCCAGCCGGCCGCAGGTGGCGGAGCGGCACGCCCTTGCGCGCCGCAGGACAAGTCAGATGGCACACCGGCTGAATGCAATGGAGTTGTCAGGACCTGATCCAGTGGGTCCCATGCGAATCTTAGGGATGTCCTACTGGGCTGCCACTGCGAATAAGATCGAACGACCTTCAGCCGTTCGGGAAAATCGGGGTGTCGCTCTCCTAGTGGCGGCTAGGGCGGACCCCCTTGTGGATTCCGCCTCATGTATCCAGGCCATTGGCCTAGTGGGATGCCACCCTAGAAATCTACCGTTGTAGTGGGTCACTGACGTAGCAGGCCGCCGCCCTACCGAGCCGCCACCCTATCAGGCCGCCCCGTTTCAGGCCTCCCTATATGGTCCAAGCCGCCCTTGCGGGCCGCCCCTTTTTTCAGGCCTCCCCCTTACAGGTCGGCCTAGACCTCAGCCTAGTGGGATGAGTTTACAGGGGCCCATCCAAGACCAGGTCAGGCTGGGTCAGTCCGATTGGGTCAGATCGGACCTGGGCCCAACCGGGCCCTGAAAAACATAAAGGGCCATAACTTGGGAACCATGTGTCCGTTTGATGAACCGTCTGTGGAACTGAGACCCTTAGATCGAGACGATAATTTTTGGTATACTCCATGTGGGTTTGGGAGATAGTTGGAGTATGGGTGGGTTGGATCGAACCCAAATCTAACCAAGCCCTCAGAGCTAAGATGTTTATAACTCAAAGACCGGGCGTCCGATTGACGCACCATCTATTGCGTTGGAACCCTTACGACATGGAAGACCTTTGGGTTACTCTTTTTTGGAGCTTATTGGTGGTATAGGTATGACCGATATCAGGAGGGTAGATTCTACAAAACTTGAGCAAACCAGGTGAGAGGAATCTAGTGGCTGGCAGTGAGGCAGAGGTTGAAGATAGATCATATAAAGGTTAGTACTGAGTGATCCAATGTGGGTCAGCACCTAGTGGTCCTGTATGGATCAACACTGAGAGGTCCTGTGTGGATAAGCACATAGAGGTCCTATGTGGATCATCACCCAGTGGTCCTGTGTGGATCAACACCTTGTGACCCGATGAGGACTAACCTTTGAGTGGCCCGTCGTGGTTCAGCAATATACCGATCCTGAGTGGATCAGATCCTCTGTGGGTCATTGTGGGGTTTAGTTACCTATCGATCCTAGGTGAATTAGATCCTGTGTGGGTCATTACAAGGGTTAGTACCATTAAATCCTATGTGTGTCAGACTTTGTATCGTCAAAATTAGCGCCTCTTGACAGAATTAGATGATCTAACTTCGTGACTAATCATCTGTACTTATATACATCACTGAAAACCTGGTTTCAGCTGAGAAGTTTTTGCAATGTGTCTATTTCTTGGTACTTTGTGATTGAGATCATGATTTTTGGGTTTCCTTTGTCAAATTATGAGATACCTTAAGGGGTATCAGGGTCCCTACTGGGTATTGTTATACTCACCCCTGCATGGGCTTCACCCAAACCTTGTTTTGTCTTGTGAAGATGATGAGCAGCTGGGCTGAGGTTTGAGGGAGCCATGACTAGGCGGTACGTAAAGGAGACAGGCAGATGTGGAGTACTAAAGAGGCGATCTGTACCTACCCTTTAGGTAGGATCCTCGAAGGATAACTCAGTAGCTATTTTTTCCTTTTTCAATTGTATTGTTCTTTTCAGTTGTACTAGTACTTTTATATTTGATCTTGTATTCCACCCTCCTTTAAATTTAGAACTCTTTCACTACAGTAGTTTACTTCTCCATTGCTTTTTTTTTTCTCAGACCATGTGTTTGTACAAGTTTAAAGGAAATGCCTTCCTGTTTTAAGGAATACACCTTTTAGTGCTAGTTGTCAGCCCCTGGCCTATGGAAGGCAGTCTTGGGGTAGTCACGACACGGGCCCCGGGGGATGGGTTGTGACAAAGTGGTATCAGAGGAGTCGGTTCTATCGATGAACTAGGAATCTGGTCATTTCAATTTAGAAATAGTGATAAGTGATATGAGTGTGGTTTTCAGTTCAGGGAGTCCAGTGTTGGTGTGGCGGATGATGTATCCATACACCGGGACTTTGAATTATGATTTCTAACTTAGTACATGGAAGCACTGATTGAATGTGTTTTTGAAGAGTTTTTATTATGATTTCATTATGTTAGCTCACCAGGTATCACTTTTTGACTGAGGTACACATGTTTTCTTTCTGGATGCCGCCACATAGACAACTAGGCAGGATTCCTGAGGGAGTATGAGATGATGGCCCACCGAGCGAAGAGGCCTTGGTGCAGGGCCCTCTTATGGCGTTATCAACTTCGGGTGGTATACCAGCAGCACCACTACCCATTGGGTAGCCATTTCCACTAGCCCCACTACCAGAGGGTGAATACCAACTGAGTGCATTGCATGAGTTCCAATGACAGATACCTCTGAGGTTTCGAGGTGAGATGGACCCGCATGCAGCTGATGATTGGATGGAGGCTGTGGAAAGAGTTTTTCTTCTGTTTGGGACCCCAGCTAACCTTATGGTGATCCTAGCATCTAGTATTTTTCAATTAGAAGTATGGATATGGTGGATCTCGATTCTCCAGATACACGATGTGATGACTCTCATCTAGGCAGACTTTGAGGGAATTTTAGGGCAGAATTCATTCCAGCGACCTTATGCTCTGTGCGTATACAAGAGCTACTGCACTTATAGTAAGGCAACATGACAGTGTCCCAGTACTCAACAAGGTTCACTGATCTCTCCCACTACTCCATCGATATGGTACGAGACCATTTCTTCATGGCCCAGACCTTTGAGCAGGGTTTTCGATGGGAGATCAGAGCATCGATGGTATTACTCAGCATACCGATGTAGGTTGGGTGATAGAGATAGTGCTATTAGTGGAGATATTCCTAGTTGAGCAGGCACCCACTACGAGAGCCACCGCCAAATGTTAGATAGAAGAGTCGTCTGCGGCAGGCAGTAGGCAGATGACACAGAGGTCCAAGAGGACCAGAACTTTTGGTGGATGACCCCAAGATGCAGGGTTGGAGGTGTGGGGCTCACGAGGCAGAGGAAGTCAGGTGATGGAAAAATAGTGTTACACTTGTGGCAGGTAGGGTCACATGGCTCACGATAGCCAAACCTATTATACGGATGGCCAATAGATGGTTGATGGACTATCAAGGCAGATGAATAGGTTTGAGCGAGGAGGTCCATAGGGTGGTAGACGTTGTAGAGGAGCTGGCTGTGAAACAGGCGGTGGGCAACGATATGAGGTTCTACCGCCACAACTGACAGGTGGTCCACCCTGACCACAGGGAGCAAGAGGACAGAGACGAGCTTAGCTCCAGGAAATTGAGGCCTACAAAGATGGAACTCTGGAGATGATTAGAGATACGATCTGTGTCTAATCCATCTTAGATATAGTACTTATAGACATAGGTTTTAGTCACTCTTTTATTTCCACATCCCTTATTCGGATCTCGGAGATTCTAGTGGAGTCGTGGACTTTATTCTTACGACTAGAGACTCCTATGGGAGCAGATTCGATGATTACACACTGGTGTCGATAGTGTGAGCTTAGTCTAAGAGGCGAGAACTTTAATTGGGATCTCCTAGTAGCAGCGTTGAGGCCTTATGACATCATCTTGGGTATGGATTGGTTATCCATATTCCAGGATCAGATTGGCTATATTAGGAACAATGTGCAATGTGTCTGAGCATATGAGAGCATGTTTTCCTTCACCGACAAGAAGGGAACCTTTGTAGCACAAGATGGACTTACACAGAGGAGGGTGTAACTGATTATTGATCAGTTGGATAGCCTTACCCTCATAATAGTTGATCTTGATAGTCCGATATATCCTATAATGGTGGACTAGTATGTTTATGTCTTTCTTGATGAAGTTTTGGGACTAACTCTACGTAGAGAGGTAGACTTTTACATCGACCTGTACCCTGGGATAACACCGTTATCTATGCCAGCATATCGGATGGCTCCCTCGGAGCTTCATGAGTTACAGGTATAGTTGGAGGACTTGTAAGGGAAGGGGTTCATAAGGCCTAGTGTTTCTCCATAGGTAGCCCCGTTATTGTTCTCTAAGAGGGAAGATTGGAGTTTGAGGCTCTGTGTGGACTATCAGTGTCTGAACCAGGTGATCGTTAAGAATAAGCATCCACTTATGAGGATTGATGATCTTTTTGATCACCTGAAGGGAGCTCATTAGTTTTCAAAGATAGAATTCAGATTAAGCTATCATCAACTCATGATACGAGATGAGGATGTGCAGGAGACAGCCTTCAGGTGTCGGTATGACCATTATGAGTTCTTGGTTATGTCGTTCAGTGTGACCAATGCCTCAAGTATGTTTATGGGACTCATGAACAAGATCTTTCACCCATACCTCGATCACTTTGTGGTGGTTTTCATCGATGAAATCTTGATATACTCAGCGACGGAGGAGGTGCATGCCTATCATCTGCAGATAGTTATGGATACATTACGAGAGAACCATCTTTATGGTAAGATCTCGAAGTGCAAGTTCTTAACAGGAGAGGTCCACTTTCTAGGAAATTTTATCTCAAAGGATATATTTGTAGTGGATTTCGTAAATATAGAGGCTGTGCTTTCTTGGGAGCCACCCATGAGCGTGATCGAGGTGCAGAGTTTTCTGGGGTTGGATGGATACTACCAGAGATTCATGTCTAACTTTTCCAGAGTTGCGGCACCCTTTTCAGCATTGATGAAGAAGGGGTATCTCTTCATGTAGATGGAGAGACTACAGTAGAGTTTTCGTGAGCTGAGGCAGATACTAACGTGTTCCCCCATCTTGACGCCACCCGAAGAGGGCGTTTGGTATGTAGTCTACTTCGACGCATCCAGGACCAAACGTGGGTGTGTCTTGATGCTGGAGAGAGCAGTGATCTCCTATAGATCATGACAGATAAGACAACATGAGAAAAAATACACTACCCATGACCTGGAGTTAGCACCAATGGTTTTTTCTTTGAATATGTGGCGACATTACTTGATGGGCGAACATTTTACAATCTACTATGATCACAAGAGTCTCAGGTATATCTTCTCTAAGAAGAAACTAAACCTGAGACAACAATGATGGCTAGAGTTCCTCAAGGACAATGAATTTGATATTAACTATACTCTTTAGAAGGGGAACGTGGTAGTAGATACACTCCGTAGGAGGTCTGGTCTATAGTTTCTGAGTGAGGTGACAGAGCAGCTAGCCACGTTGTAGATATCCTTCATAGATAGAGATGAAGCATCTTACCTCCAGTCTATGATAGTCACTCCCCCACTCCATCAGTGAGTCAGGGAGGCATAGCTTGGAGACTTTTACTATGAGGTTTGACATGCTTAGATATCCTCAGGACATGCACCTGATGGATTTTATGAAGGTGGGGAGCATGTCATCCTCTTCAGAGGACTTACCATGGTACCAGTGCCGCTATGGGAGGAGGTGTTAAGGAAGTTCCATACGTCCCATCTGGAAGTAATTCTTGGTGTTGTGAAGATGTTCTAGGACCTTTGACATCATCATCGGTGGACAGAGATGAAGAAGGTAGTGGCAGAGATTGTTTCACGATTCCTCACTTGCCAGTAAGTGAAGGTCGAGTATCAGGTTCCAGCAGGCCTAGCTCAGCCACTAGAGGTGCAAGAGTGGAAGTGGGATGGGATATCCATGGACATTGTGACAGATCTTCCATCTAAGTCTAGGGGACATGATTCTATCTGGGTGACCATTGACTAACTCACCAAGTCTGCTCACTTCCTACCTATCCTAGAGTATGGATCAGTAGAGGTATTGAGACGCCTCTACATGTAGAAGGTTCTTCGACTTCATGGTGTTCCATTAACGATCGTCTCTAACCATGATGCATGTTTTACATATCAGTTGTGGAAGGGATTGCAGGAGGCATTTGGGACATAGCTACGTTTGATCACTTCCTTTCTTCCTTAGACGGGCGATTAGATGGTGTGAACCATTCAAACGCTGGAGGACATGTTTCGTGCATGCGTCCTAGATTTTGGTCATAGTTGGGAGGATCACTTACCCTTGGTGGAGTTTTCTTATAGTAATAGTTATCACTCCACCAATGGTATGGAATCATTAAAGGCTCTATACGGTTGACCTTGTAGATCACCACTATGCTGGATAGACCTAGGGGTGTCATTACTTATGGATCCATAGTTGGTATGGGCTACCACTGAGAAGATGCAGATCATATAGGAGTGGATGAAGACTACGTATAGCAGACATAAGTCCTATGCCAATAGGAGATGGATACCTTTGGAGTTTTAGGAGGGGACCACATATTCTTGCGAGTCTCCCCTCGACGCGGGTTACAAAGATTTGGATGAGGTAGAAAGTTATCACCGAGGTTTATCAGACCATTTCTGATACTTCAGAGGATAGCCGAGGTGGCATACCGCTTGGAACTTCCACCGTAGTTGGAGAGGGTGCATGAAGTCTTCCATGTATCCCAGCTGAGGAGATACGTGCACAACCCATATCACATAATCGACCACGACGATCTAGACTTCGATGATGGGGCGACTTTTATGAAGGCTCCAGTGGATATTGAGGATCAATAGGAGCGGGTCCTTTGTGGGCAGTCGATACCTCTGGTGCACGTTCACTGGCAGCACGAGAACCTCTAAGAAAGCACATGGGAGTGGAAGTCTTAGATTTGTGCTCAGTACCCCCATTTGTTTCCTTAGTCTATATAGTGTCTTTTAGGGACGAAAAGCCCTAAGGTGGGGAGAATGTAAAGACACATATTTTCCATGTAATTTTTTTTAATTATTTGGAATTACTACGAGTCCGTGAAAATTGACGGTGCATGATTCTGAGGCCCGGAGTGCCAAGAATGATTTTTTGAACTTTTTTTAGGGTACGTTCAGTAAACTCATGAGCAGCATTTTCTAACTTTTGAACCGTTTCTCAGATTAAAAATCTGAGGGAACCGTTGAATCCGTAGTGTTGAGATTCACTTAAGAGAGGCTTTACTTTGATCACAGTAGGATCAGAGAAAAATTTAAGTTTTGGACATTTTAAAAGAAAAGAAAAGAAATTATTTTATTATTTTATTTCATATCCTCCAACAGACATGTTGGGTGGCACCAATGATGTGTCAAGCCAATAAATGGCTTAACCTTCTAATCCTAAGTAAAGACATCATTGGAGAATTAGAAAGGTTCTTAATTTATGAGCCCCCCATTAATTCTCCACATTGTTACTTACCCTCCCCCTCTTCTATATATATAGAGCTTGGGGAGGGGTATCGACACAAATTCTCCAAGGAACGAAGTGTTGAAGGAGTGCTGCGATGCCGGACCATTAGAGGACAGAGCCAATCTTAGTTGGAGGTGATATGTGATACTAAACCATGAACCAGAGGATGCCGTATGAGCGATGTCATTGGGATCCAGTTTCGGGAATGAAGAACACTGACCCACCTTCAAGCGTGTGCATTTCTCCAATAGTTTGTGGTTGGGGGTTTATTCGTTTACGCATTTTAAATGATTTCCTCTTCCCTATTCATGGATAATACGAAGAATGTGGACCAGCCAAATAACGTGTTGATCCTCGATTCATTCATTTTTGCGGGAGGTTGTTGCGAGGTATCTTTGCAGGGTTTTGATTGTTATTTAATTAAATTGTTTATTAAAACCTTAACCCCCTCATGTTTAAGAGCTAACGCAGAGGGCGCAGGACTAACGCACCTGACCTGAACCCTCCGCAATCTTGCTATCATTGTGCCTCCTTGGAAGACTTCTAGTGTGGTGACACTATACGGCTACATTGGGGATAGCTCATCAATGCATGCTGCAAGAGGAGGCTGTGGTACAAAGCCACGACAGACATCAGAGCGGCCGACACCAACCGGCCATGTAGGAGGCATAGTGCACCATCGCGTGCTGCCAGAGAACAATGGGGGCCGCAATGTAACACCCCAAGATTTTATGAAAAATATTCTTTTTAATTTCATTAATTTCTTGTGTTGTATGCTACACCAAGATTACCTTTCTCTATACGCAACACCGTATTAGCTTGCAGTATACGCAACACTATTCTTGGATCGTGTTACACACAATTTTGATAATAGTTATTCTACGCAACATTGAATATATATATATATATATTCAATGTATAAATGAAATATGGTTGGATTTTGTTATACGAAACAACGAAGGATTCTTTCACAACACGCAACCCTGACTTGGCTTGCATTACACGCAATCACGACCTTCCTCGATAGTGTGTGTTGTACGCAATATCGAGTTTTAATAAACAATGATATATTATTATAATATTTTCATGAACTAGCCGTTATGAATAGTGTTAACTAAATTTTGAATTTTATAACATTATTATTCATCTTACACATTTCTAGAACATGGTATAAGAACAAAATAAATTTTTCGGGTAAAATAAGTATTTTTCAAAAAATGCAGTTTTGCCGCATTTTGATGGCGCACCCACTTTAAATATAGTTTTTGACATGTTTATAAGTTCAATTTGACAAAACAAAATTCTTCTTTTGAATCAGGATATAAAAATTTACATTAGATAAAGTTTTGATATTTTTCCGATAACTTTCATATTATAATGAATAGTAAAAACACGCTATATTTTAATTAAAAAAAACTTTTTTCATCGTAATATATTATGTGGTAAAATTATAATATTGAATGTTTTTAAAGTATAAATAGAATATATTTTTATGATTTAATATAATGTATGTCATTAGCATTGATTTTACCTTGAATTCGTAGGTTAAATCAATTCAATCTTTTGCAATGTTTTAAAGAAAAACCCATTTTCTTTCGACAACGGGATTAATTTTAATTTAATTTCTACATCTTTTGTGTATTGAATTTGGAAAAATGGATTCCATATTTCGAATAAGTGGGTTCAAATTATGTTAATAAACTACTTTTTATTTTTGGGCATTGTGAATAGTAACTATGGTAAATTTTATTTACTATAGTTAAAGGTAAATCAGGTAATTAAGGGTAAATATAAGATTATAAAATTACCCTAACACTTGAAAAAATCCTATTGGATGGATAAAAGTAGACCCATATAACCTAAGGGTCGGATTAGATTCATTTTATGGACTTTGTTCCATGAAAATAATTTAATTATTATTAAAACCAAAGAATGTGACAACATGTCACTTTCTTAAATCTTATAAGTATAATAATTTTAATTTAGTGATAAACTTCATGAAACTTCGAAAATGAATAGTATACAGAAATCTAATACAATTATATACATCATAGGAATTTATTTATAATTTTTAGGGATTAAATAATTATCATTTATTATGATACAAAGATGATGCAGTAATTGTCTTATTAATGAAATATTGACATAATTGATGTTATAAATGCCCAAATAAATGTAATTTGAGACTTTTTATGACTTAAATTAATTTTATAGGTTAATATTACATGTTATTGTTGATATAAGTAACTTGGTTCGAACTTATCATTCTGTTATGAATTTCATAAAAATCATGTACCAAATAGTGTCAAAATTGACATAAATTAGTTTTTGAAACAAATATTATATTATTAATTGTTATTTAATTCCTAAAAATCCAAGGTTCGGCCAAATGACTTATATAAGGATAGATATATTAATAATAAACAAATTGGGGTTTTTTTGGCTTGTTATGGTAAGTTTATTAACCATATAGTGTAAGAAAACAAAAGACACGGTAAAAGTTAAATTATTTAACTTAGAGTTAAATCTAATTGATAAGGTTAAAATAATAACCTAAACTTGTCTAAATACTATTGGATGAGAGGATTTAGACCCATCCCAACTTTACATTCTAAAGAAGACCCTTTGGAACCATTATAAACCGAATTTGACCTTAATATAAAATAATATTTTGAGATTTTTCTAAGGTGCCCCTCTCCTCCCTTATAAAAAGGCACCTCCTCCCTCTCCTCCTCACACCAATTTGAGCATTCAATCTCGGCCAAACCCTGCCAAAATATCTTCTCCACTTCCCTAGTATCATCCTAGAGGTCCTGGTCTTCTTCAAAGTCCATCCTTATTTCTTTAAGTGGAGGTTAAGAAAAGGCCCGTCAAAAAGAGGTAATATCCATTACCGATCTTTTTCAATTTCTTTCTTCTTCAACTTCTTCTTCTTTAGTTGTTTCATGATAAAGTAATAACATAAATATTTCTTATATACTGATATGTTATTATAAATATGAAACAACTCTAATTAACCTTATATCCATCCTACGGAAAAAGTAAATCACCGCGCGTGCGTACGTACGGAATACCGTCTCCACGTCGTGGTGTAATCTATTTTCCGCCACCACCTTAATTGGATGGGTATAATGGTGTAATGAGTAACTATAAATGATTATTATAAAGTGATATTGATACTGAAATATTATACATACACTTCAACACAAGTTCACGATCATGATAACGATATCATCGCTCGTGCGTACGTACGGACTACCGTCTCCACGACGCGATGAGATTCATTCTACACATTAACCATTCATGAATGATTATAAAGTATATATAATGAATAATAATTAAATATATGACATGTTAAATCTACTGGATTTATTTATATATATATATATGTATGTCATCTACTTACTTCCATTCAAGACAATAAGGAAAGGAAAACAACGTTCATGCGTACGTACGGACTACCGTCTCCATGAACGGTGTGTTTCATTTCATTTATCTATCTATTATATATATATATACTGAATATATATGATATATAAATCATGTTTTATATTCTGGAAGTAAGTAAATCATGATATAAGTAATAATAATGTCAAGAACAACAAGTCCAAACACCTACAATAAATGAAACGATTTTACCCAAAATGCTTCTTTAACATGGAATTTACAAAAGAACGGGTAATATAAAGTCATAAGTGAACCATATATGATATAATAACAATGAATATGATTCTGTAATAAGTTAATTACATTATTTAAATCATTATACAGGAGGTTCGGATACGTACAAATCATATCAGACATAAGGTAAGGGAAATATCAGAATCTCATTTTTATCCGAGATTGTTTATACTTTGGAATTTACTGGGGTGTATTTTATCATCCACATCCATGTTTCCTCAATATGTAATATTTATATCCTTATACAATAGTTTATATTCAATTTTACCTTTTGGTGAGTTTTTAGTAAAAGATATGAAAGGAATCTTTTGTCGTTTTTCATACGAGGTACTTTTTGACTTTTCCGACAAAAGTACGAGAAGAATGTTTTTTTTCACTTATACGACATGAATGAATTTTTAAAACATTATTTCCAAGAGGCTTCCTTTACAAGTTTTGAAGACTATTTTTAATCAACTTATTTTAGTTTAGAATTGTACGACATTTTAAGAAAGGAAAAGTGTTTTTGAAGCAGAAAGGATATTTTCCTCAAGAATGAAGTTCAAGTGTTTTATCAAAATTATTTTCCATCTAAGATAATATATTGTTCTGTTTATATCCCTATTATTACATGGATTTGATTATTTTGTGATGGAAATATTTTTATAAATTCCTTTATCTTATATGAATTTTTTTATGATGTCACGATGTTTAAGATTCCTATTTTTATTACATGGGTTATGCTATGATGTATGATTTATGATTTTGTGGCACACATAATAATGGTATCATTATGAGATGGGTGGGACCTATATCTCCCTCCAATGCATTGGGTAAATATTTTATATCTCATGAGATAGACATGGATGGAATGGTAGGTTATACCAGTTCAGTGAAACAGGACTGAAACAAGTGTGACTCGGTTCAGAAATGGACTTTGTCCACTAAGATAGTCTTGGAAATGAGTCTTGACTAATAAGATATGATTCTCTATGATTATGTGTGTATGCCACAAAGTTTCATGTTTTAAGTTATGATTATTGGGATTTCATTTCACTACTATGATTTATCCCATGTTATGAAATTATGCTCTCTTTTGCAGGTTAAGATTTCCAAAATGTTATGTTCTTATGAATATGATGTGATTGATATTTCTTTTGTTTACCCTTACTGAGCATTTGAGCTCACCCTTTTATTTTTTGTTTTCCCTAGGATATAAAGAAAGGTTTTAGGTAAGAAAAAGGGAAGATCTTTATGGAAGATGTTGAAGATCTTTCACCACGATTAGAAGATTATATTCCGAGTTTCCAAAGACACTAAACTATTACGATCCTTGTGTGTGTGTTTTTGTTATGTACTAAGTATTCCGCAAAAGTAATGTAATTTCCATGTACGTCAAGCTTCGGGTATCTACAGTTGGTATCAGAGGAAAGGTTTAGTCAACCTTTGGAAACTAGGATGTGAGAACGTTAGTGAGATCCCTAGAGATATTTCTAAGGTATGTCTAGGGTTATCCCTAAGGATAAGTATACGTATAGGATATAGTCCTAGAAATACGGTAACGATCTTAGAATTTAACCTAAGATGTTATATATTGAGGGTACTCCCCCTTTATTATGTTGTTTTCCCTAGCATGATTTTTGCCTCTCACACTATTCTTTTTGGGTTTTAGACGATGGCTGGAACCTGAAGGAACCATGTTGATCACTGTAATAGACAATGCAATGACTGTCCTCCTGAACAAAAAAATGTTATGGGAGATGGAGTGCAAAATCTTATTGCTATACTTACACAAGCTATGAATCATTATGGACTTCCAAATGAGCAGAGAAGGGAAAAATATTCTATTGAGTCCTTCATGAGGCAACGTCCAACTTCTTTCAGTGGGTCTTCCGATCCACTTGTTTCTGAACAATGGATCAGTACCACTGAAAAGATATTTTCAGTTCTTCAATGTTCTGAACATGATAAAGTCATCTTAGCAGTATATCGTTTGGAAGGTGAAGATGATCAATGGTGGAATCTTATCAAGAATACGAGTCCAAGAGATGAAATTGAGTCCATGGAATGGGACGAGTTCAAGAACTTGTTTTTCAGTAAGTACTTCCCTCATATTCTTCGAACAAAGATGGAAAAGGAGTTTCTTGAGCTGAAGCAGAAGGATGATGAATCTGTTGGTATATACGAAGGGAATTTTACAAGGCTTGCCAGGTATGCATCTGGATTTATCATCCAACCTGAAAGTAAAGTTGATTGATTATTCAGTGGCTTAAAACCAAATCTTCGAAGGGAATTAGCTATAAGAGACTTCAGTAGCTATGAAGCAATTGTGCGTTGTTCTATCAAGGTAGAAATGGAAGTTGGTGTTACATATCCATCTCATGGTTTTGAAAAGAAACGAAAGATGGAGTTCAAGGAGAAATCTCAGAATAATGGTGAAAAGAAGATGAATGTTTCCTTATGCACAAAATGTGGAAAGAAGCATGGTGGAGATTGTCTTAAAGGGACTAGAAAATGTTTTAAGTGTGGAAAAGAAGGTCATCAAGCAGCTGAGTGTCGAAGTAATGGAAAAAGGGTTTCTAATGATGTGAATAAAGCAAACACTGCAGAGAACTCACTACCAACACTTCAATGCTTCAAGTGTAAGGAAATGGGGCATTATTCTAATAAATGCCCTAATCCAAGGGTTAGTGATGATCAACATGAGCAACCGCTTAAGGCAAAGAACAAGGGGAAGTCACATGCGATCACTATTGGCGATGTTGAATATGAAAACGATGTGGTGGAATGATTAAGTGTTTATGTAATGGGATTGAGATATTTTTGGAAAAAAGCTGATATGCGTATAATGAAGGGAAAACGAGAAAATGACATATTTGACAGTATTCATGAGCTCATGATTGATATAAGGACTAAGTGATATCATGGTTTGAGTATATAGAATTTTGAGGATTTTGGTATGTGGAAAGTGTTAGCCTTTAACTTCATTCATGTTTTCACTAAGGTTCAATGGTTATTCAAGAGAATACATGATTAAGGCCTTTGAATGTTTGGAATGTGACCAACAAGACATATCTTATGATATATGGGGATCAACAATAGTATTAAATTTCCGGTAATCATTTTCACTATATTATGAGAGTGGACTGCAGTATTATGGATAAGCCTAAAGATTGGAATGGATTATGATGGACATAAGTTAGTATTGTTTAAGGATAGAAGTTTTTTTGATATTATTTATGTGATGTTATAGTAATGTAGTTTTAGAAAAAGGACAACCTGCAGGACGGGCGACAACCCATCGCGTCGGACAAGGCCGTGGGAATCGAACCCACAACCAAAGTGCGACTGGCCTTTATCGCCTACCACTGGTCTACAGGAAGTCCCTGTTTAGTAGAAACTAGTTTTATTAAGCAGTATGATATATGAAGTATAAGTCCATTTTGGGAACCATATATGATTAATCTCACTATAAATGGACTTATGTATTTTTTGATAACTTTTCTAACCTTTTGTTTGAGACAGATGGAATGACCCATCATTCTATCACATGATCTGATAACACATCACAAATGAAAAATTCAACTTCATTTCTTTAAGAGATTAAGTGGAAATTGTCCAAAGAACGAAAAATGGTGAGACTATACCAAAATCACGAAAGTATTTCTTCTAATTCAAAATTTTCAACTTTAGGGAAATGATATTGAAAACCAAAAATGATGTCCTAGTGATCTTATATCTGATGAATCAGATGGTACCCTAGATTATCACAAATTTATGGCTTTATGATTGCTGGTTTTTTCATAGCCATGTTCTCTACCACTCTCCATCAGAACTTGATGGTTAGATTTTTCTTCCATATCCATATTTTCACCTATGTTCTCCTACGTGGAAACCCAGTGATGAGTTAATTTGGGTAACCGTTACATTTCATACTTTAGTTTTTAAATCCATATTTTGGTATTCCTTTTTACGATGTGGGTTTCTATTAAACAAACTTTAGAGTAGTAAACCATTTATAACCCCGAAAAATTTTGAGGGCGAAATTCATTTTAAGGGGGGTAGAATGTAACACCCTAAGATTTTATGAAAAATATTCTTTTTTAATTTCATTAATGTCTTGTGTTTTATGCTACACCAAGATTACCTTGCTCTATATGCAACACCGTATTAGCTTGCAGTATACGCAATACTATTCTTGGATCGTGTTACACACAATTTTGATAATAGTTATTCTACGAAACATTGAGTATATATATATATATATATATATTCAATGTATAAATGAAATATTGTTTGATTTTGTTATATGAAACAACGAAGGATTCTTTCACAACACGCAACCCTGACTTGGCTTGCATTACACGCAATCGCGACCTTCCTCGATAGCGTGTGTTGTACGCAATACCGGGTTTTAATAAACAACGATATATTATTATAATATTGTCATGAACTAGCCGTTATGAATAGTGTTAACTAAATTTTTAATTTTATAACATTATTATTCATCTTACACATTTCTAGAACATGGTATAAGAACAAAATAAATTTTTCGGGTAAAATAAGTATTTTTCAAAAAATGCAGTTTTGCCGCCTTTTGATGGCGCACCCACTTTAAATCTAGTTTTGACATGTTTATAAGTTTAATTTGACAAAATAAAATTCTTCTTTTGAATCAGGATATAAAAATTTACATTAGATAATGTTTTGATATTTTTCCGATAACTTTCATATTTTAATGAATAGTAAAAACACGCTATATTTTAATTAAAAACAACTTTTTTCATCGTAATATCTTATGTGGTTAAATTATAATATTGAATGGTTTTAAAGTATAAATAGAATATATTTTTACGATTTAATATAATGTATGTCATTAGCATTGATTTTACCTTGAATTCGTAGGTTAAATCAATTCAATCTTTTGCAATGTTTTAAAGAAAAACCCGTTTTCTTTCGACAACGGGATTAATTTTAATTTAATTTCTGCATCTTTTGTGTATTGAATTTGGAAAAATGGATTCCATATTTGGAATCAGTGGGTCCAAATTATGTTAATAAACTACTTTTTATTTTTGGGCATTGTGAATAGTAACTACGGTAAATTTTATTTAATATAGTTAAAGGTAAATCAGGTAATTAAGGGTAAATATAAGATTATAAAATTACCCTAAACCTTGAAAAAATCCTATTGGATGGATAAAAGTAGACCCATATAACCTAAGGGTCGGATTAGATTCATTTTATGGACTTTTTTCCATGAAAATAATTTAATTATTATTAAAACCAAAGAATGTGACAACATGTCACTTTCTTTAATCTTATAAGTATAATAATTTTACTTTAGTGATAAACTTCATGAAACTTAGAACATGAATAGTCTCCAGAAAGCTAATAAAATTATCTACATCATAGGAATTTATTTATAATTTTTAGGGATTAGATAATTATCATTTATTATCATACAAAGATGATTCAGTAATTGTCTTATTAATAAAATATTGACATAATTGATGTTATAAATGCCCAAATAAATGTAATTTGAGACTTTTTATGACTTAAATTAATTTTCTAGGTTAATATGACATATTATTGTCGATATAAGTAACTTGGTTCGAACTTATCATTCTGTTATGAATTTCATAAAAATCATGTACCAAATAGTGTCAAAATTGACATAAATTAGTTTTTGAAACAAATATTATATTATTAATTGTTATTTAATTCTTAAAAATCAAAGGTTCGGTCAAATGACTTAGATAAGGATATATATATTAATAATAAACAACTCGGGGTTCTTTTGGCTTGTTATGGTAAGTTTATTAACCATATAGTGTACGAAAACAAAAAGACACGGTAAAAGTTAAATTATTTAACTTAGAGTTAAATCTAATTGATAAGGTTAAAATAATAACCTAAACTTGTCTAAATCATATTGTATTAGAGGATTTAGACCCATACCCACTTTAACTTCTAAATAAGACCCTTTGGAACCATTATAAACCGAATTTGACCTTAATATAAAATAATATTTTGAGATTTTCCTAAGGTGCCCCTCTCCTCCCTTATAAAAGGGCACCTCCTCCCTCTCCTCCTCACACAAATTTGAGCATTCAAGCTCGGCCAAACCCTGAAAAAATATCTTCTCCACTTCCCTAGTATCATCCTAGAGGTCCTGATCTTCTTCAAAGATCATCCTTAGTTCTTTAAGTGGAGGTTAAAAAAAGGCGCGTCAAAAAGAGGTAATATCCATTACCGATCTTTTTCAATTTCTTTCTTCTTCAACTTCTTCTCTTTAGTTATTTCATGATAAATTAATAACATAAGTATTTATTATATACTGATATCTTATTATAAATATGAAACAACTCCAATTAACCTTCTATCCATCCTACGGAAAAAGGAAATCACCGCGCGTGCGTACGTACGGAATACCGTCTCCACACTGTGGTGTAATCTATTTTCCGCCACCACATTAATTGGATGGGTATAATGGTGTAATGAGTAACTATATATGATTATTATAAAGTGATATTGATACTGAAATAGTATACATACACTTCAACACAATTTCACGATCATGAGAACGATATCATCCCTCGTGCGTACGTACGGACTACCGTCTCCACGACGCGATGAGATTCATTCTCCACATTAACCATTCATGAATGATTATAAAGTATATATAATGAATAATAATAAAATATATGACATGTTAAATCTACTGGATTTATGTATATATATATATGTATGTCATCTACTTACTTCTATTCAAGACAATAAGGAAAGGAAAACAACGTTCATGCGTACGTACGGACTACCGTCTCCATGAACGGTGTGTTTCATTTCATTTATCTATCTATTATGTATATATATACTGAATAAATATGATATATAAATCATGTTTTATATTCTGGAAGTAAGTAAATCATCATATAAGTAATAATAATGTCAAGAACAACAAGTCCAAACACCTACGATAAATGAAACGATTTTACCCAAAACGCTTCTTTAACATGGAATTTACACAAGAACGGGTAATATAAAGTCATAAGTGAACCATATATGATATCATAACAATTAATATTATTCTGTAATAAGTTAATGACATTATTTAAATTATTATACAGGAGGTTCGGATACGTACAAATCATATCGGACATAAGGTAAGGGAAATATCACAATCTCATTTTTATCCGAGATTGTTTATACTTTGGAATTTACTGGGGTGTATTTTATCATCCACATCCATGTTTCCTCAATATGTAATATTTATATCCTTCTAAAATAGTTTATATTCAATTTTACCCTTCTGTGAGTTTTTAGTAAAAGATATGAAAGGAATCTTTTGTCGTTTTTCGTACGAGGTACTTTTTGACTTTTCCGACAAAAGTACGAGAAGAATGTTTTTTTAACTTATACGGCATGAATGGATTTTTAAAACATTATTTCCAAGAGGATTCATTTATAAGTTTTCAAGTTTATTTTTAATCAACTTCTTTTAGTTTAGAATTGTACGACATGTTAAGAAAGGAAAAGTGTTTTTGAAGCAGAAAGGATATTTTCCTCAAGAATGGAGTTCAAGTGTTTTATCAAAATTATTTTCCATATAAGATAATATATTGTTCTGTTTCTATCCATATTATTACATGGATTTGATTATGTTGTGATGGAAATATTTTTATGAATACCTTTATCTTATTTGAATTTTTTTATGATGTCACAATGTTTAAGATTACCATTTTTATTACATGGGTTATGCTATGATGTATGATTTATGATTTTGTGGCACACATAAGAATGGTATCATTATGAGATGGGTGGGACCTATATCTCCCTCCAATTCATTGGGTAAAGATTTTATATCTCATGAGATAGACATGGCTGGAATGGTAGGTTATACCGGTTCAGTGAAACAGGACTGAAACGAGGGTGACTCGGTTCAAAAATGGACTTTGTCCACTAGGATAGTCTTGGAAATGAGTCTTGACTAATAAGATATGATTCTCTATGATTATGTGTGTATGCCACAAAGTTTCATGTTTTAAGTTATGATTATTGGGATTTCATTTCACTACTATGATTTATCTCATGTTATGAAATTATGCTCTCTTTTGCAGGTTAATATTTCCAAAATGTTATGTTCTTATGAATATGATGTGATTGATATTTCTTTTGTTTACCCTTATTGAGCATTTTAGCTCACCCTTTTATGTTTTCTTTTACCCAGGATATAAAGAAAGGTTTTAGGTAAAAGAAGGGAAGATCTTTATGGGAGATGTTGAAGATCTTTCACCACGATTAGAAGATTATATTCCGAGTTTCCAAAGACACTAAACTATTACGATCCTTGTGTGTGTGTTTTTGTTATGTACTAATTATGCCGCAAAAGTAATGTAATGTCCATGTACGTCAAGCTTCAGGTCTCTACACGCAACGAACGGAAGAAGGCGGACGACACACCAGCCGACCACAGATGGCGGAGAGGCGTGCCATCGTGCGCCACTAGAGAAGTTGGCTGGAATTCTGACCAGACACAATAGAATTGGTAGGACCCGCTCTAATGGGTCCCGCGTGCCACCTAGCGGCACCCTATCAGGTCACCGTTGTGAAGAAGACCGAACAACCTTTGGCTGTTCGAGAAAACTGGGGGGTCGCTCCCCTGTTGGTGGTTAGGGTGGACCGCCTTTCGAGTCACGCCTCCTGTGACTGGGCTACCGCCCTATCGAACCATAGCCGTAGTGGGTCGTCGCCCTACCAGACCTCCGCCCTACCGGGACACCTCTTTGTGAGTCACCCTATACGGGCCAATATTTCATTGTGAGCTGCCCCCTTGTGGGCCTGGATGAATCTCAGATCAGCGGGCCAAGTCCTCTGGGGCCTAACCTAGAATGGGTCAGGCCAGGTCATTCTGACAGGGTCAGAGTGGACCTGGGCCCAACCAGGCCTAGGAAAACATAAAGGTCCATAACTTGGGAACCGAGTGTCCGTTTGACGAATCGTTTGCAGCGTTGGGAACCTTGGATCAAGACGATCCTTTTTTGAAATACTCCAATTGAGTTTGGGAGATATTTGGAGTATGACTGGGTTGGATTGAACCCAAATCCAACCAGGCTCCTAGAGCTAAAATGCTTATAACTCACAGACCGAGCGTTTGATTGACACACCATCTGTCGCATAAGAACCCTTACGACATAGAGGTTCTTTGGGTTACTCCTTTTTAGAGATTGGTGGAAATTTATCTACGAACAATATCTTAAGGGTAGATTCTACAGAACTCAAGCGCACTGGGTGTGAGGAATCTAGTGGCTGGTAGTGAGGCAGTGGTTGGAGATAGATCATACAAAGGTTAGTATCGAGCAATCCTGTGTGGGTCAACACCTAGAGGTACTGTGTGGATAATCACCTAGTGGTCCTTTTTTGATCAGAACCTAGCATTCTTGTGTGGATCAACACCTAGCGGTCCTGTGTGGACCAACACCTCGCGACCCGATGAGGACCAGCCTTTGAGCGGCCCGTTATGGTTCATCGATGTACTGATCCTAGGTGAATCAGATCCTGTGTGGGTTATTGCGGGGGTTAGTTACCTATTGATTTTGGGTTGATCATATCCTATGTGGGTCATCGTAGGGGTTAGTACCTTTCAATCTTGTGTGGGTCAGACTCATAATGGTTATGAGCAATGCCTCTTGACAGAATAATATTATCTAGTTTCGCGACTAGTCATCTGTACTTCTATACTTTACTAAAAACTTGGTTTGAGATAAGAATATTTTGAGATGTTTCTACTGATTTGTGCTTTGTGATTGAGATAATTCTTTGTAGTTTTCCTTTGTGGAATTATAAGAGACCTTCAGGGGTCTCGGGGTCCGTACTGGGTATTATTATACTCACCCTCACACGGGCTTCGCCCACACCTTGTTATGTCTTATATAGATGATGAGAAGATAGGATGAGGTTTGAGGGAGCTAGAACTAGGTTCTATGTTGAGGAGACAGTTAGACGTGGAGTGCTGAAGAGGCGATCTATACCAACCCTTCAGGCAGGATCCTCAGAGGATGACTCAGTAGCTATTTTTTCCCTCTTTTAGTTGTATTTTTCTTTTCAGTTGTACTTGTACTTTTACCATTGGGCTTGTATTCCAGCCCTCTTTAATGTCAAAAATATTTCACTACCGTATTTTACTTCTCAGTTGCTTCTTGTTGTGTTCTCGGACCATGTGTTTGTACAGGTTTAAAGGCAATACCTTCCCGTTTTAGGGAATATGGATTTCAGTTCTAGTCGCCAGCCCTTGGCCTATGGAAGGCGGACTTGGGGTAGTCACAGCACGGGCCCCGGGGGATGGTTCGTGACAGGTATACCATAATGCATGGCGTGTGGTTTATAACAAGTGTATATATAATGCATGATATGAAATTACCCCATCTCATCAAGTTGAAACACAATAGAAACCCTCAAACATATAAATTTTAACATCATAATGCATGTGTGTCACCCACCGGTGGAATCAAATCAATTGTAATATCCAAAATCCAAAAATAGAAATTCAATTTCTAGTAAATTTGTATTTTTTCTATATGAGGGTTAGCTATGCCTAGGAACAGCTCATTAAAAAACTCCATTACCTTCCTATCCCTATCTATTGTCACCAAACTGTAAAACAAAATAGAAAAGAAACCCTATGATACCACTTTGTAACGTCCCAAACCTAGTTTCCACATAACAGTTCCCCAAGCCTGATGGGTCACAAGGCCTCAAGAATATCTTCCCAAACGTCAGAGGAAACTGAATTGTAAAGAGGGACTAGGTGTTTCAGTGGGGATACTATGTCCTCATCACTAGAGTATACACAACGGAATATCAATAACATACCGATAGAATAAGTAGATATAACAGGAAGACAATTTATAACTAAACAATAAATAAATATATAATTAAGGAAGAAGTGTATCATATACAATGATGATGATAAATGTATCTATAAAATATCCAATATAGGTAAATGAAAGTATAGTACAATACAAGAATCCAAAAATAAAAAAATAAAAAAAAGTATCTCAGTAGCATCATAAGCCTCAGCTTCGTTCCATGCTTCCCTAATCCTATGCAGTAATAAAAAACCTATTCTAGGGAGTTTTCTCTTATCAATACCTACAACCATATAATATTTTTGGGTCCCCAAGGGAGGTCCAAACAGGTTGTGAGATAACATACAATTAGGCAACAAACCATGATCTATACAATTCCATTTTGTGCAATATAACAAGCCAAACATGTAAATAATAAAATAGGTGAGAAGTAAATAAAATTAAACTTCCCATGTCTCTTTTCAAGTGATACAGAATAACCTCTCAAGACTCCCTGCAAAAAAGTTCCAGTTTCAATAACATGAAAACTATAACAAACAAAAATAAACAACACTTCCTTTATGCACATTTACAGATATCATGTTTCCCACGGCCTTTCCCCATAATCTATGAAACTATATCAAACATCCATGACTTAGCCGTACATCCATTATTTCAAATTTTCCCATGACCATGCCATAATAAAAAAAGTCTTAGACCATGAAGGGTCGAATCCTATGTGTCAAAGACCAATGCATCCTTGTCAATTCCCAAGAGCATATCAATGGAAACTTAGTATAGGAACTGATTGGAGTCCAAGGATCATGTCATATTGAACATGTTCTACATGATTCTGAGAAAGTTGTATCTAAGGGGTAGTAAGTCCCAAGGCATCCCAAAAAATTAATACCCATGGAGCTTCTCGATCCAAGGAAACCACTACTACATTCTAAATCCAAGGAGATTGTCCAAGTTATCTATTTATATATCTTTCATTAATTTCCATATATCATTTTATGTTAGGTGAGTATACCCACTCATATTATCCATTACAAATTAAATTAACCACATGAGTATACCCACTCATAATTCACAATAAAATCCAAGGACACAAATGATTATACCCACTTGTTGTTTACAACCCAAAATTAAACATACTATATGAGTTTACCCACTCACATTTATTATTTTGTTAAATTAACCCTTTAAGAAATTCAAATCAACCAAATGAGTATTCCCACTAATTTAACCATTAAAAATTTAAGTCATTCAGCCAATTAAATCATGGAATATTAACATAATATAAATCAATGAGTTAAGATATCTCCAATTAAGAATCTCAAATCCATATCATTGTAATTGGACTTCCTACGTCTTGAAAGAATAGTAACTCACCTCTTTTATAGTTCAAATAAGGCATAAAAGGCATTTCTATAAGGTACACCCCATGGGTGGCCATGATTTGGGAAAAGGTTACCAAATCATCAAAAAATAATCTAATGGAATCCTCAATAAGGAATTTTTAATATAATTCAACTTTCCAGTTTAAATTCGTGGCCGTGCTAGAAATTTTGATGGGTGGAATAATGGAAGGTATCCTAATAAAGCACCAAAACTTAAGGAATTTTTATATACCACATACCTTAGTTCGGTGGTGGAGTGCCCATCTAGTATATACTCTTGATTTGACTCAGATCAGAAGAAATATGAAGAATGAACAATGAACCTGAAATTTGGGTATATGATCCTAAATCTAAATAGTGAAACCAATATATAGAATAATAAGGAATGGATAAAAATGAATCTAGGTCTTACTGTTATGGATCCAACGAGATGAACGACCTTTGATTCAGAGTTTGGACAGAAAAACCACCTCAATTAAAACTTTAGTCACTTAAGGAGGCTCTTGAAATATTCCTCTACTATGCATGGAATAAATAGAAACTTAGGTTTATAATATATTTTATTTTAATTTAAGAAGATAAAAATAAACCAAAATTCATGGTGTCACACGGTTTTGGTACATAGTTTGAAAAACCATACTCCAAACTGCATGGTTTACTATTGATCAGGGGCTCTTCATACGGTATCCTTACACAGTTTAACTAACCATGTGAGAACCATGAAAAAAGCTTTTTTAAAATCTATCAAAATTATAGACCTCTCCACATGGTTGTGCATAACATTCTTCATGTTTTTGCCTATCCGTGTGATCTATAACTTCCCTCTTTCCATCCTCACATGGTTTATTCAAATGGTGTGCCTTGCTCGCACGATTTTCACTAACCATGTGCCAAGCTTAAATAACCCAAAATCTCAGGTTTCAGGCTCTGAACAATCCACTGACACCCCTGATACCTCTATGACCACAAAGGGAAATCACATTATTCTATATTCAAACATAAAGACCGAAAAAGAAGGGATCTATACCTTATACGAAAACACAGGTTCTTATTACTATATACAAGGTTAATTTTAGTTTTAGTTTTTTTTAAAATAAAAATAAATATTTTTTTATTTAAAATAATTCATTTATTTCCAATTCAATCAATATTATAATTTATTTTTTTTGTAAAATTATTTTATGCTTAAAACAAACATTTTTCTAAAAGCGATTTTATTTGAATTTTGTGCAGTTATATTAAAATTAATTTCTTCCACTTATATAATTTGAATCCTAAAAAATGGGTTAAATATTTTTAATAATAATAATTAATATTAGGTAATAATTTTAACTTATTTTTTGGTCATAATAAATAGTAAAAAAAGTAAAATTTTGTTACCACAATGGGTTTATCGGGGTGAGGGAGGAAAAAAGATACATGGATAAAAATTACACTTAAACCTATCTAAATATTTTATTTTAAATATATTTTAGCCTCATATTATCCAAAATTCTATTTTAGGACCATAATTTTCACTTTCACAATAAAATCTCTTTATATTATTTAAATATATTAAATATTTCTATGTGTGTCCCTCCCCTCGATTATGAAAGGGAACCTCTTCTGTTCTCTTATTCACAAAATTTGAGCACTCTATCTCGGAAAAGACCTCCACCAAAAAACTTCATAGATTACTTCCCTTGTTTATTGTTATTTGGATCTTCTCCTATGACTATTTTAATAAGGATTAAGGTGTAATCCAATAGAGGTCTCTCAGAGAAGAGGTAATCATCTTTACCGACCCTTTCACAATTTTTTTTCTTATTACTCATATAAATATGTTATATATATAATGAATTAATGATTAAAATATCATAAATATACTAATATATTATTATGATTATAGGAACATCATTTTCCACCCCCTTTCCATTAAATGGGAAATGAAAGTATCGATAGTGCGTACGTATGGACTACCACCTCCATGTAGAAATATTATTCATTTTTTATCACCATATTTCATGGTTACTTATTATGATAAATTTATTTTTTAGATATTATAATTATAAAATAAATATTTTTATGGAATTATAATATATTATCAGTCTTATTACCTTCCCATCCATTTAAAAATGATAACATCTCTCATGCTTATGTGTGGATTACGACCTCCACAAAGTGATGAGATTAATTTTTCATTTACACTTTACATGAATGGTAATAAGGATAGAATTAATAAATATATGTCATATTTATAATATAATTTCAATTCAATAAAATTTAATTATTATTCATCTTTATTTCATTCTATCCATCAGAAAGTGGAAACATCACTCATGCGTACAAACAAATTATCGCCTCCACGAAGTGATGTAATTTATTCTTCATCAGCACCTTATATGAATTGTTATAAATGTATATTTAATTATTAAATATTATACTTATAAAATTATTAAGTTTTTTGATATGTTGTAACCATGAGAAATATTCAAGGACTATAATCACTTGACCAAAACTTAATGAAAAATGAAACAGTTAACACTCAAAACGACAATTTTAATAAAGAATTATTAATAAATGAGTGTTGAAATATTATAAGTGGAACATATATGAAATTATAAGTATTCATATGGTTATTTTATATAATTATAATAAATCCAAAATTATTATATAAAGGGTTAAACACATTTATGAGATAAGTCAAACTTGAGGTAAAGGTTTATTTTATAACCTCATTCTTATTCGGGATTGTTTATGTTTAAGTTTTAATTAGAGGAATTATATGATACTTTTATATTAAACCCCATATATTTTCTTATCATATATTTATTTTAATAAATAAAATTTTCCTTTCATTTTAATCTCTCTAATTACTCAAAATTCTAAAAAAGTATTTTAAGGGAAACCAACATTCTTTTTCTATTTGACTAAAAATATTTTCTTCGATGTCCATATTTTATTTAAAATGTTTTCAAGATTTTTTTATTATATAATGACTGATTAAATTATTTTTTACCCATGTTTGAATTTCTATAAAAAATTAAGTTAAATATTCTTGCCATTTTCCAAACAAGATACTTTTCACTAAAGGTGTGAATGGAGTATTTGTTTTAACGTTTACCACAAAGATGAATTTTCCCAAAATCATGAATATTCTTTTCTTTGAAGATTAATTAGTATGTTTCCATGATTATTTTTAAATAATTGTTTTTGATTAATATTATAGAAATTTTTAAATTTTAAATAAGTTATTTGAAAATGAAATTGTAAATTTCATCAAGAAATGTTCTAGTGATATTTTAAAAGTATTTTCATCTATGTCAAAATACTATGATGAATATTTTGATTTAATAGGTATATGCTCTAATTATAACATAAACCTTTTTTCTATAGATGGATAATTATCATTTTTTTAAATTTATTAACTGGGGAAAATATTAAGATTTCATATTCTTGTTTTTCATTAGAAAAGTTAATGTTGATTATATATTGATTTTTTATTCATTTATTTCATATGATTAATGAATTATACTTAAAAAGTGATCTTTGAGTCTCATTATATCCCCTATATGCATTGGTAGGTCTTATGGGACAAACTAGTTTGGGTATTTGGAATAAACCTTACCTATTTATATATGATGTCTTGGCATGAGGCCTTGATAGTAATATTATGATTTCTAGAATTATGAATTCTATCATTATGAAATTAGTTATTGTTATCCATGTGATTATTTATTTTGTTTTGTAATACATCAAAACATTCCCATTTAATGATATTAGTTATATGATATATTTTGTTATTTTTTCCCTTTACATAATATTTTTTTATTTATCATATGATAGCTTCTGTTATATGATTTCCCTTATTGAGAATTTTATCTTACCCATTGTTATGTTTTATTTTACCCAGGATTCTAATAAAGGATTTATGAATGATTTCTTAGATATAATATAATAAATTATAAATTTATACCTATGATTTTATGTTTTATTTCATATTTTCAAATGTATAGTGATAATCATGTATGTATCTAGACTCCCAAAGCTCTTAAACTAATTGATCCTTTCTGATGTGATCTCTTGTATCTTGAGCCAATGTAGTAAAATAACCACCAGCTCTGGGTTACTGGAGTTGGGGTGTTAAAATTGGTATTAGAGAAATTTTATTATAAACCTTGGGTACTCAATTCAGGGAACCATATATTATATAACATAACCTTATGATAGAATCTAATGATAATTCTAAGTATAGGATAATATCATATAGTTTTTGTATAGTAGAAACTGTCTGTTTTTTCTAGAAAATACATCCTTGTCTAGATATCAGAAAGTGGATGTGGCAATGGTGAAAATGAACCTAGGGGTAACATCTCTAAAAATAAAGATTTGGGTATTAAATTGATTGTCACTAGTGCATGATGAGTGGGACTAAGACTACACACCTATCTATACACTCTCAGGGTATATGATTTGGTTAATTTGCATGATTTTTATAAACCATTATAAATTTTTTGAAAATATATTTATGATTTGAATATATCCCTAAAGATACTAAGAATATGATTATAATATTAAAGATACATACATTTTCAATTTAAATTAAGTGTTAAATTAGATATGTAATTATATAATATGATATAAAAATTCATAATTTTATGGGCTAATTTAGTATATGATATGTTTTTAGAAATGATTCATAGAGAAAAGAATGAAAATTGTATTATTACATGTAATCTATACAGGTATTTCATTCTTGTAAAAGGCAATGATGCAAGAAATAGATATAGTGATATATATAAATAAATTATAACTATATCCGGGAATCTATCTCAGGTTATTACCAATAAACTTACCTGTATGGAGCATCCTATTGAACCCCAAAATGGTGCAATAATGTTGGCCCATTTCATGAACCCAAAATATCCATCATTAAATGAGACTATTAATAAATTAGTAACTTATCAATGTATCAAGTCCCTGGAGAAGATATTTCTCACCTTAAGAAGTAGTGAAAGAGACGAAGTTATCATGGAAGTTTATCATCTTAAATGAGATACAGAATAACTATGGTTATTTATCTAGAATACTAACGAGTTATAATAAATAAATTGTATAGTATTTATGACTTTAAAGGAGATATTATTTTAAAAATATTTTCTTCAAGAGCATCAAGATGATATGAAGAAGCAATTCCTAAATCTAAGGAAAATGGAAGAAGAAAATATTTCTGAATATGAATATAACATTACATGGATAACAACTCATGTTTCAGATTATATACATAATCCAATGAGTAATATTGATATTTTCTTTGATGGTATCTGAGAATTTTTTAGTATATGAAGACATAATATAAAGTGACAGAAAAATAGAGAAATAATACAGCAAGTATTATGTTTTATTGGTAAAAGATTAAAAGATGTGGGTAGATGATCACTCTGGAAAAGGAAATACAAAAAAGGAAGAAGGTAAGGGTGTAATTTTTAACTTGTAATAATTGTAGAAAGAAACATTTTAGAACATTCTTGACGAGAATGAAAGTTTTATTAATGTGTGGAGAGAAATTTCATCAAGATCATGATTGCAAGGGTAATAAATAAGAATCCAACATTCAATGATTTAACTATAAGAAGATGAGGCACTATTCGAATGAATTACCCAAGTGCAAAGGAAATTTTCATTAGAAAAGGATAAGGTTGAATATGAAAGATTATATGATCAATATAACTGAGGTTTAGTTTCTTAATGATATAGTGGTTGGTATGTAAATTGTAGCCTCAAATTTATTAATGATTTATATTATTCAGTATATTATAAGTCTTTTATATCTTTTATATCTTCTATGAAAATTAGATATTTCCCTTACACCTTAATAATAGTGTTTTCAATAAAGACTCCTAGTGGAGATCTTATTTCAACAAAGATATGTCAGTCAATTACCATTATGACACATAAATATACCCTATTTTAAAACATGGTTATTATAATTATGGTTTAGTTTTATACAATACTTAATATGGATTGTATTTTAAATTATAATATAAAAATTTATTTCCAAAATAATGAGATTACAATTTTTTATGGACAAATGAAATATGTGGTCTTTAGTGGGGTGATTAATTCATGTAAATCATGTTTGGATCGACCTATGGTTTCTCATATTAATGAAATTATTAAAGAATATGATAAGAAAAAATATATTAACGGGAAATGTATCCCTAGAATAAAAGATGTTCCTATTGTATAGTAATACATTTGTATGTTTCATGAATAATTACCTAGGCACCCACCTGAGCATGAAGTTGGCTTTTCCATTGTTCTATTCCTCGATAAAAACCTATATCTACAAATCCCTATAGTATGGTCATGGTGGAATTAATGGAACTGAAGAAAAAACTATTGGAGTTGTATGATAATGGATTTATATTCCCTAGCGTTTCACCATGGTGATCCCCTATTCTTATTGTTAATAATAATGATGAGTCTATGGGATTGTGCATCGATTATAGTATGTAAACCTATATTTCAATACACTTTATTTGATGATTTATTACATAAATATACATTTAATATAACTATATAATATCACTAGGACTATTGTATTTTTGAAATTAGGTACATAAAACATTGAATTGAAAAATGGTTATAACATCATTATTTTAAAACTCAAAAACATGCGCTTATATTCCTTGGATCTTCTAAAACTTCATGAGATAACATGAGGAAGTAAATTAGAAAGGGGTTACCTATAAATCTCAATAAGGGAATAAAAAGAGAATAATATAAGTTAAATAAGTAAATTTTATCCAAGAAAAATATAAAGGTAATATAAGAGGGGTGAGAATCATAATCGTGAACAATGAGGCATGATAAAACATGATTACATAAAGGCAACATAGGAATGTGGAATCTAAAAAACATGACATCATAAACATATTTCAAGGATAATTTCCAAGAAAATAAAACATTAAATGGTTTGGAAAATATTCCTTTTATCATACATATAGCATCTCATGTGATAACAACATTACCTGATGTGTTAAAGGACTATATAAATCTAGGCTCACCCATTACTTTCATATCACGTACATGGATAAGTGTTCCACATAGAGCTTACAACATAAGGATGTATTTAATTAATTGTAACCACATGATTAATGAATGAAGTTTACATATATGTAAATATCCAATAAATTAAGTATAGGTATAATTAGGTGAATAACTTTGAGTGGAATTGGATATGTCTATTCACTATATAAATGTTCGATATAGAAAATTGTAGGATAATTTCGACAGAATAATGGCTGTACATAAGGTTTATTGAAGAGGATATTGAGAAATAAAGGGGTATATAATTTCTTGGTAATCATAAGTATATTAAGTTTTATGTGTAAATACATATAAAAACCTGAATAATTGGAAATAAATAGGCATGAAAAAAAGAAGGTGCTTGATTAAAAAGAGGAGGAGAGGATCCATTACCTTGAGGGCGCACTCCTAAAAGTTTGAGATAAACTTATTAAGTGCATGGGGGAACCCTAAGAGGGATATATAGAGGTAAATATTGAGTAACTTCATGATCAAATGGTTTTGGTGAATAGGAATGAGTGATTGGGTGGGTTTTTTTATAGCAAATGAGAGGGGAATTCTTTATTAATTTCCAAACATAGGTTTTGGAATCTATATGATAAAGTAATCAAAACCATAGAAAATTAATTTTTTTTTACCATGGTTTCCACCAAATATAAGTGGTTTTAATTATTCTATTAGTATAATAACCTAAATAATTAAAATAATACCCTGGGTGATGTATAAGCGAGTCATGTTTATAGAGATTTTTTTTAAACTTAAAATATATTATAGGTTTTAGTAGATTTATCAAGGGTTTATAACCTTAATAAAACAACATCAAAAAACAAATTATTTTAAATTGAAACATAATTTTTGCCTTTTATACTTTTTATAGTATTTTTTATATTTATTTTGGTATTTTATGAAGTCATAATACACACAATATATTTGTACTGTATTTAATTTTTATTCAAAAAAATCAATTATCCCAGAATATTATAAAAAAATAACCATTGGATATTTTTTATATTATTATTTTAAAAATAACATTTATTTTATTTAAATAATTCTATAAATAATATAATTTACTATTTTAAATCAAAAATCGACATTTATTAAAAAATACTGGTTTTTTTACAATAACTATTTTCCGACCCTTATAAAAATTAAATTTGACATCATAAAATTATATTATAATTTATATTTAATAAATTTTATTTAAAAATATTATTTAATTAAAATTTAATTTCTTTCAAAAACTATTTAATCTATCAAAAAGGGTTTCTTGATTAAAACTATATATTTTTCAAAAATACAATTTGAGTTTCATCAGATCAAAATATATTTTTATCAAACTATTCATCCAATAATATAAAAAGTAATAATAAAATGGAATAAAAATATTAATTATTTTATTCAAAGGAAATGTAAAAATTGATACTATTAGGGTGTAGATATATATCCCTTCATTTTACTAGAGAATTCCCTAAGGGTAAGGTGTGTGATGGTGAGATTTTCTTGGGGTGGTTCGAGGAACATGGTTTGGGATGTGATCTCAAGGAGATTGAAGTTATCCTCTAAAAGTTTTCAATAATGGTTTATTTGTTGAATATAATCCTGTAATTGGTCATGGTTAAATTATAGTGTTTCTATCTACCTTGTAAGCTCTGATAAATGGGTTACATAGGGTTTAATTCTACTAGTTGAGGCTATCGCTTGTTCCATCTATGTCAATTGGAATATATCATAACCCTTAATTTACTCATCTTAATTATCACTATACATTGAATATAATATTAATGGTTGTGATTATTAATAGTATTTTAAATCTGAAACATATAACAATCCAGAATATACAAATTAGTGAATTTTTTTTTCTATAACTACATTACTCAATAAGGTATTTATTCATTCAAAATGGAATAAAAGTTTGGGTCATTAAATTATTCCCACTTTATAAATTTTACCCTATATATTTCATTTCATACACTAAAAAAGATGAGTGTACTTATGTTTCATCACCTCTTTTGATTCCCATGTCATTTCGTAAAACTTTTGGCTCTGCCATAACACTTTAACCAAGTGAGTTGTATTTTTTTTGTAGAACATTTCCTCTATGATATAACATCTTCACTGGTTGACCCTCATATAAAATATCATTCTATAATACTATCACCTATATATTTAGTACATGTGAGGGTTTTGGTATATACTTCCACAAGAAGGATACATGGAACACTTCATGTACTTGAGATAGGTTAGGTAAGAGTTCTTATTAATATGCCACTAATTTGATGTGATCAGAGAACTCAAAGGGGATGATGTATCTAAGTATAATATTTACCTTCTTTACAAACCTCATGAATTCATTCCTCAATGATATATGAAGGAACACTTTATCTATGAACTCAGACTCTGGGTCTTATCATTTATTTTCTACATAGATCTCCTATCAATTTTTTTTGCAGATGTCATGTGACGTTGAATGTTTGTAATCTTCTCTATCATTTCTTGGATAAGATTAAGTCCCATCAGCTTCCTCTCTCCAACTTTATCTCATCATGTCAGATTCTAACACTTATTCCCATATAGAGCCTCATGAATTTCATTTGAATGATATAATGGAAACTTTTATTATATAATAAATACACTAGGTTATGGATCTGGTCCCAAAATTCTTGGAAATCCATTGAGTATGATCTCAGAATATCCTCCAGATATGGGATGATTCTCTTAGACTATCCATCCTTTTAATGGTGATAAGTAGTAATAAAAATCAACTCTATATCTAGTTCTTTCTAAATTCTTCTCTAGAACCTCGAAGTAATCCTCAAATATTTATCAGATACAATAGAGAGTGGAACCCCCTATAGTATTACCACTTCTATTATGTATATTTTTGGTGAGTTTATTAGGAGATAAATATTCATTGATAGCAATGGAATGTATTGTCTTTGTAAAGATATCAAACACCACGCAGATGGATTTATTACCTTTAGGGGTCCCGGGGAGACCTATGATGAAATACATGGTTCTATTTTCCCATTTCTATACTAGTATTGGAAATGGTTTCATTATACCCTTAGAATTTTTTTCATTTAGTCTTGACTTGCTTCCATACCAAGCATCATCATCTAAATTATGAAATATCCCTCTTTATGTTATCCTATTATATTTTTTTCTTCACATATATATAAATCTTAGTTATTCTTATATGAATAGATAAGGATGATCTATGTGCATCTTATAGAGTTTCTTTCTTTAGTTTTGGTTTTGATGGGACACATATCCAGTTTCTATGCCTTATATCTCCACCTTTATCAAAGTTTAACTTTGAAATATTCATTACCTTATTTTGTAACAACTCATCATCTTTCTTGGCCTCCATGATCCTCTCAAGAATAGATCTTTGAGTAGTTATTTGATAAATTTAATATGAATATCCTTTTACTATTCTTGTATTCATAATTTTCTTGTCCAAGTAGATTGAATCCTTATAAATCCTCATCAAGGATAGGGTTGTGGGACCCTTTCAACTCAGAACATCTGCCACTTTGTTTTCCTTCCCAGGATGTAAATGGATTGAACAATAATAATCCTTTATTATCTCTAACCACTATAATTGGATCATATTAATCTTCTTTTGTGTGAATATATACTTGATTATTTTATGATCCATATATATTTCACACTTTATCCATTGATATAATGTCGCCAAATATTCAACGTAAAGATCACTGTGACCAATTCTTGATCATGTGTTGGGTAGTTATGGTCATGGGTCTTTAATTGGTAGTAAGAATAATATATTACTTTATCAAATTTGATGAGCACACAACCCAAGACCTTTTGGATGCATATGTAGATCAAAACATTTTCCCCACTGGTGGGTAATATGAGCACAAGTGTAGTTATTATCCTCTTATTCAGATATTTAAATATTTCTTCACATTCATTCTTCTAGAAAATATTGAATCCCTTTTGATTTATATTATTTATTGGGTTTGGAAATACCAATTTGTTTCTCATAAGTTCATGATAGTACCCAGCTAGTCCAAAGATACTATGGATTTCCATCACAGATGTTGGTCAGGTCTATGCTTCAATTGCCTCAATTTTTTAACGATCAATAAATATCCCTTTCCTGATTATAACATGACATAATAATGTAACTATATCCATAAAAAACTCACATTTACTATACTTCCCATATATATATTTTTTCAATGTCATTAATACAACATTCAAATGATCCTTATGTCCCTCCTTTATTTTGGAGTTGATAAGAATATTTTTTATAAATAACACCTAATTTTTTTTAAATAAATACATAAATACTATATTTATTAAGTCTATGAATATTGATAGAGTATTAGTGAGTCTAAATAAAATCACTATGAACTCATTGTTCCCATACCTTGTATGAAAATCAGTCTTGGGGATATCCTCCTTATTTACCTTTACTTGATAATGTTACAATCAAAGATCCACCTTAGAGAAGTATTGTTCCGAATATAGCTGATTGTAAATTTCATCTATCCATGTAATTAGATACTTTTTCTTTATCATGATATTTTTGAGCTCTTTATAATAAATTTAAAGGCATAAAGACCCATCCTTCTTCTTTTCAAAGAGGACCGTGCACCACATGGTGACTCACTTGGGTGTATTAAACCTTTATCTAGATTATTATATAGTTTCTTCTTTAAATAAAAATGTTGAACAGTGGAAATTCTATATGGATTATTGGATATTGGAAAATCTATGATTATAATTGTGATTGGGAACTCAACCTATCAACTAAGAGGATGATCAAAAAATTATTTCGGGAACAAACTAGAAAATTTCATTACAATGGGAATGTCTTCAAGGATGAACAATTCATTAGTCTCAATCATTTGAGAAATATACAATTGATGATAGGGAAATAATATCCATTCTTTAGATGATGATACCAAAGGATATTCATCCTCATGCTTTCAATTATATAGAATCATAGGTTGATTCGTGATACATAGGGTGCTTTCTATCTCTTAGAAATTAATTTTGGATCTATATTATGAAATAAAATACATGCTAAGAATTGCATAAAATTACACTAAAGGGAGTATCATATGGTTATATAGGAATTTAAGCCTATAAATATAGATAGGTTAAGAGTTATATGATTTTAATGAAGTAATTGACGCATTTTATTTCTTCACTAATATCTCGACTTCTATTTTTGGAGGTGTTGTTTGAAAAGTTCTAATAAAATTGTGTGATATAAAAAAATGCATATAACCATAGACGATAAGCCTGAATTTCACTATTTTATTATGGTTTTAATCATTTAAACCTTATAAAGTTGAATTTGGGATAAAAATTTAAACTATAAAACACATAAAATGGAAACTATGAACATTAAAATGATAAATCATAAATAACATATATTCCTTAACCTATGAATTTCTAGGTTTTAATATAAGTTATCCATGATATATTTATTAACATAAAATATTATGATATTTTTTTCTCTAAATTCATGGTTCATAATAGTCTTTAAAATTTACCAAATAATATCCCCCTGGGAGTGTTAAACTTGGTGTGTAGTAAGACCCGTTTTCATGCCCTAGGAGAGGATTGAGTCCATCTTAATACACCCTTTTTGAGGTAATTACCCCTAGGTATAACTATTCCATAGACACATCTACTTTTAGTATCATGAAAAAGATGTATTTTATTATAATCCACTAACTATATATTTTACAAAAATTTATGGATGTTTTCCTTTGTTTAGTATTATCCATAATGCTTTCATTAGAGTTTTCTAATCATAATCCAAAAAATAACTCAGATTTTATATGTACATACTATTACAACCCACATATTAATATACATTATTTCATGATTTATTACTTAATTATACACTAAAAACAAACCTAGAATATTGTGAGTCATAGTTTATTTGGGAAATTAGGTACATAGAACATTAACTTGAAACATGGGTACAACATTATTATTTAAAAACCCCAAAACATACCCTTATATTCCATGGATCTTCTAAAACTACATGGGATAACCTGAGAATGTATATTAGAAAGAGATGAACTACAAATAATATTAATTGAAGAAAAAAATCATATCATATGTTAAAGTATTAAATGCGAACCAATAAAAATATCCAGGTAACATACGAGGGGTCAGAATCATAATCTTTATTAATGATACACGATATAACATGATAACATAAAGGTAATATAGGAATGTAAAAACATTATAAAACATGAAATAATAAATATAAGTCAAGAATAAACACCAAGAAAACATAACATAGTGTTCTTAGGATAACCTCTCATGAACCATAAATGGAATCTCTTGAGATAAAAACAGAACCTAATTCGTTATAGGGATATATAATTTTGGACCCACCAGTCACTTTCATATCATGTATATGTATAAGTGTTCTACATAGATCATACCACATAAGGATGTATTTACTAAACTATAAACCCATGATTAAGGAGTTTAGGATAAATACATTTAAATACTCAATAAATGAAGCATAGGTACAACTAGGTGAATAACCTTGAGTTGAATTGGATATGGGTATTCACTACACAAATGTTTTGCATGGAAAATCACAGGATAATTTTGGAAGAAAATAGGTGTACATAAAGGTTTATATATGAGGTGAATGATATAAAAATGGGTATTTAATTACTCTGGAATCATAAGGATAGTAATAAGGGTTTGTAAAAATTTGTCCCAACATGAACAATTTTAAATAAAAAGGCATGACATAAGGAAGGCGTGTGATTAAAGAGGAGAATGAGAGGACCCATTACCATGTGAGGGAACTTCTAAAAGATTTGAAGGAGATTTTTAATAGCTTGGGGGTACCTTAGGAGGGATATATAGAGGTAAAGGTATAGTGACTTCATGATATATGTGTTTTGGGAGAATATTAATGAGATATTGGGTGGGTTTTTATAGAAAAAGAGATTTGAATTATTTAATAATTTCCAAACATTTGTTTTGAACTCTATATGATAAATTATTCAAAAACACAAACCTTACCATAGTTTTTGTAAATATTTTATACAAAATAGGATTGTTTTTAATTATATTATAATTATAATAATTTAATTAATTAATATATTACCCTTAGTTATGTATAAGTGAGTCTTGTTGATTAAAAAATGCGTTTTAAACCTTAAAGTATAATATAGGTTTTGGATGAATCATCAAGGGTTTATAAATTTAATAAAATAACATCATAAACAAATTATTTTAAATAGGTAACATAATATTGGTGTTTTATATTATTTATAGTATTTATTACATCAATTTTTAGCTTCTATGATGTCATAATACACAATGTATATTTTTACTGTATTCAATTTTTATCCAAAAAATTGATTGTCTTAGAAAATTATGAAAAATTAACCATTGGATAATTTTAACATACTAATTCAAAAAATAATGTTTATTTTATCAAAATAATTCTTTAAATATATGAATTTAAACTTTTAAACCAAAAATCATCATTTATTAGAAATAATAATTTTTTGATAATAATAGTTTTCCAACCCTTATAAAAATTACATTTTACTTTTTAAAATTATATTTTCATTTATATTTAATAAATATTATTTAAAAGTAATATTTTATTAAAATATAATCTATTTTAAATATTATTTAATTAATCAAAAATATTTTATTTATTAAAACTAAATATTTCTCAAAAATAAAATTTGTGTTTTATCACAACAAAATATATTTTTTATCAAATTAATTATATAATAATTTTAAAAGTAATAATAAAAAGAATAAATATAATTATTATTTTATTTAAATAAAATAGAAAAATTTATACTTTTAGGGTCTTAATACATATCCCTCTATTATCCATGTGAATTCTATAAGGGTAAGGTGTAAGATGGTGAGATTTTATTTGGGTGGTTCTGCAAACAAGGTTTGAGTCATGATCCTGATGAGCCTAACCATCTCTCATAAATGGTTTTGATTGTGATTTAGTTACTGAATATCATATTGGGATTGAGAAAATGTAAATCTTAGTGATTCCATCACCCTCATAATAAATGATCTTTATAGGGTATGATCCTATTGGTTAAGGCCATTGCTCCTTCTGTCTATGTCAATTGGACTTTTTCATAACCCTTAATATACTAATCATAATGGTAACAGATAAATGGATATATTATCCAATGTTATGAATATTAACATTATTTTAAATCCAAATAATATAACTTTCCAAAATATCCAAATTCATGCATGTATTTTCCATAATTACATTACTCAATAAGGTATTTATTCATTCAAAAGGGAAAGAATGTTTTGGTCATTATATATAGGGGACTCAGTAGTATTACTATAAAGAACAAGTACCGTTTTTATCATATTGATTAATTATTTGATAAAATTCAAGGAGATCAATATTTTTCAAATATTTATCATCATTTTGGGTATCATCAATTTCATGCAAAGAGGGAAGATATTCTAAAGTTGACATTTCATATGAGGTATGGACCTTATGAATTTACAGTAATTCCCTTTAGATTGACTAATGAACCCTCTATTTTTATAGATTTGATGAAATAATCAACTAAATATTTTTTTCTATAAAATTCATTGAGGATATATTGATATAATATAAAACCTATGTTGATCATAATATTAATATTCAAATAAATCGTAAGACTCTTATAGAAATTGAGTATTATGAAAAATTTATAAAATGTGAATTATTTCTTCAAGAAGTTTATTTTCATGGAAATATTATATCTAATGATGAAATATTAGTTTATCCTTTAGATACAAAGGTAGTTATGGAATTAAAATGTTTAGTTACTATTTTCTTGTAATCCTTAACCCACCTTTTTGTTTAGGATTTGGTTGGGGTTCATCGCAGGTTATTTCGAGAAGAATGTTGAAAATTTTGGAATTTTATGGGTTGTGAATGGTTAGTTAATAGTTTGAAAAACTGTGTACCCACCTAGTACAAACCATGCACCAAATCAGAGGAGCATGTGGTTAGGGTGAAAAGTTTAAAAAACCTTGCGACTCCTCCCAACTAACCATGCACGTGAGATTTTTTTTTAAAATTATTAAAAAAGTTCCCAAAACCTCATTTTACCTCCCATTGAACCCTAACTCACCATATCATGAATTCCTAGGTACTTGTGGCTCTCAAGAAACATTTTTGGCTCCTTAAAAATCATTCCCAGGAAGATCAAATCTTGGAGAACATCATTTAATTCCTCTCTAGTAAGATATCCTTTCTCACTTCTTCTCTCCCTCTCTATCTATTTCATTTATCCATAAGTTTTTTATATAATCTTGATGATTATTAATACAAAATAATTTATTTAGATCTTGAATCTAGGTTTGATTCCTTAATGTCTATTTACATCATTATTTATAAGAAAATCCCATTACGGTTGTTGTGTAACATGATTTTCGTGATAAAGCTAGGTGGTTATGTCTAAGATTTTATAATTGATTTGTTCTTTAACCGATTAATGATTTGAAATTTATTGTAAAGGAATTTTAAAAACCCAATTAGATGAAAATTATAGTATGAATTTATTTGTTATGTAATTTTGGAAAAACCCCCCAATTCCAATGGAATTGTAATTTGGGGCATGATTTGAAATTGATGAAAATTCATAAAATTGAATTGTGAAATTGATTTGTAAATTATTTTTTTGAGAAAAATGGATTAGATTGATTTGATAAGAACCCATGATTGGTTTTATCTTGAAAAGGAATGAGTTTTATAAAAACCCATGTTTTGGTTTTTAAAGTGAAATTGGCATGTTGAAACTTTAAATAGGGAAATTGTATCTTAAACAATTTTAAAATAATTTTCCCATTGTTGAATGATTGATTGAGCATCTTCGATCTTGGGTAGTTAGTAAGTAATTTAGAAAAAAAACACTAGGGTGGTATTTCACTAGAAATGTATTGATTCTTTAAAAATATAACATAAATATAGTTTGGTAGATATTATCCACAGTGGGATATTGATGGATAATATCCAGCCTATGCTCAAGGGATGTGTGTGCACATTACTGTGGCCACATATTTAGTGTGTAAGGATCTCATAACTAGAAACTATCATACCAAATGGAAGATAACCATGTTTCTTAATGTAATTTTGTTGATATATATGCAAATTATTATGAAAATTCTTTACTCATTCCTAGCGATTTATATAAAATATTTTGTATAAACTATTTGATTAATCCATTGTTTGAAAATTTTCAATCATTTGAGATGAAAAGCATGTTTTGTTTTAAATGTGGAATTGTATCACCATTCACATTTTATTTAAAATTGAAAGAATTATTTGGTTTATTCATTACATAATCTTATTATGGACCACTTGGTGAGACCCTACTAGGATTTTTAGCTTACACCCAACCGTTTCCTTCAAGTGTTTGTTAATTTCCTTCTACTAGGTTCGAGTAACGGGAAATCCACTTGGATGTGGTGGTTGTTATTGACCCTTTTGGTTTGGAGTGTTGTGCCCGTTGGGACCTGGGTTGTTTATCTTGTTCTTCTGGTACTTTTGTGATTTACTATTGGGGGTTTTATATACCTATTTTAATTTATATTACTTTATCCTTTGGTAGTTTTCTTTGAGAATTTTGATAATATAATTGTATCTTATGCTATTTATTTGGAAAAAATATTCCCAATTTTATCTTGTATAATGCCAGGTGCTATTCGCCAACCCCTGGGGATCATGAATACCCTTATGTCCATGTCATGATCGGATCTGGTGGTAGGGTACTAGGGTATCTAGGATAGTTCATGAAAAAGTGGTATCAAAGGGAGGCTGAACATCTTTCCTTGATGCCATTATATAGATGATAGGTCTTGTCGAGACTTAGGAGAGTTATTTCCTGACCATATCTCATCGTAATGAGCCTTAAAGAACCATTCATGGTTTGGTAAACTCATTTTTAGGATTATTTCTAGTAATTTTACTATTTTTTGGCTAGGTTGGAATCCAAATCTTGTTTTATTATATAATGGGATTAATTTTCCTTATTTAGATTGTCTGAATATTGATTGGAATAATATTCAAATGTATTATATGTTTTTTACTAATTCTTTGTATCATCATATATCCTATAATATGTGTGAATATGATCTAGGAGGAATATACTAATGAACCATAGCGAGAGAATCCTCCTGTGGACCGAAATTTGGTTGAGGTTATTGTGTGTGCTGTCCAAGCTCTGGGTTAGGAACCTTCACCCATTCCCATTTAGGCTCCATTTATGGAACCTCATAGGGATGATTTCTGAAGTTTTTCTTAGGTGTTTGGTCACCATAAACCACCATCATTCTAATTCTCTAATATTCCTTATGAGTATTAGTATTGGTTGTGAAGGATTGATCTTTTTTTTGAGTTCTTGGAGATTCCTGATGAGATCAAGGTGAAGTGTCCCACATTCAAGATGGAAGGACCTAGAAGGGGATGGAGGGACATGATGGTAATGTAGAAGAAGTATGAGGGATTAGTGTATAATGAATTAAAATTTATTTTCACTGAATAGTTTTATCTAGAGGATATGGTACTGAATAAGGCTATAGAATTTTTCAAACTCGAGTAGGATGATAGCACCATGATAGAATATAAGATCCAATTTTCTGAGCTTGTGCAGTTTTCACCTAATATAGTATCTAATGAGAAGATGGAGACTCAAAAGTTCATGATGGGAACTCGTTTTTGTATTCATTCTTAGGTTTTCTTTCTAAAGAACTCTTCTTATGTTGATGTGTTGGATAAAACATTGATGGTTGATCTAGACCTGGTGGGAATGTTAGGGTTGATGGGAGTTTTTTTTCTCTCTATAAACGTTTTGAAAGTTCTATCAAAGTAAAGAGAAAATTTTTTGGAGCCTTTTAGTGGTTCTAGATAGCAGGGTTCTTCTTGACCTTCTAAAATGCCTAGAAGAGGCCCTTTGATTTGAAACTAATGTGAAAAGCATATTCATTTGAAATGGGTTTGCATTGAGGCACCCAAGATATGTGATTCATGCATATGTTTAGGTCACTTATATAAATTTCATAATCTCTATTATACTCCAAATAGTAGCATGGGATCATCAACACCAAATATTACTATAGTGTAATTACATGATTCATGATTTAAGGGGATTTAACCACAAGTATCTGGAATAAAGCTTCTTTATGCTATGGAAGAGTCTCCCGAGAAAGAAGATACAGGTCCAATGACTGTGAGAGGTGCCATCATTATAGCTTTATCTTTATAAACTACTTTTTTTGATACTGGTGTATCTCATTCGTTCATTTCGACTCATATTTTGAATCTTCTAAATATTCTTACAGATATTTTAACCTTTGTAATGGATATTACTACACCCCTCAGAATGAAGAGAGTATAGGATCTTCAATGTCATACTTGTGTTTTCTATTTAGCTAATATTGACATTGTTTGGGATTTTCTAGTTTTAGACATGAAACCTGTTGATTTCATTTTGATTATGGATTAGATCATTTTTAATAAATTTGTAATTTATTTTTATCTTTGACGAGTCTTCTTTACTATGCCTGATAGGGTGTTCCATATATTTCAGGGAGAATGGGACCCAAGTTTGAGTAGGTTCAAACCTTTTTATCTAGAGCTGGGGAATTTAATATCAGTGTTTTCTATTTTACCTAGATTTATAATCCTTGAGAAATGATCTCCCTCCAGTTTTTATTGAGTTTCTTAACATTCTTTCCTTATGACTTCTCAAGTATACCACCAGTAAGAGAGGCAGATTTATTTATTGATTTAGTGCCTAGTACTCAATCATTGTTTATACCTTATTACCATATTGAACCAGCAAGAATGAAATAGTTGAATACTTAGTTGGATGATCATTTAGATAAAGTTTTCATGCACCCGAGTGTGTGACTTTGGGTGATGCCTGTTCTATTTGTTAATAAAGTTGATGGAATACTTATCCAATATATTAATTATAGAAAAATCAATCACGTTATGTTAAAGAAAAAGTATCCATTTCCATGTATTGATGATCCATTTGAATATTTTAAAGTGATTGAAGTGTTTATAAAATATTGATCTTCAATCTGGTTATCACTAGTTGAGAATAAAAGAATCTATCATTAAGAAAACCACTATCCATAGTCGTTATAGACATATAAGTATCATGTAATGATGTTTGGTCTAACCAATACTCCTATAATATTTATGAATTTTATGAATATGATATTTTATAAGTTTCTTGATACTTTTAAAGTGGTTTTTTAGATCACATACTCATTTACTCTATGTTTGGTGAGGATAATGTGTTTCATCTCTGATAATTAAGGAATTGTTGAGAAATCAATAACTTTATGATAATCCATTGAAATATTATTTTTGGATTTAGGTAGTGAAGTTATTGGGACACATGGTGTATGAACATGGAAACTTAGTTGATCATGATAAGGTGAAAATTGTTATGACATGGGAGAAATATCAGAATGTTTTTGATATTCCGAGCTTCTTGGGATTATCTGGATATTATCAATGGTTCATAATTTATTTCTAAAATTTGTATTTTCCAATGATTTATATAACCCACAAGGGAGTTATGTTTGTTTGGGATGAGAAATGTTAGAGATATTTTTTTGAGATAAAATGTGTTTTGTCGTCTGCACTATTTTTTACTCTTCTAGAGGATGAGTAGGGCTATGTGGTATTTTGTGATGCACTATTTTTGGGTTGTGTTCTTATATAGGGTGATCATGTCATTGTATATGGATCTCAATAGCTTATTCCACATGAGAAGAATTATCTGACCCATGAACATTAACTCATATCTGTGATGCATGCGCTTAAGAGTTGGTGGCTTTACATTTTTAGAGAAAATTTTAATATGTATTATGACCACAATATATTGAGTTACACCTTATCTAAAAAATATTTGAATCTCCTATATATGTTTTGGTTGGAGTACACACAATATTTTTACTTTGACATCACCTATACCCTCGGGAATGGGAGTTCCATTATAGTTGATTTGAGAATGAAACTTATAACTAAGGCCATGAAAGAATCACCAGAAGAGTGGAACTTGACGTATCTTTTTAAAGAGTTTCATATGGAATATGAGAATTATGGGATAAGGTTGTTTTAACTATTTTTGAGTTGAATTCCTTCCTTCTTGATATGATTCTTCATGAAAAATTGTACGATGATTAGTTTTGTAGCATTTAAGACTCTATTTATTGTGGTGATACCATTGTTGAGTGGTCAGTTTTCATAGAGGGTATTCTATGTTTTTGGAATCATTTTTTGTGACGTTAGAGGTGAGTAATTCTATTATGGGGGATTTCCATAATTCACAATCATAGGTCCCCCAAAAAACCCTGAAGATTCTCTAGGAAACGTGACAATTATTATGGTGGATAGGTATGATACATGACATAAATGATTTTTTCTCTCATTTTTAAACATTCCAATAGGTAATGGTTGAGCACTAGAGACCTTAAGGTTCCCTTAAAACACTTAAAATGTTGACTTAAAAGTGGGATGATATCTCTATGGACTTTTTGGTTGGGTTTTCAAGTACTCAGAGAAAGAAGAATGTGATATGGGTTATGATCGATCAGATGACAAAATCAGCTCATATATTACCCATTAATGATACAACCAAAGTTGAGTAGTTAGGGAATATCTATTTGAAAGAGATTTTCCATTTTCATATACTTATATATGTTATATTCTTTGATAGGGATCCCCGTTTTACTTCTCACTTTTGGAGAGGCCTTCAGGAGGAACTGAGATCTCATGTCTGTTTTATCAAGATATATCATCCATAGATGGATGTCCAAATAGAGAGATATATACATATTCTTGAAGATATGTCTCTTACCTGTGTTATCGACTTTGGTGGCTATTGGGATAAATGTAGAGACCCAAATCTTGACGTACAAGGACATTACATTACTTTTGCGGAATACTTAGTACATAAAAAAACACACACACAAGGACCGTAATAGTTTAGTGTCTTTGGAAACTCGAAACGTAATCTTCTAATCATGGTGAAAGATCTTCAACATATCCCATAAAGATCTTCCCTTTTTTTCTTACCTAAAACCATTATTTATATCCTGGGGAAAAGAAAACATAAAAGGGTGAGCTCAAATGCTCAGTAAGGGTAAACGAAATAAATATCAATCACATCATATTCATAAGAACATAACATTTTGGAAATATTAACCTGAAAAAGAGATCATAATATCATAACATGAGATAAATCATAGTAGTGAAATTTAATCCCAATAATCATAACTAAAAACATGAAACTTTGTGGCGTACACACATAATCATAGAGAATCATTTCTTATTAGTCAAGACTCATTGCCAAGACTATCTTAGTGGACAAAGTCCATTTCTGAACCGAGTTCATTCCTCTTTTCAGTCCTGCTTCACTGAACCGGTTTAACCTGCTGTTCCATCCATGTCTATCTCATGAGATATAAAATCTTTACCCAATGCATTGGAGGTAGATATAGGTCCCACCCATCTCATAATGATACCATTCTTATGTGTGCCACAAAATCATAAACCATACATCGTAGCATAACCCATGTAATAAAAATGGGATTCTTAAACAACATGAAATCATAAAACAATTCATATAAGATAAAGTAATTCATAAAAATAATTCCATCACAACATAATCAAATAAATGTAATAATAGGGATATAAACAGAACCCTATATTATCTTAGATGGAAAATAATTTTGATAAAACACTTGAATTCCATTCTTGAGGAAAATATCCTTTCTACTTCAAAAACATTTTCCCTTTCTTAACATGTCATACAATTCTAAACTAAAAGAAGTTGATTAAAAATAAACTTGAAAACTTGTAAGGGAAGCTTCTTGGAAATTATGTTTTAAAAATCCATTCCTTCCGTATAAGTTAAAAAAGACATTCTTCTCGTACTTTTTTCAGAAAAGTCAAAAAGTACCTCGTATGAAAACGACAAAAGATTCCTTTCATATCTTTTACTAAAAACTCACCGAAGGGTAAAATTGGATATAAAATATTGCAGAAGGATATAAATATTACCTATTTAGGAAACATGGATGTAGATGATAAAATACACCCTAGTAAATTCCAATGTATAAACAATCTCGGATAAAAATGAGATTGTGATATTTCCCTTACCTTTGGTCCGATTTGCTTCGTAAGTTTCTGAACCTCCTGTATAATGATTTAAATAATGTTATTGACTTATTCCAGAATCATAATTATTGTTATGATATCATATACGGTTCACTTATGACTTTATATTACCCGTTCTTTTGTAAATTCCATGTTAAAGAGCGTTTTGGGTAAAATCGTTTCATTTGTCGTTCGTGTTTTGACTTGTAATTATTCATATGATTAATTAGATCATTATTACTTAATTCCAGAATATAAAGCATAATTTATATATAATATATATTCAGAATATACATATATATAATAGATCGATAAATGGAAATAAATACACCGTTCATGGAGACGGTAGCCCGTACGTACGCATGAACGTTGTTTTCGTTTCCTCATTGAATTGAATTAAATTAATTGGATGACATACATATATATATATATATATATACATAAATACAATATCATTATTATGTCATATATTTCATTATTACTTATTATATATACTTTATAATCATTTATGAATGGTTAATCATTGAGAATGAATCTTATCGCGTCGTGGAGACAGTATTCCGTACGTACGCACGAGCGATGATATTGTTCCCATGATCATGGAATTTTATTGGAGTGTATGTATACTATTAAAAAATCAATATCACTTTATAATAATCATATATAGTTATTATTTACACCATTATACCCATCCAAGTAAGGTGGTGGTGGAAAATAGATTACACCACGGCGTGGAGACGGTATTCCGTACGTACGCACGCGCGGTGATTTCGTTTTCCGTAGGATGGATAGATGGTGAAATAGGGTTGTTTCATAATTATAATAACATATAATTATATGAGTGATACTGATGTTATTACTTCATAATGAAACAACCTAATAAGAAGAAGTGGAAGAAGAAATAAAGTTGAATGAATCGGTAACGGACATTACCTCTTCTTTGAAGCGCCTCTTTGAGTCCTCTTCTTAGGGCACTGAAATTGGTATTTGAAGAAGACCAGGACCTCTAGGATTTTTATAGGGAATTGGAGAAGATAATTTGGTAGGGTTTGGACGAGCTTTAAGGCTCAAAGTGGTGTGAGGAAGAGAGGGAGGAGGTGCCCTTTTATAAGGGAGGAGAGGGGCTCCTTTGGAAAACTACAAATATTATTTTATTATAAAGTCATATTCGGTTTTAAATAGCTCCAAATTGATTTATTTCGAAGATAAGGTGGGGATGGGTCGAAATACTCTAATCCAATAGAATTTAGACAAGTTTAGGTTTCTATTTTAACCTTATCATTTATATTTAACTTTAAGTTAGATAATTTTACTTTTACCGTGTCTTTTTGTGTTCTTACAGTATAAGGTTAATAAACTTACTATAACAAGCCAAAAGAAACCAAAGTTGTTTATTATTAATATATATAACCTTATATAAGTCATTTTTTCGAACCTTATAATTTTAGGAATAAAATAACAATTAATAATATAATATTTGTTTTAAAAACTATTTTATGTAAATTTTGACACTATTTGGTAATTGATTTTTGTGAAAATCATAACAGAATTATTAGTTCGAAAACAGTTAATTAAATCAACACTAACATGTTATATTAACATAGAAAATTATTGTAATTCCTAAAAAGACTCAAATTACATTTATTTGGGTATTTAAAACATCAATTATGTCAATATTTCATTTATAAGATAATTACAGCATCATCATTGTGTCATAAATAAATTAAATTATTTAAAGTCTAAAAATTACAAATAAAATATCATTATGTAAGAAATATTTTTAGCTTTCTAATGAATATTTATAGTCTAATTTATCTTATGTATAACCCTATATTAAAAATTAACTACTTATTAAACTTTGATTTTAACTATTTTAACCCTTCTTTAAATAAATTAATAATAAATGTCCTAATCTAATCCATGTGGGCCTAAATGGTCCTATTTTATTCCTAAGGTTGTTTTTGGTCGAATTAAACTTATAAAATAGAATTAGGACATGTGTTAGGGTAATAATAATATCATTTTTACCCTTAATTACCCTATTTACTTTTAACCATGGTAAAAAAAGTAAAAAGTTACTATTCACCAAAAATTATTTTCATCTCATTGAACCACATTTTACTTACTGACATCAACCGTGTCTCTCGGATTTTTGAAATTCCATTCACAAAATCGGTAAAATTAAGTTCTATGAAAAATTCAGTTTTTTAACTACCACTTAGTGGTTTCACTATTCATCAAAAAATGAAAGTTTCCATAAAAATACCAAAAATTAGGCCTAAGCTATATTTGATATTATGAATTAAAAAATGATGTTTATTTTACCAAATTCAATACATATCAGTTACATTAACTAATTTAAAAATCAATTCCCGTCGTTAAGACAAATAGCGTGTTTTTAAGAGATAATATCTATCAAAAGATTGACACTTGTTTATGTCTGGTTTAAATGTGAAATTACATCCAATGAACAACATTGTATTAAATTGTAAAAATATATTCTAAATATACTTTAAAACCACTCAAATTAATAATTTATCACTATTAATTATTTCGATTAAAAAAAGTTGTTTTTAATTAATATTTAATAATTTTCACTATTCATCAGAATATGAAAGTTATCCGAAAAGTACCAAACTTTCACCCTAAGCTAATTTCGATATTCAGAATCCAAACATGAAGTCCATTTTGAAAAATAAAATTTACAAAATTTCAAAAAGTGGTTATTACTATTCATAACGTCTAGTTCATAATAATATTATAATAATATCTTGTTTAGTGAAACTCGATATTGCTTACTACACACGCTATCGTGGAAGGTCGTGATTGTGTGTAATGCAAGCCAAGTCAGGGATGCATGTAGTGCAAGCTCCTTTTGGTGTAGCGTACAGCACAAGACATCAATAAAATTAAAAAGAATATTTTTTATAAAATCTCGGGGTGTTACGATAAATATTTGGCCTGGTTGAGTTTTCTTATATTAATAGTTACCAGTCCAAAATCATAATGGTTAATTTTTAGTCCTTGTATGGTGGAACTTGTAAATATCCATTGTATTGGCTAGAGATCAATGAAAGTTGCTTGGTTGAACCAAGATTTTTTCAAGAGGAAACAAAAAAATTAGTTGATTCTTCATAGAATGTTTAGAACACATAGCTAGTATAAAAACTCTGCCGATCGTTGTCACTAACCTTTGGATTTTTCAGTTAGTGATCAGGTGTTCTTGAAAGTTTCAACTTCTTTAGGTCATCGGTAGCTTGGGAAGAAAGGGAATATTTCTCCTCATTTTGTGGGAGATTTTGAGGCTTTTTAGAAGGTGGGGAAAGTGCGTTAATTTTTATCACTTCTTCCATAGTTGACATTGATACATAACATGTTCCATGTATTGCAATTACAAAAGTATCTTTTTGATCCATCTCATGTACAGAGCTCGAGTGATCTTGATATTCATCCTGATTTATTCACAAAAGATAATTTAGTCAAGAAAGTTGATTCTATTTTTTTTACTTCATGGGAGGAATGTACATTTTTAGGTGATATTGCAGCATGGTTCTAATACTCATTAGACATGGGAGATAAAGGCACTAATGAGAGACCAGTGGCCTCATATTTTTGACACGGAGACTTCTTGAAATGCCTTATAGGGGCATACTGTTTCTATGGAAGTGAGGTTGTAACATTCTATTACCATTTTTAGGTACTCATAAACCCTAATTTTTTGTTTAGGCTTTGGTTGGGGTTCTTCTTCGGTTATTTCAAGACAAAAGTTGAAAATTTTGGAATTTTCTAGGCTGTGCATGGTTGGCACATAGTTTTACCAAATCATGAACCCACCCTGGGAAAATAGTTCAAAACCAAATAGTGGGGGTTTTCACTCTTGTTGCTCAGTTTGAAAAACTATTCACCAACCAAGTAGAAACTATGCACCCCATCAGAGGGGTGTATAGTTTGACAAACAGTGTGGCCCTACCCAGTTAACCATGCACACGAGACTTTATATTTTTAAAAATTATTAAAAAATATACCAAACAACTTTTTTTACCTTTGGATAGACCCTAACTACCCATATCACGAATTCCAAGGTCCTTAGGGCTCTCAAGAACCATTTTTTGTCTCCTCTAAATCCCTTACTAGGTAGATCAAAGCTTGGAGAACATCATTAGATTCCTCCCCAATAAGAGATCTTCTCCTACTCCTTCTCTCCCACTCTCTATTTAGTTCTTCCACAAGGTTTTTAAATCATATTTTTATTGATGGATATAGACTCCTTTTTTATCTTGAATGTATGTTTGATTCCTTGATATCCATTAACTTCATTATTCATCAGAAAATATCATTATAGGTGTTGTGTTACATGATTTTTTTGATAATGGTAGGTGGTTCTATCTAAGATTTTCAAATTGATTAAAACTTGAATCACATAATTGTATAAATTTTCTTTCAATGGATGTCTGAAAACCCAATTAGATGAAAATTGAAGTTTTAATTGATTTTGTATGTAATTTTGGGAAAACCCCCCAATTCCAAAGGAATTGGAAGTTGGGTTTTGACTTGAAATTGATGGAAATTTTTGAAATTGATTTGTAATTTTTTTTGATAAATAAGGATTAAATTGATTTGATAAGAAACCACAATTTGTTTTTCATGAAAAAAAATAATGAATTGATTTAAAATTCATGTATTGGTTTTTAATGTGAAATTGACTTGTCGAATCTAGAGATGGAGAAATTGTATTTTAAATAGTTTTAAAATAATTTTACCATTGTTGATTGATTCATTGAGCACATGCAAGCCTAGGTAGTTAGTATGTTATTTGGGACAAACACACTAGGATGGTAATTCCATGGAAATGGATTGATTCTTTATAACTCTAACATAAGCCTAGTTTGGTGGATCTTATCCAGAGTGGGATATTGGTGGGATCTATTTGTACAAAACTTGAAGGACATGTGTGCACACTGTCATGATCATAGATTGAGTGCGTGAGGATCTCATAACTAGAAACTATCTTACCATAGGCTAAATGACCATATTTCTTGTTTTAATTGTTTTGATATATATTCCAATGAATAAGAAACTGATTTAATCATTCCTAGTGATTTATATAAACTATTTTATGTAAAATGTGTACTTAATCAATTGCATGAAATGTTTCCTAAATCTGAGATAAAAATAATGTTTTGTTTTAAATATGAAATTGTAATTCCATTTTAGTTTTATCTAAAATTGAAATAATGATTTGGTTGATTGATTATGGAATCTTATTATGGAACACTTGGTGAGACCCTACTGGGATTTTGAGCTCACACCCTACCTTTGACACCAAGAGTTTGTAGATTTACTTCTACCAAGTTCAAGTAAGGGTAAAGAACCACTTGGAGGTGGTTGTTGTTGTTGACCCATTTGGATTGGATTACTATGTCTTTTAGGAGTTGGGTAGTTTATTTTGTTCTTATGGTACTTTGGTGTTGTATTGTTGAGTTTTTGATATACATATTTGAATTTATGGTACTTTATCCTTTGGAATTTTTCCATCAACATACTGATATGTAATTGTTTCTTCCACTGATTATGTGGAAAAACCAATTCTAATTTTATCTTGTATGATGCTAAGTGCTATTCGAAAACCCATGGGGATTGGGAATGCCCTCCAGCTCATGTCAGGATCTTCTTGGGTGTTAGGGTACCAAGGTATCTTGGATGGTTTATGTCAAGAATGACCAGTGATAACAAATACAACTAAGGTACATAGTTTCCTTAGATTAGAATGTTAATATCAACATTGTTTTCAAAAATTTTATTGATTAGATAACCCATTTACCATATTAGCAAGTAAACATGTTAATTTTATATAGTTAGAATAATGTAGGGATTGATTTCACAAATTAAAGAGGACATTAGTAAATGAAATAACATTGACTTTACTAATAGGAAGGGATGGATTTTTGATATATAGTTATGCATCAAAGAATGGTCTTGGTTTTATCCTTAAAAAGAATGATAGATTTTTTGGATATGCATTAAGGCTATTAAAGATTCTTGAATTGAATTATCCAACCCATGATCTTTAATTAACAGTTATAATATTTTTATTGAAGATATAAAGGAATTATCTTTATGGTGATAGATGTGAAATATATATGGATCAAAAAAGTTTTAAAGGAATATTCTCATATAAATAGATCAATATGAGGTAAAAGTGATGGTTAGAAGCACTCAATGGTTATGATTTATTAATAAAAAACACCATAATAAATAAAATAAGGTGTATAATCCATTGAGTAAGAAGATCAAAAAGTTTTGACTAAAATGTGAATTAGAAAAAGATAATATATTCATGGATTTATTAAATTTGTATATGGGAATAACTAAGAAAGGGGAAATATTAAATCTATTCCAAATGATTTGTAATCCATACTTACAACAGAAAATAAAAATTTCCTAGCTTGATGATAAAAATATTAAAAAGAAAATCAAATATGTGAATGATGGGAAGTTGTTAGATATTATATACTAAGATGGTATATTTAAATTTGGAAAGAGGATATGTGTTCCATCCATAAAAAATATGAATGTAAAATTATTACTTAAATCCCATAGCTCAAATTTATCTATACACTCTAGATGTACCAAAATGTATAAGGATTTAAAGGAAAATTTCTTGTGGGATAATCTGAAATGGGAAATTTTATACTATGTATCAAGATTCTTAATTTGTTAATAGGTATACTTTGAGAGAAGACATCCTAAAGTACTTATACAACCTTTAATTATTCTTGTGTTGAAAGGGGATTTTATTAATAAGTAATTTTTCACTATATTGAAAATTACTCTTAGAAATAATGATTATATATGGGTTATTATTGATTTCCTTACCAAGTCCATACATTTAATTATTATAAGAGAAGATCTATCACTTGAACACCTTATGTGACTCTATATTAATGAAGTTGTGAGACTTCATAGTGCACCTATTTTTATTGTATTTGATCTTTATATGCCTTTTACATAAAAATTATATAAGAGTATTCAAATGGATATTGAAACCAAGATATATTAGTGCACCAACTACACCCTCAAATAGATTGGTAGTCTGAATTGACTATTCAAACATTAGAAGATATATTGAGGTTATTCTCTTTTCACTTTCACGGTATGTGGGATCAGTATTATCCTTTGGTGGAATTTTCATATAATAATAGTTTCCTTTCAAGCATTCAAATGGAACCATATGAGGTACTGTATGGAAATATGTGTCTTTCTAAAAATTTTTGGGATGAAGTTGGTGAAAGGAATTTATAGGCCCATATCCTTTTGAGGAGGCAAAATTGAAAGTGAAGACCATTCAGAATCATATTAAGGTATATCAAAGTAGACAAAAAATACATACTGATAACTGAAGGAAGGATTTAGAATTTCAATTGGGAGATCTTGTTTTATAGGTGGTATCTCCATGTAAAAGTGTTATAATATACATAAAGTAATTGGAAATAATTCCTAGGTACATCCATCCTTTTTAAATTATAGAAAGAATGGGAGTTGTGACTTATCATTTGAAAATTCCACCTGTAATATTTAAAATTTATGATGTGTTCCACATATCTTTATCAGGGAAGTACATAACATACCCAAGGAATGTCCACTCCTCTGAGGAAATAATACTGGAATTGAATTACGATTATTTTTAAGAACCTATCAATATTATTGACATTAAAGAATAAGTGTTGAGGAGTCAAATGAATCGAATGGTAAAGGTACTTTGGAGACATCATAAGATAGAAGAGGTTACATGGGAACCTGAAGAAGTTATGATGAATTAATAACCAAATAAATTCATGAGGTTAAATTTTTAAAATTTTGAGGATTTATTTTTTGGAGGGACGAAGGTAACACCTGAGCTTCAATTATAGTAATATTTTCTTTATAGAGAAACAATAGACCAATGCACACAACTTTATTAAAAAAATGTGATTAAAACCTAATTTTAAATTTTTTATAAATTGAATTTTAGGAAAATAGTTTCATTTTTTAATTCATCATTTCAAAATAATATTAGGTTTAATTATTTAGATTTAACAAAAATAATTGATTTTTGGGTGAATAGTGAAAATACCGATTTAACAAAAAAACTATCACTTTTATGAAATTATAATGATATTAGAATAAATTTAAAGATAATGGAAAAAAATTTATAGAACAAATATATATTTAATAATTAATATAATTCATATAAAAATATAATGTTAAACTTAAAAACATATGCCTAACATTTTAGAAATCTATGTAATATATTTATTCAAATAAATTTTTTTTTAGTTCTTCGCTCTTAATCCAGTATATATTATGTTCCTTCTGGTTTTTTTGGAATGAAATAAAAATATGAATCCTTTTATTTAACATAATTAAGTTATTTCCATTGGAATCAACATTATACTTTATTTTGTTGTAAAATCATTTTTATGCTTAAAAATAAATTTTTTTATAAAAACGGTTTTCATTGCATTTTGCACACATTTAATAAAATTAATTCCCTAAATTATAAAAAATTAATCTTATAAAATGGATTAAATATTTTTAATTATCATAATTAATATTATGTAATAAGTTTAAATAATTTTTAGTCATAATGAAACGAAAAAATAGTGAAAATTTGTTACCACTGTTAGGGTTAAAACATGTTTTTTGCATCCAAGACCCACCCAAAAAAACTATTATATTCCTTACCTTAATTTTTTATCCTTTTTATTCTCATAAAACCATCTTAATAAGTCTTAATGTGTGATCCAAATTATGTCTCTCAAAGAAGATGTATTCATCATTACTAACTATTTCAAAGTTTATTTCTTCATCCAATTCCTTTAAATCTATTGTATATATACTAACATAATGAATCTGGTATCATAAATATACTTATATGGTATTATTATTATGGGAAAATAATTTTACACCTCCTTTCCATCAAATGGGAAATGAAAATATCTCTCATGTCTACTTGTGGACTACCTCCTCCATGTTGCGATTGATTTATTTTCCATCACTAACTTTCATAGTTAGTTATTATTATGGATTTAATGCTTGTATATAATATTTATGACATAAATATTTTTCTATAATTATAATATCTTATATATCTTCTTAATTTACTATATTTTTGGAAATGATAATGTTGCTAATGCATACGTGTGGACTACCACCTCCACGAAGTGTTGATGTTCATTTTTCATTTCCAATTTACATGGATGATAATATAGAAAAATTTAATAAATATATATTATATTTATGATATAATAATGATTCTATAATAATTAATTATTATTTAACTTTGTTTTATTCCATCCATTAAAATGTCGAAACATCACTTGCGCGTACATATAAACTAGTCTCCTAGAAGTAATGTAATTCATTTTTCATCACTTCCTTATATGAAAAGTTATAAAAGTGTATATAAATATTAAATATTATAATTATGGAATGATTAAGGTTATATATATGATGTAATGATGATATATATGCAAGTACTTGAACTACTAAACCAAAACATACCAGAAAACAATAGTTAACACTTAGAAACGATGATTTTAATAAATAATTATTAATAAATGGGTGTTGAAATAAAATAAGTGGATGATATATGATATTATAAGTATTTATATTGTTATGGTATATAATTATAATAAATCACAATTTATTATACATGAGGTTAAAAGTAATTATGAGGAAAGTCAAACTTTAGGTAAGGGTTTATTTCACACTCTCATACTTATTTGATATTATTTATGTTTAAGTTTCCATTTGAGTAATTATATGATATTTTTATCTTATTACCCATTTATTTTCTTATTCTATTTTTATTTCTATAAATTATAAAATTTATTTTAATTTTTCTCCCTCTAAGTACTCAAAAGTATGGAAATATTATTTTATATAAAACCGACTTTGTTTTTATATTCTATCAAGAATATTTTATTCCATGCCCATATTCTCCATAAAATATTTTGAAGTATTTTTTAATATTATACAATGATTGATTAAATTATTTTTTTAACATTTTTTACATTCTACAAAAAGTTTTAAAATGAATCTTCTTATCATTATCTAAACGAGGCACCTTTTACTAAATACATTAATAGAATATTTGTTTTAACATTTACTGCATAAATGAATTTTCATACCATCATGGATATTATTTTATTTGAAGCTTCCTTTGAAATTTTACTTTATTGTTTTTAAATAATTTTTTTCTTAATATTCTTGAAAATTTTAGATTTTAAATAAGTGATTTTAAAATTAAAAAGGAATTTTTAACAGGAAATATTCCAATGATATTTTAAAAGAATTTTCATATATGTCAACATCCATTGATGAATATTAAGTTTTACCAAGAATATACTATAATGATATCATCCAAATTATTTCTTTGAATGTAGTATGATATTTTTCTATTTATATTCTAGGTGAAATATTATCATTTATTATGTTATTTTTTCAATATGAATGTTTATTTTTATTATGTTTTGAATTTTTAATCATTTATTTCATATTATTAATTAATTAGACTTAGTAAGTGATGAGAGGGAACTACTATAAATCCTAGATGCATTTATGGGTCTCATGAGTTGACCTATTTTTGGTATTTAGCATAAGAATTACCTATTTATGTATAATTTCTTGGAATGAGGCATTGATGGTAAGATTATGATGTTTGACCTTACAAATTCTATCATTATGAAATTAGTTATTGTTATCCATGTGATTATCTATGTTGTTCTGTCATCCATGAATATATTACCCATTTTATTATATTAATTATATGTCACATTTGATTATTGTTTATCTCTTCCATATTATTCATGATTTATTTATTCTATGATAGCTTCTATTTCAATAATTCCCTTACTATGCATCTGATCTCACACTTTATTTTGTTTTAATTTCCCTAGGTAACCAAGAATAGATTTATAAAATATTTTAGGGATACAATAGATGCAATGATAATTTTAACAGTATAATATTAAGTTGTATTTTATGTTTTCAAATGTAAAATGAGAATCATGTATGCATCTAGTCTCTTAAGACTAATAAACTATTTGATCCTTTGGGATGTGATATCTTTCATCTTGATCCAATTTATTAAAATAACTAAGGGATCTAGGTTATTGGAGTTTAGGTGTTACATCATGCATTACATACATGTATATTTTAGTGCACATCCAACATAGGAAATCACATGTTTTAGGTCATCGTGTGCTAATTAGGCCACCAAGACACCTGGCCATACCTACTTTTTCCAATTCCAGAGAAGAACTCACTTTATTCTATAAATATCAATCCAGATTTGGAGATATAGTGTTGGTTTTTATACCATGTATCAAATTGAATTATGGAAGAGTCATATACCCACCATCCACTATATGATACAAAGTCTCAACCTATGATATCTCTCTTAGGGTGAGGTCTCATACCATGTCACATACCACATTATGTTCCTAACCACACCTTTTAACTAAAGGTTAACAATATATCAATATCATATCCTTCCCTTCTCACACAAGGGAGGACCCAATATCTATAATCTCATGTCAACACATCACACACCACCATACCACATCACATTTCTGGACACATCTTCTCACTCAAGGTTGGTCAAATATCTATATCCTTCACCATAAATCAATCACACCCTACATCACATACCACGTTATATTCATGACCACACCTTCTCACTCAAGTTTAGTCATATATCCTAATCCTGCTTCATTGAGAAATAAAAACATAAATACCCATCATTATACCAACACCACATCCTAAGTAAAATAATACCATTAGGATATCCCTACCTATCTCCCAAAAAATAAGTATAATTCCACTGAAATTAGTTTATTCACTTATATATATATCATTTAAGGGTTAATTAACATCAATCTAGACCAAACCAGTCACTTTAATACCATAAGAATTACATTCTAAGATATATCATATAAATATGGATCATAAATAAATATGAATATCTTAATAATCCATCATAATCAAGAAATAAATTCCTGTAACCAAGCTTTAAAAAATAAAGAATTTACCACAAGTGGCCAAATGGACTAGAAAAAGCACAAATCAATAACTCCCTAAATTCCATTAAAACCAAGTCAAACACCCTTTAAAATCCATTTATAAAAGTCATCTTTTGTTTTTTGTACATGTGTAAGGCCCCTGGAAAATATTTTAATGAAAACGTTCGTTAGAAAACCCCACATTTGTTTTGAAATATCATTTCAAAACCCAAATTTAAAATCACATATTTTTCTTCCAAATCATATTTAAATCAAGCCAATTTTAAAATAATATTTTTAAAAGGATACTCATATAATTTTAAAATATAACTCATTACACCAAACAATTCATAAAGAGGCCTGTCGATATCTTTTTAACCAAAGAACCATCAATAAACCATTTATCATGTTATGTAGTCCTTATTTACTATTAAGTCAATGTAAAACCATCCCAATTTATGTGGATAAATCATAAAAGTCATATAAAATTCTAGGTATTATAATAATAATGGCCACGCATTAACATAAAGCACCAAAACAATAAGATACTCAATAAAGTAAATGCCACCTACCTCAATAGAAAATTTATAAATCTATCTCAAACTCTTACTAACCTCCTCATAGTCAAAGATAAAATATATCATAAATAATAACCATCAAATTATTAAAAAATACATTTAAATATCACTTAAAAATTGAAATAATGGTTTCAAAAACTACAAGTCTTTATATTGGCATCGAAACCCTAAGAAATGGGGAACAGTAAACTCATGACATGCACACAATACTAAGATAAAAAATCCCCAATTTTCTTAAAAATAATAGAAGGAAAATAAACGTCATATTATTTAAAAAATTAAATAAATTTGTGGTTCAACATACCTTAAAACAAAAAATTCATGTTAGTATGATCACCTACTTTTAGGACCCCCTTTACAAACCATACACCCAAACCACATGGAGGGAGACAATTCTAACATGATATATTGGAATCATCACCATGAAATACTATTTTAGAATCCCGAAAAGGAATATACTATCATTTAAAAAATAAACCTGTAATTGGTCACAACATGATTCAAACGGTCAAACTATGGTGAACACACTCTATTCCACATTTTAGTATGGTCTCTTTAGTTCGTGACATGACTTCCCCCAAGAAGAGGGATAAACACTTGGCAAGTCAACATCATGGTGTGACCCCTATGATCACAGTGTGATTCCTTACATCAACAAAGTCCCAAAATCCATGTCCCTATCCATCACTACATGGAATCCCTCATTATTTTCATGACTTCACCCATTCATATCATTATGGATCCTCATGTAAGGCCTTTATGTAATGTCCCACAAGTCATGAATTGGCCATCCCATCATCCAAAAATTTATAAAAGTCATGAACTCTTACTTATTATCCCCTATATATCACCCTGGGACAATACTTATATATATAAAGGCCTCCATCACTTATCCATTTCTCACTAAGAATCATATATACCATGAATTGCATTGGTTTTGGCATGATCAAATACTTTCATATCATTGTTCCAACTGTTATCATAATGTTCCCACCCCCACAAAAATTTTATAATGTAATGCCTAAGGGATTTAAACTTCACGATTTCATAATCTCAACCACAGTATGACCTCTTGATTTATGAGTATTTAATTTTACAAAAATCCCTATATATAAAAGTTGTATTCATGGAATGATTCCATTTAACACAATGTGACTTCTCCTAGAGCTTACATATTCAAATCCTTATATGTTACACACAATATCAGTCACACAAGGAAATACATTGGCTATAGAGTGTCCTATTAACTTCACATTCTGGTACCTCTCTAGGATATGACATGTCTCCTTGATCAGTCCCACCTTATGGAATGGACCTCTCCCATACCAACATGAAAATCCCCTTAGAGAAAAATTCAATCCAAGGCCACCCTATCCCACTCAGAGACCTAAAATTAAAATTTCCATCTATTCCACCAACATGTAATAATACAATTTGGAAATGATGTATCCTGAGGCTGTTGTTATATGAATGGTTCAATGTCATGCCACCCTAGGGGTTTGAGATATGGAATGTAAAATGTGATGCTTATAGAACACCTTTATGATGTAGGTTGTACAAGAGTCCTCTTGGGGACCTTTTTGATATGGGTTGGGAATGATGAATCTTGGTGATCATGGTTGTTTATACTCAGATATTACATGATATGTGACATGTCTTGGGAAATAATTCCCAATATAAATCAATTTATCATGTTTTTAGATAATCTAGTACTAGAAAAAACATGTATGGTCACTCCCAGGTGGCTTGGGTAGTACTCATGGTTGTGATGAGTTTTATGTTTATAGTTGTTTATGTATTTATTTTGAATACATCACATTGTTGATAAAATATATACATTGGATATTTTAAGAAATCCATTATTGGTGGCCTATTTATGTGTATTAAAAACTTTCTAAGTTGTTCTTGGAACTTCGGTACCTGAACAGACATCATGATCATATGCATAGGTAGATAAGAGGGCTGATGTTGGAAGGTTGAGTTGGATAGAATAGAAATATTCAAGATATGACACTGCTTCAATAATAAGCACTAGTTGGTGGTTATTTTTATTTTGGTTTATATGTTCTAGGTTTTATATAATCTACCCATGGTATATCTTATTATTTTCTTCCAAAAACATGTGAAATTTATATAGATCATTCGACTAAAACATGTTGTATGATATTTACTATTTATTGTATTCTTATTAATGATGGATCATTTTTTTATATCATATATTCCGATGAGGGATTATATATTACATTCGCTGTGTTTTATGGATGATTGTGTTGGAGGTTATAGTCTCCCCATGGAATAACCATAGAACTTATATTATAGTTTGATGATTTTGATGTATGTGGAGGTGAATCTAGGGTCATTTGGTGCTTCAATAGACTCACTATATAGTGAGATATTCTTGGATGTTACAGTGGTATCAAATCTTTATTTTAATTATCATAATATTTCAGATATTTTAGATGGAGGTAAGAATGGTAAAAACTTGGTATGGATGATATGTACTGTTTCTAGAAAGAAAATTCATGTGTAAAAGTGTAAATTTTTAGGGGTCGGGATTGATATTTTAAATTTTTTATTTTATTATTGTGTTTATTATTTTTGAGTATGATATTCTGGATTTATTAATTGCTGGTTGCTCTCTTAGCCTAGGGTTGAAATAAAGGGGGTGATTCTAAGCCCAGAGATTTTATGAATTTTTTTAAATAAATTTAATCATTAGGATATTTTGTGTTAACACAACACTGATTTTTTCTTACATTAAAGGTGACACTTATTTTATCTTGCATTACATGCAACATAGAGTTTAAATGAAACATGATATATTATTAAAATATAATTATTTAATATGATAGTTATCACCTAGACATTGAATGGAAATAATGGATATTATTAACAAAATTATGAAAATATATGTTTTACAAATTTAAATAAAATAAATCCTTTTGTGACTAATTATTTATAAATTAAAATATATATTTTTTGAAAATAAAGTAAATCCCTTTCTGAAAAACTATTTTATGCACACAAACATGTTTTAATTTAAGAAATTAAACAAAAAAATTTTGTGAATGATTTTTATTAAATTTATATTTTATATATTCAATAAATTTTTTAACACTAATCTTATGAGATTTTGGACAAGAGATAAGAATAAATCCAATTTTATGCTTAAAAACTATATTTTTTCTAAAAATAAATTTTGTTGCATTTTTAACACTTATTTAAAAAGTAATTTTTGAAACTTATAAAGAATTTATTTTAAAAAATAAAATTTATTTTTGAAATCATCATCTATAAATTATCTTGGATTGAAGCTTTGATAATTTTCTAAAAAGGTAATTTTTTTAGATGAATAGTGAAAAATACTGGTTTTTATTAAGAATTATCATTGCTTTTAAAGAATTTTAAAATTAAAATATATTTTATTATGATTTTGAAAGAAATATTTGTTCAATTATATATCTATTAATCCAATTTATATCATTTTAATAAATTTTATATTGAATTTGTATATATAAAATTTTTAAGCTTTTAAACCTTGTCTCTTGGGAAAACCATTTTTTCGTCATCTTTTAGGGATTAATTTTAAATTGTATTTTGAAAATTTTTTGAATGGAATTTATAAAAATGGATTCAATTTTTAAAAAATAATAATTTATACTATCTAATAAGGTTGACTAAATTCTTGACCATAATGAAAAGTAAAAATAGTAAAAACTAATTATTGCGGTTAAGGTTAAAATGGGTTTACCGGTGGCCAAACAAAAATGATAACGGGTAAAATAACCAATAAACTTGTCCAAAACACATTTTATATCCATATTTAGACATTAAAAATTAATATTTTTTAGATATCCCATTCAATATCCTTTTATTGTGTAAAAAACATGGATACACCTATTTTAATCAAAAAATTAGAAGTGTGGCCCTTTCCTCACTTATAAAAGGTCACTCTCTTTCCTCTCCTATTCTATAACATCTCAAATTTTCTGTGTATTATTTTTAAATATTATATGATTTATTTTCAAGACTAGGTGATAATACGTAGTGTGATTCTAAGTCCCAGTATTCCTGGAATAAATGTTTGAAATATATTAAGTAGCACGCACACACAGTTTTCCGTAAAAAGTGGAGTAACTTCTAAATGGGTTCCTAGATCAGAAATCTAAGGGAACTATTGAGTTAATAATGGAAACTTTAACCTATGTTCAACTTAACATTATTCATCATAGGCCTTTTGTGAAAAAATTGTCATGGGCATTAAAATGAATAAAATAATTAATAAAATTATTTTTGTACATTTTGTCGATGACAAGGTTAGTAGATATATAAATAGATCCTTATGTAAGAATTATAGGGTTAGATATATAAATTTGGAACCTTTAGAGGATTGATGAAGATAGGCTTGGATAACCCCCTCAGGTGAACGATGATGGATCATGGATCGATTGATCGACGCAACCTCAGATTTGACAGATCTTGCCAGTGAACATGATACGACAATCATTATTTTTCAGAAATAAATCCTACTCGAGTTAAGATATTGTTTTATTTGGATTTCATCCCCATTATTTATTCCAATGATGAACATGGATCAATTGACCAATGGATTGATCTGTGGATCATGTGTATTTTCAATATTGGTTTATTACAGGGTGATTTGGGAGAACTAATTTGAATCTCTTTATTGTTTAACTTATATAAATGAATCGAGATTGACACGAACATCAATCAAGGTTCATTCCTCCCATTTGTTCTTGTCCTTTTCTCCCCCAATTCATCATTCATCGTGGGTATTCTTTGTTTGGCCCGCGAATCAACACATCCCGATAAATTGATCATTGCACACCCGTTTCTTCGCACAATGATCTGATATTGTAGATCTTGGATCGAAATGACACAAAGGATGTGTGAATATAAAGACAAAATGATTTAGATGATGGATGATTCCTTATTTCATGTTCCTCATAATTCTTTTTCATGGAGTGAATAATGTTGATTCGATCCATTTTGTGAGAAGATCTGGTGATGAAAATATTTATTTGGGGATGTAATAGAAAAATGAAGCTGGATCATGAGTTTCAAGGCATGGAGGTCATTGTATAGGGGGCTAGAGGATCAACCAAGGTGTGTGGAGGAATAATATGGGATTCTGGAAAATCACAAGGAACACGACATGCAATTGAAGATTACATGGCATGTGGGGATCCTTTAGTGGTGGATAGAATGTCAGGATGAAGATAATAATCACATGGCATGTGACCCCAGTCACAAGGCATGTGGCCCTCCCCGGTCGACTCTTCATGTACTCTAGAGAGTACAAAGAAATCAGTAGAAGTACATTGACAAATTACATTCCATGTACTCCCACATGGACACCTCTTGGAATACATAGACCTGTATATAGATATGGCTTTGATACACAAACACAGCTAGAAAAAATAGGTAGGATACCATGTGTCTTTACACACCATGTATATCCTTCTACATGTTGTGTATATGGAGACAACATTCTGTGTAAGGATCTTTCACATGAGTAGGACTTGGGATAGTTGGAAACACCGTGTACCCCTTGGGACACACCATGCAATCCCTTGAAGAGTGTTTGAGACTCTTTGTTTTATTATTTCAGACTAGTATAGGTTGATTGAATTCCCTTTTTCCTTTACCTGAAGAGTACAGTGTGGAATTACATCTAAATCACTGGATTGTGATCCCCTATAGAGGCCGAGTCTTAGATAGTGTTTTGGTATCCCTATATGAGACTGGAGTGTGATCCTATATCATTCCTAGTTATAGTTTGTGGAATCAGCATGAACTCCCTGAGAAGGGTGTTGATCCTCCATCTAGAAGGCCGTATCTATAGGGTTTGTGGAATTGTTGGCATACAATCCCCTATGTAGAGAGTTGATCTAGACTAGGTTCGTGGTGTCCCCCAGCAGTTATGGTCATGAAACCTCTCTATGTATCATGGTCCCCTGAGACCAGTGATCTTCCTTACGCAAGACGTAATGACACAGACCTCTTCGTCGAGTGTCTTAGATGGTAGCATGGATCATATTGTGAGTTCTACCATAACGAACATTGCTTCAAGTAGAAACCTGTGACTGGAAGTTGGTTATGACTGCCTTATGGAATGGTGTATTTTCTGAGTATATATGGATTATTAGTTTCTATTATACATTGATTGTTATATATTGTTTTGAGTTGACTATACATGGTGCTTCATGTTTAGTGTTTTCAGGGTTTTCTAATAAGTATTTTTATACTCACCCTTGTATAGGATTTTCCCACACATGTCATGTATTGTGAAAAATATGACCCTTTTGATGATGTTATAGTAGGAAAAGGAGTAGGTGGAGTGTAGATAGAGATTTAAAGTCTGAGGTGTTTACCAAGAGTATGGTTTTGACTTAGTTCTCATTCTTTGAGAATTTTGGACTCTTTTACAGTTTTGGGTTTGGCTTGTTTTTTACCCTTTTCTATTTTCAACACTTTACTATTGTAATCTATTGTGAGATATTATATGTATGATTGAATTCATTTATTTGTTCACACTTCAGCATTGTGTGGTCTTGGAGATGTGTGCGTGTGTATAGTTACTTTTTGAAAAATTTTCCTATTTGGAGCATATGCCTACTCAGTGCTGATTGCTAGCCCCTGGCCTATTGGAGGTGGACTTACGGTAGTCATATATCAGGTCTTGGATGGTCAAGTCATGACAGAGTGGTATCAGAGCATCCTGATTCTACTTTAGGACCTGATTCAGTGATATTGGTTTGGGGAAATAGTGTTTAGTGTTTCATGTACAGATTTCAGGCTAGGGATTCCAGTGTTGGTGCAGCGACCAATGTATCCATACACTAGGACTCTTATCACCTACCTTTTGACTTATTAAATTTAAACATTTGGATGTATGGATTTTTTGGTACATGCATCATATAGCAATGGTTGTGTTTTCAATGCCCTTCTTGAGTCATCTCCCTAGATATACTCTTTGACCATGGTACATCTTGTTTAAATTTTAGGATTCTTCTACATAGACAGCCAACCAGGATTCCACCCCGTGATCATGAGTATGATCCACCAATTGATGAAGCATCTATACGAGGACTTGTACTAGAGATAGAACCTTCGGGTGGTTTAACTGTTATACCACCACCCATTGAGCAACAACTTGCACCATCATTACTAGCTGAGGATACACGTAGGTTGAGTGTGTTACATGAGTTTTAAAGGTAGTGACCTCCCAAATTTTAGGGTGAGCCAGACCCCCAAAGTGGTAGAGGACTGGATATATGTAGTCCCTCACATTTTCCAACTTGTGAGGACACCTATATATCAGATGGAAATCATCATGGTGAGTCTTTTTTAGGGATATTTTGGGCGATGGCGGATCCTGGTGACTTAGTAACATAATGAGACAACTCTCTCATGGATAGAATTCAAGCATCTCCTTAGAAAAGATCTGTATCTAGCTATGTTACGGTCGGTACATATACAGGAGCTTCTGCATCTTTAGTAGGGAAATATGACCATGATAGAGTATTCAGCGAGGTTTACTGATCTCTAAAGTTACTCATTGGATATGATGTGAGACTAGTTCTATAGGGATTAGACTTTTGAGCAGGTCTTATGCTGAGATATTAGGGATTCATTGGTATCCATTAGCATTTCCACCTATGCTGGGGGTGATTGAGTTGGACTTTTTAGTGGAGATATTTTTGGAAGAGAAGACACCAGTAGTTGGAGATAACAGTGGGTACCTAGTAGGTGAGACCTTAGTAGTAGGAAACTGATGGAAACCATAGGGATCCAAGCATTTTTAACATTTTAAGAGGAGATCTCAGGACTTAGGGTTAGTAGTGAATGGATCCTAGGGTCATTTGAATCATCTAAGAGAAACTCCACATTTCTCCTATGATGGCCAGGGAAATCTAGCATGAGATTGAGTGAGCCATCGTAAAGTTGATTGGGAGATGGCCGAGGGACTGTTGAGACAGAGGCCAAGATAGGAGAAGGGTGGTCTACAAGGCAGTAAACGTGGAAGAGGGGCTGAAAGGGTAGTTGGCGGTGGTCAAAGGTTTGACCTATTACCACCACCAACACCAGGTGGTCCACACCAGGCTTAGGGAGTTGATGGGAAGGGATGAGGCAAGCTATAGGCTATGGAGACCTATGTCCCCAAGGTACTAGGGATGATATGAGGTAAAATATATGCATTTTCTACTTTAGAAATAGTATTGATAGATACAAGTTCTATCCATTCCTTCATTGACACTTCTCTAGTTCAAAACATAGATATTCTTCTTGATATTTTCACTCAACCCTTATCGTTGGAGATTCTAATGGGCGGTGACTCAGCAATTTTACACTAGTGCCGACAATGCGACCTGATGTTTGGAGGAAATATTTTTGTATGGGATCTCTTTATTTCAATTTTAGGCCTTACAATGTCATCTTAGGTATGGACTAGATATCTATAGTTCATTACCATCTTGACTATTTTAGAAAGAGGATGTGGTGTTTCCATAATGATGGGATCAAGTTTTCCTTTTTCACTAAAAAGGAAACCTAGGTAGTGCCGGATGGACCCATGAATAGGAGGCTAATACTGATTACTCATAATTTGGATAGCATGACCCTTGGTTCAGTGGATATTGTGAGTTCCCAGTTTCCTATAGTGGTGGAGGAGTATTAGGATATATTTTTTATGTACATACCAGGTTTACCTCCTTGCCGATAGGTATAATTCTACATCGACTTTCATCTTGGGACCACATCAATATCTTCACCAGAATATCAGATGGATCCCAATAAGCTTCGAGAGATATGTATGTATTTGGAGGACTTATAGGATAAGGGTTTCGTGAGACCCATCATTTCCCCTGGGCATCCCCAGTATTGTTTTCTAAGAAGGAATAAGGGAGATTGAGGTTGTGTGTGGATTATTGGAATTTGAACGGGTGATCATAAAGAACAAGTATCCACTTCTGATAATTGATGACCTATTTGATCAATTGAAAGGGTCACAATGGTTCTTGAATATTGACCTCAGATCGGGATATCACCATTTGAGAGTACGGGATGAGGATATACCAAAGACAACCTTCAGATGTTACTATAATCACTATAAGTACTTTTTTATCCCATTTGAAATGTTGAATTCCCCAACAGTTTTTATGAGACTCATGAACTAGATCTTTTAGCCTTTTTAAATTGGTTCCTGGTGGTCTTTATCAATGAAATCCTAGTGTATTAGACATATGAAGAAGAACATGAAAAACACTTTAGGATAGTCTTGGACAGACTCTTAGAGAACCAAATTTACAGGAATATCTCTAAGTGTTAGTTTTGTATTTGAGAGGTATATTTTCTAGGTCACTCAGAGGATGGATTTGTAGTGGATCCAGTGAAGGTTGAGTAAGTTCTTTCTTGGGAGCTACCCAAGAGTTCCATCGAGGTGTGGAGTTTCTTTTGATTGGATGGGTACTATCAGAGGTTTTTACCCAACTTATATAGAGTGGAAGTACACTTGGAAGCCTTGACCAGGTAAGATAAGCCTTTCATATGGATGGAAAAGAGTGAGTAGTGATTTTATAAACTGAGTTAGAGGTTGATGAGCACACTTATTTTGAGGTTACTAGAGGAGGGTGTTGAGTATGTAGTTTTCTGTGATGCATCAGTAACCAAGATTGGTTGTGTTTTGATGTAGAGGAAAGAGGTGATTTTCTATGGTTCATGCCAGTTGAGACCACATGAGCAGAACTATGTGAACCACCATCCTAAGTTAGTAACAATACATTTTTCATTGAAGATGTGGCAACACTACCTGATGGGTGAGTGATTTATCATGTACTCTGAACACAGGAGTCTCAAATATATCTTCCCTCATAAGGATATTAACATGAGACTGATGCGATTTATAAAGTACCTCAAGGGCTATGAAATTGAGATTTTCTATATTTATGGGAAAGGTAAGGTGGTAGATGATGCTCTTAGTAGAAGATCTAGTTCACAGTTTCTGAATAAGGAGTTAGAGTAGTTAGCCTCATTTCAGTTATCCTTTATGGATGGATATAGAGAAACTTATCTTAAATTGATGGTTGTTACCCCACCACTTATATAATGAGTTAGGGAGGCACAACATGGGGTACCGAATGTGAGACCCTACATGCTCATATATCCATATGACAAGATCCTGATGGATTTTATAAAGGTGGATAACATGTCATTATTTTTATAGGATGCATAATTGTAATAGTGGATTTATATGAGGAGGTTCTAAGATAGTTTAATACATCTCCTTTGGTAGTACATTCCAGTGTGTAAAAATGTACTAGGACCTTCAATGTTAGTTTTGGTGTCCAACGATAAAGAACTAAGTTACAAATTTTCTCCCTCGATACCTTACTTTCCAGCAAGTGAAGGCTAAGAACCAATTTTTCATGGGTTTAGCTCAACACATCGAGTTTCCATAATGGAAGTGGGATGAGATATACATGGACTTCATGATGAGTTTACCATATACATCTAGGGGAGATGATGTCATATGGGTGATCATATAATGGATCCCAATTTGTCCCACATCCTAGCTATACAAGAAATGAGTTCAATAGAGAGCATGGGATGTCTGTACATTCATGAGATAGTTCAACTCCATGTGGTTACATTAATGATTGATTCAGAATGTGATGTTTTATTTACATCCTGGCTGGGGAAGGTATTATAGGAGGCATTTGGGACTTAGTTACACTTGAGCACAACATTCTACCCCCAAACCGACGATGAGACAAAGTTGACCATTCAGGTTCTGGAGGACATGATGTGATCTTTCATGTTGGGATTTTTACATAGTTGGTAGTATCAAGAACCACTGGTGGAGCATTCATACAACAAAATCTACCATTCCACCATTGGTATGGCACCATTTGAGGCTTTTATGGGTGACCCTGCAGGTCACCACTTTGTTGGACTGATCCAGGTGAGTCCACACTCATGGGACCAGAGTTGGTGTGAGAAACTATAGAGAAGGTGCATATCATCTAAGAGGGGATAAAGACTTCACAGAGCTATTGAAATTCTTATGATGATAGGAAACAGAGTCCTTTGGAGTTTGAGGAAGTAGACCATGTGTTCTTGAGGGTCGTAACTCAACATGGATTGAAGATATTTGTCCAAAGATACAAGTTATCTTTGAGATCCGTCAGTCATTTTTACATACTTCAGAGAGTTGGAAAGCTGTCATACCACTTTTCTCTACCTCCATAGTTGGACTGGGTACATGAAATATTCCATGTGTCATAGTTAAGGGGTATATGCATGACCAATATCACGTTATCAATTGGGGAAAGTTTGAAATCTAGGATGGAGAAACCTTTTCTATATATGTAATAGAGATCATTGATCAACAGGAGAGGATCCTTCATGGGAATTTTATTCCCCCTTGTGCATGTCCGATGGAAGCACGAGAATCTTTGGGGAGCCACATGGGTGTAGGAGTATTAAATTCATTCTTAGTACCCCCATCTCTTTTTGTAGACCTTGTTTTGGATTTTTGGGATGTAAATACCTAAGGTGGGGAAAAGGTAATGTCTCATATTTTCAACTTATTATTTTTAAATACTATATGAATTATTTTTGAGACTAGACATTGAGACATCGTGCAATTTCAAGGCCCAATGTGCCCATAATAAATGTTTGAAATATATTAAATGTATTAAATATCATGTGCATGAAGTTTTTATGAAAAATTGGAATAAAATCTAAATGAGTGCCAAAATTAGAAATATTAGGGCACAATTGAGTTTATAATGGAGGTTTTACTCTAGGAATGACTTAATATTAGTTAGGTCAAGACAATTGTGAAAGATTTGTTGCACATGTTAAAAAGAATAAAATTATTTAATAATTTATTTATATGATTAGTTTTTGCATAAATTAGTGTATCTTTAAATAAATAGTTATTTTAGAATACCAGGATTTTCCACATAACCTTGAAACCTCTAGAGTATTGTTGGAGAGATCCTTGGAGAATCCCCTTAGGAAAATGATGATATATCATTGATCCATCAATTTTCGCAACCTTAGATTCGATAGATCATGAAAACGAATGTGACTTGATAGTCATTCTTCATCAGTTATTGATCTAACTTGAGGTATGATTTTGGTTTATTTATATTTCATCCATATTCTTAATTTCTCCGACAAACACAGTTCAATAAACCAATAGATTGATCTTTGATCATGCGTATTTGCAGGATGGTTTTATTAAGGGGTGATTTTTGAGAACTAAATTGAATCACATAATTGTTTATCTTATTGAAATGAATCGACATAGACCTGAACATCGGTTGAGGCTCATTCCTCTAGTTTTTTCTAGTGATTTTATCTCCCGATTCACCGTTCATCACGATTATTCTTCGTTTGGCCCGTGACTCAACACATCTTTATCAATCGATCATTGCACACCCATTTCTTGGAACAATGATCCAATATTATAAATTTGGGATTGACATGGAATGAAAGAGGTGTGATGAAGGATACGGAGTGATTTAGATGGCAGATGATTCCTAATTTGGTGTTCTTCTGTATTCTTCATCACTGAGTGAAATATGTAGATTTGATCCATTTTTTGAGTATATTTGGTGAGGAAAAGTGTCTATTAGGTGATGTAATTGAAAAATGAGGTTTTATATTGAGTTTTTAGCATGGAGATCGATGGATCTAAGGCTAGAGGATCAGCTGAGGCGTGCAGAGGAAGAATTAGAGATTCTGAAAAATCCCAAAGAATACAACATATAATTTGGGATTACACAAAATGTGGGCCCCCTTCAGTAGTGTCTAGGGTTTTTAGATGGAGATAATGATCACAATACATGTTACCCTTGTAACACTATGTGTAACTATCCTCAATTTACTTGGCGTGTACTCCGGAGAGTACGCAAATAATGGAAAAAGTACTTGTCCAGATGGAACACCATGTACTCCCACATAGACATGGCTTGGCGTAGACGAACTGGTACATAGATATGGCTATGGTACATAGACACAACCATGCAACATAGTTAGTATACTTTGTTTCTCTACACATCATGTATATCATTTTATACACTATGTATATAAATAATACATGCAGTGTGAGGTTCTTCTACATGGGAAGGACTTGGGATAGCTGGACACATTGTGTACCCCTTGGGACACATCGTGTACTCCTTTGAAGAGTTCTTGAGGATCTTCTTAGTCTTAGTTTAGAGAAGTATAGGTTGAGTGAATTCCCTTAGTCCTTTCCCTCAAGGTTACACTAAAGCATTACATCCACATCACTGGATTGTAATCCCCTATAGAGGTTGAGTGTCAGATAGAGTTGTGGTGTTCCTTTATGAGACTGGAGTGAGGTCCTCTATCATCCCTAATTGGAGTTTTTGGAATTATAATGACCTTTATGAGTAGGGTGTTGATCATCCATATAGCAGTCTATATCAGTATGGTTTGTGGAATCGTTGGCATACAATCTCCTATGTTTTCAGTTGATCTAAATTGGGTTTGTGGTGTCGCCTAGTGGTTCTGGGGGTGATCCCATATATATATAAGGACTAATGAACCAAACCTATTCATTGAGTTTTTGTGATGGTAGCATGGCTCGTGGAGTGAGTTATCCTAGAATGATCATTGCTTTGAGAAGAATCATGTGGTTGGTAGTTGGTTAGAACCGCCTTATAGCGTGGTACCTTTCCTAAGTATATCTGGATTCTTTGTTTATATCATAAATAGATTTTTATATCTTTTACTGATCTAAAATACTTTGTTATTTGTGTCTAGTGTTTTTGGGGTGTCCTATTGAGTATTTTTATACTCACCCCTGTATGGCCTTTGCCCGCATGTGTCCTGTCATGTGCAGATGATGACCCTTTTGATGGTGTCCTTGGAGGTAAATGAGTGAGTGGATAAGATTTAGAGATTTAAAGACTTATGTATTTATCAAGAGTATGATTTTGATTTATTAATCTCCATTGTATTAGGTTGGAGTCTTTTACAATTTTGGGTTGAGCTTGTTTTTTGACTGTTTTCTGTTTTTAGCACTTTATTGTTATACTCTGTTAAGGGATCTTAGATATATGCATGAAGTCTTTAGTTGTTTATATTCAAACATTGTTTTGGAATTGAATATGTGTGCGCGCATATAGGTACTTTAAGAAAATTCTCCCCATTTGTTGGACATGCCTACTCGGTTCTTGTCGCCATCCCCTGGACTATTCGAGGCGGGATTAGGGTAGTCACAGGTCAAGCCTCAACGGGTCGGGTCATGACATCTTCACACTTCCAAAACCCATTTGTTTGGGCAATAACTGACCAAATAACATCCATATTTCTGTCATATCATCCTATAATCCTTATTTTTTCTTCATAAATCTAACATAAGAAGCCTTTTGGGGCAAACCAAAAGAAGTTTTTCGAAGAGGAGGTAATATCTATAATCGAGCGGTTTATTATATTTCTTCTCCCACATATTTCAATTTTTATTTTACCAAGATTATATAATAAAATAATTATCTCAAATATATTTATATTTTATTGTGTTAATTTCATAACCTAAATTCATATCCTCTTCCATAAAACAAGTTTCAAAATCATCATTCCTTTGTACAACTAACTACCACCTTGCAAACCGATGTTATTCATTTTTCATCATCACTAATAAAGGATGGATATAATGATAAATTTAATGTTTATATATAATATATATGATATTTTTATACCTATACTATTATTTTACAACATTTACCTTCTTACGTACCAACTAATTTAAAAACAATAACGCCGCTCATGTGTACAATGGACTACTGACTCACGAACTGATGTGATTTGCTTTTCATTTCTGTTTTACTTGGATTTTAATATGGATAGATTTAATGAATATATATGATATTTTAAAAATAAATATACATATAGAATTATTATATCACATATACCTTCTTACTTTCCATTCTTTGGGGGATACTATAACATCGCTTTTGTGTATAATAGACTACTACCTCACGAAGCGATATGATTTGTTTTTCACTAACGCATTACATGGAATGTAATTAGGGTAAATTTAATGAATATATATGATATATATGAAATAAAATTTTCTAAATAATTGAAACATTTTATTTACCTTTATTTATTTTCATCTATTTAGAAAATGGAAACAATGTTCATGCGTACATATGACCTATTGTCTCCATGAATAGTGTATTTCATTTTTTGTCTCTAAATTTCATGGATTACTTTAAATACATATATAATAAATATATATTATATTTATATCATGGTTAAAATTATAGAAATTATGGAACCATGATCAATTTAATAGGACTGAAAATAATAAATCAAAACATACATGAAAAACAAATCAGTTATTACCCAAAATGTTATTTTAAAAAGGAATTCATAATAAACAAATAATAAAAGCTAATAAGTAAATAATATATAGTATGATATATAAAATTATGGTTCTTTCATAGATTTATGAAAAAATTATATTTATTATGTTGGAGGTTTGACTGTGTATGAAGTAATTCAAGACTTATGTTAAGGTATTTCTGTCTCACTTTTATTTTCTGAGAGACACATGCCATATTCACCACCTATTTATTTTATGTGGTTTATATACTAACCATTAATGTATTTTATTATTATTATTGTAAAGACCCGGAAATTTCAAGGAAATTTTTTTCTTAATTTTCTTTGGAATTTTACAAGAACGCAGTTTCTGACGGCGCCAGATTCCGAGGCCCGGTGTGCCCAGAATCAATTTCTGAAGTTTGGCTCGGGTATGTTTAGTGAACAAACGAGCGGGAATTTATAACTTTTGAACCGGTGCCCAGAATCGAATTCTGAGGGCACCGATGAACTCGCAGCGCCGATATTCGCTTAAGGAGACCTTTTCTGAGGTTGCGTTTTATGCGGGATGAAAGTTAGTTTTGGGGGAAATTAAATGAAGTTAAATAAATTGTGGAAACACAATTTATTTTTATCCATGTTGGTTATATCCTCCCAAAGGGAGTTAGAGGTGGGAACCACATCCACTTAACCTCCCTTGAGAGGATTAAGTGTGGTGGGGCCCACACGAACCCTAACTCCTCAACTCCCCTTTAAACTCCCAATAACTCCACGCAATTTAATTTTGACAACTTGTGTTATTAATTAAGTTGAGTTGCATTTTTTAAAACTTTCGAAATTCAAAGTGGTTTAGTTGTGTAAATAAAATAAGCCTTAGACTTATTTTATTTTGGTTAGTTTTCTTTTGTCTCCATGAGAGAGTTGGGAAGTCTTCTTCATCTTCTTCAAACTCAACGAAGAACGTGAAGAACACCGTTCTTCAACGAAGAAGTTCTCCACCGAAGAACACGGTCCTTCCACGACACCGTATCCGCGACGCGACGTACTTCTTCCGCGTCGTCTCTTCTACGACGGTTTTCCGTGACGAAATCGTCGTCAAAGAACTTCGAATCCTCTCTTCACGACGTCGGCGTTCTTTCCCCGTGATGCCCGACCTCCGCGACGCTCGTCTTCCGTGGGTTGTTGACGAACACCGCTCTTGAAGCCGAGGTAGGAGTTTATTTTTTTATTTAATTATTTCCATTCTTGATTCTAGAATGTCGAACTTCGAGGACAAACGAATAAATGTTATCGTTTAACGAGAGGGGGCCGGACCGCACAAACACGGCTTAACCACCTCCTATGTTCATGTTTGTTCCCTTGTGGATGGAACGGGATGGCGTGGTGCTGTCGCACCACGCGGGAATCTTACGGCAAGTATTGTGCGGCGCCGTGGAAAGAAATTCAGGAACGCGACGCCGTCGCGTCGCGTCGAAGGAAACCGAGGACGCCGCGGCCGGAGCGGGGCCGCGGCGGAGGGGCGTGGTGCCGTCCCACCGCGTCGGACGACAAAGGCTACGGCCGGTTCCGGGCCGTGGCGGAATGAGGTGACCGGCGGCCAGCCGGGCCGCCGGTGTCGGAAGGCGGAAGGGGACCGGCCTTTGCCGGTCCCGTTGAGAGGGAGCCGGCCGGCCAAGTTGGGCCGGACGGAATGAAGAAACCCGGGGGAATTTAATTCCCCCGGCCAGCTGAAACGGCCCCCCATTATGAGGGGGGGGGTTTCACAAAGGGGGGGTAGGAGCCCCCCCTGTTTTCTCAATCAGCTCGGACGAAGGCCAAGATGGCAGCGCGCCCAGCGCGCTGCCTTGAGCCGGACCGGTGCCTGGCCGGTCGACCAGGCCGGGCCGAGCCCAGTCGGGCCAGGCCGCGCCGGGCCGGGTCGACCCTGTCCGGGGCGGGTTGACCCGGTTCGGGCTAACCGGGGGGTCTCGGGCCGGGTCGGCCCGGGCCCGAAACCCCCGATACCGAACTGTTTGGGTTCAAATGCCCATAACTCGGGCTACGGACCTCCAAACGACGCGCCGTCAGTGGAGATGCGATCCTTGGATCGAGACGGTCGTTTCGGCATATTGCACTCAAGGTTTCAGATTACTTTGGGTTCGGCCGGGTTGGTTCGGATACGAAACCAACCGGGCCCTCGGAGCGGAAACGCTCGTAACTCGAGTTCCGGATGTCCGAATGACGTTCCGTCGACGTTGTTGTTTTCCTCTAAGTGAGACGTATATTTTGGCTTAATCCGCTCGAGGTTTGGATGCCGTCAGAGTGCGGTCGGGTTGGTTCGCTCACAAAACCAACCGGGCCCCTGGGACGAAAAAGCCAATAACTCACAGACCGGGCATCCGATTGACGCACCGTCTATCTCGTTGTTTTCCTTTTGTTGAGACGGAACTTTTGGCATCCTCCGCCTGAGTTTTGGATGCAGTTGGATAGTGGCTGGGTTGGATCGCACCGAAATCCAACCGGGCCCCTGGAACGAAAAGGCTGATACCTTTATGACAGAACGTCCGTTTGAAGAACCGTCAGCAGCGTTGGTGATCTCGTTGAGAAATGGTCCCTATGAGTATACCCTATGAGTGTTCGGGGTATAGTTGAGTTACGGCCGGATTGGTTCGCACACGAAACCAACCGGGCCCCTGGGACGAAAAGGGTAATAACTCACAGACCGGGCGTCCGATTGACGCGCCGTCTGTTGCGTTGAGACCCCTATGACGAGGTGGTCCTTTGAGATACTTCTTTGCAGGACTTTGTGATACTTGGAGTATCGACCAGTAGCTCGTGGAGCGGACCCTCCCGGAGACGAGAGTGTGGAGTACGAAGACCGTGTAGCTGGATGAGACCTGACGAATGCTTGACCGACTCAACTTGGAGTGAGTCGACTAGCCCAGTGGACGGAGCGCCCCGTATTTGGCGAAAGACCCACGGAGTACGGAGCGCCCGGTAGTTGGCTGCAGACCCGCGGTACTCGATAAGAGGAGTGCCTCTGTAGGCTATTGGGGGGAGTGCCCGGTATTTGGCGACAGACCCACAGTGGACGGAGCGCCTGGTAGTTGGCCGCAGACCCACGGTACTCGACAGGAGGAGCACCTCAGTAGTCTTAGGTTAGTGAGCAGTACCTCGGAGTCGTGATAGGACCACTGTACACTCCAGAGACGGAGCTATTCAGCAGTTACAGTTTCGATAATGAAAATCCTGGTCTGAGCTGAGACTTTTGACCTTTGGGTTTACCTCATGATTGAGATGGGTCACTTGATAACTTAGGTATATGTATGGGCATATACCTGGGTAGTGGTTATCCATTGATTTCACAATCCTTGTGTTTACCTCATGATTGAGATGGGTCACTTGACAACTTAGGTATATGTATGGGCATATACCTGGGTAGTGGTTATCCGTTGGTTTCACAATCCTTGTGTTTCCTTATGATTGAGATGGGTTACTTGATAACTTAGGTATATGTATGGGCATATATCTAAGTAGAGGTTATCAGTTGAGATCTTCTTGTGGTTATCCTTGTTGGTTTAGTGAGACCTTGAGGGTCTCGGGGTCCCTACTAGGTATCGTTATACTCACCCCTGCACGGGCTATGCCCGCACCTCGTTGTGTTGGTTGCAGACGATGGGCAGTGCTGACGGAGGTCGAGTGTTCGAGGACTGGACGGTACCCGGAGGTGGACTACACAACGAGTCAGTACCCGGAGGTGGACCACACAACGTGACGACTCACAGAAGAAGGTTGACGGACGAGAGCATAGAGGAGGCTATCTGTACCTACCCTTCAGGTAGGATCCGTGGTGGACGACCAGGAGCTGCGCTATCTGTACCTACCCTTCAGGTAGGATCCGAGGAGGACGACCCAGGAGCTGCTTCCTACTTCCAGCTGTTGTCTTTTTTCTGTTGTACCTTGTTCAGTTGTAGTCGTACTTTCTTTTGGGTTTGTATTCTGGTCCATTTAATTTTCAGCTTTTCTTTTTTACTTAGTGTTTTGCTTCCGCTTGTACTTTGTGGTGCTTGTTTTCTTTTATAAAGGCAATGCCTTCCCAGTTATTGGGATTCTACGCCTTTGGTGCTAGTCGCCAGCCCGTGGCCTATGGAAGGCGGGATTGGGGTAGTCACGACACGGGCCCCGAGGACGGGTTGTGACAATTATAATGAATGTTATTGGTATTTAAATATCCATTTTTTATATCTATTTCATTGGTTTTATAGTTTCAAAGTTTTCAATACAGTAAGGGATTTTTGTCTCAATTTTTCTTTAGGACATACATTATGTTATGCACATACATACTTTTACAAGGTGTATATACAATACATTTGAAATTTAATATCATGATTTTTTTTATAATGATATTTTAAGTTTCATTTAATCTCATTATTTCATGGGTCTTAGGAATAAATGTTGCTAAAGTGGTAATGGTTTTAGGCCACAATCTCATCATTTATCAGGATTATTTATGCTTATGATTATGATAATGAAATTTTATGATCCATATCTCAAGAAAATCATGAAATTTTTTAAACTCTGGTAATTTCATGAGAATACATTTCTTTCCTTAATTTCCCCTCTTTATGTACTTAATAGTTCAAAATAATTTTTTAAGAAAAATCATATTTATTTCTCTCTTCATTCGAAAACCTGTTTTCTTCTATATCTATGTTTTCTAAAATTTTTTTCAAAATTGCTTTAACATTCCACAAGGATTTATTAAATAATTTTTAGAAAATTTTTATTTTTTAAAAAGTGTTTTAAAAGGAATCTTTGTTTTTTTTTTCAAAATAAGGATCATTTGGATCTTATCAAAAATACGAAAGGAATCTTTATTTTAACATTAATATAATTTTCCATCATCATGACCACTCAATGTTTTAAATATTATTTTGTATGTTTAAATGGTTATTTTAAAAGGAAAGGAATTTGAAAAGGATTTTTGTTTTATTTTTTTAAATTGGAAAGTATATTTTCTCTAATAAATATTTTAATGGATTTTAAAAGCTTCCTTTATAAGTTTCTATGGTTATTTTCAATGAAAAGTATTTAAAAAATGTTTTATGTTTTTAAAATGTTTTTTTCAAGGTGGAAAGGATATTTTACTTAAGAAATGTTCCATGTTATCTCTCAAAATAATTTTTTATCTAATGTGGAATCCTTTTATGTTACTTATGATTTACTGGGGATAATAATGAATGATACCAATATTATTTTTTCACTAAATTATTAATATTTATATTGATGAAATTTTTATAAAATACATTTTTTTCATTAGTTATGATATGGTGAATTGATGAAATGTTTATTAAATCTGTTTTCTTTACACATATTATGAAATTATGATATTTTGAATGTTTTATGATCTTATGGATCCTAAATTTATAGATTAAGTGACTGGTGGGAATGATATATCCCACCAATGCATTGGGTAATGATTAATGCTATATGAGTTCAAAGGGTAAACATGAGGTTATCCCAAGCCTGGAAGAGGGTACATAAGAGGTTATCCGAAGCCTAAATGTGGGTACATGAGAGGTTATCCCAATCCTAAAATATAGTATACAATAGGTTATCCCAAGCCTGAATTAAGTACAGAAGTGGTTATCCCAATCCAAACATTTTATGAATGTCTTGGTAGGTAGCCTTGATATATGATTTTCTATTCCTATGTATATTCTGAAAATCTATTTCTTATTCCAATTTTATGTTATCATGTCTCTTATTCTCTAATTCCATTACGAATAATGTCTTATGAACTACTAATATTTATTTCATGACACAAGTTTATAATATATAATATGCATGGTATGGTTTTCAAATGTTATTTTCATTTTCTCATACACTTATGATCATGATATATTGATATCTTTCTTGTTTACCCTTACTGAGAATCTGATCTCACCCTTTCTTATGTTTCTTTTTCCTAGGTTATGAAGACATGTTTTAATTAAGGTATGTATAATAATAGTACTATATGAGAAGATATTTATGGGAGATGTTGTAGATCTTTCAAGAAATAAGAATATTTTATGTCTATTCTCTAAATACACTAAACCTATACAATCTATGTGTCTGTATTTGTAAAATTTATTGAATATTAATCTAAAAAATGTAATATCTATGAATGATAATTTTGGGTCTTGATTGTTGGTATCATAGGAAAGGTTTAGTTAACCTTTGAAAACATTGATGAGAAAACTATAGTGATATCCCTAGGGAGATGCCCAAGGACATGTATAGGGATATGTATAGGGATACTCTGAGGATATGTCTAGGGATCAATCTAAGGATAAGTCTAAGAATGATTCAAAGTATTGAAAAATGTCCTGGAATTTTGGTAAAGGATAGTGTGAGTGGTTTTCAGGAAATCACATCCCTATCTTTCTACTACAAGTGGATGTGTCTCTAAAACATAGGTAACTAGGGGTAATAATTATAGAAAGGGAAAATTGATCTGGACTCAATCATCACCTGGTGCATGACAACGAGCCTTGCTATACACCTAGTATGACACCCTAAGAGACGTGCTTTGGAAGTTCACAAACTCTTTATGAACCATCATGAAGGATATGAATAATGACCATGAATGATCTAGGTTAATTTTAAGCTATCATATATTGAAAATATGGTGTCATTATTTAGACATCCTATAAATGATTTTTATTTATTATTCCATTTTCAAATATGATTATTGTTTCTCACACTATTATTTCTAGTTTTATTCAATGGATAGAACCCATAGTAATCGTGTTAATGCTGAATGAAAGAGACAATGCAATGATTTTCTTCTTGAGTAATTGAATGTTATGGGATATGGAATGAAAAACCTAATTTCTATTCTCACACAGATTTCTCAAGATATAAATCATGCTGAAATTCCAAATGAGAGAAGTAGGGAACAACATTCTATTGATTCCTTCAAGAGGAAACTTCCACCCTCTACTAGTGGGTCCACTGATCCACTTGTAACTAATAAATGGATGAGTACCAAAAAATATATATTTTCCATTATCTAGTGTTTAGAGCTTGAAAACGTCATTTTGGATGTCTATTTTTTGGAAGGCGAAGCTTATTAATGGTTGAACCATATGAGGAATACAAGTCAAGAGGAGGTAATTTACTCAATGGAATAAGATAAGTTATATAAGATATTTTTTAGTAAGTACTTACATATTATTATGTGATTAAGATAGGAAAAAAAATTTCTCAAACTCAAACATAAGGATGGTGAATCTATTGGTACCTATGAAGCTAATTTTACATGACGTTCATGGTTTTATTAGGATTTAATCATTAGAAACTAAAAAATTTAATCAATTATTTGGTGTCTTAAGACCAAATATTTGAAAGGAATTTGATATAAGAGACTTTAGTAGCTATTAAAGAGTAATTTTATGTGAACAGAAGGTATAAATTAAAATCATATATTTTGACCATTCCCATGGTTTTTATAAGAAAAGGAAGATCAAGTCTCACTAGAACATGAATAAATCTCATGGTGGAAAAAAATTTCAGTTTCCCACATGCTATAAATATTGGAAAGAGAACATATGTTAATTCCTGAATGGAACAAGAGGCTTTTAAATGTTTGGGAATTCTATCCATTGGGAAAAAGAATGTAGATGTGATGTAAAGAGGACAATCAATGAAATGAATGGAGATAGAGATCAACAAAATGTACCTCCCACACTCCAGTGTTTCAAGTGTAATTATTTTGGGAATAATGAAAATAAATTCCCTGATCCAAGGGTTAATGAAAATGATAATCCACAACAACCTCTAAAGACAAAGAAAAAGGGAAAGCTTATGCAATCACAATGGATGAAGTGAATCATTATAAATAGGGAACAATTATCCTCCAATCCTTAGTTGGTAATTTCATGTTTGATTTTGTATGAATAATCCATATGAAAATATTATTGTTCACAATTTAGTGATATTTTAGGTGATTATCTCCCACTATATAGATTCTGGAATAATGAAATCACATTTGATATTCTATCGATACAAGGATGAACCCAAGCTTCCAATAATTGTTTTTTGTATAAGATAGGAGACTATATATAGAATAAAGGATGAATTAGAATTTAAAATTGTATACGTCTACATCTAAGATTAACTTAAGAGTTATGGATACCATCATGGTTTTATGTGTTTAAGTTTGATCATAGGTTCAAATTCATTGACACCCATTTTTTGGTTTTATTTTACGAGATTTTATCAAGATTAAGGATATTTTAGGAGATTTTTATAGAAATAAAACCCTTTAGTTTTGATTATGTTTTAGTTAAAAAGTTATTTGAGGAGTAATGTCTTTACACTTTAAGTACATATGATTAATGGTACTGATAACCTTTATGGTTTATCTTGTCTTGGATGTTGATGTAATTATGGGTTGTAGTTGATCTCCTTACGAACCCAACACACTTCATTACTATCAGAGAATATTTCTCTCTAGATTAGTATTCTAGAATATACATTAAGAAAGTGGTAAGGTTTCATGGAGTAAAAAATTCAATTGTATCTGATCAGGATTTGAATTTTAACTTGAAGTTTTGGTGAATAAATCCGCAATCTCTTGATATGGAGTTATGTTTCAGCATTGTGTATCATCATCATATAAAGGATCATTTTGAGAGAAAAATTCAAACCCAATAGGATAGGATAAGTTCTTATTCTATGGATCTAAAATGTGGTTTGGATCATCACATTCCTCTTGTTGTGTTTTGTTACAATGATATCTTTCACTTGAGCATTCATATATCTCCTTATTAATCCCATTATAGAAATAATTTTAGAACACCAATATATTGGAATGAAGTTGTATAAATAAATATATTGGGACCTGAGATTGATGATGAAATTATAGATAAGGTTATAGCTATTTAGTGAAAAGTATGGGAAACAAGTTGATAAAAATGTTCCGATGATAATAATCAATATAATCTATAATTTGAAGTTGGTGAGAAGGTGTTTTTATGAATTTATTTGTGGAAGAAAGAAGGGAAAACTAAGCCCTGGGTATATCAGTACATTTAAAATTATTGATCATATCAATACTATAGATTATAGATTTTTTACATCCATTTAATCTATATCAGTTTAATGATGGGTTCCATGTATCTCTCCTGAGTAATTTTATACCTGATCCATCACATGTAATGAAATCATAGGTCATACCGTTGGAGCATGATCTTTCTTAGAAGAAAAAACTAGCAGAGATTTGGGATCATAAAGAGAATGTTCTTCATAAAAATACTACTCACTTGGTCAGTGTTTTGAGGTGAAACCACTAGCTTTAGGATGCTACATGAGAACTTGAGTATGTAATTAGGTAGAATTATCTTTAGTTGTTGGCACCAAAAGTGATGAATTTTGAGGGAGAAATTAATTTTAAGGGGGGTAGAATGTAACACCCTGAGATTTTTTGAAATATATATTTTTAAAATAAATTTAATCTTCTCAATATTTTGTGTTACATGAAACACTAATTTTATCTTTCATTACACACAACACTGAGTTTATCTTGCATTACTGGAAAAACTGAGTTTAAAATAAACATGATATACTATTAAAATATTATTATTTAATATTATAGTTATCACATAGCTATTGGAATGGTTGGTATTAATAATATTAACTTAATTATTAAATTATATTGTTTACACATTCATATAAAATTAATTCTTTTAGGACAAATTAATTAGAAATTAAAATTAAAACTATTTTAAAATAATGTAAATCTTTTTTTGGAAAACTATTTTTATGGAAGAAAACGTGTTTTACCACAATAAAATAATTAAATCAATTTTTGTGAATGATTTTAATGAAATTTATATATTATATATTCAATAAATTTTTTAATATTCTTCTTATTCATTTTTTGGTCAATATATGAGAATAAATCTAATTTTATACTTAAAAACTGTATTTTTTTTTCTAAAAAACAATTTTTCACCTTTTGCACACTTGTTTTAAAATTAATCTTTTCCAATTTAAAAAAATCATTTAAAGAAATATAATTTTTATAATTATAAGGTAAAAATTATCTTGGACTTAATCTTTTATAATTTTCTAAAAAGATAATTTTTTCAATGATGATGAATAGTGAAAATACTAGTTTTTATTAAAAAATTTCATTTCTTTTAAAGAATTTAAAAACATGAAATTATTTTAATATGGTTTTAAAAGTAAAATTACTTCAATTATATATCTATTAACCGAATTTAGGTCATTTTAGTCAAATTCATATTGAATATGTATATAAAAACCTTTTAAACTTTTGTAACTTTTCTCTTTAGAAGACAATTTTTTCACCACATCTACGAGATTAATTTCAAGTTATATTTCACCACTTATGTGAATGGAGTTTGAAAAAATGGTTTAAATATTTTTAATATGAATAATTTATATTATCTAATAATTTCAACATAATTTTTTACAACAATGAATAGTAAAAAAAATAAAAGTTAATTATCTTGGTTGAGATTAAATGGGTTTACCTTGGGACTAAAATAAAAATATTAAGGGAAAAAAGAACTAGAAAATTGTTCAAAACCCATTTTATGGATTTTTTTATACCTTATAACCACTAAGGTTATATAATGTACCATTTTGGATCCTTGTGTCTTGTGAAAAAGGCAGTAACACCTTTTTCTTTTCAAAAATTACAAGTGTTCCTCTCACCTCACTTATAAAAGGCCAACCCCTCTCCTATCCTCTTTACACTTACAAAAACCATTTTTTCAGCCAATAACTCTCTAATACCATCAATAAAACCCTCCTATAATCCTATAATCATTATTTTGTTCATAAATCCAACCTAATAATCCTTTTAGTGCAAGCCAAAATAAGTTTTCTATAGAATAGGTAATGTCCATAACATAACATTTTATATTATTTTTTTCCTACACCTCATTAAATTATTATTAAAACAAGATTATATAATAATATATTTTTATTATATATACTGATATTTTATTATTCTAGTGGAATAACCTTTGTCTATATTCTCTTCCATCAAATGGGTTATGTTATCATCATTCGTCTGTACGTCGGACTACATTCTCACTAACTAATGTTGTTTGTTTTCCATCACCACCTCTCAGAGATTTATATAATAAATAATTTAAGGTTTATATATGATATTTATGATATTATTATAACTATTTAATTATAATAAAATTTCTACCTTCTAACCTTACAATCCGTTGGAAAAAAATAATGTTGCTCGTTTATACAATGGTCTACCGCATCGTGAAACAATGTGATGTGTTTTTCATTTATTTTTTACTTGGATGGTAATAAGGATATATTAAATAAATATATATGATATTTTTAACATTATTATACTTATGTAATTATAATTTCATATATACCTTATTACTTTCGATTCCATGGGGGATATGATAATGTTGTTTGTGTGTATGACGGACTACCACCTCACAAAGTGATGTGGTTAGTTTTTCACTAACTCTTTGTATGTAAGGTAATTAGGGTAAATTTAATGAATATATATGATATATATGACATAAAAATTATTTTTTAATGGTAATATACTATTTACCTTTATTTAATTTCATTCTTCAAGAAAATGGAGACAGTGTTCATGTGTACGTATGACCTACCATCTCCATGAATTATCTATTTCATTTTCCCTCTATAAATTTTATAGATTAATATAAAAACATTTATAATGAATATATATTATACATATATAATTTTTAAAATTTTGGAAATTTTGAAACCATTATCAATGTAAGAAGATGGAAAATAACAATTCAAAACATACACAAAAAACAAAATAGTTATTACCTGAAACATGATTTTAACAAGGAATTATTAATAAACAGAAAATATAAGGTCATAAGTAAATCATATATGATATTTTATATATAATTATGGTTCTTTATTTTGTTTATAATAAACTTATATTTATTATAAAATAGTTTTGAACATGTTTGAAGGAAGTCTGGTTGGACTTGGTGATGGATTTTTGTCTCACTTTCAAGACATATTCACCTCTTATTTATTTTATATGGTGTATATAAAGCCCCAAAATTTATTTTATGATTATTATAATAAAAATTATTGCTATTTACATATACATTTTATTATCTCTCATTTATGGGTTTTACAGTTTCAAAGTTACCAATGTGGTAAGGTATTTTTGTCTCAATTTTTCTTCTTTTGGACATATGTTTTGTTATGAACCTATATCCTTTTATGAGGTTCATATACAACCAATTTGACCTAAAATATCATGAATTTATTTATTCTCATTATATTTTATGTTTCATTTAATTTTATTCTGTCATGGGTATTATTATATAATTTCACCAAAGTGGTAATTGTTTTATGATACAATCTCATCATGTATCATGATTATTTATATTTATGATTATGATGATGATTTATTTTGTTCCATATCTCAATAAAATCATGAATTTGATTATCATATGGAATTTTCATGAGAATACCTATGCTCCCTCCAATTCATTGGGTAATTATTAGTGTTATATGAGATCAAAGGGTACATGGGAGGTTATCTAAATCCTTAAAGAGGGTACATGGGAGGTTATCTCAATCCGAAATGAGGGTACATGAGAGGTTATCTCAAGCCCAAAGGAGGGTACCAAAGAGGTTATCCCACACCCAAAGTAGGTACATGGGTGGTTAGTTCATTTTTAACATGTTATGAGTGTTTTTGTGTGTAGCCTTGAAAAAATATTTTCTATGTTTAAGTATATACCAAAAATATATGTCTTATGCCAATTTTATGTTATCATGACTCATGTTCTTTGATTACATTACAATTCAGGTATTATGAACTACAAAGATTTATTCCATGACTCAAGTTGATAATATATGATATGTAGGATTTGGTTTTCAAATGTTACTCTCATGTTCTTATACCCTTATGCTAATTATATGTTGATATCTACCTTGTTTATCCTTATTGAGCATATGAGGTCACCTTTTATTATGTTTCATTTCCCTAGGTTTTGAAGAAAGGTTTTAATTAGGGTATGTATAATAAGAGTACTATATGGGAATATCATTATGTGAAATTTTGAATATATTTCAAGAAATAAGAATATTTTTTTGTCTACTTTCCAAATACACTAAACCTATATGGTCCATGTGAATGTATTTGTAAAATGTATTTAATATTCATCTAAAAAGATATAATATTTATGTATGATAATTTTGGGTATGTATAGTGATCATGAATCATTTGAGGCACATAGCTTCACATGATATGTGAATGATTATATATGATTATGATATTTTTTAAGGAAACTATTTTGGATAATAAATTTTTTAACAACTTATTTGGTGTTTTCCCAAATAACTTTTTGGTGAAATTATACTAAATCAAACCAGAAGGATATGATTTTATCAATACGAATCATCATAGTATGATTTAATTTATATATATGAGCATGTATGTTATTTCCATCTCTGAGGGAGGGATTCTGGTACACGTATTCTTGGTGAGGATTAGTAATTTGGTGTGAGTGGTTGGTATGGGTATGAGATGCTAGATATTTATGAGACCCTAGAGTTGGTGTATTTAACTATGAGTTTTGTGATGATATATGAGATTGGAGTTTTATTTTTCTTCATGTGTTGTGACCTATATAAGAGGCGACCAATAGGATATATGGGATAACCTATTTACATTAAGATATAACTCAAGATATTGGTGAGCCAAGTGACATAGTTGTCTAGTAGGACACTTTCTTGTTATTTCATAAGATGAGTTGTAATATATGATGGTAAAAAGAGAGATAAGTTATCATAGGAATTTTAGTGCCTTTATATATGTAAAATATTTATAGATGCTTCATATTATATAGGAGACACACAAGTGGTGTGAGATCTCGTATTCAATTAGGCATGGAGATGCCTTAGTGTTAGGTCCATAGGGCTGAATACCCTGAGGGGGGGGGGGGGTGAATTTGGGTATGAATAATTTAAAATTAAAGCTCAATCTGATCTTGTTTCGCTGTTAATCAAAACAATCTTCTCTCTCTTTCCCATTTCACAATATAAATAGAAAGTAAAGCATGCACAGGACGCACCAATTTTTACTTGGTTCACCCTCACTGGGCTACATCCAAGGTGCATACATCGGCAATGTGCCGATGTACCAAATCCACTATAAGAACACTTCTATTTACAAGGTTTAGGATGAATCACTTCTATTCCCAGGCTCACTGTATTTACAATGTTTAGGGTCAGCTCACTACTTTCCCATGGGTCACTCCCTGTTTCTCTCTCTCTGGATCACTGCCGGTGGAGAGGATCACCTTCTTCCTCTTCCTTTGCTCACTACTCTAGAAAAGATCCAATCACAGTTTATAGACCCGTAGGTCTCTTCATTATCACTAATGAATACATCCTATGTTGTATTTGGATGGTCTGTTGATGTCCAACTTTCACCTGTAGATGAATCTCACTTTGCACCGAAGGTATCGGGCAATCTTCGAGCTTTCACGCAGCCCTGAATCTCTGCTGTGAATCAACCTTAATTGGAGCCATTCTCTAAGTCGGCACACAAGTCTCAACGTTCAAGTAAAAACAGGCATAGAAGTCCACCTCAACCACTTGCGTGACACAAGCTTCTCCAACTCCAAACTTGCATGACACACACCCTTTTACACCCAAACCAATATTGGCGCACAACCAACAAATTTCATGATTCTTCAAAATCAGGCATACAAGTGTCACCAAAACACTTGCACAACACTTCCTTCTTCAACTCAGAACTTGAGCGACTCTCTTCCTTCCTCACCCAAACCACCTTGGGCACACAACTATCACCTGGTGCACAACCTCTACTTGCGCGACCACACACCACTTGCGCGACCACCACACCTGCATGGTGGGAGCTCTGATTTTCTATATGTTTTGAGCTCGTGCCAAATGAGGAGGGTTAGACCTGTATTTATGGGCATTTGAACACCCTGAGTGAAGGCACGCAAGTCTCCCTTCGGCACGCAAGTCTCGCCGCCCTAGTCCTGCAGCCATTGTCTCTTCCGCGCTAGTCACTTGCGCGACCAAACCCAAAACTTGCATGACTCTTATCCATTTTCCATATTTTGATGTTTTGATCTTGAAAAACATATGGTGCACAAGTTTCCTTTCCTTCAAGTACATGGCGTACACGTCCCTTTTCCAAAAAACACTTTTCTTCATTTGTTGATTTTCAGGACCAAAAAATTGGCAAACACTAGAAAACGATGCCACCTTGTATCTGCTCTTTTTGTACTTCCTCTAGATCATCCATTACTTCATCGATGTTCTTGAATCAAACATGGATTGTTAACCACAACCCTTGAACTAGACATGACACCATGAAATCCCCTTTGTCAATAAATTTGTATGTCATGGTTTGCTTTGTCAATAATCACAACACAGATGTCCACTTTATCAACAATCACAATCACCTCAAAAATGCTTCAATGATACCTTGAGGGATTTTTTCCCAACACTTAGGTATTTTGAAAGTGGAAGGATGGATAGAGATAGTGTTGTGATAGGTCTAACATGTTTGAGAGGCATGGATATATAATTAATTAGGAAAGTTATCCTAGAATTGATGATATTTGACTTATACTGATTTGATATGATTTATGTATTAGGGTGTAACTAATGTGTACATATTCTTGATTATGTGTTTGATCATCAATATGGGCTATTAAGAACCATGGTGAGAATTATTATATGTGAACTCTCTAAACATTGGGAAAACAAGTGGGGTTTTTATTGACATATATGGTATGGGGTTTGGTGCAACCTCAGTTTAGCTCAAGGAAGGTGACAATGGTGTATGGTTAGGCATGATCATCCTCAGATGACTTGTGGGACATGTTGATGGGAGTATTTTAGAAAATATCCGGGATAGGGAGACTCAGTTGTGTAATTCATATGACTCATAGGGTTTGGTCATGATGATGAATGAAAATCCTTAGTGATTGTGTTTGGTTCCATTATAGTGTGTGGATAGGATTAATTGAGGTGGTTTCTCGGATCATTGAGACCCATTTTAGGTTTATAACCTTGAGGGGTTTATGTGTATCATGGTGGGGTCTTTAAATTATCAATTTCTTTAAATTATAGGAGTTATTTTGTAGGTTTTAATAGTTCTTGATGGACGATAATATATGTTTCGTGATCTTGGTTTGTGGAAATGGTAGAAAGGTGAAAGAAATATTGTCATCGATAAAAAATGGGAAACGTTTTTTGTAAATTGATTCTATATAATGTGTTGGTTAGAGTAAGGTCTATTTTGAGGATGGTGAGGTATGGTTTGATTGATCAAAAACCAGTGCATAAATACATGAATAGCCATGTGAGATGAGGTCTCTTTGAGGTGATGATGAAATGATTGAGGGGTCATAAGATTACGGATATGTCAAGATGATAAGCTTGTATGAGAGAGGTTCTACACCCTTTTGTAAAATTTTATATATGTTATGATGATTTTTGAGTATGGTGGGGAGCTGAAGTGATGAGAAACTTGACATGATGAATAAGGGATGAAGAAGTGTCTCCTAGTTATTATTGGTTGGGAACTGATGTTATTGTGAACTAGTAGTGAGATTGGGTATTGTTCTTAATGAGTTGGAATATGATATTCATGTAGTAATGGGTGAGGTGATAGATAAAATTAAACAACCATTTCTTAGTTCACCACCAAATCCTTGGACTTAGATAGGGTCTTATGGGGTGGAATTATTTGGATATAATGAGTGAGGAATGTGAGTGTGAATAATTATTAATCAATGGATCATAGTAAGAAAAATTCTTGTATATTGATATTGTGAGAAAAATATTTATGGTAGGGAGTACGCTTTTGGGTACTCATGTATTTGACCCTAGTTTATGGTGTAATTGTGGTGATCATTGGGGGTTATTTATTTGTTGATACAACCTAATGTTGATTGTTTTTTCTTAACAATAATTGTATATTGGTAGACTGATTCTATTATATAAATGGGAAATACACAGATGTGGGTATTAATAGTTGAGGATTATGAATATTTAGTACTTTCAATAACCGAATGGTACACATTATTGATTATGGATTAGTGGGATGACTATGTATGAGTTTTTAGAAATGAATTGATTGGGTGACCGAGTTAGTGGAATGTCAATACACATGGTAAATTATGATGGTGGGAATGGAAGAGTAGGGCTTTATTTTATGAGTACAACCCTAAGGATGTGATTGTGGGTTCTGATAAGAATGGTCTGGTAACCCTCAGGTTAGGCCCTGAGTGGATGATGCACTGATATAGCCTGGTGATGATGATTGATGGTGTATTATGTCAGTAAATTAGAAATTAAAAAATTACAATAAGAGCGAGGAATCATAATGTAGCTCGTGGAATGTGTTAGTGTCATAGTTAGCACGTCATTGAGTTCTTAGAGGTCATCGATGTAGTGGGGTACTAGCTTGTGTATTTCATGTGTGATAAAATTTCATGACCAGGGAATTTATATAAGTACACAATTTTGGGGATGGATGTGTGGGTTAGACTAATGTATGAGGTACTTAAAATGTTGGGTTGTCTGGTTGGTTGGGTGTAGTGTTAGCATAATCATAACTAGTAGGAGATATGACATTATACCATGAATTGAGTTTCAGTGACTAGGGTAGTTCACAAGTGATTGACATGGAGACTTATCGGGGATGATAAATGTGAGGATGGGGATGTTGTAAAAACCCACATTGGTTCATTTTGGTAGATCTGAAAATTATTCAAATTTTAGAAAGAGTGGAACTGAAATAAATTTGGATTTTTTTCTTTAGATTATGAATTAGAACTCGGGAATGCTTATGTAATGTTTATATTAATGTTTATTTAGTGGTGACTCTAGTGGTGGGTTTCAGTGACTAGGGTGGTTCACAATATATTGACATGGAGACTTATTGGGGATGATAAATGTGAGCATGGGGATGCTGTAAAAACCCACACCTATTAATTTTGGCAGATTCCAAAATTATTATAATTCAAGAGAGATTGGAACTGAAATAAATTTGGATTTTTTTTCTTTAGATTAAGAATTAGAACTTAGGAAATCTTCTGTAATGTTTATACTGATGTTTATGAAGTGGTGACTCTAGTAGTGGAGGGTTTTCATTTATTATGTGGTCTTAAGAGAATGAAAAATCTAGGTAGTGGTTGAGGTGTCTTGGGGAGGAGCTCCATGGATAGGGCCATCAAGTATCTAGTAGAGAACTAGGTGGATAGTCTTGGGGGACTGAGTATGTGATATTCCAATGGACAATTTTTTTAAATAGGGTTATTTTGGTTTTTTCATGGGTTTTCATCTTAAAATCATTTCATGGTTTTTGAATTTCATTCAGCTAAATCATTGGGGAAAATGCCTTCTCCCATACCCCTCCCTTTTTATTCTTGGTATGATATTGAATTGGATGTGTTTATTTATCAATTTTAGTGAGTTATTAGATATACTATTCCTCTTATTCATATATTTATTCTTATTCACTAATTGTAATTGATATGTGTTAGGTATTTTGTGTTGATTCCACTAGAGAAAGGTATAATCAGTCTTGGATTATGGGGGTTTTGTTTTTATTAGCGAGAGGGGATCCCACGAGGATGAATATGCTAGTTATCTTGAATTTTTTCTTATGTTATGACACTACCTTGAATTATTAATGGATTTATTTCAATTTTTAGTGAAATTGGTGGATATATTGAGATGGTATTTTTTGGATTTTTTGTGATAGAGGTCTTGGTTGATACCAACAATGGTGGAAACCTTTTTGACTAAGGCTTAGGTTGTGAGAGATCACCCAATGAGTTATTATTTGATTATTCCCAAGGTATAAATTATAAAAATGAACTTTTTTATTGATTAAAATATGTTTTCAATTCATTAAAAAGTTTATTTATGGAGTTAGGTCCTTGTATTAATAGATGTCATCCATTCTATCTTGGTTGATGATGGTGGCTTGTCTTCACTCAGTGTATGACTCCATTTGATGTAGGTGTTCCATGGGAATCTCACAATGGTTCATGTATTTATTATATGAGAAGTGATATATGGTCCCTTGAATCATGTGTGGTTTAAGCTAAAATAAATTGAATTGTTTCCTTTATACTCATACTACTTGGATGGAAGTGTCTAAGGCCATGATAGACTCTTGGATCACTAATCTTGGATTTCTTATCCACCGTTGGTTATTGGATTCACCTAAATTGTAAAACATAGGATATTATAACCCAATTGGAGAATGAAATTATTGAACTAAAATAAAATATCCCTTAGGTAGGTGAACTTAGGCTCTTCAAAGTTGAGGGTGTGAGCGGTTGAAAGATATTATCTTTAGGCTTGGAAAAAATAGAACCTGTGTGACATAATTTTATAGCATAGAGATAAATGTATGATATGGTTTGGATGACATACGAACCATGGAAGAGATTTGTTGAGTTTCATTATGGGTCAGGTGTCATGACAACCAGTTATAGACGTTTTCTGGATATGTTGAGTATGCTACATGGGATGATCTGGTGGGTTAGACATGATGACTTCTGAGGTGGTTGAGATATGGTGTGTTGGATATGATGCCTCCTAAGGTGGTTATGATATGAAGGATTGTATGTGATTCCTTTTAAAATGTTTAGGATATGGAGGGTTAAATGTGATGCCTCCAAATGACATTTATGATGTTAGCTATACATAATGTATAACAACCTAGAATTTTCCTACATAGATATAACATATTAATAGTTAAAAATTCAATAAATTTTAATAATACATTCCTAATAAACATAAAATTTTATTTTCTTTGGATATTAGATTTACAATATTGTTATTTAATTAAATATATTCAACATCTCCCAAAAGAATCTTTCAATATAGTAAACTTCATTGAAAAAACCTACTGAAAACCTTTCTTCATAACCTGGGGAAAGGAAACATAAGAATGTGCGAGCTCAAATTATCAGTAAGGGTAAAACAAATGGAAATCTATGTAACATGAACATATAGGTATGAGAACTTGAAAATAACATTTTAAAACTATACCATTCGTATAATAGATCATAAACTTGATTTATGGAATAAATTTCGATAGTTCATAAGACATGAATCATAAAGGAATAAAAAAACATGAACCATGAGAACATAAAATATTCATAAGACATACAATTGTGGAATACACATAATAATATAAAATATCATGTCATGGCTATCCAAAAATTCTTTCATAACATGTTATTCTTGGGTTAACCATATGTGTACCAGCTTTAATCTTCAGATAACCTCCTGTAAGAACCCGAAACTTCTTTTTAGGTATGTTTTCATTTTCTGGTCCTGTTTGATAAAGAGAGGAATTTTTCCAGAGGTTTTGTAGGGGCGCCCGGTTGGCACATGGTTTAAACAAACCATGCGGTCAACCTAGAAAACCATGCACCCTCGACAGTGGGCTCCGCATAGGCTGTGCACGGTTTGTCAAACCGTGCCAAAAAGCCATGCGAAGCCCCTAGATGAGACAGTGGGCTCCGCACAGGCTGCGCACAGTTTTTCAAACCGTACAGGCAAGCCGTGCAATGTCCCTGGGAGAGACAGTGGCAACCGTATGGTTGGCACATGGTTTGCCAAACCGTGCGGGGAAACCGTGTGGACATATAAAGTTTGGGTTGTTAAGTCCCGGGCCACTCGGGATTTTCCATTCCTCCACCATTCCTCCTTCTACTCGTGGCTCACGCGGGATTTTCAATTTTTAGGGGTTGGGGAAGGTCCTTGGTTTGTTTTGGAGGAAACTTGAAGGGGATTCTTGGGGGATCGAAGGTGGTTCTTCTCAGGTAAGTCCCTCCTCTTGATTTCTCCTTGGTTTTCCCTATATCTACTCTTCCCTCTCTTTGGGGTTTCTAGATATACATCCATTTCATGTATATCTAGTGTTGGGTTTGCCTTGAGTGTTGATTCTAAGGCTTGTGGATGATAGGGAAGGAGTTTTAGAGCGGTCTTCCGTGAAGCGGTTGTCGGATTTGTGGGTGCGGTTGATTGTGGATCATTTTTACCGGAACCCTAAAGGTAGGTGGTTTATGCCTTTCCATTGAAAGTCTATGAGTATTATGTGCAATTGTGCCAATACCCATGAATGAGGTATTGTTCATTTACCATTTTACCCCTGTGTTTTTCCTGCCATGCTTGTATACTTGTGTAGAGTTAATTTGGGAGTGAATTGGGATGATTGATATGCTTTGTATGTTTTACCCTTGCATGCTCTATTTATAAATGATTGATCCTGTTTAACCTTTGGCTGCTTTGCCTGATTTCCATGCCTGTTGATGTAGGATGGAGAGTTTGTATTCTGACATGCTTAATTTGTTGTAGACTATTTATCCAAGTAATTATGTAGGTTTACTTTGGCCTTATTACCCAGCTATGCTAGTTGACCTACACAGGGCCGTGAGAACCTGGTGTAGTAGACTATAACAGGAATTGACCGAGAGATTCCTTAGAGAGTCTTTGAGCAGTTTTAGCTATAAGGGGGATTGATCGAGTGAGCATCCTCAGAGAGTCTAGAACCACTTGGGGCTATAAGGGGAATTGAATGAGTGAGCTTTCTCAGAGAGTCCTTGATTGTTTTTGACTATAAGAGGAATTGACCACAGGAGCTTCCTTAGAGAGTCTTGTTTGAATTGAGCACTTTTGGGCTATAAGGGAAATTGACCGAGTGAGCTTCCTCAGAGAGTCTGAGACCTTGGGGATATAAGAGGAATTGACATGTGAGCTTCCTCGGAGAGTCCTTGACTACCCTAGACTATATGGGGAATAGAATGTGTGAACATCCTCAGAGAGTCTTGCATTACATAGACTATATGGGGAATGACTTTGTGAACTTCCTCAGAGAGTCTTGTTTTACCTTTGAATATAAGGGTATTGACTGTGAGCACATCCCCAAAGAGTCTTACTATATTCGTATACCGAACCAGAGGGGTTAGACTGAGTGTGCTCCCCAGAGTGTTGTCTGTACTTCTAAGGTAGGACTAGAGGGGATGGCTGTGAGTACTTTCTAGAGGCTGCCTATTTGAGGTTAGCTGTTTGTTTCATCATTGCTAGATTTGAAACTATGGATTGTTTACTGTTTAATACATTCCTGTTTAATGCTTTTTGTACTTTACATGCCATATATCTACTGACTGTTAGGCACGTGTCTTGTGGTGGTTGCATACTGGGATTCGTCTCACACCCTATTTGGGCCACGCTTTTGGGCCCAAACAGACTATGTTGTTGTAGGTATAGATAAGGGCAAGCACCCTTCTACTTCAGGTACTTGAATGCATTGGAGCTAGAGAGTATGGTACCAAGCAACGGCTTGCGATGCAGAGGAGTTTATCTGCTTTCTTTTTCACTTTGGTTTAGCACTGTTGTATTCCAACATTATGACTTGTTTGGCTGTTTTCATAGATATATATTTACCATGAATCACTTTATATATATGTTATCTTACTTTCTATCATATTTAGTCTTCCATTGTTCATTTGTGTATGGATTTTATACTGTTTTCGATATTGTTTATTGTTTATCTTCCGCTGTGTACTCTGCCAATGAGGGCATAGTTTCCCTACTATCACACCCAAGGCCCTCGCTACTAGTTGGAAGCCTCTATCATTTGGGAAAATGTGCTTGAGGCCATGTGACCAACCAGGTATGGGGTGCCTCTGGCTGGCTTCCAGAACCGGGACGTTACAAAGTGGTATTAGAGGATTTATTTTCTCCTGACTTACTGTTTGGAGCCTATAGCCATGGATATGACAGAATAGGTACTTGGTAATAAGCTATGCCCGGGAGTAACTAACCCGTGTACAGGGGAAATCCATACTACCTTGTTTATTGCAATTTTACGGGTTTGTAATTTTAAATTAGATTTGATTTCACCATTGGGTGATTCACATGCTTTGTGCTATTACCATTGTTGTTGTTGAGATTCTATTTTTGTCACAACCCGATGAGATGAGGTTCTTCCATCTCATGCATCACATAGGCACTTGTTAGAAATCACTTTCCATGCATTCTTTCCATCCCATCTAGGATGAATTAGCGATTTCATGTTGTTGTGATAAACGTTGTGTAGATTATGAATGCTATTGTGATCGATGATTTGATGGAATTCCTGCTGTTTGATAGGAAATTTTTTTGTATAGTGTTTTTCTTAGATGGACGCCAAACTTTGGTTCTTGAGGTGTTATAGGCCCTCATGGACCAGAATTTGGTGGATCATTGCTTGGTTTCCTTATTATAACTTGTGTAAGATGTCAATCTTTGATTCATGGGGAGTATGTGCCCTCACAGATCAGAATTTGGCACTTTCAATGTCCGTTTCAGTGTTCTATGGGTTTCAAAGTAGTTTCTAAGGAGTACTGTCCAGAAAAACCCAGAATTCATGCCGTTTAGTTTTGACTACACGTCATGTGTTCTTCTATTCAGGAAGAAAAATTCTTTGTTATGTACATGCCGTGTACTCCTACATTTTAGTCCCTGTTAATCTTGATCTGAGGTGTGCGTATGACCTTGCAGAGTCATGCCACCGAGATGTCCTTCGGTTGTACACCATCCACAAGGCGGTTATCAAACACCAGATACGGTTGATCAAGGACTCCCAATAGATACTCCTCCTGTGCTAGTCTTGGCACCAGCAGTTATAACTGACCTAGGTGCTGATGAATATATTAGGGAGGGTTTTCTGAGGATGATGCATACCTTCCAGGCAGCGCAGCCTCCTTCCCCGTCAATGGCTGATTTGACGCGGGTTTTCCAACAACAGCATCCTCCCACCTTCTCAGGGGAAGGAGGAACTCAGGTTGCAGAGTCGTGGCTCGAATCCACGCTGACAATATTTGAGCATCTTGAGGTACCACCTGAGAGGAGGGTTAAACTTGCGACCTCTATGCTCCGAGACTCCACAAAGAGGTGGTGGGATGTCATCTCTTAGGCAGGACACCATCAGAATATTGATTGGGAATATTTTTAGTGTATTTTCTACGATTACTTCTACTTGGAGACTTTGAGGGCTGATCTTGCCTAGGAGTTTATGAGTCTGGAGCAGGGTACTCTTTCTATTATGGAGTACTCATCTCGCTTTACTGAGCTGCATCATTTCACACCTATTCGAGGAGGCGATGAGTTGTTCCTTGAGCAAAAGTTAGAGGATGGTCTGAGGCACGACATCCATTCCTAGGTGAAAATATTTAGGTTGACTTAGGTATCCTCTATCTTCAACCAGGAGCTGATCACCGAGCGCAATCTGAGGGATTCTGGAGAAGTGATCCATGACGGTTTGACATCCAGAGCTAGTGTTCCTTCTTTTATTAGCAGAAAGCGCTGCAGGGAGCTATCTCGAGGGGACCAGAGTAGGCGAGATGCATCTTATGGTAGCCAGGTGGTGTGCTACCAGTGTGGAAGAAGCGGTCATACCAGGGCGTAGTGCTAGAGAGACCCAGTGGAGTGCCGATCTTGCCGCAAGATGGGCCATCTACAACGCTTCTGTCAGATCTTCTCACCGACAGCTGGTGATAGGGGTTCGTCCATGACTCATTGATCAGGAGTAGTGCCACCAGTTTCTCAATAGTCTGGGAACTAGAGTTCTTCTAGCCATCCAGGCCGAGGTGGAGGTCAAGGCCATGGTGGTCAGTCATCGGTCTTTCAGCGACAACAGGGTGGATCAACTCAGAGTGTCCAGGCAGGGTCACAGGGTTGTGGTGTAGGATATAGTTTTGCAGTGGAGCAGACCCATCAAGAGCAGGTTCCCAGCCCCTCTACGGTTCAAGGTACGATCGTAGTATCCTTAGTTCAATCTTCAGATCTATTCGAGACTCGTGCCACGCAAAGATTTATATCTGTTGCTATCATGGGGAGCCTTGGGATCTATATCCTTTCTTCTACTGATGTCTTAATGCTAGACACTCCATTTGGGACTTGAACGAATAGTGTATGTCAGTTTATGGAGTGCCCTCTCGAGGTTGGTAGGAGTTACTTCCTTTGGGATCTTTATGTTCTGGAGATGACAGACTATGATGTCATTCTCAGAATGGACTGGCTAGTTATGTTCCAGGAAGTCATCGACTGCTACCATCGAAGGGTGAGTTTTATATCACCATAGGGTGGATCATTTCTTCATAAGGGTGAGCGGGATGTACAGGCTAGTAGAGCGGGACCAGAGCATCATGGGATAGGATCAGTTACAACCCAAATTTCTAGTCTTTATCTGGATGACCGGGGGACTTCGTAATTATACTTTCTTCCAGTAGTGGATCATTTCAGGGATGTCTTTCCAGAATACTTTTCAGGTTTTCCTCCAGAGCGTGATGTAGAATTTTCTATTGAGATCATGCCAGGAGCAGCACCAGTGTCCATTCCTCCTTATAGGATGGCTACACCTGATTTTCAAGAGCTCAAGAAGTATTTGGAGGATTTGCAGACCAAGGGTTTCATTCGAACCAGTACTTATTCTTGGTGTTCACCTGTCGTATTTACAAAGAAGGCAGATGACACTCTTAGGATTTGTGTGGATTATCGGAAGCTGAACCAGTTGACGGTCAAGAACCGATATCCCTTTCCAAGGATTGATGATCTCTTTTATCATCTTTGAGGAGCCCAGATGTTCTCGAAGATCGACTTGAGGTCCGGAAACCATCATTTGTGTGTTAGACCATCTGATATACCTCTCACAGCTTTTAGGAGCAGGTATGGTCTATACAAGTATACAGTTATGCCGTTTGGTCTCACCAATGCGCCTGCAGTTTTCATGGCACTAATGAACCAAGTGTTCCATCCCTACATGGATTATTTCATGGTTGTTTTCATGGATGACATCTTGGTGTACTCTCACAGTCGACCTGACCATGCTACCCATCTTGAGATCATTCTGAGTAGACTGAGAGATCATCAGTTATATACTAAACTCTCGAAATTCCACTTTTGGATAGATTAGATTCACTTCCTGGGTTATGTTATCTCAGAGATAGGAGTGTCAGTAGACCTAGAGAAAGTGAGGGAAGTAGTTTCCTGGTTGCAGCTGAAGAACATCTTCGAGGTACAGATTTTCCTAGGGCTGACTAGATACTACAAATGCTTCATACAGGACATTTCACGCATAGCAGCACCATTGAAATTTTTAACTAAGAAGGGTGTGAAGTTCTTGTGGTCAGATTCTTGTGATTCATCCTTTAAAGAGCTGAAGGTGAGGTTGGCATCATCACAGATTCTAGCCTTTCCAAAGTCGGGAAAGAGCTATACTATTTACTATGATGCTTTAGGTATCGGACTGGGAGATGTGATTATGCAGGGAGATGGAGTCATTGTGTACGGGTCTCGACAGTTGAGGCCACATGAGTGGAATTACCCAAAACATGATCTAGAGTTGGCAGCTATTGTCCATGCTTTACAGTGTTGGAGACATTATCTTTTGGGAGAGAATTTTATGGTTTTCACTGATCAGAAAAGTCTCAAGTACATCTTCATTCAATGTGATCTAAATCTGAGACAGCGCAAGTGGGTCGAGTATCTTTAGAACATTGAATTTGAGCTTGCCTATACACCTGGGAAAGGCAACGCAGTGGCTGACGTGTTGAGTAGGAGAACTCAGATACATGCAGTTCAAGAGGCTAGCAGTGAGTGGAAGCTTACGACTATGTTCTCTGAGATGCATTTGGAGGTGCAAGATAGACAAGGGCCGACTTTTCTATCTTCTGTAGCTGTTACCTCTACTCGTCTAAATCAGGTGTGGATGAGGCAACTATCAGACTCAGAAGGCCTAGTCTTATGGGAAAGTGTGTTAGGAGAGGACCCTCTTCCTGGATGGACAGTAGGCGAGGATGCGATCTTGCAATTCCATGGACGCGTATGGGTGCCAGTAGATATACACGAGGAGCTGATGCGGGACTTCCATTCCTCAGTTTGGGAAGTTCATTATGGCGTCACCAAGATATATCGGGATCTACACCATCAGTATTGGTGGCCAAATATGAAGAGGGATGTAACTGGTTTTTTCATGAGGTGATCCACTTGTCAGTAGGTGAAAGAGGATCATCAAAGAACAACATGTATTTTGCAGCAGTTACCCATTCCCGATTGAAAGTGGAATGATGTTGCGATGGATTTCGTTACCGGTTTTCTGAGATCACCTCGATGAAATGATGCAATATGGGTTGTCAGTGATAGACTCACGAAGGTTTCCCACTTCCTGCTGATCAAGGAGACCTTCAGTGTTGATGAGCTGGGATGGTTGTACATCTGAGAGATTGTATGTCTACATGGAGTTCCACACTCCATCATTTCAGATAGGGATGCACGTTTTACTTCTCGGGTCTGGTAGGGGCTTTAGAAGGCTTTGGGTACACATGTAATTTTGAGTACAGTTTACCATCCCCAGATAGTTCGCCAGTCCGAGCATACGATTCAGGTGCTTGAGGATATTCTTAGATCTTGCATTATGGACTTTGGAGGTTATTGGGAGAAGCATATACCTCTTTCGGAGTTTTCCTATAATAATATTTTTCAAGCAACTATTCAGATGACACATTATGAGGCTTTGTACGGTAGGCCATGCCAATCACCCCTGTGTTTGCAGGAGGTAGGAGAGGCAGCTATGCTGGGACCTCGTCTTGCTCAGGAGACCACCAACCAAATTGAGTTGAATCGGAAGAGGATGACTACTGTGCAGTATTTTCAGAAGTCTTATGCTAATCAGTGGAGACGACCTATGGAGTTTGAGGTCGGGGATCAGGTTTTCCTGCATGTCGCACTGAGGTTGGGGCACAGAGGATTAGGAGACAGGGTAAGCTTTTTCCGAGGTACATCGGGCCATTCTAGGTTCCAGGGAGAGTTGGTCCGGTTGACTATAGGTTGAAGTTACCTTAGAGGTACCGGGCTATGCACGACGTCTTCCACATTTCACAACTTCGACGTTACTTTTCAGACCCGTCTCATGTTTTCAACCTGAGGAGGTTGAGCTTGAAGGGGATGGGTCATTCAAGGAGCATCATATCCGGATTGTGGATCACAGTACAAAGGTTCTATGTGGCCGGTCTATTCCTCTGGTACGAGTTCTATGACAGCACAGGTGAGTACAGGATGACACTTGGGAGAGGGATGCCGATGTACGAGCACAGTGGACGGAGCTGTTTAGGGTTGCTTCTTCTATGCCACGCTAGGGAAATTTAGGGAAAATTCTTTTAAGGGTAAAGTTTGTAAGAACCCTGACCTTATTTTTAGGTACATTTTCCTTTTCTGGTCATATTTGAGAAAGAGAGGAATTTTTTTGGAGGTTGTTCAGGGGCGCACGGTTGGCGCACGGTTTAAACAAACCGTGCGGCTAGCTCAGGAAACCGTGCACCCTCAATAGTGGGCTCCGTACGGGCTCTGCACAGTTTGTCAAACAGTGTGGGAAAGCCGTGTGAAGCCCTTGGATGAGACAGCGGGCTCCACATGGGCTGCACATAGTTTTTCAAACAGTGCGGGCAAGCCGTGCGAATTCCCTGAGCGAGACAGTGGCAACCGCATGGTTGGCGCATGGTTTTCCAAACCGTGCAGGGAAACCATGCTTCCAATTAATGTTGGGGTTTTTAAGTCCCGGGCCACTCAAGATTTTCCATTCCTCCACCATTCCTCCTCCTACTCATGGCTCATGCGGGAGTTGCGATTTTCAGAGGTTGGAGAAGCTCCTTGGCTCGTTTTGGAGGCAAATCGAAGGGGTTTCTAGGTGGATTGAAGGCGGTTCTTCTCGGGTAAGTCCCTCCTCTTGATTTCTCCATGGTTTTACCTAGATCTACTCTTCCCTCTCTCTATGGTTTATAGATCTACATCTGCTGCATGTAGATCTAGTGTTGGGGTTTCCTTGTGTGTTGATTCTTGGCTTGTGGATGATAGGGAAGGAGTATTAGAGCGGTCTTCCGTGAAGTCATTTCCGGATTTGTGGGTGCGTTTGATTATGGATCATTTTCACCGAAACCCTAAAGGTAGGTGGTTTGTGCCTTTCTATTGAAAGTCTGTGAGTATTATGTGCAATTGTGCCAATACCCTTGAATGGGGTATTGTGCGTTTACTGTTTTACCCCTGTGTTTTGCCTACCATGCTTGTATGCTTGTGTAGAGGAAATTTGGATGTGAATTGGAATGATTTCTATGTTCTGGATGTTTCTCCCTTGAATGTTATTTTTATGACCGGTTGGTCCTGTTTAGCCTTTGGCTACTTTGCCTAATTTCTTTTCCTGTTGATGTAGGATGGAGAGTTCGTATTCTGACATGCTTAATTTGATGTAGACTATTTAGCCAAGTAATTCTGTAGGTTTACTTTGGCCTTATTACACATCTATTCTTATTGACATATACAGGGCCGTGAGAACCTGGGGTAGTAGAAAATAAGGGGAATTGACCGAGTGAGCTTCCTTAGAGAGTCTTTGAGCACTTTTGGCTATAAGGGGGAATGACGGAGTGAGCATCTTTAGAGAGCCTAGAACCACTTAGGGATATAAGGGGAATTGACATAGTGAGATTCCTCAGAGTGTCCTTGAATGTTTTAGACTATAAGAGAAATTGAACGTGTGAGCTTCCTTAGAGAGTCTTGTTTGAATTGAGCACTTTTGGGATATAAGGGGAATTGGCCGAGTGAGCTTCCTCAGAGAGTCCAAGACCTTGGGGATATAAGAGGAATTGACGTGTGATCTTCCTCAGAGATTCCTTGAGTACCCTAGACTATATGGTGAATGGACTGTATGAGATTCCTTAGAGAGTCTTGCTTTATTTGGACTATCTCGAGAATGACTATGTGAGCTTCCTCAGAGAGTCTTATTTTACCTTTCACTATAGGGGGTTTTACTATGAGCGCTTTCCCAGAGAGTCTTACTATATTCATATACAGAACTAGAGGGGTTAGACTGAGTGTACTCCCAAGAGGGTTGTCTGTACTTCTTAGGTAGGACCAGAGGGGATGGCTGTGAGTACTTTCTGGAGGCTGCCTGTTTGAAGGTAGCTGTTTGTTTCACTGTTTCTCGATTTGAAACTGTGGATTGTTTACTGTTTTGTACTTTCCTGTTTATTACTTTCTGTACCTTACCTGCCACAACTCACTGACTGTTAGGCACGTGTCTTATGGTGGTTTCCTACTGAGATTCGTCTCACACCCTATTTGGGCCATGCTTTTGGGCCCAAACAGACTATGTTGTTGTAGGTATAGATAAGGTAAAGGGCCTTCTACTTTAGGTACTTGATTGCATCGGAGCTGGAGAGCAGGGGAACAAGCAACAGCTTGCGATGCTGAGGATTTTATCTGATTTCTTTTGCACTTTGGTTTAGCGCTGTTTTATTCTAACATTGTTACTTTTTTGGCTATTTTCCTAGACATATATATACTATGAATTACTTTATATATATGTTCTCCTGATTTCTATAATATTTAGTCTTATTCTGTTCATTTGTGTATGGATTGTTTACTGTTTCCGATATTGTTTATTGTTTCTCTTCTACTGTGTACTCTGCCAATGAGGGCATAGTTTCTCTACTATCACACCCAAGGACCTCGCTGCTAGTAGGTAGCCTATGGAATTTGGGGAAATGTGTTTGATGCCATGTGACTAACTGGGTATGGGGAGCCTCTGGGTGGATTTCAGAATCGAGAAATTACACCTCCCATGCACCCCATTTTGAAATTGAGATAACCTCATTTGTACCTCCTTTTAGGCTTTGGATAACCTCTCATGTACACTTTGAGATCATAGAACATTTATCAGTAATCAATGCATTGGAGGGATATATAGGTCCCACACATCAATAATCCATAAATTTTTGTGACATAAGATGAAAATACATTCATAATATAATTACCCATATAAAGGAAATGGGTTTCATAAAAATTTCATTATAGAATCACCTATAAAAATAAAATGGGTTTTATACATATTTTCAAATAGCATAACCCAAAGAAAAGGAATGAGTTTCATAAATATATCTTCATCATAATTATAAACCATTCAGAGAAAGAATAAGTATGGTAAAATTTGATCATATCCCTTGAAAAGCTTATGTTACATCAAAGTATGTCATCTTAGAAGGAAAATGGGTTTGAAAGATATCTCAAAAAATTTGTTGAGGAAAATAACCTTTACACATTGAAAAAACATATTTAAAATCTAAATATTTCTCAATTATTAAAGAAAAAATTTTCTTTAAAAATAACCTTATAAAATTTCAAATAAAGATTTAAAATTTTTAGTGTCTATGAACATAGAAAAACTATTCATTTTGTACACATTAAAATGAATATTCCTTTCAGATTTTTAGTAGAAAGTTAAAAAATACTTTTTTGGAAATTGAAAACAAGATTACTTTTAAACAATTTTAAAAAAAGTAAAACATGGGTAAAAATTTATTTAAAACATAATTTAATAATATTTAAAATATTATTGAAAATAGTTTTACAAAACATGGATATTAAAGAAAAATGGTTTTCAGTTGAAGAGAGAAATAAATTTAGTTTTCATTAAAAAAATTATTTTTGAAAATCAAGTACATGAAGAGAATAAAATTAAAGAAAGACATTTTATTTCTAGAAATAAATAGTGGAGATTAAAATTCATGGGTTTCTTGAAAGGTATATCATAATATCAAATTATTGGAATCATAATCATAAATGATCCTAATAAACAAGATATTATAACATCAAACCCTTTCCACTTTGGTAACTTTTGAATCATAATCCCCATGAATGAAAGAACCTAAATGGAAATTTAAATCCCCATAAAGTTTATAAGAATAATTATAAGAAACATTAATTGGTAGTATATATACCACACAAAAGAAACTAGTGGTGAATATGGTATGTTTCTCACAAAAATAAAAGTGAGATGAAAACCCCTTACCTTATGTCTTGACTTTCTTCATACACATTCAAAAAACCTATATAATTAATATATATTTATTATACATCTATTAAAAACCCATATGTATATATATATCATAATATACATGATTTACATATGACCTTTTATTAAATTTTTATTAAAAATTCCCTGTTAAAATAATGTTTTAGGTAATAATTGCATAGTTTTTAATGGACATTTTTTCTTGGTATTTTCATCCCTTTTACTTTGATATTGGTTACATCATATATAAAATTTCAAACATGATATAAATATTATATATATTAATTACATATTTATTTAAAGTAATACATTAATGTTAGAGATAGAAAATGAATTAAAGTATTCATAGAGAAGGTAGGTTATACATACGCATGAACACCATTTCCATTTTCTTAATGGATGGAATGATAAGAAGGTAAATAATATATCACCTTTCTAGAGTCATGATGATGCCATATATATCACAATAAATAGTTTTTTTATTAACTATGTGATGTATAACTTAAGAATAAAAGTAAAATGAGCCTCATTAAATAATATGGACCCCCTAATTATAAATTTTATGTCTAATTTATTAAATAAAAATCCTATTTCAGAGAAAAATTAATTTTAACATAGGCGAATGTAACGTGAAAACCTTATTTCATCCTTAATTGTGGTAAATACTTTTTATTGTATTTATTATTCATTATGACCAAAAATTAAGCTCAAATTATTAGATAATATTAATTATCCTGATTCAAGATATAGAATATATTTTATTAAATTCAATCCACATAACAGGAAAGGTTTAATTTTAAAATTAAACCCATAGATGTGATAAAAAAGCAATTTTCCAACAAAAAAGATATCACATATATAGAGTGTTTTAATATAAAAAAATAAATATGAAATTGATTCCAATTAACTAAATTGGGTTAATAAATATATAATTGAACTAATGTTACTTTTATAACATTTTTAAAAAATATATATATTGTAAATTCTTTTAATGAAAATGCAGTTTTTAATAAAAACTAGTATTTTTTTAAGAGTCATAAAAAATGGCATACTTTACAAATTATCAAAAATTAAATCAAAGACAATTTTGACTTGTAGATTTAAAAAATGAATTTTACTCTATCAAATATTTTTTTTAAAAGTTTCAAAAAGTACTTTTAATGTTTTTTCACAAAAATAAATAAAAACATTTTTTGAGAAAATGGTATTTTTGAATCATATAAATAATTTATTGAAAAATAATTAAATTTTTATTAATATGTTATATAAAACCATTATAATTAATTTTAAAAAAATTATTCATATTCATATCATCATGTTTAAGGACTGGTTTATAAAAATGATAATAATATTAATAGTATATTAGGGTTTTTAAAAATTCAGTGTTACGTGTAATGAAATATATTGAAGAAATTAGGTTTATTTGAAAATAATATTTCATAAAAACTTAGGGAGTTATATTCTAACCCCTTAAAATTAAATTTTACGTTGAAAATTTTCACTCTTATATAAATAAATGAGGATAATTTTTCTTCGTCATATCCTCAAGTTACCATATAGCTTATTCGAATCGGTAGTTTCACAACAAAATTTTTACTAGGTTAGTGGTATTATTTCATAGAACTTTATATATACAATCTTGAATCTACTACAGTTTTTTTGGTATGAAATATCTTACTCTAGTGATATGAAAGTTGAGTTTAGTACATGTGAAGGGTATGTTATTTAGTTCATTAAGAGGTATAAATAGAAAACACTATGAAATTGAGAATGGTTATATGGATGTTACAAGGTATAAGAAACCATCCATACTTGATCAAGAATATTTAAAGGACAATATACCAAGGGATCAAATTTCCATTCTTCTTGAATCTCATAACCTTCTTGCATAGAGAAATTTGTAGAAATACCATCTCAATATCTTCAAAATCCAGATCATGCCAATGATTTTAAACATAAATTTTCTATTGACTGTGAGATTCCTTAATGTGATGTTGAATGGTTATAAATTTCTATACCATTTACTCAGTTAGCTCAGATCCCAAGAGATTTCTTTCTTCAACTATACCTCAACATGTTGTAGTTCTACACTTTTTTATAGCGGTATTTATAAATAGCTATCTGAATACTCAACTAGAGGAAGGTTTTGATCCCAAAAACATTTGAAATCTAGTAAAAAAGATCAAAAAATATCCACTAGGGTTTGAATTGTTATCTCAGACTTACAATATATTAGATGATTATACAAAGTTCTGAAATATAGGTCTGTATCCAGTGCCTGATGGAGACTTTTCCAGAACATCGAGGTAAACCTCTGATCCTAATTAGATATGATTGAATGTGGAACTCCATGTAACCTTACTAATTTCTTAATTTATATTATAGAAAACCTATCCAGATAGTAATTTTGTCTGATAGGGATGAAGTGTGCTCGATTTAGAAATAGATCGACTAAAAACCATATAGCATTATTCCTTTTAAAGGTTTTAGGGAGACTAATAACAAAATACATGGTGAATTTCAAAATTTCTATTTTGGTATGGGTAAAGTATATAAAATACCCTTATGCTTTTGTCTCTTAGCCTTAAATTTCTATAAAACTAATCACTGACGTACAAACTCTGAAATATCACTCTTCATGTCGTCTTGCCAGAAATACACTTTCAGATCTCTATACACCTTTTTACTTTAAGAATGAATGAATAATTAGGAACTGTGAGAATCTTTTAACATCACATTCTTAAAATATGGTATGGACAATACATATACATGGTTCATTAACCTTATCATCCCATCACATTCCATGTTAAACTCATGATAACTTCTGGCCTTCTTCTATTGCTCTCCGTCTTCCTTTTGTGCCTCTTTAATCATTTCTCGGATAGATGGTTGAACACCCATTTGATAGAGATAAGATTTATCCCCTTACTTTAATATTTCCATATACATAATTTGAAAATACATAAATATTGGATCTTTTTTACTACTTGTAATATCCCTAGATTTTAAAAAGAATGTATATAGCGTAAAAGATATGCATCACCGAGCCTAAACAAAAAACAACATATTATTATGTGTCCATTATATAATAGATGTTAAATTGGAAGGTAGGAATATGAATAACTGATTTATGAAATATATAATGGTCCTACTCATTTCTAATGTATTAATTAATTCTTTTTTTATAATCACTTGAATTTTTAGTAAAGTCATTTTATTCTTTAAAAATAAATTTTCTTCAAAAATGGGTTTCCTTTCTATTTATTAATGTTTATAAATTATAGAAAATTTATTTGAAAAATATATTTTTATTTTTTAATTCATCATGTCAAAATTATCTTAGGATTTTTTTTAATTTTATGAAAATATTTATTTTTAAGGAATAATGAAAGATACTGATTTTTATTGAAAACTGTATTTTATTTTAAAGTATTTACTAGGTAAAACATGTTTTTGGATTAATTTTAAATTTTAATTATTTAATTTTGGTTTAAAATAATCTTATTAATTTTTTGAAATGTATTTTATACTTTAATTTAGTATAAAAAAATTATATTTAAAAGAGCATTTTTTTTGAAAAAGAGTTTTTCATTTTGTTTTTCTAGTTAAATTTTAAATTAAATTACAAAACTTATATGATTTGAATTTTGAAAATTGGATTCTGTATTTGGAATCCGTAGGTAAAAATTTAAAAAATATGCCCCTTTTAGTTTTGGACAATATGAATAGTAACCTTAATAAATTGTTTTATCATGGTAAATTGTAATTTAAGTAATTAAAGTTAAAAATAAAATGATTAGAATTATAAAATCACCCCAGAACCAACCTTAATTTTATTTTACAAGTCCATTTCATTCATGTTCATTTAATATTTAGTTATTTTATATTTTATCTATTTTTATGAGATTATGATCTTTATAGTATTTTATTTCAAAAAAGTCAAACAGGTCACACTCTTGTTTTTAGTATCTATAATATATTAATATGGGGTTATCGTGAGGATATGTTCCACTATACATATTATTTTGAAATTTAAAAATTTTATATTCATCATGGTAATATATTTTTATTTTTTAGTTAAAAAATAATTACCTTAATAGCTTGCACAATGTCGATGTACTAATTATTTCATTAATGGAAAAATAAAATAAATGCTATTAAAACTATTAAAAGTAATATAATTGGAGAAAAATAATGTTATACACGAATTTTATACATTTTCATGACATTTTTAGGCTTTAATAAATCTTTTTTCAGATTTTATATGTTTTATTTATTTTTTTTAAGTAAAAGTAATGAATAGTAATTAAAATTGATATTGTAAATATTTTATAGTAAATAATATTTTATTTAATGATAAAAAATTCCAAAAAATATTAAATTTGGAATAGTGATTAGAATATGGTTTATAATATCAACCGCGATACATTTAGGAACTTTTTTTTACATTTATAGTAACTATATTCATACTCAAAGAGTAAAAATTCTTATTGTCACCATAAGAGTTAAAAGGGTTAAATAGGGGTTAATACCAAAATATAAGGATAAAAATATAGTAAAAACTTGTCTATTTTTTATTTTATGAGGGGATTTAAAACCATAACAATATAATCTTCTGAATAATTAAATTTTAGCCATTTTAATTGAAAAATAATTTATATTTATTTAATATTTTGAGAAATTCCAAGTGTGCCCTACCACTCCCTTATAAAAGGAAAACTCTTCTTCTCAATCCTTCACACTTCAAAAACCATTTTTGTAGAAAAAAACTACCCAAATATAAACCTATAATTCATACCCTCATTATATACTCATTATATTAGGTAATACACCAAACATATAAGTTTTAAGGTGTTAATAAAAGTAGGTTTTCCAAAGTAGTGTAATTTTTTTATCTATTTGTTTTAGTTTTGTTTCTTCTTCCAGGTATTAAAAATATTATTAAAAAATCATAATATAATAACACCAGTGTTGTAAATATATTTTTATATCATTATGTTAAAATAATAACCTATATACATCTCTATCATCCATCAAATGAAAAATGAATTCATCATTCGTGTTTACAGCGAACTACCGCCTCACGAACCAATGTAATTCGTTTTCCATCACCGTCTCTCAAGAATAGTTGTAAGTATGAAATTAATTGTTATTTATTATATTAAATAAATATTTATTATTATAAAAATATAATATATTATTTACCTTTTTATCATTTCTTACACAGAAAAAATGATAACATCATTCATGCATAGGTGTGGTCTACCACCTCAAAGAAGCAGTGTTATTAATTTTTCATCACATAACATGGATGGTATATATAAAAATACATATAAAGAATTTATATTATATATATAATATTATTATAATTTTTAATGATAAAATAATACTTCCCTTCCTTCTATACTGGTCATTTAAAAATGGAAATGTTACTCATGCATACTTATGACCTACCGTCTCCCTGGTTGTAATACATTTAATTTTTCATAATAATATTTAATATCTGGATTTAAAATTATAATTTTAGTATTAAAATTAAAATTATTTAATTATTGTTATTCTGGTTTTTATTGAATAATGACCACTTTGACCATTGTTAACCAACCAAATTCATTTTGTACTTAAGAACAAAATATCACTAAAAATGTATGATGTGAACAAAAATGATTAAGTAACTATTATAACATGGTAATAAGGGAGATAAAAGTAATAATAAACTTGAAAAATATTCTTAAGTAATTAAATAATTAACCCAAGTTTATTATTAATGAAGATAAGGAATATACATGATGAATCAGACTCATGTTAAGGGATTTTCATGTCACTTTTGTTTCTATGGAACACATTCCATATACACTACTAGATTCTTTTTTGTGGTGTATATAATACCCTTAAATGTATTTTATGATTCTTATAATGAAAATTATGGGATATATATATCTATATGAAGTAATTCCTTTATTAGGGATTATGATTTAAAATGTACCAAAGTGATAAGGGTTTATTTCACAATCTCATCATTATTCGAGACTGTTTATATATAATTATCCACTGGGGAATAATTATATTACATGTTCATGATTTCATAAAATTATTTCAAAAGGTTTTTTAATATTATCCCAAAACTATTTCAAATATTTTTTATCTATGTTTTAATTTTTACAAAATGGTTTTAAAGGAATCTGTTTGTCGTTGTCCAAACAAGGTATTTTGTGACATTACCAAAAGAAATGAATGAATGTTTTCTTTATTTATACAGAATATGAGGATATCAAATCTTCATGAATATTAAATTATTCTAATCTTACATTAAAAATTTACAAATTTATTTTCCATGAAAATGTTTTTATTTATAAGTGTGGAACTTTTTAAAAAGAGAAGTAGTTTTAAAATGAAAATGTTATTTTCCATAATAATTATTCTAAGTGATCTTTCAAAATAATTATCCATATAATATGAAATAATTTTATTTTAATTATAATTTACTAAGGATTTTATACCAGGATACCATCCTTATTCTTTATCTGTATGGATTATATTTATGATGAAAATATGAAATATTTATGATACCCATTTCTTTTCATGGGTTCTAATATAATTATTGTTTTATAATCATATAGAATACATTTGAGTGGTTTTCAATATGTGATGGGTGGGAGATATATATCTCTCTAATTCATCAGGAAAATATTGATATCTCATGATATAAACAGGACTATAATGTGGAGTGCACCCAGTTTAGTAAGGGACATTGTCCAATATAATAGTCTTGGGAGTGAACCGTGACTACTATAATTGTTTGGGGAGTGAATCCATTCCACTATAATAGTATAGTAAAATAGCATTGACTACTATGAAAATGATTTTCTATTTTTATGTTTATGTCACAATTCTATGTCTTATACCAATTTTATTCTCATGGATCATGTTCTTTAATTCCATTAGGATTTATGTCTTATGAACTACCAAGATTTATTCCACATCTCAAAATTATGATCTATGATATAGGGGGTTTGGTATTAAAATGTTAAGCTCATGTTATCTTACACATTCTCTCATGTTATGCTTATAAAATCATTATTATCTCCCTTATTTACCCGTAATGATAATTTTCACTCACACTTTTCTTATGTTTATCTTATTTAAGATGTGAAGAAATGTTTTATGTATTATATACCTAAGAGGGTTACTAGATATTATTATTTTAGTGGGAGATGATGTGATTTTTTTTGAACAAGTTGTTTATGAACCAAAGTTGTTAAGAGTTTTTACAAATTATCTAAAACTCTAAACCTAAAAGGTCCTTGGTTATGTAAGTGATACAATATTTCCTTTTTTTATTTCATGTTTTAATAGAAAAAACCTGGTCACAATTATCTTTATCAAATCTAGAAATGTAAGGTTTATGTTTTTGGCATCAGATCCAGAAGTACGAGTTTCAGTTTATTACATTTTGTATCCGAGTATGGTTTAGATAACATTGGATATTCGGATGTTTCATTAGAATTTTTATTAAGAGTTATGGATACCATCATGGGTATATAATTTTGAGGTTGTCCTAAAGTTTTGAGTCTTAGATACCCCATTTATGTTTTAAATGATGTAATTTTAAGGATGTTAATGATATTTTGGGATAGGTATATGTAACCCTTTGGTTTAACATGAAGTATTATTCTATGAGAAATGTGTTTAAATTTTGTGGAAATAATTTTAAAAAGTATTTATAAACTTTAGGTTTTATGTGATCTTTGAGTTTTAGGTATGAGTTATTATATTTTTGGGATGAAAAATGAAAGGTACAAGATAAATTTAAGGGTAAAACTTTTCTTTAATTATGAATATATTAAGGTTATTCTTGAGGATTTTTATCATAGTTTGGATAATTTTATTAGAAATATGTTAATATATCTTAAAAAATACTAACCATAAGTTGAGATAAAAGTCGTTGCATCTGGAAGGGCCATGGGGATTGAACCACCAACTGAATGGTGAAAAAGGAGCATCACCCCCAAATAGCCTACCTGATGTCCTAATTAATATGAGATTGATTTTATTTATTTAAAATATTTTATAGATAATAGTTAAATTAATTTTAGGTACATATGTTTTATCATATAGATAACCATGAGATTTAAATTGATTTGGTGTTAAGTGATTAATGTTATTTCAGAAGATGTTCACTATTTTTGGGAACTATATATGATTTGGGTAAATAGAATATTATGGAATTTTATTTTAGGAAATAAAGTCTTAATTGTATTTTGGAGGAATATATGATTATATTTTGTATATATGGTGATTCAAGTTATTTATGGAAATGGTGAAAATATCTTTCAGATTATATATTTAGGGCATGTACATTTTGGAAGATAAATACAAAATTTATATTGGAAGACTATGTGAGAAAAACCTTATAATTTTTAGGTTTCAATATTAGTATGGATTATTTTGTTTAGTTTTAGTGATAGTTATTTATTAAATGAATTATATTGAACTTTTTATATTATTATTTCATTTTGAAGATTAAATTAGATTTCCTTATATGAATGTTTATTCTTTTTGGGAATCATATTATTGTGTACTAACCATTTTGTTTTTTATTAATGTATAAAGATAAGAGGAATACAATTTTTTCTTTTATGGATTATAAGATCCATTATAAGTTTATTTTAGTGCTTCATACATGAAAAATTCTTTTTAAATACTCATCGTTTGTAGAAAAAGGTGATATTATAGTAGAAATTGATTAAAGGATAAAAATATACTTTTCAAGTAAGTATATTTACTAATTTTCTTATAATAGGTAGTAATGTAATTTCTATACTCTAGGAAAAATATTTTAGGCAAAAATGATGTCCTATAACCTTCAATTACGATTAATTGATGGTCTTTTCTACATATGTGGCATACAATTTTCTGATTGTTAACTTTATTAAGATCATTCACTTTCTTATGATCAATTTTATCTAGAAATTACTTTTCTTCCAAGTTTATATCATCACTTCCCACTAATGTTCTCCTATTTAGAAACATGGTATGTGTTATTCCAGATGACCTTCATACTTCCCTTTCTCTCTTTTCAAGAGGAAGTTTTATTAACCCTTTTTACAATGTGGGTTTCCATAAAGGAATTTTCAAATATAAAACCTTTGATTTCAGAGCACAAGATTAAATTGTGAGGATAAAATTTACTAAATGAGGGGAGGATGAAATATCCCATGATTTTAAAATGAATGTATAGAGCATATAAGATATTCAACACCGAGATTAAATGAACAATGAAATATTATAATGTGACCATTATATCCTAGACGTTAAATTGGTTTCTATGAATATTAATAATTGGTTTATGAAATATATAATTTTCATACTCAATGGTAATTTATTATTTAATTCTTTGTAAATAATCAGTTGAAATTTTAGTAAATTCATTTTATTCTTCAAAAATACATTTTCTTCAAAAATTATTTTATTGTTTTTATTAATTTGTAGAAATAATAGGAAACTTATTTGAAAAAATTAAGTTCCTTTTTTAATTTATAATGTAATCATTTTCTTAGGAAGAAGTTTTGACAATTTTCAGAAAATATTGACTTTTTATGGAATGATGAAAAATAATGATTATTACTAAACCTATATTTTATTGTAAATCTTTTACAAGGTAAAATCATATTTTATATTAGTTTTAAATTTAAATTAGTTCTTTTTTATTTAAAATAATCCAACAATGGGGTTTTAAATGGATTTTATTCTTTAACTTAATATAAAACATTTTATATTTAAAAGGTAATTTTTTCAAAAAAATATTTCTCATTAATTTTTTCCGATTAAATTTCAAATTCAATAATAAAATTTTTATGATTTTATTTTTTACAAATGGATTACATATTTTTACTTAGGAGGTCCAAATTTAGTCAATAGGTCCCTTTTTTATGGCAATATGTAATTTATGTCACAATACTAAAGGGTAAATCAAGTAATTAAAGTTAAAAATAATATGATAGGGATTATCAAATGACCCCAACACTTGAATTGATTTTATTGGATGATTAAATTTAATATATAGTCATCCAATATTTGGTTAAATGGAATTTTTGTCCATTTGGATGAGATTATGACCATTATAGTATTTTATTTCAAGAAAAGTCAAGCATGTCATGATCATGTTATTAATAACTATAATATTTTAATATGGGGTTAAAATGAGAATATTTTATACTATAAATATGATTTTTAATGATAAAAACTTTATCTTCATCACTATAATTTATTTTATTTTTTTAATATATAAATAATTACCTTAAATTCATGCACAATGCTAATGTAGTAATTATTTAATTAATGAAAAAATATAATAAATGATTTCAAAAATATTAAAAGCAATATAATTTGAGATAAATAATGCGATACAAAATTTATTTTCATTACTATAATTTTTTTGTGTAATAATAAAATATTTATTTCATATTTTATATATTTTATTTATTTTAGTAAAGTCAAAGTAATCAATAGTTCTTAGAATTGACATTATGAGTATTTTATAGATTAAAATATTTTATTAAATAATAATGAATTGTTAAAAAAATTAAATTAATAAAAGGGATTAATATATGGTTTATAATATAAAAAAAATTACGTTTATGAGATTTTTTTTTCATTTATAGTATCTTTATTGACCCGTAATTAGAAAAAATATTTGTTGTCATGATAAGAGTTAAAGGGGTTAAATAGGGGATAATACCAAAAATAAGGATATTAATATAGAGAATAATTGTTTAATTTTTATATTATGATCGAATTTAGACCCATGATTATCTTTTATTATAAATAATTCACTTTTTATCCTTTTTAATTAAAAGTTAATCAATATTAATTTAATATTATGATAAATTCTAAGAGTGTCCCTCCCCTCTTGTATAAAAGGACACCTATTATTCTCAATAATTCACAATTAAAAACCAATTTTTATCAGCCAATAACTTCCCAAATACATTACGATAATTAATCCCTTCATTATAGAGTCCTTATTTTAGGCTAAACACCAACCTTATAAGGCTTAAGATGTTAATAAAATGAGGTTTTCCAAAGAAGAGGTATAATTTTTATCCGCTTGTTTTAGTTTTGTTTCTTATTAAACCTCCTAACAATATTAATAAACTATGATAAAATAATCAAACTTGTATAATCCATATATTTACATGTTATTATTTTGAAAACATAACCTATATCCATCTTCAACATCCATAAAATGAGATAAGAATTCATCATTGTTGTGTACGGAGGACTACCACCTCACGAACCAATGTAATTATTTTTCCATCACAGTCTCCCAAGAATGGTTGTAATTATGGAAATAATATATATATATATATATGTGATATGAATTAAATGTTTATCATTATAAAAATATAATATATCATTATAAAAATATAATATATCATTTACCTTATTACCATTCTATGCACTGAAAACATGATAATGTTGTTTGTGCAGATGTGTGGACTACCACCTCCACGAAGCGATGTTGTTGATTTTTCAACACATCAAATTGATTATATATATAAGTATTTTTAAATAATTAATAATATATATATATATATATGATATTATTATAATTCTATAAATATAAAATAATACTTACCTTTTTTCCATAATAATCGTTGAAAAATGTAAACATTACTCATGTGTATGTATGACCTACCGTCTCCATGATCGCAACATAGTTCATTTTTCTTAATATTATTTAATATTTGGGTTTAAAAGTATAATTTATGTATAAAAATGATAATTATGAAATTATTATTATTGATATGATATAATAATGACCTATTTGGCTATAGTCCACCTACTGAATTCATTTTTGAGTTATGAACCAAATATCGCTAAAAACATCTGATGGGATCATAAATGATTAAGTAATTGTTATAACATGGTAATAAGTGATATAACAAAAATAAAAAAAATTTATAAATGTTATTAAGAAATTATATAGTTGTCTTATGATTATTATTCATGAATATAAATAACGTACAAGGTAAGTCAAACTCAATGTATGGGATTTTCATATCAATTTTATTTCTGTGGGAAACATTCCTTATACACTAATTATTTCTTTTATGTGGATTCTATACTACCAATTAATGTATTTTATGATACTTAACATGAAAATAATGGGATATACATATCTAAAAGAATTTATTTCTTTCATGGGGCATATGATTCATAAGTTACAAAAGTGGTAAGATTTTATTTAACAATCTAATCATTATATAGGATTGTTTATATTTAAGTCTCCACTAATGAATATTTCTCTTCCATGTCTGTATTTTATTAAAATGTTTTCAAAAAATTTATTAATTTCCTATTATAATTTTTTAAAATAATTTTTATCCATGTTTGAATTTTTACCAAATAGTTAAAGGGAATATTTTTTCTATTTTCTAAAAAAAATTCTCTGTGACTTTTCAGACAAAAATAGGGTAGGAATTTTTTTTTAAATTATATAGAATGAGGTAATTTTCTTATAAAACCCCATTATTTTTATTAAATACATTTTTTCTAAATCTCTAAATTCAGTGAATATGTTCCTTTTATTTTTTCCCTTATGAGCATTAACATTGATAAATTTTTTTACCATGGTAAAAGGTAAATTGGGTAATTTATGTTAAAAATATAATGATAAAGACTATAAAATAACTCTAACACATTCCAAATTTTTATTGTATAAATAAAATTTTACCCTTAACATATAAGGATATAAATTAAGTTGTTTAATAGAATCTTTTTCTTGACAATGACTCATATAAAATTTATATTAAAGAAACTCACAAAATGTCACTTTCTTTGTCCTTAATACCCATTAAGTGTCAAAATGGGGAAAAAGTTATGTTATGAATGAATAAATTTTTAACTTATTAAACATATTATTATGATATAAATTTATTTTTTACTTTTTTTCCACTTAGATAAAATTTGGTTATTTATAATATTTTACTTATTAAAAATCTAAAGATGCAACATTCACGTTTGAATTACTACTTCATTTTTTTATATAGTATTACAAAATATATATTAAACTATAAATACTCTTCTGAAATATAGAATATTTATATTTATAATTGTATTTTATTTTTAAATTTCAATGAAAAATTTATATTAATTAATTACACAACACTATTGTAGTTATTATTTTATTAATGTAAATATCAAATATATGTTACTAAAACTATTAAAATAAATATAATATGATATAATTAATATGATTAAAGAAATTTATAGATGAAAATGACTTCTTAGGGATATAAAAAAAATGTTTTTTGAAGATAAATTATTATCTTGATATTTTCAAAATTCTATGTAATGTATAGTGTCAAAATTGACACAAATGATATTTTATCCAAATAATATTTATTAAATTGATTAAAAACATAAAACATATTCAAAAATAAATAAAAAAATAATTTGGTATAAATTTTTATAAAATTTTCATTTATTATTTAATTGAAATCCCATAATTAAAATTTACAACCTTTTAATGTTGACAAAGTTGTAACCTTAGTTAAAATTAAAATAGGTTAACTAAGGGTTAATCAAAATGATAAAGTTTAAAATAATACCAAAAGATTTATAAAATATATTGGTTTATGATATAAAAGCCTTATATTATATTTTATTAAAATATATGGCCTTTTTGTTGTATTTTGATTAATATTGAATTTATTATAATTTAATGTTTTTAGAAATTCAAAAAGTGCCCCTCACCTCAATTATAGAAGGGAACTTCCTCCCTCAATTTGTCACATCACTTTTCACCTTCTATCTCAACAAAACTATAAAATATTCTATTATAAACTTCTTTATAAACATTTTATAGCATATTTTATCCCCAAAAGACCAAATCTAGATCCCTTTACAGGATATCTATAGCATCTGTTCCAAAGTAGAGATAATCACTATAACTGATCACTCTCTTCTTGTACCTTTCTATACCTCTTATAAATATATGATATATATTATAAAGTAATAACTTAATAATACTAAATATTCTGAAATTTCATTATGATCATGAACAAACCACTATACATCCCTTTTCCCATCAAACAAGAAATGAATGTATCGCTCGTGCGTACGTACGACTTACTATCTCCATAGAGCGATACAATTCATTTTACATCACCATATATTAGGATTCAGAATTATGATGGGTTTAATATTTATATATATGAAATTTATGAAATAATTATACTTCTGAAATTATAATATCAGATCTAACTTTTTAACACCTAATCATTTGAGAAATGATAATGTCGCTTGTGCATATGTATGACTTACCATCTCCATGATGCGATGTGATTCGTTTTTATCTATATTTCACATGGATGGTAATAAGGACTAATTTTATGAGTATATATGATATATATAGCATAAAAAATATTCCTTAATTATAATATATCATATACCTTTATTTCATTTAACATGACGAGAAACTGAAAACAACATTCATGCGTACGTACAGTCTACCGTCTCCATGAACAATGTATTTTATTTTCTACCTATAAATTGTATGAATCACCATGAATATATATATAATGAATATATATATATATATATATATATTATATTTATATAATTTTTATTATTTTGGATATGATTAAATCATGATCCATGTAAGAGGACCATGGATAACATGTCAAACCACATATGAAAAACAAAGCGGTTATCACCCAAAATATAACTTTAACATGGAATTGTTAATAATAGAGTAATATAAATCACAAGTAAATCATATACGATATTATTTATATGATTATGGTTCTGTGTTATATTTTTAATATTCTTATATTTATTATACAAGATTTTTTAATGTATATAAAGGAAGTCAAGACTTAAGGTAAGGGTTTTTTGTCTCACTTTTATTTTTATAGGACACATGCATTATACACTATTGTTTATTTTGTATGGTGTTTATAATATCCATGAATTTATTTTATGAGTATTATTATGATAATTTATGGTTATTTACATATCCATTTAATTATATCTCTTTCATGGGGTTTATAGTTCCAAAGATACAAAATTTGTAAGGTAATTTTGTCTTAATTTTCCTTCTTTGTGACACATGTTATATTACGCACCTATATTATTTTACAAGGTGTATATACTTACGTTTTACATGTTTTATAATGATACTTGTTATTTTAGTTGTATTAAAAGTTTCACGTAATGTTATTATCTATTCAGTTGGAAATCTGTGTTCCTTCAAAACAATGTTATCTAAAAATGATTTAAGGGTGTTTTTAAATGATCTTTTAAGAATTTTTGAGGAAAAGGATTTCAATTTTGTTTAAAATGGTTTTAAAATCATCTTTTATAAGTTTTTAAGGTTATTAAAAGGGGTTTTCTATATATTTTATGATTTAAAAAGCATTTTATAGAGTATAAAGGATACTTTACCCAAGAATTATATTCAAGTTATCTCTCAAAACAATTTTACATATATGATAAATTATTTGATGTTACTAATGTTTTAATGGGGATATTTCAAAAGGATACTATAATTATTATTCCTATGGTATGTTTATGTTTATTATGGAATGATATTTATAAAACCCAATTCATTTCCATGGTTTATGTTAGGATTGAATGATGTTTATGAAACCCATTTTATTCCATGGGTTCTAATATGATGGATGATTTATGTTCATGTGGCACAAATATGTATGGTTTTAATTATGTGATATGTTGGACCATTATATCCCTCAAATTAATTGGGTAAATATTTATATATCATGATATATATATTAGTATAATGGTAAATGAACTCAGTTTAGTAATACATACCATGAATGGAAGTAAACTCCATTCAATAATACAGGGCTGGAATGGGGAGTGAACCTAGTTTAGTTAAGGATGTTTTCCTATTTGATGTTATTAGAAATGATCCTTGACGTATATGAAAATGATTTTCAATGCTTATGTGTATTCCAAAATTCCATGTATTATGTTATGATCTTGTAGAATGTTTTCTTGGATTCTTTATGAACTTCTATTATTTATTCTATGGACTAATATCATGACGTTTGATATACATGATATTATTTTCAAATGTTTTTTATGTAAATATTCCTTATGATTGTGTTGTGATTAATATCTCCCTTTTTTACCCCTTAGTGATCATCTGAGATCACCCTTTATCATGTTTATTTTACCCCTGATACAAAGAATGGTATTAAGTCTCATATGCCAAAAGGGTTCTGGTTATGAAGAAATAGGAAGTAGAATAAGTAGATGTGTTAGGAACCATTTTTTATGTTTCTATGTTTCCAAATACACTAAACTAATATGGTATTTGGTCCTGTGTTTATGTAATGCTTGAAATGTAATAAAAAAAATAATGCAATCTCTATATACATTAAGCATGGATTTTTATAGTTGGCATCATAGAAAATGTATAGTCAATCTTTAGAAATTAGTATGACAAAAACTTAGTAAGATCCCTATTTCCGACGCTTTATCCGGGACACACACATGTGTTTGTGGAGGGAGTATAACTGTTGTAATGCATTCCCACATTCCAAAGGCGGGTGAAATCTATCACCTATTCAAGGAATTTTTATCCTTGATTGAAATAAGATGATGGGATGTAGGTTCTTCCTTCCGTGGATTACTCCTTAGAACTTGTCACCTAGTCCAGTTCTCCCTTACAGACTAAGACATTGTTTGTGAAGCTCTTCTTAGTGTCATGTCTTCATTGACACTGGTTAATTACACTTCTTCTGTCAGAAAATTCCTAGTGGTCCGGTTAGGGCAGAAACTTTTGGTCGGGGGAGTAGTCACGTTGAACATCACCGGCATGTCTGGATGCTGGAACACTAGTGCGTCTGGGTTTCTTCCCCTTATTATAGGGCTTCTCGATGGTGTGGAAGCCCAAGGAATCCCACATTGAATGCGGGGAATTATAATCCATAGGCATGTATCTGAGGTTTTCTCCATCTTTCCATGTTTAACATAGGGTATGCTGTGAGTTTAACGTTTAGAGAAGATGGATCAGACTGATCGCAACACTGACTAAAGTGGATCAGATGGGTGAAACCCCTGGAGGAAACACTAATGTCGGGGATAACACATGGTTAGTTACCCGATTACTATTAGGAGAAGTTAAGAGATGAATTGGAATGATCTCACCAGGATGTGGCAGACTAGGTAAGAATGAAGATGGATAATGGATGGTTAAGTGAAGTTGATAGAGAATGGGATGGAGTCAACTTGAGGGCGACAATGATGTTGGGATTGAGTCTTGAAGAGACCTCCTATGTATCCCCAAGGTAGGGAATCAAAGTCCACTAAGTTTAGGATGGGGAGTATAGAATTGGGGTGTGCACAGAGGACAACGACCCGATTATATACTGGGGATTATGCGTGGTCAGTAGCCTAAGGTGGGTTTTACGCCACTCGGATGGACCTACAATATGGGTCCCAATAGTAGGGATGATAGCGACATACCTTTGGGTTTGGGTTGACACCAGTTTACCAATGAATGGGGTTCACAAGGGCTTACCATTGGATGGAGGCACAATGGATTACTGCTAGATGGTGTCCCAATGGCTTACTGTTGGATGGGGTCACAACGGCTTACCATTGGATAGGGTCACAATGGATTACCACTGGATAAGGTCATAATGAATTTACGATGGATGGGGTCACAATGTCTTACCACTGGATAGGGTTACAACATCTTACCACTAGATATGGTCGCAATGGCTTACCGCTGTAAAGGGTCACAACGAATTATCGCTATATGGGGTCATAATGGATTACCGCTGGATAAGGTCACAACAGCTTACTACTAGATAGGGTCACAACGGCTTACCTATGGATGGGGTTGAACCTCCTGGAGTCTTCGTATGTACCTTGTCTAAGAGAGAAGGATCAAATCCCACGTAGTTCGGGATGGTGGATGCAGTTTAATTCCATACAGGATGAAAAGGGGGGATGTAGATTAACATCATGTGGGATGAAGGTGGTCCGACCAGAAAGGGGCCGGAACCAATGGTAGATAGGCTTGAAACTCATGGAGGCTTCCTACATACCTTTACTTGGAAAGGATCAAAGTCCATGTAGTTCATAATAGAGTGGGAACCGACATGAAGACGACCGGGACCAATGGGGTTTGGGCTTGAACCTCAGGAAGGCTTCCTATGTACCTTACCTTGGCAAGGATCAAAGTCCACGTAGATCATAATGGAGTGGGAACCGATGTAAAGATGGTCGGAACCAGTGGGTGTTGGGAATTAACATCAGGAAGGCTTCCTACGTACCTTGCCTTGGTAAGGATCAATGTCCGCATAGTTCGGAATGGAGTTGGAACTGATGTGAATGTATTCTGGACCAATGGTTGTTGGGATTGAACCTGAGGTAGGCTTCCTACGTTCCTTGCCTTGGCAAGTATCAAAGTCCACATAGTTCAGAATGGGTGTGGGGATTATGCTCTAGGCTGCCCAGAGAGAATTTTATTGTCGATTATTACTCTATGTCCATGTGAGTCATGCTCAGTGTGAGAAACTAGAGGTTGTAAGGGCTTGATGATCATGGTGCAGAAGGTGCCTTTGTGAGAAGTGGAATTGGGGATTATACGTGGTTAGCGTCCCAAAGAGGAAACAGGGGCTTACGTGTGGTCTGTAGCTCGAGGAGATGGAGATTGGGACTTACTCTAGGATGGAGGCCCAGGTGGTGCTAAAGCACAAAGGGAGAGGGATTTGGCACCGAATAAAGGAGGAATCTGGTGCCCATACCCCCTCTTTGGTCCTTGGCATCGAGGAAGAGAATAGAATCATGGGTGCTATCTTCTGCAAGAAAAGCTAGGGGCTTACACCAAGGTGGTTTCCCTTTCCTTACAGATAGATGCTACTCCGATAAAGAGGATATAATTCCATGTGAGGAATGATTTCACTCCCATGAAGACCAGTGGGAATGTATAATGTCCAATGTGGGGAACCCTGCGTATGACGTATAGGTCAAAGTCATAGTTTAACGTCATGTGCTGAGGATAATGGTGCTTGGTAGTTTAATTTCCTACAGCTTGGACGATATGGGTTCACTCCGCACCCCTAGGAGTTACATAAATGATACCCTCCCACATTTGGGGAAGGAAATACATTAGTAATGACATGGGGAGTGGTGTTATGGAGTGATCCATTGAGGGGTTCATGTTAGCGTGGCTATGCAAAGAAGCAATAGTTGTTAGCTTGCCTATGTGAAGAAGTATGAGGCAAAAAAATGTAACGGGAAGCACCACCCAAGTGTATTTGATGTTACTTCATGTAAACCTAGAAGGTCATACGGGAAAAGAAGTTGCGAAGCAAAGGGGATCATAGGTAGAAGCCTCATGAGGCCTTGGTGCTTCATATAGTGAAGGGGCTTCACAAAGGGGTATGCTTCTCGAAGTGAAGTGGACTAGCCTAGAAGTAGGGTATTAATGCATATGGAATGTGCTTCACGAAGTGGAAAGGACCTCACTGAGTAGTACTTCATAATGAAAGCGTGCCTTGTGAAGCATATCATTGTTAAGTAGTGTGCTTTGTGAAGCATAGTGACCCTGCCTTAGCATGTGGGCCACGTGTGCATGGAGGGTGCTTTGTGAAGAATAAGTGCTCTGTGAAGACCTGAGTCCCCTTGAGGATCAACTTCCTCCGCGAAGGCCTGTGGGCTCTCCAAAGGGCATCCCTCCATGAAGAGGGGATGAATTCAGGCAAAGGGGGAGGAACTTCATGATGCAAAAGTACCTTAAGAAGCTCATGGTTCACAGAGAAAAAATTGCTTCGTGATTTGATATCTAAGAAGGAAAAAGGTCAGATGGTCCATCCTTTGGGATCAAGGGGAGCCCAGTATTTTTAGGCAATAGGCACCATGATGCAGATCTCGCTCGGAGTGAATCCATGTGGCTTTTTTCGTAATCGTAGATCCTCTTTCCTACTTGCATCGAAGAAGATTCACAGACATCAAAGGGGTTTCGCGGAGCCTTCTACCTTCTTACTCCACGGTGGGTTCACAAATGTCAAATGGGTTCACGAAGCTTCCCGCCTTGTTGCTCCGTGGTAGGTTCTCAAATGTCAAATGGGTTCATATAGCCTCCCACCTCCTTGCTTCTTGGTGGGTTCACGAATGTCAAATGGGTTCGTGGAGCCTCCCACCTCCTTTCTCTGCGGTGGGTTCATGGAGGGGAAACTTGGTGTCAGTCATGGTGCTGCGGGGCTCCATGAAAGAGCTTCATGAGGCAGTACCTAAGGGTTTCAGTTTGTTCTTTTTCTTCCCAAATTTTGGTGCCAACAAAAACCCCCCTCAGACTTGGAGCTGAGGATAAATCAAGGGTCAAAGTCTGAGGGTCAATCGCCAAAATCCCTCAACCAATCATTAAGAAGACTTGCGAAGGAGGATTGTGAATAAAAGAGGCGATGGGCAGGCCAAGAGTGCCGTGAAGCTCTCCCCGATTAGACGCGCCGCAAATCACCTGGGGTCCTCGCCTATAAATAGAGGAGATGACCTCTCTTTTTTCCTTTCTATTCTATGTGTTTTTGGAATTTAGCACTCTCGATTCAAGAAGCTCCACATACTCCACGATTTCTCTCTGCAAATCGAGCCTTCTGCTTCACGGCCCAAAACAAGTCTTTGACTCCGCGATGGTGTGATATGAATCTTGCATCCAATGGTTCATGCAAGTCTCCGAGATTCCATTGATGGGATCGAGCACTGTAGACAGTCTCCATGAACAATCTCCATGAAAGGGATTCATGAAAAGTGTCCAAATCCTAAAAATGGAATGGATCACCAAGAGGATTCCATGGGGTCCATGAGGACACTGCATGAATGGAGGAGATTACGAATAGCTTTGGTTTAGGGGAGTTGGTATGGAACCACTCTGACCATGATTTGTTAGTGAAGCTACTGTTAGAAAGACAAAGGAATTATCCGATGTGTAAGAGGCTGACTCTGTATGGATTTGGGATGAGGGATGATTTCTTCATCCTTGAAGCAAGTATGGATGAACCGGCTTATTGGTTTAGGAGCACGTCGTGCCAGCGCCAGTGATTCAGGGCGGCTGACGGCCAAGCCTGGGAGGACTTTACGCCTTTCAACGCTGACTGTCTATAAAATCACTTGAACAATGTTGACGGGAAGGAATTGTAGTCAATGTCATCCCCACCTCTGTACCAGATGATATTGAAGGAAGACCTAGGGAACATATGGAAGGGATGGTTTGATGAGTGGGATCTACACTAGGGAGGCGACTTCAAAGATGAATAGGCCTAGGCCTACTGGGTAGGTGCCTCATGTGAAGAGTTTGGGGCAGAGCTGAGAAGAGTGGGCCTATATAAGGTAGCTTGGGCTTCCCAATTCAATATATATCAACTGAAGCAGCTGATTCTGTAGTTATTGAGCAGGTGGTCATCGAGGACCAATACCTTCCACTTACACCACGGGGTGGTTGGCATCGGTTTATGGGATGTGCATTAGATCTTGGGGGTCCTGATACTGGGGGTGATGTATGATGAATTACTCCACTTTATGGGTGTGTGAGAGGATCCGGAGAGAATGCCTCCACTAGTGATGGCATTGATGGAGCTGGTTCCAGGAGAGGACAAGGAAGCAGTGAGGGATGTCCATTTCAGGTGATGGTTCAAGTAGTTCCTGAACTTCCCGAAAGATAAGAAGTTTCCAGTGAGGCCTCAAAATTACCCGATGGTGGATCAACAAGTCAAGGATCACTCGTACTTGTGGATCTTGGAGGATATCCAGTGGAAGACATGGGGATTCAGTGTCAGTACCGAGCAGCAACCGGTAGTCAGGTTGGCCACATTCATTGCAGCTCTCATCTACAGTTAGATCCTACCGGTGAGGGATATGAACCTGGATGTGCGACCAAGCATGTTTATCATGGAGTCCATATTGGCGACAGGAGGATGGGTTAACCCCAGGATCGCCATGCTCGCCAAGTTGTGCAAGATGTTGTGGCATATCAGTGAGGTAAAGAATCCACCAAGGATATGTGGGCCATTCCACCTTCTATATGGGTGGATAGTGGAGCATGTCAGGGGGGTCTATGAATATCTGAACCCCATTTCCCCTCCATAATCAAACTTTCACCCATCTATCCTGAATTTCGTAGGTATATTTCCAGCCAAGATGACCGTGAAGGCATTATTGAACCATGTCTGGAAGGTAGAGGAATTCAACATTCATCCATTCCTACTACCAATGGGTGCTTTCACTGATGATGGCCAAGGAACAGAAGATAACTAGTTCTATCTCTTGACCTTTCAAGGTGGAGACCTAGTGGAAAGAGTGGAACATGATCCCCTCTGTGATCCATACACCCTACACTGATTATCCAGGAAATTTTGGTGTATGTAGTGACTGACCCCACAGGTCTATTTAGGGGTGCTCCCCGATGAACATACATGTGTGATGAGGTAGATGTGGATCATGTTCACACGGGAATACTGGAATTTTCGGAACGAGCTTCCTCCACCCACCACCATCTTTGGGTTGGTGAAGGAGTATTCCAAAATATGGGAGGTGGCCTACTCGAGGGAGATTCTGAAGCAACCAACCGTTCAGGCTAGTGATTGTGTGCATCCCCAACCTCAATGATGGGGACAAAAGGTGTAAAGGACATCCCATGGTGGCGGGCTATCATGGTGGCAAGGCCCACACCAATTGAGGGGGAGGCAGTGGTAGTGGATATAGTAATGGAAGTGGACCCGGTGGTCCCATAAGAATAGAGTTATCCAAAGGGAAGGCCACCAAGAGGATTCTGTAGAATATCCACTCAGGCTCCGGGGTAGTGGCTGCGCCACTTAGACATGCTGGAGAATGCCATCTTCCCAGAGTACTAGTATATATGGGAAGTTAACAGGCAATTTCTCGACCCGTCCAAGATGTGGAAACACCTAAATCATCTTGGGATGGATTTTTCATAGATAAGACCTATCAAGGTCATCTTTGCAGTGTACCAGGTGGAGGTGGAGCAATTCCTGGCCGAGTTGGAGGACTTTGTGCACTGTCGGGGTGCCCCACACCTAATGACAGATCAGGTAAAGGTGTTTTTAGATCGAATGACCCCTTCGTAGTTATCAGCTGCTGAACTGAGATAGCACATCCCTCTGCCAGAGGAATCATATGAGTCATCTTGGGGTGAAGAGGCTGATAGAGGGATCCCATTAGAGGAGAGTGAATTTTGTGATTCAAACCCAGTGCTTGAAGATTTTTTAGAGGCTATTGAGGTAAAATCGTATGTCCCTTCACCGGGATCTGCTTTCAGGATACCTTGGACCCCTTACCAATGTTTAAACTGTTCAGGAGAGCCTCATACACAGACCGCATTCTCGTCCCTCAACAAATGCAGATGCAAGACATTCAGGATCTATGCCTGTGGCTGCATCAATTACCGCATCCAATGGGGCCAGGACACCCGAGGTGGCTCCTCTATAGTTTTCAGACATTCCGACAATATACAGAGGGCCATGCCTCGGGGTCCTGATGAAAAAAACCCAGTAACGAGACTGAGAATTCGATCTCTATAAGTCTCTGTTACAAAATTAATGACTACCACCCATCGATCAGATTAACTGAAATCCGCACAATTTATGGTATGCATAGTTCTTCAAATGGTGTGGGCTACCTTGGCGAGATTGGTTGATAACTGTGGTGGTGATTTTTCCCGGGGGATGCCAATGGTCATGGAGGTGGATATCTATACTGACTAAGCGGTGGTGGTCTCAATCACTAGTGAGACCGTTAGTAGGGCTAGGACTGTAGTTATTGAAGTGGGATCAAATTATAAAGATCAATCATACATCGTGAGTCCTGCCATAACTGATCATACACCAGATGAAGACCTTAATGATGAGTTCTTGGGGGTGTTTTCTATGTATGAGCTAGCCAACCCCGCAGACTGGGATGAAACATCCTCTAATGACTTGGATAGAAAGATAGTCCATTGCTGTTCATGGAAGCTGATCAAGTGCTTCATTGATGATTCCCCTCTAGCACAATAGATAGACCAAATGGAGAGACTTTTTTCGTGATTACATGAACTATGTGCTGGGGGGTGAACGCCCAACGTCCCCACATGCCCGTCTGAGATCTCATGGTGGAGAAGATTTAGGAGTATGACCGTGGCCTTGGCATGGGTTCGTAGTGGAGAAAAGTGGTGAACATCAAGAGGCTCTAGGAGGCTGAGAATGAGATTCAATAGATGCATATCTGGGTAGATGAACATTCTACTTCCCTCAATGCGTAGTCGAAGATTATATCACAGTTGAGGGATCAACTGGACGGGGCCTAAGAACACATGAGGCATGCCTCTGAGGTGTTGACTGTTATCCGAACCAATGAGGAAGAGGCCCAGATCACAGATGAAAAATTGTGCCCCCTCACTGCCAAAGAGGATCGAGAACTGAATAGGAGACAATGTGTCCTGGACACCACAAGCTAGATGGTGGCAGAGATACAATGTTCTTTTTACGGGGTCATCCCATCCATGGGAGGGGTTGATCCGTAGGTATTGTAATGCATGAAACTTTTTTAACACAATTCCATGATTTGAATATTTAGTATAGATGCATGCATGATTTATGTTATTTTTTTGGTTTATTGAATTTTCATTATATTTAAGGAATATCTAGCGATCAGTCCCTAAGCTCACGTGGTTCAGGCCCGATGCGAGAAACAGGGGATGGACACTTTATAATTCCACCCAAATATAAGAGTGAAAACCAAGATCTAGGCATCCAAGGTTTGAACAACCAATCAAGATTTTTGAGAAGAAAGGGAGAGGCCCAACTGGAGGATGAAGCTCTCATAATAGTCAAATCATCGCTTTCCCAGTGTGCGCTAGTGCACGAGCGGGGTAACTCCAGGGGCGTTGGAATTAATCCGAACATAGGAGATTGGAAGGTGTGAATCACGATACCCAAAATTCAGAACTCTGTAGGGATATCATGGAAATGAATAATAACTATTGACAATGTTCAAATCATAGTATACTTATTGAGTTAGCTTGAAATGGGGATAGAAAATGAGTGTCGACCGCTAACCATGTTCGAAACATGGGGATTGACTCGAAATGTCATCCATTAGTCTTCCAGAATGTTGGCCCAGGATAGTAGGTGAGCCAAAGGTTGAGCATCTATACTATTAGGGAGTTCTTTTAGATGTTAAAGAGGATGAGGGTCTAAATAAAGGTCACGTAAAGCGTGGAGTGTGTCTTTATGGGTTGTTTTAATGGAGTCCAACACTCTTGAAATTACACCACCGTGGTTAAGGCACATTAGGTGGGCGCATCGGTCTGATCAGGGATCATATCTAATTCTGAACAGGACCTCTCTAGTAAGAACCTGGAATAACACGTAGTTTTATGTCATACAGTGAGGATGATGCACATAGTTTAAAGGTCAAACTTTGTGGACTAATATCAGGGCTGAGGGTATAGAAGGGTCAATGACCTTGGGGCTGGGCCCAAGGAGAAATGCCTAGGAGTCTCTACTTATCCCATGAGGATGATAATCAATCCATATGTAGTTCTGAGAGTGTAGTTTAACATCATACGAGATAAAGAAAGGTATGTGTGGCATGGTTGTGCTAGTACACGTCCTACCAGAACTACAAACCTCACGTGAGTCGTGCTCGATGAGGGAAACACGGAGTAGTGATGGGACTTCCATAGAATAGGAAGGCACATGTTAGGGGTGATGGGAATCTTGGTAAATGACATCCCAATGATGTTGACCCACCTATATAGTGCTCCTAGATGCACGAAGGGGTAAAGACAAGTATGTTGAAATTCCACTTGGGCATAAAGAAGTGGAAATGTGTGAATCATGATGCTTGATATCTGGACCACAATGATGGTGGTGTAATGATAGGGGATAATTGTAGACCATGATTGAAACACACTATCCATTTCACTTTAGCCGGGAATGGGGAAAACAAATGAGGGTCTACTGCTGACCATGTTCGAAACATGAGACCTGTCACGATTGTTGTCTAAGGTCCTTAGGGACATTGGCCCAAGACGGAAGGTAAGCCAGTGTGGCATGAGACCAGGCCCTAAAGGGGGTCCCTTCAGACATGGAATAGGATGAGGATCCAAATGATGGGATCACAAAGCTAGAACATGGAATTAGGGAATGTCCCTATGAAAATACCACACTTTGGGTGCTACCACAACAAATCTGAGTATGACAACAAGACGTATCAGATTGAGGGAGTTGAGTCCCCCTCCAGGGAAAAGGGTCATCAGGTTTCACGCTTCCCAAATTAATGGTTGTAGGACGGGCCATTAAGGGTAGATTGATTCAATGGATTGGGCATAGTGCAGCGAATTAGTCAAACCCAATGCGTAGTTCCCATAGGGAGATCTTAGTTTAGGTTCATAGAACTCAGAAAAAAAATGGCAGGGAATACGAGAGACACATGGTGATGTAATTATGAAACCTTACGTGAATGGGGACTTAGAGTCTTAATTACCATATGTTCCATGGGGAGTTTCTAGATTGAGGGGCTGAAAACAAAATTTATATTGGGCCTGAGGTAAAGTGCACAGGAATTCCGAAGTATCCCATTAGAATGAGAATCAAGCCACACATAGTTCTAGGGATGACACTATAAGATACCGGTTCTAGAGATACTAAGGACATGTGGGTCTAGCCTTTTCACCAAAATAAGAGACATTTGATAGATCTTTTTTTCCTTTATAATGTATGCATGTTTTTTTTGTGAAGAAATGGACCTAGGATAGAAAGTCTAGGCCTCACCACAAGAATAAAGTCATGTATAGGTGTTAAAAAATGGTATGGTGTGTGACCGATACCAAACATGATGTACCCTCGAGTGGGGACACCAAAATGCAGTGCTGTTTTTCATCGTGTGGCCAGGATGATAATGTCATAGTTTAGGGTCATGTGATGGGACCAACCATGCACTTTAACATAGTTTAGTATATATGTAATAGTTTTAAAGTCATGTGGGATTAGGAAGCATAGTTTAAAGTCATATGGCTAAGACATATACATGAATGATGAGGTTCAAAAGGAAATGTGTATAGTGTGATAAAGCATACAAAACGTGAATGAGGATATAATACCATATCACACCGTGTGTAATTATAAGAAAGAAACCTTGGGCCGAGGGGCCCAGAAAAGCTTAAAGAATATGGGGCAGGAGAGACTATCTCTTAGTTGAGCTGGACCCAAAGACGAGATGTCTGTGCATTCCTATGTATCCCATGAGGATGGGAATCAAGCCATACATAGTTCTAGAAAGTGCAGTTTAACATCATGCAGGACAAAGGATAGAAGGCAGGAGGGACAATCTCCTCAAATGGGAGTACATGAAGTGTCCATTATAAACCTGATAAGAATAAAGGCATAAGACCATACATGCCATATCACACGGTCCTATAAGAGCTGGGGCCTAAAAGGTAGAATAAGAGAGATAAATATTTGGAACTCAAGATGGACCCAAAGACGAGATTTCTGGGCATTCCTATGTATCCCATGGGAATGGGAATCAAACTATACGTAGTTCTAAAAGAGATCTTAGTTTAAGGTCTTAGAGCTCGAACCATGGGGAAGCAGAATCCTTCCAAGTAATTGCAGACCTCAATCTGATCCCTAAGACCATGTGAGTCAAACTCAGTGTAGGAAATAAGGGAGAAAGAGGTTTTTATAATACTTGGAATTCATGCCAAAGGGACATCGGTGCGGAGCCCCGGATGACACCTTACCACGAATTTGTCCTCCAAATGTGCAAATGAGCATTGAGGGATAGTACCAGGAGGGTTGAAATTCCACTTGGACACAATGGGGTGGAAATGATGTGAATCGTGTAACTGACATTTAAGGATTGACGGGGTTGGCGTGATGATGGAGGTTAAGTGTTGACCATGTTCAAAACACAGTATCCATATCATGTGACCAGAAATGGGAACAACAAATGATCGTTGACCACTGACCATATTTACAACGCATGAATTGTATCAATTTGTTTTCTGAGTCCCTCGAGGACGTTGGCCTGTAATGGGTAGAGAGCTGTTTGGCCTATCATCTATGCCATTTGGGGGTCCCTTCAGATGTGAAAGATAATTGAAGTCAAAATAAAGGGGAACACAAAGCCTGAAAAATGGGTGAAAGCATGTCCAGGCAGAACCTGACACTCTAAGCTCTAAACTAGAGTACTAATGTGAACATGGGTGAATCACCAAAGAGGGCCAAGTGACCCAACTTAAGGGTAGCTGACACAAATTAATGAGAGTAGGGAAAGGGAGAAAAGTCTTCTTATGATAGATAGGTATGTGGTGTGGTTGTTATAAACCCTACGTGAATAGGGCATAAGCCCATACAATTCCATATACCCATTTCTTGGAAAAAAGTAGGACAAGGGGACAAGATGACAGGGATGTTTCTAAGAGATGAGACTGGACCCAAAGACTAGACGTTCGAGTGGGCCTATGTATCCCATTAGGATGGGAATGAAGACACAGGTAGTTCTAGAGAAAATGATGATGAAAATAAAGGAAAGATACCTCAACAAGGGGCGTGTATGACATGGAGAGTAACCCAACATGAATGAGGACATAATACCACACCAAACCGTACAATACAAAGTGAGAACTCGGGCTAGGGGCCTGAGGCTGGGCCACCGATAGAATGTCACAGCCAACATGTTGTTTAACATCTTACAGTAAGGATGATGGTGATATTAGATTAAGGTCATAGAGATCGGACCAGAGATTCCTAGTTTAATGTTATATGTATGGTATAGACGGTGCGAATCATCGTGCCTATGGAAGACAACAAAGAGGAAATGACGATAGAGGAAATTTTTTGGCCGGGTTCACAACACAGTATCCACCCTTGTGTAACCATAGTTTAGGGCAAACAATTGAGCATCGTCCATTGACCATATACACAACATGAGACTTGTATCCATTTTCCACCTATAATCATCGAGGATGATAGCCCGTAATGGTATAAGAGACCTTAGGTTGAGAATCCATGCTATCTGAGGGTCCTTTTGGATATAGAAAGTGGTGGAAACCCAAATGACGGGGCTCACGATGCATGGTAGGGCCAGTGCTCACAGGATGGAAGATAAATGATGGGAGGGATTTCTCGAGGGGATATGTGTGGTGTGGAAAAATATACCTATGTGATTAAGGATGTGAGCCCATACCAAACCGTACAATCCCAAATGAGAACTTGGGCTAGGGGCCCGAAGGGGTCGAAAGACCTGAGGCTGGGCACCCCAGCAAACTATAGCCATATGAACTCTCATGTGGGCCTTGCCTAACCATAGCTCCTAAGCCCATGTGATCAATGATCAATGTGTAAAACAAGTAGTAGTACTAGGATATCCCCATCATATAAGGGTCCGACAACTAGAATTACACTCCTGGTCGAGGAAGACTGAGGATTGGAGAGATGGCGGGGCAAAATGAACCACTACACTCCATGTTTGGGACATATGGGGGTGGTGAAAACAACAAAGGATAGTTGTTGACTAGGTTCGAAACAAAGCATGCACATCATGTAACATGGTACAATCATGATGGAATCGACGTGAATGAAGATAAAATCTTATGCCATACCATGTGTTTCATCCCAATGGGAGTTCTTGATGTTTGTGGCTAGGCCTATGGACAAAATGTCCAGGCAATCCTATGTATCCCATGAGGTTGGGAATCAATCCATACATAGTTCTGAAAGGGCCATGCAGTTTAACATCATGTGTTAAGGACGTGGGATGATTAGAAGAACGAGGGGAACATGGTGTGACCTGCGTAATCTTTCCACGAGTGTGGAAAAAAACGTAGGCTGCGTCATATGAGATCCTCTAAGGGATCTACACCCAGAAGGGGTAGACAAACGAGAAGGGCATGAAGATGGATTCTGGACGAGGCATCTGATCATTCTTACGTATCCCATGAGGATGGGAATCAAGGCATATGTAGTTCTAAAAGGTTCAGTTTAATGTCTTTCAGGACGACATGCGGTTTAATGTCATGGGGGAAATTTCACCATTTAAGGTAATGAAGGACCGGGTATTTTAAGGTCATGTAGGACCAAACAGTTTAAGGTTATGTAGGACCCTGATGTAGTTTAGGATCATACAAGACCATTACACAGTTTGGGGTCGTGCAGGACCGTATAGTTCAAGGTTATGTAGGCCCAGACAGTTTTAGGTCATGTAGGACTAGATAGTTTAAGGTCATGTAGGACCCTAATGCAGTTCAGGGTCGTGCAGGACCATTACACAGTTTGGGGTCATGCATGACCATATAGATTAATTTCATGTTGGACCAGGGGACTCAAACAAAGTATTTCTTGTGAAACTTGGCATTGGTGGGAGGATTTATAACCTCACCATCCATGGTAACTAGTGAGTATGAACCATTGGAGTAAACCTTGTGAATGATGTATGGTCCTTCCCATTTGGACTCCAACTTGGGTGGTTTCCTGCCATGTACCATTAGTTACCTCAGGGCCAAGACCAAGTCACCTTGAAAGAAGTAGTAGAGGTGAAATTTCTTGTTAAAAGCTCTAACTATTTTATTCTGATTCCTTTTAAGATTGTGCAGGGCATGAATCTTGTTCTCGTCGAGCACTTCCAACTCATCCAGATGAATTTAAGCTACTTTATCTAGTGCTTTCTGATCATAGATAGCTGTGCGTGGTGAGGGAAACTGAATCTAGATGGGTGGTATGGCCTCCGCTCTATACACTATGGAATACGAGGTCACCTAGGTGAAATTATGAGTTATCATCTGAGAGGCCAGAGGGCATTAGGGAGCTTGTTCGGTCAACTCTTCTTATTCTGCCCAACTATTTTCTGCAGCATATTGGAGAGGGTTTTGTTGAACACCTCGATCTTTCAATTTTCTTGTGCATGATAGCGGGAGGTATGGTTATAACGGATATTGTACTTAGCATACAATTTCTTGAGCTCAGCTGCTTGTAAGTTCATGTCATTATCGGTGAGGATGATGTGAGGGAATCCAAATCGATAGATGATTTTCGAGATCACAAAGTCAATGATGGAATGATCCTTGACCTCTTTGAGTGGAACAACCTCTGCCCATTTGGAGAATAAATCTGTAGGAGTCAAGATGAATCTGAATTGGCGAGCTATCACTGGTAGATATGGTCCCATGACATCGAGTCCCCATACCAAAAATTTCTAAGAGTACTTGGTGGAGTGGAGAGGATATGGTGTCCGATACATGAAGTTAGCATGAATTTGTCATGCATGCCACCTTTTGGAGAGCTCGATGTAGTCATGGATCAGGAAAAAAAATACCCCATTCTCTGGATCTGGTGAGATAGCTTTGGCCTAGTCTGATGAGCCCCATAGGAACCAGCATGTACCTCTTGCATGACCTGGGAAATCTCATCACCTTGAATGCAATGGAGGAGGACCCCATCAAACCCGCACTTTTAGAGGATATGATCATGACTAGGGCCGTCCTGGAGGGTGAACTGTAATGCGCGGTGTCAGATTCACTCGTGCTCGGCCCGATCTGTCGGGAGATTACTGTTTTGGAGTTACTCAACAAAGGAGGTTCTCCAGTTGGGAATCACTTTAATCACTGCATCGGGGGGACCTAGGGGTCCTGACATGGAGGCGTCGGTGGTAAGATGGATTACCTGCAGGCTGTCATCATCACCTAGAGTGACATGAGTAATGACTCTTTAGTGTGCCATATGGATAATCAGGTCATCCTATTTGGACTCTACAAGTATGCAGCTAGGCTGGCCAAGGCATTAACTTGACCATTCTGAGATCGAGGGATATTGGTAACTTCTGGCCATGATGGGAATTAGGCCATTAGACAGAGAGTGCATTCTAACAATGGCACGAGCTTTGGATTTCTGAAGAAATAGTCACCGTTGATCTGCATGATGACCAGTTTAGAGTCCCCTTTCACATAAAAATGGGGATTTTCTATCTCGAGGGCTAGCTTGAGGCCAGTGATGAGAGCCCGATACTCTTATTTATTGCTGGTGTAGCCTTCTGACAATAGGAAGGAGTACGACAGAATAAATTGTACTGGGGTAATGAAGACGATACCCAGACCTACTCTGTTGATCCTGGGGTCATTGAGACTTCTGATGGTGGGGCTCTGGGAAGTACCATCTAAGTGCATTGGCCTACATGAGATATCTTGGTCTACCGAGATAATTTACTTAGCAGAAAAATCAAGGTCCAGGGATTGGTTCATAGAAGTTGGATGGGTAGCAAAGAAGTCTGCCAATGCTTTCCAATTAATAGCCTTCTTGGGGAAAAAATTTATGTCGAACTATTAGAGAATCACTGCCCACCAAGCTAGACAACCCATCAATATGGGGCAATTCAGGAGGTAATTCAGCGTATCTACTCTGGACACCAGCTGTACCTCATGGTGTTGCAAGTAATGCCGCAACTTCTATACTACGAATAAGAGAACAAGGAAGCTCTGGTTGACAGGTGAGTTTCTGGTCTCCATATTGAGGAGCATGCGGCTGAGGAAGTAGAGGATATTCTCCATTCCCTCATTATTCTTTTGGGAAAGAAGGGAATTTAGAGATATCTCTATGGTGGTCACATAAAAGACCATTGAATTTCTAGAGATAAGTGTAATTAATACTAGAGGCTATATCAGACACTGCTTGATTTCCTCGAATGCAGTCTAACACTCTTCATCCCACTCATAAAGGGTGCCTTTCTTCATGAGCTGAGAAAAATGCATACACTTGTGGGAAAAATTTATGATGAATCGGAATATGGAGGATAAGTGGCCTTGGAAACCCCAAAGATACTGAATTTTTTTGGAGGAGACATCTGGATAATGGACTTGATCTTATCTGAGTTGATCTCAATGCCCTTGTATCTGAAAGCAAAGCTGAGAAACATTCCAGAGGTGACCCCGAAGGCAAACTTCAATGGGTTCATCTTCAGGTGACGGGAATGGAGGAAGCCAAACACTTTCTCAAGGTATTTGAGATGGTCCTAATTCTGGTTAGATATGACCACCAGGTCATCTTTGTAACATTCCTCCAACGTTCTGAGGATTGTCTTAAATATGCGATGCATAGCCCGCTGATAGGTGGCACCCACATTCTTTAAACCGAAGGGAATGAATTGGTAACAAAAAGTACCTTGTGGTGCCCTAAAGGCTGTAGAATCCTCATCCATAGGGGCCATTTGGATTTGGTTATACCCGGAGTACCCATCCATGAAAGAGAGGGATTGGAACCCAGCTGTAGCATCGATCAACAATTCTGTCATAGGAAATGGAAAATCATCCTTCGGATAGTAATGATTGAGATCCCAGAAGTCGATGAAAACTCTAATCTATCTATTCTTCTTGCTTATGGGCACAATGTTGTCCAGCCACTTGGGGTACTAGACCTCCTTAAGGATATTATCTCTGATGATCTTATCAACTTCTTCCTCAACCATTTAATAGTGAGAAGGGTGCATCTTATTGGGAGGCTGCTTGAACCCGCGATGATTTGTCGGGAGACCGAGGCGGTGGACGGATACATGAGGATCTAGTCCTGGAATCTCATCATAACTTTCAGAGAATACATCACGGTGTTGTTTATGGAAGTCTATGTACTTATGTTTCTCTTTGAGGGGCATGGAGGCACTAATCAATGTGGGTTTCAACTCTGCCTCACTAACAAGGTTCACCAGTACCAAGTCGTCAACCATGGCGGAAACACCCTCTTCAAAGGTGGGGGTAGAATCCTCTAAATACTATTATTCAGTTATAGAGGGGGGATCCTCAACATAAGGATATTCCTCTTCATCAACAACTCCTGATTGGAGGCTGTTACCAGCCTGAGCGGCAGTAGACACTGCTTCGGGGAACTCTTGTGTTGTCGCAACCATAGCGATGAAGGATGTTGATCCAATCCCATCTGGCCTTTGGCCCAAGGGGCCACACTTGATTATATCAAAGCAATAGAGGTTTGTTGTCTTGATAAAGTTAATTTTGGCCTAGTGAAACAAGCATGTATGATATATTTTCGTTTCCATGGGGTGGACATCCCGATACCTTATGAGAGTAAGAGGATTCGGGATCACCTGAGTCTGGTTTGTGTATAAGTATAATGTGATATTTCGATGCCTCTTAGACTTAGGAATTTCCTCCCCACTCATTCCAGAAACAAAGAATCATTTCCCCATATCTGAAGTTGTTTTCTCTAATCAATGGACTAGAAAAATATATGCACCATCCAGATCTGCCCACGGGTCGGTCACGACCATAGCATGCTTAACCTCTTTAGTTTGAATCTTCTTGTCCTTGCTCTTGTAATAGTTGGAATCTAGATAGAAGGCTTCACAAGAGGAAAAAGGGGATGCATCACCTTCAAGCACACCCACTCTACCATTACGGGAGTACTTAAGGAACTGGTGATATGATAAAGGAAACACCGCATGCAGGTGGAGCCACGACCTACCCATCAACGCATTGTAGGCGTTGTCCAGAGAGACAACCATAAAATAAGTGTGGGAAATTAGACCATAGAACTGGGTCTTAAAATGGATCATTCTGACCGGTGTCTGCTCTGTCCTATCCTAAACTTGGATTCTTAGGTAGTGGGACTCACATCATCTTTGAATAATACTAGTTTTCACAGTGTCTGAGTCAGGATTAGGTTGATTCTAGAGCTCATGTCGACCAAACAATGATGAACCTCCACGCCATTGAACTGGTCGGTGTTGTATTGTGGGAGAATGTTCCCCTATATGGTATAGCCCTCATCTTCTACAGAGAATGAGATGATGGCTTAGAATTCAGCATTCTTGACTGCCTCAGTATGAAAGGCTTCTGCGGCTACTATCTCAGTCTCAAACTGAAGGTGACTTCTTAATGCCTTGGTGAGGTCCTCATGCATATATGATGATAGGAGAAGGGACCCCAGGATGGAGAGATTTGGTAGAATTATGGAAAGATATTTGAGAAAATCATACTTCCATGCCTGGCGTGAACTTCTGTTTATAGGCGATCGCTCTATGACAGGGGGTATGGTGGGCCCTACTGGCTGGGCCGATGATTGACTGGTGCTAGGAATATCCTGCTGCTCACTAGTAGAAGCCTACAGAGTGACTACTAGATGAGGTCTAGATGACGGAGACCGGCCTGTACCACAGCGTGGCTGGTCACAACATGGTCGAGGTGGATCTGACTAATCCAACAACACAAATGATGGTGAAGGCGGACCTGATGTCACCAGATGAGAAGGCTATGTATACTGAGCTCTACAATGGGCCTACCACCTAGTTTTGGTTGTGTGCATATCCAAGATAGTAGTACTGACCGAGGCACCTCAATGGCCCATATTTTCATGGCTCCATTGATGCTAACGATGGATGGGGACATTGTGAGGATCCTCCTGGAACTCCCCATTGTCAGGAATCATGAAGGGATTTACTAGCTATATGGTATTAACTAAGGCATACCCTTGACAGTCACTTGAAGAGTCATCCAATACCATACATATTCTGGGAGGGATTCCCATCTCCAGGGGCATGAAGTCACCGAGTGTACGGGATGATGATGGCATCTGCGGGGGACTTTTCTTTCCCTTATGCCATCAGTGTTTTCTCTTCTGGGAAGAGGACGACTGAGACGAAGATGTAGAAGTAGTTATTGTGGATTCTGAAGGCTCTAGCTGATTCAGGTGTGCCCCGATAAAACTATGGGAATAAGGGGCTATTTTATTATCCATCCAGTCATCATACTTCTAGGATCCATGGTTAAAAAACTTATTCCACTCACCTTCGCTGTCACTACTGCTGTATGGCCTCATGAAGACGCATGCCACGTGTGCCAGAGCTGGGCCCAACCAGACTATGTTGTTATCCACCTAATATTGAAGCCATTACTTAAACACATAGCATTTTTTGAGGCTGTTCCCCGGGATTTGGTGGTAGGAGTAGTAATTAGAGAGATCAGTGGGGTTCGCCTCTATTGGCCTCTTGCACTTAGGAAAACGTAAAATCCCCTACTCTAGAGAACTTCAGAAATAACCAGGGACTTGTTCCTTTCTGAAAAATTAGGTCCGGTTCCTCCTGTTCAGTAAGGAGGACCTTGAAGCATGACCTTGATGAGGGGATTGAGGAGCCTACTAAGGATATGGAGGTTAGTTATCTCAGCTAGGCGGTGGTGGCGCATTGCGCATGGTACCTGCCGATTCTGAGGTGGGCACTGCTGGGCCAGAGGCTATGCCTGAGGTGGAGGGCCTCTGTGAGGCTGTGGAGGTGGCTCCACTGGTAATAAATATGTTTCCTTGGGGCCTCTATTTGAGCCACTGAAGTGGACTCGGCCTTGGCATCCCTTCTCATGGGGATTTTAGGAGGCAAAATATGTGCCTGCTTAGTCTACTATAAAACTTCCTCTAAGCACTGGGCCTTATCAGAGAAGTCTCATAATCCCCCAGGGTAGTTCTAGGTGATTAGAGAGGGGACCAATTCCATCTTGATGTTCCCTACACACATTTTCAGTAATTGATCTTGAGTCAGTGGCATGGTAAGAGAGTATTTGAGCCCTTTCCATTTGGTAAAAAAGGCAGCAACACACCCATCGGGCCTCTACTTGCACTTGAAGAGGTCTGAGATACTCGTCTTCCAAGTGGTGGAACTGAATTGGTAGAGGAATTTCCTAAGGAGGTCCTCCCAGCCAGCCACTAACCCGATGGGGAGCTGGTTGTACCAGACGAATGCTGACCCATCCAATGTCTGTACGAAACACCGGAGTTTGACAAATTCCTACTATGCAGGTTTTCCCAACATGGGGCCAGACCTTGAGATAAAGTGGGCCAGGTGCTGTGGTAGGTCCCCTGTCCCATTAAAGGGGATAAAGGTTGAATTTTTGAAACATGGGGTGCTGGAAAATAATCAACCCATGTGGGGTATGGATTTCCATCAGGAGAGATTTCCACTTGGTGAGTCTCTAAGGCTTCAAGGTGGGCAATGAGTGCCACTAATGAATCATCTGGGAGGTGATTCTTGTTTTGAGAGGGATCCCTGACCACCAGTGCATTGGAGGGTTCTTCAACATGATAAAAAGGCCCAAAGACTCATGGAGCGGCTGGTGAAATGACCTGTGGAGCAGCTGAGGGAATCTGAGCTAGGTCCCAATATTTTCATGCTGTTCAAGAGGGTTTGAGGACACATACCATGAACTCTTGAAGAAAGTTCCAGCCTCAACCCTGTCTGTGTGGGTAAGATGGTCAGTGTCACCTGAGGAATGTTTTCCAAGGGGATGTTGTTCCTACCCCTGTTGCCCTGGATGAGGATCACTATAGTCTGGTCGTCCCTCCGCAACGCGTTCAGCAAGGAGGTCGTCGAATACCTTCTTCTTTTCGGTGAGTTACTGATGCAATGTGGATTTTTCGGGGTAGTATTCCACCTTCTTGCACTGATCCAAATGGGTTAGAGGGTTTGTCAGCTCTAAGGAGTTCCTTGCCCTTGTTGGGATTCTGGCTATAGACTAGTGCCTCGGTGGGCATGAGAAGACCCAACATATTTCTCTGTTGGCGAGTGACCCTTCCCAATAGAGCCAGTAGATATGAAACTCCCTCAGAGGGTAATTCCCCATCAAGGAGCTCCTGCTCATTCTCTCACTCTGAAAGGTCAGCCATGTTAATCGTGACCCTTCCTAGAGGCATATCCTCTATGTTTTCTGGAAAATAGGGCTGACACTAGATGGAACTGAAATGGAGGGCTGCATACTACCCCCAGTCATTGATTTTCACATGGGGAGAATCCTCTTTGATTATCCTATAGAGAAATTTAAAGCTCTGGATTCATCATTGTTGGAGGGTCTTATGGCGTCCGAGTGACTTTGGGTGTTGGGACATGGGGATTGCAACCAAATTGACCAAATAACATTGTTGTTTGATATCTTCGAAGTGTGCCTGAATCTTGGGGTATGTCACTTTTATACCAGAAAGCATCCAACCTCCTCTTGGGTGAGCACTTCTGGTGCCCTAAAATTTGGCACTGTAACTGGCCAGAACATCTCTGGGAAATGGTCCACTGCGAGAATATCCCACCAGCTCCTTGGTCCAGATTCATGGTCTGGGCCTTCATTTCCCCACTCCTCTACTGGAGGTGGTTGGGGAACCAATAGTGGTACTGATGCAGACCACTGAGATGGTAGGCTAGCCAGTGGAGAATACAGTGAGCGAGCTGACAAGCCGCCATGTCTTGGGCTATCCTCCGAAGAGTGTAGTGACTTGGACACCACATCACGGTAAGACAGGCTAATGAACAAATTTTCTGATGTAGGGACTAAGGTTGCTGGTGATGGTTTACACTGTTGATCATGCACCATTGATCCCCAGAATAGCTCTTTATGATCTCTAGTCGAGGTAGAGAGTGCTTCCGGTGATGATGGTGGCGATTTCACGGCCAGAACCTATGGGGTGCCAAATGTTCATCCTACTGGATGTACCTAGGGAGGGAGGTGGGGATATGATGGACCTCACATTCTGGAAGTATGAGACCGATGTGCCTTGTTCTTTCCCCGACCCTCTACATGGAGGATCTAAGCGAGGGTTCCATCGCTGAGTTGTATTTCGCCTTAGAATTTGAGAAGCATACTGGTTTAATCTCGGTCTGAATGTTCTCTGCAATATTTTTATGGTGGTGGTGACCCACCCTCCTGCCCTGATATTGTTCTTCAAGATATGGTATATTTGTAGCACTAAGAGTTCCTTCGGCCGTACTGGTGTTGGGGCATGGTGGACTTCTTCCTGAGTGATCTGGGGTGCGAGGAGAACCTAGACATATATCAAAGGGAACACGGGGAGGACCTACGTGTCCACTAGCTGATGTGCGGAGGGTACCTCCGTGGGAAATGCTGGAGTGGGTAGGACATCCGCTTGAGCTGAAAGGAGAATGATTAAGACCTCTATGTTTTCTTCCCCTAGCAGCATTAGCACGAGGAGGGTCCTCATACTGGTCAACCTGAACACGGGTAGGACCTCCATCCTGGGTGCTGGTGAAGCAAAGTTGACCTTCACTCCTCTTATTGTTGAGGCGAGGAGTACCTTCATGAGCTGTTGTAAGGACATGGGGAAGCCCGCCATACTAGAGATTGATCGGATGAACAACATCTCCATATTGGAGGTCCGTGGTTGGAGGAATGACCCAATAACCAATGTAATGAGCATGGGAGAGGCTTCCGTACCGAGTGTTTCCACCGTAGGGAGGAACCTCGTTCATATTGAAGGTAGCATGGGGTGAACCTCCATGCCGATATTGGAAGCGGGGAGGACCTGCGTTCTCCCTGGTGATGGTATAGGGAGGACCTCTGTACTGGGTGTTGCTACCACGGTTCGGTCCGCGGTGGGTGCTCCCTGTGCCGGTGGTTGAGAGAGTCGACCCAGCCTACCCATGGGGTAGTTGGGGCCTCGATATGGGATGGGTATATAAGTTACTTTGATCAGTGTGTGTAGGAGGCTGATGATACACGTTGGCGGTGGCCCTAGCCACAATAGTTGCTAATGTCGATGACCCATGGTGGGCGTTCTCCTCAGCCTATGCCCGACACTGGCGTCGGGTCAGCCGGACTAGGGCCAGTGGTGTAGGAACATAAATTACCTACTCTTCATCCCATAGGGCTAGGTGGTAGCACTAGAATGGCCTAGTAAGGACCCTCCTTGGGGGCCCCTGGAACAGGATCCCGACTGGGCTGGCCCAGAAATCCCTTTCCTCGTCAGCATAGGGGAGGGAGTCATTGAGACATTCCAGGGAGATGCTCCTAAAACAATTATACATTGGGGTGGGGAGTAGTTTCTCCCTTAATGGCCCTTGGGGGTGGTGCTGGCGATGAGGCATAGAAACCTCTAAATCATATCAATCCATATCTTGAGTTGGGATAACCCCCACCTCCTCATATCGGCGTACAAGCTCACTTATCACCCATTGCTGTATGAATTTAGAAGGGGAGATGGGGTGTGGGCACCCAATAACTGTGGGTGTGGAAGCCATCATAGAAGAAGTTGATCCATGTGGGATTTTCGCATCGGCATTGTCCCTACCCCTACATCGGTGGGAGGGTGGTGATCAGATTCCCAGTGCAACATCTTGGTTCCTTAAAAGCAGAGAAATTAAACCATTAGTGCTAAAACAAAGAAAACGATGTCCAGTACCCCAACACCATTTCGCCTCCCAAGGCTAGTAAGAAGGATCCACACTGACAATGTTGCAGACTGGGATTTACAACGTTTTGAGGGCCCTAACTTTTAGTGAGTTCCGCACTAGGGCTGTTATTTACCTGGCGGGACCCGACACCAGATAACTGGATCTAGTGACACACTATTCCACTGATATCTCAAACACTACTAATATCCACATTGAGGAGAAGATCTTCATGTTGAGTTCACCATTTCTGTTTCTGATGCTCTCACTGGGGTGCGCACATCCATCTGTGGAGGGAATATAGCTTTTCCCCGTAATCCCACTTTCCAATGGCGGGCGACATCCATCACCTATTTCGGTATGTTTTCTACTTGATCAAAACATGATGATGGGATATCGGTTTTTCCTTCCATGGATTCCTCCTTGGAACTCATCACCTAGTCTGGGTCTCCCTTATTGACTAAGATGTTCATAAAACTCTTCCCAGTTCCATGTCTTCATGGACTCCAGGTAATTACAATGCTTTTGTCGAGACATTCCATGGGGTCAAGTCAGGGTAGAATCCTTCGGTCGAGGGAGTAGTCACGTTGGGCACCACTAGTGTGTCTGGACACAGGAACACTAGAACATATGAGTTTCATTCTCTTATTATAGGGCTTCTCAAGGGAACAGAAGCTTGAGGATTCCCACATCGAATGAGGGGATTTATATGCCATACGCATGTATCTGAGGCATTCCTCATCCTCCCATGTTTAACACAAGTTATGCCGCGAGTTTAACGTCTAGTGGAGATGGATCAGATTAATCGGAACACCGACTAGAGTAGATCTGATGGGTGAAAACCCTGGAGAAAACACTGATGTCGGGGATAAAAAGTGGTTAGTTACCTGATTACTACTAGGAACAGTGAAGATATGAATTGGTATGATCTCATAGGGATGTGGTGGAATGGGTAAGAATAAAGATGGATAATGGATGGTTAAGTGAAGTGGATGAAGAATGGGACAGAGTCGACTCAAGGGATACAGTGATGTTGGTCTTGAGTCTCGAAGAGACCTCCTATATATCCCCATGGTAGTGAATCAAATTCCATGTAGTATAGGATGGGGAGTATAGAATTGGAGTGTGCGCAGAGGACAATGACGTGATTATATACTGGGGCTTATGCATGGTTAGCAGCTAAAGGTGGGTCTTATGCCATTGGGACGGACCGACGATATGGGTCCCAATAGTAGGGATGACTGTGGATTACCATTGGGTTTAGGTTGACAATAACTTACCCCTGAATAGGGTTCACAATGGCTTACCGTTGGATGGAGGCATGATGGCTTACCACTGGATGGGGTCACAATAGCTTACCACTGGATGGGCTTACAATAGCTTACCGCAAGATAGGGTCACAACGGCTTACTGCTGGATCGGTTCACAATGGATTTTTTCTGGATGGTGTCACAACAGTTTACCACTAGATAGGGTAACAACAGCTTACCACTAGATAGGGTCACAATGGCTTACCACTGGATAGGGTCACGATGGCTTAACAATGGATGGTGTCACAACAGCTTACCATTGGATATAGTCACAACAGCTTACCGATGGATGGGGTAAAAATGACTTACCGCTGGATAGGGTTGAACCTCATGGAGGCTTCTTATGTAACTTGTCTAGGAGACAAGGATCAAAGCCCACGTAGTTTAGGATGGTGGATACAGTTTAACGTCGTAGAAGACGTAAATGGGTTATGTATTTTAATGTCAGGTTGGACAAAGGAGGTTCGACCCGATGGGGGTTAGAACCAATGGTGGTTGGGCTTGAACCTCAGATAGGCTTCCTACATACCTTGACTTGGAAAGGATCAAAGTCCATGTAGTTTAGAATGGAGTGGGAACCGACATGAATATGGTCTGTACCAATGGGTGTTGGGCTTGAACTTTAGGGTGTCTTCCTACATACCTTGCCTTAGCAAGGATCAAAGTCCACATAGTTCAGAATGGAGTGGGAACCGACGTGAAGATGGTTGGGACCAATGGGTGTTGGGCTTGAACCTAAGGGAGGATTCCTACGTACCTTGCCTTGGAAAGGATCAAAGTCCATGTAGTTTATAATGGAGTGGGAATTGACATGAAGATGGTTGGGACCAATGGGTGTTGTGCTTGAATCACCGAAAGGATTCCTACCTACATTTCCTTGGTAACGATCAAAGTCCACATAGTTCAAAATGGAGTGGGAACTGACGTGAAGGTGGTCGAGACAAATGGTTGTTGGTATTGAACCTCAGGGAGGCTTCCTACGTACCTTTCCATAGAAAGGATCAAAGTCCACGTAGTTCAGAATGGGTGTGGGGATTATGCTCAAGGCTTCCCAGATAGAATGTCATGGTTGATGCTTAATCTAAGACCACATGAGTCATTCTGAATGTGAGACATAATAGGAATAAAAGGCCTGAAAATCACATAATGGAAGGTGCATCAGTGGGAAGTGGAATGGGGTCTTACGTGTGGTTAGCGGACCAGGGAGAAAACAAGGGCTTACATGTGGTCCGCAACCCGGGGAGATGGAGGTTGGGGCTTACTCTTGGGTGGAGGCCCGGGTGGTGAAAATTCCCAAAGGGATAGAGATTTGGCACCAAATAAAGGAAGAATATGGTTCCCATCCATCCTCTACAGTCCTTGGCACCGAGGAAGAGAGGAGGATTAGGGGTGACAGCTCTTGCAAGAAAATCTAGGGTCTTATATCGAGGTGGTTTCCCTTTCTCCACAAACAGATGCCATCTAATAAAGAGGATCACATTCCATGTGAGGAATGACTTCACTCCCATGGAGACCAGTGGGTGTGAAGAATTTACAAGGTGGGGAACCCCACGTATGATACATGGGGAGAGGTCATGGTTTAACATCATGTGATAGGGATGATGGTGCTTGGTAGTTTAATGTCTTGTAGCTCAGACATTGCGGGTTATCTCCATACCCCTAGGACTTACATAACTGATAGCCGCCCACCCTTGGGGAAGGGAATGCATCAAAAAATCCATGGTGAGGGTGTGTTATGGATTTATCCATTGAGGGGTCCATGTTAGCATGGCTATGAAAAGAATAAATAGCCGTTAGCGTGCCTATATGAAGAAGCCTGTGGCGAAGCAATGCAATAGGAAGCACCACCAAAGAGACTTTGAAGTTACTTCATGAAAACCTAGAAGGTTGCATGGGAAAAGGAGTTCCGGGGCAAAGGGGCTCATAGGTAGAAGCCTCATGAGGCGCTGGTGCTTCATATAGTGGGGGGGATTCACGAAGGGGTATGCTTCGTGAAGTGAAGTGTCTAAGCCTAGGTGTAGGGTTTAGGTTCATATAGAAAGTGATTCGTGAAGTGGAAAGGCCCTTATAGAGTAGTACTTCACTAATCAAGGGTGGATTGTGAAATATAGCATTGTGAAGAAATGTGCTTCATAAAGAACAGTGACCCTGCCTTAGCATATGGGTCACATGTGCATGGAGGGTGATTTTTGAAGCATAAGTGCCCCATGAAGAACCGAGTCCCCTTGGGGATTCCCTTCCTCCATGAAGGCACATGGGCTTCGCAAAGGGCATCCCTCCTTGAAGAGGGGCCAAATTCAACCAAAGGGGGAGGCACTTCGCGATACAAATATACCTTGAGAATCTCATGGTATAGAGAGAAGAAATTGATTCGCAATTTGAGATTTAAGAAAGTGAAAGGTCAGATGATCCATCCTATTGGCTCAAGGGGATCCTAGTATTTATATGCAAGAGGCGCTGCGAAGCAAATATCTCTCAATGCAATGCCACGTGGAATTTTGTCATAACCGCAGAGCCTCCCACCTCCTTGCTCCGCGGTGGCTTCAAAGACGTCAAAGTGGGTTCACAGTGCCTCCCAACTCCTTGCTCCACAGTGGGTTCGTGAATATCAAATTTGTTTGTGTAGCCTTCTGCCTCCTTGCTCCGCAGCAGGTTCAAGAACATCCAATGGGTTTGTAGAGCCTCCTGCCTCCTTGCTCTGTGGCAGGGTCGCGAATGTCAAATGGGTTCATGGATCCTCCCACCTCCTTGCTTCATGGTGGGTTCATAGAGGGGAATCATGGCACTGACCATAGTTTTGTGGGTATCTACAAATGAGCTTCACAATGATCTACCTAAGGGTTTCTATTTGTTCTTCTTCTTCCCAAATTTTTGTGTCAAAAATACCTAAGGATAAGTTTATGAATAGGTTAAAATCATACAATTTTGGTAATGATCATGGATAACCTAGGATTAAACATAATATTTTAAATATTGAAGGTATATTCTCTTGATAATGTGGTTTTACAATGATGATTAGTGTTACTAACACTATACTTTTCGTTGTAGTAATTGTCGGAAACGAAAAGGAACTGGATTAACATTGAATGTCACATACAATTTGGTGACGAGAAGTCAAAGGGAATGATGGTTTGAGTAAAGGACATTATGATTATTCATAATCAGCAATCTCATAATATGATAAATAATGTCAACTTTGGTGAATTTCCTAACCCATATAATAAGAGAAAGATTAAGTTTCATGGGGACCACATAACAAAGAAAGTTCAATTTTCCTCACGTAAATTATGTGGGAAGAGGCATCAATAAGAATGTTTCAAGAGAACTAGAAGATTATTTGGGTGTGGAAAAGAAGGTCACAAATCAAGTAATTTCAAATTAAAAGGTTTAATTATTGTAATAGACAAGGATAAAGGTATTTCTACGACATAAAAAACCATTAAATTCATTAAATGTGGAATGTATGGGTGTTATGAATATTGATGCCTAAGGGGGAAAGATCGTTAGTGAGGTTGTATGAGTAATGGTTATACTTCTCATAATTAAGATTCTATGAATTAAATCTGAGATGAAAGTAGTGTTAAGGAATAAAAAAATGAATATTGGTTAAAAATTTAGGAAGATAGTTGATTTATTTCATGTTTATGTATTATAAATCAAGAATAATATTGTAGAAGTAATTTTATAGTATAATGGAATAATGAAACATCAAAGTTTTATTCCCCAATAGTTTTTCCTTAATAATTTGAAAGTATAAGTTTAATGGTACTAGTAACCATAAAAAGTGATTGATGTGGTGAGGTGATATTTTTGGAGAACACACAATTAAGATAAATATAATCATTAACATGTGCATAATGTTGGGATAATAATGAGATAAAGAGATATTTTATTGTGATAAAATAATTGGGATAATATTATTGACCTTGGAACTGATATGATAAAAAAGTGGGTTATGATATCCGGTATTGAATTAATAGAATTTTTGGATTTATGGTATAAGTAAAGAGTTATTTTTTTAAATCATGCATGTTTCCACTAAGGTTTTATGGAAATTTAGGTTATAACCATATTTTAAAAGAATACATGATAATGGTATACACATGTTTAGTGTGTGAAAATTAATTGCTACATCATGTTTTTTGGGGGATTAATGATAAGTTTATTTTTGAATGTTAGTTACCTTCCTTTGAATGTTTTGGATTTTAATCTTTTAGAAGCATCATAAAGGTAACCATTTACATGTTCGTTTATATTGAAATTTGGATGAGGTTTTAGAGATTAAAGTATTATCTCTCTATATGAGGTTTTAAGAATATTAGAAAATATGTGTTAACCTTTTTGTTTTGATGTTAAAAAAGATGTAATAACCTACCATTCTATGGATCTAATTCTTCAAGAATGAAAAATCCACATTAATTTCTTGGAATAAGAGATAAAGTGTAAACTTATCAAGGCATAATTAAAGGTTGAGATATTATTATGAAATTTTATGAAACCATGTAAGTATTTCTTCTTATGAAAATTATTAAAATCTATATAATGGAACTTGAAAAAAAATCCTTTTACCTTCTTTTTTTATGAATCAAATGGTCCCATAGATCATTGAAAATTTATTTTTACGTCACTATTATCTTTATCTAGACCATGTTATTTATCACTCTCCATAAGAACATGATAGTTATAATTCTCTTTCATGTCCATATTTTAACTTTCCACATATTTTATCATATGTGGAAACCGATTTATGAGTTACTTTGGGTGAAAATTATATTTCCAACTTTATCTTTATAAATGGAAGTTTTTGTATTCATTTTTATGGTGTGGATTTCTATGAAAGAAACTATCAACTATTAAATCTTTTATAAACTAGATGAATTTATAAGGAGAAATTAATTATAAGGGTATAGAATTTTACACCCCAAGATTTTTATGAAATGGATTTTGATGCCTTGAGTTACATGCCACAATATCTTGGATTGTGTTAGGTTAAATACTGAGTTTCTATGAAACATCATTTTATAATTATTATTATTTAAACAATAAATTTATAAAATATCTGTTATAATGGAGGGTATAAAAAAGATTCAATGAATTGTGAAATTATGATTTAAACATGTATATATAATTCATTAACCAAGTAATTATAAATGAATGTAAAATCTTAATTTTTAAAGTAAAAGGAAATTTTTACCTAAAAAACAATTTAAATGCACTCAAGTGTATTTTATAACAATAAATAAACAAATCACACTTTATGGATTAAATAATTAAATATATAATATATTTAAACTAACGTTTAACATTAATCCTATGTGTTTTATAGACATGGTATAAGGAAAAAAATCCAATTTTATGTATAAAGAAGTATTTTTCAAAAAAGGATATCACCATTTAATGGGGAACTTGTTAAAAACATAGTTTTTGATATTTTAATAAATTATATTTGAAAAAATAAACTTCTTATTTGAAAATTAAATATCAAAATTTAATTTGGTTTAATTTTTGTGGTTTTTTTATAATTTTCATCTTTTGACGAAAAATGAAAATTCAGTTTTTTAACGAAAAATATATTTTATTCTAAAGTATTTACAAGGTTAAATTATATTTGGGATTAGTTTTAAATTTTAAATAGTTAATTTTAATTTAAAATAATTAAATAATGTTTTTTGAAAAGTATTTTATGTATGAATTTATTATAAACATGTTTTAGTTTTTAAATCTATGCATTTTCAAAAAAATTATTTTTCATGGTCTTTTACCAGTTTTATTTTAAATTTAATTTTACATATTCTATGTTTTGAACTTTTAAAAATTGATTTTGAATTTATATTCTAAAGTTCTAAATTTATTGAGTCATTCCCTTTTATTTTTGGCCCATAGGAATAGTAACTATGGAGAATTTTGTTACCACAGTAAAGGGTAATTTGGATAATTTAGGTTTAAAATATAATGATAAAATCTAAAAAATAACTATAAAAAAAGAAAAAATTTAATTTTATGAAGAATAATCTACCATTAACACATAAAGATAACAATTAACCTTTTTAAGGGACAATTTTCAATGAAAATGACTTATATAATATTAAAATCAAAGAAAATAAAAAATGCCCCTTTATTTGTCTTTAATATAACTTATGTGTCCACATGGGAAAAAAGATAAGTTATGAACGAATATAACTATAAATTTTAAACATAAGAATAATGTTTTCTTGATATAAATTTATTTTTGACTTCTTGGGTCTCTTAGAAGAAATTATATTATTTATAATATTTTATTTAATAAAAATGTAATGATGTCGCATCCATGTTTTAAATACTATATCATTTTTATATAGGGTTACACAAAATATATATTTGACTATAAATATTAAACTAAAATATAGAAGATTTATGTTCATCATGATATTTCTTTTTTAATTTTTAGCGAGCAAATAAATATATTAATTTATTACACAACATTGATGTAGTAATTATTTTATTAATGTAAATATGAAAGAAATATTATAAAAATATTAAAATAAATATAATTTGATATAATTAATGAAATAAATTAATTTTATAGATTAAATAAAACCCTTAGAGATATAATAAATATTTTTGTCTAATTTAACTTAAAATATTGATATTTTTAGAAGTATGAGTAATGAATAATGTGAAAATTGACACAAATGATATTTTATAAAAATAATATTTTCATAAATTATTAAAAAATAGTAAAACCAATTTAAATGTAAAAAAATATAATTTGGTATAAAATGTTATAAAATTTTGACTTATGATTTAATTGACATGACATAATTAATATTTACAACCATTTAATATTGAAAAATTTGTAAACGTAGTTAAATTTAAAATATGTTAACTAAGGGTTAATCAAAATGATAATGTATAAAATAATGAAAAAAATGTATAAAATCCATTTTTTCATGATATTACAACCTTATATAATCTTATATTCTAATACATTTCTTTTTGGTTGTATTTTGATTGATATTAAAGTTATTATAAATTAATATTTTTTGAAATTCTAAAAGTTCTCTTTACCTCAATTATTAAAGGGTACCTCCTACCTCAATTATAAACATAAATTTGAGCCTTATATGACGAAAAAACTCTAGAAAATTATCAACTAAAAATCCCTATAAACATTCTAGAGGTTCTTTTATTCCCCAAAGATCAACTCTAGAGCCCTTAAGAGGTGATCAAAAGGATCTGTTTCAAAGAAGAGGTAAGCACTCTAACTGATCACTATATTTTCCTAATATACTATAAATCCTATAAATATATGATATATATCATTAAATAATAACTTGAAAATACTAAATATTATGAAATGTTATTATTATCATGAAAACACCACTATACAACCCCTTTCCCATCAAACAATAAATGAAAGTATCGCTCATGCGTACGTATGACTTACCATCTCTTTGTAGCGATGCCATTAATTTTATATAACCCTATTTTATGAGTGGATATTATAATGGTTTTAATATTTATATATATTATTTATGAAATAATTATACTTCTGGAATGATAAAGTCATATAAACCTTTTTTTCTCCTAATATTTTGAGAAATGATAATGTCACTCGTGCGTACGTATGACTTACCAATGTGATTTGTTTTCATTTATATTTCACATGGATGGTAATAAATACGAATTTTATTAATATATATGATATATATAACATAAAAAATATTCTTTAATGATAATATATCAAATAAATTTATTTCTTCTAATATGACAAGAAAATGAAAACATCGTTCATGCGTACGTACGACCTACCGTCTCCATGAATGATATATTTCATTTTATACCTCTAACTTTTAGGAGTCCACATGAATAAATATATAATGAATATATATATGATATTTATATAATGTTTATAATTATTTATATGATGAAATCACGATCTATTTAAGACTACGAAGGATAACAATCCAAAACATGTACGAAAAACAAAGTGATTATTAATCAAAACATTACATTAACATGGGATTGTTTATAAAAGAATGATATAAAGTCATAATTAAATCATATATGGTTATATATATATGAATATGGTTCTATGGTATATTTATAATTACCATATATTTATTATACATGAGTTTTTAATGTATACAAATGATGTCAAGACTTAAGTTAAGAGATTTTTGTCTCACTTTTATTTTCATGGGACCTATGCCTTATACACTAATAATTTCTTTTTTTTGGTGAATATATTTTCAATTAATGTATTTTATAAGTATTAATATTATAATTTACCTTTATTTACATATATATTTGATGAAATCTATTTCAGGGGGTTTATAGTTCAAAAGTTACCAAATTGGTAAGGCATTTTTTTTTCACAAATTGCCTTCTTTGAGACACATGTTATATTATTCACCTATATTATTTTAAAAGGTGTATATACTTAAATTTGAATGGTTTTATCATGAATATACTTATTTTCATGACATTAAATGTTTCTTGTAATTTTATTCTCTCTTCGGTCGGAAATCTTTTTTCCTTCAAAACAATGTTTTTTAAAAATGTTTTAAAAGTATTTTGAAATGATCTTTTAAGTATTTTTAAGGAAAATGATTTAAAATATGTTTAAAATGGTTTTCAAAGCTTCATTTATACTTTTTCGAGGTTATGAAAATGTATTTATATATGTTTTATGATTTAAAAATCATTTTACAAAGAATAAATGATATTTCCCATTGGAATTATCATCAATTGATCTCTCAAAATAATTTTATATATAAGATAAAATTATTTGATGTTACTTATGTTTTAATAGGGATAATTTTTAAGGATAATATCCCTATTATTCATTTTATTGTTTTATTATTATTATTTAATGATATTCATGAACCTATTTCATTCCATGCATTCTAATAAGATGACAGATTTATGTTATTATGGAAGATAGATGTATGGTTTTAATTATGTGACAGTTGGGACATATATCCATTAAATTCATTGGGTAAAGATTTATATCTCATGAGGTAGACAATACTTGAATGATTAATGAACTCGATTTATTAATACAGGACCAAAACCGGAGAACCATTTGTTTGATAATACATGGATGGAATGGAGACTAAACCCAGTTCAATAAAGGAACTTATCTTCTATGATGGTCTTGGAAACGATCCTTGAATAATATGGAAATGATTTTCTATGATTTTTTGTATTCCGAAATTCCATGTTTTAAGTTATGCTCCCATATAATAAGTTCTTTGATTATTTATAAACTTCTATGATTTATTCCATGACATGATATCATGATATTTGATATATAGGATGTGATTTTCAAATGTTTTTTATGTACTTATTATTTACGATTGTGTTATGATTTATATCTCCCTTGTTTAACCTTACTAATAATTTGAGATGAACCTCTCTTATGTTTATTTTCCCAATGATACAAATAATTTTATTAATTATAATATGTAAAAAGGGTTCAAGTTATGAATCAATAAGCTGGAGAAGAAGTACATGTGTTATAAAACAATTGTTTGTGTTTCGACGTTTCTAAAGTCACTAAACTAATAAATTATTTGGGAATGTGTTTTATAATGTATTAAATATTTCCCAAATATGATGTAATTTCTATGTATGTTAATCATGGTTCATTATAGTTGGTATTAGAGGAATAGTTTTGTCAAACATTTGAAACCAGAATGAGAAAACCCTAGTAAGATCCCTAAGGATAAGTCTATGTATATGTTACAATCAAATATTTTTGGTAAAGATCATATATAACCAAGGATTAAACCTAAAATATAAAATATTTAAAGTAATTTACTATGATTATGTGGTTTTTACACTACTATTAGTGTTAATAACACTATAATTTTTGTTTTAGTAAATAGATGGAACCAAAAGGAACTGGATTAACATTGAATGTGATGGAATTTTTTTATGAGAAGTTAAATGGAATGATGGTTGGAGTGAAGGAATTTGTGATTATTACTAACATAAAATCTCTAATTTGATCAATAATTTCAACTTTGGTGAGTTTCATAACCCATCTAATAGGAGAAATATGAAGTTTCTTGGTGACCACAGAGGAAAGATTGTTCAATTTTTCTCATGCAAATCATGTGAGAAGAGGAATCAAGGAGAATGTTTCAAAGGAATTAGAAGATTTTTTGGGTGTTGAAAAGAAGGTCACAAAGCAAGTAATTTCAAAGGAAAAGGTTCAATTAACACAATAGCTAAGTATAATGGTATTCCCAAGGCATCAACGATAGTAAAATGTTTTAAATGTGGAATGTATGAGCATTATGAAAATGGATGACCTAGGGTGAAATCTCATTTGTAAGGATTTTTGAGTAATGGTTATATTTCTAATTATGAAGAGACTACAAATGACATATGATATGAAAAAAGTGTTAAGGAATAAAACAATGAATATTAGTTAGTTTTTTAGTAAGATAATAGAACAATTTTATGTTTATGTATTATAAATGAAGAATAATGTTGTAGAAGTATTTTTATGGTATTATGAAATAATATAACAAATAATGATTATTCCACTATAATTTTTACTTAAGTATTTTAAAGTATATGTTAAATGGTACTGGTAATCATAAAAATTGATTGAGTTGGTAAGGTGATATTTTTAGAGAAAATGTGATTAATAGAAATATAATCATTAATATGTGCATAATGTTCGGAAAATAATGAGATAAAGAGATGTTTGATTATGATAAAATAAGTGGGATAATACTATTGAACTTGGAACTCATATGATGATAAAATGGTTTATGACATCATGGATTAAGTTTATAGAATTTTTTTATTTATGGTATAAAGAAAGAGTTAATTTTTGAAAGAATTTAAGTTTTCACTAAGATATTATGGTAATTCATGATATTACCATATTTCAAGAGAACACATGATGATTATCTTCACATGTGTGGTTTGTGACAATTAAGAGATACATCATATTTTTTGGGGGATTAATTATAAGTTAATTTTTTAATGTTAGTTACCTTCCTTTGAATGTTTTTAATTTTAATCTTTTGGAAGGATCATAAAGGTAACCATTTATGATATTTTTTATATTGAAATTTGGATGAGGTTTTAGAGATTAAATTATTATTTCTCTTTATAAGGATTTATGAATATAGGAAAATATGTGTTAAAATTTTTGTTCTAATGTTAATATAGATGAAATTACTTATCATTCTATGGGTATCATGCTTCAAGAATGAAAAATTCACCTTCATTTCATGGAATAAGAGATGTAGTGGAAATTAATGAGGACACAACTAAATGATGAGACAAGGTTATGTAATGTAATGAAATCAGGTAAGTATTTATTATCATGAAAATTATTCAACTATTGGGAAAAAGAAAAGGAAACCAATTTTTTTTATCCTACTACATTATTTTCCAATGAATCAAATGGTCACCTAGATCATTGCAGATTTATGGTTTTTGCAACTATTAACTTTCTCCAGACCATGTTCTTTATCACTCTACATTAGAACATGATAGTTATATTTCTCTTCCATGTCCATATTTTCACTTTCCACTTATGTTCTTATATGTGAAAACCTAGTTATGAGTCACTCTAGTTAACTTTTATATTCATAACTTTCCAATTTAAATGTAATTTTTAATAATCATTTCTATGATGTTTGTTTCTATGAATGAAAATTTCAAGTATTAAACATTTGAAAACCTAAAAAAAATTCAATGGTGAAATTAATTGTATGGGGGGGGGAGGTAGAATGAAACACCGCAATATTTTTATGAAAAAGTTTTTTTATAATAATTTTATTTCTTTGATATCTTTTGTTACACGCAACACTGGCTTATCTTTCATTACACACAACACTGAGTTTCTATGAAACATAATTTTATTATTATAATTTTATAAACAAGAAAAATTAAAACCCTACCCTTAGAATGGAGGGTATGAAAATGATTAAATAAATTATCAAATTATGGTTTACAAATTTATATATTATTCATCGACCAACTAATTACAAATGAATGTAAAACCTTTATTTTTAAAATAAAAGGAAATTTTTTTCTAAAAAATTATTTAAATGTGCATAATTGTGTTTTATAACAATAAATAAACATATCACTCTTAATGAATTATATTAATTAAATATAAAATAAATTAAATAAATTTTTTGACATTCATATTATATTTTTTCTAGACATAATATAATAACAAATCCAATTTTATGGATAAAAGAAGTATTTTTCTAAAAAGGCAGATTTACCACCATTTGATGGCACACTTGATAAAAATATAGTTTTTAAAGGTTTATAATTATATTTTACAGAATAAACTTCTTATTTGAAGTATTAATATAAAAATTTACTTTTCCAGATTTTTTTAGTTTTTTCTTAAAATTTTCATCTTTTGATGAATAGTGAAAATACTGATTTTTATTGAAAAAATGTATTTTCTTTTAAAGTATTTAAAAGTAAAATTAGGTTTTAGATTAGTTTTAGATTTTAATTAGTTATATTTAATTTAAAATAATAAAATTAAATATTTTTAAAATAACTTTATACATGAATTTATTATAAACACATTTTATGTTTTAAAAAGGGAATTTTTCTAAAAAATAGCTTTTCATGGTGTTTTATAATTTTTATTTTAATTTAAAATTTTCTAATTATCTATTTTGAATTTTTAAATTTTATTCTGAATTTATATTCATAAGTTCCCAATTTAGTTAATATGTCACTTTTATTTCTGGCCTATGTGAGTAATAACCAAGGTAAAGTTTGTCACCATAGAATGGGTAAATTGGGTAATTTATGTTAAAAATATAATGATAAAGACTATCAGATAACTCCAACACATGAAAAAATTTTATTGGATGAAGAAACTTATCCCCTTAACACGTAAGGATCTAAATTAATTTTTTTAATGGAAACTTGTCCATGAAAATGACTTATATAATATTTAAATTCATGATAGTCACAAAATGTCACTTTCATTGTCTTTAATATCCCTATCATATAGAAATAGGGAAAAAATTTCTTTTATTAATGAATTTAATTGTAACTTTTTAACTTAATAAAAATATTTTCATGACATAAATTTATTTTTTACTTTTTGGGTCACTTAGATGATATTATGGTATTTATAATATTTTATATAATAAAAATTTAATGATGTCACAATCATGTTTTTAAAAATATATCATTTTTATATAAGGTTACATAAATTATATATTTAGATATAAATATTATAATTAAATAAAAAATAAATATCTCCATTATTACATTTTATTTCTAAATTTTAGTGAAAAAATAAGTATATTAAATAATTACACAAAATTGATGTAGTAATTATTTTATTAATGGAAATATTAAATAACATATACAAAAAATATTAAAATAAATAAAATTTAATATAATTAATGAGGTCAATTAATATCATATATTAAATTTACCTCTTATTAATATAAAAAAAAATTTTATGTTAACTTTCTGTCTTTATATTTTTAAAATTCCAAGTAACGAATAGTGTAAAAATGTACGATAACGATATTTTATCAAAATATTATTTTCTTAAATTATTAAAAAATAATAAAACATCTTTAAAAATACAAAAAATTATACTTTTTATGAATATATTATAAATTATTCATTTATGATTTAATTTACATCACATAATTAAATTTTATAACCTTTTAATATTGAAACTTTTTCAACCTTACCTAACATTAAAATAGGTTAACTAAGGGTTAATAAAAATGATAATGTTTAAAATAATACTAAAACATGTCAAAAATATATTAGTTTATGATATTACAACCTTATGTGATATTATATTATAATATATATCATTTTTAGGTATTTAATTTATATTTAATTTATTATAAATTAATATGCTCGGAAACTCTAAAAGTTCCTCTCACCTCAATTATAAAAGGGAACCTCCTCTCTCAATTATGCACATCACATTGAGCCTTATATATTCACAAAAATTTGAAAAATTATATTCTACACTTCCCTATACACATTCTATAGGTTCTTGTATTCCCAAAAGACAAGTTTTAGATCCCTTTAGAGGAGATCTAAAGGATCCGTTTTGAAGATTAGGTAATCTCTATAACCGATCATACTCTTTTTCTAATCTTATATAACTCCTATAAATATATTATATATATCACAAAATAATAACCTCAGTATATTAAAGACTCTTAAATTTTATTAAGATCATGAACACACCACTATACAACCCCTTTCCCATCAAACAAGAAATGAATGTATCGATTGTGCATCCATAAGACTTACCGTCTCTATGTAGAAATACATTTCATTTTTGATCACCATATTTTATGAGTGGTAATTATAATGGGTATAATATTTATATATAATATTTAGGACTTAATTATACTTTTGTAATGATAATATCATATTTACTTTTTTAACACCTAATCTTTTGAGAAATGATAACATCACTCTTGCGTGCAAGTGGCTTACCATCTCTATAATGCAATGTGTTTTGTTTTTATATATATTTTACATGTATGGTAATAAGGATGAATTTAATGAATATATATAATATATAAAACATAAAATCTAATCTGAAATGATAATATATCATATACCTTTCTTTCTTTTAATATGGCAAGAAAATGAAAACAACATTCATGCATACGTACGACCTACCCTCTCTATGAATGGTGTATTTTATTTTATACCTAATAATTTTATGAGTCACTATATGTAAATAAATACTGAATATATATATGATATGTATATCATTTTTATCATTCTGCAGATGATTAAATTATGATCTATGTAAGAGGACCAAGGATAACAAGTCAAAACATGTATAAAAAATGAAGCGGTTATTACCCAAAACATAACTTTAACATGTAATTGATAATAACATATGAATATAAAGTCATAAGTAAATCATATATGGTATTATATATGTGAATATGGTTTTGTGGAAGATTTATAATAAATATATATTTATTATACAAGAGGATTGAACGTATATGAAGGAAGGACAGATTTAAGGTAAGAGAGTTTGTCTCACTTTTATTTTTGTGGGAAAAATTCCTTATACACTACTAGTTTATTTTCTTGGATGTTTATAAACTACATAAATGTATTTTATGATTATTATTATGATAATATATTAATATATAAATATCCATTTGATGATCTCTCTTTAATGGTGTTTACGATTCAAAATTTACCAAACTGGTAAGGTAATTTTTTCTCAATTTTCATTCTTTGAGAAACATGTTGTATTATGAACATATATTATTTTAAAATGTGTATATATTACCATTTGAAATTTTTTATCATTAATATATTTATTTTCATGATATTAAAGGTTTCATGTAATTTTATACTCTCTTTGATTAGAAACCTATGATCCTTCAAAACAATGTTTTCTAAAAATTTTTAAAGGTGTTTTTAAATGAACTTTTAATAATTTATTAGGAAATGGTTTTTAAATATGTTTAAAACGGTGTTTAAATATTCATTTATATATTTTCATGTTTATGAAACATCGTTTTTTATATGTTTAATGATTTAAAAATAATTTTATAAATAATAAAGGATATTTTCACCAAGAATTATTTTCAAGTGATCTCTCGAAATTATTTTCCATCTATAATAACATTCATTGAAATTAATTATGATTTAATGGGGATATTTTTTAAGGATACTATCCCTATTATTCCTAGAGTTGTTTTATCTTTATTATGGAATAATTTTTATAAAACCCATTTATATTTCACGGTACATGTTAGGATTTAATTATGTTTATGAAAACCATTTCAGTTCATGGGTTCTGATATGGTGAATTATTTTTGTTCTTGTGGAACATATATGTATGGTTTTAATTATGTGATTGGTGGGAATTATATATCTATCAAATTAATTGGGTAAATATTTATATCTCATGATATGAACAAGACATAAATGGTAAATGAACTATGTCCAGTAATAAAAGTCTAGAATAGGAGTAAACCCAGTTCAGTAATAAATGGATAGAATGAGGAGGGAACCAAGTTCAGTAGTAAAGGACCTTTTACACTATGATGGTCTTATAAATAATCCTTTACTAATATATAAATGATTTTCTATTCTTATGTGTTTTCCAAAATTCTATGTCTTATATTATGCTCTCATATAATAAGTTCTTTGATTCTTTATAAAATTATATGACTTTTTCTATGACATGATATCATGATATTTGATATACATGATTTAATTTTAAAATGATTGGTTATATACTTATGCCTTATGATTGTGTTATGATTAATATATCACTTGTTTACTCTTACTTATAATATGATATCACCCTTTATTATGTTTATTTTCCCCAGGATATGAAGAAAGGTATTAAGTCTGATATGTCAAAAAAGGTTCTAGTTATGAAGAAATATACGAGAGAAGAAGTATATGTGTTATGAACCAATTTTTAGAATTTCCATGTTTTCAAAGGCACTATAATATTATGGTATTTAAGCATGTATTTTTGTAATGTATGAAATTTTCTAAAAAAATTATGCATTATCTATGTACATCAAGCATTAGTTGTTATATTTCCCACCATCATGACACCTCAATGCTTTGCAGCTTCCTTTATAAGTTTATTTTTAAATAAAATGTTTTCATTTATATGTTCATGACTTTTTAAAAAGACAAGTGTCTCTAAAATGGAAATTTTATTTTCCTCAAGAATTATTACAAGTGATCTTTTAAAATCATTTCCCATCTAATATGATATCCTTGGATGCTAATTATACTTTATTAGGGATATGACCCAATGATACCATAGTTATTCTTTCTCTATATGGTATATATTTATGATGAAAAAATGAAATGTTTATAAAACACACTTATTTTCATGGGTTCTGATATGTTGAATATTGTATGATCCCATGACACACATATGTATGATTTTCAATATGTGATGGGTGAGACCTATATCTACCTCTAATGAATTGGGTGAAGATCGATATCTCATAAGATAAACATCATTGGAATAAGGAGTAAACCCAATTCAGTAAGGGAAATTGTCCACTACGAGAGTCCTAGGAGTGAACCTTCATTACTATAATGGTTTGAGGAGTAAATACCTTCCACTATAATAGTATATCTAAAGAGCCTTTAATAATAAGGAAATTATTTTCTATGCTTATGTGTATTCCAAAATTAAATGTATTACAACAATGTTTTTCTCATGGCTCATGTTCTTTAATTAATTTTTGATATATGATATTGAGGGTATGGGTTTCAAATTCTAAGATCATGTTATCATACCATTTTCATCATGAAATTATTATAATATCATTAATATCTCCCTTATTTACCCTTACTGAGCATTTGAGATCACCCTTTTCTTATGTTTCTTTTCTCTAGGATATGGATAGAGGTTTTAAGTTTGTTATACCTAAGAGGGTTGCTAGATATAAGGATTTTAGTGGGAGATGATGCTGAACTTTATGAATTAGTTGTTTATGAACCCAAGTTGTTAGGGGTTTGTCTTAGTTTTCTAAAACTTTAAACCTAAAATTCCATTGGGTATACATTTGATGAAATGTTTAATTTTTATATAGTATGTTTTTGATATATGAAATTGAGCCACATTTATCATTATCAAAGCAAAAAATGTAAATTTTATGGTTTTAGCATTGAATCCAGAAGTGTAGGATTTATACTATTACAATTCACATCATAGATAGGCTAGAATAATCCTTTAAACTAACTTCATCAACCACCTGGTTCTCATTCCCATGGTGGTAATGTATTAAGTAGTCATAATCGTTAATCAACTCCAACTAACATTTTTGGAACATGTCTAACTCATTTTGTGTGAATATCTACATTAAAATTTTAGGATCTTTATATATCAAAATCTTCTTCGTAAAGATAATTCCTCTATATTTTTAATACAAAATTACCATAGTTAACTCCAAATCATGAGTTGGATAATTTTTATCAAGAGAATTCAGTTATCATGAGGCATAATCTATCACCATATCATTCTTTATAAGAATGAAAAACAATCCATTATTAAATTTATCAATATATATTACATATCCTTATCCACTGTAAGAGAATATAATAAGATATATGTTGAATAATATTTTACTCAGTTCCTTGAAATTTTCCCCACATTCATCTATCTAGAGGAACTTGTCTCCTGTCTAAATTAACTTCGTGAGTGGATTGTAAATATGTGATAAATTTTCCAAAAACCATCAATAATATCTATACAAACCAAAAAAATAAGATACCAATTACCATGGTTAGTCTAGGAAAATTCTCAATATCCTTCATCTTTGATGGATCTATCAATATTCCCTCTCTTGTAATTACATGAACGAAAAATGAATCTTTTTTTTCCAAAATTCACACTTAGTAAATTTTTCATAAAACTAATCCTTCATTATGGTCCAAAGAATAATCCTAAAATGATCTTCATACACTACATTTATTTTTAAATATATAAGAATATCTTTTATAAATACTAAAAAAACCGATGAAGGAAATATCTAAAGACTTTATACATTAAATAAATGAAGATGATGGGGAAATTTGTAAGAACAAATGGAATCACTATATATTCCAAGTGTCAATACCTTGTATGTAATTATATCTTGGGAATATCCTCTGTATTGAATCTAAAATGATGATATCTAGAACAAAGGTCAATGTTGGAAATGTATTGAGTTCCACACAACTAATCAAACAAGTCATCAATACATGGTATACGATACTTGTTCGTGATTTTGATCTTTTTTAGTTCTATATAATCAATGTAGAGTCACATTGATCCATATTTATTCTTTAAAAAAATAATTTGTGAATCATTAGGTGGAACAATTATCCAAATAATCCCCTTTTAAATATTCTCTTGGAGCTACTTATTTAATACCAGAACTCAATTTGGGCCATTCCGTTGGATGTCTTTGAAACAGGTGTATCACTAGATACAAGATCTACTGAGAACCCAACTTCACATTTCACTAAAATACTAGTAAAATATTCTAGAAATAGATCAATAAACTCCCACTCAATATTCATATCATTGTTGTTCATTTTATCCCCAACCATCTAAGATAAACTCCTCTTAATAAGAATCGATAACCATAAAATGGGGGTAATTTCCATTAGAATATTATATTTATCATTTCAATGTTATATGATCATATATTGGTTCATAATATTAAACATGGATTCCATTACTTGGGAATTAGTGTTTAATTTATATAGAGAAATCCAATACCTACATAAGATAACATCAAATTCAACAAGAGGGGTAATAAACATATTTTCATGATACACATTCCCACAAACATCAACTGGGGAAGAATCATAGACTTGAAATGTGATCATCATTCCATTAGGGGATTTTAATACTAATTAAAAATCTAATCATAAAGTTGGTATTGTGGAACCCTTGTCAAATTATTCATATATAAAAGTGTGGGTAGATCCAGAGTAAAGTAGGACATTAGCAAATTTAGAGTGGATGGTATGTGTACCTTTCATAATATCATTATTTTACCCCTTAAATGAAATAAAGATCGCATTATATTTCCCTTTGTCTCTCAACTTAAGAGGTTTATGATGATGATAATTATCATTTACATCATATTTGAGAACATTTTATCATAATTCCCAAACTCCTTGCATTTAAAACATGAAAGTGTGGCGGTTTATTTTGTAGAGATTTAAATTTATTCATATCATTTGCTAAATTATTCCCATCATGTCTAAATTAATCCAATCAATTACCTTCCTTTACATACTTAAAAAAAAATTGGTAGTCCCCTTAATAAATTTTTTTCCATGTTCCCTTCCACACTTTGAGAATGAAAGAAATCTAATCTTCTTCACTAATTTTTTTTAGAGTTTTCTTTGAATTTCATATTTATTTTCTTATTAAAATGATGATATTGATGGTTAAATCCAATATATTTTTCCACCTTGATTGAACATCAAACAAATTCACCATAACTAATAATTTCCCTTATGTATAATTCCCTTCAAAGACTTGTTTCTAAGCCACTAGAGAATATATTGAATTTACTTTTATGTTGGATGGTAATACCATAAGTGTACCTGAAAGTCTTGTAAAAGATTCATTATAGGTACCAATAGATTCACCATCCTTCTATTTAATCTCAGTGAATTACTTCTCGATTTTTAGATGAAGAATATGTGGAAAGTATTTATTAAAAAATAATCTATTAAAATCATCCCAGTACATGGATTTGATTTCATCCTATTTCCTAAAATTATTAATATGAGTCTACCATTGATATACTTCTCCTTCCAAATGATAGAAATCCAAAATGAATTTTTCAGTCTCAAAATATTAGAGAATGGAAAATATCTTTTCAGTTGTACTAATCCATTTCTAAAAAACTAGTGGATTAGAAGAACCACTCAAATAAGGTGGATGTTTCTTCATGAATTACTCAATATAATGTTGTTCCATCCATTCATCATTTGGAAGTTTAGTATTATTCATATACTAAGAAAGTCATGTGAGCATATAAACAAAATTTTTCATTCCATATCCCATAACATTTGGTTTAATAAGAGTTAAATTATTTAATTTTTTATTTAATTCAACATTAAAATGGTTTCTCTAGGTTACATACATTAACTAAAACCAAAAAGCATAGCGTGAGCAATAATAATCAAAGTAGGAAACCAAATAATCATTAAAAATCAATTATATAATGTCTAAATAATGATAGATTGTATTCAATATAGTAATCCTTAGGCTTAACATTGGTCAGTAATGGTCATTATTTAAATCCTTTATGATGGTATGTAATGATATTGTGAATTTAAAAAGAATATCCCCAAGGATTGTCAAACTAGGTGTGCAGTATGGCCTGTTGTCATACACCAAGTGATGATTGAGTCCATATCGATGAAAAATTTTCAATGTCATTACCCCTAGGTATAAAAGTTATATATAAAAATCAACTTTTAATATACAAACATGGATTTAATTTCTTATAAACCACTCTCTCAATCCTTTACTAAAATTATAGAAAACATTCTTATACCTTCTATTATCCTTAGAAATATGCCTATGGATGTCACAAAAGCTTTCTAATTCCAGTTTCAAAAGTTTAACAAAAAATTTTCTATGATACTCACTATAATGAACTATAATTTTTGTACATAAATATTACAAAATAATATATGCCTATTCAATGCATTTCAAAAAATAAACACCCAAGGATCATAATGTTTTAGTGACTCTGAAGACTAGAATCACAATCTTCTTATTTCATAAAAGTTATTCAAATTCTCCCATAAATATCTTCCCACAGAGTAAAAATCATAGACATACCCTAATTAAAATTTTTTATATAACCTAGGGAAATTAAACATATGATAGTGTGTTCTCAGATGCACAATAAGGGTAAAGATGGGGGATATCAACATAAATTGATCATATGGATATGATAACACGAGAATAAAATTTGAAAACTATACCCTTCATATCATATATCATAAAATTGATTCATGAAATAAATATTGATATTTCATGAGACATAAATCATAATGGAATCAAAGAACATGAACAATGAGAACATTACATTAGCATAAAGAAAAGATTTGGGTCATACACATAAGCCTAGAAAATATCATATCATGGATACCCATCAAGATATTCTTAACAAGTTAGTCTTGGGATAAGAAACCTTGTAACTACTTAGGGATTGGGATAACCACTTTATTACTCTATTTTATGTTTGGGATAACCTCTAATGTAACCTATTTCAATATTGGTATAACCTCCCATGTAGCCTTTAAGCTCATAAAATATTAATCATTACCCAATTAATTAGAAGAAAATATAGATATCACCTATCACATAATCCATAAAATTATGTTCCACAAGATCCTAAAACATTATACATATCTTAAACCATATAAATTAAACATGTTTCATAAAATATTCATCATTTCATAACCCATAAAAATGAAATGGGTTTCATAAAAATTTCATCATAGAATAACCCTCAGAAAAAGAATGGGTTTCTTAAATATCTTATAATCATAATCATAAATAATATAGAGAGATAATAAGGATATTACAATTAGATCATATCCAAAGTAAATAAAAATTAATACAAAAAGATGTGATCTTAGATGGAAAATGGTTTTTAAAAATCACTTGGAACATTTATTGAGGAAATCAACCTTTCTACATTGAAAACCGATATTTAAAAATTAAAAATTTCCCAAATATTAAAGAATTAATTTTATTTTAAAATAACCTTGGAAACATTTAAATGAAGATTTAAATTATTTATCTTCCATGATTTCATAAAATACTGTTCATATTGTACATGTGAAAATGAAGTGTCCTTTTACATTTCAATTAACAAGTAAATGGATACTTGTTCAGAAAGAGACATAAAGATTCCTTTTATTTTTCCTTTAAAACAGTAAAACATGTGTAAAAATTTATTTAAACCCTAATTTTATATTATTTAAAACATTCTTATTAAATTTTTTATAAAACATAGATATGAGAGAAAATGTGTTTTCAACTAAAGAGAGAAATATAGTCAGTTTTCCTTAAAAATATTCCTTTTGAATCATGAGTACCTTAAGAAAGGAAAATGAATGGAAAATATTTAATTTACAAAAATAACTATAGGATAATAAAAATCATGTGTTTCTTGAGTGTTATATCATAACATATTTTCATTGGAATCATAACCATAAATAATCTTGATAAACAATGAAATTGTAACATCAAACCATTACAACTTTGGTAAATTTTGAATCATAATACACATGAATGAAAGAAAATTATATTTAAATTTAAATGAACAAAAATTTTAAAATAATAATAATATAATAAATTAATGTGTAGTATATACACCACACAAAAGAAAGAAGTGTTAAATATGGCATGTGGATCACATAAATAAAAGTGAGATGAAAATATTTCACCTTAAGTCTTGAATTCCATCATACATGTTAAAAAATCATGTATAATAAATATAGGTTTTTTATAAATCTTTTTAAAACCCATAATTATATATATCATACCATATATTATTTATCTATTTACTTTTATTACCCATTTGATAATAATTCATTGTTAAAATCATGTTTCGGTTAACAACTATTTCATTTTTATGTATGTGTTGGTTTGGTATTTTTAGTCCATTAAATTTAATAATGGTTCTATAATATCCATAATATAAAACATTATATAAATATAATATATATTCATTAAATATGTATTTATAGGAATCCATTAAATTTATATATTTAAAATGAATTACACTGTTCATGGAGATAGTAGGTCGTACGTACACATGGATGTTGTTTCCATTTTATCGACAGATTGAATGAAAAGAAGCTAAATAATATATCATATTTATATAGTCATTATTATTTTATATATATCACATATATTCATTAAATTTATCCATATTACCTTTCATGTAAAGGGTATGATAAATATTAATCACATCACTTTGCAAGGCGGTAGTCCACCGTACACACGAGGGACATTATCGTATTCCCACAAAATGGATAGTAAGAAGGAATATGTGATATTATAATTACATATGTATAATTATATTATTAATATAATATATATAATTTCAATTCATAGTTATATCATTTCATGAGAGGTGGTGATGAAAAGCGAATTACATCGGTTTACGAGGCGTCATTCCACCGTAAACACGATCAACTGATTCGTTTCCCATTTTATTAAAGAGGAGATGAATATAGGTTATTACACTAACTCAATAAAATCTTATTATACATTTGATAATTTTTTTTTCTATATTGAAATTATGAGGACATGAATGAAGGTGGTAAGAGAATAAGTTAAAAGAAAAAAACTTATTGGAGACAATTGCCTTTTATTAGAAAAATCACCATTTGATATATTATTAAAGAACCTAGGATTCTTCTTTTGGGAATAACATAAGATATATAATATGTATAAGGATTTTGGTAAGATTTTTGGGTAGATTTGTATTGATAAAAATATATTAGTAGTTTAGAATAAGTGATGGGAGGAAGTAGCCTTTTATAATTGAGGAGGGGTGCCATTTTTATAAATTCCCAAAACTATTCAATAATTGGATGACAATATCACCTTAAGTGCCTTAAAAATTGATAAATAATTGATTTTAGGGACTATATGGTTGATTCAAACCTAAAAAACACATGTTTTGAATATGTTATTTGTTAGACTTTAGGTTTACTTACTTTTTCCATTTTTGTTTTCCCCACAGTAACCAGTTATTTATTTATTAACATGGGGATTTATCCGTTAAGCATAAAACTAAAATGAATATTATTATAAAATATTAACCCATTTATTTTAAATATAAATTACAATTTATCAAATAAAAATCCTACATGATAGAAACATTAATTTTTACATAGATGCATGTAACATGCAAAACCCCACTTCAACCTTAATAGTGGTAATTACTTTTTATTGTCAGTATTATTAATTTTGATAAAAAATAATTTGAACTTAATATATAATATTTTTTAATATAATTCCAATTTTTGAATCTATTTTCTAAAGTTAATTCATGGAATTGGCAGGATTAAATTTAAAATTAAACCCACATATGTGATGAAAAAGCGGTTTTCAAAAGAAAAAGTTTTCATATATATAGAATGTTTATATATAAAAATTCAATATTAAAATGACTAAAATGAATTAAATTGTATTAATAAATATATACTGAACCAATTTTTCTTTTAAAACCATTTAAATAAATTGTATATTGTAAATTCTTTAAATGAAAATGAAGTTGTTTATAAAAAATTAGGGTGTTACACAATGCCTCCCAAGGAACATTATTATGTAGGTTGGCTGTAATGACTCCCATTTATGATGGTTGGTTATGATAAATGATGGTATTCTATATGATGTTTATTAGGATTTGATTCATAATTAGTATTCTTATGCCATGTTCAATGACACTCCAATACTAGTTAGAGCTGGTATAGTCACTCCCAGCTGGAATGGGAAACACTCATGGTTGTGATGGGTTTTTGTTTTCATTTATTTATTTATTTATATAATAACACATTGGTCATATATTGTACACACAATATTTTTCAAGTTCAAAATTTTTAGTGTCTTATTAATTTATACTCACACTTTTTTTGGGTGGTCCTAGAATGTTGGTACCTATGAAGATCTCATGATAAAATGTCCAGTTAGGGTAGAGGCCCAATGTTAGATGGTTGAGTTGGATAGTTTGTAAAGAGTCAGGATATGGGACCAGGTTGGGAATCAAGACCAGGTGGTGGTTATTTTTGGTTTTGGTTGTATATAATCTTACTATGGGAGATCATGTTGGCATCTTCCTGACTCATTGGTCATTTAGTTAACTCATTTTATTATAGTCTAATATATGATATTTATTATTGGTGGGATGATTAGATATAATGGAACCTTTTTTATTCTATTGAATATTACGTTGAGTGATTTTATATCAATTCTTATATATTTTATGGATCTTTTTACATGAGGGTAATGTCACCCCATGGAATCACCATAGACCCTCAATTCTAGTTTACAACCACTATTATATAGGGATGCACACCCATGGTCACATGGAAATCTAGTATAGTTACTATTGAGTGATTTAGGATGAGACATTATAAGATACATTTGATGTGCTTATCTATTTAGATTAGGGAATTGTGATGTGCTCATCTATATGGGTGAATGGAATGGGTTGCATTTATCTGTTTAGTCATTCTATAATAGGATAATCAAGAACATATAAGTAAGCTATATGATATTTACATACTTTTTGTATCATATTTACTTAATGTATTGGACAAAAGGATTATATGATTATGTATATTTTTTATAACAAAACTTGTGTAAAACAGTATGGATATATATGTGTTTAATATATACCATACCAAATCCCCTTACAGCTTGAGTAACACTAACCTTTTTAATGGACTACATTTATTTAATGTCATATATTAGATAATTCATGACTCTCTTAAATGTTAAAAATTTCTACGGGGTCACAAATTATGGCATTGGGAACGAGGATTATGTTTTTTTACAAAACATTTTGAGTAACTACAAATTTGTTCTGAGGATATTAAAAATTAGTCTTAGATGTATTTTCACAAGTTTTTGCATATAATTTAATATGTGTTGAAAATTAATGACATATTTTCTAAAAGTAGTTTTGTAAGACATGAAAAAGGATATTTGGATATAGTTTCACAAGTTGTTATATATGATGTGAAATAAAATGAAATTTTATTATGTATATGATTCTTTAGTATAATTGGAAGATATATATAAATATACACTAAATCTAAACCACGGTGTGTTTTTCTAAAACAAGTCATGGTTTGTGCTGGTGAAAACCAAAATGTTGAAAAGTTCAGTATACCATGGATTTATGCATTATAGTTTTTCAATTATGTGATAATTCATGATTTAGATTCTTTATTCCATATTAGATATCATATATTAGTTGTATCATCATGTGATAATAGTTCTAAAAGTTTTTATGATTGAAAATAATATGTATAAATAGTTAAGATCTTCATAATGAATGATTAGATGTTATAATTTATTTGAACAAATTTTTAACAGTTCAAGAGTTTTTAACATTTTGAATGATAAAATAATGAATTCCCATGAAAATTTCAGCATTAAAGGAGTTTTCATAAATGCCAAATAATGATTTCAATACCATGGTATGGTGTAAAATATTTATGCTATAATAACCACTCCAATAAAAATCCCTCATTTATCTTTTTTTTCTTTAATTCTATGGTTCTAGTAGATTATAAGGAAGATAAAATCTATCCAAATAATTGGGAGATTCATATAAACATATGGATACCTTAAGAGGAGGGATCCATTTGGATACTTACAAAGGATCTTTATCACCCATAATGAAGATGAAGAAGCTTAATTTAATAGATTTGAGTTAAGTTATTCATTTATATTTATTCAATTCAAATGAATGGATAAATATTGTGGGGAAATAGTATTTGGCGGTTTTCATCTACTTTATTTGGAAATAGGTTGTCCCCTATAAAAACCATTAGACATTTCTTACATATTTTGGGGATTTTCATTAGGATGAGATAGTATAATGATTTTTATGGAAGATATGAGGGTGAATTAATTTATTTATGTTATGAATTTAGGCGACCAAAATTTTTTTATTGGTTTTTGATAGAGAAGTGATTAATATATTTATTATAAAGAAAATTAATATTATTAAGTTTTATTATTTTTATGATTATTATAAATTTGGGTCCCATAAAGAGAAAGAGTTTTGGTTTAATTATGGGTCACTAAAAATATATATAAATAATGTTAAATTTTTTATTCATGTAGAAAGTTAAATGGTCATGTGTTTTTGGATAATTTTATGGGCTAGTGTAGATTCAATTTTTATAGACTTATTTTTTTCTATAAATTTCTATTTTAAGTTAAAATTATTTAAATTATGTGTGTGTTTAAAAAGTTTATTTTAAATGTTGGTGTTGTTTAAAGTGGTTTAATTGAATTAAGTGGTATTTTTTTATTAAGAGGGAGAATTTGACAAATTTTATTTTTTTAATGTATATATGGAATGAATGGGTTTAAAATATCTGTATCAGTTGTATTATTTTATATAGTGAGTTATATTTTTATTTAGTATTTGTGATAAATGGACTCTCTTTGGAATATACGAATGGCATATCGGTCTTCTAAATGAGTTTTGGGTCATTTTTAGTAAAGATATTTATAATTACATGGCCTTAATCACCTAAAAAATGATCTAACCATTGGCAGCATGTTATATTAGATATGAATCCTAGAATGAAAGAGGTTTCCATCTAGTAGTGAGGGTTTGATAACCTATACAGGGAGACTATACCCTCATGTATCATCACATGAAAGAATAGATGAATAATTGAAACATCCATAACTATAACAACAACATAGTATAATAGTAGTTTTATGGAAAATGTATAGAAAATAATAAACAAATATATATTGAAATAAAATATACTTATGCAGATCACACAGTTATATATCAATGAAAGATCAACAAATGAGTTGATTATATGTGGTACATGAACAAAATAAAAATACATTAATAAAGAGACCCACTACATTTTCCTTGTCCTTGTTCAGACCTAGATCCCAAACCTCATAGATTTCTTCCAAGCCACTAACTAATAGTAAGTTCAATTACTTAACCTACATTCCAAATATAAAGTTTAAACCTACACCAGGGTGCACTTTCAAGATGTGCAGATAAAAATAGCAGGCCACCACCAAAAATGCCCCTAATAATAACCAAATAAATGTACTAAATGAAATTTAAATCATAAAAATCACATAAATATAATTTTCATACTATTGGGTATTCAATAAGTCACCCTCAAAGTTTACCCGTACTTACTTGATGTAGTTCTATAACAATTTGACACTTCTATAATCTGATCACAATAAAAGGGTGGGGGAGTTATCACCATATAATAAGAATGGGTGAACGATCCATAACTGTAATGATAATCATGGTAAATCATATATAAAAAATATAATCAATATTGAATGATGGATCATTAGTAATATATATGGTGTAACAACCCCAACTCTAATAACCTATAGTTATAGGTGACTTATAACAATGATATAGAATAAATAAGATCACATTACACAAGATCCAATAGTTTAGTAGTATTTAAGAGACTATATACAAACATGGTAATTAAATTATATTATAAATATGATGCATATCATAATAATAAATAAATTCTATTATTTCCCTATCTTATCCTTAAGTCACAAACAATATTCACACTGGTTTTATAAGGGAATGGGGAAATGATCACTATTATAGAAAACGTTCTTGTACATTTTTTAGTGATTTTTTAAAATAGTTTATACAAAATTATACTTTCAAGAAGCATTATAAGTATTCTTTACATTGGTCATTATTATTGATATTGTAAATCATTTTCAACATCGGTTACTTATATAACCGATGTTCAAAAAGATATTATTTTAAAAAAATAACCAACCCTTTCATGTCAGTTTTTAAGAACCTATGTGGTATACCATATTTAAAATAACAAGACCATTCACCTCATAGATGATTTAGATCATTTGGACTGTATGAGTCAGCATAATATAAAAATACAAAATTGAATGAAATATTTTAAAATTTAATTTCAATATAGTGGTATAATAAATAAAAGGAAAACTTATAATAAATAATAACTTCATCAAAATATTAACTATTGTTTTTAATTTCCTCAACCTAGATGACCTAAATATTACCAGACCAGATTCACCATGTGTTTTAGGCAGACCTCCCCATAAAAAAAATCCTACTAACTAGATGTGTGGATTTGATAAACCATTTATGTAGAATATACCCTTTAATACCATCAAAACAAAAAAATAACCAATATTAAAAAACACCCATAACAGGTAAAACATCAGAGTAGAAAATATGGAATTATTGTAGAAATAAAACTATAACAATATCATAACCATGCTATAATAAAATGAATAAATTTAGGCATAAAATAAAACAAAAATATAGGACCACCCCATGGGTCGGTCTGACCATAAAAAATTAAATAGGAAATGAAAAAAGTGAGACCAATATTATCCTTGATGTCACCTCAAATTTGTCTCCACAACTAAAAAGTGATCTCACAGCTCACCAACATTTACCCAATTCAGCACCCCAACCTTTATTTTAACCACAAGGTCTATAAAATCAACAAGGCTACTATGTTGGTTGTGAGTTATAATCCATCATTAATGGTTCCCCTAATAAGAACAAGTATATATGTGCGTGTATATATTGAATGAAAAGTTAATTGTAATAACATATGTTTAAATTATTAATATAAGGACCAAACCTTAAAACATTACATAATATTTAATTCAATGAATAATTCACATTAAGGATCTTTTCAGGTTTAGAGTTTAAGATAATTAGGTCATAAATATTACAATATATACCAAAAGTTACAAAGTAGACACTTCTATTCAGTTCCCATAATTTTTCACAAAATAAAAATTCTCAAAAAAATGTGTCATATCTAGTTCCATGTTTTAGAAAACATGAATTTTTCTTGATCCCATCCTTGAACCTATTCCACTTTATGTCCTTTGAAAAAAATTTGAAAAAAACTTGGGATGAGCATTAAAACCTCAGTAAGGGATACGCAAAGAAGGAAAACTGTTAGTTTTTTTAAAACAACAAGTAAACGATGAATACTTTATCATAAGTAATACTTTTCACCTTTATGAAGTAGTAAATACTCTTAACTGAATAAAATATCATTACTTACACTTTTTTAAACAAAATATTTCCATAAAACCCATATAAAGAACACATAACATATATAGGTAACTTGGTACATAAACATACTTAAATGGAATAACCATACGGTCGACTTCCACACATATCACTAAATAGAACAACCATATGACCGACTTCCATACCCAATTCATTAGAGGTTATAATGTATCCACCCATCCTGTTTTATCATGACACCACCCATTATTTTGTTTATCACGTAACCACCCATCAAATGACCAAGTACCATTATAAAATCATAACACATAAAAAAATATAAAGGAAAGAAAACATTTCCACATTTCAATAAAAATATATCACTTAAACATATTGATATAAAAAATCCATTATCAACACCATTTTCAATACCAAAATACAGAAAATATTATATGGTATTTATTTTCCTTTTAAAAAAAATTACGGATTGTTAAGGAAGCCAAAGATCAAATAATACTCAAAGCGGTGAACAGTCATTTTCACCGCTGACGTTAAAAGAAAAATTCATTTTTTTGTTTAGTAAAACGCTTCATTGAAAAATATTCCCTTTGAATGAAATGAAAATTCAAAGGTGTTTATACAGTATATAAAAGAAATCCGTGTATTAAAACAAAATATACCTCAATGAAAGGAGATTGAGACGAAGTCCCTTATAAAGATCATTTTTTAATAGATTGATTATGTGTATTCACTATAAGTACACATAAATCAATTATAAATACAAGATAGGTTATAAAAAGATATATCTCACATAATCATATCATGGCATAATCAATAAGTAGAAGTTTAACCCAAATAATGGGAATTAGGTTAAGAAGTTCTGTTACCTCGTGTCCGACTTGACTTGATCATTCTTTAATCTCTTGAATAATAAAATAAAGTTAATTTCTACTTTCTTAAGAATATTTTTCAAATTTTTTATTCCTTTTATATCACTTATCACTATGTTATAAACATTATGTAATCATTTAAGTTATTAATGGTTGTTTTGTCGATATTTGGTACTTGAGTAAAAAAAATGGACTTCTTATAATTACAAGTTGTTTACATGGTCAAAAGTTCATTATATCCAGAATTATATTCATGATTTAGAAATCATAAATATCATATATATCCAGTATATATATGTATTTATAACAGTACATAACATTTGGATATAAGAAATGAAATGCACCGTTCATGGTGACGGTAAGTCGTACGTACGCATGAACACTACTTTCACTTCTATTTATTATTTTAATGGAATTAAAACATAATGATACATAGGTTTATTATATTTACAATATAATATAATATATAATATCATTAATTACATCCTTTATATGTCCCACATATGGTATTAACGAGTCATATCACTTTGAGGGGGTGGTAGTCTGCACTTCCTCAAATGAAATTATCGCGTTTACCCATAATTGAAACCATAAAGATAATATATAAATGAAAAATACAGAAGCATAAAAAAACATAAAGATAATATATATCATATATAAATATAGTTTCATCTTAATGTCCACCATGAGAGGTCATAGGAGATAATCGAAGAATCATTTTTTCGTGAGGCGTTAGTTTTCCATCCACAAAAATAGTATGTTCTTCACCCATTAGATGGAGGTGTGTGTATGTTTAGTTATAATAATTCTCATATAAACATCCTATTATACTGAGGATACTTATGTTATTATAAAAGAAAGTAATAAAAAGAGTTTATGGGTAGTAGATATAACATAAATGAAAAGCAGTTTTGAGAAACTGTTACCTTTAATTTGGGAAACTCCCTTTAGTTTGAACCAAAAGGACTTCTTGAAGTTACTTCTACCTAAGGTAAGGATTCTAAAAGGATGAGAGGGATCTTTAATGCTAATTTTGGAAGGGTTTGGATGATCCAAGGTGATTGGGAGGTGTGAGGAATTATTTATAAGTGGTGTCCTTTTATAAGGGGGAGGAGGGGCTCTTTTGGAAAGTGTGAAACGATTATTTTATTATAAACTTATATTCGGTTTCAAAAGGTCAAAAAATAATTAAAGAAGAAGATACTATGACTCATGGTAGAAATAGAATAATCCAATAATAATTGAAAATTTTTCGGATATTATTTTAATTTTTATAATCTTATTTATTTAAATTATTTATTAATGAGGTAAACACTGCATCATTATTGTGTCATAAATATTTTTATTTATTTAATGTCTAAAAATTATAAAACAAATACCATGATGTAGGAAATATTTTTATATTTATAATGAATATTTATAGTCTAAAATATGACTTATATAGCTTTATGTAAAAATTAATTTACTAAAAGACATTTGTTTATGTCATTTTTGTCTTTACTTTAAGTTAATTAAAATAAAGTGTCATTATCACTTTTAATTGGCTCTATGGAGTCCCAAAATCGACCCAAATATGCCCATGGTCAGATATGTATCAAAAAATAAGATTAGGATACATGTTATGATAATATTTTATTATAATAATAATATTTCTTTACCCTTATTTACCAGGTTTACCCTTTAACCATGGTAAATAAAATTTTTAATCAAGTAAATATTCATAATGTCTATAAATAAAACATAACTATTTAAAAAATTTGGACCACCTTATTACAAATATGGAATAAATTTTTCCAAATTTTAAATGCAGAAATGGAAGAAATTAATTTAGAATTAATTCCCACTGTCAAAACAAAAGGCGTGTTTTTAATAAATATTAACTATCAAAAGATTGACACTTGTTTACGTCCAATTTCAAAGTGAAATTAATTCCAATAAACAACATTAGATTAAATGGTAAAAATATAATCTAATTAAAATTTAAAACAAATTAAAAAGGTAATATAAATATATAAATAAATTATATTAAAAAGCACTTTTGAATTATAATACCGTATTTTTCACTATTCATTAAAAAATGAACTTTATCAGAAAAATACCAAAAATTTACCCAAAGTAAATTTTGATGTCCCGATTATAAATAAGGATTTTATTTTTTCAAATAGAATATATAAAAGTGACCAAAACTATATTTAAATAGGGTTCTCCATCAAAAGGCGGAAAATCAACCTTTTAATGTAAATTTTGCTTAAAATTAGATTCATTCAGATTTTAAGCCTCTGTATTTTATTGGATAAATGTTAAAACATTTAAAAAATATGTATAATCATATTGTAGTGAGTTATATTCATTCCATCCAATACAACTGTTAGGCATTAACTACCATTTAAAATAATAATATTATATTATTAGTGAGCAATGTAAGATTTCAAAGAAACGTATTGTTCCATATCAGGTACACCATCAAACATAGAAATCCATTTAATGTAAAATTAATATTTTATTTACAAAATATTAATTAAAAATAAAATGTATTATTTCTTTATTTACCTGGGATGTTACATCCTTCCTCCCTTTTGGAAATTGCATCCTCAAAATTTTATTCACTTATCAAATAAATGGGGGTATTTATCCTTCATAGCATTTTCAGATTTCCACGTTTCCTCTTAAAACATATGGGTCTTCCAATAAACCTTTACCTGATGAATTACCTTATTCTGTAACAATTTCTCTCTTCATTCAAGAATCTAGTCTGTTTTTTCCTCATAAGATAGATTCTCTTCCAACTAAACTACCTCTGGACTTAAAACATTAGATGGATCTAGAATATACTTTCTCAACATTGAAACATGAAAAAAATTGTGTACCTGGGACAAAATTGGAGGTAAAGACACTCTGTAGGCAAAAAATCCCACTTTCTCTAGGATTTCATAAGGTCCAATGAACCTCAGACTCAAATTTTCTTTATTACCAAAATGTACCACACTTTTCCATGGAGAAACTTTGAGAAAGACATGATCATTTACCTTGAAAGATATATCCTTCCTCCAGTTATCCACATAACATTTTTGCCTTCTCTGAGCTATATTTGTGTTCTTATAAATCAAATAAAATTTCTCTGCCATCTCTTCTACCAATTTTGGTCCCATCAACTTCCTTTCACCAAATTCATCCCAATAATCTGGGGTTCGACAACACTTTCCATAAAATGCTTCAAACAGAGCCATATTTATACTAGAATGAAAACTGTTATCATAAGAAAATTCAACCAAAGAAATATGTTGGTCCCAAATTCCCTGGTAATCCATCGAGCAAGCACATAACATATCCTCCAAGGTCTGAATTGTTTGTTTTGACTGCCCATCAGATTTAAGATGAAAATCTATTTTAAAATTTAATTCAGTACCAAATTACTTCTGAAGGCCTTTCTAAAAGTTATAAGTAAACATGGAATCATGATTAGATACAATGGAGAGGGGAAATCCATGAAACCTGACTACCTCTTTAACATACAACCGAGAAAGTTTATCTACAAACAAATTATCTCGAATAGGAAGAAAATGAGTAAATTTAGTCAATAGATCAACAATAACCTAGATTTCATTGTTACCTCAAGATGTCATTGGTAATCCCACAACGAAGTCCATGAATATATTTACCAGTTTCCACTCTGACACTAGTAATGACTGAAGTATTCCTTTCGGTAATTGTCACTCTGTTTTAACCTGCTAATAGGTCAAACACTTCATAGTAAAATCAACAATATCTATTTTCATTCCATCCCACCAGTAATATTTCCAAAGCTCTTTGTACATCATAGTACTACTAGGATGAACTGAAAATGGGGAACTATGAGATTCACATAACAGCTCATTCTTCAACTTTGAATCATAAGGAACACATAATCTCTTCCCAAACCTCAAAACACAATCATTGTCAATGTTAAATTCAGGCAACATACCCTTATGAACCAACCCTAGATTTTTATGAACTCACTATCTTCCTTTTGATGTCATCCCAACATAGCTGCCCTGTTTCCACTACGGAAAACCATTCTGAACACAGAAATATTTTAGGTGAAGCAACTTGGTAATCTGTAAATGCTATATCACTTCAATCTTATCATAAATAAATTTATTTATGGATATTAATTTTACAATACCCTAACTCCTAAAGTTATCTAAACTGACCTCTGATACCAACTATAAGGACCCTACCTGAAAACATTACATAATCTTGAATTAAATGAATAATTCACATTGAGGATCATTTCAGGTTTAGAGTTTTAGGGAATTAGGTCATAATTGTTACTATATATCCCAAAATTTACAAAGTAGACACTTCTACTCAGTTCCCATATTTAAAAAAAAATATTCCTGATACAAAGAGTCATGTCTAGTTCCATGTTTTAGACAACATGCATTTTTCTTGATCCCATCCTTGACCCTATTACACTTTATTTCCTGTGAAAAACATTTCAAATAAACTTGGTATTATAATAAAAAGCTCAATAAGGGATACACAAAGAATGAAAACTGTTAGTTTTTTTAAAAACAACAAGTAAACTACGAATACTTTATCATAAGTAATACTTTTCATGATTATGAAGTAGTAAATACTCTTCACTAAATAAAATATCATTTTTTACCCATTATTAAGAAAAATATTACCATAAAACCCATATAAAGAACACATAACATATATAGGTAACTTGGGCCATAAACATACTTAAATGGAATAACCATACGGTCGACTTCCACACATATCACTAAATGGAATAGCTATACGAACGACTTCCATACCCAATGAATTTTAGGTTATAATGTAACAACCCATCCTAGTTTATCATGGCACCACCCCTCATTTGGTTTATCACGTAACCACCCGTCAAATGTCCAAGTACCATTATACAATCATAACACATACAAAAAATATAAAGGAAAGAAAAAATTTCCACATTTCAATCACAATATATCACTTAAATATATTTACAGAAAAATCCATTAACAAATCCATTTTCAATAACAAACAACATAAAAATGTATATGGTATTTAATTTCCTTTAAAAAAAATTATGGCTTGTTAAGGAAGCCAAATATCAAATAATACTTACGGTGGAAGAAAGGTCGTTGTAATTGCTTACGTTAAAAGAAAAATTCCTTTTTTTGTTTAGTAAAATTCTTCATTGAAAAATATTCCCTTTTAATGAAATGAAAATTCAAATATGTTTATACAACATATAAATTAAATTTGTGTATTAAAACAAAATATGCCTCAATGAAAGGAGATTGAGATGAAGTCCCTTACATAGATCATTTTTAATAGATAGATTATGAGTATTCAATATAAGTACCCATAAATCAATTCTAAATGCAAGATAGGTTATCAAAATATATATCTCACATAATCATAGAATGGCATAATCAATAAGTAGAAGTTTATCCCAAAGAATGGGAATTGGGTTAAGAAGTTCCCTTACCTTGTGTCTGACTTGATTCGATCTTTCTTTAATCTCCTGAATAAAAAACTAAAGTAAATTTATTCTTTCTTAATAACCTTTTTCAAGTTTATTAGTTCTTTTATATCACTTATCACCATGTTATAAACATTATGTAAACATTTACATTAATAACGGTTGTTTTGTTGATATTTGGTACTTGAGTAAAAAAATGGATTTCTTATAATTAAAAGTTGTTCACATGTTCAAAGGATCATTATATACAGAATGATATTCATGATTTAGATATCATATATATCATATATATCCAGTATATATATGTATTTATAATAGTACATAATATTTGGAGATAAGAAATGAAATGCACCGTTCATGGAGACGGTAAGCCGTACGTACGCATGAACGCGACTTTCATTTCAATTTTTTATTTTAATGGAATTAAAACATAATCATAAATAGATAAATTATAATTCCAGTATAATATCATATACAATACCATTAACTACATCCTTTATATGTCCCACATATCGCATTAACGATTCATATCACTTTTAGGGGGCCGTAGTCCGCACTTTCTCAAATGAAATTCTCATGTTTACCCATAATGGAAACCATAACGATATGCTATAAATAAAACATATAAAAGAATAAAGAAAACATAAACATAATATATATCATATATAAATTTAGTTTCATCTTAATGTCCACCATGAGAGGCAGTAGGAGATAATCGAACAATCATCATTTTGTGAGGCGTTAGTTTTCCATCCATAGAAACAATATGTTCTTCACCCATTAGATGGAGGTTTGTGTAAGTGTAGTTTGAATAATTCTCATAAAAAATCCTAGTATATTGAGAATACTGGTTTTTGTTATAAAATAAAGGAATAAAAATAATTTAGGGGTTGTATATGTAAAATAAAAGAGAAGAAGTTAAGAGAAATTGTTACCTTTAATTTGGGTAACTCCCATTAGTTTGAACAAAAATGAGTTATTGAAGTGAATTATGCCTAAGGAAAGTATTCTAGGATAAGTAGAGGGATCTTGAGAGATTATTTGGGGTGGTTTTGGATGAGACAAGGGGCTTTAGAGGTTTGAGGAATGAGTTATAAGTGGTGTCCTTTTATAAGGGGGAGGAGGAGCTCTTTAAGAAATTTTGAAACAATTCTTTTATTATAAACTTATATTCAGTTTCAAAATGTCCAAAAATAATTAAACTCAGAGATAAGATGACTCATGATTGAAATAGAATCATCCAATAATAATTATTCAAGTTTTGGATATTATTTTAATCTTTATAATCTTATTTATTTAAATAATTTATTAATGAGGTAAACACTGCATCATTATTCTGTCAGAAATAATTTTATTTATTTGATGTCTAAAAATAAAAAAAACCATGATGTAGAAAATACTTTTATATATACAATGAATATTTATAGTATAAAATATGACTTATATAACTTTATGTACAAATTAATTTACTAAATGATATTTGTTTATATCATTTTTGTCTTTATTTTTAAGTTAATTAAAATAAATTGTCATTATCACTCTTAAGTGGCTTCATGGGGTCACAAAATCGACCCAAAGATGCCCATGGTCAGATATTTATCAACCAATAAGATTAGGACACATTTTAGGGTAATTTTATATTATTATAATAATATTTTTGTATCCCTATTTACTAGATTTACCCTTTAACCTTGGTATATAAAATTTTTACAGAAGTAAATATTCATAATGTCTATAAATAAAAGTTAACTATTTACAAAATTTGGACCTTATGATTCTATATATGGAATCAATATTTTCAAATTCAGAACATATAAGTGGCATAAAATAATTTAAAATTAATTCCCACTGTCAAAACAAAAGTCATGTTTTTAAGAAATATTTACCTTCAAAAGATTGACACTTCTTTATGTCCAATTTGAAAGTGAAATTAATTCCAATAACCAAAATTAGATTAAATGGTAAAAATATAATCTAATTAAACTTTAAAACCAATTAAAAAGATAATCTAACCATATAAATAAATTATATTAAAAAGAACTTTTGAATTAAAATATAATGTTTTTCACTATTCACTAAAAAATGAACTTTATCAGAAAAATACCAAAAATTTACCCAGAGTAAATTTTGATGTCCCGATTCTAAAGAAGGATTTTATTTATTCATATAGAGCATATAAAATTGACTAAAACTATATTTAAAGAGGGTTCTCCATAAAAAGGCAGTAAATCAACCTTTTAAAGTAAATTATTCTTAAAATTAGATTCATTCATATTTTAAGCCTCTATCTTTTATTGGATAAATGTTAAAACATTTAACAAACATGTATAATCATAATTTAGTTAGTCCTATTCCTTCCAGCCAATACAAGGGCTAGGCATTAACTACAATTTAAAAAATAATATTATATTATTAGTGTTCAATGTAAGAATTCAAAGAAACCCCTTGTTGCGTATCGGGTATGCCATCGAATATAGAAACCCCTTTAAGGTAAAATTAATATTTAATTCATAAAATATTAATTAATTTTTTTTGTTATTTTAGTATTTATATGGGATGTTACAATTAAACATGTTAAATACTTATTATAAGACCCTAATATTTTACAAAAATTTTGTTTTCAATTAAATTTAATTTCTTCGATAGCGTACAAGACATGAAACATCGATCCAAAACAAACCGTTAAATATTATTATTCAAATATGACCATTATAACCTAGCCATTAAATTAGAGGGAATGAATAAGGGTTATTAACTTATGAAATATATATAAATTTCTTACTCAATATAAATATGTTGATATATTCTTATTAAATAAGCACTCAATTTTTAGTAAAGTCATTTTATTCAAGAAAACATTTTCTTCAAAAAATGGGATTATTTATTTTTATGATAATATATTATAATTAATTTTTGGAATATTTGGAAATTCTATTTTATAAAAATGATATAATTTTTGAATTCATCATTACAAATATATCTTGGGATATATTTTTTAAATTTTTTTGAAAGTGTGATTTTTCTATGAATAGTTAAAAATAATGTTTTTTTATTTAAAACTTTATTTTCATTTCAAGCATATACAAAGTTACATTTTTTTTATAAAATGGATTCAAAGTAAAAATAGTTATATTATTTTTTAAATATTCTAATTAATTTCATCGTATTTAATTGTATTTTTCAATTTTGATTAAAACTATTTTTATACATACAAGGCATTTTTTCTAAAAAAAGCTTTTTAATGCGCATAATGTATTTTTATATTAATAAATTAAATTAGTCACTATATGTGAATAATTTTAATTAAATGTAATTTTATATATTCAATAAATTGTTTTAACATTCATTTAATGTTTTTATAAGTATGGGATATGAATAAATCAAGTTTTATGCTTAAAATGTATTTTTCTAAAAAGATGTCTTTATCGCTTTTTTTTTTCTACTTATTTTTTTTTAAAATTAATTCACCCCCATATAGGTATTGAATTTGAATAAATAAAAATCTATATTTTTAATCCAGATGTTTAAATTATAAAAATAGTTTTTTTATTTTTGGTCAATGTGAATAGTAATTGTGTTAAAATTTGTCACCTTAGTAAAGGGTAAATCAGATTAATTAAGGTTAAAAATAAGTGATATTGTTATAAATTTTAATCCTAATTATTATTAGAGGAATTTAATTCTACAATTATCACCTTATGATCAATCTTTATTTGTTTAATTGACACTTTTCAATAAAAATGAACTACATAATATTTTAATGAATGAAAGTTAAAAAATGTCACTCACTTAGTATTAAAATAAATCTTCTGTGTTTACATGGGGAAAAAATAAAGTGGGGAATTAAAATTAATTTTAATTTTTTTAATAATGAAATTATCTTCATGATGTTAATTTTTTAATATTTTTTTGGGATTAAATAATTACTTAAATTCTTATACAAAGATAATACAATATTTATTTAATTAACAAAAAAAATAAATAAATGATTTTAAAAATATTAAAAGTGGTATAATTTGAAATATTTAATGTTTTCCATTAATTTTATAGATCTATATGTGATATTAGAAAGTTTTGAAAGCATTATATTTTAAATTAAACTTTTTCTTGATTTATTTAAAGGCAAATTAAATCAATAATGTTAAAAATGACATTAATGATATTTTATAATAAATAATATTTTATTAAATGATTTAAAATTCATAAAAAATATTATATTCATCTAAATTATTGGTATACGGTTTTAAAAATCCTAATTTTTTCACTTAGTATTCTTTTTTCAATATATAATACCATTATTCACCTTTAAAGTGTATGAAACATTAATATAACTGCAATTGTCAAAATGGTTAATGGGGGGTTAAAACTAAATGATAAGGGTAAAAAATACATAATAATTGTATAAATTTATTTTTATGAGATTATTTAGACTCATAATCATCGTTTATTTGAATCCTATGAATTTTTATCCATTTGGAATTCAAAACTAATTTATATTAATTTAATATTTTAAGAAATTCTAAAACTGCCCCACCCTTCAATTATAAAAGGGAACCCCTGATTTATCTAAATCATACCAATTTGAGCCTTTTATATTGATCATAAAACAAAAAAAATAACTTTTCAACTTCATTAGACACATTTTAAAGTTTTTGGTTCTCCCAAAATACTAACCCTATTATCCTTAATAGGATATCTAAAGGAGTTGTTTCAAAGGATATGTAATTGCCTTAACTGATCACTTTATTTTTAATTATTATTTTAAGACTTATAAATATACTATATTTTTCATAAAATAATAAATTAATAATACTAAATACTATAAAATGTTATTATGATTATTAAACCACCTTTATTAACCCTCTTTCTATCAAATGGGAAGTAAAAGTATCACTTGTGGATATGTACGACTTACCATCTCCACATAGCGATAAAATTCATTTTTCATCACAATATTTATGGATGGATATTTTGAAGGGTTAAAATTTTATATATTATAGTTATGAAATAATTATACCTATTTAATTATAATACCATATATACCTTCTTAACTTCCAATCCGTTGGAAAATGATAACATTGTTCTTGCGTACGTGTGGACTTCCACCTCTATGAAGTGTTGTTATTCATTTATCATTTATGATTTAATTTTATATTAATAGAGATTTATTTAATGAATATATATGATATAATAATTATTTTTTAAAGTTTATTTATTATTTTCTTTTCTTTCATTCCATCCATCAAAAAGTGAAAACAACATTCATGTGTACTTACGGTTAGCCATATCCATGAATGGTGTAATTAATTTTTGTAAATATAAATTCATAGATGAATATAAAAATTTATATAATGAATATATACAGTACTTATATAATTATTAAAATTATATATATTATAGAATTAGGATCAAAGAACATGGAAAAAACAATCGAATAAAAACATACATTGAAAACGAAGCAGATATGACCCGGAATAGTGATTTAAATAAAGAATTATTAATAAATGCATGATAAAAGATTATAATTAAATATTATATGGTTTGATATATATAATTAAATTTATTTAATATATTTATAATAAATATATATTTATTATATTAGAGGTTACAAAATGTATGAAGGAAGTCATACCTAAGGTAATAGGTTTGTGTCTCGCTTTTATTTTTGAGAGAAACATACCATATTAACCAATTGTTTATTTTATATATTGTATATACTACCCATGAATGTATTTTAGAATAATTTTTTTTGGATTTACATAACTCTCAAATTTTATTTCATTCATGGGGCTTATGATTCAAAATTTACAAAATTAGTATGGTTTTATGTTACAATCTCATTATTTTTTGAGATTGTTAATTATTTTGTTTCTGATGATGAATTCCTATGATATTACTCTCATGAAAATCATTAGTTGTATTCTACACTATAAATTTATTAAAGATAAATTTTTTCATTTCATTTTACTCACCTTAATCCCTTAATAGACTACAAATATTTTTTAAGGAAAATTGACTTTATTTCAATCTTAGATCAAAAAACATCATTCTTCCATATCCATGTTTTTTATAAAAATGTTTTTAAAATGTTTCTATTATTATAAATTCATTTTTAAATTCAATTTTCCTGATTTTTTACTTTTTAAAATTTTGTTCAAAAGGAATCTTCATTTTATTTTTTTAATGAGGTATTTTTTGACTTTTTTAAAAAAGTGTAAATGGAATTCTTTCTTTTCTACTTATACAACATGAGAATAATTTCCCACAATCATGAATAATAAATGATTTGAATATTAATTTAAAAATTTCCATGGTTTTTTAAAAAGAAAAAATTTTCCATGATATTTTTGAAATTTTTATATTTTAAAGAACCAATTTCAAAATTAAAAAATTATTTTCCTCAAGAATGTTTTAATGATATTTTAATAGTATTTATATTCATGAAAGTCTTCAACCCTTGATTTAACTTATGATACACTAGGGATATTTTTTAAGGATAACATAATTATTCTTTATCTTGATGGATTATGATTATGATAACAATATTTTTATGAAACTCATTCTTTTTCCCCAAGTTATACTATAATGAAATGATGGAATATTTATGAAACACATTTCTTTTCCCTGGTTCATGATTTGATGAAATGTTAATGAATATCACTTCTTTTGATGGGTTCTTATATAATGAGTTTTTTATGATATTGTGGCACACATATGTATAATTTTCATTATCTAATGGGTGGGACCAACATCTCCCTCTAATGAGGTATAAATTGATATCTAATGAGATAAATAGCACTCGAATGAGGAGTGAACCCAATTAATTGAGAGAATTTTTACACTATGACAGTATTGGGAGTGATCCTTGAATGCTAATATGGTTTGGGGAGTAAACCCAATCCACTATGATAGTCACAGAAATGATCCTTGACTACTAATGAAATGATTTTCTATGCTTATGTGTATTTCAAAAACTCGTGACTTATTCCAATGTTATGTTCTCATAACTCATGTTCTTTGATTACTTTATGATTCATGTCTTATGAACGTCAATTTTTTATTCCATGAATCAATATTATGATCTATGATATGCTGGGTATGGATTTAAAATGTTAATATAATATTCCCATACTCTTATTCTCTTGTTATACTTATGTTATCATTGATATATCCATTATTTACCGTCATTGAGCATTTAAGCTAACCCTTTATTATGTTTACTTTCCCCAGGTTATGAATAAAGGTTTTAGGAATGATATATCTAAGAATAGTTCTCGTTATGAGGAACTTAATGGGAGACTCTTATGAACCATTTATTTATGTGCCCATGTTTTGAAAGGCATTAGACCTATATGATTATAGGATGGATCATTGCATTATATAATGATCATTCATCTAATAAGATATAATATTAGTGTATGAAAAGTATGGGTTTCTATACTTATAAATTCACCCTAATAGTCAACACATAACATCATTAAATAGTGTTATAATGGGATGATATACCCATAGTCCTAGCATAACTAGAGTGTGAATAATTCATCACCAATCACATCACTTGTCAAAGATAATTATTTATATCTATACCATAACATGTGAGTGAATGATCCCTCAATATCACACTTGTTTGGTGAAAAATAAATCATCAACATATATCACAGGAGAATGATATATCACTATTTCGATAAAGAGTGGATGGTGAAACACTGATACACATCTCTGGGAAGACAATGTTTCATATCTACCAATACCTTTGTCGATGATTCACCCCATATACAAATCTCAGGTGAATGATATACCATTGATCAAATATTCCATTGATGGTTGATGCACCAATATTACTAAACTCCATAGGTGGATGATATCCCACCACTAATCAACTAAAGGTGGATGATTCACCATAAATATCAATTCCCTAGTGGAACAAACACTACTTTAACACTAGTTAAGGTGAATTATTTATCATTGGCTAAATCAACATTAAAGATATGAAGTATTGCTTTGTGAATGAGGAATCAACATATTCACCACATACTAGGAAAATGAAACATCTCCAAGAGAATGATATATCACCTTGATAATCACAACTCTAGGTGAATTATCTATCCCCAATAGATAGTATTAAGGTGAATGATCTACCACTATATTAAAATTTCATAGTGAATAATACATCACCAAAACATAGTCATCAAGTAGATGATCTACCATTGAATTAAAATTTCATGGTGAAAAATACATCACCCCATAATATAAAGGTGAATGATTCATCTCAAGTTGAACAAGGTATCTCCCAAACTCCAATTAGGGTGAATGAGTTATCAAAAAGTCCACAACAATTTTGGATGATCTACCACTATGTGAATAACCCCAAAAAATGAATGATAGAACATTGTATCATAGAAAAATCATTATAAATCATATCCATGGTGAATGAGTTATCATCCTAGGCCTTGGTATCACTAAACTAGTACCATTATAGGCAACCCATATCCCAACACAATAATCCTAGCACACTTGTGCAAGCTCAATTTTTTAGGACAGGGCATGAGATTACACATTTCTACCCATATCACAATGATTAATCCATAATATCACTAATCACTCCAACACCTCATAAATAGAATAAAATATTATAGTTTAATAAATAAAAATGATTCTTTCCACAAAGTAGTTCTCAAAGATAGCCTTTAAGGCTCATAATACAAGCAAGGGGTGAGGACCCCCCCCAAGACTACCTTCACTAAGATCCCCCCAACTTACCCTAAGTGACATGGAATTTGATGTACACATGCTCAATACACCATATTTTAGAGACCTTCAATGATCTAGGTGTCCCAACACATAAATAAATAGGTAAGGGAACATCCTAACACAAGACCATATCTTATATGACCAATGTAATATTCAATTAAACTCACCCCCAGCATCCACCCTAAGTGTGCACCACTTATCACTATAGGACTCTCCTAGGTTTTACAAGTAAAATATAAAGGGATTGAAACCCCTAATAGTTTCATATTTATCTAACCAAGTACTAAAAGAATTATAAATATACATTTGAGTATATATCATAAATTCACAACCTCCAAGGACTTTTTAAAGTATCACTGAACTCCCTAGACATTATTTGTAGAAGGTAGACTACTCAGGGTTCCCTATCAGGTCCCTCAAAACCACATACTCACACTTAAATTCCAAGTAATATATTAAATTACATATAAAGTGATAATATTATGTACCAAATACCAAAAAAAAAGAGTAATCCACTCAAAAAAGTTTAATCCACCCTATTATAATCATATCCAAGCTTGTATTGGTTGTTGATCACCTCTGTGAGGTCCTAGCTCAATAAATATCCACATTAATTAATTATAAGAAATTATAAATAATTAAAAAATTAACTACATTTTTTATAAAATAGAATATTCAAAGTATTGATCACTGAATTATGTATTAATTCCAAAACCCTGAGTAATGGGGGGTGGTTTACCTCCAAAACACACTCAAGTCCACAAAAAATTTCCCCAACACCCAATGAAGAATAAAAAACAAATTATATTCCAAATTAATGAAAAAACCAAATTAAATTTGGGTAGAATCTTAAAACAAGAGAAACAAAAAAATCATGATTGTTCATTCTCTTGGGACCTCCTCTAGCTATGTGGAACCAAATCCCCATCATGAAAAGTCGATTACACCATGCTTTTATAGAATCAATTTAAAATACCTAACTCAAATCGTACCAAAACAGTGGTCAAGGGAGGATAAGTAGAGAGAGAAGATATATTATTAGAGAACCCATCATTAATTCATTGAGAAATAATTCTCTAATTCACATAGGGAAAGGGTGAATCCAAGGGGAGATGAGGGGAGTTAGGGGTAGCTCTCTCTGGTTTCTTTGACTCCTCCAAATTAGGAACCTTGAAGGGTCATAATAAAGGGTTGTGGGGAATGAAAATTTAGAAATAGATTTTAAAGAATATACTATGGGAACAATATGTAATCGATACACCAGTACTGCCCAGTGCATTCCACTAGATACGCAGTGGTCCTAGGCAAGGAAGATCCCCCCAGCACATCAACCAAGTACCCAATAGACCTCTGAAACTACTAACATGAATCATTTAGCCTCACAAACCCTATAAACACATTCCATGACTACTCTACTTGAGATACCACCTGAAAAAAATCATATTAATTATATCAAACTTTTTTATGATTTTCATTTTTCAGTCTAAATACAAAAATCTAAATCATCCCTTGGTTCCAAAATCATTGGAACTTGGTCCTTCTCTAGATCCACCAACATGAACTAGTTTGGTTCATTACACCCCCAATATAATATTTCTCATCCCAAAAAACGTTTTTAGGATATCTCTTATGAACCATATAAATTATTAAAACTCTAGGCATAGTCTAAATAAACATCTACCACTATCCATAGTCATGTTGATATTGCACCTGAACAAGTAAAAATAACCCAAACCCTAGATGAATCATGCTTCAAACTAACGTACATATTGATAATTCTATAAATAATACATCTTCATCAATATTAGATCTATTACTACTCAATTATTCATGAAACTCTCTATCTGGTACCTCACTTAACTGAATGCCTCTAAAATCTCAATATCTTGTATACCATAGTGCCAACTATTTAAAAAACTATATAATGATCTTCTATTATTATAATTAGTCTAAAACAAACCTTTAACTACTTTAATTCACACCTAATAATCTATAGTTTATTCTCATCAAGACATGTGGTCTCACCTCCAAGACCATACTCATAACATGAATCCCTTCACTATCATTCCAAATGTCACAATCCCCTAAAAGTACTGACACTTCATTGATTTGGTCTCCATATTAGTCTATTTTTTAATATTTATACCTGATATATAAACCAAAACCTAACTGAAAATATAACCTATTAGTTATTGAGAATATTAACTTGACCAGAACTTAATTATCAATACACACATCACTATATTTCCCAATACCAAATGTAAATCAACCACTTTTCTCTAAGTTAGTATGAAAAAACCTAAGCCTTATCAACTTAGTTTCACTAGAAACATCATATTTTACACTCACTATACCACACTTGAAATAAGGGTTAGAATTAGTACATAAAAATTTTGTTCTTCACACTATAAAATTTCTTTCATTATTAACCAAAGAACATGATACTTCCAAAATACAACTTTTAGAGAAGTTTTAACACCCACAATCCCTGCTTGTTACATCTTGATGGACCCATACCATGATCCATATTATAGGTTCTATGTCATCATGGTGGTCTAGGACACTATTGATTGATTCTATTGATGAAACGATTTTGGAACATCTAGTCTCGATTAAATCAACATCACATGACTCCCATGTTCCAACCTATTATAAAATCCTCCCAATCATGTAATCAATTTAACATGACATTAGTGCCTATATCATCTTAGTTTAGGAACTTTTCCAATTCCCTATCAATAATATAAATAAACTAATCCTCTATATGATTCTCAATATACAATAACCATAATACAACATCTCACATATGAAAGAGTCAAATCTCATCTCTCATATGATATTGAATAACCAAAATCCTCATAACCCTCCTAGTAATTTAACCATAGAATCCTTGTCTCATACACTGAGTGTATCAAAATGAATTGATTATTACAGGTCAATCACACCTAACCATCCCCATAGAAATTCCTTCTTTTACCAATGCATGATAAATTGTTAAGGGCCAACACCCATACCTATTCTTAATTCAAGATATATTGCCTACTTAATCATAACCCAAATGTAATTATTCACTGAATTATGTTAGAAACCCATGAAATAATGAAATATTCTATAAATTAAAGCTATTTTATTGATATTTGACGCATTTTATTCCTTAATTTTTAGTGATTCATGAACTTATAATGAGTTTTAGAATTAAAGTTCCAATTCATTTGATTATTTGTATGTTGTTTACAATGGTTGAATTGGGAACTCAATTCACCAGATTTATTTTTGGAGTAATATGAAAGTAATAATATTAATTATTCTTTATATTTATATTATAAAGGTTTGGAGAATGGAATGAAACATTGAATATCATGCTTGATAAGAAAACTATTAAAGTATATGGTGATGAATGGTGTATTTTTATAGATTCACCCATACAATCTTGAAGAAATGAAAAAGGAAGTGAAACTATAATCATGAATTCAAGCTACTTAAGAATCATTAGAAACCCTACATAATAATCATCCAACCACTCAAATCATATTTTATAGGATTGTGTAAGCATGAATTAACCCTACACAAGCATCATCCAAAGCACCATAAACATCACTCAAGTTGTGTAAGCATGAATATAGTGTGCATAATAATTAATCCACCACTTTTTAAATATAGTCTTCACCTATATAAGAATCATTGAACCATGCCATAATAATCATTTACACACTCTATAAAGTTGATCCTTGCTACATAAACATCATGCCTTTATGGTAATATCTAGATGAACGGGTTGCTGAAGGAAATTTATAAGCATTATTCCCACTTCCAATTATGGCGTCAAGATACCATATCACAATTAGTGAAAAATATTAAATGAGAAATTATTTATTATAATATTCATTATATTTAAATCAAGAAAAAAGATATGAATTTTTAGAATTTTAAGGAATATAGGAATGTGTATGGGAAATAAATATGAGGAAGAAATACATTTTCTAAAAATTTAAAAAATCAATGATCTCATGTAGATTTTACTAGCCGGAAGAGAATTAAAATGGATCTCTTAAAAAGAGGTAAGGATGAATATAAAAGAGACAATGTAGTCAATATTTCAATTAAGAGTTCAATCTTGTTTATTTAGTTTTTATTTTATAATTTTCTTTAATTTTTACTAAATTATTTAAATTTCATCTTTTTTACTGGTTGAATAGATAGGTAAACCTTTGATTTATCATGGAAGGTAATGATATCCTTTTTTTAGTTATTGATTATTCAAACTTTAATGAATAAAATACCTCTCTTCTTTTAAACTAGTTTCAATATTCACTATTAGTTCTTAATATTAGATGTTATTATGTTTTATTTAATCTTATTTATTGTTTATTTCATTGGTTGATGATATATCATCTCACTAAAACAAGTTTTCATATATATATATATGTGAATTAATATGTAAGAAATAATTTGGGAAGATCTTGAGAGTGTTGGGTCATGTAATGACCTGACCCTAGAAGCTCGGAATCAGTGCCTTATTTTATTAAATTTACATGATTACAAGAAAACTAATCTTGAAGGACCGGGTAGTTTTGTAGTTTTAGAAAACCAGATACAAACATAATTTAAACATTAAAACATGAAATGAAATACAATATAGATGTTCTTTTAAAAACATCCATAACTCCTAGGTTATTCCTACATGTAATTCATAATATACTCTTCACATCCTAGAAAAATAAAACCTAATAAAGGCATGACCTCAAATGCTCTGTAAGGGTAGGAAATATGGTAGAATATATCATAAATGTAAACATTAGGCATGGTGAATAACTAAAAACACATTCCTTTATAAATAAACATGAACATAATATGAAAGGAATCAGATATGAATAAATAATTTCAGGATAAAACATAATAAATGTTATTATAATAGGTAAATAATAATATGAACTATCAATTAAAATATTCATAATTAGGGAATTCATAATTCGGGCCATCTGAACCATTTTATTAAGGACTCGTCCAAGACAACTGAAAATGATTAATACCTCAGCCAAAACCATATATTAAAATGGGAAAGGCCTCAACCAAGTCCATAAATATTAGACTCATGAGAACTATAGATGCATCGAGGGCCTATAGTAGGCCCCAATCATCACTCACTATGTCTTATTCATTCCTCATATGAATGGGGATAAACATAAACAACATTAATATATGAAATATCTTCCCCTAATATGTATACATAAACAATAACCATTCTGAGTAGTATGGTGAATGATATCAAGATAGAACATCTATAGTAAAACTAATCATAAACCATTTAATAAAACATGGTAGATGATAAAAATATTGTAATAACCCCAATATGATATAAAATTTAATAGAGGTGTTGAAATAGGAAAAAATACACTAATAAAATCATCAAGTAATTTTTGAGAGAAATATAATTTTACTCTAAAATGAAGAGTTATTTTAGAAATTGTTTTTGCATAAAACTAGAAATTAAATGAGGTAGTTTTTCCATGATGAAATGTGAGGTTTTATATAAATATTTGTGGCATAAAAAATATAGAGTGAACTTGAAAATAGGTAATAATTTGAGAATTTTCCTTGAATCAGACCTGTTTATCAGAAAAAACTGAAAAATATCTTTATAAAACATTTAACTACACTTAAAATAAAAAAGGATTATGATTAGTACACATATATAAAACATTAAAAAATAATTTATGAAGAGTAAATATGAATAATTAATAAATAAATTGGCATTAATAGAGATAAAGAGTATCCTAAAATAAAATGGATGTTTGGGTAGAAAACTATTACATTATGTCAGAACATGTTCTTCACTTGAAATTAACCTCCTGGATAATCAAATTAATTACATTATATAATTAATTAAGAAACTTATATATATTTATTTGATTAATTATAGTTTTATAAGTTAATTTATGTTCTTATTGATAAGTTATTTTATTGAATTCCATCATTCTGGACTGTTCGCTTCCTTGATTTAATGATCAATTCGCTTGATTATAAGTAATGGAGTTCATTTAAAATTGGTATATTTATCTCAAATTGAAATTTAATATTTTCAGTGATAATAAATAAGTGTAAATGGTTATATATATCATTTGGTTACATATTATGATGATGAATAATTAGGAAGTACATTTAGTGGTAATCATATAGATTATTATGAGATTTATTGATCATAACGAACTCATTTTGTTTTATCATTTTGTTTTATCATTTAGTATTATATAAACATGTTACTTCCAAAAAATAATTAGGGATATATTATAAATTTTAAAATCTTTCTCAACCATTAAATTTGTTTCATTAACATATTTGAAGAAAAATTTATAAAACAAAACTTCATCATCCATGAAGGTTGTAAATTGGCACCTCCTGGATGATTATTTGGTTTGTAAAATAAAAGAGGGAGGGTAAGGAGATTGATAATAATTATTACATTGACATGATATAATTATAGTATATATATGATACTTTAGTTATGTTGATCAATTGAATATAGTACATTAGGATAGAATAAGCAAAGAAGATAAATTAAAATAAATTAAATCAAAAAGGAAGAGGATTTACCTCTTGAAATAACCTCCATGAGAACCTCCTTATAGGAAAGGGTTTTGATATTTTGGAAAAACCAAGGGATCCTGGATGTGAGGAGGGACTAGTGAAGAGTATGTTTACAGAAAATTGAGAAGATTTAATGCTTATAGGAGTGAATAGAAGAGGGAGTGAGGGTTGGTTTTTAATGTGGTGGAGAGGAGGGGTTTTCCATTATTTTAATCATTAATTTATTATTTTTGATCAAGAATTTGAATAAAATTTATTTTTGTGACTCAAAATAATAATAAGTTCATGTGAGTTAAAAACAATGTCCATCGACATAATCCATGACATAATCATGATGTAGAAATTCATTTATTTAGCATATTTCTTAAATTATCAAATTTCACTATTCATCAAAAATTCAAGAGTTTTAGAAAAATACCAAAAATTCACCCTAACCATTATTTGATGTTAAGAAGTCATAAATTAACTAAATTTTATCAAAATAATTTTCTAAATAAGAGAAATTTAATTCTTAAATAAAATAATTATTTACTTGAAAAATACATATTTTAAATTTATAACTTATTTTATAATACTTTTAAAATTTTACCGAGGTCTCATGACATTATCCAAAAATCACAGGACAAGAAAATATTTATTTAAGAATACATTTTATGAAAATTAATATTATTAATTTATTAATTTAAAATTTTAATTAAATATATATTACTCATTAAAATACCAACACTTAATTATCAATTTTTAAAATAATATATTTAATTTATAAGGTGCCTGAATTTTATTTATACTTACATGGATGAGGTTACAATTTATATGGGTACATTAATGTTCATAAGGATATGTTACTACTCATAAGGGTAGGTTATTATACACCAAAAATGTACATTGATCCTATCATACTCTAAATTTCTTACTGATCAGAATCATGTATGTCAGTTTTTCAAAATTCAAATCACATAAGTGGAAAAATTATGTCTAACAACCAGGTTATAACTATATCTTATAAATATCCAAGTGTTTGTTTCACATAGACTAAGTGTTGAATTCAATCTATAATAAATCAATTTGTAAATCCTTAGGGTGTTACATTCATCTACCCTTGAAAAGAATTTAGTCTTTAAAATTACCAGAATATTACAGCATAAAAATATTTGGGTAGTTCTTCATCATAATCTCCTTAGGCTATCATGTCGCATCGTCAATTTTATGATTTCTCCAAAGTACCTTCACCAGCTGAGTTTTCTGATTCCTCAAGACCTGTTCTTTAGTGTCTAGAATCTAGATAGGGTCTTCATGGTAATATAATTTGGGTTCCAATTATGTACCTTCAAAAGTGAGTACATGCATTAGGTATCGCATATAATTTCTCAATAATGAGACATGTAACACATAGTGTAACTTAGAAAATCTAGGAGCTATTTCCAAACACTAATCCACAACTCCAATTCTCTCCATAATTTCAAAAGGGCTTATGTACTTGGAGCTCAGTTTCCATTTCATTCCAAATGTTATAACACCCTTCTATGGAGATACTTTCAAGAAAATATGATCTCCATCTTAAAATTATAATTCCTTCATTTTATTATAAACATATCTCTTTTTCCTAATTTGAACTCCTTTGAAATGGATTTTAATAGTCTTTAGCTTTATTGTTTTTTTGTCCATATTCTCTGGGCAAGCAATCTCCCTTTTACCAACTTCATTCCAACATGTTATTGTATGACATCTCTTTCTGTAAAATACTTCTTAAAGTAACATTTGAATATTATAATTGAAACTATTATTATAGGAAAATTACACCAAAGGTAAATATTGATCCCACATACCATGAAATTGGAGCGAGAATGATCTCAACATGTCTTCTAAAGTTTTGATCATTCTTTTTGGCTTCCTGTTAGTTTGGTGGTGATAATCATTACTCAAATGAAGCTCAATGTTTGAAGCATTCTGAAAATTTTCTAGAATTTCGATTTAAATTGAGGATCAAAATCATACACTGTTGAAATAGGTTCTTTATGAATTCTTACAACATTATTAATATAGAGTCTTACAAGGTTCTCAAGTAGAAAATCCTCCCTTATAGCGATGAAATGTGCATATTTCTTAAGTCGATCAACAATTACGCATATTGCATCATTGTTTCTTAGACTTTTGGGTAATCTAGTGACAAAATCCATGGTTATGTCATCCCATTTCCATGTAGTAATAGGTAGAGGTTTCATGAATCATCTAAGATGTTATTTTTCAGACTTCAATTGTTTAAAGACTAAACATCTTGATACATAATTAGCAATTTCCCTCCTCATGTTATCCCACTATAAATGTTCCTTCAAATCTCTATACATATTCATGCTACCAAGATGTATAGATAAATTTGAACTATGTTCATCATCAAATAACTCTATTTTTATCTCTAGTATAACAGGAATAGAAAGACTCTTCCCAAGCATCAAAATTCCATCTTAATGTATGAATTTTTCCATCTTCCCATCATTCACAACATTAATTTTGTTTTAAATATTCTCTTCACTAGGATAAGAACTTTTAATCCTTTATAAAATGGATTTTTGGGAAACCAATTGAAAAATTAATGACATTTCACCTTCTTTTTTGATTCCCATATCTATCCTCACTAGGTGCGTGTACATAGGATCCTTGTAAATTCTCATTTTGTTTATAACTCCATGATCTTTCCTACTCAATGCTTCATTTGACTTATTTTCGTTTCCTAGGTAGTAGTGTATGGAAAAATCATAATCCTTGAGCAGATTAAGACATCACCTTTGCCTCATGTTGAGTTCATTTGGTGAGAAGATATACTTCACGCTCTTGTGATTAGTATATATCTCACATATTTCACTATAGAGGTAAGGTCACCATATCTTCAGATCCATGATTATAGCTATTAACTCAAGATCATGTGTTACACAGTTCTGTTAATAAATTTTAATTTCCTTGATTCATATGCAATAACTATATCATTCTATATAAGTACACAACCAAGTCCTTTCTTTTATGAATCACTATAGATCACTAATCCACCATTCCTTGATGTAGAGTTTGGATTGGATCATTTACTAATATCCTCTTCAATTATTCAAAAGATTTTTCACAATCTTTTTTCCATACGAACCTAACTCTTTATGAGTAATCATAGTTAATAGGTTGGATAAACAAGATATGTTATGAACAAAATGTTGATAATAACCTATAAAACCAATAAAACAATGAACCTTGGTTATGTTCATTGGAGTAGGACATTACTGAACTGCATTTTTCTTTGTAGGATCAACTAAGATTCCATCCTTTGAGATAATATGTCGAAGAAAACAAATAGTTTGAATCTAGGATTCACACTTGCTAAACTTCCAATATAGCTCATTTCTTCTAAGATTTTTCAGAATATTTCATAACTTGATTCTCATAATCTTCATAAATTTTGTATTATACTAGGATATCATCAATAAATACCAAAAAATTCTACAAGATATTCCTTGAAAACTCTATTCATTAGATCCATTAAAAAATGGGTGTATTAGTTAATCCAAAAGGCATTAATATAAACTCATAATGCCCATACCTGGTTAGAAATGTTGTATTTAGAATACATTCCTTCCTCACAAGAAACTGATGATATCCAAATTGAAGTTAAATATTTGAAAAATATTGGGCTCAGTGAAGTTGATCAAATAAATCATCAATGTGATGTTGGGGATATTTTTTATTTATTGTAATAGAATTTATCTCCTTGTAGTCAATGCACAAATCTATATATCAATCTTTATTCTTAACATTAAGAATAGGGGCTCCCCATGGAGAAACACTAGGGAAAATAAATCCTTTTTTTCACTCAATTCCTTTAGTTGTTTCTTTAGTTCTACTAATTTCATAGTGGTCATTCTATAAGGATTCTTTGATATATGTCTTAAACCAGTAATTAAATCAATATAGAACTTCACTTCCCACTCTAGATGAAATCTAGGTAAATTCTTTAAAAAACATCAATATATTCTTACACAATCGGTACATTCTCAATTTTAGGATTTCTTTCCTCATCCATAGATATTGAATTCTCATCATTTCCAAGAATAGAATTAAGTAGAGTATCCATACAGAAAATTATAACTTCATTCTTTTTGAAATATATTTTCACATCATAATGTGAAAGCCTATCCATACAGAAAATTATATCAAATTCCATCATGGGTATGATGATAAGGTTAATAAAAAAATAGAATTTAAGTGTCATAAGGGGTATTGATCGACACATATTTGTTTCAATGATAATTACCTTAGTAATTTTGACTCACAAATCCTTTATTAAATAAAATTGGAAATATCTAATTTTCATAAAAAAACTGAAAAGATATAAACGAATTCTTTTATATAGATCAAATAAATCATTTTCTAAGTTTGAGTAAATGATTAAAGTACCTTCCACAACATCATTAGGAATTTAACCCTTATCATTTGTGATCGTATATGCTTGGTCTTTCTCTATTGACCTTTTCTAAGGCCCGTTCCCTGACGATTTGGATAATCATTAACACAGTTTACCATATCTAAAAAATTATAGAATTGAACATTGAAAGATTATCTATTTCCCTTATAATCACCATCATAAGGAAATTTCTATGCACACTTGTAGCACATTCCTTTTCCTTTTAAGCAGGCACCAAGGTGTTTCCTTCTAAAAGTATCGCATGTGGGAAAATTATCCTTTTTATTATTCCCTTTATCCATTCTATCCTATGTTATCCTATCCTTCTATAGTTTCCTTTTAAATTCATAAGACTTAAAGAATTATTTCTCTATCTTAATAGCACATGAGACAATGTATTTCTATGATGAGAAATTTTTGGAGACTAGGTCCCTTCAGATGAATGGTTTTAAAAAATCAAAGAAAGAATCAATTTTTCCCCTTGGATTACATATATTGTTTGCAACATTCCTTTATAACCTTGTAAATATGGCCTTATACTTTGCAATATTTTCATTCTATTTATATCTGAGACATAAGAATTGACTCTCCATATCCTCTTGTTGTCCATGGGGAAAATATTTTTCTAGTAAAATTTCCTTAAAATCACTCTATTCCATTTATTTTATTTATTCCTCTTTCTTTTCGTTTTAAATTAACAACCATAATTAATTCGTATCTCCTGATATATGATAAACCACCATGACAACTTTCTCTCTTTTGTTACATCCCAAAGCGAGAAATATCTTCTCTAAAGAACTTATCCAATACTACTTCATGAATGGGTTTTTAGTACCATTAAATGATGGAAGCTGTTTTTATATAAAGTGGTCTAGAATTTCTACTCCATGTTTTTGATCTAGATGCTCAATATGGGTAAGGGTACAGTTCATAACCTAAGTCAGTTTTTTAGTATGGTTATAATTTTCTCATCACCAGTCACAACTCCAGTACCAATACCATTATCTTTAATACGCGGGAAATACCTACATGGGATACATGAAATTACACAGTTTCTATTCCTTCTACTAAGATCCATTTCTAAATAATGGCACACACTAGATTAGTTTATGAATAATAATGTATAGTCTCAACTTGAAAAATACTTAAAAAATTTAAATCCTATGCATAGATTATATCACCATCATAAACATCATTTACTTGAGGAAAATTTACTTTTAAATACTTAATAATGTATTTTAAATAAAATTAGAATTATCCTAATCATATTCCCTAAGAGTGTTAAACTAGGTGTGAATTAAGGCCCATTGTTGTGTACCATATTACCCCAGATCAAGCTTGAAACACCTTGTCAAAGTTGTTACTACTAGGTATGTCTATTCTAGAACCATGTACACTTATAGTATCCAGATAGGGATGTATTTTATAGGAAGATCCACATAATTTCTCCCTTAACAAAATTATAGTATGTTCTTGTATACTTATCCTCGAAGTCTATCTTAGGGTTTTGTTCCCTAATCTATATTTTCTCAATCTAGTTTCCAAGTTTTCTACTAAACTTCTTCTATTTACAACTATAAAGACCCAAATCTAGAATCCCGAAGCCATTACATTATATTATTACATTAGATTAATTAAAAGTAAACTAATCCCAAAATTTTGGGTTGTTTATATGTTTTTGGAAAACTAGATAAAAACATAAGTTCAAAATTACAACTTGAAAGAAAATACAATACATAAATTCCTTTAAAAACATCCATAACTCCTCGGTTATCCATATAGGCCATTCATAATATACTTTTCACATCCAAGAAAAATTAAACATAATAAAGGAGTGAGATCAGACCCTATGTAATGGTAGGCAATACAGTGGAAGATATAATAAATATAAACATTATGCATGTTGAATAACTAAAACCACATTCCTTTAAAAATAAACATGAATATAATATGGCAGTAATTAGAGCTGAATAAATTATTCCATAATAAAACATAATCAAGGTTATTCTAATATTCAAATTACCACATGAACTATCGATTACTAGATTCATAATGAGTGGGTAAATATGAAGTATATCATCTAGTCCTTAACCAAGACAACTAAAAATTATTATTGCCTCATCCAAAACCATATCTAAAAATGGGAAAGGCCTCAACCAAGTCCATATCTATTTATCTCATGAGACCTACCGATGAATAGAGGGGATATAGAGGGACCAAACCATCACTTAATAAGTTTAATGAATTATTCATATGAAATGGGATACACATAAACAACCTGGACATATGAAATATCTTTCCATAATCTATACACATATACACCGACCATTCTGAGTAGTATGGTGAATGTTATGAAGATAGAACATCCACAGTCAAAATGATCATGAAACATTTAATAAATAATTTTATATGATAAAAATAATATATTAACCCCAATAAGACATAAAATTCAACAGAGTTGTTAAAATAGACAAAAATACGGTAATAAATTCATCAAAGATTTTTTTGAGAGAAATAAACTTTTACTTTGAAATGAAGAGTTATTTTTGAAAAATATTTTCATAAATCAAGAAATAAAATGAGGTAGTTTTTCTATGATGAAATGTTTGGTTTTAGAAAAAATATTTTCGGATTAAAACAAATTATAGAGTGCATTTGAAAATAGGTAAAAATTTGAGAAGTTCCCTTCAATCGGGCTTGTTTATCATGAATAATTGAGAAAGATATTTATAATCCATTTAAATACCCATTAAATAAAGAAGTATTATGATTAGTACACATATATAAAACATTAAAAAGAATTTATAATGTTAAAAAAAGAATATTTAAGAGTTTAATTAGGATTAATATATACAAGAGTAACCCAAAAGAAAATGGAGGTTCGGGTAGAAAACCCTTACCTTATGTCGGAACATGTTCTGCACTTGAACTTAACCTCATGGATAATCAAATTAATTCCATTATATAATTAATTAAGAACCTTATATATATGTATTTGACTCATTATAGTTTTATAATGTTCATTTATGGCCTTATTGATAAGTTATATTATTGAATTCCATCATTCTGGAGTGTTCGCTTCCTTGATTTCATGATCTGTTCTCTTGATTATAAGTAATAGAGTTCATTTAAAATTAGTATAATTCTCCAGAAATGAAACTGATTATTTTTAATGAGAATAAAAAAATTTAAATGGTTATATATATATATATATATATATATATTATTTTTTACATATTATAAGGATAAATCATTAGCTAATTCGTTTAGTGATAATCGTTTAGATTATTATGAAATTTATTGATTATAATGAACTCATTTTGATTCATCATTTAATAATATGTAAATAATTTAATTCCAGAACATAAAAATAGTTATATTATATAATTAAAATCTATATCTATCATTAAAAATGTTTCATGAGTATCTTTTAAGAATAATTTGAAGAAAGAAACTTCGTCGTCCATGAAGGTTATAAGTTGGCACCTCCCGGATAATGATTTCAATTATAAAATAAAAGAGGGACAGTAAGGATATTGATAAAAGTTATTAAATTTAACTGATATAATTCTAGTATATATATGATACTGGATTTATCATGATCAATTTTATAGAGGAAGTTAGTAGAGAATAAGAAAATAAGGCAAATTAAAATGAAATTAAATTAAAAAGGAAAAGGATTTACCTCTTGAAATAACCTCTTTGAGAACCTCTTCAAGGGAAAAGGTTTTGGTATTTTGGAAAGAACAAGGGATCCTAGAAGTGGGGAGGGAATAGGTAAGGGAATTTGGTTAGAATATTTATAATCTTCTAGGCTTATAGGAGTTAAGAATAGGGTGTGAGGGGTGGTATTTATAGTGGAGGATATGAGGGGTTTTCCATTATTCTTATCAGTATTTTTTTATTTTTGCTCAAGACTATGCATAGTCTGAATTATTGTGACTTAAAATTGTAATATATTCACGTGATCTTGAAAAAATATCCATTTATATTATCCATGACTCAAGAATGATGCATAAATTCATTTATTTAGCATATTTCGTAAATTATTGAATTTCACTATTCACCAAAATTCTAGTATTTCAGAAAAAAAATTCATCCTAAGAATTTTTTGACATTAAGAATTCAAAAATTAACTCCATTTTATCAAAAAAATCTAAAAAAATGAAATTTAATTTTTAAATAAAATCATTATTTTCATGAAAAATGCAGATTCTAAATGTAAAATCAATTTTATAATACCTTTAAAATTTAATCGAGGTATCATAAAATTATCCTAAAATCATAAAAAAACAAAATATTTTTTAGGAATACATTTTATGAAAATTAATTTTATTAATTAATTTATTTAAAATTGTAATTAAATATTTATTTCTCACAAAAATAAAAACACTTAATTATTAATTTTTGAAATATATTTTTTTCATTTATAATGTGCCAAAATTTTATTTATACTTACATGGGTGAGGTTATAATTCATAAGGGTACATTAATATTCATAAGGTCATGTTACTATTCATAAGGGTATGTTACTATTCTCAAAAATGTAAATTGATCTTATCAGACTTTAAAATCTTACTGATCACAACTGTGTATGTCATTTTTTGGAAATTCAAATAAAAGAAGCTCAAACATTATGTCTAAAAACTAGGTTATAATAGATTCTTATAAATATTAAAGTGTTTGTTTTTTATAGACTCAATGTTGAAAAGATTCTATAATAAAACTATTTGTAAATCCTTGGGGTGTTACAGATCATGTGGAAGGGGTAGTGGACCATCTTGATTTGATTATAAAGAAAAATGCTCAATTAAGTATTTCCTGATTTATCTATTCATGCTTTACTATTGTACTCTCACATATAAAAAGGTGGTTTGGCCTTAGCTGTGATATATATTGAGTTAAAACTCATTAAAACTATTCAATCAAGGGTGAGAGGTGAACCTATTATGAAAAATCCCACTTACTAGTTAATAAGAAGATGATACACTAATTTAAAGACTATGATAGAATTAAAATAATATAACCAAACCAAACCAAATCAATTTTTCATCATTCTATTTTCAATCACTTATAACACTTAATTACTTTTTTTAACTAAACAATTCAAAACACTCCCATTTCCCTAACTAAAGAGACAGTTTGTTTTTCAGTACTTCCCTCTAGAGAAAACCATTGGGTTGCTACTAGTACAACTTTTAACATATAAAATAATTTCTTTTACACATCCTACAACAAGGTGTTTGTAAGAATGTTTCACTATTGAGTGGGAGGTAGTTCCATAATCTAACTTGTAAATTTTATGACAAAGACCTCTAAAAATCAACCATACCCTTATAAAACAAAAATATAATTTTTTCTAAATAAATTTAAGAATTTAAACCTATAATTTAAATTTGAGGAAGTTTTTTGATAGGCGCTAGTGAAAATTATAGTATTCATATTGATCATTCCATCATGTAAACCAACCAAATCAAACCTTAATGGACCCGCATGCACTATAATTCATCAAAGAAAATAATTATACTTATATTCCCGTGTTACAAAATTATTTTAAATTAAATAATTGATTAATCTAAATGTTACTGAAATTTCATGGAATTATAAGAGAGGACCCAAATAAACTCATAAAGTATTTAACACTTTTTACTCCACTTTGATGCTCAAAGGTGTGGTTGAGGAATTAGTTATGTGGAGGGAATTCCCCATTTAACTCAAAGGGATAGAAAAGGAGTGGTTGTATATCCTAAAAACATGATGATTATATGACTTGGATGGAATGTAGAGAGGTTTTATTTTAAAAACTATTCCCTACATCGAGAATAAAAATTATCAAAATGTTGATCTATTATTTTAATCAAGCATTATGAGAGACTCTTTATAATTATTGAGAGAGATTTAAGAAGTTTTGTGTCAATTGGACACATGAAGCCATCAATGAGAAAAAAAATCTTATATTATTTTATTAATCCTTTACTAAAAATGATAAAAAATATTTTGGATGAATTATACTTAAGATATTTTATCGATAAATCACTAGTAGAAGAAAAAAAACTAATTGAAAAGATTACATAGAACTCACAACAATTTTTCTTAAGAGGTATAATAACAATTGGAATTCATTAGGTAATATCTTATGATTCATAACCTTTATTATAATTTAAACTTTAATATCTAACTACTCTTTTCATACAAATGGCCTAAAAGAAACTAGTGAACAATAATCACTAGTGGATAAATGTAGTTTATTCTCATATCTTAATCACTTTACTAATCAGTATGTTGAGGTACAGGTTATGGAAAACTATGAAGAAACCTACCCATAGAGGACACATCCACAATAAAATATAAGATTGATAGAAAATTCCCATATATAGTTTATATTTTGGAACTAACCAAATTATTCTAGACCACGTAGAAAAACCAATACAAACAATAACCCCCATTTTAGTAGAAAAAACCACTTTTCCAGAACCCACCACCTTTCTAGAAACCATAAAAGAAACCTTATTCCAAATCAACTTACCAATATCCCCTACATTTCTTGTAAATGAGATAAATTAAACAACCCTCCACCAATTCACATACATCTATATAGTAGTAATAAGGACTTAATGTAGAGTGCTGAAGAATTAAGTGAAGGATATTAAGAATAAACACAATAAACATACATATATTCTATAAAAAAATATAGTAAATGTACCATATCAAATAGTCCTCTATCCAAAAAGTAATGTGAGTATAATAAACAATATAAGTAGTGAAGAAATTTTCCTACCATCCCCCTAAAACTGAGTAGAATCAACCCAATATTGAAGATAAAGAAGATGAAAATTTTAGGTTTACTTCTGACAACCAACCCCAAGAAGGAGAGGAGAAAGAAGAATATGATATATTCATATCAAGAAGAAACAAATAACATAGCCCATTTCAAATACTTCAAATGGATAAAAAATTCCTTCCAATTTCATTCCCAATGATAATTTTCTAATCTAAGAGGAAACAATTTAAATTTTAATTTTGGAAATATTATAGAAAGTTGATATTAATATTCCCATTTTAGAGTATCTCAAAAAATGGACAAGTATGATAAGTTAATTAAGGATATTTCCAAAAAAAGTGGAGTCCACAAGGGAATGAGAGAGTCACCTTAGGAATAAGTGTATCAATATTGATTACACTACAAATTTTTATCAAATGTAAAGATCCTAGGGTATTTTCTATTGCTCTCACGATTAGTTCCATGAATTTTTATAACTTTTTATGTGATTTATATCCTTCCATTAATTTTATGAATCACCAAGTTTTTATTTGTTTTCAGATGGTAGAACTGAATCACACTAGAGTGGTGGTATAATTTGTAAATAGATCCACAACTTCTCCAGCCTGAGTTTTGGAAGATTTGTTAGTTAGAGTTAAAAATATGATCTTCCTAGTAGACTTTTATTTACTCAAAATTAAGGAAGATAAAACACTTTCCCAATCACACATCATTTTGGGAAGTCCCTTACTAATGATAACCAAGACAATCATCAATGTTCCTGAATGAACTCTCTCTAGGGAATTTAGAGACAACACTATCCACTTCAATATATTTGATTATATAAAGTAACCACTAGAGGAGAAATTATTTCTTACACCTTCCCACATTTAATAGGTTGAACCTAATGAATATCCATGTATGTTTCAAAAAAAATTATCTTTAGGGTACCACTTCATAATTGAAAATTCAAATGAGAAATCAGATGTTCAAAAATATGAAAAATCTATTTATAATTTAGAGTAAGAGGTTAATTTTGAATTTCTTTATGGATTTTGTTATTTATTTCATGAAAAAAATATTTTGATATGATATATTATGTGTATTATATATAGGAGATATATATGAGGAACCCTAATTTTATTTCATACTTAAAAAAACCCAAATAACTAGAATTAAAACCACTTCCCAATTATTTATAATATATGTACATAATAGAAAGATAAATATTACCATTGATAATTGATAATAAATTATTAAAAAACCAAGAATATAAATTGATTGACCTTTTAAGGGAAATTTTTCAAGAAATTGTCTATAGTTTAGTGACATTCAAAAAATTAAACCACAAATCTAATTGGATATGATTCTTATTGAATACAATTATAGACCTATTAGAAAATCCCCCAAAGATACATCATCACAAAATAATGGATATTATTAAGAAGTAGATAGAGATACATTTTAGGGTAAAGATTATCTATCTCATCACTAATTTTTAATAGTTCGTCTCTATCAATTTAGTTCCAAAAAAACAAGACTGATCATTTTGAGGAATTCCAAAATGAGTTAATCCCTGTGAGAATTAAGAATAACTAAAAAGATTGTATAAATAAAAAAAAGAAAAATATAGTCACTCGGAAAGCTATTTTTCCCATTCCATTTATATTCGATATGTTAGAAATATTGGTAATAATAAATCACTATTATTCTCTAGATGTATTTTTATGTTACCTTTGGGTACCCATTTCTCTATAAGACCAAGTGAAGATAACCTTTACACGTACCTCAGGTACCTTTTGGAATATAAGGATGCCATTTGGATTATGTAATTCCAAAGGTACATTTTATAGCTGCATGTAAAATATTTTGTCATCACATTGAATAATTCATAGAAGTAGTTTTGGATGACATTACTATTTTTGTAGATTCATTTGATCATTACTTGAGAAATTTGAAAATAGTATTGAAAATGTACATTGAAAAAACATAGTTTTAAATTTTTAAATGTATCATTTCATGGTGGAGATAATAATAGTAATTGATAATGTAGTTTCAAAAAAATTAATTTAGGTGGATTAATTTAACATCCTGAGTTTTTAAAAAATAAACACTATGTTCGATAGCACACATCATACGCCACATCGATCTTAAGTGAACAACTTAATATTGTTATTTAAATGTTACCATTATAACATATCCATTAAAACATAGGTAATGAATATCATTTAATGATTTATGAAAATATGTTTTAAAAATGTGTATATAATTAATTATTTGGTGACCATTTAATTATAAATAAATGTAAAACCCTTTTCAAAATAAAAGGAAATGTTTTTCTGAAAAACTATTTAAATGTGCATAACTGTGTTTTATACCAATAAATAAAGAAATAACACTTGTTATATTATATTAATATACATAAAATATTGAATATAATGTTTAAAATTTATATTATGTGTTTTCTAGACTTGATATAAGAACAGATCCAATTTTAGGCATAAAATAATTATTTTTCAAAAAAGGCTGTTTTGTTATCTTTTGATGGCATAATAGTTTTAAATATAGTTTATTATGATTTTATAAATTTTATTGGAGAAAATAAATTTTTTTATTTGTAAATGGAGTATACAAATTTAATTTTTTGAAATTTTTTATATTTTTCTAATATGTTTTATTTTTTGTTGAATAGTGAAACATATACAACATTTTAATTGAAAACTATTTTTTCCTAAAATTTATTTTATTGTGTTAAGTTATATATTTTATTAGTTTTAATGTATAATAATATAACTAATTTATAATTTAATCCAATTTAGTTCATTGGAATCAATTTCACACTGAATTCGGATATAAAAACATTTCAATCTTTTGAACATTTTTTACTTTAAAACCCCATTTTCTCATTCCGTCAACGATATTAATTTTTATATTAATTTTTTCTAATTATGTGTTTTGAATTTTGAGAAATGGATTTCATATTTGGATTAATAAGTTACAAATTATGTTAATAAGTCCTTATTTTTGTACAATATGAATAGTGATTTCTTTGTTAACACAATTGAAGGTTAATCGGGAAATTAAGGGTAAAAATAATATAATAAATATTATAAAATTACCCTAACACTTATCCAAATTTAATTTTATGAGTGTTTTTAAACATAAATCATACATGGTACTAAATTATGACCTTTTTAATCAACTTGGATGTGTGTATGAAATTTAGGATATTATATTCAAAAGAAAAGTTAATTTTGTGACACTTTTGTTTTTAACAAGTGAAATATTTTTAAATTGGGTTTATATAGGGTATATATTCATTTTGGAAAGGTATTTTGAAATATAATTTTCTTATATTTACTATGGTAATTTTTTTATTTTTTATAGAATAAATGAATGAATTAAATGCTTTCACAATGATGATGCTGTAATTGTTTAATAAAAGGAAATATCAAATAAATGATATTAAAAATACAAATATAAATATACTTGATATAACTAATGTCATAAAATAATTTTAAATAATAATTTGACATGTAAGTGATGTTTTATAATTATTGGTTCAATTTTATATTTCTGTTACGATATTTTTAAAATGTCAAGTAATGAATACTCTCAAAATTAACATTATTGATATTATTAAATAAATAATAATTTATTAAATGATATTAAATTTATTAAAATTTCAATTTCAGAAAAATTATTGCGATAAGTTATAAAATTTTATCAATGAATTATTTAGTGTCCATTTGTAATTTTATAGTAATTATATTAACCCTCAAAATGTAAATTACAGAATATCATGGTAAGAATGAAAGAGGTTAAATAAGGGTTAAAACAAAAAAATAAGGATTGAAAAATAGCAAAAACTTATCTAATTTTAATTAGATGAATATAATTCCACCCAAAATAATCAAATTTTATAAATAAATCAGTTTGGAACCATTTTTAATAAAAAATTAATTTATATTAATTTTTTATTATGAGAAATTCCAAGAGTTTCCTTTCCCTCTCCTATAAAAGGGAATCCATTATTATCCTCTTAATAAAATTAAAAACGTATTTTGTTCAGAAAAGATATATGAAAAAACATTCATGGGATCCCTACCCAAATTTTATAGGAATTATTTTAGTCATAACACCCTCCTCATAGGTGTTAAGATGTTAATCAAAGGAGATTTTCTGAGGAAGAGGTATCATTTTTAATTAAGCATTTCTATTTTATTTCTTCTTTCACTTCCTCAAAATATTCTTTAACCATGATTAAATAATAACTAAAGTATTATCGATATAATGATATGTTATTATGTTAATATCATCACCTAAATATATCTCTAATTTCATCAAATGGGGAATGAATTATTCATTCGAGTGTATAGCGGACTACCACCTCACGAATCGATATAATTCGTTTTCCATCACTGTCTCTCAAGACAGGTTATAATGATAAAATTAATGTTAATATATGATATCAATGACATATTTAACATTATTAAATAATAATATATTATATAAATTCATACCTTTCCATGCACATAAAAATGATAACATCATTCGTGCATACGTGCGAAGTATCCCTTCCACGAAGCGATGTGATTCATCTTTCATCACCACATCACAAGGATGAAATATATAAGTATATGAAATTTATTATTAATATATTTATTATATTATTATAATTTTTATATATAAAACAATTATTATCTTCTTTTCATCATGATTATTAAAAAATGAAAATGTTACTCATGCGTATGTACGACCTTCATTCTCCATGATTATAACATTTTTAATTTTCCATAACCATAAATAAATTGTTTTTTTGAAATTATAATTGATTTTGGAAATTTATTATTAGTTAATGAATATTATTCTGGATATGATGTAATAATTACCACTTTAACTATTTACATCATATGAAATTCAATTTAGACTCAAGAACCAAATATGATCAAAATGTTCGACATGAACATAGACAACTAAGTAATTATTATAATATCATAATAAGTGATATAAAAGTAATAATAAAATTTAAAAATGGTATAAATAAAGTAAATAATTAACAGAACTTTATTATTCATGAATATAAATATCATATGTAATTGTTCAGTCTCGCGGTAATGGACTTTTTGACTGAAAACCACATTTTAAAGGTTTTAAAGATTTATTATTATATATATTTCAATTTAACATACATTATTTAAAAATTGTTTTATGAATATATTTATATGGAAATTAATGTTTTTAAATGGTAAATTTTGAATTTCTCAAGAATTGTTTCCTTAAGGAATATTTTTAAGGGACTTTCTTTCTAAAAATATTTTTATGTTCCTTATTCAACTCTTTTTACACATGTAATATGGGAAGTTTTTTAACTTATATGGAATGATTGTTATTTCATACATTAATGACGTTTTATTAATTTTATTTTTTCTTTATATGTTTTCAAATTTATTTTTAATGTAAACGGTTTCATTATTATGTGTGCGTTTTTTATATTTTTAAAGTGATTTTCTAAGAAAAGGGAATTTTGATATATGAAAGTTGTTTTATTTGGGGTTTAAAAGCGTTTTCACGGTTTTAATCATGATTAAGTTGTTTGAAATTATATAATAAGGTTTTATCCCCATTATAGCTCATGTTTAATCCTAATATAGCTTATAATAAGGGTGGAGCCCCATAATAGCTCTTGTAAAATGGGTGAGCCCAATATAGATTATACGAAGGGTGAGATCAATTATATCTCTCCAATGCTTTGGGTACATCAAATATGGGAGTCAACAATATGTTCCATTTTAAATTTTAATTTAATAGTGATGTTGTAGTGATGACCCAAGGCACCTATGTGATTTTTTCTATGAATGCTAATGATTTTTTTCGAAATGGGTTTTAATGGGTTTCCATGTTTTCACTAGAATTGATATTTACTTCCATTATGTATCTTACTGAGCTTTTTAAGCTCATCCCATGTTTTAAAATGTTTTTGTAGGGTTTAAGTAATATTTTAGATAAGGATGGGGTCAAGGGATAATTGTGATGATATATCAGCATAAGAAATCATTTTTTATTTAAAGTATCTTAGAAAAAAATGGGTACTGAGTATGAGTAATTTTATGAGTTTACTATGTAATATTTTATCCTAATTCACTAAAAAAATAAACCTAAAATATATTTTGGAAATTAATTTGATTTATAGTTTAAAAAATATCTATAATATTTAATATTTAATGCTGGGTCCTTACTATTGGTATAAGATTAGGGTTTAGACATCTTTGGAGATTATAATGTATTATTAGGAGTTAAGGATATGATCATGGGTTTATAATTTTCAGGTTGATCATAATTTTACTTTCTTGAAAACCCCTTTTGGGGATTTCAATTATAAAATTTTAAGGTGACAAATAGTACTTTTTTGAGACATTTATTTTTGAGTTAATTGTGGGATATTACATTTTTAGATGCAAAATGAAAGGTATGAGATAACCTTTGAAGTTAAAATATATTATGGTTATTTTTTAATAATTTTCTGAAATTTATATATTTTTATATAGGTTATATTAAAATATTTTTACAAAAAAGGACAACCCATAGGATGGGTGAAAACCGATCACATCCAGCAATGCCATGAATTTTTAACCCACAACCGAAGGGTGAAAAGGGTTCATCACTTACAAATGGACTACATGAAGTCCCAATTAGTATGGATTTTTATTTTTAGTTAAATTATTTAATGGATGGAGAATATGTTAATTTTTGAAACATAAATTTTGTTTAATAGATAACCAGGGGATTGTAAAATGATTCGGTGACTAAGGGATTAATGTTATTTCAGAATATGTTCACTATTTTGGTAACCCTATGTGATCAAGGTAAATAAAATACTACTATATTTTATTTGAGGATTAAAGTTTGAATAATATTTTTGAAGAGTCTATGATTTTATTGTTGACTTATGGAAATTCGTGTTATTTATGTAAATAATTATCATACCTTAGAGATTATGTGATTTATGAAATTGTATTTTTGGTATAAGACATTAAGAGTGATTTATATTAAATGGAGACAAATCTTAATATTTATCTTGGAAGAGTATGTTATCAAATAATTTTGAATTTTGGGTTTCAATCTATATTTTAATTATTTTGAGGAATTTTAATGATAGTTATTTGTTGAATGGTTTATGTTGAACTTTTTGAATTAATGTTGATTTTTTGATATTAATGTAGTTTTTCATCATATAATGGTTTATTAATTTTGGGGAATTATATTATCTTATCATAAATATTTATTTTTTGGTTAATGTCTAAAGATTTGAGAAATATAATGTTAATATTTTTGGGATTATGTGATTTTTCTATAGGTTTACTCTAGTGCTTCAGGCTTGAAAAATTCATCTTGAATACTCATCATTTGGAGAAAAATATGAGTTTGAGGTGGAATTTGGTTAATGTATGAAAATATACATTTAAAGTAATTATATTTCATTATTTTCTTAGTAAAAGTAGTAAAATAATTCTTTAACTCTCCGAAATGTATCTTGAAACAAAAATGTTATCTGTTCACTTTTCTTACGAATAAATCAATGACGATTTTAACCCATAATAAATTTTTGGTTTTGTAATGGATACCATTATAATGACCATGTTATCTATCACTCTACCTAAAAATTTTACACCCATTGTTTCTTCCATATCCATTTTTTCTTACATGGAACCCTTTTATGCATTATCATAGGTGACCTTTATAATTCACTTTCTTTATTTTAAAGTTGATGTTTCATAAATCCTTTTTACAAAGTGGGATTTCAAAAAATGTGTTTTGAAATGTGAAACCACAAGTTTTTTATTCTGAATTTAAAATTTCAAGGACACAATTTTGAAAATTTGTGGAGAATGTAACATCTCATGTTAAAAAAAATACTATGTTCGATAACATACATGATACACCACATCGGGTTTAAGAAAACAACTGAATATTGTTATTTAAATGTTACCAATTTAACATAGCTGTTAGAATAGAGGGAATGAATATTATTGACTGACTTTTTAAAATATGGTTTACAAATGTATATATAATTAATTATTTGGTGACTAACTAATTATAAATTAGTTTAAATCCCTTTTTAAAATAAAAGGATTTTTTTCTAAATAAATATTTAAATGTGCACAATTGTGTTTTATACAAACAAATAAAAAAGTAACCCTTGTTGCATCATATTATTATATATATATAATATTTAATATAATTATTATAATTCATCTTATGTGTTTTCTCGACATGATATAAGAACAAATCCTATTTTAGGCATAAAATAAGTATTTTTTAATAGGCAACTTGTCAACCTTTTGATACAATACATATTTTAAATATAGTTTTTGAATCGTAATTAATTTTATTTGAAAAAATAAACTTCTAATTTTAAATTGGAGTATCAAAATTGACTTTGGTTGAATTTTTTATATTTTTATGATAAGTTTCATTTTTTGACGAATATTGAAAAAATACAACATTTTAATTGAAAAATGTTTTTTCATAAAAATTATTTATTGTGTTCAATTATATATTTAAGTGGTTTTAAAGTATAATAAGAACAATTATTTATCATTTAACCCAATTAAGTTCATTGGAATCACTCAACCTTTAATTTTATATAAAAACATTTCAATCTTTTGAAAATTTTTAACATTAAAAACCTGTTTTCTCATTCCATCAATGAGATTAATCTTTAATTTATTTCAAGAAATTACGTGATTTGAATTTTAAAAAATTTATTCAATATTTAGAATCAAAAGTTTAAAATTATATAAATAGTTCCATTTTTGTAAAATATGAAAAGAAACTTTATTTTTTTTTTATTAACATAGTTATAGGTAAATTAGGTAGTTAAAGGTATAAATAATATTATAAATATTATAACAGTAACCTAAAACTTGTACTAATTTTATTGAATGTGCGTGTTTCAAAAAAAATCCTCATACCAAAATTATAACCATTGGAATCCACTTGGATGAGAGTATGAAATTCATAATATTATTTTCATAAGAAAAGTCAAATTTGTTAGACTTTTGTTTTTGACAAGTGAATTAATTTTAATATAGGATTATAGAGAGGACCAGTTATACTATAAATATTATTTTAAAATATAAATTTTTTATATTTATCATATTAATTTCTTTTTTATTTTTATAGACAAAATCAATAAATTAATGGTTTTCACAATAATGGTGCAGTAATTGTTTAATTAAAGAAAATATCAAATAAACGATATTAAAAATACTAAAATAAATATAATTTTATATAATTAATGCCATTAATGAATTTTCAGATGGATTTGGTATGTTAGTGTGGTTTTATTGGTATGTTTTTTAATTTATCTTTCTATTATGATATTTTTAAAAAGTAAAGTAATGAATAGTGTCAAAATTGATATTATTGTTATTTTAAAATATATAATATTTTATTAAATGATATAAATTTATTAAGAATATAAATTTTAGCCAATAAAATGTAATAGGTAGTAAAATGTATTAAATAACTCATTTAGTGGTCTTTTTATATTTTCTTATAATTATATTGACCTTCTAAGTGTAAATTACATGATATTACAGTAAGAATTAAAAAGGTTAAATAAGGGTTATAACAAAAATTATAAGGATTAAAAAATAGTAAAAACTTAGATAATTTTAATTTTATGAAGTTTATTTGACCCAAATGCATCATATATTTGAAAAAAATCTGTTCAGAAGCATTTGGAATATAATGTTAATTTATACTAATTTATTATTTTGAGAAATTTCAAGAGTGCTCTTTCCCTCTCTTATAAAAGGGAACTCATTATTATCATTTAAATACACTAGAAAATCTATTTGGTTCTTCCAATATCTACCCAAATACCTTACTATAATCCCTCTTTAAATTCTATAGCCCTTATTTTAGGCAGAATAGCCTCCTTAGAGTTGTTAAGGTGTTAATAAAAGGAGATCTTCCTTTTAAGAGGAGTCATTTTTAATTATGCATTTCTATTTTATTTCCTCTTCCACATCCCCAAAATATTATTCAACCATTATGAAATAATATGTAAAATATCCTCAATATACTAAGATTTTATTATGTTAATATCATCACCTAAACACTTATCCAATCTCATCAAATGGAAAATGAATTATTCGTTCATGTGTAATACATACTACAACCTCGTGAACCGATATAATTTGTTTTCCATCACCATCTCTAAATACTAGTTATAATGATAGAATTAATGTTTAAATATTATATTCATGAAATATTTATCATTATTAAATAATAATATATCATTTACATTCATACCTTTCCATGAACATAAAAATAATAACGTCATTTGTGCGTACGTGTGAACTATCACCTCCACAAAGCGATGTGGTTCGTTTTTCATCACTACATCATATGAATGATATATATATATAAGTTTATTTAAATGATTAATAGGATATTTATGATATTATTATAAATCTAGAAAGATAAAATAATAATTACCTTCTTTCTATAATGATTATTTAAAAATGAAAATGTTACTCATGCATATGTATAACCTATCATCTTCATGATTATAACATTGTTCATTTTTTATAACCACACATAAATAGTTTGATTTAAAATATTAATTTAATTATTAAATTTGTTATTATTTCATGAATTTTATTATGGATTTGATGGACTAATGACTACTTTGACTATTGACATCATACCAAATTCAATTTGGACTCAAGTACCGAATATCGTCAAAACATCCAACATGAACTTAAATAATTAAGTAATTATTATGTAATCATAATAAGTTATATAAAAGGAATAATAAAATTTAAAAATGTTATAAATATATAAAATAATTAACTTAATTTTATTATTCAGAAATATAATGTTCGTACGTGACGATTCAGACTCATAGTAAGAGACCTTTTATCTAAAACCCTCATTTTAAAATTTTTAAATATTTATTGTTATAGATATATATATTTCATTTAATTTTTTTAAAATTTTTTTAATAAATTTTTATATGGAAATTAATATTTATAGATGTTAAAATTTTAATTTCTCTCAAATTTTTTCATAAAGGAAACTTTTTAAGGGAAGTTCTTTTAAAACCCCAGTTTTAATGTTCCTTGTTCAAATATTTTTAAAAATGTAAAAGGGAGTATTTTTTAATCTTATATTGAATGAGATGTTTCTCTTTCTTTCATGATGCTTTATTTCTTTAGTTATTTCCATTATAATTTTACATATTTTTTCTCAAGGGAAATGATTTCATTATTAAGTGTGTTGTTTTTATATTTTAATAGTGATTTTTAAGAAAAGTCTATTTTGTTATCTGAAAGTTGTTTTCTCATGGGTTCAGAATATGTTTCAATAGTTTTACTCATGATTTATTCCTTGAAAATTATATATGATGGTTTTAGATCCATTATAGCTCATGTGTGAGCCTGATATAGTATATATGAAGGTTTTATCCCCATTATAGTTCACAAAAAATGGGTGAGCATGATATAGATTAAACAAAGAGTGAGCCCCATTATAGATTTCTAATCTGTATGGTACTCTATAGATGGAAGTCCGTCGTATGGTTATTTCATTTGTAAGGGAGAATTTAAGAGTGATATGATAATGATGTCCTAAAGAGCCTATGTGATTTTTTTATGATTCCGAATGAGTTTTAAGAAACAGTTTTTAATATATTTTCATTTTATCACTACACTAATGATTTATATTATTTATATCCCTTACTAAGATTTTTATGCTAATCCCAAGTATAAAAAAAATCATGACCCGTCCCCTAGGGCCTATGTCATTACTATCTCAAGCCCTCCATCCATAGGCCAAGGACTCGATACTAGCACTGGGTTGACATATCCCAAAAAGGGAAGGCATTTCCTTTAATCATGTACAAAGGCACAAAGATCAAAATTCCAAAAGTAAACACATGGTAAACCATATTTATCACCGGTACAACTATTGAATGTATAGTATAAAATAAAAATAAAAAGGGGCCGAAATACAAGACCAAAACCATAAAGGAAAGTACAACTTCCACAATACGTCTACTTGAGACCCTACTTGAAGGGTGGGTGAATGGTCGATTCCTATAGACATAGAAGTACACCCATTATTCCTATTTCACTAAGCACCACCTAGTCTTGGACCACTAAGGTCTTCATCATAGTGTCAATCACCTCCACGAGACATGACACATGTGGGTGAAGCCCATGCAGGTGTGAGTAACAAAATACTCAGTGGGGACCCCAAACCATAAAGGAAAGACCACAAAGCAAGACCACAAAGAAATAAAACAAAGTAAGGACCACAAAGCTAAGAATTCTTAAACAAGGTATAACTCAAAATATAGAAAGTAAGATTATCAGTCATAAAGATAAATCATCTTGTACTAATAATAGAATCATCCCTGATGAGTCACTGAGGTTTACTCAGCTACTGGACCACTTAGGTTCACTCCACTACTGGACCACTGAAGTCCACTCAACTACTGGACTACTGAGGTCCACTGAGCTACTGGACCACTGAGGTCCACTTGGATACTTGTCCACTGAGGTCTTATCGACTACTAGAAAATTGAGTTACACTCGTCTAATAGACCACCATGCTCCTCTTGGCTACTTGAACCCTGAGGTATGCTCTACCACTGGGCCACTAAGGCCCTTCTCATCATATCATTTGTGTCATATCAAGTCGTAGGATTCCCATTCTCCAGTGTGCTTGATTCTAGGAGAATATACACCTCAAGCCATTAACCGTATCTCGAATACCACAAAAAATCACTTAGAGTATACCAAAATGATCTTCTTGTCGCAAGGGTCCCTACTCCATAGACAACACGTCAATTAGACACCTAGTCTGAAAGATATCAGTGTATTAGTAAACAGAGGATGGTTACGTCTGGGCCCAGTTTGATCTATTTCGACTGACCTGAACAACTCGGCCGAAGGGGGGGGGGGGCTGCTAGATGCGACCCATTTCTTCCAACCCAAACTGACTTGGTTGGGTCTGGGCCGAACATGTCTGACTTGGCCCTGTGGACAGGACCATTGGGCCTTGTGAGACCCGGCCCAATTCAGCCACGGGTCCAACCCGTCGGGTCGCTGAGCAACCAGGTTCTCATTCGGTCCGATATCATGTTAGATGGACATGTATTTTTTCCAGATGGGCCGCATAGTGTCCTGATTTACTATCTAGCCTAGCCCACATGGTGATCCAGTTCTCCTCCATCCAAGGCCGCCCAGTAGACCAGTTCATTTTGTTGGCCCGACCTGCATTGGTGGGCTAGCTTGGGTCCAGCCCAGATGCTGCACTGACATTTGGTTCTTGCCTTCATGTGGCCAGATAAGGCTAGTCGTCTCCCCTCAGCACGTATTCCACACTAGACCGCATGCCAGTGCACACTAGGCCCCACCCCACAGGCCTCTCAAACTAACGTGGTGCCCGAACGACATCACCCCCTACCCCACCGTGACCTCTACTTGTCACGGTGTCCGCCTCCTCGACACATCGCCTCTCACCCGTGGATGCCACTGCGGGCCCACACCAGGCTCTGTCGGCTTTGGCGCGCCAACAGTCCTCTCTTTAGACCACCAGACTCACTCCAGTGGTCCATTTGCTTATCCTTTTTTGCTTTTGAATTTCTTGGGGCACTACTATCACCATCATGTACTCTTATATATTTTTCCATCTCTACAGTGGTGAAACCTCATTTGGAATCCCCTTGGAAAAGATCTGACTTGACCTCATGCGTCTGTCGGTGAAGAACAAGGAGAGGGGGGATGGACCATAAAGAATACCCAATGAATAAACCAACCTTTGTTCGTTTCAGCATGGAATTGTTCTTGTCAGCGAGATCACGAATCATAATTCAAATCACCAAGATTTAATTTTCGATTTCAAACCCATAATAATATTTCCCAATATCACAAGAAGAATTCATTCTCAGATCAACTAGTTAGTGAGTTGATCCATGTTCTTTTATCAGAAGGGAAGAATAGGGGAAAAACAATCACTCAGATTTAGACCCCTACATGGGAAAAAATAGATTGGTTGAGGGTGAGTGCCGATCATCATAGATTGATCTTTGGTCTCGAATCCATTCTCCTAGGGTGTCATGACCGATTTCTAATTTTTCAGCATTCATCCTTGGAGAGGTTTATTTCATCGTTCATCAATGGAATTTCAGTGTTGTTTGTCAACCCTAAATCCCTCTTTAATTAAATAAGGAAGACATGTTGTGCATTGCAACATCGCCATGCTGATTCATTAATGTATTGAATTAATGAGTTTCATCATCATCATGTCACCATACTGTAGTGATGACGTGTCACTAAAAAAATTTAAAATAAATAAAATTGATATTTGTTTAAGTTTATTTTATTTTCCATTAAAACATCCAAAAATTTACATTCACCCTTGACTCGTGCCAGTCAAGGTTAGACCCAGCTTAAGGAGAATATCACATTATGAACTCAACAATGGTCTCAGATTTTTAATTCATGTTACCCTTTTATAGTTATGAGGATTAAAAAATAAAATAATTTTTAGTTAAAATATTTTATTTACGGTTACATCCAAAAAAACCAAGTTTTACAAACTGCTCGTGCCTGCTGATTTTAGGCTCCCCTAAAGAAACTACACCGACATGAGCTCAATAGTACTATCTTATTTTCAATCCGAGTTACCATTTATTCGTTATAAGGATTTGAAAATAAAATAATCTCTATTCAATTATTTTATTTATGGCGAAAAACTACTTTCTATTATTTGCCCACGTCGGCCAATGTTAGGCTCTACCTAAGGAAAGAACACCCTCATGTACTCAATGGTGATCTTATATTTTCAATATGAGTCACCGTTTGTGAGTTATAACTATTTGAAAAATAAAATAAAATAATTTAATTATTTTATTTATGGTTACTCAATTTTTGTGTTTTCTCATTGGAGGCCCGCACTGACTAAACATAACTCACGCCTAGGGTAAACCTTCCATATTGAATGTAACGACACCATCATATTTCTGATCTGGGAACCCATTTAAGAGTTATTCAAATTTTTCATGAAAACTTCCCACACACTCTATTTAAAACTTAACATTTTTCAATGAACCATTCTGGGAACACCAGGCCTCAGAATCTTAGCCATCTCAGTTCCTAGTCTTGGAAAAATCCCCCTTAATAAATTACATTGAATTTTTGAGGCATTACATTACCCACATATTTGTGGTTTTACGTTTCATAATCCAAAACAAAGGATAAACAATCAAATGGGGTTACTAAGCTCTGATCTGAGCCTCCCACTCCCAAGTAATATTTTAAAGATTCACATGCTTCCAATAAACATGAAATAGAGGAATCAACTATCCATGAAGGATTATTTCCTTTAGATCCTCCATCTCCACCGGGTACTCCTCCAATGTCGCCCCATCATCAATCTCCATCTCATCATGGTCAATGACGTGAGAAGGTTCGTGCATGTATCTACTTAGGTGGGATATGTGGAATGCGTAATGCACCCTCTCTGACTATAGTGGTAGAGAAAATAGGTACACCACCTTTAACACTCTACATAGTATCAGGAAGGGTCTGATGAACCTCAGAGATAACTTGCTACCCCGACCAAATCTCCATATCTGATATCGGGGAGAGACCCATAGGAATAAATGGACCCCTCCTCTAACTCCAAGGGTCTTCATCACTTATCAACATAAGACTTATCTCAGCTCTTTGAAGTCTCCATCTGCACATGGATGACCTTAACCTTCTCATTGGTAGTCTATACCATCTCTATACCCATGAGTGCTGACTCCCCTAGGTCTGTCCAGCATAACGGTGACTTGTATGGTTGTTTGTACAATGCCTTGAATAGTGTCATACCAATGGTGGGGTGGTATATGTTTTTATACGAAAACCACACTAGTTGTATGTGGTCCTCCCAAATTTGACCAAAATTAGGAATGTAAGAACGAAGCATGTCCTCCAAGGGTTGAATGGTCCACTCTATATAACCATCCATCTGTGGGTAAAAGGATATGCTCAAGCACAACTGAGTCCAAAACACTTCCTAATATACCTTCCACTACCATGATTTAAATTGAGCACAATGATTTAAAATTATCATAGATGGGACTCCATGGAGTCATATTATCTGATACACGTAGATGCGTCCCAAGCTCTCTACTGAACCCTGCTCTTAAATAGGTAAGAGGTGTGCCAACTTGGTGAGTCGGTCTACAATCACCTAGATGGCATTGGGACCCATGGATGTATGTGTCAATCCTATCACAAATTACATCGATATCCCATACCACTTAAACTTCGGTACTTCAAGAGGTTGTGTCAAACCTACTGAAACATAGTTCTCAACCATCACTTGTTGAAAAGTGAGGCATCTCTAGACAAACTATTCCACTACCTTTTTTATCATTAGCCACCAATACTAATGTCAATGGTCCTGGTACATCTTTTCCACAGCTGGATATACTGCCAAATGGGATTTATGGAACTTACTTAACACCTACTCCCTCAACTCCACTGGTACTATGGTTCATCCTCTAAAAATGATGATTTTCTCCCCACATTTTGAATATTCATCAGAGGCATGCCATGTGGACATCTGGACACATGTAGTCTCATAATTGGCATTTATGAGTTGCACCTCCCTGACTCACTATAAGAGTGGAGGGGGAACTACTTTCAACTAAAGAAATATTTTCTCCTCTCTATCCACAAATGATATCTCAAGTGAGGCCAACTACTTTGTGTTGAAAGTGGGTTCCCTAGACCCAACTTGTTTTGTACTTTTATTACTGTTACATGTATTCAGTTTGTTTTTATACATGTGTTTATCTTTCCATGAGAGTGTAGATACTTCTGAATCCACTTTTTTTATGGAAATGTCCTTAGATTACCTATTGCATCAAATGGTTATAGTAGGTCCCATGATATAATGAGAACTCTGAGATTCCATGATAGTTATCTTAAAGTAACATCCTATGGTCCAGTTACATCATTCTGAAAGGACACTGATGATGTGTGACCATAAGGTGCTGAGGGCTCATAAGCACTGAGACTTCTTCTCATGAAGTTCGCACTTGATGATCTCTAGTAATTTAGATGATGAGGGAAGACATGATTAATAGGAACACCACATGTTTTTGGTGTCATTGGTCATTCTTATCTATATACATGTGTAATGGTCTCCTGACTTGAGATCATTATCAATGAATGCCATTTAATTACGTACCTTTTATATAAGGTGAAAATCATGGCGATAAAGTCATCGTGAGGTAGTTTGTATTGGGTATGTCCTTAATGGCATGGCATTGATTGAATGATCGAGAAAGGATTTGTCGCTTCCGAGTTTAGGAAGAGATATCTTAGGCCTGGTTGATTAGGATGGTTTCACCTTCAATAAATCCATGTCCATGGTAGTCAAATGTAAGACCGCTCAGACAAATCAACAAACAAAATAAAGCAAATAAAGAATGATGACACTAGTATGCATTCTCCTTGATTGAGATATCAATGATGAAGATATTATATTACACGGACCATGTTCGTTGGAAGGAAGTCGTTGCTTTGACTTTTTATTATCTCTATAGGGGCCTCGAAGGGTTTATAGACCCCACTCTAGGTCGGTAGTATTATTCACTGCTATTGAGAAAAGGGCCTAGAGGGTCACACACAGTAGCACCTTGAGAATTTTCCCTATTCTTGGAATAGGAATTTAGAACTTGTTGGGCCACACCAAAGGGTTTGAGAACTATCCAAGTTCTATGGATCACCAAATAATACATAAATTAATTAATTATTTGAGTTTAGAACAATTCGTTGAATTTATTTATAACATGTATTTACAAGTTATATAGTAAATACAATTATTAATATTATTCGAATGGAAATAAATATCCAAGGTTTGTTTAATATTAGCAGGAGGAATGAGTTGAGTTAAAGACTCAAATTTATCACGTAATATATTTATATATTACAATTAAGTGATAAATTGTAAATATTATTTATGGAATAATTTTATTTTTCATAAATAATTATTTATATCACTTATATATAGCAGACGTCTATTACACGGGGGCCGGGAATCTATACCATGTGTTTTAAACACTCCCTATATAACTGAGAGAGAGGCTCTCCCATGATCAATATTCATGTGTCAAGATTGAGAGCTTCTCTCTCCTCCTGTAATCTAGAGAGAGAGTATCTCAAGCAAGGAAGGATCTTCAAGATCATCCATCTGAAATTGAATCTCCTTCCTTTGTGGTGATCGTCGCTGCATTGAAGTGAGCATCGAAGATCCGTGCTAGCACCCAGATCTTGACGAACGGCACACAAGAAGATTTGAGAGGTGTGTGTCGATGATCTAGAGGGCTTCGATGTCAGAGTCTTTGAGAAAAGATCGCCCGCATCCTACAACAGACTTGCACGCGTCAATTCTGAACAAGGTAAATGTTAATTTTAATTTTTGTGCTCTTTATAAACCTTTCAAGATCCTCAGACCATGCTGGGAAAATATCACCAGAGTTGATAGGGTTATGTCACTTTAGTGAAGAAGAAAATTTTAAATTCTAGTCCACTAGCTTCTTCTGCGCAGTCCCGGTACCCAAAAATGGTATCAAAGGGATCACAAGGTTTTTCATGAGTCAAAAAAATTAAAATGTATTAAATTTAATTGCGGGGTGTTAAAACGGTTCATCAGGATTGGACTGTGCATAGTTTTGTTTTCAAATTATCAAGTTACGATCTTTTAAAAATTGTAAACGGATCAACATCTAATGTTTTTTGTTCATTTGATGTTAATCTCAATTTTATTGAGATAAAATTAAATGCTATATTTTATTATTATAAAATATAATATAATATTTTATTATAAAATATTATTTTAAAGGCTTTGGTCAAGTCAAGTCTAGTTTTATTTTTATTTAAAAAAAGGGGAGGACTAAGACTCCATTAAGGTCTTCCTATTTTATTTATAAAATTGAATAAAAAAAAGGGAAAGGTGGCCTTATTTGTCTAAAGGACAAATAAAAAAAATAAGAAGACCCCTTTTGGGGTATCCTCTCATGCGGTGCACAGAAGGGAGCCCAAACCCTAACCGGCCTCCCCTCCTGTCGGATCGCCTTCGGCCGGCCACCGCCAGCCATGCTGACCTCCCCTTCGCCAGACCGGCCATATACGGCTACCCCGAGCCCCGCCCCGGCCTCCTCCTCTCGTACCTGAATCTCCTCCGACGAGCTGCCTTCTCACCTCCACCCCATGCGCGCCGTGCCGCCTTGGACCTGGTGCCCTTAGCCAGCAGACCACCCCAATCCCAAGCCACACCAGCCTCCTCCTCCATGTTGGACTGCGTTCGGCCGACCATCCCGACCCCACGCCGGCTCTCCCTTCCATGCTGGACCAGCTCTAGCCGGTCACCCCGAGCTCACCGGACGGGTCGCGCCGCGCCGTCCAGGCCGTCCCGTACCGGACAACCGGATCGCCATCTCATCGGAGCAGCGGGCTGCCGACCATGTGGTTGGCTGGCCTCTTTCCCGGCCTCTTTCCGCTCCCCTTGGACTACTTCGGGAGATGTAGCCACCGCGGGATTTGTTGGACGTCGTGGTACCCTATTCCAGTACGTCATCACACGGTGGTACGTAATCCTTTCGGACTCCTCTTCGTCTAGAGGTAACCCTGAATTGAATTAATTTTAATTAATTTAGTTTTTTAAATTAAATTAATTGGAATTAATTTAGGGGTTTAAATTATTTTTAATCTGAGATTTTAATTTAATTTAATTTTTAGAATTATATTTACGGTTTAATTTAATTTTTGGAATTAAAATTAAATTAAAAAAATGGAACCGATAAAATAAATTATTTGAATTTAATCAAATTCATTTAATTTATTATAACACCCTTGAATAATTTAAATTTATTTCAATTTAGTTTTATTTCACTTTTACCCCGACTGGTCTTGAGAAAGTGGCCGACCTATGTATGTCTGGCATTTATTTATTTAATTAATTATTTATTCAATGCGTGCGATGATTGTAATATTTAATTAGATAAATAACGGTCTGCAAATCACCTTTTAATTCAAATATGTATAAGGGACTGTGTGTCCATTGCATTATTTTTATTTTGTACCCCATACCTCCTCGCCTACGTGCAAGTACATTTGTAATTATACAGTGACGATCTGAGAGGCAGACCCCGCCAAGTTGAGGCGGTAGTCCAGACATGAGTTGGGCGCTTTGCACTGGGGCCAACAGCAACGCGAGTCATGTATTGACTCAGGTATGGATGGACCTAGGTGATGATTGATCAGTTATAGATCGATCATTATAGAATGCTCAAGACCAGTCGGAATGCATAATTTACTTTATGCATAGTTTATTATTTTATGCGTCTTCATGATTATTGCATGATCACATAGGATAGTAAACAAGAAAAAATTCATAAATTTGCGATGAATAATATTCTATTGCATGTTCAATTCTAAGTGTGACAACCCAGTTTGAACATAATAAATAGAAAAGAATTATATTCGTCAATTAATATTAAAAATCCCTCAAAGATATATTAAGTCTAAATGCCTTCCATTTCTCACATCTAAAAAACGGCTATTTGGGTGCTCATCAGCCTCAGTTGAGAGTGCCTCTTACTACTGGGGCATTTCCATGAGAAAAATGGGTCCACTTAACTAAAGTGAGTAGTCAAGGATTCGCTTTAGCTAACTTTCTATCACTTAAGAGGCAAGAGGTTGAGGGAATCATGTTCAGATTCCAAAATCTGGGATTTTACTCAACTATACAAGGAACCACAAGAACAAGTTGTTGGCCAGCATAGCACCTACCTTGAAACCCTCCAAGTAGTGTCGTAGCCCTATCTTTTAGACTATGAGGGAGGTTTCGAGGATCCTTTCCACTAGAATTCTCAAGCGATAGAGTATTCCAAAACTAATAGTGAGGGCTATTAAAGTTTGTTAAAATATTGAGAGACATAAGTGATATAATTTATTAATCATAAAATGTCAAAAGGTAATGAAGACAAAGTATTAACTGCTAAATGTTTATCTGATGTAGATACAAAATGGCAATCACCAACAACACAAGCACTTTATCACTACGATCGATCTTGGATAAAGAAAATATCCTAACCGGAAATAACTTCTAGGAGTGGTATAGGTGCATGTACATAGTACTACGCCAAGAAAGGAAGTTATATGTTCTAGAATCCCCAATTCCTGCTGAGCCTCCTTAGGGTGCAAGAAAGACAGAAAAAGATAAGTAGAGAAAGCATGTAGAAGATGCTCTTGATGTACAATGCATCATGTTGTCATCCATGTCCAGACAATTGATAAAACTGCATGAGGAAGAGGATGCTTACAAGATTCTTTCACATCTCCAAGAACTATATGAGGAGAGGGATAGGCAAGAAAGGTATGAGATCTCAAGTGCACTTTATAAGTGCAGGCTAGCAGAAGGGCACCAAGCCAGTCCTCACGTACTCAAGATGATTGGGTATATTGAGAGGCTTAAAGCCCTTGTGTTCAAACTGAACCAAGAACTAGCAGTGTATCTCATTCTTCCCTCTTCACCGTCAAGCTTCTCAACTTTCATTGTCAATTATAATATGAATGATATGACCAAGTCGCTCCTAGATCTCTTGGCTTTAGTTCTCCAAGATGATAAGGACATGAAAAACACCAATTTAACTATCCTTACGGTGAAAAAGAAAAAAAGCACAGGGCAAATCCATCTAAGGCCACGTCAAGGCCAAAGACACCAATGCATCGTCCTACAAAGAAGCCAAAGATTCAGAGGCAATGTAATGAGCAGGAAGTTTTCTGCTTTGGATGTGGCAAGAAAGGCCCCTGGAAGAAGAATTGCAGTGCTAGGAAGAAGAAGCAAGTTGATGCTTCTACTTCAGGTATCTTTGTCCTTGAATGCAATCTATCTTTATCTACAAGTTGGGTATTGGATACGGCATGTGGATCACACATTTGTATTCATATACAGGAACCAAGTAAGTTCAAGAAGATTACAAAAGGTCAAGTGGATCTTTGAGCTGAAAATGGTACAAGTATAGTGGCCTTGGTAGTGGGAGACTATCACTTGACTTTACCAACTGGTTTGGTTCTTGTTTTAAACAATTTCTATTATGTACCGTCTGTTACCAGGAACATTATCTCTATTTCAAGTTTAGACACTACAAGTTTTTATTTCACGTTTGGAAATAAAAGTTGTCTCTTTTATAGGGATAACATTTGTTATGGTATGGAACATCTTAAAAATGGTTTATATATTCTAGAACTAGAAAAATCAGTAATGGAAATCAATGACAAAAATAGCCAACATGAATCAAACAACACCCGCCTATGGAACTTCAGGCTTGGTCTTGTAAATGAGAAGCGATTATGAAAATTACATCAAGAAGTGTATCTAGACTCGGTACAGTTAGAAACCTCAGATGTATGTCAATCTTGTTTACAAGGAAAGATGTCACGACCCACCCTCGGGGTCCGTGCCGTGACTACCCCAAGCCCGCCTCCCATAGGCCAGGGGCTGACGACTAGCACCAAGGCGTAAATCCCGGTAAAAAGGGAAGGCATTGCCTTTGAAAAGTAAACAAACACCACAGAGTAAGCAAGCGGAAAGTAAACACTAAACAAAAGCAGAGTACAACTGAAAGTGCGGAAAAGTAAATGGGCCAGTATACAAACCCAAACTGAAAATAAAGTACAACTCGAAAGGGAAAACAACAACTGTAAAGTAAAAGCCGCTACACCGAGCTGTCCACTGGAAATCCCACCTGAAGGGTGGGTACAGATAGCTCCTCTGCTCCACGGGTCCCGCCGTCCGCTCCGTGCACGTCCCGCCCAGTGGTCCACCTCCGGGTACCGTCCCGCTCTGCAAGCCTCAGCTAAGGTCAACGCTGTCCGTCGTCTGCAACCAACACAACGTAGTGCGGGCAAAGCCCGTGCAGGGGTGAGTATAAGCTACTCAGTAGGGACCCCGAGACCCCTGAAGGTCTCTCAAATCCACAAAGGATAAACCACGAAGAAAGGTACAATCACGAAGTAACAACCGACTCTGCTTAGGTATATGCCCATACATATACCTAAGTCATCAAATTCAAATACGCTACAACCTCCGAGCCCAAGTACAACTCAGTCCACAGAGGAAAGTAAACGTATTCCACACAGGAAAGCAAAACGTAATCCACACAGGATTGCACAACACAATCCACACAGGAAAGCAACAGATTCAGCTCACACAGGAATACTTCTTCAAAGGACGATAAAGATGATCTCTGATCCATCTAAGTCGTCGGACCCATGAAGGATTGATAGGTAACTAACCAAAGGACGATAAAGATAATCTCTGATCCATCTAAGTCGTCGGACCCACAAAGGATCGATAGGTAACTAACCCCTGCAAAGACCCACACAGGATCGGGCCCACGTAGGACCTGTAGATAAGCACCGCAAAGACCCACACAGGATCGGGCCCACACAGGACCTGTAGATAGTCACCGTCAGACCCACACAGGATCGGGCCCACACAGGACCTGTAGATAGTCACCGCAAGACCCACACAGGATCGGGCCCACACAGGACCTGTAGCACTGATCCACGTAGGATCGCTGAGTGCTGAATTCGTCGTCGTCGAATCCACACAGGATCTCTGTACTGTCGTCGTCGCAGTCACAGTAGCAGTAGAAGTAGTAGTAGTCACAGTAACAGTCGCAGCCATCACTAGGGTTCCCGCACACAGCAAGCTCGTTCGGAGGGTCCGCTCCACGAGCCGAGAGGCTGATACATCAACTGTCACAAAGTCCAGAGTTGATGTATCCAAAAGTTCCGTATCGTCAACAGGAACTCAACGCAACAGACAGCGCGTCGATCGGACGCCCGGTTTGAGTGTTATTGGCATTTTCGTCCCCGGGGCCCGGTTGGTTTTTAAGGCAAAACCAACCCGACCGTACTCCACCTGCGTCCAAACCTCGATCGGAGTATGCAAAAAGATCCGTCTCACTAAGAGGAACACAACGCGGCTGACGGCACGTCAATCGGACGTCCATAGCTCAAAATATGAGCGTTTCCGCTCCGTGGGCCCGGTTGGTTTCGTGAACGAACCAACCCGGCCGAACTCAAAGTAAACTGAAACCTTGAGTGCGATATACCAAAACGACAGTCTCGATCCAAGGATCGTGTTGCCGCAGACGGTTCGTCGATCGGAGGTCCGAGGCTCAAGTTATGGCCAAAAGACCGAAAACGATTCGAAACGGGGGGTCCGGGTCCGGGTCGACCCGGCCCGACCCCCCCTGGGTCTGCCTGAACCGGGTCGACCCGACCCGGGTCCGACCCGGCCCGGCCGGCGCGGCGGCCTGGCGCCGCATGGAGGCTGCACGCGGGGGATCAATACCCCGCTTCTTCAAATGGCGGCGCGGCATAGCCGCGCCGTTTTTTCAAACAACGGACCCCCTCCTGGGGGCCCGCTTTGAAGAGGATCCGGGGGAGCCGCCTGCCCCCCCTCAAGGTAATCGCCCCCCCTCATAAAGAGGGGTGTTTTCTGAGCCGGCCGGGGGATTAATTTCCCCCGGTTTAAAGCCATCCGGCCGGCAAGCTGGCCGGCCGGTTTTCTCCAACGGGACCGGAAAATCCGGTCCCCTCTTCGGCTTCCGACGCCGGCGGCGCGGCCCCCGGTCTTCTCTTTCCGCCGCGGCCCGGAACCGGCCACGGTGTTCGTCGTCCGGCGCGGTGCGACGACACCACGCCCCTCCGCCATGCCTTGATTTCTTTCAACGCGGCGCGACGGCGTCACGTTCAAGATGTTTCTTCATGATGTGCGCGCGACGGTGTTGCGTAAAATAAACCCACGATTAACCGCATGGTACGACGGCACCACGCCACCTTGCTTCCACCCGCAAGATTAAACAACAAGAACGATGGAGGGGGTTCGGCCGTGTTCATGTGGTCCAGCCCCCCTCACGTTAAACAATAACACTTATATAAATTATCCACATGTTAGACAAGTATGAACCACGAACAAGGTTAAATATAAACAAAATACAACAACCCCTACCTCGGGTATACGGTTCGAAGATTTGACAATGTTCCGCAGAAGATAACGTCGCAGAGGTCGGGCGTCGCGGTCGTCGTTCGTCAAATTCGATGACGAAGAGGTGCGTCCGATGTGATACTTTGTTGGTGAATCCTTGTACGCCGACGAAGGTTGTCCGAGGAAGAAGCGGTGTTCTCTCTCGTTGACACGGAAGACGAAGAAGAGCGGAGCGACGTTCTTCGTCGGAACTTGAGCGTTCTTCGTCAAGTCTTGAGGAATGTCAAATAAAAAGAAAACAACGAACTCAAGAACCCCTACCTCGATAGTCGCACGTTGACATAGTCGTGGAATATCGGTGTCGATTCCTTTGACGTCGGAGGAAGAGTCGTTGTCGATGGCGTTCGTCGCGGAAAACCGTCGCGGAAGAGATGATGCGGAAGAAGAACGTCACGTCGCGGATATGGCGTCGCGGAAGAACCGTGTTCTTCGGCGAAGAAGTTCTTCGTTGAAGAACGGCGTTCTTTGTGTTCTTTGTCGAGGTTGAAGAAGATGAAGAAACAAGAAGAACCTTCCCAACTCTCTCTCAAGTAGACAAAACTAAACCCACAATAAAATAAGACTCTATCTTATTTTATTAACACAACAACACACTAGAATTTCAAAAGTTTGAAATTCAAAAAAAGAGATAACTCCACATTAATTAACAAATTTTCATGTTAATTAAAGAGGGGTTAAGGGAGTTTGAGGGAAGATGTAAAGTTAGGTTTCGTGTGGGCCCCACCACACTTAATCCTCTCAAGGGAGGTTAAGTGGGTGTGGGTCCCACACCTAACTTCCTTTGAGAGAAGTTAACTATTAAGTTTAAATAAAAATTGTGTTTACATATTTTTATTTAACTTATTCTAATCTCCCAAAAAACTAACTCTCAACCCGAAACAAATGCAACTCTCGAAAATGTCTCTTTAAGAGAATATCGGCGCTGCGAGTTCATCGGTGCCCTCAGATTTCAATTCCGAGCACCTGATCAAAAGTTAGAAAACCCCGCTCGTTCGTTCACTGAACGTACCCGAGCCAACCTTTGGAAAATGATTCCGGGCACTCCGGGCCTCGGAATCAGGTGCCGTCTGAAACCGTGCTCTTGTAAAATTCTAAAGAAAATTTAGAAAAAATTCCCCTTGAATTTTACGGGTCTTTACATTACTCCCACCTCAGGGCTTTACGTCCCCGTAAAGATACATCAAAAACTAGGGAAACAAATGAGGGTACTGAGCACGCATCTGAGCCTCCCGATCCCATGTGCTCTTCTGGAGATTCTCGTGCTGCCATCTGATGCGCACAAGAGGAATCGATCGCCCATGCAGGACCCGCTCCTGTCGATCCTCTATCTCCACCGGGACTTCCGTAAAAGTCGCCCCATCGTCAATGTCAAGCTCCCCATGGTCAATGATGTGCGTCGGGTCGTGCACGTATCTCCTCAGCTGAGATACGTGGAAGACGTCGTGCACCCGGTGCAACTGAGGTGGTAGAGCCAGGCGATAAGCCACCTCGCCAACCCTGCTGAGGACCTGGAAGGGTCCGATGAAGCGCGGAGATAACTTTCCGCCTCGGCCAAAACTCCGAATACCACGTCGAGGTGAGACCCGCAAGAAGACGTGGTCGCCATCCTCGAACTCTAGTGGCCTCCGCCTCCTGTCAGCATATGACTTCTGCCAGCTCTGAGCTGTACTCATCCACTCCTGGATGACCTGGACCTTCTTTGTCGTGGCCTGGACCATCACAGGTCCCACAAGAGCTGCAAGATTTTTTTTCTTTGTCGAAAAGAAAAATCTGGTCTCATCCCCTGGATGAACCACATTTTTCGCCTAATACAGTCAATCCTAACATGGATGATACTAATCCATACCAAGGATGACGTCGTAAGGCCTCGACGCTACTACTAAGATATCCAACTGTTACTCTCGCCTCCAAGGGTTGAGTCACACTGTCGGCATCAGTGTGTGGTAACTGGGTCTCCTCCAGTAGATGTCTCACAAGTGAGGGTCAAGTCAACAGCCAAAACTGGAACCTCTTAGTAACATCATGAAAGAGGACAGGAACGAAATATCACAAAGGTATGCGTCTTTTATTATTGCAGCTCATAATACAAGACGCTACACAAAAGCAACAAGGAACCAGAAGTACAATGGATGTATCCACTAGTTCTGCTCCTGTCCATCGGCTCCCAGAGCTCCATGATCGAAGGCCTCGGCTGCCCGAAGCTGAGCTCTCCCCTGCGGTCGGGGTGGACCTCCTGGTGGTGGTGGTGGTAGAGCCTCAAAGCGTCGTCCACCACCTGCTGCTCGGCCAGCTCCTCTGCCTCGTCCGCCTCCTCCCTGCAGACCGCCACGGTCGAACCTCTTCTTCTGCCTAGGTGGTTCCTCAACCGTCTGCTGCTCCTCCGCATGGCGGGTCAGGCAGTCACGAGCCATGTGGCCTTGCCCGCCGCATGCAAAGCACTGTCTTCCACTCAAAAGACTGGCTTCGCGCTGTGTGCCCTGCACTGCTGAGCCAGTGCCCTGAGGTCGTCTGCCTGAAGGTCTGGTCTGCCTGGACCCCTGAGTCATCTGTCGGCTACCTGCTACCGAAGACTCCGCTACGTGCCGCCCTGCGGTGGGTCGTTGCGCTGGTGAAGACTCAGCAAGGAAGCTCTCGATCAGAAGAGCCCGCTCCAGTACTCCTGACTGAGTCGGTATGCTGAGGGAGATCAGTGATGCCCTGATCTCGTGTCTCAAACCCTGATCGAAGGTCCGGGCCCGGAAGAAGGGGTCCCGTACCATGTCTGTCGAGTACCGAGAAAGGTTGGTGAACCTCGCCGCGTACTGAGCGACCGTCAAGCTGCCCTGCCGCAGCTGAAGAAGCTCCTGGATACGCACTGCACGAAGGGTGGCTGGGACGAACTCCGAGCGGAAGATTCTCTCAAAGTCCGTCCAAAGTAGAGATGCCTCATCGTGCACCTGGAGCATCAAGCTCCACCATCGTCCTGCTGCTGCGTGTAGTAGGCTCGCAACGAGGATCACCATGAGGTCTGCTGGTGTCCTCACTAGCATAAACACTCGTACCACTGCCTCCAGCCAGTCCTCTGCTGCCTGGGGATCCGTCTCTCCGCGAAACCTGGGCGGTCGCTGGCGCTGAAACTCATGCAGTGCGCTGAGGCGACGTGCATCGTCAGCGGCTGTTGCTGGAAGCATCGGGGGCTCGGCGGGTAGAGCTACCGCCGGTGCCACTGCTGACAAAGGGCCCTGCACCGAGGCCTCGTCGCTCGGTGGGCTGTCGTCACGCTCAACTCTCGGAACCCTAGCTGTCTGCCGTCGTGGGGCCATCCTGAATAGGAAACAGGTGCGCCACGGTCAAACAGTATACCCGGTGAGCTGACACAAAGAAATCACAAAGAAAACTTTGAAACACACACGCAATCAATGTTTTCGTGCATTAAGTTGGAAATCAGAAGTCAGGGTCCTGGTGTACGGATACGTCGGCCGCCGCACCAACACTGGACTCCCTGGACTGATAACCACACTCAATACGCTAAACATTATTTCTTCACATAGAAAAGATCAGAGTTCGCGGTAGAACCGAACTCCTCTGATACCAATTTGTCACGACCCGCCCTCGGGGTCCATGCCGTGACTACCCCAAGACCGCCTTCCATAGGCCAGGGGCTGGCGACTAGCACCAAGGCGTAAATCCCGGTAAAAAGGGAAGGCATTGCCTTTTAAAAGTAAACAAACACCACAGAGTATGCAAGCGGAAAGTAAACACTAAACAAAAGCAGAGTACAACTGAAAGTGCGGAAAAGTAAATGGGCCAGTATACAAACCCAAACTGAAAATAAAGTACAACTCGAAAGGGAAAACAACAACTGTAAAGTAAAAGCCGCTACACCGAACTGTCCACTGGAAATCCCACCTGAAGGGTGGGTACAGATAGCTCCTCTGCTCCACGGGTCCCGCCGTTCGCTCCGTGCACATCCCGCCCAGTGGTCCACCTCCGGGTACCGTCCCGCTCTGCAAGCCTCAGCTAAGGTCAACACTGTTCGTCGTCTGCAACCAACACAACGTAGTGCGGGCAAAGCCCGTGCAGGGGTGAGTATAAGCTACTCAGTAGGGACCCTGAGACCCCTGAAGGTCTCTCAAATCCACAAAGGATAAACCACGAAGAAAGGTACAATCACGAAGTAACAACCGACTCTGCTTAGGTATATGCCCATACATATACCTAAGTCATCATATTCAAATACGCTCCAACCTCCGAGCCCTAGTACAACTCAGTCCACACAGGAAAGTAAACGTATTCCACACAGGAAAGAAAAACGTAATCCACACAGGATTGCACAACACAATCCACACAGGAAAGCAACAGATTCAGCTCACACAGGAATACTTCTTCAAAGGACGATAAAGATGATCTCTGATCAATCTAAGTCGTAGGACCCACGAAGGATCGATAGGTAACTAACCAAAGGACGATAAAGATGATCTATGATCCATCTAAGTCGTCGGACCCACGAAGGATCGATAGGTAACTAACCCCCGCAAAGACCCACACAGGATCGGGCCCACGTAGGACCTGTAGATAAGCACCGCAAAGACCCACACAGGATCGGGCCCACACAGGACCTGTAGATAGTCACCGTAAGACCCACATAGGATCGGGCCCACACAGGACCTGTAGATAGTCACCGCAAGACCCACACAGGATCGGGCCCACACAGGACCTGTAGCACTGATCCACGTAGGATCGCTGAGTGCTGAAGTCGTCGTCGTCGAATCCACACAGGATCTCTGTACTGTCGTCATCGCAGTCACAGTAGCAGTAGAAGCAGTAGTAGTCACAGTAACAGTCGCAGCCAGCACTAGGGTTCCCGCACACAGCAAGCTCGTTCGGAGGGTCCGCTCCACGAGCCGAGAGGCTGATACATCAACTGTCACAAAGTCCAGAGTTGATGTATCCAAATGTTCCGTATCGTCAACAGGAACTCAACGCAACAGATGGCGCGTCAATCGGACGCCCGGTCTGAGTGTTATTGGCATTTTCGTCCCCGGGGCCCGGTTGGTTTTTAAGGCAAAACCAACCCGACCGTACTCCACCTGCGTCCAAACCTCGGGAAGATTATGCCAAAAGATTCGTCTCACTAAGAGGAACACAACGCGGCTGACGGCACGTCAATCGGACGTCCATAGCTCAAGATATGAGCGTTTCCGCTCCGTGGGCCCGGTTGGTTTCGTGAACGAACCAACCCGGCCGAACACAAAGTAAACCGAAACCTTGAGTGAGATATACCGAAATGACCGTCTCGATCCAAGGATCGCGTTGCCGCAGACGGTTCGTCGATCGGAGGTCCGAGACTCATGTTATGGCCAAAAGACCGAAAACGATTCGAAACGGGGGGTCCAGGTCCGGGTCGACCCGGCCCGGCCGGCCGGCCGGCCGGCGGCGCGGCGGCGCGGCGGCCGCGGCGGCCTGGTGCCGCATGGAGGCTGCACGCGGGGGATCAATCCCCCGCTTCTTCAAATGGCGGCGCGGCATAGCCGCGCCGTTTTGTCAAACAACGGCCCCCCTCATGGGGGCCCGCTTTGAAGAGGATCCGGGGGAGCCGCCTGCCCCCCCTCAAGGTAACCGCCCCCCCTCATAAAGAGGGGTGTTTTGTGAGCCGGCCGGGGGATTAATTTCCCCCGGTTTAAAGCCATCCGTCCGGCCAGCTGGCCGGCCGGTTTTCTCCAACGGGACCGGAAAATCCGGTCCCCTCTTCAGCTTCCGACGCCGGCGGCGCGGCCGCCGGTCTTCTCTTTCCGCCGCGGCCCGGAACCGGCCGCGGTGTTCGTCGTCCGGCGCGGTGCGACGGCACCGCGCCCCTCCGCCGTGCCTTGATTTCTTTCAACGCGGCGTGACGGCGTCGCGTTCAAGATGTTTCTTCATGATGTGCGCGCGACGGTGTTGCGTAAAATAAACGCACGATTAACCGCGTGGTACGACGGCACCACGCCACCTTGCTTCCACCCGCAAGATTAAACAACATGAACGATGGAGGGGGTTCGGCCGTGTTCATGTGGTTCGGCCCCCCTCACGTTAAACAATAACACTTATATAAATTATCCACACGTTAGACAAGTATGAACCATGAACAAGGTTAAATATAAACAAAATACAACAACCCCTACCTCGGGTAGAAGGTTCGAAGATTTGACAATGTTCCGCGGAAGATAACGTCGCGGAGGTCGGGCGTCGCGGTCGTCGTTCGTCAAATTCGATGACGAAGAGGTGCGTCCGATGTGATACGTCGTTGGCGAATCCTTGTACGCCGACGAAGGTTGTCTGAGGAAGAAGCGGTGTTCTCTCTCGTTGACACAGAAGACGAAGAAGAGCGGAGCGGCGTTCTTCGTCGGAACTTGAGCGTTCTTCGTCAAGTCTTGAGGAATTTCAAATAAAAAGAAAACAACGAACTCAAGAACCCCTACCTCGATAGTCGCACGTTGACATAGTCGTGGAATATCGGTGTCGATTCCTTTGACGTCGGAGGAAGAGTCGTTGTCGATGGCGTTCGTCGCGGAAGACCGTCTCGGAAGAGATGATGCGGAAGAAGAACGTCACGTCGCGGATATGGCGTCGCGGAAGAACCGTGTTCTTCGGCGAAGAAGTTCTTCGTTGAAGAACGACGTTCTTCGTGTTCTTCGTCAAGGTTGAAGAAGATGAAGAATCAAGAAGAACCTTCCCAACTCTCTCTCAAGGAGACAAAACTAAACCCACAATAAAATAAGACTCTATCTTATATTATTAACACAACAACACACTAGAATTTCAAAAGTTTGAAATTCAAAAAAAGAGATAACTCCACATTAATTAACAAATTGTCATGTTAATTAAAGAGGGGTTAAGGGAGTTTGAGGGAAGATGTAAAGTTAGGTTTCGTGTGGGCCCCACCACACTTAATCCTCTCAAGGGAGGTTAAGTGGGTGTGGGTCCCACACCTAACTTCCTTTGAGAGAAGTTAACTATTAAGTTTAAATAAAAATTGTGTTTACATATTTTTATTTAACTTATTCTAATCTCCCAAAAACTAACTCTCAACCCGAAACAAACGCAACTCCCGAAAAGGTCTCTTTAAGCGAATATCGGCGCTGCGAGTTCATCGGTGCCCTCGGATTTCAATTCCGAGCACCGGATCAAAAGTTAGAAAATCCCGCTCGTTCGTTCACTGAACGTACCCGAGCCAACCTTCGGAAAATGATTCCGGGCACTCCGGGCCTCGGAATCAGGTGCCGTCTGAAACCGCGCTCTTGTAAAATTCTAAAGAAAATTTAGAAAAAATTTCCCTTGAATTTTACAGGTCTTTACAAAAGATGACCAAAGCACCTTTATCAGGAAAGGGAGAAAGATCCAATGTAGTGATGGAATTAATACATACCGATGTATGTGGTCCATTTCCAGTAGAGGCAAGGGGTGGTTTTCTATACTTCATTACTTTTACCAATGATTATAGTACGTATGGATATATCTACTTAATGCGGTATAAGTTATATTCCTTTGGTTTCTTTAAGGAATACCAAAATGAAGTAGAAAAACAACTTGGTAAGAAGATAAAAGCACTTCGCTCAGACTGAGGAAAAGAATATCTTAACCAAGCATTCATTGATCACATGAAGGAGTGCGGGATAGAATCCCAACACACTCCTCCGTATACACCATAATGGAATGGTGTTAGTGAAAGGAGGAATATGACCTTTCTTTTCATTTTCAGATCAATGATGAGTCATATAACTCTTCCATTATCCTTTTGGGGATACGCCTTGTAGAAAACATCATATACACTTGAATGCGTACGAAATAAATATGCAAATGGGATTCTGTATCAGTTATGGTATGGAAAGAAACCCAATATAACACACATGCATGTGTGGGGGTATGAGACATTTTTCAAGATTTTACCAAGTGACAAATTAGCATCTAGAAGCACTAAGTGCATCTTTATAGGTTATCCTAAGGAAAATCTAGGATACTACCTATATAACCCTTTAGATAGAAATGTCATTGTGGAAAGATATGCCACATTTCTAGAAAGGGATCACATTTCTACTGGAAATAGTGGGAGAAAGATTGAATTCAATGAAGTTAATGCTCCAGATGCACAAGAGTTCATAGAGGAACAATCTCGACAAGAGAAAGGGGAAGAAGAAATTGTTCCTAAGACACAGATAATGCATAGGTATACGTGAGATGTTATAAAAACAGAGCATTATGGTTTTCTTATCACCGAGTCAGGTGACACAATAGTCCTTGAGGATGATGAACGTCGAACCTACAAGGAAGCAGTATACGGAAAAGAAGATACTAAATGGAAAGAAGCCATGAATTATGAGATGAAGTCCATGTACCAAAATCAAGTTTGGATTTTGGTAGTCCCTCCAGCTGATGTAAAACTCGTTGGATAAAAATGGGTATTCAAGAAGAAGCTGTACATGGATGGTAAGGTTAATACCTTTAAAGCAAGACTGGTTAAAGAGGGTTTCAGATAACGTCCAAGCATTGACTATGATGAAACCTTCTCACCAGTGGAAATGCTTAAATCCATTAGAATATTGCTTGCAATAGTAGCCTTTCATGATTATAAAATTTGGAAAATGGATGTCAAAACTTCTTTTATAAATGGAAGTTGGTTGAAGACGTGTATATGACTCAACCCGAAGGGTTTTTTAAGTCAAATAATGCTAATAAAGTATGAAAGTTGTAGAGATCCATATATGGATTGAAGCAGGAATCAAGATCATGGAATGTTCACTTTGATGAGGCCATAAGAGATTTTGGTTTTTTCAAAAATGAAAGCGAGCCTTGTGTCTATAAAAAGGTTGAAGGGAGTGCTATCATTTTCCTAGTTTTATATGTTGATGACATATTAATCATGGGAAATGAGGTGCAAGTATTATATTCAGTTAAGACTTGGTTAAATGAATGCTTCTCCATGAAAGACTAGGGTGAATTAGCCTACATTCTAGGGATCAAGATATATCAACATAAATCTCAAAGGCTTCATGGCTTAAGTCAAAGTACATATATTGACAAGGTACTCAAAAGGTATAATATGGAACAATACAAGAGAGGATTGTTACCTATTTCACATGGTGTAAATCTCTCTAAGAAAATGTGTCCACAAACACAGAAGGAGATTGAAAGAATGAGTAGAGTCCCTTATGCTCCGGTAGTGGGTTCTATCATGTATTCCATTCTATGTACTAGGTTTGATGTTGCCTTTGATTTAAGCATGGTGGGTAGATATCAATCCAATCCAGGAGAGCTGCACTAGACAACTGTTAAAACTATCCTAAAGTACTTAAGGCATACTAAGGATATGCTCCTGGTGTATGGAGGAGATAAGGAACTAGTTGTGAGGGGATACAATGATGCCAGTTTCCAGACAGATCATGATGATATGAAATCGCATCCAGGCTACATCTTTTTCCCGATGGGTGGTGTCGTGAGCTGGAGAAGCTCAAAGCAAGATGTGGTTGCTGATTCTACAGAAGAGTCTGAATATATTTCATCTTCTGATGCAGCAAAAGAAGTAGTCTGGATACATAGCTTTATCTCAGACATTGATGTTGTACCTTGTAGTGCAGACCCTATTCCAGTATATTGTGATAATACTGCTACAGTGGTGCTTGCCAAGGAGCCCAGGTCTCCCAGAGGACAAAGCGTATTCTTCGGAAGTTTCATCTCTTGAGGGATTTTAATCAAAGAGGTGAAGTGACAGTTAGAAAAGTATCCAAAGAGGACAACGTGGTAGACCCCATGACTAAATCCCTTTCTCAGCAGAATCGTGATTCACATGTGAGAGCTGGCAGATTGAAACCTGGTAGCAGTTGGCTCTAGTGAAAGTGGGAGTGTAGTAAGTCGGTTCCCTATACCCAACTTGTTTTGTACTTTGATTACTGTTAAATGCATTCAGTTTGTTTTTATACATGTGATTATCTTTCCATGATAGTGTAGATACTTCTGCATCCACTTTGTTTATGGAAATTTCCATAGATTACTTGTCGCATCAAATGGTTATAGCAGGTCCTAGGCTATAATGAGAACCCTGATATTCCATTAAAGTAATCTTAAAGTAACATCATATGGCCCGTTACATAATTTTGAAAGGACACAGATTATGTGTGACCATCAGGTGCTGGGGGATCATAAGCATTGATACTTCTTCTCATGAAGTTCACACTTGATGATCTCAATTAATTGATATCATGCGGACAGACCCGCTTAATAGGAATACCACATGTTTCTGGTGACATTGGTCATTCCTATCTACGGACATGTGTAATGGTCTCCTAACATGAGATAATTATCAATGAAAGTCATTTAATTACATACATTTGATATAGGGAAAAAACCATGGAGATAAAGTCATGGTGAGGTAGTTTGTATCATGTACGTCATTAATGTCATGGAATTGATTGAATGATCGAGAAAAGATCTATCGCTTCTGAGTTTAGAAAGAGATATCTTGGGCCTGGTTTATTAGGATGGTTGAACCTTCAATAAATCCATGGAAATGGTAGTCGAAGGTAAGACTGTCCAGAAAAATCAACAAAAAAAATAAAGAAAATAAAGAATGATGGAACTAGTATGCATTTTGCTTTATTGAGATATAAATGACGAAGAGATTATATTACAGAAACCGTGTTCGTAGGAAGGAAGTCATTGCTTTGACTTTGCCTTATCTCTATAGGGGCCTCGATGGGTTTCTAACCCCTACTCTAGGTCGGTGGTATTATTCACTGCTATTGAGATAAGGGCCTAGAGGGTCACACACAATAGCGTCTTGAGAATCTGCCCTATTCTGGGAATAGGAATTTAGAACTTGGTGGGCCCCGCCAAAGGGTCCGAGCACTATCCAAGTTCTATGGATCACCAAAGAATAAATAAATTCATTAATTATTCTAGTTTAGAATAATTAATTGAATTTATTTATAACATGTATTTACAAGTTATATAGTAAATACAAGTATTAATATTATTCGAATGGATTTAAATATCCTAGGTTCATTTAATATTAACAGGAGGAATGAGTCAAGTTGAAGACTCAAATTTATCACGTAATATATTTATATATTACAAGTAAGTGATAAATTGTAAATATTATTTATGGCATAAATTTATTTGTCATAAATAATTATTTATATCACTATATATAGCAGACGTCTATTACACGGGGGCTTGGAATCTAGACCGCATGTTTTAAACACTCCCTATATAAGTGAGAGAGAGGCTCTCCCATGATCACTATTCATGTGTTAATATTAAGAGCTTCTCTCTCCTCCTGGAATCTAGAGAGAGAGTCTCTCAAGCAAGGAATGATCTTCAAGATCATCCATCTCGGATTGAAGCTCATTATTTTGTGGTGATCGTCACTACAATGAAGTGAGCGTCAAAGATCCGCGCTAGTACCCAGATCTTGATGAATGGCGCATGACCAGATTTGCGAGGTGTGTGTGGAAGATCTAGAGGGCTTCGACGTCAGAGTCTTCGAGCAATGATCATAGGAATCCTACGACAGACTTGCACATGTCAATTCTGAACAAGGTAAATGTTCAGTTTAATTTTTGTGCTCTTTATAAATTTTGCGAGATCCTCGGACCAAGCCGGGAAAAGATCACCAGAGTTAACAGGGTTATGTCACTCCGATGAAGTAGAACATTTTAAATTCCCGGCCTACAGGATTTTGTTACATAGTCTCGGTACCCAACACTTTGAGGCCTTATTCAGTAGTTGTGAACTCAATCTATTTCTGAGAGCATCTGCCACCATTTCCCCCTTCCTAGAAGCATATACTATCTCGAAGTTATAGTCCTAGAAGAACTATATCCAATGTCACTATCTCAGATTTAGATCTTTCTAAGAAAATATATACTTGATACTCTTGTGTTTAGAGTATATGATGAATCGTTTTTCCATAAGTTAGTATTTCCACATCTTCACTACGAAGACTACCGCTGCCAACTCATGGTCATGAGTCAGATATTTCTTCTCATGAGGTATCAATTTTCATAAGCTATAAAAAATCACTACTTGACCCTATATCAGGACAAAACAAAACCCGATTCCTGATGCGTCGTAGAACACCACTTAGTCAATGCCCTCCTTTGGAAACCTCTAGATCAAATCACTCCTCAAGCTTTATCTCTGTAGATGAAATCTTGGATGGCATATTTTTGTCCACATGAAGGGTTTTCCCTTATTCATTAATGTCCTTATGGGTGCTTCCTATCTAGAGAAGTTTGGAAAAAACCTCCGATAGTACCCAGCCAACCTATGGAATCTCTGCACCTTGGTAACACTGTTTGGTGGATCCCAAGCAAGAACCTCCTCGATCATTACTAGATCCACCACAACTCTAACAACTGAGATTAAATTTCTTAGGAAGTGGACCATTTGTATCCAGAACTCACACTTAGAGTGTTTTCCATAAAGCTGTTTCTCTCGGAGTGTGTCCAGAACCATCCTCAGGTGTATCACATGCTCCTCCTCATATGCTGAATACACTAAGATTTCATCAATGAAAACCACCACAAAATGGTTTAGGTATGGATAGAAAATAATATTAATGCATCCCATGAACTCTATTGGGGTGTTCGTCATGCCAAACATCATTACTAAGTACTCGTAGTGGCCGTAGAGATATCTGAAAGCTATCTTTGAGATGTCATCATCTCATACTTGAAGCTGGCGATAGCTTGATCTGAGTTTTATCTTCAAGAAACATATTTCTCTATTCATCTAATCTAATATTTCATCAATCATCGATAGAGGATACTTGTTCTTCATAGTCACCTAGTTTAGGCTTCATAATTTCACACATAACCTCAAGCTTCCATCTACCTTCTTGGAAAACAACATTGGGGATACCCATGGTGAAGTGATGGGCCTTACAAACCCCTTCCTCTGAAAGTCCTCAAATTGTAACCTCATCTCCCAAAGCTCTATGGGAGCTATCCAATATGAAGGTGTAGATATTGGTGTCGTCCTAGGGTACAAATCAATACAGAAGTCTACCTCTGTACGAGGAAGAATCCCTAGAACATCCTCTAGAAAGATGTCCTCATACTTGTACACCACTGTAGGAATCTATGGACTCATCTCATCCACTACACTGAGAGTCATGATGGATAAATTAATAGTAATTGGATTCACTATTCTATGTGTGAGTTCATCCCATGCTTCTCCTTTTTCCTTCTTAACGACAAAGGAAAACCGGTTCCCATTTCCATAGACACACCATAGTGTGTGTCTAAAACATTTGATTTGAGCATGAACTACTAATATCTATTACATAACTAGAATGAAATTGTAAGGACTGAATGCCTCGACAAGGAGTTCCTTGCTGAATCTATCACCTCCATGAGTAATCTCACACTGTCGGTACTAGTGTCTGATTGTGTAATCCCCTATTTTAGGAGTCTCTAATTTTAAGGATTAATCCAACAGCTTGATCAGAATCTCTGAGCTTTGAATGAGGTCTTTGAAAAGGAATGTGTGACTAGAACTTGTGTCTATAAGAACATCAGTTAAAGTGGAAAATACACAAATCGTACCTCATATCATCTCTGAGGCATCAGGACCATAGGCCTTGATTGCCTGCAGTTGAGCCATCCCCTATCCACCAGCTCCTAGAGCATGTTGTGTACCACATGGGGGAAGCAGTGGTAGTACCTTGTACCTATTCCCACCTCCTACCGGAAAATTCCCATGTTTTTAACCGAGTTTAAATTATGAATTTTTTTTGAACTTTTTTAGTTTATCAACGGGTTGGTTTTTAAACCAAGCTCTAGAACATTATTCCGGGTGTTGGAACACTTAAAGGTGTTTTTATTGGACTTGATTGAATGACCGATAATTTTCACGGGTGTGCTGATAAGTCTCAGTAGCACCAGATCTAGATAAGTACACTTTAATGGATCTTTAAGGGATGTGCAAGGTTGTGGTCCAAATCGTGCTTCAAACCCAGTTTAATATTTTATTTATTTTAATTAAATAATATTTAATGGGATATTTGTGTTTAAATAGAAAAATGTTTTAATAATAATAATATTTTTATTATTATTATGGATTCATAAATTATTTGAATGTTAAAAGATTTTAATTTCATGATTAATGGGGTGTAACATTTATGTTAAAAGATTTTAATTGCAGGATAAATGGGGTGTAGCATTTATGTGAAATTAATGCGGCTTTTGGGTATCTCAAATAAAGTTCAATTGAATAAGGAATTTATGAAGAAGCATTTTTTAACATAGAGGTCTTGGGTTTATTAATGGTTTGAAAAATAATAATAATGTGAATATTGTTATTTTAGTTTTATGAGGGTTATAATTATTATTATTAATGGTAATAAAATTTGGGGTTTTGGTTTTAATGGAATATGATGAAAGGGTGTAATAATAATAAGTTCATGACTATTATTATTCATTATAACTACTATTAATATTATTATTATATTAATTTACTAGTTTTAATTGCAATTAAATTATAGGAGGTATTCATTTTTTTGGTGTGATAAAATTAAAAGGGAAAAGAAATCCCCTCCTCCCCCCTTTGAGGTGAGACACACAGGGAGGTGTGCATTCCTCCTCTATGAAGCATATCCTCCCTTCTCCTCCATGGTGTGAGTCCCTCCTCTGGACCTCCTCCTTGCAGCACATGAGACCTCCCTCAGCAAGACCTCCTGTAGTAGCGCGCACCGCCCCTCTCATAAACCCTAAGCCACACACTGCATCTCCTCCACGGTAGTCCCCAGTCGCACCTCCTCATGACCGGAGCACTTTCCACGCTGCATCCTCCTCCCGACCATGGTTCACAGTAGCACATGACCACTCAGACAACCCTATGTAGTAGCACACTTTGACCCTAACAAAACTGTTGTAGCACACAACCTCCCCTTTCTAGGGTCCTCCACCCACAATGTTTTCTACCAATTCTACCATGGGTTTAGTCCGATTATTCAAGGTAGGATCTTTTATGACATTCTTCTTCATCTCTTTAATGATTCAGTGAATTTTGGATAACTGATTTGGTTTGCCCGATTTTATGTATTGACAGAAATACCTTATTTTGTTGTTCTTCATTCATTAAGGTGTGCAAATGTTGTTTTGTGGTCCATTTTTCCATAATCTAGCATCCTTCACCAAGGGATAGGTGGGCAAACTCGTATTTTTTCACTGCCATTTTTTGTGTAAATCTTATTCACCATTGTCGTGTTTCAAATCATTCAATCAAGGGTTTGATAATGTGTGTGAGTTCCTGGTACCTAGTTAGAGGTGTGTTGGTCATTTCTACATTGATTCAGGGTACATATTTAATTTACTAAATTTTTTTGATCAGTGTAGACAATGTGCACACACACATATATATATGAAGGTGTGTGTGTGTGGGACTGATGACCAGTTGTGAATTGGTTGTCTACGTATATTAAAGCACTAAATATTTAATCTGGTTTTCCCCAAGGCAGGGTCTCTAATAGTTCTCTATTTGTTCAATAATACCTATTATCTTCTTTAAATAAATTGAGAATGTGATTTTCATTGATAATAGAACTGCTAAGATTTCTTGAAATACTGATTATATATAAACTGCTGGTTAGTGGGAATGTCATAACATGCTTGTTGTGGTTTTTATTTTTAAATTTATTCTTGTTAGTGATGATATATGTTATGTCGATGAATGACACCCTTGATGATATTGAGGGATTTTTTCCACATGATATGAATTAGGACTTGACCAGGGTTGGTTTTAAGGATGTATTGCTGGCTATTTATTTGCTTCCAAGAGAATATATTGAGTTTGTGCCTAAAGCATTAAATGGTTAAACAAGAGGCACCCCATGGTTCCTCTTATTAAATGAGACTCAAATGTCGCTTAGACTTGGACACCCTTAGGTGTTCCTTTTTACCCCATGTCATAGAATTTTACTTACAAAATTTATTTTATATAATTTGGTGAATTAAATGATTTGAATGGGGTAGGATGAGTAATGGGGTAATTAATTAAAGAATTAATTATCAAGATGTGAATTGTGAAATTATGGCATTATTGTATACTGAGAATAATTAATATATAATAACTACTTAACATGTTATTTATTAGAAGATAAATTGGAAACTTGTAATTATTAATGGATAGATTAATTATTACATGTTAAATGTTGAATGGTTACTTCATTGATGAATTGGTTATGCAATATGATTTAATTAATTAATTTTTTAATTAATTAGTTAGCATGAATCTATTTAATTATGAATTGTTAACATTTATGGTTCTTTTCCCTGATTAAGGGACACCCCATGGGTGTGTTTCCTTATAATGACTGCTTAAAGATGATTGGGCAAAGAATTCCTTTTGATGCGTGTTTGTTTTGCATGCCTTATGTTGTTTAGGATAGAGTTGTGTAAATATATGATATTCCATGTGAGAGGGTTTCTAAATATTTGAGCCTTTTTCAACTTGTTTGACATGAAAGGTTTATGATGTGTATGTCAATTGTTAAAGTCCTAGATGAATCACTTCTTGAGTGGATAGGTTCAGACTTGTTAATGAATTGGGTGAATCATTATTTTTAGTGGACGGACCTAGGAGAGAATCACTATATTGACCCAGGAGAAAATCACTATATTGACCTAGGAGCAAATCACTATATTTAGTGGATGGGCTCAGATTTTGGTATTCATTGGGAGAATCACTATGTTTAGTGGACAAGCTCATATTTTGGTATTAGTTGGGAATATCACTATTTTTAGCGGGCGAGATGGGTCATAGTATACAAAGATTAAATTGAATATCTTATGACACATTATCCAAGACAAAGCACAAGCTTAGATTCAATATTTACTTTGATTGCTTTGAGAGTTTCTAGAGACATCTGTTGTGAGTGACTTATATGGGGGATGTTGGGCTTAGGCTAGATCTCGATACTTATATAATTTAATAGGGCTAGAATAATTTATAAATGGAAATGAATGTGTGATGACTTTTTTGTATGTATGAAAAATGAATAATGTAGGTTTAGACACCAGATGAGGGATGAATTAGGTATTTTGGTATTTAATTACATTGTACTTCTTACTTTATTTATGCATGCTTTCACACTGTTTAAATTATTTATTGAATTTATGGATTTGGGGCAGACACCAGTGGTCCCGGGAAACTGAGATTTATATCTCACACCCTACTTGGGATGCCATTGCACTGGGGTACCCGAGTAGATTCTATTTGGTTGAAGGATTGTGATGTTTACATATACTTGGGAGGAATGATCAGAGGACCGAGTGGAAGCTTGGGATTCTTGAGGAGATCTCCCTCAAGGATTTGAGTCATTTTTTATATATTTATTTAATGATATGTAAATCATTCTATATTGTTATCACTTTCATAGGTGTACCATCATAACATGCATTCATTGTAGAACATTTTTATTGGCCATTTTTTATATATAAGATTTATAAAATTATTTGTTCCTCTTCTTTATCATTATTCACACTGCTCCTACCATTTTATTATATTGTCCACTATTTGTTTTACTCTGATTAAAGGGTATAGACTTCCCACTGATTATCCTTAGATCCTCGCTACTAGTCGGCAACCTCTAGCGTATGGGGTCACGCGCTTGAAGTCATGTGGTGATTGGTCCGGCCATCGGTTCAGGGGTGATCCACGTCAGGATGTAATAAAGTGGTATCAGAGGCCCTCATGTTTTCATTATTTTATTTTGTCTTACTATTTTGGGGTTGGTAGAAAGGTGACTAGGAATGTGTTCATGCTTGGGTTAAAAGTCATGCTTGGGACTGATCACCCATTGTATGAGAAATAACCAAGTGGTCCGGTATGGGAATTGATGTTCATAGTATTTGAGGTTACAGTTGATATTATTTTACCTTGAGTGACTGGTGTATTTTCGGCTGCATATTTATTTTGAGATTTTATTATAAAAAAAATCTTTGGCCTGATATGGAAAAGAAGTTTCATTACACGCATCATATTAGGCACTAAGAGATTCACATGCCTTGAGTAGATGTCATTCCATGTAGTTGCATTAGTAGAATGCCTGCTAATATAGTTTGTGTGCCTTGAATATATGTCATTCTTTGTACTTATTTAGAATTTCTTTTTATAAAACATATTTAAATGATATAATTAACATGCCTGGGAGATAATATGCCATGCATCATTTCTTGCTTATGTGATATGCTTATGTGTTATGGCATGTTTTAGTGGATTCAACATGTTACTTTGTGTTAGATACTTATAGTGTAATGTTATGTTGCGAATAAATGATTGTTTGATTGGGATAAATTTATTTGGTTGCGATTACGACAGAGCCAATTTTTTGTAGTAAGGTGTACGAGTTCTTTTTAACAGGTGGGCAACCACACAGTAACTATGTCCGAATGCACGATCGGACCGAATGCGCGGTGACCATGCACATACCTAGACCGAATGTGCGGTGACCGCTAGTAGTGTGGTGATGATGCACTAGCCCTACACCCATCAAAAATGTCAATGCTTCAAAGAAAATACAAACTTGGACCCAACGCAACTCTGCCCAAAGTCGCGAGACCGAGAAAAGAATAAAAACATGGGCTTCCATGGTTAGGGTGTGACAATTATTCCCACCACATAAACTTTCTAATCCCAGAAAGACACTAAACCTGTAGTTGACACAACTTGAGTTCATTCCCAGACAAAATCATAGAGAACCGAGAGTTTCAGGGTAACCATTCCCAGAAAACGTCACACCCGACCAATTCTAGAAAAACCACCACCTGAGATTGAGGGGATAACATGAGAGGGTTCTCCCCACCACAAGAATTTACTAATACAAAAACAATTGAAACCCGAACTATCCACCCCCTGGGGGGCAACACCGAAGCTCTCAAATGAAACTCATTCATTTTCCCCATATGGACTGGACAACACACCTGAGACTTTGACGGAAATCTTGATACGGAACAATCCAGCAACTTAAGGATAAGAAATTTACTCAACACCTCCCATAAACTTTATGAAACGAATAGTCCCCTATCGAACACAACTAGGACCAACTCAAAAATAGAAAAGTTCTGTTTATTCATGGGCCCACACCATTCAGAGAGACCAAACAACTTAAGAACCACACTAGGAGCAGATAAGACTGCTTGGATTGTTGGGAAACAGGCTCATCCCACCACCACAACAAGGATGAGCCTACTACAGTGATGAGAATAGAACAATATAAATTTTTGAAATTTCTATTACAAAGCTGAAGATATTATCTAGACAGAGGTTCCACACACCGTCGGTAACTCCTGACTGTGTGTGAGCTTCACCCCAAGACCTGTGGCTGGGGCCCTGATAGCTGAAGCGTCTCAAGCCTCACAATCAGGAATTTTCATCTTCTGTTTTCTAACTCCTTCTGTTCGATGTTTCAAATAACCATGATGGTCATACCTTTTCAGAGGGATGCAACATGATGGCAAAGAATGTCTGGACATGCCATACTGGTGGTGCACAAGAGAGTGGTCTGACTAACTAGGATTCGGTACCGACGAGGATAGTTTCTTGGAGACAGGTTCCACCGGCCCGCACTACTTGCCATATGAGGATCCTTCGCAGAAGTCGACCACCATTAATCACACCCAAAACTCCAACGATGATGAGACATCTCATCTTTACTAACCCAAAATTGAACCCTTTAATAACTCTAGGGTAGTATGAACCTTAACTACCCCTGGAGATCCCAACCACCCAAAGACACACTATCTTTTAGAACAATACAACTACCTCTAACAGACTTCGACTAACTTGATAAGCAATAAACACACCAATGAACTCAAAACTAAGCATAACTCATTGACAACTTTGGGAGGCTTTCTGGGCAGCATACTCATAACAACACGAAACACACCATCAAAACTGCCATTAAGCCAAAACTCAATCAATTAAACAATACAAGATAAGGGAAATAGGACCATAATCAAAACATATAAAACACAAGGATAAATCACTTTTCCAAAACCATTTTTTCTTTACAATTTTTAAAAACTCACCTATGGCACCTTATAAACCGTCACATGTGCATTTATTCAATCCCACTCACCTCATCTACAAACAAGTGCCCCCACAGACTTTCTATACATACCCACGCACATGTGACCCTCCATAAAGAGTTTCAAGGTTCAAACACTTCTTTTTTATTACCAAATACAAACCCATACCATGTTTTTCCAAACCAATACAACTTCTCTTTAAAAACCCCACTTTAGTAATTTCAAAAAAAAACAATTAGTAAGAAACACTTTTCCTTTTAAAAACCAATTTCACTTTTAACGCACACTCAAATCTACTGAGACTAAAACAAAACACAAGAATCAATAACCAACTAGAATGAGAAAATAGTGCATATGTCTGACCCAGCGACATGGTGGTGAGCCATGCCCCAGGTAAAGAATAACACTAAGAGGACCTTGAGCCGGACACTTGGACTCCACATGGGTGACCACCCCATGTGAGGCCGCAAAGTGAACCAATTATCCTCCATTGTCATCCCTAAATTCGAAATGACCAAGGACAAGTGACCCAAATCCTAGACTAACCCTGGTAACTCTGGTCTCGTTATGAGCGGTGGTGATGAGGTACCGACCCGTAACCTACCTCCTAAGCCCTGACAGTCCTAATCTCCATTTACCAGACATCACAAATTACAAAGGGTGCTCTAAAAAGTAAGGTCTGCTAAGAGCCGACCTGCTCTGATACTATTTTGTCACGAACCAACCTGGGAAGACCCTGAACTAGTCACCCGCGCTGGTCCTCGACATGGACCGAGAGGCATTCCCGATCCTCCCAGGCTGGCAACATGTGCCCGGGCATCAACAGAGGCTGTGGGAACAATTTCACCCATATAAATAAATAAATAAAGCATAAATAACACAAATAAGTGAAAAAATAAATAAACTAAGTAAAGTAACTAAAAAATAATAAAAGAAATAAAAATAACTGAAAGAGAGAACCACTATCTCCATGTGACCTCGCGGGTCACTCTCCAACTCACAACCAAAAATGTCCCAAGGAGAACGCACCGAAGCTGTAGCCTGCACAAACACTAAAATAGAAAAGAATTATAGGCGTGAGTATTAAAACTCAGTAGGCTAGCCCGATATCTATTCCCAATGCACTACCTTTAAACAAAAAATTTACTAATTACAGGTTGAACAAAATTATATAAAATATTAGTTTCCACACACACGTTAATTTCTAAAACAAGTAATAGTCCATTTCCCTTTTTAATTTAAATTTTTTTTAATGTTTGAAAATAACAGGTGCATTGAATTTTTAAAACATTTTTTCGAACAATTAAAAACCAAGATTTAGTTATTAGCCAAAAAGGAAAACTACTCATAACACACAACACACACCACACACCAAGAGCAGTGGAAAAAGTGGCACATATGGGCCCGTGACCGAACTAGACCTCTCAACCATCCACCACATACAAATAAACAGAAAAAGAAACATGGGTCGAACCTAAGATATCGTGAACAATCCAGAACGTACTATACATGTGACTCATCCTGAAATAATGCTCTAACTCGATGATGTCATAACTCCCTAATGCTCGGTGTATCCCTGCATGGCCTAACTGAGGGGCCGAATCCCCATAGCAGCAATAACTCAGTATTACCCTACTATGGGGCCACTATCCAGTGCGTAATCTAAACTAGTGCAGCAATCGTTCTCAGAAGATTCACTCACTATGCCAGGTTCCCATGTCAACACATATAATTAAAAGGGGTGCATCCACAATGTAAATCAATCAGTAATAATGCACAAATATCACACACAACTCACGCAATCAACACAAACCAAAGATCACCCCTTACTAACCCCAAAGTGAGTTTTTCCAAAATAATTTATTTTATTAAAGTGCCAAATGGGCCTTCACCAACTTTAAAGAAAAACCTCATTTATCAAGAAAACCCAAAACACTTGTTCAGAATAAATCATTTATCTTTTAAACCAAAAAAACATTTTAAATTCCTTGAATTATGTTTTAAATCCGAACGGGCTTTCTTTCACCTCTGCGTTTCCGTTCGTCAAACAAATATTCCAAGTGTCTTCTATAAAATAAATGGCTCTTTTTACACCAAATAATCATATAAAAATTAATTATTTAATATTATTTCCTATTCATTAAAATTAATAAAACATCAATTAATTAATAAATTCTAAATCTAAAGGTGAGTGCAGTGGGGGACCTACCTTGAGAACGAGATCAAAAGGAAGACGCATGTCCGACACCACACAGTAAAGTCCAACGTACTACAAAAAAACACTAAGAACTAAAAATAAAACAAAAAAACCCAATTAAAGTATATGAAACCAAGCAGTGGAAAGAAACCCTCACCTCAAAACTGAAACGCGACGACGATGCAAACTTAGAGACAAAGCGTGGTGATGACGCTCACTCAGAAACGACCTGCGCGGGTCCTAGAAAGTCAAACCGACCAATATAAAATTGAATTAATAAAAATTATAATCAAACTAGGGTATATATATATATATCAAATAAAAATATCAAATGGATACTAAAATAAATAGGTACCAATGGGGGGGGGGGTCGCGACTGGAAATGAACCGCCAGAGGGCATCGTGCTGGAACAACGGAAGGCAGCGGCGGGTGTCGGGGCCGAGAATGGGTCCTACGGTAAGGAGAACAGGAGTTCGGGGTGGCCACTACTGTGTACGAGAGTAGGAGAGGGTGAAGTGGAAGCCATATTGGGTGCTGTGCGGTGGAGGACAACATAGGAGCCGGGATCGGGGTAGTAGGCGGGTGTGGAGGGCGAGCAAGAGCGCATGATCTGGGGTGAAAGCAGGAGGACTGGCAGGCGAAGGCCATACAAGGAGGCCGGCGTAGGTCGGGTAGAGGCTTGGCTCATGATCTGCAGGAGGGGGAACGCTTAGGGAGGGGTGAAGCGCTGTTGGAAGGGGAAACTGAGGGGAGTCTGAAACGAACACATAGGGTAGGAAGAGGGCTCAGGCGAGACTGACTAGGGGGCTAGATTGAGCAGACGGATGAGGTGCAGCACAGTAGGGAGGGCGCTGGAGCTGGGTGTTGTAGTAGGTCGAAGGTGCAGGTGGAGCAGGAGGAAGAAGGGGCTTGCATGGGCTACTGTACGGGGAATAAGAGGATGGTTCCATGTCGCATGCAGGGCTGCTGTACGGTGGAAGTAGGAGAGAAAGAAGGGGAGTGCTGGGTGTTCTTGCTGTGGCCAGGAGGGGAGGCGACATTGGATCAGGGAAGAGGAGGCCACTGGAAGGTGATGGTAGGGGCATTGGGTTTTCGGGTCACTGTATGTGAGCAGAAGTGGGTGCTGGCCGCAAACAGGAAGGGGGAGTCGCGCTGGCTGGATGGGGAAGGGGGCTGGTGGAGGCCTGGCCGGGGCGCAGGATCACGGAGGCCTAGTGGAGGACTCAGGCAAGACCATAGGAGGAGGATTCCTTACCAGATGAAGCGCGAGGGAGAGGAGAGAGGAGCCGAGGCACTGTGCTGTATGGGGGATAACCGCAGAAAAGAACAACAAAGAATAAAAAAAGAAAAGAGAAGAAGAAAGAGGAAGAAAGAGAAAGAAAGAATAAAAAATAAAAAAATAAAATAAAAGTAAAAGATAATAATAATAATAAAAACAATATTAATAACAATAATAATAAAGAAAATAATAATAATAATAATAATAATAATAGTAATAATAATAATAATAACAATATTATAGATTATTGTTGTTATTATTATTAAACATTTTATAAAATTCTTTTCAATTTAATTTATTCATTTATTTTTTTTATTTATCTAAACAGGTGGGAAACTGTGCACTCACCATGTCCGAATGCACGATCAGACCGAATGCGCGGTGACCATGCACCTACCCGGACCGAATTCATGGTGACTGCTAGTAGTGCGGTGACTACGTACTAGCCCAACACCCACCGTAAACGTCAACACATCAAATAAAATTCAAACCAGGACCCAATGCAACTCTTCCCAAAGTCGCAAGACCGAGAAAAGAATAAAAAATGGGCATCCATAGTCGGGGTGTGACATAACACCCAAAAAATCGATCATCTCCCTACCTGGCCTAACCAAGGGTCTCAATCCCATAATAATAATAAAAAATATTTCACTACTATGGGTCATTAGCTAGTGTGTAAAATAAACTATTACAGTAATCATTTATTGAAAATTCACTCACTTTTCCAGTTTCCCACGATCATTCCAAAAAGGGGGTGAACCAAAACATTTTAACCATGAATTCAGTCACAATAATACATATATATATATATACATATCACAGATAAGAAACTCACACAATAAGTCACACCCAGAGTCACCCCATGTAAGAGGTCCCTTTCCATTCATCTATTTGATCATAAGGGTTTTCTATATGGTAGAACTCCAACAACATGCACACAACCAAGGCAAGAGGACCATCCAAGAAGAGTTTTCCAATGAAACAATTTTAATGTGCCTTCCGGGCCTTGCACAACCATCACATTCCAAACCATTTCTTAAAGAACCACACACACACCAAACCACTTCCAAAGAATCAAATAAACACCACTAACAATTTCAAAACTATTTGGAAACCCATTTAAGAAATATATTTGTACAACCCACACACATTTACAACCAAACCATTCATTAAAACCCACAATTTAGTTACAAAGGCCAACTATTCAATTTGATAAACCCTTAACATGAACATTCAATTAAATAGTTTCATGTGATTCAAATACAAAGAGGACATTGCATTATTTCACATCAAACATTTATTATAAGAACCATATAACAATACCTAGAATAAAATAAAAGTGAAAAATACAATCAAATAATGTATTATTAAATTTAAAGGCAATGAAAAAGGAACCTACTTCAAAAAGGGTGTGGACCAAGCCGAACAATTCGGTATTTGATGCCTTTGATGAAGATCATTCCCTAATTGCATGCACATACACACACACACACACATATATATATATAGATATAAAATCATTAATCCAATCCAATGCACATATTCCACACACCATGAGGTAATATGTACAAGGAGTATTTATATATATAGATATATGTACCTATGTATGTGTGTGAAACCCTTTGAGGAGCCACCAAAAACTCTAATTAACCTATAGGGACCTAAAATTAAAAAAACACTAAAAAATTGAGACAAACAAAATGGGGTAAAATAAATCAACCTCAAATGGTGGTGCATGAACTTGAATGGACTGAACCACTTTGGCTTTAGTGGAGGATACTGAAACCTGCATGAGGAAGACCCGAGAGACCAACTACATGCCCTAAAAATAGAAAAAAGAACCAAAATCTGATCAACCATGGACTAGATTTTTGGCCGAGATAAGAGGGGCAATGGGGAGAGTGGGAAATCACCAAAACACACAAGGATAGGGGAGCAACGACCATACCTAGGCAAGCCGAGCTAAAAACATGAAGAAATTGGGTAAAAACCATATAGAGGGGAGGCTATACAGAAGGGGGAGCATGCACATCCAAGAGATCTAGGGGGAATGCACAAGGTAGGGGTAGGGTAATAGATCGGGTATTTATTTATTTTGATTTTTTAAATTTAAAAAAAATAATTAAAAAAATACTCAGTGTGCACGGTTTGGGTCACATGGTTTGGAAAACCATGTGCTAACTTTGTGACCTATATTAGTCTCATAGAGCACCCTTCAAGGGCTGGTCGCACTATTTATAAAACTATGTGCCAACGATATAGTTGGCTTTATCAAAAGATACAAAAACTGTTGTACAGTTACCATAGGGTATAGTAGATCGTGTGGATTAACCGTGTGACATGGAATTTCATGGCCAAAAACTCCCAATTCAAGAGAAAAACCATGTAAAAAATAAAATTAAATAGGAGGTCAAAAATAAAAAATTGGCCAAGTTTTGGGTTTGGGTTTGACATCTAAAGTAGACCGAGATGTACACACCAATTATTGGTCTTCAGAGATTCCAGACAGGAAGGTTGAATGTGTGCAGACTTTCCACATAAACAAAACACAACTAGGTTTTTTTAATTTTTAAATGAAACACTCTTTCCAACACAATATGGGTTATATAATCACTTGTCATAGGTTTCCCTATCGACAATGCCTCAATGACTATGACCTTGAACATCAATTCCTTGAAAGTAGTCAAGATAGACTGAACCACTATCAAAGTGAGATCCAAGAAAAATCCCATGGAAAAGAGCCATGATTTATTCAAATTATTCATATCAGATTTAATAGGAAAATGGGATAGTCTAGTGAAACATTACATATAAGATTTAACTTACTAATCACCCTAATGGACACTCAGGAAATAAATAACCATAGAGATTCTCACCTACTTGGGATATAAATACCATATTATGGTATCCTTGTAACGCTCCCAAGACAAAACTTTAAATGGTTGAGTATAGATAGTGTTACTCCACCAATATGATCCCAAACCTTCACACAGAAGAGTGATGCACCTCACCCTAGAGGGCCTTGGACTTCCTAGTGACTCAAAGATCTCTTCAAACTTATTTATCTACTATATCTCCTCATGGGATCTTGGATAAACACTAAAAACTAGAGTATTATGATATAGGAACTCCCTCACTTGATCTAAAAGTTAATAAGAACTAGTCTCTACCACTGAATTATAATTCATGGTAGTGTCTGAGATAAGGATAATTTATTCTGGATCATTAGGACAACTACCTGAGATATTACCTTCTTGAAATTCCAATCCCTTTCAAGGGGTAACATTTTAAACATAAAAAACACAACACATAATCAAATCAAAATATATCCCAAACCAAGCGATAATATCACTTATCGAATTAAATAATATTACACAAACCTTTTGAAGCCTTATTTAAAAAATTTCAAACATGGCCTTCTTTATATTGAAAAAACACAAAAAGGGTTCAAAACCTTAAATAGCCAAAAACTAACAAATGAAATAACTTATTTCTTAGATAAAAATATTTAAAATGCATAAAAACAACTATTTCAAGAATTTAACCACTTAAAACTCATCAAATTCTTTCCATGAACACCATCAGAACCTACAAATATTTTTTATATCTGAAAAAATAACTAAGAAACTTGATAAACAAAAATAGTGTTTTCAAGGAAAAATTAAAGGTCAAAGCATAAAACATTTGTCTAAAAAAGGATAAACCATTTACAAAACATAAAAACCTTTACTTAACCACTTAAAAAATCCCCAAAAATCACAAGAGAGCCTAAAGCTAAAAGGAAAGAAAACGAAAAAAATTCCCAAACTTCTCCACTATTCATGGTTTGGCCCTATCATTTTTCAAACTGTACACAAACTATGTGAGTTCCACTTGAAGTTGTCCCATATGATTTTCAAGGTTTGTGCATGGTTTGATAGAGCATGGACCTTAACCATGTGTCCCAAGATTTACTCTAATTTCACTCTGAAACTATAAATTTCCTGATATATATCTTGGGTTCTTCCAATAACTTAGAGTAGTAGCACACCACATCGAAACATCTCAAGAACATACCAATATAATTCCAAAAATTAAAGACAAATCTTATCCACCCATAGAATCTTAAAATCCAACATCAGGAAGAGTGGGCCAATAACTTTTCCAAAACTACCACCCATGTTCTGATAAACCTCGCTCTAGTATACCTTTAACCCCAAATAATAAGAGGTACTTTGATTCCATTTTCTAGTGAATTGTCCTAAACTGACCTAAAAAATCACCTGATAATTTTTTCAGTAAGTCCGAAGGCACATTCCTAATCTCCCCAGGCAGGAAACAAGCACTGGGGTATCACAATTGAACTCATGGGAATGATTTCACTCTCATAAAACCAAGAAAAATAATGGTCCTACTAGGAACCTGACACAAGATATAATTATATTGGACAATGATTCCAAAATAAACCAATGAAAATGAAATGAAACATCACAACAAAGAATAAATTTCAAATAATTTTTTTTCACAAAACATTTCCATACATGAAACTATTTTTATACCAACTTTATACATTTCTATGAAAAGGAAATAAAGAATAAACTGAAAAGAAAAAAGTAGACTAAGAGGATTATACACCAAAAAAACTAAAACTAGATGAACTAAAATGGAAAATAACCTCCAACATCCCTATGTGACTCACATGTCACTTCCATAACCAAAGAAACACACACTTCCCAATGGAGTTGGTAACAAGACAAATTATAAGTAATAACCTAAAAATTATAAAAAACATGGAGACCGAATATCCAAAAAAATGAGTATGTAGGGTGTGAGACATAGGCTAGTAGGATACCAAAAAATGTCCATTCAAATAATATATTTAATGAAACCAAGAATTCTTGTTTTAAAATTATATCGTAATAAAATAGGTTTTCATTTTCTTTATAAATATTTATATATATACATACACCTCATATACTTACTCAAAACAATACTTTTAAAAAAAATTCCTCAAAGAGGACCAATAAAAGAAATATCATTTAAAAAACCAACTGATTACCTTTTTAAAACAAACCCACATGCATTTAAAAAAGAACAGGGTATAATGTTTCTTTTGAAAACAATATCTTTTGAATAAAAACTCACACATTGTTTGAAATAAACATTTAAAAGATTAACATTCCATGAATTTCATTTAAAAAAATGTATCTATTCATTATGAAAAACTTAAATACACACACGTCACACATATGGGTATAAGAAATGAGAAACATAATGAAATTAAAAGATATAATAAGTCATAAAGAGATGATAATAATAATATGAGGCATGTCTCACCCTCATTAGGCTTACTCATAAAACCATGAGGCAAAAACATAAATAAAAAACAATAACTCATACTCAACAAAAATAACCAAGCATAATATAAAGTAAAAACCATGAGAAAACACCCTGGTAACTAATAGTGCTATTTTTTCTTGATTTGAAAATATGTAACCAACTTCTAAAAGGTTAGTGGTCACACAAAATGTCACTTGAATCACTATTTCCTATCCTTATTAGTGACACATCCACTAGCCATCTGTTACATAAAACCAAATTTTACTAGCTTGGGTATCACACTCAACTAGGAAGGAAATGTCCCTAATATACCCAACCTAAACATACAAACATGAATCATAATTCATGTAATCAAACAAATTCTCATAATCAAAAAAATGGTTGATAATATTCTCTTATAGTGTTTAGAAGATATATAAAATAATATAATAACAGATAGTCCAAATTGGTCTTTATCTATATACACAGAGATAACATGCTTTAGAAATACCTCTTTTTAATGATCATTTGACATCAAAATGAATCTCAAGGGGAAATCATATATAACAACAAATAAAAACAAATCATCAACATACTAAACCAAAAAATGGATTTATCTAGAAAAAAAACAAACAAAAAATGAATCACATAACCTTTTCTAAAACATGGAAATCCTCTTTTAAAACAATACTCATATTTTTTCAAACAATGGAATTTTTTTTTTGAAATAAGCATGTTTCATTCAAAACCATTAGAACATATTATTATAAGAAATATTCTTTTTACTCAAAGAAAACTTCATTTTTTCAAACCTAATTGGTTCATGACACCATGAACCAGTTGTTTTTTTTCATGAAAAATCATTAATAGAATTTTATAAAACACATATAATTCATAAAAATCCATTTATAATCAAATTTCCTTTGAGGAAATCATCTCAACCAATTTTTCAAAAAAACAAATTCAATAAAACATTGAAACCCATTGAAAAGACAAAAATAAGTATCCTATATATCTATAATTTAGTTCATTAAAACCTTTATAACATCTTGAAATCAAGAAACTCTTTGAAAAATAGAATAGTAATAGAAACAACTTCCAAAAGTGATGAAAACATGTCACTTCCAATGAACACCACTAGAAAATAACTCATAGGATGGCCCAAAATATTTACAAACAAAAAGACCCAATTTAGAAAAAAACTACCTTTTAAAATCATCCCAATATGGCAACTAGAAATAGAATAAATTGGGGAAAATAGAGAAACCAATAGAGGAAGAGTGGTGAAACTCCAACCTCTTGATCTAGATAAATATTCACCAAATAATTACTCCAAATACACATAGAGAATCTTTGAAGAACAATAGTGCCCCTTGGAGAGGTTCCGTGGATTATGGGATTGGATGGGATAACATGGGGTGAATGATCCAATTAAAAATTATATGAAATGATAAAAATACCCCATCTCTAGAAGGTCACATGGTTCTCATTCATGGTTTACCAAACCATGTACGGAACATTCAGATGCCACTACCTCAACACCCCAAAGGTCACATGGTTGTCACACATAGGTTAAAAAACCTGTGAAAACAATGTGATTAGCTACATCAAAACTACATAAGGTTTATGATTTCTACTAAACTATTTCATAAACCATGTTTCTAACCGTGTATCCTTGGAAATTATTAAAAAATTTAAAATTTCAACCCCGGTACACCTTGTGAATATGGTAAAAATCAACCTCAAAATCAAGATAAATAAAGTGAAATTTTGGGGTGTTATAGTGCATTTGAAAAAGATAAATCTTGGTATTTATAAGCAATAGTGGAGTACCTTGGTTTTGAGTTTAAAAATTCACCAAATATCAGTAGTTGACAACGTAAATTAATTTCATGCAATTTATTAGTGGGAATCCTTCATGGTTGGATAAGTGAAATTTCTTAGACCCTTCACATGCTTAGAGGTCTCATCAACATCACACATACGTCAACCTGATCACTTACATTATTTTGGTGAAGTTATATAACCCCTTAATGTAAGTAAAGTAGGGGAAAAATCTCATATTCATAAATTATTTCATTAATGTATTGTCCAACTCAGCCCATTTAAATACCTTGGTTAGGAAAAATTATATATCCACTTCATGTAATGAAATTATCCCAATAAAGTGAGTCTACCTGAAGGATTCTGTTTTCCTATTAGGTAACTCATCCTGTTCATGTACCATGGTTAGGTAAAATCACATAGCTCCTTTATGTATGGAATATATATGGGTTAATGATGTTTCCAAAAAGATTATGTTATCATACTATATAACTTAGCTTGTTTGCATAATTTTGTTATGTGAATTCATGTATTGCCTTCATATAAGGAAAGTTGGTTGATAAAGAAAATATATTTAAAGGGTTCCATCAATATAACACATTACATATCCTATTTATATACTTTGGTTATGCACACATGAGTGGTTATTAGGTGATCATGTAGGATGGAAATTTCCATCATCAAAATTTTGAAATCCTCATGTGAAAATGGAGTCCATATTTAAATGACCACAATTTTTTTATCTGTAATTAAATTTTTGCTCCAATAGTAGTAAAATCAGAGCTCGTGATGTGAACTATGACCTAAATTGTGGTGGATACACCTTAACAAGATATTTTCCAAGGCCAAAAGGTACCCTTAATACCCTTAAAATGGGAGGTTTTCACTTTAACGCCCTTTTTAATTTTCATCAGGTGAAATCCATAGCCTTATTCTAAGAAGAGGTTCTCATCACCACATCACCAGACATGGTATCATTTTTGAGGAATCTCCATCGCAAAGTGTGTGATAATTGTTTTGGTATAGAGAAATCAAACCCGTTTTTTTCCTTAGACATAGCTATACTTTTCCACTGAAACTCAACTTGAACTATATGAGTGGGGATCACATCATGTGTTCTGTGGAAAAGCATGTTGAAGAACGTTTCTATTTCTAATAGTGAGTTTTTAATTCATGGAGAAAATAATTATGAGGATGAAATTCCTATAGGGATGGATGAATTTAACACCATGAATTTTCATATGTAAACATATTTTAATACATTCACAAACCTATATTTATAAGGTATATGGAAATATAATAGTAAAGACTATAAATATAAGTACAATGTGATAGTAAACGAAAGTAAAAAATGAAAATAGAAAGTCTGATGAATGGATCATTATGATTGGCCATGAAAATAAATCCTCTAAAGCTGATTACAAAAATGATGGATAGAATTGTAAAAAATAGGAATTATTTTGAGAGTGAAACAAGAGGATATGATGTCCGGGTATTTAAAAATTGAGGATATGACCATTTCTAGTATGTGAAAAAATTATCAGGAAAGTATCTATTAAAAGATAAAAATAATAAAACTTTTTTTTAATAAAAGATAAATATACAATTATTTATTTTATTTTTACTCACTAATTATAATTGATATAAATATTTTTTAAAATATTTTTATTTATTTTTATATGGATATTTATAATAGTAAATAATGAACTCTCTTAAAATTATTTATTAAATTATAGGTTTATTTTAATAAAATTTTAATTCAAGTATAATTTTTTTATCACTTAAAATGACATTTATTTTTGTTTAAAATTTATATTTTAGTTTATTATATTCTAAGAAAATTCCATTAAATTAAACAAACCCTATTTTTTGATTTAAAATGTTTGTGTCAATAAAATAATACTTTAACTAAATTTTTATTTATTTCATAATCTTTGATAAATAATATGTAAATATATGTTTACAAAACCGGAATTTGTATTTAATATGTTCACATTTCAAAATTTATACTTTTACAAAATTTATACTTAATTTAAAATTAAATGATTTTTAGTTGAATGTTTGGATAATTTGTCAATTAAATTAATTATTTATGATATGAAGTTACATGATATATGATAATAAATAGTATTAAACGATGAATATTATTTTTAATAATAATATAATATTAATGATATAATATATATAATATTTATCTAAAAAGAACACATAAGGTATTGATAATTATAATAAAAAAGAAATTATATTTAAAATTAATAAATGAATACAAGTTTTTATAAGTTTTAGGAAAGGAACACACCCACACTAACACAAATATATATATATATATATATATATTAATGATTAAGATAACAATATATCTACTTAGCTACCAGAAATTATCCATGAAACTTGGCCAATGGTGTGAGCAGACCATGTTTAAGATATGAGCCAACCAAGAGAGGTGTGAATATAGATAATTACACCTACACAGATCAATAAAATAGTTCAGTGGGTGAAGGATGCTTAAGATCTAAATACTAGGGTCAACATAATGGTCTATGAGGGAGAACTGACTCCCATAGGACTTGATCAATGTTCTATGCCACACTCGAGTATATAAATTAGTGAACTCATATTTGAAAAGCTGATGTGAGATCAACATTGTAAGCGTATTATTCACAATTTAAAATGATTTACTTGCTCGTTGGATTAAATGACGTCACATGATATGGTCTTTTTCCTAAACATGTGATTTAAATGTATATATATATATATATTAATTATACATCAAGTATATCACTTTAATAGGGATTATCATGAGGATTTGAGGATGATGAGATGGAAACTGCACCTTAGAATTGGCCAATAATAGTGCATATGATCTCATACACAACTCATTATTGGAAATATTATATATATATATGTGATGTGTAAATGAATTATGTAGTCTCAGTGGAGCTACAACAGTCATAAATATAAAAATATATAAATAGTCACATACATTATAATTTTTGTCCAAGGAAATCACACATAGATGGATCTATATAAATATCTTGTTCCATTTGAATACAGTGTAGACATAAATTCAGAGGTCATCCATATAGCTTATAAAGTATAAACTTAATGTGTGTTATATTATCTATTGTGGGAATTACATTCAAGGGATTTACATGATGACATTGTGATGAATTTTTTGTCAAGGGGTTGTCAGATAGGTGTTTAATAACATATTAAAATAATGATTTTCACTCAAAAGGGAGTGAATTTTGTAACAATGTGCTATAAAATAATATTCAAAGACTTATCAAGACTAGGCACATGTATATTTATTCATTAATTTTACACATTTAATATTTTAAAAAATATCTTTAGAATAGAGAAAAATATTCATGATGTGTAGGATATTATCCAGATCTCAATCATTATTATGGATGAGGGGTAATATATGGTCAGTTGGAAGCTCATATGTGATATAATGTATTTATAAAAGAAATTATTTTTTTAAAAAAATTATCATAAGTCAATAATTAATTTTTATACTTAATACTTTTAGTATTTTTGGGTTGGTTATTAAAGGAGAAATTTCCTATATGGATGAACTCCCATCAAGGATCTATCAATTATTTATCGAGGAACCATATTATTATCCTTAAATCTAGATTGTGTGAGATAGAGAGGACTCTTAGGGTCATGGTATCTAGGTGGAACCCTATATGAAGAATAATTATGTTGTAAATTTAGGGTAATGGTTTATGTTTTTTTAAATTATTTTTATGACTAAAATAATTTTTCTTAAAGGAACTTCCTTTCACTATTTTTTCGATAAAGAACTTTATATTATTTAAATTACAATTTATCTTCATGTATTGGTTTAATATATCCTTTTAAAATATGTTTTTATACGAACCTTCAATGGTTTATCTTCAAAAACATTATTATATAATTCAAAAAATTTATTTTCTAAGAACTAATTTCTATTTATTTTTTTCCAATGAACCATTTATTCTTTTAAATTATTTTCTCATTATGGGTTGGTTTAAGAATAAATATTTACGATTAATTAAATAAATTTTCATGGGACATTCTTATGTTAGGCTGATTCATTAAAACGTTTTATTACAAAATATGGTACTTAGGCGTTATAGAAGATGATGGGGAGCCTTTGAAATAGCTCTCCAATTCATTTGGTAAAAATTTATTCTCTTGATAAATGATGATGAAATTAATTGATTATAAGTTATTCCATTATGGGTGAATACATGTGATGAATATAATTTCCTTGTATACTTTCATGACATTTCCATCAATCATTTTTTTTTTCATTTTCTAAAGCCGGTTTAAAGGGTTGCCAGTACCCATTACACCAAAACACCACATCCGTTAAACCGATCACCACATTCAAGCGCAATACAAATTTCAGATTACATTATCTAACTCAAACTTCTCGTAAACCGCCTCGAGCCACGAGCAGTGCCAACTTCACGCGCCCACAATCTTTTCACACCTTCCAGCATATCCCGCGATAGCCCTGACAGCCTCACGCCGCGCACCATCCAGACCGCACGTCAACCCTTCAACCGCCCGCACGCCAATCGATAGCCACACGACGTCCCGAACACCGTCACGCGCCGCACATTCTCGAACCGCCGGCACGATTCAGCGGCTCCCGACGTTGAATTCACCAGTTACCAGTGTCGTTATCCCTGGCAAGCTTCGTCGAAAACAAACCAATAGAACGCCGGTGAGGACCCATCGTCTCCATCGAAAAAACAAGGAACCGCAAAAACCACGCGATCCATAGAAAATCACAAAATTGAACAAAAAAAACGGGGAACCCCACATCAGGCACTCCAACCATCGGCGACATCCCTCAGAGACCCTCAAGCACACTCCACCACCGCAGCTCAGAAGACGCCTCCACAAGTTGCTAAACCGCCACAACACAACCGTTCTTCCCCGAGAGAAGGTCCTTAGACGCTCCGTAGAGTGTGCCGGTGCATCCGGTCTTACGCTCAAGGACTAGACCCCCGGAAACGTAGAAGAAATGTGCAACACAACAACAAGAAGATACCTCCAAGAGACCGCCATAGCGAGCACCCGAGACCTCCGAAGAAAATGCACCAGCGGGCAGAGGCAGCGGCGTGGTCCCCGGATCTTCCATCTTCAAGCATCAACCGCTAAACAAAAACCTTCAAAACTTAAAATCACACAACGATAACATGAAACAAGGAACCCCCCTCCCCAAGACACTCTAGATCTATCATTACAGGGTGAGGAGGCCGGGGAGGGAGGAAACGGGAGCGCCGAGGAGAAACCCTAGGAGCCGCGGGAGAGAAAGCCGAAGCCGCTCCGAGGCCCAATTTACTTTCATGACATTTCTATTCTTTAAAATTTATAAGAATCCTTGGATTTAATGAAAACAATAAGTCGATTTTATGGTCATAGGGAAGTTTTGATCTATTCAATGGTAGAGTTTTTTATTTTTTAGTAATGGTTATGCTCTTAAAAAATGTCATATTTATTCATATTTTATTATATAAATTTCAAAGTCATTTAATTTCCTTATTTTTGTTTAATATTTTTCTTTAACAAACCATTTTTAGTAAATAAGTTATTCTTTTGTTTGAAATTATGTTTTATAAAAACCAAGAGTTATATGTTTTGAATAAATGGTTTTAAGAGTTTGTAATGTATTTGAATGGAATAATGGGTCCTTTATCTTTTTTATACCCCTTACCAAGTTATATTCTCATCCCATTTTTTAAAAATTTCACATGGATTAAATATGAAAAATAATTTATGAGAAATTCTATCTCTAAATATGAGATAATTTTCTTGAATTAAAAATCTATTTTATTAAATACTTTCTCCAAATTCATACTTGAGTGTTTTGTGAAATATTTATTAAAAGGTATGTATAAATGATAATGAGAGGATGCAATAAGTGTAAAATAATTGAATGAAATTAATGAATAAAATTGAAATATGAACATTAAAGATGCATGATAAGAATGAAATGCAAGGTGTTGAATAAGAAAATTCACATTCCCTAGTGTTTCAATTTATAATATCCCTGAACACACACTCCTAAATCTAGTGTTAAAAACATAAACATTACGTTTCAAACTTTGATACCGATAGAGGTAACCCAATTTACAGTATACAAAACATAAAATATCTAAAGGAAATATTGTATCACTTAAATTATTAAGAAAATTTTGGTTTTAGAGTTTTTGATAATTATGGAAAACTCTTAAAAAAATACAATTTCTTTAAATGATCATTTCTCCCACTTAACCAATATTTTATTATTTCAAATTAACATTTCATCATCATCATCTATAGGATACCTTTCTAGAAATATATCATTCAACATCTTTATTTGTTACCTGGTGAAAAGAAAACAAAATAAGGGTGAGTTTCAATTATCATTAAGGGTGAACATACGAATTAAAAATTTAATTTATTCCGAGATCATAAGAATATAATTAAGTTATTATGACATAATCAATGTTAATGGGCATAACATATAAATATTCCTACCCATCAATAATTGGAGCATAAAACATTAAAAAATGGCATAAGGATTTCAGAAATGTAATATTCATTATAATAGATAATCATTATCCATGTGACATCAACCTTGATCAAAGTAAAAGTTTATAACTAATAATAATCATAAAAAAATGTTTTAGTATCTTGGGACATCATATTCATAAAACACTTAAAACCCCTCACTTAAAAATGTGAAAAACATATAATAGACTTCCATATCTATTGATTTAGAATGCTATCTGGGCACAACCATCCTATGAAAAATGTCAAACTCACCCAATGTTATCTGGGTTCACCCATCACATAACAATGTCCACAAACCATAAATAAAGTACACAGAACTTACATTTCATCTTAAAACTTATAAAAACAATCATTATTCCTTTGATAACATTCTTATTTTATTAAAATAATGGGTTACATGATAATATATTTGTAACATGATTAACCCATGTAAAATAAATAAGTTTAATAATAACCTCTTTGAAACATGATTAATCTATGGAAAAGAAATGGGTTCCATAACAATATCCTTGAAATAAGATTAACACATAGAAAATAAATGGGTTCCATAACAATTTCTTTGAAACATGATTAATATATCTAGACAAGTAATTATTTTTTATCATTAAAAAATATCCCCATTAGATCATAATTAATAAAAATGGTTTTTGATTCTTATAAATGAAAATATTATTTATATATCATTAATTTTTTTTTGATGAAAATAAACTTTTAATTTTGAGAATAAATTTTAAAAACTAAAAACTCAAAAAAATATTGTGAAATTCCTATTATTTGAAAACAAACTTGGGAAAATATAAATTAAACATAAAGTAAAATAATGGACATGATGCTGGGAAAATCAATTCATAACATATTTGTTAAAAATAAACATTATTTTCAAAACATTTTGAAAAAGCGAGTAAAAAGTGGCATATTTGGAAAAAGTCAAGAAATTTTATTTTTAAACCTTTAAAAACAAGGTATAATATCATGTAAAATGGATTTAAGAAATATTTTTTTTAAATAACATTTTGTAAAATATTTTAGAAAACATGGATATGGAAGATAAATATACATTATCTAAAAAATACAAGATTGGTATCAGTTACAAGAGACTTTCTAGTTGTTTTTTAAATTAATAAGGGAGTAAAAATGAGAAAAAATTCATAAACATAGGATAATAAAATATATTTTGTTAGATAAAATAATATAAAATTATTTCCTTCAAAATAAACTTGATCATAAATAACCCTGAAAGAAATAAGATTGTTACATAAAGCCTTTTCCACATTGGTAACTCTTAAATTGTATGCCCCTGAATAGAATAACATCAAATGAGACATTAAATATAATAAAAATTTGGAGATACATGATATAACACATCAAAGGGTAAAATATGAACCTCATAAATAATATAGTTGAATATCATAAACATATGTCTCAAAGAAAGAAATATGGGACGATTAACCCTTATAAATATCAAGTTAATGAATTGAGATTTAATCAATAGAGATATTATGTGTAACAAAATTTAATCCATATAAAACATGTGTATGTATATAATAAAACAATTTATAGATCTATTAAGGCATAATCATATCAGAGCATAGTCAATTAATATGTTTTATAACCCAATGAATAGAAATTGATTGAAGAAACTCTTTACCACTTGGTAACTTTCAAGTCTATCACCATGGATAAATTAATTAAAATTGAAGCATAAAATATCTTTATGTATGAAGGAATAATGTTATTACATGTAAAAGTTGAATTATATATACCATATAAAATAAATTTGTTTTATAATAATAATATTTTCCTTAATGAAATTAAATTGAGATGAAACCACATATGGTTTTGGTATTCTCTGAATAAAAACACAATGAAAGACAAAACCACATATTTATTTTTAAACAAAATTTTTTTTATGAAAATAATCACAAAATAGATTCATGGACAGTATATACACCACATAAAATTGTGAAAATTTCATATTTCTCACTGAAATAAAAGTGAGATGAGAAAACTCTTACCTTGAGTCGAGGCTTTCCTTGTATGTCCTTTAGCTCCAATATAATATGATTATATAAATTACCTATTTTATTAAAAACATTTAATTGGATTAATAACTCATATGTGAATTATTTATTTTATTTCTTTTAATGAAATATTTAAATATTTAATCTGTTAAGTCAACACCGGGTGTTTTGAGAATGTTTGGTTCATTGTTTCAAAATTCCTTCGACCTGTTAAACATGGTCAAAGTGGTCATAATTTAAAAATATAAATAATAATAATGACGAAATATTTATCATATTTTAACATAATTTATACTTTTAAAACCAATCATGAATGATGTTTATGAAAAATGAACTGTGTTACATCCATAGAGATGGTATGTTATATGTACGCATGAGTAACATTTGAATTGTTTAACAATATATATGGAAAGAAGGTAAGTAATATTTTATATTTACTTAATAAAAATAATAACATAAATACCATATTATTTATTTAAATATACTTACCTATAAAATCCATGTGTTGTGGTGGTGAAAAAAGGGTCACATCAGTTCCTGGAGGCGGTAGTCCATAGGTAAGCACGACAAACATTATCATTTTTCATATTAAGAAGGAAATTATATGATTAAATTTTAATAATGATAAATGTGTCAGAAATATCATAATTGTTTTATGTATATCTCATTATTCATTAAAATTATCCTTATTACCTTCTATGTATAGTGCAAGTGAAAAATCAATCACATCGTATAACGAAGTGGTAGTTAGAAGTACACACAAGTGACATTGTCATATCTCCCATGGAATAGGAAATTAAACATTTATATGTGAAATAATATTTATATAAGTATAATTTTTTTAAAATTATAATTTATATACTTTTAATCAATCATTTTTTCAGGCCGTGAGAGGTGATGATGGAAAACGAATGACATCGGTTCATGAGGCGGTAGTCCGTCGTATATATGAATGATGATTTTTATACCATTTGATGGAAGATGATATATATTTAGGGTATTCCATTAACATAATAAAATATTAGTATATGTTATATATGGTTTTTATTATATGATCATAATTTATTAATATTTTAAGGAGGTGGAAGATGAAATAAAATAAAGACGCTCGATTAAGCAAGATACCTCTTCTTCAAACAACCTCTTTAGATTAGAACCAAAAGACTTATTATGTTAGCTTTATCTTAAAAATAAAGGCTCTAGGAAGTGGGGAGGAACTAATGAAGAAATTGTGGAATTTATTGAAAGATAAAAATGGATTTTAAGGTGTGTATTGGAGAGGATACAAGATTTCCTTTTATTAGTGAGGTGAGTGTTACAATAGTAACGTTTTAAAAGAAAACATTATAACCATGTTTTTCACATTCCAAAAGGATAAAAAATATACAATTATTAATAATTATATATTATGAGGTCCAAATATGGATATAAAATGGATTTTATACATGTTTGTAGGTTATTTTGTCTCTTATATTTTTATTTTAACCCTCGGTAAACTGGTTTTCACCATAATTGTGATAAATAATTTTTACGATTTACACTATTCATTATGGTAAAAAATTAAGTTGAACATATCATTTAATATAAATTATTCTGATTAAAAACATTTATTTTTTTACAATATCAAATTAACATAAGTTTTAAACATAAATTTAAAATGAAACTGACAAACACGATGAACAATTGGGTTTTCAAGACGTGCATTCTTTAAGAAAAAGAGGATTTTATATTAACAATATGATTAATGATAATAATTATATGAATACAAATTAATATTTATTGAAATAAAATCTCTTAATATTATTTAAAACATTCTTCATTATTGGTTTTTAATTCAATTAATATGGAGATACATTATTCACTTTAAAATAGTTTTCTGAAAAAACTATTTTCAAACCCAAAAATTTATATATTATAAAATAAAATATAAAGTTGATTCAAATGTAAATATGTGAATTAAATATATCAAAAAATAGTAATAGCAATTTTAATCATATTAAAAACAACAGGACTTTTACATTACATAATTTATTGAAAAAAAATTTACTTTTACAAAAAGTCTGTATTTTTCATTTTTCACTAAAAATAAATATTTTCCAAAAAATCAAAAAAAAATCTCATATTTTTAATTTTGATATAATTATTTAAAAAATGAATTTTATTTTATCAGATAAATTTTCTACAATTTCGAAAATATATTTAATATATTTTTTTATGAAAAGAAATAAAATTCATTTTAGAAGAATTTTTTTAAAATAAAAATACTTTTTTGAAAATTCACTGATTATTAACTAAAATTTTTTCAATAATTTATATTGAGTATGAATAATATATATATATATATATATTATAAATTAGTTAATACTATTCATACTTTTCAAATTAACAACTAGGTTATAACTATTATATATTTCACAGGTCATTTAATCTCATTGTTTCATGTCAAATATGCTAACGTACATAGTTTTATTTTGTAAAATCAATGGGTGTTATATACTACCCCATTTAATAAATTGAATACATACAATTTTAACATTAATTCTATATTAAAAGGTTTTAAATTTTAAAAAAATACCTATTTTGGAAACTTCCATTGTGAAAATGGTTAATAATACATCCTCATTATATGAGAGAAAATAAAGTATGAGGATCATTTGGAATAACACATAAGAGGTTTCAAAATAGGATAAAGTATGTCCGAAGTGAATATTTGGACATTGAAGAAAATATTAAAGTCCAAATAATGATGTATACTGATATAGATCATTGATCATAATAAAGTGAATGATCCTAAGAAAGTAAAAGACCACAAAACCATAAACCATAGTGGTGTGAAAAAGGTCATTGATATAATCATAAATTATGGTAATAGGGGAAAAATTATTTCAAGATCATTTTCATAAGGTTTATGAATTTATTACTATATAGAATAATGAAATAATGAAATATAATTACTTGATACGTTTAAATTTATCCCTTTAATAAATTTCCACTATAATATAATCTTCTTCTATAAATGATGAGTATTCCAGACGAATTTTACATATCCAAAGAACTAAAATAAAATTTAAAAAATCACATAAACATAAAATGTAAAATGAATTTATTCCACCAATATTTATATATAAACCAAACACTAAATTTTTATAACATTGTAAGATACCTACCAAATTTAATAAACCTTCATATTGTAAAGAATACATCAATATCCAAAATTCCATAGAAATTCACAATTTTAAAACTAAATCATTCCATAAATAATTAACTCTATATCTCAAATAAAATCAATAACCTCAAAGTTAAAGAGTGTATTAACCTAAATGTTTATATTATAAATTTAAACTTACAGGCTATAAAATATAGTAATATTCTTCTGAAATAACATTAATCACATTGTCACCAGTTCACTTTTCAATCACATGACCATCTATATGATAAAACATATGTTCCCAAAATTACCTCAATATCCAAGATCATATAATCATAATAGATTATCAGTAACATCAAACATATGTTCAGAAAATGTAAAGGAATTCTTCACATTAAATAGAATATTTACATATACTTCAACAACAAATGAAAATATCCTAATGTGACATTAATCACTTTAATATCTCATCACATAAAACCTCAAAGGAGTGAATAATACATTTAACTTATGATCAATATTAATATTTTAGACCTATGATGGTATCCAATAATATTAAGATAACATCATATGAAAACATCATAATCTATAAATCTATCTTAAATTTTCTTTTGATACCAAATATAATATCTCTAATCCATTCCTTCTAGATACGATGCTAATAACATAATACAATTATATATTTTATAAAAATAAGGGTGACCCAATTGTCCCCATCCAAAACATACAATATCAAATTGAAATTTTGATGTTCATTTAATAAATAATGGAGTAAATGGAAATTAAACATGTGAATCACATTCATAACTATAGGAGAATAAAATATATTTGGTTCAAAAAAAATAATATAACATTATTTCCTCCAAAATAAACTTGAACATAAACAATCTTGAAAGAAAGGCGATTGTAACATAAATACTTTTATGCTTTGGTAACACATCAATCATAATACCCATGAAATAATAAATTTAAATGAAACTTTAAATATCATCAAAATAAGGATATTCCTGATATAACATCTCAAAGTTCAGTGTATACACCTCATAAATTATATAGGTTCATATCATAAACATATGTCCCAGAAAAGGAATATAGGATGATTAACCCTTAAAAAGATCATATAACTAAATTGAGAGTTGATTAATGGATAGATTTTGTGTATAAAATTTAAATCCATACCAAAAAAATTTAAATACATAATGAAACAATTTAGATATTAATTCAAACATAATCATAACATAATGGAGTCAATGAAGTAGTTTTATACCACAATAAAATGAAATTGAGTTAAGAAATTGGTAACATCCAAGTCAATACCCTTAGATAAATAAATTCAAATTCAAACTTAAAATAACATGATGTATGAAGGATTAATGTTATTATATGTATAGGGGGAATTATATACACCATTTAAAATAAATTAGGCACATAAAATGAAACATGCCTCAATGAATGTAAATTAAGATGAAATCCCCTATGACTTTGGTAATCTCTAGATCAAACCCCATGGAAGAGAGAATATCATATTGATTTTAAAATCCCAATAATTTTCATGAAATGAATAATTAAATAAATTCATTTTGATTATATACACCACACATCAAAAATAAGTGGTGAATATGGAATATGTATCACAAAAATAAAAGTGATATGAGAAAACTCTTACCTCGGGTCCAGACATTCATATATGTCTTTAAACTTATGTATAATAAGCATAATTATATTATTTTATTTCTTAAAAAAAATTATAGGTTTAATACCTTGTAATTAAATTATTTATTTTATTTATTTTTAATGATATATTTAAATAATTAATCAGTTAATTCCACATAAGGTGTTTTGACTCATTATTTCAAAAAAATATTTGGTGTGTTGTTCATGGTCAAAGAGGTCATTATTTCAACATATAAAGAATAATAATAATAAAATATTTATCAATTTTTTATAACAATTATAATTTTAATACCAATCATGAATAATGATTATGAAAAACGAACAACCTTACAGTCCAAGAGACGGTAGGTTGTACGTACACATGAGTAACATTTCTATTTTTCAAAAATCATTATGAAAAGAAGATAAGTAATATTTTAAATTTAAATAATTAAAATAAGGTCCTAAATATCATATTATTTATTTAAATATACTTTGATATATCATCCATGTGTTTTGGTGATAAAAAAAATTATCACATTGCTTTGTGGAGGCGGTAGTCTACACATGCGTATGAATGGCATTATCATTTTTCAGTGTAACGAAAATGATATATTATATTTTTACACTGATAAATATTTAATTAATATAATAATTATACCATTTATATCATATTTATTCATTTAAATTATCCTTATTACCTTCAATTTAAAGTGTTAGTAAAAAATGAATCACATCACATCACGAGGTGGTAGTCCACCATACACAGGAGTGGCTTCATCATATCTCCCACGAGATAGAAATTGAAAAGGTATATGTTATATCATATTTATATAAATATAAATATTATAAAAATATAATATAATATATATATATATATATATATATTTCTAATCCATCATTATATCAATCTATGGAAGGTGATGATGGAAAACTAATGACATCAATACGCGAGGTGGTAGCCCACCGTACTCAAGAACAATGATTTTTTCATCCCATTTGATAGAATAGGGGATAAATTCAGGTTACTAAATTAACATAATTACATCTTCATATATGGTAGATATTGGTGTAATTATATAATCATAATTTAATAATATTTTATGGTCGGTGAATAAGAAATAAAATAAAGACGCTCGGTTAAGCACATGGCCTCTTCTTCAGACAACCTTCTTTGGTTAACACCAAAAGACTTATTAGGTTGTATTTATGATCAACATAAGGGATCTTGGATTTTTGGAGGTAAGTAAGTAATAACTTTTTGTTGGTATTTTATAAACCAAAGGAAATTTAAGGTGTGAATAGAAGAGGATATGGGTGACCTTTTATAAGTGAGGTGAATGGCATACTTTTAATGTTTGAAAAGAAATATATGTACCCATGTTTCTTAATTGAAAATAGGATCCAAAATGTAAAACTATCAACAATTATACATTATAAGGTATCATTATTTCAATAAATTTTATTTTATAAATTTTTTATATCATTTTAACCCATATATTTTTAAAATAACCCTCAGTAAACCCATTTTCACCTTAAATGAAGTAATTATTTTTTATTGTTTTCACTGTTCATTATAGTCAAAAAATTAAATTTAATAAATTAGATAGTATAAATTATTTTGATTAAAAAATTTTAATCAATTTTAGCAAATTAAAATTTCATAAGTCCAAAAATTAAATTTAAAATTAAACCCATAGACATGATAAAAATAGGGTTTTCTGAAAGTGTATTTTTCAAGAAAACGACGATTTTCTATAAACCCTCTGACTAATAATAATCATCATGTGAATATAAATTAATATATATTGAGATATAATATTTAAATTTCATTTTAAAAATTCCTCATTAGGGGTTCTTTAATTAATTATAATGGGGAAACATTATGAACTTTAAAACAGTTTTAAAAAAAACCCGTTTTTAAACCCAAAAAGTTACTTATAATAATGTAAAATATAAATATGATTCAAATGTAATTGTTTAGATTGAATATAAATAAATAATAATTATACTATTTGAAATAATAGTCAAAACATAATGATACTTTTAAACTAATTAATTATGTCATGACCCAACCCAATGGGGCTCGAGCCGCGACTCCCCAAGCCCACCTCCAATAGGCCAGGGGTTGGTGTCTAGTGCTAAGTAGGCCATCACACACATGGGAGGCATTAGAATAAGGTACATGTACACACACACACTCACACAAACCTCCATGAAATAGTACAGAGATTTGTAAAACTGAAAAGTAAATGCATGCACACATCTATCCCAAACTAGAGTGCAACAACAGTACAAAAAGGGAAAAACAGGGCCCACCAAAGGAAAAATACAAAAGTTTCCAACCTACTCACAAGGAGGGAAAACACTGCCAAAAACACCTATCGATAATCTCCTCGGTAGAGCTCTGGTAAAAACCCCAGTCAAACACACTCACTAAGCTCCGCCTGCTCCGGGTCCTCCTGGAACTCCGTCGAAAGGCCCGTGGTCTGCACAAGACACAAACATGTGCGGGAAAATCCCGTATAGGGGTGAATATAACAATACTCAGAAGGAACCCAAAAAACCCAAAACAAAAGAGAGCAACTAAAAGGAAACAGTCTGATCATCCTAGCCAGAGGGAACCCAGACGAGAGAGAAACTCCATCTCTTGACCATCCTCAGCTAAAAGAAACTAGTCAGCTCAGCTCAGGTGTATGACCATACATACACCATGAACAATCTAGATATACTCAGCTCACGCACCAAGCCACATGAGGTACCGACCACATTATGAGCAACAGTTCAAAAATAGGAGAACAGACACCATGATCACTATAATCCCTGATGACACCCATCCGAGAAATACACTCCATCGGGTCCCACACAAACATCTCAGACACTCACCCGAGAGATCATGCTCATCGGATACCATCACGAAGGAAACCTCGCTAAAACAACAAAAACAACAAACTCCACGGATAGGGGATCACTCCTAGGGTCTGCTAGGGGATACTAGAACCCAAACCGGTATACTAAGATCTCACAGATAAGGGATCACTCTGAGGGTCCGCTGGGGTATACCATAACCCGATCTGGAATTCATAGATCTCACAGATAGGGGATCACTCCCAGGATCTACTTGGGGATTCCAAAAACTAATTTGGTGCTCGACAGAAACACGTCACTCAGATAGAGGATCATCACCCCTGTCACGATGGTCACAACGATACCAAAACTTTATGTGGTATATCTCACACTATAGGGGATTGAACTGATGATTTCACAACCCTACAGAAACCATGTGCTGAGTAGGGGATCATATAACCCACAATACCACAACCATACTTAAATCCTCACGCTGAGTAGGGGATCATATACCCGATGATGACATAACCCTACTGAGCACGACCCACTGCATAGGGGATCATATTCCCAATGATTCCAAAAACCCTACAGGGTTAACCTGCTAGATAGGGGATCTCCACCTATGGATAAGCGGTCACAACGATACCAAGAACCCGATTTAGGGAAACGTTGCTAGAGGATCCCGCTCCGGGTCCCCTGGAGGGATGCCACAACTCCAACAGATTATACATCCCATCGAGAGGATCACAAACCTATACTAAGGTTGTGATGTCACGCAAACCCTCGTAGGAACTAACTAAGGGAGTACCATCAACCACTTCTGGTCCAAACGTTGCTAACCCGAGCGACCTGCCACAACACCACCTCGTGCACCTCCAAGGCTGATATCGAGGCCATTATTGAGATCCACATAGATAAACATGCCGGATAGGCTATTTACTCGCCCGAAATAGACACCCGATGAAAAAGGCACTATTCACCAAAGCTAGCATGTGCGGGGCCCACACAACGATCTCGAAACTCTTCAAGTGGATCATACCACTGCGATCCCCTCGAAAACCACAAGGGATCCACTACTCGTTCATCCCAAACGGACCCTCGGTGAAAAAGGTACAATTTACTGAAGCTACCTCGGGTGGGGCCCACAACTCAATCCTGAAACTCATCAAACAGATCACACCTTTGCGATCTTCTCGGAAAAAAACACAGGATCGTCTATTCATACTCCAAAATCAGACTCTTGGTGAGAATGTTGTATTTCTCTGTAAAAGCCCAAACCCTTTCTCGTGGGGCCTCCACCCCAAACTCAGGCCCAATATCGGAAAACCAAAAAGAAAAGTCCACTGTACCATCAAGTCCTCAATGCCACTAACGGCACGTCAATTAGATGATTCTGGTAGAAGATACAATAGCCCGAAGTCAAATAATAATAAAATATTATTATTTTATTCGACGTTTCAAGCTCCCAGGCTATGATCCTGAAACATAAAACTCCCGAACCTACACCAAACAGTTTTCCTCATTTCCAGAGTTTCATCTTCATAGACGGCGCGCGATTCGGATTTCCAGAGAGAATGATACGGGGGTTTTAAAACACCCCGTATACACAAAGAGGGCCGGACCGGCCTGAATCGGCCGGTCCGGCCGGTCTTAGCCGGAACTCACCGGCCGACCCGGCCACTGCTGATACCGGCCGACCCCAGTCGGCGGCCCTCTGTAGCAAAGCTCCCAGTGCCGCCATGCTCTACCATGGAACGCTGCGGGTCCGGCGGTGACAGCGCCGCCGCGCCGGTACCGCGCTGGCGGAACATCCGCGGACCGCCAGGGGCACCCCTGTGGTCCGTTTTGCAATCTGCGACCTCTTGCGTGACCCTAAAGACCCGATATTCCCTGCTATGATAAAAAATAAAGAAATTCAAATTAAAAATAGAACCAGGGAATTAAAAATCAAACCTACTTTCTATTTATGGACCGTCGACGCTTCGGGTGCAGAACGATGCCTGCGATGCGTTGGATCTCGATCTGCTGATGATCGGTGCTGAAAATGAACGAATGAGGCTCAAATCTGCGAAGAACGGAGAATGGAGGGAGATTTCATCCCTGCGTGTTCAAGGTGTGGGAGGGGGGAGATATTGATATTCCTTTTTTAAAGAAAAACTCCATTTTTTCCTCCCGCCAACTCACCTCCAACCAGGCACTCGACGCCGACTAAAATTATGTCACACCTAGGGTAAAAACGACATTCTGAACATAACGGTGGACTCAAAATTGTGATTTGAGACTCCGTCCATGTGTTATTCGAGCCTCTGATCTTAAATAAACTTTTCCATTTATTTATGAAAATGCCCCTCGTGGCTTTTCTCACAGCAGGCCCGCACCTGGAATGTTTACACCCCACCTAGAGTAAAGGACACGCTCCAGATGCAACAGTCCACTCAGATTCCTGTTCTGAGCTATTTTTTAGGAGATATCACAACCCCTCCATGTTCATAGTATTAAAATACTTAATATTTTTATAAAATTTATTCCGGTCACACTGGGCCTCAGAATCTTACGCCGTCTTCGCACTTAGCTCTAGAATTATTTATAAAAATATTCCAATGTCTGAAAGGGCCAAAAAAACAAGTCGCTACATCCTCCCCACCTTAGAACTTTTCATCCTCGAAACACTGTAAGCATAAGGAAAGAAACTGAACTCTCAACTAGGTATCCCATGCCCGTGAGTTTTCCAACAAACACCCATGCCTGAACACATAAGTCAGAAGGACTCATCCACTACACCGCAATACTATCCTCTTTGGGCGGCACTGACTCACCCACATGGTTTTGATCGCGTCACAAAAAATCATCTCAATGGGGGAAGGATCCCTCTTCCTCACGGATTTGAAGCACAACGAACAACACCCACATAGGGTCTTACCAACATCCTGAACAAAACTCGAGCAAGCAACAGAAAGGGGAGAGTATCGCGAAATAGTGTCTATCAAAACTACTGCAGAAAGTAGAAAGGACACAAGGCGTACCTTTATCCATCCGCGAATCCTCTGGGTCAATATCCTCTAGGTAATGCAGTTGTCCTCTCCCTTGGCCACCATCTCCTTGAGCTCGGCGTGGACCACCTTTGGGTGGGGATGGTGGAAACTGATACCAGCTACCACCTCCTACTGCTGCACCAGCTCCGTCGCCACATCTGCCGCCCTGCGGATCTCCTTTCATGAGACGCTACCTCTGCCAAGGAGGTCTATCAGCCAGCTCCTTCTCATCAGCATGACGATTCAGAAAATCTCTATCAATATGTCCTCGACTGTCACAAACGTAACACTGCCTCTCCTGCGAATAACCAAAATTAGACTGTGAGAACTGAGCCTCAGATCCTCCATCTTGGGGTCACCTTCTGAAATATCACCCATGTCTAGGCCCTTGAGTCTATCGTCGGCTACCAGATGCCAATCCAACTGATGAAGTCTCAACTCTCACATGCCCAACACTAACAGTCTGGGTCTGCTCAGCTAGAAAAATCTCCACCACTAGGGACCACTCCAGCACTCCATCATAGGTGGGCAAACACAAGTAAACCACACCTGAACGGATGTCCCAACGTAGGCCCTACTCAAAGTTCTGAGCCCTAAATAATGGGTATCAAGTCATATCCAGGGATTAGGGTGACAGGTCTGTAAACCTCGCTGAGTACTCCAACACAGTCATGCCCTCCTACCAAAGTTGTAGAAGCTCTTGAATCCGCACTGACCTCAGCATCCTTGGATAGAACTCTTCCCTGAAGAGACTCGCAAACTCCACCCATGTGATCATCTCCTCATCATGGGACTGCATCACGAGGTTCCACCATTTCCCAGCCGAACCATGCAGAAGGCTCTCTGCTAGGACCACCATCTGATCTGGGGGTGTCCTCACCAGGAGGAAAACTTGGGTGACTACATCGAGTCAGTCAACAGCTGCCTGAGGGTCTTGCTCACCCCGAAACTTCAGAGGTCACTGGCTCTGAAACTCTTGTAGCGCACTCAGCCTGCGCGCATCCTTATTCTGCACTGCCGGCACAAACAGCTACTCGACAGGTGGTGGATCAACTGGCGGACCACCTAGAGGTCCAGCTTTAGAACCTGCACCCAGGTCTACAACCTCTATATGGGGAAGATCATAACCAAAATCCCACTTTAGAACCCTCACTAGAAATTGTCGTTGAGGCATCCTAAAATACAATAAAGATGCTCCATAGACAAAGAGTATATCTGGAGAGTTGACTCAAGAAGGACAAGAAAAAACCCAAAACCCAGTCCTATATGATGCATGTCCCATTATTTTCCTCTGCGACCAGTGTAAGAACGTCCCGAGTTGAAAAGCAGGTTGTTAGAGTCCTGGTGAACGGATATATCAGTCACCGCACCAACATTGGAGTCCCTGGCCTGAAAGCCAAACCCGGGACATCCTAACACTGCCACTATGCAACCCAAACCAAAATCACAGCCAGAACAGCTACACTCTGAGATTTCAAAGGTGGAACCTCCTCTGATACTGCTCTATCACGACCCGACCCAATGGGGCTTGAGCCGCGACTCCCCAAGCCAGCCTCTAATAGGCCTGGTGCTGGCGTCTAGCACCGTGTAGTCCATCACACACATGAGAGGCATTACCCTAAGGTACATGTACACATTCACCCTCACACACCTCCATGAAACAGTGTAGAGATATGTAAAATTGAAAAGTAAATGCATGTACACATCTATCCCAATCCAGAGTGCACCAGTAGTACAAAAAGGAAAAAATAGGGCCCACCAAAGGAAAACTACAAAAGTGTCCAACCTGCTATGAAGGAGGGAAGACACTTCAAAACACACATGCCGATAAGCTCCTTATTACAGCTCTGGTAAACACCCTGGTCAAACCCGCTCACTAAGCTCCACCTGATCTAGGTCCTCCTGGAACTCTGTCAAATGGATTGTGGTTTGCACAAGACACAAACATGTACAGGCAAAGCCCGTGCATTGGTGAGTATAACAATACTCAGTAGGTACCCCAAAAACCCAAAATAGAAGTGAGTTGCTGAAAGGGAACAATCCTCTCATCCCAGCTAGAGGGAACCCAGATGATAAAGAAACTTCATCTCATGACCATCCTCACCTAAACACAACTAGTCAGCTCAGCTCAGGTGTATGCCCATACATACACCAAGAACATTCCAGATATACTTAGCTCGGGCACCGAGCCACATGAGGTACTGACCTCATTACCAACAATGGTTCACAACAAGGAGAACACACTCCACGATCACTATCATCCCAGATGACACCCTCCTGAGAGATACACTCAATAGGGTCCCACACAAACATCTCAGACGCTCACCAGAGAGATCACACTCATCAGATACCGTCGCTGAGGAAACCTCACAGAAACAAAAAAAGCACCAAAATCCTCGGATAGGGGATCAGTCCTAGGGTCCCCTAGGGGATTCCAGAACCCACACCAGTATACGAAGATCTCACAGATAGGGGATCACTTCCAGGGTCTTCTAGGGGATACCACAACCCAATCTAGCATTCGTAGATCTCATAGATAGGGGATCACTGCCCGGATCCGCCGGGGGATACCACAGCCTGATATGAGGCTCGATAGAAACACATCACTCAGATAGAGGATCTTCACCCGATTCACGACAGTCATGATGATACCAAAACCCTATCTGGTACATCTCGCCCTATAGGGGATTGAACTGATGATGTCACAACCCTAAAGAAACCACGTGCTGAGTAGGTGATCAAATAACCAATGATACCACAACCCTACTAAAATCCTCATGCTGAGTAGGGGATCGTATGCCCGATGATGCCGCAACCCTACGGAGCATGACCCACTACATAGGGGACCATATTACCAATGATTCCACAAACCCTATGGGGTTAACCTGCTAGATAGGGGATCACTACTCGTGGATAAGTGGTCCCAATGATACCAAGAACCCGATCTAGGGAAACGATGCTAGAGGATCCCGCTCCAGGCCCACTGGAGGGATGCCACAACACTAACAGATTAAATATCCCATTGAGAGGATCACAAACCTATACTAAGGTTGTTATGCCTAGTGAACACTCGTAGGAAATAACTAAGGGAGTACCCTCAACCACTTCTGGTCCAAACATCACTAACCCGAGCGACCCACCACAACGCCACCCCACGCACATCCAAGGCCGATACCGAGGCCACCATCGTGATCCAGGTGAAAAAACACGTAGGATAGGCTGTTTAATCACCCGAAACGGGCGACCGGTGAAAAATGCACTATTCACCATAGCTAGACCATGCGGGGTACACATAGAAATCCAAAAACATTTCAATCAAGTCATACCACTACGATCCCCTCAGAAAATTACACGGGATCAACTACTCATTCTTCCAAAACAGACCCCCGGTGAAAAAGGTACTATTCACCGTAGCCAGCACAGGTGGGGTTCATGCCTCAATACCAAAACTCATCTAATGGATTACACCATTTTGATCCTCTCGAAAAAACACATAGGATTGACTATTCATATGCCAAAATCATACTCCTGGTGAGAAGGTTGTGTTTTTCTGTAAATGCCCAAAACCGGACTCATGGGTCCCACACACAAAACTCAGCCCCAACACCCAAAAACGAACAAAAAAAGTATTCCCTACCATCAGGGCCTCAACGCCACTGATGTCACGTCAATCGGACGCTACAGGTAGAAGATACAAAGGCCTGAAGACGAATAATAATAAAATATTATTATTTTATTCGACCTTTCAAGCTCTCAGGCCACGATCCCGAAACATAAAACTCCTGAACCCATACCGAATGGTTTGCCTCATTTCCAGGGTCGTTTCTTCATAGACGGTGTGCGATTCGGATTTCCAGGGAGCAAGATACGAGGAGTTTAAAACCCCCTTGTATACACGAAGAGGGCCAGACCACCCTGAACCGGCTGGTCTGGCCGGCCAGGGCCGACCCGGCCGCCACCACTGCAAGCCCCCCCAGCCAGAGGCACTCCGCCTCATGGTGACCCATGCCACCATGATTTTCCGCGGACCTCTATGGGTCTTCCGGCGCCGGTACCGCCGCACCAGTGTCTTGCCAGCGGAACTTCCGCGGACCGCCGGGGGCACCCCGGAGGTCCGTTTTGCGATCTGCGACCTTTTGCGTGACCCACGGGACCTGATCTTTCCTTCAAAGACAACAAAACGAATAAATTCAAAGAAAAAACAAAATCAGGGAATTAAAAATCAAACCGCCTACATGTTGGCGGATCGCCGAAGCTTCGGGTGCACAACGACGCTTGCGACGCGCTGGAGCTCAATCTGCTGAAGATTGGCATTGAAAACGGAAGATTGCGGCTCAAATCCGTGAAGAACGGAGAGGAGGGGGGGGGGTTCTTCATTGCATGTTCAAGTTGAGTGAGGGGGGAGAGATTGATTTTCGTTTTTCAAAAAAAAAGAAAAACTTCATTTTATCCTTCCGCCAACTCGCCTCCGACCCGGCAACCGACGCTGACTAAAATTATGTCGCACCTAGGGTAAACATGGCGTTCTGAACCCAATGATGGACTCAAAATTTCGATCTGAGACTCCGTCTAGGATTTATTCAAGCCGACACTCGTGAATAAACATTTTCATTTATTTAAGAAAACGCCTCTGGTGGATTTTCTCACAGCAGGCCCGCGCTCGCAAAGATTACACTCCGCCTAGGATAAACGGCATGCTCCGAACACAACCATACCCTCAGATTCCCATTCTGAGCTACCAGTTAGGAGATATCACACCCCTCCTCATGCATAGTTAAAAAATACTTAATTTTTTTATAAAATTTATTTCGGGCACACCGGGTCTTGATATCACATGCCGTCTTCGCAAGTAGCTCTGAAATTATTCATAGAAATATTTCAAATTCTGATAGGGCCAAAACACGAGTTGCTAAAAATTCATTGAAAAGAAATGGTAGTGTCATAAAAATCATTATTTTTTATTATTCACTGAAAAATAAATATTTTCTTAAAAATATGAAAATTTTACCAAAAGTTGATTTTGATATGATGATTTAAAAAATTAATATAGTGTTTAAAAATAAAATTTATAAATTTTCCAAAAATTAATTATAATATTTTTTCATGAAAATTAAGAAAAATCATTTTTGCAGAATTTTTTTTGAGGAATAAAATAACATTACTAAATATTGATTGATTAATTGCAGAAAATTTATCAATAATTTATATTGAGTTGGATATATATATATATATATCATAAACTAGTTAATACTATTAATACCCACCAATTTAATGTCTAGGTTATAACAATTATATATTTCAAGGGTTATTTATGCTCTGTGTTGCATGTCTAATATGCTATCGAACAGATTTTTAATTTTTTAAATCTCATGGTGTTTTTGAATTTTTCATGGATAAAAATTTCAAAAATCACATGTCTAGGGTTATAAGAATTAAGTGTGGGGGTATTTAAATAGTCCATAAATTCATGATATTTCATTTATAATTAATTAATTTCATTTACTCATATTTATTTATTCACTGAATTATATTGAGTATTTGAATTAATGTTCAAAATCATTTGAATTCGGGTATATTGTTTAAAATGAAAATAATGGGAACATAATTGACTTTATTGATATTTGGAGTAATATTAATGGATTTTTTCTCATAACTTTTCATCTTTCTTTTGTAAAAACTCAGATTATTGAATGTGACATTGGATGTCATGATTTATATGATAACTATTAAAGAATATTCATATTCTTGATGGTTTGTTTTGATTTCCCCTTGAAATAATAAAGAAATATAAAAAGAATTTGTACCATAATAATGAATTAAGGATATAAAATAAACATCCAAGACCCTTTGTAAGCATCATCCAACCATCACAATCAGTATTTCCAATGCTGTTTAAGCATGAATTTACCCTATGTAAGAATCATCAAAAACATTGGGAGAATCATTCATTCCATGTAAGCATAAATCTAGTGTGTTTAATCATGAATATAGCACTATGTAAACATATTATTAACCCTTGTAAGAATATTTTCATCACTTCATATGCATCATTTTGATAAAACAAAATGACGATCACTACCATGTAAACATCATGACTTTTTGAGAATATCAATAATAATGGGGTGATAATGGAAATTTGTAAGAATCATATAAAATTTAATTTTTGGCTTAAGGATATCATAAGATCATTAATAAAACAAATCATAAGTGACCATTAGAATTATAATATCCATGATTTTTTGATCAAGAAATAAATTAGGGAGATGTGGATTTCTATGGAATATATGATCATGACTAGGAAAGAAATCTGAGCTAGAAAGAAAATTATAAATAAATACAAAAAGAAAAGATATAAAAATAATTTGACTAGTAATAAGAGAAAGAAACCATATATATTTAAAAGAGGGAATTTTTAAAAAGTGAGAGATCAGGTAGTTGAGATTTCACTAGAGAGTTCTCCGCTACTATTGTTTTCTACTTTAGTTTTTATTTTAAAATTTTGTTTAATTTAGTAATGAATTATTCATTACCATTTATCTTCACTGAAACATTAATGGATGGTTAATCATTTGAGTGATTAGGGAGGGTAAGGATCTCCTTTAGTAATTCTTTATTATTCTAACATTAATTAATAAAATCTATCTATTTTAGACCATTTTATGTATTCAGTTGTAGTTCACAATATCATATTTGATTGTGTTTGGTTTAATCAAGATTATTGTTCATTTTATTGTTTGTGATATATAATATCACTCCACTCAGTTTTAATCTATATATTATTTAATAATAAATATATAAGTGGTTAAGATCGTGAATATTTATAGATCATGTTGAAGGGAAAATTGACACTCTTAGTTTTCTTAAGAGGAACAAGATCAAATTGCGTATTTCCATAGTAATATAAGAGTGATTTACTATTTTAATCTCACAAATAAGAATGAGGGTATAACTTATAAGTGATATTTATTATGTTTAATTTCACCAATACTATTATTAAAAGATTTATATGTGAAGTGATCATGAAACCTACCACTTACCATTTAATAAGAAGAGGAGCCATTACTTTAATGAATATGATAAAATTGAAATGGAATAACCAAACCTGACCAAACCTGAAGTGATCATTATGTTTTTATCTATTTTTAACTATGGTAAAAACTGATTTTTGAGCACACCCCTCTAAAGAAAACCCTAGGGTTAACCATAATGAAACATTTAACATAGTAAATAATTTATTTTTTTACACCGTACAAAAAGGTGGATGTATCTTTCCTCCAAATAGTTAGGGAGGTCAAGGATTACTAGATTCCATAACAATATATACACACCCCTCAAGGTCTTAAATCCCATACGAGTCTCAAGGGACTAATCATGCATCCCACCTACCCTAACCCACACCTTAAGAAATAATCACTTATAATTATAGATCATTGATGAAAACATCATATCTAAATACCAATGATTAATGTTAGTTTCAATACTAAATCTCCCAATTCTATAGATTTTCCCAATTTCCACCAATTGGTATATACCACAAGGAATCTAGGATGATCATAAAAAACCACCACTAAATTCATCAATCCTTGATCGAGATTGGGTCACATCCACCCACATACCTCATATATCGATTATAAGACCACTCTATTATTCTTAAAGTAAGGTAGTATTCAATGAACAACTCATAATGAACATTAATACCCCATTATTTCCCAAACACAAAACCTAGAAAGTTTATTCCCTAGTGACTCCCTTCTATACCACTCAACTCATTCCAATAAGAGTCAAATCTAATTTTCCATAGCCTCGTGTTCCTAATCAAATAGATGACCATACCTCCCATGCATGACAAATGCATTCCCCACATGAATCATTATCCTTACCAGTATGTCCAAAACCTATCTAGGGAACCTGTTACATACCTACACCATATAATTTATCACACTTATTTTACATCAATCCCATAATATAAAGAATCTACTTATGTATTCATCTACAAGGCATCAATATGACTAAGATATCCCCCTCTTTCTTTGGATAGCCTCTTATATCACAACACATCCCATGAAATAATAGGAAAAATTCTATGTTATTTTGTTAACATGAATTGAATCACCCAACCATGATTCAAATCATATTTTTACTAGTATCTCCCACTTATTTTATGGACCACACCCCTATATGTCACAACTCATGAAGCACCACCAATTCTTATATCCTTAAAAATAAAGTAAAATAATATGTTAATACCCCTGATATGGATCTCATCAACATTGGGTATTCTTAATCTTATACTTCTCACTTCATTTTCATCATCTAAATAAAATTTTCAAAAAATAGATGAAAAGGATGAAATAAAAAATTCACCTAGCTACTCTATACCCATGCTACGATATAAGGGTTTTATATCTTTTAGCAATGACTCTAGCCTAATCTACCCTCTCTCTTAGAAACAGATATCAAACATAGATAGATTTACTGAAAAGTAATTGTATACCAAATAGAAAATAGTTACCGTGGTATAATTATGTATAATTCCACCAAAAACATATATATCAAATCACTATATAAGTTTTTTTGAAACTTTAAACACTATAACTTGTTTCATTACCAAATTAATCACATAGAAGAATAAAAACTTCTGGTCAATCCTTTAATCTGATTATGATGAATGAATTATTACCTCTTGACACACCGAGAAAAGAGAAAAACCAATGAATAAATAAACCTAATATAAAAATAAAAATAATCAAATAGATCATCTCTAATAATGAAAACCAAGAACTATAATCCCACCTCCCAGAAAACTATGACTTTATCTCATACAAGTTATATCCAGATACGAGATATTGAATCCTTCTAAAGATTTTATTATTCAATAATCTAATTGAAATGATTCAAAATGGTAATAAAAATAAAATAAATCTCTAAAAACATTATGTAATGTCCCCAGTATGGACTACCAAAACAGTATTGAACTAGGTTCACTACATCACCTTACGCATGACTCGCATTATGCCATAGGATATTAACTATATGTGAGTCTGATAAACAACATAGGGACACTATATCCTATAATATCAACAAAAATAAAAAAATCTAATAACATAAACATCCATAATAGGTAAAAAATCAATGTACTACATAAATAATTGTAGTAGAAAGAAAAAATTAGTAATATAATAACCATTCTATAACAAAATTTAGAAATGAACGCAAGATGGCATGTACCTATATAGAACTCCCCCTGATCTGGTCATATACTTTATATAAATAAAACAAAAATAAAATGAAAATAAATACTTATAATATCATTGAACTCAACTTATATTTTTCTTCTCAACCAAACCATGCTCTCATAGCTCAACAACCTATAAATGATTCATTGTTAGGACTAACATGTAAACGAAAGGTATACATATGAACCAAGGTTCCCATGTAGGGATTGAGAATAAGAGTCAGTCTGTTGAATCTAATGGAATCTCAAATAAACACCATTATATTAGTGAATTAATTTAATGAATGGAAAGTAAGAAATAACAACACATAAGTAATTTATTAGCTTCATTTGGTACTCATAAATTCACTAATTCATTCGACACAAAATGAATTCATCCAGTGTTAATATAGGATGATATACCCATAGTTTATGAAGAATATGGGTTTAATTGAAATATCACCACTCATATAACTAGTCAAGGAGAATGATTTATCTCTATACCATAACATGAGGGGTGAATAATGCACCACCAACACACTTTTATAGTGAACAATACATCACTGAACCAAATCTTAGGTGAGTGATATATCACCATCTCCATCAATTTTGGAAAATGAAACACCATTAGACATATATTAGTAGACAATGTATCACTTCTACCAATACTTATGTGTACAATGCACCACCAATTCAAACCCCATATGGAAGATATATTACTGATACATCATCCAATGGATGGAAAATGAACCACTATAATTGAACTCATTTGGTTAAAGATATAACTACACTAATCAACTCTTGTTGTATTATAAACCACTAATACCAATTCCAAAGTTGATGAATCATCACTGACATAATGCTCAAGTTGAATAATATATCACTGAACAAATCAAGACTTAGGTGAATGATGTATCTCTAGGTAAAAGAGGTATCACCATAGTCCTTACAAATTGGGTGAAATATGTATTTACCAGTGAATGATATATCAACAGACTCATCAAAACTCTAGGTGAGTGATATATCAACAATACCCAATTTTATGGTTGATAACATACCACCGAATTAAAATTTCATGGTGAATGATACATCACCAACACGCAATCTTTAGGTGGATGATCTACCACCACATTAAATTTTCATGGTCAATGATACAATTTCACACCATATTAAGGAGAACAAAGTATCACTAAGTGAAATAGGTATCATCTTAACTAGAATGAGGGTGAAAGACTTATCAGAAACATAAGAAATATTAAGGACACTCTATAAATATGATTATTACCTAAAAAAAGTGTACAATTAATCACTATATCATAGGCAATTCATTGTTAATAATATCAATGGTGAATATGTTATCACCCTATGAATGTTTCCCACTAAATAGAGTCTATTCTAGGCTACCCACATCCCCAAAATCATATACATTGAATAATTTTACATGACTAGATTTCTAAGGGATGGATTGAGATCTCATATTTGTACCCATATTAAAAGGGTGAAGCCATAACCACACTAGGCACTCTAAAGTATCATCACTAGGCCAACTATTTATACTATAATCCATATTTGAGATTTATCCACTAAATAATGCTCAATGATTCCCCATATAAACCCATAACTCAAGAAAGGGATGAGGACAACCTCACATGACTCTATTCCCTAATCTCCTCCTTACTTACCAAAAGATACATGGCACCCAATATCCTCAGGCTCAATATAGCTAGTTCAAGGGGCCTACAATGATATAGATAGACCTAAAAATCAATCTAGAGGTAAGGGAACCTCTTATGGTTCTAACTTGTGACTTACCCAAGAACCCACTCATGCCTGGAACTCATAAGAAAAATTATAAAATATTCAAATAGACTCACCCCTTTCCTCCAACCTATGTGGGAAAAACATACCAATATGCAACCCACATAGGTTACGAAAATCAAATTTCTAGCATTATAAACCCCTCATAGTTCTATATCTATTTAACCAAACCTCACATAGAATCCAAATAAATATTGATGGGTGAATCATAAATTCACAATCTTTAAGGATTACGAATAGTGTTACTGAACTTTCTATCGATACCTCATATAAGAGAAAATTCTCATAGTTCCCTAACATTTCTATCTCACTCGCTACCCCCAATTAAATTACAACCAATTTATGTAATTACATATAAATTCCTATTATTAGGAACCTACTACCCTAAACAAAGAGTTATAACCTCAAGAAAAATTACTCCACCCTTGAATAGGATTTTCCAAGACATTACCGGTCACCAATCACTGGTGAAAGTACCTAACTCTATTAGATACATTTTAGAAATTATAAAACATTATAATTAATTTAAAAAAAATCAATTCAATAATTTATTAATTATAATTAAAAAATAATTATTTATTGGACTATGTTAAAAAAAACTTCAGAAACAAAGTGTTTTATATCCCCCACACACCATTAAGTGCATAAACAATAAATGGACAACACATGAGGTAAAAACAAGGACAAATTCAATTAAAAATTAATGGAAAAAAATTGGGGCAGTGGATTGCCTCAAGAAAAACCACATGAAATCGTGAGTGTTTATTATTATAAGACCTCCTATAGATATTAAGAACCATATCCACATCAACTAGAAATTATTAAAACACGATCGGGAAGAATGAGTGTAAAACTACAATCCCAAATCATAAAAAAAATTAAGGGAAATATAGAAGAAGAAGACATATGACAGATGAGGGGAGAAAAAATCCTTAATTCACTTAATAATCTTTCTATAATTCACCAAGGGAAAGGGATAATCAAATGGGAGAATAGGGGGGGGGGCATTAAATTCTCTCCATTGATAGTTCAAAACCCCCAAATGAGAAATCCCAAATAAGTATAATAATAAAGGATGGTGGAATGAAAATTCTTCACTAAATTTTAAAAATTGACCATGGGTACACTAGGTACCTATTTTATGTAATCCAGTAACCTAGTGTCTCAATTGATACTTAGTTCATCTAAATGGTTATCTAGTTTCCCCATATTGGGAGCACGTACAACTGGGACCTCAACTTGGTACCTGATTCCACCCAAAAAGGTACCTGGTGGACTTTTACATCCATCGACCCACATCATGTAGACTCATGAGCCCCCAAAACATTCTACATGCATCAGCCATCCTAGTTATCACAACTGAAACAACCTTTAATACATTTTAAATGCATCTAAAAATACTAATTATCAATCCATACATGAAAAATCTAAACCATCCCATGGTTTTAAACTAATTATAAATCATTTCTTCACCATATCCATTGAAATTAAAAGATACAATTCATTATAGTTCTAGTTATAATTATTTCATACATAAATCAAATCACATAATGCCCATATTCTATATTTACCTAGTTATGATAAAACTATACCTCCAGAAGATGTTTTAAATTGAAACTAATATTTATATTAGTTACTAAATAAAACAACTTATAAAATAAGTCTCATGTGCAAAAAAATATTTTATGTTCCTGGTCATTATTTTTAATGACCTATGTTATTGAATTTATGATATATTTGAAAATGATAAAAAGTATAAAGTTAAATAAAATTTATATCAACAATTTAATATTAAAATAATATAACTCACTATTCCAATACTTCTTTAATGTTTCCCCAAACATCACTACGTATGGAGAATAACTAGTAATTTTTGTTTTTCTATGGTTATAAAACACACAAACTAAATTTTTTAATGATATATAAAAAAGTATAATGTGAGTGATTATATAAGTGATAGTTGAAAGAATCAGTACATTGTAATGAAATTTATTATCATGACTCTCTAGAAAATGAATCATCAATCACTAAATTTATTTTTTCTAAAATATTCTAGAATCATGTTTGATTCTTTCATCATATCTCAAAGTCCTCGTAAATAGAGAAATCAATTTTGGGACCCTGAATCTATTAAAAAATGTTGGGTCATATTTAATTATAAGTGTATGAAGATATGTAAAATCAAATATTTCATACAATTTATCTTGAGTTTCAAATATATTTAACCCACCATTTTGAGAAAATATTGTTTTTATATCATATTTTATAGTTTTTTAATAATATAGATTGTAATTGATAAATAGATTAAAAAATAAGTTTTAATTATTTAATTAAATTTTTTAAATTAATAGAATAAACTATAACCATAATATTTGATTTTTATAGTTATTTTTGGTGGATATATGTTACTAAAAAAATTAAAATAATTTATATGTTTATCTAGAAAATTTTCGAAGTGTTGAAGGAAAATGACCATAAAAATAACTAGGACATAGACTATAAACCTCAACCTACCATGAAACTATTGGTCTTATAATAGATCAATAGACCATGTGAAAGGTGAAACCTCAATAACTATAACTACTAAAAAAGAAATATCACCGACCAAAAGGACTCAAAATACCAAAAAAGGATGTATCACCATACATTAAAGACATGAGCAATAATAAGTTAGACTATTGGCCACCCAATGATCTGACCTATCTTGTGAGGATTGAACTTATGAAGATCAACCACATGAATGAATCTAATCAACTATGCCTTAATTTGATTGTATGACCATCTGAAATGACGGCACACTGAAACAGTTTCTTGATCGATCCATTGAGTTAATATTTGTATGGGTAAAACTCCAACTTCATGTGATCCTTAAGGGTACTATGGGATGTATGAAAGTAATGTAAGGATTTTTCAAGACATATTTAATGGTTTTATAAGGCTATGTAAGGGTCACTAGTTATTTACTGAGGATATGGGATGGAAAAAAGGATCTCATAGGCCAATGTAAAGATCATAAACCTATTTCAATATTTATATGATATTCATTTAAACAAAATTAGATTTATGTAAGGCTAACTCTCATAATCTAAAACCTACATAATGTTTTGAGTAATGTTTCAAGAACTATATAAGGGTATTAATGAGACTACAAAACCCACATAAGGGTCATTACTTTTCTTGTGTGAAATCTATTTCACTTAAAGCTCAAGCTCTAGGATTTATGTTAGAATGCATGGAAGAAATAAAAGGATTACACATGGATTATGGTTAATGAAATCAAAACTAAATGAAACATGAAAAATAAGGAAACTCAAAAAAAAATTTATATATTTCATAGAGGTCTAAAAACTATGAGTTTGAAGGAAGAACATAATAGAAAAGGGGACGATATTCAAGATTTGAATCTAAAAGATATTTGAAGTTTTACTAAGGTTATGTGAAGGTAAATACATGTGTCTATTGGGGAGATATGAGGCATTTACGAGGAATGATGGACCTAAGGGATTCCACACAAAAACTATTGTAGATTTAGTTTTTTTTATTTCAATAGATTATACATGATTTTTTCTTTATATTTCTTCTTGTTTACCCCTTATATGGAGGGGAAAATATAAATAATCATAGAGGGGGAGAATAAAACCATATTAGTTATTGAGATCATGGAATTCATGGAATAAAACCCCATTATTTCATTTGTTAAACTTATTGAAATTTTCAAATAGAAAATTTTCTCAAAAAGTTCAATTGTATTTAGTTTTAGATTCTATTATTAATTATTACCTTGGTTAATGATAATTATTGAACTCCACCCAATACTGGTCTTTATGAGATGGAATAAGGAAAAATTGGTTGGTGAAGTTATCGATGATTGTCATTATGTGTGAAAATAGTGATGGGAACTCTTTTCTATTTAGGGGAAATAGGACCTGATTGGGTGTTTCCTAAGTCAACTTGGAGGGTATACTACAACACTTATACATAAAGAAATGAGGGTAGACTAACATAATATCTCAATCAGAAATCCTATCACCACCACCATTCAATTAAGGGATATATAGAGAATAATTGATTGTGGATTATATATTCTGTTAGCTTATCAGAAGAAGATTGGATATCATTGGGAAAATGATAACATTTCAATAGGTGAAGTAAAACCTAAACTAATTAAAATCACATTATATTTTTCTTAGATCATTTCTATCATTTATTTCTTTATTTTCAAAATTATAAGACTATAATCAAATACAATTTTTATTTATCAAATATAAAAGTGAAAAATAATTTATATGTCAACTCGTCTCTAAGATAAAACTCTAGGTTTCCACTTTAACTATATTAAGCCTAAGGTAATAATTTATTTTTCACCCCAAATGAAAATCTATATTCAAAACATTTCATAATTTTCTGTGTATTTAGTGCCACAAAAAATATAATTTTAATATCACATGACATGAAAATCTAATAAATTGTTGCTTGTGTTTTTGTAGAAATTAAATAAACTTTGACTAAATTGAGAAATCTAAATTTTTATGAAACCATTAATAAAATTTCACTAAAAAAATCAAGTGAAACCTAAAATGTTAACTTAGATCATAGAATAATGGTCGAAAATCTCAACCGGGTCCCAATAGATATTTGTGCACCATATTTTTATAACTAATATAAAAAAAATCTATGTTTAAACTAAAAAATTGATTTTAACTGAAAAAATTTCTCATCCAAATATTTTCCAAGTTTTATAGACTTATAGGAGAAGACCAAAATAGACACATACAAGACTTCACAGTTTTCTTCTTATCTTTTAAAACCTAAGGAGTGGCTGGGGAACAAGTGACGTAGAGGGAATATTCTTTCTCATATAAATTGGTAGCCAAGGAGTGTTTGTAAAACCAACATCCACAAGAAATCTATGACTGATATGACAAAAAAAGATTATTCATTTAGAGATTATTTCCAACCACTATAAGTAAAATAATAAGGAATTATATTTATTCCATCATGCTTGACTTTGGAGTTACACTCTATGAGTACTGGGAGAGGTTTAAAATTCTCTATGTCAGGTACCCACATAAACCTATAGAAGAGAACCATTTCCATATGTTATTTTTTCAAGGAATACTTTATAATGATATAAATATTCTAAATACATCATCTATAGGATATTTATTAGTAAATCACTACTAGTTTCCAAGGGCCTAATTGAGAAGATTATACAGAACTCACAACAAAGCAGCACTAGTGGTACTAAAATAAGAGGTATTACTGAGGTAATAATTTATGATTTATCACATTTCATAGACACTAAACTCAAGGATCATGATTTTTTTGAGTGAAAAATGGATTAAAAAAAAGTCAGTGAACAAAAATATCCAACTAAGGTAAGTTTTCTATACTCATCAAAAAGACATTTCACTGAGTAGTGTGCTAAAGTGCATGGAATGGAATTGTGAAATAGAGTTTAATCCAAGGAAATTCCAAAAAAATAATGGATGGAGGGAGCCTAACCAAGTAAAATTTTGATTTCGAATCCAATTAAATTAGGATAAATCACCTACCAAAACTAATACCCAAGCCATCCCCCATTTTAGCATTAGAGCCGACAAACTTACCAATACCCACCACCATTACAACAACCATGTAGGCGGTCCTAACACAATATATTTTACAAGATCCACATTTTTTAAAAAAACATATACCCTTAAAATAACTATTAACTTGTTTACAATCCCTAATAAAACATCAATAGGTATTTTAGGTTTATGAGATAAATAATATAGCGGACAAGATTTTAAATATAACAGAAAGTCTATTGGATATTCTATCCAAAAACTAGTTAAAGTCTTCATCCCAAACCATCCCTAATATGAATTAGTCTTTGAACATTATAACCAAATGTAATGAAAATTCACCTTATAACCAAGCCTAAATTAGAGGAAGAGAACCCTTGATTTGTGGTAGATTGAGATGAATGGGAAAAACATGAAATAATACAACTAGACATTAAATAATAGACTAAATAGAAATCTACAAAACCCAAGAGGAACTAGCTATTGAAAAACATAAAAAAATGCTAAAAATGAGTTGAATAAACAAATAAATATGAAGGAAAATATATCCAATGAAATAATAAAATAGATACATCATGAAAAGGAAAAGAAAGGGAGAATAAGTACTTACCTCTCACATTCCAATTAAGGATTAATCAAAGGCGATTCATGAAAATTCAGTTGAAAATGAAATTTTGGAAACATTCATGGAAGTAATAAAATTAATATCCCCCTTCTTGAAGTACATAGATAGATTACAAATATTCTAAATTTCTCAATTACATTTTCACTAAAAAGGATTCATGAATTTAATAAGAGGATTATATTAAGAATAAGTGTCTCAACCCTGATCACACCCCAATTTCTCACTAAATGTCATGATCTAGGGAACTTTTATAGTCCCTACACTATAGGTTACTTTAATTTATCTGATGATTCATATAATATTTATTCTTCTATAAATTTTGTAACTCAAATTATGTTTACATCCTTGATGTTAGAATATTTTAATCCCATAAGAGCTGTGGTACAACTGATAACTGATTTACTATATTTATATAAGAAGTGCTAGAAGTTGGCTTTGAGAAAGTATAAAATCTACTATTTATAGATGAATTGTATGTTCTCAACATGGAGAATGGTAGATAACTAGTAAAATCACTGAATATTTAGAGGGATTATATTTTTTAAGAAATCTAGGACAATCATCAATATTTATGAATAAAAAATCACCATGGTGTTTTGAGACAGTCCTATCCACTTTAATATTTTTGACTCCATAAAGAAACCTATAGATAACCATTCACTTTTTACACTATAATACCTTTAATAAGATGAACCCTTTGAAAATTTAGGTTTTTTATGTAATTTTTTTCCATCAGACAAAAATTTTATATTGAAAATCCCATGGATGATGAGGCTATCTAGAATTATGGAAATTTTATTTTTAGCATGGAAGAGGAGGTACCTTATAAATTGTGTGGTAAATATGATGATTTATTTCAAGAAGAAGAAATTGAAATCTTATTTTGTGTACATGAATTCCAATATTTAGGAATTTGGAACCTCAGTTCTATTTCAACACTTAAACAAGCCCCAAATTGGGAATAAAATATAGTTACAACCAAAATATGTGTTCCACATGGAAGGATAAAATAACAATGATAATTTATAGGAATATATCTACGAACAATGAAAAAATGTTGAAATGTCGATAATGAATGAAGAAATGAGATGAAGATTAGGTAATATCCTATGAATATTCCTAGAAATCTACTCACATAATTTTTTTCAAAATGGAGATTCTAAAATTATTCGGAAACCCAAAATGAGGACTAATAATACCATTATAGAGGTTGTGAAAAAGATTATATAAAACATATTAGAAGTAGGGATCATCTATCCCATATCTGACTCTTGATAGTTCATCCAAATCCATGATGTTCCTATGAAAACTATTTTAAACAGTATATGGGATGAAAAAAATGAATTAATAACAAAGATAATTCATAATAGCTAGAGATTTTTCATAGACTCTAGGAAATTAAATTTAGTTCCCCAAAAATATTATTCACCCATCCACTTAATTAACTAGTTATTAGAGTTATTGATAATGAGAACTTGTTATTTCATCTTAGATAGGTCCTAAAGTTATATAAATGTACCCATTTCCTTAGAGTACCAATAGAAGAAATATGTTAATTACCCCTTTGGAACCTTTTCTTGTAAGAGTATTCCATGTGGGATATGTAATGATCTAAGTATATTTCATATATTCCTGGTAAGTATATTATCAGACAACATTGATTATTTCCTAGAGGTAATCTTGGATGATTTTATTTTTTTAGAAATTCTTTTGATCGTTGTTTGAAAAATCTACAAAAATGTTGAAAACATGCATTAAAGAGATAATTGTCTAGAATTTTGAAAAGTTATATTTCATGGTAAAGACTGGGATCTCCCTTGGGAACCTAATTTCAAAACAAGTAATTGAAGTGATGAATTCCTTTCATTACTGACATGTGTAAAGCATATTAGATCATTTCTAATATATATTTGATTATATCACATTGTTATCAAGGATTTTTATAATATAACTCACACTCTCTCTGGATTAATTTTTAAATATGTTATTTTTTATTTTAATTAGGATTATAGGGAATCCTTTGATGAATTAAATAAGAGACTGTTATCCCCACTAGTGTCAAAACCACCCAATTGGGACGAACCATTTGAGCTACTTTAAGGTGCTTCAAACTAAGAAGTTGTGGTAATACATTCTAAAAGAATTGAGAGAATTCCAAAAGTCATAGAATATGACCTAATAACCATATATGTTTTCTAATTAAACTATAAATCCAAAAAAAAATTTGTAAGTTTTATTTTTTTTTGAAAAAATTCAGATCATATTTTCTTGGAAATAAATTGTATATATATTTTTTCTGATTATGTAGACATGAGGTATTTGATGAAGAAATTAGATTCCAATACCCAACATGTGATATGGATATTACTACATTAATAGTATATCTTGGAATTTAAATATAATAAGGGAGATAAGAACCAAGTGGCCGATCACTTGAGTAGATTATCCAACATAGCCAAAGTGGAGATTCCATCCCACGTACCTTACCAGTCTTTATTTTAGCAGAGAGGATCTACTTAGTTGAAGGTGAAGTACCATGATATTTAAACATGGTGAATTATATGTTAAAATATTAATCCCAATCCCATTTAAATACAAACTAAATTTAGAAATTAATTTATCAGTCCTAGTTTTAAATTTGAGAAGATCCATACATGTGAAAAAATTTCACTAATTAAGTAATAAAAAGATACTTTATAAGAAGTGAAATTGAATTTATTATTTATTTTTGTCACAATTTAGCTCATGGATGCCACTTTGGTTCTCAATATATAATAAAAAAATGTTTAGGTATATGAAATATATTTTTTTAGTTTGTTCAAATATAGACATGAGTTATGAAAAAATGTAAAAAATGATAGTTTTCTTGAAATATATCAAATATAAAAAAATTAACCAAAATACACTTAATTTTTTGGGTAAATTTTGGAGTCTTGGAAATTGATTTTATTGTTCATTTTCGAACATCATTTGTAAATTTTGATAGCTTTCTTACAGAAGATTTTTTTAAAAGTAGTTGTAATCCAATGCCACTAAAACTAATGAACTTCTTACAATTTTTTATTTTTTAAGGAATATATTTTGTAGATTTAGAGTTTATAGAGAAATAATAAGTTATAAAAGGAATCACTTTTGTGAGGAGATAATATAGTATTTATAGTAGAAATATAGATAACACAATAAAACATCAACACCCTATCATCCATAGACCAGGGGCCAATCTAAAGTGTCCAATAAAGAGATCAATGTAATTTTATAGAAACATGTGAAACCAGATTGGAAGGATTGGAGCCAAAGTTTGAAAGACACATCATGGAATTATAGGATAACCTATAAAACCCCCTAAAAATGATCCAATATAGGCTAATTTAGGGAAAAAATGTCTCTTTCTAGTATAATTAGATCACAAAGCCTATTGGGATATAAAAGAGATAAATTCTTACCAAGGAATAGCTGGGATGAAAAGAAGACTCCACCTAAAAGAAATAAAAAAAATTAAAAGATATACTTTTGAAAATGAAAAAATTTTAAAAATAGAAAACAAGAGTATCTTATTAAAATATTATTTAACCCAAATCCATCTATTTTGGAGATCAAGTTCTATTGTACAACCTGAGACTCAAGTTTAATCTAGGTAAAAATTATCCTAGATGGTAAGGTATATTTATAGTTACTCATGTATATCCTTTTAGTCCTATATATAATGAGGGAAATATAGAAGGAAAATTTCAAAAATTAATTGAAACAGATTACATGAAATATATGGGAACATTCCACAATAGATAGTGGAGGAGATAACACTCCTATAACCCATTTATCAATAAAAACCCACGAGGTTATACCACTTTATAAAATTTTATTACATTATGTCATACTATTTAAATTATTCTTACATTGTAACTCAACTTGAATGAATTGAGTACATTTTATCAATTATGTATAGGCTAGGGAACCTTCATAGTTTAGAACCTTAAGTTAGTAATTTTAAAAAAAAAAGGTTTATATTTTTTTTTCCAAATTTTGTGTCTTTTTCATAAATTTTTTGTCGTTTCTATTTCATCATCATTATGATTTTAAAACCTGGGATATTAACTAAAACACAATTGAAAACTTTTAATCCATGCTAATGTTGATAAACTAATTTGACCCATTAACCCATGTTAAAGGAATGATTAAATAAAAAAAAATCAAATTATAAGTGAAATAATTTCATGAAAACCCCAAAAATTTCTAAAACTCATTCAATTAAATGCTATCATAAATTTTCAATCACTTACCTAAGAAAATTTTGAACCAATTTTGACATATTTCATACAATTATTTTTTATTGAGAGAACCATGATATGCTTGAATAACCACAGTTTATTGAGTAATATAATCATATCCTTATATAATTCATGGAACATGTGATTAAATTATAAATACATTATTTGTATTTTAGACCATTTTTTCAATGAACTCTATTGTCAAGAAAAATTATACATTAATCCCTTTAGTCCTTATAAACCGTGAATGAAAATTTTATATATCTATATTACATGAAAACTATCCTTATATAAATTTCTATAGAATCCTTTTCATGATATAAGTTGAAATCAAGTGTGGAAGAGAGAGGTATAGAGCTAAAAAGATATGTTTATCATAATATGATTTAATTTGAAGAATAATTTATTGCCAATTTTTCTACTATTATTGGATAAAAATCATGATGGGAATATTGAAAAAATGATATTGATATTATCCACATATAGCCATGAAATACTCCTATTTTTAATTAAAAATGACTATCTTTACATAAAAATCCTGAATCTGAATAAAAATGTAGATCTAAAAAATATGAATCAATTGTTCTAAAAATAATTAAATAGGTAATAAATCAATGATGCTATTGAAGAACTAAAGGGAATAGCATACAAAAGAAGTTGTATAATATTTTGGAATCCTTCTATAGATGTAACCTTCTTGCATGTGATTTTTAGAGGATATTTTGGAAAATAATATTAGATGAGTCCTTAGACAATCCTAAAAGAAGAGAAAACACTTCCTAAATTGATGATAGGAAGTGACACATCCCCAATAATATAATTCAAAATCCCAAAATGTGTAAAACCTAGTAATAGTAAAAAAAAGTTATTTTATTATATATGTGTCAGCTATCGAGGGAGAATTCAAAGGAATAAAAATGAGTTGGTGAAGATGAAGTTGGGCTAGAATAAATTTTTGGAGGAAACTAAAATTCATTCATTGAGCTTCCTACTAGACCAAACCTCCTCATTTAGCCTAATGAATTTGACATTCAAATCCTTCCAACCCTTAATAATCATACTTGAGTTATGAGTGAAATATTATGGGAAGGTGGGAATAAGTCTTTAATAGGGTATGCAATAAGTGAGAATTAATAGAATGTACTTATTAAAGAAAAAAGGAAACAAGAACATTAAGGAGGCATGATAATTTGAGGGGTTTTTTGATAATTAGGAACTCACAGTGGATAGGTTTTTGAATTTTGATTTGGTAATATTTATAAAATTCACAATTTTGTGTAGGGGAATTCATAAGTAAATATTTTAATAAATTTTATCTTGATTTTTAAGGATATTTAATCTAACATTTTTAGCATATGTGATTACCTTTAGGTCATAGGTATATTTAATTTTTTGCATGGTTTGTCTATTTTTAGGTTTTAAAGGCTCTTAGAAGTCAGGGGTTTACAATTTTGAGATTTATAAAAAATATTCTAGGTTCACAGTTTATGTGCTTGATTAGTAGTAACCATGTGGTTACCATGAATAATGGATTTTTTTGGTTCTATTGGAAATTTTCGTGGCTTGACCATGCTTTTTCTTACCATGTGAGTCACTAGATAAACTATGAGGGTTGATGGGTTTAATCTATATGATTTCTCATGAATTGATCAGGGTTTTTATAACACTAAATAAAATCATAGAAAACAACTTTCTATACTTCTCAAGGGACAATTACTATTATATGATTTTCCCATGGTTTGTCTAATCTGATTGAATAACTATTCATCCTAATTTAAAATTATTAAAATGGATAATTACCTTGTTTCTCCTTAGCAATTTTAAATAAAATATCTTTTTAATCCCACATTATCTCAAACTATCCCCTCTAATATTCATGAGAATACTCTCCCCTTGATTCATTGGTTATTATAAATCAATTTTGGTGGATCTATTCGATGTACATTCATATTTCCTCACAATTTCACATATTATCTCTAGATATATTCTCTATCTCTTTTCCCTAATATATTAGAATCTAATTGGTTTTTCATTTCTAGATCTATAGTTTTTATAAGGAATTGATGATGTTTCTTATAGATCTTTGCTTCTTACAACCACATATCCTTGTTTCTAATCCCTATATCTAATGGTGACTTGGTTCTCTCTATGGGTGAGGTAGGCATCTCTATATAATTTATTTATCCCTTGAATTTCCATTTGATCTTGTAAAATGATTTGGTTTGATATATAAAAGTGATTGATTTGATATCAAAGAAGGGTTTTATATGAAATTTCATCATGACTGACATGTAAAATGGGATTGTAAAATGGTTTTCATTAAAAATAGTTATATTCACTTCATGTTTTTGATGAAATCCCTCAAATATGGTTTTGACACTAAAATAAATTTTTAATAATGGGATTGGCGATTATTCACTTGTGAAAATGTTTTCTAAAATTGTGAGAATGTTTTACATTATTTCTTTGGAATACCTAGAGCATTGAGAACCTTGGGTGCTTCTGGTTATGGACATGTGAAAACCTTAGTGACTGTGGCACGACTGGAAGATGATTGTGATATCAATATACTGTGGAAGTGCTCAATATTAATATGATTCATGTTACTCTTGATTATTATTCCTTTGAATATCCTAGTATGTATTCACACAAGTTAGATCCCAAATTTTTATTGGTTTATTACATTAAGGTATATTTTAATGTTTGATTTATCGCATGTTAATATTTTGTAATATGGTTGTTTTTACTATTTCCCTCTATATTGACATTTATATTGATTTCCAAATTCTTGTGGATTTTAATATTAAGTGTTTTTAAATAAAAATAAAAAGGATGATTTATTTGAAATATTTTAAGAGAAAACAAATTTATGAAAAAGAAAATATTATAAAGTTAGATCTAATGGTTACATGGTGACAAATAGTGTATAGATTCATGGTGGTATTATACATAAAATTATCTACATAACTCTATATACCATTTGGTGTATTAAGATCTACTTTTATTGCAAACAGTTAAAGGGAATGTAATCTCATATCTCACTTTATTATCTTGGATTATCTAATCTTTTTAGTGAGTTGGGTTGGTGGTGTTGTATGATCACATGGAGACTTGGATCTTCCCTCATTTTGTTATTGTTTAGGGGTTATCCTTTTGTATCTTCATTATATATCTCATGAATGTGTACTTATCTTCTATGTTGTACTCTGATTGGCTATCTTCTTTTTCATAAACTTGAGACATGTTTTGGTTTATGTGTTGATCTTATCCTTATGGTGGGTCATCTTAGGTGATGTGTTATGTCGACCTAGGTTGGTTCATCAAAAAATTATATCATACCTAGTACGTACCAAAAAGATTGATGATATTGTGTGTGTTTGGTTTAGGGATTATGGTAGGTAGGATTTGGAATCATTATAATTTAGGTAGTAGGTATATAAGGGTTACTTGATAGCTCACATTCAAATATGACCTAAAATTAACATGGGTGGTAAGAGATTTTTTCTATCAATCTTGAGCTTAATTTTGGGGTTATAGAAATGAACTTGATCTTGGGATTTATTTAAATTAACAATGTCCTCCTTTCAATTGGTTTATTATGTTTTTTTTATATTTCTCACTAAATTTATGGTTGAATTAAATTCTTATTCTAAAATGATTTAAAAATTATTCTTGAAGTTCGTAATTTAATTCCTAGATTTTCTATTAAGATAATTGGATATTTTAAATTGTGTTTAATAAAAAATACCTCTTATAATAGCTCTTAAAAAACTAGTAGAGGAATCTACAAGACAAGTTCTATATGTAAATATTCTAGTAGAACATTCATGGGTGGATGTAGTTATCTACACATTCCAAAAAACAGGTTAGATGGGTGTTTTAAACCAAGGAAAAAGAGTGGATCATGGTTTAAAATTTACCACGAATAATCTACCTATCATATACAGTGACAAGGGACACTAAGAATCTGAACATTATCTGATTGAATTGATAGTATATTCCACTTCACAAAGAATCCATACAACTCCAAGGTGTGTTTCACCACTTATATTATTGAATCATCAGGATGAAATTGGAGGGATTCCATCACAAATGTTAAATTTATATGGGATATTACCCGGACCACATTGAATAAGGTGTTTAATCATTGGTTTTACACTTAAACATTTCCAGTGGAAAAGACTCTATAATTTTAGACTTTGTAACTAGGAGAATGATTAGTTATGGAGTATGATACTCATTTCACTGAGTTAGTTTACCTACCCCCAAATATTGTTTCAAATGAATTCCTTAAAAATCAAAGGTTCATGATGGGTTTGAGGGCATATATTTGGTTGATGTTGATTCTATTATTCCTTTTTACCATTAATGATATAGTTTATTAAGGATTTATGGTTGAGGTATATTTTTTGGGAAGAAAGGTTTATGTAGAGATTTCATTACAGTGGGAGGTTTTCTGTGTGTATCGTTTTGCTAGAAAATGAAGAATAATAAGGGCGATTAGTTTATATAAGGACCACTTTTAATTGATTATTTTGGATAGAATCAGTTAGTTTTCTATCAGTGTGGGAGACCTATTCATACTAATCTTAAATCTATGGAATAACCCTGTACATTAAATCATTGTGGACAGTCTGGTCACCTTGATATTTTACAGAAGTATTTCCTATGTCATTTTATCTATATCTACTCTTACCAAAGGATCACATGCCAATTTGGACACATCAAGGGATAATGGATCTCATTCTCATGGAAAGGGGGGTTCTCACATAGTGAAGAAATGTTAGGTAGGCACTGAGGATAAGTATCTTTATACAGTGGAGTATGCAATAGTGTTATATAAGGTGGGGCCTGCTACTATAAGAAGTACAATGCTCATTTAATCCTATTTAATCTTGGTTTTTTATACAGGTTTATCTCATTATTTTTTATCCTCTAAGTTAATTTAATTGTTATGAATATTCATATAATATATGTCATTTATGATTGATCATTCCAATCCATTGGAAATGTAGAAGGAATACGGTTTTAAATTTCTTGAGTGTCGGGAGATGATTGCCAACTTTGAAGTCATGTGGGGTTTATTAGTTCTTCATCTTGATTTCTTTAACCTTATAATTGGTATGAATTGGATGAGAAATGTTACATCCAAGATCAAATGTTACCTTCATTGAGTTTAGTTTATTTCATCCAATTGATTCTCTTATATCTTTCATGGTGATTGGGATCCTATATCAGGGAGAGCACGACCTATTGTTCCTTATACTAGAATGATATCATACTAATTTTTAGAGATATTTCTTTATGTACTAACCATCATTTGAGTAATCTAATTCCTACAGTGGTGAGTGTGTACCATGAGGTATTTGTTGATGACGTTTATAGTTTTATGACCCATAGATAGGTAAAATTATCTATTAACCTACTCCCTATGATGATTAACATTTCAACTTATGGATCTTGAGGGTAATGGATTTATTAATCCTAGTGTGTCACCTTGGGCTTTGCGACTTCTATTTATAAAGGAGGTTAATGGAAGTCTTCAAATTTTTGTCAATTAAAAAAAGATTAATCAGGTGGATAATAAGAATAAATACCCATTTCCTATGATTAAAAATATCTTTTATAAACTCATAGGATCCCGATGGTTTTCTAAAATTTATCTATGATCAAGGTACCTTCATTAAATATTCTAAAAATAATATGCACCTAAGATATCATTAATAAGACGATATGGAAATTTTGATTTCATATTTATGAAACTTGATCTTACGAATGATACTATAGTATTTATGGAATTGATGAACAAAATATTTCATCAGCTCTTGGACTATTTAATTATCTTTTTTTGGATGATATTTTGGTGTATTCCAAGTTAGAGTAAGAAAAAAAACTATCATTTATATAACCATCTTTGAATCTTAAATGAATAGATTTTGTATGAAAATCTTTTTAAATGTGAATTTTTGATCCAAGAAGTGAAGTTTCTAGACTATTTTTTATATGATAAATGAATATCAATGGATCTTGAAAATATTTGGGTAGTTATTTAATGGGAGAAACCATGAAATTTGTTTGAGATTAGAAAATTCTTGGGCATACCTGGTTATTATAGGTGGTTTATTCACAATTTATCCCAGATTTCATCTCCAATGATAGCGATAACATGTATGGGTATTAAATTAATGTAAGATGTTAAGTTTTAAAGATAATTTGAGGATCTAAAGGTTAGTTTGACTCAATATCCATTTTTTTATTCTTCCATAACTAGGTTTATGCTATGAAGTTTTCTATAATTCCTTAGGTTTAAGATTAGGATGGGTTATGGTGCAGGGGAAGCAGGTGGTGGCCTATGTCTCCCACCGAATACACCCTCATGAGAAGAATTATCCCACCAATGATCTTCATTTGTATATAGTGATGGATTTTATCAATAATTGACGCCACAATCTATTTAGTAAGATGTTTACTATGTTTTCATATCATATGGGCCTGATGTATATTTTTACAAAGAGGTATTTGAAATTTTAATAGATATTTTAGGTTGAGTATCATGAAAATTTAAATTTTTATATATGATATACACTTAAAAAATGGAATTTGGTCACAAATACATTGAGAATGAAGTTACTAAATCAATCATTGAAGAAATAAATAAAATAATGGTCTTGGATGAATTTGTTCACTAATATGACCTTGGAAGTAAAATATGTTGATAAGTAGGTGTTCTTTATATGTGTTAAAGATGGTTCATCATTTATTGATAATATTTTTCTTGGAAAAGAAATATACACTAATTTTCTGCATTTAAGTAAAATCCATAATTATGGGGAGACCATATGTGATTTGTCTTGGTCTCCTAATGGTGTTTTAAGCATCCAAAGATGATTGGTCATTATGATATCTCTATGAAAGTAGTTATTGGATAGATGAAATTGGTCTAGTTTGTCTATAAAATGAAGATATTCTAAGATGTCTCATGATTTGAGACATGGTTATTATTGGTTGAGGATGATGTGGTCAATTACAGACTTCATGTCACAATTATTTACTTATATAAGATAAGGTGGATCACTAGAGAACTTCCAGTTTGCTAAAACATTTAACTATTTTGATGTCTGAGTGAGATTATATATCTATGGAAATCATTATAGGTTTACCATTCACTCAAATTGGGAAGGATTAAATTTAAGTAAAAGTTGATTGACATGAAAAATCAACTCATTTCCTACCTATTAAATAAATTATGAAGGTGGAAGATCTCTACCACCTGTATGTCCAATATATTATGAAGCTCCATGGAGTTTCTACTATTTTTAGTTTTCACAGAGTCCCATGGTTTATATCCATGGTTTGATAATTTTTTTCAAGAGGTGATGGGTACCCAATTGAAATTAAGAATGATGTATCAACCACATATGGATGGGAAAAATGAGTGAGTGATTCAAATTATTGAGGATATTCTTTGGGAATACATGCTTGATTTTGTTTCTTCTTAGGATAAACATATACCTTTGGTAGAATATTCCTATAATAATAGTTATTTGGATTGGATTAAAATGAAACCATTAAAATCATTATATGGATGGTTATGTTGATTTCCATTTTGTTTAGTTAATTAGGGAGAATAGTGTCTAGTTAGACTAATTCTTGTTCAAGATATAATTAAAAAGTTTAAATTGATTTTAATGATTTTAGAAATGGATTAGTTTATTTATAAATCCTATGTGGACTGTTTTAGTCACCCGTTGGAGTTCGAGGTAGGTGATCGAGTTTTTCTCATAGTTTCACCTCCATTGGGACATCGTTAATTGATAAATCAAAGGAAGTTGGCCCCAAGTTTTGTTGTCTCTATTGATACCCTTTAAGATCTTATAAAGGTGTCTTATCAATTGGACTTTTTATCTTTCTTGAATTTTAATCACAACATGATTCACATTTCCCAATTTAGAAGGTATCAACAAGACCCTTCCCATGCGATTGAAAGGGAAAATTTTAATCTTGATCCCAACACCTTTATGGTTGAGTATATAGTTTAAATTATATATCTTTTGGATAAGTAATGTGCTATAAAAAATTATCTTGTTTAGTGTAATGTGGTAGTGTTAATTGGATAATAATGAGACATGGGATCATGGAATGTTGATAAGGCCTCACATACCTTATTTTATTATGAGTAAAAAATCTTGAGCACTTTTTGGGGAATGATAGTTTCATGGTAGGGAGAATTGTATCATTATCCAGTTCATAGGTATACTTAATTTCTGAGTTTGGTTTGTCTCTTTTTAGGTTTTAAAGCCTCTCAAAAGCCAAGGGTTAAAAATTTAGATATTTTGAAAAAACTATATAGACACACATTTTAGGTTCATAATTAGTAGTAACCATGTGATAACTATATTGAATGGATCTGTTGGTTCAAGTGAAAATTTACACGATTTGAGGATGTTTGTATATTGGTGTGAGTAACCAAAAATTGTATAGGTGTATGGGTTTGAAATAGAATCTATCATGTGACTCAATAATAGTTTTTCTAACCATGGGGCTATTCCCATGAATCTTTGTGACTTAGTATTTAGTGGATAGTGATTACCACATGGTTGGTGCGTAATTTATTTAACCATGAAGCATAATTTTGTGACCCAATATGGACCTTTTAAAATATAAATTTACCCCAATTACCTTGATTGATTTTAAGTATAATATTATATTAATACCTAATTATATTAAATAATCCCCCTTACAAATGATCTAGATGCATCTTACCTTTCTTATTTAGTTATCCCTGATCGATTTGGATGGATCTATTTGTGGTACATTGGAATTTCCTCAAAATTTATTATATTATATCATGATTTATCCTCGATGCCTTTTACACCTAATCCATTGGTGCCCAATTAGCCTGTGGTTGTTGGAACTGAAGGGTTTTGTGGGGAATTGATGATGTTTCTTATGGATATATTCTTTTGAGGACCCAATATCTTTATTTCCAATACCCATTTCTAATGGTGATTAGGTTCTCTCTGTGGGTGAGGTAGGAGTCTCTATACAATGGTAATATCCCTTAACTTACCTGGTGTTCTTGTAAATTAATTTAGTTTTACTTATAAAAGTGATTGATTTTATAACAAATAATGGTTATATATGAACTTGCATCTTCGGTGGAATGTAAAAGTGGTTTTCAAAATTGTTTTATTTACAAATAGTTTTATGAACTTCATGTGTTTGAAGAAATTCCAAAAAGTTGGTTTTGACTCTAAAATATATTTTTAAGCATGAGATCAGTGATGATTTTCCTATGAAAATGTTTTGTAAAATTGAAAAAATGTTTTAATTAATTTTTTTTACAAACATAACACATTGGGAACCTTATACACTCTAGGTTATGGACATATAAAAACCTTAGTGAGTGTAGAACCATTAGGTGTATGATTTTGATATAGATAGACTATGGCATAAATAAATGCAGTAGGATTCATATTACACTATATTAGTGTTCCTTTCCGTTTCCTAGTACATAATACAATATGTTATATCATAACTTATTCTTGTATTATTACATGATAGTATTGTTTCATTTCTGATTTATCACATGTTTATATTTTGTTATATGAATGTTTTGAATACTGCACTCTATATTTTCATTCATGTTAATTTCCATATTATTGTGTATTTTAATATGAAATTTTTTTAAAGGAAAAAATGATGGATGATTTATTAGAGATTTTCTCAATGTAAATAGCTTTGTGAAACTTGTTTTATTTTAAATCTAGAAATAATTGTTTCATAGTGACTAATATTATAAATATTTATAAAGGTATCCTACTAAGAATTTTCATCACAACATATATATTCCTTTTGGTGTATGAATATTTTTTGGTGTAGGACACAGGTAAATGTAAGGGAGTCTTTTATCCCACTGTCATTTCATAGTTGATGTCATTTTCATAGTGTGTTGGGTTGGTGGTGATGGATGGTCATATGGAGACTTGGTTATGGTATTGTTTCGTCTTTCTTCCAGGTTCCTACTTTTTATCTCATCCTTCTATCCAACCATTTTGGGCGATGTTTCATGTCAACCTAGGATGGTTCATTACATATGATCTTGTGTTTATATCACATTTTTTTGTCTTAATAATAATCTAGAGTCTAATTGATAAATGTATTAAAACCTCAATTTAATTATTTATTTGATTTTTTAGAATTACTAGATTAATTATTATACTTAATATTTGATGTTTTGATGGTTATTTTTGGTAGTAGGAAGATACTTTAGAGAAATCATGAAATTAATGCATTTAATTATGATGTTTTGAAAATAATGATAAAAAATGATCTTGAGAATAACAAGGGCATCGACTGTGAGACTCAACCTAATACAAACTTACCATTCTTATGATCAATCCATCGACTATAAGAATAAATCAGATCAACCATGTGAAGGTATCCACTTGAATTAAATATTATTCAATGTCTTGAAGTTTTTGTGTGAAAAAATTTGACTGACCCTAAGGATTTAATATATGAAAAAACAGATGTACGGACCCTATATTTATAAAACAAGAGACCACACATTCAACCATAAACTACAAATTAATTTGAACTATCATTTGGGGATCAACATTGTTAAAATTGGAAAAATGAAGGAATATGATTAATTTTACCTTTTTTGGATTGAACACACGATCATCTAGACTAACCACATGTGAAAACAATCTCATAGTCGATCCATAGAGTTAAGATACATAAGGGTAAAACAAAAAAATTTACATAATGGGTAAGGGTATTGAAGTATGTGTGGAGTAAATGTAAAGGTGATTCAAGACCCATGTAAAGGTCATCTAACCAAAATGATACCCATGAAATGATACTCATATAATCTAAAACCTATGTGAATGTTAGAGTAATTTTTCAGTCACTACATAAGGGTACTACTGAGATTCCACAACCCATGAAGGGTTATTATTTTCTTGGTAGAAATCCACCACACTTCAAGATTAAGACTTAGGGAACTAGGTTAGTAGGTATGATATAAATATAGGTATTCTATATAGATAGTTTTCAATGATATAACATAAAAATAAAACATATAATATTTGGAAATTCAAAATCAAATAGGAATTTTGGGACTTTTTAGAGATTTAGAAACCATGAATTTGAAGGAATACCATGTAGGAAAATGGGATCATATTCAATATTTAAAGGTGAGAATATCAAGAAGGTTTGACGAAGGTGATGTGAAGGTAAATATAAATGCCTATAAGAGAGTAAGTTTTTTATTAGGAAGTAGGACTCAAATGATGGATTCCATGTGATAGTTTCTGGATATTTAGTTTTTATTCTTTTATTTTTGTCTTCCATATATTTTACATGATTTTGTATTTACATATCATCTTGGTTACCCTTAACCTAGAGGGTTGAACTCTGAGGGGAATTTGAAACCCTTTTTAATGATTTAGCTCTTTCACTTCATGGAATAAAATACATTTATTTCTTCAATTAATCTAGTATCGTTTTTCATATAGTAGTTTTTCTTATAAATATCCATCATATTTGTTTTAATATTATATTATTAATTTTTTCCTTATTCAATGATCATTACTTCACTCCACCCAATAATTTTTTGTATTTGATATAAGAGTCTAGTCCTAGGAACTAATGTTCTAAACAAATTTCAACATGTGTGCAAGTGGTAATGGTAACTGTTGGTTGTTTAGAAAAAACAAGACCAATTTGGACATTACTAAGTTAAATATAATAGTACACTACAACAATTTTAAATAAAAAAAGATGGTATAACAACCCAAGATAATAGTTAGTAATCCTCTCACCATCACCATTTAATCAACGCAGAGAGAGGAACTGATTGAAGATTCTCTCTTTTATCAGTTTACTAGAAGATTAATGGATAACTTTAGGACTTACATAACATTGAAATATGTTAATACAACACTAAATTTATCACCATATCATCATATTTTTCTTGGATAACTATTTTCATGACATTATTTATTTTAAAAATCCTAATCCCGGAATCAAAACCCATGTTTTGTTATGTAATTAAAAATTTACAACTAATTTTTCTGTGCATTCCTCTTTAAGAGAAAACACTAGGTATCTATTATAACAACATTTATCTATAGAAAAAAATTATTTTTCACACCCCGTGAAAAGTTGAATTTAAATAACTATTTAATAAAAAATATACATTGGTTATAAATTAAACTAAATTGAATCAATTGAAAGAAATATGATAATCGATTTTTATAGAAAAGGCTTGCATCACTTTGAGGCCTAATATATCCAAAACATTAAGATCTATGATATATTTCTTTAAAAAAATTATCATAGAATCATGACCACAAAAATCAGAAATTATCAATAGTTGATAGTAATTCTAAAACTTAATTTCATACAAAAATAATTTATAAAGGCCTTCAAATACATGAAAATTAATATCCAAAGGGGAAATATCTTACCATTTTTTTCCAAAAAAAATTGCATTATTAATTTTCCAGTTTTCATAATATATATATATATACAGAAAATATTAAAATAGATTTTAAAATATTATTAAATGAAAAAATAATCTATACATACATCACTGGTTAGAAGAAATGCATGCCTATATAGAAAAATAATAAAATTTTCCATACTCTATCAAACAGTAGCCACCTCATCGGTAGTGAAAGACACTCTAGATGATATATCTATGATATCCTATACCATAACCCTTAGATGATCTAACTATATATTCTAATGATGTAAGGTATCATTAATGTAATATATGATCAAAGCATTCTACAATATGATATTAGTGATCCAAAATATGTAATTCACAGAGGATGATTGACTATAGAGGAGGTAGATGTGTGGGATATACATGTTGAAAATGTCTTTTTAATTTAGAAACCATCAATTGAATCAATGATCTAATCCTATAGTCCATTGAATCACCCAAATACCTAAAATTAATATAAACTATATATTTATCCTTTCATTGCATCCTTCTTAAAATAAGTATTTGGATGAATATACACTTTTCTAATATTTACAATTTCCACATATCGTTGTACGTGACCATGGTTTTATTTCTTTCCAAATGTAGTTTCCAACATCTCCTTTAAACCCTATGATATGAAATTCCACCATGTTATATTATTTTTAATCTCATATTATAAATTATATTTATAAATTATGCCACCATTATAAAATTTTCAAATAGTCTATAAATAACATAAATTGGTTTATACAATATTACCATCTATAAACATTGAATCTTCAGTAAGATATTTACCCTATTTTCTCATTCACACCTTTTTTCAATTTTCATTTCAATATGGGGGTATTTAGATAACTTCAATTAATCCTGATGGCTTTGATCTCAATTTATCAAACTTTTAAGAAAAAAGTTGTTCATAAAGTATCACATACCTACCCTAAGATAAAGTATTAGGGTATAAGTTAATAATATTTATTTTTGATGAGATCTCTTTAGTGTGTAATATTTAGTTATAAATAAATCATTAATAATATTTTTCTAATAATTATACAAAAATTAATTTTCAAAATTAATATTACCCTTGTTAAAAACAGTTCACTTTGTTTTCCTTCAAACAAATTCTTCCATGTTTCTTTATTTTAAAATAAATAAAACTGGTATGTATTTTATTTTTTTATTTTCCAAAAATATAAATATAATGTTAATATAGATTTAAAATCCTTACATGGATTTATAGAAGAATACAAGAGTCACCATCTAACTTATTTTTTATCAGGAAAATCAAATATCATTTGAAATTGAGGGAAAATAAAATTGAATAACAAAATAAATTTATTATTGTCACAAAAATAAAAAATAATAAAAAATAATTTTATTATTATGGTCTACCATAGTTTATATCATTTAGTTGAATCTAAACTCATTCAATTATAAAGTAAAGTGATAATTTTTACCTGATCATCCAAATCCAAAATACTAATAAATTGTTTTACGTTTCGATTAGTAGGATTAACATTATCATAAAAATCAAAAGGTGCCCTCCTATCCTTTCCATGATTAAGTTGTAATTATAGCGACCCCCAAAACCGGGGTGCTTAATGAGACATGATACACTTATCATTTCATCATTACAAGTTTAAATATCATGTCTCATCACAACAGAGGATCGTGAGGCTCGGGATTCTGGGAAACCAGCTGCTTCTGATTAGCTTCAATAATATTAACCGTGCCTGAAAAATTTTAAACAAAACGTAGGGTGAGCAAAAATGCCCAGTAAGGGGGTTTTAAAACATTTTCAAGAAAAATATATCTTAAATCAGTCCTTTTTAAAGGAATAAAAATACTTTTCTAAATCAAAACATTATCATTTCTTAAAACAAGAAAATCATCTTTCTTTGAAAATCCACTTACACAAGAAGCACGTACTTGAAATGAGCTTTAATGTAAACATGATCAGAGTGCGCAATATAAACAGAGTAAGCAATGAATAATGTTAAAACAAGGTTACTTTAATTCCAAGGTAAATTCTATGGCTAAGCAGTAAAACATGCATATCAGGGTTTGTGTGTAGAATGCGGTTCATTTAACAGTTTTCCATATGAAAAACAGTTCTTGTCACATAAAGTACATTTTCATGATCATGGGAGCTTTCAACTAGGGGTTGTCCTGTTAGTTGGACGAACCCCTGATTAACCTTTATCATTACATGTAGAGGGAATGTATAATCCTGGACTTTGTCATGACTTTTCATCATGACCGTAAAACATACTTAACGGGTCAAGGCTCACTGCCCACCCCGTTTCCTTTGCTCAAGCCAAGGCTAACTTTCCAAGACCGTCGCACATGATCGTCTCATGAGACTCTTGCTTTACCCAATGCATTGGAGCGCTATATAATTTCGGGCGCACCCGTCACATGTAGTCCTATACATCCCTTACATATCTTGACGTGGCCATTCGTTCATAGGGTTTCATGCATTCTTAATTAAACCCCATTTTCACATACTTATTCTTTCATGAGGACCATTTAAACATTAAGACCCTGATGACATGCATGCTAAAACTCCGTTCACATAACAAGTTACTTTGCATTTTAAAAGAATGGGTTTCAAGAGAACGAACATATTACTTAACATTACATAACATCATAGTATCCAATTAAAACATAGTCGTTTACACATATACTGATAAATGGATTTTGAGGGTTTTCACCCAAAACTGTCTTATAAGAACTCTTTTATTAGCACTTTAAGCAGACATAGGTACACACTTATGAATACATGTATATATTTGAAAAAAAAGAAAATTCAGGGAGTCCATTTTCACAAAAATCTTCATTTACCCCAAGCAGTGATAAATGAAAGTTCTCATTTTCACGATTTGGAAATACTTTCAATAAATATCATTTTTAAAACATAGTTTTAAATTACTTACTATATCATTTCATAAAATAACTACGTTCAAAATTTCATAAAAATAATCCAGTGTCTGTGAAAGTAATACACAAGCCTTTAAAATTAAAACATCATGCTGAGGTCGCTTGAAATCGTTGAAGGCTGTCTGGGCCTACCCACTTAACGAAGGATGGGTTCACTCCCCAATTCCTTCCTGTTTACAACGGTCATGCACCGAATTTTTTCAAAACATTTTAAGCTTGCCTTAATTACATATATATTTTCACTGGAGTTTTCTATCTTGAAAACATGTCGTTTCTTTAAAATTCGCTTTCATAATGATTTATATGTATATACATATTTATATAACAACCGATTCTTGTAAAAACTCAACCGAAATTAAAACAGGACCCTTTCCTTGCTTGGAGTGGGGATGCAGTCGAGGCAAAAGGATCCGAGGGTATAAACATAGAAGATATGCACATATATATATATATATATATATATATATATATATATATATATATATCCCGAATATGCTTATATACATATGAAAAACGAGGTATAACACAAAAACACACTTGACCCTTACAAGTATTTTACACGATAAAACATTAGTTTAGAACTAATAATCATATTTAGAAAAACCAAAAAAAACAAGGGATTGAAAGATATATCAAATTATATATATATGTATACATATATTTATATATGCATAACCGTGAAACACCAAGTTGATAAAAAAAGGGTTAGCACGTTGAACCGAAGAAAAATAATCTTCTTTGGACTCCTTTCATCCACTGGCTATCATCAATTGTAAATTATAAAAGTAAACCGCATAAAATGTAAATGGTAAAAGAAAACCGAAAAGGTTGGTTTCACATATATACCTATATAAGCATATTTTAAACAAACACAAAACTCGGCTAACCCTTACCTGTACTCGAAGAAGAGGGAGGAGTAGGGTGCAACTGCGGAATCCAGAAGGTATAAACATAGAATATATATATATATATATACATATATAACCAGTATAAATTTATATACAAACCCGGTATTTACACAAACTGAAAAAAAAACAAATGACCCTTACCTTAACCCGGAGAGGAGGAGAAAGACACGGCAAGGAGGCATGGGAAAAAAATGGGTTCACAAGCCATAAAATATATAACGTATATATATATATACAAACCGAAACTTGAGCAGGCAAAAAGAAAAGAAAAAAAAACAGGACTTGACCCTCACCAGAACTCGACGAAGAGGAGGAGGAGGAAGGCCGGAGCTCTGCCAGCGTCGTCTGGAGGTGGGAGAGATCAAGGGAGATCGGATGCAGCCCTTCGGCCTTCGGTGCAATAGGGGGTCATTAAAAAAAACGAAGAAGGAGAAGACGGAAACCTCGGGAGGGGCGGGGGGGTCGGTGTCGACCTGTGGAAAGGAGGGAGAGTCTCGGGTCTTCTTCGCCGAAAGCAACCCCTATGCTACGGGTACATCGACAGAAAGAAGAAGAAGAGGAAATCGCGGGGAAGAAGATGAATCGGAGGAGAAAACGCGAAAAGAAAGTGGATGACCGAGATTAAAAACGGCCCGATCCAGCGGCTGGAACTGATGCAGTCTTTAAAAAAACGACGGCCAAGATCAGAGGGGGGAGCAGATCAGACGGCTGGAAAACTACCGCGGTTTAAAACACGGTTTTTCTACAGTTTTTCCTAAAAAAAAGAATCGCTTTATTAATTAATTTATTAAACTCAATTATTAACATTCATTATTTTAATAAAAAGTCTTTTTTCAATTAATTTAATCAAGACTAATTTATATTATTATTATTAAACCACTCTTATTTAAAATATATCATTGGTTAAAAAAAATATATATATTGATTTAATCAAAATGTTTTATTATATGTATATATATACATTTTTGAAAAATCAAAATTAATATTAGATTGTCATTATTATTAATCCTTAATTATTAACTACATAATATTTCATTATGAGAAATAATGATCGAGAACATTGAATAATAAAAACATAACACAAGTATATATATTTTAATTTTCCTTGCTAGTTAACTATCCTAATTTTCTGAATTAATTAATATCATTTAATGAAACTATATTTTATCACACATACAAGTGTGTTGATGAAAATATTATCACCACGAAACACACAAGTGAAGGAAACCATAATTTGACGTAGTTTATAAAATAGTTAATAAAGGTTAATATATCTAATTTAATGCAATAAATATATAACTCATAAAAGAAATCCATCAGGTTTTGATATAATTAGAAGAAACAAAAGTTTAATTGTTCAGATTAAAATGTATAGTGGAAGAAGTCAATAATACTAATTTTTTTTCTCCATTTGAGACATAAAATAAAATTCTTATTTTTGGAAAACAAGAGATAATTAACATTGATGTCATTTTAAAATATTAAGGCCAAACTACACATTTATCATTCGGATCATTTTATTTCCAACGGTCATAATGATCATTGGATTCTTTGGGAAACCCAACGGTCGGATTGGTGGCCGTTTGAGGTCCAACGGTCATCTTTGGTGCTTATAAAAGGGTTTGGTCTCGGGTGTCCCTTACTCCAAGTGACCGAAGAAGAACGGAAGATGGTTCGTATGCTCCCCTTGGTGTTGAGCACGGTTGCGGTGGTGTCATCCATACTTATGTTCCTTATGATGGATGCTCCAAATCCTTACCGCATTCTCGGGCTCCTAGTAGTTCTAAGCAATCTTCCTGTCGTTGTAATTGGGTTCTTGGTTGGGATCTTTGGTTAGTGATGTTTGATCGAGGGAAGTTGTAATCGTCAAGGTGTTTCTTAATAAAGGAGTACTTCATTAATGCTTGTTGTTATGGGTTTTCATTTATTTTCATTTTCTTTTTAGAGAAAGATGGTCCAAAAAAAAGGGAAACATATCATTACACGAAACTTGAATTCTCGGGTTGTTACATTATCTCCCCCTTAAAAGAATTGCGTCCTCGCAATTCTATTCGTAAAAAGACAAGAAAAAGGCTTCGGTCTCACAACATTACCAAAACTGAAGGCCGAGCTCGGTTAATGGAACCCCTAAACTGGTACACAGCTCCACTGTTTCCCTGACCCAGATACACTTTGAGCAATAAGACTTGTACTCCTTCTCATGGGAACTATACAAAGGCTTCCACAGGGAGGCCCGTGCAATAAACAGCTCTGAGACATCCGAGCAGACGAATCCCCTAGTAACCCTTCGAACTTCATTACGCTCGAGGTAGTTGAGGGGGATGACGCGATTGAGAAGGCTGACGTTCAGGATCTGGAACATGTAGGCGGCTCTGAGGTTGCCGTCTTGAGCTGCTATGAGAAAGCAAGCTCTGGCGGAGAAATTCCGTGCCATAGAGAAACACTGAAAAATCCCTTCATGGTATCTCCCCCTTTGCCTATAGTAGGGAAGCTGGGTGGTGGCAAAGAGGTGGATCACATGTTCATTCTCCTGACACGCGCGGAGAATTTCCGGACTATTTGCTATATCCAGAAAACATTGGCAGGACCCTCGTAGGTGGAGAAAAGAGGGAAAGTCCACCATACAAGTTCTGATCAAGACAACCTCTATTAACTCGTCAGGCAGAGACGAGAGGTTCATCTGACTTGCCATATGGAAGAAAAGGTAAACAAGAGATGTCACTTAACAACACTAAGAAGAAAGAGATCATAAACTTTTTAATTAAGAAGGTTTACACATTAAAGTCTGAGTTTTCCAGACGGACACCACAAAGAGATGCGAAACTCTCTAACTCCACAAACCATACACAAGATGAACATACAGGACTAAAGTCATGGGGACATTTATATCGCCTCTTGAGTTTAGCGTGGGGGGTGTGGAGTTGGGAAACGTCGGTGTACACTTCTTGCCTAAGAGACACGCAAGTGGACTCATTCTCCAACACTTCGAAGTCCATTAACTGGCCCCAGAAACCATAGTGCAGGACCTGACACAGATAAGCCGCTCGAAGATCTCCGGCAGCAGTAGCTTCTTGGAAAGGGTTATCTAGCATTTTGCCAAACTCCTCGCCCGTAGTAAACACTCGGAAGAGTCCTTCGTGATACCTTCCTCGACATGCATACGAGGGAAACTGGGTCATCATCATTAGGAGATAATCCATCCCCATTCCCCGGTGGAGACTAAGCACCCTAGATGAGTTTGACACATCGTATAGGTGCTTACACGTCATGCGAATGTGAGCATAGTTCATGAAGTTTTCACGGCTAACTAGAGATATAATGTTCTCTAGAGCCTCGGTGGGAAGTGACAAAAGGTCAGTAGGTACATTAGCCATCTGAAAGTCACAACGTTTTTACTTAATTAGTCTTAGCAATATATTTATATCACCTGGTTTTCCAGAGTTTCCTGAACCCATCCTCTGATACCAACTATAGCGACCCCCAAAATCGGGGTGCTTAATGAGACATGATACACTTATCATTTCATCATTACAAGTTTAAATATCATGTCTCATCACAACAGAGGATCATGAGGCTTGAGATTCTGGGAAACCAGCTGCTTCTGATTAGCTTCATTAATATTAACCGTGCCTGAATAATTTTAAACAAAACGTAGGGTGAGAAAAAATGCCCAGTAAGGGGGTTTTAAAACATTTTCAAGAAAAATCTTTCTTAAATCAGTCCTTTTGAAAGGAATAAAAATACTTTTCTAAATCAAAACATTATCATTTCTTAAAACAAGAAAATCATATTTCTTTGAAAATCCACTTGCACAAGAAGCACGTACTTGAAATGAGCTTTAATGTAAACATGATCCGAGTGCGCAATATAAATAGAGTAAGCAATGCATAATGTTAAAACAAGGTTACTTTAATTCCAAGGGAAATTCTATGGCTAAGCAGTAAAACATGCATATCAGGGTTTGTGTGTAGAATGCGGTTCATTTAACAGTTTTCCATATGAAAAACAGTTCTTGTCACATAAAGTACATTTTCATGATCATGGGAGATTTCAACTAGGGGTTGTCCTATTAGTTGGACGAACCCCTGATTAACCTTTATCATTACATGTAGAGGGAATGTATAATCCTGGACTTTGTCATGACTTTTCATCATGACCGTAAAACATACTTAACGGGTCAAGGCTCACTGCCCACACCGTTTCCTTTGCTCAAGCCAAGGCTAACTTGCCAAGACCGTCGCACATGATCGTCTCATGAGACTCTTGCTTTACCCAATGCATTGGAGCGCTATATAATTCCGGGCGCACCAATCACATGTAGTCCTATACATCCCTTACATATCTTGATGTGGCCATTCGTTCATAGGGTTTCATGCATTCTTAATTAAACCCCATTTTCACATACTTATTCTTTCATGAGGACCATTTAAACATTAAGACCCTGATGACATGCATGCTAAAACTCCGTTCACATAACAAGTTACTTTGCATTTTAAAAGCATGGGTTTCAAGAGAACGAACATATTACTTAACATTACATAACATCATAGTGTCCAATTAAAACATAGTCGTTTACACATATACTGATAAATGGATTTTGAGGGTTTTCACCCAAAACTGTCTTATAAGAACTCTTTTATTAGCACTTTAAGCAGACATAGGTACACACTTATGAATACATGTATATATTTGAAAAAAATGAAAATTAAGGGAGTCCATTTTCACAAAAATCCTCATTTACCCCAAGCAGTGATAAATGAAAGTTCTCGTTTTCACAGGTTTTGAAAATACTTTCAATAAATATCATTTTTAAAACATAGTTTTAAATTACTTACTATATCATTTCATAAAATAACTACGTTCAAAATTTCATAAAAATAATCCAGTGTCTGTGAAAGTAATACGCAAGCCTTTAAAATTAAAACATCATGCTGAGGTCGCTTGAAATCGTTGAAGGCTGTCTGGGCCTACCCACTTAACGAAGGATGGGTTCACTCCCCAATTCCTTCCTGTTTACAACGGTCAAGCACCGAATTTTCCCAAAACATTTTAAGCTTGCCTTAATTACATATATATTTTCACTGGAGTTTTCTATCTTGAAAACATGTCGTTGCTTTAAAATTCTCTTTCATAATGATTTATATGTATATACATATTTATATAACAACCGATTCTTGTAAAAACTCAACCGAAATTAAAACTGGACCCTTTCCTTGCTTGGAGTGGGGATGCAGTCGAGGCAAAAGGATCCGAAGGTATAAACATAGAAGATATGCATATATATATATATATATATATATATATATATATATATATCCCAAATATGCTAATATACATATGAAAACCGAGGTATAACACAAAAACACACTTGACCCTTACAAGTATTTTACACGATAAAACATTAGTTTAAAACTAATAATCATATTTAGAAAACCCAAAAAAAACAAGGGATTGAAAGTTATATCAAATTATATATATATGTATACATATATTTATATATGCATAACCGTGAAACACCAAGTTGATAAAAAAAAGGGTTAGCACGTTGAACAGAAGAAAAATAATCTTCTTAGGACTCCTTTCATCCACTGGCTATCATCAATTGTAAATTATAAAAGTAAACCGCATCAAATGTAAATGGTAAAAGAAAACCGAAAAGGTTGGTTTCACATATATACCTATATAAGAATATTTTAAACAAACACAAAACTCGGCTAACCCTTAACTGTACTCGACGAAGAGGGAGGAGTAGGGTGCAACTGCGGAATCCAGAAGGTATAAACATAGAATATATATATATATATATACATATATAACCAGTATAAATTTATATACAAACCCGATATTTACACAAACTGAAAAAAACAAATGACCCTTACCTTAACCTGGAGAGGAGGATAAAGACGCGGCAAGGAGGAATGGGAAAAAAACGGGTTCACAAGCCATAAAATATATAACGTATATATATATACAAACCGAAACTTGAGTAGGCAAAAAGAAAATAAAAAAACAGGACTTTACCCTCACCAGAACTCGACGAAGAGGAGGAGGAGGAAGGCCGGAGCTCTGCCAGCGTCGTCTGGAGGTGGGAGAGATCAAGGGAGATCGGATGCAGCCCTTCGGCCTTCGGTGCAACAGGGGGTCTTTAAAAAAAACGAAGAAGGAGAAGAGGGAGACCTCGGGCGGGGCGAGGGGTCGGTGTCGACCTGTGGAAAGGAGGGAGAGGCTCGGGTCTTCTTCGCCGAAAGAAAGCCCTATGCTACTGGTACAACGACAGAATGAAGAAGAAGAGGAAATCGCGGGGAAGAAGATGAAGCGGAGGAGAAAACACGAAAAGAAAGTGGACGACCAAGATTAAAAACGGCCCGATCCAGCGGCTGGAACTGATGCGGTCTTAAAAAAAACGACGGCCAAGATCAGAGGGGGGAGCAGATCGGACGGCTGGAAAACTACCGCGGTTTAAAACACAGTTTTTCTACAGTTTTTCCTAAAAAAAAGAATCTCTTTATTAAATAATTTATTAAACACAATTATTAACATTCATTATTTTAATAAAAAGTCTTTTGTCAATTAATTTAATCAAGACTAATTTATATTATTATTATTAAACCACTCTTATTTAAAATATATCATTGGTTAAAATATATATATATATTGATTTAATCAAAATGTTTTATTATATGTATATATATACATTTTTGAAACATCAAAATTAATATTAGATTGTCATTATTATTAATCCTTAATTATTAACTACATAATATTTCATTATGAGAAATAATGATTGAGAACATTGAATAATAAAAACATAACACAAGTATATATATTTTAATTTTCCTTGCTAGTTAACTATCCTAATTTTCTGAATTAATTAATATCATTTAATGAAACTATATTTTATCACACATACAAGTGTGTTGATGAAAATATTATCACCACGAAACACACAAGTGAAGGAAACCATAATTTGACGTAGTTTCTAAAATAGTTAATAAAGGTTAATATATCTAATTTAATGCAATAAATATATAAATCATAAAAGAAATCCATCAGGTTTTGATATAATTAGAAGAAACAAAAGTTTAATTGTTCAGATTAAAATGTATAGTGGAAGAAGTCAATAATACTAATTTTTTTTCTCCATTTGAGACATAAAATAAAATTCTTATTTTTGGAAAACAAGAGATAATTAACATTGATGTCATTTTAAAATATTAAGGCCAAACTACACATTTATCATTCGGATTATTTTATTTCCAACGGTCATAATGATCATTGGATTCTTTGGGAAACCCAACGGTCGGATTGGTGGCCGTTTGAGGTCCAACGGTCATCTTTGGTGCTTATAAAAGGGTTTGGTCTCGGGTGTCCCTTACTCCAAGTGACCGAAGAAGAACGAAAGATGGTTCGTGTGCTCCCCTTGGTGTTGAGCACGGTCGCGGTGGTGTCAGCCATACTTATGTTCCTTATGATGGATGCTCGAAATCCGTACCGCATTCTCGGGCTCCTAGTAGTTCTAAGCAATCTTCCTGTCGTTGTAATTGGGTTCTTGGTTGGGTTATTTGGTTAGTGATGTTTGATCAAGGGAAGTTGTAATCGTCAAGGTGTTTCTTAATAAAGTAGTACTTCATTAATGCTTGTTGTTATGGGTTTTCATTTATTTTCATTTTCTTTTTAGAGAAAGATGGTCCAAAAAAAAGGAAACATATCATTACACGAAACTTGAATTCTCGGGTTGTTACAGTAATCATGGAAATCATGTAATACTAAGACTTTCAATATAGACGTCTTATCCTATTCTATAGAATCAGTGGAATCTTACAAAAAAGAATGAGGGGGATTGTCAATAAATTAATTTTTAGGCTCTTATCCCAACTCTCAAGATGAATCCGAAGATCGATTATGCATATAATTTAATAAAAACTTGAAATATTATAAGAAATGAAATTAAATTTAATTGAAAATGAAATCTTGAATATATTATTAATATAAAATCAAATTTAAAAAAATTATAAGGCATAAAATGGTATTTTAAAAATAAAACTAAATATAAGTGATATTTAAATTGATATAAAATATATATTTAAAATTACTATATATTTAATAAAATTAAAATAATTATAAAATAACATTACCATAGTGGTAAAAATGGATATGTTAAATAATAATAAAAAATTTGACAACATTTATAAGACATTAAATGGTATATATAGAAGAAAATAAACTTATGTAATATTAAAAATGATTTAAATATAGAAATTAAATAAATCTTTATATGTAATAAAGCTTCATGTATTGAATTTTGTATAATTTTATTGAAATATTTAACTCAAATAACAATCCTAATCTAAATATTATATTCCACATTTTTAATAATTTGAAAAGTAAAAAAATTGAAATAGATAAATAGTTTTTGTGCTATTAAGAGATTATCAAATTATTTTTCCCCATATTCCTTCTTCATGACCATTTCAAATATCATGAAACATATCCAAATTATAGACATAATTATCCTTTGATAATATTTTTTTGGATGTAGGGATCTCACATAATTTTTTTATCTCCATTAGAATTGTCATCATCATGATATTGTTTATTTTATTACAAAATGATTGTCCATCATATGAAAAAAGTATTTTTTTCATGTTCTTATATTATTTGTTCACGTGTCAAAGAATTTAGTTTTATGCCAAAAGTCTTATTTATAACAATATATACTCTCTTATGGGAGATATATGTTGGTTAATGTGCTCTACTTTAAGTATGTTTTCTATATAAAACTCAACCACCTCCCCAAGAATATAAATTTCAAAAATAGAAGCCTCTAGTCAATATAAAAACTCAACATATCCCTTTTATATATTAATATATAATCCAAAAGGATACATTAAATTTTGGTATATGGGTCTACATACTTTATTTATTACAACAAATAAACCATTAAATGTACCATAATATCAAAAAATGATGGTGGAAAGTACATTTCCAGTATAAAAAGTTTATAGAAAAATTTGATTACTATATTTTTTAAAAAATTTAGATCCATCACTTTATTTTACATAGAATTGAAAAACTTACACAAATTTATGAAATTAATCTAGACATGAACTTGTGGTATTCCATATAGTTCCACTAATAACTATTTTTACATCAAAACATGACAATCATGATATTTTATGCATGTTAACTTAAAATATTATAATGATACAAAAAATCACATTTTAAGAAGAAACCTAATAAACATTAATACCATGAATTTTTTTTATAGAAACTAATTTTATCCCCATTGTATAATACATTTTAAATGGTATAAAAGTGTTTTAATTTTCTAGGAGATAACTCCCTAAGAATTCTCATTGATTGAAAGTATAATATTGCATTAAATATATCCTTAGTCATTCCTTTAATATCTATGAATTTTATAATAAAATTTTCACAAACATTTTTCTCAACATGCATCATATAAAAATTATGATTTAATTCAAGATACCACAAATAAAGAAGATTAAACAATATTGGTTTCCACTTATATATATATATATATCATTGCTTGATCTTTTTGACTTTCAAAATGTGACATTAATGTCATTCACCCACTTAAAATATTTATTATTTGAAAAATTATTTAGGGAAAAAAATTCGTATGTTCCATTATATACATTATTCAATCTTTGATAAAAGTGATCCATATATATTAACCATTGATAATCCATGTACACTATTTTTGTTCCATGTTGTAGTTGTTGATATGAAGTATATTTTTCAAAAATTGGACAAGTTTTATATCCCTTAACAATATATCTATACAAAATTCCATATATAGGTAAATTTTTTATAGTGATCATAATCTTGTGATATAATAAAAAATCATTTTTTATAATAATAGAATACATTGATGACTTCCTCACATATCAATTGAAAATAAACAATAAATTTTGACAATTAGAAATAAATATCATTTCAAGGATGCTTTTTATAGGAGTTCATTCCCAAGAACTAACTAATATTTGTATATTATATTATTTGAATATATTTATTCTTATAAAATAATGATTATTATTATATATAAAATAAATGTGATAACCACCTTAGAATATTTGTCACATCAATGGGTTATAACAACTCCCTATAATAAGGATTACCTAGAGATGATATGGTGATATTTTTAAATAAATATTTCCAATGGTGTAGATAAATAATTATAATTGGACAAAATAACATTTAACTATTTTTTGGGGGTTTCAAAAGAATTGAAAATTCTTCTCATGATGTTTTCACTTGGTGGTCTTAAAGAAAATAGGTCGTAAGGATAGACACTCCAATAATAATTCCAAATGTTTATGTTTCATTGAATATTAATATCTATAAGCATGTGAATTTTTCTTTTTACATTGATATCATTATTAATGTGTATCATGAATCACATAATTTCACATATGGATGAAAACTGGGATTTCATATGTTCATTATGAGGTAACATATGTTGGATGAAATCCGACATGATAGGGAATAAATTCGGTAGTCAAGAACGGATTTTTTCCCTTTTGAGTTAATGGAAGAAGATATATATCCCTTTGATTGAGATGGAATTGTCTAAAACATCCATCTCCATAGAATTTTACGAACAAATTCATTTCATAAAAAATCAGTGATTTATAAATCAATCTTAAAGGGTGATAAAAAAGTATTCATAAGAAGGTTTTTGTAGGTGCTAGATTTCCGTATTTCTCTATAAATTCCTTTATATGTTTCTAGATTCTAACATTTGAATTTAGGTAATTTATTTCTATTACTATTGAGAAGGGGTCTAGAAGTTGACACACTAAGTGTGTCTAGAATCTCCTTAATTTATATTGAATTTATGTTTGAAAATAAAATTATTCTTGACTTAAGGAAAACATAACCATTATTTATTCACAAGTTTAGTAAATATTTTAAATTAAATACTTAATTGAAGTTATATGAATATATAAATATATATATGATTTTAATGAATATAAAGTTTATTTTATCTTATTGAATGAATATATTTTATTATTCAAAGTTTCATAACTTTTATAGAAAAATATGGATTGAGATTAATGATCAAATGAAAATGATTTATTTTATTTAATATCATTTATGTAAATATTTATTTATTTAAAAAATTCTATTATATAAGTCAGAATCCATGAAAATTAATAGTGATTTTTTTATTATTATTTCATTTATACTGATGTGGGGTATGCCATAGATACCTTATAAGTGACTTGAGAAGGTCCTTGGATGATCTTGGAGATCCCAATCTCAGAATTTGTTGATGCTTTTGACTCCCTCAAATGGACTATAGTGGTGAGGTTTGGATCTGACAAACCATTCCTCCTGGTTTTTCTAAGACTTTTGGAATCTTGAGATCTAGTGGGACTAGTTCGAATATCTAATGTTTATTAAAAGTATTAATACATGGTATTCATGTACAAGTCATATTTTTCAATGATGGGTGAAATACCCTTAGATCCTTTGGGTGATAGCATTTCAATTTGACTCATTGGTCGATGGAGATTCATAAAGGCTGGGAGGTGACTCATGCATCAGTCTGGGTTAATTTTTATGGACTTTTGCTTTTGTTCCAGAATAACTCCTTCCTCAATGTCATAAAAGATTAACTAAGTGTCTTTATTTTCACATATGACTACACCCTCATCTTAGATGAAACTTCAGTAGCCCAGATCTGTGTGGAAATGAACATCTCTCTCCCACTCTCAGATCTGATCTTACATCAAGTGTAAGACTCATTTATCTATAATCAAGACATAATATACACCATGGATTAGAGGTACTATTTGTTTGGTCAACTATAAGGCCACTTTTTGATAGTTTGTAGGATGTCTAGTTAATTCATTTGTGGTCAAAATTGTTGAGTCAATAAGATTTCCGTAGGAATGTTTCATTCCAATATATTTTGAAAATCAAAAATAATTTATCTTATGTAAAATAACACTTTTTGGGTCAAAGTGTATTATCACATGACCAGGGATCCCATATTGATGGATATCTCACTCAATCATAGGAGTCACATGAGTAATCACCTCAACAAATATGACTTTAGTCTCCTCTTGCATGTAGGTTTTCTCCCCACAGAAGCCCCTAAAAGCGTAGCTATATCCCCAAAAATTCTCTCCAATTGGTTGAGAGAGGAAAAATATCATTCACAGACCTTCTCTACTTCACCATCTTCACCCCTTTACTCTTAGTTTTGTAGGGTATACAAGAGATCTCAGTCAATAATTAATTATTAGTAACCTTCCTTTCACATTAAGGTGTACATGTTTCCTGGGACCAAAGCCAAGTGACATCTAGTTTAATGATCCCAATACATAACTAGAATGTTTAGGGCCTAGGTGATTAGGTAAAATAAGAGTTTATAGCTATATAAGTTCATAATTATAGGGTATCCATCATTGTGGGTATAAAACCCACAAAAAACCCCTATAAAATCGGTGAGTATGCTAGTATAATTAGATTTCATGATTACATGCATGACAATCACTCTAATATGAAAATATGGATATTTTTGGAAATAATATTCTAGTGGATCTAATCCAAGTGGATGAAAAATTTATCTCTAAAAAAGTGATTATAGGCACTAGCATCTTGTTTGTTTTCTTTATCTATAATAGATGTGATTCTCAAAGGAGAGGGGCCTTTCCCCAGCTAGAATGCTTAGGGAATGGTCTTAAAGCTTTTTACCTAGGAGGATCCCCATAGGTAGCTGGAGGGGACATTAATTTCATAAAAATATTGATGAGAAGAAGGGTAGATGGGCCTTTCCCTAGAAATCTAGTATGGATTTTGTTCAATTCATGGTTAGAAAGGGTCTTATGTATATGGGATACATATGCGACCAGTTCAGATGGTATAATAACCAAATAGAGGTCCACTAAACTAGGATTCATCCTAATATGTGCCTAAAATGTCCATTTTATATATTTCTACCCTAGTGAAAAGGTATCTCACTAGGTATGAGGTTTATTTGGTCATTCACCCTTGCTTTTCTCATTATCTCCCATACAGAAAAGCATTGAGGACTTCATATTCTGCCACCTATGGTCTTGAATTCTAGAATATCACCAGAAAATTAGTGATTCATGGTCCAAACATGCACAAGGGAATGCATCCATAATGATGCATAATAAGTTGAGGCGGCTTAAAAATAGCCTACGGTTGTGGGTTTGGGAGCAATCTCCCTGCTCGCAGGACATGGATATGGTTAAGAAGGAGATCGACTAGCTTGAATCAAATATTGAATAGGATTGTAATGACATGTTTTTTTGAAGAACTTGCTATTAAAATAGATGATGACGAATAAATGAACTTGATACAAGAATGCGATGTGCATGAGAAATCAAGAATAAGGTGTCTCCGAGAAGGTAATAATAATATATTTTATTGTCATGCTTGTATAAAGGAGAAACAATACATCAATAGACCCAATATATTTCTTGAGGATGGATCCTATACTAAATAATAGGATATTATTGGTTGTATAGATCATTATCATTTTAAAATGCTTCTTGCAGGCCTAATCCCATATTAATGAATGATATCCAGGAGGAAACATTGAGTTTCTAGAGGTGGTTATGAACACGATCTCCGATGATGACAATGAAACCATGGAAGAAATACCCGATGAAAAGTAAATTTATGAGGCTTTGATGGGACTTAATTTTGAGAGTTCTTCAAGACTAGACAGCTTCCCAATATCTTTCCATAGGGAATCATATTCTGTGGTTAGGATTGATATGATTATTTCTATCTAATACTTCTTCCATGGATACAGTCTTCTGCATGTTTCTTGTGCAACGACTTTAGTGATAATTCCAAAAATCAAGGACCCTTCCTCCCTCTATCACTAAATACCATTAAGGATGTGTAAATTTAATTATAAATTCCTTGAAATCATAATTAATAGATAGTTATCCTTATATCTTCCCAACTAGATCTCCAAGGAGTAGCATGGATTCGTCAAAGGCCACTTAATCCAGAGTCATAGCTCTCGTGTAAGCGGTAGTTAGTGGAAGCACCCTTGAGGCCCAAGGCTCAAAATTGGAAATTAAAATTGATATGGATAAGCCATGTGATCATATTAAGTGGAGATTTATCAATAAGGTTTCAACATGTATGCGATTCTCTACCTAGTATTATTATTTAATTTTCATGTTAATTAGTTCATCATGGATGGTTGTCTAATTTATGGGGAGGAATCATGGATTATTCAAGAACAATTGTGGTTTGATACATGGAGATTCCTTATCCCTGAGTATCTTCATGCTTCCCCAAGAAATTCATAGCTACCTCATAAATAGGATTAGGATCAATGGTATCATTATTCCATACAATTGTAGGATAAGTCTCAAGTATATATCCCATATTATGTTTGTATATGATATGATTATATTATTTACTTCTAGTAAGACTTCAATCCAAGGAATCAATATGGTTCTTGAGAAGAATTGTCATCGGAGTGAATAGATCATAAATTGGGTACAGGGCAGTATATAATTCTCAAGAAGATTATTAAATATATGAGATACTTTATTATGTAATAGTGTGGGCATACAGAGAGGAAATTTTTTGATGGAGTTTTTATGGGCCCCCATGTCTTCAGGTAGGTTGAGTATTCATCATTTTGATCACATTTTAAGTAGGATCACAGTTCATATTTGAAACTGGAAAAAAATTCTTGTGCTTCATAGTTAGGATTTCACTGGTTAATAGTGTTATATCATCCATACCTATCCATGAACTCTTAGACATTAAAGACTAAAATTGACATGATCTTGGAGGGCCTTATTTGGTATTCCCTTTCGAAGGGGAAACACAAGTTATCTTAGGCCAGAATAAAAAGGAAAATCCAATAGGGGTATCAACATGATAAAACTTTTTGACACTCTCCATTGTATTCATGAAAACATAGCATGATATATATTAGAGGAGGGTAACCTTTGGGGAAAGGCCATGGCTACAAAATATAGTGGGGGTGCAGAAGTGTCTGGAGGATTTTCCTCCCCATTATGGTCCATGATTTTCCATCATATATCGTCTCTATGGTCTATAACCTGATGGATTATGGGGAACAGGGACATTATATTATGGAATCACAACTGGGCTGAGTCACAGATCAGTTTCCCTAGATGCCCTGCTCTAAGTATCACTTTTAGGGAGTCCATCTCGTACCCTATGTTCATCAAGGCAGTCTTTCACCATAATCAACAAGAAATTTTCAATCTTATTTACTTGAATAGATAACCAGATAGGTGAATCTTTAGAGCCTCCACTTTAGGGGTCTTATTCATGGGGGAATTCTAAAGGAAGTTGATTATCTGGAACCATACTGATAGCTAGAAAGATATAATGTGGTGCACTATGAGTACTTTAAAATACCACTTCCTTGTATGGAGAATAAAGAACCATGCAATTTTTACTAAGGAAAACATCAAAAGAATCAATATCTACCTAACTTCCAATTGTCCATGTTTCAAGGACCACCAAGATGAGAGATCAAACCATTTATTTTTAAGGTGAATGGGTGAATGTAATTTAGATCTCCTTTAGTGATTTTACGGCTTCATCTTCTCAAGAGTACCAAAGTTGAACTTTCCAGGACTGATGGTTTCATGGTGTGGGTGATGTGGGTCCAAAAATAATGTATGAGGCTATGGTGTTGATCATTGGATGGTAGTATATTTGGAGGGAAAGAAATAGGTCAAGACATGAGGAGACATTGGAAACGGGGAAATCTCTTATCATTAGAACACTGAATCTACAACTCAACAAAGCTACACATTTTAAGAACTGGTATGACGCACCATGTTTGAGGCCGCTGTGAGTGAGAAACCCTCCGGATCATTCCATAAACAATATTTACTAGGGGAAATGAGTTCGATGGTGCCCTCCCATAATGGGCCTCAAACTTAACACAGATGGTTCCTACAACCTCGGTGACATGCGGGGGAAGGGGTCTTGTCTGTGACCTCAGGGGAACTGTTATTCTGGCCTTGTCTAATCATTTCGGAAGAGGCCACTCTCTTTAGGACAAATATAAGGCATTTTAATGGGACTTTGTTTATGTCATAAAAGGAATATAGATTTAGTATAAGGTAAAAAAATCCATCATTCTATATAATTCTCTATACAACATAAGTACTATCACATGTTTGATTTCCATATATTATCAGAATTTTAAAAAGTCTTTTCAATTAGAAAAATCATGTAATACACACTCGCAGTGAGGGAAATAATGTTTTTTACCCCCTTGAATCTATACAAAACAAAAGTTCTAGTGTCATTTTTTACTGATTATCAAACTTATTGAGGCCAGAAGTGGAGGGACTTGTAATAAGGGATTCCCTTGGAGTCCACTATTTTAGGCCTCCTCATATCATACTTTTCCTTATTTATCATGTGTATGTTATAGAGAATTTTAAATAAATAAATGATGATAGTGATGATAAAAAATAAAATTGGTCTCCCACCAAACGCTTCTTCTGCACCCCTAAAACCTATCATCTATATCGAAGTGATTACATACTAATTTTTAATTATTTAAAATTATTTGAACAATTTTTATTCAATGATTTGTGAGTATTATTGTTCATGTTTTGGTTCTAAGTCTAATGGTCAAGATTAGGTATGAATAAAAATTTTTATGGACATGAATAGACTATAAATGTGTAAAGACCAGTAAAAAAACATGACCAGAGATTCCAAGGTCACTGGCCCTGAAACACAACTACACCGAGTTAGAGGAAGTGTATATTCTATTTCACAAGTGTCGCACCCCGCAAGGTATACTCCACTTATTACATGGAATGTCATGTGAGTCAATATATGATGTCATTAACAAGTTGTTTATTGACTTCTAGTGTGGTATGTGATATGTAATGGCTAGTAACACATCACATACATTTCATTTATTTCTACTGGTACACAATATGTTCATTAATGGCGTGGCATGCGATCTTATATACCTAGTAGAATATATATTTTGACCATGCATAGTTACACGATACATAGATAATGAAATGTTTTATGGGAGTTACATGCCATGTAGCATGTGGTAAATGGTGCAGTCCGTCTAAAATGAAAATCACATTGTGTCTCACACATCATTTTATGTATTGAGATCATTAAATATCTAGTAAAAGGATGTAATATCACACATGTTTTACTCACTGTATAACCTATGGAGTACATGCAAGTACTTAACTATTTTAAATTAAATCAATTTTATCTAAATTATTTAATATAATAAATGGGTTTTTTTAATATTTTTAAAGGTTCATTGATTGGAAATAACATAAGATAAAGGATCAATTAATTTTTCTAAAAAAGAAACTATTTAAACCAAATTCTTGTAATTATTAAATGTAATTGACCTTGCATGTTGTGAATAATCATGAGATTAACCTAAATTATGTATGTGTAGGATTTATTTATTTAATTTTATTATTTACTATATGGTATATTATATGGTATTTATTATTAAATTAAATATATTTATCAAAAATCATCCATACCTCCTTTATTATGTATGGTCATTCATGTACAATGTTTATTTAATATAACTATAAATCCTTCACACCCCTCACTTGCATGTTATTAAACATTTGTAAAGGATGAATACCTCAAAAATAGGAAGAAACTCAAGACCCAAATTGAGATGGATTCAAACAAAGAGATACATAGGAGAATGGTGGATGCTGAAATTTGATCCAAGTTAAGTCTTAAAGAGATTTCTCCTAGGGACTTGGTTTTTTTATCACCACTTGATAAACCAACCAGTAGATAATGCTTTTGATCATTTTACAACTTTATTTTATTTTGTTGGTGCATAGTTATTTATTTATTTATTTGATGTATGGTTTCATTATTTTATAAATAAACATTATCACATACTATAAATAATTAAGTAACCTTTCTTAAATAAAACACAATAAAGTGTATAAGATTTATTTTATCAAGTATAGTAAATTATTTATGCAAGTTCCCACATAAATTAATTAAGAAGTGTGAAAATGATAAAATAAGATATCTTATATAATATTAATATTTAAAAAATGTTTAAATTATTTTATCAGACATTTTTAATTATTTATATATGTTTTACATAAATTTACAAAAAGTTTCTAAATAATAAAATCAGGAAATTTATGTATAATTTAAAAAAATACCACAATATAAAATATTATGTAATTAAACACCACCAATCACATAAGTTAGAATACAATCATAGTTCAATGTACTAGTATGTCCCTGATTTGGGTTCTTTTAATTATCAAGGAAATCTAAAAAAATTTCTGGTTTTACTTAACCAAAATATCATCAATTGATGTTTTCCTGGCATGTTTGGAATAATTTGGAGGTTAGTGTTGAGTAAATGCAAGTATATGATTTTGGGATTAGGGAGTCCACTCAACATATCAATGAACAGTGAGTTAATTTAGTTGGAAATAGTAAATCCTACACAAATGCCTTCAAATAATTTGAGAAGTCCTTGGTCTAGGTTATGAGAAGGGAAATATAAATCCCTTCCACTATAATTTCCTAGCAACTGAGAGTTCGAAATCTAATGTTTAGGGCTATTTAGATAGGATAAAATAATAGGATATGTAATTAAATGAATAACTGATTATGTCATTATTATAAATTGAGATAATGTACTAAACTATTATTTTATTTGTTATATATAATGGAAATGAAGGCCATAAATACACTATCATTGTAATCTATATTATATAAGGATAATGTCCTTATTAGTGAAAACTTCTAGGAGTGGAACATGAGTTCAGGCATTGTACTATGATAAAAGATGAAGTATCACTATGCCAAAATTGGCATATAACGATGGTTTAAAGCACCGCTAAATCATTCTGCAACGATTCTGGAAAACCATCACTAAATCGTGTGTTGGTAATCAATTAGTAGCAATTTTTCAAAAACTGTTACAGAACGATTTATCAACGGTTTTAATTTTTTTAATTTATTTATTATTTATTTTTATAATTAATTTATTTTTTATTTTTTTTATTAATTAAATAACATTTTTATTTTCGTAATTAATTAATTAACTAATTTATTTATTCAAGTAATTTTATCACTTTTTTATTTTCATAACTTATTTTTTTGTTTAATTTTATTTATTATCTATAATTTATAATTTATAATTAATTTATTTACTATATATTAACATGCTCATGCACATTCCCATGAAAATTCCATATATTGAAATTCTATGTTCTATGAGATTTTAACCTCTTTCATCTTGTTTATTCTCCAAAGACTTTACAACTCTAATAGAATCTTTATGTGGTGAATAAATAGAAATTTATAATTATATATATATATATATTAATAGAAAAAACAAATAATATATAACAAATAAATATAAACTAAATAATTATTAATCAATAATGATTAATCAACAATCAATAATTAAATATTACTAATTAATAATTAATAAGTAATTATTAATATTTAATAATTACTAATTACAAATTACTAATTAATAAATAGAATACAAATAAATAAAAAATTATTAATAAATAATTAAATACACAATTTTGTAATAAATGGTAAATTATAAATAGTAAATTGTAAATAATAAATAGTAAATAGTAAATAGTAAATAATAAATAGTAAATAGTAAATAGTAAATTGAAAATAATATATAAAATATAAAATATAATAAATAATAAATAATAAGTAATAAATAATAAATAATAAATAATAAATAATAAATAATAAATAATGAATAATAAATAATAAATAATAAATAATAAATAATATATATGTATTGTATAAATAATAAATTAACTAAAAAATAAATTTATATATGATAAATAAATAATAAATTAATAAATAATTGACAATAAATAATAAATAATATAGTATGATTAAATAAATAATAAATATATAATGAATATATAATAAATAATTTAGTAACAATACCTTAATAATAAATTATTAATATAAAAATAAAATAATAAAAAATTAAAAATAAATTAATAATTAATAATTAATTTATGAAAAATAAAAAATAATGAATAAATTTTTAATAAAAAAATTAATTAGTAATAAATAATAAAATAAAAATAGAAAATAAATAAATAATAAATAATAAACAATAAACAATAAACAAGATATTAATAATAAACTAAAAACAAATTAGGAGTAAAATAATAATAAATTAAAAATAAATTAATAACTAATGTATACAAAATAATAAAATAATAAATAATAAATGATATATAAATGAATTATAAACAAATAAATAATATATAAATAATAAAATAATAAAATAATAAACTAATAAACTAATAAACTAACAATGAAAAATAAATAAATAAGAGATTAATATTAAATATGAAATATGAAATATGAAATAATTAATAATAAATAATTAATAATTAATCACAAATATTTAATAACAAATAAAAAATAAAAAATAAAAAATAAATATTATATATTTATTTAACAATAATTTAATAACCAAAATAAATTAGTAAATAAAAAATATATAATAAATAAGTAATAAATAATAAATAATAATTTAATAAATTATAAATAAGAAATGAGAAATAATAAATAAAAGATAAAAGATAATAAATAATAAATAACAAATTGATATAGATATCTATAAATATATATACATATAACAACATTTAAATAAATATATATAAAGACACATTTATGTTACATAAATATATATAAGCACACTCAAATATGTAATTGTGTATATATATATATATAAGAAAATATAAAGACCTCTTTATATATATATCTACTCATATATGATATAAGAATATATAAACAATTTAAATATTTAAACAAATATTCATAAATTCATATAAACACACACACACACACCTACACACACCTACACACACACATATATATATACAATTTATAATAAATTACAAAAATAGGATAAATCACAATAATTACAACACCATAAAATCGATAGTAATGTAAATAAAAAGAACAAAATCATAAATAACATAAAAAACATATGAAGTCACTCTTAAATAAAGATGAAATTTCATCAAATGCGTATGATATATATATATATATACATACTTAAATTTATTTAAATATATTATATATTAGTGTTCATTTACATATATTAGAATATAAATATACATATATACATTTTCTTATCAATAGACATGCATATGTATATATAAACATTATTTATATACGTGTATATATATTCATATGATTTTACTATAAATTCATTTATATGCTATATTTAATGATAATGATATATAAATATAAAAATACATTTATATATATTTTTATACACAAATATATTTACACATATATTTATTTATTTACATATATTAGAATATACACATAAATATAAATTGTTTTTGTTAAGACACATATTTATATATAAATATCACATATATAGGTATATATATACATATTATTTCATTTTTCTCAGAAAAAAAGTCAAAAAATATTTATTTTCAACGAAATTAATAATCAATATTTTTTTCTATATTATTTATATGTTTAAAAATACATTTCTATGTAAATATATATTTATAAAAATGAATTATTATAAGTAAATACAAGAAAATATGCATATATTTAATTATAAATGAAACTACATGGTGAAAAATGTTAAAATTTTAAATCTATAATATCAATATGATTGTAATACCTAAGAATAAATTTAGTCCCCACTGTAAAAGGGAAAAATACCCCCTTAAACGGGGCTAAAAATCCAGCGAATGTTAAAAAATTGGGGTACCTCAAATAAAAAAAAAATTTTAGAGGAATTCTGGGATTTTTGGCCCTCGAAAAATGTGACAGAGGTTAAGTTATATCACTTTTGATATAGAGATATTTGATGACTTCAATTTTATACGTGGTAGAGCCCAAACGGACACCCAAATCAAAATTTATGGTTGTTTGAAGTTCAAGTTCGATTTCCTAGTTTTTGTAAAATTATAATAAATATTATTCTTTTAATTATTATGAAATTTAAATCAAGTATGTTTTTTTATCATTTCATAATATTTTATTTGATTGGTTGTAGAGATAAAAATAAATCTCCTATCAAAAGTTAGGGTAATTTGATACCGAAGTCTGATTTTCAACTTATTAAATATTTTTTTCAATGGAAAATTTTTATGAACTAATAATTATATATATTTATCAATTGAAAAATTATAAATAATTAATATTATATATAATGAACTATATATTATTTTAAATAATAAAAAATAATTAAATATTAAATACTAAATATTTAATTTTTAAAACATTCCCATTAATTTAGCGGTGATTTTTTTAAAAAACCACCAATAAAAAATGTAATTTTTTTAGAAAAATAGAAAAAAATATAATAAATATTTTAAAAACATTTAGTTATGGTTTTTAAAAACTAATCTAAAAAACGACCATGTAATGTTTTCCTGAAAAACATTTAGAGGTGGTTTTGAAAACCGCCGCAAAAAAAACACAACAAAAATATAGTTTTCCTATAGTGTATTACGTACTAGTGTCCCCAGTGCCTATCAACCCTATATAGAAAGTGATCGATAATAAGAAAAAAATATATTGGAATCAAATGTATGATGAATTATATGTATAATTCATTATATTATCATCTATGTCCAGTGAGGTACAAAAATAACATAAAGTCATGGGTGCATTTTCCATGTTGTCTCATCTCAAGGATTTGTACCAAGAGAGAGACAACAATAAAGTTATAAGATATATAAATCACTATTTACATGAAAGTATAGAGATGAGTACCATTATGGAACTCATGTATTCAAGATGATTTGGTACATTGAGCATATAAATTTTTTTATATTTTAACTAAACAAAGAGTTGACTATAGATATTTTTTTACCATCATTTCCTTCCAACTTCTCAAGATTTATTATTAATATCAATATAAACAATATATATAATCCACATTTAAATATTTTAACAATGATTCCCCATGTTGATAAGGATATGGAGAAATAGAAATATGCATTCCTTGTTGTGAACAAAGGGGAAGCCAAGGAAGAAAGGCCTAAGATAGTATCTAAGACAAAGAAACCTTCACATCACCCTTCAAAGGAACACAATATCCATGGAGAAGCTAATGAGTTGGAAAATATTTCTTTTGAATTTTTCATGAAGTTCAGCGATAATAATAATTTCACCACTGTATATAATCAAGGTGATTTTTTTGTTATGATCATAATTAAATGTAATATTTAAAAATATTTTATATTGGTCTTAGATACATATTTTTGACTCGCACATTAATATAAAAATATAGTATCTAAGTGGATTATATAAGATTGAAAAATTTGAGTTGGGTCTTTAAGTTTCCAATGAAGTGAGACTAGTTTTTATAAATATAAGCGGCTACTATGTAATATTAAAAATTGTAATGATTTTATGTTTGAATTACTCTAATTATGTTCCAACTGTAATTAAAAACATTATTCTTATGTCATTTTTAGATATAGATGGATTTTATTTTATATTTAGAAATATAACTTTCTTCTTATATAAAGATAATATATGTTATGGTATTACAAAAATTAATAAAGGTCTCTTCCTACTAAAAATAAAAAATAACATGACTTATAATACACCCAATTGTGGTATCATTGAATTGGTTATGCAAACAAAAGTCATTTGATGAAATTATTTCAAGAAGGTTATTTTTCCTCTTAGGTTCCAAGACCCATATATATATATATATATCTGTTTTTTTACAAGTAAATATGACTAAATAACCTTTTATGGAAAAGGTGAAAGACCCACAAAGCCTCTAGATTTAGTTCATATAAATGTGTATGGACCATTTTTAGGAGCTTCTAAAGGTGGATTCTCCTACTTCATCATTTTACTGATGATTTTAGTAGATATGGGTATATCTAATTCATTAGGTATAAATTTGACTCCTTTTAAAAAAATAATATAAAAATTTAGTAGAAAATAATCTTGGTAAAATGATAAAAAAATTCGCTCAGATAAAGTTAGAGAATATCTTAATAAGTATCCATTGATTATCCAAAATATTGTGAGACATTATCTAAAATCACTCCTCCTAAACAACAGTGGAATGATTTTAGTGAAAGGAGGAATCACACATTGTTAGATATATTGAGATCAATGATGATTAGTGAAAATCTATCATTATCCTTTTGCAGAGATACATTAAAATATGAGACATATATAATAAAATGGGTGTTGAATAAATCTGTAAACTGAATCCCAAATGAGTTGTGGTATATGAAGAAATATTTTTTTGACACATTCTTGTATAGAAATTCAAAGTATTTATTATGGATAAGCCATGAAAAAAGATTACATCGTAAGAAAAAAGTCTATCATTATAAGATAACCTAAATAGATATGATGATATTATCCATATGATCCCTCAGATAGAAAAGTAATTGTGCAAATGCATGGAATTTTTCTAGAAAGATAGAACATCTATAACGTATCTAGTGAGGAAAATATGGACATTGATGAAATCTTGGCTCAAGATACACAAGAGTTGACACATAAATGTTTTTCACAAGATCTAATGGAAGAATTTTTCCTAGATATAAAAATACTAGGTAAGTCATATAGGGAAGTTATATTACTAGAGAGATATGGTTTTATTTTGACAGGGTAAGGTAACACATTATTCATTGAAATTTATGAATTCTTTCCCAACAAATAAGTAATAATTATCTTAGAAGTTTCTATGTGAAAAGAATCTATTTATTTTGAAAAGAAATCTATATATTAAAATAACGTTTAATTTTAGTATATCCTCCATATTATGTAAAACCTATGGGGTTTAAATGGGAGTTTAATAATAAATTAGTCGTAAATGGTAAATTTAGTATGTATAAGTCTAGAATTGTTGCTAAAGGTTTCATTAAATTTCATTTTATTGAACATGAAGAATTATTTTCTCTAGTTAAAATTTTAAAATACATTAGTATTCTAATATCTATAGAAAAATTACATGATTATTAAATTTAAAATATGGATGTCAATAATACATTACTAAATGGGAAATTTAAGGAAAATTTCTATTTGACACAACAAGAATTTTTTCACTAATAAAATATTATTATATAGAATTAAAGTTATATCGATTCATTTATTGATTAAAACAATCATCAAGGTCAAGAAATATTCATTTTCAAAAGGATATAAGGGAAGATAATTTCATAAATAATTAAAGTGATTCATGTGTATACAAGAAGGTTAGTGGTAGTGTACCCATTTTCTTAATGCCATATGTTGAAGATATATAATTAATGGGAAATAAAATATTGACCTTATAGTCAGCTAAGTTCTAGTTAAATAAATGCTTCTCTATGATGGGATTTGGTGAAATGAACTATATCCTAGGGATTAAGATATATATAGATATTTTTTTAGAGGCATCTCTAAATATGTTAAATTACATATATTTATAAGGTATTGAAAATATATAATACAGAAAAATCCAAAAGAGGATTTTACTGAGGAAATATGGCATGACTCTATCCAAGAAGATACATCTAAATACATATTAAGTGAGATAAATAATATATATAATTCTGTATGCTTTGATGATTGGATCTATTATATATTTAATCCTATGTGAAATGCTTGATATTTATTATTTACCTATGCATGGTAAGAAAATATTAACTATATCCTGGATATATTCATTAGATAACAATTAAAATAATCCTTAAGTACATGAGACATATAAAGAATATGTTCCTGGTATATGGAGGTTATGAGCAACTATTTATATGGGGATACACAAATTCAATTTTCTAAATAGATTAAATTAATCCTTAATCACAATACGAATATTTTTTTTATTAAATAGAGATGTGGTGAGTTGGAGGAGTTCAAAAAATTATGGCCACCAATTCTATAATAGAACCTAGGTATCTTATAGATTCTGATGCAGCTAAGAAGCAGTATGGATACAAAATTTCTTCCAATATTTTTGTGTTATACCAATCACTGAAGTTTTTATTACATTACATTCTAATAATATTGAATCAATTTCTCTATTTAAATATACTATGTCATATCTATAGACAAGTAATATACATTTGAAGTATCATCACATGGGGGATTTTACTCAAAATAGGTGAAGTCATAGTTAGAAGACTTTCCAAAGAAGAAAATGTGGAAGATCTATGGAATAAAACCTTATAATGATAGAAGAACAAATTCCATATTATATATAGTGTGTTGAAAATATTTATTAGTTATTTATAGTGTAAGCGGGAGTCCATTGGAGTTGGTTCCCTATAACAGATTAATATATTTTAAATTCAATTACAAAAAATGTTTTATTCATAAAACATAGTGATAATTATTTTGTGTAACATTAGTGTGGTAATATTTTTATATAATTTATTACATAAATGGGTTATATAAGTTCCCAACTATAATGATAATACAAATATTCTATGGTGATATTATAAAATAAATATTACATATAGTCTAGATAAATCATTCTTAAGAGTCATAAATTATGTTCAACTATCCAGTAATGGGAAAACATAAGTATTTCATCTTCTTATCCTGAATTTCTGAGTTGGTGATATATAAGAAGAGATTTAATGAGAAAATAGCCACAAATATGAATTCAACATTCTTATTAGTTGATGGATATTTCTATGTATGAACATGTGTGTTGTTCTTTGGACTTGAGATCGTTATTAATGTGTATCATGAATCATGTGCTTTTATGTTTAGATGAAAACCATGGTATCATATGTTCATGATTAGGTAACATATATTTGGTACATTATAAGTGGTTTATAATAATTTGAATGGTCAATAATGGATCTTTCTCTTTTCAATTAATTGAATAAAAAATCTACGACCCTCTATTAATATGGATGTGCGTGATAAAAATTTGTAACCATCATAGTTTACAGAAAAGTTATTTCAAAAAATAAAATAAAAGAAAGATAAATAATGAATATTAGGGTGATGACCCAATTATACATTATACTTGATGATATATTGGTTTAAAAAAGGATTATATTACAAAATAACATTCATATGAGGTTTTATATAGTGTTTATACACTAACTTCTTTCTCTACGAATTCTTTGATGTGTTACTAGACACCAATAGTGTATTTTAGGTTTCTATGAAGTTCCATTGAAAAAGGGGACTAGTGGGTCTCACACAAATTGTTTCTATAAGTTCATTAAATTTTGTTGAATTTAAGTTTAATAATAAATTTATTCCAAGATTATGGAATAATATTCAGTCAATCTTTGTTGATCATAAAATTCAATCATATAATAATAGAATTTATAATATATGAGTTTAATTTAATCACTTATTTATTTATTCAAAAGTTTCATGAATATTATATTGATTTATTAAGAAGATTAGTGAATAATGTAAAATAAATATTTTATTTCAGTTATGTGAATATATAAAAATATAAATATTTATTCTCATATATAGTGAATATAACATTTATTTTATCTTATTGAAAAAATATATTTTATTATTCAAAGTTAAATAAATTTTATGAGAGAATATGGATCTAGTTTAATGAACTAATTGAAATGATTTATTTTATTAATATCAAATAATAAATAAATAAATATTTTTAAGAATGTATATTAAATATATCACATGCCATGTAAAATAATAATTATTTTAATAATATTATTTTATTAATGGTGATGTTGGGTATGAATTAGATTAAATATAACTATAAGTTCCATTAAATAATAATCATATTTGAATATAACTATATATTCTAAAATATTTTGTTTCCCACTGTATACATTAGATACATTCTTAGAAGTTTTCCAATATTCTCTCAATGCCTAGAGATAATACCACAATTCTTATTCTCTTAATAAACTAGAGAGAGAACAAGATATTCTTGTTGCGATTAATGTTGAATGATGTAAAGAAGTTTTCCATCTCATACTATCACATTAGAGAACAATAGAATTATGTTTAGTTTTTTGGATCATGCGTGGATATTTCAAGATGGATACTAGATTGTATTCTTAAATGTAATGATAATGAAATAAATAACTGAAAAAAATAATCTAAGATGAATTCCATATTTGTGGTAATTTTATTTATATTAATTATAAATTAAATTTGTGTGGTAGTATTATTGAAATTCCAGGGTGTGTTCATCATGTTATTTAGATTTTATCTATTGAATTTAATGAAAAATTAAATTAGACTCCAACCAAAAACTACTAATATTCCATTTGAATATCCAATTTGTTCATAAAATCATTAAACTAAACATAAAATGTATTTTATTTATACTAATTTATGAGAAAAAGTAAAAAATTTCCAAGTTAAAAGGTATGTAATTATGTTTGATTCTATGAATTCTATGAAAAATAATTATATATATACATTTATAAACCAAACATTCTAATATCAATATTTGGATACATCAAATTGTTTATCATTATCATCTATTATTAGAAATAAACTATATGGTATAGTTTTCTATTGGATATTCATTTATATCATGTTATCTAATTTTTTTATCATTTTAATTTTAAAATAAACACTTAAAATGAGTAATTATATAAATATATCTAATTCCATAAATATGAGTTTTGTCGCTTGGAATAATAAATAAATCAACATGTGGCCTTTCTTTAAACTTATATCATTATGTCATATATTTATGACACTCTCATAAGCCTTCATCATATTTTCTAAACATCAAAACATCATTGGGGAATACTATTTTATTTTTATACCCCAATCCCCTTGGATATAATATTTTTTTGTATCAAAATTTAAATATAGTAGACCATTGTCTTATAGAAATATGTCTTTCAATTGAAATGGAAATTCAATTAAAATCATATTACTATATCAATTCCAAGATTTTAAGATAAAAAATCTCGACACTGTAGATAAAGCCTATCATTTGATAAAACCTAGATATAATTGTTTTTTAGCATCACCATATCATTTATCAATATTTTGTTCTTTCTCAATTGATTCCAATTTAACATCACAAATCGTTTCCGCTCTATGATCAGATTAATCATTTTAAAAATCATTATCATGATTAGATATTAAATTCTGACCAAATTCACCATGATATATATAAGTAATATAATATAGATAAAAACCATTGAAAAATATATTATATTGGATCTATTTGGATCATATTTTTTTTATATTAAAACAGCTCAAGCATGGAAAATAAAACTAGTCTCTTATTACATTATTCTTTTATGAAAATTAGAAAATGTCACCAAACCCTTTATTATATTCATCAATTGTTTGTCATTTAGTAAAAAAATTATGATTCATTATCAATTATGGAAACTATAATATAAATAATACAACTTATTTTATTTTGTAATTTTATATTCAAGTTAACTTTGAAAAAATACAATATAAAAAATTATTTTCTGTTATGGGATTCTCTTTCACCTATAAATATTCTAGAGTTTTTGTGGTTTATAATTAGTGTAGATGTTGAAATACCTCTCCTAACTTCATGATCTGTTATTTCTTATTTGTATTTGTCTTTAATTGCCTATACTTATAGTTCTTATAGACTCCAACTTTAGTTCTATATCTCCGATTTTTCATTTAATTCATTACAACATGGTATTTCCTTCTAGATTTTATCCCCTAATGATGGGTTTTATAAGGTTTAATATTTGTTTAGATCCTATCCTATAGAGGTTTTTAGGATCTAATTATACTCAGACCATTAATTGGTTACTTATCATTTTTTTTATGTTGGTACTTACAGTCTTGAGTAACATTACATAATCCTCATGTAATCAATGAAATTTTTATTGATGGAAATAAATGATCACTATATTCTAATTATGATGCAGAGGCGTGTGGTGGTGGTGGTTTAATTTTTGTGGGTTTTGGTTTATATTTGGGGGCTATGGTATCTAATTTTTTTCTTGATTCTATTCAAATTTTGTTTCTTCATGATTGATATCACTCCACTAGTGGTTATTGTCACCCTATCGGTCCCATATCCATGTAATATGATTATTTTGATATCTGATATGTTCCTAATTCATTGTCTCCATACAGTTCCTTTTGGTATTTTGTTTTTGATACAATTATATAGTAGGTTCTTATAAATATTTCTTTATAGTTGTATTTGGTGGAGTTAGAGAATAATGTGTAGTGGTGGATTCCGTTGAAGGAAATCTTGTGCATGGTTGTTGGGTGTTGGGTGTGTGGGTGATGATATAATGACTGATGATGAGTTTCATGTGTATTATCTTGTATTTGATGGTGACAAAGAATGTATCAGTTTGAGGTTTTCTTTGGTTATGTCTTGTGATGTTCTTGAAGTCAATTTTATTTTAGCTAAGTGGTTTTTGGCATTTTAGTGTTTGTTGTCAGAGTCTAGTGATGCTAAGTAGATGGATGAAAATGGTTCTCTAATTATGAGCACATGAGGTAATGTGGAAACCATAATTCAAGTTGTGTAACACTCAAGAATCATAAGTCTTGATAAGGATATGTTATTTTGGGACGTTTGTTGGGATGATGGGTTTGGGCTTTGGCTTATGGTGTGAACAATGATGATGTGTGATTTTTTGATAATGTTATAGGTTCCCACTAAACCTATTAAATTTGTATTTTTAATAAAATAAAAAAAATGATTTAAGGAATAAAAAATACTAATCATAGAAATAATAATAATAATAATAATAATAATAATGATAACTACACATACATGAAATGGTGGACATTTTATACAATATATATAGCTTTAAGTTTTTTAATTATTTTATAAACTATTAGTTTTCTATGTTCACACACAGATATATATATATATATTCTATTATAATTACGTCAAAAATTAATTATTCGGAAAGATAAATTATAAATAAATACACTTATATATTTTCCTATAAATGATATGATATATATATATACATATATTAAAAAAACTATGTTTAATTTGAAAAAAATGTATTATATTTAAAAAAAAGAAAAACATTATTAACACTAATATTAATATTGTATTATTAACATATATCTACTAAAAGATAAATAAACTAATTAAATGTTTATATATATAATATACTATTATGAAAAAATTTACCCTTAATGTTCCAATATAAGTTATAAATTAAAAAATATTTTACTATATATAATTGATAAAACATTAATAAAACAATATTCCATGTTAAATTATAAGAAATTATTGAAAAGAAAAATGAATAAATAAGTGAGTTGAAAATCGAACATAAAACTCAAAATTTATTATATAAAATATTTATTTTGACAACTAAAATTTCTATAGATTTTATAAAAATACTTGTTTACAATACTTAAATTGAAAATTAAAATAGAAATAAACCATATAGATCTCAATTTTTAAAAATCTAGAAATAATTTCATTGATAACCTCTCTATTAGAGAAATCATGAAAAAAACATGTAACACTCTAACCATAGAAGCCTATAACTAGTGTCTAACTTTATTACATTGGAATGATTCAGATAAATCAAATCTTGAAGGACTGATAAATTTAGTAGATTTGGAAAACCATATTACATACATATTTCCCATATTATGTTGTGAAAAGAAAATAAAGAATAAATAAAGTAAAAGAACAACATCATTGAAAGTCATTCCAATAATTCATCTTCATATCCTAGGTAAAGGAAAAAATAATGGTGAGATCAAATGATCAGTAAGGTTTAAGTACATTGGAAAAAATAATGAATCAATAAGAATAATAAACATGGAAAGGTAAATAACTAAAATTAGATTCTTTTTAATCAATAAGCTGATAATTAAATGCATCTATACATCTTATCGTATGAAAATATCTTGGATAATAATAATAACAAGTTTAATAAAGTCAATGATTAATTATAAGTTGTTATATCATAGGCACATGAAAACCTATACTGTTAATATCAATCCTCTAGACAGTTTAAAAGTACAGTTAGAAACCCAATAAATTTGGCCAACAAATTTGTCTCATGAGAACATGTCAATAAATCAAGGGGAAATATAAAGTCTGAGGCCCAACCTTCACTTCATCTCTAAATAATTACTCATATATCAGATAATAAATTTAATTAATGAACAATGTGCCTTATCATATATCTATATTGAGTACTACAAATTTATAAATATCTCCCCAGATAATCATCTAACATTCAAAGTAAATACCATACATAAAAATGTTATACAGTTTAGGAAATGAACAAATCCATGATAATTATATGAATAATTAGCATAAATTTAATTTTATAATAATTTTTTTTACAATAAAGTATTTGTTTCAATAGAATGTTAATAATCATAAAAGAAAGTGACATTTCATAACAAATGAAATCACTGGGTAATTTTGAAATCCAATCCCCTTGGAAAGAATAATTCAAATTGAAACATAAAATACCATGAATAATGAATTATTCATGATATTCACTATCAAATTGGAAGTACACACACCACATAGAACTGAATAGGTGCATTCAATGGAATGTAAATTGAGATGAAATCCCTTACCTTACACTTACTTTTAATGGAAGTCTATATAACCTATTGTATAATAGTTTTAATCATGTTATTAACTTATAAAATATCATTAATAATATTAATAATATCATATATTATCTTCATATAATATCTTATTACCCATTTGTTAATAATATTTCATTATTTTCACTATTTTGGGTGTTAATTTCCTTGTTTCTTGAGTATGTTTTAACTTGTTATTTTTTGTTCCTTTTATATAGATAACGATTACATAATATCTAGAATGTAAAACATGATCTAAATAATATATATATATATATATATATATATTCTTTTTATCTTTATTTACAATTATCCATAAAAATCACATATAGGAAATGAAATACATTGTTCATGGAGATTGTAGGTCGTACGTATGCATGAATGCTGTCATAATTTTAATTTCATATTAAAAAAATTAAAATTAAATGATATATATGTATATTATAATTTATGTATAATATTTATTTAATAGACATAATATATTTTTATTAAAACCATCATTAATACATTCCATGTAACATGTGAACGAATCATATTACTTTTGAGGAGGCAGTAGTCCACACGTCCACAAACGATGTTATCATATTCCCAAAAAATGGAAAGTATGATGGTATGTATTATATAATATTTCAAAAAGAATAAATATATTATAAATATAATATATATAATATATATTCTATTAATTCATCATTATTCTAAATTTTGAATGGTGGAAATGGAAGAACGAACGATATCGTTTTGGGAGATGGTAGTCTTTCGTATAGACAAATTATGATTGTGTATCCCATCTGATTGAAGTGTGTAAAATTTTATATCGCAACCTTAAAATAAAAATATATATGTATATTTATAATACTTATATAATTATATAAGATATATATAATAAGAATTTAAGGGGTGGATAATGAAATAAAACAAAAGTTCTTGTTGAAGAAATTACCTCTTTTTTGGGTAACTCCATTTAGTTTATACAAAAATACATAATTGGATTGATTTATTCCCAAATTTAGGCTTCTATTATTAGGGTAGTGATGTTTGTAGATTATTTTGGTAGGGTTTGGATGATCTAAAGTGGATTGATAGTTGTGAGGTAGGGAAAGAGTGAATGCCTTTTTATAGTGGAGGAGGAGTGAGATTCTTGTAAATACCAAAAGTTAAACACTATTGGGAGGTCTAACTTACCTCATGTGCTTCCAAAATGTAATAAAATATTAAAGGGTATCTATGGTAGATACAAACTTACACCAACCAAAAATAAAATCATTCTTATCATTTTTTCCTTAGTCTTTAAGTTTACTTTTTTTATTTTGGTTTTTCATTTATATATCTAGTTTTCTAACCTGTAATTCATCCACTATGAATAAATTATAGTGATGATTATTATAAAATAAAAATGAAAAAATTATAAAAGTGTTAAATATAATTTATATGATAAAAAACTCCCATGTGTTGGAAATTACTTTAATAAAATCATCTATAAAACGAAAAAACACTTCTTTAACCCTAACCATGCTAGAAATGTTTTTACTATTTTAGGGTTAATATGTTAATTATAAAAGATTAATTGGTTCACTAATAAAAAATATTTTATATTTATTAGCCCTTAAAATTCACTAGTAATGAGGTAATGTTTTTATTAATTTCAAATCATTTAATAAAATATTATTTATTATAGTATAACATCAATGTCAATTTGGACTTTATTTATTTAATTTTAATTTAAAAATTATCAAAAAAATATTCTAATTAAAATATATTAGTTTAAAAGTTTTTTAACAAGATATATTCATTTATAAAAATAATTCAACAAAATAATTCATTAAATTTATTTTACTTTTAATGATTTTAGAAATATTTGTTTTATTTATTTATTAAAAAAATAATCCTTATATTGGCATTTGTTTTGAATTTAATGTAATTATATAATCCATAAAAAATTAAACTAAATAATCATGATAAAAACTCATTTAGTTTTTAAAATAATATTTATATCTTAAAATATGATTTTTACCCTATCTCAAAGCATTATAATTTTTAAAGGAAAGGATAGTTTTTTTTGTATTTTTTCTTACTTAACTTATTATATAGGTCACTTAACTAAAATAGTATCCCAATAACTTGTAGAAATAAATAATAAATTGTTGAAAGTAGAAATATTTCCATAAAATGGGTGATGGATAAGTGTTTTTCATTTGTACATCTAATATTTAAAGTTTAATCATTAAGTAAGCTCGGTCTTTACTTAATCATTGTAATTAATTTTCACTAAATTAACTAATCATTGTAGTAAAAAATTAAGTAATTCTTATAAGAATATAAAAATTTTAATTTTTCCATATATTTATACCCATTTTAACAAATTCAATTAACATAAGTGGCTAAAATAAATTTAAATCTAATCCTGTAGACGTGATGGGAAAATGGGGTTTAAAAGTGAAAATGTCCAAAAGTTCATAATTTTGTTATATCTAAATTCATTTTAAAATGATTTAAAAAATCCAATTTGGATTAATATATGTAAAATTTAACTAATATTACTTTAAAAACAATTCCTAATATAATTTTACCTTATAAATTATTTATACAAAAAAGCCATTTTCAATTAACATTTAGTATTTTTACTATTCATCATTAAATGAAACTTCACAAAAAAATACCAAAAAATCACCAAAATATAATTTTAACATTCCCATTAATAAATGAAGTTAATTTTGTTATATGAAAATTATGAATGTTTATAAATTTAATTTTAAAATAGGTGTGTCATTAAAAGGTGGAAAAACTATTTTTATAAAGATATAGCTTCTATATGTAAGTTAGATTTGTTATTATCTTATGCCTATCAAACCTATTAGATAAATGTAAAAAAAAAATATATTTAAAATATTAAATATATCTAAAAGTCCCGAGATCTTATATTCCCTTATATGCTTATTTTTTCATGTTTTATAAGCTAATTTCAGAATTGTGTGTAGTGCAAACTTAAATTTGTGTTGCATATAAAGAAAACTAAAATTACAATTAAATTTATGGTAAAAGGAAAATATTGTAAATATTTGGGAGTTACATTCTCCCCTACATAAATATATTTCATCCTCGTAATTCAATCATGATCTTGGTAATCAAGGGTTTGATATTTGAAAATACTATTCTTAAAAAACTTGCACTATAAAAGAATTAATAAATAATATTCTTAATTAAGAGGGAAATGTAATTGTGAAGGTTACCATGAAACTAGGATTCTAAATAATATAATATTAGGGAAAAAATGGACATATGAGATAAATTTAACTATTAGGTTCTGATAGAGAGTTATAAAGAATATTGGTCACAAGAAAGTGGGATATTGAGAGAAGGTTAACTAACATGAAACCATAAACCAAATAGGTGAGAATAATGTCATTGATACCATTAAAATGATATTAATTGGACAAAAAAATTACAAGAACATTTTCCTATAGTTCATTAACTTTCCTGATAAAATATAAAACTCATAATTTGGTTGTGCCTTGAACTATTCATATTTCATATCTTAGCACATGTTGCATCATATGGTAAATTATTACAATAATCTCTTGATCCTTTTCCAAATGTCAACATAAACAAAAAAAATAAAAAATATAATTATCCAAAACTTTATAAATAATGTCACTGAATTTATAAAATGAATGCAACATTAATCCCTCAATTAAGATGAAAAATCTCTGAATCTTCACATACAAAACATTTTAATATCTTCATCTTATAATCTCTTATGATGTGGTAATAAGCTGAATTACTATAAAACATTATTGAAAACATGTTTAGTTCCTTATTCCTTATTTAAAATTTAGTTTATCATATTTATTAATTAAATCTAATATGTTGTAGACTCCATCAATGAAAAAATAACCACATTTACAATAAATCATTAATCGGTTCCAAGGTGGTCAGTAATATAAAGTTTACTTTATCTATATCAATCATCTCTTTATCCAATAATCATTATCTCAACATTAGGAACACATTAAGGGTTGTCTTTCCCACAATCATATATCTTTCAAGATGTTAATCCTTTCCCCGAATCATTTTTATTAGTCATCGGTACCATTAAACATGTGCTCTCAAATCCTTAATGAAATAGTACTACAGTACTAACCATATATATTTAATAACTCTTATAACTATTATAACTATTATATCATTGATAAAATAGTTAAATGACAAAATACAAACACATTTAATCATTGAACTTCATTTGTATCAATAACATATGCTTGACCATGATCCCTTTGCTTGTTCTAAGGTATATTACCTTGATTATTGGGGAATTCATTTGGGTAGTTCCCCATATCCCTATAGATAAAACACTAAATAACATAGTTTTACTTCTTCACTTTATCCAAATATCCCATAGCTTTCCTCTTTGTCTTGTGTTTCCATCCTATTCCATAATACTTAGATAAATATTTTTCTATATTTTTATCACATTATATTATGTACACATATGATGAAATTGTTTGGGAGACTAGTTCCCTTTGAAATATTGCCTTAAGACCATCAAAGATACAATCATTATTATATACATTAGTGAGGTTTTCTTTACTTATACTATAAGACATTTCTAAATGATGGCATGCACTATATTAGATCATAACAATATAAAACATAATGTATACTCTAAGAACTAGTTAAATACTTAACAAAAATTGAAAATTTTATTTTTAGCCAATCTCATTATCATAGACAAATTTTATTTGAGTTTTTTTATACTTATCCTCAAATTCTATCATAGGGTTGTGTTCACTAGTGTATTTTTTCTTAAATCTACTTCCTAAGGTTTCTACTAAACATCCTTTTATAGAAGCTATAATGCCCTAACCCCAGAATCCTACAGCCAATGACTTAATTTATTACATTAGTATGAATACAAGGAATAAAATCATGAAGGATTGATCAGTTTAGAAGTTTTGGAAAACTAGATTATATATATAATACCCATATTACATTTGAAAAATAAAATAAAGCATAAATAAATTAATATATTTAAATCCATGAAACTAATTACAATAATTCATCTTCATATCATGGGGTAATAAAAACAATAAGGGTAAGATCAAATGATCAGTAAGGTTTAATTATGGTGGAATAAATAATGAATAAATAATAATAATAATAATAATAAACATAATAAGGTAAATAACTTAAAACACGTGTCATTTAATCAATAAACTGAGAATAAAATGCATCCATAGATCTAATAATGTAAATTAATCTTGGATAATAATAATAATAAAATAAATGAATTAAATTATTAATTATTATAGGTCACGTCTCAGGAACATGAAAACCTCTACTGTCATGATTTATCCTCCGAATAGTTTAAAACTACAGCTAGAAACCCGTTTAATTTGGCCAAATGATTTGTCTCATGAGAAATTATCAATGTATTGATGGGATATATAATTTATAGGCCTGAACTACCATTGAATGTCTAAATAATTTCTCATATATCTAATAATCAATTTCATTAATGAACAATGTGCCATATCAAATATCTGTATTGAGTATAGAATACAGATTTATCGATATTTCCCCAGATAATCAACTAAATGTCAAAGATAATTCCATATGTAATGATTTTATGTGGTTTTTTAAATGAACATATCCATGATAATAACAAGTATATTTAGTATAAATTTAATTATCCAATTGAAAATGATTATAATAAAGTGATTTTTTCAAGAGAAAGTAAACAATCTCGAAACAAAGTGAGATTTTACAATATCATACATTACATGGTAATTTTTAAATCAAATCCCCTAGGATGAGACAATTCAAATTTAAACTTAAAATAACTTGGATAATTAATTATTCATCATATCACATGTTAATGTGGAAGTATATACACCACATAAAAGTATATTTGTGTATAATTACATATAATAATCAATGATATGTAAATTGAGACAAAATCCTTGACCTTACACATAATTTTGGTAAAAATATATTTAACATACTATTTAATGGTTTAAATAATGTTATTAACTTATACAATAACCATAATAATATATATAAAATAATATATGATCTTATTATAATATTTTATTACTTGTTTTTTAATAACCCTTCCTTATTTTCACTATTTCAAGTGTTAATTGCCTTGTTTTTCGAGTATGTTTTGACATGTTATTTTTGTTCCTTCCGATCATGATGTAATCATCTCAATAATTTAAAACATTATTTAAATAATATATATTATATATAAATTTATTTATAGTTATCCATAAAATTTTTAGATAAGAAATGAAATACACCGTTCATGGAGACGGTTGGTCGAAAGAACGCATGAACGTTGTTTCCATATTCTTATCATATTAAAAGAATGAAAAGTAAATGATATATATGTATATTATAATTATAATATCATATTTAATTCATATATATCACATATTCTTTTTAAAACCATCCTAGAACCATTCCATGTAATATGTGAACATATCACATCGCTTTGTGGAGGCGATAGTCCACATGTCTAGAAACGATGTTATCATATTCCCACAAAATGGAAAGAATAAAGGTATGTCTTATATAATATTTAAAAAATAATAAATATATTATAAATTTTATATATATCATATATAATCTATAAATCCATCATTATTCCCAACCTTCAAAGATGGTAATGGAAGAATGAACAACATCGGTTTGCGATGTAGTAGTCCGTTGTACACACAAATGAAGATTATGTATTCCATTCGATGGAAGTGTATGAAAGTGTAGGGTTTAAACATAACATAACAACATATTATTATATTTATGATAATTTTGTTTTTATATAAGTAATATATAATAATAATTGAAGGGATGTATAAAGAAATAAAACAAAAGTTCTTATTGAAGAACGTTACCTCTTTTTCAGGTAACTAATTTTTGTTTATACCAAAATACTACCTTGATTTAATTTTTTTCTAATTTAAGGATTATAATATTAGATGAAATATTTTTAGAGATTATTTTAGAATAACATTTATGATTATAAGTGTCTTGATAGTTCTAAAGAGGGGGAATATTGAATGCCTTTTATAGTGGAGGAGTGAAATTCTTGTAAATACCAAAAGGTAAAACTATTGGGCGGTCTTCCTTTTTTAATGTGAATAAAAAAATGAAAAAATAATTGATTAAATTTTTATTATGGTCTATCCACACTCACACCACCCAAAAAGAAAATATTTTTCATCATTTTGTTCATAAGTCATTAAGTGTCGTTATTTTTTCCATTATGTTTTTTTATTTAGGTAACTAGTTTTCTAGACTTTATAATTAATCTTTTAACACAAAATTAAAGAGAGATTTATTATAAAATTTATAACCATTTATCATAAAATTTTTAATCTTACTTATAATATAAAAATCCTATATTTGTTGAAAATTAATTTAATAAAAGCGAATGCAACTTGCAAAAACAATACTTTAACCCTAATTGTGCAAGTAATTATTATTATTATTTATGGGTAAATATATTAATTATAAAATATAAATTGGTGCATTAATAGAAAATATTTTTTAATTTTTTTAGAAAATAAAAATCTCTTGGAATAAGATAGAATTTTAATTAATTTTTAATCATTTAATAAAATATCATTTATTGTAAAATAACATTAATTTTAATTTTGAATTTATTTTATTTTTAATTTTAAAAATATCAAAACAATATTGTCATTAAAATATATTAAGATCATAGATTTTTTACATGATATATAAATCTAAAAAATAATTTAACATAATAATTTATAAGATTTACTTTACTTTTAATGTTTTTAGAATCATTTATTTTATTTTATTATTAACCTAATAATGCATGTGTTGGTGTATGTTTAGTTTTTAATGTAATTATATCATCTATAAAAAATTAAAATAATTATCATTAAAAAAAAATCATTTACCTTTCAAAATTATATTTATATCTGAAAATAGTATGTTTTGTCCCTATTTAAAATCTTTATAAGTGTTAAAGGAAAGGAAGGTTCCTTTTTTATCTTTATCATTACCTAACTTATTATATTGGTCACATTCCGAGAATAATATCTCAATAACTCATAATATATAGAATAAGGTGATAAAGGTTGAAATATATCCATCTAAAGTTTTTTTTTGACAATTTTTGGGTCATTTACATACATTATATTGTATGTTTAATAATTTTGTAAGCTCGTTCTTACCTAAAATATTATAATTAAATTGAACTGTATTCTCTAATTATTATTGTAAAAAATTAATATTAACTTAATAGTCTATACATATTATAATGATTCAAAATAATTATTCCCATTTTTTCAAATTCTATTCAAATAAGTGGATACAATTAATTTAAATCTAATCTTGGAGATGTGATGAGAAAAATAGTTTTTAAAGCGAAAATATCCAATAGTTAACTATGTTTTTATATCAAAAATAAATATAAAAATAATTCCAATGACCTAAATTGTACTAATATATGTAAAATTGATCTAATTTTACATGAAAATCAATTTAAAATATAATTTAATGATATAAATTATTTATACCAAAAACAAATTTCAATTAAAATTCAGTATTTTCACTATTAATCATAAAATAGTGAAACTTATAAGAAAAATTCCAAAAAATGACCCAAATATAATTTTTAAATTACTCTTAAAAAATTATTTTTAATTTTTTATAAAAAAAATATAAAATATTCAAAATTTAATTTTATAATAGGTGATCCATTAAAAGGTAGAAAACCACCTTTAGAAAAATACAACTTCTTTTGGGTAAAATTATATTTTTTTCTTATCTTATTCCTACAAAACCTATTGGATGAATGCCAAAATATTTGATTGAATATATTTAAAATATTAAATATATATGAAATTCTTGGGATCTTATATTCCCTTCCATGCTTAGTATTGCGTGTTCTTCTAGCTAATCTCCGTGTTTCATGTAGTTAAAGCTTAACAAGGTGTTGCGTATAATGAAAGATATCAATAAAATTAAATTTATTCTAAAAGAAAAATATTGTAAATAATTTGTGTATTACATTATCCTCTCCTTAAAATAAATTTAGTCTTAAAAATTCAAACATGATATCTATAATAAAGGGTTTTATAATTGAAAATACTATTGTTGAAAAACCCACATCATAAAAGAATTAATAAAACATATTGTTAATAATAGGTAAATAAATTTTCAAAAGATACTGAAAAACTGTGATTCTAAATATGATATAATTAGTGAAAATAAAAAAATATAAGAATGAACCAACTATAAAGTTCTTATAGAGAGTGTTAGAGAACATTATTCACATGAATGTGGGTAATCTAGAAAAGGTTAATAACCTTGAAACCATAAAACAAATAGGTTTTAATATGGTCATTGATCTCATAAAAATGATAAAAAAGGACAAAGAATTCTAGTACCCTTTTCCTAGAGATGATTAACATTCATGTAAATATATACAATATCATCATTTGGTTGTGCTTTAAACTATTCCTACTGCATCTCTTAACACAAGTTGTATCATATGGTGAAGTAATACATGAATATTTAGAAACATGTCCAAAGATCAGCATAAATCACAAAAAAATTCCAAAGATAATGATCCACAACATTAGAAATAAGTTCATTGAATTTCAAAAATTGACAGACCATTAATACCTCAATTAATATGAAGTACCTCTGAATCATCACATACTAAATATGTGAATACCTTCTCCATGTAATCTATTAAAACATGTTAATAACCTATGTTACCATAAAACCATATTGAAAAAATTCATTCTTCCTTATTTTTTATGTAAAATATTGGTTATTGGATTAATTCCTTAAAACCAAAATGTATTAGAATCCATTAATGATAGCATAACCATTTTTTCAATAAATCATTAATTAGTTCCAAGTTGGTTAGTAATATCCAGTTTATTTATCCATATCATTCACATCTTTATCCAACATCATTATGTCAACATTAAGAATACATTAAGGGTTTTATTTCCCTCAATCATATATCTTCCAAGAAGATAAACTTGTCATAAAGAAAATTTTCTTAGTCATCAAAATCATTAAACTTGTTCTCTCAAATACTTAATGAAATAATACAACAATATAATACTAATATATTTCATAACTCTTATAACATGTATATCATTGATAAAATACGAAAATGACCCAATACATGCACATTAATCATTTTGATTTAGTTATATCAATAACATATTCTTTACCATGACACCATATCTTATTCTGGGGTATATATCCTTGAATCTTGAGGCATTCATTTGTGTTGTTCCTTATATCCCTGTAGGTGAAACACTAAATTGCTGTGTTTTCCTTCTTCTATTTATCCATATATTTCCCAACTATCCTCTTCTTCTCATGATTCCCTCTGAATCCATAATACTTTTATTACTATTTATATATCATGTTATCACATGACATTATGTCCATATATGATGATAATATTTGGGAGACTAGTTCCCTTTTAAAAATTGGCTTAATCCCATAAAATATATGATCATTCTTTTATGCATTGGTGGGGTTCCCATTCCTTCTACTATGAAACATTTCTAAATGATGGAAGACACTATATTAATTCGTAACATCAAGAAACATATTATTTAATCACAAAACTAGTTAACTAATAAAAATAAATTTTAATATTTATTCATATCTAATATCATAATCATAGACATAGTTTCTGTGAGACATTATTATATAATTATCCTCAAAGTCTATCATAGGGTTGTGTTTTGTAGTCTATGTTATCCTAAATCTTGTTCCCAACGTTTCTTCTAAAATTTCATTAATACCAAATATGATGCCCCTACCCTAGAATCAAAGATCTAGTGCCTTAATTTATTACATTGGCATGATTACATGGAATAAAATCCCGTAGGACTAATCGGTTTAACAGTTTTAGAAAACCATATTACATACATAATACCCATATTACATTGGGAAAAGAAATTAAATCATTAATAAAGTAAAATATTAATATCCTTGAAACTCATTATCATAATTTATCTTAATATCCTAGGGAAAGAATAAATAAAATGGTGATATGAAATGCTCAGTAAGGGTTAAGTACAATAGAATCAATAACGAATCAACAAAAATAATAAACATGGTAATATAAATAACTAAAAACCATTTCCATTTAATAAATAAATTGAAAATGAAATGAATATATAGATATTATCATGTGAAAATATTTTGGATAATAATAATAATAATAATAAATTAAATGAAGGAAATTATTAATTATTAGACATCATGTCTTAAGCACAAGAAAACCTCCACTGTCAATATCTATCTTCCAAATAGATTGAAACTACAGGTAGAAACCTGTTTAATTTGGCCAACTGATTTGTCTCAGGATAAACTATCAATGCATACATGGGATATATAATGTCAAGTTCCCACTCATAACTACATGTCTAAAAAATTCCTCATATATAAAATAATTAATTTTTTTAATGAACAATGTGCTTTATCAAATATCCTTAATGAATTAATAATATGGATTTATCATTATTTCCCAAGATAATCAACTAAATATAAATGTAAATACCACATGTTAAAATGGTATATGGTTTATTAAATGAATATAACCATGATAATAATACGAATATTTAGAAAAAATATATTTTCCAATGAAAATATATTACAATAAAGTGACTATTTCAAGAAAAAGTTAACAATCATAAAAGAAAGTGAGATTTCACAATAACTTAAATAACATGGTAATTTTTAAAATAAAATCCACATGGATATTGTAATTAAAATTGAAACTTCAAATAAAATGAAGAATAAATTATTGCTAATATTACATGTCAAATGGGAAGTATATACAACACATAAAAGTTAATAGGTGCATAATTACATATATGTCTTAATGAAATATAAATTGAGATGAAATATCTTACCTTAAACTTCATTTTGATGAAAATCCCTCTAAACTCTTGAATAATGGTTATAATAATTTTATTAACCTATAAACCATAATCATATTTATTATATTTTATATGATACTTTTATAAAATCTTATTACCCGTTTGTTAATAATCTTTCATTATTTTCATTATTTTGGGTGTTAATTTCCTTGTTTATTAGAATGTTTTGACTTTTTATTTTTTGTTCATTTTACATAGATCATGATTTAATAATTTAAATAATATAAATGATGATTTAAATACTATATATATTCATTACATATTTATTTATAGTTATCCATAAAACTGGGAGAAAGTAAATTAAATACATTGTTTATGGAGATGGTAGGTCGTACGCACCCATAAACATTGTTTCCATTTTATTATCATATTAAAAGAATGAAAATTAAACTATATATGTATATTATAATTATCATATAATATTTATTTCATTTATATCATAGATTTTTATTAAATCAATCCTTAATACATTGCATGTAATGTGTGAACGAATCACATCACTTTGTGGAAGAGGTGGTCCATATGTCCACAAAAAATATTATCTTATTCATAGAAAATCGAAAACATGAAGTAATGTATTATATATATTTTTTAGAATAATAAATAAATTATAAATATCATAAATATAATATATAATCTATAAATCCATCTTTATTTCCAACCTTGAAAGGTGGTTATGGAAAAAAATAAAATCTGTTCAGGAGGTGGTAGTCCACTGTACACCTAAATGATGATTTTGTATCCCAATTGATGGAAGTGTGTGAAAGTGTAGTGCATACCCATAACATAAAAACATATATATATATTTTAGGATTCTAATGTTATTATATAACCAATATATAAGAATAATCTTATCAGTGGATAATGAAAAAAACAAAAGTGCTTATTGAAAAATGTTATGTCTTTTTTGGGTAATTCCTTCTAAAATATTTTAAAATACTTCTATGGATTGTTTTCTGACCAAAACGAGGCATCTAGGATGAGGGGAGATATTTTGAGAGCTTATTTTGTTAGGGGTTTGAAGATCCAAATGGATTGAGAGTTATGAGGAAGGGGAAGGGTGAATTCCTTTTTATAGTGGAGGAGGAGTGGTGTTCTTGTAAATACTAAAAGGTAAACACTATTGGGAGATTGTCCATTCCTCATGTGCTTCCAAAATAAAAAAATAATGGACTAAAGGTTAATTTTGGTTGATCCAAACTCACTCAAAAAAAAAAATAAAATCATTTTTTTCATTTTCCCCTTAGTATTTAAGTTTCCTTATTTTTTCATTTTGGTTTTTCATTTAGGTAACTAATTTTCTAACCTATGTGATTTTTCCATTAAGACTAAATTAAAATGATAATTATTTTAAAATTTACACCCACTTATTATAAGATATTAAATCTAATTTTTAAGGTAAATGTCACATATATGTTTTTAATTAATTCAATAAAATCGTACATAACATGTAAAAACACTACTTTCACTTTAACCACTCTGTAAATATTTTTACTATTTATTTGTCAATATGTTAATTATAAAATATTAGTTGATCCATTAATGTACCATATTTGATATTTATTAACACTTAAAAACACTTGTAATAAATTTGTATTTTTATTAATTTTAAATTATTTAATAAAATATCATTTATTGTAAAATAATATTAATGTCAATTTTGACATTATTTATTTAATTTTAATTCAAAAAATACCAAAACAATATTATAATTCAAATACATTAGGTTAAAAGTAATTTAAAATTATATATTCATCTAAAAAGTAATTTATCACAACAATTAATTAAATTTAGTTTACATTTAATGTTTTTAGAATCATTAATTTTATTTAATTAATAACTAAATAAATTATGGGTTTGTGTTTATTAAGCGTCTAATGTAATTATATCTTTTATAAAAATTTAAATAAATTATCATGAAAAAAACTCATTTACCTTTCAAATAATATTTATATCTTAAAATATGATGTTTTTCCCTATCTCAAAGCTTTATAAGTGTTAAAGGAAAGGAATGTTCCTTTTTTTGTCTTTTTCCTTACATGACTTATCATATATGTCACTTTCATGGAATAATATCCCACTAACTCATAGAAATAGAGCCTATGGTGGTTAGGGTTGAAATATGTCATGAAAATGGGAATTAGACAAGTGTTGGGTCATTTAAACACCTTATATTCTATGTGTAATAATTAATTAAGCATGTTCTTATATTAATCATTATAATTAATTTTAAATGTTTTCACTAATCATTATGGTAAAAAATTATGTTGAACTTGTCATCATATAAATATTATACTTATTTTAAATATGTATACCTATTTTTCAAAAATTCAATCCACATATGTAGCTAAAATTAATTTAAAGCTAATACTATAGACCTGACATGAATGTGGGGTTTTAAAGTGAAAATGTCTAAAAGTTCACTAATTTTTTATATCTAAATTCAATATAAAAATTATTCCAATAACCAAAATTTGATTTATATATTCACAATTGAACTAATTTTCGTTTATAAAAAAATTAAAATATAATTAACTTTATAAATTATTTAGATGAAAAAGTAGTTTTGAATTAAAATCTCATTTTTTGACTTTTCATCAAAAAAATGAAACTTCACAAAAAAATACCAGAAAATCACTCTAAGATAATTTTGAACTCACAATTCCAAAAAATTAGGTTTATTTTTTTATATAAAAATTATAAAAGTTTTATAATTTAATTTTTAAATAGATGTGCCATTAAAATGTGACAAAACTGTCTTTTAAAAAATACATCTTCTATGTGTAAAATTGGATTTATTCATATATTATGCCTATAAAACCTATAGTAAAATGTAAAAACATTTTAGTACATAAATTTAAAATATTAAATATATCTTGAAGTATAGGGATCATATATTCTATTCTACGCTTAGTGTTGTGTGTTCTGAAAGCTAATCTCAGCATTGCATCTAGTGCAAGCTTAATTTGGCATTGTGTATAAAGAAAGCTGGAAAAAAAAATTAAATTTATTTTAAAAATAAAATATCATAATGTCTTGTGGGTGTTATAAACACATATTTTAGTATTTTTATTTTAATAACAATTAAATATTAAAATTTTATATATAATATATAAATATTTATGAATCATAACTTGAAATCAGTAGAATATAACTTAAATAGGTGAAAAAGAATATTTTTTTTGATGTAGTGACAAGGAACCAACATTAGAAAAAGTAAAATAGTAGAGTAACATCGTCAACATGTAAGGTTGTCCTAAATGGGAGATTTGGGTGGTATGAGTTTAGTGAATCATAGATGAATCACCTAGGGTGAATGAATAACAAAATTGGTGAGGAGAGTTGATGGTGGGGAGGGTCTCTTAGAAGAGTGAGTTGAGAGTTAAGTTTTAGAATCATGAAGAGGATCTATAATATATATGAGAAGAAAAAAAATATTAATCAATAACAAATTTTTTAATTATTTACAGGGAATTAGATGTAAGTTAATACTAAAACTGATGTTTAAATCAGGTTTCTAACATAGATTATAAAATAATTAGTGTTAAGAAAAATATTAAATAGTTTTAAATTTCAATTATTTTTTTTCAAAAAGCGATGTTAAGAACAATTTCACCATTTATTTTTTGAAAATAAAAATAAAAAATGATATTGTTTAAAATAATTTTATTAGTAATTATAAATTATGAGATCAAATTCTTAGTAAGGGACTGAGTATATCAAAAGAAAACATCTCTTAAACTTGAAATACATAAAATGGAAGTAATAAATAAATAATAAATTGATGACACATATTGAATAAAATGACAGTTTTATATATATATATGTGACACAATACGTTTGAAAAACAATCATATGGATAATAATAATGGATCTCATAATGATAGAATTCATAATTTCAAAAATTATAACCATACGATCAAGGAGTCATGCCAAGACATCATGCATAAAATGGTAGACATATGATAAATATTCAATCTACTTTGTCTCATTAGATATTTTAATGCATCAAAGAGATATATAGTCTTGAGCCCCTCTCATTAATAAATCATTTTAATGCATCTATTATATGAAAATTATGGTGAACAATATATATCATAATGTTCCAAAAGAAACCTTAAAAATGAATATGTAATCAATAGTTATCAATATATAAATAATGGATATACATATCATCAGAATTTTCCCAATAAATGATATAATATGGCTATATTGGTGAATATCCATAAATTAAATTAGAAACTACATGAAATTCAAAATCCAATGGGAAGTGCCATTATCAAAGGAATGATAATTGAATAGTAGGGTAAAGATCATTGATTATATAAGGATATTATTAAGGGTTAATTAATTATTATAATAATTTATAACTTTTTGAGACCAAAATAATGATATAAAATCTCCGATACAAATTAGGTGTATTATAACATATATTTGATTCACATTAGGGATAAAAAATTTCCTTAAAGAGAAACTTACAAATCAATATTCATTGATTCCAAAGGTGAACATGTGAAAAAATAAAGTTTAATCTACCATGCACCCAATATAGGCTTCCATAGGTATATCTCCAAAATCATTATAAAATTCTATGTCTTAAAAATAATAAATTCATAATATGAGAAATATATGACATACATAGGGATTTAGATAATTGGTTTTATAATGAGAAAAATATTTTACTATTAAAACAACATAATAAGGTGGAATAATGAGAGTTAAATTTAATATATCAATAAAATTAAAATAGGGGGTGTATAAAAATAGATCATACAAACATTTGATATGGAAATACAAGGAATTCAAAAGTATTGAAAAAGAGAAATAAAATAGAGGAGATTAAGAACACTTACCCTCTTGAGTAGCTTCCTGGAAAATGAGAAAGAAATAATTAGATCCTTAAGATATTCTTAGAAGGAATATTTAAAGGGATATTTATTGGATAAACATGATCAATGATTTTGGAGTAAATATAAATGAGATAATGAGTGGTATTTATAAAAAATTTGGGAGAATTGTTTAATAATTATGAGACTTAGGCTTTAAAAATACAGGTTATGGAAAATTAAATACCATTGTCTTTCCCATGGTATTAAAAAATGATTTTTAAAAATTTTAGTATGGTTGTTGTCATTTTAATTTAAAAAACCGAAATCCCTTTTTTATGTTATTTGGACAAAGAAAAATAATTTTATTTAAAAATAATTATTTAAAAAACCTTTAAATTCATTTTAGACTCTAGAAACTTCTTTATATGTTTGAAAATTTGATTTTAATATTTTAAAATACCTTATTTTATTTGGGTAGCTAAGTATTAATATTACTTGTTACATAATTTTTAAACCATAATAAAGTTATCATTCATATAATATGTGCATGTCGTACTTTACTATTCACCCAAAAATTCAAATATCTTGGAAAATTATCAAATTTTCCCCACTAACTAATTTCAACATAATTATTATGAATTTGAATACTTTTTTATGAAAATAATTTTCCATATATTGGTTATTTAGTTATAAATAAAACTCTTAGTATATTGTAAAGAAAATTATTTCATGTAAAAAATTTTAAAACTAAATTTTAATAAACTTTATATTAGTCTATGAAGTTTTTATATAATTAAATTGTTATATATTAACCAATATATATTATTTAAAATTATTAATTATTCTATTACTAAATAATGTTATGTATTTTAACCATATAAATTTATATTTGATGATTACATTACTATTATAACAGACACATTACCATGAAATTAATATAATATTCACCTTACCCTCTGACAGTAAAATTACCTATTATAAATACACATCGTTATATATTTTATAATCATTAATATCACTCTATTAGATTCTCTATCATGTTAATTCAATTACTTATTTTTTTATAATTGAAATGTATATTCCTTTATTTTTTTTATTTATATAATATGATCCTATGGAATTTTTGATAATGGTACTTCCCTTAATTTTTAGGTGTTCTATACTACTGGTTGTAGTCATTACAATGAATATAATTCTCTAGTTTTGTGTTGTACTTCCATTTTTAAATAAAATAACATGCATTGTGTGATGTCTATAGTAATGAAATGTTTATTATAGTATAATCTTGGGTTTACTCAAGTCTAGGTGAATGATATATTATTGGTGTTTGATGAAGTGTCACCAATAATATTAAGTTTAAGAGAATTTTTTTGCATCTGTACTGAATGATTTGTGACCAATAATAACATGTCTGACTGAATGATTTATCATCAATGGTGAGTAATAGATTTCTAATAATAGTCATGATAGGGGAATAATTTATCACTGATGAAGAAAAATGGATTTTAAATAATAAATAAGTATCGGTGATAAATCAATCACTAGCAGTGAATAATTAATCACCAATAAAAACTAAATATAGAAGAATTATTTATTAATGATAGTGAATGATGCATTATCAATAATAAAAAATTCCAGGTGAATAATATATCACTAGTGGTGTATGATGTACCACTAATAATAAGTAAACTCATGTGAATAATATGTCATCTATAATGAATAATGAATCCCATGTAATAAATAATGCTATAGGAATGATATTTCATTATCAATAAATTATGGATTACAAATGGTATCTAGGCCTAGGAGATCAACTCCTAATAATCGGTATAATAAAAAATTATTGAAATATATTCCTAGTTATTACAACATATTCTCTCCATCCTTAGATGGTAACTTGATTAGCAGTATTGACCACCATCCATCCTTTTGATAAGTAGGTGCATCCCAAAAATACAAGTTTTGAAGAAAAAACAACCATGCCCATGGATATTTCTATGCTCGACTCCCATCCCTCAATTATAACCCCTCTCACCTCATACCAAAATGTTTCATGATGAACCAAAATATAATCCCTTTATTTTCATTAATTATTATGTCAAGTGTACAACATAATCCAAACACTTAGTGGGATCATCCATACTCATAAGGAACTCATAACACTAGTGATATAGGCCCCTAAGTTATAAAATCATCATTATAAAGTATTTATATTCATGATACTGAACTAACATCTCTATATCATGAAATAATATAACCCTAGCAGGTCATCACTCAAAATCATACAAGGAAACATCTGTCTTTTTAATTATACTGTACCTAATGACACAATTCAAGGCTAATACACCAATATCCAAAATCATTAGTAATTTCCCATCATCAAGTAATTCTCAATGAGGCCTCACATGGCCAACTATATCAATTTATGGACAAGTAAATTTATCTTTATTACATTCCATAAGTATCAGGTCACATACCAAGATTGAATGGACATCAACTCAAGAAATAAGAAAACCCCATTTTGTTTAATTTTGGTTCATCCCCAAATGCCTACTTATTCCCGCATAGTATATATCTAATTAAATAATATTCTTTAGGCACACCTCTATCACTCACTCCATGAGAGAATAACATGACAAAAACAAGACATCACTAGGTTATCATATCCCTAACTCAAAAATAGACACCCTCCATAGGGTATAGATATTACTCTAACCAAACCTCTTGAATATTTTATATACTCATAGGGGGTTATGAAATTGAACAAGGAATATAAAGAACTATTACAAGAATAACTAAGCTCACTATATTTTCCTCTTTTGAGGAAACCTGCCTATGGTTCCATATCAGGTCACTCATACCCTCTTATCCTACATAAAAATCACATAACATATGAAATAATATATAAATTAGTAATATTAGAGCCTTCCTACCATAGAGAAAAATTTATCCCATTATATGAAGCTACCCCCACCACTTTTTCCAATATGACCACACTTAGAAGATCGTATTGGCTACCGATCACTTCCATAATGATCTAAATATTTTAAATAACCAAAATAACTAATTATAACACATTAAAAATTAATTATCACTATTAATATATAATTATAAAATATGTAATATTAAATTTAAATTTACTTGAGTGGCTTACTATGATTTATTCCTTAATAAAAAACTATAGATCACTCTTGGAATGCCTCTAAACCTACAATAAGAAAAAAAATCCAATTTCTTAAACCCATTTAACCAATCATTTCATCTTAATTTTACGAAAACTTAAAAATAATTATGACATTGTATTATCTCTATCTAAACAACATAAAACCCTAGTAATTCATCCTCTTTTTGTTACCTTTATCTATTTTTTAGAAAATCTCCACCATTATGATCCAATCCTATCATGCATCCGGGTAACTAGAACCAAATACCTAATCCCAAACCACTTAAAACCCATAAAAATTCGAGGAGTAAGAAGAGATGTAAGAAAAACAAGACCACCTAAAATGATTGAAATAATATCCCAAAATATATCTATAATCATGCAAAAAAATAAAGAGGAAGAAGCAGGAAATGGAACTGTGACCTCTCTTGATTAGCTATGTAACCCCTGAAAGAGGTTTTCATTTTTAAAACCCAAAAATAAATTTTGGATCCAATTAAAAAATTTATCTCGATATTTAATGGGTACATAGTTAACCCTCATTGAACACTCATTGAAGAATCCATGAGTACACTTTGGTCACCCCATCAGGTACCAGCCTAAAGGATACCGTGTGGCGTATTATCCTAGATGTTTCTAGGTTTCTAATAGCCTACATGGGAAATACCCCCTACCTAAGACACCAAGTACAATGTACCAAACAACTAGTAAGGGTGTAGAAATGGGTGGTTCAGTGTAGATTAATGATAAATCTCACTCGAATCATACTAGGTAGGTGAAAAAAATTCAATAAACATTCAACACTCCAACTAATGGTTTTTCATAAAACTCAACATGGTGAATTAGGGATGTTTAAAGAGTGGGTCTATGTGGGTTGGAAAAAATTTATAGTAATTTATAAAATACCTAAAATTTTTAAGTCATAAAAATTAATTATATTTCAATTTCAATAATTATTTCAAATATCATACTATAAAATTAATGGTCTTTTAGAACCCCATTATTATCTCAAAAAATTAAATAAACTATATTTTCCATTTTCAAAATTAGTTATACACATGTATGTTTTATAAAAAGGGTTAAAATTTAGAGTAAAAAATATTTTTATACTTTGGGTGGGTTGGTTGGGTTAATCAAATTAAAAAAAACAACCATGACACCCAACCGAACCAGACTGAATGAAAAAAATTACCCACCTTATCTAAATTGATTTTGTAGAATCTCAATTTTTTAAATTGTTCTGATTGGGTTTGGTGGGTTTCATGGTTTTGTTATTTTTTTCAAACCTCAAACCAATGGGTAATCTGTGCTATATTTCACTAGAATATAGATCTTCTACACATAGTTAATTTATCAAAACATTGAGTCTTGAACTCTTACATCTACTATAATAGTGAAAAAAACTAAAACACGTGTGATTTTAAGAAAAAAATTACAAAAATTTACACCTTTAAATGTGGGGTTAGATAGGTTTCACCCATTTGAAAATCCTTTTCTAGAAAAGTCATTAGAAATTTCAGAAATAGAAGTTCCAAAAGTATAATTTTGGATTATTAGAGAGGTAAGGTGGATTATTTATTCTAATCAGATGTTTTAGTTTGAAGTAGCTGACTAGAAAATATCACTTGAAATAAAATAAAGGTAAAATATTAAGATACATATGTTTTTTCCAAGGTTACCTAAAATTATCCAGGGAGGATATATAATGTTTTTTCAAGAGTTTCTGGAAGCATACATTGTTCACCCGAAATAGTGGTTAAGGTGGTGGATATATATGACTATATGGAGGAAATCCCATGATTATGAGGAATTCATAGACCCATTCTTCCTAAAGATATTCATTTCTCAATATATAACAAATTTAATCATAAAAAAATAGAGGGTGTTAAGACCACCGGTAATATAAGCAATTAATAGTAGTTTTATCCCATCCTAAATTATTTTATTTTTAAATTAAAATTTATAATATATATATATATCATGTAAAATAATTATATAAATATATTTTAATACATAATATAAACATATTATATAAATATATTTATAAAAATTATATAAATAGATTAAATAAAAACTTATATATACAACATATAAATAAACATGTGTGTGTGGGTATATATAATATTATATATAAACACATTATATAAATATATCTAAATATAATAAATAAACACAATTTATAGATATATTTATTGATATTATATAATTAAATTATATAAATACATTATATAAATATGTTAAATAAATTATAATATATATTATATAAATAAACATGTATATATAAATTGACATAGGATATTCTATTACACTATTGTAACCTCCCAAATTCTATCCAATTTAAGAAAATTTTCATGGTTACTATTTCATAACACTTCTGTTACATATGATCAAATAAAAATCTATCCAGGTATAAATTTCAATATGTAAATATTTAAACGACCATGGTTGAGTTTAGTTTATCAATAATCGGGGCCAACTCTATTCAATATAGTTTGGATGTGAATTCTATTCAATTATTATATATCATAAATAGGTCAAGCATTCAAGGTAACTTTTAAAGAAACCATGGCTACATACATGCCATCTTGAAACACCCTTGTGAATGTTGGATAAATAATAATACTAACGGAGCAACTAAAGATTTAATTTCCCAACCCGAGTTACCCAGTGTTCGTGAATTATTACATTACATTTGAATGATCACTAGAGGTCAAGTATCAAAATGCAGATTAGTTTAGCAGCCTTGGAATTACTAATTATATATTTTATATTGAATTATGAAATGAAAAAACTATAACATTGTGTTTTCTTTGAACACACTCATATCCCTTATCATATTCCTACAAACCAAACATAATATTCTTATTCAAATACTAGGAAAAATAAAACATAAGAAAGAGGTGAGTTCAGATTCTTAGTAATGATAACAATATAGAGGAAACTATCATAAGAAAACATAAACATTTAATGAAATGTATAACACTAAAACACTAGCCTTTTAACCATAAATTTCAGCACAATATGGAAAAGATAAATCAAATAATTCCATTAACTTATTCACATGGATATTATACTAGTCTAATAATAACATGTAATATCGATAACTAATTTAATAACGATGCAATGCATAATGCCAGACATCATAACAACATGTCAAGGCCTCGTGCAAAGACTACAAATACAAATTTTGTCAAGGCCTTGTGCAAAGATGCTAGTTTGTCTCATAAGACCTACCGATACATTGAGAATCTACAACATGCTCCACCTGTAACTTACTATATTCAATGCATTCCTTATATGAAAAGGTTGTAACATAATCTAAACATTCGTATTATGACTAGCATACAAAATGTCAATATTTTAACCACAAACCGTGAATGGTATGAAAACAGCACATCCACAGTAAAACATAACTCATTTAATATAATATGGATGATTTTATTATAATAAATCAACCACAATCAAGAATAATGAAGTATATTGACATAGATGAAAATAATCAGTAAAACTATTTGAGATAAATGTCCCTTTATTCGTGAAAACATTTAAATGTTGCACTATTTATCAAAGAAGTCATTTAGAAGAGATTAATGAATCTAAGTATCCCATGCCACATTGAATATTTTGAAAAGAATTATAATTTTAAAATATTCATGTCTATTTAAATAATTCCTTAAAACCATTTTTAAAACATGGACATTAATGAGAAATATTTAGATGATTAAATCTTGAATACATTTAAAATGATATTATTGTTAAAGAGTTCCAAACCAAATGAAAGAAACATTAATACATTTAATTGAGGAAAAAAATTAATAAAAACTTTATAATATATTGGGAATAAAGGGATTCATGATGTTATGTGTCAAAGGATAGTATATACACCATATAAAAGTGAATTGGTGCATAATAATAAATAATTCACAATGGCATGTAAATTGAGACGAAATCCATTATAATGACCGTATCCATAGATTAAGAATAATTAAATGAAATAATAATGTGTCAAAAAATATAAATACAATAAATATTATTGGATATTAATTTTAAATATATCAGAGTACATTCACACATATTCTTGTAAAAAAACCAATGACTTGGATGTTTAACTCAATGAATGGAAATTGAGTTAATATTACCCTTATCAAGTTCATATCAATGAATTGAGAATTTATAAATGGAGTGATTATGTGTATCAAAATTATATCCACACAAAGGGGAGTGAAAATTACTACATAAATAAATAAATAGTAATTTCACTCATAATCTTGGATTAAAATAATCAGTGAAGTGTGCGTAAGCCCCAATGAGTGGAAATTGAAATTAGAAATTCCCTTACAAATTTGGTAACTTACAAAACATACAACCCATGAAATAAGTATAATAAAATGAATATTTAAATACCTATAAATTAATGTATTTACACACAAAATTCAATCATGGGCTGTACATACACCACACAAAAAAAATGTTGAAAATATATCCTAAATCTCACGGGAATAAAAAGTGATATAAAAACCCCTTACCTTGTATGTTTCCATAGTAGATGATAGGATAACCTATTGTATAATGGTGAAATCATTGTCATTAAATTTTAAAATAACCACATACGTAAATATGATATCATATATTATCTTCTAATATTTCATTGTTAATGTTATTTCAGTAGTATCATTATTTTTTTGGTGTTAACTGATTTATTTTCCTGTATATATTTTGTTACGTAAGTCATATTTTTGATGGATAGGATGTATTTTATTAATATCTAGAATTATATTATGTTCTTAAACATTATTGTTAATCATCAAATGAAAATTATTCTTGAATGGTTATGATGGGGATTGAAATCTCATCGTGTCGTGTAAACTGTAAGCCGTATGTACGCATGAGCGACAATATATTTCTATTAGAGGTGAAATTATATATAATAGGATGGTATATTATATATAAAAAATCATTAAAATGTTATATTTATTATTTAAATTAGTTATTATCATTATTATACCCATCTAAATAATGAAGTGTTGAATAACAAACTACACTATGATGTGGAGACGGTAAGTCGTACTTGCACATGTGTGGTGACTTTGTCATCCATAGGATGGATAGAATAATGAATATGTTTGTAACATATTTAGAATAACATCAAATTATGTAGAAGGTACTGGACTTAATATTCTGTTATGGAAACAACAATGAAAGAGGAAGCGAAAGGATAAAATAACTTTAAAAGAGGTGATGAAATTATGACCTCTTCTTCGGGTGATTCCTTTTGATTTGATTAAAAGGGCTCAATAGGATAACTTTATGATAAATGTAAGGACTATAGGTTAAATATATGGTAGGTAAGAGTATATTTGAGTAGTTTTTGTTCGAGATAAATGGCTTTGGAGGTGTGATTTTGAGAGAAGGGGAAGTACCCTTTTAAAAGAGAGGTGAGGGTCACTTTAGGAAAATAATGAAAAATTATTTTATAATAAAATAATTTTCAGATTATAATGGATTCAAAGGGATTTATTTTGAGGCTAATGTGGGGATGGGTCGAAATCCTCTCAACCAATAGGTTTTAGATAAGTTTAAATCACTATATAAATCTTATATTTTAGATTTAATTGTTAGTTAAATAGTTTAACTTTTATAATGTCTTCTTGTATTTCTATATTATATGGTTAATATACATATTATAAAGATGAAATAGAACCTATAGTGGTTCATTAATGATATATATATATATATAATTATATAAGTCTTTTTTATGAACCTTATATTTTTAGGAATATTATATCATTTAATAATAATATAGTATTTTTTAATACTCATTTATGTCAATTTTGACACTATTGTGTATTTGGTTTTTGTGAAAGTCAAAAAAAACGTTATTACTTTGAAAAAAATACATTAAATCAGCCCTAAAATGTCATATTAACCTATAATTTTTTTTAATATATCAAAAGTCTCAATTTATAGTTATTTTGAAATTTATAAAATCAATTATTCTAATCTTTATTTAATAATGTAATTATTTCATCATCATTGTGTCATAAATAAATTTAATTATTTAATGTATAAAATTTATAAATAAAATACCATGATGTAGGAAATAGTTTTATCTTTCTAATTAATATTTATAGTCGAATTTATCTTATATATATCCCTATATGAAAATTGGTTTAGTTATTAAACTTTGAATTTAAGACTTTTAACTCTTCTTTATATAAAATAATAATAAATGTTCTTATCTAATCCAAATGGATAAAAAAGATCATGTTTTATTCCTAAGGTTGATTTTGGTCTAAATAAATTTTTCCAATAGATATAGGAAATATGTTAGGGTAATTATAATATCATTTCTACCTTTAATTACGATATTTACTTTTAACCATGGTAAATAAAATTCAAAAGTTACTATTCACCCAAAATTAATTTCATCTTATTCAACCAAATTTTAATTAATGATTTCAACCCTATCTCTCAGATATTTGAAATTCAATTTACATAAGAGGAAGAAATATTTTTTATGGAAATGTGAAAATGTGTCTAAAAGGTGCATAAAAGATGGTAAAAAGAACAAAAAAAATTTATATACCGAATATTATTATAAAATGACTTCAATAAATTAAATTGGATTAATATAGGTGTTATGTATCTATTTTGACATTACAATAAATTTAAATTAAAAACAATTCATTAAATAAGAAACCGGCTTTAAACAATAATGTAGTGTTTTTCACAATTCATCAAAAATTGAATGTTTTTAAAATAATACCAAAAATTCACCCAAATATAATTTTGATATTCCAATTTCCGAAATGATTTCTATTTTAATAAATTAAAAATATATAAGTTTTATTAATTAATTTTTTAAAAATATCCCTGTTATCAAAACCAGAATGCGGGTTTTTGAGAAGTACAAACTACCAAAAGATTGATATGTGTTTAGGTGCAATTTAAATGTAAACTTACTTCAAATGACCAAAATTGAATTAATTTATAAAAATATAATTAAATTATACTTAAAAATCATTCAAATTTATAATTTAACACCATAAATAATTTTGATTAAAAAAGTTGTTTTCAATTAAAATTTTGTATTTTTCATTATTCATCAAAATATGAAAATTATCATAAAAGCACTGAAAATCTATCCAAAATAAATTTTTATATCCCAATTAAAAATAATAAGTTTATTTTGTCAAATTAAATATATAAAAGTTCCAAATATTGGATTTAAAAAGGGTTCTCCATTAAAAGGTGAAAAAATTGCATTATTTTTAAAAATACTTCTTTTATCTGAAAAATAGAATTTGTTCTTATATTATGTCTAAGAAATATATAATATGGATTTTAAAATTATATGGATTATATAAAATTCAAAATATAGTTAATACTATTCATAAATGATTTTTCAAAGGATAGTTTGGTAATTCGTGGTGCGCTCAAACTCAGTGTTGTGTGTAGCGCAAGATGTAGAATTACATTAAATAAAATAACTTACTATGAAATATTGGGGTGTTAAATTATATTCCTATTTTGGAAATTTTATTATTATAATTTTATAATTGGGCTTGGTAACTTCATTGAAAGTGCCACATCGGAAAAAGTGTCAATAAAACTATCACATTAAAAGAACCAAAGAGAAGTTCAAAGGTCACCTGAGATAACCTATACTAGGATTCCATGTAGAAAAACATAGATACAGAAGATAAAATAAGTGTCAAATTCTTATGGATATTGATACAAAACATGATCAAGAGAAATATAGCAATAATAAAACCAAAAACTTGTAGTGGGTTAAATGGTCATTAGTTTCCCAATAGGAAAAGTAAACGGACAAAGTTTTTTAAGTTCTATTTCATAAAGTTAAGGAATTTATTTATGAGATTAACTAAGAATATATAGATATATAATTACTTTTTAATTAGAGTATCATACTTTAATAAATTTCTACCACTAACTCATCTTTTCTCCAAATGATAAGTATTCAAAATGACTTCATCATACTTGAAGCACTAGAATCAAATTCTAGAGAATTACCTAATCCACAAAGGATGGACTGTATCTTTCACTTATATTTAAAGATTAACCAAAACCAAATGGTTATTACAAGATTATATGATCCCCAAAATGGATAATCGTTTATAGAAAGAAATACTATCATAATTTCCCAAATTAAACAAAAAATAACCAAATTTTTATAAAGAACATTAAATAAACAATTGTCCATAAAATCCTTCAATATAATCCATACTAAGATTGAAACCCAAAACTCAGAAGAATTTAATCACATAGTCTTTCATAGTAAACTTAACATTTATCTCCAAATAACATCAAATACTCTTAAAGACTCATACAGAAGTGTAATTAACCAAATCACATATTCTCTATGATAGGTTAATCATTTCCATTAAAAACCTGAATCTCTATAAAAAAACATAAATTCTTCTAAAATAAAAAAATCCACCATTTCTCCTCAAATGAAATCCTATTTTATTCTATTTTCCTTTTTTCATATAATTCTCCCAATTGAGCGAGAATCTTCCAAAATAACATTTATCACTTATTGGCCAAATCGTTTTCCTATAATAAGAATATACATTTTATAAAACATAAGATCCCAAATTAAAGTATTATTGATAAATAAAATCATTTAACTAAAAATAATTAGTTACACTAACCATGTACTTCACTTGGTCTATTGGTTGGTGATAAATCCCAGTCACACTTTGGTTGTGGGTTTGATTCCAACAACTTTGTTCGATTCGACGGGTTGTCAGACGGTCTGCGTGTTTCCCTTTTTCAAAAACTATATTTTATAACATTACCAAAATAGGATAAATTCCTCAAAATAACCATAAAATAATTTAACAACAAATGTTATCTCATACCTCTCATTCTCATCCCAAAAATTAATAACCTGTAATTGCCTTAAATTTAAGGATCATATAAACCCAAATGGTTCTTTATATCTATATCCACAAAAGAAAAGATAACTCTTCCTCAAATATTATTTTCAAATAACAAACTACAGGGTTACACATATAAGAGAAAATTATACCAAAGTAATCCAATCAACAAAGTGCATTAATACTTTTAAACATTTTCCATCCATTTATTTCTACATAGGTTCTTCTTTAACCTAGTGGTTATCCTATAGAATAGGGTCGTGACATAGGTAATTCCCAAGTCCACTAAATTTATGTAAAATGACTATAAATTGATTTTTAGGATCATTTTTATTTTCTTCCATAGTACTCTTCGATTTCCCTCAGCAATTCTTTACTTTATGTCCATCCTTCCCACACATAAAGAATTTCTTTGTTCTATTGAGACTCTTTTTGGGTGTCTCCTTCCACATTTCTGGCATGATGAAAATTGATCTTTCTTTTCTCCATAGTCTCCACAACCAGATCTCTTATCATTCTCCACCTTTCTCTTTTTTATTGAGTTTTGGAGTTTGTTAATGTATATATTGTTGATCATATTTTTGGAAACCTGCTTCTGCATGAACACAATTGATTTTACACCTATCAACATTTCATTTAGTTTCTCATTTCCACTATATTTCTCACCTTTTACAGCATATTCAATGTTACTATGACTTCCTTGGAATCCATCCACTGACTAAAACCAGTAATCATAGTGTGAGTAACAATAGTCATAAAATCATTTAGAGAATATCATGACACCTTATTTTCAATATAAAACACCTTATTATTAACCAAGGTTATTTATTCTCATCTTATATTAAAATCCTTCAAATATATTTGTAAAGAAAATTTGAATTATATTAAGAATATCCCCTGAGAGTGTTGTAATCAAGAGTGCAGCAAGGCCTGTTTTCATGCACCATTTCATGTAAAATTATTGCTCAAATTGGTGTTTTCGGGTTTTACTCCTAGGTACATCTATTGCAGAGCTGCCTCTACCAGCTCGTATCCAAACAGGGATTTATTTCTTAGAAAACCCACATAATGTTTACATTACCAATATTTTTTGATGTTCTTCTAAACTAATCTTCAAAGTATATCATTAGGTAGTTTTTTCTAATCAGATTTTTTTTAAATCTAGTTTCCAAGGTTTGTACTAAACATCCTCTGATACCAACTATAATTCCTCCACACTAATTATCTGTAGTTTGTGCATTATTACAAAACATTGGCATGATCATAAGAGATCAATTCTTTAAATACCGATTAGTTTAGTATCCTTTGAAGTACTGGATATATACATATGTTTTACATTAAATTATGAAATGTAAAAACTATAACATTGTCTCTCCTTTGAACAAACTCATATCCCTTAGCCTACTCCTATAGGCAATCATAATATACTTGTTCAAATCCTAGGAAAAATAAAACATAAGGAAGGGTTGTGCTTAGATGCTCTCTAAGGATAAAAAAATAGAGGAAACTATCATAAGAAAACATAAACATTTAAGGCAATGTATAAGACTAAAACACAAGCCTTTTAAACAAAAAATTCATCACAATATGGAAAAGATAAATCAAATAATTACATTTACATATTCACATGGATATTCTACTAGTCAAATAATAACATGTAATGTCAATAGATAATTTCATGATGATGGAATGCATAATTTCAGACATCATAACCACATATTCAAGGCCTCATGCCAAGACTAGAAGTAAGCATTTTGTCAAGGGCTTGTGCTAAGACACTAGTTTTTCTTATGATACATACCGATGCATCGATGAGCTATAGTAGGCTCCACTCGTCACATACTAAGTCCAATGCATTCCTCATATTAAAAGGTTAGAACATAATCTAAACATTCGTATTAAAACTAGCATATGAAATGCCAATATTTTAACCACAAACCATGAATGGTATAAAAATAGCACATCCACAATCAAACATAACTCATTCAATACAATATAGAAGATTGTATTATAATAAATCAACCCCAATAAATAATAATTATCGATATTTACATAGATGAAAATAATCAGTAAAAATATTAGATAGAAATATCCTTTTTTTTCTTGAAAACATTTAAATGTTTCTCTATTTATCAAAGAATTCATTTAGAAGAGATTTTTTTATCAAAGTGTCCCATAACAATTTGAAACTATTGAAAGGAATTTTAATTTTAAAAAATTCATGTCTATATAAATAAATTCTTAAAACCATTTTTAAAACATGGATATTAATGAGAAATATTTAGAAGAATAAACCTTTAAAACATTTAAAATGATATTTTTGTTAAAGAGTTCCTATCCAAATGAAAGAAACTTGCATAAATTTAATTGAGGAAAAATATTAATCAAAACTTTATAATATCATGGGAATAGAGGTATTCATGATATAAATTTCAAAGTACAATATATAATCCATATAAAATTGAATTGGTGTATAACAACAAAGAAGTCTAAATGGAATGTAAGTTGAGACCAAATCCCTTATAAAGATTGTATCTTTAGTTTAACGATAAATCAATGAAATAATTACATGTGAAAAATATAAATACACTAAATATTATTTGATATTTAGTGTAAATAAATCAAAGTACATTCACACATATTCTGGTAAAAACAAAACCAATGACTTGGATGTTTAACTCAATGAATGGAAATTGAGTTAAGATTACCCTTATCAACTTAATATCAATGAATTGAGAATTTATCAATGGACTTATTATGCGTATAAAAAGTATATACACTCAAAGGGGAGATTAGATTACTATATAAATAAATAAATATCTATTTCACACATAATCATGGAGTAAAATAATCAATGAAGTGTTTATAAAACCCAATGACTGGAAATTGAAATTAGAAATTCCCCTACCGATTTTGTAACTTACAAAACATACACCCCATTAAATGAGTATCATACAATGAAGATGTAAATAACCAGAAAAACCTATATTACACAAAGAATTCAATCATGGGTTGTACACACACCATACAAAGAATAAATTGTGGAAAATATAGCATGAATCTCAGAGGAATGAAAAGTGAGATGAAAACCCCTTACCTTGTACATTTCCTTATTAGAAGGTAGGTTAACCTAATGTATAATGGTGAAATAATTTTTATTAAATTATAAAATAACCCCATATATAAATATGATATCATATATTATCTTATAATATTTCCATGTTAATTATATTTCAGAAGCATCATTGTTTTGGGTGTTAACTGATTTGTTTTCCATTATATGTTTTGTTATGTAAGTCATGTTTGTTATGGAAAGGATGTATTTCATTCATATCAAGAATTATATTATGTTCTTAAACATTATTTTTAATCATAAAATGAAAATTATTCCGGAATGGTTATGACGTGTAACAAAATCTCATCGCGTCGTGGAGATGATAAACCGTATGTACGCACGAGCGACAATATCTTTCTATTAGTGGTAAAATAGAATGTAATTGGATCATATATTATATATACAGAATCATTAATATGTTATATTTATTATTTACTTCATTTATACTGATTATTATACTCATCCAAATAATGAAGTGTTGAATAATAAACTCCAATACGACGTGGAGATGGTAAGCCGTACGTATGCACGTATGGTGACTTTGTCATTCAGTGGATGGATAGGATAATGAATATGGTTTTACCCTATTTATAATAAATCATAGTATGTAGATGTTAACAGAGATATTATTTTTGTATGGAAACAACAATGAAAGAGGAAGTGGAAGAAGAAAAAAACATTGAAAGAGTCGATGAAATTATTACCTCTTCATAGGGTGCTTCCTTTTGATTTGATCAAAAGGGATCCTTAGGTTAGATTTATGATCAATGTAATGACTCTAAGTTAAATTGAGGGTAGTTGGTAGGATATTTGAGTAGGGTTTGGCCAATAAAAATGGCTTTGGAGGTGTGATTTTGAGAGAAGGGATAGTACCCTATTATAAACGAGGTGAGGGTCACTTTTGGAAAAGATTGAAATATTATTTTATTATAAAATACTTCTCGGTTTATAATGGCTCCAAATGGATTCATTTAAAGGATAAGGTGGGGGTGGGTTGAAATACTTTCAACCAATAGGTTTTTGAGACGTTTAGGTCACCATATTAACCTTATCATTTAGATTTAATTCTTAGTAAAATACATAAACTTTTACCATGTCCTCTTATATTTTTACATTACATGGTTAATAAATTTATTATAAAATTGTAAGGGAATATCAAGTTGTTCATTAATGAAATATTTATCATTTTATAATTCCATTATATGAATATAATTTTTTTAGAAATAGTATATCATTTAATAATATAGTCTTTTATTTTAAATACTCGTTTATGTGAATTTTGACACTATTGTGTATTTGTTTTTCGTGAAAGTCAATAAAACTTTATTACTTAGAATAAATTACATTAAATCTACCCAAAAATGTCATATTAACCTATTAAATTCATTTAGTTCCTCAAAATTCCCTATTTAAATTTATTTGGATGTTTATAATATCAATTATTTTAATCTTTCATTAATAAGGTAATTACTGCATCATCATTGTGTGATAAATAAACTTAATTATTTAATGTCAAAAAATTATAAATAAAATACCATGATGTATTAAATCTTTTTATCTTTATAATTAAATTTATATTCAGATTTATCGTATATATAACCCTATATTAAAAATGGTTGAGTTATTAAACATTGAATTTAACATTTCTAACTCTTCTTTAAATAAAATAATATTATATGTTATAATCTAATACAAGAGGATAAACATGATCATATTTTATTCCTATGGTTGATTTTTGTTGAAATACAGTTATCCAATGGAATTTGGTCATGTTTTAGGGCAATTATAATATCAATTTTACATTTAATTACTATATTTACTTTTAATTGTGGTAAATAAAATTCAAAAGTTATTATTCACAAAAAATTATTTTCATCCCATTGAACCAAATTTTACTTACTAATTTCAACTGTGTCTCTCTTATTTATGAAATTCAATTCACAGAAGCAGTAAAATTATATTTTATGCAAATTTAAAAATGTGCCGAGAAGGTTGGTAAAAGATGGTAAAATGTTCAATAAAATTATATATATATATAATCTTATTATAACATGACTTTAATGAATAAAATTTGACTAATATAGAACTTATGTATCTATTATTACATTAAAATAAATTTAAATTAAAAATAATTATTTAAATAAAAAGTCGGCTATAAACAAAACGTTGTGTTTTTCACTATTCGTTAAAAATTGAATGTTTTTAAAAAAATACAAAAAATTCACCCATAACTAATTTTGATGTTCCAAATTAAAAAATGATGTCTATTTTACTAAATTTAAAACCTATAAGTTTTATTAATTAATTAAAAAATATATTTCCATTGTCAAAACCAGAAAGCGGGTTCTTGAGAAGTAAAAACTATCAAAAGATTGATATGTGTTTATGTCCAATTTAAACGTAAAATTACTTCCAATGACCAACATTAGATTAATTGATAAAAATATAATATAATTATATTTCAAAACCATTAAAATTTATAATTTAACACTATAAATTGTTTTTGATTAAAAAAATTGTTTTCAGTTAAAATTTAGTATTTTTCACTATTCATCAAAATATGAAAGTTATCAAAAAAGCACTGACAATTTATCCAAACAAAATTATTATTTCCCGAATCTAATGAATAAGTTTATTTTTTCAAATTTAATATATAAAAGTGTCAAATATTGTATTTAATAATGGTTCTCCATTAAAAGGAGATAAAATTGTATTTTTTTTAAAAATACTTCTTTTATCTGAAAATTTGAATTTGTTCTTATATTATGTATAAGAAACTCATAATATGGATTTTAAAATTATATGGAGTATATAAAATTTATATTTTAGTTAATACTATTCATAACTGCTTTTTGAACGGCTAGTTTGGTAAGTTGTGGTGCGCTCGAACTCGGTGTAGCGTGTTGCGCAAGCTATTGAATTACTTTAAAGAAAATAACTTACTCAGAATCCTTAGGGTGTTACAAAAGGTAAATCGAGTCTAGTAATTTGTGGGGACTTTTTTTGGGATCATACTGGAGGATTTCATTCTAGCTTCTATAAAGACTGTGGGATGGATCTTTCTAATGATGCTAAAATAGAAGGTATTATTCTTTCAATTCAGATTTATAGGCTTAAGAAATAGAGTAAAAAATAACTCTGTGGACTCAACATTAATTTTCCATGCCATCATGTTTAATATTATCTCCTAATCTTAGATATTGGTAGCCACTTGGGAAGACAACATGAAATATTATTAGGGCATTAATTTTATGATTCATTACACTTTTAGGGAAGGAAATAAAGTTGTTTATGTTCAGGTTGACATGGGAACAAGAGTGGACATAGTATTTTTCTCTGATTATTTTCCTGATAATATCGAGGGGGTCTTATTCCTAAAAATTAATAAATCTTCCTATTTCAGTTTTCAAGGAATCTTTTGGGTCCTATGGCTTATCTCTATAGGGATCTTCTCTCGATGTGTGTGTGTATATGTATGTATGAAAATTTATAAATAGTTTAAGTATATATATATATATATATATATATATATATTTATAAATATATAAGTATGTTTATATTTTTATACATAATAGAAATATATTTATTTAAATATATGTAAATATATAATTTATAGGGACTTTAAAAAAATAAATGAATAATTAAATATATTTAAATTAATATTCTTATAAGTATTTAGATTACAATATTAATATATTTTTTTATGCATAATATAAATATATTTATTAATATATGTATATATTTATTAATATATGTATATATATATTAAATATATTTATATATAAATATAAGTAAAATTTTATTTATATATAAATTAAAATATTATATTATATTATAAATTAATAAATAAATAAAATATATATATTATATTATATATATATAAATATATTTTATATTTTATATTTTATAAATAATTAAAATAATTATATTTGTGTATATATTAAAATAAATTCTATTAATATCAAATAATTTTATTAGGATATAAATATATAGATACATAATATAAATATTATTATATTAATTTATATATATGTATATATATGTTATATATTTAAATATATTAAATGAATACAAAATATTTTTATATATGTGTATATATATATATATAATAAAAAATCAATATAACATAGTGGTTTTGGTATGTCTTCTTTGAACCCAAAAATATCTGGTACGATTCATTGAGGGAGCCCAAGTGGTGGTGGGATTTTTCTAAGGGATAATAGTGGTTGTCCACATATTAGTTTTTCAGATAGGGCAGGGGGCCAGGTGGGGGTATGCACATGGGATTTCGGGAGGCAACCATGAGTTGTGGAGGTCGTTGTTCATTGCTTTTCATAAAAATTAAAATATTATTAATTTATTTTTTATAAAAAAAATTAGGGGTGTTTTAAACCGCCACTAATTTGTTGACATATTTTCCCAACATAGAATGATTTTAATAACACTTTCAAATATTAATTTTAAAAAAATAGAAAGGGGTTAAGACCTCTGCTAATTTTTTTTACCTTACAAGAACTTTTTTATAACCGCCACTAAAATAATTAGGTGACCAGTTTAGTGGTGATTTCTGATAACCATCAGTAATACATTCACATTGGGTTATAACCATAACAAATGAAAAAAATAACTCCTTCTAAATGCATTATTTTTTATAGTGATTTTATATGAGTGTTTACAACTATAGTTCTTTATTCCATATTATAATTTCTAGATTCATAAATTATGGGAGTTAAAAAAATTATTTAGACCCAACATGTGGTATTAGATCGTCTAGTAATAGTGTTTCAAATTAGTAGACCCCAGCCAAATTGATTCATATCTTAGTTTAGTAGAATCATTTTACCCTCAGACCTATAGGAGAATTTTGGTATGAGGCTTATGATACCATTTACTCATTAAAGATTATAGTGGGAGTTCATTAATTAATAGAAGTAATGGGGTTGTATGAGGGTAAGGTCCATGTGGATAATTTCTACAAAAAAGTTATTTTACTATGGAGATATATATAGAGGATCGTTTGTTATAGAAGAATCTTGACTTTCAATTGATGGATACCAAGCAGAAAGTGATGGAGAAATAAAAATAGAAGAGGCTAAATAATAAGGCATTGGGGTTTATATAAATAACATTATCATATAATTTGGATTATAACATCTTAGAGGTGAATATTACTTTGGAACTTATTAATACTCTCACAAATATGTTTGAGAATCCAACCTTGATGAATAAGTTGTTACTTTTTTATAGGTTATTTGGAATAAGGATGTCAAAATAAAAAAAAACTATAGTTAATCACATTAATGATATAATCATGATATAGAGTCATTTGGAGTTAATGTTTAGAGACATAGGGTTTTCATATATTAATATTAAATAAAAAGAAATGAATATTCATTACATAGAATAATGATCCATGCTAGAATTGCATACGTCTAGTGTCTTTGGAAACATAGATGCATAAAAATTGGTTCATAAGTGGACTACATCATCTCCCACTAATTTATTCATAACTAGAACCATTATTATACATTTCCAACATAATACCATTCATTATAACTTAGGGGAAAGAAATATAATAAAGTATGAGATAAGATGCTCAGTAAGGGTAAACAATATAGATATCAACATAACATAAGGATAAGGGTATGAGAACAATGAAATAACATTAAAAAACCATACCCTTCATGTCATAGATCATAAAAATGTGTCATGAAATAAATTTGGACACTTCATAATACATTAATCATAATGTAATCAAATAACATGATCCATGAGAGAATAAAATTGGTATAAGATATATTGTTTTGTTATAAAAATAATAATATAAAATCTTGTCTCAGGGCTACCCACTGATACAATCAAAACATGTTAGTCTTGGGATAACCACCTATGCACCTACTTTGGGACTGGTATAACCTTTCATGTACCATATTTTTGGATTGGGATAACCTCCCATATACACTTTTTCTATCTTGGGATAACCTCACATGTGCCCTCTTTCTCGCTTAGTATAACCTCCCATGTCCCCTCTTTCTGGATTGGTATAACCTTTTGTGTACCCATTAAGATCATATGACATTAATCATTCCTCAATGAATTAATGGGATATATAGGTCCAAACCATTACATAATCCAAAAATTTTTGTGGCAAAGGTTCATAAAACATTAATCCCATCACAAATCATAGAAATTATATGGGTTTAACAAAAATTTCATTAATATATAACCCCAAAAAATGAAATGGGTTTCATAATCATGTCACTGATTTATCATAGAATCACCTATGGAAAATAAAAGCATTTAATAAACATATTTCACCATAATCATAAATCATAAAAAGAAAAAATAAGGATGGTATTAATGGATCATATCCCAAATAAATCATAAGAAACCTCAAATTATGTCATCTTATATAGAAAATGATTTTAAAAGATCACTTAGAACATATCTTGGGGAAAATAACCTTTAAAGTTTGAAAAAATATATTTGAAATCTCAAATTACTCAAAATATTAAATAAAAAAAACTATTTGAATTTAAAATTTGAAACCTATAATGTAATTTATAAATCATTGAGTGGTCATGATGGTAGAAAACACCATTCATGTCGGACATGTTAAAATGAAGTCAATTTTTACATTTTCAATAAAAATTCAAAAGGGATATGTTTAGAAAATGACATGAAGATTAATTATTTAATTTTTTTTTAAAAATCATAAATTTGTAAAATAACATTAAAAAATCAATTTATAATGGTAAAAACATTATTTTAAACATTTTTATAAACCATTAATAGGTAAGAAAAAGGATTTTCTACCAATGATAGAAATAACGTCGATTTTTCTTAAAAAATTTATTTCAGTCTCTTGAATACATAAAAAGAGAAAGATTAACGGGAAAATTTATTATCTATAAATAAAAAAATTATAAAAACATTAATGAGTTTCTTTAGATATATATCATAATATAAAATTATAAAAAACCTAATCGTAAGTATTCTCAATAAAAAAAGATATTAGAACAGAAAACCTTTACCACTTTGGTAATGTTTGAATTATAAGCCTAATAAAAGGAAATAAAATTATATGGATATGAAAATATCTATAATTTTCATAATAATCATCATAAAATACATTCATATGAATAATAAACACCTCAAAAATAAAATAATTGGTGAATATGACATGTGTCCCATGAAAATAAAAGTTAGATGAAAATCCCTTACATTAAGTCTCTACGTCCTTTGTACAAATTTGGAACTCATGTATAATAAATATAGATTTATTATAAATATATGATAAAAGATTATTTATATATATATCATAAGATATATGATTTACTTATGACCTTTTATTAACTATTTGTTAACAATTCATAGTTAAAATATTTTTTCAAGCAATAACTGATTAGTTTTTATTGTATGTTTTGGTTTCGTATTTTTGGGCCTTTTACAATGATCATGGTTCCATAATATATAGAATTCTATCCATGAAATAAATATAATATATATTTATTACAAATGAATTTATATTAATCTATTAATTTTAGAGATAGAAAATGAATTATGTCATTCATGGAGATAGTATGCAATACATATACATGAATGATCTTTCCATTTTCATGATGAATTGAATGAATTAATGTTAAAAAATATATCAAATTTATGTAACCACTATTATTTCATATATATCAAATATATTAATTATATTTAACCTCATTACCTTCCATCTAAAGTGTCTCTTCATAAAGTGATAGTCCGTCGTACACACGAACGACATTATCGAATTCCCACAGAATGTGAAGTTAGAAGGTATATGTGATATTATAGTTCCAAAAGTAAAATTAAATTATTAATATCATATATATAACTCAAATACATCATTATATCCTTTAATTTTATGTTTTTATGAAAAATTAATTGCATCGATTCGCAAGGCAATAGTCTGTCGTACACATGATCAACAGGTTTGATTCTAATTTGATGAAAGAGGATATGAATATAGGTTACACCATCAAAATAAAAAAATATTAGTATATTATATATAATACTTTTATTATATTTTGATTACTACTATATTAATGATGATGGTAAGAGAATAAGTAAAAATAAAGAGCTTACTGAATACAATTAACTCTTCGTAGAACAACCAACTTTGGATCTCTTATTAAGGACCATAGGGTATATCTTTTGGAATGAAAAGATGATTTAGAACATATATGAGGATATTGTGGAGATATGTTTTTAGGGTTTGGTTAATCCAAGGGTCTTTAGAGGTGTGGATAAGTGAGGGGATGAATTTCCCTTTTATAATTGAGGAGGAGTAACATTTTTGTAAATACCCTAAACTATTCAGTAATGGGAAGTCACTCTCACAATAAGGGCCTCAAAATTTGATAAATAATAAATTTTATGTAATATATTTTAGATAAAAACATTCAAAACACTGTTAAATGATTCAAATATTTTACTTCTTATCCTTTTAGTTTTCACCGTAATAATAATTTTTTTTTACTAATTTACCTAGGTGATTTAACCCTTAAGAATAAAAATAAAATGTGTATTATTAGATAATATATATAGAGTAATTCAAAATTTACTCCAATTTAACAAATAAAAATACTATGTGTGAGGAAAATTAATTTTAACATAGGCGCATGTAATGCACAAAACCACATTTTAACCTTAATAGTGGCAATTAATTATTATTGTATTTATTATTTATTATGAAAAAAATTAAGTTGAAATTATTAAATAATTTTAATTTTGATTATTAAAAATATGGAATTCATTTTTCCAAATTCCATTAACATATGTTGAAAATTTTAATTTACAATTAATACCACATACACAATGAAAAAAAAGTGGTTTTACAAAGAGAAAATTTTTAGATGTATATAATTTTTTAATATCAAAATTCTTCATGATTTTAATTAAAATGACATAAATTGGTTTAATAATAATATAATTTTACTAATTTTACTTTTTCATCCTTTAAAAATAATACACAACCTTTAAAATGATTTAAACAAAAAAGAATTTTCAATAAAAATAATAAGTTTTCACTATTCATCAAAAAATCAAGCTTTTAAGATAGTTATCAAATTTTTAGATAATTATAAAAAAAAACCTAAGATAAATTTTAATTTTTTTTAAGAAAATGAATAAAATTTTTTAACATTAATTTTCTTAACGTATAAATAATTAATTTTATTATTTGTTCAAAAAACATAGTAAAAATCTTTTTTGGTGAAAAAGTATTTTCAAACCATATAAAGACTTTACCATAAAATAAGTTCTTATTTATCAATATATTTTATTTAGAGAAAACCATCATACATATTTTTTCAATATGTTACAATTACTATTCATACCAATAAGTTAAACAACTATGTAATAATAATCTTATTTAGATTGTAATTTTAATGGTATATCATGAATCATTAAAATTTAGTGTCGTGTATACCTCAAGCTATCAGTGAAATTAAATCTATTTGAAAAAAAAACATATTTCATAAAAATTAGGGTGTTATGTTCTACCCCCATAAAAGGAATTTCTCCCTCAGAATTCATCACTCTAATACAAAAAAATAGGATAATTATACCTCATCATATTTTTAGTTTCTTTTGTAGCTTCTTCAAATTTGTGGTTTCTCTACAAAACTATGATCAGGTGAGTGGTATTATTTCATATAACATTATCTATATGATCAATAATATCCACTTGTTTCTATTTATGGGAATGATATTTCTCATGTGGTATGACCTCTAATTTCAGTACATATCAAGGGTCTGGTATGTACTTCCTCATGAGAGATACATATAGCGCATTTTAAACATGAGAGAGGTTTAATGGAAGTTTCCGACAATAAGAAACCATCCCTAATCGATAAATAATATCAAAATAGAAAATATAACTATGGATCATCTTACCCTTCCTCCTTAATTCCATTATTGTATTCCATTAATAAAATCATAAAAACGCATTTAACCAACTTCAAATTCCAAATCACACAGATGACTATAATCGTAACTTTTTCGTCGACTATGTATTTTACTTATGTGTTGAAAAATGTCTATAACATTCTATTCAATTTATTCATATAGATCAGGTCTCTATATATTTATTTCCCCAACTCTATCCCTTCACATTGGAATTATATTCCTCTTTTTATAGAGGGCATCATAAGGAGTTGTTTGAATTCTCGAGTGAAATTTATTGTAAGAGAACTCAACCATATGAAGGTGTTGATCCCAAAAACCTTTGAAATCTATAAAACTAGATCTAATCATATCTTCTACGGCTTGAATTGTTCTCTACACCTGACCATGTTTTTTTACCATAACACAATGTTCTGAAATTCAATTCTTTATCAGGGGTTTGCTGAAGTCTTTTCTAGAAATTCAATGTAAACCTCTAATCTGGAATGGATATAATTGAATTTGGTCATCCATGAAACCTTACCACCTCCTTAATTTATTTATTGGAAATATGGTCTAGATATTAATATTCTTTAATAGTTATAATGTTTTATTACTTTATAAGGCGATCGATTACAACACATATAACATTTTACCCTTTAGATGTTTTGGGGAGTCCAATGATTAAATCCCTAGTGATGTTTTCCCATTTTCATTATAGTATAGGTAATGGTAGTAACATACCCATAGAATTTCATCTATGAGAAATAAAATAATGGTACACCATAAACCAAGATACAAACCTTGAAATATATTTCTTCATTCCATCCCAGCAAAAATATTATTTCAAATATCTATACATCTTTGTACTTCTAGGATGAATAGAGAATGAAAACTATGATCTTCTTATAATATCTCTTTCTTAAAATCTAGTATTGATGGAACAAATACATGGTCTCTAAACCTTATCATTATAATATGATCAATTTTAAACTTAGGAACATTTCTCACCTTCTTTTGCAAATCTACATCTTCCTTATGCCCCTATTTAATCTTCAATTGGGTAGATGGTTGAACACTCCATTGAAAATGATAATACTTCTCCACTTATTAAAATATTTTCTGATTCATCCTTTGTAAATCAATAAATATTGGAAATATTTTTATCCTCATCATAGATAAGATATAATTATTCTTTAAAATCAAAGTAATAACCACCTTTTTTCTTTCTCATAGTGGTAGTGTATTGAGTAGTCATGATCTATAATCATCTCAAACCATCTTCATTTGTTTATATTTAACTCCTTTTGAGTTAACATATACTTTAAACATTTAGGACTAGTTTATATATCACAATTTTCTCAATAATGACAACTCTTCCATATTTTTAATGAAAAAATTACCACAGTCAACTCAAAATAATGATTTAGATAAATTTTTCCATGAACCTTCTATTTTTGCGAGGCTTGTTATATCAATATATATTTCTACATAATAATCCATATTAATAAATTCTTTTATTCATCATTATAGATTACATATGATTCTCCAATATAGGGTAATGTAAGTACAAGTGTACTAATAAATCATTTCTTCAGTTCCATGAAATTTTTAACATTCATATATCCATAAGAACTTGGATCCCGTTGGAGTTAAATTTGTGAGTGGATTGGATACCAATGAGAAATTTTACACAAAACCTCGATAATATCCAAAAAAACCAAGAAAAAACTATATCTTAGTCATCATGGTCGATATTGTCCAATGCTCAATAGACACCATCTTTGATGGCTTTATCAATATATCCTCACTTTAGATTTTATAACCCAAAAATGAAACTTTTTGTTGAAAAAATTTACACCAAATATATTTTTCATATAGATTATGCTTCATTAGGGTCTTTAGAAAAATCCTAAAATGATATTCAGGACCTTCCTCAGTCTTTTAATATATAATAATAACATTATAAATACTCTCAGAAATTGATCAATGTAATCTCTAATGAATCTATTCATTAAATCCATGAAGATTATGGGGGAATTTGTAAGAGAAAATGGAATCAGTATATATTCATAATGTCAATACCATGTACGAAATATTATCTTGGGTATATGCTCCTTAAACCTAAATTGATGATATCAATAATGTAGGTAAATCATGGAAAAATATTAATCTCCATGCAGTTGATCAAATAATCTATCAATATAGGGTATGTGATACTATTTACCAATTGTGATCTTGTTTAGTTCCCAATAAACAATTCAAAGCTACATCGATACATATTTATTCTTGAAAAAAAGTATAGGTGCACCCCAAGGTGACACACTTGGCTGAATAAACCCCTTTTCAATATTCTCCTATAGTTTCTTCTTTAATTATTATAACTCAATCAGGCCTATTCTATTGGGAGTCTTAGAAATAGGTTTAGTACCAAGTATGAGTTATATTGAGAATTAAACATCATGATTTGTTGTGGTAATAGAGAAATATTCTATAAATACATCAAAAAACTCCCACAAAATATTCATATCATCAATATTGAGTTCCTCCCAACTTTTTTAGAGAAACACCCCTTTTGAAAGGGAATCAAGACTCGTGTAATGGATGTGATCTCCATTGGAAGTTCATAATTATCATCGAACTGGTAGAAAATATTTTGTTGGTTTGTAATATCAAACATGACTTCCCTTCCTCAGTAATTTATGTGGTATTTATATAGAGAAATTTAGACCATGCCTAAGATAACATCAAATTCATCAAGGGGAAGAATGAAAAGGTTTTTCAGGAAGCACATTGTCACAAACTTCAACTACAGAAGAATCATATACTTGAGATGAAATTGTTATATAATTATGGGTTTTCACTTATAATTCAACATCTAACCGTTTGGGTGGAATCATGACACCCTTATTAAATTATTCAGAAATAAAAGAATGGGTATATACAGGATCAGATAAGAAATTATCAGTACAAGAGTTGATGATATGTGTACCTTTCACCAATTTGTTGTCATACACATCATAAGAAATAGTTATCGCATGATATTTACCATTGTATCTCATCATAAGTGGTTACTGAAACTGATCATCACCATTAACCTTTGAATTTGAGAACTGGTTAGCATAATTCTAACACTCCTTTCATTTGAAACATTGGAGTGTGGGAGGTTCATTATATATATCTTTTTATCTATTAATATCATTAGCTAAATTATTCCTTTCAATTAAAAATTCATCTACTCAATGGCCTTCCATTCTACACATAAAACATTTATTATTCCCCTTAAGATAATTTCCTCCATGTTTCTTCCACAATTTGACCATAAAAGAAATATCATCTTCTTTTCTACATGGATTTTATAGTTTCCCATTAATTATATATTTATTTTCTTATCAAAAACATTTGATTTATGGGTTAATCAGATATCCATTTCAATCCTGATAGAACAAAAAATTATTTCTTCAAATTAACCAAAGTCCTTTATGGCCTGCATCATTTGAAGACTTAGTTTCAAGCCATAATAAAATTGATCAACCTTAATTTCTAGTTGGATTATAATACTAGAGTCATAGCTCAAACATATTAAAAAAATTTCTTAATAGATACCAATAGATTCACCATCCATCAGTTTTATCTCAAGTAATTCTGTCTCCATTTTTGGATGAAGAATATTAGTAAAGTACATATTGAAATATAAGGTCTTAAACTTATCCCCTTCCATAGAGTTAATTTTTTCATGTTACCTCAAATATTGATAAGAGTCCATCAATGATACACTTCACCTTTCAAATGATAGAAATCCAAAATTATTTCTTGATGCTCCAACCACTGGATAATGAAAAATATTTTGTCGTTGGTACACATTCATTGATTATTAATGAGTTGATCAATAGAGACACTAAAACAAGGTAGATGTTGCCTTATTAAGGACTCAACATTAAGTTGTTCCCTTATTTTCTCTTTTGGATGTTCATCATGATTCATATATTGAGAAATTTGTGGAATCATTAGAATTCAATTTTTTATTCTATCTCCCAAAAAATTTTGTTTCTTAGGAGTAAAATAATTGGATTTTCTGTCTCACATGACATCAACATAGTTCCATTAGGTTCCAACCATTGACTAAAACCAAAAGTCACAATGAAAACAACAAAAATCATAGTGGGGAACCAGATAATCATGAAAAATAACTTATATGATTTCCAAATCATAACACCTTCTATGGAAAATTATGCTTAAAATAGGATATTCATGGTCATTATTCAAATACATCAGGATGGTTCATAAATTGTTTGTGAATTTCCTAGAAATACCCCCTGGTGGTGTCAAACCAGGTGCATATCAAGGGATTTTTTTATAAACAAGGGGATGCTGGAGTCCATCTCAATGAGCCCTTTTTTGATTTATTACCCATAGGTAAAAAAGTTATAAATCCGCATCCACTCGTAGTATCCAGATAGGGATTTAATTACATGGAAACCACTTGATTTATACATCACCAAAATTCCCACATATTTTCCTATAATTAGATTTATCCTTATGGTTCTCACTAATGTTTTCTAATCCTACTCTCCAAAGAATTAATTAAACCTTACTCCAATACAAACTATATTGATGCCGTCTTTTCATACATAAATATTACATCTTAATATATGAATATTCATTAAATAACATAATGTTCTATTCTATAACCATATAGCACTAGTGCCATTGGAAACATAGATACATAAACAACTTGTTCACACAAGAATTAGATCATCTCCCAATAAGTTCTTTATAACTATAACTCATCTTATAAATTTCACACATAATACCTTTATTCATTACTTGGGTGATGACGACGGCGGCCGCGAAGATCCCTCCCCCCCTCGTGGGGGAGGGATCTCTCCCGGGTATTCAATCTCTTTCATTCCGCCCCTTCTCAAATCCCGACCTTCTACCTGCTTTTCCGCAAATTCAGTTATGCCCGAAGGCCCCAGAACTCGTTGAGGGTTTCCCAAATCTCCCTATTTCGAACTCAGATTTCACCAAATCTACCGCTCTTCTGAAGCTCACCCTTGTTGCTCGGTTCAAGCAGAGACGACCATCAATTGATTCCTTCGACAAGTTTGTTTTCAATGCTTTGGGTCTCCAGGAGAGGGCAACTGTTGGTTTGCTCGATTATAGGCATATCATGATCCTCTTCTCCTCTAAGGAAGATCTTATCCGCACCTAGTCTAGGGCGCCCCGGAGTTGCAATGGTTGCCGTTTCTACTTGTTCGGTTGGTCGTTTGACTTCCACATGAACCGTGACCCGCTGTCGGCTGCGATTTGGGTTAGTTTCCCTCATCTTCCTTTACCGTTTCAAAATCCTGCAATCATAAGGATGCTCGGAAATCTTGTCGGAAGATATCTTTGTTCGGATAGCTGAACAGAAGCAGTTTGTCACCCAGTCTATCCGAGGGTTTGTGTCGAGATGGATGTATCAAAGGCTCCCTTCGATTTCGTCTTGATTACTATTGGGGAGGAATACAGGTGTAAACAGCAAGTTGTGTATGAGGGATGGACCAACTTCTGTTCTACCTGTAGGAGGCTGGGGCATATCTCGGATGTGTGACGATAGGGATCGTCTTCGATGGAGGGTAGGAGAGGTAACTCCCATTCCAGGGGTGTTTGGTCCAAGGGTGGGCAGGCCACGAATTCATTAGTGGGCAATGGAAAGGGAAAGGAACCAGTGGAATGCGAGGTTTTGATCTCAGAGCAGCAGGTCATGGGTGTCGAGAACAGAACCCAAGACCCTCAACCACGGCGGCTGACTAAGGAGGTTCTTCCTGTGCAAGAGGCAGTGGATTGTAGTATGATGAGAATGGGTTGCCTTACTGCAGATGTGTCCACAGTTGCACCTCTGAGGGGTGGTGTGATCACCACTAATGCTGGACATAGCAGTGCCGAGGCCACCCTTTCAGGCCGGCCTCATGCTGACTTAGACCCTCTTAAGTCAAGTGAGTTCAAGGTCTCAAAGGGGCTGGGGGCGTCTCAGGAGGAGGTAGGATTGGATAAGGCCAAAGGGAAGGCTCCTTTACCTGAGGATGCTGCAGATTTACCTTCGGATTCTGTTGGGAAGTGCAGGAGGGAAACTGGACACTCCAGGGTGGTGAACCTAGATACTTCTTTCCAGTTTATGGGAAGGGGTCTCGAGACAACACACAACCCCGGTGAGTCGGTGAGACCAACTATGAACACGGAAATCAACTTGTTGGATAGTGTGGTTAACAGAGAAGGATGGTTGGCCAGCTGCTCCATGGAGGTTGGTGCGGGGAACAAGCGGTCGGAGGAAGGTCTGCTCAATGCTGGCAGGGCAGAACAGGCTTTTCAAGAGGGGATGGGGGAGGACGAACCTGGTGGTATGCAGGATGAGGTCTTGGAAATTATTCTCCTAACCAGTGTTGAGGAAATAGGGGGACCAGACTCGGGCTCTCAGGCATGGGGAGTAGTTTCTCCAACTCGAACTCCGGTCAATCTGAGCAACAGATTTGCCAGTCTTGCTGTAGTAGAGCACCAAGAAGAGCCCCATGAAGAACCCCTGGAGGTCAGTAAAGTCTACTCTGAAGGAGAACAAGGTCTGAAGAGCAATAAGAGTGACAAGAGGAGGAGGGGTAAGAAGAACTACTCCTCCCTGCCACCTCCTATGAAGACTCGGTCAGCTAAAAGGGCAGTGGCCGAGGAGATGGGCAGCAGGGTTGGATGTCATTCAACTTCATCTGGTAATTCTGACCCATCCTTGGACTTGATATTGTCCTTGGATGAGAAGGTGGAAGAGAAGGTTCTATATCTCAATGCTTCGGAGGAGGATGCAGCTAGGATTATGGGTCGGACCTTTGATGAGAATCTCAATGAGGAGCAATATAAATGGGTTGACAAACAAGATATGATTCTGGTTGGCGGCTTCAACAAGGGGGTGATCAAACTTGAAGAGTATATCCAGGTATGGAACAAGATGACTTCTGCACTTGAAGATCTGCTGAAGGAGGAACCACACTATCAGGTATTCTTCTTATCATGGAAGCTTTTTAGGGATATGGGCTCTGGCAGAATCAAATTGTTTATCAATGATTCTGAAATCTCTGTTGATGTGTGTGGGAAAGTATGAGGTCCGGTCTGGTTCCGATGGGCTGGAGCACACCTCTGTCCACTTTGCAGGCCATTTGGGACTTGGTTGAATTTGAGGGAGGGCATTGCCTTCGGGAGGGACCATGCTTGCATGGGATCGCCGAGTGGCCCTGCATTGGGGTTGGCAGTGTTATCTTTGCTTGGTCGGGTCTGTTTCTGATTTTCTGCTTGGGTGTTTTTGTGGTATGCTGAACCTTTCGGTTTCTCACTTTTCCCACAGAAGTGTTTTCTTAATAAAAAAATAAGTTTCATCTCAGCATTACTTGGGGAAAAGAAACAAAATAACGAGTGATAACATATGATTACGAAGGGTAAACAAGGATGATATAATCATAACATGATCATAAGGGTGTAAAAGCATAATATAAACATTTTAAAACCACACCCTACATATCATATATCATATAATGAGTCACGAAATAAATTTTGGAAGTTCATAAGACAAGAATCATAATGGAATCAAAAAACATGATCCATGAGAGCATACCACTAGAATAAGACATATTTTTTTTTCATAAACATAATAATACAAAATTATAATTCAAGGATACCCACCAAGACATTCATAACATGTTGGGATTTGGATAACCACCCATGTACCTACTTTAGGCCATGGATAACCTCCCGTGTATCCTATTTTGAGCATATATAACTTGTCATTTACACTCTTTAAATCTTGGATCAAATCCCATATACCAACTTTTTTTATTGGGTTAACCTCCTGTGTACCCTATTTAGGGAATGGTATGACCTCATGCATATCCTTTATGCCAAAGAATATTAATCATTACCCAATGTGTTGGAGGGAGATATAGGTCCCACCAATCACATATTCGATAAATTTTTGTTCGAAAATATCACAAAACACTCATTATATCATAACCCATTGAAAATAAATGGGTTTTATAAACATCTCACCATAGCATAACCCATATAAAGGAAATGGATTTCAAAATAATCTCATCAATTCATCATATCATACCTCATGAGAAAAAATGATTTTCAAAAACATTTATAATCATAATCATGTATCATATGGATAAAGAATAAGGATGGTATCATTGGATCATATCCCTAGTAATTCTTAAGTAACATCAAAGGATTATATCTTATATGGAAAATGAAATTTGAAATATAACTTAAAACATTTCATGAGGAAAATATGCTTTCCTCCTTGAAAAAATTTATTTAAAATTAAAAAATTACCAAATATTAAAGAAAAACTTTGTTTTAATAATAAACATGGAAACCTTTAGTGGATTATTTAAAATATTGAGTGGTTATAATGTTGAAAAATACATTTCATTCCATACATGTTAAAATAAAGATTCCTTTCACAATTTTGATTAAAAGTTAAAAGAGAATTGTTTAGAAAATGACAAGAATATTTCTTTTAGACCATTTTTAAAAAATTCAATCATGTGTAAAAATGTTTTTAAATAATAACTTGATAATTAAAAAAACATATTTAAATCATTTTAAGAAAACATGGACATTGAAGAAAAAGGATTTTCGACCAAAGAGTTAAATAAAGTTTACTTATCTTAAAAACATTCTTTATGTATCTTGATTATTTAAAGACTATAAAATTACAATGAAAAATGTATTATTTATAAATAAACCACGGATAATAAAATAAATGAGTTTATTTAGATATAGATCTTAATATTTCATTATCAGAAACATAATAATAAAAAATTCTAATAAACTACAAGATTGTAACAGAAAACCTTTACCACATTGATAATGTTAGAATGATAATATTAATGAAATAAAAAAACATATATAGAAACGTAAATTAAATTAATTTTTATAATAATAATCGTATAATGAATTACTATGAATAATAGACACCACATAAAAGAAACAAGTTGTGAATATGACATGTGTCCCACAAAAATAAAAGTGAGATGAAAATCACTTACCTTTAGTATCAAAATCCTTCATACATGTTTAAATATGATGAAAAATAAATTTAGTTGTATTATAAATATATTAAAATAATAATAATTATATATATAATTCTATATATGGTTTAGTTATTACCTTTTTTTTAACAATTTATTGACAATTCCTTGTAAAAATCACATTTCAGACAATCACTACTTCATTTTTCATATATGTATTGGTTTAGTATTTTTGGTCTATTGAAACCCACTATTTTCACATGGGGATTAAAATAATTCATTTAAATTACATCATAAAAATTAAGAAGTTAAGAGAATCAAGAAAAACCAATGAGTTCACCCAGGCCACCCAGAACACACACAACTTACCCACTAAGAGGCTCGCACAGTTCATGCTTTCATGACCTAGAAGTGAAGCCACAATAGTACACAAAACCTACTCTAGGAAAAAGTGTCAAGATAATATGTGGAAAGCTCATTCACCCAGGGTCCCATGTTTGATTATAAATTGGACCCTGGGTCTCCTCATTTGACACAATGAAAAAACCGAGAGAATCCTCGAAGCTCTGCACACCCTAGTCCTTCACCCAGACCCTTAAAACCACATAGGTAGCTATCTAAAACCCAAGATAAGATGGAATTATGAGTAATAGTGCTATAAAATTAGCTAAATTGTGTGAAATAAAAAACAACTATGTGACTAAACTCTTACTCCCTAATTAATAGAGACTAGCACAAAGGTCCTCTCTTGAACTTGAGACTCGCGTGAGGACCTTCCAGGGACACCTCCCAAAACCCTTGGAGCCTGGAGAAATAAATTACCCACGTTTTGTTTCCTTGGTTTTATATCATATATGAGAAACTTCTATCTCATGCAGGACCACCATATTTGAATCCCACTTCTTTCTATATAGTTCTACTATGTGCGAGCCCACTTCTGCCTGCCCCGGTCCCCATATATGAGACACCTCTAGCTTGTCCATAATTTACCCACACGAACTTCATTTGATCCCTCTATTATTTCCACCAATTGAAGGGAAACTACTTCCTTTGGTATCCCATTCAAGGGGGACCAAGTCAAACCATCCACTAAAGCCTACAGACCTGAAAAAGTATGGCTAGAGACACACCACAATGTCTCTCATTTGGTTATCCCTTACTTCAGTTAGAGGTTTCATACACTTTTCCTACTTGAGAGTTAGGATCCTTATAGTGTATTCAATTATGAATCCATTTGTTCAAGACGACCCCAAACCTAAGAGTAGTTCCAAGAACCACCCATTCTCAGACAAAAGGGAAAAGTCCCTTTCCTTCCATCTTCATCACTAAGACACAAGGTCTAGGGAAATGTAATTATATCATCATCTCTAAGACCAGGGACCTCCCATTTAAAATAGTGGTAGGTGGGACCATGCTTTATTTTCCCTTTAATGGGGATCAATGGCTTATCATCCTCTCTTCTACAGAACTGGGAGTAGGGAATCCATCCTGGAGTAATCCCATAGCCTTTATTATGTTATGTATCTAGAGGGGTAGTCATATGTGATTGTCCTAGTAATGAAAATAAGATAGGATATGGGAACATAAAATCCATATCTTTTTATCCTATATCCAAACCTCTTCCACCAATGGAAGAATGATTGTGAATTTTTCTATATCTTACACTTTCTCTTTTTATCACATTTTAGCACGACTCATGAGGACTTAGAGGCTATCTATGATCATGAGATATTCATGTTCAGATGCATTCCTCGACATAGAATATTTTTCTAGATCATCCTATAACATCCAATCAGAGGACCTCAATAAGAGTGAGTCATCAAATCCATGTATCCATCCCAAAGATTCACATCCTCTATGAGATAACCCTTTAAAAGGACTCCATAGGCTTGGGTCCCCAAAACATTATTCAACCTATGTGGGATTTGATTCCCATCCGAATAGAATACATAGGAATCCTCCCTAAGGTCCAAACCTAACACCCCAAAATCAACCATAATTATCTCTCGTCCATATTTCCAATAGGGACAGATCCAAATTGGGAGTCCACATATCTTCCAGGTCCCCTAGTCCACTTCAGTATAATTCCCACACTAGCCAATGATTATGAACTTTCTCCTAGATGTCCTTTTTGCATGATGTTAAATTACGTAGTTTAAGACTTATCACATGACCTTGAAAGGAAGGATGTGTCCCATTAAGCAGCTCATAAATACATGGGTTCCGATTCCTTTCATAATAATACATAGAAAGCACATCTCATGGGCTTGATCCCAACATCAAAAAAACTCTCATCTCCCTGGATGATGTTAAATTTCATATTTCTTGACCACATGGCTTGAAACATTAATTTTGATGATCAATGACCAATGAATCTCTAATATATTCCTAAAAGGGTACCATTGATAGAAAATCATAGATACTTACATATATCTCCATAGATGAAGAACCTTACATAAGTACAGATGATTCTAAATTCAATGAATGTTAATAATTGATTGTTAACCCAAGGGTGACCCTTAATATACTTGAGCTTAAATAAAGGATTCATGAATATGTCTTAAATATTTAAGAGAGTCCTATAATAGGAAATAATTCCCTGAAAAAGGGTGTGATGAGATGGACCTACCATCCTCTCAACTAATGTGATTCACTAAGAATTGTTGGATCATTCACCAACAATGGACTTTCTTTGGAAATTATATTTATAAGACACTATGAATAAGGGAATTGTTGGGTGTTTCTGGCCCCAAAAACAAAACCTATTGAAATCTGTTCAAAAATAGCGAACCTAATGTGAATGATTGTGAAACGATTCAAACCTCCACAATCAAATCGTTGAGGAAAACATGCAACAACATTATTTTTGAAAGAAATGGTGTACCCAGTGTGGATCCTTATTCAATATGACTGTGTCACCCACCTGTCAATCCCCTTTCTCATCCAAAATGGAAGAGGGCCAAACAAAACAATCAATTTTTCATGAGATCATTTATTGAGATGATACTTTAATGGGTTTTTCTTTCTTGGGGTTATCACATATATTTCATATACTTTTAACCAGAAATACCTTCAATCCAAATGGTTTAATACCAATTCCAACAAATGTATGCATCAACTACCACACAAACTAGGCCCTCTACCAAATAGAGGGCATCATCGTCCACTCAGTGTCTTCAATAATGGGTCTCAAACTTATTGGTTTGGGATTACCACCAAAATGGTACCATCGTAACCCTAGAGGATACTCAATAAGCCGTCCACCTTTTGAAACCCCAACAGATGTCCACTTAAGGATGGTTGTTGGACCAAAATTAGACAACTCAAAACATTTTATGAATCATTTCAAGATTTTATCCCAAAAATATAAAAATCAGATCCTCCCTTATCTTAGAGAGGTAGATCAAGGGGATATTGGGTGCCTCATCTAGATAGCATATGGGTCCCTCCAAAGGGATCCTTTAAGAATCTTCCACTACTAATGTCACACGTTCACAAACCATCAACATTATGGGGGTGTTTTCCTTAGGATTTCAGCCTAGGTAATTCAAAACTAGGCATGTATGACGTACCACCGATAGAAAAACAAAAAAATGGAGAGCAGGGATGCACATTTGTTCCCTTATAAGCCCTCTCGTAAAATTTGGTAGCAAACATTAAGCAGGAATAAAAACCTTCCCACACCATCAAAGTATGCAAGAAACATTTTAGAAATATCCTAATAGGTCCTCTAATAAAATGTGGTGGGAATATGCGAGTATAAAAATACCTTCCCACATTAATCAAGACCATGATTCAAATTCAGTGGCGAACCATGAGTAGTCGCACACACCTACCCACATATATCAAGGTCGTTAGCCTAACCTGGAAGCAGTTGGTGAAATTGGCCTACAAGTCCCTATAAAAAATAGGGGTCAAACCCATATCTCTACCCCCACACTTGAGAATTATCATTATGTATCATTAGAAAATGGAGGAAAAAATCAAACACAAACATGTACTCTAACCACATAATGGGAATATATCCATGTCCCATCTTCTGATGTTCCCAAACACATCCTAAAAATGGTGAAAGGATAGATGAAAATTTCTTCCCACATCCTAAAAGCATTCTAAGACATAATAATGGTAGTGTAAGCGGTAGATGGGAATACACACAACTCCATTCCCATAATAAGGGTGACTTAGTAACATAGATTGAGGGTCACTCTAAAGAATACACACACCTATGCTCCCATCCATGAAGGTCATGGGCCAAATTACCCCATGATATATATACAACTAGATCAAGACCATACTCACGTTATAAATGAATGAAATTGGTATATTCTAATTAAAAATCCTAGTAAGGCGTAAATCCCTACTAAAGTTCCAAAAAACTTATAGAAATTTCTTCTAGTGAAATTGGATCCAATCAAACAAGCTTTCATATATGGAAACTATCACCCCTAGAAAGTGGACCCAATCACCAACAAGAAGGAATACAAAAAAATCCACACCAGAGATGAATGGAAAATAAAGAGTCAATCAATGATACCACTCTTCTAAATGATGGAGTTCTTGAATCCCTTAGACATGAAGGATTTCTACATGGATAGAATCTGATCTATTTGAAGATCCCATCTCATGATGAGTTCCATGAAATCCCTACACACAGGATGAAGATCAAATAAGAATGAGTTTCTCCCCTTGTTATCATCCACATGGAAGGTCCTCCTCAAGGTTTACACTACAAGAACTATCCTTGTATTTGGACATCAATTTGTGATGTTATTCCTCACTATAATGACATTTCACTTCATTAAAAAGGTCCTTAACATGGAGATTTAATGATGAGAAATCCATTTTACCATGTGGAACTTAGGAAAACGAGTTCATTCATGTCTGATTCCTTATCATTAACAAGTGAAATACTTTCTCAGCCGTAGGATATCTCAAGGAAATGATCATTCTATGAACCACCCTTGGACTACCTACCTTTTAATATGATAGAGGAAGTCCCTAATGATCTCGTAGTTTATAATAATGTAGCAAGGAAGAATCCACATTATTCAGACTAGGTTGGGGATCCTCTGGTGAAATATTAAAAATACATGTTGAACCTGAGGAAATAGTTTGATAAAGATGACATACTAATCATTTTTTGGCCATTATCTTGCCCCAATACAATATTCCAGAGGCATAATCATAAGATTTTGTGTAAACAAAATTCCTCAATATATAAAAAACTCTTCATCACCTATGATAAAAGGTATTACCCTATGATGAATATCCAATACATGTCAAGTAAATATAGGGGATACACCATAAAATCAACTTTTTGGACCTCCGAGTTGAACAACACTAGAATGTGGAAAATTTTCAAGGATACTTCAGTGTGCATGTCTTAATGAATTAAAAAAATTACATCAAATGATTGAAAATTATCTATATAGTTTCCATACATGTGGATTAGGTGAGAATAAATCATTGCATTTTACCTTGATCTCTAATTAACAATGTCTGCCAAAAGTGAAATCATGCATTGTCATAGCTTCAAGTTGGCTTAAAAAAAACATTCTATGTTCATGATAGTTGGTATGATTAATATAACCTGTCCCTGGACAACATTCATAGATGTCATACCAAAAGAGAGATAGATACTAAAAGTCTTTTTCATCAGGCATCTAAAAATATCTAGCAATCCTCCCACTTAAGGGAAGATAAGCATAGGATAGTGAAATTATCATAAATACAACAAAATTTATTTTCATGAATGTAGATCCGGTTCAATATATACCATGAATCTAACTCATGTTCGAACATGGCTCCAAAAAATAAAGAAATCACTCACAGAAGTAGCATCCATGAAAATATAGGAGAAACCACATCTCACAGGGTTTGGGAATTTTTTAACACAACCTTCAAGGTAAAAAAACTGGCTTGAAAGATTGTTGAAATAGAACAAGAACAACCCCAACCCACAGGGATGTGGGATTATTCACCCCAATCTCTTACTCAATGAAAATCAATATTCTTTTGATTGTTGAAAACATAGTAAAATGAATCCTATCAGTTCCACCCATACCATGATATACTGTCCTCATAGTGGAACGCATGATATAATTGTCTAAGGATTATATTCATTTCACCATTCTCAAAATGATATAATGAATGAAAACATAATAAAGGATAAGGCCTCATGTTGGGAAGAAGAAAAATAAATCCCTTGTATAGACTGAAAAAATGATGACATTAAATTACACATTTGGGAATTTTGTTAACACCACCCTTATAGATGTCACAGAACATGAGGCCAATATAGATAAGAATGAGGAGGAAGTTTCAATTCATAATAATGTCCACACTAAAACAATTTAAGGATTTGTGTGTACCTAGAACTAGAGTCTCACTCTATATTTAGGGATTCCCTCAACCAATCCATTACTACCCCTCAATGAGTATACACTAAAGAAAAAGGTAATGGTAAGGTTATTCCTCACCCACCACTCAAAGTGTTCTAGCCCCTCACACTTGATGAAAAATTTTCTCAATTGGAGGAAGAGATTAAAGTGCTAAGAATACTCAATACAGAATTAATCTGAAGAAATAATCCAACCAGATATGTTCTACAACTAGAGCCTCACCTCGCATCCCCAACTGGTGTACTACAACAAAGGGGGTTCACCCTAACTACTAAAATGGATCCAAAACATCCAATCAATGTGAGGGACTAGCAAACAATATATTTGGATCCCATGTTAGTGATGTATCAGGAGTTCTCTCCCTTGGGAAAAAACTAAGGTTGTGTCAGACACATACTCACAGACTAACCCTTGTTGGTTTCCTATGGTAGGTACAAATAGACCTTCCATAAAAGGCTCTACCTATTTCGGCCTTGACTCATGTTCCTATTCAACTAGATATCCTACAAGGTATCACCAATACTATAGATTCGTAGAAATATAAATTGGAACCTGTGTAAGAATATATTGTACCAATGCATTCGGAAAATAGGCTTTACTCTAAATGGGTGGATCCAACCCCTCACCCTTTAGAATTTGGAAACCATATATTTCCAATTTTTAATGGATCAAGGGATTTGGAGTAGCATTTGATGCATTTAGTTTCCCTCTTTGATTTCATTATGAAGACCCCTACAAAAAAAGCATTTAAACTAAAATTCATTTTAAAAACACTTCAAGGGATAGCCTTCGTATGATACACTAGTTTTTAGTCTCAGTCAATTGCTGGATGATAAGATATTCATCAAAAGTTTCTATTTCAATTCAGTTAAACACTATAGAAGATGATACTTCTTGACCTGTAAAATTGAAAATAGTGGGATAATGATAGGTTTTCATATTTTATTTCTCAATATAAGGTTTTTCCCTTGAACCTAAACCAACATCTTCCCTAAGAAGATTTGTAATCTATCTGTATAGAGAATATTTGTGATGAGTTTCTCACAAAAGTAATACCTATAAAATATAAAGGAGGGTTTCAAGATCTCACCAACGTTTCTTAAAAAATGGATGTTTTTGTCTTGAAAACAATGTTTATGTCTTAAGTAATTTCATCATCTCAAGGGAAGAGAATAGGAAAAGAAAAGGCAACCACAATTATGCTTATGTTATCCATTTCACCATCTCCTATTCCAAATCCCACACTATATCACACAACACCCCTCCTGATAATTATCAAGATTATCTAAGGAAGAAATAGAAAATTTAGTATGAGGATATGAAGAATAATTTTTATTCATTTTGAGAGGACCAAGTCCTTGGATACTTCATCACAACTTTGGAAAACAACTTACTCAAGTTTTCAAAGCCAAAGAGGCCTGATCAGACTGATCTAAAAGATCTCCCAAATAATTTCCCTTTCCACTAAAAGTTTTCTCACACCATATAGGAATAATTTATTTTCAAACGAATCCAAGAAAAATTGTTGGACTCCAAGAAATTAAAGTTGTGAAATCCAACTACACAGGTAGCATGCATTTATACTTCTAATCTAGAATAATTAAGTGAATGGAAGGAAGTTACTAAAAAAGGTATAAAAAATTTTAATGATTGAATGATAGAAAAATGAGCAATCGGAATCATGATATCCTCTATGAACAATTGGATCACCCAACTATACCCATAGTCTCTCTTACTATAGCATATCTAACTATATCAGTGCCACAATCCACTAAGGACTAGTCCTTTTAGAAAAAATGGTAGAAGAATGGTAAAAAATACATAAAGATTAAATTATACCATGGAAAAAGTTGGATTTAAATCTCTAAAACTTCATTCCATCATTTCTAGAAGCATGGGTTCTTCCCCACAACATGGCACCAAAAGAGTTGACCTTCCAGACAAATTCCTCATCAAAGAATGAATAGATCTTCTATTCTATTAATCGAATTCACATAATGGATTATTTATCCAATGATGAGTATGAATATGAACTTTTTTTCCTGTATCGGATTATAGAATAAGGGAAAGAGGCCACAGAGGATGAGGATATAGGGGAGACATGGTCATGAAAGAAATAAATACTATTGCTACATCCCCTCTAGGACTGTATATGCTATTGAAACTCAGAGGAGATCCCTCCAACAAGACCAAAAAGTGAAGGAAATATATATAACATATTCTAAGGACTTACATTACCTAAAAATACTATAAGATAAACTATAGGGTATTTTGACATAAAATCAACTTTGGCATGCTGACAGACCTAGTCGACCTAACCCACCAAGGACATAAGAACATTCAACTCTTATTCTAAGGTCTGATCTTCCCACATCAATTGATTTAATTCCTAAATAAACTATGATAAAAAAAACCTCACATTTGGATGAAAATACCATTAACACATAATTATGACATTTTAAATCAATTGGTCTCGATTCCAACCAAATTTAAAATCTTAGATGATCTAAGTCTATTAAAAGACCTATAGGGAGAGTTTAGAGAGGATTTGTTAATCCCTCGTGAATTTGAAGCCAAAGTCACCACTGTTGATGTTTATCATGTAGAGATCAATCCAGAAGAATTACACACAATCATCTCCTTCATGGAGCAGGACATCGATTCTATTATAAAAGGACACATTAGACCTTTTTTAGTACCTGGAAGGATAAATTACATTACATATTAAATGATTTAATTTACAATGGCTTTGGATTAGACCTAATTCTAGTAATAACTCTTCACTGAATGGGTTACAAAAATACCAACATGTCCCCTTCCACTCTAAATCTATATGTTTATTAAGAGAGAGAGAAAAATACCCTCAGAAAAATTAGGCTCAGGGATCGGAATGGGTGCCCCTCATCTAATTTAGATTTTCTAGTTGTTCAGAAAGGAACGAATTTCAACATCCTACTAGGAGGAAATTGGTTTAATAATTATGTTGAAATCCCCTCATAATACTATAAATTCCTCAAATTCTATATTAATGGCCAAATAGGGCCATTTTATGGTGATAAATCCCCATTCAAATCCTACAAAACACAATAAATTAATGCACATTTTGATGAGAGGGAAGGGAAAAAATCCTATAACTTATGGTGTTGCTTGGGTCGTGGCCCCAAATGGTCTCGAAATGACTCTATCCAATACCTTCAAAAGTTATCAAAGAATACGTGATTCATACCCATCATATCGATGGTTTAGGCCAAAATCCAATCTCATATTCAACAACCTTTGTGGTATTAATCTTGAAAACTGAGTTTGATAGAGTTTAAAAGGTTAATGACTCTCCATGTAGTGGTATAATATTGGATGAAAATGCACTCATTCCATCAACAGAGATCCAACAGATCCTAGTCTCATTATCTAAGCCATAAGGGGTTTTCATATCATAAGGAGAGAGTAATGATACTAACTCTATATCTCTTACTTACCATTTAGATCTTCAAAATGACCCCACATAAATAGTCAGGTCATAGAAATTCACATCATATTTTGGATATCAAAATGTAGACTCCCCTCCTAACTCGAGAGAGATAACTCCATTACCTACTTCCCCGTAGAGTAAAGAAGAAGTGCAATAGGGATAGGGGGAAGAGAAGGATATACATGATTCACCTCTAGTACTTTAGGAAGAATTTTCTTACACCATTGATAAAGTTTGAGAAATAAATTTGGGTACAAAAGATGAGTCCCAAACAACTTTTATTTATGAGTCCACATATTCTTAAGAGAAAAATGTATATACATCCTATATAAATAATCATCAGGATTTGTTTCCATAGAATTAGACCAATATTCTAGGCCTTGATCCTGAGGTGTCCAATCACCACTTGGGATTACTGAAAAACCATTGAAGATAAAAATAGGAAGCTATAAAGACACACCCAACTCATAATTCCAAAATTGTGGCTGAAGTTGACAAGCTTACTAGATCTAATTTAATTAAATAAGTCTAGTATCTGAAATGGATATCCAGTATAATTATGATAATGACGAAAAATGGTAAAATTAGGGTCTACATTGACTTTATAGTTCTTATCAGGAAATGTTCAAAAGATGATTTCCCAATCCCAATCATAGAGATACTGATTGATGAAACTACTAGATATCAAGCCCTCTCCTTCATGGATGACTATTTGGGGTATAAAAACTCCAAATGGATTAATAATATGAATAATATACTTCCTTCAGGGTACCTTAATAATTATTTTTATATCAATTAATGCAGTTTTTATTGAAGAATGTTGGTTCTACATTATAATGAGTAATGCACTGTATCTTAAAACCCTTCATAGTATTGTTTATCGAATGCTACTTAAAAGAACTAGTGGTAATGTATCGATAGTTTTATTACAACTTGGATGATCTTGATACCATCTTAAACAAACTACGATAGTATATCTTGAAGATAGACCTCTTGAAATGTGATTTCGGGGTCATATTAGGGAAGTTTATTACCTTTTTTGTACGTTGTCGTGGCATTAAAGTAGACCCTAATAAGATAAAGGATATCCTAAATATTTTATCACGTTTTAACTTAAATTATTTGATGGGGTTATAGGGACACCTGGAAAATATCAAGAACTTTATATAAAACATCATAGGAAAGAGTTTTCCCTTCACCACGTAAATAAAGAATGGGGTTACATATTAGTGGATTAATGGTTGATAGGAAGCATTCAATAGCCTTATGAAATATCACTTGATTCCACTTGTGCTAATTCTACTTGTTTAGGGAAAGTGACTCATTTTATATGTGATATCCCCAAAATGATCACTGGTTGGTTTCCTTATAAAAAATAATGGCATTGGGAATGAAAACAGCCTATATTATCTAAGTCGAACCACGATTGACACTGGGACCCAATATTCAAATATTGAGAAGAGCTATCTGGAATTAATCTTCATAGTTCCAAAGTTATGGGGCTACCTGAAGAACCATGAGGACTATTTGGAATATTTTAATAACCCACTCAAATATTTATTCGTATTTGAATGTTTACTAGGAGTTTTCCATAATGGTGGGTTATCCTATTGTAGTTTGACATTTAGTTTAACCCTTAGAAAGTAGTAAAATTCCAGGATTTGGAATATTTTCTTACAAAACATCCACATGTAGAAAAAATGTCATTAAATACTAAAATTTTCAATGAATATATATTATCAATTGAAGAGGTCCCCCATGTATGGGAGATGTATTTTGATGGAACATACAGAATCCCAATAGGTAGGAGAATGGAAGACCCCAATCTCAATAAAGTTGGGTTGGGAGTCATATCCATCTCTCTGGAGAAGGTATTATTGTCTTACTCTTTCTTATTATCTGAAGGTTTAACAAATAATGGGAGGGAATATCAAGCCTTCTTCATGAGGATAGAACTATCCATTCAAATTTTAGTGGACTACTTAAAGGTGAAAGAACATTCAAAATTGGTAGTCAAACAGATCAATGGGGATTATGTTATCTGATAAGAAATAAACATATTTGACTATGTTTATGTGTTAATAGTAGAATTCCCACTATATCCAACATTTAATCATGTTTCATGATCACAAAATTCCTAGGATGATGCATTAGAGAATGCATTTTTGAATCTAGAAGATCCATATTAAGAAGAAACAATTATCAGTATTGAGCACCGCTAGATGGTCTCACCTTTTCTTCATGTCATCATGAAAGAACTCAATAATGTTAATATTACCCATAAACCATTTATCCTCATGACTAGTATAATGATACCCATTTTAAAATACCTACAAAATGGAATTCCCTTATCAGAGAGAAAATTCAATGACGAGCAACCAACTTTACTCTTGATGATGGCCCAGACACCATAAAATCCTCTATAAATGAGGATTTGATGGAGTCCTTAGGTGTATTTTTGAGGAAGAGACTAATATTATAAATAAATAAGTACATACAGGATCATTTAGTTCCCACTATTTAGGGTTCATGCTTTCTAACCAAATCTAGAGGCTTAGAAACTTTTTCACTTAAATTATTCAAGATTGAACCAAATTCAACAAGAAGTGTCATTCCTTCCAGGTGCATGCCAACTTCATCCATAAAACCTTAAATTATCTACAATATCAAAATACTCTTGGATATTTTTCATATGAGGAATGTATGATTTAGGGAAATATATTCTAACCAAGAACAAGAAGTTCAAATATATCCTAATTTCTACTAACTTCTTCTCTAAATGGGATGAGGAAATACCCCTCAAAGAAGTGAGGTACAAATGTTTTGTTTGTTTTGTTAAATCCAGCATCATTACTAGATTTGGTGCCCCACATATAATACTGATGGAAAATAAAACCACTTTTTATTCTTTTGAGTTGTAAAATATATATCAGGAATATAATATCAAATCCAACCATTCATCCATCTATTATATAGTGGCTAATTGATAGGTGGGGTCCTTCAAAAATACCCTATCAAACATACTCTATAAAATGGCGGATAAAGGTTGACAGACTTGGAATACTAAGATATTTCATGCCTTATGGGCTTATCGGACCACCACCTATATTACCACATGGGATACCCATATTCACTTGTATACATGTCAAAAGTAGGAATACCCATTGAGGTCCAATTACCCTCACTCCACATTTCCATTTATGATCAACTATCTACAGAAGAGAAATCCCAAAAACTATTGAACGAATTTTAGAGAATAAATGAGAAAAGATTGCTTACCTTGAATCACATGGAGGTTCATAAAAATCAAATCTAATGGGATTTTAACATGAAATTCTTCCTCCACTCATTCCTCCAAATAGAATTGGTGCAATCCCTCACGACCCTGATAAAACCAGGGAAGAAACCTCTAATGCTTGATCCAAATATGGAGGGACCTTATGAAATACACAAGGTCCACTATAATGGATCTTATTTATTGATATTGATGGATGGAGATATCATTAGGTCCACTAACAATGTAATATTTCTCAAGAAATACATCATGTGATAAAGACATTACAATCTATGTCACAAGAAGATAAACTTGATGACACCAATGTTTACACCATATGATGGTAAATTTTATAGTATCATGGTCATGTATGCACGACCTTAAAAGGTACATCCCTTGGTTCTAGTCATATGACCTAAAACTAAAATACATCATAGTTTGAGATGTTTGACTTTAAACCACATAGCCTATTGTCCAAGTCTTAATACATTAAACTATAGGACAATGTACTCAACCATGACATAAAATGATATGGTTCATATCTTTGTTTCATGACTCAAACTTGAATTACATTTTAGTTTGTTCTTGAGAGGACCATAATCCTTGGTGTTGTCCTCCCACCACACTAATGTTCAAAGAACTATGTGTGTCTTGATTACAATCATCACAACATACATAGTAACACTCAGATCTCTAGTCCTGGTTCTAGTCGCCACATAAAATTACCCCATCCCAATATATGGGTCAAACCTAGACAAAGATCCTTACAAGAACTATGTGGGTCTGGATTCCTAGTTCTATGAGATATATATAAATGCCCAGATCCAATTTCTTACTCACATTAGAAACCACAAAAATACTTCCCCTATCCTAAAAACAAACCAAATCCATACAAGATACCTTAAATTGGGTTACCTCATTTAAGAACCCATCCTGGAAATAGACATTTCCCTCTCCCACATATAAACAAAAAATTTATATGTAGGGGACTCTACACTACATTGCCAATTTCAGTCAAAATGCTTCCTTTGTTCTTGGACATATCCCTTCAACACATCACCCTCCTTATCCTAGAAAATTAAAAAACTATATATGATTTCTTCAACCATCAGAAAAAAATCAGTTTTCAAAAGACACATCTGTATGACTATGGAGTAATATGACATAGTTGGCTTTCCATAAGTCCCTCACCAAAAGGTCATGTCTATCATAAGATTCCTTTTTATGACTATACATTGATACATTCTATTTTGATTTTCATAAGTCTTCCTCCAAAAGGGCATATCAATCTGAGGTACATTGGTCTTCAAGAGAGACCTCTTCTATCTATGTAGGCCTAAAAAAATATGCTAGGAACCAATTTTTTGAACATTGGTCTGCAATCATCAAATAAATTTTTTCCTATATAACTTCTCCTAATATGATAACCCCTAAGATCAATGTTTATAATTTCTTTCCTCGTGCCTAAAGTATGTAGTTGTATCATTGGACCACTCATCCTTACTTCGTTGATCATTACCATAGAAAAGTTCCTAACTATGTGACTTAAAATTACAAAACACCTTCATCCTTACTGCATAATAATAAACTATATAGATGATTTATTTTTTTGCATGATACTAAAATAAATTGTTTTTTAGAACTAAATATAGATAGGTTCTCATTATAATGAGATATACAGTGATTCTTGGATCTTATATCTTGGTCCAGGAACCACAAAATCGAAAATCCCATGTGCTTCCATTTAATAACCTTTGTGTGGTGGAATATGTTGAGTTAGAAGTTATAATTATTACTTTTCCATTCCTTTAGTTTTATAAATCACAAAAAACTTCTTAAATCGCATTTAAAAACATTTCATGTAGAATGTTTTTTAGCATGCTTTTATAGAGAACTTTACTTTTTCCCATATATAGAAAAATTTCTATAGTATTACAAAAATTAATATTACATTATTAAATATGAAAATCTTAATGAGTATGTTTTTGATATATCAGACTCACCTTTATCAGACTATAATTCATACTTCAGTCATGTCTTCCATACTATTTTTTTTACAATCAAACTAATATTGGTACTGATAAAAATTATATAAATACTCATAAAGGATTTTATAATGACAATCATAAAGAAGTCCCTCAGACTAACCTATGTTTGTAATAAAAAAATAGAAGACTTGTTTCTAATAGAAGGAAACTCTTTAACATTGTAATGGTGTTAAACAATAAGATATTGAGAATTTATCTATGATGAGTTGTCAAGTTCTAGGAGTCAAAAGGCATTGAAAAAAACTCATAAAATATGACCCTGGGGAGATTAATATGACTGTTTTTAGGATTCCTAAAAATACTAATTCATTTAAAGAGTTTGGAGATAGTTGATTACATTTTCTCAAGAATTTTTTGACGATTACTTAGTGTGAACTTCTCTTTATTTGACTTTTTAAATTATTTAGAGGGATTCATTCTAAAGAAAACCTTTCCATGTTGTCTCTTTATAAACGTTTGTAATTGTAACTGTGTTTGATCATTTTTTTGATCGGGGGATTATAGGGATAAGAATACAGAGAGTCCAATCTTCGTATTGAGGGAATATGGGGATAGTAAGACATAGAATATGATCATTATATCGAGATATTCTAGGGATAAGAATATAGATCAATTCAGATCTTTCTATTTATGTATTTCTAGGTAAGGAAAGAGAGAATTTGCTGTAAGTATAAAACATTGGATAAATTTAGTCTTGGTTAATAACTACCTTAATCATATGGTTAAAAGAATTGTCCTTTTAATAGGTTGTAAGTTATTCTTACTATTATTTTTATTACTTGTTGTTAAAGGTTTATTTTCCACACATGAAGTATTAATTTGATCATCATATTAAACTTTATTATTTGTTTTGTTTTATCATTACTATTATGATTATGATAATAAATATACTCTAATAAAGTGGATCCACATTGATTGAATTTTTTAATATGATTTAACTGTACATAATGTGATTCTAATTCTGTGACATTATTAATTTGATTGAGGTATGATTCTGATAATCTAATTAAATATGCTTTGTTTTTTTAGTTTAATTATTTTAAACTATGTTTTTAACTACAATTCACTCCCCCTTCTTTTAATCATTTCCATCATAAGAGAATTTTTTAGAAAATAATCTGTTTCTTTCTATATACTAATCCAAGAATTGGTATCATGGTAGGTTCCTACTACAAACATACTCGATGGTATTTTACATATTCTATCTATTAAAAAAATTTATAAACATTGTTAAACTAATGTGTATTTGTAGAAAAGAATTTTTATTGTTTTTAAGATGGAAATTATTAATGTCAGTTCCATAGATAATATGAATCTGAACATAACACTGATCATTAATGGTGCTGATTATGAGTACACAAGATATTTGATGAAAACATTTATTATCAATACTAGATTTTATAAATTTGTAATTATTAGTAGATATTATAAGATTCCTGATAATGATGTTACTAGTTTTACCCATCATGAAAAGTAAGAATATTAATTAAAATACTGAGTAATGACTAATTTGTTATGTTCTATGACAAGAAAAATTTATTGTAAGATATCATCATGTGAAACTGCTAATAATAGTTTTCAAAATCTTAATGTAAAAGGATTTATTACTTCTAAGGTTATTGAAACTTGAAGAGATATTCTTAAAGAAAATTACTTGGATTTTGATTTCTTATATAGAGATTAATTTTCTAAGATACACAAGAGATTCATGACCATCATTAATAGTTTACAATTTATTGGTGAGAAATGTCTTGATGATGAAATTGTTATGGAAAATGTCATTTATATCATTTCAAATGAATGGGAATCCAAGAGAACAGTAGTGGACGAGACAAGAAAGTTGAAAAATATTACATTAGATGATCTTATATAAACTCTTATGTGATATGAAGGAAGACTGAAGAGAGATAATAAGAAAGGAAAAAATAAAAATGGAGGTGTTACTTTTTCTACTACTGCCTTACCTAAAAAAGATAAAAATCCTGATAAAGTTGTAAAATATTCAAGAATGAATTTTTTTTGTTCAATTTGATTCAAGTACATATGAACATTCTTATGAATGAAATAAAAAATCTCACTAGAATGATGGATAAGACAGTTGGAAGGAATGATTTCTAATATAAATATAAGAAATGTCATAAAGATAAACATGATAATAAATACGATGTTTCTTGTTATGAAAGTATGAAATTTGGATATATCAGACCATATTTTCAATAGTTGAAGAGAAAATATAGAAAGGTAAGAAATTGAGAAACAAATTTCAAAAATTATTACAAATCCAATGTTAAAAATTTTATGAAAGCTGATAACACATTAAGTTCCAAATGAGGTGATTCTTTTGATAGTTCATCAGAGATTGAAAGTTCCGAACATAGGAACATGGGTCTCTTTTCTAATTTACCCCTTGTGAATCAAATTTTGATGGCTAAGGTATGGAATTTTGAAAACCTTACAAACATTCCTTTAAGTGCTAATTATCCTTATGAGAAAATTTCTATATCTTTGAATAAAAATATTCTTCAACCATTCAAGATAATTCTTTACCTTCTTATGATGAAGCTTCCCATTTTGCTAAAATTTTAGAAAATGAGTCATATAAAATTAATTTTTTTTTGATAATATTAAAGATAAAATAGAAAAGGATGGAACAAGGATATATTTTTTAAACAAATTTCATATATTTTTAATGATCTTGACAAAACTATTTTTGGAAAAGATATTTTTCAAAAGATTTTGAAAAGGTTGTTTCTAAGAAAATATTTTTAGAAGAAAACCATAATTCTAAAACTAATACTAGTGAGGATAAAAATTCAGTTGTGAAAATAAAACATAAAATTTCTTCATTGAATAAAATTTTGTCAAAATTTACCATTACTAAGGAAAATTTTGATAAAATGAACAAAAAATAGATATCATGGTAATAGTTCTGGAATGGGTTTCACTAGTAAAAATCATGTTTTAAATAATAATTAATTTGTTCCCAAAAAATGCAATCTTTTTCACTAAGTGTCAAAGTGGTGGGAACTAGAAAATGAATTGTTCATTAAAAAAGACCAATCCATAGGATTTCACAAAGATTATTTTTCAAAATAAATGCGGATTCTTAAAGGTTTATTTTTGGAAATTACCAGACCCAAGATAGTTTCGATTCTAAAAGTATAATGTTTTTGATTTTGGGAAAACAAAGATAGTACCGATAACAAGAATACATGACACATATATAGTGGGTGATTAAATCATTAGACTGGAAAAAATGCTTCTTCAAGAAGATAATAAAAATGAAAGGTTCCCAAGTCACTTTTAAAGATAATGGTCATGAAGAGATTATCAGAATATTAACATTGTTCTTCTTGGTAAAAATATTATTTTAAATGTTTCTTTTTGTTAAAGGCATTAATAACAACCATAGAAGAATTATCCAATTATGTGATTAGAGTTACATTGTGAGATTTATGAATAATAATTTATTAGTACATTGTTCCAAGTATGAATTTATTCATTCTACCAATCAGTATGAGAATGTTTATGCACTCAAATTAGAAGACCTTAACAGCGAAGAATTACATTGCCTTAGTGAAATAGAATATCAATATTTTTTATGGAATAGAAGGTTAGGAAATTATAGCCATATAAACTTATCTAAGTTGACTAATAAAGTACATGTTAAGGATTTAACAGAACATATATTTGATACTTAAAATTTTAGTGAACCTTGTCAATATGATAAGAAAAATAAGTCATGTTTTAAATCTATTAGTGAAGTCTCAACATATGATGCTTTACAGTTAGTGTACAAGGACTTATTTGATCCTATTGAAACCGAAATTATTGGTGTAAAATACCATGTATATGTCTTAGTTAATGATTAAACTTTATATACATGGGTTTATTTTCTCAAAAAAAATATAAAGCATTTTGTTAATTTAAAACATTTATAGGAAAAGTTAAAAATGAGAAAAACCATCCCTTGATAAATATTCATAGTGATCATGGTAAAGAATTTGTAAATTATGATTTTAAAACTTTTCATTAGTAGTAAAGGTATTGAACATAACTTTTCAGCCCATAAAACCCTCCAAAAAATCATGTAGTTGAATGAAGAAATATAATTCTTCAAGAAATAAACAAAACCATGCTAAGTGAAAACTCAATTGGTAGACATTTTTGGGATGATCGGTTAATACTGCCTTCTATATTATAAATGAAGTTTTAATTATAATTTTTTTAATAAAACCCCTTATAAGTTGTGGATAGAAAGAATAAAAAGTTTATTACTTTAGAGTTATTGTTTTTAAATTATTCATTATGAATATGAAAGATAAGTTACATAAATTTGAATCCAAATCTAATAAAGAAAAATTTCATGATTATTCCACTACTACTAAGGCTTATATATATTTTTTGTAAAATTTATTATACTATTGAGTAAATAGTACATGTTATGTTTGATGAAACTTCTCATTTTTTTCTAACAACCTCAACCTCAATTTTCTGATGTTATTTCTAAAACTGAGTTTTAACCATTGTTAGAAATTTATTCTCATAAGGAAGTCACTAAAGAATTAGTTTCTGATGTTTTTAAACTAGAACATTTTCTACCTAATTTTGAATAAAATATTTTTCAAAAACACAATAACTCGGTTTTTTCTTAGGAATCATCCAATTGAGAGTATTATTGGTGATTTTTATCAACTAGTTAGAACTTAATGTTCCTTAAATAATGAAATTGAACATCTAGATTTATTATCCCAATTTTAACATATGTATTTTGGTGAGGATTTAGATGATGAGGATTTTATTAAGGAATTGAGATATGATCACCATGAATTTTAGAGGAAAAAATTATATAATTTATTTGAACGACCTAAAGAAACTTCTATAATTTGTGTAAAATGATTTTTTTTGTAATAAGTGTTATGAAAATTGAATAATTTTTAGGAATAAAGATGGAATTATTACTAAGGGTTGTAATAAAAATGAGGGAATTGATTATTAATAAACCTATGCACCTGTAGAAATAATTGTATTTATTCAAATGCTTTTAGAATTTGTAGCATTCCTTAATTACAAACATTTTCAATTGGATGTAAAGTGATATTTTCTTAATGAATATGTTCATAAGGAAGTCTATGTTGAACAAAAACCTGGTTTTAAAAATAAAAAACATACAAGAAATTTTTATAAATATATCAAGGATTTATATGGACTTAAAATTACCCTAGAGCTTAGTATAATATATTAACTTGAGTTTTGTTACAAAAAAAATTGTTAAGGGGGCTTTGAATCCAACTATTTTTAAAAAATAAGTTAATCAAAATATTATGATCATATAAATTTAAGTGGATGACATTATATTCATATAACTATATAATAATTAATAGATTCTTTTGTGGATCTTATGAAACCTAAGTTTGAAATGATTATGATGGGTGAGTTAACATATATTCTAGGTTTAAATATTTCACAAAAATAAAAAGGAAGTTTTATATCTCAACATACGTATATAAAAGATATTTTGGAGAAATTTGGATACAAAAATACTAAAATTATTATTACTCTCATCGGTACCTCAAATACTTTAGATCTTGATGAGGCTAGACAACCACTAGATCAAAATATTTGTAGAGTTATAATTGGAATTTTAATTTATTTAACTGCTAGTTGTTCAGATTTAATGTTTTCTATATGATTTTATACTAGATATTAAGATAATCCAAAATCATCCCATTTAAAATCTCTAAAACTAATTTTCCATTATATTAAGGGAAAATGGATTTAGGTATTTTATATTCTTCTAGAAATGTTTATGAATTTAAAAAAAATAAGATGTTGTATTTGGTAGATGTAAAATGGATAGGAAAAGAACATTCAAAATTTTAATTTTTTTAGTTGATTATTTAGTTACTTGATGTTTTAAGAAACAAAATTCAGTGTAATTTCCACTACTGAAGTCGAATATGTGGTAGATGGAAATTGTTGTGCTCATGTGTTGTGGATGGAACACACACTCACTGACTATGGAACAAGTTTTACTAAAAATAAAATAATTTTTTATAACACAAGTTTGATTAATTTAAGTTAAAACCTTTCACATCACTCGTGTTATAAGCACATAGATATAAGACACCATTTTCTGTGGGAATGCACAATGAAATGAGATATCATTTTAAAATTTATCTGAATATATGATCAACGTGCTTACATTTTTACAAAACCTCTTAGTTCTGACAGATTTACATTCATTAATTAGAATCTAGGAATGATCTATGTAAAGTAATAATTCTTATATACTTCTTGTTAACCCATCTCCTTACATTATGGTAATCTTTTTCATAGGGTGAGTGCATATGTCTTATGTTTTTTTTTAAAAAAAATCTTAAAACTTTTCGTATTCTAGAAATGTTTGTTTTTATAAAACATTTATCATATTGAGTTTACCAAAATCAATTTTTTATAGAAATTTTAGTGTTATAATTCTCAAAAATATTTCTAGACTCATAACTTTTTCAAAATTTTCAGACTCGTATTTTCTAAAAAACCTTCGATTTCAAAAAATTATCATAATTGGTTTTCCGAATAAAATTGTTGTAATACATTTTCTTTTTGAAAATATTTTTATTCAGACTTAATTTTAAAATTATTGTAATTTTTTTAAAAAACCATAAAGAAATGTTTAAACATAGTGATGGATCTTTCCATTCTAAAACATACTCTTCTATTATTTAATGTTTTTGAAATATTTTAATATATTAGTTTGTAATTGTTGTTTCAATTCTTTTAGTTTTTATAAAAAATAACATTTAAAAAAAATAAGATTCATTTTCAATTCAATAAATGTTTTAAAAAACCTTCTAGAGTTCAAAAAAATCTTAAAAACATTATTCAAAGTAATCTTGACCGTTAGATCAAAGAATCTTTTATCTCAATAATGGTTTTTGTTATGTTAAAGTATTTTTCACCTCTAATGACTATACATAAAGATACCCCCTCTATGTCCCACATTCTTTGTTCAGTTCTTCTTCTTCAGAGTGGTTGTACCCCTCAAGATCATCAATCTGATAAGTTTTATTTTCATCTGAATATCATATAAGTTTCAATTAATATGGTGAAAAAGAATTATTTTTCGATGTGTTTTATATTTAGAGAATGGTTAGTTTATAGATCTTGGTACAAGAAGTATGATTCAACGCTGAAGAAGATTATTAAATTCCAAAGATGTGAATTAGTTTTTGTATAGAAACTAGAAAAAGAATTTAATTTATTCTATCCACATTTAGTTCATGAGTTCTATGCATCATTTTAGGTTTTTCTGGAAATATGGGAAATAAACAGTTTCCTTTTCATTGTATAGAAAAAATATATAATGTTTCCTATAATAATCTTGAAGAATTCATCAAGATTATTTCTAAAGGTGAAGCATATTTCCCTTCACATAAGATTCTGAGTAGTATTGGTTCTTTTGAGAAAACCAAAGTAAAAAATTGAATATTTTTTTCATTATGATAAAGTCAGGATGGTTTCCTATCTTACATTATACAACCATGTTATTTTATTTTGGATAAAAGGATTTACCATTCCGATAAAAGGATATCATGGGGTATTAAAAGTATCTGATATTTTTGTACTGGACTTTTTATTGAATTTATGGAAGACCAACCTTATAAAGTTCATCATTCTCACTATGGATAATATCAAAAATAAATAAATCAAATCCAAGATTATAATTTCTCTTTATTTTATAAGCTAGATGGTATAAAAGTGTTTGGGATTTTTTAAAGTGGATAATAAATCATATCCGATGAGATAAATTAGTTCCTTCATAAATGATGATATAATGAACAATAAGAGTTTGGTGTTTGATAGTAAGATAAATAAATTTTTTGAGAATGTGGCGGAGGATATTTTGGAATCGTAGCCATTAATAAAGTAATAAGTAGTTGGAAATAAGAATAATAGGAAGGTTGAGACCTCTCTGCTGAATAAAGAAAAGAAGTAGAAGAAGATTCTAGATGTTTTTTTCAATGAAAAAATGAATAATAAAGCTGAAAATAAAATAGGGGATCTAGAGGTCAAAATCAACCCCACATAATCTTAGGAATCAATAATATGGGTTACTAAAGTTTTATAAGAAGAAGAAAAGAATATGAAACAAAAGGAGAGTTTCTGAGAAGCTTTGTTGTGTGAGAATATTTTGAAAGGAATAGAAAGGTCATCGGAGAAGGTTAATCTACCAAATTATCTTATTGCTCAGGTGAATCCAAGAGTTAGATCATCATTTGAAGAAACATATATTTTATATATTTTTATTACATCAGTTGCTAACAATGCAAAAGGAAATATCATTTAATGAGAATTGATTCCAGTTTGAGAAATTACAACGAAACCAGAACCAATAGTAAAGGGTTCTTTTAGAACAATAAGAAACTTCAATGATGATCTTGATAAATATATTGATTAATAGGTTGAAGGGAAGAATAAAGAACAAAAATAAGGATAATCACAATATGATAAAGAATAAAAATATGTGGAAGTTGAAGCATATGTTGAAGAAGAAGTGAATGAAGAAGGGGAAGATCAGGATGAAAATGAATAGGCAGATGATAATAAAAAAAGAGACCAAAAAAGAATCATTAAATTAATTAACATCATAATCTTCGTCATACTTGAATTAAAATGATGATAAATAAAAAATATAATATCTCTCAAGAAGGATAATATTCATTATATAAAGGTGAATCTTCAGCTAAAAAATAATTAGGAGATCAAAACTCAAGGACCAAATTTTCTGACAAAGAAGATACCAATGATGTGGAAATCATGGAATTTTTTTATGACAATGAAGATTGCAACAAAGTTTCTAAAAAACATTAGAATATGGTTTTAAATAAATACAAGGATAATGGAAAAGAATTGGACGTTGATACAAGCCAAAACAAATCTCTTCATCCCAATCATGTATAATCATATTCAGCAGGAAGTATTGCTCGGAAATGATTTTACTACATTGTCGATTTTTATAAGGATTGAAGGAACACTCCCTTATTTTACAAAGTAAGAACCTCAGATCTAGATAATTTAATATATTCTTAATCAAAATTTGGATTCAATAAATTCTTTAGTGGAATTAGTGACTTGGATAAAGGATGAGCTAATGTCTTTACAAGAAATTACTCACACTCCTAATAGGTCATGCAACCAAATGGTGAAATGGTCGAATCAAGTTGACAATGATATTAGAATGTATTATGAATAGTTTTATGAAATGAATAATCTCATGGTTGACTCGACCAATTATTTTAATCTGTTATCAAAAGATATTACTGGAAGGGTAATGTTTTTAGATGATTTTATAGATAAAACTAATGAACGGACTATATATGTCATTATTCTAAAATAGATGTTCATAGATATAGAGATAGATATGTCCATACTATGATCATGTAAAAATGTGCATATCATTTTGAGATATTAAAAAAAAGAGTTATATGAGAATGTTTAAAATCAAGAATAATGTAGAAAATATGGAGAAATACCAAAGGGATTTCAAAAAAGATGAATGCCTTTGTGTAGACCTTAAGTAAGAAAGAACAACTGTTTCCTTTTAAAATCATGTGGAATTTTTTTTTGTAAAACAATTGTCTTTTTGATCAATGGAATATTATTTTCATCCTAATAGGTCTTTTAAATGTTTATCCAATTTTGATTGGTTGAATGCTCTTTCATATTTCTATGGATGATTAATTAATTAAGTGTATTGATTAATATATTTTTCCACTTTGATAAAATTTAATTAAACCCCATACTATTTATTATTCCTTTTTTAAAATAAAAAAAATGGAGTGAAAATAATTAAATATGTGGAAAATACTTAAAGGGGGGATAAATTATTAAATGTGGAGAATATTTTATAAATAGAAGTTGTTTCTCTAACGTGGGGAATATATTTCTAATTGAGATTATTTTAACAAAAGGGAAGATACTATTATAAGGGGGAGTTTATCATATTCAATACAATACTCTCCATAATATTCATAAGAGTTATAAACTCATGGTAATCTAAGGATTGAATATTAACTATGAATACGAAGTTCCTAAAATAAATAGGTTGTATGTTTTTCAAGATAATTTTTACATTTATGTTTTAGGATTTGTGATTTCCAAAAAGGTGGATATTTTTTAGTCAAAAGTTATACTTATGAATTTTTAATTCCTTTAGTCTTGTAAATAAAAAACTTATTCTTAAAACATATTTACTAGCTTTCCATTTCTTAAGTGTTTTAGTATGTTTTAAAAAAACACTACTTTTTACCATACTTACAAAAGGTTTTAATGTATTACAAAAATAAACGATACATTCCTCATTATGATCATCATAAAGATTATGTGTCCAATAAATCAGAATCACCTTTACCAAATCATAAGTTAGACTTTAGTCATGTTTCTCAAACTAACAAAAATCTTGACAATCAGACTGGTGCTGGTATGGATAAAAATCAGATGGATACTCCTCATGGTTATCATAATGAAAATCATAAAGAAGTTCATCACATTGAAATATGTTTATAATTATAATAAAAGATACTTTTTTCTAATATAAGTAAAATATTTAACACTATAATGGTGTTAACCAATATGATGTCGGACATTAAGTTTTGATGAGTTGTCATGTTCCAGGTGTCTGAAGTCATTGCAGCAAACTCGGGAAATATGACCGTTGAGAGATCAATATGAACATTGGGAGGATGCCTATAAATACCAAGTCATTTAAAGAGTTTGGAGATATTATATTAAATTCTATCTTTAATTTCTTTTAAGATTACTTAGTGTGAACTTATAGATATTAGTTTTTTTAATTCTTTGGAGAGATTAATTCTAAGAAAACCTAGTCAGGTTGTCTCCTTAATGAATTTTGTAATTGTAACTGCATCTGATCATGATAAAAATTTAGGGATTGTAGGGTTAGAAATATAGAGAATAAAATATCTGGATCTAGGGATTATAGTGTTAATAAGACAGAAAATTTTATCATAATATCGAGGGATTTTGAGGATAGGAAGATAGATCCATTTTAGTATTCATATTGAGGTATTTCCTAATAAAGAGAGCTAGACTATACTTTATGTATAAAAATATGGATAACTTTAGTCAGGTTTATTTACTACCTTAATATTAAGGTTAAAAGTTTTATTCTTTTAATATCTTATAAGTCATTCTTATAATTTCTCACTATTACATGTTGTACAAGTTTGTTTTCTACTATATGAAATAGGTGGTTGATCATATTATTCAACTTTCTTCTTTGTTTTGTTTTATCATCACAACTATAATTATGATAATAAACATATTCTGAAAAAATGGATCCATATTGAATGTATATTTTAATCTGATATAATAATACATAGTATTATTCTAATTCTGTGTCTTTGTCTTTGTCAATCAGACTGAGGGTCGAGTTGGAAAATCTACTTAAAGAGTATTTGTGTTTTGGTTAGTTTAATTCTTTTAAACTATGTTTTAAAACTAAATTTCACCCCCTTATGTATTTACATCATAAGATAATTCTTATGGTATTAATAAGTATCTTTCTATATAATGATCCTACAGAAGAAATAATTATCACTCCTTGTTTCTCACACCGATCATAGATCATATGGGCTTAGGATAGTTGATAAATAATTCCCAGAATGATCAAGGAATACAAGTTCACATTAGGGGTAACATGTTTCTAGATGATTGGCCTTAAATGGAACACCATATGTCCTTACCACAATATGTTAAAAAAAATTGTTGATGTCTTTTTCCTGATATAAATTCTAGAACTATGTGAGGATTGATTCCCTCCATCACAGGATACAAAATGACACCTGGATATCCAATACCGAGTCTATATGTGGCATAAAAAATTTCCCTTCTCTTATATTTACAAGTTATATCTTCATGAAAGAATCTAATATTAGTTCTCACCCAATACATGATCTCGTATTAAAAAAATCACATTCTTCACACCAAAATTCAATCAGTGTGGGGGGTCTTTCTAGAACTATGTATGACTTGATTCTTTCTTTAATGAGATATGTAGAAATATCCAAATCCAATGTCTTGGTCCTAGCTATGTTAAAAAAATATTTTTTTCTGTGTATGGGTTAGACCAACATAGGGAAACGTTTCAATATATTCTCGGATAATTTTGATATGAAATGCTCCTTCAAAATTCAAGCATTTCCTTCCACAATCCAAACATTATATCTGAGAAAATATGAATATCTCTAAACTTTCTCCAACCATTGGTAATATAATTTTAGATTCTTGAAGACACATTTTCTTAACTATGTATTAATACACCCCCATTTTCTTTGTGTAAGCCTCTCACCAAAAGGCCTTGTATGTTTGTGGATGCATTTGATTGACTATGCAGTAATACTCACCAGTAATGATTGCACAAGTCACTAAAAAGGGACTATCATCCAGAGACATGTTCATACTTGGGATATACCTCTTCTATACTTATAATCCTTAACAACATTATACTAGGAACCTGATTTTTTAACATTTTCCAAGGTCATTCCTTGAATAGTTGTCCCATATCACCTTTGGGATCTAGAAACCCTCAGATTATATCTTAAAACCTTACCACATCTTCACTTAAAATGATGGAATATTATTCTATAAAATATCATGAAAGGAAAAATCATTAATCTATTAGTCAAAGATTTTTGAAATTAAATTTTATTAATCAATATCCTTGTTGTGAGAGATTAAAATGAACGGTCCATATTCTAGTCGAATGAAATTAAAGTTCATAATGCTTCAACCCTTGTTATATAACATCATTTCCTTCTAATGTTGGCCAAAAATAGAATTTACCCTCATTTACACAAGATAAATTAGTGTGGGAGTGACTTTCCATTCATGGACATCACCAACAAAAATGAAACCTTCATTTTTAGACACATTCCTTTCATTTAATACTCACTATTGTATTTAAAAATATACTTCTTTAAAAAATCCCCAACCATCAGTAATAGAATGTCAGTTTAATGTGAACACCTTTTATTTGAATGTGAATTGATATTCCCTAGTCTGGATTTGTATAAGTTTCCTAAAAAAGTGTCTGTCAGCCATAGGTCCATTCATTCTTAGAAGATACCTCTTCAATCTTAGTAAGACCCATTGTCAACATCAAGTCAAAAATAGACATTCGAATATGGTATGTTGTCATTCCTTGTATGTTTGTTTAAAAGCATTTTTTAGATCCATAAATCACAAAATCGTGACTCGAAATTCCCCCATTAAGGTATTTGAGAAATGTCAGAACATTCTTTAGTATTAATCCCCACATGGTTCATCACTTCATATGGTCAAATTTGTTCGACTTAAAACACCGTTCACATTAATCCATTTCACAAGACATTAAAATACCCATAAAAATAGGCATATTACTCAATAGGTAGAAAATACACTAAAAGGGAACCATGGGTAAAAGTTGAGTCCCATATCAGTAGACTTGAATACCATATGATTTTGAACAATGAAAGAAAAAAAAACAAATTTGTTTAGTCTAAAAAACCAATAATGTAAGCCTATGAAAACCCAAATCAAGCCTACTATGTCATTTTTCACTTCATTGAGGAAAAAATTAGGGCGATGAATCGAAATATAAAAAGTTTGTAGGGTATGTTATATGACCCAAGAAATATTCTAACGATGCTCTCTAGGTGAAGAGAATTTAGAAAAAAATAAATAACTCTCAAACTTATCATTGTAATAGTAACATTTTAACATAATATAATTCAATCTAATGAGACATTTTCAATGTTATGATCCTAATGAGGATATAAACACATAGAGAAATTATTTGGGAACACAAAAAGATATTATTTATTTTTTTTAATGTAGAAGAGGTTCCATAAACTAAATTCTTTTTAAAAACTTTTACAGGTGTTCCTCGACATAGGCCTTGAAATATTGAACAATGGCATGAGGATTCTCTAAAGATTACTAAAACCCATCCAGTTTTATGGCAATGATATCTTCAGTGTGATGGAGATTCACCTTCTACGCAGCCACAACGTTCATGCCTTGTGATGAAAACCTCTTCAAGTAATGGTGGATTTCAACAATATCTTAATTTTCAAAACTTATTTCCTCTTTAATTCAAACCATATGGATATATTTATCATAAAGATGACACTGATACTCCTCCACCTCCATGGAATGACTCATCTCCTCCTAGGATAGAGTAGCCCTAGGATAATTAAATTATCCTACCAGATATTCCTTATCATATTACGACCTTTTCCCATCTTCCAGTTAATGAATGATTTTTTTCATTGCATAGAGGATCATGTGGTAATAAAAATCACTATACCCTAAAAATGAAAAAAGGGTTTCAAGTTGGAAAATTCATAATGGAAGGTCTTTGGGATGCATCTATGAGACTATCTTACCGATGTCTCACCAGATGATACAACATGAAATTTTATGAGAATCCTATGTCTCCAATTTTGACTCAGAACTACTTTCAAGGGGTTGGATGAATTCTAGGATTAGTGCACTCAAAGAGGTACCCTACTCTTCTCCCTATGAAACCATATAAACCTCACCTTCTATTGTTGGTTGAGTTGGCATGCAAGTATGTCCCTCATGATAGACTACTGAATTCGATGGAATTGGATAGTAGATAGAACCCCTCATTAACATAAGGGGTTTGACGAATAAAAATGGTAGTGAAAATAATAGATTATTAGGAAACACTCACCTGTTAGAAGATCAGAATATAGAATTAATGCCTCTCTAATACCCCTAGTCTCAATGTTTTGAGAATTTACCTCCTAAAAAAATATCCTCTTTATTTTTCCCAGAAATAGAGATGGAGGGTCCTTTAGAATCCCCCTGCTCAGGGACCTTTGTTGTCACTCCCTCGGTGATGAGAGTAGGATAAAATTGGATTACTTGGTCATGGATTACCTTGAAAATGTATTCTATGGACATATATTCACAATTCAAACTCTGGTGTAAGGGAACAAATTTAAAGAAGTTGACTATGCTTGAAGATGTAGGAAAATTAAAACTCATGTCCAACCAATTCCCTATAAAATTATTAAAACTCTTATAGATAGGGGGAAATATTAATATATTTCAACCTATAATCAAGTTCCCTTAATTCAATATATAAGGCCACATGTCTTAGAACATCGTCACCAGTAGGGGTATCTGAGAAAAATGTCTCAGTACTCAAATTGGATCTGTTTTTGATTCTATCTGTCGACCACTCAATATGCATGACATATTCAAACCCCACAGTGTTAATATTTGCATTTACAACATCATTAGACCACCTAATATCATTATGAACCCCTTCCTAAATGGAGATATGGTCGGTAGTTGTTTTTAAAGGGTCCTCCAGTGTATATGAAGGATCTAAAATATCAGTAGAAATAAATTCATTAACCAAAAAAATGAATCCTTATGATATAAATCTAACATTACCATGACCCAAATACTTTTCTATAGTAATGTGGGAAAATGCAGATTAATCTGCCCATGTTTTTTCCTCATTTTGAACGTCCCCTTTGGTCCTTGACAGATCAGTACTATACCCCTTGAGGGAGGAGTATGAAGTAGATCTTGTAAAAGGAAATCATTATAAAAAACGTATGTTAGGCAGTTCATAAGATTAAAATGATAGTGAAAATACTTATTTCAGTGAATACACGAGGCCAACTTCTTCACCATATTTATTTTCCTCTCTCAATATGATGAGGGGACCATATCATTCTTCTTAGTCATAGATACTTGAGGTGGTGGTTGAGAATATCCTCTAGTCATATCCCCACCATAATCCTCTGACCTAGGGATAGTTTTGAGGATTCATGAGACTCAACCTCCACTATGATAGGGTTTCATATTAGTATAAATTTTTTTGAATCTAGCACTACCCTTTCCACCCTTTCTTCCCCTACTAGATAAAAAATAAATCCCCTCAATATTAATTACGTGGATGAAGTAGAAAAAGGATAAGGTTGATGAGAGAAATATCTCACAAGTTTTGATGAATCCATCCCATTCTTCATCATATCGGACATATGTTACACCAGATATAGCTTGGGGAATCATGTCAGATACCCATTTTATAGATGGTATCTAGTCATCAGCAGTATATATTAATATCTCTATCTCCTAAATGCATTACACCACCTCAATAAAATTGAATTTAAGGGGATGATCATAGGGTACTCGAATGTCCCCAAGCTCTGAGAAGTGTATAGAAGCTTAGGGAAACACCCATAGATCTATAGTGTCATGGGTTATGCCCTACCAAAATTTGATTATTGAAGGTCATATGTAATATGATGCTGATTCAACCAGATGAGAGGAAGACCTGGAATATTTTGAATTTAAATCTTTTTTAGGTCTCTCTATAATAAAATAATATTGAAGAGTCAGGGTTCATGTAACTTACCAATGTTTATGAATAAACTACCTCTTCCCAGGATATGTGGTATTTTTATCCCCATCATGCTCCATGACTCATGCACCAGACCTCTTTTAAGACTTTGAAGCTTCAAAATCATCAAACTCTTAACAAACCTTCAGACCATGCATGCCATCCCTAGAAATCATCATGGCATTGACCTGAGGGATTGTTGTTTTCAACTCCCCTTAGGGGTAAGATGATATCCAATAACTAGAATACCCAAACTCTAGCACAATTGATGCACCAAATAGAGGTAGTTTGATAGATGCTTGGGATACCTCCAAATCCATGAGGATCCAAAAATTTTAAGCTGCCATTGGATTCTTGTTAAACCAAATGTACTTAGGGGAGAAACATATGGATATTGTAGAAACATTAAATATAGAGATAATTGATATGGATCATGGGCCTAATTTATAAATTCACTGACAATACAGGCCGCTAATATGGTGTCTTTTAATGTAAACATCTACGACCTCATATCATCATTAGCTGGGAAATTTTTTACAAATGTTCTAGTAGGAGTATCACTACATGGGGATAAATTTAACTTTACCAATGTTATCAAGTTCTTAAAGGATTCATCATGCTTCAGTGACAATAGTTGAATACCAGAAACAACCTGAATGAAAGGGAGAAATGGGTTTTAAAGAACATAAATTCTACTTAGTATGATATAAGAGCTAAAGTATCTTGAAATACACACCCACAACACTTAGAACAACCCTTAAATCTGATATGGGTCCTTCCCAGTGTACACATGTTGTTAGAACTGGTAGATCTTCACCAAAATAGGGGAAACCAACCCTATGTGGCTATTTTCACTTAATTTCTCTTCTATACAAAATATCCTTGGCTTCACACCACCATTAGATTCATGGAGTGGTAGAAGGTAGGTACTCAACCACATAATGAGAAATCCATCTTGATAGATCCTCATAGGGACCTCATAATTAACCTTATATCCCCACTGGTTATACATTCCTTTCTCCAAGGTGGGTGAAAATTTTGAGGTATGGTCACATTATCAAATAAAGGGTATCTTTTTGGGAGTTAATAGATTTGGATTTCTCCTTGTAACTCTAGGAAAACCTTTATCTAGTCCTATAAATAGATATACCCTCTCAGGAGGGGGTACATATTCTTCACCTTCCAAGCTAATATTAACAAATCATGGTTGAAGTCGGTGTACTACCCACATCATCTCACATCGACATCGATGAAATGAACTTATCATACATATCCCTAAGGATAGGAACTCTTGATATTTTTTAAACATCCCACAGGTTGATGTCAATTTTTTTTGCATTATATGGGAGGTGTTTTTTAGAGGGACACAATATATCAATAGCTCGTTGATAGTGTCTAGGTTCATGTATACATACTTCTACACCACCGAAATGACCTCATAAATACCAAAAATATGTATCTTAGTTTTAAATCATGCACAGTTCTAGCATACCTAGTATGCCCATATCCATTATGTCCTAACTCCTCCACCAGAGAAAAATCCCAATCCCCCATCTCACCTTGTGATCATACCATATTAGACACCTATAAAATTGTTGGATATAAGTTATGTTTTGATTGGTTTGGGGATTCAGATATGGGGAATATAGGTGGTGGTGTATGTCACATGTGGTGGGAACTATTCCTTGCTTGATAAACATACCCTTGGAGGAGACATTGGTAGTGGGGACATTGGTATCTTCTAAGAACCAAGAATTTAACAGGTAGATAGGGATATTTATGATAAATACATATCCTAGAATCTTGTGGTTGTCGAGTGCCAGATAATCACTTTTTGGGTACTCATGTTGATACTTATTCAAATGTTTCTCCATTTCTATAAAGACAGAGTCACACACATCATAGTAATCAGTTCTAATGGCCTTTATCATTTTAGATACACATGATGTATCATTTTTGTGGAAATCCATTTGAGAATCCATTGAAATCTTTCAATAAGACATCAATATTTTTCATTAACATTAAAATATCGATTTCATAAAATTTATAAATTTTCGAAAAGGAAGTGCCTCATGCAGAATACTAAACCAATTTTTTCAATAATCATACTCAACCAAGTGCCTCACACATACCACTTGACTAAGTTTCTCATACAGGATATTTGAACAAGTGCCTCACGTAGGCTACTCGACCAAGTTCCTCCCACAAGACACCTAACAAAATTCCTCACATAGACCACTCGATGTAGTTATCCCATGCTGACTGGTTGGTCATGTGGATATAATAATAGTTTATATAAAAAAATTCTTCGAAAGGCACCATAGATGACTTTCACTATAGGAGTAGAATAAATTTTTGAACAGAGTAAATAACTACTAGGAAGTCGACCCTATTTATAGACTAATCTAATCTAAATGGACAACCTCTATGTGCGGCCTTTTTGGATGCCTTGTATGGATGATCTACATGGCCCTCTAGACCTTTTCATCCTTATACCTCCAGATTTGACCCTCTTCCTCTGATCAGATCCAATCCCGAGGGAGTGATTTAGTTAACACTCTCTTTTGTTGCATGGGGATGAAAACAATTCAACGAAATTTCCTAAAAAAATTAATATTTGAAAAACACCAAGTAAAATCAAGGAGTTCTCATAGGCTACCCTACACACACACTTCCTTCCCACCAAGAGGCTCATGCAATCGCTTCCTGCATGGCCCAAAAGAGAAGTCACACCTACGTGTTACACCTACATGTGAAAATTATGTGATGAACCTGTATGGAAAACCTCCATTTACTTGGGTCCAATGTTTTACTATAAATAGGACATTGGGGATTCACATTTTACATAATGAAAAATCTCTGAGAATCCTAGAATCTCGGCTTCCCATAGTCATTTGTCCATACCCTCAAAACCACCCAAGTAGCTCTCTAAAACCTAAGAGGATAGAAAATTTAAAGGAATATTATATAAATGTACCTAAATTATTTAAAATACAAAACATATATGTAGGGAAAAACTTCGCATAATGAAAAAAACTAGCATAAAGGCCCCCTTCTAAACTCAAGACCTACGGGAGGCCCTTCCAGGGAAACCTGAGGAAACCCTTGGAGCATAGAGAAATACTTCACCCAAGTATTGTTCCCCATGTTTTACATCATCTAGAATTAACTTCTAGCTCATTTAGGACTAACCCACATGAATAAAACTTCTATCCATGTAGGTCAACCATATGTGAATCCCACTTCTATCCACCCAAACCCCCCTATGATAGACACCTCTCGCTCATCAAGAATTCACCTACATGATCCTCCTTTGATACCTCTATTAATTCCACCAATGGTAAGGAATATCCTTCCTTAAGATTATCATTTGAGGGTGACCATGCCAAAACCTTTATAGAATCCTCTATGCATTCAAAACTATGTTGAGAGACACACTAGTATTTCTCCCATTCAGTTTTTCATTCCTTTGGTCCTAAGTATCCCACATTTTTTCTACCTGATAGGTATGTTTCTCATGGTGTATGCAATTATTCATCCCTTCAGTCATGAGTAAATTGACCCTAGGAGAAGTTTCAGGTACCTCTGGTTCTCAGACACAAGGGAAAGGGAATTATACTTCTCCCATCATCTCTAAAACATTAGGTCTAGGGAAATGTACTTAAATTTTCATCTCTGAGACTAGATACCTATCATTTTAGAATGTGAGAGGGTGGATCACACTTTCTTTTCCCTTTATGGGTATTAGTGTCTTATCCTCTAATCTTCTCTATAAAAGTAACCAGGGAATCCCTCCTAGAGTAAGCCCCTTGTACTTTATTATGAGTCATAGCCAGAGGGGTAGTCAGATGTGATTATCCTGGTTATGAAAATGGTAGAGGAAACGAGGAAATAAAATCCCTTTCTTCTTCTCCCATTTTCTTGGCCTCTTACATGAGTGGAAGAAGGATTGTCAAAATTTTCAGATCTTCTACTTCCTCTTATTTATAACATCTGAGTATGACTCAAGTGAGCATAGAGGTGAAATACGATCATAACAATTGCATGGTCCGATGCATCTCTTGATAGGGAATCCATCTTCAGATCTTCCTCACACCTCCCATCATAGGGCCTCCATAGGAATGGGTACTCAAATATATAAATTCATATCAAGGTTATATATCCCTTGTGAGAAAAATATTTAGAGGGCCTCCATAGGCGTATGTCCTTAACATCCCATTAAAATTATATGGGCTTTGATTCCCATCCAAATGGGATATGTAGGAATCCTCCTTGAGGTCCAAACCGAACTACCCAAAATCAACCCTAATTCTCTTAGGGACTCATCCATAGTCATTCCACATCCATCCTTGGAGTCCATGTCTCTTCCAGATCCCATGGTCCACATCAGCGTAAGTCCCACACCATCTATAGACTGGGAACATTTTTCCAAAATATCCATACCGCATGATGTTAAACTATACAGTTTGGTCCTCACTATATGACCTTTAAGGGTACTCTATGTCCCATTGTGTGGTACCAAACTACATGGATTATGATTCAATTCACAATGATACAAATCAAGCCCATCTCATGGGCCTGATCCCAAAATCAAAACAACTTTTGTCTCCCTTGATGATGTTAAATTCTATAATGCCCCTTGTGTGGATTTAAACCATCATTATGATGATAAATGACCAAATAATCTCTAATACATTCATTAAATGGTGTCAGTGATGGAGAAACATGGATACATACATATATCTCCATTGATGAAGTACCTTATATGCATACAGAAAATTTTAAATTTAATTCATGTTAATAATTGATTGTTAACCCAATGGTGGCCCATGTTATACATGGGAATCAATGAAGGATTCAATAATATGTATTAAATATTTAATAACATCTCAGAGTAGGGAATAATTTCTCCCCAAAATGGTGAGATGAGTTCAAATCTCATCCTCTCTACAAATTTGAGTCCCTAAACATTGCTAGATCGTTCCCCAAAAACTGCCTACCTTTGGAAATAAAGATCACAAAACATAGAGAATAAGGGAACTATTTGGTGTTTCTAAACCCATGAACAAAACCCATTTGAATCCATTTGAAAATGGTGAACCTAATATTAATTCTTGTGGATCTATCTAAACCCCCACAATCAAGCCACAGAACCAAGCATGCAACAACATTTTCATTGAAAACAGAGTTATTTTACTTTGATCATGGTTCCATAATATATTGAATTTTAATCATGATATAAATATAATATATACTCATTACATATTTATTTTTAGTAATATATTAATGTTATTGATATAAAATTAATTACACCATTCATGGAGATGGTAGGCCATACGTATGAATGAACTCTATTTTCATTTTCTCATCGAATATAGTGAAAAAAGGGTCAATAATATATCCCAATTAATATATTCATTATGAATTCATCTATATCACATATATTCATTAATTGTATCTTCATTACCTTCCATATAAATCATTAGTAAAAAAAATCACATCAATTCATAGGGCGGTAGTCCCCTGTACACACGATCGACATTATCGTAATCCCATAGAATAGAAAGTAAGAAGTTATATATGATATTATAATTTCCGAAGTATGTTTTTATTTATAAAATCATATAAGTAATTTAAATCCATCATTATATATTTTCATTATAGGTTCTTATGTAAAATTAATTACATCGATTTGTGAAGAGGTAGTCCTCCGTTCATATGATGGAAAGTTTGGTTTCTCATTTGATGGAAGAGGAGATGGATATAGGTTATACCATCAACATAATAAAATATCAGTATATGGTAGATAAATTTTTCATTATATTTTAATTATTATTACATAAATTATGGTGGTAATAGAATAAGTAAAAAATAAAGAGTTTAGTGAATACAATTACCTTCGCTTAGAGTAATCTCATTTGGATATCCTATTAACAATCCTAGGGTTGGTTTTTTGGGATGACCATTAGATCTATAACATGGATTATGATGTTGGGGATATTTTTAGTTTTTTGTTGATAAAAAGATATTAATAGGTGCGAATAAGTGAGGGTATTAAGTTTTAATTTAAAATTGGCGAGGAAGGGAATGTTTTAAATATCAAAAACTGTTCAATAATGGGAAGTCATTCTCACCCCGAGTGCCTCAAAAATTGACAAATAATGTATTTAATGTAATATATGGTCATAAACACCCAAAAAATATGTTTTAAAATTTTTTTCTTAGTTTTTATTTTTACTTAATTTTACCATATTTGTTTTCACCATGATATCTAGTTTTTTTTTACCAAACTAATATATCCCTTTATCCTAAAAATAAATAAGACTTGTTAGATAATATGGAAGAAATTATTAAATATTAATCCCAATTTATAAATTAATAATCCTATGTTTGAGGAAAATTGATTTGATCATAGGTTCATGAAACATGCATAACATCATTTTAACATTATTCATTATAATTAATTATTATCATGTTAATTATTAATTATGAGAAAAATATATGTTTATGTTATTATATAAAACTAATTATTATGATTCAAAATATGGAATCTATTTTTTCAAATTCTATTCATATTACTGGAAAATTTTAATTTACATCTAAACCCACAGACGTGACGAAAAAGCGGTTTTCTATAGAGATAAATTTCATAAGTATAGAAATTTTTAATATCAAAATTCAACATGATTTTGATTCCAATAACCTAAAATGGTTTAATCATAACATAACTGAACTAAATTTTATTTTGAAAAAAATTAAAACAAAATATAACTTTGTAAATAATTTATAAAAAAGACAATCTTCAATAAAAATTAGTATTTTTCACTATTCATTAAAAAATTAATTTTATCAAGTAAAAAACTAAAAAATTCAAGATAAGATAATTTTGACACTTTTATTCCAAAAATGATGTTAATTTTTGTAAATTTTTTTCCTAAAATTTTAAAAAATTACTTTTATTTTTTTCATAAAAAGAAATAAAAAACATTTTTCTAGAAAAAGTAATTTTGAAGCATATAAAGACTATATCAAAAATTGAGTAAATATTTATCCATATTTATTATTTATATAAAATCTTAAAACTTATTTTTGAAAAATTTGGTTATTCCTATTCATACTACGTTATTTAATGACTAGGTTATAATGGTATTTTTTAAATAATAATAATATTAATAGTATATCATGGTTTGTTAAAACTCAGTGTTTCATATAATACATTATATTAAATAAATTAAATCTAGTTGAAAAAATATATATTTCATAAAAACTCAGGGTATAACACAATAATGGTGTAATTAGGAGATCTATAGTATGCATTGTTGTTACACTCACCATTGCTAGAATCATTGGATGTAATGGTGACTATATTGAGTAACTCAAGTGGAAAGATATACTTTGAGTTTTTGTATGTTAGGGATATTATATTGAATGAATAAATTTTTTATAGGAATATTAAGACATATATTAGAAACACATTTTATATGGAATGGATATGATATTCTATAATCCAAAAGAGTCACATGAAATGGAAATGAAAGTGGAGTTGTAAAATAATTAGCTTGAAAGAAGGTTTTATAGGGTGTTGGAATTTGGGGAATAAAGGAATCCTTATGAAATAATATAGAGAGTGAAGGTTAAATTATAGAAAATATTCTTATTTAAGTGCATTCAAAAAACTATTATTAAAGAAATGATAGGTTTATTGTTGAGTATCACTAGCTCAATTGAGTCTTTTATCATATGCTCTATAGCTTTATAACACTTACAACCCAGAGGGGAGGTATAAAGAATGATATTTTTAGAATATGAAATATTTTTAATCTTAAAGATGATCAATCTATAATGATTTTTAAAATGGGTGATATTTGAATCATGATAATGGAAAAAAGTATGTTGGAGTTGAATGGTGTATGACATATATCAAGATAAAGGAAGAAATTAATTTCAGTTGGATAGTAAGATAGCTTGGGTGTTTTTGTGAATTTTATAGATAGAGCATGGATAATCAGAAATGGTTCTATAGTAGTTTCAAAATGGGTAAACATTCAGATAATGTACTTTATAGGAGTTATAGAAGGTGAAATTCATGTTGGATTGAACATCATGGTCATATGTGTGAGAAGGGGATAAAATTACTCTCTAGTAAAGTAATGTTAATGACAAGAATAAAAAAATATGTAACATGTAATATGCATAATTGGAAAATATCATATGGTTTCATTCCAAATTTAAGGAAATAAACCATATATTTAAAAATTAGATCTAGTTTATATAGATTTATGGGGTCCAACTCTAGTTCATTCTCACATAGGGTCTTTGTTCTATGTAACCTTCATAGATGATGCAACATGGAATGCATGGGTGTTTTTTCTCAAGCATAATTATATGGTGTTAATAACTTTAATTCGATGGAATTCCAAGGTGGAGAAATATATTTTATTAAAATTAATGTTTTTGAGGATTGGTAATGGAAGGGAGTATTAAAGGATATAAGTCTAAAGGTTCTACTAGCGGGAAGAAATGTGGTTTTAGATGATCATACCAGGTACTCCAAAACATAATAGAGTAACAAATAGGATAAATTATACATTAATTGAGAAGGTTAGAATCATGAGTATTCACATGGGATTCCCCAATGTTTTTTGGGTGGAAGCATGAAAAATGTTTCCTAACTAGTGAATAAGAGTGCATCATCTCTATTGGGGAAGGAAATCTGAGAAATTTGTTTTTCTAAAAGAGAATTTGATATCACCCATCTCAAATTCTTTTGTATTTTCACCTACATCCATGTTGATTCCAATGAGAGGGTAAATTCTGAGTCTATGTTCTGATCATGTTAGTTTGTAGGGTGTGGTGATGATAAATTTTATTTTTTACACTATGATAAAAATTCACAGATATTTATAAAAAGTTGAGATATTATAAAAAAGTATCATTAGAAAATGATGTTTTAATTAACAGATGATTAGGATATAGGTAATTTATGGAATATTTAGGGAGTATATTAGTTTTAGAAACACTAGATAGTTCAAAATTAGTTCTGAAAGGAGGACAAGTTTAAATGGTGTTTTAAAGGATGAATGTAAATGAGAGATATAGAATTATAGAAGCTTAGTGAAGATCTCTGGAAGGTAATTTTCTGAATATAGGAGTTTTATAATATCATGTTCTAGAAATAAGTGTTTTGTAAGGAGAATAGTTGTAAAACATATAGAGATCTACTTGGACTAGGCAATGAGTGCAAACATACATAAGTAAATTTAACTTTTTATTGCTCATGAGAGGTGGATATCCTAAGATCTTAAAATAAATTATGAATCTAAAAGACTCTAATCCATGGTAGTTTTCCATGGGGGTGATATTGATTCCTTATATATGACAAGAATATGATATTTAACAGAAAATACTACAAAAAACTTCAAAATAGGTGGTTTTATCATCTGAAGTAGGGATAATACTATAGAGTTTAATAAGGCAAGGTTTGTCATGAAAGGTTTTTAACACTTAAGGGGGGTGTCTTTTTTTGATATCTTTTTCTGGTAGTTAAAAACATGATAATTAAGATGGTACTTAACATGGCTGTAATAGTAGGATTCCATATGGAACTATTGGATGTGAAGAATAATATTATTTATGGTGAGTTGGATAAATAAATTTACATGGAGCAGCTGGAAGGTTTCATGTATCAATACAAACTGTAACTTGTGATAAAGATAAAGTGGAGCCTTTAAAGATTTAAGTAAGCACTAATAAAGTGGTTGTATAAGTTCCATACCTTTAATGTGGAATGTAAGTTCATTTGATTTAGTTGTAATTATTTCTTTTATTATAAGGTTTATATGATGGTAGTTTCATTATCCTTCTTCTCTATGTTGATGACATACATATCATCAATCTGGTAATGGAAAGAATTTATTTTTTGAAGCTAAATGTTCTAAAAGTTTTTGAGATGAAGAATTTTAGTTTGGATATACTGATCTTTGGTATGTGGTTTGTAAGGTAATTATGTTATAGATCATTATTCTTGAATCATTTTAATAACATATGGAATATAGTGGAGCATTTTAAAATCAGTGATGAAAAACCTATCACCACTACCCTAGATGAAAATTTCAAGTTGAAAAAAGAGAAGGAACCAGGAAAAGAATATAAGCTAGATTATATTGAAAATTTTACGTATGAAATTACAATCATAATATTGATGGATTAAATTATTTTTACTTTTCTAGACATTGCACAAGTAGTGGTAGTGGTTAGTATATTTAAAATGAACCACATAAGAGGATTAGAAATTTGAATGTATGGAAACACTAAGGTTCCAAAACCTTTTCATTTAGTTTTAGGATATATAATTCTTTGAAGATTATAACATTTGAGGGGATGTATAAATGAAAAATAGCACCATGGGATATTTTTCCACTTTAAGAGGAATGATTGTGAGTTGGATGTTTAAAATACAACCAGTAGTTTTACTTTTAAAAATAAATGTAGATTACATTAAATTAACGGAATATAGGAAAGATTTTATTTAGATGAAGGGTCTATTGAAATATACTAAAATGAGGAAATAATATTGAAATTTTCTCTATGATTCACAAAGTGAAATCCAGTATGTTACAAATATATTGTTTCATTATAGGATAATGGAAATTTAGTTGAATTATCACTTCATCTAGAAGTTTTTAGAGGAAAAATTTATCGATGTTTAGAAGATAGATAAATTTTGGAACATGGAGAACGTGTTCACCAAGGTTGTAGTTGAGGATGTATTTATGTGGTTTTATAACATTATTAGGATATGATAACCAAAATCATGGTGGGAGACCATGCAGCTAAAAAAACTTATGAAAGTAGAATTTCAAATGGGATATTATTAAATTTTGGTTCTGTGAAATAAATTTTAGTGTAATTCATTAGAACATACAAAAGGATAATTTCAAACAATATAATTTTTTATCATTGTATGAAGATAGTTGATAAGTTTTGACATAGTCTAGACATTGTAAATTTATGAAAACTAGATTACACGGTCCGAAGAAGGTGATAATAATATAGCACTTAACATATTTTAAAGGTGAAGTGCAATGATACATAATATTTTTATAAGGATATGTAATATTGTTTTAGGATGATACATAAAGATTTTACCAAACTTTCTAGAAGCTTCTTCTATTCACCATAATGATAAGTTAAGGTAATGGATATTTCGTACTATTTGGAGGGTGGACAATGAAGATCATGTCTTGGTGTGTTCACTCTCTACAAATATAAAAAGATATATAAATTGATTACACAATTTGAGACCAATTATAAATTTTTAAAATAGATCATTGGTATTGTATTGATCAATGGATACAATCATTTAATTTCTTGAATATAAGTGTTGAAGCATTCCCCCCATGGAGTAGGACTAATTCCAAACTATATAATTTTGTTTATTTTCCCTACATTTCTTCCAATAATTATCTTATGTTATTTCTTGTTTGGTTCGTTTGGAAGTTATAAATTGTGGTGTGGTGGCCTAGGTTACTTATTCATTATATGTTTTATTAAATCTCTAATTATAGCTCAAAGATATGAGTATTTATTTCACCTTACAAGTTCTATAGGAGTAACTTCAAGTATCTCATATGTTATATTGGACCAAATAAGGGTCATTAATACTCCCTATCATAACACTCATTATCCTAAAAAATTAGACTCATTAATTTATCTACAAACTTAATTAATCATAAAAATTATATATGCACTCCAGTTCCCAACCACATCACTGGTTTTATAATATCTAACCATATCTGAACCTATGAATCTTTCCAGTCACCTGAAACCACATTCTCTATTATACTAAACTGATTAATCATACCCTAATTATTTTTTATTTATTTCTACATATCAATAATATAGTTTTCATAACACCTACTAGCAGGTACCTCACTACACTAATTACATCCAAAATCTAAGTGGATCATGTTTCTTGGAACTAAATAATTCACTAGATGTATATTTATTCTCTACTTCTCAAAACATTTGTGAAATCTGAAATTTCTAATGCTACACTATCACAATTGATATTATCAGTATGTTCATGAGTATTGATCATTCAATACTACACCCAAGAATATCTTAACCATATAATTCATAAGATACAGTATCACACCTGAGAATACACTCATAAGAAATCATTACATAATAGAACCAATTATTATACTCTCATGTGATTATCAGCATTATAAAAACCCAATAACTTTATTGGTATGATCTTTGAATTCTTCACTAGTCAGTTACCAAATTTATTAATCTTGATGAATCATAATATATTAATACCGAAATATGAGGATATTACATCTTCCAAACATAACCCTATAACTTGAATCCAAGTTCCAATGAGAATCCTTATCCATATTTGGTTTGGTTTTATTGAAAATTTTAATCTTGAAAGTCTATATATTTTTTCCAAAATGAGGTTCACTCACACACACCATCCATTATGTGTCCCAATATAGGATTAGCATTATACCCAATCAAAAATAATTATCATTCCCAAGATATATCTTCAAAAAACTATTGTTATCATGATCCCTTATCCTTACTACCTTATAGACCCATCCCATGAGATTCTCTTTACAATTTATGACAATTTAGTTCTCTATAAACTTGTTATATCATTTCATTAAATAATTTCATCATGAAACTCGAGTCCTAATGGATTTACCTCAAAACAAATGACCTTTCTTTCCATCTTGTGACTCTCTCATTATACCCAAAAATGAAATCCCCCTAAATCCGTCAAAATTTTAAAATTTTAATTATGTGAAACTCTCCATAGTTAGATGGGTCAATAATCACACCGAGTCACTCATACCTTTAGAATATCAAAGGTCATAGCTTATTTCCCACTTGAAATGATCACTTCAATTTAACCATAACTATCCTGACCCATTTTTCATTCACTATCATACAATAGTGACCTCTCCACTTACACTGATTAAACCCGAGTCCATTGACTCTCACTAATCAATCCATAACCTACCATAACAACTTTTTCTCAACTAGTGTACCACATCACATCATAAGGATAACCAATTATCCATTTCCTAATCAAAAAAGGTATCTCATACATTTACAAGGGTCATATAATGATTGATCACCTACAAAGTGTGATCACTCCTTGAGTCTCATCAACATCCCATTGCATACATAAAAATAGTTGGGGAAGCTACAAATTCCAAGACCCCATCATAGAAAATAGGAACCTTTTAAAGTCCAACACCCCCAAACTAGTCTCAGGGAATAAAGAACTAGTACTAGATTTTCATGATCCACTATAAAATGAATTTATCACATGAAATCATCATACATTACTGACCATCATCATTACCTACTCGTCAAATCCACGTGACTCTCATACCCATTCCATCAACCAAAAACATTTCTCAAATACTCTTATTAGTATGACCTATTTTCTACCCAAGGCCAATATCACTGAATAGATCACTAATATCACTATCCAAAATTAATATTAGGTCATTATATTCCATATGGAGCCTATTTTGGTTTTCACGCCCACTCTTTTGATTCCAAGGTATGATGGAATTAAAACCCTACTCACAATGGAACAAAAATACCACCATTGTTTACCAAAACACTCAACATGCATATAATCTAGTGAAACCCTTTCACATAGATTGATTAATTCCATTATAAGTCATATCCCATCGATCTTAATATCACACACCTAATCAATAGTGGATCATGTATCCTAAGCATATTGGTCACATCTCACACAAATCATTAGTTTGCTTCCAATATTTACAATAATCAAGGAATACCATAAGACTACAAAAAACACATGATCACATATAACACATGTTCCATTCCAATCATATGAAGCATCTAGCCATGCATATTATCTCAATTTAATTCAAATGTGTTGACTCATAATGGCACAAAAACACCAACATTACTTACTAAAACAAAAACCTAACAAGAATACAGTCTATTGCTACCCTATCACATAACCTAAATCAATAAACTATGATTCACTTCCATTAGATCATAGGATTATGAACCTAATCAATAGCTAACCATATATCCCAAGCATGTTAGTTGCATCTCACACAGAGCATTAGTCATGCTTAAAACCTTACTCATAACCAAGGAAATACATAATCCGGTATAAAACACATTATCACTAATCCCACATGTGTCATTCCCATCATATTAATAATTTACATATTTTTATCATATCTAAGGAAACAATGTGGCTGGGTTAAGAACTTATTATAGGGATACCCTCATACATCATAACTCATCATAAGTATAAATAGGAATGTAACCTACTACTTTTCTATCATACTCAACTCACCAATATCTTGAGTCATTTAATAAGTTCTTAAGGCTATCCCACTTATTTTATAGAACAAACACTTTTATAGGTTAAAAATCACAATGAAATACCAATTCTGACATATAATATAACCCAATTCATAGTATGTTCAAACATCCCAACACAGTAGATCTAAATAATATTGGGTATCTTTATAACCATACCAACCACTATGGGGGTATCTTTTAACATCCCATCCATATACATTTCAAAATAATATCACTAACAAGAAATTGATATATAGAAAATAATCACAGATTTGTCTCAATGAAGTAGAATTCCACCAATAATTATTTTGGAAAAACATGAAATAAGTTATTATTAATACATTAAAAAACAAAAAACTCCATATTTTAGAAACAATTTTACAATAACATATATTATTTTATATGTATTCTGAACCTATATACTAAATATATCATATGAACCTAGGCCTCTTACCACCCCTGTCGAGATTAATACCATAAATCAAAAACATTAAATATCATACTTGAAAAATGAAAAATAGTTTAACCTTATAAGTTAAAAGTAAGAAAAAATTAATTAAACCATGCAAAAATGGATTTTTTCCCATACTTGTGTTGGTTAATAACAAATATATATTTCAGCCTTGGTTTTGACCAATCATATCTCCTTATACTATATCTCAAATTGTATGATAATAAAACAAAGCTCATAATTTTTTTTTTAACACATTGGAATATCTTATCTAAACAATGACTGAATTAGTAGTTCCTTGTTCCCTTGGATTCACTTTCAAGTATGTGAAATATTACATACAAGAAGAAAGGGTTTGATAACCTATGTGATGACCCTATACCCTCAGTATCATTACATGTAATAGAATATAAATAATTAATCATTCTTAAAAAAATAAAACACCATATTATAATAATTTATTTATAGTTTAAATCATACAAAAAATAAATAAATATCTCTATACAATAACAAAATTCACTCATGAATGTCATATAAACAAAAATAAATGAAAGATCACCAAATGGGATAGTTGTATATAATATAAAAAAATAAAAATGCAACAATATGAAGACCCAATATACAATAATCAGCCTCACCTTAGTCCTATATCCCAACCCTTAAGGATCTCCATTAACCTTCTTATTGGTATTAAGGTATGTGCAAGCAATTGTATTGAAATCATAAAGTATTCACATCTAATGGAATTCATGCTCATGGTGTGATCATAAAATTCTATGGGGAACCCCCAGAAATTCCCCTAATAATAACTAAATGTAAATTCATACATGTATTAAATTAAATGTATGATATTATCATAAAATGTATTAACCTATAATACTATTAGATACTAAAGAATTCACCCTCATAACTATACCATACCTATTAACACAAGTTTAAGAATGGTATCATGCTCCCATAGTCTGATCGCAATAAATGTGTGAGAGGGTTGTCATCAAATAATAATCATGGGTGAATGATCCATCACCGATATAATAAATAGGGTTAATGATGAATCACTGATATAATAAAGGGTGAATAACAGAATTCCAAAATTAAATATGACCAGGTGAATGATATATCATTGGTGATTAATGATGTGTCACCAATAATAATTAATCTATGAAAATGATTTATCATTAACAATGATTAGTGTGCCACAAAAAATAGAAAAGTATTTCGAAAGATTTATCATCAATGGTGAATGTTGGATCACATATAATATCTAATCCTAGTGAATGATTTATCACCAGTGGTGAATGATGAATCACTAATAGTAAAAAAACCCAAGTGAATAATCTATCATCAATGATGAATAAGAGTTCAGTAATAAAAAATAAATCTAGGTGAATAACCAATCACCAAAGGTGAATGATGAATCACCAATAACAAATAAATACTGATGAATTATATCTCACTAATGATGAAAAATGGATAAAAAATAATAAATAAATCTAGGTGAATGATCTATCACTAATAGTGAACAACATATCACCAATAATGAATAAAGATAAGTGAATGATCTATCACAAGAAGTGAATTATGGATAAAAAATAATAACAAGGATTAAGAGATTACATCCTAATAAAATAAATGGAAATAAATGTCCAAGAACATCCTCTCGATGGTTATGATATTACACCTCCATCCTTTGGTTTTCACTCGAATACCAGGCCCAACCTACATCTATCCCATGGGTAGATAACTTCTTTAAAACAATAAAACCTCAATAAAAACACAATTATAATCATGATTTTTTCCTAAATAGCTTTTATCCCTATACTATAACCCCTCATACCTAATGTAGAAATGTTTCACAATAAACCCAACTATCATCTCTCACCAATCATCAATGATCACATTATGTATGCTATACAAGACAAAAATATAATATGCTTGACCATTCATGGATCATCCATACCCTATAATAACTTGTTACACGGGTTATATGGGCCCAAAAGTCATAACCCATCATTCTCATGTGTCAAATGTCATGATACTGACCAAATTTCTCTCCATCAGTATACACTTTAACCTCAATATGTTATTTCTCAAATTCATACAAGACAACATTGTTATATTTCATTACATTTTACCTAAAGACATGCTACTAAGACAACTCCCCGTCATTGTAAATTATTGAAGAGTTCACATTATAAAAGAAATAATCAAGGATTCATCAAAAACATCACTAAATAAAGTTAGGGACTAGGACACCTCTCATGATTCCATTCATTAAGTATCAGATCACTTCCCAAGATGAAATGACCATCGATGTCCAAAATCATCTTGTTCAGAATGTCAATAGTAATCACTTAAAAATTAATTCCATTCAGATTTAACCTCATATTCCCACTTATACCCTCATATAATTTTCCAAATCCTATAATAATCAGTAGGTTCACCCCTTGCCATAACTCTGGGTGAGTAAAACAAAAAAAACACAACCTCTCTAGTCATCAGAGCCTTAGATTAAAAATAAACACCCTATATGAGTTTTGAATCTCACTCACACTAGTCCAACCACATTGTCTATATATCCATCAGTAGATATGTATTCAAACCTGATACATAGAGTACCTCTATGATACTATTTTAGAATAATAAACTCACCTAATATAAGGAAACCCGAATATGGTTCTACATCAGGATACTCAAATGCAATTACCCCACTTAAAAATCACACAATACATGTAATCACATATAATGTGATAATATTATGGACCAACTACCTCAAACTAGAGATATCCCATTATATGAGTATATCTTAGGCACTTTGTCCAAGATTACCCCCAGACAAAGCTCATATCAATCATCAATCATATCTACAAGAAGATAACTTCACCAAATAGCCATAATAATTAATTATATCACACTTATAATAAATTACCACCATTAATCCAAAATTATACAATATGATATATTCAATTTAAAATGGTCAGGGTGACCTCCCATGGTGGAACCCTCGCTCAACAAAGTGTGGACTAGCCCTAGAATGTCACCCAACCTACAAAAAGAAAATACCCTAATTTCTTAAACTAGTTTATTCATCAATTTAATTTTTTAAAAAATACTAAAACTAATTAGGCTATTGTCTTACCTCTCTCGAAACATCATTTAACCCTAGGGGTTTGTCCTCTCAGAGCATCTATTATCCATTTTTAGAAAAATATCCTTTTTCAGAACTAATTTCACCACACACATTTAGAATAGTAACCAAATCCCTAGTTACAATACATTGAAATTATTTAGTAATGGGATGATGAAAAATAAGGGAAGGAAGAGGGAAATATCACGCCAAACCTCTAAAGAAACTCACTCAAAGCCTTCCTGTATATTAGTGAAGAAGTAAGTGGAAGAAAATGGAAAGGCAATTATAAAAAACCTTGATTATTATTTTTTAGATAAAGTGACCTAAAAAGTGTATTTTTATTTTTTTACATTAAAAAAGTACCCCCTTAAAAAATAGAATGGGTTATATCAGGTACCTGATACACCCTCAATGGGTACTCGGTAAACCTCTCTGGGTAACTAGTGGCTAATCATAGACCATTAATCCTCTAAAAAATCCACCTGGAACTTTCTTAGAGAGAATCGGGTGGTTTCTGGCCTACTCGGGTAGACCCCCTCTTTACCTAAGATAATAAGTACTCAATCCCAAACTACTGGGTATCCTATGATATATGTCACCAAAAAGAAAATTTTCTACACTTAACCTATTTTACTAAATGAAAAATACTAACCTTCACCAACTACCCTGTCAGTTAAAAAATTAAAATAGATAGGATATAAAAAAATTCATCGAATTCATATATTGGTATGTACGGGTAATTATAAGATTTAAATTTCATTATTTTTGTTTGTGGATCATTGAATCTATAATTTTTATTAGTTTCTAAGCCCAAATATAGTCTAATTAGGTAGATAATGTTATTGGAATGTTTTTTAGGAGTTTTTAATGTTAATCATAGAAATTTGTGTTTTAATGTGGATTTTTTGAATGATGCATGATTAATTTTTTAGAGACAAAGTTAGTTTATATGGTTTGATAAACTTTTTAGGGTGATCTAGTAGCTGCATACAGTTACATTTCATAGTTAGAAAACCAAACAGATAAACTTTTCACCACTATAATTCTATGATTTTATTTTACTTTGATACCTTGACTATCAAACAGGGGTTATACTATTATGGTCCTTAAATATGATTTATAATAGAGTTTTATTAACAATGTTAAGGTTAAAAATAGAATAAACCTTTATGTAATTGATGGGTTCAAGAGAGAGATTAAGGATCCCACAATGGGGCTCTGTTAATGCAGTATTATTTTATTTATTGATAGTTGGAGTTCTCTCACAATCATTACTCCATAAAATAATGTGGTGATTAAATAACTCTCATATAGGGAGAAAATAATGTATAGTTTCTTTAGTATTTTATTCATGTGTTTTAATAATAATTTTTTTATTTTAAATATTCTCATAGATTTATTCAAGAAAAATTAGTGATGAAAAATCAATAAGGAAAATAAGAATTTATAGTAAATTTTATACCAAGTTATGATGTGTTAAGAAACGAATAACGGTTTATGATTGAAGAAAATAGCTTATAATGAAGGACTTAAAATAAACCATGGTGTTGACTTTGGTTATTGGATAATAATAGAAAACATGAGGATAAAAAACATCCCATTATTCTAATAATATCATCATGTTTCATTAAAATAGTCATAGTCAATCAACAAAATCTCATAAAGACTACTAGAGAGGATTACTAAAACCAAATGGAAAAAATGTCACAATTTAATTGATTAAATCATGGTTTTATATCAAAAAAATCATGGTGATGTGAAGTGATCATGGCTTAGATTGATGTTTAAAAATATTATTAATGTTATTATAAACCATGATAAATAGAACCATATAATAGTTTCATTTACTATGTTATATTGTGGATAAAAAATAGACATGGATTGGTGATCATGAAGTTGGAGCATAAGAGTATGTTCTGGTTTATAAAATACTATGGAACAGTTTTAGGTCATATATTAAATGTAATTAAGGAAAAAATATCTTTATTTTAGTGTAACTTGAGATTTTGACAATAGGTTTAAGATATATGGTTGACAAGGAATAAAAAAATTATATTTCAGGACACTACATCATGGTTTTTCATACTCTATAAAAAATAAAGTGTCACTTGGAAAAAAGTGAGATATAGTCACCCTTACATTCTAGATATAATTATAGAAAAAAAGAGTCATATTTGAGAGAACAGACCACAAAAATCATTAATGTACCATAAACACTTAAATATGATGATTGGAAATATTTTATGCTTGTTCATTCCCATTATTGATATTTCTATCCCTTTATTGAAGTTTGTTTACTTTTATAGATTATAGGACTATGTTCCTACTCCATCCTTTATTAATTTAAGATAATAATACAAGAAACTTTGACATGGGATACTTACCATCGATTGATAAGGAATTCAAAACTTGAAATAGTAAGTGAATCTTATAAAAACACTTTTATTTGGGTGTTTTTATTTTTCAATAAACTATCTCTAATTGTTGGATTAGTATTTTTAAATATTTTACACACTAATCAACATGGTTTTAAAGTGTTGTTTTGGGTCACATTTTTGGCGAACTACTTCACCCCCTCCAATTATAACCATTGTCATACTAAGGAATATAAATTATTAATTTATTATAGGTTTTAATTTCACTTCCAAGGATCATCAATTTATATTTGAGTAAAGTTCCACAAATAATGATTTTAGTTTCCTATTTTTATTTCTTATAATATTTTTAAATAAATTATTATTATTTAGAGTATAAATCTTGATTGTTATCCTGATAACGAATATTCTAGAAATGGTGAATTGAGAAATAAAAAAATTCATATAAAATAAATACTTTTTAAAAAATTATTGTTTGGATTAGCTATAAATTAAAATCTTTAAAAACTTTGAATTATAAAATTATAGTAACATTGTAGAAATGTAATTAAAATTTATTAATGTGTTGTAACTATAAAATTATATATATATATATGAAAAACTATAAAGTTATAATAATATAAAAAACACATAATGTAAACAAATGAAAGTAGTGTTCTAAATTACAACTTGTGATACCCTTAAAATATTAAATTAAAAATGATATACATGTTTTTTTCTATGAAACATATTCATTATAAACCCAAAGAAGATGGAATATCAATAAACTACCTAAAATATATTCCAAATTTATAATATCTTTGACCTGATATTAGAATCAATAATCTCATATCCTATTATCTTCTTCAATATGCATGATTAAAAACAATATATCCTTACCACATTACTAATTTAATAAAAAAATATTCATATAAGTAATAAAATATAACAAGAAATTAATTATTATTTTATAATGGAACTCACATAAAAATTCACTCTAACACCCCAATATTTTATGATATATATTTCCTTTAATAATTTTTATGTCTTTAATAACTTTCTTCACGTGCAACATAAAGATTAAACGAAGTACAATATACTATTGAAATATTATTTTTAAATGTGATATTTATCAACTAAAAATTTGGATTTTTGGGTATTAAAATGACCAATTAATTTTTAAAAAAGTTTTTTTACACATGTATAAAATTAATTCATTAGTTATAAATTGTTTAGAAATAAAGATAAAATCATTTGAAAGTAAAAATTATTTGTTTTTCTTAAAAATATTTTTATACCATAAATATGTTTTTATAAATTAAATTAATAAATATTGATAAATTATCTTAGAAATATTTTATATGATATATTCAATAAAATATTTTAACATTGATCTAATTTTTTTTTACTATGAAAGAAATAATAATAAATTTTGTTTTATTCTTAATAATTTATTTTTCAAAAAATGATTTTTGTTACATATTTTGCGCACATATTTTAAAATTAATTCATACCACTTATAGAAATTTAATTTAATAAAATGGTATACATATTTTGAATAATCATGTCCAATTTTTTTAGTGAGTTCAAATTCATTTTATACTATTTTGAATAGTTTTCAAGGTAAAAATTCATTACTATGGTAAATGTTACAGTGGTTAAGGAGAGGTTAATCTAAATAGATAAGTATAAAATAACCTAAAAATTGTATGTATAATTTTTTTATGTTTATTTTAACCCATAAATTCACTATATTTGATTTTTTTCTTTGATTCCACTTTTAGATAAATATTATTTTACCTTATTTTAATGATTTATATTTTTGCAAGAGTGTCCCTGCCCTCACTTATAGAAGAGAACCTACTCTCATATCTTATAAACCCCACTTGAGCACTTTTTTTAACCAAGATATTTCCAAAATACTCTTACATAATAATTATACAATAACCATGAGTTTCATTTATTCCAAAAATACCCATACAGGAACCCATAAGTTGATTTTAAAAGGGGGAAGCTTGAGGAAGTGATATATGGTCTAAACGATCTATTTTATGTTTCTTTTTTTAAATATTCTATAAATACTATATAACCATATTAAAATTCTGGAATTAGTATATTTAATATAATAATATTTTTTATGCAAATGGTATATCCATTTTCTATCTCTTTCTTATCTGTTGTAAAATGATAACACCGGTCATTCATACATGTTGACTACCACCTCTACAAAGTGATGTGATTATATTTTCATTTACAATTCACATGGATGGTCATAAGGATAGATTTAATGAATATATATGATATTTATGATATAATTATTAATCTTTAAAGGATAATTATTATTTAAAATTCATTAATTCTATCCATCGAAAAGTGGAAACATCACCCTTGAATGGGTATAACCGATTGTGTCCATGAAGCGAGGTAATCCATTTTTCATCACCACTTTATATTAATTGTTATAAAATTATATATAATTAATAAATATGATACATATTACATGATTAATATTCTATAAATTATGTAACTATGACTAAGGTGCAGGTACTGGAACTATCAAATAGAATCATCCATGGAAAATGATCTAGTTTTCACCAAAATAATGATTTTAATGAAGAATTATCAATAATTGGAATATTAAAAATTAGAAGGGAATGATATATAGTAATATATATATATATATTTGTGTGTTGTTTTGTGAATATGGTTATATAATATTTTTATAATAGATATATATTTATTATATAGTAGTTTTGAATACATACGATGAAATTCGAGACATGAGGTAAGGGTTTCTCATCTCACTTTTATTTATATGAGGAATTCCCTATTAACCACTTATTTATTTTATATGGTTTATATATTAAATATTATTATATTTTATGATTATTCTCTTAAAATTTATGGGGATTTAAAAAACCTTCCATGTTTCTATCTTTTATTTGGTTTTGATTCATAGATTAACAACAATTTCATGGGTTCTTCATCTCAATATTGTTTCGTTTATAAATATTTCATGTTATGCACAGATTTTTGTTTATAAAGTGTATATACTACCCATTTTATATTTTATAACATGAATATATTTATATTAAAGGTATTTTACTTATTCTTTTATGTTTTTCTTTTATTAGATTATGATTTATATTCTTCCTAGTCGGTATTGGTTTATGTTACAATATCACTTCTTTTAGGGACTATCTATGTTAAATTTACATTATGGGAAATTATATATACTTATCATTTAAACCAAATATATTTTCATAACATATATTAATTCCAATAATTTTCAGGTATTATAACCATTTTCCTATCTTTGGTATTTAAACTGATCAAGAAATACTTTTATGAAAAGCTGGCCTTATTTATTCTTTTTAGGCTAATAATATTTTTCATCCATGTTTATGTTCTTAAGAAGGTTTTATATAAGTTTTTATCTATTAATAAATATTTTATAAAGATTATTTTTACTAAATTTTACTTTCTTTAAAAATTACTATAAGGTGTTTTTCAAATAAAATTACATACGAACCAATTTTGACTTTTTAAAAAAGTGTGAAAATAATGTTATCTTTTAATTCATAAGACATAAATTGATTTTCCCACACCCAAGATAATTATTTTCTTTTAAGATTTACTTAAATTTTTCCATGGGTATTTTAAAATAAAATTTTTTTCTCAATATTCTATGATTTTTTATTTTTATTTTAGATACCAAAAGAAAAGAATATTTTGACAATTTTCAAATAAAATTTTAAATGATCTTATAAAGTATTTTTTATCTTTTAAACATCCTTTAAGGATTGTTTGGATTCATTATGGATATTACGTTATGATACAATAAAATTTATTTCTTTGGATGTCATACATTGATGGTGATTTAATAATGATTCTATTAAACTGATTGCTTTCCCATGGGTTAATTAAGTTATGATAAATAGTTTCTTTTTCTTGGACTATGTTATGATGAAATGTTGAAATTTTTATGAATTCAATTTCTTTTATATGGGTTATAATATGATAAAATGATTAATTATTTTATGATCTTATAGAACACATACGTATGGTTTTTATTATGTGCTGAGTGGACCCAAAATTATATATCCCTCCAATGAATTGGGTAATGATTGATATCTCATGGGATAATATACACTAAAATAGGGATGGAACCCAGTTAACTAAAAGACGTTTTCCATTATGACAGTCTTGGGAGTAAAACATAACTAAGTAAATGACGAAATGGTGAGTGAACCAAATCCTCTATAATAGTCTGGATAGTGGGACTTGACTAAGGAAATGATTTACAATGCTTCTTTGTATGGTAAAAAACTATGTCTTATACTTATGATATGTTGTCAGGGGTCATGATTGATTATTTATGATTCTAAAATCTTATGAATTCTGTATTTTATTATGAAAAATCCTTATTCAATGGTTCTTGATAAAATATATATGACTGATTGGGTATGACTTTCATAAGTTTTGATGATTTTATCATAACCTTATACTTATATTGTGCACACATATGTCCATTTAATGATATCTACTTTATTTACCCTTACCAAGAATCTGAGATCACCCTTTATTATGTTTTCTTTCCCTAGGTTATAAAGAATGTTTTTAATTAGGGTATGTCTAAGAAGTGTACTATGTGAGAAGACCTTTATGGGACATGTTGTAGATCTTTCATGAAATATTATTTTTATGCATATAGAATGAAAATATACTAAATCATTACATTTTTGGATCATCTATTATTATGAAATGTATTTTATATTCATCTAAAACGATTTAATATTTAAAAATGTAATGTTTGGGTCTCCTAAGTTTGTATGAAAGCAGAGTTCATTTATTTTTTGAGATTATGGTTTGAGAAATTTAGTGAAAAACTTGAGGATATGTCTTAGTATAGGATATCATATTTAAGTTTTTAAGACATAGATATTTTTTGATTCCCTATAAATTGAATCCTTATCTAGATACTAGAAAGTGGATATGTTTGTGGAAAAGATGCACCTATTTGTGAACACCCTAAAATGGACGGGTTTATTATCAACTCAATATTCACTTACTACATAATGAGTGGGAATAAGACTTCACACATAGCTAGATACTCCAGTAGGATATGAATTGGTTAACTCATATATACTTTATGAACCATTAACATGGATTGGAGTATAGAATCTATGATGACCTATGATAAGACATAGTGATATGATTTGAACTTAAATTTCCATGGGTTGAAGGAAGGTCTCATAATTTAGGACAACATAATAATGATTTTCATAATCATATGATTTGTTACTCTTATTATTTTTATTTTATATTCACGCTAAGTTTTTGGTTTTACTTAATGGTTGGAATCAGGAAGAATTGTTTTAATAAATAATGTTGTGGAAAATACAATGACCATCCTAATGAGAAACCAAATGAAACAGGACATGGAATGTGAAACCGAATGATTAGGAAAAAAAATTGTCTCAAATTTTCATTAACAACCAAAACCTAGTTAATTTTTTAATCAACTAAATAAGATAAAAATATATTATTAGGAAACATAAAGTGATAAAGACCATAAATTAAGGATGATTAAACATAATACATGTAAAAAATACATGAAACATCACTTAGTAAGATGTCTCAAAGAAAATATAAAATTTTTTATGTATAGAAAATAAAAGCATCTAATTTATTAGGAAAAATGTGGGGTTTGATGGAGGGAAATAAATATCATCATAAAGTTACATTAATAGTTCAATTTATTTTATGTGGTGAACTTGGGAATTATTTGATTCAATTACCTAATTCATGATCTTAATTCTAGACCATTTAGGGGATTATTCTATGTCAACCACTGAAGTGGGTTATAAAAATTAAGGCACACTTGTCATCCAATACATATTTAGGGATTTCATGTATATGTTAATAAGAATGTGTTAATGAAAATATTATTATTATACTTACTTTAGTGTAATTTAATTTGATTTTGAGTATTTCTTAACTCTATTTATTTAAATACCATATAAATTCCCCTGAAAAAGAAGCTAAATTTTGTATTTTAAATCAACCTATGATTTTCTATTAGTGTGAGGATAAAAATGAACTTTAAATGCAAATCAATTCCATTGTATGGGTGTTACTACCAATTAATGAGGGTATTTGTCTAAAATTCTGGAGGATATACTCAAAATTTAAGATATTCATATTGTTTAGAAATTTTCCCATCTATTTATTAAAAGATTTTCTATTATTACCCTAAACCATGAAGTTATATCTTCAATAAGACTCATGCCTGGTGAAACACGACTTTTAGAGACACCATATAGAATGGACCTAATTTAGTTTTATAAATTAAATAAAAACTCCAAGGGAATATATAAGAGGGATTTATATGCCTGAGTGAGTCACTATGGGGGATATTATTCTTTATTTTAAAAATAAATATGAGTTAATGTATATTTTTAGTGATTATCCAGAAATTACTATATTATTATTAAGAAAAATAATCATGTACCCCATATTGATGATCTGTTTGATGATTTTGGAGGATTTAGATATTTTTTTATGATTGATATTTAATATGGATATCATTAATTGAGGTTAAAGAAGTAGGGTATACTGATGACATCCTTCCATAAAAGGTTTGGTAAATATTAAACTTCAATGATTCCATTTATACATTCCAATTTCTGTACTATCTTTGTAGATTTAATAAATATAGTCTTTATATATTACCCTGATCAATTTATGGTTTCTTTATAGATGATGTTATTATATATTCCAAGAGAAATAACGAGTGTGGAGATCATTGGATGTTTGTGTTAAAGATCCTATGGTAGGATAAGATTTATGAAAAAAATAAAGTGTTAATTTTGGATACACAATTATTCATTCTTATGTCATATAAGCTAATCGAAGGGAATATAAATGAATCCTTTAAAAAAGACGTTATTGACCAATATCCCTGACCAAACATGGTGATCTATAATCTTATTTTTATTTGATTGGATGGATACTATATATGATTTGTTATAGATTTAGAATTAATACCAAATATAATAAACAAGTTTAAATTTAAGGGATCCAATTTCCATTGGAAAAATAAATGTGAGGATAATTTCAAGGAATTAGAAAAAGGTTCGTCAGTGCACCTTTTGTCACACTACCTTGTAGTGAAAAGTGTTTTTGATATATAGTGATGCATAAAATAATGTATTAGGATTTTTTATAATATATAATGATATATTTATTCCTTATTCTTTATGGAAGTTTAAAATTCATGATAAAAATTACCTAACTCATGATTTGTACTTGGTAGTAGTAATTTTTTCATAGAAAATATAGAGGAATTATTTTAAGGTGAAATATGTGGTATATATATATAATGGAAATAAAATCTTAAAGTATACAATAAAATTTTTAGAGTTTAATATGATCCAAAGAAGATAGTTGGATTTGATTAAATATTATAAATTCTTAATACATTACCACCTTGGAAAGATAAACAATGTGGAAGATGCCCTATGTCATAAGGATCAATCTAGTTTGTCCATGATGAGGATTTATATATATACATTGCTTATGAATTTATATAATATGGATATTTAAATACTTATTAAATGGTACTTATAATATCTTTCACAAATAAATGTTCAACTATCCATCCATGTGAGGATTAATGTGTCATAGAAGAATTTTGCGGAACTATAAAAGGAGGTAAGAAACGTTCCTGAGTTATAACATTATTGTAATGGAATAAAAAAGTTCCGAAACTGAGTGTATTCCCCATCAATACTATATTTAAAGGATATTTTTTATTAATATCATTGTTTATCATCCTATATTCTTCCTGAGGCTCTGAAGATGTATAGAGATCTAAAAGAGTATATCTAGTAAGAAAACGTGAAAATGGTTATTGTAGAGTATGTATCATGATGTATGGTATATTATATTGTTAATGTTGATATATATATGTCTAAGGGTATTTTAAAACCATTACCCATACCAAAATAGAAATATTAAAACATTATTAGGTATTTCTTCATCGAAATCCACAAATCATCTAATGTTCATAATGCTATTTGGGTTGTAGTCAATCAACATAAAAATATAGTATATATCATTTATATCAACTATTATTTTTCAATTGATCATATTAGATGTATATATGTTAATACATTATAAAGGTTCAATGAGGTAAAAAAACTATTTTTTCTGATCAGGATATGATGTTTACCTAGAAGTTCTGGAGAAATCTTCAATAGGATTTGAATATAATGTTGAACTTTATCACTGTATATCAACCCCAAATAAATGGTTAGTATTTATAGATATTTAAAACCATATAATATATGTTGAGATCATGTTTTATGGTTTTAAATGTTTGTGAGGATCAAAAAATTTATCCTTTTGAGTTTTCTTATAACAATATCTTCCACTCATGTATTTAGATATCTCCTTATGAATAATTCTATATAAAGAAGTATAGAAATCCAATGTGTTTGGATGTAGTTGTAGAAGGAAATATAATAGGATAAAATTAATATAATGAAATTCTAGAGAAGTTGAGATCTATTCAGTTGTACAACAAGCTAGCATAGCGTTGACATAAAATTTATGTTGGAAATCATCAACGAGGTCTAGATTTTGAAGGTATTGATAAGGTATTCCTATAAAAATATACTTAGAATAAGGTTGTGAGATTGTGAAATAAGGAAAATCTTATCCATGTATATATTGGTCCATTAATTGTTTTTATCTAATCAAGATAGCTTTTTATCACTTGGTGCTTCCACCAAATCTCTATCAAGCACATGATGTGTTCTAAATTTTATTAATTTTTTATTTTGGTTTCTTTTGATCAACATTCACTTGAATATAACTTTATTATATTTAAATTTTTTATGTATTTACAAGAGTGTCACTCTCCTCTCTTATGAAAAGAAAAATTGTCTCCTATATTATCCACACCCCTTAACCCATTTTTTGTGACAAAGATCTACCATAATAATATACAAACATCCTTATCAATGAACTTCAGGTTCCAAGATTCCCAAAATTCCAATTAGTGAATCCTTAAGGTGGGTTTTAGAGGAGGATGCATGAAAAATAGGTATATGTTCTTACCAACATTGTTTGTGCTTTTATTATTATTAAACCTCATATGAATATTACATAACCATATTAAAATGATGTAATAAATATATTTACTATAAATATATGTTTTTATGTTATTGGTATATCCATTTTATTTCTCCTTACCTTTCGTTGGAAAATGATAACATCGATCGTGCGCATGTGTAGACTACCACCTCTATGAAGTATTGTGAATCAAATTTCATTTCCAATGTGAATCATATTTCATTTCCAATTTACATGAATGGAAATCAGGATATATTTAATGAAAATATATGATATTTATGATATAATTTTGATTTTATAAAGGTTAATTATTATTTACTTTTATTTTTTTCCATCTATTAAAAAGTGGAGAAAACACTCGTGCGTACATACAAACTGTCACCTCCACGGAGTGGTGTATATAATTTTTCATCACAAATTTACATGAATGGTTATAAAATTATATATAATGAATAAATATTAAACTAATTACCTTATTAATATTATATATATGATGAGACCATCTTCTAGGTGAAAGGACATGAATTTTTGAACCAAAACTTATAGGGAAAACAGACCTGTTTTGACCTGAATACTGATTTTAATGAATATTTATTAATAAAATGATATGTGAAAATTACAAGGGAATTTTATATAGTAATATGTATAATAAAATGGTTATAAAATATTTATTTAATAAATTTAAATTTATTAAATAGAATGTTTGAATGCATATAAAGCAAGCCAGGACCTGTGGTAAGAATTTCTCATCTCACATTTATTTCTATAAGATGTATACCATGTTCACCACAAGATTATTTTGGGTAGTGTGTATAATACCCATGAATGTATTTTTTTATGATTATCATTTAAATTATATGGATTTAAAAATCTATCCAAGTTTCTCTCTTTTATGTGGTGTTGATTTGTTGATTAACAGAATTTTATGGGTTCCTTATCTCAATATTGTTTCAGTGAGACCTATTTAATATTATGAATATATTGGAACTTATATGGTATATATACTTCCTCTATGATTTTTTTATATATATAATGTAATTATATTAATGATATTTCAATATTATTTTGAAGTTATTTCATTCATGTTATTATGATTCCAATGTTTTTGAATTAGTAAGGGTTTATGTTACAATATCATTTCTTCTCAAGATGATCTATGTTAAATTTATATTGAGGGTAATTATTGTATCCTTATTCTTTAAACCCCATATATTTCCTTCTCCTATGTATATTCCTAGAATTTTCAATTATTTGTACCACGTTCTTCTCTGTAGTACTTAAAATTATCATGAAAATATTTTTAAGAAAAGCTAAACTTATTTCTTCTTTTTTAGGTTGGGAATGCTTTTCTTCTATATTCATATTATTAAAAAAATATGGATGTTATTATATATACATAATTTTTTTATAATGAATATTTTTACTAATGTTGAATTTCTTAAACAATGATTCAAAAGAATCTTTTTAAATGTATTATGCATGACTCACTTTTGAATTTTTACATAAGTGTGAAAAGAATGTTCTCTTTTAACATATACGATATGACCGACCATTACCTCCACCAAAACTATTGTTTTAATTTGAATATTACTTAAAAAAATTTCATTTTAATTTTAATTTTTTTAATATTCTAGTGATTTTATGTTTCTAAAGATATTAAAAAATGAACTTTTCCCTATTTTCACAAAAATGATCAAATTCTCTCACAAAGGTATTTTTCATCTATGTCAACATCCTTTAACGAGTGTTATAATTTAATGAGGATATAATCTTATTATACAATCCAAATTATTTATCTTGATGGATTATGAGGATGATACTTTAAGGATAATTTTAGGAATCCCATTTCTTTTCTATAGGTTAATTAATTTATAATTAAATCATCATGAAACCCATTTCACTTCCACGAGTTATTATATGATTAAATATTTATAATTTTTTTTCATTTCCATGTGTTATGATATACTGAATTTATTATTGTTTTTATGATCTTGTGTCACAGATATGTATAATTTTTGTTATGTGATGGTTGTGTATGAAATTACATATCCCTCTAATTCATTAGGTAAAGATTAATATTTCATAATAAAATACAGGTTGGAATGGATAGTTAACCCAATTTGGTAAGGTATTATGTCCATTATGAAATTAATGGGATTGAACATTAATTAAGTAAATGGTGGAATTGAGAGTGAAGTCAGTTCACTATAATAGTCTTAACAATAATCCTTGACTGAGTAAATTATTTTATATCCCAAATATCACAAAGGCCTTCTGTTTCTTATTTTTTTATAATCCCCCTTTTAAGGGTTTAAGGGGAACCCTTAAATGGACTGTCGAATTTTTGAAATTAAATGACTCGAATGTCTTAGAGGAAATCATCCAAACTATAACTACTTAAAACTACCCCTCCCTCATGTGTACATCATGATGTTAGCTCTTCACCTTCACATGGATGTTCAACTATAATTCCTATGCATGCACAAGCTGGTCCTGATGAAAATTGAAATACACTCTCATGATTCCAAATCTATTTGCATTGATATATTGAATTCACATGATCTAAATCCTCATCTTGATCATGTTCCCTATAGAGTCTAACTGATCTATTTAATCACAATTTTCATGTGGTCTAAAAGCCTAGTGGTGGCCCAAAGGCCTTGAGGTGGCCCATAAGCCTTTCTGTTCTGAAGGCCTTGGATGGTATGAAGGCCTTGAAGGACCTGAGGACCAAACCGGTTGCCCAATAGGCCATACAGATGAATATTTCTGGATACTATAGTACCAAACAATATCTTCTATTGTACTATTATAGTAAATAGTGAATATTTCTCTACCTAAATTTATCTCGGGTCTCTTGGATGCACTTTCCATGTCCCCACCAACTGGGTTGAGGCTATTTTGCAAGTAAATTATTTTATATACTTATGTGTATGTTATAAACCTATGTATTATACTTAGGATACATTCTTTTGTCTCGTGATTGATTATTATTGATTCTACACACTTATGACTTATAACTTTTATTAAAAAAAATCCTTGTTCCATGATTCTTGTTTAAAGATCATTAACTGATTGAGTATGAATTTTATAATATATGAGCATGTTATCATTCTATTATTCTTATCTTAAACTCACATATGATCACTGATTGATATCTCTTATGTTTACCGTTATTGAGCATCGAATGTCACCATTTCTTATGTTTCTTTTACTCATGTTATAGATAATTTTTTTAAGTATGGAATGTCTAAAAAGGGTACTATTTGAGAAGATTTTTTTTGGTGAATTGGAATATCTTTTATCGAATAAGATGATTATGTATCTAGCCTCCAAAAAAAATAAACCAATATATTTATGGATCATATGTTATTATGATATATATTAAATATTAATCTAAAATGATGTAATATTTATGTATGTAATGTTTTGGTCACCAAAAGCACAAAAAATAAAAAATAAAATAGAAAATATAAATAGAATATCCCTTACTTTATCAAGAATATCATGATTTATTATTAAATAGACATTATGTTATTCTATTTAGAATGATATTAAATTCATATCAATAATAAATTAGAGAAATGAATATTATAAATACCTCCCAAATTCTATTTATTATTTAATAAACTTATAAAAAACCTAAAATATTTATAAACGCAATTGAATAATCTTTCATCTCTTCATAATAACTTTAAGAAGTATACTTATATTTCATTTTATTTGATATAGCTTCACATGATTTTGGAAGAAATTTACTCCTTAATGGTACAATGATTGTTTAGTAAATATAATATTCCATATTGAGAGTATTCTAAATCATTAATTTTTAATCATAATGTTTAACGAATAAAACATATATAAAATAAACAATATAAATAAATATAATGTGCATTGTGATTTTTCAAAAAAAATATTTCAGTATCTTTTATTTTAAAAAAAGACTCTATAGTCTACCTATTTTAATAACCACATGACACTTCAAAAAAATAGTTTAAATAAGTATAAATAGATAAGTACAGATAACCCCCTAATTTTTTACTACTATATTAACTCAACTACTAGAAGTTATCCCCCATAAAACATTTTTCCTATGATTAACTTTTCAATATTTATAACGAATGAGTTTACCGAGTTTACCATGATAATCATAGTCCCCATTTTTGATTTTTAAAATGTTAAGAATAAGGTTAAAAAAGATAAATCATATAAGTGTCTTATAATAATAGATCTAAAAATATTTTCATATATTAAAAACATATTAAATATAAGTATAAATTTTAGAATTATTTTGTATTTATTTCTACATAATAAATTTCTATAATTCTTATTTATTTTGTTCTAATATCTCTTTATTATTCTCAAGGTCATTTCATTTATTCTCAACCTATTTTATCAAATATAATAATTTATAGTGTTTTATTTCTTAGTTTTATATAAACACTTTCATCTTTTAAACATTTAAAAAATCATGATAATAATCTTACATAAAATGAAACAAAGTTACCTTGATTTGTACATGTAATCATCATCATTATTATATATTTATTCAAAGGAGATAAAACAAGAGAACAAAGATCCTGGGAACAATGCAACTCGAGGACTAGGGGGTCTAAAATAGTGAATACCAAGGTCATCCCCATGAATTAATAGTTATAAAATATGAAAAATTAATCTAAATTGATCGAGTCTAGATTATATAAAGGGATATTGGAAATGATTTTAATGACTAATTTATTTGTTATTACACATAAATTTTTATTATACATGTATTTTATATGAAAATATTTCATATGATCTTCTTCCGTTCACTCTAAAATAATTTGATCAACATTAATAAACTCGTTTTCATTGTCAAATTCAAACTACTCATCTCTATTTCCTTATTTTTCGGATAATTACTAAGAAGTAGATTTAATTATCTAATTTTTTAGATATTTAATTGGGATAATTTTAATAATCACTAAATTTTCTATATATTTAAAGCTAATTATAAGGTTTTAGACTTTTTCTATGAGTATTTTTATTCAAATAATGATGTTTTCTTTTATAAATTCATTAAATTGGATTATAACTTCCCTTTTTATCCTTTAAGATACCTTCAATTTTTAATAACTATTAATAGATGATTCCACCTTTATTTTTAATTACTTATTTACTAGAAATGTTGAATCATAATTAAAAGATTAAATAATATTCACTACCATGAATTTTCATTTTCCTTTTTCAGGCACAGAGGATAAAAATCAAAGTCTCTTCCTTAGAGAAACATAATCCTAATTTTTGGATTTTCGATTATAAATATTGGAAAGATGATTCAAGGATTATTAAATTTTAGATAATCATTATTCTTCTCCATCTCCCCATATTTATATTTTTCAAATTCAATATTTTTTCTTCAAATTTTCCAATTTCAGATATTATGAAATGAACTTTTGAGATCCTGTTTCTATTAGTAATGTTGTTTACCTTATTTCCAACCTTTATTTTTCATTCTCAAAACTCACTTTCTAAAAAATTCTTCCTTTTTTTCTTATAGAATTATAAAGGATTAAATATCATTAAAATGATTCTAAACCACTAAATATTTTTCTATATTTTTACCTATTCTTTCATATTTTCATTTTTTAGATTTCTCTACTCTTATATTTTTGTTTTCATTATCTAATATCTTCTTATTAGTGGATAAATCACCATTATTTAATCTTTGGAAAAACATTTACTAAATTTATTCAAATAATTTTGAATGAATTCATCCATTAAATATTTAGATTTATTCTTTTATTATACATGAGCATGAATCTATTACCTAGGGAAAATGAATCTAGTTTACATAACATTATATACAAATTTTATTTTAATTATATTTTCATAATTAATAATATTATTAGATACTTATTATTGTATTCCAAGACTCATATTTTTCTCATCGGATCAAGTTTTTATTAGAACTCAACATAATATTTATAGTAATGAAATACCATTACCTTTACTAATATAGAGTGGAAAACATAAATATATATGAGTTTTTGAATAACCAATATTTATTGACCTAAAACAATTAGAGATGTGTAGATATAAATTTATACTTATTAAATTATAGTGTTTGTATTTACACAAAGGGTTAAATAACTGTCAAAACATCATTTTGTCATATAATGTAGTGTTTAGAAATCTCCCATATAGGTATCATGTTATGAATAGTATCTTTAAATGATTCTTCATATCTTTGTTATATTATTTCATGTTGTTTTTTTGAATACTCAATGAAAATATAAAATGAATAAATTAAGGGAAAAACTATTTCAGTGGTTATTATTATTTATTGTTTTTGTGTAGGATAATGAGAATTAAAAATAATGTTATTGTCTTATATAATAAATTTGGGTTTTTTTGAAAATAATTGTGAGGATTTTTGTCATGGTTTTGATATTGGGGGTGAATAAAAGTTTAACCATGAGGAGTTAAAAAAATATCATGTTTTACTCACCATGACATGAAAAAAGAGTCCTGGTCATAGAGAATATTAGGGTTTCAATAAAAACCCATGTATTCTATGTTAATTGGATAAATAATCATGGTTTGAATTATTTTACTATAGAGCTAAGGTAACTACATAAAATTCTTTTGGAGTACATTATAATGAAATTCTGGGATACGAAAAAGGAAAGGAAAATTGTAATGAACCATTTAATGGTGTATATGATAAATGCTTACATTGTGTCTAATCATGCGAATTAATTAACAAATTCTTTGTTTTTATGAGCAAGGATATTTTTTCATTTTAGGATTTGGTATTGAATTATTAAATTTGAGGATAATATTATTGGTGTTTTGGATATGGTTTGGACTTTTTAGGAGGTTCGGGAAATTGGGTAATGATGGGAGGTGGTATCACTTGTAGTTAAATAATTTTGATAACATCGGGTACCTAATGGGAGGTATGGGGTACCTAGTTAGGATAAGTGGTCTAGGGGTGATTCTAGAGGGACCAAAAAGTACTTAATGATATTTAAAAAATTACTTGATAGTACCAGGTCTAATATTTATTTAATAAAATGTATTTTGGTCATTTTATTTCAATTATTTTTCCCATAAAAGTGGTTCCCTATAGCCTTACTTCCTCCCTCCAACTAAGAGATCCTTTATGTCTCCCTCTCTTACCCCATTATTCCTTAATTTCTCCACCTAATCAATGGGTGCTATAAAGGGATTCCTTACAATTATTGCTGTTAAAAATTTCCCCACTCATCTCTCCTTTATATCCAATTGTTTTATTTTTTTTCTTAGGATTTTAATTTTTTATTTTACCAATGACATGTGAAATAATTTATTAGATTAGGTATTTCTCACCTATTGATTAATGGTTTCATGGTTGGGTTTGTTACCTTCCATTCACTTAAATTTCTATGTGAAATGATTCAGTTATGAATTATTATATGGATTTATTGATTTACGGTAAAACATTAAGGATTTTTAGGTTTATTTCTTTCAGTTCTTTTGTTCTCATAGTGTTATGTATACTTTATAAGTTATCTTCCTAGGTTTTTAATTAGTTTATCCAATCTATGTTTATGTTAATCTTTTAATTGGAAGTATTTGGTCATGAAAGTTGATTAAATTGTTAATTGTTCTTTCCTAGTAGTAATTAAAGTACATGAATATATTCAATGATTATAGTATGTAGGCTAAAATATTTGAATGAATTTTAAATATATACTTGTGGCATGCCATCCATTTTATTCATTTTTTAAGTGTATAAAAAATTATAAAATTATTTTAAAAAATGTTAATGGGTGCTTTTCTATTGATATTTTTATATAATAAGTTAATAATTATCAAGGAATTTTCTTCTGAAATTTTGGTTAGTGTTGATTTATTGTTGTATTTTTATAAATCTTCTTATCTGATATTGCACAAGGCAGATGATTTAACAATATTTGGTTACTCATGTTAACGTTTAACTGAAATGAGAATCATTTGGAATATATAATGACTATTTGGTTTTTTCCCCTTATGTATCCATGCCTAACTTGGTTGATTAATAGTTATTACACCTTATTTCTTTTATATTGTACATAAATCATGTTTGATTTCATTAGAATTAATATTCACAAATTTCAAGCATAACTATGTTTTCATTAATGGTAGGTGTTCCCCATATATATTGTTCATATTTAGTGTTATCTTGATATATCACATGTTATTTTATTTTATTGTGATCAATTGTTAAAAAAATTATTTTTGACATGGAATTTGGTCCATTATGGAAACCTAGAGCATGTCACTAATGTCTTTTCACTTGAGGAATGTTTTTGAACATGGAAATATTTCATTAACCAAACACTTATGAGGTTTATAGGTTTTAGATAAAACACAACTTATAAAAAATTAATATATTTTATAATGTGTGCTCACATCCTTTTAATTAAACCAAAATTAATTACAAGTCAACAATCCATACCTAACCATTAGTTAAGTGAATGCATCTATAATGAGATAATGACTGGTTTCGATCTAATGGGAATAAATGAAATGGGTCTTAATCTTATTTGGTTTTAAAAATATAACCTATAATTTTATACACTTATGGGAATTTTTTAAATACATTTATGAGTTTTGACTTAATTTTACACAAATACCATTATTTGGAAAAATTAATCTTCTTTCAAGATTTTTCATTTAGAAATATCTTTCTTCTCTAATAATTTTTTTTAAAACATCCATCTCTATTATAACTTACCTTTGAAGTGAATGATTAGATTCATTTTTAAGTAAGGGTTTAAATGTGAAATCATGTGTTAAACTATATTTCTTTTAATCAATTTCAATTATAAAAGGTATGATTAAAGTACTGAGTATCAAATCAGTGTTTAATGATTCACCTTTAATTGATTAATTAATAGTTGATATAATTTAATAATGTAATGAGCAGAAAGGTTGTTATTGAACTAAATCTATAGGCATGTTATGTAATAATTATAGAGGCATACTCTTTGGGTTTTTCCAAGATTTTTTAAGGTCAGAATATACTTTTTCACTTCCATACCATGGATAATATCTCATTTGAATTTTTTATATTATTTCCAAGATGTAATCAATGTTTTTTGATTCTTTTGGATAGATACAAGAATTCCTTGTTACTTCCAAGGTTGAAATTATAATTTGTATTATTCCATTATATGTTTAGAGTTCATAAAAAAATTATTTTTTGTATTGATAGAACTATATATAAGAGTGAATTTTTCATTTTATCATGGGAATCATGTATATTTATTTATATATCCTGTAATGATGTGATATGTTAGTATATTTTTTTTAAATAAATAAAATGTATTCACAAATATTCTCCATATAAAATACCAAAATAAAATGAACCATGACAAATCATATGAATATTATTAAGAAAATAATAATAGTAATAAATAATCTAGTCAATAAAAAACTACTACTCAAAAAAATTTTCTTACATTTGAGGATAAATGATTAATATTATTTAATATTAAAAAAGAATTTTCTTTCTCGAATTTCTTTTTTAAAAGTTTTATATATTTTATCCAAAAAAAATAAATTGTACACTTAAAAATATTATATTATAACATTATTTAAAATACATATTGATATGAATTACTATTAAGAACACTTAAAAATTTTATTTTTCCAATGATTTTTTTTAATTTATATTTTTAATTTTTAGTTAGAAACTAAATTTATAAATATTAGAAATTCAATATTAAAAAATTAAATTTATTTTTGAAGTCATATTTTTAAAATTATTTTAACATTAATTTTTTCTATTTTTCTAAAAAAGATTAATATTTAGGAACATAGTGAAAATACAGTTTCAATAAATACAAATATTTTTATGACATCATTATCATATAAGAATAACATAAAAATTAATGAATCATTTTTCCAAAAAATAAATTTACTTAATAAGTAAAATTATATATTTAAAACATTTTTTATAATTTTAAAACCCAATTTTTATCATTATTGAAATCAGGTATTATTTTATTCCAATAAAAAGTTTAGTCTATTCTTTTAATTAAATATTTACCTGATTAAATTAAATTTTGGATTTATTTTAAAGAATAATAAATGTTATTTTTTTATAATAAACCAATTAATTTCTTATAAATAAAATATATTAATAATTTTATCTTAATCTGAATTTTTATGCAAATAAATACACTTTTTCTAGAAATGATTTCTATGTTTTATGTGTACATGTATTAAAATTAATTTCTATCACTCATAGAAAATTTATTTGAAAATAGTTTTAATATAAGTAATCATTTAATCCAAAATTATGTAATAAGACCCATTTTACTTTTAGTTATTTAATATTAATTTCTTTGGTAAAAATTAGTTACCATGGTAAAATCATAAATTATAATGCAGAAAAATATAAGAGTAAAAAACTTTAAAACATTTTTAAAATATGTGTGAAAATTTATTTTTGATAATTTATTGACCTTATATATTACCCACGCTATTATTTTCTATTATTGGATCTACTTGGACTTTGAGTAGTGATTTTAACTTTTATATTATTAGAAAATTACACTCATCTCCATTTTAAAAGAATTCATCACAAACATGATACTTTTCACACCCCAATCCTATTTACATTGAATTTATTTTACCAAATAAATCCCCAAAACTCCTAGAAATTTATTTATATATTCTAACCTTCTCAAAATAAAACCTCTCAAATTTGTAGTCAAAGTTTACAAGGGGATCATCCAAGAAGTATGTAAAATTTTCAATTACTCGCTTTTCATTTATTTTCATTTATTTATTATTCTACCTCATATTAATATAATAGAACAATTTTGAAATAATTTTATCAGTATAATAATTATAATTAATTATTTATTATATTTTTTGGATAACCATTTTCTAGACTCCTCCCAACAATCTGAAAAATAAAAATTTCACCTGTGTTATGTGCAGACTACCATTTCCTTAAGTGACATGATCTTTTTTTTCATAACTACATTACTAAGATGGTTTATAAGACCTATTTAATGAATAAATAATATATGTAAGATATTATTAATATTATTAAAACATAAATATATTCCAACCACCATTGTTTTCTATATATATGAATGTTGTAGTCAGGCCTGTATGTGGATTATTGCCTCCATGAAAGTAACATATTCTATTTTTCATTTAGCATATTATTCCTTATAAAAATTTCTTAAAATATAATTCATCATAGTAAAATAATTTAAATAATATCATTATGTGTTTTTAATAATGATATTATTCCAAAATAACCATTTTCATAACCATACTCACCCATATTTTCTATCTTGTTCTTGTTTAGGTCAATTTAACAACCAACTTGAACAATGATATAAATTTATTCCATGGATAGATACGGAAACTTAAATAATGGTTTTATTTTAAATTAATTTTAATTTTTTTGGTTTATGGTTATAAAAAGTTTATACTAATATTAGACTTTTTATTATTGTTATTTATTTTTGTTCATTATAAATTGATGAAACAATATAGTCATCAACTTCGTCATCTCAAATCAAAAAAAAATTCCGATGAAATGAAATTAGAACATTATAAATCATTATAAAAATATGTTAAAATTACTATAGTTATCTCAAAATGATTAAATTGGAATATATAAACAAGAATCAACACCTCCATTATAAAACTATTACTAAGTAAAGAATCTAATCTAAAAACATTAGATGATGAAAATAAAATATATCAAACTAATATATTTGTAATAAATGATTGTAAATAAATTTTATAAAATGTTATAGATATGAATAAGGTTCTTAAATAGGTTATATGATAATTTTTTTTATTGGAGGTTATATCATGTTCATCTAAGAAGGATTAACATTAATGTTTTTTTAACTCAACAACTTTTCATGATTTATAATGATTACTCTTAGAATATGGTTTAAAAAAGTTCAGTTTATTCTATTATATGTTGATATTATAATTAATTTCCTTCTTATTTCCTAGGTAATTAAATTTATTAATTTATTTCTTTATAAAATTTAATGATTTTAAGAATAATTTTAATCCTATCTAAATGAGTTCTCTTTCTTCCATATCAATATTCACTCTTCTGGATAATTTTCTCCTATTATTATCTTGAACTCTAACTATGTTTTATTTCTAGTAAATTTAAAATTTATCTTTACCAATTTTCAAATCAAATATTTAATTCTATTTTTATTATGTGATTTTTAATAAGAGTATTTTCAAAATATTAAAAAAAAAATTTCTCTATCATGTTCATATTTTTATCTTACACTGTACAATTCTTATGGAAAACCTTTTTTCACTTTCAAGTACCCGTTATTTAGATTTATTTTAAAGTTAGTATTTTAATTTTTTTCAATATATATTCAATATAATTTTTTTAAAGTGTTTCATAATTTTTTTCTTTTTATGAAAACATTCACTAGTGTTTTCTAAAAGATATTTTTCATGGTTTTTTTCATTTTCCTCTTTAAAATATCTAAATCCTATATAGATATTTTTTATTAATGACCCTATAAATTCATTTATTATATACTCTTTTTTGGTGATTGAATATTGGTATTGATCGATCTAATATGAAATTTCAGTTTATGAGACACCATTTTCAAATGATATGAAACTCATTTTATTTCTATGGGATCTTTATGATATTATGATTTATTGATTTCAAATGGCACACATATATAAAAATGTTGATGGGTGGGGTCTTATGTATCCCTCCTATGATTTAGTTAAGATTTTATATCTCATGAGATAATGTATCATGGTCTTTCTTGTATATTCCCACAAACTAAAGGGTGGTCCTTCTTAGATATTCTGAAAAAAATAATGGTTTTTCCTTTCTAGATATAATCACAATATGATGATACCATGTGATTATGTTTTTGTAACAGTTATTCATTTTTTTATGTTTCAATGGCATGTTTTATTTTCATTCCATATTATTATGATTATGCTCCATGGTTCATGTTTATTATCTCATGATTATATGCACTTTTTCCAATTTATATGTTTGTTAAATTGAGATTACATATCCTTCTATCATGACTTATAAAAAATCTTATTGTTCCATGTTATTTTTAATAATATATTTATCCCCTTATCATATTTTATCATATTATTATGATTTTTCCCTTGATGAAGTCTTTATAAGTTTTACCTTATTTATCATTTTAGATCACCCAATTCCTATGTTTCTAATATATAGGTCATAAATATGAGTATAACATATAAAAATTATTAAAGGTTGTATAGTGTGGCTCAATTAAATAGAAATGCTCACAAGTTTGGTTAAATAATTTCCTTTTGTAGATAGTTATTAAAGACACTAAACTTTCTATTCTTGGGATTTTGTGTTTATTAGGAGTTGTAATGTTTATCTTATGGAAATGGTGTAAAATAAATATATGTTTTTCTTGGGTCATGTCGCTTGTTATTAAATTCTGTGTGTAATGTATGTGTTGTTATCACTGGATCTAGGGGTGTGGGTATATGGTGCCTCATATGGTATCAGAGAAAGTTTTAGTTATTTTTAAGGATTAGTTTAGTAAATTTTTTTCATTGGGATGAGAAAAATTTATTAAAATACATATATATGAGTAAAAGTATTGGGAAATATCCTAAATTATTAGTAATGTTTTGATAATATGGTTTTCTTAGAAATTAAAACCATGTTTGGATATTGGAAAGATGATGCAGCTATGGAATAGATACCCTTAGGTGTGATCAACCTAAAAAGGATGGTTGGTTATCAACTTGGTCTTCCCTTCAATGGGCCCAATACTGAACACCTAACTGGACACTATCTAAGAATTTTATTTGGTTGATAATATTCTCTTTACAAACAGTTTTGAAGGATTTGATCATATTTATGGTATGGTTTGAGATCCTAATTGGAGATATACAATGAATAACCTATATTAAAACCTAGAAATATATGTCATTTATGATTTACCACTTTATTTAATAGTGTTACTTTTTAGATTATGTAATATTATCTTTAAATTATCATTATTTTAGAAATGGTTGGGTAAGAAGAAATCGAGTTAAAATGGGTGTAATGGGAAATATTATGATTCTCTCAATCAATAACCTATAGTATAGAAATGAGATTATATAGTATTGTGGTTATTATCACTCGAATATCCCATGATATGAATAATTAGGAAACCCCTATTAAGTTATTCAGTACACTATGTAAGGAGAATCTTGAAATCGGGTCTTGCATGTGACAACATACACCATCCTTCAGTGTCTCTTCTACTCCACTTATTGTTGAGAATTTTATGAATGTGATGGTTAATATATTTTTCATTATACTATTATCAAAAGAAGATAAGGTTATCCAAAAATATTCACATTTATAATGTAGTTTTGACCAATAGTGGAATCTCCCTGAGAATGAAAAAAATGAGGATATAGACTCTATGGAATGGGGGAGTTCAAGAAATTATTCTTCACCATGTATTTTATTCAATTGCTTCACATGTAGAAGGAAAGATAATTCTTGGTGTTGAAACAAAAGGAGGATAAATATTTTGGAATATATGAAGAATGATTCATGAGGATCACAAGGTATGCATCTGGTTTTATCTCTAACCATGAGTGTAAAAATGATCACTTATTTGGTGGATTAAATACAAATATTTAAAAAGCATTATCCATAAGATAATTTGGAATATATGAAGAGATTCTATGATGTAAAATGAAAGTTGAGTTAGAAACTGGAGACTCTTATTATTATGGAGATAGAAAATGTAAAATTGAGTATCATGAAAGGTATGATGATAAGTCACCTAGGGGAAATAACTTTCAACTACCTATATGTGAAAAAATGGGAAGAAGCACCTAGGTAATTTATTCTAAAGAACAAGGAAGTGTTTCAAGTGTGATTAGATTTTCTATGAAGAAAATGATTATCATAAGGGGATGAAGAGGATATTTAATGTGATAGAGGAAAATAATGTCCCAAATAATGTTCTGCCCACATTTCAATTGTTTAAATGAAACAAATTTTTTAATTAAAAAAAAGTCAATTCCTTAAACCCTGATCTAATGAAGTGAATTGGCCCCAGTAACCTCATAAACCAATGGATAAAGGAAGAGTGTATGCATTCACCACTGTTAAGGTGGATCACAATAATGAATTATTATAAGGAATATCCATTCTCTACTAAAGAACTATGAATTATTAATTTGATTCTGGTAATTTTTATTCTTCTATATCATGAAAGTTTTTTAGAAATGTGGATTCACCACCTCAAGCATTGGATATTAAAATATATAAGAAAACATTTGGTGGAATGATGATTGAATCTAAGATATATATAACTCTTCTCTAATTTATATTTATTGGAAGATACTTTATATGGATCTATTATTTCATTCCATGGTGGAATTTGTTATAATTTTTCATATGAATTGGCTTTCTCTGCATAGATCGCATATCAATTGTTAGGATAATGAAATCTTATTTCACATCATGAGTTATCCTATTATCCAATATCAATGTATGGATGATCATGAACTCCCTTGGTAATAAAATTTAATACTATGGGTCACGATACCCATAAATTCGGTATTTCTATTTCAAATTCCTATGGTGTAAGGAAACATTGTTGATATGCCTATTTCATAAGAATATACTCATGTATTTTCTAATGAACTGCCCAGTATTCCCCCAGAGCATGAGGAATAGTTTTCAATTGAACTCATACATGGATATATTCTTTTCTCAATGTTTCCTTATAGAATCCCCCCCATTGAGTTGTAATAATTAAAGAAGTAGATACATGAGAATACATATAAGGGTTTTATATGACCCAGTGCTACAATAGGGGTGAAATAGTACTATTTTTCAAAAAAATGTATTGATAATGGTATCTTTGAACTGATTATTATGAGAATAATAAAATCACGATCCAAAAAAAGAATCATCTACCCCAAATTGATGACAAGTATGATCAATGTAGAGGATCTTAATATTTCCTTGTGATTAACCTTTGATTTAGATATCATTAGATAAAGGTAAAAAGAGAGTATATTTCTAAGAAAACATTATGAATGATGTATGGGCACTATGAATTTATAGTGAAATTATTTTTACAGAAAATTTATTCAACTGTATTTATTGATATAATGAATAGAGTCTTAACATAAAAAATTGATCATTCTTTGGTATTATTCATTGATGATATTCTCATATATTAAACAATAATGGAAGAGTATGTAGACCATTTGATTATTTTGTTAAATAACTTATGATAGATGGAACTATATGAAAAGTTTAGAAACATTTAATTTTTTCTAGAGAAAGTATCATTATTAGGTCACGTAATCAAAAGAACGGGAATATATGTAGATCCTTAAAATATGGAAGCTATTGAATAATGGATCATACTGACCACATTAACCATGATTCGTAGTATTATTGGGTTAGATAAATACAATAAATTATCTCTATGAAATTTATCATTATTATCCAGTCCTCCAGAAAATTTTACATTTAAATATGTAAAGTTCCTCAAGATGGAATAATGTGAGGAAAAATTCAAGGGGCATAAAAAGAGATTGGTCATCAAACTTGTTATTGAAATACCATATAGTGGGTAGGGGTTTGTAATATATAATAATGAATTATTTAAAGTATTGTGATGTCTTCCCATCCTGCATGAACGATCAAACCACAAATCAACCTATTAATTGTTTGGTATATATTCATCATTGAATCTAAGAACAGGGAAAACTATTTCAAAACAAGGAACCCTACTTGGTAATTGAATCATTTGCAGTTGAAGATTGATTTCCACTTGTGAGAACCGTTAATAATGGTTCTTGTTGATCTTCGATCCACAATTCTGTCATCGCACACTGAGAGAAACCTCTAGGGTTTCTCTATAGAGCCTCCAGGTAATTCCTTGGTTGTGTTCTAACCCTAGATCAAAGCCTAAAGGATTAATTATAAGAAGAAGCATCACTGTATCACTGCATCGATGAAATAGTAAAATAAAATAAATATTCAATTTATTTAATTTGTAAAAAATGCCTAAAACTACTTTTCTATCCAACCTGCACTGGACAATGTTTGGCCTCACCTAGGGTAATGTTTCTTCTCTGAATGAAACAGTGCCCTCAATTTTTTTGATCTGTAAACCTATTTAGAAGTTATTCCATTTTTTTAGAAAAATTATGCATGTGTGATATTTAATATCCTAATATTATTTAAGCATTTATTCTGGACACACTGGGTCTTGTAGTCACACACATTCTCATAACCTGGTCTCTAAATTAATCTATATAATATTTAAAAAAAACACTTGAAAATATGATATATTAAAAACCATAACATTCCATATGAAAGCAGAAAAATGTCTTCATAAGTGTTATCTGGATAACCATTGATGAGATCTAGAATTTGAAGTTAGTGACAAGGTGTTCCCATGGATATCTACTTAGATGCAGGTTATGAGATTTGGGAAGAAAGGGAAGTTGATCCATTTGTATATCTGTCACTTCAAGATCCTTAATCATATTGGGGCTATAGATTATCACTTATAACTCCATACATTATTATCCTAATTACATATTTTTTTCTTATATAACTCTTGATGAAGTACACAATTGACCCTTCACATGTACTAAACTCATTAGCAATGAAAATTAAACATGATATATCTTATGAGGAACAACTAGTACATATTTTTGGATCGAAGAGATAAAATGTTGTGGAAAAATGCCACTCACCTTGTTAAAGTTTAGTGGTGGAATCAGAATTTTGAGGAATCTATAACGTAACCTTAGGATATAGTGAGACAAAAATATAATCAATTTTTTCTTCATAGTAATAAAATATTTTGAGGTTAAAAATATTTTTAAATGGGGTCAAATGTACTGCCCTAAGAATTCACTATATATCTTTCTATTAAACAAATATAATTTGTTTGATATCTTGTTCTAAATGTTGTAATAAAATAAATCAATCCATTGTGTATTGGATTAATATTTTAGGATAATTATTAGAATAATAAAACCTCTAGTCAATACAAAGATATTACTCAACTAAAATTGCTTACATTTATATGAAAAATGATTTATCTGATTTAATATTAAAAGGAATTATTCTTTATAAAATAACATTTTTTTAATTATTGTATATTTTATCCTAAAAAAATAAATTTACTACTTTTAAAATATTATAAACTAACATTCATTAAATTAAAATTGATATGAAATAGTAATAAGAACACATAAAAATGTCAATTTTCAATAAAATTAGTTTTTATTTATATTTTACATTTTCATTTATAAAATAAAATTTTAATTTTAATAATTTTATTTTATAAAATGAATTTTATTTTTGAATTCATCATGTAAAAATTTTCTTAGGATATTTTTTTGGTTTGTTCTGAAAAGATTGATTTCTTAGTGAATGGTGAAAAGTAATATTTTAACAAATACAAGGACTTTCATGACATCATTGAGATATAAAAACAACATAAATTTTTATAATTTTTTTTAATAATAATATTTTTATTTAATATATAATATTATATAACTAAAATATTGTTTTTAATTTATAAATTATTTTAACTTTTTGGAACTTTTGTAATATTTTTTTTCAATAAATAAAATTTGGAATTTTATTTCAATTAAATTACCACATAAGGAAACTTGTTTTTGAAATTATTTTAAATAAAAATAAATATTATTTTTTCAATAATAAAATAATAAATTTCATATAAATCAACAAATTTTAAAATTTTATCATGATCATAATTTTATTAAAAAATTACACATCTTAAAAATGGTTTTACGTGTTATGTGTGCTAATATTTAAATTAATTTTTATCACTCAAAGAAATTTTATTTAAAAAAAGTTATTTCATACTTGGAATCATTATTTAAAAATTATGTTATAAGGACCATTTATTTTAGGGATTAAAATTAATTTATTTAGGTAAAATTTAGTTATAATGGTAAAAAATAGTAAAATTGGAAAATATAAGAATAAAAGACTTAAAACATGTGTTAAAATGTATGATTGTGGATATCTCAACCTTATATTTTCCCCTACTCCATTATTTTCCATTATTATATGCACTTAACCTTTTAATAGTGACTTTACCTTATATATTATTAAATAAATGTCACTCCTATCCATTAAAAAAGGATTCATCACCACCCCACTCCTCTTTTCACCCCAATCATAATGTATTTAAACAAATCTACCAAATAACTCCCCAAAAATCCTAAAAAATTCTTATAGAGTCTTTTCTTCTCTAAATACCACCTCTAAAATCCTTAATCTATTTTTCAATGGAGCTCATCCATGGAGTATGGTAAAATTTTTAATTGATCCTTTTTCATTTTCATTCCATTATTTATTATTCTAACTCTTGAGAATATAATGTAATAATTTTTATATAATTGCATCAGTATTTTATGTACAATGAAATTTTATTTTGTTTATGGAATAATCATTTTATACCCTCATCCCAACCATCTGAAAAATGAGAATGTTGATTGTATTATGTGAGGTATTTTACCTCCATAAGTGATATAATCCATTTTTCAAAACCTCCTTACAAGATTGGTTTAAAGGGGTTCATTCATTGTATATATATTATATTAAAAATATTATTAATATTCTAAAAATATCAATCAATTCCAACCTTCATTACATTTTATGTAAATGAAGGGGTCACCTGTGTATAATTACAAAATACCCCTACATTAAAGTAACATATTTATTTTTTCATCTAGTATTTTAGTATTTATAAAAATCACATAAAATATAAATCACCACCTTAAAAATATTACTATTTTTTATAATTATATTATCCAAAATAATTTCATTCTTAACCATACTCACTAATTGATCATTATATGTTCTTGTTTGGGTTTTCTTAATAACCTACTTGAATAATTCTATAGATTTATATCAGGGATGACTATATAAACTTAACTACTTTTGTTATTAAAAATCAATTAGGAAATTATTCTTAGATTATGTTTCTATAAAGGTTATAATAATAGTAAACCTATTATTGTATCACCTTTATGTTCATTATAAATACTCGAAACAAGATCATAACTAACATCGTTATCATGAATCATAACCAAAATAATTATGAAATTACATTTATACATTATTAATAATTATAAAACATAAACTACCATACCTATTAATATATCACAAATATTATTTTTATTCAATAAACAATAATTAACACCTCCATTTCCAAAGTAATTCTAAACAAATTATTAAAACAAATAACATTTGGTGGTGAAAATAAAATATAAAAAATGAATATATTTGTAATTAATTATTATAAATGAATTTTATGAAAGGTTATAGGTATTAATAATATTATGAAATATGTTATTCCGATATTTCTTTTTTTTATTTAGTAGATAAGATAACGTTCGACTAAGAGGGATTAAAGGTAAGTGGTTTTTTTGACCCAACATCATTTCCTGATTTATAATGTTTCCTTTTTTTTTACTATGGTTTTATACGATGTGTTTTATTAGTTTCTATGATGATATCATAAGTATTTTACTCCTTGTTTTCTAGGGAATGAAATTTATGTATTTATTTCTTCATAAAATTTAATGATGTTATGAATAATTATCATCCTCTCTAAATGATATTTTTTCTTCCATATCCATATTCTCTCTTCCCTCTAATGTCCTCCTATTATTATCTGGAATCCAAATTTATTTTTTTATAATATTAAAATTTATATTTACCTCTTTTGAAATGAAAGATTTATCATGTAACAACCCAAAACCTGCACTTCCAAATCTGGTGCTAAAAACATAAACTTTACATTTCTGGCTTTGAAAATGATATATGTGACCTAATGTTTTCCATAATAAACGTACAATGTCAAAGGGAAATATTTCAACACTTACATAACTAGATACCATTGAGGGTTAGATTTTTTGAGAATTAGGGAAAACTTGTAATAATTTGGGTTCATAAAAAATGTGTTCATAAAGTTCAGCATCATCTCCCAATAAAATCTTCACAACTAATTATCCTTTTAGGTATAACATAATAAAAACATTTCTTTATGTCCTGCAGAAAATAAACATATGAAAAGTGTGAGATCAAATTCTTAGTGGTGGTAAACAAGGGATATATTTATGATCATATAAGTATAAAAATAGAAAAATGGTATGAGAACATGAGCTTAATATTTGAAAACCATACCTTGTATATCATATATCATAATTTTGAGTCATGGAATAAATCTGGGAATTTAATAAGACACGAATCGTAAAGGAATTAAAGAAAATGATCCATAATCATAACATTTTGATCATAAATGGAAGTATGTAACAGACATGAACACAAAAAATCATTTTCTTAGTATTTAATACTCTTTTTATATACTATTATATTAGAATAGATTCCGATTTGAAACCATCGTAGTAGTTATGGTTCACTCCAAAGACTATAATAGTGGACAATTCCTCTTACTGAACTATGTTCACTATCTATTATATTCATGTTTATCTCATGGTATATTAAAATTTACCCAATTAATTAGAGAGATATATAGGTCCCACTTGTCACATAATGAAAATTATACATATGTGTACCATGATATCACAAAAAATTCATTATATTAGAACCCATGAAAAGAAATGGGTTTCATAAAAATTTACTCTTTTTATCAAAAAAATTAACATGCAGAGAAAGAATATGGATGTTATACTTATATCATGTCCCAAGTAAAGTATAAATAACATAAAATAATTTCATATTATATAGAAAATGAATTTTAAAGATCAATTGGAATAATTTTTTAGGAAAATAAATTTTTGATTGTAAAATCACTTATTTCGTTAGAAAGTTGTAAACTTATAAATGAAAACCTTTTCTTTGAAAATAAACTTTTAAAAATTTAAAATAATATTAAATTAATTAAGGCATCATGGGGTTAGAAAAATACTCTCATTAAGTATAAGTAAAAAAAATCCTTCTGTATTTTTTTCGAGAAAGTCACAAAGTACCTCATTTGGAAAATGATAAAAAGATTCATATCAAACCATTTTTATAAAAATAAAAACATGGGTAAAAGTTATTTTTATGATTTTTATAAGAATACAAATATCCTTTTATAATTTTTTTTATAAAAACATGGAAATGTAAGAGAAATATTCCCTATTGGAAACATAAACATAAAAAATCCTGAATAATGATGACATTTTGAAAGAAACCCTTACCACTTTGGTAAAATTTGATTAATAATCCCCATGAAAGAAAGAACGTCATAAGGATATGTATATCCCATAATTTTCATGATAATAATCATAAAATACTTTTTTTAAGGTATATACACCATAAAATATCAAATAGTGTATAAGGCATGTGTCCCATAGAAATAAAGGTGAGATGAAAATATCTTACCTTGAGTCTGACTCGTCATGCTCATTTTTTTATCATTTTGAATAATAAACATAGGTTAATTATTTAATTTCTTAAGAACATTTTTAATGTTTATTATAGATTTTATCTCACTTATTACTATGTTATAAAAATTAATTAATCATTTATTTTTATATTGGACATTTTTAGCTATATTTTCTTCATAAGTCTAAAATGACTGGTGGGTTGACTATGGTCAAATAGGTCAGTATTTCATCATGTAAAGAATAATAATAATGAAAAAATTATCATTTTTACACATGAATTATAGTTTTAAATCCATATTTTATATATGATTATAAAAAATAAACTATGTTACAATCATGAGGATGGTAGGCTATATATACGCATGAGTAATGATTATATTTTTCAACGATCATTATAGAAATAAGGTAAGAAATATTTTTTATTACCACAATCATAATAATATAATATATATCATATTACATCTTTAAATATACATATATATATATCATTCAAGTGATGTGATGAAAAACAAATCACATCACTTCGTGGAGGTGGTAGTCCACATCTATGCACGAACAACGTTATCATTATTTAATCTCATGAAATAGAATGAAGGTAAATGATATTTTTTATTTTTATAATGATAAATATTTCATTAATATTTATATAAAAATATTTCCATTATTATAACCAGTATTGAGAGACAGTGATGGAAAATGAATTAAATCGGTTCACGAGGTGGTAGTTTGTCGTACATATGAATGATGAATTCTTCTTCCATTTGATGGATGTTGGAGATTGAAATTGGTTATTATTTTAACATCATAACATATAAGTATATCTATAATACTAGTGTTATTATTTTACCATGGATGAAGAATATTTTTTGGAGTTTTAAGAAGAAACAAAACTAAAACAATCAGATGAAAATTATACCACTTATTTGAAAAAACTCATTTGATTAACACCTTAAGCCTTCTAAAGAATGTGCTCTAAAAAATAAAGAATTTATAATTAGGGGTGGATTATAAGAATTTATATGGTTAGTTATTAAAAGAAAAAATGGGTTTTGAAGTTTGAAATATTAATAAGAAGAGTTTCCCTTTTATAAGAGAGGGGAGGGGTACTCTTGGAATTTCTCAAAATATTAATCTAATATAAATTAATTTTCTATTAAAACGGCTTAAAAGTGAATAATTTAGAATATATGATAATTATGGGTCAAAATACCCTCATACAATAAGGAAAAAATTATAACTGGAACACGGTTGACATTATAAACCATATACTTATAACTTATCCAGATTTAAGAATTTTTTGAATTTTATATCATTTAATAAAATATTATTCTCTTTAAAATACCCATAATTCCAATTTTAGGAATTTTTCTATAATTTGACTTTAATAATATCAAGAAAACAAAAAACATATAAAAAAAATATTTTATTATATATAAAAAATTCATGTTTTTACATAAAATTTGTGTATCACGTATTTTATCCCAAATTATATTACTTTTAATATTTTTAATAACATTTATTTTATTTTTCCATAAATTAAATAATTATTATATTAGCATTGTGAATGCATTTAAAGTAATAATTTCTTCATTAAAATTTAAAAATATATATAAAGATTAAGACAAATATTCTATATTTAAAAAAAATATTTATAGTAGAACATATCCTCTAGATAACCCTATGTTAAAGTATTATAGTTATTAAAAACGGGATTGTGACATGTTTGACTTTTGTTGAAATATAATACTATAAAGATAATAATCTCATACAAATGTCCAAAAAATACATATAACCTAAAAATGGATTAATATGGATTAAATTTACTCATCCAATAAAATTAAATCATGTTTTTTGGTCATTTTATAATCCTTATAATTTTATTTTTAACTTTAATTACATAATTTACCATTTATAGTGGTAGAAAAATACTAAGGTTACAATTCATATTGTCCAAAAACGAAATGGAATTATTTAAAAAAATAGTTCCACCTGATTCCAAATATGGAATCCATTTTTGAAAATTCAAATCATATAATTTTTAGAATTTAATTTAAAATTAAACCAACAAGACGCAATGAAAAATTGTTTTTAGACAATTTTGATTTTAAAATATAAAATGTTTTTATACTAAATTAAAGTATAAAATTAATTATTAAAAAAAATAATTGAATATATTTAAATCATAATGATATAATTAAAATTTAAAACTAATCCAAAACATAATTAGACCATGTAAATACTTTTTAATAAAATACAATTTTCAATAAAAATCAGTATTTTTCATTATTCTATGAAAAATCAATATTTTTAGAAAATTAAAAAAATAATCTTCATAAATTAATTTTACTAGATGAATTCAAAAATGAAATTAATTTTTTCAAATAAATTTTCTAAATTTTCTAAATATTAATAAAAATCAAGAAAACCAATATTTGAAGAAAACATATTTTTGAAGAGTAAAATGACATTACTAAAAATTTGAGTGCTTATTTACAAAGAATTAATTGATACATTAGAAATGATTAGGACCATTATATATTTCATAAATAATTTATTCCTATTCATACCCTCTAATTAAATTGGTATGATATTATGGTCGCATAATAATATTTCGTTGTTCGTTTAAGCTTGATTTTGTGTATCTTGTATGTTATACACTTTCTATTTAAAATCCCATGATATTACATTATACCTCACCATTAATAAATTTATTCCCCTCAATTGTATATTTTGATTAGAAATAAAAGTATTTACATTTTAAAATTTATTTTCGGAAACCCACATCATAAAAATGGTTAATAAGACTTCCTCTTGAAAAGAGAGAAAGGGAAGTACAAAGTTCATCTGGGATAACACATACCAGATTTCAAAATAGGGGAATGTTTTTGGGAATTGATGATATAAACATGGAAGAAAATTAATTTCTATAGATCATTGATCACAAGAAGGTGAATGATCTCAAGAAAGATAAAAATCAAAAAATTGTAAACTATATATATGGAAATGATCATCAATTCATCAAAATTAAAGGTTATTGGAAAACATATTTATCATAATATAATTTTCCTAGAGTTGATGTATTTCATTATTACATATTATAATAACATAATTAAATATACATAATTTACATTTAGAGTTTCATCCTTTAATAAATTTACACAAACATCTCATCATTTTCTCCAAATGATGAGTATTTAAGATTAATTTTTCATGCCTAATGCACTAAAATAAACTTCTAATGGATCTCATAATCCAAAAGAGAATAAATATTTATTCCTCCTATCTTTAAAAATTTACAAATAAACCAAATTTTCAGTAATTATTATATCATTCACAAAAATAATAAACCTTCATTTAAGGAAAACTACTTTAATCTCCAATATTCCATAGTAATACAGAACTTTCAACATAGATAATTTAATAAATAACTACCCTTATAACTCTAAAAAATATTCTAGGATAATATTAAATCTCAAAAATCATAATTATGTGATCACATAGTATTACAAGATATATTTTGTATTTATCTCCCAATATTTGCACGCCCTAAACACATTATCTCCAGGTTATGCTAACAATTTCTATAAATAACATGGATAACCATAAATCCACAATAAAATGATATTTTAATCTAAAATACCATTCAACCCTTATTTGTATAAATAAAATTACATAATATTTTGTTTACCTTAATCACATAGGTTTCCCAAAATAGAATGCATTTTCCGAAATAACATTAATCACATAACACATAATAAATTTCCAATCCCATAGTTATCTATATGATAAATCAAATGTTCCCAAAATGAGAATAACTTTTATCTATTAGATATTTTAAATAAATAATAACAATATCATATGAACAAGAACATCACATACACCAATGGCAGTTGATTCACCCTTATCATCCTTCAGTTGTGGGTCCAAGTGTGACGACATTTCTGGATGTGATGGTTTATCACCGGACCTACAATTTTTATTTTTTTAAAACTATATTAATATAATCCTTATAAAATTCACAAAAAATGTCATAAAAATACTCAAAAATAACATTATTATATTCAAAATTAAATAGACGTTTTATCCTGAAAGGTTATCTTCTACCTTTCATTTTTCATCCCAAAAATCTAATAACCCATACTTCCAAAAAATCAAATATCATATAAACCCAAAAGTTTATAACTAACTTTAAAACTTATGTCCATAAAATTTAAACACATTCCTCAAATAATACTTCATGTTAAACCTAAATGTTATATATTCGTGTCAGAAAATATCATTAACCTCATTAAAATCCAATCAAAAAAAATAGAAAAATGGGTATTTAAGACTTAGAACGTATGGTTAACCTCAAAATTATATACTCTTAATGGTATCCATAACTCTTATGAAAACTTCTCATGAAACATTAAAATATATAAATTCATCTAAAAACTGATTTGATACTAATTGTAATGAACCAAAACCCACACATCCATATCTGGTACTAAAAACAAAAACATTACATTTCTAGATTTGATAACAATAAATGTGACACAATTTTTTACATGAAAATTTAACAACATCAAAGGAAATATTTCATAACATACATAACCAGAGATATTTTTGGTTTAGAGTTTTATATAATTAAGAAAAACTTTTAACAAATTGGGTTCATAAAAAATTGTTTTATAAAGGTTAACATCATCTCCCACTAAATATCCACATACAGTATCTCCCTTAGGTATAACATACTTAAAACATTTCTTTACAGCCTATATAAATGAAACATAAGAAAAGGATGTGATAAAATTCTAAGTAAGGGTAAATAAGGGAGATATTTCTGATCAAATAAGCATAACCTAAGAAAAAGGTTACGAGAACATGATATTTAAATTTTAAAACCATACCATACATATCATAGATCATAATTTTGGGTTATCGAATAAATCATATAAGTTCATAAGACATGAATGATAAAATAATTAAATAATATGGTCCATGAGAATAACATTGTTATAATATATGGAATTGTGTCATACACATAAGCATAGAAACTAATTTCCTTAGTATACGAGGCTCTTTTCCCAGACTGTTAAAATGGAATGGATTCACTACCCAAACCCTAGTGGTAGTAACGGTTTACTCCCAAGACTATCATAGTAGAAAATATACCTTAATTGACTAGGTTCACTCTCCATTCTAGTATTATTTATCTCATGAGATATAAATATTAACCTAATTCATTTATGGGATATATATTTATCACCCATAACATAATGAAAATTATATATATGTGTTTTATAGGATCATAAAATATTAAACATATCAAAACCCACGATAAGAAATGGGTTTCATAAATATTTCATCTTCTCATTATAAACATAAACCATACAGATAAAGAATAATTATGGTATACTTGAACCATAAAACCAATAAAGTATATGTAACATCTAAAGATTTCATCTTAGATAGAGAATGATCTTGAAATTTCACATGGAATTATTATTGAGGAAAATAACTTTTCTAATTTAAAATCACTTCTTTTTTTTAGTTGCGCGCTTAGAAATGAAAATATTTTATTTGAAAATAAACTTGTAAAATTATAAAGTAATCTTAAAAACACTGAGGAATCATAGTGGGGGGAAAATCCTCTCATTCCATATAATTCAAAAAAAATATTCCTTCCATATTTTTGTTTGAAAATTCATAAAGTGCGTCGTTTATAAAATGAAAATAGATTCCTTTAAAAATGTTACTAAAAAATTAAAACATGAATAATAATTATTCTAAAAAATGGTAGAAAATATTTAAAATTTTGAAAACATTTTAAGAAAACATGGTCATTTAATAGAATATCCCCAGTGGAGACTTAAACAAAAATAGTCTTGGATAATGATGAGACTGTGAAATAAAACCTCACCACTTTAATAACTTTTTAATAATAATCCACATTAAAAAAATAAATTCATATGGATATATATATATATATATCCATTAAATTTCATTATAATAATTATAAAACACATTCATGGTTAGTATATATACCACAAAAAAGCAATAAGTATTGTATAAGTCATGTGTCCCATAGAAATATAAGTGAGATAAAAATCTCTTAGCTTGAGTATGGATCACCATGTACAATATTTATATTCATGAATAATAAAAATAGGTTAATTATTTAATTTATTAATATAAATTTTAGTTTATTATTACATTTATATCACTTATTACCATGTTATAGCAATTACTTATTCATTTTTGTTCATACCGGTTGTTTTTAACGATATTTGGTTCATAAGTCCAAAATGACTTCGCTAGGTTGAATATGGTCAAATAGGTAATTATTAAAACATATCAAGAACAATAATAATCATGAAATTATTATAATTCATATATATGAATTATAATTTTAAATTGAACTATTAAAAATGATTGTGAAAGATAGACTATTCTATAATCATAGAGACGATAAATTGTACGTTCGCATGAGTAACGTTTCAATTTTTCAACGATTATTATGGAAAGAAGGTAAATTTTATTTTATCACTCCCAAATAATAATAATATCATATATATATATAATATTAATTATTTGAATATACTTATATATATCATCTACGTGGTGTGATGAAAAATTAATCACATCACTTCATGGAAGAGGTAGTCCACAAGTACAGATGAACTAAGTTATAATTTTTTAAGTGAATGGAATGTTAAGAAGTTAAATGATATATTATATTTTTTATTATGATTAATATTTCATTAATATTATATATAAACATTAATTCCATCCCAACAACCAGTATTGAGAGACGGAGATAGAAAATTAATTACATTGGTTTGTGAGGCGGTAGTTTGTCATATACACGAATGATGAATTATTATCTTATTTGATGGATGTTGGAGATGGATATAGATTATGTTTTTAACATAATAAAAAATATATACATATTTATTATACTAGTGTTATTATTTTATCATGTTTTAATAATATTTTAATGAGTTTAAAGAAGAAACAAAACTAAAACATGCAGATAAAAATTATATCTCTTATTTGGAAAACCACCTTTGATTAGCACCTTAATCCTTATAAGGATAGTTTTATTCCTAGTATATGGAATATTGAATGAGTATATTGATTCTAGTAATGGTTTTTGGTATGTATTTTCTGAGCCAAATTGTTTTTTAAGTGTAAAGTATTGAGAATAGGAGGTTCCCTTTCATAAGTGAGGGGGCACTCTTGGATTGTTTCTAAAAAATATTAAATTAATATAAATTAACATTCAATTAAAAATGGATAAAATGTTAATTATTTTGAATATAAGTTAATTATGGTTTTAAATACCCTCATAAAATAAAAATTACATAGGTTTTTATTATATTTATATCCTTAACTTTAGTATTAACCCCTATTTAACCCCTTTTACTCTTACAGTGACAATAAAGATTTTTACTCATTAAGGGTCAACGTAGTAACTATAAATGGAAAGAATCCCATAAATGTACCATGAATGATATTATAAACCATAATTTAATAAATTTTCATAATTTTAATTTTTTTTATAAATTTAATATCATTTCATAAAATATTATTTACTATAAAATACCCATAATGTTAATTTTAGAAATGATTCATTACATTTTCTTTAATAACATAAAGACATCATCTAAAATCTAAAAAAAAATTTATATGATAAAAATTTTATAGTAATGAATAAAATTATTGGATAACCTTATTTATCTAAAATTAAATTACATTTAATATTTTTAATATCATTTCTTTTAATTTTCTATTAATTTAATAATTGCTACATCAGTGTTGTGCAAGAATTCAACATAATTATTTCTTCACTAAAAATTAAAAATAAATATACATGATGAAGATAAATTCATTATATTTAAAAATAAAATTTATTTTAAAATATTTCTTTTTTATAACCCCGTATATAATATTGTAGTGAATAAAAACAAGAGTGTGACATGTTTGACTTTTCTTGAAATAAAATACTATAACGGTATTAATATCATAAAAATGGAAAAAATCCATATAACCAAATATATGATGATTATGGAATAATGTGACTCATCCAATAAAATTAATTCATGTTTTGGGGTCACTTTATAATCCTTCTAATTTTACTTTTAACTTTAATTACCAAATTTACCTTTAACCATGGTAACCAAAATTACTATGGATAATATTCATATTATACAAAACAATTATAAATATTTACTAAATTTGTAACTCCTAATTGAAACTATGTAATCCATTTTTCAAAAATAAAATCATATAATTTTCAAAATTAAATTCAAAATTAAACCGTAAAAACGCAAAGAAAATCAGTTTTAAAAAAAATTACCTTTTAAAATATAAAATTTTTTCATACTAAACTAATGTATAATATCCATTTAAAATCAATTATTTTATTATTTTAAAAAAATAACTGATTAAATTTTAAAAAATAATACAAAACCAAAATTTAAAATTTAAATATTTTAAAATAAAATACAATTTTCTATAAAAATTGGTATTTTTCACTATTCCTTGAAAATTCAATATTTTCAGAAAATTTCCAAACATGTATCCTAAAATAATTTTTACATGATGAATTCAAAAAAATCATTTTTTCGAATAAATTTTCCAAAATTTCTAAAAATTAATAAAATTTAACAAAAAACATTTTTTAAGAAAACATATTTTTTACGAATAAAATTACTTTAGTTAAATTAAAATTTTAATTTAAAAACACTTTATTAATACATTAAAAATGATTAATACCATTATATATTTCATAAATAAGTTATTAATATTCATAACTTCTAATATAACAGCTAGGATATGGTGGTCACATAATAATATTCTATTGTTCTTTTAAGATTGGTGTTGCATATCCTGTACGCTATACACTTTCTTTTAAAAATTTCTAGATATTAAATATCACTATATTTCTAATACAGGTTTCAATAAAATTATTTTAAAAATAGTAAAAACAATTCCCCTTTCTATTTTTAATTTTTATCTTCCACTCTACATTTCCAATACAAAACCTTTCATACATTTTTAAGGCTCCATTATTTGGATTTATTTTAAAGTGGAATTTTATTTTTTTTGCGTTTTACTCTTGATAATGATTATTTGAAAGTGATTCTAATTTTTATCACTTCTATAAAACTTTATGAATAGTTTTATAGAAGTTATTTTTCATCGTTTCATTTCCATTTTCATCTTAAAAAGATCTAACTCATATAGAGTTATATTTTATGAATTACCCTATAAACGCATCTATGAAATACACCACTTGGGTACTTTAATGTTGGTATCAATTGATCTAATCCTTGATTTTAGTTTATGTTATATCATTTGTAAATTATATAAAACACATTTTCCTTCCTTGGGATCTTTATTATAAGATGAATGATTGATTTCAAATGAAATACATATGTATGGATGTTGACAAGTGGGGTCTTATATCATACTTCAATGAATTGTTCATGGTTTTATATCATAGGAGATAATGTATTCTGATCCTTCTTGAATATGATAAAAAATAAAATGGTGAGTTTTATTGGATATGCTCACAAACTAACGGGTGGGACTTTTTTGATATCCTCACAAACTAAAGGGTGGTTCTTATTGGATATATTCATAATAAAATGATACCATGAACTTATGATTATTCCAGAGTTATTCATTATTCATTATGTTAACGGAATATTACATTTCAATCTAATATGACAATGATTATAATCCATGGTTTAGGATTATTATCTTATGATTCCACACTATTTTCACATGGTATATGTTTCTTCACAAGATATTACATGTACATATATCACGACTTATAGAAAAAAAATATTATTATATGTTATATTTAATAAAAAAATTATCCCATATTCATGTTTTATCATATTATTATGATCTAACCCTTGATGACATGTTGATAAGTTTTCATCTACTAAGTTTTTTATCTCACCCCTTTCTTATGCTCCCATTCCCTAGGTTATGAAGAGGACTATAACTTATGAAAATTCTAGAATGGATTTGAGTTTGGATCGTTTATGGATAAATGTCCTCAACTGTTGTGAAATAAATTTCATATATAACTAGTTATTAAAGACACTAAATCTTTTATTTTTGGGATAATGTGATTATTAAGATATGTAATGTTTAACTTAAGGAGCTGATGTAAAATAAATTTATGTTTATCTTTTATCATCTCAATTTTTATTAATTCATTTTTGTAATGTATATTAGTTTAGCACTAAATATGGGAGGGAAGACTTGGGGCACCTCATGGCCTTAGTTTTTCTACGTGTTACAAACACAACTATTCAAACCCTTTTTGAGGATCCAGTTTGAGTGTCCTCCTAGGGGTGATTATAGGTATGCAAATGTGTGTAGTGGTATATAGATGTATAGGTGTACATTTCCTCTTAGAGAGTATGACACAAATATTACATCTCTGATTCTATGTTAGGAAAAAAGAAGGTATGTGAAGGATTGAATCCTCCTGGTATAGGGTGTTAATTGTTATAACTAGTACTAGTTTATGACTTTATTCCCTATCGATTTCTTCTCTGATTTGATAGATTCTTGTTAATTTATATTTTTTGTGTATATGTAAATGAGTAGACATTTTCATTCATACACATATTTATACACTTTTGTGTTGAGACACCATTGGTGATTTGTTATTGAATATTTATTCTCATACCCTATATAGACACATATGTGGACATATTACATCACTTGCTCCATTTCAGGTTTGACTAGTATATTTTTAGCTATTGGATTCTATTCTAACTAGAAATATTTTGGTACGTGTTTATGTGTTGTGAATCTATAATGTATTGTAGTGGGAGGCTATTCTTAGTAGTAGTGGTTTCCATTATCATACTATATTAAATAATATTGAGTTTATTTAGTTGTACATTATTTTGATATTGGGTTTACATATAGACACATTTTGTATTATAATTTCATGTATATAGAGATGTTATTGTTTCTTTTATGTTATTGTTTTTATTATTCTAGGTATTCTTGAGAATATCATGCCTATGAATGAGTTAGGTCAATATATCAGAGTAACCCAATCATGAATTTTTATATTATTCATGATGGATAAATCACTGACCAATGATAATCTTAGACATGCTACATTATTCAAAATACCTTAAAGATCTTGTATTACTCTTGTAGTAATGGAATTCATGCTTGGGAACTATTTGGGCATTTGGGTTAGGGTCACTATAAGTGGTATCAAAGCATTGTTATGTTAACTAGTGTTTTTATTTTTATTAAATATAATATAAAACTACTGAGAATTGATAAGAAACCTATAAACATGTATGATAAACCTATTTATGGTACAATATAATGTTACTTGGGGTTTTCTAGGCATTGATTGGGCACCATTGTTTAATATAAAGAACTGGTCCAAATGTATCAAGTACAACATGGTGTGACTTGAAAATTTTTATAAGGCTCAGTCAAGTGGAACACATTGTAGTGGTCCATGACAAATATTTTATATTTGAACATTAGGAATTTTTTATCTCATTCATATTAAAATTATTATATATAAATGTCCTTAATTGAGTAAATACCGTATAATAATGTAATCAATATTTTTATGAATACCGTATTAGGTGTTATCGTATTAATTAAAGTCACTAACATACTTTTCGATGTTGTGATTCATGATATACTTCTTATTACATAATTTATTATATAATTATTATATATTTTGGATTCTAAGAATGAAATTTACTCTTAGTTTACTGATGTACTTTCAAAATTGATTTTGTAATGTAATTTTAAATCATGTTATCACTTTTTTTATTCTTTTATTATAGAAACTAGCATGATATGGATTTTAAAGAATGATATATTTTATTTAGATGATAAATAATTATTTAATAATTATTTAATTTATATAATTAAGCATTCTACATGTTTTATTTTAGTAATATATTATTATAACTATCTTCAAATTTGGTTTTTGATAATTATACTAATTATTTCTTTATTGTTTTTTCATTAAATCTATATTGGTATGGAAGAGTGGTTATGTAAACCATGTACTAGTTTTCAAAGAAAAAAAAAGTTTATAATCTTTATTTTTTAAATGAGAAGTGATTGTGAAGTGTAATGGTTACATGGAAGTGGGTATAAGTCATAACGTAAAACTAAGAAAAAATTTTCATCAAAGTTGATTTATAAAATTATCAATTTTGTAATATTTAATGTTTTAAAAATAGATTTTACATGTGATTTTGAAATGAGAATTAAATTTTATTTAAAAATATAATAAGTTATTTTTTTAATAAACTATATTTCAACTGAAATACAGGAATAGAAAACCTTAGTTAATTAATATATTGGGGATAACCTTAGGTCATTCTTGATTTAGTGGGGGTAATTATGGAATTGTGATGTTGTATTTATGTCCTTATATATTAATAAATTGTGTTGATTAGTGATTCGTATTATTTTTAAGAGTTATGAATCGATAGTGTTTTATGAACATAGATTTAAGTATTCATTATTCTTTCCTTAAGTTGTGTCACAAACAATCTCTCAACCACCCCTAAACTGGGTATATAGGAATTATATTTGGTAATGGTTTCACCCAAATAAAAAAAATAAATAAGTTGTGAAACTTCTTCAAAATTTCGACATGACCCATCCATAAGTCAGATGTACACACCAAATCAAATAAGAGGTTTAAAATAAACTTAAATTATTTAAACATGCCTTAGTTATAAAAGATAAAAAATCCCATCAATCACCCTCTAACCACCTTATATAACACAACCCCTTGTTCCATTTAAATCTCCATTAATATAGTGCGTCTAGTAATGACCATAATGAAAAGCAGGAAAATGCCAATTTTTTCCAAAAATATTAAAGCACTAAAAAAACCAACATACCTAAATAAGTTATCCCATGTGACCTGGGGCACACTCCATCCAAATATATGCTCACTACCCAAGAAACCAAGAATAGAATATGAATCTATAAAAGGCCATTTGGTCTATATACAATGAGTGGTGTGATTAGGTTGTCAGAAAAAATAACTTACACTACTACAAAATAAGCCTTTAACACCACTCGATTTTATCATCTCTATAAAAATGTTGTGATAAAGGCACCCTTTACCAGCATTAAAGCAATCGCTGATAAAGAGTCCCTTTTAATAGTTCTTTTATCCTAGCTCCAATAAAATCCACCCTTTATCAGTTCATTTTTTAGCACTGATAAAAGGAAACGTTTATCATCCCATTTATTTTAGTGTTAATAAAGGGTGTCCCTTATTAGCGCTTTATTTTAGGCACTGATAAAGGACACCCTTTATCAACGCTATAATTTTAGTGCCCAAAAAGGAATACTTTTCATCACTTCTTTAGAACTGATAAAATTCTGAATAAAATAAAAAACTAAATAAAAAATAAAATACTTTTATTAAAAAAATATTAAAAATTTATTTAATTAAAAAAATATTGATAAAAATAAATAAATTTATTATACTATATATAAATTATAAAAAGTATTGATTAAATATATATATATGTTTAAAATAAAAATTCAACAAAAACAAATTAAAGATAAGTAAATTGAGAAAAATAATAAACATTTTATTAATTAAATAATTATTGTTAATGTTAATAAATAGTATATATTAAATATATATATATATATGAATGTATATAAATATGATTTATATAATACAAAATATTTTTGTTTTACATTAAATAGTAATAAATTTACTCAAAAATGATTTATAATTATAAATTAATATGAATTAAAAATACTAACTAATTGCATCATGTAATGGACAGAATTGAATGTCGTTTGATTTTTCACTTTAATTTAGATCAAATTTATTATATTGATTTCACATATATGTAATTAATCAATTTTTATATACATATTCACACACACAAATATTTTTTTTGGGAATTTAATACTTTTATATTATTTATTTTATATATATTTATTTACTATGTCTTGAAATTTTTAATATTTATTCATCTTCATTTCAATATATATCTATTTTTTTAATTATTTATATTAATCAATATTATAAAAATTTTCAATATTGTACTAATTTTTAATTAATCAATTTTACTCATTTTTAACACGCATTCACTTAAGATTAAATATTCATTAACAATGTTAAAAATGCATTTGTAGAAATATATTTATAAATAAATATATTACTAAATGTATATTTACTATTTTTATACATTTATAATTATAAATAAATAAATAAATTTAGTTTAAAAGGTACTTATATAATTATAAATAAATAATTATAAAATTATAATAAATTTATTTAAATAATGAATATATTAACGATATATATATAATTATATAAATATATTTATTGATATAAATATTTTTTAAAAAAAATATTTATATAATTATAAATAAATAATTATATATTCAAAGAGTTATAAAATTATTATTTAATAAAAAGTATTATTATATGTATTATAATTATATATAATTTATATAATAATTTTAAAAGTATTATTTGAAAAACAAATATTATAAGTATTTATCAGTGCTTCTTTAGCACTGATAAAAATATAGATTTATCAAAACTAAAACTTTAGCACTGATAAATAATCATTTTATCAGCACTTATTAACTAAGTGTTGAAAAAAGTTTTCTGTATCAGCACTTTTTTTGAAGCAGTAATAAAAGTATCCCTGTCTATTTTAAGAACCATAAACATTGAGCCTCAGAGCGGCGGTGTCCCCTCTCCCCTCTGTATCTAGGGTTTCCCTTAATGCTTTTATCCTCCCCTCATTTGGCGCGTTGACCGGTGTTGACAGTCATATTTACGTCGCTGCTCTGGGCTCGGCATAGATCTCAGCTCGGCGGTGGCTTCTCAACATCAGCACGGCTATAGATTCGGCATGATTCGGATTGGCGGCAGACTTCGATATAGAGGCTCAGATTTGTATGTCTCGTCCACGTCTTGGTTCAGGTCCGATGTGATATCAGCTTGGTTCGAGGTCTGGCGTGCTACAGGCTCAGTGGCAGATCCCATAATGACTGGCACAGTGATGGATTTAGAGGTGCTTTTAGTTTTTAGCATCGACTCCAGTTCTGGATTTGGACTTCAGAGCCAAAGTGGATCGGTGATGGTTCCATTGAGGATCATCTTCCCATGGTGGCGTGGCATCGGCTTCGGAATAGCATAGAGGGGGAGGACATTGTTCTTGGTTTTCTTTGGTTTTTGCAGATTGAAGGCTTATGCGGTTCGTTGGAGATTATGGTTTCTAGATACACTAATAGGTTCTTGTGACATCATTTTCACCGAATCAATACTCCTCATCGGTCCCTCTACTTCTCCTAGTTTGGCTGATCTGGAATCTAGTGAGGGTTCTTCTACATTTTAAGCTGAACGGCTTCATGCCCAAAGAGGTTCAACTGGTTTAGATTGAACTAGATCCCCTCAATTAATATTCTCCATCGATGTGCTTTTGTCTCTTCCAGTCCTGGATGACGAAGAATCATGTTCAAATTCCTTGGTTTTTCCTCCACTTCGTATTATTGTGTGTGGTGTCGGAGGTGTCTCATGTGGCATGGCTTATGTGGCTTTCACCTCACCATTATGGTCCTCACTTTCGATTTGATGATGATGTGCATGATATTAGTTTGTCTTCAGGACTCATGATTTGAAGATATTAAAAGACTTGACCACTACTACAGGCGTCAATAGAGGATTTAGAGTAGGTGGTTCACCTATGCAGGTTTTAAGGACTTGGATGATTGAGAGGGTATGGCGACAACCATCAGATCAGGCATGTGCTTAGACATAGGACACTTTCTATATATAATGTTCTTCATTGGTGGAGAGCTTTGTCACATTCTAAATGTTGGGGAGGGGATACATCATGTTTCCAGCCTGTGTTTATTTTCCCATAATCAGGTCAAGTATGTTTTATGTCCATGAAGTCTATTTGGGTTCTCCTTATTCCCTTAAAAGGGGATTTATTTAAAATAAAACAAAATCTATGTCTCTCAGGTCGTTGGAGAACCCTAACCATCGCAAACCAGTTTGCAATATCTGAATCTCTCTGTGGAAGAAACCTGCTATCAGTGCTCTTCTTTGTCAAATCCATTCTTGAATCTAGTAAATAATCAATTAAATAACTATTTTGAGGCTCTAATCCAAGGCTCAAGTGATTATAAGTTGAATGAAACCAAATCTAGAATGAAATCCTGGTTTTTAGATATCTCTAATTTCCCTCAGTTATCCATTGGACCTTATCATCCCACATTTGTGTATCCCAAAAAATTACAGTTTAACTATGCTATTCTAGAACATCCCAAAATTCATTGTTTTTTCTTTTTAATGAGTTTTGAGCTTCTTGAAAAGGCCTCTGTTGTTTAGATAAAGACAAAGTTGAAAATATTTACACTTGAAATCAATATCTGTATCTAGTTTCATTTATCTGTCTTCTTTGTTTCTATTTGGTGAACGTCAATGAAAAATAAAAATAAACATAAGTGGACCCAATAAAAGCTTTCTTAGCAAGATGCATGCTGGATGAATGAATAAAATATAATCCATTATTTTTTTTATTATAATAACATTTTTATTGAATTTAAATCTCATTAAAATTAAAATAATTATCTTTGATTAGTTATTTGTTCAAATTACATTATTACAAGTGGTTATTTTTTTCATTATGTAAGGACTTATATTTTTTATCGATGATTCCCCCTTGTAAACTATACATTCTTTATTTTGAGCCACTTTTCCATAGTCAATGAGTTTGTTACTAAAAACCAACTAGGTTTTGATAGAATTTCTATCTTCTAGCCTTGGAACAATTTCCCATGTCACATTGTTCTTATTTGGATCAGGATCCTCATTCATATATTTTATTGAATTATCATCCTTGTAATCCTATCCAAAAATTTTAGTCTATACTTGGAAAACAATTAAGTATTTTTTCAAGTATTACTCCTTCTAGTTTTCACTGATACTTTCCAAAAGCCAATAACATTTTATTCAATAATTTTTCCTTTCTTGAATTTATTGTAATTGATAAAAATATTGTCATCTTGGAAATGATAACCCACTCATTAATACTTCTTAAAAATAAATTCATTTGTTTCATCACACATCTAATAATCACTATGTATGTTTTACTTTAATCCATCTTAAAATAGATCATTCTTTAACATTGACTTTGGGTTCCACCCTTATGAATCTTTGATTAACATCCATGTAATTCTCACAAATGGGAGGTATTACCATTTTTAGAGAACAAACTTGAGTACAACTTATATCCTTATTAGTTTCATCTATTGAACAGTTATTATTCCAATTTGTTTCTTGGGACCCATCCCCCATCTCATTTATCTTGCTTATACCACTTTGATCATTAGTCATCATAGGGATGACTACTACTTTGAGTATTTCAAGAAATATAGGGTAATGTCCAAAAGAGATAAAGGATGAGTTCCAAACACCAAAATGAAATGATATCTATTTGGAAGATAAGTTAAGGAGGATGGTAATTATCTATAACTTTCAGCTTTGGAAGAATTTAGAGGATAACACCATCCATATCAGAGTAATTATTTTCTTAAATTCAATTAACCATTTTCTTCAAACCATATTGAAATTATTTGAAACAATCAAATGTTGAGTTTCCCTTTTGAGAATTATCTATAACTTTCACCTTTTATAATGATATCTTATGTGTATTTATTTATTTATTATACAAAATGAATATTATATAAACCCAGTAAGAATCTTTACTTTCTCTCAGATGATTCAAAGATTCAATCCATTGTATCTTATTTTCTTCTAATACTTGTCACTCATTTATTGATTGTTTGGTAAGATCTATTTTCATTTTTTTATCATCATTATTTATTTACCATTGTAATATCCCTATGGTAAACAATGTTTGAACATTCAAATCATTGTCCATAGAATTAATGTATCATTTCATATTTATGTTTAATTTATATCCTTTTAGTAATACTCATATAATAATTGTTTTCTTATATAGGTGGATTATTTTGTTTGAGTTGGGGTGCTTTGTTTTAAACTACTCATGATCATGAGGTATTAGACTTCAATCCTATAAATGAGAGAATGACAACAAGGAAATGCATCAACAATATATACAAACATTAAGAAAAGTTGAATTCCTACTATCTATTTAATTACTTTTTTCACCATTTTTTCTACAGTTTGTATGTTAATTTCATTATCATTTTAATCTAACACATATTTGTTTTTTTCATATATATTTTGGGTTGTCATATTTTTCATTCAACTAACCACAATAAGCCACAAAAAAGATGAAATGATTCTTTATGCCAGTGTAACAATGTTTTCTATTTTCATTGACTCAATTTATCTAACTACCGACACTTCATATTGATTCGATGTTCTTAGTTGAAAATCATTATTATTATTGAAATATAGAAGAGTGTAGGATGATAATGTACCCATTGTGGTGACTTATCATGACATAATAATCACATGGGATTCCTCTTCTCTTCTGAATTTCACCAACGAGAAATTTTTTTCAGCTTAGAACATCCATTCAATATGCAGTGTGGGTAGTTCAATATAGAAAGGCAATGGAAAAGTGTTTATATTGGTATTTAATATTTTTTTGAGACTTTGGGACATGTGGGAATCAACTATACCTCAATATGAAACATGTTGTGACTAGTATGACTACAAGTGGTTCTTTTTATTTAAAATTGACATTAATTTTATAAAAAAAGACAACTCTCGTACTCAAAACTATGAAAAATATTAATATTTTATATATATTAGGGAAATGATCCATAATTAATTTGGGATGTGTAGGAATCAGTCATACCTCAATTCAATGAATGGTGTGACCGCTATGACTCAATGAGTCTACTATGATTTTAAAAACGATGCTTTAGTTCAAAAAATGTAACTCGCTAAAAACAAGGAAAACATGATCGTATTTTATTGATAATTTAGGAAATCGATTCACAAGTCATTTATTATGTGTAGTAACTATTCTAATTTCAAACTAATGCATGATGTTATCAGTATGGTCAAATTTTGTGTTTCTAGTTTAAAATTTCATTTTAGTAAAAAAACTAGTGATGTACTCAATACCAAGAAAATTAATTAGGATTGTTTTTATAATTTATTAAAATTATCCATAAGTAATTTTTGGCATGTACTAATCATGCACACATCAATTCAATAGATGGTGTGACTAATATGACTCCAAGTGAATCTTTTTATTTAAAATTGACATCAATTTTAGTAAAAATGACAAATGATATACTCAAAACCAATAAAACACATTTTTATTGTTTTAATAATTTAGTAAAAAAATCCATAATTTACTTTTGATTTTTAGGAATCATCATCCCCACAATACAATGTACGGTGTGACCATTACGATTCCAAGTGCCTCTTTTTATTTAAAATTGACATCATTTTTTGTAAAAATAACTTCTCACAAACTGAAAAGTAAGAAAATGCATTTGAATTGCTTTGATACTTAATGAAAACAATCTATAAGTCATTTTTGAAATATAGGAATTAGCCTAACCTCAATTTTATTCACGGTGTAACTGGTATGACTCCAAGTGCATCTTTTTATTTAAAACAGAAATCAATTTTAGTAAAAATGAAAACTCAACTACTCAAGACTAAGTAAACAGATTTTTATTATTTTGATATATTATAAAATGATCCATAGGTCATTATTAACATGTAGGAATCATCCTCACATCAATATGATGCACAATGTGACCGGTATGGCTCCAAGTGCATATTTTTATTTAAAATTGACATCAATTTTAGTAAAAATAAAAATTAACCTACTCAAAACCAAGAAAAACATTATTGTTGTTTTGAAATTAAATTAAAACAATCCATAAGTCATTTTTTGATGTGTATGAATTATCCTCACCTCAATCCAATTCATTGTGAGGTAGCTATGACTCTATGTTCATCTTTTTATTCAAAATAGACACTAATTTTAGTACAAATTGAAAATGACATGCTCGAAACTGAGAGAATGAATTAGGATTGTTTTGATACATTATTAAAACATTCCATAAGTCATTTTTTATGTGTAGGAATTATTCTCACCTCAATATGAAGCACAATGTGACCGGTATGAATTTAAGTGCTTCTTTTATTAAATTGACATCAATTTCAGTAAAATTGGTAACTTACCTATAGAAAACTAAAAAAATGAATTTGTATTGTATTAATACTATAGGAAAAAAAATCCATAATTCATTTCTTATGTGTATGCATTAGCCTAACCTCAATCTGACACACTTTGTGATTAGTATGACTCCAAGTATGTCTTTTTATTTAAATATAACATTCATTTTAGTAAAAATGAAAACTGACCTTCTCAAAATTGAGAAAATTAATTAGGAATGTTTTAATACTTTATGAAAAAATCTATAATTAACTTATGATATATAGGAATATTCCTCACCTAAATATGATACACTATGTTACCATTATGAATCAATGTGTCTGTTATTTGTTTAAAATCTACAGTTTAGTTCAAAAAATGTGACTCACTGAAAACCAAGAAAATGCACTAAAATTTTATTATTAATTTAGGAAATTGATTTATAAGTCACTTTTCATGTGAATTAATTTATCTCACATCAAACTGATACATGGTGTGATTGGTATGAGTCAAAGTGTGGGTTTCGAGTTTAAAATGACGTTTTATTAAAAAAGACAAGTGAAGTACTCAAAACTATGAAAACAAATTCAGATTGTTTTGATAATCTATGACAATAATCCATATACCATTAGGGATGTGTAGGAATTATCTTCACCTCAATGTGATGCATGATGTGACTTATATAACTGCAAGTGAATCTTATTATTTAAAATTGAAATGAATTTTAGTAAAAAGGACAATTGGCTAACTCAAAACCAATAAAATGCATTAGGATTGTTTTTATGCATTAGTAAAATGATCTCTAACTCATTTTTGACATTTATAAATCAACCTCACCTAAATATGATACATGATATTTCTGTTATAACTCAATGTGTTTGTTATCAGTTTAAAATCTACATTTTATTTCAAAAAGTGTCACTTAATGATAACTGTGAAAACACACTCAGATTGTCTTTATAATTTTTTTAAATGATTCATAAGTCATTACTGACATGTAGGAATTTTTATCACAACAAACTGATAGATTATTTCACCAGTATGATCCAATGTACATGTTTCCAGTTTAAAATGACATTTTTGTAAAAAAAAGACAACTAACGTACTCAAAATTGATCATGAACATTTGTATTGTTTTGATACTTTAAAAAAATATCAATAAGTAATTTTACAAATATGATAATCAGTCATAGCTTAATTATATTCTTAGTGTGATTAGTATGATTCTATGTGTGTCTTCTTAATATTTAAGTATCTTTTTAGTATAAAATGTGCATCAGTTCACCAAAACCAATAAAACAATCCTAAATTGTTTTCACATCATTATATCTACTATTACATAATTAATTTTCTTATAATTTTTATCTTATACTTATTTAGTTAATTTTCATAGTGACAATACTTGAAGAAAAATAAGAAATGGTGTGATGTGAAAGAATCAACCGCAACTCAATCTGATACACAAAGTTCCTTGTATGAATCAAAGTTTAGTTTAAAATCAAAAGTTTATATTAATTTATTTCATTATATTGCTACTAATATAAGAGTTTTTTTTCTTATACATGTAATTTTTTTCTCGAGAAGGGATTACGACCAAAAGAAAAAAAGAAGACTGTTGTTTTTGAAAGTATGTAATAATTTGTAATTATGTAATTATTTAAATCAATGTTTGAAATGTATATAATATAGTTTTTCTTTTCTAGTATTTTTTATCTAAATTTTATTTCATTTAAATTAGGTATTATTACTTGATTTTTGTGATTTCATGGTGTTTTTGGTTCTAGAGCATGTTGTTACAACACACTGCACCTGTGTTGTAGTGTGTTGTTATAGGACACTATAGTATGCCCCTTTATATGCATTAAAAAAATGATGATAAAGGGATCCTTTATCAGTTATTTTTTAGTGGTGATAAAATACCAAGCCTTTTAATATCACTCTAGTAGCCATTGCTTCTCTAGCATTTATGAAGGCTATTTTTAGTGCTATTAAAGGCTTATTTTGTAGTAGTGTTAGTAGGTAAACACCATAGGGTCCGTAAAATTTGATTTTTCAAAATGTACCATAGAAACTAGTTTGAAAATGAAAAAAATATGTGTTTTCATAAAATCCCATTTATTTTTAATAAATGAAAACAACCAATAAAAATAAAAAATTTAGTCCTTAGTACCTTTTTGAACCAAACCTCCCAATTTCAATACACTTTTAAAATTCAATTTATAAATAATAGATTTAAAGATACTTTATAATAATCTAAATAAACTTAGATAAATTCCTAAACCAAATTACAAGAAATAAATGTAAAAGTAAAATGTAGTACGATACACATAATCATGGGAAATTTAGAATAAATAAGTATAAGAGAATAACCAAACATTCAATAATTTAAAATAGGAATCATAGTAAAAACATGCTAGGGTCACTAAGGCTTAAGAAAACATAGGATATATTTTTTTGTTGTCTACTGGAAATGATAGTAACATGTCACTTTCCATTGGAGATATAACATACTTCACTAGCATAACTAGTGGAAACGAAGCTTATTCCATTTTAAGTTCTCCTATACAAGCACCTAAAGTTCCTATGGGGTTTGAAATCATTAACAAAACTAATAAGAGAATATATTTCATCAAGAAATAAGTAAAAAAATAATTTTCCATAACATACAACAAACCCACATATAAAATATTAACTATGGATTCCTAAATGGGAATAACATGGTCTTAGAAGTCCATTTAATGAATTCTAACTGGATCTTTAAATTAATATTTATAAATCAATATTACAAATACCATTTTGAATCCATATATAATCTAATGCCATTTGAAAACAGCTTCAAATTTCAAAATAAGACTAATAGTATTAAATAAAAATGTTTATCATGGAAATCAATTTTATAAAAGAAAATGGAAAAACCAAAAGATGATTTAAAACCCATGTTTGAGTGAATATATCCTATGAAATCCCATATATATATACCAATAAACACACAAACACAAACAGAAACACTCATATATATGTATATATATGTATATATATTCATATAGTTACATATATATGGACATTCTCATAGGAATATATATATATATATATATATATATATATATATCACCATTCATAGGACATACCAAGTAATTTATAAGAGTAATGTAGGATCACAATCACAAAGAAGTATCAAGAATCCAACCAATTAATTAGACTCTCAAAAACCACATAGAAATAATTAAAAATACACATAAATTTATTTAAAGTGAATTCCCAACCAAAATTCCCTTTAAAACCCATAATAAATCTACATCAAATTGAATAAACCTCATTTAAATTATAAAATTCTTTGATAACACCTCTTAATAATTTATTTAAATATAAAACATATATAATTTATTGGGATAAGAAATTAAGAAATCAAGCATATGTGGTTTGTTAAGAAAACTCAAAATGCATGGAAAATTCTACCTAGAACTAGTATAGAAGAAGAAAAACTTCCAAGAATGATAACTGGAAGTCGTCAAGGGAAGATCACACACCTTAGGAACCAAATGCACGTGATTTTAGAACCTATAACCCGCCTAAGTTTTATCCCAAGTAGAGTTACAACAAGACGGTGGGAGAAAAACATGATGAGAGGAGAGGAAGAAGGAGGAGGAAAGGATGAAAACTTTACCTGGGATTATCATATAATAAATTAGAGGTAAGAATAGACAAAATCAGAGGGAGTATGATGATGGGGCCATGTTTTTGGTGTCCTAAAATAAAATGGGGAGTTTTTGGAAATTTATTTTTTTAAAACGTAGGGATCTTCATGGTTGACTCGCATAGTTTAAAAAGCATGTGGTCCTAACTGGACAGTACTCATCAACCACATGATTAGAAATATTATGCATCAACCCTAGAAAATTTATTTTCCATGGCTATAGACATAATCACATGATTTTTACATGGTTACTACTAACCATACGGGCTAATCTTGTTCGTTTCATTACATCTAGAAAAATCAAAATATTGATGCAAAATCAACTCAAAACTAGAGTAAAAAGTATAGAATCATAGATAAATAAATAAATTCAAGACCCAAATTAGTCTCCCATCAAAATAAAGACTAAAATAATATGGTGTTTTCACAAGTCAAAGCATTCAAGGTGACCACCACCAAATATAACATAAAATTCCTATTGAATGAACTCAAATGGATCACTTGACCCAGAACACAGATCATAAAATATTTGAAAATCACATACACCTCGCCAAATTAGAAAAAAATCATAATTCCAAAATTGAGAACCATATTTCAACACGATAAATTAGGGGAGATGAAAAAAATATGAGTAAAAAGGAAGATGGAAAGGAATTAATCAAATGTATAAGATGATATCATATAATACTAAATAAAAACATAACCTCAATAATTATTTACAAACTCAAAAATCATAATAACTACAACACTCACCACTATCTCTTTAACCGAGTACAAATAAGGTAAGAGGCATAAACCATAAAAATTTAAACTAAATAAGCATGTCTTTAACCTATTCAAAGAACAGGGAAGGGTGACCTAGGGACTCATGTTTGGGATATCGACCATAGTGGCTCCATTATAATCAAAATAATACCAACTAGTTCATATTCTTAACTAGTTAAACATATGTCATAGTCACTTAAAAAATACACCCAAGGTTTTAACAAAGCCCAAGTAGCTTACAACATATCTCATTAAACCAAAAACACTTAAGGAATCGTAACCCATGAGAAAAAAACTAATAATCTCCCTAAGGAATCTTTCCCCACCAGAATCACAAAATTACCTATGATGGATAACCGTCTAAACTCAAAAATTCTTGATGAATTTTTATAAGTCATATTCAATGTAATGAGGAACATATTCACAATTAATAAAATATTATACATAATTCATATGAAACCAAAAGAAAAACTCAACTCAAAATACCAATTCCCAAAAACTAATTCATAACACAAAATAGAAAAAAATTTCTTTTTTGTTTTAAAACTGCTTTAAAATTTCCCACTTTAATTTCCAAGCTTCAAAATCCCACTTAAGAATATTTTATATGTCCTCTTATTCAATTATAAAATCACTTACTCTCTTTTAAATATGAAACCCATTTTGTATTTCAATAATTCTCTTTAAATATCAATTTCTCATTATACAATTGATTTAAACACCCTTTTTAAATTCCCACATCTCAATTTTTAATCCCTAAACATCATTTAAAAATTGCTTCCCAAAAATCCAAATTCCTCGTTCAAATATCAAAATACCAATTTTATTTTCAAGACAAAGTATTCATAGTTTAAATACATTTTTGAGTCCCATAATATTTCATAATATAACCATTCACCCAATTTAAAACATTAAACCAATTTTAATTTATTTTATAAAACACCTTCCTATATCTCAAGTTTTCATTTGAAAACCAATTTCTCATCACAAAAAAAAATTCCAATTTTTCTAAACCAAAATACTTATCATGTTTTTAAACTAACATAAATATCACCTATAACCATCCAAAATAAAATTAAATAACATCATAATAAACTAAAATTTATTTAAGCAAGACTAATGGTTTTGCATGTCTTGTCTATATGGTTTAGTACACCATATGCCAATCATGCAACCACCACTGGGACTATTGTCAAATTGTTCACATGGGAAATTAATGGGTTTTTATGTCATTAAAGATAAATGAATGACACCATCTCATCTCCCATTGACATTCCTAAAAACACATAAGTCTATCTAACATTATAAAAGTCTAGAAATAAACTATAAATCAAAATTCAAAACATGAAACCCAACTTCACATGATATATTGAGGTTTAGTATGAGAAAGTATTGACCAAAATCTTCCAGTATATCCCAATCGATCCCTAATAGTCTAACTACAATATACTAGAAAACATAAATAATAAAGGGCATACTAGAACCTAGGTCCACTTTTGAACCTATGCCCTGATACCATTTGTCATGAACTAGCTCTGGTCCACCCCTGAATTGGGAACTTAGGATGACATGTGATATACCCAGAGGGAGTTCCCTATCCTGACAGGTTGGCATAAGTTCATGGTTATCTTGAAAAAGCTATTTTGGAATGGTTTTTCCCACATAAAAATAATTAAATAAGGTGCAGAATTGCTTCAAAAAATTTGGCATGAACTGTTTATAAGTCATATTTCCACACTAAATCAAAGAATCGTTTTTAAATAAACCTAAATTTTTTTTATAAAATAATATATATAATATATGAAGAAATAAATTTTTATGATCACCCTCTAATCCCCTCTTCCAAAACATCCCTTTCTTCCACTACAACCACCATAAATATATTATGTTCACTAATAATCATAACTAAAAGTATGAAAAGGACTATTTGGATGAAAATAATAAATAAATAAAATAAAACCAATATAACTGAAAAATATATCCCATGTGAGGTCACACTCTATATAATTATTAGATATCTTCCTCAGAAACAAATAACTAAATATTAATATGAAAAAGGCCACTCATTCAAAAGACACCAAGTGGTGAGAGTAGGGTGTGAGCAAAAACAGGCCAATAAGTAAGAACCATAGAGTCTATGAAATTTCATTACTCATGATAGACTATAAACACTAGTTTAAAAATATAATATAATAATTGGTTTTCACTAAATCGCATTTATTTGACTTAAATGGGAAGAATCAATTAAAAATGATTTTTAAGCCTCTGACCCCTTTTAACCAAAAATCCATGATTTAAATCCTCTTTTAAAAATACTTTATAAGAAACACCTTTCATAATACTTTAGAAAAATTTTATTAAAAGAGGCTAAATATATAAACTAAGATCTAGGAAATAAATTAATAAGTAAAATGAAGTACGGTATACATAATCATGGGAAATTTATAAGGAATTAACATAAGATAAAAACAAAATAATCAATAATTTTAAATTATAATCATGGGGAAAACTCATAGGGTCACTAAGGGTTAGGGGAATTTAGAATATATTTTTTTATCATTTAGAAAATAAGATATTAACACATCACTATAAAGGGGAGATACAACATACCTCACCAGTATAACTAGTGTAAAGATAGCATGTCCCATTCCAAGTTCATCTACTCAAGCAGTTGGGGTTACCAAGAGGTTTAAAACCATCCAAAAAAACTGAAACAATAATATATATCGTCAATAAATATGTAAAAAAGTTCTTTTCTAAAATATAATCCAATCACACATATAGAACAGTCACCAGGCTTCCTCAGAATAAATAACATGGTTTTGGAAATCCATTTGAATAATGCCTACCAGAACATTAAATTAAACTTTAGAAATTGATATTAAAAACACCCTTCGAAAACAATATATAATAAAATGCCATTTGGAAACTCCTTCAATGTTTTAAATAGAACAAAGAGTTTTAAAGAGAAAGTCTTGTGGTGAAATATATTTTCTAAGATCCAATTTGAAAACCACAAGATGATTTAAAACCCAAGTTTAAGTGAAGGTATCCAATGAAAACCCATATATATATATAAACCAATACACATATATGTATACATAAACATACATACATTAATGAGAATTATCATAGGCACATATATATCACCATTCATAGGATGAACTAAGTAACTGATAAAAGTCACATAAAATCAAAAATTCAAAGCAACATTAAGAATCCAAAATATTAATTAAATCCTAAAAATCATATAAAAATAATTCAAAACTAGAAAAATTTATTTAAATAAAATTCTTATCACAAACCAACCCAAGTCAACCTTGAACTTGTTACCCGAGCCTGCCCGAAGTAAGGCCCGAAGGACGTTCTCGATCCCCACGAGATGGAAACTTGTACTAGGAATCAAAATAAACTAGTTGGGAATGATTTGGACCATAAAAAAAATTACAGATAAATAAAAAAAATTTGAAAAAAGACAGATAAATACTAGAAATGAAAATAAAATAGTAAAGTTCCATAGGCGAACATACCTCCAAGGGACCACATGGGTCACCACCGAACACATAACCATGCTTGCTGCAAGAGATATATAACTAGAGGAACCTAAAACTGAAAGGGTAAAGTATGCGTGAGCACCAAGATTATCAGTAAGAATTCCAATTAATAACAAAACCCTATGCCCTCACCTTTAAAAAGAAACCCAAAACATGCTATCTTGAAAATGAGACATAATAAAATATTATTTTTCATTATTTTAAAATTCCAGTAAAAAATTTTCATTTTCATGGAATGAATTTATCTTCCACTATGTTTTAAAAATAGGTTCCATTCATGCATTAATATTTCAAATTGAAAGGAAACCAATTTGGATTAAAATATGTTTTTCACAAATTATACATCACGTATGAAACAACTAAAATGAAAATCACATCACAAGCACCATGGGAAATCCCTAATCATCTACTATTGGTTGGGGACCTAGGATCCTCTTACCACTATAAAATGTGGCATATAATCCTTGATCATAAGAATTCTCATGCATGATCCACTAGTTGGGGACACCCCAATCGGATAGGGGTCTCCAATCTTCGTAAAAGTTTATTTAGTGTTGCACCATTAATACTGATAGATGAAACCGGGACAAACCACTTATGAATCATCTAACATACTAGTCCTAGTATTCCAACCTAGATACCCAAGGCTTACCGTGTACTCTATTTCAAATGGTGGTGAGTTTTTATCATGAAAACATAAATAAACATATCTCTTTATCTAGAAAACATATTCAATATCCCACCACTGATCTCACACTTTAAGTGTGTTCCCCTTTTTATATCACACAGCCACGCACAAGCCTTTACCCTAGGAAAATATCAAAAATTACACAATAACACTTGTTAACATCTCTCAAATTAAGGGGAATGGCTCAATATGTTTTTTCCTCTTTCACAAACCTTTATCATGTTCCAAACGGGCTTCATTACTTTTATAGGAATACTTTAATTTTTCAAAAACCCAATTACCCAACACTTTTAATTGAAAAATTCTTTAAAAGATCAATTAGACCACTATGGTACCACACACTTACAAAAAAGCATGAAATCATGCCTAAAAAAACAAACCACTTGTTAAAGTAATAATAGAAATTAATATCAAACTCACACCAAAACCCATGAACTTTTCCAGACATACCAAAATATGAGATTTCCCCTCTTTTAAAAAATTACACAAATACCCATGTTCTCTCAATTAAAATTTTACAACCAATATGAACATTACCAAAAATCATGGGGACTACCAACTACACACCCAAAACATTTTTGGAAACACCCTTAAGAATTTAATCGGTCATTCTTGGAAGAATATTTAAAAGAAGACCACATTTCAAAACATAAAAGTGAGTCATGAAGAATAAAGCAAGTCCAACACCAAGAATCAATAACACATTGCATATCATGTATATATACTATTTAATATTGAAAACACTTTTTAAAAAACTAAATCAATCATTGAATTCAAATTTAAGGTATAGGCATAGGGAACCTACCTCAAACATGACGCTCTTTGATGGCGACCACCCGAACCGACACTTTGCACTAAAACGCAGATGTCTATATATATATATATAAATATACCCCTAGATTCATTTCACATATTCCCCATTCCATGAGGGAATATGTAAAAAAGGGAATATATATATATATATACATATATATATATATATATGCCTTACCCAATACATGTACATGTAGGAATTCATGACACCCACAACCCGAAACCGCATCATCAAGAACCAACACACTCTATAAAAATTACCAACAACTCAAAAATCATAACACACTCAATTACAATTATTCCGAAACGAATAAATCAAAGAAATCATGCTTGAAAACCATAGATAAACCTGCTGACTTCTTCAACCACAACCAGAATGATCATCAACAAGGATAAAGAACCCTATTCATCGAGATTAGACCAAAATAAAACCCCCCAAAATGGAATAGGGTTTAGTAAAACTCAGTAGGGTGATGAGGAAGGGGAAAACACCGAATCAAGGGAGATATGGGATTACCTTAACAAGATGACCAAGAATCGTGAAGAAATTAGGATGAAAACCCAAAGGAGATGGGGCTCGTCAGAGGGGGTGGCATGCGACATGGAGGACTAGTGGAGGGAGCTGAGTCGCATGAGAAGGAGGGGTCAGCCGTGTGAGAGAGTTGGGAGGGGTAACTGTAGGAGGTTTCGGTACATCGTAGGGTTCCAGTAAAAGGTGTTCACACAAGAGTAATGTGAGGGGGGGGGGGATTACATCACGCAACATAGGGGAGGGGAAGGAGGTGTATTGCACATGAAGGAGGGGGAAAGGGAGAGGGAGTTGCAACCCTAACCCCCAAAAAAACTAATATTATATTTTTTAATAATAATAATAGTTCCAACAATAATAACAATAAACTTTATAATAATGTTTATAATAATAATAAACTTAATAACAATAATATCATTATTTAAATCATTAATTAATTCATTTTTAAAATCTTTTATTTTATTTTATTATCTATCATTTAATTCTAATTTAATAAATTTTAAACATTAAAAAAGGCTCAAATGTAAATAAAATAATCGCAACCGTAAGGTGTCAGGTTGGGGTGTGACAATTCTCTCTACCATTAATGATTTACACCCCTATAAATCCATTCATAGGTTTAACCCAAAAAAACCACCTCTCTTTCACGGCTTAAGGATATTCCCAATGAATGTCACACGAGAAGAATAATAGAACACTATCAATAAAAAAATAGACATACAACTCAAACTCAGGAGGAAAAAATGGACTACTCACTATGTGCCCCCATCCCTAGACGTTTAAACACATCCACTTGATCAATCAAAGGAAAAAGACTCTCACAACACATAATCAAACCCCTTGAACCAAAACACCTAATACATTACCAAATGGAACCCATACCACTTTCCTAAGATAAGTAACCATGTTTTAACCACATCAGGAAGGATACTTCCATAACCTCAATTAAACGAAACTATTGAGCATGCTTCAATCCTAATGTTTACTTAAGAATGGTGTTTGGTGTTAGATATCTCTAAATGAGACTACCTGATTCTAAGCCAAAACCAAGAAAGAATCTAAATTCTTGACATTGGGAGGTCTTAATGGACCCCCCCCCCCACTATTAGGAATAAACTAACACCTGAGACGAAACTAGATTTCCAAACACGGGGAGGCCCGAACAGACTCTTAATTATAAGGCACTAGGTGATGTCAATTCACCTCAATGAAAGCTCGGTGAGACCCATGGTGGATCTCTCCACCAGGAGGACCGACCATCTTAACCAACAAGCACATGATAACAAAAGAAACCCAACATGGGATAACATAGGGGCTTCCTACACAACCTATTCTCCCACCTTAAGGGAAAAGATTAAATAATTACAAACCCGAAAGAAGACAATAAGTGGTTAACTACTTTTATGAGCATTACAATCTTCATATGAGCCCAAACTGACATTGAGGCCAACTCACGAGGCTAGTAATATATGGATAACCACACAAAGATCTATACCTACAAGAAAAAGAGCACTAATGTTCCTGAGAGTGAGACAACCCCACCTTATTATAACCAAGGAGGAACTCTTTCACCCACTAGGTTCACAGAAAAAAATATTGTCCTCAAAACCCCTCAATGCAATGGGACCATTTAGGGTGGAATGGATATATAGAAATCATAAATTGTATCCATTTCCAAACCTGAACACAGACACTAGGACAAGGTCCTTTACATACCTTAGGGGTTCCTGATTATATGTCAGCTTCACTCTAGGACCTATAGCTATAGATCTAGTTATTGAAGCATCCCCTACCTCAAAATCCAGTATCAAAAAGCCCCGAATATGACTTCTTATATTCGTACCACAGGAAACCACACCACCTCCTAGACAGCACCGACAGATCACAGCGCACCCCGATACGCACTTACTCCCAAATGGAACTTTCAAAAAAGTAGAGACTTAAAATATGTGCATGCATCATCCCTTTTACTTTGAATAAGAATCAAAATAAGATAAAATAAAATAGAGGCACCTTCACTTAGAACAAATAAATTAGGAATTCTCTGAATTGAAAACATGCTTTCATTAAATTGGATGCTCTAGAAAGGTCCCATACATCCACCTTCGCATTTAAGAGGAAACATAACACTGCAAGATATCACCGAACATGACCATTTCCTCCAATAAGAATATTTCAAGGATAGGGACCTTAAACGGTGTCCCCACCAGCACACAATTCTAGAAAAAGACCTTAACATCCTCTTATGACTGGGCCTACCACACTATTATCATAGCCTGCTCTTTTGCTTAGAAGAAATGGATGAATGACCCAAATTCCCTTTAAAATAGTATCTAGTACAGAAAACTCTGGGCTACTTCCACCTTTCCTCAGTAGAATTCCCTTCACCACTTCCAGGTAGAACCTTCTAGTTTAATGATTCCCACCTTCACCATTGGAGATTCAATGAACTCAATAACTTATGTTTTATTTCAACTCCATCCACATACACTCTTCCACTATTAGAGGATATTATTAATCTAAATAATAAGAGAGATAAACTAAACCCTTAAACCCAAGAAGAGAGTCCATACATTGATCAACTAGAGGACCTTCCAATAGAAAATCATTCATGGCCAGATTTCAAATATGCATCAATTCCTTATTGGGGCCTATACTAGGCAATAATGGAAAGGCAAGGACCTAATAAAACTATACTTTTGGTCGAAACATACCACAAATAGACACCAAATGCACAAATGGGATCCTACTTAATGGTATCCCAAGCATTTTTCCATCAAACCCCAATAACCATTATCTCAAACCAACCCACTGAAAAAATGTAAATTCAAAAATATCCCTAACAAGAGAGTATTCAAACCTAAAATACCTTGGAAGTAACAATATCATATCATAAATAAACACACCACATAACTACAGACTATCAATCAATCCATCCTTTCGTTAAAAAACACCTTTGAAAATAAAACAGGATGGGTGGGTTTTACATTCACCAATGGTACCTCATGAAGTCTCACACATTCCCTTCCCCATACCAAACCTAGCACTAATCCACATTCCACATATATTACATTTATGTGATCATTCATATAAATACAAAGGTTCAATTAAAAATATTATTCATTTCCAAAACAAATCATTCAACATAAATAAAAAATTCCCAACCAATTTGAAGATGTCATTTATCATTAAAGAAAAACATTTCAAAATTCCTGAATATTTTCCATTTCACATTTTAGAAAGTTTTTCCAAGATCCCAAAACAACATCCAAAGAACCTCCAATTTTTTCCCTTTTAAACCCCACATTCCATTAAAAGAAAACATTTTCCATTTCAAAAACCACATTTTCAATCCAAAACCACATTCCCTTTTAAAAATCACTTTCACTAAAATATATTTTCGTTTTTTTCATTTGATATCCACTCACACCAACCAAAATTATTTCCAAACATAACTCACATCAAAATTTCCAAAAATAAGGAACTAGTGGTTATGCCAAACCCACAACATGGCTTATTAGACCATGCTCTGAGCGAGCATCAACCATAGGAAGTATCTTGAAACATGCACTTTGGTTATACATGGGTTGCTACTCCATGAAATCTCGTCGTGTAACACCATATCACTCCTTTTTTCATCCCCTATCTACACAAACCAAACAAAAGAAAAATTCAAATCCTAAACTACCCCTGGAAACTCGAGGGTTAGGACGGGAAAGGGTTTATTGTGTCCTTCCCACACCTACCTCTTGAGTCCCACAAGTCCTAATCTCTAAGTTACATGACACCCCAAATAACATTAACCACCCCTTGATTCCATTTTTTACAAACCAACCTAGTTCAATCCTAAACCAGTTACCCGAGTCAACCCACGGCAAGGCCCAAAGGGCGTTTCTAATCCCCACGAGTTGTCAACTAGTACCATGCATCAAAATAAACTAGTTGAGGATGATTTTTCCTATAAAAAAGAGACAGATAAATAAATATAAATATAAAAAATAGATAAATACTATCAGCGGAAATAAAATGGTAATGTTTTACAGGTGAACATACCTCCAAGGTACCACATGGGTCACCACCGAACACAGAACCATGCTCCCACCAAGAGAGATCCAACTAAAAGAACTTGAAACTGAAAGGATAAAGTAGTATGGACACCAAGATTGTTAGTAGTAATGTCATGTAATAAGAACACCCTATTTCTTCACCTTTAAAAAGATTCCCAAAACATGATAGTTTAAAAATAAGACATAATAAAATATAGTTTTTTTTCAAATTCAAGTAAAAAGTTATCATTTTCAAGGAAAGAATTTATCTTCCACTACATTTTCAAAATAGGTTCCATGCATTAAAATTTCAAAAATAAAGGAAACCAATTTGGAATAAAATAGGTTTTTCATAAATGATACATAAATTATGAAACAACTGAAATTAAAATCACATCACAAGAACCATGGGAAATCTCTAAAAATCTAGTGTTAGTTTGGGACCTAGGATCCTCATACCTCGGTGCAATGTGGCTTGCAAACCACTAACATCAGCATTCGCATGCATGAGACACTATGAGGGGACACCCCAATAGCATAATAGTATCTAATCATTATAAAAGTTTAGTTAGTTTTTTAGTGTCATCCCTGCTAGATAAAATCGGGTTGAACCACTTATGAATAATCTAGTGTACTAGTCCTAGTCCACCCACTTAAATACCCAAGGCTTCCTATGTTCTCCATTTCAAATGGTGGTTAGGTTTTGTGAATAAAACATAAATAAATATATCACTTTATCCAAAAACCTATTCAAAATCCCACCACTGATCTCCCTCTTTAAGCGTATTCCCCTTTTTACATCACACAACCACACACAAGCCTTTACACTAGGCACATATTAAAAAATACACATTAACACTTGCATAAAATATCTCAAATTAAGGGGAATACATAAAGAGATTTTTTCCAATTTCTCAAACCATTCTCATGTTACCAATGGGACTTGTTACTTTTCAAGGAATACTTTCATTTTTAGAAAACACAATTACCCAAAAATACCAAAACATGATATTTCAACATTTTTTAAATCACAAAAAGTACCATGTTCACTTAATTAAACATTCATGGACAATATGCACAACGCCAAAAATCAGGGGGACTACCAACTGGACACCCAAAACCATTTTTGGAAACACCCTTAAGCATTTAAAGTGTCATTCTTGGAAGCATATTTAAAATAACTCAGCACTTCAAAACATAAAAGTGAATCATGAAAAATAATGAAATTATAACACCAAGAATCTGTAACACTTTTCATAGCATGTATATATAATATTTACTATTGAACACACTTTTTAAAACACTCAAACAATCATGGAATTCAAATTAAAGGTATAGGAATAAGGGAACTACCTCAAACATGATGCTCTCTGATGGTGACCACCCGAACAGACACTTCGTTCTGAAACTAACATGCACACACACACACACATATATATATACCCCTAGATATGTTTCACATATTCCCCATACCATGAGGTAATATATACAAAAACATAATATATATATATATATATATATATATATCTGTGTGTGTGTGTGTGCCTTACCCTATCCATGTACATATAGGATTTCTTGACACCTACAACTCGAAACCGCATCATCAATACCCAAAACACTCTATAAAAATTACCAAAAAACTTAAAAATCATAATAGTTCTAATTACAATTAATCCAAAATGAAGAAATAGATGAAATATTACTTGAAACCCATTGAAAACCCCACTGAATTCATCAACCACAACCAGAATGATCATCAATAGGGCTAATGAATCCTATTCATCAATAATTGACTTAAATAAAACCCCCTATATGAATTAGGGTTTGTCCAAACTTAGTAGGGCAATGAGGAAGGGGAAAACACTAAATAAAGGGAGATAGGGGACTAACTTGACAAGATGACCTAGAATCCTGAAGAAATTAGAAGGAAACATCAGAGGAGATGGAGCTCATCGGAGGGGGTGGTGCGCGACATGGAGAAGTGGCAGAGGGATCTAGGTCGCACGAGCATGAGGGGTCGGTCGTGCGAGATAGTAGGAAAGGGGAGCCACCACCAGAGGTGGTGGAATACTGTAGCATTCCGGCTGAATGGTTTCATGCAAGAGGAAGGTGGCGAAGGGGGACTGCCATTTCATAAGAGAGGGGAGGGGAGGGAAGTGCATTGTGTATGAAGGAGGGGAAAAAGGAAAAGGGATTGCAACCCTAACCCCCAAAAAAATTAATAATAATTTTTTTAATAATAATAATAATAAACCTACTAATAATAATAATAAACATAATAATAATATTATTATCATTATTATTGTTATTATTTAAATAATATCCTTTTTATTTTATTTTATATCATTTTGATTCTAATTTAATAAATTTTAAACTTAAAAAAAGACTCAAATATAATAAAATAATAGCAATCATAGGGTGCGGGGTCGGGGAGTGACAATTCATAACCAAATATCCCTTTAAACCCCATAATAAATGTCCGTGAAATTGAAGAGAGAAAATTTAATTATATGTTTTCTTTCAAAAACATCCTAATAATTTAATTAAATATATAAAATATATAATTTTTAGGGATAAGCATTTAAAAAATTATAGAAAACATAGTTTGTTAAGAAAAATTTAAATTCAATGAATCCCATATATAGAACTAGTTTAGATGATGCAAAACATCCATGAATGGTGAGATGAAGGCCTCAAGGGATGATCACAAAACCAAGGAACCAAATACACACGATTTTATAACTTGAACCCCACCTAGGGTTCAGCCTAAGATGAACCATATTAAGATGGAGAGAGAAGATAACAAGAGTAGAGAGGAATAATAATGAGGATGGGGGAAAAACAATCTTGGGATGATCACACAATAAATCAGAGGGCAGAACATCAAAATTTTGAGAATGTATGATAGGGGCTCACACGGGGGGTCCTCCCGGATGCGCATCATGGGTTTCAATCAATAGGAGGAGTAAGGTGTGAGGGGGATTAAAAATAATGGTTGATGGGTAGTTTTGGATATATTAAATTTTCTTAAATTGAGTTATTATCACTGTTGGCCCATTTGATTTGACAAGCTATGTTCTAATTTTGTAAACCTAATTGGAGAGAACCTAGAGAGTGCATGTCTTGTACACAGAAGTATACAAAACTTGTGTCAACTGTGGTAAATAGTTCTATCAATTTTTTAGACATAATCCCATAGTTTCAATATAGTTACTAATAACCAAGCGGGTTAACCATGCACTATGCACTGCATCTCTAAAAATTTAAATTTTTATGGAATGTCAACTCGAAACTGGATGAGATAAGAATAGACCCACAAATAAATAGATAAATAATGAAAATAAAAACTGGGGTGTGACATGCTACTTATTTTATTATTTTTAATGAATATAAACTTAATTGGATAATAAATTATACAAGATATGTATAAAATTAAATATTATTTATTTAATTATGAAGGAAACATTAAAAAATGTACACGAAACCAAGTATTACAAACCATGGACTATTACATACCATTTATTATTACATCTCTTAAAAGATAATAAAATAATTTAGGATAATAAATACGTAAGAATAACATTACAACTATGAAACACCTCAAACCATCTTTACACTTGAGAATCACTTTTAACAAAACTAATCCTACAATGAAAAAAAATCATCAAAAAAGAGAAAGGATTTTGTAAAAAAATTAATTAAAAAAATTAAAGGAATGATAAGAGAATTGATATTTGAGAAGTTATGAAGGATTCAATTTATATAATGTAGTGGCGGTAATATAGTCATTATATGACCATTATGAAAGGGTAAATAGTTGTTAGGAATAATATTAGCAGACATATTACTTGTTTGGAATTACTAGTATGTAGTTAATATATATATATATATATATTATTTATTTAAAATTTGAAAATATATATTTTCATTATAAATTTGAAATAAAATAAATTATACTAATTCATTTATGAAAATTCCGTTTATTCTAATGAAATTATTTTTATGAATTATAAATTATTTTTAAATAATGATTTGTATAAAATAGATTGATACAATTAATGTAATTATTATTAAAAAAATTAAATAATATAAATTAAATAATAAAGGAATTATAGGGAATAAAAAATTGAATATTCATAGTAAAAAACATGTTTTATTTATAAACATTATTTTTTATTAAAAATTATTTGTATTTTTAAAAGTAAAATATGACATATTTGGATTATGAAATTTAATTAAATGTATAACTATTATATATTAAAAATTAAGAAACATTCATGTATTGATTATTAATTGGTTATAAATAATAATGGAATCATTTAATGTCTAAAATGATACATTTTTTTAAAATCATTTTTTATTCGTTATGCATATTTATTTTAACAAACTTAATATATTATTGTTAAATGATAATTTTTTAAAAAATATAATTTCTTTTGGTATAAAAAATATATTAACACTCATGTGATGATAATTAATTGTTATGAAATATTTATAAAAAAACTTAATATTTTAAATAGTTATTTTAATATAAAACATATTTTTCTATATAGTTTATATTTTCATTTAAATTTAAAATTTCACTTATTCTGAGTTTGAATTTGATTAAATTGATTTTACATTTAGAATTATCATGTATAAATTCAGTAAGAGGGGTTATCTTATATTTTTTTAAAAATAATTAATTATATTGTTAAATAATTAAACAATGTAAAAAGAGTCAAAAGGTTGAAAATGACAGGGAATAAATTTCTAAAAATTAATTTGATATTAAGAAATAGTATAATTAATTTTTAGGTGTGCGAGTTAGTCTTATAATTCTCACAAGCATTTACTTACACAACTCACCTAAATCCCATGTGAGTCCATATTTAACATTCACCTAACTTATGTTTTCAAAGAAATTTCATTCATTTTCACTAATAAAATTAGATTTATATACCCACTATAAAAAAGGTATATCCTTTTGTTTTCTATTTAATCCATTACCAAATTTTATCACATAAATTCATCTTTCTTATTTGGTATATTATCATCCCAAGGAGTCTTATGTACTAATGTATGAAGGAAGATGTTGAAAAAATGAGTGATTATATTAATACCCTTATCTCAAGTGTATACACTATATCCTTCCAAAATAATAAGGCTTCCAAGATAATATAAAATTTTTTCTTTGATATTAGAATGCATCTAAGAAAGATGGAATCCAAGGTAAGATTATTTTGACCTGATTTATTTTAATTGATTTTTTCATATTATTCTATTTATATGTTCTTATAATTATATTTTAATCTACCAGATTGTTTTATTATATTATATTTCCCCTTTATAAACTGTATATTAACATTTCCTTCACATAACAAAATTTTTAATTTATTTTCACTTCACTAAATAACCCATTGTGGGTTTTTTCAATCTCACTTTTAAATTGAGATTGTCCATGTCTAAAATTCTATTGGGATAAATTATTTGTTCTTTCACTATAAAAACTCATATTTTTTTACCAATATGTTATTTATGTGTTGTATATTTTGTCAAACAATTTATGCTCTCATTGATTAATAATTCACCCAAAAGGATTCTTGTAAGTGTATTTTATTATCATTTCATTTGAGTTGGTAATATTTCTTTTCAATGTTCATATTATTTATATAATTTAATTTATATCCCCATATATAATTCTCTAATTTTTTTAAAGTATCCTTACAATGGTTTTGAATTATAAAATGGTATTTAATGAAAACTTTTTATCTCTACTTTATTATGTTTCTTATTCCAATCTTTTTATTACATAATTTTCTTTGGTTTTATTTATGAATATTAATTTTTATGATTTCATGATTTTATAAAGTAATTTTAATTCACCTTATAATTTTTTTTATAAAACCATTGACTTATAAATTATTTATCTACAAAAAGTATCATAATTCAATGGTTTTTTCTTCTTATTTTCTAATTTTTATTCTAATATTATTATGAATTTTTTCATCTATATCAATATCCTATAATATTTTTCATGATTAATTGGGGATATTCTTTACTAAATTCATCAAAAATCATTATCTGGATGATTTATTTTTTTCTTGTAAATTTTTTTATGAAAACAAATTCTTTCTCATAAGTTAATTATGCTATGATGGATTTATGAATTATTTTATGTGTATGTGGAATATATATTCTTGGTTTATAATTATATGATGGGTGGGTTCTATATATCCCTACAATAAATTTGATAAATATTATTTCTCATTATATGATTATGTTATGGGACATGGGAGGTTATCCAAGTACATTATGTAATATTACATTGGAGGTTATTCTAGACCATTAAGTTCTGTGACATTTAAAGTTATCCTAGTCCATTATGTTATGGGACATGGGAGGTTATCATGGTATATTATGATATATGACATGATAGGTATTACTTTTCAAATATCTTATGGGATACAGTAGGTTATATTACACCACTATGTTATGAGAAAAATAATATGACTATATTTTTCTATAATGTTATGATGATCATGGAAGAGTGCCTTGACATATGTTATGATTTTATATATCATTACGCATTCTTATGTTTTATCCCCATGGATAAAAATTATTTAATTATGAATTATAATTCTTCTTTCATGATATATGTTATTTTTAAGGATTGTGTTTATAAATTATACCCCATGGTCCCTTATTTTTTATTATACCCCATGATCTCTTCTTATGATTTTATAATCTCATTCCTTTAATAATGGTATTTATTCCATGTTCAGGCCTATCAATTTTTTATGATGTAATGAAAAAAAATTTATGTATCATTTAAATTATAATTCCACATACTGATCATTTGATCTCACTCTCTATGTTTTAGATTTTCCTAGATTTATATATATATATATATGTGATGAATTTATGTGTATAGAATTTTGTGTGAGATATTAAATACTTATTGTGTAATAAGATGGTTATATAGATAATATTTAAATACACAAAAACTTTGTGTCCTGGTAGTTCATTTGAATATTGTGATGGTATGTATAATCATTTTTAAAAAATATATGTAGTTTTGGTTCATCTCAGTTGTTATTGGATTATGTGTGTAAAGTATGTGTTCTTATCACTATATTCAGGAGTGAGGGTTTGAGGTGATTCAAGTGTGTTGTGTAATTTGGAAATGAATTAGTGTGTTTTTAGTTGGTACACATTATAGGTATTGGGAACATGAAGTATTTAGTTATTTGGACTAGATTTGGGAGTTGTATATGTAGAGTGAAATTAATGTTTGGAAATATAAATAGAGAAAAAATTATAAACTAATGATCGGGTGAGGTAATGCATATGAATGATCATCTATATGGAGTTAAAGTTGATGATAAATAATATAGTGGGGAGTTTTCAATGATATTTGTCTTGTTTGATTTAATAAATTCTGATTTGGGGTTTAATAATGGGAATTATGTAATGTAAATTATAGCTTATTAAATGAATTGGAAGAGTGGTCATTTTTCATTTTGGATATTGTCTTGAATTATGAAGTTTGGGGATGAAATTATAAATTTTTTTATATATTTTTATTTTCATAGATGTTTTGGGAGTTTAGGTAAGGATGGGATGTGGTTTCACCAATAATTAAAAAATATAGATGGAATTGAATACCCGATTGGAGGTATTGGGTACCTTGTGAAAATAGATAGTGAGGTTGAAGTTATAGAGTATCCACTAGGTACCTGGTGGCCCTATAATTGGATCCTAATAAACCTGAGTCTAATTTTCATTAAATAAAAAGAAATTTATAATTTTTTATTAAATTTTTGTATCATTAAAAGTGTTTTAATGAGGTCTCAGTTCCTCCTAGAAGTAGAGTACCCTACATGGATCCCTCTCTTCCACCTTTATTACTTAATTTTCATTCAGGATACGTAGGTTTTCCAAATGAATTTATTACATTGACTAGAGTTAAAAATTTCCACTCTCATATATAATTCCTCCATTCTATTTTCTTTTCACATATCTAGGGATTTTAGTTTAGGATTTAACCAATTCATGATGAAATCACTTCTTGACTTTGGGCGTCCTCTTATATTGATTAAAGGAAGCTTGGTTGGGGTTTTTACATTCAATTTATCACTATTTTGAAAAGGAAATATTAATGTATAAATTACTCTAATCATTACATTATTTTGGGGAAAACTTATTGGATTTGTGGGTTAATTTACTTGGTGATTTTGGTGTTTGTAGTATTAGGTATTTTTTATATATTATTCACTTAGATTTTAATAGGGATTTACCAATCATGATTTATATTGATTTTTAATTGAAAAAATTAAGTGATAAAATTTTATTAAAGGGTTATTAATTGTTTTTCAATTGTTATTTTTTTATAAAAATCTCACCAATGGTTATAATAGGTGGTTTCAAACCATTATGTTAATTTTTAGGCTATACTAGTGACATACCCTACATTTTTTTAAAATTTATAATAAATTTTACCATTATTTTCAAAAATATGAATGGGTGGTTTCCCAATGATATTTTGGTATAAAAATTTAATCATTATCAACTAATTTTCAAATGACCTATGTATTAGTGTTGTTTTTTTCTTATTTTTGTATGAATCTTGATGTATGATATTGTAAAAAGTATGTCTTTTGTAGGATTTGGTTAATCATTTTAAATGTAAACTTGAATACACATGATCAGGAATATCTAATGATAATTTAGTTTTCTTTCATAATGTATCCATAAATAAATTGGTTCTATATGGGGTCTTATAAATATTTTATTTTATAAATTATATAAATCATGTTTCATTACCTGAAAAATAATTTTCATAAACTTGAAGGATTTATATGTTTTATTTAGTGGAATATTTGACCTATATTTAGTGTTCAATATAAAGTTGTATTGAAATATCACATGGTATTTTATTTCATTGTGAATAAGTGTTATAAAAATAATTTTGATATGGAAATTGGGCCAAAATTGAAACTTATACTATGTTCCTTCTGTTCATTCACACGAGGAATGTTTATGAACATTTAATTAATTTTTAATCCAAACTCTTGGGAAGTTTTAATTTTGTGAATAAAATATTCTTTCTATAGGATTTAAAATCTTTTATAATGTGAAATAATTTATTCTACCTTAATATTGAATGAATTATATATCAATAAACCACACTTAATCTTCAGTCAAGTGAATATATCAGTGATGAGATAATAGTTGGGTTTGTTCCTATGGGTATAAATTAAATGGGTCTAATATTATTTGGTTTTTAAAAGATAACGTATAGATTCATATAGTAATTATTTTTTTCAAATAATATGATGAGTTTAGATTTAATTTTACAAAAAATCATTATTTTTTAATGTTTTTATTTTTTTAAATATTTCCTTTGAAAAATCCTTTTCTTATCAAATAATTTTATACCAAAATAGCTCACTCTATTTTAACTTTCCTTTAAAGGGAATGGAAATATTTATTTTTCTACAATTTTTTAAATATAGAGTCATGATTTAAACTACCTTTTATATTTTCAATTGTAATTAGGTCTCATTAATGTACCATGTCTAAAAAATTCTATGCTACACCTTAAATTGAGTAAATGATTATTTTTTAATTTAATAAAGTGTTGTTTTTTGTTCTTAGAAAGGGAATCTCTATGTGAGGCGTTTTCAAACCCTCCATACCAATAAACCCACCTCATTGATAAAAAAAGGTGGTTCTTGAACAAAATCTTTAGTGTTATTAAGTAATCATTGGGGAGGTATAGTACTTGGGTTGTTTTTAGGATTTTCCTAAGGATGAAATATGATTGGTCACTTTTATACTATGACTAGTGCCTCATTTGGATTGTTTCTATAATTTCTAAGATATAATACATTCTTTGTGATTATTTTGGATAGATACTAGTATTCATAGTTACATCCAATTTGAAAATATATATACGAATTAATCCAATAGATATATATAGTTCATGAAGCATGATGTTTTGTGATTCTATATTTGTATAAAAGAAAAAATGAATTTTTTTATTGTGGGAAGAATGTATATTGTTTTGGTATAGCCTTAATATTGTATATGTTGTATATTCTGTTATTCAAAAAAATATAGGTTCCAAATAGAGAATTGTAAACTAGCAACACACATATAAAGTTCCTCTCTAGGAGGAGATGATTTCCCCACATAAAGGATGATTATAGGTACATATATATATAGTGAAATATATATATATATATATGTGTGTGTGTGTGTGTGTACACTACCTCTTATAGAGGATGGAATCAGTATTTTATCTTAGATTTTTGGTTATTCCTAAAGAAAGTATGTGAATGTATAAATCCCCATAATATATAAAGTTAATTATTACAGTCGGTACCACTCTATGACTTGTTTCACTATTGATTATTATAATTATTTTTTAAATTCTTGTAAATAAATTTTTTAATTTATTTTTAAATAAGTAAACATGTTCATATATAAACCTATTTATCCAATATTGAGCTGAAACTATTGGTTATTACCTACCAAGTATTTATGCTTACACCCTATAGGAAACCTTGGTGGATATATAGTATCACTTGCTATATTTTAGGTATGATATCTAGTTTGGTATCTATTTTATGATTTTATAACTTGTGGGATGATGTTATGGGTTTTTTTATTTATTCATAATAAGGTATTAAAGTAAGAGGCTATGTTTTCTTGGAGAAGTGTTGGCACATCGCCTATTTTATTTAGTTATTTTGAGTCTATTTATGTACACGTGATTTTGACAGTGGGTTTATATCTAGACTGGTTTTTGGTTTTGATTATATATATATATATCACTATTTATTTTATAATGGTATTAAAATGTTATAGGTTTTATTGTTTATTTATATTGGGAACATCCAATATATAGACTAGTTAGGTCGGTTTCTTTGAAGAACCCAGCCATAAATCATCATATTATTAAAATAAGGTAAATCATTCCTTAATGATGATTTTAGATCTGCATCACTAATAGAAAACCACTAGGGATTTTAAAACATAATTGCGGTAACATAATTCTTGATCGATAACCATTCAATTATTCAGATAAGGATCAAGCTAAAAAAACATTGAGATATGATGATCATTATAAATTTCTACTTTTGTTTATTATATCTGGACTTGAACAACTATACCATGTGATGGAAAACAATATTTATCTCATATTCTTATTATAATCATTTTTATGATATGTTTTGTTTAGAGAAATATGGCATAAATTAAGATATCTAACCAAATCCTTTATAGAACCATCTAGAGTGTATTTTAGTTTGGTTTGAGGAGAAGAAAAATTGTACCCATGTGATCCAATCCTAGAGGCACTTAATGAGTTTTTTTCACTTATATAAATATTTTGTTTTGGGGTTTTAACCATAAGCAACACCAAAAACTAAACCAATATAGACCATCATAATATTTCTATATAAATAAGCAGTATAAACAGTGGTAATATAATTATAATATATATATAAACAAAACAAAGTAAAATTCTCATTAAACATCAAACTCAATTAGTACAGCTAAGAAACTAATAAAATAACTTTATATGATTTAAAATTATTTTATAAAATGTATATTTTCAAAAAATTTATATTTATGATTAACACAAATTTAAGAAGAATTATTAATATACCAAAAAATGATTCCCCCTAAAAACTATTTTCCAAAATATTTTATGATTTTATTTAAAAACTAGATTTTTCAATTTTAGGATGTTAATTCAAAAACAAGTAATATTGTTTTTTTATTTATTATGGTTTTATTAGCTTAAGATTATTATTTTTTGTAATTTTTCAAAAATAATTGATTTTAGGTGAATTATATAAACTTCAATTTTTTATAATACTTTCAATTTTATGACATAAAAATAAGGAAACATTTTATTGACCAAATAAATTTTTTTAATTAAAACTATATATATTAAAATTTCATTTTTGAATTACAAACCTATATTTGAAATTTTAGAACACAAGTAATATTTTCTCTAAAAATATATTAAATACATTATACATTCATGTTTTAAAATTAGTTATTACCAACAGAATAAAATTAAAAGTATTTTAAATTTTAAAAAAATGGGTCCAAATTATCTCATACTCGACACTTTAATTTTACCTTAAATATTAAGTTACCTTGGTTAAATATTAGTTACCCTAGAAAAATGATTATTTTTCAAAGAATAAAACTTTTATAAATATTGTATATTTTTAAAATCAAATGCATCACATTTAAATTAAAAGTATAATATAATGTTTAAAAATATAAAAAAATTAATTAACACTTATTTAATGGGTTATAAATTGTAAATAAAACTAATAACACTTAATGATTAAAAATATATTTTTCCATAAAAAACATGTTTTCAACACATTAATTGTTTTAATTTAAATATTAATTTACTTAAATTTAGAAATTTAATTAGATTTAATAGATCCAAATTTCTGATTTAGAACATTGAAATTTGGTAATAAGTTTCATGTAATATTTTTATTAATAAAACAATTAAGAAGATTAATATTTAATTAAGAGTAATAAGTGTTTAGATGACTCATCTAAGGTGGATCAAATTTTCCTAAATTAACAATACCTTTAGACCTTATAGAAGCATTGATTTTGGTTTAAAATCATAAATAAATTTATTTCCAATATTAATTCACCTAAATAACCTAACTTTCATGCTATTTCATTCTTACCCCTTACTTAACATTCTTTTCCATGGAAAATCACATCTTCTTCACCTATAAAAGGGGATCACTTACCCCCTTTCGATAATCCACCCCTATTTCCTAATATCATTGAAATGATACCAAAATTTACTATCCTTTATGTCCTTCACACTCCATTTTTTCCCTATTTACCATAAATTATCTTATTACACTCCAATATAAGTCCTTAATCAAGAGGAGGTTCAAGGTCTCAGCATAGGTATCACGTCTTTATTAACATTTTATTATTATTATTTTCTTTTATAAAACTTCTATAACCATATTATAATCATAAAATTAGAATAATTATTTGTATATGTTACTAGAATAATGGAACAACCATTATTTATTCTCTTCCATCTAAAATGAAAAACATGAATCATCATTAGTGCATGTGATCCAATTACTACCTCCACGAAGCGATGCTTTCAGTTTTCATCACCACTTATCATGGATGGTCTTAAAAATTTTATTTATAAATTTATATGATTTATATAAGTTATTTATGTTTATTAAATGGTCAATTAATATCCAACTTCAACCCTCTTGTTTATTGAGTAACGAAATCACTAGTCATGCATTGTACAAACTATCACCTCTATGAATAATCTTTTTTCATCTTTCTTATATTTTTTCATTATTTATAAAAAAATATTAAAATATGGTTAAACATAATAAAAATATCAAATTAATTTCATTATGTTTTTTAGTGATATTATTTCAAAAGAAACACCTCTTTAACCATACTTATTAATCGAGTTAAAGCTTGTTACAGATTTCTTCGGTTTGACCACCTACTTGAATACTGCTATGAAATTATATCATGGGTGATTATAAAAACTTAATTTATGAAATAATTTTAAATGAATATATAAAATTATTTTTTTTCTGTAAAGGATACATCAATATTTAACTTGTTAATCAAGAAAATACCCTTTATGGGATGAACATAATTGAAAAGATGTTCATTATCAAATTCATCTTCTTAGATAAAGAATAAAGTATTGATAAACGTAAATTCAAAATTAATAAAAAAATTAAAATTCATACATTATTTTATAATTAATTAAATTTTAACTATGAACTTTTTAATAAAAAAAACACCGACAATGATCCTTTGAAACTACAAAAAATAGTTAAAACTGTAAACACCTGATATGGGAAAATATGAAGAAACTGACTAATATACATATATAATGATTATAAGATAAAAATATAAACATTTTTAGGTATTCATAGGGATATAAAATAGTATATTAGGATATTAATGTTTGTATTTTATGTGTTTATATCACATTCGACTAAACAGGGAAATAATGTAAGTGTTTCTTTGTCTCAAATTTGAATCCCTTGAGACATGTTTATGCTATACACAATTTTTAATTATAAATGGTGTAAATAATACCCTATTTTAATTTATTATCATGGTTATATTGTATTTCAATATATTAAATTATAATTTTAAGGTTTTACCTCTGATGGGGTTTTAGTTCAAATGTTACGAAGGATTTAAGGGGTTTATGTGACTCAAATATTTTCTTTTGGTCACAATCACTCTTATTTTAATATTATATTTAAATGTTTATATACTATAACATATTATGGTATTATTTTTTATTTAAATATTCTATTCTAGGTAAATGTTGACCCATATAAAATTATCCTTCTTTGATGATTTTATTGTTTCGTTGAAATGCTTTTTTGGTATGTATAATTCCCATTTTGTTTAATGGATTTTTATTTCTTCTATATGTTTTTACAACCCACTAATTTTACCCTTTACAAAGATTAAACTAAAAAAATTATCTCCAATTATCTTTTCATTCCCATTTATTCATTTAAAAGTAAACTCTTGACCATCCTTTTGACGATATGGGTTTTTGAATAAGGATATTTCAAAATGTTAAAAATATATTTCCATCATGTAAAAATAAAAAAGGTTTTATCAAAGTCCACAATTTATTTTGATAAAAAAAATTTCCATTTTAAGTTTACACTATAAAAGAAATTAAAATTACAAGAATTAAAATTACTTTCACAGTACTTTTTTTAAAACTTTATGATTCCTCAAGACTCCATTATTGATGATTCTTTTAAGAGTAAAGGTTTTCAAATTATTTTCACTTCTACTTTTTGAAATATTTATTTATTTAAAATGATATTTTATTTTGGATTATTTATAATTAGGTTTTAAATATTATTTAATTTCTCTATACAATTTTTTAAAAGTAATTCTCACATTGATGATTTTAATAGTTTTGTGAAAACTCTTGTATTTATACATCCATTTAACCTCTAATGTTTATCTTTCATGAAGTGATGTTTTGATAAACACACACACACACACACACACACATATATATATATATATTATGAAATGGTTCCTTTTGGAAAAATAGATTTGTGATAACTTATGATTTTTTATGTTCATGATATGGGATGTTTTTTAAAGGTTTAAAAGACCTTAATATTTTTCCATGGGTTCTTTATGAGATGATGAATGATTTATTTTCAAGTGAAAAAATGTATGGATTATGAGACTAGTGGGATATATATCCCGCTAAAATTTAATAGGTATATTAGTATATCTCATGATATTGAAATTATATATGAATAGGTTAGAAAGATATTAGGTTCTCAAAAGGGTGAGTGTGATGACTTTTAGATCTAATCATAATTTTATGAGTCAATGGGTTTTTGGGTAGCTAGGTTCACTATGATATGAAATAATATTTTTTATGAATGTGACACATTATCAGGTTTTTTATTAATATATTTTTTATGTTTTTAGGATTATTCAATATTTTTAATGCATTTTGAACTTTTATGTCATGTTCAAATGTTGTTGGATATTGGTATTTATTTTGATCTAGGTATATATTTTATGATTAAATAGAGATATTTTATGATATTATGTTACTTTATAATGTTTTATTATTATCATATATAGTATTATGATATCATATTAAGATATTTAATTTTTTATCATGTTTTTGGTATCATACTTTATGATATGTTTTCCCCTTTCCAAGATTCTGACCTCACCCATTTCTTATGTTTAAATTCCATAGTTTATGATGGTGGTTATATCATGTGATTTACATATTAAAGGTTCTATATGAGAATTCATGTAGTGATATATTCACAAGTGTAGTAAATTAAGATGTTTATGTGTATAATATAAAAGGTACTAACCCTTTTGGTCTTTTGGTTGTGAGACTGTCTCTGAGATGTCTTATTTAAAGTATGGTATTAATTTATTATTTAAGTAATTATTATATAGGGTCACTTAAATTGGTAATAGATAATGGTTTATTTATTTTATAAGATTAGTTTAGTTATTTTTGGGGATTAGATTAAAGAACTGTAGTGAACAACTAATAGATGAATCTAAGTATAGGGTGATATACTAGAATATTGTTCATGAGTTGAGTAGATGTATTCCCTAGAAATAAATTATTTTCTTGATACTGTTAGGGGATGTAGGCTCAAGAACAAATGTACATTGGTATAAGAACCTTGAAAATGGAATGTTGGGTATTAAATCAATTTTCACTTGATTCACGATAAAGAGGACTCATTTTACTCTTAATTTTACACTCTTGAGGGATATTATTTGGTTGATCACAAGCTCATTAAAAATCCATTTGATGTATTTATTTCTTAGTTAAATTAAAGGACTAGGTTGAGAAGTATAATAGAACCCAACATAAGGTAATCTGGGATGAATCTAGAATGATATATATTGATCAAAGGATGATATAAGTTGGTCTAAAAATAATATAGCTTAAAAAAGAGTGATATAAATTAAACTAAAATAATTATAGTCCAACATGGTGGAATTATAAAATGAGAAATATTTAATTTAAAATTGTATTTGGTAATATAGAATAGTTCTCTTATAATGTTTATTATTCATCACTCATGTTAGCCCCTTTTGGTTTTAGTGATAGTGGTATCCAAGAGGAACTGATTTAACCCTAAGTAAGAGGGAAATTATAAAGATTACATCAATGAAAAACCAAAAATAATGGGAACTGGAATGATAAATCTCATGATTCTGGAAAAAAATATTTCATGAAAGATGATTAGCAATGTTAACACGGTCTATATCTCAATCATTCCATAGATGAGAAAGATATAGCCTCGTGAAAGATCAAGTGACAAGTATGATGAATAAAAAATGATCAATTTCTTATATTTCACAATTATCGAAAGAAGAATCAAGGGAATTACCTTTAGGGTACTTAAAGAATCCTTAATTGTGGTAAATGAGGCCGTAGAGCAGTGAACTATCAAAGGAAAATGAAGAGTTCAATTAACAAGAGTAAAAAGATTAAACTCATACAAGGGAACCACTAAAAATTAACTGTCTTATTTGTATATAACTCAAGAATTATCCAATCAAATTATTTTTTAGGATAGCAGTAATTTGTTGTTCACATCCTCCTAAACCCAGTGAGAAGTTAATAACCTATACAATAACTATTGATGAAGAGGATATTAGTAATTCTTTTTTTCACTTAACCTCCACCCCAAATTAATTGATGGATCCTATTTATATTAACCTTATTGTATCTAGTATGATTTCTAAGAACATCAAGTCACCATTGTTAGTGATTTTTTTTTCAAGTAAAACTTTTAGTGGTTTGATTAATATCTTTTTGAAAATAATTTTTTTGCAAATTATAATATTATACTAATAATAAAAATAAAAATTAAGATAATTAATTTTATTTTTGAAATAAAATGACTATATTCACTTTGAATCCAAATTTATATCTATAATTGAAGATAATACATTCTAAATCAATTGTAACCACGTATTAGTATAAGTGCAACTATGAATTATCTCATAAGAAAACTAAATCCCTCACATGGGCCTTAATACATAGTTATGAGATTAATTTATTTGAAATGATTATGGAAAATAAATGTTTTATAGTATTCCCTATGATATTGGGGATCATATATTAAGGAATTTTAATATTTTCACCACTTTTAAATATTCTTGAAACTAAATGATAATTAAATTTTGAGAATATGATTAATTTAATAGTGTATAATTTAAGGACCTGAGTTTTTTTACTTAAAGTAATTATGTGCTATAGGATTTTATCCTTACACAATACTGAAAACTAAACCAATATAGACCATCACAAGTTAGCTATGTAATTAGTATGTATAAATAGGGGTAAAAAATTATAAAATATATATAAATGATATATATATATATATGAACAAAATAAAATAAAATTCACCTAAAACATTGAACTCAATTAGAAAATCTAAGGAATTAATAAAATATAATTTTAAGGAATAAAATGTATTTTATAAAAGGTATATTTTTCCATGTTTTTTATATTTTTAATTATAACTAATTTTATAAAATAATTAATATACCAAAAAATGATTCCCTATAAAAAAATTTCAGAATATTTTATGATTTATTTTAAAATTAAATTTAACAATTTCAGTATGTACATTTTACCAAATTAATATTAGTTTTTTATTTATCATTATCATGTTTTATTAAGATGAATTTTTAGAATTTTTCAAAAAACAAATATTTGTTAGGTGAATAATGAAAAATATAATTTTTGAAAATACAATGGAATTTGTAACCTAAAATATAGGGAATATTTTATTGATCAAATATATTTATTTTATGTAAAATTATTTATTTAATGATATCATGTTTTAATTGAAAACATTTATTTTATATTTTAGAACATATGTAATATTTTCTCAAAAAATGTTTTAAAAATATTATACATTACTATTTTAGAATTAGTTTTCATCTATTTAATCAAAGGAAATTGATTTTAAATTTTAAATTAGTGGTTCCAAATCATATAATAAGGGATACTTAATTTCTAGGAATAAATATTCAGTTACATTGGATAAATATTATTTACCCTGGTAAAATGATAATTTTTCAATGAATAATACTTTTCTATGAATTTTATAATTTTAAGATTAAATAAATATATTTTAAAATAACATTATAATATGATATTTAAACATATATATATAATTATTACACTCATTTAATGGGTAATAAATGTTACGTATGACTAATAAAACTTAATGATTAAAGTGATATTTTTCTAGAAAAATGGTTTTCAACACATTATATGTTTCGATTTAAAAGTTAATTTTCTCTTATTTATAAATTGAATTAGATTAAATAGTGTCAAAATTCGGATTCATTAGGTCTAAATTTAATAATAAGGGTCATATTATATTTTTATTAATAAAATAATTGACACGGTTATTATTTAATTCAGAGTAATCAGTGTATAAATGATTAATCTAAGGTGGATCAAATTTTCTAAAATTAACATGATATTTGGACCCTATTGAAATATTTTTTAGGTTTTAAAATATTTAATACATGTATTACCAATATTCATTCACCAAAATCGCATAAATTTAATGTTATTCCCTTATTACCCCTTACTTAATATTATTTTCCTTGGAAAAATTCATCTTCTTCACCTATGAAAGGGAGATCACTTCCACCTTTCCAATACTGCACTCCTATTTTGTAATGTCCTTGAAAAACTACCAATATTTACTCTGATTTAATTCCATTAAACTCCCTAGTTTCTATATACATCACAAATTAATATAATTATCCCAAATATAAGGCCTTTATTAGGATAAAGGTTAAGGTTTCAACATAAGTATCACATATTTATAAACATTTATTTCTTATTCTTTCATTTCTAAACAACCATAACCATTGTATAATAGTAACATAATAATTTTTAGTTTTTTAAATGTTATTATAATAATGTTACAACCATTATTTATTCTCTTCCATATATTGATAAAAACTAGAATCATCATTAGTGTGTGTGCATGGATTACCACCTCCACGAAGTGACGCTTTTAGTTTTTCATCACCACCTATCATGGTTGGTATTAACGATGATATTTTTGAATAAATATGATTTATATAATTTATTTATGGTTATTAAGTTATCACTTACTATCCACCTTCATACATCTCATTCGTTGAGTAATGGAAACACTAATCGTGCATTGTGAGAACTACCGCCTCCACAAAAAAACATTTTTTCATTGTTCTTATATTTTTTCATTATTTATCCAAAAAATAATCAAATATGGTTTACCAAAATAAAAATTAAAAATTAAAATCATTATTATTATATTATAATGATATAATGTCAAAATAAAAACCTTATTAACCATACTCACCAATTGATTTTAAACATGTTCAAGATTGGGTCAGTTTGACCACCTATATGAATGGTAATTTGAAATTATATCATAGATGACTATGAAAAATTAAATTATGTTATAATATTAAATAACTTTGTAAAAAAAATTCTTCTATAAAGGATACATCAATACTTAGCTCCTTAATTAATAAAACACCCATTATGGGTGGAAAACCAATGAAAAAAATTTGTTGTTGATTTCATCCTCTATGATAAAGACTATAGTAATAATGAAAGTAAATTTAAACTTTATAAATATTTATAATTCATAAATTATAGCTAAATTGATGAAATTAAAACAATATTTCTATATTGATATATTATAGCCTATAATGATGTTATTTTGTATATAAATCCTATTTTCTATATAAATCATGCTCCACACCAAAGAATTATTTCTTAATGATACTATTTTTCATTAAAATGAATTTTTTGTTATGAATAATTTCCATTTTGTTTAATGTAATTTTCTTCTATGCCTATGTTTCTACATCCCACCAATTTTATCCTTTACCTAGAGGAAACTCAAATTTTTTTATCACTAATGATCCTTGTGTTACCCTTTAATCATTTTAAAATAAATATTCCTTTATTTTATTAACAATTTGGGATTTTTAACAAAGTCACTTCAAAATGTTCAAACGTTTTTTCCATCCTTTAATATTAAAAAGGTTTTTTCATAAACTACATAATTTATTTGTTTAACCTTTATGTATTTTTCATGGTTTTGTTATTAAATATTATTTTTTAAAGTAAAAGTTTTCAATGTATTTCCACATAGCTTTTCTAAACACATTCTGTTTTCTAAAGTCTCTATTATTAAAGATTCTGTTAAGATTAAATTTTATCAAAGTATTTTCACTTAACCATTTTGAAACCATTATAAATATTCAAGGATATTTTGTGGAGACCCAATTTTTCTATATTGTGAAATATGAGAAGAAATTTAAATATTTTTTCTCAAGTTCTCATGAGGGGTAAAATGGTGATTTTATCCTAACATATGACATCAAGTAATTTTTATAACTGCTCCATTGGTCCTATAATAGGCCGTTTACCCCGGGATGGGAGTTTTTTGGAATTATGAGTTGTTTGAGTTTTGGAAGAATATTTAATATTTGATTAATTAAATATTAAATTATTTGTGTTTGTTCAGGTGGTGATATCATTTGAATGGAGCCTCAAATTGAGATTTTGACTCTGCAGTTGGGTCTAGAATGGGTGGTTTTCTTCAATAAGGTTTAAAGTCACCTCAGGTTCTGAGACTCGAGATGGATAATAGAATGGGAAATTAATTAATTAATTAACTAAGTAATTAAATTAAATTAATTAAAAAATTATCCCCACCCCATTTAGGGTTACCACGAATGGAATAAGATGGGGGTCTTCCCTCTTTGCACTATGGCTGAACCAAGTGGAAAAGGGAGAGGAGATGTTTCTAGACTTCATCCTTGGTGTAGATCGAGACCGTATTGAGGTACAAAAACTTCCAAGACTGGATTTGGACTTGAAGCTTCAATGTTTACACGATGAGGTGGACTGGCTTCTATGTTTTATGCTCTGACCCCCTTATATTAATTTTTTTCAGTTTTACATCCTTATAATAGTTTCTAAGGATCCGATGGGGTTCGATATGTGATTATTTGGGGGAAAACGAGGATTTTGGGAGTTTTGTAGGGGTTTCCCAATTGAAAACCCCAACTACAAAGCATGTGGTTCTAAGAAAACATGTCATGTGTTCTTCCTATTCAGAAAATATGGACTTTTTATAAGTACAAACAATTTAGTAGTACATGGCCATGTACCTGGCCATGGGAAAAAGTACATGGGGAGATGATGTTTGGAAATTACACATTGTGTACTTTGGGTACATGTCATGTAATAGTACACTGGTAGAACCCATGTTTCTCTAGCCATGTCAAAGTACATTTCCAAGGGGATAGTTGATAGTATACAACATGTACTCAAAATTACTTGCAATGTACTTTTTCCATCTTGGAGGTTTTGGGTGTTTTGTTCCATAGAAGTGAAAATTGGGCTAGTGAGTAGTCCATTTTGAGTGTTTTTAGGCATAGATCACAATAGTGGGATAATTTATACATATAGAGGTTTTATTGATGGTGTTTTCAGAAAATTTACCTCATTATGAGTATTTCCTTGAGTTTTGGATTGAAAATACTCTAGTGGGTTAGGTTGTGATCTGGGAGACCCTAGTGAGGGTTGCGAGCTTGGTGTTTGGTCTAGGTTGAGTGTACTATGATGTTTTTTAAGGTTTATTTTATGAATCCTAGAATATAGTATTTGGTCAGTATCCTTGGGAAGATCATGGTTGTATCTACATATCGGGACTACTGGCATGAGGTTAGAGCAGTTGTTATTTAGATCCTACATTTGTGGATCAGGGTGGATTGAGCCTTTGGGGCTTGGTTGACAGCATAAGATTGTGGTTATGGATGATTTCTATTGTGTTGTTGAGTAGATTTTGAGGTACTCTTCAGGATTCCCATGGTTTCCTAGTTTCTGGTAATGTGAGCATTAGATTCCATGGTTGGTTGTTCATATTAATCGTATGGAATGGGATAGATTTGGATTGTCTAGTTGGCATGTTATTTACCAAAGATTAGTTGGAGGCCACTAAGGGTCTCTTGAGGATGTTTCTTTTGACAGGTATTATCCCAAGAGTTTTGGTGTTACTAGGTTATGAAGAGGATGTATCTAATTGAGTACTAGTTTTGAGGATCTAATGAATAGTGACTATGTTTATATGTGGATCTAGATGGTCATGTGTGGTATTGATCGATAGGATGACCCTAAGTGGGTGTGTGTGCTTGAGTAGTTTAGTTATGGGTTTTTCCTTGGTACCTGACTTGATATATGAGATGATGGGGCTGAGATGTTGACGGTCAAGATGGACATAGAGCCAGCCCTTGTTTAGTTTTCACTTGGTTGAGGATGTTGAGTTTTGTTTTATGCCTATGTGGCTGTTTTGATTCTAGAGTGGTTTCCATATTCTAGAAACTGATTTATTTGTAAGGGGGTGTGATGATTGAGATATCTAGGAAAATGATCCATATGTATGGTTGCAGATATTTTTGATTGAGATTATTAGACTAAGGCTTCGTATCAGTACTGATTGTTTTTTTATGGTTTGAGTTCTGGACTAAGGTTCTAGGCACACTATGTTATATTATTGAGTATAGTGATGTGAAGTCACATGTATGTGGTATAGTTTTGGACTGATGTTTTAGACATAGGAATTGTACTACTAATATGGTGCCAGACTGAGGCTCAAGACACTGATAGTATACTTCATGGATAGTGTGCCAGACTAAGGATCTTGGAAATGATGGAATGCTATGTGAAAACGATTTTGTATTGAGGCACTTTATCCTTATGTTTAGTCTAGACTAATGCAATGGGGCCCACTTTTGTTATATATATAGATGGTTTCTAGATTGAGGCTCCATGAATTAAAATTATACAGTGAATTAGGTGTCAAACTGAGGATCTAGACACAGATAGTTTACGTTGTTGTTTATATGCCAAATTGATGTTCTGGGATGGTATACTAGCTTGGATGGATGGTGGAAATCCATGGTTTAGATGTCAGACTGGTGCGCTAGGCATTATTAATTTGATATATGGTAATGGTTTTGGACTAAGGCTCGAGAAATTATTGCCTATGGTACTTGAGATAAATGTTAGATTGATTGTCTGCTCTTGGTAGTACGTTGGTGATGTATCTGGGACAGATGTGTTGTGGTTCCAAGTATGATATCATGTTTGGGTCATGAGAATATGATAGGGGATGACATAGAATAGTACCCTAAATGATATGACTATCATAGGATGGGTTCCTAGTATTTTCAATTTTGGTTACAACTGCCATGGATATGGAGGCCATAGGTTATTTTGGATGCATGGTCATGGAGAACTGGCGAGAGAAATTCTGGCATTGGCCAATGTAGGTACGGTTGATTGAGGTCTCAGACCTACAGATCGAATGTTTTTTTATTTTTATTTGTTTTTTATTTATGTATCATCTTGGCTGATCATATTGCATTAGCATTCACATAGGGCAGCCGTTATGGGTTCACAATTGGGGGTGGCCTACTGAGATTTATTTCTCACCCCCAGTGTGTGCACCTCAATGTACGTATAGACCTTATCTTTACATTCAGGATTAGAACAGATGCACGATGGATAGGGTGGAGGGCTAGGTTTTCATGTTTGATTAGGATGCTCGTGTAAAGTCAATTGGTCAGGCTAGAGTAGCTTGATAGGGTACTAGATATCGGGTATGTGTTATAGCTTGGAGATAGGAGTAGGTCCTATTGTATTTACTTTTTACAATGGATACAAAACAAGGAGATACTAGTTGTAGGGTAGAGACCTAGGAAAGGATCATGCATCATTCTTCTTTATTCCTGTGTTTGAATGGGTAGACCTTGGGATAGGTTAACCTAAAATTAATAAAAAGAAAACAATTAATTAATAAATGTTCAGTCTTCCATGTTCCAGGCTTAGGAGCTCTAAGTGTTTGTTATTTTGTAGGTATGGGTTCAGGTCGACGTCCTCATTAGGTTTGCATAGAATATTCCCCGAAGGCCATTCTAGCAGGTCACCGCAGAGTAGAGGTTGACGACGATGACACTTGGAGGAAGACACTTTGAGAGTTTCAGCACCAACGTCTGAAGAAGTATGAGAGATACGTTTCAGATGCAGTCACAGAAGACTGGTTGGAGGAGGTCGAGATAGGATTCAGTTCGATCCATGCTCGGAAGGAGCACTGGGTGTCCTTAGCTGTGATGATGCTACATGGAGGAGCAAGGAAGTGGGGGTTCTTGTTCCTCAGGGATCATGAAGAGTCAGTTATCCCATGGGATGAGTTCTGAGACAAGTTTACAGTCGAGTTCCTTTCCTTGACTACAAAGGCGCCCATTCGTTAGGAGCTTCATACCCTTCAACAGGGGAGCTCCAGTGTTCAGGAGTTTGGAATCCATTTTAGGATCCTTTTACGATTTTCTTCTTACCTATTACCAGATGAGGAGGCCAGGGCGAGGAATTTTGAGGAGGCTTTGCGTCCAGAGATCCAACGCTAGGTCACCCCATTTATGGCAGCTCTACTTCGTGAGGAATCATGTTGATTCCCTTCCCGTGATGATCCGGTAATTGCCAAAGTCCTCTCAACAACCTCTTCCCTCGCCACACAGAGTGTACCCCTCCTAGGCCAGCAATGTGAAAAGGGAGATAATGACCCCTCGAGTCCAACCACCAGTAGGCCCCGAGTTGGTGACTAGCACCGAGGGTATAATAAACACAAAAATGGGAGGCATTGTCCTCTAAGAGAACACATGCAGAAGAGGGAGATAAGATAGAAACCAACCAACTCCAACTCAGAACTTAAATATAAAAGAAACCCAAGTACATATATGAAATCCCATGAAAAAGTAATACAACTAAAAGGGAAAACTATAAGTACCCAAAAGAAAGTAAAATTGTAGTGACCACAAGCCCGAACAACTCCTCCAAACACAAGCTAGTAGTATCCAGCTTGATCTCCATCCTACACCAAGTGACATGAAAATAGTTTATATATATGTAGGGTGAGTATAACAGTATACTCAGTAGGATCCTCCCTGAATCCTCTCATTCAAAAGTAAAGAAAGCATGTTAAAGCACAGTGAACAACAAGTGTAACAAACTTGTCACCTAAACTTGTATACTATGTTCCCAACCTCGCCATGGATACTCTCACCAAGTAATTCATGCAAGAATATATCAAATAATAAAGATTATCAAGGGTACCCTGCTAATACTTCACCATTGGTTTTCCGCGTTTCCCCAACGACATACGTCATGTACATCTCTCTCCAATGGTTTGCCCGAATACACCTGGGCTAAGCTCCACAAACTGCACCACGTGCACCACAAAGGCTTTCATGCAGACACCAAGGCTAAGCACCACACCATCCTCACAACCAAATGTAACCAGGTAGTTTCTGGGAGCCACCACAGCTCGCATAACATTTATCATAAGTCGGGTATTATACTTCAAGCCATTACGGCCCATACACCGATTAAGGATCCTCAAGCCATCATAGCCTATACACATTACACCTATAGTAGTCCATAGGATACTATATCTAGAATATATGTATGTGAATAGCCACAAGCCATTATATCCCTCTACACACATATATGGGGAAAACAAACCACTATGAATAACAACACTTATGTTTACCAAGAGAAGAGTTAAGGGTCAAAGGGGGTAGTCAGCCATTCACCCTCCCATCGGAATGTTTGGGAAAACACCCCCCAGGGATTAGAATCCCTGAGGTGCCAGTTTCCCTTACTTACAGGGTGGAGTGGCGTATAAAAAAAAGTACAGAATATATTATACCTCACAACCACACTATGGGCATAACATAGTCATAGAAACAACTGCAGCTAACGTCTCTCGGACTCTGGGCTGCCACTTCTAAGACTAGGTATCCTATAAGCACACAAACATTAAAAGGATTTATTAGATTAATTCATTACATTTTTATCCATTCCACCAGACGTTAATTAATTCTTCAAACAATAACTAACCAAGAACAATTCCACATTAAATTCCATTAACATCACATCACAAAATCAAATGTTCCTTCAAATTTACAACCTCATCATTATGTTCCAGAATATACATCCCCATGGGTTAACATCGATTAATCAAACATTCATTCACGAATTAGTTTCCCATATTCCCAGACATTCTAGAAAATCATCCTATGCTACTAAACATAAGAGGGCTCAACACGGTGAGTAGATGTACTATCCATCAAGTCTGTTCTCCCTATAGCAAGATCATAGACCCATTCTCCCATTAAGAGGCTAAACATGGAAAGCACAACGGTCAAAGAATGCCCTAGAAGACCTGGTTGATTCACCAAGGATCCTCCCTAGACTTCTTATCCTAACACAACCAAGAACCAATCTCATCATAATAGACATCCCAACACATAGATATACCCATAACAGGAGTAGATCTAAGATCCCGAGAGAAGAGGAGGAGTAGATCTAGGTAGATCTAAGAAACCAAACAAAAAGAATTACATACCATGAGAAACCGGCTTCGATTCACAAAGAGAAGCCTCCGGATCACCTCCAAAACGCTTGGGAGAGGTTCTTCTACCTCCAAGGGAGACTAATCCCGAGTTATGGCCGCTTAGGGGCTTAAACGAGGTGAATAAAGGAAAAATGACTTAGATCCACAATTTTAGGATCTGACTTTAAGTGCCCGCATGGTTAGTCCGCACGGTTTAACAAACCATGCACTAATCGTGTGTTAGCTTCTACCTTGTCAAACACTCCCCACACGGTTAGTCTGCACGGTTAGACAAACCATACGCTAATCGTGTGTTAGCCACTACCTACAAGACTATCCTTGCATGGTTTTTCTGCACGTTTCAGGCAAACTGTGCGCCAACCATGCGAAATCTATTACCCTCTAGCTTTCCTTAAAAGTGCACCCAAATTCACCCCAAGCCACCTTAACCTAACAGAGCACCTATAAGACCACATTTTCAAGAAGTAATGGACCAGAGAGGTCTGGGCCATTACATCAGATACCTCTCAAAACATTCTCATCCTCGAGAATCCAAAACCCTCCTAAAGAGAAAACAAAACAGGGTCTGAACAACCACCCCTCGAGATACCTCTCAAAATAGAGAAATCCACCAAAGCAAAAAAGGATGTCATCTCATAAACATGAAAGTTTCATAACCACACAACTTACAACAATACATGAAAAGAGTTATACATCAAAAAACTATGGGTACAGATCATGTTTCTGTGATTCGCATTCCAAGGTACTCTCTTCCATGACACTGTGTTGCCATAAGACACGAACTAAGGGGATGCTACGCCTGCACAACACCTTCTCATTTCAGTCTTGGATCTCCACATGTTGCTCCTCAAAAGTTGCATCACCATTAACATTGATCTATCCCCAATCGATGATGTGATATTCATCATGAAGATAACGTTGGAGCTGTGATACATGGAAAAAATCATGTATTCGACTCATCTGAGGGGGAACTGCTACTCGATATGCCACAGCTCCAACATGATCTAACACCTTGAAAGGCCCAACAAAGCGGTGAATAAGCTTACTCCCATGAAAATACCTTCGCTGACCACGATGGGAAGTCGCCATACGAAACACATGATCCCCAACATTAAACTCCAAGGGTCTCCTCCTTTGATTAGCATATGATTTATGATGATCTTGCGCTACATTTATCCTCTCATGTATCACCTGAACCATCTTTGTTGTATTCTGCACTAGTTCTGGTCCGAGAATTGCTGACTCTCTGACCCCAGTCCATCACAATGGAGAATGGAAAGGCCAGCCATACAAGGCTTCAAACAGAGCCATACCAATGGTGGAGTGGAAACTATTTTTGTATGAAAACTCCACCAAGGGTAAGTGCATCATCCATGAACCTCAAAAATCAAGAACACAAGAGAAAAACATGTCTTCAAGAGTCTAGATGGTTCGCTACGTCTGAACATCCACTTGAGGATGAAAAGAAGTACTAAGGCATAACTGAGAACCGAAATCATGTTGGAGACATCTCCACACCCTGGAGGTAAAATAAGGATCTCGATCAGAAATGATCATCCTAGGGACTCCATGAAGTCTCACCACCTCTTGCAGATACTGCCTCGATAAAACTTCCATTGATCTTGACTCCTTGATTACAATAAAGTGTGATGATTTTGTTAAACGGTCTACTACCACCCAAATAGAATCATAACCTCTTGGAGCTCGAGGTAAACCAGTAACAAAGTCCATTGATATGTCCTCCCACTTCCACTGAGGAATCTATAATGGCTGTAGAAGACCACCAGAAACATGGTGTTTTCCCTTCACCTTCTGGCATAATAAACATTGAGACACAAACTCCGCAACCGTATGCTTCAGCCCAGACCACCAAAACTGACTCCTCACGGATCGGTACATCTTGTCACAATAGGATGCACCGCTAAAAGAGAACAATAAAACACTATGAGGATCATCTAGTGCATCTCCAAGGGAACAAAAAGTCTTCCATGATACAACAATCTTTGTTATTCATCCTCAGACAAACCATCAGGGGCCTCACCAGAAACAAATCAGTCTCTTTAGACCTCCACCTCAAGATCCCCCAACTGGGACTCTTCCACCTTCTGTACCAGGGATGACTGCACTGTCATATGAAAAAGATAGCCTCCACCCCCAACTTCTCCCATATCAAGATGTAATGCTGACAGTTATTCCATTACTCTCTAGGAATCACCGGGTTCACGCACAGCATCACTACGTGACTTTCAGCTCAGCGCATCAGCTACAACATTCCCTTTTCTAGGTGTATATGATATTTCAATGTGGTATTCCTGTAAGAACTTCATCCACTGACGTTGTCGTAAGGTCAAGTCACGCTAGGAGAATACATACCTCAAACTCTTATGATCAGTGAAAACCAAAAAGCATTCACCAATGAGGTAATGTCTCCACAACAATTGAGAAAACACCCAAGATGCCAACTCAATATCATGGGTGGCATATTTGCATTCATGGGGAAGCAACTACTGAGACCCATAATAAAAAACTGACCTCAGCTACATGAGAATGCAGCCTAACCCCAGATGTGAAGCATCGCAAAAAACATCAAACTAGACTCCCTCAGCTGATAGACAGAGGACTGGAGCACTTACTAACTTCTTTTTTAGATACTCGAAAGCTACCTGACACTGATCAGTCTATATGAAAGCCTGATCTTTTCTGGTCAAAGCTGTCAGAGGAGTTCCAACCCAGGAAAAATTGGCCACGAACCACCTGTAGTAGCCTGCAAGACCAAGGAAAATTCGCACCTATGACACTGTCTTGGGAGCTGCCCAAGACAAAACTGATTCAATCTTCGATGGATCCACATATACTCCATGTTGGGACACAACATGTCCCAAGAAAAGGACTTCTCAATCCCAGAACTCACACTTCAATAACTTCTCGAACAGCTGATGTCGACGAAGAACTCCCAAAACTGCTCGTAGATGCTCTGCATGATCCTCTTAAGATGTGGAGTACACAAGGATGTCATCTATGAAAACTTCCACGAACATGTCCAAGAACTCATGGAACATTACATTAATCAACCCCATGAACATAGCTGGAGCATTCTTCACACCAAATGACATTACAATGAAATCATAATGCCCATGACGACAACAAAAAGCAGTCTTCAGGATATCCTAATCCTTCACACACATCTGATGGTATCCTGACCGCAAGTGGATCTTTGAGAACTAACTTTTTCCCTTCAGTGGATTGAATAAATCATCAATCTGTGGAAGAGGATGGTGGTTATTTATTGTCACTTTGTTAAAGTGATGATAATCGACACACAACCGCAAACTGCCGTCAGCCTTTTTCATGAATAGAACTGGTGCACCCCACAGTGACACACTTGGCCGAACAAAACCGCACTGCAATAGACCATCAAGCTGTATACACATATCTCATAACTCAGAAGGGCCCATCTGATATGGAGATATAGAGATAAGAGATGCTCCTGGATATAGTTCGATCCCAAACAGGATCTCTCGTCGAGTGGGTAATGCTACAACCTCTTCTGGGAAGACATGAGGGTACTCCTCTACAACCCTAGGAAATGCCAACTACTGAACCACTGAATAACTTAGCATCATCTCAGCCACCATGGAGGATAAGGATGGAATGTGCCAGTAACCCATCTAAGGATCTCCCTCACTAACAAACACCACTATCTCTCCATCCTCACCAAAGAAAACGACCTTATTCCTGAATCAATCCATGATAGCCTGCACCGAATACAACCAATCAATGCCGAGGATGAAATCATATGGTTGTATCCATAAACATAGAAAATCTCCCCAATAGAGGTGTTTCCCAACACTAGATCACAGTCTCTGCATACTTCAAACATGTCAGCTCAACCTCCAACTGGCATAGTCAATGCCAAGGGCACAAGAATCCTCTCTACCTCATTTCCCAAGGCATGGACAATGGTAGGTGATACGAAGGAGTGTGTCACTCCTGAATCAAACAAGGCATACACCAAGAGAGAAAATAAGCAAAGGGTACCTCGAACGACATTTGGCTCGTCTGGTGCTGGAAACGCTAGAGCATGAACCTGAACACGAGCTCCTCCATGGCCTCGCTGACCCTGATGATGACCACCACCACGGCCGTGCTCTGCTCTCTGAGGATGGGGAGCATCATGGGGATGTCCTCTGCCTACCCCATGTCCCCTTTGGTGATCTAAAGCTGGTGCAACTGGCTATTGCTACCTCGGCTGGAACTGCCTCAAAGGATGAACCTGGAGCGTAGCACCCGGTGCACAATCACCGCTCTGAATGGTTGGGCACTCCTGCTGATGATGGCCACGACCACCACAAGAAAAACAAGCACCTGGTCTATTGGCATAGTTCTGAGAGTTTTTGCCTCTGGAAAAATGAGATGTGAAGGGCTGGGACCTACGCCTGGCTGAACGGAAACTCTTCTGCCCAAACAACTGGGAACGTCAGACCGCAGCTCTGCTTTGTTAGAAATTATGATGATTCCCCTCTCGTGATGATCCGATCCTGGCCAAAATCCTCTAGACAACCTCTGCCCTCGCCAGCACCTAGAGATATGTCTTCAGCATAAATGGGGTGACCTGGAATTAGATCTCTAGATTCAAAGCCTCCTCGAAATGCCTCGCCATGGCCTCCTCATCTGGAAACAGGTCTGAATCATATCGTAAAACGTTCCTAAAATGGATTACAAACTCTTGAACACTGGAGATCCCCTATTGAAGGGTAAAAAGCTCATGGCGACTGGACGCCTTTGTAGTCGAGGAAAGGAACTCGACTCTGAACTTGTCTTGGAACTCCTCCCATGATATCGCTGACTCCTCATGATCCCTGAGGAACAAGAACCACCACTACCTTTATGCTCCACGCATCATCATCATAGTTAAGGACACCCAGTGGTCTTCTGAGCATGGATCGAACTGAAGCCTATCTCGACCTCCTCCAACTAATCTTCTATGACTGCATCTGAAACAGATCCCTCGTACTTCCATAGACTCTGGCACTGAAACTCTCGGAGTGTCTTCCTCCAAGTGTCGTCATCGTCAACCTTTTCTCAACGGCGACCTGTTGGAATGTCCTGCTGGGTATCTTCTATGCAAACCTGATGAGGACGTCAACCTAGATCTATACCTGAAAAATAACAGACACTTAGAGATCCTAATCCTGGAATATGGAAGACTCGATATTAATTAATTAATTATTTTGTTTATCTTCATTTTATGTTAACCTATCCCAAGGTCTACCCATTCAAACACAGGCGCAAAGAAGAATGATGCATGGTCCTTTCCTAGGTTTGTACCCTACAACTAGTATCACCTTGTTTAGTAGACATTGTAAACTTAATGGTCCGTGCATCAGATCATAGGGGTCCCTAAACGCCTATGTCTGAGATGGTATCTAGTGTTTACCTTACATGCTAATCATGAATGACACTGTTGACCTACCAACCCATGCAACCTCACATGTGCTTACTCCAAACTCCATCCTATCCCTCAACCTCCCTCTGATACCACTATGTCACGACCCCTTCCCCAAAAAGTGTACCCCTCCTGGGCTAGCAATGTGAAGAGGGAGAAAATGACCCCCCGAGTCCCACCTCCAGTAGGCCCCGGGTTAGCGACTAGCACAGAGGGTATAATAAACACACAAATGGAAGGAAATACTCTCTAAAGGAACACATGCGGAAGATAGAGATAAGATAGAAACCAACCAACTACAACTCAGAACGGAAATATAAATGAATCCCAAGTACTTAAATGAAATGCCATGTAAAAGTAATACAACTGAAAGGGAAAACTACAAGTACCCAAAAGAACGAAAAACGACAATGACCACAAGCCCAAATAGATCCTCCAATCACAAGTTAGTAGTAACCAAATTGATCTCCAACCTGCTCTAAGTGACCTGAAATACAATTTATATATACATAGGGTGAGTATAACAGTATACTCAGTAGGATCCTCCCCGAAGCCTCTTGTTCAAAAGTAAAGAAAGCATGCTAAAGCATATTGAACAACAACTGTAACTAAACCGTCACCTAAACAGGTATATTATGTTCCCAACCTCACCATGGATACTCTCACCAAGTAACGCATACTAGAATATATCATATAATTAAGAATATCAAGGGTACTCCACTACTAATTCCCCACTAGTTTTCTGATTTTCCCCAATGACATATGTCCTATTCATCTCTCTCTAAAGGTTTGCCCGAATACACCTAGGCTAACCTCCTCAAACTGCACCACGTGCAACACAAAGGCTTGCCCGCAGACACCTAGGCTAAGCACCACACCATCGTCACAACCAAAAGTAACCAGGTAGTTTCCGGGATCCACCATAGCCCGCATAACGTGTATCATACATCGGGTATTATACTTCAAGCCATTACAACCCATACACTGAGTAAAGATCCTCAAGCCATCACATCCTATACACATTACACCTATAGTAGTCCATAGGATACTATATCCAGAATATATGTGTGTGAATAAGCCCAAGCCATTACATCCCTCTACACACATATATGGGGAAAAATAACCACTGTGCCGAATGGAACTAATGTATACCAAGAGAAGAGAGTGGGGTCAAAGGGGGTAGTCAGCCATTCACCCTCCCAAAGAAATGTTGGGGAAAACACCCCCCAGGGCTCAGAATCCCTGAGGTACCATTTTCCCTTACTGACAGGGTGGAGTAACATATAGAAACACAAAAAGTACAGAATATATTATAACTCACAACCACACTATGGGCATAACATAGTCTTAGACACAACTTTAGAAAACATCTCTCGGACTCCGAGATTACACTTCTAAGACTAGGTATCCTATAAGCACACAACCCTTAAAAGGATTTATTAGATTACTTCATTCCCTTTTTATTAATTCCACTATACCTTAATTAATTCTTCAAACATTAAATATCCCAGAACAATTCTACATTAAATTCCATTAACATCGCATCACAAAATCAAATGTTCCTTCAAAGTTACAACCTCATCATTATGTTCCAGCATCTCCATACCCATGCATTAACATCAATTAATCAAACATTCATTCCTGATTTTCTTTCCCATATTCCCAGGCATTCTAGAAAAGCATCCTATGCTACTAAACACAAGTGGGATCAACATGGTGAGTAGATGTACTACCCGTCGAGTCTGTGCCACCTATAGCAAGAGCATAGACCCTTTCTCCCTAGAGAGGCTAAACACATAAAGCATGTGGCATACCACGTGTGTCTTCGCCTCCTTTGGAAGAAGGGTAAGCAAGACCAGCTTCCTGGATCAGTGGGGAAAAGTAAAGCAGATAAACAACCAAGAATTGACAAGCATCCAACAACCACATCCATCCCATTCCATCATCCCTGGTGTCCTCCCTGACACACACATGCATAAACCGATGCATCTTTCCACTCTAGGCATCATACACGGCCACAACCAAAAGGCCTCCATGCCCCCACATATCACAACATCCTTCCTGGATCTCATAACAGAACAAGAAGGAGGAAATTAAAAATCGCAACAATTTAGTCTCTTCGACCATTAACCAGGCATCCTGCCTTCATACAGAAGCACCAACAGATTTCAGGTTTACCAACCAACTGAACTAACCACGTACATCAGCATCAATTCGATTAAAATCGAGTTTGAACAACATACACAACAACAACAACCAGATTCATTTACATGAATCTTTTTCTTTAGCCAATTAATTATCAATTAGTTCTGGATTTACATTCTTTATCAATTTCATCAAGAGAAACATGCTTACAAGCAAGGAATATATATCACACTATCTAGTAAATCAAGAGGCAAACCATTATCACGGTACAAAGCAACAAAAAGCGATCAAACAAATTCTTTTAATCTGGTTTAATAATTTAATTAGGTCAATTCCATTGTGATCCAAAGGCCAAATCATGATAACTCTATGATTTCACATAAACAATTAGAGAATCCATGAATCCCCTACCTCAACGGTTTTGACAAAACCACAAAGGTCGAAGAATGCCCAAGAAGACCGGGCCGATTCACCAAGGTTATTCCCTAGATCTCTTCTCCTGGCACAACCAAGACAAAATCTCATCATAATTGACATCCACACACTTAGATATACCCATAAATGGCGTAGATCTAAGATCCCAGGAGAAGGGGAGGAGTAGATCTAGGTAGATCTAAGAAACAAAACAAAAAGGATCACATACCTTGAGAAACTGGCTTCGATTCACGAAGAGAAGCCTCTGGATCTCCTCCAAAACGCTTGGGAGAGGTTCTTATACCTCCAAGGGAGACTAATCCCGAGTTATGGCCGCTTAGGGGATTAAACAAGGTGATTAAAGGAAAAACGAGTTAGATCCACAATTTTTGGATCTAACTTTAAGTTCCTGCACGCTTAGTCCGCACAGTTTAACAAACCGTGTGCTAACCGTGAGTTAGCTTCTACCTCATCAAACACTCCTCGCACAGTTAGTCTGCACAGTTAGAAAAAACATGCTCTAACCATGCATTAGCCACTACCTCCAAGACCATCCTTGAACGGTTTGGCCGCACGGTTTAGGCAAACCGTGCACCAACCGTGCAAAAGATATTACCCTCTATCTTTCCTTAAATCTCCACCCAAACTCACCCCAAGGCACCTAAACCTTCCAGAACACCTCTAAAACCACATTTTCACAATGTAATGGACCAGAGAGGTTCGGGACATTACATATTGGAGATGGGAGTAGGTCCTATTGTATTAAATTTTTAGTTATTTATTTTTTATGTACGATCGACCCCGTGATCGATTGTTGTTGTATATATGACATGGTTGTTCAAACCCTTACTATATTTCATTTTATTATTGAATTTTTAGTTTTAGTTTGTTTATTATTCTAAATTATTTATTTTTTAGGGTTTCTGGTTATTTACTTCATGTTGTTCAATTTGATATGGTGTTATTGTCTCCTCACAATTCCTTTATTAGACCCCTACTATTAGTTGGCCTACTCTGGCATACAAGTAGGCGCGCTTGAGGCCTTTCGGACAACTGGCTCAGAGAACTAGTTTTAGAGGAATCCAGGAAGGGACATTAAAAAGTGGTATCATAGCGGTTAATTTGCTATTATTTAATTATTTTGGGTTTGGTAGATATGATATTTAGGAAAGTTTCAAATATTTCAACAGATACCGAGATGGTGCATCACAAACACATGTTCTAGAAAAAATTCCATGTTACTAATGATTGGGATTGATGTTATATATTTTTTATGTTATAGTTGTATATGATTTTTTCTTTGAGTAATGAAACCGTTTTTTGGTATTTAAGGGTTTATGGTGGATTTTAGGCTCTTGGACCATAAGCAAGAGAGATCTAACTTGGTTCTGACTCATCTTCTAAAGAGGAAAGAGGAATCTCATGAATCATGTTAGGATCATTGGATCTTAATGTTATAGGCCTTCTAATGTGTGATTTTATGGGTTTCTTTCTGATGTTAGGTTGGGTGGATCCATGGTGAGTCGCTCGTCGACGAGGATGTTTGTTCGATTCTTGTGTGTGATTAGTGTAGTTGAACTATTGGGTTGGTATGATGAAATTATAGAAACATTAGACACCTTTTGGGTGGTTTTGATTGAGTTCATTTGGATGCTCAGGTCCTCCAAGGAGTACTCTGATATGAAGATGCTCATAGTGGATGGACACCCTAGTTGTGGGTAACTGGTTAATATAGGACTCCCTGATAGTGTGAGACCCTAGAGGAGGGTTTTTTGTATTTCTAATGTCATTTTATGATGATATGGGTTCATATTGATGCCTCGTAAGTTATGACCTTATATAATTGCATGTAGACCTAGGTGGTTAGAACTTGTGACTTGACCTGAGACTTGATCGGTAGGTCTAGTTGGGATAGACTAGTGGGCTTTCTGACATGACTCTATAGTAGGTTAATTAGGGTTGCTAGACATTTTATGATGACAAGTGATAGGGTTTGACTGAGTTATGGGTGCCTATGGGTTTATGAGGCACAAATGGGTGTTTCTGGACATGTGAAAATGGTGGATGAAGGGTTTAGTTGGGTTTCAGTTTTGGTATCGTTGGATGACTTTTTTTGGGATGGTGAACTTATGTGCCAGTGTTTCCACTTTGTGGTTTGTTTTGAGAGGGGTAGGTTCATTCAGGTGCATATACCATGATATATTTGTGCATGCAAGTCGATCCTGATGGCTTTGGGTTGGATCGAGAGCACAAGAAGTGCTCGATTTTCCACGGTTTAGGCTTCTAAGTTGAGTTTTTGTGATATGTGACTCAGATGAGTCAATAAAAGTTTTTCAATTATGTTACACTAGGGCGTGTAATGGGTGTGAGATAGTGGAATATTGGAGAAATAGAACTAGTGATGTGTTGTATCATTTGGTTTGTGGATTGAACATTAAAAGGGTGTACATCTTATGTGATTGAGTTGGGAAGGAATCTGTGAGTGGGATAAGAATTGTTGTCGTTGTAGTGAGAGGCTTGTGGGAATGGTGACCTATTTCCCTTTGATAAAACTATGTTCTTCTATAATGGATGAGGTTTTGGTGGTATTCATCGAATACATCTTAGTATACTTGTAGTTTATAGATGATCATGACCAATATATTTACATCATTTGGAGTATGATAAGAGTGTGGCATCTTTATGCCATGCTATATATATATTTCCTTGGGTTGGTAAGGTACATTCTGGGAGGATGTTATCATGGAGTAGTGTACATGAGGTTGTATGGTGGGGAGCACACCATCAGATTTCTATGTATGAGGTCCTTATTGAGGATTAGATATTTATTAATATCATCGATGATGCTTTTAGATGTCAGGAACATGCAATAATAGCTATTTGTTTTTTGAATCTGGTGGGAGTGAGATTTACATGCCATATCTAAGGTTTTGATGTGATTGGTGCATGGTATATTGAAAGATTTTTGGTTGTGATACAATAGTAAGGATGTTCCTACGGTGGGGAGAACCATGATTTTGATTATGAGTTTTAAATTATATCATGACCTCCCGAAATGGATGAGTGTGGTTAGGCATTTTCCTAATAGTTTTTTGATGGTGGAAAGTAGTGGATTGACCATTAATGGGTTGTACGCCCTCTCTTCAAAGTTATGCAGAGAAACTTAGTTATCATATTCAGGAAGATCACAACTAGTTGAGTTTGATTCTACAACCAAGGTTGTTTGAGGTGTGTGGTTGGAAGTCCACTAATGTTTCTCAAGGACTGGAAGGTTTATGGTGGGGAGGTTATAGAGACCCAAGTTGTTTGGATTTTGAAATTAGAAAAGAAATTTAAATTTTTGTTCTCGAGTGCTCATGAGGGGTAAAATGGTTATTTCCCTTAGATAATAATATTGGATAATTTTTTTCGACCACTCAATTAGTCTCAGAATAGGGAATTTACACTAGGATAGAAGTTTTGTGGAATTTAGAGTTGTTGGTGTTTTGGTGGAATATTTAATATTTGATTAATTAAATATTAAATTATTTGTGTGGGTTCATGTGGTGATATATTTTGAATAGAGTGTTGGATTGGGATTCTAACTCTTCAGTAGAGTTTAGAATGGGGATATTTTCTTAGGTGGGGTATAAACATACCTCATGTTTGGGGACTCGGGATGGATAATAAAATGGGAAATTAATTAATTAATTAACTAACAAACCAATTAATTAAATTAATTTAAAAAGTCCCCCCCCCCATTTGGGGTTCTCATGTTGAAATATAAGGTAGAGGCTCTTCTCCGTACACATGACAACTATATCAAGTAGATAAGTGAGAGGAGATGTCACTGGACTTCATCCTTAGCATAGATCGAGACCGGGTTGAGGTGCATCATCTTACAAGATCATATTTGGACCCTAAGCTTCATCATTTATGCCACGAGGTAGGACATTTTTTTGACTTTTACTCTCTGATCCCCTTATATAAATTTTTTTAAGTTATATATCCTTATAATGGTATCAAAGGACCCCATGGGGGTCTATTTATGATTATTTGGGGGGTAAATAAGGGGTTTCTTGAGGTTTGTAGGGGTTTCCCTTTTAGAAAAGCCAACTACACAATGTTTGGTTATAAGAAAACATCCCATGTGTTCTTACCGTTCAGGGAAGATGAACTTTTTAGAAGCACATGCCATGTATTACTAAAAAGGAAAAACCCATGTTTCTCTATCCATATTAAAGTACATGTCCAAGTGGAGATTTGATAGTATACATTGTGTACTCAAAAGTATATGTCATGTACATTTTTTGGATTTGTGTTTTTAGGTGATTTGTGCCTTCGATGTCAGAATTGGGATTTTGAGTAGTCCATTCTAAGTGTTTTTTCAACAAAAATCATAATGGTGGGATACTTTAGACTTATAGTGAATGTATATATGTTTTGTTTTGTAAAATTTAGTTTTGTCAGAGGATTTCCTTGAGTTTTGGATTCAGAATCCTCTAGTGGGATGGGTTGTGAGATGGGAGACCCAGGTGAGGGTTGTGAGCTCAGTGTTTGGTCTGGACTGAGCATTCCATGGTCTTATTTTTTACGTTTCATTTATTAATCCTAGAATATCAGATTTGAGTTGTATCTATGGGAAGATCTTGGTTGTCCCTAAGTATCTGGACGAGTGGCTCAAAGTTAGAGCAGTTTAGATTCAGATCCTACATTTGAGGATTACGGTGGATGGAGCCTTTGGGTATTGGTTGACACCATATGATGGTGGTTCTATCTAAGTGTCTTTGTGATATTTTGTTGTGTATGAGGGACCATTGAGGATTCCCATGTTTGCCTAGTGTCATGTTAACTGATCATTGGATTCCATGGTTGGATATTGAGATTTCTCATGTCAGATAGGCATACTTTGGATTGCCTAGTTGGCATGATGTTAACCAAGGATTGGTTGGAGGACTCTAAGGGCTTCTTGAGGATGTTTCTTTTGATATGTCTTTTCCCAGGATGTTGGTAGTTACCATGTTTTGGAGAGAATATCACTTCTTGAGTTCTAGTTATGAGGATCCAAAGAGGGGTGCCCCTATTTATGTATGGATCCATAGGGTCAAGTGTAGACCCAAATTATAATACAACCCTGAGTGGGTGTGTGTGATTGATTATTTTGGTAATGGGTTTTATCTTGGGAAACAATATGATATATGATTCGATGGGGCTGATATTTTGATGGTACATATGGATGTATCCCTAGTAGAAAAATTAGTTTTAATGTCGGCTGTTTAGCATTAGTTCTTAGAGACCGACGTTAAAAGTAATTTTTTTGGAATCAGTTTTTCAAATAACAAACATTAAATATAAAACAAAAGTTTTATATAATTTTTTGAGATTCAATTTTACAGTTCGTGGAGAAAAAATCGCCTTATGGATCAAATGTTATGGACTTCGGAAGTTGAACAATATAAAACATTATTTTGGCGTCGATTTCTTCCAATAACTGACATTAAATGTACATTTTTAGCATAGGTTTTTCAAATAACCGATGTTAAAAATGAAAAAAAAATTATAAAACTTTTATAAATTCAATTTGATAGGTCTTGGAGAAAAAATAGACTTACGGATCAAAATTTATGGACGTCATAAGTTGAAAATTATAAAACATGATTTTTGGCGTCGGTTTTTTCCAAAAACTGATGTTAAAAGTACGTTTTTGGCATTATTTTTTCAATTAACCGTTGTTAAAAATAAAACTAAAGTTTTATATAACTTCTATAGCTTCTATTTGACAGGTTGTGGAGAAAAAACAGACTTACAGATCAAAAGTTTTGGACATCAGAAGTTGAAAAATATAAAACATGATTTTGGCATCAGTTTTTTCCAATAACCAACGTTAAAATTCTTTTTTTGGCATTGATTTATCTAATAAACGATATAAAAAATAAACCAAAGGATTTAGATAATTTCTAAAGATTCTATTTTACAGGTTGTGAAGAAAAATCGGACTTACAGATCAAAATTTATGGATGTCAGAAGTTGAACAGTATAAAACTGGATTTTTGGCGTCAATTTTTTCCAATAACTGACGTTAAAAGTCATTTTTTGGTGTCAGTATTTCAAATAACCAATGTTAAAAATAAAACAAAGCATTATATAATTTCTTCAGCTTTTATTTTTCATGCCGTAGAGGAAAAACAGACTAACAGATCAAATACTATGGATGTCGAAATTTCAACAATATAAAATATGATTTTTGGCGTCGGATTTTTCCAATATCCAAATTTAAAAGTACCTTTTTGGCATTCGTTTTTCAAATAACGGATGTTAAAAATAAAATAAAAGTTTTATAAAATTTTTCGAGCTTCGATTTGATAGGTCGTGGGGAAAAAATGGGCTTACGGATCAAAAGTTATGGACGTCGGAAGTCGAACAGTATAAAACATTATTTTCGGCGTCATATTTTTTCAATAACCGACATTAAATTACATTTTTCACATCTTTTTTTCAAATAACCAATGTTAAAAATAAAACAAAAGTTTTAGATAACATTTAGATCTACAATTTTACTAGTTGTGGAGAAAATTCCGACTTACGGATCAAAATTTATGGATGTCGGAAGTTGGACAATATCAAACATGATATTTTCCATTGGTGTTTTCCAAAAACTGATGTTAATAGTACTTTTTTGGCATCGTTTTTTCAAATAACTGATGTTAAAAAGAAAAAAAACATTTTAGATAATTTATCTATCTTTTATTTGATAGGTCGTAGAGAAAAAACGGGCTTATGGATCAATAGTTATTGACGTCGGAAGTTGAACAATATAAAACATGATTTTTGGTGTCGATTTTTTCCAATAACCGACATTAAAAGTACATTTTTTCCATTGATTATTCAAATTTTTTATGTTAAAAATAATGAAAAAGTTATATAAAACTTTTAGATCTTCTATTTGATAGGTCGTAGTGAAAAGACAGACTTACAGATTTAATGTTATGGATGTCGGAAGTTGAACAATAAAAAACATGATTTTTAGCGTCGGTTATTTCCAATAACCAATGTTAAAAGTCCTTTTTTGGTGTCATTTAATCAAATATCTAACATTAAAAATAATATTAAAGCTTAAGATAAGTTCACATTAATCTATTTGACATGTCGTGGAGAAAAAATGGACTTATGGATCAAAAGGTATGGACATCAGAATTTGAACAATATAAAACTTGATTTTTGGCATCGGTTTTTTCCAATAACTGACGTCAAAAGTCAGTTTTTTAGCATTGGTTTTTCAAATAATCATTGTTAAAAATAAAAAAAAGTTTTATATAATTTCTCACGCTTCTATTTCACATGTCATGGGAAAAAAACAGACTTATGGATCAAATTTTATGGACGTCGGAAGTTAAACAATATAAAACATGATTTTTGGTGTCAGTTTTTTCCAATAACCGACGTTAAAAGTAGTTTTTGGCATCAGTTATTCAAATAAATAACATTAACAATAAAAAAAAAAGTTTCATATAATTTCCCAAGTTTCGATTTGAGAGGTCGTAGAGAAAAAACGGACTTACGGATCATAATTTATGGACGTTGGAAGTTGAACATTAGAAGAGTTGATTTTTAACGTCAGATATTGAAAAAAACTAACGTTAAAAGTCCCTTTTGGGCATTGGTTTTTATAATAAACAATGTTGAAATAACTTTTTGGCTTTTGTTTTTTAGTAGACGATTTTAAAACGCCAACATGAGAATATCTTTAACATCAGTTCTAAATTTAACTGACGTTAAAAGTAAAATTTCAAATGCGCGGGTTTGGTATTTCAATTTTTTCACAACGCGCATTTCTATTTTCAAAATACCACCTAAATTATAATGCATCACCACCAATAATATTATCATTTACAATATATATAACCTCATCCTCTTTATTTAAACATTTTATACATCTTCGATACCATCAATATTTTGACAATTCTTCAATCGACGATTTGTACACGGTATTTATTATCACCGATTAATTTCATTATTATAGTTTTCCTTGTCGATAAATATATTGATATATTTATTATTGGGATTAAATATTATTCTGATCAAAAAACAAAGATGAAACTTCCACAAGATATTCATTATTTGAGATGAAAAACTCTTTATAAATCACCCTTTTCATTAACGCATGAGTTCTTCCTTAAAAAGAAGTGAAATAACAACAAACATGATATCGATTCGAATGAAACCAATAAAATAATTAAAATTAGTTTGAATCTTTCCGTATATTAATTTTTATGTTCATTTTGTGTATAGATTTTAGTTCTTGTTTCTCATGTTTTCTTTGAATCAATTTGTATCTATCGGAACTTAAAGAGAAACAACTTACGACGACCATAACTTTTGATCAGTAAGTCCATTTTATCTTATATGAAATCAAATTGAATCCTAAAGAATAATATATATTCCAATATAAATAGTTTCAATGTTTTAACATTGGTTTTTACCAAAACCGATGTGAAAAATAATTCTTTAAATGTAATTTTGACATCGGTTTTTATCCAAAACCGACGACAAAACCCTTGTAGAAGCTGAATTTTGATGTCATCTTTCTAAAAAACAGATGTAGAACAGTATCGAGGCCCAACTTTTGGAAACAGTTTATTTGAAAACCGACACTAAAGACCATCAGTGCAAAACTTCCAGTGTCGGTTTTCTAAAAAATTGATGTCTAATAACCACGTGGCCAAACCTTTGGCATCAGTTTATATAAAAACCGATGCCGAAGACCGTCGGTGCCAACCTTTCGATGTCAAATTATATGAAAACTGACGCTAAAGAACCATGGGGCTTGACCTTTGGCATCGGTTTATATGAAAAACAATGCTGAAGACCATTCGTGCCTATATTTCGATGCTAGTTTATTTGAAAACTGATGCTGAAGACTCACGGGGACCTATTTTTAATGTCGGTTTAGAAAAACCGACATTGAAGCTTATATTTTTTACGGATCCTTTATCGACGTCAGTTAAAACCCGATGTAAAATTTATAAAAACGATGTGGCAATACATTTTTCCTCTAGTGTATATACAACACTTGTTTTGTTTTCAATTGGTTGAGGATTTCGAGTTCTGGTTTATGCCTATGAGGTGGTTCTAATTCTAGTGGGGCTTCCACATTATGGAACCCAATTTTTTTGTAATGGATTTTATGAACGAGATATCAAGATAGATGATCCATAAGTATGGTTTTTGATATCTGTGATTCGGTTTGTTGAACTGAGGCTTTGTATCATAATTGAGAAGTTTCATTATGGTTTAATCAATGGATTGAGGATTCGGGTATGCTATATTATATTATTGAGTATAGTGATTTGAGGTAGTATGTATGTGGTATGGTGCTAGACTAAGGTTTCAGGTATAGAAAGTATACTACTAATATGGTATCAGACTAAGGCTCTAGACATTAATAGTATACATCATAGATAGTGTTCCAAAATGAGACTCTGGGATGTTATGGAATTCCATTTGAAAAAGGATGCTGGATTGAGGCCCCTTCTCTATGGGTTTGGGCCAGAATAACATTATGTTCCACACCATTGTTATATATGTATATGGTTGTTGGACTGAGGATCTATACATGGAAACTATACTACATATTGGGTTTTATACTAGGGCTCCAAACACATATTGTATACTTTTTTATGGGACAAACTAATGTTTTGGGAATTTATACTAGTCGGGATGGATAATGGAATTAAGCTCTAAATCCATGGTTTATATGTAGAATTGATGCTTTGGGAATGATTAATTTGATATATTGTAAACATTTGGACTGATGATCTAGGAATTATTAGGTATAGTACTTGAGATAAATTTTAGACTAATGGTCTGGGATGGTAGTACATTGGTGAGGTATTTGGGATATATGTGTTGAGTTCCATGTATGATATCATGTATGCATCATGAAAATATGGTAGGGGTGACATAGATTAGTACCCCGAATGAAAAGAATATCATTGGATGGGTTCTTGGTATTATTAATTTTGGTTGCAGCTACCATGTATATAGAGACCATTAGTTATTTGGGATGCATGATCATTGAGACGTTCTTAGAGAAATTACAACATATTCTGAAGTAGGTATGGTCGATTGAGGTCTCATACCTATGGATCAATGGTTGTTCTATTTTTTTTGAGTTATGTATCATCTAGGATGAGCTTATTTCATGATCATTCACTTATGGAAGAAGTTATAGGTTCACCATTAGGGGTGGAATATTGAGATTTATCTCTTTACCCATGTAAATTAACCTTAGTGTACTTGAAAACCTTATTTCAACTTTTAGGTTGAGCAAAGATGCACGATGGATAGGGTAGAGGCCCTGGTTTGTATGGTTGAGTAGGATGATCACAAGGAGTTGAATGGTCTGGTTGGAGCATCTTTACAGTGTACTAGGGATTGGGTATGTTTTATGTTCTATATTTGGCAATAGGTCCTATTATATTTACTTTTTAGTTATTTATTTTTTATGTTTGATTCTCCAACTGGGAAGTCATTGTTGTATATATGACATGTTGGTTTGATCCCTTACTATATTTCATTTTATTGTTTCATATTTAGATTCTATTTATTTATTATTACATATTTTCTATTTTGTATGGCTTTTGGTTATTTACTTCTAGTTGTGAACTCTGGTATAGTGGTATATTCTCCTCACGTTTCCACTATTATACCCCTGCTTCTAGTCGAAAGCCTCTGGCATACACGGAGGCATGTTTGAGTCCTTATGGAGAACCACCTCAGAGTACTAGTTTAAGTGAAATCTGAGTCGGGACTCTACATAATTTATTTGAAACACTTTATAATTAGGTTTTAAAAACTCTTCTCTTTACCTTGATAGAAAATTGAATGTAATTTTCACTTCAATGTTTTTAATGGTTTTGTAAAAACTATTATATTTTCACAACTATTTACAATAAAATGTTTATCATTAATAAAGTGATGTTATGATCACCCAACATGTATATGTGTGTGTGTTTTTTTGTATTATTATGGTATTATTCCTTTTTATAAATGAGATTTTTTATGTATTGTGATTTCTTAAGTTCATGATATGTGATTTTTTTAAAGGTTTGAGAAAACCATTCCTTTTCCATGGGGGTTTTTTGAGATGATCAATGTTTGATTATCAAGTGGAACACAAATGTACGGATTATTATATAGGTGAAACCTATTTATCCCTCTAATTAATTAGGTATAGCTGTATATCTTAGGATATATAAATGTTATGTGAACAAGTTAGCATGTAGCTCGGTTCATGAGGGTGAGTTTGATGGTGTTTAGCTTTGTTCACAATTTCATGAGTGAACAGGTTGGCGACTAGCATGGTTCAAAATGATAAGAAATCCTATGTTTGTGATTGTATCAAATTTTTATTTTTTTATCATTATATACCCTATTATCATGATTATTCTGTATTACTAAATTACTTCACACTTTTATGTCATGATCACATGTTTTTAGTAATTTATATTTATTTTGGGTCAGGTTTATATTTTATGATTCATTACTGATATTTTTATAATATTTTGTTACTTTATCATGTTTTATTATTATAATATCTAGTCTTATGATCTCATATTATGATATTTAAGTCTATATCATGTTCTACCACTTTTTATGATCTGACACTTTCTGATATTTTTTCCCTTAATGGCCATGTGATCTCACCCCTTTCTTATGTTTCTATTCCCCAGGTTATGAAGATGGTTATATCATGTGATATATTTAGTAAAGGGTATATTGGAGTATTATTACAGATAAATGTTCCCAAGTTTAGTAAATTGATATGATTTTATAGCTAATATCCATGACACTAAAACTTTCAGTCTTTGGGTTTTGAAATTTTTTATGAGATCTATTATTTAAATTGTGGGATAAATGTAGTATTTAAGTCATGATTAGCTTATGTTGCTTCGCAGAGAACCATAAAATAATGAAAAAATTATTGAAACTTGTTTCAATATTTATTATACAAGGATTTTAATACTATCCTCTTACTAATTTCCTAAGTCTTTTTGATTATAAGATAAGAATGTAGATAATTAGATTGTAACAATTATAGACTGAGGAATAGCTATTTGATAAAAATATTATGTGACCCTTGTAAAGAATATTTGGTTCCATATGTATTGTTTAAAACACTCTATCTCACATCATCGTTGTTTTGTTTTTCCATCAATCATATATTGTAACCAATATTTGAATAATTGTGTTTTATTTTATAGGTTTGTAACACCCCAACTCAAGTCACTCCACAGTAACCGACCCAATGCGCTACATAACCTTAAGTGTATCTACCCATATACCAAAGGCTACAGACTAATAGTGAAGGTATATCGGGTGATAATGAAGATACTATGCCCTCTAGAGAAAAATAATAAGAATATGAACATAACACATTAAAATATACATTAAAGAAAAATACAAAATATATATTTTGTCAACATAATAAAAGTAGACTATTCCATACGAGTCATACAAAACCCAACTAATTACTCATGGGACAATCACATTTGTACAAATAAAAAGGTAATCAAAATTTGATAGTTGTCTTGAATTGAGGAACCACTAGGCTCATATACAACCATAATATCTAACTCATGCCACATCTGTATATTTATCCATACTGATACCCTCACATCGAGCCTTTACCATTGCCTATACCAAGAGACATAAAGTATATATGCATCTTGAAGGGTGTGAGTATGAACTTATTTGGCCACCCCCAAAGGTGTCCCAAACTAACATCCATAAATATACCAATATATGTAGATAAAAATAAAATCTAAATATAAATTACAAAACTCACTCCACTCGTGCTCAACCATCCTCGAGTGAGACTTTACCTACTTTAACCACTGAAGTAGTTGAATGATTTATTTATAGTTTTTCATACAATAAATTCCCTAGTACCCTCAACCAATTCCATATCATATGAAATATCCTTCCCAAAAAAATCCTAATTCCACAATGACATTCTCATAAATCGTATGGAAAGACCCATGGACTTTTCATCCTTTATCACACTTTGACTCAACTACCTTATAAAACCATGGAATGGATATATTCATCATTACCATAATTGGATCATCATAACTTACATAAAAAGGTTATTATACCTCTCTCATATGGTGGTCTCAACTACAAATAACTATTTCCAACTATAGTGTGCACATCCATCATATTGACGGTGAACACCATCCCTAATACCACTTAATATAAATAAGTCACCAGCCATAATAAGTGGACTAAACCACATCATGGGCTCTATCACTTGTGTAAACAACCCTAATAGACTTTCCCTCATTATTATTGGAATATAAAACCTCATATGGATACAACCTAGTCAACCTCCATCATCACCCGATGTACAGGTCAACAATATCTACTTCTCACCAGTGAACCTCATCGCCCATATCTAGGGATCAAAATCACCCATAGTCACATGAGTTTTAACCAATATGTTCCCAATGAACCACATCAATTTTCACAAATTGAGAATCACCACTTTACACATAATATAACAAATTAATCATAACTTGAAACCCAAAAACTGGTCAAGAATGTTATAGCATATCATATTTACAATTTCCATACAAGGCATCATAAGGGTATCACTCACAAATTTTAGGAACCCCGAGAGGTTCCATTCCAAGTCACACACACATGGATTAAAACATTATTATTTATTAAACATTGAATTAAACATGTATAACCAATGGGATAATTAAGTTCCACCTACCTAAAGTTAGCAATCTTATTTCCAAGAAACTAAATCTAACTCATCTTTAATCAGAAGATTCACTTAACACTAAAAAATGCATTTTAGAGCACCACAAAGTGAAATAAAAAATAAAGTGATAGATACTGGTAAGGAAGTCTCTATAGAAGTTAGTCCTACTCAAAATTAATCCTTATTTAAAACCTCTCAAATATCCCGCAAGAATCTAATAAGATCCTCTAAGAGATGAAATTAATGAGAAACTGGGGATCATTACTTTAAACTATCCTTGAAAGACTTAAAATCCCTTTTATATTTGAATTTCCATTTAATTTATTATTTTGAATTTTTTTATAAAAATATTCCCAAAACTCATGAAACTAAATTTTGGAAACTATGAGATCATATCTTATGTATCGCCCACTAGATATCCATATATAATATATTTGTAAAAAAATATTGCAAATCATAGTTTATCAACACTTTACCGATTTTCCAATAAAAAATATATTACTCATCTCCATACATATTATATTTTAGATAAATAATATATATTCCTTTGTGAAAATACCAAATATATAGGATATTTCATTAAAACATTAGTTTTTATTTCCTATGTTATGAATTTCCCTTAGATAAAATTCCATACCTCTGATGTATCTAAATTCACAAGGCTAAGAAGAGTTCCATCCTAAATTACCATTTTAATAAATTGGGACCTTAAAACCTTCCAACCATATGATATATCATCCCCTATATATCTTATGTTACATAATAACCCATCGTTATTGAGACCAGAGCATAAAATCACCTCATACCCAAAATTACTAAGGCAATGTCAACCACTTCCATCTCTTTCTCAGTCACCTTGACCAACCAATTTTAACTACCTAATCACATTTATGGGAACTTACCATTATAGGAATCACCTTCCCAATATCGTATCATCCAAATTACCTAATAAAACTATGAAATAAACATGTCCATTATCTTAAAAAAGATAGATGTTTAAAACATATCTCATTACCTTTTCCATCATACTTGATACCCATAATCATCATCCATCACACCAATGCACAATTTTATCCTACTTGACACTTATGGACACTTTTATTCCACATCACACTAATACTTACTTTTATCTTTCATTAATCTTGATACCCTCTTTATAAATAATGAAAACACATCACACATCTATCAAGAACCACATCTGGTTCTCACATGTTAATCAACACATAGTTAATTCATTTATCATATAATCACAACATTCCCCAGTATCCACTATACCAAATTGAACTACAACATTCATGAAACTCCTATGGTTATCGATGGATCTCTATACTCCTTTATATCTATCGAATCGAATGCATGAAGATAACCCGATGCCTGACAACCCAATTTCATTTATCCTTATGGAGTTTTACTCACTATTAACCACTTTACCCATTGATGGTTACTTTTTCCATTTCATCAACTTAGTTGTGTAGTCATATCCCAAATACCAGCCTTAGTATTGCTCATAGTCCTACCTCATATACCTTAATCTATCCCGATCAAAGACCCCCAATTGATTGGGTGGTCCTTTGATAAAACCAATACACATATCCCATATGTATAAACATATAACACAATTTCAGTGGATGGTCAGAATGATCCCAAAAAAAGTATTGTCTATCCACATTGAAATCATGTCACCGACAATACACTATATAGTGACATCACTAGACCTTCTCTAAAATTACCATTTTAGGACACCATGAAACACATTTTTGTATACTCATAGCTCTACTTCCTGTCTCACCCAACAAAACTAACTATCTCAATACACTCTCATATTTCATGTTCTTATATTCTATTTGCACCTATTTAACCATATTTGAGATTGAAGTTAACCTGGATATGTTTACTTGCACCTTGATAGCATGTTTGTTGGACTCCTCATGTACTAATCATGTTTTAATGATCACAAATCCTATTCAACCTGGTTAAAACCTGTGAATTATATCAAATCATATATATTATTGTTTAAGTATTCTCAAGCATTAAGGAGAGCCATTAAAGATATTAACTTATCTACATTTAGTTTAATTACTATATACTATCCTTGATTTACCTTTATAATGATTTCTTTGACAAATGATTATGTTTAATTCTTTCAATAAGTATCATTACTTAAGTCTGAATATATATATTTGCCTATGTCTGAGACACCATGAAGCAGACACTGTGAAGCAGACACCGTGAAACAGACACCGTGAAGCAGATACTGTGAAGTAGACACCGTGACATCCAGACATTGGGACGTCCAGACACTGTGAACAATCAAACACCATGAACATTCAGACACCGTGAACAAGAAACTGTGAACGAGACACCGTGACCATAAGACACTGTGAACAATCAGACACCGTGAACAATCAAACACCGTGAACATTCAGACACTGTGAACAAGACACTATTAATGAGACACTATTACCATAAGACACAATGACCATGAGACATCATGACCTCAAGAAATTGTGACTACGAGACACCGTGACCAAGATGGACACCATGTGAAGGAGACACCGTTTCTAGGAAATATTGTGACACTGTTTCCTAATATATTTTTTCATCTTTCAATTTGTTCTCTAATGGTAATATTTGAAGATTTTAATGCACTGACATAAATAATGTTTCTTTGTAGATATATCATCAGAAAATATGAGGTATGAGGTGCATAATACATGCAACCTATCGGCTCCAACACATGCACTCCTAGATAAAAAGAGTTGTGCGGCCCAGGAACAAGTGGCGGAAAATCATATAGGAAAAACACAAAACAATAGAAGAAGCTAGTGGGTGTGACTGAAAAAATAGAATACTTTCTTATGAATTGGCTAATGGAACCCGATTCTAATGAAGAACAAACAAAGAATACTAGAATCCTGATAAAATATTCATGCTATAGAAAACCACAATGAACATAAGCGGAATATTTCTAACTTACAACACTCTGTTTTCTAGACGAGGACTCGAGTTCTGCATCTGCTTCATCTCAGAAGTCTAGACCTGCAAAGACTAACACTCAGAGAATTTCTAAGCCTATATCAATCATTTTTCTCTATTGTGTATATTATTATGAAATTTAGAGTTGTGTGTGTTTTTGTATAATAACACACTCCATCTCTTGCATTAAACAGGAGGATATAAGATATCCTTACTCAAACTCTCATTTACTCTTGTGTATACTCACAGATAAGTGTGGAAGAGGTCCCTGTGTGATTTGGTAGTTTTCACCCACGAAGAACTGTGAAAGAGGTCCTTGTGTGACTTGGATAGTCATGTGTACTGTTTTTTAACCCTGATCTAGGGTGTGGATCAAGTTTATTTATATAAATTGCTCAATGGCAGGTGATCACCAAGTGGAGTGGATTAGGTCTCAGCTTGAGACTGAAACACTTTTTGTATATCTGCTATGCTATTAACTTTATTTTTCTCTACTTTACCGCTTAACTATATAATTCAGAAATCTCTAAATGTACTTTGATTCTGAATTATGGAAAGAATTTAAAATCGCTTTGACTTAGTAAAATTATTTCAAAAGTAATATTATTAACTATTATTATTACTGAGAAATAATAAAGCTTCTAAGAAGTTATTTAAACAGTCAAACCTTTATAACTGTATTACTTTGATTAAGTGGGTTGTATTTAACATGAAGGGGAAATGATTTTGAGAACACCATTTTAAAACAGAAATTTTTTATAGATACTCAATTCACCCCCACCCCCTCTTGAGTATTCTACTCCGACCAACATTTGGTATCAGAGTTTGTTTATTAGGAATTCGTTTAATCTTAATCAACTGTGATTATAGTTATAATTTAAAGATCATTGATTTTCAATCAATTCCATATTTCTAGATCTTTAAACCAATTCTGTTATTATGGATAAGATATTGGAAGGTTATGCAACCAATAGACCACCATTCATTAATGGAACTAACTATGCTCAATGGAATATTAAAATGAAAATGCATTTAGTGGGTATGAGTTTTGAAATTTGGTCTTCCATTATATATGAATATAAGATTCCTGTTACTATTAGAATCACATGGGATGAACCTATCAAAACTGCCTACAATAACAATTGAAAATCTATGAATGCTTTATACTGCTTCTTAGGAGACGAGGAATTCAATAGAATTTCTTCTTTTAAAACTGCCCATGAGATTTGGGATACCCTGTCAGTTTCACATGAAGGATCATCCAGTGTAAAATAAATGAGGCTTAATACTTATACTATAAAATAGGATAATTTTAACACTACTGGAAAAAATGACCGATACCCACGTTTCAAAACCGTGGGTATAGCCCCCAAAACCGTGGGTATAGCCTATACCCACGGTTCTGGGAACCGTGGGCTGGAATGGTGTCAGTATATATGTCTAAGCCTATACCCATGGTTTGGAGAACTGTGGGTATAGGGGAGTCCAATGTGGCACACCACTGTTCCAACGTGGCACACAGCAGACCCCACATTTTGAAACCGTGGTGTATTTAATTTCAAAAAAACTCAATTAGGAGTATTTGAACCCGCGCCGCTTGATAAGCCTCACGGCTGCGCCTCACGAATAGATCAACCCAAATGTTATTTTTATTTGTATATTATACACATATATCCATATATATATATATATATATTAATATAGAGCATTTAAATTAAAAAAACTGCTACCAGGGGGTTTCGAAACCGCATTGCGAGCTGTTCACCGCGCCGCACAACCCCAATAGACCAACCCAGCTAGGATTCTCATTAGTTATATTTACATATATTATCATATATATATTAATATATGGTATTAAAATTCAAAAAAACCCACCCAGTGGGTTTCAAACCCAGCCTGTGCACTGAGACCCACAACCGCACCCCACCAATGGACCAACCCAGCTATACAACTTTTGTTAGTTTATATTTATATCTATAAAAATATATTAATCTAAACTGTGAAAAAATGTATCCCGGACAAATTTTTTCCATGTCCCGCCTAATTTTATTTTCCCTCCATAGCGCGGGAAAGCTATACCCACGGTTCTGGAGAACCGTGGGTATTGGTCTTCAAAAAACAACCTCAATACCTACGGTTTTCAAGAACAGTCAGTATACATTTTCGGAAAATACCCTATACCCACGGTTTTCTACAAAACTATGGGTATAGGTCTTAAAAGAATACTATACCCACATTTATTGGAACAACCATGGGTATAGGTTCACATAATATCTCTATACCCATGGTTTTCTGCAAAACCGTGGGTATAGACCTATTTTCCAGTAGTGTAAAATGAAACTTGATGAGCCTATTTCTGAAAAGTATGTTAGGTTCAATGAGATTTTTAACACAATGGTCTCGATTGGAAGAGAAGTCACTGCCAAGGAACATATCATGATAATTCTTAGATGTCTTCCTGATAGATGGAGGGGAACCTATATATCTATTTTAGAATAATGTGACATAAGAAAGATACCTTTATAATAAATCATTGGGAAATTGATTATGTATGAAGAAGAGCTTAAAGTCAACAAGGAGGAGGAGGATGAACCAAAAAGGAAATCTGTTGCATTCAAGACCACCACCTCTAAAAACAATGACAAAGGGAAATTGGAAGATTCTATAGAAATCTCCAGTAGTGAACAATCATCACCTGATAGTGATGATGAGATGGCTCAATTAGACAGAATATTTAAAAGATTTTACAAGAAGAAGAACATTTTCTAAAAGCCTAACTTCAAGGGAAAATATGACCAAAAATAAAATTGGAAGAAGGACTGGAAAATGAGTTACAAGGATGATGAAATTGTCTGATATGAATGTAATCTCAAAGGACATATCAAAGATGATTATCCCAAGCTCAAGTAAAAAAAGAGATATGAGGACAAGGACCAAGAAGTATAAAAAGGCAATGAAAGAAACCTGGTGTGCCTCTAAGGATAGTTCAAGTGAATCAGAAACATCACATGATGAACAGGCTAACAAAGCCAATATGTGTTTTATGACAGACACATTTGAGTTAACACTGGACTCTCAGTACATAATTCATACTATTCTGAAAATGGGAGTGACTCTGAAAAATGACTAATAAAGAAATGTTTGAATACTGTAACATGCTTGAAGAATCATGTAATGCACTAAAAGAAAAATATAAATCATTGAAGAAACAACATGCTCTCACTGTGACTATTAAATATAAACTCACAACTGAAAAGGAGAAAAATTCCCAACTGCTCAAAGAGAACAACAAATTAAAAATGTCTAATGAGAAATTGAAGAATGACCTAGAAAAGTTTACCAATGTGGAAAATACCCTTAACCAAATGCTAGTAAAACAAGTTTCTCCAAAATACAACTCTGGCATTGGTTATCAACCTGGAAATATAAATCTTGGTAGAACAAAGTTTGTTTCAAAATCTAGGACATACTGTTTTACTTCCAATTCTGGAACAAATCATCTAATTCATGTTATGAAACATTGTCTACTGCTTCCAGTTTTTGCAGACCAAATAGAGTTTATTTTTCAAATACTTTACTTAATTTGTATAGGAAACCTATGAGACAGATATGGGTTCCTAAAGCACTTATTACTAATATTACTGGACCCAAATAATTATGGGTACTAAAATCTATTATTTCTTGATCATTTTTTTGGAAAGCTGGTTAAAGAGTTCATGTAAATGTCTGTGGTACTCGGACAGTGGATGTTCAAGTCACATGATAGGAGAATACGTAGGCTTCAATAACCTAATCAAAATAGATGATGGACATGTCACATTTGATGACAATGCCAAAGGAAAGATTATTGGCCTCGGCCAAATCAGTAACTCTAATTTAGTATTGATTTCTAAAGTAATTATTGTTGATTGATTAAAATACGATTTTCATAGTATCTCACAGTTATGTGATGATGTATTTCATGTTATATAGGAAGATGATTCATGCAATGTATTTAATTCTAAAGAAGAATTAGTATTTTCTGCATTAAGAAATGAAAATATTTACACTGTTAACATAGAATCCTTAGATTCTCAAAACTCTTCTTCCTTAAGTATATTTCATAAAGAGTCTTGGCTCTGGCATAGGAGACTAGGACACTGTAATGTTCACTCCCTTCGAAAGCTAACTAGAAAAATCCTAGTTAAAGACTTCCCCAAACTTGAGTTTCCAAATGACAAAGTATGTAATCCCTGTCAAAAGGGAAAACAACACAAAGATTCCTTCAAACCAATGAAATAAGTGTCAACTTCTCAACCTCTTGAAATGGTTCACATGGATTTGTTTGGACCATCTATAGTTTCTAGTTTAAATCGGAATAACTGTATTTATGTTCTTATAGATGACTTTTCTAGATATACTTGGACTTTCAATATGGCTCACAAGAGTGAAGCCTACTCTTATTTTACTAAATATTCCAAGTCTATATAAAACTTTAGGGGACTTAGAATTAAACCCTTAAGAAGTGATCATGGGCGTGAGTTTGAAAATCAAGAGTTTGAATCCTTTTTCTCAAAAAATGGTTATAATCACAATTTCTCTACCCCTAGAACACCTCAACAAAATGGAGTTATAGATAGAAGAAATAGAACCCTGCAGGAGATTTCTAGAACAATGATTAGTGAATATGACCTGCATATTTAATTTTTAGCTGAAGTAGTCAATACATCATGCTATATAATCAATAGAGTGTTGACCAGACAAATTCTTAAAACAAATCCTTTTGAGTTATGGAACAATCAAAATCCCAAGGTTAATTACTTCAAAGTTTCTGGCTGCAAAGTCAATATATTTAATACTAAGGACAATATTGAAAAATTTTCATCCAAAAGTGATGAAGGTGTATTTTTAGGATATTCCAGGATAAGTAAAGCCTATAGATTGTTCAATAAAAACCTAAATGTGTGGAAGAATCATTCCATGTCAAATTTGATGAAACATATCCACATGATCCTAAAACCTCTCTAGAAAACATAGAGGATGATATCAAATCTAAACATTAATTCAAAATCCTCAAACACTTCGGTGAAATAATATATGAAAACTTCCAGGTCTGGAAATTCCCTAGAATCATGTCACAATAAACATGAATCTGCTGATGAACCTGAAATCACTAGTCCCTCCTTTACTAGAGCTACTAGAACTCTTAAGAACCATCCCTTAGATGTTGTATGAGACCTAGACAAAGTAACTCAAACTAGAGCTTCTCATAGAAATTAGGTTGAACATCAAGTATTCATATCACAACTTGAAACTAAAAACATTAATGATGATATCAATGATGAATTTTGGGTGATGGCTATACAAGAAGAACTTACTCAGTTTGAATGGAACAATGTTTTGAAACTTATTGAAAGACCTAAGGACACATTCACCATAGGCACTAAATGGGTGTTTAGAAATATGGTAGATGAGGCTGGTAACATAGTTAGAAACAAATCTAGATTGGTTTCTCATGGCTATAGTCAAGAAGGAATTGAAAATGAGGAGACCATTGCACTAGTATCTAGACTTGAAGCCATCATAATTCTGGTTGCCTATGATGCACATTTGAATTTAAAACTATATCAAATTGATGTTAAAAGTGCATTCTTAAATAGTTACATAGCTGAGGATGTTTTTGTTGAACAACCCCTAGTTTTAAAAACCCCCATTTTTCAAATCATATTTTTAAATTATCAAAAGCTTTATATTGTTTAAAACAAGCTCCAAGAGCCTAGTAAGATAGATTAAGTACTTTTCTTATCTACAAAGGTTTTATAAAAGGAATAGATGATCCAACCCTTTTTATAAAATGAAATTCTAATGATGTTTTAGTTGTTCAAATATATGTAGATTACATTCTTTTTGGATCCACAAGAAATTATTTATGTGTTTATTTCTCTAAAATAATGAAAAATGAATTTGAAATGAGTTTAATGGGTGAACTAAAATTCTTTCTCAGATTTCAAATCATTCAAAATAATGATGGTATTATTTTAACTCAAAGTAAATATACTAGAGATCTTGTAAAACGTTTTGTATTGGATAGTACTAGAAGTAGTAACACTCCCATGAGTTCCACTTGTATGTTGGATCTTGATAAAGATGGAAAATCTGTTGATCAAACCACATATTGAGGAATGATTGGAAGTTTAATCTACTTAACTACTAGTCAACCTAACATTACGTTTAGTGTGTGTATGTGTGCTCATTTTCAAGAAAATCCTAAGGAATCTCATTTAAATGTTGTAAAGATAATTTTCAAATACCTCAAGAATACATCCAATCTTGGATTATTCTATCCTAGAGGAAAATCATTTGAATTGTTTAGTTATTCTGATGGAGACTTCGGTGGATGTAAGTTAGATAGAAAAAGAACCTATAGAACATGTCACTTTTTAGAAAATTCACTGGTATCATGTTGTAGTAAGAAACAAAATTCGGTTGAATTATCTACTGAAAAAGATAAATACATAGCTATTGGTAGTTTTTGTGCACAAATTTTGTGGATGAAACACACATTACTATATTATGGATATCAATTCCGGCATGTTCCTATAAACTGTGACAACAAAAGTGCAATTAACATGTAAAAAATCATGTTTCACATTCTAGGACAAAGAATACTAAAGTGTAGGAGGTGCACTATGTGTAGCCTTTTCTTTGTTCACATCACTAGACATCTTCTTCCCATCATTGAGGAATTCAAATGCCCAATTACCTTCTTTTCCACATTTGAAACATTTACTTGTCCCTTTAAGACGACTCCCTCCATGTTTCTTTCCACACTTTTAGCATACAGGAAAACTCATCTTCTTTTCAGTGTGGTCTTTATATTTTCCTTTGAATTCCATTTTCGTCTTCTTATCAAACCCATATGATTGATGGGTTACTCCAATCTCCATCTCAACCTTGATATCACATCGAACAATTTCCTCATAGCTATTGAAGTCCCTTATGGTTAACGCCCTTCAAAGACATGGTTTTAAGCCACTAAATAATCGATCGATCTTACTCTCAGGTTGAATTATAATCCCAGAAGCGTACCCTACAAGTCGTGTAAAATTTGATTCATAGGTACCAACAGATTCATCATCCTTTTGCTTCAGTTCAAGAAACTCCTTCTCCATCTTTGTTCAAAGAATACGAGGGAAGTACTTATTGAAAAATAAGTTCTTGAACTCGTCCCATTCCATTGACACAATTTCATATCTTTGCCTCGTATTCATAATAAGGTTCCACAATTTATTGGAATCACCTTCTAAATGATACACTACTAAGATGACTTTGTCATGTTCAGAACATTGAAGAACTGAAAATATCTTTTTAGTAGTACTGATCCATAGTTCAGGAACTAATGGATCAGTAGACCCGGTGAATGAGGGTGGACGCTGCCTAATGAAGGATTCAACAGAATGTTGCTCCTTCTTTTTCTCGTTTGAAAGTCCTGCATGATTCATAGCTTGAAAAAGTTGTGTTAGAATGACTACAATATTTTGAATTCCAGCTCCCATAACATTTGGTTTCTTAGGGGGAAAATCATTGCATTGCCCATCTAATTCCGCATTAACACGGATCCTTCGGGTTCCATCCATTGACTAAAACCAAGTAGAATAGTGTGAGCAATACTAATTATTATAGGAAAACCACATAATCAAGAATAAAATTTTATACTTAAGGTCTTATCTTAGGTTATTCATGGCCATTTCTAAAACACTATGATTTTTTTTCTATGCTTAGATATATCATTAGGGTTCTTACTAAGGCTTTCACATCCTAGTTTCCAAAGGTCGACTATTCCTTTACTCTAATACCAACTATAACGACCCATACTTTACATACATTGATATTACTTCAAAATAAAATCCTACTTATTACAACATATAACAAAACCATGAAAGGACCATATAGGTATAGTGTCTTTAAAAAATGGGAAACATAAACAACTGGTTCATAAATCATCTACGTTGTCTCCCATTTATTTCATCATATCTAGAGTCCTTTTTGGCATATTCTACTTAATAACTTTCTTCCTGACCTGGTGAAATAAAACATACAAAAGGGTGAGCTCAAATGCTCAGTAATGGTAAACAAAAGAAATATCATATTCATAAGAACATAGCATTTTGAAAATCATAACCTGCAAAAGAGATCATAATATCATAACATGGGATAAATCGTAGTAGTGAAATGTAATCCCATTAATCAAAAAATAAAACATGAAACATTGTGGAATAAACACATAATCATATAAAATAATTTCTTATTAGTCAAGACTCCCTTCCAAGACTATCATAGCGGACAAAGTCCATTTCTAAACTGTGTTCACTCCTCGTTTCAGTCCTGTTTCACAGAACCCGATTAACCTGCCGTTCCAGCCACGTCTATCTCATGAGATATAAATATTTACCGAATGTATTGGAGGGAGATATATGTCCCACCCATCTCATAATGATACAATTCTTATGTGTGCCAAAAGACCATAAATCATATATCATAGCATAACCCATGTAATAAAAATGGGATTCTTAAATATCATTCCATCATAACACAATCCATATAAGATAAAACGACATCATAAACATAATTTCATCATAAAATAATCAAATAAATGTAAAAATAGGGATATAAAAAGAACCCTATATTTTCTTATATGGAAAATAATTTTGATAAAACGCTTGAACTCCATTCTTGAGGAAAATATCCTTTCTACTTCAAAAACATTTTTCCTTTCTTAACATGTCATACAATTTTAAACTAAAATCAGTTGATTAAAAATAAAATTGAAAACTTGTAAAGGAAGCATTATGGAAATAATGTTATATGAAATCATAAAAATCCATTCATTCCATAAAATTTAAAAAAACATTCTTCTCGTACTTTGGTCGGAAAAGTCAAAAATTACCTCGTACTAAAAACGAAAAAAGATTTCTTTCATATCTTTTATTAAAGACTCACCGAAGGGTAAAATTGGTTTTAAAAAATTGTAGGAGGATAGAAATAATATTAAATATTAAGTAAACATGGATGTGGATGATAAATATTCCCTAGTAAATGTTTAAGTATAAACAATCTCGGATAAAAATGAGATTGTGAGATTTTCCCTTACCTCAGGTCTGATTTGCTTTGTACGTGTCTGAAACTCTTGTATAATGATTTAAATAATGTCATTTACTTATTCCATAATCATACCCATTGTTATGATATCATATATGGCCATATTCTTAGATTATTATCTTCTTATTAGTAATATTTCATTGTTACTTGTTATTCGGGTGTTTATTGCTTTTTTTTCTTATGCGTGTTTTGTAGAATAAATTCTTATTATTCTTTTTAGGTTATAGATAACTAATTTACAGAATGGTATTAGTGTAATATATATCATATTTTTTTTATTCAATTCATTTATGTAATCATTATGCAATGAAGATCATGTAGAACGAGTCGCATCACATCGTGGAGACGGTATTCCGTACGTACGCACGAGCAATGATAACGATACCATGATCGTGGAATTGTATTGGAGTGTATGTATTCTATATCAGAATCAATATCACTTTAAAATAATAATATATAATTATTTCTTACACCATTATACCCATCCAGGTAAGGTGGTGGTGGAAAACAGATTACACCACGACATGGAGAAGATATTCCGTACGTACACACTCAAGGTGATTTCGTTTTCTGTAGGATAGATAGAAGGTGAAATAGGGTTGTTTCATATTTATAATAACATATTAGTATATGAGTGATACTGATGTTATTACTCTATAATGAAACAACTAAATAAGAATAAGTAGAATAAGAAATAAATTTGAAAGAATCTGTAACAGACATTACCTCTTCTTTGAAGTGCCTATTCTTAACCTTCTCTTAAGGCACTAGGGTTGGTATATTGAGGAGACCAGAAACTATATAATGTTTATAGGGAAGATGAGGAGGAAAATGGGTAGGGTTTGGAGGAGCTTCAAGGATCAAAAAGGTGTGAAGAGAAGAGGTAAGGGGTGCCCTTTTTATAAGGGAAGAGAGGGGCACCTTTGGAAAAACTTAAAATATTATTTTATAATAAAGTCATATTTTGTTTATAATAGCTCTAAATTAATTTATTTTAAAGATAAAGTGGGTATGGCTCGAAATAATCTCAACCAATAGATTTTAGATAGGTTTGGGTCATTATATTAATCTTATCTTTTAGTTTTAACTCTTAGTTAATTAGATTGACATTTACCATGTCACTTTGTATTTTTACATTATATAGTTAATAAACACACCATATACATCCAAGAGACTCCCAAGTGGTCCATTAATGATAAAAACATCATGATATAAGTATCTTGTCTGAAACATAGATTTTTAGGAATATAATAACAATTAATAACAATATATTTGTTTTAAAAACTATTTTATGTCAATTTGGACACTATTTGGTAATTGATTTTTGTGAAAATCATAACAACATGATTAGTTAGAAAAGTTAATTAAATCAATAATAACATGTAATATGAACCTATAAAATTATTTGAATTCATAAAAAGTCTCAAATTACATTTATTTGGGTATTTATAACATCAATTATGTTAATATTTCATTAATAAGGTAATTACTGCATCATCATTGTGTCATAAATAAATTAACTTATTTAATGTCTAAAAATTATAAATAAAATTAAATTATGTAGTAAATCTATTTATATTTCTAATGAATAATTATAGTCGAATTTATCTTATGTATAACCCTTTATTAAAAATTATTTAGTTATTAAACATTGATTTTAACTATTTTAACTCTTCATTAAATAAAATAATAATAAATGTCCTAATCTAATCCAAGTGGACCTAAAGGGTAATATTTTATCCCTATGGTAGTTTTTGGTCAAATTACACATATCCAATAGAATTAGGACATGTGATAGGGTAATAATAATATCATTTTTACCCTTAATTCTCCAATTTACTTTTAACTGTGGTAAAAAAAGTAAAAAGTTACTATTCACCAAAAAAATATTTTTATCTTATTGAACCAGATTTTACTCCTTGATATTAAATGTCTTTCTCAGATTTTCGAAATTCCTCTCACAGAAGCGGTAAAATTATGTTTTATGTAAATTTTCAAATTCTCCTAGGAGGTTGGTAAAAGACGGTGAAAACTTAAATAAAATTTATATATATCTAAAATTATTATAAAATGACTCCAATGAATTAAATTAAACTTATATAGGTATTATGTATCAATTTTGACCTAAAATAAATTTAAATAAAATAATTAATTATTTAAATAAAAAGTCGGTTTTAAATAGTAACCTAGTGTTTTCACTATTCATCAAAATTGAATGTTTTTAGAAAAATACCATAATTCCACCATAGGCTAATTTCGATATTCTGAATCCAAAAATGATGTCCATTTTGAAAGATAAAATTTATAAAATTTCAAAAAGTGGGTATTACTATTCATAATTGCAAGTTTTAATAATATTTTAATAGCATATCATTTTTTAGTGAAACTTGGTATTTTGTACAACGCAAGCAATCGAGGAAGGCCGTGATTGTGTATAAATCAAGCCAAGCTAGTGCTTTTTGAAGTGAAAGATTCCATTTATGATGTATATATCATAAAAACAAAATATTTCTCATAAAAATCTTGGGAGTTACACATAATATATTTTCTTTTATGAAAACTCAATATGTAACATATTTTCCTTTTAAATAATTTTATATGAAATATACTTATTTGATATTTAATATTTTCCCTCCCTTTGTAATATATTTTTCATATATAATATCCTTGATTTTTCAAAATCATAAATACATAATATATTTCATTCATGCATAATATATTTCTTGGTATTTTTAATATATATATATATATATATATCCTTATGAAAGGTTTCATACTTCGACTCAAAAACTACACATTATATATTTTTCTACCCTAATACATAATATATAAGAGTTAACCATTTTATTAATTCTAGACTCAAATATATTATACATTCTAATCCTTATCCCCATTTCATCAGGGTGTCCAACAAAAACCATATGCACAAAAAAATGTATCCATTTTTTTTTGAAAATTAAAAACAAAAATTATAAAATTCCATAATTCTCATAATCTATTAAAATATTTAATATAATTATAAAATCATTTTGAAAAAACTTCCAAACAGAAAAAATACTTTAAAATGTCACCAAAAAAATATTTTCATAAAAATGTAACCCATAAAATCTTGGCCAACTCCTAAGACTCGTTCCCCATCCTATAATGACACCCTTGGAACATATGAAGTGTCCAATTTAGAAGCATAAAACTAGGTCTAACCCAAATCACCATTTTAGAAACCCAAGAACTTACATTGTTTCCTATGACCCCTGATTCACCCCCCCAATTAGTGGTCATGCATCTCTCATATGGGGAATATCATTTGGTATTAGTGTGGGATACTACTTTTAATTCAGTATCTAAGCTAGCTTCTCTTATGGATCTATATATCAATGGAACCATGTATTACTAAGGACTTGAGAATTTTAATTTTTTTCTAAAATCCTTTCATAGAGTAAATATATGGAGAAAATTAATTTCATTAGAAAAACGGTAATTCTCATGTTGGATGTAAAATTATTTCTTTTATGTAAAGATAGGATGGTGTGTATCTTATATCTATTTCCTTGAACATACTCAATATATCAAAAAAAAATTGTACATCTTCCCAAATTTGGTATAACCTAGACTTTACAAGACAAGAATAATATTAAAGATTATGTGAGATCATTTAATGCATTACTCTTGTACCTCTATAAGAAATAATTGATGTGAGTCAAGCGATCTAAGGCATTGAATGGAATTTGTATAAATATACATAAAATTCATGAAGATTATAAGGAATTTAAGGATTCATGATTAATTAAGTTTCATGATAAATTTTAGGATATTTTAATGGTTTAATTTGAATTGTTAGATTATTTTCTCAATTAGGAGAACAAAATTTTCATCTCAATTAATAGTTATGGAGTGGTTCTTGAATATTCAATGATAGTAAATAAAATATTGATAATATTAGCCACCAAACTCGATGTAGATATTTATAAAATTGAGGATTAATAATTATATTATCATAAAATTGATAATATTGAAATTATTTAATTGCGTCAAATTGCCGCTTATCAACCGTTCAAGGGTGTAGTGCTCTGCTAATGTGTATAGTGGCACTCTAGTCAAATCCTCAGTGATGTTACAAATTTAAGATCCATTACTTTTAATTGATTTTTCTTTTTAATGGGGATTTGTTTGCATAGATTAAATGAAATTATTGATTGATTTAATAAATTAATAATTTTTTATGGAAATAATCTTGTTATATCCTTGAGTTTTCTTTATATTGCATTAAATTAACACCCACTTCACAAGATGACTTTGATTGAAATTTATAATAGTTAAGACTTTAATCCAAGAATTAACTTAACTAGGGTTTTAATATCAATCATTACTTGTTTATTGTAGAGGATTTATTGTTCCAATAATCAATGTTATCCACATGTCAAATTAATCATGTCATTAACCAATTATATTTTATGTTTAACATTCACAATGTTAACCTAAAGAATACTAAACAAGAAAAACATCGCAATAAATTAAAATCCCCAAATTATTACTCACCCCAATGGTAGATCTAATCATCCATTTATACTAATAGTAATCTTGTTGTATATTTTTTATGGTGATTATTTATAAAGTGAACAGAAATAACAGGATAAGAAAAAATTTGTGCACCGAACACACACAAAAGCATTGAGGAAACTTATAATGTAATCTTGATTTAATGAGAAATAAAAAAGGGATAGAGATTTTAACTTAATTTAAACTATTTTAATACCATTAATATTAAAAAAATAGGGTGGATGAGAATAAGAGGTGATGAAGAAGAAACATGCAATAAAATAAAATTACAACACAAACACTTATGAGATTACAAATGAAGAAGAACTCAAAATAAAATAAAAAGAAGCATGGAAGAATGGTATCTCAAGTAGAAACATGATTATTTAATATGCTAATAATTATTTTTAAAATCCTTGGTCGTTCCAACCTATCCTACTTTGTTCTAAAATTCCAACTCCTTGTAAGGAGAGGAGGGGTGTATTTATAGCTCAAGGAGTTGGTCTGTTTGCATTCAAAATATGACCCTCCACTTGTATCGAATATTATACAATCAATAAAGAATAATATGGAGATATATTCTTCTTAAAAGTTATATATATGGATTTTTCTGTATACTCTAAAAATTTGGCAGCCATTGGACTTAGCCAAAGTTATGGCTATTTTACTAAACAATGTGCATCTATCCATTTTTATCAATAATTTCTTGAAGTCTGAAATGTGAATGGGTTTTTGAATAGTAAGACTCCATAAAATACAAACCATTTCTTCTAAAAAGTAAGTAGTATATATATTTCCATTAACACTGAAAAATATCATCTGGAATGGATGTCTATATCATAAGAAAAGTCAACAAATGAGTGCTAATTTTAATTGCCAGATAGAATGGTGGCTGGACTTCAAAGTATCCCTTGGGACCTTTTTTTGGATTTGGGCCTTAAAATTTTTATCTATGAATAATTTGGATATTTAATAATATATTCATGAGTTTCATCAAATTTTTTATTCTTTATTGATCGTAGAAATTATATCATCGTAGTTGGTCCGGTTTCTTCAAAGATTCTTTGGATCTTCCTATGCAGCCCATACGACCCTTCAAATGGCCTAATTTTTCAATGATAAATTTTAATTATATGTTGTAAATTTAATACGAAACCATAAAAAATAATAATCATACAATTTTGTTAAGCAGGGTGAGAGTTATAATTAAAATATTAAACTATATCAATTGTTTTAATTCAAATAATGCTCAGAAATTATATTTTGTAGTAAAACATGGGTATTTCACACTAATTATGCACTTTTACATAAAAATCACTAAATGGAGTAGACATATTGTTTTGAATAAATGAATAATATCAACTTCCCCACACTTATTCTTATGAATGTCCTCATGTAAAAAATATTTAAAAACATAACAAAATAATTTTCACTCTCCAACAAATAGTAAAATTTTCATTAACCCAATAAAGGGAGGTTTATACCATTTCACTCATTCATATTGAATTCCACCAAAATTTTTACAGAAAAAATATTCCAAAAACAATTCAATTTTCATGCTCAAATTTAGAAATGAAAAATGTGGGTACTCAGAACTCACTCCTCTCAAGATGATAAAATTTTATTTATGGAGGTTCACTCATACACTAACCAAAAATGAAAATCTTAGAGTTTGAAATATCTATTAGATTCTATTCTCTATCCTATATTTAACAAGAATCAATAGGTATTTTTTAGTTGTTTTTCAATGGCTATAAGATAGTACGAATTTAATGTTCAAAATAGTCGAAAAGCAGGGTAAAACACCGTCATGGGTAAATCAATGCACAGATTCTTTTGAAATGAAACAGGGAAGGAAATGGAAACACATATTTACAAGGTCATGATTGTGTGAATCAATATACATAAGAGTAATAAAATTTTAATGGGATGAGACGATGAAATATTTACAAAACCCAAAATTTATACCAATGACATAAGTGTTCTTTTTTTCATTATTTTCTTTTTTTAAAGTTGAACTTGAAATGGATATAAAAATTATCTCCCAACCCATTTTTGATCTCATTAAGACACTAATTGTAATAGTTATAACAAGAGCAATGGTTTATAAATGGGTATTTTTGACCTTCCTGATACACAAGCCATTTTTTTTCTTTTTCTTTTTTTTTTCTTTTTTTGAAACACTTTTAAATAAGATATTTACAATATGTAATGAATATATATAGATTACCAAAACTCACTAAATTAAAACCTATCCCCAAAATAAAATGGATGTTTCCCCTAACCATATAAAAACACACTAAAAATCAAGAAAAGGATGCCCAAAATGAAATTTATTCCCCCAACACTTAAATTTTAATAAATTATTCTATGAAAATTCATGTAGATGTTTGGTGGGATAAGGTATTGGGCTTGTAATGTGGCTATCAAAGAAACTTTTTTCATATGATTTATAGGGCTTTCAAAAAGAGGATTAATGTATCTTTAATGGGAGGCCATTTGGATATTGTGATGATCATATAATTCATAATATTCCTCTTATCATATTAAAGCACAAATAAGTAATAAATTCAACTACAAGGTCCAAATACACAAGACTCTCAGTCGAGGTTCAAAAACACAAATTTTTAAAAGATGGCCATAAGTGATTATGGCATGAAAGCTAATATTGTACCTCATGGTTTGGGAAGAATCATTTTTCAAATCTAAAATTGTGCATTCAAAATTTATTATTCTTGACACAAAATTATTTATCCAAATTTATGATTAAAATATAAAAACATTCAGATAAAATCATGTCTTTTTACTCCCCAAAATGGTTGTACAAAATTCAAAAGTGGATGGTGAGTAATTACAACTCTTTTTTCACTTTTTTTGTTTTTTTAGTTTTTTTTAGTTTTTTAATTTTTAATAAAATACTCACCCGAACCAAAGAAAAAGGAAAAAATTGTTTGGTGAAGAAGGTGGTAAAAAATTAAATAAGTAGGAATATGGATAGAGATAGAGAGAGAGAGATATAGTTAAAGGGAAAGAGGTGTCCTTAGTTTGGATTTTTTGGGTTTAAATCTCCATCCAGTGGTGGTTGGTGGAAGTAGATGTGGTTTCTGAGCCATGTTTCCTCTTTCGTAAGGCGTTAGAAAATTATAATTACCTAAAAGATAATCAAAAACAAATATCATTATTTATTTAATGATAAATTAAAAAGAAAATAAAATTTAATAAAATTAAAAGAAAACATGGGTAGGCACCCAAGAAGCAATGCATTTAGTTTTTCTTCAGATGGACAGTTACAGTTGACTACCCATAGTCTGATGGTGGCCACCTTATTTTCTCAAATCTAGTGTTCTTCGAGAAAAATTATTCCACTGGGAGGCTCTATTGTTCATTGGACAATTTCCTCCCTTCCTTGTAGTTGGGCTTGAAAATCAATCTGGGTGGAAAAAGAATGTGGGTACCCTCTATTGGGGCTTCAACTTGAGAAATTATATAGCACAGTGTGTTTTGGTTTTCTATGAAATGAAGTTCCAGATGATGTTTTAATTCTAATGGTGCATTTATGCAAGGTTCAGATAACATGAAATCAAAGAATGAGACCACAGTTATTTTCAAATCATTTTTTATTTCTTTCCAGTGTGGAGTAATGAGGATTAAAGGGGAAATGATATTTAATATATTTTTCTAGATCATTAATATCAATGTTGTTTTCCAATTAATGGTCAATTTCAACCTCACCAGTGATCCGTTTATTAATGATGTATCAAATCTCACAACCTTTACTTCTATTGGGACAAGATAAGCCCATTGGATTGTGGTTCACCAAACATATAATATAATTTTTATAATCATGGATAGAAAATTATGAATGAATATTATTTGAATTAAAAAATGATAATTCAAGTTTATTTTCTTTATTATCACCCATTCTAGAACAGTGGAGATCATAGGTGAAATGGGATTCCAATTAATTTTCAAGATCCGTTAGATCGATGGAGTTTGAATTTGAAATGTCAACATCAACTTATATATTTATGACTTGGTTAATGAGGATGAAATATTCACAATCTTATTTATCATTAGAAAAAGAAGAACATGATATATTAGGGTTCAACACACTATCAGAGAGACTTTTGGAATCTTTGATCGAGAATATAGAGTGACTCTCTGATGGGTGTCGTATGGAAGGACAAATATTGAACATGACCTATTGGTCACCAAATTCCATTGATATGATGTTAGAATGGACATCAATATTAGTTATCGATGTCATGAGGAAAGATCATCCTAGAATTAGAGGAGATTGGTAAGAATTTGTCTCACCTTCTATGTCAAGGACATAGAGATCAGCTAGGAAGATAAGATCATTGACTCAGACAAGGACATCCTCAATTATTCCCTGAGGACTGGCAGTGTTTGGATTGGCTAACTAGATGAATACACCCATTGAGTTAATGGTAACTAGACCATGGTTGGAGAATACGGATTTGGGCATGACATTTATCAAGGATCCTAGGTCTATGATTTCATCATAAATGTTGGAACTCCCAATTTTTCATGGAACCATAAAGGTCCCTGGATATTTTCACTTTGTGGGAATGGACTGTTGGGTCAAAAAAAATTCAATCATCCTAAGTTTCCTCTTATGGGTGAACAATTCTTTAAGAAACGTAGTATACTTAAGAATTTGTTTAATGGAATCTAATTGTGGAATTTTCACTTCAACACATCTAAACATATCAATAATTTTAGAATCAGGTTAAAAAGGTTTCTTTGGATTAGAAGATGACTTGAGGAAAATTAATTGCATTTTTTATGGGAATGGAATGATCTAAGGGACTAGATTCAATTTCCTTTGCTGGATTTTTTTTTTCTTTTTCTATCTCAAAATTTAATGTGGATTTAGAGGATTCATCATGAATCATAGATACTTTCTTTCTTTATCCAAGTGAAATTTCCCTTATATTACCCTTAGGATTGGGTTGTGGTTGATTTAGGAGTTAGGAAGAAATGGATTATTGATGCTGGATAAGATGGGATGCAAGTTGATTTATTTGGGTTTCAATATTTTTAAGGTTATAATGGTTGAAGGAGGAAAGATCATCTACTATAATTTATCACGGTTGTTTGGAAGAAAATTATTGTGTAAAATTGGGATTGCCTTGATTTTAGTTATTTGTAAAGTGTTTGTATTGGGTTGGTAATTAGTAAGACGCATTAGGATAATGGAATCCAAGAGGAGAAATAGGAGGATTGATCCTTTTAGTTTGATTAGGATAAGGGTAAGGTTGTTGGAAATTACCAACACCTTAACCATATTGAAATTGATTTGGTTTTCAAGGAGGTAATTGAGTGGGATGAGAAATGGGATTACCATACCTCAATCCTAGGTTAAAGGTAGAAGAGAAGGACTCAAAGTGGGGTTGGTTGATGTTTTTAATGAACTGACATGATTATTGAGGGTTGGTGTACCTTAGAGAATATGTTGCATTGAGCTCTATTGTACTGGATGAATCTGATAGTTCCTCTTGAAGTCGTGTACATGTGTTAGTTGGATGAACTAGTGAGCTATAGATTCCACAATTCTTTATAGGTCCAAGGAATATATATTGTGGAGAAGATGAGGTTGGGGCTTTGGTAGCCACTGGTAGTTGTCTCACAAGATCTGTAAGTTCACTCATCCACTCGGTAATCTTTTTGCGTTATATGTATTGATTCTCTTAGACATGTCTGACTTGATCATGTTATCGGGTATGTAATTATTGTGTGTTTTCAATCATGTTTCTTATGAGATCTCATGTAGCTGTAAGAGTTTTTTCAAAAAGATAACTGCCACTTACGGTATCAATGAGAGTTCTCTCCATAGCCAATAACCCCTTATAAAAGTATTGGATCAAGAGTTACTTAGGTATTTGGTGGTGTGGTCTACATGATTTTTGAACCTCTAAAAATACTCATGGAGTGATTAATTAGGTAATTTAGGGATAGCACTTATTTCCTTTCAGATAGAATCAGTACGGGAAGCATAAAATAATTTCTTTAAGAAGAGTCACTTCTTGTCATTCCATGTGGTAATGGAACTATGTGGGATGTATTAGATCTATGTCTTGGTAGAGTTATGTAGGGATAAAGGGATTTTTTATGTTTAATTTGTTCTTATGAAACCCCTTGAGGCTTTATGGTAGAGCACACAACTTGTAACTCTTTGAGGTGAAGATGAGGATCCTTATCGGCTAGCCCGTGGAAATGAGGTACAAGATAAATCAAACTCGAATTGAGTTCAAAATCACCCTCGATGTTTGGATATTAAATACCAAGGGTTTGGTCATTCATATCATTATAAGTGAGTTCTTTTAAGGGTTTTCCCTAGGATTTTCCATTTTTAGTTCAATTGGTTGGATAAATAATGGTTTGAGAGTGATTTTATAATCCCTAATATTCATACTAAGTCATCAAAGAGTTCTATCAATTTCTAAGTCAAAAAAATATGATGGGTTGTTTTGTAGGCTATAGGGTATTCAGAGAAATTTATCAAGTTCAAGGAATAAGGGTTTTTCTTTGTGGTTTTTTTGGTTTATGATTTTTATGAGAAGGTTCTTTTTTCTTTTTTTTCTTTAAAATTGTTTTTTTTGGTTTTATTTTACATTTTTTTTGATTTTGTTACAAAAACCAAAAACTATAGACTAATTAACCCACAATCACCAGTATCTAATCCATTTGAATTATGGATGATTGTCGCTTATTGAATGTTCAAGGGTCTGGTGCTCTGATAACGTGTATAACGGCACTTGGTTCAAATCAACATTGATGGTTCAAAATTAAGAGTTGTTTTTTTAAATTAATTTTTATTTTTACTGGGGGTGTTTTAAGAGCTTAAATTAAATTATAGATTGATTTATATTGATTTAAAATTTAAATAATGATTGAGGTTAGTTCATTATTAGGTAGTTATGATTAAGAGATCCTTGAGATTTTTTTTATATTGAATTAAATTAACACCCACTTTATAATATGACATTGATCGTAATTCACAAGTATTGAGGCCTTAATACATGACTTAACATAAATAGGGTTATAATATCAATCAGTAATTGTTTATGGTTGTGTATTTATGGTTCCAATAATCCATTGAATACACATGTTAAACAAAACATGTCATTAATCCATGACCTTTTAATTTTAACTTACACAATGCTAACTTGAAGAATACTCAACGAGAAAAAGTTCTCAATCACTTAACATCCCCAAATTATTACCCATCCAAATGGTAGATTTACTCATCCATTTATATTGATAGTAATCTAGTTATATATGTTTTATGGTGATGAATTATAAATATAACAAAAATAATGGGTTAAGAAAAGAGTTATGCGTCAAACACACACACGAATGGTGAGGAAACATAAAATGAAATTTTGATTGATTGATAAAGAAAAAGGGGATGATATTAAGAGGTGATGAAGAAGAAAAATTCATTAAAATAAAATTACAACACAAACACTTACGAGATTAAAAATGAAGAAAAACACAAAGGTAAATAATAAGAATCATGGAAGAATGGTATCTCATGTAGGAGCTTGAGTATGGAAGAAACTCCCAATACTTTTTAAAATCCTTGGTCTTACCAAACTATCCTTCTTTTCTCTTAAATATCAACTCCTTGCAAGGATAGGAGGGGGTGTATTTATATCCCAAGGAGATGGATTATTTGCATTCCAAATATGCCCCTCCACTTGGCTTAAAGATTCAACAACCCAGACAACATGATATTGATATGTCTTCTTTTTACAAGTTTTATATATGGATGTTTTATGTATAATTATAAAATTTGGCAACCATTGGAATTTTTAGCCAAATTTATGGTTATTTTACTAAATAGTATACAACTTTCCATTTTTATCAACACTTTTTCAAAGGCCGAAATGAAAATATATTTTTCAATAGGAATATGTCCTAAAATAAAAAAAAATATTCTAAAAAGTAGTGCTCATATATCTTTTATTTCACACTGAAAAATATCATCTCTAATGGATGTCTATATCAAAATAAAAGTCAATAAATGTGTGCTGATTTTAATTCATGGAGATAATGGTGGGATGGACTACAAAGCATCCTTTGGGCCCCTTTTTGGAGTTGGGGATTGAAATTTTTATACCTTATTAATTTGGATAAAAATGAATATATTCAATGGTCTTATAAAATTTGGGCTTCTGGATTGATCGCAAAAATTTTATCATCATAGATGGTCCGGTTTCTTCACATATTCTTTAGGCCTTCTCATGTGGCTAATATGACCCTTTAAATGGCTGAATTGGCCAAATACTCCTTCTAAATATATGTTTTAAATAGAATAATTAACCCTAAAAGAATAATCATACTATTTTTACAATTAGGGTTATTGTTATAATTAAAATATCAAAGAGACTCAATTGGATTGATTCAAATAATGATCAAAAATTATATTTAGTAGTAAAAAATGGGCATTTCACCCTGATTATGAAATTTTACATGAAAAATATTTAAGGGAGTTGAATAAAAGTTATGAATAAATTAATAATATAATTTATATAGATATATTATAGGATGAGGAGGTGGATGACATTGATGTGGAAAGGGGACTTTTAGACATATACCACTTTCAAATTTTAAAACATTAAAAAAATAGTGAATTTAAAAGGTATTATCAGGAGTTTTAATAAGTCTAATATGATTCCATGAATTTATATGAATTTATATCATTATTATTTAATGTAACTAAATTTTTAAAAATTAAATACAAAGTTATAAAACATTTTAAGTGTTCCAATTATGGAAATATTAGAATTTTTTTATTCTTTTCTAGAGAAGGAACTAGGAGAATAAGTGAATGGTCAACCCAAAAAATCATCTTAGATATAAAAAGAGGAAAGTTTTTAAAGTAGTGTAAATTATTTAAATGAATGTTATAGATCAATTTTATAATAAAAAATAATTTTCTATCAAAACATGATGTGCCATCTTATGATAAAGAAATTAAAAAAGAAAAGGTTAATTTTGAAGATAAAATAATTCAAGATTTTATATCCAAATAATACTATTACAACGAAACATTTATTGAATATTAATTTAATAGAAAATAGGATATTAGTGATTATGTGACACCAAAATAATTTTAATTAAAAATGGAGCTCTTGTTTTATCTGAATGAAAACAGAAGTGTTAAAAGGGAAAAAATTATTTGAATAGTGAGAATGAATCCTTTATGAAATCCTATAATGATTCAAATTTCAATGAATAATTATGTGAGGGAAACATATTTTTTAATAAATATGTATAATATCAATGAGATTATTTATGTGAGAGGTATGATGCTTAAAATCACTACATCTAATTTTATTTCCAATAATGAGGAGTTGACACTTCTATAGGTAGTGTTGGATGAAGCCAATTTTTTTTGAAGAAAATAAAAAACATAGAGTTTATTTTTTAAAAATAATTTATTGAGTTTTATAAATCCATGGATAAATTTATTAATAGTAATAATTATTTTTCATAATTATGTTTTACGGTCAATCTTGCAATAGAAAATTTGGTAGTAGTGAAAAGTAAGGGTAATAATGTGACTACAATACTATAGAAATTGAAACATCCATTTATACATAAATTGGTGGTGTTAAAAATTAAGAAATAAATGATGAGTGGAAGAATAAAGATATAAATTCTATGTCTATGGAAAAATAAAAAGTAATGAAAAACATTCCTAATTAGAAGGAGATTGAAGAAAAGAAGATGAGATCAGATCTAAACAAAAACACATGGGAATATTTTCATGAAAATATCTTTCAGATGAGGATATTTTGGATTAAGTGGATATATTGGTGTTTTGGTGATATTATATTGATGGAAAATATTGGTTTTGGGGGTGATAAAAATAAAATAAAGTTTAAATAATACAGCATCTAAGAGAGAATGTGAAATTACATAATTTTATTTACCTTGAAGAAACTTATGGGATATGTGATTAGTCAAGACACAATAACATTATATTTCTTAATATACTAATGTATTTCTTTAATAATAATCAAAAATCTAAATTTATCAATAGGGGTATTTTTCAATAGAAAATTATGAAGTTTTATGTGTCTTATAAATAAGTGAAATGGGAAAAGCCTTGGATTTTAGGCAATAGTTTCTCATAACACATCACCAGAAAATATCCCTAAAGATATAAGAAGTTATTATGGAGGAGCTAAAAATTATAGATCAGCCATTTTTAAAGTATTTATAGGTAAAAAAATTAGTGAAAATAAGTTTTAATCCAAGTAATGTTCTCTTTTTCAATTGGTTAAGGTACAATATCTTGACTGTTTTATAAAATTTTTATTATGGTAATGAAGTGATTTTTAAAAATATTAGAAGTTTCATTAATATAATAAAGGATTACACATTCATCATGAAGGGAAAGTGGAAAAGTGTAAATCTGTTATAGATTTTTAATAATCAAAACATTTATTCCATTAGTGTGGAAGAGGATATTGAGATTTTGTATAGAGGAATTGTCCATTTTGGTTAAAAGAACATGAAAGAACTTATCAATAATGAATCTATAAATATTCTTCTAAATATGATTTTTGAAAGAATAAAAACGTGTGATGTGTTTCATAAGGACAATATATTTTTTAAAATCCACAAACTTATAGAGATCATATTTTATTTAGAAGTTAATGATTTTTAAAGGTGTGTTGAAAATGAAATAGGATGTGTTATAAAAATATTTTGAATTAATAATGTATTTGAATATAATAATAAAGACATTGAATCATATATTTATAATCATGGGATAATGAAAGAATATAGTGATCCATATATAACCCAACAATATGGACTTTTTGAAAGCCGAAACTAGAGTTTGGTGGAAATGGGGAGAACCATGCTATCATAACATAGTACATTAAAATTATTTTAGTGATAGGCTACCATAATAACTATATATATTATTATATGATGCTTAATTTACCCAAATTTGGTTACAAACCTTATGTGATATAGTTTTTGTAGTATTCCAATCTAAATTGATTATATATATTTGATAGTTGATGTTATATCAAAATTAGAGAAACATATTTGTGAAAATTTTATGAGTAAACTGATATGGGGATATTTTTTTTGGATATAATTCTAGTCTAAGGAGTTACTAGTGTTATAATAAGAATATAATGATTTCATTTGATAGATTTGATGCTATATTTATGTATGATCAAGGTATATCATGAATATAATTTCCCATTAATGATGATATTGAAGAATATTGAGAATATTTTGGTGGAAAATAGGGGAAAAATAATACAGTAGGTTATCCAAATATCCAAGTTAATTATGATATTTCCATTGATTATGAAAGATGAGAGTAAGTAGAAAATTAGTTCTCAAGACATATAAAATATTTTGAGTCTAAAGACATCTTTGCAGATATAAAAAATGGAATTCAAACATGAAGTAGACTGAGAAATTCCAATGATACCAACATTATTTTGTAAGTTAAACCAAATATATTTAATAAATCATTTCAACATGAGGATTGGATTTTAATATTGTAGGGACAGATAAATCAAACTGATAATAATAAAAATTAGTAATTGGTGTTATTTTTTGATGATAAGAAACATATTATGAAAACCTAGGTCTTTTGTAATAAGATCAATGAGATATATGAAGAAGAACAAAACAAATCTTATAAATTTTACAATTATTTTTCATAAAATAAGGGATGAAAATTTTATATTATCAAAAGTGTTGAAATAATTCAAATTTTTATTAGGATATATGATTAATAATAGTACAAATTAATCAAAATATATGTGAATTTATTGCTCTTAAATAGATAACGCAAGGATAATGTCTTTATTGAAAAACCAAAATATTTTATCCAAAATTGTGATGGTTTCAAAGTTTATATTCTGAAAAAAGAATTGTATGGGATTAAATAAGAACCCTGGTCATGGTATTATCTGTTTTAAAATTTCTTAAATATCATGGCTAGAAATAAGGGAACTGAGGGTAGTAATCTCTATGTCAAGAGAGATAATACAAACGCACTTATTGGTATTATGAATGTTAATGATAATATTTTTTCTTGAAACAAAATAAAAACTTGTGTGGAATTTACTAAAAAAATTAAAAATATTTATAAAATATAAATTATGGTATATATCACATTTTCTTGAGTTTTCAAGTCATGAACATAGCTGGTTCTATATTTCATTCAAAAAGAAAAATTATTACAGTGAATTACTAAATATGTTTGTAATAGAAGAATCTAGATAGTTATAAACTATTATAATACTTGGTAATAAGTTGAAATTTTATGAAAAATGAAGATTCGTAAACCAAAAATAGTTTCTAGGGATTATAAGAACCCTAATTTACTTAAAAACATCAATACTATGCATTTTTTTTCATTAATCCTTGTGCACGATTTCAAATAAATATTTAGAGTCTTATATTATGGAAGACAAATATATCTTGAAATATGTAAAAGGTACTTTAAATTATTTATTGACTTATGTCAATGATTTATCTTTATTTATTGAATTATGAAAAATTACTTAAATCGGTTAGGTGATGTTGGTGATCGAATGTTATCTTTTGGAGTTCCATTATTTATTAGTGGAGGGTATGTTTATTAAAAATCTAAGAAATAAAAATTACATCACATTGAGAATAATAGAATACGGGTATGTTGGAGCATCAAAATATGTAAATCAAATGATATGTATGAATTAAAAAATATAGTATATGTGGGTGAATATCTCATACCCATTAATGATCATGTGAAACAATAAAATCTTAATAAATTTGTAAAACAATTTGGGGAAAAAATATTATATTGAATCTTATTGACCCCAAGAAACACTCTATAAAGGATAATGTATAATATATATATCATAAAATATAATATGTCTAAAAAAATATCAAGATGTAGATATAATGATTAATCCCTTAATAGAGGATTCCTTCCAGTAATTGAGGGTAATTTTGAGAGTGTATTATTTACCAAAATCCATATAAATTCATTGATTTCCCCTCTTCCATTCCTTTGAATTTTTTTAATAAATAGAGAGATTATTTTGAGAAGTATACATGATAAGGGGTAGTTACTCATATTATATAGAGAGTTCATAAAGGGGGATAACAAATAAAAAAATCTTGTATGGGGGACATGAGTTATTGGTATATAATATTTTGGATAATTTCTTATATTAATTTAGAATATTTACAATAAACTCAAAGGAAGAGTCTAATGTGGTATAGAATAACCCATTTTAATTCACTTAATAAAGGGGTAGATAAGAAGCTCCAATTGAGACTTGGTAAATAACAATATTGATCATTAAACTAAGTGTTAAAAAACTCTAAAATATATCACTCTATTGGATGATGTGGTTTTTAAATAACCTTATTATTGAGATATTTCCATGATTTTTCCTTGATAAGACCATTAATGGATTTTTATATGATTTCATCTTATATTTGAGGAAAATTTTACAATGTATTGTTAAAAGACTCATTTTAGTAAAGGATCTTTTCAAAAGAATGAATAATATTTATAAAATCATAAACCATATCATAATGATGATAAAAAACATCATGGTATTTTATTTAAAATTACCAATGTAGAGATAAAGGAAAAATTAACAATTTGGTGGTTTTAGTTCTTTACATTTCTTTAAAATTACCATGATAAGTCAAAATTAAAATGTTGTCTTCTCTACCACATCGTGGTTGTTGCTAAAAATTACTATAATGATTTTTTTGTGGTTTTAAAATTGATTTATGAATTTAATTTTCACTATAAGAGGTTGCAGAAATGGTCATTATTTACATACTAGGACATAGATGAAGTAAATTTTTTTTATGGAATATATTATAGTTGTTTTAAAAAATATCCTTATATTCCATTTTTAATGGAGAAACACTCATGGTTATGATTGTTTTTACGTAGACATTCTATAAATACATCATGATCATTTGGATTAAATTGTATTTGAAGTTAGATATATAATATAGGGCATATAAATTGACAAAAAGATATGAGGATCATCATAGATATCTATTCATGGTTTTCTGATTTATCTTTGATCATCTATATTATGTCATGGACAACCACCACTAGGTTGTGGTTTTCTATGTTTATTTATATGATATGTTTTTTATTAAATAGTGATAAAACATGAAATATCTTTCCAAGACATTCATAAGAGTGTCTATAGATTTTTTTTCTAGGTTTTAAGATAAAAAAAATAATGCACACTTGATCTAATCTTGGAGTCACATGGGGGGAACAAAATAATATCATTCAATATGTTGACACTCATTTTAATCTTTTTTATACTATGATTTTATGACAATATTAATACTATTTTTCTTTTTATTGTTGATAATAAAATAATAATATGTATAAAGGGATTATAAATGTTAGAGACCAAAAAACTATAAACACAAAAAAATAGTGGGAACATTGTAAAAAAAACTCTCATGTAATGTGAGTTCTTTCTCCATATATATCTCATGTCATAATTTATTAGTTTGATTCATGGATCCTATAATATAAACCTAAAATAAATAATTTATTTTAAGAGTTTGGTTTACTGGTTCCCCCTAATTCACCCTCTCTTAATGTTCATGAATATGTCACCCATTGTCTATTAAATATAATCTAATATAAATTTAAATATGTTCAACTTATTAATATCAAACAAGAAATCAAGTGTTTGTGTTTGTGTATTTTATTTTAACTATATATATATGACCTTTATTCGGAGCTAGAAAGGCTTATTACCACTTAAAAATAATTATCTATTTTTGAATGTCATTGATCATTTATGAGATTTTTCTTTAGATAAGAATAATTGAACTATTGTTTCTTATTTTACAAAAGTTACATAATTTATTTTGAATATTGTTAGAAATAATAAAGCATTCTCTAGTAAGCAGTAACCCTAATAGACTATAAAATTTCTCAATACTCACCAATAGCTGATATCCTTTCAAAAAATTTATAACTAACTTCACTAAAGATTCATATTTATCAAATATATCAAAATAACTATGTATTCCATAACTAACCACCTTAAAATCATCTTACTTTTGTTATTTATTCTAGTAATTTGGATAGAGTATTGGACTGGGAAATATTTTGCAGAACATAGATATTATGTGACCTCAAGGAACTCAAAATCTAAAAATAATAAATTGAAGGTGCTGGAGTAAATTTATTATATATTTGAAACAAATCCATTATAGTAGTTTTAGTGGATCAAGTAAAGGTACAAACTATTCATGTGACTACCTTTATCATTCAAGGGTGTTTGATAATTAGGAATTGTTTTTTATATTTTAAGAAGTGATTTTAAAATGTTTCTACAAATTATGCAGGTAATAAAAAAGTTTTAAATGATTATTGGGATAATTAATTTAGAAGTTTATAAAGTGATTCAATTATTTTAATAGTATTTTTAGGATTTTTGGAAATGATAATAAATCCATGTCTTAGTTGTTTATAATTATATATAAGTGTAAATTTAAAACATTTTATAGTTATTTTTACTCTTATGCATAGCCTTACCTTTTCGTAAGGGTAACATTTATTTTAAAAGTGCAGGTAAAGGTAAGAGATCCTTTTAATATATTATGTAATGGTTGAGTTCATTTTTATGAGCTTCGTAAAGGTTATATAGGGTTTCTTCTAGGTACATAATAATAAGAACTATATTGCATAATTTATATAAGGATTATCCTATTTTTCAATTTCATGAATAAAGGTAACCCCTTATTCAGTCATTATGTAATGGTTAGGTTAGTTTTCTAAACTACACATAAGGGTAAGCGGATATTTTCCTTATTAATGTAAACATAACCCTTCATTATGTATATGTATGAGTTGACCTATGTAAGGTCCATCCCATGGTTTCCTTTAGTGCGTCGGGGTACTTTGTGAATCCTTATAATTGCAATAGGGTAACACCAAATTTCTAAAGGCTGTGTGAGGGTTAGCTTTTTCTCATGTTTGGGTCATCCATGAATTTAAATGTTTACATAAGGGTAGATCAATTTTTCTAAATACCACATATGGGTGTCCATCAATGTAAGGGTAAAACCTTGTTACTATTACACAACATGTATGTCTTTAGTAGGGGTATCTCGGTTTTATTAAAGATCATATATTTTCTTCCACGTTAAATTTATAATGAATTTTCAATGTAAATTAATAAATATAAATGTATAATATTTTGTTTTTGAATATGTTATGAAATGATGAATTCATATCTAGAATCTGATGATTTTAAGAGTCTTAAAATGAGTCATAGGAAGAATTAAAATGGAAACAATTTTAATAATAATTTATTGTGAATTAAATATTTGCATGGAACCTACATTTACATATTTTAAAATACAAAATTTACCTCTTTCGGGTATTTATTTGTTTTATTAAATATTATGTGTACCAAAACTCACTTTTCAGGATCTAAAAGTCTCCAAAAAAAATAATTTTTAGCAGTCCTAGAATGACTAGTACTATGAACATATTCATCTCTCTTTTGATCTATGTGTAATTTCTAAAGAATCTCTTCTCTGGGTAGGGGATATGTGACTTCTCTTTGTTTTTGTGGATGTGTGAATTATTATTTTATTAAATAGATGATATTAACCTTAAGATGATAATTATTTGTTAATATTGTATAATGATTGTTATTGAAGAATCTAAAAAATTACATGGGAAGAATAAATAGTTTCCAAATACATGCATTAAATTGATTAAATTATTACAAAATAATAAAAATATTTCAATATTTTATAATAGAATGTAGCAGTTTAATACTATGATCTAGAATTTTGGAATCATATGATTAAATAATATATCTAAAAACTATAAGTCATCAAATAAATTTAACATATTGATTGCATGAGACCTCTTAATAATTGATAATCTATATTTTTTCTAAATAGCGTGAAAATGGTGTTCTTACATACTGATTATTAGTCACGTTTAATTGAAATTATTTCATGTTCATGAATGATAATTTATTATAATACTATAAAATTTTCTATGAAAATTAATATATATATATATATATATTTCATGATTTAGAATGATGATTTGATATTAAATAAATAGTGGGATTATAATAGGTAGTAAATAAATACAATTCCTTCATAATTTATTAATCAAATATAGTGGATTGATAATATTCTATTTAATCTAAAATTTACATATACATATAATGATATTTAATAAACTATAATATAATCAGAAGAAATATAAAATAAATAATTTCATGTCATAAAATGATTATGATTGTTTTGGAAATTATCTAGGAGAGAGAAATAGATAATTGCATGTTACATTTTAAATATTATTTTATAATATAAAAATGACAGAAGGTCACATTGTTAAAATACTTAAATAATATTTATGATAATTATTTTAAATTCTAGATATTAATGAATTGAAATGAGGATTATCTCATGTTAATGATGAATTAAATTTCATGTAGGGAACTAAATTCCTCGTTGGGAATTTTTAGTCAAATGTGTTTTATATTTCATTTTTATATTTACTAGATAGTGTGATATATAATTGGATCTGTTTTTTTATCATGATTTAACTCTTGAAATTGATAAAAAATGTAAATCAAGATGATAATATTAGTTATATTAAAGTGGCACAAGTAGAATAATTATTTTTCATCTTGTAATTATTTAATAACCGAATAAATATCTAAGAATGTTGTGTAAATTGTAGTTATTATTAGCTACAAAATTAGGTTTCCTTGTGCGGAAACCCCATTCCTATTAAATAAGTTAATTCAACATAAAATTATTTTTTTTTGTTAAGGATAATTTTAGTTTTGTTGGGTGATCCCATTATTGACTATGATAGGGTTGAATACCAAGATTTTATGGCCTTATTTTTCTTTAATATTATATGTGGAATAAAAAATTTATATGTTTGTAAAATTTATAATTTAGAGACTCAATGTGATTTATTGATAAACTAATATGTTTGGAATACTGAATGAGAAATGCAATTGAGGATCACTGATATATTGATGGTTGTAATACTTGATGAGAAATGGGTTGGAGGCCTAGGGATGTATTGATTATTGGTTATACATTTAGAAATGGACTAGGATCTTGGGTTGTATTTTCAATGTCTCAGATTTTCCATGTAAAATTTTGAAATATATTTAGTAGTATATTCATAGCTAGGCACTGAGACAGCGTGAGATTCTGAGGTTTGGTGATCTTGGAATTGATATTTTAAAAATATTAAATATATTAATATCATGCACATGCAATTTTTATGAAAATGTGAAATAATTAATTAAAATAATCATATATCATAAATATGAGGCCACCATTTAGTTAAAAAAATGGTTTTACCCTTGGAGTTACATAATTTTTATTTGCGTCGGGTGTTCGGCTTGGGTGCCAACATGGGAAGATAAATAATTAAATAAATTCAAATTTTATTTATTCGTTTAATTAAATAAAAATACATAGATTATCATATAAATAAATTATTATGTAAAATACATCAATTTAGCCTCATAACCCTAGAAATTAAGAGAGTGCATTTAAGAATATCATTGGCGGGTGATAATGAATTGGAGGATCAAACTAATACCGCAAGGATCATCCACACCAACAGAGTTAATAGATTTCACCAATGATTATGAAGAATGATCTTTCTTTATCAGGGAATGATATGAACATGAGGTATGAAATTTATATTTTGTGTACTCATCCCTCTAAATTATCCCATATCAAACACAGATCAATTACACTAAAAATAATTGATTCATTCATTGATAGAAAATTTATTTATGGTTTATATGATTAATTGTTTGATATTCATTAATTATTCTAATGGAAATGGATCGGGGACAACCCGAACATGGACGAGGTTTGTTCTTATTTAATGTTTTATGGATATCTACCATGTTTCTTCACACATTCATCATAGACCATTTATTTCACCCTTTGGTTTGACAGATACATGATATTCAATCATTGCACAATCATTCTTCAATGGAATAGATCAATACTGAGGGTATTGTTTGGAAACAGGGGTATGATTGAGGTGTGATGATATAGTATGAGTGGAGGAGGATCAGGATCATATTTATGTTTTTTGATTCATGCGTGATGGTAACATGGTGAGTTTATTGTACAACTTGACATAGTTATTTTCTAGTGGATCGAATCCTAGTTTCTGAAAAGCAGTGATAGTGACGATCATCTGACCCCAGATCCACATTTCCTAGCTAGATTGGTGGTAGTGGTGGGGAAATCATAAAACATGTGAAAGATCTGTAGGATCTGGAAAATCTCATGGTACACAGTGTGTACACCAATGATACCCATCATTTTGTGATAGTGAAATATCACACATCATGTGACAAATGTCACAAATCATGTGACTTTATGATGGAGGCATGGTGTGTACTTCAAGAGTACATGGGAATAAGTGTGTCCAAGTATAAGGGAATGGGTAGAATACTTGGGAATGACCAAGTAATCGAACATGACTAGGTACAAGATCATGACTAGAGGTACATGAGCACGACCATGGGTTAGAGTTACACACCATTTACTCTCTAAAAATGTTGTGAACTTTCTATGATATTGCTTAAAACCCTCAATTTCTATATATTTTACTAGGTTTCGTTGAGTATGGTTCCATGGTCCATCCCAATGAGGGTACAATGCATCATTATGTCTTCAAAATATGATTGTGATCCCCTCTACGGGTTCTATTCTAGATATCATTCTTGGTATCCCTTTGTGAGGACTAGAATTTGATACTCTATAATATCCTTCATAAGTAGAGTTTGTGGTATTGGCATGACCACCATGTATATGGTTTTGATTCCTTACTAGTAGATTGATCAAATGGGGTTACTGGAGTCCCCCATTGTTCCTAGGTGAGATCCTTTATTTGGATATAGTGATCTTTTGAGATCCAATATGAACTTTATTAGAAAGTCTAGATGATCACAACCGCTTAGAGGGCGTCATCACTGACATCATGGATCAAGGAGTGACCCCTTCTAGTTGAGTTTTTCCAATAATCCTTGAACATAATTTTATTTCTATATGTATTGGTTGATGCCACTTGAGACTAGTTTTTTATAATAAGTATATCTAGATGATTATGTCTTTTATCTTTTTGAAATATCTTTTTTTTGAGCTAACTACTCTTGATGATTTATGTTTGGTTATTTTGGGGTTACCTAATGGGTATTGTAATACTCATCCCTATATGGTATTTTCACACATGTGTCATGTATTATGTGGATGTGTGTTTTTTAAGGATTTTTGGAAGGATTACGAGAAAGTGGATCATAGTTCTAGAATAGATATACTGAGGTGTGTACTAGTGATACATTTGATAGCAGTACCATCCTATTTAGATTGTTAGAGTAATTTCCAGTTTAGGTGGTCTTTTATTTGGCCCTTTTTATTACTTTCCAATACTTATTTTCATAATCTGATGTGGGATGTATTTTTTTCATCCATTTATGGTATCAGTTGTTTTTATATTCTCACTATTGTATTGGATTCAAGATGGTTGTGAGCGTATATTTACATTATGTTAATGACTCTCATGTGTTGGATATGCCTAATTTTCCCTGGTCGCATGCCCATGGTCTATTGGGTGTGAGTTTAGGGTAGTCACACTTGGTTCATCACCAGTCAGGAAATCCACAGTATGTCAAGTTGTGATAGAATGGTATTAGACAATTGTTCTACCTTTGGACTAGAGTTATTAGATATCTATCTGTGAAGTTGGTTTGGGATTTATGGTAACAGTTTTAATGTTTTTTGAGATTGGATTTCAATCAAGGGACTCCAATTTTGGTCCAAAAACTGATTTATCCATTTAATAGGGATCTGATAACCTCTTTGTTGAATCGGTGCATGTAGATACCAATTATAGGAAAAAATTGGGTCTTGAATCATATATGAATGGATTGTGGTTTCCATGTCTGTCTTGATTCATCTCCCAAGAGACACTAAATGGGTTTGGTGCACCTTTTTTATTTAAGTATGCCTCTGTGAAGACATTCATCCAGGATTCCACTACGTGGCCATAATGATGATTCGCCAAGAGAAAAGGCTTCATTATAGGAGAATGTACATAAGGCAGTACCTCCATGTGGTTTAACAGTTATGCCACTACCCATAGATAAGAATTTAGTGTTTTTATTACCAGTCAAGTATGTATACAAACTAATTGAACTACATACTTTTTAGAGGATGTGGCCTCCTAAGTTTCGATATGAGCCATACCCCCTGGTAGTTGAGGACTGGCTAGAGTTATTCTTCATAGTTTTCCTCCTTGTGGGGAAACCTTCAGATCAAATGGCATTCCTCATAGAGAGTCCACTTCATGGATCCATTGGGTGATGGTGGTGTCTAGTGGCATAGTCACATGATGAGACAGCGCTCTCTTAGTCATATTTTAAGTGTCTTTTTAGGGAGTGTTCTATCTGGAAATGTTGTGATTAGTGAATATCCAAGATCATCTACATTTATAGTAGGGTAGTATTACCCTTAAGGAGTATTCAGTGAGGTTTGCTGACCTATCATAGTACTCCTGGGATATGGCATGGGATCCTTTATTCTTATCACATGACATCAATAAGGAATATAATGAGATATCAGGGATTTAATGATATCTCTTTTCGTTCCCACCCATGATGAAGTTCTTGAGTAGGATTTATTAGTGGAGACCTTCCTGGTAGAGCAGATGCTAACAGAAAGTGCAGGTAATGGGAACATAGAAGCTGAGACCTTGATAGTAGGTAGTTGATGGTATTTATATGGAATTGGATGTGTTAAAAACTTCTATAGATGATCCTAATATGAAGGATTGATAGCCTAGGGTTCTTAATATTCCTTGAGTTAGTTGATAGAGAGGTTATTTTTCTCATAAGATGGTCGGGAGAATCTTACTATAGAGATTTTGAACCATCATTCATCTAATAGGGAGATGGTAAATAATCCTCCTATATAGAGGTAGAAATAGGATCAAAGAGGTCTGTAGGGTAGAGGATGTGGCATAAAATTGGTTAGGGTAGTAGGAGGTGGTTGGAAATTTGACCTATTAGTTCCACCATCCCCAGAGGGTCCGTGCTAGGCTCAAAGAGCTAGTGGTCAGGGGAGGGGACAACAAATGAAAGTGGAGACCTATAACCCCAAGTCTCCTAGAATGATTATAGGTAGAATTTTTTTATTCTATACATTATATTTCGTACTATTATACATGGTTTCAATCTACTCTTTTCTTTCCACTACTGTGGTTCAATAATTATAGATTCTGGTTGAGCCCTTGGCTTGACCGTTGTGCTAAGAGAATCTGATCATAGGTGACTTAGTGATCACAAACTTATACCAATACTATGAATTGACACTTGGAGTAAACATTTTCTTATGGGATATCTTTATAGCAATGATCAGGCCTTATGATGTCATCATAGGTATGGACTGAATATCCAAAAATCATTCCAAAATTGACTATTTTGATCGGAGGATGAAGTGTTTCTATAGGCAAGGATTGAGGTTTCCTTTATGGGTGAGAAGGAAACCTAAGTAGAGTAGAACAAGATTACACATAGTAGAATGAATTAAATTACTCAATTCTCAGTGAGTATGACTCTTATATTAGTGGATGCTATGGGCCACCCATTTCTTATGGTGGTGGAAGAGTACAATGATGAATTTTCTGAGTTTTTTTTATGATTACCGCCCCACTGAGAGATAGAACTTTATATTTAATTTCACCCTAGTAAGGTAATGATATATACACTAGAATATTGAATATCCTCTGTATATCTTCAATAGCTGATGGGGAAGTTGGAGGTCCTACATAAGAAGGTATTTGTTTGACCCAATGTTTCCCCTAGGTATCCCCAATGTTGTTCTCCAAGAAAGAGTATGGAAGTTTGAGGTTTTGTGTAGGTTATTGGTGCCTGAACCAGGTGACCATAAAGAATAAGTATCCACTAAGAAGGATTGATGAAAAATTTGTTCTGTTGAGAGGGGTGAAATAGTACTTGAAGATTGACCTCAAATTAGGTTATCACCAGTTGTGGGTATGGTATGGGGGTACATTGAAGTCTACATTCAAATATCCCTATGGTTACTATGAGTACTTAGTGATGAATTTTGTTGTGATGAATTCACCATTAGTTTTCATGGGACTCATAAACCATATCTTACATCCTTTCTTAGATTATTTTTTATTAGTATTCATTAATGATATACTAGTGTACTCAGCATCTGAGGAGGAGCATGAAAGGAACTTAAGGATGGTCCAAAACAAACTATAATATCACCAGTATTATTTGAATCTCTTTAAGTTCTAATTTTGGATTTATGATATCCATTTTCTACGAACTTTCATCTTATTATAGAGAGTAGTAGTGCAACCAGCAAAGGTTTATGTAGTGTTATATTGGGATCCACCCTAAGAGTGTGATGGAGGTTCAGAGATTCCTTAGGTTGGTATGCTATTATAGGAGATTCATGGATGATTTATCTAGGATATTGGAACCTTTTATTGATTCAAACCTTATGGTAAATCCTTTCATTTCGAAATATAGGTACTAATAAGATTTTTAGGAGTTGAGATAGAGGTTTATGAGTGTCCCTATCTTGATATTTCCAGAGGAAAGTGTCGTGTACATAATGTTCTACAATGCATTAGGGACCGAACATGGTTGTGTTATGATGCAGAGGTGGAAGTTGATTTCTTATGGGTCTAGGTTGTTAAGACCTCATGATTAGAACTACGTGACACATGACTATGAGTTTGCAGTGATAGTATTCACCCTGAAGATGTGATGACACTGCTTTAGGGTGATATGTTTATCATTTATTCTAACCATAAGAGTATAAAGTGTATCTTATCTTAGAAATATATTAACTTGAGATAGATTTAATGGATAGAGTTCTTCTATAAGTATTCCTTTATGATATTATATATGCTTGGTAAGGGGAACATGGTAGAAAATTCTTTTAGTAGGGGATCTTGCTCAGAGTTATTGACCGAGTCTTTGGAGCAGTTAGCCTCATTGATGGTTTATTAGTTGAAAAGCATGGTTCTTCATATCTATAGATGATGTTTGTTACCCCAAATATTTTATAATGTGTTATGGAGGATCGTTATGTGGATATTGACTGTGATACCTTATGTAATTAGATATCCATTGGACGTTCTCCTAATAAATGTTTTGAAGGTGGGGAGCACTTAATCCCTTTTAGAGTGCGTGTTATAGAACCAGTTATATTGTGAGATGAGGTAATGATTAAGTTTTATACATCCCATATGAGGTATATATAGGTGTGGGAAAGATGTACCATTTCCTTTGGAATTAGTTTTCATGGCCTGGAATAAAGAAAGGTATATCTGTGTTTGTCTCTTGATGCCTCACTTGTTAGCAAGTAAGGGATGAGCACCAGGTTCTAGCAGGTTTATCTCAACCCCTTGTAGTGCTAGAGTGGAATTGAAATTATATATCTATGAGATTCATTATAGGGTTACCACAGATTCCTAGAGGACATGATTCCATCAGGGTGATTGTTGACCAACTCTCTAATCCATCCCACTTTTTATATATCTAAGAGTAGAGTTCAGTAGATAGATTGGGATGACTATACATGACGAAGATATTTTCACAACATAGAGATCCCTCAATGATTGTTATTAACTATTATTATCACTTAACATCACAATTATATAGTCATTAAAGAAACCTTTGGGACTCAGTTGCATTTGATCATGATTTTTCACCCATGTACTAGTGTCGAGAATAAGTGGACTATTCAGGTCTTGAATGACATGCTGTGGGATTTCATGTAAGATTTTTCCTTAGCTAGGAGGATTACCTACCCTTAGTGGAGTTTCTGTACAACAATAGCTATCATTCCACCATCCATATGATACCATTTTATGTCCTGTATGGGAGACCCTACAGGTAACCACTATATTGTATTGACCCATGAGTGTCAACACCTATAGACCTAGAATTGGTGCGAGCTATAATAGAGATGTTGCAGACCATCTATGAGCAGATGAGGACTACATAGAGGCATTATATTTTCTATATGGGCTGATTACATAGACCTTTTGTGTTTGAGGAGGGAGACCATTTGTTCTTGAAGGTCTCATATCAACACGGATTGCAAAGATTTGGCTGGGGTGGAAATTTATCTTTCATATTCATTGACCCTTTGCAAATACAATGTAGAGTGAATGAGATGGAATACCACTTCACTCTACTTCCACATTTATACTGAGTACCAAATTTATTCCACATTCCATAGTTGAGGAGGTATGTGCACAACCCATTTCATGTAATCGACTGAGGTGAGTTAGACATCTAGGATGGAGCTACATTTATGAAGTACCAAGTGGAGATCGAGGATTGATAGGAGAATATCCTTTTTGGATGTTTGATTCCTTTGGTGCATATCATGTGGTAGTATAATAATATTCAAGAGAGAAACTAGGAGTGAGAGACATAGATGAAAACTCAATACTCATATCTTTTTTATTAGACTTTTTTTCCTAGGGACAAAAATACCTAAGATGGGGATAACTTAATTTCTCAATTTTTTTATCTAAATCATTGAAATTTATCTAGTAATATTTTCAGAGCTATACACTATGGAAATATGAGATTCTAAATCCCTAGGATCCTAGAATTGATATTTTAATTATATTTAATATATTAATATCAACATGTATACATTTTACCTAAAAAAGATGAAAGAATCCAAAATAGAGGCTTAGATAAAAAATGTGAGGCAGAAGTTGATTTCAGAACATGGATTTTACCCTATGATTTTTTTTGTGTCAGGTGTTCTACTTGGGTTCCATTTAGGGTGGATAAATATTGAATAAATTATTTAATTATTTAATTATTTAATTAAATCCAAAGACTAAGATTCTCCTAAAAATAAGCTATCAGGAAAAATTCACAGGGTTATCCACATAACCTTAATAATTAAGAGAGTGCATTAGAGAAGAACATTGGTGGATAATGACGGATTAGTGGATCAGATCAATATCATAGGGATCATCTATGCCAGTAGAGTTCATTAAATTGCTAAAACATAATATCATTCCTCATTAGTAACTAATTTCAAATCAAGGTAGGACATTTTTATTTTGTGAATTCATACCATTTAATTATCACATATCAAACATAGATCAATTCCACTAATTAGAATTGATTCAAGCATAAATGGTTGATTGGATTAATTATTGGATATTCATTCATCATTCTAGTGGAAATGGATCAATCCCAACCCAAACATGGATAATGTTTGTTCCTCTTTGGTATTTTATGGATTTATCCCCCGTTTCATCACATATTCATCATGGGAAATTTCATTGGATTGCAATTTGACTGATACCCAATATTCAATCATTACATGACCATTATTTTGAAAAAATTATCGTTGTCATGGTGGAGGTTCACAATAAAGGGTAGGATTGAGGTATGATAATAGAGGATGATCACATGACGATCAGTATTAGACAAATAATTTGTATTTTTCAGTTAATGTGCGACAACAGAATGGTGCAGTGATGGTACGGTGAAGGACCCTAGAACACCCTGAGAGGGGAGAGGTGAATTATGGTGTAAAATTTTTCTTCAAAACCAGTGGATCTTATTCCCACATTGGTAGAAACCAATTAAACCTATCTAAAGGGAATGTGTAGAAGAACAAGTAACCACATGCAAAGAGATCACACAACATATTTACTTAGTTCACCGCTAAGGTATATTCCAAGGAACATATGCAAATAGTGTGTTGATCATACCTAAATACACTAATCCTCACTAGTTGTGGAATACAAGAGTTCAGACATAGTCCCTCTATTCCAAGCACACTACCTTAATAATATTTTAGGGATAGCACACTACATCCCTTAGAACACTTCTCTTGACTCCCCTAGATCACTATTTTGGGATAAGTCTAAATCCTTTTATCGACATGAAGGTCACTTCAATAGATTGGAATTAAATTATTTGTTTATTTATAGAGAGAGACTCATCTATCATTGTAGACCTAAGTTGATTCACTTTGAAAGAACTATTCACTGAAAACTGATTTTCAAAACTGCCTTTCATGAAGCTCCTTCACAAAACTCACTACCTTCACGAATCATCCTACCTTTATGGAACAAAATTCTTTCATGAAGTTAACTACGTCAAGGTGGAATACCTCATCATTGTGAATCACTCATTAATCAAAAGCATTAGAATCAATCAAGACTTGACAAGTCTTTTCATGATTCTCAAACTCACATGGAATATCAATTTCACGGTGCTCCCCTTGGTTCATGAAATCAGAGTGATTATAGATTTTCCATGGAAAAATTCGTGTGAAATGAAGAGGGGTAGCCTTACGTTTATAGGCCCGGTCTTTCATGATGCTCCACTTCCTCTTAGCGGATTTTCCCAGTTTTTCAAAACCACCTTCATTTAGCTCCACCATTTTCGAAGCTCTATTGTGACTTTACATTATTAAAAAGCTTTTCCTCTAACCATCACGCATTGCGATGATCCAATTCTCATAATAGTGGAGATCACCATTACCGTTTGTGATTCTCCAATTATTCGTATTTCATGATGTTCGTCATTGTCTCATAGAACACCATAATCATTCCGTGATCCTTCACAAAACACCATTTTTGAATCCCATCTTCCTGAAAATCATTCATTTTTCATATTTTCATAAGTTCTTCAAGTAAAAACACTTTTTTCGATGTTATCTAACTTCAATGTTTTAGACCCAAAAATTTGGCAAACCATGGAAAATGATGCCACCTTGAATATTGTTGTCATCTTGAACTGTAAGACCCCTTTCCTTGAAAACTCCCTAATATTCCATGTGAGGATGGTTAATAAACAAACAACATACTCCATTTCCATCAATGAATAGCCTTGGTTATAAAAATTTGTTCCTTTGGGTTTGTTTGCAATCTGCAGATAAATTCAATGAAGCACCAGCCACTATCAAAAACTGATACGTAAGAAACAACTCATCCAACACTCTAAGTCTGTGTGATCAATGCTCAGTGCAGAAAACAATATGGTAAGTATGAATTGGGTTATTGTGTTTTTTAATTCTTATAGATGTCCAATATAAGCTCTGCTAATTTCATAGAAGCATTGCATGACTTGAATTGTTTCATCATAACACAGGATTCTCATCGTGTCATAGGAGCATTTCTTTGTTTGTCTAAAACCGTTTTTCAAAAACCTGGAACCACTTTTCAACTCATTCTAAAACATTGTACCATTTAATTTATCCATTCTCCCCATTGGAAAAAAATATTAGTATTTTTACATTGCATATCTCAAAACACACTCCCCAAAGATCGTATCTCCCCCAAAAACATGCATCACATCCACAAATAGATTAAAAGAATTAACACAATTGGGAAGAGGGGAATATTCGTAACCTCCTAAAGCACTGGGAGGTGGTTGAACACTAAGGTTCAATATATTTTTCTCTAACACATGTGTTTCTAATGGATTATTCATAATGTCTGCCACTTGGTCATCAATTCCAACATGATCCATTTTAATCACGCATTGTTAAACTTTTTCTTTGATGTATTGATATCTGATTTCAATATGTTTTATATGAGAATGTTGAATAGGATTATTCATAAGATCAATCGCACTATTGTTTTCATAGTGAATCACCATTATTGGTTTCAGCTTTTCTCCAATATCATTCAGTTGTTTCTTCATCCACAATAGCTAAGTGCAAGCCTATGTGGTAGAGATATACTCTTCTTCAATAGTACTAAGATAATCACTTTCCAATTTATCACTCAATGATCCCAAACATTTCATGTCGATAATGAATTCTCCAGCACTTGTGGACTTTCTATCAACAACATCTCCATCCTTGTCAGCATCAGAAAAGACTGATAGTTCACTATCTCTTCCTATAGCAAAGTATAAGCCATAATTTAGAGTACCTTGAATATACCTCATGATCCATTTCACTTCATCCATGTGTTCTTCCTTAGAATTATTCTGAAATCAATCCACTAATCATGTTTCAAATACAATTTCTAGTCATGTTTCTATCAGGTACAATAAGCTTCCAATTATTATCTTCTACATTGCAGGATCTATGTAAATATCATCCTCATGCTTTCCTATTTTTTCACAACCACAATCATATTTGAAATTGGTTTGGATTTATGCATATTGAATTTCATTAGAAACACTCTGGAATACTTTTCCAATGAAATAAAACTGTGTTCTTTCATCTAAATCACTTGCAGTCCCAATAAGCATGTGAGTTCACCAATCATAGACATTTAAAATTTTTATTTCATGTGATTGGAGAATTCATCCACTGATCTGCGCTTGTTTCTACCGAATATAATATCATCTACGTACACTAGTACCATGAAATGATCTTTCTTAAAATTCTTCACATAGATATTGTGTTCCACTACTCTTTTGAATTTGATCTTCTTTACATAAGAATCCATCTGAGTGTACCATGCATGTGGTGCCTATTTCAAACCATATAATTCCTACTTTAATATGAAAAACTTCATTTCTTCATTACCAAGAAAAAACTACTGTTTGTTCAATGTATACTTCTTATTCAATAACACCATTCAAGAAATCTATTTTGATAGCCATTTGATACACTTTTTATCCTATTTGAATTTTTATGGAAAGAAAAAGTCTGATTGACTCTAGTCTATCTACCAGAGAAAATGTTTCTTCAACATAAATACCTTCATATGTGAATATCCTTTATACACCAATAACACCTTATTTCTGATCACATTACCATTCTCATCAAACTTATTCTTGAAAATACACTTCATACCAATCACATTGTGACTTTTGAGTCACTTTACAAGATCTCATATCCAGTTCTTATCAATATGATCTAACTATTCATTCATGGATTTTACCCATGATTCATCCTTTGAATCTTCTTAAAATGTAGTTAGTTTCACAATTGATAAAAAGGAATATTGTGCATTATTCCTCATTATAATTTTCTATGTGGGTGCTTTCTAATCCCCAATGATCTTGGATTGATCAATTTCTTCTCTTCAATTTCTCCCATGAGGTTCAAAATAATTTTCTTCATCCATGGTTTCCTATTTTTATTCTTCTTCTAAATCATCATATTTTTGCAACATCTAATCATTTTCCATGCCTTACTCCACTTATGAATTTGAATCTATTCTATGTCAACTATATTCTTTATCTTCTATCATATCAGCATAAGGGATTCTTGAGGTATTTTTAGTCTTATCTTAAAGGATCTTAACATCACTAATTTCAATAATTCTCCCAATATGGTTATCAAAACATTTGTATCTTTTCTCTACATTGAATAACCGAGGAATATTCATTCATCTGCCACATCACCATACTTGCCTTGATTTCCTCCTTTATTTCTGATAAAAAATTTACTTCTGAAAGCACAAAAATACTTCAAAGAGGAATTCCTTCCATGCCAAAACTCATATAGTGTCTTAATTTCTCCCATATAAAGCATTATTCAATTTTGAGTATACACCGTATCTTAAATGACATCTTTCTAGTAATGAAGAGAGATACCACTCTCAATCAGCATAGTTCAAGCCATATTGTTCACCTATCGATTCTTGCACTCATCAAATCCATTTTTTTGTAGGGTTCTCACAGTAGACACCTCATTTTGTATTCCAGGTTTCTATAGGTAATTTTCAAATTCAATGGATGTGTATTACCCTCCATTTTTAGACCATAGAACTTTGATAGTCTATCCAGTATCATTCTTGGTTATTTGGTGATAATTTTTCATGAAATCAATAACTTACCATTTTCTATGTATAACCATGACACAATACATTATACTGTAATAATCAATGAAAAGAAAAAAGTACTTTTCTCCATATATCCAGCAACATTTATCAGACCACATACATCTATATGGATGAGATCAAGATGATTAGATACTCTTTTCTTATTTGGATGATATGAACTACATACCAACTTCCGTCATATGCAAGCATCAAAATTCTTTTCTCATTCATGATCCAGATTAGGAATATCTATGATTATCTTTATCATATATATCTTTTACATGTCTTTTTGATTAATTTTACCTAACCTCCACTGTCTCAATTTGTTTTCTTCTTCAACAGTCATATAGAAAATGTTCTCTTTACTGTCTACTTGATATAAGTTGTCAAATGTTCTACAACCTTTCATGAAAGAATTACCAATCTTTCCTTTTATAGTGAATCCTTTTTTTATTGAAAGTCACTATAATTCCTAATTAACATAGATGAATCACACTCAGGATATTGTGATGAAAACCATCCACATAAAGAACTTCTATTTTCTTAAGCTCGCCACTTACTAGTTTTGTGCTCCCACTACCTTTGATCTTCAAAGAACCGTCATTTTCTAACTTAAAAATTACATCAACCATTTTCTTCACATTCCCCAATAAATATAAATTTCTCATCATATGGGATGAGCATCCACTATCAAGAATCAAGGTTCTATTATTCTTTGTATCTTAAAGAGTAACCTCTGTAAGATTGGATTTCTCAACTTTCTTCTTTTCCATCCATGAAATTTTTAATTGAGTGGAAGATAAATATGGTATTTCCACTCTCCTTTCCATGGATATTGGTTCATCATACTCATAGTGTTCTTCCATAGGATAAAACCAGTTTGTAACAGAAACACCATCTGCTTGGCGAGTGTTGAATTGTCTTTGAGATCTGTAGGTATTATTTCCACCTTTCCTTTACCTACAATGAATAGCTTTATGGCCAAAGTTAGAGCAATGAAAACAATATCCCTAGAATCTATTTATTTTATAAGATTTAGGATATGAATTCATTCTCCTTTTTTGACTTCCTAGATCTTCCCCATTCAAAAACATCATTGCCACTTCACAGTATGACATGGTGTGGCCTAGATAGCTATAAAATTGATATTTCATAAGAGGAAACGTCTTATCACTTCTATTCCTCCTCATGTACCCTTCCTTAGGAAAATAGTTTTACTACCGATCATTTTTGGATACCTAAGGATAGTTTTTAGTTATCCTTTTAGTTTTATTTGAAGCATTCTTTTTTAGTTCTTCAGTTGACTTTTTGATATGTCCAACTTTCAGCTTGCCTTTATTTTAAACTACTTTGTTTCCAGAATTTGATGTTTCATCATCACAACCAATTCCACTCTTTCCTATAAATATGGATCTTCGATCATTCAGAGTGTTCACTACACCTTCATGACCATGCTTAGATCTCTCCAACAGCTCAACATATGAGAATATTCTAACCTATATTTTCTTCTTTGTTTTTTTAGTTTGATTCACTTTCAAGTTTACTCCTAAAAGTAACAAGTTCTTATTCATGTCCCTCAATAGTCTTGAACATAACCTCTAGTCTAGATGTAAGGTTATTAATGACCTTTTCCTGTTCTTCAATTTTGAGCTTAAGTTATACTATATCTTCCGAGCTTTCAAAACATGTTGAATGTTATTTTACTACTTCTTCTAATTGATTAATTTTAGTTTCTAGTTGATCAACATATTCTGATGACTCTTCCACAAATACTCTCTAGTTTTTTCTTCTATTTCTTTAATTGTCAAGCTCACCAAGATCATCCTCAAGTTCCATCTTGAGATCAACATCAGAAATCAACTAATTATCTTTAGCTTTTTCTTTTGATGGATCTGATTTTTAAATTGTATACATCATAGATTCTTGGGTTAAATATTCAAACTTTGGTTATTCATCCTCAAAAATTCTTTATCATCATCTTATTAATTACATACAAACTATTTCTCTATAATTTCTTTCCAGATTTTAAGTCTCCCTTTTGAGAAGACCTTTTTTGTGGATTCTAGGAGTTTCCTACTTTACTTTCCTCATCATCAAACATCCTTGAGCACCAAGAGGAAATGTGTCCAACTCTAAAACAATGAAAACATTAAAAGGGTATATTTCCTTCAAATATCCCTTTTCCACTCTTGAATTTCTTGTAAAATAGAGAAAGTAGTTATTCTGTCCCATTACCTTCATTAACACAATCTCCTAAAATATCAAGTTCTTCCATGGATTTTAATGTCATATCCTTGCTAACACGACTTATCACATCCTCTAGTTTGACTCTCATTTCATATGATACCATAATTCTCAATAGATCATACAAGGAAATTTTTGAAAGATCCATTTCCTCAAGGGCAACAACTTTTGAATTATAAATAGGTTGAAGTATTCTCAATATTTTCTTTATAATGTCAATGCCTTTAATTTCATCACCAATCCCTAGAATTGATCCCATGACTTTAGTAATTTGATGGAAAAAAGGTATTTTTATTTTCATCAGGATGCATCTTCAGATCATCAAACTTGTTGTGCAAAACTTAATGTTTGGACTCCTTCACTTTGTTATCACCTTCATATATATTTTCCATATTTTCCCACATAGACTTGGATAAGCTAAAACTCATTACCTTTAGATAGATTTGATCAGACCGTGATTTAGTAAGGGAATTTTTCACTTTGGCGTCTGCATCAAGTATTTTTCTTTTTGTTTTGGTCATAAACATTCAGATTGCATCAATAACCTGAATCCCTTATCCAGTAGAAAAGAGTACCTCCATTTTGAAATATATTAGATGATATATCATCTTATTCTTCAAAATATTAAAGTTTCTTCCATTAATGAGGGGGACTCCCTTGACATTTATCAAGTTCTCCATGATAGTAAAAAGGGATAGATTTAACACCAGTAACATGTACCCTCTGATACCACTTGAAGGACCCCAGAACACCCTGAGAGGGGAGGGGTGAATCCAGGTGTCAAATTTTTATTCAAAAGTGATGGATCTTATTCCTACATTGGTAGAAACAAACTAAACCTATCTAAAGGGATTGTGCATAAGAATAAACAACCACATGCAAAGAGAACACACAACAATTTTACTTGGATCACCACTAAGGGCTAGTCAAATGAGCATACACTAATAGTGTTTCAGTCATACCAAAATACACTAATATTCACTAGTTTTGGAATACAAGTGTTCAGACATAGTCACTATGTGCCGATCACACTGCCTTTATAATATTTTAGGGATAACACATTGAATCCCTTGGAACACATCCATCGACTCCCCCTAGCTCACTACTTTAAGATAAGACTAACGTAGTTTATCGACTTGAAGGTCACTTCAATGTATTTGAATTAAATTATTTATCTGTGTCTAGCATGATTCTTTTCTTGCACCATACACCTATGTTTATTCACTTTAAAATCACGATTCACTAAAAACTAGTTTTCAAAACTCCCTTTAATGAAGTTCACTACCTTTACAAAGCACCCTAACTTCATAAAAAAAACTACCTTCATGAATCTCACTAAGTAAACATGGAATACCCCATCATCACGAAGCACTCATTAATCAAAATCATTGGCGTCACTCAAGACTCAACATGTCTTTTCATGATTCTCATGATCATTTGAAATGTTAGTTTCATGGAGTTCCACTATCTTCGTGAAATCAGATTGATTATATATTTTCCCTGGAAAATTTTTTGTTAAATGAACAGGGGTACCCTTATATTTATAGGCTTGTATGATCGTGATGCTCCAACGCCTCTTAGCGGATTTTATAGATCATTCAAAAACACCTTCACATTGCTTCTCCATTTATGATGCTCCATTGTGATTTTATGTCGCTATGAAGATTTCTGTAAAACCATCTCACACCACGATGAGCCAACTCTCATAATCACAAAGATCACTATCACTGTTCATGATGCTCTAATTATTTGTCGTTCATGATGCTCATCACTATCACATAAATCACCATAATCTTTCCTCGATCCTTTGTGAAAAACCATTTTCAAATCCAATATTCTTTAAACACATTCCTTTGTAATATTTTCATAAGACCTTTAATTTAAAACACTTTTCACGATGCTAACTAACTTCAAAATTTTAGACCCAAAAATTTGTCAAGCACTATGAAATGACGCCACCTTAAATATTGATTTCAGCTTGAATTATTAGATCTCTTTCCTTGAAAACACCCGGATCTTTCATGTGGGGGTGGAAAATAAACACAAACCATACTCCATCTATAGAAAATAACATCCTTGGTTCCATCATATGGCTCAACATGGTGATTTCCGAGCAAATCAAGTCCCAGTTTATGACGAGTGATGTTGATGAGGGTAGGCCAACCCCAAATCCACATTTCTTGGCTAGATTGGTGGAAATGGTGGTTAAAGTAGATAATGTGTGAATGGTCAATAGGATATAGAAAATACTGTGGTACATGACATGTAATCCAGAGAAACACATTGTCCAACGTCCCGCCCCTCCTCAGTGTCTTGAGTCAAGGCAGAATTGATACTAGGCCTTAATCGACATCCCCAAGGCAGAAAAGGATGCAAATAAATGCCAAGGGAATCAATACATTTGGGGTAATATTTTCCCTTTGAAAATAAAACAACCACAATCAATTATACCATTACCCGAAACCACTAAATGATTCATTATAACAAGAGTTTACCGGTCAAATTAATACCAAAAGACAACAATATCCAACTACACCATGACCAAAATCAGAGAACCAAAATGCAAGACAAAAACAGAAATCCCAAAACACCAAAGACACCACTCCAAAGATCCCAACATGTTCCGTGCTCTAACTCTACAATCCATACCAAGTATCACAAAGCACCACCAAATATATTTGATACTTTACTTTTACCTGTATCTCGATAAAAAATATATATAAATACACCAAAGTGACAAAGAAAGGTGTTGGTAATGAAACTCATTAGGTTTTCCCCAAATAAATTCTTTACTCACACCACTAGGATAGAAAATGTTAGCAAATTTATATAAAAAAATTTATATAAACACTTGAAAATATTTTAACATTTTATTTACAAATATAAAACAATTTCCATAAAAAATATTTTTCCCATACAAAAATCATTTCAAAAGAAAAAAACCAAACAATTCATTTAACCCTTTATTAATAATCCCATTTTTGAATCACCCATCCCATTTCACATAACCACATACACACACTCAACCACACAATATTGGTGTTTCCATTAATTGTATACTTTACTTCCACACTACATCCCCTTGGATGGTGGTACTTCCTAACCAAAATCCATCACATTAAACTCAAGCACAACCATTTAAGACAACATCCATGAGAAACTAAAGTATGCCAAACCAATTTAATTAAACCATACTTTTATTGAAAACATTTTCTCAACAAATTTTGAATCATTGAAACCAAAAAACCATTTTAAAATCATCATTTTAAAATCAGGTTACCAATTCCACTTTCTACCAAAAAACATAATTCTTACAATTTCATAACCTGTTACCAAATATAGTTTTCATCAAACATTTCACAATAATTTCACAATCAATTTCAAGAAGAAAGATAAATTTTAAATCATTCCTTATATTTTTATAAAGAAGAATCGAGAGTGAAGCAACCTACCATAGGAATTATGGTGAAAACAAAGAACAGAATGAATTATTCAACAAAATAAGGTTAAATCTCCAAAAAATTGGCTTAAATATTGTTCCGTAACATAAACATAAACATATCTCACCATGATCGCCATACACTATCATAGATATATTCCCAAAGTACTCGATCTATGAATATGAGAGTGTAGATAAGTAGATCTAAAGAAAACCACCTAAAATAATGACTTTCCAAGGGAATAAACTTTAAAACACAAATATTTTTCACCATATCACTTTTGGATGAAAAGTTATAATCTCTACAGCCTTTGGGAGGAAGAAAAAATGAGTTTGGGTCAAAATAGTGGAAAAAATAGGGGATTTGGGGTAAAAATTAGTTATATCCATTTCATTCGGATCTAACTTTTAATCATTCATCGTTGGCTCAAACGGTTAGGTAACTCATGAACCAACCATGTGCCAACCTTTTCCTCTAAACACACACCCATATGATTGTCTCACATAGTTAGAGAAATCATGCACCAATTTTGTTTTTTCCTCTATCTCACTTTGCATGGTTACTCTTATGTGGTTGCACAATTTGTACAAACCATGAACCAGCTGTGAGCCTACCCAAAATCCCATGTTTCTCTTTGCACAGTTTCTTTTAGGAGTTTCATGGTTTCTACTAACAATTCTAAAATCATTCACATCCATAAAAACCCTAAAACTTTCCAAAAGTCTTCCAAACCCTCCCAAACTTCACCCAAAATCTTTACATACATAAAAATACTAAATAAAAGGTTAATTGCTTGAAAATGGGGGTGATAAATTATCCCCACCATTATACCTTCCATCCCTAGAAATCAGAAATCCACCACTATCCTACAAGATTTTGGTCCATTGGTTGATCATTTATTTCTCTCGTTCCCAAGTTTCTTACTAAATTTGACCATGTTACCACGAAACCCTCACTATAATAATGATTTTTCAATTAAACAATTTCTATTGACTATCCATAATCCTCATTGGCACATGAAACAATGAAGCATTTGACTCTAGTTCAACATGATCTCATCAAATCACATGGTCGGGATCAGGATAATAATTTTTCAACTGAGATACATGGAACACATTATGGACTGCATTGAATCATGGGGGGATCCAACCAATATTCCACCTCACCTACCCATTCAAGTATCTAAAAAGGTCATATGTATTGAGGAGAAAAATTTCCCTTATTTCCTAAAACTATGATGCTAAAGCCTCGGAGAGATCCTCAAGAACACATGATAACTCACCTCGAACTACAAATACCATCAAATATGATTCACATATGATTTTTGATAAATCTATTCCTTCTCCATACATTTCCTGATCAAATGAACATATCCATTGTTTCTTGTACATGTTTTGGGCCAACCAATGATGTCTAACCTATTTCCACACTAAAAATTGAAGAATGATACAGAATCTCATACAATTCTTTAAAAGGAGCCATATGTATTGAGGCCTAATGACTTTTTTTATATAATAACTCCACCAATGGAACATGATCTTCCCATGATCCACCAAAAAAGATTATACAAGACCACAAAATGTATTATGACATTTTTATCATCCGTTCGAATTGTTTATCCATTTGAGGATGATACTCCATACTCATAGTCAAGTTAGTCTCACGAGCTTGCAATAAGGATTTACTGAAATGAGATGTAAGCCTTGTATATCTATCTGAAACTATAGAAACTGGTACATCATGCATATTTACCACTTCTCAAATATATATTTTAAACAAGTACTTCACTATATGAGATTCGATAATAGGGATGAGATGGGATGACTTTGTGAGTTGATCCACTATCACCCATATGGCATCATGTTTTTGAACTATTCTTAGGAGACCTATTTCAAAATGCATGGAAATATACTCCCATTTCAAAAAAAGGTAATTACTATATCATACCTACTTTTCATTTATGCTCTCCCTTAAACTACTGATAGGTTATGAATCTTAAAAAAACGCATCCACATTACTTTTCGTGTCGACCCACGAAAATAATGATTTCAATGAATTATATATATTTTGTATTTTAGGATGAACAGTCCATCTTGAATGGTGTTATACATGAAGAATTTGTTCCCGACAATCCATAAGTATGTCCATAATCTTGAAATAATAAAACTTAACTCCCATATATATTTTAGCCCTCAATGGTATCCATACCATTATGTATTGGCCTCAAAGAAATGCATTTTGAATTGAATATATGTACCTCTTTATCCATGTTCACCAAATCAGGAACCACAAAAACTGGAAAGAAAGCTACAACATCACTGTGGTATTCACATTCCAAGAGCATGTGGTATATGACTGACATTAACTTCCACTGATCCAAAGCCTCTTTTTCCAATTGAGAATATGACTATCTAATTAAATACTCTACCACCAAATTTCCTTTACCTGATGTATAAATCAAGTCAAAGTTGAACATTTTGAGATAATATATCCATATTATTTGTCTCATATTCAAATCCCTTTGTGAGAAAATATATTTTAAGCTCTAATGATCCATTAACTCTATAAATTTCACACCAAAGAGGAAATGACACAAAGTCTTCAATGAATATACTATAAAAGCTAACTCCAAATTTTGTGTTTCTTAGTTCTTCTCATTTTATAATAATTGGAAGGAGCTACAAGAAACACCATGATATCCATGCATGAGAACACATCCCAACTCTGCTCTTGAAGCATCACAATATACCATATACCATTCTCCTAATTCAAGAAAATTAATGATTGGTGTTGATGAATGTGAACTTTAAGATATTGAAAATACATATGAAATTCCTCACTCCATTGGAATTGAAATTTTTTTCTTATAAAAGTTTTCATTGGTGAATCTATTCATGATAAACCATGAACAAAAAAATGATAATAACCCAGTAGACCAAGGAAACTGTGTATCTTGAATATATTATTTAGTGATTTCCAAGAGATCATAGCCTCTATCATTTCAAGATCCACATAGACCCCTCTTTAAAAGATTACATAGCCAAGGAAACGTACATATTGTATCAAAAAATCACACTTTGAAATATTTTTCATATAACTGATGATCCCTCAATATTTTTCCACATTGAATTCAAGTGTTTCTCAGGCTCAATCCTTATCCTTGAATACAAAAATATGTCATCAACAAACACCACCATAAATGAATCCATATATCTTTGAAATATCAAATTCATCAATTCCATAAATACTTTTGGTGCATTCATATGACATAAATGCATAACCACATACTTTTAATGGCTATATCTACTTCTGAACATTGTGTTTGGAATATCCACCTTCTGAACCCACAATTGGTGATATCTTGAGAACAATTTAATCTTAGAGAACCACTGATCTCCCCTCAATTGATCGAACAGATCATAAATTTTTGGAAGTGGGTATTTATTCCTTATTATAACTTTTTTAACCTTATAATAATACACACACAACTGAAGATTTCTATATGACTTTTTAACAAACAAGACTGGTGCCTCCCATAAAGACATGCTCGGATGAATGAACCCTTTCCTTTATAGCATTTATAACTAAACTTTAAATTACCTTCATTATATTGGTTCTATCATGTAATATAGAAGGTAAATAGGACTGGTCCCTAAAAGGAGATCAATCGTAAACTCCACTTCCCTTATAGGTGGAAATCTAGAGAAGGTTTTTGGAAAAACATCAGGATATTGATCAAAAACCCCTAGAAAACTATTATTTTCAATCTCTTTCATTGATTTCAAATCTAACACAACCAACTGGTATAATGTCATTCCAACTGTTGGTGCCAACAAGCTCGTTGCACCTACCTTTACATTTCTTTATCCTTTAAAGAGATGTTCGATGCCAACATCGGTCATAAAACTAACCTTTCACATATAGAAATTGATGTGAGATTTAAAAAATTTCAACCAATCCTTACCCACGATTATGTCATAGACATCCATCTCAAGAATAGAAAAATCCCATATCATTTCGACTCCATCAATAGTTATAGAAATAAATTTACACATAAAGGCTCGACATTCTCTTTGACTAAGAAAGTTTTTATGTTTCAAAATACAAGGAATCATCTCAACATGAAAACCCAATAAATAAAGTAGTATGATAATAAATAAATGAATGGGATGAACCTATATCAAAAAAATCATGCATAAGGGTATAATTCAAAAGAATCATAACTCGCACTATCGATGGTTTAGACTGATCATCCACAATTACATTCTTAGATTCATATATCTACTTACTCAATACACTTTGTTCTTTATTTTCCTATTGATATTTCCCTTTATTAGGAGTCATGGTATTCCTAGGATCACCATGACTATCTAGGATGTACTGATGATGGGTATTCTACTACCCATGTCCCATCGAAGAATATGATTTCTACAAAACATGGAGTGTGTCTCGAACAAAAGACCTCATAGAACTATGATAATAGCACTAAATATTTTCCATATGTTTGCAATTATGGCATGGTCTAGGTGGTGTTATACAATCTCGCTTTATGTTATCCAAATAACCACATTAGAAACATTCTAGCTTGCACTTAGGATTTTGAGGAAGATTCACTGATCCATTTTTCTGATTCTGATCCATTCCACGACCTTGGAAATAAGATTCCCTCTTTTTCTTGTACCCATAATTAGATCTCCCACAATTTCCCATAGGCATCAACATGCTCCCTCCACCCATATATCCTTAAATTTCCCTTTTATCCACTGTTTCACTGTTGAACATCTCCATATAATCCATTATAAAAATCACGGTAATATTTGATAAAATATCCTACCTCAGACCTAATTCATAAATGCATGCCTTCAAAGATGAACTAGCCACAACATCAGGTTAAAAGATAACTAAATTCATAAATTTAACTGCACATTCTCTCACTGAGAGGATCACCTTCTTAAATATGAAAAATTCTGTCATTCTTATAATACTGAACATGTCCGAATAGAATTTTTTGTTGAATAATTCTTCAAAACCCTCCCAAGCAAGGCATTGGTTTAATTTAGCCCAAACTGCTAAATCCCACCACTAGAGTATAAGATCTTCCAGCATATACATCACCAACATGAATTTAAACTCTAATGGTGTGCCTAGGAAATCAGATATTCGAGTCATCATATTCAGCCACATCTATGCCTTCTCTGTTTCTGAATCACCCCAAAAGATGGGTAGATTCTTCTTATATAACTAAACATAATAATCCACTTACCTTGGTAAATCATTTCAGTTCCCTCTATCCATTGCCCAGAAATATTGGACTATACTCTAAACCAATTTTTGGTTCACCTATGACTCAAGTGAAACCACATTCTTGGTAGCTTCTTCCATTTGGTTTCTTCTATGTCTACTGACTTCCATTTGGTATAAATAAAATAAAATTCCATAAGTCTCACTCTCTATCAACTGAAGACATAAAAATTCAAATTTACCACATCACAACTATCACAACAAGGCTTTCCCAAAATTCCACACATTCTATTTTCAACTCTTTTTTGAAAATTCAACCATGCTTTTGAAAATCAAACAATTTTCAAAATACCATAACCATGTGCTTTTCAAAATATCATATTTGAAAACAATTTCAACATTTTTCAAAAATCAACACATTTTCACCAAATGATAAATCATTACTCAAAATGACATATTCACTTCTAGTGGGAATTCACTCCTATAAATGCATGTCATTCTCTTCTTATTGGATAAAACCATGAAAATGATATTACCACTCCAATAAGTGTTTCAAAAACTATAGTGTACCCAAGTCCCTGGTAAATTGACACAACATAAATAGGTTTGCAACATCTATTTATGCTCTATATTTCAAATCCCAAAAATCCTACTCTTCTCTACCAACCCAACTCATGGAATAAACCAGTATGAATCTCAAATCCAAGACCAAGAATGAATACCATTTTTTCCAAAATATTTGGATTAACTAAGACTGATGAAAAACTATTTTGTTGAATATTTTATTGCTAATAAATGAAAAACATTCCTCACATTGTGTTATATATGATCAATTATGGAATATTCGGGATTAGATCACTCAATTGAAAATTTGATGAAAATTCTAGTTTTACCCTTTTAAAGTGCACTGTGGTATATTATGAATAAATATTTTTATTTCAAGAATTGGAACTTAATATCTTGTTACCGAATGCCTCACTAAATATTCTACAACTTTCATTCAGGACATTGGAGCTAGATCGTGGGTTTACTTGGAGTAAATGGGCCATGAAGACAAAGCTGGACTGGACTCGCTGGGCTGGATAGTGCTTCTGTATTTGGGCCATAACATCCGTATCCATGCTTGGATATGGCCCATATTTGGAGAGAATCTAGAAGAAAAACATTAGCGCAAATAATTCTTCTGGAAGAGCAGCTGGATCGCACGTTTTGGAGGTCAAACAGGCGGTGCAACTTGGATTAAAATATTTTCCCGAATTTCCACATTCACACTTGAAACCATTTGTAACCCTAGCCCTCTCCAACTCAATTTAAAGGACATTTTCACTCTTTGGGAGTCTGGGTCAGAGCTTGGTCAAGGTGTATCTGAGAGTTGGTTTCCTAGTAACACCTCTAACCCCTTGTAAGAAGTGAGGCTTTGTGCAAGGATCTCTTCCAAGAAGGCTCTCCTTTCCCACATCCACTTGTGTTTCTTTGTTTGCACGCTTGTAACTTGTCCTTTTCTTCAATAAATCTTCTTTGTTATTCTTTTACTATTTTTTTTTGGGTTCTTGGTTATGGATTCTTATAGTGGAGACAAGATTGGGTATTTCCCTTTCAATCTGTTGCTTATGCAAAACGTCTCCACAATGAAAATTCCAACTATGGAAGAGTAGTTTTGTTCGTAGTCGATCTAATCTCTAACCCCTTCATTTATTCATTTTGAATCCATGAACATACTGTAATTAATAATTTGTGATCAATTAATTGAGATTTAAGTTTTAAGGAACTCACTCGACTTGCATCTGACCGCGAGGACGGTCCTATGTGAATCGAGAGAGACAAACTTCAATTGTAAAATCTAATCAACTTGGGATAGAATTGTAGGGTTAAACACTAATCCCTAAACTTAATTAATTCTCAAATATAGAGAGGAGGTTCTGCCCTAATTGACCATTGATCATAAGTTGGATTTGGACCACAATCAAAGTAGGGTACTGTGATTGGAAGTCTCAAAGACAACCTAGTGCTCATTTCTTCAAATACGTGTGGTTGTGTCAAATTCTGTAGGGTTCGGGGGATGACAAGGTTAGAAGGTCACATTTTAATGAATTATAATCATATGGGATAATGATTAAAGAATGGTGAATGGGTAGATTATATTGGCTACGACTTCTCATAGTAGTTCTTTTAAAGAAACAGTGTTCGTGATTTTCTTTTACTCCTTGATTGCCTTGATTGTTTTGTTTCGTGTTCTAAAAGTCTTTCAATCAAACCACCCCCATCTTTTATCATTTTGTTTCTTTTTTTTTTGGTTTCTTAAAGCCTTATAATGGTTGTTAAACTAAGTCCTCTTCAAGATAACGACCTAGGTCTGCCACTGTGCTGCACTTAGTAAAGAAACAATATCATTTGAAAGTGCCCACGACAGCGCCTTTCAAATTTGGCACCGTTCCCGGGGAGGAAATAGTTTTCTCCATCAATTAGAGGTATTTGTTTTTTATTTCATTCTCTTCTTCCTCTTCTCACTTTCTTCTTTCTCATTTCTCAATATTGGTTAATTTTTCTCTTCTTCTTCTTCTTAATTTTTTTTAGACCATCAATTGAACTCCATTCTCATGATATTGTGGTCTATTCTTTTTCTTCATTTCTCTATTTTTATATGATTTATGACACGGTCCCAACCTAAGGATCTCTATGATCTAGACCCAAGATTGAATGCAGCCTTAGGGCTCGAATCAGGAAATCTCAATCCACGGGAAGTGTCGACATTTACCCAACAGGAGAACTACTCCATTTTGGAAACATTGAAATTGGAAACACATCTAAATCCAAAATAAAACAAGAACCAATGGCTGAGAATAATGGAAATGAACTTAATAGAACCATTTGAGAATTGGCCGAACCAGATATTAACTATCAATCAAATTGCATTGCATACCCAACACTTGAATCAGACTTTGAACTTAAATCTGGACTAATTCACCTTTTTCCAAAGTTTCATGGATTATCTGGTGAGGACCCAAACAAACATTTAAAGGAATTTAATGTAGTCTGCTCAATTATTAAACCAAAAAATGTCTCTGAAGATCAAATTAAATTAAGAGCATTCTCATTCTCTCTTGACGGAGCTGCAAAGGATTGGATGTACTATTTAAAACGTGAAGACGTAACATGTTGGAACGATTTGAAACGTCTTTTCTTGTAGAGGTTCTTTCCAGCATCAAGGACTACATCCATTCGAAAAGAGATTTTAGGGATCAAGCTGGAACAAGGGGAGTCGATGTATGAGTACTGGGAGCGCTTCAAGAAGTTATGTGTAAGCTTCCCACATCACCAAATCAGTGAGCAACTACATATCCAGTACTTCTACGAAGGCCTCACACCTATAGAGAGGAGCATGGTGGATGCCGCAGCTGGAGGAGCATTGGTGGACAAAACACCAGCAGACACACGTTCATTTATAGACAAGATGGCCCAAAACTCACAACAATTTGGAGATAGTGGTACACCACATGTCAGGGGAATACATCAGGTAAGTCCTTCTCTTGAAAATAATTTGATTGATACCAAGTTGGAAGAATTGACCATTATGGTGAGGCAGATTGCATTGGCTCAAAAGACATCCCAACCCACTTCTTCAAGGCCATGTGGCATTTGCACCGAGACAAGCCACCCAACTGATTGTTTCCCCCAATTACAAGAGTCAGAGGATTGTGCTGTCATATTTCCTGGGAGACCATATCAGCAACAACAACAACCACAGAAGAAGTATGATTCCTTTGCACCAACATTTAATTAAGGATGGAGAGATCAATCAGATATGAGGTTTGGCTCTGGACATCAACAAAGGCCCCCTTTTCAACAAAACTTCGAGCAGCCTCCACCTTACCAACAAGGTTTCCAACAACCCCAAAGAGGATTTGAGGCCCAAGAATCAACAAGTCAGCAACATGGGAGTTCTCAACCAAAGGTAGATTCTAATACTGATGATCTTTTGAAATAAATTGTTCTTAATCAACAGAATGAGCTGAAGAGTCAAGGTTCTGAGTCGAGGGAGTTGAAGACACAAATGAGCCAGATTGCCACCGCCCTCCACGAACTGGTAAGTAAGAACTCTGGAGCCCTTCCTTCCCAACCTACTTCCAATCCCAAGGGGAATGTCAGTGCCATCACATTGAGAAGTGGGAAGAAAACAGTTGATACATCTGCACCTACAATACTACCGGGATTCACCTCACCTCCGGAGAAGCCACATCCCATACCAAATGATGAGAATCCCAAGGAGAAAGATAAAGGTAAGAAAAAGGTTGACGATCTTCCTCCTAAACCCCTTCCATTCCAAAATAGATTTGTACAAACTAAGAAGATGGCTGAAGAGGCAATGCAAAAAGAGGTTTTGGATACATTCAAGCGTGTCGAGATCAACATCCCTCTACTTAAAACCATCAAGAAAATACCAAGGTATGCGAAATTATTAAAAGAACTGTGTACAAATAGAAGAGGGCTAAAGGGAAATGAGAGGATCAACATTGGAAGGAACATATCTGCACTCATCACACCAACCATGTCAATGCTAACGAAGTGCAAGGATCCTGGGACATTCACCATACCATGCACCATAGGGGAGTTACACTTTTCTGATGCACTTTGTGATTTAGGTGCTTCCATAAATGTGATGCCTCACTCTGTATTCTCTTCCTTGCAGGTTGGTGAGTTGAAGCCAACAAGAGTAGTGGTGCAATTGGAGAATAGAGCTACGGAATATCCAGCGGGAGTCCTTGAGGATGTACTTGTCCGGGTAAGAGACATGATCTTTCCAGCGGATTTCTATGTTCTTAACATGGAGGATGATCAGGTAAGTTCTCATGCCCCCATTATCTTAGGTAGGCCCTTCCTCAAAACTGCAAAAACTATCATAAATGTCAATGAGGGTACACTTTCCATGGAATTTGGGGATGAAGTTGTGATATTTAATGTTATGGATTCCATGAAGTACCCCTCTGAGGACCATTCTGCTTTTGTTATCTCCCATTTTGAACCACCAAGTAAAAACCCCATGGATTTTGATTGTTCTATGCTTAGGGAGATTATGAGTATTGGATCTGGTTTAATGTCTAAGATAACTTCCACACCTGTTTATAATGAACAAGACTCTCTAAGATTTGATTTTGAAATGGATTCATATTCTGATCTTGTTCATGTGAACTCTGATTATGACATGGCTGTAGAGTATGCTGATGGATTTGATGCTTTATTCTCTGATTTTGATGATGTATATTCTGATACCGTTGCTCTTTGTGCACATATTTCGGTTCCTTCAATGTCTCCATCCATACTACAACCTCCTTCATTAGAACTCAAGCCATTGCCACCAAATCTGAAATACTCATACTTGTTGAGTGGTGAGAGATTATCTGTTATCATTGCTACCAATCTCCCTTTTGAACATGAAGAAAAGCTTTTGAATATTTTGAGGGAGAACATCAGGGCAATTGGGTGGACCTTGGCTGACATATCAGGTATTAGCACCTCCATTTGCATGCATAGGATTCTCTTGGAGGATGGGGCTAAACCGGTGAGACAACCACAAAGGAGACTCAATCCCACCCTCCTAAAAGTTGTTAAAAAAGAAGTTGAGAAATTGATCGAGGCAGGTCTAATCTTTCCCATTTCAGATTCTCAGTGGGTAAGTCCAATTCAGGTTGTGCCTAAGAAAACTGGTTTTACTGTTGTTAAAAATAAGAAAGATTATTTAGTTCCAATGAGGGTGAAAAACAGTTGGTGTGTGTCTATTTATTATAGGAAACTAAATCAGACCACTCGAAAGGACCATTTCCCCCTCCCATTTATTGATGAAATGCTCGAGAGACTAGATGGGAAAACACACTATTGTTTCTTGGTTGGATTTTCTGGATATTTTCAGGTTCCTATAGCTCCAGAGGATCAGGAGAAGACTACATTCACCTATCCCTTTGGCACATTTTCCTACCGGAGGATGCCATTTGGACTTTGCAATGCCCTAGGTACCTTCCAGAGATGCGTGGTGAGTATTTTTTCTGATTTTATTGAGACCTGCATGGAGGTATTTATGGATGATTTTACAGTGTATGGGTCTTCATTTGATGAATTTCTAAATAGTTTGGGAAAGGTATTGAATTGTTGTATTGAGAAGAATCTAGTCCTAAATTTTGAAAAGTGTCATTTTATGGTAGAGCATGGCATTGTCTTAGGGCATGTAGTGTCAAAACATGGGATAGAGGTTGATTGATATAAGGTAGACATTATTTCATCCTTACCATATCCTTCATGTGTGCGTGATGTAAGATCTTTCCTAGGGCATGTAGGATTTTATCGGCGCTTCATCAAAGATTTTAGTAAGATCGCTCTTACTATGTCACGATTACTTCAAAAAGATTCTGATTTTGTGTTTGATGATTATTGTAGGACTTCCTTTGATGAGCTAAAGAAGTGTCTGACCACTCCACCTATCATACTGCCCCCATGGTGGGACCTTCCATTTGAGCTTATGTGTGACGCCTCCAACTTCGCGGTTGGAGCTGTCTTATCTCAGAGGGTGGAAGGACGTTCACATGTGATTGCCTATGCATCAAGAACATTGGATTCATCCCAATCAAACTACACAACCACGGAAAAGGAGTTTCTTGCTATCATATTTGCTTTAGATAAATTCCGTTCATATTTATTGGGCTCTAATGTAGTTATTTTTTCTGACCATGTAGCTTTGAGGTACCTCCTGAAGAAGCCAGATGCAAAGCCATGACTTATCCGTTGGATGCTCCTTCTTCAAGAGTTTGACATCGAGATAAAGGACAAAAAGGGGTCAGAAAACATGGTGGCGGACCACATGAGTAGGCTTACTCACACACTAGAGGATGACACCTTGGACCAGGTACCACTTCGGGACACTTTTCCCAATGAGCTTCTTTATTCCATCTCAGGTACACATCCTTGGTATGCTGATTTAGTGAACTACATTGTTGCCTCCGAAATCCATGCAAATTTATAGAAACATCAAGTCCAAAAAATTGAAAAGTGAGTCTAGGTTTTATGTTTGGGATGATCCTTACCTCTGGCGCATGTACAGTGACAAAGTAATTAGGAGGTGTGTTCCTGATCATGAGTTTGAGTCTGTCCTACATTTCTGTCAAACACTTGCCTGTGGTGGACACTTTGGACCCCAAAGGACAGCTAGGAAAGTCTTAGACTCTGGATTGTATTGGCCTAGTTTATTCCATGATGCCCATGTGTTTTTTAAGTCGTGCTCTCGTTGCCAACACACTGGGAACATTTCTAGGAGACATGAGATGCCCCAACAAACCATGCTATTCTGTGAAATTTTTGATGTATGGGGCATTGATTTTATGGGTCCTTTTCCTAGTTCATTTGGATTTTTTTATATTTTGGTTACTGTTGATTATGTGAGTAAATGGGTGGAGGCCAATTCCACCAGGACTGACGATTCTCATGTTGTAGTGGATTTTGTCAAGGCTCAAATTTTCTGCAGGTTTGGAGTACCAAAGGCCATCATCAGTGACCAAGGGACACACTTTTGCAATAGGAATTTTTCTTCCCTCCTTCGAAAGTATGGGGTGACACACAAAACATCAACATCATACCACCCCCAAACAAATGGCCAGGCTGAGGTTTCAAATCGCGAGTTGAAACAAATCTTGGAAAAACCGTGCAACCAAATAGGAAGGATTGGAGCAAGCGCTTGGATGATGCATTGTGGGATTATAGGACAGTATACAAGACCCCCATTGGTATGTCCCCATTTCGGATTGTTTTTGGGAAAGCGTGTCATATCCCCATGGAAGTTGAGCATCGGGCTTATTGGGCTATAACGAAATGCAACTTGGATTTGGGACAAGCCGGAATCCAAAGGAAGCTGCAAATTCAAGAGCTTGAGGAGATTAGATTATCATCATATGAGAACTCAAGGCTCTACAAGGAAAGATCAAAATCATCTCATGAAAAAATGATCCAACAAAGGGAGTTTCATGTTGGAGAGAAAGTCCTTCTCTACAGTTCACAACTAAAGCTGATGCCTGGTAAGTTGCGTTCCAGATGGTTAGGTCCTTATGTTGTGAGTAATGTTTTTCCTTATGGTGCAGTGGAGATCACACAAGAGGACACTGTAAGGAGCTTTACAGTCAATGGGCAACGTTTGAAGAGATACATTGAGGGAATTCCTACTGATGCAGTGGATTTTATCACACTGCATGACCCCATCATCACTTGAGCACATCAGGCTGTTCCTAACCCTTTCACTTTTATATTATTTGTCCTATTTGAAAATTCTTCATTTCATGTGCATATATCATCTCATAGGTTCACATTGAGGAAAATGCAATATTTTAAGTGTGGGGGAGGGAACCTTTTAGTTTAGTAATTTCAATTTCTTTCCAGTTAAAAAAAACAAAAAAAAATTGTGTGTTTTTCAAATTTTGTGTGTTTATTGTACAATTTTATGTGTGTTTTTGAAACTTTTGAGCTGAAATGATTCTCATCACCATTTTTAAATCCATATCAACAAGTGAAACAATTTACCCCTTGAAACTAATCTTAAATGAATGCTGAAATGAATTTCTTTCAAGTTCATATATTTAGTAATTTCATGAAAAGTACCCCGAATTTTGAATCCCATGCCACATCTCACTGTCTTTATATTTGAAATCACTTTCCTGTGAGGATTCTGAACCATTATTTTCATATTAATTACATTCACCTCACTTCTTGGGATAACCAAACCATACTTTATTTAACCAGAATTTGATCTATTCCTGTCAAAACTTGAGGTTTTGAGGTACTTATGTTTAAATGATTGAGAAATTTGTTTGGTATTAAAGCCCATATTTCAAAGAATCCTTTTTTATAATGGCCTACCTTGAATATTTAATCCTTGTAGCCCTTAGAAGCCATGCACATCCTGTTAGGTTAGCCACATTACAAGCCAATTTTCCCTATCCAACCTACTCTTGAAGTGAAATTGCATAATCTAGTTGAGCTTAAGTGTGAGGGAAGTTGTCTTGTGTTTTGCCCCCACATTCTGTGAAACTTTGGGTGTAAAATTAAATTATGAAGAGATGTGTTTGCTGCTGAAGAAATTCATTATATTGAAAGCTGTTCCTTTTCTGGAGCTTTTATGACAAGTGAAGCTGTGCCTTTTCTGGATCTTCTAATTGAGGTGGAAAGCTGTGCCCATCTAGAGCTTTCAAGAAAATCATGTTTGAGAAGATTGACATTTTTTATGCTGAAATGATGAATGGTGTAAACCTTTCATTACTTTTCATGATGATGGAGCTGAATTGATATTGTGGGGATTGAGGAGAAGACCATATTTAAGTGAAAATTAGATTAATGCAATTTTGCTTCAAAAAGAGTCAAGCTCTCCTCATTCAGCCTCAGAGTTTTTCACATCTTAATCCTACCAACCGAAAGCCACAGAACAACCCTGAAAAGTCTTCATGATAAACATATGTCATTGACTCACATCAGGTAGCGATGTAGGAATCTATCAAGCCTATGGTGACCCTTGTATGAGTTTGGATGAGAAAGACATTGCAAAAGAAAATTGATATTTGTGTGATGAGTGAAAATTCAAGTGAGGTAAGTGTTTTGTGCATGGGAGGATAAATGAAGTGGAAATATATTGAATAATATAAATTAAGAACTTGAAATAATGGTCTTTTATAAGGAATGATATCTTTTGTTTCTTGTTGTATAATTTCTTGATCTTAAGTATATGTGTTTTAAAATTAGTTTTGATTTGATATTGATGTTTACTTGACATGAGGTTTTTCCCAAGAGTGCAAAAGGGAAAGTGTGGGGGAGTTGATAAAACACTATTTTGTTGAATATTTTATTGCTAATAAATGACAAACTTTCCTCACATTGTGTTATATATGATCAATTATAGAATATTTCGGATTAGATCACTCAATTGAAAATTTGATGAAAATTCCAGTTTTACCCTTTTAAAGTGCAATGTGGTATATTATTAATAAATATTTTTCTTTCCCGAATTGGAAATTAATATTTTGTGACAGAATACCTCACTAAATATTCTACAACTTTCATTCAGGCCATTAGAGCTAGATCGTGGGTTTACATGGAGTAAATGGGCCATGAAGACAGAGATGGACTGGACTCGCTGGGATGGATAGTGCTTCTGTATTTGGGCCAAAACATTCTTATCCGTGCTTGGATGTGGCCCAAATTTGGAGAGAATCTAGATGAAAAATATTAAAGAAAATCATTCTTCTGTAAGAGCAGATGGATCTCGCGTTTTGGAGGTCAAACAGGCGGTGACACTTGGATTAAAATATTTTCCCGAATTTCCACATTCACAGTTGAAACCATTTGTAACCCTAGCCCTCTCCGACTCTATTTAAAGGACATTTTCACTCTTTGGGAGGCTGGTTCGGAGCTTGGGCAAGGTGTATCTGAGAGTTTGTTTCCTAGTAACTCCTATAACCCCTTGGAAGAAGTGAGGATTTGTGCAAGGATCTCTTCCAAGAAGGCTCTCCTCTCCCACCTCCACTTTTGTTTCATTGTTTTCATGCATGTAACTTGTCCTTTTCTTCAATAAATCTTCTTTTTTATTCTTTTACTATCTTCTTTTTTTGGATTCTTGGTTCTGGAATCTTAGAGTGGAGACAAGATTGGGTATTTCCCTTTAAATCCGTTGCTTATGCAAAACGTCTCCACAATGAAAATTCAACCATGGAAGAGTACTTTTGTTCGTAGTCGATCTAATCCCTACCCCCTTCATTTATTCATTTTGAATCCATGAACATACTGTAATTCATAATTTGTGATCAATTAATTGAGATTTAAGTTGTAAGGAACTCACTCGACTTGCATCTGACCGCGAGGACGGTCCTGTGTGAATCGAGAGAGACAAACTTCAATTGTAAAATCTAATCAACTTGGGATAGAATTGTAGGGTTAAACTCTAATCCCTAAACTTAATTAATTCTCAACTCTAGATAGGAGGTTCTTCCCTAATTGACCATTGATCATAAGTTGTATTTGGACCACATTCAAAGTAGGGTACTTCGACTAGAAGTCTCAAAGACAACCTAGTGCTCATTTCTTCAAATACATGTGGTTGTGTCAAATTCCGTAGGCTTCGGGGGATGACAAGGTTAGGGGGTCACATTTTAATGAATTATAATCATATGGGATAATTATTAAATAATGGTGAAGGGGTAGATTAGATTGGCTATGACTTCTCATAGTAGTGCTTTTAAAGAATCAGTGTTCGTGATTGTCTTTTACTCCATGATTGCCTTGATTGTTTTGTTTCGTGTTCTAAAAGTCTTTCAATCAAACCACCCCCATATTTTATCATTTTGTTTCTTTTTTTGGTTTCTTAAAGCCTTCTATGGGGTTTTAAACTAATTCCTCCTCAAGAGAACGACCTAGGTCAGCCATTGTGCTACACTTAGTAAAGAAACAATATCATTTGAAAGCGCCCACGACATCACCTTTCAAATTTGGCACCGTTCCCGGGGAGGAAATAGTTTTCTCAATCAATTAGAGGTATTTGTTTTTTATTTCATTCTCTTCTTCCTCTTCTCACTTTCTTCTTTCACCTTTCTCAATATTGGTTCATTTTTCTCTTCTTCTTCTTCTTAATTTTTTTAGACCATCAATTGAACTCCATTCTCATGATATTGTGGTCTATTATTTTTCTTCATTTCTATATTTTTATATGATTTATGACACGGTCCCAACCTGAGGATCTCTTTGATCTAGACCCCGAGATTGAACGCAACCTTAGGGCTCGAATCAGGCAATCTCAATCCATGGGAAGTGTCGAAATTTACCCAACAGGAGAACTCCTCCATTTTGGAAACACTGAAATTGGAAACACATCTAAATACAAACTAAAACAAGAACCAATGGCTGAGAATAATGGAAATGAACTTAATAGAACCATTCGAGAATTGGCCGCACCAGATATTAACTATCAACCAAATTGCATTGAATACCCAACACTTGAATCAGACTTTGAACTTAAATCTGAACTAATTCACCTTCTTCCAAAGTTTCATGGATTATCTGGTGAGGACCCAAACAAACATTTAAATGAATTTAATGTAGTCTTCTCGACTCTTAAACCAAGAAATGTCTCTGAAGATCAAATTAAATTAAGAGCATTCCCATTCTCGCTTGACGGAGCTGCAAAGGATTGGATGTACTATCTACAACCTGAAGACGTAACATGTTGGAAGGATTTGAAATTTCTTTTCTTGCAGAGTTTCATTCCAGCATCAAGGACTACATCCATTCGAAAGGAGATATCAAGGATCAAGCAGGCACAAGGGGAGTCGATGTATGAGTACTGGGAGCGCTTCAAGAAGTTATGTGCAAGATGCCCACATCACCAAATTAGTGAGCAACTACTTATCCAGTACTTCTATGAAGGCCTCACACCTATAGAGAGGAGCATGGTGGATGCCACAGTTGGAGGAGCATTGGTGGACAAAACACCAACAGACGCACGTTCATTGATAAACAAGATGGCCCAAAACTCCCAACAATTTGGAGACAGAGTTACACCACATGTCAGGGGAGTACATCAGGTAAGTCCTTCTTCTCTTGAAAATCATTTGATTGATACCAAGTTGGAAGAATTGACCACTATGGTGAGGCAGATTGCATTGGCTCAAAAGACATCCCAAACCACTTCTTCAAGGCCATGTGGCATTTGCACCGAGACAAGCCACCCAACTGATTGTTGCCCCCAATTACAAGAGTCAGAGGATTGTGCTGCCATATTTCCTGGGAGACCATATCAGCAACAACAACAACCACAGAAGAAGTATGATTCCTTTGCACCAACATTTAACCAAGGATGGAGAGATCAATCAGATATGAGGTTTGGCTCTGGACATCAACAATGGCCCCCCTTTCAACAAAACATCGAGAAGCCTCCACCATACCAACAAGGTTTCCCACAACCCCAAAAACGATTTGAGGCCCAAGCATCAACAAGTCATGAACATGGGAGTTCTCAACCAAAGGTAGATTCTAATACTGATGATCTTTTGAAACAAATTGTTCTTAATCAACAGAATGAGCTGAAGAGTCAAGGTTATGAGTTGAGGGAGTTGAAGACACAAATGTGCCAGATTGCCACTGCCCTCCACGAACTAGTAAGTAAGAACTCTGGAGCCCTTCCTTCCCAACCTACTCCCAATCCCAAGGGGAATGTCAGTTCCATCACATTGAGAAGTGGAAAGAAAATAGTTGATACATCTTCACCTACAATACCACCGAGATTCACCTCAACACCGGAGAAGCCCCATCCCATACCAAATGATGAGAAATCCAAGGAGAAAGATAAAGGTAAGAAAAAGGTTGATGATCTTCCTCCTAAACCCCTTCCATTCCCAAATAGAGTTGTAAAAACTAAGAAAATGGATGAATAGGCAATGCAAAAAGAGGATTTGGATACATTCAAGCGTGTCGAGATCAACATCCCTCTACTTGAATCCATCAAGAAAATACCGAGGTATGCGAAATTACTAAAAGAACTATGTACAAATAGAAGAGGGCTAAAGGGAAATGAGAGGATCAACCTTGGAAGGAACGTATCTGCACTCATCACACCAACCATGTCAATGCCAACAAAGTGCAAGGATCCTGGGACATTCACCATACCATGCACCATAGGGGAGTTGCACTTTTCTGATGCACTTTGTGATTTAGGTGCTTCCATAAATGTGATGCCTCACTCTGTATTCTCTTCCTTGCAGGTTGGTGAGTTGAAGACAACAAGAGTAGTGGTGCAATTGGCGAATAGAGCTACGGCATATCCAGTGGGAGTCCTTGAGGATGTACTTGACCGGGTAAGAGACGTGATCTTTGCAGCGGATTTCTATGTTCTTAACATGGAGGATGATCAGGTAAGTTCTAATTCCCCAATTATCTTAGGTAGGCCCTTCCTCAAAACTGCAAAAACTATCATAAATGTAAATGAGGGTACACTTTCCATGGAATTTGGGGATGAAGTTGTGATATTTAATGTTATGGATTCCATGAAGTACCCCCTGAGGACCATTCTGCTGTTGTTATCTCCCATTTTGAACCACCAAGTAAAAACTCCCGGGATTTTGATTGTCCTATGATTAGGGAGATTATGAGTAATGGTTCTGGTTTAATGTCTAAGAGAACTTCCACACCTGTTTCTAATGAACAAGACTCTCTAAGATTTGATTTTGAAATGGATTCATATTCTGATCTTGTTCATGTGAACTATGATTATGACATGGCTATAGAGTATGCTGATGGATTTGATGCTTTATTCTCTGATTTTGATGATGTATATTCTGATACCGATGCTCTTTGTGCACATATTTTGGTTCCTTCAATGTCTCCATCCATACTACACCCTCCTTCATTAGAACTCAAGCCATTGCCACTAAATCTGAAATACTCATACTTGTTGAGTGGTGAGAGATTACCTGTTATCATTGCTAACAATATCCCTTTTGAACATGAAGAAAATATTTTGAATATTTTGAGGGAGAACATCAGGGCGATTGGGTGGACCTTGGCTAACATATCAGGTATTAGCCCCTCCATTTGCATGCATAGGATTCTCTTGGAGGATTGGGCTAAACCGGTGAGACAACCACAAAGGAGACTCAATCCCACCCTCCTGGAAGTTGTTAAAAAAGAAGTTGAGAAATTGCTCGAGGTAGGTATAATATTTCCCATTTCAAATTCTAAGTGGGTAAGTCCAATTCAGGTTGTGCCTAAGAAAACTGTTTTTACTATTGTTTAAAATAAGAAAGATGATTTAGTTCCAATGAGGGTACAAAACAGTTGGCGTGTGTGTATTGATTATAGGAAACTAAATCAGACCACTCGAAAGGAACATTTCCCCCCTCCCATTTATTGATCAATAGCTCGAGAGACTAGCTGGGAAAACACACTATTGTTTCTTGGATGGATTTTCTGGATATTTTTAGGTTCCTATAGCTCCAGAGGATCAGGAGAAGACTACATTCACCTGTCCCTTTGTTACATTTTCCTACCAGAGGATTCCATTTGGACTTTGCAATTCCCCAGGTACCTTCCAGAGATGCATGGGGAGTATTTTTTCTGATTTTATTGAGACCTGCATGGAGGTATTTATGGATGATTTTATAGTGTATGGGTCTTCATTTGATGAATGTCTACATAGTTTGGGAATGGTATTGAATCATTGTATTGAGAAGAATCTAGTCCTAAATTTTGAAAAGTGTCATTTTATGGTAGAGCATGGAATTGTCTTAGGGCATGTAGTGTCAAAACATGGGATAGAGGTTGATAGATCCAAGGTAGACATTATTTCATCCTTAACATATCCTTTATGTGTGCGTCATGTTAGATCTTTCCTAGGTCATGTAGGATTTTATCGGCGCTTCATCAAATATTTTAGTAAGATCGCTCTTCCTATGTCACGATTACTTCAAAATGATTCTGATTTTGTGTTTGATTATTATTGTAGGAACTCCTTTGATGAGATAAAGAAGTTTCTGACCACTCCACCTATCATACATCCCCCATGGTGGGACCTTCCATTTGAGCTTATGTGTGACGCCTCTAACTTCGCGGTTGGAGCTGTCTTATCTGAGAGGGTGGAAGGACGTTCACATGTTATTGCCTATGCATCAAGAACATTGGAATCAACCCAATCAAACTACACAACCACGGAAAAGGAGTTTCTTGCTATCATATTTGCTTTAGATAAATTTCGTTCATATTTATTGGGCTCTAAAGTAGTTATTTTTTCTGACCATGCAGCTTTGAGGTACCTCCTGAAGAAGCCAGATGCAAAGCCACGACTTATCCGTTGGATGCTCCTTCTTCAAGAGTTTGACATAGAGATAAAGGACCAAAAGGGGTCAGAAAACATGGTGGCGGACCACATGAGTAGGCTTACTCACACACTAGAGGATGACACCTTGGACCAGGTACCACTTCGGGACACTTTTCCTGATGAGCATCTTTATTCCATCTCAGGTACACATCCTTGGTATGCTGATTTAGTGAACTACATTGTTTCCTCCGAAATCCCTGCAAATTTAAAGAAACATCAAGTCCAAAAATTGAAAAGTGAGTCTATGTTTTATGTTTGGGATGATCCTTACCTCTGGCGCATGTGCAGTGACCAAGTAATTAGGAGGTGTGTTCCTGATCATGAGTTTGAGTCTGTCCTACATTTCTGTCATACACTTTCCTGTGGTGGACACTTTGGACCCCAACGGACAGCTAGGAAAGTCTTAGACTCTGGATTGTATTGGCCTAGTTTATTCCATGATGCCCATGTGTTTTGTAAGTCGTGCTCTCATTGCCAACACACAAGGAACATTTCTAGGAGACATGAGATGCCCCAACAGCCCATACTATTCTGTGAGATTTTTGATGTATGGGGCATTGATTTTATGGGTCCTCTTCCTAGTTCATTTGGATTTTTGTATATTTTGGTTGCTATTGATTATGTGAGTAAATGGGTGGAGTCCAAGGCCACCAGGACTGATGATTCTCATGTTGTAGTGGATTTTTTCAAGGCTCTAATTTTCTATAGGTTTGGAGTACCAAAGGCCATCATCAGTGACCAAGGGACACAATTTTTCAATAGGAATTTTTCTTCCCTCCTTCGAAAGTATGGGGTGACACACAAAACATCAACACCATACCACCCCCAAACAAATGGCCAGGATGAGGTTTCAAATCGCAAGTTGAAACAAATCTTGGAGAAAACCGTGCATCCAAATAGGAGGGATTGGAGCAAGCGCTTGGATGATGCATTGTGGGATTATAGGACAGCATACAAGACCCCCATTGGTATGTACCCATTTCGGATTGTTTTTGGGAAAGCGTGTCATATCCTCGTGGAAGTTGAGCATCGGGCTTATTGGGCTATAAAGAAATGCAACATGGATTTGGCCCAAGCCGGAATCCAAAGGAAGCTTCAAATTCAAGAGCTTGAGGAGATTAGATTATCATCATATGAGAACTCAAGGCTCTACAAGGAATGATCAAAAGCAGCTCATTACAAAATGATCCAACAAAGGGAGTTTCATGTTGGAGAGAAAGTCCTTCTCTACAGTTCACGACTGAAGCTGATGCCTGGTATGTTGCATTCCAAATGGTTAGGTCCTTATGTTGTGACTAATTTTTTTCCTTATGGTGCAGTAGAGATCACACAAGAGGACACTGGAAGGAGCTTTACAGTGAATGGGAAACGTTTGAAGAGATACATTGAGAGACTTCCTACTGATGTAGTGGATTTTATCACACTGCATGACCCCATCATCACTTGAGCACATCAGGCTGTTCCTAACCCTTTCACTTTTATATTATTTGTCCTATTTAAAAATTCTTCATTTCATGTGCATATATCATCTCATAGGTTCACATTGAGAACAATGCAATATTTTAAGTGTGGGGGAGGGAACCTTTTAGTTTAGTAATTTCAATTGCTTTCCTGTTAAAAAAACCCAAAACAAAATTGTGTGTTTTTCAAATTTTGTGTGTTTATTTTACAATTTTCTGTGGGTTTTTGAAACTTTTGAGCTGAAATGATTCTCATCACCATTTTTAAATCCATATCAATAATTGAAACAATTTACCCCTTGAAACTAAGCTTAAATGAATGCTGAAATGACTTTTTTTCAAGTTCAAATATTTAGTAATTTCATGGAAAAGTACACCGAATTTTGAATCCCATGCCACATATCACTGTCTTCATATTTGAAAACACTTTCCTGTGAGGCTTCTGAACCATTATTTTCATATTCTTTACATTCACCTCACTTCTTGAGAGAACCAAACCATACTTTATTTAACTAGAATTTGATCTATTCCTATCAAAACTTGAGGGTTTGAGGTACTTATGTTTAAATGATTGAGGCATTTGTTTGGTATTAAAGCCCCTATTTCAAAGAATCCTTTTTTTATAATGGCCTACCTTGAATATTTAATCCTTGTATCCCTTAGAGGCCATGCACATCTTGTTAGGTTAGCCACATTAGAAGCCAATTTTTCCTATCCAACCAACTCTTGAAGTGAAATTGCATAATGTAGTTGAGCTTAAGTGTGGGGGAAGTTGTCTTATGTTTTGCTCCCACATTCTGTGATACTTTGGGTAGAAAATTAAATTCTGAAGAGATGTGTTTGCTGCTGAAGAAATTCATTATATTGAAAGATGTGCCTTTTCTGGAGCTTTCATGACAAGTGATGTTGTGCCTTTTCTGGAGCTTCTAGTTGAGGTGGAAAGTTGTGCCCATCTGAAGCTTTCAAGAAAATCATGTTTGAGTAGATTGACATTTTTTATGCTGAAATGATGAATGGTGTAAACCTTTCATTACTTTTCATGATGATGGAGCTGAATTGATACTATGGGTATTGAGGATAAGACCATATTTAAGTGAAAATTAGATTAATACAATTTTGCTTCAAAAAGAGTCAAGCCCTCCTCATTCAGCCTCAGAGTTTTTCACATCTTAATCCTACCAACCGAAAGCCACAGAACAACCCTGAAAAGTCCTCATGATAAACATATGTCATTGACTCACATCGAGTAGCGATGTAGGAATCTATCAAGCCTATGGTGATCTTTTTATGAGTTTGGATGAGAAAGACATTGCAAAATAAAATTGATATTTGTGTGATGAGAGAAAATTCAAGTGAGGTAAGTGTTTTGTGCATGGGAGGATAAATGAAGTGGAAATATATTGAATAATATAAATGAAGAACTTGAAGTAATGGTCTTTTATAAGGCATGATATCTTTTTTTCTTGGTGTATAATTTCTTGAACTTAAGGATATGTGTTTTAAAATTGGTTTTGATTTGATATTGATGTTTACTTGACATGAGGTTTTGCCCAGGAGTGCAAAAGGGTAAGTGTGGGGGAGTTGATAAAACACTATTTTGTTGAATATTTTATATCTAATAAATGAAAAACATTCCTCACATTGTGTTATATATGATCAATTATGGAATATTTGGGATTAGATCACTCAATAGAAAATTTGATGAAAATTCCAGTTTTACCCTTTTAAAGTGCACTATGGTATATTACGAATAAATATTTTTATTTTTCGAATTGGAACTTAATAGTTTTTTACCGAATTCCTCACTAAATATTCTACAACTTTCATTCAGGCCATTGAAGCTAGATCGTGGGTTTACTCGGAGTAAATTTGCCATGAAGACAAAGCTGGACTGGACTCTCTGGGCTGGATAGTGCTTCTGTATTTGGGCCATAACATTCTTATCCTTTCTTGGATGTGGCCCAAAATTGGAGAGAATCTAGAATAATACAATTAGCGCAAATCATTATTCTGGAAGAGCAGCTGGATCACGCATTTTGGAGGTCAAACAGGCGGTGCAACTAGGATTAAAATATTTTCCCGAATTTCCACATTCACACTTGAAACCATTTGTAACCCTAGCCCTCTCCAACTCTATTTAAAGAACATTTTCACTCTTTGGGAGGCTGGTTCGGAGCTTGGGAAAGGTGTAGCCGAGAGTTGGTTTCCTAGTAACTCTTCTATCCCCTTGGAAGAAGTGAGGCTTTGTGCAAGGATCTCTTCCAAGAAGGCTCTCCTCTACCACCTCTACTTGTGTTTCATTGTTTTCATGCTTGTAATGTGTCCTTTTCTTCAATAAATCTTCTTTGTTATTCTTTTACTATCTCCTTTTTTTGGCTTCTTGGTTATGTAATCTTAGAGTGGAGGCAATATTGGGTATTTCCCTTTCAATCCGTTGCTTATGCAAAACGTCTCCACAATGTAAATTCCAACCATGGAAGAGTAGTTTTGTTCGTAGTCGATCTAATCCCTACCCCCTTCATTTATTCATTTTTAATCCATGATCATACTGTAATTCATAATTTGTGATCAATTAATTGAGATTTAAGTTGTAAGGAACTCACTCGACTTGCATCTAACCGCGAGGACGACCCTGTGTGAATCGAGAGAGACAAACTTCAATTGTAAAATCTAATCAACTTGGGATAGAATTGTAGGGTTCAACTCTCATACCTAAACTTAATTAATTCTCAACTCTAGAGAGGAGGTTCTGCCCTAATTTAACATTGATCATAAGTTGGATTTGGAACACAATCAAAGTAGGGTACTGCGATTGGAAGTCTTAAAGACAACCTAGTGCTCATTTCTTCAAATACATGTGGTTGTGTCAAATTCCGTAGGGTTCAGGGGATGACAAGGTTAGGGGGTCACATTTTAATGAATTATAATCATATGTGATAATGATTAAAGAATGGTGAAGGGGTAGATTAGATTGGATACGACTTCTCATAGTAGTGCTTTTAAAGAAATAGTGTTCGTGATTGTCTTTTACTCCTTGATTTCCTTGATTGTTTTGTTTCGTGTTCTAAAAGTATTTCAATCAAACCACCCCAATCTTTTATCATTTTGTTTGTTTTTTTTGTTTTCATAAAGCCTTCTAAGGGTTGTTAAACTATGTCCTCCTCAAGAGAATGACCTAGGTTAGCCACTGTGCTGCACTTATTAAAGAAACAATATCATTTGAAAGCACCCACGACAACGCCTTTCAAATTTGGCGCCGTTCCCGGGGAGGAAATAGTTTTCTCAATCAATTAGAGGTATTTGTTTTTTATTTAATTCTATTCTTCCTCTTCTCACTTTCTTCTTTCACCTTTTTTCAATATTGGTTCATTTTTCTCTTCTTCTTCTTAATTTTTTTAGACCATCAATTGAATTCCATTCTCATGATATTGTGGTCTATTCTTTTTCTTAATTTCTCTATTTTTATATGATTTATGACATGGTCCCAACCTGAGGATCTCTTTGATATAGACCCCGAGATTGAACGCAGCCTTAGGGATCAAATCAGGAAATCTCAATCCACGGGAAGTGTTGACATTTACCCAACAGGAGAACTCCTCCATTTTGGAAACACTGAAATTGGAAACACATATAAATCCAAACTAAAACAAGAACCAATGGCTGAGAATAATGGAAATGAACTTAATAGAACCATTCGAGAATTGGCCGCACCAGATATTAACTATCAACCAAATTATATTGCATACCCAAAACATGAATCAGACTTTGAACTTAAATCTGGACTAATTCACCTTCTCCCAAGGTTTCATGGATTATCTGGTGAGGACCCAAACAAACATTTAAAGGAATTTAATGTAGTCTACTCGACTCTTAAACCAAGAAATGTCTCTAAAGATCAAATTAAATTAAGAGCATTCCCATTCTCGCTTGACGGAGCTGCAAAGGATTGGATGTACTATTTAAAACCTGAAGATGTAACATGTTGGAACGATTTGAAACATCTTTTCTTGCAGAGGTTCTTTCCATCATCAAGGACTACATCCATTCGAAAGGAGATATCCGGGATCAAGAAGTCACAAGGGGAGTCGATGTATGAGTACTGGGAGCACTTCAAGATGTTATGTGAAAGCTGCCCACATCACCAAATCAGTGAGCAACTACTTATCCAGTACTTCTACGAAGGCCTCACACCTATGGAGAGGAGCATGGTGGATGCCGCAGCTGGAGGAGAATTGGTGGACAAAACACCAGTAGACGCACGTTCATTGATAGAAAATATGGCCCAAAACTCCCAATAATTTAGAGATAGAGGTACACCACATGTCAGGGCAGTACATCAGGTAAGTCCTTCTTCTCTTGAAAATCATTTGATTGATACCAAGTTGGAATAATTGACCACTATGGTGAGGCAGATTGCATTGGCTCAAAAGACATCCCAACCCACTTCTTCAAGGGCATGTGGCATTTGCACCGAGACAAGCCACCCAACTGATTGTTGCCCCCAATTACAAGAGTCAGAGGATTGTGCTGCCATATTTCCTGGGAGACCATATCAGCAACAACAACAACCACAGAAGAAGTATGATTACTTTGCACCAACATTTAACAAAGGATGTAGAGATCAATCAGATATTAGGTTTGTCTCTGGACATCAACAAAGGCCCCCCTTTCAACAAAACTTCGAGCAACCTCCACCTTACCAACAAGGTTTCCAACAACCCCAAAGAAGATTTGAGGCCCAAGCATCAACAAGTCAGCAACATTGGAGTTCTCAACCAAAGGTAGATTCTAATACTAATGATCTTTTGAAACAAATTGTTCTTAATCAACAGAATGAGATGAAGAGTCAAGGTTATGAGTTGAGGGAGTTGAAGACACAAATGAGCCAGATTGCCACCGCCCTCCACGAACTGGTAAGTAAGAACACTGGAGCCCTTCCTTCCCAACCTACTCTCAATCCCAAGGGGAATGTCAGTGCCATCACATTGAGAAGTGGGAAGAAAACAGTTGATACATCTGCACCTACAATACCACCAGGATTCACCTCATCTCCGGAGAGGCCCCATCCCATACCAAATGATGAGAAACCCAAGGAGAAAGATAAAGGTAAGAAAAAGGTTGATGATCTTCCTCATAAACCCCTTCCATTCCCAAATAGAGTTGTACAAACTAAGAATATGGCTGAAGAGGAAATGCAAAAATAGGTTTTGGATACATTCAAGCGTGTCGAGATCAACATCCCTTTACTTGAAGCCATCGAGCAAATACCGAGGTATGCGAAATTCTTAAAAGAACTGTGTACAAATAGAAGAGGGATAAAGGGAAATGAGCAGATCAACCTTGGAAGGAACGTATCTGCACTCACCACACCAACCATGTCAATGCCAACGATGCGCAAGGATCCTGGGACATTCACCATACCATGCACCATAGGGGAGTTACACTTTTCTGATTCACTATGTGATTTAGATGCTTCCATAAATGTGATGCCTCACTCTGTATTATCTTCCTTGCAGGTTGGTGAGTTGAAGCCAACAAGATTAGTGGTGCAATTGGCGAATAGAGCTACGTCATATCCAGCGGGAGTCCTTGAGGATGTACTTGTCTGGATAAGAGACATGATCTTTCCAGCAGATTTCTATGTTCTTAACATGGAGAATGATCAGGTAAGTTCTCATGCCCCCATTATCTTAGGTAGGCCCTTCCTCAAAACTGCAAAAACTATCATAAATGTCAATGAGGGTACACTTTCCATGGAATTTGGGGATGAAGTTGTGATATTTAATGTTATGGATTCCATGAAGTACCCCTCTGAGGACCATTCTGCTTTTGTTATCTCCCATTTTGAACCACCAAGTAAAAACTCCATGGATTTTGATTGTCCTATGCTTAGGGAGATTATGAGTATTGGTTCTGGTTTAATGTCTAAGAGAACTTCCACACCTGTTTCTAATGAACAAGACTCTCTAAGATTTGATTTTGAAATGGATTCATATTCTGATCTTGTTCATGTGAACTCTGATTATGACATGGCTATAGAGTATGCTGATGGATTTGATGCTTTATTCTCTGATTTTGATGATTTATATTCTCATACCGATGCTCTTTGTGCACATATTTCTGTTCCTTCAATGTCTCCATCCATACTACACCCTCCTTCATTAGAACTCAAGCCATTGCCACCAAATCTGAAATACTCATACTTGTTGAGTGGTGAGAGATTACCTGTTATCATTGCTAACAATCTCCCTTTTGAACAAGAAGAAAAACTTTTGAATATTTTGAGGGGGAACATCAGGGAGATTGGGTGGACCTTGGCTGACATATCAAGTATTAGCCCCTCCATTTGCATGCATAGGATTCTCTTGGAGGATGGGGATAAACCAGTGAGATAGCCACAAAGGAGACTCAATCCCACCCTCCTGGAAGTTGTTAAAAAGACGTTGAGAAATTGCTCGAGGTAGGTATAATCTTTCCCATTTCAGATTCTCAGTGCGTAAGTCCAATTCAGGTTGTGCCTAAGAAAACTGGTTTTACTGTTGTTAAAAATAAGAAAGATGATTTAGTTCCAATGAGGGTGAAAAACAGTTGGCGTGTGTGTATTGATTATAGGAAACTAAATCAGACCACTCGAAAGGACTATTTCCCCCTCCCATTTATTGATCAAATACTCGAGAGACTAGCCGGGAAAACACACTATTGTTTCTTGGATAGATTTTCTGGATATTTTCAGGTTCTTATAGCTCTAGAGGATCAGGAGAAGACTACATTCACCTGTCCCTTTGGCACATTTTCCTACCAAGGGATGCCATTTGGACTTTGCAATGCCCCAGGTACCTTCCAGAGATGCATGGTGAGTATTTTTTCTGATTTTATTGAGACCTGCATAGAGGTATTTATGGATGATTTTACAGTGTATGGGTCTTCATTTGATGAATGTCTAAATAGATTGGGAAAGGTATTGAATCTTTGTATTGAGAAGAATCTAGTCCTGAATTTTGAAAAGTGTTATTTTATGGTAGAGCATGGCATTGTCTTAGGGCATGTAGTGTCAAAACATGGGATAGAGGTTGATAGATCTATGGTAGACATTATTTCATCCTTACCATATCCTTCATGTGTGCGTGATGTTAGATTTTTCCTATGGCATTCAGGATTTTATCGGCGCTTCATCAAAGATTTTAGTAAGATCGCTATTCCTATGTCACGATTACTTCAAAAAGATTCTGATTTTGTGTTTGATGATTATTGTAGGACATCCTTTGATGAGCTAAAGAAGTGTCTGACCACTCCACCTATCATACAGCCCCCACATTGGGACCTTCCATTTGAGCTTATGTGTGACGCCTCCAACTTCACGGTTGGAGCTGTCTTATCTGAGAGGGTGGAAGGACGTTCACATGTGATTGCCTATGCATCAAGAACATTGGATTCATCCCAATCAAACTACACAACCACAGAAAAGGAGTTTCTTGCTATCATATTTGCTTTAGATAAATTCCGTTCATATTTATTGGGCTCTAAAGTAGTTATTTTTTCTGACCATGCAGCTTTGAGGTACCTCCTGAAGAATCCAGATGCCAAGCCATGACTTATCCGTTGGATGCTCCTTCTTCAAGAGTTTGACATCGAGATGAAGGACAAAAAGGGGTCAGAAAACATGGTGGCAGACCACATGAGTTGGCTTACTCACACACTAGAGGATGACACCTTAGACCAGGTACCACTTCAGGACACTTTTTCCGATGAGCATCTTTATTCCATCTCACGTACACATCCTTGGTATGCTGATTTAGTGAACTAAATTGTTGCCTCCTAAATCCCTGCAAATTTAAAGAAGCATTAAGTCCAAAAATTGAAAAGTGAGTCTAGGTTTTATGTTTGGGATGATCCTTACCTCTGACGCATGTGCAGTGACCAAGTAATTAGGAGGTGTGTTCCTGATCATGAGTTTGAGTCTGTCCTACATATCTGTCATACACTTGCCTGTGGTGGACACTTTGGACCCCAACGGACAGCTAGGAAAGTCTTAGACTCTGGATTGTATTGGCCTAGTTTATTCCATGATTCTCATGTGTTTTGTAAGTCGTGCTCTCGTTGCCAACACACTGGGAACATTTCTAGGAGACATGAGATGCCCCAAGAACCTATACTATTCTGTGATATTTTTGATGTATGGGGAATTGATTTTATGGGTCCTTTTCCTAGTTCATTTGGATTTTTTTATATTTTGGTTGCTGTTGATTATGTGAGTAAATGGGTGGAGGCCAAGGCCACCAGGACTGACGATTCTCATGTTGTAGTTGATTTTGTCAAGGCTCAAATTTTCTGTAGGTTTGGAGTACCAAAGGCCATCATCAGTGACCAAGGGACACACTTTTGCAATAGGAATTTTTCTTCGCTCCTTCGAAAGTATGGGGTGACACACAAAAAATAAACACCATACCACCCCCAAACAAATGGCCAGGCTGAGGTTTCAAATCGCGAGTTGAAACAAATCTTGGAGAAAACCGTGCAGCAAAATAGGAAGGAATGGAGCAAGCGCTTGGATGATGCATTGTGGGATTATAGAACAGCATACAAGACCCCCATTGTCCCCATTTCGGATTGTTTTTGGGAAAGCGTGTCATATCCCCGTGGAAGTTGAGCATCAGGCTTATTGGGCTATAAAGAAATGCAACATGGATTTGGACCAAGCCGAAATCCAAAGGAAGCTGCAAATTAAAGAGCTTGAGGAGATTAGATTATCATCATATGAGAACTCAAGGCTCTACAAGGAAAGATCAAAAGCATCTCATGACAAAATAATCCAACAAAGGGAGTTTCATGTTGGAGAGAAAGTCCTTCTCTATAGTTCACGACTAAAGCTGATGCCTGGTAAGTTGCGTTCCAAATGGTTAGGTCCTTATGTTGTGACTAATGTTTTTCCTTATGGTGCAGTGGAGATCACACAAGAGGACACTGGAAGGAGCTTTACAGTCAATGGGCAACGTTTGAAGAGATACATTGAGGGACTTCCTACTGATGCAGTGGATTATATCACATTGCATGACCCCATCATCACTTGAGCACATCAGGCTGTTCCTAACCCTTTCACTTTTATATTATTTGTCCTATTTAAAAATTCTTCATTTCATATGCATATATCATCTCATAGGTTCACATTGAAGAAAATGCAATATTTTAAGTGTGGGGGAGGTAACCATTTAGTTTAGTAATTTCAATTGCTTTCCTGTTAAAAAAACCGAAAAAATTGTGTGTTTTTCACATTTTGTGTGTTTATTTTACAATTTTCTGTGTGTTTTTGAAACTTTTCAGCTGAAATGATTCTCATCTCCATTTTTAAATCCATATCAATAAGTGAAACAATTTACCCCTTGAAACTAAGCTTAAATGAATGCTGAAATGACTTTGTTTCAAGTTCAAATATTTAGTAATTTCATGGAAAGTACACCGAATTTTGAATCCCATGCCACATCTCACTGTCATTATATTTGATATCACTTTCCTGTGAGGCTTCTGAACCATTATTTTCATATTCTTTACATTCACCTCACTTCTTGAGAGAACCAAACCATACTTTATTTAACCATAATTTGATCTATTCCTGTAAAAACTTGAGGGCTTGAGGTACTTATGTTTAAATGATTGAGGCATTTGTTTGGTATTAAAGCCCATATTTGAAAGAATCCTTTTTTATAATGGCCTACCTTGAATATTTAATCCTTGTAGCCCTTATAAGCCATGAACAACCTGTTAGGTTAGCCACATTACAAGCCAATTTTCCCTATCCAACCAACTCTTGAAGTGAAATTGCATAATCTAGTTGAGCTTAAGTGTGGGGGAAGTTGTCCTGTGTTTTTCCCCCACATTCTGTGATACTTTGGGTGGAAAATTAAATTCTGAAGAGATGTGTTTGTTGCTGAATAAATTCATTTTATTGAAAGTTGTGCCTTTTCTGGAGCTTTCATTACAAGTGAAGCTGTGCCTTTTCTGGAGCTTCTAATTGAGGTGGAAAGTTGTTCCCATCTTGAGCTTTCAAGAAAATCATGTTTGAGAAGATTGACATTTTTTATGCTGAAATGATGAATGGTGTAAAAATTTCATTACTTTTCATGATGATGGAGCTGAATTGATACTATGGGGATTGAGGAGAAGACCATATTTAAGTGAAAATTAGATTAATGAAATTTTGCTTCAAAAAGAGTCAAGCCCTCCTCATTCAGCCTCAGAGTTTTTCACATATTAATCCTACCAACTGAAAGCCACAGAACAACCCTGAAAAGTCCTCATGATAAACATATGTACTTGAATCACATCGAGTAGCGATGTAGGAATCCATCAAGTCTATGGTGACCTTGTATGAGTTTGGATGAGAAAGACATTGCAAAATAAAATTGATATTTGTGTGATGAGAGAAAATTTAAGTGAGGTAAGTGTTTTGTGCATGGGAGGATAAATGAAGTGGAAATATATTGAATAATATAAATGAAGAACTTGAAATAATGGTCTTTTATAAGGCATGATATCTTTTGTTTCTTGGTGTATAATTTCTTGATCTTAAGGATATGTGTTTTAAAATTGGTTTTGATTTGATATTGATGTTTACTTGACATGAGGTTTTGCCCAGGAGTACAAAAGGGTAAGTGTGGGGGAGTTGATAAAACACTATTTTGTTGAATATTTTATTTCTAATAAATGAAAAAATTTCCTCACATTGTGTTATATATGATCAATTATGGAATATTTGGGATTAGATCACTCAATTGAAAATTTGATGAAAATTCCATTTTTACCCTTTTAAAGTGCACTGTGGTATATTATGAATAAATATTTTTATTTCCCGAATTGGAACTTAATATTTTGTGACCGAATGCATCACTAAATATTATACAACTTTTATTCAGGCCATTGGAGCTAGATAGTGGGTTTACCTGGAGTAAATGGGCCATGAAGACAAAGTTAGACAGGACTCGCTGGGCCGGATAGTGCTTCTGTATTTGGGCCATAACGTTCTTATCCGTGCTTGGATGCGGCCCAACATTGGAGAGAATCTAGAAGACAAAAATTACCGCAAATAAGTCTTCTGTAAGAGCAGCTGGATCGCGTGTTTCGAGGTCAAACAGGCGGTGCAACCTGGATTAAAATATTTTCCCGAATTTCCACATTCACACTAGAAACCATTTGTAACCCTAGCCCTCTACAACTCTATTTAAAGGACATTTTCACTCTTTGGGAGGCTGGTTTGGAGCATGGGAAAGGTGTAGCCGAGAGTTGGTTTCCTAGTAACTTCTCTAACCCCTTGGAAGAAGTGAGGCTTTGTGCAAGGATCTCTTCCAAGAAGGCTCTCCTCTCCCACCTCCACTTGTGTTTCATTGGTTTCATGCTTGTAACTTGTCATTTTCTTCAAAAAATATTATTTGTTATTATTTTACTATCTTCTTTTTTGGCTTCTTGGTTCTGGAATCTTATAGTGGAGACAAGATTGGGTATTTCCCTTTCAATCTGTTGCTTATGCAAAACGTCTCCATAATGAAAATTCCAACCATGGAAGAGTAGTTTTGTTCGTAGTCGATATAATCCCTACCCCCTTCATTTATTCCTTTTGAATCCATGAACATACTGTAATTAATAATTTTTGATCAATTAATTGAGATTTAAGTTGTAAGGAACTCACTCAACTTGCATCTGACCATGAGGACGGTCCTGTGTGAATCGAGAGAGACAAACTTCAATTGTAAAATCTAATCAACATGGGATAGAATTGTAGGGTTCAACTCTCATCCATAAACTTAATTAATTCTCAACTCTAGAGAGGAGGTTCTTCCCTAATTGACCATTGATCATAAGTTGGATTTGGACCACAATCAGAGTAGGGTACTGCGATTGGATGTCTCAAAGACAACCTAGTGCTCATTTCTTCAAATACATGTGGTTGTGTCAAATTCCGTAGGGTTCGGGGGATGACAAGGTTAGGGGGTCACATTTTAATGAATTATAATCATATGGGATAATTATTAAAGAATGGTGAAGGGGTAGATTAGATTGGCTACGACTTCTCATAGTAGTGCTTTTAAAGAAACAGTGTTCGTGATTGTATTTTACTCCTTGATTGCCTTGATTGTTTTGTTTCGTGTTCTAAAAGTATTTCAATCAAACCACCCCCATCTTTTATCATTTTGTTTCTTTTTTTTTGGTTTATTAAAGCATTATAAGGGTTGTTAAACTAATTCCTCCTCAAGAGAATGACCTAGGTCAGCCACTGTGCTGCACTTAGTAAAGAAACAATATCATTTGAAAGCGCCCACGACAACGCCTTTCAAAGATCGATACCACTTTCATGTTGAGGACTGAACAAGATGATAACATTTGTCCCAAAATGAAAGATGTAATATCCAAGACTAATACCATTTGTAACATCCCACCCCTCTACATTATCATGAGTCGAGGTAGAATTTCTACTGGGACTTAAGCAACATCCCCAAGATAAAAAATACTGGAAATAAATGTCAAGGGATTCTATATTAATTGGGGGGTGATTTTCCCTCTAAAAATAAAACAGCCAAAAACAAGTGTAACATAACCTGAAACCACTAAATGATGTATGATAACAAGTGTATACCACTCAAAGTATTACCAAAATACAACAATACCCAACTACACCATGACCAAAATTAGATTACCAAAACATAAGACTAAACTAGAAAGTTCAAAGCTCCAAAGACACCACTCTACAATACCCAACATGATCCATGCTCTAACTCAAAAATCCATCCCATGTATCATGAAGCACAACCAATGAAATGTGATACTTTCCCTTTACCTATATCTTAATAAACAATATCTTCAAAAGTACCAAAGTTCCAAAGCAGAGGGTGGGTAATGAAACTTATTTGGTTTTCCCCAAATTAATTCCCCACTCATGCCACTAGGATAGAATATGTTAGCACATTTATATAAAACAATTTATATAAAATACTTGGAAATATTTTAATAGTTTTTATCCAAATATAAAACAATTGATATAAAAAACATATTTTTCTAACTAAAACCATTTCAATGGAAATAAAAAAAACAATTCATTTAACCCTTTCTCAATAACCTCATTTTAGAATCACCCATTCCATTTTTCATAACCACACACACACACTCAACTACACAATATTGGTGTTACCATTAATAGTGGAACTTTACATCTATACTCCATCCCCTTTGATGGTGGTACTTCATGACCAATATCCATCCCATTCAAGTCACACATAACCATTTAATCTAACAACAATGTTAAACCAAATTGGGTAAAACCAATTAAATAAAACCATAGTTTTATTTAAAACATTTTTCCAACCGTTTTCCATGAAATGAAATCAAACAAGTATTTTGAAATCGTGTTACCAATTCCACTTTCCACCAAAATACCCAATTTTCACAATTTGATAAATTACCACCAAAGAATGTTTCCATCAAAAATTACACAACAATTTGGCAATAATTTGAAATCCAACCTTCTAGTTCTTATAATAAGAGTTGAGAGTGAAGCCACCAACCTTGGTAATTATAGAGAAAATTAAGATCAACACTAATTCTTCAAAAAAACCGAGCTAAATCTCCAAAAACCAACATTATATATTGTTACCTAATATAAAAACATCCATATCTCATCATGATCGACATACAATATCATAGATATATCCCCAAAATACTAGATATATGAATTATAGAGAGGTAAGAGAAGTAGATCTATGGAAAATCACCTAAAAAGAAGACCTACAAAGGGTACTGGACTTCAACGCACCAAGATTTTCCACTAGAACACTTCTGAATCAAAGGGAAGATCCTCCACAGCCTTTGAGAGGAAAAAAATGAGTTAGGATCTAAATGGAAGGAAAACAAGGGTATTTGAGGTAAAACTGAGTTAGATACACTTTTTTAGGATATAAAATTTAACCATTCATGTTTGGATCAGGCATTTAGGAAAACCTTGTACCAACTGTGCGCTAGCCTCTACCTTTAAACACACCCTCTCATGGTTGGCTCACATGGTTAGACAAACCATGAACCAAATGTATTTTTTCCTCTGTCTCACCTTCCATGGTTACTCTTAGGTGATCGTGTGGTTCGAAAAACCTATGCACCCTACCATGAACCTACCCATAAGCCCTTGTTTCTCTTTTTATAGTTTCCTATAGGAGTTGTGTGGTTTCTACTAACCATGCTCAAACTGTCATCCTCCATAAAATCACCAAAAACATTATAAAAGTATTCCAAACCATCCCAAACTTCACCCAAACACTTTACATACTTAAAAATCATAAAAAATGGTTACTTACTTGAAACTAGTTGTGTTACATGTCATATCAGACCCCCTGTCTATGGTTCTATGGTTTCTATGGAAGTAATATATCACACACATCATGTGACAGTTTTCACATGTCGTGTGACTCGGTATGAGAGGAATAATGTGTACTCTAGGATTAGATGGACATGGCCATGTCTAGGTTCACAAGTAGGGGTAGAGTACATGAGAATGACCCAATACTCAGATGTGGTCAGGTACATGGACATGACTAGAGGTACACAGGAACAACTAGGGGTTATAGGTACATGTCATGTACTCTCTATACATGACATTTAATTTCTATGGGATGTCATGGAAACAACAATTTACTTAGTTTAGACCATGTTGAATTTAGTATAGTTCCATGGTTTATCCCTATGAGGTTACAGCTTGGCATTATGTCCTCAGCATAGGATTGTGACCCCCTCAGTGGATTCTATTTCAGATAGAGTTTGTGGCATCCCTTCATGGGACATAAGATGGGATCCTCTTTAATATCCTTCCTTGGTGATGTTCGTGGTATCAACATGATCACTATTCACAGTTTGTTGATCCCTTATCTAGTAGATTGATCTAGTAGGGTTGGTTGTGTTCCCCATTGGTCCTAGGTTTGATCATATATTTTGATGGTGTGATCTTATAATATCCAGTGAGAACATTCTTGGAAATGACAGATGAGCATGACCTCTTAGAAGAGTTTCATTAGTGACAATCTGGATCAGGGAGGGATCCCACCTAGAAGACTATTAGCTAGAATCCTAGAGAAGAATCCTATGGCTGTCAATATTGGTTGATACCACTTGAGACCACTTTTCTATTATGATTATATCTAGATGTATATGTCTCTTATCTTATTTTCATATCTTGTACTGAGATGTATAATATTGAATCTTTATTCTTTGTTATTTCGGGGTTTCCTGTTGGGTATTATTATACTCTCTCCTACATGGTTGTTTCCCACATGTTTCATGTATTATGTAGATGAGAAACCTTTTGAAAGATTCTTGGTAGAAATGGGAGTAGGCAGTTCATAGCTATGGTCTAGACAGATCGATGTGTGTACTGGTGATACATTTGAAAAAATTACACTACTTATAAGAATATTAGACTTATTTTTATTTTGGGTTAGTCTTGTATTTAGCCTATTTATCACTTTCCAGTCCTTACTGCTGTACTCTCATGTGAGATAGATGTCATGCATGCATTTATAATATCATTTGTTTTTTACTTTATTATCATTGTATTTTCCTGGAGATGGGTGTGTGCAGACATGTACTTTTGGATAATGACTACCATGTGTGGGATATTCCTAATCAGTACTAGTCATTGGACTCTGGCCTATTAGAGGATGGAATGGGGTAGTCACATGTGGCACATCGCCAGCCAGGTGGGCCCCGATAGGTTAGGTCATGAAAGAGGCAAGGGAGAATGCTAGTGTTGGAGGGAGTGGTTTAATTTTATGTACATCTGTGTGGGACACTAAGGCGGTTGGGATAAGTTCAAAGGATGTCTTTCTCAAAGATGTTTACTTCTTTATTAATGATTACTTTACGGAAAGATGGTTGGATCTTATTTATATGATTAGTTTCCCACTTTAGGAAGTAGTTTGATGCTATAAACTGTGAGTATGTTTTTTAAGTCATGTCTTAGGATGAGTCCTAGAGTATTAAAATGTTTATGAAATTATATTTAAGTAATGAAAAATAGGATTAGTTCTCAATGATTACTTATAATAATGAAATACATGAGAATACAATAAAATAATTAATAGTTTCATTGACACTTGAAATGAAAGATTAAAATATCTATATTGGGAAAGAAAATGGAATAATTTTATTTAATGGATAATGAATTAATTAATATATAACTTGAATTGTGTATTATTATTTGATTTATATACCTTAGTGGTGGTAGTTGGGTGTATTTTATGATGATAGTGGTAGATGAGTCTAAGGATAGGTAGTTCCCCTTAGTGTGGTTGTGAGCTATATTTATTTGTATATTTTGTTATTTCATATTCACCCCACCCATGTTGTAAGGGAAACTGACACACAAATATTTTGGGGGTGTTTTCTCGAATATATAGGTTGGCAGGGATACAAATAGTAGAATACCCCTATCTCCCACTCTCTCTTCAGCTGTAATATTATGTGTGGGTATGCACTAAGGTGATTTCCATTACATGTTTCCAACATGTTGTGATGACTTGAGGTTATTTCACATGCATGTGTTCTGAATTTATTATAATAATGATTATTACATGTGTGTTATGCATAGGATATAATGGCTTGAGGTATAATACATAATAAAAAGGTTGTGGTGGCTTTATCCAAAAAAACCTAGTTACTATAGGAGGATGTGGGTGTGATGATGTGCTGAATAGGGTGTGTCATATGATATGGTTTCCCAGTGTTTCTAGAATGTATTATTCATGAAATGTAGGATTTCTCAGGAGGTGCGATGTTGGGGAGTTATAGTGGAAGACCAGTGGGGAAGTGGTTGTGGGGTACCCATTTCTACATACATACATACATACATACATACATACATACATACATACATACATACATACATACATACATACATACATACACACACACATACATATTTGATCAATATTACTATTATACTTTTGTGTATTATTTGGTGAATAAGTCATGGTGAGGATGGGAAAAGAATAGTATACATATATAGATGATGAGTTAGATTCATTTATTTTTTAGTGAGCTTTAGTATGATTCTTCCACATTTTTAATGAGAGGTTTCAGGGAGGTTCCTATTGAGTACATATATTATACTCACCCTAGGTATATATGAACTATTTCTAGGTCAGCGGGAGCTGTTCAGTGATCGAGATGGACATTACTAGATCAAGGATTTGTTCAGGAGCTATTGGAGCTTCCTGGTACTACTGAGGATTTATCTCTATTGTGTTCATTTTAGTTATGTCTAACAATACATTCATGTACTCGTCTTACCATATATTGTACTAGGATTACTTAATTATTTTTTTATGAGAAGGAGTTGATTTATGATTGAAATATCAGTGTCATGGGCACCCTCAAATGATTAGTAGTTTTTGGGAACTTAGGTGCAGTAGAGTGGCTAAACAAGGTAATATCTCAAAAGAGGAAGTAAATTAAAACAACTTTTTAAAGGTATTATAAAAGTAAAATAGAATATAATTAAAACACTACATGAAAGGATGGGTGTGGTTGTTTATCATTTATAAAACATGAAGATGTTTTCTGGAAGAAGATTTCATTTTTTTTTGTTTTTAATTTGGAAATGACGTTTGATTAAAAAGACACAATAAGAATATTTTTTTAGAAAATATTTGAAAAGGTGTAATGGATCTAACTCTACCTCTCCATTTACTTACTAATCATTATAATTTAAATCAATATCCACTTAATTATGATCCCCTAATTTGTTAACCCTCAAACCCTATGAGGGTTAACTTAACAACAAAGATGAAATTACTTAAACCTAGGCTAGCTTCGGAACACGCAATCACAGCACCCTGCCTTGATTGTTTTTATAAAGTTAGATTATGATTAGTGGTTAATTAGAGAACATATCAATTCTGGAATTGAGGATGAATTCTTTTTAGGTATTGTATTTGATCTCTTCAAATTTATACAGTGTGGTCTTGTATTACCGATTAAGATTGTGCTCTCACAATTTACACAAAATCTCAACTTCGCGTGTTTATGTGTTAATTGTTCAATTACTTTATATGTTTCTTATAATTTAAAAACACCATTCATGGATCATATTATGTTAATTATAGTATCTCAATGACTCAAAATAATTAAATGAATAGGGTAGAAGATAAATCGATCACTAAGAAAACTACTCTTCCATTGGCGGTGTGGTCATCGTAGAGACATTTTACATGAGCAAAGGATTGAAAGGGTAGAAATCAATATCGTCTCCAATATTTATTAAAAACCAATTGGGATGATTAAGAGAAGAAGAAGAGGGAATAACATAGAATATTATTTGAATAAAAATTCAAGATACAAACATGAAAGAAAAGAAATACAAAGAGGAGGTGGGAGAGGAGAGACTTTTTGGAAGAGAGGTTTTCACAAAGACTTACTTCTTCCAAGAGTTGTGAGGGGCTCCCAAGAGACACCCTTTCGGCCCCACCTTTACAAAGACTCTACCATCTTTCCCAAAGAGTGAAATTTCCCTTTAAATAGAGTTAGTGAGGTCTAGGGTTACATAACTTTTTAAGTGTGAAATAAAAACTCGACCGAATATTTTATTCCATTTTTAAGTGCATATTTGACCTCCAAAACGTGTTAATTGGACATCATTCTTGGGGTATTATTTGTTTCTAATTATTTCCCCGAGCATCCCTCAAAAGTTGGGCTCAATCCAAGCCTAGATGAAGACGATATGGCCTAAATGATGAAGTAATGTCCAATCTGGATGGTTCTATCCACCTTACTTTTCATGGCCCATTTAATCACCCCAAATTCCCGATTCAGCTCCAATGTCCTAAATAGAATTTGTATCCCATTAAGTAGGGAACAAAGTTACAAAATTTGAAGTAAAAATAATATTATTAAAAAAATTTATTCTCTAAATACTACAGTGGATTTTCAAAGGGTAAAACTGTAATTGTCATCAAATTTGCAAATGAATGATCTAATCCCAAATATTTCATAAATGAATGTGTTTAGAATAATGAGAGGAAATTAAGTCATTTATTATAAATAAAATATTCAACAAAATAATATTTTATCAACTCCCCCACACTTACCCTTTTACACTCCTTTCCAAAACCTTATATCAAGTAAACATCAATATCGAATCAAAATGAATTTTAAAACACATATCCTTGAGATCCAACAATTACACACCAAGAAACAAAAAATATCTCATGCCTCATAAAATACAGTTATTTAAATTTCTTCATTTATATCATTCAATATATTTCCACTTCATTTATCCTCCCATGCACAAAACACTTACCTCACTTGAATTTTCTCTTATCACAATTGTTTTGCAATGTATTTATCATACAAACTCATAAAAGGGTCACCATAGGCTTGATAAATTCTTACATCAACACTCTATGTGATTCAAGGACATATTTTTATCATGAAAAATTTCAGGGTTGTTATGTGGCTTTCATTTGGTAGAATTTAAATGTGAAAAACTTTGAGGCTGAATGAGGAGGGCTTGACTCTTTTTGAAGAAAAATTGAATTAATATAATTTTCACTTAAATATGGTCTCCTCCTAAATCCCCACAGTATCAATTCAGCTCCATCATCATGAAATTTCATTGAAATTTCACACCATTCATCATTCAGCCACAAAAATGTAAATCTTCTCAAATATGATTTTCTTGAAAGATCTAGATAGGCACAACTTTCTACCTCTATTAGAAGCTCCCTAAAAGCCACAACATTCAATATAATGATTTTCTTTAGCAGCAAACACATCTCTTTATAATTTAATTTTCCACCCAAAGTATCACAGAATGTGGTAGCACAACACAAGATAGCTTCCCCCGTACTTATTTTCTACTAGATTATGCAATTTCACTTCATGATTTGGTTGGATAGGGAAAATTGGCTTCTAATTTGGATAACCTAACAGGTTGTTCACAGATTCTAAGGGCTAAAAGAAATAAATTTTCAAGTTAGGACATTATAAAAATGGATTCTTTGAAATAGGGGCTTTAATACCAAACAAATTTCTCAATCATTTGAACATAAGTACCTCAAACCCTCAAGTTTTGACAAGAATAAATCAAATTCTGGTTAAATCAAGCATGGTTAGGTTCTCTCAAGAAGTGAGGTGAATGTAAATAATATTAAAATAATGGTTCATAATCCTCATAAGAAAGTGATTTAATATATAATGACAGTGAGATGTGGCATGGGATTCAAAATTTAGTCTCCTTTTTAATGAAATTACAGAATATTTGAACTTGAAACAAAGTCATTTTAGCATTAATTTAAGCTTAGTTTTGAGGGTTAAATTGTTTCACTTATTGATATGGTTTTCAAAATGGATTTAGAGAATCATTTCAGCTCAAAAGTTTTAAAAAAACAGAAAATTGAAAAATAAACACACAAGATTTGACAAACACGTATTTTTTTGTTTTTTTAATAGGAAAACAATTGAAATTACTAAACTAAATGGTTCCCTCCCCAACACTTAAAATATTTCGTTGTCCTCAATCTGAACCCATGAGATGATATATGCACGTGAATTGCAAAATTTTAAATAAAACAATTAATATAAAAGTGAAATGGTTAGGAAAACCCTGCTATACTCAAGTGAAGATGGGGTCATGCAGTGTGATGAAATCCACTACATCACTGGGAAGTCCCTAAATGTATCTCTTCAAACATTTCACATTGAATGAAAATCTTTTTTCTGTGTCCTTTTGTGTGATCTCTACTTCACCATAAGGAAAAACATTAGTCACAACATAAGGACCTATCCATCTGGAAGGCAACTTACTAGGCATCAGCTTCAGTCGTGAACTGTAGAGAAGGACTTTCCCTCCAACACGAAACTCCTTTTGTTGGATCATTTTTTCAGGAGATAATTTTGATCTTTCCTTGTAGATCCTTGAGTTCTCATATCAGGACAATTGAATCTCCTCAAGCTTTTGAATTTTCATCTTCCTTTGGATTCCATCTTGTGCCAAATCCATGTTGCATTTCTTTATAACCCAGTAATCCCGATGCTCAACCTCCACCGGGAGATGAAATGTTTTCCCAAAAACAATCTGAAATGGAATCATACTAGTGGGTGTCTTTTATGCCATCCTATAATCCCACAATGATTCATAATAGTGCTTGCTCTAATCTTTTCAATTCAGCTGCACAATTTTCTCCCAAATTTGTTTCAACTCACGATTGGAAACCTCAGCCTGCGCATTTGTTTGGGGGTGGTATAGTGTTGATGTTTTTTATATCACCCCATACTTCTGAACGAAGGAAGCCAAATTCTGATTTTAGAAGTGTGTCCTTTGGTCACTGATGTTGGCCTTTGGTACTCCAAACCTACAAAAAATTTGTGTCCTGACAAAGTCCACTACAACATGAGAATCATCTGTCCTGGTGGCCTTAGCCTCCACCCATTTACTAACATAATCAACAGGAATCAAAATATACAAAAACCCAAATGAACTAGGAAAAGGACCCAAAAAATTGATGCCCCATACATCAAAAATCTCACAGAATAGTATGGGTTTTTAGGGCATCTCATGTCTCCTAAAAATGTTCCCAGTGTGTTGGCAATGAGAGCATGACTTACAAAACACATGGGAATCATGAAATAATCTTGGACAACATAATCCAGAGTCGAAAACATTCCAAACTATCCGTTGGGGTCCAAATTTTCCACTATAATCAAGTGTATGACAAAAATTTAAAACAGACTCCAACTCATGATCAGGAACACACCTCTTAATAACTTGATGAGAACACATGCTCTAGAGGTATGGATCATCCCAAACATAATACCGAGAGTCAATTTTAAATTTTTGGACTTGATATTTCTTTAAATTTGTAAGGATTTCAGAGGAAACAAGGTAGTTAACTAAACCTGTATACCAAGGATGCGTAACTGAGATGGAATAAAGATGATCATCGTGGAAAGTGTCCCGAAGTGGTACCTGGTCCAAGGTTTCATCCTCTAGTGTGTGATTAAGCCTACTCATGTGGTCCGCCAACAATTATTCTAACCCCTTCTTTCCTTTATCTCAATATCAAATTCCTGAAGAAGGAGAATCAATCAGATAAGTGTAGGTTTTGCATCTGGTTTCTTCAAGAGGTACCTCAGAGCTGCATGGTTAGAAAAAATAACTAATTTAGAGCCTAATAAATATGAACGGAATTTATATAAAGCAAATATGACATTAAGAAACTCCTTTTCCATGGTTTTGTAGTTTTATTGGGCTGAATCCGGTGTCCTCGATGCATAGGCAATCACATGTGAACGTCCCTCCACCCTTTGAGATAAGACAGCTCCAACTGTGAAGTTGGAGGCGTCACACATAATATCAAAAGGAGGCTCCCACCTTGGTGGTTGTATGATTGGTGGAGTGGTTAGACACTTCTGTATCTCATGAAGGGAATCCCTGCAAGAATCAACAAACACAAAATCAGAATCTTTTTTAAGTAATCGTGACATAGTAATATCAATCTCACTAAAATTTGTGATGATGCAACGATAAAATCATGCATGCCCTAGGAAAGATCAAACATCACGCACACATGAATGATATGGTAAGGATGAAATAATATCTACCTTAGATCTATCAACCTCTATCCCATGTTTTGACACTACATACCCTATGACAATTCCATGCTCTACCATGAAATGACACTTTTCAAAGTTTAAGACCAGATTCTTCTCAATACAACGATTCAAAACCTTTACCAAACTACTTATACATTCATCAAATGATGACGCATACACTGTAAAATCATCCACGAATACCTCCATGAATGTCTCAATAAAATCAATATATATATATATATATATATATATATATATACTATTTATCTCTAGAAGGTACCTAGGGCGTTGCAAAGTCCAAATGGCATCCTTCGGTAGGAACGAATATTGAAAGGAAAAGTTAATATTGTCTTCTCCTGATCCTCCAGAGAAATATGAACCTGAAAATATCCAAAAAATCCATCCAAGAAATAATAATGTGTTTTCCATGCAAGTCTTTCAAGAATCTGATCAATAAATGGGAGGGGGAAATGTTCCTTACGAGAAGATTGATTTAGTTTCCTATAATCAATACACACCCGCCAACAGTTTTTCACCCCCATTGGAACTAACTCATCTTTTTCATTATTAACAACAGTAACACCTCTTTTCTTAGGAACAACCTGAATAGGACTTACCCACTAGGAATATGAAATGTGATAGATTATACCTACCTTGAGCAATTTCTCATCCTCTTTTTTAACAACCTCTAGGAGGGTTGGATTGAGTCTCCTTTGTGGTTGCCTTACCAGTTTAGCCCTATCCTCCAAAAAAATCCTACGCATGAAAATGGGGGGGCTAATACCTGAAATGTTAGCCAAGATCCACCGGATTTCCCTGATGTTCTCCCTCAAAATATTCAAAAGTTTTTCTTCATGTTCAAAAGGTAGATTTTTAGTAATGATAATAGGTAGTTTCTCACCACTCAACAAGTAGGATTATTTGAGATTTGGTGGAAATGGCTTGAGTTCTAGTGTAGGGGGTGGTGTATGGATGGAGACAGAGAAGGAACTGAAATATGTCCACAAAGAGCATCAGTATCGAAATATACATCATCAAAATCAGAGAATAAAGCATCAAATCCATTAGCATACTCAACAACCATGTCATAATTAGAGTTCACATGATCAAAATCAGAATATGATTCCATTTCAAAATCAAATCTAAGAGAGACTTGTGCATTATAAATAAGTGTGGAAGTACTCTTAGACATCAAACTAGAACTAATACTCATAATCACCCAAAGCATAGAATAATCAAAATCCATGTGGTTTTTACTTGGTGGTAAAAATGGGAGATATCAAATGCAGAATAATCCTACAAGGGGTACTTCATGGAAACCATAATATTAAATATCACAACTTCATCCCTAAATTCCATGGGAAGTGTACCATCATTAACATTTATGATAGTTTTTTCAGTTTTGAGGATGGGTATACCTATGATAATGTCAGCGTGAGAACTTACTTGATTATCTTCTAGGTTAAGCACATAGAAATATTATGGAAAGATCATGCCTCTTACCCAAACAAGTACATCCTCAAGGACTCCCACTGGATATGTTGTAGCACTATTTTCCAACTTCACCACTACTCTCATCAGCTTTAGCTCACCAACCTGCAAATAAGATAGTACATAGTGTGGCATCACATTTATGGAAGATCTCAAATCACAAAGTGCATTGGAAAAGTGAAACTCCCCTATGGTGCATGGTATGGTGAATGTCCCTAGATCCTTGCACATTATTAGCATTTCTATAGTTGGTGTAATGAGTACTGAAACATTCCTCCAAGAATGATCCTTTTATTTCCCTTTAGGCATCTTAAATTGGTACAAATTTATTTTAATAATTTCACAAACCTTGTAATTTTCTTAATGGATTAAAGTAGAGTAATGTTGATCTCCACATGCTTGAATGTGTCCAAAACCTCCTTTTTTATTTCTTCTTCAGCCATCTTCTTGGTTTGAACAACCCTGTTTGGAAAAGGAATGGGTTTAGGAAGAACATAATTAATCTTTTTCTTACCTTTAACTTTCACCTTGTATTTCTCATGAGTTGGTATGGAATACGGCTTCTTTGGAGTTGAGGTGAATCCCGGTGGAATGGTGGGCGGAGAAGAATCAGTTGTTTGCTTCCCAGTTCTCAATGTTATAGTGCTGACATTCCCCTTGGGATTTGGAGTTGGTCGGGATAGTAGATTTCCATAATTCATACTTACCAGTTCCTGGAGGGCGGTGGCAATATGGCTCATTTGAGTCTTCAACTCCCTTAGCTCTGAACCTTGAATCCTCAGCTCATTCTGTTGATTAAGAAAAATTTTCTTCAAAAGGTCATCAGTGTCAGAATCTAAATTGGGTGGTGGATTCCCTTGTTGTTGGCTTGTTGATTTTTGGGCTTCAAATCTTATTTGGGGTTATTGGAATCACTATTGGTAGAGTGGAGGATATTGGAAGTTTTGTTGAATGGGTGTCCTTTGTTGTTGTCCAGAGCCATACCTCATTTTCGATTGATCCTTCCACACTTGGTTGTATGTTGTAGCAAAGGAATAATGTTTATTTTGGGGAAATGGTTGTTTTTGCTGATAAGGTCACCTAGGAAACACTGCTGCACAATCCTCTATCTCTTTTAGTTGTGGGAAACAGTCAGTTGGGTGCCTTGTCTCAGGGAAAATGCCACAAGGCCTTGGAGGAGGGGTTGGGATGTCTTTTGTTCCCAAACAATCTGCCTCACCATAGTTGTCAATTATTCTAACTTGGTATCAATCAAATGACTTTCAAGAGAGGATGGACTTACCTGATGTACTCCCCAGACATGTGGTATACCTCGATTTCCAAATAGTTGGGAGTTCTGGACAATTTTGTCAATCAACACACGTGCAGCTACTTGTGTCTTGTCCAACAATTCTCCTCCAGTTACAGCATCCACCATGATCCTCTCCATAAGTTTGAGTCCTTCATAGATGTACTTGATGAGTAGTTTCTCACTGATTTGGTAATGTGGGCAGCTTACACACAACTTCTTGAATCGCTCCCAATACTCATACATTGACTCCCCTTGTGCTTTCCTGATCCCAAAGATCGCTTTACAAATGGAAGTGGTCCTTGATGATAGAAAAAATCTCTATATGAAAAGATGTTTCAAATCATTCCAATAGGTTACATCTTCTGGTTGTAAATAATACATCCAGTCTTTTGCATCTCCATCAAGTAAGAATGGGAATGCTCTTAGTTTGATTTGATCTTCAGAAACATTTCATGGTTTGAAGGTTGAAAAAACTACATTAAATTCTTTAAGGTGTTTATTGGAATCCTCATTAGATAGGCCATGAAATTTTGGAAGCAGGTGAATTAATACAGATTTCAGTTCAATGTCTGATTCAAGTTTTGGCTATGCAATGTAATTTGGTTGATAATTAATATTGGGTGCAACCAATTCTCAAATGGTTATATTAAGTTCATTTCCATTTTCTTCAGCCATTGGTTCTTGTTTTTTGGTTGAATTTGAATTTCTTCCAATTTCAATGTTCTGATATTGGAGTATTTCTACAATTGGTTGAATGTTGAAACTTACCGTAGACAGAGAATGTCTAATTCGTGCCCTAAGCCTACCTCGAATCTCAGGGTCATGATCTAAGAGATATTCGAGATTAGTTTGTGTCATAAATAAATTAAATATGAAAAGGAAATAAAGAAAAGTAAACATAATAAAAATAAACTAAGTTTGAGTTGGTCGGATAAAAATAAATGAAGATAGTAAGAGAGAAAAAAACATGAGAAAGGGGAAAGAAGAAAGAAAGAGGAGAAGAAAAGAATTAAATGAAAAATAAAATAAATAACTATAATTGGTTTAATTAATTACTTGCCTCCTTGGTAATGGTTCCAATTTGAAATTTCACTATCATGGGTTCCCTCAAATGATTAGTGGTTTTTGGGTACTTAGGTGCAGCAGAGTGGCAGACCAAGGTCGTCCCTCAAAGGAACAAGTAAATTAAAACAACTTCTTAAAGGTATTCTAAAAGTAAAATAGAATAGAATTAAAACACTACTTTAAAGTATGTGGGGTGTTTTTTTATCCTTTATAAAACATGAATATGTTTTCTTGAATAAGATTACATTTTTTTTTGTTTTTAATTCTAATATGAAGTTTTATTAAAAAGACACAATAAGAAGACGTTTTTTAGAAAACATTTAAAAATGCGTAACTGATCTAACTATACCTCTTAATTTACATATTAATCACTATCATTTAAATAAATATCCAATTAATTATTATCTTCTAATTTGTTAACCCTTTATCCCTACGAGAGTTAAATTAACCACAAAGATGAAATTGCTTAAACCCTAGGCTATCTTCAGAACACACAATCGCAGTACCCTGATTTGATTGTTATTATAAGGTTAGCTTAGGGTTAGTGGTTAATTAGAGCACATATACATTCTGGAATTGAGGATGAATTTTGTTTAGGGATTACATTTGAACTCTACAAATTTATCCCATGTGGTTTTGGATTACCGATTAAGATCGTGCTCTCACAATTTACACAAAATCTTGACTTCGCATATTTTTGTGTTAATTGTTCAATTGCTTGCATAGTTTCTTATAATTTAAAAGACAATTCATATATCATATTAATTGAATTAAATTATCTCAATTATTCAAAATAATTAATTGAAGAGGGTAGAAGATAGATTGATCACAGAGAAAGCTACTCTTCCATGGGCGGTGTGGTCATCGTGGAGACGTTGTGCATGAGAAAAGGATTGAAAGGGTAGATCCAAATATTATCTCTAATATTGATTCCAACCCAATTAGGAATATTATGATAAGAATAAAAGGGAATAACACATAAGATTATTTGAAGAAAAATTCGAGATACAAACGTGAAAGAAAAAGAAATTTAAAGAGGAGGTGGGAGAGAAGAGCCATTTTGGAAGAGAGGTTTCCACAAATACTTACTTATTCCAAGAGTTGTGAGGGGATCCCAAGAGACACCCTTTTGAAAAAATATTACCAAATCCTCTACCGGCCTTCCTAAGGAGTGAAAACTCCCTTTAAATAGAGTTTGTGAGGGATAGGGTTACAAAATTTTTTAAGTGGGAAATGAAAACACAGACAAATATTTTATTCCAACTTTCACTACATAGTTGACCTCTATAATGAGTGAATTTTCCAGACTTCCAGAATGATAATTTGTTTCTAATTATGTCTGAGAGATTCCCTTAAAATTTTGGCCGAATCCAAACCTGGATGAAGAATATATGACCCAAATGGTGAAGTAATGTCCAATCTGGATTGTTCTGTCCAGCTTTGTCATCATTGACCATTTACTCACCACAAATGCACGATCCACCTCCCATTTCATAAATAGAATTTGTATCCCATTAATTCAAGAACACAGTTACAAAATTTAAAGTCAAAATAATATAAAAAAAATTTTATTTTCAAAATACTACAGTGAATTTTAAAAGGGTAAAACTAGAATTTTCATCAAATTTGAAAATGAATAATATAATCCCAAATATTTCATAAATGAATGTATTTTTTACAATGTGAGGAAATTATGTCATTTATTATCAATAAAATATTCAAAAAAATATTGTTTTATCAAATCCCCCACACTTACCCTTTTGCACTCATGGACAAAACCTTATATCAAGTAAACATCAATATCAAATCAAAACGAATTTTAAAACACATATCCTTGAGATCCAATAGTTAAACACCAAGAAATAAAGGATATCATGCCTCATAAAATACCATTATTTCATGTTCTTCAATTATATCATTCAATATGTTTCCACTTCATTTATCCTCCCATGCACAAAACACTTATCTCGCTTGAATTTTCTCTTATCACACATTTTTTTGTAATGTCTTTCTCATCTAAACTCATACAAGGGTCACCATAGGCTTGATAAATTCCTACATCACCACTTTATGTGAGTCAAGGACATATTTTTATCAAGAAAACTTTTCAGGGTTGTTATATGGATTTCAGATGGTAGGATTTAGATGAGGGTGAATGAGGAGGGCTTGACACTTTTTGAAGCAAGATTGCATTAATATAATTTTCACTTAAATACGGTCTCCTCATAAATCCCCATAGTATCAATTAAGATCCATCATCATGAATATTCATGTAAAACATACATCATTCATCATTCAGTAACAAAAATGTCAATCTTCTCAAATATGATTATCTTGAAAGCTCTAGATAGGCAGAGATTTCTACCTCTATTAGAAGCTCTAGAAAAGGCACAAATTTAAATATAATGATATTCTTTAGTAGAAAAAACATCTCTTTAGAATTTAATTTTCCACCCAAGGTATCAAAGAATGTGGTAACACAACACAAGATAGCTTCCCCCACACTCATGTTCAACGAAATTATGCAATTTCACTTCAAGAGTTGGTTGGATAGGGAAAATGGCTTGTAATGTGGCTAACCTAACAGGTTGTTCATGGATTATAAGGGATAAAAGGATTAAATGATCAATTTAATCCATTATAAAAAAAGGATTATTTGAAATAGGGTATTTAATACCAAACAAATAACTTAGTAATTTAAACATAAGTACCTCAAACACTCATGTTTTAATAGGAATAAATCAAATTATGGATAAATAATGCATGGTTTGGTTCTCTCAAGAAGTGAGGTGAATGTAAAGAATATTAAAATAATAGTTCAGAAGCCTCACAGAAAATTGATTTGAAATATAAAGACATTGAGATGTGGAATGGGATTCAAAATTTAGTGTACTTTTCATGAAATTACTAAATATTTGAACTTGAAATAAAGTCATTTCAGTATTCATTTAAGCTTAATTTCGAGGGATAAACGGTTTCACATATTGATAATGATTTTAAAATGGTTTTTGAGAATCATTTCAGCTCAAAGGTTTCAAAAACACACAGAAAATTGAGAAATAAACACAAAAAATTTGAAAAACACACAATTATTTTTGTTTTTTTAATAGGAAAACAATTGAAATTACTAAACTAAAAGGTTCCCTCCCCCACACTTAAAATATTTCATTGTCCTCAATGTGAACCCATGAGATGATATATGAACATGAAATATAGAATTTTAAATAGGACAATTAATATAAAAGTGAAAGGGTTTGGAACAGCTTGCTATACTCAAGTGACGATGGGGTCATGCAGTGTGATGAAATACACTACATCAGTAGGAAGTACCTCAATGTATCTCTTAAAACATTGCACATTGACTGTGAAGCTCCTTCTAGTTTCCTCTTGTGTGGTCTACACAACACCACAAGGAAAAACATTAGTCACAACATAAGGACCTATCCAACTGAAACTCTACATAACAGGCATCAGCTTCAGTCGTGAACTATTGAGAAGAACTTTTTCTCCAACAAGAAACTCCCTTGGTTTGATCATTTTGTCAAGAGATGCTTTTGATCATTCCTTGAAGAGACTTGACTCCTCATATGAAGATAATTTAATCTCCTCAAGCTCTTGAATTTTCAACTTCTTTTGAATTCTAGCTGAGTCCAAATCCATGTTGCATTTCTTTATTGCCCAATAATCCTGATGCTCAACCTCCACGGGGAGATGACATGCTTTCCCAAAAACAATCCAAAATGGGGACATACAAATGGGTGTGTTGTATGTTGTTCTATTATCCCACAATGAAACATCCAAGCGCTTTCTCCAATCTTTTCTATTCGGGTTCACGGTTTTCTCCAAAATTTGTTTCAACTCATGATTTGAAACCTCAGCCTGCCCATTTGTTTGGGGGTGGTATGGTGTTGACGTTTTGTGTGTCACCCCATAATTCTAAAGAAGGGAATCCAAATTCCAATTGTAGAAGTGTGTCCCTTGGTCACTGATGATGGCCTTAGGTATTCAAAATCTTCAAAAAATCTGTTTCTTGAAAAAGTCAACTACAACATGAGAATCATCAATCCTGGTGGCCTTAGCCTCCACCCACTTACTCAAATAATCAACAGAAACCAAAATATACAAAAACCCAAATGAAAAAGGAAAAGGACCCATAAAATTGATGCCCCATACATCAAAAATCTCATAGATTAGTATGGGCTGTTGGGGAATCTCATGTCTCCTAGAAATGTTCCTAGTGTGTTGGCATGGAGAGAATGACTTACAAAACACATGGGAATCATGGAATAAGCTAGGACAATATAATCAAGAGTCTAAAACTTTCCAAGCTATCTGTTGGGGTCCAAAGTTTTCACCACAAGCAAGTGTATGACAAAAATGTAAAACAGACTCCAACTCTTGATCAGGAACACACCACCTAAAAAATTGATCACTACACATGCACCAGAGGTTGGGATCATCCCAAACATATTACCGAGACTGAATTTTTAATTTTTGTTCTTGGTATTTCTTTAAATTTACAGGGATTTCAGAGGCAACAAGGTAGTTGACTAAATCTACATACCAAGGATGCGTACCTGAGATGGAATAAAGATGTTCATCGGGGAATGTGCCCCAAAGTGGTACCTGGTCCAAGGTGTCATCCTCTAGTGTGTGAGTAAGCCTACTCATGTGGTCCACCACCATGTTTTCAGACCCCTTTTTGTCCTTTATCTCAATATAAAATTCCTGAAGAAGGAGTATCCATCGGATAAGTCTGGGTTTCGCATCTGGTTTCTTCAAGAGGTACCTTAGAGCTGCATGGTCAAAAAAACAACTTCTTTAGTGCCTAATAAACATTAAAAGAATTTATCTAAAGTAAATATGACAGCAAGACACTCCTTTTCTGTGGTTGTGTAGTTTGATTGGGCTGCATCTAGTGTCATCAATGCATAGGCAATCACATGTGAGTGTCCCTCCACCATCTGAGATAAGACCGCTCCAACTGCGACGTTGGAGGCGTCACACATAATCTCAAAAGGAAGATCCCACCGTGGGGGCTTTATGATTGGTGGAGTGGTCAAATACTTCTTTAGATCATCAAAGTATGTTTTGCAAGAATCATCAAATAGAAAATAAAAATCATTTTGAAGTAATCGTGACATGGGAGGAGCGATGTTACTAACATCTTTGATGAACCACCGATAAAATCCTGCATGCCCTAGGAAAGATCTAACATCACAAAAAAATGAAGGATATGGTAAGGATGAAATAATTTCAACCTTAGATCTATCAACCTCTATCACGTGTTTTGACACTACATGCCCTAAGACAATACCATGATCTACCCTAAAATAAAACATTTCAATGTTTAAGACCAGATTTTTCTCAATACAATGATTCAAAACCTTTTCCCAAACTGCTTATACATTCATCAAATGAATACCCATACACTGTAAAATCATCCATGAATACCTCTATGGAGGTCTCAATAAAATCAGAAAAAATACTCACCATGCATCTCTGGAAGGTACCCGGGGAGTTGAAAAGTCCAAATGGAATCCTTTGGTAGGAAAACATAGTGAAAGGACAAGTGAATGTTGTCCTCTATTAATCCTCCAGAGAAATAGGGACCTGAAAATATCTAGAAAATCCATCCAAGAAACAAAAAATCATTTTCCCTTCCAGTCTCTCAAGCTTCTGATCAATAAATGAGAGTAGTAAATGGTCCTTGCGAGTATATTGATTTAGTTTCCTATAATCAATACACACACGCCAACTGTTTGGAACCCTCATTGGAACTAACTCATCTTTCTCATTCATAACAATAGTAACACCACTTTTCTTATGCACAACTATAATAGGACTTACCCAGTGGGAATTTGATATCAGATAGATTATACCTACCTCAAGCAATTTTTAAACCTCTTTTTTAACAACCACTGTGAGGGTAGGATTGAGTCTCCTTTTTGGATGCCTTACCGGTTTATCCCCTTCCTATAAAAGAATCCTATGCATGAAAATGGAGGGGCTAATACCAGATATGTCAGCTAAGGTCCACCCGATTGACCTGATGTTCTCTCTCAAAAGATTCAAATTTTTTCATCACGTCCAAAAGGGATATTGTTAGCAAAGATAATAGGTAATTTCTCACCACTCAAAAAAGTATGATTTTTTAAGATTTGGTAGAAATGGATTGAGTTCTAGTATAGGGGGGTGGTTTATAGATGGAGACAGAGAAGGAACTAAAATATGTGCACAAAGATCATCTGTATCAGAATATACATCATCAAAATCAGAGAATAAAGCATCAAATCCATCAGAATACTCAACAACCATGTCATTATCAGAGTTCACTTGATCAAAATCAGAATTTGATTCCATTTCAAAATCAAATATAATAGAGTCTTGTGCATTATAAATTGGTGTGGAAGTACTCTTAGAAATCAAACTAGAACCAATACTCATAAAATTTCTAAGCATAGAACAATCAAAATCCATGTGGTTTTTACTTGGTGGTTCAAAATGGGAGATAACAAATGCAGAATGATCCTCTGAGGGGTACTTCATGGAATCCATAATATTAATAATCAAAACTTCATCCCCAAATTCAATGTAAAGTGTACCATCCTTAACATTTATGATAGTTTTTTATGTTTTCAGGAAGGGTCTACCTAAGATAATAGGAGCATTAGAACTTACTTGATCATCCTCCATGTTAAGCACGTAGAAATCTATCGGAAAGATCATGTATCTTACCCGAACAAGTACATCCTCAAGGAATCCCACTGGATATGTTGTAGCTCTATTTTCCAACTGCACCACTACTCTCATCAGCTTCAGCTCACTAACCTACAAAGAAGATAATACAGAGTGAGGCATCACATTTATGGAAGCTCCCAAATCACAATGTTCTTCAGAAAAGTGAAACTTCCCTATGGTGCATGGGATGGTGAATGTCCCTAGATCCTTTCACTTTGTCGTCATTGCTAGAGTGGGTGTAATTTGTGCTAACACATTCCTTCCAAGATTGATCCTTTCATTTCCCTTGAGGCCTCTTTGATTGGTAAAATTTTCTTTAAACAATTTCACAATCCATAGAATTTTCTTAATGGATTCATGTAGAGGAATATTGATATCCAAAAACATGAATGTGTCCAAAACCTCCTTTTGAATTGCTTCTTCAGCCATCTTCTTGGTTTGAAAAACACTATTTGGAAAAGGAAGTGGTTTATGAGTAACATCATTAATCTTTGTCTTACCTTTATCTTTCTCCTGGTATTGCTCATCAGTTGGTATGGAATGCGGATTCGTTGGATTTGAGGTGAATCCCAGTGGAATGGTTAGTGGAGAAGCATTAGTTCATTTCTTCCCACTTCTCAATATGAAGGCGCTAACATTCCACTTGGGATTAGGAGTAGGTTGGGGCGGTAGATTTCCAGAATTCTTACTTACCAGTTCATAGAGGGCGGTGGCAATCTGGATCATTTGAGTCTTCAACTCCCTCAACTTCGATCCTTGACTCTTCATCTCATTCTGTTGATTAAGGAAAATTTACTTCAAAAGGACATCAGTGTTACAATATAACTTGGGTGGGGTATTCCCTTGTTGTTGTATTTTTGATGTTTGGGCTTTAAATCTTTTTTGGGGTTGTGGGAATCCCTATTGGTAAGGTGGAGGTGGCTGGAAGTTTTGTTGAAAGAATGGGCTTTGTTGTTGTCCAGAGCCATACCTCATGTCTGATTGATCCTTCCACCCTTGTTTGTATGTTGGAGAAAAGAAATCAAGAATCTTTTGGGGTAATGTTTGTTGTTGCTGATAAGGTTTCCCAGGAAACACTACTGTGCAGTCCTCGGTCTCTTGTAGTTGTGGGAAACAATCAATTGGGTGACTTGTCTCAGTGAAAATGCCTCAAGGCCATGAAAGATGGGGTTGGGATGTCTTTTATGCCATATGAATTTGTCTCACCATAGTTATCAATTCTTCTAACATTGTATCAATCAAATGAATTTCAATAGAATATGGTCTTACCTGATGTACTCCTCGGACATGTGGGGTACCTCGATCACCAAATTGTTGGGAGTTCTGTGCTATTTTTTCAATCAACACACGTGAAGATACAGGTGTCCTGCCCACCAATACTACTCTAGCTGGAGAATCCACCATGCTCCTCTTTATAGGTGTGAGTCCTTCGTAGAAGTACTAGATGAGTAGTTGCTCACTGATTTGGTGATGTGGGCATCTAGCACACAACTTCTTGAAACGCTCACAAAACTCATACATTGACTCCCCTTGTGCTTGATTGATCACAGAGATATCTTTATTAATGGAATTGTTCCAAGATGCTGGAAAAAATCATTACATGAAAAGACATTTCAAATCGTGCTAACAAGTTATATCTTCTGGTTGTAAATAATACATCCAGTCTTTCGTAGCTTCACCAAGTGAGAATGGGAATGCTCTTAGTTTGATTTGAGCATCTGAAACATTTCCTGGATTCAAGGTTGAACAAACCACATTAAATTATTTAAGGTGTTTGTTGGGATCCTCACTAGAGAGGCCGTGAAATTTTGGAAGCAGGTGAATTAATCCAGATTTCAGTTCAATGTCCAATTCAATATTTGGATATGCAATGCAATTTGGTTGATAATTAATATCGAGTGCATCAAATTCACGAATGGTTCAATTAAGTTCAATTCCATTATTTTCATCCACTGGTTCTTATTTTATGGTTTAATTTTAATTGCTTTCAATTTCAATGTTCTAATATTGGAGTAATTCGACAACTGGTTGAATGTTGAAACTTCCCATAGACTAAGAATGTATAATTCGTGCCCTAAGTCTACGTTAAATCTAAGGGTCAAGAACTAAGAGATCTTCGGTAATAGATCATGTTATAAATCAATGAAAGTTGAAAAGGAAATAAAGAAATGTGGACTATAATAAAAAGAAAAAAAGTTTGAGTTGGTCCGATAAAAATAAAAGAAGAGTGTAAGAGAAAAAAACTTGAGAAAGGGGAAAGAAGAAAGAAAAAGGAGAAGAAAAGAATTAAATGAAAAATAAAATAAATAACTATAATTGGATGAATAAATTACTTGTCTCCCCAGAAACGGTGCCAATTTTAAAGATCACTATCATGGGCGTCCTCAAATTATTAGTGGTTTCTGGGTACTTAGGTGCACCAGAGTTGCTGACCAAGGTCATCGCTCAAAGGATGAAGTAAATTAAAACAACTTCATAACGGTATTCAAAAATTAAAATAGAATTGAATTAAAACACAAATTGAAAGGATGGGGGTGGTTTTTTTTTAGTTTATAAAACATGAAGATGTTTTCTAGAAGAATATTTCATTTTTTTGTTTTTAATTTTGAAATGATGTTTGATTAAAAAGATACAACAAGAAGATGTTTTTTTAGAAAATATTTTAAAAGGATTAATAGATATAACTCTACATATACATTTAATTATTAATCATTATCATTTAAATAAATATCCACTTAATTATGATCCCTTAATTTGTTAACCCTCAAACCCTATGAGAGTTAACTTAACCACAAAGATGAAATTACTTAAACCCTAGCCGAGCTTCGGAACACGCAATCGCAGTACCCTTATTTGATTATTGTTCTAAGGATAGCTTATGGTTAGTGGTTAATTATAGAACATATCCATTCAGGAATTGAGGATGAATTGTGGTTAGGGGTTATATTTTAACTCGACAAATTTTTCTTCTGTGGTCTTGTATTACCGATTAAGATCGCACTCTCACAATTTTCACAAAATCTCGACTTCGCGTGTTTTTGTGTTAATTGATCAATTTCTTGCTTAGTTTCTTATAATTTAAAAAAACAATTAATGGATCATATTAAGTGAATTACATTATCCTAATGATTAAAAATAATTAAATAAATAGGGTAGAAGATATATCGATCACTAAGAAAACTACTCTTCCATGGACGGTGTGGTCATCGAGAAGACGTTTTGCATGAGTGAAGGATTGAAAGGGTAGAACAAAATATCATCTCCAATATTGATTCCAAACCAATTAGGAATAATAAGATAAGAAGAAAATGGTAGAACACAAAATATTATTTGAAGAAAAATTCAAGATACAAATGTGAAAAAAAAATACAAAGAGGGGGTGGGAGAGCAGAGCCATTTTGGAAGAGAGGTTTTCAAAAAGCCTTACTTCTTCCAAGAGTTGTGAGGGGCTCCCAAGAGACACCCTTTCGGAAAAATATTCCCAAGGCCTCTACCAGCCTTCCCAAAGTGGGAAAACTCCCTTTAAATAGAGTTTGTGAGGGATAGGGTTACATAAATTTTTATGTGTGAAATGAAAACTCAGACAAATATTTTATTCCCTGTTTGACAACATAGTTGACCTCTAAAACACGTGAATTTTTTAGGCTTCCAGAAGGATAATTTGTTTCTAATTATGTCTAATAGCTTCCATCGAAAGTTGGGCCCAATCCAAGCTTGGATGAAGAATATATGGCCCCAATTGTGAAGTAATGTCCAATCTAGATGGTTTTGTCTAGCTTTGTCTTCATGAACCATTTAATCACCACAAATGCACGATACATCTCCCATTCCATAAATAGAATTCATATCCCATTAATTCAGGAACACATTTACAAAATTTTAAGTCAAAATAATATAAAAAATATCTTTATTCTCGAAAGACTACAGTGAATTTGAAAAGGGTAAAACTGGAATTTCATCAAATTTGCAAATGATTGATCTAATCCCAAATATTTCATAAATAAATGTATTTAGCACAATGTGAGGAAATTATGCCATTTATTATCAATAAAATATTCAACAAAATAATGTTTTACCAACTCCCCCACACTTACCCTTTTTCACTCCTTGGAAAAACCTTATATCAAGTAAACATCAATATCAAATCAAAACGAATTTTAAAACACATATCCTTGAGATCCAACAATTACACACCAAGAAACAAAAGATATCATTACTCATAAAATAACATTATTTCAAGTTCTTCATTTATATCATTCAATATATTTCCACTTCATTTATCCTCTCATTCACAAAACACTTACCTCGATTGAATTTTATCTTATCACAAATTTTTTTGGCAATGTATTTCTCATCCAAAATCATACAAGGGTCACCATAGGATTGATAAATTACTATATCACCACCTGATGTAATTCAAGGACATATTTTTATCATGAGAACTTTTCAGGGTTGTTCTGTGGCTTTCAGTTGGTAGGATTTAGATAAGGCGGAATGAGGAGGTCTTGACTCTTTTTGAAGCAAAATTTCATTAATCTAATTTTCATTTAAATACGGTCTCCTCCTAAATCCCCATAGTATCAATTCAAATCAATCATCATGAAAATTAATGGATATTTTACACCATTCATCATTCAACAAAAAAAATTCAATCTTCTCAAATATTATTTTCTTGAAAGCCCCAAATAGGCTTAGCTTTCTACCTCTATTAGAAGCTCCAGAAGAGGCACAAATTTCAATATAATGATTTTATTTAGCAAAAAACACAACTCTTTTGAATTTAATTTTCCACCCAAAGTATCAGAGAATGTGGTATCATAACACAAGATAGCTTCCCCCACACTTTAGTTCAACTAGATTATGCAATTTCGCTTCAAGAGTTGGTTGGATAGGGAAAATTGGCTTGGAATATGGCTAAACTAACAGGTTTTTCATGGCTAATAAGGGCTACAAGGATTAAATGTTCAATGTAGGAAATTATAAAAAATGATTATTTGAAATAGGGGCATTAATACCAAACATATTCCTCAATCATTTAAACAGAAGTACCTCAAACCCTCATGTTTTGACAGGAATAAATCAAATTCTGGTTAAATAAAGCATGGTTTGGTTCTCTCAAGAAGTAAGGTGAATGTAAAGAATATGAAAATAATGATTTAGAAGCCTCACAAGAAAGTGATTTCAAATATAAAGACAGTGAGATGTGGCATGGGATTCAAAATTTAGTGTACTTTTCATGAAGTTACTAAATATTTGAACTTGAAATAAAGTCATTTCAGCATTCATTTAAGCTTAGTTTCGAGGTATAAATGGTTTCACTTATTCATATGGATTTCAAAATGGTTTTTTATAATCATTTCAGCTCAAAAGTTTCATAAACACATAGAAAATTGAAAAATAAATACACAAAATTTAAAAAACACACAATTATTTTTGTTTTTTAAAATAGGGAAAAAATTAAAATTACTAAAATAAAAGGTTCCCTCCCCCACACTTATAATATTTCATTGTCCTCAATGTGAACCCATGATATGATATATGCATGTGAAATATAAAATTTTAAATTGGACAATTAATATAAAAGTGAAAGGATTTGGAACAGCCTGCTATACTCAACTGACGATGGGGTAATGCAGTGTGATGAAATCCACTACATCAATAGGAAATACCTCAATGTATCTCTTCAAACATTGCACATTGACTGTTAAGCTCTTTCTTGTGTCCTCTTGTGTGATCTCTAATTCATCATAAGGAAAAAACATTAGTCACAACATAAGGACATATCCATCTGGAAGGGTACATACCAGGCATCAGCTTCAGTCGTGAACTGTAGAGAAGAACTTTCTCTACAAAAAGAAACTCCCTTTGATGGATCATTTTATCAAGAGATTATTTTGATCATTCCTTGTAGATCCTTGAGTTCTCATATGGAGACAATGGAATCTCCTCAAGCTCTTGTATTTTCAACTTCCATTGAATTCCAGCTTGGTCCAAATCCATGTCGCATTTCTTTATAGCCTAATAAGCCCGATGCTCAACCTCCAAGGGGAGATGACATGCTTTCCCAAAAACAATCCGAAATGGTGACATACCAATGGATGTGTTGTATGTTGTTCTATAAGTCCACAATGCAACATCCAAGTGCTTGCTCAAATCTTTTCTATTTGGGTGCACGGTTTTCACCAAAATTTGTTTCAACTCACGATTTGAAACCTCCGCCTACCCATTTGTTTGGGGGTGGTATGGTGTTAATGTTTTGTGTGTCACCCCATACTTCTGAATGTGGGAAGCGAAATTCCAATTGTAGAAGTGTGTCCCTTGGTAACTGATGATGGCCTTTGGTACTCCAAACCTATAAAAAATCTGTGTCTTGACAAATTCCACTACAACATGAGAATCATCAATCCTGATGGCCTTAGCCTCCACCCATTTACTCACATAATCAACTGAAAACAAAATATACAAAAACCAAAATGAACTGGGAAAGGGACCCATAAAATCGATGTCCCATACATCAAAAATCTCACAGAATAGTATGGGTTGTTGGGGAATCTCATGTCTCCTAGAATTGTTCTTAGTGTGTTGTTAATGAGAGCATGACTTACAAAACGCATGGGCATCATGGAATAAGATAGTCCAATATAATGGAGAGTCCAAAACATTCCTAGTAGTTCGTTGGGGTCTAAAGTGTCCACCACAAGAAAGTGTATGACAAAAAATGTAAAAGAGACTCCAACTCATGATCAGGAACACACATCCTAATAAATTGATCCCTACACATGCTCCACAGGTATGGATCATCCCAAACATCATACCGAGACTCCGTTTTTAACAGTTGGACTTGATATTTATTTAAATTTGCAGGTATTTCAGAGGCAAAAGGTAGTTAACTAAATCTAAATAACAAGGATGCGTACCTAAGATGGAATAAAGATGCTCATTGGGGATTGTGTCCCAAAGTGGTACCTGGTCTAAGGTGTCATCCTCTAGTGTGTGAGTAAGCCTACTCATGTGGTCCACCACCAAGTTTTCTGACCACCTTTTGTCTTTTATCTCAATATCAAATTCCTGAAGAAGGATAATCCATCGGATAAGTCTAGGTTTTCCTTCTGGTTTCTTCAAGAGGTACCTTAGAGCTGCATGGTCATAAAAAACAACTACTTTGGAGCCTAATAAATATGAATAGAATTTATCAAAAAAAAATGACAGAAAGAAACTCCTTTTCTATGGTTGTGTAGTTTGATTGGGAGGAATCTAGTGTCCTCGATGCATAGGCAATCACATGTGAACGTGCCTCCACTCTCTGAGATAAGACAGCTCCAACTGTGAAGTTGGATGCGTCACACAAAATCTCAAAATGAATCTCCCACCATGGGTGTTGTATGATTGGGGGATTGGTCAGACACATCTTTAGATCATCAAAGGAAATCCTGCATGAATCATCAAACATAAAATCAGAATCCTTTTGATGTAATCATGACATAGGGAGAGAAATTTTAATAAAATCTTTGATGAATCAATGATAAAATCCTTCATGTCCTAGGAAAGATCTAACATCACGCACACATGAAGGATATGGTTAGGATGAAATAATGTCTACCGTGGAACTATCAACCTCTATCCCATGTTTTGACACTACATGACCTAAGACAATGCCATGATCTACCATGAAATGACAATTTTCAAAGTTTATAACCAGATTTTTCTCAATACAAAGATTCAAAACCTTTCCCAAAATACATATAAATTGATAAAATGAAGACCCATACACTGTATAATCATCCATGAATACCTCCATGGAGGTCTCAATAAAATCAGAAAAAAATACTCACTATGCATCTTTGGAAGGTACTTGGGGATTTGCAAAGTACAAATGGTATCCTTTGGTAGGCAGACATAGCAAAAGGACAAGTGAATGTTGTCTTCTCCTAATCATCCATAGCAATAAGAACCTGAAAATATCCAGAAAATCCATCCAAGAAACAATAATGTGTTTTACCTGAAAGTCTCTCAAGCATCTGATCAATAAATGGGAGTGGGAAATGGTCCTTGCGAGTAGATTGATTTAGTTTCTTATACTCAATACACACACGCCAACTGTTTTTCACCCTCATTGGAACTATCTCATCTTTCTCATTCTTATCAACAGTAACACCACTTTTCTTAGGCATGACCTGAATAGAACTTACCCACTGGGAATTTGAAATGGGATAGATTATACCTACCTCGATCAAATTTTCTACCTCTTTTTTAACAACCTATAGGAGGGTTGGATTGAGTGTCCTTTGTGGTTGCCTTACCGGTTTATCCCCATCCTCTAAAAGAATCCTATTCATGAAAATGGAGGGGCTAATACATGATATGTAAGCCATGGCCCACCCGATTGACCAGATGTTCTCCCTCAAAAGATTCCAACGTTTTTCTTCATGTTCAAAAAAGAGATTGTTAGCAATGATAATAGGAAATTTCTCACCACTCAACAAGTATGATTATTTGATATTTGGTGGAAATGGATTGAGTTCCAGTATAGTTGGTGGTGTATGGATGGAGATAGAGAAGGAACTGAAATATGTGCACAAATATCATCAGTATCAGAATATACATCATCAAAATCAGAGAATAAAGCATCAAATCCATCAGCATACTCAACAACCATGTCATTATCAGAGTTCACATGATCAAAATCAGAATATGATTCCATTTCAAAATCAAATCTAAGAGAGTCTTGTGCATTATAAATAGGCATGGAAGTTCTCTTAGACATCAAACTAGTACGAATACTCATAATCTACCTATGCATAGAACAATCATAGTCCATGTGGTTTTTACTTGGTGGTTAAAAATGGGAGATAACAAAAGTAGAATGATCCTATGAGGGGTACTTCATGGAATCCATAATTTTAAATGTCACAACCTCATCCCCAAATTCCATGGAAAGTGTACCCTCCTTAACATTTATGATAGTTTTTGCAGTTTTGAAGAAGGGTCTACCTAAGATAATTGGAGCATGAGAACTTACCTGATAATCCTCCATGTTAAGAATGTAGAAATATGTTGGAAATATCTTGTCTCTTACCCGAACAAGTACATCCTCAAGGACCCCCAATGGATATGTTGTAGCTCTATTTTCCAACTGCACCACAACTCTCATCAGCTTCATCTCACCAACCTACAAAGAAGATAATACAAATTGAGGCATCACATTAATGGAAGCTCCCAATTCACAATGTGCTTAAAAAAAGAGAAACTCCCCTATGGTGCATGGGATGGTGAATGTCCCTAGATCCTTTCACTTTGTCAGCATTGCTAGAGTGGGTGTAATGAGTGCTGACACACTCCATCCAAGATTGATCCTTTCATTTACCTTGAGGCCTCTTCGATTGGTAAAATGTTCTTTAAAGAATTTCACATAGCTTGGAATTTTCTTAATGGATTCAAGTAGAGGGATGTTGATATCCACATGCTTGAATGTGTCCAACACCACCTTTTACATTGCTTCTTCAGCCATCTTCTTGGTTTGAACAACACTGTTTGGAAAAGGAAGGGTTTTAGGAGGAACATCATTAATCTTTTTCTTACCTCTATCTTTCTCCTTGTATTGCTCATCAGTTCGTATGGAATGCGGCTTCTTTGGAGTTGAGGTGAATCGTGGTGGAATGGTTGTTGGAGAGGCATTAGTTTTTTTCTTCCCACTTCTCAATGTGATGGCCCTAACATTCCCCCTGGGATTTTGAGTAGGTTGGGATGGTAGATTTCTAGAATTCTTACTTACCAGTTCATAGAGGCTGGTGGAAATCTATCTCATTTGAGTCTTCAACTCCCTCAGCTACGATCCTTGACTCTTCATCTCATTCTGCTGATTGAGAACAATTGTTTTCAAAAGTTCATCAGTGTTAGAATATACCTTTGGTGTGGGATTCCCTTATTGATGTATTTTTTATGTTTTGGCATCAAATATTTTTTGGGGTTGTTGGAATCCCTACTGGTAAGGCGGAGGCAGCTAGAAGTTTTTTTGAAAGGGTAGTATTTGTTGTTGTCCAGAGCCATACCTCATGTCCGATTGATCCTTCCACCCTTGGTTGTATGTTGGAGTAATGTAATCAAGATTCTTCTGGGGAAATGTTTGTTGTTGCTGATATGGTCACCCATGAAACACTACTGTGCAATCCTCTGTCTCTTGTAGTTATGGGAAACAGTCAGTTGGGTGACTTGTCTCAGTGAAAATGCCACAAGGCCTTGAAAGAGGGGTTTGGGATGTCTTTTGCGCCAAAACAATCTGGCTCACCATAGTTATCAATTCTTCTAATTTTGTATCAATCAAATTAAGTTCAAGAGAAGATAGACTTACGTAATGTACTCCCCAGACATGTGGTGTACCTCGATCGCCAAATTGTTGGGAGTTATATGACACTTTGTCAATAAACGCACGTGTAGCTACTGGTGTCTCTTCCACCAATACTCCTCCAGCTGGAGCATCCACTATGCCCCTCTCCATATGTGTTATTCTTTCATTGACGTACTAGATGTGTAGTTGTTCACTGATTTGGTGATGTGGGTAGCTTGCACACAACTTCTTGAATTGCTCCCAATACTCATACATTGACTCCCCATGTGCTTGATTGATCCCAGAGATCTCTTTATGAATGGTAGTGGTCCTTGATTATGGAAAAAATCTCTACAAGAAAAGACGTTTCAAATCGTTCTAAGAAGGTATATCTTTGGGTTGTAAATAATACATCCAATCATTCATAGATCCATAAAGTGAGAATGGTAATGCTCTTAGTTTGATTTGAGCTTCCAAAAAATTTCTTGGTTTCAAGGTTGAGAAAACGACATTAAATTCTTTAAGGTGTTTGTTGGGATCCTCACCAAAGAGGCCGTGAAATTTTGGAAGCAGGTGAAATAATCCATATTTCAGTTCAAAGTCCGATTCAATATTTGGATATGCAATGAAATTTGGTTGATAATTAATATCTGGTGTAGCCAATTCTCAAATGGTTCTATTTAGTTCAATTCCATTATTTTCAGCCATTAGTTCTTATTTTATTGTTTAATTTGAATTGCTTCCAATTTCAATGTTCTGATATTTGAGTAATTCTATAATTGGTTGAATGTTCAAACATCCCGTAGTCTGAGAATATCAGATTTGTGCCCTAAGGCTACGTTCAATATCAGGGTCAAGATCTAAGAGATCTTCGAGATTAGTTCATGTTATAAATCAATGAAATATGAAAAGGAAATAAAGAAAAGTGGACCATAATAAAAATAAAAGAAGTTTGAGATGGTCCGATAAAAATAAAAGAAGTGTAAGAGAGAAAAAAACATAAAAAAGGGGAAAGAAGAAAGAAAGAGGAGAAGAAAAAAATCAAATGAAAAATTAAATAAATACCTATAATTTGATGAATAAATTACTTGTCTCCCCTAAAACGGTTCCAATTTGAAATATAACTATCATGGGAGTCCTCAAATTATTCGTGGTTTTTGGGTACTTAGGTGTAGGAGAGTGGCTGACCAAGGTCATCTCTCAAAGGAGGAAGTAATTTAAAACAAATTATTAAAGGTATTATAAAAGTAAAATATAATATAATTAAAACACTAATTTAAAGGATGGGGTGGTTGTTTATTTTTTATAAAACTTGAAGAAGTTTTATGGAAGAATATTTCATTTTTTTTGTTTTTAATTTTGAAATGAAGTTTGATTAAAAAGACACAACAAGAATATGTTTTTTTAGAAAATATATTAAAAGGCATAATCGATCTAAATATAACTCTTCATTTAATTATTAATCATTATCATTTAAATCAATATCCACTTAATTATGATCCCCAAATTTGTTAACCCTAGAACCCTATGAGAGTTAACTTAACCACAAAGATGAAATTACTTAAACCCTAGGCTATCTTCAGAACACGCAATCACAACAACCTACTTTGATTATTGTTCTATGTTTAGCTTATGGTTAGTGTTTAATTAGAGATTATATCCATTCGGTAATTGGGGATGAATTGTGTTTAGGGATTATATTTGAACTCTACAAATTTATCCCGTATGGTCTTGTATTACCGATTAAGATCGCGCTCTCACAATTTACACAAAATCTCGACTTCGTGTGTTTTTGTGTTAATTATTCAACTGCTTGTTTAGTTTCTTATAATTTAAAAACAAAATTCCTGTATCATATTAAGTGAATTTCATTATCTCAATTATTCAAAATAATTTAATTAAGAGTCCAGAAGATAGATCGATCACTAAGAAAACTACTCTTCCATGGGCGGTGTGGTCATCGTGGATAAGTTTTGCATGAGAAAAATATTGAAAGTGTAGAACCAAATATCGTCTCCAATCTTGATTCCAAACTAATTAGGAATATTAAGAGAAGAAGAAAAGAGAAGAACCCAGAAGATTATTTGATGAAAAATTCAGGATACAAACGTGAAAGAAAAGAAATAAAAAGAGGTGGTGGGAGAGGAGAGCCATTTTGGAAGAGAGGTTTGTACAAAGACTTACTTCTTCCAAGGGTTGTGAGGGGCTCCCAAGAGAAACCCATTCAGAAAAATCTTCCCAAATCATCTACCAGCCTTCCAAAATAGTGAAAACTCCTTTTAAATAGATTTTTTTAGGGATTGGTTTACATAACGTTTTAAGTGTGAAATGAAAGCTCGGAAAAATATTTTATTCCATGTTTTACTGCATAGTTGACTTCTAAAACGCGTGAATTTTCCAGCCTTCTAGAAGGATAATTTGTTTTTAATTATGTCTGAGAGATTCCATCAATATGTGGGCCTAATAAAAGCCTAGATGAAGAAGATATCTCCCAAATGGTTAAGTAATGTCCAATCTGGATGGTTCTGTCCAACTTTGTCTTCATGGACCATTCACTCACCACAAATGGACGATCCAGTTCGCATTTCATAAATAGAATTTGTAGCCCATTAAGTCAGGAACACAGTTACAAAATTCTAAGTCAAAATAAAATACAAAAAATATTTATTCCAGAAATTCTACAGTGAATTTTAAAAGGGCAAAACTAGATTTTTCATCAAATTTTCAAATGAATGCTCTAGTCCCAAATACTTCATAAATGAATGTATTTAGCACTATGTGAGGAAATTATGTCATTTATTATCAATAAAATATTTAACAAAACAAGGTTTTATCAACTCCCCCAAACTTACTCTTTTGCACTCCTGGGAAAAACCTTATATCAATTTAACATCAATATCAAATCAAAACGAATTTTAAAACACACATCCTTGAGATCCAACAATTACACACCAAGAAACAAAAAATACCATGCCTCATAATATACCATTTTTTCAAGTTCTTCATTTATATCACTCAATATATTTCCACTTCATTTATCCTCTCATGCACAAAACATTTACCTCTCTTGAATTTCTCTTGTCACAATTTGTTTTGCAATGTCTTTCTCATACAAACTCATATAAGGGTCACCATAGGATTGATAAATTCCTACATCGCCACCCGATGTGATTCAAGGACATATGTTTATCATGATAACTTTTCGGGGTTGTTCTGTGGCTTTCGGTTTGTAGGATTTAGATGAGGCTGAATGAGGAGGGCTTGACTCTTTTTGAAGAAAAATTGCATTAATCTAATTTTCACTTAAATACAGTCTCCTCCTAAATCCCCATAGTATGAATTCAGCTCCATCATCATGAAAATTCATGGAATGTTTACACCATTCATCATTCAGCAACAAAAATGTCAATCATCCCAAATATGATTTTCATGAAATCTCCAGATAGGCACAACTTTCTACCTCTATTAAAATCTCCAGAAAAGGCACAACTTTCAAAATAATGATTTTGTTTACAATAAAACACATCTCTTTAGAATTTAATTTTCCTCCCAAAGTATCATGGAATGTGGTAGAAAAACACAAGATAGCTTCCCCCACACTTAAGTTCAACTAGATTATGCAATTTCACATGAAGAGTTGGTTGGATAGGGAAAATTGGCTTGTAATGTGGCTATCCTAACAGCTTGTTCATGGCTTATAAGGTATAAATGGATTAAATGTTCAATGTAGGCCATTATAAAAAAGTATTATTTGAAATAGGGGCTTTAATACCAAAAAATCTCAATTATTTAAACATAAGTACCTCAAACCCTCATGTTTTGACATGAATAAATCAAATTCTGGTTAAATAAAGCATGGTTTAGTTCTCTCAAGAAGTGTGGTGAATGTAAAGAATATGAAAATAATGGTTCAGAAGACTCACAAGAAAGTGATTTCATATATAAAGACAATGAGATGTGGCATGGGATTCAAAATTTCATGTACTTTTCATGAAATTACTAAATATTTGAACTTGAAATAAAGTCAGTTCAGCATTCATTTAAGCTTAGTTTTGAGGGGAAAACGGTTTCTGTTATTGATATGTATTTCAATATGGTTGTTGAGAATCATTTCTGCTCAAAAGTTTCAAAAACACAGAGAAAATTGAAAAATAAACACACAAAAGTTGAAAAACACACAATTATTTTTGTTTTTTTAATAGGAAAACAATTGAAATTACTAAACTAAAAGGTTCCCTCCCCCACACCAAAAATATTTCATTGTCCACAATGTGAACCCATGAGATGATATATTCACGTGAAATATAGAATTTTAAATAGGACAATTAATATAAAAGTCAAAGGGTTTGGAATAACCTGCTATACTCAAGTGACAATGGGGTCATGTAGTGTGATGAAATCCACTAAATCAGTAGGAAGTCCCTCAATGTAACTCTTAAAACATTGCACACTGACTGTGAATCTCCTTATAGTGACCTCTTGTGTGATCTCCAATGCACCATAAGAAAAAACATTAGTCACAACATAAGGACCTATCCATCTGGAATGCTACTTACCAGGCATCAGCTTCAGTTGTGAACTGTAGAGAAGAACTTTCTCTCCAACAAAAAACTCCCTTTGTTGGAACAGTTTGTCAAGAGATGATTTTGATCATTCCTTGTAGAGCCTTGATTTCTAATATGAAGACAATTGAATCTCCTCAAGCTCTTGAATTTTCAACTTCCTTTGAATTCCAGCTCGGTCCTAATCCATGTTGCATATCTATATAGCCCAATAAGCCTGATGCTCAATCTCCACGGGGAGATGACATGCTTTCCCAAAAACAATCTTAAATTTGGACATAACAATGGGTGTGTTGTATGTTGTTCTATAATCCCACAATGAAACATCCAAGCGCTTGCTCCAATCTTTTCTATTCGGGTGCACAATTTTCTCCAAAATTTGTTTCAATTCACGATTTGAAATCTTAGCCTGCCCATTTGTTTGGGGGTGGTATGGTGTTGATGTTTTGTGTGTCACCCCACACTTCCAAAGGATGGAATCCAAATTCCAATTGTAGAAGTGTTTCCCTTAGTCACTGATGATGGCCTTTGGTACTCCAAACGTACAAAAAATCTGTGTCTTGACAAAGTCCACTACAACATGAGAATCATCAATCCTGGTGGCCTTATCCTCCACCCACTTACTCACATAATCAACAAAAACCAAAATATACAAAAACACAAATGAACTAGGAAAAGGACCCATAAAATTAATTCCCCATACATTAAAAATCTCAGAGAATAGTATGGGTTGTTGGGGTATCTCATGTCTCCTAGAAATGTTCCTTGTGTGATGGAAACAAGAGCATGACTTACAAAACACATGGGAATCATGGAATAAGCTAGGCCAATATAATCTAGATTCCAAAACTATTCTAGCTATCCATTGGGGTCCGAAGTATCCACCAAAAGAAAGTGTATGAAAAAAATGTAAAACAGACTCCAACTCATGATCAAGAACATGCCTCCTAATAACATGATCACTACACATGCACCAGAGGTATGGATCATCCCAAACATAATACTGAGACTCACTTTTTAATTTTTGGACTTGATATTTCTTTAAATTTGGAGGGATTTCAAAGGAAACAAAGTAGTTAACTAAATCGGCATACCGAGGATGCTAACTGAGATGGAATAAAGATGCTCATTGGGGAATGTGTCCCAAAGTGGTACCTGGTCCAAGGTGTCATCCTCTAGTGTCTGAGTAAGCCTACTCTTGTGGTCTGCCACCATGTTTTCTGACCCATTTTTTTCCTTTATCTCAATATCAAATTCTTGAAGATGGATCATCCATCAGATAAGTCTAGGTTTTGCGTCTGGTTTCTTCAAGATGTACCTCAGAGTTGCATGGTCAGAGAAAACAACTACTTTAGAGACTAATAAATATGAACGGAATTTATCTAAAGCAAATACGACAGCAAGGATATCCTTTTACGGGGTTGTTCAGTTTGATTAGGCTGAAACTTGTGTCCTTGATTCATAGACAATAACATGTGAACGTCCATCCACCCTCTGAGATAAGACAGCTCCAACCACGAAGTTGGAGGCGTCACACATAAACTCAAAGGGAAACTTCGACCATGGGAGCTGTATGACTGGTGGAGTGCCCAGACACTTCTTTAGATCATCAAAGGAAGTCCTACAAGAATCATCAAACATAAAATCAGAATCCTTTTGAAGTAATTGTGACATAGGAAGAGGAATCTTACTAAAATCTTTGATGAAGCACCGATAAAATCCTGCATGCTTTAGGAAAGATCTTACATCAGACACACTTTAAGGATATGATGAGGGTGAAATAATGTCGACTTTAGATCTATCAACCTCTATCCCATGTTTTGACACTACATGCCATAAGACAATGCCATGATCTACCATGAAATAAAACTTTTCAAAGTTTAAGACCAGATTTTTTGAATACAACGATTCAAAACCTTTCCCAATCTACATAGACATTCATCAAATGAAGAACCATACACTGTAAAATAATCCATGATTACGTCCATGGAGGTATCAACAAAATCAGAAAAAAATACTCACTATGCATCTTTAGAAGGTACCAGGGGAGTTGTATTGTCCAAATGGTATCTTTGGGCAGCAAAAAATAGTGAAAGGACAAGTGAATGTTGTCTTCTATTAATCCTCCAGAGCAATAGGAACCTGAAAATATCCAGAAAATCCTTCCCAGAAACAATAATGTGTTTTCCCTGAAAGTCTCTCAATCATTTTTTCAATAAATGGGAGGGGAAATAGTCCTTGCGAGTAGATTGATTTAGTTTCCTATAATCAATACACATGCTCCAACTATTTTTCACCCTCATTTGAACTAACTCATCTTTCTCATTCTTAACAACAGTAACACCACTTTTCTTAGGCATAACCTGAATAGGACTTGCCCACTAGGAATTTGAAATGGGATAGATTATACCTACCTTAAGCAATTTTTCAACCTCTTTTTTAACAACCTATAGGTGGGTTGGATTGAGTCTTCATTGTGGCTACCTTATCGGTTTATCCCCATCATTTAAAAGAGTCATATGCATGAAAATGAAGGGGCTAATACCTGATATCTCAGCCAAGGTCCACCCAATTGACCTGATGTTCTCCATCAAAAGATTCAAAAGTTTTTATTCATGTTCAAAAGGGAGATTGTTAGTAATGATAATAGGTAATTTCTCACCACTCAACAAGTATGATTATTTGAGACTTGGTGGAAATGGCTTGAGTTCCTGTATAGGGGGTGGTGTATGGATGGAGACAGAGAAGGAACTGAAATATGTGTAGAAAGATCATCAGTATCAGAATATACATCATCAAAATAAGAGAATAAAGCATCAAATCCATCAGCATAATCAACATCCATGTCATTATCTGAGTTCAAATGATCAAAATCAGAATATGATTCCATTTCAAAATCAAATCTATGAGAGTCTTGTGAATTATAAATAGGTGTGGAATTACTCTTATACATTGAACTAGAACCATAACTCATAATCTCCCTAAGCATAGAACAATCAAAATACATGTGGTTTTTACTTGGTGGTTCAAAATGGGAGATAAAAATGCAGAATGATCCACTGAGGGGTACTTCATGGAATCCAAAATATTAAATATCACAACTTCATCCCTAAATCATAGGGAAAGTGTACCCTCCTTAACATTTATGATAGTTTTTGCAGTTTTGAGGAATGGTCTACCTAAGATAATGGGAGCATGAGAACATACCTGATCATCCTCCATGTTAAGCATGTAGAAATCTGTTGGAAAGATCATGTCTCTTACCCGAACAAGTACATCCACAAAGAATCCCGCTGGATATGTTGTAGCTCTATTTTCAAACTACACCCCTACTCTCATCATCTTCAGATCACCAACCTACAAAGAATATAATACCGATGAAGGCATCACATTTATGGAAGATCCCAAATCCCAAAGTGATTCAGAAAAGTGCAACTCCCCTATGGTTCATGGGATGGTGAATGTCTATAGATCCTTGCACTTTGTTGGCATTGCTATAGTGGGTGTAATGAGTGCTGACACATTCTTTCCAATATTTATCCTTTAATTTCCCTTGAGGCCTCTTCGATTGGTAAAATGTTCTTTAAATAATTTCACATACCTTGAAATTTGCTTAATGGATTCAAGTAGAGGAATGTTGATATCCACATACTTGAATGTGTCAAAAACCTCCTTTTTCATTGCTTCTTCAGCCATCTTCTAGGTTTGAACAACACTATTTGGAAAAGGAAGGGGGTTTGGAGGAACATCATTAGTCATTTTCATACCATTATCTTCATCCATTTATTACTCATCAGTTGGTATGGAATGCACCTTCTTTGGAGTTGAGGTGAATCCCGATGGAATGGTTAGTTGAGAAGCATTAGTTTTTTGCTTCCCACATCTCAATGTGATGGCGCTAACATTCCCCATGGGATTAGGAGTAGTTTGGGACATAATATTTCCCTAATTCTTACTTACCAGTTCATAGAGGGCGGTGGTAATCTGGCTCATTTGAGTCTTCAACTCCCTTAGCTCCGATCCTTGACTCTTCATCTCATTCTGCTTATTAAGAACAATTTTCATCAGAAGGTCAGTATTGTTAGAATATACCTTGGGTGAGGGATTCCATTATTGTTGGATTTTTTATGTTAGGGCTTCAAATCTTTTTTGGGGTTGTTGGAATCCCTGCTAGTAAGGCAGAGGCTGCTAGAAGTTTTTTTGAAAGGGTGGCCTTTGTTGTTTTCCAAAGCCACAACTCATGTCCGATTGATCTTTCCACCCTTGGTTGTATGTTGGAGAAAATGAATCAAACTTATTTTGGGGAAATGGTTGTTTTTGCTGATAAGGTTGCCCAGGAAACAGTACTGTGCAATCATCTATCTCTTGTAGTTGTGCGCAACAGTCTGTTGGGTGACTTGTCTCAGTGAAAATGCCACAAGGCCTTGAATGAGGGGGTTGGGATATCTTTTTTGCTAAATCAATCTTCCTCACCATAGTTGTCAATTATTTTAACATGTTATCAATCAAATTACTTTCAATAGAAGATGGAATTACCTGATGTACTCCCCAGACATGTGGAGTACCTAGATTGCCAAATTGTTGTGAGTACTAGGCCATTTTGTCAATCAATGAATGTGAAACTACTAGTTACATGTCCACCAATACTCCTCTATCTAGAGAAGTCACCATCCTCCTCTCCATAGGTGTGAGTCCTTCATAGAAGTACTAGATGAGTAGTTGCTCACTGATTTGGTGATTTGGGCAGCTTGCACACAACTTCTTGAATCACTCCCAATACTCATACATTGACTCCCCTTGTGCTTGATTGATCCCAAAGATCTCTTTACGAATAGAATTGGTCCTTGATGCTGGAAAAAATCTCTGCAAGAAAAGACGTTTCAAATCGTTCTGAAAAGTTATATCTTCTGGTTGTAAATAATACATCTAGCCTTTCGCAGCTCCATCAAGTGAGAATGTGAATTCTCTTAGTTTTATTTGAGCTTCCGAAACATTTCTTGGTTTCACGTTTGAGCAAACCACATGAAATTCTTTAAGGAGTCTGTTGGGATCCTCACCAGAGAGGCTGTGAAATTTTGGAAGCAGATGAATTAATCCAGATTTTAGTTCAAAGTCCAATTCAATATTTTGATATGCAATGCAATTTGGTCGATAATTAATATCGGGTGCAACCAATTATTGAATGGTTCTATCATGTTAAATTACATTATTTTCAGTCATTGGATCTTATTTTATGGTTGAATTTGCATTGATTCCAATTTCAATATTTGGATATTGGAGTAATTCTACAACTGGTTGAATGTTGAAATTTCCCGTAGACTGAGAATGTCAGATTCATTCCCTAAGTATACGTTCAATATCAGGGTCAAGATCTAAGATATCATTGGAATTAGTTCGTGTTATAAATAAATGATAGATGAAAAGGAAATAATTAAAAGTGGACCATAATAAAAAGAAAAGAAGTTTGAGTTGGTTCGAAAAAAATAAAAAAAAGAGAGTAAGAGAGAAAAAACATGAGAAAGGGGAAAGAAGAAAGAAAGAGGAGAAGAAAAGAATATAATGAAAAATAAAATAAATACCTATAATTGGATGAATAAATTACTTGTCTCCCCGGCAACGGTTCCAATTTGAAAGAGCACTGTCATAGGCGTCCTCATATTATTAGTGGTTTTTGGGTACTTAGGTGCAGTAGAGTGGCTGAACAAGGTCGTTGTTGACACTCCTTTTTCGTCACAGAGTCTGAAATAAATGAAAAGGGAAATACCTCAATAAGGAAGATTCATACTTCGAATAAACATAAAAAAAGTGAAAGGGATGAAGAAGGAGAACATTGACCATAGGTCGCGCAAGTTCCAGCATGGTCACGCAAGTAGACTTGCGCGCCGCCCAAATGGGAGCGCAGGTGACTTGGGCACCCTCTTTGAAAATCTCCCAGGGTCTTCTCCAGCCTATAAATACCCTGGTGGGCCCCCCATTTGAAGGATGAAATTTTTACAGAATTTAGATACAGAGCTCTGAACGCCCAAGTCACTTCTTCAAGTCTTCCAAACACTTCTAAGGTAATTATTTACCTAGAATGAAAGGTCTAAACAAGAGGAATAAGGTCTAAGTGTTAGAATTCACTAACACTTGTGTGCCTAAGTGTTTTACCCTTAAGGGAAATGGACACACATGCGCGCCTCCTTACCTACTCATTTAAACTTGCGTGCCAATCTTCTGGAAGTACCTCGGGAAAATTCTAAAGGCTTTGGAAAAGGATCACCCAAGTATTACCCTACTGGTCAACAATCGCACATGTACCCCTGTGCCGCACAGGTATACCTACACGACCAGGACTTGCGCACCCACACAATACATGCATGCCTACCAGGACTTGGGTTTCATTTTATTTTTGGGTTCCCTTCCTATCCATTTAACTCCCCATATGGCATTCCACCTCTCCTATTCAAGATTCAGTCTTCAAGACACTTTTAAAAGCCATTTATGGCATGTTTTCTTGATCGACTTCCTTATCAGAAAGAAGTTCCATGGAACATCTCCCAAAACATAATGATTTTACCATCTTTATATCACTAAAGTTAGAGAGTTCATTCATTCAACCTCATCCTATAAGATGAGAGAATCATTGATTTGGGCCTCATTCTCAGGAGTAAGCCCCAAACCCTCCCTGATTTGGGCCTCATTCTCAGGAGTAATCCCCCAAATCCTCCTTGATTTGGGCCTCCTTCTAAAGAATAAGCCCCAAATCCTCATTGATTAGGGCCTCCTTCTCACGAGTAAGCCCCAAATTCTCATCGATTTGGGCCTCCTTCTCCAGAGTAAGCCCCAAATACTGATTGACTTGGGCCTCCTTTTCAAGAGTAATCCCAAGTCCAGGTCCCCTAATTTGGGAATCCTCCTCAGGAGTAAGCCCCAACCATAATTCTCTTAACCCGGGCTTCCTTTTCAAGAGTAAGCCCCAGTTTCAAATATGGGCATCCTATTTAGGAGTATGCCCCAAGTCCTTTAATTTTTCATGTCCCTTAACCTAGGCCTCCTTCTCCAGAGTATGCCCCAGTCTTAATTTCTCTTAACCACTCTTAATTTACTTTTGATATGGGCTTCCTTCTGAGGAGTAAAACCCAATCATGTGTCCCCTCCTAATTTGGGAATCTTCCTCACGAGTAAGCCCCATGTTAGAGTACCCAAATCTCCATGAATTACATATACTTTTATGGACCTTCTTCCTAGATTTATTCCCAAAAGTAAATCTTAATCCTCATCTATTTTGGGCAGTCATGCATACATAATCCCCACATCATTGCATCTTTCATGGAACAATTGTCTGGTTTCACCAATACCTCTTGTTTCTCACACCAATCATTACTCATGTGAGCTTAGAGTGTAAAAGTTATCATGAAATCTTTCTTTGAGCCATCAATCATGCATAAACATCATAATCCCTAACTCGACTACTTGGGTTCTATTTCCTTTACCAAAAAGAGGATACGTAGGTAGCCCATCAGCGGGTATGATCCCAACTCTGAAATAATCCATGTCCTTCTTAATGACAATAAAATTCAAGTTCCGCACTGAGTGGCTTTAAAACCAGTATGGTCATCATAATAACCTATATACTTTTATGTATTAAAGGATATCATTGACTAAGAATCTATTACAAACACAGATGATTCTCTATCGATGAAGAACCTCAAATACATATAAAAGATTCTCTAAATTTCCTACATATCAATCATTGATTGTCAGATTTAAAGGAAAGCTCATTTTATACTTTGTAATGTAATAAGGATTCAGTAACATAACTTAAATCTATAAAGAGAGTCCCAGAGTAGACAATAATTCCCCTAAAAAAGGTGTGATGAGTCCGACCTCCCATCATCTCGTCCAATGAAAATTCCTAAGCCTCATCAGTCCACAACTAATGAGCTCCTACCTTTGGAAAGTAGGTCCAAATGGATATGGAATCATTGTATGTTTCCGGTTCAATGAACAAACCCGTTAGAAACTGATTGGAATGTTTGAACCTTCAATCAACGTGGTCATCCCCAATTCCAAAGGAAGCAAAAAATGGTGAACCTGATGTGAATGCCTAAAAAAGTTAAAATAATTATTTTATTATTTGTTAGGACCCTATTTAAACTCAATGAGAGGGCCAACAAACAATAAATAACATATTCACTCATCCAAAAGATGTAGTGGCCGAGCTTATCTTGATTATGTTTGTTATGTTTGTTATATCAAACAGGAAATATTTTCCAAGAACTTCTGCATTACGAAAATGGATTATATCAAGTTTACACCCTTGAATATATCTATTGTGAAAACTTCTATTGCAAATGCCACTACTGCTACTTCTGCTGGATCATCGTCCGCTCTGAGGATGACATCACCTACTCAGCGTCTTCAACGATGGGTATCAAATGTGCTGGTTAAGGAGTACCGTCAAAACAGTACTATTCTGACTCTGGAGGCTCCTCGACAAGCCATCCAAGTCAATAATTCAACCTGGTCATCCGAACAGTGACAACCAGCGATCAAGAAGTAGGCAGTGCTAACCGTCGTCTCCAATCGTTTCAGGTCGTTATCCCCGAAACACAATCACCATTCAATCCCATGTTCTGAGGAGGTGAATGACCAGGTCCCTCGGGGTCTTAATTCAAGGAGGAAAGAGTCGTTCTCGGGGGCTCCCATCAACAACCACCGCCAGACTCGTGTGGCAGTGCGCCCTCAACATGATGAGGGTATCGACTCCAGGAATTCAGATTTGGTTCCTCGAACCCGGGTAGGAAAGACGGACCACTGGAGGCGACAATTGGTTAACAGTGAGAGGGTTCTTATCTCTCCCATTTCCGGAGAAGTCCACCAACCTAACTTGGTGGAAAGCGACGAGCGGGAACACACACCCGTCCATTTTAATTCTGTTATCCAGCAAACTCGTCTGGCAGCATCACGCCAATCCCGCCAGGAAATTCTGGTGGAGTAATATAGATAGGAACATACACCTGTTTATAAATAATCAGCTAGTAAGCAGACTCGTCTGACTACATATGATGGAGCTCGTCAACCACATTCATCAAAGTGCAATTAGCAGGCATGTACACCTTATAGTATTGATCAAGCCTACCAATAGTCTCATTTGGTAGCATTCATAGAAGTCAGTCGGAAAGCTCTGGTGACAAACAGGAGGCAGACTCAACTCTCTACCCCCACACTTGAGTACTGTCAAGATTCATTGATAGGAAAAGGAGAACCAGAGAAAGAACACACACCTACTCCATGCTTGGAATGGACATATATCCCCGTTCCGGCAGCTTAAGTCACCAAGCAAATTCTATCAATGGTGAAAGAGCAGAAGAAAATCCTTGTTCATATTCTGGATTCCTGCCAGGATATTATAAAAGCATCAGCAACATCTCAGGGAAAGACACATAAATCTATCCCTACCAGTGGAGTGACATATCAACATTTCACTCTAGAACAGACACACACATATGTCCCAGTCCAATATGGTTGTGGGGTGTACACCCCCATATCATACGGACAACCAAGTCAGGCACATACACCTGGTTTGAGCAGAGATAATCATCCTAACATGATCATTTCTCCTGATCAGGCACACACACACCTAAAAAATTGAGTAAGAAGGCATCTAAGAAGAAGACCCACCCAGAAAAGTCAAGAAATCAAGGGCCAATCTGTAACAAGTCCTTACTCGATGCTAGAGTTCTTGATGCACTCAAACAACTATCTGTTGCAACTCAAGATTCTTCTCTCTCAGTTCCCAATAGTGGGAACATTAATTATGAAGGTCTACACCAGACACTTCCTCATGAAGGCTTGGTTCATGACAATTAGGTTGATCTCAAAGTTTCATATTCAGATGAGAGCCACAAGAACCCTCTGTGTGGTCATAAGATCAAGGAGCAAAAAGTTTCATCTTTTGTTGTAACCCATCATGGTGGTCCTCCCCATGATGATGAATTTAGCTGCGAAATCCATCTCCATAGTAGTAATTCGCATTGCCTAGAAAATTCTTCAGAAGACAATGTAGTGACGAGGAATCCCTCTTATCTTGAGGCACTTTCAAATGCGAAACCAGTCATGTCTGATGCTTCATCGCTAGCTGGTGAAATACTTTCTCAATCAGAAGATAGCCTGGGGTGTAGGTCATTCTTCAAACCACCCCTGGGTCATTCATCTTCTAGTTTGATCAGTGGATTATCTACCAATGTTGTTGAATCCGATGAAGCAACAAGTAAGAACTAGCTCTGGTCTAATCAGGTAGAATAATATTCATTCAATGATAAAGAGGAAATGCTGAACATGAGAAAACAACTGGCGAAAGGTGAAGTGCCAGTCATGTTTTGGCCTCTGGATGACTCCCAATATGATATTCCAGAGATGTTGATGGAAGATGGAATTCATGATATTCATCTTAGAAAATGGAAAACTCTTTGTAATTTGAAAAATAAATTATTATCTTAAGATGAATATGAAAATCTTGTTAATATAATATAAGGGTTACAATGTCCGATTGATTTGGAATCTCTATCAGTATCTCGATATCCGAAGGCTAAAAAGCAGCAGAGAGCCCTTCAAAGTTCATGCCTTAGTGCACTAATGAGATTGTGCCAGTTAATTGCCAATGCCCCATCTAGTATTTATGTCAGAGGATGGGGTGTTCATGGAGCACTACATTTCACTGTGCTCTCTAGTCAGCAAGGCCCGCCGAAAATGGTTTTATTCAATGTTATTTCCCATGGCCGACCACAGTCAATGGGTTTTATTTGTAATCAAAAGATTTCCCAAGAGCAGGCTTCAACTAGTTCGTCTCAAAATCAAGAATCCAGAGAACAGGTTGTTGAATTACTCCTACATCAAGAAAATGAGAATATTGAATAGGCCTCTCGTATGGAGCAAGCACATCATCAAGTGACAGAAGTCTCAGAAATCATCCAACATTATTTTGAACCCGGTGATAAAAGTTGATGTCGATTGATGCATCCAGCAAATTTCTGGACCAAGGTCCGCAAGATCAAGAGAACTTTTAAGAAAGTCTCAGACATAGCATGTCAAGAACCACCCCAGCTTACCAGACCGGGGACTCTTTTAATCGAACCCTCGGAATCACAAATAGGATTCGAGGAGTTGAGAAATGATAGTAGGAAAAACCCCAGTCCACTAGACTGGGGACTTTTTCAAATCCTCCATCCCCCCTCAGAGAAAGTCAGTCTTCTCTCAATTGGGGAAGAAGTCTCAAGAGGAATGAAGAACCAAATTATCAGGAAATTCTCTCCAAATTAAGGTTCTCTAAGAAGTTCTTGAGGGATCAAATCAACAAAAGGAAATGTCTTGTTAGGGTCATGCAAGAAGAGAATATCACAGAAATGCTGATAGAAGGGATGTGACGTGTTATGCATCAACTAATGTCATTAATACCGTTGTTGCTGATCCTCCAGAACATGAGGTTCATTCAGGGGAATCAGATGAAGAAGTTCTTTCTCAAGAAGTTGTACGCACAAACACAAATGAAGAAGGTGTGCATAAACGAAATTAAAGGATTACTAATAACCTAGGTAATCCTTCAAGTAACTCACTTCCCCCACTCCGAAAGGTGTCCAATAAGGGGAAAAGAAAGAACCAAGTTACATACCCTTCCTCTGGAGAAGGCCAATCGCTCTAACTAGAGCAATGATTTTCACAACAGGAGGAAGAATTGAAGTAATTGAGGAGGTTGAACGCAAAACTACTTCAAGGTAGTCATCCTCCTAAGCGTGCTGGAGTCAGTCAACCAATGGAATTTGTTGCAACTACTGAGATGGATCAATAATATCCTCCTCTATCAGTACACCATCACAGGTCTAATCCTATGAGTCAAGTGCAACAAAAATCAGTGGTGCTACCATCAGTTTCAGTACCAGCCACCATACCTATCTAGACTCCAATTATTGCTCCTTCCCAATTCCACATTCAACCAGATGTTTCTCAAAAGTTAATAACTACCATTGAGTCATTAACAGCTCGGTTAGAGACTATGGAAGGGAAGCGTGTGCAGGTTCAACCAGAAAAGAGATCTTACCCTGAATGGGTAGATTCAATCCTTCCCCCATCAAGTTTTGAGAACCTTGTATTCCCTATTTTCAATGGATCAGACTGCCCTGAACAACATTTGACATATTACGTGTCTTGTTACGATCCTATGATGGGAACTCCAGAACAGAAAGAAGTAGTGAAACTCAGATGCTTCGTGCGAACCTTGCAAGGACTGGCTTTTGTTTGGTATACAAGCTTGCAATCTCGGTCAATTACTAGGTGGGAAGATCTTCAACAAAAATTCCTTCTTCAGTTCATCTCAATGTTTCCAAAGAAAACAATTTTTGATCTTATAAACTATAAGAAAAGGGAGAATTAAATGGTGTCATATTTCATTGCTTGCTGGAAGAGATTAACATATTCCATAAGCTTAGCATTCCCTCAAAAAGAACTGTTTCTAATATGTGTGGTGAATTTATGTGATGAGTTTCGTACACCGTTGATCCCTGCGAAATACACAGGAGGGTTTTGAGACCTTACTTCAATCGCTCAACAGATTGAAGATTCTCTTATAAAGAATAAGGATAAGGCTCGTATAATTCCATCAGCTCCATGAATGAGAATGTGTAAAGTAGAGACTTCTACAGTTATGCTTAAACAAGCACCTATACCGGCTTCTACTTTAAAACTGTCATCTTCTCAAAGAGCTCCACCTCCTGAGTGCCAACAACATAGGCCGTTTCATCAAGATGATCAAAGAGATCAAAGACAGAAACAATTTGAGGATCTGAGAAGCATTGTTTACTCTTTCCAAGATGAACAATTTCTTGGTTATTTCATTTCGGCTCTGGAAAATAATTTGGTTCAATTGACAAGGCCCAAGAGGCCAAACAAGGAAGGATATAAAGTCCATCCCAACCATTTCCCCTTTTATCAAATGTCGGGGCATCCCATTCAGGAGTGTTTTGTCTTCAATTAACTCCTACAAAAGATGTTCGACTCGGGACAAGTCAAATTAAAAGGATCTTCAGCCCAGGTAGCATGTGTTACTGCTACAATTTCAGAGGAAGAAGGCGAATGTCAAGAATCCAAAAGCAAAAATGTGTAGAAATATGATGATTGGATGGTCAGAAAAATGATCAACCAAACTCGTGCCATTTTTGAATGCAATTGAAGAAACCAATTGTGCCTTCTTCCATGAATACCGTAGAAAAACCCTCTTCATCAGAGGGAAAATCCTCAATGAAACGACATGATTCAAATAAAGGAAATGAATCAAAAGAAGATGAGTATGTGTCAAAGCCTGGGTTGTCTTTGACTATGGTAGACTTCATGCCATCTACTTAAAATTCACGGGCACCGCCCCACCAAACGACACATCCCAAATAGGATAATTAGGAAGAGTCTTCATCGGATGAAGAGTTGATCTTCGGTTATGTTAATATGATTCAATTAACAAAACATATGCCAGTTGTAGTTTCGATTTTGATGAGCCTGAATTCCCTATATCAAATAGGGGAATCATAGGATGTTCTAGAGGCTTAGGATACAGGGGAAGACGTGGATCTTTCAGAGGCCACTATTCAAATTCTACCCCTTCTAGAACTGTGTATATAGTAGAAACTCATGGTAGAGCCCTTCAACGAGCTCAACAAGAACAAGAAAGTTCTTCCACACAAGGCAGACTCAACCCTAGCACAATTATTCCGAAAGATCGGTTGAAGGTCCCATCTTCTTCCTCTCAGCAAGTAAATAGACCTAATAGGTCCAATCTTCCAAATCCACGAGTATTACAAACTCCTTTCTTGGTACAAGATGCATCAAATTCCAAAGCATCAACTTACAAGGCACTTGCTAAACTACATGTTCCTGTTGGGAAACGTAGACCTTTGGATCAAAAGTATGATATATTGAAACACCTATCACAAGTACCAGCCAAGTTATCAATTCTGGATGCCTTGAATTTATCAAAGGATCTTTGGGAGGCACTCATTGAGTCTTTGTCAAGTCCTTAGGAGTTTGAGACTGAAATTGCTACAACTAAAGTCTACCATGTAGAGAATAATCCTACAGAATGTCATGCAGAAATATCTTTTACTGATCAAGATGAAGATGATGTCATGCATGGAAATATTAGACCTTTGTAGTTATCTGGAAAGGTCAATGGCATAGACATCCGAAGAGATTTCATTGATAATGGTTCAGGAGTCAATCTCATGCCCATTCGTACACTTTGTCGATTGGGCCTCACGAAATCTGATTTATCTCCTTCAACTATGATGTTACAAAGATATGATAAAAATGAATAAGATTTACTGGGCGAGATTACACTCAGAACTCAGTTTCGAGATCTTATGTCCAATTCAGATTTCATGGTTGTTGATCAAGACATAGCCTTCAACATCTTTCTTGGAAGACCCCAGCTACGTCGACATGCTGCTATCCCTTCATCATACAATCAATGTCTCAAGTTTTGTTGCGATGGTCAAGTTGGGACATTATATAGAGATAAGGCCCCGTTCAAGACATGTCAATCTCAATACATTGAGGCGGAATTCTACCACATTATGGGAAAGGATGAATCCACAACAAAGAATATTACCAAAGTTAATGCTCCGTATGGCTCAGAAATGATTCCAGTAAACCCATCAGCACATGTGAGTGCAAATTATGTGTTTCCAATCAGTAAAATTGACATGATAGACCCAAATAAAAATAATCTTATGGAAATATCCATAATGTCAATTACGGTAATCGAGCCAGACAACATGGGAGAAAGTGGGGATTCACCAAGAAATGATGAATGCTCAAATGGAGATGTCTTCATTTCATCCATTGAAATCCAACAAGTCTATACTTCGCAATCAGGCCAGGTCAAGTTATACCAACGTCAGAGGTAAATGATGATGTCGATTCTCAATCCATCATCTCCTCTTTTTTACCCAAAGAAGACCCCTTCATCATCAATTGGGTCGGAAATGAAAGCTTCTTCTTCAAGATGTGCAAATTTTTACATCTCTTATGATTATGGAAATTCTGCTTCATCGTCTACTATGAAAGTAGAAATGGAAGAAATAACACATGCTGAAGAGGAAGAGGAAGATCTCAGGGATGCTCCTCTAGCATTTGAAGAGGGTTTCTCTACCAACGTGGATAAACTCAGAGAAATAAATCTGGGTACAAAAAAAGATCCACGCCCTACTTTAATCAGTGTGGCCATGAATCTTGAAGATCAAGAGATGCATATTTTATTTTTAAAGAAAAATTGAGACATATTTTCTTGGAACTATACAGAGATTCCAGGGATTGTTCCTGATGTTGCCACTCATCATTTGGGTTTTCCAGAAGAACATTGAGGATTCAAACAAGCCGCTAGAAGAACACACCCAACCTATTCTTCCAAAATTGAAGGTGAAGTGGATAAGCTCATCAAAGATAACTTAATCAGAGAAGTTCAATATCTAAAGTGGTTGGCTAATATTTTCCCAATGAAAAAGAATAATGGGAAAATTAGAGTTTTCATTGATTTAAGAGATCTTAATCGGCATTGTAATAAGGATGATTTTCCAGTTCCGATTACAGAACTCTTGATTGATGTGACAACTGGCTTTGAATCACTTTCATTCATGGATGGATATTATAGATATAATCAAATCTGGATGGCTCCAGAAGATGAGGAATCTACATCCTTCGGAGCACCTCAGGGTGTGTTTTGATATCGAGTAATGCCCTTGGGCTTAAATAATGTAGGTCTAACATATCAGTGTTCCATGCATCGTATCTTCAAACCCTTTCTGGGAAAGTTTGTTGAATGTTATGTGGATGATTTGGTGGTCAAATCCACACAACGTTCTAATCACTTGCCTGATTTGGAAGTCATATTCTGCAAGCTTCGACAACATAATTTGAAGATGAATCCCTTAAAATGTGCTTTTGGGGTAACCTCAGGAAAATTTGTCAGCTTTGTTGTACGCCATCATGGTATCGAAGTCGATCCTGAGAAGACAAAGTCAATCCATGGTATGTCACCTCCTTGAAATTTGAACGAATTGAGAGGAATTCAAGGACACTTTTCCTATATTCGGATTTTCATCGCCACTTTGGCAGGGAAAATTATACCCTTCACCAAATTGATGAAGAAGGGAGTCATTTATAAGTGGACTGAAGAATGTCAAGAACCATTCGATATTCTCAAGAAGTATCTCTTAAGTCCACTGTTGTTAATGCTACATGTTGAAGGAAGACCACTTATCCTCTATGTGACAGCTCTAGAGCGATCATTGGGTACCTTTCTTGCTCAGAAGAATGATGCTGGGAATTAAAACAGCCTCTACTATCTCAGTCAGACTATGATTAAAGCAGAAACCGAATACTCAAATATTGATAAGTGCTGCCTAGCATTAATCTTTGTAGTTAAAAAGTTGAGACACTACCTACAACATCACGAGGTCCAATTGGTATCTCGCAATAACCCGCTCAAATTCATCCTTAGTCGTCCAATGCTTATAGGATGTCTGGAAAGGTGGGAAGTTATCTTGCCGCAATTTTATATTCAATATGTGTCTCAAAAGGAAATAAAGGGCCAAGATCTTGCCGATTTCCTTGCTGAACACCCTTCAGTGGAAGGCACATCTTCAGATATTAAACTCCCTGATGAAGAAGTCTTCTCTATTCAATAAAGTCTTCAATCATGGGAAATGTACTTTGATGGTGCTTCCAGAAGTCCAACAGGGAAGATAATGGAAAATCCAAAATTCAACAAAGATGGCTTAGGAATTGTACTCATTTCTCCAGAAAAGGGATTGTTAACTTATTCCTTCTCATTTTTGGGAGGCGGTAAAATTAATGAAGCGGAATACCAAGCTCTTATTGCAGGATTGGAGTTGGCGCTTCAAGCACAAGTGAATCACTTAAAGGTGAAAGGTGATTCAGACCTGTTAATCAAATAGGTCATTGGGGATTATGCCATCAAAAAAGAAGAACTAATACCTTTGTATGATTACATCAGAGAGTTAATGGAAGAGTTTCCTTTGGATCCAACATTTTCTTATGTCCCAAGATCACAAAATGCCCAAGCTGATGCACTAGATAATATAGCCAAAGCTCTGAAAGATCCAAATCGGGACGAGACAACCATTAGTATTGCCCACCGTCGTACAATTTCATCTTTTGTTCAAGCCAGAACAGAGTAAATAAATTAAATTAGTCCCATCTATGAACCATATGGTCATACTACAGGATGGATGACACCTATCAGGGAATACCTTCAAAATAGAACACTTCCACCTGATAGAGCTAGGAAATAACAAATCCGGAAATGTGTGGTCAATTTTACTCCTTATGATATCCCAGATCACCTAGATAAAATTCTCTACAAGCATGGTTTTGATGGAGTTCTATTCAGATGCATTGATGGTGAAGAGACAATGGATGTCATGAAAGAAGTGCATGCAAGAGTTTGTGGTGCCCACCAGTCTAGACATAGACTGTCTGATCAGATTCAAAGGCTTGGATACTTTTAGCCTTCAATGATACAATATTGTGTTGATTTCACAAAGAAGTGGCATTCATGCCAAGTACATGCCAACTACATTCACCAACATTTAAAGTTTCTTCATACAACTAAATACTCATGTCCATTTGCCACATGGGGAATGGATGTGGTGGGACCTTACCCTTCAACTACGGCCAAGCGGTTTAAATATATTCTTACAGCTACTAACTTTTTTTCCAAATGGGCAGAGGCAATACCTCTCAACAAAGTTAGTTATAAAAGCATTGTTAGCTTCATCAAGTCTAACATCATTACCAGATTTGGTGTCCCACATACCATATTGACGGACAAGGGCACCAACTTCTGTTCATCCGAGGTGAAGAAGTTGTATCAAGAATACAACATCAAATACAATCATTAATCTCGGTATCATGCAGGGGCCAATGGACAGATATAATCTTTCAACAAGACTCTGTCAAATATACTACAAAAGATGGTGGATAAAGATAAGAGGTCATGGATTGATAAACTCTTTCATGCTTTATGGGCTTATCGGACCACCACCCGCACTACAACGCTGTCAACTCCATATTCACTGGTATATGGAACGGAAGCAGTCTTTCCCATTGATGTTCAACTACCTTTGGTCAGAGTATCCATTTGTGATCAATCATCTACAGATTAACAGTCTCAAAAGCAATTGAATGAATTAGAACGGTTAAGTGAGAAAATATTGTACACTCTGCACCACTTGGAAGTCTATCAGAATCGAATAGAACGAGCTTTCAACAAAAAAGATTGTTTTAGTTCATCCGTCCATGGAGAATTGGTATTAGTTCTCAGAACTCCAATGATACTAGGAAAGAAACTTCCCAAGCTTGATCCAAAATGGGAAGGACCTTATTCAATACATAAGTTCTATTCTATTGGAGCTTATTCTTTAATCTCAATGGATGGAGACCTCATCACTACTGCAACCAATGCTAGATTTCTAAAGAAGTATTTGGTATAAACATGAAATACACCATCCACAGTCCATGCATATGATCATAAAACTATTTGCATGTCCCTTACATCCAGCAAGACGTTAAACTGCATAACCAACGGTCCATGCATATGACCTTAAACTATTTGTACTTTCGCCCAACATGACTCTAAACTGTATCGTCCTTTTTTTCGTCCAACATGATGTTAAATTGTGAAAAAGCCCCTAATACATCCAACATGATGTTAAAATGTGTCCTCTTTTGTCCTTACTGCATGAAATTAAACCGCACAGTCCTCTTTTTGTCCAACATGACATTAAACTATATTTTCCCCATCGTCCTAACTACATGATGCTAAACTATATTGAAATACCTTAACACGTCCTACATGACATTAAAATGTATTTTTGTCCTTGATACATGACACTAAACAGTGCAACACCAATAGTCCTAACTGCAAGACTTTAAACTGCATAGTCCCTTCATATGACCTATATGACATTAAACTATGCATCGTTAAGGTTGTTGTTACCTCTTGTTTCTCACACCCAGTATTACTCACGTGACCCTAGAGAAAATTTCAACCATAACACCCTATTTGGGCTGCTAACCATGCGTAAGTCCCAACATAATTTTTTAGGTTATTGTCCCCAAAACAACTTGATCACTAATTCATTCTTTAATTGAACTACGCAGACATTCATCCTTGCCTTCCAGGCTGGGTACATAGGCAACCCCCCAATGTTCAAGGCCAAAACCAATCTCTTCACATCGGTTCACCTTCATCTCATATGATGTTGATAGGTGAAACTGCTCCCAGAATCAATATCTTTACATTGGCTCACCTTCTTCCTTGCTATAGGACATTAAAATGTACACCACTTTTATCCTGTACAACAATAAACTAAAATATTCTTTAATACCCTCACTTGAGTTGGAATCACTATTTACATTTATTTTCAATCGTGTTATATTCAAAAAAATTATGTACATAGATGGAAATACCTAAACCTTTTATCTTGGGTTAAACCATCATTGCACTAAAGTCCCCTTTCATCCTTCACATGTACGAACCAAATTTGTACAGAAGGTATTTCTAGAACTACAAGGGTTTTATTCCCATCCTTATGGGATACATAGGAATGTTCGGGTGTCCCTCAAATCCAGCCCCAAGTCCTTTGGGCCTAACCCCAAATTCCACTTTCAGTCCCCTGGCAGAAAAATCCCCATGAAAACACACAATGTGTATTTCTTATAATGGTCTGAGTTCTATGACCCTAAACTATGATCTCCCACACTTTCCTCCCACATGACGTTAAACTACGTTTCAAGAGCTAAGTACGACTTCATTCCCATCCTTATGGGATATGTAGTGAAGTCCAAATATTTCAAATCAGTATCCAGCCACAACATGATTACGGTTAGCATTGATCTATGTATCTCTTCATACATCAGACAATACCCATCTTTATGTGTCACAATCCTAGTCTTGAATACTTCCAGATCTTCATAACCCTTTTCTTGACTTCTGGTCACAAAATTTACAATTTCTGAGAATTCTTTTTCCTAACCATGAAGCACGTGCCCTTAGGCGGCCTTGCATAAACAGTTTACATAATAGACATGATAGCCAAAAGATGCTATTATTTGACTATGCAGCCAATGCCCTTAGGAGGCCCTACATAATTCATCCCCCTAACGGGTTTGTCAAATAGTGGTAACTTCATTCTTGGGAGGAAAATCTATTTTTTCCTTAGTTGTCTTAATGACAATATGCAAGGATTCATAAAAAAATGGCCATCCTTAACATATTTGTCCCATACTCATTTTCATGATCTGAAATTATCCAAGTCTATGGTTTATATTTTCCTTCCCTACGTTTGGGATAGACCTTATTAGGAGTAACATTCATCCAATTCTTAGACAATCCTGTTGAGAAATATCTTCTCCATATTCAAGTACCTCTCTCCATACAGAAAACTCTATGCTTTAGAGAATTTGAATCCTCATAAACTTCTACTGGCTTTTTAGTAGTAGAAAAGTAAATTTCTGAGAGTTATTTTTCCTGAATATGCAGCATCTGCCCTTAGTCGGCTTTGCATAAACAGTCCACATAACAGGCCTGTCAGCCAAAATATGCTATTATTTGACTATGCATCCAATTCCCTTAGGTGGCCCTACATAATTCAACCCCCTAACGGGTTTGTAAAATATTGGTAACTTCATTCTTGGGAACTACTTCTTCTATTGCCTTTTATCTCTTTTTGATATCATTCCTCATATTCAAATTTTCTTAAGTCATAGTTTACATATTTTCTCTCATACTTGAGTGTGGTAAAATATTTTCAGATAAGCTGTCAAGGAATTGATTCAATTTTAATCCATTTCGGTCAAAGCTATTTTGACCTTAAACATTAGCCTCTTTATGTCCGACATGCATGACATTAAACTGCCCACAAAAGACAAGGAAACTGTGAATAAAAGTCAAGTTCCAACTCACAAAACATACATTTTGTTTGACATAAGTAATATTTAGGAATTAAATGTTTCAAAGTTTGTAGGGTTATTTATAATAATCCTAGTAAAAAAAGCAAACTATGCTTACTAGGCCCATTGGATTAGGTAAAAAAATTTAAGTAGGTAGTAGGAAAATACTTGCACAAGTGATTGAAGATGAATGCATTCTTTCCATTTAGTGTACAAGATATTATAAGGAAATCCACATATTGGAGTCTCTTCTCTTTTCTAGGAAATTACAAGAGGTTGTCAACGTATGTCTTCACTTGATGAACAACATCCCGAGCTTCATCAGCAGCTACTTGAAGCTCATGTACCTGACCAACTTCACTCTTTTGATCCTAATGGAGTGCCTTCTTGGCATCTTTAATGGATTTCATACCGTTTGTTTGAGCTCCCTCCAGCAAAATATTGAGTTGGTCTAGTTCCCCAGTAACAACATCTAACTATTGCTGAAGGTGCATCTGTTGGACGACTTTAGCTTTGATCTTATGCTTCAGCTCATTCATCTTGGCAGCATAGTCAGCCTCAGCCCAGGATACCATAGCCTCAAATTCACTAATTTTGACTGACATATTTACCCTGGTCAGATCCTCACGACATTTTTTCTCCTGCTCCCTTCTTAAGATGACCTATTTCACTGCAGTATGGATCTCTTGATATCTAAAACTGCCAAGTCCTATAATGACGAACAGGGACGAGAATCAAGGGATCTTCGATGATAGCTATTCTAAAGGCACCTCAGATTTGATTATCCATATGTTGTTCTTTGACTTGCGTCATGAAAAGCTGAGCGCCTTAACTTCCTCTAGGTCTGATTCGACATCATCATCACAGGGGGGCATGTAATCTGGGATTAATGCACTTAAGAAATTTCCCTGTTCCACTCCTTCCCCCTGGCACTAGTTGATTCGCCTTCTACTACTGTTTGGACGGATGTTGAGACTTCACCTCCAAATCTGGCCATTGATGTTGATGGCCCTGTTTGATCAACTAAAAGTATGATTAGTTTCATAGAACAATGAATGTTGGTTGTCTATCTTGAAAACTCAGTACAATCATTACCTAACAGTAGATCAACAGCTTGAGTAGACTCCTCCCCATCTTTCCCAATTTCAACAGGATCTTCAAGATGGGTCTCAAGAGGGTTTACTGGGTTTACCTCCACTTGATCATATGTTTCTGCAATGGTAGGGTTGACATAAATGTCCACACCCTCTTCAGGCATTGGTAGTTCAACAACTTCTTTGGGTGGAACTGCATATTATTTTCAGTCATGATTAGAAGTGTAAATTATAAGAAAATTTACCGGACGAAGGCTAACACTCACATCTATGATCTTTTAAATCACATGATAACTTAGCATGATCAAAAAATTCTTCAAAAGTCATGCCACGATTTATCATTTCATCCAATGATATTTCAGAATCCTGGTTAGTCTCACCAGTGGGAGCATTTGATGTGTCTTCTTGGCAACCTTCATCCTGCAGTCCCTGACCCTGGACAACTTCTTCAGGAAGGATGGCAGATTTAGATGCCACTGCCGCCAATGATTTTGGTGCAGGTGTTATGCCTAAAATATCATAGAATCGAAGTTAGTGTATGTTTAATTCAACATTTTATGAAGCATTGTTAACTTACTAGCAGCATGTTCTTATCTTCTTTCAACAGTAGAAGGAGGGATACTAGAAACAGATGCTGGCTCTTCTCCAGGAGTAGCCAAGTCAGCCTGAATTTGTAATTGTTCCACAGCACCCTCTGTGGTCCTCAAAGGAGGATCAGTCCTTTCCCTCAAAGGGGAAATTGAATAAGCCCCTGCAATCCCAAGGAAAATGAGAAATCTTTTCATGGTTTAAGAATCATGATTATCCAAAGGACTTACCACTACTGATGAAGCGTTTAGCTGTGGAATTAATCTTTCATTGCCTCTGCTTCTTTGGTCTTTTGGGAGTATCGACAGTCTCCCTTACAGGAACTTGAATTGGAGAATTGAGGGACATGTCCAACTCTTCATTCATGGCCTTCTAGCCCAGAGATATCTCACCCGACTCACGAGGAGATTCAGTAGCAGCCTCGATGGCAGTACCACCAGGGCTATACTATGGTGAAGGAACTTCAGTACATCCTTTCCTTGCAAGTTGTAGGATAAAGAAGTAATTTCCTTGAGTAACAAAGCTTTGACTGAAATTGAGTTGCAAAGTAAACAAGGAAAGACAACTTACATCTTCAGGAGCCACATACTCATGCCACTCCTCATCAGCGGCGCCGTGATCCATAATTTCCTTCACCGACTTGGTGATAGGGATAGAATCATCAGTGTCATAAATATAGGTCCTCAACTCTTTGACATAGGCTCTTACTTCATCAGGGTTATCCTTGAAATGAATATTTACAAGAGCCAGAAGAGTCCCTATTCCTGAAATAAGTATCCCTTCACATAGCTCCAGCCATATAGTTTCAGTATCACAGTATACATCCCACCATGTCTGGATGGCCTCTAGTCATAGATATGTAGGTGTACTAGAAGGCTGTGAAGAGGGTCCTACAACCTTGGATTTTAATTTCTTTCTAGCTCCTGCAACTATAAAAAGAGAATGAAAACATGTTACTCTATACAGTTACTAGAAATTAAACTACCTCAATAATGTAACTCACCAGGAGTTGATGGAGTGGATCTCTTGATTCTTACAGGAGGATTATATACATCACATGGCCGCTTTGGCACATGTTGTATATCCTAAGAATCTGATGAACCAGCCTCGGTTGAAGAACTTGGTGAACCAGCTTCAGGAGTGGAAGAATCACCTGCCACCAGAATTGTTTCTTTCTCAATGGTTATCTTCTTCTTCCTCACCTGGTAAATAGGTTTATTCAATATTGCCTCAGGATATGATGATACCCAGTTTTTAGAATACCATATGGCCAAGTAACGTACCGCTTCAGTATCTGGTAAGTCAAAAACTTCCTATGTCCTTTCTATAGCCATTAGAAACCATAGTTTCCGGGCAACCATTGGATGCTGCTCTGACCTGACGTGCACTAGAGGAGATACAACAGTTGTCTACAGACACTTGAATTGGCGTGCAAATCGATATGGAGCATAGGCCTCACATATAATTTCCACATCAATTCTGGTGGCCAGTACACCATCTCTGCAGGCCAGCATGTAAGACCTCTGTTCGAAGCTGGCTGATCCATCATCAACAAATATCCTTGTTGGAAGATTTCCATAGGGAAAGAAGTGGAATTCCTTATGCATACCCAGCCTTGGTTTAATATCATATGCATTGAGGGACAAAGGACAAACTCCAGAGAAGTCCTGAACAGACGGCCTGAAAGAACTTCCAGGAATCTGTATTCCGTTCTGAACAGCCTATGTCCTGAAGTGAGTGGTGATCCATCCCCATAAAACTTGGAATGGTCCCACTAATCACAAAGGAGACTTACCCATATAGACATGGAGTAATCTCCTGTGAATCTTTTCCAAAACTAGGCCAGACAACCCCACCATCTTCCTCTCAGCCAACTTGGATGCAATAACGAAGGTCTATGGCCTGACACCTCCCTTCGAATCTCTGACTGGAAGAATATAGACACTGATCCATAAGGCTAAAAACCTACCAGATGGGTCTTCTCTGGGAATTTATGATTCACTTCATACCCCCATTTCTCAAACTCTCCGGCTTCCAGAGTCAGCCATAATGTGCCAGCAGCACCTCTCTTATCCGCTCTAGGGCAGCTAGTAGGATGAGTACAGGTGGTCCCCTTTTACCTCTTCTTCTTGAGAAACACATCCATCCATTCCTCTGGATGAATATCCATTCTAGAATGAGTCTTTGAAGTCTTTGAGATTTTGAGCTTATGATAAATCTTCAATAATTCTCGAACCAAATTCAGAGTCTTCTCCGGATCATTCAAGGTTGCCTTTGGAGGGATGAATTCATCATACATATCACCAAAAATTGTAACCCCTAAGATCTTGTAGAAATCCCACAAACTAATTAGTACTTCTCCATGTGTCAGATGGAATGAATTAGTTTCTGGGCTCCAGCGGCTAAGCAACTCCGGTGCAAAATTATCATTCCTATAAACATATGTCTGCCCAGCACAAACAGCTTCATAAATTGCAGCTCCCTTCAGATCCTCGAAAAACTCTTCACAAGTTTGCTTCACCCCATAATCCCACATCCAAGTTGGCTTCACCCCTCCTCCAGAATGGAATTCCCATTTCTCCTTCCTACCTTTGGATTGATCCATCTAAGAATTTCGAAAGATTGAGGGATAACAATGTGGTTGCAGCTCTGGTTTATGAGGTTTCAGATTTGGTGCACACGAGCTATGATGCATTATATAGGCTTTCTCTACTGTTCCATAGTTAGAAAATGTTCCTATGATTGCGACATTTGCTGAAGAAAAGTTGGTATATGACTAAAACTGGGAATACGGAAGATAGTTATTTGCCTCTGGAATCTTGACATCTTGCAGATGACCATGGACATACAGAGGCAGATATATGCTATGCGGGGAAATAATATGATGCTTCTTCAAGTACTTCGCTAATTCTGGGAGAGTACTTGCACAGAAGGTATAGTAATCATGGCCAACGATGTCCATCATATCATCAATTCTTTTTCTTTCCAGTTCATCAGCCATTCCGATTCTCTTGGGAGGCATTGGATCTGTATAAAAGTTGAATAATTAACTCTTAATGTAAGTTAAGTTTTCATAAAATTTGAGAAGGAGTTTGAAATATTGTCTAAGGCATTTATGCGCGCAAGTCCCATAGTTGGCGCGCATGTCTCCTTCGGTCGTGCAAGTATTGGGTGCGTAGTTATCATCGCACATGTCCAAATACCTTAACAAAAGAGCGATGCAAGAAACAAGAAGCGCGGAAGAGCGTAAGCCGGGAGTCCACCAGCGCGCCGAGAGCAAACCAAACAAATGAGAGCCAGGTTCTTGGCCCAATGTGAGGCCATCTATTTATAGACGAGGCCATACCCCTGCGTGCCCTAACTTCCTTTTGTTTCTTGTTTTCCTTAGATTCAAATCCTCATTCCATTTTTGATCCATCTCTGAGGGGGGACTTTTGTTGATGCTCCTTTTTCGTCACAGAGTCTAAACGAAATGAAAAGAGAAATACCTCAATATGGAAGATTCATCCTTTGAATAAACATCAATAAAAGAGAAAGGGATGAACAAGGAGAACATTTCCCATAGGTCGCGCAAGTAGACTTGCGCACCACCCAAATGGGCGTGCAGGTGACTTGCGCGCCCTCTTTGAAAATCACCAATGGTCTTCTCCAGCCTATAAATACCCCGGTGGGCCCCCCATTTGAAGGAGGAAATTTTTCCAGAATTCAAATACAGAGCTCTAAATGCCCAAGTCTCTTCATTATGTCTTTCGAACACTTCAAAGGTAATTCATTACATAGAATGGAAGGTCTAAACAAGAGGAATAAGGTCTAAGTGTTAGAATTCACTAACACTTGCGCACCTAAGTGTTTTACCCTTAATAGAAATGGACACACTTGCGCGCCTCCTTACCTACTCATTGAAACTTGCGCTCCAATCTTCTGGAAGTTCCTCGGGATAATTATAAAAGCTTTAGTCATGGATCTCCCAAGTATTAGCCTACTGGTTAACAATCGTGCAAGTACCCATGTGCCGCATAGGTATACCTGTGCGACCAGGACTTGCGCGCCCACGTAGAACCTGCGTGCCTACCAGGACTTGCATGCCCTTCTATTTTTGGGTGCCCTTCCTACCCATTTAAATCCTATTTTTCCATTCCACCTCTCCTATTCAAGATTCAGTCTTCCAGACACTCTTCAAATCCATTTATGGCATGCTTTCTTGATTGAATTCCTTATCTGAAAGGAGTTCCATGGAACATCTCTCAAAACCTCGTGATTTTCACATCTTTATATCACTAAATTTAGAGAGTTCATTCATTCAACCTCATCCTCTAAGATGAGAGAATCGTTGATTAGGGCCTCCTTCTTAGGAGTAAGCCCCAAATCCTCATTTATTTGGGCCTCCTTCTCAAGGGTAAGCCCCAAATCCTCATTTATTTGGGCCTCCTTCTCAGGAGTAAGCCCTAAATCCTCATTTATTTGGGCCTCCTTATCAAGAGTAAGCCCCAAATACTCATTGATTTGGGCCTCCTTTTCAGGAGTAAGCCCAATTCCATGTCCCCTAATTTGGGCATCGTCTTCAGGAGTAAGCCCCAACCATAATTCTCTTAACCTGGGATTCCTTTTCAAGAGTAAGCCCCAGTTTCAAATATGGGCATCCTATTTAGGAGTAATCCCCAGTCTTAATTTCTCTTAACCATTCTTAATTTACTTTTCATTTGGGCTTCTTTATTAGGAGTAAAACCCAATCATGAGTCCCCTCCCAATTTGGGCATCTTCCTCAGGAGTAATCCACAAGTTAGAGTACCCAAATCTCCATGAAGTATTTATGCCTTTATGGAACATGTTCCTGGATTTATTCCCTGAATTAAATCTTAGTCCTCATCTATTTTGGGCAGTCATGCATACATAATCCCCACATCATTGCATCGTTCATGGCACAACTGTCTGGTTTCACCAATACCTCTTGTTTCTCACACCGAGCATGACTCACCTGAACTTAGAGTATAAAAGTATCATGACATCTTTCTTTGAGACATCAATCCTGCATAAACATCATACTCCCTTACTCGAACTACGTGGGTTCTGATTCCTTTTCCAAAACAAGGGATACGTAGGTAGCCCATCAGAAGGTATGATCCTAACTCTGAAATAATCCATTTCCTTCTGAATGAAAATAAACTTCAAGTGCCCCACTGAGTGGATTTAAAAGTAGTATGGTCATCATAATAACCAAGATACTTTTATGTATTGAAGGATACCATTGACTAAGAATATTTAACAAATACAGATGATTCTCAATCAATGAAGAACCTTGAATACATATAAAATATTCTATAAATTTCCTACATATCAATAATTAATTGTCAGATTTAATGGAAAGTTCATTTTATACATGGTAATGTAATAAGGATTCACGAACATAACTTAAATCCATTAAGAGAGTCCCGGAGTAGACAATAATTCCCCTCAAAAAGGTGTGATGAGTCCGACCGCCCATCCTCTTGACCAATGAAAATTCCTAAGCCTCATCAGTCCACAACTAATGAGCACCTACCATTGGAAAGTAGGTTCAAATGGATATGGAATCATTGGATGTCTCTGATTCTATGAACAAACCCGTTAGAAACCGATTGGAATGTTTGATCCTTCAATCAATGAGGTCATCCCCAATTCCAAAGGAAACAGTCATCTCACAAAGGAGGAAGTAAATTAAAACAACTTCTTAACGGTATTCTAAAAGTAAAATAGAATTGAATTAAAACACTACATGAAATGATGGGGGTGGTTGTTTATTTTTTATAAAACTTGAAGAAGTTTTCTAGAATAAGATTTCATTTTTTTTAATTTGGAAATGAAGTTTGATTAAAAAGACACAAAAAGAAAATGTTTTTTAGAAAATATATTAAAAGTCATAATCGATCTAACTCTACCTCTTCATTTAATTATTAATAATTATAATTTAAATCAATATCCACTTAATTATGATCTCATAATTTTTTAACCCTCTAACCCTATGAGAGTTATCTTAACCACAAAGATGAAATTACTTAAACCCTAGGCTAGCTTCGAAACATGCAATCGCAACACCCTGATTTGATTATTGTTCTAAGGATAGATTATGGTCAGTGGATAATTACAGCACATATCCATTGTGTAATTGAGGATGAATTGTGTTTAGGAATTATATTTGAAATCTAAAAATTTATCACATGTGGTCTTGTATTACCGATTAAGATCGCGCTCTCACAATTTACACAAAATCTCAACTTCGCGTGTTTTTGTGTTAATTGTTCAATTGCATTCTTAGTTTCTTATAATTTAAAAACAAAATTTGTGGATCATATTAATTGAATTATATTATCTCAATGATTCAAAATAATTAAATGTAGAGGGTAGAAGATAGATCGATCACTAAGAAAACTACTCTTACATGGGTGTTGTGGTCATCGTGGAGACGTTTTGCATTAGCAAAGGATTGAAAGGGTAGAACCAAATATCTTCTCCAATCATGATTCCAACCCAATTAGGAATATTAAGAGAAGATGAAAAGGGGAGAACATAGAAGATTATTTGAAGAAAAATTCAAGATACAAACGTGAACGAAAATAAATACAAAAAGGAGGTGGGAGAGGAGAGCCATTTTGGAAGAGAGATTTGCACAAAGCCTTACTTCTTTCAAAAGTTGTGAGGGGCTCCCAAGAGACAACCTTTCAGAAAAATCTTCCCAAAGTCTCTACCATCCATCCCAAAGAGTGAAAACTCCCTTTAAATAGATATTTTTAGGGATAGGGTTACATAACTTTTTAAGTTTGAAATGAAAACTCGGATAAATATTTTATTCCAAGTTTCACTGCATAGTTGACCTCTAAAACACATGAATTTTTCGACCTTCCAGTAGGATAATTTGTTTTTAATTAATTCTGAGATATTCCCTCAAAATTTGGGTCCAATCCAATCCTGGATGCAGAAGATATGACCCAAATGGTGAAGCAATGTTCAATTTAGATGGTTCTGTCCAGCTTTGTCTTCATGGACCATTTACTCACCAAAAATGCACGATCCAACACCCATTTAATGAATAGAATCTGTATCCCATTAAGTCAGGAACACAATTTCAAAATTTTAAGTCAAAATAATATATAAAAAAATATTTATTCTCGAAATACTAAAGTGAATTTTAAAGGGGTAAAACTAGAATTTTCATCATATTTGCAAATGAATGATCTAATCCCAAATATTTCACAAATGAATGTATTTAGCATAATGTGAGGAAATTATGTCATTTATAATCAATAAAATATTCAACAAAATAATGTTTTATCAACTCCCCCACACTTACCCTTTTGTACTCCTTGGCAAAACCTTATATCAAGTAAACATCATTATCAAACCAAAACCAATTTTAAAACACACGTCCTTGAGATTCAAAAATTACACACCAAGATAAAAAAGATATAAGGCCTCATAAAATAACATTATTTCTTGTTCTTCATTTATATCATTCAATATATTTCCATTTCATTTATCCTCTCATGCACAAAACACTTATCTCGCTTGAATTTTCTCTTATCATAATTTTTTTTCAATGTCTTTCTCATCCAAAATCATACAAGGGTCACCATAGGCTTCATAAATTCCTACATCCCCACCCGATGTGATTCAAGGACATATTTTTATCATGAGAACTTTTCAGGGTTGTTCTGTGGATTTCGGATGGTATGATTTAGATGAGGCTGAATGAGGAGGGCTTGACTCTTTTTGAATCAAAATTGCATTAATCTAATTTTCACTAAAATACGGTCTCCTCGTAAATACCCATAGTATCAATTTAGCTCCATAATCATGAAAATTCTTGGAATGTTTTCACCATTCATCATTCAGCAACAAAAATGTCAATCTTCTCAAATATGACTTTTTTAAATGCTCAGATAGGCACAACTTTCTACCTCTATTAAAAGCTCCAAAAAAGGAACAACATTCAATATAATTATTTTTTTAGAAGCAAACACGTCTCATTAGAATTTAATTTTCCACCCAAAGTATCACAGAATATGGTAGCACAACAGAAGATAGCTTCCCCCACACATAAGTTCAACTAGATTATGAAATTTCACATTATGAGTTGGTTGGATAGGGAAAATTGGCTTGTAATGTGGCTAACCTAACAGGTTGTTCATGGATTATAAGGGATAAAAGGATTAAATGTTCAATCTAGGCCATTATAAGAAATGATTATTTGAAATAGGGTCTTTAATAGCAATCAAATTCCTCAATCATTTAAACATAAGTACCTCAAGCCCTCATGTTTTGACAAGAATAAATCAAATTCTGGTTAAATAAAGCATGGTTTGGTTCTCTCAAGAAGTGAGGTGAATGTAAATAATATGAAAATAATGGTTCAGAAGCCTCACAAGAAAGTGATTTCAAAACAAATAGTGAGATGTGGCATGGGATTCAAAATTTAGTGTACTTATCATGAAATTACTAAATATTTGAACTTGAAATAAAGTTATTTCATCATTCATTTAAGCTTAGTTTCAAAGGATAAACGGTTTCAATTATTGATATGGATTAAAAAATGGTTGTTGAGAATCATTTCAGATCTAAAGTTTCAAAATCACACAAAAAATTTAAAAATAAACACACAAAATTTGATAAACACACAATTATTTTTGATTTTTTTAATTGGAAAACAATTGAAATTACTAAACTAAAAGTTTCCCTCCCCCACACTTAAAATATTTCACTGTCCTTAATGTGAACCCATTAGATGATATATGCATATGAAATATATAATTTTAAATAGGACAATTAATATAAAAGTGAAAGGTTTTGGAACGACCCACTATACTAAAGTGACGATTGGGTCATGCAGTGTGATTAGATCCACTACATCAGTATAAAGTCCCTCAATGTATCTCTTCAAACATTGAACATTGACTGTGAAGCTTCTTCGAGTGTCCTCTTGTGTTATTTCCACTACACCATAAGGAAAAAGCCTTTGTCACAACATAAGGACCTATCCATGTAGAACGCTACTTACCCGGAATTAGCTTCAGTCACGAACTATAGACAAGAACTTTCTCTCCAACAAGAAACTCCCTTTGTTGGATCATTTGGTCAAGAGATACTTTTGATCATTCCTTGTAGATCCTTGAGTTCTCATATGAAGACAATAGAATCTCCTCAAGCTCTTCAATTTTCAACTTCATTTAAATTCAAGCTCGGTCAAAATCCGTGTTTCATTTCTTTATAGCCCAAAAATCCCATTTCTCAACCTCCACAAGGATTTGACATTATTTCCCAAAAACATCCCGAAATGGGGATATACCAATGGGTGTGTTGTATGTTGTTATATAATCCCACAATGCAACATCCAAGTGCTTGCTCCAATCTTTTCTATTAGGGTCCATGGTTTCCTCCAAAATATGTTTCAACTCATGATTTGAAACCTCAACCTACCCATTTGTTTGGGGGTGGTATAGTGTTGATGTTTTTTGTGTCACCCCATACTTCTAAAGGAGGGAAGCCAAATTATAATTGTATAAGTGTGTCCTTTGGTCACTGATGATGTCCTTTGGTACTCCAAACCTACAAAAAATCTCTGTCTTGGCAAAGTCCACTACAACATAAGAATCATCAATCCCGGTGGCCTTAGCCTCCACCCACTTACTCACATAATCAACTGCAACCAAAATATACAAAAATCCAAATAAACTAGGAAAAGGACCCATAATATCGATGCCCCATACATCAAAAATCTCACAGAATAGTATGGGTTGTTGGGGCATCTCATGTCTCCTAGAAATGTTCCTAGAGTGTTGGCAATGAGATCATGACATACAAAACACATGGTCGTCATGGAATAATCTAGAAAAATATAATCTAGAGTCCAAAACATTCCTAGATGTCCGTTGGGGTCCAAAGTGTCCACCACAAGCAAATGTATGAAAAAAATGTAAAACAGACTCCAACTCATGATCAAGAACTCGCCTCCTAATAACTTGATCACTACAAATGCTCCAGAGGTATGTATCATCCCAAACATAATACCGAGACTCACTTTTTAATTTTTGGACTTGATATTTCTTTAAATTTTCAGGGATTTCAGAGGCAACAAGGTAGTTAACTAAATCTGCATAGCAAGGATGTGTACCTAAGATGGAATAAAAATGCTCATCGGGGAACGTGTCCCAAAGTGGTACCTAGTCCAAGGTGTCATCCTCTAGTGTGTGAGTAAGCCTACTCATGTGGTCCGCCACCATGTTTTATGACACCTTTTTTCCCTTTATCTCAGTATCAAATTTCTAAAGAAGGAGCATCCAATAGATAAGTCTAGTTTTTGCATCGGGTTTCTTCCAGAGGTACCTTAGTGCTGCATGGTCAGAAAAAACAACTACTTTAGAGCATAATAAATATGAACAGAATTTATCTAAATAAAATATAACATCATGAAACTTTTTTTTGTGGTTGTGTAGTTTTATTGGGCTGAATCTAGTGTCCTAGATTCATAATCAATCACATGTGAACGTCCCTCCACCCTCTGAGATAAGACAGCTCCAACTACGAGGTTGGAGGCGTCACACATAAGCTCAAAAGGAGTCTCCCACCGTGGGGGTTGTATGATTGGTGGAGTGGTCAGACACTTCTTTAGATCATCAAAGGATGTCCAGCAAAATCATCAAACATAAAATCAGAATCCTTTTGAAGTAATCATGACATAGGAAGAGCAATCTTAGTAAAATCTTTGATTAAGTGACGATAAAATCCTGCATGCCCTAGGAAAGATCTAACATCACGCACACATGAAGGATATGGTAAGTATGAAATAATGTCTACCTTAGATCTATCAACCTCTATCCCATGTTTTGACACTACATGCCCTATGAAAATGCCATGATCTACCATGAAATGACACATTTCAAATTTTAAGACCAGAGTTTTATCAATACAACAATCCAAAACCTTTCCCAAACTACTTATACATTCATCAAATGAAGACCCATAAACTGTAAAATCATACATGAATACCTCCATGGAGGTCTCAATAAATTCATAAAAAATACTCACTATGCATCTCTGGATGGTACCTGGGGAGTTGCAAAGTCCAAATGGTATCCTTTGGTAGGCAAAATATAGCGAAAGGACATGTGAATGTTGTCTTCTCCTAATCCTCCAGAGCAATAGGAACCAGAAAATATCCAGAAAATCCATCCAAGAAATAATAATGTGTTTTCCCTGCAAGTCCCTGAAGCATCTGATCAATAAATGGGAGCAGGAAATGGTCCTTGCGAGTAGATTTATTTAGTTTACTATAATCAATACACACGCGCCAACTGTTTTACACCCTCATTAGAACTAACTCATATTTCTCATTCTTAAAAACAGTAACACCACTTTTCTTAGGGATAAACTGAATAGGACATAACCACTGGGAATTTGAAATGGGATAGATTATACCGACCTCGAGCAATTTTTCTATCTATTTTTTAACAACCACTAGGAGGGTTGGAATGATTCTCCATTGTGGCTGCCTTACCGGTTTATCCCCATCATCTAAAAGAATCCTTTTCATGAAAATGGAGGGGCTAATACCTGATATGTCAACCATGGTCCACCCAATTGACCTGATGTTCTCCCTAAAAAGATTCAAATGTTTTTCTTCATGTTCAAAATGGAGATTGTTAGCAATGATAACAGGTAATTTCTCACCACTCAACAAGTATGATTATTTTAGATTTGGTGGAAATAGATTGAGTTCTAATATAGGGGGTGGTGTATGGATGGAGATAGAGAAGGAACTGAAATATGTGCACAAAGATCATCAGTATCAGAATATACATCATCAAAATCAGAGAATAAAGCATCAAATCCATCATCATACTCAACAGCCATGTCATTATCAAAGTTCATATGATCAAAATCAGAATAGGATTCCATTTCAAAATCAAATCTAAGAGAGTGTTGTGCATTATAAATAGGTGTGGAAGTACTCTTAGACATCAAACTAGAACCAATACTCATAATCTCCCTGAGAATAGATTAATCAAAATCCATGTAGTTTTTACTTGGCGGTTCAATTGGGGGATAACAAATGCAGAATGATCCTCTGAGGGGTACTTCATGGAATCCATAATATTAAATATCACAACTTCATCCCCAAATTCCATGGAATGTGTACTCTCCTTAACATTTTTGATATTTTTTGCAGTTTTGAGGAAGGGTATACTGAAGATAATTGGAGCATGAGAACTTACCTGATCATCCTCCATGTTAGGAACGTAGAAATCTGTTGGAAAGATCATGTCTCTTACCCGAACAAGTACATCCTCAAGGACTCCCACTGGATATGTTGTAGCTCTATTTACCAACTGCACGACTACTCTCATCAGCATCAGCTCACCAACCTACAAAGAAGATAATACAGAGTGAGGCATCACATTTATGGAATCTCCCAAATCACAAAGTGATTTAGAAATGGGAAAATCCCCTATGGTGCATGCGTTGGTGAATGTCCCAAGATCTTTACAATTTGTCGGCATTCCTAGAGTGGGTGTAATGTGTGCTGACACATTCCTTCCAAGATTGATCCTTTTATTTCCCTTGAGGCCTCTTTGATCTGTAAAATGTTCTTTAAAGAATTTTCCATACCTTGGAATTTTCTTAATGGCTTCAAGTAGAGGAATGTTGATATCCACATGGTTGAATGTGTCCAAAACCTCCTTTTTCATTACTTCTTCATCCATATTCTTGGTTTCAATAGCACTGTTTGGAAAAGGAAGAGGTTTAGGAGGAACATTATTAATCCTTTGCTTACCTTTATATTTCTCCTTGTATTTATCATCAGTTGGTATGGAATTCAGCTTTTTTGGAGTTGAGGTGAATCCCGGTGGAATGGTTAGTTGAGAAGCATTAGTGGTTTGCTTTCCACCTCACAATGTGATGGTTCTAACACTCCCCTTGGGATTAGGAGTAGGTTGGGACGGTAGATTTACAGAATTCTTACTTACCAGTTCATAGAGGAGGTGGCAATATGGCTCATTTGAGTCTTCAACTCCCTCAGCTCTGATCCTTGACTCTTCATCTCATTCTGCTGATTTGGAACAATTTGTTTTAAAAGGCCATCAGTGTTATAATATACCTTGGGTGGGGGATTCCCTTGTTGTTGGATTTTTGATGTTTAGGCTTCAAATCGTTTTTGGGTTTATTGGAATCCCTGCTAGTAAGGCGGAGGCTACTGGAAGTTTTGTTGAAAGGGTGGCCTTTATTGTAGTCCAGATCCATACCTCATGTCTGATTGATCCTTCTACCATTGGTTGTATATTATAGCAAAGTAATCAATCTTCCTTTGGGAAAATGGTTGTTGTTGCTGATAATGTCACCCAGGAAACACTACTGTGCAATCCTCTGTCTCTTGTAGTTGTGGGAAACAGTCTGTTGGGTGACTTGTCTCAGTTAAAATGGCACAAGGCCTTAAAAGTGGGGGCTAGGATGTCTTTTGTGCCAATGAAATCTACCTCACCATAGTTTTCAATTCTTCTAACTTGGTATCAATCACATGACTTTAAAGAGAAGACGAACTTACCTAATGTACTCCCAGGACTTGTGGTGTACCTCGATAGCCATATTGTTGGGAGTTATGGGCCATTTTTTCAATCAACTCACGTGCAGATACTGGTGTATTGTCCACGAATACTCATCCTGTTGAAGCATCCACCATGCTCCTCTCCATAGGTGTGAGTCCTTCATAGAAGTACTGGATGAGTAGTTGCTCACTGATTTGGTGATGTGGGTAGCTTGCACACAACTTCTTGAATCACTCCCAATACTCACACATTGACTCCCCTTATGCTCGATTGATCCGAGAGATCTCATTACGAATGGAAGTGTTCCTTGATGATGGAAACAATATCAGCATGAAAAGAGGTTTCAAATCATTCTAAAAAGTTATATCTTTTATTCGTAAATAATATATCCAGTCTTTCGAAGCTCCATTATGTGAGAAAGGGAATTCTCTTAGTTTTTTTGAGCTTCCGAAACATTTCATGGTTTCACGGTTGAGAAAACCAAATTAAATTCTTTAATGTGTTTTTTAGGATCCTCACCACAGAGTCCGTGAAATTATGGAAGGAGGTGAATTAATCCAGATTTCAGTTCAAATTCCAATTCAATATTTGGATATGCAATGCAATTTGGTTGATAATTAATATCGGGTGCAACCAATTCTCGAATGGTTCTATTAAGTTCAATTACATTATTTTCAGCCATTGGTTCTTATTTTATTGTTGAATTTTAATTGCTTCCAATTTCAATGTTCTGATATTGGAGTGATTCTAGAACTGGTTGAATGTTGAAACATCCCTTAGACTGAGAATGTCTTATTCGTGCCCTAAGGCTACATTCAATCTCAGGGTCAAGATCTAAGAGATCTTCGGGATTAGTAGGTGTTATAAATCAATGAAATATGAAAAGGAAATAAAGAAAAGTGGACCATAATAAAAAGAAAAGAAGTTTGAGTTTGTCTGATAAAAATAAAAGAAGAGAGTAAGAGAGAAAAAAACATGAGAAGAGGAAAGAAGAATGAAAGAGGAGAAGAAAATAATTAAATTAAAAATAAAATAAGTACATATAATTGGATGAATAAATTACTTGTCTCTATGGAAACAGTTCCAATTTTAAAGAGCACTATCATGGGCATCTTGAAATTATTAGTGGTTTTTGGGTACTTAGGTGTAGTAGAGCGGCTAACAAAAGTCATCTCTCAAAGGCAGAAGTAAATTAAAACAACTTCTTAATGGTATTATAAAAGTAATATAAAATAGAATTAAAAAAATACTTGAAATGATGGGGGTGGGTTTTTATTTTTTATAAAACATGAATAAGTTTTTTGGAAGAATATTGCTTTTTTTGTTTTTAATTTTGAAATGAAGTTTGATTAAAAAGACACAACAAGGAGATGTTTTTTTGGAAAATATTTTAAAAGGTGTAATTGATCTAACTCTACCTCTTCATTTATTTATTAATCATTATCATTTAAATAAATATCCACTTAATTATGATCCCTTAATTTGTAAACCCTCAAACCCTATGAGATTTAACTTAACCACAAGGATGAAATTACTTAAACCCTAGGTTAGCTTCGGAACACGCAATCACATCACCATGATTTGATTATTGTTCTAAGGTTAGCTTATGGTCACTGGTTAATTAGAGCACATATCCATTATGTAATTGAAGATGAATTGTGTTTAGGGATTATATTTGAACTCTACAAATTTATACTATTTGGTCTTGTATTACCGATTAAGATCGCGCTCTCACAATTTACACAAAATCTCGACATCGCGTGTTTTTGTGTTAATTGTTCATTTTCTTTCTTAGGTTCTTATAATTTAAAAACACAATTCATGGATCACATTAAGTGAATTACATTATCTCAATGATTCAAAATAATTATGTGAAGAGGGTAGAAGATAGATTGATCACTAAGAAAACTACTCTTCCATGGGCGGTGTGGTCATCATGGAGACGTTTTGCAGGAGCAAAGGATTGATAGGGTAGAACCAAATATCATCTCCAATATTGATTCTAACCCAATTAGGAATATTAATAGAAGAAGAAAAGGGAAGAACATAGAGGATTATTGGATGAAAAATTCAATATAGAAACATGAATGAAAAGAAATACAAAGAGGAGGTGGGAGAGGAGAGCCATTTTGGAAGAGAGGTTTGCACAAAGCCTTACTTCTTTTGAGAGTTATGAGGGGCTCCCAAGAGACAAAATTTCAGAAAAATATTCCCAAATCCTCTACCATCATTCCCAAATAGTGAAAAATCCCTTTAATTAGAGTTTGTGAGGGATAGGGTTACATAACTTTTTAAGTGTGAAATGAAAACTCGGACAAATATTTTATTCCAAGTTTCACTGCATAGTTGAACTCTAAAAAGTGTGAATTTCCGGGCCTTCCAGAAGGATAATTTTTTTCTAATTATGTCTGAGAGCTTCACTCAAAATTTGGGCCCAATAAAATCCTATATGAAGAAGATATGGCTCAAATGGTGAAGTAATTTTCAATCTGGATGGTTAGGTCTAGCTTTGTTTTCATGGACCATTTACTCACCCCAAATGCACGATCCAACTCCCATTTCATAAATAGAATTTGTAGCACATTAAGTCAAGAAAATAGTTGAAAAAAATTAAGTCAAAATAATATACAAAAAAATAATTATTTCTCAAAGTACTACAGTGAATTTTAAAAGGGTAAAACTAGAATTTTCATCAAATTTGCAAATGAATGGTCTAATCCCAAATATTTCATAAATTAATGTATTTATCACAATGTTAGGAAGCTATGTCATTTATTATCAATAAAATATTCAGAAACATAATGTTTTATCAACTCCCCCACACTTACCCTTTTGCACTCCTGGAAAAAACCGTATATCAAGTAAACATCAATATCAAATCAAAACGAATTTTAAAAAACATATCCTTGAGATCCTACAATTACACACCAAGAAAAAAAATATATCATGCCTCATAAAATACCATTATTTAAATTTCTTCATTTATATCATTCAATATATTTCAAACTCATTTATCCTCCCATGCACAAAACACTTACCTCGCTTGAATTTTCTCTTATCAAATTTTTTTTGCAAAGTCTTTCTCATCCAAACTCATACAAGGGTCACCATAGGCTTGATAAATTCCTACATCGCCACCCAATGTGAGTCAAAGACATATGTTTATCATGAGAACTTTTTAGGGTTGTTCTGTGGCATTCGGTTGGTAGGATTTAGATGAGGCTGAATGAGGAGGGCTTGACAGTTTTTAAAGCAAAATTGCATTAATCTAATTTTCACTTAAATACGGTCTCCTCCTAAATCCCCATAGTATCAATTCAGCTCCATCATCATGAAAATTCATGGAATGTTTAAACCACTAATCATTTAGCAACATAAATTTCAATCTTCCCAAATATGATTTTCTTGAAAGCTCCAGATAGGCACACCTCTCTACCTCTATTAGAAGCTCTAGAAAAGGCACAACATTCAATATAATGATTTTTTTTGCAACAAACACATCTCTTTATAATTTAATTTTCCACCCAAATTATCACAGAATGTGGTAGCATAACACAAGATAGCTTCCACCACAGTTAAGTTCAACTAGATTATGCAATTTCACTCCATGAGTTGGTTGGATAGGGAAAATTGTCTTGTAATGTGGCTAACCTAATAGGTTGCTCATGTCTTATAAGGGATACAAGGATTAAATGTTCAATGTATTCCATTATAAAAAATTATTATTTGAAATAGGGGCTTTAATACCAAACAAATGCCTCAATAATTTAAACATAAGTACCTCAAACCCTCATGTTTTGACCGGAATAAATCAAATTCAGGTTAAATAAATCATGGTTTGGTTCTGTCAAGAAGTTATGTGAATGTAAAGAATATGAAAATAATAGTTCAGTAGCCTCACAAGAAAGTGATTTCAAATATAAATACAGTGAGATATGGCATGGGATTCAAAATTTAGTGTATTTTTCATGAAATTACTAAATATTCGAACATGAAATAAAGTCATTTCAGCATTCATTTAAGCTTAGTTTCGAGGGATAAATAGTTTAACTTACTGATATGGATTTAAAAATGGTTGTTGAGAATCATTTCAGCTCAAAAGTTTCAAAAGAAAACAGAAAACAGAAAAATAATCACACAAACATTGAAAAACACACAATTTTTTTTAAATAGGAAAACAATTGAAATTACTAAACTAAATGGTTCCCTCTCCCACACTTAAAATATTTAATTGTCCTCAATGTGAACCCATGAGATGATACATGCACAAGAAATATATAATTTTAAATAGGAAAATTAATATAAAAGTAAAAGGGTTTAGAATATCCTTCTATACTCAAGTGACGATGGGGTTATGCAGTGTGATGAAATCCACTGCATCAGTAGAAAGTCCCTCAATGTATCTCTTTAAACATTTCACATTGTCTATGAAGCTCCTTCTAGTGTCCTCTTGTGTGATCTCCACTACACCGTAAGGAAAAACATTAGTCATAACATAAGGACCTTTCCTTCTAGAACACTACATAGCAGGCATCAGCTTCAGTCGTGAACTATAGAGAATAACTTTTTCTCCAACAAGAAAGTCCCTTTGTTGGATCATTTTGGAAAGAGATGCTTTTGATCTTTCATTGTAGAACCTTGATTTCTCATATGAAGACAATTGAATCTCCCCATGCTCTTGAATTTTCAACTTCCCTTGAATTCCAGCTTGGTCCAAATCCATGTTGCATTACTTTATAGCCCAATAAGCCCGATGCTCAACCTCCACGAGGAGATGACATGCTTTCCCAAAAACAATCCGAAATGGGGACATAAAAATGGGTGTGTTGTATGTTTTTCTATATGCCCACAATGCAACATTCATGATCTTTCCCCAATCTTTTCTATTCGGTTGCACGGTTTTCTCCAAAATTTGTTTCAACTCACGATTTGAAACCTCAGCGTGCCCATTTGTTTGGGGGTGGTATGGTGTTGATGTTTTGTGTGTCACCCCATACTTCTGAAGGAGGGAAGAAAAATTCCAATTATAGAAGTGTGTCCCTTGGTCACTGATGATGGAATTTGGTACTCCAAACCTACAAAAACCCTGTGTCTTGAAAAAGTCCACTAAAACATGAGAATCATCAATCCTAGTGGACTTATCCTCCACCCACTTACTCATATAATCAACCGCAACCAAAATATACAAAAACCCAAATGAACTTGGAAAAGGACCAATAAAATCGATGCCCCATACATCAAAAATTTCACAAAATAGTATGGGTTGTTAGGGTATCTCATGTATCCTAGAAATGTTCCTAGTGTGTTGGAAACAATAGAATGACTTACAAAACACAAGGGCATCATAGAATAAGCTAGTCCAATATAATCTAGAGTCCAAAACATTCATAGCTGTCCGTTGGGGTCCAAAGTGTCCACCACAAGCAAGTGTATGAAAAAAATGTAAAACAGACTCCAACTCATGATCAAGAACACACCTCCTAATAACTTGATCACTACACATGTGCCAGAGGTATGAATCAACCCAAAAATAATACCAAGACTCACTTTTTAATTTTTTGACTTGATATTTATTTAAATTTGTTGGGATTTCAGAGGCAACAAGGTAGTTAACTAAATCTGCATACCAAGGATGCATACTTGAGATGGAATAAAGATGTTCATCGGGGAATGTGTCCCAAAGCGGTACCTGGTCCAAGGTTTCATCCTCTAGTGTGTGAGTAAGACTACTCATGTGGTCCGCCACCAAGTTTTCTGACCCCTTTTTTTCCTTTATGTCATTATCAAAGTCTTGAAGAAGGAGCATCCATAGGATAAGTCTAGGTTTTGCGTGTAGTTTCTTCAACAGGTACCTCAGAGCTGTATGGTAAAAAAAAACTACTTTAGAGCATAATAAATTTTAATGGAATTTATCTAATGAAAATATGTCAGCAAGAAACTTTTTTTCTGTGGTTGTGTAGTTTGATTGGGCTGAATCTAGTGTCCTCGATGCAAAGGCAATCACATGTGAACGTCCCTCCACCCTCTTAGATAAGGCAACTCCAACTGCGATGTTGGAGGCGTCACACATAATCTCAAAAGGAAGCTTCCACAGTGGGGGATGTATGATTGGTTGGTTGGTCAGACACTTATTTAGATCATCAAATTATGTTCGACAAGAATCATCAAACATAAAATCAGAATCCTTTTGAAGTAATCATGACATATGAAGAGAAATATTACTAAAATCGTGGATGAAGCACCGATAAAATCCTGCATGCCCTAAGAAAGATCTAACATCACACACACATGATGGATATGGTAAGGATGAAATAAATTCTACCGTAGATATATCAACCTATATCCCATGTTTTGACACTACATGCCCTAAGAAAATGCCATGATCTACCATAAAATGACACTTTTCAAAGTTTAAGACCTGATTTTTCTCAATAAAACGATTCAAAACCTTTCCCAAACTACTTAGACATTCACAAAATGAAGACCCATACACTGTAAAATCATCCATGAATACCTCCATGGAGGTCTCAATAAAATTAGAAAAAATACTCACCATGCATCTCTGGATGGTACCTGGGGAGTTGCAAAGTCCAAATGCTTTCCTCTGGTCGGAAAACATAGTGAAAGGACAAGTGAATGTTGTATTCATCTAATCCTCTAGAGCAATAATAACCTTCAAATATCATTAAAATCCATCCAAGAAACAATAATGTGTTTTCCCTACAAGTCTCTCAAGTGTCTAATCAATAAACAGGAAGGGGAAATGGTCCTTGCAAGTAGATTGATTTAGTTTCCTATAATCAATACACACACGCCAACTGTTTTGCATCCTCATTGGAAGTAACTCATCTTTCTCATTCTTAACAAATGTAACACCACTTTTCTTAGGCATAACCTGAATAGGACTTACCCACTAGGAATTTGAAATGGGATAGATTATACCTACCTTGAGCAATTTTTCAACCACTTTTTTAACAACCTTTAGGAGGGTTCGATTGAGTCTCCTTTATGGCTTCCTTACCAGTTTATTCCCATCCTCCAAAAGAATCCTATGCATGAAAATAGAGGGGCTAATACCTGATATGTCTACGAAGGTCCACCCGATTGACATAAAGTTCTCCCTCAAAAGATTCAAAAGTTTTTCTTCATGTTCAAAAGGGATATTGTTACAAATGATAACAGGTAATTTCTCACCACTCAACAATAATGATTATTTGAGATTTGGTGGAAATGGATTGAGTTCTAGTATAGGGGGTGTTGTATGGATGGAGACAGAGAAGGAACTGAAATATGTGCACAAATATCATCAGTATCAGAATATACATCATCAAAATCAGAGAATAAAGAATCAAATCCAACAGCATACTCAACATCCATGTCATTATCAGAGTTCACATGATCAAAATCAGAATATGATTCCATTTCAAAATTAAATCTAAGAGAGTCCTGTACATTATAATTAGGTGTGGAAGTACTCTTAGATATCAAACTAGAAGCAATACTCAAAATCTCCCTAATCATAGAACAATCACAATCCATGTGGTTTTTACTTGGTGGTTCGAAATGGGAGATAAAAAATTCATAATGATCCTATGAGGGGTACTTCATGGAATCCATAATATTAAATGTCACAACTTCATCCCCAAATTCCATTGAAAGTGTACCCTCCTTAACTCTTATGATAGTTTTTTTGCAGTTTTGAGGAAGGGTCTACCTAAGATAATGGGATCATGAGAACTTACCTGATCATCCTCCATGTTAATCACATAGAAATCTGTTGTAAAGATCATGTATATTACCTGAACAAGTACATACTCAAGGAATCCTGCTGGATATTTTCCAACTGCACCACTACCCTCATCAGCTTTAGCTCACCAACCTACAAAGAAGATAATACAATGTGAGGAATCACATTTATGGAAGCTCCCAAATCACAAAGTGCTTCAGAAAAGTGCAAATCCCCTATGGTTCATGGGATAGTGAATTTTCCTAGATCCTTACACTTTGTCGGCATTGATAGAGTTGGTGTAATGAGTGCTGACACATTCATTCCAAGATTGATCGTTTCATTTCCCTTGAGGCCTCTTCGATTGGTAAAATGTTCTCTAAGAAATTTCGCATACCTTGGAATATGATTAATGGCTTCAAGTAGTGAAATGTTGATATCCACATGCTTGAATTTGTCCAAAACCTCCTTTTTCATTGCTTCATAAGCCATCTTCTTTGTTTTAACAACACTGTTCGGAAAATGAAGGGGTTTAAGAGGAACATCATTAATATTTTTCTTACCTTTATCTTTCTCCTTGTATTCCTCATCATTTGGTATGGAATGCGGCTTCTTTGGAGTTGAGGTGAGTCCCGGTGGAATGGTTAGTGTCTAAGTATTATTTGTTTGCTTCCCACTTCTCAATGTGATGGAACTGACATTCCCCTTGGTATTAGGAGTTGGTTGGGATGGTAGATTTCTATAATTCTTACTTACCAGTTCATAGAGGGAGGTGGAAATCTGGCTCATTTGAGTCTTCAACTCCCTTAGCTCCGATCCTTGACACTTCATCTCATTCTGCTGATAAAGAACAATTTTCTTAAAAAGGTCATCAGTGTTAAAATATACCTTTGGTGGGGGATTCCCTTATTGTTGGATTTTTGATGTTTGGGCTTCAAATATTTTTTGGGGTTGTTGGAATCCCTACTGGTAAGGCGGAGGCTGTTGGAGGTTTTGTTGAAAGGGTGGCTTCTATTGTTGTCCAGAGCCATACCTCATGTATAATTGATCCTTCAACCCATAGTTGTATGTTGGGGAAAAGGAATCAATCTTCTTTTGGGGAAATGGTTATTGTTTCCAATAACATCTCCCAAGAAACACTACTGTGAAATCCAATGTCTCTTGTAGTTGTGGGAAATAGTCATTTGAGTGTCTTGTCTCAGTGAAAATGCCACAAGGCCTTGAAAGAGGGGGTTGGGATGTCTTTTGTACCAAATCAATCTGCCTCACCATAGTTGTCAATTCTTCTCACATTGTATCAATAAAATGACTTTCAAGAGAAGATGGACTTACCTGATGTACTCCCTGGACATGTGGTGTACCTCGATCACCAAATTGTTCTGAGTTCTAGGCCATTTTGTCAATCAACACACGTGTATCAAATGGTGTCTTTTCCACCAATACTCCTCTAGCTTGAGAATCCACCATGCCCCTCTCCATAGGTGTGAGTCCTTCATAGAAGTACTGTATGAGTAGTTGCTCACTGATTTGGTGATGTGGGCAACTTGCACACAACTTCTTGAATCGCTCCCAATACTCATACATTTACTCCCCTTGTGCTTGAATGATCGCAGATATATCTTTACAAGTGGAAGCGGTCCTTTATTCAGGAAAAATATCTACAAGAAAAGACGTTTCAAATCGTTGTTACAAGTTATATCTTCGGATTGTAAATAATACATCCAGTCTTTCGCAGCTCCATCAAGTGAGAATGGGAATGCTCTTAGTTTGATTTAAGCTTCAAAATCATTTATTGTTTTCAAGTTTGATCAAACCACATTAAATTTTTTAAGGTGTTTATTGGGATCCTCACCAGAGAGGCCGTGAAATTTTGGAAGCAGGTGAATTAATCCAGATATCAGTTTAAAGTCTGATTCAATATTAGGATATGCAATGAAATTTGGTTGATAATTAATATCAAGTGTAGCCAATTATCAAATGTTTCTATTAAGTTCAATTAAATTATTTTTGGCTATTGGTTCTTATTTTATGGTTTAATTTGAATTTCTTCCAATTTAATGTTCTAATATTGGAGTAATTCTACAACTGGTTGAATGTTGAAACTTCCCGTAGACTGAGAATGTCTGATTCATGCCCTAAGGCTACGTTCAATATCAGGGTAAAGATCTATGAGATATTTGAGATTAGTTCATGTTATAAATCAATGAAACATGAAAATGAAATAAATATATGTGTACCATAATAAAAATAAAAGAAGTTTGAGTTTGTTCGATAAAAATAAAATAATAGAATAAGAGAGAAAAAAACTTGAGAAAGGGGAAAGAAGAAAGAAAGAGGAGAATAAAAGAATTAAATGAAAAATAAAATAAATACCTATAATTGGATGAATAAATTACTTGTCTCCCCAGAAATGGTGCCAATTTGAAAGAGCACTATCATGGGCGTCCTCAAATTATTAGTGGTTTTTGGGTACTTTGGTGCAGTAGGGTGGCTGACCATGGTCGTCTCTCAAATGAGGAAGTAAATTAAAAAAACTTCCTAAACATATTCTAAAAGTAAAATAGAATAGAATTAAAACTCTACATGAAAGGATGGGGGGTGGTTGTTTATTGTTTATAAAACTTGAAGATGTTTTCTAGAATAATATTTCATTTTTTTGTTTTTAATTTTGAAATGAAGTTTTATTAAAATGACATAACAAGAAGATGTTTTTTTAGAAAATATTTTAAAAAGTGTAATCGATCTAACTATACCTCTTAATTTAATTATTAATAATTATCATTTAAATAAATATCCACTTAATTATGATCCCCTAATTTTTAACCCTCGAACCCTATGACAGTTAACTTAACCACAAAGATGAAATTACTTAAACCCTAGGCTAGCTTCGGAACACGCAATCACAGCACCCTGATTTGATTGTTGTTCTAAGGTTATCTTATTGTTAGTGGTTAATTATAGAACATATCCATTCTGTAATTGAGGATGAATTGTGTTTATGTATTATATTTGAACACTAAAAATTTATCCTGTGTGGTCTTGTATTACCGATTGAGATCACGCTCTCACAATTTACACAAAATCTCAACTTTGTGCATTTTTGTGTTAATTGTTCAATTGGATTATTAGTTTCTTATAATTTAAAAACACAATTAATGGATCATATTAATTGAATTAAAGTACCTCAATTATTCAAAATAATTAAATTAATAGGGTAGATGATAGATTTATCACTAAAAAAACTACTCTTCCATGGGCGCTGTGGTCATCGTGGAGACGTTTTGCATGAGAAAATGATTAAAAGGGTATAACTCAATATCGTCTCCACTCTTGATTCCAAAACAATTAGTAAGACTAATAGAATAAGAAAAGGGAAAAACATAGAAGATTATTTGATGAAAAATTTAAGATACAAGCATGAAAGAAAATAAATACAAAGAGGAGGTGGGAGAGGAGAGCCTTTTTGAAGGAGAGGTTTTCCAAAATCCTTACTTATTCCAAGAGTTGTGAGGGGATCCCAAGAGACACCATTTCGGCCAAACCTTCCCAAATCCTTTACCAGCCTTCCCAAAGTGTGAAAACTCCCTTTAAATAGAGTATGTGGGGGCAAGGGTTACATAACATTTTAAGTGTGAAATGAAAACTCGGCCAAATATTATATTCCATGTTGCACAGCATAGTTGACCTCTAAAACACGTGAATTGGCAGGCCTTATATAAGGTTTATTTTTTTATAATTATGTACCTGAGATTCTCTCAAAATTTGGGCTCAATCCAAGCCCGGATGAAGAATATATGGACCAAATGGTGAAGTAATGTTCAATCTGGATGGTTCTGTCCAGCTTTGTCTTCAAGGCCCATTTACTCCCCACAAATGCACGATCCAGATCCCATGTCCTAAATAGAATTTGTAGAACATTCAGTCCGGAACACAATTACAAATTTTTTGTCAAAATAATATACATAAAAATATTTAAGCTTGAAATAATACATTGAATTTTAAAAGGGTAAAACTGGAATTTTCATCAAATTTTCAAATGAATGATCCAATCCCAAATATTTCATAAATGAATGTATTTAGTACAATGTAAGGAAATTATGTCATTTATTATCAATAAAATATTCAAAAAAATAATGTTTTATCAATGGTTTCTCTTTACTTCTTGAATATTTTTAGAGTAATGTCTTTTATGTGTGTGATTTTATACCCCTGATGTTAGTCACCAACCCAAGGTCTATTAGAGACAGGCATAGAGCATCATTATATATCTTTCTCCATTACCGAGCTAGGATGGGTACCATTATAAGGGCGGGGGGTTGATAGGTCAGCTACCTTTTAAATAGGTGGATTGAAAACTTCTGATATGTTGTTCTAAAAACACATGTACATCTTAAATTTGTTTCCATAGTAATGATAAAGAGAAGTCAAATCAATAAATTTTCTCAATTTACTAAAAAAATAAGTCCTAATTTCCAATGAAAGTTGGTTACCTTAAACATTTTGACTTTGACGTAAAAAAGGTGTGTCACTACACCAAAAATACCATTTAGCGGTTGTAGTATTTGGCATTTAGATGTTATTTAAAGTTTCATGAAATCATTATGCAGTATTTTACGGAAACTTCCACGAAATGGGGTGCCACAAATCATTTTGGGTGCTTTTAAAAAACCTATGGGAATCACAGAAATCATTTTATGACTATTTTAAGAACCATAACTAAACAATTAATGATGTTTTTTGTTATTTTTGAAATATTATTTATTATTTAATATTTATTATTGTATAATTATATATAAATATTTGTAAGCTAAGATTTGAACATCTTACCTCTTAGTTATTCTACAAATCCATTACTACTCCACAAAGTCATTCATGTTGTAATCAAGGAGACTTTAATATACTTATATATATTCTGATAAATACATGTATATATATATGTTCATACATATATAGATTCATAATTTATAATAAGGTACATATAAAAATATAATTATAAATAAATTTATATACATGTAGTTTTACATAAATTTATAAACATAAAAATATAAATATATATATTTAATATATAAAAATATAAATAAATTTACATAAATGTAAATACATACATACATACATACATACAAACATATATAATTAAATAAAATCATATAAATATATACACACACACACACACATATATATACCAACATAATATATATAAATATATATATATACATAAATCTATATAAATATACACCAATAAATATAAAGATCTATAAATATAACTAAATTTTCATAAATATATATAAATACATTCATATATACATATATATAACTGTATATAATTATATGTAATTATATATAAACATAAATATATATAAACACAAATAAATATACATACATGCATGCATATATATACACACACCCACAAAATATATATAAGAACATATATATCTATATAACATTAAATATAATTGTATATAGATAGAAATATATATATATATAAACACACACACATATATATAGAGATATATACTCACATAATATATATAAAGACATATAAATATTTATAAATTGAAATATATATAAACATATACATATATATACAATTAAAGATAGTTTTATATAATCATATATATATATATATATAAACACGTATAAATATACATACATACATACCAACATAATAAATTTAAATAAATAAATATATATACGCATAAATACATATATACTTAAAATTAAACATAGTTGTATATAAATATTAATATATATAAATATATATAAACATATATAAACACACAATCATATATGTATATATGTAAATATGTATATATATAAACACATATAAATACCTATAAATATCTATAAATTATAAATAAATATATAAAAATATATATGGATTATAAATAAATAAAGGTAAATATATATAAATACAACCATACGTATATAATTAAATGTAAAATTTTAATATAACCATGTATAAATATACAATATATATATAGTCACACACAAATACATGTGTTTGTGAGAGAGATAGAAACTATCAGATGTTCAAAGATAGATTTTATTGAAATAAGGAAAATGATAGGAGTAAATATAGGGTCTGACATGGAAGGTCTGCCATCATTTTGAAAAATTGAATAACAAAGAATGAAATACTAAAGATCAAGATTCTTCATATACTCATCCAATTTCTGGGGGCTCATGTTGTGATACCCCCCAACTAAATTTATTATTAGGATGAGGCTGAGCCTAAGAATTAAGGATCGTATTATGTTTGGCCCCTCAACCTCCACTATTGCAAGGTTGATTTCCCCATCTTCAGTTATTGGTTTCTTACCATGAAGTCACTTCTTCCTGAGAATTACCATTCAAAACAACATCAATGTTGGTGTTATCAGTCTCTATTGAAGATTGAGTCACATCATGCACTTGCTCTTTGTTTCCCCAATAATCTTCCGCCAGGAGGGTTTGTTTATCAGTAGGGCTATTAGCTGAGGAAAGATTGCCAAAGGGGTTAGATGAAGGTCCCAAAGCCATTCTCACATGTGCCCTTAATTTAGGAGTACCCAGACTAGAAGGAGTTTTTACTTCAAGAGTTCCCAAAGTGGGTAGAGTTTGAGCTGATGTTGTTCCTATGTCTGAGAATTAAATATGATATAGACTTACTGGATATGTTGGAGGTAATACATTTTAATTTTCTTCAGAAATTTTCTGATTTGGAGCACTGGGGGGATTCCAATGCAAGAGATTCCAATATGGAATCCATGGATATACAACCAGGAACTGGATTGGCATTGTCGAGAACAATGTTACTATTGGGGATAGCCACTAACACCCGACTACTCATAGCCTATTATGCTCAAGAAGAAAGCTTAATAGGGGCTAAAACTCCTTCCCAGTGTAGATCCCATCATGTTATTAGGGATAAAATAAGAATTTACTTATAGTTTTTTCTTATCATTAATATCCCTAGTAGCTAGTAGAATCCTCTCATGCATCAACTAATTATCAATATCAGCCCATGCAGTCAGTTCACTATTGGACACCTCATGGAAATATTCCTTAATCTCAATGTTCTTAATAAGATAATCATTATAGGATGTTTTTTAATCATTAATATTTTTCTATGATCCTTCAATTATGTTACTCTCAGAGAGAAAATTTAAATTTTTCTAAACTGGGGAGGAGCTCCCAGTACAAAGAACTTTCCCAACACTAGAATCCTTTTTATCATAGAATAACAATCCTACGATTGCTTCATTTTTTTAGCTGAGAGCGTGTAAGTGAGGTCTTTATAGGTAGAGTAACAACCTCAACCAGATTAGACTGTGTAGCCTCAACACTCTCATCGATGGACACTACCTCAATACCTATAGTATCAAGTAATTTGGATTTGTGAACCTTGTAATAATTTTCTAAATGATTACCCTTTGTGGAATAGTGAGAACAAGTCGACTCCTTCCAAGAATTTGGTTGTAGGTGACCAATTTATTGTAAAGCATAACAAAAATATGAAATTCACTCATATTAATTTTTGAAGGGAATTTAATCATCTTGGGTAGATAAAAAACCTTTGTAATCAAGGAAGAAACACGAATAACCCCAGTGAGAATCCTCACATAATATCTAAATATGGATTCTTTTGTCACTCGACCCATTTTAATGGGGACCCCAGTTATAGAGTCAATTACATAAAGGATGCGGTGATTCCATATGACCTAATTTAACCCATAGATCCTAACCCAATCATGCACTACAGTATCCCGAATAGAAAATGGGTTGAAATAAAAATCCCATTCTTTAATGCATAGCATGACTTGTTTAAACGCGATGGAGGTAAATCCCCAGGAATGATGATTTAGATCCTTTGAAGAGAAAAAAAATATGAATAAATCCTCTACCTGTTAGGATGCAATTTCAATTATTGAATCCCAATATAGAAGAGAGTTGTGATATTAGATCATCAGTTTTCCAACAATAGCTTCCAAAGGGCAATACAACCCTTATATTCATTTATTGCTCACAAAGCTTGACATGATTTTAAATCACATTTTAATTAGTATAAACATGTATCCTAGAACCCATTTTTAGAATTCGACCCAGAACTATAGCTTTTAAAGATGAAAAGAGTCAATGACTCAAATGGGCTTCACTCATAACTCCTTCCTAATATTTCAAAACATCCTCTATTCCAAATCACTTTCAAATTAATCACCTCCCACCAAAATCTCTACTGTAAGGGTTGGATAAAAAATAAACTCAATAATCAGGATATAGGATTAGGAATCGGCCTCACAATCACCATCACCAAGTGCATCGACCAAGGGGAAACTCCAAAACTCTGCCTCCATCCATTTATAAATACATATAAATATACATAAATGCATATAAAATATCTAAAATATATATAATTATAAATAAATATACATATATATAAACACATATAAATATATATAAATAAATGTAAATATAAATTAATATATAGATATATGAATATATAGATATAAATGTATAAAAATTTACAAAAAATATAGAAATATTTACAATATATATATATATATATATATTTATATAAATATAAATAAATATAAATAAATACTTATAAATATTTTGTAATAAAAAATAAATATACAAAGATATATATGAATTATAAATAAATAAATAAATAACTATATATATAATTATATATAAATATACATATAAATATATATATAAACACACATATATATATATATATACACACACATATATATGCTTGTATATATATATATGAATATAAATACATATAAATATATATACACATAAATAAATATAAATATCTATAAACATATATAATTATAAATAAATATACATACATTTATATGAATACATATATATAAATACATATGTGTGTGAGTTTTTATATGTAAATATATTTATATATAATAATTACCAATTAATAATTAAGAATTATCAAACATTTAATAATTAATAATTAGTAAACAATTAATAATCAATTATTTATTTAGTTTTTAAATAATTACTAATTATTAATTATATTTAATTAGTAGTTAATAATTTATTTAATTATTAAACAATAAATTATAAATAATTATTAAAAAATAAAATATTAATCATTTTTTAATTAATATTATTAAATTTGTGACAATTTTTTAAAACCCATCACTAAGAATAAATAAATAATTTAAATAATATAAAATAAAATTTCGAATTTAGCGATGGTTTTTAACAAACCATTATGAAATAGAAGAAATGGTTTTTTAAAAACATCTTTAAGACCAAATTAATATATATATATATATATATGCAGATTTAGCCGTAGTTTTTAATAAATTGTTGTGAAATAACTATTGTTTTGAAAAAAATCACTAAATGATATTTTTCTTGTGACGTGTTACCAAAATTAAGATTTTTTATTTCAAAAATATGTTTATTAGTATGAATATAAATAATGTATTTCATTAATAATATTATAAGAATATTTTGATTATGTTATTTTGATCTAAAAAAAGCAGATACTAAAAATAAAAAATTTTAATTCAATAATTATCCCCCCTTTCCCGAGAAGTTTGTCACTATAAGAAGGATAAATAATAAAATAAAAAATGATCATATGAAATCTGTCATTACCATCTTACATTTAATGTACTTGAATTTTTTGGAATATAGTGGTTTAGTGACGATATCAAAAATATGTTTTTTGGTTTCGGAATGTTTTAAGAAACGAGTCTCCTTTTTTGTCTGATTGTAAAGGAAATGATGTCTTACATATATATGATATTCTCATGAGTGGAGTGAAATTTTCTTAGAAATATAAATGATACTTGTGTTATCACACATAATCATATTTTTTGTAAAACATACTTTGAAATCAGTGAGTGTGTACTATATCTAGGACAATTGTTCACAGTAAATTCCTATTTCTATATATTTAACTTCAATAGTGGAGAGTGAAAAAAATATTATCTATTTTTAGATCATGAAATGAAATACTCGCCTAAGAATTGATATGATATGAAAGTACTTTGTCATATTCATGTTTTGTTTTGAGGTATTATTTTGTTTAATTTTGATTTGTTATTTATACATTGGGTTCCCCATTATTTTTTAGTGAAAATATTAATTTTGGTATTGAATGAATCAGTTTCATGGTTGGTTCATGGTTAGGGTAAACAATGCACCCTCACCTAGAAAACCATGTGGAAAATGTTCATTTTAGACAGTGGTAACCACACGGTTATCGTATGTGTTTTCAAACCGTGTGGGTTAACCATGCAAGCTATCTAGGTCATTAAAAAGTTGAAATTCTACCTTAATCCCCCTTTAATTTTAACCCTAAATCACCTCTAATTCACCCCCATATAGGATTTTCATCCATGGAAGATTCCTCCAAGCCTTCTTGGAACCTTTGAGCATCAATATTTTGGTGTTTTTGGCCATTATTCTTCAAGAAATCATCAAGTAAATCATTTCTCCATTTGTTTCTCCCCTTTTTTAGGATTCTTCTTCCCTTCTCTTGCGGTTTTATTTTTTCCAATGGGTTATTGACCTAATGAGGGGTCGATATTGTGCTTATGGGATAAATATTGACGTTTGTTGCTCGATCTTTCTTTTATTCGACCATGTGGTGGTGCAATTGTGGTTTCGCACTGGTTTACAAAAATTTTCAAGTGTTGGGTAGGTGGTTCCATTCCTTTACATTATTAGATGAGTTTAGATTTATTTCTTGATTGTTTAATTGTGTTCTATGAAATATTTGTGTGGTGTGAAATATGTTTTGGAAAGGTTTTGAGATGCTCATATGATGAAAATGAATTTTCTAAAGGAATGTGGTTAAGATTCATGTTTGATTTGTCAGGATGTTTCTTTAATATGTTTTATGCCTTGTGTGAAAGGTGAAAAATGTGTTTTCGAATATATTTAAAGGTGAAAATTCATTGAAAGTGTATTTTTTCAATAGAAATGGGTTTTTGTGCATGTTGGATTCTTTGTTGTGCACCATAAATATGTATTTAAATTGTGAAAGTGATGTGAATCATGTTATAAATTGTATTTGATGTGAGTATGAAATTGAAATGGTATTTTCCTAGGGAAATGGCGGGATTTAATTTGTTTTCTTCTTACTGTGTTTCCAAATGGGTTTTATAAATTGTGAAAGTGGTGCGAAATGTATTTCCAAATGGTTTTGGTGCGCGTGTGAAATTGAAAGTGGTTTTATTTATGAAAAATGGTGGTTTCCATGTGGATTTTATCATTATATCAACATGAAAATGTGAATGTGGAGATTTCCTTATGTTCTTATGATACTTGGCTTGTGTATGTGAAAAAGATAATTTATGTGATATGTGGAATGAAATTTGAGCACAAAGGGAATCCCAGGTATCTATGTGGGAGGACTAGAACTAGTATGCCAGTTTATTCAAAAGAGGATTAGGCCTATATTTTTATAGTACGATTGATGATTACAACACTAACTAAACATGTGATATGAATAGCGGCCAATAGAACTTATGATGAGGCCCCTCTAGTGGCTTGTTCACAAGCACATTTTTGGTATTCGATTTTCCTTTGGGGACCACTAGAACTTGGGATGGGATCCTCTCTAGTGGCTCATGCATGGGAATATTGTTGAGAGTTTAGTTAGAGGATTTTGATCACCGAGGTACAAGGTTTCTTAAGGTAAAAATTATACTAGTTACCTACTAGGATTAATCGTGGTGATCTCTTGTGACATGATGTTCATGTGATGTGATGTTATCCATCAGAATATGCTAGACCTTGTGTACATTTTTCTTTCAAGTAAGGTTATTTGTGAAATAGGTTTTCCTTAAAAAGTGTTTCTTGAGAAATTGTTCCTTATAATGTTTTATTGGAAATGTTTCAAATATTATTATTGAAATGTGCATATTTATTTTTATTTTAATGTTATAACATGGAATATTTCTTTTTAGTTGAATTTTATTAGGATTTGAATCACACCCTACATACATCTTTTGTGTATATAGACTTTATTACATATAGCCCAGGTAAAGGAAATATATATTGTGGTGGTGATGGTGGATCAGTTTTCTAGTGTTCTACTTCTTGTAGGTTTTGGTGGTGGTGGATTGAGGGTGATGACCCTCTCATTTCAAGGAGGGTTTTTGGGATAGTTTTGTTGTTCCAGTTTTGTTGTAGCACTTTGGACTTTGTTAAAGTTGAAAAAAATTGAATATGAAAATGGTTTTACCTCTTTTGGTTATGATTATCAGTTATATGGTGTTTATTCTTATTAGTATTTTATGGTTACATAATTGGGTGAAATTATTCCCATAGTATATTATTGATACCCAGGCACTAGTTTCCTACCTATGGGGATCAGTAATTCCCTTCGGTCCATGACATGGTCTGGTCTGGGTGTCAGTTCGGATGTAACCCCAACTTGGTTCATGAAAAAAATGGTATCAGATCCTGGTTACACTTTTTGGGGTCATGTTATTTAAAAGTAATCTAGATAGACCATAGCTAGGATTGTTGGGTCTTGAGGTTCTGGTTAGGAGTGGTGTATCTGGACAGTACACCTTATGATATGACTCAATTCACCATGGGGTATTAGGAAATTTAGTTTAAATTCTCCTATAGGTGATATGTATAGGCTGAAAACTATATATAGACACAGGGTGGGGGTAGAGTGGTTTGGTTGACTTATTATTGTGATATATTTGGTTATGTTTTGATTTATGCAAGTGTTGGTATTTTTTGTTGCTACTAGAAATTTATAGAATGGTCTTGTTGATGGTTTTCCTGGTGGTTTTTTCTTGTGTAGTAAGATTCCTCCTTATAGAATTCTTATGAAACCATTGGGAGGGGTCAGAGAGAGTTCTCCCTCACCAATTGATCAGAGGTTAGTGGATGTAGTGGTTTTGGCTCACCAAGATTTGGGTCAAAGAGTGGGCTCTGGTCCTGCATAGTTTAGAGAAGTTGAACCTGATCCTGGAATGGATAAAGATCCAGAGTTACTCAAGAACAAGCCTCCTTCTTTTTGATGTAGCATGAAACCTTCAGAATCAGAGGAGTGACTTGAGAATATATATAGGATGTTCTAGTTTATTGATACTTCTGAGGTAGTTAGGGTGAAATTTGATTTGTTCATGTTGAATGTTCCCAGCTAAATTTGGTTGGACTCAGTGGTGCAAGCTAGGAGGCATGAGTAGATGAGTTGGAAGGATTTTAGGGTCATATTCAATAAGAAGTATTATCCTAATATTTTGGCTTTCTCCATGTCTAGAGAGTTTTTGAAGCTTATCCAGGGATAACAGACCATGATGAAGTATGCCAGCCACTTTGTAGTGTTAGTTTCGTATGCACCCAATATCATTTCCAAGGAGGAGCTAAAGGATTAGAAGTTTTAGGTGGGGTTGTGACCATAAATCTAATCCTAGGTATACTTGTTAAAGTTGAAGAATTATGCGACATGGTTGATAATGCTATGATAGTCGAAATTGATCGTAGAGGCAAGTCTTTTTCCTATGGAGCAGTGTCAACAATGGGTAGTGGTAGTTCATCTGAGGGGAAGATGAATCAAGAGGAGCATTGGAAGAAGGGAGGTAGTAGTTCAATCCATCCTTCCCAACTATCTTCATATGTGGCTTTCAATGTTGGGTCAGTTGTGTTCCATTAGTATAGAAAGGCAAGGCACATGTGATTTGTGTGTTCTTCTCCAACCATACCTTTCCATCTATGTGGAATTATGGGACACTTGTAGATATTATATAGGATGGCGCACCCATATGAGAGTGGTATATGATCTATAGCTTTTAAGGGGATTTCATCCTAGTCAGAATCATCCAGGTTTGCAGGCTCTCGGTTTGGAGGTCATGGAGGTAGGATGAATCATCTTCATGACAGATTAAATTCATGGAAAATACTAAAGTCATTGGTGGTTCTTAGGTTTAGGAAGAGATGAGACAACTTTATGCAGTGTATTGGGCACTTGTGGAATTGGATGTAGGGCTTGTGATAGTTTAAGGGACTATTCTTGTTGCATCATCCTTAGTTGTCATTCTATTTCATACAGGTACCTTTATTTCATTAATTGTTTCTCCATCTTGTGGATGTGTTAAAGTTACCAACTGAGCTTATGTCGTATATGATGGAGTTTGTAACGCTGCTTGGTAAGAAGCGAGAGCAAGGATTCAGGTGTCCATCCTATGAACTCACCATGTCATGGGTCAAGATGGTATGGAATTTTCTCAGTTTAGAAATCTACCTCTTTAAAATTATTATTATTATGGATTGGATGGTGTGTTTCTAGTTGCAAGTCTATTTTTATATGTAGAGATTGAATTTTGTGGCACCTAATTGAAGTACCAATGTTTTTCAAGGTGAATGAGATCCTTTGTTGGGACGTGTTAGCCCTCCACTAACAGAAAAAGGGAATATTGTTTATGATATATTGTCACAAATGTTGGAGGAAGATGATAATTCTTCTAATGATGGATTACCTCCTATGGTGGATGAGTTCTCAGAAATTTTTCTTGAGGATTTCTTAGGTTTACCTCTAGAGTTAGATGTGGAGTTCTCCATTAATTTGGCACCAACAACACAGCTAGTATTTCTTCCCACATACCGTATGGCCCCCACTAAGTTGATGGAATTAAAGGTATAATTAGACGATTTGGAATCCAAAGAGTTCATTCACGTGAGTATATCAGCTTGGCCTACCCCAGTCCTGTTCGCAAAAAATTCCAATGGATCTATCCATTTGTGTATTTATTACTAGAAGTTAAATAAGGCAATGATCAATAACAAGTACAATTTTCCATGTATTCATGATCTCTTCGATCAACTCAAGGGGGTGAGGTGTTTCTATAAGATTTATTTATGTTTTGGGTATCAGAATGTCAGAGTTAGAGAGGCGAATATTCCAAAAATATTCTTTCAAAGTAAGTATAAACCTTTTGAGTATTTTTCATGCCTTTTGTATTGAAAAATTCTCTAGTTGTGTTTATGGCGCTTATGAACAAGGTGTTCCATCGGCATCTCAACTTATTTTTTTGGTTTTTTTGGATGACATCCTAGTCTATTCAGGGAATGAGGATGATCATGAGAGACTTATGAGGATTGTGTTGGTCACATTTCAGGATCATCATGCATTTGAAATTATTTTTAAGTGCACATTTTGGATCAAGGAGGTGAAGTTTTTGGGCCATGTAGACTCATAACAAGAGATTTTGGTGGACTCTAAGAATATTAGTGCAGTTATGTCATGGGAACAACCAAAGAATATTTTTTAGATCATGGTCTTTTTGGGCCTAGAAGGGTATTACATGTGGGTTTTTTTATATTTCTCTCATCTATCATTGTCCATGACTGCACTTACCCAAAAAGGGGTAACGTTTGAATGGAGCATAGAGTTCCAATCTTTCTTTCATGAGCTTAAGCAGAATTTGAACACATACTATATTTTCATAGTATCAGAATATGGAGAGGTATATATTATTTATTTGGATACTTATGGTATGGGTCATTGGTGTGTGCTAATGTAGGAAGACCATGTGGTGGAATATGGTTCTCACCAACTCCGACCACATGAAAAGAATTACCCAACCAAAGACCTATATTTAGTAGTGGTAATTCATTCCTTAAAGATGTGGTGCCATTATATTTTTGGGGAGAAATTTGTGGTTTATTCTTATCATAAGAGACTGACCTACATTTTATCTTAGAAAGATATGAATTTGAGGAAATGATATTGGGTTGAGTACCCCCACAGGTTTGATTTTGATATAATGTATACCCCATAAAAATGAAATGTGGTGGAAGATTACATGAGAAGGAAAGTGAAAGTGAAATATTTGAAAGTGTCCAGTGATGAGTCGACAATGGTGGGTCTTTTTTATTAGATGCATCTTGAGACCAAGGGACACTGTGGAGGTGTGTTCTTGGCCAATGTTCAACTCACACCTTCCCTTTAATAATTCATTCAGTAGAAGGATCCTCATGATGATTTGTGCTAGTAGTCAATAGAATTCCTAAATGGTGGAGAGGTTCCTTGTGAATGGTCATTATCTCATGAGGGAGCTTCCTGATTTAGAGGTATCTTCATGGTTCCATCATTTTTGTGCAATGTGATGATGTAGGATAGCCACCAGTCTCAATGGTTCGTTCATCTTGGTGCCACCAAGAGTTTTTATGACGTGCATCAGTAATTAAGGTGGCCAGGTATGAGGTAGGAAGTAGATGACCTTACATTGTGGTGTTATACATGTCAGTAGATTAAAGAAGATCAACAATGTCCATCCAATTTACCTTAGCCATTGCCTCTTCCTACCTAAAAGTGGGATTCTATTTCTATGGATTTAATTTTTGTCTTACCTCATACACCTCGGGGGGATTCAATTTTTTTAGTGATTTATTGTCTGACCATAACATCCTATTTCATCCCAATCAGAGATTCATCCAATATGGATGAGCTTGGTCAGTTGTATCTTTAAAAGGATTTGACGATTCATGGTGTGCTGTCAGTAATTTTTTCTGATAGGGACCCCAATTTTACCTCATGGTATTGGTAAGGCCTTCAGAAGGTGATGGGGTTACAAATAAAGTTGAGTACGACATACAATCCTCAAACAGATGGTCAAATGGAGGAGGTAAATCAGATCAAGGAAGATATTCTTTGGGAATGTGTGTTGGGTTTTGGAGTTTTGTGGGAAAACCATTTGGAATTTATTGTGTTTTTATATAAAAATAGTTACTAATCCTTAATTTTAATGTCTCTCTTCGAGGAGTGTTACGATTGGTCGTGTTGGTCACCTTTGTGTTGGAATGAGGTGGGAAAGACCTCATTTTTGGGACTGATCCTTGTGAAAGAATATTCTGATAAAGTTGTGTTGATTCAACATTATTTGGTGATAGAGTAGATCCATCACAAGTCTTATGTTGATCAGATGTGCCAGGATTTGGAGTTTTCTATGGGTGAACAGGTGTTTCTAAAAGTGGCACCTCATTTGGAAATCATTTTTTGGGTAAGTAAGGGAAGATAATGCCTAGGTATTTCAGACCTTCTGATATTACCGAGCGAATTGGTAAGGTGGAATATAGGTTAGATTTTCCTACTCAGTTGACGTCAATTCATGACATGTTCCATGTATCGAAACCAACAATGTATAATCCGAATCAATCCCATGTGCTAAATTTGGAGGATTTTAAATTAGAGACTAATTTTCCAGTGTTTGATCGACTAGTGTTGACACAACCCATATCCCGGGGGCCATACCGTGACTATCCCAAGCCCGCCTCCCAAAGGCCATGGGCTGGCGACTAGCGTCGAAGGCATCAACCCACAAGTGGGAGGCGTTATCCATGGATACCTATATGCACAGACACCCAACCAAATCCCAACTCAGAAAAGGGAAACAATATACCACTGGATAAACTGAGTGAAAGTACAGCTGAAAGAAAGTGGGCCAGAATACAAACCCAAGAAAAAGTACTGAAAACTATAAAATAAGAAGAGTGCTTTGATGGTAATTCTAAAGTAAACTACACCTAATCACGAGAGTAGTGAGTCTATTGGTATCTGAAGTAGTAAATTATGTCTGCTCAGTCCTACTAGGCCCCGCATAGTCCTAGGCCACCAAGTCCACTGTTGTAGCGTCTGTCCGTCCTGTCTCCCTAAGGACCCCTGTCGAAATGTTAGTCATCTACACCAGACACAACACATGTGGGAGAAGACCGCGTAGGGGTGAGTAACACATTACTCAGTAGGGACCCCAAAACAAAAAGAAATAACACACAACAATTCCTCAAAGTAAAGCACAAAACACAAGGTAGCTCACACCGGGTATATTACAGGGTAGTAATAGTAGCATTGTCAGTCCAAAACATCAAACTCTTTTGCCGCTAGAGAACTCTTCCTCTATCGAGTATATTGGGTCTGTCGGGTCACACAGATCCACTTACCACTAAACGTGAACTATTGTGATACTCATTGCTGATGAGTACTGTGGATATTCTGGGTCACACAGAGTCGCTCCCCACCGTGGGCAAGTCGGGTCACATAGAGTCACTTCCCACCTTGGATGAACATAGGTACTCCTCATGTAGAGTACCATGGGTATTCTGGGTCACACAGAGTCACTCACCACTGTGGGCCTGTTGGGTCGCACAAATCCTCTTCCCACTGGGCCATCCTCAAGAAATCTTCATCTCTCATCCAACCATAGGTTTCCGTACGTAGCGCGCTTGGGAGAACCACTCCTCAAGACATTCAACACTTATTGAAATTCATTAAAGTCCCCAAAAATAAGGCCTAAATATTCACCGCCTTAATATGGTCTCAATATCATAAACGGTCTGTCAATTGGAAATACAGTTTGCAAGATACAAGCATTTTACTTACCAGGGGACCGGTTGCGATGGGACCCAGTCCGACCCAGTCGGACCAACCCGACCAACCCGGATCGGGGGGTTCCACATACCCCAGTTCATTTTGGTAAACCCAACCTGACTTAGTGTAGGTTGGGGTCGATCAGGTTTGGCATGGTCAATGGGCCAGGCCCAATAGGCCTCGCTGGACCTGGCTTGGTTGGCCGGGGGTCCAGCCTGCTGAGTCACCTGGCGACCAAGTCCAGTCCGGACCGAACTGAAGAGGGCATGAGTCCAGCTCACAGGTGTGGGTCCAGCCTGCTAGGTGTGGGTCTGTCCTGGCCTCGTGAGCCATGGGTCCAGCCCGCTGGGGGTTTGCGCCCCATCTAGCCCACAGGAGGTAGACTGGTCCGCCTCACTAGACGCGGCTATGAGCCGCATATATTCCCCACCATCGCCTTGCAGGTCCCCATGGGGAACCTTATCCAATGTGATCAAGAGATCATGGCCCGTCGTGTGAAAAGAAGCTTGGTGTCACATTCGCTGCCCTCTAATGATGTCAAGTGACTGTGTCCGCCACCTCCAATCGCCGACTCGGCCGGTGGCTTCTCCTACTACGCCACAGCCTGGTCCGGTCATGGTCTTTAGTTCAACACTCCATCATGGGGCACCACCTCCAACCCAAGGCCACCACCGCAGGCCACCGCTAGAAGTCTCTGGTGCCATCGCCGACATCAGAGTGCTGGAGGATTCTTCTGCAGACCACTTGGTCCACACTGGTGGTTTGTTCTTCATGCTGCTTGCGCCTACATTTTCCTGGGATCATCCTCTCCACTACAACGGTCTCAAAACTTCATTTCCATCAATTCAAAAGTTTTTCCATGAATAACACGCACTATAGAGGGGATCAGGCCTTGTTGATGTCGGCCCGAGACCTCCATAGTAGATGTTTACAAAACAAGGGAGGTATGGGGATTTAAATTTTAACAATAAAGATTATTAAATCAAGGATAAAGAAACCCCAAAGAAGTCACCCTCCTACAAGAACACATGGTCCGCAGATAAAAATTTTTGTGGGTCAATTCGAGATCATCATTTGGAAATGGAAGGGGAAGAACAATGAATCATAAACCCCTACCTCTTTGAAGTTCATTGTCACACGTTTGTACTCAAGGGGATAAAACATTGACGTCGCTTCTCGGCTCCAATATTTGAAAAGCGTGACGAAGAAGTTGAAGTTCCACTGATGTTCTTCATTATTTTCTGGGGTGTGAATCCATTAGAGGTTCACCGAAGAATCCTTCAATTTATTCAATCCATATTTTCCCAGTGCATCGAATTATAAATTGGATCATGTCGCAGTGTTCCCATTATGATGTGACATTGCGTCGTTAAACTATTTTATTTAAGAAACAATGTCATTGTTACATGTCATTAAAGCGTCATTAAGCTACGAGTTTAACGCGACATTAATGAGATTCAATGATGGGCATCATCGCCACCCTGTTTCTACCACATAGTGTTGTCATCCATCACTCCAATGTGAGAAAGAAAATAAAATAATTCATTTAAATTATTTTATTATTTTTCTCGAAATGTCTGAAAAATAACTTTTCTGCTCGGCCCTTAACGGCCGAAATTAAGTCATTGCTAGGAGAATCCCAAAATTATGAATTCAACAGTGCCCTCAGATATTTTATTTGGGTGATGGTTCAAAAGATAGAAAATCCCCCTCACACTTTTACTGAATGTACGTTAAAAAAATTTCAAAATTCTATTCTGGGCTCTCCAGACCTCGGAATTACATGTCGTCGAATTTCACGATCTTGAAATAATTCCATATAAATAAAAAAATTACACCAAAATTATAAGATGTTACATTCTCCTCACATCGTGGATTTATGTCCCCAAAATCCAAAACAAAAACTAAATAAAAAATGGGGGTACTGATCATGAATCTGAGCCTCCCACTCCCATGTGATCTCATGGACATTCCCAAGATGCCATCAGACATGCACTAGATGAATCGACCATTCACGTAGGACCCAATCCTGTCGATCTTCTATCTCCACTGGGAACTCCTCAACCATTTTCCCATCATCAATTTCCAGCTCTCCCCAGTCAATGACGTGAAATGGATCATGCACATTCCTCCTCAATTGCAACACATGGAAAAAATCATGCACCCAGTGCATCTGTGGTGGAAGAGCTAGGTGGTACGCCACCTCTCCAACTCTGCTTAGGATCAGAAAAAAAACCAATGAACCTTAGAGATAGCTTATTGCCCTGGCCAAATCTTCACAATCCTCATTAGGGTGAGGCCCAAAGGAACACATGATCTCCCTTCTCAAACTCCAAGTTTCTCTGTCTCCTTTCAGAATATGTCTTCTATATGCTCTGTGTATTCCTCATCCACCCCTGGATGATCAGCACCTTCTCAGTGGTGGCCCGTACCAACTCTGGACCCATGAGTTCTGACTCCCCTAGGTTTCTCCAGCATATGGGTGATCTACAAGGTCGCTCGTACAAGGCCTAAAATGGTATTATTCCAATGGTGGATTGATAGATATTTTTGTATTAAAACTACACCAGTGGATGTTGGTCCTCCCAACCATGACTAAAGTCAAGGATGCAAGCACAAAGTATATCTTCCATGGTTTGTATGGTCCGCTCCATCTGACCATCCGTATGGGGATGAAAAATTGTGCTCAAGCATAGCTGCATCTTGAATGCCTCTTATTATCCCTTCGAAAACCAAGATGTAAATCATGCTTCATGATTTGAGATGATAGTCGAAGGCACCCTGTGAAGCTACACTATCTTCTGGATATAGAGGCACCCCAACTGCTCTACCTTTCCCTACACCTGGCTGCGTAGGAAGTGATCCGAATTAGTGAGTCGGTCAACGATCACCCAAATAGAGTCATGACCTCTAGACGTACATGGTAACACCATCATGAAATCCAATGAGATACCATCCCATTTCCACTCTGGTACCTCGAGTAGCTGAGTCAAGCCTGCTAGAACCTGGTCTTTGGCCTTCACATACTGACAAGTGAGGCATCGTGAAACAAAATCAGCCGCTGCTTTCTTTATCCCTGGACACCAGCACTGATGTCGGAGGTCTTGGTACATATTTTCCTCTCCAAGATGTACTTCCAGTGGATAAGTATGGAACTCCTTCAACACCTCCTCCTGAAATTCCACTGGTACTAAGGTATGATCTCTAAAAAGGATGATGTGCTCCCCACGTATCGTAAAACCAACAAGAGTTCGCCCTGAGGATATTTGAGCACATCAAGCCTTGTAGTCAACATCCCCCAGTTATGCCTCCCTGACTCATTGCATGAATGAGGGAGTAACAACCATTGACTGCAGGTAAACAACTTCACCATCATCCATGAGTGATACCTGCATCATGGCTAACTGCTATGCCATCTCACTCAGCATATGCGACCTGGTCCTCCTGTTGAGCGAGTTTGCAACCACGTTCCCCTTTCCAGGAGGATATACTATCTCAAAATCATAGTTCTGGAAGAACTCTAACCATCACTATTGTCTCAAGTTCAGGTCCTTCTAGGATAAGATATACTTTAGAATCTTGTGGTTGGAGTAAACTGTTAGTCGCTCGCCCCTAAAGTAGTGCTGCCACATCTTCAATGCAAAGACCACTACTGCCAACTCCAGGTCAAGGGTCGTATAGTTCTGCTCATGTTGCCTCAAATGTCATGAGTCGTAGGCGATCACTTCTTGCTCCTACATTAGGATACAACTAAGCTCAGTCCCTGATTTGTCAGAGTAAACTACATACCCAACTCCCTCCCCTGGTAGTCTCAAAATGGGGGCACTAGTCAATCTCCGCATCAGCTCTTGGAAAATCTACTGTAATTTCTACGACCACGGGATGGGTTATCTCGTCTATGTAAAAGCTGATAAGGGTTATTCTACCCTAGAAAATTCGGGCAGAAATCTCTGATAGTAACCAGCCAGCCCCAAGAAACTCTGCACCTTAGTCATGCTCTTGGGAGGCTCCCAAAGAAGCACCGCTTCTATCTTTTCTAGATCTACTACAACTCTAGCCTTCGAGATGACATGTCCCATAAAGTGGACCTCCTATATCTAGAAATGAAACTTCGAGAGCTTAACATAAGGCTGGTGCTCTCGGAGTGTATCTAGGACTATCTTCAGGTGTGTAGTGTGTTGTTCATCGGACACTGAATACACTAAGATGTCATCAATGAAGACCGCAAAGAATCAGTCGAGGTAGGGTTATAAGAATATGTTCATGAGGCCCATGAACACTAATCGGGTGTTGGTCACACTGAAAGGCATCACTAGGAACTCATAGTGGCCATACCTGCACCTGAAGGATGTCTTCGGTACATCCTCATCTCATACCTGAAGCTTGTGATAGCCTGATCTAAGGACTATCTTTGAGAACCACTTCGCTTCTTTCTGCTGGTCGAAGAAGTAATCAATTCTCATCAGTGGGTACTTGTTCTTCACAGTCTCCTCGTTCAGGCACCGGATGTCCATGCACAACCTCAAACTACCATATTCCTTCTTGGAAAAAGCACTGGGGCTACCCATTGTGAAACACTGGGCCTTACAAACCCCTTCTCCCACAAGTCCTCCAGTTGTACCCTCAGCTCGTGAAACTCTATGGGAGACATTCAATATGCCAGTGTGGATATCAGTGTCATCCTAAGGTACATGTCAATACAGAAGTATACCTATATATGAGAAGGCATACTTAAAACCTCATCAGGAAAAACATCATCATACTCATCCTCCACTACAAGGAAGCTTGGACTCCTCTCCTCTGCTGCACCAAGGGTGAGAGAATCCAATTGGTAAGTGATCAGCTACAACCTCCTCCGAGAGAGTCTGTCCTACACTGCAAGGGGTTCCTTCTCACCGGTGAATGAAAATTTGGTCCCATCTTCACTGATACACCACACTATACGCCTAAAATAGTCAATCTGAGCATGGATTGTGAATAATCAGTCGATACCCAGGATGACGTCGTAAGGCCTCGACGTTGCTACTAGGAGATCCCAGCCGAAGATCTCACCTCCTAGGGTAAGCTCACACTGTCGACACTAGTGTGTAATCATCAGATTATCTCCCATAGGAGTCCATATCCATAAGGATTGAGCCAATGGCTACACCAGAATCTCTGAGCTCTGAACGAGAGACGTGATAAGGAAGGAGTGACTAGCACCTATGTCTATAAGTACTAAAACTATGATGGATAAGACACAGAATGTACCTCAAATCATCTCTTCAGCGCCGTGATCATAAGCCTCTACTTCCTAAAGCTGAGTGCACCCATTTCTACATACTCCCTGATGTTAAGGTGGAAAACCTAGTGGTGGTGGTTGTAACATCTCAAACCCTCTCCCATTTCCTGCCACTCAGCCAGCTCCCATGTCATGTCCACCACCTTGCGGACCTCCTCGCTCGAACCGATGCCCCTACCTCGGTGGTCACTCAACCCTCTTCCGATCATCTGTATGGTGGGTTGAGAAGTCACATGCCAGGTGTCCCTACCTGACGCATGCGTAGCACTGCCTGGATCCCTGCCAACTCCCATCAGACTAGGAGCCCTGCACCACCGACCATTAGTCCTGGGGGAATCCTCTGAAAGACCTAGCCTACTTGGGCCTCCGTGCTTGCTGTTTATTTCTTGAAAAAGACTCCACCACCTAGGGTATGATAGTAGCTCTATCTGCGGGCACCTTCTCTGCCAAGAAACACTTCATAAGAAGGCCTTGTTCCAGCACCCCGGGTTGGGTATAGATGCTGAGAGACACCACTGAATCTATGATCTCCCTTCTAAGTCCCTGAAGAAAGGCTCGAGCCTTGATAAAAGGGTCTCACACCATATTTGTGGAGTAGCAGGAAAGCACTGTGAACCCTTCTGAGTACTCAGTCTCCCTCATGTTGTCCTACTATAGATGAAATATCTCCTAGATCCGCACAGAGCACAAGGTCACACAGAAAAACTCCTGGAAAAGCCTCTCAAATTCAACCCAAGTGAGGATCTCCTCAACATTAGCCTGGATGGTCAAACTCCACAATCTCTCTACTAAAACCTGTAGAAGGATTGCTGCCAAGATCGCCATCTGGTGGGGTAGTTTCCTCACTAAGTAGAAGACCTATGTCACAACCTCCAACCAGTCCTTAGAGACATGAGGATCTATCTCTCCCCTAAACCTGGGAGGTCTCTGTCTCTAAAACACATGTAGGGCACTGAGCCTATGAACTTCCTTTGTCAGAACAGTCGATAGTATATGATAACCATCGGGTGGATGGTAGCATTGGTGCACAAACAGGTGGGTCCACCTCTAGAACTGGTCCCTAAATGTGTGCCTCGTCGCTAGTCAGACTGACCTCACGACCTCGTATCGGGATCCTAGTTGGTCGTCCATGTGGAGGTATCTTGAGATAGATCAAGATGTACCATGGTTATAAGGTTATACCGGGTGAGCTAACTCTCATTCAAAAATAAGGATACAATTATGCAACTAGTGATTTCATGTATTGAGCTGAAAACAGAATTCAATGTCCTTGTGTTCGGATACGTCTGTCGCCGCACCAACACTGGACTCCCCAAATCTGAAATTCAAACTCAAAAAACTTAACATTATTTGCCCAAAAAAATAGCAGACTCTTGGTATTTGAGGGGGAACTGACCATCCTTTGATACTGCATTGTAACAACCCGTCCCCTGGGGCCCGTGTCATGACTATCCTATGCCCGCCTCCTGAAGGCCAAGGGCTGGTGACTAGCACTGAATGTGTCAACTTGCATGTGGGAGGCATTTTACAAGATACTTGTACACACACACACACACACGATCAACCAAGTCCCAACCCACAAAAGGGAAACTGCATACCATTGAATAAACTGAGGGCAATTATAGATGAAAGAAATCTTCCTAGAATATAAACCCAAGAAAAAAGTTCTGAAAACTGTAAAGTACGAAAAGTTCTCTGATGGCCATCTGTAGTAAACTCTACTTGATCGTGAGAGTAAAGAAGATACTGGAAGCAAAAGTAGTATGTCCTGTTTGCCCGATCCTAATGGACCCCATCTGGTCCAAGGACACCAAGTCCACTATTGTAGTGTTTTTTCATCTCATCTCCCTGATCTCCCCTGTTTATACATCGGTCGTCTGCACCAGACACAACACGTTCGGGCAAAGCCCGTATAGGGGTGAGTAACACAGTACTTAGTAGGGAAACTAAAATAAAAAGAATTAAAATACAACAATTCCTAAAAGTAAAGCATGAAACACATGGAGAATCACACCAGGAATATTCTAGGGCAGTAATAGTATAATCGTCAGTCACAAATGTCGAAATCCTCAGCCACCGGATAACTCCTCCTCTATTGAGTACAGTGGGCATGCCGGGTCACACAGAGCTGCTTTCCACTAACCTTGAACTATTGTGGTACTCATCCCTGATGAGTACCGTGGGTATGTTGGGTCACACAGAGCCTCTCCCCATCATGGGCTTATCGGGTCACACAAAGTCGCTTTCCAACATGGAAGAACTGAGGTACTAATCTTGTTGAGTATCATGGGTCTACCAGGTCACACAAAGCTTCTCCCCACCGTGGGCCTTCTCGGTCACACAGTGCCATTTCCCACTAAGCCATCCTCGATTAGTCTTCAGGTCTCAACCAAACGCAGGTTTATATATGTAGCACACTTAAGAGAACCACTCCTAAACCCATTAGTTGCTTCTTAGAATCTATTAAAGTCACCGAAAATCATTCCATAAGATATGCTTCCTCGAGAGGGTCCTAACACCAGAAACAGTCTGTTAATCGAACACACGGTTTGCAAGATATAGGAGTTTTAGTAACCAGGGGACTGGTTGTGATGGGGCCTGGTCCGACCTGGTCAGACTGATAGAACCAACACGGATCAGGGGTTCCACATGCCCTGGTTCATTCTGACAGACCCGACCTAACCTGGTATTGGTTTGGGTCGGTCTAGTCTGGTCTGGCTAGTGGGTCAGGCCTAATAGGCCTCGCTGGACCCAGCCTAGTTTCCCGAGGGTCCACCCTGCCAAGTGACCCGGTGACCCAACCTAGTCCAACCCGGCCCGAAGAGGGTGTGGGTCTAGCCCGTCATTGGGGGTCAATCCCGCTAGGTGTGGGTCCGGCCCACCGATGCAGTCCGGCCCGCTGGGGGTTCGCACCCTGTCCAGTCTACCTGCTGGACATGGCCGGGAGCTGCATCCGTTCCCCACCATCACCCCACGGGTTTCCATGGCATGCCTACTCTGCTACGTTCAACCAACCATGACCCATCACGTGTGAATCGGCTTAGTGCCACGTCCACTTCCCTCTGATGCGGTCAAGCGACCGCATCCACCGGCTTGGACGGCAGCTTATCCTATGGTGTCGCGGTCCGGTTCGGCCGCGACCTTTTTTCTGGTGCACAATCTTGGCGCACCACCTCCAACCCATGACCACCACCACAAGCCACCGCTGGTAGTCTTTGGTGCCACTGTCGGTTCCGGCGCGTCGATAGATTCTTGTGTGGACCACCGGGTCCACACTGGTGGTCCCTTCATCATGTCTCTTACGCCTGTGGTTTTCGGGGATCATCATCTCTACCGTGATTGTCTCAAAACTGCTTTTCCATAGATTTTAATGTTTTACCACGAATAACACTTGTGATTAAGGGGCTCAGGCCTTGTTCTTGTCGGCCCAGGCCCTCTGCATTAGATGTTTACAAAAAAAGGGAGGTCCAAATATTTTTTAATTTGAACAAAAAAGATAATTCAATCCAGGATAAAAAACTACAAAGAATTCACCGTCCAACAAGAACACATGGTCCACGGAGTAACCTATTCATGGGTTAATCTATGTTAGTTGTTTAGAAATGTATGGGGAAGACCAACAAGTCAAAAACCCTACCTCTTTTAAGTTCATTGTTCCATGTTTGTCCTTGAGGGGTTAAGATGTTGACGTCACTTCTCAGCTTTGTTCCTTGAAAGGCGTGATGAAGAAGATGAAGTTCCATCAGTGTTCTTCATTATTTTCTATGGTGGAAGATAATTAGAGGTTTTCCTAAGAGTCCTTAAATTTATTTAATCTATATTTTCCCATCGCGTCGAATTATAAATAGGATCATGTCATAGCATTCCCATTATGATGTGATGTCACGTAGTTATGCTGTTTTATTTATAAAACAATGCCATTGTTACACGTCATTAAAGTTTCATTATGCTGTGAGTTTAACAAGCCATTAATGAGTCTCATTGATGCGCATCTTTTCCATCCTATCGTTGCCCCATAGCGTCGTCATCCACCAATCGAAAGTGAGAATGAAAATAAAATAATTCATTTAAATTATTTTTATTATTTTTCATGAAAAGTCTAAAAAATAAATTTTCTTCTCACCTTTTGCTGCCCGATGTTACTTTATTTTTAGAAGAATCTCAGCATTCTGAATTCAACGGTTCCCTCGTAATTTTGATCTGAGTGATGATTCAAAAGATAGAAAATCCCACTCTTACGTTTAATAAACAAACCTTAAAAGTTCAAAATTCTTTTCCGAGCTCTCCGGATCATAGAATTACGTGTCGTCGAATTTTGAAATCTTGAAATAATTCCACATAATTAAAAAAATTACATTTATATTCTGAGACGTTACAAGTGTAGATTGTGAATTCTTAGAAGAAAATGCTTTGTGGGAATTCCATTTCATTGGTTTGAGTTCATTGGAAGCATAGTAATAATGTGCATGAGACTTGGGAGTAGAAGCCTTAAGTTGAGGATGAGTATTCATTTTTATTCACTAATCATAATTTAGAGATACTTTCTAGGGGTTTAAAGTTTTCATGGTGGGATGAATTGTCAGATCCGTTTTTTTAGGTATTCTATTATTTAAAATCGATCTGATATTTATCCCTTTGGATACCCAAAAGTTATTGTTGAAAATAAAGATATAGGGATTGAAAACTTGTGGTTCATGGTTGGCACATGGTTATGGGAAACCATGCTCCCTTGCCCAGGAAACCGTGCAGCAAATGTTCATTTTGGATAGTGGTGACCGCACAGTTGCTACAAGGTTTTTCAAACCGTGTGGGAAAACTGTATGATCTGTATATGACATTTAAAAGGAGAAATTTACCCTTATTCACTATTTGATTTTAACCCTAAATCAACTCCCATCCACCCCATACGAAATTATTAGCCACAGGAGCTTCCTCCAAGCCTTATTATAAGCTTTGAACATCAATCTTTGGGTGGTTTTGGCCCTGGTTCTTCAAAAAATCATCAAGAAAATTAGTCCTCCTTCGATTTATCCCTTTTTTATTGTTCTTATTACCTCCTATTTGGGGTTTCATTTTTCTAGTGGGTTGTTGACCTAAAGAGGGACCGATCTTCTATTGATGGGAGGAATATTTACGTTTGTTTCTTGATCATGCCTTTATAGGTTTGTGTGGTGGTGCAGTTGTGGTTTTGCACAGGTTTCTAAAAGATTCCAATTGTGAGGTAGGTGGTTCCATGATATTACATTATTAGATGAGTTTGGATTACTTTCTTAATTGTTTAAATGTGTTATATGGATTATTTTTGTGGTGATAAATATGTTTTGTAAAGGTATTGAGATGCACATGTGATGAAAATGGTTTTTCTAATGGAAAGTGGTTGTGTTTCATGTGTGATTCATTGTGTTGTTTCTTGAATAGGTTTTATGCCATGTGGGAAAGGTTAAAATGTGTTTTCAGATATATTTAATGTTGTTAATGAGTTGAAATTGAATTTTCCAGGAGAAATGGGTTTTGTGTCATGCTGGTTTCTTTATTGTGTACCTTAAACTTGTCTTTGAATTATAAAATTGATGTGAAGCATGTTGTCAAGAACTAGACCATGTACTGGTTGATTCCCAAATTTACCTAATTTATATGGTTTAATAGATTACTTGTATTATAGTTTGGGTTATCCAATCCATAGAAACCAAATAAGTAACCATTAGAAACGCAAATATGTTGGAGGATTGTCTATGAAGTGGATAACTTTGGTTGATTTTAATTGTGAAATTTAAAAAAGTAAATTACCTATGAGATTTTTTTGAATTAAAAAATGAAACAAAAAAAATATTTTAATGGAAACAATTAATGAAAATGATTCAATCCAAGGTTTTTAATAGGTCTAGATTGGATGTATTTGTTTTCCTATATAATTTTAGATCACTAATTCAAGATGTATCCACACAACCAGATATATTCCTAGAATCACTCACCAATATGATCCATAAAAAATTTCAAGGCTAATAAAAAAAATAAATTATAGGACTATTTAAATAATAAATTTTAGGAATTGGATCACACTATCACTCAAAATGTTTCATCGTTCAAGCTGGTGAAGATGAAGGAGAAAATAAATCATGAAATCAAAATCTTAAAATAATGAACTGATTAAAGAATTTTATGATCATAAAATAACATTAAATCCACCCCCATTCAAATATATAGGATCAAAACAATAAATTTTATCCCTATATTGATGTTATTATATAAATTTAAGCAGGAAGTCGACTTAAAAGTGGTATTAATGAAGAAAAACATTGAAATAACGATCACTTCACCATTGTGTGTGAAGTTCACAAAACATGATGTGAATATCATCACTACCTAATGAAATGGTATAAAATTGATAATAAAAAAGGTTATAAAAATAAAAGGATAAATATAAAATTTAAATAATAATAAATTTTATTAAAAAATGAATGTGAATGAAAAACTTGCATGAGAAAATTGATGATGTGATTACAAAATGAATATGTGACATTACAATTGAAAGAATAAAACATGGATCTGAAATCACTTCACCAAAACCACATTAAATAGGTATTAAATGATTCTAGGGTTGATCCCCCGTCAATAAATTCCACCCCCTTTAATTAAAAGAGTCAAAGGTGGATGAGAAAATAAAGGGAAAAGGAACGTTTCATATTTGACCAAGAAAATTAACCACATTCATCCCCATTTTTGGTGTGCCAGTATGTTATCAAATAATTAAAAATATGGAGGGATTTATGAAGTAAAATATGATCTTACATGTTTCCTCTAATATATATAAAAAAATTCAAGTTAATTGGATCATCCATTCTAATGTTATGCTCAAAATAGTGGGTTGACTTTATGGGCATTCAGATCTGGCCATAAATTTAATCATCATCTTTGACTGCATGGATAACCATGAAAACATCCAAATTACCTCTGTCCGTATTTTAATGAAATTATCCAAATTATTTTATCTTTATAAATTTAAAATTTTATCTTCATTTGGCCTGTATTGTGGGCCCCAATTTTGTTTGATGGTCCTAAGGCCCATTATGCTTTGTCAGGAAATTTCTGCATTCATTTACAAAAATATTCATCTTCCCTTTGGATTCATCCATTTATCCTAACATAAAAAATGTTCTAATAAAAGTGATCAATCATATCTCAAAATATTATATTGAGATAATTAATATAATGTTTTACACAAACAGATGATTTATTGGGATCAAATTTTCACTTTAAACATGAATTGCACATATGATGATAAATGAAGTTCAATTTATAAAATACACTAAAAGTGGGGTTTATATACTTTAAAACACTTGAATATTAAAATATAATCAATAAATATTATTATCTTTTAGTGGCTAATCATATAACCTAAAAACCTGATAAGAAAGACGGCCTTGATATAGCCCGCAATGCATTCCTGATCCCCATGGGTCGACGAATAGCACCTGACATCAAACAAAATGAAAGTGGGAACGATTTTACACAAAAATTGTGGAAGAAAAAGAAACAAGACAGTATTAATATCAAAAGAAACTCCACTGGGGGTAATTTACTAGAAGAAAAACAAGCATAAACAAGCCCAAATTACTACAATGAAAGTATCAAAATAGGAAAAATGTCTAAGTCCCAACAAGGACGCAACTCACCAAGTCCACAGATCAATAGCTAAAACCACCAATAAAAGGTCATTTTCCCTTGCTCGATCTTAGAAGGAGGTAATATACAAACACCTAAAGGAACAAGTAGGGTATGAGCCATATCCAAGTAGTATTTCACCCAAAGGATCCATAACAATATGCCAGTATAAAATTAACCAAATAAACACTTTCAATTTTAAAAGAAACAAGTTTGGCATCATGATCATATTTCACAAATTATGTTTTATAATTTAAAATATGTAAATAATTTAGCAAATCATGATTCATACATCAAAGTGATGTAAATGATTTCAAACGAAGATTTACATTTCAATTGATGGAATATTTCTAAAATAATGGCACATTTCAGAAATGGCTTAAACAATCACATTTATATAAAATAGGTTATATAACTTCACAAGGCATGTAAACAGTTTACAATAATGGCATATATACATCTGAAATACAAACAAGCGAGCAACATGGTCATATTCCAAAAAGGTACGATAATTCTAGTCTATAGGGATCTGACACTATGAAATGAAAAATATGTACATACACCACTTTGGGACTAAGGTAAAGGGGACTCATCACCATCACCAACGGGATGGGATATATTGATATTAATTTTTAGAATGTTATAAGTCATAAAGTGTCACCCAAAATAACTCACTAACTACCTAAGGATTGCATGTTCTCTAGTACAAAACAAAAATAAGAAATTTATTTTATGACTGCTTAAAATAAAATTAAAACTCATTCTCCATTTCAAATATGTCAATTTCATCTTTAAAAAATATAACAGATTTTAATAAAAAATGTGTCTTTTCCACAATAAAACCAATGGGTTTCTATCAAAACCATTTTCAGAAATTTTCACAAATAGAGATTTTAAATCAATTCACAATACAATTTATCAAGTCAATTATAGAAATTAAATTCAACAATGTAATTTACAAACCAATTCCATTAATTTCATAACAACCCCTCAATTCACTGGAATTGGAGTTTTCACAATTTTCAATCAAATTCATTTCCCAATTAAATTAAAAAATTAATTAAAACAATTTCCACCAAAACCATAGTTTAAATTAAACAATATAATTTACCACAAATTTCTATAAACAAAACCCAATTCAATGGAATTGGGGGGTTTCCAATTTCATGTCAAAAACCCATTTTTTTGTAAAAACCTCAATTTAATGGAATTGGGTTTTTCCAACAAAACAATTGAAATCCATTTAATCAAAACTACGAAATTTCATTTAATTCACACAATTTTAATTAAACAAATCTAGTGTTAATATAAATTGGGAATCATAATGGAACCACATACCTCGAAATCCAACGGATCTCAAAACGTCAAACCCTTATCAGGTTTTTTCCATGGAGAATCATGATCACAGATATTGAGAGAAAAGGATAAAACCTAGGTTTATAATCCCAAAGAAGTGTGTATTAGATCCATAAATCAATACAGGAACCCATGGAACCCTATAGAGAATAAGAGAGACAATGAGATATTAGGAATGTGAGGAGGAAACTAACTGTGAGAAGATCGAAGAGCGTTCCCCTAGCTTCAAATTGCTTCCGGGAGGGATCTGAGAGGGAAATAACTTTTCCTGGGAGCTCCAAGGAAGGGAGAAATCAGTTTGGGTCTAAGGAGGTCTATTAGGGACATAAACGGAAGGTTCGAGAATGTTTAATAAAAAATCGGATTAAGGAAAAAAAACATCTGCATGGTTCCTGCGAAAAGGCACATTATTTAGTTAAATTGTGTGCAAGTTGTGTACGAGTTATAAATGGGATGCATAGTTTCTCCAAAGGTGGAGCATAATTAGGTGAACCATGCAGAAATCATGCAAATGCCACTATCCAAATTTGAACAATGTGGCTTGAGAGAGTGCACCGTTTGGGAAACTATGCGCCAACCATGCACCTGCCTAGAAATTTCCAAAAACATTAAAATTTCACCCAAAGAAACCCCAAATGAATCCCAACCAAACAATATTGAAAAATGGGGGTTTTGGAATACCAGAAAATAGTAACAGGACGTTGCACGTGTTATAAAATGGATTTGATGTGAGTACAAATTTGAAATGGGATTTGCCCATGGAAATGGTTGGATTTCATATGTGTTCTTATTATTGTGTTTTCAAATAGATTTCATAAAAATTGATAGTGGTTTGAAATGTATTTACAAATAGTTTTGGTTTGTGTGTGAACAAGAAGTGGTTTTGTTTTTGGAAAATTGTGGTTTCTATGTGGATTTGATTATTGGATCAATGTAAAAATGTTAAAGTGGTGACTTTCTTTTTGTGCTTATGATTCTTGGAATGTGTATGTGAAAGTGATTATTTATGTGATATGTGGAAAATAATTTGAGTACAAAGGGAATCTCGAGTATCTAGGTGGACGAACTTGAAATAATATGTTAGTTGATTAAGAAGAGGTTGAGGTCTGTATTCTTCTAACAGGATTGACGATTACAACAGGAACTAAACATGTGATATGAACAAAGAACACTAGGACATGGGATGATATTTTCTCTAGTGGCTCATGCATGAGAATGTTGTTGGTATTGGATTATGATTTGGGGACCACTATAACTTGGGATGATATCCTTTCTAGTGGATTGTACACAGTAATGCTGTTGGAAGTTGAGTTGGAGGATTTTGATCACTAAGGCATGAGGTTTCTAGGGCCTCACTTGTGTTAGTTACCTATAGGTATTGTTCGTGGTTCTATCTTGTGACATGATGCTCATGTGATGTGGTGTTAGTCATTAACATACGGTATACCTTATGTACATTTTTATTTCAAGTAAACTTATTTGTGAAAATAAATCTTTAAAAAGTGTCTCTTTAAGAAAGTTTTCCTTGAAATATTTTCTTATAATGTTTCGAATACACTTATAGAAATGTGAATGTTATTTGTATTTTAATGTTATAGCATGGAATATTTCTTTTGGGTGACATCCTACTGGGTTTTGGCTCACACTCTACATACACCTTTGGGTGCATGTAGACTTTGTTATGTCTGACTCAAGTAAAAAACAAGATGTATCGTAGTGGTGATGGTGGATCTAGTTGCTAGTATTCCAATTCTTGTAGGTGGTGTTGGTAGTGGATTGAAGGTGATGGCCCTCTTGTTATATGGAGGTTTTTTGGATAGTTTTGTTGTTACCGATTCATTGTAGCACATTTGGTATTGGTTAAAGTTGTAAGAAATTGAATCTGAAAACTGTGCTATCTTGTTTGATTATGATGATCTGTTATGTGATGTTGATTCTTGTTGGTTGTTTGTGGTTACATAATTGGGTGAAATAAATCTCAAAGTATATTTTTGAAACCCAAACACTTGTTTTCGGCTTGTGTGGATCAAAAACGTCATTAGGGCCATGCCATAGGTTGGATCGGGTGTCGGGTTGGATACACCCCGATTTAGTTTGGGACATACTTACATCCTCAAAAATCTACATTTGAATAACTTTTAATTGAGAATGATAGAAAAGTGGAGGTTTAAAATATTCCTTTAGATACCAAAAAATTATTTTAATGGATTCTAAATAGGATTATTCTATATTAGCATGAAATATTATAAAAAATATTTGGAGAACATGATATATGATCGACTCATAGTTAATGGGACTCCTGACCTTGGCCTCCGAGAGATACCATTTTCTCTCTCATGTGCCCTAGTTTTTTCCCCGATGGAAGCTCGAAGGGGAGGAGCTTGAAGTTCGGTCTCCATTGGTGACATCGTCCCCCATTCTCTCCTATTCATGGAATCTTCATCTTTCTGGTTGGTTTCTTGGAACGATTATCATTTTTGGGTTGTTCCGGTGATTTCTCTCTCGGTCCTTCCCATGCTTCCCCTTCCCTACTATTTTCCCTCTTCATTTTTCTTGGATTAATGTCTCATTGGGTTCCAAGATCCCATCAAACCCTCATTTTCGGTGCTCCCCTGTAGTTCGTGTCTAGGTGAATCCCCACCCAATGTGGCATTTTCGTTTAGGCTCGCCCCATGACCCTTGTTTGGTGTTGCTTCTAGGTCTGTTTGGCAGGTCCTCTAGCCTATGTGGTGTTGATTCTTCCTTTTATACTTTGAGGTGCCTAGTTCTTTGGTTGGTTTGCTCTTCATTATGTCGTTGTCCTCATAGGCATTTGGTAGTGACTTTTATGGTGGTTGGTGTTAGTGTTAGTTTGCTTTTCCTTGTAATGGTTTCACTTTGTTGTGTTTGTCAATAACGCATGACGTTTGCATCAAAATTTCCCTTCATTATGGGGCACTTGTCCAGGGATTCCAAATGCAGTTTTGTGGATTAGAGGAGCTTCTCCATAGATTGGTGTTTTTAGTATTGGATTCAGATTTGGGATCGGTTTTGTAGGTCATTGTTGTTTCTCTAGTTTTGACTTCATAGATTGGTTATTATATTGTGAAGGATTGTCCCATGGAGATTAAGTGGGTAGTTTTTCTATTATTATCACTTTTATTTCGGAAGACCCACTAAATTCCTATAATAATAATATTATCATAAAATTTTACCAAGGAAAAAACCTCATTCCATTTGTATTTATTCAATTGTTTCAGCATGACCATTATCCAAATTTTATCATTTAAGGCATTATCAGGAGAAACTCTGGATTTTTCGTGTAAGATTTTGGAATATTTCTAGAAATTTTCTCGAAGATAGACACCAAGACAACGCACGATTCCAAGACTGAGTGAGTTTTAAATTAATTTTATAAAAACATTAAATATATTTTTATATTATGCGTGCATGATTTTCATGGAAAAGTGGAATATATTCTGAACAAAGTCTCTGATCAGGAATCTGAGACTACACTTGAAATTGTAGTGTGGGGTTTACCCCAGGCACGACCTAAGGATGGTCATTGTGGGATGTTCAGATGAGGCAATTGTTGGTGGGTGCATTAGATAAATTAATTAATTTATTTAATAACCATAACTCAAATAATTCACAAATAGAGACTTAAATGAGAAATCTGAGACCACCGTCAAATTCAAAATGAAAAATTTAGCCTATGTGCGACCTAAGGTTGGTCGGCGTATGACATTTTGAAGGAGACAACTGTTCACATGCATGTTTAATTAAAATAAATAATTTATTTATTTAACGCACCCACCAAAAGCAGCCACATCCGAAAGAGATAAGGCAAGAAAGGAATGGATCACACCAGTGTCTATCGAAACTAAATATGGGGTAAATGAGACACATATCATACCATAGATCATGTCAGGAGCCTCTAGGTCATAAACATCAAATGTCTGCAACTGAATACGTCCTTGCTCCCTAACCCCCTGAGCCTAATGCGGACCACCAATGTAAGAACCCGAGTTTTTGGAACGGGTTAAAATCCCGACCCTGTTTGAATTTTGACTCGCTTCTAAGAAAACTAGAGAAATTAGAAAATTCTGGGTTTATCTTTGGAAGTTGGGGAGGTTGTGCTGGTGCGCACGGTTGGCGCACGGTCTGAACCAACATTGCAGACAAACTGTGCAAATCCTCTGGGTGAGACAGTGGGCTTCGTATGGGTGGAACATGATTTTCCAAACCATGCGGGTTGGTCATGCAATGTTATGGGGTGAGGTAGTGGCAACCGCACGATTGACACATGGTTTGCTAAATAGTGCGGGTTAAACATGCAGCCACTTAAAATTAGGGTTTTTATGTTCTGGGACACCAGAGAATTCCCATTTCTCCTCTTTTTCTTCCATCCACTTGGGGCTTACATGGGGAGAGCCGAACAAACCTTCAAATCCCTCTTCGATCTTCGTTTGAACTCCGTTTCGAACATCATTTGATCCATTAAAACCCCCATAGTAAGTCCTTGATTCCTATTTAGCCGTTCTTGATCTATGTCCTAGAATGAGTTTTCATGGTTTGAGCGGGTTTGTTTCTTTTGTCGATCTACCGTGTTTTAGACCTAATTGGAGGTTGATATCGAAGGAGTTTCATCATACTAGTATGAGGTAGGTGGTGCTTATCATCTTTCGTGTTTTCATGGAAATTTGTCTGGCGCATCCTATGGCGCGTTTTTGGGTATTATTAGGGAGACCCTAATTTATCTGACATTGCTTATTTAAATTGTGTATTAGACCTATGGGATACCTTTGGGTATGCCCCTTGTCCTGTCTTGATTGAGGAGGGCCGGGTGAGAGGTTGTTGCTCACATGGGGAATTTTGGCCGGGGGTGCCAAAATGATAATACTTGAAATGTATTGGTTTAAACAGTTAGGTTTAGTTATTTAAACCTTGATATGTATTGTAAGAGGCCATAGAGACCTCAATGTTGTTATGGGACAATGCATTGTTAGCACATTTCAACTATTGAGTTGTTTTCCTGTTTAAAAGTAAATCTTTTGATTATATATGTGATATGTGATTTTTCATATGTTGGATCCTTCGGGTTTTGATTGGCATGACCCGAGTTACATGGGTGGTCTTGACCACAGGATTGGGCGTCAAGGATGTTGGCTTGAGGTTGTACGACTGTCAGGTTGGTCATTGGCCTGATGTTACATAGGGTGGTTTTAACCATGGGATTGGGAATCGTGGACATCGTCTTGAGGCAGGATGACCGTCTGGTCGGGCATAGACCATGTTACTTGGATGGAAAGGCCACCATACATGAGCGGAATGGTCGCAGGGACACAATGTGTCAGATGTCTGGTGGCTTATGTACTATTCTGGTTATTACCGCTCACCCGAATCATTGAGTCGTGTGCAAATAGAGATACTCTATGATGAGGTGGCTTTGACCACTCCTGTGGGTAGAGGCCCCCGTAGATGTGGTTTAGGTATTTGTTTTGGGGGTGCTTGCCGGAGAAAGCCACGTGGAAGGTGAGGAGCCTCCAGGGGATAACATGAGGTTATCGGGTTGGGGGCTGAGGCTCGCCATGATTTGAGGGTAGGTATCATTGTCCCTCCAGTTACTTAATTGAGGGCATATATCACCGTCCCTATGGGTTTTTATTTGAGGACAGACATCGTTGTTCCTCTGGGTTACTTCTTGGGTGTTCCCTCGGGACGTCAGTACTTGAGGCATGAGGTGTCAGGAGGCACAAGGTGCCGGTATACAATTCTTGGGTGTGCCTTCAGGACATCGGTACTTGAGACATGCGGTATTAGGGGAAAATGGTGTCGGGTTACATGATAGAGATTTCGGCGTTGGCCAAATCTGGTGTCACTCCATGGTGGCCGCTCAGCACCAGTGGAGTTTGTGTTTATTTTTGCATCGTACTTTTTACTATTTTCCTTATAAATTCATGATTTCTTAAACACTTATATTAGGTACTCACCATTGGGTGGTATCCATCTGAGATTTGTCTCACACCCTGCATGGGCCCTTCGGGATGCGTGCAGACATTATGGATTTACGTGTAAGAAAGAGGTCATCTTCTAGAGGTGGGAAACTTTAGCTATTTCCTGAAGATGGTATGGACCTTGATGACTTGCCTAACTGGTGTTTATCTTGTTTTGTTTCCTTTCCTATATTAGAATGATTATTTGTTATGTAGCAATAGTTGGTTAGCCATTGGCGCCTTTGTATATATAAATTCATGTTTGACCTGTTTTGAATGCATGTTTGTTATTCAGTAGTAGTTACAAGTGATAAGCATGTTGTTGTATTTATTTCTACTGCTATTGTTATATTTATTGCTTCTTCTCTGTGGGTTTGGTTCGAGTCTGATGAGTCTTTTATTTCACTGCATCCTTACTATTATACTCGGACCAGTACTATTATTATTATTATACTCTGAGAGGGTATAACCTCCCCACTATTCCTATCAGACCCTCGCTGCTAGTCGGCAGCCATTAACATCCGGGGAGGTGCGCCTAAGGTCGTAACACCCGGCCCATTTAGCCCTGTTTGAGTGACTGTTCGGGTTCGGGTCGTTACAAAGTGGTATTATAGGAGTTCTGGACATGGATTTAGTAGTAAAATTTTACTGTCTATTAATGAGTATGAGACTCCTCTTTTTATTTATGTTGGTTTTACAATTTGGGTTTTGGGAGATTGAAGATTGGTTGTTACTGGGACTGGGTTTCTAGCTTGTGCTTGGGTACCTGCAGCCCCAGGTACGAGGGATGGACCTAGTTTCCATGGGTGGGAATTGCTGTTTTCTTTTTCTCATATTACAGTTTATATGATTTCCACCACAGTGGATCACTTGGTGCGTGATGTTATTGATAGTGATATGTAACCCTTGAACTAGTGTGGTAAGGGAGAATTGGACCTTGGACCGGTATAGCGAGGCTTGTTTTCTATCCTTTTGATAGACACATTTTAGGGTATTTAAATGTCATAATATCACGTATGCTTTTTGAAGTGCTAATTCCATGTGAATAAAAAAAAATCTATTTCCATTCATTGTATACTCTGAAATATAAATTGGTGAAATTCCTGATATAATTTCTTGTTTATTGCAATGTGTTATGTCATGCTTTGTATATTTGTAGAATTGCATGTAGTAGGGAATTTGGGTCTGGCTCTTATGAGAGAAGGCAGGTACTATCAGTTGAGGTGATTATGATCACCAGGATTGGGTGACTCGGTAATCGGATTGAGGCAACGTTAGTTGTCAGGCCAGGCATGGCCCGAGGTACTTTTGATACTTGGCTCTATTAGGGGTCGGTAAGGAGGACATGAGGTCGGGATGCTGTGGGGCATGGGTTGGAGTGGGGGAGAGTAAGGGTAGTAGTATGCACTGCCTTTTACTGATTTCTTATCTACATTGAATATATATCATTATATATATATATATATGGGTTGTCTGGCCATTTATGGTATTCAGCGGGTTCCTATTTGGGAAACTCAGATGGAGTGTCAGAAGGAAGATGATACAGTGCCGCAGGTGCAGGATTAGGTTCAAGATTCGGTACAGGCAGAGAATGAGCTATAGGTACATGCTTAGGGATAGGATTAGGCCTAGTATTCAGTGTAGGAAGGACAACAGCCAGGTTTGGCAGTGTTCGGGATATGGCTCGACGAGCAGCTCCGAGCTAGCCTGGTACGTGTCTTATAGGGGATCGACAGAGATGTGTAAGGTACGGATCCATCTATGGTGTACCTGAAGTGAGAGTTCTAGTCACCTCACCCACTAATTGATCTGGGTGAGGGTGGTCTGTAGGCAGATGAGAACTAGATAGAGAGTATGCACATGGTCTTCGAGCAGCTCGAGACACCTCCAGGGTGGAGGGTCAAGTTGGTTACGTACATGCTGTGAGTACCGGCAAAGCGTTGGTTGGATATGCATGTTCAGGCTTGCAGGCACGAGGTACTATCATGGAAGGACTTCGAGGACATTTTCTTTGAGCACTTTTACTTAGAGACACTGGGGGAAGAGAGAGCTCGGGAGTTCTTGAGTCTTCAGTAGGGAGACATGTCCATCATGGACTATGCATCCAATTTCACAGAGTTGTCTCGATTTTCACCTGATAAGGTAAGTGATAACGAAGCTCGGGTGAGACGCTTCGAGGATGGCTTATGAAACGCCATTTGGGTCCAGGTGAACATCTTCAGGCTGGGCTCCTTCTCCAAGGCTGTGAACCATACGCTTATGGTAGAGGGAAACGAGAGGGATATTCCCCAGGTTGGCCAGGTGACAGCTTTAGGTGACAGTTCAAATATTAGGAAGCGAGGATGGGATGAGTCCTAGAAGGGTAGTCAGGCCAAGGATTCAGCTAGACCACCTCGCGGTAGTTCTTCAGTGATTTACTTCCAGTGTGGACAATTGGGACATGTTCGGACTCAGTGCAATAGGCCTCTTAATGAGTGTCGGGCATGTGGATAGGTCAGGCATCTGGATAGGTTTTTCATGAAGCCTTCTCAGATAGCTGGAAGACAGGGACTAGGATAGACGGTGGCATCCTGAGTTGGTTCAGGTTCGGTACCAGGAGAGGGTAGTTGAGGTTCAACTGCACATGGCAGACGTGACAGAGAAAGCGGGATCCAGCTGAGGGGTCAGTGGCCGGTGGCTAGAGCAGCACCACAGGGAGGTCAGGTATCAGGTAGCTGTACTTCAGGCCAGGTACACGCCGTGGAGCTGCCAGAGGTTGAGCAGGCTGGTAAGCCAACGACAGTTAGAGGTACACCATGGGTGTAGCGGTGATTCCCTCATTCTCTTTTGGCATGACCTGTAGAGGCATATCCATTTTGAGTTCACATGATGCACATGATCTATGTGGACTGACTAGATTCTAGTTAGTGGGATTGGCACCATATCACTTGCGTGATATATTTATATATGTATATGTATGAGGCGCCATGGGCATCAGGGAATCAAGGATGTGTGTTACTTGAGGTGTCAGGGGAATCAGGGAATCGAGGATGTGGGTTACTTGAGGTGAAATGGTCATCGGGGAAATGAGGATGTAGGTTACTTGAGGTGCTAGGCACCAGGTTCATTTTGAGCATCCATGGGATGCAGGACCTTGTGGAGGTGGACACTGAGGTGATGTGGATTACGTTTGGGTGTCGAAAACGACACGAGAGCTCTAATGAGTAGCAGGGGTGACGATGCGTCACGGGAGGACCTTGAGTTCGGAACAAAAGTTTATGAACCTTTGCTTATTCAGAGTTTTTTTAGGTTGAGAATGAGTTAGGCGATTCCTAAGGTGGGGAGCCCCTTGCGGAATTTAGCCAGAACCTTGTGACTGGGGAAGTCCGGGTTGCTTTAATTAGAGTGGTATGTTTGGTTCCATACCTAGGTTTTGTTTGATAGCTCAGGGAAGAGATATGTTAAGGTCGGAAGATTGTAAGAACCCCAGTTTTTGGAACGGGTCAAAATCCCGACCCTGTTTGAATTTTGACTTGCTTCTGGGAAAACTAGAGAAATTGGAAACTTATGGGTTAAACTTTTTGAAGTAGGGGAGGTCGTGTAGGTGTGAACGGTTGGAAGATGGTTTGAAAAAACCATGCGGACAAACCATGCAAAGTATTTGGATGAGATAGTGGGCTCCACACAGGCATCGCACGGTTTTCCAAACCATGTGGGTTGGTCGTGCGAAGTCTCTGGGTGAGATAGTGGGATCCGCATGAGTGGCGCATGGTTTGCCAAACTGTGTGGGTTGGTCATGTGATGTTCCAAGGTAAGGAAGTGGAAATCGCACAGTTGGCGCACGGTTTTCTAGACCGTGTGGGTTAACCATGCTGCAACTTAAAATTTGGGTTTTTAAGTTCGAGGCCACCCAAGAATTCCCATTTCTCATCTTTTTCTTCCATCCACTCGGGGATCACGCGGGGAGAGCCGGCCGGACATTCAAATCCCTCCTTGATATTCATCTAAACTCCGTTTCGAACATCGTTTGGTCCTTTGGAACCCCCTTCGTATGGTCTTGATGCCTCTTGAGCCATTCTTGTTGATTTCTGTCCTAGAACGAGTTGTCATGGTCTGTGTATTTCTGTTTCTTTTGTAGGTCTACAAGGTTTTAGACCTAATTTGAAGTTGATATCAAAGGTGTATCATCATACTAGTATGATGCAGGTGGTTCATATCTTCTTTCGTGTTTTCGTGGACATTTGTGCGGCGCATCCTATGGGGCATTTTTGGGTATTTTGATAGAGACCTTAATTTATCTACTATTACAAATTTAAATTACGTATTAGACCTATGGGATACCTTTGGGTCTACCCCTTGTCCTGTCTTGATTGAGAAGGGTCGGGTGAGAGGTTGTTGCTCACCTGGGGAATTTTGGACGGGGGTTCCAGAATGATAATAATTGAAATGTATTGGTTTAAACTGTTAGGTTTTGTTATTTAAACCTTGATATGTATTATAAGAGGCCTTAATGACCTCAACGTTGGTATGGGACAATGCATAGTTAACACATTTCAACTGTTGATTTGTTTTCCTGTTTAAATTTAAATCTTTTGATTATATATGTGATGTGTGATTTTGCATATGCTGGAACCTTCGGGTTGTGATGGGCATGGCCCGAGTTACATGGGTGATCTTGACCATGGGATTGGGCGTCATGGATGTCAGCTTGAGGTAGTACGACTGTCAGGTTGGGCATTGGCACGAGGTTACTTTGGGTGGTTTTAACCATGGGATTGGGCGTCATGGATGTCGGCTTGAGGTAGGATGACTGTCAGGTTGGGCATGGCCCAAGTTACTTGGATGGAAAGGCCACCAGACATGAGCGGTATAGTCGCAGGGACACGAGGTGTTAGATGTGTGGTGGATTAGGTACTATTCTAGTGATTACCACTCACTTGGAACATTGAGTAGTGTGCATACAGAGATACTCCGTGATGAGGTGGTTTTGACCACTCGTGTGGGTAGAGGCCCCCGTAGATGCAGTTTAGGTATTTTGGTTGGGGGTGCTTTCCATAAAAAGTGACGTGGAAGGTGAGGAGCCTCCAGGGGATAGCTTGAGGCTATTGGGTTGGGGCTGAGGCTTGCCTAGATTTGAGGGTAGGTATCATTGTCCCCCTGGTTACTTATTTGAGGGTGGATATCACTGTCCCTCTAATTATTTATTTGAAGAAAGGAATCACTGTTCCTCCAGGTTACTTATTCAGTGTGCCCTCGGGATGTCAGTACTTGAGGCACAAGGTGTCAGGAGGTACAAGGTTCCGTGTTACTATTCTTGGGCATTCCTTCAGGACGTCGGTACTTGAGACACGCGGTATCAGGGGCACATGATGCCATGTTACATGACAGAGATTCCAGCGTTGGTCGAAGCAGGTGATACTCCATGGTGGCTGCTCAGCACCAGTGGCGTTTGTGTTTATTTGTGCATCGTACTGTTTACTATATTCCTTATAAATGCATTCCTGCTTAAACAGTTATATTACGTATGCACCATTGGGTGGTATTCTACTGAGATTTGTCTCACACCCTGTACGGGCCCTTCGGGATGCGTGTAGACTTTGTGGATTTACGTGTAGGAAAGAGGCCAGCTTTAGGAGTTGGGCTGCTTTAGCTGTTGCATGGAGACGGTGTGGACCTTGAGGTCTTGCCTAGCTAGAGTTTATCTTGTTTGTTTCCATTCCTGTATTAGCAGGCTTATTTTTTATGTAGCTACAGTTGGTTATCCATTGGCGCCTTTGTATATATAAATGCACGTATGAACTATTTTGAATGCAAGTTTGTTATTCAATGGTAGTTACAAGTGATCAGCATGCTGTTGTATTTATTTACGCAGCTGTAGTTATATTTATGGCTTCCGTTCTTTATCGATATTGAATGTTCTTCTGCTCTGCAGGTCTAGTTCGAGTATGCTGAGACTTTTATTTTATTGCATCCTTACTATTATACTCGGACCAGTACCATTATTATTATCCTCTGATAGGGTATAGTCTCCCCACTATACCTATCAGACCCTCACTGATAGTAGGAAGCCTTTGGAATTCAGGGAGGTGCACCAAAAGACGTAGAACCTGACCCATTTAGCACTATTTGGGTGGACGTTCGGGTTCGGGTCGTTACATCCAAGATGTGATAGTGGTAGTATCATATCACAACATTAGCCACCTCTTAAAACCCTCACAACTCCTCTACTATGATCACCTATGTGTGGTTACTTCAACTTATGTCACTACTTCTGTCTTGGTGGTCCATCCATTGCCTGCCTTTTTTCTATCGCACAAATAGTCGAGCAATCTCGGGTGATATAACCTCACCTATCATAGGAAAAACAAGGCCTATATTTTGGTTGACTGGAACCTTTATACAATCCCTGGGTTGTGGACCCTTTGGTATAAGACTAGAAAACTGATGCTTCGACCATCACGACCCCAAAGCATGATGTTGTCCACTTACTACCAAAGTCTCGAATCCTAGGTGACTACTATTAGCACCATCTAGCTATAACTACCCCGTTAAAAAGTCATATATTTGCAAGGTATTCTCCAACATCTGGACATAGTTGGGGATAAAAAGGAGAACAAATCAGACTTGAATATCTCTATACAGACCATGATCGAATGTCCTTTCTTGGAAATACACATCACAAACCATTTCCTGAGAGTATCTTAGGATATCAGTAAATCTCGACCCATACCCAATGACTGACATACTACTCTACTGAAGCTCAAGAATCTCCTTCATGAACACTAATCATATAGTCTTCAGGAAATATTAATCCAAGTAAGAGTCACATATTCTAGGGATTGTGTTATCAATATCCACCATCATTCATTCGAGCCATAGAGAAGACTTGTTTTCAGTACCACAATCCGATCTGAATGGATCCATAATATATGGAACATTCAGACCATGGAATCCAACCTATCCTCTACTGCATAAGGTTTTGGATCACCAAAGAAATTGGGTGGTCTCTACCTCTGAATCACATGAAGCATGATTAGCCTAAGAGCGAAGTCATCTTTTACTACTAGAATAATCTACTTCTTAGAAAGAGGGGAAACATCAACCTACACTATCAGAGGCAGTTTTTCTTGATACTTTATAGGTGTAAGTACCACTCGCTTTCCACCTGGAGGGAACACCTCATAAACAGGCCCTTGAAATGAGGTCTCATCACTGAGATTATCCTTATCTTGATCTTATTATGGAAAAATAGATGGATGTCTGTGTGGGGGAATCTTGAAATGGTAAAGAAATACCTTGTACAAAAGAAAATATATGGTAAGATGACTCAAGAAGGACTTGAAAATTACAACTCATTTCTACATGATGCATGTAACATTTTTTCCCTATAACTGGTACCTTGGTACACTGATTCGAAAGTAGGTTATCCAAGTCTTGGTGTATGAATATGTTGGTTTCCACACTATCACTAGGGTCCCTAGCTTGAGATGTGAACTCATAACACTTAAACACAATTCCTCTAAATCCCAAAAGAAATCATCACAAATTCTCTATCTCCAAGCATCATCCTATGTCATCCTAGTCTCTAATATCACACTAGCATGACCCAACCTACGAGGTCCTATCTAGCCGGTGGTATGTCAAGTGTGCCACCCCAATACAACCTCTATTAGGGGTGGGGCTGGTGACTATCACTATGTAGGAATATCACACATATGTTAGGACATATCCTAATACACTTGTACACACAGACACACACACACACATCTTCATACACGCAAGAGAAATATGGAAAGTAAAACAACTTGAATAATAAATGAATTCAAACCCTCTAATTTCCCATAATGAGTATGAAAGTACATAATAAAGTAAAAAGGAAAAAATATAAGCCAAACAACAAGTAAGTATCTCCAAATTGATAAGAAGGAAAATTGGCTCAGCATTTAACCACAAGTTTGATAATATTCTTATTACCACAGATGAGAAAAACCACTAAGTATTACCCACACTAGGCCCCCCCTCGATCACTTTTGAAAATTTTATCATATGTATAAGACATGACAGGTGTGGGAAAATCCCATGAATGAGTGAGTATATACATACCCATTAGGATACACATAAATTACTAATTAGTAAAGAATTAAAAGAAAGAGTTTTCTCAAAACCATAACAAAGAGGGAAAAAGAAAGGAAAACCTAGATACACCAATAGGTAGTATTCAGGTCTTAGAGTATAGTCTCAAACAATCAGCCAACCAATGATACTTTTCATTCCAAGATTCCAATCAAGAAGTCCCAAGCAACCTACATAATCCTTCCCTCAGATTATTATAGAGGATCCCTACGCCATGATAATTGGTGAAATACCAACCTCGGAAGAGGATACCTATCCCATTCAAGATTCATAGATGGGGAAAATACCGACTTCACAGATAGAGGACCCCATCCACAAAATGTGGGTGAAGTATTGACTCTATCTAATTCCAAAATCAGAGTATATTGGCACTTTCCTTACATTGGTGAAATAATGACTTCCCCAGAGTATCCATGTACCAATAGGTGGAATACAAACTCCACCTAGAAAAAATGAGGGAGAAATATATATCTAATCGAACTATTATAGGCTAAATATAAGTAAATGTTGTGTCATATGGATACATATTGTGTTATTTCGAGTCAAACACCTAACCATGTTCTGACATCCCACATGGAACATCTCAGCCCAACTAAACCATATATAGAGGGGTCACACGACATTCCTTGTCTATATATGTGATCCTTATATACCACATCTTCTTGAGACATTTGCCTCTAAGGGTGCATGAGGTTTGGCTCATCCCACACGATGTCTGGGGATATATGGGTCCCTAGGTGGGTAATTTTAGTATTCCCTGAGTTAAGTGGGTAGGGGCCACATGGCGTGTAACAACCCATAATTTTATCAATGAAAACATCCTTATTATAATTATTACATATAGTGTAAATCACATAAAATCATATAGAGAACACAATACAAACATTATAAATGATTAATGAATGAAATAAGAGATATTTCTAGAAGTTATGGAACCTTTACCTACGGAATAGTAACTTGACCTTTGGAATAGTAATGCGACCATTAGGGATAGTAATACGACTAATAGAATATTAACCTAATATAAAAATTTGTAAATAAAATTTAGGAATCATATAAATGAGAATGTGATATAATTATATCATATTATATGTAAATACATCTTTAATTAAGTGTTTGTATTTTTATCAAACATAAATGTTTATTTTTAATTTTATAATTGATATAATGAATTAAAATAATGTTTATCCTAATAAAATAGATTCATAAATTAATATTTTGTTTTCTAATGATTATAAGATAATTTTATGAGACCTTAAGTAACTTTTCAAGGTTTCATAAAATCAGTTATAATTTTAAAACTGGTATTTTTCGTGTAAATGATGATTTTAAATAAAATATTAGATTTCTCATGTTTATAAAATTACATTCATAAAATTAAGTTATTTTTTAATTATAAACATTGAAAAATTGTTAGGGTGAATTTTGGGATTTTTCTAAAATAGTTAAAATCTTGGTGAATAGTGAAATACAGTAATTTTTGGTATTTAACAAATACATGAATTATTGAGTCATATATGATGTATGCCTGATGTAAGCTCATAATATCAAACTCTACTTAATTATTTTAATATATTTAGTGATAAGGTTTAATCTATTCATATTCATGAACCAAAATAATAAAATAATGAATTAAATAATAAAAAACACCCATCTCCGGCCCTATAAATACCACCCTCACCACCTTTTCCCCTAAAACCTTCCAAGAATTGAAGATTATATAATTTCAACCCAATCATCTTCTCAAGAACCTCCCCCACTTCCAAGAGAGTTTTCTCTTTACAAAATAAAAAAATTCAATTCCCTTAGAAGGCTCTCAAGGAGGATAATTGAAGAGGTAAAACCCTATTTTATTTTCTTTTAATTTCCTTTCAGTTCCTTTAATTTTATTATTACCTCCTCACAAACCCTTATCCAAGTGGAACGATAAATAAAATATCTTATATATATATTTTAATTTTATTATGTTAATGGAATAATCCATCATTAATCCTATTTTCCTCTCCCTTTTATTCTAAAGATGAAAACATCGTCTGTGAGGTGTTAATTTATCGCCCTCAAGGATGAAAAGTTTTCATTTTCTTTTACCACCTACAAGGATAGTTATAAAAAAATTATAATGGTTGAAATATATTTTAAAATGAATTTTATAACCATTTTATCTTTTGGAACTATCATATATACATAATATTAAATAATAAAACGAAACTAGTTCACAGTGATTGAAAACCACAAAATTAATCTAAATGACTATAATTAACATTTTATCTAATGAATAATCTTCATATCTGAAAAAATAATAATAAATAATACTAGTTAAAATTATATAAGTTCAAATATAATTTAATTTTTGGATAATTATCCCCATTTTACATGATCTCCCATAAATGTATAAAAGTGAACCGATCATGAAAACCAAGAAAAACAAACATTCCCAAAAGATGAAATTTAACACTATAACTCATCAAAATGGAAATAAATGAAAATAATAAAATTATAATGAATAAAATACTTGTATAAAAATTTCTTTATTTATTAATTAATTAATCTAATTTATTTTATCTTGGATATTAAAGTGAAGAAATCATTTAGACATAAGGTAAGGGTATTCTCAAACCCAATTTCCTTTCATTTGGTTATTACTATTTCATGGAAAATTTTAATCTGGTTTTTCATTTAATATTACTCAAATATAATTTGATTGTTCCAAAATTTTCTTTTTTGGGATATAACTTATTCCAATATGAGTTTTTTGACAGATAAAATGATTTTTCCAAAATAACTCTTCTTTCTAAAAACACATCATTTACTTCACTTGAGATTGTTTCTTTTTCAATCAAGATTGATGATTCCTATACCAGTATGATATTCAGTTTGTGGAACCCCAATGATTTTTCTTGAATGTATGATTTATTAAAAGAAACCGGTCCCATTCTATGAGTTATTTTATGTCTAAGTATGACATCCATTCTATGTGGCATGCATGATTATGTAAATGTTATGATATAACGGGTGCACCCGATATTATATAGTGTTCCAATGCATTGGCTAATGTCATGTATCTCATGATATAATGTGAAATATGTGTGAAATTGATGCTATATTGTTTCAAAATGATTATGTTATGATTATGCACATATGTTATGCATGAACATGATGCTATATTTGTTCACAACTATGTGTGGTATTTGGCCACTAAGACATGATGTTTCATTAAAATGCATTTCTGCATTAAATGATTTTATCTAATGCTTCCTATCATGATTATGATGAATTTATGCTGATGATAATTTTTCTCACCCATGTTATATTGATTCAAGTTATTATATATCCTCTTATTGGGATTTTAGCTCACCCCTTTATTTATATATATCACACTATTATAATTTATATTAAGAAGTAATCATATGAAAATAAGAATATAAAGAGGAAGTAATTAAATAATGTTTTTGTTTTATTATCTAAATATTATGTATGGTCCTAATTTTACGAATACACCGAACCTTTGGATCCTGGTTATGTAACACTATTATATTTTTTTACCATTAAAATGATGTAACTGTAATGTAAGAAAAATATGGGTCACTATAGTTGGTATCAGAGCATGGTTTATTTAATTTAGGAATTAGGATTATATAAATTTAGTTAAAACCATTAGTACAAGACTATGTACAAATAAGCACCCAAGAAGCTTTGTTTTAAAAAAATTCTAAACATAGTGATCAAAAAATATATTCCTTTATAGTTAATTTAAAAAAGGAATAAATCATTCATTCATAACTTATTAACATATATTTTTCTCAAACATCTTATATTTTATAAAATAATGAGAACTAGGAGAAACCAGGGAAAATATTCATGTGAGGGACAATGCAACGAATGCCCGAATGACATCCCCAATGCCTTGGGTGGTGGAGTTCAAAATTTCATTGGGATTATTACCAAGTTTTCTCAAGCTATGAACAATAACCTAAATAATGTGGAGTTTATACCATTACCTAAGAGGGATCAACTGACTATCAAGTCTTTCACGCGACAGAGACCACTGACATTTATTGGATCTTTCGATCCTATAGTTGTGGAATGGTGATTCAAATCAATGGAGAAGATATTTTCTGTGCTTCACTATTCTGAGATGGACAAGGTGACTTTGGACATTTATCATTTATATAGAGAGGCTGATCAATGGTGGGTGTTGATTAAGAATACCAAGCCAAATGATTAAAATGAAGAGATGGAGTGGGAACACTTTAAGAAAATATTTCTTAATAAGTACTTCCCTTGAAATCCTCATATGGAGATAGAGAGAGAGTTTATAGAGTAGAATCAAAAGGAAGGTGAATCTGTCATATATTATGATTAATATTTCACAAGTCTTGTAAGGTAAACCTTAGGTTTTTTTTCAATAATGATATAAAAATAGATTGATTAATTATTGGTTTAAAACCACACCATTGAAAGGATCTAGAAATTAGAAACATTGAGAGTAATGAAGAAGTTGTTCAATGTTCTCTCTAAGTGGATGTAGAATTTGGATAATGGTCCCACGGTTATGGTGATAAGAAAAAAATATGGATTTTCAAGCGGGAGGATATAATGAAAAAGGTGGAAATAAAACTCAACCACTCACATGTAAAAAATGTGGAAATAAACATCATGAGAACCACCTCAAAGGGATGAGTAAATGCATTATGTGTGGGAGATAAGGACACCAAGCACATTAATATTTAAGATACATGAGGAAGATAGACAATTTGGTGGAGGAATGGAGAGAACTACCTATTGTTCAATGCTTCAATTGCAGGGAGAAAGGGAACAATGCAAGCCAGTGCACTAAAACCTGAGTCCTTGAGGGTAATTAGCATCAACATCCACCAAAGAAAAAGGATGAAGGGAAATCTTATAAAATCACTAATACTAAGGTGGATTCCAATTAGGATGTTGTAAAAGGTATGCTAGTTATTCATTCAAAAATTAAAAATATACTATTTGATTCTAGTTCTATGTATTCATTCATATATTTCAAGTTTAGTAGAACAATTCAAACACCACATCAAAATATGGAGGTTGAGTTATCTGTGAGAATAGAAAATGGGGAAATTATTGCATTGAAAGTATATAACTCCTCCGCAGTTAATATTTGTGGACTGATCCTCTAAAAAAATATAGTCTTACTTCCTTTGGTGGATTTTGATGCTATATTGGTTATGGTTTGACTATATTTATTCAAATACAACATCAAATATTGGAAAAGGGAGATCACTCTTCACATCCCAAGGCATCCTCCAATTATGTATAAGTTTAAGGATGAGGATGAATCTCCTTCAGAATCATTGTCTCAATTATGGATTTTATTTCCTTATGAGCAAGAATATCATATTCAAATTATTGAGAAAAAGTATTGAATCATGCTTAAGGACATGGCCATTGTGAGGGAATACACTGATGTATTCCCTGAATAATTTCTTGGACCTCCTCCAAATTGAGTGGTTGAGTTCACAGTTGAAATTATTCTTGGATCATTGCCTATATCAGAAACTCATTATAGAATGTCCACTATTGTGTTGGAAGAACTGAAAAAGTTGATACAAGAGAATATGGAAAAGGGTTGAATACACCTGAGTGCTTCATCATGGGGTGCAGCAGTCATATTTTTCAATAATAATGATAAATAAACTCTTCTTTGTAATGATGATTATTATCTCAACAAAATCATGATAAAGAACAAGTATCCTATTACATGGATATATGAATTGTTTGATCAACTACATGGGGCCAAGTATTCTTCTAAGGTGGATCATTGGTTGGGATATCACTAATTAAAGGTGATTAAAGAAGATATTCCCTATACTATATTTTATACAAGGTATAAACACTATGTGATTTGGGAAGAAAGGAAAGCTGAGTCATAGGTACATCGACCCCTTTGATATTCTTGATCGTGTCAGAGATATGGCCTATCAACTATCACTTCCACCTACCATTTCTCAAGTACTTGGTGTATTCCATGTATCCCTCTCGAGGATGTACATACTAGATCCATCACATGTACTAAATCCCGAAGTGGTATAATTGGAAAATGATCTCTCTTACAAGGAGTATCTGATGAAGATCTTGGACTGAGAGATAAAGTTCTACGTAACAAGACTAATCACTAGGTCAAAGTACTATAGAAGAACTATTGGTATGAAGATGCAACATGGGAACCATAGGAAGTAATAAATGAGAAGTACCCTCACCTATTTTATTAAAATGAAATTTCAATGAAAAACTTTCATAAGGGGAGAAGAATTTAACAAACCATAATTTTATCAATGGAAAACCCTTCTTATAATTAAAACATATTGTATAAGTCACATAAAATCACATAGGGAACAATATAATAACTTTATAAATGATGAATTAATTAAATAAGAGGTATTTCTAGAAGTTAAGAAACCAATACATATGGAATAATAACTTTACATTTGGAATTTTAATGTGACCATTAAGAATAGTAATCCTTCTAATAGAATAGAAAAATCATATATACAATTATAAATAAAATTTAGGTACCATATAAATAAAAATATAAAATAATTATATCATAGTATATATAAAAAAATGTTTTGAAAAATATTAATTATGTGTTGGTATTTTTATAAAACATAATTGTTTATTTTCAATTTTATAATTAATATAATGACTTAAAAAATTTAAATTTCATAAAATAGATTCATATATTAATATTTTGTTGTCTTATGATTATAATATAATTTTATGATACCTTAATAAATTATTCAAGGTGTCATAGAATACATGAATTATTGAGTCATAGATGATGTATGGATGATGTAATCCCATAATCTTGAATTATTATTCATTATTATAATATATTCAGTGATAAGGTTAAAACTATTGATAGTTTTGACCCAAAATAATAAAATTATGAATAAAATAATGAAAAAACACCCCTCACTTACCCTATAAATACCACCCTCACCACCTCTTCTCCTCACACCTTTCAAGACTTGCTTATCAAATTTTTTCCCAATCTTCTTCCAACAACCCTAATCTATGTTCATGATCCGTTTTTCTTTAAAAAAGACCAAATCCAATTTCCCTAAGGAGGTTCTTAGTGGGAAGAATTCAAGAGGTAAAACCCTAGTTCATTTTTTTTAATTTATTTTCAATTTCATTTATTTTTTTATTATAGCCTCAGATACCATTTTCTAAGTGTCATGATAAATATAAAATCTTATATATACTATAATTTTTTTAATTGAATAATTGATCATCAATCCCCTTATCCTATCCCTTTTATTCTAAAAATTAAAACATCATTCGTGAGGTGTTAATTTATCGCCCTTAAGGTCGAAAAGTTTTCATTTTCTTTTACCACCATCAAGGATGATCATAAAACCATTGTAATGGTTAATTTTTTTTAAAATTAATGACATAACAGTTTTTATATTCTCAAACTAACATATATACATAATATTAAATAATAAAATGAAACTTTTTCATGGTGATCAAAAACCGCCAAATGAATCTAAATAATTATCATTAACATTTTATCTAATGAATCATCCTTATGTATAAAAACAAAATAAAAAATAAGACCAATTAAACTTCTTTAAATTCACTAATAACATATAATTTTAATTATTTATAATTATCCCCATTATCACGATCTTCCATACATGTATAGTAGTGAACCAATCCCGAAAACCAAGAAAAACGAACACTCCCAAATGATGAAATTGAATACTATAACTCATAAAAATGGTGATAAATGAACTTAATAAAATTATATTGAATAAAATACATGTATAATATGTTCAAGATTTATTAATTAGTGATTCTAATTTCATTATCTTGGATGTTAAAGTGAAGAAAGCATTCAGTCATAAGGTAAGGGGATTCTCAAACCCAATTTTATTTCATTGGGTTATTCGTATTTCATTCGAAATTTCAATGTGGATGTTATTTTAATATTACTCAAATATAATTTCTTTTTTAATAACTTTTATTTTATAGGATATACATGCTTAGAATATGATTCTGTGAAAAATGAAATGATTTTTCCAAAAAAATATTCTTTCTAAAATCATATCTTTTACTTATGTTGAGATTGTTTCTTCTTCACCCACGATTGATGATTCATATACCAGTATCATATTAAATTTTTGGAACCCAATGATTTTTTTATGAATTTATTTTTTTTAAAATAAACCCATTCCTTTCCATGGTTTATTTTACGTTTATGTTTGATATACATTCTATGTGGCAGGAATGGTTATGTAAATGTTATGATGTGACAGGTGCACCCAGAATTATATAACGCTTCAATATATTGGGTAATGTGATGTATCTCATCATATAATGTGAAATATATGGGAACATGATTATATATTTTTTCACAATTATGATTTTATAATGATGCACATATGTTATGTGTGAACATGATGCTAGCTTTATTCAGAAATATGTGTGATATTTGACCACTAAGACATGATGTTTCTTTATTATGAATTTCCACATTGCATGACTTTATATAATGATTCCTATTATAATTAAAATTATATTATGTATATGATGATTATTATCACCAATGTTATATTGATTCATGTTCTTATCTATCCTCTTACTGATCTTTTAGCTTACCACTTTCTTTGATGTAAATCCTTAGGTGAATAATTATAATAAGAAGTACTTGTGGGAAACTAAGAAGCTAGAGAGGAAGAAATTAAATAATTGTTATGTTGTACTCTGTAAATTTAATATATGGTCCGAATTTTCCCAAGACACTAAACCTTTGGATCATAGTTGTGTAACATTATTACATTTTTACCTTTAAAATTATGTAATAACAATTTTTTGAAAAAGTTGGGTCTCTATAAGATGTGTGTATTAGTCACAAAACCATGTGATATTTAAATATTTTTTAAAATCCTATAGTAACATCAAACATGCTATGAAAATGTGTTGTTATGAACTACACACTGTTTAGTTATGAAATTATAAAAATCCAACTTCATCTGAAAGCTTCACCCTATATACCACTACCTCCATAAGTATTACCAAAAATTCCATAAACTATGTTTATGGACAACAATTCCTTGTCATAAGTATGATTCCATCATTCATCCTTTGGAAAAAACAACTCATATCCTCCCATCAATGTCCCATCATCCCGACACCTCAACTCATGAAAATGGACATGCTCCATCTTTCATTAGATTTACATCATCATTACTGAACCTCTTACATTCCACAAATCACAATGTAAAACCATCAATAATGATCCATAGAACCAGTTATTAATCACAAAACAAATAAGGTCTATAAAATTTGGTCAAACCATTGTTCAAAACCAATTCTGGTGATGAAAATTCATAAAATGGAGGTAGAAATTCACGAAACATAAAATTCAGGAACCAATGGTGGTCTTGTTAATCGTTCACATCATTTATTGATAGAATTCAAAGATATGATAATTAAATCGCATTAATTAAGTCCAAACAATTTACCATTCCATGTTCTAGGATAAATTATAATTTAACAGCCATATGATATTTCGAACATGGATTCAATATGGAAGGGTTTAAATCTATGTTTGTATAAAAAACATGAATACTAGGGAAATTTCAATAATAACAAATCTCTACCTAAAAATTGGATCAATCATCAATGAATATCAAAGATCACGACATCACCATCAAATATGTGATTTAATTCCAACACATTCATTATTAATCCCCAATTCCGATCTCACTAGTAATGTTCAACCCCATAGATATCCTCTCAAGAATCCCCTAGGTTTTGTAACTAACCCTATAGGAGTATTTAATGAGGAATTATAAAAGGGGTTTCTCAGTTTAGGTATTCAATTAATTTAATACATAGACAAATTTATTTATTTAATTTATTTCGTCTAATATCAGCCCAAGATAGTACATCGACCAAATATCCATTGCTAACGAAAATTATATCATGCATAGGGTGAAACCCATGTTTAGAATTTAATGGAGGTCTTGATTTCCTCAATTGAGACTCTATTGAAGAGATCAACCATTATTTTTGATATTACATTCATTCATGTGTTACTATATTTAATATTTTTAACATACCAACATCATAGATTTACAATGTCTGAAACCCTACTCTAACTCTGTGACTAGCTCCATAAATATTATTTAAAATATTCAAAGGGAGTAATCTTAAAAATTGGAGTCATTAAATAATGTTACAAATACAATACATATCCTCTATTTTACTAAAGTAATTAAAGTTTCTCCAATTCAAGACTTCAAGATCTATTGTGTAAACATTATCATGTTTATTGGATGATAATATGTCCACTTCCTGTGAACTAGTTACAATACATTTATAATTACAATGTTCGTGGTGTAAGATTTATCACATAACTAACTTATACTAATGAGGTTGTTCTTAGGTCCTAAAACATAAATAACATTGGATATTAAATATATTTATGTATGGATAAATCAAATAAACCCATGATATGAACTTTTCTAATGTATCTTAAAATTTAAAGTCAATAATCTACATTATAGATATTCTTGAATATAGAATTACTTATTATCATATATCTAGAAATACCTCTATCCAGTTACCAATTATTTCCAACATTTTTTCTTGAGATTTTATTTAGAAATTTTATTGCAAAATATTTTTGTTCCTAAAAATACTTGGGTAAAGAAACATTATAAAAAACAACATTTAGAAACTAAATTTCACAAATCCTCTATATTAAAGATATTTAAGGTACTAAGAAATATAAGTTCTATCCATTCCAAAAAATTTAATATTTTTTAGTTAATATATACTTTTCCAATATCCTCTAGTATGGGAAAAAGTAAAAATGGTTCAATTTCTATGATGAAGTAATTTGAATAAAAAGGTTTTTTTTGTGATGAAGAATATCCCAATATAGATATTGTATTAGGTAGTTTCAATATATCAATAATCCATTCCTAATCATTCATTCAAAGTATAATGTTATATATGACCTTATTTAGGATTTAACATTCAAATTAATTCTCAATTACTTCATTTTGATTCCTTTTAGGCATAAAAAAATAAATACTAGATTTGGAGGTTAAAATAGAAATACTTTCTTTTTTACTTAGAAAGATACAATTTAAAACATTTGTTTTTATTAGTTAACATTCTGTTATATTTTTCTATATATTATAAATATTCAATCATTTATTACATTAATGAAGAAATATATTAATCATCATCTAAAAAATCAAAAACAATTAGGGGTTCATTTGTTATAGATTTACTATACTTATCCATGAAGCATATTTAAACTTTTTGGAATGGTTGTAATAAATCTAGAAATATTACTACTATAATATCTATAAGAACTAATTTTATAAGAATAATATATACTAGGACTCAAGTTTCATAAGCCTTTAATTTTTTTACTTTTTATTTCTTTTTCCCTTATAGAATATATATCTTTCTTCTTTAACCGAAGATAATCTAGTTTGATATGACCTAGTTTCATATATTTGTAACACATAACATAATTTGAATATTTTATTATATCACTTACATAATATCCTACATATCTACCCTTCTTGTCCTTCTGATTGTTTTTTCTCTATGGCGATATATTCTAAAATATCTTACCCATCCATTTTTCTAATCTTGAAAACTTTTATTCACTATGTTGAACATCAATATCATCTGATTGATGCTTTTATATCATAGTTATAGAAGAAAAATAATGTCTTCTTAGTTTTCCCTCTTTCTCCATCTATGTTGATATTATTTTCATACTGCATCTACATTCCAATAAGTTCATCAACATTGAGATCTGTATGATTTTTAGTATCCTTTAAAGTTTTTCATTTATATTTTGATGCTTTTATAATAATTATAATAATATTATCATCCATATTATCATCAATTATATCTGTTTCTTCAAAATATTTATAGCTATTTACAATAGTCATGAATCATTAATACATCTAAATAACTGGATCTCTAGGTAAGAAATCAAAATCACAATACTATGAAACTAACATTTCTCTTCTAGTTTAAAGAAATTTTGATGCTATTAAATGTGTAAGCTTTAACTTATTAAAAATACCATTGGTTATTCCATGAAAATAAATAATACTATATATTAATTTTCATAGGATATAACAAAGTATTTTGAACTTTGTAGTTGTGTTGAAACATAGAAATCTTATAGGGTGTAAAATTTGAAATATCTTTTTTGGAATCTTATACTCATTGAATAACATGAAGTAATTATCAACTTTAGTATTGATAACATAATTATTAATGTATCTATAAAATATGCATAACCTATATCATAAAAAATAGTGCTCAGTTCTGATTCAAACCTCTAAGAGTTATTGTTAGAAGATTAATTTCTGTAAAGAACATAAATCAATTTATAATTTTATATAAAAAAATATAGATACTTTATTTGATATAAAAATTTTCCCACTAAGGAAGTTATAAGAGGGGGTGTATTAAATAATTAAAAATTATGATAAAATAAACCCCTCTTAAAAATTTATATTACCGATTATATATATATATAAATATTTGAAAAAAATAAAATATAGAATTACAATTTCAAAATGGAAATGTAATTAAAAATCAAGAATGTGATGTAACTTAAAAATAAAACAATATATGTAGAAATATGAATAAATAAAACATAAAAAATACATAATGTAAAATGATGAAAGTGGAATTACATATTATAATCCATGAAACAATTAACATATTTTATTAATTAAATAAAAGTTATTGTCTATAGAGATTCATTGATTTTTATCCAATGTAGAAGGAAGATCAATTCAATGATCTGGTGAAATAAGTTCCAAGCTCGGGTCACTTCAATCATTAATCAAAAGCACCAAGATCCTATCCTTAAAGATTAATTGGCCTATAGGATCAAAAAAACCAAGTCCTTACCTAATGAAATATCTAATAGAAAAAGATCAATAAAAAGTAAAAGGAATATCACATGAAATTCCTTGTGAATTTATAATGAAACTCATATAATATAGGAATAATAACAAAAACAAACTGAAAAATAAAAGTAATATATCTTAAAATTAATCAAATAGACGATGATTATTCATTCAATAGTTATTATATCTTTCTATTATGCTTGAGATTTGATACCTATTTAAATTCAATCAAATAAATAAAATTTTTAACCACCAATTGTGTTTCAATTTCCTATTAACAAACTTTTAAAAACCATCTAATATTTACAGGATCTATTGAAATGGATTTAACCTTTTCAAATACACTTAAAAAACACTTTAATTTCATTTTATTTTATATATCTTCATATAATTCAAGAATAGAAATATTTATCCATGATAAATTGATGTTTCGGTAGATGTAACATTTCAAATTGAGAGAATTCCAAATGATATGTTTTTATTCATAATATATTAACAAAAAAACATGATTCAAATGAAAATTATTAAAATATATTAAGTGTATTATGATTTATCAGAACAAGGATTCAAAATATATCATCTAAAAAAATTATTAAATACCATAAATGAAAATTTTGTTCTCTTATTTTATGGAACATGATTCTTTTTAAATGGAAAAATTAGATGGTTATATACTATATATCATTGTGTTTGGAATTTCTTCAAATCATAAACTAGCTAAAAATTGGAATAATTTTATTATGAAAATGTAACATGGGTACAAAGGAAAAAAGGAAAAATCATGGGGAATAGAATTGATGAATCCTAATAGTATCAACACAAATAATATCTTTACAATACCTATTATGAGACATAAAAACCTGAGTTGATAATCAATTACTCTTAATAAATACCTTATATGCTAAGAAATCCACCATGAAATCCCACTCATTACAGGTGTGTAAGATCTCCAAAACGTGATGTATCTCTATTCTATAGGATTTTATTTATAGGCAATGCTCTGGTGGCAATGTAGGAGCCCTAATAGATACTAACCTAAAAACACTGAGTCCGCCTAGATCATAGATAATAAAATATTTATTGAAGATCAAATAGAAAGGATATAGAATAATTTTTGGTATTGAACAATGAGAATATTAATCTTTCTATAGTATTCTATGAAAAAATAATTAAAAATCCCATGGAATCCCAAATGAGACCACCTATATGCTTGATTCCTTAAATGATGGAACTATACAAGTTAAGATTAAGGCCCTGAATATATGCTTTATAGTGAACCCAATGGATTTGTCTTTCCCTATTCGATGGGCAATTTGAGATAGTATATGGGGAGACAACTCTTGATGTATGTTTGGATTTCAAATTCCCTTAAAAGTGAAAAAATATATTAAATATTATAAAGAAATTTGGATATAATACTTATTTTTTGGAATATCTCTATTATGATGGGCATTAGTATAGATATCCTAGATCACCCAACAATCAAAAATAAATAGGATGATCTTAGATTGAATGATTGGAGGTTCACCCACATTGAAATTAAAATATGTTGCAATAAAATGGTTGATGTATAAAAATATTGCATAGAACTTTATACACCCTCTAGGATAACACTAGATATAACAATACAAATCCCCTTAACTAAATAGGTGTAATATAGATTCTATATTTTCCCTTAAAAAACACATGCATTTCAAAAAAATTTTGATACCTTTATTTTTTTTACTTTTACATCCATTGGAAGACCACTATTTAGAATATTCCAAATAATAAAATTTATCTTGATTGGAATCAGTCTTCACTATAAATTAATATCCCAATCATACTCATTTTTACTCTTGTGAATGATATTGTGCAAATAATATGGGATTAATAAATCATAGGTTGTTGTAGAGAAATGGATAGATCGGGTTACTCCACTATCTAAGTGGTGGAGTATAAGCACTATCTAAATGGTGGAGTATAAGAGCCTTTGATCACAATACAACACAATATCAATGAACCATGGATAAAAACTTGTATGACTATAGCTGATCATAGGAATTCAGCACCCTATGAGGAAAATAATATCACTAACCCATTTGTCTTTCAAAATGTAAATGTAACCCTTTATAATAATCCATTTGAATTTTTCATTCATGGAGGATATAGAGTCATGAATAATTTTCCATGAGTGAGATCTCTTAATATACTATTCAATCTAGCAAGTTGGTGTGGAACTATACTTTTTCTAAAAAAAATATATCCTAAATAGAATGCCTAAAGTGAGCATCCCATACAGGTTTAGCTTGAATCCACTGCATAGCCTCATAAATAATTATTAGATTAATTCCGACATCCTCATAGGGATTATCCATATTAAACTATATTTCCTAGAGATGTTTTCCCATTTGTTTATCATACCAAATGAAGATGTTGAGAATGGACTCAATTCTTCTTAGGATAGACTTGGGGGACCAAATGAATGCAAGGACATGCATTGGTATTTAGAAAAGGACACGGTTAATAAGGGTGATATTCCCTTCAAAAGAGTGAAATGGACTCCTCTAGATAATAATTCTACATGTAACTATATTGATTATACCTTCAATGTTTTGGATATGGTTTCTTTTATTTGATAAAGGATCTCCCATATATTTTATAGGTAGTTATTTTATATCAATTACAAGCCTTTCTACGATGACTTTGGCTTTCCTTCCCTATAATTTTCTTGGAATATATATATTTCTCATTAAAATATTGATTCATTAGCCACTACTACTAATATATTTGATTAAAATCTATTTAAACCATTTAATTGAATTAATTTTTCCAATTATGAAGAAGATCATTTAATCTATGGAAAATAAATGAGATATTCCAGTAAAACCATACCAGCCTTGGAAAGAGTTAGCCAATCCACTTGAAATTTTAGATTTTATGTTCTTACTAACAAAATTTTGGGCTATGATTATTAAAATTGGGGAGAGTGGGTCTACATGGTGAAGACCCTATGCCAATTTGAAAAAAACAAACCTCCTTCCCATCATGGATATTATAAACTAAGGTAAAGAGAAAAAAATAAGGTCACATAACCATTATTAAAATCCACATCACCTAATAACTTTTTGGGTGTAGTACCATTACATTATATCATAATATTTATCTATGCCAATCATGATTGTAACATTAGATATAGCCACATTCCAATCAAAATCATCTAAAATTTCTTGTACTAAACCGATCCCCTCTAGATTATCTTAACTTCTAGAAAACCATGCTGTTAATTTGAGATTTATATAGGTAAGAGTTTAAATGATTACTTATTGGGGATCATTATAATAAAATTGTAAGATGAATTTTATAATTTAATAGGTTATGATTCATAAAAGTAGCTAATATGGTTCACATTTTGAATAATAAAAAGAACAATGGAAGTGATAACCTAAGGAAATTAACCACCATTGAAATAATCATGAACTTACACTGTTAGGTCCTTATTGATGAAATCACAATCCATGCTATAGATGATTCCTAGGAAACCATTAGGGACCAGTAAACTATTGGGGTTGAGATTTTTAATTGCAAAAAATATATCTTCCCCTTATAGGTTAACTTTCAAAAAATCATTGCATAGTTTTACATTGATAAATAAATATTATAAAAAAATTATCATCATATTCTACTATTGATTTATCCTATCTCAAACCATGATAAGGGACACCTAAGAGATCTATGATGTGGGAGGATGCATGATGTTCAATGGTCTCAATGTTGTGATATCCTTTCTCTATCCATTTGATATGGGATCTATCTCATGAATACTTATCTTCCAAGATTCTATATTTACTGGATAAAATAAATAAGATATCACCATCCCAATTATCCTAAATCCTTCCATCAAGATGATTTATCTCAACCTAAATCTCTTCCATGAATGGAACATGAGGAAAATTACTATTCATATATTATAAAATGTATCCCTCTAGTATGTTAAACTTGTTATAGAACTTAACCCATGCATTCCTTTATCAGGGTGAATTACATGAGTTGTATACAAGAGACTTGAATGAATATTACTCCATACATACTTTGAAGAAAGGGAATCCACAATTATTGACCAAATAACCTTGGATCTAAATCATAATTGGATAATGATTGGATATGAACTAATCCATATGGGATATATCCATGCATGATAAATTTATAATTACATTCAAGTTCACTATAAAACTATCCAACTGACTCTATATTTTACTACCTCCTATCATTTTGTTGCACCACATAAATATATCTCCATTGTTACCTAGGTCCATGAGGTTACTATGTGATAATAATCTGCATAAATCGTCCACATCCTTAGTCAAATAAACTACACACTCATTTATTTTTGAACTATTTCATAATGTTGTTGATATCACTACCTATAAACCAAGAATTATATCAGGTGTTTAAGGAAGATAAATACTTCCAGATTTTATCCCTCTCTCTCACCACACACTGGGAATATATAAAGGACATGAAAAAAGAGGTTGAATATCCATTTAACTTGATTTTAATCCACTAATAATAAGCTTTAATGAATTCAAACTGGTACATATTATTCTAGAATATCCAAAAGTGAGTGTTAGTTAGTATTCCATGCATGTGAGTATCCATATTAAGCTTGAAAGAGTAATTTTCAATGGAGTTCAATTTATGTTTCATTTCCAAAATAAAAAACAAATTAAATGTGTTTGTACCTAATAATTTTTGAAAAATAAGAAAATTTGGATAAGAATAAAATTCCTCTAGAATTCCATATTAGTGCAGTAGACATGGATAGAAAGATAAGTAGGTTTAGAAACCTGAGTAACCTTGGTTGTGAGAGGAAAGGGAACCCAAGAGAGTGTTGGATTTGGATTGAGTTTTTATAACCTATGAAGAGATAATGAGAGATATATATTTCTTGATTTACCTCTAAGATTCATAGAATAATACATATCTTTACTAACCAATGAAAGAAAATTTAAGGAATTGTGAGAAGAATGAAGAACTTTTGTGATAATTGAAAAATATTCATATTCCTTGATCAAGGAGGAATGAGGGGCACATTGAAATTTGGTCACCGTTACACTAAGATGATTCCAAATGGTATATTATTCATTTAAATTACTAATAAAATATAAATGTTTATTATCCATTAATAATTCATTAGGATAAATTGAAATCATGAATCCAAATTTCCTATTGGAATATTTTTTTTAAAAATGGAAACAAAGACAATATTTGGATTAACAATGGATGATTATAATGTTTCGAGAAAAATTATAGTATTATAGGATTAAAGATCAGTAATAAGGACTACTAAAGAAAAATAATTTAAATAATGAGATGGAGAAGCAACCATAGAATGGCTACTTCTAACTAGAAAAACCTATGGACCCATATTAGAGAGATTCAAAACCACAACTAATATTGTAATAGAAGATGATAATTCTATGTGATAAGTGAAACCCATTTGTTTATAGAAATTCTTAGAGGAACTATTAGGAGTAGTGCTTAATGTTATATAGATATAGGATATTTATTCCACCATAGATGATAATGGAAAGGGATCTAACTTTTTTAGGGGGATAAAATAACCTCAACTATCTGTGGATGAGGATTCAATTGACAATAATTCCTTTATTACAAGATTTCATTGACTTTAAGATGGAAATTCAAGTAGAATAACATATTATTTTAATAATAAATTTCTTTCCAAAAGGATATATTCAAGATATAATGATGAAAAATATATTCTAAGAGAGGAGAGGATAGATCCATCACTATGCATATATGATCAACCATAGTATTTTCTATTAATAGTTCAGAATAATCTACATAAAGTATGATAAAAAAACATTAACAATGGTCTTAAGAATCATTGGTTTGTGTAAATATTGAGAGATCCTAAGAAGAGAAGGATAAAGAGTTTTCGAGGATGAATCTAGAGCCTTGAGCACATTATGTGACCATCTAAATAAATGGATTCACATTCTCTTATTATTATTTTTACCTTAAAAAATATTTGATAAAATCCCATACTTGAGAAGATATAAATGAGGAAATATATTATATTTATGATGGAGATAGACATAGAACTAGATAGATTCTAGGATCTTATGAAGCAATAAAAAATTGGAATAGAATGGATATTTGATCAAAACATGGAAAAAAGAGACTGCTTATGATATTCTTTTTCAAATTTGATTTCATTCACAGAAAGAAATAACACCAATCTACCCTCCATTATTTACCATTGTTTTACAGGTAGTGAGATCAGTGTTATCAGAAAGAGAGGATCACTTAGAAGAGAGTGGATTCCACCTAGTAGGGCTAATTTGAATTATTTATTGAATGAAGGTGGCTAATATTAGTGTGACCTCAACAATGTGAGAGATTGGGATTTATTTACTAGATCTAAAGAAACCAATTCATAAGGAAGGGGAATAAAAATTTATGGAATGGGAATAGAAGGCTGAGAAACACCATCTAGAGGAGTCATCATACATGAATCCTGAGGGAGAGAAACTGGGGGTGCTTCAAAATCCATTTTTAATGCCTAAATAAATTTATCTAAATCCCTCTATATAGATGGTGGAATATATAGGAAGGCCCTCAAATTGTCTTAAAATTTAAAAAATATAGTGCCACATACCATGCGGAGTGATCCTTCCTTTTTTTCCTCCCATGTTTTATTTTTCATAACAATATTGACAATGATGTTAATATACTCAGAGTCGGAGTGAATTTTAATTTTCTAGATTGAATTAATATAGAATCCAATGGAATATTTCACAAAATGTTTCTTTCTTATATTTTTTATAACTAACTTGAACGAGTGATAGTTTCTAAAATAGTGAACATTATATAAAACAATTTACATGATATTAATGATTGAGATAAGAATATCATAGAATAAAAACATGAAACATGTTTCTCTCAATTTGAGGTTATTCATATTGGAAAAGATGAATCAGTTGATTAATTTTCTGATATAGGTGAAAACTATTTATATATATATTCAAATATATAGAGAAACACTTTTAGATTCAATTATTTTAAATAAATTGATTATAATATCACTATAAATATTACATGAATATAATTATTATTTTGTATAAAAATAGTTGTAAGTGTTTATGCTCGAAAAAACTCAAAAAATTATAATTACTTATGAGCTTAGAAGTGGTCCCAATTTCATTAAAATAGGAAGATCAGAAATGAGTACCTCCTTTAAAGCCTCTAAAGGATTGGAGAATAATCGAGTAAAGAAGTATCATTATTAAGAATTTGTAGTTAATGATGATGGAATTAATTTCAATGAGTATATTGGTTTTCTCAAAAAAAATCGAGTAGGATAGTATAAGTTCAAAATGAAACATCTATATAAATGTTTTAATTTAGGAAAATTTGTACAAGACACTAAGTCTCCTAGTTTCATATAAGGAAACAAAGTATTTATCCTTCCTTCCCTAGGAGTATTATTGTCATCTCAGGTTGGGAACCCCCAACTTGACCCTCAAATTGGGGTTTTGGAAAAAAATTCCCCCATTGTGCATTCTTGGGTTTTTTACGATGTTACTGTTGGATTTCACTTTTCGTCCTTAGTCTTAATAGATATATATAATGTAATATTTACAATATATATTTAAAATATATAAACATATATTTACTATAATATTTATTATAGATATTTATCATACGATATTTATTAATAATATAAATATACAGAATAATATAAATATAAATTTTGAAAGTATTATATTTTTTTAAATTTTATTATAATGAAATTAGTATATATATTTTATTATTCATGGAAAATCATTATATATATATATATATTTTTTATTACATTTATATATAATATTTATTATAATATCGATTTTAAATAATATTTATTATATATATTTTTAATATAACACTTATTAATTAAACTACAAATTCCATAGGAAAATTTACATATGAAATTTACACTTAAAATTTCCACGTAAAAATTAAAATGAAAATATATTAATACATAAATAAAAAGTTCAAATTTATACTGGAAATTTTATTTTCAAATTTTCATTAAAAACATTTTGTATAAAATTTAGGGATTCATAAGAGTCTATAAACACTTCATAAATTATATATAAGTAAAATAACATCTTCCCAATATCCTCATTCTAGAAATTTATAGTGAAAAAATTGGATGTAAAATTCAATTTCAAATTTACACTTTAAATAACAATGAAGATATATTAATACACAAATAAAAAATGTAAAATTTGAATTGAAATTTTAATTGAGAATTTATACTAGAAACTTTTAGTAAAAATGTCCACAAGAAACATTTAGTGAAAATCTTGATTTAAATTTATAGTGGAAAATTTCAATGTATATTTTTCACTAGATTGTTTCATTTAAAATTTACAGTAAAAATTTTCACTGAAAATTTCCAATAAGATTTCAAGGTATGATGAAAATTTTCAATGAAAACCAAAACACACAAGGAAACACATATAAATACAAATATACATGACAATATTAAATTATAAATTTGAAGTAAAAATTGTATTGTGGAAATTTTCAACACATATATACAATCATCCAAGTAAATTTTCATTAGATTTTTTTATTTTACATTTAAAATGTAAATCTATACTAACATAAATCTATACTAAAGATATTTAGTGCAAATTCCTAGTAAAAAATTTGAATTATTAAATATGTACATACATACATATATTTATATTTAAAAATAAAAATATATAATATAATTTCAATTGAAAATTTACACTGGAAATTAACACAATTCTATTGAAATTTTCCAATGAAAATTCACAATAAAAATTCATAGTAATATATGGAACCTATATCTATTAAAGTAAGAGCATTCATGGTATGATCTATTTTTAGTGTTATTTGTTATTCATTGATTGTTTAATCTATCATGGATATATTGGGAATGTATTTTTATTCTATTTCACTATCTTGTATTATAAGATCACTCTTTAGCTGTCATCAAATACATTTTTAAATTTCAAGTGATCGAATACAAAAATTAAAATTAAAAATTTACAATGTAAACTTACGTTGAAAATTTGAAAAGAAAATTTTCATATTAAATTTTCAGATTGAATATATACTAAAATAATAAGTGAGAGTATATTAATACTCAAACAAATAATGAAAAATTCTAATGGAAAATTCCATTGGAAATTTCCTTTGAAACCTACCACTGGAAATTTCCAGTGTTTATTTCCTATGCATAATATAAATTCTATTATAAACATTACACTTATTTTTAGTGGTAATTTATAATAAATGTTTTTATTATATGCATATATAATATATTAAAATATTAAAAATAAATGGAATTTTTCACCTAACATTTTCAGTGAAAATTCACACTGAAAAATTTTACTACACATTTTCCACTATATAAATATAGTTCATATTTATAAATGAATTTCAAAAGAATATTTTCAATACATATTTTCCACACACTATAAATTTCCCATTATAAATATAAAATTCTGAATGAAAATTTACAGTGATAATTTCTAATAAATAAAAAAAAATTAAAAATTGTATTATCAAAAAAGAAAATTTTCAGTACAAATATATTAATATATAAATAAAAAATTTAATTTAGCAATAAGAAATTGCAATTAAAATTTCCAATGAAAATATCCAGTGTAAATTTTCATAGTAAATTTAAATTGAAAATTTATACCACTTAAAATTATAATAAAAAGCGTACTAATACATAAATAAAAAATCCATATTTTTATTGGGATTTTGTATTGAAAATTTTCACTATAAACCTTTAGTGGAAATTCCCACTAAAACATTTTAGATAAAATTTCCAATTAAATTACCAATGCATATTTATACTTAATTTTTATTAAAATTATACTAATAATTTTATTAAAAAAATATAAAATAAATTATTTTCTAAATTTTTAGTTCAAATATATTAACACATAAATATTGTACTGAAAATTTATACAGTAAATTTACTATGGAAATTTACAAAGGAAACTTCCACTAAAAATATCTAGTGAAAACTTCCACTATAAATTTCTAGAGAAAACTTCTATTGTAAATTTGTAGAGAAAACATACACGATAAATTTTTAGTGAAAACATCCGTTGATAATGTTTAGTGTAGAGATACATTAAAAAATTTCCTTATAAACCTTTACTGTAAATTCTCACTGGGAAATTTTAGTTCAAATATTTACTTAAATTTACAATGAAAATTTCTACTTAATTTTTATTATGATTATACCTAAAATTTTATTACAAAAAAACTTAACTAAATGCTTGTTTAAAATTTTTAATTACAATATATTAGCATAATAAAAATGTACTAAAAATCTGAACTATAAATTTACTATAGAAATTTTCATTATAAACTTCCACTATAAATTTCTAGTGAAAACTTTCCCTAGAAATTTCTAGGTAAAAATTTCAGTGCAAACTTTTAGTGAAAATTTCCACTGGAAATTATCAGTGAAAACATCCACTGAAAATTTTCAGTGCATAAATCAACTTAAATTTTTTAGCTCAAAAATTCACGTAAAATTACAATGTATATATAATAATACATAATCAAAAAATGAATTTTTTTATTAAAAAATTCCATTGAAGATTTTCTATGGAAAATTTTAATCTAAATTTATACTACATTTTTTTACTATAATGTTTCATTCAGATTTAAAATGCAAATTTTCAATGGATATATCACATTAATCATTTTCATTTAAAATCTCAAGTGAAAAGTTTCACTAAAAATTTTCATTCAAATTTCAATTTATAATATTATTATATATATTTATTATTAACACATTAAAAATATATTTATTATCAATATTTAATAAAAATTATTATTGAAATGTTATTTAATAAAAAATGTTATTTAATATAAAATATTTAATTAAAATATATTGATTTGATTAAAATTTAATGTCAGATAAATTTATTTTTAAACATTTAAAAATATCTTAACATAAAATAACATATCATATTTTTACTTATCATTATTATTAATATTTTAAAAAAAATCTAATTTAATGATTTATATTTTTCCTTATTATTAATATTTTAAAATAATATTTTTAATTAGAAATTTTATTATTATGATTTATTTTAAATCATTTACATTTGAGGAAGGAAATAATGGTACAACCATTTAAAATCAATTAATATTATTTTTAAAAATCATTTTACCTGAAAAGAGGATTGTGTGTTATGTTTCCAGGTGGGGGGGGGGGGGTCATCGCACTGTGTAACTAACCATCCAGTCCACGCGGGGGCCTAAGGTGATAATTTTTCTACCCTTGACACCCTGATGTTGACATCAGATCCTGCCTCCCAGGCACCGCTATCGGGTCCTCCAGTACTTTCCCCCCTTGATCCTTTAAGGATACCCTTTATTCTTCTAGGTGTTATTCTTTATTACTTGCATTCCTTACCACTCAAAAATTCCTCCTATCATCCTATGGGTTTTTCCATTTTGACAGCCACCCACCCATCTGCTTAGACTTAGAGGACTCCAACTCTGCCACAAACCACCATTAATGACAGCTTTTGGCTAGGTTTAGATTTGACCAGTATCCCATGGTGTTTATTAGGTCTATCATGGATTATTGAGGCATAGTGTTTAAGGTTTCCATCTCAATATTGAGTTGTCATTACTTCTAAATCTATCATTTCTCATGTTCATACTTTTTCCTTGCTTGGTCCATGAATGCTCAGACCTATGGTAGGGGTAGGTTTCTCTTGTATGCTCTGTCGATGGAGGTGTATAATGGAATGCAATATTGTTCTAAAAAAGTATGGCTCTATCTTCTAGGTCTTATATTATCATTCCATAACCTGAAAATCATCCAAAGCATCAAATTCTCCCTGAGGTTCTTTCTGTGTGTGGATGAATGGAATTTGAGGATACAAACCACCATGGAAGCTTGTATCTATATTGGGATAGATATATATCTCTCTATCCTTCCATGATAATAATATATTGTATTTTAGGTCCCCCATCCCGATTGGTAGATGGATATTCTATGGTTCCTGCATGGGGTTTTTTTTAAATCCTATCATATTTAGGGTTACTCGATCTCCTCATGATATAATAGTGGCCTCAGTGTGGGGGATATAATAGATGTTTCATTTGTAGGGATCTCTCAACTAACTTTTGGTGGGAAAACTATCCCCATCCATCACACTAACCTAGTGATAGATTCCTCTTGGATTTCCAATTATCTCTTGGATTACTCTGATCACCCTTCTCCTAGGCTACAATAAGATTCTATTCTTCTTATAGATGGAACTTGTGTTCCTAACTTACATAGTACTATCCTTTCCCCATCACATCATGGTTCATCCAATTTAGTTGAAAAATTGGAAGATATTGAGGTAGTAGATCCTTTCTGTTAATCTGATTCTATATTTGAGGAAGTGGTTGGTGTAGTAATTGTGGCCCAGTCATTCACCTCTAAATCCGAGGTTGTGACAGTGGTTGGTGTTGCAATTTTGGTTCCTTCTGGTAACTTTGAGTATAAGGTTAAGGATATGGAATTTTATGTGTATTTGTTTCATTTTGGTGGATTTGAATCTATGACTGGTGTAGTGGAAGGTTCTGTATTTGCGGATCCTTCAGGTATCTTTGATTTTGAGGTTCAGGTAGTGGATGGTATGGAATTTTTGACTCCTTTAGGTTTATTTATTTCGAAGATAACCCTCTCTGATCAACCTTTTTAGGGAAAATATGAAAGATTATTTCCCAAAGAACATTTGAGGATTACTTAATAGTTTAATTGTATTAATTTAATATGATTCAAGATTAAATTAAAGGAAAAATAAAAAAAAAGGAAAAATAAATCAAGATAGGACACAATATTTAATATACTTCAAAACCTTTGGGATCCTACATGCACGAAAGAATACTACCAAAACACAAAGATTTTTTTTTCAATGAAAAAAAATATAGAAAAAAACTAGTAGCTCTAAGAATACGAAATATGATTCTATTTAAATATGAATTACAATCCATAAAGGGTAGCTCTCTGGTGGTCTTGATCTCTTCATGTTGTAGGAACAACTATGGTATTAATTCTTCACACTTCTCTAGGAGCTCTTGGTTCTTGAATATGACCACTTATTCTTATTGAAGGAAATCATAAAATCTCTACCTTTATTGGTGTATGAGTAGTTTATGAGGAGGGTGATAGGATGTCAATAATCTTCTTAAGTAGTAGTGATCGGTAGGGAGGAGATTGAGAATTGCTATATGAGCATCATGAACCAGGATAGAGGGGAAAAACCACATCGGGTGAGTATTTACTAAGGATAGATCCACAGGGGTAAATTTAATTACTTGAAAATACCATAACCCATAACAACTTCCCAACCAATTGGAAGGTACCACAGAGTCTTTATAAAATAGAAAATATTTTCATGAAATAATATTTGAAAATAGTTTCACTATGAAAGAGTTATAAATTCCTTTATAAGTGTCAAAGGACCAAATCCACTACTATGTAAGGGTAAATAAATCCTCAATATATTATTTCTAGTTCCATACCCCCAATATGTAAGAGTAAATTCATAAGTCCACCATCCATGTAAGGGTTCTATATTAGGGTAAGACCCGAATTAGGGAACCCACATAAGGGAATTGCCTCAGGGCATTGACAGTGTATGGGTTCTAATATAAGGGCAATACCCCATGTAAGGAAACATACATAAGGATAGCTACCTATGTAAGGTTTAATATATAAGGTTATTACCCTACGTAATAGTACCTGTATAAGGGTACCTCCCTGTGTACGGGTACCTACAAAATGGCAATCGATATCCATGTAAAATGTATATGGACCCTCACATAAGGGTACCACCATGCAATGTAAAGGTAATGAACATCCACATAAGGGTACCCAAACACAGGTAAAGGTTGAGGAAACCCATGTAAAGGTAGAAAGACCCTCATGTAAGGGTGAATCTTAAGATCTAGAATCAATGAAAGAGCATAATAGTAAAAGGATAATTAATGTTCACATTTTTCATGCATTAATAACAATGAATAAATGGAATAAATAAAATAAAAATTTCATATGGAAATTAAAAAAAATTTCCACCATTTTTTATGAAATTGGTAATGTTCTTGTTCTTATTTTTATTGATTTTGAACCAATATCACTAAGTCTAGACAATGATTGAACTAATATAATGTCATGAGTTTTGTCAAACTATCAACCAAATTTTCATCAGTGTGTATCTTATTAACACACACAGAGCCTAATTCATTGATGTATCTAACATAATTAAATCTAATGTCAATATTCTTATACATACCATGAAATACTATGTTTTTAGACAGTCATAAGGTAGATTGAATATCAAAATTTACAATAATTATAGAATTAATAAGATAGATTTTAAAAAGAAATCCATTGATCCAAATGACCTATTTGACAATCCTAATCAGGGATATATATTTAGATTTAGTTTTTGAGAGGGCCACCATGAATTTCATATAACATTTCCAAGATACAGGCCCTCTACCGACATTAAATACATACCTTGTGATAGACTTTCTAATATCTATATTTTTTACATTATCTAAATCAACATAACCAAAAATAGAGTTAGTAATTTTTTCATTTTTTATATCACAAATAAAATACTAGAGAATGAAAAATATATCTATGAAACTATTTCAAATATTTCTAGCGTGGATTTATAGTATTACTCATGAATCTACCAAGAGCAAAAACAAAATATGCAACATCTAGTTGTGTGAAAATCATCTAATACATGACACTACATACTACACAATAATATGTAATTTCAAACATAAATTTAAAATTAGATTTTTTAATACAATATTAATATGGTTAAAGCATAAAATATTGTCCTATTGGTACATTTCTAGGTTTCATTCATTCAAATATATTTTCTTATGAATTTTTAGAATATAACCATATTTTGACAGGTAAATTAAATTCTTCTATATAATATTTACTATTTACATAGGAAATTTTTTTATAGCATTAACTAGTTCTATCATTTAAAAAAACACATTAAATTGAGACATAAAAGTAATGATAAGTTTCATATATTTTCAAATAATAATCATTTCATTAAAATATAGAAGCAAATAGATTATAAAAGATTTGACAGTTTTGAAATATACACTTGCATCATGTTTACTTATATTAACAAAATATTATGAATGAATGTATAAAACTTCAAAAAACACTACCTTGAAGCTTAATTTAGAAAATATAAGTAATTATTTATATGAAATAACTGAATTTTCTTGAAATTATTCAAATAACCATCAACTGGTATCATGTAAATTGTCTCATTAATATCACCATGAATGAAGGCTGTTTTTACACCAATATGATCAATTTTACAATCATAATAAGAAACATATTCAAGTATTAAATAGGTTAATAAATGTTTTACTATAGGAGAAAAATCTTTGAATAATCAATTACCACCCAGGAAACCTTTTTCTAAAATACAAGCTTTTACTTGATTTTATTCTCATTGGTGTTATCTCCTTTCCGTTAAAAGATCCAATTACTCCCAATTAATTTATAATTCCATAGATTAGCAATAATATTTTAAGTAATATTATCTTTAAAAGATTTAATTTCATCATATATGAAAAATACCCACTGCTTGGAGTCTCTGTTATTTATAACTTGTCGATAGGTTTATAGATACTCATATTAAAGATCCTGGGAAACATGGAAAGTAATGGATTCCATGTAATATTGGTCAAAATGAGTATGATTCTTTATGAACCTACTATATCTATCCCTAGTATGTTGGTAATCATCTTGGGTATCTATTATCACATTGTTTTATTCAACAAGAGAATCAGATTCATTCAGTTCTCGAGGCCAAAGTTTTGGTGGAACATGTTTTTTTATCCTTAAATTTGGATTGATTATTATTCTAGACAGCCTCATTTTTATTTATGTCATTGCTTTAATTATTGATAGATTTAAATTTGGGAAATACACACACATGGAAAACCATATCATGAATTATAATTAACTTTTGGTAACCTAATCTGTCAACCCAATGTTTATACCCATTTACCCCTTGTGGATATCCTACAAATATAAATTTATGGGGTCTTAGTTAAATCTTATCATCTTTAATATGAGAACATTATATATAGCCAAAAACTCTTAAATTTTCAAAATAAGGGGGTATGTTACACCAAAACACTTGAAGAGTTTTAAATCCATTTATAAAAGAATAACATTGGTTGATAAGATAAAATATTTTAGATGAATCTTATTCCCAGAAATATTTGGGTGTCCTTGATTATGATAACATAATTTGAACCCTCTCAAATATAGTTTGGTTTATATGTTCTTACAAACCATTATATTGGGGTATTAACCTAGTAGTTTGATGTCTAAAAACACATTATGACTCAAAAAATTGGATTAAGTTAGATGATAGGTACTCTAATACGCTTTCTATTTTTAAGGATTTAAGTTTTCTACTAGTTTTGTTCTCAATAAGGTATTTTTAGGTTTTAATGGTTTCAAAGTCATTTGATTTATTTCAAAAGACATATATCCAATATATTTTAGTGTAATCTTCAATTTAGGTTACAAAATAATATCACCCACCATGAGATGTAGTCTTATATGGTCTGCATAGGTTATAATTAAAATATTCAAAAGGAAAGCAATATTTAAAGGAGTATTTAATAAATATTATTCTCTTTGCCTTTCTTAGAACACAATATTTGCAATGTCCCCAAACCCAATAGCACAGATTTAGTGGTTAATTTATTAAATTGGTGTTAGATATATTCTATCACATCCTAAAATAACAAAAAATTTAGTAGTGTTGGTAAACTAGATACATACTTGAGTATTTTATTATATTTGAAAACATAAAATTCAGCAAAGTGAAATTAAAAATCCTACATCCTTGAACTCATTCAAAGATTTCATCTTCAAATATTAGAGAACATAAACAAAATAATGGTGAGCTCAGATGATCAGTATGGGTTACATAAAGAGGAAGTTATACTGAATAAATAAATCACAATTAATAAGGAAAAATCAATATGGAATGGTAAATATTTGAAGACACATTCCATTTAATAAGTTACTTAACAATCATGATTAGATAAAGCATGATAAATATGGAATGGTAAATAACTGAACACACGTTCTATTTAATCAGTAACTTGATAATAAAATAAAACCATGGATGATATCAATGCAATAATCTAATGTATAATAATAACTAAATTCTTAATGAACTAAATTATTAATATTGGATTTCATGATTCCAGATATCACGATATCTATGTCATCATGAACATTCACAAGATGGTTTAAAACTATGGGTAAAACCCCATCTAATTCTAGCCTACAAATTCACCTCATGAGACCAACAATTCATTTGAGGGGATATATAATTATGGGAACAACCTTTCAATACATTTCCAATTCATTCCTCATATATGAAATTCCCAATTTAATTCATGAACAATATTCCTTATCAATAAATGTCCACATTTAATAAAGAACATGAAATATAAATATTTCTTTAGTTAATCATATAACTTTCAACGTAAAATAACATATGTATAAATTATTTATGATTTAAGTAATAAGAATATATATGATAAATAATATAGATATTTAGGTGAAATTTAATGACTAATGGTTACAATAATATGAAAATTTCTAGGTAATATTTAATTATTACTAAAATTAATTAAGAAATAGGGTATGAATACTTCAACTTGTCAAACTGATGATAAACCATCCATTGAAATAATAAAGATGATAAAATTAAAAAATATACCCAGTGTATTATATGTAAAATAAAGGGTTATTTTCATTGATTAATATAAACACCATAAAAATATCTTTAAGAACATTCTTGTGGAAAATACCATTTTCACATTTAAAATCACTTTTTAAAACTAAAAATTTCCAGAATACTAGGAAATGAATTTTCATTAAAAAAATTTATAAAAAATTTAAAGGATTGTTAAAATATATTAGTATTAATGATTTTAGTAATGTTCTATTCATGTAGAGAAAATCTAAACAAATATTATTTTCACATTTTTTTTAAAGAATTCAAAATTATTTTGTTTGGAAAATGAGAATAATATTCATTTTTTTTTGTAAAAAATCAATTATGAGTAATAATAAATTTAAAAAATAATTGTAAAACATTTTTTAATTTTTTTGTAAAACGTGTATTATTAAATCTTTATTAAAATGATATTGAAACATAAATCTATTACCACTTTTTGTAACTTTTGATTTGTAATCCGCATGAATGAAATAAATTCAAGTGAAACAATAAATAACATGAATATAAAGTGATTAGTGATATAAAATATTAAATGGGTAGTAGATTCACCTCATAAAATAAGAAGTGTATAAGATAACATATGTCCCAAAGAAGACAATTTGAGACGAACAACCCTTATAATGATCATAACATTGAAAAGAAATTGGGTTACGAAATTTTTTACCTCTTGGTAATTTTCACATCAAATCACCTTGTATGAAATAATTAAAATTGAAACTTAAAATACCATGAATTATGAATGATTAATTGTATTAAATGTAAAAGGGGAAATATGTACACCATATAAATAAATCATGATCATAAAATTATAATATATCTCAATGAAAGGAAAGTGTGACAAGATCCCTTACCTCACACTTCCTTTTAGTTGAACAAACTTTAACATCCTATATAATGGTTTAAAGCATGATATTAATATTTAATAGAACCATATTAATCTATATAATATCATATATGATCCTATTATAAATTATTACCACATGTTCATTAACCATCTTTTTTAATTATTATTGTTTTGGATGTTAATTAACATTTTTTATCATGCATGTTTTTTCTTGAAATTATTTTTCTTGTGTACAGGATATAGTTACATCGTATAAATAATTAAATAAATGTTATAAATATAATATTTTATTATTGGATTCATTTTTAAAACCTTTATTGAAATTTGGACATGGAAAATCAACCACATTGCTTTGTTGAAATGGTATAACGTACGCATGCATGAGCGATGATATGATTTACTTAATGAGTGAACTATTAAGGAATATGATGTTATATTAAATTAATATAATCAATATAATTTCATATTTATTATATATATTCATTATTTCCATCATTATTACTGTCCATGTGAGTTGGTGACGGAAAAAAATTACATTAGTTCGCATGGTAGTAGTTTTCCGTACTCATAAACGATGACTTAATTTTCCATTTGATGGAGGAGGAAATGGGTAAATATTATTACATAAACATAATTACATCTAATTATATGTTATATACTTGTTTTATTTTATTTTAGGTGTTAATACATAATTTAATATGGAAAAATAAGTTTTAAAAAGGAATATCTTAGAGAAGATAATTACCTCTTATTAGAAGAAGATCCATTGGATCTCTTATTAAAAACCCTAGGGTTGGTATTTTGGGAAAAAAATAATTTGTAAAATGTAGATACGTATTTAATATAGATATTTTTTTAGGTTTTAGTCAATTCAAATGTATTTTTAGGTATTTGGAAGTGGCGGGAGGGAGTTCCCTTTTGTAATTGGAGAGGAGGACACACATGGAATATTTGAAAATAATAAATCATACCCACATTTCTCACATAAAAAGGATAAAAAATTGATGATTCTAGAAATTTTTTTTATAAGATCTAAATATGTCAATAAAATAGTATTTAGAAATGTTTTATTCCATTTTAACACTTATCTTCTTAGTTGAACCCCCAGTAACCCATTTTCACCTTAACCACAATTTTTTTTTTCTATTTTAACTATTTATTATGAAGAAAATAAGTTTATATTTGTTATAACATAAATTATTATGATTAAAAATATGGAATCCATTTTTAAAAATTCAATTCATCTATATGGTAGAATTAAATTTAAAATAAAACCTGTAGATGTGTCAAAAAATAGGTTTTCAAAAACTGCATTTTTCAATCATAAGATAACCTTAAATTAATTATATGACTAGTAATCATCTTGAGATTAATATAAATTCATATTTTCAGGTATATAATCTAAAAAGTTAATTTAAATCAATCATTATTAAATACTATTTTAATTAATTAAATGGAGGAACATTATACATTTAAAAACAATTTTTATATAATTATGATTTTAAGCCTAAAAAGTAAACTTATATTAAAATTAGGAATAAATATGACTCAAATTTAATTAATTATTTTAAATATAATTATTTAATACTTCTGTTAATTTTAAATCAAATTTAATGAATAATGAGACTTTAAAATTACATAATTTAATGAAATTACATAGTAATATTTGAAAAATATTTATTCTTTACTCTTCATTAAAAAATATTCCATTTCAGAAAAATAAAATAGATTCAACCTAAGATATATTGATAAGTTGTTTTCAAAAATTATATTATTTTTATAAAATAAATTTCTAAATTTGTTATAAATTGATTATAATTCTAAACATAAAATGAAAAATAAAACCATTTTTTTTAGAATATGTATTTTGAAGCATAAAATGGATTTACAAAAAAATTAAAGTCACTATTTAATAAGAATTTATAAATAAATTTATATTGATTGAGATTTATCTATTTTTCTATATTTCTTAATTTGGTTAATCCTATTCATACATTCTAATTCAATGGCTAGTTTATACCAGTCATATTTAAATAGTATTTCACGGTTCATCTAGGATTAGTGTTGCATGTCGTAAAAGCTATTAAACAAAATGTTATTCTTTTAAAGTATTGGGGTTTTGTATACTAAAAGATATCAAAGATATTAAAATTATTTAAAATAAATATAATTTATAATATCAGGATTTTATATCTCCTCACCTTCAATAAATTGCATCCTCACAATTTTGAACATGAACATGGAAATCAAGGGTTTGAAATTTAAAAATTTATTTGTTGAAAACCCAAATTTTAAAAATGGTTAACAAAACCTTCTCATCAAAAGTGAGAAAAGTAAGTGTTAAATTCATCTATAATAACACATAACTAAGATTCCATGTAAGTGAACATTGATGGGAGGTGAAAATATGGACATATAATAAAAATTTAAATAATAATTGAGAGTGATAGAGATCTTTGATCACAAGAAAGCCATTAATTAAGAGAATGTTAATGACCAAAAAACCATAAATATGTGATGATTTAAAAGACCATTGATTCATCAGATCTGAAGGTAATAAAGAAATATTTTTTATGATCCTTTCATAGAGTTGGGGGATTATTTTTCAATAAATATATAGAACACTAGAAAATATACTTACTTGGAATTTTTTTCTTATGAACAATTTGATCCTTTTGTTGTAATTCAATCAATTTCCAATTCATTTCTTACATTAAGAAATGAATATCCAAGATGATTTTCTTTTATTCCCTAAGAACTAAAATAGACTTCTAAATAATTACATAATTCAAAAAATGATATCAATCTATTCCTTTGGTCATGACTAAAATCAAAATGATTAGAAAAGGACATATAATACGTGTAAATATAATACATTAATCTCCAAAACATTAATAAAAACCCACATTTCAACTCGATTCATTCCATAAGTATCTATTAGTATAATATTTTAACTAAAAAGAATGTCATTATAAATAGTACACGTTGTAGGCTAGTGGTTGGTGACACGACCTTATCATCCCTCGATTGTGGGTTCCATCCCTGCAACCTTGCCGAATATGAGGGGTTGTCACCTTGTTTGTGGGTCGACCTTTTTCTAAAACTATATTAATATAGTTTGTATAAAATTCCCAAATTCTGATTACCAATAATTAACATTAAATAAAGGATAATATAAACATTATAGGTTACTAATTCCTTTAATCTTATGTCCCCAAAATGTAAAAAAACATTCTTCCTTAAATGAAGTTTTTACTAAAACATATACTAAATCAATGAGTTATATTTCCATAAATGTCTCCCAAAATACCCTTAATCCTTAAAAAATCCCCATAACATAAAACCTAAAAAGGGTTACTAAATACATTTAACATATGGTTAACCTTGAACTATAAACCCATGATGATATCCGAAAATTTAGAGTTAATCTTAGAAGAAGTCATATATTCTTTCAATAATCAACAGAATCCTTAGATGTTTCATTATTATTATAACCAAAATACCATTGATAAAAATAAATCTAAAATTTAAATCTTTAATCCAAATACATAAATATTTTGACACTTTTACGTAAACATAGGTCCTTCCTTGGACTACGATTTAACCTTTAAAAGAGTGAATTGACTCAGATAATTCCTAGGTTTTTCACATTTAAGACAATGAACTGTAAATGGATTCTTAGGATGAAATATATTTCTCTCTACTAAAGTCCTCACTTTTTCTTGTAAATTATTCACTTCATTTCCTTATTTTCCACACATAACAGATTTTAATATTCCTTTGAGACATTATCATCGGTATCTATTTATATATTTCTAATAGGAAAGAAAGAAATCCATTCCTTCTCCTTTGTCTCTACTACTCGAGATCTTAGAAGACCCCATCATTCTCTTCTTTTGTGAGTCCAAGAGTTGGTTAAAGGATGGATTATTAATCATATATTGTGATAAATGAATAGGAATAATAAGGAAATATTTCACTCTAGTCATTATCCTGTTTGGTTTCTCATAATCTCCACATTTTCCTTTGTATTCATGTTAATACAAAGTTTTTAGGTTCTAGCCATTGAATATAACCAAAAATCGTAGTGTGAGCAATAATAATAATAGTGGGAGAACCGTATAATTATTTTAAAGATATATAAATCATGTCATCTTATTTTGAATCTACGAAACCATATGTCTAACATAGTTATTTCATTTTGATCATCTATTCAATTCATTAATAATGGTTCCTAAAGAAGATGTGAATTATCCTAAGCATATCCTTTGATATTGTGAAACTAGTTTCACAGTAAGGCCTGTTTTTATGCACCGGGTGGCAATTTATTCAAATCCAAATGTTCCCTTTTTATATTTATTACCCCTATATAGAACTATTTTAGACTCACGACAACTTTTATTATCCAGAAAAAGATGTATTTTTAGAAAAACAGCATAATATATTCTTCACTAAAATATTAGGATTATCTTATATACGCATCCTCATAGTCTATCATAGGGTTATGTTATCTAATCTATGTTTTCCTAAATACAGTTCTCAAGGTTTTTACTAAACATTATCTAATACAAATTATAAAGATCATGACCCCAGTATCCCAAAGTTGGTGGTTACATTATTATATTGGATATAAATACAAGTGATCACATACCAAAGGTCAAAATAGTTTATTAGTCATGAAAAACTAGATAAATACTTGAGTCTTTCATTACCATAATAAAATATTTTTAAAATTATTCAAATGAGTCTATAATATGACATGCCAATTAAAAAAACATCATATAGAAGAAGAAGACCAAAGTCCATCCACACCTATATTTAAGGCGACTTGTAGTTATGAAGTCCCTAAGCATCCAATATGACAAAATATTACCCCTCTTTAGGGAGTGAACAAAATCCTACTAAGTCTGAAACCTACTCAGCGTAGTTAACCTTTTAACCTATAATGTCCACCACTATGTTTCCTTCACACCAGATATGAAGAACCTCTGTGTTATTAGACATAATCATTTTCATCTAAAAATATTCTATTCAATTGTCCAAGGAATGAGTCTGTACCCAAGAAGAGAGTTAAGACCATAAGAGAATTTATCTTGATGGAACTGAGAGTGGTATTCTTTTTCCTACATATGAGAATACCATTAAAAAAGGGCTAAAGACTCAACTTGAAGAGAATCACCTGGTCTAAGGTGCATTGTGAATTCCTGCATAACAGATCCCCAGGGGTTCCTAATGACACCCCCTCTGCACTTGTAACGCAAGATACAAGATCCATATGTGTTTTTTTTGAAGCCCAAATTTTGAGGACACCATCTGATCCATCATCCACGATTATCTCTGCCTTCAATATTATAAGAGTGGTTGATAATAAAAAATGGTTGCAAGGATGGGACATTAGTTAAATCATTGCATAAATTAATATGATCAATAAAAATAATCCTGGTGAAATGATAGGTGACTATACTAGATCCTGCTCTAACCTTATGATGAACTTCATTACTTCGTTTCCATAAACACCAACATCCAGTTGTAAGAATGATGGTCCTTTCCTTATTATAATATTTTTTACTGGATCCTTATAACTATAAGCTCTAAAATAATTATTACAGGGCCCATGCTAAAGGTATAATGAAAAACCCCCAAAAGAAAACCACACCATATTAGCCTAATCCTCTTCAAAACACTTATGATCCAAGGTTTCAATTTAATCCTCTTATAAAAGTAAAACTTCGGTACCATGTTGATACCTAGATGCATGATGTAGTGAAGGCAGAGATAAAACTTATAAGGAAGAGCTTGAGAAGACACAATGGTCTTGATCCATGTTGAAGACAATATTGGCAAAGGTTTTGTGTTGTATTTCACCAAGGACCACATAAATAAACAATATGTTCTCACAATACTTCCTGAAATAAATGTATGGTATATGACATCCTAGAAAACCCATGATGTTTCCTTCCCAGTTATGCCACCAAAAACTGATCTCCCCCTATTGACTAGCCACCCAGAAAGTGGATACATAACCAGAAAGAATAGTTGAATAACATTCCAAATGTTGGATCCTCTATTACTCTACGTAGATAGCCCCACATTAATTTTCTTATACATAAAATTGGCCAAAATGTTTTTACCTTTGACCATTTACCAAGAAATTTTGGCATGGAGGCCTTACAATTCCCCAACAATACTCTTGATATTGACACCACCCATGGAGTGAGGTTTGCCCATTTTACTCCAAGATAGCCAGTGATTCTTGCCTTCAAAATGATAATTTCCAAGAAAAGAATCCAAAATTTTATACATATTTAAGATAATTACTTTTATAACCTTTAGAGTAGAAAAAATGTGCATAGGAATAGAATACATTACATTATTTACCAAGGTAATTCTTCCTCTAAATAACAAGAAATTATTTTTCCAATTAAGGATCCTACCTATGATTCTGTTAGTAATATTATCAATGTGTTGGATTCTGAGTATCTTTGGGGAAATTGGATCCCGTAAATATTCTAAAGGAAAGGAACCTCTTGGCATAAGGATACTAATTTCCAAGCCTATGGTGAACATATTAGAGAAGCTTTTTGATAGATAAAATATACTCTTCTCATGATTGAAAACCTGACCACTCAACTAGTAGTATTATTCCAAGTATTTTTAACACCCTGAATGGATTTATTTATACCATTGAAAATCAAAATTGTATCACCAACAAGCATGATATGAGAAATAGAAACTAAATTGTACCTGGAATGGTATGAAAAAATGCAACCTAAATCAATAAAGTGGTTTACAAGATGACTTAGCGAGTCCTGTTCAAGGATTAAAACAATAAGAGATAGAGGATCACCTTTTTTTAAACCTCTGATAGCATTAAAAAAGACATAATTCTTACCCATGAAAGAAATTGAAAGCCATGAAGAACTAAATCACCTGAACAGAAGATCCATGCCCCATGATGTGAACCCCATTCGATTCAAGATTTTGAGAACAAATTTCCATTCAAATTTATCAAAGGCTTTATTTATATCAATTTTGATATAATTCTTGATTCTGAGGGCCTTTTGTTCGATATCTGCTATTCATTCTTGGGTGAGGAATATTCATCCTTGGATTTTGTGTCCTTTAATGAATCTGTGTTGTTCCTCTACAATCCATAGGGGAATATGAACATAAAATATTCTGTTATGAGTGTTGGAAAGAACCTTATATGAAAATATTCAAAGGATGATAGGCCAGTAGTAGTGAAGATATTGAGGATCCTTGATTTTTGGAATCAAAATCAGATTCATAGCATAAACGGACAGGTGGAGATGACCTCATATAAATAAATCCATAATATTACAAACTAGATCACTTTTAATCACATCCTAGGAAGCTCTATAGAAGGAACCTGGAAATCTGTTAGGTCTAGGTGTGATCTTCAAATTGAGATACTAAACTGCTTAATGAATCTCTTCATCACTCCAGATGTTCTCAAAAAGATCGTTATCAATAGAAAAAATCACATTAGGTAAAACAGTAAAGATGTCAGATTGACCCCACAGATAACCTTGATTTATATTATTTGTAGATCCTCCTAAAGGACAATGGAAATGATCTAGGGCCATACACCCTAATGTGTCTCTATCATATGAGAAGGTTCCATACACAATGCGAATATTATGTTTGGATAAGTTTCATCTCTATTTAATAAAAACCTGGAAGTAACATGTGTTGTTATCATAATCATGTAACCATTTGATTTTTTTATTGATCATGAACTTGTATTTCCAATTTTGAAAGAGTTTTACTCAGGAGATTATTTCACTTAGAGAGTTAATCAATGACAATTTCATTCCATTCCACTTCCAGACTAGACTCCAGGTGCTTGATTTCCCTATTGATCACCTCTAAATTCAAAGCATGTAAGGAAACATTCTTATTCCAAATAATAATATCATTCCTAAGGCCTCTATGTTTTTTATGAATAGATATCCAAGATTGGTACTAAACTATATTTTTTCATGGAACAAAAACTCTGTTATTTAAAATCAGCTTCTCTGACCAAAGAGGAGAGAAAAAAAAGAATGATCCACTTGCTTTCTATTCTTTAGATAAATTCAAAGAGGATAATGATCGGAAAGTGCCCTTCTCAGGTGAGAAACCATGATGCGTTAATAGAAGGAAATATATATAGTGTTCTCCAAATACTGATCGATGTGTAACCAAGTCTGTTTGGATCCCCTTTGATTATTTCAACATGTATAATGATTACCCACAAATCCTGTATCCATCAGACTACAATTGTACATGAATGAGACAAAATATTGACTAGACTGATGATTAATAGTAACACATCCCTTCTTTTTTATTTGGCTCATAAATGACATTTAATCCACCTCTAAATATCCATGGGAGGCCCCTTGCATGAAAATTTATAAGATTATTCTAAATAAATTTTCATTATTAAACCTCAGACATAGCTTAAATAAAATAAAAGACAAGAATATTAGGCCCATAAGATATTTTTTATTGATTAATTGATTTGAAGATCAAATCAACTCTACTGATAGGTTATTCATCCAAAAAAGACAGATATACATGTTTTGAGAAATGAAATGTAATAAATTCCACACCCTCAATTTTCACAAGAAATATGAAATATTAGATGAATATTGTTTTGGTTATAGAACAATGACCATATGAACTTATTCAATATGAATCATGTTAGTTATGAAGTACAACTTAACTCAATCACCTAGGCTATATGTATTCCAAATGAGAAAGGAAATCATTTATAAAGTGATCATTTGGTTTTGTCCCAAGACGACTGGCCATGATTAACATGATAACAAAAGGATTTACCTTTGAGTGTGAATTGAGATCTAGTACATTCCTAGGGGTGTGAAGGTAAAGGGGAAGAGATCTACGAAGCTGGAGAATCTTGAGGATCATTCTGATGTATCCCTCTGTTGGGAGATTTGGAGATAGGAGAATAGTATGAAAGAGGAGGAAGAAAGTCAAATATAAAAACTAAACCTGGAAGAGAATGAAAATGACAAGGTTATTTCTATTGATGTATATTCTCAGGGGATTATTTTATTAAAACATATTCCTTTATAGGAAGAGAGGATACACATCATATCATCAACCCTGGCGAGAATTGAGAAATGGGAAAAGAAGGAGAAATTCCAAAAATCTCGGACGAGTTAGAGGAGAGAGGGGGAGCAGATGAAGACTGCTGAAATAATATGCTTATATTGATAGGATCTATTTATGATGGCTTAAAGGGGGCCAAATCCATGTATGGTGGATCCAAGATGCAAGATCCGAATAAGTTGGTTTTATCCTTCAGAGGTCCTTTCATAGCCTTGTTTTAGGACTCATACCCTACATGAGGTCTTATAAGAAGCGAAACCCCATATTCCCTTGGCGACTTCCTAACATTGTGAACAAAACCTTTCTAATGTGGAGGATGGTGTCTCTAATGAAAGAAGGGGAGAGAGTGGACTTGAAGAAGACAATATTAACAAAAACTAATAAATGAGCGGTAAACCAAATCATGAGAGTAGTCGGGAAAGCCATACACTCTGATAAGGATCATCATTGGAAGACTATGGACAAGATTGAGTTCCACATAGATTCTGGACTAAAATATTCCTTGAGTTGAAGAGTATGATCATCGGTGTAAAATAAGGACCCTACAGAATTTCCAATCACATTCATGAAGGAAAGGTTCTGGAATGGAAGTGGGAGCTCGGTATGAGACACCCACACCACTACGCTGGATGAATAACGGCTTGAATAAATCTCCATCGCCCAACAATAAATATGAAACCTTCATTTACCCACAGATCTAGGACCACATGATCAATATTTTACAATGTTAGACTAGGAATCCATCATAATGAAAAAGGCTTTCTAATTAAACAGAGAAACCTTCTACAGAGACTCAAGGTTCCATGACTGCATGTAATTTTGATATAAGGCTAGAGGTGGTATTTCTAAACCAAACCATGCTATAAGAGTCCATATGATATGATAAGACACCTCAGTGAATAAATAAGTAACAAATTAGATAAGGGGAAATAATCCTTTAGAATTTGGAATAGGATTGAAAGAAACCTCTGGAAATGGTCAATCCTGTATAGCCACTATCCCACAATGAGCCTCTTTGAAAGAGAAAGAAGAAGATGGATAAATGCCTTCTATCCAAGGAGAAAGAAGGAGAGCCTACTCACTAATAAACCAAGGAGGATAGGGAGAGATATGTATATGAATTTGAGGAGAAATCTCCTCCTAGAAGTAGTATACAATTGCCGACAGAGAAACGGCTAAAAAATTTTGAAATTGTGACGGTGCGTGCTGCAGGTTCTTCTACAGATATGAATCTATATTTCCAGTATTATGTAGGGATATCCGGTCTTTAATTACATTTGATAATATAAAATAAAATATATTTAAAGTAAAATTTTTTTATCCTCCAACTCATTCAAATATTACTTCTTTATATCCAATGTAAATGAATCAAAATAAAGGCATGATTAGATTCTATGTAAGAGTTCTGTAAAGAGAAAGATATTATAAATAAATAATTTATAATCAATAAGGAATAATCAACATAGAAAGGTAAATATCTGGACTCACATTCCATTTAATTAGTTACTTGACCATCATGATTATATAAAGCATAATCAATATGCAAAGGTAAATAACTAAAAACACGTTATATTTAATCAGTATCTTGAGAAAAAATTTATCCATGGAAAATATCAATTAAATAATAATATGGATAATAATAAATTAATTCTTAATGACGTAAATTCTTAATATTGTACTTCATGATCTCATGCATACTTATATCTATACTATCATGACCTTTCACAAGACGGTTCAAAACTATGGTTAAAAACCCATTTAATGCTAAATTAATAATTTTCCTTATGAGATAATTGATGCATCGAAGGGATATATAATTGTGGGATACACCCATAAATGCATGTATAATTCATACATCATATATCTAATTATCAATTAAATTCATAAAAAATATACCATATCAATAAATGTTTATATTGAATAAAGAATATGGAATATCAATATTTCCCAACCTTTTATATAAATTTAATGTAAAATAGTGTATAAAGAAAATATATATGGTTTAAGTAATAATCATATCCATGATAAATATTATGGATATTTAGGGGAAATATAATTTCCATTGATCACAAGAAAGTGAATATTTCAAGGTAAAGTTTAATGATTACAGAAATTAATCATGAAAGATGATTTAATACTTTCCCTAATCAAAATGATCAAAAACTATATAGATAAATAATAAGGATTATATAATTACATCATATACATAGTGGAGTATATATGAAATATATTTTTTTCATTTGTGAATATAAATACCATTAAAATATCATTAAAAAAATTCTTAATGATAATACACTTTTAACATTGAAAATCATTTTAAAAAAAAATTCAAATTTATTAGAAAAACCATTTTATTTAAAAACAAATTTTTAATGTTTTAAATGAATCACTAATAAAATGATTGGGAATAATAATGGGAAAGTTTCATTCATGTAAGTATGTTAAAATAAATATTCCTCTTACATTTTTGTAAGAAAAGTAAAAAGTACATTGTTTGGAAAATGATAGGATGATCCCTTTTCAGAAATTTCTTAAAAATTAAATTATGGGTAAAAATGAATTAAAAAAAAGTAATTTTAGGGATTTTTTTAGAAAACATGGATTTGGAAGAAAAGGATATTCAACCAAAAAGAGAAATGAAGTCAGATTTTATGAGAAACATTTTCTCAATAAATTTAAGTACCAAAGAGATGAAAATGGTACTATTACTTGAAATATTTATGAATAAACATATGAGAATAAAAATAAATGGATTTATTAGATAAGGATAAAATAATTTATTTCAATTTAAATTCAATCATAAACAATCCTGATTAAAATTATTTTGAAACATAAATATCTTACCACTTTGGTAACTTTTGAATTGTAATCCCCCTGAAAGAAATTACTTCAAGTGAAACATTAAATAACATTAATATAAATAGATTCATTATATAACCGATATAAGGGTTATTATATACTAATAATAATATAATATAGGATTATAACATAACATATGTCCCAAAGAAGACAATTTGAGATGAATAACCCTTACAATGATCATAACGTTGAAGTATGAATTAATAAATTAATTGATTATGTGTTTAAAATTTAATCCATATAAAACAATTTTTAAATATAATATAATATAATAAAAATTCATTACAAACATAATATTTTAATATTAAAAACAATGGTGAAGTAATATAACCCAATGAAAAGAAATTGAGTTAACAAATTCTTTAGCACTTGGTAATTTCTAAGTCAAATCATCATGGATGAAAAAAATAAAAATTTAAACTTAAAATACCATGAAGTATTAATTATTAATTATATTACATGTAAAATGGGTAATATACACACCTTATAAGAAATTGGGTGTTTAACATTACAATATAACTCAATGAAAGGAAATTGGGAAAAAATTTCTTTCCTTACACTTCCTTTTGATTGAACACACTTTAAAATACTAAATAAAGGTTTTAAGCATGTTATAAATTTATACCAAAAAAATATTCATATTTATAATATAATATATTATCCTCTTATAACATCTCACCACCTGTTCGTTAATAATATTTTATTATTATTCTTATTTCGAGTGTTAATTAACTTATTCTCTCATACGTGTTTTTTCGTAAACGGTCCAGTTATTATGTATAGGATATATTTAAATTATCTAAAAAATTAAACTAATATTATAAATATAATATTTTCATATTTAATTCATTTTTAAAACCATTATTGAATATTGGACATGGAAAATGATTCGGATCGGTTCGTGGAGATGGTAGGCCCTATATACGTCTGAGCGACAATGTCATTCCATTAATTGGTAAAAGGGTAAAGAATTGGATGGTATATTCATTTAAATTTAATTAATATAATATCATATATTTTATTTAAATTCTTCATTTCCATCATTATTACTATCCATGTGAGTCAGTGATGGAAAACCAATTACATCGGTTCGTAAGGCGGTAGTCTACCGTACACACAAGTGATGACTTTGTTTCCCATTTAATGGAGGACGATTTGGATAAGTATTATTCCATACACATGATAAAATATCATTATATGGTAGATAATGGTGTTTTATATTTTAATCCTTAATATATAATTTGCTATGGAAAAATAATAATTAAAAAGAAAGAGATTAGTGAAGACAAATACCTTCACTTAGAAGAAGCCCCTTTGGATCTCTTATTTAGGACCCTGGGGTTAGTCGTTAGGAAAGTAAACCTGATCTATAATGTTTATAAGGATATTTAAGGGGGATTTTATAGGGTTGTGGTTTATCTAAAAAGATTTATATGTGTGAATAAGTGAGGCAAGTTTGTTCCATTTTTTAAAAGAGGAGAATATTTTAAATGAATAAATCATAACCATGTTTTTTCACATGAAAAAGGATTTAAACTGGGTAATTATCAAACATTAGAAGTTATACGGATTAAAAATGTCCATAAAATAATATTTATATAGGCTTTTAGGTAACTTTAACTCTTACTTTCTTAGTTTAACCACTGACAAACTCATTTTCACCTTAACAATGGTAAAATATTTTTATAGTTTTCACAATTCATTATGACAAGAATTAAGTTTAAAATATAATATAATATAAATTATGATGATTCCAAATATCATATACATTTTTCTAAATTCAATTCATAGAACTGGTAAAGATTAATTTAAAATAAAACCTCCAGACATGTCAAAAATCATTTTTCAGGAAATGCATTTTTAAGCATAAGATGTTCTTATATTAACTATATGACTAGTAATAATCATGATATGAATTTAAAATTAATTATATAGATATATAATCTGTAAATTTAGTTTAAATAATTCATCATTAAATATTATTTTAATTAATTAAAATTGAACAATATTATGGATTTTAAAAAAGTTTTCAGACTGTATTTTTAAGCCAAAAAATCAACTTATATCAAAATCAGGTATAAATATAATTAAAATTTAATAAATTATTTTATATATAATAAAATATAACTTTTTTTATTTTAAATCAAATTTAAATCATAATTATACATTAATATTAATTAATTTAATGGAGAACATAATAGTATTTGAAAATTCTTTATTTTAACTATTCACTGAAAAATCAACCATTTCAGAAAAATCCCAAAATATCACCCTAATATAATTTTTATATAATTATTTTAAAAATAATATTATGTCTATAAAATAAAATTTCTAAAATTGGTATAAATATATTATAATTCCAATCATAAAATGTTAAATAAAACCATTTTTTGAAGAATAAGTATTTTGAAGTATAAAATGACTTTACTAAAAATTCGAGTGATTATTTAATCATAATTTATCCATAAATATTTATTTATTATGAAATATATATATATATGTATTTCTTAATTCATTTAATCTTATTCATACCCGCAAATTTAATTTCTTGGTTATAATGGTCATATTTAAATTGTATCTCATGGTTTATTTAGGCTCGGTGGTTCATGTTGTATAAGCCATCAAATATAATGTTGTTATTTTAATGTAACTATGTTTTATGTACAAAATTACATCATAGATATTAAATTTATTTAAAATAATTATACTTTAAAATCTCAGGGTGTTACAATATTCACAAAAAGGAATGTTAAATGGTGTTATACCAGTCAACGACCCTTTCTTACTCAAATCCTCTAAACCATTAGAGCTTACATTCACAAAATATTCCATAACAAATCATAGTAATATCTAGATTTGTGAAATATATTCTATGAAACTATCTATGGTGTGTCCTTCCATCAAAAACTTATATCCCATTTATAAGACTTTTTTTGATAATGATTATCTATCCCTTAGAGATCCTTAGACGCCCAATATTAGACCTGAAAGTGTTTCCTTTATGATCCAATAAGTCTATGTAAACGAAGTTTTTATATATTTTGGACACCTATATTACATCTAGTAAGGTTACTAATAATTTAGCATGAAGCTCTAACATAATTGAGTCTCTACCCAAATCTCTACTCCACTTATTTTTTCCTCAAACAACTGCTCCCTCAAGTATCTTGGACAAATCAAGAAAATATTCTATAATGGGGAACATATGAAAGGAGAAAATTGAATCAAGAACCCATTCATTGGAAATATTTTTTTAGTATCATTTAACACTTCAAAAAATATCATAACCAACATCTATGATTGATTACTGATTATCAGGTTCATCAGGCCTAAGATTTTAATTTTTTTGGGCTTGCAGCACATTGAAGTGACATATCTAGCCTTTACACAGTTATGTTGGGTAACATACCCTTAAATATTTGATTTTGTTTAGGTTGTTTAGTGTTATTTCCAATTCCCTTATTATTTTCCTTTTTTTTATTCTTACTTTCATATTTACACCTAGTGAAAAGGCTTTCTACTTCATACTTCACTTTAGGCTTAACATACAATTCTTTAGTTAGAAGTGTCAATTTGACTTTATCTAGATCTACAAAGTTTCAACTATACATCATAGTCTCAACTAGGGTATTATATTTTAAATAAAGTGAAATTAATAATACAATTAATTGGTCTTAAAATTCATTTTAAATATTAATGTTAGAAATATATAATTGAATCTCGTTAAATTCATCAAGGTGAATTCGAATTGATGTACCTGGGCATATTATAAATGTGAAAAATTTATTTTTCTTATACAAATGACCAAAAATTTAATTAATTATATACAATTTTTCAAGTTATACCCATAAACCAGAAGTAATGGTTTCATAAGTGACTTCTATAAAGACTTTATCACTTAGGGATAAAGAATCGAGAATGGGCCTTTTGCATGGTGTCAATAGGGACATCTTGAGAAGTAGTTATAGTTTTTACATCATCATAACATGAATATATTTGTTTTATAGGTCCATGTAAACCATCTAAAAGTCCCTTATATGCAATAATAACTCTTATTTTGATTCTCCAAATATTGAAATCATTATAACCACCAAACCTTTCTATTTAAAATTTAGCAGATACCACATTTTTTATTCAGTGGATTTGATACCATGTTGATTGTGACTACCCAAAAGGATATGAAACCAATAATAATTCAGGATCACTGAATATTTTAATGGTTTTCAAATAATATGTTTGATAGAATAAATTAGTGAGTCAAGATGAAAATTAAGGCAGAAGTAAAAAAAATAAAACATAAAGGAATAGAGGACACAAGATTTAACTTTTTTGGTCAGAGTGGAATCTCAAGAGGGGGTTGAATTGAGATCCTACTTAAAATATCTGTTAAAAAATTTATATTAATGATCCCCCAAATTTTGAAATAGCCTAGTTAATTAAGGAATTAGAGATATAGATGTATAATTAGTCAACATGTTTCTTAAAGGGTGATTAGTACTCAGTTTAATTAGTGTAAAAAACTTATTCGAATTTTGAAACATGTTTACTGAATTAAACACATACACACACTCACCAAAAATAACTGTCAAAGTGAATGAAAAATAGTTTTATGTTTTAGAAATTCTGAGTAAGGAAAAAATAGATAAAACATAGTACAAAAAATTTATAGAGAACAACGGAGTTTGATATGAGGATATTCAGTACCCTCTAGTTCAATCATAGGTGATAGTGTGTGTAATAGATAGACACAAACTTCTCAGAAATGTAAAACAAAGGAATATAATAGAGTTAAGATTATAAGTTTGATTTTTGAAAGCTCTATTTGTTTGACGTTCTGCTCTTGACTCCTTGGAGTGATGAATTTTCTGTTTGAGTCTTTCTCTGGAAGTTGTCTCCAAAATAGAGTGTCACAAGTCTAGGTTCTAGCTTTCAGGAATTGTGTGCTCTACTTCTTGTGTTGATCGAGAGTTAATGAGACACAGAAGTAAGCCTTGAAATTGTTCTCCGAAAATGATCTTCTTGAAGTTCTTGGGTTCACAATGAATGTGCTCGAATGTTTCTTCCTTGTTATCTAAAAAGTTCCTTCTCATGCATTCATCCTTTTTAACTTATATACTTTTGCTTCTCATTCATATCTACCTTTTTGTTATTTTTCTTCCTTAGTCTTCTCTTTTATATTTGAAGTCTGAAAATAGGAATAAGTACATCACATGCGATATTTCTCGTACCTCATACTATCCCCAGATATAGTCTCTTGATATGTCAACAATCTACATTAATTTATGTTAGAAGCATTTAATTTATCAAATATGACCATTATAATAATCTTATAAATTTGAAAAAGTATGGAGTAGAAGAGTATGGTAGACTGGTAACGACATCCTTCACAATGGTAGGCTTTAATAGTAACTTCACATCAGTAGCATTCATCGATAACCATTCCAATGGTAACCTTCCATCGATAACTCTCCATCGGTAACCTTCCATTGGTAGCCTTCAAGTAAGCTTTCCAACAGTATCCTTGCATCGGTGACCTTGCAATGGTGACCTTTTCATCGATGACCTTGCATCGGTGACCTTGCAACAGTGACCTTGCATCAGTGAACTTGCAATAGTGACCTTTGCATCGGCGACCTTGCATAGGTGACCTTGGAATGATGACCTCGGTGACCTTGCATCGGTGGCCTTGCAATGGTGACCTTGCATTGGTGACATTTCATCAGTGACCTTTGTATCGGTGACCATGCATTGGTGACCTTTGCACTCAGAGAAATTTTGCGTTGTGAGATTAAACAAGAGAGCAGTGAGATTAAAAGTACATAGTTATAACTTTGATATAAACATTATTTTCTCATAAATGATTATCCAGTAAGAGAAACAAGATGATTTACATAAATTAAAAATTATTTTGGATTATAAAAATAGGTGAGTCCAATAAACATTATGTGAGCCTTTTGGGATCCTACTTGCGTAGCAAGAATTCCACCTGCATAAAAATATTTTATTTTTCTCAGAGAAAATAAATAAATCAAGAAAAACCAATAGCTCGAACTATAAGAAACATGATTCTATTTAAATAATACTTATAGGATGAAGAGATTAACTCTCAATAAGTGTTGATCTCTTTGAGATGTTGTAACATCTTTGGTTCTATTTATTCACACTTTTCTAAGAGCATATGGTTCTAGAAATGTTCCACTTATTCTTCTTGAAGGAATTCATCAGCTCTCTAACATAAACTATGTACAAGGAGTTGTAAAGGAGGACAATAGGTAAAAAAAATCTTCTCAAGCAGCAGATATTGGAAGGGGAGTGCTGGGGAATCACCAGATGAGTGCTAAGAACCAGGAATGGGGAGATAAAAAATGATTAATTTATACCGTGGATGAAGATGAAAGGGGTTATTAAATTCCTTGACAAGTGTACAACCCATCATAATTTCCCAACCAATCAAGAGGTCCCAAAAAGTCTTTCCCAAATAGCAATTAATACCCTAAAACAATAGTTAAAAATAGTTTCACTATAAAAGGGTCAGAAATAACTATATAAGGGTTAAAGTTCTTAATGGAGTACAATATAAGCGTAAAAATCCTAGTACGTAAAGGTACCCGATAGACCCCCAATCTGAAAGAGTAAACCCATAAGGGTTCCAGACACATAAGGTTACTATGTGAGGGTAAGAACCACATCATGTACCCATGTAAGGGTACCACGTTAGGGTACCGACAACGTAAGGGTATCAATATAAGGTTACTTAACTACAGAAGGGTGCCTACATGAGGCTACGACTATGCATAAGGGTACCTACAGAAGGGTACCACCCTACGTAAAGGTACCCATGTAGGGGTATCACTGTGTGTAAGGGTACCTACATAAGGGTAACCATGATCCTGATAAAGGTATACAGACCCTCATATAAGGGTAACTGTATGATATTTATAGGAAAGGGACACCCACAAAAGTGTACCAAACCCACATAAAGGTAAATGACACCCACATTAATGTATAAAGGGACTCGCAAAAGGGTAAAAATAAAGATTCAGAATAAATAAATGAGAATAATAATAAAAGGAAAATTAAAATCAGCAATTTTAATGAATGAATAAAAAATTATAAATGGAAGAAATAGGAGAAAAATTTCATATGTAAATTAAAGAACATTCCTCCTCAAGTCAGGGAGAGAAGTGTTTATTTAGAAGACGATATAAATTACCCTCTCCCATGTTCTGCCTCCTAGGTATCATCTCCTCATTCCCCCATAGATTTGGACCCAACCCTTCTTTAGATATTGTCCCCTAACATTCTTCAAACTAGTATAATTACTATCACTAGATGATCCCCACTTTGAATTATATCCCTTCTATGAATTTATCTCCTTTCAAATTCCACAAATATGATGTGGTAATCTCTTATATCTTTGAGCATATTCTTACCAGACTAGTATCTAAATATTCATCCATCTTCGAACCATATAATTATAGTAACCAGTTCCTTAATTCCCATAGGACCTCTATTTCCCATCACTAATGATATCTTTTATGATTTGGGATGCTATAGAGATTGGTAACTAAAACAACATGCATTCCTATTCAAAGAAATTAAAAAAACCACTTATATCTTATCACTATTTGTGTACCCAAACAGAAATGAGACTTTATTAACTAGTTATCAAGAAAAGTGCATATGTACAAATATATGTGTAGATCTCTGATGGAAAATCATATACGAATTGTTTTAGAACAATAACTCATTGTTGAATATGATTTACTCCTCTCCATAGTTCATTATGATACATTTCTAATGTTATTGTTGATCATTTTTTCTTACCATCATTTATGATATATGTGACATTCATGAGAGACAATATCTATGGAGGTATTTAATAGCCTTCGATCTAGGAAATCACAATTATCATATAGGAGGAAATTTCAATTCAATTCTTTAAATGTTAGAGAAAAAATGTGGCAAATACATCCATAGGAAAGAAATAGAGGATTTTAATTCTTGTATCTTGGGCTATAATCTTCTTGATATGTGGTTTTATAGTTGATAGTTTACCAGCTGAAACAATAAGTAAGAAAGACTTAGAATGTTTTGTTGGTTGGACAAATGTCTATCCAAATTCTAAGGTATCTCCTCCTTCCCTTCTACTATAGTCTCTCACATGAATCTTTTACTGTTAGATCACTCCACTATACTGATCACTTTGGATAGTTCCTCATCACCCAAAAATTATCTCTCTCTAATTAGTGGTGAATGAATAGTGATTACACGAAACTCATGTTGAGTTTTTGGGATAAAAACATGAATGGGAATTTGTAGGTTCCTCTTCAAGAAAAAATCTGATGGATGAATAATTATATTCTAAAATGGGTAGATAAGAAACACAAGAACATTAAAAAGATAGATATTATATAAAAGGATATTTATTTCTTATATTTCAAACTTAAAGAATAATGATATGATTACATATATATTTCCTTGGCATGAAAGATCAAAATTTTGGATGACATGTTATAAGAGGAAGAACATAAGGTTAGGAAAAAGTCACATAATCATTGTCATAGAAAAGGGGATAACAATACATGTTATTTAAATACATTCATCAAAGAGTAAAAATTTATAAGAAACATCAACATATAATTAGAGGATGGGTCCATCATAAATGATGGGAAAACCAAAAATCTGATAACTCGCTATCATTTCCATAGCCTTCTATCATACTCTCAGTGGGATCATGAGGATAATTTTTATTTAATGAACGAAATCCTAATATTTATTGATAGTATGTATCCATATATTTAATATAGCTTTAATTTAAAATTGGATACTATCACCTCTAATGAGTAAATCCAAATATCTATTCAATAACTCTTTGAAGATAGTTATCCAATTCTTGATGGATTGCCAAGGTTACTTTATGTTTAAGTATGTGATGTTATCAAAAAAGTGGTAGTATTTGTAGTCGAGTATTACTTTAAGGGCGGTCTCCTCCCTACCTGAATAGACCTAAGGCCTTCTTTTATATTGATTTTTGATAAGCCCCCTTTCATGGGATGAGGGGGAGAGCATACAAGGCTCGTAGGCATATAGATTACATGACCCATAGGTCTTAGGAAATATATAGGCTATAACTACATGGAACTTCTCCTCCCTAGCTTCTTCATCGTGATATCATCTCTCTAACTACGCATGGCTAGTTCGTCTAGGATTCCCATGCAAGAACAAGGTACTCTTGTTGGAAAATGTCATACCATCTCTTTTTGAAAAACCCCCTTAAGCTTCTTCTCTGGTGAATGACCCTAATCTGAATCCTCATATTGAGTCTGATCCTTGTAGAGTCTTCTTGGTCATTCAGCCCAATTTCAGGTGGCCCGAAGGCCATGAGGTGGACTGAAGTTCTTTTGGTGTCCCAAAGGCCTTGAGGTGACCCAAAGGCCTTAATGTGGCCCGAAAGCCTTACGGCTCGAAGGCCTTAGGTGGCCCAAAGGCCTTGAAGGACCTGAGGTCCAAACCAGGAGCTCAAAATCCCAAACAAATGAATAGTTTCGGCTTCTACAGTACTAAACAGTGCCTACTACAAGGCTTGATATAGTGCCTACTATAGTTCCTACTATAGTACTGCTACAATACTACTACAGTGACCCTGAAAATTATGTCTTCACTCATTTTTGAACTCGACACTCTTGGATGCACTTGCTGAGTCCTCACCAACTGGGCTGAGGCTCTTATGTTGTGGCCTCCTTCCTAGAGTCTCTAGTTACAACACCCATGTTCTCATTCCCAATGTTCCTCAACATATATCCTTCCAATATTATCTTCCAATTAAAATATGAAACTTCTCATATAATATTCATTCCAAAATTACTAATTCCAGACTCCCTTGGTATCTCCCTTCCTTGATTTTAAAGGAAAACATGATTTTTTATGGGTGGTATCGTCTATGGTTGTCTTGATAAAGAAACAGATACATTGGATGACATTGATCATATAATGGTAGGAAAAAATATTATGGTTAAAATGACATAAGTAAATATTATGATAAGAAAAAGTGGATCTTGATTTTAAAGGTTATGTGAACGTGTTTATATTTATAATGGTTTTATGAATTTTATTTAGGTGTTAATCTTCCACATGGTTCTCCATATCTCTAGTACAAAAGTGGTTTAGTTTATTCAAATCTTATGATGGTCTCCAGTAGGGGCATAATCTTTCCTTATTTTATTTCATTCATTCTCAATATCTTCATAATAAAAATATTAATAAATTAATATTTAGGGATGAGGTGTGACTTTTCATGTGTAGTATTGGGATCTCAAGTATCTATTATATGTTTTTTACACTGATAGATAATTATTTCTCATTGAAAGGCCCCATTATATCTCTAAATTCGTTAAGATTCTCAACACCTATGAGAAATAGAGTGATAAATAGATAAACAATGCTGAAAATCATGTATAAAATTCAAGGTAATGATCCCATAAATGTGTAATTATCATTGAAATTTGGGTGGTCCTGCCTAATGATTTTTTTTCTAATGACCTATCCAAGGACCCCTTGGCTATCAAGAGAGGGATGATTTATTATTTTTATTGTTCCATTGATAGTATTTTAGTATGGGTGTGTAATTGTTAGATCAGACTGATAACCTTTAGGGTAAGGATTAATCTCATTAAAAATGTTCTTACCTCTATCCCCATGTATATAATGCCTATTATTTGAGTGTCCAAAACTATTATTTATGAGATTGAAAATGTGTTTAGTGGTTTCATATAGAGATATAAGTAGGAGGAACACTACCATTGGGATTCTTGGTCTATGTTGGATATAAAATTTAATGAGGGGTTTTCAATGTTAAGTGAAAAATGATTATATATCACATTTATGAGCTAAAATAGATTAGTAGACAATTTATGGGTTTTATATATTTGTATAATTAACAAGAAATAAATATGTGAAGTTTACTGATATAGAATGGGATTAGAGGTTAGGGATATATAAGCTCTATAAAGGTCTAAAATAATTCATTCTAGTTATCAATGATCACTCTAGATGGATCATGGGCCATGATTTTATATCCTTATAGTTAGATAACTGATGTGTAATTATTCTTTTCTTTCCTGGATGGCTAACCCCTATCATGCAGTTTCAAGAAATGGTTCTTCAATTGTCCTTCATAAATTCCATCCTATATGGAAAACAAAAACACATGTGTTTTAGTATAATTTTGGTTGAGGAAGATGATATTATATCCTTCACACCCTTTAGTTTGGATATTTTCTCTATGAGTGATTATAGAAAAATTAATGTCTTTTATCATGATCATGATCCCTTGTAAATGTTCCTGTGGAAATCCAATATCCCAGCCAAGATCAACTTTCTTATCTAGTGGATCAGGTATGGGGTCATCCCCACTAATGAAAACATCCAATAGAAATGTGTTTATTTGGTTTCTATATGTTCTTGCTATAGTCATGTAAATATAGAGTTTGGTGAATACGTGTTTACAAAAGGGGATTGAGAATGTTTCACATGGAGTTTTTTGGGAGGAATCATGGGAATTAATGATTTCCATGAATGATTTGATCATCCCATCTCGAGTTGGTTTTATATTTTGTAGAAAACGTCGTATATAATGTGTGTTTGAAGCATGAAATTAATTGTAGGTTTGTAGTGCATCTGGGGATATCAGAACGAGTCAAGGTTCTTAGACTTAAATTTTTCCATGGGAGCTTCCAGTTTAAACTAATTTGCATTGTAGTGATCCTTATATGATAATATGGTATTCCCACTTTCTACTTATTTACAGGACCTATTATAGCTTTCCAGGTAGGATAGCTCGCTACACTCACTGATCTTGCCTGACTGTTGGGTGGCATAAAGGAAACCATCATATGTTTTCAAGTTAAATAATAATAGTGGTGGAACAAATGGTATGATGTGTGGAGGTGGGATATTTCAAGAAAATTGATTCTCAATCATCCTTACATTAATTAGCCTTTATGTCAATGGGTATCCGATCATTATGAAGGCTCATTGAAACATAATGATTTGATATTAAGTAGGCTATATAACATTAACATTTGAGAAGTGGAAGCATGCTTGGCTTTTCGTGTTGTATCTTTGAAATTTAGTTATCATAATCACTAGTTGGTTACTTAATTTATCTGGGAATTTAGGCTATGCTTGATGTATTGATATCACATAATTTTCACAAGGGTAACAAATCGGTGGACTTTCGGTCTTCCAAAGGCATCCCAAATGACTCTCTTCAGATTTACTTTAGCTTAGGATCCCATTCCTCTGGTTTTAATTTTATTTTAATTGGAAATTATATTGTGATCCAATATTTTAGACCTCTTTAATTTTTTATAATTTCTTTTTAATATATATATATTGGAATAAATTGAAGAGGAAGACTAATACATGGAATATAACCATGACTAACCATAAATGACACCTATAGTGAATAATAAGATAATGAACATGTGTTTGAGGAATATAAAATGTTTAATGAGTTATAATTATAAATAATACTAATGGTTTTTATCAAGAATATATAAATACTTCAGAAATAAAATAAAACATGGGAGAAAACTCTTGATACATAATATTTCAAGGCCGATGTCAAATATAAAGGTGGATTCTTAAAAAATATTGGTAATATAAATTTCATACTTATTAAAATAGACAATATGTATAATGAAATGGAAATGATTTTTATTAAAAGGTAAGAGGAGTTCCACTAACATGAGTCAAAGTTTCATGAACATGAATGTTATATGAATAATATTCATTTTGAATTAAAAAAGCCTATTAAATATTGGTAAAATAATTATAATAATTAGAGAAAACATTTAATACCACTAATAAAATTGATGATTATATTAAAATGTTGAGAAAAATCATATTGGGCACAGAAGAAGTTAGTTAAAGAAAATTAATCAATGAAAATAAGGGTAAGAATGTTGCAATTTCATTTGTAAAAGGTGATACACAAGTTTTTTCATATAATGTGTGTTCTAAAAATAGAAATAATAATGGTGTGTTGATTAAGGATGAGTTGGCGTATAATATAAAGGGAAAATATATTAAAAATAAAACTAAAATAAGAATTATAAATCCTAATAAAATTAGAGTATATCATAACCTATGAAGTGGAAAAAGTTGATTTTTAATAATAAAATTTCTAGAATTACATATAACGATTATTCCATGAATTTGTATATTCTCAAATCTCAATGAAGGAGCACCATCATCACAATATTTTTCAAACATCATCATGGTATAAACTTGGTCTTCTTATGGAAATCTTGTTTTCCTATATGTGAATATATCTGTAATATCATATAAAATGGTAGATAAAAATTAGTATAATTCATAGGAACTTCAAACCATTACTCAAACAGTCAACCTATTCATTTTCTGGGCTCTTCATCATCAACTAACACATATTGAAACCTTACTTATTAATAAAAAATACAAAAATCATCATCATAATTCATTGTGATATTCTATATTCCCATTTGGATTTATTCTTAATGCCACTAAATAAATCAATTTAAATATATTCTTAGTATATTTTCTAATTTATCTCCCCCTTACTGATAATAAATACAATGGTTTATGTTAAGGGATACTCATAGTCATCACATGATTCAATCATAATTGAAATATCATGTCCCCTTATTTAAATTAAAACTTAAGTCACATGAATGAAATATGGAATTAATTTTATTTATGCAATGATCTATAAAGTAATCAAATTATGTCTTTGTGAGCATTTTGTAGTGTAGAAAACAAGATATATTATCTAATATATCATGTTTTTCCATAAAATAGCTCATCACGTGATACCAATTCAAAAAATTACTTCCATTGGTTATTTAAAATTATTTCTTTTATATAATCAAGAATATTATTGCACATATCTAAACAAAAAAATTAAAAACATTAAAAAATAAAATGACTTCTGAAAAATACAGTCTTTTAATTTCTCTAAATATCCTAATTTTATATGTCATTGAATAATCACGCACTCCCCCTTAATTTTAGAATTGACATAACCGGTTTAAGGATGGGAAATGTAATAATCATACCCTATTAAGGTAAGATTAAACAGATTATAGATTTATATATTCAAATAAAATCATGATATATAAAAACTTCTCAAAACACAACTCCCCCTAAGGGATTTATTTTAATAACTCATCATCATGAATGATCATCTTTATATTGAAATTTATGTAAATATTTTTAATACCAATTGAAAACATGAAAGAAGGAATAAATAAAATAATTCCATGATAGAATTATCATCTTGTTAGAGTATGTTTACAACTCTTAAGATTAATTGATACATGCATCACCTTTAATTCTATGCAGAATAAAAAAATACACCAAAACATAGGGAAAATTAGGTTTCTCTATGACTGAATATTTAGATCCACTAGAATGAGATTAGATTGTTAGTGAAAAAAACCATCCTTAGAAACTCTATATTTGTTATAACTCTTTTTTCTTACTCATCCAGTAATTCTTTATACATGATCATCCCTGGGAAGCATGATTTATTTATTTATTTTACCTTTGTCCCTATATCGAAATCCATTTTTTTATATCATCAATAATAAAACATGAATTCAATGGTTCTTTCTCATTGTTTCTCAAAATATCCTCTTATTTTATAATTCCGCGTAATATATTATCATGTTTAAAGCCTATTTGAACATTCCACATAGTTTATCACCCACCTTCAAGTCCCCCATTTTTTTAAACAACTCATCATTTTCAACTACTTTTTAACAGATGTATTCCACCAAAACAAAACATTTGTTTCTTTATAAAATTGATTTTATTTATTATTATATTTTAACTATTTCATTATAAATGTTCATGGATCTCTTGAAATGATTCAATATGTGGACTTTCTCTTAAAATAAAATCATATATTTTTTTGGTGTGTTATCATTGTTAATATTCTTCGAGGGTGTGTTTTTTTGGCATTATCCGGTTATATATTCCCAAAGGTAAGCTCACCTTCATTCATGGTTTTTTATAATATTTTTGGGGGTATCATCCATTAATAATATATGACAGATTCTTGGTTGATTTAAAATATTATTCATCATCACAATGACTACTTATGTTGTAATTTACCTATACATTCTATAGGATTTCAAATGTATTCATATAGATTTATTTTCCTTATTTTATATACCTTGACTCATATAAATATATTTAATCTTCATTTTAACTTTCATCCCCTTGAAATAGGGTTCCTTTATCTTTTAGAAATTAATTTTTTTTCTAATTGTCAATTTTCTTGTGTCCAAAACATGCATGATTCCAACAATGACCAACATAACTAGATTTTTTCCACTTTTAATTATAATATGAATATCTTTAGCAACTTTACATTTTTTAAACAAACTACTATTTTTTGAGTTTCTTTTGGGGAAAAAATTAATTCTCATTATCTAATACACACTAGATAGTGTGGCGAGTTTCTCATCATTTTTTCTTCCCATATTTTTCCGTATTTTGAATTGCAGTATAAAATATTTAAGAAATTAAAATTAGTGAAAACATATTTTTTCTTTAATAAGGGAAACCTATTTCTTTGAGATTATAGTAGATATATCTTTAAATGATTTCAAGATATTATTTTAATTTTAATGAGAGTTTTTTTATTCTATAATGTTATAAAAAACATCCATGGTAGAAATTTTTTATTCATCCACTTAGGAAGTCTCACATTATGACATTTATTGATTTATCAATTTTACTTTCTGATCAAGAAAATTCATGTTAAATATATTTTTATAATTATAAACTGATCTTAATCTTACTTTAAAATCAATTATTATCAACTCAATTTGGTATTCATGAATATTAATCATTTCTTGAATAGAATTTTCATGATCCTTCATTATTTTAGCCTTGATTTTCAATTGATCATTTTTTACATCAATGGTATCATTATGAGTTTCTTCCAATGCATGGATCCGTTATTCAAATAATTTTATTGTATCATATTTCTCATTACTAATATTATAAAATTAATCATCATTAAGGGATAAAAAATATTTAAATAACTATAAAAGTTTTTCACTACCTTTCTCATATTGGATGTAAGTATTACACCTTTGAAACCGTTATACCAATGATTTTTCCAATGCATTAGCTTCTAACATAATCTTTGTTTTTTTCATCCTATTTAACCTTAATAAACATAAATATGAAATTGAAAACTTTAATAGGAAATTTTTTCTAATAATACTTTACTTTAGAGTAAATTTCACCAAATTATTCAATGGGAACATGCTATTTAAAAACTAAACAAGATTATCCAAGAGGATAATTATCAATGGGTATTTCAAAAAAATTACATCATTGATTACCTTTTACTATTAGTGAATATTCTTTATATTTTCTTAGCTATATGATATTTTTTGGAATTTCATGATTCTATTTTCTTTATGAATTTTCAAATTCTTGGTAGATATAACATCCATGATTTATTTGATTATGAACTTATTTTTTCAAATATTCACTTTATATATAAATGATATATGCAAATAGGAAACACAATATATAAAATAAAAGGAATAACTTGAAGCTATAATACCACATGAAGTTCTTGGCGATTGAGTATAGTCACATTGAGAGGGAGGGGGTGAATCAGTGTGGAAAAATTGTTACTAAATTCTATTCACATTATTAATTCAAACTGTAGAAACATTTAGGATGAATGGATCTCATAAGAATCTTACAACAAAAATACACTGCATATAAGGTAGAAAGTAAAGGGAGCACAAAAAAAATATTTTTGAATGTTTTTCCCTTGATGTGGATGACTGTGTCCTTGCTTTTTTATTGTTGATTCATAGACCCAAATTATTCAATCATATCATAAAGGTAATACACATAGAGAATGTACCATCCTTGGCCCATAAGGATAACCCTTAACAGTTTTATTGTAAAACCCTGAGATTTGGGGGAATATTAGTTTTTCAAAAAAATTTAATCATTTTGATATTTATCCTTACACACAATACTGAGTTTAGTTTTAATTACATGTAACACTAATTTTAGTGTGTGTTACATGCAACATTAAGTTAAAATAAAATGTGATATACAAATAAAATATTATTATTAAAAATGGTAGTTATCGAATAGCAATTTAAATGGTGGGTATGGATAAGATTAACTAAATTTTAAAAATTTATTTTTTACACATGTATATATAATTAATTCTTTTGTGAGAAATTATTTATAAATTAAAATAAAAACTATTAGAAATTAAAGTAAATCTCTATCTAAAAAATTAATTTTATGCACAAAAACATATTTTACCTCAATAAACTAATCAAATATATTATTTTGAATTATTTTAATTAAATTTATATATTATATATTCAATAAAATTATTAATATTCATCTTATGTGTTTCCTATATAATAAATAAGAATAAATCAAATTTTATTCTTAAAATTTTATTTTCATAAAAAGTAGTCTTGATGCCTTTTTCATGCCTAATTTAAAATTAATTTTTTCAAATTTCAAAAATTTTATTTGAAAAATTATAATTCATTTTTTAGGTCTTAATATCAAAATTATCTTTGGATTAATTTTTGGGGCTTTCTAAAAGCTTAAATTTTCAATAAATAGGGAAAATATAGGTTTTTATTGAAACCTGTCTTTTTGTTTATAATTTATATGGTATATTTTTGTTTTAAAGTAAAAATAGTTAAATTATATATATATTAATACAATTTATGTAATTTTATTCATTTTAATAATCAATTTGGATATAAAACCCTTTTAAACTTTTGAACATTTCTTTATTGGAAACATGCTTTCTCGTTTCATCTACATGATTAATTTATATTAAAATTTTCTAATTATATAAATTGAATTTGAAAAATTATATTATATATTTAGAATAATAATAATTTAAATTATTTAATAAGTTCAAATTAATTTTTTACCATAATTAATATTAAAAACAATAAATAAAATTTACTGCTATTTAGGTAAAAATAGGTTTATTGGGGCATTAAACTCAAAGATAAGGGTTAAAAATGATCAAAAAACATTTAATGCACAAATTTTATAATACTATTTCAGACTTCTCTTTTATATTTTCTATAATGGTCTCTTTTGTAGCCTTTTGGATTGTGAAAAATGTGGGTAAACCTTTTTCTTTCCATAAAATTTAAAGTGTGCCACCCACCTCACTTATAAAAGGACACCCCTTCTCCTCTCCTATTCACATTTTCAAAACCCTTTGGTTTAGAAAATAACTACCCAAATAAATTCCATAATTCCATAATATTTTCATATAATCCTTATTTTTTCATAAATTCAACTACAAATTCCTTTTAGTGAAAACCGAAATAAGTTGTCTGATGAAGAGGTAACACCCCTAACCAAGTATTTTATATCATTTATTCATCTACGTTATCAAATTATTATTAAAAAATACTGATAAAATAGAATAAATATATTTTATATTTGAATTATTTTTATGTTAATTTAATGACAAAAAACCATATCGTCTTCCATCAAATGGGTTATAAAATCATCAATCACGTGTATGTCAGATTACCACCTCACTTTCTGATGTCATTCGTTTTTACATCACCACCTATCATGGATAGATAAGATGATGGATTAAATTTTATTATATTATATTTATGATATTATTATACATATGGAATTATAATATCACATATATCTTCTTCCTTTCTATTATGTGGGAATACGATAACGTCGCTCATGTGTACGTCAAACTACATCCTTGCTAAGTGACGTGATTCGTTATAATTTTATTTAGAAGGTAAGAAGGATGAGTTTAATAAAAATATTTGATATATATTAATTAAATTTATTATTTAATGTTAATATATTATTTAACTTTATTTCATTCAACCTGTTTAGAAAATAGAAACAATGTTCATGCGTACGTACGATGTATCGTCTCCGTGAATGATATATTTCATTTTCCATCTATATCTTTTATAGATCATGATAAATACATATATATTGAATATATATTATATTAATACCATGGTTAAAATTTTTTATATTATATAACCATTATCAATGTAATATAATAAAAAATATAATATTAAAACATACACGAAAAATAAAGAAGTTATTACCCGAAACCCAATTTTAACATGGATTTTTAATAAATAGTTAATTAGAGGTCATAAGTAAAAAATATATAGTGTGATATATATAAGTATAGTTATATAAAATATGTATGATAAACTTATATTTATTTTATAGGAGGTTTGAACATGTATTATGGAATTCAAGACTTAAGGTAAGGCATTTCCATCTCACTTTCTACTTATATGAGACACATATCATACTCACCACCTATATATTTTATGTGGTCTATATAATACTCATGAATTTATTTTATTATTATTCTCATGAAAATTATTCTTATTTACATATCCATTTGAGGATCTTGATTTCATGGGGTTTAGAGTTCAAAATTTACCAGAGGTAAGGGGTTTTTTGTCTCAAATTTCCTTCTTTGGGACATAAGTTTTGTTACACATATATATTATTCAATGAGGTGTATATAATTACTATTTGAAAATATATATCCTGAATATCATCATTTCAATGATATTATAAGTTTCAGTTTATGTTATTCATTAATTGTGCATATGATTCAAAAGATACCAAAGTGGTAAAGGTTTGATGTTACAATCACATTGTTCATCGGGATTATTTATGATTATGATTTCAGTGATGGAATATTATTAACCACATCTCAATAAACTCTTGAATATTATTATCCCATGGTCATGTAATGAGTATACATTCTCCCTTCATTTTCCTCTTTTTATGTACCCAATATTTTAAAATAATGTTTTTAATAAAAATGATCTTTATTTTTATCTTCGATCAAAAACCATTTTTATTACAATACCATGTTTTCAAAAAATGTTTTAATTTTTTTAACATCCCCCAAATGATTTATTAAATATATTTTTACCCATGTTTTAATTTTTAATTATTTTTTTAAAATAATATTCATTTCATTTTCCAAATAATGACTATTAGATTTAATTGAAAATGTGAAAGGAATATTTGTGTTAATGTGTACAACATGAAATGAATTTACCACCATCATGAGTATTATTTTATTTGAAAATTAATTTATAAATTTTCAATGTTATTTACAAATAAAATCATTTTGAAAATGTTTTATGATTTTAAAAAGTTTTTTTTTCAATGTGAAAAAAATAATTTTCCCAAGATATATTGCAAAAAAATTTCAAGGCACACTTTATAGGTTTTAAATTTTTTTTTTAAAAGAAATGGATTTCAAATAATATTTTATAAAGATTAGTTTTAAAAAATTTTTTTATGGAAATTTTACTTTCCTCAAGAAATGTTACAACTGATTTTTTTTAAAACAATTCTCCACCAAAGATGGAATACTTTGAGGTTACTTATGCTTTACTGGGGATATAATCCAAGGATACCATTCGTAATATTTATCTGAATGGTTTATGTTTATGATGACATTGTTTTTATGAAGCCCATTTCACTTCCATGGTTTATTCCATGATAAAGTTATTGGGAAACCCACATCCTTTTCCATAGGTTATACCATGATATAATTATTATAAGACCCACTTATTTTTTCATAGGTTATACCAGGATATAATATTTATGAAACCCAATTCTTTTTCCATGATTTATACCCTAATACAGTTCTTATGAAACTAGGCTCTTTTTCCATGAGTTATACCATGATAGAATTCTTATGCAACCTGCTTCTTTCTCTATGGGTTATGCTATGATGAAATGTTTATGAACTCGTTTCTTTCCCTTATGTTAAGTTATGATGAAATGTTTATGAAAACAAATTCATTTATTAGGTTATGATATGATGAATGTTTTATGATCTTTTGGCATACATATGTATGATTTTAATCATGTTATGGGTGAAACCAATATCACTATCCAATGAATTGGGAAATGATTAATGTTATATGAGCTCAAAGAGTACATGGGAGGTTATCCCAAGCTCAAAAAAGGGTACACATGAGGTTGTACCGATCTCTAAAGAGGGTACATAAAAGGTTATACCGATCCAAAAAGAGGGTATATGGGATGTTATCCCAATAACAAAGTAGGTATATTGATTGATATCCCAAGACTAACATGTTAAGAATGTCTTGGTGGGTATCCTTTATGTAAGGTTTTCTATTCTTATGTGTATGCTACAATTATATGTCTTATGCTAAAGTTTTTATCTCATAGATCATGTTATTTTATTTATTTATGATTTATATCTTATGAACTACTAATATTTATACCATTAATCAATATTATGATATATTATAGGTAGAGTATTTTTAAAAAATGTTATTCACATGTTCTCATACACCTATGTTCATGTTATGCTTACTTATCTACCATGTTTATCCTTATTGAGCATATGAGATCACCCTTTCTTATGTTTCTTTTCCCTAGTTTAAGATAAAATGTTTTAATTAGGGTATTTCTAAGAAGAGTACTACGTGGGAAGATGTTATATAATATTTTTAAGATCTTTCACCAAATTAGAATATTTTTTACATAGTATTCAAAGGCACTGTACCTTTACAATACATAGGCTTGTTTTTATATAATGTATTTAATATTCATATAAAAATATGTAATATCTATGAATGAAAAGCCTGTTTGAAATAGTTGATATCATATGATAGGTTTAGTTAACCTTTGGAAACCAGGATACAAAATCATTACTGATAACATTGAGGATATGTTTGAGGATAAGCCTAAGGATGGGTCAACGTATAGGAAAATTTCATGTAATTTTAGTAATGGATAAATAGATTGGTTTCTAATAAATTAAATCCCTATATGGATACTACAAGTGGATGCAGCTGTATCATAGAGGTACCTAGGTTTAATGACTCTAAAAAATGGAGTATTGAGATGGAATCGATCATCACCTGGTGCCTGATAATGATCCTTTATGTACACCATGTTTGACACTACCAAGAGATATAATTTATAAATTCACAAAATATTTACTTACCATCATAAAAGATTTAAATAGATAATTAATATGAATGAACTAGGATAAACCTAAGGTGTTGTAGATTAAAAATAAGGTGTCATTATCCAAACAAACTATAAGTGTTCTTTCGTGACTATGTGGTTTCCCACTATGATTATTATATCTCATGCTATAATATTTAATTTTTTTAATAGTGAGAACTAGATGGAAGTGGATGAATATTTATTTGTGATATAAAATTTGATGATGAGAAACCAATTGGGATGATTAATTAAGGGAAGGTTATTATGATTATGAATAATTGGTTTTCAAGATATATGATTAATAACTTTCACCTTAACCACATCTTAGACTCACTAAATAAGAGAAGGATTGTGTTTTTTGAGAGTTCATGTGGTGGAGACCCTGGAGGAAAGAAGATTGAGTTTCCAATATGCCAAGGATATGGTAAGAAGCACTCTCAGTAATGTCTCAAAGGAACGAGAAGGTGTTTTATGTATGGAGAAGGACATAGCGTAAAAAATTTATATGGTAAAAGGAAAAGTTTTGTTAACACAATGGATGGGAATATTTGTCTCCCAAAGGTATTACCAATGGATGAATGTTTTAACTATAGAAAGTATGGGCATTATGAAAATCGAGTTCCTAGGGGGAAATCTAATTAAATGATTCGACAAGGTAGTATGAGTAATGGTTTTTTTGTAGATGATGAAGAGAGTACAAATGAAATATGAAGGCAAATAGGTATTAATAAATAAGATAAAGAATCCTAGTTAATGATTTAGAAATGATGTATAATTATTGATGTTTTAATGTATTATAATTCAAGATTTATGAATCATTAAATATATAAGGATTATTCTATAGAATTTTTTCATTACTAATTTTCAAGAATATGTTGAATGATACTGGTGACCTATCAACGCGATTTTATGGAAAGATGATATTCATGGAAGACACATGATTATGTGAAATATAACCCTTAATATCTTCTTGATTTTGAGATAATGATGTTAGGATAAAGAGATGATTGATATGAATAATGTAAATTGGATAGTTTTGATTTCATTAGAACTGATTAATGTTTTTATTGAAAAAGTAGTTTATGCTATCATTGATACGGTTTACATAATTTTTATATACAATTAATATATACAATAATCTATTTTTTATTTAAGTAATAACAGATCATGTATGTTTTTGATTTTTTTGGTAATTTAGGTTATCACCATTTCTTAAGTGAATATATAATAAAGTTACTCACATGTTTGGTATATGAAAATTAAGATCTACTTCATGTTGTTTGGGGGATTATTGTTAAGTTAATTTAATAAATTTAGTGACATTATTTATAATGTTTTGGATTTTAATATTTTGTAAATTTAATAATCTTAAGCATTTATGAAACTGTTTAAATTAATTTTTGGATGAGGTTTTAGAGGTTAATTTATTACTTAACCATATGGATATTTATCCATATTTCAGAACTAGTGCTAACCATTTTGTTATATCTACAGATATAAAGAATAAATTATCATTATATTATGGATCTTTTCATCTGTTAGTTCTTCAATAATAAAAAAATCAACTTAATTTCATTGAGTAATATATGAAGTTGAAATCGATCAAATCACAACCAAAGGATGAAATTATGATTATGATATAAAGGAAAATTAAGACTTAGGTATATAGATCCCTTTTAAATTATTTAACATATCAGGATGGTAGAAAAATAATTAGAGCTTCTAACAAACCTAAATTAGCTTTAAGATGTGTTCTATTAATCTTTCATAATTAAATACATAACTGATCCATAACATGTATTAAACTCAGAGGCCGTATCACTAAAGCATGATATTTATTATAGGGAACAACTACAAGAGACTCTGGATCGAATAGAGAAATATTTATGAAATAATACCACTTACCTAGTCAATGTTTTGTGGTGAAAACACTAACTTGAGGAAGCTTCTTGGGAACCTAAGGATATAATGAGGCAGAATTTTTCTCAGTTGTTGGAATCAAAGTGAGGAATTTTGTGAGTGAAATTCATTTTAAGAAGGGTATAATGTAACACCACAATATTTTTTTTTTCAAATAAATATAATCTTTTTGATATATTACATTACACACAACATCAATTTTATCATTTATTACACACAACACTGAGTTTATCATGTGTTAAATGCAACAATGAGTTTAAACAAAAATTTTCATACTTTTAACATATTATTATTTAAAATGATAGTTATCACCTATACATTAGGATAGTGGGTATGAATAAGATTAAATAAATTATGAAACTTTATGTTTTACAACCACATATATAATGAATTCATTGTTGAACAATTAATTATAAATTACAAAAATTATTATAAAATAGAGGAAATCATTTTTTGAAAAAAACATTATGAAAAAATATATTATTTTCAGTAAGAAATTGATAAAAAAATTTATGAATTATTTTAATGAAATATATATAGTATATATTCAATATAATATTTAAAATTCATCTTATGTGTTTTCTGGAGAAGATATAAGAATAAATCCGATTTTATGCTTAAAAACTGTATTTTTATAAAAAGAAATCTTGGCAGCTCTTTCACCCATATTTTTTTACAATTTTATATTATTTATTTGAAAAAATAATCTTCTTTTTATAATTAATAATATCAAAATTATCCTCGGTTTAATTTTTTGGATTTTTTAAAAATTTTAATTTTTCAATGAATTATGAAAAATATTGATTTTTATTAAAAACTTCCTTTTTGTTTAAAGTTTTTAAGGTTAAGTTTTGTTTTAAATTGGGTTTTAAAGTAAAATTAGTTCAATTATATTTATATTAAATCAATTTAGTTAATTTTAATAATTTTCATATTGAATTTTGATATAAAATCTATTTAAACCTTTGAACATTTTCTCTTTGAAAACCCGCTTTATCACTGCGTCTACATGATTAACATTAAATTAATTTTTTCCAATTATGTGAATTGAAATTTGAAAAATGGATTCCATATTTTTAATAATAATAATTTATATTATATAATAATTTCAAATTATTTCTTTACCATAATGAATATTAAAAACAATAAAAATTATTTACCTCGATTAAGGTAGAAATTGGTTGACTAAGGGTTTAAATTGGAAATATAAGGGTTAAAAATTACTAAAAACTAATACAAAACCAATTATATGGACATATTTAGACATTAAATAATATAGGTTCTATAATGTAACATTTTTTATCTTTATTTAATGTGAAAAACATGGGCCACCATTTTCTTTTCAAAAAATTACAAGTGTGCCACTCACCTCACTTTTAAAAGGCCACATCTTATCCCCTCCTATTAAAAATTCTAAACCCTTTGTATCATCCAAGAAATTATAAAATAACTTCATTAATTCCCAAATAAAATCCAATAATCCATAGTATGGATATAAATGCAGCCTAAAAATTCATTTGGTGCAAACTAAAAGATGTTGTCCAAAGAATATGTAACACCCCCTAACATAGCGTTTTATTTCGTTTCTTCTCCACCTAAATAAATTCTTATTAAAAACTTATTATAAAAAAACTCAGTATATTTCATATAATTACATGTTTTTATTTTAGGGTAATGACCTACAACCTTCTCCACTTTGATAAAATGGTTTACGAAATCATCATTCACGTGTATAGCAGAGTACCGCCTTGCGAAGTGATGTAATTCATTTTTCCATTACCACCTCTCACAGATGAATATAATGATGGATTAAATGTTTATATATTATATTTATTATATTGTTATACTTCATTAATTACTATATTTCATATAACTTATTAATTTTCATTCTTTTAGTATATGATAACATCATTTGTGTGTACATAGGACTATCACCTTGCGATGTGATGTGATACTTTCACACTTAACGTAAAAGTTAGTAAGTATGATTTTAATGAATATATGTGATTTATGTTAAATAAAAATTATTCTTTAATGGTAATATATTATTTAAATTTATTTATTTCAACCCTTTTAGAAAATGGAAACAAAGTTCATGCCTACGTACGACTTACCGTCTCAATGAATAGTGTATTCCATTTTCTATATCTAAATTTTATAGATTTCGATAAATAGATATATAATGAATATATATTCTATTTATATCCTGTTTAATTTTTTAAATTATGGTTCAATGATCAAAGTAATAAGTCAAAAAACAACAAATCAAAACATATATTAAAAATAAACAAGTTATTTTAAAAAATGTGACTTTGACATGGAATTGTTACTAAATGGGTAATAAAAGGTCATAAGTAAATGATACATGATATGATATGTATAATTATTTTTATTTAAATGATAAATAATAAACCTATATTTATTATATAGTAGGTTTGAATGTGTATGAAGGAATTCAATACTAAAGGTAAGGGATTTCAGTCTCACTTTTTTACTTCTATGAGACATATGCCATATTCACCACCTATTTCATTTATGTGGTGTATATAACACCAAATGAATATATTTTATGATTATCAAACATAAATTTATTGGGATTTACATACCATTTTTAGAATATCTCATTCATGGGATTTATGATTAAAAAGTTACCAAAGAGGTAAGGGATTTTTGTCTTAAATTGCCTTATTTGGGACATAAGTTATGTTATGAACCTATCTTATTCTATGAGGCATATATACTTCCCATTTGACATGTTATATTTATAAATATTTCTATTATATTTGAATTTTCATTTTATTTTTTTCTTTAATTTTTCTATGATTCAAAATATCCCAAAGTGGTAAGGGTTTGATTTTACAATCACATTATTTATCAAGGTTATTTATATTTATGATTTTTTATGATGAAATATTATGAAACATATCTCAATAAACACTTGAATTTTCTTATACTATGGTTATGTAATGATAATAATTATTTTCTATTAATTTTCCTCCCTTTTTTACCCTATATTTTAAAAGATCATTTTTGTTAAAAATCATATTTATTTTCCTCTTCGATCGAAAAACCTTTTTCTTCCAAAAAAATGTTTTCTAAAAATGTTATAATTTTTTTTAACATTATACAAAAGAATAATTAAAAAATTATAAATATGTTTTAATTTATTAATATTTTTAATTGAATTAGCATGTTGTTTTCTAAAAAAGGATCATTTGTATTTTACTAAAAATATTAATCGAATCATTGTTTTAATGTGTAAAACATAAAAGGAATTTACCAGCATCGTGACCTTTATTATCAATGAAGATTACATTATAATTTTTCAATTTTATTTTCAAAGAAAATATGTTTTAAAATGTTTTATGTTTTTAATTTTTTTAAAAGTGAAATTGATATTTTTCTCAAGAAATGATTCAAATTATTTTTAAATCTTTATTTACAGGTTTTAAAATTTTATTTTTAAATAAAAGGATTTACAAAATATTTTATAAATTTTAGTTTTAAAAAGTGATTTTCAAATAAATGTTATTTTCTCTATGAAATGTTAAAAGTGATTTTTCTTTCAAAACCATTCTCTATGTAAGATGAAATTAGTTGAGGTTACTTATACTTTACTGGGTATATGATTGAAGGATAACATTATTATTATTTATTTTAGTTATTTATGTTTATGATGAAATTATGTTTATGAATCCAAAATTAATTACATGGGTTATATAATGATATAATCATTGTAAAACCCACTTATTTTTACATAGGTTATACTCTGATATATTTTTATGAGACCCATTTCTTTTTCCAATTGTTATAAAATGATATAATTCTTATGAAACCCAATTCTTTTTTTCCATGGGTTATACCATGATAAAATTCTTCTCAAACCAAATTATTTTTCCATGGGTTATACCATGATATAATTCTTATGAAACCTACTTCATTTTTCATAGGTTATGATATCATGAAATGATAAAATGATTATGAATCTATTTATTTTCTATAGGTTATTCTATAATAAAATGTTTATGAAACCCATTTATTTTCATGGTTTATGATATGATGATTTTTTAGATCTTGTGGAACTTGTATGTACGATTTTCATCATGTGATGGGTGTGACCTATATCTCCCTCCCATTTATTGGGTAACGATTAACGTAATATGAGATCAATGGTTATTTGAGAGGTTATAAAAATCCCAAAAAAGGGTATACAATAGGTTATACCAAGCCTGAAAGAGGGTACATAGGAGGTTATCTCAATCCTGAAGGAGCGTACATAAGAGGTTATCCCAATCCCAAAGTAGGTACATAGGTGGTTATCCTAGACCTATTATTTTATGAATGTCTTGGTGGGTATACTTGATATAAGATTTTCTATACTAATGTGAATGCCACAATTCTATGTCTTATGTTGATGTTATGATCTCATGGGTCATGTTCTTTGTTTCCTTTATAATTTATGTCTTATGAACAACCAATATTTATATCATTACTCATGATTACGATCTTTGATATGCGAGGTGTGGTATTTAAATGTTATTCTCATGTTCTCGCACCTATATGTTCATGTTATAATTATTTATCTCCCTTGTTTACCTTTACTGAGCATCTGATCTCACCCTTTCTTATGTTTCCTTTCCCTAGGTTATTAATAATGGTTTTAAGTAGGGTATGTATAATAGGGGTACTACATGGGAAGATCGTAAAGGTATATTTTGAATATCATTCACTAGATTATATGATTTTGTACCTAGTATCTAAAGGCATAATAAATTTATGATCCTAAAGCAATTGTTTGTGTAATGTAATGAATATTCATTCAAAAATATGTAATATCTATGTATAAAAATCATGGGTCACTATATTTATACTCTTTTTGACTATTTATTTATATAGGATCCCTTATATTATCAATGTTACTCCCAAAAAACCTCTTGAAAAAGTTCTTCAGTATGATATTTAATATCACAAAATAATAATGAGACAATCTTCTTCCTCAATAAAGAACCTTGAATACTAGTTGATGTTTCAAAAGAACAACATGAACATTAGTATCATCTCAGATTTAGAATGATCAACAATGGGATATAATAGGATCCTATACATTGTAATCTTCCTCATCAATATTCTCTGACCATTTTTATAATATTTAAAAGTAATGGATCCTCATTCTTCATGAGTCTCAACATATGGTATATTCAATAAATATAAAATAACATTGACCTCTATATCACTATTTATTTTCCTTATTTCATCCATGATACTCTATATTTTATTTTTTAGTATATATTTATCCTCCCAATTATATACCATTATTATTTTATTCTTATTATTCTCTTTCTAAACATAGAATCAATCACTTGGATATTATTACTTATTTTGAATATAGAAACATCCAAGAATTGTGAATTGTGATCTTCAATAATTTAGGAATTTTTCCAAATAATATCTCAAGAAATATATTAGAATCATCTATAAAACAATGAAATAAATATTATATATTTTAATCCTTAATTAGTAATCATTTATTTTCTGAAAACATTATTTTAATATCGATTTTACTTAAATAAGCTGGCCAATGATATATATAGAAAAATTTCTAAAATAATATTTATAAATTAATTTAAAATATTTATATTATATTATACATATTTATTACACAAATAACATATAAATACTATCATTAAATACCGGACATTTTCTCATTATTTTTCATTCAATTCGTTAATAAAAATCCACTACAATAATTTCTTCTTTCTTTCATTATGTGTTTTCTAAAATTTACAAACCTTTTTGGTTTGAAGACTCTCATTTTAGTGTAATCTTATTTTGTATATATCAAGTACAGAGATTTAATCACAAATTGACTAAAAATAATTTTGATATTTCATTCTTTGAAATCCTGTAAAGGACCATCTGAATTTATTCATGAAAAAAAGGCTGTTAATATTTCATGTCCTCAAAATAAATATTACATATCAATTGAAATCATCAGGTTTCATATCCTCATTATTAATTAGATATTTCATATCATCTGAAACCTTAGAGTTTAAAATGAAAAACTATATATTATATATCCCCTAGAAACTCATATTTTACCCTTATGTATCTTTAAATAACTCTTATATATACTGAATAAATTCAGAATTGATATTATGTAACATTTGTTTAATCTTTTGTATGTTATGTGTTTTCTTATGTATTATAGTGTAAACATTATTTTACTTAATTTTAGTATGAACTTATGATTTTATCTTCTATTTGAACTGGTATATGTTACGAATCCTTAATAATTCTTGATTTTATATTACACATGATTGGATTAATCCTAAGTATCACAAGGTTAACTCCTTATGAAATTACTAATATTATATTATATAACCACATACATATTCCTATTTCACTTTTATGATTTATTCAAGATATTATATATTATCTTTAGAATTCCAAAAATCATCTCTATCACTTCTCCAACCACTTAAATCATCTAAGAAAAACCTAAAATACTGCAAGAGTTAATAAAAAATAACACTCTTCATCATAATTCTCAAACTAAATACATTATATAGGAACTCAACTTGAGAAATTCAATGAATCTATGATATCTAAAATAATTTATATTTATTTTATATAAAAAATAATTTTAATAAAATGGTTAATTTAATTATCAAATAAATGCATCACTACTTTATAAATTTATAACTCAATTTCCATCTTCATCTATGTAAATATTCCTATGTATAGATATTCCTACATTTTAAAAACATAATGATGAATTTATGTTAGTACAACTTGGTTAAATAACCTGAGGGGGGGAGGTGAATTAGGGTATAACTGATTAAAAAAACTATCCCATTACATATCATTTTATCATTAAAAAAACACTATTCTCTCTTCTTCTCATATAACAAAATAAATTATAATTAAAACATGTGCATGGAAGAAAAATTTTACTTAGTTCACCATCACTGGGATACATCCAAGGATCCTAAAAAGGTGATGTGATAATGTACCACATCCACTAAAGCACACTTCTATTTCTAGGTTTGGAGTGAAATCAATATCACTCATGACTTACAACCAATTATAATTCTAATACTCAATGATCTTTCCGTTGATGTGTGTAATCACTTTATTTAGAGGAATCATTTGTTGTTATGGATCACATTTGAATTGTTTCAAACATATATGAGTGTTTCATGAAGTTCTAATTTCTCCCTATAAATGAAATAAACTTCACCTCATATCATTTTCTCTATGGAGATTCCTTTTAGGAACTATTTTTTATCCTTTAAAAAATGGACTTAATACCTTCAAAAAATTACTTACACCATGTAGTGAGTTATTCATGGTATTATATTAATTTTTGGATGAATGATTCAATTCAAAACAATTTTACATTGCAAGATATAGCTCATTGAAATCAAACCAAGGCAAAATACTTTTCTTTTGTTGGATATATTGTAATGCAAACTGAACTCATAGATGAACTCAACCCTTTTACAAGCTTATCTTCACTATGGACAAAATTTTGGACTTTTTTGAAATCTCCCAGTGATGATTATCTAAATAAATTCAATCCTAATAATGAATTTATTAAGGGTTCTTTATATAATAAAATAAATATTCAAAACCAACTAATTACAATTACTGAAATCACCTTTTTGGATCGACCATCACCACATATTACACTCAATATATGGTCCACATAGTGTATTACTCACTCAAGGAAACCTCTAAAACATTAAATTCATCCAAAAATAAAAAAACCCATTTTGGTAGCTTCAAAAACACTACCTTCAACTACAAACAATGATCCCTTTACAATGACCTTTATCTCACCACCTTAAATTGCAATCCATGTGCCTCTATTGCGGTTAAAATAACGCAACTACTATATGAAAATCTTTCCTTTGCTAATTTTTCTTCACAGTTATGCATACATGCTATCTGGTTCACCCATTTACTATGTAGTATTCCATAATTTTCCAAACAAATCCCTATTTTAAGTATTAAAAATATTAAAAACACTAGGAAACTGTTCCACCATCAAAAACACCTCACTTCAGTAACAACCAAGATAGAATGTTGTCAACTAGATTTTGTCAACAAACAAAAATAGCCCAAAAAACTCTAAAGGAACATTGAGAGATTTTCCCACAAAAATATCTCCCTTTGGGTTTATTAACCACTATTCCCCATTTTATACCTCTTTATAGATTCTGTTTCCAATGAGTTTACAAAACACCATGATCTTCTATAATCTATAAAATTTTTCATCTTGCTATTCTAGATAGTGATCAAACATTTAATCAACACACACTCTAATCCCAAATTATCCATGATCAGTGTGAGAAACAAGAGTAGAATGAAAATTTCATCAATGAATCACTTAATTCTAAAAATAGGCAACTAATTTCATCACGAACCCCATCTATCATGACATATAAACATTGATCTAACATCTTTATCATTATTAGAATTAAAACTTCCCTAACTCCATGAGTCCTCCTAGAAGACTCTCCCCCTACGTTGATCAAGATATTATATCTCTGTTTGTCAATGAATCTAAAGGTCAATCCATTGTGGCTGCAACATTTTAAAGAAAAAATATCAGAATATAATAGAAAATAACACCATACCTCCATGAGAGGGTGTTTCACTTCCACACTGTTTAAGTATGGGGTGTGAAATGAACTACCAGATAAATTCAATGATGTTAACATTATTTTTTGGGTATGGACTTCATCATAATATCTATAACCTACAGTTCTATAGAAAAATACTCTAATTTCAAAGTCCCACGATCCATTCTCTCCTTGATAAAATGATATTTGATTTCAATGTGGTTCATCTGTCTGTGATGGACTATATTTTTTCAAATATTTATAGAACATAAATTGTCACAATGGATTATGATTAGAGAATTCACTTCAACTCCCATATTATCAAGATAACACTTCATCTATAATAACTTCATGCAATATTGAGTAACCACAATATATTCATATTTTTTGGTGCTCAATGAAATAATGTATTGATTCATTCTTAGAAATTAAATAAATAATATTTCAATATATAATAAACCACATGATGTTGATTTTCTACCATCAGTTGAACTAGACCAATATGCATCTGTATAACCTAATAACTTTTGATGATATTTTTTAATTTACAACAAACCCAAATCCATTGTTCACTTGATATATCGAATAATTATTTATCACTACAAGAAAGTGGAATTCCTTATTTTTTATTTGATACTACACTAATTATCATGTGGGAAAAGAAAATTCAGGTCATTTCACTATCAATTATAATAGAATACCAATGATCTAGTTGTATTCTTTGATATTAACCATTTTCCCTTCATTATCTTGTGATGGTTTCATCTAGGTAAAAACATGAGCTATCATTAACTGGGAATTATCCATTCCAAATATTCAAAACACCGCCTTGTAATATTTGGGTTGAGAAATGAATGTGAAATTTCTTCCTTTCATCACCTTTAAACCGAGGAAAAACATTAGTTCACAAATCATTAAAATTTAAAATGTAGTTTTCATGAATTTTGTGAACTATTTACACTACAATTCATTTGATGAACCAAATATTATATCATATAAATACACCAACACCATCATTCATTGATTATTTTCATTGTTGAAATAGATATTGTAATCAACTCCACCATTATAAAAACAAAGATTCTTCAAAAAATGGTCAAGTCTTAAATTCCACACTTTCAATGTTGTCTTCAAACCATATACTTCCTTACTTAGGAAAAAAATTGTTCTCATAATAATGAAATAGAAAACCATATGGATGCTTGATATAAACTTTTTCTTATAGAAACACATTTAGAAATGATGACTTGATATCCATATGGATATCTTTGAACTTTCTTTGTACATGTATGACCAAGAATAATATAATTTTCTCTATCTTCAAATCATGTGAAAATGTATCATCAACATAGATACCCTCTATATAAGAGTACCCTTTGCACACTAGTGGTGATTTATTTCAAATAACTATACTATATTCATTCATCTTGTTGTGAAAGACCCATTTGGTCCTGATTATATTATTATCTATTAGTCTCAAAATAATCTCCCATGTCTAATTATTTTCTATTTGATCAAGTTATTCATTCATTTCTTGAACCCAAATTTTATCTCTTTAAGCTTATTCAAAACAATTTGGCTCTATATATGATAAGAAATATTATTACTATAGAGTCTTCATATTCTTTTTTGGTACTAGTGCTTTCTTATCACTAAATATTTTTTCCATATAAATTTTGGCTTGAATCATCAGTTTCTTTAAAGATATTTGTTTATGTTAATAATTTTCATAATTTGATTCTTCTTCTAAACAATCCTCAGTTATTGGAACTCTCCATGATCTTATCATATATGCATCACTGTCATCTGGAGACTATTTATGTATTTGTTGAAAATTATATCCATTTTCTATCAAAACAAAATAACTAATTTCTACAATTTTTCCTAGCCACTTATTTGCACATTTAAATTATTTTCTTTTTCTTGAGTAGTGAATAAATATACCTTCGTCTCCATGAGATTCAAATTCTCCATGTTTTTCCTTAATGAGAATGAAACACTTACTCACAATGTCACGAAAGTAGTTAAATGTTGGATTCATTCCTTACCGTAGCTTGTATGGAGTCATCCCGTCCTTTGGACATAACAAGGATTTGTTTGATATATAGACTAATGTCATCACTGCATATTTCCAAAAATTCTCAAGAAGTACATTCTTAATGAGAATAATTCTATCCATGTTTTTGATAATCTTATTCCTTCTATTAACTACTCCATTTTTCCATAGAGTTATTTCCGCTGAAACCTGGTGAATTATCCCAAGTTTATTGAGGCAATCCTCCACTTTTCTTTTTGTTATCAATTTTGACCTTCTATATTTTTTAAACTAGCATATTCTTAACCTCCATTTGATAACATATTATGTAACTTAGGAACTCATAGTTGAGGGTGATAATTGAAACCAATTCCATTCTATTAAAATAATTAATTAAGGGAACATAATATATCCTCTCATCAATATATCATTGAGAAATAGGTTCCCACACATAAATATTCTCCAAATCAAGAACTTTGTTGATATTTTCTATTTTACTGTACACTCCTTTCAAGTGATATTACCTTGTTAGAAATGATCACATGTATGAGTATGATTATGTGATAACCTCAGGAGATCTCATAAAACATCACATTTCACTAAATCTTATAAGGATGTTTGGATCAATTGACAAAGTGTTTATTATATAATCTATTTTATTATTTATTGTATAGAAATAACATATATTTTTCTCCACTCACAAGGTATATATTTCCTTTAGTGCATTTTCTATGTAAAATAGATGCACAATATTTTTAATTGATGATACATAATTTATTGGAAAAGATTATAGTATTTCCAAAGTCACACAGATGACTAACTCTTATGATGTTGTGTCGGAGACCTTCAACAACCAATACATCTATATATCTCATTTCATTACCCCCAAACTTGTACTTTATTGATCCAATAATCTTCAGGCCTTCAGCATTACCAAATATTATGACACCATCATTTTCTTACCTGATTCCTGGCACTGTATCCTTATTTCTTATCATATGAGAGGTGAATCTAATGTCAATGATTCATATTCCTATATGATATAATTCTTTGAAAGAAACATCTATATCCACTTCTTTCTCATCTCTTTTATTTCTAATCCATGTATTCAATTAATATTCTTGATCTTCCTTAGAGTATGAGCGACCACTTTCATCTTTAAATTCTATAAATAGATTTTTTGTTCTTAAATAATTTAATTTTTCCTTTTTCTATTTCTTATTACCACTTTGATTCTATCTTAGAAAATTATTTAGTATAGTGGATGTAAAATATTTAATCATGTGTCCAAATAATCCACACTAGAAACAATGATCATCAAATGAATTCTTCGAATATTGAGTCCTATTTGGATTCCTTTATTTATCTTATGACATTCGATACCAATTGGCGATGGAACATAAATTTTGTGAGTATACCATATTTCCACAATAGTAACAACTAATATAGGGTGAATTATTTTATATCATTACCCACCACTAGTTGTCCATTGAGTTATCATAATATTATGGTTTTGATTCATACCCTAATCAATCTTTAATGTTAGAGTAGGTTCTTGTGGTATTACATTAACCATCATTACTTTATGTTTGTGATCAAGCCATATATCAAGTGTATCATTTCGATCTATCATTTACTTATCCTGAAATTCCCTTTTATATTTCACTAGAACTCATAATTATACTTTTACTTTTTCTGTTCCCGTTGTGGACTTCTTTACTTGAGTAAAGATTTTATCCTGAACATTCACCTTTTTCATAGTCTGAACACCTCCTCCTCAAGATATTCGATGCATTTGACTTGATCTTTTACTTTATTTTCCAGACTATCAAAAATCATGGTATTTTATTCAACATTAATCTTATACTCAATGAATATCTCCATGTTTTATATAATTTTTAGGTTTAATATCTTCAATATGATCCTCAAGCTCAGATTTTTATTCTTCCTGTTATTGCATATATAGTTTTTCATTATAAACCACCTAGTTTAATTTATTTTTTTGGGATCTCCAAATGTATATATCTTAAAGTGAATCTTCTAATTCTATTTAAGGGTCAACTCTTTCTTCAACATCTCCTTCAAAATTTACACTTTCTTATATTTTTTGGGAATTTTTGAAATGTTCCACTATAGAATCTACTTCATGATCATTGAAGTCCTCCATTTCTTCCACCCTAGAATCTTCTAAACCATCATCTTCTTTTGAAAGCATATATTCTGGAACAAATTTCTCTTAGTATTTATCATCCCTTTCAAATTTGATTTTGACTTATTCTTGGAAATTTCATCATCTTCCTCATCATTATCTTGATTATTCTTTTGACTCTTTTCTAAAATATTACCAACCTTTCCACATCAAAATAATAAAAGTAGAAGTTTCCCATTGAACTTTATATTTAATAATTTTAGATTTTATGAGAGGAATGACATGACCTCATCCATAATGACTTCTTCCTAATCCTATTCAATAGTGATCTCGTTAATGGACTTGAATTACACCTCTTTGGAATTTAATTTTTCCACAAAATCATTATCATCATCTCTATTCTCATTTGCGATAAGAGTATAGGATATTGAATACCATCTCATTCACATATTTATACTTCAATACAAATACTTTCAAATTGAACCAAGGAGGTAGTCTTTTCTAGATATGCTTAATTATCCTAACATCACTGAAGTTTTCTCCAAGATGATTCATGTATTTTAAAATAAAATCCAACCTATTAAAGAATGAATCTATAAACTCATTCTAAGTTGACTCACTATCTCTCCTGGTTTACAACTAATTACAATTTTAAATAATACTACCATTTCTACTAAAGTGTTCTCACAAATATATTTAGGAATATTTTATTGTTTTGAATCACCTTATAATTATGTCCCACATATATGAGTGTTCTATAAAGCCATGATTTAACTGGGTAGAAAAAATACATTTCACCACATAGTATTTTCTTTAAGAAGTGTGATTTTGAGAACTATATTTTATCCTTCAAAAACTATCTTAATCCCTTCCTAAAATTTCTTTCACCATGTAGTGAGTTCTTTATAAAATTATCTTCCTTTATAGATGAATGACACCACATGATCCCCATTTATTTTTTGAGATACAACACCCTACAAATAAACCTCTAAAAAATAATTTTACTTTGTGGGATATAGTTCACCACAAACTGAACTCCATCGTGAAATCATCCCCTTAACGAGCATATATACTTTTTTGAAAACTTTTTGACTTAGCTGAAATCTACTAGAGATGATTATTTAATAAAATTTTCCCTATCTAATAATGTCATTAAGGGAAATTTATATTGGAAAATAAATATAAAAAATATGCTAATCACAATTATCAAAAACCCATTTTTGGATCGAACATCACCACATACTATACTCGCTAAGCAGTTAACATAGTACATTAATCCATTGAGGTAGCCTTTAAAGCACCACCATAATCTAAAAACAAAAACAACCTTTGAAATAGCTTCAAACACACATCCTTAACCAATAAATGATGATTCCTTTTTCATGGCCTTCAACTCACCAAATTTGGACACAAAGCAAGCACCACCTTTGTGGTTTTCATAGCATAGATTCTATGTGGAAATATTTCTTTTTCCAATTTTTCTTCATGTTTCCATATAATTTCTATGTGGTTCAAACATTTTCTATGTAGGAGTTCTTCCTTCTTCATAAAACAAATTCTATTTTTAATTCCTAGAAAAAAAATAAAACCCTAAGAAACTGTACCACCTTTAAAAATACCTTGCTTCGGTAATAGCTATGATATAATTTTTCCAACAATCCTTATCATTAAATACAAACAAACTAAAAACACTAATATTATAACTATATGGATTTTTCCAAAAAACCTCACAATTCCATATCACTCTATTATTTTAATATCTCAACGAACAACTCATTTTCATTTGTTTATCCTTATAATCATTATGAAAATATATTTTAAAGTTCATTCATCAACTATCAACACTTGTCATGGATTCTTTAAAATATCATATAAATTTTCATCACATATAAATTTTATTTGATTAATTTATATATTCTCAATTCTCTAAGAAGCAACACCATCTTCACCATTTAAGCCAAACATCATGCAGACAACACCTGTGTATTATTATTTAAATCTCCTTTTCTAATATAGAAATGGATCTTTAATAGTATATACAGGGGTAAAAAATAACATTTATGATCCATAGAGACTCTAAGATATATCTCAATACTTCATCCCCTTCATTTACTAGTCTCTATATCATCACCCAACACATATTAACAGCCTTAATTATTGACAATAAATACTAAAATAATCACAACATTCCATTGGGATGTTCAGTTTTATTCATGGAATGTAAGTTATTGGATCTTGATAAGTTTAAAAATTATAAACAAGATACTGAAAAGAAAACAGGTCATGCTATCAAAATATTCCAGTTTGAGAATAGTTTTAAATACATAAATATGAAATTTGAATTGTATATTATAAATCATATAATAATTCATTAATATATATATCTATACACGGATAAAAAAAATTAGTATAATGGTAGATGAACCAAATTTTGGTTGACATGGGAAAGAACTTGTTATTAGAGCATTGTATGTTAATTTTTTTTGGAGAAAATCCACCAAAATTATTGTCTACATTCAAAATTAATGTCTTATTTGATCATACTTAGTGAACACACATTTTGTTATGTAATTTTAAATGAATTAATATTTCAATATCTTGAGATTATTCAAGATACCATGTTTTATAAAGATAAATTGATACCATTTCGGTAAATTATATGAATGATATGATAATGGTATTTATCATGGTTATACACTCAGTGAAATGAAATTTAAGTGCTATAACAAGAATCTTGTAAAGATTATTAAAATTTTGATGTTATTATCATGGAAGATTATGGTACTGTATGAAAATAATTTTCATTTAATAATGATATTGAAGAAGGGAAAGAATATGATGATGATCTAGACGGTAAAATTTTAGTTTAAGTATAAATTATATAAAATGAACAAGATAATTAAATATTTAAAGTGAAAAAGATGATCTAAAATAAATAAGTTCTACGTTTTAAATATTTTTACAACATTTAGTGTCTAAAAAATAATTGGAGAAAATATAAATGGATTTCAAAATAAAAACACTTTTATTTTTTCCAATCATATAAGCATACATTCATAAGTGGAATTGAAGAGTATTGAATAACATTTATAAAAGGAAAATATTATTATGATAGGGGAAGAATTTAATATAATTGATAAAAATCAAAAATGGAATTTTATGCTAACTCCCAAATAGAATAATCTAATTGGGACATAATGGATTTACTAAATAAGATCAATGAGGATAGTGAGGTATCAATTAACAAATATTAACTTTTTTGGAACAGATAGTATCAAATTAAAGGTATTATTTTTGTGAGTCATTTTATCTATTTTTAATACTTCATATAAACAAATTTTTTTCTATAAGCACACAAAGGAATTACATGTTTTTCTAAATGGATTTTAAATCATTACTATTGAATGGAGAACATGATGAGGAGGTTTACATTGATCAAATAGATGGTTTATCCTTGATGGTTATGAAACAAGAGTGCATAAGATAAAAAAATCACTCCGTCAGATTAAATAAGTTAATGGGTTATGGTATATAAATCTAGATAATAAATTAAATATAATGAAATTAAAAATAGGTACAGTGGAAAATAATTTATAGTTCAGATAAAACAATACCCTCTGTTTATGACAGTGTATGTCGATAATATCTTTTTTATTAGAAAAAACTGAAATCAGGTGATGACATTCATGCCCAAATGAAAAATAAATTTAAAATACCAATGATCGATAAGAATTCACTTTAATTGGTTTTGTAAGTATTCATTATAACTTATTATATATTTATGTTGTATGAAAAATACACTCATGGGAACTAAAGAAAATTGGAATGGAAAAATCAAGATAACTATCTAACACTTTATCTATTTGGACTAAATTGTATAAGGAATAATATGGAAATAGAATAGGCCAATAATATTTTAGGAGGTTGATCAATGTTTTATTATGTATAAAAAAATAAGACTATACATCTTGTACATTTTTATGCTTTGTGTTTGATTTGAAATAAAACCCAAGGAGTTCTATCCCATGTAAATGAAGAAAATGATAAACTATGTGATAAGAACTCTTAATTACGTCTTGATTTTTATAAAATATAAATATATTTAGATTTACATATATTTTTTGTTAATTGGGTTGTTTACATTTTAGAATGAGTATATTCCTCCCTAGGAGCATTCTTTATTAGTGGCATATGTATTGCTTGAAACTATAAGAATAAAAATTTAAACACACTTAAAATGAAGGAAGTTGAGTATGTTGTATAATCACAAGATAAAAATCAGATGAATCAGATAAAATAAAATATTGAATATGTGAGAGTGGATTAGATATATCAATTGGTGATTGGGCATAATTAATTATATGAAATAAATTTTTAGAATAATATTGAGAAACATTTTAGGTCTAAACATATTAATATCATATATCACTTAACTAAGGAGAAGGTGGAGAGTGGTCAGCTCAACTCAATGTATGTTTCTAAGAAGTAAAATGTCATAAATATTTTGATGAATCCATTAATGAATCATTACTTCCAGTACTTGAGAGTATTTTTGGTGGTGAATTCTCTCCCAAAATATTTGTAATTACATGGTTTATATTTTATATCTTTCATTCCACAAATATATTTTAAGCCCATTCATATAGATCAATTATTATGTTTTATAAAACCATGACCATAGATATCAATTATTATGTATTTGTAAAATTTTATCAGTGGATAACTTATTATTATGAAAAATTAAAGTGATAACTATATATCTACTATTATGGTTCTATGTTAATCAAAACAATACATATAATATTTCTATATTTTCAAAAATTGTATTAATAGATTGAAAAAATAACATAACTAGATCCCTACCCTAAACACATTTTTTCCTTCTCCACTTCATTTACCACTAGTCAAATACATCCTCTTTTGACATCATCCAAGACCATTATCACCCATCAATTCTGTTTTCATCACCCCACTATTCCCTAGTAATCTATCCTCCATTCTCTGATGGCTTTAACGCCATTCTCTAGCTATTCTCATGAAATTCCACCACCTCCCTTCCCTTTGATTTTACATTTAAGGTATATGATTATTAAGATATTTAAATGTTTGCACAATGATTTTTAGTATTTGGGGGTATTGATTAGTGTGTGAAAATTCATAAATATTTTTTTGGTTCTCAATCGTTGGTTATAAATATTTTTTTATCCAATTGTTTATTTTTTGAGGATTATAATTAGGGATTTCATATAATTTTATAAATATTAATTGATAATTTAATAAAATTAAAAATTTTAATCCATATAACTGTCTAATGTTTATAAATGTACCTTTTTGTGTTTATACTTTTTTATATACTTTATATATTTTTATATAATTCTATTAATTGTACATTACATTGCATTATACTTTTATAAATTTATAAATATTAATAATTATAAATATAAATATAAATAAATATATATATTATAGTTATAAATTTATATGTTTTATAATTATATATATTTTTATAGTTTTATATAATCTTATAAATTAGATACTAATTACTATTATTTAATATTTATGTAGTGATGTTAAAAATTTACTAACAGTGAGATTACATGGGTGGATCGAAATATATAGGTTGGTGAGATATGGTGATCTTCAAAATTTTACTTTTATTAGGCTTGGGTTGAGAGAACTAAAACCCCCCAAGATCATGTTCCATGTTGTTGTGATTGTCTTATCAACCATTATTCTTTAATTATTAGGTATTATTCCAGTTCTGTGTTTCAGGTATAGACATATATTATCTACCAATTACTATATTAACAAATTAATTTGTTTCAAAAATATTACTTATTTAATTATTATTTTAATGTATAAATCATTAGAGAATAATAAAAAAAAATTATTCAACATATGATTTTCATGCTATTGGCTACACTAGTAGAGTTTACCATAAAAAACCTAGGGTAAATATTCATTTAGTTTATTATATATTTGTTTATATAGACACACACAAACATATTACCAATAATATCATTCTTATTATTGAAAAATAATTTTTATAAAAAATATTGATTATAGAGGGATAAATTCCACTTTCCCATCTTGCTTTCTCAAGTTAAAATAAAAGGGTTCAAAATATAGTTAATTATATAGTTGGAGAAAGAACTGTAAGGATATTTTGATTTTAAATTAATATAACTAATTAATAATATATTTAATTTTTATTTTCTAACATGATTTAAATATTTATATGGAGAATATGAATTTATATGGAGTGAAATATTTATATCATAATCATCTTTTTAGTAAGTCTTTCACCCATGAGCATATAGGGAGCAATGTCCCACAAATTTTAGTATTGATACTTTTCAGTGGGATTTAGAATTTTGATTCTGGTGTAGGACCATTTTGATAATTTATGTTTGTATTTTGAATCCAATAAATCATTTCTCACAAAGAAGATATTGTTGGATGAGGAATGATGACCAAGTAGTGTTTTGGGTACTTGGGTGGGTATTAGAGAAAGGAAAACATGCCTTAAGAATATGTCATTGTTATAGAATATTGCACAATAATGACCTAATGCCGATAATCACATCATGTATGAATGAATATTTATTCTATAAATAAGGTAAGTAGTGAATCCTACCCCTATATTAGTGCTCATTGTTTTATAACCCTCTTGGTCAGCCAGAGCATCCAGTTGGAGGGCCACCAGCTAACTGGAGAGACTTACAGGATAGCTGGAGGGGCACACTGGGTAGCCTTTAAATTGGGATCCTTTTTTTATTTTTATCCACGATACCCCTTTGGGTTTTAGCATCCATGGAAAAATTTGAGTGGGAAATTTTGACTAACCCTACTCCTCTCTTCCCTCCCTTTGATCCTCTAAAATCAGGATGATACTACCGCACACTTCATTTAATTCATGTGGGCAGTGATCATATTAGAATTTATTTTTATCCCAAAATACACTTGCTATGATGGCATAATATAGTGGTAATGTGGGGTTGAACCCATGGGGAAAGATTGGAAGAAAAATAACCAATGACATAAAACCCTTTCTATATGACTCTTCATGAATTGGTTTGGATTTGGGATTTAATTAAGACTATCGAGTTTGGTTTAAGATTTAGGAAGAAGATAAGAAACCTGGTCAATTTTGGGGTTCATGAAAAAAGGATAATCTCTATCTTGACCTAGAATAGTTTTAAGGCTTAGGTTGTGAAGTGGTGCATAGAGAACTAGTTGATTATTGTCAAAAAAACATGATCTATCTAAGATAAAACTATTACTTGGTCTGAATATATCTACAACCATGCATTATGATTATCTTCTATGGCAGAAAGTGTCATAGACTAATGGTCATAACTTGCTCAACTTCTATCAGGTCAGGTTCATTCATTTAAACTTCCCATGGTTAGGGCTTTATAAATGAATTAAATAAATAGTTTTTATTTAAACTGATTATTATCCTTAGGGTTACCAGGTTTCGGTTTTAGAGATTTATTAAATATGAACAACCCTCACTCTCAACCCTTACCCTAGGCAGTTTAGCTACTTGTGATGATATTAATCAGAATCAAAGAAACAATTCCTCACATTCTCAATAGATTAATAAAAAAGTTAAAAGAAGATAGTTTGTAATCAATGGATTATGAATCAAGAATTATCTAATAAAAAAAGTGATAAATCAATCTACACTTACTTTAAATAGTAAATAAGAAATAATGTGGTGCGTATCCACTATCAAGTGGAAACAAAAATGGATAACAGATGTTGGAAGGGTAAATAATGATGAAAGAGATGAATAATTCTCACATATCGATAAAAAACAATTAGATTTAATAAAAATGATAAATTAAATTGTTTAAAGTTGATTTGGAAGGGAAATAAAAGAATATATGAGAGATAAATGAGAGAAAAGTTAACTACCTTGAATGTTATGCGTTTCTGTCTGCATCTAGTAAATAAATTGATAATAATTTACATGATGTGTAAAATTATAACATTATGTACTCTTGTCCTAATTTTTCATATGCATATTTTATATTTTAATCCTATCTTGGAAAGAATCTTTAGGATTTGGAGATGCAACTCGTTTCACATTGTGTAATGGGAACTGACAACATTATTCTTCTCCCAAGTTGAACTTTAAGGGAGAAGTGTCCTTCAAATTTACAAAATGTTCATTGGAGATTCATGTTGTTTAATATTTTTATGACTTGTAATTTACTCATGAAATTTGATTCTGGACTTCAGATAAGATGTGAATGATACATACACATTGTTTATGTGTTTCATGATGTTTAATGTTCACTTTTCTATTTCCATTTTTGATATTATTTATTTGGAGTCTTGGATACCTATTCTATAAAAAAATAAACATATACTCACTGCATTATCAAATAAAGCACTAATAATCTTTAATTAAATGAATCAAATATGCATATGAAATTTTAGTTGATTAAATTATCCCACACTCAAAAAATTACTTATACTCAAGAGAAAATCATCTCAACAAGGATTAAAAAAGAAACAATTTTTTAATACAAGAAACATGAATTAAAACCCAGAAAATAAAACTACGTGTTGAAAGAAAAACATAGTACTCTAGAATCAATCCTATAGAGAAAATTGGTCATGTCACATAGTTCAGTTCTTTATTCAGATTCTTAATCTTTAAATTACAATTTCATAGTTGTTTCTTAAATTATATACCCATTTTGAAATTTACCTCTCAATTAACTTTCTATAAACACTAAAGGTAAAATTCAACTGGGATTATTTTCATACGATGAATACATGTTCTTAACCATAGGCTTACATTGGTACTATCATCTCCATTTCGTAAATACAAATACAAAATCAATCACGATGACTTTAGAAAAAAGGGTTCAAGTGACTTTAAGGTTGTGGGAAGGTGGGTAGAAAATGAATATAAATATCAAAAGGAGGGTAATATCTAATGTATAATGCATGATAGTCATAACAGTACACTAAATTGGCTCCTCCAAGATCATATGATGGAAATGCTCCAAAAAGATCAAATAAATCAATGATTATATAAAGTATGTATCAAAAAATGTACTATATTACTTTATTTTAATTTTCTTATTAATTTATTTTTATAAATTCCTGTTTAGGACATTTATCATATCCATTTTCTAACCATATATAACCCATTAGAGGATTTATTAGTCTGGAAGGGGTGATTTTTGACCTTCCTAATACACAACACAAAATATTTTTCTTTTATCTTTTTGTATTTTTCAAAGGAACATAGTAGGAAGAAAATTCAAAATCTAAATATGGATCTTATAATATCAGTCTGGTATAAATTCAATATTACATCTTCTCAATAAATATGTCATGTATTTATCAACTGACAACTTGCTAACACTTTTTCAAAGTATAATCATGCATAATACCAAGAGCAAGGTAGGAAGAGACAATCCTCTAGAAATACCTAAAACATAAAAATGTCATTCATGGATACTAAGGAATAAATAAAGAAATATATAAGGTGGGTATCAATAAAAAGTGGCTCATTAATGATTTCCTCAATCATATTAAAATTTTATTTATTGTTTCTTAGTTTCAATAAGATCTCAAAAAAAGTTTTGATTGGTTTACATCCCCTAAGTGTCTCTTAATAAATATAAAAATAAAAGAATATGAAAATTTGGGTTTAAAATCCTCTCAATAATTTGAGTATATAATTAAAAAATGGAAATCACTTAGGGTATCCAATCAATTAATAAGTCAATCAAAATCAATTTCAAAAATTACAAACTTGAATTAAATAATTAAACTCAACAATCATGATAAAATTATAAATATAAGAAAAAAAGGATTCTAACCATTCCCAACATAAAATCTTATTTTATTTAAATGGTTTCATGGTGTTTTTAGGTTCAATTCATGATTTCAATGAGAAATATATCCTAGATAGTAGAAGAAAATAATAATTCAAGTGTATCAATTGTGAAGTGCAAAAAAGAATCCCCTGAACATAAAATGAGATAGTGTTTTCACTGTTGGGGAAAACATCATGAGAGAGATATCACAAATATAGAATAGTCAAAAGGAAATGAATATATTGAAATTTAATTTAGGGAATCAAGAGATCCCAATGTGATATTAATTTCATGATAAAATTTAGTGGGTATTGATTTGAAATTTTGGCTTCCCACATAAGGTTTTAGAAATGAAACACATGACCTAGATAAAAAATTAGTCCACATGGAATAAATACAATGATAACAGTTAAATGGGTAGGTGTACATAGTGAATAAAAATGATAAACAACTCAGATATTTGCATATATGTAGGTATAATGATGTTCAAAGTAACCTATAAACAAAAATTCTGTTGAAATTAAAAAAAATTCCTAAGTACAAGACTAAAAATTATGAAAACAAATGAAATACGTGTTTCCTCTCATAAAGCGCTAACAATGTTGTCTTCATCCAAATAGATGCAAAAAATAATCAATTAGTTTTTTCCATCTTCTCATAATTCCACTTCATCCAATATGAACTGGTGGATGTTGCATCAAGAACACATGGAATCTTTATGGGATTAACCACCCTAAGAACATACTAAGAATGAATCTGGTGGAGTAAGAAAATAATTTGTGATCAACATGGTGGTGATCTCTACTGAGCATGGATCTTCAGTGATAGATCTTCAAGACTGTACTCGACATCATACAGATACTAATGCATCCTATTAATGAGGGAAAGTAGTGGAGAAACAAGCACATCGATGACCATGGAGGAGGCATAAGAGCTAGACATGGCTAAAGTAATACAATAATAAAATGAAAATAATATATGAAAATGATATGTCAAAAATTGTATCCCATGTATATATATCGAATATTTATACAATAGATAGAAATAGAATAAAATTTCTATAAAAAGTGATCACAATGTAAGTGTAAAAAAATAGGGGATGGGAACATGAGAAACAAATAACAATCAAAATTTTCAAGATGCTCATCTAGAGTCCTCTCGCAAATAAAGGATGCATGCAGGTCCCCTGCCCTGTCGATGGAATCTATAGCTGAAGGGGATGGGGAAGAAACTATTTGACTAGGTGTCATGGTTATGGAAGTTGTCTCATAGGATGGTGAAAGGGATGGTCCCTTGCCTTATCAGGCATGCTCTTTCATGAACTTATACTGGGAAACATGATTTCGTATCTCATAGGATAGGACGGTCATGGTGGTGGCTGGTGCACGAATGATAGAGGATGATGGTCCAACTGGTGGTGTAGGGTAAGAGACTACTGGGGATGTTGGGGGAGGATGGATGATAAATTATGGTGGTTCAATGAATGGGATTCCCAAGTGGTGAAATTTATCCTACAGGTTCACCATAATGTACTGGTGTGAGAGTCAAAGGTTAACAAGGCATGATGGTGTGGGTGAAGGTGTGGGTATGGCAGTGGTGGATGTGGAAGAGATAGGGGTAGTAATGGGTGTGGGAATGGTGGTAGTGGAGATATGGACATAGATGGAGGTGGAAGTATCAAGGGTTGGGTCAGAGGTGGCAGGAGAAGGGGTGGGGTTAGTAGCATGATCACGGAGGAACTTACTAGAATCCTCAATCTATCACTATTATCACCAATATACACTAACACCCTTACTCAATATATTCATTTTTTTGATGTAGGGTGAAGTTAATTGACTCCATCAGTCCAAGAGATGAGTGGGGAAGTGTGGAATCAAAGATTCCCATATGTTTGGCTAAATGGGTGATGAAGGATCCACCCATCAGAATGCCTCGAGTCCACCGTGCATGAACCTTTAAATAAAATGTGAGTTGAGATTCCAAGTTTATGGCATGGCCACCCATGGAAGCAACGAGGATGATAAATTCCAACTAGATCACAGTTCTGTGAGCCTCTGTTTGAGCGAACCAGGCATGAGTCAATGCACAATGAAGAATCTGATGCACGGGACCTCAAAGTTGAGTGGATTTCATAATTTGAGGATCTTATATGCTCTAAGGGTCCCAGAAAATCCCCCTAAAGGGACATGTGAAATATGACATTCTCATCTCAAGATGAAGAGTAGAAAATACCTGGAAGGTGAAGAAGTCATCAGAATAAAGATCGAGCCCGACACCAATATTTATGAATGAGAGGTCATGTGGTTGAACACCTAGTTGGAATTAGATTCTATCAACATTCGTCTTGAGAATATCAAAGAAATTGATAAATAAATCTCAAAATATCTCCTCACATATGACGTTGATCGGGGTGATTTTTAGTTGGTCAAGAAGTTGGATGACCTCCTTGATGATGTGAAGTCATGTGAGGACTTCCATATCCAACTTTTTTTGGTCTGCATGGGCTTCCCATAAAAATGGACCAGTGACACATGGTGTTTGGAGTTGAAAAACTATAGAAAGGGATGAATATGGGGGAACAACACATTATGTGACCCACTAGAGGTTGATATATATTCCTTAGTGGTTGATGGGGTTGGGGAATAATCTTTTGAGTTATAGGAGGATTAGGTGTGAGGTGACGGAGGTGTAAGAGCCTTTCAGTACTTGGATAGAGGTGATTACTCCTACTTAGGTGTGTGATATGTAGGGTGAGCTCTCATGGTCTTAGTGAAGGTCATTTTAGACTCAACGAAGAGGGGGGTATAAAGTGGAGTTATGAAGGAGGAAGATGATCGGTGAAGGAGGTGGAGAAATGACGGGGGTTGACCATGTGGGATAGGAGGGTGTATAGGTGTGTGCAATGGGATAGGGAAGGGAAAATGGTTGGGGGTTCTCCGAAATCATGTACTCTAGGTTTAGGACATTTTTAAAAGTCATAGAATTTCATGATGTGTAAAATTGTAGGAAAAGTAATTCATGAAAATGTTATTTTTAGGGTCGTGAATTGTACATAACGTGTATTGGATTACATGATGTGTAATTTGGGATTTTCTATCTTTTTAACCCAGAACCTATGTTATTTGATTTTATCATTCCCAATTATTTCCTAAACTCTACTCTATCTAATTATAGTCTATGTCAACCTATCCTGGGTTGTATCCTAGAAAACACTTCATTTAACGTTAAGAGATTTACTTAGTGCTGCTCAGATGAATCACAACATAATGAAACATCCCTCATTGAATAGTTCAAGATAATATTTCAATATTTGACCATTAAATTTGAATGGTGGTTCTACTCCTTTTTGAATTTTTATGGTCCCATAAGGGATTAATTGTATGACCACAAAGGGTTCTGACCATCTGTATTTTAGTTTTCTAGGGAACAAATTCAATCGAGAATTGAATAACAAGTTTTTATTCCCTAGTGTGAAGATTAATCGAGTTTTTCATTAATCATTACACTTCTTGTTTTTTATTTATAAGTCACAACATTCTCATATGAATCCTTTCTTGTTTTCTGTATTTTTCCCAAATTCATCATCCTAACTTCCCCATCTTTTTGAGAATCCATATTCAGTTTCTTAATTTCCAAAATATGTGTGATGCTCTCGTTCTACAAGAATATGTAATGGTTTACATTACACTAATCAGAATAGAGTGGTGATGAAAGGGGTTCTCTATGTAGTGTGGTAGGCCCAGAGCGAATCATATAACTATAGGTTCTATTAGTTCTGACTTGTGTTCATAGTCGTCTTAACATTATTTGGATTTCCCTTTTTAAAAAATCAACATTCCCACTTGTTTGTGTATGGTCGGTAGTTATTATATTTTATCATACTCCATAATTATCAATTAATTAATTTACAAAATTATTGGTAAAGTGAGTACCTCTATCACTTATGAGTAACTAAAGAAATAAACACCTAGAAAAGTTGTTTCCCCATTAAAAGTTAATGACTAATTTTTCTGTGTCATGAATGATAACATTCACTTCTACCCATTTCAAGATGTATTTTACACCAACAAAGATATTGGAATTTCCATGTGAATTAGAGAATGTACCCATAAAATATATTCCCCATACATTAAATATTTTTAATTCTATTATCGGGTTTTGGGGAATTTCATTTATCTTCCCAATAGTGCCATTTATTTTGGCATGAATCACAGCTCTAGAAAAAGATTCTTGCATCTTGCTAGAGCGTGAAACAAAAGAGTCCATTTTTTTGGATTTTGGACACTTTGTGTTATGTTCCTTGATTCCATCTAATTTCTGATGTATTCCACATGTCTAACACACATTTTTTCTCATATTATGGGATGAAACACCACATGAAGCCATTAAGAAAATTCATAAAAATAAGCAGCTCATCCCAGTAGTAGTGTGAGGATTAAACTAAAAATCTCCTCCATTGATGGTAAGTGAGGTATAGGTAGAGTGATCTTGTGGTGAGATAGTTTGAAATGTCTAAAAACAATGGTTGTGATTTTGTGGTTATGTGGAAGAGAGTTTTATTGGGGTAGTCAACCTTAATGTCTAGATTATCATCATCCTTAGTGATGGGTAATGGAAGTCTGGATAGATGGACAGTAATGACACTCTTATTCCCCTAATTGTTTTTATAATGATATCAAACTCTTAAAGTATAAGAATCCACTATAACAGTCTTTAATTGGAATCATTTTTACTCAAAAAATATTTTAGGGTGTCATAGTCAGTGTAGAAAATAACCTTGGACAAAACTAGGTATGAGCATAACTTTTCAAAAGCATTGTAAACTTATAAAACATTATTCTATATAGTTGTGTAGTTTATTTTAGTGTCAATAAATGTGTGAATGGAATAATAAATATGACTGAATATGTGGATGAAATACTATCCTAAGATATATCCTACAACTAAGTCACCTGCATCACACATTAACTCAATGTCTCTGTCCCAGTCAGGTGAAATGATAATTAGAGTGAACACCAGGATGTTATTTAAAATATTTAATGGTTACTAAAAATCTTCAAAAAAAATATATGGAAGTATCCTTTTCTAATAGCTCTGTAATAGGGCAGGATAATTTCCCAAAATAATTTATAAAGCAATGGTATAATCTTTCATGTCCTAGAAGGATCTTGATTCCCTTTACAGTTGAGAGATTCAGTAATTCCTTAATTAATTTTATCTTTTATGGATCAAATTCCATGCCTTTTTTAAATTGTATATCCAAGGACTATGCCTCCTTGGATGAAAATGTTACATTTTCCGTAGTTCAAAACAAGGAACATCTCTTCATAGTGTTGTAGAACTAATTATAGATTTCATAGGAATACCTCAAAAGATCTTCCATAAACTGAGAAGTCACCAATAAATATTTTCAAGAATTACTCCACCATATCATGGAATTTATGTTTCATTCACCTTTTAAAGTTCTCCAGTTCATTACACTTACCAAATGAGATGAGTTTGAAGAAAACTTTACTAAATTGAAATGTGAATGTAGTTTTGGAGTAATCAGTTGGGTTGAATGAAATTTTATTGTATCTTGAATATCCATCCAAGAAGTATCATAATTCTTGTCCTGCTAATCTATACAACATTTTATCCCTGAAAGGTGAGTATAAATTATATTTTTTATGTATCTATATTTATATTTATATAATCCATGCATACTTTCCATTTAGATATAGTGTGAGTCGAGATCAGATCATCCTCACCATTTATCACAGAGGTGAGGCCACCTTTATTTGGAACTACTTAAAGCAGACTCACACGCTCACTTTCATAGATTGAAAAAATAATCCAATGTATACGAGTTTTTGGGATTCTTTATTAACTACATACTTCATCAGTGGAGTGATTTTCCTTTGGGGTTGGTGTTTGGTTTTCACTCCTTCATTTAGTTAGACTTTATGAGCACAGTTTGTGGGGATAATCCATTGGATGTTAGACACCCCAAAAATTGAATTCTTATGTATATTTAGAACTTTTATCAACATGTACTCTTTTTTAATGTGTTAGTTCTGAGTTTATTATAACTGTAGATCATCTGTAGTCTCTAGAAATAAGTAAATGAGTGTTCATAGAATACTTTCCCCTCTATTATCAGTGGATGGATTATTGAGGGTATTAATAGAGGGATTGTGTCCCTTGTAATGTGTAATATTTAGTTCACTTATTCATAATAATATTCCTATTTTTTAGTAGGGTACAAGTCATCACTATCACCTTCAATTTCTATATAGTCATTCCTCTATTCAGTGAGAAATACATCTTGAAACTCAAAAGAACCATATATTTTTTAGTATCTTTCACTTGATCAAAAAAAACTTTTTTGTCACCTACTTTTAATATTAGTCTCCCTTAATAAAAATCAATTAGTGCCTTACTAGTGGATAAAAAATTGCTGGCCTAGGATAATCAAAATGTATCCATCTTCTTCCATATCTAAAATGAGGGCGTCTACTAGGAAATTTAATTTTCTAATTTTGAAAAGAACTTCATTGAAAATCCATCTAGAATTCATTAGAGACCCGTTAGCTAATTGAAGTTCCACTCAAGTAGAATTTAGTTAATCATGTACCATATTGAAGATTATGATCATTGGCGTGAGATTAATGATAGCTCCTAAGTCATTAAAGGTTCTTATAATGTTGCATTCTCCAATGCTGCATGAAATTGAGAAACTCCTAGGATCTCTCATATTCGGATAAATATTTTTCTAAATAATTTTTGGTAATTCTTCATTTAGGGAAATGAATTATAGGTATTACATCTTCTTCTTGTTGGATAGAAGTTCCTCATGAAATTTCAAATAGGAATAAATTTGACCAATAGCTTCAGTAAAAGGGATGTTGATATGTAATTTCTTGAACATTTCTAAACATTTATTATACTACACATAGATTTTACCTTGAATCATTATTTCTAGGAAGAGTAGGGTTCATTTGTACATTGGTGGTGCTATGTAGATGTCCTCTTTAGACTACCCTTGTGTTGTATCCTTTTTAGGAGGTGATGATTCTAGACCTTTTCCCTACTCAGTTCTATTCAAAAGTTCATTGTTAGCCTCTTTAATGAATATTTTCCTATTTCATTGACTTATTAGGATTTTTCTCTTCTCCACCACTGGGTTAATAGAAATTCAATTTTTTTACACTCCTTAGAACCATGCCTTTGAATTAATATTTTATATAGATCTCAATATTATAAGGCAGCATACTTGATAATCTATCTGAAAAGGTCATTATGATTTTACCCATTTTATGTTTGAGGTTTCGAAAGGTCCACCCTTTTATTATTAATTTCTACCTATTAGGTAGGAATACATTGATATGAATTTTGAACGAATCCTATTAGTAAATTATATAAATTTTATTGAAGGTGCGTGTCTAGTTTTTGTGGTCTTTGTGGAGCCAATTGAAATTATTAATGGCCTCTAGGAGGAAAGGGTAGTTGGGGTACTAGTTGAACTGGTCAAGTAAAAAGATTCATATAAGGGTATCCAGGTGGTCCTTAAATACTAGGTGGTTCTTGGACACTTATAAATTGATTGTACCCTTGATTATTTTTCTATAGTTGTTAATCCAGCCTCTATTTGTTGTGCTATTGTGTTTTATAGTAATGTTGGTTTTGTTAATTATAATTAACATAATTACAATGTTGTATTTTTTACTCATCTAAACCTTAACTTTAGTCTTTATATGGGTTTGGGCATCCCCAAATATCATATTATTGTATCTCTATTATAGAAGTAGGAGGGTATGGTGGTGCAATAGATAGATGAAAGGATTCCAGCTTCATAGTCAATTCCTCAACTTGTGTAGTTTGGCATGTGTTTTCTTCAAATGGTTGGATTCTATGGTGATGCGGTCCACGATCAATACTCTATATATTATCACTCTGTGAGACCTCATATCAAAGTTCTTGTCCTACTTTTAGTGTTTTAATCATTATTTTTCCATCAGCGGCATCATCCACCACTATACAAGAAGTGGGTTAGAGACCTTCATAGAAAGTCTACAGCTAAAGACACACATCAAGTACATGATGTGGGAATTTATGAGTAAGTTCTTTAAAGTGTTCCTAGGACTCCTAGTATAACTCAATATCTATTTGATTCAAATTATGAATTTCATTTCATAGTTTCCAGGTTCATAATGGGGGAAAGTATTTATCTAGGAACTTTTTATCCAGATCTTCCCAAGTCATGACCATGTCAGGATCTTGACTCTTTAGCCATTCCTTGACTCTATCGCATAATGAAAATGGGAAAACATGCAATATAATTTCATAAGAGGACAATACCTAGTAATGAAAGGTATCACATTCTTCCACGAAGTTAGAGATGTGCTCGTGAGGATCTCTACTCTATAATCCACTGAACTGGCCCATATTCTAGATCATACTAATGAGTCCAATTTATGTTTTAATGGTATGGACCTGGATATCTTGGTAAACAATGTTGTGTGCATCAAAATTGATAGATGAAAATTTTTAATCCATGATGGTTCACTCTAGTTTTAGGGGCTTATCTCCATGAAGTGGAGGTGGCACATATTTCATGTTGGGTGGGTTGGGACCTATAGGATTTCTGTGGCCTTCCAAACTTGGATGGAAGTGTGTAGAGATATACCTTTCAATTTTAGGAAAAAGGTAAGTGTTTATTGAGTATAAAGGCTCCATGAATTATTCAGGGGGCCCTGATGCATGCACTATGCTTGAATAAAGAAGGACAGAATGTCGTCTGAAAGAAAGAGGGAATAATGAAAATAGAAAAGGGGTATAGGTGAGGTAATCCTAGGATCATGTTAAAGGTTCCTATGCCAAAGAAAAACAGTAACTAAAAATGGATCTAATTTTTTTTTTACCTCTATGTATCATTTAATTATCATGGGTGGAGATTAGATTAATATATCTTTTTACCCCAAAATACACATGCTACGATATAATAGTATGGTGGTAGTATGGGGTTGAACCCAAGAGGAAAGATCGGAATACAAGGAAATAATGAATTCAAAACATTTCTATATGAGTCCTCAAAAGTTAGTTTGGGTTTGGGATTTAATAAATTTTATTGAGTTTTTTAAGATTTAAGAAGAATATAGGAATCAAGGTCAATTTCAGGGTTTTCGTAAAAAATATAATCTCAATACTAACTTGGAATAATCCTAAGGCTTAGGCTGCTAAGGGGTATATAGAAAAATACTTTATAGAAGAAAGTGTCAGATACTAATGGTCTATTTCAGGGTTTTCATTGGTCTAGATATAGCTATAAACTAGATTCAATAATCCTAGCTTCTATAGAAGAAAGTGTCAGATACTAATGGTCATATACTACTCTACTCTAATTAGGTTAGGTCTATTAATTTAAACTTCCCATGATCAAGGTTGCATAAAATAATTTAATAAATATTTATTTTTTAACCTGATTACTTGCCTTATGGTTACCATGTTTTTTTATAGATTCATTAAATTCAGAACCACCCTTACCCTACGTGGTTTAGATACTCTAGATGATATTAATTAAAACCAAAGAAACGATTATAAACATTCTTACAAGATTAATAAAACTGTTAATAGAAGATAGTTAGTAATCGAGGAATTATGAAACAAGCAGTTACCAATCAAAAAAGTAAAAAATCAATCAACATTTACTTGAAATTTTAAACAAGAAATAATATGGTGTGTATCCATTGTAAAGTGGGAAAAAAATGTAGAAATGATGTTATAATGGTAAATGATGATAAAAGAGATAAATAATTCTTATAGATTGGTAGAAAAATTTGGATTTAATCAAAATGGAAAAATGAATTTTTTAAAGATGATGTGGAAGGGAAATAAATTAAGAAACGAGAGAAAAACAAGAGAAAACTCAGTTTTATAGAATTTCATGCATGGATGTACGCATCTCTTATATAAATAGATGTGGATTTACAGGACATGTAATATAGATCTATGTTTTACTCTGCATATTTTGGATCTAGCACCTATATCGGCTAGATTCATCAGGTTTCAGAGATGCAACTCATTCCAGTTTGTGTAATGGGAACACACGACATGTTTATTCTCACGACATGACCTTTATGTGGGAAGTGGCCTTTGAATTTAAATTATTTTTATTGTAGATTAATTTCTTGTTATATTTTAATGACATGTCTATTTTTCAAGACTTGTACTTCACGGCTTGAGACATGTTGTGAATTATGCATACACGTCATGCATGTGTTTGAGGACATATAATGTACACATTTTTTTTGGAAGATTTTCCATTGGAGTATTTGATAGCCATTCTCTATAAAATTAAACATATACCTAGTTCCTTATTTAATAAATCATGAATAATATTTAATTAAATGAATCCAATATGCATATAAAATTTTGGATAATCAAATTTCACCATACTAGAACAATTTCTGACCATTAATAAAATAGAATCTCAATAAGGATTACAAAATAAAAAATTATTTTTAAATAAGAAACACACATTAAAACTAGTCAAATAAAATAAAACGTATTTCAACAAAGTTAGTCCTTTAGAATCAATCCTATAGATAAAATTTGGTCTTGCCTCATAGTTATGTTCTTTATTCAAATTCTTAATCTTTTAATTATAATTTCACAACTGTTTATTAAATTATATTCTTGTTTGGAAATTTAACTCATAATTAATTTTCTGTAACCACTCAGGGTAAAATGTAACTGGAGTTATACCCATACCCTAAATACTTGTTCCTAAATATAGTTTTGTAGTGGTTATATCATATCTAATTCATAAAGAAAAATACAAAATCAATCATGAGGGCTTTAGAAAAAATGGTTTAATTGACTCAGAGGCTAAGAGAAGGCATGTATAAAATTAAAATCAATATCAAAAGGAAGGTAATTTATAAAGTATAATGCATGAAATTCATGATAGTGTAATGATGTGTGTCCTCCAAGATCAAATAAAGTGCATTCTCTAAACAGGTCAAGTAGATCCCTGATTATATCAAGTGTGTATAAAAAATTTACATTGATATTTTATTGTTATTTTTTTATATTTTTAAATACATATTTATCCCAAATATAACATCCATAACATAACCACATATGAACCATCATAGTATTGATCGGTTTGAAAATGTCGATTTTTGACCTTCCTAATACACAACCCAAAGTATTTTTTATTTTTATATTTATATTTTTCAATGGAACATGGTAGGAATAAAATGCCAAAAGTAAACATGGATCACATAATATAAGTCTAGTAGAAATTATAAAATACTTATTCTCAATAAATACATCCCATATTCATCATCTGACAATTCCCCTATACTTGTTCAAAGGATAGTCATGCATAATTCAAAGATTATATTAGAAAGGGATAATCATCATGAAATAGATGCATACTAGAAAGGTTATCCATGGATACTGTGGGATAAATAAGGAAATATGTAAGGTGGATCTCAGGGAATTGGCTCAGCAAATATTTCCTCAATCATATTAAAATTGTATTTTTTTAGTCATCGCCTCAATAAAATTTCAAAGAAAGTTATGATAAGTTTAAATAACCCAGGTGCCTCTCATGAAATATGGGTAGAAGAAAATATAAAATTTTCATTTCTAAATCCTCTTAGTAGTGGAAGTACAGAATAAAAAAATTAAAATCACATAGGGTATCAAATCAAGTAACAAGTCAATAAAAATAAATTTCAAAAATGTTGAATTTTAATTAAATTACTAAACTCAACAATCATGCTAAAAATATAAATAGGATAAAAAATGGATTTCAAACTTTTATAACCTTAATCTATCTTTTATTTGAATGGGTGCATTGAGTTCTCAGGTTTAAAGAATGATTTGAATGAAAAATGTCTCCTATATAGGCGAAAATAAGAAACAATTCAAGTGTATTGGCAGTAAAGTGCAAGAAATACCTACACACTTAAAATGAGATCGTTTTTGCACTATTGTTGAAAGCATAATGGGAGATATATCATAAATATTTCATAATAAAAATGAAATTGTAATTTTGAAATTGAATTTAGGGAATTAAGAGATCCCTATGTGAGTGTCATGCCATGAGAAAATTTGGTGGGTCTTTATTTGAAATTTTTGCTACCTGTATAATGTGTTTATGAAGTAAAAACATTCACTAGATAAAACCTTAGTCCATATGGTTTAAATATCATGATAACAGTGAAATGGGTAGGTTTCCACAGTGAATATAAATGATACAGAACTCAGATACATGCAGATATGTGGGTATAATAATGTTCAAAGTGACCAATAAACAAAAATTCCACTAAAATAAAAATATAAATTCATAAGTGAAAGAATAAAATTGATGAAAACTAATGAAATATGTGTTTTATCCCATAAATCAATAACAATTCCATCATCATCTAGATATATAAACAAAATAATAAATCAACATCTTTCATCTGCTCAAAATTGTGCTGTCATCTACCAGAATTGGTGGCAATTTCATCAAACTCCTGAGGATGTTTTGCGAGATTAACAGCCTTAGGATTGTACCGAGCATGAATATGGTGCAGTAAGAAAACATCCATCATCTTCATGGGGGTGAGCTCTGATGATCATTAATATATAGTGATAAATCCTCAAGATGGAACTCGACATTAGCCAGATGTTGGGTCATCCAATGTATGAGGAAAGACGATGGTAGAATGGGTGCCTCAATGACCATGGAAGAGGGAGAAGATCTATTCTTGTCTAATGTAATACACTAATGAAATGAAAATAATCCATTAATAAGAGAATTCAAAAACTATATTCCATGTATATATATAGAATAGTGATACATTAGACAGAAATGGAATACAATCACTAAAAAACATGATCACCAAGATAGTGTATAAAAATATAGGAGGGGTACACGAGAAACTATGAAAAATCAAAATCATCAAGATAATCACATAGATTCTTCTCCTAAATAGTGAGTTGTTGTAGGTCCCCCACCATATAAATAGAATACATAGCTGAAGGGGTTGAGGGTGAAAATGTTATAGTGGGTGTTATGGTTTTGGAAGCTATCTCAAAGGATGATGAAAGGGATGTGCCCTTACATCACCGGGACTGCTCTGCCAAGAACTCATGCTGGGTAGTAGGGTCTATCAACTCTGAGGGTAGGTCGTCCATGGTGGTGGCCAATGCAGTATTTAAAGTGGATAAAGGTCCTACTGGGGGTGGAGGTTGAGATGATGCTTGGGTTAGTAGGGAGGGTGGGATGTAAAATGATTGGGGTGTAATGAATGGAATGCCTGAGTGATGGAATATCCGCTGTAGGTTCACTATAATGTACTGGTGTGAGATCAAAAGGTCAGTATGTCATGATGGGGTGGGTAATGGTGTGGGTATGGTAGTAGTGTATGTGGAAGCGATATGGGTGGTGTAAGGGAAGGGATGGGTGCAGTAATGGTGGTAGTGTACGGATGGATAGATATGAAGGTGGTAGTTGCTAGGGCTTGGTCTGAGGTGGAAAGAGCAGGGGTGGGGTTGGAAACATGGTCACTGAGTGCCTCATCATCAACCTCAATGAAACATGATTCCCATTGATAGACATCAACATCCTTCTTTAGCAACTTCATTTTGTGAAGTAGGGTGGATTTTATTGACCCCATTGGTCTAAGAGATGAGAGGGGAAGGGTAGTATCAAAGATGTCAAGATGTCTGCCTAAATGAGTGATAAAGGATCCACCCATCATTATGCCTCGTGTCTGCTGTGCATGTACCCTAAAATAAAATGTGAACTGAGATGCCATGTTGATGGAAGGGCCTCCCATAGAAACAATGAGGATGATGACATCCAACTATCTCATGATACTATGAGCCTTTGTGTGAGAGAACCATCCAATATTTAACACCCATTAAAGAATCTAGAGTACATTACCCCATATCTGAGTGGATTTCATAATCCGAGGATTATAGACACTATGAGGGTCTTGGGAAAAGATTCTCTAGATATGTGTTTCATCAGACATTATCAAATCGATATATAGAATTGGAAATATCTGGGAGGTTATGAAGTCAACAAAATAAAGACTAAGACCAACACAAAACTTGCTAAATGATAGCTCATGTGGTCGACCACCTAGTTGAAATCAAATTCTATGAACGATCATATTGAGAGTATCCAATAACTGAAGAAAGATCTCCCAAAAGGTCTCCTTATTTATATTGATGATTTTGGTGATGTGTAGTTTTTCAAGGGGGTAGATGACATCCTGGATGATACAATGGCATGTGAGGATGACCATATCCAATTTTTTTTGGTTCATATGGGTTTATCTTGCAAATAGACCAGATAAACATGGTGCTTGGAGTTGCACAAGTGTAGGATGGTGTGAATATGGGTGTGTACGATGTCCTGCAACCTACTGTAGGTCTAAATAAATTCTTTTGTGGTCGAAGAGGTTTTTGAGGCATCTGTGGAGCTGGAGGAGGATGGAACGGGAGGCGCAGAAGGTCCAAAAGCCTTTATTTTCTTTTCCAGAGGTGATTCATCATGCTCCAGTGCATGATGTATAGGGGGAGTTCACATGGTATTTTTATGGGATATTTCATTCTAAAAATATAGGGGATGATGAATTGGAGTTGTGGCGGAGGAGGATGATTGGAGAGAGAGGTACAGTGATGAGGGGGCTGGATCACATAGGAGAACAGGCGCGTACGAGTGTGCGTGATGTGAGAGGGGAATGGAAAAATGTGTGGGGGTTCTTGAGCATCATGAAACCTAGGTTCACAACATTTATTAAAGTCACAAAATTTCAATTCATGTAAAATTAAGCGATGTTTAATTCATGAAAATTCAAATTTTAGGGTCATGAATCATACATGTTGTGTATTGGATTATAAAATGTGTAATTTGGGAACTTTTCATTTTTTAGACCAGGACCTGTGTTCTTTGATTTTAGTCTGCCTACAGATTTACTAACTCTATTTTATCCTATTATAGACTAATTTTACATATTCTTTGTTTCCTTTTAGAAAACTATTCATTTAATGTCAATATATAGACCAAGTGGTCCGTAGATGAATCTCAAAGTGATGACACATCCCTTAGAGAATAGTTCCTCGTAAATTTTTAATCATGGTCTGTTAACTTTGAATGGTGGTTATCATAATTTTTGAATCTCTATGTACATGTAAAGTAATACTTGTATGACCAAAAAGGGCCATGTCCATTTTTGTTTGAGTTTTCTAGGTAACATGTTCAACCAAGAATTGAATAACAAGACTTTATTACCTAGTGTAAAGATTCATTGGATGATGTATTGATCATGTCACTTATTGTTTCCTATTTATAAATTTTTATGTTCTCATAGGAGTCCTTTCTTATTTCCTATAGTCCTTCCAATTGAAATATCCTAACATTCCCTGATTTTTGAGAATCCATATTCATTTACTTAATATCCAAAAATGAGCGACACTATAGTTCTATAGGAAAATGGCATGGATTTTTGTACACTAATCAAAATGGAGTGGTTATGATAGGTGTTTTTTAGATAGTGTGTTATAAATAGAGTGAATCATCTAACTTGAGGCTCTAGTCATTCTGACTTATGTTCACTGTCTTCTCCAGGATTGGTTTGATTTCCCTATTTGAAAACTCAACTTGCTTGCTTGTTTGTGGATGGAAGAGAGTTCTTCTGTTGTATTGGATGCCATACTTCTCAAGTAATCCCTTGAAACAATTATTGGTAAAGTGAGTGCCTCTATCACTTATGAGTACCTGGGGGAATCCGAACCAAAATATGATGTTTTTCTATAAATTTTTGGGATTAATTTTTCCATGCCAGGAACAATAGCTTTCACTTCTACCCATTTCGAGAAGTATTCAATGCCAACCAAGATATATAACTTTAGCTATGAATTCAGAAACATACCCATGAAATCTATTCCCTCTATACTGAATATTTTGACTTCCATGATAAGTATTTGGGAAATTTCATTTCTCTTTTCGATGGTTCCGATTCTTTGGCATAGATCATAACTATATAAAAAGTATCTTGCATCTTGATGGAGTGTGGGACAAAAGAGTCCACTTTATATGATTTTAGACATTATGAATTTTGGTCCCTGATTCCCTCCAGTTGGTGACATGTGACACATGTCTAAAACACTTTTTATCTCATCCTCTAGGATGAATCACCACATTAATCAATTAACACCACACTTAAAAAGAGGCAGCTGATCCAAGTAACTGTGTGAGGATTCAACCAAAAATCTCCAATATTTCTAGTAAGTTATGACTAGGTAGGGTGATACCATGGTGAGATAGATTGAAATGACTAAAAAAAATTGTAGTGACATTGTGTTTATGTTGAAGATAGTTTCATTAGAGAATTAAATCTTGATGTTCATATCATCATCATCCTCAGTGATGGGTAGTGGGAGTTTGGATAGATGGTTAGAAATGACGTTCTTAGTCCCATTTGTGTTTTTAATGATGATATAAAACTCTTATCGTTGAAGGATCCATTGTATTAGTCTGGTTTTTAAATCCCTTATACTCAAATAATATTTAAGGGCGACATGGTTAGTGTAGGAAATCACCTTGTAGAAAACAAGGTACAGTAGAAACATTTCAAAAGAATAAAAAACTGATAAATGTTTCATCATTATAGCTGTGATTTTTACATGAGATTCATTCAAGGTGTGAATGGAATAGAAAATGGGACAAAATATGGGGAGGATTCACTATCTTAAGACAATACCCACAGTTAATTCTGTTGCATCAAATATTAACTCAAAGCCTTTGTCCTTGTCTGGTGAAATGATAATGGGAGAAACCCCTAGGTTGTTCTTTAAAATGTTGAATGACCACCGAAACTCTTAAATTAAATAAACATAATTATTCATTTATAAAAGGTCTGTCATAGGGTGGGATAAATTCAAAAAATATTTTATTAAGGGGTTCTATAATCCTTCATGGAACAAAAATATCATGAATCCCTTTACAGTTAAGGGATCAGGTAAGTCTTCTATTTCTTTGATCATTGCTGGATAAAATCTCATGCCATTTTTTAAAATTTTGAGTATAAGGAATTTTCATCCTTGGAATATAAAGTTACATTTTTTTTCATTTTAAAACTAGATATATCTCTTCTATGTGACACAAAACTAATTCTAGATTACTCAGACATACCTTGAAAGATCTCTTATAAACTGAAAAATCGTCCATAAATATTTTCAAGAATTCTTTATCCATATCATGGAATATATGTTTCATGCACCTCTGAAAGGGAATCGATGAATTACTCATACTTAATTAAATGTGTATATAGGATAAGGTACCGACTGGACATGATAATGAAGTTTTGGAGAAATCAGTTAGGTTGACTGTAATTAGATTGTATCCTGAATATTCATCTAGGAAGTAGTAGAATTCATGTCCTACAAGAATATCTATCTTTTTATCCAACAATGTTAAGGAGAAATAATATTTTTGGATAATAGTATTTAGAATTCTATAACAAAGACATACTCCCCATCCAGTGATGGTGTGAGTCGATATCATCTCATCCTCACCATTTTTCACAGCCGTGAGGCTTCCTTTTTTTGGATCTACCTGAAGTAGACTCACCCACTCACTATTAGAGATTGAAAATATTATTCTAGAGTATAAGAGTTTTAGTACTTATTTCTTAACTACCTCCTTTATTAGTGGGGCGAGTCACCTTTTTGGATGATATTTGTGTTTCCAACCTTCCTCCAGTAAAATTTTGTGAGTGCAGTTTGTGGGGATAATCCCTTAATGTCATCCACTCCTAAGAAATTAACTTATAATGGCTTTTTAGTACATTTATTAACATTTTCTCTTGTCTCTTTTTAGGTTTTGAGTTGATGATGACTAGTAGTGAAACTGTAGTCTCCAGAAAGGAGCACTTGAATGTGCTTGGGAGAGGTTTCAGCTCCAGCATCGGTGGATAGATGACCCATGGTATGAATGGTGGGTAAATTTCCCTTGTAAGATGTTATATGTATTTTAATTATTTATAGTCGTAGTTATACTTTTCAAAAGGAAAAAATAATCCCTATCTTCTTTAATGGACATGTATTCATTTCTCTCTTTAGTGAGAAATTCAGCTTAATAGTCAAAAGAGTCATCTGCTTGTTTATCAGATTTCACTAGGTCAAAAACAACTTGTTTGTCACATAATTTTAATATTAGTCTCTCTTGATTCAAATCAGTCATCACCTTAAGATGGGATAAAAATGGTCACCCTAGGATAACTAGAATGCCTCCTCCTCCTTCTTCCATATCCACAAAGGGGAAGTCTAATAGTTCAATGAATTTTATGATTTTGAAATAGTCAAGAATACATTGAGGAAAATTTATTGATAATACAGATTATTAAAGTTCCACACTGGATATCTTTATTTCCTCATGTCCTAGCGTATGGAATTTTCTCATTAGCATGAGGTTAAGACTGGGTTTTAAGCCGCATAGGGCTCTTCTGAAGCTTCATTGTCCAATGGTGCAAAAAATAGAAAATGTCCTTGGATATCTCATATTTGGTGGCATATTTTTTTGAACAATATCATATAATTATTAATTTTGGGAAATTAATCCCAGGTTTTCCATCTTCCTCTTATTGATGAGCAGTTCAATGAGAAATGTTTCATAGGCAGGCATTTGAGATATAGCTTTAGAAAAAGTGATTTCGATATTTAATTATTTAAACATATATAAAAAATTTCTTATAACTACCTTTGATTTTACCTTGCCTAATTATTTATGGGAAGGTTAGGGGTGGTTTTTATATTGGTGTTGCTATGTCGAATTCCTTTTTATACTTCTCTTTTTCTAGATCATTTTCAGGAGATGATGATTTTCGATCCTTTTCCTACTCAGTTCTATTCCAAAATTCATTATCAGCCTATTTAATGACTATTTACTACTTTTTGGGTTCATTAATAATTTTATCTTCTCATACAAAGGGATTGGGAAAATATAGTACTTTTCCACTCTTTAGCACCATGACCTTGGCTTCCTCCTTTGAGTAGGTCTCAATACTACTAGGCAGCATACCTAGTAATCTATCTGACAAGGTCTTTGTGATTTGACCCTTTTAATGATCAAAGTTTCAGTGGTATTCTCTTATATTATAAATTTCTATCTATTGGGTGGTAATACAATGATTTTACTACTGAATAAATTATATGAACATATTATCTAAATTTGACTAAAGGGGAACAACTGGTTGTTGTGGTCTTTGTGGTGCCGGTTGAGATTGTTGGTGGACTCTAGGAGGAAAGTGTTGTTGGGAAGATATTGAGGTTATTAAGGAACGTGATTCATATGAGGGTATCCATGTCATCCTTGGTTCTTAGGTGGGTTTTAGACAATTCAGTATTGATAGTACCCTTAATTATTTGTCCATATCTAATGAGATCTATTGGTAGTATCGTTATGGTTACTGGTAATGTTGATTATGTTTATTATAAATATTGTAATCAAAATATTTGTTTTTTTGTTATTATACTATTTATATATAGTATTAATATGGGTGTGGGCCTCCACACATCTCATAGTATTGTATCTCTATTACCAGAGTATGATAAGGTGGTGGTGTAGTTGGAAACTAAAAGGACTCCGACTTCTTAGTTATGTCCTAAATTTTTGCAGCTAGATAGATGTTTTTTTATTCTTGGTGGATTATATGATAATTTGATCTAGTATTAATCTTACATTTATTATAATTTGGTAAGATATCATCAACTTGTGCTTGACCTACTTATGGTGTTTTTAGTATTTGACTGTCATCAGTAGAAGCATCTACCACTATAAAACCAGCAGTTTAGAGACCTTGGTAGAAGTTCTGCAACTGAATCCATACATCATGTCCATGATGTGGGTATTTTCAAATAAGTCATTTAAAGAAATACTAGGACAACCAGGCTGGATCTCCATCTTCTTGATTGAAGTTTTGGATTTTATTACATAGTTTCTTAGTTTGGCCTGGAGAAAAGTATTTATCTCAGAACTTTTTAGGTAAATCGCCCCAAGTCATGATCGACTCAAGAGCTTAAATCTTTTTCCCATTCATGGATCTATTGTACAATGAAAATGAGATAAAATTAAATATAATTACATTAGATTAAATTACCTAGTTATGAATGGTATCACATGATTATAGGATGTTAGAGGTGTTATCATGAGTAATGTCACTCTAAAATCCGCAAAATTGTCACATATTATGGATCATGATAATGAGTCGAAGTTTTATTTAAAATTTATAATCTTGGAAAGGAGATAACACAATGTTAGTAGTTACACCTTTTATAGATGGAACACCATAATCCATGACAGTGAGTTTCAGTTGTAGGGATTGATCTCTATGTAGTGCAGGTGATAGGTATTTCATGTTGGGTAGGTTGGGACCTGTAAGATTGTTGTGGTATTACATTCTTGTTGGACGTTGTGTAGAGAGGTAACTTTAAATTTCCTGCATGAAGTTATGCAGTTATTGAGCGTTGAGGATACTTTAAGAAGATAGGGTTCCCTAATGCATATACTATACAAGAATGAAGAAGGATGAAATGACATCTGAAAGAAAGAAGGAAGAATGAAAAGAGAAAAGTGGAAATTTGAGGTAATCCCAATTTCTTGATGAAGGTTACCATATATTAGAAAATTTTCATTATGGTCAAAAAACTATATCTATATGATATGAATCCTTTCCTTGTTCTAGTTATAGATACAACCTAGATGCATTAAGCCAAGCTTCTATGGCAGAAAGTGTCACAAACTAATGGTCATAGCCAACTATACTCCAATTATGTTAGGTTCAATCACTTAAAAGTTCCATGGTTAGGGTTACATAAAAGAATTTATGAAATGTAATTATTTAACCTGATTACTAGCCTTATGGTTCCCATGTTTTAGTTTTAGAGATTTATTGAATTCAGAAAAAACCCTTACTCATAACCCATATCCTAGGCAGTTTAGTAGTTCATGATGGTATTAATTAAAATCTAATAAAAAATTATAGAATTGATCATCATATTTATAAAAAATTAAAATAATATGATTTTTAATTTAGGTATTATGAATCAATAGTTTACTAATAAAAAAATTTATAAATCAATCAAAACTTACTTGAAATAGGAAATAAGAAAGAACATGGAGTGTGTCTGCTGTCGAGTGGAAACAATAATGGAGAGCAGTCATCGCAACAGTATAAGGAAATGAAAGAGATGAATAAAACACACAGATTAATAAAACATAGCTGTATTTAATCAAAATGTTAAAAGTAATTGTTTAATGTTTATTTTGAAGGTAATGAAAAGAATACATGATATAAAAAATATAAAAAAAATTCAGTCTCCAAGAATGTTATGTGTGGCCATCTGTATCTAGTAAATAAATAGATGAGAATTTACATGACCCATAAACTATTCATTTAGTGTAATATTGATCCATATTTTCCTCTCTATATTTTGGATTTGGTGCCTATCTCATCTTGAATATTCAGGATTCAGAGATTCTACTCATTTCACATTGTGTAACAGGAACTCAAGACATGCTTCTTATCACAACATGAACTATAAGTAGGTAGTTTCCATAAAATTTAGACGATGTTCATTGGATATTCATATCATATAATATTTTAATGGATTTTAGACTCTTTATGAATCAGGATTCATGACTTCAGACATGATGTGAATGATGCATACATGTCATGCATGTGTTTCACGATGTGTAATGTACACTTTTAGCCATTTTGATATATTTTCCTTTGGATTCATGGATACCCGTTCTCTAAAAAATCCTACATATATCAGTTTAATTATTGAATAAATCATAAAATATATTTAATTAAATGAATACAATTTTCATATATGATTTTGGGTGATCATAGGATGATTTTGAGAGAGATTCGTTCGTAAATTTTGGTAAGTTCCTTCTTTTTTCCATTGTTCTTGATCTCTATTTTAATATACTCAAATTTTTCCCCATTTTTTTATTATATTTTTTTGAATATTTCATAGGAAAATGTTGATATCATCTAAGAGTTAAGTGTATTTTTTTGTCTTTCATGGAGGATGGTCTGTGGTGTTCAACACTTACCATTTGAAGTTGATACAATAAAGGTATATTATTTTAAGAAACTATTATAGATAAATGATTTAATTGGATGAAATATAAAAACTAATTTTATTTCAAATATTTGGGATTCTAGAGGAGTTTTTTTCAAGGGTGGAATGAAGAACCTTATAATGAAATAGGTCGGCGTCTTAATGCAATGGTGGTGTCTGAAGAGCTTTTTGATGATTTTATCTCTTGGAATGGAATTAATTAAGTAACTAATTTTTTATATTTAATTAATTTTGATGTGTGGTATGTGATAGGATATCAGGTGTTGAAATACTCTTAGATAATGAGGCATGTGGCATGAACGGGTTTTGGTAAGATATGATGAGGGTTGCGCAAGCCTGGTGGTGATGATATCTCCATTGAGGTAGGCGTCCCGAATGATACAAAATTATATGTTTATATATATATTTTTGTGCCTGTGTGTGTTCATATTGCATGGGTTTGGGTAGATATATTAATTATTGAGATACTCTTATGCTAAATGATGGTGGTGGCTTCATTCCTTGAATTGTGGTGGTTCTCTTGAGCACTTTGTGTGTATTGGGATCAATCAATGGCTAAGTGTACATAGAGAGATGATAGTTATTGATTAATGATATAGGTTAGTCGATATTAGGGAATGCAATGAGATACAACTATCCTAGGGATAGTGACATAGGTATAATAGGCTTTTTATTTCTTTAGAGCTGGATAAGTCCTTTGGGCCTAATGTATATATTTAAGAGATGTTACCCCAAGAAGTGGGTTGAGTAGTCTCCCTTAGAAGATATAAGTGGTAAGATATCAAGGGATATGGATTATAGTTTTATTCTAGGTATACCCTTGAGTTTTTTAGGCTAGCATGATAGATTGTGGTTGAGTGTTGTGTGGTCTCCCTTAAGGTACACATGATGTGAAATTAGCATATGTTATGATTTTTCATTAGGACTTGGTTTGGGATGCCATGTGGGTTGATTTGGAGTTGTATTTCCAACTGAGGCCAAGGTTTAGGATGATCCTATAGTCTATAACATTACTATATATTTACAATTTTATGTTATATTTTTCTAGAAGAGACTGAGAAAATATATTGGACCCTAGTTGGTACTTTATTGGGTGGTATGTTACATGTTGAGTATGAGAAGTTAGATGGAGTCCAGCCCTAGATTTGTTGAGCTGTTGAGCCATATGATGGAATGAATCCTTGTTCATGATTCATGTTTTGAGCACTTTGGTGGCTCATGAGACCTTCAATTTACATTATATATATGTGGGTGTGTATGTTCCCTTATGAGAATGAATCTTGATATGAACATTTATTAATTTTATGATATGATTTTTTGTGGGTGTATTATATCATGTGGAACTTTGATTTATTTATCAATCCGATTTGGTTTGTCATAAATGTCTAAAATAACCATTTGAGGGGGAGTATTGGTGTTATGGAAAAGGCCATGGACATGGGATTTATTGTCAGTACTAGTTGGATATCACAAACATGTTTAGTCAATATGGGAGTAGATCATGTAGGGGTGAAGTGTATCTAATGTTTTCAAATGATAACATGGGAGAAAGAACATGCAAGGGTGATTGTGATCCAATTATTCAGGCATGTCAAATGGGAATACCATTATACATGGAAATAATGCCACCTTAGTGTGGGGTGTGAGTTTCCCCTTAACGATGACCATATTAGGTTGGGGCCTGATGATTTTTTATTAATGGTGGAACATAGACATAAAACAGATGGGCGTAGGGAAGTTAACCACAACATAAACTTGGTGAAATAATATGTTTCATACAGTGACTAGTTATAACTCTCATTTCAACATGAAACCGAAATAGGTATGGTTGGGTGTCGGGGTGGCCCGGTTATCAACCAAAGACTCAATGAGTGTGTTTATTTTTTCAAGTGATATAGTGGAATGGTTAGTACATGAATAATCAGTGTTCATGTTCATGTTTTTTTATATTTTATTTTCCTCACACACACACACACATATATAACAACATATATTAGGGGTTATCAGTGAGACCCTATTGAAATATATTTCTCACACCCTTTACAGGCACTCTGGTGCATGTGATGACTTTATATATATTTTTCATGTTTAGTATAGAACATATTGTGGATCAGGATGATTAATCTTGAGAATTTTTAAAGATGATGTATATAACGATTGTGGTTGTATGGAAGCCTCATTGTAATTTAATTTTTTGTTTATCTATATATGTGTGGTTGGTCTCATGGGAGTCTAGTTATATATTCCATTGACTGAATAATTTTGTTATAAAATTATGTTTAGTAACTTACAAAATAATTTTATTTTTATTATAGATGATTACTATTTCATTTTTATAAATACTATTTCAAACATTTATGTGAGGGAATAGTCTCTCCACTATTACTCTAGGCCATCCCCGCTAGTCGGTTGCCTCTGGTTTATCAGTAGGCCTGTTTGAGGTCATATGGAACACCGCAAAAACCCAAAGATTCAGTCTATATGTCCATAAAATGGTATCAATGAATGTTTTACTATTATAATATATGGATTCAGTAGATATATGGTCTAATAATGTGTCATAATTTGTGATGGACCTAGTATTTGTGAGTCATGAACAATTTTCTAATGGGAATTCATGGTTACTAGGGTAAAGAGATTACGGTTATATCTTTGTATTGTTGTGATTGAGATTCCCATTGAATATGATTTTTTATAATAGATGTGATTTTTTTGTGGTTTAGTTTGGCTCCTGGACATTGAAAAGTGGTTAGTGTTCATGCATCTTACTAAGAATATAGGGCTCACATGAAATGTATCTGCTTGTGTGTGATTTTGTTGAATTCATTCTGATGGCATGTCATGTAACATCTTATTTCTGATTCACTAATAATTAACATAATTAGAGAGCCATGTGGCCTCAAGAGTGACTCCTTGTATTCCAAATATAGCCTACTAGTATTGATGGTCTAATGGTGGTACGTTGGGTAGACTATACCCTCATGATTAGATTAGTAGATCAGTATACATGCAATAAAGCAACAACCTAAGCTATTGACTAATATAGAAGTGGAAGATAATAATAATATAAATAATAAATAATAAATGAATTAAGAATCATGTATGAACATTATATTTCATAAATATAGGGAAATCAATTTACAATTGGTAATATATAAAACAAGGCTAGAATGATACCGAATTAATAAAAAATACTCCAACTCTAGAATGTATCCTGCGAACATTCCTAGACACTTCTCCCCATATCCCATGCCTAGTCCTAGTCCATGAATGAAAAAAACATATAGAGTAGTACAATTCGTAACCGATAACTGGTATATCTATTCGAGTACCGATCAGTGGGCAAAAAATGGTGTGAGTAAAACTCAGTAGGCCACCACCAATGGATTATAATGAAACTCAGTCTGTGAATATAATATAATTAGTGTGTAGGTATAAAAAATAAAGCATTGAATAATAAATGAAATCAAGTTAGCTCAGATCAATCAAAAGATACCTGGCAGACCATACCTGCTTCGGCCTAAGATGGAATGTCTCTAAACATGCCATCATGTATATATAAGAGTATGTGAGAAGTATATATATAGAGATATACATGAATTGACGAGGACCCAAGCATTAAGAGAACTAAATCCAATTAAGGATAATATAATAATTTTCTCATTTCAATTTAGAGATGTTATACCTGAGGATCATGTATAATAAGAGACTCTATACATGAGGATCATATATAGTAATGGATTTCATGCCTAATGATTATATATTATAAGGGATCCCATGCCATAGGATCATATATAACAAGGGAATACATACTCAAGTATCATCTATAATAGGGGACTCCATGCCTGAGAATCATGTATGATATGGGATTCCATGATTGAGTATAATGTATAATATAAGAACATAAGTTTTCATACGAGGTAGATATCCATTTTTTTAGTTTAAATGATTTTTTATGGCCTAATGTGAATACCCTCATAGGTTACGAGTGTTTCAGGGGTGTGAGGGGATTGTTTAGAGCATGTAACCCAACTTTTTGGGTGAAACATGCCTGCAGAATGGTTATTAGAAACTGTGTAAGGAATGTATCATGATTATTACTACCCATATGATGGTGGACAATTGAGTCCTATGGCCTGCATGGTTAAAATAATAATACGATTTGAGGCGCACGACTGTGAAAACATATCTGTAGTTTTTGGCAATCACTGTGATACGATTTGTTCATGGTTTGTCAAATCATGTATACAAATCATGTAGGGTTCCCCTTTATTATAGAAAAGGGCACAAATTTTGTGCATGGATTGAAAAGATGTCCGTCCAAACTATGTGACCGGTAAAATGGTTAAAATTACATATTTTCCCTTAAATTGTTTATATCTGAAACCAAAATTTCAACTTTCTTTATCCATTGGAAGCCTTGTCTTTGAGATATACTATTTTAATCTCAAGGTAGTATCTGATCTCATTCCCCTATCAAATCTTGTGTTAGAGTTCTGAACATCTTGTTGGATCTACATCAGTGAGTGATCAATTCCTTTTGTGTGGTTCCTCATTCTTCTTGGTATCAACTGTGCTAATTAGGTGCAATCTAACATGTCCTAATTTTAGGTTCTTCATCCATTCTTCAATTTTCATCTGATCTAAGTCGAATCATGAGCTGATACTAAATGGCCACCCTACTAACGAGCTACTATAGGTGGTATATACTTTTCATGCTTATTTTGGTGCTTTATTAAGTTATCTTTCATTGTTCCACTAGATGAACTTTCCAGAGTGACCCCAAATTTGAATTGAACAATTGAATTAATTGAAATGGAACCTGTTAGGGACTCCCTTTAGATTTCTTGAGTGATGTTGGAGGTTGTTTACCCAAAAAAGGTCACCCATGGGGTGTGGCTTATAAGTTCCTTGATTTTTCCATTTTCGCGAATCACCCAATGGGTGTGTTTTAGAGAATTACTAGTTAGAGTAAGCCTAATGAAAATTAAATGGAATTTAATTTCTTTATTAGGAGTTTTTCTACCATCTTTTCCTTATAGTACATGTAATTTAATTTTTATTTGTGGAATTGTGATATGTCATATGATTGGGTATACATATTTGGTTGCTTTTAAATGAAAATTATTGAATCATTGCTTATACTCATTGATTTAATTGAATGTGAATTAATGGATGGATCGAGTTATGAAATGAATGGTAGTAGATGTTGTCGTTTGAATAAAAAGAGTATTGATTCCATTTATATTACATTGTAACTTCACCCATGGATCATGATTAAATTAGATGATGACTTGGACCTATATGATCCTTGGATCTTGATTCCGAAGGATGCTAAGTGGATTTATACCCCTTGGATTTGGCTTACTGGACTCGCATTGTACATGATTTTCTGAGATGATCATTGGACTCAACCAGTTCCATTACGAAGTTTCCATTGAGAATATCCTAGGACTCAATGAGGATAACTTGGTTTATCACACCTTAGATCTAGCCCCAAGGGGTCTGAAAATATTTATTATACAGTATGGAGGTGGAAATTTGATAATATTGGTTGTGTGACATGACCGTGGTTGTTTTGATACTTCTGGTTATACGATGTGGCAATGGTAGTTAATTTTATTTACTATTTCCTTATGATAAGATCCTGAAACATGTTTTATAGGGAGACAAGTATGGATATATAGTATGACTTGTCATATATATTCCATCGGCTCTTCACTTTCATACTGCTTACCTATTTAGTTACACAATTGTTGGCTTATATTTCACAACAGGGATTGTTATAAATATTTGGGTGGTTACCGTCTAGGATTTTATTTCACACCCTATTTGGGTCACCATTGGGTATTCGAAAAGACTTTTGATTAATGGGAAAAAACCCACATTTCAATGCTTGATTTTGTGCTATTATTTGGAGCAAGGGAGCATGAGGTTGAGTAGAGGCTTGAGATGCTATTTTGAGATAGAAATTTTTTGTATTTTTGGTATTTTGAAACATTTATTATACTATACTACTGTATAGCTATTTTGGATGATTTCTAGATACATGTATAATCACACACACACAAACACAGACACACACACACATATATATATTAGATTCCTTGTGGAATTATTTATATATTCCTATACTGATTATTTATCTGTTGTCTGACTATTTTATCTTCTTCTACTATTGAATGTTAATGATATTCCATGGTGTTTCACATTGGTAATGGGGAAATATTCTCCCCAAAGACACACCCTAGTCCCATTATACTAGTCAAAAACCTCTAGTGTTTGGGGAGATGAACTTGTGACCATGTAGCCAACTAGGTTTAGGACACTGTTGAGTGGCATCTGGGTCTGAGACGTTACTAATTGGTAGCAGAGCATTTATTATTTATTATTATTATTTATTATTATTATTATTATTATTATTATTATTATGTGATGATAGATAGGTTTAAGAAGGAACTTGAGTTTGGTAATGAGATTTTTCTTGGTGTATCTAACCCACATATAAGAAAAGGCCAATTTTTCTTGAATGGAATTGTTGTTTTTATTGATTTTGGATATTACAGTTGATTTGATTCCACCGTTGGGTGATGAACTTGAATTTTGATGTTTTGATTTATATGATTCTGGGTTCAATTTTTATTTCAAACCAATGAGATGAGGGTATTTCATCTCATGATTCATTTTAGGCATAGGTTAGAAACGGCATGCCATGCATTATTCCATTCCATATAGTATGCATTACCTATATCCATGATGTTGTGATAGGTGAGATAATGGATATACCTATTTTTGTGATAGAATTATGTGTAGGGGATTGAGAAACATGGTTGGTACTTAGAGTGCCTACCATAACCTAAGCAGTTTTTTCTTGATTGAGCTACAACAAACACCTTGAGTATTAAATTGTGGCATGTTGAGTCATGGACCATGAGTCGCATGGAATAGAACATGTTATGGTGTGGATTAGGTGGATTCTATATTTTGATTTATAAGGAGTATGGGTCACTATGGATTGAAAAGTGATGAACCATTTGGTTCAAAAATATAAATGAAATGTGAAATGAATATCAAAATGATTTGGAAATTGAAATGACAAATAGAGAAATCAACCTATAACTAGATTTTGTGTAGGAAAGAGGAAACATCTCTAGTGACTTTTGTGATTTTTATATTTATCAATCCTAGATTTTGGAGCAGGTTGTGTGGTATGACTAGTTCAGAAGAAGGTTTTGACATGTCTTATACTTTTGAGCAATGAAATTTTATATCATTATTTCTTGAGTCATGTGTTTTGAATTATAGTGGGTTGCAATCATGACAACCTTTAGTTGTACACCAAGAGGGTAGATATGACCATGCTAAGAAGGTGGTAGGACATGGTCTACTGGTGGATCCTCATATACTTCCATCTACAACACCATATGTCATCCTGGATGAAGATGATAAGGAAAAGTTATATGAGGGGATTTATCACATCTGGTATAATTTCGAGGGAGCACCACAACATTCCTTGTCTGTGGTTGAGCTGATTCATGTGTTCCAGCAGTAACATCCTCTCATATTTTTGAGGGATGGTGGTCCATAGGCTACTGATATATGGATTGAGTCTATGCCATCGATCTTTCAGCATCTATAGGAACCTCCTCAGGGGAGATTGAAACTAATTAATTATATGATTTATGGATCAACAAATCAATGGTGATATGTTTTGAACTAGGTTGATATGCTGCATGATATGATTTGGCAGAATTTGTAAAACCGATTCTTTGACTACAGTTTCCTTGAGTATTTGATGGTAGAGTGGGTTAGAGACTTCATGCGTCTATTTTAGGGCACACTGATAGTTTTTTAGTACTCATAATGATTTATAGAGATATAAAAGTTTTCACTAATGTACCTTACTGAAGAGTTATCGAGGGAGATATGCTTCGGGGAAGGTCTCTAACAAGCTATTCAATCTTAGGTCAATGTGTTCTAGTTTAAGGCTATTACTGTGATGGTAAATAAGGTGCTGATTGTAGAGAGAAGCCTAGAGAAATATGGGGGTGAAGTGGAGAGTCGTACAACCTCTTGATCCAGTAGTGCAACGTATTTAGGTAGGAAGCATCATTTTAAGGATTTACACGAGACAAGTAGAATTCAGGCAGTGAGTAATGGTATGATGATTTTTTGTTATCAGTGTGGTAAACATGATCACCTGAGAAATCAACCCAATCATGACCCAGTCAAGTGTTGATCTTGGGGAAGGATGGGTCATGAACAACATTTCTTCATAACCTTCCCTATAACAGTGAGTTGTAGGGGGTCAACATAAACAGCAGGTTCTGTAGAAGGTTTCTCACCTCCGTGTCAGATAGAAATTTGGAGTAGTGATAATTGATTAGGACAAGGTGGTGTTGTTCATGGATGAGGTATCTATGCTCCAATTACACAAAGATAATAGAGTGGGATTAAATAGGGAAGTGAGGTTTTGTCATAGGGACCCTGTTCAGGCCAGATCAATTGTGTACAACCTACCCCCGAGGATCAGAGTATCAAACCGTCTAGAGTGATAAGTACGATCTTAGTATCCTAAAGTCCTATATCTTCTATTTTTGACGTAGGTTAATCTCATAGTTTTATATATGTGCATATTTTGGAGATCATTGGTTCATTATACTATTTTCTAAGGGATTCATTACACCTGATACTCTACTGGGGATCAGAACAGAGAGTGTATGCTAGTGCAGGGAGTTCCCCCTTAAGTTTTATGGGTGTCACTTAATATAAGATATTTATGTCCTCAATATGACAGGGTTTGACATCATACTTGGATTGGATTTTCTAGTGTATTTCAACCCTAAATTGATTTTTATAACTATTGGGTGACTTTCACAACACCAGAGTGTGCAGTTCATACTCACAAGGGTGAATGGGATTTCTAGGTGATCCATGATGAACCAGAGAATCATGGACTAGGAGATATGACAACCCTAATCACTAGTTTTTATTTGGATGATCAAGGCGCATGGTAGGTGGAATTTCCTCCTATGTTTTATTATTTCAGGGATGTGTTCCTAGAAAAATTTTCTAGTTTACCTCCTGAGAGAGAGGTGGATTTCTCCATATAGCTAGTGTTATGAGCTGCAGCTGTATCCATTCCTCTTTATAGATTGTCTACTACTGATTTTTATGATTTTAAGTGGAAACTAGAGGATTTGGAGGTAATGGGTTTATTTTGACTGACTACCAATCTATGGAGTTCATCGAACCTTTTTGAGAAAATGTGGATGGTAAACTTAATCTATGCATGGAATATCAAAAATTGAACTAGTTAATGGTTAATAACTGGTATCCCTTATCGCAGAAAGATGACCTATTTTTTAGCTTTGAGGATCTTTGGTGTTCTCGAAAATTGATTTGAAGTCAGGATATCACTAGGTACGTGTTTGATCAACAGACATACCATTTATTGGATTTCATAATAGGTATGGTCTATAACAATATCTGGTTATGTCATTTAGTTCCATGAATGTACTAATGGTCTTCATTGAAATGATGAACAAAGTTTTCCATCCTTACCTATATTCATTTGTAGTGGTTTTCATGAAATATGTCACAGTGTATTATTGTAATCAACATTACCATACCAAAAATATTTAGATTGTTTTGGATACACTGAGAGAGTATCAGTTATATTCTATGATCACAAAGTAGTTCTTATGGATAGATAAGATTCACTTCCTGGGTTATATTATCTTGGAGATAGAAGTATCAATTGGCCCAAATATGGTGAGAGTTGTAGTTTCTTGGAGAAAACCAAAGAACTTATTTGAAATATAGAGTTTCTTGGGGAAAATTGGATATTAAAATCATTTCATATATAAATTATCATGCTTAGAAGTCCCATTGATGAGATTGAATATGATGGATGTGATGTTTTTATGGTCACAGACCTACAAGAAAAATTTTCAGAAGCTGAAGGAGAGATTGACGCAAGCACTAGTCCCGATACTACTAGATCAAAGAAAAAACTACATTGTGTATTGTGATGCATTAGTCTGGTTTTAGTTTTGATGAATAGAGACATATTTTTCTCATATGGGTCTTAGAATCTATAGCCACACAAGAGGAATTACCCAACGCTTGGTCTGGAATTTTCCGTAGTTGTTCTTGCATTATGTTGTTGGTGACACTATTTATCAGGAGAGTACTTTGTGGTGCTCACAGTCTAAAAAAGACTCAAGTGTATATTTCACAACATGAAATGAATTTGAGGTAGTGAATTTTGTTGGAGTAACTATAATATTTTGACTTTGATCTTTTCTACATGCTTGGTAAAGGCAATGCAGTGGCCGATACACCGAGCATGAGGAATCATATTTAGTTTGTTTAGTAGGCTAGTAGTGAGTAACATCTTGTGCACTTGTTCTCTTATATGAACTTTGATGTACAAGATAGTCAAGGTAAGACTTATATTTCATCATTATCTATAACATATATCCTATTGGATAGAGTGAGGATGAGAAAACTATTAGATTTAGAAGTCCTAGTCATACAGGATAGTGTGGAAGGTGAGGGCCCTCCTCCAAGTTGGACAATAGCAAAGGATGAGATAATGCATATCTATGGTCACGTTTGGGATCTAATTGACATACACGAGGAGAAGATGTGAGAGTTTCATGCCTTATTTTGAGAAGTTCATCCCTGTGTAACCAAGATGTACCATGACTTACACCATCAGTACTAGTGGTTAGGTTTGAAATGGGAGGTAGATGGTTTTGTTATGAGGTGTTCCACCTAACATAAGGTGAAGGTAGAAAATTAGTGATCATCCATACTTTTACAGTAGTTACATATTACCAAGTGGAAATGGGATAATAAGATTATGGATTTCATGGCTGGTTTTTTGAGGACACCTTGAGGTAGTGATTCTGTGTGGGTTTTTGTGTAATAGATCACGAAGGTTGGTCGTTTCTTGTTAATCAAGGAGACCATCGGTGTTGATGAGCTTGGAAAGTTGTATATTTCTGAAATAGTATGACTTCAGGGGGTTTCTTGCGCTATCATTTTGGATAGGGAATCCCATTTTATATATAGTTTCTGGAAGATTTTTCAGAGGGAACTGGGTACATAGGTGCTTCTAATCACATCCTAACTCCCTCAGATTGATGAACAGTCAGAGTTTACAATATAAGTTCTTAACAATAGGCTACGAACATGTATCGTAGATTTCAAGGGCTCCTAGGAGAAGCATATACCCCTTATCGAGTTCACCTAATATAATATCTATTAATGGAAAATAAATATGGAACATTATGTGGATTTGAATGGAATTCTTTCCGATCACCCTTGTGATGGTTTGAGGAAGGCGAGGCAACATTAATAGAACTATGTATCATGTATGAGACTTTGGAGAAATCCTAGTTGATCAGGAAGCAGATGGATACTACACATTATTGAGAAAAATTATACACTGATCTTTATAGATGACCTCTAGATTTTGAGGATGGGGATAATGTCTTTTTACATGTTTCATCAAGGTTGGGACATAGATAAATCAGGAGATAAGATAAGATTTCATAATGGTATGTCTAGCCATTAATGATTCTAGAGAGAGATATACTGGTAGCCTATCAGTTGTAGTTAACTCAATGTTATTGAGTCATGTAAAATTTATCCCATTTATCTCAGCTAAACAACTATCAATCAGATCCATATCATGATTTTTATACTAAGGTGGTTGAGTTACATGTAGATTCATCCTTTGTGGAGCATCTGATTCGTATCATTGATAGGAGTCTGAAGCTTCTAAGAGTATAATAATTTCCTCTATTATAGATTATATAGAAGAAAAATTGTTTATAGGATGATAATTGGGTGTGGGAGGCCGACATACATTCTTAGCAGACAGAGTCATTCTCAAGAAAATCATTACCACCCATGAGAGGAAAATTCAGGGATGAATTTATTTAAGGGGGAAGATTATAATAACTCAGGTTTTTGTACGATAAAAGAATATATTTTTTTCTAGTTTAAATGCTTTCTTATGGACTATTGTGAATACACTATGAGGTTATGAGTATTTAGGGGTTTTCTGGGGGTTTTTTATAGCCTAAAACCCAACTTTTAGGGTGAAATAGGTTTGTTTCACAGTTAGAAGAAACTGTGCATGGTATGTCGCATGATTACTTCTGACAATGTGATATTGGACAATGGATTCCTATAAGACACATGGTTAAAAAAATTGTTATTGGAGTAATATGTCCATATATACAAATATTCATTTCTTGACAGTGGTATATACATGTTTTGTGCATAGTTAATCAAACAGTTTATAAAACCCGAGTAGGGTTCCCCTTTCCATCAGCAAAGGGTGCACGGTTGGTGCATGATTCGAAAAATCGTATAGCCAAACCACAAAACCCATAAAATTTGGTTAAATTATGTATTTCACTTTAATATTTTTATATTATCAACCCTAATTTCATCTTTATTCATCCGTTGGAATCCTTGGATTTTAGAGCTCCTCTTTAAAGCTTAAAAGTAGTTTCAAATCATGTTACTCTGTTGGATCTTAGATTCGATTGATTAACATCTGGTTGGATCCACATCAGAGATTACTAAATTCCTTTTTTTCTATTAATAGTTCATCTTTGTATCATCTTCAATATTTCGGTGCAAACTAATAGGCCCTAATTTCAGGTTCATTCACTATTCATTAATTTTCTTTTGATTGAATTTGAATAAGGAGATGATATTGGATAACCGGTCTACTATCGAGCTATGATAAGTAGTCTATACATTTTCTTCTAGGTTTAGTGATTTATTAATCTATCTTCAATTGTGATTCCCACCGCTCTTTATGGCATGACCCTAAATTTTAATTGAATAATTGAATTAATAGAAATGGAACACGTTAGGGATTCCCTTTAGCATCCTTGAGTTACGATAGAGGTTGTTTCCCCAACCAAGGTCACCCATGGGAACTGCATTATAATTTTCTTGAGTGTATCCCTTTTTTGAATCACCCATTGGGTTTGTTTTAAATATTTCATAGTTATAGGAATCCCAATGTCAACTAAATGGAATTAAATTGCATGATTAAGACTTTTTCTTCCTCATTTTCCTTATGGTATGTGTAATTGAATTATTAGTTGTTGAATTTTGATATGTCATATGAGTGGGTATACTCATTTAGATTCATTTTAATGTGGATAATTGAATGAGTTTGTATACTCATTGATTGAATTAAATGTGAATGTATTGATGGATTGAGTTATGGAATGAATGGTAGTGGATTCCTTGGTTGGAATACCAAGGGTATTGATTCCATTTAGATTCCATTGTTTCTTAAACCATGGATATTTTTTATGGTAGAAGATTCCTTAGACCTGTATGATCCTTGGATCTTGATTCTGTGGGATGCTAATGGAATTTATACCCCTTGGATTTGGCTTGCTGGGCTCACATTAGACACGCTCTATTGAGATGATCCATGGAATCCAACAATGCTAATACCGAGTTTCTATCAAGATTATCCTAAGAATTGATGTAGATTCCATAGTTTATCACACCTTGGATCAGGCCCAAGGGTTATGACGTTATTGATTATATGACATGGCCATTGAAATTTGATATGTTTGGTTGTATGACATGACAGTAGTTGTTTTGACACTTATGGTCATACAATGAGGCTATGGTAGTTACTTTTATTTACAAATACTTTGTGATAGGGTACTGACACTTGTTTTTTAGGGGGCCAAGTATGGCTATACACCATTACTTACTTTTCATATACACGCCATATGATCTTCACATTTATACTCCTTACCTATTTACTTTCAAAATGCTTAGCTTGTATTGTATAACCTCGATTATTATATATCTTTGGGAGGTTACCTACTGAGATTGTATCTCACACCCTATTCAGGCCACCGTTGGGTACCTGAATATACTTTATGGATGTAGGTAGGGGTTGGGGAAATCACCCACATTTCGATGCTTGATTTTGTGCCAGGCTTAGGAGCTAGGGAGCATGAGATCGATGTAAGGCTCGTGATTCTATTTGGAGATATCACCTTCTGTCCATTTGATATTTTGATACATGTATTTTATTGTAATACTGTGTACCTACTTTGTATTCTTTGTCGAGACATGTGTCATCATATATATATATATATATATGAGATTCCTTATGGAATTATTTAGATATCCCTATCCCGATTATTTATCTATTATCTGTCTATTATATCTACTTATACTATTGATTATTATTGATATTCCATTATGTCACACTCTGGTAATGTGCATATAATCTCCCCACATACACACCCCAGGACCTTACTTCTAGTTGGAAGCCTATGGAATTTAGTAATATGAGTTTGAGTCCATGTAGTCCACCTAGATTGGTGCACTATTGATTGGAATCTAGGTATGTGATGTTACATATAATAATGGATTCCATGCTCAAGGATCAAGTATAATAAGGAAGGATTATCGGGTTTTATTTAATATAATCCAAGATATGGTCTTCAACCATTTTACTTTTCATTTAATAGTGGAAAAAGGACCTGTTAAATGTCCATACTATTAAAATTTCATTAAATTTATTTAAACAAGTTAAATATGTTTTATGTATCCCCATTTATTTTAACTATTAAGATAGCTCACCTCAAAGGTTGTTTTTTATGAAATATAGTCATGATTATCAAGCATTTTATTTAATACTTTATTATAATCAATGAAATTTTTATGTGTAATTTCAGTTTCCACTGATTCCCATTTAGTTAAGTGAATAAATCACAATTAAATAATGTCCAAGAATTCAATTCAACCATTAAATAATTCATTTATCTCATTTCAATGTACTTCAACGTTAAGAAAATACCATCCCACTTAGAAGGTAGTTGGGTCACTTATGAATTTACAAGGTATCAAGTCATTTTATTAAAACCACCAAAAAGGGTGTTACTAGTTGAGGCATATTACCTTTAACAATGTATTCTTTCAATAAGAGTGTATCTAACAATGTATAGTGAATGTAATTAAATTATTTCACATTTTAGGAGAAACACATGAAAGGTCTAATGTGAATCACAATGAATCATTTTATAAATGGAAATAATTTTAGAAAAAAAATATAGACCACCTACTATATACTAAGGAAGCTCCCCCAATCCTATATCAGGATTTGACTTGAGTGAGAATGTGAGAAATCGATGAAACATGAGAACTCCCTAAAAATAGGAAATGTGCGATCACATTGAAATAGAAGTCAATAAAGTCAGATTAATGAAAAAAATAATGAAGAGGAATCATAGAATAATCAAGGGATATCTAATGAAACTAACAATGAACAATTCTAAACTTGACCAACGAAGATCCATCAAATACTAGGAAAAAGTTGAAGGGAGATAGGGTGGCCTGATGTGCATGGGAGATTGGGGAAAATAATAGGATAAATAAATTTAATGGATAGAGGTTAAGATCAGTCATTTAAGTCCTTTTAATGATCTGAATGGTTTGGGAACATAGTTTGGAAAATCATGCAACAATTGTGTGGTGCCACTATCCAAAGGGAGACCCTCCCTCCCAAGGTTAGGCACACAGTTTGACAAACCATGTGAAAGATGTGTGATCCCATCTAGAATTTTCTGTATCCAACACACATTTGCATGAATCCTTGGGTTCACAGTTTGAAAAACTATGTGAAACCACTTAGAAGGCTTGATGGATGGGGTGAATGGTTTTCACTAACTGTGAACAAACCGCCCCCCCATACATTTCCAAAAACCTACCCTTCAAATACCAATATTTATGAAATTCAAAAAAAAAACTAGAAACTTATTTGGCATTAAAAATCATCTAAAACATCATATTTAAGTGTTACAAGGTATGGATATACATTCTAAAGCTCATTTTATGATTCATTCTATCCATCAAATGAAAATATCAAATTCTTTTAGAAATTTCAACCTCTTAAAAATCATAGGATGTTACAGTCTCCCATATATGGAAATTATTATACATGATAAGTTTAGGGAACTAAAAAAATATCACCCAACCACCTTGAGTCATGATACCAACTCAAATGTAAATGTTTCATTTCCCACACCCAATGCACTTGTAAACACCACTTTAAACACATGGTTCTTAAGCCACCAAAACATGAGACATCACTCACATTCAAAACAAAAACATCATGTTTATAATTGTCTAATCCCATCTAATCCTGAGACAAGATCACATCATTGTATCTTTTATCAAATTTCCTATGGTGCTACCCAACATATGTTCTAATTTTGGATGACCAAATCCAAGTCATGATAGTTACAACATCTAAATTTCCTATTGAAACAAGGGCCTAGAATCCTAATGAAGGATCGGGTATGATTCTCAACTAATAACACACAATAAAACATAAGGAATATATTATATATATTTCTTTATATTGAAACAGACCAATTTAAATCGACCAAGACTAACTAATTATGTTGGATTTTTCTTTGAAAAACATCTTCAAACCATTATACTACACACGTTTCACCACAACGGTGTGCTAGAAATGGTTCCATAAAAATATTATTCCATTATTTAAAGAATCTCAAGTAAACTCACCTCCAATCAAATACTATTTATAAGTGGTTGAATCCTATAACTGACACGTCACAAAATCCAGATTTCTATTCCTTTATATCCCAAGGCATAGTAGGATTGTTCCAAGCACCCTCATCAATGCCTGTATCCAAATCCTGGTGACATCCCCTGACTGAACCATCTTCTCATCTAGACCATTTACATTCTAAAATATCAGCACCAACATATACCTGATATAGTATCCTTGGATTATCATAACTAACCAGACCCTACTGACCACATTTGGACTTCACTAGAGTCTATATTTTAGTTACTCAATGTCCTGAGAAATCCAAAAATACCATAAAACAATCAGTCTCAAGATACTATGACCCCTATGATGTGAGGGTTGACTACTGGTGAATCATTTCTTGATACCCTCTTTGGGATCATCCATGCCATGGAATTAATGGAACACATTTTATAATTACTATAACCCATTACCCATCCCACCCTAAACATAAAAACTAGCATGTATAAGATACAGATAATCATTGAGTTCTAATTTTGATGTTATCCACAACCCATTCCCACTTCCTATGAACAACTTCATCAGTGAATGATGGAATTTAAATCAAATTGAGGTCCACTGTCACCACATGGACAAGGGTGTACTATGAACTTGTATTAATTTTAAACCACTCCTTGAGAACTAAAGTAAAATATTCCATTCATTAACCATGATAAAAAAAAGATCAGTAGTTTGTTGTATTACTAATGTTTAATCTATATACTCAGGAAAATTTCCAAATTGGGGGCATGATCACATCTAAATAGAAGCAGAAATTTTTTTTTGATAGGAATGTATTTCTCCTGCAAGAAGAACTATCATAAAAGATGTTATATTTTACTTTACCAACACATGGGACCACGTATCATGAAAATACATGTCTAGGTCAAACCCTGAGTTAACCATTTAATGAAACTCGATCTAATATCAAATTATCCCTAATCACTAGGTAGTTCCATTAAATTTACCCAAATCTTTCAGTCACCATGCCATCAGTCACTATATTTGAAACCATCAATCATTGACCTATAGACAATTGCTGATGATTTTATATTTTATACACCTTATATGAACTATTGGTGAATACAAAACGTCCCATTTGAAGTAGGTGCACAACTCATACCATCTGGATGATGACCAAACTTGAACTCCAACGAGTAATTCATCAAAAAGGTTAGCTAATCGTGCTACACAACATGTCAGTTCTAAAAAATCAAGAGATACCTTAGAACTTATATACAGAATAGAGCCCCTCACATGTTCTATATATTATTGAATGACTGATCATCTCATGAAATCATTTCATAAACTTACACACCAACCAAAAAACCATGGTTCATCTGAGATAGGCACCCAAATAGTTCTTCCCATTGAATCTAGTTTTGATATTCAAGAACCCTTAGTGATTCCATGTAAACATAGACATTAACATGTCGATAACACAAAACCCAATAAACCATCACACATATCTCTCAAAACGAGCATAAAACCAAGATTATTGACTAAAAATGAATATGTAAACCCTAGGATAACCTTAATAATTGGTTTCCTCGATCAAAACAAAATTTTTTGAAACACTGGGGTATATTTAAAAACTAAGGGGTATCCCACATATTCCTACCAATAAAAGCTCAAAATAGGGCTATAAATTTCATCCACCTATCCCTAATGTCTCTTATAAAAGAACCATATCCCACATATGGGCCTTTATCATCAGACATCAAACATTCCTATAAAATCATTATGAAATATACAAAACTAAAGCATATAAAGGATCATTGTCCAATAAGGGTAAAAAATTATCAACATAGGTGTAATGAAATTACCTTACAAGCATTGGGATACAAGAATCCATCTCTCTCCAAGAATCTGAATAAGGGATTGCTTCATAGAGGGTCAAAAAGAAAATTATGAAAGACTAGGGTTCAACCTCCCCAATAATCCACATATGATCTAACCCCCTTTAGATTCCACTCACCATACAACCACCCATTTACCTGGGGGTATCGTTTTGTTAACTAAGATTCTTAACTAACTATAATGGACAATGAATAACATTTAAATTTCCTTGTAAATCAACAAAAACGTATATGGGTTATCCATTTCCAAGAGATATACCTCAATGGGATAACCCATCATTTAACATATTGCATTGAATTTTAATCTAGAGTCACACCTAATAAGTCACTAGGCCCTACCACATAACCATTATATTTAAGTGAAAGAAGAAATTAATCCAAATCAGATCTATCAGAAATGATCATTATCTCTCTTAAGACATATCTCAAGGTAATATAAAGTGAACTCTTACACAAGGGTTAATGCCATAAAAAGCTCTAAATAGTTTCATTCTAAGGAAATTACTTAATTCTCATTTATTACAACATTTAATAAGCTCCAACATAAGGGATATAAAATAAAATTTTTAAAGAAAAATGTACCTAGAAGTTTACTTAACAAATATACCATAGTATTCTAGGAATATTATCACACAATTTACTTTTAAACAATTTAATTTCTTCATAAGTTCTAATAGTTGTCTTAGTTAAAGAAATTGTCAATTATAATCAATAAAAGAAAACACCCTTTAGGTTATAATTAGAATTTTAATTAACTAACACCTCATATAAATAAATACCAAAAGTAGATAAATAATATCCTATGAATTTAATAGAGAATAGTAAAGAAATATGCCCCCATGAATTTATACATATCACTATATAAGTGGATAATAACACTTTAAGTAACCATACCATTTATCATAATCGTACCATGATGGGTTAAATACTAAAGCATGAAAAGATGTAAAGGTGACCTATGAGGGTCCCATAATTCCAACATGGTCCCATTTAAGTAAAACCCAATATCATTTTTTGACTAAAAATTAATTACAACCTTAATGGGTTCATCTTATAAGCAACATTCCAAAAATGACATATGTGGGTCTAGTTGTGCACTTTGGGATTTTTCCATACAGTTTGTCATGCCCAAGTTATTGAGGTACTATCATTTATAAACACAACCATTTTATACAATAAATTCAATTTAGTATATATCTTGGTTTATTTAGATACAATACCATTCCAAAATTATAATGGTGATTTCCTCTATAAGTTCTAATTGTAATTCATGAAACTACAACTAGTTTTTTACCTTGGTCTTAGGATATAACATGTTCATATATAATGGTTTGATTATATAGATGACACATCCCAATTGATAATGATCTATACAATTTATAAATTATTATTGGCACACATTTAATGAAAACTACTAATTTTTTAGCATATAAAACCAATTTAACATGGATAAAACATGTCATGAATATTTATATAAGGTGCCACCATCAATCTATATATTTAAACACCTTTTAGGTTGATGAATACACTTTATTAACCAATCATTTATCATGACCATAATAAGTAATTCTATCATGTGAAATAAATACATACATAACCATAAAATCATAGAAGCATGGTATATTACTAAAAATGATTAATAATCAAATTAATTACATCCAATAAACATCAAAAAATATAAAAATTAAATATATATGGAATTTCATATGCATGACATGAAAATTTATATGTTTTTATAAAAATTAATGTAATGAAACTTCATTTATATATCAGGACAATGGTAAAAATATCATAAAATAGTGACTGAAGGAAGTACATCTATCACTCAAGGTGGAATAATAACCAACTATAATAACAGATCATCACAAACAATAGTCCCATCCCTATAAAATTGATATTTTACTCATGGATGGGTTGTCCAGACCTAGGAACAAGCTATTTATGAGGTTTCAAAACCTTTTTATTCTATTTTATACCCGCCCAGAAAAGTATGAAAATGAAAAAAGAAATCTTTGATACCACTTGTAATGTATCTTGTCTAGTTCACTAATTAGTAGCCAAACCTAAGAGCCACATGGTATTAATAAAACATCATCATACTCTAGAAGAAATTGACTAGTAGTGAAGATCTAATGGGAGTATAGCTAGGAGACTATGCCCTAATAATTAGAGTAAAATAGTTGTATATATACAATAAAAAAATGACAAAATCAAATAAATAGTAAAGAAGTTAAAGATAATAATAATAATGATAATCAATAATAAATGAATGAAAACCCATACATGAACATGGAATGCCATAAAATAAATTGTAATAAACATAAAATAGGTATTATAAACAATCAGGATAGACTAAAAAGGAGTAAATAAACGAAATACTCAGAATCTATCCTGAGTACATGCTTAGATTCTACTCCCCTTATCCCATGCCCAGTCCAAGTATATAAATAAAATACATCATCAAGAATAGTCTACTCCCTAACCTACAAACATGAGATCTGTTAATGTACCCATCAATAGCTTGAATTTGGTGTGAGTAAAACTCAGTATTCCACCAGCAATGACATCTAATACAATACAGTCTATGAATATAAAATAAGTAGTGATCACGTATAATAATTAAAGAAATGACTAGAATATGAAATCAAGTAATCCTAATTACTTTAAAAGACACCCGGATGACCATACGAACTTCATCCTGAGGAAAAATGTCTATTAACATTCCATCATGTATATATAAGAATAAATGGGGAGTATATGTGGTGAGATATACCTGAAATAATGATACCTATTGACTAAGACCACAACATCCACATAATGATAATATAATAAGTATTAAATTGTAATTAAGGGATATCATACACGAGGATCATGTATAATAAGGGACATTATCCCCGAGGATCATTTATAATTAGTGAGACCATTCCCAAGGTTCATGTTTACTAAGGGATTCCATGCTTGTGGATCATGTATAATCAGGTATTACATACCCGATTATTATATATAATAAGGGATTCTATGCTCAAAGATCATTTATAATAAATAATTACATCATGGAGTATCATGTATAAGAATGGATTCCATTCCTCCTGATCATGTATAATAAGGCATCTCATGCTCGAGTATCAGGTATTATAAGGGACACCATGCCCGAGGATCATATATAATAAGGGACGATTGTTGGTATTTCTTTAATTTAATGCAAGAGATGGTTTACAACCATTTTATATTTCATTTAGGAGTGCCTAAAAGGAAAAGTTTCATGTCCTTGCCATTCACATTCCATTTAATTCATTTAAACAAGACAAAAATGTTTCATGTATCTCTATTTGTTTTAATTTATAAGACAACACACCTAAAAGGTTGTTTTATTATGAAACTAAGGCATGGTTGACTAAAAATTATCCACAATTGTATTTAAAACATTATTATAATATAAAAAATGTATATTTGTCATTGTAATTTCGATAAAATCCCATTTCTTCAAGGGTGCAAATCATAATTCAGTAGGGGACAAGAAAGGTATCCATCCATTAAATAAGTCATTTCCTTCATTTCAAACCACTTCAAATTGAATAAAATCCCAACCCACTTAGAAGGTGTTTTGGTCACATATGCATTTATAATGTGTAAAGTCATTTTATTAAAGACTCAAAAAAGGGTGGTAGTAGTTTAAGTAATAAACCTATGATAATGTCAAGGGTCAATATAATTATTTCTAAAAAGGCATAGCTAATTTAATAAAAGTATTTCACATTTCAGGAGAAACATATGGAAGGTCTGGCCTGCATTCCAATGATACATTTTTTAATAAAATTAATTTATGGGAAATACATATTTACCTCCTATCATTAACTAATGAATCTCCAGACATCTAATATTGGGCTTTGATTTGAGTTAGAATGAGAGAAATCAAATAAATGGACAAAAACCCAAAAATTAGGGAATATGAACTCACATTGAAATAAAATTAAGTATAGAAAAATAAATGTATGAAATAATGAAGGGAATTCATAGAATAATCATTGTTTTTCCAACACAAATGATGGTTAATGATTCTAAGCTCAAATGAAGGAGATCCATCAATGTACAAGAGGAAGAAGAAGGTTGCTCGAGCAACCTCTTGTATATGGTACATGGGGAAATGAAATAGGTAAGGATAGTTAAATTACATAGGGTAAAATTAGTCATTTAATACCTTTTAATGAGGCACAAAATTTTTCCAAATTCTTTGATAAATTGTGCACTAACTATGCAGTTCCACTGTCTAAAGGGACACCCCATCAAATAGCTAGGAAGATGGTCTGACAAATCATGTGAAATATGTGTGATCCCCACTTCAATTTTCTATAAAAAACTCGCAACTATGTGTCCTTGGGTGAATAGTTTGAAAAATGGCATGACACCCCTTAATGGTCCTCATGGTTGGGGTGCATGATTTTTTCCTAACTATGCGCAAACGGTGCTACCCTTTCTAACTTTTCAAAAACCCTACTATCAAAACCCTATGCTTCCAAAACTCATAAAAACACCCAAGACACCTATAAGCCATTAAAAGTCATCTAAAAACATCACATTTATGTTTTATAATGATTTTATTTACATTTTGAAGCTCAATTTATGATTTTGCCTATCCATGTAATGGAAATCTCAAATTTACTTTGAAATTGAATCCATTTCAAAATCATTGGATGTTATTGTCATTGGATCATCGTATAGTATACTATATGGTGGAGGAATGTAGTTCCTTCATCTTGTGATGTATAGATACACTTAATGGGTTAGTAAATGCATTTTATGCCTTAGTAATGAAACCTCAATGGGATTAAAATAGGCATTGGATTCTTGAGTAATAGCCCGAGGAAGAACTTGGTTTCCTTGAGGAAGTGGAAATCCTGAATGGGTTGTGGATCAAGGCATGGGTGATATTTCTTATGAACATATTTGTTGGTTCTTATATGATTTTGAAATTTATTTTAGGACTTGATAGAATGATTAGTGGATAATTATCCATTGGTTCTGGGATGTCATTATTGTTGGATGGATAGATAAGATCCTAGGTGGTCGGACTTATGTGGTTTAGAGTGTGGGAATATAGTTAGTGGTTTCTGATCAAAAACCATATTTCTAATGGTACATGATGAATTTTAACATCAAGGAGATTCCAATATTGAAGTGGATCACTAAAGGTGCTTCATGTGGGATTGAACTAACATGTGTGGGTGTATAGTCATCGGGTTAGGCATGTGAGCCTAAGATTTATGAGACACAACTCATTTAAGTTTGATGCCGAAGTTTGTGATATCATTTTTTATGATCATTCAATTGTTTGGTTCAAATTATATTGAGAAGGATCTTGATAAAGGACCAATGAGAGGGTTCTCGGTTAGTCACTCAGCCTTAGGCATAAGGGAGTGAGCACTGGTGAGGCTTTACAGAAATGTCTTGATGTAGGACGGAAGTTGTGTGATGGGTACATGTGGTTATTGAGTGTGTTTTATTAAATTAATAAAACTTTTATGGGAGTGTTTATATTTTTTCAATTATTGATGATCCAAGGTGATGCTACAATGGTAGTGAAATGGTGTATTTATTTAAGTGTCACTCTCATAGAGAGTCACCAATGAATACATGAGCTGCATGAAGGCATGACTACCCAAGGTTTATTAGTAAGGCTTCATAGAGTAAGATGTGGAATTGGTGGATGATCAGGTGCGATGGTGTAAAACCCTATGATTTTAAAATATTAAAACTTTGTTTAATAGCATACAAGACACACAATGCTTTGTTTAAACAAACTATGAATTATTATTATTATTATATAAATAGGACCATTATAAACGAGATATAGAATCGAAGGGTATAAATATAAATAAAAAAACAATAAAAAATATACAAATTCTTAAAAAAATTAAAATTTATTGATTAATTTTTGTAGAATAATTTTTAAAATATTAGTAAAGTCATTTTATTTTTCGAAAATATGTTTTCTTCAAAAATTATTTTTATTTACATTTATGATCAAATATTATAATTATTTTATTCCCCATTTAGTAATTTTATTTGATTAAAATTATAAATTTTTTTAAATAATAATATCAAAAATATATTATTGTGAAACTTTGGGATTTGTCTAAAATATTTCATTTTTCAATTAATAGTGAAGAATACAAATTTTTATTGAAAAATATTTAAACGTTTCAAGTTTTTACAAAGTATCATTCCATTTTGAATTTGTTTTAAAATTTTATTAATTTTTTATTAAACATAATCCAATAAATTTTACTCAATTCAACATTTCACCAGAATTTGGTATAAAAATTTTCAATACTAAACAATCATTTTTCTAAAAATTTGTTTTTCATGGTGTTTTGTGGATTTAATTTTATTTTAAAGTTTTTTCACTTATGAGAATTGAATTTGAAGAAATAGATTAAATATTTATAACAGTAATAATTAATATCATTTAATAGGGTTGACTAAAGGTTTGTTTATATTTAATAGTGAAAGAAGTTAAAATATGTTATCACGGTTTAAAATAAAGACATAATTGTTAGAATTAGTTAAACGATATAATTTATCATATATATTTAGTGGTGGTTGAAAAAATATCTATTTAATTATTTTAATAATTTATCTTAAAATAATATTTTGAATTTGGTAACCCAAGCTTGACTTCAAGGAAGATAGGTAAAATTTTATTCAAATTAAAATCTATTTTGGGTATTTGTTTTTAATGGAATGGTTGGAAGACTGAAATAGATTTTGGATTCCACAAAAAATCCATAATTATTAATTTTCGTAAAATTTAACTAAAAAAATTCATGGAAACCAATTTATTACTTGATTTTAATGTAAAATTGTTTTTATGCTTAAATCAGGTATTTTCCTAAAAATTGTTTTTCATGAAATTTTTGGTCTTTTATTATGAGTAATTTCTTCCACAAATAGAAATTAAATCTGATAAAATTGATTAAAAATTTTTAATCATAGTTTCTATTTTTTTTATAAGTCCCCTTTTATTTTTGGTAATATATAATTATGTTTTCATGGTAAAAAGTTATGTTATCCTGATTAAGGTTAAAAAGAGATTAATGTGGTTTAACTAGGAGATAAGGCTTAAAATATTCCCAATACCTGTATAAATGGGATTAGTTGAGTTTAATTTGATCCTATAAGATATTTTCTTCATATTTTTGGTTCCTTGGTTCCACATTAAATTAGTATGATATATATATAAATATAATTTAATCATTTAAGATATTCCAAGTGTGTATTTCCCCTAACTTATAAAAGGATACTCCATATATTTTTTATTTCATATTTTTAAATCCAAATATCTTGACTGAAAACATCCAATTTCACTTATAATTCTTTATATCCATTAATATGATATGTTGTTTCTTCTTAAAATACCATTCTAAGGGCCATTAAGAAGGGATCTCAAGAAGGGCCACCGAAGGAGATGTATCGTCCTACCCGAACATTCTCAATTTATTTATTATTATTCCTACCTAAAATATTATTCCAAAAATTATAATATAATAAAAAAAGTGTTTCAACTATAAATACATTTTATTGTGTTTATGAATTAAGATTAATCCATAACCTTTTTCGTTTAATGGGAAATGAAACCATTGCTCATGTGTATGACATACAACCACCTAACAGACTGGTGTAATTAGTTTTCCATCACTGCTTCTCATGGATGGTAATGATGATGGATTTAATATTTATATATGATAATTATGAAATTATTATACTTATATAATTATAAAATATTATCTACCTTCATACCTGTCCAACCATTGGAAAATGATAATATTTCTCATGGGTTCATGTAGAATACGACCTCCACAAAGTGATGTGATTGAATTTTCTTTTTCTATTTAAATGGATGGTATTAAGGATGAATTTAATGAATATATTTGATATAAATAATATAATAATTATTCCTTAATTGTTAATTATTATTTTCCTTTCTTCTATTCTAATCATCAAAAAGTAGAAACATCACTCGTGCGTTTGTACGAACAACCGTCTCCATAAAGTGATGTAATTAATTTTTCACCATCTATTTATAAGAATGATTTTTAAAGTGTATATAATGAATAAATATGATACTTATTTCATGTTTGATATTCTTGTTTTTATGAAACCATAAAAATTATGCATGTAATGGAACCATCAAACCAAAACATGTATGGAAAATGGACTAGTTTTCACTTTGATGTTTGTTTTAAAAGAGAAATTATTAATAAAAAATATTTAGAAATTATAAAGGAATGATAATTAGTACGTTATGTATGAATATGGTTATATAATAAATTTATAATAACTATATATTTAATCTACATATATTTTGTATGTGTATATAGAAAAATGATACTCGAGGTAAGAGATTCTCATCTCACTTTTATATCTGTGATACATATGACATTTTCACCACTTTTTTCCATTGTGAGGTTTATATAATTACCATGACTTAAATTTATGAAAAAATTAATGAAAATTATTTGGATTTAAAAATCCATATTAGGTTCTCTCTTTTATTAGGTTTTGTTTTAAATATTACCTAAATGGTAAGTGTTTATCATTTCAAATTATCTTCATTGAGTCATATGGTATTTTATACACCTATGTTCTTTTATAAAGGTTATGTAATACCATTTGAAATGTTATATCATAAATATAACACCGATAATGATATTTAAAGTTTCATTTTAATTTTTTCTTTCATGGGGATTATGACTCAAAAGTTTCTAAATTGGTAAGGGTTTGATGTTATAATCACACTATTTATTAAGATTATTTATGATTAAGCTTTTGATGATGAAATTTCATGATTTAACTCTTATAAATCCCATTAATTTTCTTATAATATATTTAGTCATGAAATTTTCATGTAACAGTTCCATTTTCCTCTCATTGGTACTCAATATTGTTCATAAAATGTTTTTAAGAAAAAATAAATTATTTTCTCTTTGGTGGGGAATATTATTCTTCCATATCCATGTTTTGATTAAAATATTTTAAATAATGTTTTTAATACTCTAATATTTTTGTCTAATGTCTTTTTACAATGTTTTAATTTTTAGAATACGGTTAAAAAATAATATTCTTTTTGTTTTCTGAATGATGCATTTTTTAATTTTTATAAAAAATGTGAAAGGAATCTTTGTTTAAACATACTCAGTATGAAAATAACAACCAAAATTCCTGAAAACTAGATTATTTGAAGATGAATTTGTAATTTTACATGTTTATACTAAAATAAAAATTTTTCCTTATAAATTTTTTATTTTTTTATTCATTAAATAAGTAATATCAAAATGAAAATGGTATTTTCCTAGTGAAATATTACATTGATATTTTAAGCAAAATTTTATTCTATGATAATATCCATTAATGTTAATAATTATTTATTGAGGTTATGATAAAATGATAACATCCTTATTCTTTATATATATTTTCTATGATTATTATTATGATATGTTTAGGATACTAGTTTATTTTCCCATGGTTATGCTAGGAAGATATGTTGAATGTTTTATGATCATATGGAATTTATAAAAATTGATTATTATTATGTGATGGAGGAGTTATTTATAGAACTCCAATTAATTGGTTAAATTGATATTAATATCTCACGAGGTGATAATTTTGGACATGATTGTGAATATATTTGATCACATATTGATGCATGAGTACGGTTAAATTTATCTATGCTCAGAGGTGTATGCATGGATATGATTGAAAATAGTTTTGTTCACATTTTGATATGTGAGTGTGATCGCTTATAGCCAAGATCACAATAATTTATCAATGTTTATAAGATTATGATTTCCTATACTATGATGCCACTATTAAATTACTATTACTTTTTCACAACCTTATTTATCATTCTTTTATACATTACTTGTTTTTTCAGTTTATTTTATATGATTATCTCGGTATGAATATTTTATGTTGAGAACATTAACTTGATTATGTTATCACAACTTTATGATAATATTATGATTTATTTATATTTTTATCTCCCTTGTTACCATTATTAATCATATGAGATCAACCTTTATTATTTATACCTTCCCTAGGTTATTAATAAATAATTAAAGTATGTTATGCCTAAGAATGGTATAATTTGTGAATTATTAATGGGAGATGATATAGTTTTTTATGAAATAGTTTCTTATATATATGGTTTTCAAGTACACTAAACCATTACGGTTTTGGTGTGGATCATGATGTTATGTAATAAATATGCATATCATAATATGTAATATTTATATACATAATGTATGCATTTCTATTATTGGTATTAGAGTAGGTTTTAGTCAATCATCAGAGATTATGATTAAAGAACAATGTTGAAGACCCTGGGGATAATTCTAAGTAATGTGTAAAATCATAATGTTTTGGTAAGGTAGAGATTACACGAGCTTCCTTAAAATACATCTTTGTCAGTATACTCTATGTGGATGTAGTTTTGTAAATAATGAATTTAGGTGTAATAACCATGAAAAGATTTTGTTCAGTATATCTCGATGGTTATTATATTGCATGATAAATATTCCCTTACTGCACACCTAGTTTGACACTCCAGGGGGATATTCTTGGGTTAATTTATATTTTCATTATGCACTATTAAGAAGGATTTGAATAGATGATAACCATGGATATCCTAGGATAATCATATGGTATCATAAATTGAAAAGAATGTGTCATGATTTAAACATACTATAAAAGGTTTTTCATGATTTATGTAAGATCCCAGCCTTTTATGGAGTCATATCGAGCACATTTTTAAGAACTTTTTGAAATTTTTAAGTACATTTGATTTAAACTAGTGTCTTGGGGTATGTTTGGGTGAATTTTTAAGGAATGCTAAAGGATTGTACGATGTGCACAGTTTATTCAAGGTTTCAAAAACCATGCGACCAAACCGTGTCATGCGTGAAAAACTATACAAAGAGGTCCACATGGTTTGCGCACATTTTGAAAAACTATGCAGCCAAACTATGACAACCTTGAAAACCTGGACAAAGTTGTTCACACGGTTTGTGAACGTTTTTCATAACCATGTACCTCTTCCCAGAAAACCATGAACACAAATTTTAATATTTGAAAATTCTTTTTAAAACCACCCTAACCCCCAAAGACTCCCATATTTTGACATTGGATTGGGCTTGATGAATTCTAGGTGATTCTACAGCCTCCTAGAGAGATTCTAATGTGATAAAAACACCGTTATTCAAGATTGAAAGACTGAATTTAAGATCCTCTCTCCTCCTAGTAAGTGGATTTCATCCTATTGCTTCTTCAATTCATTCCTCTATCATTAATTGATCTTTTCATGATGGAAATTCACCACTTCCATGGATCTAAACCTACGAGTCGAGATATAGATCTTGGATTTTGGATATAGATCTAGTTTTTCAAAATCTTTATGCCTTTTATCTAACATTTTGTTTATGGATTTAGATCCGGAGCTTGATCGAAGATGTTGTGTTGCTCGAATTTTGGGGATTTTCATTGGGCTAACATTTGTCAATAAACCATAGTAGGTGGTCTAAATTGAACTCTCACATAGTCTTATTTTATGATATGTGAATGTGATTTTATGATTTCTAGATTCACTTGATGATTAATTTTCTAAATTTGATTAATTAGGAATGTGGAATTGATTTGAGATTCCTTGGTGATTTAATTAATAATTGAATCAAAAAACAAACAATGGGGGGGGGGGGTTCCCAATTATATCTTTTAGGGATTTGATTTTGTAATTGAAATATTTATTTTATTGTGATAAGATAATTAATTGAGTTGAATTAATTATGGAACTATTTTTGGATATGTAAGATAATTAATTGTGGGAATTAATTATGTGCCATGATGTGATCTAAGATAATTAATTGTGAGAATAAATTATGACTTGTTGGATTTTGATTTGGATAATTAATTGTGAAGAATTAACTATGGAAATATAATTGAGTTGATTCTATAATTAATTGATGAATTAATAAATTTATTATATGCTTAGTTAACTTTTGAATTAACAATGTCCTTTGAAATGATTAACTAATCGTTAGTTTAGTAAATGAATAATGTGGAAAATTCGTATGTCTTAAAGAATGATTAAATGGATGAGATTTTGTGGTTCTAGGCATGTCATCCTAGACCTATTAGAATTTGGGACTTATACATGGAGTTCCTCCCCAATAGTTAGCCAAGCTTGAGATTATGGGGTACTAGGCATGATGACCAACACCGAATGAGAATTAGAGTGCTTGGCATGATGACCTATACTCAACGAGACTTGTGGAGCTAGGCATGGAAACCTACACCAAATGATTACTGATAATAATGAATGATGATTCGACTTATAATTGGATTTTTAGTCCTGAATACCTACACCAAATGATTTATGATAATGAATAATGATTTGAAACTAATGTGTTGATTAAGGATTAAATGACAATGTTATAACTGTTTAAATTATGCACTGTATTTATTACTTCATAAAACTACATGCACTATCTTTTTACTGGACTCATTTTAGACACCTTTTGTGGTGGCCTACTAAGTTGTACTCACACCCTAATCAGTTTCCCTAATCGGTACACGAGAATAATTTGTTGTTGTAAGAATGGATAAGGGCAAGGCCCTATGATATGTTGCAGTTTGGGATTGGAGCATGGGAGAGGGAACCAGACATGGTTCATGACCTATTAGGATTTTTTGTGTCTTTAATTTTAGTTTCATTGTAGAAACTTGGACGTTTCCTTGTCATATAATACTTTAACTTTCAGTTGAGTATTGTATTCTCTGGTTTTTATTGTTATATTTTATGGAATTGTTCTAGTTATTTATACACTTATGTACTTGGTTATTTTTATTTAATTCCACTTGTGTTTTATTATGATAACAGAGGGTATAGTCTTCTAGAGACTGACTTACTAGACCCTCGCTGCTTTTTGGAACCCTCTAGCGTATAGGGAGGCATTCTTAAGGGCCTGTGGCCAACCATCTTTGGGAACTATTCTATTGCTCCCGGGTGGGGATGTCACAAAGTGGTATCAAAGGATTTTTCATTTATTTCTTGTTCTTTTATCATAATATTTTGGGAAAGGTAAATAGTTGACTAGGAAGAGTCAAGGCTTGGTAATTAACTTGTGCATGGGAGTTGAAAACCCACGTATGGTTGAAAATCTGAGTAATCTGGCTGGGATGGTTGTGATTTCATTTTGTTGTTACAGTTTTATATTATTTCACATTGGGTGACATACTTGTGGTGTGATGTGATATTTGTTTTGAAAATTGTAGAAATTCGATTCATGGCCTAAAGAGGCATGATAATTGAATCGTCATTCATAGTTCTAGTCACTCACGATTGTTGTGACATGCATCATTCTTGAAACTCATTAGAAAGTGGGTTAGGGGTAAGTTGTTGAACTTGATATTTTTCCTTGTTGTAAGAGTGGAATAATGATGCAAAAGGAGAATAAATGGGTGTCTAATGAGAAAATTATTTGATGAAATGGGAGTGACTAATTTATTAATTGTTGATTAATTTGAGACAATGGGATTAATTAATGGTTGAATAATTAATTATAATTAATATACCCTTGTTAACCAAGACCAAGGATTAGAATGGTTAAGGGTAGTGATAAGGCCTCGGTGTTGACTGTGTGGTGATAAAAGGGAGAAATGACATGTTGAAACTTGTTCTGTTAGTTTCTTCCTTTATATAAATTTTATAAGGTTGAGTTACGAGACCTAAAACGTGTGTTTGGATTTTAGATATATGCCTCCACGATACTTGTTGATGGAGAGACCGAGGGGTATGACCTAGAACGAACATCCAGAAAGACAGCTTCACACTTCATTGGTGTATGCTGAGGAGGAAGGAGAACACTTTAAAGATAACTTTGCTCGTTTCATGAAATTTATAGAGAGTGACCTAGGGAGGGTTCATAAAAGAATTTCCATGTTGAAAATGGATTTTTAGCTGCAACGCTCTTCTAAATTTACTATATAGGGTGGACCAGAGGGAGTTAAATTCTGGATTGAATCCATAGAGACGATAAATGACCATTTGGAGACTCCAAATGATAGGAGGGTCAATTTTCCAGCTTATATGCTGCGGGGTTCCACGAAGCACAGGTGGTACATTCAGGTAAGATTTAGATAGACTGATGATATGTTATGGAAGGACTTTCTGGAGAAGTTCTTAGAGAAATTCTACCTAGACATGCTGAGGCAAGAGAAGGCTTCAAAGTTTATGCATTTGAAATAAGGGATCATGTCCAATGTGAAGTACACTAAATGTTTCCTAGATTTATAGCATTTTCATCTTACATTGGTGGTATATTAGGCTTCTTCAGAAAAATGATTTTATGACATACTTAAGTGTGAAATTAAGTCACAGGTGAATATATTTAGGTTGAAGAAATTTATAGAAGTGGTTAATCAGGCTCTCATTTCAGAGGGGAACCTGAAGAAATCATCCATTACTGGATAGATAGCTGGATGATCAAAGAGTGTCCCCTCTGAGATCAGGAAGCATCATCATGAGAATTTTAGTCAAGATAGTGGAAAGAAAGGTGGATAGTCTGGAGGAACAGTTATATGGGATACTTCTTATGTGATTTTCCACCAGTGCAGTAAGCAGGGTCACTATATTACACATTGTCCTCAACCGCCTGTGGAGTGCCAGTTTTGTGGCATGATGGGACACCTAAATATAGAATGAAGGATGTAGTGATAGGATGGTGCTCTGGGGGTCGTTTCTCAGAGTCAGAGTGTAGGATGGGAGTCTTCTACACCATACAGGTCTAGGAGATGGATTTTTGCTGGCCGAGACGATAGAGGTATTATATGTGGTGCTTTAGGGAATGATCACCCGTATCAATAGAGTGGTGCTACTTAGGGGAGTCAGGATAGACCAAAGGTAAGAGGGGAAGGAAAATTACATGTAGTGAATCCTACACTCGTGGAGAGAGTGGCTAGTCCATCGATAGTGAGAGGTACTATTCTAGTTGATTCTACTTTAGCAACTCCCTTGTTTGATACTGGTGCCTCTCATTCCTTCATATCTTCAAATCATGTTAATGTATTGAGCATAGTGGTGGATTCCATAAATGGGGTGATGAATATCAATACGTCGTTGGGAGCACATTCTTGGGATATATGTTTATTCAAGGGATGTTCTCCAGATATCAGAGAGTATCATTTCCTTTGGGGTATATATATCCTTGATATAACGAGCTTGGACCTGATTATTGGTATGGATTTCCTAGTCTCATACTGAGCCCACATAGATTGTTATCATATGAGTGTGATCTTTCTGTCTCCCTAGGGTGACCAGTATGTTCACCGTGGAGAATGGGATATCCATGCAGGCAAAGCTGGGCCAATTACTCAGCAACTAGGAGATCTCATAGCCCAAGTTGTTAGTATTTTTCTAGATGATGGGAGTGGTAGAAAATATGTCCTTCCACTAGTAGTAGAACTATTTTAGGATGTCTTTCTTGAAGAATTTCCAGGGTTCCCACCTGAGAGAGATGGGGAATTAACTATTGAGCTCATGTCGGGGACTGAGACGGTATCTATTCTACCTTACAGAATGGAACCGACTAAGCTTCAAGTGATCAAAACACTATTGGAAGAGTTAGAGGATAAATGGTTTATCCATCCAAGTATGTCACCTTTGGGATAACTAGTTTCCTTTTCAAAGAAGGCAGATGGGAGTTTATGCTTGAGTGTTAATTATTGAACGTTGATCAAAATGACTGTGAGGAACCGATATCATCTTTTACGTATCGTTGATCTATTTGACAAGTTAAATGGGGATAGTGTGTTCTCAATGATCAATATGAGATCAGGGTATCATTAGGTGAGTGTTCAGAGATTTGTTATACCAAGAAATGATTTTAGGAGTATGTATGATATTTATGAGTTTGTTATAATACCATTTGGATTGAGTAATTCTCTAGTAGTGTTTATGGCCTTGATGGACAAGATCTTTCATCCTTACTTAGATTATTTCGTGGTGGTGTTTTTGGAAGACATCTTAGTGTGCTCTAAGACTCATGAAGATCATTCTCAACACCTTGACATCATCCAAGGTACTCTATAAGAGAATCAACTATATTCCAAGCTATATAAATGTTAGTTTTGGATTGATAGGGTAAACTTTTTGGGGAACATCATCTCGCAATAAAGTGTAGAAGTGGACCCAGAAAAAGTGTAGGCAATGATTTTTTGGGAGCATCCAAATATTGTTTTTGATATTCGAAGATTAGTTGGGATTAAATGGTTATTATAGGAGGTTCATCCATGAATTTTCCCATTTGGAAGCACCTCTTACTAGTTTGAAAAAAGGGATAATTTTTTTTGGATAGAAGCATAAGAGATTTCTTTCCAGGAGTTGAATAAGATCTTGACATCAGAACCAAGTTTGATCTTACATAAGTTAGGTGAGGAGTACAAGGTGTATCGTGACACTTCTAGGGTCAGACTAGGATCCATATTGATACAAGGGGATGGAGTTGTTGCTTATGGGTCTCTGAAATTGAGGCCACATGAACAAAATTACCCTACGCATGACCTTGAGTGGAATATAGTGTTTTATGCTCTTATGTGTTGGTGGCACTATCTTTTGGGTGAAAAGTTTACAATTTTTACGAATCACAAAAGGTTAAAGTACACATTTTCACAGTGTGACTTGAATCTTCAATAGAGAAGATGGGTAGATTATATGTTGTCCTTTGATTTCGAACTAGAATATAAACTTGAGAAGGGGAATAATGTGGCTTCTTCCTTGATCCAAAAAACTCAGACTCAGTTGGTACAAGAGTCAATTGCATAGTAGAAGATGATCACTTTTCCGGCAAATGCATGTGGTGGTTTAGGAGAGTCATGAGAGGATGAATCTAGTTTGTATAACAGTAGAGTCTACACTCTTAAAACATATCAGGGATAGGCATTATGTGGATCTGTAGTGTTTAGACTTGAGGGAAATCCTTGAAGGTGGTGAGATACCTTCAGACTAGAAAATAGATAAGAATGAAATCATCTATTTTAAAAATCGGGATGTTGTACCTATGAGTATGCGAGATGAACTCATGATAGAATTTCATTCTTCAAGGTGGGTGATACATCCTGGGGTGTAAAAAATTTACCATTAACTTCGATGATAGTTTTGGTGTCTAGGAACCAAAATAGAGATAAGAGGGTTCGTAAGAAGATGTTTCACCTATCAGAAGGTGAAAGCAGAGCATCAATGACCTAGAGTCCTATTGCCACCGTTACCTATTTTAGAATGAAAGTGGGATGATGTGACTATTGACGTCATGGTAAGAATTCTAAAGACTCTTAGTAAGAATGATTATATTTGGATAATTGTGGACGAATAATGAAAGTAACAAACTTCTTTCCTATAAAAAACCATTATAGTAGAGTAGTTGGGAGAACAGTACGTGAGGGAGATAGTTCATTTGCATGGGGTGCCATAGACTATAGTTTCATATCATGATTCACGCTTTACTTCATGCTTCTAGAAGGGATTATAGATGGCACATGGTACATAGGTTCTATTAAGTATGCACTTCCACCCATAGATAGATGGGTAGTCGGAGCATACCATATAGGTGTTAGAGGATATGCAGCGAGCATCTGTGCTTGACTTTGGTGGTTCTTGGGAAAAGAACTTGGATTTACTAGATTTCTTCTATAACAATAGTTATTAGGAAACTATACAGATGGAAACATACAAGGAACATTATGGTAGACCTTGTATATCACAGTTGTGTTGGTTAGAGGCGGGTGAGTAAGAGTTGTTGGGATCGAGTCTCATTCAAGAGACATCAGAGCGGGTGCAGTTGATTCAGAAATGTATGGACATGACTCAAATTAGACAAAAGTCGTATATTGATTGGTGGAGATACCCCCTAAATTTTACTTAGGGTGATCATGTATTCCTTTGGGTGCCTTCTATATTGGGTGACCAAATGGTACAGAGGGAGGGAAAGTTAGCACCCGGGTTTGTGGGACCGTCAGAGGTGTTGGAGAGAATCTGGCCGGTGTGGTACCGATTATCACTTTCGCGGAAATTTAGCACAATTCACGGTGTTTTCCATATATCAAAACTACAATGGTATCACCCTGAACCTTATCATGTGATTGATGAGGAGAAAGTTGACCTAGAGATAGATGCGTCCTTTGAGGAGCACCCGGTACATGTACTGGGTTACAGTAAGAAAGTGTTATGGGGAAAGACCATGTTGTTAGTTCATGTGTAATGGAAACATGGAAATGTTCAAGAGGAATCTTGGAAATAGGAAGCATATATGAGGAATTAATGGACCGATCTTTTGGGATCAGAATATCATAGAAGTTCGAGAGTGCAGCTTAAGGACGCGCAGTTATAAGGTGAGGAGAATGTAAGATCCCAAACTTTTTTGGAGTCATCTCAGGTAGGTTTTCAAGTAATTTTTGTTTTTTTTAAGTCCCTTTGATTTAGAGTAGTGTCTTGGGGTATGTTAGGGTGAATTTTAAAGGAATACTAAAGGACACGAGGATGTACACATTTTGTGCACTGTTTGAATAACTATGCGACCAAACTGTGCCATGCATGAAAAAATAGACATAGAGGTCTACAGGGTTTACACATGGTTTGAAAAACCGTACAGCTAAACTATGACATCAATGAAAGTATAGAAAGACAGGTCCACATAGCTGGCACACAGTTTTCCTAACCATGCGTCTCTTCCCCGGAAACCATGAAAGAATATTTTAATTTATAAAAATCATTTTTAAAACCATCGGAACCCCCCAAGACTCCCATATTTTGACCTTGGCTCAGGCTTGATGAATTATAGGTGTTTCCAAAGCCTCCTAGAGAGATTTAAAGGTGATCTGAACACTGTTCTTTGAGATTGAAATCCTGGATTGAAGATCCTCTCTCCTCTCGGTAATTGGATTTCTTCTTATTGCTTCTCCCATTCATTCCTGTATCTTTCTATGATCTTTTCATTGAGAATATTCAATATTTCCATGGATCTAAACCTATGAGTTGAGATCTAGATCTTGAATTTTGGATCTAGATATAGTTTTTAAAGATCATGATGCCTTTGATCTTACTTTTGGTTTAGGGATTTAGATCCAGAACATGATCGATGACGTTGTGCCACTTAGATTTTGGGGATTTCCATTGGGATAACTTCTATCAATAAACCATGGTAGGTGGTCTAAATTGAACTCTCCCATATTCATGTTTTATGATATGTTAATATGATTATATGATTTTTTTAGATTCACTTGATGATTGATATACTAAATTGGAGTAATTAGAAATGTTCAATTAAATTGAGTTGCCTTGATTTTTTTAAAGGTTGGGGCTGAAGCCTTAATTTATTATTTAAAACAAAGGCCTCTTTAGACTGGGTAGAGGGAGACCCATTACATAACCTGAAGGCCTAATGCCATGTGGCCTGAATACAAGGATTGAAAGACCATTTTTTGGCCCAAAGGACCCCTCGGTGAATATTACTACTACAGTACGTGTGCTGCTACAATAAATGCTATAATTACTCTGCCACTACAGTACCCCTGCTATAGTAACACAGAAATTCTCCCCTACCCGGATTTGATCCTGGGTATTTTGGATGCCAAGACGAAGCATGTACCACTATAGTATAGGCTCATTGGCAATTGAGATGCCTTGATGGTTTAATTGATAATTGAATCACAAAACAAATGATGGGTGGTTTCCCAATTATATCTTTTGGAGATTTCCTTTTTTAATTGATATATTGATTTGATTATGATAAGATAATTAATTTTGGGGAATTAATTGTGGAACTATGTTTGGTTATGTAAGATAATTAATTATGAGAATTATTTATGTGCCATGATGTGATCTAATATAATTAATTGTGAGAATTAATTATGACTTGTTGGGTTTTTATTTGGATAATTAATTATGGAAAGATAATTGTGTTGATTTATTAATTAATTGAGGAATTAATTAATGGGTTATATGCTTAGTTAATTGAAAGGATCGTGGATCTTGAGAATGTGTCAGGAAAAAACCCTGAACAAGAACAGGATGATGATAAATACAAGGGGAAGGAGGCTGTTGATCTTGTTTATGTAGACTGAATCGGGCACACAGATCTCTTTAGCCTCTATGTGAAGTGAAAATCCGAGAAATAAAAACTTAAAGATGCCTCTGTTCATGGGATGAGCATTGTAGATGTGGCTAAAAAGGCTGAAGGCTTTTCATTCATGTATTGCGCAGTGCGTAACTCTGAAAGGATCACACAGAAGGGCTGGATAGCACCTGTATCGGAGAATCAATCCTCTGTCGAGGAGAGGGTAAAACTGTGTAAGTTTTCAATTTTTTTCCCGAGTTGGGATTCCAAAAGGAGTGCGGCCTTGGAAATTTCATGATCTTACAAGCAGATTGGCGGAAATTTGGGGCTATAGTGACTAGAATATGACGACCATGGGGAGTGGGTTTTATCATGTTGTTTTCGCTTCTGATGAATGGAAAATGTGCACATGGAGTTTGGGTTTTGTTCCTCTTCACCATGGATTCCTTTGAATCCATGAATGGGATCAAAATTTTGACCCCAACTCGGTCAAAAATACATTTTCCCAGCTATGGATACACATTCATAAATTTAGTTGGCTTTATTGGCACCCACAAATCTTCTGGTATATTGCCTCTTCTATAGGGAATCCGATAAGGCTTGATAGGAAAACTGATAACCCTAGCTTTGGACACTATGCTAGGATTCAAGTGGCGGTGGATATGTCAAATACTCTAGTGGAAGAGGTTGTTTTCACCACTAGGGGTGATAGAATTAACCTTGAAATAGGTTATGAAAGGAAACCAATTTTTTTTCTCAACTGCCATATTTTTTGGCACACATTATCTGAATGAAACATGAATAAGGTTTTCTCTCTATTCCATATCCGAGGGCATGATATTGGGAGTTTTTAAAGGAGAAAAACTGATCCGGGCCCCTCCAATCCTGATATAAATATCAACAAGGGGAAAGCAGGGAATGAATAAGTGGAGGTTCAGGGAGTAGCCTTGATCTCAAATGTTGATAATGCTCCCATTGTTGAGAATGGGATCAATGACTCAGGGAATACTTCGATGGATCATTCTAATGTGGTGCTTGACGATACTGATGTAGGTAATAAGGGTGCTCAAGATATGACAGATGCTATTATAATTGAAGGTAGGATGAATGAGGCACAAACAGGGGATGTTGAGCATGCTGGTCAAGATTCAACAAGTTATGATGCCTTTGTTCACAGCCCCCATGGTGCCTGTCTCTCAGACCTTTTGTCTAATTATTTAATTTACTAATGATCTTTGAAATGTTTAGCTAATAATTGGATTAAAAAATAAATAATGAGGAAAATTATTATGAAATAATTAATGATTAAATGGATGAGATTTTGTGGTGCTAGGAATGACATCCTAGTCCGATTAGAAATTGGGACTTGGACATGGATTTTCTCCCCAATATTTATTCAAGCATGAGATTATGTGGTGCTAGGCATGAAAACCTACAACGAATTGTAATTGGTGTTCTAAGCATAACAACATAAACTTAATGAGATTTGGGGTGCTAGGAATGATAACCTACACCAAATGATTAATGATAATAATGAAAGATGATTCTACTGAGAATTGGAGTGATAGGAATGATGACCTACACCAAATGATTTATGATAATGAATGATTATCCGAATGGGAAACATGAAATTAAATTAGCCTAATGTGTTGAATAAAGATTAAATAACAATGTGATAAAAATATAAAATTTTCATTGTATTTATAAATTCAAAAATAGCATGCACTATCTTTTGACTGGACTCGTTTTAGACACTGTTGGTGATGGCCTACAGAGTTAAACTCACACCCTATTCAGGCTGCCTAATCAGCACCAGGGCAGACTTTGTTGTTGCAGGACTAGATAAGGGCAAGGCCCTGTGATAGGTAGTAGTTTGGGATTGTAGCATGGGAGAGGGAACCAGACGTGGTTCAGGACCCATTTGGAGTCTTTGTGTATTTACTTTTAGTTGCATTGTTGAAACTTGGAACTTGAATTTTCATAGCATGTTTTAACTTTCAGTTGAGTATCATATTCTTTGGTTTTAACTATCATATGTCATGGTATCATTTTGGTTATTTGTTCTCTTCCCTACTTGGTTATTTTTATTTACTTATTCTGGTGTTTTATTCTGATAACAAGGGTATAGTCTCCCCAAGACTTACTTACCATACCATCACTCCTAGTCAGAACCCTCCGGAATACAAGGAGGCGTGCTTTAGGGTATGTGACCAACCAACTCGGGGAACTATTCAGTGGCTCCCAGGTCAGGAGGTCATAATTTATTACTATCATAATTGTTTCTTACACCATGATTATTAGTTTTAGTCATTTTTTGGAACTATGAGGAATTGTGCTAATGTTAAATGTGATTGAAAAGAGAATGATTTTTCTTATGAGAAAACATGTGAAATGAGAGATGGAATGTGAAACCATGTGATTATATATAATCATATATGTCATTATATGATTAAAAAAGTAAAAATGGGTGATTTTCATAACACACCAAAGAGAAATAAAATGGAATTTATTTAAATTTAGGTAGAAATTATCATAGGATAAGGAAATTTCAATTTTCTCAATTTCAAGAATGTGGGAAGAAGAATTTAACAAACTAACCTGGGTCGACCCAACCTATCACCCAAGATGACATTAAACATGGCCTGAATCATGTTTCTGACCACCATGGGATCACAACAAGAACTAGGAACAATGAACAACCTTTGTGGAATGGTTTCACCAATTGAAAACTAACATTGACCATATATGAAAAGAGACAACTAGATCAATATCACCAGAGTCAATGGAATAAAATAAAATATCCAGACATAAAAAAATGACTATCTAGATAGCATAAAAATGAACATAAATCATATACATAATATTTTATAACAAGAGATAAAAATAAAATACCAATTCAAAATATAAAAACTCAAAAGAATGGGAAAACCCAAACAAGGCCTATACATAGTTTCCAAACAAAAGGATCCAAAAATAAACTCTAAATGATTTAATACCTCTAGGACCACGTATACTATAATAAAATTATGGACATTAGTATTCAAGAAGATCCACAAATTTATATAGTGACCTCACCATTACCAATGTCCTAAAAAATGATGTCTACAAATTCCAAATGGCATATGTAGGGTGTGAGTCACAAAGTCCAGTATGATACCACCATGAATCCATTCCAAGTATTTTAAACCATAAAAAAAACTTCTTTAAAAACCCATTTTCAAAATTAATATTCATTGATAACATTATACTTTAAAACAACATATTTAAATCACGTTGTTTTATTTTAAAATAAACAAGTTTTCTGAAAATAATTACTAATGTGGGTAAAAAAAAGAATCTATTTTATACGACACAACATGCTTAATACACCCCATTGTTCATAACAAGGGTAATTATAAACATCATCACCATATAACCATATAAATTGAAACATGCATAGAAAAATAAACCAAATCAATCCTAGAACTAATGGAATTCATAAAATAATATTAATCATCCTGAATTGAGTAATCTGTACCTTGGGATACAACCACATGGGTCTAATGTGAAGTAGTCTAAACAACGTTTTCAAGCTAGATAAAAAAAGTAAAATCTCTCATGGTCTTCCCTAGGAAAAATTCTATGATATATCATGATCTCCTTAACAAAAAAGTGGATGATCTAATGGTCTTCCTACAAAAGGCTCTTATTGTTCCTTGTACAACCAATATATGCTCATTCAGTCTTACTACCAAATTATCTCCTTTTCTATTAGATATCCCTCACCCACTCCCTAGTTATTCCCATGTGATAATGAATTCCAATCACAAGTTCCCCAAATAAAAATTAATTTCACAAGTCATTTTATTAAAAAAATTCCATTTTTTAAAAAACCTAAAAAGGTATAAAATTTTCTAAAACCCCTTTAAAAACACATTTGAAACCATAAAATCACTTTGGATCATTTTATCAAAAATTTGGAGTTCCCTCAAGACACTCATATTTAGAAAATTCAATTTAAACACCCAAATGAAAATCCAAACCATTGAACACATAAAAATCGTATATAAATTAACCACAAATCATTTAATTGGTAATTAAACAGAAAACACAAAAGAAATTTTGAATTTAAAGAAAATCCATGGAAAATGACCTTATATAGGGTCACCTAACTTGAAATTTTTTCCAAATTCATCACCTCTAATGATAACCTTACAAAGTAGGAAGGATAATGGATGAAAATCCTTATAAAAAATAAATTAAACCAAAAACACCCATTTGAACCCAATTTCTTTAAAAGACCAATATAGGGTTCCACACTTCCATGGTAATGAATGAAAATGTATGAATAATGGGGAAGGATGAATAAAAACAAATAAAAAGGGATATCAAATGAAAAGACACATATAATCCATGAATACTCCCCCAAGAGGAGAGTTCACAAGCTTCCATGATAAGTATGATGGGATGCATATTAATGAGAGGATAAAGAAGGGCCAAAGAGGTTACGAAAATTGAATGGCCATTTTTTTAACATCACAAATTTTTTAATTTGATGGATAAAATGCTTGGTTTTTCCAAATTGTTTGGAAACCTTTCATCCAACCATGTGAAAGCTATGACCTCCCCAAAAATAGGCCACATGGTATATCTAGGACTTTTCACGGTTTAATAAATTGTGATCAAAATTTATGAAATTGAATTATCCCCAAAACCAACCCCTCACACTATTATCCGCATGGTTAGAAAAACCATGTAACAACTATGCACCTTTGTATATTTTCCCATAAAACTCCAATTTGTATCCTTCGCATCTAGAAGATCCAAAACAAACCAAAAGATAAATTAAAATCCATAGTTATACCAAAAATGTGTCCTAAATCACCAAGAAGAATGTCTTAATGTAAGGGTAAGATTATTTAACTATGGAAATGAGTGGAATAAGGTATTGAATTTATATTGAAATCAATTAATTATGTATGAGTAACTTGGGAATTATCCATGTCAATTATCTAATATAAGGGTTAAATCCTAGCACATCGAAGGACCTATTCCATTTTAATTATTAAATTTGAAGGATTTAAGTGTTTACATATTGATCTTTGATAATTATGTTATATCAATGATATTGTAGTTTTAATAATCATGAAACATGTATGGATTGTTCAGTGATTTTTTTTCATAAGGATTTGAAAGAATACATTGAATGACACTGATAACCAAAAAAAGTGATTTTGTGGTAAGGTGATATTTTTAGAGAACACATGATTAAGGGAAATATAATCCTTAATATGTATCTTTTGTTGAGATAATAAGTTTCTTTAGGATAAAAAGATTATTGTTATTAATAAAATAAATTGGATAACATTAGTGACATTAAAATTTGTTAGTGATTTGATGATAAATTGATTCATGTTATCTTTGAGGAAGGTTAATTACTTTTTGGATTCATAAAAATATTGGATAGAGTTAATATGTAGAATAATATATGTTTTCATTGAGTTTATATAGAAATTCAAGTTTTCATTATGTTTCTAAATAAAATTTTATCAATATATTGACATGTTTTGTATGTGACATATTGAGAAACATTATGTTACCTAGAGATAAATGATAAAGTAGATATAAAAAATGGGATCAAATATTTTTGATTTTTTATTTTTGAACATGGAATATTTTAAAAATCTATTTCTATAATTTTTAATGTTCCATTTGGATTTAATTTATATGATTTTAAGATTAATGTATAATTTTTCCATTTTGGATATTATATTACCTTGTGCTAACCATTTTGTTTTTGGTTAATGTTTAAAGATAAGAGTAATTTTTTTCCTTTTTGAGGATCATGTGATCTATTATAAGTGGATTTTAGTATTTCAGGCATAAAAATAATTCATCTTGAATATTCATTTCTTGGATAAAGAGATGAGATCGTAGTGGGAATTGATCAAAGCATGAAAAATAATGAAATTATTATTATTAAATGGAATGAAATAAAGTAAGTATATTTATCATGATCATTGAATTTTTTTGTAATCAATGCTATTTGATACTCTCTATCATTATTTGGAAATTATTTCCCCCCCCCCATGGATATATTTTAACTTCCTAAAAATGTTCTCTTATTTGTAAACCTAGTTATGTGTTATTTTAGATGATTTTCATTTTTCACTTTCACTTTTTTTAAAAGGATGTTTTATTAACCCTCTTTATGTTGTGGGTTTTAAACAAATTTATTTTCAAATGTTAAACCCTTGATTACTGAGATAAAAATAAAATTGTGAGTATTTAATTTATTAGTGTGGGGGAATGTAACAACCTAATATTTTAAAATATAATCACTTTGTTCGATATCATATAGGACATGAAACACTAAGTTTAAATAAACCATGAAATATAATTATTTAAATATGATCATTATAGCATAGATATTTAATTAGAGGGTTTGAATATAAATAAACACATTCTAAAATATATAAAAATTCCCTAATCATTACCAATTTATTTAGTAATTCTAAAGAAATAAACAATCAATATTTAGTAAATTAATTCTATTTTTAAAAATACATTTTATTTGAAAATGTTTTTATTGGTCTTTGTGAGACTGTATTATAATTATTTTCTACCAATTTTATAAATTTTATCTGGTAAAAAGGATAAAATTTTAGAAATAATAATATTAAATTTATAATATGTATTTTTTTTTTGAATTTTCATAATGTTTTAGAATTCAATGAATTATGAAAAATACCGATTTTAATTAAAAACCAATGTTTTTTTAAGTATTAAAAAATAAACATTATATTTTTTAAAACTTTTAAAATTTTATTAGTTTGTTTTTATAAAAAATAATCCAATTTTTTGTTGGAATAATCATTATAATTGACTTTTGTTTAAAATCATTTGTACACATAATTATGCATTTTTCTAAAAGAACTATTTTTCAACATGTTTTATGGGTTTAATTTTATATTAATTTCTGAAAAATTTATCGATTGAGTCTGATAAAATGGATTGTAGATTTTTTTTCATAATAATTAGTATAATTTTATTTGTTCAACTAAACTTTTGGTCATAATTAATAGTAAACATAGTAAAAATATGTTACCAAAATTTATGTTAAAACATATTTATTGGGAGTTAAACTAAAGAAATAAGGGTAATGATCACCTAGAAACATCAATTTATCCAGTAATATGAGGTTTTTGAAAAAATTTCTATTTATGGTGTTAAATAATGTATTTTAAAACATTATTTTGAATTTTCTAACCCAAACTTGACTTTGGAGAAAATAAGTAATATTTTATTCAAAATTTAAAATTATTTTTGTATCTTTTCATTTAATAGAATGGTTGGAAGATACTATTCATTTTTAGATTGACCAAAAATTATAAAAAACTTATTATCTTTATTATTTAATAAAAATTCATGTAAAATAAGTTATTACTTGATAATACGTTAAAATTATTTTTATACTTAAATCAGGTATTTTTCTAAAAACTACTTTTCATGTGTTTGGTATTCTTTTAGTAAAAATAATTTATACTAGCAAAATAAATCTGATAAAATGGATTTAAAATTCTTATTCAATTTGTAAATGTTTTTTCAGAATTACCTTATTTTTTTATAAAATCAAGTTATCATGGTAGAAATTTAAGTTATCACGATTAAGGTTAAAATGATTTTAATGTGGTTTAACATGTAGATATGGCGTAAAATGTATCCAATAATTGCATAAATGTGATTTTTTTTATTTTATTTGGAAATTATCAAATTTTATCTTTTAATTTTGGGTTCATCAGTTCCAACTTACAAGATTATGACACATATATTATTTAATCTTTTAAAAAATTTCAAGTGTGTGTTCCACTTACGTATAAAAGGAAACCACTGCTATCTTTTCTTTACACTTTTTTTGATCTATATATCTTGAATAAAACATATATATTTCACTTATAAAATTAAATTTAAATTATTAAGAGGTTCTTTTCTTCATAAGATACAATTACAAGGGTCAATAAGTATGGATCTAAAGAACTCCCACTAAAGGAGAGGTATTGTCCTAACTGACCATTTTCAATTTATTTATTCATCTACCAAAATGAAAAAAACTTCCAAACATTATGATATAATAAAATCAGTATATAAAATATAATTTTATGTCATTATTTGTATTAATTAAAATTAATCTTTATACTTCTTCATCTAAATGTAAATTAAACCATTACTCATGTGTACAACGTACTACCACCTCGTGAACTGATATAATTAATTTTCCATCAACACTTATCATGAATGGTTATAATGATAGATTTAAAGTTTATATATAATATTTATGACATAATTATACTTATTTGATTTTAAAATCCTTTCTATATTCTTAAATTTCCATCTGTTGGAAAACAATAGCGCCCCTCGTGCATATGTTTGGACTACCACCTCTAGGAAGCGATGTGATTCATTTTATATTTTTTTCTATATATGGATGATAATAAGGATATATTTAATGGAGATATATTATTTATATTATATAGTAATTATTATTTAAATGAGAATTATTTTCCCCTTTCTTTCATTCCGACCATCAAAATGTGGAACAATCACTCGTGTGTATGTACGGACCACCGTATACACAGAGTGATTGAATTTAGTTTTCACCACCACTTTATATGAATGATTATAAAAGTGTATATAATGAATAAATATGATAATTATTTCGTGATTTATATTCTGAATATGATGAAATAATGACCATGGTGGATGGACCATAACCATCGAACTAAAACATACATAGAAAACATACCAGTTTTCACACAAATGTTCGTTTAAATGAAGAAATTATTAATAAAAGGATGATTAGAAATTAAAAAGAAAAGAAAAATAGTATATTATGTATGAATATTGTTTTAAAATATATTAATAATAAATATATATCTATTATATAGGATTCTTAAATGTCTACGAAGTATGACGAGACTTGATACAAGATATTCTCATCTCACTTTTATTTCTATGACACAATTGATAGATTAACCAATTTCCCCACCTATGTGATGTATATACCACAGAGGAATATTATTTTTTATTATTTTAATAAAAACTATTTTTATTTACAAATCTATATAAGTTTCTCTCTTTTTTGAGGTTTTTATTAAGAGATTACCGTAGTGGTAAGGGTTTGGCATCTCAAATTGTTTTTTTGGAATATGTTTTGTTATGATATTATATTAAGTTATGTGGGGTAAGTAAAATAATTTTCAATATTATATCTTTATTATAAATATTATCTTGATATTTAAATTTTCTACAATTTTTTTCCTTCGTGGATCTTAAGATTCAAATGTCACCAAAGCGGTAAGAGTTTTTTGTTTCAATCTCATTGTTTAAACATATTATTTATGATTAATCTTACGATGGTAAAAATTATTGACATACCTATCAATAATCTCATGTATTTTCTTATACTATGGTTATTAATGAAATATTTATGCAATACTTCCATTTTCCTATCCTTGTTACTCAAAATAGGTTATAAACTGTTTTCAAGAAAAACAAACATTATTTATACTTTGTTTAGGAATTTTCTCTTCCCTATCCATGTTTTCTTTAAAATATTTTCAAGAATTTTTTTAATATTATTATAGGATTATTTAAATTTTTTTTACTTATGTTTTAATTTTTATAAAATGTTTCAAAATGGAATATTCTTGTTGTTTTCCGAATGAGGTAGTTTTGTCTATTTATTAAAATGTGAAATAAATCTTTTTTAAATGTACTCATCATGAATGAAAATTCCAACTATCATGATTTATAAATGCTTTGAATATTTCCATAAAATTTTCCATGGTTATTTTATAAGAACAAGTTTTTCTTAATATTTTGAGAATTTTTATATTTTAATTAAGTTATTTCAAAATGAAAAGATTATTTTCCTTAAAAAAAATTCAGTACTTTTTAATGAAAATTATCATATATGATAATATAATTTTATGTTAATTATTATTTAATGGGGATATGATCCAAGGATACCATTATTATTCTTTATGTGGATGTTCTATTATTATGATGATGATATGATTATGAAACCTATTTATTTTCAATGAGTTATGCTATGATGATATGTTGAATGTTTTATAATATTATTGAATTTTTATGTATTTATTGTGATTATATAATGTTTGGATCTATTATATCTCTCCAATGTATTAGTTAAACTGATATTTACATATCATGAGGTGATAGGTATGTATATGATTATGAATATATTTTTTTACATTTTGATGCGTGATTATGATTTCATCTAGCTATGATCATAGAAGTATGAATGGATATCATTTGGAATATTTCTGTTCACATTTTGATGAATTAGTATGATCACTTTTATCTATGATGTAAATATTATGAATTTAAATGATTTTGTTTGGATTCGTACAAAAGATATTTATTTCCTATTCAATGAAGCCACTCATGAATGATGATTACTGATTTGACACCCATATTGATCATTATTCTAGATATGACATGATTTATCAGTTTAAGATCTATAATTTGATGGGTATGAATATTTTCTTTTGAGTAGAAGAATTTTATTAAATTATCATACACTTATGATCATATTATTATTTATTATTATTGATTTCTCCCATGTTTACCATTACAAACCACCAGATCTCACAATTTCTTATGTATAACTTCCCTAGGTTATGTAGAATTAATTTAAGTATGTTATCTTAATAGGGGTACAAAATGTGAATAATGTAATGAGAGATAATTTAGATTTTTATGAACCACTTTCTTATATATCCTAGTCTCTAAAGACACTAAAACTTTATAGTTATGGAGTTTATCACGATGTTTTGTAATTAATATTTATTTAGTTATATATGATATTTATGTATGAAAATTATGGGTAATTATAGGTGGTGCAAACAATATATGTTGATCCATGATATAATTCCATGGTTTACATGCTTGGGAGATAGTGGATCAAGAGAAATTGTTCATGTGGTGTCTTTAGACCTATTGTGATAACTCATAATGAAGAAATGTATTGAAATCCATATAGTGGGGAGTAAATTGTTAGACTATTTGAGGATGTGACCCTCATTCTGGATGAATTTTAGAAATTTTGAGAATGAAATTCAAGGTAATAAGAGATGAAAGGTGATAAATACTAAAGTCAACACTCTAGTATAAAAAGGAAAACCACACCCAATAAATATGTGTGGTTTTGAGAAGTGGGTAATTTATGGAGATCCGAGTTTGGTTTTTGTAGTGATGATAACAATAATCCTATGGTGGGGAGTATCGTTTCAATTATAGTTAAATGGTATTTATGTAGGAAGGATCGACCAAGTGTTAAAAGAACTATTAGTAAACAATTGAGGTGATAACAAGAAATTAGAGTGTAGTACAATTGAAGTGATATGGTTCTTCCATAAATACTAAAATTTAATTTTGGATGTGTTTTCAGGGGATTTAGTGCATCGAAATAATGTTTGATGTGGTTCAGTTTAATTTAAGGATGTGTCATATTGAAGGTGTATGTTGCTCAGGGTAAGATATTTATGGATGGTGCAAGTGGTTGGAAATAAAACCAAGGTTTTACATCGAGTGTATGATTTAAAATTTTATTCTTATGCAAGGAGATCATTGGATACCCCTGGGAGTTAAGGAATAATGATCTGGTAGAATTTTAGTGCATCAGAATGCGAAACATATCATTTTAGAAAAGTTTTACTGAATATCATTTGGTTGGTTCTTTTACACGAGTTTTAGAAATGGTTGATTTAAAACCTCACTATAATAATTGTTCAAAGGTATTTATTAGGTTAGTGGACTGTTAGATGTGTGTTTTTGATAGGTAATTCATATAATTGGGAGCCCAATATATCATAACTTGCCATCGTAAGTGGAGCCGTATGGTGTAGACAAACACAAGCTCAAGGATATTCTATAAAAAACAATAGTGTGTTATAAGAGATGGGTTAGGTGAGCACTGTGTTAGTGTTTGTGTTTGTAGTGAGTAGGTGGCTTTAATCCTAGTGAATAGTGTTCCTTGGTGGTTGGAGTTATGAAGTGGAAGTTCTTTTTGTGTTCAATGAAGGACCATGTAACATTATCAATGATTTGACATTTGGGTAGGTTGGGAGATGTGGTTCAAGATTTACTATGAATTCTCAAGGATTATAAGAATTATGTTGGGGAGATTTTAATGACCTAAATTATTATGATTTGTGAATTCTTGTATAAATTTGATCTTTTGTCCAATGGATGTTTCTCTTGAAAAATTGATCTTCAAACTAGAATTCAGAGCTTCTAAATATCTCAGGAGGTTGTTTCTGTACATAGAATATTATTGAAAGGGGAGATTAGGTTTTTGGGAGAGCAATAGAAGGATATAATATCTATATGGGTTTCTAATATAACCATTAGCTAGCCGATGTGATGAGAAGTAGTCCTATAGTTTATTTGAGCTCACTAACCAACAAGTTAGTCCACGTCAACGAGCTGGAGGGCCATCAAAATGTTGGTGAGCCCAACTGACTAGCTAGTGGGGAATGATTAGCATCATTTTAATTAGGGGACTTTTTGTTTTTTTATCTGTGATACCTCTTCAGTTTTATCATACTTATATGAATTTGAGAGAAATATTTTGGTCATACTCTCCTCATCTCCTCCTTACCTTGTTTCCTCTTGAATTGAGATGATTGTAAGTGAGAATCATTGGTGAATTTGGGTATGTTATTTAATTTTTCAAACATTATTAATATAATATTTTATCTCCTCTCATTATAGCATTGTATTCCAATTATATATTTGAGGTTGATTTCACCGAATCTTGGTGAGATCATCCAAGAGTGATGGGGCATTGTTTTTTCTTCCATAGTCATTGTTATGTGGAGTTTCTCACTCATTGTTGGAATAATATCCAATGAAATTATGTTGTATGAAATAATTATTCAAGATCAATAATGGAATTGAATAAAATTAATAATTAATTGGACATCCAATTTCCTAGATTCTAGAAGTGTTTTTTAAGAGAGTGTTCCAAAGAACATTTAGGTGTAATTGGTTAACACCATGATGTGATGGTGGTGACCGGTGAGCTACCCAATGATTGTATCAAATTGAATTGCAATAATGAATTAATTAAAATTGTTATAATTTATTAATTGTGATGTTTAGTGCGATATAGGATATTGGGTGTTGAAACAGACATGGTCAAGGAGGTTCTCAACCTGTACAAGGATTGACAAGCTAGGATAAGGCTTTTATAGGCTTGGAAATGATGGTAACTCCATTAAGGTAGACGTACCCTATGATATAAAACAATTTATATGTAAATATAGGGTATAAATGTGTCTGTTCATATTTAATTGGTTTAGATAAATATGTTGAGGATTGAGAGACCGTTAGGGTAGATAATGGGGGTGAATTCATCCACAAACACGGTGTAGATGCTATATAGCACTTTGAGTATATTGGGATCAATTAGTGACTAGTTCTCATTTGTGTGATGATACTAATTCATTTTTTTAATATCTTAGTAAGTATTGAGTCATGTGATGAGAAGTGGGAAGCCTAGGGTAGGATTCCTATGGATTGTGATGTATGTATATGAGGATTGTGATGTCATTAAAGTGGTATGAGTCCTTTGGCAATGAATTATATATTTAAGAGGTATTTCCCTGAGAGATAGTTTGAGTGGTCTCCGTTAAGATATGTGAGAGGTCACCTAGCATGTTTTTTTGTTATGGTTTTATTCTGGGTACTCCATTGAGTTATTGGTTCTAGTATGAGAGATTGTGGCTATGAATTGGGTGTTTTTAAGGGATGTGTGATCAGACCATAGCGTAGGTCATAATTTTTCCTTAGGACATGGATTGGGATGCCATTTGGGCGGATTTGGAGTTAGCATACCTATTGGGGCCTAGGGATAGGATGAACCTATGGTACATAATGTTATTATAGGGTGATCATTGTAGTTTAGCATTGGTTAGAAGATACCTATGAAGGCTAGAGGACCTTAGTAGATACCCCATTGGGTAGTATGTGATGCACAAATTATGATAGTTTATATGGATGCTATGTCTAGATGTGTTGATATGGTGACTGATTTTATGGGCTGAAAACTTGTTCATGATTCTTGTTTTGAGTGTATGGGTTGCCCATGAGGTATTCATGTTACATGATATGTTAGTGGTAGGGTGTTTAACCTTGCGATAACCAAGATTTCCATGAAACGATGTTTTTCTATGATGTTACTTTCTTGTGGCTGTTAAATAGACCATGTAACTTTGTTCTAGGTATTATGATTTATTGGGTGAATAAAATTAGATAGAAGACCCATTTGAGGGGGAGTTTTGGTGTTGTGTAAAAGTCTAATAAACGTTTTTTGCTTTTTGGAACTAGTCATACAATAAAAATATGTTTAGTTGACATGGGAGTAGACCATAATGGGGTGATGTGTATCCATTGTGTCAGAATATCAACATGAGAGAAAGTCTATGCATGGTTTATTCTGATCCAATTTTTTTAGCATGTTAGGTGAATGTACAATAATGTGATGATAGACAATCACCTTTGGGTGATCCGTGATATTCCTTTTAAAGAATACCACCTTAGGGTTGGGTATGGGTTTTGTTTTCTTAAATGTGGAAGATGGATATATTACTATTGGGAATATGGTGATGAACCGAAAAATGGAACACATGGAATGATCTAAGTCTTTCTGTGACTACTTCTAATTTTCCATCTATTATGGCACCAATTAAAGTATGGTTATAACAATCCTAAACCTAAAATCATAGATCTAATGATAGAAACATAATATTTACATTTCTATATTTGATACTAATAAAACTAACCTAATTTGAGCTATCCAAAAGAAAAAAAATCAATTAAAATATTGGAAAACTTATATATATGAGAAAATTTTAGTTCTAGAGTTTTAGATAATTAGGAAAATCACATAAAAAAATAACCATGTATTAAAGTGATAATTTCCCCCACTATTCTCCATTTTTCTTATTTCACATTATGTCTTAAATATGTCTGATAAAATTATCACAAATGAAACCGTTCTAGGAAAAATTCATTTAACATTAATCTTCATAAACTAGGTAAATGGAAAACATAAGAAGGGTGATATAAAATGCTAAATAAGGGTAAATATAAGTATTAACAACTGAATTTCATCAATTAGAATAAGATGAGAACAAGGTTATGATGAAATAATAAAATTGAATGAAAATAAAATATGATAATCCATAAACCTAAAACTATGATTAATAAACATGTGACCTGGTATAAATAATTAACAAAGGAAAGATTCATAGGAATCAATAATCATGAGCAATGTGATGTTAATATTTATAAAATCAACCATTAAAAACTCATAGAAATCATAGAGAAAATGTGTTGTTATCTTGGATCATGATTATCATATAAATCTTAAAATCACTCTTACAAATTCAATAACATATCTTGTAAATTATAACAATATCTCAGGGGAAAATAATTATCGATTAACTCCATATCTTTACCTATTACATTGGAGAGATATAATGGACTCACCCATACTAATTTTATAATAAAACCACCATACTTAGTATATAAAAAACCAACAATAAATCATCCATACATTTTTAAAAGTACCATATAATGAGAAAAAAAATACAATCTTTCACTTTTCATATAACTATAACTATTTTACATTCATACGTTGATTTACCGATGGGAAATAAGTGGGTTCTAGGAAAAAATATTTGAAATAATCATAATCCATACAAAGAAAGGATAAGTATGGTTTTATTATAATATATCCACAATATATAATAAGTAACATCAAGGGTAGTTTTTATTAATGACTAGAAAAACCATTAAAAGATCATTAAAAACATTATTGAGGATAATACTATTTATACTTTGAAAATTAGTTTTTGAAACTAGAAATTTCAAACATATTTGGGGAAAAAATTCTTTGAAAATAAACATGGAAAAATTATAATTATGTTTCACTGAAAAAATAGGATTGATGTCAAAAAAATGTGGTTAATACATATATTTTAAAATATAACATTCACTTCACACTATGGTAAAGATAATCAAAATGTGTTGTACAAACAATTAAAAATATATTCCTTTTCAAAACATTTTAAACCAAAGACAATGATAATTTAAAATTAACTTAAAAATTCATATAAGTGTAAATTTTAATATTTTTTTATAAAATATTTTTATATAATATAGTTATTCCCAAACTAAAAGAGGATACAAGATTGATATCACTTAAAAAAAGATTTCTTGATGTTTATTTAATCAGTAATGTAGGAAATAGAAATTAAACATGTAAAAATAATTCATAACAAGATATGAATAAAAATAAGTATTTCAAGATAATACAATCATATGATTCCACCCAAAAGAACGTTGAACATTGGAAATCTCAAAATAAGATGATATTGTATCATAAAAAGCAATATCACTTTTGGTAACTTTTTAATATTAAGACTGTGAAATAAATGAATTCAAATGAAACTATAAATAACATGAATATAAGGGTATACATAATATAACATGTTAAGTGTTAGTATATACACCTCATGATATAATATTGGATCATAACATGAGTTTGAGTCGCAAAGAAGAAAAATTTGGGAGGAATAACACTTGCAATGATCATATCATTGAATTAAGAATTAATCAATGGAGAAATTATGTGTATAAAATTTATATCCATATAAAAAAAGTATATATACTATATAAACCATTTTTTTTCATTTTATACATAATCATGGAATAACATAATCATTGAATAAGTTATATAATCCAATGAAAGGAAATTGATTTAAGAAACCCCTTACCTTGAGTCCAGAAATTCAATGTATTTCATTTTACTCATGTATAATGAAATTATATCAATTATTTACATAAATAAGAATATTTTAAAGTTTTATTAATTAATAATAAAACCATTTTTTTCATTTATTTCAATTAAAATTTTAATAATTTAAATGGATAAGTTTATATCAAACGTTTTGAGGATGTTCTGTTCATAGTTGAAAAATGAATTTCGTACTTTGACCACGGTGAATGAGGTAATTGATTCAAAATCATAGGAATAATAATCATGAAATAATTATAATTTTTAATCTTTAAATATATCATTATAAATATTCATGAGAGGCAGTGAAGGAAAATGAAACATATCTCTTCATGGAGGTGATTGCCCACACATACATAAAAACCATGTTTTTATTACCCATTTGATGGAAATGGAGATGAAAAAGGGTTGTGACATAGTCAAAATAAAATTTAATTATATTTTTTATACTTAGTTTATTATATCACAATGTATTAAGAATATTTGAATAATTTAGAGGAATAAATAAACTTAGAATATGTCAGTTATGACTTATACATTCTCCTCGGATGACCTATTTGTATTACACATTAATCCATCTAGGTTTGGTATTTTTATGGGATAGAAACCTATAAAACATGGTAAGTGATCTTGGGGGGAAATTTGGGTTGTTTTTGGATGAAATATAGTTTTGAAAATATGTGAGGAAGAGTGGATATGAGGTTTACTTTTATAAATGGGAGGTGGGGCACTCTTGGAATTAATTAATGTATTAAATTAATATAAGTTACTTTTCCTAGAAAAGTAGAAATAAATTGATATATGGGATGATTATAAGTTTAAATACTATCATATAATAAATCTTTAAAAAAATTATAAATTTTTTACCCACATCTATTATTTTTAACCCTCATTAACGCTCTTGATGACTATCGTGATTTCAATATTTTTTACTATTTAGGGGTAACAAAGTTATTATAAAAAGAAAATTAAACCATAAATGGAAAATTATTTATATTATAGACAATATTATATTAAATTTGTTGAATATATGTTTTTTTATAATTTTGAAATCATTATGTAAAATATTAGTTAACGTAATATATCATTAAAGTCATTTTCTGGACTATTCACATAGTTTGTATTTAATGACATCAAGACAAAAATTTAATTCAAATATTAACTTTTAACACCAACCTAATATGTTATATATATATATCTATTAAATTATAGCTGCATTATAAATCACCCAAAAAAATATTACTTTTAGAGTCTTTTAAAATCATTTACTTGAGTTTTTTACAGCTTTCTCAAGCACCGTGTTGGTGTTGCATAAAAATTTATGGTAATTATTTTTTCACTAAATTTTTTAAATAAATTTCCAAGATAAAAATAAATCATAATTATTTTTAATAAAAAATTACAACTAAACATAACCTCGTTTTATCACAATGTAAAAATATTAATGACATTAAAATAAAGTGAGTTTCATTTTGTTTTTATACATTATTTAAAATCATATTAAGTCCATTATCAAAGGAAAGTGGAAAAAATTTCTAAATTTTCAACGATTTTATGGTCATGATATTACAAAACTTAAAAAATAAAATATATAGAAGTTTTAGGGATAGATTTATTCCTCATAACTTTATTTTTAACATTAAGTACTTGATTTAACCTGACCGAGGTGATAAATATTTACCCTGGTTACAATTCATATAGACCCAAAATTAAATGAAACTATTTTAAAAAATTCAACATAAAAAACTAAATTAATATTCCATTTATTAGTATTGAATTTCTATAATTTTTAACAGTCAATTATAATATAAATTCATAAAATTCAATGAAAAATATTTATAGAAAAATTCTTTTTTAAGCCCAAAATTAAACTTATACCAAAATAAATATTAATGATGATTGATATGAAATTAATTAAATTACATATAATTAAAGTATAATTATAATACTATAATTTTAATTTCAAATCAAAATAGTACATTTTAATGAAAAGTAATAACAATTTTAAAAAAATCAGCAATTTTTAGTGTTCACTGAAAAATCCAAAGAATTCCCCATAAGATAATTTTTATGTGATGATTTAAACAATGATATAATTTTTATAAAATAAAACTTATAAAATTGTAATAAATTAATTATAATATTCATTCATAAAAATCAATTTTCAAAGAAAATATAATTTTAAAGCATAATGTGGCTTTACTAAAAATTAAGTACTTAATTACGAAAAATTAACTAATAATTTTCTATTGAATACTACCATATATATATATATATGTATGTGTGTTATAACTAGGTTACTCCTATTAATACTCAACAATTCAAAAGCTTATTTATAACAATCATATGTAAAGTAATTTTATTTCGTGGTTCGTTCAAGATCACTATTTTATATCTTGTACGCTATCAAACATAATATTATTATGAAATATTAGGGTATTACATTCTCCACCACATTAATTAATTTCATCATCAAAATTTTATCTCTATCATGGTAATCAAGGGTTTAAAATATGAAAATAATCCATGGATAAAGCCTTCATGACTTACTCTTAATTGGTATATTTCCCACAATAGGGTTCCCACTAATACTTGTCTACAATCTTTTGGGATCCACATCTACTAAAAATGTCACCAATGTAATCAAAATTGGGAAGATGCTAATAATTTATTTATTTCTTTCACCACTGCCATTTCTCTTTGGAAATATATTTTTTACATCTTTGATTGTAGATGGATAATTATTGACTATGTCAGTTCTCAACTAAAGCATTGTGTGGATATGGATAACTCCCAAAAAATCAAGAACTTATTTCTGGCTACAACTGTTTAGATTCTTCATGAGATATGGTATGATCCAAATTCAATTTTACACAATAATTTTTCAGCCAACATTAATAAATGACAAATGAGGATTGTCATTTATATTCATGAAGATTCATTGATTCAGAAGGGGTACTACAACAATACGGTGAATGAATTTAATATTATGCAGTGACTAAAGGTTGAAGGAATATTTTGTTAATGATGACACATGTTTAATGTTTTATAGAAACCACCACTCTATAGTTGGAATAAAATTAACATGGATGAAACTTCTAATGGAAATATGGGACCCATAGGATGTGGTGTCATCTTCCAGAATCATCTTGGTCAGATCCATGAGTGCATCTGAGGAAGATGTGGTATTTCCTCCTCTCTAGAAGCTGAAATGATGAGTGTTATTAATTCTATTTGCTTCGCTAACAACCAATGTTGGAACCACATATGGATTCAATGTGAGTGAACTACCATAGTGAAAGCAATTTGGAATGGTGTGATTCATCTGGCCTTATCGATTACCACATGTTGGATGGATTGTCTCTATTCACTCCAAGACATCAATCATATTTCCACTCATACATATCGTGAAGAGAACATGGTTGTGGATGGATTGTCCAATAAATGTGTAGGTGAGGACATTATTTGGTTGGAGGATCTCCATGATGATTTACCCCCCCTTCATGTGAATGACTGTAATATGATCACATATTTTAGACTCATGTATGCTTGCTTTTTTATATAATAAATAGTGATTTGGTCTTTTGGAAAAAACACTACTTTCTTAAAAATAGGGTTTAAATTTTGAAAATACCTTTATTGAAAACCAATATCATAAAAAGGGTTAATAAATATTCATTTTGAAAAGAGGAAAATGGAAATAAGAAGGTCATATAGATTAATACCTAAATGTGTTTACAAATAGAATAAAATTAGTGTGATGCAAAAATATGTGTATAGACGAAAAATTAGTTTCCAAATAATGATGGAGAGTGGTAGATAAAATTTAATAAATAATACATTAATCTCTAAAATTCAATAATAACACCAAAGGATCAATATATATCATTACATAAATAAATAATCCTATATATCAATTAACCTTTATAACCATAACATTAAATAATGTGTTATCCTCAAAGGATGTCTCATGCCTTTCATATTATATCCTAAAAATGTAACAACACTATTCCAAAATAATCCTTTATGTGAACCATAAGGTTTACATATAGCTTAACCCAATAAAATGTATCACAAAATATCATTAATAACCTCAATATAACATCACATAAAACCTAAATAGGGGTTCTCTAACATTTAAAATTAAGATATTTCTTAAACATATAAATCCATGATGGTATACATATCTCTTAAGTTATCCTCACATGAAAACATTATAATTTATAATGTTATCTAAACCCAGCTCTAATATAAACTATAATAAACCCAATCCCCCACTTCTGTATCTAGCACTAAAAACATAATCTTTCCATTTCTGGATTTGATATCGATAAAAATAACCCAATATTTTCCATTCAAAAATACAAAATGAATAAGAAATATCGGATGACATACATACGCAGGGAACTTTTATGTTTATAGTTTTATAGAATTAGGTAAAACTCTTACATTACAAAACCAATGAATTAAAGTGATAATTTCCCCCCTATTACCTGAATTTTTATTCCACGTCACTTCTTCAGCCTATCCCATAAAATTCCCCACAAATAAAACCTTTATAATCATAATTCATTTTACATCCATATTCGTACCCTAGGGAAAAGGAAAACATAAGTACAGTGAGATTAAATTCTTAATAATGGTAAAATAAGAATTAAAAAATGAATGTCATCAGTGAGAGAAATATTAGTATAAGGGTGTGATGAGATAATCTAAGTGAATTAGTATAACAAATGGAATTTATACCCATAAAACAGGGATCATTAACCATTTCAAATATAATATTCTTTAACAAAGTAATGATTCATAATAATAAATATTCATGAGCCACGTGTTATCAATCATGATCAAAGGAACCATTAAAAATACATAGAAATCATAGAGAGAAAATTTTGGTATCTGGAAAAATAATTATCATACAATTATTATAATAACTCTTATAAATAAAACAACCTACCTGGTAAATTCTAACAATCTCATAAGAGATACCAATAAATAGTTAACTCTATCTCGTTACCAAATTCATTGGAGGGCTATAATTGACCCAAAAATCCTTGGTTTATAATGTTACCAACCATAATTATTTTATAAAAAAACCACCCATAAATCATCCATAAATATTTCTAAGAATAATAAAATTAGAAAAAAATTAGAAACGTTCACTTTTGAAAATAATAATAAAAAACGATCACTCATAGCTTGATTTACCCATGGAAAAGAAACTGGTTCGCAGATAATCTTTTTTAAATAACCAAAATCCATCATGAGAAAGAATAAGTATGGTATCATTAAAATATATCCCATTTAGAACAGAATTAATATAAAGGGTTATTTTCATTGATGAATTTAAATACCATTAAAAGATAATTAAAAATATTCTTAATTAAAATACCCTTTCCACTTTGAAAATAAATTTGAAAAGCTAAAAATTTCTATAATATTAGGAAAATAATTTCATTGAAAATAACCGTAGAAAATATCAAAGTATTCCTAAAGGAAGAATATCCATGAAGGATAAAAAATGTGGTTATTTCATATAAGTTAAAATAAAACATTTATATCACACTTTGGTAAAGAAATTCAAAATGTTTTGTACAAAAAATGTTAAAAATTTACTTTTTTAAAAACTTTTTAAATAAAGTAAAAGATACTTGAAAATGATCTTAAGAAATAATTAATGTGTAAATAATACACTTATTGAATTTTCTTTAGAAAACATTGATATAGAAGAGATATATTTCTGATCTAAAAGAAGATTCATGTTTGGTATCACTTAAAAACAATTTCTTGATGATTATTTAATCAATAAGGGAGGAAAGGGAAATTGAACATGTAAACCAAACTCAAAACAATAAGTGAAGAAACTATATATTTTGTTAATGAAAATAAGAGAATATGATCCATCCATAGAGAACTTTGAAAAAATAAAACCTTGAAATGAGATGAGATTGTATCATAAAAAGATTTATCTTTTTGGTAAATTTGAATCATAAGACCATGAATGAAATGCTAAAATATTAAAGTTTAAATACAATGAGTATAATAATATCCATGATATTGAATGTCATGGGGTAATATACACATAAAATAAAAGATGATAGGTGCATATCATAAACACATGTCCCAAAAAAGAAAAATTTGAGAGAAATAACCCTTAATAAGATCATATTAGAGAATTGAGAAACAATAAATGGAGTGATTATGTGTTAAAAATGTAAATAAAATACAATTAAAAAACATTAATTAAAATTTTAATTTCACTCATAATATTCCCATAATATAATCAATGAAGAAGTGATATAACCCAATAAAAGGAAATTATGTTAAGAAACCCTTAAACTTGAGTCCAGACTTACCATGCATGTCCATTAATAATATTATAATAAAATTATATCAATTATTTAGTTTATTAATATATTACATTATTATAAATTTATATTTAAACCATTTGGTTAATTTATTTTTAATGAAATATTTAATTACTTAATTGATTAGGTTTTCATTAAACATTTTGAGGATGTTTACTTCATAGTTGAAAAATGACTTCAGTATGTTAACCATGGTCAATATGGTAATTATGGAAACATATCCAGAAAAATAATCAGATATAATTATCATTTTTATACATTAACTCCAAAATTATAAACCACCATGAAGGGTGGTTATGGAAAATGAATCACATCACATTACAGAGGTGGTAGTCCACACATACACATGAATGTTGTTTTCATTCCCCATTTGGTGGAAAAGAAGATAAAAAAGTGTTGTGAAATAGTAATAATTAAATTTTTGTATATTTGTGATAGTTATTTTAATATATCATTATGGTTTAATAATATTTTAAAATTTTATAAGGATAAATAAACATGAAATAGGTTGGTAATGGATTATACCTTCTCCTTAGATAACATCTTTGTCTTACACCTTAAGCCTTTTGGTGTGACCATAATTTATTCAACATATTAAGGGATTATGGGTAGATATTTTGGTAGGTATTGGATGAAATAGAGTTCCAAAAATGTTCAAGGAAGCGAGGATAGGACTTGTCCTTTTATAAGTAAGGGGTGGGGTACTCTTGGAATTATATAAAGTATTAAATTAATATAAATGAATTTTCCAAGAAATGTAGAAAAAATTGATATATTTAAAATATATGTTAATGAAGAGAAAAAATAATCTCATAGAATATAATTTTGACAAGTTTAGGAGTTTTTTCACCCTTATCTCTTAGTTTTAATCCTTGTTAACCTTTTTGGTGATTATTGTGATATCACTATTTTTACTCATTAGTTATAAATAAAATTAATATAAAAGGAAGAGTGATAAAAACAATATAATTTGGTTTATATAATAGGCGATATCCTATTAACCTGGACCCATAATTTTTTTATGAATTTTTAATCATTAAATAAAATATTATTTAACATAATATACCATTAAAGTAATTTTTAGGACTATTAACACAGATAGAATTTAATGAAATAAAGGTTATAATAAAATTATAATATAAAATTTGGACACATCCAAAATATGATATATTTATTTAAAAAATTCATGTGACACTCTAACTCACCCAAAAAAATTACTTTTAGAATTTTTTTAAAATACATTACTTGATTTTTCTACACCTTGCGTAAACATTGTGTCAACATGGCATAATTATTTATGGTAATTATTTTGCCACTAAAAATTAAAAATAAATTAACTTGATAAAAAAATAATTTATGTTTTATAATACCTTTTATAACTTAATATAACCAATTTTTATCCCTATGAAATTTTATTATTGATATTAAAACAAATAGAGTGACATTTTGTTTTTCTTTTTTATTTAAAATCATATTAAGGTCATTTTAAATGGAAAATGGAACAAAATTTATTATTTTTGAAAAATTTTATTTTTATCATCGAAAAGAATACCGAAAAAAATAAATACATCTTTTTAGGATATTTTTAGTCTTTATAACATAATTTTTAACCATAGTTAACTAATTTACCCTTACTGAGCTGGAAAATATTTACCATAGTTACTATTCATAATGAAAAAAATAAAAGGGAAATATTTACTAAATTTGGTCCTACTGATAAAAAATATGGAATATATTTTCTATATTCAATATATTTATGTGGTAGAAATAAATTTTAATATAAACTTGTAAAACCTAATAAAAATAGTTTTTTGAAATTTTTTATTTTAAGACTATAAATGAAATTATCCCAAAATCCATTATAATCTTTATTACTATATAATTAATTGGATTATATATTATTAAAGGATATTTATATTACTATAATATTAAATTATAATCATAATTGTATTTTTCAATGAAAATAACTAACAGTTTTATAAAAACCAGTATTTTCAGTATTCACTAAAAAATCAATATTTTCAGAAAAATCGAAAAATTTCACTATAAGATAATTTTAATATGAAAATTTAATTTTTTTTATACATTTAATAAAATAATAATTCTAAAAATATATGAAATTAAATATAATATTGTCTTACAACAATCAATAAAAAACATTTTTAAAGAAAACATATTTTTGAAGCACAAAACGTCTTTAACAAAAATTGAGTTCTTATTTTCTATGATTTAATCAATAAATTTTTATTAAATATGACCTTTATATGAATATATTTATATATATATATATTTCATAATGAGGAAACTCCTATTCATTCCCACAAATTCAATGGATAATTTTTAATGGTCATATTTAAAATAGTATTATTTCATGGTTCGTTCAAGCTCGATGTTGCTTGCCCTGTATGCTATCAGATATAGTATTATTTTGAAATAATTATATATTAAAATGGTTGGGTATCCAGGTGGTCTTGTTATAACTTTATAAACCAATTATAGTGTGTATTTTTTCAAGTGTTATGGTGGTCTGGTTAGCACACAAGGACTTGGCAAGCATTCTTATTTTAATATTTTGTTTTCCTCATAAAGACAGACACATATAATAAAATATATTAGGGGTGATTGGTTAGACCTTATTGAGATGTGTTTATAAAACTCTACATGGGTACTTTGGTTCATGTGAATACTTTATGTATGTTTTCATGTTGAGCATAGGATGTGTAGTGAATCAGGCTGATTAAGCTGGACCATTTTTAGAGTTGGTGTATATGATGCTCTAGGTTGCATGAGTAGCTAATTCTATACTAATATTCTATTTATATCTATATGTGTGGTTGAACCCATGGTCAACCAATTTTATGTTCCTCTAACAACATAATTTTTTTATATCATTGTGTTTTGTACCTTACAACATACTCTTATTTGTATAGAAGATGATGTCTATTTCATTGTTTTTGCTACTATTTTTCACTTTGATAAGAGGGAATTGTCTCCCCACTATCACTTTAGGCCCCTCATAATAGTAAATTAACTTTATAATAATGGTAGGAGTTCTTGAGGTCATGTAGTACACTGACAATACCCAATGATTCATTTGGGGAATCACATCACCAGATTTTTAGCCATGTGAATGGAAATTTATCATAGTAAAGTATTTATTCTAATTTAACCCTTCATAGATCCTTTTAAAACTACTTCATCCATACCATATTTTCCCAGATTCCATCATACCTATATAATCAACATCTAATGAACTTAGAATAACAATATTTTGAAACATTACTGATAAGATAATAGTTATTCATCCAAAACTAAAAATAAAACTAGTTATGATTTTCCTTGTATCAATGTCACCCACAAAGTATGAGTTAAAGAATACTATTAATAGATTATCCATTCCATATTTCTTGTATTGAGTTTTTGATCCATTCAAATTATGCATAATTTACTTCAGAACCACCTTCTATACATTCCCTAGATTCACCTTGCAATGACTCGTAACTCATGCTATGTGGGAAATATTTGGACGAGTCCAAATATTATTATATATAAAAAGTTCAAATTATGATCAATATGGTATTTTTTCCATGTATTTTTCTTCAACATGTATAACTCATACCTCTGACATAGACATCTTGATGTGAGTGTTAAGGTAGGTTGTGATTAGTTTAAATATGTACATCCTAAAACATTTCATTATATTCCGAATATAATATATCTGAGATAGAATCAAGGACCCAATTTTCTTATCTCTTTCAACCTTCATCCACAAAATCTTCATTTCTTATCCAATATATTTTATCTCAAATTTTCTATTCAAATAACACTTCAACTTTTATACATTATAAACATCTAGACTGACTATCCATATGTGGTCTACATATAAAAGAAATATGATAAATTTACCACATCCACATTACTTATAATAATATCAATAATTGGTATAGAACACATTGAACTAATCATTTGACATGAATGAACTGAATTTTTGATTCCACTTCAAGGGGATTGCATCAGCCTATAATGGTTTTTCTTCAATCAGGAAACCAAATTCTGGTTACATACTACCGATAAACCTATTGGTTTTTACATGTTTATCTTCTCCTCCAACTCACCATGAAAAAAATATATCTTGAAATATATCTTATCTAAAAAATATCTCCCAATGAAATAATTCTTAGTTCATTTATTTGTATTGTATAATGTTTTTCTACTAGTGATATGATTAATGAGAAGTTTATCTCCCAATGAAATAATTCTTAGTTCATTTAATATGGTAAATCCACTTGTTCTCAAGTAAAATTTTACCCATTAATTTTTTTGAAATTTGTGAAGTTTTATTGAACTTTACTGAATGCATATTTTCATTCACAACTGACTCCCATTTCTTAGAATCACTATGTGAATATACCACCTCTTTATTTTCAGCTTCTGGTATAGTCGTTAGGAGTAGAGAAATCTAATTTTACTCATACCTCAAAACTCTTTTTCAGATTTTGGTTTATTTATTTAACCATAATATCTGAACTAAAATACTTTGATTTTCTATTTCTATTAGTTCTTGAACATCTATTACTCGTACTTTTGGGGAGCATAAATATGATTATTTCACTTGGTCATCTACTAATTTTAAATTTTTTGGTATTTCTCATGGTATTCACTTCAGACTTATAGTTCCTTGAGAACCTAAAACCATGTTTTTTTTTCTTTTTTGGTACTCTGATCAACCTACACTTGGATAGTTGATTCTCCTTCAACTTCTTACCCCAAAGTTTTATTCCTTCCACATAACCTGTTCATCAATGATAACATCTTTGTATCATATTATTTTCTTCATTCACCATCCCAAAATAGATATTCATTATTTACATCTCCATAACCAAGGGAAAAAATATTCTATATTTTGAATCATGTATATCCCTATCCTAATTAATTTTCATGTACATATTCTAAATTAGAAAATACTCTAAGATGATGAAATTATAGTCATTTTCTCGACCATATCACCTCCAAAAGTTCTTACCCAGCTAGTAATGATGGAATTTTTATAGTAAGATAAGATTTTGTGTTGAGTTCCTCTACCCAATTCACTTTATCCATTACCTAGTGCAAGCTCACAGTTCTAGATTTTTCTATGAGAGTCTTGTTCATCCATTCATCCACTATATTATGCTATGGATTTTAGATCACCGTCTTCTCCTACCTTATTACTTACTTCTGGAATAAATCCTTGAAGTATAATCTAGTGTAATCCCAACTGTTTTACATTGAGATATACTTCAACTTCTAGCCACACTCCCATTCTAACAAATTTTTTCCACTTAATAAGCATGTAAATACATTAGACATGTGATTTAAGAATTAAATCAGTTATTTCCTTATAGAATTATAAATGATAGTAAATGATTTAACATAACAATCATATAACTAAAAAAGGTAGTTCCCCAAATGTATTAGGGTACATGCCCTTACTTCTAGTCCCAAAGCTCCCGCCCATTTAAGTTGTTTGAAACTCTTTTCTTATTTCACAACACACCACTTTTACATATTCCTATTTCCATGTGTTCACTCATCATTATTATATTATTATTTATAATCACAATGTTATTATCACTAAGGTTAGAAAACCTATAGTTCATCAGTGTTGGATCACCGGAAGTGAAACTTATGACCATTGTAGTTTTGTATGAATTTTTAGTCAAGTAAAGGGTCCCATACATTACTCCTTTCATAATATCCAAGGATCCCTATGTCACTTTCAATACCCCCTTTTAAAATGTTGTAATGAAACCTTCATCATTTAATTATCTGATGGAGGTAAAATTGTTTAGTTGGCACAGAATGTGGCATACTTTCGATGGCTTCAAGAATCCTTCATTATATATTCAGATGTTAACTTATCATTTCCACCAGCTTCTAGGGATTCACAATCTACCATATAGAGTTTCCCAAATTTTTCTCATACTCAAATATATATGAATTATTTAACAATGGTTGAATGATAGTAGGATCGAGAGTCAATCACCCAATATTCTATTTGAGTGGTAGTTCATAGTAACATAGTTTTTATATCATCCATTGAATTCAAATAATATGAACTACTGATCATTGATGTTTTATGGTGTTATTATTGTATATTTTATAATATTTCATTATTTTTCTTTTCATTCAAAATTTCTAGCAGGTTGGGCCAATACTAGTCAATTTTCCTCAGTTCGTATCAAGTATCCTTTCTTGGGACTTAGATACCAACGAATTCTTATGATATATTTTATTTCATTGAGTTTAATGTTCTCTTTCATTAGTATTTTGGGACATACTAGTAGGAGCCTAATATTTCATTTTTTAAGTTCCTCAATGAGTATCAGATTCATGATATCATCAAACCCCAAGTCAGTTTTTTCATTGGAGTTACTAACCAAAATAACCATTGCAACCTGGCTCTATGGAAGTGAAGATAATAGTAATAATTCCCAAAGAACATCAGTAAAATTTACCTTTATGATCAAATTTGTCCATGAATCCTGTTTAATTAATTAACATGATCTTTAATTGGTATTGTTTTCATTCAACTTAATCTAAAAAACCATATAAATATGAAGATTTGTTAAGGTCTATTGTGTTTTCATAAATATCTTCCAATACCTTCATGACATACACTGTTGTATTATTTTCATACATATCAACAAAACATTCCTATCCTAGTGATGACATTCATCTTTCTCTATTACCACTGGATTTACCATATAAAATGAGACATCCAAGTCCTTATGAATCAGATTGTGTTCATTCTGAATTCACTAGAAGATACAGTATGATCCATTAGAATTATCAATCCATATGTTTTCTTCATCTAATTCACTAGAAGATACAGTTATTAGGATGGTTGACCTTATTTGAAGTTTCTCAAGGTGTGTCTGAATGAGAATAATTCACACAAGAAGGAACATGTGGTGGCATGTGGGGAAAATCATTAGTTAGATGACATGTTTGAGCATGTGTGTGGTCCCCGATTAAGAGACCACATGACTGTGAGGAAACTAATAATTCCTGGCCTAGAGTAGTTATCATGATGGGTGACATTATTGGATGTTTCTTAGGGATTTTTTGAGTGAGAATAATCCACACTAGAAGGAACATGTGTTGGCCTGTAGGGACAATCATATGTTAGATGACCCGTTTGGGCATGTGGGTGGTCCCCAATTAAAAGTCCACATGACTGTGGGGAAACTGGTGGTACCTGGTGGGTTAGGACCCGATGACAATGTTAAGGTGAGGTTTTAGTACTATTAATGGGGATCACGTGCCTATGAAGGAATTTGGGGTACAAAGAAGGCCATGACCTGACAACCATGTTAGGGTGGAGGTGTCTGTGTTGTCAGTGGGGCAGAGTTGCTACATTTGGTATCAGATCAAGATCCTAGGCTTATGTGTGGTGACATTGCCTAATTTTATATGTAGGTTCCATAAGAAAATCACACTAGGAAAAACATGTGTTGGCTTGTGGGTAAAATCATTTGTTAGATTAACAGTTCGGGCATGCGCATGGTCCCTAATTAGAAGACCACATGACAGTGGGGAAACTGGTGGAACCTAGTGGTTTAGGACCAAAATACCATGTTAGGGTGGCATGTTAGTTCTATTAATGGGGATCACGTGTCTATAAGGAATTTGGTTGTACAAATAAGGCCATGACCTGAAAACCATGTCAGGGAGAAGGTGTCAGTGTTGTTAGTGGGGCCGAGTTGGTACATTTGGTTTCAGATCAAGAACCCATGCTTAAGTGTGGCGGCATTGCCTAACTGAAGATGTATGGTTCATAAAAAAGAAAATTGGAAAGAACATGTGTTCGCCTATGTGGAAAATCATTAGTTAGATGAACTTTTCAGGCATGTGGGTCGTCCCTAGTTAGGGGATATCATGTTTACGGGGCAACTGGTGGTACCAAGCAGGTCAGGACCCGATGACCATATTAGGGAGGGGGTGTCTGTGTTCTCAGTAGGTCCCAGTTGGTAAATTTGATATCAGAGTAGGAACCTAGGATTAAGTGTGGGGGGACTTCCAGGATTGAGATGTAGGGTCCACAAATAGGATGTTTCTCTCTAGGGGGTGTTAAATAGATAAATGATATGAAACATGTCAACATGGTGCACCTTTCTTTTCCGAAACCTACCTGATTAGCACTCCATAGTTAGTCGTGCTTGGCCTAGAGTAGTGATCAGGATGGGTGACCTTTTGAGAAGTTCCTCATGGTGTGTGTGATTGTGGATAAAGAACACTAGAATGGACATGTGTTGGCATGTGGGGAACACATGTCTATTTAGAAACGGGTGGTACCTAGAAGGTCAAGAATCGATCACCATGCTAGCACGAGGGTGTTTGGGCATTCAGTGGGACCCAATTGGTATATTTGGTATCAGAGTAGGAACCTAGGATTAATTCTTGTCTAAATTCCTGGATTGAGATCTGGGGTCCACAAATAGGATATTGTTCTATGGGGGGGTAAATGTATAAATGATATGACTCATGTCAATAAGGTTCACCTTTATTTTTTGGAGCCTACCTAATCAGAACTCCATAGTTAAGCGTGCTTGGCATGGATTAGTGATCTATATGGCTGCCCTTCTAGTAATTTTCATTAGGTGTGTGTGAGTGAGGATAAAATACACAATAATGAACATGTGTTGGCATGTGGGGACAATCATTAGTTATATGACATGTTCAGGCATGTGGGTGGTCCCGGTTTAGGGGAACATATGACTGTGGGGATATTGGTAGTACCTAGTGGGTTACGACCTGAGGACCATGTTCGGGTTTGGTTTCAGTGATATTAATGGGGCCTTGTTGTTACTAAATTACTGAATTAAAATAAAAGAATAAAAAATAGGCATTTTTATTGAATAAAAACATCATTTAAATTTTAAAAATGTCAAATATAGAGTTATAAGTTTAACATTATATTTTTATATTACTTATTTTATATGTATATACTATCTATAAAAAATGTTTTCAAAAGTTTCAAGTCAACCTTATATCATGATATTGTCATAAAAGTAAAAAATATTTGTAAAATCATTATTTCTCATTATTCGCCTAAAATTCATTATTTTCATAAAAATATCTAAACATAACTATAATATAAAATTGGCATTCTGAACTAGAAAATGGATATTATTTTAAAAAAATCAGATTCAAAAATTCTAAATTCTATCTTTGAATTGAAAATAAAACATGTAATGAAAACGAACATTTATAAAAAGTTACCATTTTAAACATTAGGTGTTCTTAAATTTATTTCAGATCAATTTATAATTAATTTAGTGTTAATATATTTGTTTTCAAATTTAAATTTTACATTATATCATAATATTATTTTTATGGGGACAATCATTAGTTAGATGACCCGTTCGGGCATGTGGGTGGTCGCTAGTTTGGGGACCATGTGACTGTGAGGCAATAAGGGGCACCTGGTGCGATAGGAACTAAAGACCATGTTAGTGTGGGGTGTTAGTGCTTTCAATGGGGCCAAATTGTTATAAAATTACTGAATTAAAATAAAATAATAAAAAATAGTTAATTTTTTGAATAAAAACATTACATAAATTTTCAAAATGCCAAATATAGATTTATAAGTTCAACATTATATTTTATATTACTTATTATATATTTATATATATAATCTAGAAAAAAAATTTCCAAAAATTTCTATTTTTCTTTATATCATGCTAATTCCATAAATGTCAAAATATTAAAAAAATCACTATTTTCACTATTCGCAAAAAATATCATTATTTTCAGAAAAAAATAAAAAAATCATTATAATAAAAATTTGAAATATTGAATTAGAAAATGGATATTATTTTAAAAAACTCAATTTCTAAAATTCTAAAATTTATCTTTCAATTGAAAATAAAATATGTAATGAAAACACACTTTTATAAAAAATTACCTTTTTTACCATTACGCGTTCTTAATCTTATTTCATATCAATTTATAATTACTTTTGTGTCAATATATTAATTCAAGAATTTAAATATTACATTATATCATAATATTATTTTAATATTGTTCAATTTAACTTTTGATGATAAAATAAACGATAATTTGAAAATATTTCTTTAAAAATATCATATTAAATACTTATTTTTAATAAAAAATAATAAAATGTAATTATATTAATTAATTACATTAATTTTAATTACTAAAGGTTTATTTTATATCTTGAAACTCTTTTTCGTTAGATTTCATGAGTAATGAAATATATTAATCATAATATTATTTAAAGGAGAATTATATATTGAAATATTGGAGAGTAAAAATCAACCAGGTATTAAACATTAATCTCTTCCTCGACATCACTTATACATTATCTAGAGTGAAGAATATCTCTATAATAAAAAAATTATATAATTTTTTTATCTAGTCCAAGTGAAATCCCCCTTGTTTTCCACTATAAATATCATCAACTATTCTTGAGTATGATGGGAAAATCTATCCAGAAATATCTTTCTATTATTTATCTTTATTGAATAATCATTTAGTTATTTTCCATGGTTAAATATAGAAACTCATTAAATACTAAAATGTGTTTCTTAGAATTTTAAAATAACATTCATCCTTCAAAAAATATTATTAGGGTATTCCCAACATTGTTATCAATATTAAATGTGTTGTTGATAAATAAAGATATATCCATGATTTTCTCCGAAATTTTGGTACTTAAAACTATGAAATCACAAATAGAAAAATTTATTACATTACATTAAATCCTTTACTACATAATTATGAATGATAGAAAACCTAATCCAAAAAATCTTTTAAGTATCTTATATTTGATATCATTTGAATATCAAGGAATAATATTCTCAAATTTTGGTTTTATTCTTTATATTCTTAGCTAAGAAATTTTTTAATCAAATTATATGATTAATAATATATACTTGAATATGATATTGGTTGGTCCTTCATAAAAAAATAACCAAGGTAATACCCCTTAAGTTTTTATCAGTGTTGTGAAGATAATCCATATACTCTAAGGGAATGAACCTTATAAATTCATACATTTTAAATTTTCTATTATTAGTTCACGATATACCTTATGTTTTCCCCATAGTTCATTGAAATGAACCTTACATTATAGTATATATCATTCTTATGTTTTCCATTTTTTTAGGAAAAAATATTGTTATGTTCTTACAGTGTATAGACTAATGAATCCTAAACATTTCAAAGATGAATGCTACAAGATCTGTAAATGTCTCTTAAATACCCCGGGAAACCCCCATGACTTTTTCAAATCTAAGACATCGCTTTAAGCTTGAATAATATAATACTTCCAACTAGCCCTTAAGTATTCATCATCTTCCTTTTCTATAAATTTAGGATAATTATGCTTTCAAAATGATTTTCGTGGCTGATACAAAATATGATGACCCTTACCAAATGAGTTTTGTTGACTCTTGTTTTTCATTATTCTATCATTATGAATAGTCTTAATATTTATCACATTTATATCTACTCAGAATGGATTACATTTATGAACTCAGGGATTCCTTTAAAACTTTTTCCATATTATAATTATTATCCTAGAAAATGACATTTATGAACATAGGGAATGTGATAGCTACTTATCTGTATTTTTGAGTCTACTGTGATGTTTACTCTTACATTTAAAGAGAAAATAGGTTTACACAAACATTATCAAAACTAGAATTGTATAGAATCCCATTATAGTACATTAAAATACATCTAAATCTATTGTAATGTCATATTAAAAATGAAAAAAATATAATGCAGTCATTTACATGAAAATTTTCACCTTCTAGTATACATAGCCTCCTATACTATACATGAAAGGTTTAAGAATCTCTCAATGTTTTTCCCACTGCATGAACCCACATCTATACATGTTAATAATTTTAGTGGGAATTTTAAATTTTCTCTATTAATATATGGGTCATTTTAAAATCCAGAAAATAGAAGAAGGTTCTAAGTGTTTAAACATCCAAAATTTTGGTATTTTGAGATTTATAAATTTTCAGTAGTAGGTTTGGGGTTAAAGTGGGAACCGAAGGAGAAATGATCTTATTGGGATACTTTAAGAAGCTATATCCAACCAGTCATGCCATAAATAGTGATTTAGGACATGAATGGGTTTCATAGGGATTGTTTAGAGTGGTTAATGATGTGAAAAGGGGAACCCATGGTCTTACCCAAGATATTTATGGTTTGAACCCTTAGTTCATGTTGTGAAACATGATGACCTAGTAATGTGAAACATAAGTCTTTTCCCCCTTGTTTCCTTTAGAAACCAAGAGGTGCATGTTGGAGTTCAACTGCTATCTCCACCCTTCATTTTTTATTTGTTCTTAAAATTTATATGGGTGATTTGATGGTGGCATAGGTAATGTTACTACACTCACTATTCTTCCATTTCCCCCATAACTTTATCTATTTTTAGGGATGTTTATTTTAGGAAGAATTTATGATTTCACCAGATAATGGTTAAATATCTAGATTTATTTAATGTTTCCATGAAACCTCTAAAGAGGGGATACTGTGATGATTTCCACCAATGTTTTCAAATAGATCCACTGATTTATGTTTCCATTTTGAATTTTATGAAGTGTTTTCACGAAATCAATTTAATTAGGCTATTTAATTCTAAATTTCAAATGGGGATTTTATGAACCCCTGATCTAGGAATGCATCGAGAGTGAAACACACCCTTTTGAAAATAAATTTGGTGTGTAAAAATGACCCAGTCAGTTAATTGAATTATACCAATTTTAAACTTAATTAATTATTTAATTATATTTTATATAATTAATTAATTATTATTTATTAGAATCAGTTTTGATATTAAGGATTTGATATGGGTATAGTTGAGAAAGGAAGAGGCTAGATGAGTTTTTTGGGTCTTAAATGCTACTTTCTACCCTTGGTTTTAAATTGGAAAAGAAATAAATGAGGTTGGTGGTCTCACATATTCTTGCTATGGATTATTTCATTCAATTATGTGGATTTTGGATGCTCTATAACTCCAGTATGAGTGAAACCCCTTGTAATTTAAAAAAAATAATTTTTTTATTAGTTTTTTTTCTAAATTGAAATGGATGAATACGTAGGGTCAAAAAAAAAACCCCTATGCGATTAGTTGAAAGCTTGGACACTAATGGATGAGGTTAGGATCATATAATATTGATGGCCTCCAATCCACTCATGAGTTGAGTTTGGTCCCCTAGACCCTTATCACTTGTATAGATGCTTCAGACACTAGAATACTCCCTTGTGGTATTTAAGTTGTTTTGGATCATTGAGGTGAGTATGGGATGAACTAAACTCTCTTTCCGAATGTGAACAGGCCTATGTGGATAGAATTCATGCTGACCGGATCTAGTTTGGGTGAATGGAATGAACCAGAATAAAATTTAAGACCAATATGGTAAATCCAAAAATCTATTGACAGATTCCCATGTGGCGAGACCCCGGGTAGTCAACAAGGTCATGATTCCTTTCTAGTATTGCTATGGGATGTGATTTCAATGTGTTTTATGTGTTGAATCTGGAATATGATGGAGCCTGAGGACCCCCAAAAGGGTTCCTATGATATTTTGAGACCAATGGGAACTAGTGGATTCCCCATTGACTGATTTTCCATGAGCACTATTAGTACACAGGTTACGAGTGCCACCTTAGAAATTTTACATGTATAGGGAACCTTAGGGGCTATGGATAGGGATGAGCTGAAAAAAATTTCAATCGACCCTTGTGTTTCCTTCTCTTATGGAGTGATCCATAAAAGATTGTTTTAATGAGGTTGGGATACCATGATTGGTTCTACGGTATATCCATAGGCTATTATGTTTTGGATATGGATACATTTAGAGTTTCTACAGTGCTGGAGTTTAGTTTGGAGCCACCATGGATTTAGGGACTGTGTATGATGAAGGATAACTTGGACTAAGAACCATGATGATTGGGTTTCCATATATTTAGATCTCACTGATTAGCTTCCATGGACCTCATCCCCAGAGTCGATTAGATGATTTTGCGACCATGGATTTGGATCTCACATATAGGTTACCATGGGCCTTATCCCCAAAGTCAAGTAGATGATTAGGTTTCCATGGATTTGGAGCACAAATATAGGTTTTCATGGGCCTATTTTCGGGATTTGAGTAGATTATTAGGCTACCATGGATTTGGAGCGCATAGATAGGATGTTCTGTGAATTTTCCCCAGAGTAGAGAATATTATTGCGTTTTCATGGATTTAGATATCATATATAGGCTATCATGGGCCACATCCCCAAAGCCAAGTGAATTAATATGTCACTATAGATTTTAATATCGTAGATAGACTCTTGTGGTCCTCTCCCATAGATATTATTTAATGATTGGAATTACATATATTTTATTCTCAAGATAGGATATCAAGGATACCATCCCCATAGTTAAGTGGATGATTGGTCTCCCATGGATATTAAGATCAGAGAAAGGCTGACATGGGCCTTGTCCCCAAATTTGAGTGGTTGATTCAGGATGACATAGATTTAAATCTCATATATTAGTATTTCATGTGCATAAAATCTAGATTCCTTAGGAGATTATTAATAATTCATTGAGTATGGATCTCATAGATCAGGTTTCCATGGTTTACCTTACTAGAGTTAGGAGGATGATTCGGGTTGCCTTGGATTTGGACCACAGAGACAACGAGGTTGGGGTATGGTCACTTAGAGTCATGTGGATTTTTTGGGGTTTCCATGGGATTAGAACGTACATGTTACTTAGGAGGAATTTTTCTCAAGAAATAATAAAATAAACAATGGCACTGTCCAAATCAATTATGTCCAATTGAGGTCGTAGTTCTAAGGATAAATAGTAATTTAATTATTTAGATTCATCCTTTACTTCAGCTAATAATGAAACATTCACATATCACTATATATTCTTATTAGTATTGGACACATTGGTAATTCCATACTGTGATTTGTACTCACATTCTACTATGGTCACTTACACACTTGTATAATCGATTTGATGTTCACTTGGTTATAAGAACATGTTGGGACAAGGCTTGTAAAAACATGGTCTAGCAAGATAGATCAGATGGTATCAAAATATTGGATGATGTTTGGGTTGAGTATGAAGTAGATTCCTTTTTGTTTTATTTCATTTACTATGGTATGTATAGATGACTATCCTGGATGGAAAACTATTATATGTATACCATATTTTTTCTATCATTTACTTAATTTTATGTATTATCAATTGTTATTTAATTATTCTTTATACTCTAATTAATTAATTATTTATATTTAAATTAATTATTTTATGTTTACTGTGAACCGTGATATTGGGGCTATAGTCTCCCCACAGTACCTCATTAGACTTCCCTTGCTAGTTGGTAGCCTGGGGGGGGGGGGGATTCTTAAGGCAATGTGTTTAACTAGTCTGGGTACTAATTAGAGTGAGTTGGGGTAGGAAACTACCAAGTGGTATCAAAGAATTTATTTTTCTTTTGGTGTATGATATTGGGATATAGTAGAATGGATATTTAGGAATATGTTGGAGACTATGATTAATATCATGATATTGCATCAAAAACACTTGTTCTGGTAGGATATCTATGTTTCTAGGGCATGGGGATGTTGTTTTTATTTTCATTATTATAGTTTTATTTTATTTTATACCTGGGAGACACACATTTTGTTTATATTTTTTTGATTAATATCTAATATTTTTATGTTATCCCAATGGTAAGAGGTAATTGAGTTGATTTTAACTCTTGTCCTATAGAAAAATTGACATCTGATGCATAATATTAGTAATGCATGATTCAGATGACATATATGCCTGCTAGTGTGTGATTTCATTATGGACTGAGGTGCATTTTTAGTTTCAAAAGTTGACCATACAATTTTTTACCATATAATTACTTGGTGGAATTTTAATCAAATGGGTTGAATGGTATAAATAATTTATTATAATATAAATTCATGTGGATCTATGGTGAGTAATATAACTCTGTACTTTTTTATATAAGGTTAAGTGGCCCTAAGGGTTTAGTTTGGCCAACGTGCATAATTTCTATATCCCCTTGTTGGTATTTTTTTATTAATGTTTAGTTGTCCGTCATTTCCCTCTAGGGAGAAGTATGATGTTCATATGATTAGAGATGATAGTTTCCCTATTTATGAGTTGCTAGTGTAACATATAACGCCTTTCATATATGAGACCCTAGAGATGGGTGTTTTGAAAATTTAATATCATGTGACATTGGAAATAGATCATGTTTCATTCCCCATGAAATACGGACTTCTATAGAGTGTCCCAGAACTAGGTGGTCATACATAGTGACCTTGAAATGAGACATTACCTTTGAGTTATGTTTGGATGCCTAACTACCGTTGGATTATCAGATTTATGCACTACAGGTTCCATTGAGTTTTTATAACATTCATTATTATTCGTTGGTTTCGTTCTATGATAAGAACCTTGAGATCTTTTGGATGGTCTTAAGGCTGGTTTTGAGGGGTAGGATTTACCAGATGACTGACCCTATGTTTTTGATACGGTTTAATGAGGGAATTAATATTGAATTTAGACAGGCGAGTCAATTGTGATTAGGGAATGGGTAGACTCTTATGATTTATGAATGATTCCTTGGTTGAGGAGTATTCATGTGGTTGGATTTGAATAATTATAAAGGCTCTGTTTCTATATCATAAAATCAAGGATGCCTCAATCTAAATTAGGTTGATGGGCCCATAAAAATGGTCAACATCTTGAATAGAAATTTGATCATAGTTTATGTGATCTATGAATCATGGTATTTTGATCCAGGATTAGTGAATGGTCTTAAGTAAGTGTGTGACCTAGATTTTTTTGTGAGGGTATGATGGTTGAATTAACTGGATATGCTCAATGATGTTTGGGATAATTTAATGAGTGTATTGAGAGTAATCCCTTAGTACTTTATCTAAAATTAAGATGATGCATGTGAATTATTATGGGACCTTTTGGCATTTGGATAGTACAATATATTAGGTTTATTTCCATTTAGAATCATCCAGTTCAGGGTGGATAAACTCCATTATTGTGGTAGTGATAGTACCAGAAAGAATTTTTCATGGCTAAATGGAATAGAGTCATGGTGTGGTGATGAATTTTGGATAATGAGCCCCTCTTGAATCGTGTTGGCTAGAGTTGATGAGATTCTTGCGGGTATGGAGTATCAGGGGAATTTGAATGGTTGGACATCATCTTGAATAAATAGGTTATGTCATAAGGGATGTGTTTGTGGTGGTAATCATCAACAACATCTTAGTGTAGTTTCTATATAGAGACATCCATGCCAAAAATATTGAAATCGTCTTGAGTGTGTTGAGAGAGAATTGGTTTTATGCCATGAAATCTAAATTTATTTTTATTTTGAATGAACGAACTCTTTGGGAGATTCAATTGAGGAGTCGTGTTTGTATAGTTATATAGTGGGTAGACCACCATAATATTTTAGACTATGATACTCCTGTGTGAAGGGCCATTGGCCTGGTTGGATAGGACTTTGGACAATATAGATTGCAATTGGACACCAAAAAGATATAATGGTTTATTTATCTAGTTTTCTGAAAACAAAATATTTTAGAATAATATGAGACATTGGATGAATTCTGTGCATTGGAATCAATCCCAAAATGTTCTGATGTTATTAGAAAGTGATTTTTGGGGTGATCCATGATTCTTGAATTGGTTTAGGGGTTGAACCAGTTCCATTTCATGGTTTAGGGGGTGAAACGATTTCATTACATGGTTTAGGCGATGAATTCCTATTTCATCCCTTGATTTAGTGCGTGAATCATTTGATAAAAAAGTTCATGACATATTCAGGCATGAATCATGCGTCGAAAAGTGTTAAAGGTGATGTTTTGGGTGAAATTCATGGGAAATAAAAGGAAATTGGTACCACAGTTGTCATACATTATTTTGGGTATGGTGGTAGTATTATATGATTTTTCCTGGACATTCAAAGGATGGTTTGGTGTATGTAGGACCTCCGTAAGGGAACTTTATACTCATCTATTTTGGCTCAGAATCAAAGATGAAGTGTTGTACAAGCCCCAACAGGTTTTTCTATGTGTTCATGTATGATGAGATAAAAACCATATTGAGTAAATAATTGGAATATTGGAGATTTTTTTTGGTTGGTGATTTAGATGGTGAGGAGCACCATGACCTTTAATTATCTTTGGAAATAAAGTTTTAGGGTTGGGTGCACTAAAATAAAGGTGATGAGTTTGTTCGTGGAATATTTTTTTTAAATAGATAGGTGTCTGGAAGGGCCATTTAGGGCTTTAGTGATTGTTATGAGTGGTGTATTGATTTTTGATTTTTATCACACCTCATGTCTAGAGTCACACATAGGAAGATCTTTATATGACCTAGAGTATAAAATTGTGTTTTGAGAATGGTTTTGTGACCCTTGTTAGCCTGGTTGGTTGGTTAAATTAACAAAAAATATCTTTAGGATGAAAAGTTTTATTGTGGGGAGATTCTAAGAATACACACCCATATAGGTTGAGAACATTATTGGGTATTTTAAATTTTCTCCATTTATGAATGGGTAATTTTAAAATATAGTAATCAGAACATGTTTTTGAACATTTTAATGTCTAAAATTAGTATATTTTGATATGGTTTATGTTTTTTGGGAAGAAACCAAGGTTTAGGAAAGTATTTAAGAAAAAAATGCATGTTAGATTACTGAAATAAACTACAACAAGACATTTACATTGTGAAAATTGATCAAAACATTAATGGGTATTTCAAGGTGTGTAGGGGGTGGTTCATGATGTGAAAATGGAATACCAAGGTCCTAACCGAAAAACTCATGGTGTGGACCCTTATGTCACTGCTTGAAACATTCTTCCCTAATTTGTTTTATGTTGAACAGGGGGTTGAACCCCCTTTTCTTTTAGGAAAGTGGGATACGCATAAGAGGGTTCAACCAATATCTCCTACCCTCAATTTCTATTCATTATTGTATTTCATGGGTGAAATTTGATTTTGGTATAATTACGTTTCGTCCTACTATTATATTTCTATTTATTTATACATAATTGTTTCAATTTTTATGGATGTTTGTTATAAGTTGAATTTCAAATTTATTTGGAAAATTATGAAATCATTGAATTTATTTGGAATTTTCATAAAAACATGAATGAGGAAATATTGATATGATGTTTGCCTACGTTCCCATGTTGATCCTTTAAGGTGTGTCATAGTTTCAAAATATAGAAAGTATTTTTTCCCTAATCAAATTTTATCAGGCTCGTGAATCAAAATTTAAGATTGGGGATTTTGTGAAACCTAGATTTGGGGATGCATCAGGTGTTAAAAACACCATGTTGTCGAATGTTTTTACGTGATAAAATAAACCAATTATTTAAATAAAAATCGAATTAAATAATTAATTAATTACTCTATAATTAATTAATTATTGTTTCATGGCTTGAGTTTGAAGCTAGAGGGTAGGATATGGGTCTGCTTAATCATGGGTGACGATGGAGAATCTTGGAGGGACTTGGAAGCTTCTTTTAGCACCTGTCATTAAAATGGAAAAGCCCTAAATGAGATAGGTTTACTCACATACTTTTAAAATAGATTATTTCTTTTAATTATATAGAATGTGTATTATTGGGCTTACCAAGGAGGTTGATTTCCTAGGTAAATTTAATTGAATAAAATGTGTTAACAATTTTTTTCAAATTGAAAGGGGTGATGATTGGGTTCATAAAAAACACATATGCACTTTCGTGACACCTTATCCACCGATATTCAATGATAAGATCTTATGATATCGATTACCTCTAGAAATATTGTAAGGTGAGGCCATAATGACACATTGTTAGGCCATGTATAGGGGTTTGAGACATTAGTAGACTACCTTATAGATTTTGAGCTATTTAGGATCATCGAGGCACCGCTAGGATTAGTGACACTATCAAATATAATGTGACTAGGCCTAGGTGGATAGACCAATGGATGACTGAAAATGGTTTGGGTTAGTGGAATTACCAAGAGTGTTTTTGATGACTCATAGGGGTAATCAGCCAATCTATTAACTAGTTATCATGCCCTGAGACCCTGTATAGTCAGAAGGGTTTTTCTACTCTTTTGACGATGTTTTGGGATGTGATGTACTAGTGAATTAGGTATTTAATTAAAACTATGACTAAGACCGAGGACACCCAAAAGGGTGCCTAAACTATAATGGGTTCAAGGGGACCTAGTGTGTACCCCATTGACTAACCAATCCTGAGTGGTACAATGCTTTCCAGGGTCACCTTGTAATCTATACTAGACCAGAGATCTCTAGTTGATGTAGGCAGAGATGATGGGCATGGGTGTTCGACAAAACCTTGAGTGTTTCCGTCTCTTATATAGTGAAACCTCAAGGATTATTTTAATGAGTTTTGGATTAATTGACTAGAGGCAAGGTATATCAATAGGATATCAAATTTTGGGACCAGATAATGTTTTAGAATCCATGGTGCTAGAAATCAGTGTTGAAGTCTGTATGGATTTCAGGCGTTGGTATGATGAGATTTGACTAGGGCTAGGATATAGAATTATTGGGCTTCCATGGTGTTTGAGTTCATAGATTGTCTATCCTAGGACTCTTTCCCAAAATAAAGATTATGATTGATATTACATAGATTTATATATCATGAATTGGATATCATGGGACTCATCCTAAAAGTTGAGTGGATTATTGGGATGGAATGAATTTGAAACTCACAGATAGTCTGTTGTGAGACTCATCCATTAAGTGAAGTAGATGATTAGTTATACATGTACTTGGAGATCATAGATAGTATTTCATTGGACTCACCCCTATAGTTGAGAAGATTATTGGGATGAAATGGATTTGGATCTCACATATACACTGTCATGGGCCTCATCCTCACAGTCAAGGATATTATTGGTATTCCATATATTTGGAGATCACAAATAGGAAGTCTTAGGAATAATACTAATATTTGAGTAGATGATTGGGATACCATTGATTTGGATATCACAGATAATATTCTATGGTACTCATCCCCATAGTTAAGTGAAAGATTTAGGATTCCATAGATTTGGATACCACATATAAGGATATTACGGGCCTTATCCCATATGTCGTGAGGATGATTCGTGTTACCATATATTTAGATACTATATAGAGGTATATTATGGGATCAGATCCAAGAGTTATATTAATTATTTTGGGTTGACATGGACATGGAACCCACATTTTACTTGGGAGGCATGGTCCACACAACATGCTCAGAGACAATCCAACACAGGTTGAAGTAGATATAGTTGATTGAGTTTAAGAACATAAGTTTTAACATTATTTAATTTATTTTGAGTTTTACTTTTATTATATTTATTATAAAACATTCACATATCACTTAGTATGATGGTTTGTACAAGACTGTACTAGTGGTGCTCTACTGGGTTTTGTACTCAAACCATGCTCAGTCCACCACTGCACTTCGATACTTGAGAATATGTTCAGATGGTTTTACTATATTGGATTGTATTTATTTATTTTATGTTTACTACTAGCTATAATATTGGGGGTATAATCTCCAATCATTACCATTTTAGACCCCTTCTACATGTCTTTAACCACTAATGTACTTGGAGGTGTTCCAAATCTCATGTGGGGAACTAGTCTAGATAATGATTAGAATGATATATAGGAGGATATTACACCCCTACTATATCTCAATTAATTATACATATCCACAATATAGAATAATGTAATAAATAAATTTAACACAAATAAATTCAACTTGTGTTCAAAATAAATCCAATACAACCAATTCTACATTCATTGACATCAAATCTGAAAAAATTCAACACCAATAGTTAATTTGGTGTGAATATGTTTCAATGCAATGAAATCTCTATGATCATGAGATACTTATAACACTTAATATATAATTTGGAGGCTTAATTCTGTGATATTTTGAAAAAGATTAGGAGTATCATGAGATGTTAGTAGAAATGGTTGAAACATACCCACAAATGAAGTAATTCAATGATTGAGGAACATCTATAGAGGGGTTTGATTGAGATTGGTAATTAGGGTTGTTTTAACCAAAAATATAAGCACCCACACCCCAAAATAAGGCTGATTTGGTTTAATTGAAAAATAACTAAAATTATAGAAATAGTGGGGTGAATACACACATTAATACACCATGAACCTGGTGATATTTTTGGGATTTTATTGGGAAAAAAATATGTGTGTTTAATATAAAAAATCCATATCAATACATAAGAGAAGAAAATAAACTAACATAAATTTTTATGATTGATATGTCTTTAATTAATATTGTTTTTTTTGTGAAGGTTATTGATAAAAACCCATACAATTCTCAATAAAGGGGAAATAATCATGATGATAAATACTTGGAATGTTATATATGAAGAACTAAAAACATCAAAAAGTGTGATGATAACTTATAATAAATTTGTATCCTTTTAATATGAGGATAATTCAGTGGATCCGGAGGTGGAACAATCTTATTTTCTACAAAATGATGGAAATTAGTGAATATGAATTAAGAATGGAAGATATGAGAAGGAATTTTGTTTTGTAATTTTTTTTGAAATATATGGATTGAGATGGAATGTGGATAATTAATAATGGATGCACTTTACATATCATTTGAAAATATAATCCTTCCATGTGGATAAAATAATATAAAAAAGGTTTCATTCATTTTGGAAATGATTAGGGTTTAAAGTTCATTGGATTTGGAAAAAGATAAATCAATGGAAAATATTTGTGGTGTATGGATGTCTTGGTGGTTCAAGTCCTTTGTCAAAATTTACTAAATCTAAATTAATTATGTGATTCATGAAAAGTGATAAATGTAAACAAGAAAACTAAAATCATAATTGGAAGAGATGATACAATAGTGATACCAAAGATCTGAACAAAGTGAAATATCTACCTCATTAGTGGAGAAATAGGTAAAATATTTCTATATAAGCAATAAGAGAATAAGTTGTCGCATAAAAGGCTTGACCAATTGATAAAAATTTCTATTAAAATATTAGTCTATAATTAAGTAAAATTTGATATCCCCAAGATATCACTTTATCACACTCAGATGTGTGATACTTGTCAAAAAAAGAAAATAATTCATAATAATTATAAGTCAATGGAAAATAAGTCAATGAGATTTATTGAGTTGGTGATAATTGATGTGTGTCATCCAATATCACTAAAATACATGGATGGAAATAGGTACAATGTTTGGTATAGATTATTGGAAAATCTAATGGTAATATCTAAAAATATGAAGTGTTTAAAAAAATTATTGGTTATCTATGATTGTAAGTAAATATTATGAGTTTGAAATTTTATAAGTTTAAAACTAATAATAGTATGAAATTAAATAGTAATCAATTATACTAATGACATTATAATCACAGGATATAGAACCAAGTTTCATCACTGAGGACTCCTCAAAAAAGCACTATTGTTGAGAGGATGAAATATCATGTTGGTAATATGGCTCAAATAGTGTTAATTGAGAAGGATTTACATAATAAATATTTTAAAAAAGAATTTCATATACAATTTTTTATCTCCAAAATAACTTTGTTATATTTTAATTAATAAAAGAAACCTTATGAGATATACTGTGGGTAGAATCAGATGTTATAGTACTTTTGGATCTTTGGATGTAAATTTTTTATTATTAAAAAGGATAAGAACAACAAGTTTAAAGATAGTGGGGAGTAATGTATCTTCTTTGGTTATTCATCCAAAATAAACGAGTTAAAATTATATAAAAAATGATTAGAAAAATTATTAAATTTCAAGATATAATGAATTTTTAAAATGAGTTGATTTAACAATACAATGTTTATTTTTCACAAAAAAAACAATGACGTAACCTAATAGTATATTTATGTTGAAGTGATTATCATGGGGGCAGTGCATGGTGATATAAGAAACCCATAAAAAACCTATGATGATGAAATCATATAATGCTCAACAACTACAAAGAAGGTAAATAGAATGGATAAAATAAATGAAAAAACATTATTATTGATTATAAATCTTTGTTGATAACAAGGATGAAGAAGAATCTGTAAAAAATATATATTTTAAAAATTAGATCTTAATTAATTTTAATAATCTTCGTAAAATGTTTATTGGGTTAATGCAATACCTAAATTACAAGACCAAGCTGATAATAACGAAATACGGGAAGTTACTCTGTGTACAGAATGTAGGAATGAAAACCAAGGAAAATGGGTGTTTAAGAATAAACTCAATAAATTCAAATAGGAGTATTAGAACTAATCATTGTTGGTTTTCATGAGATATTCGTTAATCATGGTAATTAATACTGATGAGATGTTTTCACCTATATCCTGATTGGAAACAATTTGATCTTTATTGGAAATTTCAATGAATAGAGGATTAAAATTTTGTTAAATAGATATCAAATAATAACACCTTAATGGATCCTTTTAGGATTATGTATACATCCTTAAACTATATGGAATTTTTAAAGAATAATTTGAAAGAAAATTTTCTTGGTAGAAAAAGGATATTTATGGGTTGAAGCAAGCACTAGGAGATTGATATTCTAGGCTTGATCAGTACTTGATAAATCTCATATACCAGTGAGGTGGATTTGATCCTAAAATCTATATGAATAAGGAGAATAATTTAAGAATGTTGGTTCTCCTTTTTTGTGAAATATATAATTTTTAAAAGATCAGATGATAGAAAATGAATGTATTTTGGAGAATTAATGAGGTATGAGTTTTAAATTTTCATGATTGGAGAGTTACCATTTTTCATTATCTTACATATAATTCAACAAAGGCATATATCATTTATTTATCAATAATTTTTTATAAAATATTCCACAATGAGGTTTGGAATGGAAGATTCTAGAGTGATAAACACATTATTCCATACTATAATTAATATGTAATGACCTGATGATGGAGGAAAGGTAAATGTAATATAATATAAGAAAATCAGTTGAATCTTATTATACCTAAGAATTCCACAACTTGAAATCTTTTTCCAGTTTTCAAGCTGCATGGTACTATAATTTTCTAAAGGATATCCATATTATATTAGTGTAAATAATTACATCATACATTAATATAATGGAAGAATTAGATATATTTTATCATATGAAATCATATTAGGAGTTGTTACGATACATTGATGTGGATTAGGATGGTTTAGAAGATGACCAAAAGTCGATATTAGGTGGTTCATTTTGTCTTAGTGGGTTGTAGATTTCATGGATAAGTAAGAAGAAAGAGTAAATTTCCCTCAACATTATGGGAGTTGAGTATATAATAGCTAATAAAGAATGTACATAACAACTTTGGATGAATCTTGATGAAAATATTTTATACATATAATTGTCAATATAATTTTATTAGTTTTTTTATTTAATTAAATATTTTGTCCTAATTTTCAGTTGATTTATTTATTTTTTGGGTAATCAACATTTTAAAATTTATTCTGGAAAATAAAAAAAAAAATATTTTTTTTTGATTTTTTAATTTATTTTAAAAGAAGAAAAAAAATTTTAATGTCTAAAATGTGAATTTTTTATTAACTAGCCCTGGTAATGGAATCCGTGCCAACATAGGAAGCATTCATGTGCATAAATAAGCTAGAAGAGAGCATAAGGGACCATAGCCTGACACGTGAATGTATGAGGAGCATTCATGCTGTCACACACTAGAGGAATAGAGTAGAGGAGGGTATCCACCGCCTCAGTGGGGGTTATGGGACTTTATATATGATAGATGGAATATATATTTTATTAAGAGAAATCCTAACCTCTTATTTTTTAATGTGGTATGCACTTCATCTGATTACTCAACTTTCATTAAAATATGACATTGTTTAGTGTGAGGTCTCATATCATCATCCTTACAATTCAAACTGCAACACATATTTCCAATCTATGCCTAATATCTACCATTTTCATTAGAGTTAATCTCAATATGCACTAAAATATTTTAGAAAACCATACAACAATGAAGGTATTTCATCATGGGACCCCTGAGGTGATAATTAGAGATGTTTCTAAATATCATATGGTGAGCTGAAAATTGTGAATGTTTCCACAACATGGAACATGTTTAATGTTTCCAATGAATAATTATGACATCAGGTTGGTAGTGCAAATACTAATTAGCTATGTAATTGTAAATGATGGGTCCTATTCCATGATGAAAAGGTTACCCCATGGAATAAAAACATGAGAGAATATGGTTTTCTTATGTATCAAAAGGCCATGAAGAAGGAATCTTTAATGAATTTTAAGAAGATATACAGAAGGGTAATGGATTTCATGGCATGAGGTCTTCTCTTATTGTATTTTAGGGTGATAGTAAAGAATATATGGAGTATTTTAGGGGTGATTCAATACATGAGTTCTCATAAATTGTGGATGAGCCCATTTTTTCAACGATGGTGTTTTAGATTATTGAGAGATGCTACAATGAAGGATCTTGTTACATCATAGATGAATAGAGGAGAAGGTTTTCATGTTGGATTTGTGGTGAAGTTATTTTTATTTAATATTGGGAGTTATAAAAAGTTCTCTAGTGGCTACGTATATGTGAATTAATTGTTGAACTATAGGGAAATTTGGAAAAGAGGTTTGTGTTGCATCATGGTCTCTCATGCCAGTTGCATCACATTTAAAATCTTGGGATACATAAGATATGAATGCAGATTTATGTATGTGACATCAAAGTTTTTTTGATAGGAAATTAAATGTGTTTGAAGTTACATAAGGGTTTTTGCTGAAATTTTGTAAAATTTAGATAAGGTCTATGAATTATACATAAGGATGATTTTCTTGGAGGTATGTGAAGTGAGGTTTTATCATATGGTATTTCTAGGCTATAGTGGTGCCAAAATTAACCTTGACTAGGGTTTTTAGTGATGGAATTTACCTATGACATGGAACGAACATCATTGTTCATTTTAGGTTAGAATGTGTATGCTACACTACAAGCCACTATCCATGCTGAAAAATGCATATCTATAGATATATAGGCCCATAGTTATTACTCCCCCAACATATGCCTCTATATTAATTAATTTGCGATATAAGAGGATACATGAATGTGAGTAATTTATATGTTTAGAGAGAGATAATCTTGATAGATAGTTTGATAAAGATAAGGAGAAAGATATAGAGATAATATTGGAAAGATAAGAGATACAAGATGTGATTTATATGATGCCACTTTACCTTTTAAATACATTGTTATTATACACTGTGTAGGGGAAATTTTTAATTTATTTTTGGTGGATCAAAACATGGGGGTGTAACTGTTGACAAAGTTCTGCGTCTAGGTTTCATTTTATTATTTTGTTACACTCCCTCCTGAGTATCATTATGTGGTAAGTCATACCATTTCCAAGCTATATATTGGATGGAAATTTTACTTAGAGAGGTGTTTAATTTTTTATTAATATTATTTGGGTTTTTTATTTATCTTTCATTATTTTAAATATTATTCATATTTTCACATGCATGAGCATTTCTATTTGAGGATGTTATATGTTTAATGCATTCAATAAATTCTAAATCTCATTTCATGACCAGTTAAAGGGTTGCATAGTTAAATTTAAATATGGATTTGGGTGACCTTTTTGTATGACTAAAAGAATTACTTAAGAGTATAACAATAGTATATCTACATAGATTCTAATGAAATGGTCTAGGATTTACATAGACCTAATTCTGAAAAAATATTTAATTTAATAATTTTTTATTTTTCTTCACTATGTGTATAAACCTAGATTTACTATTCTAGTTAATTATCTATTTATTGAGTTTATTTTAATCCAAATCTCTCATGTTATAATTTCATTCTTAAATATTCTAAAGTGTTTTTAATCATTCTTCATGGGTTTAACCACAAATTTAAAATTTAAAACATCAGTTTTTTTTAATAGTTTATGATTCTTTTTAGTTTTTTATTTTCTAAAGTATATTAAACAATGTAATTAATGATATCTCATGGGTGTTTAAGTTTTTGGTATCATATTTAGGGAATGATACTTACGATTTATAACAATCTAAAGTTTTTTTTTAAATTTTTACTAATAATTTCTCAATTTTATACTTATTACATTAATGTTATGAATTTCATGTAATATAATTAATTCAAGAACAATGAAATCAAGTAAAAATTAAAATATATCTCTTAAACTATGATACTGAGATATAAATTAGTATATAGAAGAAAAATATAATTAAATAAGAGACCATAGTTGGAGTAAAAAAAGGGAACATGTAGCCAACCAATTTGTGCAATGGGGAGATATGGGAATGAAACATATAATCAAGTATATTAAAACATAAAGCATCAGGGTTCACCATAGAATTATTATAAACCCAATATCTATGAAAAACTTTTAAAAAGTTTAGAATTAATACTTATTATTTCAAACACCATACTATTCATGAAGCTACCACATGAAGAGACAAAATATAAATTTAGTAGTTTCATTAAACACTTTGATACATTCCAATCCAACAATATTTCAAGTTATGTAACAAGGCTTTGATTATTTCTATTATCATTTAAAAACAAAGCTTGAGAATGGATCCGGTGTTTTCCCCTCATTCTATAACCACATGAGATAAATTGGTAAAGCACTTATTAACTCAATTCTTCCATACTATAAAATATATGAATATTCAAATCAACATTTTTAATTTCAATCAGTTGGATGATGAATCATTATATCATTCCTGGGATAGGTTTAAAGATTTGATTCGGAAAATTATCCATCATGTCGTTGAGATATGTCTACCAATGAAAACATTCTATAAGGTTATATCTTAGTAAAATAGATCACTCATTGATCTTGTCAGTAGAGGTTAAAGATGAAAAAAAATGAATGAGGTCCATTTAATTTTAGATGATATGATGATTAATATATTTTAATGGAAAAGTGAAGAAGGATATAGTCATATAGTTTACATGGTTAACAAAAAAAATGGATGTATGGTTGCTCAAATGGATTCCTTAACTAAGAAGATGGACGTGCTAATGGATATTAACCAACTACACAATATATAAATTGATGACTGTAGTTAAATTGATTATAATCATAAATATAATTTTCATGTCTGGAGTATTCAACAACAACAAAATCAAGGGTACCAAAAAAGGGAACCGAGGTTCCAACAAAAATAAGGGACATCTCTCCAAGCCTATTCACATCCATGGATGAGAACTTGTTTACTTTATTAACAACCATTAGGTATTCCATAAAAGGGTTGAATGTTGGTCAAAGGGATTCTAGGAGAAATCTATGGCATAAAGTGGGATAAATTTCTGACTAGCTTATAGAGAGGCCAATATGAGTAATTCTTGCGGATAACGTGGTTCCTATACATTAATAATTCATTGCTATCACTCTAAGAATTGGTTAAAATTTATAGGGTAGTGATAAAAATATTTGGAAAACATAAAGAAGATAAAGTAGAAGAAAACAAGGAAACAAAGTAAAATAAGAATTAAAAGGTAAAGGGAAATGAGAAAATACCTATGTAAGAATTCATAGAGGAATCCCTACCACCATATAAAACAATGATACATTTTACAAGTAGGATTCAAAAAGGGAAAATGGATGAAAATAATGTTCTGTTTCTCAAGAAGTTTAAAAAGTTTCATATTAATATTCCTTTTTACGAATATATATAAAATATTAAAAAACACCAAATTTTTATGAAATGTATAGTTTAAAATAGTAGGAAAATTAAGGAATTGGGTTCAATACCACCGTATGGGGAATGGTCATTTGAAATATCTTGGAATCTAAAAAATAAATAAAGATACCCAGATATCATATCAATTTTAGTTATTATTGGATCAAATAGGTTTGTCTTAACATATTGTTATCTAGGAGTGAGTTTCTACATTATTCCATAATCAACATTCAATATCATGGGTAAAGAGGATTTAAATCCCACAATAGTTTATATTTAATTAGTGGATGTAAATATAAAATGTCCTTTTAGTTTTGTTCAAGATATTATGATCAATACAATTGAATTCCTAGTGCATGAAATGATCAGGAGATGAATTTAATTATTTTGGGAATTCCTTTATTAGAAATATATAGATCCTTTAATCCTGATAAAAATGGGGTGTTATCTTTAAGGGTTTGTGGTGATGTAACAAAGATAAACATTAAAAAAGTGATGGAAAATTATTATTATAAGAAATAAGATTTAAAGGAATAAATTGAGGTAGAATTTAAAAAATTCACTACCATTATAGATAATAAAGAAAACTTTTCCGTTAGAGTAAATAAGATAGTGGAAAAGAGGGAAATAATAATATATGTCTACTAGAAAAAGTTAAAAACAAAATATAAATAGCTGAAACTAGGAAATTTGAGGAAGGCCCATAAGATTGGGTGGTCCATAAATTACCATTTAATTTTTCAGTATAGAACAAACACTAATGGATCACCCCCATGGATGTGTATGAGATACTACCATAAGGAAGAGTGAAGAAAATTTTACATAATGTACGAGGACCCCTTTAAGTATAGGAATCCAAAATTTTACTATTCATGGATCAAGGTTATCTAACGCCTTTCTAACTCTCTGTAACTAGACTTCAAGATGTCACGGGCATGATAAGTGTCTTAAAATATCACTATTGGGAGGAAAAATGAGTATTTTTATATATTTTATATGAATTAATTCTAATTACATAGTATTAGAATTTATTCAAGAGTAATACAATCCCCTTAAAAATTTTGAGATTAATAGACCATGGTGCTTATTCTATCACTGGTTTTTTTTCATTTATAGGAATATAATGAGGAAGACTGAAAGAAGTATGGATAAGGAGTTCAATAGATATATTCGTAGTATAAGGAGGATAAATAGTTAAATTCAATATTTATTTTACTCCCCGGAAATTTGAAATTATTTTTTTAAACAGAAAAAATTCATTCCCCATACTTAGATTTGTGTTAATTTTAGAATCTAGAATAAAAAATAACTTATGAATCCTATGATTATATGTTTTATTTTACATTTTTGATGAGATTTAATGGGTGAGATAGGGGAGAGTGACAGATGATTTGTGATAATAATAGGGTTATTTATTTGATGAAACATAATTTTGTGAGACTTTTTGATTAATTTAGTTGAAATTGTAATTAAAATTTTCATACAATAAAGTTTTAAAGTTTATGTGGGTTGATTTATTTTTATTAGAAATGATATGAGTGATATTTGGTATCATATGTTCTCATTACTAAGATGGTTGTAAGAAAAAATTTCATATTCTTCTTAAGAACCTATTTATAGGGAGGCACTTGGGGCATATTAATTAATAAGAACATTTATTAGTTTCTCACCAAAGTTATGAATGAAAAAATTAACTTTTAATATAATTAAGGTATTATTACTATTAATCCATTATACTTGAAAACTACCTTAAAATTTTTATCTATCTTTTAAAAACATATATCCTTGAATTATTTTACTAGGGTTGAGACACATTTTAATCTTTTTTTTTACTTTCCTACTATACACTTTGTATTTTTTATGATTATCAATGGATTATAATTGGGAGAGAGGTTTTCTATAGTGGAAATGGATTTATTACGTTAAAGAAAAAATTTGAGGTGTATTTAATGGGATATGGTTAAGGTTCGTATATATTTCATTATGCTTAATTTTACTTCTTCTTTGAAATATAGTTAAAAAAATAGAAATGAAAAGAAAAGAAAAAAATGATTGTTTTTTTAAATTAGTTGTGTCTTTGGAGGTTCGAAACTCACTATTAATTGATCAATTATCATTATAATTTTTGGTTTGGTTGTGGATGTGATAATTTTTTTAAGTTCACTATTTGAATAAGTGGAAATTTTGGAAAAAATAGAAAAACAATATAGTATTCATTTATTATGATTTCATGACCTATTTATGAGCCTACATTGAGTTTAGGGCTGTAGTGAGATTTCATATTTAAAAATATTCTTTCATTGGGTCTTAATTTTTACTATCATGCAAAATATTAAGTCGTTAACCTAGTTTTAAGCCTCATAGTTTTTTATATTATTACCTAAAAACCTTAAGTTATAGAGTCTTTTAATCCTTAATTTTATGTCATGATTACTTGTGGCCATTGTATTTATGGGATGGATATTTTTTATCCAATTAAATAATACATATAATATAATTTGTTTAATTTATATTAAAAAATACACTCACATTATTACCTTAAGTGATGTGAAAAAATTGAGGTAGATCACATGTGTCATGCCTATGAATAGTCAATTAATTCTCTTAAATAGAAAATAGAAGAACTTCATTCGTAAAAGGGAAAAAGTAAAATAAAATTTTTAATAGTTTCTTTGGAAATGATTAATTAGAGAAGAATTCTCATGTGATGATTAAAATTTTATTTTACTCATTGATAATTATTATCACTTATTGAAAATGGAATTTTAATAATGGTATCATGGGTTTCTATCTATCGTTATTTTGAGATGTATTCTTAGAGAAAATAATAAGATTATGTGTGGGGGTGTTTGATGAAAATATTTTATGCATGTAATTTTTAATTTCATGTAATTAATTTTTGAATTATTTTAATTACTATTTTCTAGTTCTCAATTGATTTAATTATTTTTTTTGGGTAATTAACATGTTAAAAGTGATTTTGGAAAGAGAAAATAAAAAAAATATGTTTTTAGTATTTTTAAATTGATTTTATTTACGTTATCAAAAGTTTTTTAATTTTTAAAATCTGGTTAGTACTACACCATGATGGTCTCCATGGAATACAAGAGGTTCAAATATGCATGAAAATAGTAGATACATAAGGGTGGTATTTTAATAGTGGATAAGATGTATAAGTTTAAATGATTGAATCCACAAAATGATAAAATAATATTCCTCATGAAAAATAAAATAATAAAATAAGGTTTTTATGTGTATAGAAAGGCCATGATAAAGGCCATTGTGCTTCACCTTAAGATGATCTATATATGGGTAATGAATTTTATGGAAGAAGATTTTTTCATTATCTGTAGGAGAGTGATTTGGAATAGTTTATAAATAATTTCATGGGTTTTAGAATGTGTGGGTTCTATAACACCACGTAGGATCATAATATATCAAAGGAAAGGGTTTCGATGCTTGAGATCCTCTGCGATATAGGATCATATTACACCATGTAAAAATAATGGAAATTTTTTTTATACTAGATTTTTGGTGAAGATAGTTTTATTTCACTATGGTTTTGGGGTATAGAAAGGTCCTTTGAGGATACCTATAGGTTAATATAGGGTTACGCCACATGGAGCTATAGGGAAGAGGATTGGTTTGCACCACAGTCACTCTTAATAGTTGTTTCATAGTTGAATAATGAAATATAAATATATATAAAGGAAGAGTATCAAGGGGTCCCAAGACATTATTTAAGGGGTAAGTAAATGTGTTTTTTGTTATTTAAGTTTTTTCACTAAAGATGTGTAAAGGCTAGATAAGAGATGTAATGTATGTGTAAGATTGATTTCTATAGATGGTATTGAAGTGACGTTGAGGGATAAGTTTTCTCCATGTCGTGTAGATTAAAAAATTAATAGATACATATGTTTTTATAGTGCAAATGTCTACACCATGGTACCAACTCGGCAATGAAAAGTTCAATAGATTTGGTCTGCACCGCATGCCACAGTCTACACCAAAAAATGCATATCCACCAAGAAAGATGTCCAACCTCATTAATGTCTTTTTACATACCTTTAGATTTAATTAATGGGAGATAAAATAGGATATATTCAATTTTATAATGAATATGTTTAATGGGATATAAGAAAGAGATATAGTTTGAAAAAGGTGAGGAGAAATATGTGGAGATAACATAGGAATGATAATATATAAAATATGATATTTCAATAAGGGAAGTTTTCCATTAAATATATGGTTTTTGAGATCTATGATGGGGACTATTTAATTAAAAGGATGGATTTATACTTGTATGAATTTTATGGGGCTATGTTTCATTGGTTTATTTTGTTTTCAATCCATCATGACTAGAATGACGGGGTGCGTCTTTATTGTTCTAAGCAATGTATTAAATATGAATAGTGATTCGTGAAGTGATTTAATTTGTATCAATTTGATTTGGGTTTTTTGTATTCAACTATCATTCATATAAATCATATCATTTTTCCATAATTCATGGTTTTTTTGTATAAGGAGTGTATTCCTTCAATTAATTGACTAGATAATTATTATCATTGCATGAATATTTCATGATTTGGGATAGTTATGGTTAAAATAATGTTCTTTGTTACCTATTTTCTAAAAAACCCAAGTTATTGAGAGGATAAAATGGGTATTTTGTAATATAGATTTATAACCCATGAAAGATTTTACATAGATCTAATTTTTATAACATCTCTAATTGAATCATTATTTACTTTACATAACAAATTCCCGGAAATTGGAATTATTATTCTTTGAATGATTATATTTATTGAGTGTAATTTAATTCAAATAAACCATGTTCTATTTTCATTATTAATAATTTTCTGTTTTTTAATATATATTCATGGGTACAACCTCAACCTTTGCATTTACTATAAAATGTTTGTAGTTTATGATTTATTTGAGTTTTTTACTTTCCAAACTAGAATACCCATTGAAATTAAGTATGATCTCTGAGTGGTTAGTAAAACAATATGAGGATGTAAAATTTTATGTGAAATATCCTATTGAAATCAGGTGTGATAACTCAAATTCCATTAATATTAGTAAAAATCATGTCTATCATTCATGAACAAAGAACATCAAGATAAAGTATCATTTCATCAAGGAGAAGGTTGATCAAGGGATAATTTAGTATGAGTAAATGTTAATATAGAATTAAATTGTGTATATCATGATATAGGCACTATCCATGGCCGAGTTAAAGAGTCATCATTTTGATCTTGGATATAACAACCTCCATCCAAATCGATGGTTTAGAGAAGGACCCCCACTCCCATAGTGATTTCCCATTTATAGAAATGTATATTGACTCTATTGAATAAAAGTTTTATATGTTTACCCACTATTATGAAAATTCATAGAAGTGATATTTAGGTTTGTTGAAATATGTGGATAATTTGTACTTGAATTTATTGGGATAAGTTATCTGTGGTTAGTGATGATTATTAATACGAGTGTTACTTCCTTTTTAAAATTTTTGTACAATCCTATGATGATGTTTTGGAAAGGGGAGATTATTTGAATATATATCTAGGGTAGTATCTTGTCTTAGAGGTTCTAATAATCATTGAAATAAAGTGAGTGTTTTCATAATGAATATTTTACATAACTCTTGTTTCTTATGATAAATTTTTATTATTTGGGTTTATAATTAATGATGAGTGAGTCATTGATACACTATCTAAAGATGGAAGGTTTCAGACAATGTATTTTTTTTTTCTGAAGTTTTCATATGGAAGGCATTCAATCGATTTTTTAAGGGTTATCAATAGACCCAAAGAGAGATAATTTCATAAAAAAACCCACAAGAATCATTTTTGGGAGTGTGTTTATTGAAAATTATGTTAAGATACTTCTAAATGATCTTCAATTATCACGAGAAAGGTTAGAGAATTATTAGTGGAAGATTAAAGGAGCATGAAGAAGTTATGCTTACAATCTCGGGATCATTTCATGCTTTTATGGGACACTTTATAAAGAAGGTTTATAGAGGAATGGAAAATGAAAAAACATTCCCTACATTAATATTATCTCTTTGGAAAATATTCTAGATACTAATAAGTGTATATATGATTTTTAGAGGCATATGTAATTTTTTATCTTAGTGCATAAGTATTTTGAGAACGTTTGAAATCAGTGACTTTTCCATTTGGGTGATGCCCTCATCATGGATTGATACACCACACTGTGAGATGTTTTTAACCATAAAATCATAATTTACATAGACTATTTTAAATAGAGTGGACATGATGACAAAATCATAGTATAAGTCATAGTGATTGAAAAATCGTGAGAAGTATTTCACTATGTTATGGTCTACATCATTATGTGTTCAAATGACCCCTATGTAAAATTGGGAGGACCATAATGGGTGCCTCAATTAAATGAAACACCCTGAAGGGTTCTTAAGAGAAGATTGGTCGTTCTAATACTTCAAATATTTCCATTATATGGTGATAGATCAAAACTTTTGGGAGTTTTTATGAGGTATTTTATATTCCTGGAGTCTAGGTGACCACTATGTGATGATGTGTTTCACATTATGGTGTTACAGCCAAAGGGGAATCCTCAAGTAGTTTCCAAGTTTCTTTTTTGTGGGTGTGATAATTGAAGTTTGGAGATTAATATTTACATGTCATAACGAAACATGTCCCAACATGGAGGTAACCATAGATGTAGGTGTTATTCCAGTGCGGTAATATTTACACCATGAAGGTATCCAGAAAAAAAATTCCAAATTCATTCTTTATATCATTTATGATGGAATTAATATAATTATATATTAGATATTGGCTTGAAATTAAAACAGGAATTTGGATTAATTTTTTCTATTTAATAGATATTTGTTGAAGAATAAATAAATGGGTCATATAGTTATTCTCTCTAGATTGAGAAGAGATACATTTCTATTTATTATATAGATTTGGATCATGAAAGGATAGAGTAGATAAAATAAGGGATTGAGTTATAGACTTCATCTAGAAAATTAATAAAGAATGATATATGGGGGGTATCTCACTGAGATTCATATGGAATAATTGATACACCACATTATCTTAAAGTCACTCTTTTTTCATGAAGATAATGGTAATAACACTTGATGGAAGTAAGCTGCATGAGTGGTTGGGAGTATTGAGTTCATTATTTCAACGTTGGTTTTAAATCATGAGGGTTAGTGTAACAAATTTGGATTATAATAACAAAAAATTTTGTTAGTGTTTCAGTTGTATGACATATAAATATAGTATTCCCCTTGGATTATCCTGGTTTGGGTTAACTAGGAAAAACTAATTATGTCCCTATATTTTTTTATTTATCTCTTCATATGGTTTTAAGGGAGATGAGAGTTCCTAATAACTTTAGAATAAGTTTTTTTGAGAGGGACATTTGAAAAATATCAGTTTAACTTGATCACCCCTCCTCCCTCTAAAGGTATTTATCTTTCTTGGGACTAATAAATTTCATCTAAATAAACCTATCCTTGGATCATATTTTTCTTCAATAATCTGATATTTTATTGATTATATTACTCTACAAATATTATAATTCATTTTTATTAATGAATTTTGTGTTTTTTATCACTCTCAATATATTTATATTATTTAATTTTTAATCCAAAATTCGAAAAAATTCCATAAGAATTAATTTCTTTGTCCTTTTTTAAATTCTGTCATAAGTGTATGTCACTTCCATTCCATTTGTATATGTGTGTTGGCTTGGTTTTTCACTCATCTTAACTTTTTATTTATTATTTTTATTTGGTTCTCCATAACATATATACCTAAAAAAATTATTATCCATATTTATGGTTGATAAAATATCTTTTTTAGTGTGATGTTTTTGATAAGAATTACATATTGATCCAAAACAACCACACTTAAGGATTATTAAATTAACACTCTTTGTATCTAATGAATGTTCCATGGATTTTTTATATGTTGTATAAAATCTGAGGATTTAGTGGATTATCAGAACTCTTTCTATATAAATATTCATTTAATATTAAACCATAAATAAAAAACTACTCATCATGGAAAAATATTTAGTGACAGCTTGATTTAGATTCAAAACTATGTATAAATATGATACAAAAATAACATTTTTAAATGATGATTTAACATGAATGTTTTATTATACACTATCACATGAATCAATTAATATACTAATATTCTCACTAAAACTAATCAATCATAAAAGGTTTAATTTAACTAAATTTAACTATTAATTTTTTGCTCAATGAACATATCAACCCAAGTTTATCAATTAAATAAATCAAATTATTATAATAATTTTATTTCATCACTATATGTTTGACCTTAGTGACTCCATATAATTCTTAGAAAAACATAAAAAATTTATATATTGATAGGTGATAATGTTTTGTATTTCAAGTACATATAAAATTATTTATCAAAATTATGATGTAATTATATTATTTCATGCAATGAGGGTAGTAGAGTAAGGAATAAAGAGTTTTATAGGACATATATATACCGAATTTCCACATTATACAAATACTAAATTAAACCATATCATCTAATTAGAGAGGAAGTTATAATAAGAAATTAATAAATAAACTATGTGAAACTCACTTTTGATATTTATTTCTTCCCGACCAGTGATGTTTATAGAGTTTTTATAAAAATAGACAAATTACTCATGCCTAAAAAGGCATCCACTAGAGAAAAAATGGATTCATAAAACACTTTTATATGACATTTTTTTCTTAAAATTTCATGGTATATGAAAAGCTAATAATATTTACATTTTATCATAAGTTTCAATGAATTTAAACCCACCATTTTTAGGATATACTGTGTTAATATCAAAATTTATATTTTTATCAAAAATATATAGATTAATAGATAAATGAATTAAATCAAGATTTTTTTGATATTACTAATTATTAGAACAAATAATACACTTAATTTTTGGGTTTTTATGATTATTTTATTTTATTAGACTGTTTTTCATAGAAATAAAATATGTTTTTTAATTATGGAATTAATAAAGACATCTAGACGTGGCTTGAATTTTACGAAATTCCCATCCTACCATATTTTTATCAGCAATAACGTCAATCCATTTACCTCAAGAATAATTTTTATCTGCTATATGAAAGGATCAATCAAAAGTGAAAATTCTATAAAATCCTAAAGGTTTAAAAATAAGAAATATGACTTACCTCATGGCTTGAAGTTATAACACTAAGGAATCTAATAGACTGTTCCCAAAAAACCTACAAAGTCTTTAAGTGATAACACAAAAAATTAAACTTACCTTATAAATATTCAACATATAACCATCCAAATGACAAAAAAATCACTTATATATCGGGCATGTACATAACATTCAAATAGTCACTCAAACCTCATGATCGATCCAGGCCTCTTCTACCTCATGGTCAATCCAAAATATTTACAAAAATAAACTTATAATGATCAATTATAGGTTAAGTAAAATATTTGGGTGAACTCATCCAATATTTAATCCAAATATTTGGGCTTCAATGTCAAAATTCATATGCCCTATAATATTATTCCACATGGATATTCACATGTATAATATTTTATAAGGAAAAAACGAATAAAATATATGAATTTTGTAGAAGGCCAAATCATAACTAAGTATTCTATGGAAAAAAGGGTAAATATTTGAATTATTTGAAAACATGAAGATTTATAAGGGTTGATCAATTGATAATAAGATAATAATAAATATTTCATGAAAGAAGTCAGTTATTATAAATAAAAAGAGCCAGACATTAGAGGAAAAACTTTTGGTTATACCTACAGATGTGTGATTATTGGAACTTTCATGTACTTTCCTTTTCTTGCATTAATTTTTATTTTATGATTTTAATTCCTTCTCCACCTCCTTTCATCTCTATTTACCTTTCAATTTATGGGTAATATTCTAAGTGACGAAGGAGGGTATGGTTCTCAATTAAATTCTCAAGACCAAAAAATTTATTGAATACTAATATTTTATTATCGGTTGATTTATTTACTTAATGAATATTTATATCCTTGAATTAAATTTTGTTTAGGGATTAGAAATAGATTACAATTAATAAATAGATTAATAATCAATGGCCACCCTATCAAAGTGTATATTGTATAGATTCAAATGGTTTCATTAAGAGTAAACTATCTAGTAATTTATATAATGATTGTGAGGGAAGTGAATGAATCTTGAATTTACTTGAAACAATTACACTTAATAATATTTTTCCTTTGAAATTTTGGAAGTGTCTTACTATAACATCCCAAGATTCTATGATTTTGTTCAACTACATTTAAGCTCTTTGATATCTTTTGTTACACGTGATTCTATGTTTGGATTTCATTACCTGTGAAACTGATTTTTTCATGAATTACCCAAAACACTAAGTTTGTCGTGTGTTATAAAAATTACCATGTTTATTTTGTGTTACACACAACACCGAGATTAAAAGATACATGACATATTATTAAAATATTATTATTTTATATGATAGTTATCACCTAGATGCTGCAATTGAGGGAATGAATATGATTAAATAAATAATGAAATTATATGGTTTATACATTTATATATAATGTTTTTTTTATAACCAATAGATAATAAATAAAAATAAAACCCTTTTGGAAATAAAAGAAATCATTTTATGGAAAACTATTTTCATTAACATAAACATGTTTTACCCTAATAAATTAAATAAATAAAATTTGATATATTATTTTAATTAAATTTATATATTATATAATCAATAAAATTTTTATAATTCATATTATGTTTTTTCCAGGAAAGAGATATAAATAAATTCAATTTTACCCTTAAAAATTAATTTTCTAACAAATAATTTGGTTTCCTATAGCACTCATTTTTTAAAATTAATTTTTACCACTATTAGAAAATTTATTTAAAAAATAAAATTATTTTTTAAAATAATAATATTAAAAATAGATTAGGGTAAATTTTTGGGATTGTTCTGAAGTGTTTTATTTTTTGATTAATAGTGAAAAATACTAAATTTTAATTCCAACCTGCCTTCTCATTTAATTTATTTATAAATTTAAAAAAGATTAAAAGGAAAATTAGTTCAATTATACATAAATTAATAATATTTATTCCATTTTAATTGATTTAATACTGATTTTTTATATAAAAAATTTGTAAACTTTATATCATTTTCTCTTTGAAAACATGTTTTTTCATCGTGCTTATACAAATAATTATAAATTATAATTTTCCAGTTATTTGAATAGAATTTGTAAAAATGGACTCCATATTGGAAATAAGTATAATTTATATTATCTATTAAGCTCAACATAATTTTTTCATGAAATTAATATTGAATGAAATAAAAATTCATTACCATAGTTAAGGTAAAGATGGTCTTAATAGGGGTTAAACTAAAATTATAAGGGTAAAATTACCTATAAACATATCTAAAAAATATTTTATGGAAATATTTTGACCATGAAACCTATAATGTTTTAAAATGGACCCTTTTTACCATTTTACATATTAAAAACATTAGATCACTCATTTATCTTAAAAAATACAAAGTGTGTCCTCTCCCCCACTAATAAATGGGCACCACTCGGATTTATTTTTCACACCATCAAACCCATTTGGATTAAAAAATTAATACCAAAATAACTTATAAAATTCCATCAACTTATCCTAGAATCATAATTTTGTACATAAAACCATCCTGTGTAGTGTTTTAGTGAAAACCTAAGTAGGATACCCGAAGAAGACGTAACATTCTTCAACAAACATTGTTGTTTTATTTTCTCCTCCAACTCCTTAAATTATTATTATACCATTATTATATAATAAAATACGTATCTTAAATTTAATAATATTTTTTTTGTGTAATGGTAATGAACTACATCCATATTCACTACCACATCATGGGCAACGTAATCATCGTTTGTGTGTATAATGGACTACAACCTCGCTAAGGGATGTCATTAGTTATTCCATTAATACCTCTAAAGGATAGTTGTAATAATTTATTTATTATTTATATATTATATTTTTGATGTTATTATTATTATTCATTTATTATATGATATAGACCTCTATAGTTTCCATTTTTTAGGAATATAATAACATCACTTGTGTGTATAACGAACTATCTCCTCACAAATCTATGTGATTAATGAAATATTTAAATGAGACTTATTAAGTATGGGTTTAATGAAAATATATTATATATATTAAATAAAAATGATTTTTAATGATAGTATAAAATTTTTATTTCTTTATTTCAATATTAAAATAATATATAAACAATATTCATGCGTACAACCGACTTACTGCCACAATGAACGATGTATTTCATTTTTTTTCTATAAATTTTATGTATTGCTACAAATAAATATATAGTTAATATATTTGATATTTTTTTCATTATTTACATTCAATATATTATTAAATTACGATCAGATTAATATGACCAAAAATAACCAATCAAAACATATATAAAAAACAAAATAATTATTTCTTGAAACGTGGCATTAACATATAATTTTCCACAAATAGGTAATAAAATGTCATCATAAAATAATATATGGTATTATATATATAAATTTTTTTTCATAATAGATATATAATAAACATATATTTATTATATAAGAGGTTTGAAAGTGCATGAAATAAGTGAACACATATAGTAATGGATTTTCGTCTCACATTTTACTTCTGTGAGACATATGCCATACTCACAACCTATTTATTTTATATACTGTTTATAATACCAATGGATGTTGTTATTATAATAATAAAAATAATAACTTGGATTTAAATATCCATTTTAGTATATCGCTTTCATGGTGCTTACGGTTAGACTGTTACCATAGCGGTAAGGGATTTTTGTCTCAATTTTGTTTATGTGAGACTTATGTGGTGTTATAAAAATATGTTATTTTACAAGGTGAATATAAAACCCCTTTGACCTGTAATATCATGAAATTATTTATCATCAATATATTTTAAATTTCATTTAATTTTATTTTTTAATGGGGCTTATGATTCAAAGTATTATAGTGGTAAGTATTTTACATTAAAATCTCATCATTTATCTAGATTTTTTATTGTTATGATTACGATGATAAAATATTATGATACATATCTCAATAAACTCGATAATTTTTTCCCCTCTAGCTATTCATTATATTTTAAAGTAATAATACCAATTTCACTCTTGGTTACTTAAGATAAATGATGTTTTTAAGAAAATGTGACATTATTTCTATATTTGGTTAGAAATCAATTTTATTATAAAACCAAGTTTTCTAAAAATATTTCCAAAAAATTTTCATCACCCTCATATTATTTTTTATGAAAAGATATTTTTACCAAATTTGAATTTTTATATTTTTTTGAATGGAATCTTCATGTCTTTTTCCAAAATAATGCATGTTTTTTTACAAAAAATATAAATGGAATATTATTTTTTACTGGTACAACATTAATGGAATTATATAATATCTGATCCAATAATTACATTGAGGATTCATTTATAATATTACAAGTATATTTTTAGATAAAATTATTATGAATATTTTTCATGTTTTGATTTTTATCCAATAGGAAAAGAAAATTTTCTTCAAGAAATATTTTCAATGATTTTAAAATCTTAATTTTTATGTTTTAATGGTTATTTTCAAAAAATATTATTTCCAAAATAATTTATGTTTTTTTAGTTTTAAAAATTTTATTATTAAATAAAAGTGATTTTCCTCAAGAAATGGTCCATGCGTCCTTTCAAAATTAATTTTCATTTAAGATGACATCTCTGATGTTACTTATGTTTTAATAGGGATAAGAATAAATGATACCATCCATATTATTTCTCTTTATGGTTAATTAATATATTGATAAAATTTTTATGAAACCCATTTATTTTTTATTGTCTATGATATGATGAATTGATTAAATGTTTCTGAAACTCATTTTCTATACATGGGTTATAATGTAAGATATGTTAATTGTTTTATGTTATTATAGAACACAAAAGTATGGTTTACATTATAATATGGGTGATACCAATAAATCACTTCAATGCATTGGGTAAAGATTGTTTATCTCAGGAGATAATAATGGGAAAAAGTTAATGATTCTTGATCAACTCTGGGAAATAGGTGTGCACTGATGCATAATGGAATAAGGGAGAGTCCAGATCCATTGTAGGGAACATGTGTATCTTAACCCATAATGGGAAACAGTCTATATTGATCCACATTTGGGACCAAGTGATAAGGCTTGATACACAATGTTTATGGTCTTTTTATTATAACATAACATATGAATTGTTTTTATATATTCCTGATGATCCCACAATTTTGTGACATGATCTTATGTTTTATGATTGATTTATGATGATTTATCACTATTATTTATAATGTTTTCTAAATAATGTTTTATTCTATGACACATGTTTATGATCTATGAAAAGATGGGTATAAGCTTTGTAAGTTCTGTTTCGGATCATATAACCTTATTCTTATCTTACTATTTCATACGATATTATATAGATATATCTTATCTTTACCTTTATAAGAATCTTTTCACACCCTTTCTTATGTTTCCTTCCTCATGATTGTGAATAAAGGATTAGGTAGGGTATGCGTAAGATGATTACATTATGAAAAGATATTTTGGGTGTTTTTGAAGATCTTTAACAATATTAGAAGAGTATTTTGAAATTTAATAAAGGAACAAAATTATTAAATTCCACCAGAATGTGTTTTTATAATGTATCTAATATTCATAAAAAGATATAATATCCATCTATAAAATTCTAGGGGTTTTATAGTTAGTAACAAAGGTAATTTTTAGTCAACCGTTGAAAAAAATGATAAAACTTTATTGAGATCCCTAGGGATATTTCTAAGGATATTCCTACGGATGTTTCTAATAATAATTGTAAGGATGAGTCAAAGTATTGAAAAATATCCTGAAATTTTGGTAAAAGTTTGAGAAAGTTGTTTCTAGTAAATTTATCCGTATTTAGAGACAAAATGTAGATATGGATACGAAACAAAGTTACCTAGGGGTAACAAATTTGAAAAGGTCACCTTGAGATGGATTTTATCCTCACTAGGTGCCTGAAAACATGATTTCATTCACATCAAATGTAAAACTCCTGAGGGAAAATATTTTGAAATTTAGAAAACTCCTTTTGGAATATCATGAAGGATTTATATTTTTTGTGGCTATAAATTACCAAGGATAAATCAACAGTGTCATAGTTTAAAAAGATGCTATCATGATTTAGATATTTTATAATTGTTTTTTCACAATTATGTCATTTTCTACTTTGATTAGTGTTTATCACACTATACATCATAGTTTTAATCAATAACTAGAACATAAAGAAACCATGTTAACGTTTAATAAAATTGAAAATGAAATTATTATGCTCCTAAGAAACCGAGAATTATAGAGTCATATTTGGAAACATTTTTTATACTCACATAAATTTCTATATCTACAATTCATGTTGAACATACAAATGAGAAAAAGAGGGAACAATGTTATGTTAAATGATTTATGAGAAAACATCCAGCATCTTTTAGTGGTTCCACTGATCCACTAGTTTATGAGAAATATATCGATACCATTAAAATATTATTTTTCCTTCTTCATTGTTCGGAGAATAAAAAAGTCATTTTGTATATTTATCATTTTGAAGTAGAAGAAGATCGATGGTGGACTCTTACTAAGAACACGAGGAAATAAAATGAAACTAAATCTATCAAATTAAAAGTGTTTAATGGGATATTTCTCAGTAAGTACTTAACATGTATTCTATAAACAAATACGAAAAAGGAATTCCTTGAAATTAAGAAAAAAGTTAATGAATCTATTAATACATATGAAGATAATTTTACATGACTTTCAAGGTATGATTTTGGTTTAATCATCAATCCTAAAAGAAAAAATGATCGATTATTTGGTGGAATAAAACCAAGTGTACAAAAGGCCTTGGATATAACAGACTTATATAGATATAAAGATTTTGTTCGATGTAAAATGAATGTATAAATGGAAATGGTATATTCCCACCATTCTTATTGTTCTGATAAGAAAAGGAAGATAGAGTCTCATGAAAAGTATAATACTGGATTAAAATTCCATCCATCTTCATGTCATAATGTGGGAAGAATCATCAATGTAATTGTATGAATATGATTTTTAAGTGCATTAAATTTGGAAAGGAAGGTTGTAAACCCCTATAATGTCTAAATGTGATTACTGGAATGGTTAAAGAAATATAAGAGAAGAGTATACCAACTAATGAACCCGTGACACTCTAGTGTTTTAAGTGTATGGAGTTTGGGAATTATATGAATCAATGCTCCAATCCAAGGGATAATTTAGATGATAATTTACAAAAACCTATGAAGACAATTGACAAAGGGAAAGATTATGTAATTATAATGGATTATGTGAATCATGATAATTAGGGAAAACTTATCCTCCCCTCCTTAGTTAAAAAATTCTTGTTTGATTTTGTATTAATGGTCACTATAAATATCTAATTCTACATAATTTAGTGATATTTCATTTGATTATCTCCCTATAAATGGATTATGGAATAATGAAATCACACTTTAAATTTTTTCAGTACAACGATTAACCCAATCATCCAAGTATTTTTTTTGTATAAGATAATATCTTTTTTAAGGGATAAAGGTTTAATTATATTTTGGAAGTATATATATGTATCCATGTAATATTTATTTATGAATTATGGATACCATCATGAGTTTATGGGTTTAATGTTGAGCATATGTTAAAATTCATTTTCACTTATATTGAGGTTTTATATGATGTGATTTTATCAATATTAAGGATACTTAATGAGATATTTAAGGAAATAAAATCCTTTGGTTTTTTATATATTTTAGTGAAAAAATTATTTGAGGAGGAATGCCTTTAAAAATCATGTCTTTATGATTAAAGGTACTAGTAAACCTTTGATTTTATCCTATCATTGATGTCGAGATAGTTATGGGATGTAGTAGATCACTTTATAATGACAACAAACTTTATTGTTATTAGAGAATTTTTCTATTTGGATAACATTTCAAGAATATAAATTAAGAAAGTTGAAAGTTTTTATGGGGTACCATATTTAATTGTATATGATCATGATTTGATGTTTAAATCATTGTTTTGAAAAATTATTCATCATGATCTTGATATAAAGTTCAGTTTCATCACTGTATATCATCCTCAAACATATGGTCATAACAATTCATACTTTAGAGGATATTATAAAACCTTATTCAATGTATTTAAAATAAGGTTAGGATAAACATATTCCTCTAGTTGAGTTTTCTTGTTACAATATCTTTGACTTTATTATTTAGATGACTCCTTTTGAATTCCTTTACGTGAAGAAGTGTTGAAATCCAACATATGGGAATGAAGTTATAGAAATAAATCAATTGGGACTTGAGAAAATTGATGAAATGTAATTAGAGGTTATAGACATTCAAAAACACATAAGGACAACAAATATTTGAAAAAAATATTATAATGATAATCATCAAAATGATATAGAATTTTAATTTTGTGATAATTTGTATCTATAAGTTTCTCTAAGTAAGAAATACGGGAAAGCTAAGCCCATGGTAAATCATTCCCTTTGAAATTATTGATCATATCAAGATTTCTGACTATCAATTGGTGCTTCCACTGAACATCTCTATGGTTAAATATGTGTTCCGCGTATCTCTCCTGAATAATTATATACTAGATTCATCACATGAACTAACCTCATAGGTTGTACCACTAGATCATGATATTTATTCTAAGGAATAAATTATAGAGATTCTACATCAAATAGAGGAAGTTATATAAAACAAGTCCTTTTACCTAGTTAATTTTTTATGGAAAAACCACCAGCTTGAGAATCTTTGTGGGAACTTAGAGACATATTGAAGAATAAGTATCCTCAATTTTTGGTAGCAATGTGACATATTTCAAGGATAAATTAATTTTAAGGGGGTAGAATGTAACACCCCTAGATTTTGTTTTTTTTTTCAAAATAATTTAATCTTTTCGATATCTTGTGTTATAAAAAATTCTTAGTTTTGATTACATTACATATAAATATGATATTACATTATGTTATATGAAACACAATGTTTTTCAAATGTTACACACAATACAGATTTTTAGCTTTCATTACATGCAACACTGAGTTTAAACGAAACATGAAATAATATTAATATATCATTATTTAATATGATATTTACTATCTAGCCATTATAATGGCTAGTGTGAATATTATTAAATAAATTATAGAAATACATAATTTACACATGTATATATAATTAATTCTTTGGTGACTAATTAATTATAAATGAAAATAAAAACACTTTGGGGAATGATGGAAATATTTTCATAAAAAACTATTTTAATTAACATAAATGTGTTTTTCCTCAATAAATTAAACAATTTTTTGGATGATTTTAATGAAATTTATATATTATATATTTAATCAAAATATTCATATTCATCTAATGTGTTTTCTATACAAGAGATAAGAATGAATCCAATTTTATTCTTAAAACAGTATTTTCTAAAAAACAATTTTGTTTCATTTAGATAACATATTTTAAAAATACATTTAACCAACCTTAGATATATTATTTGAAAATATACAATTTTTAAAAAATTATAATATAAAAATTTTCTTAGGGTAAATGAATGGGATTTTTCCGAAATTTTTTTTTATGAATTAGGAAAAGTACTGAATTTTAATTGAAAAATACATTTTCATATAATTTATTTATAAAGATAAATTTTATTTTAAATTTTATTTAAACTAAAATCAGTTCAATTAGAAACCAATTAATTAAATTTAGGTTATTTTTAACAATTTCAGATTGATTTTTGATATGAAAACTTTGTAATCTTTTGAACATTTTCTCATTCTAAAAATCAATTTCTCGCAGCATCTACATGATTAATTTTAAATTAAGTATTTCCACTTCTGTGAATAGAATTTGGGAAAATGGATTAAATAATTTTAGTTAGACTAATTAATATTATATAATAATTTCAACTTAAATTTTTACCAAAATGAGTAGTGAATGCAGTAAAAATTAATTACGACGTTTATGATAAAATTGGGTTAATCGGGGGGTTAAACATAAAATATATTTGTAAAAATTATCTATAAACTTTTATAGATGTATTTAATTTAAATATATATACCATTAAACCTCTAAAGGTCAATTATGTACCATTTTTTACCCTTTTTGATTTTAAAAAATGTAATATCACTCAATTATTTTCAAAAATACGAAGTGTGTCCTCTCCCCCACCTATAAAAGGCCACCCTCTCCTCACTTCTTCACACCTTAAAACATTTTTTTGGATAATTCCTAGTAAAATCAATTCAAAAAATCCCTAAAATCATCTTTTAAGCCTTATTTTATTAATAAATCCATTAATGGAAGGCTTGTAGTGCAATCCTATAGAGGATACCCAAAAAAGAGGAAACATTCATCAACAAGAATTTTTATTTTATTTATTCCTCGACATTATTAAATGATTATTATAAAATTATTTTATAATAACATAAATATATTTATTAAACTAATATGTTTTTATGTTAATTTAATGACCTACCACTATCTCCACTTCTACCAATTGGGTTACAAAATCATCATTCGTGTGTACGACAGACTACCACCTCAAAAACCAATGTCATTAATTTTTACATTAGCTTATCTAAAAGCTGGATTTTATGATGGATTTATTATTTATATATTATATATACGATTTTTTATGATTATGGACATATTATATCAAACATACCATCATACTCTTTATTTTGTTGGGACATGATAACAACGTTCGTATGTACGACATACTACAACCTTGAGAAGCAATTTGATTTGATCAGGAATTATATGGAATTTATTAAGGATGGGTTTAATTAATAGATGCGACTGATATAATTATAAATAATTATTTAATTATAATATATCTATTATGTTTCTTTATTTAAATCTGACAAGACAATGGAAACAACATTCTTATGTATATAGAGTCTACCATCTCCATGAATGTTGTATTTCATTTTTATTTTTTTTTAAGTATTAATGTAAATAAATATATAGTGAATATATATGACTTTTATCATATTTTACATTATTTAGATTATGAATGGATGAACTAATTAAGAATACCAAAATAAAAAAGTAAAAAAATACATTAAAAAAGCAGTCAAAGCCCGAAATGTATCTTTAACATAAAATTGTAAATAAATGGGTAACAAAAGGTCCAATGAAACAAATATATTGTGTGATGTATATATATATAGTTATTTAATATATTTATAATATAATTATATTTATTATATAGTATTTTTGAACATTTGTGACAGAAATCAAGACTTTTTGTAAGAGATTTCAATCTAACTGTTTTACTCACATGAGACACATGCCATAATCACTACTTATTTTTCTATGTGCTATGTACAATACCCATGAATTTAATTTTTGATTATTATAAAGTGAATTATTGGGATTTATGTGTCCATTTCATAATCTATATTTTATTGGGATTACGGTAAAAACATTACCAAAATAGTAAAGGATTTTTGTCTCAATTTTCCTTCATTGAGGCATATGTTATATTATGATCTATATTATTTTATTATTTGTATATAAAAAACATTTAAATGTAATATCACAAGTTAATATATCCTCATGATTTTTTGAATTTCATTTAATGTTATTGTGTCATGGGTATTATGGTTGAAAGTTTAATAGTGGTAAATATTTTACGTTACAATCAAATGATTTAGAGAGATTATTTATGATTATGTTTCTAATGATAAAATATTATTATCTATATATCAAGAAACTCACAAATTTTATTCTTATCTATTTATTCATGATAATTTCTAGTAATATTACAAATTCTATTCTCTTTGGTACTTAAGACAATCAGGAATATATTTTTTTGAAATCCAAATTTATTTATATCTCTGGTCCGAAATTTATCTTATTCCAAAACCATGTTTTCTAAAAATATTTTCCAAAAATTTTTATTACTATCCATATGTTTTTTTAAAATTAAATTTTAACCATGTTTTAATATTTAAAAATTCTTTTTTACAGAATCTTCATATCATTTTCTAACACAATAATTGTTTGTATTTTATTGAAAATGTGGAAGGAATATTAATTTTAATGTATATAGATTAAATAAAATTATCCAATTTCATTAATTATCATTTCATTGAATCTTTATTTATAATTTTTCATGTTTATTTTAAAAGAAAAGTATTTTGAAAATGTTCTATATTTTAAAAACAATTTTTTAAGGTGGAAAGGATATTTTCCTCAAAAAAATTTTTAAATGATTTTAGAAAAATTCCTTGATAAGTTTTCATGGTTATTTTAAAATAAAATTATTTCTTAATTATTTTATGATTATTTATTTTTAAAAATTTATTTTCAAAGAAAAGATATTTTCTTCAAGAAATAGTCCAAATTTTCACTAATTTTTCCCATCAAATATGACATCATCTGATGTTACTTATGCGTTACTAGGGATAATATTTAATGATACCATCCTTATTATTTATTTGTATGGTTAATATTTTATAGATTAAATGATTACAAAACCCATTTCATTCATGATTTATGCTATGGTGAATTGATGAAATTATGATAATGCACTTTTTCTTTAATTGAGTTATGATGTGATGATATGTTCATTGGTTTGTGATATTTTTTCATAAATAAGTATGTTTCAATGTGAGACATGTGAGACCTATATCTCCATCAAAGGTTTTTTTTAAATATTTATATCTTATGAGATAATAATTATAAACATGTCATCATTCTTAATCCACTATGGAAAATAAGGACATTTTGAGCCACTTTTGGAAATTGGTGTATCTTGATCCACAATGGGAAATTGGTGTATCATAATCCAAAATAGGAAAAAGGTGATATGTATTGATCCACTATGTTTATAGTATTGGTTGTTTACTTTTAAATATGAAGTGGTTCTATATATTTATGATGGTTCCAGAAATTTAAGACATGAGTTTATTGATCACGGTTGATTTATGTTGTTTTCTCACTCTTATGGACCATATTTTATGAAATGACAATGTTTTATTACAGGAATCTTATTAATAATTCATGAAAAGTTGTGTTGATTATGATCACATAATTTTATTATTATCTTCTGATTTTATATGATATTATATTTATATCTCTTATACTTACCCTTACTGAGCTCACCCTTTCTTATGTTTCCTTCCCCATGATTATAAATAAAGGTTTAGGTTGGGTATGCTTAAGAGGAGTACTAAGTGATAAGATATTTGTGGGAGATGATTAAGTTATTTCACCAGATTAGGACATTATGCTCTATGTTTCAAAAGCCACTAAACTATTATGGTTTTTAGATGTGTGTTTTTATAATGTATTGACTATTATTCTAAAAGATATAATATCGATGTATGAAAATCCTTGGTATAGTTGAATGGAAAATTTTATGGTAATATATAAAAAATATGAAGTGCTTAAAGAAAATTATAGGTTATCTAAGATCATAAGAGAAGATTATTAGTTTGAAAATTTATAAGTTTGAAACTAATAATAGTATGAAATTAACTAATAATCAAGTATAATAATGTCATTATAATCCTGGGATATGGAACTAATTTTGATCATTGAGGACTCCTCAGCAAAACACTATTGTTGAGAGGAGGAAATATCATGTTAGTAATATGGCTCAAATAGTGTTAATTGAGAAGGATTGATATAATAAATAATTTAAGAAAGTTTTTAATATATCATTTTTGATCTCCAACATAACTTTGTTATATTTGACTTAATAAAAGAAACCTTTTGAGATACAGTGTGGGAAGAATCTGATGTTAAATTACTTTTAGATATTTGGATGAAACTTTTTTATTATCATTAAGGATAAGAACAACAATTTTAAATCTAGTGTGGAGGAATGTATCTTATTTTATTATTAATAAAAAATTAATGAGTTAAAATTATTTAAAAAGGATTATAAAAATTATTTAAATTCAAGATATAATGATTTTTTAAAATGAGTAGATTTAATAATACAATGTTTATTTTTCACAAAAAAATGAAGAATTCTAATAAGATGTTTATTTTGAAATGATTATCATGGGGGTGGAGAATGGTGATATAAGAATCCCATAAAAATAACCTTATGATGATTCTATCATATAATTCTCAACAACTACAAAGTAGGAAAATAGAATGGATAAAATAAATGAAGAAAAATTTATTTTTGATTATAAATATTTGATGATAACATGGATGATGAAGACTCTGTATAAAATATCTCTATTTTATAAATTATATCCTAATTCATTTGAATTAGCTTCAAAAAATGTTAATTGGGTCAATGCAATTCATAAATAGAAAGACCAAGTTGAGAATAACGAATCACGAGAAGTTGATCTATGCCCGAAATATAAGAAATGACATCAAAACCAAATGGGTGATCAAGAATAAACTCAATAAAGTCAAATAGGAGTATTTTAATTATTCATTCTTGGTTTTCGTGAGATATTCCTAAATCATGGTAATTGATCTGGATGAGACGTTTTCACCTATAGCCTGATTGGAAACAACTTGAGTTTTATTGGAAATTTCAATGAATAGAAGATTAAAAATTTACCACATAAATATCAAATCATAACACCATAATGGATCCTTTTAGGATTATGTTTACACTATTAAATTATATTGAATTCTTGTAGAAAAATTTGAAATAAATTTTTCTTGGTTAAAAAAGGATTTTTATGGGTTGAAGAAAGCACCGGTAGATTAACATTATAGGCTTGATCGTTACTTGATAAATCTCATATCCGAGTGAGGTGGAGATGATCATAAAATCTATATCAATAAGAAGAATAAAGTAAAAATGTTGGCGCTCCTTTTTTGTGAAATATATAATTTTTGGATGATCAGATGAAAAAAATGAATGTTTTTTGTAGAATTCATGAGTTATGAGTTTTAAATTTTCATGATTGGAGAGTTATCATTTATCATTATCTTAAACATAATTCATGAAAGGAACATCACATTTATTTATCAGATTTATTTAAAAATATTCCACAATGAGGATTGGAATAGAATATTCTAAAGTGATAAACACATTATTGGATACTATAATAAATATGAAATGACATAATTATGGAGAAAATGTCAATGTTATATAATATAGGAAAATTAGTGGAATCTTATTATACCTAAAAATTCCACAACTTTAAACATTTTTCCATTTTTCAAGCTGCATGGTACTATACTTTTTTAAAGGATATCTATATTATATCCGAATAAATAATTACTTGGTACATTAATACAATAGAGTAATTTGATATATTTTATCATATGTAATCAAATTAGGAGTTGTTTGGATATAGTGATGTGGATTGGGATGGTTTAGAAGTTGACCACAAGTCGATATTAGGTGGTTTATTTTGTCTTAGAGGTTTGTAGATTTCATGGATAAATAATAAGAAAGAGTAAATTTCCCTTAACACTATGGTGGTTGAGTATATAATATATAATAATGAATGTACATAGCTACTTTGGAAGAATCATGATGAAAATATTTTTTATACATATATTTTTCAGTATAATTTTATTAGTTTTTTTATCTAATTAAATATTTTTCCTATTTTTCAATTGATTTATTTAATTTTTTCGTAATTAATATTTTAAAATTGATTCTGGAAAATTAAAATAAAACACATATATTTTTAAGAATTTTTAATTTATTTTAATAGAAGAAAAAATATTGTTAAGGTGAAAAATGTGAAATTTTTATTAACTAGCCATGGTAATGGAATCAGAGCCAACATAAGAATCATGCATGTTGATGAATAAGCTAGAAGAGAGAATATGGGACTATATCCTGACACATGAATTTATGGTGAGAATTCATGCTTACCCACACTGAAGGAATAGAGTATAGGAGGGTGTCAAATGCCTCAGTGGGGGTTAAGGGACTTTATATATGATAGATGGAATATACATTTTATTAAAACAAAGACAATCCTCTGATTATTTAATGTGATGTGCACTTTATCTGACTGTTCAACATTCATTCCAATATGACATTGTTTAGTGTGAGGTCTCATATCATCTTTCTTGCACTTGATACTGCATCACATAGTTCTAATTTATGCCCAATATCCACCATTTTCATTGGAGGTGATATCAAGATGCACTGAAATATTTTAGATAACCATAAAACAAGGAAGTTATTTCATCATGGGACCCCTAGGGAGATAATTGGAGTAGTTTTTAAATACCATGGTGGTGAGCACTAAATATTGAAGGTTTCCACAGTATGGATAATGTTTGAAGTTCCAAATGAATTATTATGACATCAGCTTGGTATTGTAATGCTTAATTAGTGATGTAAGTGTAAATTATGGGGCCTATTCAATGAAAAAAAAGGTTACCCCATGGAATAACAACATAAGAGAATATGGTTTTCTTATTTATTAAAAGACCAATAAAAAGGAATCTTTAATAAATTATAGGAAGATATACTGAAGGGAAATTGATTTCATGGCATGAGGTGTGTTGTTATTCTATTTTAGGGTGATAGTAAAGAATGTATGGAGTATTTCATGGGTGATTCAATACGTGATTAATTATAAATTTTGGACGATCCCATTTTTTCAAGGATGATGTTTTTGGATTATCGAGATCTACTACAATGGAGGATCTTGTTACATCATAGATGTATAGAGGAGAAGGTTTTCATGTTGGATTTGTGGTAAAGGTGTTTTTATTTCATTGTGGGAGTTATAATATGTTTTTTAGAGGCTACATATATGTGAATGTATGGTTGAACTATAGTGAACTTTAGAAAATATTTTTGTGTTGCATCATGGTCTCTTATACCAGTTACAACACATTTAGAGGCTTGTGATAAAGAAGATACGAAAGAAGATTTATGTAAGTGACCTCAGATATTTTTGATAGGAAAGTAATGGTGTTTGAGGTTACAAAAGGGTTTTTGCTTAAATCTTGTTAAATTTAGATAAGCTCTATTAATTATGAATAAGGGTGATTTTCATAGAGGTAAGTGAAGTGAGGTTTTATCATATGATATTTCTATGCTATAGAGGTGCCAAAATTGACCATGACTTGGGGTTTTAGTGATGGAATTTACCTATTCCATGGATCCAACTTCATAGTTCATTTTAGATTAAGAGATTTAGTCTACAGTACAAGCCACTATCCATGCCGAAAAATTCATATCTATAGATATATAGGCACAAATTTTTTACTCTCCCAACATATGCCTCTATATTTAATTAATTTGTGATAGAAGAGGATACATGAATGTGAGAAAGTTTTATATTTAATGAGAGATAATCCTGATAGATAATTTGATAAATATAAAGAGAAAAATACAGAGATAATATTGGAAAGATAAGAGATAAAATAGGTGATTTATATGATGCCATATTACCTTTTAAATACATTGATATTATAAACCGTGTAGGGGACATTTTAAATTTATTTCTCATGGATCCAAATGTTTGAATGCAACTACTGGGAAAGTTCAACGTATAGGTTTCATTTTATTATTTTTTTACACTCCCTCATGACTATCATAATGGGGTATGTCTTACTATTTCCAAGCTATATATTAAAAGGTAATTTTACATAGAGAATTGTTTTATTTTTTTATCAATATGAGTTGGGTTTTTTAAACATTTATTATCTTAAATCTAATTCATATTTTCTCACGCATGATCATTTCTATTTGAGGATGTTATGTGTTTAATGCATTTAATAGCTTCTAAATCTCATTTCTTGACCAGTTAAAGGGTTTGGATAGTTATATTTAAATAGGGGTTTGGGAGACCTTCTTTTACGACTAAACAAAATACTTAATAGTAGAATAATGGTATATCTGCAGAGATACTAATGACACAGACTAGGATTTACTTCAACCTTATTCAGAAAAAATATTTAATTTAATAATTATTTATTTTACATCACTATGTGTATAAAACTAGAATTTCTATTCTTGTTACTCTTCTATTTATTGAGTTTATTTTAATCAAAATCTCTCATGTTCTATTTTCATTCTTAAATATTATTAAGTGTTTTTAATAATTCTTCATGGGTTTTACCACAAATAAAAAATATAAAACTTCATATATTTTGTTAATAGTTTATGATTAATTTTAGTTTTTTATTTTCTATACTATATTACACAATGGAATTAATGATATCTCATGGGTGGTTATGTTTTTGGTATCATTTTTAAGGAATGTTATGTATGATTTATAATAATCTAGAGTGTTTTTTTTTCATATTTAGTATTAATTTCTCAATTTTATACTTATTATTTTAATGTTATTTATTTCATGCAATATCATTAATTACAGAATAATAAACTCGTGGAAAAATTTAAATATATCTCTTCTACTATGATATTGAGATATAGAGTAGTATATAGATGAAAAATATAATTAATGAAGAGACTACGATTGGAGTACAAAAAAGGGAACAAGTAGCCAACCAATTGGTACAGTGGTGAGATATGGGAATGAAAAATATAATTGTGTACATCAAAACTTCAAGCATGGGGGTTCAACTAGGAATTATTATATCACCAATATTTATGAATAACTTTTAAAAAATATAAAATTAATACTAATTATATCAAACTCAATACTATTCCCAATTCTACGACATGAAGAGCTAAAAAATAACTTTTTTAGTTTCATTAAACTCTATGATACATTCCAATCCAAAAATAATCCAAGTAATGTAACAATTATTTGATTATTCCTATTCTCATTTAAAAATAATGCTTTAAAATTGATCTAGTGTTTCCCCTTCATTCTATAACCACATGGGATGAATCGGTAAATAAATTCTTAACTCAATTCTTCCATACTATATAATATATATGAATATTAAAATCATAATTTTTAATTTCAATCATTTTGATGATGAATTATTATATCATGCATGGGATAGGTTAAAAGACTTTATTATGAAAATTCTCCATCATGTCATCCAGATGTGGCTACCAATGAAAACACTCTATAAGGTTCTATCTTAGTAAAATAAATCACTCATTGGCCTTGTCACTAGAGGATCACAGATGAAAAAAATAAATGAATGAGGACCATTTAATTTTAGATGATATGATGATTAATTTATGTTAATGGAAAATTGAAGAAAAATAAAATTAAAGAGTTTTCATTTTTAACAAAAAAATAGATGGATGGACATTCAAATGGATTCCTTAACTAAGAATATGGACACAATTATAGATATAAACCAACTACACAATATATAAATTGATGATGCTAATTAAATTTATTATGATCATCAATATAATTATCTGTTTGGAGGCATCAACAACAACAAAATCATGTGTACCAAAAAATGGAACCGGGGTTCCAACAAAAATAAGGGACACCTCTAAAAAACCTAATCACATATATAGAGGAGACCTTATTTACATTAATAACAACCATTAGGGACTCCATAAAAGAGTTTAATGTTAGTCAAAGGGATTCTATGTGAAATTTATGGCTTAAAGTTGGAAAAATTTCCAACCAGCTTATGGAGAGGCCAATAAGAGTAATTCAAGTTGATAATGCGGTTCCTACACATGAATAATTCAGGGCTAACACCCAAAGGAGTGGTTAAAATTTAGAGGGTAGTGGTAAAAAAATTGGAAAACATACAGAAGATAAAAATGAAAAATATAAGGAAACAAAGTAAAATACTAATTAAAAGGTAAAGGGAAATGAGACAATACCTATGTAAGAATTCATAGAAGAATCCCTAAAACCCCATAAAACAATGATACCATTTACAAGTAGGATTAAAAAAAGGAAAAATGGATGAAAATAAATTAATGTTTCTCAAGATTTTTAAATATTTTCATATTAATATACCTTTTGAACAAGATATAGAAAATATTAAAACATGCCCTATTTTTATTAATTGTATAGTTTAAAATAGGATGAAACATAAGGAATTAGGTTTAATACCACCCCAAGGGGAATCGTCAGTAGAAATATCTTGGAATCTACAAAATAAGTAAAGATACCCAGATATCATTTCAATTCTGGTTATTATTGGATCCAATGTGTTTGGTATAACTTTTTGTTATCTAGGAGTGAGTTTCTACATTATTCCATAAAGAACATTCAATATCATGGGTATGGAGGATCTAAATCCCATAATATTTCCTATTAAATTAGTGGATTCGATAATAAAATGTTCTTTTGTATTAGTTGAAGATATTATGGTCAATAAAATTTAATTCCTAGTGCTTGAAATGATGATGAGTTGAATTGAATTATCATGGGAATTCCATTATTAGAAATAGGTAGGTCCTTTATTCGTGTTAAAAATTGGGAGTTATCATTAAGGGTTGGTGGTGATGCAGTGAAGTTAAACATTCACAAATTGATGGAAAACAATTATTATAAGGAATAAGATTTAATGGAAGAATTTGAGATGGAATTTAGAAAATTCACTACCATTATTGATAATTAAGAACAAGTTCTAGTGAAGAGTAAATAATAGAGTGAAAAGAGGGAAATAATGAGATATATCTACTATAAAAAGTTGTAAAAAATATATAAATTGCTGAAAATTGGAAATTTGAGAAAGGATAATAATATTAGTTGGTCCATAAATTACCATTTTATTTTTTGGTATAGACCAAAAACTAATGGATCACCCCCATGGACGTGGATGAGAGACTACCTCAAGGAAGAGTGAAGAAAATTTTACATAATGTACAAGGACCCCTTTATTTGTAGGAATCCTGACTTTGACTATTCATGGATCAAGGCTAGGTAATGTTTTTATAACTCTCTGTAACATAACATCAAGATGTCAAGGGCACGATAAATGTCTTAAAATGTCACTATTGAGAGGAAAAAAGATCATTTTTTGTATCTTTTATATGAATTAATTCTAAATACATAGTTTTGGAATTTATTCCAGAGTAATACAATCCACTTAATGTTTTTGAGATTAATATACTATGGTCCTTATTCTATCACTAATTTTTTTCTTTTGAAGTAACATAATGAGGAAGACTAAAAGAAGTAGGGAGAAGGAGTTCAATAGATATATTCGTAGTGTAATGGGGATAAATAGTTAAATTAAATATTTATTTCATTCCATGAATTTTAATGTTATTATTATTTAAACTAAAAAAATTCATTCCCCATACCTAGATTTGTGTTATTTTTTGAATCTAGAACAAAAAATTACTTATCAATCCCATGATTATATGTTTTATATAAATTTTTTAATGACATTGAATTGGTGATAGGGGGGAGAGGGATGGATGATTAGATATAATAATAGGGTTAATAATTTGATGAAACATAATTTAGTGAGACTTTTTTCTTAATTTAGATGCAATTTTACTTAAATTTTTCATACTATGAATTTTTAAAGATTATGTGGGTTGATTTATTTTTATTAGACATGATATGAGTGATTTTTTGGTATCATATGTTCTAATTACTAAGAGGGTTATAAGAAAAATTATCATATTCTTTTTAAGAACCTATTAATAGGGAGACTCTTGGGTCATGTTAACCAATAAGAACATTCATTAGCATGTCACCAAAATTATGAATCTATAAATTAACTTTTTATATAATTAATGTATTATAAATATTAATCAATTATCCTTGAAAAACACCTTAAACATTTTATCTATCTTTTGAAAACATATATCCATGAATGATCATTCTATGGAATAGACACCTTACAATCCTTTTTTCCTTTTCTACCATACACTTGGAATATTTCATTATAATCAACGATTTATGTTTTGGAGAGGGGATTTCCATGGTGGAAATGGATTTATTACGTTATAGAGAAAATTTGAGGTTTATTTAATGGGATATGGGTAAAGTTCATATATATTTAATTATTCTTAATTTTCCCCCATCTTTGAAATATAGTTGAAAAAATAGAAATGAAAAGATAAAAAATGATATTTTTTTAAAAAAATGGGTTGTGTCTTTGGAGGTTCAGAAATCATTATTTCTTGAACAATTATCTTTATCATTTTTGGTTGGGTGGTGGGTGTGATAATTTTTTTTTGTTCACTCTATGAATAAGTGTAAATTTTGGAAAAAATAAAAACAAAACAAGACACTATTCATTTATTATGCTTTCATGACTTATTTATGATCCTAATTAGAGTTTAGGGATGTAGAGAGATTACATAATGAAAAATATTCTTTCATCGAGTATTAATTTTTACTATCATGCATAATAATAAATTGTTAACCTTCTTTTTGAGCCTCATAAATTTTTACATGATTACCTACATACCTAAATTTGTAGTGTCTATTAATCCTTAATTTTTAGCCCTCATGATTATCTATGGTCACTGTCTTTATGGGTTGGATATTTTTTATCCAATTAAATAATACCTATAATAGAATTTATTTTAGTTATGATCAAAAATACACCCACATTATTACCTTAAGTGATGTGAAAAAAAGTAAGGTAGATCACATGTGTCATGCCTATGAATAGCCAATTAATAATTTAAATATAAAATATAAGAACTTTATTCCCAAAAGGGAAAAATTAAAATAAATAGTTTATTAGTTTCAATTAAAATGATTAATTGGAGAGAAATTATCATTTGATGCTTAAAATTTTATTTTACTCATTGATAATTTTTATCAATTATTGAAAATGACATTTTAGTAATGGTATCATGGGATCCATTTATTGTTTTTTGAGATATATTCTTTGATAAAATAATATGTTTATGTGTGGTTGTGTTTGATGACAATATTTTATGCATGTCATTTTTAATTTCATTTATATCAATTTTGAATTATTTTAAGTAATTCTTTCTTGTTTTCAATTGATTTAATTATTTTTTGGGTAATTAACATGTAAAAAGTGATTTTAGAAAGAGAAAATAAAAATAATATGTTATTAGTATTTTTAAAATGATTTTATATAAGTTAAAAAATGTTTTTATGGTTTAAAACCTCGTCAGTACTATACCATGAAGGTCTCCACGGAATGGAAGAGGTTAAAATATTCATTAAAATAATAGATACATAAGTGTGGTATTTTAATCATGTATAATATTTATAAGTTTAAATTATTTAATCCACAACATGATAAAATAATATACCTCATGAAAAATAGAAAAAGGGAATAAGGGTTTTATGTGTAAGGAATGGCCATGATAAAGGCCATTGTGATTCACCTCAAGAAGATCTATAGAAGGGTAATGAATGTTTTTGCATAATATTTTTTCATTTTATGTAGAAGATTTATTTAGAAGAATTTATAAATAATTTCATAGGTTTTAGAATGTGTGAATTCTATAACACCATATAGGATCACAATATTTCAAAGGAAAGGGTTTGGGTTCTGGAGAGCCTCTATGATATAGGATCCTTCTACACCGTGTAAAAATAATGGAAATGGTTTTTTATACTAAATTTGTGGTGAATGTTTCTGGATTGCACTATAGGGGGGGTATGGAAATGTCCTCTGAGACTACCTATAGGTTAAGATAGTGGAGCACCATATGAAGCTACGGGGAAGAGTTTTGGGTTGCACCATGGTCACTCTAACCAGTTGTTTCATAGTTGAATAATTACATATAAGTATATATAAAGGAAGAGTAACAAAGGTTCCCTATCCAGTATTTAAGGGGTTAGTAAATGTGTTTTTTGTTATGTATGTTTTTTATCTAATGATGTGTATAGGCTAGAGAAGAGATGTAAAGTATGTGTAAGGGTAATTTCTATAGAGGGTAGTGAAGTGAGGATGAGGGATAGGTTTTCACCATGTCATGGAGATGAAAAAATTAATAGATACATATGATTCCATGGAGGAAATGTCCAACACGATGGTACCAACTCCGCAGTGAAAAGTTTAAGAGATTTGGTCTACACCGCATGCCATTGTCTACACTGAAAAATTCATATCCACCGAGATACATGTCCAACCTCATTACTCTCTTTGTACATACCTTAAAATATAATTAATGGGGGAAAAATATTATATATTCAATTTTATAAGGAATATGTTTAAAGGGATATAAGGAAGATGTATAACTGGATAAAGGTGAGGAGAAATATGTGGAGATAAGATAGAAAAATAAGATATTCAATATGATATTTCAATGATGTGACTTTTCTATTAAATACTTGGTTGTTGAGTTCTATTATTGGGACTATTGGATTGAAAGAATGGATTTATACTTCTAGGAATGTTATGTGGCCATGTTTTATTAGTTTATTTTGTTTTCAATCCATCGTGACTAAAATTAGGTGGCAAGTGTTTATTGTTCTAATCAATGTATTTAAAAGTATCATTGATTAGTGAAGTGATTTAATTTGTATCAATCTGAGCTGTGTTTTTTGTATTCATATTTAATTAATTTAAATATTATCCTTTTTTCATAATGCATGATTTTTTTTGTATAAGGAGAATATTACTTCAATTCATTGACTAGATACTTATTATCATTGCATGAATATTTCATGTTTTGGGATAGTTATGTTTAAAATAACGTTGCTGGTTACCTATTTTCTAATTAACCCAAGTAACATAGAGGATAAAATCGGTATCTTATAATATAGAGTTATTACCCATGAAATATTTAACTTAGAGCTAATTTTGTTAACATCTCTAACTGAATCGTTGTTTATTTTACATAACGAAGTAAATGAAACTAGAATTAATATTCTTTGAATGATTCTATTTATTGAGCGTCATTTAATTCAAATATACCATGTTGTATTATCATTATTAATAATTTTATGTTTTTTAATCTGTTTTCTTTGGTTCAATCACAACCTTTTCATTTACTATACCCTTTTAGTAATTCATGCTTCATTTGAGTTTTTATTTTTCATACTAGAATACCCATTTTAATTAAGTATTCTCTATGAGGGGTTAGTAAAAAAACATTAGGATGTCAAATTTGATGTGGGACCTCTTATTGAAATCATGTGTGATAACTCAAATTCTATTAATCATAGTAAAAATCATGTCCATCATTCACGAAAAAATAACATCAAGATAAAGTATCATTTAATCAAGGAGAAAGTTGATCAAGGGATAATGTAGTATGAGAAAATGTTATCATAGATTTAAATTGTGTATATCATGATAGAGGCACTACCCATGGCTGAGTTAAAGAGTCATCATTTGGATCTTGGATCTAACCACCTTCATCTAAATCAATGGTCTAGAGAAGGACTCCCACTCCCTGACGGATTTTCCATTTATAGAAATGTACAGTGACTCTATTGTATTAAATTTTTATATTTTTACCCTCTATTATGAAAATTAATAGAATAGATATTTAGTTTTGTTGACATCGATGGATAATTTGTACTTGAATTTATTGTGAGAAGTTATTTGTGGTTAGTGATGATGATTACTATGAGTGTCATTTCCTATTTAAAAATTGTGAACAATCCTATGATGATGTTTCGAAAAGGTGGGATTATTTGAATATCTATCTAGGGTAGTATCATTTCATAGAGGTTTTGATGACCATGGAAATAAATTAACTGTTTTTATAATGAATTTTTCATATAACTCTTGTTTATTTTGATAAAGTTTTGTTATTTGGGTTTATAATTCAAGATTCGAGAGTCATTGATACACTCTATAAAGAAGGAAGGGTTCAAACAATGTATCTATTTTTTCTGATGTTTTTATATGAAATGTGTTGAATCTATTTTTAAGGGTTGTCAACCAACCCAAAAGGAGATAATTTTATAAAAACCCTACATGAATAATTTATGGGATTGTGTTTATGTAAAATTATGTTAAAATACTTCTAAATGATCCTACATTATTATGAGAATGTTTAGATAATTATAAGGGTAATCTTAAAAGAGCATGAATAATCTATACTTACAGTCTCGGAATCATTTCATGGTGTTCTGGGTTACATTATAATGGTGGTTTATAGAGGAATGGAAAAGGGAAAAACATTCCCTACATAAATATTATCTCCCTAGAATATATGCTAGATACTCAAAAGGGTATATATGATTTTGAGAGGCATGTATAATGTTTTGTATTAGTGCATAAGGATTTTGAGTAAGTTTGAAATCAGTGACTTTTCTATTTGGGTGATGGCCTCATCATTGAGTGATACACCACACTGTGAGACAGTTTCAACCATAAAATCATAATTTACATTGAAAATTTGAAATAGAGTGTGAATGATGACCTAATAATAGTATAAGTCATTGTGATTGAAAAATAGTGAGAAGTGTTGCACTATGTTATGGTCTACGTCATTATGTGTTCAAATGACCCCTAGGTAAAATGGGGAGGTCTATAATGGGTGTCCCAATTGAATGAAATGTCATAAAGAGTTTTTAAGAGGAGATTAGTAGTGCTAATACTTCAAATATCTCCATTCTATGGTGATAGATCACTGTTTTGGAGAGTTTTTATGGGGGTTTTTATATTCATCGGGTCCAGCTGACCACTATGTGATGAGGTGTTTCGCATTATGGTGTTATAGCCAAAGGGGAATCCTCAACTAGTTTCTATGTTTCTTTTTTGTGGGTGAGATAATTGAAGTTTGGAGATTAATAGTTACATGTCATAATGAAACATGTCACAACATAGAGGTAACCATAAATGTAGGTGTTATTCCAATTCAGTGATTTTCACACCATGAAGGTATCAGCTAAGAAAAATTCCAAATTCATTCTACATATCTTTTAGTATTGAATTAATTTAATTATATATTAGATATAGTATTTAAATCAAAAAAGTAATTTGGATTAATTTTCACTATTTAATAGATATTGATTGAAGAATAAATAAATGGGTAACATAGTTATTCTCTCTAGATTGAGAAGAGATATTTTTTTATATTAAAGAGTGAAGGATCATGAAAGGATAGAGTAGATAAAATAGAGGATTGAGTTATAGTATCAATCTTGAAAATTAGTAAAGAATGATATATAGAGGGTATCTCACTGAGGTTCATAGAGAATAATTAATAAACTGCATTAGTTTAAAGTCACTCTTTTATCATGAATATAAAGGCAATAACACTTGAATGAAGTAAGGTACATGAGTGGTTGGGAGTATTGAGTTCGTAATTTCAATGTGGGTTTTAAATCATGAGGGTAAGTGTAAAAAATATGAATTATAATAACAAACATTTTTGTTCGTCCTTCTGGTGTATGACATATCAATATAGTATTCTCCTTAGATTTTCCTAGTTTGGGTCAACCAGGAAAAACTACTTATGTCCCTATATTATTTTATTTTTCTCTTTATATGGTTTTGAGAGAGATGACTGTTACTAATAATTGTAGAATATGTTTATTTGAGATGGAAATTTGAAAAATATCAGAATAACTTGATCACCACCACCTCCCTCTCAAGGTATTTATCTTACCAAAGACTAAACAGTTTCTTTTAAATAAACCTGTCATTTGATTATCTTTTTCTTCAATATTCTCATATTTAATTTATTCTGTTACTCTACATACTATTATAATTCATTTTTTATTAATGAATGTTGTGTTTTTAATCACTCTGAATATATTTCTATTTATTATAATTTGATCCAAAATTTGATTAAATTCCATAAGAATTAATTTTTTTTGTCCCATTTTAAATTCCATCATAAGTGTTTGTCCCTTCCATTCCAATTGTATATATGAGTTTTCTTGGTTTTTTATCTTCTTAACTCTTTCTTTCTTTTTTTCTTTGTTTCTCGATAACATATATACCTAAAAAAATTATTATCCATATTTATGGCTGATAACATCTCTTTTTTAGTGTGTTTATTTGGTTAAGAATGATATATTGATTCAAAACAACCACACATTATGATTATTAAATTAATACTATTTTTATCTAATGAATATTCCATGTATTTATTATATAATGTATAAAATCTAAGGATGTGGTGGATTATCACAAATATTTCCATAAAAATATTCATTTAATATTAAAAATTTAATAAAAAAACTACTCTTTATGGAAAAATATTTACTTATATCTTTATTTAGAGTTAAAAAACTGTGTAAATATGATCAAAAAAATATCATTTTTAAATTATGGTTTAACATGAATGTTTTATTATAAACTATCACAAGAATCAATTAGTATACTAATATTCTCACTAAACCTAATCAGTCTTAAATGGGTTCAATTAACAAAATTTAACTATTAATTTGTAGCTCAATGAACATATCAACCCCTTTTACCAATTTAATAAATCAAATTATTATAATAATTTTATATCATCACAGATGATTTGACATAAGTGACTCCAAAGAATTCTTAGAAAAGCATAAAACATTTATATATTGATAGGTGATAATGTGTTGTATTTCATGTACACATAAAATGTTTTATAAAATTTATGATGTGATTATATTATTTCATGAAATGAGGGTAGTAGAGTAAGGAATAGAGTGTTTTATAAGACATATAAACACACAATTGCAACATTATAAAGATACTATATTAAACCATGTCATCAAATGAGAGAGGAAATTATAATAAGAAATTAAAAAATAAACTATGTGAAACTCACTTTTGATCTTAATTTCTACCGGTCCTGTGAGGTTTATATATTTGTTATAAAAATAATCAAATTACTCATGCCTAAAAAGGCATCAACGAGAAAAAAATGGAATCAGAAAACACTTTTATATGTCATTTTATTTTTAGAATTTCATAGTAGATGACAAGATAAAAATATTTATATTTTATCTTAAGTTTCAATGAATTCAAACCCACCATTTTTAGGAGATATTATGTTAAAATCAAATTTTATATTTTTATAAAAAAAATAAATATATTAATTGATAAAATTATTAAATTATGATTATTATCTTTTTGATATTACTAATTATCAGAACAGATAATACACTCATTATTTGGGTTTTTAGGATTATTTTATTTGATTAAAAGGTATTTTAAAGGAATCAAATAATTTTTTTAATTCTGGAATTACAAAAGATAACCAGATGTGGCATCAATTTTATAAAATTACCATCCCACCACATTCTTATTATCCATACAATCAATCCATTGACCTCAAGAATAAAATTTATCATCTATATGAAAGGATAAATCAATTGTGAAAATTATATAAAATCATAAAGTGGTCAACAATAAATATGACTTACTGCAAGGGTTGAAGTTACCACACTAAGAAATCTAATAGACTTTTCCCAAAAAAAGGTACAATGTATTTAAGTGATAACACATAAAATTCGACTTACCTTGTAAATATTGAACATATAACCATTTAAATGAAAAAAAATCACTTATATATCATGAATGTACTTATCTTTCAAAAAGTCACCCAAACCTCATGGTCGATCCATGCCTCTTCTACCTTATGGTCAATACAAATCTTTTACAAAAATCAACTTATAAAGATAATTTATAGTTCAAGTAAAATATTTGGGGGAACTCATCCAATATTTCATCCAAATATCTGGGCTTCAACATCAACATTCATATGACCCATAATAGGATTTCACTTCAATATTCACATGTATGATATTTTATAAGGAAAAAAGAATGAAATATATAAATTTTGAGGAAGACTATATCATAACCATGTATTATATGTGGAAAATGATAAATATTTGAATTACTTGAAAAAGAGAAGATTTATAAAGATTGATCAGTTGAGAATAAGATAATCATAAATCTGTGCTGAAAGAAGTCAGTTATGATAAATAAAAAGAGACACACATTAGGGGAAAAACTTTTGGTTATACCTACAGAAGTGTGATTGCTGGAACATTCATGTACTTTCCTTTTCTTGCATTAATTTTTATTTTTTATTTTTTATTCCTTTTCAACCTCCATTCGTCTCTATTTACCTTTCAATTGATGGGTAATATTCTAAGTGATCAAGGAGGGGAATGTTATCCGTTATAATTCTCAATACCACTCAATTTAGTAAATACTAATATTTTATTATCGGTTGATTTAAGTACTTAATGACTATTTAAATAAATGAATTTAATTTTTTTTAGGGATTAGAACTTGATTACAATTAATACTTAGATTAATAATCAATGGCCACCATATCATAGTGTATACTTTATAAATTTAAAAGGATTCATTAAGAGGAAACTATTTATTAATTTATATAATGATTGTGAGGGAAGTGAATGAATCTTGAATTTACTTGAAACGATTACACTTAATAATATTTTTCCTTGGAAATTTTTGAAGTGTCTTACGATAACACCCTAAGATTCTATGATTTTTTTCAACTAAATTTAAGATTTTTTATATCTTGTGTTACATGCGATACTATGTTTGGATTTCATTATACATGAAACTGAGTTTTTCTTAAATTACACAGAACACTAAGTTTGTCTTGTGTTATAAAAAATGCCATGTTGATTTTTCATTACACGAAACACCGAGTTTAGAAGAAACATGGCATACTATTAAAATATTATTATTTAATATGATAGTTATCACCTAGATATTGGAATGGAGGGTTTGAATATGATTAAATAAATTATGAAATTATATGGTTTATACATTAATATATAATGAATTGTTTTCAGACCAATTAATTATTAATGAAAATAAAAACCTTTTGGAAATAAAAGAAATCGCTTTCTAGAAAACTATTTTCATAAACATAAACAAGTTTTACCTTAATAAATTCAATAAATAAAATTTTATGAATTATTTTAATTAAATATATAATTTATATATTCAATAAATTTTTTAGTATTCAAATTATGTTTTCTCTAGGCAAGAGATATAAATAAATTAAATTTTAACCTTAAAAATTAATTTTCTAACAAATAGTTTTATTTCCTTTGGCACACAGATTTTAAAATTAATTTTTACAATTTTATAAAATTAATTTGAAAAAATAAAATAGTTTGTAAAAATAATAATAATAAATAGTTTTGGGAAATTTGTTGGGATTTTTCTGAAGAGTTTTATTTTTTGATGAACAGTTAAAAATACAAAATTTTAATTAAAACCTGCCTTTTCATTTAAATTTATTTATAAATTTAAATAATATTAAAAGAAAAAATTGTCAAATTTTATATAAATTAATAATATTTATTCCATTTTAATTGATTTAATACTGATTTATGATATAAAAATTTTTTAATCTTTTTATCATTTTCTATTTAAAAACAGGTTTTTTCATCGTGCCTATACGAATAATTTTAAATTATAATTTTCCATTTATTTGAATAGAATTTTTAAAAATGGACTCCATTTTTGAAATAATTATAATTTATATTATGTATTATGTTTAACTTTTTTTTTCTAAAATTAATAATGAATTCAATAAAAATTCATTACTACGGTTAAGGTAAATATGGTCTTACTAGGGGTTAAACTAAAATGATATGGGTAAAATGACCTATAAACTTGTCTAAAAAAATATTTCATGGAAATATTTTGACCATGAAACCTATAATGTTTTAAAATAGACCATTTTTTACCCTTTTACATATTAAAAACATGGGATGACTCATTTCTCTTAAAAAATACAATGTGTGTCATCTCCCCTACTTATAAAAGGCTACTACTCAGATTTATTATTCACACCTTCAAACACATTTGTACTAAAAAATAACTACCAAAATAACTTCTAAAATTCCATCCCCTTATCCTCGAATCCTAATTTTATACATAAAACCGTCCTATCTAGTTTTTTAGTGAAAACCTAAGCAGGATATACAAAGAAGAGGTATCATTCCTCGACAAACATTTTTTTCTCCTTCAACTCCTTAAATAATTATTATACCATTATTATATATTAAAATAAGTTTATTATATTTAATTATATTTTTTTATGTAATGGTAATGAACTACATCCATCTTCACTTCTACATCATAGGCTACATAATCATCATTTGTGTGTATAATGAACTACAGCCGCACGATGGGATGTCATTTGTTATTCCATTAATACCTCTAAAGGATGGTTGTAGTAATTTATTTATTATTTATATATTATATTTTTAGGTTATTATTATTATTTAATTATTATATCATAGATACTTTTATACTTTCCATTTTGTAGGAATACGATAACGTCACTCGTGTGTATAAAGGATAATCGCCCCACGAATCTATATAATTCTTGAAATATTAAATGGGATATATTAAGAATGGGTTTAATGAAAAATTATTATATATATGAAATAAAAATGAATTTTAATGATAAAATATAATTTTTCTTTCTTTATTTCAATATGAAAATATAATGGAAACAATATTCATGCGTACATCTGACTTACTGCCTCAATGAACGATGTATTTCATTTTTTTCTATAAATTTTATGGATTAATATAAATAAATTTATATTTAATATATATGATATTTCTTGAATTATTTACATTCTTCATATTATTAAATCATGATCAGAGTAATACGACCAAAAATAACCAATCAAAACATACACAAAAAACAAAACAATTATTTCCTGAAATGTGACATTAATATATAATTTTCAACAAATTGATTATAAAAGTTCATCATAAAATAATATTTGGTATTATTTATATAAATATTTTTTATTAATATATTAATAATAAACTTATATTTATTATATAAGAGGTTTAAAAGTTCATGACATAAGTCAAGACATAAAGTAATGTATTTTCGTCTCACCTTTTACTTCTGTGAGACATATGCCATAGTCACCACCTATTTCTTTTATGTAGTGTTTATAATACCGATTAATGTAGTTGTAATAATAATTATAATAATTGGGATTTAAATATACATTTAGTATACCCCTTTTATGGTGCTTACTGTTAACCTGTTACCAAAGTAATAAGGGTTTTTTGTCTCAATTTTGATTCTATGAGACCTATGTTATATTATTAAATTATATTATTTTATGAGGTGTATAAAAAACCTATTTGAAATGTAATATCATGAAATTATTTATCATCGAGATATATTAAAATTCATTTAATTTTATTTTTTTTCATGGGTCTTACGATTCAACATATCAAAGTGGTTAGTATTTTACATTAAAATCTCATCATTTATCAGGATTGTCTATGATTATGATTAAGATGATAAAATAATATGATAAATATCTCAATAAACTCTCTAATTTTCTTCTCCTCTATGTATTCATTATATTTTAAAGTAATAGTACCATTTTCAGTCTTTATTACTTATGATTAATGATATTTGTTTATGAAAATGTGACATTATTTCTATATTTTATTAGAAATCCATTTTATTCTAAAACGATGTTGTCTAAAAATATTTCCAATTTTTTTATTACTCTCATATTATTTTTTTATAATAAGATATTTTTTTACAAAATTTGAATTTTTAAATATTTTTTGAATGGAGTCTTTATGCCTTTTTCCAAAACAATGCCTACTTGTTTATTAAAAATATAAATGGAATATTATTTTTTACTAGTACAACATGAGTGAAATTCTACAACATCCTGACCAATCATTACATTGAGGATTCATTTATAAAATTACAGGTATATTTTAAAATAAAATTATTCTGAAAATGTTTTATGTTTTAATTTTTATCCAATAGGAAAAGATATTTTCCTCAAGAAATATTTTGAATGATTTTAAAATCATTATTTTTATGTTTAAATGGTTATTTTCAATGAATATTATTTACGAAATATTTTATGATTTTTTAGTTTTAAAAATTTATTATTAAATAAAAGTTATTTTCCTCAAGAAATGGTCCAAGGGTCCTTTTAAAATTAATTTTCATTTAAGATGGAGTCTCTAATGTTACATATGATTTACTAAGGATACGACTAAATGATACCATGAATATTATTTCTCTTTATGGTTAATGTATATGTTTATAAAATTTTTATGAAACCCATTTGTTTTTTATTGTCTATGTTATGATTAATTGATGAAATGTTTCTAAAACTCATTTTTTTATATGGTTTATAATTTGAAGATATTTTAATTGTTTTATGTTATTATATAACAGAAAATTATGGTTTTATTATAATATGGGTGATACCTATAACACACTTTAATGAATTGGGTAAATATTTTTTTATTTCAGGAGATAATAATGGAAAAATGTTCATGTTTCTTGATCCACTATGTGAAATAGGTGTGCACTAATCCACAATGAGAAAAAGGTGTGTCCTAATCCTTTTTATGAAAATATGTGTATCTTAAGCCATAACGGGAAAAAGTGTATATTGATCCATATTGGGAAACATGCGATAAGTCTTGATACACTGTGTTTATGGTCTTTGTATTATTGCATAACATATGAATTTTTTTTATATTCTTGATGATTCCACTATTTTATGACATGATCATATGGTTCATGATTTATTTATGTTGATTTATCACTATTATGTATAATTTTTTCTAAAATTATAATGTTTTATTCTATAACGCATTATTATGATCCAAGAAAAGTTGGGTATAAGCATTTTAAGTTATGTATAGGATCATATAACCTTATTCTTATCTAACTATTTCATACGATATTATATGGATATATCTTATCTTTACATTTATTAGCATCAGTTCACACCCATTAATATGTTTCCTTCCACATGATTGTGAATAAAGGATTAGGTAGGGTATGCGTAAGAGTATTACATTATGAAAAGATCTTTGTGGGAGTTTTTGAAGATCTTTAACTAGATTATAAGTGTATTGTCCCATATTATAAAATAACTAAACTATTACATTCTACCATAATGTGTTTTTATAATGTATCAAATATTCATAAAAAAGATATCATATCCATCTATAAAAATTTGGGGGTTTTATAGTTAGTAACAAAGGAAATTTTTAATCAACCATTGAAAAAGGATGATAAAACTTTAGTGAGATCTATATGGATATTTCTTAGGATATTTCTAGAGATATTTCTAATGAGCAGTACAATGATGATTTAATGTATTGTAAAATATCCTGAAATTTTGGTAAAGGTTTGAGAAAGTGGATTCTAATAAATTGAATCCCTATTTAGAGATAAAAAGTTGATGTGGATATGATACAATGGTACATAGGGGTAACAACTCTAAAAAGTTCTCCTTGAGATGGATTTGATCCTCACTTGGTGTATGAAAACAAGATTTTATTTACACTAGATTTGAAACTCTCGAGGGACAAGCATTAGAAATTTAGAAAAAACTTTCTGGATTATCATGAAGAATTTATATATTTTGTGTCTATTAATGACCTAGGATAAATCAAATGTGTCATATATTATAAAAAATCTATCATGATTTAGATATTCTATAATTAATTTTTCACGTTTATGTTGTTTTCCACATTGATTAGTGTTTATCACACTATACGTCATAGTATTAGTCAATAACTGGAACATAATAGAACCATGTTAATGTTGAATAAAATGGAAAATGAAATGATTATCCTCCTTAGAAACTGAACATTATAGAGTTGGATTGGAAAACATTTTTTATACTCACATAAATATATAAATCTACAATTCATGTTTTACTTACTAATGATAAAAGGAGGGAACAATGTTATGTTGAGTGATTTATGATGAAACATCCAAGATATTTTAGTGGTCCCACTGATCAACTATTTTATGAGTAATGTATTGGTGCCATTAAAAATTTATTTTAACATATTCATTTTTCGGAGAATAAAAAAGTCATTTTTTATCAATTTGACGGTGAAGAAGATCGGTGGTAGACTCTTATTAAGAATATGAGGAAATAAAATGAAACTAAATCTATCAAATAAAAATAGTTTAAGTGGATATTTCTCAGTAAGTACTTACCATGTATTCTATAAACAAATACGAAGAAGTAATTCCTTGAAATTAATAAAAAGGATGATGAATCTATTGTTACATATGAAGATAATTTCACAAGACATTCAAGGTATGATTTTGGTTTAATCATCATCCCTAAAATAAAAATTGATCGATTATTTGGTGGAACAAAACCAATTGTTCAAAAGGAATTGGATATAAGAGACTTCTATAGCTATAATGAATTTTTTCGATGTAAAATGAATATATAAATGGAAATTTTATATTCATAAGATTCATGTGGTTCTGATAAGAAAAAAAGTATCGAGTCTCATGAAAACACAAATGCTGGATAAAAATTCCATCCATCTTCATTCCATAAGGTGGGAATAATAATCAATGGAATTGCATGAATATTAATTTGAATTTTTTTAAATGTGGAAAGGAAGGTTTTAAACCCATTTAATGTCTAAATGTGATTACTGGTATGGTTAAGGAAATATAGTAGAAGAGTATACCAACTAATTCACCCCCTACACTCTAGTGTTTCAAGTGCATGGAGTTTTGTAATTATGCGAATCAATGTTATAATCTAAGGGATAACGTATATGATAATTTAAAAAAACCTATAATGACAATGGAAAAAGGGAAAGATTATTCAATTATAATATATTAAGTGAATCATGATAATATGGGAAAAATTATCCTCCCTTCTTTAGATAAAAATTTCATGTTTGATTTTGAATTATTGGTCACTATAAATATCTAATTATTCATACTTTTGTGATATTTCTTTTGATTATCTCCCTCTAAATTGATTTCGGAATAACGAAATCACACATTACATTTTATCAGTGCAAGGATTAACCCAATCATCCAATGATTTTTTTATAATATTAGAGATTATTTAAAGAATAAAGGTTTCCATATATTTTGGAAGTATATATATGTATCCATGTAATATTTATTTGTGAATTATAGATACTATCATGAGTTTATGGGTTTAAAGTTGAACACAAGTTAAAATTCATTATCACCCATAATGAGGTTCAATATGATGTAATTTTATCAATATTTAGGATATTTAATGAGATATTTGAAGAAATAATACCCATTGGTTTTTATATGTTTTAGTGAAAAAAGTTATTTGAGAAAGAATGCCTTTAAAAAAATTCCTTCTGATTAAAGGTACCAATAAAACATTGATTTTATCCTATCTTTGATGTTGAGATAATTATGGGTTGTAGTAGAACACTTTATGAAGTCAACACAGTTTATTGTTATTAGAGAATTTTTCTATTTGGATCCAATTTGAAGAATATAAATTATGAATGTGATTTTTTTGATGGGGTACAACTTTCAATTGTATATGATCATGATTTGATGTTTAAATCAATGATTTAAAAAATTATTCATCAAGTTTTTGATATAAATTTGAGTTTCCTCACTATGTATCATCCTCAAACATATGGTCATAACAATTAAAACGTCAAAGGATATACTAAGACCTTGTTCTATGTATTTAAAATGAGGTTAAGATAAACATACTCCTCTAGTTGATTTTTCTTGTGACAATAGCTTTAATTTGATCATTTAAATGGCTCCTTGTGAATTCTTTCATGTGAAGAATTGTAGAAATTCAACCTACGTGAATTAAGTTACAAAAAGAAATCAATTAAGACTTGAGAAAATTTATGAGATGGAAGGAGAGGTTATAGCCATTAAAAAACACATAAAAATGACAAAAATTTGACAAAAATATTATTTTTCTAATCATAAAAATGATATAGAATTTTAATTTGGTGATAAATTGTTTCTATATATTTCTCCGTGGAAGAAATAAGCGAAAACTAAGCCTTAGGTATATCATTCCCATTGAAATTATTGATCACATCAAGATTGTAGACTATCGATTAGTGCTTGGGCCGAACAAATCTAAGGTTAAATATGTGTTCCATGTATACCTACTGATTAATTATATACCTGATCCATCACATGAAATAACACATTGGTTGTACCACTAGAGACTGATATTTATTCTAAGAAATAAATTTTATAGATTCTGTATCCAATGAAGGAAGTTATATAAAACAAGAACTCTCACCTAGTTAATGTATTGTGGAAAAACCACCATCTTTAGAATCATTGTGGGAACTTGGAGACATATTGAGGAATAATTATCCATAATTTTTCATACCAATGGAGATATTTCAATGGGAAATTCATTTTAAGGGGGTATAATGTAACATCCCAAGATTTTGTGATTTTTTTCAAATTAATTTAATCTTTTTGATATCTTGTGTTATAAAAAATTATGAGTTTTGATTACATTACATGTAAATATAATATTACATTATTTTACATTAAACACTATATTTTTCTAATGTTTCACACAATACAGAGTTTTAGCTTTCATTACACACAACACTGAGTTTAAATGAAACATGACATACTATGAATATATCATAATTTATTATAATATTTATTTTCTAGCCATTGGAATGGCTAGTGTGAATATTATTAAATAAATTATGTAAATATATAATTTACACATGTATATATAATTATTTAATTGGTGACTAATTAATTATAAATGAACATAAAAAAACTATTGGAAAAAATCGAAATATTTTTATGCACATAAATGTGTTTTACCTCAATAAATTAAACAGTTTTTGGATGATTTTAATGAAATTTATACATTATATATTTAATCAAAATATTTAAATTCATCTAATGTGTTTTCTACACAAGAGATTAGAATGAATCCAATTTTACGCTTAAAACTGTATTTTCTAAAAAAAATTCCTTTTAGAGAATATATTTTAAAAATTAATTTAACCACCTTTAGATATTTTATTTTAAAATATTCTATTAATTTTTAAAATTATAATTTAAATATTATCTTAGGGTAGTTGATTGAGATTTTTCTGAAATTTATATTTTTTGATGAATAGTGAAAATACTAAATTTTAATAGAAAACTACATTTTCATTTAATTTATTTATATAGATAAATTATATTTAAAATTATATTTAAACTAAAATAAGTTAAGTTATAAACCAATTTATCAAATTTAAGTTATTTTTAATAATTTCATGTTGATTTTTGATATGAAAACTCTGTAAACTTTTGAATATTTTCTCACTTTAAAAATCGCTTTCTAGCAGCGTCAATGTGATTAATTTTAAATTTAGTTTTTCCACTTCTATGAATCGAATTTGGGAAAATTGATTAAATATTTTTAGTGATAATAATAAATATTATAGAATATTTTCTACTTAATTTTTTTACCAAAATGAGTAGTGAATGCAGTAAAAATTAATTACGATGATTATAGTAAATGTGGGTTAATCGGGGGTTAAATGTAAAATATAATTGTAAAAATGAACTATAAACATTTATATATGTATTAAATGGAAATATAAATACCATTAAACCTATAAGGGTCAATTATGGACCACTTTATTCGATTTTGGATTATAAAAAATGTGATATCACTCAATTATTTTCAATACTACCAAGTGTATCCTCTCCCCCACCTATAAAAGGCCACCCTCTCCTCTCTTCTTCACACCTTAAAACCTTTTTTGGATAATTACTAGGAAAATAAATTAAAAAATCCTTAAAATCATCTTATATGCCTTATTTTATTAATAAATCCATTATTGGAATGCTTTTAGTGAAAACATAAGGAGGATACCCCAAGAAGAGGTAACGTTCATCAATAAGAATTTTTATTTTATTTCTTTCTCTATGTCATTAATTTATTATTATAACATGATTTTATAATAACGCTAATATATGTAATAAAATAATATGTTTTTCTGTTATGTTAATGACCTACCACCATCTCCACTTCCACCAAATGGGTTTCAAAATCAGCGTTCGTGTGTATGACAGGCTACCACCTCATAAACCAATGTCATCCATTTTTCCATTAGCACCTATTAAGGCATATTTTATGATATATTTATTGTTTATATATGATATTTAGGATTTTATTATGATTATGGACATATTTTATCAAACACACCATCATACTCTTCATTTTGTGGGGACATGATAACATCGCTCGTGTGTGCGGCATACAACCACCTCAAGAAGTGATGTGATTTGTTCAAAAATTATATGGAACTTATTAAGGATGGGTTTAATGAATATATGTGATAGATATAAAAACATAATTATTTAATTATAATATATGCATTTTTTTTATTTAAATCTGACAAGAAAATAGAAACAACATTTTTGTGTATATAGAGTCTACCATCTCCATGAATGTTATATTTCAATTTTTATTAATTTTTTATGTATTAATGTAAATACATATATAATGAATATATATGATTTTTTTTCATATTTTACATTATGTAAATTATGAATTCATGAACTAATTAGTAGGACCAAAATTATAAAGTCAAAACATACATTAAAAAAATAGTTATTCTCCAAAATGTGACATTAACATTGAATTTTAAATAAATGGTAATAAAAGGTCCAATGGAAATAATATATTGTACGATATATATAAATATAGTTCTTTAATATATTTATAATAAAATTATATTTATTATATAGTATTTTTAATCATTTGCGATAGATTTCAAGACTTTTTGTAAGGGATTTCCGTCTAACTTTTTACTAACATGAGACACATGCCATATTCACTACCTATTTTTTATGTTTTATATAAAATACCCATGATTTTATTATTTTTATTATTATAATGAGAATTATTGGGATTTATATATATCTATTTTAGGATCTATATTTTATGGGGATTATAGTTAAAACATTACCAAAATAGTAAATGATTTTTTCTCAATTTTCCTTCATTGAGGAATATGTTAAATTATGAACTATCGTATTTTATGAGGTGTATATAAAAACCCTTTTAAATGTAATATCATGAATTAATTTATCCCCATGATATTTTAAATTTCATTTAATGTTATTCTTTCATGGGTCTTATGATTCAAAGTAGCAAAGTGGTTAATATTTTACGTTACAATCACATTATTTAGTGGGATTATTTATGATTTTTTTTCTGATGATAAAATACTATGATCTATATATCAATAAACTCAATAATTTTATTCTTATATAGTTATTCATGATATTTTAATGTAATATTACAGTTTTTCCACTCTACAGTACTAAAGATAAATGGGAAAATATTTTTTTGGAAATCCAAATTTATTTATCTTTGGTTAAAAATATCTTTTATTCCAAAACCATGATTTCTAAAAATATTATCAGAAACGTTTTATTACTCTCCAATGGTTTTTTACAATACTTTTTTAACCATGTTTTAATATTTAAAAATTATTTTTAAAGAAATCATCATATCATTTTCTAAAACAATACTTGTTTGTATTTTACTGAAAATGTGGAAGGAATATTCATTTTATTGTATATCGAATAAATGATATTAGCAAATTTCATTACATATCATATCTTTTAATCTTTATTTATAATTTTCCAATGTTATTTTCAAAGAAAAGGATTTTTAAAATGTTCTATATTTTAAAAATTGTTTTTTAAAGTGGAAAGGATATTTTCCTCAAGAAATGTTTTAAATGATTTTAAAAAATTCCTTTATAAGTTTTCATGGTTATTCAGAAATATAATTATTTCTTAAATATTTTATGGAAATTTAGTTTTAAAATGATATTTCCAGAGAAAAGATATTTTCCTCAAGAAATTGTCTAAATTTTCAATAATTTTTTCAATCAAATATGACATCATCTAATGTTACTTATTCTTTAGTAGGGATAATATTTAATTATACAATTTTTATTATTTCATTGTATGGTACATTTTTTATTGATTAATTATTTCCAAAACCCATTTTTTCGTGAGTTATGCTATGGTGAATTGATGAAATTTTTATGAAGCACTTTTTCCTTTCCTGAGTTATGATGCGATGATATGTTCTATGTTTTGTGATGTTATGTCATAAATAATTATGTTTCAATATGGGACAAGTGGGGCCTATATCTCAATCAAAGGAATTGGGTAAATATTTATATCTTATGAGATAATAATTATAAAAAAGTCATCATTCTTAATCCAATATGGGAAATAGGTTCATTATGATCCACTTTTAGAAATTGGTGTGTCTTGATCCATAATAAGAAATTAGTGTATTCTAATACACAATGAGAAATAGGTGATATGTCTTGATCCACTATGTTTATGGTCTTAGTTATTTACATTAAAATATAAAGTTATTTTATATATTTATGATGGTTCCACACTTTTAAGACATGAGTTTGTTGTTCACAGTTGATTTATGATGTTTTCTCACTCTTATAGACCATATTTTATGAAATGATAATGTTTTATTCCATGAATCTTATTAATTATTCATGAAAATTTGGGTTTATTATGATCACATATGCTTATTATTATCTTATGATTTCATATGATATTATATTGAAATCTATTATGCTTACACGTACTAAGAATCTGAGCTCACCATTTCTAATGTTTCCTTTCCCATGATTATAAATAAAGGTTTAGGTTGGATATTCTTAAGATGAGTACTAAGGGAGAAGAACTTTGTGGGAGATGATTAAGAAATTTCACCAGATTCAGAGATTATGCTCCATGTTTCAGAAGGCACAAAACTATTATGGGTTTTAGATGTGTGTTTTTATAATTTATTGAATGTTATTCTAAAAATATATAATATCGATTTATGGAAATCCTAGGTCATTATACTTATTTTTATCATACACACATGAAGGGATATTGAACAAGTAGTAATCACGGATTATGTCAGTCTCCAAAATATCATTCAACAAAAATGTTTAAATAAATCAATTAATTCATCTTACAATATTCAATAAAAGTTGTATGTAAGGAAACCCATTTTTGGATCCCATTTCAAGTGGAGACCCAACCCAAAAATTATCACCTTATCATATAATATTTTTAAATACATATTTTGGTTGAATTTTTTTAAATAAAAAACCAAAATCAAAACTAATTTTATTTAACTAATTAATAAGTGAAAACTCATTGCTTTGGGTACTCATATCTATAGAGCTACATAGGTTCAAAATAAAAATAAATTTAGAGTAGGAGTGGAATTGGAACAAGTGAAGAGGATGGAATTTTCTTTCTCACATGAAATGGTTGTTAAATATTGGATGTATATCCTATAAATTCACCAAGTCTATAATTTGGATGATATTAATATATTTTTAATTCAATGATCCTTCCTAATATCTTGAAGAATATAAATGGGGAAGTGTATTTATTCCATTAAGAAATCATCTTGAGATACTATTTATAAGTACTGGGATAGGTTTGGGAAGCTATGTTCTTGTTTCTCATGTAAATTAGAATAAGAGAACCAATTTATCGTATTTATACTAAGTATTGATTTAAAATTATCAAAACATGAAAACACCTCATTTGGGGGAGAAAATATAGAAATATCGCCAACAGAATCAAAAGGCCTGATTGAGAATATCACATTACAATTACAGCAATTAAACATTACAGTATTATAACTAGAGGCATTCATGAGGTAAGAACATATAACATATATACATTATTAAAATCCATACATGAAGAGATAATAAATATTGTGATATAAATTAATATCAAACAATTCAGTGAAAAAGAAGTAACAATAAGGTATGTAGCTTATGATCACCATCTATGAATTTCACTGATTAGTGTGATGAAGTGTAAAAGATAAATAGATGGGTAGAATCTTTTCAACTAAGGAAATTTTTTAAAAAATAAATAAATAATGGAGGATAAACCCTTAGGTCAAAGATGGTATTTTTAATAAAAACGAATAGAAAAACTATGTTCCACAATAACCCGCTTACCATGAGAACAACTAGAACACCCTACCCAAAATTAGTTTCCTTAAGAACTCCAATATAATTATAAATAACAGAAACCAAAACCTTTATTACAGACTTAAAATATCCATATAACCAACCCACATACCAGTACATAATTTTTTAAAAGATACCATTTGAGAAGTCACCTATCAGTAAAAAACCAAAATACAGTGGTAGTATGAACCTAGAGTTATTAATATGAAGATTGTAATAGTGTATTTTGAAGATGTATTTTTGTATTTTGACGGAAGTTATGTCTAAATACCAATTTAAACTACCAATATAAGTATTAACTAAAATTAAATAGAATGTATGTATGATAAAAACTGGATGTGAAAAAAATATCCACCCCATGACCACACCGTAACTGGAACAAAACCATAAGGTTTGTGAGTAGAAAAAACACGAAGCCATGAAACTGAAAAAACATAACACTTTCGTGAATAAAAAGATGTATAGGGAGCATAAATAACCAATGGGAACCATTTAATAAAGAAACTAACCATTAGTAAAAATAAGTATAAGATATTAAGGAAGGTATATGATGATTTTCATAAATAAAGGCGATACCAAAGGCACATTTGAAAGGACAACAAAGGGATATGAAGGATATTGCACTTCCATTCTAATCCAAACTAAATAAGTCTAAAAAAATAAGAATAATAATTATATATATAAACTCTTGATACCTAAAATAATGTTGATATTAACATCCCCTTATTGATGACCATGATAAAATTATCAATAATGGTATAATTATTATGTAATATTTCAACAAAAAGAAGAGGATTCTTGAGAATTAAAGAATTAATTTAGGAAGTAGTGTATCGGCCCTAATCACACTATAATCACACACAAAATATTAATATACATGGAAATTTTATATCCCTTACACCATTGGATCCATTAATTTTTTAGATTATTATTTAATTTTATGTTCTTCATTAAATGTTATTCCTTATTCAGTTTTAAAATCTTTGTAGATTTTATATTTGAAACACACAAGATTGTTGGTACAACATAAAAATATATCCACTATATTTCTAGTAGGTGTAATTTTGGATATCCTTTTGTGAAATTCAAGGATCCGATCTTGCTAGAAGACTCATATGTATTAAAAGTAAGGAATGATCAGATTCCATCTCACTCACTCATAATTTGGGGGATACCATTATTCAAGACCACCAAGATAATCATCAATGTTGAAATATAAATACTCACTATCAAGTTTTAAGACAACATGATCCATTTAAATATACTTGATTACATGAAGCACCATATTATTGAGCAATCACTCCTTACACTGTCCCACATAAAAATAGTTGATCCTTCTAAAGATTTAGGAATGTTTCATGTGTTATTTATTTTATTGGGACACATAAAGATCAAAAATTCCCTAAAGGAATAAATTGTACATAATTTTGAAGAATATTTTATCAAATTTCAATATGTGGTGTATTATGAATACCTTGAAGGATTTTGTTGTTTATTTAATGATTAAGTAACTTAGATGTCATATTGGGTGTGTAAAATTCAAGAAATGGAAATGAGAAACTCAAATTTAATTTTATCATTAAAAAATAACCTCAAATAAGAAATTAAAATCTCTTCCCGTGGATTTGAAGATTGAGAGCCTAATATTGTGAATAAACTACTAGTTTTTGTTAATAATAATATTACCCTAACCCTAGTAAAATAAATATTTTGATATTCTGAAATAAAATTTAATTTTTTTGGATAGATTTTAAGTGATATTATAATTTTCAGGAAGGATATTCCAGATCTATTAGACCACCACAAAGGAAGATAATTCCCACCATAATAGAAGTAGTGAAAAAAATTGAATGAGATGTTTTTGGAAGTATAAATAATTTATAAAAAAACCATTTATTTTATACATAAATATCACATACTTTTAGATGAATAATAAATAAATTTCACTAATGCTTGCCTAAGGACCATAATGGTTTAGTGTTTTTGGAGATTAGGTTCACAATATTATTATTTAATGAATGATGTTAAACATCAGTCATAAATATCATCCCCTTTTGTATTATTCATAAACATACTCTAGTTTAGAACATTCCTCATATCTAGGTGAAAAGAAAAATAATAAAGGGTGAGATCAGATTCATAGAATGGGAAAACATGAGAGATATCATTCTATGATCATTTGAAAGAATAATATAATCATAAGGGTATAAGATAAAGAGATTAACTTATACATTCATAACCAACATTTTATAGATCATAAACCTGAGTCAAGGCAAAAAAATACTATCATTTCAAAATACATGATTCCTATGAGTGTGAATGTAAGAACCCATGTTTTCCCAGATTGTAGTTTTGAGCAGAAATATGAATTTTTACTATTGGATGCTCGTGAGGGGTAAAATTGTCATTTTTACCAACCATCTGATCTATGATAAATTTTTTGACTAATCCATTGGTCCCGGAATATTTTTTTTACCCTAGGAAAGGAGTTTTTAGGAACTCTGAGTTGTTTGAATTTTGGAGAAATATTAAATATTAAATATTATTAAATTAAATATTTAATTATTCATGTAGGTTCGTTTGGAAATATCTTTTAAATGGTGTGTCCTATTTAGATTCTGCCTACTCCATTGAGTCTGGAATGGGGAGTTTATCCTAGGGAAGTCATAAATTCATGTCGGGCACTGGGGCCGGCCTGGCCCCCTTTTTCTTCATTTTCTTTTCTTCTTTTCCTTTTCTTTTCTTTTCTTCCTTCTCTTCATTCCTCCCCCTCATTCTGAACGTCTATTAAACTCCTCCTTGGCCATGTATTTTTGTGGAATTTGGGGATTGAGAAAGAGGAAGAGTTGAGAGGCAAGAAGGGTACCAATTTGAAGCTCTTGACGCGCTGAGTCGGCGTGCGGCAACCGAGAGCCGTGAAATCAACTGAAGCATCAGCGGTTTCCACCTGAAGGTAGGTCCATTTATGTGTTCTCCATAGATCCCACATTAACATGTTTTTTATGTCTTTTAATCCTTATATTTCTTTCTTGTGGTCTCTAATGTCTTGATCTAATATTTCGGGGTGAAAACAGGCGTTTCAGGTGTTTTCAAGGTTTTCCCGTCGGAAAACTGCGAATACACATCGTGAATTCCAGGGCTACACGCCGTCTGTTACTCCCATTCAAGGAATAAAAAGTTATCCTATGTACATTCCATGTACTTTGAGTACACTCCATGTAGTGGGTGGTCATGTGGCAGGCCGTGTGGAGTAGAACACGGAAGAGTGATTTTTTTAGAGTACACGCCGTGTACAATAAAGTACATTCCGTGTAGCGGTACTTGGGCATGCGTTTTACTGAAAACGAACATGGTTTAAATTTTTGTGAACATTACACATAGTGTACAGTAAATTACATGACGTGTACTATTACACAGGTCGGCCTAATGTTCTCTGGCCATGTGCTCTGGCCATGTACTACATCAACATAGTAATTTGGTGATATCTTATGCTCTGGAAGTCAGAATTGGGTGTGTGAGTAGTCGATTCTGAGCGTGTTTTCACGTAGATAGCAATGGTGGAATCCTTTTAACATTTATAGGTCGTATAAATGGGTTATTGGGGGGTTTTATCTAAATGTATGGGTTCTTCCTCCAATTATCATGTTCAGTTGACTCCTAAGTGTGAGACATGGAGTGGATGATAGGTTGGGTGTTCAGACCAACTTATTTGAGACCTTTAATAGGATATGAGTTATGATTTATCTCCCGTAACTTATTCTTTATAGGAATTTCTCCTTGTGATATGTTCATTTCTGGCCTATGAGTCTGTGAGACCGGATACTTCTAAGGATCCACTTAGAGATGCCTTTACTTGTGGACTAACTATGGGAGTTCCATATAGGATCCATCTCCTATTTTTCCATTGATAAGACCCATGTTATTGAATTCATATGTTGTCCTTACTTTTAGAATTTCGTGTATGTTTCCTCCAACACTCTTTGCTACATATCCCGCATAGGATGCCTATGCTCGTGTTTACATGGAGAATCCCGAGTATGATGCTTCCTCAGTGTTCGACGTAAGGGACCGAGTGAGTGCTTGTTGTTTGAATGACCTTGAGTCATTATGTCGGGTTTGGGTAGATATGGTTATTGGGTGTCACCTAGAACCCGTGCCAAAATGATGATCCCTTTGAGATATAGATGTATTTTTGGGTTCGACATTCGGGCCACCCGCACTCATTTGTTTATATCTAACTTGGTTTACTAATGCTGTAGTGTTTACCAGAGGTGCGCCTTGGTTGGTGGCTGCTAAGCCTGACACGATGCGTCTTTCTTGTTTGTTTGGATGCCTACTATTCCTTGTGTGCCTGAGTAGAGGTGGTTTGATAGTGAATAGTGTATTTCACCTTTCTGTGGATGTGGTTCCCATGTTACTTGATTTTTACCATTTGGTCTAGCTTTCCTATTAGGATGCCTTGTTTTCATACCTAGTATTGTGGGATGGAGTGTTTTATTCTATCCTCTTGAGATTCTATAGACTGATTATCCAAGTAGTTCCATAGGTTTACTTTGGAAATTAAGCATTATTAGGCACTGACTGGAACAGGGCCGTGAGAACCTGGTGCAATAGACTATAAGGGGATAGACCAAGTGAGCTTCCTCAGAGAGTGCTAGACAGTATAAACTATAGGGGACATACCGAGTGAGCTTTCCAGAGAGTCTTGGATGTTATAGACTACAAAAGGATAGACCGAGTGTTCTTCCTCAAAGATTCTTGAGATTTATAGACTATAAGGGGATAGCCTGAGTGAGCTTCCTTAGTAAGTCTTTTTTCTGTTTGAATTTCCTTAATCCACTCTAAGATATAGGTTTAATTGACTGAGTGAGCTTCATTAGAGAGTATGTGATCAACAAGAGGCTATAGGAGGAATTGACCGAGTGAGCTTACTGAGAGAGTCTCTAGACCTTGGGGCTATAGGGGCAATTTACCATGTGATCTTCCTCAGAGAGTCACTGAATAACTTAGACTCTAAGGGGAATTGACAGAGTGAGCTTCTTCAATGAGTCTTATAATTTTTGTATGAAAAAACCTGAGGGGTTAGGCTGAGTTTTTTTTCCTGATGGTTGTTGGTACTTGTTAGGTAGGACCAGAGTGGATGGCTGTGAGTACTTACCAGAGGGTTACCTGTTATGTTATCTGATTTCTTCTGATTGATTGGTTGAACTAGAGGGTAGCTTATCTTTGTTTAGCTTGTTCGGAGGTATATATTCAGTGTTGGGCAAATCAGGTACATGTCGATGGGATTATAGACCCAGAGATCGACATATTTGTTATTCGTCTTGAGTGGCACTAAGTCGAACTCAATTCCCTAGAATAGGATTTACAAGAGATTGGGCTTGTGGTCCCAACGATCGACTGGTGATGTTGTTTCTTGTTATTTGAATAACTTCATCATGAATATTCATATTAATGTATATGTGTATAGAAATGGGACAATACATGTGTACGTTTATAGATATGGACATACATGGTGGCACTTTCCCAGTTGACAGAGATTACATACCCTGAGTCCATCTGTGGTTACATGTTTTGTATACTTCCTATTGTTGTGTTCCAGCTAGGCTGAGAACATTTTTTTTGCATACACTTTTAGTAGTACAGTTGTAGGTTGCATTTTGGGGTGCCCTACTGAGATTATTTCTCACCCATGCACGTGCACCTCGGTGTACATGTAGACCTTATGTCTACATTTTAGGTCGAGAATGTGTTGCATGGTGAATAGGGATGACACCCAATGTTTCATGATCTAGTGGAGGTACTCGAGTTGTTCTACTAATTTGGTTGCTGCAGTTCGACATTGTCTTGAGATCGGGTACGTGGATTGGCTCGGAGATAGAAGAATAGCCCTGTAATTTTACTTTCAATTTCATTTGTAATTGTATTTGTATGGTCATCCCGGTGAGTGACCAGTGTTGTATTGTATTGAATAACAATTCTTGCTTTTATAGCATTTTACTACTACAACTTGTTCTATTTCAGTTGTTTACTACTTCTGTACTTTGTTTACTTTCTGATGTGTGTGATGCTTAGTTATTTTTGTTGTTTGATTACTCTGGTATGAGGGAATAGTCTCCCCACTATCACAACCTAGGCCCTTGCTACGATTCGGAAGTCTCTGGAGTACGATGAAGCGCACATGAGGACTTGTGGCGAACCTTCTCGGAGAACCGGTTTAGTGTCTTACGGGTCAGGATGTTACAAAGTGGTACCAGAGGAGTTTTTTTGGTCTTTACTATTTTGGATATGGTAGACAGGAGTATTAAAAATGTGTCAAAGTCCTAGTTTCTATGGTTTGGGATTTCTGTTCTGATTTTTCGATGTTACAGTTGTATATGATATTCTCCTTGAGTGACACAGATGTTGTGTGGTGTTTTGATTTACTATGGATCTCGGGCTCTTGTCCATTGATAAGATGTCAGGGATGGATTTTCACTCTTGGCCGAAAAAGGCAAGAGTCGTCTCATGCATCATACTAGGAAAGTCGGATTCACATCATATAGGCCTGCTAAAGTGTGTTTTTAGTGACGACTGAGACCTTTGGGTCTACTTACACATACTTTTTACTCTGATGGCAGGTTATGTGGATATACTTTATGGAATTTTTGTTAAGGGTGATGAATCAGTCCATGTGCACAGGTGGTGTAGTTACCCTCTTTGGTCTATTTGGCATGTGATGGCTTTTTGTTTAACCCCTTATTGGGTGTTGTTTCTTGGGTCTGTGGTTATCTAGTCGGATCATTTAGAACAATGTCGATAGTTACCAAGGCTTTTCTTGTGAAATAGACCTCTTCATGGTATCGCTGTATCCAGATACCCGATGACTGTTAGTTCATCTTGTCTCTTATATTTTTATTGTGACCTCCAAGGAGTCATTCCTTCTGAGGAACTCGGTGAGGATCTGAGCCCTTGTAGTCTGTTTTTCTCTTTTGACTTTCATTGATCGTTGTGATCTTTACCGTCTTCTGAGATGTTTTGGATCATTTGGGCTACGTGGTTAAACCTTGTGACCCAGTTGATAGACTTTTTCTGTAGGGCTAGGCGAAAGACCTAGAGACCCTAGGTTTTGACTCGAACCCTTATCGATCGATGTATATTCTGTTCTAGGGAAGCCCTTGTGAGAAGGTTGTCCAGTATTTTCCAATGCCTTTTGGCGGTGTTTGTTTTCGCGACTGGTTTCAACAAGTAGGCTTGTTCTCGTTCCTGGCCTTGTTGACCAGTGTTTCTGATGTTGCTGTTAGAGGTGGCATCATTTGAATCTAGATCGGTGAGTGGCTGGATATGAGCTGAGGACTGATGTTTCAAAACTTTTTGTGGACTCGGATCCTAGAAGTTGTGTTGAAATGTCCTTATGTTGTGGAGGTGAATTTGTGAAATTTCGGGTTACCGTGAAATGGTTGGCCCATGGTTGAATCCTGGTTGGGTTTTGGCAGTATGTTAGCATGGCTCGGAGGGAGCTGGACACACCTTTGGTGAAATATTTTTATATTCCTATAAGATATGATCATGTGATATCTTGATTCGCCTGGAGTATGCTGAGAGAGATTTGACCCTACATCGAGCTCCTTTTTCTTTCTTAATGTTCAACCATGGTGGAGATGGAACCTATTCTGTTAGTGTTCTCAGAGCGGTGTATGGAAAGCCATATGGTGGGGAGTGCACCATAGGCCCTTGGGGAGTGGTTTTCCTTGTTTTGGTTAAACTTTGGTGTTTTCCAGGAGATTTTAAGCTCAGTGTTTTCTTTTAAAATGCCGACAAGGGTATTCATATGGTGGGGAGTACTACATTGGTCATAGTTAAATATCATCAATATAGACAGTGGTTATTAACTCTATAATTATGGTAAATGGAAAGTCTAGATAGCTTGGTTGTGCAGATGTTCGGGTTATGAGCATGGGTGTTGGTTCTTTCACTAGGCCTCTCTCGGACGAAAAGGTTTATAGTGGGGAGTTTGTAAGAACCCATGTTTTTTCGGACTGTAATTTTGAGCAGAAATGTGAATTTTTTCTATTGGATTCACGTGAGGGGTAAAATGGTCATTTTCCCTACCAGATGATCTCAGATATTTTTTTTGAAAACTTCGTTGCTCTCGGAATAGGGAGTTTACACTAGGACAAGAGTTTGGAAGAAATTTGAGCTGTTATAATTTTGGTGGAATATTTAAAATTTAATATTATTATATTAAATATTAAATTATTCATGTAGGGTTGTTTCAAAATAAATTTTAAATAGAGTGTCGGATTGAGATTATGTCTACGCTGCTGAGTCCAGAATGGAGAGTTCAGCCTAGGGAAGGCATAAACTCATGTCGGGCGTCGGGGCCGGCCAAGGCCCCCATTTTCTTCCTTTTCTTTTCTTCTTTTCCTTTTATTTTCATTTATTCCTTCTATTATTTCCTCCTCCTCCATGCACATTTCTCCTGAACTCCTCCATGGCCATGTATTTTGGGGGAATTTTGAGATTGAGAAAGAGGTAGAGTTAGGAGGCAAGAAGGGTACTGATTCAAAGCTCTCGACGCACTAAGTTGGCGTACGACAACCGAGAGCCGTGAATCCAATCAAAGCTTCAACGGTTTCCGCACGAAGGTTGGTATGTTTTTGATTTCTACATATATCCCCTATAAACATGTTGTTTTATGTATTGTATGACTTATTTTTCTTTCTTGTGGCCTCTTAAGGCCAGATCTAATGTTTCGGGGGTGAAAATGGGCGGTTCGGGTGTTTTCAGGGTTTTCCCATCAAAAAACCTAGAATACACGGCATGTATTCCAGTGGTACACGCTGTGTGTTATTCTTGTTCAGGTAAGATGATTTTTTCTTAAGTACATGCTATGTACTTTGAGTACACGTCGTGTACTAGATGGTCGTGTGGCTGGTCGTGTGGAGAACACAGAATAATGAATTTTTTGGAGTACATATTGTGTACAGTAATGTACACGCCATGTAGTGGTACGTGGGCATGTGTTTTAGTGAGAACGAACACGGTGTAACTTTTTGTGAATAGTAAACGTCGTGTACTCTTACATAGGTAGGCCCAATGTGCTCTGGCCATGTACTACATCAACTTAGTAATTTGGGGATTTCTTATGATCTGGAAGTCAAAATTGGGCATCTAAGTAGTAGATTCTGATCGTTTTTCCATGTAGATCACAATGGTGGAATCCTTTTAACATTTATAGGTCATCTAAATGGGGTTTGGGGGGGGGGTTATATAAAGATATGTGTTCTTCCTCCTGTTATCAAGTTCAGTTGACACCTAAGAGTGAGACATGGCATGGATGATAGGTTGGGTGTTCAGACGAACTTAGTTGAGACCATTAATAGGAGAAGAGCTATGAGATATATCCCATAACCTATTCAGTAGAGGAAGTTCCCCTTGCGAGATGTACCCTTTTGGCCTATGAGTCTATGAGAATGGATAATTCTAAGGATCCCATTAGGGATTCCTTTACTTGTGGACTGACCTTGGGAGTTCCTTATAGGATCCCTCTCTTGTTTTTCCTTTGATAGGACCCTTGTTATGGAATTCCTATGTTGTCCTTACATTGCGGATATCATGTATGATTCCTCCCTTACTCTTTGTTATGGACCCCGCATACGATTCCTTTGCTCGTGTTTACCAACAGAATCTCGAGTATGATGCTTCCTCAGTGTTTGACTTGAAGCACTGAGTGGGTGATTGTTGTTTGAATGAACCTGATTCGTTATGTCAGGTTCCGGTAGAGATGGGGATTGAGTGTCACCTAGAACACATCCCAAACTGGTGATCCCTTTGGGCTATGGATGTATTGTTGGTTTGGGCGTTCGGGCCAACCCACACTAGTTTGTTTATATCTGACTTGGTTTACTGATGCAGTAGTGTTTACAAGAGGTGCTTCCTAGTTGGTGGCTGCTGAGCCTAAAATGATGCTTCTTTCTTGTTTGTTTGGATTCGTAATATTCCTTTTGTTCATGAGTAGAGATTTTTTGATAGTGAATAGTGTATATCACCTTGATGTGGATGTGGTTGCACATGTTACATGATTTTGACCGTTTGTTCTAGCTTGTATGCCAGGCTACCCGGTTTCCATGATTAGTATTATAGGATGGGGTGTTGTATTCAAACATGTTGAGATGATATAGACCAATTATCCATGTATTTTTGTAGGTTTACTTTGGCCATATAGCATTATTAGGCACTGAATGGCATATGACTATGAGAACCTAGTGCTATAGTCTATAAGGGGATAGACCAAGTGATCTTCCTCAGAGAGTCATGGACATTAGAAACTATATGGGATAGTCTGAGTGAGCTTCCCAGAGAGTCTATGATTTTACAGACTACATGAGGATAGACCGAGTGAGCTTCCTCAAAGAGTCTTGAGCTTTATACACTATAATGGGATAGACCAAGTGAGCTTCCTCAGAGAGTCTTTGTTCTGTTTGAATTTCCTTAAACCACTCCAGGCTATAAGAGGAATTGACTGAGTGAGCTTCCATAGAGAGTCTGTGATCGACTTGAGGATATAAGAGGAATTTACCAAGTGAGATTCCTCATAGAGTCTCTATACCTTGGGTATATAAGAGGAATTGACCGTGTGATATTTCTCAGATAGTCCCTGACTACCTTAGACTCTATGGGGAATTGCCCTAGTGAGCTTCTTCAGAGATTCCTATAATTTTTGTATGACCATAATAGAGGGGTTAGGCTGAGTGTACTACCCAGAGGGTTGTTGGTACTTGTTAGGTAGGACCAGAGGGGATGGTTGTGAGTAATTTCTAGAGGGTTACCTGTTGTGTTATCTACTTGTTTTTGATTGATTGGTTGAACTATATGGTAGCTTGTCTTTGTTTATCTTGTTCAAAGGAATATCTCTGGCGTTGGCCAAAGAAAGTACATGTTCATGGGATTACGGACCCAGGGATAAACTTATTGGATATACGACTTGAGTGGAACTAGATCAAAATAAATTCCCTTGAATAAGATGTTTAAGAGATCCGGATTATGGTCCCAAGGATCGACAGCTGATGTTGTTTCTTGTTATTTAAATCACTTCATCATGCATATTCATATTGAAGTAGATGGGTATAGGTATGGGACTATACCTATGTATGTATATAGATATGTAAATCCATGGTGGAACTTTCCCAGTTGACAGGGATTACATACCTTGAGTTCAACTATGGTTGCACGTTTGGTTTACTTCCTTTTATTGTGTTCCAGCAAGTTTGAGCACATTGTTCTTGCATACAATTTTAGCAACACAGTTGTAGGTTGCTTGTCCGGGTACCCTACTGAGATTATTTCTCACCCCTGTACATTAACCTTAGTGTATGTGTAGACCTTATGTATTTATTTCAGGTTGAGCATGAGTTGCATGGTGTATTGGGATGAGTCCTAGTGTTGCATGATCGAGCGGAGCAACTTGAGTGGTTCTACTGATCGGGCTGCTGCAGTTTGGCAGTGTCTAGATATTGGGTACATGGATTGGATTTGAGTTAGTATCAGAGCCCAGTACTTTTACTTTCAGTTTCCTTTGAACTTGTATTTTTATGGTCGGCCTAGTGGGTGACCAGTGTTGTATTGTATTGCATAGTTGTTCGATATTTTTCAGCATTTTACTATTACTGGTTGTTCTATTTCAGTTTTTTACTACTTCTGCACTCTGTTTAATTTTCAATGTATATGATACTTAGTTATTTATAATGTTTTCTTACTCTGGTATGAGGGTATAGTCTCCCCACTATCACACCATAGGCCCTTGCTGCTATTCGACAGGCTCTGGAGTATAGGTAGGCGCGCTTGAGGCCTTGTGGTGAACTGGCTCTGAGCACCGGTTTAGTGGATTCCGGGTTGGGACGTTACAGTGAAGCCATCATAATTCATGAACCATAATATTATTTCATAACATTGTAGAACCAACATATTCATAGAAATAATTTCATTTATCAAGGTTACCTACCATGCCCCTCAAACAAAGTGGATCATATCTCATCACTTATTTCCCATTGTGGATCATGTCCAATGGTCTGTTTATGATTGTGGATCAATCTCATTGACTAGTTTCTTTTTTTATCTCATGAGATGTAAAGATTTACCCAATTCATTGTTGGGAGATATAGGTAACACCCATCACATAATAATAATCATATATCTGTGAGCCTTAAGATTATAAAATATTTAACATATTATGTACCATAAAAAAATGGGTTTCATAAATATTTTAACATATCATAACCCATGGAAAATTATTGGGTTATATAATAATTAGTCAATATAATAAAATTTTTTAATAAATAATAAAAATGGTATCCCGGACTAATATCCAAATAAATCATGAGTAACATCCAATGATATCATCTTTCATGGAAAATGATTTTGAAAGATCGGTTGAGAAATTTCTTATTGAAAATATCCATTTACTCTTTGAAAATAAAATATTAAACTAAAAATTTATAAAATATTTTCAAAATACATTCATTTTAATATAAACATAGAAACATATAATATAAGGCCCCAGCCTTAAACCTTACTTAATCTTGAGTTAATACAAGATTACACATTGAGGATCTTTTCAGGTTTAGAGTTTTAGAGAATTAGATCATAAAACTTGCATTACATTCCACACTTTAAAAAATGGTTACATAAAGATAGTATTCATTTTTTTCAATCAACGAAAAAATATTTAAAATAAAACATGGATTATTTCTTGACACTTCCTTGACACTATCATCATATCATGTACCTTTCCCTTGACCTGTGAAAAAAATTTCAAAAAAACTTGGGATGGGCATAAAAACCTCAGTAAAGGATACACAAAGAAGGAAAACTGTTAGTTTTTTCAAAAACAACAAGTAAACCATGAGTAATTTACCATAGTAATACTTTTAAACTTTATGAAGTAGTAAAAACTCTTCACTGAATAAAAGATCATTACTTACCCTTTTGTAACCAAAATATTTCCATAAAACCCATATAAGGAACACATAACATATAAAGGTAACTTGGGACATAAACATACTTAAATGGAATAACCATACGGTTGACTTCCACATATACTTAATGGAATAGCCATACATCCGACTTCCATACCTAATGCATTGGAGGTTATAACGTAACCACACGTCCTGGTATTCACGGCACCACCCGTTATATAGTTTATCACGTAACCACCCGTAAAATGTCCAAGCACCATCATTACACTTAAAATATTGAAAATATAAACATTTCAATAACAACATTTCATTTTCAATTAGAATAAGTAATTCCCAGATATTGAATTAATCAATCCATTTTCAAATACCATTTAAAATAGATTTTTGAATCAAAGTGTCCCATACCAATTTGAAGCTTTTAATGGAATTATAATTTTAAAACATCAATGTCCATATAAATAAATACTAAAAAACATTTGGAAAACATGGACATTAAAGATAAATATTTAGAATAATAAATCTTTAAAACATTTAAAATGATATTTTTGTTAAATAGTTTTTAACAAAATAAGAGACTCTTGAATACAAATAATAGCGGAATAAAATTTAACCCGAACTTTATTATATAATTAGAATAAAGGGATTCATGATATAATATGTCAAAGGACAGTATACACACCATATAAGAGTTAATTGGTGCATAACAACAATGAATTCTCAAAAGAAATGTAAAATGAGATGAAATCCATTATAAAGAAGGTGTCCTTAAATTAAGGATAAATCAATCTCAAAATTATGTGTGACAAATATAAATACACCGAATATAAGTGGATATTATGTGTAAAACAATAAAATTTCATTCACACATATTCAAAGGATGACATATTCAATAACTACATGTTGAACCCAATGAAATCGAAATTGGGTTAAAAAGTTCCCTTGGTAAAATTCGACAGCCTAACGGTGTCACTTCAAAATTCAGAAAATGATTTGATGAGAGAAAAAAGGGTATCTCATCACTTGGAAATAAAATTTAAATCAATAAGGACATATAAGAACATATCCCAACATAATAATATGTGAATTAAAAGACATAACAAAATAAGTCTTTCAAAAAGAGGCGGGTGAAAGGTTCCCTTACCGACATGGGTATCTTTCGAAACATACACCCCGTGACAGAAGGACAATAAAAATTGATGTAAATACTCAGAAATGAAATTATATTACACAATGAGTAAAATAATGGGCAGTACATACACCACTCAAAGGAATTTGTGGCTAATGTATCACAAATCTCATGAGAATAAAAGTGAGATGAAAAATCCCGTATGAAAACTCGGTAGCCTATCAGCGCCACATAAAACATCCATAATAGATTGATGAGAGAGAATAAGGTCTCTCATCAAATGAACATAAAAATTACAGTAATAGTAATATAAAATAACATCCCAATAACAAGAATGATGAGCTTTAAAAGAAATGACATAAAAGAGTGTACTTAAAAAGAATGAGAGGAGTAGGATCCCTTACCTCGGGTCTGACTTGACTGGATCGTTCTTTAATCTTCTCAATAATAAATTTGAGTTAATTTGTACTTTCTTAAGAACCTTTTTCAAGTTCATTATTCCTTTTATATCACTTATTACCATGTCATGAACACTATGTTATTATTTAAGCTAGTAACTGTCGTTTTAACGATCATAGGTACTTGAGTCAAAAATAAACTCTTTATAATTACAAGTTGTTCATGTGTTAAAATATCCATTATATCCGGAATTTTATTCATGATTTAGATATGATATATATAATTTATATCCAGTATGTTCATGAATTTATAATATTACATAACATTTAGAGTGAAGAAATGAAATGCATCGTTCATGGAGACGGTAAGTCGTACATACGCATGAACGCTACTTCCATTTCTATTTCATATCTTATGGAATAACATAATGATACATAATAGTATTTTAATTCCAGTATGGTATAATATAAAATATCATTAAATATATCCTTTATACGTACCACATATGGTAATAAAGAATCAAATCAGTTTGAGGGGGCGGCAGTCCACACTTCCTTAAATGAAGATATTGCGTATACCCATAATGGAAGCCATAAATGAATGAGATAAATTAAAAATACAGAAGCTTAAGTAAAACATAAACATATTATACATCATATATAAACATATTGAAATCTTAATGGCCACCTTTGAAGGTGTTATAAGAGTGTTGAACAATCATCGTTTCGTGAGGCAGAAATTCGCCATCCACAAAAAGAGTATGTTCTTTAACCATTAGATGAAGGTGTGCGTAAGTGTTGCTTGAATCATTATTATAAAAAAATCCTAGTATATTGAATATACTACAGTTGTTACAAAATAAATGAATAAAAAGAGTTTAGGGGGTTGCAGAAGAAAAATAAAACATAAGAACACCAGAGAAAACACTACCTTTAAAACGGGTAACTCTCTTTGATTTAAGCTCAAAGGATTCCTTGGAAAGTATTCTACCCAAAGTGAGGCTTCAATGATGAAGAGAGGGATGTGTAGATATGAAATGGTCAGGGGTTTTCCATGACAAAAGCATTGTATGTGTGCGTAAATAGGTAGAGGTGGGGGCCTTTTATAAGAGGAGAGGAGGGGCACTCTTGGAAAGTAAAGAAATGTTCCTTTATTTTAAAATGAGTTTCGGATTTAAAAGGTCCCACATTGATATAATTCGAGGATAAGGTGATAAGGGTTCGAAATATACCCACCCAATAGGTTTTTGACATGTGTAGATCATAGAATTTTCATTATCTTTTCATTTTATTTAAATACTTTATTAATGAGGTAATCGCTGCATCATCATGATGTCATAAATAATTTAATATATCTAATGTCTAAAAATTATAAAAAAAATATCATGATGTAGAAAATCTTTTAATATTTTAATGAATATTTATAGTAAAAAATATGACTTGTATAACCCCATGTAAATTTTTTTTAGTAAAACATCTCAGGTTTGTGTCATTTTTACTTTAACTTTAAATAAAAGGCATAAATGTCATTATCATACCCAAGTGGCTCTATGGGGTACCAAAAATCGTCCCAAGGGTTGTCATGGTCGGCCATAACTCATAAAATATGGTTAGGACAAGTGTAAATATATTTTAATTTTATTATAATATCATTTTCACCTTAAATCACACTAATTACCTTTAATCGCGATTAATAATACATAAAAGTTACTATTCACCAAAACATTATTTTAATCCCATTGAACCAAATTTAACTTAATAATGAAAATCATTTAAATTTGATTTTTTAAATTCAAAACACATAAGTGGTAAAGTCCCATTTAAACAAAAAATCAAATTTTGTAACCACCACTTTGCAGTTTCACTATTAATCAAAAAATGAAGTTTTCCAGAAAAAAACCAAAACTTCACCCAAAGCTATATTTGATATTCTGAATTAAAAATGATGTATATTTTACAAAATTCAAATAATATAAGTTACATTAATTAATTTAATAATTAATTACCGCTGTCATGACAAATAGCGTGCTTTTATGAAACAAGATGTATTAAAAGATTGACACTATTTTAAGTCCTATTTCAAAGTGAAATTAATTCCAATGAACACTATTGGATTAAATGGTAAAAATATATTCTAATTTCACTTTAAAACCAATTAAAAATATAATATAATCATATAAATAAGTTAGATTAAAAAGAGGTTTTGAATTAAAATACAACATTTTTCACTATTCAATAAAAATTGAACTTTTTCGGAAAAATACCAAAAATTTACACAAAGTAAATTTTCATGCCCAATTCTAAATAATAATTTTATTTTGGAAAATATAACACATAAAATTGTAAAAATTTGGATTTAAAAGAGGTTCACCAACAAAAGGCTATTAATCGACTTTTTAAAGAATATTAGAATGTTTACACTTAAAAATGGATTCATTCGCATTTTTAATACTCTATCATTTATTGTAAAAAGTAAAAATATTTGACAAACATATATAATCATTTTTTAGTTAGTTCTATTCATTCCCACCATCACAACAGCTAGGCGTTAACTACAATTTAAAATAATATTATTTTATTATTAGAGTGCAACGTAAGATTCCCAAGAAACTCTTTGTTGCGTGTTAGGTACGCCATCGAGTATAGAGTCCCCGTTAAAGTTTTATTAATATTTTATTCACAAATATGGATAAATGTGAAAACGTAATAATCTTTATTTACCTGGGGCGTTACATCCTTCCCCCCATTTTGTGAATTGCGTCCTCGCAATTTTAAAATTGGGCTTGGAAACTTCATTGAAAATCCCACATCGGAACAAGAGTTAGTAAAGCAATCACTTTAAAATAAAGAAATATAAGTACAGAGGTCACCCGAGTTAAGCCATACTAGGATTCCATGTAGGAAAACATAGACATGGAGGAGAAAACATAGGGTCATGTTCTGATGGAGAGTGATAGAAATCATGGTTAGGAGAAAGTTAACCACAAGAAAATCACAAACTGGTGATGGGTTAAACGGTGTTCGATTCCCCAGTAGGAAAAGTTAATGGACAACATTTTTGTTTTAAGTTACTTTTTATTGAGTAATTCATTCATAAGGAAACATAATCACTTATCATGTTGTCTTTCAAATTTTATTAGATTCCTTACACAAACTCATATTTTCTCCAAAAGATGAGTATTTAGGAAGACATGTTCACATTAAGAGTACTATAATCTACTTCTAGAGGATCACCTAATCCCCAAAAGAGAACTATATACTTCCCATGTATTTAGAATTTAACCAAAACCAAAACCAAAAAGGTTAGTACAAGATCAGATAATCCAGAAAAGGATAACCCTTTATGAAAAGAAAATCTATTCTTAATCTCCAAAATTTGTCCAACAAAACCCAAAGTTCAACAAGGATCATTCGATAAACAATTTGTCCATAAATTTTTTCAAAGTAAACCAAACTATGATTGAAACACAAATATTTCAAGGATTTAGTCACATAGTCTTCCAAGCTAAATCGTAACATTTATCTCCAAACAATATCAGTTGACCTTAATGTCTTGTATTGAAAAGTAATTAACCTAATCACATATCCTCCATGATAGGTTAATGAATTTCCATAGATAACCCAAAATCAACTTACTCTTAATTCATAAAATCATCTAACTAAAAAGATCAGTCAAAATAACCAGGGACTTCACGTAGTCCATTGGTAGGCGATAAATACCAGTCACACATTGGTTGTGGGTTCGATTCCCGCGGCTTTGTCTGACGCAACGGGTTGTCACACGGTCTGTGTGTTGTCCTTTTTCCAAAACTATATAATTCTCAATTCATTCCCAAAAAGAGATAAAATCATAAAAAATAACCATAACATTATTTAACCTCAATTTAATCTCATGTATTTCACTTCCATCATAACATATAGTAACCCATAAATACCTCAAAAGTAAGGATCATATAAACCCAAATGGTTCTTTATAACTCTGTCCACAAAATAGTAGATTACTATTCCTTGAATAAAATTTTCATATATTAAACATCAGGGTTACACATATTATAAAAAGTCTTCTAATGTAACCACATCATCAAAAGAGACTTAATACTCTTAAGAATTTCACCATAACTCTTGAAGCCCTAATATGATGACTTCTTACTCATTCAACAATCTTCATGATCCATTAACCATTCCTTTCCAACTTATTCTAAAATACTTCTTTCCTACAAAAAAAATCATGAATCATATCCTAAGACTCTAAAATAGGAAAACAAAAGTTATGAAATAATCCATACCTTTGATTGGTCATTGTTAGTTTCTTCATCCTCAATCGGTATGGCATTAGGTATTGGTAAATGAATATTTGTACGATCTTGGTGATCCCATTCACGAAACTTCTTCATAGGACATGTGTTTGCATAATGACCATGCACACCACATTTAAAACATTCAATTGATCCCTCAGAAAGAACTTCTTTCCCTTTCCTCTAGTCAACTGGATGCTTCCTTTTTCCATGGCAGGTTCTTACTTTATGACCTTCATTTCCACATCTATAGCATATTTCTGTCCCTTTGAAACATTTTCCTAGGTGTTTCTTTCCACATCTTTGACACACAAGTTTTTGAACATACTTACCTTTATGATTATTAGTCACAGTTCCGTAGGGATTTATTTCTCAAATATATTATTCCTTATAGAAATCACCAAGGTTTAGTTGTTCAATCATGACTCCAGATAGTTGGTTGAGGATAAAAACAAGAGTTCCCATTACAGCTCCCATATCATTCAGTTTCTTTCTCAAAAAACTGTCACAATTTCCTTCACATCCACTGTTACTTTGGTGCCTACTAGATCCATCCATTTACTAAAACCAAAAAGGCCAATGTGAGTATATCAAGAAAACCATCATGTCTTAATGAGGACGATAAAAACTAAGATATTCTTACTCATTCACTTTATCTAAAACTAGGACTCTTTCTGAATTCTTAACCATTATGGTAATGTCACTTATGCTTAAAAAATACCCTAACCTCTAAAGTTATCTAAACCGATATCTGTTACCAACTATAATGCCCCAGCCTTAAACCTTAATTAATCGTGAGTTAATACAAGATTACACATTGAGGATCTTTTCAGGTTTAGAGTTTTAGAGAATTAGATCATAAAACTTGCATTACATTCCACACATAAACAATGTGGTTACATAAAGATTGTATTCATTTATTTCCATCAACGGAAATATATTTAAAATAAAACATGGATTCTTTCTTGACACTTCCTTGACACTATCATCATATCATGTACCTTTCCCTTGACCTGTGAAAAAAATTTCCAAAAAACTTGGGATGAGAATAAAAAGCTCATTATATGATACACAATGAAGGAAAACTATTAGTTTTTTCAAAATAACAAGTAAACCATGAGTACTTTACCAAAGTAAAACATTTCACATTTATGAAGTAGTAAAAAATCTTCACTGAATAAAAGATCATTACTTACCCTTTTGTAACCAAAATATTACCATAAAACCCATATAAGGAACACATAACAGATAAAGGTAACTTGGGATATAAACATGCTTAAATGGAATAACCATACGTTCGACTTCCACACATACTTAATGGAATAGCCATACAGCCGACTTCCATACCGAATGCATTGGAGGTTATAATGTAACCACACGTCCTGGTATTCACGGCACCACCCATCATATGGTTTATCACGTAACCACCCGTAAAATGTCCAAGCACCATCATTACACATAAAATATTGAAAATATAAACATTTCAATAACAACATTTCATTTTCAATCACAATAAGTAATTCCCAGATATTGAATTAATCAATCCATTTTCAAAAACCATTTAAAAGAGATATTTGAATCAAAGTGTCCCATACCACTTTTGAATCTTTTAATGGAATTATAATTTTAAAACATCAATTTCCATATAAATAAATACTGAAAAACATTTTGAAAACATAGACATTAAAGATAACGATTTAGAATAATAAATCTTTAAAACATTTAAAATGATATTTTTGTTAAATAGTTTTTAACAAAATGAGAGACTCTTGATTACAAATAATAGCAGAATAACATTTAACCAGAACTTTATAATATCATGAGAATAAAGGGATTCATGATATAATATGTCAAAGGACAGTATACACACCATATAAGAGTTAATTGGTGCATAACAACAATGAAGTCTCAAAAGAAATGTAAAATGAGATGAAATCCATTATAAAGAAGGTACCTTTAAATTAAGGATAAATCAATCTCAAAATTATGTGTGAAAAATATAAATACACCCAATATAAGTGGATATTAAGTGTAAAACAGTAAACTTTCATTCACACATATTAAAATGATGACATATTCAATAACTACATGTTGAACCCAAAGAAATCGAAATTGGGTTAAAAAGTTCCCTTGGTAAAATTCGACAGCCTAACGGCGTCACTTCAAAATTCAGAAAATGACTTGATGAGAGATAAAATGGGTATCTCATCACTTGGACATAAAATTTACATCAATAAGGACATATAAGAACATATCCCAACATAATATTATGTGAATTAAAAGACATAACGAAATAAGTATTTTAAAAAGAGGCGGGTGAAAGGTTCCCTTACCGACATGGGTATCTTTCGAAACATACACCTCGTGAAAGAAGGACAATAAAAAATTGATGTAAATACTCATAAATAAAATTATATTACACAATGAGTAAAATAATGGGCAGTACATACACCACTCAATGGAATTTGTGGAAAATGTAGTATAAATCTCACTGGAATAAAAGTGAGATGAAAAATCCCTTACAAAAACTAGACAGCCTAACAACGCCACATAAAACTTCCATAATGGATTGATGAGATAGAATAGGGTCTCTCATCATATGAACATAAAAATTACATTAATATTAATATAAAATAACATCCCAATAACAAGAAAGATGAGCTTTAAAAGGAATGACATAAAAGAGTGTACTTAAAAAGAAAGAGAGAAGTAGGATCCCTTGCCTCGGGTCCGACCTGACTCGATCGTACTTTAATCTCCTGAATAATAAACTTGAGTTAATTTCTACTTCCTTAAGAACCTTTTTCAAGTTCATTATTCCTTTTACATCACTTATTACCACGTTATGAACACTATGTTCTTATTTAAGCTAGTAACGGTCGTTTTAACGATCATAGGTACTTGAGTAAAAAATAAACTCTTTATTAATACAAGTTGTTCATGTGTTAAAATATCCATTATATCCAGAATTTTATTCATGATTTAGATATCATATATATCATATATATCCAGTATATTCATTCATTTATAATATTACCTAACATTTAGAGTTAAGAAATGAAATGCACCGTTCATGGAGACGGTAAGCCGTACGTACGCATGAACGCTACTTCCATTTCTATTTCATATATAATGGAATAACATAATGATACATAATATTATTTTAATTCCAGTATGGTATCATATATAATATCATTAAATATATCCTTTATACGTACCACATATGGTAATAACGAATCAAATCACTTTGAGGGGGTGATATTCCGCACTACCATAAATGAAGATATCACGTATACCCATAATGGAAGCCATAAAGGTATGGAATAAATGAAAAATACAGAAGCTTAACTAAAATATAAACATATTATATATCATATATAAACATATTAAAATCTTAATGGCCACCTTTGAAGGTGTTATAAGAGTGTTGAACAATCATCGTTTTGTGAGGCAGAAATTCTCCATCCACAGAAACAGTATGTTCTTTAATCATTAGATGAAGGTGTGTGTAAGTGTAGCTAGAATAATTATTATAACAACATCCTAGTATATTGAATATACTGGAGTTGTTACAAAAGAAATGAATAAAAAGAGTTTAGGGGGTTGGAGAAGAAAAATAAAACATAAGAACACAAGAGAAAACACTACCTTTAAAACGGGTAACTCTCTTTGATTTAAGCTCAAATCCTTCCTTGGAAAGGATTCTGCCCAAAACGAGGCTTAAATGATGAAGAGAGGGATGTGGAGAGATGAAATCAGCTGGGGTTGGCCGAGGCAAAAGCTTTGGATGTGTGGGTAAAGAGGTAGAGGTGGGGGCCTTTTATAAGAGGAGAGGAGTGGCACTCTTGGAAAGTAAAGAAATTTTCCTTTATTTTAAAATGAGATTCCGATTTAAATGGTCCCACATTAATATAATTCGATGATAAGGTGATAAGGGTTCTAAATATACCCACCCAATAGGATTTGGACATGTGTAGGTCATAGATTTTACATTATCTTTTCATTTTATTGAAATCCTTTATTAATGAGGTCATCGCTGCACCATCATGATGTAATAAATAATTTAATATATTTAATGTCTAAAAATTATAAAAAAATATCATGACGTATGAAATATTTTTATCTTTATAATTAATATTTATAGTCAAAAATCTGACTTGTTTATCCCCATGTAAAAATTGTTTTAGTAAAACATCTCATGTTTGTGTCATTTTTGCTTTAACTTTAAAAAAAGGCATAAATGTCATTATCATACCCAAGTGGCTCCATGGGGTACCACAAATCTACCCATGGGTTGTATTGGTCGGCCATAACACATCCAATAGGGTTTGTACAAGTGTCAAGATATTTTCATTTTATTATAATATCATTTTCACCTTAAATCACACTAATTACCTTTAATCGCGATTAATAAAACATAAAAGTTACTATTCACCAAAAAATTATTTGAATCCCATTGAACCAAATATTACTTAATAATGAAAATAATTTAAATTGTATTTTTGAAATTCAAAATACAGAAGTGGTAAAGTCCCATTTAAACAAATAATCAAATTTTGTAACCACCACTTTGCGGTTTCACTATTAATAAAAAAATGAAGTTTTCCAGGAAAAACCAAAATTTCACCCTAAGATATATTTGATATTCTGAATTCAAAAATGATTTCTATTTTACAAAATTCAAATCATATAAGTTACATTAATTAATTTAATAATTAATTCCCGATGTCATGACAAATAGCGTGTTTTTATGAAACAAGATGTATCAAAAGATTGACAATAGTTTAAGTCTGATTTCAAAGTGAAATTAATTTCAACGAACACTATTAGATTAAATGGTAAAAATATATTCTAATTTCACTTTAAAACCAATTAAAAAGATAATATAATCATATAAATAAATTATATTAAAAAAATGTTTTGAATTAAAATACAACATTTTTCACTATTCATTAAAAATTGAACTTTTTCAGAAAAATACCATACATTTACAGAAAATAAATATTGATGTCCCGATTCTAAAGAATAATTTTATTTTGTCAAATATGACACATAAAATTGTCAAAAAGTGGATTGAAAAGAGGTTCACCATCAAAAGGCGGTTAATCGACCTTTCAAAGAATATTAGAATGTTAACGCTTAAAATTGGATTCATTCGCATTTTTAATCCTCTAACATTTATTGTAAAAAGTAAAAATATTTGACAAACATATATAATAATTTTGTAGTTAGTTCTATTCATTCCAGCCATCACAATATCTAGGCATTAACTACCATTTAAAATAATATTATGTTCTTATTAGAGTGCAATGTAAGATTCCCAAGAAACTCGTTGTTGCGTGTTGGGTACGCCATAGAGTATAGCATCCCCATTAAAGATATATTAATATTTTATTCACAGATATGGATAAATGTGAAAATTTCATACTCTTTATTTACCTGGGGTGTTACATATAGTATATTATTTATTTCATTAATAGGTCAATATGGTGGAAAATTCTGTTCAACCCATACACATTAAAAAATAAATATTCATTACACATTTTAAGTAAAAAGAAAAAAGTGCCTTATTTATAAAATAAAATGAAGATTAATTTTAAATAATTTTTTTAAATTTAAAACATGGGTAAAAATGGTTTTAAAAAATAATTTAAAAAAAATAACATTTAAATCATTTTTAGAAAACAAGGACCTGGAAGAAAAAACCTTTTCCTCTGAAGACATAAATATAATATATTTTTATTTAAAAACATATTTTTGATCCATTGAGTTATTAAAGATAGGAAAATAAATTTAATTTATTTATTATAATGAAATAAATATAGGAGAATAAAATTAATTAGATTCTTTAGAAATAGATCATAAGATATCGTCATCAGAAACATAATCATAAACAATTCCAATAAAAAATGAGATTGTAACATAAAATAACTACAACTTTGGAAACATTTTAAACATTATAACCATGGAGTAATAAAATAAAATAAACCTTATATAAAAAATATATAAAAAATTAATGATATAACATGTCAAAGGTAAAGTATATATACCTCATAAAATAAGATATGTTTGTCCCAAAGAAGGCAATTTGAGACAAAAATCCCTTTCTTAATGTCACGAATCTCTTCATACACATATGAACCACCAATATAAAAACTATAGGTTTATTATAAATATATTATATAAAAATAATTATATTTATCATACCATATATACTATTTAACAATAATAATTTACATCTCATTTATTAACAATTCTTTGCTAAAGTCATTATTTTAGGTAATAACTGCTTTTTTTCATGTATGTTACCATTTAGTAGTTTTGGTCCTCGTAATTTGATAATAATTACATTATATTAAAGGTTTTAACAAAATTATTAATATAATATATTTTCATTATATTCATATTTAAAATAATTTATAAAGGTTAGAGGTAAAAAGATTAATTATATCATTTATGGATATTGTATGCCATATGTATGCATGAATACCATTTACATTTTTTGACAGATGGAAAGTAATAGAGTAAAATAATAATTCCAAATTAAATTATAATTATTATTTGTTTTATATAATATATATTAATTAAATTTATACTTATTACATTCTATGTAAACCATATGTGAAAAATGAATCACATCACTTCGTGTTTCAGTAGTCCGCCGTACACATGAGTGATGTCGTCATATTCCCACAGAATGTAATGTAAAAACAGAAATACGTGATCTTATGTTTTAAAAATTATAATTATGTTATGAATATAAAATATATTATTTAAATACATAATTATATTCTTTCATGAGATGTAATTATAAAAAAATAATTACATCAGTTCGTGAGGTGGGAGATCTCTATACTCACAAAAGACGGCTATATATCAAATTTGATGGAAATAGAGATGGATTTAGGTTATGAAATTAAAATAATAAAATATAATTCTGTGGTTGATAATGGTGTTATTATATTAGTATTGTTTACGAATATTTTAAGGCGGTGGATGAAAAAATAAAACAAATATACAAGTATAAAAATTTAATCTCTTCTTTAGAGAATCTCTTTAAGTTTTATCCTAAAGACTTCTTAAGAGGGATTCTTAATAAAAATAAGAAATATATAGTTTGTGTAGGGAATTATGGAATATATTATATTAGGTATTTACTTAACCAATTGGTTTTTTAAGTATTAACAGGACAAGATAGGGGGTTCTCTTTTATTAGTGGGGAAAAGTAACCCACATGAAAATTATTTGAAGAATTCCAAAAAGAATCCAAAATCATATAGTTATTCCCTAGAAAAATTATAAAAAATGATAATATATTTTAATTTGAGATATTATATGTTTTAAATATTTCCATCTAGTATGATTTAGAATATTTTTATTTTCAAACATACCCTAATATTTTTAGTCTAACCCCTTGGTAATCTCATTCTAACCTTAACCATAATAATTATGTTTTATAGATTTTTTACTATTCCTTTTGGACAAAATTAATTTAATATTACAATATAATTTTAATTATTTTTATTCTAATTATGAAATGAATTTTTTTAAAATTCCACTCAATGAATTTCTATAAGTTAATATAAAATTAAACACTATAACATGATGAAAAAATTTCTACAGAAATATTTCTGAAAATTTTAAAAAGTTTTTATATAAAACATCAACATTAAATTGATTAAAATAAACTGAATTTGTTTAATATGAATATCATTGATCTAAAGATTCATTTAAATCCATTTTAAAACAATTTTAATGTTTTTAAATACTTTAACTTAAGTGATAATTCATAATTAAAATAAGTATTTTATACTATTCATTAAAAAATTTATCTTTCCATAAAGTTATCCAAAAATTCACTCTAAGATAATTTTGAAATTATGATATAAAAAATTAAGTTCAAATTTTTAAATTAATTTTCTAAAATAATAAAAAAATAATTATAAAATAAATGTGCAAATTGTGACAAAACTAATTTTAAAAATAATATAGTTTTTAATTATAAAATTGGATTTATTCTTATCTCATACATAAAAAACACTTAATATAAATGCTATGAAATTTGATTTAATGTTTAATATATAAATACAAATAATATAAATCACCAAAATTGATTTATTTAATTTATTGAGATAATTTTTTTGTGTTCATTAAAATTGTTTTTCAGAAAAATATTTCCTTTATTTTAAAATATATTTTATTATTTTCATTTCTAATTAATTAGTAACAAAATAATTCATTATATATGTATATATATATATATGGGTGTAAACCATATATTTTTATAATTTAATTACTACTATTAATACCCACTATTCTAATTTCTTGTAGATAATTATTATATTGAATAATAATTCAATAGTATAACACATTTAATTTAATCTCCATGTTTGGTGTATGAAAAGATATAAAAGAAATGATATTTATTTTAGAAAACTATACTTCATAAAATCGTGGGTTTTTACATTCTATCCCTATTAAAATGATTTTCTCCCTTGAAATTTTATCAATATGATTCAAACAACTAAGGATAATTTTGCATAATCATATCCTTAAGTTCCCATGTAGCTTTCTAAAGATGATAGTTTAACCATTAAACATTGACCATGAGAGTGGTATTATTTTGAAAAACATTATCTCTATGATCCCAAATCTCCATCTGATTCTCCTAATAAGAATGTTCTTTCTCTAGTGGTATAAACAATAATTTTAGTTGATACGATGAGTCAGGTATGTACTTCATTAGGATATATACAAGGAACACGTTATGAAGTTGAGATAGGTTAATTGGAAGTGCCAAGAGATAAGAAACCACACCAACTCAACAAATATTCCTTAAAGGACCAATATTCATATGGATTGGATTTTATTCCTTCCTAAATATCATAACCTTATTCCATGGAGAAATTTATAAAAACACTTTATCATCAACTTTGAATTACAGATCATGATAATGATTTCTTGTATAAAGTTTCCATTGACTATGTGATTCCCTTACTCACTATTAAATTTCTATATACTTATATACAATAGTTTAATATATATCAGGTTCCAATAGTTTTCTTTATACAAATTCATTACAACAGATTAGATATCTACAATTTTTTTTCATTTAGGCCTTCATAAGGATACATGTGAATGTTTGAGTGAAATATTTTAGTATAAGGAAACTCAACTAGATGAAGGTGTTAATCCCAACCAAATTTGAAATCCATAGAACAATATCGTAGTATATATTCTAGGGTTTTAATTGTGTACTCATAATGACCATATATATGAGGATAAAATGAAGCTATAAACATAACTTTGTATTCAAATCATGTTCAATACTTTTGTAGAACTTCAAGGTATACCTCAGATCCCAACCAAATAAAATTGAATGTAGTACTCCATGAAACCTTAAAACATCCTTTATTTATATTTTGGAAATATGTTTTAGAGATAATTATTCACTATAACAATGAAGTGTTCTAAATTCGTGAGGTGATAAACTATAATCCATATATCATTGTTCCCATTTGATGTCTTGGGGAGTCTGATGACAAAATTCATGGTGACGTTTTCCCATTACAATTATTGTATGGGTAATGGTTATAACATTCCGTTATACTTTTATATCTCAACATTAACTTTCTAACATAATAATAACATAGATACATGCTCACAAATATCTCTCTTCACTAAATAACACAATAAATAATATTCCAAATCTCTATACATATTCACAATTACATGATGAATAAATAATTTAGAACTATGATCCTCCTATAACAACTCTTTCATAAAATATATAATGGATGGAACATATACATTGTTCCTACACATCATTAATAAATAAAAATTATGGTTAAACTTATTAACATTTATCGTATTCTTTTTTAGTTCCAAATATTCCTAATGCGGCTCTTTAATCATCAATTCAATTGATGGATAACCATTCATTTGAGCATGATAATATTACACTAATTTGTTCATGATTTCAAGATATATCCATTAAAAATCTATAAATATTTGATCCATTATGAACCTCATCACAGATAAGATTTTTGGATGCCTTCGAATCTAGTCATCATCCACCTTTTTTCTTTCTTAGGTTGGTAATCTATTGATCAACCATATTCATTAATAAACTCTAACCATATTCTTTGGTGCATATTAAACACATTATGTCCTAATAGTTACTTTAAAAATTTCCAATCAGTATATATATCAAAATTTTCTCCAAAAAGATAATACCTCCATATCTTTAACACAAAAAATTACTATGGCTAAATTAAAACCTTGAGTTGGGGTAATTTTTCTCATAAACCTTCTATTTTCATCTGACATAAGCTATAACCATATAATTTTTAGATAACATGGTTATATCTTTGAAAAAAATATCCCTTAAATAAACTTAATCTATAACTATCACTAAATTTATACTAACCAAGAAATCATGTAGGTCAGTTGTAGAAGTTTCACCCTTATCTCCTTTCATTTTGGGTTTAATCCACACAACCTTGTCAAAAGTGACATGTTGACCATTTTAATAAAAAATATTAATATAATTCTTATTATATACCTGAAAATTTTATTAACATCCCTAAAAATAACGTTAACCCTCAATGGTCCTATACGATTTGAATGATATCAATACGTTTAAACTTATGAAAATATCATTCATACTCAAATAATACATCATGTTGAACATTAGAGTTACAAATACTTTATTCCAGTAAAATGTATCCAAAAACATTATTAATAATATTAAAATACCATAACATAGAAACTAAAAGGGGGTTTATAAGACATTAACTTATTATCAACCATAAACTCAAAATCCCATGATGGTATCCATAAATATTAAGTTAATATTTCATGAATTCATATATGATTCCAAAATTAAAACAGTCGTAAGATGTTTCATGCTTCTTTGAACTAAAACACCATTGATAAAATACTTCAAATAAATTATTAAATCAAAATATATAAAAACCTAAACCCTTTTACTTCAATGATTTGTAATATTATAGGTCCTTACTTGGTCTAGGGGACAACCCTTTGTTTAGGAAAATGACATAGATAAATCCCATGTTCCAAACATATTAGAAATTGAATTCCATATAAATTTATTTCCTTATGAACATAATTTCCACATAGAAAAGATCGTCCTTTAAATTTGAGATAATATTCAAGGTGATTCTTCCCACATTCTTAAATTTTTGTAATATTAATCATCTTTCCTCTATCTACATTACCACATAAGAATTCATAAAAGTATATTTACCTTTTATTTTATGTGTTATGAATCTCAATGAAGATCACATTGTTAGTAATATACCATGATATACAATTATGAAAAATCAAAATATCTTTCTATCCATTAATAATACAATTTGGTTTCTAATAATCACTAATTTTCCCACCACATTTAGTGTTAATATGATTTCCTATTTTCCCAACCATTGATTAAATAAAAAAAGAATAAATTTAGAAACAATATTCAGTGTGGAAGACACATAATCCTAAAAAATAACTTATAGGATGTCTAAATAGAGACACCTTCATTTAAATCTATAAAAAATAGGCTTAACCTAGGCTATTCATGGTCCTTATGCAAATCCTACATGATGGTTCACAATGTGTTTGTGACTATCCAAAACACATCCCATAGAAGTTTCAATCTAGGTGTTCAATAGGGACCATTTTTATGAACCAGTTGACAATGGAGTCCAACTCAATTCACCCTTTTGGAGTTACTACCCCTAGGTATATCTGTTCAAGAGATAAATCCACATGTAGTATCCAGATAGGGATATAATTTCTCATAATCCACTTTCTCTATCCATCAAAAAAAAATTCTAATGTATTTTCTTATACTTATAATTGTCCTTATAAATATCACAAAAGTTATCTCATCCTATTTTTTAAAGGTTTATGTAAAAATGTTATTTGATACCAAATAGAATAACCTATGATTTTCATACATAAATATCAAATAATTTTATATTAATATTCATTCACTAGTATAATCATGACCTTTAGTGGCCGCCAAAAGCTGTCGCTAAGGGTCTATAGCGGCTGACTACCATCCGCCAATCGGCGGCCACTTTTGGCCTGTCCTTGTTCCTATCAGCGACCACCATTTGGGGGACGCTGTAGGCAAGCTAGAATGGGCTAGAGCGGCTGCAAAACGGTGGCCCCTATAGCCATGTGCTATATTGGCTGCCAAATGGCGGCCGCTTTAGGCAGTGATGGAAACACCTAGAGCGGCCGCCGAATGGAGGCCCCTATATGTTGTCCCTATAGCGGCCTCCATTTGGAGGCCTCTTTAGGTTTTTAATTTTCTTTTAACAAATATCAATTACACAATAAAATATACCCACATAAATCTCATCATTCATCTTCCAATCTCTACATCCATCATCAAATATAACTGCATAACAAAATTTAATAACAGAATTAGTACTGAATAAAACCTATAAACAAATAATTGAAACAAATTAACATATTTCAATTCAAACATTCTGTAACAGATTAAAAGTATTTGATTTCCAAAATATATTCATAATTTTGATTTCCATTTTAAAATATTAAAATCATTAATCCTATGGTTCTAATTACATTTTTGTCCTGTGATTTCAGGTCAATTCGATGTCGTTCTCTTTTAATTTGAATGTTAAACGCCCGTTTTGGCCGTTTATGACACCAGAACTGTGTTCTCGGTCACCGCGGGCACACGACACCTCTGATTGATGTGTCTTCTACGTGACCACTTCACAATTCACTCACCCGTTGTTGTCGTCATATTTTAGGCCATTCGGACTTCGTTCAGCCCAATTAAACCCCCCACGTGCATTTATGAAGCGCCCCAACACTTAAAAAAAGGCACATTGAGCTGTACCGTGTAAACTACACATCCAATTGACGTGTCGTCTATGAGACCAATTCGAAATTCACTCACTTGTTTTTTTCTTCTGATTTTAGGTCATTCTGACATCGTTCGGCCCGTTTGGATGCCCCATCCGCGTTTATGAAGCGCACCCAACACTTAAAAAACGCATATTGAGCTATACCGTGCAAACTACACATCCGATTGACGTTATGTCTTCTCGTACATGTCACGAATAAAAATTATATTGTTTTCCTTTGATTTCAGGTCAATCTGATTTCGTCCACTATGAATTTGACCGTTAAACGCACGTTTTGGCTGTTTATGACACCCGAACTATGTTCTTGGTCACTGCGGGCACAAGACACCTCCGATTGACATGAAGTCTATGCAACCAGTTCAAAATTCACTCACCGGTTCTTGTCGTCTGATTTCTGGCCATTCCGAATTCGTTCAGCCAGTTTGGACCCCCCACGTGCGTTTATGAAGCGCGCCCAACACTTAAAAAATGATTATTTAGCCGTACCGCGCAAACAACATGTCTGATTGACATGACGTATCCTCTTACACGTCATGAATAATAATTAGATTTCTTCCCTGCGATTTCAGGTCAATCCGATGTTGTCCACTATGAATTTGACCGTTAAACACCTGTTTTGGCCGTTTAGGACCCCAGGAGTATGTTCTTGGTCACAGAGAGCACATGACAACTCCGATTGTTGTGCCGTGTGCTTGAAAACTTAAAAATTCACTCTCCCATTGTTGTCTCCTGATTCCAATCCATTCCGACATTGTTCGACCTATTTAGACCCCCCCACTAGCGTTTTGAAGCGTGCCCAACACATAAAAAATGCATATTGATACATACAACACAAACCAACCGTCCGACTAACGTTTTGTCTCCTTGTACATGTCGCGAATAATAATTAGATTGTTTCCCTATGATTTCATGTCAATATGATGTCTTCTGCTATGAATTTGACCATTAAATGCCTGGTTTGGCCGTTTATGAGACCAAAAGTTCTTTCTCGGTCACCGCGGGCATAAGGAACCTCCGATTGTTGTTCCATCTGCTCGACCACTTCACAATTCACTCACCTGTTGTTGTCATATGATTTCATGCCTTTCTGACATCGTTTGGCCCATTTGGACCCCCCATGCGTGTTTATGAAGTGCACCCAACACTTAAAAAATGCATATTGATCCGTACCTCACAAACGACACTTCTGATTGACATGATGTCTTCACATACATGTCATGAATATTAATTATATTTTTGCCTTGTGATTTTAGGTAAATCCAATGTCGTCCGCTATGAATTTGACTGTTAAACGCCCGTTTTGGCCGTTTATGACACTAGAACTGTGTTCTCGGTCACCGCGGGCACACGACACCTCTGATTGACATATCGTCTACTTGATCACTTCATAATTAAATCACCCATTGATTTCGTCTGCTTTCCGTCCATTCCGACTTCGTTTGGATGGTTTGGACCCCCCCCCCCCACACACACACACACATGAATTTATGAAGCGCACCCAACACTTAAAAACCGCATATTGAGCCGTACTGTACAAATTGTACATCCCATTGACGTTCCCTCTGCCCATATACATCAGGAATAATAATTAGATTGTTTCCCTCTGATTTCATGACAATCCAATGTCATTCGCTATGAATTTGATCGTTAAATGCCCGCTTTTGCAGTTTATGACACCAGAATAGCGTTCTCAGTCACCACGGGCACACAACACCTTCGATTGATGTGTCGTCTGCTCGACCACTTCACAACTAACTCACCCATTGTTTTAGTTTGATTTTAGGCCATTTCAACTTCATTCGGCCCGTTTTGACCCCCCACACGTGTTTATGAAGCGCACCCAACAATTAAAAAAAATCATATTGAGTCATACTATGCAAACCGTACATCCGATTGACGTGACATCTACGCGTACACATCAAAAAACAATAATTTTATTGATTCCCTGTGATTTTAGGACAATCCATTGTTGTCCACTATTAATTTGATCGTTAAACGCCCGTTTTGGCCGTTTGTGACACCAGAACTGCGTTCTCGGTCACAGAGGGCACAAGACACCTCTGATTGATGTGTTGTCTGCTCGACCAATTCAAAATTCATTCACACATTGTTTTAGTCTGATTTAAGGTCATTCCGAATTTTTCGGCCTATTTGGACAACCCCACATGCGTTTATGAAGTGCGCCCAACACATAAAAAATGCATATTGGGTTTTACCATGTGAACTACACATCCGATTGAAATTTCGTCTATGAATATATGTCACAAATAATAATTAGATTGTTCACCAGTGATTTCAGGTCAATATAATGTCCCCCTCTATGAATTTGACCGTTAAATGCCTATATTGGCCTTTTATGACACCAGAACTATGTTCTCGGTCACTGCGGGCACATGACACCTCTGATTGATGTGTCATCTGCTCGACCACTTCACAATTCACTAACACATTGTTTTTGTCTGATTTCATACCATTATGACTTCGTTCTTTCTTTTTTGACCCCCCACGCGCATTTTTGAAGCGCACCCAACACTTAAAAAAACACATATTGAGCCATACTGTGCATACCACACGTCTTATTGACGTGTCATATGTGCGTAAACATCAAGAATAATAATTAGGTCGGTTCCCTATGATTTCAGGTCAATCCAATGTCGTCTGCTATGAATTTGACTGTTAAACACCCGTTTTGGCCGTTTAGGACACCAGAACTACGTTCTCAGTCACCACGGGCACACGACACCTCCGATTGATGTGCCGTCAGCTCGAGCACTTTAAATATTACACACCCATTCTTTCTGTCTGATTTCAGGCCATTCCAACTTCGTTCGGCCCATTTGGAGCCCCCAAGAACATTTCTAAAGTGCGCCCAACACTTGAAAACGCATATTGAGCTGTACCGTGATAACCACACATCTGATTTACGTGTCGTATACGCGAACACATCATGTATAATAATTAGATTTTTTTCCCAGTGATTTTAGGTCAATCCAATGTTTTCTCTTATGAATTTGACCATTAAACACCCGTTTTGGCCATTTATGACACCAACATTGAGTTCTTGGTCACCGCGGGCACACATCACCTCCGATTGATGTGACATCTACTCGACCACTTCACAATTAACTCACCTGTAGTTTTCATCTGAATTCAGGCCGTTATGAATTCATTCAGCCTATTTGGACCCCCCATGCACCTTTATGAAGCATGCCCAACACTTAAAAAATGCATATTGATCTGTACCGTGCAAACCGCACGTCCGATTGACGTGTTGTCTGTGCGACTGCTTCACAATTCACTCACCCATTGTTTCTATATTATTTCAGGCCATTCCGACATCATTCTTCTAATTTGGGCCCCCACACGCATTTATGAAGCATGTCTAACACTTAAAAAATGCATATTGAGTCATACCGTGCAAACCGCACGTCCGATTGACGTGCCGTCTGCGTGACCAATTCACAATTCACTCACCCTAGAAAGATAAAGATATAGAAAGAGTTGTTGGGATTATCCCAAGAAACTACTGCCTGAAGTTTATCTCTATCAACTGACACACCTTCTTCTAAGATTATTTGACCCAATAACTATACCTAATCAATACAAAAATGATGTATATATAGATTAGAGTATAGTCGATGCTTTATAAGTGTAATCTGGATGATGTCAAATATTGGGTATGATCTTCATCAGTCTTGGAGTGCATGAATATGTCATCCACAAATACTAAAACAAACTAATCTAGGTAAAAAAGGAAGATTCTATTCATCAAGGATATAAAAACATCTAGATAATTCATCAACACAAATTAAATTACCTCATGCATGGGGTTCATTCTCATCTGGATCACCAATATCACTATGATGTCAACCAACTGTATTTGGATCCCACAATATATATAAATATTATGTGTCTTAAACATATCAATAAATGTCAACCTGATTATGGTTTGTTTTATTGTTTACTTGTGGTGCCACTTGTTGCGTCGTCATTTCATCGATACATGATGACATCTGTGACTACCTCTCCTCATACTCTGCACATAACTGCTGAAACTGTGCATCAAAATTGCGCTGTATATCTTGCATGGAAGCATCTATCTCAGTCTATGTGCACATCCCTGACTCTTTTCATGAACCCAACACATCTTCTCTAACAAGTTAACGTCATGGGACACCACCACCATAAGTCAAAGAATAACCATGACCGTCAAGCCCCATGACACGGTGAAATATTTCATCTCTATGCATAGTAATACGAAGTTGCTTCTCTGGAAACCCTTGTAACTGACCGTCAAACTAAGCCTGTAAAATATAATGAATCAATGAACAATTATGAATAATTTATATTAAATAAAAATACATTTATTAGTAAATAATTTTCTTACTTTAACACCGACAACATTGGGATCACCCGCCCTATGGGTCCTCACAAATATGGACATCCAATCAATCGGATCTCTACATTGGTGTAACTATAATAAAAGGGGTCACAATGTAATACTACAATATTTTTAAAATATGAATGAATAGTGAATTCTAAACATACATCATGTTGGAGTTGTGACACATGTCGAGTGCAATGTCTGGAAGGTGTGCCCTGCATCGCCCGATTATGTGAATGATGAGTAGACTCGGTCTACATTCAACGAATTTACTTAATAGACATTTGAAAAATTAGTCATTTACAGATTAAAAGTAATAAATCTTACCATCACCACCTCACTCGACCAAAACGCAACCAAATCCCGCCATTGCATAGGAAGAATGCACGGAGAGACTAACTGTAGAATGTCTGGCACACCCGCAAATGTTGTCCAGTGATCTCTCTTCAAACTTTACTTGTAATCCTTCCATAATATTCAGCATTTGGACATACATATAGCCTGAAACTCATCTGGACATGATGTCAAATTATCCTGTTAAAAAAATTGTCAGTAGATGGGACAATAATAATAACAATATCCTGAAAAATTAAACATTGAATTTACCCGAACCTCCCTCCATAATATGTCCATCGTATCTTAGGGGAAATAACTCCATTCACAAGTCATCATAGGGAGTCTATGTGAGTCTCGTATCATATGACCAAACTGATGAATCAGTTTAGTAGTAGCTTCTCCAACTAGATGAAATGTGTCAGCAAATAACACATCCAATCGGGCTCTAGAGTTCCAGGATAGAACCCCTCTACCAGGACCCCTGTGTCTGCTGGAAGACACACTAGGTCCTGATAAACATAAATTCATAATTCAATTAAAATATAAATTAATTATTAGAAATAGTTAGGGATGTATACACAAGAAAATTACAATCAATTAATTTAGAAAATTGAAAACATACATACTGACAACATCAGGTGAACCATTGTGACCACCCTGTGACATGCCTACTTTAAAAGAAATTATATTTAAATCAGGAAATTTTTATACATATATAACTCATAAATATTTTTACAACCAATAACTGGGGATATAATTAATATTTTCACTAATCATGCAAGTATATCACATCTCCTTCAACTGTCTCTCTGGCATATTTTATATCTTAATCTCTTATAGCTACTGTTGTTTGGTCAAGTGTTTGATCAATAAATGCGACAAATCTAGCTTCCTCTTGGTCAATCAGAAAAACCCCTCTTCTAGACATTTTCACCACAACATTCCAATTAGAATCAATGCTGACAAAGTAAACTTATTCTTCCTGTGATGTCAGTAGGAAGGGCTCATTGCTTACTCAGTCATCTTTATATAGCATATATTTAATGTTTACTAATGTAAATTGGAAGTTATAAACTTTTTTTCCACGAACCGGATCGACCCAATAACACCTTAACAATATGTTTTTTAAGCCACGACCATAAATAACCTCAATAATATCTCTCAGAAATCCATAATAATAACCCACACTAACAAAAGAACAACCAAAACCACTTTTTTGTGTTGCTCGTTTTTGTCAACATCTCTAATATGAAATCGGAATCAATTAGCATCAAAAGACATGTAGCGACGATCTGTAATAAATGGACCATCAGCTAGTTGGTTGAGTTCTTAGCTCACATGTTGGGTTAAATCACGTAACTTTTGAATCTGAAAATTTCACATATATAGTTTAATGGATAATGGATTGTGAAAACACAACTAAGTTGCACTATAAAAATATAAAATCAATTATACGTACATGAGTCTTGAACCACTCATGAAATGTGATGAATTGATGTTTTTGGATTTGATAGTCAGTTGCACGGGGCCTTTCATGTTTCAAATTAGCGATATGCATCCTAAATCACCACACAATATAAGGTATGAAATAAAATAATTATAGAAAAAAATACACATAAACTATGAAACTTACTATATCAATGGCATAACTGATGGAGTGTTGAACAACACACATCGAGGAGCTTGAAACCACTCATCATTCGACATATCAAATGTTATTACTTCTCCAATTGGACCCTTGTCATTCTGGGATGGTTATCTATCTTTGTTTCAACCTCATCAATATATGAAGCACAAAAATTAGTACACCCATTCATTAAATATCCCTTGGAAATTGAGGCTTTTGGACGAGCTTTATTGTGCACATACCTTTTCAATGTATATAAGTATCGCTCTATTGGATACATCCACAAAATTGCATGGGACCTCTAGTAATGACTTCATCCGTTAAATGCATGGTCAAGTGAACCATGACATCAAAAAAAGACAACAGAAATAGTTTTTCTAGGTGACATATTGAAAATAAATTGTTATCCTATAGCTTTTTCAAATCACTCATACGTTGATTCCTAGAATAGAGCTGTATGAAAAAAATCAGAAACTCCAATCAACGGCTCAACAACCTGGTCATGTATGAAATCACGAATTTCTATAGGAATTAACTTTTGAAGAAAAATATGATTATCATGACTTTTCAAACCCTGTAATTTCAAGCTCGTCATATTCACACACATAGAAATATTAGACCAATAACCATCTAGATCCTTAATGATCTTCAAAATTGATAGAAATATTTGTTTCACTTTTTTACTCATTGTGTACTGTGCAGCAAGAATGTATGCCCAATTAACATCACCTAGTTGTAAATGTAAAGGTTTTCTCAATCCCATGTCTTGCAAATCATGTCGAGCATTAGCACTATCATTTGATTTACCCTTGACACATAAAATAGTGCACATTATATTATTGCATACATTTTTTTTCAATGTGAATCACATCCAAATTATGTCTTAAAATATTATACATCCAATAAGGAAATTCAAAAAAAAATCTGTTTCATCCAATTATGACTTCTCTATCTATATGCAGCATGAATAAAAGATAATACAGGAACCAATAAATCTTGAAAATCATACATTGTACGTATGTTTTCTTGATCACGTTGTGCACAAATTTCAACCCCAGACAATATTTGTGGTGATGGGTCATACTCTCTATTCCCATAAAATGATCAACGGTCTTTTATGAACCGGTTCAATGGAGGAATAATGTGTCTATGACCAAGATATGCCCACTTTCTACAGTGCTTAAGCCATATATATTTCATACTCTTATTAAAACAAGGGCAATACAATTCTCCTTTTGCACTCCAATCTGATAAGTTAACATATGCTAGGAAATCATTAATTGTCCATAAAAAAGCAGCCTGAAGTCTAAAAATTTCATTAGATGTCAAGTCAAAAGTCATTACACCATTGGCCCAAAATTATTACAACTCATTAATCAAAGGTTGTATATAAAAATCGATTTTATCACCAGGTCCTCTCGGTCCATTAATTATAATTGACGGTAACAAAAAAGGTTGCTTCATACATACCCATGGGGGAATGTTGTGTAGAACCAACACCACTGGGCATGTACTATGTGTCTCTCCAACCATGGACCTAAATGGGTTAAAACCATCTTCTGCCAAAATCCAGTCGAATGTTACGATCATCTCGAGAAAATTATGGGTGTCTTTGATCAAACTCCTTCCATGCCAAAGAATCTGCCGGGGAGTTAATTTATCAACATCTTTCTTTCCCTCTTTATTTCCATGTCATGAATTTAGAAAATTTAGTGGAAAAGAAGAATAACTTTAGACTTGTTTTTAGTGGGAAATAATGCATCTGTTTAGCGGAAACTTGTTTCCCATGATTCCAGACTCTCACAAGAATAATCTAACTACCTTGATTAATCTCATTGGTCTTCCACCTAGATGTATAGAAAAAAATATAAATATTTAATTGCACATTCTCTTTTCTGAACAACAAACAATTATTGAGACAGACATCAATTGTATCATATGTAAAACCAAGATCATCAATGAACTTGAGAGCATGATAGAATGACTCTGGAATCTTCACTCTATCAGGGAGTGCCTTCTTCAACAATACCAAAAACATGTCAAATGAGGTGTCTGACCACTGTTTCAGGGCCTCCAGGTGTAACAATTCAAATATGAATGATATTTTACTAAATTTATTGCATCCAAGATATAATTCAGTATGTGAATCGTCATGAATTTCATAGAATTTCATTGATTCTCTATATGAAGAAGAACAGGGATTACTCAATCCAATATCATCATTTACGACCTTACTGTCTTCAGGTTAAAACTGATGCATCATATCATTGAGCATTATGTTCATCAGATCAACTATTCTCGAATCAACATTCATATGAAATACTTTCTGAGTGATGAAATGAAACAAAATATTCTCCATGATGTGTCCATGTCATATAGTTTTTCAAAAACCCATTCAAAAACAAATGTTCTCTAACAATATCTCGTTTGAATATATATCTCTTTTCACATTTTATTCATGGAAAACTAATCATATCGCTCGAAAATCTGTTGGTGAAATCCATAAATCGCTTAATCCCCTCATAATATTCAGCTGAAATCCTATCTTGCATATCAATCCAGCTCCTATCCAAATATGTATTTAATAGAAATAAAAAGTAATATATCTTATTTAAATCCTAAAAAAAACATATCATTAAAATTTAAAAACCAAATTTGAATGATAAAATACATTACATGCATAGGACTCGACCATGGGTAATAGGGTGTTACTAAATTATGGATCCATGACGGCGCATCGACTTGACGACCGGGGTTCGACGACCATACTCGAAATGGATGGAACTGTTGGATGAAGCATGGGAGGTTTCTACACGGTGGGGCACAATAGACCGGGAAAGTCTAACATAGGCAGGAGGACTTTCAGGAGGGATGTAGTGGGGCCGGGAGACGATGACAACAGCGGGACTGTCCAAAGGTGCATCGCGGAGGAAAGGCGGTGGGGGTCGCCGAGGTTGCGAGTGGTGCAGTATGGAGGCAATGATGTGGGGGTTCTTGGGGGGTGGGGGTCACCGGGTGTGGGGGTCGCAGGGGGTCGGGGTTGCCGGGGGTTGCCGGGGTCACAAAGAATTTCCTAGGGTCGGGGGTCATTGGAGGTCGGGGTCACTAGAGGTCGGGGGTCATGGTCGTCGGGGGTCGGGGAGGGGTTGCTGGGGGTCGGGTAGGGGTCGCCGAGGGTCGGGGTCGCCGGGGGTTGGGGATGCCGGGTCACGGGGTCGTGGTCGCCAGGGGTCGTGGTCGCGGGGCTGAGGAGGGGTGGGTCGCAGGGTTGAGGTGGGAAAAATGGTGTCTCAGGGTCGAGGAGGGGAAAATTATGTTTATTGTTGTATTAAATTGTAGGGGTCTCCATTTGGCGGCCGCTGTTGATAGTATTAGCGGCCGCCAAATGGCGGCCACTATAAGTCCTCCGCCTCAAAAGCTAAAAATTCTAGTAGTGATTACATTCAAAAAATACATAATTGAGGACCATAATTGTTTAGTTTCTTTGGATACTAGGTAAAATATATTCTAATTTAACTAAATATCTTCAATATATCCCGTTAATATCTTCTTATTTTATACGATTCATAAACATAAACATACTCTACTTAAAACATTTCTTTATAAAATGGGGAAAGGAAACAAAAGAATGGTTGAGATCAAATTCTCAGTAAGGGTATACGTGAGAGATATAATTTTAAGATCATATAAAAGAATAAGATAAACATAATGGTATGATATCATGTAATAAACTTACAAAAAACATACCTATCCTGTCATAGATTGTAAATTTAAGTCATATTGTAATTAATTATCATTCCAAAAGATATGATTCATAAGAGTGTGAAATAATTACAATTCAGGAGCCATAAGCTCCTGTCATAAAATTATGGCACACATATAGTTTAAAATATTTCCATTAAAATTGTTAAATACCAAGATCATCAGACATAGTAGATTATGCCTCATCACATGTATCCCATTATGGATCAAACCCATCTACCTAGTTCAAATTTTGGATCAATCCCATCGACTTGTTTCTCATTTTATCCCATGAGAAATAAAGATTTACCCAATCTGTTGGAGGAATATATATGAACCAACCATCACATAAATAAAATAAAACCAATGTGTGCCAAAATATCATAAAACAATCATCATATCAGAACCCTTAATTATAAATGGGTTTCATAGACATTACATCATAACACAACCCATGGAAATGGAATGTGTTTCATAACAATTTTTTCATCATAGTCATAAAAAATTAAAATAAATAATAATAATGGTATTCATTGATTTTATCCCTATTAAATCATGACTAACATCAAAAGTTATCATCTTAGATTGAAAATGATTTTGAAAGATCACTTGGGAAATTTCTTTAAGAAAATAGACTTTCCAATTTTAATATTTCATTTTAAAATTAAAAATTAATAAAATAGTTTCAAAATATTTTTCTTTGAAAATAACCTTGAAAAAATATAAATGAATCTTTAAATAATACATCTATCATGATGGTGGAAAATTTGGTTCATGCTACACATGTTTAAAAGCAAATATACGCTTAATGTTTTTGAAAAATGTCAAAAGAACCTCATTCAGAAAATGGAAATAAGAATACATGTATACCATTTTTTAATAATTAAAACATTGATAAAAAATTACTTTAATTAATCATTGTAAAATAGTAAAATCCTCTCTTAAGACATTTTAGAAAACATGGACATGGAAGGAATAACATTTTAGACCGAAGAGATAAATAATGATTATTTTAAAATAAAGACATATTTCCAATCTATTGAGTTCTTAAGTAGAGGATAATGTAATTAAAACATTTATTCTAAATAAATAAATAAATGTGAATAAAATTCCTTATTTTTATGATTGATATATCAAAAAATGTCATCATCAGAAATTTAATCATAAACAATCCTGATAAAAAATGATATTGTAACATAGAATCACTACCACTATGGTAACATTTGAATCATAATTCCTATATGTATCATGAAAAACATCCTCACATTACGTTGCAAATTTGTATTATATATACCTTATATAAGAATATATGTTCAGAACATAACTTACATCCCATATAAGGCAATTTGAGACAAAAATTCCATACCATAAATTTGAATCTCTTTGTACACATTTGATTATAAAATATAATAAATATATATCTATTATATTTCTACTCAAGAACCATAATCATATATATCATACCATATATGATTTATATATAATGTTTTATCGCTCTTTTATTAACTATTCTTTGTTAAAATCAATGTTTCAGGAAATAACTACTTTGTTTTCTCATATATGTTATTGTTCAGATGTTTTGGACCTTGTAATTTAATAATTGTTAAATTATTTAAATAATATTATCCAAGATATTAATATCTTAAATTTTTATTATATGTATAAAACCATGCCCTTTATTACACACTTAAAATAAATTTATCACATAAACTTGAACATAATACAACTATGAGGATCGAGTGGTCTATTGTCTTGGAAAAATTTGGAACATTACATAATAACTTAAGACGTAAAAATACAACATCATTATTGCAAACTTTCTTTACATGACCACAAAATTACCTCATTCTTATCATTTCATGGGATATATTGAGGACATACATGTGAAAAGGGTGAGCTATAAAGCCCAATAAGAGAGTAAAGAAGGTATAACATGAATAACGCAATACATGTTATGCAATAGGCATATCGATGGAAGATAAGAGAAACCTAAACATAATGGAATGATATAGAATAATGATCATAAAATAGAGATATATCATCAAAATTTTACATGATATTAGCATGATCCAATTCTCATTACACATAGACCATGAGCAAACCCTCATTGCACTTGAATTAGCATGAGTAAACCCTTATTGCACTTGACATATCATGACACTTATATTACCTAATGGATTGGAGCTTAATCAGGGTGAACCCTTCTAAATAATTTCCTTTCATGCATAAGTGCGCCACATAGATCATACAAAATGAATTCATTAACTATCATAATTTATTCCATGAATAAGATATGTGGAATACATAAATGTTAGTCCTAAATAATCACGTACATGTTCATAAAGGTTAATATCCTTGATATAGAAATGGGTATGGTATTCACATAAAAGGTGATTTTGGCATGGAAAGTTTGGTGTAAATTCAACATCATAACAACGTCAAATAGAAATCATAAAATGGGTTGATGAGAGAGAAAGGGGTCTCTCGTCATTTATACATGAAATGGAATGTAAGGGGGTCATTGAAAATAATATCACAATATATGTAATGGAATTTAGATGCATAATATAAAATTATTACTTGAATGTATATGAGAAGAAATAAATTCTGTATGTAATTTTTGGAATTGTAACATTTGTACATGGGAGTCATTAAAGACAAATAAAGATTTTCATCATTATTAAAACATAATGACGGAAGCACAAGGGAGGTGGGAAATCATACCCCAACATTTGTAATGGAAAATAAAAGGGTATAAAAACATCATGAATTTTGGAAAGAAATGAGAAAAGAATAATTCACCTACATGGAAGTGTGATCCCAACGATTTGGGAGAGGATTCAGAGAGGTTTGAGTGAAGAGTAATGGGAGATTGAGTGGGTTTATATAGGAAAGGAGAAGGAATTATTTATTATTTAGGTTTTGTAAACCACACATTAAACTAATCAAAACCAAATACCAACCCATGGGTTTTTAACATGGTTTTTTTTGAAATGTAGTGAAAAAATTAGTTTATAATAAAAATTGCCGAAGTTCTTAAAATATTAGGTTTGATTATGTGGAGGTGAGTCACACACTCAGGGAAATCATTTTAGATATTTAAAATGTTTTATAACTCCTGGAGGGTCAACTAAAGCATTGTAAAATAATTAAAACTAACCTAAAATCACATTATTTTAATAGTAAAACATATATTGGCCAAACATCCCATTTATTGTATTTTATTACATCACTATTGGGTCATTATGATTTCAAAAAACACATTATATAATTAAATAGTATTTAATTTTTACCCAAAAATTTGACTATCTTGAAAAATTATGAAATATTCACCATTGGATAATTTTTACATCTTTATTCCAAAAATAATATTAATTTTATCTTAATAATTTTCTATTAATGGGAATTTTTACTTTTTAAGTAAAAATCAATATTTATCGAAAATTTATGGGTTTTTGACAAAAACAGCTTTCAAACCATAATAAAAATCAGAATTGTATTCATAAAAATTCAATGATCATTTATATTTAATAAAAATTAATTTAGTAATAATATTTCATTAAAATATTATTTAATTCAAAGATTCATTAATTCATGAAAATATATTTCTTAATTCAATATTAACTGAAAATACATTTTTTTCTTAAAAAACTATTTTCAAAGTGACAATAATTAAATGAATGTATATTATTTATTATATAAAAAATATAATGAACATAATAAAAGTGATAGGGTCCTATTTCTTAACCGCTTATAACACTCTCACAAGACCTATGGGTAAGGTGTGCGATGTTGAAAAACTCTTGGGATGGCTCTAATAAAATTGCTCAGGTGGTAATACCTATCAACTTCCACTTCTCATGTAGGCAGTTCTGTTTGAGCATAAAATGTTAAATCATGGCATGGGATTCATCAAGAACGAATCCCAGTGACACCAACTTCTTTCTGAGATCCAAAAAATGGGCTTGATATGGAGAAATTCTACTTGATAAGGACATCACTTCCTTTTTCTGGGTAAATTAGATTTGTTAAAGACCTATATTTGTACTAATCATGTGATCACTATTCAATGTATATATTAGAAATGGTAAAAATTATTAATTTTGTTTTAAAATCCAAAATCATAAAACCAAATAATTTCATATGTATTATATTACCATTTTACATAATAATTCATTTAATCAGTTACAGAGGAATGTTCATTAATAAAGAAGTCTCGATTGTTACAATATTCACCCCTTAATAAATTTCTCCCTCAAAATTTCTTTTTCTCACACTAAAATAGACGTAGTTAACTATACTTTCACACTTCCCCTAATTCCCATGTTGCGTCTTCAAATATGTGGTTTCCCAAAAACACCCCACACCTTGATTAGGGCCATTGTCTTATTTCATAGAACTTTTTCCCTACGATCTAATATCTTCACTGAAATCTCTTTACAAGAGAGGTGATTTTACAATGGCATGACCTCTAGATTGAGTACATGCAATGGTTCAAGTATGTAATTACTCATGAGGGATACATAGAATACATCATGTACTTGATATTGGTTCGCTGGGAGTGATAGTCAATAGGCCACTGCTCCAATGAGATCAAGGATCTAAAAAGGGCTGATGTAACTTGAAATAAGTTTTACGTTCTTCCCAAATCTCCCAAATCTATTCGATAGTGATATTCATAGGAATACTATGTCTCTGACATAAAACTCTAGATCTCGTCGATGATTATCAACATAGCTCTTTTGTCGACTCTGAGTAGCTTAAATGTGCTGCTGGATGGTCTTAACCTTCTCCACCAATTCTTCAACAATTTCTGGACCTAGGAGTTTTCACTCCCCAACATCATCCCAACATGCCATTGTTTTTCACCTCTTCCCAAAAAAGGCTTCATAAGGATCCATTTGGATGGTTGAGTAGAAACAATTATTGTAAGAGAACTCAAACCGAGGAAGATGTTTATTCCATCCTCCATTGAAATCCATTGAGCTTGCTCTCAACATGTCCTGATGTGTTTGGATAGTCTACATAGATTGGAAATTTGTTTGATGATGATATTCCAGGATGAAGTTCATCTCTTTATTTAGAGTATGTTGAAGAATCCTCCAAAACATAGAGGTCAATATTGGATCTCGTTCAGACATAATCGATAGTGGTACTCCATGAATCTTTACCACTTCTCTGATATATATCAGTTCCAGTTGATCCAATAAGAAATCCTATCGAATTGTAATGAAGTCTGTAGTATTTGTAAGATGATCCACAACAACCCAAATAGCATTATTTCCTTTGGATGTCTTCGGTAGTCGAGTGAAAAAGTCCATGGTGATGTTTTACCATTTCCATGCTAGTATGGGTAATGGTTGCATCATCCCCTTATAATTCTGCCTCCCATCCTTCACTTGTAGACATACATGTCACTTTAATGTATACTCAAAAATCTCTTTATTCATGTTATCCCATTACTAAATCTCTTGGAGATCCTAATACATTATTTTGTTCCTTGGGTGAATGGAGAAATTTGAACTATTTGCATTATCCAAATATTTTTTCTTTAACTCTGAATTTAATAGAACACATAGTTTTGACCCAAATCTCCCAATTCCTTATTCATTAACATTAAACTACAAGGATTTACCTATTCTGATAGTTTCCACGTTTTTCTGAATTCCCACATTATCCTTTGTGTATCCTTTATCCCTTCCAAAATAGATAGTTTAGGAATCATTTGTGAAACGATTGATGATGTTTCATTCTTTTTTATTACCATGTCTATATTCATAAAATCTAAGAATATAGGATACTTTTAAATTCTATTCAATGATAGAATAACTGGATCATTTCTACATAGATCATCTATCACCTTGTTTGCTTTCCCAAGGTGGTAATGGATTGAGAAGTCATATTCTTTGATCAGCTCTAACCATCTTCGTTGGTTCATATTCAAATCTTTCTATGTGAATATATAATTGGGGATTTTGTGTTCTATATATATTTCACACTTCTCCCCAAAGAGGTAATGCTGCCAAATTTTCAAAGAAAAAATTACTTTATCTAACTCTAGATCATGTGTGGGATAGTTATTCCCAGTAAATTTCATTTTCCTTCAAGTATAGGTAATGAATTTTTCATTTTTCATCAACACACAACTCAAAACCTTCTAGTAAGCATCACTAAATACCCCAAAAAGTTATCCACTTTTTGGTTTTGTGATCATAGGCGCAGTGATAAGACTCATTTTTAGCACCTTTAATCTCTCTTTTCAGCCATCAATCTAAGAATATTTGACTCCCTTCCGAGTTAGCTTGGTATGAGTGTTTAAAATTGTAAAAATTTCCCACTAATCAGAGATAATATCCAACTAAACCCAGGAATCTACAAATATCCGTTACTGATTTTTTCCTCATCCATCCCAAAATTGAAGATGTCTCGGATGGATCCATAGATATCTCATTGATTGTGATGATATAAACCATGAATGATACCTCCTTCAACTATAAATCACACTTGTTGTACTTTGCATAGAGGTTATCCTTTCATAATGTCTCTAGCACAGTGGTTAGATGCTCATCATGCCCCTCTTTTGTTTTGGAGTATATTATAATATCATTTATAAAGACTACCAAAAATTTGTATAGGTAATCTCTAAAGACTCTATCCCTCCAGTCCATGAATATTTTTGGAACATTAGTGAGTTTGAAAGGAATTAATATGAATTATTAGTGCATGTACCTTGTATGAAAAGTAGTATTGGGGATATCCTCTTTCTTCACCCTCACTTGGTAATATCCTAACCACAAATCCACATTGGAGAAGTATTATGCTCCACATAGCTGATCTAACAAGTCATCAATTCATGGTAGAGGATACGTTTTCAGTATAACGATTTTGTTGAGCTCATGATAATCAATGCAAAGTCACATTGACCCATCCTTCTTCTTGACGAAGAGGACTAGTGAACCCAATGGAGAAGCACTTGGGCTTATAAACCCTTTATCCATATTCTCTTATAGTTGTTTATTCAGCTCTTTAAGATCCACAATAGCCATTATATATGGAGTATTGGATATTTTTAATTCCCTAGGTATAAGATCAATCATGAATTCATCATATTTTCAAGGAGGATGACTCGGTAATTACTCAAGAAATGCTTCAAGGAATTCCCTAACAATTGTTCTATTTTCAAGAATGGTTGATTCCATAGACTCAATCATCTGAGCAAGATACACATTCTCAGAGGGCAGTAATATCCATGCTTGAGATGATGGTTCTAAATAAGTTTCATCACCATCCTTACACATGTACATAATCGAGGGTCAATTCTCCATATGAAGTGTGATTTCCATATCACAGAAATTTAATTTTCCTCTATATAGGGAAATCCAATCCATGCTAATAATTGCATCAAATTCCACCTGAGGGAGTATGGCGAGGTTTTTCGGGAATTTCAATTCAAAAATTATGACAGGGGAGGATTTATACTCAAGGGATGAAATAATTTACCCATTTTCTATTCTCACTGTAATATTTAATTCCATTATTTGAGATGATGTTGTGATTGATCTACCAAACATTCAGGATATAAAATAATACATAGAACAGAAAAATTATATTTTCTATTCTTGAATAAATAACTAGTGTACCTATCACCACTTCATTTTTGGTGTTCACATCGGTGGTATTAATGGAAAAAGCTCACCCTTTCAACCTTATGAGTTGTTGGTTACCTCTAAAAAACCTTGGCTTAGGGAAATGGTTTTCAAAGTGCCCTGCTTCTTTACAGTTTAAGCAATGAACAATGTATTCAAGATCAAACAGAGTGTTCCTCTCCTTGGTCATAGCAACTTTGTTTTCTTGTCAGTATTAAATATCCATGTGTCCTTCTGTTCCACACTTAATGAATTTCCTCATCACCTTTATGAAATTTCTGTGGTGGTTCTTTCCACACCTTTGCCAAGTGCGGTGCTATATTTTCCTAGAACCTTTTGATTTATCCATCCATCCAAGAGAATTAAAGTCCAACTTACTATTCATATCCCCATGATACCCATGAGATTAACAGATCTCCATTTCATCATTGAGGGAACATCAGAAAATTTCCACATAGCTCTCAATGTTATGGATTTCTAGGGCTTTCCAAAGGCTAGGTTTTAGCCCACTAAAGAAGTGGTCAACCTTGAATTCGGGGGTAACGACAAATTCGGAGGTGTATCATGCAATCCATGTGAATTTTTACTCATACAATCTAATGGATTCATTGTCTTTTTGTTTGAGGGAATGTATGTCCCTTTTCTATCTTAAGTCATAGGGTGCGAGGAAATATTTTTCAAAAAACATTTTCTAGAAATCCTTCCATTCCAACTCCTTTATCTCAATCTCATGTTTTTTATTTTTGATCATTGTCCACCATTTATCACATTCACCCTCTATATGATAAGGATCCAAAAGAACATTCTCTTGTTAGGAAAATTGAATGGTGGGGAAGATATTCTCAATGGAGTTGATCTATTCATCCGAAATGGAGGAATCATATGATCTATTAAAATTAGGAGGCCTTTGTCTCATAAAGCTATCGATTGAGAATTGTTCTTTCTTAGTAGGGGTTGAACATTCATCTTGACCCTTGTTTTGATTCAAAACATTAGTTAACTGAGAGATTATCGTGACAGATTTTGTGATTGCTGCTCCCACCGAATTGGGCATGTCATTAGAATAGTCAGAATATTGATCTTCAATTCGATTATTACTAGGAGTCCTCCTATTACTAGCCATTTTATAGAATAAAATTATTGTTATGGGAAACACATAAAATGGGAATCCAATGAAGAAATGGATAAATTATAAATTACATTTATTTACTTAACTTATGATTTTATAGGTTTAAATCTATGTTATCCATTATCTAATTCCCAAAATATATTATTAGGGGATGTTTATATTCCATTAATTATGGTTCATAATAATCTTATGAATTTACCAAATCACATCCCTTGGATGTTCCATAACCAAGAGTGCAACAAGGCCCGTTGTCGTGCACTAGTTCTAGTTCAAGTCTAAATCAAAGTGGTGTTTTTGGGTTTTAAACCTAGATACATTTGTTCTAGAGACACATCTACATAATCATATCCCGACATGGATGTATTTTCTTGATAAACCACTTACTCAATAATCACCAAAATTTATGGATGTTTTGGCATGGAATGTTTTGTGTAACTTCGGCAGCATAACAATGTCAAATAGAATTAATAAAATGGTTTGATGAGATATAAATGGGTTTATCATCCTTTATAAATTAAATTTATAGTATGGGAGTCATTGAAAATAATATCCCAACATATTTAATGGAATTTAGATTCCTAATATAAAAAAATTTCAAGAATGTAAATGAGAAGAGAAGAATTCCTTAAGGAATTCCAGCATGGTAACATATGTACATTGGAGGAATTAATGAAAGAGAAATAAGTATATCATCATTAAAACATTATTAGGTAATTATGGGGGAGGTTTTAAATCATACCTCAACATTTTTATTGAAAATAAAATGGTATAACAACATAATTAAATTTGGGACAAAATGAGAAAGGAAGAATTCCCTTTCTTGGAAGTGTGATCCCAAAGGCTTGGGAGAGGCTTGAAAGAGGATTATTAGGAGCTTAGGGAGCCTTAGAGGGATTATAGAGAGAATAAGGAAGAGTTTTTTTGAGCTAAAAAGGTTTTAGTGATGAAAATTGGGAGATTTAGTAGGGTTTATATAGGAATGGAGAGGGAATTCTTTATTATTTTGATTTTTTACACAACACATTAAACTAATCAAAAATACAAATCAACCCATGGGTTTTCCCAATGGGTTTTTTCCAAAGGGTAGTGGAAAAAATTATCTTATAAGGTCAATGTCCAAAATTCTTAAAATATTAGACATTATTATGTGGAGGTGAGTCACACACTCAAGGAAATCATTTTAAAAACATAAAATTTTTTATAAGTCAAGGAGGGTCCACTAATGCTTTGTAAAATAAATCAAACAAACTTAAAATCTCATTATTTTAATGGTAAAACATATATTAGATGAAAATAACTTTTATAGTATTTTATTACATCACTATTGTGTCATTATGATGTCATAAAACACATTATATAGTTAAGAAGTTTTTAATTTTTACCCAAAAATTCAACTATCTCAGAAAATTACAAACAAAATCCCTATTGGATAATTTTAATGTCATGATTCCTAAAATATATTCATTTTATATGAATAATATTCTAAATATTATAATTTTATACTTTTAAATTATAAACTGAAATTTATAAAAAAGTCATGGGTTTTGACATAAACAGCTTTCAAACGTTAATAAAAATCACAATTGTATTAACAAAACACTCTAATAATTTATATTGAATTAAAAGTAATATAGTTACAATATTTCATTAAAAAATTATTTTACTAAAAAATCCATTAATTCATCAAAATATATTTCTTAATTGAATATTAACTAAAAATACTATTTTATTTTTAAAAACCATTTTCAAATAAAAATAATTAAATGAATGTATATTCTTTATTCTATAAAAAAATGCACATAATCATAATGCTAGGGTATTGTTACATAACCACTCATAACACCCGCATAAGACCTAAGTGTAAGGTGTGAAATAGTGAAATAATCTTGGGGTGGTTTAGATAACATCGCTTGGGTGGTAATCTATAGAAACTTTCACTTCTCTCGTAGGTGGTTCCATTTGAACTTAACATGTTGATGCTCAACTTGGGATTAGTCAAGAGCAAAGCCCCGTGACACCACCTCCATTTTGAGCTCAAAAGAATGATAATCGTATGGAGAAATTGTACTATATGAGGCCATCAATTCTTTTTTCTGAGAAAATTAGATTTTTCAAATCCGTATATTTAGACTAATCATGTGTTCATTGTTCAATGACTATATTAGCAATGATAACAATTCATAACGATATTTTGAAATCCCAAATCATAAAAAAAAGTGCATATTCATTACATAACCATTTTATATAATAATAAATTTAATCACATAATGAGAAATTTAAATTAATAAAAATTTTGGGTTGTTATAATATTAATATGTAAATCATTCATAAAATTTAAAGATAGAAATATTAAATACATCATTCATGGGGACGGTAGCCTGTACGTATGCATGAATGCTCTTTCCATTTCATGATGGATAAAATGAAGTAAAGGTAACTAAAAATACACCATTAAGTAAATATTATTATTTCATATATATCTCATATATTAATTAATTTTATTCTTATTATTTTCCATGTAAAGTGTATGTGAAACAAATCATATCCATCGTGAGGCAGTAGTCCACCGTACACATGAGTGACATATCTTATTCCCACAGAGTGGAAAGTAAAAAGAATATATTTTATATTAGCATTAAAAAATAATAAATTTTCATGTATATAATATATATAATTTAAATCCATATTTATATCCTTTCATGATAGGTGGTGATAGAAAACAAATTACGTCGGTTTGTGAGGCGATATTATGACGTACACATGGAAGAATATTTCATTTCTCATTTGACAGAAAAATTGATAGATATAAGTTATTAAATTAAAATAAAAACAGTTGAATTATATGGTAGATACTAGTGTTATTTAATCATATTATTTTAATAATATTTTATGGAAGTTTAAGAATTTTTCCGGTTTTTCTGGGAACCACTTTAGGTTTTTATCTAGAGACGTCTTAAAAGGGTGTCTTATTCATAATTAGGCCTATTAGATGTGATGAAGGAATTATAGAATGTATATGGGTAGTTATTTTATGAAACAAAGGTTATTGGTTGTGTGAATATGAGAGTAAAGTGAGTTACCTTTTATAAGTGGGAAAAATGACCCTCATGGAAACTACATGGAAATTTCCCAGAAGAATCCAAAATGATAGTCATTCCCAATCCAAATGCATCCAAATGAATATATATTCTATCATGGGATATTATAAGGTTTAAATATTTCCATAAACATAATATATAAATGTTTTATTATCAAAATTACTCTCATATTTATATTTTAACCCCTCGGTAAACTCTTTTTAACCTAAAGCACAATAATTATTTTTTACTATTTTACCTATTATTACTGAAAAACAATTATGTTGAAAATATTACATAATATTATTTTTTGTTACTCATAATATTAAATTCATATTTCAATATTATACACACATGATTGGAAAATTTTAATTTAAAAATAAACCCACACAAGCGACGAAAAAACAATTTTCCAATGAAAAGGTTCTAAAAACAATAAAATGTTTTTATATAAAAATTAAACCTGAAATTAATTCTAATGAACTAAATTGGATTAATAATAATATAATAGAACAATTTTTTTTTAAAACCATCTTGTATTTTATGTTTTTTAATTCTTTAATGGAAAAGATAATTATCAATACAAATCAGTATTTATTATTATTCACTGAAAGTTTTATCTTTTCAAAAGGTTATCAAAAACTTATTATAAGATATTTTTTACTATGAATTTTTTTTTTAAATATGTTTTATAAATTATAAAAATAATTTTTAAAATATGTTGACAAAATGTGAAAAATTAGTTTTTAGAACAATAGAGTTTTTAAGCGTAAAATTGGATTTAAACTTACCTCATACCTAGAGATAAAATAAGATGAATGTTAATTTTTTTAGATATAAAATATATAGATTTGTTTAAAATAATTCACTAAAATTTATTTATATAATTTATAAAATTAAAACGTTATTTTGTGTAAAAAATTAATTTTTTATAAAAATAATTTGTTTATTTTCAAATGATTTTTTGTTTTATTTTATAATTAATTGGATACAAAATAATTAATTATAGATAAATTTTTAAACTATATTTCTTCATACTCTAGTCAATCTTATTCATACCCTCCATCTTAAATTTAATTTTGAAAGATGATAATTCATTAATGTGTAGGGTGTTAAAATGTACCTAATATGTTGAATAAAAATATTTTAATAGAATGTTTAGTTTCATTTATACTCATCATTGTGTGAAATAGAGGATATCGAAGAAACTAAACTTATTTCAAAAAAAATTCATAAAATTTTAGGGCGTTACAATTTACCAAATATTAGACTCACAATGGGTCATTCTAATCCATGTAATACCGAGGAAAACTAACTTAGCCAATATAAAAAATGACCAAAATGAAGTTATCCCTACGAGAATTTAGAATGATGAGAGTGTGTGTATAGTTTATAGGAACCTGAACACAAACGTTAGAAAAGGTAAAATTCTGATCAATTTTATTTTGTATATTATAGATATGTTGGAATGATAAACACATTATTGATTTTTGGATGGGCTTTCAAAAAAAATTTAGGTACCCATTATTCTGAAGGACTATGAGAAGACCACCTACACATGTACTCTTGGCACATTTTATTATAATATGATGCCATTTGGATCATGTAACTCCCCAAGTATATTTTAAATTTTTATTGTAATTATATTATTAGATCTCATTAAGGACCTCTTTAAGGTATTCTTAAATGATTTCATTATTTTTGTAAATTATTTTGAACAATGTCTAATAAATATGTAAAAAACAATTACAACATGAAAAGAAAAAAAATGTATTAAATTATGTGGCGTTTAATTTCATGGTGGAAAGTGGAATATTACTAGGGCATTATATCTTCTCAAAAGTCATTTATAAATATAAATAAAAAATTGATTTGATAAATTCTTTTCTTTACCCTATTTTTATGAAACTTAATGAATATTTTTTATGATATGAAGGATTATACATGAGGTTTATCAATGAATTTAGTAAAATTTCTCTCTCTATCTCAAATTTACTTTTGAAAGAAGATTATTATAAATTTAAATAAAAATTAAGGGTTTTTTTTATGAAGTATGATGTCAATCACACTACTAGTTATATATCCACCAAATAAGATAACCCCTTTGAGATACATTGTGATATATCTAACCAAGCTGTTTGAATAGTTCTTTCCCAAATAATTTAAGGAAAACTAAAATTTATTCATTATGCATTGAGGATGCTCAATAATGACCATAAAAACTGTAAAACTACTGAAAAGGATTTCCCATTATGTTTTCATTCATATAAATTTAGATATATCTTATTGGAAACAAATACAATATATTTTTTGATCATTCAAAAATCATATATGTAATGAAGAAAGAAGATGAAAGGTCTATGTTTGTGAGATAGATTTTATTACTTTATGAGTTCTACATAAAATTAAAAAATAATAAGGGAGTTGAAAACTAGGTGGTTGATCACTAGAGTATACCACACAACATAGCCGAAGTTAAGATTCAATCCCACTAGAAAATACCAAAACTCAGTCCATTGGTGCAACTCTATTTTTTTGAAGTAGGAGTACCCTAATATGTAAAAATGGAAAATTATTTGGTGATTTATGATGTACCATCTCTTTTAAATTCCCATAAAATTATGAAGCCAAAATTTATGTCCTGATTTTACCTATGGTTAGTCACATACAAGTGTATAATTCTTAAATATAAAATAATAAGAAAAATTTTTTTTCACATGAGATTGAATATATTTTGGAAGCATGTGTAGTGCACTTTAAACCTCAAAGAACTATAAGGAATTTTTTTAAAAATAAAATTTATTTTCCCATATTATTTAAAATAGACATGAGTTCTATAAAAAATTTCAAAAATTCAAATTTATTAGAAATAAATCGAATATATTGGAAATTACAAAAATAAAAAACATTTTTTTGTGAAATTTATTAGGTCTATGGAATATAATTTAATTAACCCTTTTCTATGTCAGGTAAAAATATTATATTTATCTTATTTTTTGTTTATTTTTCAAAATTGGTGGAATCCAAGGCCACCAAAACCAATGATGTGAATGTTTTGTGAGATTTTTTCTAGTAAAAAATTTATAGTTTTGAAATAAATTGATTTATCATCAGTGTACTAGGAACACAGTTTTGCAGTAGAAATATTGATGATTTTTTGAGAAAATACAGGTAAATCCAAAAACATACACCCCTTAATATACAGAGATGAATGAGCGTTCTAAATTTCTAAATATATAAATTAGTGGAATTTTTTTATAAGACTATAAAAAGAACATGATGGAATAGATCCAATGGTTAGAAGACACTTTATTGGATTAAAATTTATCTTCAAAGACACCCATAAGGATGACACCCATAATTATTTATTTATTGGAAAAAATTTATCTCCATATTTATTTTGAAGACATAGTATATTGGGTTGTTTAATATATGAATCTAGACCTAGATAAAGATATAAAATAGAGACAATTTTAGCTTTAAGAGCATGAATAATTCTATAGAGAAGATTGTACGAATTCAAAAATTTACAAGGAAAGGAAAAGGCTACCCCAAGACAAGTTGATTTCATAAAAAGAGTTCTAGCAGGAAGAGAATGTGCCATTATTCAACTCAAGGATGAATATTATTCCAGGTAAACATCATTCTACATGGGAAATACATTTCATAGTTATTAATGAATCTCGTTTTAGTGTTATGTATAATTTTAATGAAAGAACCTATAATAAATTCATTTACAATTTACATAGGCTCAATAAGTACAATGAGAATCTACGCCCTGAAACAGTGGAGGATATCACACTCCTATAACATACTTATCTATAAAGACCACTAGGTTGTACATCAAATTATCATTTATTATTTTATTTAAGTCCATTTAGAATATGATTATATACAGAATTTATATGAATTCATTGAGTACAGAACTTCATGTATGTATGAGGGATGAAAACATTATAGTTTAATTTTTTTCACATTTCTATTTTTCAATTTTTTGTTTCTTTTTCACAAAATTTCCCCTTTTATTTTTCATTATTTGTAAAATTTGAAACCTATTAACTTAATTATAATACCTTTATAATCTTTGAATCCAAGTAAATTTCTAAAAAATAATTTTATCTATTCACTTACATTAGATGAATGAGGGAATGAAATTGATTTCAAATTCTATGTAAAATAATTTAATTAAAAACACACCATTTTTTGAAACTCATTCCATGAAATATTATCCTATATTTATTTATCACATACTTGAGTGAATCCTGGACCAATTTTTTTCATTTTCTTTACAATGGACTATTTATTGTGATTACCAAGGCATATATGAATAACTTGAATATTATATGTAATATTAAGGACCATGTGTAATAAATTATTGATGTATTATTTTAAATAAAATTATTTTTTCAATATACCATATTTCAATCGTAACTATATATCAATCATTATAGCCCTTAATATACATGAATGAATTTTTTAGGAAGGTACATTTCTAGAAAAATATAATTATCTACCATGGTCTCAAATTTTATACATCATTAACTTATTTCATAAAAGATCTTCAAAATCTCATATAAAGTTCTTTTCTCATAGTACCTTTCTTAGAAATATCCAACTTAAAACCATTCTTCTTAACCTAGTGAAAATATAAACATAAGAATGGGTGACATCAGATGCTCAATATGGGTAAACATGGGATATATCAATCAATGATCATATATTAGCATAAGATAACCATAAGTGTATGAGATCATGATCAAAACTTTTTAAGTTCATAACCAATCATTCAAATATCATAATTCATGAGTCCTGATATAATTCATTATCATTAAAAAAAATTGAGTCATAAGTATGAAGAATATTAATTAGTAAATCATGATCCAGGAGATCATATCATAAGATTAAGAGCATGTAATAGTAATTTTGGCATAATCATAAGCCTATAAAATAATTTCATTAATGAATTAACACTTCCAAGACCATCAGCACATAGTAAATAATTTCCAATAATTGAATATGTTCAACACCTATCCTATTTTCATCTTGGAAATTGGGTCACTCCCCATAATCTTCATATTAACTCATGAGATAGAAATCATTATCCAGTTAATTAGAGGTATCTTACTAACCCACCCTTCATATAATGAAAATCATAAATATGTTCACCACATGATCGTAAAAAAAGTTCATCAATTCATCATAACAGGATCTATATAAAATAAATAGGTTTCATAAATATTTCAACATCACGTAATAATAATCAAATTATAGAAGGAATATGGATGGTATCATTCCATCATATACTCAGTAAATCATAATAAACAACAAATTATGTTGAAATAAATAAAAAATAACTTTAAATGAAAATTCAAATATTTTTAAAAAACATTATAATAATAAAATTTTATTTTTATAAAATTTGTAATAAAAATTTATAAGGTATTTTGAATATTTATTCATTTTAAATAAATATAGAAGAATATAAAGTAATATTCAATGAAAAAAGAAAACATGATGGATGGAAAAGCTTTCAGTGTAGTAAACCTTATAACAAAAATTCCATTCACACTTTTTTTAAAAATTCATATATAACTTATTCAAAAATATTATTTTTTAATATTTTGAAAGGAAATTAAAATGTTGTGAATGATTACTTTATATATTAATTTTATCATATAAAATAAAAATCTAGAATTTTTTTATAATATTGATCTCGAAGAAAAATTTCACCAACTTAATAGAGAATATGGTCGACAATTGTTAATAATATTTTATTGCTCGTTTTATGTACAAAAGAATTAATAATGAAAGGAAAACATGAAAAACTAAGAAATTGACATTTGAGAAGAAAATATATGGATTTTATGATATAAATAGTAAATTATTACCCCAAAGTATATTAAATCATAAACAATCCCGATTTAAAATTATATTTCATCATAAACAGTTGCATTAGGTTATAATTTTCATTGTATGTATTATTAAGATCCATTATAAATAAATTATTTTCACTATAGATATATAAAGAAGCGTACTCATAATTATCTTAGAATATAATATTCCATTATAATTTACAATCATCCATTTATCAACACTTTTTTATTAAAATTTACATTCAGGGTGTTAACTGTTATGTTTCAAATTCATGTTTTGGTTTGGCAGTTCTGGTCCTCACACCATATTCAAGATTCAATAAAATATATAATATTTATCATTTTATAATTATATTATTTATACATTATTTACACTTTTATACTCATTGATATAGGTTTTCAATGAAAAATTAATTACATTAATTTGTGGATATGGTAGTTCATACATAAACATGACTAATGTTTTCAATTTTCAATTAATTGAGATAAAATAGGTAAATAATAATCTATATTTATAGAATCATAATTTATATATATATAAATCATATATATTCATTAAATAAATCTATATGTCCACCCATGTATTAAATAAATAAAAAATTAATAACATTGGTTCATGGATGTGGTAGTCCACACACACCACCTAACGATGTTATCATTTCTCATTGGATGGAAATAAGATAGAAAATTGGTTAAAAATTGAAATAAAATCATCTATGTATATTAACTATAATTTAATAATCATGTTAATATTGTTATATAATATTTATAGTAAGTTTAGGAAGAATACAAATCAAAATAGATCGTTAAAAATAATTAACACCTTTCCGGGAAACCTCCTTTGGCTTATACATTATGCCATCAAAGGTAATGATTTTGGGAGGAAAAATATATATAATAAGTGGCGAGGTAAGTGAAGAAGATATTTGGGTAGGTATTTAATAAATTATAGGGCTATAAGTGTGTGAATAATTTAAGGGAGGGGTATCCATTTATAAATGAAGTGGGTGACAATGATACAAATACTTAAAACATTATAATATAAAATATTCATATTCAAGTTATATTTGAACCATGAAACCCCAAATTCATATATAATATAATTTTGGGTCTAAATATATAAAAACAATAAAATTTAGGTAATTTTAATAGATATTTCATTCCTCATCCTTAAGATTAATCCCTGCTAATACTTTTAACCCTTACTGTAGTGACAATGTATTACCATGGATACTATTCATAATTACCATATATGAAATTAAAATATTTAAAAAATATGAAAATTTTTATTATTAATATGGTAACCATTTTATCAAATTTAATTCTTATAAGTTTAGAAAAATATTTTAAAATAACTGTGCAAAATACATAGAAAACTATTTAAAAAATGCATTTCTAAACATAAAAATGAATTTAAAACAAATCACTGCCTAGTAAAAACCATTAAATTAAAGATGAAATATTTTATTGAATATATTATCTATTCATTACATTTAAAAAATTCATAAATTGTTATTAATTAAATTTTTTAAGATAATAACACATTGCGTATATAAAGGTAGTTTTAAAAAAACATCATTTTTACCTAAACATGCTTTTATTTTCAATTCAAAGAAAATTATAACCAATTAATTAATTTTCGAAATGTGTTAAAAAAAATTTCCTTAAATTTTATAACTTTGTTTTAAAATAAAAAATATATGATAAAAATAATTCTTATTAGTACAATATTCCGAAACAATTTTCTAGATCAATAGTATTTCCTTAGTAAATTAAATATTATTTTTGACAAAAATACCATACAATGTGATTCCTTTTATAAATTTTAATCATTATTGAAATAATTTTAGGGTTTAATATTTCTAAATATAACAAATAAATTTATTTATTATGTATAAATTTATTATAAAATCATAGGGTCTCACATTCTACCCTCTTATACTAGAGTCACCCTCAAAATTCTACAACTTAAATATAAGAAACTGAGGTTACATGTACCTCATAACATCTCAAGGTTCCTAAATTACTCACTAAAATTTCTAATTCCTCTATAGAATCTTAATCAGGTGAATATTCTTTTTTTGTATCACGTTATCTCAATAATCCTGGATTTATACAGGTTTCTCCACATTTGAAATCCCTTGCTTCGATAGAATGACTTTCGAGTTCAGTGCATCTATAACAAGCTAAGATTTTGGGTCCTTTAAATTAATTTTATCTTTAATAGTATATGTCTTAGAAAACACCAAACTAAAAAAACATCTAAGTAAAATGTACCTCATAATTTTAAAACTACATGAAGAATATACTAATTAGTAAATAAAAATATAATATTAAATTAAAATATTTAGATATTTTTTTTATTAATGTTTCAAAAAGAACACTTTTTTAATAACCTTTTTTGAGAAGGATTTCTATTTTAACAAAACAAATTAAATTTATCATTTTTAAAATTTTATTAGATTATGTAATTTTTATATATATAAACATGTATTAAAACGTTCAAATATTTATAAATTAAATGGAATAAGATTAAAAACTCTTGAATTTTGAAAATTTATTTTGAAATAATATTTTTTCTCCATATTTATTATTCCAGTTTAAATAACTACCTTTTTATATTTTTTAATTTTCATTTTACAAATTTTTTTTTAAATATAGAATATCAAAATTTTCCAAATGTAAATTCCATAAACTTTTCTGAAATAATTTAATTTTAGGAGAATAAATATAAATACAGTTTTTATAAAAATATTGTAGTTTATAACTATATCAAAAAGTGATATATAATGTACTAGAATTTTGAAGTGATTTAAACATTAATTTCATCCAATGTTTATTTTTTTTGTGTTATTATTTTCTTGGGGGAATTTTTAAGTAGATTCTGGTTGGTTTTGGAGGTTTATGGATGCCTTACTGGGGATATATAGTTTGTGAATGGTTAGGAGAAATCATGAAGTTATTCCTAGCAAATCTTTTGGCTTTTTGTGGAAGTAGAGTTGTAAAATCATGGTCTGTGTATGTTTGGAGTGAGTAATGTGACATTTCCCAAAAAAACCTCATATATCAGGATAGAGGTGAAATCATGGCTCACAAACAGTTTACTAAACTCTGCGACCAAACCATGAAGATTACCATAAGAGGATAAAAGTATCATATGGTCGATGTATTGTATGAGAAACTATGTGAACAAACCATTCAAAGGATTTTAATTAACAATAAAATTGCCTTTGATACCCAAAACTACTATGAAACCCCCAATTCTCTTCCTCACACTCCTTGGGTTCTGAAACCTAGGGACTTAAATAGTGATTCATGGTGGTTACTCTCCCTCCTTACACCAAATTAGAAGAATATAGTGCATTAAATCATGTGGATCCATGGTAAGAGGCTGATTATTTCTCTATTCTTCACATCTAACAAAGATCTCTCCCTTCTCTCTTAAGATGAATCATATATCCAGGTTATGTAGGCATGATCCATGGATTATATTTCAATCTAATAGTTAATTCGTTGATTGTTTAAGGATAAGAGACCATAACTATAGATAATTACTTCCTCTAAAGTGGATCAAGAACTATCATAGGTGGAAGATATCGTTCAATACGTATGATCAAATAGAATCCCTTATGTTTTTTCAATTCCTCAAATTCAAATCCTAGAGGTTATATATTGATGTATTGGGTCTTTTTCTTGTGAAAATTTGTGTTGGGATGTGATCCAAGTATTTTTCCTTGAAAAATAATTTATTTTGGCACCAATTCATCCAAGATTGGAGGACCTTACCATTTTAAGACTTTATATGGAGTTTTATTCATTATTATCTCATGTGTACATTCCTAAAATGGAGACACTTTCATGATACAGTATTTTGGCATGCATGAGTAGCCTATGAGACCATTTTTTTATTATGGATTATATAATCATTGATACGTCTCATCATATTTGTTATTATTTCATATACTTTTAGTGTTTGATATTCTATGCTTGTTACTTACTATATTATACCACACCTACATATTATTTATTAGTCTTTAGAATATTTATTTTTATATACTATTCCTTTCAATTTCATTCCTTACATGTGGTTTGGGAATTGTTGGTGGGATCATCGTTTTAATTTTTGGGTTGATAGGTGGCCCTAATAAACATAGATTCATCCTCAAAGGGAGATTCAAGATGACATGAATATTTTGGAGAGGCTCTACATAGTTTGCTTAGCACTTTATCTGGGAATGTGATTAGACTATGGGAGGAGAATACCATACGCCATTGGAATAGGTTGTATAGTATTATATGATGTATCATTTGGGAATTTCCTTATGTATGTACATAGTTCTGTTATATGAGTGTTACAAGAATTTGTACCATCAAAGGCGTCTAGATACCCTTTATTCATGGATGTGAAATCCCTTAAATGTGGGCATGAATTTGTTACTTAAAGATGGTATGTGTATTGTCCTTAATGGAAGATAGAGTTATATATCATGAATTATTTCATGTAATGAACACTTACAACATTCTTCAAGCTAAGAACCGAAGCAGGTACGACCAGGGTTCATGTAAGCCAAGTTAGTGAAAAATTTCTTGATATATCTTTGATTATGTAACTTAGATGAACATATGTACACTATTATTATATATATATATGGTTATCACAAACATGAATGTATGGAGGACTAGGTATAATACTTGATTTGAACTTGGAGGGTTATAAATTGTGTGGGGTTATCTTCTAGGATTGGTACTCTAATGGAAATCGCATATACATGCCTTATAAATAAATATGTTTTCCTTGTATGTTATTTTTTTATAGGTACTGTGTATATTTATTTCTAATTTTAGAAAAAAAATACCTTAGATACGTTGGAATGCTGTGATTAGTGAGGATGTGCTTGTATCACCATAGGTTATGCATGATGATGAAATTCAGAATTATTATACGCCTTATATGATTGTTTAGGTAATAAAATCATCATATCATAGTGTTTAATAGATTTATCATACTCATGGAGGAGGGGCGTAGAGGACAATTGTTTATTTACCCACAGATCTCACCTCTATTATAAACTATCATTATAGGGAACACGTGGTCCTTAGGATTCTAAAGAATGTATTGACATCATTGAGGAAATATTTGATTTGGAAAAGAAACATGAGGATATATGGGTGAATTTTTCTACCTTTTTGATTCATGGACCCCCTATTAGGTGGTGGGTAATTTTGTGTCTTGAAGGAAAGTGTGATGGCCATAATTGGGTGGAAGGAGATATTAATTGAGGAGTTACTTCCTAAAAATTTAATTATGGACCAAATATAGATGCTTATAGAGCTTTGGTAGGGGATAATGACAGTTTATACTTATTCTAACTGTTTTTTTGGGGTTCTATGTTTTATCTCCTTTTCGATAGGAGTGAGATACAAATGGATATGATGTTTTAGATTGGAATTCTTTCAGATCATATACATCCTGTTTGGGTATTTAACATAATGTCATATGGGGAAGCTATTTTCAAGGCCCTGAATTGTGAAAATGTAGGAAGGTAAAAAATATTATTGGTTTCCAAACATTTTATAACACACTGATAACCTGACTTTCTAGTATAGTATTAGTGATTCTTCAAATAATAGGAACCATAATGATTTGGAGGTAAATTTTGTTGGAAGATAAGTGAAATAGAGTAGGTATTCTAATACACTCTCTATGAAATGAGGTTATACATGGTGATATAACTTTGGATGAAAGGGATATTATAGTATATCATGCACGAATCCACATTGATAATGTCGATGATGTGGAAAGTGGTTCATAATTAGCGATTATATTCTAAAGTGTCATCTCCAGATTTGTGGAGGTCATGTTAGGGTGCATATTGCGGTCATTAGTAACAGAACCAGGCACCACTGACTTCAGTGCCTTAGGAAAGTCCCACACCATAAAGAAAATTTCATTCCCCAAAGAGAGGCATGATGTAATAGATGGATGAGGTTATGGAAATTATCAGAAAGAGACCTTATACTGTTAGATTTATTGTTCCTATCACATTACTGTTGTCTAATGATTTCTTTAAGATAATAATTTTTTATTCTTTCATATTTTCTCAAATCATTACAAGGAAAAATTTAACAAACAATTATTCTTCTGAGTTATTATCTCTTTATGTGCCTTGGAAAGGAAATTAGAACACCTGTAGTGATGTCCTGGGTTTCCCATAGTTGTTTCTATCTATAGAAACCTATTGTAATTCATGATCGTATAGATGAATTTTTTATGTGATATTCATAATGTGGTGGTTGACTAGTTATTGAGATCTTATCGACTGATATCAAATATATAAATCATTCACTATTCATGGAAGAGATAGGTTTGTGTTGACCAGTGAGTGGAATGTTGGAGTAGGAAAAATGGGACCAGACTTGAGTTATATTGGAGATATCATGATGCAGGTAGAAATATTGACATTCATAATATAATCCAGAGTAGTCCTATCTGTATTCCCAACAATGGAAGATCATTATCAGGATATCCTCCCAGATAAATTATCAAGTATTCCTCAATATATAGGAAATGTTTTTGATATTTCTATTATACATAAGGTGAAATAAATATTGATTCCACCTTATAATAAGACACTAGTTGAGTGGATAGAGCTGAATTTGTTGTTATATGATTTTTATGTGCTGGGAATTATCAGATATATCACATCTCCTTGGGGTGCACTACTATTATTTTCCCAGAAGATGGATAGTAGTCTCGGATCTATGTGTAATACAAGAAGCTAAACTAGGTAATGCTGATGAACATGTACCCTTTAACTAGTTTTTATAATCTATTTGATCAAGTATATGGACCCCGATTTTTTTGAGATTTATCTTCATTCAGGTTACTACTAGTTGCAGGTTAGATAAGAGGGTATTCCAAAGACAATGCTTAAGATGGGATACAGATTTTATGAGTTTATTTTTATGAATATTTGGTTTTAAATTCACTAATTATGTTCATGACTCTCATTAAGATAACATTCCATACATAACATGAAACCTTTATCATTGTATTGATGAATGGGATCCTGGTATATTTGAGGATATAAAATATTCATGCTAGGAACCATAAGACTCTATTGAGTATAGTTTGAGCACATAATCTTTATTCCAAACACTATAAGACTCACTCATGGATTCTATAAGTTCATTTCATTAGGAATATAATTTATGAAGTAAAAATTTTAGTGGACCTAGAGAAGGTAGTGGTTGTGAGGTCTTGGGTGAAACTCAAGAATGCGTTTGAGATCAAGAGTTTACATGGGCTTGTGGGGTACTATCAACCATTATTCCATGAAATATTCCATTTTTAATTGTAAATTTAAAAAAAATGTCCAAATGGGGTAAAGGTTGAGTTGCATGATTAGTGTGAATATTCCTTCCTAGATCTGAAGAAAGTGTTGATGAAAAATCCAATTTTGTTTTTTCTAGATCATATGATAAGATACGTAGTATGCTGTGATTCCTTAGGTGTTCGGTTGGGAGAGGTGTTGATTTGGAATGGCAATGTATTCAATTATGTGTTACATGAAATATGAACCCATGAGAAAAACTACTGAATGCATGACCTAGAGTTGGTGGATGTGGTCTATAATCTAATGTTTTGGTAATACTGTCTCTCTGATTAGAAACATTTCATCAACACATACAATTGTATCTTGTGATACATCTTATATCAGTGGGATATGATTATAAGGAAGAGGTTTTTGGTAGATTATATTTATATATTTTAATTTTAGATGACCTATGATTCTGGGAATGTTAATTTCATTTCAGGTTATCTCCGCATGAAAATGTTATAGATACAAGAGCATGGATTGCGGCCTTTTTCAGAGGAATGCGATCTGATGAGTCTAATGGTTGAATGGCTAGAGGTTGGATTCATTGATCATGATGTTCTAAAATCCCTCCCTTTATTTATAATTTATACTTTAATTAACCTGATAATGTCTATCCAGGAATTGGATTATGAGTGTATGGTGGTGTAGGAGTGCTTGGGAGGGGATGATTTAGTCTTGAGATGGTCCATAGATGAAAAAAACTAGTTGTTATTATAATACCCCGACCCCATAAACATACAGTCAATGAATTACTTTATTACATTGATGTGATTATAAGGTACAAAATCCCAATGGACTAAATAGTTTATTATTCTTGGTAAACTAGATACATACATGGTTCCCTTTTTCACATTGGTTAAAGGAAATAAAACATAATACATAACAAAAGTAAATGATCAGAATCCTTGAAAACACTTGTAATATATATTCTTCATAACCATGAGAAAGGAAAAAAAATAAGGGTGAGCTAAAATTATCAATAAGGCTAAGTAAAACAAAAACTATCATGAACAAATGAGCATAATCAACATTTCATGTTAGATAATTGTACACGGATTCCATTTAATCAATAAACTAAGAATGAAATGCATCTTTAGATTTTTTCATAGTGAAAATATATTGGATAATAGTAATTGAATGTTTATTGAAGTAATTTATTAATTATTGTGCTTGAAGTATCTATAAAATGAACCAATATACATTCAAGAACTATTCATCTGATCGTTTAAGTGTATCGGTAAAAACCCATCTGAGTCTTCTTAGAAACAAACATGAATGGTTTTTTGGCAACTAAATTGTCTCATGAGACGTGTCGATGCATCAAGGGGCCATCTATAACCATGCCCCAACTAAGTCTTCTTGCCCAAATAATTCCTTATATATCAAATAATATATTTAAATCATGAATCAATATTACTTAAAATCAAATATATATTGATTAATGGATATAGAATTATCTATATTTCCCCAGTAAATGAAATAACATTCAGAGTAAACACTTTATGAGAAAATGGTATATAGTTTAGGAAATACTCATATACATGATAAAAATAATATAGATATTAAATGAACAATGACATCAAAGGATTATTAGAGACACCAAATAAAAATGCTTAGGTGCACAATACCACGAAAGTCTCAGTGGAATGGAAATTGAGACAATGTCCATCACTTTGTGCTTTCCTTTAGTCGAACCCGGTTAAACCTCATATATAATTATTTAAAGAAGTTATAAATTTAAACTAGAAATGTTACATATTTATGATATCATATATGATCCTATTATGTCACTTTATCACATGTTTATTAATTATACTTTATTATTACCCTTGTTTCAAGTGTCAACTACTTCATTTTCCAATGCATGTTATATCGAGTAAGTCATTGTTCTTGTGAATAGGATATTATTCCATCATCTCTAGAGTGATATTAATGTTAAAATATCATATTTTATCCTTAAATATAGTTTTATAATCATTCTTGAATGGTGTGCATGGAAAATTAATCGTATCACATCGTGGAGATGCTAGACCATATGTATGCACAAGCGATGATATCATTCCCTTAACGATGAAAGGGTAAGGAAGTTGATTGTATATTAATTATCCAGATTCAATATCATGTCATAAGTTCCATATATATTGTAAAAACGAGAACCCAAACATCTGAATTCAGTACTGAAAGAGGTTAGTTTTTTATAAATGATACTAAATAATTACACAAAATATTAAACAATCAATTACATTTTACCGGTCTAGGTTTTGGAGGATTAGAAAAAAAATATATTTTTATCAGATTTGTACAAGAATAAAATAAAATAAAAAAGTGCATTGCATGCGCTAACTATATAAGTGATTTAAATTAATTTAGATAAATCTACTAAACCTGTGAAAAATATAATTAAAATGTCAGGTGATCATTAATTCAAACTGTAAGGGGTTTTAAAAAATACCATTGAAAAATAATTTCGTAAAATGGTTTTATAAAATATTTTAATACATTAAAATTAATGATACTTTGAAAATTCTATAAAATAGTCCATTGATTTATGGAAAACATTAAAAGTGTTCTTGAAAATAAAACACATGGGGCCACTTGATATATGGAAGGATGTCTCGGCCTACCCACACTCTTAATGGATGGGCACACTCGCCACTCCCTATCATGTTTACCATGTTCAAGTACCAATTTTTATTAAAATAATTCAACTTTCATTATAAATATATACATTTTATACAATAGTTTCTATTTTAAAACATAAAAATTCTTTAAATGCATATACACTTTTATTTTTATATAAATGTATAAATAAAAATCTTCTTTGAAAATAAATTATAAGAATTAGAACAACTAAATCTCTTGATACTTGAATTTGCATATTTGTATGGAAGATTAGTTATCATCCATGTACTTAAAATTTCATTCATGATTTCATAAGAATCTATTTATGAAGGTGGTTCAGATAAAATAAAATTTATTCAATTCTTATTCATATATATATATATGCATGTATGAAGTATCATAAAAATTCATCGATTTATAACCATAATCAGGATTTGTGTATTACATGTATATGAAATGATAAAATTATGAAATTATTAACTTGGTTAATCATAATTTATTTAAAATATTTATAAACATGAAAAGTATAGAAGTATATAAATGTATATATAACTTGTACTTAAATATAATACAATCATAATTTTTGGATTAATTAATTATAGAGTAATACATAAATATTTAACGATCATAAAATTAAAATCACTTATAATCATGATTTGAAATTATAAAACTAACTTGAATTTCCCATAATATTCATAAACATATATATATGACCTAAAATTTATAATACCCATAATATTATATTAAAATCATATTTAAAGAAAACAATGATAAAAATAACCCTTTACGCATAAACATGAGTTCTAAAATTGAATCGATTTTGGTAAATGATAATCTACTAAAAAGTTAACTTAAATAAGAAATATAATTTTTAATACAAAATTAACAAAATAAAATTTTGAAATAAAAATAATCTCTCTTTCAATAAAATAAATTAACCTTTAGACAAAAGTACAAACCCTTATAAAATACATTTTAAAATAATAAATCCCTTAAAAAAAATTAAATTAAAACATGAAAATAATTCTTTATAATTAAAATGATAATAGTAAAATAAAATATATAATATACATTATTTAATAAATTTGAAGTATAATTCCCTTGTATTGAAAACAGGAATAAAATCATCTTCGGCTTCGGATCCCCTAACTCTTCCTCTCTAGACTGTAAAATGTTTTACCAATTTTCCTTTTTAGATTGGTATAAACTTTCATATCCATGCCTTCACTTCTTTACACCGATATATATATATATATATATGTACATATATATATATTGTATTGGATAAATCCAATGTTGTGGACGAGAGACAGAAACATTCTCAATCTTTCAAGGCAAGCTGACTGTTGAATCATACTATAAAATAAAATATACAAATATTATATTAATTCTTTTACCTACAGCTTCATTTGAAAAAAAATAAATGAAAAGGAAACCAATTTACGGACCGATTCAACCAAAGAAAAATAAAATGTCAACAGATCCAATTTAATATTAGAATACATGGATTTATGAAATATCTAATACTGGAACATCTTTTGTTCATAGACCAAAAGAAAACCATAAGTAAGGCAGTCAGACCATTATGCCAACAATGAATAGAGTATTTAGATGAATAAAATAAGTAAAGGTAGTTCAAATTATTGTTAATATAAGATTCTATAACAAAAATCAAAAAAATGAAACCTATCTATTTAAAATCCAAAATGATCTCCTACCCTGTATAGATTAGAAGATTAGAAAAAAAATGTATTCCTCACCATCGACTGAAACCCTGACCACAACCCAAACCCTATGAAAAAACTCACACCTACCATGAAGTATATATCTCATGTTAGGCTTGCTAGTGTTGGTATCCATCATTATTCCTTGCATGGATTCAGCTCAAAACAACTCATCATCTCTAGGTCTCACACATATCACTCAGTCGAAACCCCTCAAAGACGAAACCCCATTACGTGAAGACCTCTATCACAACCTCTCTTTTAGTCGGCTCAAGGCCACACTACTTGAAACCCCATGGAGTGGAAGCCCTAAAACATTATTTTTCCATTTTTTTTCACCATTTCATTTTCTTATATTTTTTATTATTTAAAATGGATTTTAGAAATCATAATTTCATTGTTTTTATAAAAAACATTATACTTTTATAAAAATAATTAAATTATCATATTTTAAAAATAAAAAAAAATATAAAAACTAATTAATTAGACTTTTATATTAATTATTCAATCTTTATATGAAATATTATATATTTATAAATTTCTTCATTTCATTTTTTTTATTTAATTAGCCTTTGATAAAATAAAATATGTTATTAAAATAAATTAAAATAAAATATTCATTTAATGAAAATAATAATATAATAAAGTATTTTTTTAGAATATTAATTTAAAAAAATTGAAAAGTATAAATAATAAGTATAATTAATCATAAGTATTATTAATTTATAATAAATTTAATTTAAAAACAATTTTTTTTATTTTTAAATAGAATCATCTCATAAATATTATTAGTTTGTTTTAATTATAAAATAATACATTTAATATAATATTTATATAATAAAACTACTTTTGGAGTTTCTTCCATGTTACATTATTCCCAATTGAAAAGAATTTCATCTTCCCAATTCGTTCATTGGACTCTGGAAAATTCTGAATTTTTATCTTCAGAATTCAAAAAAATGAGGGATGGTAACTTATATACTCTTTCAAAAACATTTATTCTCAAAAGTTTTCTAGATTATTCCTCTGATAAGAACGGTAAAAACCAACTTCTCGTTTCTTTATTAAATCATGATGTGTATATTTTTATATAAAAGATACTGAATAATTACACAACACACTAAACAATCAAGAAAATTTTATCGGTCTAGGTTTTGAAGGATTATACAAAACATACATTTTTATTGAAGCTAATCAAGATGAAAATAAAAAAACAAAAGGACACAACCCATTCTAACAACATAAGAGAAGCAAATGGCTTTAGAGAAATCTACTAAACCTGTGAAAAATATATTTATAATGTTGGATGAGAATTAAATTTCTCAGTAAGGGGTTTAAAAGAACCATTTAAATATACTTTCATAATGTTTTTATAAAATATTTTAATACATTGAAATTTATTTTACTTTGAAGATGCTATAAAATAATATAGTGTTTTTTGGAAAACATTAATCAAAATATTAAAAACAAAACACATGAAGGCACTTCATACATGGAAGGTTATCTAGTCCTAACCACTTTTTTGAGGATGGGTTCACTCCCCACTCCATATCTTGTTTACCATGTTCAAGTGCCTATTTTTATTAAAAACATTTCAGCTTTCCTTAAACACACACACACACACACACATATATATACATTTTCCACAATATATTTTTTCTTAAAACACAAACTGGCATTAAATTCACATAAACTTGTATTTGTATATAAATGTATAAATAAAAACCATATTTGAAAACCACATATTAGACTTGGCTCTATTTAATATCTTGATACTTGAATTAACATATTTACATTGATAATTAATTATCATCCCTGTACATAAAATTACATTCATAATCTCATTAGAATATATTTCTGAAGGTGGTTTTGATAAATTCATATTTTATTCAATGCTTATAAATATATGTATATATATATATGTAAATATGTATTATTTGTCATGAAAATCATCAATGTATTGCCATAATGATGATTTGTGTATGATATGTATATGACATGATAAAATTATGAAATTCATAACTTGGTTAATCAAAATTTTATTTAAAATAGTTATACAATTGAAATTTATACAAGAATATATATATATATATACAACTTTTACTTAAACATAATACTTTCTTAATTTTTGGAATAAATGATTATGGAATAATACATAAATATATAACAATCATATATGTTAAATCACTTATAATCATGAATTAAAAATCTTAAAAGAACGTGAATTTTCTATAATAATTATATATATATATATATTCCATGAAATTTATAATGCATATAATAGTAGATTGAAATCATATTTATACAAAACATCGATAAAAAAGACCCTTATAGCATAAACATGTGTTATAAAATAAAACCAATTTTGATAAATGAAAATATATTACAAAATTAACATAAAAAAGAAATATAATTAAAAAAATAAAATTATTAGAATAATATTTTGAAATAAAAAACCCCCTTTCAATAAAATAAATTATCCTTTATAATAAATATAAACCATTTCAAAAGATATTTGAAAATAATAAATTCCTTAAATAAAATTAGATTAAAACATGGAAATATTTTTTTATTTAAAATCTGACCACTGAAATAAAATATTTAATCCCCCTTAAGAAATTAATTTTAATAATAAATCCCTTAACAGTATTGAAAACAGGAAGAAATTCATCCTCTGATTCAATCCCCTAACTCTTCCTCTATGGACAGCAGAATGGTTTACCAATTTGCATTTGCCAATATTTATAGGATTTTATAGCCAATCCTTCACTAATTACACCCCAATAACAATATATAGATAGAATTGGATAAATCTAATAATATTAACTATAGATAAAAACATAATCAAACTTTCAATGCAAGATGAGTGTTGTAGAATACTATAAAAAAATAATTAATTTCTATTCATTAATTGCCTTACAGATTCATCTGAAATATATCAAGAAAAATAATTGAAACAAAAAAATATGACAGATCCAATTTAATATTACACTACATGGATTTTTGAAATGGCCAAAACCAAAAAAATAATCTATTTATAGACAGAATGAAAACCACACGCAAGGATTTTAGAACACTATGTCAACAATGAACAGATTATTTTGGCGAATAATCTATGTAATGGATGTGAAAATCATTGTTAATCAAGGATTTTACAAGAAAAATTGGACAAAATAAAACTACCTATCACAAATTCGAACAGATTGCCTACGTGGAAGAGATATAAAGTATATGAACAACATGTATTCCTCACCATCGATTGAAACCCTAACCACAACCAGAACACTACAAGAACGCTCGAACCAACCTCGAAGTATAGATCTGACGCTAGGACCACTCTATACTAGTAGACATCCTCCTCCCTCACATGACTTCATCTCTGCATGACTCCACATCACTGGGTCTCACCCATAGCGCTTGGCCAAAACCCCTTGAAGACTAACCCCGCATTGTGAGAAGACATCCCTCATGACCTCTCCCTCAGGTAGCTCAAGCCTACACTGCTTGACACCCCGAGGAGAATAAGACCTAAAACTATATTTCTCTATTTTATTTATCAAATTTTCATTTTCATTTCTTTTTTTATAAATAAAAATAGATTTTAGAAATCATATTTTTATGGTTTTAGTTAAAAAAACATTATAATTTTATAAAAGTAATTTAATTATCATATTTTGAAAGTAAAAAACTTATAAAAACAAATTAATTATACTTTTATATTAATTATACATTATTCATTTGAAATATATTATGTTTAGAAATTTATTCATTTAAAATATTTTATTAAATCACCATTTGATAAAATGATTTTTTATTCAAATAAAATAAAATAAAATAATATAATATAATATTTACATGAAAATAATACCATAATAAAATATTTTTTCAAGAATACTAATTTAAAATAATTATGAAAACTATTAATAATAAGTATAATTAATTATATATATTATTAATTTATAATCAGATTAATGAAACCACATAATTTCAATTATTATTTTTAAGGAAAAGAATCTCACAAATATTATTATTATTTTAAGTTATAAAATAATCCATTAAATATAATATTCATATAATAAAACTGTCATGAGCCGTCCCCAAGGGCTTACATCGTGACTACCCCAAGCCCACCTTCCATAGGCTAGGGGCTAGCGACTAGCACCAAAGGGGTAATTCCCTAAAACTGGGAAAGTGTTGCCTTTATAAATCGTAAACACACCCAAACAGAGTACAAGAGAAAGAAAACAATAAGTAAAAACTATGTAACAAGCATGCTGAAAATAAAGTGGTTGGAAATACGATCCCAACAGAAAAGTACAAGGAAATGACAAACGGGTACAACTAAAAGACAAACAGCTGGAAGGTGTCTAGCAGCTCCAGGATCATCCACCACGGATCCTACCTGAAGGGTAGGTATAGATAGCCTCCTTAGTGCTCCACATATGTCCGTCTCCTCTATGTACTAAATCGTCATGTGGTCCACCTCCGGGTACCGTCCTGTCCTGGAGCTCTCTTCCTCCGTCAGTGCTATCTATCATATGCATCCAACACAATGAGGTGCAGGCATAGCCCATGTAGGGGTGAGTATAATGATACTCAGTAGGGTCCCTGATACCCTCAAGGTCTCACAAAATATAACAAGAATCAACCACAAAGTATTATTTCAATGGATAACCATTACTTAGTTATTTTCCCATACATATACCTATGTTATCAAGTAACCCATGTCAATCATGAGGAAAACACAAAGGTCATTGACTCAGCTCAAACCAGGATTTTTATTATCGAAACCACGACTGCTGGATAATTCCTCCTATGTTGAGTACAGTGGCCCTATCATGACTCTGAGGCACTACTCACTAAGCTTAGACTACAGAGGTACACCTCCTGTCGAGTACCGCAGGTCTGGTGCCAAACCGGGTGCTCCTCCACTGTGGGTCTGCCGCCAAACTAAGAGGTCCCCCTAATAGCCGTTAGAGGTACTCCCCATATTGTGTACCTTGGGTCTGCTGCCAAAATAGGTGCTCCGTCTTCCATGGGTCTACCGCCAAACCAGGCGCTCCGTCCACTGGGCTAGTCGAATCACTCCGAGTCGAATTGGTCAAGCAGTCTTCAGGTCTACAGCTACTAGGTCTCCACAGTCTGTCTGCTCATCTCAGAAAGGATTCGCTCCATGAGATACTGGTCGATACTCCAAGTGTCAAAAAATTGTAGGTGTAAGTATGTCAAAGGACCTCCATGTCAAATGAGTCTCAACGAAACAGACAACACGTCAATCAGACGCCCGGTTTGTGAGTTATTATCATTTTAGTCCTGGGGGTGCAGTTGGATTCGTGTAGGAACCAACCTGACCGTGACTCAACTATACCCGATCTACAGTGGGGTATACTCAATGGGACGACTATGCTCCATGAATACCTGCTCCACTGACGGTTCATCAAACGGATGTCCGCTTCCAAAGATATGGCCAAGAAGGAAAAGGGGTCAGTAATGGGCCCAGGTCCGGTCTGATCTGGTTGGACGGACTCTGCCCAACCCAGAATGGGCCGAACCAATCTAGGTCAACCCAGTCGGACTCACTAGGTCTGACCTGGCCCATTGGGCTTGGGAGATCAGGCCGGTTCGGCCAGAGACACCATGGGGGCACCGCGGGTTGGCTCAGCAGGCCGGTGGCTGGGAGGACAGCTGGCAAGCCGTGCGGGGCACGTGCGGTCCGGTTGGTCACTGACCGGATGCGCGTACACCTGGATGGGCATCATTGTGCCAAGCAGAGAACGCGGGAGCTGGGAAGGGTGTCGGGATGCTGGGCAGGGTGTCGGGGCGCGGGGTAATCCCCCGCAGGGGTGCCAGGCAGCGCACGGGGGCACCGTTCATCGGCGCGGGGTGCCGGGCAGGGACGCAGGCAGGGGCGCGGGGAGCCGGGAGCTTGCCGGTAGGGGTGAAGGGTGCCAGGAAGCACTTTAGTAGCTCCCGGGGCACCAGGTACCACAAAAGAAGGCATCAGGCAGCACGCAAGGGCGTCGGGGAGCGGAACACGGGCAGGCGATCTGGGGCAGGGCGGCACGCAGGTAGGCGGGAGTGCGGGGGTGCACGGGGGCTACAGGGAGCGCGGTCTTCGTTTTCCATCTTCTTCGTTGTTACCTAAGATCCATGCCATCGTAGAATAATCACAATAAGAACAATAGAGGGGTTGGTCCATGTTGGTTTGGCCCTCACCCTCCGCGTTTAGAGTGGTAGCATTCGGTTCACATGAACAATGCTCAACAATTAAAAATACATCACTTGGTATCAATCTTCATTCGATGCTGAGAAGAATAAAAGAGAAGCATCATCATGCATTAACCCCATCCTCGTTTGGCGTTCATAGGAGAAGTCGCTGGGAAAAGGTAGTGTCGATTTGTCATCTGCCGTATTCGTCACGTCCTCCCAACTTAAGATTGTGTGTCAGAAAGTGTCTGGGGTAGAAGACCGAGGAAGAAGCGTCACGAAGTTCTTCACATTCTTGGTTGGAAGGAAGAAACATTCTTCATTGGAGAGGTATTTCTCCAAGTTCTTCCAAGCACCACCAAGAAAAAAGTACCAACACAAAATAAAATAATAGACAAAGTATTATTTTAATGGTTGTTCGGGAATTCAAAAGAATTTTAATTAAAAGAATTAATTCACATAATTAATATTGGAGAGTTAGAAAAATAAATAGAGAGGGGGAAGGTGAGGAGGCTCCCAAATTAATTGGGAGTTCCATGGGGTTGAAGGGGGTTAGAGAAGTTAAGAAGATCGGGTGGGCCCCACCTAAATAAAATCCTCCAATGGGAGGTTATCTATGGGTGGGACCCACCACTATAACCTCTCATAGGAGGTTATGGTGTGGTGGTCCCCACCTCCAACCTCCCCTTGGAGATTTTAACCACCTCAAATAAAAAGAAGCCACAAAATTATTTTTATTTAACTTTATTAAAGAACCTGAAAAACTATCTTCCACTCTCAATAAAATGCAACTACAGTGAAGGTCTCACTATGTAATCACCGACACAGCGAGTTCAATGGTGCCCTCAGATTTCAGTTCCGAACATCGGTTCAAGGGTATAAAATCTCGAATGTATGTTTACTGAACTTTCCAAAATAAAAGTTCGGAAAATTATTATCGGTCACCCTCGACTCGCGCTAGTCGAGGTTAGGATCTACCTAGGTGAAGCACGCCCCAATAAACCCAAAGGCACTATTATATTTTTAATCTGACTCACCTTTTATATTTTATGAGTTTTACAATAAAATAATTGTCACTTAATTAATTTATTTGTGGCCAAAACCGAACATTTTCTGGTGGCCCGCACGAGCCAAAGTTAGTATCTTCTTAAATAAAGCATGCCCTCATGAGTTCATTGGTGGTCTCATATTTTTAATCTAACCTATAATTTTTGAGTTATAATAATTTGAAAAATAAAATAATTTATGTAATTATTTTATTTACTGTTAATCCATTTTTGGGATTTCTCACAAGAAACCCATGTCGACTAAACTTATGTCGCGCCTATGGTAAACCCACCTTCCTAAGCGCAATAGTGCCCTCAAATTTTTGATCCAAGTAACCATTCAAGATTTATTCCACCTTTTCTATAAAACTACCTACACACATTAATTTAAGCTTAACAAAACTTCGACAGATCATTCCAGGCACTCCGGGCCTCAGAATTAGGCGCTGTCAGAAACTGTGGACTCATAAATTTTCAAAGAATTAAAAAAAAATTCATTGAAATTTTTGGGTCTTTACATTACCCCCACCTTAGGTATTTACTTCCCTGTAATGCTACAAAACACACTATGGAAACAAAAGGGGGGTACTGAGCATGCATCTGAGCCTCCCACTCTCATGTGCTCTCCTAGAGGTTCCCATGTTGCCAGAAAATGCGCACAAGAGGAGTTAACCATGCATGAAGGACTCACTCCTAGTAGCTGAATACCAGTCCTCCTGCTGGGCACATCTGCAAAAACGTTCCCCTTCCCAGGTGTATAGACTATCCCAATGTCATAGTCCGGGAGGAACTCAAACCAACACCGATGTCTTAGATTCATATCCTTATGAAAGAAGACACACCTTTGACTATTGAGATTAGAGTAATCTGTAAACCATTTGCTTAACGAACTGTAGGCGAGACTAGCCAATTGTATGAACTTGACTTCACCCTTCTTCGCTTATGTTCTATAAGAGCTTCTTAGATTTCTCCTTTGTCGAAAACGGAAATCCGGTCTCATCCACTGGATGAACCACATCCTTTGCCTAATACAGTCAATACTAACATGACCAGTACTAATTCATGCCATGGACGACGTCATAAGACCTCGACGATACTACCAAGAGATCCAACAATTAATCTCACCTCCTAGGGTTGAGTCACACTGTGGGCATTAGCATGTGGTCACTGGGTCTCCTCCAGTTGAAATCTCTAAAGTGAGGGTCAAGTCAATAGTTTTAACCAAAAACTCTTAGTATTAACCAGACTAAAAGGGTAGGAAAGAAAAAATCACAAGGACAAGTGTCTTTTATTACTGTAGCTCAAAGTACAAAGACACAAAGCAACCACAAACAATGACATCAACGAAGATAGGAGCATCATAAAAAAGGCCACTATGCCTAGAACTAGTCCAACTCCCATATACCTACTTCAGGAGCTCAATGGTTGTATGCTTCAGCTACCTGAAGCTGTGCTCTCCTCTTTCCACATATTCCCTGTAGTCGGGGTGGACCTCCTGGTGGTGGTGGTGGCAACACCTCAAAGTGTTTTCCACCACCAGCTGCACGACCAGCTCCCCTGCTAAGTCCGCCTTCGCCCTACGGACCATCTTGATCAAACCAGTACCTCTCCCTGGGAGGACCTTCATCTATATGAAGGTCATCTATATGGCGGGTTAGACCGTCATGTGCCATGTGACCAAGCCCACCGCAGGAGTAACATTGTCCACTCATGGTATACCTGGCTCTGTCTCCACTATGGGTTCCCCACACAACCGATCCTGAGTCATGCAGTCGATCGCCTATCGGTCTGGTCCTCTTGGACCTCTGCGTCATTTGTCTACTACCAGCTGTAGAAGACTCCACTTCTTGTCGGCTAGTGCTGGGTCTCGCTGCTAGAGACTGCTCAGAAAAGAAGAGTCTCCACCAGGAGGGCTCACTCCAACACCCGTGTCTACATCGAGATGTTGTGGGAGACAACTGAAGCTCTAATCTCTCGCTCGAGTGTCTGATCAAAGATCCAAGCCTTGAATAATGGGTCTCCTACCATATCAGTGGAGTAACGCGAGAGGTCTGTGAACCTCGCTGAGTATTGTGCTACCATCATTCTACCCTGTTGTAGACGCAGTAGCTCCTGTATACACACTCCTCGAAGGGTGGCTGGTACAATCTCTACCCGGAACATGATCTCAAAGTCTGCCCATAAAAGTGATGCCTCTTCATGCATCTGGAGCATCAGGCTCCACCATCTACCTGCTACTCCCTGAAGGAGGATGGAATTAAGGATAACCATGAAGTTGGCTGGCATCTATACCAGACTGAATACTCACACCACAGCCTCTAGCCAATCCTTAGCCACCTGTGGGTCAGTCTGTCCCCTGAACCTAGGTGGACTCTGGCACTGGATCTCGTGAAGCGCGCTCAAGCGGCGTGAACTCTCTTTTGCTGGGGATGGTGGCATCGGTGGCCCAATGGGAAGTGGTAACGCTGGTGCCTAAACTGGAATAGGGCCCTATACTGAGGCATCATCGCTCGGCGGGCTTTCAGTACGTACAACTCTCGGGGCTCTAGTTAGTCGTCCATGGGGAGGCATCCCAAAAGAAACAGATGTGACATGGTCAAAAGACTATACCATGTGAGCTGACCTGGTTTGATCTGACTTTAAGAAAACTTTTGAAAACACAATGCAATCAGTGTTTTTTTACACTGAGTTGTAAATCAGAAGTCCGGGTCCTGGTGTATGGATACGTCAGCCACCCGCACCAACACTGGACTCCCGGAACTAAAAACCACACTTAGTACCCTTAACACTATTTCTTCATAGAAAAGAAATATCAAATTCCTAAGTTATGTGGTTTAAGTGATTCCTATGATACCAATTTGATACGACCCGTCCCCTAGGGACCACATCATGACTACCCCAAGCCCACCTTCTATAGACCAGGGGATGGAAACTAGCACCAAAGGCATAATTCCCTAAAACTGGGAAGGCATTGTCTATATAAATTGTAAACACACACAACCAGAGTACAAGCGGATGAAAAAACTAAGTAAAAACAAAGTAACAAGTATGCTGAAAGTAAAGAGGCCAGAAATACTAGCCCAACAGTAAAGTACAAGGAAAGGAAAAACGTGTACAACTAAAAGACAAATACCTGGAAGGTTTCTAGCAGCACCAGGATTTTCCTCCACGAATCCTACCAGAAGGGTAGGTATAGATAGCTTCCTCATTGCTCCATGTCCTTCCATCTCCTCCAGGTACCGAATCATCGTGAGGTCCACCTCCAGGTACTATCCATTCCTGGGACTCTCGACCACCGTCAGCACAGTCTGTTGTCTGCATCCAACACAACGAGGTGTGGGCATAGCCCATGTAGGTGTGAGTATAATGATACTTAGTAGGGACCCCGAGACCCTCAAGGTCTCACAAAATCCAACAAGTATCTACCATGAAGTATGATTTCAATAGATAACCATTACTTAGGTATATGCCCATTCATATACATAAGTTATCAAGCAACTTATCTCAATCATGAGAAAAACACAAAGTTCATTGACTCAGCTCAAACTAGGAATTTCATTATCGAAACCATGGCTGTTGGAGAACTCCTCCTCTATTGAGTATAGTGGCCCTGTCACGACTTAGAGGCGCTACTCAATAATCTTAGACTGTTGAGGTATTCCTGTTGTCGAGTACCACAAGTCTGCTGCCAAACCAGGCGCTACTCTGCTATGGGTCTGCCACCAAACCTAGCGCTCCCCCTAATAGTCGTCAGATGTACTCCTCCTTTCGAGTACCGCAAGTCTGCTGCCAAACCAGGTGCTCTGTCTGCTATGGGTCTACTACCAAACCGGGTGCTCCATCCACTAGGCTAGTCGAATCACTCTGAGTCGAATCAGTTAAGCAGTCCTCCGGTCTACAACTACTAGGTCTCTGCACTCTGTCTGCTTGTCTCCAAGAGGATCCACTCCACGAGCTACTGGTAGATACTCCAAGTGTCACAAAATCACAGGTGGAAGTATTTAAAAGGACCACCACATCAAAGGGGTTTCAACGCAATAGACGACAGGTCAATCGGACGCCCGGTCTGTGAGTTATTATCATTTTAGTCATGGGGCCCCGGTTGGATTCGTGTTCGATCCAACCTGACCGTAAATCAACTATACCTGATCCCCAGTGGGGTACACTAAAAGGGATGGCTATTCTCCAAGAATATCGGTGCCGCTGATGGTTCATCAAATGGATTTCTGGTGCCAAACTTTTGGCACATGAAGGAAAACGGGTCAGTAATGGTCCTGGGACCGGTATGACCCGATCGGACCGACTCGGCCCAACCCAAACTGCGCTGACCCGGTCTGGGTGAACCCGGTCAAAATCACTGGGTCTGACCTAGCCAATTCGGCGGGTCAACCCACTATGTTTTTACCCGGTCCACTGGGCCAGGACTAGTGTACTATGAGGGCGGTTCGACATGATTATCACCTTGTAGGCAGCTCGGTAACTTGGCCTGGGAGACCGAGTCGTGTCGGCCAGTGACACCGCAGGGGAGCCGCTGGTCGGTTCAATAGGCCGGCAGCTGGGAGGCCAGCGGCCAGGCCGCGTGGGGCGCGGGCAATTCCGCTGGTCACTGATAGGTCGCGGGTGCACCAGGCAGGGTGTCGGTGTGCCAGGCAGAGCACGCTGGTTCCGGGATGCCGGTCGAGCTACGGTAGGGGAGCCGGGCAGCGGCGCAGGGAGACGGGGAGCGGCTCGGGGTGTCGGGAAGCGGCGTGGGGGGCATAGAAGTTGAATGGGTAGGGGTGCGGGATGCCGGGAGTGCTCCGATAGGGGAGCGGGATGCCAGGAGCGCGCTGGAAGGTGCGCGGGGTGCCTGGAGCTTGTCGGTAGGGGCGCTGGGCGCTGGGAGCACGCCGACAGGGTCGCTGGGCACGGGGAGCATGCTGAAAGTGGCGCAGGGCATCGAGGACGTGCAATCAAGTGCGCGGGGAGCTGAGCGGCACGCCAGCATGGCCCATGGTGCTGAGTAGTGCGCAAGGGGGCATCGGGCAGCGTGCAAGGGTGTCAGCCTGCGGTGCGGGGCGCGGCGGGCTGCGGGCAGGCGATGCGGCACACATGAAGGCGGGTAGCGCGACAATAAGCAGGGGCCGTAGGTAGCGCAGTCTTTGTTCGCCATCTTATTCACCGTCAACTCAGTGATATGTCGTTGTAGAATCATCACAATAAGAACAACGAAGGGGTTGGGCCATGTTGGTTTGGCTCGTACCCTCTGCGTTTATAGTGGTAGCATGCGGTTCACATGAATGAAGCTCAATATCACTTTGTATCAATCTTCATTCGATGCTGAGAAGAAGAAAAGAGAAGCATCATCATGCAACAACCCCAACCTCATTTGGATTTCGTAGATGAAGTTGCCGGGAAAAGGCGGGCGGCGATTCATCGTCTGCCGCGTTCGTCACATCATCCCAACTTAAACTTGTGCATTGGAAAGCGTCCAGGGTAGAAGAACGAGGAAGAAGAATCGTAGCATTCTTCGCGTTCTTCATTGGGAGGAAGAAGCTCTCTTCATTGGATAGATATTTCACCATGTTATTCCATGCTCCACCAAGAAGAAAGTGCCAACCAAAAATAAAATAATAGACTAACTATTATTTTAATGGATTGATGTGCATTCAAAATAATTTGAATTCAAAGAATTAATTCACAGAATTAATGGTGGAGATTTGGCAATATAAATGGAGAGAGGGAAGGTGAGGAGGCTCCCTAATTAATTGGGAGTTCCATGGGGTTTAAGGGGGTTAGAGAAGTTAAAGAGCTCAGGTGGGCCCCACCTAAATAAAATCCTCCCACGGGAGGTTATGTGTGGGTGGCCCCACCACCATGACCTTTAATGGAAGGTTATGGTGTGGTGGAACCCACCTCCAACCTCCCCTTGGAGATTTTAACCAACTGAAATAAAAATAACCCACAAACTAGTTTTTATTTTACTTTATTAAAGAACCCCAAAAACTATCTTTCACTCTCGACAAAACATAACTATGGTAAAGGTCACAATAATCTATCACTGACGCTATGAGTTCAACGGTGCCCTTAGATTTGAATTTTGAGCATTGGTTCAAAAGATATAAAATCTCAAACGTACTTTTTCTAAACGCACCCGAAAAATGGTTGGAAAATTATAACCAGTCACCTTCAACACACGCGGGACGAGGTTAGGCTCTGCCTTGGTGAAACACACCCCAAAAAACCCAACGGTACTCTTGGATTTTTAATCTGACTTGGTGTTTAGAATTTATTAATTTTACAATAAAATAATTTTCACTTAATTATTTTATTTGTGGCCAAAAGCTAACTTTTTATGGTTGCTCGCACAGATAAAAGTTAGTATCTGTATAAATAAAACACACCCTCACGAGTTCTGTAGTGGTCACATATTTTTAATCTGAGCTACCGTTTGTGAGTTATAAGCATTTGAAAAATAAAATAATTTATTTAATTATTTTATTTTCGGTTAAGCCCTTTTTGGGATTTCTCACAGGAGGCTCGCACCAACTAAACATAAGTCATGTTTGGGGTAAACCCACCATCCTGAGCACAACGGTGCCCTTGGATTTATGATCTAAGTAACCATTAAATATTTATTCCACTTTTTCAAAAAAACTACTTACACACATTAATTTAAGCTTAACAAAACTTCGAATGATCATTCTGGGCACTCCGGGCCTCGGAATCAGGCGTCGTCAGAAACTGCGGACTCGTAAAATTCCAAATAATTTAAGAAAAAAAATTTCTTGAAATTTTTGGGTCTTTAAAAAACTAATTTTGGAATTTTTGGAGATGTTACATTATTCCCTCATTATAAGACTTGCATCCTCACAATTTGTTTATAGGACTCTAGAAAATTATGAATTTTCATCATAAGAATTAAGAAAAACTAGAACTTCCAAACTTATATACTCTATCTAAAAACTCTAATCTATAACGTTTTTAGACCATTCCTCTCATACTAATTATAAAAAACTGAACCCACACTTTTGAATTTAATACTAACACATGATATGAATTTTTATATGTAGAAGATTCTTAATAATTACATAACACATTAAGAAATTGAGGACCTTTTACATGTCAAGGTTTTGAAGTATTAGACAGACCTTACATTTTTTCAGAGCTATACAAGAATAAAATAATACAACAAAAGGACACCACATGCACTGAATTCGTAAGTGAACTGAACAACATCAAATAAATCTACTAAATCTGGGAATTTTTTTTTAAAACATAGGGTGAGCATTGAATTTTTTAGTAAGAATTTTTAAAAAATACCATTGAAAAATAATTTCATATTTTTTTATAAAATATTTTAATACTATGAAATTAATTGTACTTGGATAATTCTATAATATAATCTAGTGATTTTTTGAAAACATTATGCAAGCTCTCGAAAACAAAGGACATTAAAAAACCTTATACATGGAAGGAAATTTGGGTCGACCCACTTTCCTAAGGGTTGTGTTCACTCCCCATTCCATATGATGTTTACCATGTTCAAGTTTTGATTTTTATAAAAACCTTTTCATCATTCCTTATATATATATATACATTTTACACTGTAGTTTTTTATTGTAAAACATAAATAAGAATCAAATTTACATACAATTGTATTTGTATATAAATGTAAAAATACAAAATGTATTTTAAAATCATTTATTAGACTTGTCCCAACTGATCCTATAGATACGTGACTTTACATATTTACATGGAATATTAAATAACAACTATGTACATAAAATTTCATTCATAATCTGAAAAAATAAATTTTTGAAGGTAATTATAATAAATGAAAATGTCATTCAATGTTTATGAATATATGTATATACATATTCATGTGTTATGTGTCATGAAAAGTTATTGATGTATTTCCATAATCATGATTTTTGTATCACATGTCTATGAAATGATAAAAATATGACATTCTTAACTTCTTTAATCATAATTTATTTAAAATAGTTATAAAATTGAAAATTATACAAGTATATATATATATATTTTAATTAAATATAATACTTTTATAATTTTGGGAACAAATAATTATGGAGTAATGATTAAAAATGTAAAAATCATAAACTAAAAATCACTAAAAATCATGAATTAATATTCTAAAAAGGACTTGAATTTACCATAACAATCTTATAAATATATATATATATGCCATGAAATATATAATACCCATAATAGTATATTAAAATCCTATTTAAATAAAACATTAATAAAAATAACCCTTACTACCTGAACATGAGTTCTAAAATAAAACCAATTTTAATAAATTAAAATCTAATACAAAATTAACTTACATAAGAAATATTATTTTCGAAATAAAATTATTAGAATTAATTTTTGAAATAAAAATAATTTCTCTTTCAATAAAATAATTTATCCTTTAGACATAAATATAAACCACTAAAAAATAAATTTGAAAAAAAATAAATCCCTTAAAAATATTAATTAAAACGTAAAAATAATTCTATATAATTTAAATATGAAAACTAAAATAAAATATATAACCTCCCTTATGAAATAAATTTGAATAATAATTTTTTTTCTTGTATTGAAAAAAGGATTAAAATCATCTTCTTCTTTAGACCCCCCAACTCTTTCTCTCTAGAGTGAAGAATGGTTTACAAATTTTCTTTTGTATATCAATATATGATTTTATAGGCAATCCATCTCTACTTACACAATGATAAAAATATATGTATTGAGTTAGATATATCCAATTATATGGACTAGAGATAGAAATATACTCAAGATTGCAAGGCATGCTTAGTGTTGGAGTAGACTATAAAATAAAATTTATGAATTTTATATTCATTCATTCTCTTAAAGATTCATATGAAAAACAACAATGAAAAGTAAATAAATATGTTGACGCATTCATCCAAATAAACTGAAAATGTCGACATATCAAATTTAATTTTACACTAAAGGGATATTTGAAATGGATAAAACCAAAACTACTTATATTCATATACAAAAAGAAAACCCGAAGAAATGAAGTCAGACTGCTATATCAATGATGAACATAGCATTTTGATGAATAGATTAAGTAAATTACGTTCAAATAATTGTTAATATAAGATTTGACAACAAAAATCAGAAAAAAGACACCAACCTCTCACAAATCTAAATAGATTTCATACCTCAAATAGAACTAAAGACTAAGAAAACATGTCTTCCTCGCCATCGATTGAAACCCTAACAACTACTAGGTCCCTATGATGATGCTCATACCTACTTCGAAGTATAGATCTGATACTAGGAACACTCCCATTGGTTGCCACCATTATTCCTCAAATGGATTCAACTCGACACAATTCCACATCACTAGGTCTCACCCACAATTGTTTGCCAAAACCGTCAAAGATGAACCCCAAATTGAACGAAGACCTCCATTGTGGCCTCTCCCTCAGTGGGATAAAATCTACACTTCTTGAAACACCAAAGAGAAGAATCCCTAAAATCCAATTTTCCAATTGGGTTTTATCACATTTTTTTTTTAATTTTTTTAATAAATGAAATCTTATTTTAGAAATACTAATTTCATGGTTTTTATACAAAAACATTATAATTTTATAAAATTAATTTAATTATCATATTTTGGAAATAAGAAAATTATAAAAAAAGTTTATTAGACTTATATTTTAATTATTTATTATTTATATGAAATATATTATCTTAGTAAATTTATTCATTTAATATATTTTATTAAATCACCCTTTGATAAAATAAATTTTGTATTCAAATTAAAAAATAAAATAATATTTTAAGGAAAATAATATTATAATACAATATTTTTTTGAGAATATTAATTTAAAATAAATTTGAAAACTATTAATAATAAATACAATTAATTATAATTATTATTAATTTAGAGTCAAATTAATTAAAAAACACAATTTCAATAATTAATTTTAAAGAAAATCATCTCAAAAATATTATTATTTTATGTTAATTATAAAATAATCTATTTAATAATATATATATATATAATAAAACTAAATTTTTAATGTCTATGATGTTACATTTATCCATTATTTCTGTCAAAATTTCAATCAAAGTAAATTGGTGATGAAAAAAATTACACTCTGATGTGGAGATGGTGAGCTGTACGTACGCACATATGGTACATTCATTTTTCATAGGATGGATAAATCGTGGAATATGGTTGTTCCATAAACATAACAAAATATCAAAATATAGATGATACTTAAGTAATTAATTTATCATGGAAATAACACATAGAGATAATGTTTAAGAGGAAAAGAACTTCAAAGAGTTGATAATGATGAATACCTCTTCTTTGACATACTTCCTTTAATATGTTCTCAAGTGATATAGTTAAGGTCTTTTGGAAGGTCAATAATCTCTAGTGCTTAAATAAAGATGTATATTATAGAAATTGTTAGGTTTGACTGATGTATATGGTACAAATTATTTAGGTAGTGATGGAGGAGGTTCCCTTTTATAATTGAGGAGAGTTGTACTTTCAGAAATCCTCAAAATATTAAAATATTTTAAGAATATTTTAGATCCAAAGACTTAAAAATGTCATATAAATTAATATAGAAATACAATATCGACTATATATTATCCCCTTTGTGATTATTTAACATTTTTGTGATTTTAATAATATTTTAATTCAATAAAACATCATAATTGTAAAATTTGATACTGTTCATATCATTTGAATTCCAATACATAAAAAAAAGTGGAAATTAGAATGTAATGATTTTCCACATATTTAATATATCTTATAGATATATAAAAATTTTTAGACATATTAAATCATCCCAAATATATCATAGTTAATACTTTTAAAATCAATTATTTTATTTTTCTGTTAATTAAATAAATTCAATTTAAGTATTCCATAAGAATTTAAAGTAATTATATACGTTATAAAAGTTCAAATAAATTTATATAATGAAAAAAGTTCACTAATATAAAAAAAACATTTATTTCCATTAATATATTTATTTTGTCTCTATTTATACAAATAAAAGATATTAAATTCAAAGAGAGTGATATTTTGAAACTATCTTTGATTAAAATAATATATAAGTTATTTTCATGGAAAATTGTCCATTAAACAACTCCAATTATATAATAAAGTGGTAAAGGTTGAATCATCATCATACAATATTTTTAACATGTTTAGGTCATGGTCATACCCTTATCTTTTTGTTTTAACCTTTCTTTAACCCCTTTAACTCTTACCATGAATACATAGATTTTTACTCATTGATGGTCAATATTGTTACTCTAAAATAAAGAAGGAAGAATAAAATATTCATGGATGATTTTTTAAACTATATCTAAATAATTTGGGTAAATTATTTATTTTTATAAATTTTATATCATTTAATAAAATATTATTTATTTTTATATTACATTAATGTCAATTTTGACATTATTTTTAACTTTGACTTTTACAAAAACAATAAAAATAATATATCTTTGAAAAAAATATTTTAATACATCAATATAATGTAACATTTATCTATAAATTTTTTATATGACATTAATTATCTCAAATTATATTTATGTAAATATATTTAATATCATTTATTGGATATTTACATTATTTAAAAAATTATTGTATCATCATAGTGTAAGACATTTAGAAAATTATATATTTCATAAAAATTAAACATAATTTACCAAGTTCAATATAAAAATTTTATCTTTACTATGATTATTTTTAGTCTAATATATCTCCTGAATTACCACATGTCACTAGTGGAAAAAACATTTAACACGTCGGCATTTTTCATGACAGTTTTATATAACCGACATGCAAAGCTGTAAAAATTGATTTATCATGCCGGTTATTGTATAACCGAACTAATAAATTGAAAAGAATCATTTTTACATCGGTTATTTTATAACTGAGTTAATAAAAACTGAGATTATATTTATCACATCATTTATTTTATAACCGATGTGGTATATCGAATCTGGGAACTTTATCACATCGATTATAAAAGAACCGAGGTGATAAATAGTTATTTATAATATCAGTTATAAAATAAATAGAAATTTTAATAGTTTCTACATCGGTTATTAAATAACCAACATTATAAACTTAAAAAAATAGGTTATCATTTCAGTTATTAAATAACTAATGTGATAAAGCTTTTAAATGATTTATCACACCCCATATTTAGTCCTTCTGTTTTCTTCGATTGGGCGACCTGCGACTCGTCTCTCTCGTGTGGAAGACCTAGAAATAATTATTCGAAGTCTTGCCCACTATCCTCATTTTTCCAACATCAGTCATCATCTTTATTGTCACTAGATCTATCAGGTCTATTTGCAAAACTCATGTAAGCCTTACATGGCTCGGTTTCATTTTTTATTTTTCAAGATGCCCTATACTAATTTTTTGAGTTGTTATTTTTCTATCTTTTTTCTTGCTATCATGGTATGTTTCATAGTGTTCATTTATATCATGGTAAATTTTTTCTAGTAAAATAAAGCATGGAAGTGATATCATGCTAGTCTAGGATTTTTTTGTGTTATATCTTGTGTGTGTGAGTGTACATGGGGTGTCCAAGGGGATGGGGGACTGTCCAAGTGAGTGGGGGTTGTCGAGGGGGTGGTGGCTCTCCGGGGGGAGGGGGTGTCTAGGGGGTGTCAAAGGGGGAGGGGGGTGGTGTCAAGGGGGGTGTAGGAGATATCCAAGGGGGTGGGGTGGGGGTGTCCAGGGGGGTGAGGTGGATGTCCAAGGGGGTAGGGGTGTCCAAGGGGGTGGGGTGGGTTCTGGGGGTGAGTGGTCTATCCAAGGGGGTAGGGGGTGTCCAGGTGTGTGGGGGGGGGGGGTGTCCAGGTGTGTGGGGGTTTCTACGGGGGTGGGGTGGAGGGTGGGGGCTATTCGGAGGGGGGAATGTCTGAGTGGCTGTCTAGGGCGGTGGGGGTGTCTGGGGGGGGGGGTGTCCAGAGGGGTGGGGGGGGGGGGCTATCTAAGTGGGTGGTGGTGGATAGGGTGTGTCCAATAGAGTAGGGGTGGTGTCCAGAAGGCTGAGGGGCTTCCCAAGGGGGTAAGGATTTCCAGGGGTGTTTAGGGGTGTGAGGGGGTTATCCAGGGGGTGGGGGTGTCCAGGGGGTGCCCATGGGGGTAGAGGTGCGGTGGTGTCTATGGGGTGGGGTGTCTAGAGGGTGGGGGTGGTGTCCAGCAGGGTTGAGTCAGTTATCCAAGGGGGTATGGGGTTTCCGGGGGGTTCCAGGGGTTATGGGGCATTCCAAGGGGGTGGGGGTGTCCAGGGGGTGAGGTGGTGGTGTCCAGGGGGCTGTCCAGGGGGTGGGGGCTGTCCAAGGAGGTCGTGGTGTCCAGGGGGTGTCCAAGGGTGTAGAGGGCGTGGTTTCGTGGGAGGGGGGTGGGGGTGAGTGGGATTTCCAAGGGTGTGGGGGTGTTCAGGGGGTGTTCAGGGGGTGGGGGTAGTGTCCAGGGGGGTGAGGGTGCTGTCTAGGTGGTGGGGGTGTCCAGGGGATGTGGTGGTGTCTAGGGGGTGTCCAATGGGGAAGGGGTGGGGGGATTTCCAAGGGGGTTGGAGTGTCCATAGGGTGGGGGTGTCCTGGGGTGAGGAGGCTCTCTAGGGGGGGGGGGTGTCCATGGGGTGTCCTAGGGGATATGTGGGGGGGGGGGGGGGGGTGGGGGTTTTCAGGGTGGTGGGGGGGGGGGTCTCCATGGGGGTGGGGGTGGTGTCCAGTGTGGTGAGTAGGATGTCCAAGGGGTTAGGGGGTATCTAGGGGTGGGGAGTGTCCATGGGGTGGGGGTGTCCAGAGGGGTTGGGATGCTGTTTAGGTGGTGGGGGTTACAACGGGGTGGTGGTGTCCAGGGGGTGTCCACTGGGGTAGGGGTTGGACAACCCCCTCACCCCCCTGGACACCACTTCCTCACCCCCTGGAAACCCCCACCCCCTGGACAGGCCCCCACCCCCCGAACACCCCTACCCCCTTGGACACCATGGACAGCCCCTACCCCCGTGGAAAGCCCCTACGCCCTTGGATAGCCCCACCACCCCCTGTATATCCCCCTAGCCCCTTGGAAACCTCCGTGATATAGATATATTCCTACAGTTTCATTGAAACCATTGGCATATTTTTTCTTCAGGTAGTCTATACCAACCGGTATTGTAGAATCATTGGTATATGTCTATTGAACCGACCATCAATGCAACAGTGTGTGAAACTGTTGGGGGTATTCTATTCCAACGGTTTCAGGTGCTATCCCAATGGTTTAAAATCATTGGGATATGTGTAATTTTTAGTAGTTAATGTATACATATTTTAATATTTATACTCCATATTTCTTTTTTACGGATGGGTGAATTTGGTATCTAGTTGCACCAGGATGTATTCTTTTTGTACCTTAAGAAGAAAAGATCCGAGATGAATTTAAAACTATTATATCTAACTATATTTTCTTTTTAAAATCTTTTTAATGCATATATTTTTTCAAATACACATACATTAGTTTTATATTTCAAAATTGTATTACATTCAAATTATTATATTTTTCATATAAATATATTTTTGTCATATCTTAACAAGATGTATATTTTGATATTTGTTATAGGTAATAATAGTTCGAAGTAGGATTACAACACATCGAATGAGTAATAAATATGAGGAAGCTGTTGAAGCCTTTTTAGAATTTTCTAAAGGAAATGTTCCAAGAAAGGACATTTTTTCTGTCCATCTCTCAAATGTTTGAATATGAAGAAGCAGAAAAGTCAAATGATCAAAGATCATCTGATTTTTCATGGTTTTTATCTGAGTTACAACCCTTGGATTTGGCTTGGTAAAACTGGAAAGAATGTTAGATCTGCTGATTATTATGATTTGAAAGATGGTAACTCGGATGGAATTAAATAAATGATTCATGATATTGAAGCAGAAAAAATTGAGATATACCCAACTGTAGCGCGTCTATATATTGATACTGAAAACCATTGTATCCTGGTGGTACAGATTTTTTAGTTTTTCTATGATGTCAAGATTGATCAACCTAAAGGTGAAACATGGATGGAGTGACATAAGTTTTATAGAGCTGCTACAATTGTTGAAAGATATTTTTTCCAAAAGACAATGATCTTCTAGATTCTCATTACAAGGCCCAAAAAATATTATTCCTGATGGGATTTGGATACAAGAAAATACATGCTTATCTGAATGACTGTATGATATATAGGAAAGAATATGAATTTCTGTTAGATTTTCCTAAATGTGGGACACCATATTATAAGTTGAAAGAAAAATGAAAAGTTGATGTATTGATTATAAAGATCCCTTCAAAGGTATTTTGGAATCTTCTTATAATTCATCATTTGAAATGATTATTTTCTAATTCAAAAGATGAAAAAAGGATAAGATGGCGTGATTTTGAGAATATATGTGGTCGAACAATAGGTCATCCAACTGATTATCAACATTGGAAGAAAAATAATGAGCATTATCCTAAATTTGGAAATGAAATTAGAAATATCATACTACGATTGTGCACATATGGAATGAATCCATACTGAACCCTTAGTATCACACATAGTTCATGGTCTATTTTATTGGTATTTTACAACCTCTCTTCTGAAATTTGTATGAAGCACTAATATTTTATGTTGAGTATAATGATCTCTAGTCTAAGGCAACCCAAAAAAGATATTGATGTTTTCTTTACACCATTGATTGATGATTTGAAACTATTATGGGAAGATGGTATTAGGGTGTATGATTTTTATAAAATTGAATATTTTAAATTGCATTCAGTGCTTATGTTCACTATAAATGACTTCCCAGCATATGAAATTTTTTCTAGATATAGTGTTAAGGAGACTAAAGAATGTCCAATTTGTGATCAATAGAATTCATATTGTCAATTTCATCATGGGAGGAAAACAATATACATGGGTCATAAAAAGTTTTTACCTATGGATAACTATTATAGAAGACTAAAAAAGAGATTCACTGGCTCACAAGAATTTGATATTGCTCCGGAACCTTTATCCCCTGATGTGTATTTTGAGAGGGTGGAATACCTTGATGTGACATTGGGAATGATACAGAAATTTAATAATGATAGACATATTTGGAAGAAAAGGTCAATATTTTTTGAGCCACCATATTGGGGATATCATGAAGTGAAACATAATATCAATTTCATGCACGTGGAGAGAAATATATGTGACAGTTTGATTATAACATTGTTAGATATTAATGGAAAGACAAAATATGGGTTTAAGTCAAGATTATACTTAATATAAATGGGAATATGTTTGGAGTTATCTCCCAATATTAATGGAAGAGGAATATTTCTTCCCCCGACTTGTTATGCATTATCCAAGAGGGGGAAAATTATCTTTTTTCAGTGTGTTCAAGACATCAAAGTGCCTCAAAGTTATTCTTCAAATGTAAAAAATTTTGTCTCTTAGAAGGATTTGATGTTGATAGGTATGAAATATCATGATTTTCACATCATTATGAAATAACATCTACAAGTGGCACAGAATGGAATTTTTCCCACATTTGTAAGAAATACTATAATGTAGTTGTGTTATTTTTTCAATTCAATTTGTAATAGGGTGATTGATGTGAATTCTTTGAACATTTTGGGAAAGGATTTAATTTCTATACATTGTAAATAGGAAATTTATTTTCCTCCATCTTTTTTGATATAATGGTGCATTTAATGATTCATCTGGTTTGATAAATAATGGTTTGTAGACCTGTATATATTTGTTAGATATATCCTTTTTGAATGGTATATGAAAATATTGAAGGTTTATGTTAAGAATCCATATCGCCCTGAAGCCTCCATTATTGAATAGTGTATTTATGAGGAGGTTGTGGAGTTTTGTTTGAGCTACTTGGATGTGGTAGAGCACATAGGTTTGCCTCTATCTCTCTATGAATTAGTTAATAATGAGGGACAGTGGATTTATGGCTTGAAAGTCAAATCATTGTTAGCTGAATAGAAGAAAAAGTAGGAATTATAAATCTTGAATAACATAGATGATGCTCAACTGTATATCACATTGTATATTAATGAGTTGAAATAATGTAATCCAAATAATAATGAAATATGGATTTTGAATAAGAACAACAAAACATTTTTGTTATGGTGTAAAAAGACCATACTTGGAATATTAGATGTATCTGATTCCTTAAAATGGTTAGTGGGTGGTCTAAGTTTAAATATGATAAAATGGTCTGGGTATGACATTAATGGCTATACATTTCATAAGAAAGCTTAGGAAAATAGAAGTACCGTTCAGAATAGTGGAGTATTGGTGTTTGTAGAAGCAATGCATTTTTCACGATCTAAATAAAAAAACCCAATTTCTACATCATGTGCATATTATGGAGTCATTGAAGAAATATGGGATGTTGATTACATTAAAATTAAAGTTACTGTTTTTAACAGCGAATGGTTTATCTATAACAACAGTTTCAGACATGATGAATTTGTAATGATAGTTATTAATCTAAATAGATTGGAAGACACAACAAATTCTTTTATAATGGAAACACATGAAAAAAAATATTTTATATGTAGTTGATCAATCAGATATGTAGTGGTCAATTATTTTACAAGGGACAAAATATGCTGGTGAGGATAAACTTGATGAAGATGATGATTTATTATATATCCCTACTTCCATGGAAATATTAGCAGAACATAATGATGAGCATGTTAAATTCCTGGTTTGTGCCATAAAGAATGATCATGATAAAGGAATTTGGGAAAATATTCCATGTGTACATTTTTAATATTATAGGTAAAATATGTTTATTTCTTGTTTACATTTATTATTTTCATAAAATCATAGATATTTTAATTTTTTCTTTTTTAAAACACATTTTAATACAAGTAAGTAGAAGTTTGTTTTATTTTACTTTTGTTTATTTCAGTTTATAATGTTTCACATTACGTAAATTATATATCTATTATTTTTGTTGAATGACAATTACATTACCATGTTTACTGTGTCTACAATGTTTACCATGTCTACCATGTTTACCATGTTTACCTTGTTTACCATGTTTACCATATTTTACCGTGTTTACCATATTTACCATGTTTACCATGTTTACCATGTTTACCATGTTTACCATGTTTACCTTGTTTACCATGTTTTCCATTTTTTAACATAGTTTAACTTTATGTAACATATATATTTCTTGATTTTGTTGAATGAAAATTAAACTACCATGTTTTCCATCTTTACCATATTTACCATTATTTAACATGCTTCCCATATTAACCATGTTTACTATTATATAACTCAGTTCAATTTTTCATTTTCTGTTTACATTAGTATTGTAATATTTAAATTTTTATATTTGTGAACTAATGTTTGTTTTTCTAATTTTAAGGATAATGACACATTAATCAGTTGATCAACCACATGATTCAAGAAATTAACTTAATGAGCATAACTCTAGGGAGGAACATTCACATTCTCCTCTTGATGTTCCCAAATCGTCCTCATGTTCTCCCATAATTACAAAGAAGAGTTCAAGAGTTGGTAAGCATGGGTGCACATGTTTAGCATGATTATCACTTGCCCGTATGCAAGAACAAATGATACTCATTTTGTTTTATGATAATGATACTCCTAGAGGTCCAAATGAAAAATATTTTAAGAGTTTTGAATCAAATCAGGGTAATTGAAAATTAATCATTTTTTATGATGATTGGATATGTGTGGACAAATAGATAATATCTCAGTTGTGGGAGAAGATTTTGGGATGATCATTTGCTATTGTTTTCATATTCTATAAATGCTTAGTGTATAATATGATTTACCTCTTCTCTATTAAATGACATTTGATATTCCTGACACTGGAGGAGTCATGAAGAAATGCATATTGATGTATGCTAAGAGATGGAGTGATTTTAAATCAATCCTCACTTCTGATTTAATTTTTTGTCAAAGGAGTTAGGGAAATCCATGACATATATTTCCTTTAATAGACAAAGTCACATGGAGAAAGTTTGTAAAAAGTAGAAGAAAAGATTCATTTTTTGTAAGGGCAATGTAAAATTTTATAATATTTCATATATATATGATCTTATTAATTTTTTAAAATTATTTATTATTCTTAATTTATAGAAAACAAGGAAATCTCATTAAGAGATCCAATATAAAAATGTATACCCTCATCGATTATCTCGGGGAGGGTATACATTATTGGAAAAAAAATTGGTGAAAATTTTAAAAAAACTGAGAGCTGAGTCTTCAAGATCTGGAGAGGTTTCCCCTCCACCCCCTCCATTTAGATAGAAAAATGGAAGGGATCTTGTATGAAAAAAAGGGGTAATATCTTTTGGGAGAATCTATAATCGTACCTGAGATGATTGTAAGGTATTTATTTTATTTTTTTAAGTTAACTGTCTTCATTAAAACATTTGAATAACTAATTAAATGATCAATTTATTAATACAGGATTCTCTTATAGAGAAGATATCACATGGGGCTTTTACAATAGCTGTGAGGTAAGATTTTTTATCTATAGCATTGGAAAATCTCGAACTTCCTAGCCGTGTATGGTTATATCCGACGGGTGTATCAATAAGAAAAGCATTTCCATGTTCTTTATATTCTTCCATTGAGGGATTTAATAAAAAAATAGAATCTATGGAGGCTGAAATTCATAATTTTAATGCGATGATAAAGGAAAATATTAGAGCATCAGTATTGTCTATGTTTTCATACATACAAAGACAATTTCAGACTATAGCTCCCACTCCTCCACCTCCCCCTGCAAACCACATTATTTATCCTCCACCTATTCCAGTAGATCCCACTCCTCAACCTTCCCCAGTAGCTCCCACTCTTCCACCACAGCTTCCTACTTATTGCGAGTTGTATGTTGATGATCCTCAACATCATATAGTTGCATATGGGATGGTATATTGTATAGAAGATACATTTCATCGTCAATAGTTAGAGGTAGATCATTATAGGGTCCCTTTATAAGATATTATAGATAGATTATCTCGGGTATCATTACCTACATATGATGTGATGACTGTTGGACATAGTATTGGGAATTTTTTTTAATTTGGTCATCCAGACTTCTGTGACTCATTACCACAAGGGTATGTATGTTATATATTCTCATTTATTTATTTTTATTAATGTTTTTTTTCACATTTTAAAACTAATATATTTTTCTATTTATTTTTATAGGAATAGTTCAAAGGTAAAGAAATACTATATAGACAACAACAAATACAAATGGCTATGATATCAGATATAGATTCTAGTTGTCTTGATAGATTTTGAAGATATTCAAATTTGTTAGTAGAGCGTTATGAGTTTCCTATTGAAGCCCATGTTTGTGTATGTTCAATAAATGTGGGGATTGTGAAAAATGATATTATGGAGCTTGTTACATGAGAAAAGTTGGGAATCAACATGGTGAATTTGTTTTCCATGTAAGTCTTAAGATTTTTCCCTATGTTTTATTTATTTAAAATGTATACTTATTTCTATATGGTATTAGGTATTTTTATAACATGTGTGAGAAGAATGAGCAGACAAATGTATATGTATTTAGGGACCCACATTTAATTTCCCCTGAAGCACATGCATTGTATGGGGAACAATGAATTCATTATATTGATGAAAGGTTTGAACAGAATATAATCACATAGTGTTGGATGATGCCTTTTTGTGATAGGTATGAAACATATCTCTGGAAAAGAGTTCATTATCTTTTAAAATAAAAAGCCACTAACCTTAAATTTTATTTTATCAGTGACCATTGGATGTTAGGTGTTTTTTCCAAAGGGATAAAACACTTTATTAGATATTCTCTGTCCCTGGAAATATACGAGATAATTTTATGAATATGTTGGAAAATTAAGTTTAAATTTCTTAATAGTTTTATATATTATAATGGATTTTAAATTTATCCCATTCATATTATTTTCTAACAGGGAATGGGTCTACATTTGAAAAATCAAAAATAAAAAGATTTCGAAGATCAAATATATAAAAGTAAAGGTAAATATCCATTTATAATTTTTACGTTTTGAGGTATTACATAAAAATAATATTTTGAATTTACACTCATTTAGATGGAATTGTAATGAAGAAAAAGGAATCGTTTAATGCCGATATTACTTGTTAAGATTAATGTATGAAATAATTACAAGTGGAACACCTGTGAACATTGACCAAGTATGACTTCATTTTAAATTTCTCCATAATATTTTATAGATTGATTCATTATACATTTTAACTAATATCATTTCAGTTTTATTCGATTTGATGACCCTCAACCCTATACTTCTCCAAAGGTCAAACACTTAGAAGTAGAATGGTCAAATTATATTACAGGTTTGATTGGATTTTAGTTTGATTGTATGGTAAAATTTAATTTTGAATATTGTAATTATAATTTTGTATTTGTTAGTAATTTAGGTTGGATTTATGTTTTTTAGTTGAAATTGTACATTTTGAATGTTATATATGTGAATGTTTAATTTTTCATTGCTTCTTAATATTGTCTATTTCTGATGGTTTTTCTAGTATAGATTCTATTCTTGCGGGGGGGGGGGGGGTGTCTAGTGGGGTGGGTTGTGGGGGTGTCCAGGGTGTCCATGGGGGTGGGAGGGTGTCTAGGCGGGTGGGAGGGCAGTCTAAGGGGTGGGGGCTGTCCAAGAGGGTGGGGGTTTCTGGGGGGCTTCAAGGGGTGTGTGTGGGGGGGGGGGTCTAGTGGGGTGGGGGTTTCTAAGGGTGTGGGAGGGATGTCCACTGGGGTGGGGGTGGGGGTCCATGGTGTCCATGGGGGTGGGAGGGTGTCCAGGATGGTGCAAGGGATGTCTCAGGGAGTGGGGGGATGTCCTGGAGGGTGTGGGGGGGGGGGCTATCTAGGGGGTATCCATGGGTGTTTGGAGGGGTGTCCAGTGGGGAGTGGGGGGGGGGGGTGTGTTCAGGGGTGTGGGAGGGTTATCCAGTGGTGTGGGGGTGTCCAAGGTGTCTATGGGGGTGGGAGAGTGTCTATGAGGGTGTGAGGGATGTCCTTTAGAGTGGGGGCTATCAAAGAGGGGTGGGAGGCTGTCTAGGGGGTATCAAGGGGTGTGTGTGTGTGGGGGGGGGGGGGGTTCTATTGTGGTGGGGGGTTTTTAGGGGTGTTGGAGGATTATCTAGTGGGGGGGGGGGGCTTTTTTAGGGTTTCCATTGGGGTAGGGGGTTTCTAAGAGGGTGGGAGGGCTGTCTAGATGGTGGGGTCTACCCAGGAGGGTAGGGGCGGTCTAGGGGGTGTCTAGGGGGGTGTGTGTGGAGTTGGGTGGGAGGGTTTCTAAGGGTGTGGGAGGGATATCTAGTGGGGTGGTGGTGTCTAGGGTTTCTATGGTTGTGGGATGGTGTCTAGAAGGGGGGGGGGGCTGTCCAGGGGGTGTGTGTGTGTGTGTTTGTGGGGGGGTTTCTAGTGGGGTCGGGAGTTTACAAGGGAGTGGAAGGGATGTCAAGTGGGGTGGGCGTGGGGGTGTCAAGGGTCTCTGTGGGGGTGGGAGGGTGTCCAAGAGGGTGGGAGGACTGTCCATGGGATTGGGGGTTATCTGGGATAGTGGGGGGGGGGGGGGTTCAGTGAGTGTCCATGGGGTGTGTGTCTAGGGGGGATTCCTGGGAGAGGGGTGTTTCCCGGGGTGTGGGAGGACTTTCTTGTCTGGTGGGGGTGGGGGTTTCCCAGGTGTCTATGGGGGTGAGTGGGCGTCTAGGGAAAGGGAGGGCTATCCAAGGGGGTGGGGGCAGTCTGGGAGGGTTGGGGGGGCTCTCCAGGCACAATCCTGGGGTGGTGGTGGGGGGGGGGGGGTTCTAGGTGTGTGGAGGGCATGTCCAGTGGGGTGGGGGTGTCCAGGGTGTCCGTGAGCGTGGGAGGTTGTCCAAGAGGGTGGGAGGGCTGTTCAGGTGGTGGGGTTGATGTCTAGGGGTGTCTAGTGGGGTGGGGTGGGTGGGTTCCAAGAGTGTGGGAGGGTTGTCCAGTGGTGTGGGGGGGGGGTGTCCATGGTATCTTTGAGGGTAGGAAGGTGTCCAGGAGGGTGGGAGGGCTGTCCAGGGGAGTGAGGTCTATCTATGAGGGGGTTATCTAGGGGTTGTCTAGGAGAGAGAGTGTGTGGGGGGGGTGTCTAGGGGGTGGGTGGGGGGGGTGGTGGGTGGGGGTTCTAGGATGTGGGAGTGTTGTTTTGTGGGAGGGAGGGGCGTTTATAGGGTGTCTATAGTGGTGGAAGGGTGTCAATGAGTGTAGGAGGGTTGTCTAGGGGTTTGGGGGGATATCCAGGTGGGTGGGGTGGTCCAGGGGTTGTTTAGGGGTGTGTGAGGGTGTTTAGTGGGGCGAGGGTTTTCCAGGGATGTGGGAGGGTTGTCCTGTGTGGTGGGGGGGTGTCCAGGGTGTCCATGGGGGTGGGAGAGTGTCCATGAGGGTGGGAGGGCTATCCATAGGAGTGGGGGCTGTCTAGGAGGGGGGGGGGGGTTAGGGGTGTGTGGGGCGGGGTTATCTACGGTTTCAATGGGGGTGGGAGGGTGTCCAAGAGGTTAGAGGGCTCTCTAGAGGGGTGGGGGCTATCCAAGAGGGTGGGGTGGGGGCTATCCAGGGGGTGAGGGGGGGGGAGGGGGGTTCCATTGGGGGGGGGGGGTTCCAGGCGGTGTGGGAGGGCTATCCAGTGAGGTAGCAGGGGGGGTTGTTCTGGTTATGTTCTATTTCAGGTATTCATGGAAGGGCATAGATGTTATTGAATGGTTTTATTAAAAAATTGGTTTTTTTACTTTGGTTATTTTATAACTGACATAAAAAATGAATGGAAATGAGTTTTTACGTCGGTTTTTTCATAACCAATGTAATAAATGTAATTGAATAGTTTTTTACGTTTATTATTTTATAATGGACATAGTACATATGCTTTCATGTCAATTATTATTTAACCAATGTGAAACAACACTGGGAAAACTGGTTTTTCACATTGGTTATTTTCATAACGAACATGACCAATGCTTTGGAGGCATAGTTTATTATGTCAGTTATTATATAAATGATGAAATAAATTATATACCACATCAGTTATTTAAAATATGACAAAATAAATCATGACTCTGAAGCATTTTCCACATTGTTTTTTTGGAACTAATGTGAAAAATGATTCAGATTTTTGGTTTTTTCATCAGTTTTAAAATAATCGATGTAAAAAACAATATTTATAATGTCTCCTATAATAATATCATCCAAAATACGATGTAAAAAAATAAATAATAATCACCATAAAAAACTTTTTCTGCACTAGTGTGTTAAAAATTAAATTCATAATAAAAATATTAGTGTGATGAGTTTGGGTACACATAAAATAAAATATTATAAAGGGATTAAAGCCTTCCAAGTGGCACCAAGGGAACATACTATCATTAAAAGGATGATTTTGGTAAACGATAACTCATACAATAAAATTAGGATATGTTTTAGGGTTATTTGTTCAATATTTATAATGATATTTTTACCCTTAATTACTCTATTTACCAGTAATCAAGATAATTAAAATAACAAATGTTAATATTAATATTGGGAATTAATAAAACTGACCTATTTACTTAATTTTTTAATTATGATTCCAAATATTGAATCTATTTTTAAAAACTCAAAACATAGAGTTGGCTAAAACTAATTTAAAATTAATCCCATAGATGGTGTGAGAAAAAATATTTTTAAAGTCAAAACAAGAAAATGTTTGAAATTTTTTATATAGAAATTAAATATAAAAAATATTCCAATGACATTAATTGAATTAGTATATGTAGTATTGATATAATTTTACATTAAAAAAATTAAATAAAATTTTAAATCAGAAATTATTTAGATGAAAAGCCAGTTTTTAATTAAATATCTAGTATTTTTTACTATTCCTAAAAAATAAAGCATACCAGAAAAATACTAAAACATTAAAAAAGTAAATTTTGATATTCACATTTTTTTTAAAAAATTATTTTTTATAATATAATTTATAATTTTTTCAAAATTTATTTTCGAAACAATCACACCTATAAAAGGTAAAAATGCTACCTTTAGAAAAATTAAACATTTTATGTGTAAAAGTGAGCTTATTTTTATATAATGTCTAGAAAACCAATAAGAAAAATATTGAATATTATATTGAATATATAATTTGTAAATTTCATAATGTAGTAAATACTATTTATTCCCACCAATTTATTGGTAATGTTATAATAATATTTCACTATTTCTTATGCCGAGTGTTGCATGAAACATAAGCCATCAAACATATTAAATTAAAAAAAAGACATAACATAAAATATTAGGATGTTACATTCTTCCCTCCTAAAATAAATTATTTCCTGACAATTTAATATTTAACATTGAAATTAATTGTTTTTTCCTTATAAATTATTTTTTGGGAAACCCACATCGAAAACATGGTTAATAAAATATCTCTTTAATAAGAGGGAAAGAGAAACAAATAGGTTACCATAGAATTAGGATTTCAAAGAGGATAACATTAGTGGGAAGTAAAAAACTATACACGGACAGTGATAGAGAACCAGGTCATTATAAATTTAACCATCACAAGAACCATAAATTTATGATAGATTAAAATTCCATTAGTTTCAATGAAATAAAAGTAAAAAAATTACATATTTTTCCAAAAATCGTTTTCCTAGAGTTGAGGGAATATTTTATGATTAAAATAAGTACTTGAGACAATAAACCTACATGAATAATTTTCATTTTTTGAGCATAATCACATCATTTGATTGTACTTCATTCTATTTTCTCTTCATCCCTTATGTTAGACATAAATGTTCATGAGGAATTTTTTATTCATGAAGAACATTAATGAATCATAAGAACAACATTTTATTTCTTCATCATTTAAATTTTTAATGAAACCAATATTTTTAGCACATAATATTCAATGTAACAAATTATTCATTAACCAAAATAAATAATATCTAAAGTTCAACTTAATCTATTACATAGATAGTTTATATTAAGACTCATCCAAAATATGTTTCTCTATTTTAAATGTCTAAAAAAAATAATAAGGTCACAAAATTTCCAAAATAAAATTAAGATCATATTTTACTCAAAAAAACATAATGTTTCGTTAATTTTCACATACCAAATATATTAATACCTTGATCACCATACAACCTTAATTACAACACGCATGCTTACAAAAATGATTTCTATGTTTGTTGAATATATTACTTAAATACAAATATATAGTAAACCCAACCAATAAAACATAAACCATAAAATCATTAACCACTTTAATGTCACCAATAATATCATATAATTATGTCTTTATCATTATTATCTTAACATCAAGAATATACTAAGGGTTATCCTCCCAGAATCATGTTTTCTCTAAAATATCAACTTTCTAGAGAATCACTTATCAGTGTTAGTGGTAATATTCATCATGTACATCTAATTCCATAAATTATTACCAATTTTTAATATTTATATATATCATGATTGTTATAACTAGATTATTATTGTTAAAATACTCAATTAACATAATTATTGAATCTAAACACATTCATATTAATCATCCCTCTTCCTGTGAGTTAGAAGAATAATATCGACCATGATCCATTATCCTATTATAATGTAGATTCCTTCGATGCATGAGAAATTGATTTTCATAGTGTCCCATATCCATTCAGTTGAAGAATTTTAAATTAGAAATACTTTTATTAGCCCTGTAATCACAATCATAGTGTCCTTTCTCTCCAAAATTGTATAAATATATCATTCATTTTAAGAATGTACCAAATTATTTCATTCCATAATTATCACATGTGAGAAAATAATTTTTTCACTTATTTCCTTCATCCATCATTTTTTCAAATTTAATGTTATTATCATGCTTACCATGAAATTCACAACACTTAGAGAATTATTTCTATATCATATTATCATATGATACTATTTACTCATATGAAGAGAATTATTAGGATACTAGTTCATATTGAACAATTAGATTAAGACCCTAAAATATATGATCCATATTACTCAAGGATCATGTGTATTGGTGAGGCTCCCATTATATTTTCTATGATCCATTTCAAAAGGATGGAATACACTAAATTAGATTATAACATTATGAAAAACAATGTATCATTTCAAAACTAGAAAATCACATGAACTAAATTAAAAATTTGGGTTTAACTAGTCTATAAATCATAATATTTGTTTATTTGGTAATATTTCAAAAAAAATTCCTAGAGATTCATTCTCTAATCTATGTTTTCCTGAATCTATTTCCTAAGGTTTATACTATTCTTCCATTAATATCAATGGTAACACCCTAACCCTAGAAGTCTGTAGCCAGTGACTTAGTAAATTAAATTAGAATTATTAGAAGGAATCAAATCCCAAAAGACATAATAATGTAGTTGTCTTGGTAATCTAGAAACAAATATGGTTTTGTTTTTTACATTATGCATCAGAAATAAAAAATAATATATAAAAAAAGTTAATGTTCATAATCCTTGAAAACTATTTCTAGATATCATCTCCATAACATGGGAAGGGAAAAAAATAAGGGTTATCTAAAATGATTAGTAAGGGTTATGTAAAGTGGAAAAAATCAGGAATCAATCTAAATAATCAACATGGAAGAGTATATTACTGAACAATGATTCCATTTGATCAATAAACTGAGAATGAAATGCATCCATATATTTTATGATGGTGAAAATATCATGGATAATAATAACATGATGATAAATGATGGTATTGATTAAAAATTGGAATTAATATATCTAGAACATGAAACACTATACATAAATACCTATTGTCAAGGTATTTTAAGTCTATGGGTTGAACCACATATGATTCTTCTTGGAAACAAACACGAATGGTTTTCCACCCACTAATCTATATCACGATACCTATTGATGCATCTAGGGGCTGTCTATTATTGGGACCACCCATTTTTTCCAGTCTAAAGAATTCCTCAAATATTGAATAATCAATTTAATTCATGAATCAGTATTCTTTAACATCAAATATCCGTATTTATTAAAGGATATAAATTTCTAAATATTTCACCACATAATCAAATAACATTATAAGTAAATAATGTATGTAAAAATGTTACATGTTTTAAGAAATAATAATTTGCATGATATAAATAATATGTATATTAAATGGAAAATGATCTCAAAGGAGTAGTAGATACACCATATAACAATTATTAGGTGTACAAAACCAAGTCTCAATGAAATGGAAATTGTGACAAAGTCCCTTACCTTGTGATTTCCTTTACATGAAAATGAATTAACATCATGTAAAACAGTTTAAAGAATGATATTAATTTATAATATAACCATATACATATTTTTATATGATATATGTTCCTATTATTTAATTTTATCAACCATTTGTTAATAATATGTCATTATTACCCTATTTTTTGGTGATAACTGCTTCATTTTCCTATGAATGTTTTGTCCTATAAGTCCCAGTTATTTTGAGTTGAATATATTTATATCATATATAGAGTGATATTAATGCTAAAATATCACATTTATTTATTAAATATAGTTTTTATAATCATTCTCTAATGTTTAACATGGAAAATAAATGGCATCGCATCATGGAGATGGTTGGACGTATATACACATGATCGAAGATATCATTCCATTAATGGTGAAAAGGTGATGAATTAAATGGTATAATAATTTCACAGAATCAATATAACATGATAAGTACTATATAAATCTATTATTTTCATCATTATATCCATCTAAGTAAAGTGGTGATGAAAAAAATTACATCGTGGTGTGGATACAGTAAACCCTATCTACACACGCACAATGCTTTCATTTTTCATATGATAGATAAATCAAAGAATATAGTTTCCCCATAATGATAATAAAATATCATCAAATATATTATATTTGAGTTATTTCCTTATCATGGAAAAAACACATGGAGAAGAAGTGGATGTAGAAAAAAACTTGAAAGAGTCAATAAAGATGATTACCTCTTCTTCGACAATTTTTATTTAATATCTTCTTAAGTGTCTATAGTAGGTATTTTTCAAAGAAAATAACCTCTAGAACTTAACTAAAGTTATTTAGAAGAGAAATATTCAAGTTTTGGTTGATCTAGATATCTCAAATTAGTGTGAGGAAGTGAGGGAGGAGGTTCTCTTTTATAATTGAGTTGAGAGGTACTTTTAGAAATCCTGAAAATATTAAAATATATTAAGGATATTATAGAGAAAAATACTATAAAATGGCCTATAAAGGAACATGAGAAGAAATTTTACACCATATCTTATACCTTTTGTGATTATTTAACATTTTTCATATTTTTGAATAATTTAATAATATTTTAATCCAATAAAAAAATATTTATTGTCAAATTTGATACTATTCATTTAATTTTAATTAAAATACATAAAAAAGTGGGAATTAGAATATAATTATTTGATACATATCTAATATATCCTATAGATCTATAAAATTATTTAGACACATTAAATCATCACAAATATATCAAAATTAATACTTTAAAAATCAATTATTGTCTTTTGTTAAATAAATAAATAATGTTTTAGCATTGTAGAAGCATTTTCGATAATTAATTAAATTAAAAAAATTAAAAATAAATTTCTATATTGATTTTTTTTAAAAGATCAATATAGACATTTAGGTATCCTCATATCTTTATTTTTTTAATGTGTACACATAAAAGATATTAAATACAAAGAGAGAAATATTTTGAAACTATATTTTATTTAAATAATATATAAGTAATATTCATGGAAATGTGTCCTCTAAATGACTCCAATTTTATCTTAACACTAGAAAAAGTATGGCCTTAAATAGTTCTAGTAAAAGGCCTTCATCAGTGCTATATAAGTGCCGATAATGTGAGCAATGTTAAAGGGATGGCTTTAATAGAACTCGTAATGAGAGCTGTTATATAGGGCCTTTGTTAGCAATTTTTAAACAATTTTAAAGGAAAAATTCATTATTGTTTTCTTACCCCTATTAAATTCCCCCTTTATCAGTGCTAAAAAAGTTCTTATAATGGCCTCCTTTATTAGTGCTATTTTTAAGCACTATTAATGGGGGATAATTTTTTTGTTCAAAATTATTCCCACCCACATTTTATCAATGATTACCACCTCTATTAAGGATTTTTACCCACTCTCTTGAGTGATTACCCTTTTATTAGAGCTTTACATAATTCCAGCCTCCTGTGTGGGCCCCTACCTTCTGTGAGTTTCGAACATGAGGTCTTCCCATCATAAGCATGTGCCTTTTCCACTACTCTATTATTTAGTTCTGTATTTTTTGATATATATATATATATATCTTCAAATTTTTTATTCATATGTTTATATATTTGTATTTATATATATATATATATACCTATATATATAAAGTATGTTTTTTAGTCTGTGTGTAGGTGTATATGTGTGTTTGTAAATACATACTTGCATACATACATAAATATATATTTAAATATGTTTGTGCATATATAAATGTAATTATACATATTTATATTTAATTACTTATATTCTATATTAATATCTATATACATATATTAGAATATATATATATATATGTATATATATATATATATTTGTTGAAAAATTGGGACACCCCAACTAAAAACTCAGTTTTGGATGCCATATGGGCCTTTATTGGCCTAAAAAAGAGACTTGGGTCCCCCTGGGTCACCATGGCATAGAGCTCATTTTACGTTTCGATTTTATCTGTGGTAGAGACAAAACAGATACATGAATCAAAAGTTATGTCCATTTGAATTTCATATCATGATTTCAACTTATCTTTTACCATTAATTAATTCATTTAAATTTAAATGTATCCAATGGTTATTAAATGACTATTACACTATAATAATTAGAATATTAGTAATTAATAGTATTTTTTAATTATTTTATAAGCCATTCTGACTAAATATCTTATATATTAAGTGTAAATGAATATTTAACATCCTCAAAAACATAATTTAAAAATATATATTATATTTATATGAATATAAATATATAAATTTATAAATATATTATTTTTAATAAAATATATTATTATGAAATATACCATTTATCAGTACTTTAAAGGTGCTAATAAAGACCCACCCTATACCATCTTATTTTTCCTAGCACTGATAAAGGGGGGACTTTATCAGTGCTTTTCTAAAAGAAATGATTAATTAACCCCTTTAGCAACACTTATTTTATCACTATAAAATCACAATTTAATAGTGTAAAAAAAGTTCCCTTAAAGGCTCCCTTAATCAATTTTTTTCTAGCACTGACAAAGGGGGTCTTTAATAGCACTTTTAGCTAGCACTCTTAAATCCCCAATGCTAGATAAACATAGTGTGGAATGGGTGTAAGGTAATAAGGGTTTAATCCTATTCATCCAATAATTTTTTTTACAAGGTTATGTCATTTTATACACTTAACTTTTTTTTAAACCCTATTTTATCTACTTTAACTCATATCATGACAACATGGGTTTTTACTCTTTGAGGGTCAACATTTTTACTATAAAAAAATAACCATGAACAAATCATGGATGAAAATTTAAACCTTATCTCAATCCTTTGGACGAATTTTAGTTCTTTATAAATTTAATATCATTTAATAAAATATTATTTACTTTAATATAACATTAATATCAATTTCGATACAATTTATTACTGTGGATTTTAAAAAAATAATTTACAAAAGATTTATTTTGTCCAACACATTAAACTCATAAATAACTTATAAAGGGTATCTGTAGAATTATTTTATGACATTTATTATGTATTTTATATTTTTTTAATATTTCAATATCATTTATTTTATATTTCTATTAATTAATCAATTACTGCATCGTCATTATGTAGGACTTTAAGGTAATTATTTATTTCTTAAAAACTATACTTAAATTACCAATATTAAGTTAAAAATTGTCTCATTAAAATGAATATTTAAAGTCAAAAATATATACTGAATAACCACATATTAAAAATATAACAATTTTAAAAACATTAGCGTGATAAGTTGGACATTTCTAAAAATAAAATTCTATAAAGTTATTAATGTAATTTAAGTGGACCCAATAGGCTATAAAATCACCATAAAAAAGCTTTTTTTGTTAAAAATAACTCATCAAATAAAATTATTAAAAATGTTATTGTAATTTTATAAAATATATAATATTATATTTACCCTTAATTACCCAATTTACTCTTACATGTGTTAATTAAAATTAATAAAGTTACTATTAATATTGTAAAAACTAAAAGGTACCTTTTATATTAATATAGACCTTATGATTCCAAATATTGGATCTATTTTCAAGATTAAAAAAATAATTGGATAAAATTAATTTAAAATCAATCTCGTAGACAGGGTGAGAGAACAAGTTTTTAAAGCGAAAATGTACAAAAGTTTGAAAGTTCATTATGTCAAAAATAAATATAAAATATATTATAATGACTGTAATGGAATTAATATATGTATTATTCACCTAATTTTATATTAAAACAAATAAATATATAATTTATCATCATAAATTAATTATTTGAAAAATCAGTTTCTGATTAAAATGTTTTATTTTTTCTCTTTATCAAAAAATGAAACACATTAGAAACATACAAAATATAAACCAATGTAAATTTTGATATCATGATTTAAAAAATGAATTTTATTTTGTAATGTAGAATATATAAAAGATTCATATGTTTATTTTTTAAAATGTGTGCCATTAAAAGGTGGGAAAACCACATTTAGAAAAATAAAAATTTTTGTCTATAAAAGTGGACTTATTTTTATATCATGTCTATAAAAACCCTAAGATAAATTTTAAACATTAAATGGAATATATAATTTATAAATTTCATCATGTGGTTAATACTATTCATTCTATCCAATTTAATAGCTCAGTTATAATAATATTTCATTATTGGTATAAGCTGGGTTTTGCATGAAACATAAGCTATCAAAGATATTAAATTTAATAAAAGGCATACCATAAAATATTTGGGTGTTACATTCTACCATTGATAAATAAATTGAGTCCTCATAGTTTTAAAATGAACATAAAAATTCAAATATTGATACTTGAAAAATACTTTGCACAAAATCCACATCAGAAATAAGGTTGATAAATTATACTCTTAATAAGAGGGAACGAGAAATGAGAAGACTGCCACAAAATTAGGCTTTCAAATAGGATAACCTTAATAGGAAGAGAAAACCTAGACATGGAATCAAGTCTTGGAGGACCAAATAGTTTAGCAGTATTGGTAAACTAGATACATATCTTGTTTCATTTTTTTACATTGGGTATAGAAAATAAAACATAGTACATAAAAAAAGAAAATTCTTAGAATCCATGAAAACTCTTTCATGATATCTTCTTTATAACATGGGGAATGAAAAAATGGGTAATCTCAAATTCAAAGTATGGGATAAGTAAAATTGAAAATATCATGAATCAGTGTGCCAAATCAACATAGCATGGTAGATAGCTGAACACACATTCCATTTTATCAAAAAAATAACAATAAAATACATCTATTTATTTTTTAATTGGGATAATCTAATGTATAATGACAACTAAAAGATAAATGAAAGAAATTATTAATTATTAAATTTCACGTATCTGGAACATGAACCACTATACCGTCAAAACCTATTCTCAGGACATTTTAAGTCTATGGGTAGAAACCCATCTGATTATTCTTGGTAACACACGTTGAGGGTTTTTAAACAAATAATTTTTCTAATATGGCTCATCGATTCATCGAGGGGCTATATATAACTCGGAACCACCAATTTCTTCAATTCCAAAGTATTCCTCATATATCAAATAATCAATTCAATTCTTGAATCAATATTCCTAAACATAAAATATCCATTTGGACTAAAGGGTATAGATTTATGAATATATCCCTAGATGATAAAATAATATTCATAGTAAATACTACATATAGAAATGATAAAATCAAAGTATTTGTATAAACAAAATATAAAAACTATTTGGTGCACGATACCAAGTAATTCTCATTGAAATGTAAATTGAGACGAAGTCCCTTACCTTGTGATTTAATTTTTTGGAAGTTGGTTTAAACTATTTTATAATGGTTTAAACTATGTTATTAATTTATAATAGCAACATATACATATTTATGATATCATATATGATCCTTTTATTTCATTTTATCACCTATTTGTTAATAATATTTCCTTATTACCTTTGTTTTGGGAGTCAACTGTTCATTTTTCTATGCATATTTTTGTCTTGTAAGTACCAAATCTTGTGAATAGGATATAGTTACATCATATACATTGCGATATTAACATTAAAATATCTTATTTTATCATTTAACATAGTTTTATAATCGTTCTTCAATGGTGAACATATAAAATGAACTGCATCGTGTAGTGGAGACGGTAGGTCGTACGTACGCACAAGTGACAACATCATTCCCTTAATCTTTTAAGGGTTAGAAAATGAGTGATATTTTAATAATAAAGAATCAATATATTTTTATATGAACCATATATATCCATAATTTCAGTAATTATACCAATCTAATTAATGTGGTTCTGAAAACAAATAACACCATGGCGTAGAGAAAGTAAGCCATACGTACACAATCCTAGTGATTTCAATTTTTAGAGGATAGTTGAATCATGGAATATAGCTATACCATAATAATTATAACATAAAATATTATATATGATACTTTAGTTATTACTTTATCATATAAACAACACATGTAGAGTAATTTTATGAAGAAGTGAACTTGAATGAGTCGATAATGACTTTTACCACTTTTTTGGAGGACTTCCATTAATATCTTATTAAGTGATATAAGGTATGTATTTTGGAAAGTTCATAACATCTATAACTTAAATAAGGATGTTTATAAAATAAATGGGTTGGTATTTTATATATAAGTCTCAAATTAGTGTGAGGAAGTGAAGGATGATGAGCCCTTTTATAATTGAGGTGTGGGGTACTATTGAAAATCCTCAAAATGTTAAAATATATTAAGGCTATTTTAGAGATAAATACTTTAAAATAGACTATAAATGAATACGAGAAGATATTTTATACCATATATTATCAAAATTGTGATTATTTAATATTTTTGTGATTTTTAAATAATTTAATAATATATTAATTCCATAAAATATCATTATTGTCAAATCTGGTAATATTTATTGAATTTTACATAAAATACATCAAGAAAAAGTTGGAATTTTAATTTAATTCTTTAAGACATCTCTAATTTTTCCCATATATCTATAAATTTTGTTAGACACATAAACTCATCCCAAATATATCAATATTAATACTTTTAAAATCATTTATTATATTTTTCTCTTTATTAAATAAATATTGTTTTAGTGTTACAGAATCATTTAAGGTAGTTATATTATTTATAAAAATTCAAAATAATTTTTTTATTATTAAAATAGTTTATTTAAGATCAAAATATATTTTTATATCCTTTCATATCTTGATTTTTTTCCAATATGGACACATAAAATTTATTAAATAAAAATAGAGTGACATTTTGAAACTATCATTGATTTAAATAATATATAAGTTAATCTCATGTTATAGTGTCCATTAAAAACTATAATTATATATTAAGGTGATACGGGTTGAATAATATTTATCCAATAATTTTTTTATAATATTAGGACATGGTTATACCATTATCTTTTTGTTTTAACCATTTTTAACTCAATTTCCTCTTATTGTGACAACATGGATTTTTACTCTTTGAGGGTCAATATTGTTACTATAAAATGAAAAAATAACCATAAATGAATCCATGATGATATTTTTAATCCTTAAAACCACTATTTTATGGAATTTTATATTTTTATAAATTTTATATCATTTAATAAAATTCTATTTATTTTAATATAATATTTATGTCAATTTTTACACAATTCATTTGAATTTTAAAAAAATTATATAAAAAAAGATATCTTCAAACCAACTATTTTAAAAAAATTAACATGTAAAATGAATCTATATTTTTTTATAACATTATTTATCTCAAATTATATTTATTTTAATATTATTAATATCACTTATTTGATATTCCCATTAATTAAACAATTATTCCATCATCATAATGTTATCCCTTAAGGTAATTATTTATTTCCTAAATATTTATCATAAATTACCACTATGAATATAAAAATTTTAAATTTCTAAGGAATATTTATAGTATGATATATCTTCTAAATAACTACATATTAAAAATGTAATACTTGTTAAAAACATTAGTGCGATAAGTTTGACTTTTCCTTTAATAAAACTTATTAAGGGATTAATGACATCCAAATAGATCCAAGAAGCCATAAAATCGTCCCAAGAATGGTTTTTATTGACACTCATTAATAAAATAGAATTATTAAATGTGTTATAGTAATTTTCTAATTTTTATAATATCATTTTTACCATTCTTTACTTCATTCACCCTTAACCGTGCTAATTAAAATTAATAATGTTACTGTTCATATTGGAAAAAAATAAAAGGGACATATTTAATAAATTTATAACATATAATTCAAAATATTGAATTGAATTTTAAAAATTCAAAACATTGAATTGGCTAAAATTAATTTAAATTAATCCTATAGATGGGCTGAGAAAACATGTGTTTGAAGTGAAAATGTGCAAAAGATTAGAATGTTTTAACCAAAAATAATTATAATAATATTAAAACTACATTAATTGAATTAATATATGTATTATTGATTTATTTTTACATTAAAACAATTTTAATTTTTAATTTTTCATCATTAACTATTTAGATGAAAAGTCCGTTATCAATTAAAATGCATTATTTTTTTAACAATTTATCAAAAAAATAGAACATATCAGAAAAATATAAAACATTATACCAAAGAAAGTTTTGATATTCCTATTTCAAAAATGAAGTTTACTTTGTCATATATGATTTATAAAAGTGTCAAAATTTTGTTTTAATATAAGTAACCCATTAAAAGGATGCTAAAAAATCTTTTAGAAAACACAAAAGATAAATGTTAACCATTATCTTGAATATATAATTTATAGATATTATAATGTAGTAATTGTATTCATTACTAACAATTTAATGGTTATTTATTATTATATTTCATTATTTGTCTAATTTGGGTGTTACGTAGAACATTATTTATCAAAGAGATTAAATTTGAAGAGACATGCCATTAAATTTTAATGTATTGCAATTCACATTTCCTTAATAGATGAGTTGATAAGAGATGCTATGTTTTTGAAATGGGCAGCGTATATAAGCTAAAAAAAAAATTATATGATAATTAATATTATTTTTGGTTACTAGGTATGAATAGGGACATCATTGAGTTTGGTTTGTGATGCCTTACCTATCAAAGAGTAAAGGTTGAACAATAATCATCCTGATGGGTTTCGTTCATCACTTCTAGTGCCTATGTGGATGTTGGATGAATTGTCAATAGAATATATGTTGAGAATTCCCAAAACCCTAAGGATTCATGATGTTTTGGTGTGATAGTTGAGCATTTGAAAAAAGTGGCTTATTTCATATTGATTTGAGAGACACTTTTAGTGTATTAGTTGAGAAAAATTTCTTTATGGGATATTTTATGCCTTTATATAGATACATATAGCATTATATATGAAAAAATAATAGGTTTTTCATCATCAATTTTACTATTATTAGAGGAGGACATGGGTATTGAGTTTAATCATTTTACAACATATCATCTATAGAGAGATGGATAGTTTGATAGGATGATACTAATATTAGAGAATATGATGTTAGGATAGCATTCAATACTATTTTTGTTCTTTGGATAACCACCTTTCCTTTGTTAAGTTTGTGTAAAATAATATCTTTTATGTTTCTATTCATATGAAAAATTTGGGTCTCTTTATGGTAGGCCATATAACTCACTAATATATCGGCAGAAATTTAGTAAGGTAGTATTTGTGATGTTGAGTTTGGTATAGGAGGCCATTGAGAGAGTACGGATGATCCAAAATAAGTTAGTATCCATTCATAGAAAAAAAATTTATCTCAATTAGTGGAGGTGACTCTTACAGTTCTTCATAGACAACCATGTTTTTTTGAAAGATTCTACTCAACTATGGAATTGATAGTAATAGAAACAATAGATGCTTGTGCCTTGTTTTTTAGACTATTTTAGATTACAGAGCATGATTGAATAATGACCTAGCATATGGAAAATGGTGGTTAAATACCCATGGGGTGCAGGTACTATAGCAGTACAATAAGGGTACTGTAGAATCAGTGGTACTGTTGATCGGTGGGTACTATTGCGGCGGCATGATACTGTAGCGGCGGCAGAGAACTGTAGTAGCGGCGAGCACTGTAGCAGCCGGGTTACTATTCACATAATTGGCCTTAGGCAAAACAATTTTTCCTACGGGCTATGTAATGCGCTACAAGCCCACTGATCCTTTGGGCTATGTAATGGGTATCCCTCAACCATGTTAAAAATAGGTCTTTACATTGCTTTAATAATAAAATGAGGCTTCGGCCCCAACCTTTAAAAAAACCTACCATTTGGATCTTACTCTATGATATTGAGGTATGTATGAGATATCCATGTATCACATGTTTTAAGGAACATACCAATCCCTATGCATGTGATCAGATGTGAGGAAGTTGAATTATTTCCTGACACATCAATTTTTGAGCACCTGATGAGGATCCTAGGTTAGAGTGAGAATGTGTTGTGATAAAAGATGATGAAACTTTTGAAATTCCCATGGTTGTAAGGACATATCCAAGAAGATTATCTATAGTATGATACTTATATAAGATCCCAATCAACCAATTTATTTTAGTAGGTACTCTAGAGACACTTCTCGATGATAAAAAGTCTTTAGAGTGGGAGATTTCAAGGGAAAAGAGTTCTTTTAGGTAATTTATTCCATTTTGTAAAAACATCTTTAAGTATTGTTGAGTTATTATTTTTTTGGGTGAATTTTTGGGTGGATTTGGGTTGGTTTGAAATGGTTTTGGAAGCCTTATAGTGGATTCATGAATATATCATGGTTAGGGGAAACCGTTTGGATCTCCCTAGGAAACAATGTGGCTTTTTTAGAAAAATATAATGGTAAAATCACAATTTCTGAATAGTTATATCTAACCTTGAGAAATTTACTAGAAAAAATTGTACCATTCAGAATACAAATAATCAAGGTTGGTTAGTTGTTTACTGAACTATATGGAAAAATCATGTTCCATCCTAGAAGAGGAAAAAAATCCTTGCATGGTTAGCACTTCATTTGGGAAACCATATGAGAAAACCATGAATGAAATTTTAATTAATACCAAATTTTTATTTTAAACCCAAAAACTCTTTTAAAACACTCATTAATCAACATAATATTTGGTATATGTAACCCAGGGACTTGATGGGTGATGATTAGGGTTTCAACTCCCTCTTTACTACAAATCTAAAGTACCTAGAGTGTTGAGTTATGTGGATTCAATGTAAGAGTTTGTTTCTTCCACCATTATTAATGCCTATCCTATATATCATCCTTTTATCTTAACATTAATCATATATAAAAGCTATATTGTTTTGATACATGGATTCTATCATAATCTAATTGATAATTACTTTATCTATGAATGATCATAGCCTAGATCTACTGAGAGCCACTTTATCTCTCTTAAAGCGATCAAGATAGACTAATGTAGGTAGTTCATGATGGGAAAGTCTAATCCAATTCAAGGTCATGTAATGTTTATCATAATTTTATTATAATAATTGAGGTTGTATTTTTATGGAATTGATCTATTTCTTGTGAAAATTGGTGCAGGGAAGTGATATGGGTATCATAACACAGTGGATCTTGTATTTTGGTATTAACGCATTGTAACACCCCAAGATTTTATGAAAAATATTCTTTTTAATTTCATTAATGTCTTGTGTTGTACGCTACACCAAATGGATCTTGCACAACATGCATCCTTGACTTGCCTTTCATTACACACAATCGCGACCTGCCTTGATAGCGTGTGTAGTACGCAATAACGAGTTTCACTAAACAATGATATGCTATTAAAATATTATTATAACTAACCGTTATGAATAGTAATAACCACATTTTAAAATTTTAGAAATTTTAGCTCTCAAAATGGACTTCATTTTTGGATTTTGAGTATCGAATTTAGCGTAAGATGAAATTTTGGTACTTTTCGGATAACTTTCATATTCTGATGAATAGTGAAAATTACTAAATTATAATTAAAAACAAATTTTTTAATAAAAATAATTAATAGTGATAAATTAATAATTTGAGGGGTTTAAAGTATATTTAGAATATATTTTTACAATTTAATACAATGTTGGTCGTTGGATGTAATTTCACATTTAATCCAGACATAAACAAGTGTCAATCTTTTGATAGACATTTTTTCTTAAAAACACGCTATTTGTTTTAACAGCGGGATTTAATTATAAAATTAATTAATGCAACTTATATGTTATGAATTTGGAAAAATAGACTTAATTTTTGAATTCGGAATATGAAATATAGCTTAGGATTAAATTTTGGCATTGTTCTGAAAAACATCAATTTTTGATGAATAGTGAAACTACTAAGTGGTAGTTAAAAAACTGAATTTTTCATAAAACATAATTTTACCGCTTCTGTGAATGGAATTTCAAAAATCCGAGAGACAAGGTTGATGTTAGTAAGTAAAATGTGGTTCAATGAGATGAAAATAATTTTTGGTGAATAGTAACTTTTTACTTTTATTTACCACGGTTAAAAGTAAATAGGGTAATTAAGGGTAAAAATGATATTAATATTACCCTAAAACATGTCCTAATCTTATTTGACAAGTGTATCTCGAGCAAAAACAACCTTAAGTGTAAAATATTATCATTTAGGCCCACTTGGATTAGATTAGGACATTTATTATTATTTAATTCAAAGAAGAGTTAAAAGAGTTAAAATCAATGTTTATTTACTAAAACATTTTTAATATAGGGTTATATATTAGATAAATTCGATTGTAAATATTCATTAGAAATCTAAAAAGATTTCCTAAATAATGGTATTTTATTTGTAATTTTTAGACATCATATAAGTTAATTTATTTATGACACAAAGATGATGCAGTAATTATCTTATTAATGAAATATTGACATAATTGATATTATAAATTTCAAAATAAATGTAATTTAAGACTTTTTATGAATTCCACTAATTTTATAGGTTACTATGATATATTAGTGTTGATTTAATCAACTTGTTTCGAAAATATAATTCTGTTATGACTTTCACAAAAATCATATATCAAATAGTGTCCAAATTGACACAAAATAGTTTTTAAATCAAATATTATATTATTAAGTGTTATTTTATTCCTAAAAATCTATGGTTCGGCCAAATGACTTAGATAAAGATTTATATATTAATAATAAACATTTTGGGGTTCGTTTGGCATGTTATAGTAAGTGTATTAACCATATAGTGTAAGAAAACAAAAAGACATGGTAAAAGTTAAATTATTTAACTTAAAGTTAAATCTAATTGATAAGGTTAAAATAATAACCTAAACTTGTCTAAATCCTATTGGTTGATAGGATTTAGACCCATCCCCACTTTATCTTCGAAATAAGACCCTTTGGAACCATTATAAATCGATTTTGACTTTAATATAAAATAATATTTTGAGATATTCCTCAGGTGCCCCTCTCCTCCCTTATAAAAGGGCACCTCCTCCCTCTCTTCCTCACACAACTTTGAGCCTTCAAACTCGGCCAACCCATGCAAAAATCCCTTATCCACTTCCCTAGTATCATCCTAGAGGTCCTGGTCTTCTTCAAAGACCATCCTTAGTTCTTTAAGTGGAGGCTAAGAAAAGGCGCGTCAAAAAGAGGTAATATCCATTACCGATCTTTTTCAATTTCTTTCTTCTTCAACTTCTTTTTCTTTAGTTGTTTCATGATAAAGTAATAACCTCAGTATTTCTTATATACTTATATGTTATTATAAATACTAAACAACTCTAATTAACCTTCTATCCATCCTACGGAAAAAGGAAATCACCGCGTGTGCGTACGTACGGAATACCGTCTCCACGCCGTGGTGTAATCTATTTTCCGCCACCACCTTAATTGGATGGTTATAAAGTTGTAATGAGTAACTATATATGATTATTATAAAGTGATATTGATACTGAAATAGTATACATACACTTCAACACAATTCCACAACCATGGGAACGATATCATCGCTCGTGCGTACGTACGGACTACCGTCTCCACGACGCGATGAGATTCATTATCAATGATTAACCATTCATGAATGATTATAAAGTATATATAATAAGTACTAATATATGAGCTAATAATTATACTAGAATTATTTATATTTATATGTATGTCATCTACTTAATTCCATTCAATTCAATAAGGAAACGAAAACAGCGTTCATGCGTACGTACGGACTACCGTCTCCATGAACGGTGTATTTCTTTCCATTTACTGATTTATTATATATGTATATTCCTAATATATATATATAAATCATGTTTTATATTCTGGAATTAAGTAATCATGATCTATGTAATCATATGAATAATTATAAGTTAAAAACACGAACGATAAATGAGATGATTTTACCCAAAACGATACTTTAACATGAATTTACAAAAGAACGGGTAATATAAAGTCATAAGTGGACTATATATGATATAATAACAATTAATATGATTCTGGAATAAGTCCATAACATGATTTAAATCATTATACATGAGTTTCGGACACTTACAAATCAAGTCGGACCTAAGGTAAGGGAAAATATCACAATCTCATTTTTATCCGAGATTGTTTATACTTTAGTATTTACTGGGGTGTATCTTATCATCCACATCCATGTTTCCTGAATATGTAATATTATTTCCATCCACCTACAATTTTTTAAATCCTATTTTACACTTCAGTGAGTTTTTAGTAAAAGATATGAAAGGAATCTTTTGTCATTTTTCGTACGAGGTACTTTTTTGACTTTTCCGACAAAAGTATGAGGAGAATGTTTTTTTAACTTATACGGCATGAATGGATTTTTAAAACATTATTTCCAAGAAGCTTACTTTACAAGTTTTCAAGTTTATTTTTAATCAACTTCTTTTAGTTTAAAATTGTATGACATGTCAAGAAAGGAAAAGTGTTTTTGAAGTATAAAGGATATTTTCCTCAAGAATGAAGTTCAAGTGTTTTATCAAAATTATTTTCCATATAAGATAATAAAGGGTTCTGTTTTTATCCCTATTATTACATTGATTTGATTATGTTGTGATGGAATAATATTTTATGAATTCCTTTATCGTATATGAATTGTTTTATGATGTCGTGATGTTTAAGATTCCCATTTTTATTACATGGGTTATGCAATGATGTATGGTTTATGATTTTGTGGCACACATAAGAATGGTATCATTATGAGATGGGTGGGACCTATATCTCCCTCCAATACAATGGGTAAAGATTTCATATCCCATTAGATAGACATGGCTGGAATGGTATGTTATACCGGTTCAGTGAAACAGGACTGAAACGAGGGTGACTCGATTCAGAAAGGGACTTTGTCCACTAAGATAGTCTTGGAAATGAGTCATGACTAACAATAAATGATTCTCTATGATTATGTGTGTATGCCACAAAGTTTCATGTTTTAATTTATGCTTATTGGGATATCATTTCACTACTATGATTTATCCCATGTTATGAAATTATTGTCTCTTTTTCAGGTTAAGATTTCCAAAAGTTATGTTCTTAGGAATATGATGTGATTAATTTTTCTTTTGTTTACCCTTACTGAGCATTTGAGCTCACCCTTTTATGTTTTCTTTTCCCTAGGATATAAAGAAAGGTTTTAGGTAAAAAAAAGGAAGATCTTTATGGGAGATATTGAAGATCTTTCACCACGATTAGAAGATTACGTTCCGAGTTTCCAAAGACACTAAACTATTACGATCCTTGTGTATGTGTTTTTGTTATGTACTAAGTATTCCGCAAAAGTAATGTAATGTCCATGTACGATAAGCTTCGGGTCTCTACAGTTGGTATCAGAGGAAAGGTTTAGTCAACCTTTGGAAACTAGGATGCGAAAACGTTAGTGAGATCCCTAGAGATATTTCTAAGGTATGTCTAGGGATGTCCCTAAGGTTAAGTATACGTATAGGTTATAGTACTAGAACTACGCTAACGATCATATAATTAAACCTAAGATGTTAGATATTGAAGGTACTCCCCCTTTATTATGTTGTTTTCCCTAGCATGATTTTTTCCTCTCACACTATTCTTTTTGGGTTTTAGACGATGGCTGGAACCCGAAGGAACCGTGTTGATCAATGCAATGGACAATGCAATGATTGGCCTCCTGAACAAACAAATGTTATGGGAGATGGAGTGCAAAATCTTATTGCTATCCTTACACAAGCTATGAATCATTCTGGACTTCCAAATGAGCAGAGAAAGGAACAATATTCTATTGAGTCCTTCATGAGGCAACATCCACCTTCTTTCAGTGGGACTTCCGATCCACTTGTTGCTGAACAATGGATCAGTACCACTGAAAAGATATTTTCAGTTATTCAATGTTCTGGACATGATAAAGTCATCTTAGCAGTATATCGTTTGGAAGGTGAAGCTGATCAATGGTGGAATCTTATCAAGAATACGAGGCCAAAAGATGAAATTGAGTCCATGGAATGGGACGAGTTCAAGAACTTGTTTTTCAGTAAGTACTTCCCTCGTATTCTTTGAACAAAGATGGAGAAGTAGTTTCTTGAACTAAAGAAAAAGGATGATGAATCTGTTGGTATATACGAAGCGAATTTTACAAGACATGCAAGGTATGCATCTGGCATTATCATCCAACCTGAAAGTAAAGTTGATCGATTTTTCAGTGGCTTAAAACCAAGTCTTCGAAGGGCATTAGCTATAAGAGACTTCAGTAGCTATGAAGAAATTGTGCGTTGTGCTATCAAGGTAGAAATGGAAGTTGGTGTTACATATCAATCTCATGGTTTTGACAAGAAACGAAAGATGGAGTTCAAGGAGAAATCTCAGAATAATGGTGAAAAGAAGATGAATGTTTCCTTATGCACAAAGTGTGGAAAGAAGCATGGTGGAGATTGTCTTAAAAGGACTAGAAAATGTTTTATGTGTGGAAAAGAAGGTCATCGAGCAGCTGAGTGTCGAAGTAATGGAAAAAGGGTTTCTAATGATGTGAATAAAGCGAACACTGTAGAGAACGCACCACCAACACTTCAATGATTCAAGTGAAAGGAAATGGGGCATTATGCTAATAAATGCCCTAATCCAAGGGTTAGTGATGATCAACATGAGAAACCACTAAAGGCAAAGGACAAAGGGAAGCCACATGAGATCACTATTGGCGATGTTGAATATGACAACGATGTGGTGGAATGATTAAGTTTTTATGTAATGGGATTCCAAAATAATATTGTATCATGGAGTATTGGAATATTTATTTATTGGTCTAATGTGGTATTTAATGTAATTGAGATATTTTTGAAAATAAGATGATATGCGCATAATGAAGGGAAAACAAGAAAACGAAATGTTTAACAGTATTCATGAGCTCGTGATTGATATAAGGACTAAGTGATATCATGGTTTCAGTATATAGAATTTTGAGGATTTTGGTATGTGGAAAGTGTTAACTTTTAACTTCATTCATGTTTTCTATAAGGTATTCAAGAGAATACACGATTAAGGACTTTGAATGTTTGGAATGTGACCAACAAAACATCTCTTATGATATATGGGGATCGACGATGGTGTTAAATCTCTGGTAATCATTTTCACTATGTTATGAGAGTGGACTGCAGTATTATGGATAAGCCTAAAGATTGAAATGGATTATGTTGGACATAAGTTAGTATTATTTAAAGATAGAAGTTTTTTTCGATATTATTGATGGGATGTTATAATAATATAGTTTTAGAAAAAGGACAACCTGCAGAACGGGCGACAACCCATCGCGTCGGACAAGGCTGTGGGAATCGAACCCACAACCGAAGTGCGATTGGCCTTTATCACCTACCACTGGCCTACAGGAAGTCCCTCTTTAGTAGAAACTAGTTTTATTATATTAAGCAGTATGATATATGAAGTATAAGTCAATTTTAGGAACCATATATGATTAATCTCACTATATATCGACTTATGTAAATAATTTTTGCTAACCTTTTTTTGAGACAGATGGAATGACCCGTCATTCTATTACATGATCTGCTAACACATCACGAATGACAAATTCAACATCATTTCTTTAAGAGATGAAGTTGAAATTTTTCAAGGCACGAACAACAGTGAGATTGTACCAAAATAAAGTAAGTATTTATTCTAATTCAAATTCTTCAACTTTAGGGAACCGATCTTGAAAACCAAAAATGTTGTCCTAGTGCTCTTATATCTGATTAATCAGATGGTACCTTAGATCGTCACAAATTTATGGCTTTTTGATTGCTAGCTTTTCCATAGCCATGTTCTCTACCACTCTCCATCAGAACATGATGGTTAGATTTCTCTTCCATATCCATATTTTCACCTATGTGGAAACCCAGTGATTAGTTTATTTGGGTAACCGTTACGTTTCATACTTTTGTTTTTAAAAATTGGTTTTGGTATTCCTATTTACGATGTGGGTTTCGATTAAAGAAGCTTTCGAATAGTAAACCATTTATAACCCCGACGAATTTCGAGGGTGAAATTCATTTTAAGGGGGGTAGAATGTAACACCCCAAGATTTTATGAAAAATATTCTTTTTAATTTCATTAATGTATTGTGTTGTACGCTACACCAAACGGAGCTTGCACAACACGCATCCTTGACTTGCCTTTCATTACACGCAATCGCGACCTTCCTTGATAGCGTGTGTAGTACGCAATACCGAGTTTCACTAAACAATGATATGCTATTAAAATATTATTATAACTAGCCGTTATGAATAGTAATAACCACCTTTTAAAATTTTAGAAATTTTAGATCTCAAAATGGACTTCATTTTTGGATTTGGAGTATCGAATTTAGCCTAAGGTGAAATTTTGGTACTTTTCGGATAACTTTCATATTCTGATGAATAGTGAAAATTACTAAATTATAATTAAAAACAACTTTTTTAATCAAAATAATTAATAGTGATAAATTATTAATTTGAGTGGTTTTAAAGTATATTTAGAATATATTTTTACAATTTAATACAATGTTGGTCATTGGATGTAATTTCACTTTTAAACCAGACATAAACAAGTGTCAATCTTTTGATAAATATTTTTTTCTTAAAAACACGCTATTTGTTTTAACAGCGGGATTTAATTATAAAATTAATTAATGCAACTTCTATGTTATGAATTTGGAAAAATAGACTTCATTTTTCAATACGGAATATGAAATATAGCTTAGGATGAAATTTTGGCATTGTTCTGAAAAACATCAATTTTTGATGAATAGTGAAACTACTAAGTGGTAGTTAAAAAACTGAATTTTTCATAAAACATAATTTTACCGCTTCTGTGAATGAAATTTCAAAAATCCGAGAGACACGGTTGATGTCAGTAAGTAAAATGTGGTTCAATGAGAAGAAAATAATTTTTGGTGAATAGTAACTTTTTACTTTTATTTACAACGGTTACAAGTAAATAGGGTGATTAAGGGTAAAAATGATAATAATATTACCCTAACACATGTCCTAATCCTATTGGACAAGTTTATCTCGACCAAAAACAACCTTAAGTGTAAAATATTATCAGTTAGGCCCACTTGGATTAGATTAGGACATTTATTATTATTTAATTCAAAGAAGAGTTAAAAGAGTTAAAATCAAAGTTTATTTACTAAAACATTTTTAATATAGGGTTTACATAATATATATTCAATTGTAAATATTAATTAGAAAGATAAAAAGATTTCCTACATAAGGGTATTTTATTTGTAATTTTTAGACATCAAATAAGTTAATTTATTTATGACACAAAGATGATGTAGTAATTATCTTATTAATAAAATATTGACATAATTGATATTATAAATACCAAAATAAATGTAATTTAAGACTTTTTATGAATTCCACTAATTTTATAGGTTACTATGATATATTAGTGTAGATTTAATCAACTTGGTTCGAACATATAATTCTGTTATGACTTTCACAAAAATCATATTTCAAATAGTGTCCAAATTGACACAAAATAGTTTTGAAATCAAATATTATATTATTAATTGTTATTTTATTCCTAAATATCTAAGGTTCGGCCAAATGACTTAGATAAGGATATATATATTAATAATAAACAATTTGGGGTTCTTTTTGCATGTTATAGTAAGTGTATTAACCATATAGTGTAAGAAAACAAAAAGACACGGTAAAAGTTAAATTATTTAACTTAAAGTTAAATCTAATTGATAAGGTTACAATAATAACCTAAACTTGTCTAAATCCTATTGGTTGATAGGATTTCGACCCATCCCCACTTTAGCTTCGAAATAAGACCCTTTGGAACCATTATAAACTGATTTTGACTATAATATAAAATAATATTTTGAGATATTCCTAAGGTGCCCCTCTCCTCCCTTATAAAAGGGCACATCCTCCCTCTCTTCCTCACACAACATTGAGTCTTCAAGCTCGGCAAAACCCTGCCAAAATCCCTTATCCACTTTCCTAGTATCATCATAGAGGTCCTGGACTTCTTCAAAGACCATTCATAGTTCTTTAAGTGGAGGCTAAGAAAAGGCGCGTCAAAAAGAGGTAATATCCATTACCGATCTTTTTCAATTTATTTCTTCTTCAAATTCTTTTTCTTTAGTTGTTTCATGATAAAGTAATAACATAAGTATTTCTTATATACTGATATGTTATTATAAATATGAAACAACTCTAATTAACCTTCTATCCATCCTATGAGAAAAGGAAATCACCGCGCGTGCGTACGTACAGAATACCGTCTCCACGCCATTGTGTAATCTATTTTCCGCCACCACCTTAATTGGATGGGTATAAAGGTGTAATGAGTAACTATATATGATTATTATAAAGTGATATTGATACTGAAATAGTATACATACACTTCAACACAATTCCATGACCATGGGAACAATATCATCGCTCGTGCGTACGTACAGACTACCGTCTCCACGACGCGATGAGATTCATTCTCAATGATTAACCATTCATGAATGATTATAATGTATATATAATAAGTACTAATATATTACCTAACAATGATACTAGAATTATTTATATTTATATGTATGTCATCTACTTAATTCCATTCAATTCAATAAGGAAACGAAAACAGCGTTCATGCGTACGTACGGACTACCGTCGCCATGAACGGTGTATTTCTTTTCATTTAATGATTTATTATATATGTATATTCTGAATATATATATATATATATCATGTTTTATATTCTGGAATTAAGTAATCATGATCTAAGTAATCATATGAATAATTACAAGTTAAAAACACGAACGACAAATGAGATGATTTTACCCAAAACGCTACTTTAACATGAATTTACAAAAGAACGGGTAATATAAAGTTATAAGTGGACCATATATGATATAATAACAATGAATATGATTCTGGAATAAGTCAATAACAAGATTTAAATCATTATACAGGAGGTTCGGACACTTACAAAGCAAGTCAGACCTAAGGTAAGGGAAAATATCACAATCTCATTTTTATCTGAGATTGTTTATACTTTAGTATTTACTGGGGTGTATTTTATCATCCACATCCATGTTTCCTGAATATGTAATATTATTTCCATCCACCTACAACTGTTTAAATCCTATTTTACCCTTCGGTGAGTTTTTAGTAAAAGACATGAAAGGAATCTTTTGTCATTTTTCGTACGAGGTACTTTTTTGACTTTTCCGACAAAAGTATGAGAAGAATGTTTTTTTAACTTATACGGCATGAATGGATTTTTAAACCATTATTTCCAAGAATCTTCCTTTACAAGTTTTCAAATTTATTTTTAATCAACTTCTTTTAGTTTAAAATTGTATGACATGTTAAGAAAGGAAAAGTGTTTTTGAAGTAGAAAGGATATTTTCCTCAAGAATGAAGTTCAAGTGCTTTATCAAAATTATTTTCCATCTAAGATAATAAAGGGTTCTGTTATTATCCCTATTATTACATTGATTTGATTATGTTGAGAAGGAATTATTTTTATGAATTCCTTTATCGTATATGAATTGTTTTATGATGTCGTGATGTTTAAGATTCCCATTTTTATTACACGGGTTATGCAATGATGTATGGTTTATGATTTTGTGGCACACATAAGAATGGTCTCATTATGAGATGGGTGGGACCTATATCTCCCTCCAATGAATTGGGTAAAGATTTAATATCTCATGAGATAGACATGGCTGTAATGGTAGGTTATTCCGGTTCAATGAAACAAGACTGAAACGAGGGTGACTCGATTCAGAAAGGGACTTTGTCCACTAAGATAGTCTTGGAAATGAGTCATGACTAACAAGAAATGATTTTCTATGATTATGTGTGTATGCCACAAAGTTTCATGTTTTATGTTATGCATATTGGGATTTCATTTCATTTCTATGATTTATCCCATGTTATGAAATTATGCTCTCTTTTGCAGGTTAAGATTTCCAAAAGTTATGTTCTTGTGAATATGATGTGATTGATTTTTCTTTTGTTTACCCTTACTGAGCATTTGAGATCACCCTTTTATGTTTTATTTTCCCCAGGATATAAAGAAAGGTTTTAGGTAAAAAAAGGAACATCTTTATGGGAGATATTGAAGATCATTCACCATGATTAGAAGATTACGTTCCGAGTTTCCAAAGAAACTAAACTATTACGATCCTTGTGTGTGTGTTTTTGTTATGTACTAAGTATTCCGCAAAAGTAATTTAATGTCCATGTATGATAAGCTTCGGGTCTCTACACGCATCAACGATTGGACGTCCTTACCATTTTGAAATTATTTATGGATTTATTTGACATTATTATCTTATGTTTATGTTCTTAGTGTACATTACCTATCATTATATTCAATTTTTTCATGTTTCAGTAGACCGTGAGACCTTTTTTTATTAAAAATTGTGTGTTCATCACTATGTCTCATTATATATGTGGTTATATTAAAACCGTGGAGTATTTTGTATAACATGATTGTCATTTTCTATGTTTTATGCCACCTATGTACGTATTTATTTTTTTTGGAATATTTATAATGATATATTATTACTCCATATGTGATACCTTATATGTATATTTGTGCACAGTCAGTGGAATCCTCATTTCATTATTTTGGTTGGTAGGTGTCCCAGAAAGACTTTGTTATTTTCTTAGAGATGGAGTTTCAATGACCTTACTCTTTGGATTCAGATCTGCATAAGTTAGTAATATCTTGATCTTGGAATATTTTTTAGTATTGAGGGATAATTTCACATTCTTATAGGATAGGATACTCAGTCTAGTATGATGTACGATTGGGGAAAATCCTTGCATATGTGTAGAGTTCAATTGTACGGGCGTATACAAAATATATTCAATTGAAGGTGAATATGTATCCATGAGTTATGGGTGTGAAAACTCTTAAAGTTGAGAATTTATTTTATCCTAAAACTTCAAATTGTGTTTTCCTTAAATGTAGAAGAATTTATATATCATGAATTATGTTATGCGATGACAACATATGAAATGTTTGTAACATGGCATAGAAGTAGGTACGTGTAGTATTTATGGAAGATAATTTAGTGCATGATAACTCAATATATGATTGATTTTATACTTTTATATCTATTTACCTATCAATCAATAAATAACCCACCATATACATGTGAACGTGTGTTAAAGGCACATTAGTTTTTTCTAAATGGGTTGATACTCACACCCTACCTGGGCATATCATTACACATGTATACTTCATCATCAGGGATCTAGAGAAAGACAAGGTCCCTAAAACATGTAACTGTGGAGATGGGAGCTATGATATAGAGTTGTAACAAAGATATAACTCATAAAAATTTTAAAATATATTGTGTTTATTGATTTTTATTTTACTACTAATTCTTATTGAACTTCCAAATTTGGTGTTCATTTGGTTTCACATTTGCTGACCAAACATGACTACTATTATAGAATTATTCCATGATATTTTTAATAATAAAATTTAGTTTTATGTTTGTGTTTTTTTATGGAAATGATTACAGTGGGTATAGTCTCTCCACACTACATTGGACCCTCATCACTAGTTAGTAGCCACTTGTGTATGTGGAGGTATATATGAGGTTATATGGAACTTTTGCTCAGACCTGGTGATTCATGTCAGGGTATTACGTAAGTATAACTTAAAAACATATAATTTTTTTTCATGATCAAATAATTATTTAAAGAGTAAATATTTAAATTTATAAGTTCTATTAAAAATTTATGAAACCTATTTTTAAAAATCTGTGTAATATTTTCTAATAAACAATAGTTTTTAATATTTTCTTTTATTTAAATATTTTTTTGGTAAAATTAATTTTTGGATTTATATAAGATAAACAAATTTTTTATTTTTTTATTATAAATAAAGTTATATCATGGAAATAAAATACTGTGACAATTCTGTCCTACACATAAGTTTTTATATTAAAAATACACATTTTTTTAAAAATGGTTTTTTACGCATTGCATGAACTAATATTATCAATAATTTCTATTACAAATATAAATTTAATATGATAGAAATATATTTAAAATTTGGAATGAGTAGGTCAAAATTAAATAATAAGGTTCATTTTATAATTTGGAATTAAAAGTAAATTACATTTGTAAAAACTAGTACCCACTGTAAAATATAAAATTCTAGAAGTAGTAAATCTAGCGGAAAAGTGACTAAAACTTGATAAAAACAAATTTATAATTGTGTGGTTGAGGTATTATCATCCTTAAATATCATACCAATCCGTTAAATTCCATTTTGGATTCGTCTTTACCTTTCAACCATGTTATCTCATTATATTAATTTAAATATTAACAAAATGGAAATCTCGTGAATTATAAAAGGGGCCTCTCACCACCCATTCAAAACCACTACCAAAATTTAGTTTCAACATGAAACTATACCCATCATAGTTATTTTATAATATTTTTTATTATCATTGAGCCTCTGTTCATCATATGTATTCTTAAGTCCTCCATTTCCAATGAGTTTTCCAAGGGAATGCTAATGTTCTCAATATGAGTACTTGTTTTTCGAATTTTTTTCTACTCTATATTTCCATCCCAAATATAATTTTATAACTATTATAGAATAAAATCAATATTTATTATATGCTAAACATAATTATTCTAATTTAGTAACTATTAAACACCTTTTCCCTTTTATATTATGAAAAATAAAACCATCATTTGAGTGTTGTGTAGAATACCACTTCCTTGTGTGGATGACTTCCATTTTTTCACCACATCCTATATTAACTAATTATAAAATTTTAATAATGTAATAAACATAAAAAACTAAAATATAATTTTTAGAGTAAAATTAAATTCTATTTCTGTCCATACCATTCATCAAGAAATAGAAATGTTAACAGCGAATTGTCCAAACTACCACCTCCATAGAGTAACATATCTTGTTTTTCATGTTTTTTTTACTATTAACAAAAAAATATTAAATAATTATTCCCTACATTAAATGGGTCTAAATAATATCATTATTAATATTTAATATTGATATTATTCAAGAATAAACCACGTTCATAATCATACTCATCTATCAATTATATTATGATCATGTTTCAGTCGGTCCAATCACTTTATTTTATCTGCTATAAAATAATGTCATGTATTAATATGAGAGCTTAATTAATTTTAATTTATGATAAAAATATGTAAATAAATAATTTATAGATGTTCTTTAATGTTAACATTAATATTAAACTCATCAATTAAGATACCAATGTTCGTTCCTTAAAAATCACTGAAACATGTTCATCACCAAATCCATCATTAAAGATCAATACCAAAAATAAAATAAAATGAAATTTTAAAATTATAAATAATTAAAAAAAAAATTAAATTACCATTTATGATCTCATAATTATAAACTCAGGGAGTGTAAGGGATACCAACATATCTTTTTTTAAAGTAGTTCAAAATAGTCATGATTACTCTTACCAGATATGAAAATTAATTAATAACTAAATAATATCCATATATTATATAATTATAAATGAAGTTTATAAAATATTATTTATAAGAAAAAGGTTAGAAAATAGTTTATTAAGATATTTTTATTTGTTACATAGGATCTTAGAGTGAATTACACTAATCATGGAAATGAGATAAGGGTTTCGTTGTCTCAAATTTAATTTCTAGAAATATATTTATTATTGAGAACCATGATATATTTAATATTTTGTGATTAATTACTAATGAATTAATTCTACCATTATCATTTAATTCATAATTTTTTAGTACCCATATCATTTTCAATCTTTATATGGCCTATGTTTCATAATATACCAAAGAAGTTTGTTTTTTTTTCTCAATTTATCACCCCTGTGACATATTTATTATTATACACAATTTTATTTTCAATGGTGTATCTACTTTAATATTTTATATCCTAATACTCTCATTATTCATGTTATCACTGTTTCATTTTAATTCGTATCCATTTAGGTATGTTGACTTGAATGTTTCTAATGTGGTAAGGTTTTTGTTGTCTCATTTTCAAATCCACGAGACATGTATGATATTGTGAACCATCGTTTTTCTATATGGTGTGATTACTTCCTAATGAATTTATTTCCCTATATTCATGAAATTAAATGGGCTTGAAGATCCATATCATGTTTTTATTAAATATTTGTTTATTTAAAAGATGCCAATGTTGTAAGGGGGGTTTTAACACAAATCCCATCATTGAGTTATAATGCATATACATGAAATTATTTCTTCCAAGAATGGTTTATTCCACTCTATTATTTTATTTCATAGGGCTTTATCTATATATATCTATGTAAATTATACTTCTAATTCAAATATTATTCCTTAATGATTTTCCCCATAAAAAGTATATGAGTTTTCATAATAAATCACATCATATTTAATGATGGCATCCCCTCATAAAGCATATTTTACCTTCCCTGCAATGTTATCCATTAAATTTTTAAATTTTTCCAACTCATATGAACATTTTATTTTCATTTCATCTTCTAAAAAGTATGTTTTTAATCTTTTCCAAATGTTGGTTTTTAATAAATGTATTTATAAATATTTTATTCATTCATTTAAAAATAAAATGATTTATATTTCATTACAATTTTTTTCAAAATATCTATAAATTTTAAAGTCATAATTTACTGATTTTTATTCAAAGTTATTTTTTTTAATTTTTTCACTTTAGTTTTTTGAAAATTAATTTTTAAAGTGACCTATAGAATCATCATTTATTGAATATTTTGAAAACCACTTCTAAAATCCCCCTTCTAATGTTTTATATATGAACAAATCATTCCAGTTAATTTCTTTTTTTATAAATATTTCTTTAAAATATTCATTATTTATAAAATAAATTATTTTCTCATATTTTTATAAAATATTTCATTTAAAATTTAATCAAAAGATAAAATTTATTTCTTATTTTCAAAGTCAATTTTAATACTATTAGAAATTTAAATTATCTACATAATTTTCTTTTGACACATATCATTATCGATCATAGATATTCTTCAAGTTATAGAATCCAAATTTATTCTCTATATGTCTTAAAAATGTTCGTTTCTATCATAAAAATAATTCATTAATGCCTTTCACTTTTCTAGTCATTGAAATTTTGTAAACTTAATTTTTCTTATAATGAATTTCCTTTATGAGTACACTATTTTCCATTTATTTGATTAATGATTGTTAAAAATGATTATACACATTGATTGATTCAATATATTATTGAATTAAAAATATAACTTTTATTTATACTATGAAAATAACATATGATTTATCTTGATTTAATGGTATTTACTTAGAAACTTACTTTATGCCATTAGACACCCATTTATTTTCTATGGGTATACCATGTTATAATTATTGATGGATTTATGAAAAATTATGTAAATAAATCCATTTTGAAAATGATATGGAACCCATTTCCTTCTATGGATTATTTGTGATATAATAAATGATTAATATATTATGGAACACGTATGTATGGATGATTGATGGGTGGGGTCTTATGTCTCCCTCCAATGCATTAGTTAATATTTTATATCTAATGATATAATAGAGCTTGATCCCTCTTGATTATTCTCAAAAACTAAAGGGATAGATTTATTAGATACACACACAAACCAAATAGTGAGACTTTTCTGATATTAAAACACAATTTAAAGGGAGAATCTTCTAGGATATTTTCAAAAATTAAAGGGATGAGACTTCTGAGATATGATCACAAACTAAAGCCAGAAACTTCACGGATATGATCAAAATATGATGATAAAATGTTGTTATGTTTATTCATTATTTTTGTACTTACTCTCAGGAATATGTTATGCACTCATAGATCAGGATTACATAATCATCTTCTTATAATATTTTGATTCATGTATTTGGTTATTCCAATAATTTTTCCTTGATTTATGACCTATGATTTGTTATATATTACTTTATTATATATCATGGTCATACAAATATGCTCATATTTTTCTCACTTATGATATTTGATTCTTATTAATTATGTTTACCCATACTATGTATCTATGATCACTCCTTTATTATGTTTCCATTTCCCAAGGTTATGAAGAAAAGATTTACATAGTTTCTATCTATAAGTGTATATTTTCTGGATGATTTGTGGGATATGTCGAATGCTTTAAGTGGATTATGTAGTTTCTTATATAGTGGAAAAATGGCCATTTGATATAAATAACATGGTATCTACTAGATAAATATTTGCACTAACTCTAAAAAAATCTTAAAATAAAGAGGAAAATATAATATAAATATTAATTTTTTTTTGAAATATATTATAAACAATGATGTTTATAAAACATAGTGTATAAATTATGTTCATTATCACTAAACATTGAAGTACAGGTGTGGGGTTCCTCAACATGTGAAGGATTTGGGATTTAATTTCTCAAAAGTGATACATGGAAAACATAATGAAAATCTGAGTGGTTGAAAATAATCTACAAATGATAACACACCATACTGATATTATCAATAATTTCATAGGAATCAAAAAATATAGGGATAGGTTTTCCTTTCTCTATAAATATCATAACATTCATTGTATAAGATTTCTGTAGAAACACTTTATCACCAACTTTAAACTCTAAATATATCTAATGGTTATGAGTATAAATAATTTTTCAAATCTAAGCTATACTGCTATGTTAAAGAATGATTCCAACCAGCTCTATTATTTCTTCAACTAGATTAAGTCCTAATAGATTTCATTCCATAACTTTATCCCAACATACTGAATATTTCACTTATTTCCATAAAGGGATTCATAAGTATCAATCAAAATTCTCTAGAGAAAGTTATTTTTGAAAGGAAAATTTACCAAAGGATGGTGTTGATCTAAAACACCTTTTAATTACACAAATAAATATCTTAACATGTATTCTAGGGTTACAATGATCCTCTCAGACTAACCGTTTAATTGATGTAGTTATATAGTTACAAATATTAACATCAAAATGAATGTTTTCTAAAGACTTATCAAGAACATCAATGTAAAAATAAGACCATGATAAAATATGATTTTGAGTGGAAGAAAATGACACCTTACTACTTCCTTAAATTTTGAATTGGTGAGTTGATCAAGAGAGAAATATTTTATAATATCAATGAAATGTCTTACTTTTTTATGTTGTTCGACTACTACACAAATTTCATTATTCCCCTTAGTTGTATCAGTGATCCCCATGATGAAATCCATGGTTATTGTTTTCCATTTTGACCAAAGTATGGGTAATGGTTATAACATCCCCTTATAATTTTGTCACTTATCACAATCTGACATACCATGCATTGAGATACATACTCATAAATATATCCCTTTATTTTTTACAAAAAAATTCTATTTTACAAATCTATATATCTTCTTAGTTATAAGATGTGTATTTTTTTAATGAAATATTTTATTCATTCAGTAATTTCATCTTCAATTTATAGCTTTAATGAGAAAAAAATATATTTAATTTTATAATTCTATCTTGTCCATGGTTAATCTCCGTAAAAATCTGTACTTTTTTATTTATCTTGATATTCCATCCATGCCTATTTAATCATTACCTTAAATTATGGATGAAAATTAATCTAAGTATGATAAGATATTTCTCCTTTTATTATGATTTCAAGGTTTATAATTAATAAATCTATAAGTATTGGATCTATTTAATTCATCATCATGAAAAAACAAGCATGGTTCTTCCACTCAGAGCATCAGAAACCTTGTTCACCTTCCCTGGGTGGTAATGTACCGATCATTCATGATGTTTAATCAGTTATAACCACCTTCTATAGCTCATATTCAACTATGTATATAGGAATATATAATTATGAATTTTAATGTTGGTATATATGTCAAAACATTCAATATAAATATACTACATCAACATATTCAATGAAGAAATGAACACTACCAATTCCAAATCATGAGTCAGGTAATTTTAATTGCAAACCTTCCATTGGCAAGAGGCACAAGCTACCACCATGTAATTATAAGTTATAAAAAAATAATTCCCTTCCATGATTCAATACCATAGATAAAGTAATATAACACTCTAAAATATTAGTATAAAAGAATACTATTCTTGACAGCTTTCATAACACAAAAAAATTGAACTTTAAGTGAATTAAAATATACTATAAAAATATAATTATTTAAAAGTTATCATTATAATTTTTTTAGAATTGGTGGGTAAGAATATGAATAACCACATTATTAAATATATGTATAATGGTCATAATAAATAAAAATATATGTAATATTTCTATTGAAATAAGAACTCAATTTTTAATGACATCATTTTTAGGTTCCAAAAATATATTTTCATTAAAAATGGAATTCATTTCATTTAAAAAAATGATATTATAATTAATTATTAAAAATTTCAGTAATTTAATTTTATAAAAATAATATAATTTTTAAAATAATAATATCCAAATTCTATTAGAGTAATTTTTTTATTTTTTGAAAAATATTTAATTTTCATTGAATAGAGATAAGTGGGATTTTTTTGTAAAAACATCATTTATTTTCATCAAATAATGTTATTTAACTATCACATTATGTTTTTAATTTAATATTAAATTATAATTGGTCTCATTTAATTATAAATAATATAACAAATTTCACAGGAATCATAATTATATTTGATCTTGGTATAAAAATACTTTTAATCATAAATAGTTTTTTTCAGGAAATTTTTTGTTTTTTTTTTGACTTTTAATATTAAACTAGATTCCACCATTTATAGATAGTGAATATTAAAAAATGGACTCTATATTTGGTATTATAATGTTCAAATTTAATAATGTGGATAAATTAATTTTTGTTCCTTATACATAGTAACTATGAGAAATAGTTATAACAATCGTAAAGGGTCAATCAGGTTAATTAAGGTTAAAAATAATATGACATTGATTTAAAATATTGCTAACACTTTAATATAACTTATTATATGAGTGGAGTTTATTCATCCTCATATAATATTCTAATTTATGGCTTCCTGGATCCTATTTTCCTTTAATAATGAGATATATAATATTTTATGTAACAAAAAATACAAAATGTTTCTCTCTTACTTTAAAAGCTCTCTTATGTGTTCTTATAGGGATACAAATAAGACATTCATAAATATTAATGGTTATTTAGATCATAATTAATTTATTTTTATGTTAGAAATTTATTTATAATTTTTTGTGATTATATAATTATATTCAATGCTTATATAATATTAACATTGTGTTTGTGAAAGAATTAGAAACCTTAAATTAAATAACTTTAAAAACATTAAAAGTAATGTATTTAAGATGAATTATAGTTTCAAAATAATTTAATAGTTAATGATAATTTATAATTAATTGTAATGTGTATTATATTTTAATTTTTTAATTTTATTGATGTCTTTAAAGCCAGAATATGTGAATAGTTCTTAAAATAACTTTAATATTATTTTATGTAAAATAATATTATATGAAATAATTTAAAAATAATAAAAATATATAAAGTGTACAATTAAGGATGAGAATTGGTTGAAATGTTAATCCATTACCCAATTATGAGAATGCTTATCTCTTATGGGTAAAATCAAAACCTTTTAATAATGATAAATTAGTTACCGTGATTAATGTTGTCAATTTTTAACAAAGGGATTAAACCAATAGATAATATTTAAAATACAACATAAAACTATCCGAATTTTATTAGTTGAAGATATTTTAACCATATTCATTTTTATATTTAAAATTTTTTCAATATGGTTCCACTTTCACATTAAAATAAATTTGTTATATTGAAATATTTTTATTAATTAAACGTGTGTCCTTTTCTTCACATGAAAAGGACACCACTTCTCTATCTTCTCTACATTGCTATGAGACACCTATAATGATAAAACCTTATAAAATTATCTTATAAACATCTCTATGTATGAATTAGAGATTCTAGTTGAAGGACCCCAAAGGAATCTGATAGGGGAGGGGCAAATTAGGTTGTCAAATTTTTATATAAAAGTGATGGATCTTGTTCCCATGTTGGTAAGAACCAATTAAACTTGTATCATGATAATGTTTAAAAAAACATACAATCACATGAAAAGTGAAGAGTAAATAATTTTAATTGGTTCACCACTAAAGGATATGTCCAATAGCATATACTGATAGGTATTCAGCTATACCAAAGTCCACTAATCATTAACAATTGGGAGTAAAAAAGTAGAGCATTGTCACTATGTGTTAGGAACACTTCCTTTACATGGTTTTAGGGATAGCACACTATGTCTCTCAAATCACTTCCACTGAATCCCCCTTTCTCACTGTGTTGGGAAGAATCTAAACTCAGTTTATCTACTTGATGGTTGCTTTAATGGATTGGCATTATATCATGAATCTTAAACTATAGATAGATGTTACGTTGAAGTATTGTTACCAGTTGTATGTGTAATTCACACTTCCTCACACTATTAGTTCACGAACAATGTGTTCTAGAACTGCCATATTCCTCAATATACTATGATCTTTCCTCTATGTACCAGGATCCTTCCTCAATATACTGGTCTCCACCGTGTACCACTTGTTCTTCACAAACCACTTCTCCTCTGTGAACTATCCCTACTCCACGAACTATCTCTACTTCCACATACTGTTTCAATTTTATAGGCCCCCATTCTTTTGTGAACTATTCTTCTCTGTGTACTGTAAGAGCATCATGGGCTGAGTTCTTTCTCTGCATACTACAACTCTAATACAGACTTGTCTTCCTGTAGACCATATGACACTTCACCAAATTCTTCTGAATTTCTAATCAAAAAAAAAATCACGAGCTTGACTTCCCAAGAAACACTCCTAAATTCACCAAAATTATCTCAGTTTTTCAATATGAATTTTTATGTCAAATGAAAATATTAGTTCTCCATATATAGGAAAATAGGTCTGCATAATCCTATAACAACCCGATCTTTTTATTAATATTTGTTTCCTAAATTTTTTGTGTAATTTTATTTTATACTCAACATACAGTATTCATAAATTAATGAAGTGAGTATAAGTAAATAGACCATTGGGTTTCTACTTTTATAAGACTATTGGTCAACAAAACCATTGGAAGAAAAAATCTTAATGTTAAAATTTTTTGTTTATAAATACAAGTGATCTGGGTTAATTAATACAGAAAAAAGATTCGATGGCCTCATCCAGTAGACTCGGGCCGTTCAAAGCCCATCTGACGGAACTTGGGAAGGAGGTAGCACCACTAGGCTTTCCTCTAGACCAATATCAAGCCAAACATCATCATGTAAAGCTTGAACATAATCACCTATGAGAGAGGTCACCACTCCGGTAATGTTGGTCGAGCCGCCCCAATATTCTATTAGCTTAGCACACCATACACTTAGGTCTTATGCAGGTGTTATAAGGGGATATTTAACGAGGCCATAGCTGCATTGTGTAATCGAATGATATAAATAAAATTGCTTTTTCATATTATGCTGAATTTTGAGAATTTTAAATGTCTGGATAAATATAGGTTGTATATTATTATTGAATTTTAGGAAAATGGGATCTTTTAAAATATTTATTGAAACGATAAATAATAAATAATGTGTAGAGGTTTTCAAAAAATGTTCTTCTACAGTTGTGTTCAGTAATAAATTTAGTGTTTAATAAGATTAACTTAATTTTTGGTGAATAGTAAATTATGAATAGTAATTTTATGCTTATGATTAGTAATTTGACCAAATATATTAGTAACCTAACTTAAGAATGTATTATTATAATTTAGGCACATTTTTTAGGTAATGTGATTCAATAAAATAAATAAATGACTGTTTTAGAAATTATTAGTTATGTATTAGTTTTCTTTCAGGTGAATAGTGTTTTTATTTAAAAATTAAATTAAAAATAATTAAAAAATTATTTTTATAAAATGGAGTTCATTTTTGAATTTAGAGCATCGATATTAGGTTAAGGTGAATTTTTGGTAATTTTCTGAAACAGTTGAATTTTTGGTGAATAGTGACATTACAGTTTTTAGTTTCGAGTGTTTAATGATATAATGAAGGATGTAATAATTATGTAATCATTCTGGTCGAATTATGAATAGTAATATATGCTATGGGGTGTCCCAAGTGTCCAATACAATGGGAAAATACAGGTGTCAATCCGATAGTTTTCCAATACCACTGATGAGGTGTCCCTTGGAAAGAAATGATTTGTTCCCTTAATTCTCCTATAAATTCCAAGCCATTACTTCATCCATTTTATTCCAAAATCCTCCTCAACGAAGATACATTTTCCTTACCTCTCAAGGAGTCATTCCAAGGTTCCATGAAGCCTCCCATGGTCCCAACCTTCATGCTTCCGAAGTTGTTATCAAGGTAAGAGATCATTTCACCCTCCTCTATTAAGTCATGACTTCCTTTATATTGTGTCTTCTAATTTACATCTATTTATGTCAAGGGTTTGTTATTATATGATCTCATTACTTTACATTTCATCTATAATTTTTGATAGACCCTTTCCTCTCTCATCAATTTTTTTTTAATTTTTAAGTGACACCCTTTGGCTGTTGAATTTATCATAAAATAAATTACATCTTCTCTTTTTTTTATGTTTCCTTTTCTTGTGGTATGTCATTAAAATATCCTTACCATGATCATATTCAGTACCCATATTGTATTATGAATTATTTATGAGTGTATTACCCTTTTCCCCTCACTTTTTAATGTTTTCTAAAACCATGTTATATAGTCGTTATGCTGCATAAATTTCGTCTAAAAATTTCTCTCTCTTTCTCTTAGGAAATTATATTGTTTTTTATGTGAATACCTAGACCTATTTAGTTTCTATGGGAGTTCATAAATATATAAAGATGATATATTTGATTCTATAATTGACATACATATAACCCTCACTCCCTTTCCATGGGTTATAAATGATATAATGATCTTCCTTTTAAGCACTCTTAAAACGCAACAATTTTGAAATGAAACCCATTTGTTTTATTTTTTATAGGTTATTTATGAAATGATTGATTATGTTCTATATGGATGACATGAAAGTAAAGTCATATTAAGGGTGTAACCTGATATTTCTCGAATGCATTGGCTAAATAATTAATCTCCAGAGATGTCAAGTTTCATGGTACCTTGGTGAATAACCTTTGAAATTTTTATGACACCTTGGAGATGGACCTTTGTGATATATTCATGAATGCCTAAATAAAATGTTGTAGCCACATATTCATGTTATGTTTCATGTAATTTTAATTATGATATTCCTATTCTTTCATTTCTCTTGCCTTTATGTTTTTATCAAGTTTGTATTGATATCACAAGTAAACTGATTTCCTTATTTACACTTACTGGGCCTTCTCCTCAACCTTTCCATTGAATGTATGTCTCCAGGTTATGAGATGCAATAATTTTACATTGGATGAACTTTTGATGAAGCCCTAGATGTGGAATTAGAAGAATGTTTTATATTGTTTTCATGTGTTTTTGTTCATGATTTCCAAGATAGTAGACTTTAAATATCCTCTATTTGTAAAATGTAATGAAAAGTTATGTATTAAAAAGGTGGGATTCCATAAATCCTCTAAACTAAGACTTACAAAATCATTGATACAAATTCACCTTTACAAAATACTATGCATCTCCTGCAAACTATATTCCCTATGATGTCCACGTACCTCCATTATCCCTACACGGTGGCACAAATCACCACCTTATTTCTGAAAATGACACCCTTTTCATCTTCTCAAACTGTTTTCCTTCCACAAACTGCATGCCTTTTTGTGATCCTCCCTCGCTCCATAGGCAGATCCTCCTACATGGTCCATGTACAATTTTTTACTCTACAAACTACTCCCACTCTATGGTTCATGGTTCCTCATTCCATGTACCGTATTTCGTTATCTAAGAACTATTCCAAGAAATCGCATTCCACATACTTCCTATGTGTAAATCCTGCTTTTTCCAAAAACCAAATCCCAATTTTGAGGCTCAAAAAATTGGAAAACACTATGAAACTACACCCCTTAAACACATGCTTCAACATGTACTATAATATTACTTGACCAACAAACCCTTTGATCAAAGCAATGTGGATTGACAAAAAACCATACTCTATTTCCAAAAAATAAAATCCTTGGTTCCGACATTGGTCTTATAAAAATAATATTCCAAGGGTCCTAAAGTAGGGATCTAAAGAAGGTCTACCATAGAAGAGGTAATCATTTTTAGAAACTCGTTTAAATTTATTTCTTATTATAATTCCACTATAACTATTCTAACCATAATAAAATAATGAATTAATATAACATATATACTAATATGTTATCATTATTATGGGATAAAAATTTTCCTCCTATTTTAAATAATATGGAAAATGAAAACATCACTAATGAATACGTACAACTTAATATCTACACTTAGTTGAGTAATTTATTTTTAATCACCATTATAATAGGATGGTTTTAATGATGGATCTTAATAAAATATACCCAAGTGGTTCATGATTCATGATAACTTTATCATAAAAAAGTTATTTAACATAAAGTATAGAACATGGAAAAGTGAAAGGACATAAAAAAACAAGTCCACATCATAAATATAACTAAAAATGGGTATAATTATGACCAACCCCACAATAATGACTAGTGGAATCGTCATCAAATTCCCATTCTAGTTATGAATTTTTCTGATTAAAAAGCACAAAGTACTTTCACTTGAGTTTAACCTGCTACATATTGAGCTCATTGGGAGACCATCCATGCCCACAAACCCAGTCTTCCCTACCACATCATCATCCATGTTTTTTGGATGTCAACCTCATTTCCTTGTTTTAGTGTTCTTCCAACCCCCTTATATTTCATCAGAAAGAATGATATCCTACTCCATCAATTAATTAAGGCCTCTTGAAGAATAATCTTCCATACCTTGCACACCAATATCTTGTTCAATTAACTCCAAACTATCCATGACAGACAATATATTCTTATCAAACACTTTCTTGTTACCAATGTGAGTTGATTTTTGAGTTACTTGATCATCTACAAAAAAAACCCTCCTCTTCATTCTTCTCATTCCTAGAAATAATATCTAACCATATTTTCTTTTTACCACTTTACAATATATATTTTGTAACCCCTTCCTCCACTATCCTAGTAGATAAATCACCATCACCTTCAGGCTACATAGTACTCTCATACAAAATAGAAGAAGAAGGCTCATGACCTATAGTATTATTACTTTAAAATTCTTTGAACTATAATCAATTGTATTCAAGATCAACGAGTATTAAACAGAATTATCATACCATATAATAATATCAAGAGTTTCAGTCCCTTTCTTTCAAGGGTTGGATGAAACACATGCAATACCATTACTAGAAGTAATCCCCATTAACTTCTCACAACCATAAACATTTTACTTATAAAAAATCAATGGATTATTACATCACATACCATTATCATCAGATGATCACAAAGTAATATCCAAACATTGAGTAGTACGATTTATTTGATTCAACTTTTTGAAACGCATATTTTTCTCATGTTAATGACTATGGTATAACACACAAAATATAGATCTCATACAACTAGAAAAATCATGACCAATGGTTTTTCATATCAAAAAAATTTTGGGAACATTTCCATACTCACTTTTATTATTGATATCCTCAACATCTATTAATAGAACTACCGTCTCCACTGAATAATAATAGAGATCAAACAACCATCTCCACCTAAGATCTATTTCAAGTATAAATCATGAAAAGTGACCAAATCAAGCCAATTCAGTATCACAGTCCATTTTTCTAGGAATCAAAATGGACATAGAAATATCATGATGTATTTTAGAATGCCAAAAAAGCCAATTTAAACTAGAAATATCGATCCAAAGTTGGGAAGAAATATTTCCTTCCTCTAATGGGTGGAAAGCTATGTCCCATTCACATATGTGAATTGTTATTGGTTTGAGGGAGATAGAACTAAAACCCCATGAACCTTTTTTTTCTTATGATGATAAGGGAAGTGATAAAACCTATAACCTAATGAAACACACTTTCATTCATAGAAAACACATATATCGAAGAGGCATTTTTAAAGTTCCATAATTTTCTATGGCTTTGAGCCGCATGAAAAAATGAATAGAATAGAAAACTGATCGAATTTTAGCAGATCATAGACCACAATCAGATCCACCATTATATGTACCACATTACCTCACATACAAAAAAGCAGTTAGTGGATCCATTGAATACAAGGGAATGACCCTGCATATCAACTCCAACCAAAGATTAATCCTTCACACAAGTAGAATCAACACTAGTGGAAGGAACCTTAGTACCTATTGTGAAATGTACATTCTATGTTTTCACCATGACCACCTTCGATGACATGGAAGGGGGAACGAAGATTTGACCCACATAAAATTTTTGTGAATCAAATCACTTCACATCAAGATCATTCGTTGGAGTATAAGATGTCAATACCGGATATGGAAGCACCAATCGAGGCGCTATTGAATCTTTTACTTCCTCCCTACACCAGATGCCATATCTTCTTATTCCTTTAGTCTTTGATAGATCTCATCCTAAATTGACAGAATTAGATGTGGAGGCATGAAACACATACATATATCCATGCGAATCAAATTTCCTTGGATCCAGTACAGATGACAGAGATGATCGCAATGCCATCATGAAACCCTATGAATCACCATAGCTGGGAGCATTGAGAGACTTCATCCCTGATTAATATATATATATATATATATTATATTATTGACATAATTATAGTATGTGAAATGTATGATATTATTTACCTTCTCAACCATAAACTTATTATAAATTCTAACATTGCTCGTGTATACGTATGGACTACCACCTCTATAAAGCTCTATGAATAATTTTTCATAGATGATTAAAAATATGTATATAATAAATATATGTTATATTTATACCATGATTAAAATTATAGAAATTATGGAACCATGTGAAATATGTGAGGACCGATAACCCAAAACAAAAAATTACATCAAAAACGAAATAGTCGACACCCATAAATGATGATTTTAATGAATAATTATTAATAAATGGAATTTTAATTGTTATAATGGATCATATATCATTTTATAATTTTTACGGTTCTTTTATAGGGTTATGATAAATTTAAATTTATCATACAGGAGGGTAAAATCACTTACGAAGCAAGAAGAGCCTAAGGTAAGGGCTCTTTATCTAATTTTTTTCATTGAGAATTTTTTTTATGAGGTGAATATAATAATACTACGACATTTTATATCAATAATACTTATAATTTAATGGTATTTAATGTTTCAAATCAAAAATATATATCCAATGGGTTTTGATTTACATGTTCCCAAAGTTTTAAGAGTTTTTTTCACAATCTCATCCTTATTAAGGATTATTTATATTAAAATTTATATTGGGGTAATTATATAATATTAATATCTTAAACCACATATATTTTTTCTTATCCTATGTTTAAATTATAAGAATTCATTTTTTACTTTCATTTCAATATCATTAAGTACTCAATTGGATGAAATAATATTTCTCCGGAAAACTAACTTTGTTTTTTATTCGATTGAGAAACTTTTTCTTTAATGTTCATATTTTCATTAAAAAAATTAATGATAATTTTTTCTATTATACATTGATTTATTAAAGTGATTTTTAACCATGTTTGACTTTTATAAAAATGATTAAAAGAAATACCCCTTCAATTTTTCAAATGAAAAACTTTTTACTGAAGCTTTGAATAAAATATTTATTTTTACGTACACCAATTAAATTATTTTTTCTATTTTCATAAGTAATATTTACATTCAATATTATATTAGAATTTATCATGGTACTTTTAAAGAAAGAGTTTTTCCTAATATTTTAGAAATGTTTATATTTTAATGAAGATATTTCAAAATGAAGCGATTATTTTCCTCAAGAAATATCCTAGTGATCTTTTTTCATCTCTATGGACATACATTGATAAATACTACGATTTACTGAGGATATATTCTAATGGTATAAACCAATATATTTCTTTAGATGGATTATGATTAGATTGATGGGGGAAGTATTAACATTCCTTATGTTTGTTTTTATAATATATACAATTATTGATTATTACAGAAAATGGATGATGTTTTATTTTTTATTCATATGATGAATTATTTAGGGTTATTAGGTTATGTGTTGGGCCTAGAATTAGATATCTGTTTGATATATCCAATGGTATCAATAGAGAAAAAATGTTTGGTATTTTTCAAAGGCCTTTCATATTTATTCAATATTTTTGGAATGAGCCCTCGATTGTAAGTTTAATATGCCTGACATTATGAATTTCATCATTATGAAACCAGTTATTAATTTCCATGTGATTATTGGAATATTTATGATATTTTTGATAAGTTTAAAGATTATGTTATTATTTATATTGAATTATTTGATCATCATTTATTCTGACATTATTATTCTGGACTTTTTTATTCTATAATTGATTCTATTGTAAAAATTCCCTTGGATTCCTGGAAGTATACTATGATTGATAGGTAAGGATATTCTAGATATAATAATTATCTTATAAATGAAATTACTATATTATATTTCATACATTCATATATTATATGAGATTCAATCTTGAGTCTATTTTACCAATATTTCAGTCCCTTAGGATGTGATATCTTGTATCTTGTTTCATTGCAATAAATTATCCAATAGATCTAGACAACTAGGGTCAGGGCCATTCAATAAACCCTTTTCCACTATTAAGTATTGTGAATACAAATACACTGGCCAACCATATCTCCAGTTCCTTGAAATTTTCTTAACATTCATGTTTCTAATGGAACATGTCTCCCTTTCATGTCCACATGATTTGTGAATTTTTAGCTATGAGAAAATTCCCATAAATGGTTGGTAATATCTAAGAAAATCCAATAAAACAATGGATTTCAGTCTCCATGGTTGGTACAATTTATTTCTCAATAACTTCTATCTTTGAGGGAACCAATTATATACAATCACATTTAATTTTGTGTCCCATGAATGGTACTTTTTTAGCTAGAATTTTCCAGCTTAAAAAATGGAAAAATATTTTCCTTTCTCAAGGTACTCAACATTATCATAAAATTACATTTATGCTCTTACATTATATAAGAATATATAATAGTATCATCTTTAAAGAATATCAAAAACTGATCAATGTATTCTCGAAAGAATTTATTCATTAGATCCATGAATGTAGATGGAAAATTGGTATGTCCAAATGGATTCAATATAAATTCATAATGGACATACCTCTTATCGAAGGATATATTGGATATAAACATATTTTTGAACATCAACTAAACATATCTAGAATGAAGGACAATATTTTAAGATTACTGATCTCCTCATAATTGATCAAGAAAATAATCAATACATGGTAGAGGATACTTGTTCTTGATAGTGGATTGTTAAGTTCTTGATAATCAATATATATACGTATTGAACCTTCTTTGTCAATAAAAATATATATAGTGCAACCCATGGTGACACACGTGTCCAAATGAATACCACACAAACATTATCTCTAAGTTCTTTCTTTGATTCCTACAACTCCATCAGGTCAATTCCATAAAGATTTTTCAAAGTTGACATAACACTAGGTATGATTTATATTAAAAAAATAACATCATAATTCACGGGGAGACTAGTTTACTATTTTAAAAATACAACAGTATATTCCAACATAGTAAGAAAATAGTCAATTATTATTTTCCCCAACTATTTGAGATAAATTCTTCTCATTAATTGGTAGTAATACCTATATAATAGAATAAGTTTCCATTAGAAGTTCATATTGCTCATCACACTGATATAAAATAATTGGATCATTTGGAATATGAAATGTGATTTTTCTTGCATAGTAATTGACATGGAATCTATATAAATAATGTCAATCCATCCCTAAAATAACATATAATCAAACTAGTGGAAGAATAAAAATATTTTTAGGAAGTAAATTCATATAAAACTCTATTGGATAGGAGTTATAATCCTAATATTTGATCATATAACATTATGAATTTTCACCGATAATTCAAAATCTAATCATTGAGGCAGTGATATGATAAGATTATAAAATTATTTAGATATAAAAGAGTTGGTAAAACCAAAATCAAATAAGAAATTATTACTTCTAGAGTGGATGATAAGTGATCCTTTCACCCCTCTTGCAAAATTTTCCACAAAATAGATTGGTCATACATTTTTAAAAGCTCAAGGAATTCCAATTCCATTTTCATGAGAATATGTCAAGGAAATTACTAACAGAAAAAACATTTTTAAAATCATCTAATTTTATGAATTTAATTTATTTTTCTTAACATTAATTTTTATAAAGATTCCAACATTGTGTTTATTCTTCTATTAAATGATACACCCCTAGGAAAATATTTCCATGATCTCATCACAAGATAATAAAAAATATATTTTTAGTGGTACTGATCCATTGGTCAAAACCCAGTGGATCAGAAAACCTAGTAAAAGAAGGTATATTTTTCCATATGAAATACTTAACGATGAATTGGTCCCTCCATTTCTTATTTGGAATCTCAACATGATTTATGTCATGACATTGTTTTGTGAAAATAACAACAAGAATTTTCATTCCAGATCCCATTTCATTTGTTTTCTCAAGAGGATAATCATTCCATTTTCTATAACATTCATTATTTACATGATTTTTAATAGTTCTAATTGTTGACTAATCCCAAAAATATTTTTGAAAGAAGAAAAGTACAATAATATTACTGAGAGATCATATGATCATGAAAATAATTCTTGATATGTGCTTAATTGTGACACCTTCTAATCAACACATGATAATTTTTTGTTCATGTTATATAACATAAAGTTCATCATATGTTTTATGGGGTTATTTTCTCACATTATCTATAACATAATTTATAAAAAAACCCTTCCCTAACACCAACTGAGGTGGGAAGAGAAAAAATACCTAATATTTCATTATTTCAAACAAAAAAGTAATATATTACAAAATAATCCATATCCTAGAACCATAATGGTTTATAATATTTTTAGAGTAGATATGTAAATAACTTATTTCATGAAAAATTTTAGAATATCCCACAAATTTCTTCCCTCATAATACCATTCTTAGATATGTCATATATAAAAAAATTCATTATAACCTGGGGAAAATGAAAACATACTATATGCTGAGATCAAATGCTTAGTACAGTTAAAACTAAGAGATATAATGATCATGCACAAGAATAATATAATAATAATTTTATGATATCATGATAATAACATATAAATATTATACCTAATTAGTCAAAGATCATAAATAACAAGTCATGAGATAATGTTTTATCATTTTAAAAGAAAAGAGTTATAAAAGTAGGGAATCATTATCAATCAATCAGGATCCATGAGTGAATTCCATATGTATCAGATAATTTCATTAGAATTTTGGAATATTAATAAGCATAGAAAAAAAAATTCATTAGATAAGGACCACTTCCAAGATCACCATCACATTGGAGAAGAAGTCCCAAATTGCATTGGATTCACCGCCCAACCACTTTTTATCTTTGGAATGGGTTTGTTGATAAAAATGTTTTCTTTCTACACATTCTAACTTTATTTTTGAAAATATCAGTCCACTCATTTAAAAATTTATATCTTATTAACATTATATTTACAAAAATATTAAGTATGGTTTTATAGGAAACTGTTTTACTGGAAATAATAAAAATGGTTCATTAGACAAGTATTCCCAATCAGACGTACATATATTCTATAGATAAGACATATGATTTCAATGTTCATTGAATATAGGTTTTATAAAGTATAGAAGATGGAGTATAAAAATGACACACCGAATGATGTTATATAAATTCTACTAGACAGATATCATCTGACAGAGGTAGTCATGATATCTAGATGAACCTTTATAAAAGGATACCAAGGTAACCATAAATATTCCACCAGAAGAATATATTATTTTATTAGATAGAATCCAAAGGAACTATAGAGGTTTCAATTATGACCATTATACATAGATACTTCCTAAACCATTTCAAGTGATTAATATTTTATCTGTAACCATTCAAACCAAATCTAAAGAATTCATAATATGTCGATTGTATATATTCCTATAAATATAAGCTACATTACTGGAGGTTGAGTCATGCTATAAAAGATAAAAAAAATTTGGGAAGTGTTTGTAACATCTTGTTAGAAGATAATGATTCATTATATTTTCTACAGAGTTTTTACCTAAGGCATCTATTTGTGTGGATTTTTGTAAATGACTGTAGATTTACACTTTTTTAATTTTATAGTCTTATATTTCCTATGAATGGATCCATGGTTTTTGATAGAATGAAATTTTGATATTTCTGATGAACGGTTCATAGTGATATGGAAAAATAAGTTGTATCTGATTTATTGATCGATGAATTTCTTTAGTGGAACGAAACCCAATAAAAGGGTGATATATCATAGATATCATGATCAGTATTAAGACTCCCTTTAAACTATTGGTTAACGTTTTTAACCTATGTTTATAAAGTTTTAGTGATTTTTTCTTAACATACCTTACAAACATTGTTATTACTTGTCTTTTCAAGTTAATTCCAACTTTGTATGTTTTATGAGAATTTTATATTAATTCATTAAACTTTTCCTAAACTCTAATAATATAATGTATATGTGTAACAAAAATTATGATTATGTTTTTATATTTAAAATAGAATTCCCAAAATATCAATATTAATAGGTTATGAAATTTTTTTATTTTAACTTTATAACCTACAATTCACAACCCCATATTATAGACATTTACATTCTCTTATGATCCAACATTTTATATTAATTATTTTTCTACTATTCTATTATATATTTTACATTTATTATCATCTAATACATTCTACATCAAAGATATTTTTTGTTTGTTATAAATTTTTATTGTAACATGTTTTGTAGAAAAGTGTTTCTTTGTTTTACTAGATGGAATGTTTTTTTTGTTTGGACTTTAGATAAATTGAATCTAAGTAGACCTCCAATTTGTTATGGTGGTGATTATGAATACTAAAGAGATTGAATGATGAATTTTTTATAAAAACTTGAGTTGTATTTTTTTATGACTAATGATTAAAAAATTATTGAGAATGAAGTGACTAATTTTACCAGAGTGTAAAAGTTGGAATTCAAATATAACTCTCAATTAAAAATACTATAAATTGTTCTATGATAAGAAATATATATAGCCATATTTATTTCTATTAAAATATGAATAATTTTTGTATAAAATTAGAAGTTTCACACTCCTAAACTACAAAAATTGTTGATACCATAAAAGAAATATTTATAATTTTTTATAGGGTTTTTTATTTTCTACGTATATAATTAGTATCCAAAATGAATCAAGGATTCATAGAAATTGTAAATAGTATTAATTTTATTGGAGATAAAGGCTTTAATGATGAAAATTATTTTGAAAAGTTTATTTATATAATTCCCAACCAATGATAATTTAAATAACAACTTTATATGATAATAAACATCTCATAAATCTTAGATTAGATGATCTTATTGTAGCTTTCATAAATTGTGAGTGAAAATTAAAAAGAGATGAATAAAAATATAAGAAGATTAATGGTGTATATTTATCTTATACATCAAATATTTATAAGAATGTTAAATCTATTGATAAAATTAGAAAATGTTATAATAAGATGAAATATAAGGTTAATATTGAATGTATTACATGTGAAAAAAGTGAAAATGAACTTTTAAATCTTTCTAATAGTTTGACATATAGTTTTCGGAAATTGTTTTTTACAAGTACAATAAAAATCCAAATGGTAAAAATGATTAGAATTATTATTTATAAATTATTATTTTGGAATATAAGAAACCTAGTAATATAAGTAACAAATTTACATATCTATAGAACAAAGATAATAATTCTATAAATTATAAGAATTTATAAAATTATAAAGGTATAGAAATTCAAAAAACTACATATAAATTGAGTTCCAGTAGTGGAGACTTCTCTACAGAAAAATATTTAGATAAATTCAGTGATCTATAAAAGATTATGGAGTTTTATGTGAAAATTAGAAAAAATAATCATTGTTTCACATATAAGTTATTCTCATAATACTTAACCAATTAAATTTGAATAAATTTTATCATAATTTTCACTATGAAAATAAATCTAAATATTTTATATAAGAATATAATTCATCTGATGATGGTGATTCCTTACCATGTTATGAATAAGTTCCTTAGTTTGAAACTATAATTCAAAAATAGAATAATAATTTTTTATACAAAATATAAATGTGAAAAAGAAAACATTACCAAATATAAATTTTCAATTAAAAAACTTTCTATAGAAATTCCCAATCATACCAAACAATTAGGTAATAAATATATATGTAATTCAACTATTGAAAGTAGGGTTAGTTGTGAAACTAAATCTAAAAAGTTTTAGTCTAAAAAATTACTATAAAATTATACTTATAGTATAAAATGTATTGATAATATGCATAGATAGTTCAAACCATTTAGAAATACATAAAGATTTTATTTTGAAAACTCCAAAACTTATTTTCAATTTAACTACTTTGTTCCTAAAAGTTCACCCTTTTGAATAAAATTCAAACATGGTGGAAACTAGAAGGAAAAATATTCTTTAAATAATGTTCATCATTATCATTTTAATAAATATTATATTTATAATAATTTTTAAGCAATATAATATAAGAAATTATAAGAGCTATAGATCCTTAATGTATTATCTACTAATAATGATATACCTAACCAAGTTTAGGTACCAAAATAATAACTTGTTATCCTGAAGATAATAGTAATATCAAAAATTATTATATATGGTACATGAGTAGGGGATATTATGAACATATAAATAAAAAGAAGCAATTCATTCATAAGTCTATAAAAATTAAAGATGGAAAATTCACTTTTAGTGATCATGGTAATGGATAGATATACAAAATTAGTAATATTGTTCTTATTAGCAATGATTTAATTTCATGTGTTTTATATTTTGTATGATATAAGAAAAAACATTATATCATAATTCAATTATGTGAGGATTGATACATTGTGAAGTACAAAAATGATAAATTCAATGTTCAATGATCAGAAATTAAATAGATTCATTCTATTGATAGTCTTGAGAATTTTTATATACCTAACATATAAGACAGTAGATTCCAAGAACTACCTTAATTTAGTGTAATGGAGGATAAATAATTTTTTTGTTATAAAAGGATAAGACACTATAATATTAGATCATTATAAAAAATTTATTAGAATGGACTAGTTAGTAATTTACCAGAGTTAAAGATTAATTATTTTAATGTCTATGATCCATGTCAATTTTAAATGAAACATAATTAAATATTTAAATATATCATTGAAGTTTAAACATCTCATGAAATTTTATTAGTTCACATGGATTTACTAGTTCCAACACAAAATTCAAGTTTTAGTGGAAGATAAAATGTATATGTCTTAGTTTATGACTAAACTATGGGTCTATTTTATATTAAAAAAGTAAAATGAATGTTATTATTTTAAAATTTTTGTAGCCCATTTCAAAACTAAGAATTATCTACCTTCGATAACTATTCATAGTGGGCATGGTGAAAAATGTTTAAATTCTAATTTAAAAACATTTTATAGAAAAATGGAATTATACATAACTTTTCATCACTAAGATAACTATAATAAAATGGTATTGTTGACTGAAGAAATAGAGTTCTTTAATAAACTATTAGAACCATTTTGAGAGAATATTCAACTGCTAAACATTTTTTGGATAAAATAGTCAGTAAAACCTACAACACTATAAATAATTTTTTTAAATATACATTTTAATAATAAAATTCCTTATGTGTTTTGGACAATAATAAAGCCAAAAAATTCTTACTTCATTGTTTTTAGTTGAAAAGTATTCATTATGAAAAAATAAGATAATTTATATAAATTGTCTCTGAAATGTAATAAAGGAGTTTTTCTTAGTTACTCTACAAATATTAAGGATTATAGAGTTTTTATTAAAAATATAAAATATTTTTCCTGAAATAGTACATGTTATATTTGTGAAACATATACATTTTCTTTTAAATTACCTGAAAGAACATATTTAGATGATTTTACTAAAAATAGTTTCCGACCCATGGTATAAAATTATTCCCATGAGTGAACCACTATATAAAATTTTATTCATCTAAACCTCTAAAATTAATTCAACATGTTGTTGGAGAATAATGTTTCATAATCCTAAGGAATCATATTATCTTAAGAAATCATCCCACTAATAATATCATTGGTGATGTAGATCAATCAATCAGAAATAGAAGTTCTTTAATAATTGAATGTGAACATTATACATTTTTATTGCAATTTGAGCCTTAGAATAAAAATTAGGATTTTGGTGAGGAATACTGGATTAGGGAAATAAAATATGAACTGAATGAATTTGAGTGGAAACATCTTTGGAAATTTGTAGATCATCCTTAATAATTTCCCATAGTTGGTGTAAAATTGTTATTTCATAAAAAACAAACTCAAATGGAATAATTATTATAAATATGGAAATACTTGTCTAAAAGGGTCATAATAAACAAAAAGTTATTGACTATGTAGAAACATTGGCTCATATAAAAAAACATTACTCATTTCATATTATTCTATATTATGATGAATTCTGAAATTTTACATTTTTTTGAATAGATATGATATTTGGTTTTCTTAATTGTTATGTATAGGATGAATTTTATATAGAACGCCCAAATGATTTATAAAAACCGGGTAATGTATTTAGACTTAATAAGGCCCTCTTGGGACTTAAAACAATTCCCAAGAGCCTGATATGATAGAAAAACAAGTTTTTTTATAAAGAAATATTGTTAAGGGATCTATTGATCTAAATATTTTAATTAATAATGTTTATAAAGAAACCAACATTATTCAAATTTATGTTAATAACGTTATATTTATATCAAATAGAAAGATACTTCAATATTACTTTACAGATCTTATGAAATATATATTTTAAATAAGAATGATGTGAGAATGTAAAATTTTCTTAAGTTTTTAAATTCCTCATGAACCAAAAAAATTTGTATCTCAAAAAATTATATAAAATATATTCTTCATTTTTTATGTATTTAATAGTGATAAAAGCATTATTAATCCCATCAAAACCTTAAAATCTTTTGATCTTAAAATATCTGGTAAAATAGTTGATCAAAATAACATTATAGGAATAATCAGTAGTTTACTATAATTTACATATATTCTGGTAGTCATAATTTTTTATTCTGGTGCGTGAGATAGAAGGAAATCCAAAAGTAACCCATCTTAAATTTGTAAAATGTTTTTTTCATTTCTTGAATGTAATTGTGAATCATGGATTTTTTTCTTTAATTAATTAATTTTTATTAACATTTTTTTAGATTATATCTTTAAGGATGTAAAATGTACACGAAAAGTAAATTTGGAAATTTTCATTTCATAAGGTAAGATTTAGTTTTTTTATTGTAAGAAAAAAAATTTGACAGTACATTCCATTAGAAAGGATGAATATATTGCAGTTGGATGTTTCTATTCTAAGGTGTTGTGTATGCAACACACACTCACTAAATATGGTTTCAGTTTTTATAGAACTCATATATTTATTGTGATATCACAAGTTTCTTAGCTTTAAATAAAAACTCCACGTATCACTCATAACAAAATAATGTAGGAAAATGATACCATTTCCTTTAGTATCACACAGATAAAGGATATATCTTTTTAAAATTAATCAGAACATAAGAAAAACATGATGATATTTTTGAAAAACTAATAAATTATTATAGTGTTAAATATATTAAATAAAATATAAAAATTTTGAACAAGATATAATCATTCATATATAATGGTTTTTACTTATATCCTTATAGTAAAAATTATTTAAAAAAGAGAGACTACATTTTTACCTTGTTTTCAATTTTTTTTGTTTTATTAAAGTTTTTTCTAAATATTTTCTTTTAGAAAATATATTACTAAAAAATAACAAGAAATAACTTTCTATTTTTTTGGACAAACGTTTTCTATTGGGTTTTTCGAAAAACATTTTTCTAAAATGTTTTGAATTTTTTTGTTAAATATTCCAGAAAGAAGTTATTTTAGAAAATCAAGAAGTTAAAATCACTGTAAAAATTTTGATAAAGAAATTTGATAATTTTGTTCTCTATATGTAAATTTTTTTAGTTTTACATAGTTCTTCAATCCATTATTTACTTTTTAAATTTTTTTATTTTTTATGAATTTTTTTATTTTTTGGAGAAACTATTAGTTTCATTAGAACCAATTTGTGTCCAATAAAACAAATTCCATTTTAAAAAAAATCGTGAGTTTAGTGAAATATTTTTTAATATTTTGAGAGATATTTTCAAACCATTTATCAAAAATTGGGATTCATCTTGAGCTATTGGATCTAGAAAAGATGAATTCTATCTTCCTTTAAATATAATTAATGGATATGTGGATCACCAATCCTTTACTACCAAGAATTTTCCGTGAACATATCTCACCATATTGAAATCAGTTACTCAAATTAAATTTGGTTCATTAATTTATATTATTTGATATGATCAATAATAATGGTTTCATCATGATATTTCCAAATAAGAGTGGATATAAAAGGTAGGTTGATTGAAACAAGCTAGTTCAATAAATATAATTTTTATTCAATGGAAGCCATAATTTTTTTAGTGTGGTAATCCATGTATATTTCTAAAGATGATTTTTACATACACTTTTTAAACATAGTCATAAATTTCTATTCATCATCCGATTTCATAGAAGAAGAGAATCTAAAAGTTGTGAATTTTACTCTTTTTATAGTCTTATATATGTTTAATGTTTATATGTGTATTAGTTTGTTGTAATTAAAATGCATGAAGAGGGTAACCTTGGTACTAATAAGTTTCATAAAAAATACGGGGTTTTAAAAATTCCATAGTAAGAACATCATTATTTTCATCACATAAAATAGTAAAGAAAGTCTATCACTTATCTACTGATAATAAAATATGAAATTTATTTATACAAAATTTCTTTATTTTAAGGAAAGGGTCTGGGATAATCAGAAATTAAAAGAAATTTATTAATTATAAATCCTTTTTAACATGAGTTAATTTAATATAGAAAAGTATATTTTTAATTTCATTGAGGTTGTGAAATATTGGACTATAAAGTTGAATATTCAGTTATATCCATGTTTCTTTAACATGTTTCTGGTTAACTATGATAAATTTTATAACCATAATAACCCAAATACTACTTTGAGAGAGAATGGTTTAAAAATTTGTGTTTAATCTATAAAAAATATAAAACTTTTGTATATACCCTCTCAAAATTTGTTTGTTTAAAAGGAAGACAATGTTCTTTTTACAGTATAAATAGAGAAGTTACCAGAAAATTTTTTAAAAAATAAATGCAGGAGAAAAGTCACCCCTTTTCCAATGAATAAAGTAAAGATAATTTCTGATGAGTATTTTGATTACTTTGTGATAAAAAATAATATTAAAAGTTGTGGGATGAACCATGTTTTCTGATCGATATATTTGATTCATTAGACTTAAAAGATAAGACATACAATATATATGGGAGGAAGAAAATAATAAAAATAAAATAAGTGAAACATAGTAAATATAATAATGATATATATTTCATGAAAGGTTTTGAAAAAATTAATTATAAAATTGATATTGCAATAAAGGGTAATGTTCCTTTGTCTATTCCTATATTTTATATTATTAAACACTAAGAACATTTGGGAAATCAACTAGAAATAAAATAATTTTAAGATTGAAAACTAGATTTGTTTCTTAAGAAAGATAAATGAAAAGAGGTAGTTATTTAAAATATCCAATCAAAAGATGTCTAAAATGATGATGAAATGTTTGCTAATGAAAAAAATATTCTGAAATATATAAAGTATTAAAAATAAAGTATATTTTTATGAAATTAATGTCAAATATTCGACATAACTATCAACATAGTCTTATAATGATGAAAATATTTTACAATCCCACAAAGAATAATTATCAGATAAATATATTAAAAAATATCAGACAAAGGAATCATAAAAAACATTCTATGATGAAAATGTAGATGTAATGGACATTTATGAATCTAAAAATATTGAAAAATAAGAACGACATAAAGACCACTGCCACCAATACTTCCTTATGTTTCCAATGATTCCACTCATTCTTCTCCAAGTATAAGTTCTCATAGAATTGAAATTATAATGAACTATTTTAATGAAGTAATAAATAATCTTTAAGATTACATATATTTATTTCATAACATTCAATCCATATGTATGTACATATAATGAAATACTAATTTATTAGAAAATTAAAATTCCTTAAAATATCTTTCCATGATGGTGATTCCAAATGATAATGAGTTTAAAGATTTCAATGCTAAATCCAAAGAAAACTCAATAATGTTCAATCAAGTTATTAAGTGGATCAGGAACATATAGGGAGATTTAATGTACTATGTTTAAAAAATATATCAAATCAAAATAAAAACAAATTATATTTCGAGGCTTCCAAGAAATATCAGTGAAATGATTTATTAAAACACCCGATCAATTTATGATCTTAAATACCCAGTAATGACTCGTGATAATGGAATATAAGATCAAGAAAAGAAGATTCAAGCCCTAGAAGAAGAATCCTTGAAGTATTAAAATGACAATAGAAAGATAGGAGTTCATAAATAAGAAGTGGGGAAACTAAAATTAGTTGTTTCTGTGTTTGGAAAATACTATAAGGAAGTGATGAATATGAATTTCATTGTCGAAAATTTATTAATGAAATATTTATCTATTTCTCTAAACTCGAGAAAATTTTTATAATAAAAGAAATTTTTAGATGCATATTTTTGGATGAATGTTTTTCTCAAAATTTTTTCTGGATGTTACTAATTATATTCTTTACATGAATATCTTCCACATATATTTTTGGATGATTTTTTGTTTATATATAAATTATTTAAATGTTATTTTATAAAAAATTCAGGTACAATTTCTACCTCATTAATAAATTCAAAACATCTCTAAATTAATTAGAGTATGTAGAGAGTGAAATTTTTAACAAAAGGGTATATTTAAACAAAGTTATTACCTTTCATGAAAAATGTAAATGTTTTTGGGTTATATAATACTAGGGGCATGGAAAAACAAATATTTAGTATAAATTATTTCCTTATTTTTCAAATAATATCACACTCAATATAATCCCACAAGATCATGAATCTTACTGTATTTGGTAATTTTGTTTCCTATACTAACAAATTTCACTAGAAATATCACAACATTATTTAGGACATTCTTAACATGATCTTAAAATTTCATCATTCTTATAAAACTACATGAGATAACCTTGGGATGAACATAAGAAAATGGTATACTATATAGTCTAGTTAGGAAATAGAAAAATCATAACATAATTTAATTTAGAACATGTATTACAATAGGCATGTGGAGGTAACTTAAGATGGGTGAGAATCATAATCTTGAAAAATGAGGCATGATATATCATAATAACATAAGTAAACATAGGAATGTGGAAACAACATAAAACATGTTATCATAAACCTAGGTCGTGGATAACATCCATGAAAACATAACATAGTGTGCTTAGGATATCCTCCCATGCACCATACATGGAATCTCATGAGATAAAAATGTTACCCAATTCATTGGTGGTCTATATAATTCTGGCTCCACCCATCACTTTCAGATCAAGTCCATGTATAAGTTTACCACATAAATCATAAACAACAAGGATGTTTTTAATAAATTCAACCCATAGATAAAATATTAAGGTTCAGATACAAGTAAATGACAAATAAAATAAGGATAAGTATAAGTAGTAAAATACCCTTGAGTGGAAATGGAGACGAGTATTCACTACACAAATGTTTGTAATGGAAAATCACAAGATTATTTTGGCTACCTAATAGATGTAAATAAAGGATTATATAAGGGGTTAATGAGAGTGAAAGAAGTTTATAGTCACTTGGGAAATATAATAATAGTAATATATGTGGGTAAAAATATATCGCAACTTAAAAAATTGTAAACCTAAAGGCATTACATACAGAAGGTAATTGATTTAATAGGAGAAGAAGAGGATCCCTTACCTTTATAGGACACTTATTAAATCATAGGAGGAGATTCTTAAGTGTTTGGGGGGGACCTTGGGATGAATTTATAGAGGTAAATTTTGAGTAATTTCATGCTCCAATGGTTTTGTGTGAAGATTAATGACAATTTTGGTGGGTTTTTATAGCAATACAGAGGATAATTATTCATTAATATCTAAACTTAGGATTTGAACACTATAGGATTATTTAATTAAAAAACACTAAACTTATCATAGTTTTTTACCATGGTAACTACCAAAGAATAGTTTTTTATCATTATTTTATAAATAAAATAAACTAAAACCTTAAAATAATACCGTTAGTGTTATGGAAGTGAGTCATGTTAATAATGAATTGATATTAAAACCATAAAATATAATATAGGTTTTGGAGGATTCATTAAAGGTTTATAAAATTAATTAAATTTCCTAAAACTAACATTAGGTCAAAATGAAAATATAATTTTGGTTATGAATACAATTTATATCATTTGTTACATTACATTGGGCAATTCATGATGTCATATTACAAAATGTATATTTATACCATATTCAATTTTGAATGAAAAATGCATCTATATCTAAAAATTATGAAAAAATAACCATTGGATAATTTTGACATGATGATTTAAAATGTAAGATTTATTTTATCCAATGTATTATAATTTAATCTTTTACATAAAAATCTACATTTAATGAAAAAAATTCTATTTTGGATAATAAAAGTCTTATAAGGATTATAAACAAAATTTATAACTTCATAAAATTATATTATCATATAAATTTAATAAATATTATTTAATGAAAATATTTTTGAAAATATCATTTATTTAAAAAATACATGAATTCATCAAAAATTGATTATTGATTAAACTATATATTTCCAAAAAATGATATTTGCGTTTACTCATCAAAATATAATTTTTATCAAACTCATTATATAATCATTTAAAAATTAATATTAAAACGTGATAAATATAATACCTTTTTTACTAAAAAAATATAAAAATTCAAAATTTTGAGGTGTAGATCCATAAACCTTTATGAAACCAGTGAATTCCCTAAGGGTAAGGTGTGTTATGTTTATATTTTAATTGAGTGGTTCAACAAAATTTTTGGTCCGTGTTCTGGATAACCCAAAAATAATTTCATAAATAGTTCCCCTCATGCTTTATTTTTTGAATCATATCTTGTCTTAGTCAGTTACAAAGCCAAGGGATGATATCTCCCTTGGAATATCTGATAAAGGGGATGTTGGGCGGAGAGAAGTGAAGAAGTGATGGCAAGAGGGGGGGTGAATTGACTTTTAAAAAATAATTAACAATTTAAAATCAAAGTAAAAAGTGCAGCGGAAATAAAAGAGGCAAGAAACGCAACTTGATAACGGAGTTCGGCTTAAACCCAAGCCTACGTCTCCACTCCCAACGCAACCGTTGAGAGATTTACTACCGCTTGCTTTTCAATGGTTTTAGCAGGAAACCCACTAGACTTTAAGGTAGTCTAGGACCTATTACAGCTTGCTTTTATTGGTTGAGCAAGAACCCACTAGCCTTCTTATAGCTGAAGGCTAGATCACCTTTGATTCAAGCCTTTTAAAAAGGAAGGCTTGACTAACCTCTTCACACCTTGAAGGTGGTGTGAAAACCCAAAAGAGAGGATGAGAGAAAGAGATGGGGGTTTGTAGGCACAAACCCAATTTGATACTCAAAATAAATAAAACAAGAAAAACCGTAATGGGAGAAGTCTTGGGCGCCAAAGGATTGATGGAGTTGATGAAGAGCGCTCCCAAGCTTCTTTGATGGTGCTCCTTGATTGTGGAAGTGAGTTGGAGCAAGTGGGGTTCCTTGAAAGAATTTTCCGGAGGTTCGCCAAATGATGTAAAATGTGTCCCGTGGGCTTCCTTGAGTTTACGGGGCTTCCTAGTCCTTTATTTATAGAGGGGGAACCCTCAAATGGCCTTTGGGGGGCTTCGGAGTTGTTGGAGAGGCCTTCGGAGCCGTTGGGAGTCAAGTGGACAAGCCTGGTCAAAGCCCAACAGCTAGTTTGACTGGCTCCACCGGCTGACCGGTGCTAGGCCACCGGTTGGCCGGTGCTTTGAAAAAGGAGAGGCCTTCGGGCTCAGGCACCACCGGCTGGCCGGTGAGGAGGCCACCGATTGGCCGGTGATGAGGCAGTGGCAACCTCTTCTGTCTGGGTTCCACCGGCTGGCCGGTGATGGGACACCGGTTGGCCGGTGGTCTGGACAGAGGGATGCCTTCTGTCCAGGCCTCTATCGGCTGGCCGGTGGTCATCCACCGGTTGGCCGGTGGGACTGAAATTCAGTCCACTTTTGCTTCTTGCTTTCTTGGCCCAATTCCTTGACCACATGAAATCATGCCTATCATCCAAAAATACTTAAAACAAGATTAGATAAATAAGAGAGTGATTGTGATCATGAAAATTAAACCACGAGGGGTACGAGAGGTACAACAATCTCCCCCTATTTTGATGATCACAATCACCGAAACAACTAATGTAAAAGACTGAAATGAAAGGCATTCTTTGAAGGATAAATGGGAAAGTAAGGCAAAGCATGAGAGAAAGATTTCTCCCCCAATCAACCAAAGAATTTCTCCCCCTTTGTGATTATCAAAATAGCACGGGGCATAAAACTTGATTGAGGGAAAGGTTTTGAAAAACAAGATTGAGATTTTAAACCAATTGAAATTTTTTGAAATTTGAATTGAAAGTTTTGAATTGAAAGATTTTTGAATTGAAGATTTTGAAATGAAGTTTGGAATTGAAATGAAAGTTTTGAATTGAATTGAATGTTTTTAATTGAATTTAATGTTTTGAATTAAAAACGCAAAAGGCTTAAACAATCCTAACTCCCCCTAAATAAAAACAACAAATCACCGGGGAGAGGTTTTTGAAACCGAGACAAATTTTGGTCCGGTAAGACTTGCTAAAAGGTATTTTTCAATCCACACTTGTCTAGTGGAGGGTCTTCTCCTATAAAATTCATCGTTAAGGAAAATGGTTTTGGGCCTACCATACCGGGCATTTTTGCAATTGCACTCATAGATTAAGTGCCCGGGTTTTTTAAAATAATTGCAAAATTTAAATTGGGAGCTCCCCCTTACAAAAATAGTTGGAGCATGGGAAGAGGAAGCTTTCTTGGAATAGCCAAGCCCTTCGGTGGTTCTAGATATGTGTTGGGAACCAAGCAATTTGGTCAAATTTTGTTCCCCTTCGGTGAACTTGGATAGGGATTCCCTTAAATCTTTGATTGTTGATTCCATATAATCAACATCGGGAAGGTTTTGGACTTTGAGGTTCAAGTCTTCCTTCTCTTTGAGAAGTTGTTCCTTTTCGAAAGAAAGTTTTTTGAAATTCTTTTTTAAAGCAACAAATTTGGAAGAAAGTTCGTGAAAACCTTCCTCCAATTGATCTCTAGCATGTTGGAGATCCTCATAAGATAAATGATTAAAAGAATTTGAAGAACTAGAGGATGAGGAGTCGGAAGATGTTACCTCGTGAAATGCCATTAAGCATTTTTTACCGTTGCCACTTGAGGAGGAGTAGGAGGAGGATGTGGAGCTATCACTCCATGTGGCCTTGAAAGCCTTCTTCTTCTCCTTTTGCTTGGCCTTTTTCTTGTTTAGTGGACAATCGGGCTTGTAATGGCCTTTTTTGCCACACCCGTAGCATGTTACCTCGGGCTCGGATTTTTCGTCGTGTTTTTCCTTTCGAGCCTTGCGGGATTTCTTCTTCTTGTGCTTCTTCATGAAGTTGTGCATTTTGCGGGCAAGATTCTCCATTTCTGAATTTCCGCTTGAAGAGGAAGACGATGAGGAAGAGGAGCTTTCTTCTTGTTGAACTTTGAAGGCGATGTTCTTTGGAACTTTGATCGGTTTTCCTTCCTTTTCAGCTTGCCTCCTCATGGTGATCTCATAGGTCATGAGGGATCCGATGAGCACTTCGATCAGCATGTTTTTTATGTCTTTTGCTTCTTGAATTTCCGTGACTTTCGGTGCCCATGAGCTTGGTAAGATCCAAAGGATCTTCTTGACCATCGTTTCTGCAGAAACATCATCACCAAGAGACTTTCTACCATTGCATACGTCAGTAAAGCGTGTAAACATTTCAGAAATAGATTCGGATGGATGCATGGAAAAAGACTCAAAATATTGACGGTACATGTCCAATCGAGTATCCTTAACTTTGTTGGTCCCCTCATGGGTAACCCCCAAAAGTTTCCAGATTTCATGTGATGAGGTGCATGTGGAAACTCGATTGAACTCATTACGATCAAGGCCGCAATGTAGAGCGTTCATGGCTTTTCCATCAAGCTCGAAATTTTTAATATCGGCTTGGGTCCATTTGGATTCATCGGGAGAGGATAGAGAATAACCATGCATGACAATTCTATAAATAGGATAACCTATACTTATAAGAAAAGTGGTCATGCGGGTTTTCCAATAAGTATAGTCGGTTCCATCAAAAAATGGAGCACGACCCAAAGAATAGCCTTCGGGGGCGAAAGAAGTGGAAGCCATAAAAAAAAGGATCTTGAATTTGAAACCGGTGAAGGTATTACTCAAATTTTTCCTCTGATAACAATTGTTGGGCGGAGATAAGTGAAGAAGTGATGGCAAGAGGGGGGGTGAATTGCCTTTTAAAAAATAATTAACAATTTAAAATCAAAGTAAAAAGTGAAGCGGAAATAAAAGAGGCAAGACACGCAACTTGATAACGGAGTTCGGCTTAAACCCAAGCCTACGTCTCCGCTCCCAACTCAACCGTTGAGAGATTTACTACCGCTTGCTTTTCAATGGTTTTAGCAAGAAACCCACTAGACTTTAAGGTAGTCTAGGACCTATTACAGCTTGCTTTTATTGGTTGAGCAAGAACCCACTAGCCTTCTTACAGGTGAAGGCTAGCTCACCATTGATTCAAGACTTTTAAAAGGGAAGGCTTGACTAACCTCTTCACACCTTGAAGGTGGTGTGAAAACCTAAAAGAGAGGATGAGAGAAAGAGATGGGGGTTTGTAGGCACAAACCCAATTTGATTCTCAAAATAAATAAAACCAGAAAAACCGTAATGGGAGAATTCTTGGGTGCCAAAGGATTGATGGAGTTGATGAAGAGCGCTCCCAAGCTTCTTTGATGGTGCTCCTTGATTGTGGAAGTGAGTTGGAGCAAGTGGGGTTCCTTGAAGGAATTTGAGGAGGTTCTCCAAATGATGTAAAATGTGTCTCGTGGGCTTCCTTGAGTTTCCGAGGCTTCCTAGTCCTTTATTTATAGAGGGGGAACCCTCAAATGGCCTTTGGGGGGCTTCGGAGCCGTTGGAGAGGCCTTCGGAGCCGTTGGGAGTCAAGTGGACAAGCCTGGTCAAAGCCCAACGGCTAGTTTGACTTGCTCCACCGGCTGACCGGTGCTAGGCCACCGGTTGGCCGGTGCTTTGAAAAAGGAGAGGCCTTCGGGCTCAGGCACCACCGGCTGGCCGGTGAGGAGGCTACCGGTTGGCCGGTGCTGAGGCAGTGGCTGACACTGTTCTGGCTGGGTGCCACCGGCTGGCCGGTGATGAGGCAGTGGAAACCTCTTCTGTCTGGGTTCCACCGGCTGGCCGGTGATGGGACACCGGTTGGCCGGTGGTCTGGACAGAGGGATGCCTTCTGTCCAGGCCTCTATCGTCTGGCCGGTGGTCATCCACAGGTTGGCCGGTGGGACTGAAATTCAGTCCACTTTTGCTTCTTTCTTTCTTGGCCCAATTCCTTGACCACCTGAAATCATGCCTATCATCCAAAAATACTTAAAACAATATTAGATAAATAAGAGAGTGATTGTGATCATGAAAATTAAACCCCGATGGGTACGATAGGTACACCAGGGGCTTCATATGGTATAATACTATTGGTTAACACTATCAATTCTTCTTTCTGTGTCAATTGGAATTTATTATAACCATAAAAATACTATTCTTAATTGTCACTATAAAATGGATATATTATAAATGGGTGTGATGATTAATGGTCTTTTAAATATGATAGGTTATAACATATAATGGTCCAAAATAACGAAACTAGTGAATGTGTTTTCTATAGATACGTTACTTAATAATTAATTTATTCAATAAAAAAATGAATTTAATTTGTAAACATTTGCATCATAATATTATTTCACCCTTCAGAAATTTTCCCCTTAAAAATTAAATTTCACATAGTAAAATAGATCAGGGTACTTCTGTTTCATTTCCACTTCCAATTCCCATGTTTCTTACTCAATCTTATGGTTCCACCATAATAATTTGACAAAGTGAGTTTTCTTATTTCATATAAATTTGTCTATATGATATATGATCGATATTAGGTACTCCTTATATGAAATATAATTCTCTAATGGAACCACCTATGGATTCATTACATGTGAGTGGTACCCTATGTACTTCATTAATATGGATATTTGGAACAAATTATGTACTTGAGATAGGTTAGGTGGGAGTTCTAGTCAATATGCCAAATTTTTGATGCAATCAAGGATTTTAGAGGGTCTTATGTATATAATAAATATCTTTCCATTATTCGAAAACATCATGACTTTCATCCATGGTGTTATATGAAGGAACAATTTATTTTCAACCTCAAACATCTAGTTCAATCGATATTAGTCTTCAAGGATTTTCTTTTGACTTTGGGTGGATTTCATATAAATCCAAATGGTTTGAACCTTCTATATAATTTCTTGGATAAGATCAGGTCCCAGTATCTTCTACTCTATAACATAATTCAATCATGATAGAGTATGAAACCTATTACAATATAAATTCTTATATTGTTCTATTTGAATGTGAGAATGGAAGCTATTTTTATATTAAAGCACTACTATCAGAAGGTTAGGATCCCAATATACATGGGAATTTTTTAAAAAAGATCTCAGTATATCCTCCAATGTATGAATTTTTATTTTAGAGTTACTATCCATATATTGGGGATAATATGTACAGATGATTAGTTATATATCTTACACATTCTAAAAAATTCATCAAAACCTCAAGGTAAACCATGAATATAAATCAAAAATAATAGTAAGAGGAACTACATGCAATCTTAACACTTCCTTTAATAATCTATATAAGATTTTTTCAAGAGAGAAATATTTTTTGATAGAAATTAAATGCGTAACAAATGTATTGAAATCGACTACCACCTAGATGATGTTATTTTCATTAAGAGTCCTAGGGTGTCCAATAATCAAATCCATGATTATGTTTTCCAATATCAATATTGGTATGGGAAATGTTTTCATCAAACCCTTAGAGTTCTATCATTCTACCTTGACTTGTTGACCTACACAAAATCCAAATACAAACTCCACAATCTCTATATTCTTATTACCCCACGAGATGTTCTTCATCAAAGATCTATAAAAATTAGTGCATACTAGTTAAAATTAGAATAAGTATGTAAGAACCTAGATTTTCACTTTAGGTATGGATCTTGATTTTAGTTAGTTATTGTGGAAAATAAGGAAATGAGTTTTTTCTATGTACACACCATGTACTTTTGAGTACACACCGTGTACCGAGTTGTAGTGTACAACAGTGTACTAGCCGTGAAGTGGCCAAGTACATGGCTGTGTGATGATCGGGAAGAACTCATATGTTGGGGGATGATTAAGGTTACTACAAGGCATCTGCATTTAATGAACACACCTTGTAGTTCTATTTTTTATTTTACATATTAGAGTGGGATCAGGTCTTATGTACGTAAACATATTCTTATCCCCATGGTTTATAAAAGAGAGTGAAAAAATTGAACTAACTTCAATCCCCTCTCGATTCTCCATCTAAGCACTGATTGAGACACTATTAGGTGCGTTAGAATCCCACCAGTGACTAATCAAATCCTCTGGAGCCCTTATTCCTGATTTCTCCTCTCTTTTGATTAATTAAAGTTTGAGAATTTTTCCATGTTTTTTAGATCTATGCCTGTAACACCCTAGGTAAATAAAGAATATGACATTTTGATATTTATCCATAATTGTGAATAAAATATTAATATGACTTTAAAGGGGATACTATGCTCGATGGCGTACCCAACATGCAACGACGAGTTTCCTGGGAATCTTACGTTGCACTCTAATAATAAAATAATATTATTTTAAATGCTAGTTAACATGTAGCCGTTGTATTGATAGGAATGGATATACATAACTAAAATATGATTATATATGTTTTTAAATGTTTTTACATTTATCCAATAAAGGATAGAGGCTTAAAATATGGAAAGAATTCAATTTTAGTCGTATATGCCCCAGTGTTCACTAAAGCTTCACTTATCACCTTTTGATGTTGAACCATCATTACATATAGTTTTTTTCGCTCTTAAACATTCTTTTGGACCATATAAAACTCTTATTAAGAATCAGGACATCAAAATTTACTTTGTGTAAATTTTTTGTATCTTTCCGATAAAGTTTTTTTTAATGAATAGTGTAAAATGTTGTATTTTAATTCAAAACCTCTTTTTAATCTAATTTATTTATATGATTAGATTATATTTTTAATTGGTTTTAAAGTGAAATTAGAATATATTTTTACCATTAAATCCAATAGTGGTCGTTTGAATTAATTTCACTTTGAAATCAGACATAAACCAGTGTCAATCTTTTGATACTTATTGTTTAATAAAAACACGCTATTTGCTCTGACAGCGGGATTTAATTATTAAATTAATTAATGTGACTCATATGTTTTTAATTTTGTAAAATAGACTTCATTTTTGAATTTAGAATATCAAATATATCTTAGGGTGAATTTTTGGGATTTTTCTGAAAAACATCAATTTTTTATGAATAGTGACACCACTAAGTGGTACTTATAAATACTTATTTTTCCGTTTAAATGAAATTTTTCCATCTTTGTGTTTTGAATATCAAAAAAATCCGACATACATGGTTTTCATTAAGACGTAAAATGTGGTTCAATGGGATAAAAATAATTTTTTGGTGAATAGTAACTTATTAAGTTTTTAATCGCGATTGGAGGTAATTAGTGTAGTTTAAGGTAAAAATAATGTTTTAATAATATGAAATAGACTTGAAACTTGTCCTAACCTCATTGTATGTGTAATGGCCGACCAAGACAAGCAATGAGTCAACTTGGGGACTCAATGGAGCCACTTTGGTTGGGAAATGACATAAATAACTTTTTATTTAATGTAAAAGTAAAAATGACACAAGCATGATATGTTTTACTAAAACAATTTTTAAGTGGGGTTATACAAGTCATATTTTTTATTATAAATATTCATTGTAAAGATAATAATATTTCATTCATCATAGTAATTTTTTTATAATTTTTGGACATTAAATAAATTAAATTATTTATGACATCATAATGATGCAGCGATGACGTCATTATCTGACGATTTAAATAAAATGAGAAGATAATGTAAACTCTATGACCTACACATGTCCAAAACTTATTGTATGGGTGCATTTCTAACCCTTATCACCTTATCCAGGAATAATATCAATGTGGGGCCTTTTAAAACCGAAAAACATTTTCAAATAAAGTAATATTTCTTACTTTCCAAAAGTGCCCCTCCTATCCTCTTATAAAAGGCCCCCACATCTACCTCATTTAACACACACCTAAAGCCCTTGGCTTGGCCAACCCCTGCCCTTGTACTCTCTCCACATCCCTCTCCTAATCCTAGAGGATTCCCTTTGTGCAGAATCCTTTCAAAGGAAGCCTTTAGGCTCAAATCAAAAGGAGTTACACTTTTAAAGGTAATTCATTCTCTCATGTTCATTTGTTTTATTTTGCTTCTCCAACCCCATAAACTCTTTTTATTTACTTCTTTTGTAACTAAAAAAGTATATTCAATATACTAGGATGTTGGTATAAGATTTATTCGAGCTACAATCTCACACAACTACATCAAATGGTTAAAGAACATACGGTTTCCGTGGATGGAGAAATTCTGCCTCCCGAAACGATGATTGTTCAATACTCATTTAACACCTTCAAATGTGGCCATTATGATGTCACTATTTTTATATATGATATAGAATATGTTTATGTTTTCATTAAGCTTCTGTTTTTTTTCATTTTGGGCATACCTTTATGGTTTCCATTATGGGTAAACGCGATATCTTCATTTAAGGAAGTGCGGACTACCGCCCCCTCAAAGTGATTTGATTCGTTAAATACCATATGTGGGACGTATAAAGGATGGAACTATGATATTATATATGATATTATACTGGAATTATAATATACCTTTATATCATTATGATTCCATTCTATAAAATACGAAATAGAAATGAAAGTAGCGTTCATGCGTACGTACGGCTTACTGTCTCCATGAACGGTGCATTTCATTTATTACCTCTAAATGATTTTGTAATGTTATAAATGCATGAATGTACTGGATAAATATGAAATATATGATATATACATCATTAATACAATTCTGTATATAATAAAAATTTGGCCACACGAACAACATGTAATTGTAAGAAGTCCACTTTCGACTTAAGAACCAAATATCGGCAAAATGAATATTATTAACTTAAATGTTTATGACATGGTAATAAGTGATATAAAAGGAATAATGAACATGAAAAAGGTTCTTAAGGAAGTAGAAATTAACTCAAGTTTATTATTCAGGACGTTAAAGAATGATCGAGTCAAGTCGGACCCGAGGTAAGGGATCCTACTCCTCTCTTTCTTTTTAAGTACACACTTTTATGTCATTTCTTTTAAAGCTCATCTTTCTTGTTATTGGGATGATCTTTTATATTAATAATACTGTAATTTTTATTTTCATGTGATGAGAGACCCTATTCTCTCTCATAAATCCATTTTGGAAGTTCCGAGTGGCGCCGTTAGGCTGCCGAACTTTCATAATAGATCTAACCTCTCTCTTTCTTTTTATGTACTCTCCTTTGTGTCACTTCTTTTAAGCTCCTCTTTGTAATGTTGGGGGATGTTATTTTATATTCCTCTGGAGGTAAATTTTATTTTAATGTGATGATATACCCTATTTTATCTCATCAATCCATATTCGGAAGTTTTATGTGGCGTCGTTAGGCTGCCGAGTTTTCGTAAAGGATTTTTCATCTCACTTTTATTCCCGTGAGATTTATGATACATATGACACAAATTCCATTGAGTGGTGTATGTACTGCCCATTATTCTACTCTTTGTGTAATATACTTTTTTTTATGAGTATTTACATCAATGATCTATTGTCCTTCTTTCATGGGGTGTATGTTTGGAAAGATACCCAAGTCGGTAAGAGAACCTTTCACCCTCCTCTTTTTAAAAGACTTCGTTTGTTATGTCTTTTAATTCACATACTACTATTTTGGGATATGTTCTTATATATCCTGATTGATGTAAATTTTACGTCCAAGTTATGAGATTCCCTTTTCTATCTCTCATCAACTCATTTTCTGAATTTTTGAAGTGACGTCGTTAGACTGTCGAATTTTACCAAGGGAACTTTTTAACCCAATTTCGATTTCTTTGGGTTCAACATGTTGTTATTGAATATGTCATCCTTTGAATATTTTTGAATTAACTTTTATTGTTTTACACTTAATATCCAATTATATTGGGTGTATTTATATTTGTCACACATAATTTTGAGATTGATTTATCCTTAATTTAAGGATATCTTCTTTATAAGGGATTTCATCACATTTTACATCTCTATTGAGACTTCATTGTTGATATGAACCAATTCACTCTTATAAGGTGTATATACTGTCCTTTGGAATATTATATCATGAATCCATTTATTCTCATGATATTATAAAGTTCTGATTAAATGTTATTCCTCAATTATTGTATTCAAGTGTCTCTAATTTTGGTAAAAACCCTTCAACCAAAATATCACTTTAAATGTTTTAATGATTTGTTCTTATTAATATCCATGTTTTCAAAATGGTTTTAAGGATTTATTTATATGGATATTAATTTTTTAAAATGTTAAAATTTTCAAGGTGGTATGGGACACTTTGATTCAAAAATATCTTTATTAAATTTTTTAAATGGTTTTGAAAATGGTTTTTTTTAATGGATTCATTATTTCAATATCCAAAAATGTTATATTGTGATTGAAATGTGGAAATTTTATATTTCCTTTATGCATGTTTTATGTGATACATTTATGTTATGGTTCTTGGGAATTGTTATGAAAACGGGTGGTTCCGTGATAAACTAAGGGCGGCTGAGCCCGATATAGCTCTCCAATGCATTGGGTAACGCGAAGGAGTGAAACATTGAGGTTTCTCCGAATAGATTTAGGTAATATACTGTGATGGGTATTCCAAACGTAACCAAGAGGGTTACTCCCTATGTAAGAATCTTATGAATACCTCAAGTTACCTTTACGTCTTATGTTTTCTATGATTTATTCATGATTTGATATGCCTATGTTTTATGGGTAATGTATGATTTCATTCTTATGTATACATGTACTCATGTTTCCTTTCCATATATTTTATATCCCTTACTAAGATTTTTATGCACATCCCAAGTTTTTGAAATGTTTCTCACAGGTCAGGGGAAAGGTACATGATGTGATGATAGTGTCAAGGATGTGTCAAGAAAGAATCTGTGTTATATTTTAAATATGTTTCCATTGATGGGAAGAATGAATAATGTCTTTTATGTAACCACTTTGTTTAAATGTGGAATGTAATTCAAGTTTCATGATCTAATTCTTTAAAACTCTAAACCGGAAAATATCCTCAATGTGTAATCTTGTAATAACTCAAGATTAAGTAAGGCTTAAGGTTGGGGCCTTATAGTTGGTATCAAAGGTCGGTTTAGATAAATTTAGAGGGTTGGGTATTCTTTAAGCATAAGGGACATTACCATAATGGTTAGGATTTCAGAAAGATTCCTAGTTTTAAATAAAGTGAATGAGTAAGTATATCTTAGTGTTTATCTTCCTCATTAGTACATGATGGTTTTGTTGATATACTCACACTGACATTTCTATTCTTAGTGAATGGATGGATCTAGCAGGAACCAAAGAGACAACAGGTTTGAAGGAAACTGTGGTGGTTCTCTGATTAAGATACTAGATAAAATGGAGGATTCAATGAGGAAACTTGTGGTTGTTCAAAACCAAATATCAAGGAGTCATGATCAACAACTTGAACCTTGGTATTATCTTTAATGCATCATGTACGAGATGACCAATCCATGTGGAAGTTCAGGTAATAATTATAAAGGTAACCATTAGAGTTTATATGATCCTTACTTTTGAGGTAATTATGGGTTATTATATGATATGCTGGAAAATGAAAGGCATGAGATAAACATGAGGTTAAAATATGTTATGATCATTTTTGATGATTTTATCTCTTTTTGGGGAATGATTTAATAATTATATAGTTTTGGAAAAAAGGACAACACGTAGACCGTGTGACAACCCGTCGCGTCGGACAAAGCTTCGGGAATCAAACCCACAACCAAAGTGCGACTGGTATTTATCGCCTACCACTGGACTACGTGAAGTCCCTGGTTAGTTTGACCGATTCTTTTTAGTTATATGATTTTATGAATTAAGATTAAGTTGATTTTGGGTTATTTATGAAAATTATTAACCTATCATGGAGGATATGTGATTAGGTTAATTACTTTTCAATACGAGACTTTAGGAGAAACTGATATTGTATGGAGATAAATGTTACGATTTATCTTGGAAGACTATGCGACTAAATCCTTCAAATATTTGGGTTTCAATATTATATTGGTTTACTTTGAAGAAATTTATGGAAATTTTTTCTATCGGATGGTCCTCGTTGAACTTTGGGTTTTGTTGGACAAATTTTGGAGATTAAGCATGGATTTTCTTTTTAATGGGTTATCCTTTTCTGGATTATCTAACCTTGTACTAACCTTTTTGGTTTTTGTTTTGGTTAAAGCCTAATGACATGGGATGTATATAGTTCACTTTTTTGGATTAGGTGACTCTCTAGAAGTTGATTATAGTACTCTTAATGCGAACAAGTCTCCCTAAATACTCGTCTTTTGGAAAAAAAATATGAGTTTGATTAAGGAATCCAGTAAAGGTTTCAAGTCAACATGATAAGTGATTATGTTTCCTTATGAATAAATTCCTCAATAAAAAGTAACTTAACAGGAAAATGTTGTCTATTAGCTTTTCCTACTGGGGAATCGAATATCGTCTAACCCATCACAAGTTTGTGATTTTCTCATTGTTAACTTTCTCCTAGACATGTTTACTATCACTCTCCCTCAAGAACATGACCCTTTGCTTTTTCTTCCATGTCCATGTTTTTCTACATGGAATCCTAGTATGGGTTAACTCGGGTGACCTCTGTACTTATCTTCCTTTATTTTAATGTGATTTTTTTACCGACTCTTGTTCCGATGTGGGAGGTTCAAGGATGTTTCCAAGCTCAATTTCAAAAATTGCGAGGACGCAATGCCCAAAAGGGGGGAAGGATGTAACACCCCAGGTAAATAATGAATATGACATTTTCATATTTATCCATATTTGTGAATAAAATATTAATATGACTTTAAAGGGGATGCTATGCTCGATGGCATACCCAACATGCAATGGCGAGTTTCTTAGGAATCTTACGTTGCACTCTAATAATAAAATAATATTATTTTAAATGGTAGTTAACATGTAGCCGTCGTATTGACAGGAATGGATATAAATAACTAAAATATTATTATATATGTTTTTAAATGTTTTTACATTTATCCAATAATGTATAGAGGCTTAAAATTCGGAAAGAATTCAATTTTAGGCGTATATGCCCTAGTGTTCACTAAAGGTTCACTTATCACCTTTTGATGTTGAACCATAATTAAATATAGTTTTGTTCACTCTTAAACATTCTTTTGGACCAAATAAAACTCTTACTAAGAATCGGGACATCAAAATTTACTTTGTGTAAATTTTTGGTATCTTTCCGATAAAGTTCTTTTTTTTAATGAATAGTGTAAAATGTTGTATTTTAATTCAAAACGTCTTTTTAATCTAATTTATTTATATGATTAGATTTTATTTTGAATTGGTTTTAAAGTTAAATTAGAATATATTTTTACCATTAAATCCAATAGTGGTCGTTGGAATTAATTTCACGTTGAAATCAGACTTAAACCAGTGTCAATCTTTTGATACTTATTGTTTCATAAAAACATGGTATTTTCCCTAACAGCAGGAATTAATTATTAAATTAATTAATGTGACTCATATGTTTTGAATTTGGTAAGATAGAATTCATTTTTGAATTCAGAATATCAAATATATCTTAGGGTGAATTTTTGGGATTTTTCTGAAAAACATCAATTTTTGATGAATAGTGACACCACTAAGTGGTACTTATAAAAACTGATTTTTCCGTTTAAATGAAATTTTTCCGTCTTTTTGTTTTGAATTTCAAAGAATCCTACATACATGGTTTTCATTAAGAAGTAAAATGTGGTTCAATGGGATAAACATAGTTTTTTGTTGAATAGTAACTTATTAAGTTTTTAATCGCGATTAGAGGTAATTAGTGTAGTTTAAGGTAAAAATAATGTTTTAATAATATGAAACGAACTTTACACATGTCCTAACCTCATTTGGTGTGTAATGGCCGACAAATACAATCCATGGGTCAACTTGGGGACCCCATGGAGTCACTTTGGTTGGGAAATGACACTAATAACTTTTTATTTAATGTAAATGTAAAAATGACACAGGCATGATATGTTTTACTAAAACAATTTTTAAGTGGGGTTATACAAGTCAGAGTTTTTAATATAAATAGTAATTGGAAAGATAAAAAGATTTCCTAAATCATAGTAATTTTTTTTATAATTTTTAGACATTAAATAAATTAAATTATTTATGACATCATAATGATGCAGCGATGACATCATTATCTGACGATTTAAATAAAATGAGAAGATAATGTAAACTCTATGACCTACACATGTTAAAAACCTATTGGATGGGTGGATTTAGAACCCTTATCACCTTATCCAAGAATAATATCAATGTGGGACCTTTTAAAACCGAAAAAAATTTTCAAATAAAGTAATATTTCTTACATTCCAAAAGTGCCCCTCCTCTCCTCTTATAAAAGGCCCCCACCTCTACCTCATTTCACACACACCTCAAGCATTTGGATCGGCCAAACCCTGCCCATTTACTCTCTCAAAATACCTCTCCTCATCATAGAGGATTCCCTTTGAGAATAAGCCTTTCAAAGGAAGCCTTTAGGCTCAAATCAAAAGGAGTTACACTTTTAAAGGTAATTCATTCTCTCATGTTCATTTGTTTTATTTTGCTTCTCCAACCCCCTAAAATCTTTTTATTTACTTATTTTGTAACAACACCAGTATCTTAAATATACTAGGATGTTGTTATAAGATTTATTCGAGCTACACTCTCACGCAACTACATCAAATGGTTAAAGAACATACGATTTCCGTGGATGGCGAAATTCTGCCTCCCGAAATGATGATTGTTCAATACTCATTTAACACCTTCAAAGGTGGCCATTATGATGTCAATATTTTTATATATGATATATAATATGTTTATGGTTTCCTTAATATTCTGTTTTTCTTCATTTTGGGCATACCTTTATGGTTTCCATTATTGGTAAACGCGATATCTTCATTTAATGAAGTGCGGACTACCGCCCCCTCAAAGTGATTTGATTCGTTAAATACCATATCTGGGACGTATAAAGGATGGAACTATGATATTATATATGATATTATACTGGAATTATAATATACCTTTATATCATTATGATTCCATTCTATAAAATACGAAATAGAAATGAAAGTAGCGTTCATGCGTACGTACGGCTTACCGTCTCCATGAACGGTGCATTTCATTTCTTACCTCTAAATGATTATGTAATGTTATAAATGCATGAATTTACTGGATATATATGAAATATATGATATCTAAATCATGAATACAATTCTGTATATAATAAACATTTGTTCACACGAACAACATGTAATTGTAAGAAGTCCACTTTCGACTTAAGAACCAAATATCGGCAAAACAAATATTATTAACTTAAATGTTTATGACATGGTAATAAGTGATATAAAAGGAATAATGAACTTGAAAAAGTTTCTTAAGGAAGTATAAATTAACTCAATTTTATTATTCAGGACGTTAAAGAAAGATCGAGTCAAGTCGGACCCGAGGTAAGGGATCGTACTCCTCTCTTTCTTTTTAAGTACACACTTTTATGTCATTTCTTTTAAAGCTCAACTTTCTTGTTATTTGGATGATATTTTATATTAAACTTAATACAATTTTTATGTTCATGTGATGAGAGACCCTATTCTCTCTCATCAATCCATTTTGTAAGTTTTGAGTGGCGCCGTTAGGCTGCCGAACTTTCGTAAGAGATCTAACCTCTCTCTTTCTTTTAAAGTACTCTCCTTTATGTCACTTCTTTTAAGCTTCTATTTGTAATGTTGGGGGATGTTCTTTTATATTCCTCTTGATGTAAATTTTATTGTAATGTGATTAGATACCCTATTTGATCTCATTAATCCATATTCGGATGTTTTATGTGGCCCTGTTAGGCTGCCGAGTTTTCGTAAGGGATTTTTCATCTCACTTTTATTCCCGTGAGATTTATGCTACATTTTCCACAAATTCCATTGAGTGGTGTATGTACTGCCCATTATTCTACACTTTGTTTAATATACTTTCTATTATGAGTACTTACATCAATGATCTATTTTCCTTCTTTCATGTGGTGTATGATTTGAAAGATACCCAAGTCGGTAAGGGAACCTTTCACCCTCCTCTTTTTAAAAGACTTCGTCTGTTATGTCTTTTAATTCAAATACTATTATGTTGGGATATGTTCTTATATATCATGATTTATGTAAATTTTATGTCCAAGTGATGAAATTCCCTTTTATATCTCTCATCAACTCATTTTCTGAATTTTTGAAGTGACGTCGTTAGACTGTCGAATTTTACCAAGGGAACTTTTTAACCCAATTTCGATTTCTTTGGGTTCAACATGTTGTTATTGAATATGTCATCCTTTGAATATGTGTGAATGAACTTTTATTGTTTTATAATTAATATCCAATTATATTTGGTGTATTTATATTTGTCACACATAATTTTGAGATTGATTTATCCTTAATTTAAGGATACCTTCTTTATAAAGGATTTCATCACATTTTACATCTCTATTGAGACTTCATTGTTGATATGCAAAAATTCACTCTTATAAGGTGTATATACTGTCCTTTGGAATATTATATCATGAATCCATTTATTGTCATGATATTATAACGTTCTGATTAAATGTTATTCCTTAATTATTGTATTCAAGTGTCTCTAATTTTGGTAAAAACCCTTTAACCAAAATATCGCTTTAAATGTTTTAATGATTTGTTCTTATTAATATCCATGTTTTCAAAATTGTTTTAAGGATTTATTTATATGGATATTAATGGTTTAAAATGTTAAAACCTTCAAGGTGGTATGGGACACTATGATTCAAAAATCACTTTATTAAATGTTTTAAATGGTTTTGAAAATGGTTTTTTAATGGATTCATTATTTAAATATCCTAAAATGTTATATTGTGATTGAAATGTGGAAATGTTATATTTCTTTTATGCATGTTTTATGTGATACATTTATGTTATGGTTCTTGTGCATTGTTATGAAAACGGGTGGTTCCGTGATAAACTAAGGGCGGGTGAGCCCGATATAGCTCTCCAATGCATTGGGTAACGCGAAGGAGTGAAACATTGAGGTTTCTCCGAAGAGATTTAGGGAATATATTGTGATGGGTATTCCAAACGTAACCAAGAGGGTTACTCCCTATGTAAGAATGTTATGAATGCCTCTAGTTACCTTTACGTCTTATGTTTTCTATGATTTATTCATGATTTGATATGCCTATGTTTTATGGGTAAAGTATGATTTCATTATTATGTATACATGTACTCATGTTTCCTTTCCATATTTTTTATATCCCTTACTGAGCTTTTTATGCTCATCCCATGTTTTTGAAATGTTTTTCACATGTCAAGGGAAAGGTACATGATGTGATGATAGTGTCAAGGATGTGTCAAGAAAGAATCTGTGTTATATTTTAGATATGTTTCAATTGATGGGAAGAATGAATACTGTCTTTTATGTAACCACTTTGTTTAACTGTGGAATGTAATGCAAGTTTCATGATCTAATTCTCTAAAACTCTAAACCTAAAAAGATCCTCAATGTGTAATGTTGTAATAACACAAGATTAAGTAAGGTTTAAGGCTGGGGCCTTATAATGCCAATCTTGGATAATTCAAATTCCGACATTCAAATATATAGATCGTGAGACATCTAGGTATGTCATTTGTTCCTTTTGTATATTGTATTTTTATTATATATGCTAAAAGTTCTGCATTCCTATATTTGGGGTATTATTTGTTTTGGAATTTAACCATGTTTATCACATGATATCATTTATTTAATTGATAAAGTGTTGTTTCATATTCTTAAGGATAGATACCCTATTATGTGACACCCCATAGGCGTGTTTCCCTTGTTAAATCATTTATGGATTTTAGGTCTAGAATTCCCATTTTCCTTTCCTTGTTTTCCATGCCTTGTTTTGTTAGGACAAATTTACTAATTATATGAGATTCATGTGATATGCATTGTGGAAGTTTGAAAAAGGGGAATTTGGATGTGTTAGATTCCTAAGGCAGGGTCATTTATGTATGTTTTACTGTTATGTTAACCCCGTGGTATTTACTGTGAGAGCTTCCCGGTGGTCATCAACCTAAGGGTTAGACCATGAGAGCTTCCAAGGTGGTTATTTATAATTTATTGATGTTATGTTAACCAAGGGGTATTGACCATGAAAGCATCCTAGGTGATCATTTTTATATGATTAGTGCTAAGTTTGACCATAGGGGTTAGAATATGAGAGCTTCCCAGACGGGCGATATTAAATGAATTGTTGTTATATTAGACCAAGGGGATTAGACTATTATAATGTTACCAAAGGGTCATTAATGAATAATTTAATGATTGTGATGAGTCAGCCAAGGAAAAGAACAAGCTTGGGCTCAGTCATACTTGATTGTTTAGATAGTCTTCTAAGACATCTATTATGTTACTATTATATAGGGGATATAGATATTAGGATAGATCCTAAGATTACATGATTCAAAGGATGAATAATAAATGTTAATGAATTAAATTGAAACCATTTGTAACATTTAATTTTGATTATTTTCTAGCTTATTTATTCATTTTTACATATTACATGCTATATATATTTACTGACAGTTAGGAACAGATCTTTTGGTGTTTGGCTACAAGGATTCCTCTCACACCCTGTTTTGGTCATGTTTTGGACTCAAACTGATTATATGGTTGTAGGTATAGATAAGGGCATGTGCCATTATTCATTAGGTACTTTATTGCTATTGGAGCTAGAGAGCATGGGATCAAGCTGTTTCTGGTGATGCTGCTGGAGATTAAAAGTTTCATTTGCACTTTTATTTATGTATTTATTTCTATCATTGTGACTTTTTTGGATGTTTTCAAATATATATATGCAATGAATCATATATATATATATATATATATATATATATATATATTATAGCATAAGTTGGATTTAATTTCAGTCTTCTATTTTTTACTCTTGTCGAAATACTCCTTCCACTATTATTTCTATTTGTTTTATGATGTGTTACTCTAACAACGAGGAAATAATTTCCCCACTATCAAAACCTATACACTTGATTCTAGTCCAAAGCCTCTGGTGTTTGGGTAAATGCACTTGATTCAATGTAGCCTACTGGGTTGGTGAAACTGTTGGCCAGCTCACGGATCTGTGGAGTTATAAAAGATCTATGTGCATCATCCAGAAGATCCTTCTTCAGTTCAATTTTTGATAGTTCACATATCCATGTTCAAAACCATATAAATCAAACATTAAAAAAATTGAACTCTAAAATATTCCCTACCTTGTTTGGTAGAAACTCAGTATTTTTGGGGGCCTCCTAGATCATCTCAAGAATATATTGTTGGAAATTTATTTTAGAAAGATAATATAAAGATAATTTTATTATTCCTATTTAAATTAATTATATTTCAAAAAATATTGGATCCCTTCCCATCGTCACCAAGGATTGGGTTGCAAGATTCTTTATACATAGAAAATCATCCACTTTGTTTTACATATGAGTATCGTAATTAATTAAAAAATCATAATAATTTATTAGATCTATCCTCCTTAATTTGTTCATAATAAGCTACTTTTTTGGGAACATATACATGAGGTTATATGATCTATATATATTTTACACTTTTCTACATTCAGATAATGCTATAAAATTTTCAATTTGAAGATCACTAAATCCAATTATAGTTCAATTATTGTATAGTTATTCTCATTGAACATTAATTTTCTTGGGGAATAGGCTATCACTTTTTCATCTTACATGAGTACATAACCCGAACCCTTTTATTTATGAATTATTGTAGATGAAAATTAATTTCACACTATTTAGTAAATTTACCATAGGTCCGGTAATTATATTCTTCTGAAACTTTTTATAACTATCTTCACATTCATCAATCCATAAATACTTAACACCCTTTCATGTTATCTTGGTTTTTGGGATGGAAAAACATGATATGTTTCTAAAAAAATTAACAAAAATACCCATCAAATTAGTGGAAAATTCATATTTCCATCATAGATGTGGGTCTTGGACATCCTTTAATTTCCTATGTTTTTAAAAGGATCTATAGATATCACTTTTTTGGTGTTAATGTGCCCAATAAAGTTACTTTTTCTATGAAAAACTCACATTTAATGGACTTTTCATAAAATTTCATACCATAAAGTCTTTTGTACATTATTTAAAATACATCCATGTTCCTATTTTCTTTTTGAGTGATAATAATATCATCTATAAATACTACCAATACATTTTCATGGTAACTCCTAAAGACTATATTGAATAAGGATAAGAATATATATAGAGAATCTATGAGTCCAATTGGTGTCACTATGATCTCATAGTTCACATACCTTTTATAAAAAACAATTATGGGGATATCTTGAATTTTCATCTTTAATTAGTAATATCCCAACCAAATATACACATTAGAGAAGTATTCTGCTTCATGAAGATGATTAAACAAGTCCTCAATCTATGGTAGAGGATATTTTTTTTATTTATCATGTTTTTTTAGATCAAGATTATCAATACAGAGGCAAAGTTATCCATCCTTCTTCATGATGAAGAGGACCGATACACCCCATCGTGAAGCACATGGGAATATACACACTTTAGTGAGTTTATACTATAAATGTATATTAAACACCTTATGTTCAATAAGAATAATTCTATATAGATTCTTGGATATTAAAAAATATTTGAGTATGATATCGATTGTGAACTTAACATCACATATAGGTGGAAGACCAACCAATTTTTCAGGAAACACATCAGTGAATTCCCTCACAACTGGCATGTCATCAAGGTTGATCTTTTCTTTAGAATAAATCATTGGAGTTTGATAAAATTACTCATAAGGAAATCATATCCATGATAGAGATGTTGGTGCTAGAGAATATTCATCCACATCTCTGAACATGTATACAATTGGTGGTTGACTCACAATAGATATGGTGATGTTATTCCCTGATTAATTTATGTTGAATATATATAAAAAAATCCAATCAATTAATAGAATTTCATAAAATTTTATTATGGGAATTGAAACTAAGTTTTCTGGGAAATTTAAATAAATAATTTGTATAAGTGATGAGTAATATTATATGGATTCAATAATTTACACATTTTTGTATTCACTGATAACTATAATTCAATGTTTTGAGGTGATATTTTAATATTTCTACTAAAATTTCATAACATTAAAGAATTAATATATTCAAAATCAAATTGTATTTTTATTATATCTTAATGAATAACTGGTGTACCTATCACCAATTTTTTGTTCGTATCCACATCAGTTCTGGTGATTACATATTCTACCCTTTATCTCTAATCTGTGGAGGAATTTTTCATCAGTTATTGAAAAACCATGGAATTGGGAATTAATTCACATAGTGTCCCTACTCCATGAAGTTGAAATATTGGATTATAGGATGAGGGTTCACTAGAGAATTACTTTCTTCCGTTACACTGGTGGGTTTCTCTCGTAGGCAATTTCTAGCAAGGTTCCCTTCATTCCCACACCTAAAACTACTCATTTTCACCTTCAATAAATTTATGGTATTCTTATTTCTACAATTTTTTTTAGTGGGATGTTGTAATTTCATTCAATAATTATATTTCTCCACTACAGCACCCGAATTAAATTCCATTTTTCTCTTCTAATCCCCATGGTAACCTTGATACTTTGTTCTCTGTTTCAACTTTAAGGGAATTTCATACCAATTATTCATTGATACAAATGTCTTCAATAGATAAGTAATTTCATATACCTTAACTAATCCCACCAAAGAAGTGGTCAACATTAATTTCATGGGTAATGAAAAAGGAAGAGGTGCATCATACAAGTATTGTGATGTTTTCTCCATACACCCTAATGGTTTCGTCCTCATTTTTCATAAGGCTAAGGAAAACTATGTCCATTTTAAATCAGAATGTTGGTAGAAAATATTTTTGGAAAAACATTTTCCTTATTTCATTTCAATCTATTTCTTTTATATCCTCCTTATGATTCATATTTTTTTACCATCATCCACATTTGATCAGCTTCTTTATCCATACAATAAATAGCTAGTATAACCATGTCATTCTTGGAGCATTGAAGGATGATGAATGTATTTTCAATAGATTTGATACATTACTCTATGAAAAAGGGATATGAATTAATACCAAATATAGAGTTCTTTATTTAAAGTCTCAATTTAAAATTTCTCTTCCTTATTGAAATTTGGATGTTCCTCCCAAGTCAGGTTTTGGTTAAATACATGAGTTAACTGAGAAAATATTAGGATGATGTTCACAATTATTGCTCCCATAAGTAAGGGAATATCATTTGGGAATTAATCACATTTTTTATCACATTGGTTATATTCTTAGTTTCTCATATTTTAAACCATCGACTAAAACTAATAGGAAAATTATGGATGGGTATTTTTAAACTATTAAATACATAAATGGGAAAACATAAACATTAAAGGGGTAAATAAAAAATGAAATATATTATTTGACATAGTAATTTTTCAGTTCCAGTATAATTTATCCCTGATATACTTCTTAAAACAAAATATTATGTGTAACACCTTGAGTTTCTTATTAATTTTTTTTAAAATAATTTTATTTTCTTCGATAGTTTTTATTACAAGCAACAACATGTCTTAACGGAATTTGATATCCTATAAATATTATTATAACTATTATAAACAAGCCATTAAAATTGGTGGTATGAATAGTAATTAAAACATTTTAAAAATAATGTATAATGGTTTATATAAAATATTGATGAAAAATTACTTAATTATCAATAAATTATTTATATTCTTCGAAAATAAATTTTATCAAAAAATGTATTACTTTTATTTTGTGAAAAAATAGTAATATTTATTTTTTACATTTTTTAAAATGTAATTGACTAAATAATATTATTTTTTTAAATCTACATGTCAAAATTATCTTTGAGTTAATTTTTTGATTTTTCTGAAAATATTAATTCATTATTTAGTAGAAAAAAATACAATTTTTATTGAAAAAACATATTCTTTAAAATAATTTAGATGACCCAATTTATAATATATTTTTTTTAAAAATAAAATTTGTTAAATTATAAATTTATTAATAAATTGTAGGTTATTTTAATTTATTTCATATTAAAACTTGATATTAAAACATTTTATATATATGATAACCTTTTCTTTTTAAAACGGTTTTTGTGTCACATCATTCGGTTTAATTTTAAATTTAATCCTACCAATTATGTGAATATAATTTGGTAAAATGTATTAAATATTTAGAATAATTATAATTAGTAATATATAATAATTTAAACATATTTTTCTCATAATTAATAATAAATACAATAAAAAATCAATTATCATGATTAAGGTTAATATGAGATTTTGGGCGTTATAAGCCATGTGTTAAAATAAATTTTCTTTTACCATAGGATTTTTATATGAAAAATTAACATCATATTTATAATAAATGAGTCAATATTATAATACAATTATAATTTTAAATTTACAATTAATGTCCAAATTACCTAGGAAATCAAAAAAATCTAGTTACTGTGGTGAACATGAAATTGGTAAATGTATGTAAATTTATAGGTAAAAAAATAACATTTTAAAACAATTTTTAGGTGTGGAGGTGTATATAGACAATATCACCCATAAAAAATATCTGTTTTAAAATTTTTATGTCACTTTGGTTGAGATTGACCTTCCATTATTTAATAGTTTTGGTTATTTACAAAAATGACACTCCTCAATTATAAAAGTTGTCTTTCTTCCCTAACTTATTTACAATTATTAATCCATTTATCTTAAAAAACCAACCAAAATATATGAAAAAAACATCATCCATATTATAGATATTTTTTTATTTCCAAAATACCAATCCTAGGGTCCTTAATAAGATATCAAAATGAGGTTTTTTTAAACCAAGGTAATTATCTCGACTATGATTTCTCTTTTTAACATCTTCTCTTATTACATTCATTCATTTCCTAATATTTATAGTATTGTAACATGATTATATAACATATATGTATATTTTATTGTATTTATGTCATAACATATATCCATATCCTCTTCAATCAAATGGTAAATGGAACCGTCGATCATGGGTATGACAGACTACCGCCTGAGGAACCGGTGTAATTCATTTTCCATTACCACCTCTTATGTAACGATATAATGATGGATTTGAATTTTATATATTATGTTAAAAATATAATAATACTTATATAATTATTATAACACTTAAAAATTCTTAATTTCCATTCTTTGTAAATATTAAAGCGTTGCTCATGTATTCAATGAACTACATCCTCAGGCAGTGATGTGATTCATTTTTCACATACAATTTACATGATTGGTTATGTGGATAAATTTAATTAATATATGATATAAATATACATATCATTATAATGAATCTATAATGTTTATATATTATTTAAATTCCTTCTATTATATCTATTGAAAAAATTGAAACAACATTCATGCATATGTATGGCCTACCATCACCATGAATGATGTAATTCATTTTCTATCTATAAATTTATTGAATTATTATAAATACGTATTTAATTAATATATATTTTATCCATATCATGATTTAAAATTTTTATATTATGGAACCATTATCAATGTAAAAGGGAAAAAATACCAAAACAAACATACATGAAAAATGAAGCAATTATTACCTGAAACATGATTTCAACAAGGAATGGTTAACAAAATGGTAATAAAAGTTCATAAGTAATGTATATATGGTATGATATATATATATATACAGTTCTAGAATATTTGTATAATAAACCTATATTCATTATACATAAGTATCAAATTTTTAATAAAAAATTTAATACATTTGGTATGGGATTTTAATTTTATTTTTACTTCTACGAGACACATACCATATTTACCAATTATTCCATTGGTGTGGTGTATATACTTTCCATGAATCTATTTTATTATGTATGAAATGGATTTTATGTGGATTTAAATTTCATATAAGGTTCTTTCATCCGTGGGGTTTGTGATTTAAAATTTACCAAGGTGTTAAGTCTTTAAGGTTATAATATCATTCTTCATCAGGATTGTTTATTATTATGATTCCAATGATGATATATTATCATCTAACTCTTAAGAAACAAATAAAATTAATTATCCTGTATTTACATCTATAGATATAATGTGTTCCTTTAATTTCCCTCTCTTTTTGTACTCATGCTTCAAAAATATTATTTTAAGGGAAACTGATTTTATTTCCCTCTTTGGTTGAAAACCATTTTTATTTCATATACATGTTTTCTAAATGTTTTTTCAATAGTTTTTTAAGTATTATACTATTATGGTTTAAATATATTTTATTGATGTTTTACTTTTTTACAAAATGTATTTAAAGGAATATTCTTTTCTTTTTTTGAATAAAGAGATTTTGAATTTATACTAAAAATGTGAAAGGAATCATCATTTCAACATATGGCACATGAATGGTATTTTCTGATATCATGGCCACTTTATTGTTTAAATACTCCTTTACAAGATTCAAAAGTTATTTTTTTAATATTTGTGAAATTGATAGATATTAAATAAGTTTTTTAAAAGTGAAAGGGTTATTTTTCTCAAGAAATCTTCCAAGTGATCCTTTAAAATCATTGTACATCTATGATTACATCATTTGATTTTACTTAAGATTTAGTGGAAATATTAGTTAATTTTAATATTAATAACACTTCTTTTTGTATTTTATGTTTATGATGAGGTGATTTATATGAAACCAATTCTATTTCTATGTGTTATTCTAGGATTATATTTTTATGAAACCTATTTAAGTTCTCTACATTATGATGTGATGAAATATTTATGAAACTCATTTCCATTCTATGGGTTTTGATATGATGATTTTTTGGGATATTATGGAAAAATTGTGTGGATGATGTGAAGAGTGGGATCTATATATCCCTCTAATTCATTAGGTAATAATTAAAATTGTATGAGCTAAAAGGTTACACATTAGGTTATACCAAGCCCGAAAGAGGGTACACTAGAGGTTATCCCGAGCATAATATAGGGTACATGATCAGATAACCCAATACTGAAGTAGGTATTAGGGAGTTTAGCCCATGACTGAAATTCTATAAATATCTTAGTGTGTAGACATGACATGATTTTTTTTTCTTATGTGTATGAAAAGAAAAATCTATGTTTTATTCAAATGTTAGGTGCTCATGGTTCATGTTATTTGTTTCTATTTTGATTCATATATTTTGAACTACCAATATTTCATCCATGACACAATTTTATGATATTTGATATGTATGGTATTGTTTTGGAATGTTATTGTCATGTTCCCAAGCCATTACACTCATGTCGTGTTGATATCCTCTATATTTACATTTAATAATCATCTGAGATCACCCTTTATTGTTTTTTATATCCCAGTGTTATGAAAAAAAAATTATGTAGGTTATGTATATAAAGTGTAATCTGTGGGAAGATATTTATTTGATATATTGAGGATCATTCAAGAAATAATAAGATTATGTATCTATTATCAAAATACATTAAAAATTTACATTCCTTGGGAATTTTTTATGAAATGTATTGAATATTAATCTATTGAGATTTAATTTCTATGTATAAAAGGACATGTTATTTATAGTTGATATCAAATACAGGTTTATTTAACATTTATAAACTTGGATGAGAAACTTTTAATGAGATCCCTACGGATATGTCTAAGTATAAGTCTATGGATATTTCATGGTATAGAGAAATTTCTTGTAATTTAGGTGAAGGGTATAGTGATTGGCTTCCATGTAAATAAATATATTTTTAGATACATTAAATAAACATGGATCTTTCATTTTTTACCAAGGCGTGATAACTATGAAAAGGTGATTTTAACTTAACTCAATCATCACCTGATTCATGACAATGTGCCTTACTGTATACCTAGATTGACACTCACAATGGATATGGTTTTGAAATTCATGGACTCTTTATGAAATATTATAAAATATTCTAATAGATGTTGCCAATGAATGACCTAGGATAAGTATAAAATTCCATATATTTATAATATTCTGTCACGATTTAGACACCCTATAAATAAATTTCAATGATTATGTAGTTCCCCCCAATAATTATTATTTCCTACACTATGGTTTTTGTTTTTATTCAATTGTTGGATCCTAAAGGAATCATTTTATTATTGAGTGCGATTAAAAATGAAATTATTATCCTCTATAGTAGCCAATAGTTATGGGTTATGAAGTAAAATATCTCATTTATTTGTTCAAAAAAAAATTTCAGGATATAAACTGTGATAAATAACAAATTGAGAAAATGAGAATGTTTTATTGAGTCTTTCATGAGGAAAATCCAAGATTATTTGGGTGATTCATATGATCCACTTGTTATAAAGAATTTTATTACTACCATTGAAATGATATTCTTCATTATTCTATGCATAGAACATGAAAAATTCATTTTTGTTGTCTATCATTTAGAAGGCGAAGTGAATCAATGTTTGAATCATATGAAGAATACAAGGCAATAGGAATAAATCAACTCCATTGAATGGGATGATATTAAGATATTATTTTTCGATAATTACTTTCCAAAAATTCATTGTATCAAAATAGAGTTTGAAATACATGATATTAAATTGAAGAATGATGATTCAGTTGGTACCTATGAGGTAAATTTTACAAGACTTTCATGGTATGAATATGCTATTACGATGAAACTTGAAAGTAATATTGATTGATTCTTCAGTGCATTAAACCCATATATTTGAAGGCTTTTATCTATAAGGGGAATTATTAGCTGTGAATAAATCATTAAATATGATATCAATGTGAAAATTAATATTGGAGTTACCCATCAATATCATGGATTTTATAAGAAGCGATAGATGGAATTAAAATAACCCCTCAAATACCATAGAGGTAAGAAGATTTTATTTCTTGAATGATCTATGTATGGAAGGAAACATGGATGAAATTACCTTAAGGGGGGAAAATGTTTTATGTGTTAAATGGAATGTCATAGAGTGGATAAATACCAATGTGATGGGAAGAAGTTAACTAATGATATGAATAAAGAGAACTCTCACCAGAATGAACCTACCTCAAATCAATGTTTTAAATTGAAAACATTTGGTAATTAAGCTAAAAAGTTCTTAAATATGAAGGTTAATTATGATGATTTATTTTATAAACTTCTAAAATAGAGAGAGAAATCGAAATCTCATGCGATCACTATTTCTAATGAGGGGTACAGTAACAACATAGTGAAAGGTACACTAACCAACCACTCTATAACTACAAATATATTTTTCCTTCTAGATATACACATTATTTTAAATCTCAATAATTTTATAAGTGTATAAAAATACTGCCTCAATGATTAGGTGATTAATTATCAATGAAAACCCCTAATGTAAGGATGATCACATCTCAAGTAAATGATTCTTTCCTATTTGAGGTTTGTGGGAATGTGTTTTTAAAACATATTATTATTCCCCATCTGGTTGAATTTGATGTTATCATCAGAATTGATTGGATATATATATATATCCCAGATTAATTTCTGAGAAAGAGAAGTAACATTTTATATTACAAGCCAACATATGATCGTCTACCAGTGTGATGATAAATATGAACTTCTAATGGAAATTTTACCCAATTTATGCATATTGATTCATATTCATAAGGGTTTATTTACCTCATATGGTTTGGGATAAACTTAATATCGATGATATGCATATCATGTGGGAGTTTTTTGATGTCTTTATATACTAGTTTCCTTGTATTCCACCAAAACAAGAAGATGAGCTCACAATACATCTCATACTCGGTGCTACACTTATTTAAATGAAAACATATAGAATAAACTTGATTGATTTATAATAATTCATTATGAAAATCCAAGAGAATCATTAAAAGGGTAATATTAGGCTATGTGAGTCACCTTGGGGTGCACCCATTCCTTTTTTTAAATAACATAGATAGATTGATTTGAATTTTTATTGAACATCATGAACTGAATATGATCATAATCAAGAACAAGTATCCCTTACACTATATTGATGACTTGTTTGATCAAATACATGGAGGTCAATACTTTTAAAATATTAAACATAATTTTGGATATCATAAATTTCCTAACACTGCAAACTTCCATAGTACGTTTCCCTTTGAATAATGCAGTTTATTGCATTGTACACATCTTGGAGTTTTAACACACCATGACAAATCGAACTAGCTGTTATGAATAGAAATACCCACTTTTTGAAATTTTATAAATTTTATTTTTCAAAATTTATTTCATTTTTGAATTCAAAATATCAAAATTATCTTAGTGTGATGTTTTAGTACTTTTCTGAAAACATTAAATTTTTGATGAATAATACTAAATTTTAATTAAAACATCTTTTTTATTTGAAATAATATATATTTTTAAATTATAAATGTGACTTTTTTTAAAGTATAATTAGATTATATTTTTATTATTTAATATAATTTAGGTCATTTTATGTAATTTCAAATTTGAACTTAACATAAACAAGTGTCAATCTTTTGATAGTTATTATTTCTTAAAAACAGGCTTTTGATTTTGACAACGAGATTTAATTTTATATTAATTTCTGCCACTTTGGTCATTCGAGTTTCAAAAAATGGATTCCATATTTGGAATGAGGTAGTTAAAATTGTGTAAATATATAACGTTTATTTTTATACATTATGAATTATTACTTCAGTAGATATTTTATTTACCATGGTTAAAGGGTAAATCCGGTAAATAAGATAAAAAAATATTATAATAATATTACATTACACTAACATGTTTCCTATTTTTATTTGATAATACATTTACAAAAATGGGGATCCTTGGGTAGATTTGGGGACCCCATGGAGCCACTTGGGAGTGATAATGATATTTTACATGAATTAATATAATGTAAGGAAAAAAATAACAAAAGAATGAATCTTTTTGTAAAAAATTTTTATATAGCGTCATATAATTGATCACTTAAACAATAAATATTAATTTTAAATATTAAAATATTTCCTAAATGATGATATTTTATTTATAATTTTTAGGAACAAAATAAATTTATTTATTTATGAAACAATAATGATGCAGTATTTTCCGTATTAATAAAAGAATCAAATAAATGATATTTTAAATAATAAAATCAATGTAATTTGAAAGTTTTTATGCCATCCACGAAATTTATTGGTGCATGGACATGCTAGGGTTTATTCTATGTATTTGGTTCTATGTAACTAGGTTTTGATAACTTTGACAAAAACCAGATACTAAATAGTGTCAAAATTGACATAATTGAGATTTCAAAACAAATACAATATTATTAACAGATATAATATTCCAAAAAATATAAGGTTCGGACAAAAGAATTATATACAGTTATATATATTAATAAGTAACCACATGGTGTTCTCTTGTATGTTTATAGTATGTTTATTAACCATATAATATAAAAATACAATGAAACCTGGTAAATGTCAGGCTATTTAACTAAGAGTTAAATCTAGGAGATAAGGTTAATATGGTGACATAAAGCTGTATATAACCTATTGGTTGAAATGTTTTATACCCATACCCACCTTATCATATAAATAAATCATGTTTGGTCCATTAGAAACCGAATATTATTTTATTATAAAATAATATTTCAAGTTTTTCGTAGAGTGACCCTCACATCTCTTATAAAACGGTAATTCACCTTCCCTTAATTTCACTTCTCCAAAGCAATTTGGTTCAGAAAAAACCTGCCCAAATATCCTCACAACATTCCTACCTTCATCCTAGAGTCCTTCAATTGGTCATAAAGCAAACCTATGGAACCCATTTGATCAAATCAAAATGAAGAACCTGAAAAAGAGGTAAACATTTCATCACCACTTTCAAGTTATTTTCTTCTTCCACTTCATCTTTATTTGTTGTTTCCATTATAAAATTATAAATTAAGTATCTTATATATACTTTTATGTTATTATAAAAATTGTGTAACCATATTCATTATTCTATCCATCATATGAATGACAAAGTCACCATACGTGCGTACGTACGACTTACCGTCTCCACGTCGTGGTGTAGTTTGTTATTCAAACACATTATTATTTGAATGGGTATAATAATGAGTATAAATGATGAAAATAATAAATATAAAATTTTAATGATTCATTAAATATGATATAATATCCAATTACCTATGATTTCTCCATCAATGTAACGATATTGTTACTCATTCGTACGTACGGATTACCGTCTCCACGAACGGGATGAGATTCATTCTCCATCATAATCATTCAAGAATAATTTTTATTTTATGATAAAAAATAATTTTTATGAACATAATATCATTCTATATATGAATCAAATACATCCTCACCAAAACAAACATGACTTACGTTACCAAGTATTAAAGGAAATTGAATCGGTTAACACCCGAAATGATGACATTACTAAAATATTATTATCAAAGCCATATTATAAGATCAAATATGATATCATATTTATGTATATGATTCTAGTATAATTTAATAACAAAATTTTAACTATTATACTGGAGTTTAACATACCATTGACTAAGGAAAAGTACAATGTAAGGGTTAATTTCAAAATCTCTTCATTATCCGAGGTTGTTTTTACATAAGTATCTACTAAGACATATTTTTCATCCACAAACATGTTTCTAAAAAATGTATTTCAAAAAAAATTTACTATTTACTAGACAATAGGTTAAATTCATTTATACCCTTGTTTTAATTTTTATAAAATAGTTTGAAAGGAATCTTTCCGTCATTTTCCAAACAAGGTACTTTATGAACTTTTTGACAAAATTAAGGTAAGAATGTTTTTTTAACTTATACTGTAGGTGTTTCTATTTTCTGTCATTATATCATCATCGAAGATTCCAATAAAAGCTTACAAAAATATTTTCAAAATAAATGTTTTCTTTTATAATTATGTTACTTTTAAATGATTTCAAAATAGAAATAGGTATTTATTTCAAATAGTTTTCATTTCATCTATGTCAACATCCTCTGATGGATTTTAAAATTGTTTGATGTTGATTTATTATGATACAAAACTTCTATATTATATTTAAGGTTTTGTGATATGTTTGGATATGGATGTGTTATTTTTAAACCATTCATGATTTATGGAAGAAGGATGTACATTTCGTATGATAGTTTTAATAGGAATGTTTATGTTATGTTTAAACCTTTTCATAAGAGGAATTCATTGGCCTTAGTAAGTGATGGGTGATTCCAGCTATAGATCCTCAATGCATCGGTAGGTCTCATGAGACAGACTAGTGTCTTGGCATAAGGCCTTGAAAAAATCATATTTTTCGTCTTGGAAGAAGGCCTTGACTATGTGGTTATGAAGTCCGGCATTGTGCATTCCATCATTATAAAGTGGCTATTGATATGGCATGTGATTATTCGACTAGTAGAATATACACATGAAAAAGTAAAAGGAATTATTTGATTTTATATTTTCCATATTATGGTAAAGTTTAAATTGAAAATACTTTTGTTTTATTCATATAAATTTCCTTATATGTTTATGCTTATTTATGAAAGTTTCCGCTATATTGTTATCCTTACTAAGCATCTGAGCTCACCCCTTTCTATGTTTATTTCCCAGGATGTGAAGAAGTATTTTATGGTTGACTTGCAGGGATAGGATAAGAATATTATTGTGATAAACAGGTGACAAATTTTTTTGATGTTTTTATTTCATGGTTTAATATAAAACTTATGAATGTATCTAGTAATTCCAAGGCTACTAAATTGATCGTTCGTTCAAGAAAAGATTCTTTGTATCATGACAATGTTATGTAATAATGCACTGACTCTGGGTAACTGGGGTCAGGGAATTATAGTTTGTATTAGAGGAAGGTTTTGTAAAATCCTTGAACTCTAGAAATAGATAAACTCTTATTAGAGCACATTACCCTAAGATAGACTTTGAGGATTGGTATATAAGAACTTATTAGATTTTTGGTAATGTAGAGATTTTGGTTATTTTCCTAGAAATACATCCATGTCTGGATATGAGTAGGTAGAGGAAGCTCTAACACAGATGTACCTAGGAGTGAAAACTAAGAAAAGGAGTTTTAGGTTTGGCCTGGGATATTCTGGTACAGGACAATGGGCCTTGCTTCACTCTTAGTTATGACACTCCTGAGGGATATGATTAGGATAATTCACATTTTCTGTACAAACCATTATGATGGATTTATGAGTATATACCTCCTCAAGTAAAACAATTTTTTTTATGATTATGGATTATATCCTTAAATATTTCAATTTATGTTAACTGTATTACAAGTTTGGAATTATGTATTGTTATTCATAATCTAATATAGTGTATTGCATTATATTGAAATGGAGAAAAGTTGAAGGAATTGAAATCGAATCAACATATGTAATCCATGTTGGGGTTTCCCTCCTACTAATGATAATTATAGTGGATCTGGTGATGCAACTACTGCTGACCAGCTTATCACCATACTCGGTCAACTCACTCAGGTTATGAATAACAACCTTACCCTTATGAAGCACCCCGATCCACCACATGGAGAATCAATGTTATAATGATTCATGAGGAAACAACCACCATCATTCAATGAGATTAGAAATCTATTAGTAGATGAGAAATTTATAAATTCCTTAGAGAAAATATTTCATGCTTTGGGGAGTAGCAAAAGGGAAAAAGATGTCATGGCAGGTTAACGCCTCATGGGAGATGAAGATCAATGGTGGTCATTATTCCAAAACAGAAAGGAAGATGACTAAGTATCAAACATGGAATACAGGTAGTTTAAAGAATTTTTTGTTGTAAAATACATTCCTCCTGTCCATCAAGAGGATATGTAAAGACAATATTCGAGTCTAAGGCAAAAGGAGCATGAGAATGTCGCAAAGTATGAGGCTACCATTACAAGGTTATCATGGCATATAGAAGATTATATATGTAAACCAATGTGTAAGATTGAGAGTTTCTTTGATGGGTAAAATCCATTTCTCCGTCTAGCATTAGCCTCAGAATCCTTCTCATCATACGAAGATATTATCTCATGCGCTATCAAGATAGAAAAAGAAATTATCTATGTATTATGACTTCAAAGAAAAGAAAGTGATTAATAGATATTCTAAATAGTCTGGAAATGGAAATAAGGGGAAGAAGGGAAAGTTTGAATATCCATCATGCGGTAAATGTGGGAAGAAACACCCCGGTACTTCCTTATAGGGAATGGGATTCTGTTACAAGTGTGGTGAAAAGGCAACCAAGTTCAAAATTTCAAGGGGGAAAAAGAGGTTGTCAATGTTTAATTCTACATTTTTAGAGAAGAGGGGGCATTATGAAAATGAATTTTTTAAGCTCCAAGTGATCTTACCTCAGAAAAGGCCAAGGGATAAAGTCCATTCTTATACGATCACTACTATAGAGGTTGAATCTCTAAAATATGTGGTGGCATGTAATTTAATGGTTTCCTCAAGTTTTTTGAACGATTTATTTGATTCTAGATCATCCCATTGATTTATATCATCCCAGTTTGCTAAGAAAATTAGATATTTTCAATTTGACATAACAAGGGATTTTTTTGTCAAAACTCTTAAGGGAATTGTCATCACAACGATGTTTTTTGAATCAATTACCATTAGGGAATATAAATGTTCTTTATCTTCTTATATCATCATCATTCCCATGATTGAATTTGATATAATCCCCAGAATGGATTTTCTTTTGGACTAAGATGCAAAAAATTATTTTCAGAAGAAGGAGGTTACAATTTTCGATGATGATAAGGAGGACGTTATCTTTAGAGTAGAAACATCACCACCTGATTATTATTTAGATCCACCCCTAGTAGCTCAACTAAATTCAATTATTGGGGATGAAGAGAATGAAATAACTAAGGGTGAGGAAAATAATGTTCGAATAGAGGATGTACCTATTGTGCAAGAATTTGTTGATGTGTTTCTAGAAGATTTACCTGGACATCCTCCAGAATGAGAAATTATGTTTTCCATTGATTTAATTCCTGGTTCAAGGCCCATATCGAAGACCCCTTAATGAATATCCATAGTGGAATTAGTAGAACTAAAGAAAAAACTAGAGGAAAAATGTAATAAGGGATTTTTTTCACCCTATTGTTTATCTATGGGAGCCCCTATCCTTTTTGTTAAGAAGAAAGATGGATCTATTTGGTTGTGCATTGATTACAGGGAGATCAATGCTATAAAAATAATTAAAAAGTATATCATACCTCGCATTGATTATTTATTCTACCAAATTCATGGAGATAAATATTTTTCAAAGATTTACCTTTGATCTAGATATCATCTCTTGCGTGTGAAGAAAGAAGACATTCGAAAAAAACATTTCAAAATAGGTACGGGCATTACATGTTTATAGTAATGCATTTTGGATTGACTTATTTACCCTCTGTCTTCATGGATCTAATGAATATATTTTTCAATGAACATCATGAAGACATAGTAGTGGTATTTATTTATGATATTTTGGTATACTCAAAAGGCTACTAAGATAATGAAAATCACTTGCGCGTTATCCTAAGAACTCTTAGAAGAAATAAATTATATGGGAAATTTTGAAATTATGAATTTTGGAGTCAAGACATTTCTTTTCTTGGCCATATTGTCTCTAAGGATAGAATCTATATTTATCCTTCAAAGACCAATGAAATAAAATACTATCCAGCACCATTGAGTATAAATGAGGCACGCTGTTCTATTAATTTAGAAGGTTATTATCATTGTTTCGTTGAGAATTTTTCCCAGTTGGAAAACCCATTAACCAATCTCACACGTAAAGGGGATAAATATTTTTTCAACAAAAGAGTGTGTAGAATGATTTGAAGAACTAAAGATAATATTAGTCAACGCTCTGATCTTGACTCTACCATAAGGCAATGTTGAATTTCTTTATAGTGATACTTCAAACAATGTACTTGGTTGTGTCCTTATATAGAATGATAGAGTTATTAAATTCATGAGAAAAACTATCCCACTCATGATCTTGAGTTAGAAGATATAATTTTCTCTCTAATGATATAGAGAAACTATCTCTATGGTGAAAAATGTGATATTTATAATTATCAAAGATATTTTCTCACAAAAAGAAATCTACATGAGCAAAGAAGATGGCTTGAACAAATCATGGATTATGATTGTATAATACACTACCACCCAGGGAAGGAATATAAGGTGGAAGATGCTTTGACAAGAAATGATCATGGAGTTTTGAACATGATGAGAGTTTAAAGGGATCCTATTTTTATGGATCAAGTAAATATGGATATGTGAATGACCATGGATGGTGAAACGTCAATAATTTTTCAAATGGATTCTAATCTATCTTTACTAGAAAAGTAAAAAGTTCTCAGACCAATGACGAGGAGTTTCGAAAGAAGATTAAGGCTGTAAACGATGGGAAATTGAGTGAATTCATATATGAATATGGAATTTTGAAATTTGGGAAGAGACTTTGTGTTCCTAATAAACCTGATCTAAAAAGGGGATTGTTGGATGATGTTCATAGCTGCAATTTACCATTAAAACCTTGGAGCACCAAGATGTATAGAGATTTGAAGGAACATTTTTGGTGGGACAACATGAAGAGGGAGATTGCTGATTTTGTGTCAAGATGTATGGTTTTTAAACAAGTGAATGAAAGAAGGAAATAGTCTGAAGGATTCATGCAACCTCATCCCATACCTGAGTGGAATTGGGATAATATTATGATGGAAGTTTCCATCGGGCTACCAAAGACTCATATAAGGAATGATGAAATATGGGTCATTATTGATCATCTTACCAAGTCAACACATTTTCTCTCTATCAGAGATGATTAACCACTTGAACATCTAGTAAGACTATATATTAATGACGTTGTAAGACTCCATGGTATACCCCTATCAAATGTTTCTGATTGTGATCTCACTTTTACATCAAGATTTTGGAAATGTCTTCAGAAGTCCTTGGATACTAAACATCATTTGAGCACTGCCTACCACCATCAATCTGATGGACAATTAGAAAGGAGTATTCAAACCATAGAAGACATTTTTATATCTTGCTCACTTTACTTTCAAGGTATGTGGGATCAATATTTACCTCTAGTATAATTTTCAAATAACAATAGCTTCCATTCAAGTATTCAGATGGAACCATATGATGCATTATATAGTAAGAGATGTCTCACACCAACTTCTTGGGATGGTGTTGGTGAATGAAAAATTTTAGGCCCAGAACTTGTTGGGGAAAAAATGAAAAAGGTGAAGATTATCCAAACCCACATCAAAGCAACTCAAAGTAGGCAAAAGAGCAACATCGATAATCAAAGTAAGGATTTGGAATTTCAAGTAGGAGATCATGTTTTCTTGAAGGTATCTCCATGGAAGGGTGTTATAAGATTCTGTAATAAGGGTAAATTGAGTCTCAGGTACATCGGACCTTTCAAAATTCTAGAACGAATTGGGGTTGTAGCTTACCATTTGACAATGCTACCAATTCTCTCCGAAGATCATGATGTGTTCAACATATCATTGTTGAGAAAATACATGCCTGACCCAACGTATGTACTCACCTATAAAGAAATTGAACTAGAACCTGATATGTCTTATTGTGGAGATCCTATCAAGATTCTTGATACCAGAGAATAAGTGCTGAGAGACCAGACGACTCGTCTGGTAAAATTTCTATGGAGAAACCACAAGATAGAAGAGGCAATGTGGGAAACCAAGGAACTAATGATGAAGAACCAATCAAATATTTTTATGTATTGATACTCTCGATATTTTGAGGATGAAATTATTTTAAGGAGGGGAGAATGTAACACCCCATGATTACACATTATGTTTCCCTTTGAATAATGTAATAGCTTTCCTTGTACGTAACTTGGAGTTTTAACACACCACGACCAATCAGACTAGCCGTTATGAATAGTAATACACACTTTTTGAAAATTTATAAATTTTATTTTTCAAAATCGACATCCTTTTTGAATTTGTAAAATTGAAATTATTGTAGGGTGAATTTTTTGTACTTTTCTGAATACTTTCAATTTTTGATGAATAATAACAAATTTTAATTAAAAACAACTTTTTAATCGAAATAATTTATAGTGTTAAATAATAAAATTGAGTTGTTTTCAAGTATAATTATATTATATTATTATCATTTAATATAATTTATGAAATTTTATGTATTTTCACATTTAAATTGAACATAAACAACTGTCAATCTTTTGATAGTTATTGTTTCTTGAAAACATGCTTTTTTTATTTTGACAATGAGAATTACTTTTAATTAATTTATGCGACCACAGTTTTTTGAATTTGGAAAAATGGATTAAATATTTTTAATATGGTGGTACAAATTTTGTAAATAGGTAACTTTTATTTTTCTACATTATGAATAATTACTTCGGTAAATATTTTATTCACCATGGTTAAAGGGTAAATCCAGTAAATAAGGGTAAAAATAATATTATAATTATATTATATTACCCTAACATGTGTACTATTCCTATTGGTTGATACATTTACTATCATGGGAATCCTTGGGTCGATTTTGGGACCCCATGGATCCACTTTGGAGTGATAATTACTTTTTACATTAATTAATTTAATGTGAAAACCAAAATAACAAAAGCATGTATCTTTTAGTAAAACATTTTTTATATGGGGTTATATAATTGATATATTCGACTATAGATATTAATTTTAAAGATAAAATGATTTCATACATAATTATATTTTAATTATAATATTTAGGCATAAAATAAATATATTTATTTTTGTCACAATAATGATGTAGTATTTTGTTTATTAATAAAAGAATGAAATAAATGAAATTTTAGATATTAAAATAAATAAAATTTGAAATTTTTGATGACATCCACTAATTTTTAAGGTTAATGTTACATATTAGGATTGATTAAATGTATTTGGTTCTAAGTAATCATTTTTCGATGAGTTTCAAAAAAACAAAATACTAAAAAGTGTCAAAATTGACATAATTGAGTTTTTAAAACAAATACTATATTATTAATTGACTTAATTTTCCTAAAAATATGATGTTAGGCCAAATAACTTATATATGGTTATATATATTAATAATTAAACACATGGGGTTCTCTTGGCTGGTTATAGTAGGTTTATTGACCACATAATATAAAAATACAATGAGACATGGTAAATGTCAAACTATTTATCTAAGAGTAAAATCTAAAATATAAGATTAATATGGTAACTAAAACCAATATAAAACCAATTGAATGAGACTTTTTCTACCCATAACCACCTTATCCTTTAAATAAATCATTTTGGAGCAATTATAAACTGGACATGATTTCATTATAAAATAATATTTCATGATTTTCATATAGTGGCCCTCACCTCTCTTATAAAAGGGTACTTCCCCTTCTCTTAATTTCACACCTCCAAAGGCATTATTTTCGGAAAAATCCTACCCAAATATCATACCTAATTTCCTCCCTTCATCTTAGAGGCCTTATTTTGGTCATAAAGCCATCCTATGGAATCCTTTTTATCACATAAAAAGGAAGAACTCGAAGAAGAGGTAAATATTTCATCAATCCTTTCAAGTTATTTTCTTTTTCCAATTCCTCTTTCTTTGTTGTTTCCATTAGAAAAGTATAACTCAAGTATATTCAATATAATTTGATGTTATTATAAAAATGGTACAACTATATTCCTTATTCTATACATCACATTAATGACTAATTCACCATAGGTGCGTATGTATGGCTTACCGTCTCCACGTCATGGTGTAGTTTTTTAATCAGACACTTCATTATTTAGATGGGTAGAGTAATGAGTATAACTGATGAAAAAAATAAATATAACATTTTAATGATTATTTATATATGATATACCATCCAATTACATAATATTTCACCAACAATATAATGATATTATCACTCGTGCGTACGTATGGATTACCATCTCCACGAAAACAATGAGATTCATTCCCCCTTGTAATAATTCAAGAATAATTTTCATTTTATGATTCAAAATAATGTTTATTAACATAATATCATTCAGTATATGAATAAAAATCATCCTATCCATAACAAACATGACTTATTTAACAATGAATAAAAATGATAATGAATTAGTTAACTCCTGAAACAATGATACTAATAAAATATTACTAACAAATAAATTTTATAAGATCATATATGATATCATATTTTTGTATATGATTCTTGTATAATTTAATAAAAATGTTTTGACTATTATACAGGAGGTTAACATACCATCAACTAAGGAAATGTATAAGGTAAGTGTTAAATTCACAATCTCTTTATTATCCGAGGTTGTTTTTACGTAAATATCTACTGGGACCTCTTTATCATCCACATTCATGTTGCTTTAAAATGTATTTCAATTTTTTTTTACTATTTATAGGACTATATTTTAAATTCATTCATACCATTTTTTGACTTTTTATGAAATGGTTTGAGTGGAATCTTTCCATCATTTTGCAAATAAGGTACATTATGACATTTTAGACAAAATTATAGTAAAAATGTTTATTAAATTTATATAGAGGGTGTGGATTTTTTCCACCATTATATCATTATCCAAGCTTCCCGTACAATCTTATTAGAATATTTTCAAAATAAATGTTTTCATTTATAATTATGTGACTTTTATATTATTTCAAAATAGAAAGAGGTATTTTTTTCAAACAGTTTTAATTTCATCTATGTCAACATCATTTGATGGATTTTAAACTTTTTTTTTGTTGATTTATTATGATACAAATATTCCATATTTTATTGAATGTTTTGTGAAATGTTTGACTGTGGATGTGTTAATTTTACACCATTAATTGTTTATGGATTATGGATTGACATTATGTATGCTAGTTTTAATAAAAATGCTTATGTTATGTTTAAAACATTTCATATGAGGAATGCATCGGACTTAGTAAGTGATGGGTAGATCCTGCTATAGCTCCAAGATGGATTGGTAGACCTCATGAGACAAGCTAATTTCTTGGCACAAGGCCTTGAAAAAATATTATTTGTAGTCTTGGCACAAGGCCTTGACTATATGGTTATGAAGTATGTCATTATGCATTCCATCATTATGAAAGTGGATATTGATATTTCATGTGATTATTATACTAGTAGAATATCCATGATAATATGTAAATGGAATTATATCGTTTTATATTTTCTATATTATGATGATGTTTAAGTTTAAAAGTATTTTGTTTCAGACTTATACATTTCTTTTAATGTTTATTCCCATTTATGAAAGTTTCCGCTATATTGTTATCCTTACTGAGCATCCGAGCTCACCCCTTTCTATGTTTTCTTTTTTCCAGGATGTGAAGAAGTATTTTATAGTCGACCTTCAGGGATAGTATAGGGATATAAGTTTGTTCCAATGGGGATAAAATGATTTTGATGTTTTTATTTCATGAGGTAATGTAAAACATATGAATGTATCTAGTACTTCCACGGATACTAAAATGATCAGTCTTTCAGCACATGATTCCTTGTATTATGCCAATGTTATGCAATAACTAGTACTCACCCATGTGTTCTCACAGAAATATGGTTCAATTATTATTTTCAAGAATACAATTTTATATTTCAAAGTTAGTGATGAAAATGAATATTAAATATATTTAAATCACAAAACAATGATAATTAATATTGGAAAATAATTGGAAAAAATATAGAGACGTCATTATGATATTAGATAACATTTTGGATAAATACATTGGAACACATTTAGGATATTATACAAGGAATAAAAAAATATTTTCAGTCTGGAGAATTGAAATACATGAATGAAAAGAACATTAAAATGGAAATTTGAAATTCAAAAAACATAGTATTAGTAGTAATGTTTGTATTTGTATAACCCGGTCAATCATTGCAAGTAAGTTGAAGTTGTAGAATGTCACCTAGAAATCCTGTCACAATGTACAAATATTCACCTTCAAAAGCTTGGAACCGACTTTTCTGCATAGAAACCAATGATTAAAAATAAGAATACCATACTGAATTTTCAGGGAAAAAATATGAATGCAAACATATAAGAAATACTTAGAAGAAGAAAAAGATAACATTTGGCATGGTTTCTCTAAACCATGTGTTACTCAAAATCCATTTTTTGTATTTCTTATTTAAAACCACTTTGTGGTGAAGTTTGAACCATTAAAAGAGAACCAATAAGAAAATAAAACACTGACCAAAACATCACATTTGAAAAAGAACACCTCCATGAAAAAAGGGACAACCAAAATGCTCATGAAAATGAAAACATGAACCTGTATATTTATAGAAGGTACTTCAAAGGCGGACAAGCAAGAGGAACCATAGGTAAAAAAATAATGATTTATTATTACCTTCCTATATCAAACTGCATACCATAATATACTTATTTTGGTAAGCACCTATTCAGAAAACAAATATGAAAATTAAAAAAACAATCAACATGAAATATTAAAATATTGTAGCAGAAATAATCTGTCATATTTTCAGTCCTCTTGTTTTGGTATTCCTTCAATTGGGTGTAAAGTTCAATGGCATGGCTTGTTGTATCTGTGTTGTCTCAAGACAATTCACGATAATGGTGGACCACATCCTCACTATGAAAATCAGAGAATATGTTTTTATATATTGACAATGTAGTTTGAGTAAGTAGAAAATATTGGTGACAAGTGAAATCATATAAATAGAAAAAAAAACATTTAAAACTATATAATTTATTTAATAGAAATGAATAGATAAGAATAAAATAATTAGAACATGAATCTGCATATGAATACAAACATGAACCTGCATATTTCAATTCTGAACACATATAAGATACAAAATATATCCAAACCAGAATATGTATATACGTGATACATATAAGATATAAAATTATATTAAAACCTGCAAATTTGCACCTAAATATGTATATACCTGAGACAAATAAGATACAAAATAATTTCAAAACCTACATAATTGAAGAACTAGTTTATACAATGCATGAGGAATACATCAAATTCGGCAAAAATAATAATGATTATGAGAATAAATGGTTAAAAATATACTTTCTGGATTAGTAGAATCCATAAAAAAACCTCTATATATCACCCACACAATATTTCATTTTCAATGAATAATGATCATGAGAATAAATTGTTAAAAACAATGTTGATGTATATATATCCCAAAGAGAAATCCGAATAGAACTGCAGCCTGTAGAAAAAAGGGAGACCAACTGGAAAATGCAACGGCGCATCACATGGGAGACCAAATCCACCAGGATTGATTTCCTATTATGCCACAATGTAGTATTCAGTGAATAACTACATCCTCTAATAGAACTGGGTGGAGGTCTACCCTTTGGGGGAAGAACATCAATAGACATCAAATCTGTATATATGATGGTGGTATTAAATCACACCGAAATCAACAATAAGACTGATGAATCTACTGGAGGAAAACCAAATCCACCGATCCACTGAGGTTAGAGTCATTGATCAATATGATCCACCATTCAAGAAAATAATTCTGGAATCATACCTCTACTCCCCTTCAATTATCCTGACATTTGGGACCTCTTGAAGAGCTGCAAGTGGCACAAAAAACTCTACATTAATCATTCAAAAGCTAATAATAACTCAAAATTGATGATCAGATACATTTCATTATCGGACATCAAGGGCCAACAATTGATTATAATAGGTATATTCATCACGTATGCACTATGCATTCTCTAATTTAGACGGATGACACCATCTATGACTTGGTGACCAGAAAATAGCATGTTAAGATCTTTCTGGATGAGAATATATTCATTGGAAGTATTACAGTAAGCCTAACACCATAACATGCATAGATAATGACTGTCATCTACATATTATATTATAACTAATGGATGAAAGTAAAAATATATTGTCAATGAGTAGACATGCCTATGTTTGATGAAGAGGTATATCGTACCTCTGATATAGACTTCTGAAAAATAGAGAACTGGAGGCTCCCCGGAGATTTGACATGGAACCATAAAATTCCTGGAGTCAAATCCATTGAAGTGGAAGTTTGTTATTGAGAATAAGATGGTAATGTAGTTGAGGTAATAGATAAACATGTAATGTGGGTGATCAATTAATCATTTTATATACCATGCAGAGAAGAATATGAAATAAAATTAAAAATAATAATATACATACCTCTCAATATGAATATTACTCTTTACAGCCTACTATTTATGAAGCTTTCTTTATTGTATGAAGGTGTGTGTTCCATATATGGAATCATATGATAAGATATTATGTAATAATAATTTTCAAATTTTAGAAGCTAATATTTAAAAATAACAGTTAAAAATATTAGATTTTATAGTAGAACATATTATTAGAGGGATACTAAAATTAAATAATGATTATATTAGTGATATAAAAATGAAATCAACATATATCAATATTAGTGTTTTCATTGAAAAATATAAATTAAGAAACAATTATAATGAAACTACATGTTGGTATAATATAAATTAGTTGAAAAATTTTCACAACAGAACTATTATAGTAAAAAAATATGTTTTCCACCTCATATTTATCTTATCATGAAACATGTTTTTATACACCAACAAACAATTAAAATGAATCAATTTAAAAAAGTATAAAAGAATACAAGATTCATTATGAATGATCATATCTAGAGTCCATGAGTAAAAATTCCCCGAACATGACACTTCAATGTCGTAGTCACTATTTTAGTACCTAATGAAAATTCAAGATCAAGAAACTGATGTAGAGTATTTAGTTGTCTGGTTAAGGGGGAACACTGACATTTTGCAGAACTCAATACCTCTAGGCTAGAACACCATGCATAATCAAAATCATACCAATAACTCTAAATTGTATCCATCAGCTTCATAACATCCTTGACAAAAAAGAAAAAGTGTCTGATATGTGACCTAAGAACGTTGAAAATGTTAACATGAAAAACATTATTTTAATACGTCATTGAAAATAAAGTGACATACCTGTAGTAAATGAAATTTAATTGGGATTCCACACCAGATTTCCTAACCATCACCTAGTGGATACCTTCTACTGATGGTAAGCTAGTAAAATGGATGACCCACAAGAGTTTTAACACCTACAAAATCATCCGAAATAATGATTTAGTTTTACCTGGATTTTTATTTCTAAGCTATAGTTGTGGAATAAGAGGTAATTATCCAGTAGTTTCAGCACCTAGAAAATCATCCAAAATGTTTACGTATAGATACATTAATGTTTAAAAATAGGAATACTTACTAATAAAGATTACCATGGCCATATTATGTAGTCAAACCTCATATCCTATAGGGATTCATTCAGTACATACTAATACCGCATATCAAACTATCCATATCAACCTCTAATGGTGTTCATATGAAATCTAGAAATAGTTTTCCATAAGAATTATGGAAAAAATTATTTAGAATAAATACATAATCAAAACTAATCTCCACCAATATTGAAACTCATGGTTTCTGATGATTACCTTGGCCATATTAAAGGATTCAAAACACATTGATTATCGATATTCATTCAGTATATACTAATGTTGAATATCCAACTATCAATATCAACCTAAAATGGTGATCATAATAAATATTAAAACACATACGCATAAGAAACATGGAAATGGTTATGCATATGGAATATGTAAAAATAGTATGGGTCAGAAATTGGTAAACAATTGAATAATCAATCCATAAACATCTATGTAGAACGAATATGGAAACTATTACATATAAAAAATCTCAAAACACTATGTTTTACACAATGTGTAATAAATTATGTAAAATTCATGGCCATCTGAATACAGATGCACCTAAGTGATATATCTATGTAATATAATGATATGGTAGGTAGAACTATATAGAGAAGTCAGTGGGGATGTAGGAGTATCCAAGACAAAATGTGGTGTTATTAGGGATTTAAACAGAACTAATATATCCTAAAAATTCAGCAATGCTAAAAAATAAATACTAAAAAGAGGGCATATTCTGTTTTCATGCATGCATCTATAAGGGGTAAACAATCATGTACCTTCTATTTGTAACTATATTCATTGTAAATATAAGATATTATCTAATTTTTTTTCCATGTTTTGTTCCGTACAACCTGGCCAATGAATGAAATCAACGTATGAGAAAACAACAGGTTCAATGAATCTCATAAAGATTTAGTTTTACATAGATTTTTATTTCTGAGATATAGTTGTAGAATAAGAGGTAATGATCCAGTAGTTTCAGCACCTAGAAAATGATCCAAAATGTTTACGTATAGATACATTAATGTTTAAAAATAAGAAGACATACTAATGAAGATTAACTTGGTCATATTATGTAGAAAAAACCTTATATCCTATAGGGATTCATTCCGTACAAACTAATACTGCATATCATATGATCCATATCAACTTCCAATGGTGTTTATATGAAATATAGAAGTAGTATTCCATAAGAATTATAGAAACAATTAGTAAGAAGAAATACATAATCAAAACTAATCTCCACCCATATTGATACTCATGGTTTTTGAAGATTACATTGGCCATATTAATGTAGTGAAAACTCATAGCTTACCGATATTCATTCAGTACATACTAATGTTGAATATAAAACTATCCATATCAACCTAAAATGTTGATCAAAAGCAATCTGGAAACACTTATGCCTAAAAAACATAGAAATGGTTATTCATATGAAATGTGTAAAAATAGTATGAGTCGAAAATTGGGAAATAATTGAATAATCAAACCTTAAATATCTATGTACAATGAATATGGAAACAGTTACATATAAAAATTCTTGAAACACTATATTTTTCACAATTTGTAAGAAATTATGTAAAATTCATGGCCATCTAAATGCAGGTGCACCTAAGTGTTATAAACTAGTTAAAAAATAAGCACTGTAGAACTATTATAATAAAAACAAATGTTTTCCACCTCATATTTATCTTATCATGAAACATGTTTTTATAAACCAACAAACAATTAAAATGAATCAATTTCCAAAATTCTAACAGACTACAAGATTCATTATGAATGATCATATCTGGAGGGCATGAGTAAAATTCCCTGAACATGACACTTCAATGACGTAGTAACTATTTTAGTACATAATGCAAATTCCAGATCAAGAAACTGATGTAGAGTATTTAGTTGTCTTGTTGAGGGGGAACACTGACATTGTGCATAACACAATACCTCTAGGCTAGAACATCCATGCATAATCATAGTCATACCAAAAAATCCAAATTATATCCATCAGCTGCATAACATCCTTGATAAAAGGAAAAAGTGTCGGATATGTGCACTAAAAACATTGAAAATGTTACCATGAAAAACATTATTTTAATACGTAATTGAAAATAAATTGACATACATATAGTAAATAAAATTTAATTGGGATTCCACACTATATTTCCTAAGCATCACTTAGTGACTACCTTCTACAGGTGGTAAGCTAGTAAAATGGCTGACCCCCAGGAGTTTCAGCACTTACAAAATCATCCAAAATAAAGATTTAGTTTTACCTGGATTTTAATTTCTAAGCTATAGTTGTGGAATAAGAGGTAATGATCCAGTAGTTTCAGCACCTAGAAAATCATCCAAAATGTTTACGTATAGATACACTAATGTTTAAAAATAATAAGACATACAAATGAAGATTACCTTGGCCATATTATGTAGTCAAACCTCATATCCTATAGAGATTCATTCAGTACATACTAATACCGAAAATCAAACTATCCATATCAACCTCCAAAGGAGTTCATATGAAATATGGAAATAGTTTTCCATAGGAATTATGGAAACACTTATTAAGAAGAAATAAATAATTAAAACTAATCTCCACCCATATTGAAACTCATGGTTTTTGAAGATTACTTTGGCCATATTAAAGTAGTCAAAACTCATAGCTTATCGATATTCATTCAGTACATACTAATGTTGAATATCAAACTATCCATATAAACCTAAAATGGAGATCATAAGAAATCTGGAAACACTTACGCATAAGAAACATAGAAATGGTTATGCATATGAAATGTGTAAAAATAGCATGAGTTGGAAATTGGGAAACAATTGAATAATCAATCCTTAAATATCTATGTACAACAAATATGGAAACAGTTACCTATAAAAAATCTTGAAACACTATGTTTTTCACAATGTGTAAGAAATTATGTAAAATTCATGGTCTTCTGAAAGCAGGTGCACCTAAGTGATATATCCAAGTAATATGATGATATGGTAGGTAGAACTATATACAGAATCCAGTAGGGACGTAGGAGTATCCAAGACAAAACGTGAAGTTATTTGGGATTTAAACACAACGAATATATCCTAAAAAATCAGCAATACTAAAAAAATAAATACTAAAAGATGGCATATTATGTTTTCATGCATGCATCTATAAGGGGTAAACATTAATGTACCTTTTATTTGTAACCATATTCATTTTAAATAAAAGATATCTTCAAAAAAAAATTCCTTGTTTCGTTCCATAAAACCTGGGAAATGAATGAAAACAACATATAAGAAAAGAACAGGTGAAATGAATCTCATAAAGATTTAGTTTTACCTAGATTTTTATTTATGATCTATAGTTGTAGAATAAGAGGTAATGATCCAGTAGTTTCATCACCTAGAAAATAATCCAAAATGTTTATGTATATATATATTAATGTTTAAAAATAAGAAGACATACTAATTAAGATTACCTTGGCCATATTATGTAGTTAAACCTCATATCCTATAGGGATTCATTCAGTACATACTAATACCACATATCAATCTATCCATATCTACCTCCAATGGTGTTCATGTGAAATCTTGAAATAGTTTTCCATAAGAAGTATGGAAACACTTATCAAGAAGAAATGCATAATCAAAACTAATGTCCACCCATATTGAAACTCATGGTTTTTGAAGATTACATTGGCCATATTAAAGTAGTCAAAACTCATAGCATATCAATATTCATTCAGTACATACAAATGGAGAATATCAAACTATCCATATTAACCTAAAATGGTGATCATAAGCAATCTAGAAACACTTGCTCATAAGAAACATGGAAATGGTTATGCATATGTAATGTGTAAAAATAGTATGTGTGAGAAATTTGGAAACAATTGAACAATCAATCCATAAATATCTATGTAAAACGAATATGGAAATAGTTACATATAAAAAATCTTGAAACAATTTGTTTTTCACAATGTGTAAGAAATTATGTAAAATTCATGGTCATCTGAATGCAAGTGCGCCTAAGTGATATATCCAAGTAATATAATGATATGGTAGGTAGAACTATATAGAGAATTCTGTGGGGACGTAGGAGTATCCAAGACAAAACATGACGTCATTAGGGATTTAAACAGAACGAATATATCCTAAAAAATCTAAAATACTAAAAAAATAAATACTAAAAAGAGGGCATATTCTATTTTCATTCATGCATCTATAGGGGTAAACATCCATGTACCTTATTTTTGAAACTATCTTCATTGTACATATAACATATCTTCAGAAAAAAGTTTCCATGTTTCATTCCATTAAACATGGGAAATTAATGACATCAACATATGAGAAAACAACAGGTGCAATGAATCTCATAAATATCTATGTACAACTAATATGGAAATAGTTACATATAAAAAATCATGAAACACTGTGTTTTTTACAATGTGTAAGAAATTATGAAATTTTTATGGCCATCTGAATGCAGGTGAACCTAAGTGATATATCCAAGTAATATAATGATATAGTAGGTAGAACTATATAGAGAAGTCAGTGGGGACATAGTTTTTGTAACTAATGAAAATTCAAGAGGCCACGAGTAAAACGTCCCTGAACATGTCACATCAATGATGTAGTCACTATTTTAGTACCTAATGCAAATTACAGTTCAAGAAACTGATGTATAGTATTTAGTTTTCTTGTTAAGGGGGAACACTAACATTGTGCAGAACTCACTACCACTATGCTAGAACATCCACGCATAATCAACAACTTGGATTGGTCCATGATTTCTCTTATAGAACAACTTCGTTGGTGAAATAGAGGAAAGCAAGGTAGATCAATGTGGTTCTGTATTGAAAGTCTCCTGCTACACAACAGCAGAAGAATATCCCCATGATATCGCACAAAATGGTGGTATTTAAAGAAAAATATTACCAAATTTCCCTGGACAATAAAGAGGTAATTCAATTCACATTTCTCAAAAGAATCAAAAAATAAAACAGGAGTTAAAACTCAAATGAATTAGGTGTTTCAAATAATGAATTTTCCAGAATAGAATGTTAATGTGAATTTCATATAGAATATTGAAAAATTATGAGTACTATTATAAGAAAATACACAATTATAAGAGAATCAGAGGGAAACCAAGAGTAGGAGATTGATTCCTGCATTGTTCTGCAGGAACCTGTAGTGGGATCACGGTGAATGCATGGTATTGTGGGAAGCATAGGTCGAGCGGAGGATCCGGAGGACAACACAGGTATTGAAATCAAATCTCTCAAAGAAGTAAGTAAGTGGATTGGAAGGATGTCTCAGTTTTCTATAGGAATCAAACACTGAGGATCGTTCGATGGTGGTTTGCATGAGGAGAAAAAGGAAGAGGGAATATAGACAAAGATGATTGAGGTGGTATTTCTGGGTGGAGTTGCAGAGAGTGAGAACCTTACCTGAGGAAGAGCAGTCTCAGAAATGAGGGAGGATAAAGAAATACTGATAACCCTAAGAGACGCCCACGTCGAGATTTTGTGCGAACCAAAGGATATGAAGAACACAGTCCCGATCACAATCGACGTAAGGAAAAAGATGGATGGTAGATTATAAACTGGTTGAAGGAGGATGTTGAAGACAGACGTCGACCAACTGTGGATTGACTGTGAAAGACAGAACAACGGAGGTGAGGGTTTCAGGGGAGTGTAGTTCACGATGGGCGATAATGCTGAAGTCGTAAGGCGGTGAAGGCGTCATAGGTATGGCTATCTTTGCATGTGTGCTGCAGGAGGAAGAATCTCAATTAGCTGAACCCTAAGCGTGAATGCATAACACAGTGAAGATGTGGCTGGTTGTCGAGAAATGAAGGGAATCGGGGGTTTTTGTGAGGAAGGTATTGGGTATTAGTGTAATTGGTAGTATAAAATTGGGGACATGGCTGTTTTTGGTGGTGACATACAGGCATGGGTACACCCAGGTTTAGTAAATATAGTAGATACACCAAATCTGGGTAACATGGGTCAGGTAATTACAAATTGAGTGTTTAGAAAGGTGGATATACCCAAGACAACATTCCGTACAATGTATGAACCCTATGAATATATAGTGATTTCATTTGGTCTTATTAATTAACCCATTATCTTCATGTAATTAATGAACATAGTTTTTATAGATTACCAAGTTCAGTATGTTGTATTCATTAATGATGATATTCTTATATATTTATAGGGAAATCAGGATCATGATGATCATTTTATGATTGTGCTGAACACTAGAAGAAATGAAAATTTGTATGAACAATTTACTAAGTGTGAAATTCTGTTTCAAAAAGTTTCATTTTTGGGTCATATAATGACAAGAAAGGGTATATCAGTATATTCATCAATTACGAAGGCTATTTATTATTAAAACACACTAACCATGGTGACTAATATCCAATGTTTTCTTGGTTTGGTTGAATACTATCGATGTGTTTTGGAACATTTCTCATGGATATCCAACCCACTCAACAAGTTAACTTGGAACGGAGAAAAGTTCCTATAGATAAAAAATGTGAGAAAATTTTAATGGATATTTAGAGAATATTAGTTTGTTCACATATGCATACATTAACTCATAGGGGATAAGGATTTTTAATATATAGTCATGCAATGTAGAAAGGATTGGGATCAATTATTATGCAAATTGATATAGTGACAGCTTATTCTTAAAAAAAGTCAATGTTCTAATAAAAAATTACCCAAATCATGATTTGGAGTTAGTTATGGAAGAATATACACTAAAAATATGGAGCATATATCATTATAGGGAAAAGTGTGATTAATATATACTGATTATAAAAGTATAATGTACGTATTCAAAAAGGAAACTACTAGAGATGGAGGAAATACCAACGGATTTTTTCTAATAGTTTATTAAAACCATTAGAATACGGATGTTGATAGGTCTTTACCGAATGGTTTCAATAAAACATTGGGATAAAGAAGATTAGATGAGTTTTAACCAACTGTTATACAGAATTGTTGGGAAATGTGATGTTTTAGGAAGCCTTTTCCAACAGTTTTAGAAAACCGTTGGTAAATCTTACCCTTCCCAGAAGTTTTAAAAAATTACTGGGAATGTTTCCCCCTAAAATTGTCGCTATCCCCAATCCCCTATCCACTTGATTGCAGACCTATATCCTGAGACACATACCTCTCTCACTTAGAAAATTCTTTTACCTTTAATTCGGATATTTGTTTTGTTCTGCACATAAATTATGTAAGTGGTACCTTAGGTTCAATGTCTTCCATCTATTTTTTTTTGTTTTATGTTTTGATTGGGCCTAAACTAGAGGTCTGTTGGCTTTGGTATACCCAAGAATTGTAATTTGATATGTTTTTTGTTTTTGTTCTATACTTAAACAATTTTATCATGTTGAAGATCTTTTAATTTTCCAACTATAATATATTTATATGTTCATTATTAGATATTATCTTACAATCCTCGGGGAGTAGATACCCAATAAAATTTTTGAGACCCTTTCCTTTTATGATGATATTATGAGTGTATGATAATGGTATTTTTGGTGTAGAACCTTATTACTAGAACTTCTATTGACACATTGTGCTTGATCTATCAAAATCATACTATGATATTTCAATAGGAATGATAAAAACTTATTTATTATCATGTTTAATATAACTGTGTTCTTATTCACTAATACTATGATTTTAGAATTAGAACACCTGTTAATATTTAAATGTCAGAAGATGTGTTTCATCATCTGTATCAAGAGTCCAGTCATTAGAACCTGGTCCAAATTCATTAGACATGGATGAAATCATATTTATTGTGATGGATAAAAACTTATTCTCCTCCTTGGGATGTGATATCTTTTGGTAAGATGGTTAAAATCAATTTTTTTTGGTTTAGTGACTATTGCACCACTTAATGGGATGGTTACCATTGTATAGTTTTGTGTATCATTTCCCAATATATCTTTTTGTAGGTTAGTGCTTGTTTGATCAATTAATTGGTTTTCACCTATTGAAAAATTTTATGGGATGGTTACCATTCATTATCATTATAGATAATGGTTGAGAGATATGTTGTTTGTTCCATGGGATTGTGAAATAGAGTTTTCCAATCATTATTAGTCTATTCTAGATAATATTTGTTGGAAGAAAATTCCTAGATTGTACGAACTTGTATATCATGGTAAGGGAAAGATGATAAGTGATTGTTTACCCATGTTTTTATGGATTCTTATATTTGATAAATTTTATTAGGTTGTTCCATAAGGTAGAGATAAATTATATGGGAAACTTACCATAATATATGGAATTAATTTTATTCACTGTGCTTTCAATGTTATGTTGAATCAAACATTTTTTATTGAGTGTAAAGGTAGACAAATATAAATTCCAAGAATTCCTCATTCATGATGGTGGTTCTCAGTGTATTATTTCCTCTTTTTGATGAATAACATCATTGATTCATTATAGTTGGGTCAATCACATTATAGTTGTTTTTCAGTACTATTAAAAAACCATTGGTAAATTTTTCCACTAAAATAATCTCCATCCCCAATCCCCCGTCTGCATGATTGTGGACATAAATCCTGAGACACAGAGCTCTATCGCTCAGAAAATTCTTCCACCCTTCAATCAGATAGTTGTTTTTTTTCACTTCAAATATAAATGTTGTACCATAGGTTCAATGTTTTCCATCTTTTTTTTTGTTTTATGTTTTGATTTGGCCTAAACGAGAGGTTTGTGTGCTATGGTATACCCAGGAATTGTAATTTGATTTGTTTTCTGTTTTTGTTCTACACTTCAAATGTCATAATTTTATGAGTCAGATTTTGTGATTCGACATTATTTGAAGTATTTATAGCCACTAATTTGTAGTGTAATTGAATCATATGATGGGATTGGTTCCAGTTAGATTAGTGGTGTAGGTGGAGGTGTGGTGGGGGTTGTGCAGGTGGGGGTGGGCTGTGTAGGGTGGGGGTGTTGGGGGGGAGGGGGCTATGAAGGGGGAGTCTGCTGGGGTGAGGTTGGTGTGTGTGGGACGGGGGGCTTTACAAGTGGTGGGTGGGGGTGGGCTATTCTCTGTGGGGTGGGAGGAGGGAGGTTGTGAAAGTGGGTGGGGTGCAGGTGGTGGGGGTGTTGTGGGTGGGGGAGGGGTTGTGCAGGTGGGGGGAAGTGTAGTGGGTGAAGGGGTCTGTGGTGGTGGGGGGAGTGGGGGGGGGGGGGGGGTTGTGCAAGTGGGTGGTGGGAGAAGGGAGTGTGAAAGTTGGTGGGTGATTGGGGAAAAGTAAAACCGGATTATTTGAAAATTATTCAGTTGAAATGTAAAACCAAATTATTTGAAAATTTAATGTAAATAATTTAGTTATTTTTGTTTTGTAATCTTGTTATGGAATCAATAGTGAGATCGTATTGAGATATTTATTTCTCACACTAACTATAGATTTAGGTTTCTTTAGATTATCAACTACCTAGTTTAGGTCGGGGAAAGTCAACACTTGGAGGTATTTCTATATATTGACATACCGATATGGAGTTATACATCTATTGGGAATCTTGAATTTTTCATTCCTATTTTTATGGTAATGTTCTATATTACTTTGGATTGTTTATGCTTGTTTGACCTCTAGTACACATCTCCCATTTGAGTTACTTTTTATGCATACTATATTTTTATCTTATTTTCGCAATGCTAGTGGAAAATCATTCCCACATTAATTTTTATGATGCCAGGACCTATTCACCATCCCATGGGTATCATGAATCCCTATGGAAAACCCTCCTAAAAACTAGACACCCCAACCCCCTAGATATCCCCCAACCCCAAGGAAATCCCACCACCTAGACACCCCAACCCCCATAGACCGCCCTGCCACCACCGTGGACAGCACGCCCACCCCCTGGATACCCTGTACCCCTTGGACAGCCTGACCACCCCTATAGAAAGCCCGCCCACCCCCTTGGACACCCCATGCCCCTTGGACAACCCCCAACCCCCATAGATAGACTACCGACCCCCTAGACACTCCTACCCCCATAGAAAAGCCCCCGACCCCATGGAAAGCCCGTCCCATGGACACCCCAACCCCCCTGGACAGCCCCGCTTCACTCGTGGATAGCACGCCCACCCCCTAGACACCCTCTACCCCCTTGGACAGCCTTTCCACCACTGTGGACAACCCGACCACCCCCTGGATAGCCCCCAACCCCGTGGACAACCCGCCCACCCCCTGGACACCCCCACACCCTGGAAACCCCCCACCACCCCCGGACACCCCAACCCCCCAGACACCCCACACCGTTGGACACTCGTACCCCCTTGTACAACCCCCACTACCTCCTGGATAGCCCTTCCACCCCTGTGGATAGCCCCCCCCCCCCCCCCCCCCCCGTAGACAGCCCACCCACCCCCTGGACAGCCCCTACCCCCTAGACAGCCCTACGACCCCCGTGGACAGCCCCCCACCCCTGGACACCCTGTACCCTCTAAACAACCTTGACACCCCCATAAACAACCCACCCCACCCCCTGTACAGCCTGTCCTCCCCCATTAGACACCCCCCTCCACAGACACCCCCCATTCCCCCGAACACTCCCACCCCTGGACACCCCGTACCACCTGGACAGCCCCCCTTGGACAGACCGTCCACACCCCTGGGCACCCCCTACCCCCTAGACAGGCCCACCACCCCTGTGGACAGACCTTCCACCCCTGTGGATAGCCCCCCCACCCCTTGGACACCCCCACCCCTGGAGACCCCCACCCCCTAGACACCCAACCCCCTTGGGCAATGTATGTGATCACCCAAATAATCTACTCAAATATTAATTTTTTTGATATAAAATTTACTAAACTCGTGAATAATTCTCCTCCATGAGTGTACATGATCTTGTATATTCATTTATAGTTCTTCATAGATATTTTTTTTATCAATATAGTATTTTTTGACTTTTATATTATGATTCCCATATAGCGTAGTGTGTCAGTTATGGTTTCATATAAAGTGAACAATTCTCATTTACTTAATATATTTTCGGTTAAACTTCAATCTTATTTAATTGTTTTTGAAAAAATGAATTATAACTATTTTTTTACAGAATGGATAGAAATTGGATGTATGAAATCGATCAGATCTCATGTGATTTTCAAAACAATTTAGAGGGATTTTTAGATATTTCATTTCACAATGCTTCAGATAGTGTTAACATACACTGCCCCTATTAAAATTTTGTAGGAAGACATTGGTTGAGCCAAGATGAAGTCTGCTAACACATAACCAAATATGTTTTTCAAGTAAACTACTAAGTGTGGTATCACAATGGGTAGAAAATGACATCCCAAATTGTTGAGGATCCAAATGAGAGGACTAGAATGAAGAATTTGTTATGTGTTCACATTCCATTTATTCTTCATCATGAAAAAGAAAGGATTCCTACCCAAGAAGGTTTTTATATGAGGACACATGATGAATCTAATAAAAATGATGATGTCGTCAGGGTGAATAAATTGAATAATGCTTCCACAACTCTAGTATATCAATAATGTGGTAAAATGAAAAAGGTGGAATTTTTAATCTGTTTGTTTCATGGGAAAACTAGGTGTGGGATTTCTAATACTTCCAATGATTAAATTCTTATCTTCTTGAAGGACTTAATTCCAGATTATGTAGATATTCTCTCAAACCACTATATGGAATGTATGTTAGTTGAGGAACTTGGATATTAATGAAACAAAATTCCGACTTCCCCAAAAGATTACAGTTTTTTCTGGGCAGAAAACGACGAATGAAATGATTGAATAAAATGTGGCACATCCCACTAGAAGCCAAAAGCTAATGGAACACCATCCCATGTTCCAAATAATGTAAGTTGGAACTTTATATTGATCCCCAGACTCCAGGAATATTTTTATGTATGATTAAATATCAATAAAAATGCGATGGAATGATATCGAGAGAAAGAAGACTAATGATGAGTTGGTTTACCCTCTAGATGTATTTTCATGGATGAGATTTGATGTTCGATATCCTAATTTTGTAGCTGATGTGCGTAATGTGAGGTTGGGTCTTTCATTTGATAGATTTAATCTTTTTGGGTAGATGCTTACGTCGCACATCACATGGCTGGTTTTTAAACACATTTATAATCTTCCCCCATGGTTTTGTATGAGAAAACAATTCTTACATAAGATTAATAGAAAAAAAAATTGGTGGATTCCATGATCCATTAGAGATAATTTTCACAACTGAGGGAAACATGGATAACTTTGAATCATATATTATGTTGTCATCGATAGAGAAGAAAATAGTTCCCCTATGTAGCCATGAATCAAAACATAAGAAAAGAAAAGATACATTCCCTACCAAAATGGAGTTGGTCTCTATGAAGATCTCATATCACCAACAATTTCCTCCATGTCCATGAAAAATTACATTGGAATTTTCCAACAAAAACATGGAGAGACCATGTAGGAAAATGCTATCCTAGTCAATTTAAAATGAAGTAAAATAAGGATTAAAAATATCCCAGTCATTTTTAACCATGGAAGAATTATTCCAGTGCTCATCCCACTTAATACCTAAGAATCCCTCCTCCTTAGTATAATTAATTAATTCGAACTCCACTTGATCCACAGAAGTAACACGATAATGGAATTTTGAATGAATTATCTAATGATTTTCTTTAATGGAAATAACCAATTATTTCATCACATGATGTGATGACACCAATAAGATTTCATCCTAATTAAAACAGATTGAACAAATTGTAATAATCCAGCAAAGGAAAAAAATTATTTGACCAAACATTAATTCGTCTAAAAATTATCTCCTCAAAATCCATAATGTATGTGGATCTAAGCTTAGAAGTAATAAGGGGAACCCCAAGGTTGAAAACAGAAATGGATCCTCCCTTAATAACCATAGCATCATCAAAATTATCCCACACAATAGAATAATTTCCATCCAAGAACATCATGGATTTTGAAAGATTAATAGTCAATCTAGAAAATGAATAGAATAAATCTATTTCATATTTCAATACAGATAAATAATATATATTTCCAAAACGAAAAATAAAATATCATTCAAAAAACAAATATGGGAGATGGAAGTCTTACCAAAACACTAATAGAACACGAATGAGCATCAAACAGAGCTTTGAGACTTCAGAATGTGAAAAATGTCCATTATGAATATCACAAAAATGAGAGGATATAGAGCTTCCCCTTTTGTCAAACTTCTCTCTCCATGTAAATAATCTTGAAAAAAACCATTTATATTCACAGAGAACATTAGAGAGGAGAAAAATATTTTAATCTAGGTGGAGGATGTGGCAGGAAAACATAGAAGGTCTAAATCATTCAACATGAACTCCCGTATATTTTAATGAATCCATGATCTAGAAGGAAAAGAGTGACATACCCCACTCGGAGCAACCCACCCACCCCCATGTACACCCCTTACCCCCGTGGACAGCCGCCCACCCCCATGGACAACCCCACACCCCCTGGACACCCTGTACCCCCTGGACAGTCCACCCACCCCCGTGGACACGCCGACCACCCACTGGACACCCCTACCATCCTTGATAGCCCTACCACCCCAATGGACAACCCCTACTCCCATAGACATCCACTCACCCCCGTGGAAAGCCCTCCCACCCCCTGTTGATAGCCAGCCCACCTCTTGGACAGCCCGACCACCCCCCTTGGACAGCCCCCAATAACCTAGACACCCCCACCCACCCCCTGTGGACACCCCCACCCCCCGTGGACATGCCGCCCACCCCCTTGGATACCGCATACCCCCTCCCCTGAATAGCCGACCACCTATGTGGATATCCCTCCCACCCCCTGGACACCTCTACCACATGTGGACAGCCCACCCACCCCCCGGACACCCCTACCCCCTGGACAGCCCGACCCCCTCCATTTACAGCCCTCCCAACCCCTGAACACCCCTCCCCTCATGGAACACCCCCCCCCCACAAATGTGGACAGCCTGCCCACCCCCTGGACACCCCCTACCCCATGGACAGCTCAACCACCCATGTGGACAACCCCCCTGGACAACCCATACCCCCGGGATAGCCCCACACACCCCTGTGGACATCCTGGACACCCCCTAAACACCCCTACCCCCCTGGACAGCCCGACCACCCCTGTTGATATCCCACTCACCCTCATGGATAGCCCGACCACCCCGGTGGACAGCCCATCCACCCCCTAGACACCCCTCCTCTCGTGGATATCCCCCCACCCATGTGGATATCCTGCCCACCCGCTTGACACCCCCACACCCCGTGGACAGCCCACCCACCTTATAGACACCCATACACCGTTGGATAGCCCGACCACCCCCACAGACAACCTGCCCACGCCCTAGACACCAATCCCCCATGGACAGCCCCCCACAAACATGGATAGCCCACCAACCCCTTTGACACCCCTACCCCTGGACAACCCGACCACCCACGTGGATAGCCCGCCCTCCCCCCTGGACACCTCGTACCCCCCTGGGCAGCCCTTCCCAACCCGGTGGACACCCCCTACCCCCGAGGACAGCCCCCCACCCACGTGGACATCCCCGCCAACCCCCTAGACACACCCTACCCCCTGGATAGCCCTTCCACCTCCTTGGACCACCTCACCAGCTTGACAACCCCAAACCCCTTGGACCACCCCCTCCCCCCCCCCCCCCGGACACCACCCCACCCCCTGAACACCCCCACCCCCATGGACACCCCCTACCCCTGGACATCCCCCACCCTCGTGGACATCCCACCCACCCCCTAGACTCCCTCCCATCCCCTTGGATATCCCCAGCACCCCCGTGGACAGATCACCCACCCCCTTGACACCCCATACATCTTGGAAAGACATGTCACCCTATGAACTGCCCACCCACCCTTGTGGACACCCCTACCCCTCCAGACAGCCCCACCACCCCTGTGGACAGCCCACCCACCCCCATAAACATGCCCCATCTATAGCCCCCATCCCTATAGATAGGTCGCTCACCCCCTAGACACCCCCTACCCCCCCTGGATAGCCACACCACGCCCATGGATAGCTCACCTAGCACCTGGACACCCCATACACCCATGGACATCCACACCACCCTCATGGATAGCCCCCACCCCCTAGACACCTCGTACCCCCTTGGACAGCCTCACCACCCTTGTAGACATCCCACTCACCCCCTGGACACCTCGTACCCCCCCTGGACAGCCCCTCATTCCCATGGATAGACCACCCACTCCCCTGGACACCCACCCACCTGACCCCCCTGGAAAGCCCTCACCCCCATCCCTAACCCCGTAGATAGCCCACCCAACCCCCAGACACCCCTACGCACTAGGACAACCCCCTACCCCCCCCCCCCCAGGACAGCCCCCTACCACCTGGATGACCCCCCCCCCCCCCCCACCCCCGAGACACCACCCCGCCACCTGAACACCCCCACCCCTGGACACCCCCACCATCACGGATAGCCCCCACCTCCTTGGATAGCCCCCACCCCCTGGACTCCACCCCACCACCTTGACACCCCCAACCCCCTAGAATCCACCACAAACTGGACCACCCCCAACCTTGACAACCTCCCTCCCCCAACCCCCTTGATGACCCCACCCCTGGATATCCCGTACCCCCCTAGATAGCCCCAACCCCTATGGACAACCCCCCCCCCCCCCCCCGGACACCCCCTACCCCCTTAGACACCCACTCCAACCGCCTGGATAGCCCCCAACCCCTGGAAATCCCCTAACCCCTTGAACATCACTCCGAACCCCTTGGATAGCCCCCACCCCCTTGACATAAATAGCTTATTTTACTCCTCAATACTATATCATGCCAAAATCATTGATTGAAAATACAATACAATCAATAAGAACATCAATGTCACCCATTTTATTTATTTTACAATACAAACAAAGAACTCTTACACCAATATGTTTGTATGTTTTTTAAATTATGGATAATAAATAAAAATGATATCTTCGGATCTTCTCATTTCATTTAACTTCTATAAAAAATACCATTTTATCACTATTTTACTCAGAATTACATCCTACATCACCTTTTGAGAGAATGAATGTTTCACTGAAAATGTACCTTAGAGAATTTGGTTAATCTACTTTATATCTATATGGGACAACATAGAAAATTAGAGCGAATTAACCAAGACATAAAACTGTACATTAATAAACTCAACATGTGAAATCATTTTAAAATAACTCAAATTTCGGGTTTTATAACAGATCCCTTATAATGATATAGTTTAAAGTCAACTCAACATACAAAATATAAAATTCAAGCATAAGACATAATATGATATTTTATGATTTTGAATGGGGGAGATCATTATAAAACTCAAGTGCATTTATAGATCAGTGGTATAGAATGATTGGTATTCTATAATATGAACTCTGTGTTATTCTGCAGGTAAATGCTTATTACTTCTAGACAAATTCTAGGCACGGGGAAGCTGCATGCTTTTGGAAAAATTGCAGGCTTTATACCAATGGTTTCAAAAACCATTGGTATAGAATTGAATAACCCACTCTTTACAAGCATTTTACAACCGTTGGTAAATGTATTAGTTCAGCCTTTACCAATGGTTTCTGAAATCGTTAGTAAACACCTGGTATTCTCAATCTTTAGAAATTCTTTTTATAAACCATTGGTAAAGATCTATTGCAACGGTTGTGAAACCGTTGGGAAAGATAATATGATTTATGATGGATTTTAACAACGGTTATTTGATTAACCATTGGTATAAGACTCTCCCCATGGACTGATTGCCAACGGTTGGCCAAGCCATTGGTATAAGTGTTACCAATGGTTTTTCAGGCTTTGCCAATGGTTTAAAACCGTTGTTAAATACTAAATTTCTATTTTTGGGAGTTGAACATGCACCAAATAATATTGTGTGAGCTTATTAATGATAATTAATGATCAATAAATTAACCCCTTATTAAAGTGAACAAGGTGACCAATTATTTAAGTCAAAATGATCATTATATATTATATATAATGTGGATAAAAAAACTAATATTTATGGATTTGTAAAGCATGTATCAGGAAATATTAAAGGAAGGGGATAAATATTATCGGTCTAAAATGAGTGATCTACCATCTATCCATGAAAATATTGAAGGAGAACATAAGGAAGAAGTAGAGTTACAAAAGAAGGTAAAAATGTTATAGTGTTTAACCCAGATTATGATGGAATGATAAGGTTTAGGAAGCTATTATGTGATATATCCATACCAGATATAATAGAAGAGTTATTAGAGGATGATTATAGTTTATTATTCTATATTCATCATAGAAGTAAGAATATATATAGATATATTATAGATTTTTTTGTTTCATGGAATGAGGAGTGATATTTTAAAGTTCATATCATGGTGATTACTTTGTTAGAAATTTAAGCCATAGAAAAAAATTAAAGGGTTGTTACCACCATTACCCATAACTGAATAGAAATAGGAATACATTACCATTGATTTTTCACATCGGACTCCCCAAAATTTCTAAATGGAATACAATTATATCTATTTTAATTCATCTCCATATACAGATATCAAACTTATCTGTTATTATCAGATATTACTATACAGATCAACTCTCTAGAATATACATTAAATAAGGGGTAATGTTTCATGGAGTACCACATTATATTATGTATGATTGGGATCAATGGTTTACCATAATATTTTTGAGAATTCATCACCAGTCTCTTGATGTAGAATTCAGTTTAAACACTATATATCATCCTCAAACAGATTTCCATATAGAGAGGAAAATTCAAACCCTATAGGATAATTTGAGATTATGTTATCTGAATTTCAAAGATGGTTAGGATCAACACCATCCTCTAGTTGTTTTTTCATACCGAACATATCTTTCACTAGTGCATTGAGATGGTTTCTTATGAATTCCAATATTGAATGAAGTATAGAACTACATCATCATGGTATGATGATTTAAAAATAATTCTATTGGGTCCTTATCTAGTAGAGGAAATGGTTGGGAAATCTATAGCCTTTAAATAACACATCAATGTAGCTTAGATTTGACAAAAAAAATTATGCTATCAATTGTCGATGTGATCAAGATTTTGATGTAAGTGAGAAGTAAATAATGTGGATTTATATATGGAATTAGGTTATTAGATTTAAAAATATAGGAAACTTATACAATAGATATATTTTCCATTTCTATATTATTAATCAAGTCGGTATGATGTCTTATCACGTAGCCCTCCCACCAAACCTCTCTCTAGTCCACAATATTTTCCTTGTATATACCCATAGAAAGTATATACATAATCAATTTAATTTATAGAACTTAGAGTTTACACCATTGGATCATAAAATTTCCTATGCAGAAAAACATTTACAGATTCAGTATCATAGAGAGAAACTGCTACAAAGCAAGACCACTTACTAGGTCATAGTTTTGTTACAAAAAAACTTATTTGATGAATCTATATGGAAAGATGAGAATATTATGAAGTTAAATTATACTAATTTTTATACATATGAGAGATGGATTTAGATTGAGAAATTCAATTTTAAGGGGGGTGGTATTTAAAACCCCTATTTGTTTAATGAATTATATTTTTCATATAAATTTAATTTCTTTGATATATTGTATTACCTGAAACATCGAGTTTTAATAAACAATGATATACTATTTATATTATTATGACTAACATATCCATTAAACATTGTGGTATGAGTAGGAATAATTTTTTTTGGAAAATTATGTATAACTGCTTTATATAACATAATGTTAAAAAATTAGTTAATTTTTAATAAACTCATTATATTCTTTGAAAACACATTTTTCTATAAAAATGATATCACTACTCTTTGTGAACAAATAAAAAAAGAAAATATCCATTTTTTAAAATTTATTTTAAAAATTAAAATTCATTATTGAAATCTACAAGTATAAAATATCATTGAGTTAATTTTTGAGAATTTTCTGAAACTATTAATTTTTTCATGAAGAGTAAAAATTAATGTTTTTTATTAAAAATGGTGTTTTTGATTAAATAATTTACTAACACCATTATTTTAAATTGGTTGTAAAAGTAAAATTGGTTCAAGTATATATATATATATATATATTAATTCAATTTAGTTCACTATAATCAATTTTATATTGAATTTTGATTTTAAAACTTTTTAATATATCATTTTTTTTAGAAAACCTTTTTTCCCCTACGCCCGTAGGTTTAATTTTAAATTAATAAATCATAAAAATTTAAATTGAATTTTATATAATGGATTCCATATTATATATCATAATAATTAATTTTATATAGTAATTTCAAATTAATGTTAGGTCATTCTGAATACTAAAGGAGAAACAAATTTATTACCGTGATTAGGGTTGATACGGGGGTTTGTGCCTTACTTGCGCGTGTGTTAAAATTAATTTTACACTGAAATAAGATTTTAATTTGATAAATTTTAATTCATAATTATTATTATGGGGTTCTTATTATCTGATAATGGAAAATTTATTTTTATTCTTAATGGATAAATCACATAGGTAATAAATAATTAAACTAGTTTCCATAGTGAAAATTAAAATTTGAAAAGTAAATAAACATACAAGATAATAAATAAAATATTTATAAAATGTATTATTTTTTTGTTGGGGGTGTTTCTAGAAAATAATTTACCCAAAATACTCTATTTAAATTTTTTTAGGCACTTAAGGTGAGAGTGACTTCAATTTATTGAATTGTTTTGTGTATTTCCAAAAATGCCACTCTTTAATTATAAAAGGGCACTTCCACCTCTAAATTATTCACCCATATTAAGACATTTGGTTTTACCAAACCCTAAAAAGTATCTACCCAACATCATTATAATAATTATTGAGCTTTTGGTCATTCCAAAATACAATGCCTTGGCTTTTTTATAAAATATCGAAAGATTGGTTTTCTAAGATAAGTTAATTGTCTATAATGAGCTTTTTCTTCTTACTTATTCACTTATCACCTCCATTAATGTATTAATAATTCCAATATAGTAATAATTGAATATAAAATATACAAATATGTTATTTTTTTATGTAATATTTAATATTCATCTCCCCATCTATCAAATGGGAAAAAAACTGTCGATCATGTGTATGGAAGAGTATCACCTCACAAACTTACGTAATTAATTTTCCATCAATGCCTCTCATGAAAGGATATAATAGAGGATTTAAATTATCTATATCATATTAAGAACAAACTGATACATTTTTAATTATAATATCACATATATCTTTTTTACTTTCCATTCCTTCGGTAAATGATAACGTGACTCTTGTGTACTGTGGACTACCGCTGCACAAAGCGATGTGATTTTTTTTAAACTTAAACCTAACATGAAGGGTAATAAGTATAAATTTAATTTATGTATGTGATATATATTAAATAATCATTAATATATAAATGTGATATAATATTTATATTCCTTCTATTCTATCCGTTGATATAATATAAACAACGTTCATGCATACTGTTTCACTCCCATTCACAGTGGGTCGATTTCCAATGGAGTTTTTTTTGAAAAAACATAAACACCAAAAAACACTCCCATCCATGATGGATCATGGGATTTCTTTCCAAAGTTAGTTGATCATTAGGGTACATGACTAATTACACTCAAGAACTCACATTAGTCGAGTGGAAGGGAGTATAGTCTCATCAGACCATTTTGGTGGAATCATTTCCTACTATGATACTCTCATATAGAATTAATAAATATTCTTGAATACTTTAAGAAATTATAAATTTAGAATAGTTAAAATTTATATTAATAATCAACCATTATATTTAGTTTGAATTATAATCTTCTGTATACATCTGATGTTCTTAATCAATGGATACTCTTTATACATATTACTGATTCTTATGTCATTTACAATCATGAAACTAGTTTTTAGCCATCCATTGTTGTCATCAGTAATTTATCATCATCTAGGAATATAGGATTAGATTTTATTTTAGTATTAATCCCATGGTATGGAATTCCATTGTATCTTTAAGAAATGAATCAGAACCTAAATAATTTAGTTTCACTTAACGGGACACGCCATACCTTTTAAGGTTCATGACAAGGACCAAACCATGTATTTTAACATTGTGTGGAACGAATTCCTATAAGTAAGGTTCCTATATAGGAATTTTTTGGTACATATGTATAAATATATTAGGTTACCTAGAAGGGATATATAGTCTGTAGTTAGATATGACCATACAAGGAATATGGACCCATAAGTTTGGTGATGGAAGGACCCAAAAAATATATACACCTTCATTTTTTACAGAACCCCACTATGAATATGGACAAATGAATATTAAGGTGCATTTGTGGTACTTATTTTTAACCTCATAAAGGATTCATATATATCCCATTTATATATAAATCAAATCATACATAGTTCAATATGTTTGAGTCATACACCTATTGAGGATTTCCAAGGTTTCTTCATCGACAATATGGAACATTAAAGGTCTGTATCATAGGAAATATGGAAGTTTGAGAGGATGGTTACATGGTTTTATAGATTAAACCTAGTAAGAGGCCCATATGAAGGATTATGGTTTGATCTTATAATGAATATTATTCCCATGTTAGAGGTATTTAGTTGTGAAGATGAAATGATCATCCCCAAAATTTAATATATAAAGATTCATAATTAGTATGATAAACAAGAAGAAGTAAAAGATATGAAAATCTACACAATCTCATTTATCAGATGGTGGATGTTGGTGAGGATGTGGAAGGTGGTGTAAAGCCATGCATGAAAGACATAGGGCTTACTCTAATAGGGAGGCCCTGGGGTGACCCTTTTGATAGGTGAATACACTTTGATATGTAGATAGAAATACTATTCATTACTCATTATATAATAGAAAAATGGTGTTCCCCCACTACCCAAAATGGGGAGTTCCCTGGAACTTCATCCATGATAGGGGTCCTCGTTAGTATGAGAGTGAAAAATTATAAGTATTCTGAGGACCCTGCCTATTTCTTAGCCTATGTATTGGGAATATTTTACCATAGGAATTCAAAATAAAATTGGAGACACAAAGGTGTGTCTTTATCAATGATTGTGAAATTTTGGAGGCCTCGGTTGAGGTTTTGATTTTTTCTCCTAATGACAGGAGGCCCAGGTAGAGCAGTTACCTATCATTAGTGTTGATAGAAAGGGGTCAGAGGGTGGATAATGCATGGATGACCTAGGAATGATGATGGTGTCTCATGCATCGTCGAGCTAGTCGAGCTAGAGGTGCTTCACCAAGGTATGTCCTATTGAAATGAAGTTTTCCCACCCTGATATGAATTTGGGAAGATAATGTTGCTTCACATAGGAAAGGACCGAGTGAGCGTGAAATTCTCCATGCAGGGTGAACATGGGTGATACCGAGATACCTCACATAGGGTGGACCTAGGAAAACTTAAGATTCCTTACACATGGTGGTCATGGAAAAGCTATAGATTCATTATGCATGTTTTACCTAGACAATTTAGAGATTCCATTTCCACAATGAACATAATGGGAAAATAGACTTTGGGAAGGCCTTTCTCTAATATATAAGGGTCGCCTCTAGTGTCTTTGGATGATGGTTTCTCATGTTTTGACCCACATAAGGGACCATTACCCAACTTGTTTTGACTAGGGAGATGTTTATTCTCAAGGTTATTATTATTATAGGCCTTGATGGACCTCAATCCATTGAATGGTTCTAATTACCTCTTTTTTTATAGGGAACTACCTGAGGGTTTGGAGGGATTGTGTAAGAGACTTGGGTGATAAGAGCTTCAAGTGGTCAGTTTTTCTTCTAGGGGTTTCAAATGTGGTTCCCAAAGGTCCTATGTATAGAAACATATTGGAACCCTAGGAAAAATAGATCATATGAATAGGTCCATTGTACATGTATCTCACATAGGACCATCATATTGGTATTAACATCTCATTTCAAGATTCATAGGTGGTTCCTACACAAGACTCTTGGTGCACTAATAGGGTATATGTGACATATACTTCAAATAATTCGTTGAATCCATTTTTTACTCTACAAAATGAGGTATTTTCAAATAAATATTCTCATTCCCATGTAAAAATGGGATTGTAAACAAGTCCGCCTACAAAAGATTAGGTCTGATCATAAGAAGAGGATATCATCCTATAGTGGAGAGGAATATGAATGATGATGAATCCTCCATTCACTGATTTATATGTGCTTACATACCCTCAGGTTCACTTCAATCATCACTACATAATTATTTCATTAAATTGAGATGGATGATGGAGTATAGATGTCCACAATGCAAGTCAGTCATAAAGGTCATTTTCACTAGTTAGCCACACTAGTTTTCTATGTATGTGATTGGGTATCTATAAATAGATTCACCTATCTGAAACATTTATCCTGAGTTAGAACTGACCATTCACTCTCACCACAGTAGTCTTCCTCATAGCTCCTTTACCATACTGTTTCACTTTATTTTTTTCTTATACCTTTGGTATGTATGCTTAAGTGAACATGGGGAGATAACTCTGCTAAACAACTTAAGAAAGTGACATTCATGAGGTCACCTGGGTGAGTGACCTATGTAAGGTCACTTAAGCTAGTAACCTATTATAGGTCACATAAGTGAACGACTTGTGTGAGTTCAATTGAGGAAGCGACCTATGCAAGGTCACTCCCTCATATAATTTTCACTTTTTAAAAGAAAAATTTAAATCCAATCAATAACAGTAATGATCATCATTGTGTTTCCTCTATTGATTTTTGATGGAAACCCAATAGATATCTAATGAACAAGATATGTAATGTGATATGAAAATTATTGACATCATTGTTCTAGATTATTGTTATATGTGAAAATCCACTCTTCCACACTTAGAAAAATACTTGACGAAGTACCAATTTGAGTTCTCACTAAGAGTCCAGCTACCGCTTTATGACCATAAACTTATTAAATAAACATTTTACTTGAGGCCACATAGATATTTTTCAAGTTCCTCATTCTAATAGTACCCCAACTATAATACATACAATATCTCTTCCATAGGAATGTTCCTCAATGGGGGAAAAATACCCATTATATTCATCAAGCATAATAGTTTATGTTCCCCAGATCTGAAGCCTCTCACCTAAGAGTCAAAACACCACTGATATGTATTGATCCTTCTTGATTTAAGGATTGATCATTGAAATGGATAGATGGAGGATTAGGGCTTCTATTATAGAGGGGGTGTCAAACATGAATGGATTTTGGTGTACTTGGTACCCCAAACTGGTACAAACTTTTGACCTGATTTGAAAAATGTTCTAATTTATGTAGCTTTATAAGTGGTCCATATATTTGTGTACAAGAATTTGGATGTCATCCCTATGCTCTTTATTCCATTGATCCTTCATAAAATATCTTTCTTATGAAAAATGATAAATTCATTATTAGTTTATGGGTCATCTACAAGATCTAGGGAATTCCTATTCTTAAAGAAATAAATAACTAATTTATCCCACCAATTTAAACATGGGATGATGTTGAATAAATGTTAGATTTATCCTATGAGTTGTCAAATTTGTCATGAAGGTGCTGAAAAAGGACCCTCACCCAAGGGGTTATGTGTATTCTGAGACATGGGTTAGGGTCTTCTTGGAGAAATAAGTACAGGGTCCTATATTCCAGCACTCAATGAGATTTTCTTTGTTTGATAATCAAGTAATTCCTTTAAAATTTCAGCATATGTTAGAGAAATTAAAATATTATTAGTGGGGGTATATAGTAATGTTTGAGATCCTTGTGAGAACCTACCTCACCAGCTTCCTAGAAATGTTTTTGAGCACCTTCATACTACTATTATTCTATTCTATTGTGGTGTGAGACCAGGGATGTTTTTTTCTCGTGACCTAATTATAAAAAGGAAAGCACATAGGGATGAATTTCAGTATTTTTTTTAAAAATTATCATTACATAATACACGTACACAAAGGGAAGACACCATAAAAAATTTTAGGGTAATTTTAAGTGTTTTGGGTGGATTGTGGCACACTTCAGTTCTTGTGCCATGATATGTGGAGTTAAAGTACCTATACGATAGTTTTATCCATTCATTCAGGTTTTTTATGGTATTCATATCTTATCTTTGAAGTATGGAGAAGCTATAAAAGTATAAATGTACATGGAGAGTTTAACTTCATCCCATATAGTGATATAATTACTAAAATGTTTATTGAAAATGGATAAGGTAATAATGACATAGGATATCACATGATCACCTTTAGAGATAGTGTGTTAGTAACCCCAATTGATAATGATGTAATATGTGATGAATATGCTCCTTACATATTTTACTTTCAGTTCAAGTGTCGGCATCAACCAAATATATCTCCCCCACCACATGTTTGGTTTGAGAATCAGTCAATGGTGTACTAAAAATTCTGGATCCTCATAGATATGGAGGTATCCAAATCATCAATTAGTCTACCTACATCATGTTTATGTATTAGGATAAAATATGTCTATAACAACGCCTAGATTTCATCTGACCCTCAAGGAATGTTAACAACAAGTTTCCCTTATGTTGAGGATATGAAAATAGATGGATGGAGAAAGTGCAGTAGGAATGATCACCCCAAGGGTAAAAACACTAAAGCACTAAAATCATATAAATAATATTGATCTTGGGCAACATAGAAGGATAGTATTGAAATGAACACATATTTCAATCCAAGGTGGTCTAGACATTACAATCGGGTGGAGACCTAAACTATAGTCTCCCATCCTTCATACTGGAAGATAGAATTGAAAGGATATTAAATTCAAAAATATTGGGTCTTACTTGAAAATATACACCTCAAAATCCTATTATGTGTGACCTGAGCCAGTATTAGTCTGGAAAAGAGTATCCCGCATCATCAGATATTTATGGGTATTTCTTCAACATGACATAGATATCCCATATCTTGGGGTATTTTAGTGACCTTTTATCTGCAACCTGACACCAATTAGCCAAGGTGGGGGAATATGTTCAGGAGTCTGAGATGTTAGTATATCTGTCTGATGAATGGATCTCATCCACAAAGTGGGTAACTGGTATGCTAGATCGAGGTGCTGATGATGGTGTGGCTGAAAAATCCAACAAAAAGTTAGATGAATTCACAAATGCTGATGATTTAATATTATTTCCCTTTCTATTTAACCCATATTCATTTTTGTGACTAGAGGAGATACTATTAAGTGGATGATTTAACTTATAGAAAGAGGCATTACCAAAACTGCCCCCCTAATATATACTTCAACGGGAACCCGGATCGAGATTGAGGGACTTATCCCTGAGTAGAAGGAGTTATCTCCATGTCAAAGTTTAATAAATAAGGAAATGGTGGGGGAACATTTCCACCTCTAGTTTCTATGTTTGGGAAGACCAAAATGGGACCCTTGTCATTTTAGGTGATGTAATAGAAGAGGTCATGAATGTTTTACAAGCTCATGCACCACATTAAGTCTTCAAAATTACATTTATTCCTATAACATTAGTAATATACCCATCTTACCATTCATTCCATTTACAGAATCTGATTAACTTTCCTCCCTCAAGGGGTCTAGTAATGATTCCTCATGAGTTGAAGAAGAAGTTGTAGATGGGGAAAAAGTCTTACTGACATGTATACACCATTTATGGATGAAGTGTTAGGGGAAAAAATCATTTTATCCTAAAATTGAAAAAAATAGAATAAAACATGGTATTATTGATTATGCATAAAATTAAGTCATATAAAAGTTAATAACTATTATTTTTAATAATATTTCATGCCCACGCAATGTTTTGGAGGACCCTGTAGTGATCGTTACAAAACCATTCAATGTACGATGAGAGTCTGATCAGGTCTCATGTCATAGAAGGAGGGTATTCTAGTTGATATAATTTTGGGTTAATTAGGTGGGATAGAGTGGGGTCCCAATCCTGATATCCCATGTGTCCCCATGGGTCATGATTTCATGGGTCTTGGTGAATTAATTTTTGAATGGAGAACTCATGAAATGAAAATTGTATATATTCTTTCAAATATTAATATTCTATGATATTTAGAATAGTTCTATGAGTTAAATATGAACATATATGGTCATGAGTAATTATTTTCTAATGAACAAACATTATATTAAATATTTTAGTCATGATTACTTGATCCAAGTATCTTTTTCCATGTAAACTATTACTGAGACCATTTAGAGGTAGTGTACCATGATTTCTCATCCTTCTTAAATAGAGGATTTACTAGTCCCAAAACATATTTTTGATAAATCTAAAGATCATTATACTCTAGTCTTTTAGAAACATGAAATTAGTACCTCTCATTCGGAGGTACTTTCTCTTGTTGTGGAAGTTGTATATGCAGAGGATGCTTTTAATAAAGTAGTTCACTAACCAACATGTAAGTATTATTAAATTCTCTAATTGTATACCTAACCTTCCAATATATTATTCACCAATTTTAACAAATAGTCTTATTGGTTGTCTAGTTCCATTGACATTGGTGTTTGAGCCCAAGGGAGTGGCCACCATGCCAATTTAATCAATAGAAAAAATAAATGATGAAAATTCTTCAGAATGAGAATAACTTTGTTTTTTCTTGAGTGAATTAATTCTGTTATATAAATATCCTTATGAAAGTGTCTCTAAGTTATACTTGGAGGAACAAGATGCCTTTCATTCCACACACTATTTCATTTGGGATGACACTTGTAGGTTAATCTTGAAGGAACCTCTTGAAGATCTACCATCACAACTTCACAGACTCCCGAACAAGTTTGTCATTTAGGGGTAAAATAGATTTGGTTACCCAAAAATACATCATGTTGTGAAGTTTATCATCCAAAAATGGGAAGATAGGAAAAGATTGTGGAAGGATGAGGTGAAACTAGTTTGTCTAATTGGAGATATTAGAGTTGTTATATCCTAGTAAAATTTTATCCTTTCCAAGGATGTTGAGGTGAATCAGTTCCCTATTAATGAGAAATATCTCTAGTTCGTATGTTTCGAAGAATAATTAGATGACATGAAGGGAGAGACTTCCCTATTCCACTAATCCTTGAAGAGGATCCTAAAACAAGATAAGGTATTTGTTGAGGTGGACAAGAAGAAACATCATCGGGTTGAGGAAGACATTGACACATACTTGACCAGGATTTGAAAAACTAAAAATAAGGCTCTAGACGCACTTTAACAACCCAAGCCCTATGTTGATGAGCACCTATAACACTTTCCAGAGAGACTCCAACATGTGGAAGAACCTCATAATTTAAATTTATGAATGGAAAATATTTTGTTCTTGGATCATCTATTTCTATATTCCATCCTATTCAGTAACTTTTCATTAGAATAACCTCATTTAAATAAACTTCCTTATGTTAATATTAAAAAATCATAATGATATGAAAACAAGAATTCAAAAAATGTTTCCTAGATCACATGAACTAGTGATCATATCATTATTGTTGTCGAGGATATAAAATTATCCTTTAATACTTTTCAGCTTTTATAATATTAGTTTAAGGTATTGTAGGATAGACCAATGGAGCTGATATTTTAGGTCAAACAAATTTGACCAGTAGTTTTGGTACAGAAAATCCCAAATGAGGTTTGTGTTCCAAGAATATTATGATGATCCAACTTTCTAGAGCTCTCATGGCTAGTAGAAGTCCATGATGCAACTACCTGAAGCATGTCTCCATAGTTTAGGGGTTTGAAAAAAGTACCTAAAATAATAAGTAATATGGGGGGATTTACCATATATACTAGTATGCACACACCGAACCATTTCCCTATTGAGATATAGAGTAATAATAATGGGAAATAATATTATCTAGTCTAAACACCGTTAATGCCATAACCTACATGGAATAAAAAAGATAGAAATAGTGAAAGATGAAATGTAACGTGAAAAAATACATGCCAAACATGAAAATATGTCCCAACCTGAATATTTGGAGAGAAATGTTGAGGGTTCCTGACTTCTAATCTCTAATCCCTAAGAACTATATGCATTCAAATTAACCTGGGTATACCAATGCTCCTCTAATATCACCGATGACCTAGTTTTTGTCGTTAAAATATTTAAAAAATGAAATAAAATCCCATTAAAGGCTGATTATAAACATACCTAGTAGGACACTTAGAAAATAGGAAGAGGTGATATATGTGACATGATAGAAGTAATCAAATCAGACTAAAGTTAGTGGGAAATGAAACCCATCAAAAATAATATATATTTATTTATTTATTTATATTCTCATAAAAGAAACCTATTATGGGAGACAATGGGTATATCCATCACATATCCCTTCCTAGGATGATAATTCTACCTATAGTTCCAAAAATTGATTATCAATGACGCAAAACATCTCGCTTGTCTACCCAAAGAAGTTATGGGTTGGGTTTTTAACTAACCATTGCCCCATAGCCCGATGGAGTATAATATCCAAGAAATGTACCCATTACTTGATATTCTAGGAGGGATCCAATCATTAGGTATATAAATCATACCCTGGAATGATAATAGGGTTCCACATAATTGGTATAATAACCATACCTTAGTAATATTAAAGGTTCTACTCAATAGGTAGAGGAACCTGTGCCTTAATATGATAATAAGGTTCCACTAAATAGGTAGAGGACCCATACCCTAATACAACATGAGGGTTCCAATAAGTAGTTTGAGGACCCATGATCTGATATTAAAGGAGGGTTCCACTCATTAGGTAGATGAACAATTCCCTGATTTGATAAGAGGCTGACACTTGGTAGGTAGGATACCCATGCCCTTATTCAATAGGAGGGTTCCACTCAATATGTAAAGGATCCAATCCATAAATTAACATTAGGGTTCCACTCAATGGGTAGAGGTCCCATGATATAATATGATAGGTTTTTTCCACTTTATAGGTAGAGGAACCATTACTTGATATGATAATAGGGTTACACAAATTTGGTATAGGACCCATGTCCTAGTACAATAAGAGGGTGACACTAAGTAGGTAGAGGACTCATTCCCTAATACAAATGGAGGGTTCCACTCAATAGGAAGATAATGATAATCTAATATATTATGATGGTTCCACTAAGTAGGTAGATGATAATGGGACTGCCAACCCCGACCTATCTCAAATGATGTTGCTCGATCACTACTATCCTCGATACCTTCTAAAGAAATGTTTTTCTTAGAAAAAAAGTCATCATTTGTCAAAATACAATTTAAACTCCACCATATTTTTATATGTGGGAAAAAACCATGGTAGGTTACTCATGGTCCAAAAATCATAGTCAAAATATACGTGGATTGAAAGGTATAAGATCCTGAAGAAGTTCACAACATTTAGGCAGACTACATGGCTTGTGGCACTACTCCTTATCCTGGAAGTGTCCTTTCTATCAAATGGATTTTGGACCAAGTAGTACACACATAATGTGTAATAGTAATAAATGGTATGTATCAGAATCTTGGGACCTACCAGTGTGCTATTGGACATGCCCATGTCTTTTGGATTGTATTGATATACTTGTCTATGTAACTATCCATGTCTATGTCTGTGTACTCCTAGAGTACACATCGGGCTAAAAAGCACTAGTTCACATGGCATGTGGGGCTCCCAAATGTTTTGTTACACTTATCTCTAATTGAAACCCTAGACGCTACAACCATGGTACTATACAACATTTTTCATTACAGAACATGCCGTGTAGCCAGGATTTTTATAAAATCCACAAAAAATTTATGTGCTTTCATAATCTAGACATACAGATATGATTTATACCATTTGAACCCCAAAAATTAGTGAACAACATATCTGGATATTGATTCCAAACTGTTAGGGTCCAGAAATCGGACCTCAGTCCTTTAGGCGAAGTTACCACCACCTCATGCACCTCCCGTTTTCACAAGAAATCAGTCTTCAATTGCAAATACATTGAAATCATCACCCATATCCCACAAATGGATATTGATCTATCTATAAATCACCATCCAAATCATAGTTTGTATAACTTCTATGATTCTAGAGGTTCAATCATGCTCGAACCCACTATGATAAAGATGAACCATGACCCAATGGTCCAATGGTGAAGAACACGAATAATGATAGCGGAAATGAAATAAAAAAGGTTCATCAATTGTTGGCCAATAGTTCTTGACCAATGAAAATATATCAGTGATATTCTTGGTGATAAACATGGAATAATGAGAGTAGTAAATCAAATATATAATTTATTTTGATACATGATCTCATAAGAAGGATTTATATAATCACATATGAAATATTAACAGATAATTTGATGATTAATATTTTAATAATGTGGTTAAACAATAATTGATGATCCCTACCTCTATTTTGATTAATCATTGGTGAATAACATAGTTTCTAACAATTGAGAAAACTTGTTGGGTTTGTTGCGCCACGATTCACCTTGATCCAGTTTTAATTTACTGTCTGATCTTGATTAGCCAATGAAGGTCAGTGGATCCCTCATCGAAATTATTCCACGGTTATGTGGATAACCATGGAGATTCACCCTGAACACACCTTTATCGATGGAATTAAGTTATGGGTATTAAATAAATAAATAAATAAATTCACTAAAAGTACCAGTCAATGGCTGCCTCATTTGAATGACTACCACTGACCTACATTTAGTCATGCCCAAGGTAAAAACCATGTTTATGATTCAACCATAGTATCATATTTTATATATGAGACTCTATTTAAGAGATATCTAATTATTTATGAAAAACTATGCACATGTGATAAAAAATATATTTAATATGTTTATAAAATTTATTCTGAGATAACTGAGAATCCGGATCACCCATCATCTCTGCACCTATTTCCAAAAAAATCCTTAATATATTTAAAGGTAATACAAGGAAAAAAATATAATCTCTAAATTATTTTCTCATTCAATATTTTATTCCATGAAAAGAAAAAACTAAGCAAAAAGGGTAGTATTCTAATACCACATCTAGATGTCCCACTCCCTAGAGCTCTCATATATGCTCTTATGCCACTAAAACACATGAAACAAGGGTATAATATATCCATGAAGGATATTTTCATACTAATACTCAATCTCGAAAACGTACTTTTCAAATTTTTTTAAATAATCGATGTGTATCTCTCCTAAGTTCATAACATGGGTAGGATCATGGAAATATCTCCATAACAATGACACATGGAAGATTTCATGCACCCCCTCCAACTGTAGGGGTAAGGTGAGGGGATAAGAGACCTCTCAAATCCTCCACATGATCTCAAATATCCTAATTAAAATCCAGGATGGCATGCCTCCTTAGTTTAATCCCTATAATCCTCATCATGGGGAGACTCTTGGGAAAATGTGGTATGCCTGATCAAAATCCAAGTGCCTAGGATGTATATTATCATAATATTTATACTCACTCTTGTATGTAATTATACAATAATGGATCACCAGGATCTTCTGCATGATCACCATGACCATCTTTTTCTCGACATGTGATGCCTCACCAATCTCAATCTAGTATAATGGTGACTTGGGGGGTCTCTCATGTAGTGCCTCATGATTTTACATGGTAATAGTATAGTGATATATATTATTATAAGAAAACAATTTGAAAGGTAAATAATCCTCCCAGTTCCATCTAAAGTATAACACACAATCCTTCATCATATCATCTAGAACATTGGTACTGAATGCCTCTTAAAAAGCTCTCTACAACCATGACTTAAACCATCCATCTTGGTTAGAGATAATTTTCAAAGGATCTCCATGAGTTCATATGATAACCCACATGTACCAATTCCCCAGAATATCCATCTAACTCTACTCCCTAATAGTAAGGATTTACACTGAATTGATAGGTCATTCAACTATCATGGAGATGGAATCCTGGATTCTCTATGACTATGGATGACCGGTCACAAATTCCATAGAAATTCCATCCCATTTTCACTTCATGATCTCAAGAGGCTACAACAAAACTTCTATAAATGTATCCTCCTCCTTCACATAATGACATGCAAGACAACAAGAAACATACTCAACAATGATTAATCTCATGACATCCCACCAAAACTATCATTGTAGGTCATTGTAAAACATCCCTACACTGAGATGTTAAACGAAAGGATAAGTGTGAAACTCATTCATTGTCCCCTCTTACATCGTGACCAGAGACATTGTCCATCCTTGGAAAAGGATTATGTAATTCCCTCTTTTAGATAATCCATCTGGTGAAGCTACTGAGGATATCTAGCCATGGAGGACGACATAATAAATGTCTCCCAAATATGCCTCCCTCACACACTAGAGAAGTAGAGATCTAAACATCGTCAATTAAAGATAATATGCACCCATCACATCTATCATGGTATGTTTTAATGAAACCAACTGGTCATAGTCCTCCTCTTCCATGTGAGACCATATATTATGGATAAGGGAATCTGCCAATATGTTTCCCCTCACATGAGTATAGACTTCTTCAAAGTCAAAATCCTCCAAGAACTCAAACCAGAATGTATATCATATGTTCTGATTGATCTTCATGAGCACATACCTACAAATATGATGGTATTATTAAAAAAGGATCTCCCCTAGAAGATTGTTCTTCCATATCCTTAGATTCATGACTATATCTACCAACTTTTGATGGTGATCTGTGTAGTTCATTTCACGGGGTCTCAAACTTTTTCTACTCTTATGTGATCACTACCTATATCATCCATAACATAAATTTTCTCGTAGCTCTATAAGTATCAAAATATACTATGTAATCCATGATCTCCTCTGATAGACTCACAAATGAAAAATAGTAAGACTCAAACTCAAATCCACAAAGGATATCTAGCACTACTGAGTCTAGGAAAACAATTTCCCTTTCTCTATCAGGGTAGTAAAAGGAGATGCAATCAAAGATAATTCATATAAAAACTTCCTATATTACCCCACCAAGACAAGAAAACTCGTCCCCTCTCACATACTATTAGGTGGCTCCCATGAAATCACATCATCAATATTCACTGTGTGTATAGAAAATCCATGCTTAGAAATGTCATACCCATTAAATTGATGATTTTGAGTCCAGATCTGTAACATTAAGAGATTACCAAAATTATACTTCTCCTAAATCAATTCTAGGACCATCCTCTAGTTCTCTACACACCCCTTCTCTGACATAGATTTGATTATTATTTATTCAATGAAGACAACTACAAATTGGTCCATGTATGACTGGATGATCTAGTTCATTGAATCCATAAACACACTAGGGGTATTATTCACACCAAAAGGAATCAATTGGAACTCATAGAGTTCATAGTGACATTGAAATACTAGCTTTGGAATATCATTCTCGCAAACACTCAAATGGTGTTAGCCAGACCTGATATCGATCTTGGAGAACCACATCAATCCTTTATACTCATTAAAGAGGTCATAAATACTAGTCATGGGGTACTTGTTCGTTATCATGGACATGTTTGGGCAATGATAATAAATATAAATCCATAAGATCTCACCTTCCATTTTCATAGAAAAAACCTGAGCATCCTAGGGGGATAAACTGGGTCTGATATGTTCCTTATCTGAAAGGTCCTCTAACTATATTCGCATCACCATAAGCATGGTAGGTGACATGAAATATACCATATAATTTATTGGAGTGGTCTTAGGGTGAATTTCTACGAAAATATAAACCCCCCTTGAAGGTAGTGCCAAAACGTCCTCATGAAATATATCTCCATAGTCCCCTACAAAATAATGAAGAAAGATGCATGAAGAGACTTCTTGAAGAGGTTTAAAGTCACCAAATGATTATTTAGAATGTTTATCTTCCTAGTCACAATCCCCACACAATGAACCATTAGATCTATCTTATCCAAATAGGATAATATCATCTCATCAATATGAATACATCTGAATTGTATGTGGTGAAAATAAATGGACTCATACCATACCCAAGATGATATCATAACTTCTCATAATGATAACAAATAGGTCCCCTGAGAAACTCTATCGAACAAGAAATAAATCACAATACCGCTAGAGATATGATATCAAAGAAACATTCCCTATAAGAACATCATGACAAATACGTGGGAAAAAGTATCTATCTGGAGGCCCCACTCCCACACCCAGAGTAAGGAGATGAAATAATGACTTGCACCTATGTACAATAGTAATGAATAAAGAGTATAATAAACTAATATTGTATCTTTAATAATTTCCTGAGATGCCAGATCAAAATCCCCCATAGCCTATAGTGACCTAGGGCCCTGACTTCCATCTCCCTGAGCCTGACATATGATGCCAGGTGGTGGTGGTGGAAGGATATCATAACGCCGACCACCACTAGCAGCTCCTCCTTTGGTATCCCCACCTATTTATCTTCCAACTCAACCTCCTTGAGAGACACCCTAGCCATGCCTAGTAGATCTATGATCATAGATTTACCTATATCGTGGTCTTCTATCTGTTGTCTACCTACCCTCTGCTACACATCATGTCATGAAATCACATGCTACATCACCTCAAACAACACATAAATAGAATCTCCCATCTATAGACTATTTGGGTCATCTAGGTGGTCACTGTTTTATATGAACACATACCATAGTCTTACCATGATAAGATATCATAAGCCAATACCCTATCAATTGGATCTTCTTAGCAGCTATAGCTGACTAATCCCTATTGAACCAACTGCTAGAACTAGATATACATGGTATCTCTAGTTGGAAGATATCTATCCCAATATCCCACTCTAACACTATATCATATGTAGGAATTCACAGGGGAATCACACTATAACAAATTTCTCTATGAGGACCGTAATCAAGCTTTCATAATCAGAAGTAACCATTCTGATCCATATCAAGGTGGTACTGTTTAAGGTTAGTGAACCTTTTGGAATAATCAAAAACTATCATACCTCATATCTACTACTCTAAAAGATTCTGAACCTGAATGGAGTATAAGAGTTGGGGGTGTGGGTATTACTCCTTATAAAACAGATGCTAGAAGTGGGACCATGAGAGTGTCATATCCTCACATGTCTGTTTTATAAGGCACCAGACATAAACATTACATAATCTTGAGTTAAGTAAAGAATTCACATTGAGAATATTTTTAGGTTTAGTGTTTTAGAGAATTAGGATATAACTTTTACACAAAAACTAAAATTTATACAAAGTGAATACAACTAAAACAATACCCATTTATTCTACAATATAAATCTTTTAAAAGTAAACATGATTTCTTTTTCTTGATAAAAATTTTTATAATATTAATCTTGAATTTTTCTTTTCTCTTACCATTATTTTACCCTATGGATCTTTTTAAAAAAATGGGATGAGCATAAAAAGATTAGTATAGAATATAAAATAAGGAATACATGTGTTAGTCCATGAATATTTCAAACTCATGAAACCATTTTCACCAAATCATACTTTTGACCCATAAGTCATAATCTCTTTTATATAACTCATGAAATAATAGATTATTATAAAACTCATAAAAATTATAAATCATAAAGGTGACATGTGGTATCTATAACATACTTATATTGTAGCTTTCACATCTACATATTGAACAACATTCATGGTTACATTTATAATACCAATCACAATATATTCCCAAAATCTCTTAAGATAAACCCAACCAGCTAACCATGTCTCAGTAAACAATGATTTAGAGAGCTATAATTGGCACAACCACCCTCAGTTTATCACATAACTACCTATATTTGTGATATTTTGTAACCACCCATCAAGTTCCCATATACAATCATAACACATAAAATATTGCAATTATCAACATTTCACTGATAAAATCTTATTTGTAGTCAATAGAAATCATTTCAAGATATTGAAATAGATAATCCCTTTTCAAAAAAAATTTTAATAACAAAATACACATAAAAGGAATAATAGATTTATTTTTGTTTTAATAGAATTAAGTCTTGGAGATGAAGAAAAATGTCAAGTAATAGTTACAATGGCAGACAAGTCATTTTCATTGTATATGTTAACACAAAAAACATTTCTTTTTTTTTTTTGATTTGTAATGAATGTAGAACACTTTGTTTAAAAAATAATCCTGTTGAAAACATTGAATGAAAATCAAGATAAAAATAAAATTTCTTATGTAATCCTTTTATGTCCATATAAATAAAAATGTATATTAATTTCATGAATAAACAGATTTGATAATTAAATTTTTAAATGTTTAAGGTGTCTCATACAAATTTGAACATTTAAATCATAATCCCCATGAACTAATACATATACCAAAACAATTAATAACATTATTATAGATAAAATATGGATATAAAATTTCATAGTGATAGTATATACACATTATAAAAGAATAAAGATTCATATTATCAAGAAATACCTCAATGAAAGGAGATTGAGACGAAGTCCCTTACATTGTGTCTGACTTGTCATGTAAAACAATTATATTCCTAAAGAATAAAACTAGGTTAATTTATACTTTCTTTATAACCTTTTTCAAATTTATTATTCCATTTACATCACTTATCACCATGTTATAAAAATTACATAATAATTTTTTTTTTCATATAGTCCATTTTGTCGGTATTTGGTACTTAAGAAGAAATGAAATTGGATTGTAGTCAATAGTCCATGTGGGAAAAGTCAATATTCTAAAGAATAATATTCTTTAAATAATATTCTCTATTATTTTTCAATATTAATTTTAAATCCATTCATTAAATATTGATATGAATGATGAACAATGTTACAATCATGGAGATTGTGAGACGTACGTACGCATAAGGAACATTTCCATTTTTCATTTATCATTATGGAAATAAGTTAATTACTTTTTTAACATTACAAAAATATAATAATATTATTAAAATCAAAATAATTATTTAAATATAGTTTTTATATCATGCAATTGATGTGGTGAATAAAAACGATTCTTATCGCTTCATGGAAGTGATAGTTCACTTTTACGCACAAACGACATTATCATTTTTATGCTCAAAGAATGTAATAAAATAATAGAAATATTATTCTTTTAAAATGATAAATATTTCATGAATATCACATATAAACATTTATTCCATAATTATAACAAGTCTTTATAGATAGTTATGAAAAATGAACTATATTTGTTCGCAAGGCTGTAGTCTGTCGTAGAAACGAAAAATATGTTCATTACAGATTTGATGAAATTAGAGATGGATTTAGGTGATGACATTTTCATTATAACATATCAGTATGTGGGGGTTATATGAGTTATTATTTCATCTCATAAGAGAATATTTAATGGATGTTTATGAAGAAATAATACAGAAACACTTAATAAAATATACCTCTTCTTCGATTGATCACCTTTGAAGAACACCTTAACACATCTAAGAAGGGTGTTCTCCTAAAATAATTCATCAATAATTGGGGATGGATTCAATGAAGATGTCTGGGAAGATATTAGATGAAGAAAAATGATTTTTATGTGTGATTATTTGATAAGAGTGGGTACCTTTTTATAGGAAAGGGGAGGGGCACCGTTGGAAACTCATAAAATATTATATAAATATAAATTCAATTTCTATTCCAAATTGCACTAAAATAATTTATTTTTAATATAAGATGATTTTCAATCGAATAACCACCATAAAATTAAAATTATACAAGTTTTAAATATTTTTTAATCCTTATCCTTGTATTTTATAACTTATTTTACCCTTTTTTATCTTACTATGATATTATGTTATTTACACTTTGTTGGTTAATGTATTTTTCATAACCGATTAAACGACCTAAAAAATTCCATTTATGATTTAGTTGGACTTATCCTAACAATTAGACTGAATGTTATATTTTTTAGAATTTAATATCATTTAATAGAAATTTCATATTTTAAAATACCAATAGTGTCAATTTTGACACTATTCATTTGTTGAATTTTAAAAATATCATTATAGGAAGATAATTTAGAACCAACTTATTTAAATAAAAAAAAATATTTATAAAGTATCCATAAAATCTGTGGAAGGCGTAAATTATGTCAGTTAATATTTATATTTATATTTATAATATTATTTATTTGATTCTTTCATTAATTAAGAAATTACTACATCATATTTGTGTCATAATTAAATTTAATTATTTAATATCAAAAAATTATACATAAATTACCATTATTTAGGTAATATTTATAGATTCCAAATTAATAAATATAGTTGATATATCATCTATATAACTACATATTTAAATAAATTACATTTTAAAAACAAAAGTGTAACAAAAATGTCCATTCATTGAATATAATATGATAAATGCATTAAAGTCATCCAAGTGGATCTATGTGGACTTAAAATATACCGAAGGATTCACATGGTTGGGATACAATCATATAATTAAATTAAAAAAAGTAGTAGTTTAGTATTATATTATTATAATATTAATTTTACCTTTAATTACCTAATTTACCCTTAATCGTGGTAATTAAAATAATTACTAAAGTTACTATTCATAATATCCAAAAAATAAAGAAGTCTTATTTACATAATTCAGACTTTATGAATCCAAATATGGAATCCATTTTCTTCAAATTTAAAACACATAATTTTTAGTAATTAATTTAAAATTAATCCCTGTTGTCCAAACGATAAAAAGAGTTTTTAAATGTAAAAGCCATCAAAATATTAACATGCGTTTATATCTAATTTCAATGTGAAATTACTTGAAATGTCCAAAATTGGATTAAATGATAAAAAATTTATTTATTTATACTTAAAAAAATTATAATGATGATTCAATAACATAATTAAAATAGACGAAAAGGTATTTTTTGAATTAAAATGCAGTATTTTTTCACTATTAATTAAAAATCAAATTTATCAGAAAAATACCCAAAATTAAACTAAATGAATTTTTTATATAATAATTCTAAATAAGAAGTTTTTTTCAAATATTACATATAAAAGTGATAAAATAATATATTTAAAAATGGTTCACCCTCAAAAGGTGGTAAAACTGCATTTTTAGAAAAACACTCATTTTATCCAAAAAATGGTATTTGTTCTTATATAATGTCTAGAAAAAATATAATATAAATATCAAACATTATATTTAATATATTAAATATATTATTCATTAATAAAAGGACTAAATAGTGATTTTATTATTTTATAATCTTACTTATTTTCTTTTAAAAAGTTTTTAGAAAACATTTCCTTTTAATTAAAAAGGGTTTTATTTTGATTTATAAATAATTGTTCATAAGAGAATTAATTAAAAAAATTTGTAAACAATATTTTCATAAATAAATTATTATTTTTCATTCCCACCACTTTAATAGCCAGGTTATAAGGTAACATAATAATATTTAGTGGTTCCCTTAAGTTCGATGTGGTGTATTATGTATGCTATCCAACTTATCGGTTTATTTTAAAAACATGGGATGTTACATGCTCCCCCATTTCGAAAATTGTGTCCTATCAATTTGAATTTGGGTTCGGTAACTATGGTATTAATCTTAAAAATACCTTTATTTTATTCCCACATCATAAAAATGATTAATAAAACTTTCACTTTAAAAGAAATAAAGGACTGTACGAAGGTCACCTAAGATAATAGATACTAGGATTCCATATATGGATGTGGAAGAAAAATAATCATCATGTTCTGAGGGAGGGTGATTGAAAACATGATGAATAGAAAGTTAACAATTAGAAAACCCCAAACTTGTGACGTGTTAAATGGTCTCTGATTTCGTGGTTGGAAAAGTAATAGAAAAACATTTTTGTTTAAAGATACTTTTCATAGAGTGGTGGAAATATATTTCTACTTATAAAAAGAACATAAGTAAATACACTTACTTGACAGGTAGAGTTTCATTATTTAATCAAATTCCAAAGAAAAAACATCTTTTTCTCTAAACAATGATTATTTAAGATGATTTTTTCTTCCTAAAGCACTAAAATCAACTTATCGAGAAGCACACAATCCATAAAATATTAAATATATAATATCCTATCTTGAAAAATTACCCGGAACTAAAAAATTAAGAAAAAAATAATATAATTCTCCAAATATGATATACATTAAACTAATTATGGCTAACTTTTATCTAAAAAATTCAAAATAATTACCCAATTTCCAACATAAATTATTCAACAAAAAATTTTCATTAAAATTATTCAAATAATCCAAACAATGATTGAAACAAAAATTTCAAAAAAACATGATTACCTAATCTTCCATGAATTTTCTTAACATTTATCTCTAGATAACATCAACCACCCTTAATGTATCATACACAAAATTAATTAACCAAATCACATATTCTCCAAGAGAGGTTAATCATTTCCATAAATATAATAAATTTCCATAATCCCCCAATAAAAACATAGATTCTTCCCAAATAAAATTAAACCATTACTCTTAAAATAAAATCCCATAGTATTCTATTTTCCCTAGGCATATAGGTTTCCAAAATATTAAAGGTCTTCAAAAATAACAGTCATCACTTAACCATTAAATCATTTTCATATTCTAAGGATATTCATTTGATAAAACATATGTTCCCAAAATCAGCTTCTTCTAACTCCATAAACTCATTTAACTAAAAAAAGCATAATAAACAAGGAATTCACAAAGACTAGTGGTAGGTGATAAATCCATGTCACACTTTAGTTGTGGGATCGATTCCCGCAGCCCTGTCCAGAGTGACGTGTTGTCACCCATCCTATAAGTTGTCAATTTTCTAAAACCGTATAATTTTATAACATTCCAAAAAATGGGATAAAATCTTAAAAAATAACCATAACATATTTTAACCCCTAATATTATCTCCAAACCTTCATTTTTAATCCGAAAATGTAAAAACCCAAAATTATTTCATAAATAAATGTCTCCAAAAATACCATTAATAACTGTAAAATTTTGGACCCTAAAGCCTCAAAAGTGATTTCAAATACATTTAACTTATGATTAATCTAAAAGTTATAAACTCATATGATATGACTATATCTTAAAAATATATAATAATATCTAAAGTTATCTGTACCATTCTATGATACCAACTATAAGGCCCAAACCATAAAGACTACATAATACCGAGTTATGTCAAGAATTCACATTAAGGATCATTTTAGGTTCATATTTTTAGAGAATTTGGAAATAACTTTTACATAACAACTCAAAATTTATACAAGTGTATACAACATAAACAGTATCCATTTATTCTAGAATATAAAACATATAAATATAAATGATCATTCTTTTTATTTATAAAAATCTTTATAATAATCATCATTAATTCTTCTTTTCTATTACCATTCTCATACCTTGTTGAGAAAATTTCAAGAACATGGGATGAGAATAAAAATATCATTACGGAATATGAAATAAGGAATTAAACCATTACTCCATGAATATTTCAAACTCAAGAAGACATTTTCAACAAATCATACTATTCACCCATAAAGCATAAACTCTTTAACATACATCATGAAATAATAAGATTCTTATAAACTCTTATAAATTTTAAATCGTAAATGTAAAATGTGGAATCCATATCATACATAAATTTTACCTTTCACAGATATATTAGGAGTATCCTTCATAGTTAAATTTGGAATACCCATTGTAATATATTCCCTAAATCTCTTAGGAGAAACCTAACCGATTAACCCCATCTCATTACCCAATGAATTAGAGAGCTAACACAGTCTCACCTTCAATAATTTTATCATGGAACCACGCATATTTGGGTTATCAGATAACCACCCATAAAATGCCTACAAGAATAACATATAAAATATGTCAATTATTAGCACTCCACTCATAAAATCTTATTTTCAATCCAAAGAAATCATTTCAATATATTGAAATTGTCAATCCATTTTAAAAAAAATCAATTCCAAAATAAAAATAATAGAAATAAATAATTATTTTTAAAATAAATCAAGGCTTGTAGATGATTCCAAATATCATGATACGGTTACAGCATCTGATAAGTCGTTTTCATTTTATATGTTAAAACAAAAAACATTTATTTTTTCATTTTGTAATGAATGTTAAAAAATTCATATAAAAAATAATATTATTCAAAAAATTGAATGAAATACAATATTGACATAAATTTTCTTATATAATCCTTTTATATACATACATATAAATATGTAAATTAAAATAATGATGAAAAATATTTGAAAATTAAATCTTTAATGGTTCAAGATGTCCCATAAAACTTTCAACATTTAAATCCTAATCCTTACGAATTAATACATCAACCAAAATAATTAATGACGTTAGTATAGATAAAATATGTATATGAAATTTAAAAGTGGCTTTATATACACCTTATAAAAGAATAAATGTGTATATTATTAAGAAATACCATAATTAATGGAGATTGAGATGAAATTCCTTACATTGAGTCTGACTCGTCACGTATAATAATTATATTCCCGAATAAAAAACATAATTTAATTTATAATTTATTTAAAACATTTTTCGTGTCTATGAATCCTTTTATATCACTTATCATCGTGTTATAAAAATTACATAATTATCTATGTTCATATCATACATTTTGTTGATATTCTATATGTGAGTAAAAAATGAAGTTGGATTGATGTCAATAGTACATGTTGTAATAAGTCCATAATATTCAAAATAATATTCAATACATAATAAAAAAATTCATATATAAATTTTACTTTTAAATCTAATCATTAAATATTGATTTGAATAGTGAACAATTTTATAATAATGGAGATGGTAAGCCACACAAATGCATGAGTAACGTTTTTATTTTTCGTTTTTCATTATGGAAATATTGTAATTATTATTTTAAATTTTAAATTGATAAAAATATTATTAAATTAATAATAATTATTTAAATATACTTATATATGTCATACAAGTAATTTGGTGAATAAAAACAATTCTCATCACTTCGTAGAGGTGATAGTTCACATGTACGCATGACAGATGATATCATTTTTATGTCCATGAAAGGTGAGAACAAGATTGAAATATTATTATTTTAAAATGATACATATGTCATTAATATCATATATAAACATTTATTCCATCATTTTAACTCGTCTTGATAGATAGTAATGAAAAATGATCTATATCAGTTCGGAAGGAATTAATTCTCCAAACACACGAAAAAAATGTTCATTTCCCATTTGATGATATTGGAGATGGATTTAAAAGATGATATTAAACATATATCATCTAGGTATATTTAGGAAACTGTATTTGTTATTTTATCTTAGAATAAGAATATTTATAAGAAGTGGAAGAAGAAATAAAATAGAAACACTTAAAAAAATATATAATGTTTTGGTTCATCGCCTTTGAAGAACACCTTAACACCTCAAAGAAGGGTGTTATTCCTAACATAAGGCCTCAAGAAGGTGGTGATGTATTCTAGGAATATATTTAGGTAGATATTTAATGATCCAAAAGAATTTGGAAGTGTGAGTATTAGAGAAGTGTGGGTACCTTTTTATAGAAGAAGGGAGGCGCACCCATGGAAACACATAAAATATTAAATTAATATAAATTAAATTTCGCTTCCAAATGGTTCCAAAATCCTTTTTTAGAATATAAGAATATTTTAGGCTTATTAAAAATTATAAAATTAAAAGTATACTAGTTTTTAAATTTTTTAATCCTTATCATTTTGGTTTAACCATTATTTTACCCTTATTAATCTTACTATGATATTTTGTTATTTACACTTTGTGGGTTAATTTAATTACCATAACATGTGAAATGACCCAAAAAAGTTCCATTTATAACATATTTTGACTTATCGTAACCATTTGAATGAATCTTATATTTTTTGGAATTTAATATCATTAAACAAAACATTTTATATTTTAAAATACTAAAAGTGTCAATTTTGACATTATTTATTATTTGAATTTTAAGATTATCAAAATATGTAGATAAGTTCAAAAAAATCCTTTAAATAATAAAACACATGTCAAAATTATCCATAAAATTTTTGGATTTCATAAATAATGTTAGATAACTTTTATGTTAATATTTATAATATCATTTATTTGATTCTTTCATTAATTATGAAATTACTACATCGTTATTTGTGTCATAATTAAATTTAATTATATAATTTCAAAAAATTATAAAAAAATTAACATTAAGTGGGTGATATTTTTATCTTTAAAATGAATATTTATAGTTGTAGAAATATTTGGTATAATTCTATATTGAAATAATTTACTATTTAAAAACAAATGTGTAACAAAAAAGACTATTCATTAAATAAAATATTATAAATGAATTAAAGTCATCCATATGTCTTCAAGTGGACCTAAAATAGACCCATGTATGATAATGGTAGGGATAAAATCATACAATTATATTAGGACAACTGTTAAGGTAGTTTTATATTATTATTATATTATTTTCCCCTTTAATTTCCCAATACAAACTTAGCCATGGTAATTAAAATACTTACTAAATTTACAATTAATAATGTCAAAAAAACAAAATTAACTTATTTTAATAATTTGAACATTATAATTCCAAATATTGAATTAATTTTTCCAAATTAAAAAAATATAATTTGCGGAAATTAATTTAAAATTAATCATGACCATTAAAACAAGAAAAAATGTTTTTAAAAGTAAAAACCCTAAAAATATTATAATGTGTTTGTATCTAATTTCAATGTGAAATTATTTCTAATGGACAAAATTGAATTAAATGATAAAAAATTTATTTAATTATAATTTAAAACCAATTTAAAGGATAATATAACTACATAATTATATTATAAGAAATGTGAGTTTTAAATTAAAATGTAGTATTATTTCACTATACATTAAAAATGAATTTTATCACAAGAGTAGAAAAAATAAAACCAAAGAGAATTTTTTTGTCATTATTATAAATAAAAACTTTAATTTTTCAAATATGATAAGTAAAAGTGATAAAAACTGTATTTAAAAAGGGTTTTCCATCAAAAGGCGGTAAAACAATATTTTTAGAAAAACACATATTTTATCTATAAAATTTTATTTATTCATATATAATTCGTAGAAAACATATAAGATGAATTTTAATCATTTAATTTAATATATTACTTATATATAAATATATAATTTTGAAAATCTATAAATAGTGATTTTATTATTTTATAAACACACTTATTTTAATTTAAATAGTTTTTCAGAATAACATTTCTATTTAATTAAAAAGGGTTTTATTTTCATTAATAAATAATGGTTCATAAAATAATTAATTAATTGACTGTGTAAAATATATTTTCATAAATTAATTAATGCTATTCATTCGCACTATTTTTATAGTTAGGTTTTAAGGTAAACTAATAATATTTATTTGTTCACTTAAGTTCGATGTGGCTTATTATGTATGCTATTGAACATATTGTATCCTTTTAAAAACACATAATGTTACATGTGAAACTAAACTCCACTAGTGACTAGTTTCTCTATTGAAAAGGGTGGATAATAGAATAACTATTTGATTAGTCAAGATCCGTACAAGACTGAAAACACATATAAATGACTGAAGCCAATTCTCCACTACCTAGGTATTTGGGTCACCATGGTACCACATTAGATTATGGTGTTGGAACTAATAGAGTATTCTAAGCCGAAAATTTTCCTCATCCTACACTTTTGTTATAATTTTCTACTTGAAAGGAGGGGCTGTTGCTGCCTTCCCACCTGGAGGAAATATCTCAAGAGGTGACCCTTGAACTGATGCCTCATCACTCCTCATTATCCCGAAGTGGAAACCTAGCTAGCAATATTTGTTGAGGGATCCTAAAAAATAATCATTATATACCACATTCAGATGAACATATATATATATATATATGTGGATATTAATCACGAAAGATAATGAAAGGACTCGATACTATATCATCCATGTACCAATGTTCCCTAAAACCAATTTCATGGTATGATGAGTCAACAAGTAGGTAGTCAGAGAACTAGTGAATGGATACATCGGTCACTGCACCGAAAATGTGTTACCTATACTGAATTCCACACACAAGAAATTTTGAAACTATTTTCCTGTGTTCCCAACCAAACCTCATAATTGGAAATAACTCCAAACAATATCTCGAGGTCTAACAATAGTTGATAACAATATGTCATGACCCAACTCACCAGGGCCTACCAAGCTGATGAAAGGATGAGCCGAAACTACTCCAAGAATTCCTCCATAGGATTGGGGAAAGAGAAAAGATTCAAAATACCTAAATAATATTGGTGAAATTTTCCTAATATATTTATACACAAACACTAAACCATATCCGTACAAAAAAACAGATGAATAGTAATAATAAATTAACATCTAGAGTAAAAACCTTGAATAAAAAAACCTCTAGGGAATACAAAAGCATTCAACAATGCATGTACAGATGTTTAGGGGAAAAATACATGCCCAGCAAGAAAAGTGGTTCCAACCTGATAAAAATTGGATAAAAATTCAACGAGATATTGTCCACAAATCTCCAATCCATGATCACAATAAATGGTTAAATTCACCTAGGTATCCCAATACTCCTCTGAAATCATAGTTGGTATGTATATCATCTTCATAATACACAACAAGTGCAAGAAAACCCATTTAGTGGTGAGTATTTACATACCAAGTAGAATTCCCTAAAAACTAAAAGGAGAGTAATATGGGACAAAATATAAGTAATCATCTCAACCCAAAGAAACTAGGAAAAAAAACCCATTAATATATATATATTCTCATAAAAGAAACCTGTTGGAGAGAGAAATGGGATCTCCATCTCATATATTATTCCAGGACAATATATAAGACTACATTTCCTAAAATTTTTATTAATTATTCTTGGCATATCACATGTCTACTTGAAGAAGTAATGAAGAGGGTCTATACCTCAATAATGATCCATAGCACGATGGGGCATAATATTCAAGTGTATGATCCTTGAAATGATATTATAAGAGGTATCCACTTAATAGAGATCTCATACCGTTGTATGATAGGAGGATTCCACTCAATAAGTAGGGGGACAATGCCTTAGTATGAAAGATGGGTGCCACTCAATTGGTAGAGAAACCATGACCTAGTATGACAAGAGGGTTCCACTAAATAGGTTGATGACCCATACCCTAATATTACATGAGGGTTCCACTAAACAGGTAGAGGATCCAAGCCCCTATATAATAGGTGGGTGCCACTCAATAGGTAGAGGACCCATTCCATGATATGACATGAGTGTTCCACTCAATAGGTAGAGGACTCGTGCCTTGATTTAATAGGAGGGTTTTCGTCAATAGGTAGATGACCCTTTCTCTGATTAATCAGGAGGGTTGCACTAAATAGAAATAGGTTCCATGAACTTCTATTAATGGAGGGTTAGACTAAATAAATAGGGGACCTATCATGACCCGACCCTGCTAGTCTCTAGCTGCAACTACCCCAGACCTGCCTCCATATGCCAGGGGATGGCGACAAGCACTGAAGGCGTAACGATCTCGAGGAGGCCTTCACCTATGTACCTGTACACACACCCACAACCTACTCAATATAGAAGTGCAGAGTGAAAATGGAAACCAAAGGAAAAACAACTATAACCCAACCACAGTCATGCATCAACATCTAAACAGAAAAAAGTAAAGTGCTGAAAAGTAATGACAAGATAACTGAACCGAAAAAGGGGAAAACAGGCTCCCAACCTGAAAGGTGCCACAACCTGGAAACAGGTAAAAAAAAGTAAACAACTGGTTACTCTCACACCTAAAAGTCTTACTATTACCACTGAACGCAACCCAAGCTTCTGTGTTCTCTACACTCCTCAGTAGTCTGGATCGACATGTCCATCTTCTGCAAGGGAACAACAAGTGCTGTCAAAGCCCAAACATGGGTGAGTATAAAGATACTCAGTAGGATGCCCCGAAAGCTCGAGGGAGAAACAAAGGAGGTAAGAAAATTTTTAGTAGTAGACAGAACAAGGAACAGTGAAAGAGTACAGTAAATAGAGTGCAGCACAACCAACAAAAGTAAGGAAGTAGACTCATCCATCTAAGTGGTCCAAGAAACAGAAACCACATGGCATACCCCATGTGTCTTTGCCCCTCCTAGAAGGAGAGTAACAGAACCTAAGGAGTGGGGAAAAAATTAGGCTGTATAAATATATATATATATATATATGATCAAAATGATACACGAACAAGTGCGTAAGCGGATATCCATCTCCAAGCTCAGCCAACGAAAAGTAACCTATAGTTCTAAGGATATCCATCACTAATGCCCCAACAATCCTGCACTAGAAGCTGTCTCATCGCTAAACGATACAATCATGGTCCCACATAGTTAATCATGGAGAAAAGTCAATGACTAGCCTCATAGAAATGGCTATGTCTGAAAGAATTCGTCGGGTAACCCACTGCCCCGCCCAGGTGGAGGGTAAACCCTAAGAAGTCGTCGGGTAACCCACTACTAGCACTGCTAGAGGGTCAAACCTAATGTGAATGGGTAACCCACTACCCAACCACTCTATAGGGTAAACCCTAAGATCAATGGGTAAACCACGGCCCGACATCGCTGGAGGGTAAATCCTGATGCCATGGTGGGTAACCCACTGCCCAGCCCCACTGGAGGGTAAACCCGGAAGAAGTCCAAAAACTCTGCACTACCCGTACCATCTCTGGGTGTCACTAACATCGCTACTGTGCGTTGGTTTGGAGTGCGTCAAAAGAACCTCCGAGCAAGACCCTTTCTTGTTTCCACATTAAATTAGATCTCTAAAGAGGCTCCTTATGCCCAAGCCGATTATACCATTGTGATACTTGCGGAAAATCACGCAAGATAAACTATTTACTCACTGGAAATGGACCCCAGATGAAAATGTTATTCAACATCGCATTATGCCCATACGACTTCTCATGGGGGCCACACCACAGTCCCGAAAAAGGTCGGGCGAACTACGCCATCGCGATGCTCTCGGATAAACACACCAAAATGACTACTCATTCGCCTTGAATGGACGTTTGATGAAAAACTCGCAAAACACTACTCACATATTAAAAGTAGGTCCGTGGGGCCGATGCCTCAACTCTGGATTCAATGCATGAAACCACCATGGACCACATCATCTCGATGCTAGGGTTACAATGCCATTGATGGCACCTAAAACAGTCTCCAGATGTGCTTGCGCCATCCAAAAGAAGAATCTTGGCGAGGCACTGAACAATACTTAGCGAGTGTGTCGTGCCACCGAGCCCCCGTCCTTGGAATTAAAAATCCCTGCGACCATATGAAAATATCTGTCTCAATACGAGGATCGTGTCTCCATAGATGGCATATGAATCTGACATTCATTTTGCGATTTAGGAGCGTTTAAATGACTTTGGAAGGAGACGGGGGTGGGCCGGACCGGTTTGGCCGGTCCACCCCCTTCAGACCGGCGATCCGTGGCTCGGCCTCCCAAACCGCCCAGTCCACCATGTCATGTGGTTCACCGCGTAGGCTATGCAGCTTTAACCTGACCAGAATGAGCTGGTCCGTTGCCTTTTCCACGAGACCCACAGAGCGCAGGTCTCTGCCGACTCCCGGGGTCGCGAGCCGCACGCCGACAGGCGAAGCTAGCCAGTGCACCTTCCCTTGAGCCACCACCTGGGAGCCCTCCACGCCGCTGTGTTTGACTACCAGACTGCCCTGAAACCGCCAGAAAACAAATTTTTGGCCAGAAAACATCCCCAGGCACCCTCGGATGCCCCGAGACATGTATTTTCGATCCGAAAAGAGCGTTCGAATGCTTGGATAGATCCCTACACATATATGGCGTTCTCTCGAAAAATAAATTGCAATTCGACACTAATATTTGGGTTCGATGTAGATGTGGAATTTCAAAACTAAACACACGAACCTACCTCACAAGGCGTAGCCCGTCACATCATGAACGGTCCGCCAGAGCCGCCACCTTCTTGCCGGAGAGGAGGAGGAGCATGAAGATGGTGGATCCCATTGTTGAGAGAGATTCCACTTGGGAGAAGTGAAAGGGGAATAAGTGGGGATGTTTTGAGTGTGTTTAATTAGGGAATTAATTAAAATTTAATTAATTTTGAAACACCATCAGTTGGCCCATACACGAACTTTCGATAGGGTCGAGGTTAAGCCACCCCTAGGGTAAAATCTACGTTCTGAGCACAACGACATGCTCAAAATTATAATTTGAGCCTCCATTCAAAAGTTATAAATTTCACACCCATGGCCGCTAAATTACGAAAATTCCCCTGGTGGCGTTTTCCACAGAAGGGTCGCGCCTGCGAAAGTTACACCCCTCCTAGGGTAAACGGCACACTCCAGACTCAACGGTACCCTTGGTTTTTTCATCTGAGGAACCATTTATGAGTTATTCTTTTTATTTGGCATGTCTATATTGAACGTACTTAAAATTTTATTCTAGCCACACCAGCGATCAGAATCACATACTGTCTGAATTCCCTTCTCTAGAATAACATCAAGAAAATTACAAAGTCTTACAGGCTCAAAACCCGAGTTCTTACATGACACATTTCTTGATATGATAGGAGGGTTCTACTTGTTAAGAATAGGATCTTTCCCAAATAAAACATGTGGGTACCACTCAGTAGGTAGAGGATCCATTCTTGAATATGATAGGAGGGTTCCACTCTATATGTAATGGAATCATTTCCTAATATAAAAAATAACATGAAACTCAATAGGTAGAGAAGAATGGGTGATTTCTAACCTCTAACTCTCTCTAATGGCCTTGCTTGATCATCACCTTCATTGAGCATCTTCTAATGAAGTATCATGCTAGGAACATATCATATAATTTCCCAAAATACATTAAGAAGTTCTCTATTGTAATCTACAAGTTTTTTCTTGGATAAAATACTCATTGGCCAAAATACGAGTCAAAATGAAGGAGATATGAATGTTAGAAGATTCCAAAGATGCATACGATGTGTGAGGGGTCTGTACAGCTCATGGTCCCACTCCTCTATTTATTCATGTTTTTTCTAGAATATTTCATGCTGAAAATTTAGTTCTACATAAAACGTAGAGGTATAACATGGTGTGTATCTAATACCCAAGGCCTTCCTTTGTTCTCTTGTTTGCGCCAGTGTCCTTTGGGCCATGTCTGTGTAGCTATCCATGTCTATGTCAGTGTACTCATAAAGTTCATGCCAGGAAGGCAACACTTGGTCACACTGTGTGGGGTCACATATTGTGCGGGGTTACATGGTTTGTGGGTTAACACACAACGTGTGATAATTCTCTCTAAGAAACCCAAACTATTGCATCCAAGAGACTACACAACATGTGTTCATCCATGTATAGAACGATTAGTTAGTATATTGATAAAATCCACAAAATATTCATTCAGTTTCCATGTTTAGTCGTACCACAATAATTCATACCCTATCTCCACTAAAAATTAGTATAAAACACCTTAGTCTATCTATCACATCCCTATAATGGCCAAAATAGGATCCCATTTATTTTATGCAGCTGAACATAGAGATTCTCCATAACCACATATGTATAGAGGGAAATATGTTACGAGTATTAAATTATTTTGTTAAATTAATTAATTAATTCACTTAACACTACCACCAATAACTTCTTCATCTGAATATATTTCAATTACCAACTATAGGTCACACCTATAGTTTTCCCAAAATTTTAGATACAACCATTGTCTCTTATATTTCATCCAGGACTCCACTCATGAGATGGTTCATTATTTATGAAGAACCATTCTTAGTGATATAAAATATATTTAATATTTTTATAAAATTGATTCAAGAATCACCATGAATAATAATTTCATGTTATCTCTATGATATCCTCGAAATTGTCATAATATAGTTTAAATTCATACAAGGAATAAACATATTTTATACAAATACGCCATCACTCACCCCCCCTTTTGAAGCCAAATTAGGTCATGATTATAAGATTTTCGAGGTGTGAGATGCATACGTAGGGAATGACTATAAACCATGCTAAAAAAATTCAATTGTGATAATGTCACGGAACACAAATATAAAAGGAATTTCTCATAAGGATTAAAATTCCATATTTTCATGGGCTATGTTTTTAGGGAATGTATTATGAAATTTCAATTTGAGGGGTATTATGCCTAGTCAAATAAAGAGGTCTATCTAAGTCCAATACACTGCCAGTCAATAGTGTAGGGGAAACCAAGGAGATTTTAGTTTCCTCAAGGCCATGATGAATGGCTAATTGAAAGAGGGTATTAGTAGATATAATGGGGGGATTTAGGTTAGATCCTATCTTTAACTAGGCATCAATAATATCATTTAGATATATAGTGGATCTAACAAGTATTTAACTACCGTAATAAATCTCGTGGGAGTGTGAAGGTTAGATTTTATAGTGGTGGAAGCAAAATGTAGAATTCAGGCATCAATACAAGGAGTGATACTTTGAAGGGAATTCCTAGAGTAAAAATTCTTTCCTTGAATTTGATTATGCCACAGTTTGGTCATTAAAAAAATACAATGATCACCTATGATCTCTATGATAACAAGAATCATTCTTAGTGGGAGAAACAAGAGGAGTTGGGGAGATTACACAGATTATGTGAAAATATCATTCAAGGATTGTATTTGATTAACACACCATAATTTATTATAGGGGTACAATATCATGGTTTATTGTCATGTGATTAAGACCAACAGTTCGTATAGATTACGATCGATATTATTTCACCCAACGTTATATGGATATTGAAAAAATGGGGCCTTTTAGGCCTAAAAGGTTGTCCTAGAATACCTGTATGTGGAGGAGGATGTTGTCAACCATGATCAAGGAGGATTTTAATTAAATAGTATTGAGGTGGGAGAGGTGCACAAAATATTACCACATAGCATGTTCAAAAAGAATATTTAGTTATGATACTGTGAAAGTGTAAGAAGATATTAATACTTCCTTATAAGGATGAATGTACCTCTAGTTGATGGGCAATTTTGGAGAAATCATTATGAAAAGCCTATTCAAGGTGTATTATGCATAATAATAAAATGGAGTTAATTGGAGTTAATCAATCTCTTCACCCATAAAAAATGAATGATTTTGAAGATATGAGTTCTCCAGGACAAGGAGTAAGATCAGTGAAAGGGATGTTTCCATGAATAAATGAGGTTTTTAGATCATCATTAGCCATGGATATAAAACTTCCTTCATAGATATGACTTGAATCTAATAAATAATAATTATTTTTTCTCTTTTTCTAAGACAAAAATGAAAAATTAAAGAATTACTACATATCTCAATAATGTGGAAATAAATACATACGTAGTTCATGAGTTCCCTATACAAATTAATTTCTTATGTCAGGAGAGTGGAATTTCGTTTTTAACATGAGTTCATGAATGTAAGAAGAACCCTTTCTAGGCTACTCTTACATAGGTCTGGATCATGAAAAGGGGAGTAGGAGACATTCACATGGAAGGTAAGATCAAGATGTGATTTGGGGGGGACGAATTGGCCCAAAATCATGAAAATATCAAATGAAATTACCCAAACATAGAGAATGTTGGGAAGAAAAATTTTAGGAGAATTCATGGATGATCAAAAACACAGGAGTTCTAATAATCACTATATATCCTGTGTGGATACAAATCAAGAAGAACATAGTTCTATCGTACGACATGGCGAGAGACCAACACTGGAAGCATTGAGTCCTCTATAGTGAGGACCCATGGAACCATGAAGTTTAAAAAACACATGAATGAGACAAGAACCATAGATATTTATTCTTGGTGGTAAGTATGTTGGGGATTTTTAGTTTAAAGTATCATATCATGGATTTTAGTTTTAAGATAGTAAGAAAACGTGCACTACACAAGTGTCTACAATGTGATTTGTAGCCATTTTATGGATTTGATTTTGGGAAAAAATTTATTAACCATGAAATAAGGCCCCTTATAATACTCCCAATCCCAGATGATTCATGATCAGTATAATAAATAAGGAATAGTGAGGGTTCCATCATAACACGTAATTGAGTACTTCAAAAATAGTAGTCTTGGAGACAATCACAACACGGTTTAGGATTTTTTGTATTTTATCAGTTTAAAGAATATATGCACCACTACTTATATGATATAAATATAAATCAAGCCACATGGAGTTCTGGAATATGATGAAGTATATTTCTGACACCATAATGGAGGTATCCTTTTTGGTGAGGGACTAAGGTATCACATAGTTTTACATTATATGGAGAAGACGTTATGGTATAGTTTAACATATTACGACTAGTAGAAGTCCTAATTAACAATTAAGGTCTTATGATAAGGACCATGGTGTTTCTATTGTTTATGGTCACAAATCCTTGAATGGTATGAGGTGAAGATATGTCCTCTCTAGCCAAAAAATGAATAAACATACATTAAGAGAAGCCTTAGGGGATAATGTTTAGTGAAAATGATCTTGTAAATGGGTGGATTTGGTGTTAGGACTAAGAAAAATTCCCTAGGAATCACTATGAATATTATCAAAGTGAAAATAAATCCATACATTTTTCATGACACAACTACTTGCATAAATATGACTCATGTGTAGAGAGAGGGTGTTGTATTTAAGACGAGTTTTCCAATTAAAAGTCCCATGATAAAGTCCCATGCATGGATCTTATATATGTAAGAGAGGGTCAAATTTTCCATAATTCATGGTTATAACCATGATAGAGGTCTAGGAATCACTAATAATCTCATTGGAATGAGAATCAAGACAGACATAGTTCTAAGGATATATAGGTTGGGGTGCAATATGAGAAAAAAAACTGAGATTGAGGAACTCCCAAGTGAGGACCAAATTGCTACAATATTTTATATCAAGGAACATAGACATGGACCATAACATTTTTTATTGTGAGGTGATGATGTTTTCATACATTTTAACATTATATGACAAAGACATATGTCATGTCTTTTAAATTCATGTGACAAGGACCTTTGGTCATTCTTTTAAGGTCATGAGATTAGAATCTTACTGCCTTGTAGAATATGGTTATACAAATAGGACCTATGGTTTCATTGTTTTATTTTTTAATTTTTATGACCAATATTTATGGTATCAATGAATGAAATAGGGATTGCTGGCTAAAGAATGTTATGAAATAATTCAAACACGAAGAAGGAAAACTTTAAACCATGATCTTGGGGGTCTTCATATCAGGAGAAATTTTATGGGACAAGTATGAATGTAGTGACCAAAATGTGGATTCCATTACAATAAGGTCAAGGGATATGGAAATAATATGACTCTTTTATCTGATTTAAAAGGTTCCATTATTTGTGATGCCCTCTAGGGGAATGCGTTATGGAAAAAAATTTGAGGAGTATTATATAGAGTCAAACAGGTGTCTGCTAGAGTTGAGATCCCTTATTCATTGTAACAGAGGGGAGTTTCCAAGGATCCATGATTCCTAGAGAAAGGAGTGTGACATGTGGAAGGGATGATTCTGAGAATAAAGGAAGCATTTGGACAAACATTGAACATGAAGTGTGAACTTCCCTGTATAAACCTGGATCACATGTAATGTTGGGGACACTTTTTTTATGTGATGGGTTACTAGATGGTGGAACCCAAATTAAGATCTCAAATATAGATTGGGGTGATATGTAAAATAAAAAAAGAACACAATCCACTTTTTCGCCATATGGGGAAAGGTTAAGGGACCCAAGAATCACTATGTATCTCATTGGAGAAAGAATCAATTCACACAGAGTTATTTATAAAATGTTTGATCTTCTAGTTTCACCCATACATAGGGAGCGGGCATTTTTCATTCATATTGTAGATGTAATAAAAATTTTAGATCTGGGTATCACTACCTATCTTATGTGGTAAGTAATCAATCAATAAAATGTTATGAAAGGTATATCAGTTCTTGGTGTGGCCATAGACCTAAATTGAGATTGGGGAGCTCTTAGGTGATGAAAAAAGTGTTACAAAATTTTATGTCATGAAATAGGGAGGTTAACCATGCTATTATATATCACAAAGAGAGGATGTTTGTGTGCATTTTTACATATTGTGGATAGGAAATAATGGTAATTCCTCTTAAGGTCATGAGAGTAAGGTCATGGTGACTTTCAGTTTAGGGTCTTACAACTAGGACCAAGCTACTAACATAATGTATTTATTTAGAAACAATTCATATTTAAGGGTGTAGTGCATTATCCATCCATAATAATTAATGAGTATGATTCATTGGTATAGACCTTATATATGATTTAAGGTCTATATATCTTTGTTTCATACGTTGGAGGTTTATTTATAAGTATCATTTTTTGTTTAATGATATAAAACTAGTTCTCCTTGAATGAAGAAATGTATAAAACCATTCTTATTAATGGATCATGCTATTTGATTTCAGTGAACCTCTAAGTGGTGAAAAGTAAGAAAACATGTCTAATTAAGTCACTCTTAACTCTTCAAACAACTATTATTTCTCATAATCTTAGATTGTTCCATCGATACTTATTTAGAGTAAAGAATATTTGTCCAAAATAGGCAACACTGCCTCTATTCCATAAACCATTGAATACAAGGTCCCCCGAGTAGTATTGTGGATTGTAGTTTGGTAGGACAAAATGGAATGAAAGTGTTTGTAGTCCAATGAAATATTTTCTATTTCCATCAATTTATAGAGAATACTTAAAAGAGTTTTATTGAAATCTTCTATATACCCATTTTACCTTACATGGTGGTAGGAAGAATGTTTAGATTCTATTTTGTACTCCTGGTAAAACATCTTCATTTTTAAATAGAAGAAGTTGGTTCTATTATCTGTCAGTATTGTGTGAGGGACACCTAATCTTGTGATAATTGTTAACTCCATGAAATTGATGATATGCTTAGTCCCAATATACTTAAGAGTAATTGCCTCAACCCATTTGGGGATGAAGTTGATAGATATTAATATGTATTTGAAAAAAAAATCATAGCTAGTGGGTATGTCCCTAAAAAATCCATTAACCATATAGATAATGGTCAAGAGTACTTATCTACATATAGAAACTCTATAGGTTGATGGATGAAGTTAGCATACACATGGAAGGACAGAATATTTTTGATGAATTGTGTGAAATCCACAGTAATTGGAGTCTAGAAATACCCAAGACTATAAATTTGGTGAGAAATATTAGTTTTTGACTAATGGACACCATGAGTACCAGCATGAGATTCCTTCATGGTGGTAGTTATCTATTCTCAGTAAATGAGTCTGAGTATAACAACATCGAAGCATCACATAAAATGATCCTTATAATAACATAGGATATTATTTAGATTAAAATTGATTACATGTTGTTATATTTGTTATTTTCATTATTTGTTTGATGAAATCATCTCATTTTGGTGGTATTCTAGGATGAATATCATCCAACCATTTTTAGAATTATTTAGTTCAGTGAAATAGTCAAAAATACTGAGACATTGTAACGCCTCGACCCCAGTTATCCAGAGTCGGTGCATTACTTCGTAACATTGGCATGATCACAAAAGATCACGTCTCTAAAGACCGATTAGTTTAGTAGCCTTGGAAACACTAGATACATTCATAAATGTTACATTACATCATTAAGTGAAAATATACAATAAAAAAGTCCCAATAGTCCACACTCATATCCTCTTCTGACTATCCTTACAGGTCATTCATAAAATACTTCTTTACATCTTGGAAAATATTAATACATTGAAAGGGGTGAGCTCAGATGCTCAGTAAGGATAAAAATATTTCGGAAGCTTTCGTAAATAAACATTAACATTTAAGGAAATGTATAAGTAAAACAAAAATCCTTTTAAACATGAACTTCAACATAACATGGAAAAAGTAAAATGAGATAATTCCATTTACTTATTCACATGGATATTCTACTGGTCGAATAATCACATGCAATATCAATAACCACTTTTATAATGATGGAATGCTTAATGTCAGACTATCATAACCACGTAGTCAAGACCTCGTGGAAAGACCACAAATAAGATTTTGTCAAGGCCTCGTGCCAAGAAACTAGTTTGTCCCATGAGACCCACCGATGCATCGAGGAGCTGTAGCAGGTACCACCCGTCACATAGTAAGTCCAATGCATTCCTCATATGAATAGGTTTAAACATATCACAAACCATAACATAATCGTATCACATAAAACATGCATAAAGTAAACATAAAATTTCCACATTTCAATCACATGATATCAATACAACACATTTATATAATAAAAATGCTTTCAAAACCATTTTCAATACCAAAATAAAAGAATGTTAAAACTTTCTATTTTTTTTTCATTAAAAAAAGTGATAGCTTGTAGAAGAAGCCGAAACTAAAATAATATTCACGGCGGTGGAGAAGTCATTGTCTCCGCATATGTATGGAAAGAAAAACATTCCCTTTTTGTCGTTTAGTAAAACGCTTCATATAATAAAAATTCCTTTTGAATAAACGTAAAAGTCAAAGGGGTTTATACACCGTATAAAAGAAAGTTGTGTATAAAACCAAATATGCTTCAATGAAAGGAGATTGAGACGAAGTCCTTAAAAAGATAATTTTTAAAATAAAATAGATCTATTATGTGTATTCACTATAAGTAAACATAAATAAAGTACAAATACAAGATAGGACATAATAATATCATGACATAATTTGAAAGTAGGAGATTAACCCAAAGAATGGAAATTGGGTTAAAAATTCCCTTACCTCGTGTCCGAATTCACTCTATCGTTCTTTGA